>FR997745.1:8365278-17868363 GCA_905475445.1 Ochropleura plecta | reverse complement strand
AAATAATTTCATATCTATAACCGTATCCGAAACCGGTATAATTGTGCCTATATCCGTATTCAAATCCGAAATTTCCGTAACAACTCTGGTTCAACCCCAGGTTGAAATCTTATTTCCTTGCCAAATTTCATAACGTTCCACTCCTTCCTGGGCTTTAATTAATATACTATACTAGATTTGGAATAATCGGCCATGTTATGATGGGTGTACTACCGAGTTATTAGAAGAAGAGTTGACAGTTATCGGCGGCAAATCATCACAGTCTTCCTCTTCATTCGTGTGCTCACTGTTGTCACTCATGTTCACTACTCTTACAACTAGGTTATAACGAAACAATTAAATTGCAACCAGAGAAATAGGGCTCATGTTGTGTGTCAAGATAGATCAAACCAAACAAACGATATCAATTATTAAGCAAAATTAATTTCAAGTGGAAGCGGCAGCAGTGAATTATTATGACAGTGACAGATTTAGGCCCACTCCAGGCCTAAAAGGTGACAGCATACAATACGTTTAGTCGACTTCACATAAATGTTGATGCTAATTTTTCTCAGAGTAAATAGCACATACACACCAATTCATTAACCTACAGACGTCATGTTGATGCCACAGTGGCGTCTTTTCGTGAGTGAATTAACGAATTGGACACCATGTATAAGTATTATCATTTTATGTCGCAAGCAAGTGCTCTTTAGAAATATTGAATTGATTAAAAAATTGGTTGCTGCCTGGAAAGTCGGTATACGGGCGAAAGTTTTACGTGACAACGACTTTGAGTGGTTTATGTCCTGTCTCTCTCGCTGCTTGGGCAGGGACGCGTGCCTCTCACTCGCTCTCATTGTGAGCGCATAACGTGAGCGGAGCGTAACGCAGTTTTTTGAAGTGTCACCGCGGCAAACCAATTTATAAGACGTTGTCACGTCAAAACGTTCTGCCACTTCAAATCTGCAAAACTATGGTTTTGTACTGTGATGGCGGCCAACCGGTTTTTATCAATCACGGATGGTGAGCTACCCGTTGCTCACCGTCCACAGACCCGCATCTACGGTAGCCAGGAGTCGTCCTAGCGGCGCCCAACGCCCGGAGGGTCTCCCGTGGTGGCTGTGTTGGTTTGAGGTTCTCCCCCTCAAACGTTCGGCACCTCATTCGCTAGCATATCTATTATGTGCTTCGCAGAAGGAGCTGACCGCTTCCCATTCCCTCTCGCTTCGGCCCATGGAGGCAAGAGATCGCCGCCGCCGATCGTCTTTACCAGGACACAGGGGTACTCCGTCCAAGCTGGGGCAGACCGCAACAGTTTCCGGGGCGTTTTCCTCCCGCAACTGACAGGCCTGAGGGTTCGAAATTTATCAAGGGCATGCCTTCCAACAACAAAAAGTGCTGTTCTGGCTTCAACATTTTTTTTACAATTTATTTGGTAGCATAGGTACCTATCTGATTTCAAACAATAGCTGTAAGTGTATAACGATTTAGGGCGCATTTATAACGAAGATAATATAAAAAAGTAAAGTAGCGCAGTGTTTTGTAGTATCAAAATGTTTTTAATTTTTATTTGTCGTTCACTTAGAATTCGGCCGGCTTAGATACTTTTTCTGTAATGTTCATAGTTTTCCCGGTACATGTGGGTCATCAATCCTGTGTACAAACTAACAGCCAAACTTAACCGTGCAGTGATTTTTAGACCGTGCTGTTCCATAGCTGGAAAATGGGTCTCCTCCCACCCACCGGAAACCAGCCCCCACTGTATGAACATCAAATTCGTCTTGTCACCGCTTTCTAGATTGGCCTCGGCGGCAATGGTCTTCTATTGGCACTCATTTTGTGGAAACTTTACTAAGCAGCCATTGTAGTACACACGGCTGACCCACCCAAACACATTTCAAGTTTATTTCATGATTTTTAAAACTTTAGTTTTGGTACACACGGCGACCAATCAATCTATATATAAACCTTAGTTAATGAAGATCACTCTTTGTACAGGATATTTGTAAAGCGAACATGTCGTGAAAGGCAAGGAAATGTATAGCTTGATGTGTCACCACGTGCACAGACGCTACCATTGGCTTATTATTGGGCAGCAGTTAGAATTTGTCTTACGATAGCAAATTATGAGTTGAGTTTCTTTATTGTGTGGTTGATTTTACTTTTTACCAGTGTCACCTATGTGTAAACATCAAAACGTGGTGTGTCGTTTATGTTTACCTCGCCTTCCATAAAAACTGCATTAAAGTTTATTCGATGATTCGCACTGTACTCCCTCTATGGTTTATATATTCGAATCGATTTCTTAGTCGATTGTCGTCCTTGACAAGTAGAACTTTAACCATAGATCGATCGATTGATCTGTCAATTTATTTGTCTCTGTCGAAGACGGAAGAATAGAAAACCAAAACAAACGTCAGTTAAGAAAAATTGTTGAATTGGGAAAGTTCCTTTGTTTGGTACCTTTGTTCGGCTCGAAAGAGCCGAAAGCGAGCGTATCAAGTTGGCGGGGAACGCGGTCCAAGACACGGGCGATGTGGGAGGAGAGTGGCGGCGGTGGCGCGCAGCAGCAGCAGCAGTAGCGTGCTTCTAGCAGCAAGCAGTCGGATGTCGCCAAGCAGCAGGAGGCCACATTCAACGAGCTCATGCAGGAGTGCCGCCACAGTGCACAGGTGCGCGCCTCTCCGCCAAGCTACGCACTGCGCTCGAGAGGTACCACCGTCACTACTAGCCGTCAGCTTCACCCTTTTCACCATCGAGTTGCTCTTCAAAAGTAGTTGTTCTCTCTTCTTTGTTACCGTTTACATGGAGAGAGCTGAATCTCGGCCCAGAAGCCTCCTAAAATATATTGTATAACAGATAAATGTTGCATGATTGGCATGGGTGGTCACTTCACATTATTGGTGTGTGCAAATAACAACAATTCCATGTGTCTGTAAGAAATCAAGCCTTGCATGCCCACACTATAGAAATTGAGATTTAAAGACAAAATTAGACTGGCTGTTTCTTGCAGTTTCACCACCACCATGACTATTTACTGACTTTCTGTACTTTTGCACCGCTCCAAGGGTCATAGTGCAATATTAAATAGCTTATAAATTTGCTTTAGAATTGAGCTTTGAAATTCAAAGAATTTGAAACTTCCACATTCTATTGTTTTGAGATCAACCCCCAAGCCAAAAAAAAAGGGATGGAATCTGCATCTTGTTACAACTATACATCATATTATTATGACTTTCCATAAATAAAATACCCTGGCCAGATTTTGCTTACCCTTTATCTTTACTTTTTTTTCTCGATTTTTTGTTTATAGAAAAGTGTTTTGTACCTGTGTTATGGCTCCTTTACCAAATAGCAAAAACGGAACTCTTATAGATTTGCCCTGTCCAACTGTCTGTTATTCCATGTCACAGCCATTTTAGTCCTCCAACACTTTTGGCACCACATAGCTGATATTTGGACAGTAGATGCCATCTATGAGCCTCTACACACTACAAATTTAGTTTTGCAATTTAGTGTAAAGGCGAATGGCAGGGTTGTATGGGAGTTTAGTACCGCTAATAAAATATCGTGTTTTGGATATATTTTTGTTTCAATTAGTAGTCAATACGATAGGCAAGCCCTTTTGAAATTCTTAGATTTTTAGCACCTGGGACCTAAAAGTTATAACCAGTTTTATTTTTGAGGTTATGTCCTAATATTATTATGTGTAGGCACATAAACATTGTTTTGGTGAAAAAGGATATGTTCTAGATAGCTTTAAGAGAGCTTTATCTTTGTAGTGTTTTACTTATCATTAAGTAAGCATATTGACATGAGAATTGTACCTATTCAGTGGGGTGCTTTAGAAGAGAGTTTGATAATGATGAATGATGAAGTGCTGATGGAATTTGAGTGTGGGTAAATAAAACAACTTTGTTTTTACAATTATTTTATTGTTCTTATATATATTTTTTATGAATGGCATCTCGCAGTTCAACCTAGGAGGTTGTCGTCTGCTTAACCGGGCAAATCCTGTGGATGCCTTAAAAATTAAAACCTCCAGCCAGGGTAAAAACTTACAAACTAAGCGACTACACGCTAAGGGCACCCCCTGTGGGGTACGAGCCTCGGCTTAGGGCGTCGCTGAGGGAGGAGAGCAAGGGACAGGCTGGATCTAAGTGATATTATTTATGGACTGATTTAAACTTACTGGCTCGGCAGCGCGAGCTGGCTCTTGCAAGGGACGGGTGGGGCAGTTACCGGGACGTCACGACGGGCCTCGTCGGCGAGGACGGAATTACGCTTTATGTCTGAATTTACGTAGAGTCAAATCAAAAGTCATTCATTCAAATTAGGCTGATAATCAGCACTTTTTCAACATCACATTACAAGAGACAGTCCCACAAAAACGCCCTGCCCTTCGCCACTTCCTAGTGTTTTAGCTGGGAAGAAGAAGTGGCGGAACAAACTCCCCAGCAACACATCTGTCTGTCAGGTTAGAAGAACCAGATTTTATACAATTCCGTTTCCGACCTAGGGCGGTTAAAAGTTAACCGACATGAGAGTGAAGCTCTCCCTAAAGCCCTAAAAAGCTAACTCCTCGGGTGGGTGGGCCCGGGGGTGTGTAGCCCCCCTGTCGGGATTGTGTGACAGGAAGGTGTGTACCTATGGTGTGCCCTAAGCTTGTAAACCCACTGCCAGTCTTATTGTGCAGCGGGGCCCTATGGGTCTTGCGACCGATCCGGGCCACTGGGGTTGGAAACACCCAGACGTCCTGGGTGCAAGCTGAAAGAGAACGGGGTTAAGCAACTGGGCGCGACTAGGAGATCCCCCAAGGCCGCGTGATCAGTGCCCTTCCAATTTGGTCACCCCTGAATGGGGTAGACCCGGTGTATCGGGTCAACACCTCTTGGCTTCGTTGGCACCGTAAGGTTTCCACCAAGAACCACGAAACAGTGGGTTTTCCCAGAGGGGGCAAGTTATGTATCGACAGAATCTCCAAAACGAGAAACACTGTTACAAGAGCTGTCTTGAAAAAGACAGCAATTGTTGCGGGCGTAGTCTGAGACTACGGATGACGTCACGAACCGGGCGAGCACTGAAACAATGGCAGCGGGGGCGAGTAGGTAGAGCACTTCCGTACGTGGCGGCGGCCGGGCAGCGAGTGGGCCCATTCTTATAATTACCTAATCGATTCTTAATATTATTTTATCTAAGAAAGGGGCAGGTCGGGTCATACCTTCATGGCGAGCGTAACTAAGGTACCAAATAATGCTCATAACATGTGAGCAGCATCCCACTGTTCTTAAACCTACAATGCAATTACAGCAATAACTTTTGATTGCGTCCCGACCATTCATATTTGTTTCTGCAACTATGAAAACAAAATAAGTTCTAGCAGAAGAATGGCGGGACTTTATTTTAGCACGAAGCAACATTGGATTTATTCCCTCTAGGCCATGTATTCTCTCTCGAGATACCTCTAATGTATAGACTCCATGAAAACGAAAATGCTCACCCACATAAGAACGAGCCTGGCGAATTTGGTATATACCACAAGCAAATAATATCAATTCTTCCATAGATAACCGCGGAAAGGGGAGGGTTGTCGCATCTATGGGTACAAACCAGGAAGCGCGCCTGTTTAAATTATGTAACCTTACTAATTCAGCTATAGTATTCGTTAAAAACAGGCGCTCAAATATGATCGACACAAACTGGTCTGCATGTATATTATCTGTAAATGGCGGAGTAAACGCATTCAGCAGAGCAGCTGCTATTTTAAAATCTGCCATTAAATTGCGACAACCACGGTTAAAATATTCATGGCGGAATATTTTGAAGTCTCTCTTAAAACGGCCATTCACAGCTTCTACTACCCACCTGTTAATAGTGACACAGCGTGAATGGTTGGCATCAAGAGTAGATAGCTGTATTTGGCCGTCTTCTCTGGTTTCAGGCATATGACCTATGTATCCTTTCTGATGCAGACAATTCATGCAGTCACGAAAACCTCTATCTACAATGAAGATATCGTTTTCGTTATAAAAATCATTAAATTCAGTTTGGTTTAATAAATCATTCATTATGGTGGCATCATTTGTAGTGGCACTATATGGTCCGCGTACATCTATAATATATCCATCAGAGGCACAGAGGATAAAAGGCTTTAATAAATTCCTATATTTATGGAGGGAATATGTATCCTTTTGGAACAAGTAATTACTACTTTTCTGTGTATATATATATATGTTGCATCAGCTATTGTGATTGCAGGTTTTTGATCAGCTGGTGCATAAGGCTCACCAAAAATGTGATCGGCAATGTATGAATTTCTTGCTGCCACTTGCTCCCTTCTTAAATGAGAAAAACCAAGAAATTGTGGAACATAATCAGTTAGCAAAATATTTCTTGCTACAGACATTAATGTCTCTAGGGTCCTTCTTGGAACTTGAAATAGACATGACAATCTGTCCCCTGAATCCCCAGTCCTTAATTTACACAATAAAGCTGTTAATGCAAAACTACCCCGATGCATATTCCTAAGCCTCGGTGTAACATCCAATATATGTTGATGTTGTTGTTTATTTATGCCTATAAAGTACTGTACTTGGTTATCGGGGTAGTTTTGAATATTCTCATAAGAGATGTTCTTTAACCCTTCCATTAATATAAAAATGATCTCCTCTATGTGTGTGAAAGTAAAGCTATTAAGGCTATAGTCAGCAGTATACAGGTTTTCATAATTAGCATCCTGTCTATGTAAGGAGCAAATACGAGCTCCTCTTGGTATAAAATATTGATACTTAACTAATACGGCTTGCCTGGTTTCTTCAGGCACAATATTTCGCTCTGGTTCCATGCACTCTTGGAAAATGCAGTGTCTTGGTGTTTCAGCCGCTCTTCTAATATTGGGCAACACAATATGTTGGGGTCTTTCTTCTGGTCCTTCTGGAACATAGAAGCTCAAATCTCGAGCTTGGCCCCAGCAAACTCCACAAACTTCATTCATGGATGACATCTGTAAATGAATAACATTGATGAAATACAAATTAAACACTAAGTTTGATAGACATAAATTGCGCCCATCATGACCAAGCTACAGAATAGTTCTTGACATACAATGATTGGTTTTTACCTTACAGAAAACCTTTACCAAAAATATCTATGTTGTGTTAATATGTGAGAGAGGTTTTTCCATTGTCACATAGCCCTATGTGACAATGGAAAAACCAGTATCCTTTTGTTGATAGTAGAGCCAACATCATGACTGTCCCAGATTTAGCAACATAAAATAGTAATTGTTATTTGCATGACACATTTTTATAAGCTAATTACTATAAATATAATTATTATTTCATATATACCTGCTGGTGCTCCAACAATCGAGCAGTGTTGTCGCGATTCCACTCTTGATCTGATGTTGGGGTGGTTAGACTCTGACCACATACAGCACACATCAAATCAGAATGATCACCCTCTAGATGATCAGGCACAATGGGTAGAATATCTTCATTTGGTGAAACAACCCTTGTTCTTCTAGCTCTTAGCCAACACGGCACACAAGCTTCATCTTCAGAACGAAGCTAAAACAAAAAAATATTATTAAAGAAAAACTTGCATTTAAAAATGCATGGAATACATGCATGCATGGAACAATGTAAATTAACACATAAATAAATATTGTTTTAACACATGCATACATCAAATCAAGATACCTAATTGATAAAAATTATAATAGGCACATGTGGTTTTACCTCTCGTGGTTGGATCCAAGTAGCAACTGTGTTAGCCATTCTTTGTTGTTCTTCATTTGCATCTTCAATCAAAATCCTGCGTCGACTGATCCGTAGTATGGATCGTCCGCATACAACACAAACACTTGGATGGCCCATGCTTCTCCTCGGCATATTATCAGAAGAATGTGAATGAGTAGCTAGCTGCCAGCATGCATGGCAAACATGGTCAGCAGATGTTATCTGAAAATAATTAAGTGATTTTGAGTACGCACAACATTGCTTTATATGACTATGACACTCATATTTACAGAGTAATAACTATTATAACAGGCAAGTAAACAATGCATGTAAATCACTTAAGTGTTTGTACATTATATAGGACAAATTGTAAATATTTATACAACCACAACAGTGTTTGTTATTTTTTCAAATACTGTTTAGATTAGTTTTAGTACACACATTTTATTTTAGTATCATACTAAAATAAAATGTGTGTACTAAAACTAATCGGGTATTTAAATGGTAAGGACTACTTTTTAACACTCGTAACTGACTCACTCGTGAGCAAAATGTTATTTGGAAACTACTTACATCTCTAGGATATGTCCACAGCCGAATAGTATTGACGATATCTTCACTCTCATCGGATAAAGCGTGCTTTCTTAACCGGAGCAAGCGAACGCTGCAATTAATGCATTGCAAACTCGACATTTTAATTAAAGCACGTATACACACAGTACAAATTAATAAAGCGTCCTTTCGCGAAATTACTATCAACAGATAGAGTGCGGAGGAGCAGTAGCTCAACTCAACGTAAAAATGACCAGATAATTTGCTATATTGCTCAGATGCAGTTACAAATTACAATCAAATTATAAAACAGAATTGAACAGAGACTCGGCAAGATTTCCGCGGGATTTTCCTATCCTGTCAAAAAAATGATTGCCAATACAAAAAAACTTTGACGGCGAAAATTATTCTTATAATTAAATAGTTAATTATTAAGATTGAATGCAATAATTATTCATTGTAAGGTGTAATGTGTAATAGGTTAATTATATTTACTGTTATTTCTATTTTTAAATAATTATTTATCATTTCGAGCCTCGTGATATTTTACAAATGGCAACTTCTAAAAACATAACCACATTTAGTTGCGTTCAGTTTAAGATTATATTACATTAAATACTTAAATCTTTTAATTGCTATAATTCATTAATGCGGTGTTCTAAAAATACTAACGTTACATGAAAATGAATGGTTTAGTTGCCTTAATAAGTGGTACAAATTCTATCACATAACAACAAAAAAAGTATGCGGTACGAATTTTGCCGTTCGCCTTTTTAGGGTTCCGTACCTCAAAAAGGAAAAAAAGGCACCCTTACTGGATGACTTTATTGAACGTCTGTTCTTCAAGACTCTTTATTTTGGGAACGAGTGGTGGTATCAAGTTGAAATTAAAACCATATACACAACTCTGTGGTCTCTGCTGTGAAAAAATCAACGCTCCAAGTCTGTGCAGCCAAAAGATATGGCTGTATATTTCGCAAGTTTGTATGGAAACCTTGGTGCGCGAATCTGACTCGCGTTTGGATGATTTTAAACAATCAAAATGTAGGTTTAATTATAATATATTAGAAAGAAATTGTCACATACTACTAGACACTGGTAGCTAGTGGGTCAAGGGTGTTTATAATCAATATGATCAAGATAATTGTGAATGTGGTGAGTTATTGCGCAGCAGGCAGCCGCGCGCCGCCGCGCCGCGTCACACTCGTATCATCAAACTGCGCCACACGATAAAGCTTTAACATCTATGTCATGATCTAAAACAGAAGCAAACACATTATTGAAGGCAGTACTTTTGTGTGTCATGAACTTGACATCCATGCGCAAGCAATGTGGCTGTCAAATTAGAGTTATTAGACTTGCTGTCCAGCATTGTATTGAAACGTTACTTGCTGTGGCTTGCAATATGCAATGTGCGACATGCAGATTTCATGTAAGCAGATCAATAAAGTGAAAGGTAAATTTGTTGCGTGTGCAGGATGAGCCCGGCGGCCCGACGCGCGCTGTGCTCGCGCAAGCTGGACGGCTGCGCGCCGCTGTTCGTGGCGTGCAAGCGCGGCAACGTGGAGATCGTGGAGTACCTCGTGCACGTGTGCGCGGCCGAGCTGGAGCAGCGCGGCGTGTACGAGGTGCCCGACGACCGCTCCGTGCACTCCGTGACGCCGCTGTGGTGCGCGGCCGTGGCGGGCCGGCTGGAGGTGCTGCGCGTGCTGGCGGACGCCGGCGCCGACGTCAACGCGGGCTCCGACTCGGGCTCCACGCCCGTGCGCTCCGCCTGCTTCATGACGCACCTGGACGTGGTGCGCTTCCTGGTGTCGCGCGGCGCCGACATCCACCGGCCCAACCACAACGGCGGCACGTGCCTCATCAACAGCGTGCAGTCCGTGCGCCTGTGCGCCTACCTGCTGGAGCACGGCGCGGCCGTGAACGCGCGCGACACGCAGCTCAAGACCGTGCTGCACTACGCCATCCAGGAGCACCGCGTGGAGACGGCGCGACTGCTGCTGGAGCACGGCGCGGACCCGCTGCTGGCGTCGCGCGCGGGCGACGACGCGCTGCGGACGGCCTGCCTCAAGGGCGCCGCGCAGATCGTGAGCCTGCTGGCCGGCCGCGTGCGCTACTCGGCCGCGCGCATGGCGGACGCCTACGAGCTGCTGGGCAGCACGCAGCTGGACGAGTTCAACGACGTGTCGGCCGCGCTGGGCGCCTGGCGCCGCGGCACGGCCATCCGGCACGCGGCCGGCGTGTACATCCCCAAGCGGCCCGTGCGCGCGCCGGCCTCGGCGCTGGGCCGCGTGCGCGAGTGGCGCTCGCTGCTGGAGCTGGAGGCCATCGCCACGGACATGGACTCGCTGCGCATGCAGTCGCTGCTGGTCGTGGCGCGCGTGCTGGGCCCGGACCACAAGGACACGGTGTTCCGGCTCATGTACCGCGGCGCCAGCTACGCCGACGCCTTCCGCTACCAGCGCTGCATCGAGCTGTGGACCTGGGCGCTGCAGCTGCGCATCCAGAAGGACTCGCTGCTGTCGGCCGACACGTGCCACACGGCGTGCGCGATCACGCGGCTCATGCTGGACGCGCACGCCGGGCGCCTGGAGCGCGCGCGCGGGCTGCCGGCGCTGGGCGACGTGCTGCGCGTGTTCCGGCTGCTGGCCGACGAGCTGCCGGGCTGCCGGCGCCTGCTGGACGCGCGGCCCGTGTTCAAGGCGCAGGCCGACACGTTCGACCGCGCGCTGCGCTGCGTGACGCACCTGGTGTTCCTGCTGCACGAGCGCGCGACGGCTGGCGAGCGCGCGGGCGTGGCGGGCGCGGTGCGCGCGCTGGTGGCGGCCGACGTGCGCTCGGCGCACACGCGCGACACGCTGCTGCACCTGTGCGTGTCGCGCCTCAACGTGATCCGCTCCACGTACTTCGCGGACGAGCTGGACGCGGCGCCCGTGTTCCCGCACGCGGGCGTGGTGGCGCTGCTGCTGGCGTGCGGCGCGGACGTGGCGCGACGCAACGAGGCGCGCTCCACGCCGCTGCACGTGGCCGCCATCCCGTACAACTTCAGCACGGAGCTGGTGCGCGTGCTGCTGGCGGGCGGCGCGCACCTGGACCAGCCCAACAAGTTCGGCGACTCGCCGGCCGAGCTGGTGGCGCTGAACCGCGGCTCGCGCGTGCACGTGCTGCGGCACGTGACGCTGGCGTGCCTGGCCGCGCGCGCGCTGCTGCGCGGGCGGCGCCGGGTGCCGGACGAGGCGCTGCCGCGGACGCTGCGCGACTTCGTGGACCTGCACCGCGCCTGAGCCGACCCGACCCGACTACACTTATTCGCGTTACGACATATATAGGATTAGAATTATACTATTATGATAAATTAAAATGTATTGTAATTAAATTAAATTAGAATGAAAAAAAAAAACACGTATCGAGTACTCAAGCATTTTATTTTCGTCACGAGCACAGTCCACTATTTACAAAAATAATTATAAAAATATACTAAATGTATAAATAAATATGAAGGAATAAAAGACTCATTTTTCACAACATCATACCTGCATATCCCGCACTTAGGGCAAGGATAGAGATGTACGTAACAATAAACTTGTATTATTGTGATGAAGGAAGTATTTCTTATTTTTTTTTCTATCCTACTTAATGTCCAAAACTATAAATACAATTAATTTTTGTAACTAATTACGAATAAAGCATTTTTGGTGAACTCGACTCAGAGAACAATGAAAGAAATTAACGTTATTAGCTATGCAATTGAGAGATGGGCGTGCACGCGAGAGGCGCGTCCGTGACGGATTGGTCCGCGCGGCTGGCTGTGTCCGTCGCTCCACGTACCTGTCCGGAACACACCTATCTGCCCTAAAATGTATACATTATGTACTTTTACCATAGATCTTCAATGTGTACGAACTGGATAGTATGCACGCAATATTCAGTATAAGAAATGCTTGAACCAAATACTATGCGGACTAATAAGGCGATTTTTATTGGGAAATGAGATATAATGTGACATTGTAAAAATCAGCCCTGATAGGCATATTGTGATAAATATTTTCAAGCTTTTAGTATTTATAGAAGAGGGAAGTTGGTTATGGGGCTGTAAGTGCAGGTATCCCAATCATTGTAGTTGTTACGTTACACAAGAAAAATAATGTAGAAATATAAATTTACATCTTATGTGTTTAGATTCTCAGGATCTGTATGCGGTGCATTATTTGAATTTGTTATTGCTCAACGGGCTCAACCCATTAAAACTAATTCCTAAAAAGTCATCTACAAAAGATGATCAGAGTCCACTTAACCATTTCAGACACCCAACAAAACCACAAACGTTCCTTCAGATCTCTAATAACTTTGCAGCCACAGAAAGAACAATCAATATTCCCATTAAAAACAAAAATCAATGGCTGAAGTAAAGTTACCCTAGCAGGTAGTGTTTTTGTGAAATAATTAAAAAACTAAAAATGTTAAAACATGAGCAACAAATACAGAAGTTGAGAATCTGAAAATCTAGATTTTAATTAACATTATTTTGTTGAGATAACGCACAAATTCAAGCTAGAGGTACAGGGAAACAGTCCGGAGTAACATTCGGAATCTAATGGAGTTTTAATGTGCCTGGAGCTACCAACGACAACCTGTACCTGTAGCAACAATCGGCTTAGTTGCCAACAGATAGGAGTAAGACTAGCTATAGAGCACTAGTAGTAATAACTATAAAAAGAGTTAGCTGCAGCGACTTGAGATCATTTATAGAGTATAAAACAAGTTCACTCTGAAAACATATGCCACATAGTTTGTGTTGGTCACAGTTGTAGCAGCAGGCGCAGCAGTACGAGCGCAGCCAGCAGCAAGGGCCCCGGTAGGCCCCCCAGGCCAGGTGCAGCAGGGGCCCCGGCAGGCCCCTCAGGCCAGGTGCAGCAGCGCGAGCGCAGCCAGCAGCAGGGGCCCCGGCAGGCCCCTCAGGCCAGGTGTAGCGGCGCGAGCGCAGCCAGCAGCAGGGGCCCCGGCAGGCCCCTCAGGCCAGGTGCAGCAGCGCGAGCGCAGCCAGCAGCAGAGGCCCCGGCAGGCCCCTCAGGCCAGGTGCAGCAGCGCGAGCGCAGCCAGCAGCAGAGGCCCCGGCAGGCCCCGGTCGGCCGCGCCCGCTAGGCGCGCGATGTTGCGGCGGTGCTTATCCACGACGTAGATGCGGCCGCCCATGCCGGCGTGCGAGAAGGAGTGGTAGTACACGCGGTCGGGCCACGTACTGTTGGGCGCCACCTGCAGCTCCGCGGGCGCCTCGCTGCCGCAGCGCCACTCCAGCGAGCGGTTGTACGCGCGGAACGTGGCGTAGTCCGCGTCGCGCCGCCGGTCCGCGCCCGCCGCGTGCCGCGCCACGCACAGCGGGCCCGCTGCAACACAAGCGCCCTGTAGCACACGCGCACGCACGCCCTCACGCCTCACGCCTCACGCCTCACGCGCAGCCGTACGTACCCGCGGTGGGCGCCAGTCGGCCGCGGCGCGTGTAGTGCACGCCGGCCAGCACCTTGGCCTCGCGCTGCGCCGCCTCGCTGAGCCGCTCCAGGCCGCCCACGGGCTCCGCCGTCACGATCAGCGGGTGGTACTCCGTGGCCGAGTGCGGGTCGTTGCCGCCGTACACCTGACGGGAGACGGCGCGTCAGAAGCGGTCGTAGACTCGTTAAATAAAGAGCTGGTCGGTTCAGAGCCAGTGTACCTTGAAGGAGTAGTGCAGGCCGCGGCGCAACTGCAGGTCGGGCGCGAGCTGCCCGTTGACGTACCAGGCCAGCGGCGGCGAGTGGGCGTGCGGGCGGCCCTGCAGGCCGCGCGGGCCGCCCGCGGGCCCCAGACGGAACGTGAACACGCGCAGCGCCGGGTCGAACAGCTCGGCCACGTCCCACGCGGGCGGCGCCGACCGCGCCCCACTGCGGACACACCACACTCACAAGGCTGCCTCACCCGCCACACTCACACGGCTTCCTCGCCCGCCACACTCACACTGCCTCACCCGCCACACTCACACGGCTTCCTCGCCCGCCACACTCACAAGGCTGCCTCACCCGCCACACTCACACGGCTTCCTCGCCCGCCACACTCACAAGGCTGCCTCACCCGCCACACTCACACGGCTTCCTCGCCCGCCACACTCACACAGGTAGCTGTGTCTGTACTTCATCTCGTGGATTCTCTCAAAGTGATAGGACGTGCATTTTCAACACCGGGGTTTGAAAATGTACTATCCCATCACTTGGTTTTGTTCAATATAATATCAATGGAGGTCGCGTCGTACTATTTTCAGCGAGTGGTTTGGAGGGTGCGATTCAAGAATATCGGTTCATACAACCCTACCTTAGGTGAAGCATGTTTTTTTTTTATACTTTTATTTATTTATTTGCCAGAACGCTTTATGACATACTAATTTTACTCGCGTGGTATAGAATATACAATCTTCATGAATTGTAGCCTATGTGTTATTCTGATGTATATCTGATGCTATATTATTGTAAAGTTTAATTAAAATCCCTTCAGTAGTTTTTGCGTGAAAGAGTAACAAACATCCATCCATTCATACAAACTTACGGGTTTATAATATTATAGTAGGATTTCATTGTTCAACAAGCGTTTTATGTCTCCGACCTTCATGCCCGCGTGACTTTTGGTGTACTCACACGGAGAAGCGAGTGCAGTCGTTAGTGGGCGGGTCGGCGGCGAGATGCAGGCGCACGTCGCCGCGCGGGTACAGCCGGTGGAAGGCAGGCTCGCGCGCGTGGTCCAGCCGGCCCAGGGCCCACACGGCCCACAGCGGCCCGTCCGTGGGCCAGGCGCGGTCCATGGGCTCGGGCGCGGCCAGCGTGCGGCGGTACGACACCACGGTGAGGCCGGCCTCGCGCCGCGCGCCGAACACCTGGTTGGAGTCCAGGCCGCCCACGCGGTCGTCGCGACACACGCCGCGCCACGCGCCCAGCACCTGCACGCACGGCGCCGCGCCCGACACGTTGTAGTCGCTGGCCAGGCCGCGCTGCTGCGCCGCGTCGTACGACGCCACGGCCACGTCCGCGCCCAGCATGCGCGACCCGCTGTCGCTGCCCGACACGCCGAAGGCCATGTACTCGTCCGGGTCCATCTGCACACGCAGCACGTCACCGAATACAGCTAATTAATTAAACTACCAAATATTCCTCTAACGGAAGATATACTGTATTGTGGAACAAACTAACTGTGCTGTTGAGACGGCCAGTCTCGACAGGCGGCGCCCGTTCACGAACATGAGTCGCGGATCGGCACCATTCAGGTTAACCATTAAGAAGGCAACAGCACCACCAACCAGATACGAAAACGCCGCTCGTGCGTACCTGCGCAGCCATCTCGATGGTGATCTGGTTGCCGAAGACCTCCCAGGAGACCTGGAAGTCCTGGTGCAGCTGCTTGCAGTGCGGCAGCGGCGCCACGTAGGCGTGCGGCGCGCGCGGCGCGGGCGGCACGTTGAGCGCGTCGGGCACCAGCACGCTGCCCAGCGAGGTCGCGCGCGCGCGGTCCCACAGCGCCAGCCACTTCACGTCGAACACCGTGGTCGAGCCCGGCAGCTGCAGGCGCACGTCCTCGCCAGCGTACGCGCGGATCGGCTCCAGGCTGCGAGGGCGACCAAAATTGCTTTAATACAAAAGAATATATAATTTCGTGTCACCAACAGCTTAATCATTAATAACTAAAATCCTCTCTCGGGGCGGGGGCCCTGGTGACGCCCATGTATGCAGTTACTCACTATCCATACTCGTCGGGTATCTTCATGCCTCGGGAGGAGGGCTGCGGTCCCACGCCCGTCCAGAAGTACACCTCCTCGCCGCTGCCGTCGTAGCGCAGCTCCGGGATGAGCACGGTGGTGGCGTCCAGGAAGCGCACGGGCTTGCTGGACACGGCGGGCGAGCCGGCCAGCGGGCCCACGGCGCGCTCGGCCGGCGCCTCGAACTCGTCGGGCACGTAAACGTCGCCGAACGCGTTCTGGCTGCCGATGTCGTACACAGCCAGCCATTTGATGCGCGAGATGCGCTTGCCCTCAGGCACGGCCAGCCTCACCTCCGCGTTGTAGTAGCGCTCCAGGATGTTCGTCCTGGAACATGAATATTCATTTCAAATTCAAACTTTTCGATTCGATGAGGTACCTATAGACAGTGAACCGTCAAGACCTATTGAAAATGTCAAAAAATTTCAGGGGCAATTAAGCAGCAATTGTCGTCAATTTTAAACGCACGTATTTCATAGGAATTTGAACGATAGAAAAAATACTCGAAATTACGATTCTCTTCAGGTTTTCGTACCTGTGTGTGGGACAGATTTTTGAATTACTCAAATAAAAGCATTTTGCCAAAATATGTCACTATCTCCAAAACTATCAAATCTTTCTTCAAACCAACTTTCGTTTAGTTATTCTTACGTTTATAATTTTCCTACTATTGCTTTAAAAATGGAGGGGGGGGGGGTTACGACTTTAAAAGCATATATCTTATCAACCATATCCTTGAGAAAAAAAAACAAAAAAGATACCTTGCTAACATTGTTTAAGACATATAGACATGTGGGGTGTTTATCAATAGGTCTTGGTCTGAGTAATACTTAGATTTATAATTTTCATCCCTAACATAACTCACCTGCCATACTCATTGGGCACAATGAAGCCTTGCGGACCTGGCCTTCCAGCATCTCCAGCCCAGAAGAATGTGTCATCCCCGGTGCCATCATAGTTAAAGTTTACCAGCAATATTGTAAAGTCATCTACTGCATATACATCTCCTGATACCTACAAATATGCATTTTAAATTTTTAATGTACTAAACTGTACCAAACTAGTCTGGCCTCACAAGTGCTGAAAATTGGGCCATCAGTTTGATACACAGATAGGGTGTTATTGGGCCAGCCTATGTAATGGCCTCTGTGAGAGTGTGTAAGTACATACCTGGTACCAATATCACTTGATTTGCTAAAGTATGAACCTGTTTTGATTTTTTTTTTTTTTTTTTTTTTAAAGGGGGGTGTACTGTTACAGTACAATATCTTTGTGCTGTATCTACAATCTACATCGCAATCTTATGTTCTTTATCGCACGTTCAATATCTATTAAATGTTTCTACTATCTGTTATCAACACGAAGTCATTAGTATATAAGATGCACCTTTGGATAATTATAACCAGACTATACTACATCTTTTGTCTCATTTATACCTAATCATATACTGCCAAGAAGTTTGGCAAATTATTCAAATGTCAACTTTCATTTTATAGTGTATATGTGTAGGTATGTAATTTTTTATAACCAACTTGGCTGAATTAAATAGCTATTGCCATTGGCACAGTATACATTCACCAAATAAAACTAAAACATCCTTAGTCTATGAACATAAATTAACCTTGTAATCAAAATTTCAAAAACGAATGTGTTAGAAAATCTGGTGAGTTTCTTGTTAACGTACCTGATGGTGATAGGAGTTGAGTTTCCCGATGAACCTGCCGCGGTAGGGCCCCTCGTCCTCGTCCTGCGACCGACAATCTGCAACGAGACACGGCGCACCACGGCACCAACAATACAGTAGAAAGTTTCCACTTACGCGTAGATAACTAACTTTAAATTTCTAGTTTTTACCTTTTGTTACTGCTATAAGCAGCAGAAAACATATTTTTAACATTTTACACACACTTTATTCACTTTTTAACTATTTTTAAAACTTTCTAACTAATAACAAAGGTCGCAACATTTGAAGTATTTCGCATACCATCAGCTTCCGGTAACTTGACAAATCACTGAACTGGTTTTGTTGTCTCTTAGCCGCAAGTGATCCGAGGCCGCGTTTCTATTGGCCGAGCGTCGCTTCAAGCTCTCCTCGGCCAATCATAGCTAACTAACTTAAGTAACTTTCACTTTTTTGTTCTTGTCGGAAAGTACGAATCACGTCCGTTCGTTTCGTCCACGTCACGTTCAGAAATAAATAAAGGTGCTTGGCGTACAATAATATTGTTAAGTGTATTTTGTACGAGTTGTTACGGGAACAATTTATTTTAGAACTCCCTCCGCCAAGTCGACCAAAAAAGCGGCACGGCCGTACCATTCATTTTTCGGAATAGTTCAGGCTCGACCCCCCTATAACTTCGTTGTGGATTTATTTATTCTGTGGATATACGAAACTGTTAGTTGAGATCACAGAGTACATTTTAATATTTGAGATGTAGGGAGGCATTCGTGCCAGTTTGCGTTTCCAGAAAATAAATGAAAAACGGGATGAATGAGTTATAAAATAAATGGTCACCCATCCACGAACCGACCTTGACCTCGGCAAGCATAATTTACTTCGATCGACTCGTGTTACAACTAGGTGCTACTTAATATGTTTTTTTTTAAAGCCATGAGTCCTTGTTTTGATTAAGGAGCACACTGTGAAGATACTAGTGGCATCGTTTTAACTTCGCAAAATAAGTTAATGTCTAATACTGACTATTATGTTTCATGCCTCTCAATAATACAGGAGCTGTGTATTTATTAATGTACGCAATGGAAACGAATTTAAATTGTAACTTTTTGGTTGTTTACATTCAAGATGTTTGGTCAGCTTCTTATATCAATTCAATTCATGATTAACACTTAAAACGGGATATTTACCATGTTTGTTATTTATTGTTTTGGTAAATATCCTGTTTTAAGTGTTAATTATAATGTTAGTGACCATGTGAGTTTCTAGTTGTCTTGCGCGCCCACGTCTTTAGGTCTTTAGTGGCTACCAGGTGGGTAGTAGCGTAATGTTGTATAGCTTGTTACTTCATGATAATGTAGCTTCCTATTAGGGTGAAAGTTGTTAATATCGGTATAGTAGTTTCGGAGCCTATTTGATTGATACAAACAAACAAATCTTTCCTCTTTATAATATTACTAGCGTCCGCCCGCGACTTCGTCCGCGTGGCATAGTTACCTTGGGCTAACGCTAACTTTAACCCGCGTTATGATCGAAAAAAACTTTTTTTCCCCTTCTCTTCCCTCTTTCTCCCCCTTTTCCTATTATTTTTTATATCCTATCCTATATCCGTCCCCAGGGTCCCAACAATCTCTGTACCGAAATTCACCAAAATCGGTTGAGCCATTAAAGCGTGAAGAGGTAACAAACAAACTCACTTTCGCTTTTATAATATTAGTAAGGATTCGCTCGCGAGTTAACGCCCGCGTTACATTCGAGGTAACACAGTTCGCCTTTCCTGATTTGCAGGTACCTGCTACCTGTAGTGTTTGTCCTTGCGCCTTATTTATTGTTATAGCAAAGCTAAGGTTTTCCTTTTCTTCCCTCTTTCTCATTTTTTTAAATTAGTCTATGTTCGTCTCCAGGGTCCCAACTATCTCTGTACCAAAGTTCATCAAAATCGGTTTTGCCATTTAAGCGTGAATACGTAAGAAACAAACTAACTCACTTTCGCGTTTATAATGTTATAGGTAGGATGCTGGGTGATACCACGTGAGTACTCTCTTTCCGGGGCTTCACATCGCTGACAATGTGGCGAAGCAGTCGACACCCTAGGACACCATGGTCTTCCTTGCTGTAAAAGTGGAGTTCGGATAGCTCCTAACAAATTAGATCATAAATTTTCATATTGATTAATGACAAAAGTACCTACGTGTTGGTCTGTTTGTTTTTAATTTCTCAGTTAATGTATTAAAAAATGTCACGTGAGAATTAGTCACTGCTGCTCTCGGCGCTTTAACATTAACAACGTCGGCTGGCGGCTCGAGCGTTACCTAAATCCGCTTCGGTCGCAATGACAATCCTCACTTGAATCAAATGTAAAACTACTGCACTCTAAGAAACCTTCAACGATTGTATCTGCAGTGCAGCAATACATGCTTGTATTGCTGCACTGCAGATACAATCGTTGGCTCACAAGTTGCTGTTTATTTATTATCTAATGACGGTCCAGGAGGCTTAGTCAATGAGTATTTTAGCTCATTCGAAAGAATTTAGAATTACTCAGGAATCAATCGAAATCGCATAGGTACATAGTGCGCAATATGCGCAGTCAGTACGCACACCGACCCCAGATGTTCGTTCCAAATAAACACGCGCTCCTGTGTTTTGCTCTGAGATAAGTGCTAGGCACATGCGCAACGTAAATTAAATATAAGTATATTTCGGCTGGAGCCAGGACTTGGTGAAGGCAAGTGGCCTCATGAGGTCATCCAGGCAGGACCTTGACCGATTCTCGGACATGTTGTATCAAAAACCTCAGTATATTGTTGATAACTGATTTATTAATACAAAATTACAATCAACTAATCGTCTCACTAATAAACTTTCACAATAAATTGTATTTATGACTCAGGTGTGATCCGCATCACAATTCCGAGGTGTTGACACTGCGACTGCTTCGGTAAAACTGACTCGTGCCCGCTAGCGCGCCGCCTTATATTACTCGTCCCCCACCTCGCCTGACTCATGGAGTGGTACGGTGATGTCACATTCGCACGTGCACAACGCACGTGCGCTGTTACAGCTGTGTTTGCTTCCTTCGCGCCGACACGGCCATTCTGCACAAAGGTCGCCCTCGACCTTAAACAAAGAAAAACTGCGCAGAATATCAAGGTTCAACTATGTCACACATTACAAACGTAAGGAGGTTCCTGTCCTCATCTTACATACGATACACATTGGGAAGTAAGGAGGCCCCTGTCCTCAACTTACGGATAAAGCATACTTGCAAACATAAGGAGGCCCCTGTCCTCAACTTACGTCCAGTACATACCACAAAGTAAGGAGGCCCCTGTCCTCAACTTACACATACTTGCAAACATAAGGAGGCCCCTGTCCTCAACTTACGTCCAGTACACACCACAAAGTAAGGAGGCCCCTGTCCTCAACTTACACTCAACACACATACTTGCAAACATAAGGAGGCCCCTGTCCTCAACTTACGTCCAGTACACACCACAAAGTAAGGAGGCCCCTGTCCTCAACTTACACTCAATACACATACTGCAACCATAAGGAGGCCCCTGTCCTCAACTTACGTCCAGTATGTACTACAAAGTAAGGAGGCCCCTGTCCTCAACTTACGTTTAATACATATCGCAAAGTAAGGAGGCCCCTGTCCTCAACTTACGTCCAATATATATTGCAAAAATAAGGAGGCAATTGTCCTCAACTTATATTATGAACAAGTTATGCAATACTTTTAGAACAGTTATGGAGTAATGAAGTTTATTACCTTTATTACTGTAGACCTTCCTCCTGAAGTTGAGTCGAATCGTTAGTCAGCCGGTTCTCGTTTGGTTCTGGTATTGCAATTAGCAATAAGACTGCCAAGACTGACTGAGTTGGACAGTGTAGTCTGTCTACACTCGGTCGTTCCGCTAGTTACTAGTTAACTGCATCCCTTCTACGAGCGTGTCCAAGAGCGCGCGCGGCATGGCGCGAAGACGAATTCTTAGATGGCGCTGTTTGCATTGTGCCATCAATCCACGACACGGCCATCCCTGACTAGCACCCGTCTTCGAGTGTAGTTCCTGTGGACAAAATATGCTCAAAGAGTAATCTAGCTCGGCTATCCTGCCAATAGAAACAAAAGGTATCTGGGTTCAGTTATTAACTCAAATGGTTTTACAATGCCCTGTCACAGTGCTTCCTGCACCACATAATTCATTGAAAAGAAATCCGATCAACAAGTTACAAAACAAAGTAAATCTAACAATTCTGTTACTTTTATTATAGTTCATAAGCAATGCATACTCAAATCTAATTCTCGAGGAACTTTGTGATCGTGGATCTTCCTCACACGATCATGAGGGTATTTGTATATTCGCTTAGAGTCAAGCGCTTTTAGTAGGTCGGATCCCCGTCTAACACTTCAATGATCTTAAATGGGCCTTTGAATTTAGTATCTAATTGTTTGATTCCTTTTCCTCAATTCAATTAAATAATCGTTAACAACTAACTTAGAAACCTGAGCCTTATTTTTATAAAATCGATTTTTATCGCAATTAGCATTTTTGCAATATTCTGTGTCGCACGCTCTCTCATCTCATCTAAATTAACGTCAGTCACGTCATCATCAACGGTCACTAAGCCAAGAGGACGTGCTACCCCTCCGATCATTAACTCAAAAGGGCCAGATTCAGTCACCCTATCAATGGTAGAGTAAATGGCCAACTGAACCTCTCCCAATGGTTCCTGCCAAGAGCCGTCACGACTAGTCTTTTCAGTTGTCAACATAATCTTTGATGAGAGAGCATTCGGCACCAGAATCGTAATAAAAATGGATACGACTCACCAGAATTCATCAGCGTACCGCTGGGATTACCGACGTGTTGCACCACCATCACAGAATGCCGCAAAGCTACTGGCGTTAATACCTCCTCCTGCTCCTCGGCCAAATAAATTTAACCCTCTCAGCCTCATCTGCCATCCTCCCGAAGTAGGACGACTCAACATGTCCAGTCCCGCCACAGCAATTACACTCGGGCTCCGGACGCTCTGCGCGGCTCAAGGACTCGCTGGAACCAACGGCCCAAAACCGCCCGACCGCGTCCTTCCACTGCCCCTGCCACAATGTGCCCGTACATGTCCTGGCTTAGTCACAATAAATGAGACCACAAGAGCCATTGTAGCGAAGGGCTGCCCTCTAGGGGGCGTCCTCTCGCCCCTACTATGGAACCTAATAGCGGATAGCCTAATCCGATGCCTAAACGCCGAAGGCTTTTACACCATAGGCTACGCCGACGACATCGCTACCTGATGCGCCAAGCCCTAAGAATAATGGAAAAATGGTACGAAGAATACGAGCTAACCGTAAACCCCTCCAAAACCGAACTAGTCCTTTTTACTAGAAGAGGAAACTGACAACACTACAGCTGCCGATTTTCTTCGGCACCACGCTAAGCCTAGCAACTGAAACCAAGTACCTGGTCGTTTATCTGGACAAACAACTAAATTGGGCAACACACGGACTATATCACCACCAAAGCTAGCATATCCCTATAGCAGTACAAAAGACTACTCGGCAGGAATTGGGGTATAAGGCCCAAAATTATGCACAGGCTGTACCCCACAGTCATCAGACCCATAATAACATACGGCTGATGATGATGGCCCAGAACAGAACTGAGCACGACCCAAAACTGCAACGCCTTGCCCGTGTAGCGATCACCAGTAGCATGAGAACCGCACTAACAGCAGCCCTACAAACAATGCTAGGGCTCTCGCCCCTACATCTCGCGGTACAGGAGGAAGCGGCTTCAGACTAGAAGTCTCTGGCACACTGAGTAATGACTCCAGGATAAAGCACACCAAAATCAAAGCAGGAGCTGTCTAAAGGCAACCCCTGTTAGCAGCACCGACCGATAAGATCACCAAGATACATTGCCTCCAAAAACATTACAACATACAGATCACGGAGGAACCATGAGAATACTCGGGACCAAACAAACTGAGAAAATATACAGATGGCTCGAAAACTAGAACAGGAACAAGGGTTGGGGTCTTCTCCTACGACATAATATACATTAAAATTTCTAAACCACTCGGAACGCTCAACACAGACTAACAGGCTGAATGTATGGGCATCATTCAGGCCATCGTAGCCATCGAGGCCAGTGGAGTCGCGGACACCAACATCCGAATACTCTACGACAGTACCTCTGTTCTCCAGTCCCTAAACAATAGCTGCTTCAACACAGCTCTAATATACGAATGCCACAACCTACTAGAACGAATGACCGCACACAACCGCAATACAGTAACCTTATAATGGATCCAAGGACACAGTGGCTCCCTAGGCAACGACGCAGCGAATGAACTCGTCAGACGGGCGTCCATCTCTCCAGCACTAGGACCGGAGCCAATTGAACCCATCCCTTTCAGCCAGATAAGCAGCTGGCTGAAGGAACACCTTTTCGAATGTACAGGAATCACTGAAATCCGGAAAGTGACACTGGGTACACTAGGGTCACTTGCGGACGGACGCCCTCAAGAACCCATCTGCTTCTGGAAGGAGGTGGGCTGGCTAGAGTAGCGGCCACCAGGTACACGGCACACGCACAATGGTCCACTGCAAGGACTAGGAGTGGAAACCGGACCCCCCCCCCCCCCCAAGAAGCGGAGTCCACATGAAGAAAAAGAAGATGTCCTGCTTCCCACACCCATAACAAAGCATACGACCGTCTCCAATGCTTCCCAATCCCGGTCGCTTTGCAGGTGTTTCACCCCGTCGAAGCTCTCGCTGTTCGACAGCAGCCGCCACCGAAACCAATTCGGGAACTGAGGAACATTAACCAGACAACAAACGCAATCTAAGGAACTCATCGTTGACGCAGCCAATCATGGCCCCCACAGCATCCTCGTCCTTGTCACCATCAATGACCCGTCTCCAGACAGGGGCCCGGTTGTCGCCAAAGGCACCGGTACCCTCCTCCATGTGAGCACTCGGAGCCGAGGAAGCTCCGAGGTCCATCCCGCTTCTGATTTCGGCTGGAGCCAGGACTTGGTGAAGGCAAGTGGCCTCATGAGGTCATCCAGGCAGGACCTTGACCGATTCTCGGACATGTTGTATCAAAAACCTCAGTATATTGTTGATAACTGATTTATTAATACAAAATTACAATCAACTAATCGTCTCACTAATAAACTTTCACAATAAATTGTATTTATGACTCAGGTGTGATCCGCATCACAATTCCGAGGTGTTGACACTGCGACTGCTTCGGTAAAACTGACTCGTGCCCGCTAGCGCGCCGCCTTATATTACTCGTCCCCCACCTCGCCTGACTCATGGAGTGGTACGGTGATGTCACATTCGCACGTGCACAACGCACGTGCGCTGTTACAGCTGTGTTTGCTTCCTTCGCGCCGACATATAGCCAAAGTAAAATATTTGTTAAATCTTACTGCATATCCTACTAATAGGTAATATAAATGCGAATATTTGTGAGGATATATGGTTTTTTGTTACTCTTTTACACAAAAAGTACTGAGCGGAAATTTCTCGCGTAAATAGTGTAAAATCTGGATTAGCACATAGGCTCACTTTAATCATCGTGGACTCGTGGTACAGTTACCGAATTCCACGGAGTAAAGGCGGTGCAGCCGCGGGAATAAGCTAGGAAGGGTAGGGTTTCAATAAGGGTAGTTTTCTAGCCTGCTCTGTCCCACTCCTGGGCAAAGGCGTCCCTCCATTCCTTCCACCTCTCACGAACCAGCTTGACCTCCTTTCAATTCTGATGGAACCTTTGTAATTCGTCTCGCCATCTTTCGTCATTCGAGGCCAGCCACGAACCCGCTGTGTCAGGGCATCATTTGACTGCTCTTTTAACTCAACTTTAACGTAACGTCAGATATATTTGTTTTGGAGCACAGTATTGTTTTTCGAACACGATCCGTTAAATTTAACACCTAGGATACCGCGCTCCATTGCTTACTCGCACTGTCAAATACCAAGTCGGTGCACCATAGGTTAAGACATCATAGGTTATACGTTAGATGACTATTTATTATATTTAAGGACTGCCAGTTCGACCATCCCAATATCACGATACATAAGTCTGTAGCGTATTCGGTGGTATAAGAAGCAGTTGCCAATCAACACGCGATTTCCTGAGTTAAAGAGTTCTTGAGAACTTTTTTCTCGTCTCGAATAAGGCCAAATATCCCGACAACTAAATTAGTGTGAACTAAAAATGAAAGACAAAAGATAAAAAAAATTACAACACCTACATTTCTTTGTAGGGTACCTAAATGTAAAAAAGTCTTGAGAACCCGAGGGTGACCGTTTCTACTGCCAGGCTGCCACGGACATGTGTACAAGCAGGCATAGTCCGTCGGTCAGCCAGTTATTATTGTAACATTCCTTCTTAGTCAGGGTCCACTTCATAAATAGACTTCAATAGTCCTAGCTAATTGTTAGAGTAACCTCAAGCGTATAGCGTTATAGTTATGGTTTTTTTTTTGGGTGGTTAATCATCAAATAACTTCCCCCGCCCTGGGCGGAGGGGGGGGGGGGGGGGGTGTCAGACTTTTACCGGGGCCGCGGTAACTCTTTCGAACAACCCGCAACCCCGGCAGGCGGAGGCCCTGGCAAGCCCCTCTGCTTTGCTGACATCTCTTTGAGGCGAGCGTGAAAAACAAACGCGCCGTCGACACGGCCTGTCGTCAATAGAGGGACGGACGGTGAGCTACCCATTGCTCACCGTCCACAGGCCCGCATCTACGGTGGCCGGGAGACGTCTCGCGGCGCCCGGCGCCCGGGGCGGCTCCCGCGGCGGCTGTGTTGGTTTGAGGTAGAGAGAGGGTAATATATGACTTTAGTTTTATGAGGCGAATGAGAGGATCTGCGTTGAGTGGAGAGCGTAGAGCGCGGGGGCGCGGGGGAGGGTTGCACAACGCGCGCGCACCAAAACTGTTGGTGCGGCGCGCGCGCGACCAGTACCCGCGAAGCAGCCGCGCTGCACCGACGTGACCCCGCGCCGCGCAACTCGCGCGACTCTCTATTATAGTTCTCGTGTTCCAACGCTCACGATGACCCCCGCGGCGGCCATCGCGCTGCTGCTGCTAGTCGGTGAGTACCCTTCTCACTTCACATCACACTTTACGACTGAAGGATGAGTAGAAAGTCTACGGCGAACTATGCAGCACTTTCATCTTACTGTGGCCAGCGCATCAGCGCATCCCGTCAATCTTGTTGGGATTCCATTTATAAGATAGCTAAATTCTACAAGACTAACTGTAGGTATCTACTTAACTATGATACATTTAATTACCTACAGGCAGAAAAAATAAATGGGAATATCCTCGCACTTACCTCGAGCAGCAATTTTCGAGCCTATTTCCACTGTTTTTCCAGGAAGTGTCTGTTACTTAATGCAGGTAGAGCATTCTTTGTTTAGAATGCGGCGGGTATATTTTCGTTGAAGCCTAGTTTTTTCTCTTAGAGCATGATAAGTACATGAAATAAGATGATTATTATCATAAATACGAAGACAAGAAGCGTTCGTTTGGATAGATTTTTATTATAATTACTCTCGTGATACTTTCTTATGTGTGTCAACTATGGTTCAGATAGTCGCGCATAATGCTTGCCGTTATAATTCAAACATGTTAATTAGGTTCATTAAGTATCTTAATATTTTATGAATAGTATCTTTATGTTGTATATTTTATATGGCATAGTCAAGAATGTTAGACTAATCTAGTGTGATCAAATTATTGTACGAGAATAATCCATGTCGCTAACGGCACCGGTTCATAGAACGAAGAGTCCCAGCCCCTCAGCCTCAAGTTGCACAGTCGCAAGTCGCGCTGGCTTGCAGGCCAGTGGGTCACTCCACTCGCACCGGTGGCCGAGCTCATCAACACAAACCGGCGCGCGACGAATGTTGGCGTCGGCAAAATCAATTCTGTGGGACTAGTGACATGTCAATCAGCTGAACTGAAATCACTTTAAAAATACTGAAATTGCTAAGAGAAAAAAAACTTGCTTTGTCAGACTGGTACAAAATCAATGACCTACACCGCCACACCATTAACGGTACACCCATGCAATAATGCTTTAAGACCAAGTCAGCGCAGGGCAAGCCATTTCAACCAGTACTGTAAGCTTTCGTCGTCCTCCCAGGAGTTAGATGTTATCCTGACTTCAACAAGGCTTTGAACATCGAATTTGAATGCCGAATATAAAGATATCACAATTTCACCGCTTTCGCATCAAAACACATTGAGAAAGATGTGCACAAGTGGAACAGCTGTTATATGTTCCGTAGCACTGTGAGGATGCAACTTGTGGCCGGTGGCGGCCGCCGCACCGTGGGAAAGTGATCGGGCGGCGATCAAGTGCGATCGTGGCGTGCCGCCTCGAGTCGCGCAGGACTGCCCCGCCAGCACTCGACGACTCATCACCTGACTCGCTAACATATGATGCTCTAGCTTATACCAGACTTACACTGATCTTTATCTGGGCCTTAATTAAACAGTCTGCTCAAGACATTCTTGTTCAGAATTTCAAGAAGTTCAATATTTCCAAGTCTGCTTGTATCCTAGTTTATATATCAAGAACAAGTTTAATCTGAATCCGAAACAGTAACGAGTCTGAACAAGTGGTAAGTTTGTAACGGTAAAGGTTAACCTTTCACATGACGTGAGGTAAAAGTTGTTTTTCTTAGTACGAGTATGTAATCGTGGCTCAAAATAACTTTCTTCGCATGGTGTGTTAACGCAGCTTCCGTAATGACTTCCTGACCGCAGCGGGCAGCCCCGCGCGACCACATCTATATGTGAATGGTCTTCGACAACTCGACACAGCCGTTGTCTAGGAATCTTTACTTTTCTTGCGAATAAACTTATCTTGCTGACTACGTAAAAAGTTATCAGATGGAGCGTGAATTAATGTTGCAAGCTTTTGTAATACCATAGCTAATGAATTAGATGACAATAAAATTGAATCAATTCGCATGAATCATGTGGCTTGGGAATGTGGCTGTCGGCTTGTAGTAAGGGTCGAACTTAGTGCAAGCAGACAGCCTCAGACCTTACCTCTACTTAATGATAATAGGGCACTCTCACGAACTCGAGCATCCAGGAAAATGCTCGCTGGTACATGCTGTTTGCAGATGACATTGTGCTGGTTGCCGAGAGTGGTCAAGAAATTCAGAGTAGATTAGAGGTGTGGTGGCAAAGCCTGGAGAATGTTGGCTTGAAATTGAGTAAAACGCAATACTTTCCAATCCTGTGCCCATAACTCTTGCCGGTACGCCAATACCGATCTGCTTCAACTTCCAGTACCTTGGGTCGCTTGTGCAATAGAATGGCGAAGTAGACCGGGACGCAACGCACTGGATCAAGGCAGGATGGATGAAATGGCGTCAGTTCACTGAAATAACTTGGGACCCATTTAATAGAGTTAAAGGGGAAAATATACAAGTCCGTGATTAGCCTTGTCGTCCTGTTTGTGTCAGAATGCTGGGCTGTGAAGAAGAAGGGTGCAAAGTTATTGCATGTAGTGGATATGAAAATGTTAAGATGAATGAGTATTTGTGTGTAATTAGTTGCGCTTGTAACATAAAAATTTAAAGGAAGTCGTTTGCCTTGGTATGAACATGTTATGAAGTGACGAAACGCATATGACTAAAAGAGTTAGGGATATGAATATTTAACGGATGGGGAAGGAGAAGAAGGCCAAAGAAATGTTGGATGGATTGCGAAAAGCATGATATTAAAGAGAAAGGAGTAAATGATGCCGTGACGTCTGACAGGGGCAATGGAAGCAGAAAACGTTTTGTGCCAACCGTAGAATGTTGACATGAAATTGTCCATAGAATGGATCGAGGGCAGGAAGACGATGAATCGTCCGGCTTACAGTCTGTTGTCCTAGTAACGTGGTAGCGTGACGTGAGCGTGGTGTGATATTGTGATGGCAGCTTGATGGCGATGCCCGCTGGCGCGCGAGACTCGAGCCGCTCTCATTAGCATCGGGTGACATTAGCGCGGCGGTCGCGGGTCGTGGGTCGCGGGTGCCATTCGACCTGCTACTCATAACGCGCTATTATTATGCATTTCCCCGGCGCCGGCGCCGGCGCATCAATTCGCCACCTTATGGTTGTGTTCGTGTTTGAATTTAGCTTCGCCATATTTTAAAGCGCTAGTTTCGAGTTTGTGAACTCTACTAGCTCTACATAGTGTACATGTACATTGTACGTCCATGAAACTGAATGAAAATTTCAAAAGTTCCATAAGGATGAATTTCATTCGTTTCATTGTTCTTTTTCTTTGGTCCCTCGATTTCAGTAAAAGTTAAACTTCCCAAATTAATATCTATAGTTCTGGAGTGCCCTGTACGTTTGTAACTTACATAGTGACTGTTGTATGGTGCAGAATGTGTCACATGCGTGGTGCGTGGCGGCCGCGGGTGCGAGCGTTGGCAGTGCGGCAATGCATGCGGGAAGCAGCTTTCTCGAAGCTTCCGCACGTCCACAAAACCGTCTCACGTCTCAAGTAATCCGAGTCGCGATGAAGCAGATCGTGTGTGTAATGATAACTCATTACACACACGGATCTGCTTCATCGCGACTAGGATTACTTATATTTTAAATTACCTTTGTCGCCTGCTACCTCCTTCTAAAACCGTCATTAAATGAATCGGGGTAGTTTGACAGAGTTGAGAGCTGATTGCGTGCACTAGTGCTCAGGGACTAGAGCTGGTGACCTGGTTCAGCCCGACGGACATTCTATCAACCATAACGACAATAGGAAAGTCAAAAATGCATAGCGTTCACATAAGCTAAAAAAACTTATTTCAACTCGTTGTAGAAATGTAAAACGCTTTTAAAGCAATTGTCGATTGACCAGTAAATATTAAGAAAAAAACCACAAACTTAAACTACTTAGGATTATTAAAAAAAAAACAAATAAACATGGGATAACACACAATACAAATGGGGACGATGGCAAGTCCTGAATGTCTTTGAGAGTTTAACCGCATGTGTGTAATGCATGGTTATCCTTATCCTTACTAATATTATAAAAGCGAAAGTGAGTTTGTTTGTTTATTTGTTTGTTTGTTTGTTACCTCTTCACGCTTTAATGGCTAAACCGATTTTGATGAATTTTGGTACAGAGATAGTTGGGAACCAGGAGACGGACATAGGCTATTATTTTTTTTTAAAGAGTGGGTTGTGAGGGAGAAAGAGGGAAGAAACGGGAAAACTTAGCGTTGCTATTACAAATCAATAAGGCGCTACCGAATTTAACGCGAGCGAAGCCGCGGGCAAAAGCTAGTATATTATATAATGCATCCGCATGGATCCAGCGGGTAATGTTGTTCTTGTTGCAAGTCTTGATGATTAGCAGCAGCGGAGCCCGTAGGCTGTGGTAGTGGCGATGAGGTTGTATGTGGAGCGCGGTGTGGCGCGACGCGTTGTTTCGTCTATGAGTACTTGAACCTTGACATTCGTGTGCATATTATTAAGGAATGCGCGCCATTCAATATACCACCAAATAATTGGCGCCGGCGCCCGCGGTCTGGCGCCGCTAGTAATCACTACACAGGTTATTTACAAACAGGTATCACTTGTAGGTATACGAAGCGCCGAGGTTTATGATCGGACCACACAACACAGAGCGCGACGCGAGCGCGAGCTATGTCACGACTCACGAGCCGCGCCACACTGCCACTGCCACTGTCCTACCTGACACCATTCACGATCAGCTTCCAATGACTGCAATTTATCCGACGATCTTCAATAATCGTGATTGTTAGTCCTTCGGGTCGATTCCTACTTAACATTTATTTTTCCTATTTGTTTTGTATAAATGGGCTTATATTAGGTCCTTACATATGAAATTGGCGTTTTTCGTACTGGCCACTTTAATCACGAATTTCTCCTCTTTGGTAAGGAATTCCAAATTCAAATTTGTACAGCTATTTACTCATGTATTTGTGCTTCGATGACCGTCATTCATTTGTTTTTTTTCTTCTGTTTTTTCTGTTTGCGTCACTCATTTTACAAAATGGAAAATTTAAAATATCGCATTATTTACGAGTACGAGTTCCGCCGTGGCACTAGTGCTGCGGAAACGACTCGAAGGGTGAATGATGTGTATGGCGGTCATGTTGCAAAAGAAAACACAGTTCGTTTTTGGTTCCAACGTTTTCGTTCTGGAAATTTCGACCTGCAGAACAAGCCCCGTGGACGGCCTGAGACCCAAGTTGATAATGGAGAATTGAAGGCTATTGTGGAAGCGGACCCATCGCAAACCACGTCCGAGTTAGCTGCAGGCTTCGATGTTAGTGATAAAACTGTTTTAATTCACTTGAAGCAAATTGGGAAGATTAAAAAGCTTGAAAGGTGGGTACCTCACGAATTGACTGAAGCAAACCGGCAAACGCGCGTCGACTGCTGCGTTACATTACTGAACCGGCACAACAATGAAGGTATTTTAAACCGAATCATTACCTGTGATGAAAAATGGATTCTTTACGATAATCGGAAGCGCTCAGCGCAATGGTTGGATCCTGGCCAGCCAGCCAAATCCTGCCCCAAGCGAAAATTAACCCCAAAAAAGTTACTTGTAAGCGTTTGGTGGACTAGTGCCGGTATTGTTCATTACAGTTTTCTCAAATCTGGCCAGACTATTACAGCTGATGTCTATTGTCAGCAATTACAAACCATGATGGAAAAGCTAGCGGCTAAACAACCAAGGCTGGTCAATCGCTCCACGCCACTGCTGCTTCACGACAACGCCAGACCACACACTGCGCAACAGACGGCTACCAAATTAGAAGAGCTTGAATTGGAATGTCTTAGACATCCTCCGTACTCCCCGGACCTTGCTCCAACAGATTACCATTTTTTTCGCAATTTGGATAACTTTTTGCAAGGGAAAAAATTCAACTCCGATGGGGCAGTCCAAATCGCCTTCAAAGATTTTATTGATTCCCGTCCGACTGGTTTTTTTAGTAAAGGGATCAATGAACTACCTATAAGATGGCAAAAGTGCATTGAAAACAATGGTTCATACTTTGATTAATTAAATATATTATATTAAAAAATATTCGACTTTTTGTTCCTTCCATACAAAACGCCAATTTCATATGTAAGGACCTAATATTCAGAAAAAAATTCAGTTCAAGTAACTGCGTGGATGTTACTTTGTTTAAATTCCTTCTAAAACAATACTTTGAGTATTTTATTTTCTTTGATTATTTATTTTCCATCTGCGTTGAATCGGTTAGAAGCTTAATTTATTGTAAAATATTCGTACGATAAAATTATCATTAAAAAATATATGGTTCGTGATGAATTAAAGTTTTTCTGTGGCAGTAAATTGATGCCAAACCGAAAATAAAATAAAAAAAACCTAGGTATAGTATAAGTCCAGTTTTAAATTGTGCTCGTTTGAAAAGAAAATGCAAACGAATTGACATCAAACTGAGTATTGGAATGCAAGGTCGTTTCATAGGAGTAGGTCAACTGGGCACGGATCTCATGATCCCGCGGGTGCTTGGTGCGTGCGAGTGCAGGCAGCGCAGCTGGGGCGGCGCGCGTCGGTTATGTGACATGTTATGTTAGAGTGGTCGCGCGCTCGTTACAGTGCACTCGACCTTAACCCAGTGCGTCCAGTGGCGCCACCGTGGGCACGCGGTCAGAAGGCGCACTCTTCGTGGGGAAACGCTGAGGGGTTGAGTCTTGAAAGTTTCAAGTTCTTGAAATCGTCTATCGTGGACACTGCATACAGAGGAATGAGGAAAATGTAAGAAGAGTGAATGTAGATGATAATAAGTGTAGAGGAAGAACGAAGAAACGATAGATGGACTGTGTGAAAGATAACATGGTTTTGCGTGGAGATGGTTGCAGTCTGGCCCTCAGCCCAAATTTAGTGGGCTAGTCGTATGTCATTTTGTTCCAACCTCCTCTATTACTCGTCATTTCATTAGATATTTGAGGTGATTGCTAATATTATGAGTAATAGATAAATATGGATGAGAAGACATGCTGCGCTGGCCCTAAAATAACTTGGGAACAGTACAAGAGAATGATGATCAGATGAGCGTAAATCTGCATAATCGTAAATCCCCAGTTGTTGAGCTTCTGTGCGAGCTGCGCGGCGGCGGCGCCGGCGCAGGCGCACCGTTACCGATGTGTATCTGTGCGTGTGTAGTCGGAGCGCATTCCTCGCGGGCAGTGGGTCAGGTGCCAACGGTACCCGCACCGGTGCCCCCCCCCGCGCCCGCCCCCGCCCCCGCGCAGCACGCTACGGTACGCAAGTGGCGCACACCCGCTAAGCACCCGCTGCACACCCGCCAAGCCAATCCATGAATTTGATATCCTGGATTCTTTAAAACTTAGAATAGCATGTTGTTTTGCAAATAAGGGTTATACACAATATTTCATATACTAAATCAAAGCTTTATCATATTTTTACATAGTTTTTAAAACACGTCCTTGTCGCATAATAGAAAAAGAAGCATAAGCTGTGTGTGTGTTTGTGTGTGACAGTGAACTATTAAAATTTGACAGCGACTGTTACTTATGTTTTTGCTTGAAATATGCAGCGAATAGATACAAGTCGACTAAACGAGTGCTCTTAGAAATACCCAATTGGCAAAATTGCGGTGGATTTTCCCACAAACGCCATTAAATAAATAAGTGAAGTAGATATACCCATTTAATATAAGATCACGACTGAAGAGTAATAAGGAAGAAATGTACGTCATAGAACAACCACACTTCGCCAGGTTTGTTCAAGTCTTTAAGATCGTTGTAAGAATTTATGCAAATCAGAACTTGCAATTTCTTAACAATATTCACTTAAATTTACTCTTGTTAAGTGAATATTGTAGTTATGATTGTAAAACACAACGAAATGTAAAAAATAAGAAAAAGGATGATCATTTAGAACTGTTACTATCTATAACAAGTACAGAATCTGTTCACGCAGAGTGTGTGACATTTCCTGAAGCCTGGCTGCTAGTGCCCGGCCGCCGCCCGTGGTTACGTGTGCTCTCGCGAACACTGGCGCCTGCGCTATCTCTTGCTCGCGTCGGTTATGTCACAGCACGTCACCGTTTCTTCCAAGCCTTATAAAGGTCGTTGTGACATAAGGCGCGGTTCACACGGAACAGTTTCCACGAGGCGTCGTCGCTGTGAATGCGGCGGCGTACACGCAGTGTGCGTGCCACTCAATAACTAATATGAGTTTCGTTGTTTTACATGGATGATATGTGTGTGGGTTGACTTTGCTACTGAGATCTGAACGCGTTAAGTGTCCGTCGAACAACTGCCTATGCATATATATGTATGTAATAATAATTTTCTTATGTTAAGTGTTCTCGTCAATTTTTTTTTATGTTCCTTCCAAATCAGCGCAAAGTTTAAAAAAACACAAACCCCGTGTCGCCGTTGGCCACCACGAGATGTAGTGCGCGGTGGCGGCGGGCGGCGGGCGGCGGCGCGCGGCGGGTCGACTGGCCACGATGGGTGAAAGTGTCGGGCAGCGCGTGCACAACTCGTGACCAGTTGACCTGTTACATGTAACGGCTACATCGGTCTGTACGTATATTCATACAAACATAAATGTACACAACACGGTTGTTGTGGCTTTGTCAAGTGACAGTAGTTGTTGGACTTCGCTTCTTGAATAGTGTCTGCTGTGTGATCTGAGTCATGTCCACAAATAGGAGAGCACCTGTGACGGTGTCGCGTTACATTCACTAATTAAATATTAATCAATGACTACATAACGTGTGAGCTGATGTCATCGCAGCACATGTATCACGCTGGCGCTGGCGCTCGCCAGATGTGTTTCATTCATTTAACCGATGACACTAACATTGTATTAACATTGTAATTTATTTTTCCTTATTTTTTGTTGTGTTTTTTATGCATCCTTTGTTTTGCATCCTGCACTCCCTGTACTAGAATCGAATTGTTGAGCCGCGGGAGGGCCCTGATGACCCGTAATACAGGTTTTTCACTAAAACCTACTTCAGGCACCAGTCTCTCACAAAGTTAACTTTTGACCATCTGTAAATCTAGCATTAAGTAGGTAACTTGTGAAGAGAATATAAACGATTTTACTATTATTATTTGAAACTTTAACTAAGTAGGTACCGATCCGGGGTTGCGGGTTGTTCGAAAGAGATACCGCGGCCCCGGAACGTTAAGGGCAACAGAAGGAACATGGGTGGGTTTTAGTCAGTACACGTCTAACACTCCCTCCCGCCTCGCCCAGAGCGGGGGAAGTTATTTGATGATTTCCCATCCGCAAAAAAAGTAGGACCGATGAAACATTCTTCTCATCATCTTTGATCGCTCTCGGCTCAGCTACCGGGGAGCACACGGGGTGTCCACAGCTCTGTAAAGAAACCCTATAGATGCCAACCAAGCGGCAGTATATGATGCCTTCGTGCCTAGAACAATAATCAAACGATTTTGATATACAAACCAAATCACTAGGTAGATACTTTGCTAGTATTAACTTCCTAATAACTTTTTAAAGTTGGTACATACTTAAAGGACTTGAACACACATTATAGAGTTAGTTAGTTTGCTGCCTGTCGACTCCGGGTCCCCGAGTCCCCGGGTGGCAGGCTCTCACTTCACACTGGTGACGTCATAGGGACTGTTGTTGTTATCTGCTGCCGCTAAACATATATTACGACAGAGAGCCACTCATACTCTGTCGCGACAATCGTGTGTCGTTTGTTTGTTCGATTGTTATCAAACAAAGCTTGAGTGATATAAGCGGCGTCAGGCATACTAGACTAAAGACATCATTGTTGACAACCAAAATGTAGTACATATGAATGCTAAAGATTTGTCTAGAAATAATAGTTTTGTTGGAAAAGAAAACCCAACATTGCAGGTTAATAAAATTGGTTAAAATCATGGTTTTTACTCCACATTTGGTGGCAACACACGTTATGCGCGTATTTAATTTATTTTTAAGATAATTTGTTAAATACAATTATTACTGTGACAAAATAGATAAGCAACAGCAATTATAATCATTTAAAAAAATCGAGCCAAGAGCGGGTCAGAGTCGTGCATCGCGGATTCCGTACAAACTTGCGACATAAACATCTATACCGTTTGACTGCGTACACTTATAGGGTTGGTTTTCACAGCACAAATGGACTACAGAGTTAAGTAGATGGTTTAAATTTCAATTCGATACCTCCACGCGTTCTAGAGAAAAAGAGTCATGACAGACAGACAGACAGACAGACAGACAACAAAGTGATCCAATAAGGGATCTGACAAATGGTGCAAGTGAAGTAACGCAGCGAACATAGTGTGTCCGAGCGACGGAACCACTGCTCCAACTGAACCGCGACTGAGTTGTACTGAATCAGAGATGATTTAGTTTATTATAATATCTCAATTGAACCGATGTCAGTGATTGATTGCCCGACTGCTGACGCGGAAGTGAAAGTATCCGAATAGTTTAATGAATGTAACGCAGCAGATGTTCATTACGACTGAGCCTACACTTAATAAAGGAAAGTGTGTGTAATTAATTAAATAAAAGTATAGACAATTAGCTATAAATGGGCATCAGAAGTCCGAATGTCTGACAAATAGTGTTACCAGTGAGTTGTGGAGGTCAACGGAGCAGCTGCTCTGTGTGACATGCTGGCACTCAGCTGCGTTCGGTTAGACTGGAACTCGACCCAAGATTGTTGCGAGAAGCCTACGTAGGTGATGATTAGCTGCGGCCGCAGCGTTGCAGTTCTATGTGTCGGTTGGTGTAGACGACAGACTTATTCTGTAGTACAAGCGAGATGTACAGTAGCTCGGGTCAGAGCCCATTCGTCCCCTAAAATTCGTCCCCCAGCATAAAAGTTGTGGATTCGGCCCCTATATAGGTGCCCATTGGTCTCCTGGTAGGGGACCAATTAATATTTTAATAAAAAATATTATTTTTAAGGTACCCATTCGTCCCCTCTTATATATATACAATATAAGTTAAAGATTCGGCACCTATTTAGGTGCCTATTGGTCTCTTGAGATAAAATTAGCTATATTTTACATTAGAAACGGGTAACATAGTACACTTGTGAACAGTCTATTAATGGAATTAATTTAATAAATCATAACAGATCATTGAAAAAGAGCTATGATGAATGATAATCCGTCATGATAATAATATAACCTGTCGATAGGCTTACGATGTAATATATTTTTAACAAGCCATTCGTAGAGAGACAAATTAGGTTACAAAATAGATAAGGTGTTTTGTTTGTATGTTATGGCTGCCTCGCTGCTCTACCAATATGTCACCGAGGCCTCAGTGACATATTGGTTCTTGAAAGTGGCTGCGAATACGAGACTGTTCAATGTGTCTTTGGTCTTTTATTAAATGAAGTTCGCCTAACGAAATAAACAATTTTTGACGGGCCTGTTGGTCTAGTGGTTAATGGCCCTGACTGCTGAGCCGGAGGTCGTGGGTTCGATTCCCACCCAGGACAAACTTTGTGTGATGAGCATGATTGTTTGTTCTGTGTCTGGGTGTGATTTATCTATAATATGTATGTATTTATAAATTATATAAGTATGTATATCAGTTGTCTGGTTACCATAACACAAGCTCTGCTTAGCTTGGGATCAGATAGCCGTGTGTGAGTTGTCCCAAGATATTTATTTATTTTATTTATTTACAATACTGTTAATATTATAATAATAATATTATCTCATTTGAATCCTGGAATATGATTAAGTAGTATTATTATTGATGGTAATTCACTTTATGGTGGAATACTACAGTTATATTTTGACTAAAAGGTCAAAACGAAATTATTTACTCCTAAATACATATGTATAGCAATTTTTTATCCGCAACTTTAATTTTATCATATTAGTGGATGTTATTATGTTCTTGTATTCTAAGTGTTTCGTTTTAGCTCAATGTGGAGTCGTTGTCACCCTTTTAATGTACAAAAATAATGAACGTTCTAACATTAATTCTGTTTTGCTCCAAAAATTGCGTTAAAATTGGTTAGTACTCTCCAGATGTCCGCGGCGTGTGGCATGCCGAAGCGGGAGGGGTAATCTTAGCCAGAGTATCTGTAAATAACAAAGGCGTAGCCCAATAAAATTCAGTTATTACTGGGATTTTATTTAAATAGTTACACAGTTTTATTTTACTGCATAAAGATATTATAGTTGTCATTTATTTTGCTAAATATTTACAAATGTACAAGAAACCAAAAGTTGATTAATTATTTTGAATACTGACTTAGCCTAGAGGCATTATATTAATTTTAATCTTATTTGAAATAAACATGACATCTACTGAATTACTATATTTTTTATTTTACCCTTTTCTGCGCGACTGTACCAGGACTACCAAGTTGCAGTATACACATATTCATGTACTTATATTAGAAGAATGAATAAAAATAAATATTCTTCAGGGGACGAATGGGCCCGTCAAAAGTTCCAGGGGACGAGTGGGCACAGGGTGCGAATCTTAGGGGACGAATGGGCTCTGACCCAGTAGCTCTATCGATTGTACGCATCAACCGTGAGCAGTGTTTGTGTAACCTGTGAGCTGGAGATAGTAACTAACACTAACGTTGACGTTGTGCATGTTGTGTTGCTCAACAACATCGTGCGTTGTAGAGTCGACGCCGTCATCAGTATCACCGACATTAATGGATATGATCTACTCACATGCGCGCGCACAACTTGCTCAGTTGTAATAGTTACCTAGTACTACTAGTTTTGTAACTGTTGTAGAATAAAATATACTTTATTGAACACCAAAATACGATGTACAAAATCGTGAAGTTACTTATGCACAAACCATCTCAAAACATCAAGGTTACTCAACAATTTGTTGCAACCAAATTACAGGTTTGCACAGATCGATTGTAGATTCCAGTTCGTAATGTTTCTCCGTGATCGCGAATAATATCGTAGTTAGTGCAATGATTGTAGCCTGTATCGTCACGAGCAGTCATAAGCCGCGCCCTCAATGAATCGTTGTGCAGTTGACCTCTCTTGAAATCGTTCCCTAATGGTATGCTAGCTGTGAATTTCCACCATGTTTGAGAGTAGCCTTGGACCATCTTAATTCTGGCATTCTTGTGTATCTCTAGTAATAAGTATCACATCACAACATTACAGCGCAGCGTTTAAAAACGTTGACGTAGGCGCGCGTTGATGTCTTTTGTATCAGCAGTTGCTAGCTACTGCCTCATAATTGGTAGATGATGTTCCTTGGTGGTTAGCAGAACAGTTATTTTAATCTAAAAGTAGTAAATCATTGTCAGATTAGCTATAGGAACCTTAAATCAACGTAATGAGTTGTGAAAATAAGAAAAATTGAATTATTTTTCACAAAGCTCATAATAATATGTGACTGGCCTATTGAAATTGTAAATAATAAGAATTGGGTGCGCGTTAGAAGTCACTGAGAGTTCTTAAAAATGGACTTTTTAGTAGATAATGAGTCAAGTCCCCATGAAATACTACGGGAAATCAAGTAGTCAGAGTATTCCCAGGCTAACAATCTGAGAGCGACCACACGCACCACCACCACCACCACAAAACAGGAAACCTGGATGAATTTTAGCTAGTACAAGTTAGACACTCCCTTCTGCTCCGCCCAAAGTGGGAGGAGTCATTTGATAATTTTCCATCCAAAGAAGGGGTGGAATCTTTAATCTGCATTGGCATACTTATCAATTAAAGTAAACAAACGATATATCATAAAGTGGAGATTGTTGGTCTGACTGTCAAAACAAGTATGGGTAGAACTCCAAATTGTTTACATGCATATATATATTATGTGGAGCATACATACAGACGCACGAACGCACATACGTAGGTAAACATGAATGTCGTATGTAGTAACGCGTGTGCAGTGCTAACATGTCGTAAATCTCTGCGGTTCAACAACTTGCGGCAAAAATGCAAGGAAAGTGAGAGCGCCCCCCCCCCGCCCCCCTCTACCCGCGGGGAAAGTGATAGCGCCGCAGTACCATCGCGATATACAGCATGTATAAACAAGTACCATTGTAAAACAGTACATTTAAGATATATTTGTAAACTTGTTAAGTATTACTCGCAACTTCATTATGAAATACTGCCCGCTCATTATCATGTCATTAACATCTGTGTTTATTTAAACCTTGCAGATTAATTTAGTAAATACATGTTTGAACGTCAAACACACAACATTGACATTAACGTACAGCTAGCCTAGTCTAGTACTAGCCTCAGATCTGAGTGTTTTCTGAAGGAACGCTTCGCTTTCATCGAGCATAGGTTTTAAATTCATTTGTGGGATGCGGAATCCATTATTATTTGTCGTTAAAAAAACCGACTTCAGACAAGCAAATAGAAGTATTTATTGGATATCATCTGTGAGTTCTGTTTTGCTTAATTGTACCGCGTCGGTTTGTGAAGGCACGATTGTTACTTCTTTCCGCAAACGAAGCACTCAATATGATCACGCTTACAACGTTGAGGTAGCGGCAGAGTGACAACTGTTATCTAACGCTTTGCACTGTCAGGAAATACGCGAATAATAACAAGCGTCTGCCCTTTTAACAATATATTTCAGTTATTCACAGTTTGTTAACGTCAAACCACTTATGAAAATGAAAAAAATGAAATGAAAATACTTATTCTGCGTATTTCCTTGTTTCTCTCAGCCGATGATGATCTTTCGGCGAGTTTTGTTTGTATTAAGTCCATTAAGTTTTTTGATAGCGTCCACTGGCGAACAGTATTACATAACATAATTTTTTTTTTATTTATTTATATATAATAAATACATGTCTCTGATCCTCGAAGGGTTAAGCAAAACTGTACCCACATTTCGCCAGTTACCTATGTTTAAGTCTAATTCTAAGCAACGAATTGGATTTCGTTATAATTCAACATAATTGTACAGACTTAAGTCAGTCTTTGTGTGAAGTGGTCTTTCTGTCACAGTTATACACACAGACATACCTATGTTTAGTCATTTGGGCCCTTCGTACCACAGAGTGCCGTCGGCGTCGCCGCGCCGTCGTAGTTCTCCCGCCACGCCACGGATACATTTGCGCTGAATGTCAAGTTGACGTACTACATGTATGTACTGAACCAAAACGTTTATATATATATACACGTGTGCACACGAGCCACTTTCTAGACTAATAACGTTCAAATGTTCATATGCGAATGTGCTTAGAACTAGTTTTCTAACCGCGAGAGTTTCACTTAAACGGCGTTAAGTTAAACTATATCATTTGAAAAAAACCGCCGCCGGCCTACACTACGTCATACATACGCTGTCACTAGACCTGTCCACGACAAACAAGTTTATAGATGCAAGAAAGAAATTGTCATTATGTAGGCACCATACACGATGGTTATCTCCAAGATTATAATACCGTCAAAGAAATCAAGTTGAAAGCGCATTACATATGAATCACGTGCATAACTTTCGTTGTATACTATACCTAAGCTCGGACCAACGTAACATTAAAGCAACAAAAACAACAGAATATCTATATATTACTAGCTATACCCAGCGGTTTCACTCGCTGCTCACTTAGGGGTATGGATAATAGTGTTGGCCGATTTTCAGTTTTTTTACTTACTGAATATGCATAAAAAATTCACAACAATCGGTCGAGCCGTTTCGAAGGAGTATTTTAGAAGGAGAAGGAGTAATTTATATATTAGATGATCTTTCTATGAATTTGTTCTCATTTACTTTCAACCGTTAACGTAAAGGGCAGCAAAAAAGAAAGGGATCAACAGAGTCGTAAGTAAGTCTGTCGTTGTTTGTCGTCACCGGTACAGTCAGCCTTATACTATTATATTATTGTAACATATATAGATCAGATGCTCGTTGTCCCACAGAGGATTGAAATTGTATAATGGCGTAAACTCTTGTTTAATTCGGCCCGATGCAGATGGCAATATTTACTTTAAATCATAACGGTTCTAAAATCACAGGCATTCGATGTAAATCTCTTCTGGCTCGACTAGTGTTACATAAGTGTCGGTTGCGTTGCGATGCCGATTGAGCTGAATGTGACGCTCCCACGTCAATACATCGATTATCCGCGCGTCTTAACGAAAGTAGTTGCTCTGACTAACACACTGATACAAAAACGCCCTCAGCGATTGATCGATTGATTTTACACTTTCACTATCTCACATCTTTGTTCTCTTTTTCACAATAAGATTAATGCAGGCTTGCGAATCGAGTGGTCCAAACTGTTGGGGACAGTCAGTGCACAGCCACACGTCATACAACACGGTACATGTGCCTGCGCACATGTACCGTGTCGTATGACGTGTGTCGTGTATCAGTGTGTGACGCCACGCTGGCTGTCGGCGACGGTCATTGGGCGTGTCGCGCGCCTTTTCAAGGAAACACATTTTACAGTGAACTTAAATTGTTTGTAAATCCCAATTCATATCGGGCATTCATTGTTAACAATTTGAAATGATCATTTTATAATAAGTCCACAATGGCCGACTGTGTCCAGCGCTGCTTCCTTACAGATTGATACAGTTCGACTAAACTTTCTGTGTTTACTGAAACACGCAATACGTGGTTGTCATAACAATTTACAAAAGATCATCAATTGATCACTGGAAGAGGACTATATTTTTAACAGACTTAAAAAAAGGTCCTCAATCCAATTATATATTTAAATCTGTTAAGCGATTTCTCGATGATGTTGATAGATAATGAAATCGATAGATGTGCCGATGTGTGGTGGGTGGCCCGATTTTCAAGATTCCCTTTATAATCCCATATCAATTTGATTTGTATTGCTTTGGAAGTTCACGAGTTGTTTTCTATAACACATATTTTTCTTCTAATGTGTATTGATAATACGCTTATATCTTTAAGTAGCAAAAGAAAATCAATACTCACTCACTAAAAAAATATCGACTTAGAAAAAACACAAATATGACGGAAAATGCGTTTACTTCTGGAAGTGGGACAACTAAACCACCTGCATGGTTGGTGCACAACGCTAAGATCGCCAAGTGATAGTCAGGTGATCAGTAGTTGTTGCGCGCGCCGCCGCCGCCGCCGCCGCTGTGTTTACCGGAGCCGGAGAGAAACCGGAGCGGTCAGCGAACTTGTAGCTTTCAACGGATCGGTCACGGCCTCGCGTCGGTTCTGTCAATCGCGGGACACATACAGATGTACTGTGCTCACCGACTGCCTCGGTGGGTGAGCTCTGCTGGGCCGCAGCCGGGACGACATCTGGGTTCGATCCCCAGCTCGAATTGGAAAACAATCATTGTCCAACGCATGTTTCTGATAAGAGCTAAGAAATTCACGCCGCGACTTTATAACACAAACATGTTTACTTACAAACAGCAAGAACAACGAGAATCGAACCTACGACAAGCAGCAGTCGATCACTCAGCCACTGCCAATGTTTTGTATGTGTTCCGTTTGGTAGTAGGCACGCTACAAGTGGGCTCACATGTAACTGGCGGGTGTATTGGATAACGGAATTCTGACAATTTCAACGTAGGATGGTGTCGGAAGATGACTCTCTTTTTGTTTCGTGTTTTCTAAGCTAAGATTTGTGAGCTGACCTCTGCATCGGACGCTGATGGTGTCAGCCACTCCTATAATTGTTGTCAAAAGGTTAAAATGTTCAGTGTCTGCCGGGCGCGTCCGCGGGTACGGAGAGCAGTGGCGTGTCCCCTCGAGCGCCTGCCCAGTGAAGTGGCTGCTCGCTGTGCGCACTGCTTCAGTGAACGATGCGTGCTCTGTTTACTCGACTATTTATGTACCACTTGAGAAAGTACCGGAGCGTCGCGGCGGCGGCGGCTTCGTTCAGAATCCCTCATTCATTAGGTACAGACAGACACAGCTACTTGCGTTACTTTTAGGGTTCCGTATCCCAAAAGGAAAAAACGGAACCCTTATTGGATCACTTTGTTGTCCGTCTGTCTGTCCGTCTGTCTGTCTGTCTGTCTGTCTGTCTGTGCCCTTTATCTCGGTGCCCGATTCACTCTAGGCCGGCTTTATTTCTGTTGGGGAAGATAACACGGATAGTAACGTAATTTCGGTTATTGATGTGTTTAAGAAGTGACAGTAAAATTAATTGTGATGAGCGTTCCTTGCAACACTCGCTATAATTATTCAATTCTCATAAGTATATCTTGAAGCTCTTTGTGAACGAGCGCCGACTGACGAGCGATAGTTAATTGGTCGGTTTACGATTGCATTAGCATGGTCTATCGCTAGTTAACACCGAAGTGGATTTCGAGGTCGTCCTTATTTCGTCGCATTTACACAGACGCGTCCGTTCACCTCAGAATAGATCAATCCTGTGTTACCGCGGAGCGCACCGCGACCGTTGCAGCAGATGATTATCGCCTTTATGTGGTAGCCTTAGAGTGATGTGAGAGTGCGTGAGTGCGTTGGCACGTACAAATCGTTTAGTTGTCGAGTGGCCTTACGCGGCGCGAGCACTTTCTTGAGAGCACTTTCTCGTCTGCGATGTGGAGCACACATGTGACACACACACGCACGTGTTCGGTCATCGCGCATCGCGGCATCGGTGCGAGCGAGCCGCTCCCGGGCGCGGGGCGGTACGAGTCCGGTTGGCAAGGTTGACTCGTGTCACGTATCACTAGCAGGACAACCAGCTGGTACTAGAGCACTTGTGGTGTTGACACAGCTTGCGAGTTGAAGCGTTATCAAATGCAACCGTTATACTACAATAAATATGTAAAGATTTAAATAAAAATAAATATAAAATGAAGTACATACAAATAAATAATACATAAATAATTAGATATCAATAGCGAAATGCAAATGAAATAGCAAATGAGAATGTCTTATTCATGATCTCCTAACCTAAATTATTTTTAAGATCAAAATTTTCCATGTTTCAACAACTTAATGAACTCCTAGAACAGGGCTTGTTCTCCTCTACCCGTTTGCGGTGTCCTACAGGGTCCACACTGATCTCAATTATAAACGACCACATAAGTACACATTATCGTAGAGTAATAAAGTTATTGAGTATTGAGTACTACATTAGCCAGGTCTAGAAAAAGTCCCAAGTAAGAGCCGCAGAGACAACGCTCTACAAAGTTCAACTTTTATAAAATTCGAAGAGCCCTTCTCGTATTAAGGTTAACACCTCTGATCATATTATAACCATACTTTTTATTTGCTATTCTTCTCACTTTTACATTTTTAAATATTTATAAATATAAGAAAAACCTTAAAAATATAAAAATAGGTTTCCGCCGGTATCGGAAGCAGGGTCCCAAGCTACTGGTGGTCATGGCTCTTGAGAGAGCAACCTCCTAACAATAAGCGCCGTGTCCTACTACTGATACTGCGCACTGAATCAAGCCCTTACTCCAGTGTATGTAACTTGGCTGCCCTTACTCCCTTACCGTGTGTGATGTTGCTCGAGGTTATTGGCTAGTAAGCCATTGACCGACACGACTATCGGCACACTGACTGCTGTATTCATGGGCTACGAGTCGACAACCTCGCGAGCCTGATCTAGATACTTGAATTGCTTATCTTTCTCTAGTAGACAGTTTATTATTATAATGTATTTATCAAGAATAAAGTTTAAAAAACCGTTTTAATTTGTTGTCTATGGGAACGGAACATACGGTAATTAATTAAAGTTTACTAGTGCGGGCATTTAATCTGTACACATTTACTATACTAATCATAATCATCTTATGTTACTATAACTTAAATTGTAAACCACTAAATAATCCGGCAAATTTGACTTTTGTTTTCTCACTTCATATATCAGCAGGTAATTGATTCAGAAGGTATTCTTTTACCAAGTTCAGTTTGTTAGTACCTAGTGCGCTAGCAAACGCGACGACGGCGACGGTAGATTAAGATAGATCTAATTGAAGTTTGGCTTCATATAAATATATAAGCTGTGTACAAGTATATGACATAGTTGTAGTCACGAAGGTGCGCGGTCGGTGCGGCAGTAGGAGGTACTAGGTAGGAGCGCCGCGCCGCCGCGCCGCGACCCGCAACTGGCACAAGGCGAGCCGTGGACATTTGACAGCGCGAGCTATGAGTGCGAGCGCAGCGGCGGCGGCGGGCGGACAGCGTGCAACACACACTTATTATATTCATGTATGGATTGGTTTAAATATAACCTCTACTAGAAGGTCACCTGCTAGGAGAGCATAGTCCAGACTGTTTTATATTGGCGTTATATTATATTTATTATATTGGCGACACTGTTGGCGTAGTGGGTGAGCGATCGACTGCTGCGCTATGCAGTGAAGCAGTCGATCGCTTGCAGTCGCAGGTTCGATCCCGCACGGAACAAATATTTGTATGGCCTACAGGTTGTTTACTTTATACGTTATACTAGTTGTTTCGGGTCTGGCTGTTTGTGTGAATTTAAATGTTTGTTAACGCACCCACGATATAGAAGAAATTCCTAGTGTGGGCAAAGTATTTTTTTTAATATTTCTGTCATATGCTCCAGTTCTTATGGTTTGTGGCGACATAAGTACAAACACCATTATTGTAGTTTTCGCGACTGCTTTTAGTTTTGCAGAATCTGGGTTCCGGGTGCAGAAAATTAAAATAGTTGAATCCAATGATGCCAAGTATAATGACAACTGCGTGGCATTACGTTACAAGCGTACCTACTGCTACTGGCAGTAGGTAAGGCGACTAATACCCAAGAAAGTTGGAAAGAAATGGGCTAGGACTTTGTCGAGCTGTGGGACAGATTAGGCTAATAAAAACCGTACCTCTGATGTACTGGTATTAGGAGAAAACTATTTATTAAGTTCTGTTTGATGGATTACATCGTAGTGAGCCGAAGACATCAAGCCTAGAGTAACAGGTTCAGTTGCTGTGCCGAGTATCCGTGATGAGCGCGACATATTTGTGCATCGTTTAGTGCGCGTCGTGCCCGCCTCGTGCCGGCTGTCGTGCAGAGATGATCACTATTAGAAAGTGATCTAATCTATTCCACACATACTCTTTGTACCAACAATTACGTTTTTGTGGACTTCTGTCTCGATGTACAGCTGTGTCTCGTCGAGTCGAGTTAGTAAATGAAAGCGAGCGCATTCGTCGTTACATGTAGTTATCCGCTAATCATTTGTTCACCACACAAAACCTGCAACGAAATAAAAAAGGTATCCTTTGCGTTAATCCGGGTTTTAACTATGCTTGTGTCAAGCAGCCAAATCCGATCATTGGTTTTTGGGTGAAGGAGTAACGAACATCCATCCATCCTCACAAACTTTCGCCTTAATAATAATTAGTAGTAAGGAAGATAAGCTGTGAGCGATGTTTTGGAGGCGATCTTGTTGATGTTTGGCTGCAGTTCAGGTGGAACCTATAAACGTAGTCATTTGCTTTGCTAGCCTTTTTTATGTATTACAAAGAACTAGTACGAAGTAGTTTCGTACAAGTAGTATGAACGATCGGTGACGTGTTGATATTGTTGCAGGTGCCAGTGCGCAGGTGCGCTACTTCGGCAAGGAGCTGGGCGCGCTAGCACGGCTGCAGCACGGCGTGCGCGGCCGCGTGTTCGTCGTGGACTCGCGCACGCTCTACCTGCAGGACTTCCACTACGACGGCGAGGGACCAGGTCAGTACCCGCACACCCCACACCCCACACCCCACACCCCACACTCCGCACTGCGTGGTTGGCGTGGCTCGTTGCTCGAGTGCTAGCTAGCGGGACTGCTGAGCATGAGCTCCTGGACTACTGTACTGTTGGTCAGCCACCGAGTCTGGATTAGTGAGCAGTTAAAGGCAATAGGCTCACCCACGTATACACTTGACTTACACATAATACGCGACACGTGGCGGTACTACTACACCCCTCGGGGATAACTGGCGTGATGGTATGTCGATATAATTATCATTCAATGCCGGTTCAATCAGAGTAGAGCACAGTTGCTCATTTACCTGAACTACCTAGTAAGCAACTGTGCTCTATTTTAATTGTGTAGATATTTCAATATCAACTTTTTTTTTATAAGTGCAACAAGCATCACTGATGTAACAATGAGGCTGAGTCTGTAGTGATAGCCGGCACACGATGGATGGTTCTATAACTGCCACTGAGCTAATCTGGTCATAAACCGGTGCACGAGGATTTTGTCTCCCTCGAGTGAGTGAACAAATGTCAAGAGCTTCCTCCAAGCTTATGTTCTAAGCGGAACAATGTAACGCTGAGAGTAGCAGGAACATTGAGTACATCATGGTGTCAGGACCGGCACTATGTAGGTAGCGAACTAATATAACAATGTCGACCACACCCAGCTTAGGAGACAGCAACTTGTTGTGACGCACTGACGTTGGCTCCAATAGCTAATTGTTATATAATTAAATTGTTTGCTGGTCAAAATCAAAAGTCCTTTAATCAAAGTAGGCTGATAATCAGCGCTTTTTGAATGTCAACATGACGAGAGACAGTCACCCAAATCGACCTTCGCCACTTCCTAGTGTTTTAGCTGGGAAGAAGAGGTGGCGGAACAAACTGCCTATCAACACATCTGTGTGGCAGGTTAGAAGAACTAGATTTTATACAATTGCATTTTATATATTTAAATCGCAATTTTGGGCACAATTCACATTGGCCTGGAAGTGCAGTTAATGTTGAAATACGAACAAACTCCTGAGGCTAGATTAAAAGCTCGCATTTGTTACTTTCTCGACGAAGTTCGCAGATCATTGTCTAGTGCTGTACCGTAGAGTGCACGCGGCTGATCCCTAATCACAACCGCTGCCTTCAGTTCCGCGACGCTAGATCCCGCTGGCAGTACTTATTCTGCGTCCATCAGATGCACACGAATAGCTCGACATATTAGTTTAAACAAATGAGAGCGTACAGAGCTGCGGTCACTAAGTACCCATGACACACAAACCTTTCGTTAATTGAACCACATTCGACGCAACACATTAACGGTAATGTCTCGCTCTTTAAATCTCAAGGTATTTACACACGCATTCCGATGACCTGTCTATACTGCGTCTGAAATAATTATGAAACCTTTAGATTAGTTTTTAATATTTAAATTAGGGGTGGCGTAGTACGAAATCTCCATAAACTGCAATATTAATTAAAAACTATACCGATTTAACTTTGTTCAACCAAAACTTTTGTCACTAGCCCCAGAATATTATTAAGGATATATTTCCTATAAGAACACCAATATCTTCGAATCTTACATCAAAAGCAATCGCATAAAACAATGCAGTGTATCTGTAGGTACAGCGGCGGAACATGCGACGCGACGGTGATGCGCCTTGCGTAAAAACATCGGCTGGGATCAGCCACACTAACTATGTAAAAACAATCGTATTGTATAGACAATAACATACATATTAAATGGTTTTTGGTCTATTTCTGGTATTGTTTGTGATGGTGGGGTGGTATATAATATACTTCCCCACTGGCTGCTGGAGTACATAACGGTGGTGCGCTGATAGGAGCATCATGCGTCGAAGGTCCGCTCGCAATCAGTCTAAATGTTATTGTGTAATCATGAGCGGCTGTTGCTTTCTTGTATGTGCTGTGGGGAGCTTTAAGCGCACTGTATCAGAATCTAATTCTAATCATGTAGGCCAAAAATTATGTAAGACCGACAAATTCAGTAAGATATTGGTATTTCATTATTCTATGATAAACTACCTAAGATTACCATTAAATAACATCAGGGGCCTTAGTCTGCTATGACAAGTTTAGTATGTAGTAGATGTCAAAATCAACCATTATGCGATCAGTGATCGACCATTCTGACACTATTGTAATAGCAGACTAAGGCCCCAGTTTTTGGTTTAGTGAATTCCGGTGATCTAGCGTTTCGATTCGGATGCACCTCATGTAGTCAATACAAGACATGGCGGCACAATGGCAATTTATAAAATTAGTCACCCAACGAGCCATGTCAACATAGTATGTAACTCTGTTGTAGTATAGTTGCTGCGGATTATAAACAACTGCTCGTCAAGTTGTCTGCTGTCTGGAGCTGTGCTAGTTAAAGTTGTGCCCTATTGTTGTCTGCTGCTGTACACCACAAATATCCTATTGGTATATGTATTACAAGTGTAAGTTAATACCGAGCGTCGATTGATAGATACCAGCAGAGCAAGGCTCACCGCTGGCACACAGTGACATCGGAAAAGAAAAGTACGTATAGGTACATATTAATGGCAGAGAGAGAGATGAAAATCGTGATTGAATCAAACTTAGTCGAAAATACGACTAATTCACCCATTAATTTCGTCTGAAAAGTTATTGATCAATATTTTCCTAAAACAACTAGTTTTCCATGTACCTGCAAAAGTGCACAGATGATAAATGCGGTAAAGTTAGCCGTGCGGCACACGAGCGCGCTAAGAGACAGAGGCGGCGGCGGCGCTAATTTCGGGAGTCCTTGCGATCTATAGTATGGACAGAATGGCTCTAGTGACACCAAGCAAACTGAGCTCCGCCTCACTCAGGAGCAATCAAATACAAATTAGGTAAATGACTTGCGAATCTGTTGAATCCGACAAGAACATAACCTGACGATGCGTCAAAGCTTTGCGGAGGAAGAAAAAACCTGTGTTTATCGGCATTGAAGTACAAAAACACTTAATAAAATAAACAAAACAGAATGTATTGCCTATGTCCAGCAGTGCGCATCTTGACTGACAGTATCCTGACTGTTGCAAAAAGGAGTGGCTCAATCAGAGCACTCAACGAGGTCCATGAAATAATGTTTGGTTCGTGCGTCATGAGTTCACCGCCTGCAGCTCCCTGCGTCGCACACAAAGTAATTAATGCCAATTTGGCGCGTCCCCTCCTCGCGCCGGCCATACCTCTGCATAGGACGTGTGCGCGCCGCGCGGGGCGGGACGGGGCGGGGCGGGGCGGGGGATGCCGCGCGCGACAGCTATGCTTTGACCCTTTGTTGTGAGGTACTGGTCCGCATACCGGAGCCCTGGTCGTGACGTCACCAGGCATCTGTAGCACGTCGCTATGTGCAACTATTGGAATATGTCTTAGAACTGAATTTGTCCTTTATACCATAAGGGTCGGTCAGAATTCCGAATTTAGTTTTAATAGAACTTCTTCTATGTTGAAACGGTTTTCTAAGCATAGCGTGATAAATGTAAAATTATCAGTAGTGGTGCGCCTTTGCGTGAAGTCGCATGGTAATAGAAACGTATCTGAAAAGAAGCAAGATTGAAGATAAAGCATTATAGCCATTTTAGGTCATACCAATATTTGCTCCGTGCAAGGATCGAACCCGCGACACGCGGTGCTACAGTCGGTCGCTCAGCCACTGCGCCAATCGTGCCGTCAAATCTTTTATTTCACGTTCTTTATGAATCATTCGAGATATATGGGTAATAGAACCGTCCCGATTACTGACCACTTGGTTTTACTTTGCCTCGACCCTCAATTTTGATCTTTTATAGAGTCGAAGGGCCAAGAGGGCTCAAGCAAAGGTGCGAAAGTACTTCACGCTTATAACAGGTACAAGTTCGACCGTGCACGGAGTACTGTTCGCAGCTTTGGAATAGATCAGCCAAGTACCAGCTAAACCCTTGGAAGCTATTAAGCGACGTGCCAAGAGGCTCATCGACACCGACTCCCTTGTCCAAGCTAAGCTCCAAATGTTCGAAGGTTGCAAGCTTACATTTTGGGGAGTGTGGTATGGAAGTGCACAATGTAATCCCCAGTCTACTATCGGACGAGCAGAGATACGGCGAAACCTCACCGTTAGATGGTTTTAGTTCCACGAACCCGAACGAGCTTATAACGCTCGTACGAATTGCGCGTTTGGCAAAAAGCACGCGTACACTAACTACAAAAGCCCGCGTACACTAATTACAGAAAAAGCACGCGTAAACGTCTTTTTGCTGATGACAGCGCGATAACCATTCCGTGTGATAATAAGCATACGTATGAATCGGATACAAATACGACTTTAAACAAAGCGATTCAATGGTTACAAAATAATAATCTCAAGATCAACTTAAATAAAACAGTAATAATGCATTTCAGTCAAAGACAGTTAAAATTTCCAATTTTTAAAATTAATTATAATAATAATGTCATTGACGCAGTAAATTCCACTAAGTTTTTAGGATTAAACATAGATCGTAATCTGAATTGGAAGGCGCACGTAGAGGTCATTAGCAAAAAACTAAGCAACAGTGCATTCGCTAAACTATCGCGGATTCTAAATATCGATGCTTTGTTATCAGCCTATTACGGCATAGCTGAGTCCACTATCAGATACGGTATTATATTTTGGGGACTCTCCACCGATCGAGATATCGCATTTAAAGCCCAAAAAAAATGTGTTAGATCCATGCTTAAATTAAAAATGACTGATAGCTGCAAGCCGTTTTTCATAAGCCACAACATATTGACTTTGCCATCAATTTATATTTTAGAAATATCTATATTTGTTAAAAATAATCCTAATCTATTTCCCCGCATGGCAGACTTGTACCCTAGAAATAGACGCGATAACAGTCAACTCTGCCAGCATAGGTCTCGGACTACACTTATGCGCAGGAGTGTCTTTAGTATGGCTCCCACAGTCTACAATAAGCTTCCGTATAGCTGGAAAGAGCTAAGCATAGATCAATTCAAAAGGAAACTTAAATCTTTTTTACTTAGTAAAGCATATTATGATGTGAATGATTTTTTAAGAGAATCATTCTAAATTGGCTGTCCTTTAAAAAAAAAAAAAAAAATATATAATTGAAACTAAAATGTCTCTATCTAAACCTATAATGAATGAATAATGTAATCAATCAATTTAATTTATTTATGATATCATTGTAAATTTTTTACTTAATGTTGTTTTTTAATATTTTAAATTATTTATAAATATTTGCACACCATGACAATATGGTAAACATGTTAGCACATCTTGATGTATTACACCTTGCATGCATTTTTATTTGTAAAATTGTATGTATACACTTGTTTATGCAAATAAAGTTATCTGAATCTGAATCTACACTAGCTACAAGAAGCACGCGTACACTAGCTACAAAAAGCATGCGTACACTAGCTACAAGAAGCACGCGTACACTATCTACAAGAAGCACGCGTACACTATCTACAAGAAGCACGCGTACACTAGCTACAAAAAGCACGCGTACACTAGCTACAAAAAGCACGCGTACACTAGCTACAAGAAGCACGCGTACACTAGCTACAAAAAGCACGCGTACACTAGCTACAAGAAGCATGCGTACACTAGCTACAAAAAGCACGCGTACACTAGCTACAAGAAGCACGCGTACACTAGCTACAAAAAGCACGCGTACACTAGCTACAAAAAGCACGCGTACACTAGCTACAAAAAGCACGCGTACACTAGCTACAAAAAGCATGCGTACACTAGCTACAAAAAGCACGCGTACACTAGCTACAAAAAGCACGCGTACACTAGCTACAAAAAGCACGCGTACACTAGCTACGAAAAGCACGCGTACACTAGCTACAAGAAGCACGCGTACACTAGCTACAAAAAGCACGCGTACACTAGCTACAAGAAGCACGCGTACACTAGCTACAAAAAGCATGCGTACACTAGCTCCGAAAAGCACGCGTACACTAGCTACAAGAAGCACGCGTACACTAGCTACAAAAAGCACGCGTACACTAGCTACAAGAAGCACGCGTACACTAGCTACAAAAAGCATGCGTACACTAGCTACAAGAAGCACGCGTACACTAGCTACAAGAAGCACGCGTACACTAGCTACAAGAAGCACGCGTACACTAGCTACAAGAAGCACGCGTACACTAGCTACAAGAAGCACGCGTACACTAGCTACAAAAAGCATGCGTACACTATCTATCCTTGTGGACGTAGATTGGCTCTAAGAGCACTTTTAATTTAATCCGCCAACAGTTTCTCAAAGTAGGTTTACGTTTGACAAAGAAATTTTAAGCATGGCCAAAAGCTTGTCCCAGTTCTAGCCGCAACTGAACTGTGAGCGGAGTTGACGATGTAACGCGATGCTAATAGCGGCTGATGAATAAACATCATGAAAAAGCCGCGTCCCCGACAAGCTCGCGACGCGTTTTCAATAATGCACCGTGTGAGAGGTACCTACTACAATAAACTGCAAAGGATTTTAATCGTACAGAGAAAAAGCATGTTTTTCGACCTTAAATTATGTTTCCGCTATTTGACTCGATTATTATTATCATCATAGAACTCCGTGTCTCTTATTCTGGAGCATTACTCAGCAATAAGTCAATGATAGCCTAGAATATTACATAAATTGATTTTGCTAAAGGTTAAAGGTTAATGTTTCATTCATTCAATTCTAATAAAAAATCAGACAATGATTTATTATCATTTCGAGGTACAGCTTGCGCACTCCTATTGACCGCGATCTACGATCTAAAACTTGTTGGATCCTACTGACACACTTTTCAACAAACAAGATTTCTTTTTTTGTGTAGAAAGCATAAAAAACTTCATTTTCCGCAAATAATACAAAGTATAGTCGGAGGTTTCGCCTGCTTCCGGCAATCCCGTCCCATGCCGCGCGATACCGGCTGATTCGGACAACGATTAGAGCTCGCCTGACCAATTACTCACTGAACACATTGGCGAACACCACACACAAACGAAACAAATACTATTCTATCTCAAAACTTCATATTTCAAATTGCATTATAAACTAATTTGGTTTGGCAAGACCAGCTCATTTCTTTTGAGAATTTCTTGATGGAAAAACTCCATAACAGTTTGGCTGCCACAAAAGTCGAAGCCAGGAGCTCAGGCACAAACACTCAGCAGTCACGCTTGCACGACGGCGACGACACTGACGACAAGCCAGTCCATGATGGGTGTCGCGTTGTCCCATCTATTGTAAATGTGTTGATAATCACATCTTGAATGTCCCCTCAGCGGCGTACTTCTATGTGGGCTCATCGGGCTCGCCGTCGGCGGGCAACGCGGGCGCCACCCGGCTGCGCGACGAGCGCGGCGGCGCAGGCGCACTGCGGCGCTACACCGGCGAGAGCGTCACGCTGTCTCTGCCTGACGGCAAGACGCTCAAGGACTATCGCTGGTTCGCCGTCTACTGCGACGAGTACTCGGTCAGTATCACGCAAACACACACACACACACATCACGCCTGGAACGCCGGCCGATAGGCGCATTACATGACGGGCCTGTTGGTCTAGTGGTTAGTGGCCCTGACTGCTAAGCCGGAGGTCGTGGGTTCGATTCCCACCCAGGACAAACTTTGTGTGATGAGCATGATTGTTTGTTCTGTGTCTGGGTGTGATTTATCTATAATATGTATGTATTTATAAATTATATAAGTATGTATATCAGTTGTCTGGTTACCATAACACAAGCTCTGCTTAGCTTGGGATCAGATGACCGTGTGTGAGTTGTCCCAAAATATTTATTTATTATTTTATTTATTACGGAGGAGAAAAGGTATACGCCTTTTGTGTTTTCACACCGAACCGCTGGAAGTCGGTGGAGGTAAGTTCGTTAGTATACGTATAGTATAGTATTACGCAAGTGACGAGAGAGACGCGTGTAGCGTGTAGCGTGTAGCGTGTAGCGTGTAGCGTGTAGCAGTGCTAATAACATCGAAGACCTCGTTTCAAATCGCACATTCAAGTTATTTACTTGCTCGGTAATACTTACGAGAGATACGACGGTAACGGAATCAAATGAAAGGTTTTCGTTTTGGAATGCTAATATATCAGAGAAGTATTATTTATATGTCGCATCCTGGTCATTAGTACGGGACGTCAACGAAACACAAACGTCATAACGGCGTGTAGAGAGCCTAGACTGGAGGGAGATCGTCAATAAAAGAGCGTGCGCTCAGTATTCGCCCCTTCTTACCTGATCTTCCGCTCTTGAAGAAACGATAGCCTAGGAACTGTATTGTGTTAGTTTCTGTTAGCCGTCTGTTGTCTCTAGTGTTAATCTAAAGTAAAAGTATTGTGATTCGCCTACCCACGAAATAAATTATTATTAGTAATTCTGCCAACGACTTTATTTCTCGCCCGGACCCTGCTGACGCCCACTATGAGCGACTGTGAAGATAACGAACATCCTACATATATAAGAAGTAGTATTTATTATATATATAGCATATCCCCGGACTTGCATTTGGTAGAAACTTTTAATAATATAAATGCACAAATCGAGGCACTCCTATTTAAACGAAAGCTTACACAAAGTCCTCATCCCCGGCAAGTGGGGCGATAATAGTTCCCGTCCAGCGGAAATTACTGGTTCCCTCTGTTATCCTGCGCAAAAGTACACTGAAGCAAGAGTTTACCTGAACTAGTGAAGTGAGCCACAACGACCTATGAATATTCAGCAGTAGAGTACAAACAACTGTAGGTTTTGAGCTACGATAACCGTTGTTAATGGTACGGCTTAGAGATTGTCTTCATGTGGAATACTTGCCATAAACGTATGGTTGTCTGTACGCATCCCGCGACCGGCCGACGCGACGCACTGAATACCAACAGGTGACGACACAGACTGGTCATAGGTCGGATAGTTGATCACTGCGACCACTACACTTTCTGACGTGTATGGTGTTGTGTTATGCACGTGACATTCACGTCCTAGGTGTTAGCATGAACCCGATACCAAACACTTTGTTGCAAATATTGGTGTTAATACAAGTGAAAGGAATATTTTAGATGCCTTAGAAGAAGTAAAAGCTTTCTTATTTTAATAGAGATTGAGAATAATCACACTAATATCACAAAGGCGAAAGTATGTGTGTCTGTGCATGTCTCTTACTCCTTCACGCATAAATAGCTTATCAAATTTGTATGAAATTTGGTATGTAGATAGCCGGTCTACGCGGGTTTAACTGCGGGGTTCAGTTAGTTGACGTTAAAAAGTATTAAATTAAATCTTTAAAAAAAGGCTTGACACAAACACCTCTAAAAAGAAAAAAAATAACATCAACAGTTTTCTATAAATGTAATATCTAAAACAAGGATCGTTGCGTCGGGGGACTGCTTCGTTTATGATTTTCTGTGCGTATCACATCTGAATTAACGTTATGAGACTTGATTGTTGTAGTGTTGATCTTTATTTGTTCCACCGGTCTGTTGGCTGTTCGTCGAATGACTTCTCATGGCTTGTGATGTTCTGTGCACAGAGCATTAACGTATGTTATTGTCTGTAGGTGAACTTCGGCGACGTGTCCATTCCGCGTGACATGGAGTACCCGCGGCCGGCCAAGGTGGCGGGGCTGCGCGGCGTGCACGGCGTGTCGTCCGACCCCGTGGTGGTGGTGGACGCGCAGACGCTGCTCTTGCCCAACTTCTCATACGACGGCGAGGCGCCCGGTATGTACACAACACTAGCATTGAAAGTCCGTAGTCCGTAGTCCGTAGGCAGTCCGTACTGCCCGCAGATGCACAACTAGGGAACACTTTGCTAACAATCACTTCGAACAAAATGGCTTTTGAGTGAGAAGGTAAACAGGTAGGATGACAATAAGTCTTAGAAAATAGTTTAAAATAATAAGATACCGATTTATTTTATTTTTCACGATAGCTTTTAGACTAATTACAATGATAAATTATTAACTTCACTGGTTAACAACAAAATTATTACTTCTAACGTAAGCTGCTTCCTCTTTTGTTATTATTTTTAGGTTATGTGCTTCATATACAAAATTTGGCTTTGCTAAGAGCTGCCTTACTGTGCTTGCATTGGTGTAAAATAGGTCAACGTCAGGTTTGCAAGAAGTTTAATTAAAACTGCGACTGGCTCTCGAAAACTATGCATTACGCCTATAGTTAGTGTTTGTATAAGGTACATGCAGAAGTAGTTGCTCTCGCAGCCCCATCCTATTAGAGCGTATCGCTCATTTAGAAATAAGTTCAGGATAGTCAATGGAACAGCTTGCGATAGCCAGATTGTAAATAACATTATTGTTACAGTTCCAAAATAAATCTTCCCTAGTTTCACTTTTCATATCAAGTTCATAAGAAACCTTCTTGAAAGATTAGCGTCTAATCTGCACATAATATATCATATTAGAATCGTCACGTGAGCAAATGATATCGTCAACATAAATTAAAATAACAACAGACTTTCGAAATAGGTGTCACAAAATAAGAAAGGTTTGAGTAGAGGCACGCAACGCGTCTAGTCGCGCGACCACGCGGCTTGGGGCAATAAATCGTTCAAGTGAAGGCATATATCGCGCGTAGATTATCAGCACATCGCGACATCGCGACATCGCGCAAGCTAAACGGCTCCTACATAATCATGACGCGGTCGAGTGTGCCGTGACGTCACGCAAATTGGACGTTTACCTTTATGATTCCAAAATAAACATGTAAACAAAAAAAAACTTTCCAATAAACTGGTTCTTATTTCACACGCGTGCTTTTTCTCATTTATCGGTTTCATTTTTACTGATTTTATCTCAGATAACAATCAATAACTGCTGAAATCCCTATAGCCGGCGGTGATTTTTTGTAGAGCATGGATGCGCATGTTTTTAAGGCCTTCATATTTTATACAGAAATTGAATTGTGTTCAACAACAGAATGTCATAAATAAACATGATCAATTGATCATGTAGAAAATAATTTGCATATAACAACAAATAGACATTTATAAGAGAACTAAATTCAAAAATATTTGTATTTTTTTAATATCAGGCTGTTTAGCTGTGTCATACTTTTGTTTGTCCTTCAGTAAGAGAAGACAAAGCGCAGGGAAAAAAACAATTTCATATTGATTACTGACAAAAATCCTTCTTGTTCTGTTATTAAATTGCATTGAAAAACGTTGTTTAATCCACTTGAGATTTTAAGACCCTCGCCTAACGGTTCGGGTATTAAATCCGCATCAGCTGCAATGACAAATTTTCCTCACTTGAATCAAAATGTACTATTTAAGTTTTAAGGAATTAGTTGAAAATCCTTATCCTTACTAATATTATAAAAGCGAAAGTGAGTTTGTTTGTTACCTCTTCACGCTTTAATGGCTAAACCGATTTTGATGAATTTTGGTACAGAGATAGTTGGGAACCAGGAGACGGACATAGGCTTATTTTTTTAAAAAGAGTGGGATATGAGGGAGAAAGAGGGAAGAAACGGGAAAACTTAGCGTTGCTATTACAAATCAATAAGGCGCTACCGAATTTAACGCGAGCGAAGCCGCGGGCAAAAGCTAGTATATTATAACGGCAATCTTCATGCTGCAAAAGTATTATATAAGTATTTTTTTTTTAAAGTATATAGTATTGTATAAGTATTTTAAAGGAGGCATTCTAGTTTAATATTTCAATGAATGAGTAAATTAAAAGTTTATTTCATCTTACTTAATTTTGAACGCTGTCGACGTAGTTCGTTCGACATCCATCCAATCAAAATGTCTGTCATAACTCTTGAGGGGTGAACGCACCAGTTATGGGCACAAAACACTTTCACTGATTGATCTAGTTAATGATAATCGCGTCATTTTTAATGGTCATAATGTGCATAAATCAGCAGTAACAGTCTACCAAGTGTCATAACCGTCACGCTTGCCGGCTGTGGTGGGCTGGACAGAACCTCACCATTCTGTACCTAAACAGAAAAAAAGGTTTTTCACTGAAAAAAATTATTTCGCTTTTTTTTTCCAATTTCCACAAGAGCTCCATTATTTATTTTGACACCATCTCGTGAGTAACGTCCTTCTTCCGTGGTTTCCTTAATAAGGAGGTACGAACATGATCGCTACTTTGTCAATGCGTCGCGACATTAACTGCGACCTCACACAGGCGTGGTGTGGGGAGCCCATTAGGTATTAAGGCGCATGCGGCGGCATACGCTCGCAGCAATCGCCGGGAGGCACATCACTTCTTGTATAGCGCCATAAAAATCACATACTCCAGAATGCTAATAGTCAGTTGACTAATGTCACTTTAATTCCACAAAGGACTTTTAATAGATAAAAAGAGTAACTTACAGATGTCATCGAGCTGAGCAATATATTCTTTGCTAGATATACGAATAGTAATAATGCATATGCATTATTATGAAAATTACCATGCAAGTACCATTCATTATGAATATTGAAACAATATTCAGCGTAGGTACATTTCATGTACGGTCCCATAAAATACAAGATTTATGTAAACCATGTGTTTTATGTAGCTATGTGTGTTCTGTGAGAGCGCTACAATATATAGCAATGTGAGTCGAGACCTTCATGTACTGATTGTTGATACTCTGCAGATCTGTCACTGGTTGTGCAGGTACTAATATAACCGGGACCTCAATTTCGTTTGAAATATACGACGGATATATTTTCTAGAGCGTCTGAATATGAAAATAATCTGTCCATAAAAGGGGAGCTCCTTACAAAGAGTAGTAGAGTAATGTTCGCATCCCTTGAGCGCGTGTCTCCGTCCGCGTCCGTGCGCTGCGGAACCAATAGCTCAGCGAGACGGATATCTGTCGCGTCGTGTTCATGACGTCACGCATTACCCACCTGAGACACATTATACTAAAGTTGTTTGTACGCACATACACAGTACAAGCTATGCTACAGTTATAACAAGAATACAAAGCCATTCTCCCTTGTATTATTATTCTATTGCAAGGCAAAAGGATTACCAGAAATTCGAAAATTAAAGTTATAATTATTGTCATTATTTGACCGTCGTCGTATGAAATGGAAAAATGTTGGAGTGTTTATTTTTTGCTAGCAAATTAGTTTTTCTGACTGTGTAGTATTTCCTGGCTTTGGTTATTAAGCGAGCTCGTTTTGCACATGTGTGTTAAGCATAGGTTTGCATGCAATTCGGAGTTCGTTTTCAAAGCAGTTGGTTTTCCTGGAGTGTTCCCAAGGGTGACATAGCCCGAGAAATTGTTTTGTGGTTAATAATTTAATTTGATTGGTATAGGAAGGTTTGCCATCCTTGTGATATATAGGCTTTCATGAAATTAAGTGTAGGATGCGTACGTATGATGAAGAGAAGCGTATAGGCTCATGTATATGTTTGGAAGAAGAGAATAAAAAGTATTTGCTGCGCGTTTTCGTCGTCACGGCATTTGTTATTGTTAACGGCGCAGTGTAACTTTAAACTCGTATTAGGGAATCGTAAACTGAACTGGATATTAAAGTCCCTGCATTATCAGAATGTTATCTAAAATCATACTAGCAAATCTGCAACAATCAATTTTCCATCGTTTTAGATTTAGTTAAGTGAATACACATTAGTACTCATTACTGTACGTAGTATTGTTCAGTGTCAACCGTGCGGCGTGCGGCGCTGTGATAGCAACCTTCCGCTGTGTCACGTCCACTGCCTAGTTAACATTGCTCAAATCAACTATTTTACGACAAGACTTCAACATTTTGCTTCTCAACTAACATGCACACGAAATTAATATACAATTTTACATCACGCTGCAACACTAAGGAGCTGAGCAGCGAGTGAAACCGCTTGGCACAGCTAGTACAATAATAAAACCCAATTTTACTGTAAAAATACACAAGGTTGTTCGTAGTAGTGTTGATGCAGGGAAACACTGCAATTGCATGGGTAACATGTTATGTTGTTGCAGACGCGAAGTTCTGGGTGGGGCGCGGAGACAAGCCGTCCCCGCAGGGCATCCGCATCCCCGACGAGAACGGCAAGGAGGCGCCGCTGCGCAAGTACGACAAGAAAACCATCGTGCTCACGCTGCCCGGGGTATGTACCCGCATCACACCCGTATGACCCGCCGCGCGCCGCCGCACACTCGACGCGGAAGGCCGAGAACAGGAGAGGCACAGGCCTAGTAGTCAACTGCAAGTTGTTGAGTTGAGGGGCCTTAGTATCGCCAAATAACAGTTGCTCTTGCTCTTTTTGCTTCCCGGGAAAACCCATTAAGTAAAATAACTAAACGGAAGACTCCTCATTTATGAGTGCTTTGACCGTGGCAGGAGCTGACGGTGTTCGACATCGGGCACTTCGCGGTGTGGTGCGAGGCCTTCACGGTGAACTTCGGTCACGTGTCGCTGCCGCGCGCCGCGCTCGCCAACGTGCCGCCGAGCCTCAAGATGCTCGGCGTCTCGCCGCAGGTATGTCTCTTACTTCCACATCAGCGTAAACAACCCCAACAACATCTTCACTAATTATACTTCAACTTGAACATGAGAAAATCCGCTTAAACGGCTAAAAAATAAAGACTCAGTCAGAAATGAGAGACTCAAGCCCCGTTCCAATAAACAAAAACGAGTCGTTTTGCTTACGGATAGTAGGATTTTGACATAAGTCTCATAGAACTTATGTCAAAATACTACCATCCGTAAGCAAAACGAGCCGTTTTTGTTTATTGGAACGGGGCTTTAGTCAATGTCACAATATGATATGACATTGACGTGCAGTTGACAGAGTGAGTGCTATGTAATAGAAAACAATACGTTTGGTTTTTAGCGCCTCCTTCACTAGTCAGCTCGGAAGAATTGAGTAAACTTACTTGAACCTCCAGAGTGCGAGAGTTGTACAGGTTTAGTTATAATTATAATCTGAAAACTTCAAAATTATCAACATACTATAAAGTGTTATAGTATCTCTCTAACAATAGATAATTAATATAGTCTTTACACAACAGTTTAGTAAAACATAAATTTATGAATGGTGGAATTTCCTTGTTTAACAAACGTTCGTCGTCGATATGTCCGATCGTCGCAAGAGCTCTGCAGCCAGCTCTAACTCACTATTATATAACTGACGCAGTATGTACATATTGTTTAGTGGACTACACGAATAATGGTATGTTATATCCACACGAGTTAATTGATCATAAACAATTAAATAACAGTAAAATATTCGCTGGACGCTGCAATAAACAGCTGTCTCAATAACGTTTAGTGAAGCGCAGCGGTCCTGCAGCAGCACGCGGCCGCGGCTAACCCACAGTTATACCACTGCACACTGCATGTTTGACTGCCGCCTGCCGCCTTGTTGTTCCGCTTCAGTTGATATTCCTTTTTAGGTGACAGACACACTGGACAAAAGTGTGTTTAAGTGTACTATATAGATCCTGCTCTTCAGCATACAAGCAAAATTACAATAATTTCTGATGATCATTCAAATGTTCCTCGTATACGAGTTACTTAAAATACGTAGCCGCGTAGCCTGCGTAGCGTGTCTACGTAAGTGCTACGGTAGAGCTACGCCGTTATTGTTTTAAATATTTGTAGGCCGCTTTTTTTTCAATTAATTCTATCTTATCTGTCTACTACCAAATATTAAATCATTAAAGTATTTTGTTTCAAATATTAAGGTATTCGTAAGTACCTATTAAAGCCGAGATGGAGATCATAAATTCCAAAAAAACAACAAAAAAAATTGCCCACGTTTCGTTCACCGAGTTTCCTGTGCAATGTAGTCAATAGTGCACATCAGCCGGCACGGCGCGGCTCAGCTGGCAACATGGAGATGATTGGGGTGTCGCAGCGCAGAGTGACGTCACTCATTGCGTTGCGTACATAGTTGTTACATACACACACACATGCACTACGTTCAATACGATCTTTAAGATGAGGTAAAACAATAATTTTAAACGATATTCACTCTCTATCTAGTCCCAAATTAACATCGATTCTGATCCAATCATTGTCATCTAGGAGTGATATTTTAATTCTCGGATTGGCTAACAACTGTTCTTTGGATTAAGTTGGCCAATAGTTTCGTTGAAACAGGAGATATACTATTGTTAATTCCGGCAACCATAGCTCTAAATACCGTGAGAAGTGCAGCACTGCTCGCAGTCATACACACGTCAGGCCGGTGGCGGTGGCGGTGCTGCTGGTTGTTGTTCACTCGACTTACTGACGTAACTTACAGCTTGTCTTAGTTCTTACGCAGCGTGAGGATAAGTTTGACGAAATGTTCGTTACTGTTAGATCATTCTGTCATATACATTTTAGAAGAAAGTTAATAGATTTTATTGTTTATTCTGTTTTTATCGAGCTTTTGCCCGCAGCTTCGCTCGCGTTAAATTTGGGGTGAACACAGTTCCCCTTTTCTGATTTGCAGGTACCTGCTACCTGTACTTTTTGTCCTTGTACCTTATTTATTGTAATAGTAAAGCTAAGTTTTCCCTTTTCTACCCTCTTTCTCCCACATGTCTCATTTTTTTTTAAATTAGCCTATGTCCGTCTCCAGGGTCCCAACTATGTCTGTACCAAAATTCATCAAAATCGGTTTGGCCATTTAGGCGTGAAGACATAACAAACAAACTCACTTTCGCTTTTATAATATTAGTAAGGATAAGGCCACCTTTCAAGTGCAGTGGCAACAGTGAATAGTTTAGTGTAGAATTGAGTTTCTTAAAATATTAAAACTCCTTGTCCCACCTGGATTTCGAACCTAAATGTTCATTAACACACGTAACATTGTGACTCGACGTACGCGCCACGAAACTTTCTCACATGATTCTTTTGTTTTTTAGCTTTACATTGAGTTTGTCACGTTATTATTTTGTCGCATTACGTATTTAGAAGTAATAAATGACAGATTACAATACATCTGTCAGTTATAGTGCATGCACTTGCTGGTCGCCGCTCCTGTAGCGCTGGGAGCAGATTGAACGCAAACGTACGACACTTCTCAGAAGCGACATTTCTCTCCGAGAAAGTCGAGTGCGATGCATGTTATATATATATTTACATACATTCTCTAAGTGACAGCTGTCATGTCGGCGGGGAGTTTTTTCCGATGGTAAATCATCAAATGATGCCCGCTCCGGGCAGACTAATTAACCCATATTCATATTCCGTATTTTGCCCTTTGTGTTCCGGGCCCGCGGTATCTGTTTCGAATCAACCCTCTGCACCAGCAGGTAGAGGCCCTGACAGGTCCCTCAGATTTGCTGACATCTCTTTAAGTCGCGCGTGGATCATGAACGCGCCGTCGCCGTCGACACGGCCGCGGCCTGTCGTCACTAGACGGTGGGATTGTGCCCATAGCGTCCTCCGTGGCTGCTGGGACGGTTAGAGGTTCTTGTCGGCGTCGGCGGGGACCTGTCTTGTTGGTCTAGTTGTATTTCAAACCGATACCGTCATCAGAGTTCAGAGTCCGTCATCCGCAGACGCATCTGTTATTCATCTACATCGGTTTAACCAAACCTCATTAAGACAGCATCATTAAGATATTAAACGCCGATGTCTTTTCAAACTTAAATAAATCAGATAAGACCGCTACTCATTTTGTGTAAATCGCGCTATTTTATATTTTATACAATATCGTCAGGGACTGAACATAATCTACCCACCCCCTTGTAGAATACAGAAAAGACGTCATGTTAACCCCACAACTATGTAGCTACCTTGATCTCTGATGAAAGTAGTCTCTTGTAAAAGTAAGGTTCCTCATAAAAATAAAACCATCCAAGATATTAAATGTAATTGGTGCAAATGTACGGGCGGCGAGATGATAAAGTGATGAGCATGATTGAGTCGTGTCGCGGAGGACGCCGCTCGCGGGGGGTGGGGGTGGGGGAGGGGGAGGGGGAGGGGGAGGGGGAGGGGTGAGGCAATGTACAGTGACGTCACGTAATTAATTCGGACGAGAGGCGACACAGATTGCACCCACCGACGTAGACGACGGTTTAGATAAAATTGTTACTTTAAACCAAATTAATTATTTCTTCGTGAACAAAAGTTATACTTGTTAGAAATTAAGATATCGCCTCTAAAATAGCAGAACTGCTTAGAGCAGATCTTGTTACCTAATGTGAACACGACCAGCAGATGTGAATCTTGTAAGAGCTCTCCTCACATTGTGCATAATTAAGGGTGATGAAGTAACAACATGAAATTTACTTCTTCATCTAAAATATTTTCGTAATCACTTGAATAATATACTCGTGGTGAGGAAGCTACAAGTCATTAGAAACGTTTACTTGGAGTACAGTGCCAGGCCAGACTGGACACACAACACACTCGTACATGTTGTAACAACATCATGTTCTGCTTGCGACAGTCGACAACAGACCAGTGTTTACCAAACTTATGAAAGATCTAATTCCACCCATTACGAAACACTACACTTTATAACGTCAAAATCTTCTCTAATCTTCCCACACATCAATTATAACCTTATATTACAGCGGTTAGAGTTGCGAATTCAGTTAAGTTTGGAAGATTTCGTCAGATCATAGCAGATGGCTTGCAAAAAGAACCGATAGTGAGAAGCGTTGCGTAATGGCGCTGATTTGTAAATGGCGTCCGATTAGATCCATCGTGGACAACACTCTAGTTCGCTGACTGAGCGCGGTCACTGACATTTCTGAATTTGGCGATCTAATTGTGTCCAAATAAATATTTTTTTTGAAAAATTACTATTTTGAAATACTTGAAGCCATAAACGCCTTTACAGATGTGTCACTTGAAATTGATGGTGACATTTGGTCCAAGCATCACCTGCCTAGCCTTGTCCCAACTATGTCGGGGTCGGCTTCCAGTCTAACCGGCTCCAGCTGAATATTAGTATTTTATATGAAGCGACTGCCTGATCTGGCCTCCACAACCCAGTTATGTAGTGTTTTTTTTTACATTTGCAAAGCTTAGACTAATAAAAATATATTAATATAAAAATAAATCGCTGATAACAAGCTTCCACAGGTAATTACAAAATTACGGACGATGAGTTTAAGACCCCGGTAAAATAGACTGCCCGACAAAATTTAACAAAATGGAGACATGTGTGAATATTGTGGCAGGCATTGTGGGCCACAGGCACAGGTCGCCACAGGCACAGGTCGCCACAGGCACAGGTCGCCACAGGCACAGGTCGCCACAGGCACAGGTCGCCACAGGCACAGGTCGCCACAGGCACAAGTCGCCACAGGCACAGGCAAAATACAAACTTACAGAAAACATGTGCGTGTTCTTGAGCACGGAGAAATAAATAAATAAAGAGTGCTTGATTTAATTTTTGATTGGGTACAGGGTGGTCCTGCGGGCGTCGCAGATGCGGGCCGAGTCACGGGAGCTTATACGACGAGAAATATTGAGAGCATTAATTTTATATCGAGTTCGCACAACTTGTAGGAGTGTTAGTGAATTGAGATTGACCGATTGATTTCATACATTTAATATGAGTAGTTTTATTGAACTTTATTGTTGTCGCCGCGTTACCTTTCCGAATGGATGACACACTGTGTGTGGGGATAAACGATGAAACATAATACGAGATGTATTGTACCAACTAAAGTAAACAATATAATAATATATTGGTTGTACTTGTTAAAACAAGTTACTCTGGTAATAATAATATTGCTTTTCCTGATATTACTGTTCTGTGTTAAATGCTTAATACCAAATCATAACGTTTGCACAAAACCGATTTTAGTAACGTTAACGTTTGAACAACTTCTGAGTACTGCGGATTCAGAAGTTGTTAGGAATGTTTCGCTGTTCATTCCTCGGTCTAAGATAAAAACATCGTCGTGAAGCGCGAGTTTAGGAACGAGCGCCCGTCAACAAATCGTTTTGCGTAGTTGCAGCGTTTAAATACATCATTGTTGTGACGATTTTGTTATAAGAATCTCTTTTGTTTCAGTGAAATCATTTTGTATTCTATTTTATACTATTTGTTTTATACTAACACCAAATGTCACCTGAGTACTTTAACTGTTTGTTTTTGTATAACTGCTCATTACTGAGACTGCATCTATTTTTATATAGTTTACATTTCTCATGTAAACTATAACTATATATATACTCATGTAAGTTAACTGAAATGTTTTCGTTTTTTTCGAGACATTTATGTTTAAACCGAAATATGTATGATTTATTCTACCAGTAACGTTGTGCTTACTTTAAAACAATTCAATACGATTCAGTGTTAGGGCGACCGTTGTCAAGATTTGTTAATTATATAGTTATAACACATACGCCATCAGCAATATGAACTTAATGAAACTTCACAAATCATAACGGTGACAGAACGCGGCGTCGTATACATTGTTGTGACTATGGTATGCGGTTCTTAAGGAAGGGTTTGCAAATTAAGAAATTATTATCTAAAGTTTTGAGACATGCTAAGTTCAAACTATAATTTAGAATAAAAAAACCGGGCAAGTGCGAGTCGGAGGCTCGCACCGAGGCGAGGGTTCCGTACAACCTGGTGACATAAACGGCCATATTATTATCTTTAGACTGCGTATACTTAGAGATATGATTTTTTCATAACTCTAAGGGACCACAGACTTGAGTATATGGTTTTAATTTCACTCGAAAACTTCAAGCATTCCCGAGATAAATAGTCTTGACAGACAGACAGACAGACGGACAACAAAGTTGATCCAATAAGGATTCCGTTTCTTCCTTTTGCGGTACGCTGTTCTAAAAAGATACATATTTACTCTTAAAGATTCTTTTTCTCATAATTCCGTCATAGAACTACGACCGATTTCAGGCAACTGACATGGACTTGTGATCGGCGCAGGAACTGAACAGGGACTATCTCACTGTTACAACTTGATGTTTATTGTAGTCACTGTTACACGTTTGGACTTTAGAATACTTTATAGCCCCAACAGAACTCCTAATGTCATTTCACCTTGTATGCTCAATTGAAAACTGATGTTCGAAGCTAAAGTTAAACTGCTGTTTTTATGAATAATTTCTTTGAAGGGAAACTGTAACTGCGTAAATATAGTTAGGAGAGTGTTTATGTAAGGGCAGGACCCTTACAGTAAATGTTGAATGTTAATAAAATAAATGTTAATGTTCAAAAAGGTATTTTAATACGAAAAATGCACTAAAATAATATAAAAGAAAATAATGTAAAAATGTTATAAAAAATGTTTAAAATGTTAAATGTTACGCGAGCTCGATATTCTACCGAAGACTGACGTACTTGAGTACGTGACTGTATTACATTTTATAAATTAACAAAATTTGCAGTTCTCTAACTAGGCCAAAGTACAATGTGCGGTTGCTTGACCGTACATCTTGGCGGGGCAAAAAGAGTAAAAATTAAGAAAGAATATAACATCAATGTAAATAAATTCATGGAATAAAAAGAAATGTAAATAAAATGATTAATGTAAATAAAGTTAAATGTTAAAATCATGAGGCGTCGCGTAGGTAGATGCCGTAGCTCTTGGTGGCTTCTGTGGCGCTGATCTGGTTGGCGCGCCGGCGCCGTCACTGACGGCGAGCTTGCCGCAGCGTTTACAGTACACGTAGGCTCCTCCCGCGACGAATATTGACAGGATCAGAAGTCCCATCGTAGAGTATGAAACGATGTATTGATGGACATCGTGTTGCGACATTTCAGTCTGTTTTGTCTCTTCTTCCAATTCTTTCAACGAATTATGAAGTTTTTCATAATCGTTTTTCACAAAATGCGTATTATGTTGGGTTGTTGATAAGTCAAGCGGTTGTACCGATGTTAAATTGTTGATGTCATCTAGGTCTATCAGCGGTATTTCCGGGTTGACGTAAATTTTGTTTGTGTAGTAAAGTTGTGTATAATATGTTTCTTCGTTGTTTCTAATTATGCATCCTTCTTTGGCTTCTAAAATTCCCGTTGACCGTATTGCCTTCGTAGTCATACGACCTTCACAGATGATTTGCAGTTGACAATCCGTGCAGCAGACATAGAGCCAGGTATTCGGTTTTTGTAATGGCGTCCATTTGTTGTTGCATGACTCGGATGTGTAGATACATTTTGATAATGTAATATTTGTTATTGCTCCGATTTCGCATGGAATTTGATGATTTCGCATGTTGCGTGTTGGTTTGTTTAGTGAGCATACATATGTCCTTGGTTCTATTTTAATACAATTTTCCAGGTCACTGTCTGTTAGCTGCATGTATGTCTCTTTTCTCACATTTACTGCAACATATTCTGAGCTTGTTTTCATTGTAATTGACTGGTTGTTATTTTTGATCATCGGAATGGGAACTGTTTTATATATAGTGAATGGAGTGTCACCCGTTAGTGGTAATGTTATTTCGATGATGAAATAATTATCAAACAGTCTAGATTTTACTTCTAGTAGTTTGTAAATATCAGCTAATTGGTTTTGAATGTTGTCAACGGGTAGCGATAATTGTTGTGGCAATTGTCCAGAGATAATGTTAAGCTCTTGAAAGAGTTGGTTCTGCGGTAAAAGTCTGGTGTCTACATGACCATGGTGTATGTTAATAGCTGTGTCTAAGAGCATCTGTTGTATGTGACGGAGTTTGGACAGAATGGTTGAACTTGTTAAAGCCATGATGTTAAAGTAATTCAACGCTTCATCTTGTTGAACAGCTTCGTCCAATTTCTTCAGATAGTTCTCTGTAGCGTTAAGGTGTTGCTCTAATAGATTGAACTGAGTGTTCATCGCCTCTTCGTTTCTCTTTAAAATGTTATTGTGTGCTTCAATGATTGAGGTTTGACCTTTAATCAGATTTAATAAATGATCTCTGTTATTATGTAATGTTTCTATGTCCTTTTTATATTGTGTTGCGAACCTTTCATCTAGCACGCCGAATAGGCTGTTTGCAAGGTAACCTACTCCATCGACGAGACCTCGGGCAACGCGTCCCCTTGTTTGCCCATGATGAGTTTCCAGCATGTAGTTATTATGATCAAGTTCGTTGAGTTCCTGTTTGAATTCAGTCATGATGGTTTTGCACAATGTTTGGTATGCAAATTGCTCACACCTTTCTCCTAGGTGTTTCACAACTCTATGTATATTTTCCATGCCTTGCCAGTATGTTGTCATGTTGTAATATGTTACAATCTTCCAGTCATCGTGCACGGTTTGCAAATTGCCGATTTTGTCAAAATACACTCCTCTATTTGGTTCAAACGGTGTAACATTTATGCCGTCACTGCTCTGCTTTGTGGGTTGAAATAATGTTAGCAATGTTACGAGGATGCATAGCAGGCTGGAGCTTATCTTGTTTGATTTAAAACGTTGTTTCCTGTTGGTGTTATTTGTTGTGGTCTTTTGTTTTTCAGTGCAGCTTTTATCATTGGAGGTGGTGGTGTCAGGTACTTCTATAGGAGATTCTGTTACTGGGAGTTTTACTAATTTTGTTACTGGTCTTGTTAGTAGTCCTGTTTTAGTTTTTAACGTCACAACTCTGACCAGATTGTCTCTCCCCGGGTGAACTTCCTGTATTCTGCCAAGTGCCCATTTCGCAGGAGGAAGGCAATCTTCTTTAATTAAGACAATATCCCCTAATGATAAATTGTTTGTTTTGTTTAACCATTTACTGCGAACTTGAAGTTGTTGAAGGTATTCTGATGACCATTTTCTCCAAAACCCTTGTTTCATTTTATCTAATAACTGCCACCTATGTCGAATGTTGATGTTTTGATTTTCGATATTTTCTGTTGGCAAGAATGTTAAAGGTCGGCCGATTAAGAAATGTGCAGGTGTGAGGTAGTCAATATCGTCCACGTCCTCAGTTAAAGGGCAAAGTGGTCTAGAGTTCATACAGGCTTCTATTTGTGTAAGCAGTGTTAAAAACTCTTCGTATGTCAACTTTTGCTCTCCTAGGACACGCTTTAGGTGATATTTCATAGACTTAACTGCAGCCTCCCAAAGTCCTCCCGCAGTCGGCCAGCTTGGAGCGTTGAAATGCCATTCTATCCCCATCTCGTTACTCTTTTTCGATAAGGTGTCGTTGTTAAATGTTTTTGAAATATGCAGTTGTTTTGCTAACTCCCTTTCGGCTCCAACAAAGTTTGTTCCGTTATCAGAATAAATATGTCTCGGACATCCTCGTCGTCCGATCATGCGGTTAAGAGCCAGTATAAATGTTTGAGATGATAAATCTGATGCAAGTTCTAAATGCACCGCCTTTGTTGTCATGCATACGAATACAACGACGTAACCCTTACTCGTTCTGACGCCCCGGCCCTTGTTTAATTTAACGTTAACAAACCCTGTGAAGTCCACTCCTGTGTGGTAGAATGGTGGCGATTGTGTTATTCTCTCCCTGGGTAGGTCAGCCATCAATTGGTATTGTTTCGATGGTTTGAAGCGACAACATTTTACACAGTCCTGCAGGTATTTTTTAACAGTGTTATTTCCACCTGTGATCCAGTATTTCTGTCTCAATGTAGCCATAGTTAGCCTCGCTCCACCATGCAGTGTTGTAGAATGTGCACGAGCAATTAAGAGATGCGCCAGTTTGCTGTTTTTTGGGATGATAGCTGGGTGTTTTGTTTCTTCTGGTAAGTTTGAATTCTTTAGTCTCCCTCCGACACGCAAAATGTTATTTTCATCCAGGTAAGGGTATAGTTTTTGGAGTCCTCTATTTTTGCTTATTCTTCCTTTAGTCTTTAATTCATTAATTTCTTGTTCATAATATTCGTTTTGTACATGTTTTATTATTATATTAGTAGCGCATCGAATATCAAAGAGTGTTAAATTACATTGTTTTGACGCGTGCGAGTCATTAATGTTTGGATGATTCATAGCTGCGGCTTCCCCGTGCCGATTGTTTTGCGACGTCCTTGTTATGAAACGCGACACCCAAGCTACTATGCGTATTATAGTCATAATACAACTGTTCTTGTTAAGTAATTCTGTTATAAAGTTGATGTTTTTGTGTTCCGTAATTTGTGACGTAACTGCATGCACCTTTTTTAGTTCTATTTCAGGCATCTTTATCATGTCATGTGCTTCAGGAATGAATTCACTGTTAAGCCATTCCGGTCCACTAAACCACAGAGGAAAGTTGTGTAACTGAGACGGTAGTAGTCCACGTGACGCGCAGTCGGCCGGGTTTTGTTCAGATCTCACGTGTTTCCAATTCTCTGCGGGCACTACAGATATGATCTCTTGAACTCTGTGTCCGACGTAGGCTTTCCATCGCGAGACATCTCCCTTCAGCCAGCCAAGCACGATCATCGAGTCCGTCCATGCTGTTACTTTAATGTTAGGCTTATCAAAGCAATGTTTTATTTTCTTAACCAGTTGAGCTAACAGCTGAGCACCGCATAACTCAAGTCTGGGAAGTGTTTGTTGTTTTTGTATTGGAGCGACCTTTGTTTTTGCCGCAACCAATGTAATCTGTTGATGTTCTCCCTCTGTAATCTTGCTGTACACTACGCACGAGAACGCTTTTTCTGATGCGTCACAAAATGCGTGTAATTCCCAATTTTTGTTTGCTTCTAATCCAAGCCATCGGTTTATTTTGAAAGGTTGCATGTTTGTTAATTCCGTTTTTAATGTTCTCCATTCCTTTTCTATTCCATCTGGAACAGTATCATCCCATTCAATTTTGTACTTCCAGATCTGTTGGAATAAGATTTTTGCCTTGATTGTTATTGGGGATAGCAACCCCAATGGATCAAAAATTGTTGAAATGTCGCTTAAGATTTGCCGTTTTGACGAATTCTTGTTGGTTTCAGTGTCGGTTTTGTTTTTTAGTGTGGTTGAAAATATAAATTCATCTTGTTTTGGATCCCATGCCAAGCCTAACGTTTTGGACGCTGATGCCTCTGTAAAGCTTAAACTGACGGGACTAATCATATGTTCTGGCAGGTCTTCTAGCAGTTGACGTTCGTTGCTCGACCATTTTCTGAGATTGAACCCTCCTTCCTTCAATAACTGTATAAGTTGGTCTCTTGTGTCTCGGGCCTCATCTATGGTATCCTTTCCGAATAACGCATCATCAACAAAAAATTGGTTGAGTAGGATGTTTTTTGCTTCAGGGTACTTGTCACCTTCGTCTCTTGCTAGTTGTTGAAGTGTTCGGAGTGCTAGGAATGGAGCGGCCTTGGTACCATATGTTACTGTACATAGTTGATATTCTCTTAGCAGTTGCTGTGGGCAATCCCTCCACACTATTTTCTGAAGAGGTTGGTGTTCAGGATGCACCATTATAAATCGGTACATTTTTTCAATGTCTGATGTTAAGACATATTTGTATTGTCTCCATTTCAGCAAAATACTAAAGATATCTTTTTGTAGATTTGGCCCGGCCTCCATTAAATCATTAAGACTGCGTTTTGTACTTGTTTTTGCCGATGCATTGAACACAACTCTGAGTTTAGTTGTGATCGCACCTGGCCGCACTACCCCATGATGTGGAAGATAATATTCCATGTTTTTGTTCCCAGTGTTGTTATCGACTTTTTCCATGTGACCCATTTCTTCATATTCTTCCATAAAGGCTTTATAATTACTTGCAAACGCATGGTTTTTAACCATTCTTCGCTCTAGTTGCTGAAATTGAGCGATTGCCTGTGGTTTTGATGTTCCTAATTGTTCAATAAAATTGTCCTTGAGGGGAAGACGAACTTGGTATCGTCCATCAGGAAGTCGTGTTGTTGTTTCTTTGTACAGCTGTTCGCACTTGTTGTCTGGGTCGACATCTTCTTTTTCCTCTTGCAGAGACTCCTGTTCCCAGAATTGGGCAAGATCCTGAATGTTGTTGACAATTACATGGCAATTGAATGTTTTGTAATTACCACATACTATCCAGCCTAAATATGTTTGTTGTGCGATGACGGATGACGTGTTTGTTTTTATTAGCCCCTCTAACAATATTTCAGAATATACCTCGGCTCCCAATAGTAAATCTATATCCTGGGATATGTTAAAATCTGGATCAGCAAGTTGCAAATGTTGTAAATGTTCGAAGCTATCTTTATTTATTGTCTTACTCGGCAGTTTGTTTGTTATTTTCTTCATAATAAGTGCGTTAATGTTAATGTTGAAATTGCTGTATATCGCTTGGCACTTAAGATGGAGAACCCCTTTACAGTTGGTGGTGGCTGAAGTCCCAACACCTGACACCACCGCGCTCATCCGCTCTCGTTTTAATTGCAATTTTTGCGCAGCATTTTCTGTAATGAGGCTGACCTGAGAGCCCTGGTCCAATAGAGCGCGTAGAATGACCATAGTTCCGTCGTTGGCTATTGCTTTGACCTGGGCAGTGGCTAGAAGTACCTCATTTGAGTTATCATGAGCTAAATGCGTGCTTACTTGTTGACCTACATTAGGTCTGTTGGTTCTCGATTTCGCAACTCCAATCGCATCATGCAAAATGCTGCTATGCGGCTCATCGCAGTGCTTGCACTTTTTTTCCGACGTGCATTTTTCGCCGTTATGACTAAACAGGCAATTTAGACATACATGTAGGTTGTTAGCGGTTTTTAACCTTTCGTCTGGTGACATACTTAAAAATTCTCTGCAATTATAGAGACCGTGTTGCTTGTTACATTTAGGGCAAGTTATAAAAGAATGATGAGATGTTTGCTTGTTATGGAATGTTCTCGGCATGTTCTTAGATCCACCTGGACTGGTCTGTTGTTGCGCCTTAGACTTGCTGTATGTTGCATTATGTACTGTTTTTGGCTGAGTGTTTCGCTGTTGACTGTTAACGTTCCGAGGGCGGTTCGGGTTTGTACCCGATTCCATTGACATGAACTTGGTTTCGATGAATTTCAAGAACTCGTTTAATGATGGCATTTCCCTTGGGTTTTCCATGGATTCTTTGAAGGACTGGCATGTGTCTGCGTCTAGCTTTTGCACTAAAATGTGAACCACTAAAGGGTCCCAACTAGTAGTATCGTATTTCAGATTCTGAATAGCCTGGAGGCACTCAATGGTCGTGTCATGCATTCTTTTCAGTAGTGATGCCGTTGGGGTTTGTATGCTGGGTAGACTCAGTAACATGTTGGCTTGGTAGGTAAATAACAGTCTCTTATTGTCGTACCTCTGTTGAAGTATCCGCCAACTGGCTTCGTAGTTGTCAGCACTAATGTTCATGTGCTGTATTAATCGCTCAGGCTCTCCCTTTAACTTCGCCTTTAAATGTTGCATTTTTTGAGCGTTAGAGATGAAAGTGTTACGATGCACAATTTCCACGAACAAGTCCTTAAATGTTGTCCACTGGGCGTAGCTGCCACTGAAAATCGGAAGTTCGATTTGAGGCGTGGATTTTTCTTGGTGTTTGTTATCCCAAATCTTCTTGTTAATTTGTTCCTTACTGAATTCATACAGCCGTTCTAGTCTGTTATAGTCACTTTCAAATGCTTGCATGTTGACTAATATGTTGTCCAGCTTCCAATACGTGGTATCGACTTTTTCCCAACGTTGCGTAACTGACCTCAATTTATCTTCAAGTTGCCACTTTTCTTTCAAATTTTCAATGTCCATGTTACGTACTGTTCGCTCAAACGCCTTTATGTTAGACCGCTGCTCATTTATCATATCTCTAGTCCGTTGATCAACGACTAACTCTTCATTTGATCTCGTGTTCTTCACATCCTCCGCGATCTCGTCGCTTTCCCGTTGTTCTTCAACAACCTCTTGAGCACTTGACCTTTCTTCTTGTTGTTGTGACTGAGTGAACGAAGTAAATCCGTCGTCTTCGATTTTCGCCAGTAATCTTTGTTTCGACTTATTTATCATAATCTTCGTCTCCTCGTATAATTGTTCCAAACGCTCGTAAACACGACTCTCATAGTAAGGTCCAGACTTCTTGCCTTCAAATAAGGCTAATTGGATGTCGTTGTTTTTAAATTCACTCCAATACTCCTCCAGCTTTTGAAGTCTTTCATCGTGATACTCAAGAGTGGTTTTACGTGTTGAGCTATCTTTCTTAAAGTTTTCATTTATACGTTTGATAGAGTTAAGATTGGCAGATTGAGAATCAAGTAAAGCATCGTACGAAGACATTGTTGTTTCTCGGTACACAAATCCAAAATTTCAGAAAAATAGGTAAAATGGAACGTGCTCACCGGATTCGCTGCTTACACCTGCCTGCTGCTTATACTTCACCTCGTTCTGCGTACTCTCACTTTCACTCTTTACACTGTGTTTTAATGTTCTGTTGAATGTTCTGATTAATGTTCGAGTTTAATGTTCAAAATGTTCCCGCGAGTGAAAATATACCACGGCACTGATTTTACACTTAATTCGAAGGACCAAATGTAAGGGCAGGACCCTTACAGTAAATGTTGAATGTTAATAAAATAAATGTTAATGTTCAAAAAGGTATTTTAATACGAAAAATGCACTAAAATAATATAAAAGAAAATAATGTAAAAATGTTATAAAAAATGTTTAAAATGTTAAATGTTACGCGAGCTCGATATTCTACCGAAGACTGACGTACTTGAGTACGTGACTGTATTACATTTTATAAATTAACAAAATTTGCAGTTCTCTAACTAGGCCAAAGTACAATGTGCGGTTGCTTGACCGTACAGTTTAGTTGAGTGTTCAGGAGTGACGTCATCAAGTGTTAGTTATGTCATAGTTGCGGTGAATATATATTAACGACGGAGGTGCCGGTGATAAATAACGCGGTATAGTCGTGCTCGTAAATAATATCACAAGCAGTAGCACTTCCACATGCAAGTGATTTACAGCTTGCAAGCAAGTTATGTCGTGTTGGTCGCGTTCATAGATGTCGAGTATGCCGTCTCGATGGTGTTGTGGAGGCGGGGACAACTGTACAATGTGCCATCTTGGATTCGATTCTCATAATGAAATAACCGACTGCATGTAAAATCTGCCAATGTTTCAGATTATAATGTACATATAATAATTAATTTGTACAGGAAGAAAGATATCTTACACCTCACAGGCAAACAGTGATCAAATGCCTTAGATAAGTCAAGGAAGATACCGTAGAATTTTTATACCTTTGTCCAAGAAAATGAATTATTGTTTTAGTAAGATCAGCCACAACATCTTCCGCTATCCTATTGCTTGGCCGCAATGCTTTTGTGTTTGGCGAGTTACGATACCAGACAAATTAGTAATTTAGAATCGCTTTGCCTTCCAAAATAAATAAAACTCGTATTTCCTGTCCGTCGTATCTGAAATACGAGTCAAAATTATTAAACATACTAAAAAAATCAAAATCTTTATTTCAGACCAAGCGATCCATATAGTGTTAGTATCAACTTAGCCTATGTTAGTTAAATCAATAAATAAAAACAAACAAAACACATTAATTGGCTGCATGAACATGAGCACGCACATGTCTGCCAGCCCAGAGCCTGATAAATGGTCCGTCGACCTTGTCCGCCAGTGTAGCTAAAATGCTGTTAGGGCTACCCCTGAATCACCGCAACATCGATGCACATCGTTTGCGCATAATGGCATGAAAGTCATCTATTCGCGCGTCCGCAAACATGCCCGAAGCGCTGCAAAACCGAGGCAGCCCCACCAACATCCTCAGCGCATTGTTATACTGCACGCGCAGAGCGTTGTAAGCCTTCTGCGTATACCTAACCCACAAGCTGCACGTGTAAAACGACTGACAGTAGGCTCTGAAGAGTGTCAGTTTTACCTGACCAGAGCACCGCGCAAACCTGCGGGCAAGCATATTGCATCGGGCTGCCAACGCCCTGCGCTCCCTATCTATATCCTGGTCATCTGTGAGAGAATCCGTGACCACATGACCGAGGTATCTAAACTGAGTGACGACTTTTAGTGGTGCTCCTTGTAACGTCACTGGTGGTACATTTGTGGGCATATTATTGCGTGCTTTAAAAACCATTATTTCACTTTTAGTAGCATTATACCTCAAGCCATGAGCGTCCGCATACCTCTCACACACGGCCAACAACTTCTTCAGTCCACAGATTGATGGGCTGAGCAGCACCATGTCATCAGCATAGCTAATGTTGTTGATCATTCTGCCATCCACAGAACAACCAACCATAGTGCTACTCAGCTCACCTACCAACTGGTCTATGTACAAATTAAAAAGGGTGGGTGAAGTCAACCCCCCCTGCCTCACGCCACAATCCAGCCCATACTGTACTGATTGAGCATCTGACCATCTAACATAGTTAATCTGATTATCATACCAAGATTTAAATATCTTTATTATCTCAGGTGCGAGGTCCGTTTCATCCGACATTTTTTGCCATAGAATGTCATAATTCACCAGGTCAAAGGCTTTTGACAGGTCCAGAAAACAACCATATACAGGTGTCTTCCTGTCTGTGTAGTACTGCACAGTCTACTTGAGACACAAGATTGCACTTTCCGTCGACAAACCGGTTCTATAACCAAACTGCGCGTCGTTGAGTTTGAAATGTATCTTCAACTGTCTCTCAAGCAGGCTGTCCAGCACTTTACCAATGACTGTACCCAGTGAAATAGGCCTATAGTTATTTTTATCGGATGAGTCACCAGTCTTGTTCTTAACTATGGGAACTACGACAGTTTTTACGAGATCGTCAGGCAAGTAAGAGTGACTCACACAAAAATTAAATAACATGGCGAGCAACCTAGGTAAGTGTACACCAGCGGACCTTAAATGCTCACACATTCAAAGCATCGTGCCCAGGTGACCTGCCTCGTTTCATATTTTTTAGTGCGTCTTTTACATCTTTCACGTTGAATCTAACATGAGGATCACCTTCACACGGGGTCCGAATGCCTCGGCTAGATGCATTTGTTACATTTGGAGCGACTTTAAATTGACTCATAAACATATTGGCTATATCACTGTTATGTGATAAACCGTCTACGTTCGATGGCAGGCTCGGCTGGGGATTCAAAGAATTGGTTTGCTTCCAAAAAGAACTAAATTTGTTTTCCTCATGAAGGGATGCAATAATATCCATTTTTATCTGGTTTTCATTGTTCTGACACCACTTCAGTTTAGTTTTAAACTTATGTCTCGACATTTTCATTTCCTGATACACATCTCCCGACGCGGGTTTTCCATGTAAGATCCACTAAGTAACTTACAAATAAATTAAAAAATAGCGTCAAAAAATTCGTCCTCAACGCTGTCAGTTGGCAACGTCCCCAAGAGGCTGGCCGCGTTGCCACGTTGTATGGCAACGCTAAGCCTCTGGCCAAAGTAAAAGCCAGCCCTTGGGTCACGGGAAGTGTCAACCAAACGTTTTGATATTTCCTTAAAAAAGCTGTGAGCACAAGGACCCCACGGTCCCAGAGTTTCAACCCCAAACGGCTCGAAAATATAGTTACCAATAAGGTTACCATATTTTCGATTATTAATACGAGTTGTTGTACTTGTTTGTGAAAACAAGTCATCAATTGTCGAATTTAGTCAGTCTGTATGATTTATGTAAAAATCAATGAAACTACACAACATAAAACGATGTAGAACGAAACCGACGAACTAGTATTGAATCAACATAGTTCACAAGTTGGCGCTACGTCGTAGCGCTACGGCGTAGCGGTTGGACGCGATCCAAGCGGGTGTCGCGAATAAGGTCAGTGTAAAACTACGAGTGCTATGGCGCACTACGTCACACACTCCGTTCAAGGCGCACATTTCAATGAGCACGAATTAAATTTGTAATGTAACTGACTAATTAATTCAAATTAGTTTTCATTGTTTTCTGAACTGCACTGCTATATTTAAAGTTTGTCTAGTAAATATCGTGAATTGACAAAAATCTTGCTATCTTTAATTGATGTCAACATCCTCTCCTTAATTTCTTTAGCTCGTTCTTAACTACCTCATAGTTGTAAATAATTCAGTTTGCTTAAACTGCTGAGACTTTAATGTTCACTTCATTGGTTTATTCTGGAAGTGATCCAAGCTTTGTATGTAATGGATGCACATAGTGATTGTTAAAAGTCAACTTATATTGATCTAGGTTTTGGCTTATAAATATAAAGACCTTGAAATATTTGTTAACACGGAATAATTGTTTTAATAATTACCAGCAATACCTAGTGTTGCTGCTGTTTGTGTTGACTAGCTGATTAGACTGATAGCCGACCTCAACGTACTTGGGAAATGGTAGGCAGGCGATGATACAGATGAGTACTTTTAACGTTTGGGAGTCAGTTTTTATGTTTGCTAGCCAGTTTTCTGGCAGACGATTGAAGGTGGCTCTGCGAAAAGATTATAGAACCATTGTTCACTTCGTAAATACTATGCGAGAGAGATAATAAATGAAATATTTAAAATAACTACTCATTAAATGCGTGACTATTTATAAAACCGTGTAGACTATTGACACGGAACATCGGAAGCCTTAACATTTGAGCGAGCGGTCTGTTTACATAACGTAAAGTTCACATTGTAACCGCGTAATTTGTAATGTCAGTAACGGCACACAACAGACACGTCAGAAGGACCATAATGAATTAAGTTTGACTCTCCCCCAAGCTCAAAATTTTAAAAATGAAAAAAAAAAAACAGTTTTTCCGAGCTTTTTCCACATGTTTGTTCCAAAAAGTGCTTATGTTTTCAAATAAACAAATTAATTTGTTGCTGGTTTTTCTAAGATTACTCAAACGGTAGATATAGAATTATAAATTTCTAATCCAAAAACTAGGCGTTACAATTTCCTTTTTTGTTGGTTTCCCGTACGACAATTTCTTTCGAAGTTATGAAATTTGTATTTTTTTTTGATCCCTTAACTTTATCCAGTAGTGTATCTAAATTCCGAGGTCCCTTGGAGCTGTGAAAAAAAGCAACCCTCTAAGTTCACGGAGACAAAATATATGACTATGACAAAAGGTAGTCATGTATACAAACATTTGCAAGTGACCTATTTTACGGATTGATGATATAAGTACCTTTTGCTGCCAGGAGTAGGTACACAAATTTAGACTTTCTATTTATAACGATTTTCTTTTATAAATTGTTCAGATTGAACGTTCTGTTTCCCATTGCCACTTGTGCGCACAGCGCATGTGCGAGGACACTGCGCCCGCGTTGCTTTGGAAAGTGAAGCGCTCGGTCGTCGACCCCGCTCTCGGCTACCTCTGACCACTTATGTGTTGCACGTTATGTAAATATGGAGATAGCACCGAATGTATTGCAATGCTGTGCATGTTACGTACTGCGTCCATTAATGTATTTACTTTGCTATGACGTGAATTTGAATGAATGTGCTGAAATAATCAAAATATGTAAATATCCGGTTAATTGAGGTTATTTATTGCAGTTTTTAATTCAAAGATAATGTCTTCATTAGGAGCGTTTGGTTGCGTAGCCAGTAAAAATATGTGATCATACGCACTGATCACACACAGCTTCATTGATGCAATCACACAGGGTTATGGCGAATAGGATCAAATGAAATTCTGTGACCGACTCGTTTCTACTCTGTTCTATTTGAACTTTAAAGGCCATGACAAGATACTTGGTCATATCCCCGCACCACATAATAACAACAGTTTGTCAGTCCATCAGCCGCGTCGCCATTCCTCTCCCCCGTCCCGCTCCCGCAGTAGCTGAGCGCAGCTTTCCTGTTGCAGAGCCGCAACAGTGCGCTGGCGGGCAGCAGCGCGGCTGAGCCCGCCCCCCGTCCCCGCCCCCGCCGGCCCCTCGAGCGCCTCGACGCCACCACGTACCGGCCGCCGGCGCGCCTGCGGCCCGGCGCCGCCGTGCTGGCGGGGCCCGACGCGCCCGCCGCGCGCCTGCCGCTGCATCGCCGCGCAGACTCCTACTCTCCGCCCGAACAGCAGCTCGTCTCCATACAGAGCTCTAAGGAATTCACTATCAAAGAAGACGGCTCTCTCGAACAGGCAGCACATCAAGAGCAGCAACAACAGCCGCAGCAGCAAGACTACACTCAGCAGCAACAACAGCCGCAGCAGCAAGACTACACTCAGCAACAACAACAGCAACGAGATTTCAGTCAGCAACAGCAGCCAGGATTACAACACTCACTACAACTGCAGCAACACCAACACGAATACCAGCAACTGTTGCTACAACAACAACTACTTCAGCAACGCCAACAACACATTGAGCAACAGCGGAAGCTTTTGAACGAGCAGATCTACTACAGTCAGCCCGAGCCTCAGAACTACCAGCAGCAACCAGTTGCTCAGCAGAACTACCACAGCCAGCCGCAGAGCGAGCAAGCGTACCACTTGCAGCAGAGACAAGCGTACGAGCAGCGCAACGAGGAGCCCTTCCAGTACCGCCTGCTGCCGTACGCGGACGGGCGCGCGTGATGCCGCAGTGACCTTGACCCACTTCGAGTTGTGCAACGCGCTGCAGCCGCCCGCCACTCTTGCGCAACACTCAGCACTCATCCTCCTCTCTCGCGATCTCCCCACACGACGCCGCCACTCGCCGCGCCTCATCTGTCACTCGTGATCGAGGTCACGGTCGATCCTCTCATCCTTCCTCTCCATCCATCAATACTGCAGACGGTCACAGAGTTTGCAGCGGGTCAAACCGTACACAGACTCATCGAAAGCTTTTTCATTCATGACGAGCAGCTCGTGGGTTTACTAAAAATCTTTTACACTTAATTGAATGATATGCATCTGCAAATGTCATGCGTGTGAATTGAATCCTAGCTGTAGGTAGGTCACGGTCGCGAGAGCACGAAGTTTCGTCACGTAAGGAGTATATGATATCGTATACTCCTTACGTGATTGGGCAATTAGCGAGCGCCCTTCTACACCTCTCACATTCGGATGTAGCCTTGAGGCAGCACGCCGCCGCCGCCGCCGCCGCCGCCGCCGCCGCCTACCGCACCACACGATGCGGTCATGCGACTGCTAGAGACGCATCGCTCGACCTTCCTTTTAAGTTGCCATCATAGGAACATGCTGTATAACTGGGACAAGTCTTTCGCTTCACAATAATCTTGTTTACCCTTTTTTGATCATTCGCAACAGTTCTTGGGTCAACTTTTAAATAACTTCTAAACCCGAAACTGCGAAAATAATAGGGTCCTACGAGATAAATTGACTTATGTGTTACAGTAAATATACATAGGCATGTAGTTAATTATAATCAAAGTTTCAAGTTTATTCACTCGCATGACCTTTACATGACAACGTATGCTACTTAGTCATTCGGAAGAAATTGCCCGGAAAGGCAGAATATTTTGGCATCAAAAATTGCATTGTATGCGTCCGAAACTAGATACAATGATAAATACTGAACAATACGCCTTCGTATTGTTCAGTTGTTCTCAACGTACATACAATTGATTCTCTTACAATACAATGGGGTTTGCCCAACGCGAACGCTCCCACGGACAGCGACCAGTAAGGACGCGGTGTGTTCTACGCGACGTCAGTAAGACACACATCACTTGACACGCGTGTTATTACACACAGTGATATTCCCATTTGCACATCATTACAACTAAATTGCTTGCGTTGCGAATATTAACGTAATATTGATATAGAGGAATCTAAAACGCAAGGTTCTCGAATGTCAAATTGTACGCTCGCTTCTATTAACCACCAGTTCAAACAACTAGATGTGAATTCCATTCACGAATATATTCTATTTAATATACTGATCAAATTTAGATTTTCAACGCACAACGTATAATATTTGCACAATTAAACATGCATTAGCATGCTCAACATGATTAGGTGTATGTACACCCACTATATCGTGCATTTATCTATCAAAAATTCTTTAATTGCTTTCTAACGCCTTACCATGCAATAAGATTTTGAAATACTTGGCCAGTATAGATAAATATAAATGAACCAGTAACGTACGGACTATGTAGCGGTGTCCTCAGTTTAACGTTATTATTGCCCGCGGAGTATGGAGGCTGCAGCGGCCGCGACGCATTCTGAGCCAGTAGTTACCATTAGTTAGAGTTTAAGACATTTTTAGTGGCACGACGGCGACGTGCCGCCCCGGCGGCGGCACCCGGCGTGGCCACGCTACCGATGCTTTGTTCTACGCGCTCATACATTGTAACCGCTGCGCTATCCCGAACAAAGCCAGGGACAGTTTCACGCTTTGTCACAAGAATGCTTTACGCTAATTGGCTACAATGTATAATGTGCGAACATTTCATGAAGCAAACAATTACATTGTTCACGTGTTACATTCTTTATGAGCGCGTAAGACAAGTTTTTCTTTATATTTGTAGGTTTGTAAATGATAATTATTATTTTTAACGCTATAATTATGTTGTCAGGATCACAGTGATGGGAAGTATCAATTATTATGTGATTATTTAACGTTTGTTTGTGTTGTTAAACTTTTTCACATTACATATTAGGAATAGTCATTTGTCTAATTGACGAAGACTACTAACTTGCCTATTAACTTGATGTGGCTGAGTATTAAATACGAATGGTATTCCTATTTGTAATTATTTTTCTTTATACTTCTAAGCAAAAACCTGCTTTGTAGCTCTTGTGATAAAATGTAAATACTTTCTACTATACAATTGTGATAAATACTCAGTAGCAGTACAATATTCGTAGCTGTGATATAATTGTGAAGCGAATCGTCCAAGCTCGCGTGTCTATGGCTAACGACCATAGATCACAGAGCGGCGAAACACTATCGTATTTTTATACATTTTTAATATAAATTTAAGTCAAACATACATATATTAAACGTTTGCTAAATCTATGATCTGTTCTTTATTTTACTTTAACAAATAAATTACGTACATCTCACCGTCATTCTTTAACATCCCTTATGTTAGACATGGATGCTAGAAATACACAATGTTTTACAATTAACAATTTTTTGTTTTGGTAGACAATTACCAAAGAATAATTCAAATAAATGTTAATGACGTCAGTACCAACTACATTTCGGTCATTCCCGTAGAACCATTACCCAGAACTAACTGACTTGTGGAGCTCAGACGGGCAGGCGATCCATGGCAAATATTGGTATTCAGCTGCGTCCGGTTAGACCGAAGCCAACCATACACCTGGAAAAAGGGCTAGTCAGATGATGATGATTTCGCTAGTTGCGTTACGAGTGGCTCGCAATGCGCAACGCCGGGTAGAGCTAAACACTTGAAAAAATGATTGCTTGTTGACATTTAGTGAGTTTACACAACAGTGACGATAGCTTACGATGTCAAGTACACATTTATCAACACTTTGCGAGATGAGCACAATCTACGGTTGCATACAATATATCACAATACAGTGTCGTCATGAGCGGCCGCCTTCTGAAGACGTGTGTCTGTTAGCGTGCCGGTATAATAACATTGTGCACTCGTCCACTTGAGCAACAATACTAATACTAAGGAAAATATACTATTTTTATGACATAGAGGTTCCAAAAGATGTGCACTTCGTTTTTGTATTTCTGCGTAAAATAGTTCTAAATGACGTAATTACATGTTATCGTATGCGTGTCTGTTCTAGCTATCAACCAGTACGTAAATAAAGACAAACGATGTGACATAGGAGGATCAGCAGCACTCGTGCACATGTCATCGTATGTCGACAACACTACATTCGAAACGACAATGTTCTGTTTATCTGCACTATACGTGCGTCGCTACGCGTATGGTAGAGTACGCACTACGCGCAGTGGGCAGAGCGCGCGGTACGCGTGCGTGTCGCTGCCGCATTGCGTACTGCGCACCGAGGGACATACGCGCGGCAACTGACGGGCCACTGGACCCTCGCAGAGGCACAATTAGTTTGTTTAGGATTTAAGTGCAAATGTCCGGGATAGCAGTTTTAATGTTAAATAAACTTGTACAAGCGAAAAGAGGCTGTTTGTTGTGTGCGCGGTATTGTGTGGAGGAGAGCGCTTACGTTGGACATTGAAACTATATTGTTATAACTTGGAGCAAGCTTACTAACATGTTATACAATTCCCAAACATCAAACAGTACTCAGATTCGCGGGTCAGGGACGTGCGCGGTCGCTAATTGGAATCCAACCGGCTATCTTCTCAATGTTGGCGCACTTTTAGTCCCGGCCGGCTCACTTAGATAGGCTTTTTGAATCGCTAGCTACATGCGATGTAACTCACAGATGCGGTGTCCATAACTTTACGCCTGTTTCATCAAAAAGAGTAGGCAGAAGTATTGTGGTTGGGAAATCTCAATACTTATAACAACTGATCTAAGAGCCTAATGGAAATCTGACCACTAGAAAAAACGAAGCAGTCGTGTGGGGCGTATTAGTTGTAACATAATACTTTTCGGCAAATTATTAATAGTGAAATCCCATTCTGAAACAAGAACGTTTGCACCGATATCTGCCACTTGTACATTTATGTTAGGACTCTGTGTCTGCGCCTGTACAGATGAGTTACTAAAAGTGTACCTAGATGTTAATGTAACCGTCTGCTAGTCACACACTTACGGCTTAACTGATTTCAATGAAACTATGCACTCAGGTAGACCATGCACATAGGTACTCCTTATTTATCCCATTGCCGCGATCCCATCCGAGCCCGCAGGCAAAGCCGCAATCAAAAGCTACTTTTAAAAAAAATCGACCAGAATGATGACGCAGAGCTGGGCCTGAAGACGCGAATGTCGGATGCCAGCTGGCCAGTGGCGCGGCTAGACGGCACACAGTTTGGCTGCTTCTCAAGTTCTCTGCAGACATTTTGAGTTACGGCTTATTGGTGCAACTTTATTTAATGCGCCTTTTGTAATGTCGCAATGTTTATTTTTTCTATTCACTCATGAAAGGTATAAAAACTACAAATACGGGTTCATATTCTGTTGAGAGGAAGTTCTGACTATTACCCGACGTGTCTCTCAGAGCGGCACAGCGGTACAGCGGTACAGCGGTACAGCGGTACAGCGGTACAGCGGTACAGCGGTACAGCGGTACAGCGGCACAGCGGTACAGCGGTACAGCGGCACAGCGGTACAGCGGTACAGCGGTACAGCGGTACAGCGGTATAGCGGTACAGCGGTACAGCGGTACAGCGGTACAGCGGTACAGCGGTACAGCGGTACAGCGGTACAGCGGTACAGCGGTACAGCGGTACAGCGGCATAGCGGTACAGCGGTACAGCGGTACAGCGGTACAGCGGTACAGCGGTACAGCGGTACAGCGGCATAGCGGTACAGCGGTACAGCGGTACAGCGGTACAGCGGTACAGCGGTACAGCGGTACAGCGGTACAGCGGTACAGCGGCATAGCGGTACAGCGGTACAGCGGTACAGCGGTACAGCGGTACAGTGGTACAGCGGTACAGCGGTACAGCGGTACAGCGGTACAGCGGTACAGCGGTACAGCGGTACAGCGGTACATGTGGTGCAGCCACTTTTCACTCGTTTAGTTATTAATGTCCCAGTGCTCAGTACAGCTAGATGCTCTTCACCTTCGACACGGCCGTGTTATAGTACCTACTGTCAGCCAATGCTTTCGATTATGAACTCGTTTGCAATTTTTGCGATTATAATGATTGAAAATATGTTATGCGACCATTATAAGTCTAGTAAAGTTTATAAAGTAGATGTGCGTGTAACCACGATAAATGAGTTATTTTAATTATTTAGTAGATGCACGAGTTTGCATGACATAACAACGTAATGACATAATCAGATTCATGTTCAACAACGTAATCTTATATATACCCGTGATAATACTATGTGTATGTATATAAAGACGTTCTAATATTAAATAACTAGCTTTTGCCCGCGGTTTCGCTCGCGTTAAATTCGGGGTAACACAGTTTTCCTTTCCTGATTTGCAGGTATCTGCTACCTGTAGTTTTTGCCCTTGCTTCTTTTTTATTGTAATAGCAAAGCTAAGTTTTCCCTTTTCTTCCCTCTTTCTCCATCATTTATCACTTAAAAAAATTGCCTATGTCCGTCTCCAGGGTCCCAACTATCTCTGTACCAAATTCATCAAAATCGGTTCAGCCATTTAGTCGTGAAGACGTAACAAACAATCAAGCTCACTTTCGCTTTTGTAATATTATAGTATATAGTAAGGATTAACGTAAGTCTTAAGTAGGTACCTTGTTTCCCTAGTGAGATACGGTGTGCATTTCCCGCATAGTTAGTTCGCGCATCTTTACTGATTACATAATAATTTGCTAATATACAAAAGTGTCGCTGGTTACAAACATTGCTCACGTGACCACTGATCAGGTAAAACAAATCAAGTTTGAATGTACCGAATGTACCGGTACCGGTGCACATGTCACGATTACGGTGCACGTATCAACGTTAACGCGGCGCGCTCCCGTCTGCCCAGTTGAACGTCTGCCCGTCTCACTTAGTTCTGAGACAAACATAGTGCATATGAAGATAGAAGGTTTAAGTCTTCAATATAATAATTAATTAGCATAAAAGTCATAATAAATGTTACTTAGCTTTAAACAACTTATTAGACGTAATTATAATATATAAAAAAAACTCCTAAATAAAAAAAAAATGTTTCATCATTGTGCCAAAACAGTACTCGCTTGTGTAAGGTCGCGTGTGCACATGCATCCACCAGACTACCTCTCTTGTCATGAGGGTGATCATGACACATAACTCGCCTTTGCTGGGTTAGAGAAGGTCACAACTCCACCTTGGACATTACGTTCCTGTGTAGAGCACGGGCCTGTGTCCAATGTGCGCATCCCATAACGTTTATTCCGGCTCAGCTCACTAAGTTACTGGCTGTGAAAGGTCTTGTGTTATTTTTGTTTGTTCCCGTCAACCGACATACTGTCAGTAGTAACTAACACGAGAGGTCTTAGGACATTTATGTAGTGTGTATCCATACCCATACCATTACGAATAATGTTTATGTAAAATATGTTGAAAAAAGGAATGATTATAATATTATTGAATATTTTTGTCAGAATCTTATGTAATGTATTTTTAATATTTGTAAGCAGATTGCAGCGCACTAATATAATTATTTTTAACACCTGTTGTGAACGATATACCTGCATTGTAACAAATAAAATGATTTGATTTGATTTTCTACAACATATCTTGAAAACAACAAGATCTCCTTTTTTCAATGAGTTCATAGCAATCAAGTTAACTTAAGGTTCGGAACAATGGACATTTCCGACGTTTGACTCCCAAACTAGAGCGGGCCGGGGCTACCTGCCACTCACTACCTAAACGGCTGATCACAATCTCTGGGGAGGCGGCGAGCATCCTTGCCGGATTGCCACCGTGGGATCTGGACGCAATAGTCCTCGCGAATTCCCGCTTAGCGGTCACGCCTCCTGTCGCTCCGTGCAGGGCACGCCACAACAGCGGCGAAAAGTCCCTTCTTTGAGGAGTGGCTGGAGAGGCGCCGGGGTTTCGGGTTGAACGAAAGAGATACCGCGGCCCCGGAATATAAAGGGTAAAAGAAGGAAAATAGATGGGTTTTGGTCAGTAAAACTCTTACACTCCATTCCGCTTCGCCCGGAGCGGAAGAAGTTATTTGACAATTTTTCCATAAAAAAAGGTTCAGTACAAATGAAAATCCGTACCCAAGACGGTCACACTTTCTTGTTCGTCCATCATTGAGGAAATTTCATAGCATTTCACCGGGATCGATTCATTAAAATAACTTCTTCCCCGGAGTTCAATAGAAGAGTTCACGATTGGAACGTATCCAAATGTGGCTCTGGAGTCGCTGCACTACTGTGTGTCGGTGCGATGTCACTGAAGTCGAACCTAGCTTTATTTAACACTCGCTCTCGCATCTACGACTTCATTTGTGAGGCCCGTGTTTAGAAAACATGATTGTATTTATGAAGAATACCATACTAGAGTTTAATAGCGAACGAGGAAGTAGAAATGAAACAAACTCTGTTATACTAATTGAGTTCATAATCTGAGCAACTTATTGAATTCGTACAAACTATAATAATAACAAACTGGTAACGGTTCAAGTTATCGTTTACAATAAGTTGCCGTACGCCCGCCGCGACAACTTTTAACGAGCGATCTGCGACGCCGCGCCATTGTCGGCCAAACAACGCGGCAACGCACAGGAGGCAACACTAACGATACCTTTTGGATTGTGATATTTACTGATCCATTTTTCTTACATTCGCACAGTGGTAGACAAAACATGTATGCACGTACAAACGTGTGATGCGATATGACGCATGTCCTTAACATGTGTGACTTTAGTGTGATTCTTATAAATTTTATGGCATTAAACTATTGGATCATAAATTTTAAGCAATTTTATTCTCTTAATTATTCAAATGCACAAACTGTCGGAATATTCAGTGACGTTAATATTAGGCAGCAACCATGATGGCATGCTGGGGAGTTTCATAACAAATGCATATAATAAGGCTAGTTCGTATAAATGACTTCTAATTTAGAAATTGATAATGGGCATATGGGCAAGCTCACTTTTTGGTCATGTTCTGAAGAATGTGACGACACGGTTGGTGCAGTGGCTAAACATTTGACTGCTGCGCTAGTTGTCGCGGGTTCGATGCCGGCATGCAGCTATTTGTATGACCTATTAAAAAAATCCTTAGACCAACATACATTGTATAACATTCCTTGTGGTTGTTTGCCAACAGTCGAAGCTGAACTGCGAGGTGCTCCACGACGATCTAGCCTTCGAGGTGCGCTGGGCAGTCGCCGGCGACAGCATCGTGCTGCAGCTCGTGGCTAAACTAGGTCAGTACCAGCTCCCCACTGATCAGTCTGTATAGAGAACCAGCTCTCGACATAGCTTGAGTGAAGACAACGTATTCGCAAGCGTAGTGTGACAATTGTGACATGTCCGATGTTTCGACGGTAAATTGGTCGTCGACCTTCAAAAGATGGCAAGGAAGGTGGAAGAGCCACTTGTTCAGTCTGTAGTGGCCTTTTCGGCCACTTCTCGTTAGCTAAATCGATAGGAAGTGATGGGAAGAGGAAGTTTTGGGGCTCTGGTATAAGTAGTTCTTGCGTCGGAAGTTCAAATGATGCTAATTGAATAAAAGACTATTGATTTGAAGAAGGTGTGTTCTGCTTGCTCCAGAAAGTGTTGGTGTGGTGTTGTGTTAGGTACACAACATCACACCAACACCTTCATATGTTTTTTTCAGAGGACGGCGAGTACATGGCGTTCGGTGTGTCCGGCGACAACCTGAAGACGCAGATGGTGGGCGGTGACCCTACCGTGGCTTGGGTGGACAAGAGAACACTGAAGGGATATGCTGAGGACTATTACCTGGACGCTAAGAGCCAGTGCGCTGGAGTCAGAGGATCCTGTCCCGATGAGAGGCTCGTGGTATGTGCAGTGTCTCTTTCAGTTGCAGATAACAAAAAGCCCTTTGTAAACCTTTCCACGAAATTTGTCACCTCGGATTATCACTCAAATCAAAATCAAATAAAGATATCGTTGGGATGCTGCTACTGACAAGTCTGACAATATCTCAGAGCCTATTCTGACGTTAATAATGTTTTTGGGTTGCAGCTATCAGAGGTCAAATAACTGTGTAAGAATTGTTGTTCTAAAGATTTTGTAAGCATAATGTGAGTTCGCAGTACTGCCGTTAGAACTGCAGCGCAATTGTCACGTCCGAGTTTAATTGCACACACGACTCACACGAGTTAGCTGAACCACTCTAGATCATAATAACTACGTTATTTCGTTTGCATCTTCAATGTAGTGAAACTAACTTAATATGTTACATATACTATACAGTGACATATTAAACAAATACAGGCTTACAGACTTCGTGTATGAGAACGGGGAGGCTAAGTACATTTCTTGGCAAATTGACTCAAATATGCATATGCTGCATGTTTGAACATACTCTAAAAACACTCTGACGGAACGTCACTCCGCAGGAAAACACGAACTCAATCCGGCTGCTGAACGCGGCGTTGGTGAACGGGTACTCCATCGTGACGTACCAGCGCTCGCTGAAGGCGGCCGACGAGCTGGACCGCGCCGTGCTCACCAACACCAGCCAGGCCATCATCTGGGCCATCGGGCCGCTCAACTCACGCAACGAGGTCTCCTACCACCCGCACTTCACCAAGGTTAGTGGATACACATTGTGACGAGTAACGTTGTAATTTTAAAATAAAATCTGCTTTGAGAGACCTGTCCAAAGTTAATGCTATTTTGGCGAATGTCACAGAGACCTGGTTATCTAACATAAGAAAAACCGGCCAAATGCGAGTCGGACTCGCGGACCAACGGTTCCGTACAAACTTGCGTTACGTCACAAACTTCACAGCTCCAAGATACAAACCTTTAACATGAAATACTTCGGTGTGATAATAGACGACACCCTCTCTTTTAGAAATCATATTGAAAGATTGGTTAAAAGAGTGCGCAAATAAATATATGTATTTAAAAAATTCGAACTTTTTCAGACTCTAAATTAATTACACAAGTTTATTTTGCCCTATGTCAATCTATAATTCAGTACTGTATTACTTCATGGGGTGGCGCACCAAAAACTATCTTGCTTCCTCTTAAAAGAGCTCAAAGAGCAATTTTAAAGGTAGCAAACTTCCTTCCCTTCTTCTTTCCTACAGATCAACTATATAAATCCTGCAAGGTGTTGACAGTTCGCCAGCTTTTCATTACGCACTTAGTATTAAAACAGCACACCAAGCTCACATACAATGATGACATTACTAACAAGAGACGGAATGATATTGTTTGCACGTTTAATGCAACCTCCAAACACGCCTTTGTGGAGAGATTTTTCTCGTTCTTAGGCCCATTTCTGTACAATAGATTAAATAGAAAACTAAGTATCTATAAGTTAAACTATTATAGCTGCAAAAAAATAATAATTGAATTGTTTCAAACCTTAACTTATGCACAGACAGAATATTTACTTGCTGTCTGCAAATAAAACGCTTACTTTATTTTTGTGTAATTTTTCAATAATGATACTTTAATTTTACATTACTGTTAACTTATTTATTTGAAATAAGTATTAATGCTCTTTTTAGCCTGAAACACAGGTCCAACCTAGTTCAGGTAATTAAGCAACTGTGTTCTTTTGTTTGTTAAATGCTTTATTTTATTGTATATGTATGTGCCCCTTTTTTATAAATAAACGATTTTATTTTATTTTATTATTATTATACCACAGACTTAAGCATATGGTTTTAATTTAAACTCGAAACCTCCACCGAAATAAAGCGTTGCCGAAATAAAGGGTCTTGGACAGATAGACAAACCAGCAACCAAGTGATCTTATAAGTGTTCCGCTTTTCCTTTTGAAGTACGGAAACCTAAAAATCATCGACATAATTAAAAAAAACTGACTTTGACGTACCCTATAGACATAATGAATGTATGATCTACGTTAGTTGTCATCCGCAACTGTATGTACAGGGCGACAAGCTGATCGAGTTCGGGCGGCCGCCCGTGTGGAACTGCCCCATGCCCGAGGAGGACGACGCGCCGGCTGCCGCGCCGCGAGACCCTGAGCGGCCCGCGCAACCAGCTGTGAGTACCACTCAGTGGGGTAGCCTCACGCAATGCTAGCTCAAATGGGCGGATCTAAAGCGAGAGCATGGTTTTGATTCGTTACCCAGATCGGGAGAAATGCTAATTTTTTATGAAGTAGCCCGTAGCTTAGTCTTGTGCCCGGTCTAACACTAGGCCCGCCTTCTATTAAATAAGACATTAATGTACCTGAATTAAATATGGGTGTTCTATAGATGCACCTCTAACCTAACCATTCGGGCATTACAGGCGACGTTAATGATGATGTTTTGTTGCAACATTCAGGCGCCAGTGATCAAGCCGAACCCTGTGCCGACTCCGAAGCCGGTGGCTAAGTCAGCTCCGTGGGACATCCCGGCCATCCAGTGCTACGAGCCGCCGGACGGCGTGTTCTACGCGCAGATGGGGCCCACGGGAGGCAAGCAGGGATACTCCGCTATCACCGGTAACTAATTACTTTTTGGTGGACTGTTCGTCTTTGACTCTACATGCTTGCACTTACAAATGAGCTTTTTTTCGCGTGGGTTTTAATCAAATGATTCGTTCCGCTCTGGGCGGAGTGGAAGGGAGTGTCAGACTTGTACTGACTAAAACCCATCCATGTTGCTGAAACTAACCCATGTTACTAAAACCCATCCATGTTGCTGAAACTAACCCATGTTACTAAAACCCATCCATGTTGCTGAAACTAACCCATGTTACTAAAACCCATGCATGTTCTAAAACTGAACAAATGAATGCTGTAGAAATGCATTTCTTTTGGTTCTGTGCATCAGTTGTGCTTTATTTGTTTCTTTTTTTTTTGTTAGAGTTGTATGTTGTTAACTGGCTTTTAAAATAACGGGCGAAATGTGCGAATGGGTACTCTGAGGCACGCCTCTGCCTTAACCTGTGGGGTTTCCGAACGTCATATTAGATTGAATGTGCAGGTCACGTGGGCTGGGGCATATCGTGGTACATCAATGGGTTGTTGATCCCGGAGATCAACGTGGTGCGCGGCCGCAAGTACACGTTCGTGGTGGAGGGCGGCTCGGACCCGGCCGTACCCGCGCGCTACCATCCCTTCTACATCACCAACGACCCCGTGGGCGGCTACTTCCACAAGACCGATAAGGAGAAGGAGGTAAATATTGTATTGTTTATTTTTTATGTTCCTGTATTGAAGTATCTTGAAGTTAGTATCAAGAAGTTCTAAGTGCGTTACCAAGCTTACGGGAACCAGCCCTTGTTCGTTGAGGGCATTATTGAATAAGATATTTTTTCATTCACAGTGTGTTGAATCTTATTTATTTCGATAAATTTAAATCGATGAAGACATAAAAGACCGGTCAAGTGCGAGTTGGACACGCACACCGAGGGTTCCGTACAAACTTGTAACTAATGAAAGTATCGAACATTGTTCCAACTAATTGATAAACTGTTTTGACATTGGCATACTTAGTTGGCCGTTGGGAAACTGTTGTCCCCATACATCGTCATATGTAGGTTGTAGTTAATTTAACAACGTTTGTTTTTGATGCATCTACAAAATGTACGGTATTTGGAAATTTCCCCATCGAGTAGCTGAAAAAAAAACACCATTTTGAAATCAAAACTTAGTTCGTCCAAATCCGATGCGTTTTATCTCAGCATCAAAATCAACCTAACTTGATATCTTCGAGTTGCAGTAAATACAACTTTGTTAATTCATGCACTTAAAATATAGTGAGCTCTCGTAGCTTTGCACATTTACAAAACTGATAAACTTGGGAATTCCTTTTATTCTGCTTCCAACTTGTCAAGAAGTGCGCTCCAAGTATATCTTGTTTGTTAACTCCTGAAACTTTCAGTTCAATTACACTTTCAAAGGCTCTAAATAATTAGAGCGCACATAAATGTTGACGTCTTAAAATACATTTATCCAAAGATTATTTGTTCATTAAGTCTATGGGCGGGTAGGGAACTAAGTAGTTTAGTGAAATGACATCAAACATGACAACTGTAATAATTATTTATGCGAAAGTATTTTTGTTACCTTGTTACGCAAAATGTTCCGGAAAAGTTCCGGAGGGAAATAACACTAACGTTCGCAAGATAGTAGATGACGCCACGTGTCTTTCGAATCATTATTAAAAGAGTAATTGACGCGAGTGAAGCCGCGGATAAGCTAGTACTACGTAAAGTGGCTGTATTGTTTTATAATAATTTCATGATACATGAAGGTTTGTTTTTGTTAAATATAATTTCGGCATATTATCCTTGATAAATAACTATAAAAACGCCGCGCACAGTTACCGTTTGGCACGAACTACTACTACGCACTCGCGGTCGAGCGGACCCAGTATCACGATGCGACTCAAAGAAAATGACAAATGTCGCTCAGAGCATTTCGCGGGTGAACGCGGATTTGGCTGCGCGTGTTCAAATCTTTTACAGTGTTGGTCTACGTTTCACCTGCAGAAGACGTTTTACACGAAAATTAACTTATGACTTTCTACAACAGTAGCGCATGTACATGCCTCTGTGGACCACGTGCATAGTGTTCATTGCGTTGATAGGGCTTGAGCTACGCGAGCGCCATATTAGAGCAAGCCATGCGGGTTCCAATGACGTCAATTCATGAGTAGCGTGTCCGTGGGACGCAGTAGATACACCTACATGCATTTTCTTGTAAAGTGAACGCCGCGATGGGAATGACATACGTTGTGTCTATCGATGCATCGCCTCGGGAACTGCAGAAGGCGTAGCTCCATGACAACGTCCACTGTATCACTACAATAATTCCCCAGGGCGTGGAGATCTACGCAGGCGTTCGTCGCACGCGCTCGGGCGCGCTCAGCCCGAGCGGCGTGGGGCGCCTGTGCAACTGGACGCCCGACCAGCAGGGTCCGGAGGCCGACGAGTTCCCCAGCTTCGGCGCCTACCAGCGCTCACTCACGCTCGTGTGCGAGGAGGGCAGCCCGGGCGTCGTGAGCTGGGTGCCGGACCGGAAGACGCCCGACACCGTCTACTACCAGGTCAGTTGCCAGCTGACTTGAAACCTCACCGAGTATCTAGATTATTGCGCATGGTGCGTCTGCCAGAAACATTTACGTCTTTGGTGACGGAGTAGTGAAGAAATGGAGTGCTCAGTCAACGCAGCGTATCCTACTCTTCTACTCGAAATAAGTTTCTAAGCTGTAATACGACAGATGTTTTTTTTACTACATTCTTTACGACATTGTAACGAGCAACAAAAGCACTTCTTTTGTTCACTCCTCCAAGGCATGCATGGTACTATGCATAGACGCCAGCTTTGAGAATGTATTTAGTGATGTTTTATTAATCATGTACTTGTTTATACCATTCCAAATCGACAAACACTACATCAACAACTATTGAAAACTTTCACTTTTGTGTACAATCCATGACTCTTCATCTGTTCTCTACAATATCTCACGATTCTTTACTTCACTGTCACATGCGACGCATGCAAACTGATCGTGTTCAATAAACGCAACGCAGTGCTGCGCATGACACTCAATACATTACAGTCGTTAAAATGGCCCATCGAGTCCAAGAAAGATTTGTCTCTGTTCCTTACACCGGCACCGGTATGACCGACTCCTTGTACGTAAAACTCCATGTTCCATTTTAACGCCTGACTACTATACCTATTTATTACTTTACATCTCAGATTACATTTACTACTGATACTTCGCTTCTCATTGTAATACCAGGCGTATGCACACATATGCAACGCTCGTACATGAAGCTAGATCTACTAGGTGACAACTAATATTATAAAAGCGAAAGTGAGTTTGTTATCTCTTCACGCTTTAATGGCTAAACCGATTTTGATGAATTTTGGTACACAAATAGTTGGGAACCAGAAGACGGACATAGGCAATTTTTATTAAAAAAAAAGTGGGATATGAGGGAGAACGAAGGAAGAAAAGGGAACACTTAGCGTTGCTATTACAAATCAATAAGGCGCAAGGGCAAAACTGCAGGTAGCAGGTACTGTATTATACCGAATTTAACGCGAGCGAAGCCGCGGGCAAAAGCTAGTCAACTGTATTTTCTTTAAGTCAAAGATTGTGATAAGATTTAAGTTAACACCCGGGACAGATCGATAGTATAGTGATAGTAGATAACTAGGTAGTTTATTCGTGATAAAATAAAAAAAAAATGCATAAGTGTGCATGCAAGAGGTGAAGTATCCACGTATTATGGAATCTGCGCTTCCACTGTGCGACATACGCCGTATGTACATAATCTTTACTATCTGTTTTCTGTTTCAGCCTTCCAAGCCTTCTCTGTGCATGAGATTGCTCAGTTACTTCTCAATGTATAATATTGGACGGTGACAGTTTCATTAGCTTGCAATGGTTGTTTGAATTCTTGGAATTAACGTGTTTGTCCGTTACAGTGTTTCACGCACCGCCACCTCGGGTGGAAGATAAACGTTCTGGACGAGTGCGACGCGCAGGACACACAGGACGCGCAGGAGAGTCGCGTCGTGCCCGCGCTGGCGCTGCCCGACGACCTGGACGGCGAGGAGTCCGTGCAGGTACCGTCACGAGTCACTCCGAAACGTAACTTTATAGATGATCGCAGGAAAATACAGAAAATAATCAATACGAAAACGAATTATGACGATTTCAGTAGATATAAGAGCGAGACCGGACTCTTGGGAGAAGTGTACCCCGGGATAGACGAGACGCCGCCGTACGACAGTAAGAGACAGGAGTATTCTGAATTGCCGATATCCAATGTACAAATCAAGGAGGTAATACAAGCCGTGGAGACGCTGGAAGACACCATGAAGGACGACAAACGGAACGCAACGTACCTGCAGTACAAAGTGCACGAGGACGCGCCCGACGGCTTCGCGGAGCAGGCGCTGCGCGACGGCGATGAGTACTTCGTCGAGCCAGGCAAGACCTCCGACAACTACTTCCTACCGGCCAACCAGAAACCTCTGACGTTGCAGTCAGTGTTAAGACCGGCCCCCCACAATGCTCACAAGCCAATGAATAACATGCGACCGGGCCCGTTCCGTCGGCCGGCGCCGCCAGAGATCAAACTCCGTCGAGTTCCTCCGACGTATCCAAAGGGCAACATGAACATGGGCTACCCGCTGCCCCTCCCCGGCCACCACGGTTCGCATGGACCGCAGAAAAAAACGCCGCCTAAGTTCAACCAAAATCGTTTGCAGCCGAACATGAACCGACCGCCCATGAACGGTGTGCCACCAATGAAAATAATGCCCCCGATGCAAAATAAACCCAATTACAATACATTAGGGCCCAAACAAAATCCAGCACATCAACAGAATTCCGCACATCAACAAATTTCACAGCATCAACAAAATTCAGCACATCAACAAGTTTCACAGCATCAACAAAATTCAGTACATCAGCAAAATTCACAGCATCAACAAAATTCGGCTCATCAACAGAATTCAGCACATCAACAAAATTCGGCTCATCAACAAAATTCGGCTCATCAACAAAATTTACCGCATCAACAAAATTCAGCGCATTTGCAAAACTTAGCGCCGTCACAATTTGCAGTGCCACCACTGCCTATACAATTTTCGAAGATACCGAGTAGTCCAGTACAATCCATAATTATGGGCAAACCGAGCTCCAACGTACAGTTAACGGTTCCAAGTCAGACGTTGAATTTAGGTCAAACTGATATTATTGCTAATCAAGTAGTCAAAAGTCAAATAATGCTTCCTCCTGGTGGCAACGATGCGGTAGCTCAGCACAGCAACGTACAAACGTTTTACAACAAACCGGGACAGATCATTCTCGGCAAACCTATGGACAACCCGGTGCCTCTGGACCAGCAGATGATCCCAACAAAGCAGCTTGGTATGAAGTCTCCGCCCACTCAACCGCCAGTCTTCTATCAGTCAACACCAAGTATTTATTTGCAGGAAGAAAGTCAACAGCAATTGCAAAACGAAATCAAGTCATCTGATTTCATTGGTGAATCTGCCGATAAGTCTACGATACCACCGGCTGTCAATACTGGGTTTAAACCGGACTCGATCGTTGTTGAGAGTGGGTTCAAACCTATAATTAGAGAACCACTAATGGCCGGAGAAGACAAGATAGCTGAATACGAAGGCAACGCAAACAGACGTGAGGACGCTAATGTTGATGACGACTATGATGAGTCCCTGCCATATGTCGAACCCAACAACCACCAGTACCCGTCCAGCGACAAGCTCACCGAGACCTTCGAGCCCATGTTCATTCCATCCCCGGAGGACCACCTCTTGCCCACTAACGATAGAACTAAGGAAGTGTTCCCAACTAATCACGCCAAAGAAGACCGACCCCATCCAGTGTACCTGAAGAATGTCACCAAACTGAGTAATGTCACCAAACTAATTGGTTTGTTCAGCGAGAAAAACATGGAAAAAGAAGTCCCTGGTGATTTAATGATGGACTCGGATAGAATCAGCCCTCATTACCTCCCTCCCGACCCAAAACTACCAAAAGAACATTCTCAGAAATTGTCGTCATCCAGCGCTCAAACATTCACAACCTACGACGGAAAAACTGTATCAGCAGCGACGTTGACGAGTGTTCCCGATGGAAGTAAAGCCTCCAGTAAACTATTTTCAGCCAAGTTACCGGCTAACTACGAGCAATTGTTAAAAACACCACAGTTCGGTCCCTTCAAGGGCGAAATCCCAGCACCAGTAGCTGCTCATATCAACAAAGAAGCTCAAGAATCGAATAAAGCCAAAGCAGTTGATACAAGAACGACACATTTAAAACTTGTAAATATTCAAAGACCTGTAGATTTGCAAGCAGAAGGTAGTGATAAAGTCGAGGTGACAACACCCGAAGTGGAAGAAGACAGCGAAGAAGAATATGACGACGAGAACGAGGAAGAGTATCGAAAGTTGAGAAGGCGAAGAGACACAAAAGCCACTCAGTTTGAGATGGGAGAAATAGAAGAAGTTCAAACCAACGGGCACAGCATGCCCAAGAATGCCGTCGAGTTCGAGAACGAGAAGCGGGCAACGGGCGCCGCGCCTTCGCTGCGCCTGCACTGGATGACGCATCTACTGCTACTGGCGATATGTATGAAACTGCTGTAACTTATATAAGCTAATTATAACATTATTTATTGGGTATAGTTTAGGGCTTGCCATGAAATGCATTTCGTGTTGGATGTGTATGTGTCGGGGTCGGCTGTGGGCTGTGACACGCTCTGCTCTCTGTGCGCCTCTCGTGTTCATCTGAACCACACCTGTTACCACTTTGTTACACTCATTATTCAATTCAATACTCCGTTAGTTCATAAGGATTTTGTAAATATTTTATTTTCTAATAAAATTAGTGTTACATTTTAACATTGCAGTTTTATTTTTGTGTTGAAGGCCGACATGATTATATGGTAAATATCTAATGGTTTTGTAAAAGTGTCATTCTACCTGCTATAATGATGATGCAAAAATCAAGACAAACCTTATACATTTTTGTAGTTTTCATCATTTACGAAATTAATATCGTCACCTGCCGACCAGTTCTGTTTAAATATTATTCCAGAGTGGGAAAGGGATGCCGCTAAACATCTTGTACAGCTAACCCCATAGATCCTTAAGACCTTTCACAAATATAAATATGTAAGAAGGAAATTCTTATTAAATTAATGAGAAAGTCTTTGTTCTGCAATGAAAAAACTACAGCTGTTAATTTCATCCTCTAATTTTCCGTATCTTTCAAAAATAAAAGTAACTTATTAAATGGATTTGATTTGATTAATGTGCAGACTACTACGATCGCTTGGGTAAAAGTCCTTGAGACGTCTGTCAAAGTCACAGTGATATTAAATTCTCGATGCAACAAGCTATTACATTTAAATGGTATTCAGTATGTTAAAAAATCCTGTCTGATCCTTGAGGGTAGTATTATGTATCGAGAGTAGATTCTATTTATGTAATCCTTTTTGGATAACAAGTAACACAATCGCCCTGATATAAATGAAATAAAATGTACTAGGTAGAGTCGAGGAGTCACTACACGAGCGACCGGAATATCACCGCTTGCCCCTCTGTGTAGCCAGGAAGTCATTTACAAGCATTTGACGATTGTAGATACTAATGCCAAATACGGTGTTGTCGTGTTTTAAAAGTTGGTTGGAATTCAAGGAAAAGATAGTGGGTCAAAATTAAAGCATTTTTAAAGTAATATACAAAATACCACAAAATACCTGCCGTTCGGTCAGGACTGTTTAACATACTGTATATGAGATTAAAAATTACAGTGTGTTGAAGACTGTATTTTTTGTCTGTGTGTGTAATGGTAACGCAACCAACATCACCCAGCTAGCTTCGCATCAATTCTTTATATTTCTCGGACTGGGCAGCTTCAGCAGTGAGTGCACGTTGTAGATCTTCTTAGTGAGGCGCGTGAAGTTGGCGAGCGCCTTCTCGTGCGGGTAGCTGGCGTCCACCAGGCGCAGCACGGAGTCGCGGCTGCGGCCGCTGCAACATGGAGCACCGAGCATGGATTAGTTAGAGGTCCCGACACCAGGCACGAGGACGCAACGCTAACAACATTTTGAAGTAGCGTACAGAGGCTTTTGACAGACAGACAGAAATACGGACAACAAAGTGATCCTATCAGGGTCGCGTCATTATATCTTGAGGTGCGGTACCCTAAAAACAATTCGAACTTTATTATTATAATATCTCACCGACCACAATACATATCCTTACTAATATTATAAAAGCGAAAGTGAGTTTGTTTATTTGTTACGTCTTCACGCCTAAATGGCTAAACCGATTTTGATGAATTTTGGTACAGAGATAGTTTGGACCCTGGAGACGGACATAGGCTAACTTCTTTAAAAAAAGTGAAAATGAGGGAGAACGAGGGAAGAAAAGGGAAAACTTAGCCTTGCTATTACAAATCAATAAGGCGCAAGGGCAAAAACTGCAGGTACTGTGTTATACCGAATTTAACGCGAGCGAAGCCGTGGGCAAAAGCTAGTAATTTATAAAAAATAAAGCATGCGTCTAAGCGCCTGGCGCGTACAGACATTTTACAGATTTTATTTTTGACAGCAGCAACCAAATAACTTTAAAATATAGCAATCTACAAAATTACTACACTTTAAATTGTGATTTGTAATAATGATACAAGTCAGAGTCACAATAACCGACAGGGCCGTGGATCTCTAGAGCAAATAAAGTAACTTACTAATAGTAAATTGTATAGTAACTTACTACTACCAGTGCGCGAGTGCGTTGATAATCATATCATGACAGCCTTGAAACTTGCTGGTATGATAAGGGTTGCGCCATGGTGTCATCACCTACCACCTAACGTAGTTTCTCACCGGACGTAAAAGTTTCAGGAGGTTCCTGCACATAATCGGGCTGGGAGGAAACCCTCGGGTTTCACCACAGTGACGATCGCCCAGAGTACACGGTAGAGCACTCTGTGGCGGTCTGCCCTTGCTTTTGCTCTGCTTAGTTGTTACTACGCTCTGACATACTGCAGTGAGTGTTGACACACTACGTCACTCACTGCTTGCTGGCGCTGGAGGTGAGGAGCCTGGCGACGGAGGTGAGCGGCAGGCCGGCGCGGTCCGCCATCTCCAGTGAGCTGCCTCGCACCACCAGCTCCTCTACTACATCTGTTGCTGCGCTCTGACATACTATAAAAAAGACAAGACATTGTTTCATCATTTTATCGCCATTCTACTGCCCACCAAACAACAGTGTAGCGCAGTCCTCTGCTAGACTTCACTGATGGCTGACGGGCTTCTCACGAGCTGTGCCACAGTACCCTGTTATCCACCTATAGCTCCCACTGTGACATCGCTGTTAGTTTTTACTCACGACCTCTATCAGTTACTTTCTATTATTATTCTCATCATGTCACAACTATGTACCGCTTTACTTTCACGCTATTTTCACTGTTATATTGGATATTGTATAACGGGCTGATGTCCGCAACTCAACGTCTGAGGCGCGTATTATAATTTTCACTGTTACATAATTATTAATTGATGAGACGTTAAGCTAACTGCAAAGGTTAATTGTAAAGAAACGTTATTATTAGCTAAGAAACAAGCAGGTTGCAGAGAGCAGTGAGCGAGACATGCGAGACTGCGGGGAACGCAGAGGTTTTATTCTCTCACAAATACTTAGCATGCGTCTTCATCAGCTATATCAGCTGGGTACGGTGCCAAGTCACCCTCGGGTTACTCTAAGTAACCTTTAGGGTTCTCTTTATTAAATGAGAATGAAAATACTCGAGTGAAATATTCTTGTATAAAATAAAAGGTTCATAGATATATACACAAACTCACGCTTTTTCTAATGGGGTATGCAGAACTACATAACGCGTACTGCTACGCGCATCCGTCGCGACGGCGCCGGCGGCTTCAACACAACAAAAAAGAAAAACGAAAAAACAGGTGTGTGTGCGATTCACACACGATAAAGTGAAACTTTAGTAAATCGACAAAAGAATGAGATGAATATATATAACTAGGGTAGGATAATTACAAAGATTATTTGTTTAAAAATGAAAGTATTTTGATTAAAAGATATTAACTTTATTTAACAAATGTTACATAATTGATTGCTCAAGTTCCATATTTTTAGTTTCAACAAATGATACAAGAGGCTTATGATAACTAAAATACGAGACAAATTGAAACGATTTCCGTCATCCTTACTTCCTTACTAATATTATAAAAGCGAAAGTGAGTTTGTTACCTCTTCACGCTTTAATGGCTAAACCGATTTTGATGAATTTTGGTACAGAGATAGTTGGAAACCAGGAGACGGACATAGGCTAATTTAAAAAAAAAGTGGGATGTAAGGGAGAAAGAGGGAAGAAAAGTCAAAACTTAGCGTCGCTATTACAAATCAATAAGGCGCAAGGGGAACTGTGTTACCCCAAATTTAACGCGAGCGAAGCCGCGGGCAAAAGCTAGTTATTTATATGTGTTAATTTTTCACGAAAAAATCTTTCATCTAATTGAAATTATGTCCACCGCGTCATAACAAGGTAAAAATACATTTTGTTTAAAGAAATTGTGACCTTAACTCAAAGACATAAAGACTTTTCAAATGCACGAATGTATTTGTAATTCACTCAACTTAAACTAGTTGCGTTAAAAAATATATTAGTTGCGGAAATTTAGAACTTATCGTAAAGCATTAAATATTTTTTAAACGCATGGCTGTATTTGGTACCCGTGCATCGCATTCTTTCCTTGAGAAATTTCCGTTGCAACCGGTTTGAAATCACAATGATTCTAAAGAAGTTTCAGTTCAATAAAAAAAAACGACTCGCACAGAACAAATTAGTAAAACAAAACATTAAAAATAGAAATGTAACAAAAAAGAAAACAAAGAAAAATATTAAAAAATGAGAGAAACATGAAATAAATAACAAGCGACCACCCTTGGCTCCCTGATGGTACGTTGTGCTACTATGTGTAATGTAAAATAATTACCTAATACATAATCTAGAATATAACTATTAATAATAAATAAATGTAAACTTTTAGTAACGCCATCAGGATGGAATTTGGTGTGGACAAATGTGCGGTCATGTATGTTAAACGAGGGGAGATTATGGAATCCGAAGGAATTCAACTCTCGGATTCCATACACCTCAGATCCCTTACCTCATTCGAAAGCTATACGTATTTGGGTATATCGGAAGCGATAGGCATTAACGTAGCTGACATGAAGCAATTGTTGAGGGAGCGTTTCTTTGGTCGCCTGAAGAAGGTATTAAAAAGCCTTCTTTCGGGCGGGAACAAGGTGCGCGCCTTCAACAGTTGGGTCATGCCGGTTTTAATGTACTCTTTCGGCATACTCAAATGGACTCAGACTGAACTCGATGCCCTGGATAGGAGGGTCCGTACACTGCTGACTGCTGCATCACCCACGATCATCGGTGATGAGACTGTACATCCCACGGAAGTGTGGGGGTCGGGGCTTCTTAAACGCGAAGACCCTCCATAACCGAGAGGTGTGCAGTCTCAGGGAATATTTTTTAAAAGCTGAGTTGGGTATGCACCGAGATGTGGTCGCAGTGGACAAGGGATTCACCCCGCTGTCCATGGCTAAAGAGGACTGGCGCAAACCTGTGGTATTTACTACCGATGACCGCAAGAAGGTATGGCAAGATAAGGAGCTTCACGGGCGCTTTTACCGCGCTCTTCATGGGCCCGATGTAGATTTCCTTGCATCCGTATTCAGCGACCTTTTTGGTGAAACTGAAGGTTTTGTCTGTGCGATTATGGACGAAGTTATGTTGACGAACAACTACCGGAAATATATTATGAAGGACGGGACGGTCGATGTGTGTTGGGCATGACACCGTCCGGATGAGTCTATCAGACATATTATTTCTGGTTGTTCTCGTCTAGCTAACGGCGAGTACTTGCACAGACACAACCAAGTAGCCAAGATTATTCATCAGCAACTTGCCTTGAAATACAATCTTGTGGAATCTGAGGTACCGTACTACAAGTATGTGCCAGACCCAGTTCTCGAGAAAGACCATGTCACGCTGTACTGGGATCGGTCTATCATTACTGACAGGTCTATTGTTGCCAATAAGCCTGACATAGTGGTGATAGACCGATCAGCGCGCCGCGCAATGATAATCGATGTTACCATCCCGCATGACGAGAACCTCGTGAAAGCTGAGAAAGAAAAGCAACTAAAATATCTCGACTTGGCAAACGAGGTTGTCGACATGTGGAATGTAAACTCGGCTATCATTGTGCCAATTGTCGTAACGGCCAATGGCTTGATTGCCAAGAGCCTTGACGAACACCTGTCGAAGCTCTCCTTAGGCGGTTGGATCAAGGGCCTGATTCAGAAGGCAGTACTCCTCGATACGGCTTGCATTGTGAGGAGGTTCCTGTCTCTGGAGCCCTAATCACCGGTAGTTTGGACCCTGCTCCCGATACTGGTGGACCACTATTTTTATATTTAAAAATATTTGTTTTGCTATTTTTTTTATAGGAAATATGTATTTAACAATGTAAAAATGAGATGAAAAGAAAAATAAAGGTATAATATCTAATAATAAATAAAATTAATATAAATCTACACATAAATAATATCTACTTAAATATCTTAATATAAGATTTTCTTCCTTAATTTCAATATTATTATATTTTTAAACAAAAAGCGCTTCATCCTCTCCTCTAAAAACTAACTTGCTGTGCCCGACAGGGTCCATCATTGTTTCTCTTTAATTACCTACCAGCCTTGTATACATTATGGGATGCAATAAAGTAATGAGTATGTCTTACGCGCTCGGAACAGCGGCGTCCACCCGTGGTCGTCCTCGGCGTGCACGTCTCCTCCTTTGTCCAGGATGTACCGCAGCATGTCCAGGCTGCCCGAATCCACCGCGTAGTGCTCCACGCGCAAACCGTTCAGATCGCGACCCTGCAGCAAGTGGGATGACAAATATTCAAACTCAAATCATTTTAACAATACATCGGAATCAATTTACGTATACCAGTTGTTCATACACATGCGGTGCTTGTAAGTGTGCATATTGCAATTTGGAGAAGAGAAAGAATCTCAAGTGACTCGAGTTGGCCACAAAATACTGCGTATGTCTTTGTATGACCTCCAGGTTTGGATGTTAGGGTCAAAAGAGCTAAGAATACCATATTTTTTTCATGTTAGCCATTACTAACTGAATTACCAACACAACCGCGAGGTAAACTGGTCGCCACTGCTACCGTACGTATGTGGATACAACCACAGCAGCTCGGAAAACAAGTGAAGCGACCACTCGTTCGTGCCGCGCTGCTTTAATGACATCCACTTTACTACACAGGCACTATGACACATATCCAACACTATGCTTCACTTGTTCGTGCCGCGCTGCTTTAATGACGTCCACTTTACTACACAGGCACTATGACACATATCCAACACTATGCTTCACTCGTTCGTGCTTTAATGACATCCACTTTACTACACAGGCACTATGACACATATCCAACACTATGCTTCACTCGTTCGTGCCGCGCTGCTTTAATGACATCCACTTTACTACACAGGCACTATGACACATATCCAACACTATGCTTCACTCGTTCGTGCCGCGCTGCTTTAATGACGTCCACTTTACTACACAGGCACTATGACACATATCCAACACTATGCTTCACTCGTTCGTGCTTTAATGACATCCACTTTACTACACAGGCACTATGACACATATCCAACACTATGCTTCACTCGTTCGTGCCGCGCTGCTTTAATGACATCCACTTTACTACACAGGCACTATGACACATATCCAACACTATGCTTCACTCGTTCGTGCCGCGCTGCTTTAATGACGTCCACTTTACTACACAGGCACTATGACACATATCCAACACTATGCTTCACTCGTTCGTGCTTTAATGACATCCACTTTACTACACAGGCACTATGACACATATCCAACACTATGCTTCACTCGTTCGTGCCGCGCTGCTTTAATGACGTCCACTTTACTACACAGGCACTATGACACATATCCAACACTATGCTTCACTCGTTCGTGCTTTAATGACATCCACTTTACTACACAGGCACTATGACACATATTCCAACACTATGCTTCACTCGTTCGTGCCGCGCTGCTTTAATGACGTCCACTTTACTACACAGGCACTATGACACATATCCAACACTATGCTTCACTCGTTCGTGCTTTAATGACATCCACTTTACTACACAGGCACTATGACACATATCCAACACTATGCTTCACTCGTTCGTGCCGCGCTGCTTTAATGACATCCACTTTACTACACAGGCACTATGACACATATCCAACACTATGCTTCACTCGTTCGTGCTTTAATGACATCCACTTTACTACACAGGCACTATGACACATATCCAACACTATGCTTCACTCGTTCGTGCCGCGCTGCTTTAATGACGTCCACTTTACTACACAGGCACTATGACACATATCCAACACTATGTTTCTCATACACTATAAGTTAATAGTAACACTACACTCTGTTATATATTACAACTTAATTAAATCGAGCAATTTAGCTTTAAAAGAGAGAGAGAGTTACTTGTTTTGTAACCAACAAAAACTGTTAATATTGTGGCACCGATATCAAAACGGATGGAAAATGTACAAACACACTAATGTTATATAAATAGATATGTATTGACTATGACTTGTGGGTTTAACGGTATAATTGAAATAAAACGCTTTAAGTTTGAGTTTTGCGTTTGTACAAGTATGCTTGTAATTCTTGTAAGAGATAATCTCCCCAAAAATAGGCTCTAAGGTTGAAATTTAAAACGACTTTAAATGTCGAAGCAATGGCTGTAGCTTTTTGTTACCTGTGATGGGGTCGGTTTCCAGTCAAACCGGATGCAACTGAATACAACTACTTTACAGCACGGGACTGCTTATCTGACCTTGCTTATATAACCTCGCGGTCCCACGGTCAAAGACCTATTATTAACAGGTCGGATCAGCAGCGAGAGATGAGCACCGTTCTACTGGCAAGCCTCGACACGAACCTTCGCTGGACTCTACTTGCTTTGCGACTAGTATGCAAGTAAGTGTGTTGTTCACCTCAAAGTCGGCACCTTGCTCCAACAGCAGCTGAGCAATAGGGATGTTGGCGGTGAGCACAGCCAGGTGCAGCGCGCTCTGCCCGCTGGACGACCGCTGCTCGATCTCTGCACCCGCGCTCAGGAGGAAACGGACTGTGTTAACGTCACCTGCCACATACAACAACTGAAAAATAAGTTTACATCATATTCATGTGGTTGCGGATTGATCGGAACAGATATCGCGGCCACAAAGTGCAAAAGAAGGAAGATGGCTGTGCTTTAGTCAGTACAAGTCTGACACTCCCTCCCGCTACGCCCGGAGCGGGAGAAGTTATTTGATGAATGACTAAAAGTAATCGGTTTTCATTCTCTAAAACAAAATGAAAACTTTGACACCGAATAATATCTGCAAAATGCAGCTGCGTGACAGGAGTTCTACTATAAATTTTGATGTATTTTATCCGACTTCAAACATAAACAATGGAGGTATACTGCTGAACGGGTTCCATGCTCTTTATATCTATACTGCTTCAGTAGTTTTATGTTATTTTGTCTAATGTTTATAGACGATATGCTAATATCTCTTAGAAGCAATGGAAAATGAATACTCGATAAGATAAAAATTAGTGTGATATATATCATTACTAAAACGCTGAAACAAAGACGGTATCAAATTTACTTCCGGTAGTCGGTGATTTTGTTTGATTCATCGATTTTTTTGCAACCGACTTCCGAAAGTAAATTTATTTTCTGTCTTTTTTGTGTTTTTTGGGAGTCGTTTTTTTTTTGCAAAAATTTTATTTATCTACATGACTGTTTCAAACACAAACTGATAATCATATCTCTTGTACTATGCAGAGTATTGATCAAAGGTCAATTACGTGGAAATTAACGAACGGAACCGTTTTATTGGGTCACAGCTGTAACATCAGTCACTTAAGTGTTGACCATGACCGTCACTCACCGGGCTCGTCACGAACTACACAGTTACGATCATGTTTTATGATTCCATCATTCTTTGAAGTAGTTAGCAGATGTGATTTTTGCATCTCTCTTTCCCCGGTTATGTTCTGAGCACCAATTTATAGAACAATATCACCAATCATGTAACAGCGAGCCTATTGCCTAACTAACAAAATATTTGTAGGCCACTCTCATAATATTCGAGATATTTAAATAAAACACAATAAAATATTACTTAATATCATCATCATCAGGCTATATTAGTCCACTGCTGGACATAGCCCTCCCCTAATGAGCGCCATAGCGCCCTGTCTTCAGCTTGCCGCACCCAGCATCTTAATATTAGGTCCTTACATATGAAATTGGCGTTTTGTATGGAAGGAACAAAAAGTCGAATATTTTTTAATATAATATATTTAATTAATCAAAGTATGAACCATTGTTTTCAATGCACTTTTGCCATCTTATAGGTAGTTCATTGATCCCTTTACTAAAAAAACCAGTCGGACGGGAATCAATAAAATCTTTGAAGGCGATTTGGACTGCCCCATCGGAGTTGAATTTTTTCCCTTGCAAAAAGTTATCCAAATTGCGAAAAAAATGGTAATCTGTTGGAGCAAGGTCCGGGGAGTACGGAGGATGTCTAAGACATTCCAATTCAAGCTCTTCTAATTTGGTGGCCGTCTGTTGCGCAGTGTGTGGTCTGGCGTTGTCGTGAAGCAGCAGTGGCGTGGAGCGATTGACCAGCCTTGGTTGTTTAGCCGCTAGCTTTTCCATCATGGTTTGTAATTGCTGACAATAGACATCAGCTGTAATAGTCTGGCCAGATTTGAGAAAACTGTAATGAACAATACCGGCACTAGTCCACCAAACGCTTACAAGTAACTTTTTTGGGGTTAATTTTCGCTTGGGGCAGGATTTGGCTGGCTGGCCAGGATCCAACCATTGCGCTGAGCGCTTCCGATTATCGTAAAGAATCCATTTTTCATCACAGGTAATGATTCGGTTTAAAATACCTTCATTGTTGTGCCGGTTCAGTAATGTAACGCAGCAGTCGACGCGCGTTTGCCGGTTTGCTTCAGTCAATTCGTGAGGTACCCACCTTTCAAGCTTTTTAATCTTCCCAATTTGCTTCAAGTGAATTAAAACAGTTTTATCACTAACATCGAAGCCTGCAGCTAACTCGGACGTGGTTTGCGATGGGTCCGCTTCCACAATAGCCTTCAATTCTCCATTATCAACTTGGGTCTCAGGCCGTCCACGGGGCTTGTTCTGCAGGTCGAAATTTCCAGAACGAAAACGTTGGAACCAAAAACGAACTGTGTTTTCTTTTGCAACATGACCGCCATACACATCATTCACCCTTCGAGTCGTTTCCGCAGCACTAGTGCCACGGCGGAACTCGTACTCGTAAATAATGCGATATTTTAAATTTTCCATTTTGTAAAATGAGTGACGCAAACAGAAAAAACAGAAGAAAAAAAACAAATGAATGACGGTCATCGAAGCACAAATACATGAGTAAATAGCTGTACAAATTTGAATTTGGAATTCCTTACCAAAGAGGAGAAATTCGTGATTAAAGTGGCCAGTACGAAAAACGCCAATTTCATATGTAAGGACCTAATATATCTATGCACAAATTCATTGTTCGGGTGCTGACATACTATACTTACTTTAGCTGGTAGAACCTACAGATATGTAGCTTGTCTTCCGCATCCGTTATTAGAATATCGATTCAGTTACAAGCATGCAAACAACATCGTGTTCTATTCGCGTCTTCGGTTCCTGGCCTAGCTCATCATTAATGGACAGGTGGGTCCGTCTGCTATTGCCAGAACTGTGCAGCAAACGATTTTGGAACGATCAATACCGTGCTGCTTGGTTGTCCGCGCAGCACTGTATTGATATTGGCTCTTGAACGACACTGTCCGTAGTCATTTCATAGAAATATGACAGCGTTACTTCCTTGTGAGTGTACCTTTCCTGACAGCGGTCGCGAGAGGCGTGAACCCGTTTTTGGGGTTCATGATACCGATGAGAGCGGGGCGCTCATCCAGCATGCCTTGCACCTGGAAACATTTCACTACTATAGACAACGACAGATGGAGAGAGATAAAAGTTAACCGTTCGTTAGCCACGATTTACCGCGACATGACTTGCGACAAGCTGGTGCTATCGCGAAGGAGACAAGTCACAACGCCTAACGTCGTGAACAGGCCATAATGCCGAGGCAATCTGTTCTCAACAACCATGGGTGATGGTAACATAGCACTTTCATCTATCAGTAACTAGTTTGTTGTACAGTATGATGGAGTATACCTGTTTGATGTAACCACACCGCACCGCCATGCAGAAGCACACGGCGGAGGTGCCGTCCGTGTCGGTGCTCGACCACGTCGGCTGCGACCACTGCGACTCCAACCATTTGTGATCTCCGTTCCTGACTTGAACCTCCCTGTTCACAGACCAATGCATTTATTTATGTATTCTCTATCTTACGGCTATCATTACAGGTTACCTGAACTCAATAACAATATATTTAATTAAGTATTGTAACAAATTACAATTATAGCAGCTTTTGTGAACTCATTCAAAGAACTATGAAACAAATCAATGAGTTATGCATCCATGAGGCTGAAAGAACGAAGTGCATGCGTCAGCGGCGCGGCGCCTCCTCGAACACATAGGTCCGCGCGCGGCACCGCCAGCAAGCGTAGTTATCAAATGAATAAATCAACTCGGTCTGTTGCAGCCCGCTGCTGGACACACACAATTACACATAGACTAAGCTGCGCTACTACACTTTGTCCTCCACCTTTCGCATCCCGTCTGCCCCAGCCATATTTTCAAGATTATTTGGCAATAATAATCGCCATTTAAATATTTAGTAAACAATTATTTTAAGAACATTATAATTTTTAAACATTACAATAGTTTACCGTTTTTCCTTGATTTCTTCCTTTGCATCTCCGCTCTCTTTTACATTGATAGTTTTATCAGTAACAGAAGATTCTGCAGCGACTGTATCACCACCGTCTTTATGATCACTTTTACCGTCGTCCGTACTATTATCTTCTCTCTGCTTATTGCGTGCCTTCATCTGCTCAAATACAGTGGCTTCATCTCCATAGAACTGTGTTGCTCGTTCTGCGAGGGTAGGAACAGCAGACGCCTTCACGATAACTCGCAGACGGAACTTGTGGCAATGTCTCGAAGCTAGATTATCTATTTCTTTTGTCGTTTTACCGCCTCTGAAAAATGTAGGGCAGAAAATATTGTCTAATGTCGCGTTTAACAAGGAGTATTATTTTACGTGGATGGGAATCTTCAAATAACTTCCCCCGCTCTGGGCGGAGCGGGGGGGGGGGGGGGGAGTGTCAGTCTTGTACTGATTTAAATCCACCCATTTTCCTTCATTTGCCCGTTGTTTAGAGGCCGCGGTATCTCCTTTGAACAACCCGCAATCCGGGGAGGGAAGAAGAGTTAAGAAGGAAGAAGAGGCAGTGGCAATGCGTCTCCCACGCATGGGTGAGAATTGTAAGGTTACTTAACAAGGATTTACGTTACATTCTATAACACAATACTTGCAAATACTTACCTATACACGACGACCCAAGGCGGAATCTTCTCATTCTTCTCGAGTCGGTACAGCAGCTGGTCGGCGATGAAGTGAAACGGCTCCACTTTACTCCAGTCCAGGGTGATAGAATACTTGGTTTTTTTCAGCACTTCTGGCTCTGGTGGCGTCCATTTTGTAAACTTGTCTACTAGAAAGGTTTGGAGATCCATTGTGATTTACAGAACTGTAGAAAGCTTATATGTGACTGAATCTGAAACCTCATTAATTCACACACGAAGAATCATCTAAATGCCAAAATAATCGCAAACACAAGAGTTGAATATCATCACTTAGTGTTATTTGGCATACACATACGTACTTATCACAATTTAAAACCAACTATTTAAACCAAACATATTTGTATTTGTCTGCAAAGTTTCCCGCAACAAATCCTGAGCACAATGTTGGAACCGGTACACAAATAGCTGGAGTATCAATAAGCAGCGCCTGTACTACATTTGTTTGGTTCGGTCGCGTTCGCAGTTTGATCGATGCTGTGCGGTCGCTCTGCTCTCCTGGTAGCCGCGCTGCATACAACTGGAAACTTAAGCATCGCGTTACGTTCAACTAATGGATTTAGTTGTGTGCTGACATCATTCGGCTAAAGTTAAACTTTGATTAGATTAGTTTGTTAATTGTAATTACTATATCTGTGGATTAATGGAGTTCAGTTGATAAAGAATTTTATACATCAGTTTATACAGCAAAGCAATAAATAAAGTCGCGTACCTTGTTGAAAATTCTTTTGTTGGAACATCTATTTCCTTAAGTGCCTTAATATTCTTATTTCCAATCATAAAATAAAGCTACGTTCAAAACTAAATGAAGCTACTTTAGTGTTCCTTTTTTTTGTTCGCAAACTTCTTTATTTAGTTCTAACTTCTATTAAGTTTCATAAAAGTAAGTGACTTGGAAATGCCTCTGACTAATCCGTAGTTAAAAACAGTGTAATGGGATTACTAGCGAAACCTTTTGATAAAATACGTTTTATTTTTTATAGATATAAACCAGCGAATCTGATTCACTTTTAATGCCTCAAATAAACTCGAGCAAGCGATGTAATCGTGGTCGCGTTAACTCGCTGTGCCGCTAGATGGCGTTGTCATAACTGTCACGTCATGACCATAAACAAACGAATGTATCGTTGTCCGTAGCTCTAGTGCGAACAAAGTAATCAGAGAGCTCGGGTATGTGAAAATATTGTGTTTATTGTATGTGAATAACTTTTTTGTGTTTTTAAATTGTAATCGCGGTTCATATCGGTGAGGCTGGTCAGAGATTTTAACAAAGAAGTTTGAATATTGCCTTACAAATTTACAGATTTCTAGAATATAAATAGATGTCAGAGAAAGAACAGTTTATTTTTCTGGAGGACGAACAAATCGTTACTATCTATGTACACTATTTCGCCAAAAAATAATTCCATAGTGAAGCAATGCATGCATGTATAGGCACTGCCCTATCCGCTTACTATACGCATAGTAAGTGGTTAGGGCAGTTTTCAATCCGTTGTTTTTTTGAAGTGAAACTTCTTTATCGGGGTTGGAAAAAAATTCGCGTCACATTTTTCGGTTACGCGCCATCTTTTTCTTATCCCTACCACGCGTGATTCGAAGTATACTTTCTCCAGCGGAGTAGGGATTGGTAAATGTCTCCAATGTATTTTGCGGCCCGTCAGGACAGGTTAAGCAACCCTTGCCGAGGATTGGAAATGGATGGGTTACCACAGGGGGCCAGGTTAAGCAACCCTTGCCGAGGCTTGGAAATGGATGGGTAACCACAGGGGGCCAGGTTAAGCAACCCTTGCCGAGGTTTGGAAATGGATGGGTTACCACACGGGGCCAGGTTAAGCAACCCTTGCCGAGGTTTGGAAATGGATGGGTTACCACACGGGGCCAGGTTAAGCAACCCTTGCCGAGGTTTGGAAATGGATGGGTAACCACAGGGGGCCAGGTTAAGCAACCCTTGCCGAGGTTTGGAAATGGATGGGTTACCACACGGGGCCAGGTTAAGCAACCCTTGCCGAGGTTTGGAAATGGATGGGTAACCACAGGGGGCCAGGTTAAGCAACATTTGCCAAGGTTTGGAAATGGATGGGTAACCACAGGGGGCCAGGTTAAGCAACCTTTGCCAAGGTTTGGAAATGGATGGGTTACCACACGGGGACAGGTTAAGCAACCCTTGCCGAGGTTTGGAAATGGATGGGTTACCACATGGGGCCAGGTTAAGCAACCCTTGCCGAGGTTTGAAAATTAATGGGTTACCACACGGAGCCAGGTTAAGCAACCCTCACCAAGGTTTGGAAATGGATGGGTTACCACAGGGGGCTAGGTTAAGCAACCCTTGCCAAGGTTTGGGAATGGATGGGTTACCACACGGGGCCAGTAGTTTTATTCAAAGTGCCTTCGATCCTCGAATTTCTAAACGATGATGAACACGAAAACGAAAACGATGTTCTTTTGATAAGTCCAAAATGAAACAGTATAATGATGTTTTTAATGACATATTTAGTTCCTATCACAATCTGTTCTTTTCTGCATATTACTTTTACAAAATAATGTCGAAGTTTCACTTCTTACGAGTGTTCGCTAGTACACGCACACATTTTTTTATTTCACATAGTGCATATATAAAACTAAATAGTTTTGAATTAAGTTTTTGAATGTGCGCTTTTCAGGTCATATGTTTATCTAGGTCCAGTCCTCTAAAAGTTGAAAGTATCTACACATTCCAAACCGACACCGTCAAGCCGTTTATGATTTATTGGAGCATTGCCACCTAATACTAGCTACTTATGACATACTTCAACATATTCTTTCTTAAGAGTGCTGCAACGATGCGAATACCGTGGATCACTGTTACAAGTCAATGTTTCAAATAAATCATTTATTCATTGTTTTCGTACTACGGAAGAAAATGAGAACCTACCTATTTCAGCTTTGGATTGGTTTACAACGCCAGTTCTTAAGCAACAAGGATATCATTGTTACTTGTTCAGAGAATGAATGAACTGGTATTCATTTCTACGCTTTTTGTGAGCATCCACAGTTCTATGTAAAAAGGTTTTTTATTAAAGCATATACATACTGCAATGTATACAAGCACCAATGACATGAGGTCCTGCTGCTATTTATTTATTTATTTAAACTTCATGCAACACAAAAGTACATAGGCGGACTTAATGCCTTAGGCATTCTCTACCAGTCAACCAAGGGTGGTGAAGAGATAACATGGCAGGTGCATAGTTATTAAAATTATTATCAATACTGTCTAATTAAAATAAACATACATAAATATTTAGTATAATAAATACCTATATATAAATATACATATATATAATATATATTTTACAGTAATAGAAAGGTTATAGTGATGACTTCTGCTATTTGGAGAGAAAATAACTCTGCAATTTCCGCTTAAATGCAAACCGACTGGTAGCCGCTCGGATATCGAGAGGAAGCGTGTTCCAGAGTAGAATGGACTGAATCTGAAAAGAAGAATGAACAAAATCAGAAGTGTGAGAAGGACAAAGCAGGAGAAGATTGTTAGAAGAACGCAAGTTCCTAGTATGTGAAGAACATAGGTATTGAAATTGAGAAATAAGGTAAGAAGGAGGGGTGGGAGAGTTAAGTAGAGAGAAAAGGGTGGTCAAAGCACGAAAATTCCTTCTCTGCCGGATAGGTATCCATTTGAGTTCAGACCTGTAGCTTGACACATGATCATATTTCCTGAGGTTGAAAATGAACCGAATGCAGTTGTTGAGGACCCTATCGAGCTTATCGAGGAAGACCGCGTTCAAGTCAAAGTAGCACACGTCACCATAGTCGATTATAGGGAAAATTAAAGTCTGCACAAGCATAGTCTTGGTCTTAGCGGGTAGAAAGTTTCTCAGACGATACAAGGACCGCAAAGTGCCATTGGCTCTCTGACTTACACTAGAAACCTGGTGCTGCCAGCTAAGTGTAGAATCAAGATGCAAACCGAGATCTTTCACATTAGGACTAATGGGAATGACGGTACCATTGAACATAATCGGAGGAAGAGAGCTAACCGCCACTCTACCCATCATGCGTGTGCTACCAATCACAATGGCCTGACATTTTGAGGGGTTAACAGACACCCCAAATCTGTCAGCCCAGTTTTTGACAGCAACCAAATCCCGGTTTACATCTTCTATAGCGACCGACAAACTTTCCACCCGCACAGATGTATACAGTTGAAGATCATCGGCATAAAGATGATACGAACACCGAAGACAGAGTATGATAAAATTAATGAAGATGGAAAACAACAACGGAGAGAGAATACCGCCTTGTGGAACACCAGCATCCAGATCACGCCAACTCGACGAGTTCTCATCAACGCGAACTGACTGCCGGCGTCCCCGAAGATAAGAAGAGAACCATTCCAGCGCCTCGGAAGAAACCATAAGATGAGAAAGGAGAGATAGGAGAATATCGTGACTGACAGCATTAAAAGCATTGGAGAAATCAATTAATACCAGAACTGTAACCTTGGTATCCTCCATTGCCTCTCTAATGTCACCAGTCACTTTAAGGAGGGCAGTGGCTGTACTGTGCCCAGGCCTGAATCCAGACTGGAATGAGCTGACGAGGTTATTCCGGTGAACAAACCCTGCAAGCTGCTTGTGCACACAGGCCTCAAGCACTTTAGATAGGAAAGGGAGAATGGAAATTGGTCGAAAATGTATAGGTAGCGAGGGATTTGAAATTTTAGGAAGTGGACGGACATAGGCCATACGCCACAGGGATGGGAATTGACCGGAATCAAGGGAGAAGTTGATTATGTGGGAAATCGGAGGAAGAAGAGAGTCAAGGATCAGGGTGACCATATAACGACTGATGTCATCATAGCCCACAGCCTTGGATTTAATGGATAATATGATCTTATTAATTTCATCCAAGGTAGCCGGAGTAAATTGAAATGGTTCTATTATAGGGCCGGGCAGATCAGAAATGAAATCCACCGTCTGAGACAACAATTGAGAATCCAACTGAGTAGTGGTTGTGAAGTGACGGTTGATATCATCAAGACCAATGGTCTTAGGAAAATCCACATGACGGGATCTACCGATACCAAGAGTTCCGAGGAATTTCCAGATATCGGCAGGAGAAGAAGAAGATATGTTTTCGAGAATATGGCGGCGTTTAGCGTTACGTATCATCTGATTACACCGATTCCTTGCAACTTTGAAGAGGTTCCTATTCTCCTCACAGCGATCCCTCTTAAATTTCCGAAAGGCTCGATCCCTGCGCCTCATCGCCATACGAACCCCTCTTGTGATCCAAGGAGCCGGTGGACGCCTAAGCTTAACACTTTTTACAGGGGCGTGTTTGTCGAAGAGTGCAAGAACCGTCCGATTAAAGATACCCAGTTTTTCATCAACCGCAGTGGCCGCTGCAAGGTTTGCCCAATTGAGCTTCGACGCATCCTGACGTAGCTTCTCAACATCCATGCGTGCAAAACACCGCATGTGCAGAACTATAGGGGAAGGTTTAGGTGGTTTAAGGATATAAGAGAGGAAAATTAGGCAATTCCCAGGGCAAATAAAGTGTTATTGAATTAAATTTTCAACAGCAGTCACGGAGTCTGGATTTGTATTTAGTTAATAGAAATAGGCTGCATAAACATAATTACATGGCATAATATGCCTATATTAGGTGCACTTTGTGTGTGAAGTTACGACCCGCGACCGACCTGCGCCCGACCCGCGTCCGACCCGCGCCCGAACCGCGCCCAATCCGCGCCCGACGCGCGTCCGACCCGCACCCGTTTTCTGTGCGAGCAAGCTTAAACAAAATGAAGCACTGTAATAAAATAACAATCCTAGGATTGATTACCCAGATATGAATGTAATAATGTTGCAAAAGCATCTTGCATTTCCAAATCCACACCCATTTAGGTGCCAAAAGCGAAGTGTTGTGGACGAAGATAAATGTGCAGCCTTCACTCCCCCCACTCCCCCGTGAGTGAGACCTCTTGCCCCTCTTGCCCCTCTTGCCCCTCTTGCCCGCGACCTTACGTAACACGAATCCGGAATTGTTTACACATTCAATTTTTATTCAGAGTTGGAATATTAACTAGCACAACAGAGAGAGCTTTCAAATAAAGAACGCATATTTGAAGCCTGGAATTAATTCAAGAGCTGCGAATAGATTTGTGATCAGTGTATGTTAATAATAATGACTGAAAGCTCATTTTAGAGTTGATTTTTAGAAATATTAGGTATCAGTTTTATACGACGGCCATATCGGAAGTTATGGCTTTATGTGGTGTACTGAGAATAAACGCCGCTACTCCTTGATCACTTCATCCATGACAGTTTTGTTTATAATAATAATAAACTTTTTATTTCGGAAACCTGCTCCATAGTTTGTTAGTTTATGATTTGGTCTTCGTAATTTTTGTGTTGGAGAAAAAAAAATAATCCAAAAAACTAATTTTAGGATGGGGACCAAACTGGTAACTCATTCAGCAACATGTGCGATTGTAATCACTAGAAGTTTGTTCGTCACCTTTGGTTCCAGTCTAGTAATTTTTTTTTGGCTTAGGTTACACTGAAGATGGATTTTTGTTCTTATTGTAGGTTCCTACTGTCGCTGGACAAAAGTATCTCTCAAGTTCTTCAAGAAACTCTTATTTAGGGTTCCGTACCCAAAGGGTGAAACGGGAACCTATTACTAAGACTCGGCCGTACGTTTGTCTGTGCGTCTGTCAGACAGTTGAAGTGTTCACAGATGATGTTTTTTTGTTGCCGGTATGACAATAAATATTAAAAAAATAGAATAAAATAAATATTTAAGGGGCTTTTATTCAATAAACAAGATTTTTATAAATTTCTAGTACATATATGATATGGAACCCTTCGTTCGTGAGCCTGACTCACACTTGTCCGGTTTTCTTCGTGTTAGTGCGTTATCGTATCGTATCCCTGTCGGCTCGCCACTTATTTCCGGCATCAATTTGACATTTCAACAAGCATTTATCCCAGTAGTGAAGTGTCAAGGCAATACACCGCACAGCCGCACCTCGCAGCTTCTAACTGCCATCTGCTAAAGTATAATGGGTGTTAAAAGATCGTGAACGAAGCCGAAAGGCATTGGCCGTCGCCATCATTGCGACCTTGTTTTTTTCTGGACCATACCTGGGAACTTTGTAGCTACGGACACATTTGAGGTCAAAGGTCCTGTCCCGGTCTGGTTTTAATGTTATAACTAAGTGCTCTTAGAACGTCACTGACATATTCTGTACTATTGAATGCATCGTCGAGTACAATGTTTTGATTGCGTTACATTGAATTCTATCGTGATTTTCATCGCAGCACTAAAACTTAAGTTACATGTTGTACATTTTGTTTGTTTGTTGGCTTCGTTAAAGGTTTATTTTGAATTCGTTTCTTTTCTAAAACTTACCGCTTGGAAGTTAAATGATTTCGTATTTTGTTAACCAACTTCAAAAAAGGAGATTCAAAAACAACCAAAAATTAAGTACTAATTAGCTTACGGTAAAAAAAAAATTCGTTATCAAAGAAAATTTTGGATATACTATAATTCCGAACCACGGGGCGCAGCTAGGTTATAAATATTTTTGGTCAATTAGAAGTGATGTTCTTCAAATAGCTGAACAGATTTTCATGATACATAGCTAAGGATTTAAACACCAACAAAAAAATTAACTAAATCGGTCCAACCGTTCCGGAGAAACGTATATAAACAAACACAGAGTTACTTATTTATAAAACCCCACTTTTTTGGTCTGGGTTTTAAAAATAGGAATGTAATGAAAAGGGGGTAAAATGTTCCTTGGAAGAGAAGTTATGAAAAAGCTGTGTTAGTTGTAGGGCTGGTTAGTGTGCCGGTAAGTGGTGACGTTGTTGATTGTCATGCAAATAATGCAGCACAATGTATATGGGAACACAGGGTGGGCAGCGGACATGTTGGACTGAAACAACTCAACGTTTTAGTTCAGGTTTCTACTAAATACATACAGATGAGATAGGTCTTTTAAAGTTATTTATTATTGATCTTACAGTTCATACCTGTGCGCAGCGATGGTTCTAGAACAAGTGAAAAGTTAAGCTGGAGTTTTGTTTCAAGAATGTGGCTGTAAGGATTTCTTGCTCATGAAACATTTTAATTTTGGCCATGCGGAATATACAACTAAACATCAAATGAGCCAAAGGATTGCTTGCCATAACATGACGTTACAAGTGCGTGTTCCCCACATTGAAGCCCATTTCAGAGAAATATGCAATGACGCTATACTTACATTTCTATTGAATGATTTAAAATCTTTGACATGAGAGTGTGACCTACATGCCTAATAAGATGGTTTCGCAAGTTTTCGTAACTCCAAAGATTCGGAACTATAAAATATCATATTGAAAGCTTATTACAAAAAATACAACCCTATAACCCTTTACCCCTAAAATCGCCATAACTTTCCCTATTCGACCGATCGCGATATCTTATCAGAGCTATTACACTAACTGGCTCTTGCGGCTCTATCAGCCTCATCTCTACATCACCTAGAGCCGATCGCAGTTAAGCGGCTCTTACGGTAATTAAACCGACTCTACCAAACGAAGGAGAGCCAATTGAACTTGACCTCAAAACATTGACCTTGGTGGTAGAGTCACAGAAAAAGTGTAACTATTACATGTCACAGTATTATGAGTTATGGAGTCAATATAGTGATTAGCTGCGTGACACGACGAGTTGTTTCGTTAAGTATTTATTTATGTACATATTTCATTAGTTGGATACATTTTACTTTAATAAAATAATGCCTCTAAAATAAATATTATGAATGATAGCTTATCTGTTTATCAGCTGTCCCACTAAAGTATTCACACTATCTATGTTTCGTAGTGCAGAAGTAAACAAAGAATGTATTATGTATGCTTTACGGGTTTATGTCAGAGACGCTCGGTCTGCTAATGTTATCTCAGTTCCGATGCGGCCGGGGACTCCGCGCTCATTCCTATCGCCCGTCGCGGCCGTCGGCGTCGCATGTACTAACAATATCCGAGTATCGGGATCAAGTAAATGATAATACCGCCTTACTTTATGAGAGCGCCGCGACTATCGCTGGCACATCGCTATTATTTAGATTCACGAAAAAAATACGTCATAAAAAGTAACATTGGTTCGAAATGATTGGTGTAAAGGAAACGCTGCCGCTGCGATGGCGGGGCTATCGATCGACGCGGCCAGTCGGCGCCGGGCCTTCGTGCGGAGCGCACGTTTCGCGGCATAACATTCCGATAACCTCACTGGCCACTCGCTCGACACCACGACCACACAGACATCAACACCTACAGGTAAGTCCACTTACTGTACTCCTTTCGAACTACTTTCATGATAAACCGGGCGTGATGACGAATCGAAATCTTTTTTTTTATATATATGAGTGTACACGTAATACATATACAAACAAATATGATCTTCGTAGGTGGATGATCTGACGTTCAGTAACGTTGTGTATTGGCCGCCGTAGCCTCTGGGCTACTAATTACATTACGTGATAAACTACTGAACGACTGACTCATGCATAATGTTGTGCTGTACAATTGTACATTCATTATAAGGGAACGTCACACGAATTCGCGCGCGTTTTGTCAACCATCACAACGTTTCTAAAGCTGCAGGAACTTGCAAGATTTCATGCGCTGATAATGATTATTTGAGTTTATTTTTGTGTTATGCACCAAGTAAGATAATACGGATACTATCATCACATTCTAGGTTTCATACCATAAACTATTTCATCTGTGTAATATTCTCTCTCTGGACTTACAAGTGCGTGAATCGATTTCTAATTAGCGTGAGCTCCTATTGACTTAGTGCAAGCAACGTAACGTACGAACACCTCAACATTACTTACTATCAACTGACTTTGCTATTATATTTCCACGAGTGATTTCCTAAAATATCTCGAAACCCTATTCTTACTTGTTTCTCGCTTACAATCTGTAATTAGCGGAGCTATAGTCGACAATGAGTATAAATAAGCTGCCCAAGTACCATTGCCTTCGGGTTACGTTCGTTTGGGCGCAAAGCAATCGTCCTAATCGGTGGCCATAACATATTTAGATCGGCGACCCGAGACCTGTGAGCCTTGCTCCGTTTGACCCGACCCTGCCCGAATCCTGTCCGACTACTGCCCGAGACCTGGCCGATCACTGTCCCGGGAATTCAGCCGAGCAATGAGTTTTTAGCCAAACGGTACACCCGAACGATTAAAGAGAATGTGTAGCGGGGCTTCGAAGGTCATTAGAATCAAGAACTATTTATGTAGACACTTCTAGCTGTTATGTCATTAGGGAATTCTAAGAACCTAGATTCAGGATGTTCTACGTAAATAGCGAAATCGACTGTACACCTCTGCCTACCTAGCTATGGAGGGATAGTGTTAACCACAACAATAGGCGCATACAAATGATAAATCTGTCTCTGGTTCTGAAGTTTTCCTTATAGTAAAGAACAAAGAGCCGATAGAGACCGCGCAATCTCCTTCAATGATTCAGCCAATATCTAGGTGCTATGTAGGTACTGGAGTACAGTCAACGTCCTCCGGGAGAGGAGCTTTTGTAGTCTCTTAGTGTATTGTGTGTTTCGGGTTTTTAGCTACTTAGAAGTAAACTTAGATGAAATGGATAATTATTCGGTTAAGAAAAACTTTTACATTATTTTTATACTTATTTTTTTTGGTAATCTAAATGATGCGACCCAGAATTTGGCAACTTCATTGTTTCCTGAAATGAGTTCCCTGTCGTTTGTAGATCAATTTTTCCGCTGCTGACAGCCATCAGGACTAGACTGTTCATTATATTCTATACTAAAAAAGAATAATGTTTATCTAGTCAAATACCAGTTAGCTATCAAACGATCAAAGATGTTGGTTCGCCTTCCAAGAAGAACCTCTCCAGTAGCGTCCAAACGCGGGAACAGAACAGCTGGCGCACACAATATGGCCTCCCAATAATTTACGCATTGGCCTTATATTTCTAGGCTACGTCCGAAGGATCGAGGCACCTTTTTGTGCTTCAGGCTCTGCTACAACAAACTGTTAACGTACACGAGTTCCCAACACTGTAGCACGGGGTATACATTGTCACGAATGTATAATGATGGTGGAAGGTCAAGATTCAGAAATCGTCGTTGATAAACTGACCACATTTGTGTTAGCAGGTAGAATGAATGATTGCTTAGCTCTGGTTGTCGTAAATGTATTGAATCACAAATCAACGGCGTATATTACAAAGAGACGTATATAATACTTAACTTTCAGGTTATGAACCACCAATCTAGTTTCCAAAAGCACCTTATACCACACTGATTACATTGGCAGAGCAACCCTGCACTGCACAGTTGGAACTCCCCAGACAGAGTCCGCAGGCCGTGTCTAGGACGATACGCCTTTAGTGCCGCTCAGACGCGCAAATGAAAGGCTTTCACTCAAACTCTGCAATTACTGGACGATATGAATTACAATAATTAAACCGCATCCTGCTGATCCAAATTGTGCCTTATCTTTATGGAGTTTTGATATATTTTCGCGTGTGGTAGCATGTTAATGTAGCTCCCTAGTTTAGCTGGGCGCCGGGCAGACCCCTCAGCCTCAGAAGGGTGAATGTTGTAGAGTTTAAACGCTGTTAGAAAGGGACGGTCAGCGGTGGTGGCGGCATCATTGGTGGCACAAACACTGTCCAGAATAAACAATTGGAAACTGGAAATGGAGCTCGATTTTGTCTTAAAAAGACAAATAGAAATCGATTGTGTTAAGCAATAATCTTCAGTTGTTACATATTTTGAGCGCTATCTAAGATTCAACGTCAATGACGTATTAGACAGCTAAATATAACTTGCATACCATACTCCGAAAATTAACAAAAAGTTGGTGGTCAAGCGTTTTTTTGCTTTCGAAATGCATCTATAATCGAAATAGTAGATGTTGATTCAAGTGAAGAAACTTTGTCATTGCAGCCGAGGCGGATTAACGCAAGAGCCGCCAGCCGAGAGCGTTATAGAGCCGAGAACAGCAGTGACAAATCCTTACGTGAATTAAACGACGTTTTTCAATACATTTCGGAGAAATTAAAAATAGAATAAATAGTACCTTTGTCATTAATCAATATTAAACTATGATTTAATTTGATTCTTCCCCACGCTTTGTCTTCTCATACTGAAGGAAAAACATGATGATATCGCTAATATTAAAAATAACTAATACAAATGCGTGTTATCAATTTGTATTTGTGAGCAATTTTTTTTTATAAATGATCATGTTTATTTGTGATAGATATTCTATTGATAAACACACTTTTTGAAAAAAAAAATATGAAGGCCTAATAAACACAAGCGCCTTTTTGCTCTAAAAAAAACACTGCCGGCTATAGAGATTTCAGCAGTTGCTTATTGTTATCCGTGATGAAACAGAAAAAATAAAAGCGCTTGTTGCGATAATGAGAAAAAAGCAAGCATGTAAAATACATTGCATGTTGAACCTAATCGTAATGCAATAAGAGCCAATTTTCGAGTAAGTGTATTGAAAATACTATTTGCATTTATTATATGGACCCTTGATCGTCAATGTACGTCTTAAACTTACCACACCACTTCAGCCCTACCTTTTAGAGCTAACAGGCGTGATGTTATGTGGTGACGTCCGAGGAGTGCACAGACCTACCGCAAGCCCTCCCTACGGGTGCCCTCCCCTGACGATGCGTGTAAAAGATGACGGATGTTCTGAGGAAGGTCGTCAGTTATTGCTCACTGTCAAAGTTTGTCGGATCGAGGTCACGAGTCGCGCCTTAGACGCCTTTGTTCGCACTCGTAACCTAACAGTTAAGTTATGGTTTTCTCGACGATATTGACGGGAATATATTCCTCTTGTTACTAGCTGCTAGCGAGGTTTGACATCGATACATAAAATTAGCATTTATCCCGTTGTCTATGAATAAAAGTACTTTTAAGATGTTTTCTCTTTTAGAACAAACTACACAAGAATAAAGATGCGATCTTTACCGAAAGTACTAAAACCCACTCATGATCCTTCTTTTACTCTTTATGTTCTGGATCCGCGGTATCTCTTTCGAATAACCCGCAATCCCAGCAGGCGGTGATCCTGGCAAGCCCTCTGCTTTGCTTCGCCGGGGTGCTCCGCCCAAGCTGGGCAGACCGCTCCACCGTATCCATCGTGTCCTCCGCAGAGGTGACAGCCGGGCGTTTCCCTCACCAGATTATGTGCAGTCAACATTTACGTTTACGTTACCTTTAATAGTCGGTATGTAAGGGTTTATTATTGAGAGCGAATGTCTATGAGCGATATAAACGATCAATTAGAGAAAATGCGGCAACATCAGCCGCCAGATATTTAACAAATACTTGTTGCTTTATTCTCAAAACCAACATTTAACAATTGCGTTGGTAAAATCAAGCATGTCCCAAACTCAATGGTAAAACCCGAAAAATCGTATCTTATTTATAAAATCCTTGCATTTACCAACTCATCTTGGTAATACTTGAGTTTACTAGTAAAACCTAAGATTCACCAATATGCGGGTTTTCTCACTAACATATATCTAACAAATAAATAAAATGTGATACTATTTGGCAGCCCATTGAGAGCCGGCCGGAGCCCTCAGCCGCGAACAGAAACCGAGCAGAGAGTTACCATCAATATTCATTGACATTCATGAAATTCCTTATTAATCATTATGATATTGATTAACCTTGCTCATAACTACTAAACAATGTCTGATCAGAACTGCCACCACCGAAATGTTATGTCACAGGTTATGTTGTATATGTATAAAATTGGTATTTAATTATAATGTTGGTGAAAGTTGATTAAGCTTATGCTATGAAACCACTGGGATCCCATATTAATGTGATCACGACTGTATACGTACACACTTACGACGTGATACTTGCTACTGAAGAAATTCATCTCATACACACACGTGTATGAGGCTAATTTCGCAGTAGCAGCTTGCAGGCTGAATCTGTGGCCGGTTGACGACATTAAGCTCACCCTCTATCTACTCAGGAAAAATGGCGAGTCCATAGATACGCCGTATCCTATCGACTGCAAGAGACGTAATGTTATATCACGGTGTATGAGTGTTCGCGTCAGGCGTCACGCGTCAGCCAATCAATGATAACTGTCATCGTTTTATCGTTGCTCTGTTAAGAGAGGATAGTACTGAACAGATGACAGTTTTGTTGTTTTGTTCTTAATGACTATCAAATGTCATCATTTATCATTCTCGTTCTAAACACCAATTCAAAGATATTTTAAGTTAACATCTCACTTGTATTCTTTTTCTAATGTTCACTCTTCAGTTAACATTAGAAAATGAATACAAGTGAGATGTATTACTGAAAAGTAAACATTAGAACCACACGGTTGTAACTCGCCTTACGTGAGAAATGTACGTATTTCGAAGAATTAAAGGATTAAGTAATCGGGTTGTCAATGCAATTGAAGTCTCCGTAGCGAAACGCCTTTGTTTCGCGAGAGAGGGCTAGCAATGGAGGGAGGAGGAACTTTGGCTCAACTGATGAACAGTTGGTAATTGGATACATTGAGTTTTCCTTGTTCTTGTTGGTAATTATTTCTTTTAAAATAGTTAAATGTTTATTTACTTTACTATCACTGGCTGCTAAAATGCAATTTAGTGGAACTGCAAGTTGCACGTTAAGACCTTCGTCCCGATTGTCATTTGTAGATCTTTGACAGCAGACTTGAGATCAACTCCCGACACAGATGTGTTCCGGGTTAGAACATTTAGTGGGCATGTGTACGTACAGGTAAGTCTCACAACCAGTCTTACCAAGGGGTAACATATAACCCAGTGCTAACTGGGTTGTGGAGGTCAGATAGGCAGTCGCTCCATGTAAAATACTGATATTCAGCTGCATCCGGTTAGACTGGAAGCCGACCCCAACATAGTTGGAAAAGGCTAGGCCAAAGATGATGATGATGTGTACGTACAGGTACGTAAGACAATTCGCTGATGACAATCACTTCTACGGCACTAGTAATACTGCAAATGTCTTTACTTTTGGACCAAATAACATCATGCAAACCACCTGCTGCCAAATAATTCTGATTTTAGAATATTAAAAATAATTATATTCTTATCTTTTGCCTACGAAAATATTTAATAACGTGTAAGGACTTGTCTCTGGCGTATTTTATTCGTACAACCGTATAAAGGAATGTCTTTGATATTGCTTTCTTTAATATTCCATCCGACATCAATAAAACGTTCGCAGTCTTTGTTAAAATGCAATTCAGAGAGAAGCATTTTATCGAAGACTGTCAAAGGACTTGTCGGGCGAATGGAATCGATGCAAGAACATGATATTTTGTATTAATCTCGTGTACATCGACATCGATCAACTTGAGCTCGTCTTACAATGGTTACATAGAATCGTTCTTCAGACGCCCTGCTATTGATTTTTTAAGGACGTATAATTATATTTTAATTTTGGAATTTGAAGGACTAAAGCACAAGACATGATTGTATTGAATTCATTCGTAGATATTAAATCTTGTCATAGTATTGAACGCTACAAAACCGGTTATACCTGCAGCAGCTCCCGTAACATAATAATAAACTCGTATACTAACTGACATTCTTACAGCATGCAGCGGTAACAGTGGAGGAAAAGCCAAAAATGTATTGCGTGTAAAATAACTTTATTTCCGGAAGTATGTGGAAAAAAAACTCAATGAAAAATACAAAAGTCACCGACTTCCAGAAATAAAGTTATAAGTTATTACTTATTTTACTATTTTTGTGGAAGTCGGTTGTTTTTTTGTCTCGTCTAACGTCTCTTATGTCAAACTTTTTAGTTGCGATAATCGGAATTACGGAGTTAGGAAACAGCCGAATTGAGAACCTCTCCCGGAAGGCAGTAGATAATATTTGAAGTCCTGATCACATCTTGGTAAGTAGGGGTGGAACAAACCCTTTCCTCCTGTTCTTTGTTACTGGTCAGACATAAGCTACTTGCATGCTCAAAGAAATATTACTTGTTACGATAGTTCTACAGAAGAATTTTTGAAATCGGTTTATAAATGAGCGAGATGAGGTCATATACAAAAACAAAATATAACCTTTATTGAAGTCAGTTAAAAACTAAAACCAAACCAGTTACCATTCTGAGGAGGAATACGAAACGAAGAAAGAACTTTTCATTTGACCCTTAGCACTATCTTCATATCTTTGAAATAGTAATACTGCATCCAGTCCGTATGATGCAGCTGTACGCAGACCGCTTGCCGACCGCGGCCTGTCCTTACGTTCACATACACTTATTGGACGATACTTGCTGCCAATTTGTGATAACAGGAGCAACTTCATAAAACTTACGCTGTAGGAATATGCAAAAATATACTCTATTTCGAAAGTTTTTCTTTTTAGTTTATTCCAATACGAAGAAAGTTTCAAAGTCTGGAACATCCATTTTTCTTTTCAGCTAACATATATGAATAATATCATGTAAATAGCGTTTTCATTTGGAAATGATTTTGACTGAAGTAATATATCTTCAAACAGGGTCCACGACCAACAAACAGTAACCTCGTATACAGTACATCATTCCAAAACATGATACATAAAATAAATAAAAATAAAATAAAAGAATTTAAAAAATATATCTTACTGTTTTACGTTTTGATCGAGTAGCTTTTCCGCGTTTGTTAACGTAGGAAAAAGCTGGCTTAAATGAAAAAAAAACATACACGAAAAATGTCTATGAGAGGGTTCGGAACGATTTGTAGTGAATTATTTGTACTTCGACATGCACTTGGCCGGGTTTGTTAGTCTATGGTACATAACTCTTTTACCATAGAATAAACAACCGGCCAAGTGCGATTCGGTATCGCGGACCTAGGGGTTCGCATAAACTTTTTGGTATTGTATGTACAATTTTACGATTTTCGGTTTTTAGTCTTTACTATATAGTACGGTATTCTATGATATTGCTTCTTGTTAAATTTCATGATCCTTAGTCAAAGGGAAGTATATATTTTAATACCCTCTCCAAACGTATGGAAAATGCGAAACAAACGGCTATATGTTTTGACTGCGCAGACCTAGAGGGTTGATTTTTTCACAGCTCCAAGAGACTACCGACTTCAGTATATGGTTTTAATTTCACTCGATACGTCCACGCGTTCCCGAGATAAAAGGTCTTGACGGACAGACAGACAGACGGACAACAATATGAGGTATAACGGTTCCGTTTTTTCCTTTTGAGGTACGGAACCTTACAATGTACTACGGTACATAATGTACTCGCGCACTTACTTTCTCGTAATGCTGTATTTTATTAGTACTACGCCATACTACAGCGATTTTTACATTATCTAAAATCCAGTAGCAAAGTTTTTTTACAGAAAGTATAATAGTATGGCTCTACCGTAAGTGACAGTTCTCTATTTACGCTTGGCTTTGAAAAACATGGGTTCTTGCTCCAAAATTCAAATTTAAAATTAACGCCATTCGGCAACCGCAGCTAAAGTTTTAATGACCTTACAGCGATAGATGTCGCTACTGTCGTAATTTAATTTTTAAATTCAAATGCAAAGCGAATAATTATGAATGCAAGAGTGAATTAAAAGTGAGCATTAGGTCTCATTATTGCCGTCTGGGCTCCCAGACGGTTCCCTTGTACTCGTAGCTACTTGTAGTGCTCTCATCTCATCGGTCCAGACTCCAGCATCGCGGTTGTTTTGTCTCATTGTTATTAAATTAAGTCTTAGTTTGTACCTGAGAATTGTCGGAGGGTAGCTAAGCTTATCATTTGTTTTTCTCTATTCTGCGTCCGCTGAAACTTTATGAATTGAATTCGTTTCTTTAAGAAAGTGATTACTCTTTGTCTTGTTTATTATTCTAGCGCTAGCTTCTGGTAGCTCTGAATTTTAAGTGTTTGTTAACATTATAGTTTACATCGACTCTGAGCTATATTTTAAGCTAATAGTGTTATGTTGGATTCTTAATAAAAGATATTCCGTTGGGTATGATACTGGTTTATTGACAGGAGACACAGGAGGTACACATCGTAAGACATGACAGGAAGAAGTGTGGCAGAGCGCCGGCAGATCACAGATAATACATAGACTAGTGAAGACCATAATAGTAACATACTAAATAGTGATGTTACAACATCCCCCTTGTTGAGTTCAAATTAGACCCCTGACTGACAATTAATATAAGTGCTATGCTATTTGACTTTATACAAGACAACATGCTTAATTATACTTATAGTTATACTTAAACTTTACTTATGACTTTATTTATAACTTAACTTAATCAATTTCTTCAATTAACCTTCTGGTAGGTTTTACAATACGACCTGACCTAGTTGTTACATTTGAGGATTGTTGAGATGAGGATCCTTGATGCCTAGACTCCTGTCTGTCACCTTCCTCTCCCCTTTGTGACGAGTTGGATTGCATGGGAGGGTTAGCACAATTATGAGAATATTTATGTCTTAAGTGAATTCTATTCCTCCTATACCTAACTCCATTGACATCCTCAACAACATATGATCTATTATTTGACAATCTTTGCTTAACAATAGCTTGTTCCCAGTTGCTACTAGGGTTTCTCTGAAAATAGACATGATCATTATGATGTAACATAGACATTGACTTGGCATTTTTATTGTAGTATTTTGACTTATTTTGATCATTTTTCTTGACAGACTCTTTGTAATCTTTAAATGTTACCACTTTTGGCTTTAACTTCTTATATGATGTTGGAATGTTATCTCTTAAGTTCCTAGACATGAGTAACTGTGCTGGTGATGAAAAATTATTTTTACCTGTATTTCTATATTGTAACAATGCTATGTATGGATCTGATCCATTTTCTTTGCATTTTCTTAGCATGTTTTTTATAATTTTGACTGAACTCTCTGCTTGTCCATTAGACTGTGAATGATATGGGCTAGTAACAACATGTTCTATGTCCCATTCTTGCAAAAAAATTTTGAATTCGATTGACTGAAAAGGAGGTCCACCATCTGAGACTAGTGACAATGGTATTTTTTTATTATATATAATTATTTTTATTTAATAATGCTATTTCTATGTATTTTGAGTAATAGTCTGTGACAATTAAATATACTAAACTATCAAAATGCATTAAATCAATACCTACTTGTTGCCATGGGTATTTACAGATTTCAAAATTTTGTAGTGGTTCCTTTTGATTGCTTTGTTTAAACTTAGCACATATAAGACATTGCTCTACTAAATTCTTAATATCACTTGACATATTTGGCCAATACAGAGATTCTTTAGCTAGTTTTAAACATTTGTTTATACCAGCGGTCGGCAACCTCTTGGCAAGCAAGGGCCACAAGGTGACAAATTAAACTAAAGGCGGGTCGCAGTCATTTTACTCGCATAAACCCAAGAAGCCCAAAATATACCTGCTCAATTGGTCATATTCCATAAAAAAAAATGCCATTGAAAATTAATTGTTAAAATATAGGGAATTTAATTCGTACACGTAATACTTACATTATGTTTATATGTTTGGGATTTATAGCTATAAAACAAGAGAAAAATAAAAAAAATGCAAACTACAAGCTATCTACCTAAAGAGGAAACCGATTTTACACAAATTTTAGTGTGATGTCTGAGGTTGCATTTGAGAGGCGGAGGAGAGGAGGTATTTCTTGTATGGTTAGCAGTCATATTTGTCAGGACAAATCGTAGAATAGCTCTTTTTTTTGCAGATGGTAAATCATCAAATAACTTCCCCCGCTCTGGGTGGAGCAGGAACCTCCTAACACTTCCGTGTCCGGTGAGGACCTGCGTCAGGCGGTAGGTGAGGACGTCATGGCACGCCTCCAGCCAATCCTCAAAGAGGGGACTTACCGCCACTATGGTGACATACCCTGCACGGGGTTGCGACAGTCGCTCTCTCCATGCCACCATGAGATCGCACCGGAGGTCTGTCCGCTGGGCGGCAATTTGCTGCGGCAGCAGAGATTCCCCCCGGTGTAGTGCCTCCGCGCGCCACTCGTACAGGCGCGCGAGGACAATCGCCTCCAGATCCCACGGTAGCAATCCGACAAGAAGGCTCGCCGCCTCACCGGAGATCGTGCGGTAGCCCCGGATTAGCCTAATAGTTACCACCTTTTGGGGCGCGTTCAGGTAGTGGACGGAGCGCCGCCCTAAAGAACGCGTCTATTCCGGGGCCCCGTAAAGGGCCATGAACCGCACGACTCCGGCATAGAGCCTACTGCGTTTCCGACATTTGGCCCCCTCAGATTGGGCAGGAGCCGCTTGAAAGCAGCCCCAGCCCGCTCGAGTTTGGGAGCCAAACGTCGGAAACGCTCCACGAAAATCCTCCGGCTGTTGAGAACGATTCTCAGGTACTTCATCGTCGACCCGACACCGATGCAAACCCCTCATACCATCAGCTGGGATCCCGACGGTGGCGTATTCCCGCGGCCATGAAATACCATGTCCTCGGATTTGTGCAATGCTACCTCAAGACCCAGTAGCCGGATCCTCTCCGCGACTATCGCAACCCCGCTTGTCATTGTTTCGGCCGCCGCCTAATGCGACCCCCCCTGTGCCAGGACGAGCGTGTCGTCAGCGTAGCAAACTACGCTGACGCCGCTAAGGAGGTAGGCGCGCAGTACCCAGTCGTAACCGATGCGAAGGAAAGGAGGAGCGGCCCTAAGGCCGATTCCTGTGGGACACGGCACGACATATCTCGCCGGTTCCACTCTCCAGAGCGACCGGGGTAGATGACGGCCCTGTCCGTCAGATATGCCCCAACCACACGATGAAGGTAGGTCGGCATCCGGTAGTACCGGAATGCCTCCCTGATGCAGCCCCAAGGCTGGTGTTGAACGCGTTGGCAATGTCGAGAGACACTGCCACGACGAACCCACCCCTGCACACTGCAGCCCCCGTCGTGAGAGCTCTCACGCGCATGATGGCGTCCAACGTCGAGCGCCCCCCGCGGAAACCATACTGGTGCTCCGCAAGATCCGGCCTCGTCCCCACAATGTGCCCGACGAGGCGGTTTGCAATTGCTCTCTCAAAGAGCTTACCCACCTCGTCGAGAAGCACGATGGGCCGGAACGCGGGCGGAGAGTCCGAAGGGCCCCTCGGCTTCTGTATGAAGACCAGCTTCCCCGTCTTCCAACGGAGTGGGAACTGGCCCCTCTCTAAGCATACAAGCATCTTAGGAGCCTTAGTAGTCGGGGCCCGAGAGCCTCCAAGGCCAGGACCCAGGCTTTGCCGTGCAAGCCATTGGGTCCGGGGGTGGTATTTTTGGCTGTAGAATAGTGCTCAAATGCTCATCTGTAAGACGAGAAGCATTTTTATCTTTTCTGTAATTGACAATTGAAAAATTGTGATGAACTGCTTAGCAAACTTTTTCAACTAGTCAAAATCAGATGGCATTTAACAAGATCATTGGATTCATAGAAAAATCTTTGAGAATATCAGCTAGTATGGCACATTTGAAAGTGTTGCCGAGCAGAGGGGTTAAAAGGCGCGCTTACTTAATGCGTTGATTTTGATAATTATAACTTATTTACAAAACATTCACGGGCCGCAAGGAAGACGGCCGCGGGTTGCCGACCCCTGGTTTATACCCTGGTGACCTTTGTGAATCTGTTCTAACATTCCTTTGTACATAGACTGTGGTACTATTAATTTTGAGCCTTTGAAAAGTAAATCTTTAATTACATGAATTTCCCCTTGAATATTCCAAAATGGTTTTACCAATGGACTGACATTGTTTTTATTGTTTGGCCATCCTTCATTATAATATTTTTTTAATAATTGCAAGGATTCATCCTTTCTGGTTTCCTGTGCCAATTGTGTACTATATTCTTTTGTAATTGCTAAGTTAGCATACATTAGATTGACATGACAAGACATTTCTGATTCATTTTCAGGTATATAGTGATCTTTCAAGGCGGCTCTTGACAAAGTGTCTGATATAAACATTTCTTTACCTGGGACATGTATAACTTCTAAATCATATTTTTGACAAGTTAACATCATACGCTGTAATCTAGCTGGGACGTCATGTAATGGTTTTTTAAACAGATAGACTAATGGTTTATGATCAGTGTGAACTGTGACTCTGTTACCATATACATATTGGTGAAATTTTTCACAACCAAATTGAATTGCTAGCAGCTCCTTCTCTATTTGAGCATACCTTTCTTGGGTTTGAGTTAAAGTTTTTGAACTGTATGCTATAGGTTTATTTTTTTGTAAAATGACTGCACCTAACGCTGACTTTGACGAATCGACTGACAAGACTAATGGAATCTTGGGATTATAATGAGCTAAAACTGGTGAATTTGTAATTTCATCTTTCAGTTTCCTCAGACATTGACTATGATTCTCATCCCAAGTCCAGACTGCATCTTTTTTTAAAAGATTTCTTAACATTTGTGTTTTTTCTGACAGGTTACTTATAAAAGGTCCTAGGTAGTTTATCATACCTAGTATTCTCTGTAACTCTTTGACATTTTGTGGTGTAGGCATGTTGACAATTGCTTTGACCTTCTCAAGATCTGCCCTTGCACCATCTTTACTGAAGACATAACCTAAAAAACATACTTCTGACTGTGAAAATTTACACTTTGACTTGTTAAATTTTAAATTGACTTGACGAGCTCTTTGCATGACTTTATGTAATCTTTCATTGTGAATTGACTCGTTTGGACCATACACTAAAATATCGTCAATAAAAATTAGAACTCCTTCTATATCACCAAATAAATTCATCATGACTCTTTGAAATATTTCTGATGATGCATTTATGCCGTATGGTAATCTTAAATATTTATATCTACCAAATGGTGTTTGAAAGGTACATAATTCTGAACTATATTCATCTAAACGTAGCATCCAAAACCCTGAAAATGCATCTAAGTGAGAAAAACATACAGCCCCTTCGAGCTGAGACCTAATCCCATCAATTGACTTGAGTGGATAATGTTCCCTCATGATATTTGTATTTAAATTTCTAGGATCAAGACAAATTCGTAACTGACCTGAACTTTTTACTGTTACAACGACTGAATTAACCCACTCTGTAGGTTTTGTTACTTTTTTAACTACTTGCATTTTCTCCATGCGATCCAACTCCTCACGCAGTTTCCCTTGTAATGCGAATGGGACTTTCCTGGGCGGATCCACACATGGTACTGCATCAGGCTTGAGTTTTAGATGACAGACTGGAGGCAGACAGCCAAGACCCTGGAATACATCATTATATTGTGTATGAATTTGTTCACAAAAGTCTTGTTTTGACACTGAAAAGACACGTTTTATTATACCTAACTTTTCACAAATTGGGAGACCAAGGACATTTGGACACTCTATATCTGGTATTATAAACATTATGTTTTCAACAATGTTCTTATTGTTTAAGCAAAAATTACAAATTAAGTTGACTTTGCCTAAAATCGGAATGGATTTTCCACCAAATCCTGTGACATTTATTTGACATTTGACAAGTGACAATTTTGACAGCTTATTTTGACTTTTAACATTTTGAAATGTTTGTTTTGACATTATATTGACATCTGCACCTGAGTCTATTATGCATTTAACTTTTGTATCTCCTACCAATAAGCTAATTTCCCACGACTGCTTTGAGTGATTCAAAGTATTGACCACTGATGATCCATTGTGTGACTGACTGGACGACTGTGCCTTATTGTGAAATCCCTCAGACATGTGACTGATTTCATCATTGAGACTCTGACATTTTTTCTTTTGACTTTTTGACTGGACATAGGATCCCTCAGACATGTGATTGTTTTCATCATTGAGATGTTTATTTTTATTACATCTCTCAGACATATCACAGTTTTCATCATTGAGATGATATGAATTGGGACTCCGACTATTTGACTGGATAATAAATCTCTCCGACATGTCACTTTTCTCATCATAGGGATGGATGGATGGATGTGATGTCTTACTGTGTGTCTGTGTGTTCCTGTGTCTCTGACTGAGTGACTGACCGTGAGAATGACTATTATGACTTTGACTATTATGACTTTGACTATTCAGCATACCTACGAAATAATCTTGACTACCATTATCTGAATTAAACGATTGCAACTGACTGACTTTTTTATTTTTGAGACAAAATTTAGCAAAATGATTATAAGATTTACATGACCTGCATTGAACTCCTTGAGCTGGACACTTGTAGCGATGAGACTGCCCACAGCGGCTACATGTCTTCGAGCTGCTTGAAGCTGAAGGTGACTCGCGACTGCCTGAAGCTGGCTTGCGACTGCTTGAAGCTGACTTGCGACTGGAAGCTCGCTGTCGACCATCTCCTCGACTACGGCTCCTCCGACTGAGATGCATGACGTTTTCACTGGCGATGCTGCTCCCTTTGACTATTTTCTCAGCATCCTGCTGTGCGACTATGAGCGTCCTCGCTAGCTCTTGCATTCTCTGATAGGTTAAGTCATGTTCTTGCAGTAACCTTTGACGCACATGTGACAAGTCCAAATTGAGGTTTGCAATGAAAATATCTTTGATGAGCGATTCCCTGAGCGTGCCAAACTCACATTCTCTGCTTTTATTCTCCAAATCCATGAGGAATTCGTCGATGCTTTCGGATTTTTCCTGCTTACGTGTGAAGAATAGGTATCTGCACATCGTGATATTTTTTCTTGGCTCGAAATATTTGTCAAATTTTGTTTTCACCTCTTCAAGCGTGCTGCCATTGATTGTTAGGTTAAATGTGTTGAAAATGTTCAGACCTCGCTCACCGATTGAGTGCAGTAGAATGGCTATTTTGCGTTTCTCAGTTGCTTTGTCAAGGCCTGTCGCTAGTAAATATAGCTCAAATGCTTGCGACCATTTTTTCCATGATTCAGCGTTGTTATGAGCTGGATCCGACGATATGTTGAAATTTTTGATAATTATGTGAGTTGAAAGTTGACTCACCGTCATGGCCGACTTGCCGGGTCGCGTCGACTGGGTTGGGCATTTTTCTTTAGATTTCGTTTCTTCAGATGACTTCTGACACCATGTTATGTTGGATTCTTAATAAAAGATATTCCGTTGGGTATGATACGGTGTGCGGTATCTACATTATTTGCAATTGAGCGGCCATTTAATAGTAGAAAATAAAAACAAATCTTAGTTTAAACAAGACATTTATTAGTAACAGGATATGTTTGGGTTTATTGAATTTAATACAATTTCATTCATTTTTATAATATGACTGAAGCTAAGCTTTAGTGTGAATGCCAACAAGCACAAATTATTATTATATTTCCTTGCTAAGTTGAGAGCTGTCATCTATTAGTTTGCGTGTTGACATGCATATGTTAGGACATGTTGCGTACAGTGTGTGTGGTGTGTGGCGCGTGCGGGGCGCGTGCTGTTGGCTCAACGTATCTGCGCCGGCGCCGGCGCGGCGGCGTGGCGCTGTGTCAGCTGTTAGATCACACAGCGCATTTACAACACAAAATAAAATATTTTGCTATAATTTTAAACAACGTTCAGCCTCAATATTTTGTTGAGGACAATATTATGCAGTGACAACAAATAACCGCTTCTTTAGTGTGGTAATATTGCTGTTGGTTATTTCATATTACACACAAAATCTTCTATATATCTTCTATATAAAACGTTCAATGGACCAGTTTATCCGGCCAGTATGTACCGCTTTAGCATAGTAAAATAAAAAGATGTCTGTATATTATTATAGATTAATAAACTGCAAATAATAATAATTATGCTAAATAGGTGCTACCAATTGTATCGTGCTTAAGGATTAGTAATAACTAAAATATGTACAAGTAGGTAAAAAATATAAAGTTAGAAATGACTAGTTAAAAAAGACAGGAAAACAAAAGGTACTGCCTGTGGTTAAGTCGGCGATCAGTCACCGTTAACTGCAGTAACTCATGGTTAGCGAAGAGTTCTGTTGAAAACGTTCGTAATATTGAATGCGGCCAGTACTTCTTAAGGTTTTGTGAACTGAAGCACGTTTCTTTTAAAACGAAAGCGAACGTAGTTTTTAGTTTAAACAATATTGTTTGTAATTGTATCATGTTTAGTTACACTGAGCTGAGGGCCTAGCCTTGCGGCTTTCATGCCGTTACGTATTTCAACAGCGAGTGTTTTTATAAATGGGAATTCATCAAATTACTTCGTCTCAGGATGGAGCGGAAGAGAGTGCCAGACTTCTACCCATCCACGTTCTTTATTTGCCCTTTGTGTTCCGGCGCCGCGGTATTCTTTCGAACAACCCCTAACCCTAGCAGGTTCTACACGACTTTTAACAACATTGGTAAACTTATCGGTAAACTATAATGTCGTCACATAGCTTTATGTATGACCGATGTTGTGGTTAAACTGTTATAGGGGAACACAACACAATCCATCATCATATCTGCCTGCTTCTTCTATTGTATATTCTTCCCATTAAATGAAATAATAATAAATCGTCCAAATGAGAAAAACCTAACCACAGAGACGTGTTTGGAGGATGCATTAGACGTGCATACAATATCATTCCGTCTCTTGTTAGTATTGTCACCATAAGTGTACAGTGAACTTCCCGTCTTCTAACAAGAATGGCGAATGTCCGGCAATCAAAACCAATTGCCGCAACTTCGGCAACATTGGGCAATATCCGTAACAACAAGCTCGAGACTCGTGATAACACTGCAGCTACTGTTCAGATAACAATGATTACTGTTGTCTGCGCCGGCGCGGCACCGCGGCGAGTTATCTACCTGTACCTGAGAATATTTTTGGAGCTTTCTTGAGATACCCGAAGATACCTACATATTGTATTTCTGCATGATTTATTAGATGAGCGTCAAGTGTCGCTAAGTATAAACTTTTTAGTTTATATGTATACCATAAACTTGGCAAACTGAAGAAAATAATAACCAACAACCCATTGATTTTATATCAATATTATTTTATAGGAATAGTTCAAAGGTTATGCATTTGTGCTGAGAACGTATTATAAGTAGTATGGTACACCATATGAAATATACAGTTAACTGCAACGCCGACACATATTATGTTCATGTTTCTAAATATTGTTTTTATCTGTTGACAGTGAACCATTGAATGACTTTTGTAAACTAATACATCAGCTACGTTCAGGGCTCCACCACAGTCAAGTAAAAGCTTTGATTTCAATTCTATTTTAGGCGTCTCAAACAAATTATATGGTAACCCCGAGGCGTAGTATTCTATTATCCGTAGCCAAGGTTTGTAAATAATTTCTTGAAAATAAAGCATTATTTCCAGACTGTGGGGGTCGCGGGTTGTTTATTGTTTATATAATCCTCATTTATATTTAATAATAATAATGTTAGGATTGTTAAGGCTTTTCCTGAAGTCGGCTGAGCTCATTGCTGACAGCCATTGAAGTGATCTACATGGTGAAGGATAACAAGGAAACGGAAATAATCTAGAACCAATTTCGAATCCCCATAGCCCGCACTAAGTACTAGGACCGTGTGCTGAACTAAGGCTAACTCCCTCGCATAGAGAAGGGCCTCTTCTATTTTGTAAACAAAATTAAAATAAACAATATTCAGCCTGCAGCCCAGTAAATAACTGGGCAGAGAGAGTAAACATGCACTTCAATGCTTAAGATCAAGTTCCTTGGTAGTAATATGGGCATACAGGTACAGGGAGCACCCATTGCCAGGAAAGCTCAGCTTCCAGACGGCTGCTCGACTTGGGAATCAAAGCCTTGAAACGATCCGTCTTGTAGTCCACTTTCCTAAAACTCTGTAAAATAAAAGGCTTGTATTTTCGTGACTTATAAAATGATCAACAACATTGTGACTGCACACGTTTCCAAAGACAGGATTTTCTCTCGTGAGTAATGTTTTCATAAACCCCGCACTCGACGCGGTATAAGCCGATCGATTTCGGAAGTCGCCTCTTATCTGATGCGGGGAAGTAAGCACGGCCTTCCCATCTCCGCCGGGTGCTTAATATGTTACGGAGAGGTTGAGAGATGCAGAAGGTGCTTTTGTTATGAAAGCTTGAACGATTTCTGAATTTACTTCCAAAAAGTTTTAAAAGCCATTGAAGGTCGAATTTTGGTTGCACGAGTGCAATAGAATATTTTTTCTTTTGGATGTTGTACTTGCCTTCGGCATTATTACGTAGATTTCCCATTAGGCACACTTTATCATACGTAATAAGAACTCAAACACACACACACGTTTGGGAGTCATGATATTTCGTTTACACAGTAGATTTAAACCAGTATAACCATAGATATCAGTACAAGTGTACCACGATATCCCTCGGGTATCGTGTTATCAGACGGGTAATCGCTCCATGAAAACTGGTATTCAGCTGCAGCCACTTAGCTGGGTGGCTTTCTTTCAACACAATTGTGGAAAACTAGGCAGATAATAAGGTATCAAAGTAATCACCAGTAAATAAGAATACCTATAATAATTATGTTATTTTAAAATTAGTATTTTAATTTATAGAGAAAGCCTTGTGGCATTAAGTCCGCTTATGTACCATTATTGAACATGACGTTGAAGTCAATTATTCCGTGTGATAGTCACATGCTTATAACACGGGCTAGTAGAAGGATCGACAATGATCCGGCAGCCGCCCCGCCCCGGCCGCACATCCCATATCGCATCACGGTGGCACCGCGGGACGCCAGCACGGCACACACACATACACGGCGCATGATTTTAATTGTTTCAATGATAGCTTCCGCTTTGTTTGTTGCTTGTACTCTGTGGTCTACCTGATACGGACTAGCTCAATTAATGACGAGTTTCTAGTAGGATTTTCTATCATTATAATATGAAGCGGTGTTTTGTTTTGTAGAATATGCTATCACTGTATGAACGGTGTTTTATTCTCAACCGTTACGTTACTTTAGCCTTCATTAAGAGTCACGTCTCAATCGAATGTATAACAATCCTTTTATAGGGTTCCGAACCTCAACAGGAAAAATGGGAACCCTTATAGGATCAGTTTAAAATGAATAATATTCTTTTAAATAAAATTTTAGAATATTCTGCTAAAACAAATATAATCCAAATACTTTTATATATTTAATATTAAATCCAGAAACTAATTCTGGAGGAGAAACCAATTTTCAGCATGTCGTTTGTCGGTCTGTCTATTATCCTGCCTGTCAAGTTCCCTTATCTCGGGAACGCGTGGAGATATCGAGTTAAAATTGTGGTCCCTTGAAGCTGTGAAAAATTAACCCTCTGAATAAATGCAGTCAAAGGATATGGCCGTTTATGTCGCAAGTTTGTACGGAACGCTTGGTGCAAGAGTCTGACTCGCTCTTATATCCTTTTGAGATACGGAACCCTAAAAAAGATGGACTATTAATATGGTTAAACTTTGCCGTTGTTTCGCTTAGCCACTGGTTCTTGTGACGTTCCGGTTCCGGTTCAGAAATCCGTAAAAAAATTAAGTATTCCAAGAAAATTTTAGTTTTTCCTCAGCCGAATAAAATAAAGTTTTATTTAGATTGTAATAGTTACTGTATCAACTGTTCTACCAATATGGCATTAGAATATTAAGCTTTTTTTGTGTTGGCCTGTCTGTTTTCTGCCTATTTCCTTATGTATGCGGCTTATATATAATGTAAGCCAACCGTGCTATTCCAGTTCGCAAACGATGCACAAAATGGCCACTAAACATATTGTTATGATATGAGAAGCGCAGTCAACGCGCGGATTGGAACATTACACTTTTACCTGTAGTCGGGAGTTCAGAGGTATTGGGAATGAGATTATTCATGAAATTCGTTATGTAACATTCCACAGCGACGGTGGTTTTATTATGCTAATTGTTAATAGGTAGACACCCACGTTTAGGTACTGACAAAAGTAATCTCGCTGTGATTAAAACATAGTCATTTTTTTCTTGTCAGAAAAAGATATGGCCCATACCCTAATATAAAACATGCACAAAAACCACATAATTTCTAATATCGAACACGTAACAGAAATAACATGTTGCCAAAGTGAAATAATAAGAAACGGCGGAACGATGGCAACATTGCAAAAGTTTATTTATGTCAGCGCCATGAAAACCTATAAAGAGTCGCCGGCGGGGCGCTGCTGGGCGGGGGAGGGGGGCGGGGGGAGCAGGGCAGACTTGGCCCGGTCGTGCCAACACAAAAAACCTTTTAGCCGATACATAAGCACACCCAAGTCTACGCTAAAATACACCGGCTCCCTAGGTTTTTTGCGCAAAAGCTGTTGGGGCCAGCCTATAAAGTCGCGATTGTGTTTGATAGCAGATCCTGCAGTATTACCAGCTTAGCGGAGGTCCGTCTGCTCGGGACGGCATTACTTGACGTACGCAATGAGCCGTATTGGCGGAAAGCCTTCGTCTTTATACCGACGACGGTATAATGCTGCTCGAATGAGAGCTGGATCGAATCTTGAAACCTGTTACTACAGTGACGTACACGTTCATACTACGAGTGACATACAATTACAGTGTTTCAGTTATTAGAAATATATATAATATCATAGGAAATAGGTGCTAAGCCATGCCAGTGCATGACCTGCCTGGTGTTTCCTCAACGGTGAAATTTTCAGCTTCCAGTCTAATGGTATAGATCTATTATGATATGTAAACCAACGCAATAGGTTCTTTCTTCCCCTAACGCTGGCCATGGCCGGCCGGTCCCTCGATACCTAACTATTTATTTATTGATGTTACTACAATAGCCCTTTTTCCTTATCCGACTTTACTGAATTGTGAAGAATTGTAAGCAGCTTATGCTCTGTAATATTATATTTTACTGACTTTCATTATGATGTCTTTATTTTGTTTGCTATTGGGCAGTTGAGCGCTATCTCATATCGGTTCTGTGTCGAAGTTGTTCATAGCTGACACACGGTGCCCCGCGCCCGGCGCCAGGTACCGAACGGAAAGTACAATTATGTGTTATTCGACTGAGAAAACTGCATACACACTCCTGTTTGGGATTTTTCTCAGTCGTAACGACTGAGCCCCGAATATGAATCTTGCGATTGATTACTACGTTTATCTAACTTTAGCTAACACTTAATTACTTGACTATTTATGTATGCACTGGTTCATGGACGGGTTACCTTAGGAAGGTGGAAAACAGTGTGTTTTGACACAAATACATACCAGGTCAACAAAAAATTTTTGCTCACTCATCTGGAATAGAGATACAAACCTATCAGGTTGTGTCGGGAAATTTATCAAATGCTTTTGTTGAGATCCAAGTGAGGTAACTCTAGCTTAAATATTTGTATTGACATAATCACCATATAAGTCAAAAAATATAAAAGTGCACCAACATTGAACTATGTACAAGAAAGTGCAATCTTATTGTCGGTCTTATAGTCGAACGAACATTAGCCACGAACATTTGATACTAATCGATGAAATCGTCTATTACAAGGAAAAATAAAGGCAATACATTTTGCTTGCTTCCTTCACGGACATGGCCAGGCGTGTTGACCTTTTGTATTGGTACATTGGTACGTGGCTACGGTTCAGGGTATGTTGGGCACTGCGAGCCGGCACGATTGAGTTTGTCAAGCGACCTTATTGCTCGAGCTCGATTATTTATAGTGGTGGAACATTATTAGAGGGTTCCATCGAAGTGAGCCCATATATCGATGAGTTTTATTGCTTTCATGCATACACGAGTGAGTGGGAGCTCTGCGACTAATGGATGCTACTGTCTATTACTTTGACAGCATTTAGGCCTTACTTTGGGTCTCTTACTGTGACTGTGTCTGTGCCTATTTATAGCTCTATTGGGCAGTCTTCCGATCCAGGGCCAATATGGTCCTGGGTTTGGTTTTGCCCATCCTTCACCCCACCCCACCTGCCATGAGTGTAATAAGGAAGGGCAGCTACACAAGTAGCTATTTATTAAGTTGAGCATATTTGCGTCCTCTCTGATTTAGAAGAGGGTCACTTATTCTCATTCAAGCTTGAGAACTTGATTACTATCAATTCTTAGTTGTACATTCAATACTAACTCTACTTTATGATTCGACCTTCTGTTCCGAAGACCTTGATTGCTTCTACTATTTACCAACTGAACAATAATGATAACTGACATTCAGAATTTGTATGAAGTTTTTAGCAAAATTGTAAGTGACACGACTTTGGAGTGGTTTCAGCCTATTTGCGCAATCAAAGTAAACGACCTCAGAACGTATATAATTTTTATAGAATATATCCTTACTAATATTACAAAAGCGAAAGTGAGCCACGCCTAAATAGCTAAACCGATTTTAAAGAATTACAGAGATATTTTTTTTTTAAGTGAGATGTAAAGGAGAAAGAGGATATAGGAAAAAAAGGGAAAACTTAGCATTGCTATTACAATAGATAAGGCGCAAGGGCCAAAACTAAAGGTAGCAGGTACCTGCAAATCAGGAAAAGGGAACTGGGTTACCCCGAATTTAACGCGAGCAAAGCCGCGGGCAAAAGCTAATTTAGCATATATTTTCCGATTCTGCCCGCTTCTTTCGCATAAGGTACAGTCGGGGGCACAATTGGAGAGGCAAAATTACAAAGTAACAGCTTGACGTTTAGTTTGACTTACGACCTTATATTGTCAAGCATATAGTCGTTGTCGTCAACAAGTGATTGTAGCTCATAATTTCAACTTATAAATTAGAGTCAGGATGGCTTACCGGTTAATCGGGTTCGGACAAACGTGTGAATCGATTAGCCGTGAGTTCAAATCTAACGCAAGATTGTAGACTTTTTGTAACTTTTTATTTGGTTGGTAGTAATGGGACAGACATATTTTATTCTTTACGTTGTTTGCTTTGTTCACACAATAATTAAAAATAAATTAAAAAGTAACTAAAGAATAAAGATCTCTGTGAGGTAGACATGACTTTTATGAAAATTTAACTTGATCGGAATATTAACGTTGTCGATTGATTGTAGTTGTTGGTTGGTGAAGTGTGGCTTAATAAATAGCGGTATAATTATTATTCTCAAAACTCAAAATGCAGGCAAATATTTATATTGAGGCGAGGGTGACTATTATTGCACTGCATAGAAGTGGTTTTAATGGAACACTAATATCTGATTAAACCGGACTAAATGTGAGTATTATATTTATGAATTATAACTTAAACTTTTATTTCATATTTGCCTAATAATAATCTGAGGCATAAGGATTAACTCTTTTTTATTCACTGACTTGTAAAAAAAAGGAGAAGGTTGTTGTTTTTTATCATGAGGATTTTAATTTGTTAGGTCTGAGAACAGTTCGTAGGATATTTTTCCAAATTTAAATCCAAACAGCTAGCAGCACATATTAAAACCAAGCGAATTTTAGCAATACAATGTAACGAACGGGTCGCCACTATAACGCGTAAATGCAACAGATATAATATAATGTTATTTCGCTCTAATGCGACTACAATTTGTGTGTGTGTGTTATCTGTTGAATGTTAAGGCATCACTCATACACGCACACGCACTGACAGTGCAGACAATCCTTAGCGATGCTTGAAAATATAAGGTCGTAAGTCAAACTAAACGTCAAGCTGTTACGTTGTAATTTTGCCTCTCCAATCGTGCCCCCGACTGTACCAGGGTCACATACATTGTGGGGCATAATGCGACCCAAGTTCTGCTAACGTGCAGATTGTCCCGGTTCAAATCAGTAGCCGTCCTCCTAATTACATATACTCTTCTGGAAATGTTGAGAATTCACAGACGAATCTGGATTGCCAAGTCAGAAGTAGATAGACCGTTTCTACATTATTCCAGCTTTTTAGTTTGAATGATCACTTTGAATTTTGTTTTTCCCTGGGACTTTCTTGTTAAAGTGTTACACATAGTTCAGGACGTTGATGCAGTGATCACAGCCAGACACTAAAGGAAATGTAATGATGTCAGCAACTTGTGCGCTACAAAGGGGTCTGGTGTTCACTGCACAAGAAGCCGAAACCTCACATCTGCGGAGCGTGCAAATTGTATCAAAGACGATGCACGACTCCAATTACTATACACCCTGGGAATGTTCCCGAAGACTGCGGATGAAGACATGCGGGTCAAATAGCGATCATTGGGTTAGCACTGAGGAACCGTTCTGGAAGGTTGTGGAGCAGAATGATTGATGTAATTTATTGTTTTACGAAAGATTACACGCAAAGCAAATTGGTTTTTTGTTGTGGAGTTTTAAAAATAAGATCTAATGTGTTGATATGTGAAGATTCTTTTTCATATCTATAATAGTAGATTATTAACCAAGGGGATAAAGCAGTGTCTTCTGTCGCGGGTGACGATTTAAATCGCGAGCGTAACGAAGGACTCGAGGTTTACTCCCGAGCGTAGTTAAAAACTTAAATCACGAGCGAAGCAAGGGATTTAAGACGAGTCCTGAGTGTAGCGAGAGATTTAAGTTCACCCAAGACTAAGACAGCTTTATCACCGAGGAAAATACTCTACTTTTCGTACTATTTGCGAAAAAATGAACACAATAATAAAATGAGATAAGAATTTATTAAAAATAATGACAATTAAAAGTAAAAATTAACATTCGAAACATTGGTTCAATTATTGATAGAGAGAGTTACATTTTTGTTTGGTACATTTATTGTTGATGAGTATAATTGCGGCAGCATTTGCACTCAATTCACTGCCACTGTCGCTTTGATTTAACACCGTAACGTATTTTTAGAACATTAACTTATTTATAAATTTTTTTGTTTTTTTTTTTTTTTTTTTTTTTTATCTTGGGACAACTCACACACGGCTATCTGATCCCAAGCTAAGCAGAGCTTGTGTTATGGTAACCAGACAACTGATATACATACTTATATAATTCATAAATACATACATACCATAGATAAATCACACCCAGACACAGAACAAACAATCATGCTCATCACACAAAGTTTGTCCTGGGTGGGAATCGAACCCACGACCTCCGGCTCAGCAGTCAGGGCCACTAACCACTAGACCAACAGGCCCGTCAAATAAACTTAACGTTTAAGTATGTGATGAAAACAAAAATACGACAAATTCCTAGACCAATATTTTTTGTCGGAAAAGCAAAGGCATCAAGCTCATACGGCCTCGACGGTTTTCGTAATTTTATTTAATAATCATAACTGCATAATAAATGTATATTCCTTTTCCAAAAAGATGTATAATGCTTTTTTTACAAACTACTGAACTACATCTGTGTTTACACCATTGATGGTGTAAACACAGATGTAGTTCAGTATAAACGGTTAGTATTCCAAATTTAAATCACATTCTCCCCCTAGAGCATGAATGAAATTCAGTACAATTTTCTTTCCCTGTTTTTAACAGATTAAAAATGACTATTGTTATGTTCGCTTTTTGTGGCATAGAATGTCACTTTTTTGAGCAAGTGGTACGAAAAAGTTTATTTTGAAAGGTTTCGACGGTTTGGCTTCGTCAAGTTCGTCTTAAGTTTTAATTGGTCCATTTTTGAGGGTTCCGTGCCTCAAAAAGAAAAATACGGAAGCTATTGGTCTGTCTGTCTGTCTGCCAAGACCTTTTATCTCGGAAACGCGTGGAGGTATCAAGTTGATATTATTTGATTTTTGCACATGTTTTGTGTAAACAATTGTTGGCTGACCGAAATAAATAAATAACCACGAGTAATTTTTTACTTAAATGGAAATTCCCTAAAAACATATGTAAAAGCATTTTTAAGTTGTTGAAATAAACATTTATTGTATTACACAGAAATTCTAAGCTTAAAGCTAGAATTTCTATCGTTTCACTCTTTTCGACATATTTTCTCAATATCCGTTTGAGCAAATATCACCACACCAGATATTAGTGATATGAATATTGTTCGATATGTGCACACTGGCCAGATTGTAATTGTAAACAGTTGAATATCGATAGCGCGCCGCACTACAAAGGCGTCGCGTCGTCCGGCCATACGTTAGCGTTACTCGGCCGGCACCGAACGGCGATCCATTACTAGAACTATGCGCTCACTGCTAAGCTATTGGCACTATGCATCATTGTTCGTAGGCGGAGGCGGTGGTTCGGGTATATATCGTGTATATGGGATAATGCTCCACATTCTGAGGGCATCTATTCCATTGTTGTGTTATTTGCGTAAGTGTTCGCGAGCTCTCCTGCTGAGCACGAAGTCCTGGGTTCAGGTCAGGGGTATTGTGAAATCGGGTTTTTATTTAAAGACTGTCTTATTAGTCTGCCATTGTTCCCGGTTAAAGACAATACGCTCGTCTCCTATTACATGGAACCGAAACATAACTGGTACAGTGTGTACATTCGGTAGGCAGGGGTACACCACCAGCTAACCTTGCGGGGATGACAGCACAACATTCCATTGTTATATTGTTTTGAAGAAAATATATGCAAAGCAGAATATTTTACTGGAAAGAAATACCCATCATAATATTGAATACCGTAATTCTTGGCATAGTGTACCGCTGACGACGCAAACCTCGTTGGCGTCGCCGACTCGTCTCGGAGACCTCACGTTACGTCGAGCGAAGCATTTCATTTCTCAGTTTGACGTATTCGCTGTTTTGGGCTTCTTGATGGGAATATCATTATTTGAAATAAAGATATGGTTTTGTTAATGGCAGTAATTTATGTGTTGCATTAAATATCAGAAATTAAAAAAAACCATTCATTCTAGATAATCATCACTTTTTAACAGACTTCAAAAAGGAGTTCCTCAATTTGAACTCTTAATTTATTTTGTGTGTCATTTGATATCTTCGTCAATTGTGGGCCGATTTTCAAAATCCTAGGTACATATTATCGAAGGGGTTTCATATAATGTTTTTAACCGAATTCAAAAAAGGAGGAGGTTATCAATTCGACTGTATTTTTTATGTTCGTTACCTCAGAACTGTTGACTTGGTGTATCGATTCTTTTTCTATTAGAAAGTTAGTGATTCCCGTGTGGTCCGGTTCTGACAATGGCATCCATGAGAAAACCATCATCATCTGCCTAGCCTTTTCCAAACTATGTTGGGGTCGGCTTCCAGTCTAACCGGATGCAGCTGAATATCAGTTTTTTACATGGAGCGACTGCCTATCTGACCTCCACAACCCAGTTAATACTGGGCAATACGATACCCCTTGGTAAGACTGGTTGTCAGACTTTCGGAACACTGACTACCTGTAACGACTGTCAAAGATCTACAAATGACAGCCGGGACCAACGGCTTAACGTGCTTTCCGAGGCACGGAGGAAACTCGGTATGTAACGGGTGGTCACCCATCCACAGACCAACCTAGGCAAGCGCGGCTTAACCTAAAGATCGACCCGAGCGGCTGCTATTATTTAGCCACGAGCTCCTCGTTCCATGAGAAAACCATATAAGTCTTAAATTTGTCTTGTAATGTATATTACATTAGGTATGTATCTATTTCGTTTATGTAATGTATATTACATTAGGTATGTATCTATTTCGTTTATGTAATGTATATTACATTAGGTATGTATCTATTTCGTTTATGTAATGTATATTACATTAGGTATGTATCTATTTCGTTTATGTAATGTATATTACATTAGGTATGTATCTATTTCGTTTATGTAATGTATATTACATTAGGTATGTATCTATTTCGTTCATGTAATGTATATTACATTAGGTATGTATCTATTTCGTTTATATAATGTATATTACATTAGGTATGTATCTATTTCGTTTAGGTAATTTATGAGTTATCTTGTATAATACATTTTTTTTCTTTAATTTATTTGGACAATATGCTTATATATCTTAGTAGTAATGGAAAATGAATACTCGATAAGGATTTGTGTAAGATCATCATACCACAACTAAAAGACTAAATACTTTTGAGCAAAACAAAACCGACTTTCAAAAAAACACTAAAATTCGGAAAATAAATCGTTTTCTTTTTGCAAAAAGTCTTTTATTTTTTAAACCGCAGCAATACATAAAGCAGACAATAAAAGTAAATAAAATAAATAAACATCTTGGGACAACTCACACACGGCTATCTGATCCCAAGCTAAGCAGAGCTTGTGTTATGGTAACCAGACAACTGATATACATACTTATATCATTTATAAATACATACATATTATAGATAAATCACACCCAGACACAGAACAAACAATCATGCTCATCACACAAAGTTTGTCCTGGGTGAGAATCGAACCCACGCCCTCCGGCTCAGCAGTCAGGGCCACTAACCACTAGACCAACAGGCCCGTCAAAAGTGGCCCCTCTTCATGACTTCCTGGATGTTAGCGTGGGAGAAGTGGCGGAATTAATTCTACATTTTGTTTACTTATTGAATTCAATTAATTTCTAAACTTCGTTTAAAGACTACTTTATTTTAACACCAAGAACATTAAATAAACAAGATTAAGGGACGGATTGCTAAAACGATGATAATTTAAAACTAACTGGTCGTTTTAACGCTGTTCATAGCGGTAAGATCTTGAATCGCTCAAGTGTATTTTTTTTTAAACAATTAGGTTGCCATATTAGGAATGTCTCCTGTATCGTGGGTGCACTAAAATGTTTGTAACATTTGAACTCAAATACACCAAGAACCAAACCTGGTAAATAAATATATGTTAACACAAAAAAAAAAAAACATTTTTATGTTCATTGTGTTGATCGAACCCGCGACACATCCAGCCAATCCTTTAGTCACCGTGCCATAGCACAACCATTTGTATAATTTGGCTATTTGTATATTAGCTGAGATGTAAGCCTTTGTTTATCTCATAATCACCTCAAATGAAAGTTAAATGATGTGTTAAAATAATTAATAGCGCCGCGTGGTATGTATACGATCTGCTCGTGGTGCTCGTGGTGCTCGTAGGTAGGTACGCTGCGCTTCCATTCAGTGGCCTTCTGTAAAAACGTTGCGGCGCGGATTTAGTTAAATAAATGATCAGATGAGCAGCATCCGGCTCCAGCCCTTCATTCATATAACATGCGATGGCCATAGGCGATACCTACACGTGGTACACCTTGTTGCCCAGAGTGTGGGACGGCCACTTGCCAGTATATAGTTCGGTTTTTACAGAGGTTTTTTTTTTCAAATTCGCAACGTGAAACATTTTGATATCAACGATTTAAATCGTTAGATGTCACTTACACATTGAGGAGAGTGAGCTCGTGTATCTCCCACATAGGTAGATAGATACGGTTTTCAGAAGGAGTGAGGGTGACAACTGTAATCAAATGTAATAGAAAAGTGACAAGGTTTTTAATGAATTCATCGATTTCAATCACTAATCATCATTCGGTTTCAGCTAATGCGTAGCCAACCTGAACAATGGCTCAATATATTATGTGCGCAATATATAATCTCTGAAATGGTTTGAACGGAAGCGCACCAGGGGCTTACCAAACAACTTATAGCAGGTCAATATGTTATTTTGATATGTTTTGTCTGCAAACCATTGTATATGTTAGGGCAGTGGAATAGTCAGAGCCTTGCATTGTTTGACCGCTCTCACAAAAGAATAGGGCCAGAGAGGCCTCAGTAAGCTGGCCACTAACCTTGCCATTCATAATTCCATAAAAACTCCCCCATGTTTTCCTTTCACTATTTCTGTGTCGGTATATAACATAATGTTCGGGATGAAGTTATCTTTCTTTCTTCCCGTCCGTCAGCTGACACGGCTATCTTTCTGAATGCGGGTGAATGGGGCGCCGCCACCCGCGCCCGGGTAATCAGGGCACGGCCTCGAGCTCTATTTAGCTTGCTCTGTCGCTGGCTAATGCCAAGGTTCAAGTTTTGTCGAGCAGCTTGACTGCTTGTGCTTGCCATTGAGTATGTACGTGCTAATGATTTTATTTAGATATGATGGTATTTCAGTTGTTATTATAACGCACACGTTGTTTCATACGTTTCGTTGTGCTCAGCAGAAAGCTTATCAAACTTAACTGAACCACGCGAAAATTGCCACATTCCGTATTTAAGTTTATGTTAAAGGATAATGACTTCAGTCCCTTTTTTGCTGAAAGAAAATCACCAAATCATTTAAACCACTCTGGTCGGAGCGGGGGGGGGGGGGGGGAGTGTTAGATTTTTACTGACTAAAACCCACCCATGTTCCTTCTTTTATCCTTTATATTCCGGGGTCGCAGTATCTCTTTCGAGCAACCCTGGCAGGCCTCTCTGCTTTGCTGACATATTTTGAGGCGACGTCAGTCCTTAAAGTAAGAAAGTAACACGTAACAACTGGATTCTAATTTAGCGATTTTACGTAATTCCGACATTCCGAATTAAAGTGGTTTCCGTATAGTAATGTATAGGGGGACGTTATCTAATTCGATTCAGTGAGCAAAGGCTTTGTCGATTAGAATCTTCCTTAAATGGTAGCTTATAAGACGATTTATGTACTCCCTAGTTCACCGATGTAATATACAGTACCAGTCGTCGAAATTCCCTCAACAATCGTTACAGTCGCCACAATTGACAAGCTAGCTCTGTTGTGTCCTAGAACCGTTCTGTGTACCTGTTCCTATTACGTAGTCACATACAGGTTAGCTACTTTACATTTGGAAGTAAATGGAGTCGCTATATAATTTGCTTTTCTTTTACATTAACGTAACGATTCTTAGCGGATGTTTGTATAGAAGCAATCTTTGGGATTGTTTTCCATTTTCTGTGCTGAGTTATGAGGCCCAAAGCTACTATATTTCATTCTATTCATTTACATGTCTATTAAATATTCCCTTTTCAACTAAAAATGTTTAGACAGGTTCGGTTTACCCGTCTCCAGTGTTCAGTAAGTTAGTCAGCCTCTATTGTAGTGTACAGAACCTTCGTAATGAATGCTTTGCTTGTCATTGTCTTGCTAGTAAGGGTGCTGAATGGTGTACTTACTGGTATTTAGTATTAGTAGATAGTAGTACATAGTACTGCCGACTGCGGTACTGGCGAATAAATAGATATATAATAGATGCTGTTCTCTTAACAGCTTCGTAAGGCACTTAATTCAAGTATACTAAGCTTTTGTAAGCTGTGCACGTAATCAATGACTTAACTAGACACAACTACAGCGAGCTGCGTGTTATTCACCGACAAGCGTGAAAATAATCTAAGCTGCCAGTGACTAACACTGTAAGTGTCATTAGCTGAAAAAGGAGATGACAAATGGGTGGCGAGGCGCTGAGTCCGTGAGTTATGAGTACGGTCGGGTGGCGGCGACAAAGGACGGCCTCACTGGGACAAGACACACTGGGACACCGTGCCATCGTGCCTGACTCGTGGCCTTGTGCGATCAGCCGGGATAAGGGAGTGAACGAAGATGTCGTTATGAAGACACGGATGATGCTTCAACGTAATTTGTACCTTTGAAAATAGATACCAAATAAACAACGGGCTCAATATTGATTGAACCCGTTGTTTAGTTGGTATCTATTTTGTTCAAACGTGCGTAGTCCTCGCATCGCACGACATGCGTGAATGACCAGATGTTTGATGTGGATGTAGCAAAAAGGGTATGAAGATCGTGTGTGGTCGCGTTCTGTAGTTCTTATACCGATAGAAGAAAAACAAATTTAAATAAAATACTTTTAGAAGTAAGACTTAGCACTGGTCAGTGTTTGAATGCAACTAAAATACGTAGAATTTTCAATGAATGAGTCTGCAGAATTCGCGAATACTATACAAGAAATAGGTTTGTTCACAAAGGAAACGAGATTGCTTTTTATTTGGCACCTTCTCATCGACAGTTATGGCCAACAAATATCGCGCCAACGTTTATTCGACACAACACGAACTGGCGCGAGAAGCGACCAACAGATCTTAGATATAGTTCTGATTGAAACCAGCCATGCTTGTATTATCGACGCCACCTTACATTAGATATTTTTTGCATCGATTCTTTTCAAGCTAGATTAAATGAAATATCTGCTTTCTATAGTAGAACCTAAAGAGCAGTTTGTTTGAATTTTTTAATCAGGATTTCAGGATCCCTGACTGAACACTAATTTAAAGGCAATGTAAGGTTTTATACCCTTAAAGGCAAGGGAAATTGTGACACTTTACATAGGGTAAAAGGACCTTTTTTGTTTGCTTCCATGCGATGCTTACGGTACTTTGGGGTTCTAGTCAAGCAAATCAAAAATAATTATTTCGAGTAATTCAACTGTTCCGTTTTTTTACAAATGAGTAGTTAGAAGCATTGCGCGTGGCCTCACGAACATAGACGCTGCAACAGAGACTGCGAAACTGTAAGAAGTTGCTCAGAGCACGCCATGTACCACCGCGACCGAAGGTGCTCGCATGTCGCCTGTACGGAACAAGTGAAGCGCGACGGTGTTGAACGCAATACGCATTGCTTGACGTCATGAACTACATTAGTTACTTGTAACACATAGGTTGAGGGAAGTTCTAAGGCCACAAGCACATTTAATTAAAGTTAATCTTGTCGTGAACGACTTGCATGCCCTTTGAGAGTTTCGTCTGAAGTCCGCCTAATCTCTATCGAGTGTAAATTAGATCGCCCGGTAATTCCCCGCCCTGAGGCTTGTTATCTCAGAAAATTTGAAGAAAATTTTGTAAAAGAAATACATATTGTAGGCTTTGATTATACGCGTAACGTGGTGGAGTAGACAATAGAATAATGTATGAAGGGAAATCTTTTTACACATGATTATGTTTGCAAAAGAAAATGAAATGGGTTGAAAAAATGAAATGAAATGAAGATGATGTGATCGTCATTGTTGTTTCATTATGTCGTTTTTAACTATATAAACTTGAAAGAACCAAAAGAATTAAGCTTTGGAGTTCTACGTTTTATAGTCAAAACAAAACAAAAAGTTTCCCGTACCATTTCTGCTTACTCCCACAAATAGAAGCATAAAGATACACCAATTAGCGAAAGGATAATACAATAGAACAGCAAATGTAGCAGAATGACTGTTTCGTCTCAAACAGGCAGATAAAGCGCGCTAAGCGGCTGCGGGGGCTGTGCGCCCACGTCTGCAGTCTGTAATGTCACGGAAGTTGGGCGCTAAAATGACGCCGCCCGCCGCCCGGGATGATGGGATGGCGGGAATAATCAGTGGGATAGGCATGGAACTGGAATAGCGTTATAATTAGAGTGTTTTGAAAGGATACTGTTGCTATTGGTAAGAAAACGTATCACGTTTTTTTTTGTGGTTCGGAAGTGATTAAATAACTAATTTACCCCGCTGTAGGCTGAGCGGGGGGAGTGTCAGACTTGTACTGACTAAAACCCAACCATGTTCCTTCTATTGCCCTTAATGTTCCGGGGCCGCGGTATCTCTATCGAACAACTCGCAACCCCGGCAGGACCCGCTACTCCAGCAGGGTACCACGGTTATATTGCTATTGGTTATCAGATCAAAGCTGATGAAGCAATGAATACAAACGTCATCAACATGAAAATTAAATGACACTTAAACGAATGCTTAAATATTATGTCACCGTTGGATTTCTACCTTCACGCGTCAGCACTAAGCGTTGTAAATCAAATCTAATCAAAACTTATTTATTCAAATTAGGATGATAATCAGCACTTATTGAACGTCAAATTATAAGTTTGTGTGCATAGTGTTTAGTTGGGAAGAAGAAGTGGCGGAACAAACTCCCCAGCAACACGTCTGTCTGTCAGGTTAGAAGAACCAGATTGTATACAATTTCGTTTATAAATAGCCAACAACGCGTTTTTTAGGTCGTCATTAAGGTGTTGCCTAGTATTGGTGAAAATGACATAAACGTTGGGAGAACTACACACATTCTAAATAGGCATTTATAATCGGCCTGATTTGACGTAGCTAGACGTTAGGTCTGTTATAGGGTCGTAATATGTAAGGAACAAGTAGGAACAAAAAGCGAACAAGTCACATGAACTGTAGGCTATTCACAAGCAATCGTTATGGAGCTGACAGAAAAAACACTTCTTATTTTAGATAAACCTTCGCCAAAGTTTAGGTTGTAAAGACTAGACACGAACCGACACCACCTATAACAACAGCACATTAAGTTTTATAACTTTCATGAATGTACGCATGCTGCCTCCTTGTTGGTTTATTGTAGGACTAAAGATTCATCGTTAATAAATACGTTAATCATCAAAATACGGTTTAGTGAGTTAACTATGTCGAAAGGTTTCGTCGGAAGCCGCACAAGGCGCTCAATCGAGCGAACGTTTCGTTCAGATCGGCTCGTTGGAGGCGGCGCGGGCGCTCGGCGCGCGTCGTCACGTTATTACAATTAAGGCTTAACTATTCCAATCTCTTTGTAATCTCCTGACCGGTTCCTGTCATGGCGGCTTATCTCATTGTAGAATAGCGGGAAAATCTAAGCGGGAAATATGAAATATGACATGAATGTGTGTTTCCAGACAAATGTGTACTACTATTTTATAATTTTTTAGGGTTCTGTACCTTAGGAGGAAAAAACGGAACCAACAGGATTCCGTTTTTTTTCCAGAACGGATCTTTGTTGTCCGTTTTGCAACCCATGTCGATGTATGTCAGTTTTCCAACGGCAAAGTCAAGTTTGTCCGTTACGACAGTTTCTCTTTTCTTTACAGCCATGTTTGGTACATTCATTAGTTTCCTACAAGTTTGTACGGAACCCTTGGTGCGCGAGTCCGACTCGCACTTGGCCGGGTTTTTATAATTTCAACAATGAGAAATCCTCCCATTGACCTGCTGCTGTGTAAGGAGAATTATAATTAATTGTTTGAAAGTTAAACATGTTTTCTATTTTAACCGATTTTTCTGGAATAAGGCGGTCCTCGATTGAACTTCGTGTACTCGCTTTCTGAGCATATTAGACATATCTAGTGGTCACAAACGTGACTGGTTAACTTGCCATCCCGTGTGCCGTGTCCATATCTAGACCAGTTTATCTGTAGTCAAATTATCTCCAATGATCCAGATTGTACATTTGTACCGGTTAATGGCAACAGATTCACTGTTCATTAAAAAGACAAATACGCAACACTTAGTGAAATGCTTAACTCTCTACTTTGTACACTTTTGCTTACCCATTTAAGGTAAGCAGAACGTGTGACCGTGTGACACGATCTAACTAAGTCTTAGAACATTCATGTTTAGGCATTAGAGAAGTCGTCAGGAGTTCGCGTCCCAGTGCGTCACTCACATACATTCCGTCCAGAACATATCCCCGTACCAAAGGAAGGTGCCATTAATCAAAAGTTGTTCTCGCGTGACGTGCCGGATCTATCTAGCGTTAGTTGACTGAGAGCTACAGTGAGGGAGTTCACTAACTTATCTCAGCTATATAATTTGTGGACGCTCCGTTACTTGCACTAATGACGATTAACTCGAACAGCTTTTCAGATCTCTAAGCTTCCAAAAGCAGCGCCAGTGCTATGGAAAAGTGACAAGTGGGCAACGTCGTGTGGTTTATTGAGTTCAGTTTAATTGGTGAAATTAGAGCTCGTTAGTAAAATACCATTCTGCTGCAATATGCAAACACAACCAGTATTGTTTCGAATTGAGCAATAACTTTCCGATCATTATCCTGCCTAATAAATAGTTAATACAAATAAACCAAATAATCCAAAAATATATCTAAAGAAAATAATATCAAATCAACACAAATTATGATATATATACGTTGTAAGGTCGGGTGTCAGATGGAAATGAAACATCACAAGATATCGTACAAGACTGTCCTTTAATATGAGATTACATCGTTTATATATTGGTTACACACATAGAAATAATAAGTACTTACATACTACATCACACCTCCCAAGGCAATAAAAAAAAAAAGTATTTCATTCTTTGGATACTTTTTTTTTTTCTCTGATCTGATTATTACTTATACTAAATATTTGGTTACATAATTACTGGAATTTATTAATAATGATTATACCTAAAATTACAACAGATGTTCCGTCAGTGTTTACAAACAATACGTGTACTTATTAGCTGGCATAATCTATCCAGTGCAACACGAGTGTATGTCATTTTACAGCCACAATCGCAATGTAGATCTGTAACCTAAGTATTGTTACTATACATAGTTACGAGTAGTACAACTTCGTTCTGTCTTTATGAATAACATCATTTTTACCATTGATGTTTACCTCTACATTCGGAGACAAATCTCTAATAACAGTATAAGGACCAGTATAAAGATTTGAGAGCTTATTACCAGTTTCATTTTTTATCAAGATTTTATCATTTGTTTTATATTTTATTGGTCTTACATATTGATCATGTCTGTTTTTCCTTTCTAATTTCGTATTAATTAAATTTTTCCGTGCTTCTGTTTGTGAAATCTGCAATCTATATTTAAGCTCAAGGGGATAACTGTCATAATTGTAGAGTGGTTCTACTGTTCTTAAAAGGTTACTTGGTAAGTTACATTTCTTTCCGTAAACAAGTTCGAAAGGAGTAAATTTTGTCGATGAATGTACTGTGGTATTATATGCGAAGGCCCAAAAAGGTAACCATGAACTCCATGAGTCTGGTCTTTGATTGATGTGTATTCTTAAAAAGGCCCCTAGGGTTTTATGGGAATTCTCTAGAGCGCCAATACTCTGATGATGATATGCTGTTGAGTTCAGTTTAGAAATATTTAGAATTTTACATACCGCTTTGAATGTGTCTGACATAAACTCCGTATCTCTGTCAGTAGCGATTTCCCGTGGCACCCCGTGAAGGAGAATGAAGTTGTTGACGAACACACGAGCGACTTCAGCTGATGTTCTACTCATTAGTGGAAAAGCACATACATATTTTGACAGTTCGCACTGAAGTGTTAAAATATATGTGTAATTATTGTAATCTCTATCAAGTGGCCCTACTATGTCTAAAAATATTTTTTCAAATGATGATTGCGCCGTTGTGGTTATAACCATGGGTTCTTTTACCATAACAGTATACTTTTGTTTTTGACAAATAGTGCATCTTTTAACAAAGTTGTTTATATCCTTTTCGAGCCCCGGCCAGAAATAATATTTTTTAATGTTGTTAAACATTCTTTTTATCCCTGCATGGCCACTTGTCGGTAACAAGTGGAAGTCATTTAAAATGATTCTCCTGTCTTCTAAATTATCTACTCTTTCTATATCATTTAAAATACATAGCCGTGGTCCTTCCCATTTTGTATATCCTTTAATCTCATTAATTATTTTGTCTAAAAATACGTTATTGTATTTATTCTTCATAAAATATATTTCATTTATATTATTGCCATTACAGAAATCGCACATCGCTCTCACAAATGCGGCTGGCGTCAGTTGTGATCGAGCAGATGGATTTATATACAATACTAATTTTTCATGATCATATGAAAATATACCATTTTCCTTTGATATTCTATTTATTTTTTGTAGCCTGTTTAGGCATGTTTTATCAATAAATTGCAGCTCTACTGCATTATTAGGTTTATTAATAGTTCCTACAATCCTTGCTTCACCTGAGACACAGTTTTCTACGGTAGCTTCGGGAATCTGTGAAGTTGTTTCTAATTGTTTGATTTGTGCTCGTGTCATTATAAATAAACATTCGTGCATACTCTTTAAATCCTTCGACGATATCGGAATTCGAGATAAGGCATCGGCGGCTGCATTTTGTTGACCTTTGACGTATTCTATTAAATAGTCATATTCTTCTAGACATAATCTAAATTTGAGTAATCTACTTGACGGTTCCTTTAAACTAAATAAATATACTAGTGGTTTGTGGTCGGTGACTATTTTGAATGAACGCCCATACAAATAGGGTCTAAAATGTTTCACGGCCCATACTATAGCCAGGAGTTCTTTTTCAATAGTCGGGTAATTCCGTTCTGCTTTGTTTAAACTCCTACTGGCGTAAGCAACTGGGCGACCATCGCCATTGGATAAAACCGCTCCTATCGCGTAACCTGACGCGTCAGTTTGTACTATAAACTGATTTTTATGTGATAAATCCGGATATTGTAGAACTGGAGGTGTAGACATACATTCTTTAAGCGTCTCAAATGCCTTTTGTGCGTCACTATTCCAATTAAATTGAACATTTTTCCTACACAAATTATTTAAACTGTGCGCAATTTCAGCAAATTTTGGTATAAATTTGCGATAATAATTCGCTAAAGCTACAAAACGCTTTACTTCATCTGTGCTTCGAGGAATTGGATAGTTTTGTATAGCACTAATCTTTTCTGGATCGGGTAACACACCGTTGTCTGTTACGACGTGGCCTAAATAGAGCATTTCTTTCTTAAGGAAGTCGCATTTCATCGGATTTAATTTTAAATTAACAGTGCGCAATCTTTCTAAAACTTCGATTAAATTTTTGTTATGATCCAATAAGCCCCGTCCCATTATAATCAAATCGTCCTGATAACATAAACATTTTTCGTAATTAAGGCCCGCCATTGCCATTGTCATCATTCGGGCAAATGAGTTAGGACTTGTCTTAAGCCCCATTGGCATTCTAGTCATTTGAAACTGGCCTGAATGAAAAGCTGTAAATTTCCTACTATTGGGTTCGAGTTCCACGTTATAAAAACCTTGACTTAAGTCTAAGTGTGTAAAATAGATACAACCAGAGAGTGAATCTAATATTTCATGAATATTTGGCAGAGGGAATTTATCATTTTGTACACTGTTATTTAGCTTTCGGTAATCAATGACTAGACGCCATTTTTTCTCTCCGTTTGATTTCTTTGGTACTAAAAGAACGGGACTAGACCATTCGCTATTACAAGGTTCAATTATACCTTGTTCGAGCATGTGGTCAATTTGATTCTGTATTTCCCCTTTTTGGGAATGTGGGAGCCTGTAGGGTTTGCTATAGATTGGTCTAGTACCGGGTTTTATAGTTATTGAATGTTTATATATGTTTGTCGTAGTTAGCTGGTCTCCTTCGAGATAAAAGGTATCATTATATTTTGCACATATATTTATAATACTAATTTGTTCCTCTTTATTTAAATGCCCTAAATTTAATAATGGTAGCAGTTTTTTGACTCGTTCTGTATATTTACTGGGCTTGTCAAATATACAGATATTGTAATCACTTGCTTTATGTATATTAGGTTGAATGTTATTTATATAAAAATCATTTTCAGTGGTATTCAAGATTCTAATTGGTAACTTCCCATTCGCAGGATTTGCCAGTGTGCTTGCTAAAAATATTCCGTTTCCTATTTCCGCCGCGCAGACTACACAGTCCTCCGCTATGTCGGTCGTAATGTAATGCGTACTTTCGGATCTAGCCGGTATAGTTAGCGTCTCATTATGTAAGGTAATCGGCAGACTGATTTCTTTATTGTTATTATTTATAATCAATGATTTAGTCTTAAAATTAATAATCGAATGATATTTGCTTAAAAAGTCTTGGCCTAAAATGCCACTAGCCTTACAGGGTAAGGAGTCAAATACGTGGAATTTATGGTTTAGAATTTGATCGCCTGTTCTTAATTCAAGATAAACAAAACCGATCGCTTCTATTTTTCCACCAATACCTTTTACAACAAGCTTCCCTTTTTGGATGGGTACATTCAACTCACAAATGTGTTTATATTTTACGGCCGATATGGAAGCTCCGGTGTCGATTAGCCACGTATATGTAAGATTATTATGCTTGGAGTTTAATGAAATATGATATATGCTGTTACATGACATCATAACGCTTTTATTCACGAAAAAACTCTTCTAAATTTTCATTACTATTTTCGGATTGACTTTCTCGCAGGTTTGCATCTGTCAAAATATGCATATGTTCTTGCTGTTCCTGGTTATTAGCCTGGTTATAAAATATCTTACCTCTGGTTCCACGGTTTGATGTACCACGGCCGCGAGATCTCCATCCACCGCGACCTGTTTGCGATGTTCGATCATCCCTCCGTTCCGCTGGTAGGGTTGCTTGTCCTCGTCCTCGTGACACCCCCTGACCTCTGGAATTCCTATATTGGTGGTAGTTGTTATTACGGCGCATAAATAGAATATCTCCTGAAGTGGACGGTGTTGAAACTTCTTCATCGACGGCTGCTTGTATAGCATCACTTAAAGATGTAAATTGTCGTGCTGCTATTATAGTGCTTAGCCGACGATTTCTCAATCCGTCGGCAAAACTTTTAATGGCTAATTTTTCGTTTATAGGCTTTAATATACCGAAGTTTGACTCATTGCCTTCAGATTGGGAAATCGTCAAGTCAACAAACAAATCAGTTATCTTCTTACCATAGTCATCTATAGAGAGATCGTTTTGTTTCACATTGTACAATTTGTGTTGTAGAGCCGTTGCCGATTTTTTTGGTAACAGGCTTGTTTTCATAGCCTTGACTAGCTCATTTACACTGTCATATTTTGTGTTAAGTTTGAGTTTAGCAGACTGCGAAAGTCGGCTTTTTAGAACAAAATTTATTAATTTAAGTTGACCGTCTGAGTCAAGTTCCGTTTGATAGTATTCTATCCCATCAATGAGCTGTTTCGTATTTGTGCCGTCGTCATTTAAAACTGGTAATAAGCTCAAGGCGATCTTTAAATCAAATTTTGCCATATTTAGTTCTATTATCGATCCTTCAGCTGATGATGAATTATTACACAAATCTAAAATATTGTCATACAAGCTAACAAAATCTTTGCTTAATTTATCAAATTTACGTGATTCCTCGTCTTTTAATCCAGTTTTAAGCAAATTTAAATGTTCTAAACTGTCATTGAAAGTACTCAGTAATTTATCGGCCTCTTTTAGCTTTTTCAAAACAATTTCACCTCTTCGTCTACTTGGCCCTATTTTTATTAAATATATTCTTATCTTACCAAGGTCATTATATAACTGTAACAACTCCTCATACATAACTGTTCATAATTATATAGTTCGCATACCTTAATCTCGATTATGATTTCACTGCTAAGGCACGTGTACACAGTCCGAATTAGAATTGCCGCACTTTCATACATTTATTAGGACACTGAACTCACTAGAACACTTGCCGAATTGTAGAATTTGTTATACGCCTCTGTGTTGTCATGGACCCTTGTTGGAAGCATGGACCCGACATTCCTCGCTTGCAGACATGCCACCAGCACCGCCGCGGCACCTTCTGGATCGGTCCACAGAACGCCTTAAGATATGTCTCGTTATCTGCTCTCGCGTCCACGACTCATGACATCTCTTGTATATGTTATACATGAAATATAACGTACCGAGGAATAAAATCGTGCAAATGATTATTAACACGATACTTATGGCCGACAAATGTAATTTGAATTCCTCCACTGTCGCGGTGTTTTTAGCGGCGCTATTTTGATTGAGAAATACCTCTTCATTAGTTACTTTTGAGTTACACATGATTGTAAGTTACTTTTAATATATCTTCTCTCACTTAAACAGTTTCCGCGCAGAGCAAAGTCTATACTAATCGCGCACATGATTCAAGCCCTGTTTAGTGGCAGGGTCGCCATGTAAGGTCGGGTGTCAGATGGAAATGAAACATCACAAGATATCGTACAAGACTGTCCTTTAATATGAGATTACATCGTTTATATATTGGTTACACACATAGAAATAATAAGTACTTACATACTACATCACAACGTGCACACGAGCACCGATGAAATCGCGTGATCATAAACAATTAGTTTCCCTACCCCCGCCTGTACATAGGCATCCCACACACGAATCACACACATGTCTCGGTATTGTGTCCGTATCGATTCGTATCGGAGCCTCGTGTACAAGTTGCCTACGTGCCCGGATTACCTGCTAATAATTATGGAACTGAGTAATTTGTCGAGACACGTACGATCTACGAAACATCTGTGGTTTTTATTAGATGTAGGTTAACATTGAGTTATTATTTATTTTATTTTTTCCTTCATAGCTTTGCCCGAATTCAAATCGAAAGTTTTTCCGCAGTAAAAAGGATCACCGGGATATAGAAATCATCATGGCCTACCTGAAGGCCACACTACAATATCCGTTCAGCCAGTGACGCATACAAAAGTAATAGACAGTCGAATTTTGTTTATATAATAATGTTATGTATAACAATACTGAATTTGTGTAAATATAAAAAAACAGGCCAAGTGCGAGTCAAGATTTATGTCGCTAGTTTCAAATGTCGCTAGTTTCAAACTAGCGACATAAATGGCCATATCTTTTCCGTACACGTAGAAGGTTTTTCACAGCTCTAAGGGATCACAGACTTAAATATATGATTTTCATTTCAACTCGATATTAGTTAATGTATTGTCACCATGGCGGTGGGCCCACTTATCAACGTGGCGGCAAGCGAGAAATGTACTAGACATCGAGAACAGTGCAGGCTTTAGGTAAGCAACACATTCACTGAAAAATTTAAATCTCCCAGAAATCGCAGTATTTCCTTCTAACTTAAGTCATGAGGAGCACACACGTGTGCTAATTTGTGCGCTGTTTACCTCCAGCTCTTGAGTCCAATTAGCCAATCTTCAGCTACGTATATATATGGACGAAGAGTAGAAAGGAACAGAAGGTTGGATGCCGTATAAACGGCGCCAACTAACACACACGCGACTTTTACGCAAAGCGAATGCATGCGCACTCAACAATGGCGTTTTCAAAAAGGAACGTTTTCACTAAACAAACATAAAAAGAGTTTCTTTGATATTACGGAGTATATTAACCTAAGAAAATGCTCGATCTGTTCCAAATGCTCGTCTGTTTACAAAAATAACTTAATAAAAAAAAATATGTGTATTAGCTTGTTTGTTTTAAAACCCAACCTTGCGATTTTCGCGTGTATCGATTCTCGCTTCAATATAAAACAAGGTTTAGCGCGTGGAGGACAGCTCACAGGGAGCTGGCTGGTGTACCAGAAGGTTGAACAGGCGAACGCAGCGCGATGTGGTTTTGTACTCCTGGGAATCTGTTATTTTATTATAAAAGTAAGACAAACGAAAAAAATAACGGTTGCCGTTTTCGTAGCCAATAAAAGTTTGTAATTTCGTGATGTCCATCTATTCGTATGTTTGTTTGACTGTAAGGAGCTTATCTTCTGTACCTACCTGCTGTGCGGCATGTTTGCGGACATCAGTCGCCTAATGAGTGAAGTTAGTTCTCGCCGGTCCCGGGGGACAGCTTCAGTTCACTCGCACTTGCTTATTTATCCTAACGGTAGTGCTGGCCTTAATGAGCGAACGTTGTTCGAATAATCGTCTCATTGGTCCAGCTAGACGATAGACAACATACGCGGTTTGCAGCTGAGAATCAGCTTCAGCGCCTTGTGCGGCCCCAACGGTAGGTGGAGCAATGTTCTCCGCGGGGACTGGTCGCAACTAAAATGACTAAATAAAAGAAAGTTGCTGAAAACCGAGCTAGGTAGCATGACGAGCTTATTTTCACACACAAACCATTAGCCATTTAATTTTATCCAAGTCTGTTCCAACGGCGGCCCTCTAGGCCACCCAACTACCAATAGACAGGAATATTATAAAGTTGCGGTTACCCGGATGATAGCAGTTGTTTAATTCCGGAAAATATTGATCGAATAACACGATATCATAAAATCATGCTATTTTCCAATTTTGTTGTTCCTGGCATCATACCATTATCACCGCCATATGTATTTGAACAATAAGGAGCAACTTATTGTGATGGAAAATTAAACACCTGATAAAGGAATTGCAAGAAGAAAAACAATTCAACATTTCTGATCTCAAACTCGACGTTTGATAGACTAATCAAGTTTTACTGCAAAACGTCTGTTTACTGGCAACCGTAGTCAGACATTATTGGAACATTGCGTTTGATTCTCCGACATTCCGTCGAGAACAATTTTGCTGTCAATAGTTGCGGCTTAACAGCTATATCAGCTCACACAGACCAAATCATTTACTGTCTATCTACATGAATGTGTGACAGACGTAGTTAGCTGCTGCCTGCCGTGCACAGCCGTGCACAGCCGTGCGCTCGACACTCGCGCGGTCACCACGGGTCACGGGGTGACAGCATTACAGGGTTGCCAGCACTATGCGTCTGCGTGCAGGGTTGCCAATTTTCCAGTTGAAAATAAAGAGTATCATAAATATCTGTTTAACTAATACCAGTCCATCTTATTTTTAGTATCTAAACTGTGAGCGCAAACGGAAAAGCATTTAACTGAGATTCCTAACTCACTTAACTTTATGATCCGTTATTAGTATTAAAATGAATTGTGTTTTTGCTCCTCCTATTTTTTGCTTCGTTGAAGTGGGGTAAACATTTCACAACCAGCCCATAACATTAACAGCTGGGACTCTTGTTTCTAGTATGTGCGAGGGTGTGGGCCGCAATACACCAAGCCTACCACGGGTTGGTGGATGACACAGGTCTATACTTTTTGGTTGTAAGATATGCTGTGACACTGACTGCCACTGTGTCGCACTGACAGACGGCTTGCTTAGCGCCCGGAGGCTAGCCAGTAGCGAAGTGAAACGAAAGTTCTAAAATGTACGAAACCGGCCGCACTCACGACCGTGTATCGGAGTAGCGAGCCTGCAGGTTCCACCTGTCACAACGTTCGCACTCTAATAGCCTAAATTAATTACACAGAATAACTGCCCGACTGGGTTCGAACCCACGACCTGCGAAATTTGAGTCTGGCATGTAGTTGTCGTGGCTCTGTTACTTTATGGATATAATAACGTTAAAGAAAAACGTAGAAACACACGTTGTGTACCTACATAGTTTGGTTATAATATAACAGTACTAGATAATGCATGTGCTGTATGATGTGGATGTAAATCTGTAGCGCTGTATGTGTCCTTATCACAGTGTTTATCTACAGATATCGGACGCTAATATCGTGTTTACTTTGATAATGTCACTCGTGTCCGCATATTGTGGCGCATCTATATAATTCGACACAATATGCGGACATATGTTCGTCGTTCGTTAATGTTCGTCAATAAGAGTTTTCTTTCTTGTCACTGTCTTTTGTGATATTCTACTTGTAAGCATGGCAATCGCCAATTTGAATAAAGATTGTCATCACTACTAACTGTCAAAAACTTCAAAGTTTAGGCCTCTGTAGCTGTAAATTAAACAGTGAAAAGACTGCATCCTTACCTATTTATTTATAAGCTTTTGTTATATTAATTATTACTTTTTTAATAAACTCGTAGAAGTGTTCGATGTAGTTTTATTTAAGCTATTATTAAAAAGAACTACTCGTAGCACCACACGACGTGATCTTGTAAGAGAAAAGAAACGCGTACAATATTCGCGCATGTTATAAAAAAAGTTATACACATTTTCTATTGAATATAAAATATAATAGATAATATAAGAAAGACAGGTTAAAATACATAGAAGAATAGAATTAGATTAGGTTAATATAAATAGCTTCTTTGATAACGTTTAGATGTACAATCTCATCTTCTTTGTGTGGCGTGATATTTTCCGCGCTGTTTTTCTATCCCTGCATGCTTCCTTTTTTTGTCAGACTTTTACTGAATAAAACCCACCCATGTTCCTTCTTTTGCCCATCGTGGACCGGGGCGGCGATATTTCTTTTGAACAACCCGACACCCTGGCAGGCCCTCTGCTTTGCTGACATCTCTTTGAAGCGCGCGTGAAATACGAACGGTCAACGTGGCCTATCGTCACTAGACGACGGACGGTGAGCTACCCATTGGTCACCGTCCACAGACCCGCGTCTACGGTGGCCGGGAGTCGTCTCGCGGCTCCCAGACTGAGATATGTACGGCAGTGTGTGTCGTCAGTAAGATATGATGTTCTATGAATCGTAGTAGGTAGAATAGATGGATGGTGATGATCCTTCCTTTATCCATTGCATAACCCCGTCTTCTTTATGTTGAGATCTGCCGCCGCGCCCGCTGTCGCCTGTGACATGTGTTCCGCTCCCCGCTCCCCGCTCCCCGCACAGTGCGGACACGGCCTCACATGACGCCGGTACAAGTATCAGGCACTTGTCTCTTGTATCTTGCGTATTAATGACGTCACACGTCATTAAAACCTTGATTAAACTATTTCTTACTAAATATAATATGAGTTTGATTAATCCAGTTAATTATAACTTCATTAGCACGGCGAAATTCGATTTGTATGGTATAATTGTCATTGTTCATTTATTTTGTGCAGACTCACACGTTTCCTGTTTACGTTTTCAATATTTTTTCAATTTGCTAACTGAAATTCAGCGCTTTTGCTTCTCGTAATTTTCTGTACAATTTTCCGGCTTATTGTACAGTCAGCAGCTTTCAATTCTCTCGTTAAAATCATTTTCACTCGCTCAAAGTGAAAAACAATCAGGAATCGTGTCGTATACTTGTCATCGCGTCCGGCCGGCGCGCGGCGTCGGACGGCCGTGTAGTGTTGAATGAGCGCAGATAATTAGCACCGAGTGCCGTCGGTTGCCGTCCGAGTGCCGTCCGAGTGCCGTGCGAGAGAGCCGCCCGGCAATTAATCGCGGTTGAATGTCAACACGCGAGACGTATTGCGGTTTCAACAATATGTAAGCTGTTGTTATGCTTTTACAGGTACCGGTTATTAATATAAATACGTCAACCTGAGTGGAAATATTTGTCAATATTTTTTAAATGGTCTAAATTGTCATTTTTTGTTCTGAGAATAAAGCTATTTATTCTCGTTCCTCAATGATTTGTAATATTTTCCAGACTCCACTTTATAAGTTATCTTTCGTGCTGAAATGTTTAGGTCTGAAATAACTTAACATTTATACTTAAATGAGTTTTAAAACGTTTAGCCTTAGTTCGAAAAAATTTCAAATTGTCGATTTTCGTCTTTGGCTTGAATAACTCGTTGCACTGTTTGTTTTTGTTAATCTTACCAATATTTAGTATGCGCCATAAGCATATAACCAGATAGACCATATTTTATTGTTTTCTAGTTTTGGCCTAGTTGTTGATAAGTTGGCTGTCTCAAACACTTTCAACTACAAGATTCGTAACTAGTAAAGCAAATTGTTTGTGATATCTTCTAAACGAGTAATCTCATAAACAAATTACTACAGACCCCATCGATTGCGGCGAGTGATCGTCCCAACTCGTCTTATTACGGTTGAGGACAAGGGTACTGCGGCCGATTACAGTTTAATTAATAGGAGAGCTGACGACCCTTATCTTGATGTATTGACGAATTGTATTAGATACGGGAGGTCCGTGTGAATGGAGCACTGAAGTTGCGCTGGAGCTGAAGGACTGCGTCGGTTTGTAGATGCGATCGACTTCCGAGTTGTACTTTGACACAAATGATTGACTGATTTTAAGCACATTAAATGAGTACATACGGTTTGTCGTTTAATAGTCTTAAATTGACTGATAAAGAATAGGTATTGCGATTTTAAAAAAAGGATATGTTTAACTGGAAAGGACAGCTTGAGGGCGCGAGGTGCGGGGCGCAGGGCGCGCGGCGCGGGGCGGTGGGCCCCGGGCTCGGGGCGGTGGGCCCCGGGCTCGGGGCGGTGGGCCCCGGGCCCGGGAAGATACTTAAGTGTTGAATGACTGAAAAAAACATAACCTTACAGAGTTATGCTACTAATATTATAAACTAGCTGGTGCCCGCGGTTTCGCCGTGATATAAAAAAAAAACTTTATTAACTTATTCCAGACTATAATATAACTCTGTGCCAAATTTCATCAAGATCCGTTCAGCCATTTTGACTTGAAAGAGTAAAAAACATCCATACATCCTCAGAAACATTCGCATTTATAATATTTGTAGGAAGTATATGAGGATATTTGGATGGATGTTCTGTATTCATGCAAAAAATGCTAAACGGATATGGATGAAATTTACTTTTTTATAAGAACGTTTGTCGCTTTGACTGTTTGTAAATAGATAATATCAACGGGTAAATCAAAATAATCTATATTTTGGTATCATAATCTGATCATTAAGACTCGTCACGAGGGCCGCGACAGGCGATCGACAGAGATCTTGTTTATACATACGTGATTAAAATTAAATTAATAGCAACCCCTTGTAAGGTGTTATGTGTATTGGCAGCACACACCCCTTCATAGCGGTTTTCCCCCCAGCTAACGCCCGCGACCCCCGTCAACTTGACGGAAGGGTAGTTATCGAACGGAAGGGCTGTTTTAAAATTATCATGGCGGTGTTGCCAATTTAATTTTGTAAGGATTTTTTGGGCTGGTAATCCGGTGTTGGGTTGTAAAGGGTTGGTTTTTGGACAGATTACTGTACCTACGTTAGTAAATACTCAATAATTTCTTGAATCGTGGAAATAATTTAATAGGACTTACAAAGCAACCATACCAACCACATCGTTAATGTTTTCCCCATTGTTTGTATTTTTATTTTGTACATTTGTGTACCTATATTTTGATATATTTGTATGGTATTTGGTTTTATTTTTATAGTATTTTATAGATACGTGGAGTATAAATTAATAATTTATTTTCTGTTTTACACCTACCACTGTTCTTCTCGGCATCACCCAAAGGTCGACTGGTAGAATTAAGTTCGCCTCTGTACTTTGTGCTTGAAGTGTTAATTTGATACATACATACTAATAAAAATGTGTTAAAAAGTAATCTCAACCATCTCTGTGCCCCATCTTTGACCTTAAAATAATTTTCCAATAATTCGCACTAAATTTCGCACTAAAGTTCTTCTTAAAGTTTGATTTCAAAGATTAAATTTACTGTGTACTTGGGAACTGCTTTCGACCGTGACTCCGTTGGCAATTAACTTATTGTAGACTTCAATAAGCTGTAAGTAGGGATTAATTAAAGTCAGAAAAAAGTGGCTCCTCAAGTAACTTGAAACTTTACAAAGTTAGACAGCAACGTAGAAACAACACTAAGCACGGAACAAATAACTTTAATTAGTCAACAAAAGAAAACACTAGCATTACAGACTCTTTGGGAATTAAATATAAAGGTTTATAAATTGAAAGGAAAGTAGAGGACAACTAAAAATTGAAAAAATAACTGTGTCATGGATGATATGATAACGAATCATAGACAAATTTAGAAGAAGACATGCTGCGCCGACCCACAGGGAATGGGCATAATTGCACGAGAGTGATTGTGATGACGACGGTGTATATTTGATGGTGATGTGGAATGTAGGCCTCTTCTTAATAGATATATATCATTTATAGCGATCAAGACAGTCGACCTCAGACGAACAATATTTTCTCGAGAGAAAATCAAGTCACAATTTATTTTTCCCTAAAACTTGGGATTTGAGAAACTTGAGCAACGGGACGAAATATTACACAATTCAATACAGTTACCTGAACAAACACTCCTTTCATTATTCCCGCATTCAAACCTACCTGTGCCCAAAATACAGTGAATCAATCAATCATTCAATGAACAAAGCCATTCAAAACAATCCCATCCAATCACAATTACACAATCGTATCGGTTCAATCTCCCCCCCCCTCCCCTTACATACACTTCACTCCCTTTGCACCACCTCATACCCCTCGACTTATTCATCACAATCTTAGTTGGTTCAAAGACTCCGGATGTTGTCACTTGACAACTTCCCTTTTGACACCTCGACGTCAGACACGTCAGAGTAACGCGATCACTTTAAAATTCAGTTGGTGCGTGTGTTTGTGTGACCTAGTGTCTGACAGGTACCGGTAGCGAGGAATAGAAAGGGGCTGGAGATCGCTGAATTGATCGCGATTGGTGATTGTAAGAGATAAGTGACAATTACTTAGTCGTAGCTGTCCTTTTGCTATAGTTGGACAAAAAAGATCGTTCTTTAATTCTAACAACACGTAACTACACCAATAACAAGGCTTCCCCATTGCAAGCCTGAAAAGTGTAGATAGATGTTTTTTGTAGCTTTTTCCGGAGAAAGTATAGAGAACAATATATTGCTATCGTAATAGGAAAGAACCTTACTAGTCATATAAGAAGACAGAACAAAAACTACACGCGCGAGACAAGAGGGCAGATGTTGACATGTTGTCATCGAGATGGGGTAGGAGCGTGCGACGGATTTTGTGAGAAACGAATATAAAGACTACAATTTCAAAAGTTATACATTTTCATTTAACAAATGAAATGGTACGAGAGTCCCTTAGGTACTATAAATATTGTGTACCATAGCAATATAAAATATAGTTTAATAAGTTAGTAAACACGGCTCGGCACACTCGGCACGGTTTGATAGGAATAATAATAATTTACCGTCACTTACAAAATGGCACAATGGTTAAGACTTGCCCCACACAACCGGCCTATCTGCTTTATTATTAACTAGCTTTTGCCCGCGGCTTCGCTCGCGTTAAATTCGGGGTAACAGAGTTGCCCTTTCCTGATTTGCAGGTACCTGCTACCTGTAGTTTTTGCCCTTGCGCCTTATTTATTGTAATAGTAAAGCCAAGTTTTCCCTTTTCTTCCCTTTTTCTCCCTCAGTTTTCACTTTAAAAAAAAACCTATAGCCTATGTCCATCTCCATGATCCCAACTATCTCCGTATCAAAATTCATCAAAATTGGTTTAGCCATGTAGGCGTGAAGACGTAACAAACAAACTCACTCTCGCTTTTATAATATTATTAAGGATATCAAAATGATTGACAATACAAATATTCTAATTACTTAGTACTGCAGTAAACCGAAGATAGGTTTTTTTGGGTTCCGTACCTCAAAAGGAAAAAACGAAACCCTTGTAGGATCACTTTGTTGTCTGTCTGTCTCTAACGATCTTATATCTCAGGAACGCGTCGGGTATCGACATGAAATCATATACTCAAGTCTGTCAATCCTGGAAGTATACGCAGTCAAAATATATGACCGTTTATGTTGCAAGTTTGTACGGAACCCTCGATGCGCGAGTCTGACTCGCACTTTATATTAAAACTAAATTTATTTTACGTATCGTTTTAAAACATTCTCTATTTTTTCCTCATAAACAATACAATTGGGTAACAATCGAAGTGCAGTAAAAATGAGAGATTTATTTTCAGTAAACTAACTGATTTTGAAATTGTGTTGTTTTTCAGCAAATATTGCGATGAAAAATATTCATCATGTAAGTACTCAATTTGATAGAAGATTCAAATTGCCCATTGTTTTTAAATTGATTAAAAAGTGCTATTACTCGGTGTTTCAAATATTATAAACGTAACATATCTGCATGCTTATAATTCCTGAAGGGTTAGGCAGAGTTGTACCCTTCTGTTTTTTTTTGGGTTGGGGAATCATCATATAGCTTCCCCCGCTCTGGGCGGAGCGGGGGGGCGTGTCAGACTTTTACTGACTAAAACCCACCCATGTTCCTTCTAATGCCCTTTACGTTCCGGGGCCGCGGTATCTCTTTCGAATAACCCGCAACCCCGGCAGACGGAGGCTCTGGCAAGCCCCTCTGCTTTGCTGACATCTCTTTGAGGCGCGCGTGAATCACTAACGCACCGTCGACACGGCCTGTCGTCAATAGACAGACGGACGGTGAGCTAAGAGTTGTACCCTCATGACAACATTTTAAACGACCCTGGAATGAAACCCAATTCTTCATGTTCAGCAGTAGTGCTTAAGGCGCGGTAACAAGCTAATCTTTAGGTATTCGCGGAAGTGACGCTAGCTGCCTACTAGGCATGTTCTGACACAAGTACACGACAGTATTGCATCGAAAGAATAGAAATAAGGTCGAAAATATTTCGGTGTTTGATTTTATTTGAATATCATGTCCGCCAAAATGTAGGTCATTTTGCAGTTTTAATTGAATATAAAAAAAATACAGTTCCGTGTTTGAAAATTTTTTGATATCTCTTTAGTCTATAACATTTCCTTTGTTATAGAAATAAAAAATATGATGGTTGTCGCTGAAAAAATTGAGAATTTCGAGACGAAAAAATTTTTTTTGTGGTCTTTTCAAACATTTTTTTTTCAAATCAAATCAAAATATTTTTATTTTACATAGGCCTACATGGGCACTTATAAAACGTCGAGAAAAGATGCACGGTTCGGAGAAGAACTGCCAAGAAACTCCATGGTTACTCTTTTAAAATCATTTAGTTTTACAATGTTGTTGTTGTTACAGCGTTAGTACTTAAGTATGAGAGGACAGTGTAGGCCCGACAATAAGTCATTGCTTACTTTACAGAAAGTAAAATAAAATAATACGTTAACAAAAGTTAACAAGCGTCTAAGAATCTACAAGGCCAACCATGTCCACTCATTCACAACGAATTGGTAGAAAATAATCTATACAAGAGTAAAAAAAAAAAAAAAATATTGCAAAAACAAAATAATAACTAAGAGACGAGTCACACAGATGTTGCTATCATGTTGCTATTTTCGTAGTTCTAGACCACTTTTGTAAACAGATTTTGTTTAACTCTTTACTTTATGTATTGAACTATACACGGTATTTTTTTTGGCTAGTGGCATGTACAGATACCGGCTAACTTTGCGACGAAAATCTAGACGTTTTACGAAGTGTTTGCTTTGTACAGCGCCTTAAGACGATTAGATCAAAGAGGTTGCCAAACTAAATAAAAATAACCAAAAGTGTCAACATCTTTAAATATAATCGCAAACCGTAAGAAAATAATAAAAAAACACGGCAAATAAAATTAATTTAGCGTCATGAGCGGAACCCACCTGCCAGTCCCGCCGCCGCGGTGTCTTCGCCTATATTAATGTAATACCATTTAGTCGAGCGACTCATAATGAGCTCTGTGATGAAACTTGTCCATTTAATACTCCGCACACTTCATACTTGCCTGGTACCTCATGTTTGGTTAACTGATAGCGAGTGGGCTGGGTGGAGTATCAGTAATACATGGCTTGTGTAGTAAGTGTAAGGACTATTACTATAAGCCTACGATTGAGCCCATAAGGTCAATTTAGGTCTGTTCTGACCATTCATTTTGTTGTTGTAGGTTATATTGCATTAATTGTCATTCACAACGCGACTTTACTCAGTCATACGAAGTAAAACTCTCTGTCACTGTAGTCGGTCATAAATTCTAATTAAAAAAAAACTACATCATCGATCTGAATTTATATTATTATTGAGGCATTACAAAAGATCCAAAAGGTCCTCTCTGTACAAGTGGCGAGCGGAGGCACTACACCGGGGGAAACTCCAGACATGCCTCCGAGGTGATCTCATGGTGGAATGGACAGATCTACTACCGTTGCAACAGTAGCACTCTCTCGGGTAGGGCATGCCACAATAGTGGTGACAAGTCGCCATTTTGAGGAGTGCCTGAAGAGGCGCCATGGTGTCCTTTCCAACTGCCCAACGCATGTCCTCACCGGTAAAGGATGTTTCGGAAGGTTCCTGCACATTATTGGGTGGGAGGAATGCTCGGGTGGCACCATTGTGACGATGGCCTTGACATGGTGGAGCACTCTGTAACAGTCTCCGTGTTTGGGTGGAGCACCGCTGTATCCACGTAGAGACGGCGATGACATCTCGCGCCCGAACCTGGTTCAGTCCATGGTCCGGAGCGAGAGGGAATGAGAAGCAGTCACCTCCATTTGCGAAGCACTCATGCTAGCGAAGGAGGTGGCTGTACGTTTGAGTCCCAATCGCCGCGGGGGCCTATGTAGGATACTCTTGAAAAACACTTTACTTTCCTTGACACACTGAATACTTGAACAATAATGGAACAAAGGCAGTCGCATTAAGTATGCAAATTCATATGTAGATGAAGACACATATTGTTAATGATGAACTGTCTGGTAATACCATACAATTGGTTGTAATGCCGTGAGACAGCGAACAGTGGCGCCACCTGTAACATCTACTTAACATAAATTACCCTTGTGTTTATATGTGTACACGATTATTTTGGCAAGTGGCTCAAATTTGAACTAACACCGCCGCGGTTTCAGGTTTCCAAACATTATTTGCTGTAGAATTCACAGCCGGATCCGCTGTTCTGTAATCATTATAATCTCGATCACTTCAAAAGCTTGTTGAGTGAATCGGTTTCTATTCGGCTTACTCCACTCTAGGCCGCAGCATCGCTTCACATCTGCTGAGTTGCGGCCAAACGCACATTTAGTATAAGAAAATAAAAAAGCCAAAACTTGCCCAACTAATTACCAAACCTAAGTCTGGTTAGACTGGAAGTCTACCTCCAATCTAATGAGACTTAGGTTTCCAATATACACACCTTTCTTTCAACGTCATTTGAGAAGCAAAAGATCCTTGTATTTGTCAATATTCGTTCTTATCAGGTAGCCGGGTAGCTTCGATTTATATCACTTAAAAAACCGTGACAAGTCATTACTTGTATAAATTGACGGCACACTCCACGTAAAACCGACTATGATATAAAGTGTCAATGTCAAAGCTTTTAACCTGAACAATATTCCATTAGCCGATTACAATAGTCGAGCAACGCAGACGGTGCGCGGATGGTGCGCGGACGGTACGCGGATGGTGCGCGGACTGCGCGGTGACGCACCTACCTAGTGAGGCAAGGTGACAAGCTTGAGGAGTTGATCATGTTGACGCAGCTAATACTAGATAAGCTAATTGTGACTGTTTAGATACTGTGTGATTGTGTAAATGTTTAGATTACTATGCGTCGTTTACAGTTCCATGAAACGTTCGTACCTCTATGATCACAAGCGCGACTGCTGAGTATGAGGTCCTGGGTTCGACTCTTAGGTTGCACATAGTGTTATTGGGTTTTTCTATCAATCATATCTTAGTAGCAGTCAGGGAATGTAGATTCGTGTCCGATTGATGGCAATGTGCTCTCTCCCTATTACATGGTACTTAATCTTAACCGGCGAATGTGATGTGAGTTTAATATTAGGTAAACGTCTGCCTATCCCCTCGTGTTATAGTGTAGACATGTTGGCACCGCTACACAGCGCGGCGCGTGATACACCGCTACACAGCGGAGCCTTGTGACATTTAACAGAAAGATGCGTAGCTGTTGATGGTTGTGACATGATTTTCTTGATAAAGTAACGAATGAGTTAAGATCAAGATTTGTAGCGAGTCGTTTGTGCCACCCTTATGTCTGTTAACTGTAAAGCGGTGCGTGAGTTGAGCACGTGTTCGCTAGGGCGGCCCTTTTGTTCTACACGTGTAATCCTTGCGTCAGATCAGAGCGGGAAGTGCGGTTTACGAAAATATTAGAACTACTCCGTTATTATTTTAGTTTAAGAAATGATTTATTGAAGGTACTTCTTCTTTTATAAAGAAAGGTTTAATAAAAAAATATATACTTGTCTCCGAGTATAACTGAGAAAGTCAGTAAAACAATAACACGTATTTGTAGTCGGGTAATATTACTAAACGATTATTTTATTTTGTTTCAGTTGCATCGAGCTGTCGACGGTTCCACATCTTTTACAATTTACTAAGGTATGTTTAATTATAATATTTACCGGGAAAAATAAACAAACAAATATTAGACTACTAACTAGAGCATAACATCATCTGCCTAGCCTTTTCCCAACTATGTTGGGGTCGGCTTCCAGTCTAACCGGATGCAGCTGAATATCAGTATTTTACATGGAGCGACTGCCTATCTGACCTCCACAACCAGTTAATACTGGGTAATACGATACCCCTTGGTAAGACTGGTTGTCAGACTTTTGGAACACTGACTACCTGTAACGACTGTCAAAGATCTACAAATGACAGCCGGGACCAACGGCTTAACGTGCTTTCCGAGGCACGGAGGAAACTCGGTATGTAACGGGTGGTCACCCATCCTAAGACCAACCTAGGCAAGCGCGGCTTAACCTAAAGATCGACCCGAGCGGCTGCTATTATTTAGCCACGAGCTCCTCCTAACTAGAGCTCCTACTAACTAGAGCATAACGAACATGGGAAAATAATCTCTACGATGCTTCTAAGACAATGTTCGGGTGTCAGATCGTCGCACGTTTTATAATATTGTATCACCAATAAGAGGCTTCTGTCTGATGATTGTCACATTTGATAAAAACCTCTTTACAATGCCACCGCTGACTTCTATCTGCCCGAACTGAAAAAAACTGTTTCTACACTTATTAAGTTCACAACTACCAGGGCAGATTAAAAAGTAAATGTCTTTACTTACTTACTTTTACTACAGAATAATAAAGTTCTATATAAACTGTCACTTACGAAAATGTTTCGTGATTTGTACTTAAGTAAGAAGTAAATACAAATCACTGAAGATGCCCCGTAAGAGACATTTTGTAGCGCTATAAACCGTGAAAGCTAAAAACAATAATAAAGTTGATTAATAAGATGTTAATGTCGGAAAAAGGCCGAAATACTGGGCTTGTCTAATATTTATGACTGATGACCCCATCTATAATAGCACAAAGCAAAGAAAGATATTAAAGCCTAGACAATAAAGGTGTGCCTACACTACACCACTGACTGTTTACATAAAATGTCAAACAAAAGGTTTATCACAAAACCTGTAGTTATAAAGTGTTAACAAAAGTCATCCATCTAAATAATCCCGCGTGAGTGGCAGAGAGGCCGGGTGTCGGGTGAGTGGCCGTATATTTCATTACAAGTGACAAATTGTCGCGGGCGACACCGCTGCCGCCGCGCTGTCGCCGCGCCGTGCGACGATGGGGATGTTCCATATTTATGCGATGGTGTCGGGTCGCACGCAGCAATGGATGTGAAGGAGTCGTTGTTTTGTCAAGTTTTATAGATAAGGTTTACGTGAATCTATTGGAACATACCACAATATACGGTATGCAAATGTTCTACATAAACGTTAAACGAAGGATTGGCTGTTTTTCTTCATCTTGTCTTAGTCTCGAGTCTTCTTACGTCTTACAACATAATATATAATACAACGTAACACTTGATTTTCTTCGTAAGGCTAAGTAAAGCTGTTTTGCAACACATAAACTATATATATATATATCCGAAATACGAAAAAACGTTGACTGTCTCGAGTGATGCTATGTTGTCGCGGTTTTCTGTATATGGTTGACCATCGATTACATGGTGGCGAGATCTTTGAGCGTCAACTTTTAGAATCCCAACAGTCATCAATTCTTCTAAGAAGTATCATGTGACGTAGAATCTGTGTGCGTGTGTAGCGCAGGTCCTATACACTGGTGTTTAGCTGTATGTTAGCCTGGAAAACAACTCGGAAATAATTAGGAAATTGACAACAAAGTATGAGCTATTTACCATTGTATTCACAATAGAATCGTTTGAAAGTTTATTACAATTTAACAACTCTATTTTCTAGAAAATATTGGTAATTTACTTATCTATCATTTATCTGAGGCCCGAGAAGAAAGATAAATTATTTCGAACAGCGGCGCCGGATAAAACTTCGCTCACGTTAATCATTCCTGTTACTTGACAAACTCTTTGAAGGAATATTTTTTGGACAAAAAATACGTTTTCATCATTCAAAATATTTTTGGAGTTGTTATGGCATTACCTTAACAGTTTTTAAAAAAATATCTATCTCAGTTAGAAAAACCCATATAGAGTAACATTTGCTATCATTAAATTAAAAATTTAAAAACACCCCCGACCCAAAAAAAGTACGCAATTATTATGACAAAAGGTTAAAAATGCTAAACCCTATAAAAAGCAAAAAAAAAACTTTTAACACCACGTAAGTAGCAACTAAAGCATGTCAGACTATCTACTCGGGACTTTGTGCCACCTTTATGTCGGAGGCATAACCGCTAATTTTGAACTGCAAATGGTTATCTTGGCCTGCTGTTGACCGTACGTATGAAATTTTTGATTAAATTTTGTCGTGTCGGGGGACCGCTCTAATTTATTAGCCTAACGTTAGAAGCTCACATTAAGAAGTCCTCAATCCCATTGTCATTTTTCATACAAATTTTTTGAGTCGTTCCTAAGATTGGGGGTTAAAATTATTGTTTATCATTTATTTAGATAGAGTATAAAGTTTTTTTTGAATTCGTTACTTACGTTAACATTTTCGTTGTAATTTAAATATTATTTTGTTTACTTATCTTCTTCTTTCTTTACAAGTAAATCTTGTGAGTCATACTATTCGTCTGTTTTAATTTTTTGTCCAGTGTTGTTGTATCATTTGGTGTAGTTGTGTACATATTTAGTTTTAAAATAAGAATTTTGTGATTGATCATTTGATTTAGGTAAGTATTTTTGAAGGTAAAAAGCGGTCCCCCGACACGATAAAATTTAATCAAAAATTTCATACGTACGGTCAACAGCAGGCCAAGATAACCATTTGCAGTTCAAAATTAGCGGTTATGCCTCCGACATAAAGGTGGCACAAAGTCCCGAGTAGATAGTCTGACATGCTTTAGTTGCTACTTACGTAGTGTTAAAAGTTTTTTTTTTGCTTTTTATAGGGTTTAGCATTTTTAACCTTTTGTCATAATAATTGCGTACTTTTTTTGGGTCGGGGGTGTTTTTAAATTTTTAATTTAATTTTTATTTTATGCTTTTTAAAGGAGCTCCTTAATTTTTCATTCTTACATTTAATTTCTTTTATGTTTCTTGCCATTTAAGGGCAATTTTGTGTTTTATTTTTAAATTTTGGTCATTCTAGATTTTCAGCAAAGATATAAATCGGTTTATCCGTTTCATTCCGGCATTCCAGGGTTTCATCCGCCACATCCCATTTCCAGCATCAGGTCCTCATCAATTAGAAATATGAAGAGAACTAGTCAAGACAAATTCAACGAGCCCAAACTCGATGGGTTTACTAAAAGGCAGTCCAGGTTTACATTTCCTACCTTCGAGCCCTATCACCAGACCAGCTCAGAGGTTCCAGATTTCCAGCACCAGGTCCTCGTCAATTAGAAACATAAAGAGAACTAGTTAAGACAAATTCAACGAGCCCAAACTCGATGGGTTTACTAAAAGGCAGTCCAGGGTTACGTCTCCTATCTTCGAGCCCTAACAGCAGACCAGCTCAGTGGTTCCAGAAGACATCAATGTTTCAAATGTCAGATCCTACATATGCTCGCAAGTAAACTGAGCGTGGAACATTCCTATCACACCTAACAAACGACCTGATGACCTTGAAGACCTGAACCGATTTCCACCAAACATAGCTAAGAACACTCTCGACTGATATACCTTTCAAACAAAAAAAACCGCATTCAAATCGGATCATCCGTTTGGCAGCTACGATGCCACAGACAGACACATACACATTTACACACACACACAGACACGTTAAACTTATAACACCCTGTCGTTTTAGCGTCGGGGGTTAAAAACGTTAACTCATTGTTAACTATACCCAGGTACTTATTTTGAAAATTACATTTAACGTGAAGCAGTGTTCAGCTGTTATGTAGGTTACCTAACAATGTTCAGCTATTTCCCCGTCATCGCTGCGGTCCCCTAAAGACTTGAGATTAAAACTTCCCTAAATTACTGCGACGATAAATTCACAAAATCCCTGATCTTATCAACATTTTCCTTCGAGCCACATGGACACCAATTTACGTTGATCCCTTATACACGCACCTTTCTAATAAGTCCAGGTATAAATGGACTTAATGGGTTTATAAAGGTTCCTCTTAAGCTGGACGATGTGGAATTGTGTCACGGAAAGGATGATTATGGCGCCCGGAAGTTAAATCGGACGCCCCGCAAGAAATCTTTAAACAATTCCTCCCGAATTTTAGGTAAAACATGGGTTTTATGAGCTTTCTATGAAAGAATAAATAAATTGATCTAATCCAATGTAGTCCTACTTTCCATTCACACTTCTTCAAATGATTATAAAGAAACCGACCGACTTAACGTAAAAAACGGCAACAAAAGTAACAAATACTATCAAATCATGCAAAGGATGGTGTTATATCACTAAGTACCCCTCAAGCAATTCAATTGATTTGAAAAATCCTCAAGATCTGACTGTCTAATATTTTCAACAAAGCTCGCTCGGAATCTAAGGAGTACAAGGGCCGCAGACGTGGCGCGGAGCCAAGGCGAGCCTCCGACACTTTGGCACCACGCCAACTACATCGATCGTTTATTGAGCAGGTCAACGTTCGCCCTTCACGACGCGTCACCGATGGAAACAATAATAATAAAATAAAAATAAAAAAAGCCTTGTATTTCTAGTAAAAAAAAAAAATTACAAAATAACTTATCTTAATATCTATGTTAATTTATTTTACAAGAACCCCTCCGCGGGTAAAGGCCTCCTCCAAAGAAGCCCAATTTTCTCTATCTTGAGCTAAATTCATCCAGTCTAAGCCAGCCGTTTTTATGATGTCTTCTGCCCATTTCGTCAGTGGTCTTCCTCTACAGCGCTTTCCTTTTGGACCTTCCCATGATGTTATTCTTTTAGTCCAGCGCTCGTCCTTTAATCTCGCGACATGTCCTGCCCATTTCCATTTCAGTTTTTGAGCGTATATTAGAGCGTCTTTTGCTTTTGTTGTGTTCCTTATTTTTATGTGTCTTATTTTTTGTATTTTTTTTATTTTTAGCATTTTTCGCTCATGGATGAAACAATACTTGTCCTTATATTATCCAACTTTGGTTAGAAAAAAAATTGATGGTATAGACCATCAATTTTTTTTCTGGAACAACGGATCCTAAACCAACGAATTCGTTAAAGTGGCTGAAAGCGGCTTTTGAAATAGATCTTGATTGAATACCTTCTGGTTTATTATTCATGTCTGTAGCCAGGAACTTGTCTCCAATTCATGACTTGGAATTTAAAGAAAGCTGAAGGAATATTATACTGAATTTATTCTTCTTCAGATTGTTCCGCTTCGTATCCTGCAAAATTAATCAAAACAGTTTTTATTTGTGAAGTTTAAACGTGGAAAATGCCTGCCTCTAACTAAAAATACAAAAACATTTTGCTCAATATAAAAAGTAAGAGCTAGCTAAAAGCATCAAAGGGCTTTACCATAAAATTACAGGCATCTCAATTTAGGGTTAAAGCTCTAGGTTAAAGTGGGCACCAATTAAAGGGGATGTTTCTTGCCGCGTACGATCCATGAAAGTGTCAATAAAATTCAAGTGTGTAGTACAGTCTGGCAAACAAGTACCACAGAATACACAGAAGCAGAAGGTCGAGTCTACATAACGAGCGAAAACGCACGCACACATAGACATCCTTCACGTATTGCAAGTGCAACCGTACCCGAGACCGGCATTTGTTTGAGTACGTGTGTGTAAATGTGTGCATGCGCCTGTTTTTGCATTTTATAATTGAGTTGTCTTCTATTCCTATCTAGTCTGAGGTAGGTCGAACACCAAACAAGTAAGAAACGTAGAACATTTCATATAATACGAGTAGATCGAGCCGTGAGAGATGGTTTACGAGAATTTTCATGTTGTTTTTATGATTGTCAGCGGACTTCAACGTTTTTGACGTGATCATATTATGCTTACTACAGGAGTTATAGCACGAAATATGAGTTTTTTATTGTTATGTTTTATTTATTTATTAAAACTTTGTGCACACATATAAAAAAAAAAAAAACACTGTACAAAGGCGGCCTTAGCCATGGGCATTTTCTACCAGCCTACCTTAGGGTAATGCAGAGAGAAAACATAGTAGGTGCAGGATGCATGACAGAAGGATTTCAAGAAAATATTTACAAATAAAATATAACGATAAATACTTAAATAAAATAAATAAATAAAAAATAGCCTTTATTTTCTCTGACCTTAAAATAAATACACTATTAGCTACAATTTTTGTTTTTGTGTAACATATATTTAAATTCTAAACTATCACTAGTATTTAACTATAAAAAAAACTATAAAATATGTATCTACACTTAAAAATTAGAAAAATATAAATAAAAATGTTTTTCTTATCAGCTACCAGGTCAGGCTATCTTGCGACATAGGCCTCCTCAAGTTCCCTCCACTTTTGCCGATCCTGCGTTGTTCGCCTCCAACCCTTGGGCAAGTCATCTTCCCACCTTTTCGTCTGCCTTCCTCTACGTCTTTTCCCATCCCTTGGGTACCATTCAGTAACTTTTTTGGACCACTTTCCTGTTGTTGTTCTCATCATGTGACCTGTCCATTTCCATTTCAGGATACGCGTTTTTACTTTTACATCTGCTACTTTGGTCATTTTTCTTATTGTTGTTGCTTTCCTTTTGTCTTTCAGCCTTAGACCCATCATACTCCTTTCCATTCCTCTTTGACAAACTGGGCGTATGTCAAAGAGGAACGATAAATACTTATATACATGCAAACAAAATAAAGTTAAGATTGTTAAAAATACATACATGGAGAAAAAATAACAACTATTCAATTTCGAGACTAATCTGCCAGCTCCTTCAGTAAATGTTGCAGAGCTTTTATTTAAAAAATATGTTTATATTTTTTAAATAAAAGCTCTTAGATTACTGTGTTTACAATAGAATAAAATTAGCTTAAAAACACAAAAATAAAATAAAAACAGCAATCAATTCATTTAAGTGACAAACAACATCCAGTTACCATTACAAAACTATTGATGTTATGTTTTTCTTTCTTCTGTTATGAGAGAAATAAGAATAATGAAGTCAAATCAAAGATCCCCGTGATATGAACGAGAAACATATTCGAAGCACGCACGACTCATGTTATCGTATTAATTATAATCCCATGTTTCATGTTATTTGCTTTCATCTTGTTACTAAGATGATTGGAAACAAATACATGTTCAAAGTACCTATCTTCCCTTTCATGAAACAATTTGTTCAAAGAAAATTCGAGCAGCATAATTTTTCATTATTTCGTGTTCGACATTAAGAACGTACCTACAGTATTGTGTTTCAACAATATCAAACACGACTTAACGCAGAAATTGTTGATCGCCGAAACTAAAAATGCTACCGTCATAAGTTCCAATGTTAATGGTCTCACCGGTGAACAAGTTAACTGTTTGCACCAGCCTGCGCCTCAAATATTTCACGACGAAGTATCGGAACGAACTGTATTCCTCTACAAAAACTTTTTGCAATCATTTTAAACCAATTCCGTTCGCCCTCATAGTGCAGCTAGTAGTAATTTATCGCTCGCGGCTGCACTTTTATATGTTTTATGTACAAACTTAACCACTCTATTAGAGGTTTCTTTGGAGTTCATAATTGCTGTTCGATGTTCTTCCATGTTTAAAAATGAAGCTTGTTTTTGTTTGTCATGTCTGTCTGTCCCTTCCATTGCTGTCGGAGACATGTCTTTGTTGCTTTTCTTTGTACTTTCATTATTTTACCGATATGTTGTGAATTCTCTTTTCCAATTGTATTTTTTCTCTGTCTCATTATTGTTACTGAATATCATTCCTACTTTGAATTCATGGATAAACTAACATTATTATTTTGTCATTCTCGATTGCGTGATCCATTTTCAATTCTATGGCAATTATTAAGGCATACGTAAAATTCTTCTTTGACTTCAATTATTTCCTTTAGTTTAAAAAAATAAAAAAGTTGCTCCGCACTAGGACTTTCTCCTGTGTCGTAGGTGCGTTTACAAACACTTAAACACACATACACATACAGCCAGCCCCGGAACAACTATCTGTAGGCCATACAAATATTTCTTCCGTGCGGGCATCGAACCCGTAACACGCAGCGCAGTAGTAAATCGCTCAGCCACTGCACCAACTGTGTCGTCAAATGACATAATTTAACATCGATCCTGTAATACCCGGAGGGTTGAACCGGGGTTTATGTAATGTGCCCACATTTTGACTATTATACTTACGTCACATGTGATAGAGACTACAATTGAATGCTTGTTTACACCAAATATTTCATCAACTTTCTATCGCCGCCTCGCTTTGATGTATTCTCCCCGTAACGTCATCATTCATCAATTAGTATTACATCTCCGGTTCGTCTCACGTTCGCTTCCACTAATGCAGCTGATAACCAATAAACGAAATAAAGGAACACAATACGAAGATAATGAGAAAATCCACTCTTGGCCGAATGTGCCCGCGGAGATTTTCCGCGATAATACCGCGATGCCGCTGATTGGATCGCTATTTTTATATTAACATATATATTAACTTCTCTTCACGATTTTATTATCAGAAAGGGTAAAATGTGAATTTATTGAAATGGATGAATTTGAATTTGCAGTTAAACTCATGGATGAAAGATGTGATGCGTTTTGTCCCGTTGCTGGGCAAGACGTCCTCATGGATGTCCAGTTTATCTATAGCCCTTCCGGCCAACCTGTTAGGAATGAGTCCAGATCGTCACGCCACCATGTCTCAGGGCCGTCTGCAAGCACTAAAGCTTCAAATAAATAGTCAAACATTTCAAGTTGGTTAAATTGTTTTAGAATCAGTTGAGTACTTAAAGAAGGAAGACACAAGAACAATAGAAAGGAAGATTGTTGAGATGTGATTGATTACTTCACCAAACAGACAATCTGTATTGGCTTTGTCTGAGACACTTAACTTAAGCATCCGAGAAACTCCAATGATAATTAATAATGAGATCAGAACAGTCATTAAAACAATAACAAATTTGAACAAATGCTCCCAATTTTATTTGAATTGTTACCAACGTATAGATTGAAGATATAGTTAATACACTCATAATCTACCTAAATTTTCTTTATTATTTATGTAACAGTATTTTACATGGAGCGCCTGCCTGTCTGACCTCCCCATTCCAGTTTGTACTGGGTTATACAATCCACTTGGTAAGACTGGTTGACTATAACGACTGTCACAGATCTTCAAATGACCACCGGAACCAATGGCTTAACGAATTTCTGAGGTACAGAGGAAACTCGAACAGTATGTAATGGATGTTCACCCATCCATGGACTGACCTTGGCAAGCGCTACTATCCTTCAAGTTAAGACCCATGTAGCCTTTTATTATGAAACCATGAGATCCAGTAGAAATAGCTAATATGGTAATGGTTATTTAAAATAATGTTATAAATCCATGCACGTTGATGTCGACATCATTGAAGCCGTGATTACTCGGTCGAGTAACAGCGATATAAACCTGGCCAGTTGACTTAATGTGGAGTATTTTGTCCGCAGTCACGAGGCTGATCGATTGACTCCATTGAGTGGAAAACTTTTCGCTTCGCTCGACATTTTCTTATTTTCGTGAGGTTGGTTTATCTGTTGCCAATAAACTTGTTGGATTAATAACTGGCCCTTTTGGAATAGCCAATTTTAGCAACTGTAGAAACAATATATTTCAATACACACTTATTGTTCTAATTTGTTATAATAAGCTTAATGATCAATTAGGTAATACCCATAATAGGCGGTTTTGGTAAATACTTAGTTAATATCAGGCAAATTACTAATGAATAGAGCCAGCTGTCGCAAATATATTGGTTTGGCTCCATTGTGGTCGCGGTTCTAACACCTATTCATAAATCTATTTTAATATTCGTATTACCCTAATTAGCACTCGGTCCATGAATTATAGATGACCACACGACTGTTCAATTAATACGTGTTGATCCATGATAAAGTGGAAAACTTAGCGTCACACAGCAACTATATTCTAACAATATGATTAGCAAGAGAGTTGTTGAGGAACACTATAATTCTTCTACGAAGAAACTTGTAACTAGCAGGTCAGACCGATTATGTCCTTTTTTTGCGGATCGGAAATCATCAAAGAACTTTGCTTTGGATGGAAAGAGGGGGAGTGTCAGACTTGTACTGACTAAACCCCACCCATGTTCCTTCTATTGCTCTTTACGTTCCGGGGCCACGATATCTCTTTCGAACAACCCGCAACCCCTGCAAGCGGTGGCCCTGGCAGGCCCCTCTGCTTTGCTGACATCTTTTTGAGGCGCGCGTGGAACACTAACACACCGTCGACACGGCCTGTCGTCAATAGACGGACGGACGGTGAGCTACCCATTGCTCACCGTCCACAGGCCCGCATCTACGGTGGCCGGGAGTCGTCTTGAGGCGATCGACGCCCGGGGCGTCTACCGCGGTGGCGAGGTTGGTTTGAGGTTCTCTCCGTTAAACGCCCACCCCCTTTGCCAGCATGACTGCTTCGCAGAAGGAGGTGACCGCTTCTCATTCCCTCTCGCTCTGGACGATGGACTGAACCAGGGCCGGATGCGAGAGATCTCCGCCGCCGATCGCCTCTACGAGGGCACGGCGGTGCTCCGCCCCGCGCTGGGCAGAGCGCGACTGTGTGTTCCACCGTGTCCTCCAGGCGATCGTCACAATGGTGACACCCGGGCCTTTCCTCCCGACCGATTATGTGCAGGAACCTCCCGAAGCTTCCGTGTTCGGTGAGGACATGTGACAGGCGGCAGGTGGGAACACCGTGACGCCTCTCCAGCCACTCCTCAAAGAGGGGACTTACCGCCACTATTGTGGCGTGCCCTGCACGGGGTTGCGACAGTAGCTATCTTCATGCCACCATGAGATCACACCGGAGGTCTGTCCGCTGGGCGGCAATTTGCCGCGGCAGCAGGGATTACCCCCGGTGTAGTGCCTCCGCGCGCCTCTCGTACAGGCGCGCCAGGACTATCGCCTCCAGACCGATTTTATCCTAATGACGATATTATTGTTAACTCATGAACAATTATAATAAAATCTTTTCCAATAGTTGCTAAAACACACAATATTTAAACAATAGCCATACAAGTAAATACGAAGTAATAAATGAAATACTCAGAATGTAATCATGATTAAATCTATATGAAAGCTTCGCCCGAGGCCCGAGGCTACGTGCAACTAAATCAGGCCCGTGGTCGACCGCAACGCGTGATAATATATACATTGAGGGCCCTCTATGAAATGAATTTAATTCAATTCTGCGTTTTAGAGGTAATGGAATATTCTGTGTGTATTTCATCGGCTTGTTGTAGCTCGTTACGTGGAATTATTCAGTTTAATACGTTCTGATTTGTTTGAAATACTGTTTGTATAGGTTTTAGTGATACACAACCAGTTTGTATTGTTAGTGTGTGATTAAACGTGTTGGTTTAGTGGTCGTAAGCAGCTGCTGAGCATGACGTCCTAGGTTTTATTCCCAAGTCAGGCATAGTTTATCTCTCAGTATTGGTACTCCGTGGTTGGCCACGGAGTTTGTATTAATGCACGATTGGTTGTAATTGTAATAGGATCACTCCCATACATATTAAACCACGAGTATTGAGCATTGATTAGGCACGAGCATAAAGCATGCTAGCTTAAGAACGGGTTGACTTATATTCAATGTAAGTCCAGGTTTCGTTGCGATGTTTTCCTTTATTGATGTCCAATATAAACTGAAGAACTCATAATATAGAGTACTATAAATGACTTCTTCAGTTTATCTTACAATCAACTTTAACTCACAACCTCGGGTATGGAGTTGAGGCTATAACCTCTCCGCCATCACGACATTTAGCCCTATCACAGGAGACTTAAAGATCACTAGCGGAATGTGGGTGTACCACAGACTAACATCTGTCTAACCCCTAGGGGACTATAAGCGTGATGTTATGTTGTTAGTAAATGTGTTTATTGGAAAATACAATCCTTTACATTTTTAACTTTGCACTTATACCTAAGTACAAATTAAAAAAATGTAAAACCACTTCTGTTAATTAAAGCAAAAATATGCAGTTATCAAATTATCTAAGTTATTTATTTATAAGTTTAGTTTAGTTTATTAATTTTAGTTTAATTTAGTTTATAAATTTTTTTTTCTAAATATTTTTTTCATAATCTAAGTAAACTAAAACTACTTCCAACTTTCTTTCATTAGAACCCATTTCCATGATACACCGGAGCTAGTGCGACATATTTCTGTCTATTTCCCTCCACCGATACTTTGACGGCAGATAAGCCGCCATTTCCCTTCCTTGGGTACAATGCCAAAGTTATTGGGGAACCTTTTTTGTCGCGCCCCGTCACCGATTGAAATCGGGACTCATTTATTTGTCGACGAAACTGCTCTAAGTAGTTACCATTTTTTACAGTGTCGCAAGTCGGTTAAGTAAATGTCGTTTGGATACTGATGAGATAAAATAACTTTGTCAGTATCTGATGTATTTTGGTTTGTTAGCGGAATATTTTTGCCTGAATTTCTAGACTTTTAGTAAATGTCTGGTGTGAAGTCGTTTTCATCTTATGAATCACAAGAATAAATTTGAGATTAAAGACCACTAAGTCTATTTAAATCCTAAAATGATAATTTGCGCAGGAGGCCAAACGACATTAACTATAGGAGAAACGTATAGGTTCCAATAAGCCATTCGTATTCAGGAAGACCTTTCTACCCGATAAGATCTACGCGTCACCTCTAACACCAATGGCAATCGAGAGCACCAATTCGATACGAGTATCTTTCAATAGTTTTTGCTCCGAAGTTGCCCCGATTATCTGGCAAGAGATAACATAGGCGCAGTCTGAACTAATCCGTAATGAGGTAAAATGGGCCTTCCCTCGCACGCATGCTTCAGTGACGTCATCAGTCGTACGCCTGAAGGGCATGGGGCGGGGAGGGGAGGGGGAGGGGAAGCGCTGAGGGTCGCGTGGCCATAGTTTTTGTCGGTGTTTTGAAAACTGTCTGAATTGTTTTGAAATATATCGCAGAGATTCGTATGGAAGCATCAAAACAGACACATACAGAGTTGTCGCAGCGGGATTTATCATATTAAGCCTATCTTTCAAAGTAAAGTTCTGAAATAAAATTATTTCAGATATTTACGTTACAAACTTTTATATTACTGGTAATTTGTTTCACATTATTCAGGTTTAACCAGAGTTTATTGAGAAATAAATTGGCCTTTCAATCAGGCGTTTTATTCTTCGCAAATTATCTTGCGGTGCTTGTAGGGACCTGACAATCATGCTACGTTTTTCATTTGTCAAAATAATATTATGTTGACTTTATTTCTTGTTTTTTTATATATTTGTTAGGTACATATTTAAGCTTTTTTTTAGATTTACTCAAACTAGACTTAGCTTTAAACAATAGCGTAAATAAAAAAGACATTGTAATAATTTTTAGTAATCAATATTTTCATCGTTTATCTAATCAGTTTCTTTGCTCGACCATTTACTAGATCTTGGCGCTAAACTATCTATCCTACGTAGTAAGTATCCAGTGCCCTCCATGCATCACCAGCAGACAGTGAGATACGAGTACCAGCGGCAGCGGTCGCAGTAACTAGCACCACTTCAGTCGCGCGGCACACCCTCATCTGTTCACCGCAGCCATCAGTACTAACTGCTAGGCTGGCTATGTATAGCGAACTTACAACAGCCTATATTAAATCGCTTTGTAATGACTACTGGTTACAGAGGTGTTTGTTTATTGATGTTACGTCTTTTTGATCGACATCATTACTGGTAGATTTAATGTTGTTTGTTGAATTGGAAGTGGTTTTTCCTTTTTCGTTGAATCATGGTTATGTTAGTACTCTTTTTGTTTGTGTGGTTATGTGAAGTAATTTATTTATTTTGATCTTATTCATCACTGCTCACATAGATACAAAAAAATGTTGTTCCAGACTAAGAATTATCCCGTGTCGTGGGTGCGTTCACAAATATTTAAACTCACATACACAAACAGCCAGACCCGAAATAACTTTCTGTCATACAAAAATTTGTTCCGTGTGAGGGTCGAACCCACTACACGCAGCGCAGCAGTCGATTGCTCAACCAGTGCGACAACCGTGCCGTCCAACACACATGTAGGTAAACATTATTGATAAAACTATAGTATACGTACTAGCTAACCCTTTGTGGATTACAGACGGTATAATGTTTATTCCTCCCGAAAAATCCATAATTTTTTTATTATGATGTGATTAAATTTACTATTAGATTTCGTAATTTCCAAAAGTGCTATTACAGAATGTTGTCTTGATAATCAATCATAACAAACCGAACCCAATCGGTATCGGTTGTGTTCCCAAACGATTAAATTGATAGCCACTATTTGTGTGCACATTATATTGATGGAGGTGTAATGTAGTACATTACACGTAGGGTGACGTGTTACATAAACAAGCACAAAACGCGCTGATGTTTACCTTCAGGTGGTAAACAGAAAAATAACGATAAATAATGTCGTAGTAAATAAGGCAATAACGATGTTTTTACAGAAAAAGAGCTAAAAGTCACTGCTTTATTATGTCGCACTAGGTTTTCCCTGCGGCTTTGCTTACGTTGTGAACGGTTTTTTTTCTTGGGAACATATTATTGGGTAAATATTCGTCCGAACCTAAGTCTTGGTCTAACATCGTTGTGGGGTGAGGTAACAGACAGGCACCGTGCTATTTCTTAATAATTTGTATATCACGGAATAAAAGCTGTACAATTAAAAATTAAATAAATAAATTTAAAAAATAAAGAATACGGCCTTTAACTATGACACTTTTAATAGTTTCCACTAAGACTGGAAGCTATCTACCTGAGTAACAGCGTGATATTATATTTCGTCACTGTTACAGTCGTAGTCATATTTCATACAGTTTTTGGAACGAAGTTACTTATCGCGCGTTATGAAAGCTTATTTTTGCTTAAGACCAAAATTTAAAGTTGTAACGAAACTTTTTGTTATAGTTGTAAGCCGTGCGGCGTGCGCGTGTTTCTCTGTCTGTCTCTCTCTCATAGAAAGCAAGCCAGTTATTTTCGTTTCGTCTTTCTATTTCGCACTAAACAGTGTGGTGTCGCGACGATTATTTTTTTGAGTGTATCCAGGTTTTTTTGTTGAGTGGATACAGGCTTTTGGACATAATAAATAATAACTTCGTTCCATCCGGGTGTCCCTTGACACCTCTCAAGTTTTTTTTATTAATTTCTATTGTATTTTTGTACTGAATCATATGTTAGTTTCCATCACATGAATTGTTACGTCATCTCCGATCACATAGTGTGTCGGGGGTCTGCAACGTATCCTGTCACGTTGAACATGTACTATCTGATATTGTATTAGACGGCGAAAGGGAAATTGTCTGGCTTTACTCCTTCATAAAGTGGGATCGTGTTTGGCACATGTTTTGATATAGCGCCATCTGCCGGCGGACACGGCGACTATAAACTAGTTTATGTTTGCACGTGGTTCGAGCCCAAACTATCAATTTATATGGTTCAGAGGTTTCGCCGGAATATTTCATGATGTCGCAAATTTTATTAATTTATTATGTAATCAGATCAATGTGTAAAAATTACATAATTGCTTCAATTGTGGATGTCATCAGGTTCAATTATAATAGATACAATTAATTGTAAATAGGTAAGAGCCTTATTAACCCCCAATGTCCATGACTGGTTCTAACCTAGCTTTAACAAATAGGCCTGTAAAGTGTTTGTAAAAGCCTACTAGCAAAATAAGCATCATTTATCATTTAACCTTTTAACAATAACAACAACAGAATTTTCAAGATGAAAAGTCAAGCATTTTACAAGCCGACTGCAAACATTCTCTACGAAGTAAATATTTACTTCGTTGTGAATAAAGAACAGTTCTTTATTAAAGGACAACGAAACTGCGGATTAATATTATCTCTGCTACATGTGTACCTCAAACACTACAATACATTAGTGTTTAAAGCTCATCCAAATATTAAAAGACTTCGCTTTTACCCGCAGCTCTGCCCGCCTGGAAGTCAGCAGTTGTCCCACGGCCTCGTAGCACCAGGATATAAAGTATGTCCTTATCCAGCATGGTGTCCTGCATACCCACTTTCGTCACTATTTAATCTGACTTATTTACACAATGTAATATTGGTATAGGCAGCAAGTCTCGAGCGCTCTGTTTTAATATAACTTGAAGTCCGTGTCGGAGGCATTAGCAGGAGATTGAGAAAGTCAAAGCTTTTACAGGTTGTCAGTCACCATTTACGTTGCGTCGAAACTCGCGGATGGATTCAAGTAATAAGACGGAATAAGGAACGCGATCCGATTTAAAAGGAAACCAGAATTAAATGTATCCTGTTGATCCACGTGTAAAGCAAAAAGGAAACTGATTTGATGGGAACAATGTCGTTACTCAGTTTGTTAAATGTATCTGTACATATTAATCATCCTTACTAATATTATAAAAGCGAAAGTGAGTTTGTTTGTTTGTTTGTTACCTCTTCACGCTTTAATGGCTAAACCGATTTGGATGAATTTTGGTACAGAGATAGTTGGGAACCAGGAGACGGACATAGGCTAATTTTTATTTTAAAAAAGTAGGATATAAGGGAGAACGAGACAAGAAAAGGGAAAACTTAGCGTTGCTATTACAAATCCATCAGGCGCAAGAGCAAAAACTGCAGGTCTGCTTGGTGTGTTATACCGAATTTAACGCGAGCGAAGCCGCGGGCGAAAGCTAGTATGTCATAAAATACAAATTTATTTCTGGTTAAGTACCCATCAAGGTAGGCACACACCTCTTCGATCCTTACATGTTACAAAACACTCTTGCAGAGGCTACTGATTTTTTTTTCTGAGAAAATATATAGACTTCAAAACATTTTGAATCAAGATTCTTTGGAACGAAAAAGCAATGTTTATAGAGTCTTATTAAACCAATTTTCTCTTTAGCAATTTCCAATATACTTTAAGAAAATTCTCATATCACGCTACAAAATCAATACGAACAAAATTGGCCAAATATTATTAAATACACTACTTCAGCTAGCTTCCAGAAGTTTATAAGAAAAAATTGAAAAACTTCATAATTTCATAAAAATGTAAGAAATACACTATATAAACAGACCTGTATTCTTGTACATTGTACAGTTTCGAAAAATTCTTTTCACATTCTTGAAATTTATTTTCATCAACAACGTTGCTAAGAATGTTGATTTAACTGAAATGTTTGCTGTAAATTTAACGGGTTTTAAGTATTGTTATTTTAATTAAGAAGAGTTTTTATTGTGTGTTGTATAATGTAGCGCTGAAGCGTAGAGTGGCGCTGCACTCAGCAGCTGGAAGTTCTGACGACCATCGTAAAGTTGTGGAGGACTGTATTTTGTATGCGACGTTTCAGCTCAAAAATGTTTAATGGGTAATTGTGTTGTGAAGTAGTCGTGGCGTGCACTCGGCTTCGTTTGTGTCATCACACTTACTATATAAAAAGTGGATATTGGAATAATAATCTGTTGCTGATAAATGAGCGCACCTGAAAACTAAGCGTTATTATACAAGAAATGTTCATTTAAGCAAAACCATTTCTCTCCATCCATACTTCTCAAATGCGGATATTCGCTATTTCTAAATCGTTAAACATTAATAAAAGTAGGTATAGGCCTTTTTAATGGATACTACTGCCCAAGTACTGACATAATCACCATCCAATCACACCAAGAATGAAAAGCGATCGCCTTTGTGTACTATACTCGAGTCACCTTCTAAGAAAGTTAAACTCCTTTCCCGGTGTAAAGTTACGCGTGTACTATACACACTTGCCGCGCCGCGCCGCCCGCCGCACCACTCGTGTGATCAAGCACAACAAGTACTCTGGATCGAGTAACTCCTCATTATAAAGTAATTTAACTTCAGTTCTACCGCTTGTTTTAAAGGAAAATACTTTGTAAACTCTAGTGGTTTAGTGTAAGGGATTTTATACAGAATTTATTTGGTAATAGTATGTATTTGAAACTTATTTAAACTTAACACAAAAACGAACTTAGGTATAACACCTTCCACTAGTTATCTATTAAGAAAGTGTGCAATCTTATTGAAGACGTTTTGCAATTCTACAAAGCCTTGCATTAAAGGTTTTTGGTATTTTTGTAGCGGATATGATTTCATCAAATTTTAATAACTTCCCCGGCCCTCTGGTCGGTCCGGAGGGGAGTGTGAGACTTGTACTGAATAAAACCCATCCATGTTCCTTGTTTTAACTTTTATTTTCCAAGGCCGCGGTATCTCTTTCGAACAACCCGCAACCCCGGCAGGCGGAGGCCCTGGCAGGTCCCTCTGCTTTGCTGACATCTCTTTGAGGCTCGCGTGAAACACAAAAGCACCGTCGACACGACCTGTCCTCACTAGACGGACGGACGGTGACGGACCCATTGCTCAACGTCCACAAACCGGCAACTACGATGACCGGGAGTCACCTCGTGGCGCCTGAGTCCTGGAGCGCCTTCCACGGCAGCTGGGTTGGTTTGGGGTTCTCTCCCTCAAACGCCCGGCCAACTCCTTGGCTAGCATAGCTGCATCGCAAAAGGAAGCTTTTTGGTACCTTTTTGAGTGAAACTCGCACTTGACCATTGTTTTTAGTCATAACAATATTCATTGGTATTATCAACGAATGGTAATAATCTCCCTAATCATAATTAAGATCATTAATTAGTTAAATTGTTACGATCAAATAATATCATATATACAGATAAACTCACCCTGGCCCAGAGCGTCCGTCGTCCACAATTCGTCTGTAGGTGCCGGTTCTTTCGAGCGTTTACAAATAAATCACATTGAAAATAGAATAGCATTCTAGTCTTTGTTTATAAAAGATATAAAAGTGTCAGTAGAATTGAGACACATTCGTTTGTGAACAACTAACCGATGGACACTTTATTTATTCAACGTCAGAAGCGGTCCAGCGCGCAGACGGCTCAAGACAAAATACAGGATATCTGTACAGAGAGAGAATCACGATGTGTATTGGTTAATTTGGCATCTTAAAGGTTTGAGTTTCAAGTTTGTTTTATTTGATAGTTTCTGTACTGAGTTGATGACGTTACATACGTTTCCTTTAGAAGAGTGTTTCCCAGTGGAGTAGTACCATTGTACATGTAATTTATGGCGGCCGCTTGATACGCGAGCATATGTTATTTACTGCAGTTTTAGTACTGGTTCGGAACAAATATTTTGACAAGTACCTTAGCTTCTGGTATTGCAAGTTCTCAAAGCATCAAGTTTAGACTATTACATATTTCAGTAGTACCATAACAATATTCTATACATATAATATGACGTGATAGTGCTGTTCCAATCTCCCACCGACGAGCCCCCCCTCCCCCCGGTGGCTGACCGCTCCTCTGCCGTATTTTATTCATGTTCCAATATTTCGTGACGTAGTCGTGTGCCCGATTGAATTTGATATATTTTGAGCAAGGGGTCTTGTGCATGAAAAATATGTATTTTTTTACAAATAAAGTATGTTCAAATGTGTTACTCTAAGTTTCTGCATATGTTAAATGATTATACTACTATATGTATATGAAAAATGTGATGTGTGTAAATGACTCTTTGTAGAGTTATTACCATTTCATATAACGGTCATAAAATGAAACTTGAGATTGGAACATTCGGTCAGTTACGTGGTAGGTTATTTTGCTTGACAATTAATTCCCTTGACTACCAAAAAACTACGGGTTGTAGCCATTCTAACTTACAATATCGTTCAAAATCTAGACTGTTGACTTATAATAGATCAGTATTTACAAGAAGTTATTAAACAATTTAAACAAAATAACAGTCTTGAAAATATGCATCACTCAGTTTTAATTCAATATACAAAAAACCTTGAGACCAAATTATTATGCATGGCGTGTCACTGTGGTTAAACTAAATTGAAAACATTCTGCATTTCTTCGCCAAAAATAAAGTACCAAAGTGCTGTGATAAGGGTAGAATTCTCAAACATAGTCAAATACGGTTCGCGACTGAATAAATAATGTTTTTCAACTAAAAACGTTGTAAATGTGTTATACACTGTACATTGTGGGGTCTGAATAGATCTCATTTCGTCGCCGCGCTTATTAAACGGCATTCTATAGCGGTCTCGTCGTCTTTGTCGCTGGCACTGTGATTTACTTTACTTTTGTAAGGGTTCGTAGTTAGTCAATTTTTATTTAATGTTTGTGAATGTGTACTGTTTTTAAATGAGGGTTTCTTCTTGAATTAACGCAAGAAAAACTCTTGCGGCAAAGAATTTGCAAGATTAAAATTATGAAAAAAAAAACTTTACTTATGTAAAGTTCATTTCTCGTGTAAAATATGACAAGGGCACATTTGATAGCTATGCCACACGTGCATCAAACAATAGATTATTTCTACATCATTTACCAATAAAACAAACATGCAAACACAAAATTCTTTATCAAACCAACGAACAAAAAGTACATGAATATGCATCCGATCAACAAAATCGAGTTAGCCAAATGCAGTGATGGCGACTGCGATCAAAGCGCACACACGTCAAACATAGCGCACGTTACGTACAGTCGCCGTCAATAAAAGTTACGAACTAAACCGTCACGATTTCGCGCGGTTTGCCACTGGATCACGGACAAGTTTCTCGTGTATGTCGAAATGAAAATTGAAACGGCTTGTACTTTTGCATTTATGTCATAATTTGTGTTATGAAGTTTGTATATGGAAAAAGTATCGGGATTCGGTCTATACATTCATAATTGTGATTCCATGTCAACTATTTTTACTGGTTATTTCTATACAAAAATGTCTTCATTTAAAAGAATGTCCAAGGAGTTTCAATAAGCAGTTAGCTTCACTATTATGCAGTGTAATGTGCCCATAACTCTTGCCGGAACACTCACACCGATTTGCTCCAACTTCCGGTACCTCGGGTCACTTGTCTACGGGGACGGCGAAGATCAACGCAGGATGAATGTAATGGCGACAGCTCACTAGAACAACTTGTGACTCACGGATGCCCCTCAAGTTGAAGGTGAAAATATACAAGTCCGTGATTAGACCTGTTGTAGGTTATGGGTCAGAATGCTGAGCTGTAAATATTTGAATGAAAATGATTGCATGTAGCGGAGATGAGAATGTTGAGATGGATGTGTGGAGTGGAAAGAATGGATAAAGTAAGGAATGAGTATATTAGAGGCAGTTTGAAAGTTGCGCCTGTTACAGAAAAATTTAAAGGGAGTCCGAAAAAACCCATGTAACTAAAAGAGTAATGGATATGAATGTTAATAGATGGAGAGTTAGAGGAACGCTCAAGAAAAAATGGATGGATTTGTGTAAGGAATGATATGAAGGAGAAAGAAAGTAAATGATGCCGTGATGTCTGACAGGGTAGAATGGAAGAAGAAGACGTGTTGCGCCGACCCCAAATAGAATGGGACAAGGGCAGGAAAATGATGAGGTGGCTTCACGTGTCTGACTGAACTTCTTGACAATACAAAAGTGCAAGAGTGCCAAAAAATGCAAAAGTTGATTTAACTGGGTTTAAGTTTTATGTATGTCATCAAAATAAAAAGAGATTTCGTAACATAATAAAAGAAATGCGTTAATAAAAGTACGCAGTTATATCATTTTAGACCATAGATAGAGAGAGATTAATCAAATCTATGACGAAAATTATGCTACAAAGTATTCTAATAGAGCATTCCAGTGTGAATTACAATATATCGGAGCGAAGGGAATTAAAGCTTCTTTTGAACAACGCGAGTAAACATTGCAACCATTATTTTTCATTTTTGTATATCATGCACAGTTGTGCATGTGCAATGGCACATACCGATGATGTATCAATTGTGGAATTCTTTTGCCAATATTTTATTTTAACATTTTGTACCTTTAATTGATTATTCGTGTGGACTGGTAGTTGTAAAGGATTTATCACTTTGTAATGAAAAATATTATTAACTACTCATATCAAATTCCAACTAAAATATTTTTAAAGTGTTTTATTAGCTTCGTTGAATGCCAATCACTTATATTGGGATATTTCCTTTGATTCGATGGAGCTTATGTAAGTTTTATTTATTTTATCAAACTAAGATCAAATACAAATATAATTCAAAACCGATCCATTACCCAATAAACACGTTTTCTTCCTTACTGTTACTGTCCAAGAATAAGCGTCGTTCCGCACCTTGGGTCCACATTGTTCGTTATCGCGGCCACGACTTGAGTCGCGCGGCACAAAGCGCCCGTCTGGCGCCGACATTAGCCATTGTGACCTCTTTCATAACATTGCCAAGGATTGTGTGGCGTGTCATTGTTCTTTTAACGACGGATTTTTCAATTGAACTTGGTTTGAGATCAACTTGATGAGATTTATCGCTTTTTGCCGAGATTCAGTTTATTGCGATAGTGCAGCCTTTTTGTTTTGGTTACCACCACAGTTATTTTATTTAAGCGTAGCTATTCACCCAAATGGTTAGGACAACAGATCATTTGAGCCATCGCAGATCACAGTAGCCAAATTTCCCAATCCAGTTGGTGCATACATAATAGGCATATAATTTATATTATCATGTAGTTTGGCACAAGGGAAGAAATATTATGATTTGTAATGTAGTTTATCTTATCTAACGCTTGTAGAACAATTCGCTGATTTGATTTACTAACGAGTTACGTAATCTTCTTTGTTAAGCGTGTGTTTAGTGCCTGCCCTGGTGTCAGAGCTCGTATACCGCCCATGGGTCTTTGACTTGGCTTAACATGTCGTGGACATATATCTTAAGGCTCGCTGGTTTCATCATACGCACACGAGTCTGAGAAATTAGCAGCGCGTGTCTTGGGTTCGAACTCGAGAGCTGTGACTTGTCAGTCTGACAGACGGATAACTTGGGATAACCACTGCTTTGTTATTTTATTTAAAGGACTGCTACCAATACTAATCTCGACTCTTTTAAAGCGTTCTTTTTGCAGCTTTTAATTTAAATTGCGGCATTGTCAGTAGATATAATGTGTCCCCGGGGTGTGATCGCGGTGTTGAGAGTCAAACAAATGGGCAATGGCGTCAATTTGGCTACATTTAAAACTTTGCTAATAAAAGTCTTTTATAAAAACATTTCCTCTATATTTTTGATAATTTAGTAAGAAGGACGTGCATTGGAAGCAATATATCGATTATGCGAGATAATGATTTTGTAGTATTTAGTACTTTCTGTTTGACCTCTGAGTTTTCTTGTCTCTTTCTTTTTTATCCCGGCTGTTTTTCTACAAAAAAGCTTAATCTGCTAAAAAAACAGATGACGTGTATCATGTTTTGAACAAAGTAAAAGAAATGTAATATTATCCTTTATAAAAATGTGCAGACACATAAAACAACCGTGCAATGGACGATTTCGAACAGAAAACTTCACATAAATCGTTATTATTTTAAAATTATTAGTTTTTGAACCCAATAACTACTTATTCCATTCAGTTATCATCTGCACTAATATTTAAATCATAAATATTAACTTGAAAGTGTAAATCCTGATAAAATCAAATTAAACTCATAACTCGCCTCAAAGTATTACTTATGACCAAAGTTTAATTCAATATCGAGTGGAAACTTTTAAGTGTCCAATAAAATATATTTATAACTTATATCTTGTTCAAGTTAATAATATTAAATCTGCATCCAACGTTAAGCATATATGATAGATATTGAATAATGAACTCAGGATTGGGTCAGGTTATTTGTACAATATTTTTTATACATCGAGGGCCAAAATCACCATTGATACGAAATAATTACATAGAAACGTCCTCTTGAATGTAATCTTGAGAGTGCTAACTGCGTTCAGGTTCTTATTTTAATTCGCCCCTATAATATTATTACTAGCCATACTTACTATAGAGTAATAAATTACAAACAACAACTTACAACAATACAAAAAACTGATTGAACCAACCATAGGAATAGATAAGATAAGATAAGATAAGATTTTTATTTCGCAAATATGGGTACAAGTACAGGTGTTACAATAAATAAAGAACAGCCATATTTTGCCAATAACAAGGCATGCAAAAGTACATAGTTTTAACCATTATTACAATACAAGAAAAAACAAAATAATAAAAAAAAATACAATTTAAATCAATACATGTCATAATCATTTACATAAATTAATAATACATGTCTTTAATGTCAATTCATTCAAAAGTAAAATAATTCTAATTCATCAGTCACTCACATAATTAATATCTCATTTTTAATAATTAAAATACATTCTACATCACATTCAAATAATGTCCTTATCCAACAGAAAATCTGCAACACCGTAATATACTCTGTCTACTAGAAAATTCCGAAGTTTTTTTTTGAAAATTGTCATGTTGTTGTCTTTCCAACTACTTGGTATTTTATTATAAATCACCGGTGCCATGCAACAGACACTTTTGCGCATCAGTGTTGTTTTAGCACTGTGGATACACAGCCTACTCTTGTCGCGCCTATTCCTTGGAAATACGTCAGCCATTCGTGCGAAGCGATCCGGGTTTGACTTTACAAACACTGCCATTTCTAAAATGTACAAACATGGTAGGGTTAATATTTTGTATTGTTTAAAATATGGGACGCAGCTATCTGTACTTTGCAATTTAAAAATAGACCGTATGCATCTTTTTTGTGCCTTAAATACAGTTTCTTTTTCAGTTGAGTTGCCCCAAAAAATAACTCCGTATCGCAGATGGCATTCGACTATACCATAGTACGCCGTCAGGAGTGCGTCTCGGTTTACAATAGCCGCTAAAGTATGGAGAGCGTAGGCAGATGTACTTAGTTTTTTGCAAAGTAACTCAATGTGTTGTTTCCAGCTAAGTTTTTTGTCTATTTCCAGCCCTAGAAATTTTGTACTAACTACCTCATTAATTTTATTATTATTATATTGCACATTGAGATTGTCCATGTCTGGTGTGCGTTGGTTAAATTGAATTATTTTTGTTTTATTTAAATTAATTCTTAAGTTATTATCCTCTAACCATTTTATAATATTTTTTAAAGCATTATTAATGTCACTTTGGTATGTATCAACACTTTTCGAGGGTATTGTCACGGTACTGTCATCGGCAAATAGGGTCAGTGGTTGTTCAATCCATTCTGGTAAGTCATTAATATATAATATAAATATCAAGGGCCCTAAAACACTTCCCTGCGGTACCCCAAAACTAACTATTCGCTCTTCTGATCTAAACACTTCCTCATTTTTATTCTTTAAATTAATCCTATTAATTTCAGTTATTTGTCGTCTATTATGCAAATAAGATTGAAGTAATTCTAAAACGTTACCCCTTATACCATACGCTTGCAGTTTTTTTAAAAGCGTAGGGTGGTGGACATAATCAAATGCCTGGGTCATATCACAAAAAATGGCGCAGACTGGGTTTCTTTTATCCACATTATTTAAAACGTTAAATATAAAATCATATATCGCCATATTTATTGTTTTTCTTGGTCTAAATCCTTTTTGTTGCTCACACAGAATATTAAATTTTTCCAGGTATTTGAAAAGCTCTTTATAAATGTACTTTTCAAATATTTTCGAAAAGATTGAAATAAGTGAGACCGGCCTGTAATTTTCCACTAGCTCTCTATTTTCCTTCTTATAAAGTGGTTTTACGATTGATAATTTCAAAGCATCTGGGTATATGCCAGCACCTATACAAATATTAAGTATATAACTTAAATGGTCACAAAGTTCCTTAGCTACAGCTTTAATAATTTTTGTGGATATGCCATCGTGACCTACGCTGTTTGTATTATTTAGTGACATTATTATTTTAAATATTTCATCTGGAACACTTGGCGCCATGAACATTGACTTATTTCTTGTGTTTATCTTACGATGTGGTTTAGGCAGGCTATTGTCCTTTAAATTAGGCTGTATTTTATCAACAAAGTAGTTGTTAAATGTTTCAGAAATCTCTTTGGGATCTGATATAATATTTTTACAGAATTTAATTTTATCAATTTGCTGTTTGGGTAAATTATATTTCTTTTGGTTTATTATTTGCCAAGTAGTTTTTGCCTTGTTTGTGGCATTTTTGATGTTGTAGTTGTTTTGTGCCTTTTGCGTCTGATTTATAATTTTTTTATATAATTTAGAGTAATTGACGAACTTTATTTTATTGTCTTCGTTAGGGTAAATTCTCAATTGCCAAAGAAGATTTCTTTTTTTTCTGCTACATAATTTTACACCTTTTGATAACCATTTTGGTTTTTTTACAACATTTATTTTTACTCGAATAAGCGGGAAACACAAGTCATAAAACAACTTAAAACTGTCGATAAATGAATTATAGGCTATATTGGGATCGTTTGTATCATAGATCTCCGCGAAAGAAATCTGCTGCATACCGTATTTGAACTTAGCTATGTTTTCTTTACTGTAGTCTCGTTTTGTACTATACCAATAGCTTATAGTGCACGCTTTTTTAACTGGGCATTGAAGTAGTTGCGCTGTATGATCCGATAATGCAAACTCTATTACTTCACCTTTACATGCTTTACTAAAATTGTGCGCAAAATTGTCTATGCATGTCTGGCTGGCCAAGCGAGTCGGCTGTTTAAAGACTAGTGTTAAATTAAAACTTAATAGTAGACACTCAAACGTAGCCGAAATTCTATTCGACTTAAGTAAATCTATGTTAAAGTCCCCTGCTATTACTATATTTTTACAAGTGGATTTTGATATTATTTGTAAAAGTCTCTCAAGTTTGTTCAGACAATCATTATAATTATTTACATTGGGCACTCTGTAAATACAGATGACAACTATCCCATAACCTGTAAGCTCCATGGCGCAACATTCAAAAACGCCTGAAGTTGATAATTTAGCAACTTCAGGTAGTTCTTTCCATTTGTGACCGTTTTTAATAAGAATACATGCTCCCCCCCTTTTTTTCTTTTTTCTGCAGTAAATCGACGCTAAACTATAATTAGGTACATACAATTGGTTCTCGAAGCCTTCCATAATGAAATGCTCGGTAATGCATATTATATCTACACATTTTCCTTTATCAGCTAGTTCATCTAGACATACAGACAAATCCTCCGACTTTTTTAACAAACTTGCTATATTTTGGTGTAAGATATATATATATTTATTCGAGAAAAAACAACTCATTAATATTTGTCTCAGATTTGTTACTGGTATCCGTTATTTTAGGGTCTGTTTTAGGTAAATAATAACCCGTATTTATTTTGCTAGTATCACTAATATCAGCGTTCACAATTCGACTTATATTTTGAAACATGTTAGCCATACCGTAATTATTTAGAGCCCCATTTTTCTTAGAAAACATATTATAGTCGTATGATAAATCTAAGTTAGAGTCAAATAACCAGGCATATTCATGAGTACACACATCCAAATAAAGCAAATTATTGAAAGTTTCTATTCTACAATTAAACATAACAGAATGTGTCCATTTAAAGGTAGGTAGACATAGTATTATATTGGTATGTTGGATTTTTAATAAGGTTTCACGTATATTAATAACTAAATTGTAGTAGTCGTTTGTGCGCCGAAAATCTTCCTCACCAATGAGAATGAGGCAGTAGTCATCCCATGTATAGTTTTTAAGTTTAGTCTCGATGTCAGTAATAAGTTTCATGACTCCACAGTACGGTGTTAAATAGTGGCATTTATCATAATTTGGGAAGGTTTTATCCGCTAATGCTAGAATATTATTTGTTTTATTACTGCTAATAATGCACAGTTTATGATTAGCTGATTTGGTATTTTGATAAATAGTTTTACTCTTCATTGTAGAATGAACTGTCGCAGCTTTACCAAGCGATGATTTTGATGGTGAATCCGAAAGCTCAATTGTTTTTTTCTCGATACCCAATATTTTTAGTTTCTGCTGTTTATTCGAAGTACGATGTGGTGTTGCAGCCTTTTTGATTTTGTTTGGCGTACTCAAATCGCTCATTATTATTTCCGTCGCTTTTTTAACAATTTCATGTTTACTTGTCATGTCCTTGATCGTTTTTTTAAGTTCTGTGTTTTCTATAGATAGATTGTTTATTTCTTCGTGTGCTATACATAATTCTGTCCGTAATTCCTCTATTTGTTGTTTTAATTTTTGTAGTTCATCGTTCTGTTCGACTGATATGTTAGGCAGACTATTAGTGCTGCCATCTATTGTCGAGTTATTCGATTCACCCTCTGTTATGGATTCTGATACAGTGCGAGTTCTGTTCCTCCGAAAGGTAATATTTTCGAAGAAACTCATATTGATCAGAAACTAACGATAACTCCAAGATCTCCAGCAGAAATTATTTATAAAATCGTAACTAAATGTCAACTAAAATAATTAAGATAAAAACGGATGTCAAAATTTTATGGTGTCGTCGGTGGGATTCGAACTCATTCCCTCATGCGCAGAGCGTTTTCGCAACGCACATACATTAACCACTTGGCCAATTAGCCATTAGTTTAAAAGATTGAAATTGTTGAACTGTTCAAGATATGTGGTCACTGATACCGTAAGTTGTCCGATGTCATCAAAGTCCAAAGTTCAATCCTTTGTTTAGACAACGTAGTACTAGAACGACGGTTAATTTAAAGTTTTGGTTTTTTCCGTCGTATTTCTAGTCACTGATTATGCTTGCCTTTGGTCTAAGTATTATGTATTTATCACTTCACTATTTGTTTTTACACATATCACATGTTATGAGTGTTATAGTTTATATTTTTAACATATTACTCCCTGTTGATAATTGAAAAACTTTGAAAATGTTTATAATGGCAAGATTTGGTTTAGATAACACTTCCACATAATGTTTATACGTTTCACTTTTGGTTAACTTGACTTTCATCGATTAATACTCATTATTGGAATTTTTGTATTTTTTTGACACGGAGCTCTCACTCTTTGAATGCGGTCAGCGGGAGCGCGCGCGCGAGTTGTTCAAAGAGAGAAATTAAATTGGTCCTGTATTGGAATGGTAATAATAAGATGTATTTGTAATGTGATTACGCAAGAAATAAAAGGTTTTTTATTTATTTATAATACTATTGTTAGTAGTTATAGCAATTCAACTTTAATCTATTACAATTTCAACAGCGAAGTACATTATTTGCAGTACAGCCCTAACAGAAAAAAACGACCCAATTCAGAATTTCCACAAAATAGTTAAAAACCCGAGCATTGTCAGACTCTTTCATTCTTTATCCGTATCGTATACAATACTCGTGTACAGTACACTGGACCGCGCGTAAATATAACCAGTTTGACATTAACAATGCCTCGATAACGATACTGACTTATGAGTCGAGGGTTCAAACGCAGGCAGACATTTGCTTTGTGTCATTTATTTCATCACTACTGCTCTCAAAAGGGTGAAGGAAAACATCGTGAGCAAATCAACATGTCCTATAGAATCAAACTCTGAAGACATGTGACATCCATCGGCTCTCACTGGGCCCGCGCTGTGGAGTATTGTCGAGTCCCTCTCTGTGAGGGAGGAGGCCTGTGTCTTTATATGAAGCTGAAGAGGCAATTTTCGTACCTCAAGTACGGAGTAGTGTATACCCAGACCCGTATCGAGTGCATTTGAAATGTCTCCACACGTGAGCGCGCCCGCGCGGCGGTACATACTCTCATTTGCATCGTTTGTAGGAAATTGAATTTTTTCGTGCGCCGGGTCGTGACCTGCCGCGGTGGAAACTGTTCGTATACTATGTTCATACAGATAGGCGTATTATGTATAATGGTGTATTGGGGTCGGTTGGGGTTGCGGTTGTGGCAACTATTGCGAAATTGTGGTTACGTAATTTTGTTTTCAATAACTATGAGCTCGTGGTTAAATAATAACAGTCGCTCGGGTCGATCTTAAGGTAAAGCCGCGCTTGTTTAGCTAATTCTGTGGATGTGTGGCCACCCGTTACATACTGAGTTTCTTCCGTGCCTCGGAAAACACATTAAGGTGTTCGTCCTGGTTTTCATTTGTTAATGTTTGGTAGTCCTTACAGATAGTCAGCGTCCTGAAAATTTCACAACTAGTTTTACCAAGTGGTATCGTACTGGCTAATCCCAGTACAAACGGAGTTATGGAGGTGTATGTAAAACACTGGCATTCAGCTGAATGCCAGTGTTTGTCTAACCGGATGCAGCTGCATCCGGTTAGACAAGCAGCCACCCCCAACATAGTTGGGAAAAGGCTAGATGGTGATGGTGATCAAACTAAATGTGTTTGTCATAGTTTGGTTTACTGAGCTATTTGTGGAAGTAATTAGTACTTCTTAGTACAAAACAATAACTAAAATGAAATGTATTTATTTGCCAGGCACTTATCAGTCTTGCAAATATTTTTAGTACATGCATAATAATATCATGAAATAATACCAGTCATGCACATAATAATGATGTTTTTACATTCTGGCTTCTTTAATATAGATTAGGCACATAACAAAATATAAACGAATCAAATCAAATCAAATCTCTACTACTACTTTAAGTGAAACTGATGCGAGTAATCGTATTTTTACTAATAAATAAATCTACCAAACTACCTTCCGCATTACCTAACTTAAAAGAAACTTGCCCCTTCAATTATTCCGCTATACGATACAACGTAGCGTTGTGCTACGGTCACGCTACGCCGTAGCAACGTAGGTTGCTACGAGCCGACGGGTTGGAATAAATAAACTAATTCGATATCTACATACACGATAACGTCGCTTAAGGCTTTATAGTCGTTATTAGGTAACTGCTGACTTAATGCGAGGTTAAACGTAAGTTTCAGAGAAGTAGGTGAGGCGAACTGCTGTCATAATTTTTGAGCTTGATTTTGTGGCTTCATTTTCATATAACATTTTTATGGGGCTTCCAAAATATATTTGACAAGTCTTTTGAACTCTAAGCAAAAATACATGAAGTATTGACTTTAAACTCAAAAGTATCACTATTTTGAAACGTGAACTCAAATGAAAAAGTAGTAAAATCGAGATTTTACTGGAAAAAGCTGATTTATAACAAAATAATAACTCAAAGTGATGTTAGTGAACGAGTATGAATAATTAACGCAAACACCTTATGAATTATTCTTATCAATGGCAAATTGCATGCAGTCAACTGAAAATATTTTAATTATAAAATAAATGGCATTTATCATCTATAAATGTATGTATGTATGTAGCCCAGCTCCACAGTAATTAACAACTGCTTAAACTAATCGTGCTTATAGGATTGAGAACGGTTTGAGAAATTCAGTTAGTAAGTCTACAAATCTTTAACTTCTGTGCACGTTTGTTTTTTTGTCCTTTTGGTGGTTTTTTTTTCTTTGAGCGTTAGATGTGCGGCACTTGTCTGGGTAAGCACATTTGCTCTGGCCGTTTCATTTTTTTGTGAGCGATTGACATACTTGGCTCTGCTTAATCTATCGTTAAATCACGTTTGGCCACCTCAAACGTGATTCACGGACTCGGCATTATTTGAACCATGCGAATCTTTTTCTCATAAATATATTACTTTAATCTTTAATTAATACAAAGTTTTTGTTACGGTATTGAAGTGAATTCACAAAGTCGACTACACATATCTCATGTACAGTATCGCGGCAGTCACGAACCGACCATATCTCCCTCTCACTTAGTTGTAAAGTATAACATTGATACCATCGGCGCGCGTGGACCTGGCTTTGTTACGTAAATGAATACGTATGACATAAAGTGTGTGATGTTTGGAAAACGTATTGATTCTGATGTGATAGAGATGATGAAATGTTTTGCATCAATTTAAGTCAGAACGTTTATTTACTTCCTAATAGTGGAATTACTGTGAACTATTCAAATGATGGTGATATAACCTGGCTAAGTGTAATTCCAATATGCATTTGTCAGTTTTTCGTATACTATAGATGAAATAACGGAATTACAGATAGCTAAGGATACAGGTCTATGAAATTTAAAAAAAATATGGCAACCTATATGGAGCAATAACAACTATTTCCTATTTAATTTCTGCCTACGTCCAGAATGAGGATCTCTTAACAGGACAAAGTTTATATTTTCCCTTATTTCCACGTCCTCCGTGTACCGTGACGTACTTCAGGCTAGACATATCTCTTTCTTGGTAAATAGTTAATGCTGCGCCGACGTGATTCGTTCGCGAGCGGATCCGGCTCGCGGCCAATAACGATGCGCTCATTTATTCACCGGCCGTACGACTGCGTCTTAAATAACTTACTGCTACAACGATATGATAACATTACGCTTGTTTATTTTGAAAGGGTAGGCAGAAGAGTATTGACAGTTTAGCCAAAGCTCGCCAATAATATTTCAGTTTGATTTGCGTAGCCAAAGTGACATTCTATTAGCGATAATGAATAAGGATATGTTAAAATTGTACTGAATTGACATTAGCTATTGTATATGTCAAAAGTCGTAGGAACTGAACATGCAAATTCTTTGTGCATGTGAATGCAAAGTACTAAATCCAAGACTACCTCGTTTCTTGATTTGCGGGTTGTTCGAAAGAGATACCGCGGGCCAGGAATTAGGTTTAAGTTAGTACAAGTCTGACACTCACCCCTGCTCCGCCCAGAGTGGAGGAATTTATTTGATGATTTCCCATCCGCAAAAAGAAAGAAAAGACTACCTACTTTTGTATAAGTTAGTAGTATTTATGTTTGTTACTTTTAGATAAAATGCCGTCCATTGAGTCACCCTGTTTATAAATTCTATATTGTAAAACCTTTAGTTTGTTTGGTGTACATGATGGAGAATATTCTATATCTATCTTTGACTTAAATGAGACACAATTCAGACTTCTTAACGATATCATAATTCTATTGTAAGATAATATTGATTGATACATAAATTGTGAGCTTGAAATAGAAGGAGTCTCAAAGTGCTGAACGAATTGCCTCAATTGTGGAGAACACAATGGTATGAGTGTTGAGAGGCTGTCAGACATTTTGTTAAAACAAATTTATACCAATTCATGGGGCATTTTGCCATTTGAAGAATTATTATCATAGTTATTTGTGTTCCACGAAATGAAATAAACCGCTAAGTTTGTTTAGGAAAGCACGTTTCTATTTAGATTTTTTTATTATCAGCAATAACGACGTTTGCATTGACACTATCGATTCTATAAATTTGAGGTACGTGTAGCTCAGTTGCTAATCTTAAATTTGAATATTATGGAAGTAACAGTTGAAGTATTGTAGTAAAAAAAAATGTAAACTAATCCTCCTTTTTTAAGTTGATGTGAAGTCGTTTCACAGAAAAATCAACAATTGAAATATAATTTAAAATGTTGTGTTTAGTCAAACCGGTATGGCCAAACTGCGCTCGCGGCTCCAGACGCCCCGATAACGTACTGAAGTATCCATCAGTGTCCAGCTCCCAAGTGGCCGGCACCGGTTCTACTGAGCCGTAAAGAAGCTAGCCGAAAGAAGACACTTAATTACAACGAACCATTTTATAACAGAATGCTCCTCGACCCGAATACGCAGGTCACGAAGCCTCTCAAGAGTTCACAGTTGAGTAACGATATAGTATGTGCCAATGAGGAGTTTCGTTGAAACGACAGTTATTGCTTTGCAAAATATTAATTAATCGTCAACTTAAGAAGTCTAGATATTGAAATTGGCAGGCTTGGTTTCAGATTAAGAAAACATAAATGGCACTAATCTATTTCCTTTGACCTGCTATTAAATTCCTGATGGAAAAATAAATATATATAACACTTTGTACTGGAAATGATTCGGGACGAAATCGCATAGTAGCAGGTGCATTTACTTGCAACATGTAAATCAACCTCAGCGTTTAAAATAAAAAAAATAACCTGTTTCAAACACAATGACATGTTAACAAGTCTGCACTTTCACATCCTCTCCATCATATTTCGTGATTGTGTTACCCGTAATAATGTACTCTGGAATAACTCAATTTGTTGTCACTCTCGCACAGGCTGATAACGCAATTTGTACATAACATTAGGGACATGTAATACACGCTGACAGTTTCCTTGAGCTTCAGCGATCCTTATTGGCACGTGCTCATATGAATTTATTGAACAAACGATGTTTTCAATCGCCTCTTTTAGTTTTGACAGTCGCTATGAAACGATATCATAATCACAGCAAGCCCCGTCTCAAGATGAAATTATTCTGCCCATTTTAAACAAAAATATTTTTCCTTTGATAGCATACGATCAGTATTGTACAGTAGATACATTTTGTTGGTTTTGAAACCCACAAAACAATAAATAAGTAGACGGTTATGCAAATTAAACGTAAATGTGGATTTTATAGTATGTACTTACATTGTACATCTTCATATTTGTGTAACTGTTTGAAAACCGAATCACGAACGCAGATTATAAGTTATTCATCGTTAAGATAATTACGTCGAAACACGTTTGGTGTCGGTAAATTAATACCAAAGTCGGTCGAACTTATTTTACTACTACGTTTATAGTAACGAAGACAAAAGAAACCATTTTTATTCGATCGTTTTTCCATTATACACGAAACATATATTCACCTAGATTTACTTTCTTATCGACCAGTGCGCTCCTTGATCAGATTAAGGGTGGGTCTATGTCTTGAGTAATAGTCCCTAAATACTTAAAAATATGGTCGTGTTTACGGCGACACAGCAGTAAGTCAGAGGGCAAGTCTAGTCAAAAATACTGGGTGACTTTTCACTGCGTTCTAATCTCTAAAGCCTATGAGATAAGTTCGTGTTTGCGGTGTAAGTGTGATGACTTTTGGCCCATTAGATAGATCTAGATTGTTTTATAGCATACGTTAAAGTGAAGGTGTGTTTTATTGTTATTGTGTTAGGAGGAAATATAAGCAACACAACTTTGTTGTACAGTAACTAAAGATATTATTCATTTTTACCAACATACTGTAACGTCCCTAATCCCAAAAGGGTTAGTCATAGGTGTTCATAATACATTCGGCAGTCGGTAGCCCAGAAATACTTTGCCCTACCCGGGAATCGAACCCAGGACATCATGCTCAGCAGTTGCGCCTGGAACCACTCGACCAACGAGGCAGTTATTTATTACTTAACATCGAACAAGAAACGATACAAAAGTGGACTTAATAGCACAAGGCATTCTCTACCACCCAACCATTTGGTCAAATAAGACATTATTGGGATAGGGTACTATAAATGAACAGTATCCCTTTTTAAAATTAATCTTTAGTAAAAGACTATAATTTATTACTATTTTTATTACACAGTACACGCACCAAAAAGTCCAACCATCACAAATCCCTTGGAATGATGTTAAATTTGTTACTTTTACTGTATTTAATGTTCACCTTCTAGAATAGTCCGCACCTATTTTCAGTCTTTTCAAACAATTCCTAACAAGTAACAATTTACCTTAATCCGATACAATTAAGTTATAAATTGCCTAACAAAGCAATTAATTAAGTTTTACTTGGGAATCAAGTAAATAAAGTTTTTGTTGAATTTTCTCAAGCTTATCGTTTGGCACGATATTAGATAATAGTTGTTTATTGTGTTAGATCCTTTTGTTTGAGATTTATTGAGAATGAAATAGCACTGGATTTAAATCTTTGAAATATTTAGAAGTTTCAATATAGAAACAATTATTTGAAAACTGTTTGAGATGTCAATTTTGGGATACGCCGCAAAGCGTATTTAAGTAAGAAAAGCGTTTTTCAAGACTGGTTTTCAGGGCTGCGTCGAATAAACTCAATGTAATATTTTTTGCTAGTTATGTAAATATTATAGAGGGCGATGTGAGGAAAACTGCTTGGCCATGAGTTACTTAAATAACTTGTCTAGATGCCTGAAGTAGCTGCAGTATTCACGCGGATAAAGCAATCGAAGCAAGCATGCGATCGTGAATCGGGTTCTCACTATGCCACTACACCTATTTGTAATCTCAGCAATAAAAATGCTCGTATCAACAATATAAACAATTCATCCATGTCATAAGTACTTTGTAATATTACATTATTCCAAGAATTTAATAAAAGCAAATCAGCACGCAATTCACTTACTTGTAAGTGCCTGCTATGATTGATGAGCGAGCGACCGACTGAACGAATGACATGCGAACGAGAGTGAACGAATAACACGGAGAAACTTGCGTTGTTAACGAAATGTATGACGTGCCAAGATTGTTCTTGTTACAAGTTTGATTGGTATGACGTTTTGTATTGGTATAGTATATTGATGATTGTAATTGCATTTTAAGAGCATTAAGAATACGTCTCTTACTTAATTTGAATTAAGAGGTATAATTTTGTAATAGCGAAACAAATAATTCATAATACGTACACATACGGTTCAATGTACTTATAAACCACATCAAATCAGGCTTGTAATTTTCCGATAGGTTAGGTATACGCACCTACAGTATATCTGTTATTAAAAAAATCGCCTAAACTAAAACAAAACTTGCTTAAATTAAGTTTGCGTTCATTTAAGATGTCATCATTAAACACACGCGTTTTATAAACGAGCGAAAGATAATTTATATTTCTCAAAAATGGCCGTTCTACGAACGAGGATCATTAGTGAAACTGCCATTTTCACGGAACAAAATCTTTATTCCTTATTATTTTATTATGTTTTTTTATTAATTTTGCGTTTTTAAAGGCTTCAGTATCCAAATTGACGTACTTTAGACAAATTGGCAATTGTAAATATGTATGCAAACAAATATCAGATTAACTATTTCATTGAAATGAGCGTGAGGTTATCAGTAGAACTGTGGACGGTGCGGTGAATGTATTCAGTGACAGTAACTGATTTATCAGTAAGTGTCAGCGTATGTTAGCGGAGCTGCTGGCAGGGATTCAGAGACCTGCTAGGTTTAGCTACTAGGTTTATTATGAAGCTTGAGTTTGTGTCGCAGGAGTTGGAACATTTTGATACAACACTTTGACACACTAAAGAGTGTCAAAAGGCCTTTGCTCAGTAGTGGGAAAGAGCTGACTAGCACAAAAAACATTCGCTTGTTACAAAGACCATTAAAATATTGTAATACTAGCTGACGCCCGCGGCTTCACCCGCTTGATATCGAAAAAAATGACTCCTATGTGTTATTTCAGACTATAATCTACCTCTGCGCCAAATTTCATTAAAATCTCTTAAGCCATTTTGACATGAAAACGTAACAAACATCCATACATCAATCTATCTTAGTCACATTTTAGACACAACTCATAGTTTAACCTAAGTCAGATCTTAATTAATTAAGCAATTAATGAACCTCAACTATCCTGATTACTGTGATCTAGTCAATGTATGTACGACCTCTTATATTATCCTCTATCGAATGTGTTTTAGTTTCGTTCTACAATAGGGAATATTACGCAAACCTCGGCGCAGAGGGCGCCACTAGCACATGCAGTAAACAAACCGTCATGTGCGCAATCGCGTATCCAGATATTCTGTGAAAATATGTCAAAGTGTTAATTATTTTGGTATAACTTACCTATCTGTACTTTAATTATATATATTATGGCGTCCTACGGCCATTTACGTCTCGGCAAAAAACTTTTTACTGCTTACGCTAGTGCTGCGCCCTTGCGCCAGAATTTTGCAGTAATATCCCCTATTAGTAGAGGGGTGTAGGAACGCTGAGGTGGGGGCTACGGGGGGAGGGGGGTGTTCTTACGTGATCTTACTTTCGTTAAGCATGTTCTGTGACCTGTATTTTATTGTTTTAACTGTGATTTATTGTTTGAATTAAGGCTCCCATCAATTATTGAATGAAATGCTCTACATATTTTTCACCAGAAACGATCCAGAACTTAGCTGATTCTCAACAAAGACTGTTATGATAATGAATTTACAAATCAGCATGCTTTAAATTATTCGACGATCTTAATGTTTTATTTTCCTTGTTGCAGGTCAGTTTATTTTGATACCAGCAAATAGTGATAAAAATTGGTAAGTTAATGGAAACATACTCATGCGCAGAAATGTTGCACTTTACTGACATGAAACTCACTTTTTGACAGACTTGATTATAAAGTGAGTGAGAGGGTGCGCAGAGAGCCAAAGAGTACTGGCGTGACAAACTTATCTGTATACACTGTGCTGTAGAGATTCGGATGATATTTGTAATTAAAAGACGCATACAACACTTTTAAGACTATATATTAATTTATCATTTCAGCAATACATGTCACACACTGATTTTAAAGCTCTCCTATTCTATTTTCTATTAATTCTCCATTTAAAAACCTGTATATTCGAATGTGTTTGCAAACCAGCCTGTACTGATGAAGGTTTGATCAATGTTATTAAGTCTCTACAGTACTGTAATCTGCGATAGTAAAATCTGAGTTGGTTTTCACACGAAGTTCACACAAATATAGTCGTCATTTATTCCGAACACATCGAACAAATACTTAAAATCAAGCACAAATATAGTCGTTTCAATAGAATTATCCTCTCCGCTAGAGTGCATAGAGTCAGCGGTCACGTTCAGCTTGATAGAGCACGGTAGAGTTCAATAGATCCGCAAATAGATCAGTTTGCTCTCTGCATACGATATGTTGCGGTGACTCTATGTCTTGATTGATAGAAACTGCGACGAACGTACTACAAACTTTTAAAATGGTTTATGGCGAAATGAGTTTTAATAACTAACTAACTATTATAAAGACATACAATAATTGGCTAACTTTATATTACTTTGGTATTAATTCATTTTTTTTTAAACGTTGCCCCCACACTAGGAATTTCTCCTGTATCGTGGGTGCGTTTACAAACATTTAAACTCACATACACAAACACCCAGACCCGAAACATCTATTTGTAGGCCATACAAATATTTGTTCCGTGCGAGAATCGAACCCGCAACACGCAGCGCAGCAGTCAATCGCTCAGCCACTGCGCCAACCGTGCCGTCGACATCTGACATGAGGTTGTATATTTTAAATGGACGGGTTGTCAGATCACTCGATTTTATACCTCGGACTGACTTATTACCTGAACAACTCAATTTATCAATGCCTAGTTTTCTTAGACATGCGACATATTAATTTTTTTATTGATTGGATAAACCGAATCATGAGTCACATTTAGATTGAATTGCAATTATTCAATTCAATTATTTATTGCATCTCACATGTATTTTACAAGCTTTTTAATAATAATATACAAAGTTTACATGCACCCTGACACAACTTTAAAAGAAGCAAAGTGTAAATAATAACATTCAAAATAATAAACATAAACAATGCAATTCGTAGCCAGTTTGCTACGGCGTAACCTGCTACGCACACGTATCACTATGTCTTTCCCGTCACCTATGACAATATTAATGTATTTCAGTCTTGTAGAATCGGAAGTGCCGTACTATAGATATGTGCCCGACCCAGTTTTCGAACATGGCAATGTCACATTGTACTATGATCAATCCATCATTACTGACGGGAGTTTTGTGGCCAATAAACCAGATATAGTGGTTGTGGATCGGTCAGACCGACGCGCAGGCGAGGAGACTCTCGTAAAGCAGCTGGATCATGGGTTTGAATTAAAAACTCCTGGACACACCTCGTTTCGTTAGGACCCTGTTCCCGATACCGATGACCTACAATTTTTATATTATGTTTTTATTACCATATATTTTAAAATTTAAAATATTAGTTGTAGCAAAATGAATAAACGGATGAATGTAATTCACTCAAACAGCTTTTTCTCTCATATTATAATTTTGTCACTCAGAACAATATAAGGAAGAAATTACTCATATTTTCCGGGATCACGAGTTAATGAATAATCTACTATTACAAAATTGAAAAATGTTGATATTGTAAGAAACTTGCGAGCATAATGATACTCTTTAAGATGCGTCGACATTCATCAACACAACAACATTATATACAAGTTAGGGAAAATTTGAACATCATCACTCGCTGGGAGGACGGAAGAGGGATGCAGGATGGAGGACGGAGGGCGTTCATAAATAAAAATGGATCAATTATGAAGCACTCGGAAAGGAGCTGCTGCGAGGATTCTTGCCCTAAGGGCTGCGTGCATTCACCAAGGAACGACGGATTTTACAGGAACTGTTTTCACAGCTAAATTGATAAAAAATAGTATATGCAACATTTTTTTTATCAATTTTGTTGAGCAAACGGTTCTGTCAAATCGCACATGGTATGTTTTTATTTATGCTATTTTTATATCAACAAGAATGAGTGATAAAACGATGCGCATTTAATATGTATGTACCGCACGAATAAAACGGCATGCACAGCAATATGTAATACACTAACGTCTTTGTCGTGCCTATTTTGAACTGCGGACGAAGAGTACATGTGATAGTAGGCGAGAGGATGAGCAGCACGCATGCTGAGTGTCACGTTGGTGGAGTTTGTGGGAACAATATTAGCTATGCGGATGACATGGTGCTGCTGAGCGCCTCGGTCTGTGGCCGGTCTAAGCTGCTCGGTATTTGTGAAGAATATGCTCTCAGTCACGGCCTGCTCTATAACACCAATAAAAGTGAGTGTATGGTTTTTCAGTCCAGGGTTGTGTCCAGACAGTATTCCTACCATTCAATTAAACAGTGTACTGCTAAAAAGGGTTGACACTTTCAAATACCTTGGGCACCTAGTGACCTCTGACCTGAAAGACGATATGGACAAAGAGCGGGAACGTAGGGCGTTGTCTGTTAGAGCGAACATGATAGCTCGCAGGTTTGCTCGATGCTCGCAGGAGGTCAAAAACACTCTCAGAGCATATGCACCTGCTTTTATCGAGCGCCCTGTGGGATAACTACACTCAAAACCAGTACAGCGCCCTACGAATCCAATACGACAATGCCTACAGGCTGTTGTTGGGGCTGGCTCAGTACTGCAGCGCGTCGGGGATGTTCGCCGAGTCATTCATTGAGTGCTTCTATGCGACGATGTGGAAACGGTGCACATTCTTGGTGCGCAGGGTTCCCGCCAGCTCCAACACCATCTTGCATTAACAATTGTTGTATGCTTCATGATGTGATACGATATCATGCAATCATATTAAAGTCATTTATTACAAAAAAAAACAATTTTGACACAACCTAACAACCTTAAACCTAATTAGTTATTTTGTTTACTTAAAATTTCTTTGCTTAACAATTTTTTTTTTTTTTGCAATGATTGTAATGCGGAATGTATGTAATATGTTTAAAATGTTATTTGTAAAAAAATATTTAATTGAGAAATAACATAAAAAAATTACTTACGTTTTTATTTTTGTGCAATATGATAGTAATGTGTAATATTATGTATGTATAATGTAGTGTGTAATTTGTAGCTCTTAATACGGGAATCATTTCCTGAAATTAATGATTTATTTATTATTCGTTTATTCATTTTTAACCCCCGACGCTAAAACGACGGGGTGTTATAAGTTTGACGTGTCTGTGTGTGTGTGTAAATGTGTATGTGTCTGTCTGTGGCATCGTAGCTGCCAAACGGATGATCCGATTTGAATGCGGTTTTTTTTGTTTGAAAGGTATATCAGTCGAGAGTGTTCTTAGCTATGTTTGGTGGAAATCGGTTCAGGTCTTCAAGGTCATCAGGTCGTTTGTTAGGTGTGATAGGAATGTTCCACGCTCAGTTTACTTGCGAGCATATGTAGGATCTGACATTTGAAACATTGGTGTCTTCTGGAACCACTGAGCTGGTCTGCTGTTAGGGCTGGAAGATAGGAGACGTAACCCTGGACTGCCTTTTAGTAAACCCATCGAGTTTGGGCTCGTTGAATTTGTCATAACTAGTTTTCTTTATGTTTCTAATTGACGAGGACCTGGTGCTGGAAATCTGGAACCTCTGAGCTGGTCTGGTGATAGGGCTCGAAGGTAGGAAATGTAAACCTGGACTGCCTTTTAGTAAACCCATCGAGTTTGGGCTCGTTGAATTTGTCTTGACTAGTTCTCTTCATATTTCTAATTGATGAGGACCTGATGCTGGAAATGGGATGTGGCGGATGAAACCCTGGCATGCCGGAATGAAACGGATAAACCGATTTATATCTTTGCTGAAAATCTAGAATGACCAAAATTTAAAAATAAAACACAAAATTACCCTTAAATGGCAAGAAACATAAAATAAATTAAATGTAAGAATGAAAAATTAAGGAGCTCCTTTAAAAAGCATAAAATAAAAATTTAAAAACACCCCCGACCCAAAAAAAGTACGCAATTATTATGACAAAAGATTAAAAATGCTAAACCCTATAAAAAGCAAAAAAAAAACTTTTAACACTACGTAAGTACCAACTAAAGCATGTCAGACTATCTACTCGGGACTTTGTGCCACCTTTATGTCGGAGGCATAACCGCTAATTTTGAACTGCAAATGGTTATCTTGGCCTGCTGTTGACCGTACGTATGAAATTTTTGATTAAATTTTGTCATGTCGGGGGACCGCTTTTTACCTTCAAAAATACTTACCTAAATCAAATGATCAATCACAAAATTCGTATTTTAAAACTAAATATTGTACACAACTACACCAAATGATACAACAACACTGGACAAAAAATTAAAACAGACGAATAGTATGACTCACAAGATTTACTTGTAAAGAAAGAAGAAGATAAGTAAACAAAATAATATTTAAATTACAACGAAAATGTTAACGTAAGTAACGAATTCAAAAAAAACTTTATACTCTATCTAAATAAATGATAAACAATAATTTTAACCCCCAATCTTAGGAACGACTCAAAAATTTTTTATGAAAAATGACAATGGGATTGAGGACTTCTTAATGTGAGCTTCTAACGTTAGGCTAATAATAAATTAGAGCGGTCCCCCGACACGACAAAATTTAATCAAAAATTTCATACGTACGGTCAACAGCAGGCCAAGATAACCATTTGCAGTTCAAAATTAGCGGTTATGCCTCCGACATAAAGGTGGCACAAAGTCCCGAGTAGATAGTCTGACATGCTTTAGTTGGTACTTACGTAGTGTTAAAAGTTTTTTTTTTTGCTTTTTATAGGGTTTAGCATTTTTAATCTTTTGTCTTAATAATTGCGTACTTTTTTTGGGTCGGGGGTGTTTTTAAATTTTTAATTTAATTTTTTATACATATTTTTGTATTTTTACATATTTCTTTTGACAAAATAAAAATACAAAAAAGAAGTTACCCACTGGTATCGGGAACAGGGTCCAAGTTACCGGTGGCCAGGGCTTCAGAGAAAGGAACCTCCTGACAATACGAGCCGTGTCCAAGAGTACCGCTTTCTGTATGAAGCCCTTGATCCAGCTTCCTAACGAGAGCCTCCTTAGGTATTTGTCGCTCTTGGTAATTAAGCCATCGGCAGATACGACTACCAGCACAATGATCGCATACTCCACATCCCACATGTCGACAACCTGTCGAGCCAAGTTAATATACCTTGATTAGCTTATCTTTCACGATGTTTTATATCGCATTGAAATATACCTTGCTCTATCCCTTTCTGCTCCCTGTTCTTCTGGGTTTGTCGACACCCCGGATAGAGAAGGTTTGTACTCCATTGCCCCATACATAACATCAGGAAGGAGCATAGAGTTGCATCAACTTTAAACAATTCCAGCACCCTAATGAGCCAAGAGTAGTTCATAGACTCATTTAAACAAAACCCTATTTACTTAGCTATTGCTGGTAAATTATCAATATTATGCACAGATAATTCCGTCACTAGAATCTCCTAAAGCTGCTCTGTGAAGGGGTGAAACACTTGCCAATTAAGGCATTGGTTGCATGATGCATGCTTATTCTTCGCACTTCCTGCGTGTGCATGTTTTTGGCAGCACTGCCCAGCCGCTGCAGGATTTGCTTGCGAAATTAAAACTTATTATTATAAGTCACGGATTTCTGCATAGTAACGCTTGATCACTCAACTTATCAGTCTGAAAGCTTCAGCACAACAGATTACTTTGTGTTAATTTTGGCGCGCCATCAAAGTGCGTCGATAAGTAAGTGGCAATTCTTATCGCGGTACGGTTGAGTAGGGTTTTCAGCGCCTTTGTCTCGTCGCTCAGGGTCACATGCCGACACAGAAGGTGCGTTCTTTACAATGAGACGGAAACAGGCGCACGCACACATTTCTTGCGTTTATAATATTATTATAGTCTCAAATATGTTAAAAGATTCTCAAAACTAACTTTGAAATTTACAAATTCAGTACAAATTATGATGGTAGATTAACAATCAGGACGTGGCGTTACCATAGCAACGCTTTGTTTTAATCACAGCGCTGGGCACGCGATGCGTGCTTCTTGCCTGCAAGTGTTATATTGACATTATGTATAAACTGATTGGCTCTTCCTCTTCTATGAATGACGGAACTGTCCAGGTACCAACGTTCTGGTTGATCAACATTTGGAATAATCAACTAGAAAGGAAGAAGAACATGAATTTGACCTTCTGTACTTGCGTATTCTGTGACAGGGCTGTGCGGAACCTCACCGATCCCTCCGGAGGAAATTTAGAAAGAATGATGCTTTTTTCCTTCCTTATTCGAGGCGACATTTTTATAAAGTTGATTAATTAGCAAATTGTTCGTACTAAGATATTGTCTGATGTTCTTTTGTTTACAAAATTAGTTCAACGTTGTTTTGGTAAGATGATATAAGATGATGTTTTTCGTAGTAATTAGAAGTGACAAGTTTGTGTTGGCTAACATTGTTGCTTTGAGATGAGATATTTGAATATCTTTTACATCGACACGAAAAATTGCATGATATTATTTCTAAGCATAAGGGAAGTGACGCAAAAAAAGGATTTTTAGTTTTGAAACTCCAGTCACAATAATAGTACGAGAGCCCACGACCAAAACCATGTCTCATAGCAATACGGCAAAAACCCTATAAAATCGTTAGATTGTATGATTCTGAACCCGACTAGGTGTGTAGTAACGGTCGAAAGTGTAGCAACTGCGTGGGAGGCCATTTCTGCTGTGTCAAAAAAAAAAGACAGTCGGTATTATAGCAATACGTCTGATAGTGAAAATGTACATAGATTTTATAATTGTATTACGAAAAAGTTTGTTTTCAGACATTTTGCGCGTAGCATATAGCCTGAGCGCATTTTTGAAAATGTCAACAAATTTAGCCGACCTGTATCATAGCAATACGGATAATTTCTTTTTTCAACTTTTCGTATTGCTGCCATGATTACCAAAAACCTGTTTTCAGACACTTTAAGTGTAGCATATACTCCCAAAAACGAAAATAACGTTTCGGAGTCGCCTGGCCGACGCCTCTGTTAAATGTTTTTTTAAATTTACAGCCTTCATAGATATTCAACAGCCTCAGCGCTTGTTACGCTCCTGCCCCTTTCTTACTATTATAGATACCGACACGGATCTTGAGCGCTCGGCGGAAGGGTGGGGATCGCTTTGCGCATCGTACACATATGGCAAATAAAACGCACGCCCGTTGATTATTTATTTTTTCTAAGTTGCCTACGTAATTTCTTAATGGTTCTATGGTTAAAAGAAAGATTAAATAATGATTCATTAAATTGAGAAATGGAAATTGAGATCAAAGAAGTAGGTAATTAACAAGTGTTTCTAAATTAAAATTATAACTTAGTTCTTGTAGTTTCTCAAAAATTACAAAAAAAAACTACTACGTATTTTTTTTGTTAGCATTTTTGACTTCGAATTTTATTTGTTGTAGATAAAAACTTTATCTATTGAATATAGTACATTTTGATACAAGTACAAATAAAATAATTGTATGAAAAATAGTTTTGCTAATTACAAACTGACATTATTTTTTTCCCCTTTTTCGCTTTCGATGAATATCACCTTTGATTATAATTCCAACGGTATATTTAATAAAAAGTCACATAAAATATTTGAATAACATAATAATAAAAATGTTGTCTATTAAATTGGCCGAAATTGTACTCGTCGTCGTGAGGTACATGCAGCAGGAAAAGAACGAATCCCGAGTGACGAATCGTGAGTGAGTGATTTCAGTCCTTCAACTTCAATGTTACGGTTTCGGGTAAATTCTTTGTTAATTATCATCTAATAAATTCAGGGTCGCAACGTATTCATTGGTTTGTAACAGAAAATTCAAGATGCCTCAATACGATTTTTAAATGATATCTGAGTATCGAAAAGTTGTCTGATAGAGAAGGTGCTACACTTAATTTGTCTGATATAAATTTTTTGCACATGTGGACAACTTATTTTATCATGTCCAACAATTTTCAGACATATTGCTATGATACCGATCGGTAAAATTTGTTAACATTTTCAAAACGGTCCCAAAATTTAATGCGTTCACATTTCCGTCTGAAAATTGTTTTGTTCGCATCAAATAACCAAAATTTACTAATAAAAAAGATTTTCAGACGTATTGCTATGAGACATTTTTTTTGTCTCATTTTTAATTTTCTTAAGTGATTTTACGGGTTTGCGCTACACCACTAACGTCTGAAAAATATGTTTCCGGTATCTCAGAACTATCATTCAACTACAGTCTGCAAATCAGACATATTGCTATGATGCAGTTCGGTAAAATTCTTTGACAATTTTGAAAATTCGGTCAGATCAAACGCTACGCGGAAAATGTCTGATATTGGTATTTTCGAGTTCAGGATAATCGTATCTATCGATTTGATGCGGTTTTGGCCGTATTGCTATGAGACAAAAATTTTGGTCGTGGGCTCTCGTACTATAAAATTATTATGTATTTTGGTAAAATTATTAAAAAAGTTTTTAAGTAAATATTTAACTCAATTCCGAAACCAATGAAAAAGATTATAAGGACAGTAGAAATTACATAAAAAAATCGTGAGTCACTCGTCGTCACTTTTAAGAGTCAAGACACTGAATTACAACATTGTAAAGTTCCACTCACACTGCGGACGAACGCGCGGTAACTGTACAAAGACACTAGAACAGTTGCCGACGAAGTGACTCTACTCGTGGTGTTGACACCCTACTTAAGTTAAGATTAGGCAAATTAATATTATGCGCATTGCCATATTCTGACAATCTACTTCAGCAAGAAAATAATTATATTTCTAGTTTAAATAACCTGATGCATATGTTATCATGTCGTCATAGTGACCGTTTATTCTTTTTTGATACTAACAGTTTTGTTAGAGATATTGTTTTGATTCGGGAGTACATGTATATTCCCAAAAAAAGTCAACATTTATTAGCTTCTTTATTAGCTTATAATATACACGCTGTTATTGATGGTTTAACTGAGACTAGGTTAAGTGATGCGACAGTATTGTCAACTTTTTCAAATGAAACTGTTGTAGATTCTTTAAACTATTAGAGCCGACAAAAGAGAAGCCTAACAATAGTATTTTACTTTATCATCAGAATATAAATCGCTTCTCCGGCAAAATTTTAGACGTGGAAATGTTAGTAGATAAATACCACATGGATATTTTATGTTTTTGTGAAACCTGGTTAAAACCCGATAGGATGCTATTTAATGTTAATAATTTTTCAGTTGCCAGTGCGTACAATAGATCCACAGTGGGTGGCGGTACCCTGATACTTTGTAATAGCTGTCTCAGTTATAAGGAAAGGAAGGATATTACCGCCCACTCTGTTGATCGCTTATGTGAGGTAGCATGTGCGGAGGTTGAAGGTCATACTTTCTTATGTGTCTATAGACCACCTGCATCAAACCTGTCATTGTTCTTAATCACTATGGAAGAAATTTTAAGTAAACTTTTTAGAGAAAATAAAATAGTTTTTGTTTGTGGTGACTTAAATATTGATCTGTTAGTTAATTCACCAGAAAAATGTAAGCTTATCTCATTGTTTAAATCATTCAATTTAAAATATTTATTTAATGAAGCGACTAGAATGACAGCTACTAGCGCTTCTTGCATAGATAATATATACACCAACTGTAAAGTAAAAGATTCGTTTTTGATTAGTGGTGTTAGGTCAGATCACATGGGTCAACTTGTATCTTTTGATTTAGACAAAAAGTTAGACTTAGTTAAAACAATTCAATTAAGACGTCTTAATAAAAATAAATTAGAGTCTTTTAATAATAATGTTCTTAGCAATCTTTCTAATGCTAGCTTTGATTCAGAAGACCCCAATATAAACTATGGCATATTATTTTCTACAGTCTGCCAAGAATTCAATAAAACGTGTCCTGTAAAAAATGTTGAAGTAAAATCTAAGTCTAAATTTAGTGAATGGGCCACCGCGGGAATAAGAAAAAGCAGAGATATTTTATATAATTTATATCACGAAAAATCTTTGACTTTGGACCAATCTTTTCACGCTTATGTTAGGAACTATTCAAAAATATTCAAAAGAGTCTGCGCTCAAGCAAAGTCTCAAGTAATAAGTGATAAAATTAGTGTTTCTAATAATAAAATAAAAACTGTTTGGCAGGTTATAAACAGAGAAACTGGAAAGACACAACGAGATCAGAATGAATGGTCCTTGAAAATAGATAATAAAACTATCTCTGATAAGCTAGAAGTCGCTGAGACACTAGAAAATTTCTTTACTAACATTCCGTTAGAGGTTACGAAATCTCTCCCCTCTTCCTCTAAATTAGCCGAAACTCTTCTTAAGGAAAACTTTACTAAGGATATACCTAACTTTAATTTTAATCCAATATGTATTGCTACAATTAAAAATGCATTTAAAAGTCTAAACATAAAAAATACTGAAGACTTATGGGGGATATCCGTCAAGGTTCTTGCTAATATTATTGACTCAATTGCTCCTGTCTTAACAGGCATATTCAATCAGTGTTTGGATAGCGGCAAGTTTCCTGACTTAATGAAATATAGTAAAGTAGTACCAATTTTCAAATCGGGTTGTAAGAGTGATCCCTCTAACTATAGACCTATATCTGTGCTTCCAGCATTAAGTAAAATCTATGAAAAAATCATGCTGGACCAGATGCTGTCACACTTTAACTTAAACGGGATTCTGCATAGTCAACAGTTTGGCTTCACGAAGGGCAGGTCGACAACGGACGCGGGAGTAAAACTCATCAGTCACATTTTGGAATCCTGGGAGCAGTCCCAGGATGCCATTGGCATTTTCTGTGATCTCTCAAAAGCGTTCGACTGCGTCGACCACAACACACTGCTCTGTAAATTACACCACTACGGAATTCGTGGACGAGCTGCTGATCTTGTTTTATCATATTTATCAAACAGGCAGCAAAAAGTAAATGTTAATGGGGCGACGTCCTCTGGGTCTCTAGTCAAGATGGGCGTGCCCCAAGGTTCTATTCTCGGTCCCTTCCTGTTTCTTGTTTATATAAATGATCTTCCTTATATGATGGCCAAACTATCGGATATAATTTTATTTGCTGACGACACTTCGCTAATTTTTAAAATAAATAGAAAAAATCCGGATGTTGATAATGTTAACAAAAGTCTAACCGTTCTATCGAAATGGTTCGCAGCTAACAATCTCTTACTGAATGCGAACAAAACCAAATGTCTAAAGTTTGCCTTACCAAATGTACCACAACGTGATCTAAATTTAAATCTTGACGGCAAAAATCTTGATGTTATAGCAGAAACTGTATTCTTGGGGATGACTATTGATTCTAAACTGCAATGGGGCGCGCACATAAGAACTCTTTCGGGTAGGCTCAGCTCAGCTGCATATGCAGTAAGGAAAATAAGGCAGTTAACTGATGTAGATACAGCTAGGTTAGTATACTATGCTTACTTTCACAGTATTATGTCCTATGGCGTTCTCCTGTGGGGATCAGCAGCAGACGTCGATTCAGTTTTTATATTACAAAAGAGGGCAGTCCGCGCGATCTATAAAATGGGTCCTCGCGAGTCCCTCAGAGAAAAATTTAAAGAGATCGATATACTGACTCTGCCCTCACTTTATATCTTAGAATGTTTATTGTATGTCCGTAAAAATCGGGGGCTTTTCAAAATTAGGAGCGACTACCACAATATTAATACACGCAGTAAACACGAAATTGTAATTCCTAAATTTAGATTAACAAAAACTAGCAAGTCATTTCTAATAAACAGTATACGCTTTTATAACAAGTTGCCAAAATCAGTTATAGAACTGACAGATGGAAAGTTTAAAAACTACATAAAACGTGTCCTTATTAAAAACGCATATTACAAAATCAAGGACTACGTTGAAGATAAAGAAGTTTGGCTATAGTTCCTTCTGCGCATGCGGCTTCCCTGGTAGCTATAATCAGCACAAATTTGTGGATGTCTCTAACTATTCTCAATCTTATTTATTTGTGTGATCTCTTTAATCATTTTGTTTTTTTTTTTGCAATAGTTGTCAAATCACATATTTATATCACCCTTGTTCTGAATAGTTACAGTACTGATAGCAACATCTGTGTGACTCGTCTTTTAGTTATTATTTTGTTTTTGCAATATTTTTTTATTTATTTTTTTACTTTTGTATAGATTCTTTTCTACCTATTAGTTGTGAATGAGTGGACATGGTTGGCCTTGTAGATTCTTAGACGCTTGTTAACTTTTGTTAACGTATTATTTTATTTTACTTTTTGTAAAGTAAGCAATGACTTATTGTCGGGCCTACGTTGTCCTCTCATACTTAAGTGCTAACGCTGTAACAACAACAACATTGTAAAACTAAATGATTTTAAAAGAGTAACCATGGAGTTTCTTGCCGGTTCTTCTCCATAGGAAACGACCAACCCGAACCGTGCATCTTTTCTCGACGTTTTATAAGTGCCCATGTAGGCCTATGTAAAATAAAAATATTTTGATTTTGATTTTGATTTTTGACTCCACATACTTACAACTTCCACTAAGATTTCACCCGAACGAGTACAGTCAGGGGCAAAAGTATGTAGTTGAAACTGCGAATTTTAACAACGAATTCTACCTAAAGTCATCTCTATCCCCGCCCTTATCTCATTAAATTGGGAGTCGTAGATTATGATCGATTTTTCATAGTTATAATCATTACTTTGTTCTCCCCTTTCTTATGTAATTTTCCACATTCATGCTCAAAACATTCCTTATGACGACGGAGATTTAAAGTGTGAGTTAACATTATGAGATGTACTTCATAATATAGCATCATCACATGTAATAACTTTATAGTTTTGTGAATCCATTGCATTTCAATATTATGCTGGACAGATTTGTACAATTTATTAAATTGAATGCATATTTTTTCCTTTGACTGTACCGTCACTTTTTTATATGCAAATGTAACCCGGGCTAGCCATGAATGGAAATGGCGGTGCTCGACCTCGGCAACACCCTGTATAATGTCAAAGTTTTTATGTGATAGCGCTGAACACCAGGCTTTGTTCGCTTGCGCATGTTATGGAGTACACGCTTGGTAACGATATTGTGGGGTGGCCGTTTACTTGAGTTCCCTTATTAAATGTTGTTGTAAAAATTCTTGACTTACATAAAAGGTACTTTAGGTTTTTAATCTGATGTCTTAATTTATTTTTGTTCATTCAATGAATAATGTAGGTATACTTTTTGGTAAAACCCACATAAAAGCTGGCTTCTGTTTTAGAGACCTTTTCCTCTTCAACATCTCTCTTGCGGTTTCCGCATCCGTTCTATTCAACAATTTTCCATCGTTTAGAATTCCATGTCTAAAAAAATATGATATTTTGTGATAAAGGTATACATTATAACTTTTTAAAGGTAAGTAGATACATTATTTCGTAACTCCAAACTAAATCTTTCACCCTTCCGATATTAGCAGTCTAAAGTAGGCCGCTAGTCTGGGCAACACTTTGCGCCGTCACAGGCGTTGCATCGGCTGGGGCTGTTAATAATGCATGAACCTTCGAACACTGCTTAATGTGATGCACTATTTGATGCTGCTCTAAAGTCGAGTCGTATATTTGTTTTTTGTGATAGATAGCATGAGACTTGTGAGTTTAGTGTAGTCAGAGATCAACGGCCTGAAAAAAATCTATTCTATCATTGATAATGATGATGATGGCAAACTCAAAAAATATTGGACTGACGAACGATGACTTACTGAATTGTGACACAGAATTTGTTTGTTTTTGGCTGAACCTTGCTTTTTATTATTTATGCCAATTAATTAATTGTAACATTGTTACGTGTTATTGTACAAACATGCTTTTTACTTGATTATGTGTCCAAATTTCTAAGAAAAATCGAAATCATGTGACATGCTCTAATTTGCACAGCACTTATGTGGTTCATTACGGCCCACATCCTCTAACAGAATCTTTTTGTCCCAGCTCTGTGAATACTATAGACTAATTTCATTTGGTAAACCACAAAGATTATTCATTCTATTTCAAAACCTTTTCTCCTACCAGCTACCGTAATTATCTAGTCATTAACAACTTAAATAACAAATCTAGATAATGTATCATTAGAATAAACATCGTAATGTTGTAGATTATTACGAGAGCCCCTCCGTACTAACATACGTTCATTATTCCCTTCGCTTACCGCAGAACAATTACTGTACCTTTTTTACGATAAGCCGTCCCGACAATTTCTCCGTAACTTGCCATTTTTCTGCAAACGTTTTTGTTTGTTTCGTAATATCTGGGTAAGGTTTTATTTTGTAAGCCAAAAAAATACGACACAATATTCTTGTTGCCGAATATTTTCATGTTGACATTGTTCGTATTCTTCGAAAAATGTTCGAACAACATTTATGTTGCTGCAAACAAGTTGAAGTTATTTGTTTTTAAAATATAACTTTTAGATCAATATCCTGCCAGCGTTTGTTGAATTTTAAAGTGCTGATCAAACACAAATACATATTCTTTAAAAAGTTAACATTTTTCTTTTTAATAATAGAAAATCACACACTTGCGTTACAAAGTCAGTGATTAAGACTATCTTCTGTTAGATCATACACTGAATGAGCTCTGTGAATCCGAGGCCGTAGATCAGAAACTAATTGGCATGAAGATAATTAATAGATGAAATCTGTTATTATATAAATTAACTGTCTGATAATTGTATTTACTATGTGCCAGTCAACATCTAAATAGATAGAGTTACCTTAAAAATATATCAGCTGACAGGGTTTACCGGAACAGTATATAAATGCATAATTATTTAAAGTGGAATATATTTTGTCTGTTGTTGATTTCAACAAATTGTTGCATTATCACCTTATAATATTTTCTCATAATATTCGTATTACAAAATTATTTCCATAATAAACAATAGCTATATCCTAGCCTGGTATATTGTTCACATTGTTCGCTATATGTATGTAAACGTGGAGTATTGAGGGAAGCCGGGTGATGGAGCACGTACGTCGTACACAGGTGACAAGAGATGAACTGCGAGATATGAGCCGGGGTTCGGTTTACTTGTGTTACGAATGACGAATTTTGTACGATGACATGTGACTACAAATGTACATACGAATGTGATAGTAAACAAAAGATGGGCAGATATCAAAATAGTATTTTTAGCCAAATAACTGAATAAGCGACTGTTATGTAAGCGTGAAATAGAGTTTATGTGTTTTTGTATTTTTTTCCTACCATTTGGTATACAATTTCACAACGTTGGGTATATGCAATATAACCTGTTCATAGTGTAGACTACCCTTGCAGCACTAGTACTTATAGGTAGGCACATATGTCATATAAAGAATACACTGTGAATCATAATAAAATCAATAATTCAACTTTCCATTTCTTTTTTCATTTTACTTCACTATTACTGGATGTACGTAGATAAGTACCTAATTAAACAAACTTGTAAATAAAAAGCTCTTAGCTGATTTAAGGGTTATCGCACGGAGTTTGTGCAAAAAAAATTAAATGTCTTTTTTCTCTAAAAGTTTAGTATTTGAGAACCTGGAAACATGCACAAAGACTGCTTATCACCTTAGCTGTATGCCCCTTATATGTTATTGCTCTTTTTTACACGTAGTATGTGTCTTATATTTGTACAACATGAAACAAAGTCAAAATAAGCCACAAGTCAACTCCCATATTTGTTTCATGAAACAAAACGGAATACATTAAGTTTAAGTTAAACCCGGTAACAGTTAAATCAGAGAAACTGAACTTGATGCGACAGACTGTTCTATTTCATTACTCCCGGCGCGCGGCGCCCCGGACTACCGGGTACCGGTATACTAATACTACTCGTGTATAACGGGACAGGATGTTGCCAATTATATAAAAAGTCAAATATCGGTTAGAGGCGCTGGGTGTAAAGTTGCTCATCCACTTTTGAAGAGAAAGGATCCGTCAACCAGACGGGTGTTGATTCTGGTGGGGTACTGCCCGACGGTTGAACTCGGGTTATTGTAAGACAACAGTTGCCGACACAAGTCCGTTAGACAATACAATACCACAGTAAACACTGCTTACACACAAGAACCCGACATCGACTGTCGTTCTCTGACTGGTCTTATCTGGCTAATAATTTAGAATGAGTGTTTGCAGAATTTTTGTAATTTTTTCGGACTTGTCTTTAAAATCATACCTAATGCACCAAATTCTGTTCACATTTGGTTTCTTTGCTGAAAAAAAACTAGCATCACCTTAAAGAAACTAGTGGTTTTAACAAACCCATGATTTGAACTATGGTTGGAATGGTATCTAGTACATAGATACATTTTAAACAACCAGTTTATTTTGTTGTTTTATATGATATGTAACATACTGGTAAATATTTCGCGCATCAATGTTAATATAACAGTTAATGAGCTGTCGCTGACGATTTAATTAATTTGACAGGCCTGTTGGTCTAGTGGTTAGTGGCCCTGACTGCTGAGCCGGAGGTCGTGGGTTCGATTCCCACCCAGGACAAACTTTGTGTGATGAGCATGATTGTTTGTTCTGTGTCTGGGTGTGATTTATCTATAATATGTATGTATTTATAAATTATATAAGTATGTATATCAGTTGTCTGGTTACCATAACACAAGCTCTGCTTAGCTTGGGATCAGATAGCCGTGTGTGAGTTGTCCCAAGATATTTATTTATTTATTTATTTTATGGAACAAAATATTTTGTAATTCAGTTTTCAGTAGTTCATTGATTGCAATCATGTGGTTGATCATACATTATCAGACAGATATCAGTTACTTTCAGTACCTCATTAATAATGACGAGGACCTTTTAGCGCAAATAACATTTATTTATTCCCGGAGTTTAAAAGTTATTTGCTTCAAATACCTGTTTTTACTTACACTACAAGACACCTGCAGTTATGCTCAAATTAAAACGCTCTGCAGGTGTAGTTTCACTTAGGAATAAATTTGCCTTACAGTACGTGGTAGTGAAAACAGGCATTAAGCCTTTTTTAATGATATAATCAATGTACATAAAAATCCTTTGTTACTTAATTCATGAAAGCAATTTCTACAGGTATTTACTTTAAACTACCTACATTGCACAATTTCAGCAACTTTTATGCTCAATATTTATGCTAAACGGGTCTCGAGTGGTAGTTTGGCACTATGCCATCGAACTATAACATTTCGATGCACTTCGCCTACCCGCTCGGGATCATAAGCGCGATATTATGTACATATTTCTTATTGATGCACGTTATGCAGGTACGATGTGCTCGTAGCTAAATGGCTACGGCGTAGAGGGTTTACTACGTCGTAGGCGTGAATCGGCAATGCTACGACTTTTTGACTGATTTTTTTCTTTTTGACAGATGACAAATTACACGTTAATGTTGTAACTTTGATTTGTAATTTAATAGGTTCGCACTCATTTTGAAGAATATATTAAATAATATAAACACGAAAACGAAAGAATACCGATTTGTTGATCCCTTTTAACTACATTTTTATTTGTTTGAGGAGCCAGATAGCAATAATATGTTCAAGCCAGTTAACATAATTTATTAATCTAGAGTCCTGTTAAACACAGAAATAGCTCTATTAAAACAAACAGTTTGTGAAGAAGAGAAGTAGTGGTTTGCTAGAGAATTTCATTATTTAAACGACAATAGAGCAGTTGAGTCTGTAAGTTACACTACGTTGGCAAATATAATACTATCAGTAATAAGTAGCAACGATAAAATACCACGGCGCAGGAAGTCCATTATTTCAGCTCAAAATACGTTTACAACTCCGGAAGTACAAGCTAAAATTGAACACTCAAAAATTCAAGCTGCAACCAATCTCAGGATTATACCCAGCTGGAGGCTGGAGGTGTGCTTGATTGAAAACTGTGAGCAACTGAGTAAACATTCAGCAGATATGTGCCAAGCAGGGGGGGGGGGAGCGGAGCAGAACGTGGAGGGAGGGTGTGAACTTAGCTATTGATGCAGTGATGAAGTTTAGTTACTTCTCTTTTAAGAGATGATAGGTTTATGTTGTGGGAGCGGCTTTGCACGACCACTTTCAAACCAACTTCGATAATTTATCAGGAAGTTGGTGAATATTTTGGATAATAAAAATTCTGAGTTTCAATCTTTAATGTCAGACATCATCAACGTAACACGCAAGTGTGAAGTGACTGTCTTAGACTTTATCATGACAAGGCAACTTTTGATTGCCCTTCACCCTTCTCTCCTGATACAGAGAAATGGGAAACCTTAATCATCATGAAGCATAAAAGGAAAAATAAAAAGGACCTACAACTTATTTTATAGTTACCTTCACTTAACCCTCGCGTGCCGAGCCAGTTACCCACTTCAGACGCACTCGTAACCATAGTTCCCGAACCCTACGTCACGCCACCGGGAAACGTAAGCTTACAACAATAAAAACGCTTGAAAGCCACTCGTAAAATAAAACAAAGATGGCGCCGTAGCTTTCACCACCATCTAGTGGACGGTAGACGAACTAATGACGTCTGCATCGCAGTAATGAAGTTTTCCGGCTAAATGATATCCTTAACATAGTTGAGCCGGGGTAATCGGATGACGTAAAGTTGCTTATAGGGTTAAACTGTGGAATAAACGAGTTGCTGTAAAGTTTTGACATGAAATATGCCTCATGGCTAACAGTACAGGAAGTTAGTTATTTTTTAACAGTCCATGCTAGACTACCAGTTAAAATAAGGGGTTACTTGTAGAGATTTCAGCAACTAGGTTAATATTCAGGTCATATGTTTATTCCCAAAACCCTCGTAAGAATTAAAGTATGAATTTGTTCAACGTTATAACTATACTGCAACCGAAATGTCTACATTACACGTTCTACATAACCGAGACCAAGCAGACATGGGCACTTGCTTAGCCAAAATATCAAAGTTATCGTAAAGTTACACGCCTTTCTCGTTTGATTTTAAATACATATAGTGTAATTCGGCTTAATGTGCAAGAACTACAAATATGATGTAAAACAATCATAAATAATCTGTTTGTGAAGTGTCAGCTGACCGACTGGCGAACTCACATCGTTACAATACATACCGTTACATTTCTTTCTTATTCTTAATTGCACCCAAAATAAAACATTATACACAAATAAATAATAAGATGTTATATTTTATTGATTAATGTTTGATATGATGTCATGAATTATAATAATTAGAACCAATATTACGGGATTAAATCATTTAATATGTAATATTTGCAGTGCTCTTACAGGGTGTATGTCTTAATACTGTGTCATGAGATTCTAATGCATGCCTATTATCCAGTGTTTAACATATTTGCAAATTAAGCAAATAAATAGCAACAATAAGCTTTATGTACGGCGACAATCTTAACTCAAAATCTTCTAGTTCAGTGTCTTTCAAGTTTTCAAAATACATAGATAGAACCAGTTTGATCGTATTTATGCCGGTATATTATATTATGACACACGTGCACTAAGATATTGCATAAGATGTTTCATTATCAAGTGAGAGGGCCTCAAGAGGAGGCAGGCCCTCAAGGCTTGCTCCGAACACAGGTAATCACATATTATTAGTGCTCTAGTGACTCTAGCAGCTCTTAGTCAGTATATTGGTATAAGCTCACAGCTATGTCTAAATACATACTTACATATATACATCGTTTGTAACATAAGTGGTTAAATTTAGTTTGATACAAAGATATAAATGAAGATGGTTTAAGCATTAGCATTTCCTTTCTTTTTGCTCACTAGTTTACTAACGCCTCCCTCCAAAGTGAAACCACTTCATGCTTGAGTTTGTTTTTATAAACGGTTTTCCACACCGCCGCCTAGAACGTAGTCTCCGCTTTTCGGACATATTATGCGTTCACCTAGGTATAGTATGTAGACTTATAATACTAGACCGGGTAGAAGACAAACGCGTGCAAAGCAGAGCACCGGCAAGATGGTCAGACGCAATCAAGGAGGCCGTTGGAGGCAATTTGTATGGAGCGGTTCAAACTGCAGCGGATCGCATCGTTTGGAGACAGGTCATATGTGTTCGTGATCCTCAGCAGTGGCGGAACGACGAAGAAGAAGATACTTATATGTGAAGATCAAAACTTGCGCTCCTCGTATTAAATATGCATGACCGGAACCTAGATCTCACTTAACCTAATATCTTAAAGACAGAACTGTCATGTCCCAAAGTTCTAGAAACGAGTGACTTTGATCTTAGTTATAACTTAGTTAAAACGATCAGTGAAAGGTCGAGTTTGTAAGTAATAGAACCGCAAACTCGATCTCGAGAACGTCTTTCACAGACTTATTTTCAATTTAAGCGTGCTCTAGACCAAACGTGCTTACACTAAGCCAATTTGGCTTTCCGCCATTGATAGGGTCGGCAAAAACTAAGCCAATTTTGGGGTTGAAGAGTCAGCAAAAAAGTCTGCCGTTATACAATTTATTAATTGAACAATTGAAGCTGAAGTACGCCGGGCTCTTTTATCAGTAAATGTGTTTTGGTGACTATCTGGAGCTTAGAATTAATTATGTTTTTAGAAAAGATTCTAAATTCTAATATTAATCTAAGGATTAGATTAGAGGTAGAGAAAATTTTGCAATTTCCCAGAACTGTGAATTCTGCGAACCCGTAAACTGAATGGAGTAGTTTTCGTGAAAACTTAATGCTGGATTTTCTCGTTCTACATTCTCTCAATAATTTGAGAGAAGATGACGATTGTATATATCTATGTACAATGTACATACCTATGTATGTTTTTTAGGTAACTGGCATAAGTATTATATTTTTTAAACGTTGCGTACATAACGTACCTAACGTGTCTTTATATTGTAAAAATACCTTAAAATATATTAAACTTTTATTTTCCACTTTAGTATGACGGTGTGTGATAATGAGGCTCAGCTGAAGTGTCGACAAACGCTGGAAAATAAAGATGGCGGCGTAAAACCACTTGAAATGCGCACTTTTTTACGTTTAATATGAAAAATATGTAAAAAGAAACATAAAATGTTGTGCGAAGTTATGTGCTAGTACTTTTATGTATGTCGTTAGTGTGTTGACGAGATACTTTTGTGCCTAAACTGTCTACTTTGTCTGTTTAGAATGCTTGTATTCTTGTCTGTTGTTTCGTCCGCCTTTTAGTAACTCAAAATCACTTCCCAATTCACTGCTTCCTGATGAAACTCTATTTATCCGAGTAATTTATCGCTTGTAATCAAACTTGTGACATTTCAGTCCCTTACCGACACTGTTTCTAAAAGCAATAATCGTTAAACCGTTTCGTGACGACAATTTAAACTTTCCTACAAAACATGGCCATTTGTATTTTAGACGTATTTTATCGCTTTCTATTTTATTTGTCAACATTTATCCTTTGACGACTGGACTTACAGTGTCAGTAAACACGTAATACGCCGTTTTATCCAATTCAATGAATAGTTGACGTAAACTCACGTAAATCTCGCGTAAAAATAAAATACAAGATAGAAATCGTGCCGTAAATCAGGGCACGTAAAGTTAAGGCGAAGAAATGCAGCAATGTATGTTACTGCGGGTGAATTAGCCGTTTTATCTCTGAGTAACATTGTAAGGAGGAACGTACGCCTTTGCTTTCATTTATGGACTAGCTTTAAAATTTATGTGATTTTTAAAAAGGAGCAAGTTTAATGGCCGTAGTTTCAAAGTTGTGGCTCAAAACATGTTATAAATATGGATACAACTTCTTAAGCTCGTGAAACTACTCATATTTTATTACTAGTTGCTTGTACGAGCCAATTTACGAATAACATTCGAGTTTTTCGAACGTAATGAGGAATGTAATGTTGTATAAACAACAATTTTCTTCACATTCACACAAGGGTTCCATTTAACGAAGGCATTAACGCCTTCACGCAGAAATGTTTTATTCAAATATTAGAATGAGAATTAACTTGTTATTAAATACTTTTTTAAATAAAGGATAACGAAGGGTCGTACAAATGGCAATCGTTCACAAGACGTCTCATATGCCACTAGGCACACATGACTTTCAATAGGATAAAAAGTTCTTTGGTTTTATTACAGTGTGATACCTTTTCTTCATCGCCATCGTTGCTAGATTGTCATGTTGTGTGGCCTCTCATGTGGCGCTCTCTCCAGATCGTTGAATGTGTTATTGAGATACAAAATACAAAAAAGTTTATTTTCTCTCACATAGAAATATACAAGGAATAATTTACATAATTCAAGGTGTACATCGATGGATTATAATCTATGTAAAAGACTGGTTTCTGTACTAGGAGACCTCTATGACAGATCATTTATTGATGTTTTTTTTTTATAATCCAGGTATCGATCCAACAATACTTATTCCCATTGCACTGTATTGTGTTATGTTCTATAAACTTTAGATTTAATATCTGAGAAATATAAGCTCGGTGTTTTGTTGTTTCCTGTTAAATGTTACAAGTCTAAGTTGTTCCCATACAAGGCAAAAGCTCCGTTTCAACGTTCCACTTTTTTCAATGTAAGGGACCTGCCAGCCGGGGTTGCGGGTTGTTCGAAAGAGATACCACGGCCCCGGAACACACGGAACAAAAGAAAAAACATGGATGGGTTTTCCGCTCCGCTCAGAGCGGGGGAAGTTATTTAATGATTTCCCATCCAAAATACTGTTATGGATCACTACATTTGAATTGAGTCCAGCACATCGCCATCTTATTTTATTATTAGTTTAACGCACTCCTCCTAATCATAGTCCAACGGTCGTAGGTCACGCTCGGTGCGCTTAGTGCATCTGTACTTTGTGCACTCACGCTTCATTTGACACGGTACTAATTAATAGAGCGCGTGGCTAATTGATTGTTATCCGCACAAGCACACAATCCAATCAGTGCGGGAAGCAATGTTGTGTAACGCCGGGTGGATACTACTAGCTTATTTGTACTGTCGTGGTTTATCTAGAGATTGATGGTAGCTTAGTTATGTTACGCGATAGCTAAGGGCATGCTTATTGATTAATCTTGAGTACCACTGTCCAAAGTATAACATTATAAAGCAAAGCTGTATGTATGTCTGTGACGTAACTTGACATGCCTTCACGACCTTGATGACCTAGGACCCTAGGTTGACATTTGAGTGCCCGAGTGATATTTTCCGACCTCCACGCAGGCAAAGCCGCAGGCAAAATCAGGCTGTGTCATTTAGCTTGTTTCATTATCACACTAATATTATAAAGGCAAAAGTTCGTATGTGTGTTTGTTACAAAGTCACGCTCAAACAGATTATAGGATTTTAATGAAATTTGGTATGGAGATAGCTTATTTCCTTTTTTTGCGGATGGAAAATTATCAAATAACTTCACCCGCTCTGGACGAAGCGGGAGTGACTAGTGATTGACATAATTTTCACAGAGCAATAGAGGCTAGATACTATTTTTCGGCTTTGTATCCAAACTGTACTGAATTACAGTTTGGGTAAAGTTCAGTTTTCCACCATAGTGATTTAGTTACGAAACTTTCTTAATAAATCTAGACTGACTTCTAAGTTAGGTATTACTTCCACATATTATGTAGCTCATATGTATGTATGCTCGAAAACAATCTTTGAAATATAAGTTTAGATGATGATGTGAATAAATACCAGATCACTTGAATATTCTTAAACGAAAAACTTTTTCTTTTACTCGGACATACCAATAATTCTCCTGACAACGCATATAGGCTAATATTCCCATTACTTGGACAAAGCAAATCTTCAAGTGTGTGCCGAGCGCCCTCTGTGTGCGCACAGCATTATGCTCAAACAGACAGCCGTCCGTTATAAGGCTTAGCATTACGTTGACGAACCTCTTGGCTGTTTGAGGTGCCTATTGATTCTGTGGATATTCAATGGGCCGAGTAATCCTGGCAATTATCAAATTGGAATTGAATTTAGAGAGAAGTATTATCAGTGACGCTATCCATAAATTAATCGTAAATTGAAGATTTTAACGATTATTTATGGAGATTACAGCACAAAACAAAACAAAATTAATTTAATTATTTATGCAGTCTTTTGCTTGTCTAAATATATATAGGTAGCAAAGTTTACCAATAACGATATAACTTCGGCATAAGTCAAACAGCAAATGTTTACTTTTGTCAAGTTCATCGCAACTTTCTTGGCAAACAAATTTATACCATCATCGACATATTTTCGACACAAAAAAAACGCTAACACAGTTTCCACGGTCCAGCAATCCAATCCGCCGTCCATATTGTGAACTAGATGCTCAACAAAGTGGAAGCCATGTTTTGACTACCAAACTCGGTTTCCTGACATCGCTGTATTTTGTACACGAGACTCAACAGTATTGAGAGTTCAGATCTCGTATGTTGGCAAATATTTGTGAGAATACAGGCTGGTGTTTGCTCCCTGTCTCAATATTTTGCTAGAAGTGATATTGTATTTCATTTACGATCTTCGTATATTTTTAAATATAACTTCAGGTTTGTATTTTCATAGGACTAAACAGAGGTACAAGTACTTAAAAAAACACCAACAAATCGTCAGTTATGTTTAAGTCCCATGCCATTAAATAGGGGGCAAGCAAGCGGGGAGTAGCAAGAGAGAGAGGGGAGCAAGAGGGAGAGCAAGAGGGGAGTACTGGTTTGTGATCTGTTGAAGTCAGTGGACTTCAACAGATCACAAACCAGTACTCCGCGCAAATGAGAAATTCTTGGTGAATAATCTCTTTGTCACTTATAGCACGACCTGAGAATCGAACCAGTAACCCTCAAGCTCAGCAGTAGCGCTAGTGACTACTAGACCAACGAGATAGTCTGTACGTTTGGTGCATACTAATGAATCAGTTCGCGTGCCTGTCAACGAAACGTGTCAAGTAAATGAATCACTTCATTAAACATGCGTCACATTTCCGCCAGACGTACAATTACATTTGTCACCTTTTCAATTCATTTCAGTAAACGATAAAGAGTTTTGTTTTAGTAAAATAAAATACAGCATCTTTCTGTCTTTTTGTCTAAGTTCTCAGGTGATTGGCGCACAGTGCATACTTTTTGAATAATTTGGGCTGATCTCAATGTTGAACACATTATGTCGACAGAAGTTTTGTATGAGGTTATAACCTAGCCTTTTCGCATATGTGTTAGTGTCGGTAGTCCAACCAGACGAAGTTGAATATCCATACTTCATATGGAGAGACTGCTTATCTGACCCCTGCAACCCAATTAGTGCTAGGTAATACGATACCCTCGGTTAAACTGGTTGCCAGACTTCTAGGCCACGGACTACCTGTAACGACTGTCAAAGATCTACAAATGACAGCCAGGACCAACGTTCTAACGTGCTATCTATGGCACTGGGGAAACTCTGTACCTAACGGGTCACCCATCCATGGACCAACCTAGGCAAGCTCGATTTAACCTAAACTAAAAAACATGTTCTTTATTTCATTTCTATTTATTTATTCACAGCTCTATCCAGACTGAACTTGAAACAATTAACAAAATAATTATCGCAAAGTTGAAAGTGTTGTCCACGTCGGGTGTGAGCCGGGCCCACTGTGCGGCGACCGCGTAACAACTTTGTGTACAGTTTTATTATGTTGTTAGTTCAGCCCCTCCCTCCCCCGTACCCCGCACGCCCCCGCTCCCCGCCGGCCACTACGGAAGTCATTTCGCTTTTAGCGCTTTGAATATTTTTATGAATACTTTAAAGTTCCTGTTATTTTTTCATGTTTGTTCAACTTATCAAACTAGTTGTTGGTTTCAAACAATCTGCATCTGATTTAATTTTATTATTTTAAACAAAAATGTAGTTATTTTTTCGTGTTACGCTGTGAACTCATTTCATGCATACAAATTTTTTGGTACGAATTCAATTCAGACAATGATTTGTTTGTGAAACACAACACAATTTTCTTTATCCTTACTAATATTATAAAAGCGAAAGTGAGTTTGTTTGTTTGTTTGTTACCTCTTCACGCTTTAATGGCTAAACCGATTTTGATGAATTTTGGTACAGAGATAGTTGGAAACCAGGAGACGGACATAGGCTAATTTTTATTTAAAAAAAGTGGGATATGAGGGAGAACGAGGGAAGAAAAGGGAAAACTTAGCGTTGCTATTACAAATCAATCAGTCTGCCGAATTGCCGTTATATCGAATTTAACGCGAGCGAAGCCGCGGGCGAAAGCTAGATTTAGATAAAAAGTTAACAACATGAAGTTCATTATTTTTACTGAAAATAACAGTAACATAGCATTTAAATTTTCTTGTTTTATTTTTTCTACACTCTATGTATATAATATAATTTGGAATATATATCTTAAGAAATAAGCAGTACCTTTGTTCTCTTCTATCTAACTTAATATAATATCCAGCTATGTAGTGCGTAAATAATTAAAATAAAATGTTAAATCTTAATTAAACTTAAGTCCTCCAAATGTAAGCTGGGGTACATCATCATCTGCCTAGCCTTTTCCCAACTATGTTAGGGTCGGCTTCCAGTCTAACCGGATGCAGCTGAATATCAGTATTTTACATGGAGCGACTGCCTATCTGACCTCCACAACCCAGTTAGTACTGGGTAATACGATACCCCTTGGTAAGACTGGTTGTCAGACTTTCGGAACACTGATTCCCTGTAACGACTGTCAAAGATCTACAAATGACAGCCGGGACCAACGGCTTAACGTGCTTTCCGAGGCACGGAGGAAACTCGGTATGTAACGGGTGGTCACCCATCCACAGACCAACCTAGGCAAGCGCGGCTTAACCTAAAGATCGAACCGAGCGGCTACTATTTATTTAGCCACGAGCTCCTACCTAAATGTAAGCTGGGGTACACAGTGTGCTAAATAAAATGCAGTCACTTTGTTAAAATCTTACTCTTCGCGACTTAGCGAATGTGGCACCAAACTTAGTTCGATGTTATTATATTAGTCAAAGAAAAAAACTAATCTCGTTTCTTTAGAACTACATCGTACTCGTAATAAATCATGGCCAGCAAATGATACTATTTGAAGCCAGATGCAACAGCAAAAAGAACATTCAAAGAATTATTTGTTTACATTTAATCTTTAGTAGATTAAGATTAAATGTAAACAAATAATACTACTACAGGTTAATCGTTTGCAATTACATTTATAACAACAGTTTTATCTCAACCTCTTCCTTTGCAGTAGGTTGGTTAAAAAAGGCAATCAATAAACGACAAGTGTCCTAATTTTTTCTAGTTCATGTCACAATACGGCGCACTGTGCGACGTGGTCTCATAGTCCGTCGTCTTGGGAAATCTATGATCTAAGTCGCGGTGAATTTAATCAAGATGAGCGAAACCTTTCTGTTCCTTTATTGGACGTATTTTTTATTTTTGGTCCTTTTTTTTTGGTAAAAAGAGGCCACACTTGTTTAAATGCTTTACTTCCTCTCCACCCTGAGCAAGGGAAGTTATTTGATGATTTCCCATCTGTTAAGAAAACTAACTTGCAAACTTTACGTAAGTTTGCAAGTTACTTTAATTAAATTATCATGGTTCCTCTGCCCTTATCCTAAATGTATTTAAGGTGGGCAAAGCTTGTCTTATTCTTCTTTATTTTCACTATTAGTGGTCATATTACGAGTCACTATGTTTTCTTAACAGATGGGAAATCATCAAATAACTTCCCTTGCTCAGGGTGGAGAGGATTTTAGTAAGTAAAAGTCTGACGACGTCTGACAAGTGTTACGACCGCTGGGGAAAATCCTCTGTTTCTCTGTTTTTCTGTCTCCATTGTGTGATTGATTAAGGATAGCCGTTAGATAGAGGTGGGACATTACGGCTATAAAAAATCTATCAAAACGACAACGATGACGAAAACATTTTAATAAAGCTCATTCTATTTAATAAAATCATTTCGTCGAATTAGACCTCCGATAAGTAACTACGTGTTGCCAGTTTTTGTTGTTTTTACGAATAAAGGAAAAAATAATAAAAAGGCTCTGCATATTAATGTACTTAAATTTTCTTAAATCTAAAAACGAGAATTAATGAAACCTTTATCCATTAAGATGCAAAACCTTTCTCAGTTCTCCCATTGAAAAATGTTCTTCGTAACCTAAATATCCTGAAAGTTTATTTCCCAATACCCAAACAGCCGTGACCCTTCTTATCCAAATCTTGAATAAGCAATTAATTCCGTCGGCCGTGCAACTTTGATCCCTATCCTGTTTGGACATAAATTCTCATTATCTGTGGATTTTATCGAAGAATTTGCCTTTTAAATGCGACCTCAGTGCAGGAAGTGTGCCCTTATCCCTTGTGTCGTGACGAGGTTTGTGCCCGAAATAGAGTGCGACGGCTTTGTTGTAGATAAGTTCAGCTTGACGAGGAGCTGCGCTTTATTTATAGACGATACTTGACGATATCAGCTGATTACAAGCATCGAAGTGAATGATTTTCTATGTAGTATATTGGTGTTAAAAATAGTTGATATTATAATAAAAAAAAAACAAATTCATTTATTTGCATAAAACATGGTATACAAGATGGTGGAAACAGATTTTAGAACATGTTTTGCTTTTTAAGTATAAGCATGCAAATTTTATAGTAATAGTACACAACTTTCATCATCCGATTTTATACTCTAGCTCTCTAACTCCCTGACACTGTAAAAACTTTAAGCAGACAGCCATTTGTGTAAATTAATTTTAAACAATCTCGTATTTTGTGTTTTAAATTCATCTGGTATCTTATTGTATACCCGGACACACATGAACATGCAGCTTTTATTATATTTTGCAAGCCTTGGTAGTACATCTAACGCGAGCCTGTAGGGTTTGCGACGGCTTCGAGAAATTACATCAAATCGCTTGCTTTAGTGAACAACTCCTTGTGCCTCCACACAAACATACAAATTTCTAATATATAAAGATACGGCAACGGTAACAAATCAAGTTTCTTAAATACCGGCCTGCAAGATTCGTCGGGTTGAAGCCCATACAGTAACTAACTAAATAACTTTTGTGGTAAAAATAAATAATAAAATCTGAATAAAAACACCTAAATGTCAAAAGTAGTATACTCTAAAACTAGAAGTAAGTAATTACTATTATGTAAAGGTAAATTTAATAAATGATATCAACTGTCTCCAAATTGCAGATTAACTAACTCACAACAAAAACACAATGATATTAATATCAAACATTTTACCTTCCAGACACTTCGCCTACCTGTAAATAATTATAATTAAGGTAATTGATCAATCTGTACTCCGGAGTCTACAATATACGTGCCACTCGGGGCCTCACTAATTAGCTATCTTTGAATTTCTTCGACTATAATATTATCTTATTCATATTTAAATTCCATCCGGCGCCAGCTCGGAGGTACAAAGGCTTATTATCCGCGCTCTGGAAGCCGAAAAAGAGGATTATGAGTTTATCCTCTTTTATCATATTAACGTGTTAGGAATATGATATATACAGATTTGTATTACAATGTAAATACTTCCATTGAGATTTTGTTATGGTACAGTCAGATTTACTACGAGTTCTTCACACGACATTAAAATGAAGTCCTTGGTGGTCCTAGTGGTGTTGTAGCCGCTTCCAAAGTGATTCGTCTTTCTAGAACAACTTTTAACATGTATTTTATTTTTGGAGAAGTACCATACCTTTTTGAGTATTCTATTTTGCTGAAAAAAAACAATATATTTAGGCGCCTTTGTTTTTAATGTATGTAGACAAAAAAAAACGTAAACGTGAGAGCCAGAAGAACCAATTTCAGCCTGTCCACTTACAAATAAGTATATTGCAAAAAACACACACAAGGCCGAAACTCGACCAAACTTTTGTTTTATAGTTCAGGACTTTAAGCAAGTCTCCGCGAGTCGGCGCATTGGGCGAGAACATTTTAATTTATTACCGTCCTTTTAAGCTTAAAGAAGTGATTGCAAACAATCGAACTGTACTTTTTACGGGCACAGTCGGGTAATTGGAAAAGTTAAGAAGAATGTTCAGACAATGGGGAATGTGTAGGACTCCGGGGCGTATTTGAATATTTTTGAACGGTTGCTGAAACAGATAGACTTAATATAGGTAGCCGGGTTCATTAGATGAAGTTTTAATTGTTGTTCTGACCTTTGTTTTATCTTAGCTTTTCAGAAAGATGCAAAAAATAAAATTAAAACATAATAATTTGGCTATTTAAATTACAATAAAATTACTTTATTAATTTACTATGGATACAAGATGAAACTATTTCAAAAGTTTCGATTTGGCCACGCGACAAAATATATTTCCAAAATGATTTTAAAACTATTTTACGTTACCTTATTTTTTTTTCTTCATAGTTTAATACACTTTCATGGTTTATTTAAGTTAGACTTAAATTTTATACCGTTATAAACCATCGATAAAAGAATTTGTCACAAAGCAGATTTTCTTCTAAATTTAAATTACAAAATGATCTGGAGCCACGCGACCTCAATTTCAAAATTCTAGTTTTAAAACGCATTCAGAACCACAGTCACAGCGACATAAATTGTCGTCTCTTCAGAGATCGCCAACTTCCTCCCGCCGCCGCCGCACTCCGAAGAGGTTCTCGGAACGAGTGCGAGTCCTCAAAAACGCTTGGACACATTTACTTAAATGATTCTTTTCAGGTCCAGTTGTGGCCAACAGTCGGGGACTACTCGAGAAAGGAACTTTTATCCTGTTACTGTTAGTCTTGCTAGTAATTCTATCAATGATTTCCTATTCATTAATTCCTAGTTACTTTTAAGTTCCCACTGATTTCATTTAGCAATACTTCAAGTAAAGAAAGGGTTTCATTTTCTTAAAATAGGCTGCATGTAGACTGATTTAAAAAAGATACTAACTGTCCGGGCAAACTAACAGTCTTGCAGAAATGGCTCGGCCACTTACCAGAACTATTTAAAAATAAATTATTTACGGATTAAAAACTTAAAATTCAAAGTGTAGATTTTAAAGAGTCTATTTTCGCTTTTGTCGTAAAGCGCACACGACATCTCATTGAAGTCCGTGAATAGTCGGACAAGACAAGCCAAACAACGGTACAAGAAAACACGCAAGCCTTTCATCATGTGCCGACTTTAGCCCTTATCACGTTATACCTACGTACAGTCGAGAATCATCAGAAATGTACCTGAATATTGACAGCGCCTTTTTGTTATAGCAACAAGGACCGTTTTTGCAATTCAAGTGGGTATTGGCGTCCAGTTGACCGTATTAGGTCTAATACAAAATTAATTTCAAAAGGTCAAATTGTGCGTTGGAACGAAAGGTAGTGTACTTACAGTCTATAAGTATATTTCTTTGAAGTTTATTTTAGACTTCTATTTTCGGAAAATTGTTGACATTTACCGCACTGGCTGCTACTTGGGCTTGAGACTTTAGTATATCTAGTAGCAGGGATATTGTATGTTTACATTACCTTAAGCTGGGACTTCGTCTGCGCCATCATAGATATCATCCCATGGGAACGTTCTACCGATTTGTAAACGTAACAGACAGAAATATCAATATCCACACATTTATATGATAGAGACACATTCGCATTGAACATATTAGATCAGTAAACATTTTGATTTAATGTTACTCTGAAAAAATATATTTATAGTAGATATGAGTGTCGTTTAAAAGTACTTCACGCTGAAAAGTAAATATGAAGATGTCACTCGAAACGTGCAAGAGCGCAGCTCGCGGACAGGAAAGATAAATGTAGAATGTTATCTTTCTTATAACGGTGATGTTAATGGAGGGAATTTTCTTTGAAAAGAAGTTGATTTAGTTATCAAATCTCTTAATTGGCTGATTCATGTATGTACCGTGAAGTTGCCGAATATAAACCAAATACGACAAACCCTTTTTAAAGTTTGTTGTTAAGATGATTGTGAAACTCAAAGAAGTTTGTTCTTTAAACAATTAGTTAACCTTAATGATAAAGAAGTCAAGTATGCTAATAATATAACTGTATCAACTTTTAAGCGAAGCACCGTATTAAGCTTAAAAAGTATTATAAGATTTTAGGATCCTCTAGAAACTTCCTACATTTTAAACAGACATCTGAATATTCAAAGTAAACGTATCAAGGAGTTTATGTGAAAGGGCAGCGACTTAGCGCGACGACAAAGTTTTCTCGTCGAGAAGCTCGGTCCATTCACGAGCAAAAACTTATAATGATCTGATATCGACCCCATACGTACCAATGGAAATATCTTAACTTTCATATTTTCAGAACCTTTGACCACTTTCCAGTTTTCATGATAGAACTTATAACTTTGTGAGAGTAGGAGCCGAAATAACGATGCTAGTTTTTTGTACTGTAATTGATATGGCGTAGGTGAGGCTACATTTTAGCTGCTATGCCAAGGAAGATGCTACATTAAAACTACTACGGCGTAAGTAAGGCTACTTTTTAACTGCTACGGCGTAGGCAATGCTTGAATTTTGCTGTCACGGCGTAGACGCTACGCTTAACTGTATATTTTGCTACGCCGTAGGCATAATGTAAGTAGTGTAATTGATGTAGTAACAAAGAAACTTATTACAATCATGCAGTGAAACGTGACAGATAAACACAATAAAAGCAAACCTCCGTTTTCGCGATTCGCTGACGAAACTCTGAGAAGGAAATGTTCGCTGAAACGAGTGCATGAATAAAGCTCGGCTTCATAGAGCCTAATTTAGAGCGCTCGTTGAATATTTGAGGCTTTATCTGGAGAGTATAAAATTTTATTTCTCTCCGCCTTCAAGCTGCGATCATAATATGTTTATTTAACGACGAGACGAGTATTTTTGAGTTTTTTTTTTCCCAAAATTGAAGATTTTATTAGCTCTGGTTTGGAAAGGTTAAGGATCAATTTGGTGAAATGTTAAGAAACGTTGACTGTTTCCTTCGAAAAAAATATTACTGGCAGAATTTGGTAGGAAAATATGATTTTATTCTGAACTGAAAGTACTCATGTAATGTTAAAATATATACGTAAAAATCAATATAATATCAAATGTGGTGTACGTTATATAAACTATTCTATCTATCTAGATGATGATAGTCAGCTTTCCCTTAAATCAAGCCTAAAGAAGAGCTTGTATATTAATTTACAAAATACGATGTTCACTACATTAGCAAACGACACGTAACGTAGCAACAATTTTATATAATTATAATTTAATATTCAAAAGCCAATATACATAAATAATTGTGGCGCGACGCCCACATCAATTCATTATTTGGACGTCACAATTAATTATACACACACCTCACAATTATTGTATAAATTATACGCCATAATTACGTCAGAATGAAATGATTATTTGGTATCAAGTTATGTACACAATGTTGTCCACGGTAAACATATGTAATCACATGAAAGTTACAACTAAAATGTTCACGAATATTTACTTTGAAATTCAATAGATAGTTCATCAATAAAGGACTTTTGAAATACGTTTATTCAATAATAATGTCTTTATGCAAACTGCAACCCACTGGTGACTCGACACGAGTTGTCATGGCTGACCTGGATGTCTTTAAATAGTGTAGTCTCCGGACACAGGTTGGCCGAAGCAAGGAAAACCTGTTCAGGTGGGGATTCTTAGATGATTCTGCCCTGGAGTGTAACTGTGGTGTCGCGTCATAAAAGATGGGTCATCTTATCTCATCTGAGACATCGTGTCCCACCTGTCCTGCTGCTTGCACAACACAGGAGCTGATGGACGCTACTGATAGCACCAAACTGGTCGCCTTATTTTGGGCTGACTCAATTGAGATTCTCATCGACATGCTTAAAAGAAGACTGGATGTAAGAATTATGACTTTAGAGCAGGAATATACGTATTTTAGCATATTACAATGTTATATAACATCTGTATTCTACACACACCAATGTTTTTGTTAAATTTTTTAAAACCAATCATATTATATTTCAAAACTGATACACAGTATACGTTTGTCGCGGTGAACGCGCCGGAGGTAATGAGCCGCGTCAGAACCGAACCCCGCACACTGCGCCGCGCGCCGCGCTCGCCTGGAAATAATTCACTTCATCGACTTGTCGCCATCCAACGCTTCCCTTTTACATTCTCTCTCGCTTATCAATTGTCAGAGATTTCGCTCAATGAAATTTTATTGCAGTAGTGTTATTGAATTCAGTTTTTGGTGGATTATTTGGATTTTATGTTCAAGGGGAAATAAAATGTTCCTTAGTTTTGATGCATTCTTTGGGCATACTTAAATGGATTCAAACTAAACTCGATCATTGGTGATGAGTGGGGTTCGTAGTTTTTTAAACGCAAACACCCTCCACAACCGAGAAACACAGGCATAACCAAGTAGCTAAGGATATTCACCACCAACTTGTCTTAAAATATAAACTTGTGGAACTTGAGGTACCATACTACAAGTATGTGTCCGACCCAGTTCTCGAGAAAGACCATGTCACGCTGTAATGGGATCGGTCTATCATTACTGACAGGACTATTGTCGCCAATAAGCCTGACATAGTGGTGATGACCGATCAGCGCGCCGCGTAATGATAATCGATGTTACCATCCCACATGACGAGAACCTCGTGACAGCTGAGAAACAGAAACAACTAAAATATATAAGAGAATTAAGTTGGCAAACGAGGTTGGCGATATGTGGAATGGGAGCTCGGCTATCATTGTGCCGAGAGTGGCTACGGTCAATGGCCTGATGGTCAGGAGCTTTGACGACCATCTGTCAAAGCTCTCTTGAGGCGGTTGGACCAAGGGCCTGATTGAGAAGGCAGTACTACTCGATACGGCACGCATTGGGATCTGGTTCCTGGCTCTGCAGGCCTACCCACCGGTAGCTTGGACCCTGCTCCCAATACCGGCGGAAAGCTATTTTAAATGTATTTTTTATTTTTAAGAAGTATGTAAAAAATAACTGTAAAAAAATATAAACGATAATAATACATTTTCATATTATCAGAATAGATAATAATGCAGTCACATTTTCAATTAATAGAAAAAAAGAGCTGTAGAAGTAAATTAACCAAACCAAACCTGAACATGGCGTTATTCCCAATTTCGACCATCGTCGGCGCTAATTCTATAATCCTGTCTCTGCAGCGAATTAATAGAGTGTCATATTATAATATTTGAGAGGGATATTGAAACGTATCTGTCGTCCCTCGAGGAGGCGGCGGGCGGCGGTGAGACATCGTTACGCGCGATTTATCGCCTCGACACCCCATGTGGGACACTGCTCTACCCCACTTATTAAGGAGTTCAGTGGCAAACGTTTATCCATCCCAACAACTTGCAACAACAACTGCTTAAAAAATCACAGTAGGTAACCGGCACGGAAAGATTACGAATTTTCTGTAAAGACCGGACACTAACGGATACTTCAGTACATTGTTTCTGTCAGTGATCCGATGAATCCGGTCCGTAATCTATCCGTACCGGTCTGACCGAATCTTAACCGGTAAGTCTGATAACTAGTCACTGTCCTCCCAGGGGGATTGGGTGACCAAGTAAATAACTTGTGGAGGTCAGATAGGCAGCTTCATGTGAGGCAGTGGTACTCACCTGAGTTCACTTAAACAATGAGACAATCTCTGTTTCAGTAAAAAAATCCTTACTAATATTATAAAAGCGAAAGTGAGTTTGTTTGTTTGTTTGTTTGTTTGTTACCTCTTCACGCTTTAATGGCTAAACCGATTTTGATGAATTTTGGTACAGAGATAGTTGGGAACCAGGAGACGGACATAGGCTAACTTTTATTAAAAAAAAGTGGGATATGAGGGAGAACGAGGGAAGAAAAGAGAAAACTTAGCGTTGCTATTACAAATCCATCAGGCGCAAGAGCAAAAACTGCAGGTCTGTTTGGTGTGTTATACCGAATTTAACGCGAGCGAAGCCGCGGGCGAAAGCTAGTATCTAGATAAAAGCGATACCTACGTCTGTAAAAAAATAATTGCATTGTGATAATCACCAAACCGCTTTTTATTCCCGTAATGTATAGTAGATAAAAGAAAATTTGTATTAGTGGTGTTTTACAGACTAGTCCCTCTTTCTATAAGCAGGCCTCTATCCCAGCAGTGGGACCGTTCCGGGCTGAGCGTAGCTCTGGGATTAAGATGACGTTGATAAATTGGTTTGCTTGCTTTTGTTTGATCTGTCTCTAAGCTGTCACTTTGTTGTGACAGTTCATTCTTTTCTTTGGTTTATTGGATATTTTGTTTTATTTTTAGTAGCTTTTGCCCGCGGCTTCGCTCGCGTTAAATTCGGGGTAACACAGTTACCCTTTCCTGATTAGCAGGTACCTGCTACCTGTAGTTTTTGCCCTTGCGCCTTATTAATTTGTATAAGCAAAGCTAAGTTTCCCTTTTCTTCCCTCTTTCTCCTTCATATCCCACTTTAAAAAAAAATAGCCTATGTCCGTCTCCTGGGTCCCAACTATCTCTGCACCAAAATTCATCAAAATCGGTTAAGCCATCAAGGCGTTACAGGTAATAAACAAACAAACTCACTTTCGCTTTTATAATATTAGTTAGATTAAAGATCCTTTAAAACAATATAACGTATTTTATAATACACATTTCAACTAGTTAACTGCTCGGCGGGCTCAGAAGCCCCCTTCTCTTTCAACTTTATTCGAAAACATGATCTTCGTTTGTTAAACCAGGTTCCTTGATTGAAAATAGAATGACATAAAATCAAAATTTCATTTTATTTCCAGTTTTCAACGTGTTCTAGTAGTATTTATTGAAAACTGCCCCAAACTGCAAATCGCAGTGCAGTTGAAACTGTCTACACTGTGATGGAGTACGATCGGAACGAAACGATATTACTTCGACCAAAACGGAATTTATGATGTTAGCGTCCAAACTCAGTTCTGTAGTGGAAATTAGCTAGCTAGGAAATTCAAGTTGCATTTTACTACAAAAATGTACGTTCAACTCTATTTTACAAATACAAAAATAATGGAATAATTCGTTTTTGTGAGGAAACCAGACGGTTATTCGATTATTTATTGATTTATCTTTGCACGTGACTTCTACATACCGTACGTTGGAACAAAAGACTATTCTTATTATTGAGCAGTAATATCCCAGCACTAGACAAGGGCCTTCCTCTAATCCTTTCATTTGTCACGATGCTTAATGATTCTCAAAAAGTATAGATATTAAAAACATGTTTAACTTTAAGACAATACACGCACTTTAAATCCTTACTAATATTATAAAAACGAAAGTGAGTTTGTTTGTTACGTCTTCACGCCTAAATGGCTAAACCGATTTTGATGAATTTTGGTACAGATAGAGATAGTTGGGACCCTGGAGACGGACAAAGCCTATAAAAAAAAAGATTGAAATGTGAGCGAAAAAGAGGGAAGAAAAGGGAAAACTTAGCATTGCTATAGCAATAAATAAGGCGCAAGGGCAAAAACTTCAGGTAGCAGGTACCTGTAAATCAGGAAAAGGGAAATGTGTTAACTCAAACTTAACGCGAGCAAAGCCGCGGGCAAAAGCTAGTTTACAATAATTAATAAGAAACACAGAACGCTTAGAAACATATACGAGTATTACGCAATTACCCATCGTTAGACAAAGTCCGTGAAGCTCACCGCAGACCAATCCTTTATCTACAACCTCTAAAAGCATAAACCTTTAGCCCTTTACAACCTACTTACTATGAAATGTAATCCAGGCTAACTCCAATTACTAGGAAAAAAAAACATGGATAATTACCTAAGGGTTCTTGAGTAAGAGCTTTCCAGTAAGCCCTTGAGGATAAACCGCCATCATTCGAGCAATTTCCAGCAATTTATTGCGCCGTCATTAGGGACCAGGCTTGTACTAGGTATTATTAATATAACCAACAAGTAATTACTGTAGGATTATATTCTTGCTTGCTTTTTGGGCAAAAAATAGATTCATGAAGGTTGTCGTATCGTAGCGCATATTGTATATTTTTATTAAACTTGTTATTCAAATTAACGAATGTTGTTGAGTATGATATTATAATTACCAATTTATTACTTTTATGTAATCTGCTCTGGCAAATTTTATTACAAACCTTTTAAATCGCATGAATTTTGCATTATATTAGAAACATTTTTTTAATTCAAATATTTTAAAGTCACTACCGAACAAAACTAAAAAAACTTACTCTTTTCTCAAGAAATCTGTTAGTTTACTTACTTTGCTTAGCTTACTTGATTTGGAATTTAAAAAATATTTTCAACTTTACCCTCTCAGTATTTCTGAAAATTTTATGAACTTTTAGAAAGCCAAACAAAAGACACTCTTTACTTATTATAAAAACGTGGCAGATACAAAATCAATCAAAGTTTTAAATTGACTTCGTTCGAAGAATAAGATGAATCATGAATATTCATTACGTGGTCCCTGGGAGTCTATCAATCAACAATATTACACCGGAAACAGTAACGAATAAATGCGAAAGTTCCTAACTGTCTGTTGGGTACCTTTTTTTCTTAACGGCTAAATGAAAATGGCTGCGTGAGGACAGTTAGTTAATAATGATTTTAAGAAAAACTTTTTAAACAAACTATGTTCCAGTTATTGAAGGGCTCTAGAAAGGTAAACAACGTTGTACTTGTTCCTAGAACTTGATCCTACATTTAATTCAGTAATCTGTTCAATTTAGGTACAAAATTGTTGATAACAGACAAATACCAACCCGCATATTAAATCATACCCACAGAAATAAGTGCTGGTTTTATCCGGAGGGGGGGGGGGGGGTCTAAACTGAAAATGTTCAAACTTAATCCCTAGGGCATACCACTCACTGATCTAAGCTTTTATATAAAAAATAAACTTTAACTTCTTTTTTATTGGTTCCCTTAAAAGCAGTTTCAAAATGCCTAGTCTGCTTTTAGAAAGTACTGGCTAGACTATTTGTTTTTGTAAGTTAAGCTTCGAAAAGGTCAAATAAGGGTCATTTTTAAAGTTACTCATTATTAATTGCTGTTTCTGAAAGTTGGAAAGAGATTCAACATCGTTTTATAGCAAATAACGGCCAAGTACGAGTAGGAGTTCCGTACAAACCTGCGACATAAGGGTCATTTTGACGTGATAACGTCTTTAAAATCGTTTTAGTCGGGTGACATGTTCAGAAACTTGTGTCACACCAAAACCTCACAAGCGACATTTCATAAAGATGGTAGCGCCATCTGTTACTTGGCTCGAAAAAAAAACTTTAAATTAGTACTTAATTTCATTTTAGATGTCACTACTGGTGATAACTTATATCACCAATAAGACGTTATCACGTAAACATCTCGATCGTAAACCTACTTTACAAACAACCAATTTTTTTTTGACTGCGTATACTTAGAGAAATCTCTAACTTAGAGAACTTAATTTTGTCGTTGAAAAACTGTTGTCCCCGAACATTAAAATAGGTCGCGGTTAGTTTATCATCTGTAATTGTAGTTTGTCATCACTTTTTTTTGTAGTGCGTTTATTATTAACAGTTTTTGGATTTTTTCCTTTATTATTGCTTCTTGCCAAATAACATGATTTCCTTTACGAATGCGTAGACGATTCGAAGACGTAGATTTTCATTTGCGAAGACTGTTGATTTTTTCCCAGATTCAAGGGACTAGACTTCAGTATTTCGTCTTAATTTCAACTCAAATTCTCTATGCGTGTATGCATGGGATGAGAGACAGACAGACAGACAGGCGAGATCTTGAATCCTTATGGATTCACGTTGTCGCCTGTCTGTCTGTAAAAGAAAAAAAAACAAACAAAACCCTTATGGGTTTTGTTTGTTTTTTTCTTTTGAGGTACGCAACCCTAAAAAGTGGTAGAGGTTGTATTTGCAAGTTCAACCTTTTATCTATTTTTACAAACACTTGATTTTAATTTCAAATTTTATATCAACGCAAATAGTTGAAACGACGAGTCGAATCATATTATTTGGGCGTTCTAGGTGTCACTTATTGTTAGAGGATTTGATTTTTTACCAGTCTGTTATATTTTGTGAAAGCTATTCAAATCTTTTATTCGATCAATTTTGACGGTCTCTTATGATAAACAAGCATTACAACATAAATGGATATGACTTTCCTCACTTTTATTTATAATCTTGAAAAATATATTGGTAGACTAAATCTAACAGCTTCAATAACGATTGATGGATAGCTCTACAAAATACTTCGTAACAGAAAGTACATGAAACAAAACAGATACATCAGTTACAAAGTGTATACATACATAACATATTTAGTTTTAGAGAAATTGTACGAGATTTGAGAAAGTGGAAACTTTTCATTTTACATTGAAATGAAATGAAATTTATTTGCTATGAATGTAGGTACAGAAATATGGTGTTGAGTAAGAGAAGAATCCAATACATTCTACCGTGAGGAATGCAACATTTTTATATTAGAATTAATTACGTACATTTAAGTGTCTCTAATCGAAAACAGTATTTTATTTACAAACATAATATGACGCGCGTGTTACCCGGAGGATTAGGCAGAGATGTACGTATAGAACACTAATAGTTGCCCCAATTATGTTTGAGTCATGTCGCGTCTCTTGCACCCACCGGGCCACCGGGCAAACTTAAAAACTGACACACATTACTCAAACTCAAAGCTTTTATTTTTAAAACGGATACGGGCTATAGTTATAAGTGTCTTCACTGTCCCCAGCTTTGAAAAGTGGTATAACCTTTCTGTTTTTCATAAGGTTCGGGAAAACTCCTCGGTCCACATATAAATTAATTATTAAGTCTACGTAAGGTTGTGACTCAGTCCCATACAGTAAGGGAACGAACTATACGTAATTGCTAAAACATGCTATTTTCACAGGATGAGTTCGTTTGATTATTATCTGTTCGTTCGATTATTATCTGTTCGGCGCCAATATCGATAGGAAAGCGGAGGGTTTTCTCTGAAATAATGAATAACCTTGAACTGTGCACTGGTGCAGACCACATTTGACTTTTATCGAATAACCTTTAATTATATTCATATTCTTCGTTTATTTTCACTTGCTGCGCCCCGCAGGTGATAAAGCATGTTTGAGTTATTTGATCACCCTACGGGAATACCGCATTTTGGCGACCAAAATTATCGTAGTATTAGGAGTTACAAATATACACACATACAGACGTTCGCCGTTACTGCAATTATTTTACTTTACATAAGTTAAACAAAAACAAACATTGAGGTTTCCAAACATTTAAAAAGATTCCAGGAAACTGAATCAACAGGAAATTAATTGGTAAAATATTATTAATGGAATCTTTTATTGCATCCACGTCTGAAAATAATACATTTTATCGGAAGTAATTCTGGTGCAAACACTTGCAGCTTTAATTTAATTCATGTTCTCTTTTGTTTAACTCACAGTTTAATGCAAATACATAAACCTATAGTCGTTAGTCCCACCGCTAGTGATTAGCGACAAGCGAGTCGAGCTGCCAACTAAACATTTGACAGTTCTCTCCTGGCAAAGTACTAATATTCAACTGAGTCCGGTTAGTCTAGAAGTTGATCGCAACATAACAAATGTAAAAAAAGCTAGGCTCCCTTTTTTCGGATGGAAAATCATTAAATAACTTGCCCCACTCTGGGCGGAGTGAGGGGGGTTATCAGACTTTTACTTATACTAACTGAACCCAATCCTTCTTTTGCCCTTTATGTTCCGTAGCCTCGGTATCTCTTTCAAACAAACCGAAACCCCAGCAGGCAGTGGCCATGGCAGGTCTCTCTGCTTTGCTGAAAATTCATTAAGGCATGCGTGAAACACGAACGCGCCGTCGACACGGCCTGTCGCTAATAGATGTATGGGCGGTGCGCTTCCGATTGCTCACCGTTCACTGGGAGTCGTTTCGCGCTTCGGCTAGTTTGAGGTTCTCTCCTTATGGCAGGTCCGGCCACTAGCATGACTGCTTCGCAGAAGCTGGTGACCCCTTCCCATTCCCTTTCGCCCGGACCATAGACTTAACCAGGCCTGGACACGAGAGGTCGCTGCCATCAATCGCCTCTATGAGGACAGAGCGGTGCTTCGCCCGAGCGGGGCAGACCGCCACATAGTGTCATCGTGACCTTCAAGCGGTCGTCACAAGCTTGGATCACTTTACTGGCAAATCTTAAGTAGGCGTCTTGTGCGAGTAAACAGTACATCGCTTCATAGTTCGCGGTGGAACCTGTGCTTTACTGTAATAATTATGGTTATATAATGAAAGTTTTTGGTGCGTAATAATTAATGGCGGCGCACTGTGCACCCGGCTGTTAATGTACTTTACTTAATTAACTTTATCTATTTGTTTACTGGAACAGACTCTTTGGTTGCAGCGTAACTGCTGACTATGAGGTCATGGGTTCGATTTACGAGTCGTATACAATTGTATTAAATTTTTAACAGGAATTTCTCAATAGCAGTATTGTGTTTAGAATCGTGTCGAGTCGTTTGATACGTTTACATAACTGATAAAATATACACTGCACTACAGGTACCTCTTCCTGGATTAAGGGGATGAATTATTTTTGATAAAAGATTTTTGTTACAGGTAAGGTGTTCCACGACAATTTAAAAGTTTGGTAAGAATTTATGGTGTGAATGATAAACTTAATACTAATACTGTATTTGACATAAAAGGCCCAGTCTACCTAGACTGGCCCTTTTTGGTAAATAAAATGTCAGAGTTGGCAACTAAACTTTTTGTTAGTAGTACTACATACATCTAACATTAACCCAGACTTACTCAAAAGTAACGTGTTACCTGAAACGAGCTATTTCAGACTCACGACTGTAAAATAATTAACAATACAGAAAATATTGCACAACTAGCTTTTGCCCGTGGCTTCGCTCGCGTTAAATTCGGTCTAACACAGTACCTGCTACCTGCAGTTTTTGCCCTTGCGCCTTATTGATTTGTAATAGCAACGCTAAGTTTTCCCTTTTCTTCCCTCGTTCTCCCCCTCATATACCACTTTTTTTTTTATTAAAAAAGCCTAATGGCCTAGCCTATGTCCGTCTCTGGTTCCCAACTATCTCTGTACCAAAATTCATCAATATCGGTTTAACCATTAAAGCGTGAAGAGGTAACAAACAAACAAACACACTCACTTTCGCTTTTATAATATTAGTAACGATTTTTACTTACTTTAAAATGTGTATGTGTAAATATTATTATGGAAATATTTATAAATCATGTAATGAAGAAGAAAACGTGTTGCACCGACCCCAAAGAGAATGGGACTAGGGCAGGAAAATGATGATGAAAATATAACGTTTTAAACAAACACATACCTACGACATATATTCTCTTAATGCGAACTAAAAGTCGAACGAATAATGGTGACCTCAAAACACAAATTCACGCTGACTTACATAACTTACATAAGGCTAGGAACCCAAACGCGTGAGATTAAATCTCAGCACATTGCATATCACGGGCAAGAAACAAACCCCGTGACAATACCAGCGAACCCCATTATAATACACATTACGCACTAGTGGCGCGTGGCGGTCGAGCGGTCCGGACTATCACTTGTGTACTAATAGGGCTGTCACTGAACTTGTACATTGAATTGCTCACATTTCGCCCCAAAACTAATGACCTTATATAACTGGCATTTAATACAAACAGTCAATTTATTAATCATTTAATGGTTTGGCATGTCATGTATCATCAGAAGCATCTATGTCTATCTATGCCTGTCGAATGTCGTAGCCATTTTACTCATTATACACGAAACTGAAAGTTGAAAAAACATATTAAAAATACGTATAAAAACTCTAGGTTTTAAAGTAAGAGGAGGAAAGTTTTAAAATATAATATATTTGTAGGACGAATAAAAAACCTTCAACGAAAATTTGTTTGAGTAAGATTTGAAATTTAGTTTTTGAGTTATGGGTATTTTTCATCCAACTGCAGCCGTAGTTTTGTTTTTCATGAAGATGAAGACTGATGACTATGAAGAACAAATTGAGTTTTGCGGTTGAGTGTTATTTTCCATTTAATTTGACTAAGTGTTAAACGAAAAATTATAATTGTAATTGTGTTGTTTGGTGCTACGGTCTAACTCGCACTTGACCGGTTTATTCTCCGCACACTACTTGTATAAAATAAAGTGGTAAATATATCGCTTTGTTCCGCCATTCCTTTCAAAATTCGCTGATACTCAGCCTTATAGTGTTGGTACAATAATATGTTAGAATTATTTTTAAACGAATCGTCTGTCGTCCGTATCCAGTTCATTCAAAGACGTACGACGAAGTAGTAGTAGGCAGCCCTAGCGCTGCCCGCCAGTTATATTAAAGGAGGCGTGATAGGGATGTAAGGAGGGCGGGGGGGGGGGGGGGGGTCGTGTGCTATTGTCTATCGAGTGCGAGCCTCCGGGAAATTACCGTGACATGCAATTTACGACTAGTTATTAATATTAACGATGAATATTATACGATGTGCTAAAATATTACAAATTTTCAACGTTTTATTATTCTGATGACTACGTACTAGTACCCCCACAGTAAGGTTATGAAGAATATTTACATATTATTAATCTGGGTATAAAATAATGGCCGTTTCTACTATCAAAATATCTTTTAACATATTACCAGCTGCCGCCCGCGTCATATCGAAAAAAAATATCCTATGTATTATTCCAGACTCTCTACCTCTACCTCTGTGCCAAATTTCACCAAGATCCGTTCAGCCGTTTTGACGTGAAAGAGTGACAAACATCCATACATCTATCCATCCTCACAAACATTCGCATTTATAATATTAGTAAGAAGTAGCGAAAAAAATAATATCCTGTGTGTTAATCTAGACTATAATCTACCTCTGTGCCAAATTTCATCAAGATCCGTTCAGCCGTGTTGCCGTGAAAGAGTAACAGACATCCATACATCCATATATCCATCAAGCCTCACAAACATTCGCATTTATAATATTAGTAGGATTAATCCACGAGCTTCTCGATGGCTGCTTCCAGTTGGCGCACGTAAAGAACATTGGGGCATGTTAAAATACAAAAGGTTGACCATTCATTTATCACATGATTGTAGCAGACGCTGAATTTGTGGTAACAATCCCCGCTTGCTCGACGCACCTCCACCATACATCTGGAAGAGGTACGGAAGTCAAGTGAAAATAAACTCCTGCGTAACACTTCGTCTCTAATGACTTTCTGATGGCGCTTGTCAACACGCGCCACGCATTTGTGCCTTTTTGTTTCCTACGCACCAGTGACGTCATCGAGGGAATGTTTGTTCTGCAATTGAGGTTGTTTTTTGTTGTGTAAGACATAGTTGATAAAACTCGGCACAATCAGTCAACAAGGCATAAGCCTGTTCTCTGTGATAAGAGAGCTGTAATACAGCAAACAGCCCCGTGCGGGATACTGAATGTCACAGTCCTCACGATGTTTTCTTTCCTTCGCCATCTTACGAGCTTTGGTACATGAAAATTTTTACTACATTTTTTTTTGCGGTTGGGCGGTGCGAGGGGGAGTGTCAGATTTATACTGACTAAAACCCACCCATGTTCCTTATATTGCCCTTTACGTTCCAGGGCCACAGTATCTCTTTCGAACAACCCGCAACCCCAGCAGGTGGTGGCCCTGGCAGGCCCCTCTGCTTTGTTGACATCTCTTTGAAGTGCGCGTAGAACACTAACGCGCCATCGACACGGCCCGGCGTCACTGGACGGACGGCCGGTGAGCTACCCATTGCTCACCTTTTACAGGTCTGCATCTACGGTGGCCGGGAGACGCCTAGCGGCACCGGACGCCCGGGGTGTCTCCCGCGGCAGCTGGGTTGGTTTGAGGTTCTGTCTCTCAAAGGAGGTGGCTGGTCCTTCGCTGATGACTGCTTCGTAGAAGGAAGTGACCGCTTCCCATTCCCTCTCGCTCCGGACCATGGACTGAACCTGGGCCGGACGCGAGAGATCACCGCCGCCGATCGCCTCTACAAGGAGACGGCGGTGTTTTCCCGGCGATCGTCACAATGGTGACACCCGGGCGTTTCGTCCCGTTCGATTATGAGCAGGAACCTCGCAAAACTTCCGTGTCCGGTGAGGACCTGCATCAGCGTCTGCGGCGCCTCACCAGCCACTCCTCAAAGAGGGGACTTACCGCCACTATTGTCGCGTGCCCACTACATATGTATGTCTTGTGAACGTGTTAAAAGAATTTAATTTATTCAAACTGATTTTTCTGATAAAAAAGCTATTGTTATTTTTATTATTATAGTGTGGAGTCCAAACTCCACACTTGGTACGTTGTTTTCCATTTCATATCTCTAAAAACATTCTTTACATTGAATGCTTTAAATTTCATTAAAAAATACAACATAAGATTTCGATTAGGATAAGACACGCAAATGCAATTTTGACTACACATTATCCCTCTGCCTTAAAATGGATGTGAACTTTAAAATAAAATTCTTTTGACATCTATTTCAAGAGTGCATTGCTGTTTTTGTTCGCTCACAGACCGAGAGTCTCAATAATCCCGTACGGATCCGTCAATGGACAGCTAAACCCGCCCAATCAATTGATGCATAGAATCCAATTAATATGTTATCTTTATAAATTGTTTGTATCGCTCTCGTTTGTAACTCAGCATTTAATGGAATACGAAACGAGAGCCACCATTGTGTTCAATGTGGTCAGTGATTAAAATATTCATTTGTGTTCAGGTGTGGTATTTATAAACCAGAGAGAAAAGTGGTTTTGCTGTTTCAATAATTTAAAGTAGCATCAGGACAAGTATGTATTTTATTTTGCTTTATCTAGCTTATACTGTCCCACTGCTAGCTTAAGAACTGCCCTAAACCATTAATGTTTGGTTATCTTCATAAAAATATCCCATGAAGGGAAACACACTAGTACTATAAAAGCGAAAGTTGGTATGTATATTTTTTACTCCATTACGCTCAAACGGCTAAACGGATTTGGTAAAATTTTGTGTGTAGAGATAGATTATATCCTGAATTAAACCGCAATTGAGCGCAGGCAAACCGCCGCGCACATTTAGTATACTACTAATATTATAAATGCGAATGTTTGTGAGGATGGATGGTTGTTACTCTTTTAACACATATGATACTTTTTTTTAAATATCATGCGGGCTAAACCGCGGGCGCTAGCTAGTTAACAAATAAATGTTGAAGTATCCGGAATAATATACTCAATACTCAATACTTTATTGCATCCCATAATGTATACAAGGCTGGTAGGTAATTAAAGAGAAACAATTATGGACCCTGTCGGGCACAGCAAGTTAGTTTTTAGAGGAGAGGATGAAGCGCTTTTTGTTTATATATGATATGTCTATATCAACATATTAATGTAGTAAACTTCAAAATGGAGTACTGTATCACATAGAGTAAAGCAGCTGAGACAGAATATCTCAACGTTTGGCGCAGAATGCCTCGCGCCGAGTTAAGTCCCATGCTTAGCAATGTGAGGATCAACGCGCTTCAGAGCAGAGTAAGTCACATTACTGCTCATTATGTACGGATGCTACATCGCTATACGGTTTCTTGATGTAATATTTTGAAGGAGAATAGTGTTTATGTGTTTATAAAAGTACGTAGAAACAGGGATAGAGGTTATTGGGTTTTTACATCAGGAATTTATCTGCAGCAGCCAAACTTACCCGTTATTATATGAGACTGAAACATAACTAGCCAAATGTGAGTGTACTACGTGAGTTACACCTCTACCTAGCCCTTTGAGGATTACAGGCATGATGTTATGTAATGCAAAAAATAATAAATGTATAAAAACGGTTTCAAGAAGAAAACTGTTATAGCGGCTAATAACTTATGTGACTGCTACGGCGTAGCAGCTCGCTACGAAATCATAACTGGGACAGTACAATCCGCAATCAAAATCAAGACTGGTTTCCCTTTTAGAATATGTCTCTTGGCATTTAAAGCTTTTTTAAATTAACATTGGAGAGAAAAATTTGCGAAAGTTAATAAAGAGATGATTTTTGCAAGACAATTTAATTTTTTAAAGTAATAATACTAGACTCAGTATTTCAGCAGCTTGTGATGTTAAATAACATCTTAAAGTTGCCACTTCAGCCACGAACTGTGCCAGCAGTCGAGGTTTGCTGATAACGTGGCGCAAGTGAAAGGCGGTCGGGAAGCTATTTGGAAAAAAAAAACGATTCTTCTTTTAATAATAAAAACAAAAGACTCCTTACGTTCTAATTTGATTTAATAAGTGGATAAATTGTATGAGAAACTCCTTGCACTTGAAGGGTTTATTTATATCTTACTAGCTTTTGCCCGCGGCTTCGCTCGCGTTAAATTCGGTAGCGCCTTATTGATTTGTAATAGCAACGCTAAGTTTTCCCGTTTCTTCCCTCTTTCTCCCTCATATCCCACTCTTTTTAAAAAATATAATAGCCTATGTCCGTCTCCTGGTTCCCAACTATCTCTGTACCAAAATTCATCAAAATCGGTTTAGCCATTAAAGCGTGAAGAGGTAACAAACAAACAAACACACTTTCGCTTTTATAATATTAGTAAGGATAGTCTATGGGCAGTCTTGTTGACTGAGTTTAAACCTCTGGTCGGGTGTGCATTTATGCTTGGTATTTAAACTGTAATTTAATGAGTGGCACCTAGCCTTGACACCCTTGATTTTCGGTGAAATTGGGAACCCGAACGCAGAAAAATCTTATGTAACGTCCTTTCCGCTTCCGCTCGTAATTTCTCCCACCTTCCTAAGTAGCCAGTGGCATCGGTTTCGGTTTCAATTGCCCCTCAGATAATATCAGCAGTAATTTAATCAAAACTTGCCGCCCGACGCTGTGGCTAATTGATTTAGTGTTGTTTTAGCTCGACATTACTTTGTACTGTACTAAGGGATCGGACCAACTTCACGCGAACACTGATTATTATTGGAGATAAGGTATTAGCGAGAGGTTATTGTAAGTTACGGCTGTTGTTGCAGGTTGGACGCGGTTTGTTTTATATGGCTGCGGTTAGAGAGACAATGTGATTTGATCTATAATTAATACAATCGTGAACGGCTCATTACTAAATAATAACAGACACACCAATATTTATAATTAAGGAACGCTTAAATGCTAAATTATTTGACAGTCGTTACGGGTAGTAAGAAACCTGGCATAAAATCGCTCCTTGTGAAACATTCATAATCAGCGGGGGTCAGATAAACTGGAGGCCCACAATGATACTCAATACGACCAACAACTTCAAATAAATTATAATAAATGGAAATAGTGGTTTCAAACAAAAGAAGGACAGTGAATTATCATTTTGATATTTCCTGTTACCAACTATTTCTGTCTGTAAAAGTTAATGTTACTGATGTTACAAAGGGCCTTGTATGCTTTGTTGTGAGGAAGTTTACGGTGAGTGGGAACTCTCACTAAATTATAATGATAATAAAAATAATATAACCTGAAAGTCAAGAGCCCCGACGACCATCTATCGAAGCTGTCCTTAGGCAGATGGATCAAGGGCCTGGTTCAGAAGGCAGTACTCCTCGATACAGCCCGCATTGTGAGGAGGTTTTTGTCTCTGGAACCCTTACCACCGGTATCTTGGACCCTGTCGGCGGACCACTATTTTTAAATGTTTTTGTATATTATTCCAAAGAAATATTTAAACATGTAAAAAAAATGTGTAAAGGAGAAGAATAATAGGTTTAATAATAGGTTGACTATAACTGACAGATCATTAAACCTAGTAGGGTTTAACGATCTAGAATAGAATAGAATATACTTTATTGCACACCAAAAATTGAAAAAACAAAATGTTTAATAAAAAAATCTAACAGTTACAGTAAGGATCAGTCAAATTAGTGTGGGATAAATGTAGTCTGTCTAAAGATACCGGACACTACAGCGCGTATTGACTGAAATTTAAACTGTTCACCGTAATTAATACTTATTCACTATAAACTTGAGGGAAACATTTCTTGTCTCACACAATAAAGACCATCGCGGTTGCTCTTCACAAAATGAAGACATTACTTTCCGTTTTGGTTTCAAGATGATACGAATTCTAGTACCACTTTCGACATCACAGTCATATATTAGAAACCCATCACTAAATTACTCCATTCAGCAATAAAACACCATTTCAGTTTGAATGGCGACCGTTTCAGTTCACCTTTAGTTTTATATTTATTCTCTGTGAAAGGGTTCCACTATTCAATGTACGGTTCCATAGATTTAGACGAAGTATTTCAATTCAATTGGGTCTCTTGAGTAATTGACTCTTTTAGTTTCAATTAAAAATAGAGTGATATTGATGGAATGAAAAAGACATAGAGATCCAAAGGGTACTATCAGTCAGAGGTTTTTTTTTGTCTTATATTTCAGTCTAAAGATACATTGAAACAGTAACATTTTATTACAAATTAGTGTGAAGCCTGTTGGCGTGTATATTATGTTGTACGTTTGTAATTCCGAAAGTGCTTTAGTTAGGTAAGTGTCATTTTGCCAGTAACGTTTAAGTCCCACCCAGAGCACCCTAAGCAAGCCTTTTTATGTCAACAGGGCCGATACCCAATAACACTTTGCCCGAATTGAAAACTGAACCTTGGACATCTTGCTGATCTGCAACTTGTAACCGCTGAACTAACTAGGCAGTTGAGTTAAAATAATAATGAAATTAAAAACTAATCAATGACAAATTAATGTAAAACAAAAATCTATTTCAAAAAAGTAATCTGAAAGCTTTTAAGTTTAAAATAGAATCCAAACTGAAATCTCTCAAAAACGTTCACAAAACAAAAAGGGAAATTCAATTGAGTCGCCGTACCTCTATCACCCTTTGACTAATACCCGCTGTCACTACACATATCTATTACCTACCTACTAGTAAAACCACTTTAAATTGAAAACCCAATGTAACACATACGTGTACCTAGTGCCGTTAGTCAAAGCAAGTAAATACATTTTAAAAATTTCACCGGTTTGTGTGTATTTCGGACGCGTGTCAACCCTGTGCTAAAATATTAACAAGACATCAGGGTTGCTACGTTAAAAATAGTGGCGGTCGAGTGGGAACAGAAAGTGGGCCGGGACGATTTATTTTAGCTGTGTTTTGAAAGCTTCCGAATATGCCGTAGGTTTGACAAGATGAAAGTCTATTTGTAAAGTGTTTTGAAAATATTTTTGACATGTCTTAAAAGCCAGTAGCGCATGAGTGGCATTAAAGCTCTGACACTAGATTAGGCAATGATCACACGATAAAAACCAGCCAAGACCGAGTCAGACTGCTGCACCGAGGGTTCCGTACTAACTTGTGACATAAACAGCCGTATGTTTTGAATGCGTTCACTCAAAGGGTTTATTTTTTCACAGCACAAATGACCACAGAATTGAGTATAATTCCAACTCGATACCTGCACGCGTTCTGGAGATAAAGGTTCTTGACAGACAGACGGACAACAAAGTGTTTCAAATAAGGGTTTGGTATTTTCCTTTTGAGGTACGGAACCTAAAAAAGAAAACAAGAAGTTGCCAATGGCAAAAAATATCTGCCAACCTTTCCGCGTTAACGTCGAAAATACCCTTTATTTTTTAATTAAAACGGCCCTCTGCTAACATTCTTAGCCAACAAATAGCTAGTGCAGGTATTATTTAAAAGGAAAATGCAGTATCTTCTCCAGGGTCGTATTTTTCTTCATTAATAAACCCGTCAGCTGGAGTGTCAACCCTGACTTAAAATATTAACGAGGCGGTGTCAGGGCTGCCCCTATTTATAGTCGCGATCGATTGAGGACCGACCGATGTGCCGGCTATGTGTTGGTTATGGCTTAGTGGTACGATTGACATGAGTTTGCGGGATACATAAGTTTGGCTGAAGCCTGGATTTCACGCACAGAATCAATAATTGTTATATTATTAATTTATTTATTTCGTGAAACCTTCAAGCAATTTATTATTTAACTTTTATTAAGTTATAAGTTATTACGTTTAAAATTGTCTTTTTAACACATTTGTTAGATTTTGAATTTATTAAACAATAAAAAAATAACTTCACTGTGCCAGTAAATTACAGCCCCAGTAAATCAAAAAGTTTAGTCGTTCCTTCTATAAAACATCCTGTATACTAGAACCTATCACACACACACACACGCATGCTCTGGGGGGTACTTATACATGTGTATGTGCGTGATAGTTTGCGAAAGGGTGACACACCGAGTGACGAGGGGTAGTTGTTTTCATAAATACGGACATAACTATGTAACAATAATATCGCGAATCGATATGATGAAACACTGTGCGAGTAGGCAGTAGTTTGACGTCTTGTGACGTAGGTATAATGTTATATTGAATGCGGTCAACCGACCTTGTACTTGGTTTTTTAACGAGACAAGGACAAGGACTGATGGGCAAAGGTGTCTTCCCTAGATGTTCGATTTGAATTCATTCTTTATAATTTACTAGCTTTTGTCCGCGGCTTCGATCGGGTTAAAATCGGGGTAACACAATTCCCCTTTCCTTATTTGAAGGTACCTGCTACTAGTTTTTGCCCATTTTTTTGTTTTTTGGGTTGGGAAATCATCAAATATCTTCCCCCGCTTCGTCCAGAGCGGGGGAAGTTCTGGATTGTTCGGGAAATATAACGTGGCCCCGAGAACACTAAGGGCAAAAGAAAGAACATGGATGGGTTTTAGTCAGTACAAGTCTGACACTTCCTTCTACTCCGACCAAAGCGTCAGAGGTAATTTGAACCAAAATGTGTATTGAATATAATATAACGTATATTTTATTTGGAAGTTTTAGTTATATATATATTTAGTTTGTTGATTTGGTAAACATTTCTGTTAAGCTTCGAAAACAGTATTAATTTAATACCGTCAGCAATTATCGGTTTCTGCGTATGTTATTAATTCATTTGATTATGTATTTTGTAATTAATTAATAATGTTCACCGAAATGTATATTAATACATGTACTTCCAGTTTTTTTTTAAAAACAAGTCTCCTACCCCTGCTTTGCTCGTTGGGTACGACTTAGGGGTCATTATTTTTAGCGTTCTCTACCTCAAAAGGAGAAAACTAAACCGTTATGGGATCACTGTGTTGTTAGTCTGTGTTAAGACCCTTTGTCTTGGGAACGCGTAAGGGTATTGTGTTGAAATTAAAACAATATACTCAAGTCTGCAAGCTACTAGAGCTGTGAAGTAAACTCTCTAAGTCTACGTCTCAAGTTTCTCCGGAACCCTCGGCGTGCGAGTCCGACTCGGACTTGGCCGGTTTGTTTTTAAGAGGAAACGAATTTGTTAAACTCATCGCACTTTCGGAATTAGTTCTAAAATTAAAGTTTGTTGCATCATTCGGAAGAAAAACAATCACGCAGATAAATACGAAAGTGACTTTTTTATACAACTACAAAAAAAAACTCACGTCATTGACTTTATCTAAGCTGGTAAGGTTAAGGTTTGATGAGTTTCTAAATTGAAATCATTCTCAAAAATTTACTGGAGCCTTTCATTGTGACCTAATTCAAGTCACACATGCCTTTAATAAGATTCCAAAAAACTAATTTCCTTTTGTTTTCCTCGCCAAAGCTCCCGATATTAGTAAACTAGAACAAAGGCGGTGCGCAAGTCTTGTCTCCTATGTTCTTTGTTAGGTAATCACTTTAGAACTTAGGTAATCTAAGTTGAGGCAATTTATGTAAGTTATTCCTTCTGATTTGGCTGGCAAAAGAACAATCTCTGGCAGGAGCAAGAGGAAAGCATGACTCAACCCCAGACGGCAGGCGTTACTGTCTAAAGTAATGTACTTCACTTACGTTGCTTAATATTAGCATTATGTAATAAAGCGGTCGAGCCATCATTATAGCATTATAGTTATAAAAAATAGACGGCCTATCATGCAGTCGAAATGCGGGCTGCGAATATTAACTACATCATCCAACGAGTTCTTGTCACCGTCGGCGTTCCAGCTCAATTACTTGCTTTTAATCTGGACGCTCTTAATCTGCTCGTTTTTCTACATCGTTCTCATATGTATGTATAATTTCAACATGAATGATGCATCCATGATTTTGTAAAAATATTATGATTTAAAAGAGTGTCTATGGAGTTTCTTACCCATTATTCTTTCTAAATATGCCGTCTTAAAATAGATTTTCCAATTTACATTAAAGAAGAAGTGCATAGTCAGTATCGTACCTCAAAGTTTGTTAGCGGTAACGTTGTGCAAGTTCATATTGACTTTAAAACATTCCATAGCCGCTATTGGAACATTAATACTTAGTAGAACTACCTAGATTAGGTAATTGCTAAAGTTTTACCAGCGAATTGGGTTAGCTGGCAAATATACTCGTAATTATGCAGGTCCGTACGTAAATCTTTTGATGTTCCGCTAACGAGGTAACATTTTAATAAAATGTTATAGATTTATTTTCCATGAGCAGCAGGCAAAGCAAAAATGCTGCATAGTTAATTTGCTAATATATTAATTATAAAAAAAGAAAATTATTGGAGCTACACGAAACATCAATATTTAAGACATATAGTATATTATAACCACCTATGTTTATGTGCCATACCAAAGGAAGCGAAGTTTGTCATGAAATGGACACAATCTAGACTCTGGACTGTTGCTGTGAAATTCAATATAATTATCCAGTTATGCAAAAATATTAGAACGAAGTTCCTGATCGCACGTTCGCTGCGAAAGAGGGCAAGACGGAAAATATTAAGACCAAACGTTGTAACGACGCTTTTGGCTATAGTTGTAAGCTGTGCGGCGTCTGCGTGTCTCTCTCTCTCTAGAAAACAAGCCAAGTATTTTCGTTTCGACTTTCTATTTCGTATTGAACAGTGCGGTGTCACGACGAATATTTTTGTTAAGTGTATACAGGTTTTTTGTACATAATAAATAATTACTTCATTTCATCCGGGTTTCCCTTGACAACTCTCAAGTTTTTTAAATATGTATTCAAAAAACAAATATTAAAAAAATACAAACAGACAAAAGAATACGAAGGTACCGCACACCTAAGTACGTAAATGTCTATCAATCACACCATAATTTCACTCATATACAATCAATACTAGCTTTTTCCCGCGGCTTCGCTCGCGTTAAATTCGAGGTAACACAGTTCCCCTTGCGCCTTATTGATTTGTAATAGCAACGCTAAGTTTTCCCTTTTCTTCCCTCTTTCTCCCTCACATCCCAGTTTTTTAAAATAAAAATTAGCCTATGTCCGTCGCCTGGTTCCCAACTATCTCTGTACCAAAATTCATCAAAATCGGTGTAGCCATTAAAGCGTGAAAAGGTAACAAACAAACTCACTTTCGCTTTTATAATATTAGTAAGGATAGTATATAGTATAGTAAGGATAAGGATGACACAACTTAAGACCGAAACGTTTAACAAACTAGTCGAGACAAACCATCAAATAACTTTGGCTTCTCATGAACCAAACGAAACTTTAACCTTTGTAAATTGAAGTTAACTTGACAACATAACGTGGGTCTCATCTTCCATTCGGACATTTATTACCAAAACCACACAATAGCCAAAAGTGACACATTTTCTGGCAACGTCCTTTATTCTTGACATTCGCAGAAATCTTTTGAAGATTGATAAAATTAAGAAAAGAGCTGATCTTTTCTTTTTCAGTGTCGTATTAAAAGATCAAACGTAAAAAGATTGGGGTTTGTTACGAATGGCTAACGTTTTTATCAAATTGTACGTGAATTTGCGAATCATAGCGCTATTTTGAATTTAAGATAATTTTATTATTCTTTGAGGTTATTTTGAAGGCATTTTTGCTGTAATTACATAATATCTTTAGGCTCTATTTGTACAAGGGGGTTTTCTGAGCCTACACCCCGAGGCTAGCCAGCCAGCAGATATGATGTGTGTTCGATTCCTTCCTTCCTTTTTTAAATGAAATACAATATGTCATTTTAAACCTTCTTAATCATCATCATTGTCCATGTTATTTGAGGTCGTTGGAACACTTTTTTTTTCTTCCTATTTCCCCTGTGAATCGTTATGGTATTGTTTACTCTTTATTCCTTCATATTATTCCTCACACAAACCATCACTCTTTCTTTTTTGACCCGTCTTAATATGGGGGAAATGTTTATAATAAGGTGGAAGTCAAGACGAAGTACGAGTGATGTATAGTTATAGTCTACAAAAGGCGTTGGGCTAGCCATGCTAATTAAACTGAACGCGATCTGCTCATCTAAACCAGGTTCAAGAGTTGTCAGTGTCATCATTTTTGTGGAATGAAGTTATTTACAACACTAACACGTCGTTGCTCATCGACATTCAGAGGAATGAGGGATAAAGAAAGAGGAAAGAGGTAGATTGGTAAAATTCGGCTTTAAACTGAATCGATAACTCTACATAACTGGGTTCACTAGAAATAAATATACAAAATGGTGATTAAAAATACTTACGACCTTTGCTTATGACAGTTCGGCGAAAACAGCTCTAAAGTAAAGTAAAAATATGTAGTACCTGCTGTTCAGATGAACAGTTAAACAGTAAAATGAAACGGTTATTACTGAAACTTTTATCGCGAAGCTTTCAACTTATGTGCTGTTAATTCAGAGCTTTTACCTCGCCCTCCTCCCCCTCTTCCCTTGCCCCGTCAGTCTACCCGCCACTTGTAAGTACAAGTTGAGCCAGGCTACACTGTAGTAGGTTTAACGGTGACGTAGGTGGTGTGCATATTTTGTAGAAATCTTGTATTAATGTGGTTTGATGTATTTGTGTATGGCTAGGGTATAAATACATCGTTTTCGTGTGGTTTAGTAAATCATTAAGTGTTTTGAGGTGGTTCTATATTCAATACTATCATTGAGACCAGAAGCCTACGTCTGTCACGTCTTGAATTAAAGTAACATATACCTACAAAATTAGCGTTAATAAAGCACATTCCATGTTTGTATGTTTGCATATAACGCGGGTAACGTTTTGTAATTCCTGATTCAAGCAAGCGTAATCAATATAAAGTATGTTCTAGAACTAAGGCAAGATCAAACTTGGATAAACTTTGCATTTAAATTTGGCCTGTCTACACACTTATAATATCCATTTAGTTTATATGTCTGATATATAAATATGTTATTTATAAAAAGGTTGTAATTCCTTTGATAAATACGGCGCCGCGTCGCTTGAGTAAGCATTTCGGTGAACATTATGCGTCGTGCTCGGCAACGGTGCGTGATATTATTGGGATCAAAGAAACCCAACCTAAACACAGCTACGCCGTAGACATGTGCTACGGGGCCGTAGCAGATTGCTACGAGTTCGTAGCAGATAGCTACGATGACGAAATGAAAATGAACTATCACACATCATGATAGTTAATTGACAGTTTACAACCATTTATTCAAATCAAAAACTACAACCCATTCATTTTATCACTATACCTATAACTGCATGGACTTACAAACACATTACAAATAACTTACAATCAAAACATACTCACTAACACACCTACATACATAGACTAGCAAATCGCGGCAATTCGTGCTAAACTCAAGCGACGCTTGTATGTACGCATACATAGATATGTACGGGTGTTAGTCGCGTCAGTTCGACGCAAACTTTATGCAAATGTGGTGTGTGTTTTATGTTAATGCTACCCTCGGAGCCACAGTTCTGGGTAGAGCAGTAGGCTTACTTGAAATCAGTGTGAAATGGAAGTTACTTATGTAATAGTTTCTGACTGAACTAGAACAGGGTTGTATTAGTGTAAATACACCAGACCTACATAACATCACGCCTGCTTTGCGCGGACGTTGGACAGAGGTACTAAAACGTTGTTACTTTTCGCGCTTGTCAGATAGCTTTGCCAATACATAATTTCAAATTAATTATTGCTATCCAGTGTGTGCCAGATAAAGTTTACACTGCTATGTTGTATTGGAAGCTCGTCAACGTAATGATTTAATTGTTTTATAATTCGCATGAGATAAAGGTGCAGGTACTCTACACTACGATGCTACTGAAATACATACAGTGTTTTTAAATTGTAGCAATCCAATACATTTTAGACCATCATTTTTATCGCTGAAATAAAATAATTACTAGACATAGTGACATTATTTCAGCGATAAAGATGATGGTCCCTCAGGTTGCTAAAAACTATGTTTATTGTATTGGGGGGTTTCTGCTATTGCTTACTTCAGTGATATTTAGGCAAACCTTTGTAACTTAATACATGTTGAGTCCCGCGATCCAATAGGTTCCCCTCAGCTATAATTGCATACGTACCTACTTACATACATACGTCCTTACTGTACGCGCGGAACGTTTGTATGGCATCGTTACGTCTTAGGGGGGGATGGTTGTTTTAAATGCTTTTATGTATTTAAATGTTGCGGTTTTATGAGAGAACGATTCGGGTTCTGTATGGGTTGTTATGGGATCGCAGATTGTTATGATTATGATGGTTCTGTGAATAAGGGGACTTATCGAAAACTTATATTAAAATTATTTTCCTGTTTTGTCAACTTCTTCATACTTCTACTAATAACTAGATAATTTTAAGAAAAGGCTTTGCATTTGATTTTGCGCATCTTTGTTTATTCAAAAGTGTTAGTCCTAAAAATATTGAAGTATTGTCACAAAGGTGCTGCAAAAAGAAGATTTGCAAATAACGTCAAAAACTCGAGTTCTGAAGTAAATAAATGCATTTAAATACATTTGTAACAATACCGATGATCCATTTTCACTCACATAACATGAACAAAAGATTACAAAATATAAAAAAGCAAAAAATCAAACACGCCATATTGAATAATGTGACGTCACAACAACACGTACATTACACACGGACAGCGCTAGTAGGCGGGTTGTTACGAAGCTTGTCGCACAGATATCAAGGAGGCTGGGTTCAGAAGATCCGTTCTTTTCAGATATTCTCAGTTAAAATTTAATCTAAAGGTGATCGTGAGAGATTACTATTCTGATTTCAAAATAGATGAAACGGGGTAACTCGGAAATGAGCCTCAGCGCAACTGATTATACCACAGTATTTGATGTAAATAAATCCCTAATTTTGTTATTCAAACCCGCCCGGAAAGAACTAGGATGGGTTTCAGTCAGTAAATGTCTGACACTAAGAGAGCGGGGAAAGTTGTTTGATAATTTCCCATCCGAATAAAATAATATAAATAAATAAAAAAAGAACCGCCTATTTTCGTATGACTAAAGTAAATGAATTGTTATTATGAAATTCCATAATAAGCTTAAATTGTGCCATTGATTCCCTCTATGAAAGGGAGTAGGCACACCAGCCGTGCGAATTAGTGGAAGCCACATATCTTAGAATGTTTGGTACAGCGTGCTAGTCTTCTTATAATTCAAATAAACTAATACAAATTTGGTGGGCACTCGTTGCTGCGATTACTCGCCCATCTTCCAGACCGTGATCTTTATATCACACTTATCCAGTATAAAAAAGACATTTAATTATTTAGGAACAGTAGTCGGGAAAAGACAACGAAAATTGTAATACAATACTTGTAACTACTTGGTAACGAATCGTTTTGTCTGTGTCACACGATCGTTTGTCAGAAAGCATTTGTGTGTCAAGGTCGAAGATATTTGGGAACAAAAAAAAATCCCAATGCCCACTCTATAAATCTTTCAAATATCTTTGCTGTATAGTGATACTTCTGCAGCTCTTAATATGATGTCTCAGTTCAATAAGCGAGTAAACAGGCGGGCGCCGCGACGCCGCGTCGCCGTCGCCGTCGCCGTCGGCGCGGCTCGTGGCGCGTGCTCGTACGTACTCGCGACGTCGACTGTCTTCTACGCCCCGTTGTTGATGCGACGTACACTAGTGACGTGCGCGCTCTTGTTCAACTACGAAATGTTCAAATAGCATACAAGAAAGATTTTTTTGAAGGATATCAACTGAATTGATTTAAAGAAACCTATCCACTCTAACTGTAACTGTCTTTTTTCTCTTTTCTATGATTGAGTTCAATCTGACTAAACTTGTGAATCTATAACTAGATACCTAACTGTTTAGGCGTCGGTATTCATATTTGAGCGTAGAACCAGAGCAAGAGTAATAGAACAAGTATTCGTTCGCTTATCTCTTAATATCAGTACAAAAATAATATAGTGTAGTAGGTATTTAGTTCTTTATTTATTTATAAATGTACACATCTTTTTTTTTATTTCATAAAATTACATTTTAAAAATATAAAATATAGTAGTCCGCTCGTGCCGGTATCGAGAGCAGGGTCCAAAACTGTACTTTATTAATTAATTCGATTTTGTTTTTTAGATCGCTGTTATGTCAATATACATAGGTATATAGCATAACAAAGTTTCGATAAATCTATACCAAACTGAAATCAAGCAACTTTATTGAAATCCTATTAAGAAAGTTTAGTGTTTCAATCAATGAATCCAATCAGTCAATCGATAATGCTAGTAATTAGCGGTAAATGGCGTAAGTTGACGAAGTCCAATCAGTTTGATTGATCACTTCATTAGCTCAGATTTAGGCAAGACTCAATTAATGGCCGTTGTTTAGCCAGGATTAGACCAGACCAGCTCCTTAATATTAATACCAAACATTATTTTCAACGGTTTTGATTTCAGACAAAGATATCCAAAATTTGATCGATCTCTTGCTTAACCGGCCTGAAACTCCCCACTACTGGGGACGGGACTCCTCGATGTGGGAAGGATTTCAGCTTATATTCAGGACGTGTTAGTTTCTCTTTACCGATTTTGGAACACACGACTGATGAATTAATTAATACAAAGTATTTGTCTGGATTTTAACCTATTACTGTTTTATTTTTTAATTTTCCTGCAATAATTGGTGATGTTGAAGATTTCACATTGCGTAGCGATGTAACTTAGATAGGCGCCTAATAATTCAGAGGGAATTTATAACGTCATTTATTTATTCAGAAAAACTGCATTTTTGTTATCTTTTTTGGGGGTGGGAAATCATCAAATAACTTTCCCCGCTCTGGGCTGAGCGGAGGCGGGGGGAGTGTCAGACTTTTACTGACTAAAACCAACCCATGTTCCTTCTTTTGCGATTTACGGTCCGGGGCCGCGGTATCTCTTTCGAATAACCCGCAACCCCGGCAAAACTGCATTAATTTGTCAATTAATTTTATAACTAATTAGCTATGCCCAGCGGATTCACCCGCAGCTCAGCTCCTTTTCTAGAGAAGGGTATATGAGTTGTATAGATGTTGGCCAATTCTCAGACCTGCCCTATATGCACACAAAATTTCGTTGAAATCGGTCCAGCCGTTTTGGAGGAGTATAGTAACTAACACTTTGACACGAGAATTTTTTATATTAGATAAATACAAGTCGTATTTTTATATCTGTCTGCATGACCAGCAAAACGTCCTAGTTACACTGCAGCTATCAGCTACATAACGCTATATGTTATATAGATATGAGCAGTGGAAGTCAAAAAGTTCGTAAATGAGCTTCCGTACAAACTACCGTCCGCTTCAGCGATAACTCGTGGTGAGGTAGAGCGCACGGTAGAGAGGCGCGCGCGGGGCGGGGCGGAGCGGGGTGGAGCGGGGTGGGTGCACACATTGTAACAGTCACAATGCAATTGAATTCTAACCACTTTATTGGATTGAAACTACTTTGTTGCCAGCATAGTACAAGTAAGTAATAGTTTGTATCGTGTTTTGCAAATAGCAGAATCAAGTTCAACCTGACATTAAGGCAATGCCTTCAACAGAACCTCCAGTAGCTCGACAAGTGGTCTTATCAAGGGTTACTTGGTAACAAGGTTGTGTAAACCAAATAAGCAGTCGTGCAAAAACGAAGTACTGATATTTAGCTACATTCAGTTAGACCGAGAACCAACCCCGACGTTATTAAAAACACGTACGTAGTAGACAAACGAGGACTAACACACAGATGGTTCAGTAGCACCAAACAATATAGTAAATTTATACTTCTGTCAATAAACACGCAACATCACAATCAAAATGATTAAACAATGTTGTTACAGCTGCATAAAAGTTCCCATGTCACATAACTAAACAGCAAATCATTTGCCATAACTTGACTACTTGTTTGCAGTTATAGTTTTTAATAAGTTCAGAGCAGCAGACCGTCAGACTGCCAAGACCTTTAGTTCAAACCTAACCTATTTCTTCAATGAAGGAAAACATCCTGAGGAAACTAGCATGCATGAGAGATATTTCTAGAGGTTATGTAAACCCAAGTCAAAGGCTTAGGGGGGGGCATAAAAACTTTAGACACTAGGTTAGGCACCAACTACCTGCCGGGGTTGCGGGTTGTTCGAAAGAGGTACCGCGGCCCCGGACGGAACATAAAGGGCAATGGAAGGAACATGGGTGGGTTTTAGTCAGTAAAAGTCTGACATGCCCCCCCGCTCCGCCCAAAGCGGGAAAAGTTATTCGATGATTACCCACCCCAAAAAAAAGGTGAGGTACCAACCACACGATAAAGAATAACTTAACATTAAACAGCCCTCAAAAAAGCTTCCTATTTACTTAGCACAACAGCTCGACTGAGATTGTCACAAACAGATGAGCACTTTACTTGCTCAAGTGGCTCGCTCGGAATTATAATGGATTAGTACAACTTCTACACAAATAGTCCTCGTATTTGTGTTATGAGACGTATATACTTACTAATCTCGTTCTGGAGTGTTCGCTTAGAGAGTACGTTAGTTTAAGAAGACGCTCAAGTTCTATTGGCACACAGGCTGTATCGTTTAATGTTGTGTTCTGATGTTGATATGACAGGTGAAGGAATTTACCAAAATAACACGTATTTTAATACTTATATCTGTTTTCTCAATGAGCCCAAGACACGAGCTCGCCTAGTTTAGAGCTATTCAAGTAGTCTTTGTTCTTTCTCTGGAATTAGGTAAGTTTTATTAATCTTTTTGCTATTTTTTAGGTGCCATATGAATAAACCTGTGAATAAAAACACAAATGTAGGCATTCATTTAATCGTCGATTTGAGGCTGTAGCGGTTAAGCATAGACTATTTTTGACGTATCATAGTAAAAAAAAAAAACAAAAAATGACCGTTCTACAAAATGTCCATTGTTCATAATCGCTCCGCTCCCCACACTGTTCACCCCCGAACCACGTTATCAGCGTGCACTTTCAGTGGGCAAGTTTACAGACCAGTAGCCCGAGCGAACCAATTCTGTGATTTCCTCCCATTTTATGTACTCAAACTTTTCGCAGAGAATTTACAGCTTTAAGTGCTATTGGGGAAATGAATACATAATTACAATTCAAATAGTGTTGAAAATAAGGTGATTGAAGAATCTTCACCAAAAGGCTAGATTTTTCTCAATGTTGGAGTAGCTTAGTAGCTGGTATACAAACAACTGCAGAGACCAACAGCTTAACGTGTTTTTCAAGGTACAAAAGGGTCTCAGTATGTAAATGATCACCCATCCACACACTGACCTAGATATGCATTTTTTTTGTGCTGGGAAATCATCAAATAACTTCCCCCGCTCTGGGCGGAGCGGGGGGAGTGTCAGACTTGTACGGACTAAAACCCACCCATGTTCCTTCTATTGCCCTTTACGTTCCGGGGCCACGGTATCTCTTTCGAACAACCCGAAGCCCCGGCAGGCGGAGGCCCTGGCAGGCCCTTCTGCTTTGCTGACACCTCTTTGAGGCCCTGGCAGGCCCCTCTGCACCTAGATATGCATTGCTTGATCTTGCAGATTAATCTATGTAGCCGCTATTACACGAGCTCCTCAGAAGTTTATAAAAAAAACGGCCATTATCGTCTTCAGTCCATAAACAAAAAAAAAATCGTTTCTCTCTACAACATCGGCACACCTCTAATAACTCAATGTAAAAACATAATCTTCCCCTCAACACACAAGTATTTGTGTCATAAATATTACCCGATTTTGAAGGAAGATGTTGGGTAATGTGTTTGTTCTTATTTCAAGGACGGGCTCCGTTGCTACGTCAACACGATGAGCTGAAGGTCAACTGATGTTACACGAAGAAATGTTAGGGATATTCTGAAAGATTTTTCTTTATACGCGTCTTTGAAATATTGCTCTATTATAAACGTTTAATATTATAGCCAATTGGAACAATCATAGAAAAAAAACCACACAAAATAGAAATCCAAAATAGAACACTAACGATCAAACAAGCCATTTTGAACTTTTTCTCTTCTTGTTTTTTTTACCAGTGTATTCGTAATACAAACAATAGTACGTACAGTCAGCAAAGGAAATGAGTAACCAGGCACACAAGATCCGGACGATTAAAAAAAATATCTATTTCAAATAATGTTAAACTTATTTGTTAGAAAACAAACAGTTCATTAAATAAATAAAATAGGTATATATTACTATCTCAGTATTTATTTTTATATGTGTATTATTTGTATGTAAGTTTATTATATGATTGATAATTTAAAACTTTCTGTTTTATCTTTTCCACACACTGTGTCTATATATCTTATCCAACTTTCCTCTTGCAGGTCTGCTGGAAGAAATTTCTTATGAAATAAGCTGTACCTTTCTGCTCTTCTGTCTTAATGTTATGTCCTGTCATGTATTTTGTGTGTGCATAAATAAATAAATAAATAAAATTAAATATGAGTTAAGAACGTTCATCGATTTCTAAGAAAAAAAAAACCACATATATTTTAAGACCCCAGTTATTTATCTCTTTAGTTGACTGTACCTCTATAATTAACAACAAACTCAAACAATGTATACGGAGGGTCCGTCTAGATTGTTATCTCATCTGAGAGAACAGCATCCCGATACGACGCGTTCAAACTTACACCATCAGGAACAATCAATGTCACAGTTTGAACACAGTGTGAGGGGCGTCATGTATCGTGTGTGGGGAGATCTCAAACAAGATTGTGGATGTAATTATACGGCAGGCTTTCAAAGTTCGCTACATTTCAAATTCACCATTCTTAGGTAAATTGGTTTTCTTGTCCAAGTGATCACATAATGTTGTGGTGTCAAGTAGTGTTCTTTATGAACAATTGAACACACATCCTACTAATATTATAAAAACGAATGTTTGTGAGGATGGATTGATGTATGGATGTTTGGATGTATGGATAAATGGATGTTTGTTACTCTTTCACGTCAAAACGGATCTTGATAAAATTTGGCACAGAGGTAGATTATAGTCTGTGTAATAACACAGAATATTTTTATTTTGATATCACGCGGGCGAAGCCGCGGGCGCCAGCTAGTTTATTATATTGATAATCCCCACTAGTAGAAAGAAGTAATCAGATGTCATTATCTAAACAATCGACGATCACAAAAAAGATCTTGACTATAATATTAATATAGAATAAATATAGAATAATTGTTATTGGCGAACTGGAGACTTCCCATTATAAACATGTATTTAACTTGCCTTGTTGTTTAGAAGTTGTTCAAACCAGTTCCCCCGATGGAGTACTTAAAATTTTTCACCTTTTGGTTCTACATTATTCTTCAATCATTCTAATGACAGACATCACTCGTGAGAAGCCAAGAACTCAACAAATTGAGTTCTATTGATAACAATATCCAAGGTAGAAATAATGTAAAATAAAGTAAGGTGATGTAATTTATGCCGTAATCTAAACTACATAGTAAACACTTTAGCTTACTACAGTTTACTAGGAACAGCTTTAAACATGACCTAGTCGTTGCCGTGCCTAGCACCACGTAAGCCGTAATTGCCTCATACATAGTAAGGTACAGGCGCACAAAACAGGCTTTTGGAATAAAATGGTATAAATGAATAAAGGTAAGAAAACTGAATTTACCCATGTACTGTCACGTGCAGTTACTGGTACCTTTATTGTATGACTAAAACTTTGTTAAAGTTAAGAAAAAGCTTTTTCTTAATTCAGTACACCACATTACTTTGAGAAGTACATGTGGCATGACTGAATCCAACATTACCACACAGTGTAAGTACGTACCACTCAAAGCTTAGGTTACATTGTACGCAACACATTGATATGTAAATAGGCCTGCTTATGTATCACAAATAGAGGGATAACTTCTAAGTAACCCTTTCAGGGAATGGATAAAGTGGTGGAAGCCATGATGAGGTAATAAATAAAAAGGCTACTGTGTAAACGGTAAAAGGTTTCTTTTCCTTTGGCACGACAGTGTTTTGTTTTTTTTTTGTTGGCAACAACTTGGCCATTCTAACAGCGTTGTCAGTGGCAGGGGCCATTTTGAATACACGTTTTGGGTCACGTCGGACAGGGGACCCACAGCTTGCAGCCTTTTTGCTAACCCTACTGCGGTTCAGACGGAGTAGACCACTTTACGAGGTTGTAGTTACATTTCACCTTGGTGTTCTGCGATGGTTTATAGAACTAACGATAAACTAAATTTTATTGTCGTGCGCGAGTTTCTTTTGTTTGTAGTGTTATAGATAGCGAAGGTTTAGCGATACTGTCCCCTTTAGATGACCTCAAAAAAACAATTAAACTAATTTCTAACATGAAAATGCCCGAGATACGTCTTGTATGAGAATCAGTCTGTTACTCTGTGACAAAGACGGAACAAACTTGGGTATTAATTACATTACACATTCATGAAATCCTTACTAATTAATATTATAAAAGCGAAAGTGAGTTTGTTTGTTTGTTTGTTACGTCTTAACGCCTAAATGGCTAAATCGGTTTTGAAGAATTTAGGTACAGAGATAGTTGGGACCTTGGAAATAAGCTGACTTATTTGAAAAAAAAGTGAGGAAGAGGGAAGAAAAGGGAAAACTTAGCATTGCTATTACAATAAATAAGGCGAAACGGCAAAAACTACAGGTAGCAGGTACCTGTAAATCAGGAAAGGGCAACAATGTCACCCCGAATTTAATGGAAGCGAAGCCGCGGGCAAAAGCTAGTTAAAAATATGTATAATGCCTTTATAACCCATTATTCGGAAAGTTGAGCTGATTTGATATTTAGAATGGGTCCAGACTTGTTTTTTAGGGTTCCCTACCTCAAAAGGAAAAACCGGAACCCTTATTAGATCGCTTTGTTGACCGTCTATCTGTCTGTCAAGACCCTTTATCTCGGTAACGCGTGTAGGTATCAAGCTGAAATTAAAACCGTATACTCAAATCTATGGTCGTATTGTGCTGTGAACCAAAAAATCAATCCTCTAAGTCTACACAGTCAAAAGATATGGCCGTTTATATCGTAGTGCGCGAGTTTGACTTGCTCTCGACAGATTTTCTTTGAGTTTTTTTATTTTGTTTAGGTTTTCAAGTTCCTCGAAACCATATCCCTGTATCAACTTCTAATAGAGTATAATAATTATGTTTGAAAAACCCTAATCTATAAATCACGTCAAAATTACCTCCCTGATTCTAACCCCCACACGAACCCCATACACTCCACAGACCACAGAATGTGACACAGAGTGCGCGCTCATTTGATTAACTGGCAATCGCGGCGCGTCTTTGTTCAGTAATTAGTTTCCCTGTGGCAGCCTAGCCACTGTGTATAGAAACCAGTAAACCAAGTCGGTCATTTTATGAAATAAATGTGAATGTTTAGGTTGTTCACTAAACTCTTTTGTATGTTGTTGGGGTAAACGGCGTATGACCAGATATAGGTATGAACATGTATAACGCGAAAGAGGTATGTATACTTCGCAGCGGAAGGCGTTTTTTTAGTGTCTGTCTAAGGGAAAGGTTTATGTTTATAAGTTTATGTATCTCGTTAGGGTAGTTGTTGTAAGCGCTACTGCTGTGCATGACGTCCTAAACTCGATTCGCAGATCAGGCAAAGAGTCATTGGGTTTTTACTATAAATTGGTAGCAATGAGCTCACGTGTCGCCATATAAGTTACATGATATTTCATCTAACATTTATATAACTGGCGAGATGTAGGTGTAGCTATAACGATGGTGTTATTTATTTATTCCCACAGTTTAAAACCTTAAAATTACACAGTTACAATAGACAGTGATTGTGGTTTTATAGTGACGGTACGGGTGGCAACTGGCATCTTCGCTAGATCACAAAGTAACCTGTGTTAAAGATACCAGTCCCATTTCCCTTTACAAGTTTAAAACATTTTCACATGAGTTTATGAATGAATGAATCAATTATGCACACATACAAATACATGTCTCGATGGAACAACCCCAACTTTAGAGTAAACGTTTTATATGTTTGTGTGATCCGATACCAATTATTGTCCCAAGTTGATTTACTGTGTGTTCATACTAAAATATATGACGTATCCTTGTGATACGTCGCTTCTCACAGACTATTGAATTATTAGCCGAGATTATGTTGCGGAGTTTGTTTGTTGTTAGATTATTATGTAAATTAGGGATAAATCTTCTTTATCGTTAGTATGTAAATGGTACCTATTGCTTGATTTCGCGGTTGAAGTTTATTTATTAAGTGTTTGATAAAGACATGAGAGGCATATTCAAATCTGTAGACGTTTTAGTTAAACGTTTTCAGTAAAAAAAACAGTTTCTACACAGTTTTATTATCACAACAGAAACAGCTTATTTTTTGCTGAATATATTCGATACAATTATGTACTAAAAAAATAATAAATAAAAAAAAATACGTCTACCAAGTTGTTTCATTCTTCGAACTTAACTTTTAACCTTCACATTCATATAGATTGTAGATAAGACTTTTAACAATAGCTATTTGCCGAATATTACTTAAAAATACTCAATAAAAAGTCCTTTGATCGTTACAACAACAACAATCGGATAAAAACCAAAGCACAACTCTTTAACACACAACTTGTAAGTTCACACGGTCCATTGCGGTAAGATTCCTTTAAGAAATATCTAGCAGATAAATCGCGCGTCTTCGTAAACCGAGACAAAATACGGTCTCGTGGGGAAATATATTGCGTTGAGTTGGCGTGTCTGTCCAGTGAACGCTATAAATATAAGGAAGAGTTGTCGAGCAGGCCAACAGGAGTAGGGGACGCACAACTACATACGTACGGATCGGGAATCTTTTATTGTATCGTTTTGAAGTAGTTGGAGCACAATTTTCATATGGTGGGAATGTATGGCGTTTGAATGGCAGATATCCGGTTATAGACGCTTTTCAGTTAAAATAATGATTATAAAGATAGAAATATATAATTAGTGAGCCTGTAATGGCAGATGTAAGTAGATAAATGAGTTGTCCTTCATCATTAATTTCATATTTGCAATGCACACCACAAACCAAGGTCTAGAAGCTTCAAATTTAACACAGTATGTCCGTTAAATCAACATTTGCTAGGAAGCTCGTCATTTATATACTACGACTAGCTTTTGCCCGCGGCTTCGCTCGCGTTAAATTCGGGGTAACACTGTTCCCTTTTTCCCGATACCTGTAGTTTTTACCCTTGCGCCTTATTTATTGTAATAGCAATGCTAAGTTTTCCCTTTTCTTCCCTCTTTCTCCTTCATTCCTCACTTTAAAAAAAAAAGTTAGCCTATATCCGTCTCCAGGGTCCAAACTACCAAAATTCATCAAAATCGGTTTAGCCATTAAGGCGTGAAGACGTAACAAACAAACTCACTTTCGCTTATGGTATCAGTCATGCATAATCTTGAAAATAATAAAAACAATACATACTTTCAACTTAGTCAAGACCAAAGCCAAGCCTAGACGTCAACAACTGATATTCTTGTAGACACGGTAGAAACATCAGTCCGTTTATATTTATGTGAAGCTATCACGAATCTCTTTGTAGATTACCGACAACGTTGAACCGTTACCATGATTTATAGATTACAATTACGGTGAACACCATTCTTGGGTCTATCACGAGTAATGACGTCAATCGACGAGGGTATAGGATACGGAGCAAGGTTTTGATGATAAGGGATTTTTTTGGGTTTAGTCTACACGTTCGCTCATTTTCACTAACACTAAGCGACACTAAAAAGAAAACTATAAAATCTTATTTTGAAAGTATTCATTTGTTTAAGTAGCTTTAGGCATTCATATAGATGTGTGTTATGTCGCTGATGTAAGGTCAGAACGGGTACAAATCAGAGATTGGCGCAGTGGCTGAGCGATCGACTACTGCGCTGCGTGTCGCGGGTTCGATCCCCGCACGGAACAAATATTTGTATGGCCTACAGATAGTTGTTCTGGGTCTGGCTGTTTTGTATGTGAAATTAAATGTTGTAAACGCACCCACGATACAGGAAAAATTCCTAGTGTGGGCAAGGTTTTTTTAACAAAAACAAAAAAATAAAACTAGTCAACAGACATAATGTTCACTGAAATTTTCGAAACATAGACCCTGTCAAACTAAGACTTAAAACAGCAGCACTTATAACTACACTTTATTATACAATCTTTCAATCCGTCGCGTTCACGTTCCGATGTCTTCATAAAACACGCTTACAACCTCCCAAAAAGATGTCTCCTTTATAACACATTCATAGGCATAAAATATACGTGTCAACATATGCTGCAGGGTGTCCCCTCCTATCATTTAGGGAATATTACTGGGGAAAGTTTGCAAAAGCGTATGAAAGACAAATTGCCTACCCATGGCTAACGAGTACCCATTTATTTTTACCTTACAACCTTATCGATTTGTCACCCTATAACGTACGTATAAGGCATCTTTTGAAATAAGATATCCCTGTTTTGCCTTTTATGAGGCAAAAGTTATTTTAGAAATGCTTTACAAAAAAATATATAAAACCAGCCAAGAGCGAGTCAGGCTCGTACCTCGGGGGTTCCGTACAAACTTGCGACATTATCTAGACTTAGATGGTTGATTTAGTCACAGCACAAATAAAATAAAATAAAATGTTTATTCAGTAACTTAAATAACTTATGCTAGTTACATTGAGGAGCATCCTTTTGAGCAAATAATTTGCTTGTGTTAGAATGCCCCGCCCTTCGTATGTTATATAATCTTAGTAGTTATTTAAGATAGCAGTATGTTCAGGAAATCAAAAAAATGAAAAATGGAAAAATATAAAGGTTGATACTTAGCGCGCTGGAGTGTGATGCAAAGGGACCACAGAGTTGAGTTCATGGTTTTTTCAACTCGATACCTTCACGCGTTCATGAGATAAAGGTTCTTGACAGACAGATGGACAACAAACTGATCCAATAAGGGATCCGTTTTTTTTCGTTTGAGGTACGAAACCCTAAAAATTAATCATTCACCTAAATACTGGTAAGCAGCAGGATTTTATTAATTTATCACCAGTGCGTAGAGTCAAAACATAGTTTTTTTTTATAAAATGCTTACAGAAAGCCTGTTTACGTTTAAGGGCATGAAAAAATGAAAACCTGGTGATCTGGAGATAAACCCTTATTTTTCTTATTAAGACTTCTTCAGTTCTCTTATTGAATAACTGTAATGTAATCAGAATGTAATGATAAATCATTATTTTGTTTGTCACCATCTTTTATTGCGTATCCAATATGGGTAGACTGTTGAGACTTAAAACTACTTTGTCATCTAATTAACAACTTAATGTATACAGTTATGCAATAAATATATCTTTAGTTGGAGAACAGGCTGGTCAAGCCACTTTTAAACTTAATATAGTTTTGAAACAATACGGTTATACACAACCCAGTAAAATACACAAATCGGCCCTTCATCAATCTACATAAAATTACCTTGCATTTTCTGTTCGTGTAGGTACAGCCTACCACACAAGTTGTCTCCCCATATCGTCCGGTACACATGTGTGTCGCAGACTCTTTGAGTCGCAGGTTGTACACCATGTGGCCGGGATGTCGATGTCGGGGTGGTCGGACAGAGTCGATGGGCGTCATTCGATTATCCAATAATTGCTTGTCTGAGTGGTGTCCCTGTGTGGTGCGGTCTGTGTGATGCGGAGTAGGGGGGGGGGGGGGGCTGTAGTTTGTAGTCAACGGAACAATGTATAGTATGTTGTAAAAGTGAGGAAAGCCGTTGGTTGGGGAAACACAAAACCGGGATACGTGACCTATTTTTGTATGTACACACTATTAAATAAATAAATAATAATAAATATCTTGGGACAACTCACACACGGCTATCTGATCCCAAGCTAAGCAGAGCTTGTGTTATGGTAACCAGACAACTGATATACATACTTATATAATTTATAAATACATACATATTATAGATAAATCACACCCAGACACAGAACAAACAATCATGCTCAGCACACAAAGTTTGTCCTGGGTGGGAATCGAACCCACGACCTCCGGCTCAGCAGTCAGGGCCACTAACCACTAGACCAACAGGCCCGTCTATTTTAATAAATAAATAGTCTTATTTTAATAATTATTCAAACGTGTAAGTTTGAATATACGACAGTGAATTAAGTACGATAACAAATATATCGATAGTGAAATAGTAAGATACTGCTTTATACAGCGTTATACATACTATAAGTTATTTTCATTGAAAGTAGTAATACAAATGGAATTATAGTTAATCTCGCTACTTCCGATATCTTCCACCAAGTAGTTCGTTGCCATTGGTTTTCATCGACACCATCGGCTCGAGAGTGCCATGTATTTGGCGCGGTTGCCGATATTCATCGAATTATTCCGATTACTCTATTCTATTATAATCTTCTATCCCAATTACTGCCCCTCTCTTCCTAAAGTGTTGGCTGTAGCAGGCAGGACGTATTTAAAAAGATGGATAAGGCAATGAAACGAGTCTTTGTTATAGGGATAATTATGATTTCTTTTGAATTTTGAAAAAGCATTTACGTATTAATGCTCGCCGCTTGTTCGTGAACTCGTTGGTCCTTTGCCAAGTCATTAATGGAAAACTCTATGAGTCGCTAGGCAGAGGCACCACCTACCAGTACACTTACATTTTACTATTTATAACAGGTCAAACGTTTCTGTTTACGAGCATGAGCATGATCAGCCAAACAGTGCCACTACATACTACTACTTTTCTAGAATAAGTATAATTTAATAATTATTTGGTTAATGGATTAATTTTATTTTAAAATCATTTTATACTCTTTGCTGTGGCCTACAGGGTCCGTAATTGTATCTTAGCTTTAAGCCCATTTTAAGATCTTCACACATTATGGTATGCAATAAAGATATGAATATGAATACTACGTGGACTCTGTCGTCCATTGTAACTAAGAGCTACAAACCCTAGAATATTCCAAAGATATATCTTGAGAATATTTAACTGGTACTTAAGTAAAGCTTACAGTAAACATTAACATTACAGTATACATAATGTACAAAACGTCGGACGTAACAGAACGTTTGGTTGCGCGTAATGTGAGGAATGTGAGGACGCATAGCTGTGGCGTCGGCGGCGGTGGGCTGAGCGTAATGCGCGCTCGTTGGGAGGACGTATGTACGTATACTACTACTACTGCTAGTGAGCTTGCAGTAAACACTTTCATTGTTACGGGATTTTGTAAATCCTTACTAATAATATAAAAGCGAAAGTGAGTTTGTTTGTTTGTTACCTCTTCACGCCTAAATGGCTTAACCGATTTTGATAATGATGAATTTTGGTAGAGATATAGTTGAGACCCGGAGAGGAGACGCACATAGGCAATTTTTTTAAATAAAAGGGCGAAACGAGGGAGAAAAGGGGAAGAAAAGGGAAAACTTAGCTTTGCTATTACAATATATCAGGCGCAAGGGCAAAACTACAGGTAGCGGGTACCTGCAAATCAGGAAAGGGGGACCGTACTGTTACCCCGAATTTAACGCAAGCGAAGCCGCGGGCAAAAGCTAGTGCTAACATAAACGTTTTGCACTTACATCACTAATAGATTTCCCGAAGATGTGGACGGTGAGGTACTAGCTACATTTCTCTGCCCATTTCTTTATATTTAAGTCTATATTCTCTCTTATTATAAGAGAGAATATAGACTTAAGTATAATACTTAAGCCCTTTGTACAGTCAACAAAAAAGATAGGTAACCAAGCTTGTGAGATCTATGTAGTTGATTTTTTCTCAGAGGAATAAACCGATGGACGTTTTCAACTCCAAATTAATTTATTTAAAGAATTGTTTGTTTAGTATCAAATAAATAAAACTATATTCGAAAATAACCATTGTTTTTTTAATAAGAAAATGTCAACTATATCTATCTGACTGTTACTTATCTCTTTTGACGATATTCATTTGTTTTATTGTAGGTGAAGGTTTGACCTTAAAAGTGATGGACAAGATGCCGCTTGTCATTTGTTTTTTGTAGATTGAGTCGGTTTGTGTGCGGCCAAATAAACTTACTCCTGCACGGTGTTGTGCCAATGGCGCTAAATGGTTGAGAACAGTTTTTCGAGTAGTGCGATTGCATTTTGTTTGGTTCACACCAACCCATGCCATTCATGTATGACTCGTGCCAGCAAAGCAAATACAAACGTGTCGAGTAATGTCAGTATCACCTGTCAGCGCACTATAGTGAATAAGTACGATTGGGACTGTAAGCTTCGGGAGTACCATAGAACAGCCCAGTGGGAGCTGGGAGCGTTAACTTACGAGTAGGGCGTGGGTTCGATCCCATGTATCCCCACCAGTTTGAGTAATTTATTGCATCACCTATGCTCTCAAAATATCGTGAGGATAACGGCATTTCCTAGAATTGTTCTAAGTAATTGCAAGTAAGCTTGTGTTAAAGTATTGGGAATATTATAGTAGTGTACAAACGTAAGTCAGATTGCGGGTTTGGTAAAACACGATACGCAGAGACTTATTTGCGGCTCGTGATGACCAATTTTATAAGAATTAGTTTTATAATAGAACCTTCTCCTCTAAAACAAATGAATATCCACGAAGTCATACTTGTGATTATACGTAGTACATAGGTACGTTACATAGACATGTGGTAGGGATCGGAACAGTCGTCGCTCATGAATTATGGATAGGCAATATGGCGTCGGTAATTATTTGCAATTAACTTAACGGTCGGTCGGCAGCTCTGTTCATTTTGTTTGTTCTCATTCTACGGAAATTGGTTTCTGATGGCATAGCTTGTCCCTTTTAATTTGATATTGAAGAAATACATGGCAAATCGATTCTGCGCAGGCAACTTTAAAGATTTTTATGCGAAAGTACTTATATTTCCATTAACAGGCGGAAAAACGACAAAAAAATCCTGTTCTTATTCAAATCGGCCTCGTCTTTATGTTTAGGTCAGTTTCTAGGTGGCCGGGCGTTTGAAGGAGAGAACCTCAAGCCAACCCAGCCACCGCGGGAGACTCTCCGGGCGTAGGGCGTCACGAGACCACTCGTGGCCACCGTATTTGCGGGCCTGTGGACGGTGAGCAATGGGTAGCGGTAATGGGTAATGGTAGGACGGACGGTGAGCTACCCATTGCTCACCGTCCGTCTGTCTTTTGACGACAGGCCGTGTCGATGGCGCGTTCGTGTTCCACGCGCGCCTCAAAAAGATGTCAGCAGAGCGGAGGGGCCTACCGGGGTTGCGGGTTGTTCGAAAGAAATACCGCGCGGCCCCGGAACATAAAGTACAATAGAAGGAACAGGGTTTTAGTCAGTACATGCCACTGCCCCCAGAGCGGGGGAAGTTATTTATTGATTTTTCATTCGCAAAAAAAAAGGTCAGTCTAGTGTAACCGTTTGCAGCTGAAATTAAGTATTGAAAAACCATTATTTATACTAGAAGCGTCTGCCCATCTGACCCTTACCTTCTTGAACATCTCCCCATTTGAAGTTTCTCACAAAAAAAAACAACAAAAATACCCGCTTCAAATCCCTATCAAATAAATACAACTTCCATGTCACGTAAACAACGGTCTCCATTAACCTTACGCCATACCAAGCTTGCAATGTATACTAAAACAAGCGACATACACGCGGGAGAATGCTGACAACTATGTATTATATTGCTAAAAGCATTCGCCTGGTAGGAAAAATATATTTTTTAGGTCTTTCCCTACGTTTTCTACAGTTTAACAATGAAGGTTAATTTTACCAACTTCAGGTTTTTAACTACCAAATGTGTCATTTCAATTTTGTTCCATGGAACAAAGATGTCTGATGGTGGCAACACCAGTATTAATAAAAAGACTTTATGGGTGAAACTTAAATTAAGAAACCTTTAACAAAAAAAGGATTTTGTTTGTTTCTCGATGGCCTCGTTGATCTAGTGGTCGAAAGCACAACTACTAAGCATGAGGTCCTTACTTCGATTCCCATGTCGGACAAAGCGCTATTTGCGGTTGTGCGGTTTTTCTATCAAGAATTTCTCAGTAGCAGTCACGAAGTTTGAACTCATGCCCTATTTATGTTAATAGGCTCGGCCCCTATTATATCTTTTTTTTTAAATCATTAAATAACTTCTACCCTTCGGGTATTACAAGCGTGATGTTTTGTTATTATATGTTTCTTTCTTATCATAATTTTAATTCAAATTAATGAAAAAACCTAAATCATTTCAACCTAAGACATCTGCAAACCAACGAAATAGGAATCATTTCAAGATTACTGCACTGATAACATTTGAAAATAATCGAAACCTCATCCCATAAAGTATCCAAAACACGGCATCCTTAGCGAGCAAACCCACGTCACACTTCCATGTATTTCAGTATGATTCCATACAATATGTTCAGCAAGTTAAAGAGATTCTGTCTAGTTATTGTGTATGAGCGTTTGTTACGAGTTTTATTGTTAAGAGGTGAGTGGAATATAGATCGCGTGGAATATGGCGAGGGCGCGGGAGTACATCCAGGAGATAATGTTCATTGAAAATGTACGTGTTGCTGGAAGGGTTACAGAACTTGGAAGAAAGAGTTATTTGACACAAGTTCACTTGGAAATAAGGAATACTTTCAAGTACCATTTATATGATTTTGATATATGGTTTCTATTGTATGCGTAACTTGCCCACTGCTGGGCCTCTTTGTGAGATGAAGTGGGCCATAAATAATCAACGACGTGAACCCAGTGCGGTTTGGTAGATAAGAAGAATGGCTTGGGCTTTGCCGGTTTTCCTTACAAAATTTTCCATCACCATTTTGAAAGCAGTGGCGATAAAATAAACTATTCAATGACTGGATTCACATATTGCGCTGTAGAAATATGTACTTATACTTCTATAATACTTCCAGCACTGAGCTAAACATCTCAACAGTAAACTCATAACTGACAGCTGACTTTTAAAAAAAACTAATTGAATAGTTATATGTATGTAACAATTCAACTGGATTTTCACTTGTGTTATTAGAAACGTGCTTACTTCATTAAACTCTGCATCTCCTGAAGCAGGTCACGACTAGTGCTAACTTAAAACTTACCTCATTAGAGGCATGCCTCTTGACACATTACTTACGTGCTTGAGAGCACATTACAAGCTATGCACTGCTATGAATAGTTAACAGTTAAGGTGTGTAAACCACCGGGCGTGGCGAAAAATTGAATTAATATTTGTATGAAAAAATAAATCTTGTCGCACCTTTGCAAAAGAATGCAAGAAGTAAGGCGTAAAAAATATTTATAACAACGTCAAACTACAATGCATCATGAATGGAGATTTTATTTAAAAAGGAAAATAATAAAACTCATACTGGTTAATATTACGAGTATCAATATAAATGCCCCGATATTATACATATATATTTGTTGGCGTGAATGTCTCAGCGAGCAATTCCGGGGCATCCCATTCACTCCACGCCACTCCAGTGTGGAACCACCTGAAGCAGCATGCACAGCTACCACAACCTAACCACGGCACTACAAAACAGGGTGGTGTACAAACCCTTTGAAGTTTGCCACCTTCAGCAAATCACAGTTAGAACGTTACCGTAGTTACCGTTAGTTGACCCAGATCCTTGGGAGGTAGTTCGTGTGAAGATTGCTAATTACTCTCTAATTAGTTTGACGTTTAACTATGTGGGTCGCGGTGTTTTGTATGTTACTTGAAAATCTTGGAATTACACTTGTAAGTAAAATTGACAGCCTCGCTGGCTTAGTGGTTGCCAAGCGAGACTCTTAAGTACCACGTGCTAGGTTTTTAACTTGAGTCAGGTAAAGATTTGTTGGGTTTCCTATTAGTATATTATGAGTAAGTACAATTAGTCTGTTTTTGATCAGGTTTAAACAAAAAAATCGGTACTAAACAGGTCTAACTGCCCTGTGGGGATTGGGGTTGCATTAAAATCATATTATTTATCCTTCTCTCAAGGATAAAGGGGAGATAGATGACAAGTCAATAACTTGTTCGCAACTAGAATAATAACTTGTTGTAGCTCTTAATAACTTGTTCGCAACTGCGGAGCAATTCCAATTAATTGGAAAGGTATTGGTGAACTTTCTACGGGGGCAAAATTTCCATAATTTTATTTACTGGAAAAATAATATTTTAACCAAATTGTCATATTACACTACACAGCATACATCATACTAGAAAACATGTATATACGTATACAAACCGTGACACATTATTTTTCAGCGCGTAGCAATGTGGCTACGCCGTAGCGCGACTGCTACGCTGTCAAGTGTTGTAATTTATTTGGTTTCATTTTGGAACAACTTTTGTGTGTAGCATAACTGATTATGATAAACTATTAAAATGTAGTTTCATGTAAATTAATGTCTTTTTACTTTTGTTACAGGTAAACACCTAAACACAGAAATTACGAGAACAATAGAAAAGTAATTTAACGGCGTTTTAGAGGTGAGCCAGAGTTGGAAGCACTTAAGCGCGTACTTTAGTTGTTTAATGTAAACTAAATTTATTTTAATTTATACGATGTTATTAAAGAAAACCAAACTCGCTTTGTTTTTACTTGTTATTAAAATTAGTTTAACGCAAATATTAAAACGTTGTAAATATTAAGTTTCATATTTTGGAATAACTTGAAGGTTTGGCATGAATATCACACGTTTTATTATAAAGTAATTCTAATTTAGTTAATACACTTTATAGACAATATCAAAGCTATTATTACTATTTAGTTATGATATTTGTAATCAAGATCTAAGACTTACTAAACAAACCTGTAATTTGTATATTACAGGTTCATTCAACATTATTATTACAATTTAGATTGAGAGTAGCATGATAGGTAAACTCCTTAATGCCTGTGTTCCTAACTGTAAGTAACACTTTAATAAGACTAAAATATTATTGCACTGTTACAATTTAAAGCTTCAGTGCTTAGTAAATAAGTCCTAAAATCCAAAAAAAAGGCGTCAAATGCTTGACGACACAATTGACGACACGGTTGGCGTAGTGGCTAAGCGCTAGCCTGCTGTACTACGTGTCGCGGGTTCGATTCCGCACGGAACACATATTTGTTTGACCTACAGATAGTTGTTCCGGGTCTGGTTGTTTGTGTATGTGAGATTAAATGTTTGTAAACGCACCCACGTTAAGGAGAAATTCCTAGTGTGGGGCAACGTTTCTTTATGCTAGTTCATAAACCACCTTACAACACCGTTGAATACAACACCGTTCTACACATGAACCTTCCTCAATCCTTAACATAGGCTCGTACCGTCTGTAAGTAACCGACTCATAAAACTATGCGCCGCTCGGTGAGGCAGCTAACACGATGACGTCACAACTATGCGCTCACGACCTACTATTAAGATCTAGTGAGTGAACTGGTATTCTGGTGCGACTATTGAGAGTCTACCTTAAAACAAGTGTAGCAAGTTATTGTGGGTGCGGAGGCTGGGTTAGACTGCAACTTCGGTAATGGAATAAAGCGTATGAATTAAAATCCAAAACGGAGCAACGTATTTCAAGGAAAGCGTGCTTTTGCCGGGGTTGCGGGTTATTCGAAACAGGTACCTCAGCCCCGGAACATAAAGGGCATAAGGGAACATGGGAAGAGTTTAGTCAGTAAAAGTCTGACAATCAAATCAAATCATTTATTTCAATTAGACCATTACAAGCACTTTTGAATCCCCGCTCCACCCACAGCGGGGGAAGTTATTTGATGATTTCCCATTCGCAAACAAAAAGGAAGCGTAGTCCACCTTAGGATGCACCATCGCTTTACATCAGGGAAGTTGCAGCCAAACGTATTTAAATACGTTTGGCTTAATTAAGAAGTAGTATAGATCTCTTGTTAGTTTGTCATGTTGCCGTTGTACACAAGCGAATTCGCAGGGTCATTAGTTTTAAATCAATTAAAGTACTCCTTAGCATGGTTAGTGTACTTTAACAGCCTTATTATTTAAAAAAAACCTCACAAAGAATCCTCTCAGTTTCCATCCGGCTTCCTAATGAATATTCAAATATCTTTCGCCTTTTAATTACCACATTCTTCATTCTCCGATAAAAAGCCGTTCGTCGATACATTCCTGAATTTAATGAACATAGTTCGGAAATCGGACCGGATTCCTGCCACCTCCCGCATCCGGTCCGGACGATTGAAAACTCGTTTTTTCAGTGGATGCCTCCGAGTATGTACCGACGGGTTTTGCAGATGGAGGTTGATGGTCCAAGTTGTGAATGGTGCTTTTTTTGTTATTTGTGATTTTTTTGCTATAATTTTACATTTAAAAGCTGATTTTCGCTTTTCGCTTAACAAGACAGAACAATGTTGTACGTTTATATAACACACCTATGATCGAGATCACCACATGCACCATGTTACAGAGTTATCAGTGTTATTATTGTTTATTGATCTAGTAATAGGTGTAGTAATCACATTCAGTTTTATTTTGACAATTAGGCCTTCTAATAATATCAGGTACTAATGTGTTACTTCATATTGTTTTGAGGCCATGCTTACGACGAAGATACTTCCAAAATAACATTCGGAATCCTTACTAATATTATAAAAGCGAAAGTGAGTTTGTTTGTTACCTCTTCACGCTTTAATGGCTAAACCGATTTTGATGAATTTTGGTACAGAGATAGTGGGAACCAGGAGACGGTATGTCCGTTTATTTGTCCGGCTATTTTTTTTTCTAAAGTGGGATGTGAGGGAGAAAGAGGGAAGAAAAGGGAAAACTTAGCGTTGCTATTACAAATCAATAAGGCGCAAGGAGAACTGTGTTACCCCGAATTTAACGCGAGCGAGGCTGCGGGCAAAACCTAGTCAGTCATAATTTTATTCTTATTAAATCGACAACAACAACGTCTAGACATAAGGCAACTACTTAAATATTGACCGAATAATCTACAATATTTATGAGTAGACCGATGTTTATATTTACGGCGCAATAAACAATGTGTTTGTGACATCACAAAGAACATAAACAACAGAATTCTCAGTTTAACGATCGACACACTTGTTCCCTCTATCGGAAATACTCAGATATTTTAACGGTCTTATAAGAACGTTATAAAATCATAAAACCGTCTTTTTATCGCGCTTCACCCCTTTTTCGAATAAACTATAAATCTTGTTTTTTTTTTTCGATTGTGCTTGAACTGCAATATTCACTGCTTGGTTTAAATACAGAGGTCAGTTTCTACCCTTGATAGGTTGTTTTTATTATGGTGATGTTATTTGGTAGCGACGATCGCCGGGGGCGTCCTCTCTCGTCCGGTCTTGGTTTAGTCCATGGTCCGGATCGAGAGGGTATGGGAAGCGGTCACCTCCTTCAGCGAATCAATTATGCTAGCGAAGAAGGTGGCTGGACGTTTGAAGGAGTAAATGTTAAATCAACCCAGCCACCGTGCGACTCTCACAGACTATGACTGACGATGAGCAAAGGGTAGATCCGTCCGTTTAGTGACGACAGGCCGTGTCGACGGCGCGTTCGTGTTTCACGCGCACCTCAATGAGATGTCAGCAAAGCAAAGAGGCCTGCCAGAGCCACTGGCTAACCCGATTCCAGAACACAAAAGGCAAAAAAAAACATGGATGGATTTTGGTCAGTAATAGTCTGACACTACCCCTGCTCCGCCCAGAGCTGGGGAAGTTGTTTGATGAAGTTGTTCTCGGTTGGTCTAAATCGTTTTGGGCCTTCCTCGGTGACGACGCCGTCTTCAGGCATCCACAGATGTGTGACGATTCTGACCTAACCTGGAAATGTGACCACCCCGTTCCATTTTAACCTCACACACTTATTGCCTACAATGGCGATACCTGTCTCGTGGCGTATAATGGTGTTATGCATTCAATCGGTGAGTTTGATATTTAAAATGCTATTCTATCGCTCTTTGCAAAACATTTAATTTGGCAGACAGACGTAAGATCGATTTCAAGTCCTACTTTTGAACCGAAAATCCTTTACTGTTAGATAAACACAAGTAGATAACAACATTACAAGTCTGCGGTCTCTTCCCGGTGTCAGTAACGTCTCCCAAGCAGCATAATAGGCGGTTATTTAGTTCGTTTTTTATTATATAAGCTATATGGCAACCGGAATAAAGGTTGTATAAGCATTTACATAGCTATTATAAGTGCAAAAATATTAGAGCTCCGAATAATGATTTTAAAGTTACAAAATAATAAAATAAACTATATTTTCGTTGAAACGTTCGAATGCGTCTTTGAAGCTAGATGAAACTTAACACAACACAGTAATCAGTTTAATCAGCAGTTAGCGTTTTTGGGATTTCAAATCCTATTGCTATAGCAAAACACTTATGGCAGGATATTTTATGACGTGACCCAGCATTATTGTATGTAAACTCCATACATTTACCACTATAGGTACACCTCCACAATATATATAGAGGTGGCCTCTCGTAGCTTGCACCGCCACACAAAGGGATCGCTTCTCCGCAGTTTTATTTGAGTTCCCCTGCACGCCACAGTTCAACTACTGCAATTTTCCACTCGTTGTAATTTGCACGCGTTTCATATCAAACTTGTGTGGACTACTGTAACCTGCCTGTATTGTATTGTGTTTGTTTGTGGGTAGTTTGAGTTGGACTGTGGCGTGTTGAATTTAAGAGAGATTGAAATGACAATATTTATTTTTTAGACCTTGTAAATATTTGGACGCCTTAAAGAGATGTCAGCAAAGCAGTGGATTGTAAGTGATACCGCGGCCCTGGTACACAAAGGACAAAAAAGTAACATGGATGGATTTTAGTCCGTAAAAGTCTGACACTCACCCGGGAAATTATTTGAGGATTTCTAATCCTAAAAAAAAGACATTGAAAATGTGCGGAAAATTTACAAGTTTGTGATAATTTACAAATTTGTGATAATTTACAAGTTTGTGATAATTTACAAGTTTGTGATAATTTACAAGTATGTGATAATTTACAAGTTTGTGATAATTTACAAGTATGTGATAATTTACAAGTTTGTGATAATTTACAAGTATGTGATAATTTACAAGTATGTGATTATTTACAAGTATGTGATAATTTACAAGTATGTGATAATTTTCTGTTTATTCTAAAATTGGAGTTTTGACTCAATGATACATAAGTACTGAAAGTCAAGTATCACTTCGGAGAATCTTTGTCAATAACACGGTCCAACCATTAAAGTTAATCACCTGCTATAGTCTGGTTACATATATCATGATTGTAACTTTCAATATGTATCTCGTCGTCGTCGTCATGAAACTATAAGACTCTTCCCGTCTGTAGCTTTCGTTTGCTTTATTGTTCAAACATTTTATGTTTCCCGTTGACTGCGAGCGATGAGGGACGGAACAGGATCAGCACACGCTCACTCAATACTTTTATGTTCAATTGTTTGGTGATACGGAAAATTGCTGTACTCGTAGGACTAAGATGGAAAATAGCCTTTTTTTGAACTATGTATACAGAATTGTTGGAAACTTATTATAAGACGGCACGATTGGCGCAGTGGCTGAGCAATCGACTACTGCACTGCGTGATGCTTGATGGTTCGATCGCCGCACGGAACAAATATTTGTATGACTTACAGGTAGTTGTTTCGGGTCTGGCTGTTTATGTATGGGAGTTTAAATGTTTGTAAACGCACCTACGATTCAGGAAAAATTCCTAGTGTGGGAAAAAACCGTATTCTGTTAATTTTGAAGACATCTTGCAAGGTGCAAGGTTTCTATCCATACATAGTTAATAACTATTTTTCTTTGGTTCTGACACCTGCGGTATTGACTCCTCATTGTCATTGTTACTCATTGGTAGATACCTAATGACGATGGTTACGAAGTTATTACAATTTTAAGACATATAATGTCCATCAACCGGCACTGTGCTGCAGTGATTATAATATGGGCTGTTTAAACGCATGCCCCAGTAAAGCCTTACCTTTAGTGGCCAGTTTTGTTTTCAAAATTTTTGGAACATTCTAATTTTAGACTTATTCACAATATATTTCCTTTTCTGTTTCGTATTCAGTAGTACAAGGTGACGGGTCGCCCTTCGTCTCACGCGGACTGGCAGCTAATAACGGCAGTTCCTTTTGCTTGACCCATATTACTGAGGGATGACACTCGACTGATATGAACTAGATTATTGCGGGGTTTTAAGAGGATACCTATTTTGGTAGTTAAAAAATACCAATGATCAGCTCAGGCTCATCGGATGGTAACTTGTGCTTGAAACTAACATGTAAACTCACGCCTTTTCCCCATGAGGGTAGCCAGATCTAACAAAAAGTCATATATTTCGCCTTTGTACTCTTCTTTACAATAAAGCATTTTTCCATTTATACCAAATGTTTTATTTTTTTAAATAATGTAACGTTTGGAAAAAAAATATCAATAGGTGTTGGAAAATTTAATAGCTGCGTTCAACAGACAATAAACATTTTAGTGTCCATTACTTTAATTAAACAATGTTTCCCTCTTTCCCTTTAGTCAGCGATACCTATAATTAATACAATCCTCTATATCAGTAATGACACAACTCTAAAAACATAAATAGCGAAACTCAACTGTAAACAAACGTAATTTGAACTCATTTTCAAACATACTCCAAATCGTAAAATGTTGACTTAGGTCGCTTTGCTACTGGAGGCGTATTTTTACATAAAATGTTTAAGTACAAAGATATGGCGATGTTGAATTAATTGTCTGTTTGTGTCGTTTTATTAATTTTGTTATCATTCATAATTATTTAAGTGCCGACGAAAGAATAAATTAAAAGTGACGACAAAGTACACAAAATGAATAAGTAAAAACAACGAGGAGTCTTTAGTACTTTGTTGTACGTAATGTTTGTCTCAATGTCTAAGAAAATAACCTAATAAGAAAAATCAACTAACTAACAACAAAAAAAACAATTCGTATTTTGAAAATGATAACTACCTTTTTAACGCTAAACTCTCCTCAAGAACAAAAACATTATCAATATGCCTATTGATAATGTTTTTTCATTTGGTATAACTTCGAAGGTAATATCCACGAAAACAAATGACTGTTGCCTACTTTTAAAAATCCTCACGTTCTTCGGTTCGCGGTGTAGTCCTATAAACGTTAGAAAGTAATTTAAAAGTCTAGACTGACAGTGTTTGAGTTAAAAATGAAACATTTTGCTAGAAACTTCATGCAAGTCTTGAAGGCGCTGTATACAGTGAAAAATTACATGTTGTGTATGACAAAGTCAGTTTTTTATAAGTTAAAGTTTTCTTATACATAGATTAGTAATACTCGTAAGGACATTTGCGTAACGCCTACGAATACGGATTAGAGAATGGGTAAAAGATACTTAAGTAGCATTTTGGAGTCATTGAGTTGTGGAGGTCAGATAGACTCTATTTAAAATATTGGTATTTAGCTGCATCTAGTTAGACTGCAAGCCGACATATACACAGTATGGAAAGGGTACACAGATGATGACGATCTGCCTCCAGAGTCATGTTTTCCAGGTTGTTCCGCTGCGGGTACGCAGATACTCTATAACTCCACCTTCTACGATTTTCAATTTTTAGATTTTCTTACCTTACGTTTCGATTACGTTCATACATCTAGTCATACACGCTGACGAACAGCACTAATAGATTGTTCTTATCATGCCATAATGACTCCTTCGGGTTCCTTGAATCACAGACATTATAATAAATGAAAAATGGTGTTTATTTAGCAAGTAGGTTTCTATTAACACTTTTACACGTTGTTTGAAACGCATTAAAATTTATATAAAATACAATTATTATACTGGAGCATTTTAGTAAATTATGTGAAACATTCACACTCAGTAACAACAGTAAATATAAAAAGAATATATAAATATAAATGAGAAGCGTTTATTTGAAATTTTCAAAATGACGTTTTTCGTAACGTCAACACTGCAAATTCATGTTAGAGCCTATGGTCCTTAGTTTTTGATGGCAATTTTCTTATATAGCGTGAAATTATACGGTTTATAATGGCAACGTCTTTTTATGACTATAAATTACTGTGTTTTAATTGCCTTTACCAGTCAACGATAGCTGTGTACCTAGAATTATTAACCATAAACATTAAATATTTTATAAATAATGGGAAAGATATGTTGTATTCCAGACCCTCCAATATTTACTGGTAAAAACAAATAATAATAGAATTAAATGGTTAAGATAGTGACAAGTAAACAATTCAATAGCTTTCTAATAATGTCAGAAACTTCAGCACCCATTGCTCTGTTCTCAAACTGAAGCTCGCCAAACTACTAACCAAACCTTCCATGGACACCAAAGTGCATGCAAACCATCTCCATATACCACAGCTACTTAAATCACTTCACACATTGACACACCTAATATTGAGTTAAATCTAGAAATGTCATCTGCAGAACAAAGTTAGGTCCTCCGTGAATAGAACTAGAGAGTAGTTAACAACTCGCTATGTGTGCTGTGCTCCTGGTACATAGTTGTAATGTCTATTGTCGAGTTAGTTAATTCTAAGACCTGTTTTAATGGAATTTACTGTAGAGCTAAGTTTTTGATGAATTTTGGTACAGAGATAGTTGGGACTCTGGAGACGGACATAAGCTAAAAAAAGTGAGAAAAGAGGGAGAAAGAGGAAATAAAAGGGGAGAGAAAGATATTTTTTTTTCGATCATCACGCGGGTTAAAGTTAGCGTTAGCCAAAAGTAACTATGCCACGCGGACGAAGTCGCGGGCGAAAGCTATGTTATGTTTTATTACAACATGGATGATATTCATGCCTCTTTTCACAAATACAACTAAACTCCTTGAAATAATTACTGTTAGAATTTCAAACTAAACGTTGAAAATTCAACTCGAAAACATCATTTTGATGTCTCTGATTACGTAGCTTGTTATGTAACAAGTAAAAAAAGTAATTACCCGTCACATCAAAACAAACAGCTATTTCCTTAGCAATTTTCCTTAACCCCAAAAAAAGACCCCGAAAAAATCACGTCCATCAAATTGGAATGAAATACAAAATACAAGTAAAGTAAACCTCAAATAGATACACAATTTAATTACAAGGCAACAAACAACGTTTCCGTTGGCTCCGCTTTCTGTCACCGACTTCCGAACACAAGGCGTTTCGCCAACTGTCACTCGCACAAAGAATGATAATTAGCTCCTGTATACCCTGGCCTCCACCCCTCTCCCTCCCCCTCGCCCGCGCCCTCCCGCTCCTCTCTGGCGTCGTGGTCGGTAGTCACTCTGCCCACGACAGAGAACATCACCCCCCCCCCCCCCATAGAACACGCGACCGTTTTATCTCTTCGCAACTTTGTAATTTTGAATCCGCTCTGTGATTTCCATTGAGTGAGTGTTGATTTTCGCAATAATTAATGAGGTGGCTGTTTGATCAGTGAGGATTTTGTTGGTTCTATTTTGTATTTTAATTGGAGACGTAGTTTGTTTGTTGGGATTTAATGACAGTTAAATTATCTTACCAATATTTTTTGCTAACTCCTCGTTTTCAGTTCATCTGGTTAGGCAAAGGCTCATCTTTTTAGCCGAAAATTTACACGTCATCACACCTGATCATTACACCTGTTGCCATAAGGGGTTAGGTAGTGATAATCCACGCAGGTACATCCAGATATTTCTAAGTCCTGTAGTCCGATGATAAAGAAGGGCGAACCCATTATCATCAGCGTTCTGACTCCGGAATACTACTGAGAAATCACCAAATACCAGTAACACTGCTCAGCGAGAAAAACTACAAAATAAAAATTTACTTCAACATTATTCAAGACAATGATCCTTACTTCACAATTTCACTTCTTAAAAAACTTCTAACCTTTTTTATCCACAAACCGATTACGTACAAACTAGATATACCGTTCTAAAACATAACCCAGACGCAGACAGGAATTCTAATAAGTCTTTATAAAGAAAAACAGGACAAGTAAGAGTTAGACTCAAGCCCTGAAGGTTCCTGCCGGGGTTGCGGGTTGTTCGAAAGAGATACCGCGGCCCCGGAACGTAAAGGGCAATAGAAGGAACATGGGTGGGTTTTAGTCAGTACAAGTCTGACATGCCCCCCCGCTCCGCCCAGAGCGGGGGAAGTCATTGGATGATTTCCCACCCCAAAAAAAAAAAAAAAAAAAAAAAAAAAAAAAAAAAAAAAAAAAAAAGCCCTGAAGGTTCCGTCTCACAGTTGTACGGAGGTGCATTTCACTTGCAATTCCGTACTCAATGTCCAATTTAACCTTGCAGTTGTAAAAATCACTCTCCCTGTAGCAGTCCTCAAAATCGTTTGTCCGTTATTCATTACAGTCGATGGTCCAATTGCCAACTGGTAAGTTCGTACGCATATTACTTAGAGATTTTTCATGTAATTTGATTACTATAGACTTCTATTGAGATTTTTGTAATCTATAAACAAAGAATCTAAAATCTATTTCTTTTCAAATAATTGTCGGACACCAAGTGATAGTTTAAGGGTTTCGTTTTTCATTCAGACTTACGGAACCTGAAAAAAACGGTCTTAAATTCAGTCAGGGCCTCACCGCCGTGTACAAAGACTTCATTGTGACTCAAACCACGTCCCCCACGTACCCAGTAGGTACCAGGCTACCAGGCAGGCAGGGGACACTTTTTATTATAGCTAACAAATGATAGGGACTAGACTTGTCCACGATAATTTGAGAACATTCTCTGTCTGTGTTTTTTTTTTCTTTTTTTTTGTCGATAAAGTTAATCTGTTTTGTTTTTCGTCATTATTTGGTGGTTACAGGCTTTTGGCTTGTTTTGTTGATTGAATTCTTTTTTATATTGTAAGTGGCAGTAGGATATAACTATGTGTTAACATGGATTGTAGAACTACATCCCCAACGTAGGTATTCCTTTTTCTGCACTATCGGCTCAGCCAAAACACAGGCCTTTTTTTTTTTTTTTCGTGTGGGAAATCATCCAATGACTTCCCCCGCTCTGGGCGGAGCGGGGGGGCATGTCAGACTTGTACCGACTAAAACCCACCCATGTTCCTTCTATTGCCCTTTACGTTCCGAGGCCGCGGTATCTCTTTCGAACAACCCGCAACCCCGGCAAGCGGAGGCCCTGGCAAGCCCCTCTGCTTTGCTGACTCTCTTTGAGGCGCGCGTGAAACACGAACGCGCCGTCGACACGGCCTGTCGTCAATAGGCCATGAAATACCATGGCCTCGGAATTGTGCAAGGCCACCTCGAGACCCAGTAGCCGGATCCTCTCTGCGACTATCGCAACCCCGCGAAAACACAGGCCTCCTCCTGACATAGGCCTCCTCCCTACTTTCCTTGTATATTAATAACTTAATGTCTTGATTCATACTTATTATTGCCTGAAGTTAATATTTTATTCAAAAACTTGTCTAAACGCCAGTACATTAACATCGCCATATAATAAAATTATCTGTTGTCAACATCTACATTATTCAACATTCAGTAAGTTCCCCAAAGTTGTGTAAGTACCGCTAAGCGGCCGCTTATTATCTGTCCGTGGAAACATGACGACTCATCAATAAACTGAATTACAAAATGTTTCAGTTGTTTTCAGCTGAAAGGGATGTTAACCCGATAATATTAAGTGGCAAGCTTGGATGGTTCTGTTTTGTGGAAGTAAATGATTTAACTAGGCTTATTAAATATTTAAGGCTTTCTATCCTCTGCTTAACAATGCTTGACGTCAGACGCATTAGGTCGGATGTGTAGATCCGGCCAAAATTACTTTTTAATAACGACATTAAGATTTTATCTTTCTTTCCGACTCTGTTATTTCTGTTTTGTACAATTGACAACAGTCATTGGAAAAAGTTATAAAGGTATCCAAGGCAAGTCCCGGTGCAAGTTTATTTATTTATTGTAACGACTTTACGAGTAGTCAACGACGCCGCAGATAAGACAACGAGTGCACGCGATGAGCCTTACGATGCTGTCATGAGGTTTCAGCTCCGCAGGATCAGCAGAAATAAAACCTACAACAGGGTACAGAATGATATTCCTAATTTTGTCGTATTGAGTTCACAGATAGAGCTAGGAAAAGTTAATATGAAATGTATAAAAATAAGTCTTTACTTACATAAGTTATTTTATCAGTGCACTAATGCGGATTGCAGACCAAGAGCTATGGTAGGTTTGAATCGACGTCCAGTTTCGTGTCTCAAAACTCAAAATCCTTCCGTTTCCTTCTTACAAAGTCTTCATTAAAATTCCCAACACAATTCCAGCAACATTAACAGCATGAGAAACAAAAGATAATCATTGAAACAATAGAAGAGAATTTCTCGAAATTAACTCGAAGACATCGCACGGTTTGTTTTCAAACTCTGCAGTCCATTAAACATGGGGAAGGGGGGGGGGCAGACACGTCCCGGCTATATATTGGAGAAACGGGAGGGGAACAGACGTGACCCAACAGGAATTAACAGCCAGATATCTGGGTGATATCTTGGAGATATTCCCTAAATTGAAGACGGCGACAGAAGTAGTGATAAGTATGAATTATTGAACGGACGCTGGTTATTTCGAACGTGGTTTTCATAACGTTTATTAGTTTTGTTCTTGGGAGTCAATATTTATAAAACAAACAAGAAATTGAACATTTCCACTAAACAAAAGGGTAAGACAAATGACAATCGCTTTCAAACCAATTTTACAAATGACTTCCAACGGGATTTACGTAAGCTTTCTGGTATTAAAAGAATTTCTGTCATCGTTATAGCACTGATAGACTACTTACTACTTTTTTATACCCTCTTTTGTATAATTACGTAACTAGCTATGCGTTGCAATGCGTTTTTTCTACCTTTCCACCTACCTATCCTACCCACCCTACCTACCTAAACTAGACAAAATCTGCCTTTCGTTTATTTTTCTCGCTGTAAATACCATCCTTGGACTTCAACAGATATTTAAAAAAAATATTGGTCAAATTGGTCCATGCGTTGTTGAGTTATGAGCTTACCAACACATTTTGCGATTCATTTTTATAGTAATATAATTAGTGATCTTAAAAGTTCAAAAAGCTTTTATTCCAAACTATTCTTGGTGAATAAAAAAGAACTGATATCAACTTAATAATCACAAGAATTTAATTAATAAACCAATACAAACAAAACAAATCCCAGTTAAATGTGAGATTCACGCTCACCATATCCTGTGAAATTGCACGTCAACTACAATTGCAATGCAATCATTCTGCTACAGAATCAATTTACAATAACTATTAGAATAATTCCGTTTCGGGTGAACAATCCCCATTTATGGAATATATCATACACTAGTATGTAAATAATTGTATATTATTCAATTCAATGTACTGAAAACTTTCAATAATTTAATAAAAATTACTATGACACAAAATGTCAAATAATAATATGATGTCTGTTTTCATTAAAATTTGCATCGAATGCTGGTTTCTGATGTTCGGCTCAGCGGCGAGAGTTGATACTCCATCTGAGTATTTTTAATGTGTTAAATGATATATGTCTAGTAGTATAGTCAAGCAATTGCTTTACCACAATTGACAAAAACACTTAAATTAAATTGATTAAAAACTTCTCTAAGTAAGTAACTCTTGTTGAGAGCCTTTTTACGGATGGGAAATCATCAAATAACTGTTAGACTTGTACTGACAGCAGTAATGCTAGCGAAGGAGGTCGCCGGGTGTTTGAGGGAGAGAACCTCAAACCAACCCAGCCGCCGCGGGAGACGCCACGGGCGCGAGCGCCGCGAGACGACACCCGGCCACCGTAGATGCAGGCCTGTGGACGGTGAGCAATGGGTAGCTCACCGTCCGGCCGTCTATTGACGACAGGCCGTGTCGACGGCGCGTTAGTGTTTTACGCGCGCCTCAAAGAGATGTCAGCAAAGCAGAGGGGCTTGCCAGGGCCTCCGCCTGCCCGGGGCAAAAAAAAAAGACTTCTACTGACTAAAAACCCACCCATGTTCCTTCTATTGCCCTTTACGTTCCGGGGCCGCGGTACCTCAATCGAAAAACCCGCAACCACGGCAGGCTTGTTGAAAGACTTAGTTTCAACTTTGTGTGTGGTTGTTAGAAAAAGGTAAGTATTTTGAAGCGCAAGTGACCTTAGAGTAAATTAATTATAAAGGCGACCATACTAATTACATAAAAGCTCCGTTTTGCGTGCGGAATATTAATAAGGACGTCACTGTCTCTTGTTTCATCTTTCTGTAACATGAGTCTAACGAACTGATTAATTAAATCATTTACAATTAATTTATACTTTGTGTTTAGACAAATTAACTTTGTATTGACATAAGTTGCCGAAAACCATATGGGTCAATTCAAAAAATGAAAATTACTGTCTGCATTTTCTTTTTTTTTGCGGGTGGGAAATCATCAAATAACTTCCCCCGCTCTGGGCGGAGCGTGAGGTAGTGTCAGACTTTTACTGTCTAAAAACCCACCCATGTTCCTTCTTTTGCTCTTTATGTTCCGGGGCCGCGGTATCTCTTTCGAACAACCCGCCACCCCGGGTTACTGGCTGCATTGAAAACTACTTCAGTTTAATCTGTAACTATTTAAGTTAACTTTGATCCACTTTCCAGTATCCGATTGAGCTGAAATTTTACAATCAATGCAAGCTAACTAGGTGACGTCACTCTTCCGATTATTAAAAAAGGACGTTTAAAATCTCTTTACGTTCACTTAAAGTGCTGGCACCAAACAAAATACGTTCAAATTATAACAACATACATTTATGTTAATCAAACTGACATTGACTTTGGGATAGGGTTACCAGCGTAATAAAATAGTAACCTTTAAGCGTGTTTTTTAGTAAACAAAAGGTATTAACATATTTTTCCTTGTTCAAATATTATTGGTAAAACTAAAGTAAATGTTTAACTTTGACTAACACTTTAAGTATATTACTACACTTTTGTTAAAGTCCGAATGTTGGACAGTTGAACGTTGCCCTGTTTCGATAGTATTGTCACAAATTGAGGATAACATGAAGCCTATTGTTACAGGCGTCTTGTATTTCGACAACAAATATATAGCCGCAATTGATTGAAACGCTCTTAAAGTGGACTGGATATTTTTTAGGTTAAAATAAAAAATATAGTGTCACAACTGTATTCCATTGACACTCAAAAAAATAAAGCGCGATGTTTTTTATACCATCCTTACTAATATTATAAAAGCGAAAGTGAGTTTGTTTGTTTGTTTGTTACCTCTTCACGCTTTAATGGCTAAACCGATTTTGATGAATTTTGGTACAGAGATAGTTGGGAACCAGGAGACGGACATAGGCTATTTTTTATTAAAAAAGAGTGGGATACGAGGGAGAAAGAGGGAAGAAACGGGAAAACTCAGCGTTGCTATTACAAATCCATAAGGCGCTACCGAATTTAACGCGAGCGAAGCCGCGGGCGAAAGCTAGTATTGCATAACGAGAAAAAGACATTAGACGGATGAAACCAAACTCGTAAAACCTTACTAATATTATAAAAGCGAAAGTGAGTTTGTTTGTTTGTTTGTTACGTCTTCACGCCTAAATGGCTAAACCGATTTTGATGAATTTTGGTACAGATATAGTCAAAACCCTGGAGACGGACATAGGCTTTTTCTCCCTCATTTCTCACTTTTTTTAAAGTAAGAAATGAGGGAGAAAGAGGGAAGAAAAGGGAAAACTTAGTTTTGCTATTACAATAAAAAAGGCGCAAGGGCAAAAACTACAGGTAGCAGGTACCTACCTGCAAATCAGGAAAGGAAAACTGTGTTACCCCAAATTTAATGCGAGCAAAGCCACGGGCAAAAGCTAGTCTAATATAAGAAAGAATTAAAGGTATTTTGACTCACACACAGCACACACACACACACACACAGCGATATCTCAATAACACTTTGCCCTACATAAATACTAAAAACCCAAGATATAACACCCAGCAGATGCATCAATAATATCACCGGCAAACAACATTCATCCAACAATAAAGTTCACTTATGTATTCAAAGAGAAATCAAGTCCCATTTTCCATTGAAACTTCAATGACGCACATTGACACACTTTAACGCGTCACATGTCAAACGTCAGTTGTCACACGTTGCTTGTCAAGCCAGCTGATTACGGGCGCGGTGACGCGAGAAATCAATTCCGATAGCATTGTCCCGCGTTCGTTCAGGCAGGATAAGTTTAGTGTGTGTCATTTATGTGGAGTGATGTTGCAGGATATAGGTGCCTGGTTGTGCGTTACTCATCTCTTCTTTGTCATTCCTTACGACTACACGTCTCCAAGCCATGCGGTTTCAGGCTTGTGGACGATGAGCAATGGGTAGCTCATCGTCCATCCGTCTAAAGACGAGAGTCTATGTCGACGGTGTATTCCTGTTCTACGCGCGCTTCAAAGATGCCCGGGCCTGCCTGCTGGGACTGCGGGTTGTTCGCAAGACATACTGCAACCCCGTAATGCAAAGGGCAATAGAAGGAACATTGATGGGTTTTAGTCAGTACAAGTCTGACACCCGCTCAGAACGGGAAGTCATTTGATGATTTAAGAAAAATAAAAAGGCCATGCGATCTCCTATAGTGTGATCTGCATGGTACAGGTTGCTTCCAGCAGCCTTCTTGATCGCGTCTGATCATCTAGTCTCTTTGCGCGCGTTGATCTTCTGTCAGGTGCAGTTTAAGCATTTCCAGACAATCCCTTAGACCAATGCATAATACATATATCTGAAAAAAACATGCTCTCAGCCATTGTCGTGGTTTTCTTTTTTTCTTGAGTTTTTAAGCTGATTATGGAAAGCCATTAGTTTTTTTTACGATATACGAAGCATCCTCCACAAACATTCGAAAGCATCGATCTCACATCTTTCTCGACTTTTGATGCACCACGTTTCAGCGCCATACTACTATATGATAGACTAGGTTTTGCCCGCGGCTTCGCTCGCGTTAAATTCGGTATAAAACAGTACCTGCTACCTGCAGTTTTTGCTCTTGCGCCTTATTGATTTGTAATAGCATCGCTAAGTTTTCCCTTTTCTTCCCTCGTTCTCCCTCATATCCCAATTTTTTAAAATAAAAATTATGTATTACCCTATGTCCGTCTCCTGGTTCCCAACTATCTCTGTACAAAAATTCATCAAAATCGGTTTAGCCATTGAAGCGTGAAGAGGTAACAAACAAACAAACTCACTTTCGCTTTTATAATATTAGTAAGGATTTCGTATATTCATTGAATGATCTGAATCTTGAATTGACATCTGTTGATACTCGCATCTATTTTTATTTACAATTTGTTATCAAAAAGATAAAATCTCTAAAAACAAAATCCTATACATAGTTTGGCACGTAGCTCCGATACCGTTAGTTAAGAGTGGTTATTGAAAATAGATTTATATCGCTGTTTTAAATAAATCCCTTATTTCGACTGTTTCGTTGTCAGCTTGAAAATCAGTCAAATATTCCCATGAAAAATGTTTCAAAAAGGCACCAGCAGTCTGACATGTTCAATTATAAACTAATAAATTCTTTCAACAAAAAAAATGTAATATTCCATCTGCTCGGACGAATATTTTCAATAAACATTTCATAAAATATGAAATTTAATCTAGGATTCAGATTTTAAACCTTTGCGTTTGATGGTTCGGAAGTCGGAAAGTTTATTTCCGTTAATCTGGTTCCAATATTTCAGTTGAATTTCAACTTCAGATTCGAAATTGAATTTAGTTTAAGCTGGTAACTTTACTATTTTCGTCATAGAGTAATCAAGTAACTTTCACTGAATTAATTTAGTGTCAACGCTTCCACCGAGTTCTTCACTTAAGTCAAGTTTGTGTCGATCTGTGTTATTACATAAAAGGGAAATCAATTTGTATAAAACCTCTGAGCTTGTTTACGTGTATTGATGAACTTTATGTTTGCTGACAACTTAGATACACTCATATTATATACATTTTTAGCTACTATTTCATAGTATACAATTTGTATAACTAAAGATAAAATTTACATTAAGCCTGCTTCTCGTGATTTTTTTGTGATGCAGTGAGAGCCAATGAAAAAATTCGTTACTAAAACGTAGACGTTCGCGGATTCATTTGATTGATCTTTTCCGCGACGACACACTACTGACCCAAACGGTTTCGATTTTTCGAATATCCGTACTTTTTCGATATTCTACACCTTTGCACGAAGCGCTTTGCTTAGTCTATCATTATGCCCACTGCCAAAGAATGAAATTCCCTGCCTACGTCTGTGTGCCCGAGTTCATCTAGGCCTGATGTATTTAAGACAAGAATTAAAAAGTTTCTTTTTGGCAAGCTCATCCCATCATCGATGTCATGTCTGTTCTTAGACAAGACTGAGCCCAATAGTGAGCCCAGCCACTAAAGACGGTTTAGGAGGATGTTAGTAACTCTTTCATACAAAAACGGATTTTCATGGAATTTGACAGTAACAATAGCTTATAAGATAACATGTTAATAACGCATAGGCTATAATAAAGTAATTTATTTTAGTTGTGGTTTTTATATTAACGTAAACCGGCGAAGCTAGTAATATATGATTTAAATCTCATTAAGTTTCCAAGTTCTCTATTGTCCGCATCGCTAAATAGCCCAAACATAGTTTGTACAAAATTTAAGCAACAATCAAAATTATTCAGACTTTGCTGCCAAGAAACTGGTTCATAACCAACAACTCTACTACGAACATGCACGACATTCGAGAAATTTCCATGTTTAGGAACAATGTCCCGGTATTTGAGATGTCTGCTATTCTCTCAAAGAGAACTTCTCACTACAAGTTTGGAACGTCCATTCACCATCTTGAATAAATGAATTAAAGGATAATAATATATCAGAAATCGTACCGGACTGTTTAATCTCAAAGTAATCTGGCGTGAAGATGTTTAGTTAAAAATTGTGTTACTATTACCAGATTCAGCGACCTGTTTTCATATCGGTAGTTTAAGTTACTAATTGAGATGATGAATTAGTAATTTAAACTAACTTAACAGATATGTAAAGAAGTAGTAAGTCAATTAATCAATAAAAAATTGGAAGGTCACGATGAGGTCATGGTCTCGTAGATCCAATGTGACTAGAAGGTGTATAATCCACTCAACCCTGGATACAATGTGAGTTTGGAGCACTGGAGCCCCAACACAGGCTCACGTTCTCTCATGCACGACTAATTACACCCTCCAGGACTTGAATAAGGCAAACGACAGGTCATCCGGTTACATACTGGACGGACTAAATATGAGTAATCGATTCGAGAAGAAAAAGAATTAAAAATATATAATTTTTTTAAAACTTATTTTTCTAAGTCGTCAATAAGTAATGCATCATGACGATATCTGTATTGAAATCGTCTGAGAATTTCTAAGTATTAAATTTTTGGTCCATCAATTTTATCGTTATTATTCGAAGCATGCCATTCAGAGGCTCCAAATATCTCGATAATTCAGCATTAAATGAGTTGAAAAAAGATATTGGAAAAGATAAGCTGAATTGACATTGCTCAAGTATTTTATTAATAGTATTAAGATCTCTTCAATGTTATTTGAGGGTAGCATAGCACCCTTAATAGCTGAGATAGCCCTGGTGGTTGATAGTGTCATGCTCACTTAAATGTCTCGGTGATGGTGGCGGGTGTGTCGGGTCATTTAGCTCCCTTCAAAATGGTCGAGCTGAATGGGGCTGATCCATACGTCATGTTCGTGAACGGGCGCTGTCAGTTGGGACTGGTCATTTTTTAGCTACCACGGTCATTTTTAATTTATTTAGATTTTTATATTGAATTCTGTTTTTACTCTGGACGCTCTTACTGTGCACGTCTTTCTACGTCGTTCTCACATATTTGTATAATCTCAACATGAATGATGTAAATACGATTTTGTAAAAATATTATAATTTAAAAGAGTGTCCATGGAGTTTCTTGCCCATTCTTCTCCATAGAGATCAACGCTTTGGAATGGGCAACTACAGTACTTTCACAAGTTATTATGCCCCGTGACCGGGACTGTAGATTCACTTTGCCTCTTGACATTCAAAAGTGCCTGTAATGGTCTAATTGAAATAAATGATTTGATTTGATTTGAAATAGACGAGGGAGCGACCTCTCGGCCACGAGATAAATGCTTAAACGACATCTTACGACAAGCGACCGCAACAAAACAAAACGAGGAGGTACCGCTACGCGAATTGTGATTCAGTGACAATATGGCACGTAGTATCGCCTTTTGTTTGCGGATGGGAAATCATCAAATAACTTCCCCAACTCTGGTCGGAGCGGGGGGGAGTATCAATCTTGTACTGACTAAAACCCTTCCTTCTTTTGCTCTTTATGTTCCGGGGCCACGGTATCTCATTCGAACAACCCGCAACCCCTAGGGAGAGCCTGAGGCTGTGAATCATGGAACCTGCTGAGTACCTAAAGAGCCTAGTGATAGGAAAACGTCTGTCGGTTGCATATTGTAATAACCTCTCTTTGTCATCTTCAGCCTATAGTAGTTCACAGCTGGATATATGTCCCTCCAATCGCAAGGCATTCAACTCTATCCTTATCCAGCTGCAGTCATTCCCTAGCCTGAGGGCATCCTATCTAGATGAATGTCGAGTTAATCTTATTTAGATTGATCAAGATCCAAGCCATTTATAAAAAATATAAATCCAATACAACAATAACATATATAATACTTTGAGTTTCACCTGAATATTTTTTAACTCAATATTTTATATTTCGTCGCCAGTGAAACATATAAATCGTCTTAATCAACCGGGGTTTGTACCTTCAGACTAGACTTAGACTGATCTAGGATTTGCATCGCATTAGCCTTAGACGAAACTCACAATATTTTCTTTTTACCTCATTTCGTCTAAAAATCTTTTGATAACACTCTTAAGCTTACCATCTTTACGAAAGCGTTTTAGCTTTGTACATTTTGTTTACAAAAATGATGTAGGTCTTGTATTGAAATTGTGTCATTTATCTACATTAACATTACCGACGTTAATATAAAATACAATAATTTTGCGCACAATTTATTTATATCAATATTTTGTACGTCTTAAGTTATTTCAATCCAACTCCGAGAAAATTACAGCGCCATATTTCAATTTAGTTGCCATGTTAAGCTGGCTGGGACAGCTAATCTATTACGAATGTACATCCTTTATATTATGCTCATAATGCATCCTAGCAAGCAGACAGAACAATTAAACGTTATTGTTTTCTACTTTACAGACCATTCTCTAGTTCAACGCTTCTATAAGCATTAAAGAAATTACTTAAAACATTTTTAAAAGTTCAAAACAAGCCTTACTTATACCCACACCGTCTAGCCAATCTAAAAACAAAAACGTTCTAGATGTTTACAAAACGATTTTTACAGAATTACACCTATTTTAAATATTTATAGAAGCTCCCGAATTTTTGAGTAGGAAAGGTCCGAAATACATTAACATAACGTATTCAGAACGTGAGCAGGATTACATTAAGCTCCTAACTACTAACAATGTTTGAATTGTATAAATAACGTGTTACACATTCATTCGTTCCATTATCTTTGTGTTATGAAGTATGCGATAGTAGCCCTTATAACCCATAGTACTACAAATAATAGTGCCCTTAATAATTGTTGAATTTACATAACAAAACTGGTGTAAACGGTGGGTTGGCCACGAATTGCCACTCTGACTCAACTTTGTTTGTAGTTATTATAGGTAAAGTTGGTTTGTCTAGCGGTTGCAAGTATTGTTTCACTAAGAAACCTTTGTTCTTTGATTAGATGAGGCAGTATGAAATTGATAAAGTACTAAACATTCTAAGTACTTGTCTGTTTGAGGCGAGAGTTTTGAGTGTTATTATTCTTGTCGTAATTAAGACATTTAAATATATTTGTTTCTGAGGCTGGAGTTATTGTACTAGCTTAGTAATCATGAATACACAAAATTATTTAAGTTACACAGAACTTATTCATTTTAGAAATATTACTCTTTCAACATAACTCTTTCCTTCTCACTATCTATTCCAATCAGCGACCAGATAAATCTTCCCCATTCGTTTCGTAACAAGGAGAGTGTCAAGTTTTCTAAAGACCATGATATCATCTAGGTACACTAACCGCTGTACCCTCGTTCTACAGTGTGAACGTTGTATTGTCAGCGGTATTGAATCTGGGACGTATTCAGACTTCCAGCTCACTAGCGATTTTGCCCCACTTCGTTTGTTGGACTCGTCTAACTTTGGTCTTTTGTCTGATCGGGAGTAACATCGATTTGATAGTAGATGCAGCGCGAATCTATTGATTACGCTATATCGGGGGAGTGTTCTAACTTTTACTGCTGGATTTCCAAATACATTTTAGTTTAATAGAAATACCTTTCCTGTTGTTTCGGTTTTTCAGTTCCAAATAATTTATTGAAAGTTTGAGTTTGCACCACCGAATGGGAATTCATTGACATTTTGTGATCCTTAAAATGGTTATGCGCCCCGGCCACCTCTGTGGCAGATGATTAAATCACGATAAGACCCGATTTCACAACTAGGTCAAAGCTGCCAAACGTGAACAAAAATGTTAATATATTAAATTCTGATGATCAAACCAAAATTGAATACGTTTTTCGATAGCATCAAATTACAGTATTTTTAATAAAGAATTTGCTGGAAGGCTGATATTCGATACTTTGGCGAGATAGAATAAACATTCGCTTATAAGTTACAGTACGTAATAGCTTTTGGGTTTTGTTCAATTTTCAGAGTTTTAGAGTCGAGTGTGTTCCCAGGCTGGTAGGCGTGATTAAGCCACTTTCGTCTAATTGTTCTAATAAATTCAAAGGGGAAGGCCTTTAATTTCCTCCGCCCCCTATTATTTCTCCTGATTAAATTCGTTGCGGCTCACAGACAACTTAACTTGTGAGACTTAGAACTTCATTACTTGGAGTTATTGTTTGGTCCACTTAGGGTTCCTGGCTTACGTTTGACTTCTATAAACTTAGAAAACTTTGTGAATATATTGAGACCATTAAAATTATCTTCAGTTTTTTGGGAATGCGCCATTTTCAATAAATTGAGATGTCTATTTCAGGAAACAACGGATTAAGTTACTGTTAGAAAAGAGGAAAACGACCAGACTTGGGAAACGGTTCCAGGAAAATATAAGTCATGTCAATCAATCAATTGATACCGCCGTTTACTTTAGTATTTTGACTTTTGGCGTAAGTTATAGACTTCATTTTTTTTAAGTATTAAATCTACTCATTTCACTTACCTTTCATATTTGAATATCACAAAATTGTAAATTATATTCCATTCGAAATCATTAGAATCTATTTTATGAAATGGAAAAGGAAATACAAAATTATCCACAACTATTAGACAGACCCAAACCCGAAGCCCACAATAGTTTCCCAACAAAAGCTCTTATTTTTCAATTAGGACCACGTCTCGCAGACGGCCGTGTGTGAGGGAATTCAAACAATTTATTTTATTCACCTTCCAAATAAAAGGGTTTGCTTCTCAATAGTACAATATACGCACAAAAGGTTGACTCGATTCAATGATTGAAAGCGTTCGCACACAAAGACATGTTTCACGTCCAGTGAGTGCAAGCGCACTCGCTATCGACATTTAATTTCGGTCGCCGTGGGTAAACGTTTATGGGCGCATGCACTTATTCTCGCTCGTTGTAATATGAGCCTAGCCTTCTGTGTATATCTACATTGTGCCAGTGAGCTGAGAAAGTTTCGCGTGAAAGCCTTCCTTTGTGTGAATTCCTTAGCCGCGGAGCTCCGACGGAGATGATGTAATTTAATTTGAAGGTTTATGGTCTTAGTGTGAATTGTGATGCTTTGTTTGGTAAGCAGGAGTTGAAGTGGTATGCCTTTTTGTTGGTTTGTAGATTGTTGTTTATTTGTTCGGTTTTGTGTAAGTGTAAGAATAAAACTTTGCAGTATTCATTATATTTTGTAGTTGAATGTCTTGGAAGTTTATAACATAGATGACATAAGATTGCATTGGCCGGTCTTGTACTTATGCACTTTTCGCTATCAGCAGATTCCACCAACCTTCACAATTCTTCTTGTGGGATGCCTAACAACGTTGCGTCTACTTTTGAAGTAGCACTTAACGAGAGAGCCCCAAATTCGAGATGCCTTTAGTCAAGTAATAAACTCAGCATTTTACTCTGAAGTCTTTCTTGAAACTCAACTGGTTGTTCATGCTAGTACCGTCATAATTGTATTAAGTTCTATGAACGGTTGACTTACATCCACGCTTCTGTTTGGTTCACTTTTGTGAGCTGTTATTCTTAACCAACGAACTTAATTGAATAAATTAATGACTTATCTATAATAGTTAGGTATGCTAATATTTTCGTCTTTTCGCTTTTCATAATTTCCGTGACAAAAAATACATTGTATTGAAGTAGGTATAATATTTAGTGGCTAAATATCTGGATTATTGTATGCTAGCCAACTTATGTTGCATTTTAAATGAATACCTTATTGTATGTAGGTACATGGTAAGAGGTTATAGTATTTATTTTTATTCCTCGTATCTTTGCTCCCACCAGCATATAGTCTGATAAAGCAAAATATTTACCTAGGATTACCTTACGAACATGAGTGAACATCACTGTAACGTTTGATAGAACTACGTAGATGGTTTTGAGAGAGTGATAGGTAATAGTAGTGGAACATGTGTGACTTACCTTCAAGTAGTAGTTATTTTAAAAAAGAAAAGTACTAGCAATAAAAAAGGTGGTTTAATATTAAATAACTTAGCGTTTTATAAAAACCGAAGAAAGAGAGTATAAGTAAAATAATCAGATGACGAGTTAAATAAGAACACTGAATACAGAGAACAAGCACCACTAATCTGAATAGATGTCAAAAGATGAGTTGATGACGTTATTATTATTAAAAAAAACACAGATGTAAATCTGTGTTTTTTTTTTAACCGAGTAATCAGTTTTGGTTCTACAAAGAGTTCCTATTTTATCTCTTTATATTATCATACAAAAACAAACCATTCTTCACACAAAAACTATCTTCGTTCCACATATTCAATCTCCAAAACCATTATTGAGCTTGTCGATAATCCCTTCAGCCCCACAATACCTGCCCGAAGCTCGGAAGGCATAACGTATCAGATATATCGGCTCATACAACACATACATCGTAATCGTTCGGATCCGGATCCAAAGCATAATTCGCAGCTTCCAGAACCTTCCGGCGGCTCCCGATTACGATATCGGCGTAAATCATGAATTTTGTCATCCCCTTTAGCTCCCCTTATCCGTTCAACCCCTTCGCCCCTAGCTGTTTCGTTCCGAACTGGTTTAGACATGAGCGGGTTTTAAAACTTTAGTTCTGCGGTGCTTTGGGGATTAAAAGGTTGTTTCTTTTCCATTTACTGAAGCAGCTTTTATTTAATTTTGATCAAAGCTTTGCCTGATCGATATCCACCGATGTCCGTCGTCGTCCATCTTGTTCTGACGATACTGACCTCATTCAGAATGGTAAGGTGTGTAGTATTCGCGAGGAACGTGCTTGTATCACCAGATGTATGAACCGGACTAGGAGGCCTAGCAGGTGGCATGCTGTAGTTTCCGATGGTTATATATCAGCTGATGGTAAACTATAATGAAATCGACTATGTACACACGACGGCACATCAATCTACTCGAGCCATTTTAACCTGATCTCTCTACTACGGTGTGCGATCCGTAGTAGAGAGATCAGGTTATATTAGTTTAGAGTATGTTGACCTGCCGTCGTGTGTACCTCGTTTGTATAGAAGTATCCTGCTCATGTATAAGTAAATATCCCATGCCTGTATCAATGTTTACTGTATTCACTGTTCTGTAACAATATATCAGAGGTTAAGTATTAAAACAGCACGGGTGGTGTAGTGGTTGAGCAAATGTCTGCTGCGCTGCGTGTCGCGGGTTCGATCCCCGCATGGAACAAATATTTGTATGACCTACAGGTAGTTGTTTCGGGTGTAACCGAACCCACGATACAGGAAAAAGTCCTAGTGTGGGGCAACATAATAAAACAAGACATTTTCTAGAGAGATTACGTTAAAAGGGTTTTCTGCATGTAAACATTTATTTGTAAAATTTAAATACAACTTTAATCGTTCCACACGAGAGCGCTCACGCCTATTTCACTTTATGAAAGTAGAATTGGGTCATAACAGCTTGAAGCTCATTGGTTATTAAGGCTGTTCTGCTATTGGTCAATATTGAGCTGTTTGCAACCCCCGGGCAAGCTGTAGTATTGACAGTCGTTATTGGTATTTGTCTTGTTCTATATTATGTGAAATCTATTGTTGGTCTGTCGGTGTGCGGCTAGCAACTTACTAGTTTTAGCTAATATCGAGCTATTTCGTGTTTTCCTCTCCCTAATTGTTTTCGTGTTTCATATGCATAAAAAGTAGTAGGGTATAGGGCACTTTTAAACTCCACATTACATCACTTTCTTACATTTAATGTGAACGTATTGTTGTGAGTGCTTTTGCAAGTCTCACACTCCCTTCCGCTCTGCGCAAAGCGGGAGCATCCATTTAATAATTTTCCATCCGAAAAAAAAAATCAGATAGGGAAATTATCAAATGTGTAACGTGTCTGAACTATTGTTGCCAAACTTAACTTAATGTCGCCTCGTTGGATGATAAGTCGCAACTGCAACAACTGCTGAGCATCAGGTCCTGCGTTCGATTCCCGGGTCGGACAAACTGTTCTTGGGTTTCTTCAACAGGAATTTCTGAGTAGGAGCCACGAATTCTGGATCTTGGAAATTAAACATAACTTTCTAATATCGGTGTACAATTAGGTACACCGCTACCTAACTCTTCGGGGAGAGCAGGCGTGATGTTCTGTTCAATAAACATTATTTAAAAGTATAATCATCTTTTTGGTTACGTAGGGACAGCTTTGCACAGTATAAAGTATAATCAGCCATTGATAATGTCCCAACGTGTGGGACACATGCCTCCTCCCTGTGAGAGGGAACTAACTGTACTCGACCTCACGCGCACAGTGCGGGATGATAGATGTCTTCGAGTTTGGTTCCAGGTGATGCAGCTAATTACGATACTCCACCGTTTTGAGAGCGGCATAGTAATAAAATATGTAAATTATTAATATTTACTTTCCTCTAAAATTATTTCTTAAATTTTTTGAATATTACATTTAAAAGTTTGACGGCACGGTTGGCGCAGTGGTTGAGCGATCGACTGCTGCGCTGCGTGTCGCGGGTTTGATCCCCGCACGGAACAAATATTTGTATGACCTACAGATAGTTTTTCCGGGTCTGGCTGTTTGTGTGTTTGAGCTTAAATGTTTGTTAACGCACCCAGGATACAGTAGAAATTCCTAGTGTGGGGCAAAGTTTAAAAAAAAAGAACTACAAAGAAAGAACAAAGTACAAAAATAGTAGTCCGTCGGTATTGAGAGCAGGGTCCAAGCTAGGGCTCCAGAGACAGGAACCTCCTCACAATGCAGTTCCTATCGAGAAGTACTGCCTTCTTATTTACTTATTATTATTTATCTTCAGTGATTTTCAGTTAGTTATTATTGTAGAGAAGTACCGCCTGTGTTTATAAGTTCTTACATAATCTACTAGTAACTTCTAATGCCCTTTCCATCTAGACTAAATTACATAGGAACTGTTATACGCACCCATAAATATGATACGTTTTTACAAGAAGTAATGTTGTAAGTTTAGTATAATAAATCGCTTGTTCGCGCCTTCACATGAAATACGTTTTTTGAGGTGCCTACATACCGTTGAGCACTAAACTTTGTGAGAGATTGCGACCATCATGTCAGACTTGTAGAAAGTTGGGCGTGTGAGAGAATCTTTTGAAAGAAGTCTCGTGTATTCTCATACTTGGCTCAGATAAGTATATAGGTATAAGTAGGTAGGCAGATTAGGCAAAGTTTAGACTAACGATATAATTTATAATGCTTAAGATTTAAGCCCTGAAATCTTTTGTGAAGAACCAGCTTTGGAAAGACGAACTTAATTTTATAGCTCATCATTCTTCTGTCTTTATAAATCCCTATTTATAGTAGCCCTAATGCAATTAGTTTAAAATAATGCTCATGACTTCAATTGCACCTTTTATAGTTAAAAAGTAAGTGAATACTGATATGACGAAAAAAGGTCAGTCTCTCAATGAAATCACTTGTTTGGCTTTAATAGCTGGGTATCAAATAATTGATGTTACCAATTAAATAAGCTATTTAAGGTCTGAACTAGTTGAAACCATACGTGTAGTCAGTGTGAATGCTATGCGAAGTCGAGAACTACTTTTATTTGAACAAATAAAATGTTCATATATTTTTACTTATTTTCCTAATCCTTACTAATATTATATAAGCGAAAGTGAGTTTGTTTGTTTGTTACCTCTTCACGCTTTAATGGGTAAGCCAATTTTGATGAATTTTGGTACAGAGATAGTTGGGAACCAGGAGACGGACAAAGGCAATTTTGTTTTTTAAAGTGGAATATGAGGGAGAAAGAGGGAAGAAAAGGGAAAACTTAGCGTTGCTATAACAAATCAATAAGGCGCAAGGGGAACTGTGTTACCCTGAATTTAACGCGAGCGAAACCGCGTGCAAAAGCTAGTAATGTGATAATTTTATGTATATCCTAAGTAATTGCTCTGTTCTTTAATTTCCAGACACACTTCACGTACAGAATATATCTGAAGCCTACAATAAAACCCCAAACGAAGTCACGATTCCTTTTCATTCTCACAATAAGAACTTAATGAACATTTCTATCAGTATTAAAACTGGGGATTACTCCTAATCCCCAGTTTTATGCCTCCGGGATAATGGATAATGAGAGAGTTTCAGTTGAAGGATGTCTTTTTTCAGCTGCGACCCATCCCTAGACGTTACTTACTTTAAATTGATGGTCCGAGTCTGTAGCTCTCGTACTGCCGATGCTTTTTGTAGATTGGACTGTTTCTCGGGTCATTTTATTTGGATAATTAAAATTATCGTCTTTTGTTTAGTTTAGATTGCTTTCTGTGCCATCTTTGTTTTTGTGTAAAGTTTCGCTGTGTAGGTAAGGTTTTTACGAAGATTTTTTTTTATCTTGAATAGGGTCATTAATTATGTCAAAGTTGAGGAATAAATCATGATCAAAAGTTCGTTGTCTTCAGAAGAAAAATTCAAACCGTATATTATAAATTAAACAACAGCAAGTAATCTAAAGTTGCGCACTTTTAAGTACAAGTTGAATAAAGTTTTATTTACGCTTCAGCAGTAAAAACGCTGCCCAAACATCCGCGTTCATAATATTCTCATATTTTGGTGCTTTGCCACCATTCGCAATACTCTTTACAGTCCATTTTGGGATATAAAAATTACACCCGAAAGAGCTGACGAGATAAAACGCATGACGCTACCCCCATAGACGTAAACTTTACAGCAGTACCAACACATAAATATAGTGCTATATCCATAAAACACGTACCAACTTTACGACCTTATGAAATATTTTGCAGTTTGAATTGTGCGGAGTTCGCAAACTGCCTCGCTATATTGATTCACGTTCAAATGCCTTCAAGCTAAACTAGACTTTAAACGGAGAATGTTACAGTTCAAAACTGTGAAAAATTAGAAAGAAAAGCTCCAGTGAAAGACGCGTGTTCTAAGTTTGGAATACATAGGTTTTAAAGCGGAATATGTTGCTTTAGAAGTTTAAGCCTTAATGTGAGCCAATAGGTTTGGTATCAGATTGTGATGTGTGTTATTATTGGATTCCCCGCGACCGACGACGACGCTTGCAAATAGAATGGTGCATGTTTTCGTTTGTTAACATTGTTTCGTCGTAGTGTTTGTGGACTCCTAAGGTTTTATTTTAAACTTGAGGTTTGCTATCTTGAGCTACGTTTTATTGAGTTTGTATTTTTCTTCTGACGCTGTCTGCGTCACATTTTTTGGCATTTAAGTGTTACTTGGATTAGTTTTTATCTTCCTTGCTCTTTAGTTAAGGAATTTACTTATCAAACATATTGACGATCGACTATGCCAATTTAAAAAGTCATAGTCATTTTGTGCTACTTTAAAAAATACAATAGATATAGTCCATATAAACTAAAAATGAATAAAATGACAACTGCCAAACTAAAGGAAATAGTAGTTTCGGTTATATAGAAGTAAATAATTACATATGCATATTAATGCATGTGTACATGGGCATTAATTAAGGCCAATTAAATTAAACTGTAAAAACATACAGATAGTCTTGATAAAAAGTGTCGGCCCCGTCAAATCACACCCCATCAAAGGTTCATCCGAAATGCTATAACGTCGTTGTGCTAGCTAAAACTATCAAGGAAAAAGTAAACGAGTACGACTAGAAACTCCACGTCTATGAAGTTCCCCGACCGAGCTGGCCTAGTTGTAACCGCGCGGTTGTCACCCGCTCAATTACTGGCGGTCCCTCGAGCACAGCCGGGATGATAGCCCTCCACCCTCCACATGGGTTCTGTCTAGATCTCAACATCCGCTCGCACTAGCTTGAGATTTTTCATTATCGTGTATTTAGACGTGGTTTTTAGTTCGAATGTTAAGTACTTGATTAAGGATATATAAAGTAGAAGAAATCGTTAATAGTTAAAGCTGACAGATTGGTGATAATTTCTTTAGCATATTAATATTTTACTTTTACTGTTATTCGGTTTATATAACTATAATATTACCATTACGGCAGGTAAAGGGGAACATTAAAAGCTGGTCAATTAATGAAAGTCTTAAATTGTGGTTTAAATTAAAAAGATTCAAAGTAAGTTTCTAGTTTACCACGGGGACACTAATAAACCTGAAATGTTTTAAACTCTAAAAGAGAACTTTTTTATCTTACAAGTAAATCGTGCATTTAATTTTACTCCCAAATGGCCGAAAGTTCAGGTCCAGCTTTAAAAGTGTAAAATAAACGAAACGCCAACACTTATTGTAGAAACTTTTAAACTGAAGCACAATATTTGTCTTGAAGTTGCAAACAAGTTTAACTTTGTAAAACAATTGCCTTGTATTTTGCTGAGTTTTATTTTTCTTTTTTATTGGTAGAGAGGTCGCGATTAATACATATATTGCTCTAGGTTCGATATCCGAGTAGGACAAAGTGTCATCGAGTTTTTTAATTAGGAAATTCTCTGTAGGAACGAATAATTATTTTTTGTGACCACACTTATTGTATTTAAATACAATAAGTTCTCATTATGTTGATGATAGAATGTTTGTGTGCCTGGTCAAAATTGATCACTGCTTACCCTTTTTTAGAAAACAGAAATTGATATTACGTTTGTTCTTCTAACAAAGACGTAACTATGAAACGGTTACCAAATATTCTAGTTAGCAAATTAATGTTTCTCTAGGGAATGTGCTGGGTCTTGGTAGAGAGCCAAATTGCAAATGTTTGTCGCTGAACGGATGGACTAAAGTACCAGGTCTTGGAAACAATGTTTTTTTTTTAGTGATAATAGTGTTACTTATTAGAGCAAGATGAACAAGAAAACGAAGTAAAAAAATGCAAAATTAAGATTTCTAGATCTAGATAATTGACAAATTTATACCTAATCGGACCTATCGGAAATAAATTTTCATTCTATTTAAACTTCCGTTATAGCCAAAAAATAAATCCTGAATATTTTACTTGGCCTTTAAATCAGTCTTTTTCTACAACGATTCACGTGTCAATATAACCCTACCAAATTAACTAACACACCAACTTAAACCCCACCAAAGCTCCCGAGACACTCTGAAAATGGCCGGGTAACAAATTAGTTCCAACTTAAAGGTAGGATTTGAAGCAGTTCGTGGGATTAATTACAGCGCTGGGACTTAGAGGGTTATACGACATATGACAATGTTAGCTCAGAATAGAATAGAATAGAATAGCATTTATTTAGAAATATGGGTTATACATAAGTAGGTGGTAGTAGGTTTACATCGGTTCTACCATATTTCACCATTCGTCATGCAAACATTATCATTATACAAAATTGTTAAAATTACATTTAATTAATTAAATAAAAGTAATTCTTAGGCGTTAAGTTACCGGGCCTACCGCTGACGATAGGCAACAAGCTAGTTGAGCTACTAACTACTAACGAGCATCTAGTCCGCATAACAAATTTGTTTGTCGCATAACAAATAATTTAATGTCAATTTGTACTAAGAACTCGCTTTTGTAAACGATAACTATCGTTACCTATACATATCTGTCGCTAAATTTAATTCACACACGTATCATAATATATTATCGTGTATTATAATACGCGTGAGATATGATCGTTTACAATTCCGAGTTTCGGTGGATATTCTATTGTTTTGTTCGCTTAAAACTATTTGATTAACACATAGTTTGGGTAGAATTGTTGTTGGCCATATATATTTATATATATAAGCATTGCGCTGCGAGTTTTTTATTTATGCTATGTGTTCTGTTCGTAAAGTGAGAGTTGCTGATCGAGTATCTGTTTGATAGCTATATAGGCTAGGCTGTGTGAACAGTCAGTTGTCGACTGTTGTTGTATGTAAATCTTTTACCGATATGATACTTGCAAATATTGTGTTCGATTCTTGAACGAGCAATAGCCGATATCTATTCGCTTCCTCGCTAACAGTGGGAGAGGTGCATCAGAAGTTTATACGACATATGATAGATTCTGTTTAATTGGATATTTGGACTTGGACAGCTTCGGAATAATCTTCGCAAACTGAATACATAATGGAGTTAGTAAGTGTAGCATATAACAGGATTTCTGTAATTGGAACTTCACTTTGATGTACTGTCAGTGGAGTTGATTGTTTAGCAGATTGATACACAGCGTAATTGATTTCATGCAACTATAATATTTTCGCTGTAGTATCGTGCAGGTAAAATAGAAATTTATTGAATTGTTCATTGACTGTGCCTAAACAGAGCCACCAGACCATCAGAATCGTTTATCTTTTTTTATAAACTTCGGTTAGAATATATTTTTTTTTGTTTAATTAATTATTTTAAAATTATACTGAAATTAAGAGAAAAAGATTTTTTACGTGAGAATCGTTAAGGATTTTAATTGCACTATCTATTAGACTATCCATTTCATTAATACATGTCTAAAAATTATTGCTTGTTATTAAATGTCACGAAATGTCACCTGCATGATGCTACCTCAAAAATAGTATTGTATGGAACACGACAGTAGATGATTTGGAAATACGAAAAGTTTTGTATTGGCAGTAAATTCATTTCTCGATTCAAAAGTACTTGTTATTTATTGTAAAATTAAATTTAGACTGAAATAAATCAGGAGTTATTTTGAAAAGGGGCGCCCATTAATGAAAGGTTTTGCCAGAGAGTCGGATTCATTAAGGATCGCAAAGATCTTATTTCTGTTGCTCCTGTAAATAAAACCGGCAAACCACTAAACATCATAATATCGTCTACATACACTGAGTACTTTAACTTGACTATAGCTCTGTTCTGCATCCAAATGTTCAAGAGATTCAAATAAAACAAGTCAAAGGCAAAAGTTTACCATTTATTTTTAAATTCACAATACTTTAAGCACCAGTAGCCTTTTCTTTCAACAGTTCACAATCTACAAATACACAATTGAAATTGTTTTCTCTTAAAATTGAAAACATGCAAAATTGCGAAGCGCTTCCAATACTCGATATCAGTGAAAGATCAAATAAGCATACAGCAAAAAAAAAGTGGAAAAAGATATCGCTCAAGACGGAAATACGATAGGAAATCTTGTGAAGTGGTATTACGATTCAAAATTGCATAAAGTATCGTCTCAGAAGGACGTTGGAGGAAATCAGATCTTATTGTAATAGTGTTTGGGTTTAGCTTCGGCCGCGGTAGGTTTTTGATTCAATAAGGCTGAGAGGTAAGGTCAGACACAGACGGATTGAATTGTGTGTCGTGAGGCTTTCCATGGCTCGCCTCTGCTCTTAACATTCTGCTCAGAAAAGAGGATATTTGCTGTGCAAAGCCTGACATCTTGCCTTTTTACAAGTGTCTTGGGACTAATTCTAATATATACGCTTTCAGCGCCGCTTTTATGAAGACTGCTTTTTATTCCTTTTACTTTGCTTGCGTCATTAAAATTCAGTCGACAATATTGCCGTTGGTTTGTGTTCATTCAGCATTTTGTGTGATCTTTACATTGAATATAATATCTTCAAGTTTTCTATGGGCGTCATTAAAAATAATTAACAGATCGAGTCTAGTCTTTGACGGATTTCACAGACACTTAGATACTAATGAGAATCAAAAATGAAAGTGACCGTTATTGTTGAACCAATGAGACTTTAAAAACAAGAATATTTCAAATAATAATATAGAAATATCTACAAGTCCTAAAAACGGAAAACAATTACAGTGCGTCAAAAAATTCATTCACATCAATTTCAATAGGAAAAATGCCAGAAGTGGAAAGAAGGCTGGTAGCATTGCCACGTCGGGTGGCAATGCTGATTCTTTGGTCAAAAAATGGTGATGCCTGAGGCCCGAGTCCAATGCGCTTACGAACACGCTTAGCATCGTTGGTTGACGTATTCATTAAATTGTTTCTTACCAACCTGCAGGGCAGTTGTCCCACTGTCTCTGGGAGGACGGGTTCACGGGCAGATTTGTGTCCGGGCAAGTCACTTTCCAGGCGTTCACTGCGTCGCTCCACTTCACTTCAGAGTGACCCAGACAGAGAGCTAAAATTTTCCGTTAACTTTGGTTTTTAGTTAACTTTTCGGTTCTGTGGACAGAAGATAGGAACGCTGGTAAGCTAATACTGGTAATTTTGCGGACACCGAGGCCATCAAAACGGATAGGCAATATGGCATAAATATTATATAGTGTAACCCAAAATAATCTTTTTCAAATGATCAATTGAACTCCGATTAACTTGTCAAAACTAGAACCCCTTACACCAACATTACATAACTATCACTCAATGCACACAAAAGATATATTTGTTACCCTCTCAAAAACGATCGCACAATTTTGAGCAACCAAACAAAAATATAGCTCCGACCTTTATTTAATAGACATTTAACCTTATCAAAGTCATACATTACCTCCGTAGCGCCCAATAAATCCCTTCCGATCTCATTACAGGCCCACGCCGTTTGTTCCGATCGTTTCACGTTACATTGCCTTGTTTGCTCGATTCATTCGACTGGTATACTGTAGACAGCAAGCAATGTATTCTCATTACTGCAATTTTGTATTGATGTTTGTTGTATTGTGGTGCGGCATGCGGAATTTAATTCGAAAGTAATGGGTTCTAAATGGAGTATGATGTCTGTAGCGATATTATTTTGATGTTGGTAATAATAACACAAATGATTTGATCGTGTTGAGAGGATGAATAAAAGGCAACTAACAAAAGGCAGATTAGAGAAACCTAAGGAGGTCCTAGAATGGATTTTATAGGCGATGTTTTTCAATTAAGTCAGGTACGTAGTGTTCGCAATTGAAGTGCATGTATAACTAGATACTGAACGTCTACGACAAGAAAAATGTGTTAAAATCGTAGCAAGTGACGTTCTGTATTTTCTATATATTACCGCAGTGGATAAAATCGTGAGCTTATATATTAATGTAGTAATAATAGAATGGTTCACGTCAGAGACAAGACAAGTTTTAATTTAGTAGCAGAGAATGTAATTAATAGTCTTGTACTTTCATATGTTATTAATTTTGAAGGAGCCAATTTAGAAAGTTCGTTATTGAAGCAAAATTTAATTTTATACGCAACAGTTACCGACTGTGTCGTTGATGATATTACATTTTAGATGATAAGGGTGTACAATCACGAGCACTAATATTCAAACCCATATACACTGAGCCTATTTACCCTGAGCTAAATTTAAAAGCGATCATCTCAAATGATAGTTTCTACGTTGGAATAAGACCTATTTTGTATCTATTTGTTTTCCAAACTACGTGACTAATTATCAGTACAAACCTGACGTGACTTGTGGAGCAAAGTAAATAATAATATGTAGGTTACTGCGCATGTTTCTTACCTTGGCTTTGGTTGTAACATTTTGAGGTCCACAGAACTAAAACCAGCCAAAAACACCTAAACTTCATCGGTTTAGTAGTAGCTACTGAAGCGTTTCACTATCCAACTCCTGGCTCCATCATCGAAATCAGCTCCAAGATACTAAATTATAGTTTTGTCATCCGAATTATACAAGGTGCAGTTTTGCATCCTTGTCAAAATTCAGAAGGTAGTCATAAAAGACATAAATAATCAATTAATATTACTGCACCTGGTCAATATTAAGTTTTAATTTACACACATAGTGTTTTAAAACCCTATAAAATTTAAACTGGGCGATGTGGATTAGGGAATAATGTCAATAATAAACGTTTGTGTTTGTTTGTCAAAGATCAAACAGGCCGCTTGTGGTTTGGAACTTACCGATTTCCACAAATTAGAAAAAAAAAACACCTACCCATTATTATTATTATTGATTTAGGTCAAAAATCATTAGCATAGTTACCTCTTTCAATTTGATGAGAAATTAAAACAACAGCTTGTATATACATTTGTATGTAGTACAAGGTTCCATTCCGGTACTACAATTAAAATTAGGTTAAAATTGATTTCTAATGTGATTACATTGTTTGTTCCAAGTGGAGCTAATATAAGCGTATAGTGACCCGCAGTCGTGGACATCAATGGCGCATTCAAATGAAAACGAGGCACTGTCAATACGACAACTGTCCAACTGACCAAAAGACGGGCTATGCGTTAGTTAAGAGAAACGATAGCAGTTAATCAAATAATATTAGAAGATGTAGCATTATGGAGCCATTCTTTGAAGGCTACTCTGTCTGTCTGGTGACATTTCACTTCAGAAAGAGTTTAAACTACCGATCCGTATTAAGTGGTCATCCATTACAAAACGAGTTTTTTCCGGGTCTCAGAAAGCACATCAAATCATTGCATTGGTAACCGCCATCATTTGTAGATCTAAAACTGTTGTTAAAAATAGCGGCCTAAAAGTCTGTCGACCGGTCTTACAGAAGCGTAATGTATTACCCTGCACTATCTAGGTTGTGTAGGTTTAATAATAGTGGTAATAAAATACTAGAATTCAGCTGCAAACGATTACAAAAGAGGGGGGGACAGGCTGACTAGATGATGATATCTCAAACTTCACTCATACTCATTACCAGATTTGACTTTCCATCTCATCCTTACCCCAAAACAAGACAACAGACCACCGCTAATGCATACATAATGACTGTAGCAAAGCAGACATTTTTTAATTACCTCCAGCCCCCACATAATTGCGGTGCCTTCAAAACGAACGCAAGATCCTTACAAATGGGCCGAATTAAAAAAGGCATAAAGGGAGGAAAGTCCCTTTCTTTTGTGAGTATTAGTACTAAACAATCCCTGTAAAATTACCCACATGTGGCGCTGTGTCGTAAATGAACAATATTTTATGGAACACTTTTTGTTAATTAACTGCCATTGTTTTTGGTTTATATAACTGAGTTATTAAGATTAAACCTACTGATTTTGTTTGAAGTTTAAGTTGTTTCTAACATTTGTATTTAGTTAGTCCAAAGCAAGACACGTTACTGACAGACGAAGAAGGCAAAACACCGGGAAAGGTGGAATTAAATGTGAAAAGTGTTTACCCAACAGTTGGGGAAACAGGTCAAATGATCATGTCCAAGAGTTTGCTTAATATTATTTACAGGAAAGAAGGAAAGCATCTTCACATTCAAGTAGCACTGACAATTTAAATTTAAAGTAAAAACATACAACCAGTGTTTTTTTTCCCTCAGATCGTTTATAATTCCAAAGAATTCTTGTCTTCGCCATTATATTGCTAACATTTACTAAATAATGCGCAAAAACCCCCAACAAACATCATTAAGGAAAAACATGTTCTTCAAACAACCGTTACGAGTAAATTAAAAATATTTTATATTGTTCCAGGAAAATAAAACGTGCGGTGGCAAGTTATGAAAAAAAAAACGACAATAAAGTAAAATATTTTTCACAAGCTTATAAAATTATTACGTTTATCCAGCTGCGCTCGAATGATTAAATTTAGGGTCGGTATGATTCGGCACGACCGGATGAAAGAATATAATATTTATGTAGAGATGTATTATATATTTATGTACGTTCAGAAAAAGACAGTATGTCTATCGCACTCGAACATGATTCAATGATGTTAGATGTCATATGAAGCTTGCAATTTCGCATACAGTGTGCGTTTCAGGTTGGCTTAATATCAAACTCTTTACTAAAGTGTTGCATAATTTAATTAACATAACTTTACGAAACGTTGTAGAAAAAACACACTGAATGTCTCAAACGATTACTAACAAAACATAAAAACACAGAGACGGATAGAAAAGCTGTAATGTTGTTTACTACGCTCCTCATGACAAACGAGGAACGCGGCTACGGCTCTCGTAGCATCAGCTACGCTGCTACGAATTCTCGTAGCATAAGCTATGCTACTACGAAATCTCGTAGCACTGCTACGTGGTATCAATCTTGCTTCACCCAAAATCTTGTGCCATAGTTAAGCTCCTTTACTTGCATTGCTACTCTTGCATTTCAACTGTAAACGACGTTTTTGATCCCAATACATTCTCAGTTAGTTATCAAAGCAAACAGTTCGGTTTGCATGGCAGCTCTCAAATGGTTGAATATTGGCTTTGAGCTTGCAAGCGGCTCTGTTAGGCCTGAAGCTACCTGCTATATTATAATATCTGGTATCATATTGATGCTTCTGTTTATGTATGAATTGAATTCAGTATCGAATCTGTAACGGACGTTGTAGCTAGTGCTACGAGACTCTGTTTAATCGGTAAAGGTTTGTAGTTCATAAAAGATAGGCTACAAATTCTGTTGACAAAGACGTTACATAGAGATATTTACTTAACACTTTCAACGTTTGATGGAAGCGGTTTCTTCTGTTATAAGCAAGCAGGCTCCATCCTAGGCCACATCATCACTTCACATCAGGCAAGTTGAGACTAAACGCAAGACTAGTTTTATTTATTCTGTAAAAGATTACCTTACCTTAAATTACGTTTTTTTTTTATGTGAAGCTGTATATTCTTGTAATTTAAAAATAAAATTTGTTTTGATATTTATTTTAACCTCTACGAGCATCAAACTGGGAGTTAGTTCTTTCGACAGTGAAATAAAGTAGAGCTGCAATACTGCACTGCTACTACAACCTTTGCTAAATTAAATAACATTGTTATTTTAAACAACAGCAAAGGCATTTTCGAACTCAAACTGTTAATCCATTTAAACCATTCGACGTTTCCTTAGACTCTCAAACAAAAACCAGCACTCTCATATCCGTAGAGGTTCTGTGTCGCAAGCATCATGTCACAATATGCACAATACACGACAATCGTGCTCAACAGCTCAACAGCCTTTGAGCTCTGACCCTTTGAGCTCAGCTCCACACTCAACACTCTTAGGAACAACGTAACGAGTTTTGGCAGAAACAAAAGATTTTCTCAAAATGATTTAGAATAGGCATTCTAAATAATTTTGAGAATTTTTTTTTATTTTTTTATTATTTACTAGCTTTTGCCCGCGGCTTCGCTCGCATTAAATTCGGGGTAACACAGTTCCCCTTTCCTGATTTGCAGGAACCTGCTACCTGTAGTTTGCCCTTGCGCCTTATTGATTGTAATAGCAATGCTAAATTTTCCCTTTTCTTTCCTCTTTCTCCCTCATATCTCATTTTTTTTAAATAGCCTATGTTCGTCTGCCGGGTCTCAACTATCTCTGTACCAAAATTCATCAAAATCGGTTTAGCCATTAAGGCGTGAAGACGTAACAAACAAACAAACTAACTCACTTTTATAATATTAGTAAGGATTCTATTTATTCTATTAGGCAAGAAAAAAGGTGACTGCTGAGATCACGATCACTTCTGATCTGAAGTACTGAGTTCGAAAGTGTTATTGGGGTAATCCTTTAGCAGATTTTTTATCAAAAGACTCACGCTCTATTTCGAGGAATTTAAAAAACTGCACTCACTAAAGAAGTAGCTGGACTTTACACCTCTGCCTATCTCTGTGGAGCTTACAAGCGTGATGTTATGTTAACATTAAGATAAAGTTTAAAAGCTTTTGTTTTTGTGCAGTAATTCAAATTGCATGAATGTTTTTGTGAAGGTTGTCTTAAGGTGTCGACTTCTGTAACATTTGCTTTGTGAAAGGAATTAAATGCATTTACTAATTGTTACTCAGGAGTCTGGACGGAATAGAATGACAGCTATTTTAATTAAATTTTGTTGCACTATTGTCTTTGTAAGACAATGAAATGCAGTAAACCTAAAAATTACTTTAAAATTACAGACATACAATGGAAAAGAAACTTTAGACCAGAAGTATCCGGTTGCGTTTACAACATTAAGGAAATTGTCGGCAGGATTGTTCAACCAATGAGCAGTGAATATACTATGCGTCTGCATAAAATATAAAATAACATATTATTTTATGATTAAACGCAAGTGTGGGAAACCATTTAAAAATCATAACTTACAACTAAGATACTTTCCTGGCAGCATTTTTAAAATAACGAATAAAATTTGATCTCCTCTATTTATCACTTTTCAACAGTTTTGATTGCGACTAAGTACAACTAAAGATATTCAGATGATATTTGTTGATTCTAATACAAAACCTAAATAATAAAAACAGCTGTTTAAACTATTTTAATAACTTTACTATTCGTTTAAATAAAACTAATACGGTCTGCAGAACATTTATAAAGAAGACTCCGCTCCGACACACACCGCAGAATACAAAGTGACCGGCAATAAGTCTCCGCACAATAGGGGTAGCCCTAATGAGCTCCGTGGATTTATTACACACACACATACACACACACATCAGTAGAGAACAGGGTGTGTATTGAGCTTGGCCTAAGTAAGGGTAAATTGTCAATGTCAAGCTATGCTTCACGATTTGTTCGCTTAACTTACTTTTGTCCGCAACTCACCTGATTTGAAGCTATTGTGTGGCCCAGGGCGAAGCTTGCCTAAATACAACGGGTACTGTGTCTGACAGATAGTGTTATGTTTTTCAGTTAAGTTTTATCCAACGAATAAGTCTGTCATTTTGACAGTTTTTGTATGGACACTCTGTCAAAACGTCACATTTACTCTTTAGATTAAAGATTTTTCAATCATTAGATGATTGAAAAATCGTGCCTTAGAGTTGCATGATGTTTGTTGACTGTCAGTATGTATGTACTGTGTCTAACGCTTCAAGATACAACAGGTAAGCTATATAAATGAGTAAACGAAATGAAGCAATAACGGTGGCATAATTTTTATTACTGGCAATACCACGACGGAAAAAATGATTTGTTTTATCAACTTTAACCTCTTAAGGACAGCCATTATTTACGTCAACTATCCGTCAAGCACCGCCGGGCGGGCTGTTATCATAAGCGTACTCTGATTTTAAGACTTAGTTTGACTACAAATACAGTTTTAAATCGGTCGGGGTTTGCTGGCATAAATTTGTGCCAGCGGGGCTCAACGGTAATACTTGTTTACTGGCACGTTGTTGTGCCGATGGGGCTCTAGAGGTTAAAGATCTCTACTCTCTGATCACCATTTTGACAGCATCACACAACGCAGTATAGCTTGATGTTGGTAAAGCGCCTTTAGGGAAGTGGTCGTGTATCGGTGTTGTTGTGTGCGCATTTGTGTGTGTGTGTGAGTGTATCAACAACCATGACCTATGGTCATTAATGTATTGTGGTACTGTTATATTGTGTAGGTTCTGAAAAGAATGTCGTTTGAAAGGCATGTTCATTTACTATTAACTTTTATTGTAAACAATGGAAGCCAGCCGTATGGTTTTTTTTATTAAAATTTTGTTTAAAATACTGTATTTTGTTACAGGTACGTGGAGACCCAGTTTACGTTGGTAATACTTTTTGTGAGTAAATAAGTAAAGAGGAGCTCGTGGCTAAGTAATAGCAGCCGCTCGGGTTGATCTTTAGGCTAAGCGAGTTTCCTCCGTGCCTCGAAAAGCACGTTAAGCTGTTCATCCCGGTTATCATAGATCTTTGACAGACGTTACAGGTAGTCAGCGTCACGAAATTCTGACAACCAGTCTTACCTAGAGGTATCGTATTACCCAGTACTAACTGTGTTATGGAGGCCAGATGGGCAGTCGTTCTATGTTAAATACTTGTATTCAGCTGCATCCTGACCTGATTAGACTGGAAACGGACCCCAACATACTTGGGAAAAGGCTTGGCAGATGATGATAGATCATGTGAAGAACAAACAGATAATCGCTATACTTACCCAAAAGCTTACACCGCATACTAATAAGGGTGCAGCCACTCATTCCCGTGATTTACAGCTCTATTTATCTGTTACGACCCCCATGGGGGACTCGGATTGGGGTCTCGGATGGGGAATCGGATGGGGTCTGCGTAACCGACACTTCGGCGTAAGTATCGTTAGTGGGTGATAAGCGGTTCGGTTAAAAATAGTATGTTAAACACATACTATTTTTAGCGAAGATGACCACATCATTGAAACTAGAAATTCTATAGATAGGGTGCAAGAGCTCCAATTTGCATAGAATCATAAATAAAATAGCTTAGTTAGAAGTTCTTTAGGTACATAAAAACACGCTTTACTTAGAATTGATAGTAATCTTTTGTAAATAAATAATTCCTGTTGCCACTTGCCACTAAGGTGGCAGCTTACATGGGTTAATGCCCAGGCGGAACCGGATGTACTCACAATATACTTTACTGGAAGAGGTTATTTTTATATGCTTCATTTTGCTGAAAAGAGATGCAGATTTTTGCAAACGTGGTAACGGTTAGTTCTTGGAAAACGTCCAAAGCATGGACAAAAACCTACGTTCAAAACTTGAATATAACAGAGAAGTTTATTTGTATTATTTATGTAAGACTAGCTTTTGCCCACGATTTCGTCTTCGTGAAGGTTAAAATAATCACAGGAAACGTGCTATTAGAATAAAAAATATAAATATATATCCTTACCTAGGTCGTGGTTTACCTGTTTGCCAAATGCTATTAAAATCCAGTCGTTAAGCTGTGAAAAGGTTACAAACAGAATAATTTTCCCATTTATAGCAGAAATTAAAGTATGGAATTAATTTGGGTGTACTACAAACTTTTTAATATTGTACTTAAAAGGTTAAGTGCTCTCTAAGTGATGAAAGGAGTCATTATCAAGTTATTTAATTAACAATCTCTTTACACTGAAACAATATTTTTTCCTCAAGGAACAAACCTCTTTGATGTTCCTAGTGTTTAAAAGTTCTGTCAATATTTCTTTTCCGTTTGAACCTTTTTTGAGAAAATTGTTCGTCCAATTTTGTATCAAGTTAATACTAGTAATTACTCAACAATTTTATTTGAAATGTATTTTTATCCTGGCTTTGTTGAACCAGTTGATGTGTTTGACGGCACGGTTGGCGCAGTGACTAAGCGATCGACTGCTGCGCTGCGTGTCGCGGGTTCGATTCCCGCACGGAACAAATATTTGTATGATCTGCAGGTAGCTGTTTCGGGTCTGGGTGTTTGAGTATGTGAGTTTAAATGTTTGTAAACGTTACAGGAGAAATTCCTAGTATGAAGCAAGTTTTTTTTTAAGTTGTAAACTACAAAAAAATGTTTTTAATGTATTAATAGATGTTATACGCTTACAATAAATTGCAGTTCCGTGATGTCCTATCAAATAGGCATACAATGATTTAATATACAATGTAGTACGGTATCATATATTTCGAACATTCAAAGTATGAAAATAACAATGTCAGTGAGTTTAAATGTTTGTAAACGTTACAGGAGAAATTCCTAGTATGAAGCAAGTTTTTTTTTAAGTTGTAAACTACAAAAAATGTTTTTAATGTATTAATAGATGTTATACGCTTACAATAAATTGCAGTTACGTGATGTCCTATCAAATAGGCATACAATGATTTAATATACAATGTAGTACGGTATCATATATTTCGAACATTCAAAGTATGAAAATAACAATGTCAGAATTTAAAACATTTCTATTCAATAATTTAAGAAATCCTTATCGTGAAATAAGCTTTATCGATTAAAAAATTACAGAATTCGGATTTAGATAGTGTTCATTATGTCAATAGGTATCTTATTGTAATTTTGAATACCTCTTATATATGCTCTTGTCAAACAGGGCCGTATTATACGTACGTTAGATATTGTTAACATGTTTATTTTTGATTGCAAGTTATTGAATTGATGCACTATGTCTGGCTGGATACACTATAATTCAATTATAGAAGATTTTTCTTTGTCGACGGCAAAACAAATGAGTTTCAATGCATCTTATGCCTGCAACTTTATTACAAATTCCTGATATGATAACTGTCAAGTTTAGTATAATACACGATCAGTGATAACAACACCAGTAATATATAATTCATATAATAACTGGCCTAGTTTAAAAAAACTCGGTACCTAGTTTCCTAAACTATCTGATGGTCAAAGTATTATAGCAATAATATTAGAACGACATATCAACTTCACACTATAAATGCGAAATTAAGACTAACAATATCACCACACATGGCCTATGGTCTAAGGACACTTAGTTGTCATCTATGTTTTGTTATCATCGGCAATATTGCTTCGTTTTCTCATTCCACGGCCAACTTAAATATTGTTCTTTGTACGTCATAAAATACCAATTTGTTCCTATTACTCCTACAAGCAATATATTTCACTGCACTTACAAATGCACCTGCACCCTACAACTCTGCCCACCCCGCAATATACATGAACTATCAGCGGTCGAGCGTAAATCTCACCACCCAACTCATTCGTTGTCTCTCTCAAACACCAATGCGAAGCTGCGGGAGAGAGAGCGACAAGCGATGAAACGTGTTTGTCTTGCAGTAAATTATTGCTTTTAGGAGAAAAAGCGAGTTTTGTAAAATAACGTTCGGTTGTTTTAAAAGTTTGTTTTTTTGGCTGCTCCAGGGCGAAGGCTGCAAGTTTTTTTTATTTCGCAGCGAGGAAAGATTTATCAATAAGCTTTCATGGTAGTATCTAGGTGCCTGCGATAGGTAATCAAATATAAATTTCATGATAAATAATTGAAGGTTGCCTGGGTAAGCAGTTTACTATTAGGCACAAATCCATTCATAGTTCTAATTTAATAGAAAAACATAATAATTCTTCTTACAGATAAGCTTCCAATGGTCTTATGTGGATGCATGTGGCAGATAAATTACACTTCACCCTCACCTATTCATTTATAATTTGAAAAAAACGTTGCCCCACACAACAAAATTCTCCTGTATCGTGGGTGCGTTAACAAAAATTTTAACTCATATACTCAAACAGCCAGACCCGAAACAACTATCTGCAGGCTTTACAATTTTTTTTCCGTGCGGGAATCAAACCCGCGATGCGCAGCGCAGCAGTCGATCGCACAGACACTGCGCCAACAGTGCCGTCAAATAATATTGATGATCATATAACTCACAACTCTACTACACATAAGCTGCCACTTGAAGTTCACTTAAACTTTTACTCTAGTACAAGAAATAAGACATACCTCAGAGCGTTTGAGTTTACTTTGCAAAGTGAATGCACTGCTCTCACTTAAAGCTTGGAGTTTCGACGCCAAGCCGTGAGTCGTGACAGTTGAGAGGTATTGCATTTTATGTTTTAGCAATCGACGGCTTTTAAAATGTGGCTTTATGAAAGCGGGGCGCTGTCAGGAACACATTAATGGAACAGACACATTTTAGTATATTTATAAATGAAATTTTCCGCACTTTGTTGAAAGTTTACCTTGCTTTCCATTTATAAATTTTTGATTTTGATCTGCTTTTAAATTATAGCTATATCATAGTTGGTTTCCAACGTAACCGGTATTAGTTGTGGATCGACTTCCTGCCTGATATCCACAACCCGGTTATGAAGTAACACGGATCCCTCTAGGAAAACTGGTTCAAACATTTTCTGGCATCAGACTCCCGTTACGACGACCAAACAGATAGTAACATGATTTTTGGAAAAATATAATAATTTATTTCTACTGGACCATCACTCATCTGCGGATCGATCTTGACGAGAAAAGTTTCACCCTTTTTTGTTCACGAACCTCTCACTCATAATTTCAACATGAGTTAACTTTTTAATTTCCAGAAAAATAAAAAAATAAACTCTTTTTATTTTATTTGCAATCAATTCAAAACCTTAGACACACAGCCATACTGAGGGCCCCGTCAGGGCCTCTGCCTGCCTGGGCTGCGGGCTGGTCAAAGATTCAGCGGCTGTCGAACACAAAGAGAAAAGAAAGAAACATGGATGGGTTTTAGTCTGAACAAGTTAGACGCAGTTGCTCCGCCAACAGCGGATTTGATAATTTACCATCTAAAAAAATAAGGCAGACAGCCACAAACCACCCCCGTCTGTTTTGCAACAATCGGATCCGACACGTGTAGCGGAAGCTGGCAAGCGCCGACCCGCCGACACACCGACACACCTGACGTGTTCTCGATAATGTTATGCTCACCGTGAACCGGAACGTGACTTCCTGACGCGGAGTCACGGCTCACGAGCTCGAATACTTTAGGCCTTTACATCTTTACTTTGTCTGTCTATCTGTCATTTAAGATCCTTTATCTCGGGAACGCGTGTAGATATCATCAAATATCGAGTAGAAATTAAAAACCGTATACTTAACTCTGTGATCCCTTTGTTCTGTGAAAAAATCAACCCTCTAAGTCCACGCAGTCAAAAGATATGGCTGCTTATGTGGCAAATTTGTACGGAACCCTCGATGCACGAGTCTGACTCGGTCTTGATCGATTTTTTTTTAATTCGACACTGTGTCGTATTTCAGGGGAACTCGTGGCTAAATTATAGCAGCCGCTCAGGGCGATCTTTAGGTTAAGCCGCGCTTGCCTAGGTTGGTCTGTGGATGGGTGACCACCCTATACATACCGAGTTTCCTCCGTGCCTCGGAAAGCATGTTAAGCTGTTGGTCCCGGCTGTCATTCGTAGATCTTTGACAGTCGTTACAGATAGTCAGTGCCCCGAAAGTCTGACAATCAGTCTTACCAAGAGGTATTGTACTACCCAGTACTAACTGGGTTATGGAGGTCAGATAGGCAGTCGCTCCATGTAAAATACTGGTATTCAGCTGCATCCGGTAAGACTGGAAGCCGATCCCCAACATAGTTGGAAAAAGGCTAGGCAGATGATGACTATGTGTCTTATTTCTGACGGGTTCTCATACCTCTTGCAAAAAACTTTCCATAGTGATATTTTACAAACGAATCTCTACTAAAATCCCAAAACTGTTAATTTTAGACCTTGATCTATATAATCTAAAAACAAACCTGCCTCAAGGTCCCGTCGGACATGGGCGTTGCTCAGTGATTAATGAGGCAAGTGATTCAATTCGCGCCAGACGATAGACGATAGACGATAGACGATAGACGCAATTGCTCCTTTTGCTGTTCTACTGCTCAGTTATAATAATAATAATAATTTCATTTATTTCAGGAAATTTTCCCATACAAATTTGAGCAACAACTTATACAATCTATTACACATACATAAGATTACAAATGACATTTTTAAATTTTGCTTTAAAATAGGTATAAATGTAAGTTAAAATAAAATAAAATTTATTGATAGTTATATCGGTGTGGACTAAGCTTAGGTGGAGGACGTTATTGATATACTTGAGACGTGAAATTTGGCACAGATAGTTCAGTTTTTATCTGGGTGGAGATGTTTTAAAGATGATTTACATAAAAAATAACTTGTGACTTATAGTATCTGTGATGGCCTCGCACATGAGATGCCTCTGATACTATATATGTGTTTTTTGGTAACATGACTTTTGTTTTTAAACCCTTTGGTTCTCAGACTTTTGGGCCACTGCACTGACTACCTCTAATCCTTACTTAATATTATAAAAGCGAAAGTGAGTTTATTTGTTTGTTTGTTACGTCTTCACGCCTTAAAGGCTAAACCGATTTTCATGAATTTTGGTACAGAGGTAGTTGGGACCCTGGAGACGGACTTTTTTTTAAATGTGGGAAGTTAGGGAGACAGAGGGAAGAAAAGGGAAAACTTAACTTTGATATTACAATCAATAAGGCGCAAGGGCAAAAACTACAGGTAGCAGGTACCTCCGAATTACGAAAGGGGAACTGTGTTATCCCGAATTTAACGCGAGCAAAGCCACGGGCAAAAGCTAGTAACGCATAAATTGTACACAACTTCTCTTACAAAAGTAAAACATACTCTTGTCCATTTTACCACCAGCAATAAAATGTCATCATAAATAAATCGCTTTAAACTCTAGTACTAGGCTACAAACGAAATCGGCAATCGGCGAAACAATCAGCGATATCCGACGGCTATTAGCTGGTGACCGGCCCGGGGAGGGAAGGGGTGGGGGGGCAATTAATCTTTGACTGAAGGGAGGGGGGGGGGCTGTCGGCAACACTACCCCTCCCCATCGACTAGGTTGTAAGGTATTGATGTATGTGGGATGTAAGTTCGTGATTTGGTAGTGGTCCGCTACCGTAGCATGCAGCTTCACTGAAACAATTTTTTATTTTCTTTTTAGAGACGTATCGCACATATCTGCTGTGTTGTATGTATAACAAAACAGTAAACTAGTGTATGTAGAATCCCTGCCTGGTTGCGGGTTGTTCGAGGAACGAAAAGACATACCGCTGGAATATAAAGAGCCAAACAATGAACATGGGTGGGTTTTAGTCAGTAAAAGTCTGACAAGTTATTTGAAAATATCACATACGCAAAATAAAGTGTAGGTACATAGTGTTGATGCATAGCCTACTATGGTGATTATATAATACTTATTTATTAATTAATTTAATGCACAATTTACAAATAGTAATATTTATTATTTTTTGACACACGCACTATTTTAACTTGTAAGTCAAAATCAAAAATCATTTATTTCAAGTAGGCCAGTTACAGGCACTTTTGAACTGTCGAAACATTGTAAAGCACTTTTTTTTGAATTGTGAAGCTTCACACAAGTGAAGTCCTACGTAATTTTTTATATGTATTATAGCAATTACAGTTTTTCAGAGTTACTTGCAAATAGCTACTTATACAAAGTTTCCTAAGTTGAGGTTACGATTTCGTGTATCAAAGTGGTTTGATTGATATCTCTATGAGCAGTATAATACATGAATGCGTCAGTGTCTATCTTGATATATTATATAATACATGTGCGTGTGTGTGTGCTTGCTGTGAGGTAACAAAGGTGTGACAAGCTTAGCAATCAAAGTACTATTAGAAAGTTCGTTCGTCGTCGGTGTCGTACGTGTAGCGCTGGAGCGAGACGTGTCAGCTTTAGATATTACGTTACTTTGTCATGTTTGGGAGCGTGTAGACAAGAAATTCGCTGTTTCGCCTCTGGGGTACAAATATTGGCTCCAGCAAACTTTTAGAAAAACACATGATGTTTAAAAACACTACTCCCAGAATAATTTACTTTCTTGCATTAGAATACCTCGTTTTGTAAAATATTAGGTAGTGTGTAAAATTTGCGGGGCCTTGATAGTTATCACCACAATTACCAATGATTAATCCTTTGTCTCTTTTACTTTGTCGTTTGACTTTACCAGGTTGATTTAATTCTAGAACGACCTAAAACAAATAGCGTTAATAAAACGATGTTAAGGATCACGAAGTTTTAACTAGGCGACACTACAATATGGGAAATTAAATTATAAAAAAAAACATTGCCCCACACTAGCAATTATCGTAGGTGCATTTAAAAACATTCAACCTCACATACACAAACAGTCAGACCCGGAACAACTAACTGTAGGCCATACAAATATTTTTCTTGCGGGGATCGAACCTGAATACGTAGCGAATGACAACATGGTTGGCGCAGTGTCTACCGTTTATCAGCAATCAAACGATTAGACACGGCGCCAACCGTGTCGTCATTCAAAGTACGTTTCCCTGTTATTTAATTGTACGAGCTACAACGCTTCCCAATAATAAATTTCATCCAAAATTAATAAATTCAGTATTCTATGAGAGATTTGCATATTATCAGTTATAGACAAATCAAACAAGCGAGGCGGAATATTATTCACAATATTATATCGATTTTGAATTAATTGAATCGAGATAAAATACAAATTAACTTCAGTGTCTGTATTTGAATTTTAAATTAATGTAATCGTTAAATTATCAGATTTGTAATTTGCGCTGTGAAAATACTGGCGGTAAAGTCTACATTACATCAACTTATATCTATCTAGAACAAAAACAGCTGATAGGGAGCACTCAATGCATTAGAACTATCTTTACACTTTTTTTTTGTTCATGTTCATGTTTCATGTTCCTTCTATTGCCCTTTACGTTCCGGGGCCGCGGTATCTCTTTCGAACAACCCGCAACCCCGGCAGGACTATCTTTACACTTGACCAATCATTTACTTAATCAGATAAGTCGCTCTGTTTCTACTACTTCTGTTTGTACTACGAAGCGCGAGTATGGATACAATATACCATGGGATTGATTCACATAATATGCACAAAATTCCTACTGCACCAAATGCACGTGAATTCTAAATCTGAACTTATTGTAAATTACCTACTGTAAATGTGTGAAAGGGGAACAAATTGTTTTGGGTCTAAAGATTCTTAATTTATTCTAGAAGAGCATACATTGTTCACTTATCGAATAAATACATAATTAATATAAAGTGTGGTCCAGTAGCTAGTAAATGTTTTTTTTTTATTATAGTGTGGGTATGTAAGATGTTAATCTTCCGAGCGTTTATTATCATTACTGTTGAAGTAACAATATTGTAAGGAAACAATAACGTCAAGCTTTGCTAATGTCAAACTTATCAACTATGTGACATTAGCCGAACTGTCAAAGTCAAATGACAATTCCTGTCTGATGAAGTGCGACGTGCACTTTTGCTCGAGACAGCTCTTCGGACGGGCGCATCACTTACGTATCGTATTACAATTATTATTACTTAGTTGCTAGGTGTGTAAGAAGACCGAAATCAGTAATCGTTGTAATTAATTATAAATTTCATCATTAAATTTATATTTTTTTTGTAAAGAGAATTGTTTTCTATTTCCTTATATCAGAAGTGCGATAACTACCCACATTTGGTTTTAGTTTTCAAATTATTGATTTCGGGTTTTGTATTTTGTTGATTGCTGTGCATTATCGAGTTGAGTGTCGCAATTATGGGAAAACGAAATCGTTCGCGTAGTGGATCGCATAGTCGTTCGCGTTCTAGGAGTCGCAAAGTTTCAAAACGTCGGCATCGAAACCGTTCGACGTGTAGCCCGCGATCTAGGAGTAAATCAGGGTTACGTGAGTCCTTACAAACAATCGTATCCCGGTTAAATGCGCTTGAGGATAAATCGTCGGTAGTTTCGTCGAATAATGTCGAAGTACCCTCAACAAACAATGATTCATCGGAGAAAATTGTCAAGGCTATTCATTCTTTAAAGTGCGGAGGTACATATGATTTTTATGTGTCAAAGTTTGATCCTCATATTCACGATGTTGATGAGGTAGATCGAGCACAAATTCTAAATATGTGGAACGATGCTGAATGTTTGTCGCGTATCGGTCACTGTCTTAAGGGCGATGCAAAGTCTTGGTTAGACGATTGGGTTACCACAGACCGCTCTTGGAGTAATTTTAAACAAGATTTTAAATCTTTATGTGTGAAAAAGATTGACGTGGCGAATATTCTTTATGAGGTCATGAGTGCCAATTCTGATAGTTTCAGTACGTATGCGGAGTATGTACGTCGATCTTTATTGCGGTTACGTATAGTTAAAGGTTTGAGTGATGAACTCATTAGTGCGATTATTATTCGTGGTATCAATGAACCCAACATTAAAGCGGCAGCTACTAATGAGAACCTTAAGCCATGCGAATTAGTTAATTACTTTTCTACTTTTGTGAAACCGATTGAAAGTAAGCTTGAAAAACGTTTAAATCGTAACTCAGTGGCATCTAAGGTGGGTGTGAAACCACATTTTGCCGAATATCTTGTCCAAAAGACACCATTTAAATGTTTGTCATGTGGAGAAACTGGTCATAAACAAATTAAACTGTCGTGTAAAAAAAGAAACATCAACTTCTAGCACGAATGAGACTAACAGTGATGTAAAATCAGTTAAGAAAATGGTTTGCGCGTATTGTAAAAAAAATGGGCACCATATCAACGATTGTTTCGCCAAACAACGTTCAGATAATAGAAAAAGCAACGTCAATTTTTGTTCCCTATCTGACATTAATAATTACAATGATGTTATAGTTGGAGTACTCCAAGGGATACCCATTGATATTCTGATCGATAGCGGCGCTTTAGATGTGTCTCTTATTTCGTCCTCTGTGGTTAATTATTTTTCGTGTGCTACAAAACTTATGGAAATATTAAATGATTTTTCTAAATTTATGATAACTGGAACTGCTACTTCAACTGTGATCACCGGTAGTATGCACATTCTCTTGAATAGTGATGCGCCCGTGTATTATAGGCCGTATAAATTATCTTTTAATGAGAAGTTGCGGGTACGTGAAATAATTAACGACCTTTTAGCTAAAGAGATTATCCGTGAATCCGAATCTGCGTGCGCGAGTCCTATACTCTTAATTAAAAAGAAAGACGGAACAGATCGAATGTGTGTAGATTTTCGTGCCTTAAACAAAATCACTGCATTGATCAATTCTCCACTGCCCGAAAATGTCCGACAAGTAAGGCAATTTTTGGGATTAGCGGGGTATTTCAGGAAGTATATTGAAAACTATGCCCTCAAAACTTCAAGTATTGTGCGTTTGACAAAAAAAAGACGTAAATTTCAAATGGGAAGAAGAACAAGACCAAGCTCGTAATGAGGTTATTAAGTGTTTAACGAGCGAGCCTATTCTCGCAATCTTTGATACTGATTTAGCCACTGAGGTCCATACGGATGCTAGTAGTCGAGGATATGGCGCAGTATTACTCCAGATAGCTATAGATGGTCGTAAATCAGTTGTTGCCTATTATAGTCTGGTCACGCATGGAGCAGAGGTGCGATATCATTCATATGAGCTCGAAACGTTGGCGGTAGTCAAAGCTTTACGTCACTTTCGGCATTACCTTATAGGCATAGGGTTTAAAGTAATTACGGATTGTAACGCATTAAAGGCTACGCAAAATAAAAAGGACTTACTACCCCGTGTAGCGAGGTGGTGGGTGTACCTACAAGATTTCACTTTTACAATTGTCTATAGAAAAGGTGTTTTACTGCCCCATGCGGATCACCTTAGTCGCAATCCCATTCGCGTTGGAAATTGGGCTCAAATTGCACAATCAGGTGATGAAGAAACGCAAACAATACTTAGACAGTTAGAAGAAGGACAGTTATATGCTAGTCGATATGTTAAAAACAATGAGATCCTTTACTATCGATATTCGCCTATGGGCGAACAATCACGGCTACTTTGCTTTATACCGAAAGGTCACAGATTGAGTTTACTTAGAATATTTCACGATGAGAATTGTCATATAGGGGTAGACAAGACTATCGGATTGATCTTAAATCACTTTTGGTTTCCGGGCATTCACGCTTTTGTAAAAAAGTATGTAGGACACTGTTTAACTTACATAGCTAATAAGCGGATTCCTCGAGCACCCTTACAGCCCATCACGTCATGGACTAAGCCCAAAGTTGCTTTTCATACCGTTCATGCCGATGTCCTAGGCCCTTTACCGGAGTCGAATGGCTATAAGCACATTTTAGTGCTGGTTGATGCTTTTTCTAAATACTGCCTTGCTTATCCCCTTTATAGACAGGACCATGACGAATTAAAGAAAGCGTTTCAAAACGCTATTTCCTTATTTGGCACTCCACACCTTATAGTTACCGATCGAGGTCGCATGTTTGAATCCAAAAGTTTCGTTAAATGGATTAGCGATTTAGGATGCACCATTCATTACATAACTCCTGAGATGCATCATGCGAATGGCCAGGTGGAGAGATATGTGCGTACTCTTCTTAACATGTTACGTGTTGAGACTAATCATAAGAAAAATAAGTGGTCCGTAGAGTTATGGCGCTTGCAGCTGGTACTTAATATCACAAAACAAAAGACCACTCAAGCATCTCCATTTTTGCTGATCGGTATTGAAGGTACAACTCCTGTTATACAAACTTTGGTTCGTGATATCACTACGGACTGTTCAAATAGTGATCGTCGATCCTTGCGAGAACTCGACCGACAGAGGGCAGCTGAACGTCTTAAAGATAATCAGAATCGTCAAGACAAGAATGTCAACAAAATGCGGCTACCACCTCATGTTTTTCATAAAGATGATCATGTTTTTGTAATTATGTACGCACAGTCCAAGGGGAAATTGGATTCCGGAATGCGCGGACCTTATAAGGTGACAAGAGTATTAGCAAATGGTCGATACGAATTGAAGCTTATTGCTGGAGCGTACGGCAAAGTGACCTGTGCCGCAGCGCAGTTAATGGTACCTTGGAAAGGCGAATGGACTCCCGATGAGTGTGCTGCTTTCTTTGAGTGAGAGTAGACATTGACTATATCTGTGAGGTATTTTTGCCTCTAGTCTTGTTTGTATACTAGACCTTGTGTGTTATGTCTAGTCTTGCTTGTATACTAGACCTAGATGCAGACCAATCAGATGTAACCATTGAGACCATGCCTTTGATAGATGATGAAACTACACCTGAAGTACAAAGCGCTCCAGCCTACGGTGATGAGGAAGCTAGACCATCATTACCTGCCGAGGACGTCAGGATGTCAGGAGAGGCCGTGTAAGGAAACAATAACGTCAAGCTTTGCTAATGTCAAACTTATCAACTATGTGTCAAAGTCAAATGACAATTCCTCTCTGATGAAGTGCGACGTGCACTTTTGCTCGAGACAGCTCTTCGGACGGGCGCATCACTTACGTATCGTATTACAATTATTATTACTTAGTTGCTAGGTGTGTAAGAAGACCGAAATCAGTAATCGTTGTAATTAATTATAAATTTCATCATTAAATTTATATTTTTTTTGTAAAGAGAATTGTTTTCTATTTCCTTATAATATATGTAGGAAATTCGTTATCTTCACAGTCGCTCATAGTGGGCATCAGCAGGGTCCGGGCGAGAAATAAAGTCGTTGGCAGAATTACTAATAATAATTTATTTCGTAGGTAGGCGAATCACAATACTTTCACTTTAGATTAACACTAGAGACAACAGACGGCTAACAGAAAATAACACAATACAGTTCCTAGGCTATTGTTTCTTCAAGAGCGGACGATCAGGTAAGAAAGGGCCGAATACTGAGCGCACGCTCTTTTATTGACCATTTCCCTCCAGTCTAGGCTCTGTACACGCCGTTATGACGTTTGTGCTTCGTTGACGTCCCGTACTAATGACCGGGATGCGACACGGCCATCCTGTGTTTCACACGTCCTCGTGTGTTAATCTGAAGCAAAAGAAATACCACACAGTATCATTCACGCTCGGCCATATCTGACCTAAATAACTCTGACTCAATAAAAGTATCATGTCTTTGAACATTTTTATTATAAATGCAAGAATGTAACTACAAAATTCTGTAACACCATTGAAATTACACAAACAAAACATAAGTAACTGACAATTGCTGCAAAATCTCTATTTACAACACATGTAAACAGTAAAAAAGTCATCCTTGTGACCATGAAATGCGACACACACTAAGTCAACTCTGTGACTACAAGTGTTCTATGGTAGTCATCCCTGTGACTCCAAATTAACAGTCAGTCAACCCTGTGACTTAAGCGCAACACATTTGCGCACGCATACACATGTCAACCCTGTGACCATGCGAACTCAATGATTCAGTCATCCCTGTGACTAATCAATCAGACAGTCATCCCTGTGACCATCACATAATCAATCAGACAGTCATCCCTGTGACTAATCAATCAGACAGTCATCCCTGTGACTAATCAATCAGACAGTCATCCCTGTGACCATCACATAATCTTACAAAGATTGTCATCTCTGTGACAATAACATACAATCATAGACAGTCATCCCTGTGACCATCGCATAATCTTACAAAGATTGTCATCCCTGTGACAATAACATACAATCATAGACAGTCATCCCTGTGACCATCACATAATCTTACAAAGATTGTCATCCCTGTGACAATAACATACAATCATAGACAGTCATCCCTGTGACCATCGCACACAAAATCAACAATAATTTAACTAATTACCTAGAGTACCTGCAGCAATGTCAGGTGAAGGTTCTGAAACGCCTTCAGTATCACATTTCGGTAAATCACAGTTATCATTTAATTCAATAATCACATTAGCTTCTGGCATTTTCCTAACCCTATCATGCGTGTACTTATATGTTCGTTTTGAATTTAAAGATTTTAGCAGATGGCGGTCACCATCCAGAACTTCGATTATCTTAAATGGACCTTTGAATTTGGGGTCTAATTTGGTTTGGTTTCTCTCTTCGTTCTCAATTAATACAAACTCGCCTACTGTAAATTTATTAAGCTTAGCCTTTGAACTATTAAACCTTTTCCTGTCATACTCAGCTGATTTTTCGATATTCTTTGCTGCATTTTCTCGTAATGCGTCTAAATCAATTGACATTTCATCGTTTTCTACATCACATGCCATCAATGACAGTGGCCTTGCCACCTTACCGATCATAAGCTCCAGTGGGGAACATTTGGTAACCCTATTGATAGTACAATTGAGAGCTAATTGTACCTCTCCTAAAGAATCCTGCCATGATTTTTCAGAGTTAATCTCTACTGCCGTAAGCATAGACTTCAGTACACTCATGACTCTTTCAACTTGCCCATTTGCGCGAGAAGAGCCAGTGGCAATTAAGTGAAGGTTTATATTTTTGCTGTCACAAAATTCGCGAAATTCCTTACTGGCAAAACACCTTCCTTGGTCAGCAATGATACGAGTGGGTGTACCGAATAGTTCTACGCTGTTGGTAACCGCTTGAATGCTACTTTTAGTGTCAATATTAGTAGTGTGATTTAATAAAACGAATTTTGTAAAGGCATCAATTAAAACAAAAGCGGACTCTTTTACATCATTTTTTCCGCTAAGCTTGCCTGTGGCATCGATGTGGTATGGGGTGAAGTTCGGCTTGGACTTTAGCTGATCGAGACTTAGCTACTTTACACGTGACACAGTTTTCTACAAAACGTTTTACGTACCTCGACATTCCTTCAAACCAATAATGATCGTATACTTTCTCAAGCGTCTTCTCCCACCCAAGGTGAACAAGAGAATCATGAATGTTGTTTATGACCGACCACTTTAATGCATGAGGTACAATTGGAAGACACCGCGTCTTACCATTACGTTGCACTTTTCTATGGAAAATACCGGATCTAAGGCCGTAGATACGTCAAGGACTGTTTTAAGTCTGTCAAGTCCCTGTTCAACGGACTCAGCTTGTATCATGACGTCATCGCGTGCCAAGTTTCCCAATGCATTAACGATAGCTCTTTGAAAAACAGTGATAGCATTCTTTAAACCATAAGGCATAGTCAAATATTCGTACTGACCGTCAGGAGTAATAAAGGCTGTACGCTCTATAGACTCAGCATGGCATGGAATTAAATGGAAGCCTAATTAAACTAGCACAGTCGAGTTTAGTAAAGAATTTTGCTCCTTGTTAACGCGATATTAAATCAGTAATAAGAGGGAGGGGGTATCTATCGGAAATAGTATTTTCATTAAGTTCTCGATAATCAATACACATCCTATCGGAACCGTCCTGTTTCTTAACTAATAAGGCTGGGCTAGCAAAAGGCGAACAGCTCGCCCTAATTATATTTGCGCGTAAAAGTTCGTCAACTTTAGTTCGCATAACGTTACATTCCTCAACCGATAACCTATAAGGACGTCTTTGAACAGTTTTACTCGGATCCTTTAACCGTATCTCTAATTCACCTGTCGTGACCCGCGTGGTTGGCATACCAGTTACAAAGTAATTTGAATAGCGATTTAAAATCTCTAAAAGTTGTGGTCTATATTCAAAGGGTATATCTGTATCAATACTACTAAAATCAGGCGAAGAGTTCTGGATAGTGCAGCTATTAACAATGTTACTTTTTAACAATTGAAAACTAGTACTCGTCATCACAATCGAAAATCCTAAACTCAATATTTCACGACCAATCATTATGTCACTGCGTAAATAAATATCAGGTAACACATGTAACAACAATTCTAACGAGTGCTCATTAATTATAACCTTAGCTATAATTTGTTCTGTTGATTTTACGCTACTTTGACCAATACCAGTTAAAGAAATAATATTGAAACTACGTTTACCACTAAATCTACTAGCTAAAGTTTCCTTTATCAATGAACACTCAGTACCGGAATCATAATGAAAAACATAAGACTGACCGTGATGTTGAAGATATCCAGTCGGAGGTTGCACGACGCACAAGTCGACTCGACGCTCGGCCTGCGTGCTCGTGCTGTTGCTGGTGCCGGTCCCCGTAGTACAGCGGCTCGCCACATGCCCCAACGCTCCACACTTGAAACATCGGATGCTCGATGCCTTGTCTGCACGATGAGCACTGGATGCCACGTTGGACTTCGCTGGCGAACTTGGCTTGTAGTTTTTCGGTTTTGATCTGCACTCAGCCTGTCGGTGACCCAATTTTCCACAGCCAAAACACTTTGATGTTGATGGTTTGTAGAACTTTGCTCGTTTGCTGTCAGATGTTGACAACGCTTCGGTTGCAGGTGACTTTCGCTTTGAATACGAAAACGCCTGTAATTCCTTTTGCAGTTGTTGGCGGGAAGTAATTTCCGTTGTAAAAGCAAGACGTTGTAGTCGCAAGTCACGTTGAGAAATGTGTGCCACAGCGATTGCTACGGCGATCTGTTCTTGGGTGCAATCTTTCCAACAGCTCATTAAAGAAGTAATAATACGACTCGCACACGCAGCTAGCGACTCATTGTCTTTTAATTTTTCATTAATTAAATTGATGAGGGTACCTGCACACGTGTCTGTAGATATGAACCTTGCAGTGAATAGGTCCTTAAATTCCGGCCACGATATCCCAGGGTATGATACCTGAGACAGCCATGCAGAAGCGGTACCTTTGAGGGCTTTGCTTAAAATAACGACGAGTTGACCGCCACGTGGTGCATAGTCTTCGAAGCAAACATCAGCCGTTGCACACCACGATCTCGCATCACTCTCTTCTTTATCGGGGTTGAATTCGGGTAGGGCGAAGCGACGACTTGATTCTTGCGGTTGTAGGGTAGAAATCAAGGCCATCATATTATGATTTTGTTTTTCAATAAGTTGGCGCCACAATTCTTCATTATTTGATGATTTCTCAGCCCGTTGACATCCCACGTCTGATGTAGGAAATTCGTTATCTTCACAGTCGCTCATAGTGGGCATCAGCAGGGTCCGGGCGAGAAATAAAGTCGTTGGCAGAATTACTAATAATAATTTATTTCGTAGGTAGGCGAATCACAATACTTTCACTTTAGATTAACACTAGAGACAACAGACGGCTAACAGAAAATAACACAATACAGTTCCTAGGCTATTGTTTCTTCAAGAGCGGACGATCAGGTAAGAAAGGGCCGAATACTGAGCGCACGCTCTTTTATTGACCATTTCCCTCCAGTCTAGGCTCTGTACACGCCGTTATGACGTTTGTGCTTCGTTGACGTCCCGTACTAATGACCGGGATGCGACATATATATATTTTTTTTTGTTTTTAACTCAAACAAAGCTATTATTTCCGTTCAATTCCCTCTGAAATCTCTTTTCATGAGAATACAGAAGAGTAAAAAAAGAGAAACGAAAGTAACTTCGATGATTCAAATAAAAATATGGTCAATGATAAAAACGGCCCTCTAGACAAGTGCTAATCGCTTTTAAAGTATTTTGTATCTCTACGACGAATTACAAGAGGAGTAACATAACCCTTGGGTAACTTAATATCTCATTCACATTTTTTTTATAAAAAAAAACGCACACACGATACAGGAGAAATTCTCGTGTGGGGGACACGAGGAATTTCTCCTGTGTCGTGTGTGCGTTTACAAACATTTAAACTCACATACACAAACAGCCAGACCCGAAACAACTATTTGTAGGCCTTACAAATATTTGTTCCGTGTTGGAATCGAACCCGCGACACGCAGCGCAGCAGTCGTTCGCTCAGCCACTGCGCCAAACGTGGCGTAAAAAAAATTGATTAAACGATATCGCTGAAATAATGACACTTTTTCTTTCCACCCTCTAGTCTCCTGAACATTATTCAGACATTCCTTATAACCTTTACCTTATAGGACCAAGAAGTGGTCATGAAAAAAACATTTACCACAAGAACTGTTCCAAGCAGAAACTACACTTGCTACAAAAGCGCGTAAAAACACAAATTACAGCTCCTGAAAAAATATATTTTCGCCTAACTTGCCCAAACCAAAAGTTACTGCCAACACCTGTGAGCTATAAATACTTATGACCCACTAAACTTGATTCATTTCAGCCGACTAGGTCAAATATAACTTACAAATAGGTGCGATTCGAACTGACGACCCGCGAACTGGCGACCCGCCAAATATTAACACGATCAATATACCATTTTGGCACTGCATAACTCTGTTATTTGAATTTAATCAGGCTTTCACTGACAAATACATGGATGTACTTGGCAGTGAAAGAATGGGTTAGCAATGTTACGCTGCTCAATAGTTTTTTTTTTCGATCGCACGTTGGGGGTAACACAACTTGACTTTGAGCATGCTTAGTGTAGAACGGAATGATACGAGGGCAGCCTACACTGGTTTTATTGCCAGTGACGTACAGGGCAAGAAGAGCTTGTAACAAAACACAAAATGACTTTGACCATAGATGCTGCTAAAAGTTACCTCTCAGCTATCATTCCTGGCAAGTGAGGTATTTAAGTATTTCTAGATCATTAGAAGATGACCACTTCAGTATTTAACAATTAGTGATGATAACACTACTTTCCTGTTACCCAGTGTACAAACTAAAATACACAATCTGCCGCTTAAGTTAATATCGCGTTAAACTCCCGTCCGTTTATAAAAATGTATGTTTCCACTGCGCCATTGTTTTTTATACTTTTAACCCGAATACGAGTCAAATACTGTTGCCTAGTTTCACTGAATTTAAAAAGGCACCGTGTTTTTTTCGCTTGGGTATGTGGTTGCTTATCTAAAGCTATAATGGCTGAAACGGTTCGGACAAATGGCAGTCAAAATTCAGCTGTGCTTTGTGAGTTTAAATGGGAAAACACTATTTGAAATGCATTTCTTTAATTCTATCTGTTGAATAATGCATAAACGTGTACAATATTATCGATGTAGTTTTTGTGAAAGCTTAGATTTCGCCATTTAGGTAAATTACGCTTAAATATTCTAATAATGGAAATCGGCACTTAATTACAGCCACCCACCAATAGATGGCGCTATTATCAAGAACCATTAAACCTCGATTCCCTCTCACTTAAATCTTCCTAAATGAAAACGTTTTCTACAAAGAGGTTTTAGTGAACGAAATGAACCGTCAATTTTGAACGTGAATATATTAAAAATAATCCCAGTTTACACACGTAAGCCTCATTTACTCGGCGCCCGCGGTAAATGGGACACTACATCATTTCCAGCAGACATTTTCAGAATAAAATAGGTATTATAGCCGTAATGTGTTTTGATAATTCGCTCGAACGACTTCAGCATTTATTTTGTTTGAGCAAAATGTCTGTATATTTCTTTCTTTATTACTTGGTATTGCTTTCGATGTCAGTGTTTTGTGAGCCTAAATGCTTACTGGTTTTGGTGAGGACCTTGACTTTTCATAGTTATGGATTTTTTTGTTTGAAGGGATTTTCTTACTATTCTTAGGATTCCTTACCTCAAAAGGAAACATCTGAACCCTTATAGGATGTCTGTCAAGACTCTTTATCTCGCAAGTGCGTAAAGGTATCGAATTGAAATTAAAAACCATATACTCAAGTCTGTAGTCTCTTGAAGCTGTGTATAAAATAATCCTCTAAGTCTATGTTGTCAAAAGATATGGCTGTTTATGTCGCAAGTTTGTACGGAACCCGCAGGTCAGACGCACACTTGGCCGGTTTTTTTCTTACCCAAAACTTTTTAAATAGATAGAAACATTAATACTTATTTTCGGTTTCAAATGAAACTTCTTCAGGACTTAACACCTAACAAACCCCGTGCGAGGAAAAAGTATTCCATGTAAAAAAAGTTGTTTTACCAAAAAGTTTCCATGCACACCATGCGAACTCTTTGCCAACTGCCATTTAGATAATCCCATGCCACAAGTTTGTTTTAGTTACGTAACTTTTCTATTTATTTGCGTCCTTGAATTAAGGCTTTGGCCCCATTTATTTCCACGGTGCTTCAAAAAATTCGTGAGTTATATTTTTAATTTATAACTTCCTACAAGATCTATTTTTTATTTCTAAATTTTAACTGTCAAGTTAAAACCAATTTGGTTTTTTTTGTTTTGAACTGGTAATGAGGCAAGGTATTATGATTAAATCTGAAAGAAAATGCTTCAAAATATAAAACAGAAAATCGTTGAAATGTGTTTGTTCTTATTCTGCATTCCTATTCAGCTTCAGATAAAGTTCGAATTGCAACTAAACAAATACATTTTAACGATGAACGTAGAATACTAGCTAATCATACCAAGTATTCACAAAAAATAACGTTAAATCTTATTTTTATCACTCACTGCATAACGTCAGTGATATTTCGAAACCGTTTCTTCCTAAAAACAAAGTAAATATCTAGTTTCCATTGAAAAATGCTCAAAAAACCTATTGCTTGCGCTCGGTGCATCGTGTTACGTCAGCAATATTTTGAGAGCTGCTAAGCTGCAAGTGCAGCTTGCTGAAAGTCAAGAAGCACTCGACGGAGTAAACAGCTGATAGTTACTGAAGTTGAGTGCTATCTTAAGCTAAAAAGCATTTTTCCTAAAACACAATATTCTTGAGCTGCGGAAGTTGTTTATTATTTCAAATGTTATGTTATTAAAGTCAAAGAAAGTGTTAAACAGGCGTCTGGTAGTAGTTTTGTTTTTGTAATTACTTTATTAAACAGACAGAGTAACAAACATCCATACATCCATGCAATATATGGATGTATGGATATTTGTTACTCTTTCACGTCAAAACGGCTTAACATATCTTGATGAAATTTGGCACAGAGTTAGATTATAGTCTGGAATACAACATAGGATACTTCTTTTTCGATTACCATGCGGGCAAGGCGCGGGCGCCAGTCAGTTCCAAATAAAAAGATCAAACTGCCGCTTTAGTCTAGTGGTCGTAAGCGTGACTGCTAAGTATTAGGTCCTAAGTTCGATTCCCAGGCCGGATTTTATTGGATGTTTCCACTAGAAATTCCTCAGTAGCAGTCACGAATTTTGGATACGTCTCCGGTTGATGGTAATTGGCTCGTCTGTAATACATAAAACTTGAACATAGCTAGCGAATTGTGTGTGTAGGTACACCTCTGCCCAACACTTGAGGGATCACAGGCGTGATGCTGATGATGTTAAATGAACAAACAAACATAAAAATAATAAGAAACTAAAATTACCAGTAAATCCGAAAAAAAAAATCTCATTAACATTACAATAAGTATGTTTAAAAAATCTACAATCTAAAAAATATCGTAATCACTCTCTTAAAGGTGGTTTGAAGGCCATTAAATTTGATTGTCCACCGATGGGGAATCAACTAATTTGTTACAAGTAATAGGGGAAGCAAATCACTGAAAGGGCGGGGGGGGGGGGCACGCCCTGATTAGAAGAAACACAGTTTAGTTGATTAATAGTTGAAATGATCATTAATTCGAGGACAGTTTCGAAGGTTGGTAAAGTTTTAAGTTCTTAGAAAATAGGCTGAATTCTGGCTATTTATCTTGGTATATATAGTATACTAGCTGTGCCCAGCGGTTTCACCCGCTGCTCACTTAGGGGTATGAAAAATAGATGTTGGCTGATTCTCAGATCTACCCGATATGTACACAAAATTTCGTTTAAATCGGTCCAGCCGTTTCGGAGAAGTATGGGAACGAAAATTGTGACACGAGAATTTTATATATTAGATATAAATAAACTGTACTGAAATTCTTCGTAATTCTTGGAAAAGTATTTATAATATTTAATGTAACATACATTGTACAATTGATTATTTTCCCTAAATAAATAAATCCTATTATATAATATTATAAAAGCGAAAGTTTGTGAGGATGTATGTTTGTTGCTCTTTCACGCAAAAACTACTGAATGGATTTTGATGAAACTTTACAGGTTACATCAAACTAACACATACGCTACAGTTCATAAAAATAAATTGTATATTTTATCACCACGCGAGTGAAACCGCGGGTCGCAGCTATACGCATCAGTGTTCAACTATAATGTACCAAACAATATAGCTGAACTAGTAAGTGGGAGGTCAAGACGTTGTAATTCGAATTTCGAAATCATCGAGTTCCTTTCCCAGTTAGATAAACAGCCAGATTACCTTTTTTGTGGAAAACTCGTTTGTAATGTGATAGTGATCAATGGTATAATTGGCAATCAAGCCCAACCACTCCAAATAAAGTGATAAGGGGGAGTAGCAGTGAGGGAAAAGCAATTTATGACAACGATGTGGAGAAGTACTTCACCAACCAATATTGCTTTTGATTATTTTTATAACGTCATAAACCAATAAGATAGCTTTAGAAATAATTATTTAAACTTTTGACTAAAACGGCCAGGTTGTAATATTTGTGTGCGAGTAAATAACCTACAGTTAACTTCAAATTAGGTAACAATCCACACTAATTATAGTTTTGGTTTAACGCGAGTACAATTGTAGTTCTTGTGGAATCGTTATTTGAATTGCTGAACTTATCGTGTAGTTTACCTGTAAAAGAGGTAATTTACACTTACGTCAACGACTTTTATTGTTTACACAAGGTGGAAGATTAACCGATAGATATACTTAAAACGGAGATCTGTCGCTGTGGCTAAAACACCGCAGTATGAGTGCAACACCTTTTATAATACTTTTGATTCTCACTAGCACACATCCCTCTGCAATGCCCCGTGTTAGCCGGAAATTATGCCTTGAGGACTTCCTACCTTAATGCAACGTTTAATTGGTTCTAATCTAAGTGGTTTTATATTAAAGTGCTCGGAATTCATCCTACTTCTAAGACTTAAAAAGGTTACAGAGTTACTTTTTCATTTATAATATGAGTTACAAAGAGATAGGTTCAGTGAGGAATTTGCTTTAAAGGTATAAATTGAATAACTTTTCGTGGAAAATTCTGAAAAAAAAATACGTTGCCCCACACTTGGATTTCTCCTGTATCGTGGGTGCGTTTACAAACATTTAAACTCACATGCACCAACAGCCAGACCCGGAACAACTATTTGTGGGCCATACAAATATTTGTTCCGTGCGGGGATCGAACCCGCGGTACGCAGCGCAGCAGTCGATCGCTCAGCCACTGCGCCAACCGTGTCGTCAAAATCGTATGATGCTAGTTTTAAATAAATCGAAATACTAAAGGAAACCCATTTAATTTACGAGAATACATTGATGTTTAATACTTCCTCTGTATGTTCGAGCAATAATCCATCGTCATATATTCGTGGCACTTCCGTAGCGTAGTATTAGTTCTACGAACAGTCGTAGCTCGAATTCGTGATCCAATTCTGGGTATGCTTTTATTGGATTTTTACTGAATATTCTCAGCCATCGATATTTAACCTGTGCGATATATGTATAAAATACAGTTACCGTTTCTGAGTATTTTGAATTACTTTTAATAGAATAAATGGCTTTCATTTCATATGTCTTTGTAATTATTTGGAAAACTGGCCAGGACTAATTAACGAGCTGTAGACAGAAAACTTTATTACATTATCGGTTACGAATGAAAGAGACTGAAACAAACATGCATGACTGAGAAACAGTATATTAGTGATGCAAGTACAATTCCTATAGAACATTATCAACCACCTTCCGATTTGTGTCGCACCAATAATAGATAACTTAAGTTTGTAATAAAGAAACGATGCTACGCGTCTCGTAGCACCCGTAGCGTTGCTACGTAATATCGTAGCACTAACATGTGCCGTAGCAAATAACATTAAATCAGTGCTACGACCGTGAAAACTTTTTATGAGTGGTACGACGCGCGACGGTTGAATCTTGTTCCTACATAGAATACTAGGTTTTATGAGTCTTTAGATAGATATAACGAATGTTTAAAGGTTTTACTTTATTGAAATCACGAAACAGTTAGTTAATTCTAGAATGTTGTTTTTTTATTTTATGTGACTTCACGTTTGATATATTTTAATGATTAGACAGAAGTGCATAAATAGTAAAAATAAATAATATGAAATTACACCAAAACTCTCTTTGATAGACACTAGAATTAAACCCCGGCCTTAATTTTCCATTTATCGTATCCCGAACAAATTACCAGCAAAAATTCTAAAAATGAATGCATTTTTGCAGAATTTTATTCCTCTAATAATTCTTCATAAGGATACATTTAATCCTGTTGACGTCGCTAAGTAATAATTTAAGACGGAGGCGTCCAATTTTCCGCGTCGCCGCCCGACCGACTCGTTCTGTACAGCGAGGGGATGTGACGTAGTTCACGTCAAGTGACAGGGACGTAGGGAGAAAGTTCACTACGAACAAATAGATTTAATTTATATTCGTTTTGCGTTATGATGACAATCTCAAATTCATATCACCATGTTCCATACCAGAGAACCATTACATGAAACACCAGTGCATTCTTAGGTACTTAATACTTTTTGAACTGCCAATATCAGCGATCCTTATACGAAACATACAAAAATAATTATATCTCCTATGGTTTAGGCAGAATAGTACGTTTATGTTGATTAATTATATTATATATAGACGTCAATATTTTACCTGTGAGTTTCAAATGATACAGGGCGAGCTAGACGCAGTAGAATACCAGTATTTCACATTCGCCTTACTTATGACGTCACCCCTGTACTTCTGTCCTCCCTCTTGCAGCGCTGCGGCCGCTTTCAATTCCTTTCAGCGTCACGCTTGAAGTTTTCCGAATATGAACATAATGCTCTCGCGACCGGGATGCGGCGCTGCATCATTACGTTAAAAGCTCTAAAATTAATATTCTGTAATAACGTGGTAGAGGCTGCGGATATTATTCAAATTGCAAAAGAAATGTATTGTTGTGGAAATATTGTTTTTAGGTTGCTAGCAGCTGAAATTTGATTGTTTCCTCGCTCGTTGTGTTCGCTCGAGGTACTGTACAGCATGAGATCCTGAGTTCGATTCTCAGGTCAGACAAATATTGTTTTTATGTTTTTCTTTCTATATTCCCCAACAGAATCCCCATCACATAAGAAGCTATCAAAATGTGATTGTAGTGCCTATTACATTCCGGTGCCTACTGCCGTGAAAAACAAACATGTTATTGTGTCGAATTCCTCTGAAGCGTATTGCCTCCTGACATTAATGGTGAAAACAAATTGGAACCTACTTTAAAATCAAAATATTTTTATTTCATATCATATTATTATTTCATATCATAGTAGGTCTATATGAAATAAAAATATTTTGGTTTTATAAGTATAAAACCTCGAATAATAGTGCACAATTCGTTTTGGCGTTTTCTTTGGAGAAGAACCGGCAAGAAACTCCATGGTTACTCTTTAATAATTAACGACACGGTTGGCGCAGTGGCTGAGCGATCGACTGCTGCGCTGCGTGTCGCGGGTTGGATCCCCGCACGGAGCAAATAATTGTATGACCTACAGATAGTTGTTCCGGGTCTGGGTGTTTATGTATGTGAGTTTAAATATTTGTAAACGCACCCACAATATAGGAGAAAACGCTAGTTTGGGGCAACGTTTTATGTAAGAAAGTGGCTGTTACTAAGTGTTTCTATTTCAGAAGTCCCATCATTTGTCAGAATATCTCTGTATACGTCGCGTATATTAATAGTGGTAGGTAAATAATAAGTAGTCGAATAAAATGAGGCATTTTACTGAAAAACATCTTTTCAGTTTCCAGTCGAATAGGTTTTCACGAGCCACTGACTCTACGATATTTATGTACGGAGCGTTATGTAGTAAATAATACGAAATCATTGAGTATTTATGAGAAGGGGTGGACGCAATGATACGGTTTCCTGCAACGATTTTTGAAGTTATTATAATTTTCACATGAAATTATTATTTATAACTATTTTAAAAGTTGGTTTTCTTAAAATTAAAAAGGCATCAATGGTTTGCATATCGTTCGTAGATAACACAGTTACTTTTTTTTGCTGATGAAAAATCAAATAACTTCCCCCGCTCTGGGCGGAGCGGGGAGGAGTGTCAGACAAAACCCACCCATGTTCTTTCTATTGCCCTTTATGTTCCGGGCCGCGGTAACTCTTTCGAACAACTCGCAACCCCGGTTACTTCAATTACTGTTTGTAAGAAATGTACAGGTTTTTACGAGATCAGTTACAGGTAGCAGCCGAGTTATTATTTCACAGCTTTATAAACTAACCATTATGCCTGTAGTTCCCTTCTTTTTGTTGGTGTCAATTTGGCATGATCTACCTAAAGTGTTAGTGTGTTTATCTACCTAAGTTGGCAAGTATATGCACACTCACATCTGTGTCGTGAAAAGTTTATCGTATAACAGACCCATTTTTTTTTTTGGGGCGGGATATCATCAAATAACTTTCTCCCGCTCTGGGCGGAGCGGGGGGGCGTGTCAGACTTTTACTGACTAAAATAATAATAATAAAACATTTATTTTCAGGCATCTTAGGCCCATAGATAAATACCTTATAGACAAACATATATACTATGTATAGCTAATACAATTCGTGTTAGTAGATAAATCCTTAACAACTATGTTAGTAGCACTTCACTGCACTATGTCACTGCGCGTTCATGTGGCACTTGTCCGTGGAAGCGCCGGAATACCACTCCCTGCGGCCAAAAGTCCTCTTCCAAGACGAGGTGCAGATAACACGTCGGTACTCGCAGCACAAACGCCTTAAAGTTGACATTGCGACGCGACTCCAACAACTGCACTCTCGCTACGTACTTGAGCTTTTGGCATACGTACTCAACGATGCCCTCCGCCGTAGTGGTGTAGTGTAGGCGGGAGATGTACACTTATGGTGATGTTCGGCTCCGATGGTGCCGTGCCGCAGCGGTTCTTGTTGGTACGTTGACGACGCTTCCTCCCACCCACCCATGTTAATTATATAGACCTTTACGTTCCGGGGCCGCGGTATCTCTTTCGAACAACCCGCAACCCCGGCAGGATAACAGACCCATTACGAAGTCCTCGACCAATAAACTTACACAAAACACACAGAACATCAAACTTAGTCACACACACACACACACACACGCACATACAGTCATCAAGATTTAATTTATCCTCTGTATCTTTATACTTTCTAAATATTTTTCTCTATGGTTTGATTTTTGTTAAATTCTATTTTTGAAAATTTCTCTGAACTGAATGAAAGAGACTAGTCACCACGATACAAGAAATCCTAGTGTCAGGACCAGAGACCAACTTTGAAAATGTATTTTCTGGAATAAGAGAGTTATTTAGTTTCTGGCTACGTTTAGATTATTGTACACCCAGTAAATATAACTTAAACAAACAGCTTCACATAAAGTCAGCCTCGGATTAACAACACAGCTATTTCTATCTTTTTTACCTTTTAGCGTTTAATCTAAATACTTTAGCACTATCTGTAAAACGTTCAGTAATGTACGTTTATACTGAAACAGTTTTGTAGGAAGCTTTGCAAAACTATTCGTTTGTTTCCCTTTAGTCGCAAAATGAGCGTTTAAAAACAAACAAAAAACAAATTAGGTCTAGATAGCGCTGAATTTGTGTTGTATTATAGCTTTGGAAAAGGTTTTTTTAGTATGACTATACACATTACCTGCTTGAATTATAACAACCAGTTGTAAGATTTTAATTGTTGTTTTATTGTTGCTGTCTTTATTTTTATAGTAAAGAATCAGTTGAATTGCGACAGACGAATTGTGCATGGCTTAACTAATTTGATTGATCCTTTAGTAACATTTTAGATAAATGTATATGTAGCAAAACTATGTGAAATACTGGTATTCAGCATCTAGCGAGACTGGGAGCCAATCTACGAGCTACATATGTTGAGATAAGACTGACCGATGATAAACTCTTTTTATAACACAGTTGTACACTAATGCATGTTGTAATCCTTACTAATATTATAAAAGCGAAAGTGAGTTTGTTTGTTACGTCTTCACGCCTAAATGGCTACACCGATTTTGATGAATTTTGGTACAGAGATAGTTTGGACCCTGGAGACGGATATAGGCTAACGTTTTTTTTAAAAAACGTGTGAAATGAGGGAGAAAGAGGAAAGAATAGGGAAAAATTAGCATTGCTGTTACAATAAATAAGGCTCAAGGACAAGAACCAGGTAGCAGGTACCTGCAAATAAGGAAAGGGGAACTGTGTTACCCCGAATTTAACGCAATCGAAGCCGCGGGCAAAAGCTAGTGTTTTAATAAATCGGGTGAGTCTAATACCTGTGTAACTTTTCTTGATTATCTATCAGACTTTCAGCAATATTAAACTGCAGCACCACAAATGAAAAACCAATAACAAAATGAAACCCTGCCATCACCAAAATGAGCTTTATACCAATAATAACAAAGCCGTTATTAGTGTGAAAAGAAAACGTATTCCAATCACAACCTCTTCATTAACACCTACAAAGATATCAGGATGGCACAAAAGTGCTTGAGAGTACCAAAAAGTAGCGGCCCACTTCATTAGCGGTGACGTCATCACAATAACGTACCCGCCATTGTTGAGAGTAAGAAATTGCTCGCCGGTTAGAATTGAGATTTTTTTTGAGTTTTTTTGTCGGGTAGGCGGATATTTTTTGCTACTTAAAGGTCTTGGATGGTGTCTTATTGTATGACGATTCAATTGAAAGCTCCGTGTATTTCATTTAGGTGTTTAAAAGTTATATTTTACAGTCAACTTTGTTTGCTACATAATTGGCGAATTATATATTATGCAACTCTTACCCTTAAGAGGAATACCCTTAATTCAAACAGGTAATGTGTAAAATCCAACCATAGCCTATTTGTGAAAGCTCAGGACATCTATCCGAGGGATAAGATATATCCGCGTAAGTAATGCAAGACAAGGACAGCCCCTTGTATTAGAATTTATGCCAAAAAACGCAATGTTTAAAAAAACTGATTTGCGATGTGTGTGAATTTTTTTAATAGGTTACCGTTTGACGTACAAGATCTTCCTTTACCAAATTTTAAACTAAAGCTAATATTTTTTAAAAAGATGATCTACTCAGTAAATTAATGGCTTCAGAATGAAGGTTATATAATTAAAATTGTGAAATAATGTTAATGATATAGGTTTAATCAGATATCATTGAATTGTATAATTATGTAAGCACTGAATGGAAAAAAACTGTATTATGCTATAATATCACATGCCCTACCATAGGCTAAATAGAACTTAAGACGACTATGTAACATTATAAAAACACCGAATGTAATTTACTCTATTTATATATTAAATGAATTTGAATATTTGAGTGACATCGACCTCTATAATGTTCCCACTTGTAGAATACGAGGCTCGTCACTGTGACAGGGAACGGGCCCACCATTTGGTTGATGAATACGTCTTTGAAGTTTATAATGAAATGAAAATGAAAAATGAAAAATGTTTTATTTGTTTTACAAGTAAACTTAACAACTAGTGATTGGAGCCTCCTTTTAAGCAAAAAGCCTGTGTTAGGAGACTCCGCTCTTCCAAAACTTAAAATATTAACATAAAATTACTTGTTTTAAGTGTTATAAAATAGGCGATTTAAAATAAAAAGAGAAAATTAAAACTAAGCAAAAAGCATGCAAATGTGAGTGAGAGTAGGGGTGTGTGAATGTGAATATGAGGGTGTGTGAATGTAACTATGACTATGAAGGTGTGTGAGTGTGCATACTGAGGTGTGTTACTGTGAGTATGAAGGTGTGTAATGTGAATTTGAATGTGAGCATCTGTGTGTGTGAAAGTTAGGTGATAGTGTGAGGGTATGTTAAAATTAGTGTAACAAACAGAGTGAGTAAGTGGCAATGAAAGAATCAGACTGTATACGTACAAATACGAATGATGAGAGCGTTAAGTGTAAGGTTTTATTTTATTCCAGTAGCTTCTCCGTGTCGTCATAAGTAAGTGGTTTTATCCAATTAGTTACAATTTTTTTACATTCAGTTAATTGTTTATTGTATATGTAGATATCTTTGTTTACTCGATTGTAAAGCTGAGCTGAGCGTTTGTTGTATTGAATACGGGCGAGCTTGGTTTTAGTTTTAGGAACTTCAACTATTATATCCTTTCTTCTTTTCAAAGTTAAGCTGGGATCAAAATTAAGAGTTTTATGTTTCCTGAGAATAGTTTTAATTATATATAGTTTGCGAACAGAGTGTAAATTACTTATTTTATAAAGACTTTGTGTAGGGTACCTTAGGTTTTTGAAGTACATTAATTTTATTAGAGCCCGTTGTCCCCGCTCCAGGTCTATGAATTTAGTCTTAGCCGCCCCACCCCAAATGGGGATGCAATATACTAAGACAGACTGGACTATAGCTATGTATATTTCATTGAGTAGATTTCTGGGTTTATTTGTGTTGGCGGTTATTTTATTTGGCACGATATGCCTTAAGTTTTTGAAAATCCAACTCAGTTTTCTAATTCTGTTGGTAACTTGTTCAAGATGGGAGTACCAAGATAATCTTTGGTCAACAACAATACCAAGATATTTGGTTTGAGAAACTTTGACTAATGTTGGACATAGGCAGTTAATTGAATCGTCACACTCATGTACCTTTATAATAAAGTCGGGGTTTGGTTGTGTCCTGTGTGATGTGCTAAAACATATGTAATTTGTTTTAGCTGTGTTAAGTGTAAGTTATTTGAGAGCCATTTAGCAATTTGAGTCATGCCAGCTTCAGCACTTCTAGCAACATGGTCCCAAGACTTCCCAGAAAATACTACTGCAGTATCGTCAGCGTAGGAAAAAACTCTAGCGTTATTTATTTTAAGGTTGCAGAGGTCATTAATATAAAGTAGGAATAATGTAGGGCCTAGCACACTTCCCTGAGGCACACCGAAAGTGACTTTTGCATCGTTACTAACGTGTTCTCCTACCTTAACTCTTTGTTTCCGGTTCGAGAGGTACTCGGTAAACATTTTAAGTGGAATTCCTCTTATACCTGACGCTTCTAATTTGTTTATGAGGATAGGAACAGAGACGGTGTCAAACGCTTTTTTTAGGTCCAGAAAAACCGTCAGACATTTGTTACCGCTATCCAGATTACCAGCCACAAGGGAGCTAAGAGCAGTAACTGCATCCTCGGTTGATAATCCCGGCCTGAATCCAAATTGCGAGCTGCTTAAGATGTTAAATTTGTGTAAAAATTTTAAGAGCCTCCTGTTAATAAGCTTTTCAATAATTTTCGATATGGCTGGCAAGATGGATATAGGTCTGTAATTGTTGACATCGTCTCTGTCCCCACCCTTGTGTATAAAGGGTTAGAACTGCGGTTGTCTGGAGGGACTGTCTCTTGTAAACGTTCAAATGAATATATTACTAATGGCTTGTCTAGTTATATCGACTTCTATCTACTCAACATTCATTTCCACATCTTATTTAGAGAAGTCGTATACTTTTCACATCAGCATCCCCTCCATTGATCTCACACAATGCCTTTAACTACGTCAGTCATAAAATGTGACGTCTCCCTACAAAAGTAGAGTGGCGTTGATCCGCCGAACTATTTCTCACAAGTTTGTAACAAGGAACATAAAATGGAAGCGATAAAAACGATCATAAATTCCGGACACATCCACGCTCGGCCACGCTTACTTTATTTTACTATCCTGATAGACCTGCTGTGTTAATGTGTTTAATGTAACTTGTTATCGCCTCATTACTAGTTAACTATTGTTTTGCTAAAATAAATAAGTATCCTGTGTCTGTGAAGCCTTGCATGCCAGTTCCCCATAATGCCATACTGACTTTGTCTTTTTTGTGCAACACTAAAATGCCAAAAGATTTTTTACTCTCTAACTGCTAAATTACTGTAAAGTTTTATCTAAATTCGTTCAGTACACTTTGTTTGAAAAAGCAACAAACATCCATCCATCATCACTGGTAGTTAGATTGTTTTATTTGTAAATCATGTCCATCTAGAAACCTTTCACAATAATATCTCAACATCCGCTCCACTTTCCAAATTATAATAAAACTTCACAGATTAGCATGTAGATTGAAAATTAATTACTTGCCACACAACAACAACACTAGATCCCGGACTCCGGGATTATGTAACAGAATCCCGGCGTCTAATCCCGGTGCGCGAAGCAATTATTATTTTATGTTTATAAACTGTCGGCGGTGTATTAAGCACTTGCAAATCTGTCCTGGGACTGTGTGGGGTAGCTCGTTACTTCAGTAATGATACCTAAAGTAAATTGTGTACTAAGTGTCGTTATATTATACGTTTTGGACCTAAAGATGGTGGTCCCTGAGCTCTTAAGTCCACCACCACCTTTTTCAAGGAATCTCGGAACCCACCATCTGGGGGGTAGAAATCAGATAAGCAGTTACTCCATGTTAAAAACTGGTATTTAAGTGCATCGTGTTGAGTTGAGAAAGTGCTGGGCAAGATGATTACAAGTAGTTGCAGGAATATTTTATACTCCAGTAACTATAGGATAGATGAGTTTTTATTCTTTTAAGCTATAGATGATTTTAGACAATTCATTGGCTACCCTCTAGGTGAGTACCTAGAGGGTACAGCGGTTTGCAAATAAAACTGTTTTATTTAAGGAATATCGAAACCAACGAAATTGGGTTGCAAATAAAAACTTAAAACTTCTATGTTCGTCAGTATTTTTGATGCACAAAGGTTTTTCTTATAACAGAGCCTAAACCCAGCTCTGTCTAGACCAAAAGCGCAAATCAACGCCTAATTAAAACCGATATTCATCCCGAAAAAGCAATAAAAATTCCTCGGAACTTTGAAAATTGTAAGCCCTCGACACAAGGGTTCGAGTTGGACCCTAAAGTTGTTGGGTCCAAGTGGTCCCAATTGTTTATGAGGCATGCTAATTAGCGGTTGACCTCTATTTACAGGGCTCTTGAGGGTTTTACTTGTGTACCTGCAATTTGAACTCTTCAAACTGTCGATAGTTTAAAGTGATATAACCTCACACCCTAAATCCCCGAGGGGTTAGGCAAAAGTGTACTAAACAGTACGACACCCACGTGTCACAAGTAATAGAGGTTATCCTTCCACTAATTATCCACAAATCTAGACTATCGTGACTGCTACTGAGAAATATGTAATGGTAAAACTCAATAACACAATGCCCAACCTGGGAATCAAACCCAGGACGTCGTGCTCAGCAGCCGCGCATGCGCATACGACATCTATATTAACGATACAATTTGTCCGTTTTAAGAACTATTAATACCAATATTATTCCTTATTTCCTTCTTATATGTTATTTTTAATTGTCTTGTAGATTCTAATAATGGACATGGTTAATTTTCATCGTACTTTATTTAAAAACTTGTTTACAAAACTTCAGTTATTTCCAAAGACTGTCTGCCTAAACGCTATAGACTTAAAAAGCCAGAACTGATTTTCATACAAACTTAAACGGCTTTGCCCACGGGGGTAGGCAGAAACAACAGAGAGCCACATGCTACGATTCATACATACTTGTATTGCCTCATCCACATTCATATATCTAGTCATACACGCACATTGGTTGCGGGTACTAACTACCATTAAAACTGTTGTGTGTAACACAAAAACATTTCTCATAAATCACTATATATGAGAAAAGTTTTTGTGTTCAATTAATGAAGATTTCATTTAAATTGGCTAAAATATATTAAAACTATTACAGTTGAAGTGGTGTCCGACCACAATCATGCCGGCTGGGAGCTACACTGGCGTGCATCGCGTTAACAATACAATTATATGAAAACAATTCATTTCGGAATTATTCTTTTTAAAACATTCTGTAAGCAAATAAATAAATTCTGTTGCTTGTATGAAATTGCGGTGGGATGCTAGTTTAAAAATAAAATTCGTAATAATATATCCCAAACTTTCTTTCCGCGGATATAGTTCCCAATTCTTCGTTATTCAGGACACCGTCTGCGAAACGGCGATAGTGGTAAGCCGGTTAAGTCTTCCCACGCGTGGCCATAGTGTGAGGCCCCGGGCCAGTGTCGGCAACCACGCGACTAAGCCGAAAAGAGCCAAAAGAAGCCGAGCTAAGCCGAGTGAGGCACACATGTGCTACGTACAGAAGGATTTGTTAGTTCTACAGTTTCGATTGAAATATAGCGGGATTCAGAATGAAACAGTTTCTGCAGTTGAATAATGTTCTATTATTCAAGTTTCTCCAATTTCTTGGAAGAATAATGGAGAGTAATGGTATGTCGTTACCGAACACCTGAATCTAGTGCGGGTTATCGAAACTCGTACGGAATATATGTATAACTATGGCACTAAAGGAAAATATGTTTTGAATTGAATAATAAACTCAAGTCACTTAGATTTATATCTAGTATCTTGAGTGACATGGTTAAGCACGAGTATTTGTCAACATTCAATAACTTATAGAAACTCAACATTCAAGGGCTCTTCCAATTTCAGTTATGACCATCGTAAATAGACAGGCTCAGTCCAGAACATAACAATCATCGTTACAAATTCATCTTCCTATATTACGCTTATGTTCCACTTCGATAATGTCCGCTAAAAGCCTGCTGTTGTCCACATACTGCTTCCCTCACCACCACAATTACTTTAAAGAGGTTTTAACACCCCATGAGGTTTTAGTACCATGTTTTTCAAACTATAACCATGCATCAAAAAATTCATCTACATCGCTGTCAATTGTAAATTGCCCATAAGGCTGCCAGCATTGTCACGTTAGATGACAATGCTAATTATTTGTTAAAAAAAAAAGGATAGCCGTCTGGACACGTGAAGAGTCGATCAACGGTTTGGCGATATCCCAAAAAACTACATGAGCACGTAATAATTGTTGTTAGTAAATCATCGCGAACTTGATTTGTGTAAAAGTTATTTACGGAGTAATCGAAAAGATTATCACAAGTCACGCCTATAGACTTTTAAATAAAAATCAACAACGCTTTTAACGGAAGCCATAAACAATTAACGAAAAAAAAACAAACCTCATTTAACTTCCACTTTCCCTAAACATCGAACAATCATCCGTTTTATAAAAACAACCCTAACGGATTATAACACCTGAAACACTTCAAACAAAGCAACTAATCCTACTTGAAAAAATACCAAACATTACGTTGGGAAATACCTCGGAAACTTTTGAAGGAATCCTTAAAAATCCGAACGAAAGGAAACTTTTCGATTCAAAGCGGGACGCGGGGTGCGGGGCGCGGGGCGCGGGGCGCATGGAAACTTAACGCGGGGTGAATCGCAACTTTTTAGGGTTCCGTGCGGATAGAATGATAAGCGAGCCAATGGGACTCCTGCCAGGGTGGCTGGGTTGTTCGAAAGAGACACCGCGGCCGCGGAGCATAAAGACCAATAGAAGAAACATGGGTGGGTTTTAGTCAGTACAAGTCCCCCCCGCTCCGCTCAGAGCGGGAAGTAGTTTGAAGATTTTCCATTCGTACAAAAAACCAGCCAATTGGATTCTTATACTAAGGCTCTGCTGTCTGCCCATCTATCTATCACAAGGCTTCTAATCTTAATCTTTTAATCCGCTATACGTGGATATTTGATTATTATCACAGAGTGTACTAAACACGCGGGTATATACATAATAACACACTATAACTAGTATTGTTATAACAACAAATAAAAGAAAGTTAAAAACAAAATGGTCCTTTATACGGAACCCTTCGTGTGTGTATCCGACTTGCTTGACCGCTTGTTCGAGTTTCACACGCGATTTGTTTAGCCTCAAAGTCCCCGTTATCCGGCCTGTAGTCGGTCTGACCGGTTAGACGGTTAGACTACTTTTAAACAATGTTCGCAACAAGGGATTTAAATGTTTTGCTGTAGCGCCGATTTGTTTCTTTGGGTGCAATGCAGGTGTTTTTATGGGAATTGGGTTAAAGTAAAGCGATCCCTTTTTTTGGGGGGTGGGAAATCATCAAATAACTTCCCCCGCTCGGGGCGGAGCGGGGGGGGGGAGTGTCAGACTTTTACTGACTAAAACCTACCCATGTTCCTTCTATTGCCCTTTTCGTTCCGGGGCCGTGGTATCTCTTTCGAAAAACCCGCAACCCCGGCAGGCGGAGGCTCTGGGAAGCCCCTCTGCTTTGCTGACATCTCTTTGAGGCGCGCGTGAAACACAAACGCGCCGTCGTAAAGCGATCTCTCGCTTAACCTTTACAGAATTTTAGCGTCATGTTAGCTAATTAGTTAGACACGCCCATCACTACACTAATTTGGAAGTAACTTTGCAACCCGTGAGTTTTTGTTATAGAAACAAAACGTATGTTATGCTGATACTATATTTCATCTACAGCCAATGTTTTCTGTCCCTATGATATTTGTTATTATGAACAAGCAATCCTAGCAGTCAATAAGTGAAAACCACAATAACTTATATTAAAAAGTATTTTGTTTTACTTTTACCCACACTAGGAATTTCTTCTGAACATTTAAGTTCACATACACAAACAGCCAGGCCCGGAACAACTATCTGTAAGTCATACAAGTACTTCTTCCGTGCGGGGATCATACCCGCGACACGTAGCGCAACAGTCGATTGCTTAAGCACTGCGCCATCCGTGTCATCAATTCAATTCTACTGCCCCATTACAATTTATTTAGGGTCGGGCCAGACTGACTTTTTTTCCATAGTATTAATAGTCATCTTAGCAGCCCCCTCCTTTTTAGCTGTAAATCAATTCTTACACATTCCACCAATCACTTCTTTGGTCTAAACTAAATCAAACCACACCAAACTTACAAAGCTATCTAAAACACTCGAGACTTGACGAAGTTAACTATACTATCTAGTTCAAACAATCCAATTCCCGCGACGATCGAATCTCGTCCAATCGCGGCGAACGGTAACCAATAGTGACCAATCGCGTGGCTCCAATCCCCGCTGATTGAAACTCACACTGACTACAATAGAATTAGAGGTTGTAAGGACACCGGCACTGATGTCCTTTTGTTTTTGTTCTTATTCTTAACTTTGTTTAAGATGGAATCGTGTTTTGTTTGTATTTTACTTCTTCCATGATTTTCCTTTTCTCACTTTTGAATGTCTGGTTCCAGATCACGCTTGTTTTCTCATACGTTTTTGTTCACCGTTATGAGAGTAGTGGTGATAAAATAATTGACACATTGTAATCAGACAAACCCAGGCGGTTTGAACCCACGACGCGACTACTACTTACAAATAATCAAATATGTACTTTCAGATAATCCTACTATTATTAAAAATGCTAAAGTTTATGTGTATGTACGTATATTTGTTACTCTTCCACGCAAATCTACTAAACGGATTTCAATGAAATTCCGTGGGACAACTACTGAACTTCACGCACGCAACTCCACGTCATGAAAAATAATTCTCCTTTCGAAATTTAAATTCCACGAACAAAAATATGCTAGCTAAGACGTAAGTGCAGAATTCATTTCCAACAGACGGTCGTTTTCCTTTCACCACAAAGAATTCTTCCCTAAAGAAACTCGAATAGATTCAACTTTCATACTATCAATCTATCTCATTTCCACACTATCGAATCAACGATAAATTCTGAGGAAAACGTCAAAATCCAGATAAAAATAAGAAAGACGGAGGTGGTGTTCTCGTGGCGATACTGAAGGGCCTGAATTCGGTAAGAGTAATTCCACGTTTATCTATGCACACATGCATCGAACAGATCCTTGTACAGCTACCGAGCTCAGCTAGAGGTAAGTTTCAAATGATTGCGGCAGTTTATATTCCACCCAGGACACCTGAGTGTATTTATGTTGAATATTTTGACTCTTTACAAACACTTCTAGATGAGATCGATATCGAAAAGTTTTATTTGTTAGGAGACTATAACGTGCCGGAGGTCGACTGGGTTACTAGCACAGACAGTAATTCAATTTCTGCGCAGATCTGTAGAGGTAATTCCACCGTATGTAGTCACTTGAGTGCATTCATGTCCACCTTAAACGCTTACCAATTTAATACGATTAAAAATATTAACGGGAAGATATTAGACTTGGTCATAAGTAATGATGATTGCTCGATTTCTGCACCTACAAATTACTTATTACAACTTGACAACCACCATCCCCCGTTCTGTGTATTCATATCACTACATTTACCTCAAAGATCAATGGCACGCAAAACTATAAAAAAATATAATTACTACAAGGCAAGTTATGATGAAATTAATAACGACTTGAAAGAAATAAATTGGAAAGAAACCCTAAACAACCAATCCGTTGACGAATCCGTCAATACATTCTATAACACCATCTTTGGTATTATTAAAAAATATGTACCTTTGACTGTTTGTAAATCCTCAAAGTTTCCCGTATGGTTCTCAAAATCTCTTATACACATTTATAAAAATAAATCAAAGGCTTGGGTTAAATGGAAAATGTACCACAACGTCTCGGATTACGAGCAGTTTGCACTTTACCGGTCTAGATTCCAAGATGAATGCACGAACTGTTATAATAAATATATAATTTCTGTTGAGGATGGTATTCGAAACAATGTTAAGCATTTCTGGAAGTTCATTTCTAATAGGAAAAAATCTGCAGCTGGCATTCCATCCACTGTGACTTATAACAACCAGTCAACTAGCGACCCAGAAAGCATTTGTAATCTTTTTTCAGACTTTTTTGAATCTGTTTACGAACCTTCCACAACGACTAATATCCCGTCCACATTTGAGGACTGTTCCGAAAGTTGCACTCTGTTAAGTGAAATTCAGTTTACTATTGATGAAGTACTTAATGCGCTTAATGCACTGGATCCTTCTAAAGGGCCTGGGCCAGATGGTCTTCCAGTAATTTTTATAAAACATACAGCTGCGAACCTATGTTTACCCCTACACATTATATTTAATCTGTCTATCTCCCAAGGATGCTTTCCTCAAGCGTGGAAATTTGCTAATATAACCCCTGTTTATAAGTCGGGACCTAAGGATGATGTGCAGAATTATCGTCCTATATCTATTCTGTCGGCTTTGTCAAAGGTTTTCGAGAGATTGGTTCATAATAAAATATACCCTCTGTTGCACAATATTATCATTCAACAACAACATGGATTCGTCAAAAGAAGGTCAACTACAACGAACCTGGTGACTTTTGTAGACTATTTGTTCAACAATATGGACTCTCGTGTTCAAGTTGACACTATATACACAGATTTCCGCAAAGCTTTCGACAAGGTCGACCATCAGCTGCTAATGAGTAAGATTGCATTCAATGGTATACGTGGGGATCTTCTGAGATGGTTTTCTTCCTACGTGTCTAATAGGACTCAGAGGGTTGTAATAAATGGTTTCATTTCTAGCACTCTGAGTGTTACTTCTGGAGTGCCACAAGGCTCTATCTTGGGACCTCTTTTATTCGTCATATTTATTAATGACATTTGCAAATGTTTTTTAAATTCTAAATTATTACTATATGCGGACGATCTAAAAATTTTTAGGCCTGTTCGGAATCTGCAAGATTGTCTACTCCTGCAGGAGGATCTAAACCGGTTCTCTGCATATTGTTTAAATAATAAATTACAGCTTAGCATATCTAAATGTTGCTGTATAAGTTTTACCAAAAACAAAAATTCAATTATGCATCTATACTCCTTAAATAATACAATTTTAACAAGAGAAAAGTTAGTACGTGATCTTGGAGTTCTTTTAGACGACAAACTACACCTTGATGTTCATATTAGTAAAATTATAAATAATGCTTTCCGTATGTATGGGTTCGTTATGAGATCGGCCACTGAATTTGTCCGACCATATACATATTTGTTCCTATATAAATCGTTGATCAGGTCTCAGTTAGAGTACGCTGTAGCGGTGTGGAATCCCTTCTACAGGAAATACTCAGACGCGATCGAAAAAGTCCAAAGCAAATTTTTGAAAGCCATGCATTTCCGTTGTTTTCGTACTTATGCTTCTTATAGTGATCTATTGGATAAGTTTAAGCTGCATAATCTTAAAGCCAGGCGTATTATTTTGGAGACAATGTTTTTATATGACTTATGTAATAACACATGTGATTGTATGGATATCACCAATAGGATTAGTTATGTAGTACCTAGAACAACTATAAGCCGTGGGGTGCGCGCACGTCCTTTATTTGCTGTATCTTCTAGTCGTACGAACGCGGGCTTACGAGCACCCCTACGTCGCATAACTGGTCAATTTAATGATCTCTTTCAAAATATCGACATATTTGCTGCACCAATTGGAAAATTTAAGAGCCTTGTTCGTGAAACCGTTTTGGAATAGACATAGTGTTGTTTTTTTTTCTAATCCTTCTCTTACACTGGAGGACCCTTTCCCTTTTTTTTAATTTGCATGCCTGTTTAGTTTAAATAAAAACACATAATGTAATTTCGTGTGCATATTGACTCTTAAGCGCACGTCGCATTGTATCTTGTAACTAATTGTTTTTATAAAATGTGGAAAATGTCGTTGGTTATACATTTACTCATCTTATAGCTGTAATTTTGCGCAATACTGTAATGTGTAACCGTTTGTTTTCCCAAATAAATAAATAAAAAAAAATAAAAAAAAAAAAAATGGTTCAAACAGTTCGATATCTGGGCAGCTAAAATGCAGAGAAAAGCGTTTCACTTGTCCTACTACCGAAATGGAAGCGAGTTGCTACATATTATTGATACGCACCTGAAATACCCGAAGGTTTAAGCAGATATTTAACTGTCATGTCACCGGTGGCACACATCCCATCTACGTGTCTGCCATAAAGAAATTCCCGATTAAAACACATTCTACATGAAAAGTTGATCGCTGATTGTTTACACCTCCAAAAGTCTAGTTTCTTACCCCCGCAACAAAAACTATCACAGAGAGGAATCCCTCAGAGGACGAAACATTCGCTGAGATGCTATAGCTTGATCCTTAAATGCGCGTTCCAGCTTGTAATAGATATTCGGACTCGTCAGTGGCTCGCTCCCAGTTTCTACTTCTACTCGCTTATCGCTAATCGTCGGATAGGTGCCTTAGACCATTCCATTCATCCGGGCAGCTAAAATGTCGTGAAAGCAATTCTGGTGCGAACGGTCCCGGGATTCATTGGTGGCAATTTGTAAGCGCCTACGTAAGCTTCCTTTGTGCGCCGGGTTTAAAGTCGGATCCGGAAAGAGAGATGTGTCGTCGCTAAGATACGGACGCTCAAGGATACATGAGAGGAATCCATCTTATTAGTTCTGACGGCGTTGTGATTTAAGCTAAGAGAGAGAAATAACATCGACCGCAAAGTTACGTTTACTTGTTACTGTCACATATGTTCACTTCAACTTCTACTCTTCATTAATGGCTTTTGTGGATGAGAGATACCACAATTTTGCCAATAACACGTGTACTGGAAATAAACTATCAAACGCTGGAGAATATTTACCAAGTAATAACAGTAATTTAAGAACAACAATAATTAAAGTATTTCTTTGCAGATTTAGATGATCAATTTGACAGAATGCCAGAAACAGAACAGAGACTTCAAGTCAAAAAAAGCGATCCTAAAGGTTACTTCTATGAATTTACATAGTTTGAAAACAAAACGAGAAAACACAAAAGAAAGAAGACATTAAACAGAAGTTGGACGAGGGCTATGAGGAGGAATGATTTCATGAAAAGAGAACCGCAATTTGGGACAGGCGAAAAAAATATAATCACACATATTCACTGTTCACATGTCCCAAAGAAGTTAGGAGGCAGTGCCATAGAAGCTCACGTCGCTTGAAAGTATTTCTACAATTTGAGTAATATTAATAAACCGGTACGGAAATCGCGGACACGTTTCTGACACAAAACTTCATAGTACTTCATAGTCCATTCATACAATCATCTGTATGAATTGATAAAAATATTCTTATTCGCAATCTGTACCGGTTTGACTAAATCTTAACCAGATTGTTATGAGTCGTGTAAAAATTATTTGTGTCGCCTATTCTAATGATTTTACTATTAAAATTATTTTATATTCATTAATAGATTTTATTTTTCCTAGTTTAGTTAGTATGTGTATATTCTGCTATTTTTGTATAAATCCCGCTTGTTAGCTGTCATGTTAATCGGCGGGAGGCACGCGCTCCTCGGCTATTCTACACTGCACGGTGTAGAACAAACGCCGGGGTGCGAGCTCCTATCCGCCGACTTTTAGAAACTTACAACTTATTTTTCACAGATTTTGATATTTTCGCGCTGTCGCAATCTAAATTTAAAAGACTAGTTTCACAATTTCTTGCAAGTCGCCAATAAATAGGTTTCTTTTCTTTTGTCATCCATTTCCTACAACTTGTCTGTATAATATTTATTTTTTAAATGTGTCCTTCTATATATAACACGCGTTCGTTTTCATACTCCGTTGTCACTCCGTGGACAATAGTGTGGGTTATACGTTTTATAAGTTTTGTAATATAAGTACTTTTTGTTAATATTGTAATGTATAACTGTTTTTTGTCCCAAATAAATAAAATAAAAAAATAAAAATAAAAAATGTAATATTTAAGGAGATTGGCGCTGATAACTGAAATACAAGCTTTTGTCTAGTACACTTGCAGATGTTTAATTCTTTTTAAAGTTAAAATATAGCCTAAGTGACATATTTTAAAGCACTTTTAACATTTAATTTATTATTATTCAATAAACTTAGGTATATTATATTTTATTTTTAAAGTACTAATCTTGTGGTATTCCAATAGACAACCGGCTTACCGATGAAACTTATCCAATTATTAAACTAAAGTCAATAATAACCCTTGCTAACACTTAAACAACTCATTACTAAAAAAAACAAAACAATAAATTCCATTGTTACTTCCTTTATTTACTTTGCCTTTCACTTTTACATTTTTAAATATTACAATAAAAAAAAACATTTTAAAACATTAAAATAGTGGTCCGGGAGCAAGGTCCAAGCAACCGGTGGTCAGGGCTCCAGAAACAGGAACCTCCTCACAATGCGGGTCGTATCGGGGGCCTTCTGTATCAGGCCCTTGACCCAACCGACTTGGAGAGCATTCCATTTATTATTATAACGCTACCATCACTCGTGCATCGCGTCGCGTTTGTACAATTTTACGCGCGCACTAAAAACCGGTCGCGTAAAACTGCTGCAACTTACCGCATTTTAACGTAAATCGTATAAAACCGTAAACTTACGTTGTGAGCTCGTACGGTGTGTATTTATTACCTGAGTATATTGTTTTTATATTTCAGTTTAATTTTGTGGTTGAAATAGGCGAGAGTTTTGGGAAATATTTATTTGGTTATCCTTACTAATATTATAAAAGGGAAAGTGAGTTTGTATGTTTTTTACATCTTCACGCCTAAATGGCTAAACCGATTTTGATGAATTTTGGTACTGAGATAGTTGGGACCCTGTAGACGGACACAAGCTATGTTTTTTTTTTAAGTGAGAAATGAGGGAGAAAGAGGGAAGAAAAGGGAAAACTTAGCTTTGCTATAACAATAAATAAGGCGCAAGGGCAGAAACAGCAGGTAGCAGGTACCTGCAAATCAGGAAAGGGGAACTGTGCTACCCCGAATTTAACGCGAGCGTAGCCGCGGGCAAGAGCTAGTTGCTAATAAGAGACACGTCCATTCGTCTCACGGTTTTTAAGATTTGACTAAACATCGAGGTTTCTTTTTAAGCGGTTATACATGGAATGCTACTCTATTATGCCGCAATATTTTTAGACACCGTAGCAAAAGTAAAGAAAACAGTTACGCTTTCAGCTGGCATGTTAGGCATTTATATACAGTAAAGCCATCAGTATAGACAATAGAACAGCTAAGACGAAACGCTTTTAATCAGTGAGATTAGAACCCCATTGACGATCAAACTTCAAACAGATGCAACACCATAATCAGCTTACAGAGTGTCCATGTTTTCCACCCACATTAGGATTACCGTACCCTGTAAACACACGCCACACATACACAGCTATCCCAAAATTTATAGCCGGCGTGTATACAGCTTATCCGACACATCGAACCGGATTTAACCGACCAAAACCGGTTATATGCGCTGCGATCTGGACGAATTTGGCTCTGAAATTCCATTTTACTAACCCCAATTAATATTTTGCGGTTATGGAAACAATAACCAATCGAATTCAACCTTTACTGAATGAGAGATAAGTATTGACGTGTGCTTTTGGATGTGTATGATATTTTGGTGTATTTTATCGAAGTTTGATACGTAATATCGTTTTAAAGTTTGTCGATGATAGGGGCTTATTGTCGAATGATAAATGTGTCGTATTTTGTATTTTCATTGGACAATGCTCAACGAACCAGTTGATTAAAGAATTTGCGATTGTCATTTTTATTATTATATCATTCATTGGATACTGTCGGGAAAACAATACCATTCATATTGTAATCGTGAAATGTAAGATAAATATTCTCAGTGCCAATATGAAAATATCAATGTAACGTGAGTCTTTGTGATATATTGTAAATGACTGATATTTTTTTGGGTATTTATTACTGGGTAATCTCACCGTTGGAACTGACAGATTTTTAACCGACACTAAACCAAGGAGGATGTTGTCTATTCCACGACTTTGGTTTATGTATGTTTGTTACCATTTATTAAGAGACAAAATATACAAATATTCTTAAGTCGAAACCTTAGATTAGTGCACTATTAAACAATAGGCTTACACATAACAATCATATCACACCTAACAAGAGAGAAATGGGTTACTGCGTTTGTCTCTGACAATATTCATCTATTGAAATTTTTTTGGTTATTACGTTATTACACTGTACTGTAAGTGACGCCATGTTTATTTTTATTTTAAACTAGCTTTTGCCCGCGGCTTCGCTCGCGTTAAATTCGGGGTAACACAGTTCCTCTAGCGCCTTATTGATTTGTAATAGCAACGCTAAGTTTTCCCTTTTCTTCCCCCTTTCTCCCTCACATCCCACTTTTTAAAAACAAATATTAGCCTATGTCCGTCTTCTGGTTCCCAACTATCTCTGTACCAAAATTCATCAAGATCGGTTAAGCCATTAAAGCGTGAAGAGGTAACAAACAAACAAACAAACAAACAAACAAACAAACTCACTTTCGCTTTTATAATATTAGTAAGGATATTTATAAAGGGAAGCTGCCATTATCAGATGTCTCCGGGTTCATCGTCACTGCTGAGCTATCGTGGGTAGGCGGGTAAAGAGAAATCAAACCGCGTGCTGTGACCTTAGGAATATTACTTCAACAAAATTTTAACGAAATCATAATCAGAACTATCTAATTATATGGAGTACTAGCTGTGCCCCGCGGTTTTGCTCGCGTGATGATAGAATATACAATTTATATTTATGAACTGTAGCCTATGTGTTATTCTGATGTATAAGCTATATTATTGTAAAGTTTCATTACAATCCATTCAGTAGTTTTTGCGTGAAAGAGTAACAAACATCCATGCATCCATCCATCCATCCTCACAAACATTCGAATTTATAATATTAGTAGGATAGCAATGCTCCACCAAATACGTCTTGCTTTAGCGTGATGCGAACGGCTTCTTCCTCGTCCGACAGTCGCGTTCAAGAAAGCCCGGAGTTGCGTCAGAGCGAAGAAACGTCAACCCACGTTTGTCCAAATGTCAGTTTTAATTCTTGACGTGTCTTGATACTCTTAAAACATCAAAGCGCCGTCATATATACATATATTTAAGACGTTTCCTTACAATAGGAATTTCTCCTGTACCGTGGGTGCGTTTACAAACATTTAACTCACATACACAAACGAATTATTACAGATTTTATATTGGGACTTGATGCCTTTCGAAATGAAAAAAAATATAAAAACAGGTAAATATTATGCATATATTATCTCTCCGAAGTTCACGTTCTAAAAAACCGTTTCGATCTATATTTGACATAAAACACGAACAATGTTTTGTAGCTACGTTTCCTCAATTTCCAGATATATGCAAATGTTACCGAACATAGCAAACGTTTTTGAACATCGGGAATGTTCTCGAACATCGCGGAATGAAACATACTGGCTACAGTTAACGACGTCAGGGATTCGGGCAAAGCGGACGCTTTTTCTGTACGACGATAGAATTGTAACGTTGACTTTACTTTGCATATGTAGATGCGCAAGTTTTTATGGGGTCTTGTATAGGTTTTGTAAAATAACCAGGTGATATAGTAGGAGTCAAATACCAGCGATGTATTTGCCGAAATTGTAAGCTGTGAAAATCGTTGATGCACTGATTGCACGGTGACTAAACTTTCTACGGCTTGAAAAGCTTATTCATTTCACTTACTAATTCTAGATTATTATTTAGAAATCTGTAAACACGCTCAAAAATTCAAGTTTGAAATATAAATAAGATCTACAATACATATCACTGCGAGATTACACTACGATGCATTGCGTAGTGTTGCAGCGCAGTTTGTTGTTATATTGCTACAGGGTGTAGTTAATGTATCAACTTAACTATTTATGTTACACTTATTAGACAGTTAACTGAAGATTTGTTGGTTGAGAATTATATTCGAGTATTTTAGCGATGAACTGGATTTGGTTTAGTTTTAGCTTCAACTTGAATTAGACGTCAAATGTATACAGAACAGTTTTCAATGTGTTTTATATTATAGGGACAAGTCGGGTTTCAAAAGTCAGGGCCGCATTTTTCTTATTTTGTCAAATCAAATGTCTGCAAAAGGGAGATTTTGCGATTAATTATTTATAACCACCATCGTAAAAAGAAAAACATGGTAAATTACCTTTTCGCTATATAAGTAAATCTAACCTACAAACATTACCATTTCTGGAGAAAGCTAAAAGCAAAATTCTGTCCTAGCACAGTCACTGAAACTCGTAAATACTCGTAACAGTCCATCACTATTCCAAAATGGAACGTTCCAGTATGTTAATGAGTTGGCTTACAAGTGCAGGCGCACTGGCGAGCTGATGGCCAATCGCCCGGAGCTTGTGGCCGATTTGAAGCTGTGGCCGACCAATCGATCCTAGTTTGAACATAATCTTAGTTAGTACTTATCGGAGGTCTTTGCGTAATCGCTTTGTTATGCTAGTTAACAGTTGCTGCGGATTGAATTACAAGCAGGAAGCGAGATTGTTTGTGGCTAAATAATAACTATCGATCTGGTCGTTTTTAGGTTAAGCCGCACTTGTCTAGGTTGGTCCGTAGATGGGTTCACCGGTTACCCATCGACTTTCCTCCGTGCCTCGGAAAGCACGCATGATTCCGGCTGATAGATCTTTGACAAATGGCTGGCAAAAGGCAAAGCAGAGAATAAATTATCTTTTGCAATACAAAAGCTTGAAAAATGTTATGTGTGTGCTTAGAAAATGTGGAGTTGTCTCGTTGGTGTTGTGGTGCAAACGACAGCTGACCATATAATGATGGCTTCTATTCCCAGGTCGGGCACACTGGTATCGAGATTTTGTTCTCAGTAGCAGACGAATGTTAATATTTATCCTAGGTTGCACGCATCACATTACATTCTGATTACATTGCAAGGAAATAGTTACAGATTTTTGGTTTATTACTGTGATTTGGTATGTAACGCAGGATACTGAAGTAACATTTCAGAACATATTGTTTTTTTTTAATGTACAATGTTTCACTTCATTCAGTTTTTTTAACTTTCGGCATGTGGGTGTCATCTATCAACACCTTATCTCTCCATCTTCAAGGAACACCAACGTTATGTAATATAACGTCTTAATTAATCACTCACATGACAACCTCGTCAGAATCTCTCACGGACATGCCACATAAACGTCCACAATAATTACTGACCCATACATTAGCATTCGTCGTCCACCAACAGATGGCGCTAATAACAATACCTACGCGTCGGAGTAGTTACGACGGAACAATACGTCGTGCGACAAACGTGACGCAAGGTGACAAATTGACGCGGCGTCATGACGCCGGCTAGTTGTTGTGTGGATGACTTATGTGTGGAGGATAAATCTTATAGGACAGGGACCGTTAGGTGGGTGGTCATAGTTGTATAAATGCATTAACTTTAACTATTGTCCTTAGGATTTACGCATTCCCTACAAAAGTTAGCAGTGAGCTAACGCCACGTAATAACGAAACAACCTTGCGTTCCCAATGCTATTGATTTTGCCAATTCTTTCATATTAATTGTTGGCAGACGATTTTTTTAAATAAGTTAACGAACAAGGCTACGAATTTCTTCAAATCCCTTCTGAAAAAGGTCAATTTGGTTTCTGCATATAAATTAGAAACTGGAAACCCGCTGAAAACTCTGACAAATAACTGAAACAAGTAGCCCATAAAATTAATAAGAGAAAGAAAACTTATTTCTTCATTTTCCCCGACTGCGTCGAAGGCTCTCATTACTATATATACTGAAATTTCAGATTTTAGTCAAGAGAACAGAATCGGTTGGCGATGTTTTATCGACACGTCGTATGATATCCAAATTAATATTCATTATTTAAAAGCTAGCTTTCTGAAATTATAAACCTCCACTAGCCTGACGCCAGTCGAGTTATGATGACCTAAATTCAAATAACGAATGTAAAATACATATAGATAGACATTAAGACAAAGTTATTTTTCACATCAAAGCGCAGCTGAGCAAAAAAAAAATAAAAGAATGTCAGACTCAGAGCCGAAAGTACTGAATATCGCTCACAAAGCAAAAATGTACGAGTTTTACAAAAAATCTGCGAAAAAACTGTAACTTTTTCATGAAAAACAAGGTTTATACTGAAAACGAGCATATTTGTGACAGCTTGTTAGTTCAGCGTTATAAAAAACGAACATTTAAAAACCAATACTCTGGTATACATTTCTAGTTTCAGTTTTCATTGAATTCTAAACAATAGTGTAATAAAACCTAACCCTGATGTGTGGGTGCTGACACAAGTGAAATACTGGGCTTTTAAAATTGAGTTATTACTGTTTGTGGAATATGCATGTTAGGTTGGTCAACTTCAGTTCCATATATTTTTGTTAACTGGTTGATATTTCGCACAAATTAAGAAATTATATATTACAGATTTTGTAACATAATTATACGGGTATTATGGCTGAAAAAAGAATAGACCAAGGAATACTTATTCAGAACAATTCAGGATGCGACGCGGTTGGCGCAGTGGCTGCGCGATCGACTGCTGCGCTGCGTGTAGCGGGTTCGATTCCCGCACGAAACAAACACTTGTACTATCTTCAAATGGTTGCACTAGCTCCATAGAAATCTTAATGATGGGAAATGTTGATAAACTCTGACTGCAAATAGCTCAATCATTCCCCACAATATCAAATCCGTCTGGAACCAAGATCTATGAATACCCTTCACAAATGTGAAACCATTAACAAATTGATCGGATCCGAACTGTGTTCAAATCAGAATAATTGATGATCCAGCTCAATCTGAGCTATTTGCTATCCTCTCGGGAGATGAACTGCTCAAATTACACACGTCTTGTGTTGAGATTGAAAAGAAAGGTTTTGGTGAAATTAAAATGGCCAGTGAGCCCAGACAGGTACACATCGAGATATTATTATTTATGCAAGATGTTATATTTCATCATTCAGTCAGTCTATGCTTTTCCTTTTTTTACTTTCTAATAAGTTGCTGCTGAAAAATCAGTATTTCACATAAAGGGACCGCCTACTTATTAGTGCTTGTCCAAGACGTAATTCAATCAGGGTTTTAACATATTTTTGATGGCACCTTATGTATATCATTTATAATAATAGTTTATAACGAGACCATATAATTCATAGGTACCATTAATAAATATAGATACAACACTAAAATATACGTATAAGTGCTCTGCCACAGACTGTGCATACAAGCCTGTTATAATGAAAATTACCGAAATTCTCGAAAACCAGAACATAGAGCAACTACCCTCAATTCCAACTATATCACGTAACACAAACCCGCAGCGGTTCGCGCACACTGCAGCAATATAACGCAGAAATTATTGCATTTGCAACGCTGATCGAATTAAATGTTCGGTGTGGTAGCATATTATTATGAGGCGTTTTAGTAAGCATTTTGTGGGAGAATATCCCAGGCGCTAATTTTACGTGTCCACGTTGAGAATCATGGTGTAAAATGATGGGATGTTTCTTATTTTTTTTTCTAGTGAACTACTTAACTTATTCCACTTAGGGCCACAATTTTTTTTTAAATAGGCTTACCTATGGAGGCTAGGAAAAATAAATAACTTTAAAATTCAAGTTTGGTGGCTTGTCCTAGCTCCATTTTTTGATATAAATGTATTTACCAAAGGAACAATTTAAAGTGAAGTAAAAAACAAATTATTTCATTGGTAAATGCATATGACACACTATCTAAAAACATCTAAATCATATTATAAAATTGATGTTAAAAGCACAGGATACTCGATTCAAGTTTGTCCTAGCAAAAATCATAATTTTGGTAGCACTTTTTCAATTTACATTATCATGAAGATTCGTGCGTGTGCGATCAATCGCTTTTTATGTTCTGTATTTCTCAGTCGTGCGCGGGAAGTGGCGCGTAACAGGTCTGTGCTTAGTGCTGTAATTGCTCGCCAAAAACGAAGTATTCATCTTGGGTCGAACAGGGGACAAGAATTTGTCAATTTTGGTGGATCGATTTGCTGGTGATTTTTTAGTGTTTTTATAGTAAGCTACGTATTGTAGGTAGTGATTTGGGTAACTTATTTATCATTGATATTTATTCTTTTGTATCTTAATAACTGTATTTTTTAAGATTTTTTTTATGCCTGGTTTCAATTTTGGTGGTTCAATTTTGGTGGCTTTGGTGGCGATTTTCACCACCAAAATTGAAAATAAGCCACCAAAATTTAAGTATGTACTGTTTATATATTATTTGTACATATAAAGACAGTTTTTCACTACACATTGTTCATTTATATGTCTACGTTACTATTCTATTTGTTTCTGTTCTGTTTGTTCTATTTCACCATCATCACCCTAAGGTAGACTGGTAGAAAATGCCTAAGGCATTAAGTCCGCCTTTGTACAGTTTTTTTACTTGTGCATAAAGTTTTAATAAATAAATAAATAAATAAAGTGCACATGCCATGCTATTTTTCTGCACTACTCTAAGGTCGACTGGCAATGGCTACTGAGACTGCACACCTCTCGGTTATGGAAGGTCTTCGCGTTAAATAGGCCTCGACCCCCGCACTTCCGAGGGATGTACAGTCTGATTACCGATGATCTTGGGTTATGCATCCGGTTTGCGTTTAGCAGTGTATGGACTCTCCTATCCAGGGCATCAAGTTCAGTCTGAGTCCATTTAAGTATGCCGAAAGAGTAGGTACATTAAAACCGTATTATAATTAGTATTATTATCGTTTATTTATTTGTATACATATTTTTTTATATTTTTACATATTTCTTATCAAAAACATATAAAAATAGTAGCCCACCGGTATCGGGAACAGTGTCCAAGCTACCGGCAGTCAAGGCTCCAGAGAAAGGAACCTCCTACCAATACGAGCCCTGTCCAGGAGTACCGCTTTCTGTATCAAGCCCTTGATCCAGCTGCCTAACGAGAGCCTTCTCAGGTGTTGGTCGAGGCTGTTGGCAATTAAGCCATTGGCTGTAACGACTATCGGCACAATGATCGCTGAGTCCACGTCCCACATGTCGACAACCTCGCGAGCCAAGTCAATATACTTGATTTGTTTATCTTTTTCGGCTTCCACAAGGTTCTCGTCATGTGGGACCGTTATGTCAACAATCATTGCGCGCCGCTCTGATCGATCCACCACCACATCAGGTTTATTTGCTACAATAGTCCTGTCAGTGATGATGGATCGATCCCTATACAATTACGTGTACAATTATAAATACTTATTTAAGTATTAATTATTTTAATATTACATGTTTTTTTGTAATAAAGACGAGACAAGGTTCATGTTTAAAAACTATAATATATTTTCTTTATATATTTTACGGTTTAATATTGTTATTTAATCATGTTTTATTTTAGAGTTTATTATGTTTTAGTTTCTTAGTTTTGCTGAGAAAAATTTTGTAGTATGGCAGGTAATTTTGTTCAAAATAAAAAGTTTTTTTTTAAGTCTACCCTCATAGTTCTCATTACGAGTTCATCAGATAAATAATAAATATTGTGGTACTTACTACCGATGACCGCAAGAAAGTATGGCAAGGCAAGGAGCTTCACGGACGCTTATACCGGGCTCTTCATGGGCCCGATGTAAATTTTCTAGCATCCGTATCCTGGCTACGATTCAGCGACCTTTTTGGGGAAACTGTAGATTTTGTCTGTGCGATTATGGACGAAGTTATGTTGACGAACAACTACCGGAAATATATTATGAAGGATGGGACGGTTGATGTGTGTCGGGCATGCCACCATGTCAACCATCCGGTTGAGTCCATCGGACATATTATTTCTGGTTGTTCTCGTCTAGCTAACGGCGAGTACTTGCATAGGCACAACCAAGTAGCTAGGATTATTCATCAGCAACTTGCCTTGAAATATAATCTTGTGGAATCTGAGGTACCGTACTACAAGTATGTGCCCGACCCAGTTCTCGAGAAAGACCATGTCACGCTGTACTGGGATCGGTCTATCATTACTGACAGGACTATTGTCGCCAATAAGCCTGACATTGGTGATAAGATGTAATCACCCCGCATGACGAGAACCTCGTGAAAGCTGAGAAAGAAAAACAACTAAAATATGTCGACTTGGCACACGAGGTTGTTGACATGTGGAATGTGAACTCGGCTATCATTGTGCCGATTGTCGTAACGGCCAATGGCTTGATTGCCAAGAGCCTCGACGAACATCTGTCGAAGCTCTCCTTAGGCGGTTGGATCAAGGGCCTGATTCTGAAGGCAGTTCACCTCGATACGGCTTGTATTGTGAGGAGGTTCCTGTCTCTGGAACTCTAACCACCGGTAGCTTCGACCCTGTTCCCGATACCGGTGGGCTACTATTTTTTGTATTTTTAAATGTATCTTTTTTATTTTCTGTTTTTATTTAGAAATATTTAAAAAAAATATTAAAATGTATTTAACTGAATAAACGAAATATTATGAAAACAAGACTGAGTTTTATTAACTGATGGAGTTTTTTGGTAATTGAGCTTTATTAGTGAGATTTAAGTTTGTGACAAAAACTGATTTTTAATGTATTGTTTTAAGCACTTTCAATTTTGGTGGACCAATATCAATTTTGGTGGTCAACTTTCAATTTTGGTGGACAATTTTCAATTTTGGTGGCTCTACTAATCTTCGAACTCAAATATCTCAAAAAGTTACCAAGATATTTTCGGACCTCATGAAGATTCCTAAAGCTTGAACCTTCTATTTTTGTCCTAGGTCAATAGTTTCACGAAAAGTTAAGAAAAAATTTTGCCACCAAAATTGACAAAAATATGGACTTGTTGATATTCACCCTTGTACCTATTTGGTAGTGTTTTTTTTAATAAAATACTAGCTGTGTCTAGTGGTTTCACCCGCTACTCAGCCCACCCTTTTTACTTAGGGGCATGAAAAATAGACGTTGGCCGATTCTCAATTTCACAAGTACCGCGACACGAGATTTTTTTTTATATTAGACTAGCTTTTGCCCGCGGCTTTGCTCGCGCTACATTCGGGATAACACAGTTCCCCTTTCCTGATTTGCAGGTACCTGCTACCTGTAGTTTTTGCCCTTGCGCCTTATTGATTGTAATAGCAATGCTAGGTTTTCCCTTTTGTTCCCTCTTTCTCCTTCATTTCAAACTTTTTAAAATATATATGTCTATGCCTAATGTCCGTCTCCACGGTCCCAGCCATCTCTGTACCAAAATTCATCAAAATCGGTTTAGCCGTTAAGGCTTGAAGACGTACCAAACTCACTTTCGCTTTTATAATATTAGTAAGGATTTAGTGATATAAGTTTTTAAACTGACATTGTTCGTGATCATAATTTATGAAACATCGCCAAAACAACGGGTACTCAGTATAATAAATAATACACACAGTAAATATCCAGTTCTAAGTGTTAACGGTAAATATTTCGTGAGCTGTATCACCTTCTTTTGATTAGGTTTAGGAAAGCTTATTTATTCAAGTGTTCACAAGTTACTACGGCCAGGCGTTTTAGATATTTTTTTGGGTAATTTTGACACAAAAAAAGTGATTCTCAACTCTAAAAAAGTTTAGGAATCGCTGTAAACCTCGCTGTAAACCTAGGCTTTTTACATTAGAACATTTCCTATTTTCCATACCCTTAAGTATACTTTGCTTTAAAATAACAATCAACCATAGGGACAGATTGTCGACCCATTCTTCAAACAGCTGCCCATCTTACAAACGACACCAATAAAAAAGTCAAAAATATAGATTAATTATTGTACATTTTTGTAGTCTCATAAATATAGAAACGTTATACAATGTCATGCATGCCTGTGATTTGTGTAAATACTTTTAAGATACATTATTCTTTATAATAATAGGTATACATTTGTGTAATTATGCAGTTGGTGGGCTTATTGTTAAATAAATAAATAGTTATATAGTCCCAAAAACATTTACTCGCGTTAAGAATTATTAAAATGATTGTATTATGCAGCTCCGCACTTCGATACCTTGTTAACTGTATCACATATTAAACAGATACCGTATGAGAACTTATATGAGGTTTTAAAAGAAAAAAATACACTTTTCTAACATCACTCTATAGATCACTTGTTTAACCTTAGTAACGGTATGTCGACATATCTTCTGCCCTTGAGTGTACAAGAATATGTTCAAGTATTTTTTAGGTGCAATTTATCGTCGGAGTTTGAACATAAATTATTTTAAACGATGAGTCGCGGCTGCACTCTTTATGTTAACGGCTTTTGGTTAGAAAATGTGAAGAGAAAATCGTAGAACTGTTCTAAAAAATGTTGTCTAGCAATTAGCTTTTCATCAAGTTTGTCTTGAAAAAAAAACGCTTTTAACAATAAAACCGCCCATTGTGTCAGCCTATTTATCAGTTGTTTACTGTTATTCTTGTAATTTGTATTGTGAACATAATAAATAAATAAAATTCCTATGCAAAATCGAGATTCATTCAGACAGAATAAGCCAAACAGCTAGCTGATATTCATATGGAACTATATTTCGGTACACTGCAACTTTTTAATTTTTTGCACGTTCCGAAGTTTTTGTTATACATGGCTATATTAAAATTTAATAATATAAGATCCTTTACCCAACAGTGGGACTAAATAATCCTTACTAATATTATAAAAGCGAAAGTGAGTTTATTTGTTTGTTACGTCTTCACGCCTAAATGGCTGAACCGATTTTGGTACAGATAGTTGGAACCCAATATGAGGGAGAAAGAGGGAAGAAAAGGGAAAACTTAGCATTGCTATTACAATAAATGAGGCGCTAGGGCAAAAACTACAGGTAGCCGGTACCTGTAAATCAGGAAAGGGAAACTGTATTACCCCGAATTTGACGCGAGCGAAGCCGCGGGCAAAAGCTAGTAGATAAATAAATACAATATAGATTTACCTAAGTTTAGTTCACTCTGTGTTCGGTCTCATCAGCATAATCATAACCCACTGCTGGGAAACAGGTTCAATGTGAAATAGCAGCGGTATAAATAATATTTAAACTGAACCAATAAACAACAATTTTTTTATAGCAATGAGCTTTGACAAAATGATTACATCGTAATTTTAACAAGACCTTGTAAATAAAACCACCCATTTATCAAGCATCACATTTCAGAAGAAATTAATCTCTTCACAACATCTTTTAAATGAAAAATAAGAATTTAAGGAATAAAAAGATTTATCGTTGAAATGAAAAAATACTTCGCTTTCACACCTATCTTTTTCCACAAAGTTTTTCTCTTCTCTTAGAACAGGTATAATTTGAAAATGTTTCATGTTAAATGCGTTAAATGCGGAAAAACCTTTGGTTATATTTAAAAGCTATGAAATTTCATCTTTTGTTATAAGTCGGTTGGGTCTGGTGCTGGTTGGGATTAGTGACAGTATTTATCTTACTAATACTTTCCTACTAATGTTTACTATTATTAATTAATTTAATTATAAATGCGAATGTTTGTGAAGATGGATGGATGTATGGATGTTTATTACTCTTTCACGTCAAACCGGCTTAACGGATCTTGATGGAATTTGGCACAGAGGTAGGTTATAGTCTGGAATAACACATGGGATTTTTTTTCGATATCACTTAGGCGAATCCGCGGGCGCCAGCTAGTTGAACAATAAAGCCGACGCAAAGCTATAGCATCAGATCAGGCCTTTGTTCTTATCGTGCCGATTGTTTAACTCTGTTCGGCATGTAACATTGCTGAATCCGGTTGGGTCGGGACAAGTCGAGTGGTTTTGAAGAAAGATGAAGAGATAAAACGTACGGAAAACCGCTACCACGAGCGCCTCAAGCATCATTCCAACCCCCTGGCTCGAGGTCTAATAGAAAATATAGACAGCTCAACAATAAGGCTAAAGAGAAGGCATGTCCTAGATAGCCTGTTATAAAGGGGGCAAAGGACTGAGGAGTCCGGACCCCAACCGCCAGCAGCTCTCAATCTGCTTGCTTACAGTCTTCTGACTGATTGCAGGCAAAATAGAAACCAAAAAAAAAACTTTGGGATGCTTTTGAGTAATTATATTGGCAATAAATAAAAAAAACACTTACCGAATGGCTCAACAGTAAAAGTTACGAAGAAACCGAGGATATCCTACATAAGATCACATAACTTAGAAACACACATAAATTGTAAACTTAAACACACAACCACACCACACATAACACATCTCACACAAACACAAACACACACATACTCACAAACATATTCTAAACCCTGTGCGTTATAATTTCTTTATATAACTTATTTAGATTATAAATGTTTTTATTATTAGTCGTCAATTATCAACCTTTACTTTTTATTTTATTTTTGTGTATTTCTCACACTGTTAGAGTATTTTAAAATGGAGGAGCGGAACCACCTAATACAAGCAAATCTTTGCTTAAAAGGTGACTCCAAACCTAACAAAGTTGTTTTCAAAAGTGATGAAATAAACATTTTTATTATTATTTATTATTATTATTAAATAAATGAAAGATTTGATTATTATAGGTAAAAGTATCTTAAATATATTAATTTATAAAAGATTCACTCCATTAGAAGAATGGTTTACACATAAAAAAAATGTTTTCCGATCCAATCTTTTCATTTAACCGATCGACTAAATAATTCTTGTTCCATATTTTTCCTGCTCAAGCGTTTCTCCATATGAGGAAACTACATTTTCAATTATTGTTACTACTCCTACTTACTAAGTTGTGAGCCTTCGAATAAACAGGGAGCGTAACATCATGCCTATTTTGATGGCTGAGCAGTTTAGCGGTGAACAGTAAACCTATACCAATTCAGTTATGTTACAACCCCATAGACCCCACTAACGGGACATCAATATAAATTTGAGTACTACTGGAACTTTACCATGTGTGAGGATCGAATGTAGGACTCAACGCTTAGCAGTAACACTTGAAACGAGAGGCCAGATTTTAGAAAAAAGTAGCATGAAAAATATGTCTACTCCACCTTACCAAGCACTAAGAATATACTAGACTAAATATACTTTATTTCTCTAAATGCAATCTCGTACTTTAAAAGTTCATAGTTATGCAACAGCGCCAACTTTCTATAAATGCAACTCTGTCTCTCTATGGGTTATTCTGACTTTGAACAAAAAACAATGAAGTTGACATGAGATATTTTCTGACCCACTAGTACGGTCCAATTTCCATACGGATAAAGCTAGAGAAAAAAGCTAGGTGTCCAAAGTTGTGCAAGTTGTATCACTACAATAACCAACCTGCATTAAGAATAATAACCGACCTGCAATAAACGACCTGAGTTGCGGCAACGCAGCTGTAATAACATATACAAATGAAGCCATTACAAGAAATTATTATAGAAGCAGTAACTGAAGCAGTATGTGCGCTATTCAGACCACACTCGTGGTTATGATTTAGACACGCATTTAGCATATAACAGAATGTATTTTATAAATGGTTTTGAATACATAAAAACTACTAGGAGCCAGAAGTGAATGTAATTCTTGCATATTTTGTCTTGAGCTTATTGACATCATGAGCCTAATACAGTCCTCTGAAAATTTATCTAATTGCACGGCACTCAGCTCGTTCTTAGAGAACTGTCGGCACATCAATAGATAAACTATCTAGTTTGTTAACTTGCCGTTAACAATACAGACTTAAAGTGATCCGACATAACCAAATGCCACGCAAACGTCTCACTAACACTATTTAAAGTTGTCTTAGATCCATAACAAAAGTATAAAATAAAAACAATAAGATCTTACAAAAGCTAATTACAATGCGCCAGTCCCGGCGGCGAGTAGACGAGTAACAAGACCAGGTTCTTGGAGAAAAATAATTGTTTCTTTTCTACCTTATTATGTAAAACATTTTGCTTATAAAAACCCTTTTTTCTATTATTTTTCTCTAGACAGTTTGTCGCCTGCTTAACAAAGTGTACTAACAAGTTGACGCAGACAAGAAAATGGTAGCGCTATAAGAATACATAAAAAAACTTTTTCTTTCATAAAAAGGTATTATTAATACTTTTTTGGTAATATTCGTTCGCACAGAAACCTATGTAAATCAACAAATACTTTTTGAAAAAAGTTTGTAAAAATGTCACCTCTCCGTTAAAAACATAGCTCAATTTAGCGACATCTATTGCCGATAACTGCAAAGACTACTCACTGTTGGCGACAATAGATGCCGCTTACTGCACTTTGAACTAATAGTTCCGGTTTCTTCATATAGATGGCGATGTAAGTTGTTTGAGTTTTCTTAACGTTTTCAAGTTTTAGGTTTACGGAGTAAAATTATTGCAAATACTTCCAAGTAAAGTAGAATGAATGCTAATATTGCTGAAAGAAAAGTTTTCCCCTCGTTATCTACGGTTCCCAAAGTTAGAAAAGAAAATCGTAAATATATTTCGTGACACGTAAACAAATGAATTTACAAGCCTCACAAGTCACGACAACACTGAATGGTCAGTGTTGCCATAAACATGTGCCTTTATGTCTTTATACGTTTATGACGTCACTTGTCGTTCTGGGATTTGAATTTACAAACATTGCCAGTATAAATAAGTTGTAAGTACCTATCGTAAACGAACTTTGTTGTTCATTAGGATTGTTTTGAAGATCTTTCAAGGGAATATATAGATATTACGGGAGTTGAAAATTAATTCGGAATGTTTCATTTGTGAAGTTTTTGACATCAAAGATTGACATTGGTTCTGATACTTTGGGAATATGTGTTTCTAATTCAAAACTTGGTAGAATTTAAGAATTTATTTCTTTAATATTTATAAAAAAAAACTAAAGTTATTCTGAATTCTATTACAATATCTTACAGTTTGATAACGTTAGTTTTTTTTTTATTTTTAACTGAGTTTAAACGAGTTAATTTTCAAAGTAGTAGGTCTAAAGAATAGTAAGTAGGTATAATTTATTAAGATCTCAAACTTCAGGATAACTTAATTTAAATACCATTTCTGAATTTTCCCGCGTAAGCTTAACTAATTCACCGGAAAAATTCACACAAATTCTTGTAACATTTATATTCCGTACTTAATTCTGTTGAATCCAGACACGAATTCAACATTCCAAGAAACGCCGACAATGAGAGCCGAGCTTAAGCGTTTACCGAATTTATTCAGCATCAGCAAACCGTATCAGCCCGCGCGATAAACAATGAAAAATGATCTCTGAAACCCCAAACTGAAATCTCCCTTTTCTCTAACACAATAAGACTGAAATTACTACCGAAAGGAACAAGAAAAACGCTTAGAGTACATCGTAAATATTCAAAAGACATCAATCCACATGCCAGGTGGGAGAAAACAATCAATCTCTGATTTTCCGTGACGACGTCTATCTGTCTCTTTCTTTCGTATAGTGAATTGATGGGTGTGAGTAAGAGGGGGAGGTGATGTAGAAATAATCGGAGAAGTTCAGCACGCGAAGTTGTCCATACATTTTGTTAATTTTATTTTGAAGAAAGTCGGAGTTTTTTAGTAGTTACGAACCTGCTTTTACTTTCATGAATAATACGATATAATCTACCTTCAACGTTTTTCTTTTTACTCACAGTTGGAAACTTAATATGCTATTCTACTTCTAAATATGTGAAACGGAAACGAAACTATTTCGGGAAGGTCATGTTTAAATGCCAAAGCTGTTTTCACTAACACATAAAGTCGCACTATTGTATTGTTAACTCTTGGGACAGCGCCGAGAGTCGAAATTCCAACAGAGGTCTTTTATTTACCTTTAACGATCCTTAAACTTAGGCTTACAATAGTTCAACGTAGTATTTTTTTTTCACAAAAACGATGTCGAGGTCACAACCTAATTTTATTTTCTCTTCTCGGCAATATGTCGTCTCCAGTTTGATAAAATCGTCAGGAAATTCAGTGAAACCTCAAAACCGTAGGACCAATTTCGTCCCAAGGCCACTTCCCAACCAAGACTGAAGCAGGATGACAATCAACCTCTTCGGGATGAAACCGTGATGATACTCGTTGAAATTCAAAGTGTTTCAGTACGTGCAAACAATTTGTTAGTAGAGCTACGTCAGGCGTTGATAGAGTCACGTAATAAACGGTGAGACCACTCTACGTCGCTGAGACGTACTCTACATACCTTGTAGAGTTTCACTGGAAATTCTCCAAGATTTTATTGGAATTAAAAGAAGCAGGTTTTAAAAGGGAGAGATAACCCTTACTAAAATTATAAAAGCTAAAGCGAGTTTCTTTGTTTGTTTGTTACGTCTTCACGCCTAAATGGCTAAAGCGATTTTGATGAATTTTGGTACAGATAGTTGGGACCCTGGAGACGGACATTGGCTACAATCAATAAGGTACAAGGGCAAAAACTACAGGTAGCAGATACCTGCAAATCACGAAAGGGGAACTGTGTCACCCCGAATTAAACGCGAGCGAAGCCGCGGGCAAAGCTATTTAGAATAATATGCTAAAGAATGAAAAAATATAATGTTATTTAATTTCGAAGGAAAACTGTAAACAGAACAACATCACGCCTGTAATCCCCGAAGAGATAGGCTGAGGTGTAGCTAATGGTACTCCCACATAAAGCTAGAGTTCCATGTAATAGGGGGCGAGCCTATTGCCATAAACTGGGCATAACTAAAGACACCGTGGCTGCTATTAAAAATAAATTCCTGATGGAAAAATCTAATAACACTTTCACGAAGCAAACTCAGTACCCATGCGTGGCAGGCGCGCTTGCGAGCACTTACAGCTGACGAAAAATTGTTAAAATCGGTCCGGTAGTTCCAGAGCCTATTCGATACAAATAATAACTTTCCTCTTTATATTAGAACTAGCTTTTGCCCGCGGCTTCGCTTGCGTTAAATTTGGGGTAACACAGTTCCCCTTTCCTAATTTGCAGGTACCTGCTACCTGTAGTTTTTGCCCTTGCGCCTTATTGATTGAATTAGCAAAGCTAAGTTTTCCCTTTTCTTCCCTCTTTCTCCCTGTTTTCCCACTTTAAAAAAAACAATAGCCTATGTCCGTCTCCAGGGTCCCAGCTATCTCTGCATGCATGCATTATGGCGCGAAGACGTAACAAACAAACAAACTCACTTTCGCTTTTATTATGGTAAGGATATACAATGTGTCCGGTCACGGACTTATAACCTTAAAAACTGAAACATGGTATGTCATATTACTTATTGCAATCTCTTTTGTTTTACAGGTAATCATGAAGCGCTGAAGAAACCTGAATAGAACTCCATAGGTGGCAAGTTTATGAAATATATTAATATATAATCATTCGATTCAAAAATAACATCTTACATTTTCATTGTTGTAGGTAAAGTTTATTAAGAATTTAAATACTGAAATCTAATTGACATTTAGATAATTTAAAAGTCAAAGAAATTACAAAAGCACCGGAGGAAGTAGTCGAGCAGCTTAACAAATTACTGCGAGTTAAGAGTTCTGATTAATAATTAATTAGATTTAACTTTACGTTGAATAGATAATTGAGGGAACACTTAATAGGAAAGTTGTTACATTCAAAACAATCTGGACCGGCTGACTGATTACTTAATTACTGACACTGTTTCTGATTTTAGTCTGCCACGTTGGTCCAGTAGTCAGCAATACAACTGCTGGACATAAGGTCCTTGATTCAATATTTTTTTAAAAAAAAAACGTTGCCTCTCACTAGGCATTTCTCCTGTATCGTGGGTACGTTTACAAACATTCAATCTCACATACACAAACAGCCAGACCCGGAACAACTATCTGTAGGCCACACAAATATTTGTTCCGTGCGGGGATCGAACCCGCGACACGCAGCGCAGCAGTCGATCGCTCAGCTACTGCACCAACCGTGTCGTCGAATTCCCGAGTCGAGCAAAGTGTTATTGGGTTTTTCGATAAGGTCTGTCTTGTCTCCAGGAGTCTGGATTTGTGCCAGACTCCTGGAGACAAGATAGACCTGCTTCACGGCAATAGGCTCGTCCTTTTATGTAATAGGTACTTAAATATAACTCGCGAAATGTCGGTAAACTATAAGGTACCCCTACGTATAACCTAAAAACACGTTTTAATGTAAGTTTTCCGAATAACCAATTAAGTAACCATCTTGTAGCAATTACAATACAACTTTCAGGAAATGCCGACGTTACAAATTTCCGATGAAATATTCAACTTTCGCTTATTATAAAGGCGATATTGATAAACTCAAGAATTCGGAAAAACTGGTATCATCGGGCCTTACAATAGAAGAAACTTCTAAGCGCCGCCCTAGGGTCGCTGTCATTGGTGTGCCAGTAGCCCTTACTGAAAAGGAGGTATTTGACTGTATTTACGAGCAGAACCTATCAGACAAATTGCCGAATATGACTCGTGAGTCCTTCCTTGAGTGCATCAAATTAAGCCATAAATCGGGTAAGAAAGACCTAACTACTTGTAACTACATCTTAGAACTACCCGCTAGCATAAGAAAAATTATAATTAACCAAAGCCGAATTTTCATAAATTGGACATCATGCCCTGTGAGAGATTTCACGATAGTCACCAGCTGCTTCAATTGCCAGCAGTTCGGACACGCTGCCAAGTTTTGCCGGGAAACCACTCCTACTTGCAACCACTGTGGAGAGAGTGGACACTCCTTCAAGGAATGCAGCAGCAAATCTTCTCCCTTTCAATGCGCAACGTGTAAGCGCTTCAAGAGGAAATGTGACCATCCAACTGGTGATGTAGGTTGCCCGGCCCGCAAACATGCAGAATTGAACTACATCAACTCAATTGACTATGAAGGCGCCTAAGAGCGCCACGTAACACTTTATTTAGTTAGCAGATAAACAGGTAGCTTGTATTTTTTTCTTCTTTTGTAACTGTCATCATGACAAATCAGCTAATTTGCGATCTAGATAGTTTTTCTGTGTCTGAGTCTAAAGTATGTAATGTTGAGGATTGTAAATACCTTCTTCCTTCTGGTGACAAAACGTTAACCCTGCTTACACAGAATATTCGCAGCATAAATCGAAACATGAACGGTTTTGAAGTGTTATTACAGGATCTTGACATAAGCTGTGATATTATTGTTTTAACAGAATGTTGGTTATTAAAACAGACAGTCAACTTACCATCTGTTGACGGTTACTATTCTTACAGAACTGAAAGAAACATAAACCAGAACGATGGATTAGTAGTTTATATCAAAAATAACTTAAGAACTGTAAAAGAAGAACCTGTATCCCTGGATAGTAATTGTTTAATAATTAAAATTATTCCAGACACGGTAGTCGTGGCTATTTATAGGCCTCCATCTCAAAATATAGACAGATTTTTAGACTCACTCGACACAAACTTAAAAAACATAAAATCATTTAAAAACATAATACTTTTGGGCGATATTAACATTAACATTGCTTCCGGGAAAACAGATACCCATGTACATAATTATCTGAATATTTGTTCATTTCATGGACTTCTTCCAGCTCACTATCACCCTACGCATCAGAGCGGCTCATGCTTGGATCATATCATTCTAAAATCAAAATACTCATCCAAAACATTGGTTACTAATTCTACAATTACCGATCATCAAGCTGTTCTACTAACATTACAAATAAGTTCACCTAGAAAAAACTGCATGCGTAGCTACACTAAAGTCAATATGACAAACCTTGAAAATGACATACGCGGTATTAATTTTGACCCTGTTTATAATTCAGACGATGCAAATAGTTCTTTAAAGTATTTTATAAATTCGCTACAATCTGCAATTAGGAAAAACACGTTTACTAAGACAATGCCGAGAAAGTATAGTTGTATTAAACCCTGGATCACACCCGGTCTCGTTCGATGTATACGGCATAGAGACAAACTTCACCTAAAATTGAAACTCGCTCCTGATAACGAAATACTTTCTGTAACTTATAAAAGGTATCGGAACTTCTGTAATAATCTTTTGAAAAAACTAAAAAACCAGTATGATAAAAATGAATTACAGAAGGCGGGGACAAATAGTAAGCTTGTGTGGAAATTTATAAAAACACATACATTTAGATCAAAAAACCCCGAACCTCCGCTTGATATACTATCTACAGAAATAAACCCATCCGAAGCAATCAATAAAGCAAACAACTTCTTTGTTAACGTTGGTAAAAACCTGGCTGAAAAATCGTTAAACTCAAGTATTATTTCCCAACAAATCCCGACCAGGACATCCTCCACACTAAATTCTTTTGTTTTATTAGATACCGACGTTAACGAAATAGTCAGAATAATAAACGGGTTAAAGGATGTTTGTGCCACTGGGTGGGATGATATACCTAATAATATACTTAAAAGATTTAAATACCAGCTTGCCCCTCCTCTAACCCACATTTTCCAACTATGCTTATCTAAAGGAATATTCCCTAAATTGCTTAAAAAGGCTGTGGTCACACCTGTATTCAAATCTGGAGACAAGAACTGTGTAAATAATTACAGACCCATTTCAGTGTTAACAGGCCTCTCAAAAATTTTAGAAAAAATCATTAACAGTAGATTAATAAAATATCTAGAAGATAACCGACTACTATCAGATAGTCAGTTTGGTTTTAGGGCCAAAAAATCAACTAATCAAGCAGTCCACGAATTGACTAATTATGTTACCACTAACCTAGATAATGGTATGCACACAATTGGGATCTTTCTAGACCTTGCCAAGGCCTTCGACACTATTTCTTGTTCTTTGCTTTTGCACAAGCTTGAAACACTTGGAATAAGAGGAAAACAACTTCTTCTATTTTCTGACTATCTCAACGATCGTCATCAATGTCTAAAAATGGGTCAGTTTACAAGCTCTGAACTTAAAAATAGTTGTTTTGGTATTCCACAAGGTAGCATTTTGGGCCCTACCTTATTTTTAATCTATATAAATGGACTATGCAGCCTGTCACTCCAAAATGGTGTTATAATGTCTTATGCGGATGACACCGCCCTATTGTTTTCAGCTAAAACAAGAGTTGAGGTCTATAAAAATGCTCAAAATGGTTTTAACATTGTGTCTAATTGGCTCCGTAATAATCTCCTAACATTAAATGCAGATAAAACAAAATACATTTTATTTACAATGAGAAATATTAAGATACCGCTTACTAACCTAAACATTCACGCACATAATTATTGCACGTACGCTGACACTGCATGTTCTTGCCCCACTTTAGCTAAAGCTGACCATTTAAAATATCTAGGTGTCACCATTGACTCAAATCTAAATTTCCGTAAACATATCGAAGTACTCTGTACAAGAGTGCGCAAATTAATATATGTTTTTAAGAATTTACGGAACATAGCCGACTATAAACTAATTAAACAGGTCTATTTGGCTTTGTGTCAATCCATTCTTACATATTGCATAACTTCTTGGGGTGGTGCGGCAAAAACTATTTTACTCCCCTTAGAGCGTGCTCAAAGAGCTATTCTAAAGGTTGCTACCTTTCGCCCTTTTAGATTTCCTACGCAACAACTCTACATAGCATGTAGTGTGCTTACTGTGCGGCAATTATTTATTTTAAGCACAGTACTACACCAGCACACTGCACTTCCTTTTGACCCTGTACCTTTTGACAGGAGAAGAAAGGACTTGGTTTGCATAAAGCCCCAAACTAAACATGTGTTTGCCAGTCGTTTTTATGTATTCTTAGGACCTTTTCTATATAATAGGCTTAACAAGGAGCTAAGCTTCTATAGTGTAAGGTATAAGAAATGTAGCAAAATGTTGTCAGAATATTTAGCAAAACTCAATTACGCAGACACGGAAAAACTTCTAGAAATTTTGGCATGAAGATATTTGATCCCCTCGTGTTTACTTTAGTATTATTACATAGGCTTAGATTTAGGTATTAATGTACTATTAAGCTTTTTCTCGTAGTTGTTTAAAATAGATAATTTTATTGTTTTATATAAAGTTATAGTTTATCTTTTGTCCCTTGTTTATTGGTTTGTAAAGTGATGGCCCGAAACACAGGTTTTTATTAACCTAGATCGGGCGGGTCGCTACCTAACATTGCAATTCCGAACCACCATTACTTGCACCTATACTATTAATATTTTTAGTTTATTTTTAGGCACTATAATTGTATGGAAAATATTATTACTGTTGACTTAATATTTTTTGTGAACGTTTATATTTGAATAAATTATTATTATTATTATATTATTATTATTATTTCGCTTAAGCTTTATTTTATTTTGCTATCCTTGAAAAAAATCACAGTTACTGTTAGTGGTACAGGAAAAGTGATTTTATTTTTAAAGTTTCTAAGCCTTAATTGGAAAACGGATTACTGAAAACTAGTAACAGATTTTTGGTTACCTTTACCACGTTTTCGGATATAAATAGTTCGAGTTAACAGAATGTAAGATAGATAAAATGTAACAATGTGTACAAAATTTTTGAGCTGAAAGAGGAATTTTTCAGGTTCTCTGAAACATGGCTTCAAATAGGATGAGAGGATTCTCACCTTTATCAGCTTAAACTGAGTAGAGGTATAGATCTTTTGCTCACCACTGATCTTGATGCTGGGTTTGGATGCTTAGTTGGTTAAGTAAGCCTGTAGGCGAGCCACACTAAGTATATCCATTCCTGAAACACAAGGATATGTCCTGCGGCAGTTGTGTGCATATCATGTTTCATAATGTAACACTTGCCTTTCGTAAAACGTCACAAATGTGCAACAAAACCTTCCATTCTTGAACTTCCAAACTCCTTCGAAACACCATAAGGTAAGGTAAAGGTAACCACTTATCTCAACGTTACACTGCGAGCTTTCAATAAAACTGAATTGAATACATACAGACACAAAAAAGAGAAGGTCAACTGATCGTAATACATGACAGGACCAGGGCCACCACCTGCCGAGGTTGCGGGTTGTTCAAAAGAGATACCGCGCCGCCCCGGAACATAAAGGACAAAAGAAGGAACAACATAAACCCACCCAGCGTTTAAGTCAGTTAAAGTTTGACAGTCCCTCCCGCTTCGCCCAGAGCGGGGAAAGTTACTTAATGATTTACGATCCGTAAAAAAAAAACAAATCGTAATACATGAAAGAAGGAAAGAAAATTAGCATCCTGATTAATAATCAATCCGTCTTAATGAACAGAGGCTTTCACCCGTAACTACGGGCCAATAATACAATAGTGACAATGTTCCCAAAGACTCGTTCGTACACCAGAGCTCGTTTACATACATTTAGTGTCCCTTCTGCCAGTAAGGCTATGTCACACCGCTGGCGTTTAGCGGGGAGCTAGCAGAGCTAGAGACTAATAATCGAGTTGCTGGGAGAGATCTCGCCGACCAATGAGAACAGTCAGTGATCATATTTTTACTTAATTATTTATATACATTAAACATACTTTACCATATTATAACGCTTGTAATCCCTGAACGACTAAACATGAGGGTTAATTGAAAAACTTGCTCAATAATCAAATAATTTTAAATGGTGTTGACATATGAGATTTTAATTCAAATACATATCTTAATTAGCATAGGTAAACAGTATGTATATTATACAGGCACAAACCCAGAATCTGTAACTATTACAGAGAAATTTCTGGTGGAAAAACAAACACTTTGCCCGTTTTGGTAATCGAACCTACGACCACAGATAAGTTAGTGTTTATTACAATTTGACCATCAAAGAAATAATAATTATCATAATTATTCTGTACGTGTATTTGTCACCGTAGGGCTCCTAAAAGGCTGGACCGATTTGGAAGACATTTGTGTACATATATCAATGGGTACCTGGATGGTTTGAAAATCGAACTGAACCCTGTAGGTGGCGCTACTATCGATATGTGACATAGGTTTGTTGTACAAGAGGCAGGACATCATCTGCCGCTAGCTTACTAGGTATATTGTAAGATGTTCTCACACTTTCACATTTTGTACATTTCTTGAGCAAGAAAATGTTCGATAGCTAATCGGTTCCTCTTCGCCTGTGGGACAGACGCCTGAGGTATCAACATTTTTCCGTACGCCGATGTCACAGGGTTCCTATATAAATGCAAATGCGGTGACCCTTTGTTACGGAGACCTTACAAAGTAAATTTGATGGTACATTACTTTTATTGGCGCCGTTGGCGAAATGCGGAATATTTTTGATTTTATTTTGACCCGCTTTGGGTCGAAGTGCGACACGATTTTGTTTCTGAGACAGGTGGTGCTGGAAAGTAACCCGTTTACGTTTACATGAAAATGATAAGAAAACGTATTTAGTTATAGTCTTTGCAACAACATCTAATAAGTCTAGGCTATACTTGTTTGTTTGTAGTTTACTAGCTCTGCCCAGCGGTTTCACTCTCTGCTCAGGTCCCCCTTATCAATTAGGGGTATGAAAAATAGATAGTAGCCGATTTTCAGACTTACTGAATATGCAATAAAAATCACATGAATCGGTCGAGCCATTTCAGAGGAGTATGGGAACGAACATTGTGACACGAGAATTTTATATATTAGATGAATTATGAAACTGCAGGGAAACACCAGCAAGAAATAACCTTAACCAACGGAGGACGAGAAGTTATGGGCTTAAAAAAAACGGTTTATCATTTTGAACGCAGAACATAACTGTCTATCACGCATACGTTCAATTAATATCATGTGTTATGTTTAGCATTCACAAAGTACGTTCCACTACCGAAACAGTGATCACAATCTTAACAGTTGACTTAAATATATAAACGTTATCTTGACGACTATTGGATGGTGTATCTCTGTTGCTATGGTCAAGCGAGCCTAGGACCAATAATAAATTAAAATTTAGCAAACTTATCTTCTACTAACAAAACCGTATCGCATACTATGTATATCCGCAAGTTGCTATTGTATAGTGGAACCAGATCTCCTGGACTACATTTGTTTTTTATTCCCCTTTATCAGTACTTTAATTTGTTAATTATTATTTTTAATTGCCTTTAATATTGGAAATCTTTTCCAATATTAAAGGCAATTAAGAGATATTAATTCCTTTTTCAATTCCACTCACACAGAAACTAATGGCCCTCGTTAGAAATGGCACGTTTTAAATCAATCTAAAAAAACTCTAAATTCAAACAAAATTAAGTAAGATAAAAAATGTACAGCATCAACCCAAATAATTGGCACGCGCCGACCCAGTTTGTACCGAAATGTTCGGAAACAGTAAAACAGTGGAACTTGGGTTCCGTACAAACGCGGCCACAGAGTTGGACAACATGGTGGCTTGTTTCATTAATTCAGTTTTTTTGTTGAGTTGGTTTTTTGTGAATAATGTAATGTGCATTGAGATCAAAACCAGAGTTTCGTGGTCTATGGGATTAACAGAGAATATAGGTACATCTATGCTTGGGTGAGTCGGGGTAATATTATTTTCCGATGTTTTATGTTTTCCGCACAACAGAATTTTACCGCGATTAGGTATTTTTTTTTCGTTTGTGACCATATATATGTTGCGTCTTCTAGTTTTGTTTATTCACATTTCAAAAAAGTTTAGGTAATGACAAGTCGTTAAACGCACTAAACGGTTTGGGAATACTTTCATTGTGCGTACTGCTAAGGAGTGGAATTCCCTGCCGGAGTCTGTATTTCCCGATAGCTATAACCTGGGGGTCTTCAAGTCAAGAGTGAATAGGTTATTTCTAGGTAAGCGTGCTTCATCGTCGACCACATCATCACTTACCATCAGGTGAGATAGTGGTCAAACGCGAGCCTATCAATAATAAAAAAAAAAAAAAAAAAAAAAAAAAAAACTTAGAACAACTTAGACTTACAAAACTTAAAGCACACAATATTATTTTACGGCAATTTAACAACTCAGTTACACTGTCTGTGATGTCTTCTTTTGTGATTGAGAAAATTTTAGTTAATAATTACCTGTCTTTATTTTTAGAAATGGAAATCATCAAATGACTTCTTCCGCTCTGGGCGGAACGGGGGCGAGTGTCAGAGTTGTACTGACTAAAACTCATCCTTGTTTCTTATTTTGCCCTTTGAATTCCGGGGCCGCGGTATCTCTTTCGAACCAACCCGCAGCTCCGGGACAATATAAGTCCGAAACAACGTTAATACACATGTTGCATGTCCAGAGGACCTTCCATGCGCGCGCGCTGTCAACGTTACTTAAACATGTCGAATTTTGAATCGAAAATTAGCATTATTATTCATTATCGTCAGGAGATGAGTAAAGGACGAAGTACTCAGCTTTATTGAATTATATTTTGGAAGCTGGTATTTATATACCTACTACAAGAAATTTTTGATTTCGTTTGATGTAGGGTAGCAGACCTGCAAAAATACATTTCTTATATACCTCTTTTCATAATAACATCTTGTATATAATTTTTTTTTGAATATTTCCCACACACATATGAGCGTATCGTATATGCTCAAACTATAAATACCGTGCATCGAGGAACACTACGTTTTGCCCTGGCTTTTACTTTTACCCAGTTATGCAGACGACAAAGACGACCTCAACGGTTGACCTGCAAAATGCCATTAAAAAAAAACACCACGTTAGTAAGTTGTACGGCCGCGCGCTCGATGGAGAATGATGGACGTTGATGCCGATGTAGAAATATCATATTTTTTAAATAAAAAACTTTGCCCTACACTGAATGAATTTCTCCTGTAACGTGGGTGCGTTTACAAACGATCGCTCAGCTATTTTAAATTCTTTAATCGATCTATTTAGGTACGTGACGATTATAACGCTCGCTCGTGTTAGGCCCTCGGGGCCGATAATTTTAAGTGTACCTACAAAGTAGAAAGAATCAATAACCATTTCAAGCCTTTCAGTCACAAACCACAAAACTCATTAAACGTTCTCCGCTAGATAGCTTTCAAAATAAAAGCACCACAATATTTTTATAACCATTCTATCAATTCTCGTTCAGGACACTAAAAGGCCACAATCCATATTGCACGAATGTCATCCGTTTAAATACTAGAGGCAGAATAACTGGGGAGGACATAAAATGGCTGCCAGGCTGTGCTGTGGTAGATAAATATTTCGATTTCCAGCATACTGATGGTACAATAGATATGTTTGTGTGTCGTGTATCTGTGTGTAGGGACGTGTTATTGGTTTTGGCGACAGAAAAACTTACCAAGTTAATGGTAGATGTAGTTTTATACCTAGGTTATAGAAATACTACGGGTGTATTAAAAAGGGATTAAGAGATCGTTGTAATCCTTACTAATATTATAAAAAAGAAAGTGAGTTTGTTTGTTTGTTTGTTACGTCTTCACGACTGAAGTCATTAATGGCTTAACCGATTTTGATGAATTTTGGTACAGATATAGTTGGGACCCTGGAGATGGACAAAGGCTTTTTTATAAATATACATAACTTAAAAAAGTATGAAATGAGGGAGAAAGAGGGAAGCAAAGGGAAAACTTAGCTTTGCTATTATAATAAATAAGGCGCAAGGGCTAGACTACAGGTAGCAGGTACCTGCAAATCAGGAAAGGGGAACTGTGTTACCCCGAATATAACGCGAGCGAAGCCGCGGGCAAAACCTAGTTTGATTATAAATGTGGCATCATCGCTATCGCTTATTGTCGGGCCTACGCTGTACTAACACTGTAAAACCAAATGATTTTAAAAGAGTAACCATGGAGTTTCTTGCCGGTTCTTCTCCATAGGAAACGACCAACCCGAACCGTGCATCTTTTCTCGACGTTTTATAAGTGCCCATGTAGGCCTATGTGAAATAAAAATATTTTGATTTTGGACTTATCAGTCCCCAATCAATATTCTTCCATGGAAGCTAGGCAACAGCGAGACTTTCATCAAGGTTCTGATATTTAGTTCTTGAATTCATAACATACATAAAATCACGCCTGTAGTCGTCGAGGGGTAAGACAGAGGTTTATCTAATAGCACTCCCACATTTCGCCCCATTACGATTTTGCTTAAGCCCCATTTAATAATGGATAAATCTATAATTATAAGTATTATAAATTATAACCTATTTTGCCATCGAACAGCCACAATTCCAGACTCCGTGACAGATACTGAGAAATTCCTGACAGAAAAACGCATTAATTAATGACCATAGCGTACCATATCAGTGTGAACAAGTAACCGGGTTTTAGAGGCTTATCCGCAATTTTTGCACATGACATGATAAAAAAAAGAACAACGTTCTTGACGAGATTTTCAAAAAGATTACGCTCTTGACAATAACCAAACCAAATCGGTTCGTCGTTCGTTCCAGACACAGTAATTATGCGGTATTTAATTACTCCGCCTATCTTGAATTAAATGCGTACAGGCGTAAATCCGTAGCTAATTAATGACGCATTCAAGGCTGCGGTCACCCGGGCCGGATCTGCAGTGCGTCAACGATGTGCAACCAAGCGTGAAGATACGGTCAAATGTCGGCAGTAATAACAATTGGGTCACGAAACTCGACCTTATTGCAAGACAGTACACATCATGGCAATGTGTAATGTTCATTTTAAGAGTCACTTGTATCGACGGCGCATTAGTGTTCCACGCGCGCCTCAAAGAGATGTCAGCAAATCAGAGGGGCCTGCCAGGGCCTCCGCCTGCAGGGGATGCGGGTTGTTCGAAAGAGATACCGCGACCCCAGAACATAAAAGGCAAAAGGCTGCTCCGCCCGGAACGAGGGAAATTAATTGGTGATTTCCCATCAGCAAACAGCATTTAGTTATTTTGTATGCCTTTCGGCGGGACATTGTGGGTATCAATTTTTTTATACAACATCATATTATTGTATCCTGTGTTCACAAAAATAATAAATTAATTAAAATTTGTTACAAAAAAACAAAGAGTGACTGGTGGTGCCATCTGTGCGATGTTTGACTTATTTCTACATGACAGGCTTTACTCAAGCATTAAATAATTCCAAGATGTTACTGTGGTGTGGATAATGCAGTGCAATATGACTATGACACTGGCACATGGATATAGCTATTACATGGAACTTAAATGTTTTTTTTTTAGAAAAAACCTTGCCCCACACTAGGAATTTCTCCTGTATCGTGGGTGCGTTTACAAACATATAAACTCACATACACAAACAGCCAGACCCGGAACAACTATCTGTAGGCCATACAAACATTTGTTCCGTGCGGGAATCGAACCCGCGACACGCAGCGCAGCAGTCGATCGCTCAGCCACTGCGCCAACCGTGTCGTAGATAACTGACTGGATGTGGTTATTTAAGTACAACTCTGCTTCACCTTTCAGGGATTACAGGCGTGATATTATGATGTAATGTTAAGTCCTACTAATATTATAAATGCGACTGTTTGTGAGTATGGATGGATGGATGTATGGATGTTTGTTACTCTTTCAAATCAAAACGGCTGAACGGATCTTGATAAAATTTGGCACAAAGTTAGATTATGGTCTGGAATAACACATAGGATACTTTTTTTTCGATATCACGCGGGCGAAGCCGCGGGGGCCAGCTAGTGTAATATATATGTGAATTTCCAAACAAAAGCAATTTTAAAACGTTCGACATTTGGTGTCACATGTTCAAAATTCGTTTTTGTTTCAGAGAACATGACATGCGCAATCTTATCTAGGTATTCACCAACAAAATCCGAAAGATTTTTAATTGTTGGTCAACAAGTTTTTGTTACTTTATGTTGAAAAATCGCCAGCTCGACAGCGTTATTTTATTTTATTGCATTCAGATTGTGTATTACGTAATAATGTATCCTGCTATTTTGGCGGATGAGAAATCATCAAATAACTTCCCCCGCTCTGGGCGGAGCGGGGGGGAGTGTCAGATTTGTATTGAATAAAACCCACACATGTTCCTTCTATTGCCCTTATCTTCTTACCCGAAACAATTTATCCTGCTTGTAGTTACATAACGTAGGACACAAAATAATGAAAAAACTTTAAATTTGTTTTAAAACAAATAAAAACAGCATTACTTCATGAAAATTCAAATTTAACTTTAAGTACGTATATACAGCAGCTGCAGCAGTTCTGTTTCTGAACGCAGTCAGTATTAAATTCTTAACTTAACGATGAGTTTTAATGAGTGAAAGTAATAGCTGAAACCGATGCTTGGCCTCCGTGGACGCTGTTACACGGTCTACTGATTATTATTGAAGAATAATGCTGTCTGGTTTGTTCAAGCAATCCTTGATTTTGTTCAGACTTGTTGTTTTTTCAATGAGACTCCTTCTAACAGAGACAAGCTATGTGTCCAGCAGCGAATGAATGGAACTGTAGCAACATGAACATTCAAAGATACCTAGCTGCTTACTTTCAGATGCGCAATTTTTACTTTTTTTTTTATTCATATACATAATTGACAGTTTCTAATTATTGTTGCACCATTAAACCAATAAATGGCTTGTATTGGTACTCATATTCATTACTTAATAAAAACAAGATAGGTACTACATACTTTCAATTAATAGAATCAACAACCAGCGCTGTGCTGTGGGCTCCCATGCCACAGCATCATGCTGAGTGGTGACCTACCTGTCGCAGTCACGACGTGCAAGCTATTTTTATTTTTGTCCCATATAGGTATGTATTTGTAAATGTTTGTGACTCTTTGCATGTTGAATGTTTATTTTTATTTTTTCTTGTTGCTCGTCGTGATTTGCGACTAATAAATGTTTTTTTCTTTCTAACAATATTTTGCGGTAATAACTCATTCACAAACAGAAATTCAAGGTACTGAGTTAAAAAACTGTTTGTACGAGTCTAAGCAGCAATGACACATACAATTGTTGAGTAGGTATAGTGTTAAAGTTTTATTTTTTAATCCTTATTTTTCTGCCAATTTCTAGCTATTCAGAACCTAATTCATGCAAAAAAAGAACTCACTGCATTGCAGTAACTTGCACGGAAACTTATTCACGAATCACAAACACAAATTCTTAGAATTCTGAAAATAATGCAACTTACTGCTGCTTTTCAATGACAGTAAACCAAAGCTTAAGAAAGTCGGTTTTTTTCTGTTATCTGCCTTACATTTTTGACTTTGAATAATCCCACGACCACACTGACAAACCCTGTATCCTAACTGTTGGAACATTATCATAATGTGGAAATCAGAAGCGTCACAGTCTAAGCGACTACCCAAAATTGGGGAAAAACCGGCCTTGGCTGCGGTCTGTAGCTCCTTGCCAAGAACGAGCCAAGTTGATGAAGAGGGTTCCGTTAAAGTAGAAAAGAAGTAGAACTCACCATCACCATTTTATAGTAAAATAATACCCCCATAAAGTACTAGGTCAACATAAAACGCGAGACGTGGTCCGCATCGGAACCAGAGCATTGAGTTTAGAGCAAAAAGTGTCAAACGTCGCTTAACGACATTTTAACGACCCGGACGGAACGTTTTAAGTGATTCTTTAGGTCTCATAGTCGTCACGTCAGTGGCTACGTAGATAGAAGACTTTTTCACAGTTTTTCTCTTTGAGGACTTAAAAAGTATTCAATATTGGAGTGAAACTAACGTGCGAATAAGTCACTAGTTTGTATTTTTCGATGTAGGTTTAATCGACTATCATAAAAACCTACCACATCGACACCTAACTAACTTTAGTAAGGTCTCAACAATAGCAAAACAACATCAACCTCATTGCAATGGAGATTAAAGATTACGGTGACCTTGATAGTGACTCGAAGTCAAAAGTAAAATAAGTGTGAAAAGATTTTTTTTCAAGACACATTATTGGACTGCTAAGTCAAAAATCTCGAGTTCAAATCCAAACCACCACACTGTTTTTCGGAGAGAAGGAAAACATCGCAAGTAAACCAAACATGCCGGAGACATAATTATTATTTCTCAACGGCGTGTAAAACCAAGAACCACACCCCCGCGGGGGAAGTTATTTGAAGATTTCCCATACGAAAAATAAGGGGCCCATGACCGCCCTGCCCATGACTAAGAACACGAAAAATCTAAATAACAACAAGAGTATACAAAATTATTTGAATGCACAATGTCCTTTTTTGCAAATGGCCGGTAGCTTTAAAACTAAAAGTGCTCACAAACACAAGACAAAACAAAAAGAAGCATACGTAATTACGTAGGTAGTCTTTGTTTCAAACTACCCACAATCCTTCAAAATATAAAATTTATATTCGTACAGCAACTGAAAGGGATTCCCATCCATACAAAGCAACCGGTAACAATGTGTAAGTTACCTCCTCGGCAAAGTTGCGCTATTGTTACATCTACATACAAAGTTACCGAGGTAGCTGCGCCGGAACAATAACTTCTTTCATAGTTTATGACCAGTTTTCAGTTCGTATGATTCCTTCGCCTTACTAATGTTACGGATTTAGGGCTCTGTGTACTCTTCACGTACGTGGGTGTTGTCGTGAAAGAGCTTGGCCATAAGTAGGTATATTATATACTACGACTAATTGAATATTTACGAGGTTTTTGGCATTCTTCTCACATAAATATGTTTTTATTTATTTTTAAAGCGGTGGTTGTTGTACTGCCCATGCACTCACTAACAACATCAATTGCCAGTATTGTAACGAAAAACAACTCGAGGAGCTCGTGGCTAAATAATAGCAGCCGCTCGGGTCGATCTTTAGGTTAAGCCGCGCTTGCCTAGGTTGGTCTGTGGATGGGTGACCACCCGTAACATACCGAGTTTCCTCCGTGCCTCGGAAAGCACGTTAAGCCGTTGGTCCCGGCTGTCATTTGTAGATCTTTGACAGTCGTTACAGGTAGTCAGTGTTCCGAAAATCTGACAACCAGTCTTACCAAGGGGTATCGCATTACACAGTACTAACTGGGTTGTGGAGGTCAGATAGGCAGTCGCTCCATGTAAAATACTGATGTTCAGCTGCATCCGGTTAGACTGGAAGCCGACCCCAACATAGTTGGGAAAAGGCTAGACAGATGATGTAACGAAAAACAACTATTATGTATTCTGAGCGAAAATAAAGACCACTGAAGGTGCCTTTTCTTCAGATTTTGTCAGTAGTAGCAGCCGAAAAACAATCTTATAAATAATAAAATAAATGATGAAATTCATATATAACAATTCATTAAATTCATAGTGAAAAAACCGGCCAAGTGCGAGTCGGATTCGCGCACGATAGGTTCCATCTATAAAAACAGTAAAAAAACATGTTTGTTGTATGGGAGCCCCCTTAAACAATAATTTTATTAAATTTTTTAAGTATTTCTTAATATAGCGGCAACAGAAATACATCTGTGAAAATTTCAAATGTCTAACTCACGATTTCAACTAACTATTACGGTTCATGAGATACAGCCTGGCGACAGAAGGACAATCGGACAGACAGTTGAGTCTTAGTAATACCCTTAGTAAAAAGGTACAAACAAAATAACCAAGAAAAGACTAAACAGAAATAAAGAGAAATTTTCATAATCAAAGATCAAGAGATAAAACAATTTCTGAAATAAGATTGGTACAAAAACTTGAAATAAAAATCTAGAAAAGGCTAATTCTAAATTTTGTTTAAAAAAAGTGCCGCCTCTAGTTCTTGCACATCAACGACGGTTGCCATGGCGACAAACGACGCGGCGTCTTGAGTTGACGGCAGCGCCATTGCGGAAATCGGCATCAACTACGAACACTCTTGTCCTGCATCTTAGTTCATGATATCAACTATAGATGGCGCTGCTATAATGTTTTTAAGCTGAATAAATTATTTATTTTTTAGAAGTCAAAGTAGACAGTTTTATTTGAGAGTAAGAGTAGCTATTAAAAAGACATCATATTTTAGGTAAAATTTTAATTGGCAAAAGTTTTAATTATGCATCATTTTATTGTCATATACGTTTTGCGATTAAAATTCGGACTTTCCCTTTAGGCAAGGTTTTGTAGTTTTAGAAACATTATTTTAAGTATTAATCTACAATACAATACAATTACTACTTAATTATGGGGGCACAAGTACCAGAATGTATTGATTAGATTAATCGTTCATTATCTTGTAATTATACAAATAGGTAGGTACTTAAAACTATTTTTAGCCAAAATAACCAACTTAAAAAAAACTAAAATTCTCATTCATCTACACTAATATTATACAGAGATTTATATTTTTAACCGACTTCAAAAACCGAAGAGGTTCTTTGTTCGGCCGTATTTTTAGGGTTCCTTACCTCGAAAAGCAAAAACGGAACCTTTATTGGATCACTTTATTATCCATTTGTCTGCTTGTCAAGACCCTTTATCTCAGGAACGAGTGGAGGTATTGAGTTGAAATCCTTATCCTTACTAATCCTTACTTCCTTACTTCCTTACTTAATATTATAAAAGCGAAAGTGAGTTTGTTTGTTTGTTTGTTTGTTTGTTACCTCTTCACGCTTTAATGGCTACACCGATTTTGATGAATTTTGGTACAGAGATAGTTGGGAACCAGGAGACGGACATAGGCTATTATTTTTTTAAAAAGAGTGGGATATGAGGGAGAAAGAGGGAAGAAACGGGAAAACTTAGCGTTGCTATTACAAATCTATAAGGCGATACCGAATTTAACGCGAGCGAAGCCGCGGGCAAAAGCTAGTTAATAATAAAAATGAAAATATTATATGTAAACCACCTATAATACAAGTTTGTGGTCACTTTGTTCTGTGAACAAAATCTACCCTCCTGAACGTAGTCAAAAGATATTTTAAGGCTGTTTACCTGTGTCTCAAGTTTGTACGGAACCCTTGGTGCGCGAGTCTGACTCGTTCTTGGCTGGTTTTTTTACTCCTTTATAATTAAATAAATATAAATTAGTTAAAAGTTGTTTTTTACCGGACACCTTGCAGCTTATTTGTTTACTAGCTTTTGCCCGCGGCTTCGCTCGCGTCAAATACGGGGTAATACAGTTCCCCTTTCCTGATTTGCAGGTACCGGCTACCTGTAGTTTTTGCCCATGCGCCTAATTTATTGTAATAGCAATGCTAAGGTTTTCCTTTTCATCCCTCTTTCTCCCTCATTTCTCACTATTTTTTTTAAGTTAGCCTATGTCCGTCTGTAGGGTCCCAACAGTCTCTGTACCAAAATTCATCAAAATCGGTTTAGCCATTAAGGCGTGAAGACGTAACAAACAAACAAACTCACTTTCGCTTTTATAAGGCGCAAGGGCAAAAACTGCAGGTAGTAGGTACCTGCCAATCAGGAAACGGGAACTGTGTTACGCCGAATTTAACGCGAGCGAAGCCGCGGGAAAAATCTAGTAATTATAATATATTCAACGCCAGACAGGCACTTGTGCTGCACAAGTGCCTGACCTCCATTAAATCTAGATCTCGTTCGTCGTGTCATGGTTCCGTACTGACTGGGTCACCACAGCTCCCTGAGTCTGTAAGGTCGTGCCCTCATAACTCATCCAAACCTGTTTATGTAGTTAAAACTAAATAAATTTAAACATTTAATGAAACAGTTCAAGTTGAAACTCAAAGCATGTTATTTTAATTAGACCATTACAAGACCTTTTTAATGTCAAACACAAAAGTGAAAATACTGTAGTTCGTCATTCTAAAGTGGACATCTACGCCTCTCCAGCATACATACATACATATCTAAGTACACCACTATTCTATCATAACCCAAACGCTGGATTGGTAATCAGTTCACGGAAAGAAAAAAGAAAAAACGAAGAATATGGATAAAAACCTACATACAAAAAATTGTTCAGTGATGTACCTATTAATCTTTTTTAGATTTGTTCTTTTTAGATTAAAGCGTTTTCTCTACATCCGTGTGTCACCAACAGGATTCGTTCATAAAGGATATATTCATAAGGAGTACAGGATCCGTTATAAATGTATGTGATGTGTCTAAATGCCTATGGGTCAATCTAAATTCTACCTTACTTTTTTAAATCTAAGTGTTCCTTTTTTTTCTGTTTGAAATTTTTTGTTTTAATTCCTGTTTTGTGTCTTTTGTTGCATCAAATAATCAATTTATCTATCTAACCCTATTTTTACAAGGTCCGTTATACGCAGCGTATCTTGGCACGAACTACCTTTACATAATAAAGACAAAAAACACCTATTTTCCTTCAGCAATTAGAGAAAAAGCCGCTGTAATAATGAACCTTCTCCCTCCTTGTGATTCCGCTGGCGATCGAGATCATAAAGTTAGACTATAAAGCTGATTTACTGCTGAAACGTTACACTTCAGAAATTCTATAATATCTGACGCTTATTTAATAGTAATGGATAGTGATTTGAGAACTAAAAGGGATGTAGAATGGAAGTTTTTCGTTCTTTTTGTCGACTATAGAAGGAGATGTTTTCTATTTTTGTCCATGGAAACTAGCTTACTCCATCGAAAATAATCGCGTTACACACTAACGATTTCAATTCATTCTGAAAATTCTACAGTATTTATTTATGTCAAGATTATCAGGTGTAAGTCACACTACATACATTTCTTGCATATTGCTCGATGATGTTCTGTCAAGTAATATTTATTTACTTACTTTCTTAATTCTTATTCTTATAAACTATAAAAAATACTTGCAGACGTATCATCACGCCTGTGATCTCCAAATAGTTAGGCAGTGGTGTATCTAATAGTACACCCACATTCACAATTTATCTTGAACCCCATATAATAAGGAGTGTAAGCAATCCCATGAAAAGTGATGTTTGAATGCCACATTGAGTAAGTACCGACATTTTGAAAATGTTATTAGTGCGCAATTTGACTATTAACAGTAATTTAGTCCTATAAAACGTAATAAATTGTTTAAATACTATGTTATGATGATATGTTTCCAAATTAACTTAAATTAAATTTTAAACCGTTAAAATAATAAGTCTAATAACAAATAGTTACCAGTAAGAATTATATTCGTCCACCCATTGGCTTAAAAAAATGGCGCACTGTCTCCCACTTTGGTATTGTAAGCTTAGAGCCAATAAGCAAACCAACCTAATTATATGGCCTAGGGTAAATTCACAAATTTAAAATAAAGTGTAACCAAGTGATATTGTGCAATAATAAAAGTGTTTGTCAAAGTATCAGTGAGTTTTCTTTCAGGAGCGAGCTTAATGCCATCAAACAGGCACAAATCCAGACTCTGTGGTGGCTACTGAGATATTTCTGATGGGAAAACCTAATAACGAACCATTTTTTTTTCTCTCTCGCAAAGTTGCGACTAAAACCATTTTAATTATTTGATACCATTCGCCCGACCCGTAAATCGAATCGATCGGACTCATCGGGTCGGGTCAGAAGTTACGCTTGCGAACATTATACAAACGAGAAATTCCACAAAATAATATTTTATTTTTTAATTGAGGAAATTACAAGATTTAACAATTTCTTATTTCACCGCAACCCGTAAAGTTTCATCCCAGATCCCAAATAATTCTGCAGCACGTCACCAAAAGATGTATTTTCAAAAACAAAAACTGGGAACAATTTCAAAGTTGGTTCGCATCCCAGCATTAAGATTTACAATCGACGTAAAAACTTTCCTCTCAGCTGAAATACGACCAAACATTTTGTTATGAAATATTCTGTTGTTCGTTTTTTACGGTGCCGGGTCAGTGAAGAAATGGGATCATGGAACTGATGTTTGTTCTGGGTTAATAAGACTTAAAGGATGTTAATTTCTTATTTCATTGGTGGCCTATCACATTACCCACGATCAAAGCCGATACTTTGCCAATCTTTGAGACAGTGTAATTAATACCCTTCTGATCGTTTGGTCGTGTTGCTAAATGAACTCAGATAATACACAAATAGGTATAAGCAATGGACAGATGAACAAGAATAATGCATTTGTGAGAAAAGTAGATCAGACCTTTTCTCGATGATATAACATAGGATTAATATCACATCTGCAGGACACCCGTTGCAATGGCAAGCGCAGCTTAACTTTGTAGAACAATTAATCCACACAGTTGTTACTTAATACTGAGTTTCAATCCGCTGAAATTGGAACAACCCATAAAATATAAAGCGAACTGGTATATCTACGTTTTAATTGTGCCCCAACAATAAATCGCTTTCAGCGCTTAAAACGTAATCCAGCTTTCGATTGATTGCTATTTCATCAACCAATTCCCGATAAAGCGTAAGTTTTTATGCGATGTTAAAAAATTATGAGATTTGTAGCGTTAATTAAGATTTTCATTGATTTCTTTGGATGAATTTATGAAATTAGTGAAGGGTATCAGGTATCATAACGATGAGACATAACATGAAATCATACTTACGATACGCTTTGCAGACTTGGCACACATATTTGATACTTCCAACATTTTACAAGTTGTTATATAAAACAATAACATTTATACATAGACACATAAACAAGCCTTTTGGTCGGGTGAAAATAAAAAAAAATATAGTACCCATTCAATTTCGTCATGAAACCCTTTTTAAAATCAAGTTTATTTATTTTATGTAACTTTTAAATACTCTTCCGACACATAATTTCATAGAATACACGTTTGAAATCGTAAGTTGGTGTCATATTCATATTTTTTTAACGATTTATATCGTGTTTCGATGTTCACACAGCGTTTGGTCATATGTAGGTTCCTAAAGTTCAAAATTAGTAAAATCTCGCCTTAAAACCAGCTGCTATTTAGAATATATTAATGGTAAAGGCCATTATTTTTATGTGAGTCGGCTCTTGAGTCCACTAGTAGTACTACTACAAAACCAGTTTATGCTGCTCTCTCAACAACGGATCGTACACCATAGATTTCAAGTACAATGGGAGATCCGCATAAACTGGTTTTGTATAGGTTGATCTGTCGTCGTGTGTACAACACAGCAAGGTTCATAACAGTCTCCAATACCTACACTAACTAAATATCAAGTAGTTAATATAGATTTTCTCTTGTTTCAGTTGAAAGCGTAGAGCAGTAAGCAGCTAAGATGGCGGCGTTCGTGGCCAAGCAGATGGTCGGCAACAAATTGAGTGCTGTCAAAGGTATGTACTACTATCAATACTCATATCAATCCTTACTAATATTATAAAAGCGAAAATGAGTTTGTTTGTTACGTCTTCAGGCCTAAATGGCTTAACCGATTTTGATTAATTTTGGTACAGATATAGTTGAGACCCTGGAGACGGACATAGGCTGTTTTTTTTTTAAGTGAGATAGTTTTGCTATTACAATCATACTGATTGTAATAGCAAAACTATCTCACTGGCGCAAGGGCAAAAACTACAGGAAGCAGGTACCTGCAATTCAGGAAAGGGGAACTGTATGTATTACTCCGAATTTTCATGCGAGCGAAGCTGCGGGCAAAAGCTACTTTTAATATAAGTTTGAGATCCGGCCGAGTTACGAGACATATGAACTAAGAAACTGCCCGTATGTCTCAGTACCTACGTAAATATTTTTATTAGTGAAGAAAAAATATCATTTATAATGCATTACACCGACATGCGACAGCATCTAGAGTTTTTTCCGTCTACAGAGTTACGACGACCTTTTGGTGCTTGAATGAAAAAGACAGGATTGTGTTGCGTTGTCGCTGAAAATACGAATGACAAATCCAGTTGATGACATTATTTTTTATGAGATCATGCGATGTAAATGCCCAAGGCATTAGGTCCGCCTTTGCACAATGCGGAATAAATAAATAAATATAGAATTTTGCCAATGCATTAGTTCTTTTACCACTCAGGACGGTCTTCAGATTAACGTAGCGCATGCCTAGGTTGGTATGTGGATGAGTAACCACCCATTACATACCGAGTTTCCTCCGTGTCTCGGAAACACGTTAAGCTGTTTGTCCTGGCTGTTATTTGTAGATCTTTGACAGTCATTGTCAAAGCCCGGTTGATAGTCAGTGGCCCCAAACTCTGACCACCAGTCTTACCAGGGTATATCGTATTACCCAGTACTAACTGGGGCGTGGCGGTCAGATAGGCAGTCATTCTATGTAAAATTTTGGTATTATGTTGCAACCGGTGGGACTGGAAGCCATATTTAACAAGAGGTTAGGCAGAAAGCATTAAGAACAAATTCAATCAATCAATCACTCAATTCAATCGGTAACTTAGGGTAAACTTTTATCCCTTTTGAATAACTGTATGAGTTCAAATACTGGTAGATTCTGAATTCGAAGATAAAAATCTAAATAGTTTCTCAAAGTCGGTCCATTTAGATTTAGTACTCATTTTATCGCCAGCTTTGGATATAACAATGTAGTCGCTAGACTGCAATCTGGTTACATTTATGGCACGATTTACATGAAATGAATATTGGAAACAATAGTAGGTACTTTTTGATGCAAGTGTGTAAAGTTTGTGATAGTAAATAATAAATAAATATCTTGGGACAACTCACACACGGCTATCTGATCCCAAGCTAAGCAGAGCTTGTGTTATGGTAACCAGACAACTGATATACATACTTATATAATTTATAAATACATATATATTATAGATAAATCACACCCAGACACAGAACAAACAATCATGCTCATCACACAAAGTTTGTCCTGAGTGGGAATCGAACCCACGACCTCCGGCTTAGCAGTCAGGGCCACTAACCACTAGACCAACAGGCCCGTCAAGTAGTTGATACGGGATTGCAGGCAGAGCCGAGGAAACACCTTCTGCTTGGTTTATGAACACAGTCGAGTTGTAATGACTCCGGTCACCAGATTTTCACATTCTTACTAATATTATAAAAGCGAAAGTGAGTTTGTTTGTTACGTCTTCACGCCTATATGGCTAAACCGATTGTGATGAATTTTGGTACAGAGATAGATGGGACCCTGGACACGGACATATATGCTAAAAAAAGTGAGAAAAGGGGGACAAAAATGGAAGAAAATTTTTTTTTCGATCATCACGCCGCGTGTTCAAGTTAGCGTTAGCCCAAAGTAACTAGGCCTCGCGGACGAAGTTACGGGTGAAAGCTAGTATTATTATACACCGCATTGAATAGGCCTACACACGAGAGCAAGCGCCTGACTAAGTTGAATATTAAGTAAGTTAAATATTTAATTAATTGATGTGTATTTCATTAATGTAAGATTTTAATTCTTGCTGTTATTATTTATTATTGTACGTTTACTAACAAGTCTAGTCTAGTCTAGTCTTCTACAAAATAACGTAATCCCATAATGTTCTAATTACTGTCACTCAATCACTTCACTCTGGAAGAAGTTACGGCGCTAAGTGAGAGACACACAAAATCAATTAGAAATAAGCTTATCATCTTAAGCTTACTTTCAAAGCATTATGTATTTTCACATCGATTCTAAAACGAACTTAACGTGCCCTTCTAGTTTTCAAAATAATTTTATATAGACTTTATTATATATATATATATCGTATCGTTCTACGGGTATTACTAATTGCATTTACTGCAAAATTTGACACCTAAACGCTATAGAAAAGTTATATTTTTCTTTGCAGATTCTGTCAACGTTCACGTCGCGTGTTCGTACTGTGGCCTTTGGTCCCTGCTATCAATTAAACTTCTCAACAATCCTTCAACTCTTCACTCCACAATCAAACCCGATTTAAAATCTTTATCTTCCATTAAAAATCATTAAGAAAACTTTAAAAGTATCGTATAAAAGCCGGTGAGTCGCAGTCGAGGCGCAAGTCGTAACAAGCGCCGTGCCCTACTCGTTATTTAGCCAATAGAAAACTTGCCGTGTTGTTGTGATCTGATCTGTAGCGTTTGGATGACGCAGTTTTTCTTGCTTACTTCAGGACGATTGCGTTTTGTTATCTGCTATAAAGATGGTGGAATAAAGTGTTGATAACGATGCCTACGTACCTATGGTACAAATAGCCCAATTTCTGGGTCCCATGTTTAGAGATTCTTGTCTAGCATGATACTTTTAAAAACGGAAGCAAGTAAACACAAAATATCAGTAAAAGATTTGAAGACAAAGAAAAGAAATGACACAATGGATATGACAATTGGGTGGTTTTGCTTCGCAGACTTCTCACAGGATTAAACTGAGTTAAACTAATTAATTGAATTTCAAGGAGACTACAAACGTCTACAGTAAAGTACTGGGTGCAAGAAAATACAAAAAATAATTCTACATTTTATTTAACTAATAAATTCGATATTACATTGAATAAACTGGTGTTATGGCACATCTTATATTTGAATCATATTAAAATAAGATTCTTAAATAACGCTATGCTTACCAATAACATGAATTACATAAATACAACTAATAGCACATTAACAAAATCCGTTCTAATCATAGGCTATTTTTAAACCGCCATAAATAATTATGTAGTAGGATTTGGTAAACTTTTATAAAATCTAAAATTGAACTAGTTCTTGTACAGACGCCACCAGGTCAAGCTGCCCGAAACTGTCAATTTTTCCCAATGAACCTTGAACCTAATACTTTAGAAATAAAGTTGAAAATCTATCAAAGAAACCTGACAGATTGTAGTAGCTTGATGTGCAGGCGTCTGTACCTATTCAAAGTAATAGAGAAAAAGATTTCGAAGGTAAATAGAAAGATTCGATATTATGCAATCTAAAGAGATAATGACATAATAGTATCTACATATATGAACCATATTTTCTAAATGAGCAATATAATGTGATAATAAAAAAAGAAACACAACATATTCAACTTACATCTAAACTTTTATAAAACCTGTGTCACGTAACATTTTCAGTCAATTTAGCTTTATATCTATGTTTATTTAGCTCAAGTCTTAAAATGAGAAGTATACCTAAGTGGCTCTGAAAATCGATAGGACAATATATAAAGCAAAGGTAATATTATTCTAATATATAAAGTTGACTACACTAACTTAAACTATGTAATATAATATTTCTATCGGACAGCCAAATATGGCTTTAGGGTATTTCATTAATTACTGAGACCCTTATCAAAATATTGGTTTACCATTATATTCACGAAATATTTCAACGTACATTACTGACCAGTACTGATTATAGATTTAATATCGATAAGGAGAAATACGCAATGTATAGTTAGGACATGGGTCTTACAGCGCGTGTACAAAATCGGATATATTCTGTCATTTACTTTTTGTTTTTCAATTAAATCTTATTTAAAATGTTGTGTCAACAACGCAATCAATGTTATTCGAGCACCAAAAGATCCACCTTGTACTAAGGTACAAGGTAAGCCTTGTACTGGTCAATTACGAGCATAGATACCTTATATTTACGGACGATATCGAAGTGAATTTTTCATCGAAATATGTAGTTGATAGGTCTTTTCACATCACTTTTGGTCGAGACTACATTTTAAATTCAACTACCAAAGTCCATGCAATACTCCTTATTATGAAAGAGGCTGATCAAAACTCTCTTTCTCATTCCCCCTCGCACGTCGGGGCTATATCCGTCCTGTTCGCACTCTTTCACGTAAGCTCTTTTGATTCTCTCGTTGTTATCTGGTATGAGTATTTGTTTTCGCTTTTTCGCTTTTCTGCTTCGCTCGGTCGTAGCCCAAGTGAATGCGCGTTCGTTAGGACTGTCGGCCATCGGTGAGTGGAATAGCTTTTTGCTGATTGGTTGTCCGCTCGGCTTCCTTATTGGTGAATCCGTCTCCATCTGGAAGCAAGATAGTTTTCGTTACAATTTATGTTGTTAGGAGTTTTTAAGATGGTGATAGATGCTCTGAGTTCTGTTTATTGGAAGTTTATGCTATGTTTTGGGACCTTTTTAGATTGTCTATTTGGTTGGTTTGTTTTTTGTTGGGTATCTGATAAAGTATTTCAATGCGAGTTATACTAATTAGGCTTCTGAGCCCCAACCATTGTTGCCAAAAAATGCAGATAAGCTTTATGGTATGTTTCCTACTAATAATGTGAAGTTTGTGAGGATGCCGTTGCTCTTTCACGCAAAACTGCTGAACAATAAAAACATAGTAACCTAGGGCATAAGCTAATACCTATTACATGACATAACTTAACATCACGCCTGCTATCCCAGAGTGTTAGGCAGCAGACGACAAGATATTGCGTTTAAACTGATTTGTATTAAACCAGTTATCCTTAAGAAAATCAGAGTTATTAACTTAAACGGAACGATTTGAATCAAATTCCTTCGTGGAGAAAAAAACCTTCGTGTAATGTAAAAAAAACTATTCAAAGAATTCCAACAACAATGGATATCCTGCCATCCAACAGGTACATAACACGGGTATCATTCATTCAGAAAGATGTCGGAACTTCAAAAATAGTGTAACAGAGTGACCGCATTCCGTTATAACAACTACCTGAGTGGCTATAAAACACATGTAGGTTTATTTTTACTCATACAAAACTGCCTAAATTAGATTTTTTTTTTGGTTTGGATCTCCATCAAAGGATACACAGATACATTATACAATGCAATAGGTTGTTTTAACTGTGTTCCTTCAATTATAACTAGGTGTAAACACAAAAATATTATAGAAGTCAAAATTGTAAACTATTTTATAATTATAACAAAGCGGGAAAAGAAAACATAATGTCAATTAAAAAAGTCAAGTAAGTTTTAAGTCTGTATGTATTGTTGGATCAAAATGTACGTATACAAAAGATTGAATTGAAAAACAAGATAGGTATAGGAATTAAATGAATTTAATATACTCATTTAAGCGTTGAAGTGCCCATTGATACAAGTTATATGTTCCGGGAGCACCACTAGCTGTGCCTCTTGGTTTCACCTGCCCGATTTTTGTTCGACTCATATGGGTTCGCAGGATATTAAAAAGCCTTCCTTAAGAACTGACTTCTTTCTATTAACACTTTTTTAGTAATTAATTAGAATTTTAAAGAAATGGGTAAAACTTATGCTCTGATAATTATGATGATAAATAATGATAACGCTCCCGAGAAACATAGCACAACAAACACACACATTTAAGTTTCAATACTAAACATCATACACATATTATTAAGACTTTTGATCTCACTACTTAAACAATCACATTGACCTAATTAATTTACTTCATAACCAATAACACTGACAGAAAACTTCCTCAAAAAAACTTCTCTATCGTTATCAACAAACAAGACCGTTATTTAAAATTTAAAGACATTAGAAAATACCACGTCTTATCATTATAATTATTTGAATAAAACTTACTGTATCACAGTCCGAGACGAATTCCAATGAATTATTTAATATATTATTAGCTATTAACACGGTTAAATTTTCTCTGGTAATTGTATTAATTGGTGTTGACATCACGTCGTCCATTTTGATACCGGTTGTCTTGTTGACGTTTGTGCGAGACACGTCGTGCGCGCCGCTTCAGGGTCGGCCATAGAGTACTACACAGAGTACATTTTAATACAGAGTACATTTTAATATATAGAAATAGAGACCAATCTTCGATGTCAATATGGGTAACTACTTACAGCGCCATCTGTTATCCATGTTAGACAACTTTTTTATTATATATATAGCTACACTGTGTATCTATAGATTGTTGGTTGCTTTTCAGCACTGCTCAACCACGTGACTGATACGAGTAGTAGATAGTGTAAGTCACTACAAGTATTTTACAATTCTTGTAGTGAATTACACTATCTACTACTAGAACTAAAGATATAAATAAAACAACATATTTGATGAAAATCTAGTTTATTTGTTTTTTTTATAGCACTCACTTAACTTTTTTGCTTTAACTTGCAAATTGTCCTCATCATCATCAACATCTTTTCTCCCAGCTAATATTTTATTGATATTTTTGCAGTAATTAAACATCATAAACCTAATAACGATATTAATTAAAAAATCTATTACTTTTTCTTTGTGTATTATACATTTTATAAATTTAAAATCTACAAAACTACTAACAGCTGTATTAATGATTAGCTTTAAATTTAATTTTTCAATATTTTCTTTTGTTATTTCATTGATTAAATCTTGCATATTGGAAATCAGCTCTATTAACTTCTTGCTGGGAGTGCAAAGCCATCGTCGACCTGCGTATTCCCTATATTTGATGTACTCAATTTCATTTTTTTCCATAAAATGGTTACAACAATCTGTGCAAGCTTTAAATATTTTAGACTTAATTTTTTTCAAAAAATATCCGCTTATGTATTGGAGAGGGGCAATAATACGGGGATCCCTTTCTTTATCCTCTAAAGGTATAAAATTAAATTCAAAAATGTTTGCAAAATCAAACGATGAACAGGTCGACGTTGTTTTCGCATTTTCGTTGATGATGAGAGAGTACAATGCATCACAAAAGTCTTTTTCGCAGTTTCCGCGGGTGTGGACACTGCTTATATTATTTATTAATAATGTGGCGAAAGCCGATTCAAATTGGTCGCAGGTGGGATTAGTGTTGCGGCACCCTTGGCTTCTCACCGCCCCAAAGAAATTTTCCAAAGGGTCCTGATTAAGATGCCGCAACCATACTGACGCCACGTTAAACTCATTTTTAAGTTTTTTTAATAACGTTTTTATTCCATTCAGTGTCCACACCCAATTGGTAACGGAGGGAATCAATTGTTTTTTACCATTCGATATAAATTTCATGGATTTAAAAATTTGTACACCCTCAATCCAAATTTGGTGATGTGCCGAGTTTGGCGTTGCTGGGCCTAGTAGGGGTTTCGCATTTTTATTCTTCTGTCGACTGCCATTCACAGAGTCAAAGATGTTGTCCATGAACAGCAGTAAATCAGCAGTGTCCTTACACTCAGCGGGAAGTATGTTCTTATCTGAAAAAAAAAAAAAACAATTGTAAGACAGGTCAATCGTCTAAAGTTCTGAATTATATTTATTTTTGCATGCTATTTAAATTGATTTAAAATAAGTAACAATGGCATCAAGTAATTTTTCAAAACATGACTGATTATGATACTTTTCGTGTGATATTAGATTTCCCTGAATGGTACATTCGCTTGTAGCATATTCTAGTTATACAATAAAACAAACATTACCTGCCAAGTATCCCATATTAGACGCCACAGTACGACTGAATATTTGTGAGGCGAATTTAACCTTCATTTTGTTAATTTTCAGAGGGTTGACATGATATTCCGTTAATTTTGGAATCAATCTAAAGCCTTTGTAACCAGGGTTTTCCTTTAATAGTAAATTTAAATGCGACCATTTTGCAAGTTTTGTTACGCCATCTTTGGTGAATTCTAAATTTTTACACATAAGGTTATTTCGAATTCCTTTCAGAAGATGTGGGGGGTCGTAAAGTGGTACAATTTCTTGACCATTTATTAAAATTATATTCTCTCTAGGTTCTTCACCTTTTCTTAAATAAATTCCCCTGGTCTCATTAATTAACAGGTTGAGAGCCTGCCTATTATTAGTACCCTGGTCACATATAGTAGCAACAACTATGAACCCTGATTCTTGCAAGCCTCTTATCACTTCCTTAATTTGTTGAGCTAATTCAGGTCCCTTAGTAGCACTCGACGCAAATGTGTATGATACTGGCTGCTTATAATTATAAATTAGGCCACGTAACATAAAGACTTGGGCATGATCTGCAAATTCAGTTTTCCTCTCTCGTCCATTGTCAACAAGACCTGTGATTTTATCTTTTCTCTCGTTATATGCAAGACTGCTCTTCAAAGAAACTTCGTCAAACATAACAACACATAGCTTTTCTTCTATTTTCATGTTGTCAGCTTTATTTTTCAATTGAGAGAAAATATTATTGTTAATCCCAGGCTTTATGTTGCAAATTTGTACTAACTTAATAAGGGTTTGCTGAGCAGGCAAAATAAAAATTTTTCTCAAAAATCTGTATCCTTTGGGACTTTGCTTGAAAATAGATAAGGAAGCATTTTTTTCTTGTAACGTAAAACGTCGCCCCTTTTCTTTTTTGCGGTCCTCTCGACATTGCATACTAATTAATAATTTTCCTGTACTCGTACAATTTTCTAGTATGTCGCATACTGCAGGGTTGGATGCAATTCTTTTTGCTGCTTTGACATTGGCAGACAGTTTTTTAACTCTATTTTTCATTTTGCTTATCTTAATCCTTGCAGCAACAAGTTTATCGTGCAGTTCCTTTTCTGTATTTGTAAAGAATACTCGATTCTTAGCTTTCTTTACCATTATTTTACCTCCTGTAAAAATAGAAATAAAAACATGTTAATATATTTATTCAATTTTTTTTTTTAGTTATACACAAGAACAGATTTGCATAACTTACCTAGATTAAGATGCACATTAGTTTCTGAGGTACTTGGTAAAGCAGCTTCTTGCATTGTAGCTGTGAGATCTGAAATTAATAATTGTACGAAGTTATAACTTATGTATGTGGCGCCAATCTAATATAAAGGGAAAAATATATAAAATGTAAACTTCAACAAACACAATTTGTAATCAACAATTGCAATAAATACAATACTTTGTTGGAAGAACCCAAACTTATTAGTCTAACCACACTTTAAATCGTGGTGACTACGTAATATCTACATAATACCTAATGAACATTATTGTAGCATAACAAAATGGGACAGTTACCAAATAGGACCTACCCGATAAAGTACCTGGGTGACTGAGATTCATTAATTTCTTTTTTGTGCATTTTTTCAAGAAATGCAAACATTTACTGTCATTAGATATATAATACTTAAATAATTACTCAGGCATATGTCTTGTTGGACAGTTTTTGTAATATAACCAAATAAATTCGACTTACCCAGTTTTGGTAGGTTTTCAATGTCTGGAGTATGTAAAATAGGAACATTTTCGTGCATAGCCCGGGGATCTGAAAGACATTATGGATTTAACTAAATGTAAGTTGTGCTAATTTTTTAGACAAACTAAGTCCATTACATTTTATTTTCAGACATAAATACAAAAAAACATTGTTCCCACAGTTTGTTGAATTGAACAAAACTTTATTAGTTACTGATTCATCAACTTATTTGTCCTTGTTGGTCAATATTTAGTTAGTTTACTGCAAGAGCACTTACTTACTCATCAACAATAAGTAAATTAGCTTTTTGCTGTGTCCTTTAAAATGAAGTAAAATCATAAACATTTTCATAGCTATTGCTTGCAGAATGGAGTGGACTCATTCAGGGATTTAATTAAATTATAATTACCTGAGGGTGATGGTAGGCCCAGATTTTGTAGTTGTAGGCTAGTGGTTGATGGAGGAGTCAATAGTGCTGAAAAAAAAAACCAAATATAAATAAAACTTCAAATTATTTAGGCATCAATTTGATAATTATGTAATTATATAATTAAATTTTTGTCATTTGAATAGCCACTAAATATGCAATTTCTCAATATTAATAAAAAATCACATGTAAGTTTTAGATGCTATGAAGTGAAATAAATCAACTATGACTCTTTACATTGGAGCAACTGTCTACCAGACCTCCACAACCTAGCCCGACTTTCTGGCTTCTGACTACATGTAACAACTGTCAAAGTCTTACGATTGACAACAGGAACCAACAGCTTTACATAATTCTATTCTTTACAATGTCATCAATGTCTTAGATAAACTTGGAAAAGTATTTAGACAAATTGAAAAAATCATATTAGTATTTGCTAGGTGTGGAACCTGCAATCTCAAGCATGAGAAGAATTGGTGTCATTTATATTTACCTGATGATGTTGACGGTAGGTTCTGAATTTGCTGCAAAGGCTGTCTGTTGGTATTCATTAATGAAGTCCGAGACAATAATGCTGAAAAAAAAAAACATACATATTTGAATAAAACAATAAATTAAATAGGCATTAATGTAAATTTTATCATAGCCTGTGGGACACTGTTGTTTACGCAAAATTAGAATGTTGGAATGTTTTCTTATAGTATCTTTTTTACAATATTAGGACTTTGTAATATAAGTTCCTGTGTGGTTTCACTCCTATTAAAAATGTTAAGGGTGAACAACCCTTATCACTTAGGGGTATGAAAAATAGATAGGAGCTGATTCTCAGACCTACTGTGCATATAATTTGGTAAAAATCAGTAAAGCTGTTTCGGAGGAGTAAGGTAACTAACATTGTGACACAAGAATTTTATATATAAGATTTTTTATGATATCAGAGTCTTAAATGCTTCTCCTGACAAGTTGCATATATGCATATGATAATGTCGCACTGGGGGTGTGTAAACTGGGATGTATATACAAAAAGTATTTTGCAATATGTAGTGATTATATACTTACATGGCATTTTCAATGTTGGCACAGCAATATTACTGATTCTGTTATTACGGCACAAATATTTTTCCTCAAAGTGAGCATGACACACTCTGCGGTTCAATATTTGTTCATTCTTCAAACCCAAGAGTTCAGGACTGCCAATTGCATACAGCCAAGTATTGAAGCGCTCTCTATCAAATACAGGATTCGGGAACCCATGAAGTACTTGATGCATACCTTAAATAAATAATGAAGTTTTAATATTAAAAACAATCAAATTCACAAACATAACATTCGCTGCATTGTCAAGATATCAACTTTATTGCAAAGTTGGTAAACTTGCAATAAAAACATTGGCTACATGGACTCATAAAAACAAACATGATAGGCAGTGGCTGGCCAGGTCAAAATGGGGCTTGAGAAAAATAAAATTTCCTTCAAGTATATTTTAAATTTCATAGTACATTTTGTTTGATATGTATTTGTGTTTGTGATTAACGAACTCATAAACTTGTTGCTGACCGATTTCACAAATTCTTTCAATGGTAGAATGCTTCTGTATCAGTATCACTGAATGACATAGGTGAATTAATAATGTACTTATATTTTCACGCGGACCAAGCCGCTGCAAGAAGTGAAGAAGCTTGTGTTAAATAAATAAATAGCCATATATTATCTGGTCTGACATACCTCCACTCTCCTTACACCCTGGGACACAGCAGTATCTGCCCGAAGACATGGTTGTACCTACTAACTTCACCCACAAGAGTCCTGTCTCAATTAATCACAAAAAACCTTCTCTGTTCACAATTATGGATTACTCGGAGGAACGTAAGCTCAACTCGACGAGAAATTCACAAAGAAACACAAAAAGGAGATCACAAACAAAATATCGCAAAATAACCGGCGCAAGCGAGCTATCAGCAGACATTCATTTGTGTGTGCACAGAGTACAATTTTATTTAGGAGGTATGTTAGTGTGACCAGGTTACTGGTTCACCTGTTTTTTGAAAAAGAAATGGAATGAATATTAAAATTTGCTAAACTTACACAAAAACTTGTTAAAAATGTGGTATGTAATTTATATGAAACTTTAAGTACACAACGAAAAAAAAAAATTCAATATCATTAGTTTTTTTCTAGCGCCATCTATTAGGAAGACAGGGAAAATGAAGACCAAACTGCCATCTATTATTTATGTGGAGAACATCATTTGTCTACGTCACAATGTAACCCGACAAATTTAAAAATACATTAAAACTCATTTTGAACAGGGACTACGTCAGACTTCGTCATTTTGTATCATTGTATCCATTGCTGTCCCCAGTTTTTTGTACTAAGTTTGAAGCCCCTGGAGTACTATTAGATAGATGAAATAGAGAGCCCACTTGACAGATTTTTTGGTACCCGTTGTTACTGCTGCCATCTGGTAGACCGCTCCTGAACTAATTCGTATATGTGTATATACATACCTATAGCTAGTATAGCAAGCCATACATCTACTATGCCTATTCTCTGCTAAGGTGTTTAAAACGATGTAATTTTTTTGCTAAAGGTATTTAATGGAGAAAAAGGCAGTTTTCGCCATTAAAACCACTATCTGGAGTATTATAAACTCGAACAAAACAGTATATATCACAAAATGGAATAAAATCTACATAAATGCGCCAACGCAAGTCGTAGCCACCATTGGCCACCATTTTGTGATAATGTCAATAATGTGACAATGTTAGTGTTTTGAGTTTGACGTTTTTTGTTGAATGTTGTTTTGTGAGCATCGAATGCAATATTTTTATTGATATAAAAACAGTTTTAGGTACTCCAATCAAAAAATTTGGCAATTTAGTTCAAAGAAACAAATAATTTCAAATAACATAATTAGTCTATTTACGATTTGAATGCCATCTCACGGACTTGAATGTACTAATGTGATTTATTTCCAGGAACGGTGTAATAGATGGCGCTAGTATCTTTCAAATATTAAGTCACTATGGCAGTGTCCCCCCCCTGGGGTCGGCGTAAGACTACTTGCCAGAGATTATAAATATTAGTTGATTGATTGCGTGGTGTTGCCAATTTATGAATTGCATTAGCTACTAAACTTAGGCTATTGAATTGATAGTAAAATAAGTGTTAGTTGAAATTGAAAAATATTATTAAACATTGTGTTTTCAATTGGATTTCGTTTAGTTGGTTAAGAAAGATAGACAATTCGATAGATGTATGTATCCAACCTATTTGTAAAGTGAGTATCTAACATTAATTAACATAAGGACTCACACAAGAGGATCAATGTATTCTTTTTGTGCTAAAAAAAATAAAATAAAACACTGTATTTTGTTACTGGTATAATATAATCAATTTGAATGTCCGTATCACACAAAAACATCTTGCGTGGTCCCTTTGAGCAATTTAATTACTAAAAGTAACAAAATACACTTATATGTTTCATTTATTAGTAATTATAAAATAAAAAAATCTTAAAACAACTAGTTTCGTTAGAATCAAATTACCTACCAAAAAACAAACAATCTAAAAATAATTGTGTCGATTTGGCAACAACGGCATCTATGTCTACACAAACATCTATGACAAACACAATCTTATAAAATACCTCCAGGCTTCGCCTTTTGCATTTTTAACAATTTAGATCTTAGTACATTTTGACAATTAGGAATCATATTCAGAAGCTCTTTTCTTCTAGACTCATTGATTAATATTTTTATTTTGTTGGCATTTTTGTTAGCATTGAATGTGTGATCTTCTGCTGTAATAAAATGACTTTGATCATCTCCCAAAACTTCTGCGTTGGTTATTGGACTTCGATCATTTCTCAAAACTTCTGTGTTGTTACTACTGACATCATTAACATTGTTCGTATCTTCTGATTGATCTAAGAAACTAAAACTTTTAGGCATGTTACTCCAAGTCACTAATTCATCTTTCAAATATTTCTTTTTGATATACATTGCAATATTGTCTACAGAATTTGTTACTACAGTCTTTTTGGCAAAGTTTTGGAATTCTGACAATAAAATTCTTAAGGTTTTGGAATGAGTTTTACAATACTTCCTGATCATTTGGCTGGTGTCTATAATATCTTTGGTCGTGGCACTTTTTTGGATCTTCAGATCGTGGTATCCTTCGAGGTTGAAGACACAGTCTTCGAGTGTGACCTCTTGTACTTCCTTGATGTTAATCGTTTTGTTATGTCTGTACAGTTTGGGGAAGTGCTTGGTCAGGAAGTACGATGACGGTGGGAGAGTTGTAAGGAGGTTAAACTCGTGGAGACGACTCGTCGCGCGATCTTCGGCTGGCAATTTTTCCTCCTGGAATTTTGAAAGAAACGGAATTAGAGGCATTGTTTCTTAACAGAATAAATGTCGTTGTAACTAGGAATAACGTATCAAATTATAGTAGTAGTTCATATAACCGTGAATCATATTATATATTACAACACAGTCAATCTTCATTGATTAATTGAACATGGCCAGAATTTTAGAAGCACTAGATTCTTGTACCGTTTTCATACCGAAACGTTCCATAAGCATGATGTTATATTATATTCTCAAAATCTCGTGTTTTTGACAAACAATTTGTGTAAGTTGAGCTACTACTACTAATGTTGAGCTCACCATAGACTCGAGCTGGTGGAAGTAGTTGCACACGTGTCGGAACTCGTTCCGCTGGCCGCAGTGCAGCCAAACGATGAGGGCCCTCCGGGTCGTGACCGTGGTGTATGCTGGAGAGGGCGGCTCCAACAGGGAGTGCGGGCTGCTGTCGTTCGACAGGAGGGTGAAGTTGCTCAACATTGTGCTGGAAAATGTTATGAAACATTAAAACTGGTACTTATGAGCTTCCAAGCCTAAAAAGGCGAGCGAATTGGTGGACATAGTTAAAAGTGCATAAATGACGTGTAGCGGGGAACAGGTCCCCTAAGATAACCGAGCGGTACTATAAAAATAATTAAGAGTAAGCACCATCTCTATGTCATCACAAATATCAGTCTTGCGGGATTATGTCAAGATGAAAATACTTTAAAATAATGTTATTTGAATTTTGCAATGCTTTAAAACAAAAACTAGAAAGTTAGAAGCCTCTATTCTAACATTCCTTATTTAACAGTGAAGTTGATAGCTTATGACCAGAGGTCGGAGTAGGTAGATTGATTTTATAATATGGACATGCCATTTTATCCATAATGTGCGGTAAGTACCGGAAAAAGTTCCGGGATTGGAATTATGGAATAAAATAAAAAAACATACAGATAGGCTAAATAAATCGTTTATTATATGAATGATTGATTGAATTCAATGAACGATTATTTTTAATTAAACAAAAACATAAATAAATTATTTTTAATCCTCATCGGATACAATTTTTATTTCCATATTTTGGCTTTCAACGTAAATACAATTAAAATAAATAATCATATTTATTAAATATTTTCTAATTTTAAAGTATTCCTTTTGACGTCTAATATTCATTTATATGTGGAAAATGTGTGTGTACGTTCAACATCTGTAGACGCCAATGTCGCAAGTTATCAGATTATTTCCTACGTTTTTTTCAATACTTTCGCTGATTCTCTAATTGTGTCTAAATCCGGATTTCGTTCCATGACATATTCTAATTTATTTTTAATATTGTCACTGTTGAAGTTCCGGTATTTTGGAGGCATATCCATATTATCCTCTACGTTTGACGTCAACGACCTTAAATCAATCTACCTACTCCGACCTCTGCTTATGGCAAAACACCGCTGTTGCCTTACTAATATTATATAAACGAAAGTGAGTTTGCTGTTTGTTACATCTTCACGCCTAAATGGCTGTACCGATTTTGATGAATTTTAGTACAGAGATAGTTGGGACTCTGGAGACGGACCAGTACCGTAATAATTTGCAGGTCAGTTTGATCAAAAATGTTAATATGTGTGTAGTTGCATAGCACGTATCACTGAATATATTAAATCGTTCACTTGTTTTACCCGACATCGGCCAAAAGGTTAGGTTGTAACATTTTTTGTTACGTCTTCACGCTAAACCGATTTGGATGAATTTTGGTACAGAGATAGCTGGGCCGTGGAGACGGACATGGGCTATTTTAATTGAGATAAGGAGGACAAAGAATGAAGAAAAGGGGAGAAAAAGATTTTTTTTCGATCATTATGCGGTTAAAGTTAGCGTTAACCCAAAGTAACTATGCCAAGCGGACGAAGTCGCGGGTGGAAGCTAGTATATTATAGTTTCACTCAAGATGAGCAAAGAGCAAAACAATTTGGATATAATTATTATATTCAATCAATTTCTTATCTATCTCTAAATAGCATGGGTTTTCCTGGCATTGGTCTACGTTTAAGTATTCCAATCAATATAAGCAGTAGACGCTATTATCTCACAATTTCAATATTAAATTAAAATATAAGATTACAAAATATTTTGGCATCTGAAATACTAATTAAACAGAAGTAATTAGTACTAGACATAATTATTTCTAACTATTCACCGAACAATATAATTTGAACTATCACTACACAAATAACAATCAGCCGTATAGACCATTCTGTACCAGTCTGGCCATCAAAGGTTTATTTTTCTTCCACAAACCCATTAAGATCTAAAAAATAAAACGGCAAAAGGTCCATAATAAAAATGATTTGTTTCAAACGAAAATAGTTCAATTTGTAAGCAAATAAACAAAATGGGAGTTCTACACTAAAAATTATTACTATGATCTATTGTAACCATTCTGACGAATATTTCAGGTACGGATATAAAAATGGAGAATTTTTTCTAGCATTAATAGTCCTGATTCCCAAGACCTAAAGTTGAAAATCGTGTAGCAAGTTACTTTGCGAAATAAAAGGGCGACCCATAAATTTGGTTTATAACTTTGCCAAAGTATGACCTCCTTATAATATTCTAGCGAAGTACAATTGGAAGGATTGGAACTGGTCTTAGTAAGGATTAAGTTTATTGTTTCTGCCGAAAGTAATACTATTGTTTTAGAATACTGCAGATGTAGTTGCTAAAGATTAGGACTACCCTGTATACACAAATAAACTTTCGGTACATAGATAACAGTTATTTCGGCCTTAGCATGTGAGGTATAATAGCCAATCATCAATCGTTTTATTTTTTTTAACAACAAAACAAACGTTTGACACAACCTTTAAGAAAATTATAGATGAATAATGTTGCACGACAAATACTTATTTATGTTAGTCAATATGTAAATAAGTTTTAAGATAAGTGTAGTCTCATGTTCCAGTGCCAAACATCTACCGTAATGACATAATTGTTAAAAACAATGACACTTTTGCCTTCACAAACAGTTCAGAAGAGGTTCGTTTTGTTCCTAAGTCATCAGTAAATGTAATTTACTACGTTAAAACGTTTACATACCCACTGAGAATGTAAATTGAAAAATTAGGCTTAACTCCATTTCAACAAAAACGCATAATTAAACTTACTTTACACAAACTACTTATTTATAAAACTATTATCTTGTGGTTTCATATCATGCAATCACGGCACATTAGACTTTCTTATAATTCTGAGAAAAGAAGAACTTACCTTTCTCTAAATACAACTCGAAATCACCTCACTTATCTAATATGTAGTTAATTAACTTCGATTTTACTTACTGATAAGTAAATAGGAGTAATTACTATAAGTAAGTCATTTAAAATGTCGTGACGTTACGTGGCGGCCGCGCGAGTTCGCAAGCTCTGTCTATAATGATAACCTGCCAGTGTTGGGCCAGAGGACTACTTTAGCAGTCAAAAAGTACCCACTGTTCTAGATATTTTGTGACAATATTTATCAGTTGTGGGTAATTTTTTTTCCAGCATGTATTTGATTTACCCTTTATTTGCGACAGAAAAAATATCGTCAGTAGATTAAGTGAGTAGGTCTAATCTGGGAATTTTTGATATCCACATATTTTAATACCACGCTCGGAATGGTCAATTCTCCAATTTTGCTATCGCACAATTTTTGTTTTTTTTTATTACGATACGAGTAGTTTTAGTTGTAGGTGGCTTTTCTTTTTGCAAAGGCTAACCAACTGATATTAGATTAGGTTTAGAGGATCACAAAGACGTTGACATACACAACATTAACATCTTAACTTTATAGTGATCATAGTTTATGGGATTCATTAGTTTTTATTTGAAAAAACGGGTAAAATTAAACCAAACTGTTATATTGATCATTGTTTTTACTCGTGTTTTCCTTTTTTAATATTTTACTTTTACAAACATAAACTAACGCCTTTTTTTCTTTTAAAAAAACGTTGCCCCACACTAGGAATGTCTCCTGTATCGTGGGTGCGTTTACAAACATTTAAACTCACTTACACAAACAGCCAGACCCAAAACAACTACCTGTAGGTCATACAAATATTTGTTCCGTGCGGGAATCGAACCCGCGACACGCAGCGCAGCAGTCAATGGGTCAGCCGCTGCGCCAACTGTGCCGTTGTCTTTTCCCATGGGCGTAGGTATTTGATTATTTTCTGATACATATAACAGGTACAGTGCATTATCGTAATTACATTTGTTAATTTCTTTTACTTACAATGATAGTAGCTACGATACATTTTTTTTTATCATTTTACTTACACAGTGGTAAGATTTCATTTTGTATTTTTTTTTGTTTCTTTTACTTACACATTTGTAAGATTCGATTTTGTTTGTTTTTTTTTCACAAATTTTACTTACTATTTGTAAGATTTGATTTTTATATGTTATGCCTATTTGTAAAAATCAATTGTCAGATCTTTACAAAATAAATATTTACCTACATGTTATCAGCAATCTTAGATTTAAAAATGTAACTATTACTAATACAATTCATAAATCACTAATACAAGTCAAAATTCATAATTCACTACACACATAGGTGTAATTACATATTTTTTATGCATATAATTACTTTAATTTAACTTTTTCTTAAATAAATTAAACAATATAAAATTGTTAGCACCACCTATACAGAGGCATAGGAACTACAAGTTTAAGTCAACTTAAGGATAGTTCACACTCGCAAGTTATAAGAACGTTATAATACAAGGGATTCATGTAGCCTAGTTTGTACATTATACATTATCACGCAATTTTTAATAACAAGTGAGATATTTGATTAAAAGATAAACAACACGATAACGATCGATTATTCTATAGCCACCTACTTCGAAAAATATTAAAGCTCTTGTATCATAAAGCTCATGATATTTCTATGATATGTAAAATCTAAGACTGTGTGATCCCTTTAAAAGTCTTTATAATTATATATTTGTGAATTAAACGTAGATTTTCTATAACTCACGAGTTTGTAAAAACAATTAATATCAGTTGCTTTTCAGTTGTTTATGCTAAGTATGCAATAAAAAAACATTTTCACATAAACAACTTCGTCGAAGTAAACGCCAATCACCAATTAACTTATTACATACACCATTATTTATAACACTTCACTATACATTACGTATTTGAAGGCCACTCTTGTGGAACACTTTATAAAAACACCGCACTGTAGGTACTCCGTATTCCACTTTTAAGATTAACCATCAACATGCGAACGCGGTCTTAGGAATTGCTCGATTCCCGCTGAAGCACTTGAAGAAGGCCTCCACAGAACTATTGCTATCTCTCTCTGGGTCGCAAAGGATACGCTCCCTCGCAGTCGTCTCTTTCAGCCTTTCATCACTCCATATTGACTTGGGAAAAGGAGGCCATGAATAATTGACATGATCCAGCACTTTTCTCGGTACGGGGAAACTAACACTTGAAGTTGATTGGGTTATGTTAGGCATAGAAGCCCTTATCCAGATGTTTAACGAAAGAGGTGATTCTTTCTGTGCTGACTCTTTTTTGGGTTCATTGCTGGTTTTGCTCTCGGGCCATCGCGGTGTTGGTAGGGTATCCGCTGGCGGAGCAACATTGTAGTAGATGTCGTTGGATGCTCGGTCGTACTCGTTGGGAAAAGCGCTGTCGCTGCTGGCCATGGATACGGTGGTGCTTCGCAGCGAGGACTTCCTTGAGCAGCAACATTTGAGACGGTTACAAGAGAAGCAGTCGTGGAACTTGTATTCTTCCAGCAAATCGATCAGGTCGCGCCGGACGCTCTGCAAGTTTAACTCCTGTTGGCAAAAGAACGCGATTATCGATTAGCTGACGTTAATAAAGTTTAGTTGGCGCGGGAAATTTAAATACCCAGTTGATTTGTACTTAACCTGTGAACATTTACATGACGTAGTCATTCGAAATTCAACCTAATTGACACTAGCATAACTGACAGTAAACAGGTCACTGTTAGGTTGTATTTTGAATAAAATATGGTTTACGATCATTACATTACGGTTTTCTGAGTCACGTAATATCACGCTTGTAATCCCTGAAGTGTTAGACAGTGGTGTACTAAATAGTACACCTACATTTAGCCAGTCAAATAAGACAAACAAGCTCCAATAAAAACCAAAACAAGCAGTTTATGTAAACTACTTGTTTTGGTTTTTATTGGAGCTTGTTAGATTTATAACGCACCAGTCATGTTTTTGTTGTTTGTAATTGAAGATACTTAGGCGATTATCACACTGCCACGCATCACGTTGCATGTTGCGTGTCAACGCACGTACGCGCGTACTTACGGGAGTGCAGATCTGCATCATCGTGCGGGTTTTTTACGCACTCACGCGCGTAGTTGCGTTTTGTGGATTCACGGCGGCTCTGACACATTTCATTGAAAGCCGTTCAAAACCACGCATGGCACTGCGAGACTCGGTGTGCCATACATTGCGTCTCGCTTCGCACCCACGCGCGTGTGCGCATGTTTCACCGCTTATAGGCGCGTAATCTGAATGAACGCGCGTGGATGCATTTTCTGTGTGTTGGACTGTGCGTGTTTTCTATACAAACGGAAATACTTACAAGCAACGTTAAAACACGCATTCACGCGCTACGCTGCGTGGTGCGTGGCAGTGTGTTAATCGCCTTAGTTTAATTTATCTAACCGTTTAACTTATCCTACTAATATTAAAATGCGTAAGGATGTTTGGATGTTTGTTAATCTTTCACGTCAAAACGGCTGAACGGATCTTGATAAAATTTGGCACAGAGGTAAATTATAGTCTGGAATAACACAGGATACTTTTTTTTCGATATCCCCAGAGCCAGCTAGCAAGTAATATATTTGTTTCCAAACCATTTACGTGATCACTAAGTAGAACAAGATATTTTAATAAATAATTGTCGCCATGTTTTTTGTTGTAGTTTGCAATTTACCAACTAACCGGTAACTAAGTACAATTTAAACTGCCACTATTCTCTAAGTTCATATAAGGAAGAACTACAAGGATTAAAACGTACTTATATGTTTTGCCGGAAAAATGACAAAAAAAAAACGAATTATTAAAAATCTTGTCGTTCCTATATTTTTATTTACTGAACTGTTCAACAAAGCTTTGTGCTTTTCTAACCCTTTAAAATAAATTAAAACTTATTATTAATTACCTACATCAAACATTACGTAACAGTAACGAATATATGTGATCTGTAAAAAAAAACGGGTACTCACCATCTGAAACACCACGTCCTCATAATAATAAACTTGGGATTTCTTCATTTTCACCAAAAAACACAGAACACTAAAAAAACTTAGTTTATACACTGCATATCTGTCACACTCGGAAACCAAACATATTATATAATTATTAAAAAAAAAAACTAAATGAAAAGTAAAAATCTCGAAAGCAAATAAATTATTTTCTCTCGTTATCGATCCTCAGTTCCCGTTTTCGACAGGGTAACTGAGATCGATTTTTGTTTTGGCAATGGTTTTATGCGCTTGCACATCCCCTAATCAGTTCCACTCCCAGCCCCACTTCGGGTGTTTCCGTCAATGTTCGGCAGTTCCCACCATCATTGTGGAAAAATAACATGTTTCTAGGAAAGCATTTAGGGATTATTTCAAAGTGGTTTATTACATTTTTTGGTATTACTTAAAATGTTTTGTTATTAACTTGGCTTAGTTAATTACTTAATGAGGGCGATTTGTGTTACCTTGTAAAAATATTTTGAAGCAATGTGCTAATTAGTATATTACGGAATATGATTTCTATTATTTTGGTGTTGTAAATATTTTTCAATGATAACAGAGTTACACTTAACATTAATTCTTATTTACTTAAGCATTATAATATTATCCTCTTGATTATTTCATCCCTTGCATCGGTTTTAACTCTTCAAGTAATGTTATATATTCATGATATTATGGAAAAGAGGACATGTTGCAGCGACCACAAATAAGGACAGGAGAACGATGACGATTCGACTAATATTATAAATGCGAAAGTTTGTGAGTATGGATGTATGTTTGATCCTCTTTCACGTCAAAACGGCTGAACGGATCTTGATGAAATTCGGCACACAGGTAGATTATAGTCTGAAATAACACATAGGATTTTTTTATCGATCATTACGCGAGCGAAGCCGCGGTCACCAGCTAGTATTATTATATTTAAGAGATGCAATTAGCTTCACCTTGTGCGAGTATCTCGTTCTTTTTTCAAATACATACCTACGTTTTTTTTATCTTTACTTCAACACTGGCTAGTGAGACTTCAAAGCGTAATGTCCTGGGTGTAATTCCAGGGTCAGGAAAAGTGTTGTTTAATTTTTCTATTAAGAATTTCTTAGTAGCAGGCATGGAGTCTGAATTTGTGTCCGATTGATGGCAATAGGGTCGCCCCCTATAACATGGGACGTAAACATAACTCCCAAGTTTTAACCATTTTAACCTGATCTCTCTAATACGGTGTGCGATCCGTAGTAGGGAGATCAGGTTATAATAGTTTAGAATAGGTTGTCCTGCCGTCGTGTCTACATCTCTGCTTTAGCCTTTAGAGATTACAGGCGTGATGAGAATTGTTAAAACAGCCTTTTAAACTTCCAATTATTACCAGAACAAAAGCGAAAAAGATCAAGAACGGTATAATTATGTAACTGTTAATGACTTTCGTTAAAGAAATTCTTACAAAATGCTTTGCCAATTGTTGGTAAAAAAAAAATCGCATTTAGATTTTTATGTTTCATCCATACAATAATTCTTTTAATCGCATTATAAATAAAAATAAACTGGGATCATTTGGCGATAAAAAATGGCGGATGCTTTGCTTCGAAACATTGTACTAGTTATTTATTCAAATTCAAAAAAATCAAATTCATTTATTTGCATAAAACATGGTATATAAGATGGTGGAAACAGTTTTAGATCTTACATGATCACATATTATTATCTTTTAAACGCCCGGTTGCGACAGACTAATTAATAAAAATTAACTGGTATCATTTGGCGATAAAAGATGGCGGATGCTTTGCTTCGAAACATTGTACTAGTTTTTATTCAAATTCAAAAAAATCAAATTCATTTATTTGCATAAAACATGGTATATAAGATGGTGGAAACAGTTTTAGATCATACATGATCACATATTATTATCTTTTAAACGCCCGGTTGCGACAGACTAAAATAAAATTATTTGAAAGGATAATTCTAAATATTTTGCATAAAAAAACGCACCTACTGGCTATATAATTGTTCTTAGTAAGTAAAGATCTTCTTATTTACTGTAATACTGTTAATTATTCACCACTTCGCTAAAACAGAATTATGCCCATATAAACCCAAGCCAAACATGGTTTGCTTGGCAACAACAAAATAATCTCCACAAAAAAATCTTCGCAACCAAAACTAGTTAACACCTTTAATCCTTTAAAACAGTAACTAGAACTAAACAATTGCTTGTAAAAGATAACTTGAACTAGCAAAAGACGTTCCTGTGAAAGTTGTTGTAAAATAACGGGAACGATCAAAGACGGCGCTTTACAAGTTTCAATAAAGAAGGTTGGTTATGTTCGCCTGGCGTGCTGTACACGTGTTTGGGTACTATTTATTTATTTAGTACCTATAATACCGCCGTCTTAAGGCTGAAACTGCGTTAAACGCACACCCGCGACAGACACCCGCCGCGTGTTACAACCGTGGGCTCTGTGGGTATGTGAAGGACCCTGTCACAGGTACCTAAAGAGTTCATTCGCTTGGCCTCATATGACAGAGCGTCACTGCAGTTTCACAATTACTTTTTCTCTGTCGAAAGACATTTTCACAGGCTTATCATCATGCGTTATTGACTGAACAAGCCCGCGCTTGTTACCGCTGGCGGGCCCCGCGCGTGTTACCGCTGGCGGGCCCGCGCGTTTCCCCGTGTCGGTTCACTTTTGTATGAAACCGCGCGGGTGGCCGTTTAACGCAGTTTCAGCCCTTAGACAAATCCAATACGATGCTCCGAGTCATAATATAACAGAACATATTTTTGTAAAACATGACAATTTAAAAAATGAATATTCTAAATGACAAATTATAATTAAGAGAGGTCGACACTTCTTTTTATTCAAAATCAAAAGTCATTTATTCAAAAGAAGCCAGCGTGATGGGTAGATGCCACATGTATTAGGATTAGGATTTGCTGGATTTCTTGTAGTTTTTCTTCGTCGTTTTGAGAGTAGTTTAATACTGAAATAATTTACCTAAAAGACATTGCCTAGGTGTTTTCGAACCCACGATACTTGTAAGTCATGCATGTCGCGTTCACTATGCCATCACAGTGGTACACACACAATCATTCCATGCAAATAGCATTATCTGAACTTGTTTTAGTTTTTATTAAAATATCTATTGACTGATGTTCGACATACCGGAAAATGATGAGACCTTTACATAAGGGTTGATGTAAAAACCAAAGGGATGGATGGAAGAAATATTAATATCTGCCAACCTTTTTCCTCAATACTTAAGGGTTATTTGGAATTGATAGCTCAGACGATGTGAGAATAGGGAAATAACAACGAAGCTTGAAGTCTAGGATTCGATTTCCAGGGAGAAGAATCAACTTTGAATAAATACTTTTAACATAAAAATATGCCATGACATGATTCGAATCTTGAACACAAAATCTGCCACAAAAAAACCCTCGATACAGGAGAAATTCATAGTGTGGGACAATGTTTTTTTATAAACTGCGTGTTGTCATTTACATAGTTCTCTGACCTCTCCCACAACCACTGTTTCATTACAGAAGCTCTATATATTGCATCTCACAATATGTGTTTAATAGTTAACGTAAAATATAAATTAATAAATCATTATAAGTATCAATGTCACAGGTAAATTAGTTAAAATATCAGGTCGTTTCAATAATAAATCAATACATTATGATAATACAATAATAATCCAATACATTATGTCAATACAAACGAATGAAATACATTAAAACAATAAAATACATCATGTCAATAAAATAAAAATCCATTTTGATGTCATCATTAAAAAAATCAGTTAGTGTGTAATAACATTTGTCAATTAAAAGTTTTCTGACCCTTTTTATAAATAACTAGCTTTTGCCCGCGGCTTCGCTCGCGTTAAATTCGGGGTAACACAGTTCCTCTTGCGCCTTATTGATTTGTAATAGCAACGCTAAGTTTTCCCTTTTCTTCCCTCTGTCTCCCTCACACCCCACTTTTTTTTTTTAAAGTTAGCCTATGCCCGTCTCCTGGTTCCGAACTATCTCTGTACCCAAATTCAGCAAAGCGGATTAGCCATTAAAGCGTGAAGAGGTAACAAACAAACAAACAAACTCACTTTCGCTTTTATAATATTAGTAAGGATTTGTCATTTTGTTCCACTCTTATGTTGTCTCCTTGTATCAATATCAATTTAGTTTAGTAGACTAATCATTTTCATACTCAAAAACTTCTTACAAACGACGACACGGTTGGCGCAGTGGCTGAGCGATCGACTGCTGCGCTGCGTGTCGCGGGTTCAATCCCAGCACGGAACAAATATTTGTATGGCCTACAGATAGTTTTTCCTGGTCTGGCTGTTTGTGTATGTCAGTTTAAATGTTTGTAAACGCGCTCACGGTACACGACTGTCCACAGTTACTGAGTTACCTCAAGTCACCAATACCGCGAATGTGTAAAACCTTAAACAGTTGCAGTGACCTTCACCACGATAACATAGGAATATTCTTTAATTGATTACTGAATACTATTCGCGCAACCAAGACATAATCTGAATCAAGTCAATTTTTAATTCAGAGACTAGACTAGATGATTATTGCCAAATGTAAACCAAATACATATTTAATATTAGTTTCATTTTAATTTATTTATCTGTTATTTTGTATTCAAAACATAATAATTAATTTATTTCATGATTTAGATTTTTTTTAATTGCTAGATAGAGAATAATTAATATATAATATTAATATATTTATTATTATTATTAAAAAAAATACTATAAATAAAATTAAATAAATAAATAAATATCTTGGGACAACTCACACACGGCTATCTGATCCCAAGCTAAGCAGAGCTTGTGTTATGGTAACCAGACAACTGATATACATACTTATATAATTTATAAATACATACATATTATAGATAAATAAATCACACCCAGACACAGAACAAACAATCATGCTCATCACACAAAGTTTGTCCTGGGTGGGAATCGAACCCACGACCTCCGGCTCAGCAGTCAGGGCCACTAACCACTAGACCAACAGGCCCGTCAAATGTACATGATGTGTTAGCCTGTAAACATTTGATGGGTAACCTACATAAATAAAATACTTCTCTAGTCCTATATTACTTGGGGTCAGCGTAACTTTTATTTATATTAAAATCTCCTCTATCTTCCGTTACGATATCTATAACAGAGTAGTCAATAACGGTGTTCATTTTAAATCTATCTCCAATAGAAATAATACAGCTTCCTGCTCCAGCGGCTCGCGAGGTTCACATTCCTTCCGGAAGGTTCCTTATAACACGCGTCGGGAAACTGCCGCCAATACCACTATCGATTGGTAGTCCATATCTTATATTTAACTAGCTTTTTCCCGCGGTTTTGCTCGCGTTAAATTCGGGGTACAGTTCCCCTTTCCTGATTTACATGTACCTGCTACCTGTAGTTTTTGCCCTTGCGCCTTATTTTTTGTTATAGCAATGCTAAGTTTTCCCTTTTCTTCCCTCTTTCTCCCTCACATCTCAATCTTTTTTTTTTTAAATAAGCCTGTGTCCGTCTCCAGGGTCCCAACTATCTCTGTACCAAAATTCATTAAAATCGGTTCAGCCATTTAGGCGTGAAGACGTAACAAAAAAACTCACTTTCGCTTTTATAATATTAGTAAGGAGTAAGTAAGTAGGAGTTTCACGGTGACGAATTTCAATGAGGCATTTTAAATTATTACAACAAACTTTTTCTTTTATATTTTCTTTTATTGAGTCTTATTCCTTGTGCGTCGTTCACGGAAAGACATAGTGTTAATTTTATTAATATTGCCATCTACTTTACTATTGTTAAAAATATTTGAATTTCTGCCAGATCAGGCACAAATTTCTGTATATATCCAAAATTATTGTACCACGTGGGAATCGAACCCTCGATTTGATGAATGACGCTAATAATTTTTTTTCTCAAATTATGGTAACGATAGGAGTATCATCATCATCATTTTCCTGCCCTTGTCCCATTCTATTTGGGGTCGGCGCAACACGTTTTTTACTTCCATTCTCCCCTGTCAGACGTCACGGCAGCATTTTTCTACTTGTTCTTTTAATGTCATTCCTTACTTAATCGATCCATTGACAAGAATTGGAATAATAAAATGATTTTCTAAAACAAAGTTAATGTATTAAAATATCTACTGCTGATCATGGACTTTCTGCCCATTTCTATCTTATCTATCTACTTTTATGACATGGCAATCGGGCTTACTGACTGCAGCAATGAAGCCACTGCAACTGTCTAGCGACCAGTGCGGTGTGATGCGTTTGTCTCAATTCAAATAGTATAATTTAAATAGTTATAATTTAAAAGAGTGTCCATGGAGTTTCTTGCCCATTCTTCTCCATAGAGATCAACGCTTTGGAATGGGCAACTACAGTACTTTCACAAGTTATTATGCCTTGTGACCGGGATTGTAGCAGCATCATTTTTTTGTTCTTGTTTTTATGACATTCAAAAGTAGGTAATGGTCTAATTGAAATAAATGCTTTGAGTTTGAGTTTGAGTTTGAGTTTGAGTACTGTTACATGTAGTTATCGATACTTTGTTGCTGATAGAAATAAAGAAGAAAAAAAAAAACAATTATTTTGGTACATAAGAAATACTTGTAACGATGTGGTGTATTCTCGCGGTACTTAGGTCAGAAAAAATCTACATATGTAGCTATTAGTTTATAATTACCTAGCTTAATTTACACATGATTTATCAAACTGCATTGTCTACTAAAAATAACAGCTTTATAAAACTCTGTCAATAATTGCTTAACATTAAGCATAACCAGTCTATAACATTTCCACAGTTGTACAATTTTAAAAACAACAACAAACAGGAATCATTAAAACCGTTATCGCCATTTTTGTGCCCTCTTTATTGTTTAATCACAGTTACAAAACTTCCAATCACCTTAGTGTTTAGAATGTGTAACTAATTACTTATTTTTCTTCTTACAGGTAAGTTCGAGACGAATATCTCTGATCAAACGTAACGTACTACATAATTTACTGAATTCAGGGTATTACGCAAAGCCGATTTCAATATTTTCAGAAAATCCTAATTAAATACACGGAATTGCTTATAATTAAATTACTTTGACGTTTTTCTCTTAGCAACAGTGATTAATTTACTAAGTGCCTTATTTCATTGACATTTTGAATAATTTAGATAAGCAAAAAATACATAAATATCAATTCACGAAACTTGCCATTTGTTACGAACATCAAAGTACTTCATTAATATTTAGATTTCAGTCAGTTACCAAAAATAAACGACTTCATAGTGTATAATATGCGCAGACTTTCATAATTAAATATATAGATGTTTCTGTAGTTTGTGGTCAAACTTAAAACAAAATCCTTCCGACTTATTTTTAATATGCACTTTGGTTTAAATTTTACTCATATCCGGCATTTGATTTTACTTCATAAAATGACTGCGGAGGTTACATCTTTGCAAAAACAGACCTACGTATAAACGAGTAAGTCCTATAACCCGGAAATAGTCAACAAAGCTACGAACTCAACTACAAACCCATTACCCCAACACTATATTCAATAAACGCCATTATCCTTCCATTTAACTCAAAAGCACATCGACGATCGATATCTCATATAGCCCGGCATTGTCTCCCAACACTGCAAAGAATGCCATCTTAATATGCGAGCGGCAAATATCGAGCGCGGCACTTCACTATGCGAGGAATGCCACTGACGCGTAGGGACGTGACCGGATTATCGATACCGATATTGCGATGGAATATTTTATAAATTGAGGAAAAATTTCGAGGTGTCTGTTGGTTTTATAAGTGGTGCGTGTTAGCAGGAGTTGGGGTCACTTTGTTTGGGTTGTAGGTTGTGTTTTGTGCAGGAAGATAAAGAAAATGTTTGTTTAGCTACTAAGTCCGGTTTTGAAGATTAGGTTAATAATGATGCCCATGATAGTAAAGATAGATAAATAAGCATGTAAGGAGTGTAATAGGTGGCGTCATGTTGTTTTTGCCTACTTCCATGGGAATTGGCGTGAGTTTTTATGTTAATGTAGAATTATGTATATGTAAGTAATTAAGACAAAATAAGGCAAATTAATTGAGACAAAACGGGTGATAACCATTAGGCATTTCCACACGATGGGTGCCACGAGAATGACGGTGCTGCCACCTACCCAAGCCTACCCAGAAATAGGTGACGCCGTGACGAGACCATCTGGTCTCGTACCGCGAGGGCTGGTTCAAGAAACCGCGTGAAAGGAGTTCATATAACGGATTCGGGGCGGGGTTTGCACAGGAAGGGGAGAGCGCAGGCAAAAAAAGAAATTAACCTAGCCTAAACAAATAAAATATTTATGTCGCTTTTACTTAACATGTTGTATTCGGAATTAATGAAAAAACCATTAAACTATTTCTTACTACACTTTTACTTAGCAATATGATAATTCTTTCAACATAACACTTTTCCAAACACACGCCAATCATCGTCTATGAACGACTATTAAGGCTGATTTACATACGTACGTAATGCGGCTGCGTGCGAATACCGCATTTCAATTTAAACGGGTAGGTATGTGTAGGCTCTAATGTTAATCCCTCGTTAGTTGCAAATGACGTTTGAATTGAGTTGTGTAGTATAGTGATGTTCCGATTATGCTAGTTCATATTTTTTTTGTGTTAAACTCAATTGTGTCTATTATAAAAGTGTCTATTTTACAAAAAACAAGAAAAAAAATTACACTCGGCCGATTAAAGTCAGTATAAAATAGTTAAAAAAAATAGAAAATAACACATCACACCTACCCTTTAACTCGACCCCAGTTGATATTCTTACGGCGTCCGCGTCGTCTTCCGGTATTCGTCCCCGATCCGACCCGTTTCGTTCCGTTCCGATCCGTCACGACACGGCACATTCCTCGGCACATTATGAGCCATAAACTGCTTTGTAATAAACCCCTTTTTATATCTAATCATGTAATGGATTGCAAGGCGATAATATTTGATACGTGAAAGGTAAGGGTGAAGGATTTTGGTGAATATCGTTTTAGAGTATAATGTATAGGTAGTTGTTGAGTATTGTTTGTTTTTGAGGTTGACTAAGTCATCGTAAATTATTATATTAAGTGTATCTAAGGTTAAGGTGTAGTAAGTTGAAGTTAGTAGTCAGAAATCTTAGCCTGATTTTAATTCGTGTTATCATGACAATTTTGTACAATGTGTTCATTGCTATTTTCAAAACTGTTTCATTAAAATAAAATGTAGTAAGCTACATGAGGAGGTGGCAAGTTACTACTTAAGTACAAAACAATAACTTCTCCAACAAAAAAGTTTTCATAACAAAAAAATATATAACTAATTTTTTACGTCAATACTATCTGAAATAATACAAGGCATTCTTCTGATAGCGTGCTTTTGCAAAACATGTATCATCGATATCTTAGATATCGACGTCAGCCCATCACTATTCATAACGAGGGGGCGTGGCTAGACGTGTCGTTGCCATGACAACCAGCGCGACTCAGCCGCGTGCCTGAAACATACGGGAGCAGGAATTTGAGGCGGGTGCGTGCGTTTTCCGAGAAAGGTATTTTTTATTGGGTATGCGAATATAAACTGAAGTAAATGTTTTGAAGATTTTTTGCCTTTTAATAATATAATCTTGCAGATGTTACAAGATTACAACAAGATTTTTTGTTTTGCTGGGTTGTGGAGGCAGTCATTCAATTCGCTTCATGTAATGTAATAGTATTTATGTACATTCGATTAGACTAGAAGAGTATAACGAAATAGACAGGCGATTGCCCCGTTGGACTAGTTAGAATATACTTTATTGTAGTTATCGCTTATGCGACTGCTTAGGAATTGCTCAGTTGTGGTTGATGGCAAAAGGCTCGCCCCTTATTACATGGGGATGGGGCTATAACATAAAAGGCGAAATATTGGTGTACTAGGTGTGATAGCTGTGATGTTTTATGGTATAATCCAGAGGGAATATACATTTCCTTAACATAACCTTACCTGTTTAACAAAATAATAAAAGCGCTCGCCCAACTGCATGTCCGTATGTTCTCCAATCAAGTCATACCGTGGTACAATGGCGTGTATTTGATCCCAACAGCATTTCACACTCGTTTTATTTCCTCGACGCATCGTTATTGAGAACTATCATTTGATATAATATATTTCCTTCTTTTGTAAATGTCAAAGATATAGTAAAGGTGTGAATCAGCAAGATTGTTTCTTTTTTTTTGTTCATTAGCTATGTGTCGGTATATTTGAAACAATTGTTCATAATCTAAAGGATTTATAACACAAGTTTATTGCTTGCCATTTTTTTCTTAATTGGCCCCATGTATTTAAATATCGTACCTACAAGACCAAGATTGAATTTTTGTTTTGGAATGAATATAATTATTTTTATTTTTACTAATATTAGTGTAGGTTTTTCACGTTTTCAATAACTTCTTTTAAAGGAAAATGCACTGCAGTCATAAGGATTTAAATTTAAATTTTCAACTTCAGTTCAATTAAAGAATAATCTCACTAATTTCCTAAAAAGAATTGTAATTTTATTATCCAATGATTAATAAAACTTATCGTTTTAAAATTCTGTAGCCCATTGATGTTACAGTATACCTTATTGTAGCTTCGTATGCCTTACTTATAATATTAATTATGATATCATAATTAACCTATCAGACAGTTGTGTTGCTGGGGAGTTTGAGGAACAAACTCTTCACACTTCTCTACACTTCTTCTTCACAGCTAAAACACTAGGAAGTGGCGAAGGGTGGGCGTTTTGGGGGACTGTCTTATGTTCAACAACGTTAGAAAAGTTTTGATCATCAGTTAAGTTTGACTAAGCGACTTTTGTTTTTTTTTAAATAAATAAATAAGATTTTGAAATAAGCATATTTAATTTACAGTAGCTTTAATTTAGATAATTCGAGAAGGTCCTTGATACAATTATGTACCTACCAATACCAAGTTGAATTTCCGGATAATTTAACAACACCAACCATTGTGCAACCCATACATCTTCTAAAAGCATCTAAATCCACGAAATAAAATGGCGCTCAATTGAAATTTAATGCATAAAAACATGTCACCGTATTTACAAAGATATATTCTTTTCTGATCCGCGCCGATATAAAAATTTATACGTGGGCAATCCTTAGGTCATAAACAGGGATTATTTCGGATACCCGCGGATATAACTCACGGTTTGCGCACGATAAGGTCGGATACTAAGCGGATACGGGTCGGATACGCGGATATCGCCACTGTGAATAGTCCGACGAGATTTGTAAAGCAATTGTTCGACGAACAAATAGTTTGTTTGTATTTTTTTTCGATTTAGTGGAGTGAATGTCTTTGCTGTTGTGTGCAATGAAAAAAAAAAGTTTTAGCAACAGTTCTGTTTGAATGGGTTTAAATTGAAAATAATTTATTCTCTCTTCACACACGTATACACATACATAGCTAACCTTTTTTTTTCGGTTGGGATACATCCAATGACTTCCCCCGCTCTGGGCAGAGCAGGGGGGCATGTCAGACTTGTACTGGCTAAAACCCACCCATGTTCCTTCTTCATTGCCCTTTAAATCTCTTTCGAACAACCCGCAACCCCGGCAATACATAGCGGTACTTAAATAAGTTTGTGAGAGACTGGTGTCTGAATGGAACTAGGCTAGTGGGTTTTCAAGTATTTTTAGTTAGTGACGTCAAATCAGGTCAGACACAAAAAAAGACTGCTTCGAACTCGCGTACCGAGGTTTCTGTACAAACTTGTAGGTAACGAATGTTAGTACCGAATATTGTTCCAACGAAAAGATATACTATATTGAAGGGCAAACTTAACTTTTCTGTTGAAAAACTTAACAGTTTTTCAACAGAAGTTTTAGTTTTAGTTTTTATACATAGGCATAGCTTGCAGTTCGTTTACTACCCGCAATTCAGTTTGTAATAAAGAAGATGTATCTACAAATTCACAGTTTGTCGGATTTTTCCCTTTACGCTCTATGATATTGCTTCTTGCCAAATTTAATGATTATAGGTCAACGGAAGTACCTTAGAGATTTTGGTTCAAATCATACATTCGTGATGCGACATAAACGGACGTATCTTTTGATTGCCTAGACTTGAGGGTTGATCTTTCCCGGCTTCAAGAATCTCAGAACCACAGACCTCATCATTTGGTATTAATTCAATTCGATACCTTCACGTATTTCCAAGATAAAGGTTCTTAACAGACAGTCAGATAAACAACAAAGCAATTCTATATGGTTTTTGATTTTTATCTTTACGGTATGGTAAAATGCCGTTATTCATTTAGATAGAGAATAAGTTTAAATTTACTAAAGCTAAATAAGACGAGCTATTTGTTTAAACGTAGCGTTAGCGTTTATGATCTAGTGGTTGATCAATACAACCACTAGATCATAAAATATTCATTTTTAAATAGAAGATAAATGCAACAAAACGGAAAGACAACTGATAGCAAAATAGGTACAATACAGTTTCACGACTGCTACGGCGTAGCACTAATCTCAACTACGGCGTAGCACTTGCTACATCAAAGCCAAGCTCATGACGCGAGGTTATAAACTAAGTTTTATGAATGTCATTTAGGTTAGTAAAATATATACGCAGGCAACGACAGGCTATATATCTTTCACAAGCCGTTAAATAGAAGTAGTTGCGGCTAAAAGTTAAACTTAATGGTCTGACGGCCGTTAAATAAATCTTCTGTCAACTAACTCCGTAATAGTGAAGGAGTGTATAATCTTGAAGTAACTCGTAAAGTAATTTATTTATAATAGTACCAATTAATAAGTAAACTAGGTTTAAATTAACAAGCTACTTGTCAGTGTGAAAGATTGTCTTAATCTATTCACGGTTTTTTTTGTTTGTTACCTGTATCATAGTTATTTACAGATCAACGGTGAAAACTGAAACAATAGTAACTTTAAGAGATATAAACTTATTGTTTTTAGCGCCGTTGCACCGGACACTAATGATAGCTAATCCTATTAACAATGTTAGTATGAATTCGGCTTTGGAATTGCGCGATGGCAGGAGTACGCACCACAAAACCACCAAAAATTCAAAACTTTTTTTTGTATGGTGTATATTGAACCGGTTGCTAAACGCACAAACACGGCTTCGCCCGCAAGCATGTCAGAAACTATACTATGGGAACTTGCAATGGAGGTAAAAACTATGCCCTATATCAAAACGTTAAGACTTGACAGATAAACCGTTAAAACAAGTAAAAATTGCAATGCGGCCCCAATAATGGACTGGTTACAAAACAGTCTTGACCAGTTTATATGAGACTGTTCCATGTCTCTCAAGCCACAAAAAAATCAGATCAAGCACCATATCCGTAATATTAAAAGGCGACATCAGAACCCTAAAACAATTACGCTCGGCAGTGGAGCGAGCAGGGCTGTCGTGTGCGATAGCGCCGGTTCGACGCCCGCCAATGTGTGGCGACACCGCTGTATTTATGTGGCCGTAATAATGCGGTGTTTGTTGAAAAGTTAAATGGTTGCCTTCTTGCCTTTAATGGGAAGATTGTGAACAAGAGTTTCGATGAAAAAGTGTTGGCGGAAAATGTGGGAAAATATATTTTTGTTTGGTTCTTGCTTATGTTTGTACTCGCATTGTCATGATTTCTAACTTTGTGACACTACAAAGTAAATGGTCATTTCATATATTGATTATCACGACTGACTGTGTTATGTGTAAAATATAAAAGGAAAAGAGCAGGAAGATGATGGTAACCAAACTTGAATATCGAATTAGTGATTGTATTATACGACTCTGTCAAGAAAGTACCGAGAAAAAATCAATAATAGACAAAATATTAGTTATGCGTCCAAGTTTATTTTATAACCTTTAAAGTAGCTCCTTCATCAACTATATTGAAACGCCAAATAACAAACCAATCATAAAATGGCCTTGTAGATTCTTAGACGCTTGTTAACGTTAACGTATTATTTTATTTTACATTTTGTAAAGTAAGCATTGACTTATTGTCGGGCCTACGCTGTCCTCTCATACTTAAGTACTAACGCTGTAACAACAACATTGTAAAACCAAATGATTTTAAAAGAGTAACCATGGAGTTTCTTGCCGGTTCTTCTCCATAGGAAACGACCAACTCGAACCGTGCATCTTTTCTCGACGTTTTATAAGTGCCCATGTAGGACTATGTGAAATAAAAATATTTTGGTTTTGATTTTTCATTGACCAACTAACCATTTTCTACAGCGTTTAGGGTCAATTAATCTACTTTGGAAAAAACGCCACTGCTCCACAAGACACCTAAGAATAGACAATACCTACGAAGAACAATAACACCCCGACAAAAAATTCACTTAATATCCATAACTTAAGGGTCCCCCAGTACATAGCCCATAGCCCGATAATTTGGCGGGTTTCCGGTCGGCGAGCAAGATGGCGCGGGCAATTTCCGTTTGGCGCACTTTGAGTCAGCCAGTGCGTTTGACGCGACTCGAGTGCCTTTGCTCAGATAATTGGAATACTCTCTGACTATATTTGGAATATTCCATTTTTGTGGGTGAATGTACCGTGGACCTGTGTGAGTGTATTGTTTGTTTGGTAGTGGTGGGGTTTAACTATTATTGTTTTAAAGTGCATTACGTTTGCTGCGATCTGAGGATCGAAAAAAAACCGAAATTATTTTAAATTAATTTAATTACAGATTTAATATTACAAAATTAATCCCATGAATGACGATTCCAGGTCGAAGTGGGACAATTGAATGATCATTCTTACAATTTATTGAACAAACAACAGTTTGCGAAATCGATCGTCATTGGCAATAATAAGTATCAGTGTGGATGCAACATCAGCGATCTTCATATAGTAGCGCTATGCAATTAGTGATAAAGGTCGATGTTTGATTTGTTTTGACAATTTCATAAGGGTCTATGAAAATTTTCTAAAATTTTGAATTGGACTGGTCCATAGGAAATTCTACTATAATTCTAATGCGAAAGTTTGTGAGGGTGGATGGATGGACTTACGTTAGTTACTCTCTCAACGGAACTAACAGAAAAAATATATTGTACACGCACGTATTATACACGTATTGTATACGTCTAATCTGCTGAGCCGTTTGTAATGAAATTTGATATGGGTCTGAAGTACGAAAACCTGTTGGTTCCGGCTGTCATTTATAGATAGTCGTTACAGATAGTCAGTGTCCCGAAAATCTGAAAACCAGTCTTACCAATGGGTATCGTATTACCTAGTACTAATTGGGTTGTGGAGATCAGATAGGCAGTTGCTCCATGTAAAATACTGGTATTCAGCTGCATCTGGTTAGACTGGAAGCCGACCCCAACATAGTTAAACCCTCGCGCGACAAAGTTTTACGCCGGGTGCAAAGTTTACTTTACGCAATGTACCTACATTTTTAGCAATCGCGCGACGGGTTAAGAAAAGGTTAAGCAGATGATGACTCCAATGCCTTGGGAAGGACATAAGCTACTTTTTTCATCAACAAACCACGCCGGTGAAGCCGCGGGCTGAGTCTTGTAACTAGCTATCTTGCGCGGCTTCACCCGCGTCGTTAGTTGCTACGCCGCTCCCGTGGGTAATAGCGTGATGTTGTATAGCCTATGTTACTTCCTTATAATGTAGCTTCTTATTAGTGAAAAAAATGGTTAAAATCGGTCCAGTAGTTTTGGAGATTCGATACAAACAAATCTTTCTTCTTTATAAACCAAAGCAGTTCTGTTATAAATATCAAATAAATAACTGTTCAAAACTCTAAGTACCATCCGTATACAGAGTGTATCCCTTACAATACCAAAATCAAAGGCAAGCGGGTCTCTCTTGTAAAGTTTAGTCACTATATAAAAGGAGCGTTCTCATCCGTAATCCGTTTAAACGCTCTTTGATTACGTAAATCACTGTTCTTAGGCGAGTACGGTTCCGCTAATTTCATTATTTCGCTACCTTCTTGTATTGTGCTGCGTTTGAGGCGAGTGGTTACTGGCGGTAAGTGAGGGTTCGTTTTAAGATTTTTATTAAGTGGTTTTAATTGTGATTTTTAAAGTGCTGTAGTCTTAATCCAAGGCAATTACCTCTAATTTTTCGGATTCATATGCTTATTTTCTAATGATTACTTGCTTCGGTGAATTCCACCATTCATGGGCGGCGTAAAAACCCTGACACCAGGTTAAGCTCTAAACACATAATAAATAAAGATTGATGTTTCCATAAACTTCTAAGGATATGCTTACATCTTTGTTAACTCAAATTGAAAATACTTTTAAAACTGACCGTGGATAAATACATCAACTATTTATTTATGGAATGCCATATCCATCTGATAACAACTATATTATTTTGTGTTTCACCACTTCCCGTGAGCTCCTTATAAAATATTACTATAACGCTATGGATAAAATAATGGGTTAATGACAGGTCACTACACAATGACCCGTCATTAACTCATTATTTATCCATTACGAGAAAACAAGCTTTATGGTCTTCTTTCAAAACTATTACAAAAACAACATAATAATGTAAATTTTAATGTTCAAACAGAAAATAAACTTGTTTCGGATTTAACAAAAAAAAATACATTCACAGAAATGCAATTATAATATTCCTTAATTAAATTAATGTGTAAACTAAAATAAAACAATCTTCGTTTTAATAGTGACTACAAAACTAAAAGAACTGAGCTTATTTTAGTTTTAAAAAAATGTAAGACAGTCTTACTAAAAGAATCGCTAAATAATAGCTGAATGCAAACAAAACTTTAGTCTATCTAAAAACTTTTCAAAGAAAATTATTCAATTCTCCGATTTCGTCTTAAACCAAACCAAGAAAGTGGCTGAAACACAAATCTCTTTAACAAGCTCCATTCACTCGCACTCGCTACTTGCCTGTGCCATAACCCAATTGAACGCAGCACAATACTGCCAGCAGATTTATTAGGGTTAATCAAAATGAACCAAAGCGTCGCTTCTCGAGTCCTACTTGATTTAGTTATGATAAACATTTTGTACATAGAGACCAGTCTTAACTTGAATACAAGTGGGATGGCTTCAAAAGGACGGGTTTGCATCGTATTCTAACGTAACTAACAGAAAGGACAGGGTGATGGTGACAATACGAGTATTTACGAAAGTATTATTGAAGCCTCTGTAAAAATTCTCTTCTTACTTACTTTAGTTTAAGCAAGTCTTTATAATTCCAGTTACAATCGACAGTACACCAAATAACAAGTTGTTCATTGTACCGTAGTATTCAATTGAAGAAAATCACATTAAATATTTTCTGAATAACACAAAAATAAAACCCACAAAGCATAAATTTACTGCTACCAAAAACGAACACCTTCAAGTAATTATTAAGAAACCCAAAAAAGAGGGAAAATATTTAACAAAACACAGCTTTTCTTAAAACTGCTGAACTCGCCACAGAACAAGAACATTTTCTAGTAACCTACGAAGCGTGTTATAATATTATCATTCCCAGCTAATCCCAATCTAGACTTAATCCTAGAACCCATAAATCATATCCTAACACAGTCATAATCATAACTAAAATAAAATAGGTACACACACACAGAACATAACCAAGGAATCTTATCGTCAACCCTCTCTCGGCGATGTCATCTATCAGTCATGTTCTGATTAATCGTGCGGTAATTAATCAAGGCACGAGGAGGGTTAGCCCGAGGTCGTGGCCAGCTACTTTTATGAATGTGTGACTGAGAAATGGATAGCGGTAACAGAAAGGTGGAAAAAATAATAGAAATGTATCGGAGTTTATTTTTAGGAGTTCTTGATCTTTATATTAGATTCGCTTTTTTTCCAGGGAGCCTAAAATGATTTAATATAACCATAATATTACTAATATTATTCTATGATACTTCCGACTTTAGAATAGAATAGTTCCTTATTTGCGCAGAAAGTAGATGCAAGTTACAGATTTTAAGCTAAAAAATGATCCTCATACTAAATACTAAGGCATGCAAACAGTAGTATAATATTATGAATGTGAATGTTTGTGAGAAAGGGAAAAGGAGGGGAAAGGGAGGAGCTTGTGGCTAAATAATAGCAGCCGTTCGGGTCGATCTTTAGGTTAAGCCGCGCTTGCCTAGGTTGGTCTGTGGATGGGTGACCACCCGTTACATACCGAGTTTCCTCCGTGCCTCGGAAAGCACGTTAAGCCGTTGGTCCCGGCTGTCATTTGTAGATCTTTGACAGTTGTTACAGGTAGTCAGTGTTCCGAAAGTCTGACAACCAGTCTTACCAAGGGGTATCGTATTACCCAGTATTAACTGGTTGTGGAGGTCAGATAGGCAGTCGCTCCATGTAAAATACTGATATTCAGCTGCATCCGGTTAGACTGGAAGCCGACCCCAACATAATTGGGAAAAGGCTAGGCAGATGATGTGAATGTTTGTGAGAAAATGTGTGCCGCAGTATTTCTTTCGAACAACCCGCAACCAAGGCAAGCAGTGGCTCTAGCAAACCCCTCTGCATTGCTGACATCTCTTGAGCCGCGCGTGAAACACGAACGCGTCTTCGACACGGACTGTCTACGGCCGAGAGTCGTTTCGCGAATACAGTCACACTGAACACGTAATATAGCATAGCGACCATTTTTCCTAATACATATAATACAGTGATCTGCTGAGCCCCGCTTTAAGATCCGCGGCGACAGTCACGCGCGCCTCTTGCTCGATGCATTACGCTTAGCACTACCCGCGTGTGGTATCTGTCATGAGAGGTAGCGGAGCGATTTAAGCAGCGTGGTTCATTGAAATGAGGATTTAGAAATAATATTTCAATCTTCATTTAAAACGGAGTTTTAGTCCTTACATGATTGACAGCAATGACCTAGACAGCGTAATTATTGGATCGAAGAAGTGAGGAAAACTCAACATTACAGTGTGCGTCTTTCATTAATGGAATGTTTATCTAATACAAAAAATAATTGCCATTTGTTATATTTCAGGCTCAAAATACAGAAACTGGTTAGAAACACATTTTTTGGGTATACATTTTGGTTTACTCTCAGATCGATGTTAAGTTCAATCTAGTGTATTATTAACAGCCCTTACAGATACATTGGCGGTAAGTGGCTGTTCTATTAAGGTCACCTGCGCCACCTTTTGGGGATCACAAGCGTGATATTATGTTATGTATGTTACCTAACTAAGAGGAAGAAAGGATTCAAATGATTATAAATAATCAAAAATAAACCTTGTAGTACTCGCCATTCAATTTTATTTTTATTAACGCCTCAGTTAACTAGCGTCCGCTCTCTCTTTGTACCACATCCCAAGACATCTTGAGAGTACGGCTAGTACAGCAATAAGTTAGAATTTTCCTAATAACAGCAGAGTGTAGGTGCCGCAGAAATGAGCGCGACGACGCGGGATAATGGCGGCTGAGATATGGCCGCCATGTCTCTGCGCTGAGATTTTTAGTTGCGGTCTATTTGCGGAGTTACTTTAGAATCATTGGGTTTTTACTTGAGAAAGAATGTTGGCCGTTAGTTTTAAACGCACTGTATTTGTTTTACAAAAACATTTGTTAGACAAAAAGAAAAAGGTCAAAGCAGAATCGAAACCGCGGCCGTCATTTGTATTTGTATCTCCTACAATTGTTGGAAGTCAGAGTGACCCAAAAGTATGACAACCAGTCTTACCAAGATGTATCGTATTATCTAGTACTAACTGGGTTGTAGGCGACGCGGTAGGCCCAGAAGGTGATGGCGTGACGAGCTAGACTTTCACGAAAAGGATTGAACCACAACAGCAAACGACAGAAAAATACTGGGAGGAAGGAAGGGAGGCCTGTGCCCTGCAGTGGGACACATCTGGCTCATAATAATAAACTGGGTTGTGGAAATCAGATAGGCAGTCGTTCCATGTAAAATTCTGGGTATTCAGATGTACCCGGTTAGACTGGGTGACGATGATTTGTGCTGTTTGAGATTGGAATTTCTGTCAAAATATTTTCTATTCTCTATTGTGAGCAATAAAATAAGTATATGTAAAAGTGTATATACTCTAGCATAGGTATGCTAGAGTATATACACTTTTACATATACTTATTACCCTGTGACAAGATGCATATCGTGCTAGCGATCGAAAGGACACCTGTTGATTCTTCTTTCTGCTTTTAACATCATATTGTAAAAGAAGTTTAATTCTCTTTTGCCGCATTGACATGATAGTATCCTCTTGTAGGTAGTTATTTTAAAATAAACAAAGTTGTTAATATTCTAATAGGTATAGACGTATAGACCTACGAGTAGATTATTTAATTCAACGTACGAAGTGAATCGACCAATAAACATCAAGAAGGATAAACTTTTGTTTTATATTCTAATTCAAACTTCCCTCAGATTTTTCTTACACTGGAAGAAAGAATAAAACAGAAGACTTAACTCAGTGACCAAAGTCCAAGTAACAAAGGCCTTCTAACCCGAATTAATGAACCCTCCCAACACCTACCTATAGAATAATTTCAGAAAGCGTTCTCTCATTTCAGCACATCACTACATATGTATGAGACACTTGGCCGATTGTCCATGCAATTAATATGTATGGACTTAACCCTTGGAGCGCTGCGCTCGAGTAGTGTAGTGAAATTGTAGTCAACTGGTTAGGGTTAAAGGTACTCTTAGTAATTGTTGGTCGTTTGGTTTATCTTTGTTTGAATGCTTGTTGCTTTCCGTTGTTGTCGCGGTCGCAAGCGCTACTGCTGCGCTGAGCCAGGATCTTGGGTTCGCGGTCGCAAGCGCTTCTGCTGAGCACGGGATCTTGGGTTCGCGGTCGCAAGCGCTACTGCTGAGCACGGGATCTTGGGTTCGCGGTCGCAAGCGCTACTGCTGAGCACGGGATCTTGGGTTCGCGGTCGCAAGCGCTACTGCTGAGCACGGGATCTTGGGTTCGCGGTCGCAAGCGCTACTGCTGAGCACGGGATCTTGGGTTCGCGGTCGCAAGCGCTACTGCTGAGCACGGGATCTTGGGTTCGCGGTCGCAAGCGCTACTGCTGAGCACGGGATCTTGGGTTCGCGGTCGCAACCGCTACTGCTGAGCACGGGATCTTGGGTTCGCGGTCGCAAGCGCTACTGCTGAGCACGGGATCTTGGGTTCGCGGTCGCAAGCGCTACTGCTGAGCACGGGATCTTGGGTTCGCGGTCGCAAGCGCTACTGCTGAGCACGGGATCTTGGGTTCGCGGTCGCAACCGCTACTGCTGAGCACGGGATCTTGGGTTCGCGGTCGCAAGCGCTACTGCTGAGCACGGGATCTTGGGTTCGCGGTCGCAAGCGCTACTGCTGAGCACGGGATCTTGGGTTCGCGGTCGCAAGCGCTACTGCTGAGCACGGGATCTTGGGTTCCATTCCCGGGTCGGGCAAAAAGTCTTCTTGGGTTTTTCCACTAGGAACTTCACAGTAGCAGCCCTTTTTCTTTTTGGGGTGGGAAATCATCAAATAACTTGGAGCGTGGGAAGTTATTTGATGAAGTTATTAGGGGGGAGTGTCAGACTTTTACTGACTAAAACCATGTTCCTTCTATTGCCCTTTACGTTCCGGGGCCACGGTATCTCTTTCGAACAGCCCGCAACCCCGGCAGGCGGAGGCCCTGGCAAGCCCCTCTGCTTTGCTGACAGTAGCAGCCCTGAGTTTACACGGTTAGCACGTGTCACCGTTGGTCCTGCGCTTGATCTCTCTCTGCCTATTGATCTCTGGCTGCCTTTTCATCGCACTACGAGAGTTAGGGGAACAGAGAGTGCTATGCCTGCACATACACTGGCGCACTATAATATCTCCCGCGCGGATGGCTAATCTCCGCTGAGATTGGTCACCGTGGCCGATAACAGACAGGAGGACTATAGTTGTTGCTTTTTAAGCATAGGAAAACCAGCGCGTTTTGCTCGATTGTGCGCCATAGCAGGGATATTGGAAATGTCGATTATGTTGCAAATGTTTCATGTCCACATATTTTCAATGCATTCCCAATGGGCTATCAGTAATTGATTGTTCACTAACATTTGATTGACCGACTCGATTGGTTCAATCAATTTACTCGTAATTTGCATGCAGCTCACATTTTACGCGGCGACCTGAATTCTAAACAATGCTTTAATTTTGTTGATGGTTTAAATCAATAACCAATTATTTTCGCATATTGCAATTCGCTTGATACCTGTTTATTTGTCTTACAGTTAAAGTGAATATCGGTAATTATGGAAAAAAACAACTAGACTTTTATATCGAACTTATTTGAGAAGGCTAAACTGATAAAATGAACATGGTTGTTACTTTTGAAAGATAACACAATTCATCCTAAGCTCGAGTATACATAGACCCCTGGCATACAAGATGTAATTGTTAGAAGACATTTTTTTTAAGCATACGTCTAAAGTTTCGGTCAAATCGATGCCGACAGATTGCGAACTGAATGCAGACACCGAAACAATGTCTCCAAAGCCACGTCCACAACTGGGCCGTACTACCCGTACGACCAACCCCTTTTTTCTGCGTATGGAAAATCATCAAATAACTTCTCCCGCTCTGGGCGGAGCGGAAAGGATAGTCAGACTTTTACCGACTAAAACCCACCAATGTCTCTTTTTTTATCCTTTATGTTCCGGGGCCGCGGTATCTCTTTCCAACAACCCGCAACCCCGGCACAACCGCAACACCGGCAACAACCCGCAACCCCGGACTGACCATGACTTGAAATACTTTATTTGAATCCTAACTTACTCTTTTCCCTTTACAAGACTAGAAAATATCTATCCTCTTCAATATTACCAACAAAAGCCCCCCACCTCACAACCCACTTATTCCACAATATAACTCATAATTAAGGGCAAGTCATTAAGACGTATGTGCAGATCAATCTTGTGAATGAGCGGCATTTCCTTAAGGGTGGCAACCCTTTATTAATCGAAGAACAAGGCTGGGGTAGCGCCGCCGCGGCCGGCCCCAGAGATGATCAATGAGAAGTACGAACCTATTGTTGGGGAGGACAATCGACGGTGATTGGTCGAATTGATTGTTGATTGCGTTATTTCGAATCGAGATGTTTACGAGGAAAAGTGGTGAATGTAAATGTTGTAGTAGATTAGAGTTAGTGTATAATAATCACCTGCTTTAGTTAAGGAACCAACATGCTTGAGAGATATTCTTCGACACCATGTAAAACCAAGTCAGAGGCCCTCGGGAGGGATATAAATTCAAACTCCAGGTATTAGCGCAGTCCATGTAAACCTGCGTCTATTAGACTCGTGTCTCAATTGAAGTACTTTCAGTTTTAATCTTCAGTAGAAAAAAAACCATGTTCGTCTTTTTTTTTAAAGATATGAAATAATACCAAATAGATCCAATTGTTCTCCAGCTATTTGCGTACAGAACTTATTTTTAGCCATATAGAAGATTTTCAGGAAAGAAAATGCTCGTTTCGGTTCGCCGTTACAGTACAGATCAACTGAAAATTGTTATAGAATTCTTGTACTCACTTGACAAAAGAGCTACGTTGTAGTAACTTCGTAGCCCGTAGCTCGTAGCAATCGCCTAAGATATACGCATTTTTATTTTAGAATTTTGAACCCTGACCACTCCCTACCTCTGTATTGTCTTTATGTAATCTGGGCCTTAAAACAACCCTGTTCTCCCCTCTCTTCACGATCATAGCCCCCTTATTTCTTTTTTTTTTTTCGGGTGGGAAATCATCCAATGACTTCCCCCGTTCTGGGCGGAGCGGGGGGGCATGTCAGACTTGTACTGACTAAAACCCACCCATGTTCCTTCTATTGCCCTTTACGTTCCGGGGCCGCGGTATCTCTTTCGAACAACCCGCAACCCCGGCAGGCGGAGGCTCTGGCCCCTCTGCTTTGCTGACATCTCTTTGAGGCGCGCGTGATACACGAACGCGCCGTCGACACGGCCTGTCGTCAATAGACGGACGGACGGTGAGCTATCATAGCCTCCTTAATCAGTGAATGTGTAAGCAATTGCTTACACATGTGTGTGTCTCGCACGATGACGAGTGAATCACAGTGGGTAATTACCCACTGTGATCCACTCGTCATCGTGCGAGTACCATCAACAACACATTCCGGTCAAAACATCATCAATGCAAAAATACCACCATAGAGTTCCACTTAGGCAAAAATCAACTATAGTTTCTCGCTTTTCGCGTTTCTCTCTCTCTCTTTCTCTAAAAAAAATTTTGCGTTTGAGAAAAACTTTACTTTAAAAGCAGCTTTTTGGCCTCGTACAAGATCAATTTAGGTCATTGTTTTTCCTTATTTATTGTTTGATTTGTCAAGAAAAAGTATTTATATAATTTTTCTTTTTAATGTTTTTTTTTATTAGATGTTTGTAACGCCAAAAGTACTCATCGTGTTATTTTCCCACCGTCCTTGGTTGACTAGTAGAGAAAACTCCAGCCTATAGCCTATTAACATTTGAGAAAAGATAAAACTAATAAATAAGTTAATTAATAAGTTATATCCATAATTAAGAATAACGCATGGTCGTGAGTATAATATTGAAACTTCAGCAAGTCATTGCACAAGTACGTGCGCTAGTCTGCCAGTCATTGTGGCATCGTTTGCAGGCTCATTGCCTCGTGCCTCGTTGCCTCGTCGGGCAGTCCAACGTTAATTAATTGTGCACCGCTTTTAGTGTGTGAGATAATTATTTATGAGGTTGACTTTAGATGAGGAGGTTCTCAATAGGGTTATTGTCAAACGGAGGGTTAGTTTTAGGAAAATTTTCGTTACTAGAGTATCCTTTTTTGAAGAGCATAAATTATACTAATATTATAAATGCGAAAGTTTGTGAGTGTATGGTGAATGGATGTATGTTTGATCCTCTTTCACGAAAAAACTGATTATGAAATTGGCACAGAGTTAGATTATAGTGTGGAATAACACATAGGATAGTTTTTCGATCATCACGCGGGCGAAGCCGCGGGCGCCAGCTAGTAAATTATATTAGCATCAGCCCTGACTTTCCCAAACATGTGAGGATTAGTTTCAGTTTCTAACTGGAGCAGTAGTTCCATATAGCCAGTTTCTATCTGATTCGATAAGAATTTTAGTTATGAAAATAATATATTCTATCCCTGCAAACATAATATGAAACATAATATTATCACGCCTGTAATCCTAAAAGGGTTAGGCAATAGATGTAGGTTTTAAGTTCCATGTAAAAGGGGGCGAGCCTATTGCCGCGCCCGAATCCAACTCTGTGGGCGTGGATGCTTCTAAAATTCCAAATGACTGAAATCTCAATAACACTTTCCCTGAACTAGGAATCGAACGTAGGACCTCTTGCTCAGTAGTCGCTCTTGCAACTACTACACCAAAGAGGCAGTCTTACAAAATTACTTCTACTAAGACTATCTCGAGTTTTTCACACACAACATTACTGAGTATTTCGCAAAGGGTACGGCAGAGATGAACTGAGTGACTCAACCACATTCCGACAGATGTTTGTCTGTCCAGTAAAAATAAGTCGAACACATTTTTATCTTCTGACATATGCACTTCTATACCAATAAAACTTTTTATTGCCAAAACCCAATCAAAACCGGAATCGTAATTCACAAAACCATCCAACACATTTACTCCACACAAATAAAAATAAAACAAAACGCAAACACTCTGTTTCAGTGTTAAAATATTACGCAGAAAAACATCCGAGAGAAAAAGCTGCTGTTAAAATATTCCGGTTATACATCAGTCCGTCACGGAGCGGCTCGGTACGGCTCGGACACGGCATCCGTCACCCCGTCGATGTATGCTAATCATTCGGGCGCCATTCGTTTGCCGGCAAAAAAACCGGGGGTTGAAGGAAATTGGGATCAATCCGCTAAACGAAGGTGGTGGAATGAAGTACATAATAGGGATATTGGAGGGTAGTTTTATTTTAAACTCAGCTGTTTAATCCTTACTAATACATATTATAAAAGCAAAAGTGAGTTTCTTACGTCTTCACGCCTAAATGGCTAATCGGATTTTTAACATCACTACCGCCATAACGTTTATTGTTAGTTAGACATACGATACTTATTATTCCGGTAGTATGTTCTCGTGAGGTAGTTTCAAAAGGTGTTCATTTTAAGTTAACTCCATTAACAGCTATTAGTAAGTATCTTCCGGCCTTTAAAATAAAAGATCAATAAATTCTACAATCCTCTCCAAGAATTTAATCTTCACCCTTAACACTCCAAACCGTCTGAACTGCTAAATACATCACTAGAGGCGCCGAGATCCGCCGATATCCGCCAATATCCGATAATATCCGCCTCGCGATAAATAATAATAGTCTATTATCGAATGTCCGCTGTTTTAGCTTATTTCCTGTTAGTAAGGCTGATCGATATCAATTTGTTGTTACATTGGGAACTAAATGTGTAATGGCCGTGTTGAGGAACTTAGGAAATAGTTTTAAGGAAGGATTTTTTCTCTAACCTGAAGGTTCACAACTAGTCTTTAAAATATAAGTAATATTATACATATATAGTTTACAGACCATATTGATTAGCAAATTCATCTTTGTCAAATTACCAAGTATTGTTAAAATACATAAACTTGAATTTTCAGCCATGAAGAAGAATAAACAGTTTTTCTGTTCCTTATTTTGCTATTTTCTTCCAAATCTTCAAGACATATGGGTAACATAGGCCCCTAGAAGAAAATGCACTATGCTTTCAAAACTTAACAAACTGTTACATCGGCTTTCAACACAGTTTTTATATATATTCGTCGTCGTTGTTGCTGACTAATGTCACATTGTTTTGTTTTCTCCGAACAGACAAGTAATGCCTACAATCTGTGACAAGCTATAGAATCATACTTATCGCCATGACGATGCTGCCTATCCTCTTGATGCATAAAGTTTTAGCAATCAAACCTTTTAACCCAACTTTAAAAACACAGAGTTAAACAAAAAGTTCTCAACATCATCTGTGGAACTATCTGGAAGTGGCCTGACCGTACATTTGTCTGTACTAGGCTGTCAGTTGCAGGACGAGCTCAAAGCTTTGTCTCTGGCCAAAGGATGTCGACGTACTCCCAAAACTGTTTCAGTTTCGGACTTATTCGTTTGTAACTTTAACTGAATTAATTTGGTGGAATTTTATTTGTAACTTAAATGGTTAGGGAACGCTGGAAAAATAAGTTCTGGAACGAAATACTGCGACTATTGTTGATTTCTTCAGAAAAAGTCGGGTGCGCAGTCCTTGCAAGCAGCGTGTGTAGACTTTAGCCATACACCGAAAGATCGTAGTAGGTGGCGTTCTAGAGTTTTGCCAGCTTCCTGGGATAATTGATTTTTAAGTTTTCACTATGCCCAATGCACAGAAATTTATTCAAATAACATACAAAATGCGCATTTAAACGTAGTTTAATTTAACGGCACGGTTGGCGCAGTGGCTCAGCGATCGACTGCTGAGCTGCGTGTCGCGGGTTCGATTCCCGCATGGAACAAATATTTGTATGGCCTACCGATAGTTGTTCCGGGTCTGGCTGTTAGTGTATGTAAGTTTAAATGTTTGTAAACGCACCCACGATACAGGAGAAATTCCTAGTGTGGGGAAACGTTTTTAAAAAAGAAAAGAATTTACTCAATAATGAATCAATGTTTTCTTAACATCTTAAAGCCGAACTCGGTTGGATGTTACCTCCGTTTTTCCAGAAAGCTAGTTAAAAGCTAAACAAGAAAATACCGAGACACGTCTGTATCACCGACTGTATCAATAAGTGAGGATCTTTCGCTAAACAACGTCCTGGGAGGGTGAGGGCAACGTTACAAACTAATTTGTCTGCAAAATAACGCAAACGTTATTTGTTTTTATTGAATCATTGGTCAAGTGTGTTCGATTCCCGGGTCGGGTTTTTCCATTAGGGATTCCTCAGTAGCAACCACGGTATCTGGATTTGTGCCCAACTGATGGCAATAAGCTCGTCCCCAATTATGTAATAGGAGACATTTAAATATAACCAGCAAAATGTGGGAACATTATTAAGTACACATTTGCCCGAACCTGACAATTTCATACGCTTTTTTTTTTATAACCTTTATTTAAAATTCTCGTGTCACAGTTTTAGTTGCCACACTCCTCTGACACGGTATGACCGATTTTTACGAAAGAACATGGCCAGATCCTGCCCTGATAATGCACAGTAATAATTAATATATGAAAATTCCTTTTGAAATAAATAAAAAATAATCCCATTAATTACATTTCCCTAAAATAGGCGAGAGAAAATGCAAAGAAAAATATGTTTGTTCATTGATTATGTGGTTTTATATTCTGACATTGCGTTGATTGACATTTGCATTGTCGTCTTGCGTTGATTTTATAACTGGCGGCTCCTTCCCTGATAATGCACAGTAATGATTAATATATGAAAAATCCTTTTGAAATAAATAAAAAATAATCCCATTAATTACATTTCCCTAAAATAGGCGAGAGAAAATGCAAAAAAAAATATGTTTGTTCATCGATTGTGTGGTTTTATATTCTGACATTGCATTGATTGACATTTACATTGTCGTCTTTCGTTGATTTTATAACTGGCGGCTCCTTCCCTGATAATGCACAGTAATGATTAATATATGAAAAATCCTTTTGAAATAAATAAAAAATAATCCCATTAATTACATTTCCCTAAAATAGGCGAGAGAAAATGCGTCACGTATTATCGTAATTTGTTACTATTGAAACTAGACCACAAACTCATCATCATTTTCCTGCCCTTGTCCCATTCTATTTGGGGTCGGCGCAACACGTTTTCTTCTTCCATTCTCCCCTATCAGACGTCACGGCATCATTTACTCCTTTCTCCTTCATATCATTCCTTACACAATCCATCCATCTTTTCTTTGGCCTTCCTCTCGCTCTCCGTCCATCAACATTCAGATTCATCACTCTTTTAGTCACATGTCCTTCATCCCTCCTCATTACATGTCCATACCAAGACAAACGACTCTATTTCAATTTTTCTGTAACAGGCGCAACTTTCAAACTTCCTCGAATATATTCATTCCTAACTTTATCCATTCGTGCCACTCCACACATCCATCTCAACATTCTCATCTCCGCTACATGCAATCGTTTTTCATCCACCTTTTTTACAGCCCAGCATTCTGACCCATACAGTACAACAGGTCTAATCACGGACTTATATATTTTCCCCTTTAACTTGAGGGGCATCCGTGGGTCACAAGTTGTTCCAGTGACCTGTCGCCATTTCATCCATCCTGCGTTGATCCGGTGCGTTACGTTCCTAGACCACAAACTATCGTTTACTAATATACTGCTATACTTATTAGACTTGCTAGTTTAAATTACGTTTTACAAATATGTGGGTATCCAGAGAAAAAAAACACATTTAAACTGTCTCTAACATTTCACACTACTTTACTATTATATCATTTACATTACACTACTATGCATTTCACTCTTGTAGTGAGTTTTGATCGCAGCGACGACTCTAGCCGAGTCTCTATAAAACTTGACACTGCAGCAGCGGTAATCTCGACGCTGTTTTCTTGTAGAACAGCACGATAACTATTTGCATGATATCGGCCTTCCTTGTGGAATTAGTTCCTTTTTATGAATAGCCTAGTCTATTTACTAAATGGCGTCTGAATAGTCTTCCTCGTTTTGTTACGCCTATAAAACTTTGAATGTTTCATCATTGCTATTCAAATTGTCTAGGCGCTATTTTTGTTTTCTATTTATAGTGTCTCTCGCCTATTCTCTGATCATAAATCATAAACTATTGTAAAGCCCTGCATGTAAGCTTTAAAATGACGTACTGTACATCAATGTACATGAATATTTTTTTGTTAGGGCATAGCTCTATACCCATTCTGGCCGCGTCATTTGTATTTATATTCGGCAAAATCTGACAATCCGTTGTAATCTATTTTTCACACACGTAAGTAAGTGATAAGGTTCTAGTTCAGAAGGGGACTTGAACAGCGAGTGAAACTGCTGGACATAACTATGTAATTTTCCTATATTAATAAGGTTAGTACGTATGGGATTTCTCATCGGCAAAAATGATGAACTTCCGTACAACCTTTAACTTCCCTTTACGAACAAAAACTTAAAGATTCTGTTAAAAATACTCATCTGCGTTAAAAAAGAAGTCTTGTGCATGCTTTTATATTCAACGATGATCAGATTTAAATGGAATCAATTAGAATCCTGGTAAGTTGTTAAGGATTTATTTACTAACACGAATTGTATTAGCAATATTGGCTTGTCTGTAATGTATTTATCTATGGGCCTAAGATGCCTGAAAATAAATGTTTTGTTATTATTATATTCCCTTGTAAATTTTTACATTTAAAACCGCCTTTTAAATGTCTACAAATTATTGAAAAAGAAAAGATAAACATTGGTAAAATAAATTCGGTCACAATCTCCATCAATTCATTCAATGATGGTAAAATAAATTATTGTTAAAAATATTATATTCCAAACTAATTAAAATTTTATTTATATTTTTGTGTTTTTAAATGTATTTGATATTATGGATACTTAAAAAAAACAGAATAATTATTTTGGCTTAAAATGAATTTGGTTAAGTACATCGCCATTCTATCACAACACAATCAAACTGCAAAATAAAGCCTTTATTTTTCACTAACATTAAACCCTCACAGCACTCTCACCCATCACTTAAGCTACTCCGTCCACCCACGGCCGCCAGACAGTCAGACATTCCGACTTGACAGTCTGGATTGACACACAGATTGAACGTAAGCTAATAGCCCTCACTTAGTTAACTGTTACAAGGCACGCACAATTAACTTCCATTTGTTTGAGAAGAACCACTTCGATTGTCTAGCTGGAGATTAGGGATGAAAGAAAAACGTCTCGAAGATTTCTTTTTGTTAGAAGAAAAAATTGTTTTAGTATTCACATTATTCGTTGCATTTATTTGAAAGCAAACTTATTATTTAGAAAATACTCGAAATGGCTTACAGGTCTTTGCCTGGTATTAATACTATTTACTCCAAACAATCTGTTTAGAAAGAGCTTGGAATATAATTGAAAAAAAAAATTGCTTAAAAGTTCGTACAGTATTAGTTTTGGACATCAAAGTAACACAACTTGTGTTTTTGGTAAGTTCACTGGTTGTTTTGGTAATCTATGAAAATGATGACACAAAGACAGCACGGTTACTTTTAAAAATGATTGCATTAAACAATGTTGTATTTTATTTGTCAAGAATTCCTCATAAGAAGCCACGGAGTTAAAAGTTTTATTCGATACGTTCGTTCCGGGAACCGACATGGGATTTAAATTTTGTACTCTTGTTTGGCCATAAATATTATCACGCCCTTAATTAAGAGGTAGGCAGAGGCATATCTAATGGAATATTCACTTTTTATCATCAGTTATGTCAAAAGGGGTTAGAAATTAACCGGGTACAGATTCAGACTCAGTGGCCGCTACTGAAAAATTCCTTATGAAAAACTTCAACAACTCTTTGCCCGATCTAGGAATCAAACCCAGGATCTCACGCTATGCACTACTACAAAGCATGACATCTTGAGATCGGTTGGACCAGATGCGCTTGCGCCTACTAGACGAACGCCTGCCTGCCATTGGTCTAAGGATCTTTCGAGAATTTAATACCTACTTTTAGTCAATTATAAATAAATCCTACGTAGTTATATATGTGTGGTTATTTCTAATTAATACCCAGGATAGGATTCAAACAATATATCATGTCCATTCCGTTATCATGTCGTCCCCCGCACAGCCCCGTATTCCTCATGGTCCCCTCGATACACTGAAAAGCTCCTAATTACAAATCCAAACAAACCATTAACACTTACTGGAAAACCGTTTCCAGTGTGTACACGTCCTCGAGGGTCAGCAGGCAACAGGGGGTGAACGGGTGTAAACGGGGAGGGAGGGGGCGTAGAGAGGAATAAGAAAACGTACGTATTTACCCCCGGACCACTTGCGTTCAGACGTAACTTTATACCTAAACGCTGGTAGGGCTGCGGGAGAGAGATTATTTGAGGTGTAGCAACTTATTTTGTTTAACAAAAAAACAAAGTAATCATTCGAAAGTACACAAAAAAATGCTTATTATTTCCTTCAGTGTTTTAAATAGTAACTAAACGGCCTTCCACCAGGCCAGGCTCCTGGTGGAGTTTTCTCTAAGAGTTTGTTTTGTATCAAATGTTACAAATAAAGTAAAATAGTATGATACAAAATTTTGACGTTTTATCAAGTTGTAAAAGTCAGGCTAACTAAGAACGAGCCTCAAGTAATGTGTATAATAATCCAATATCACTTTGCCCAGAAGTCGAACTCAAGATTATGCTCGGCAGTCGCGCTTACAACCACTGGTACAACGAGGCAGTCTTTAATATTGTTTAATTTTGAGTAAACAAGAATGTCTTTACTTGGTATGAACATGGATAAATCAAAATATGTGAGGATCGCTGCCGGTTGTATACTATAGTATTCCGCTACGTCTATTGTAAAACGATTTGTTTCTGCAGTTTATGTATGCATTTATGTCTATAGCACCTACATCCACTAAAATCAACGAAATGCTAAACCCATCTCATCCATATAAACAAATACTCTTCCATTTTGTTTCCCTCTTCACCAAACAGCGCGGAACAACCCTGGCGCGTCCATCAAAGGTCCGCGTTAAGTATATCAAATGAATTGTAAATGAAATCAGACGCGAGTGGGCCCCGGTTTATCGCTCCGCACCGTACCGCTGACCCACCGTCTACCGCTTGTGTACTGGTTACGTACCGCATACCGCTACTACTGCCTGGTGCGTGTTTAACATAATGTTGGGTTCGTAATGATAATTGGAAGTTGTTCATGGTGAGATGATGATTGTGAATAGCAATTTTTGGTCGCAAGCGTTACTGCGGAGTATGCGAGCACTAACTGGACAGGCCACCAAAAGCTGTGTGATTCTTTTCTCAATAGACCTTCCTGGCCACAAACCTGTGAGGTTCTAGTTCTAGTCGGATTAGAAACACCGACTATCTTATTTTATTTGAGTATAATTATTTTCACAATCATTTACAGTAATAAATTTCATCATTATGATGTCTTGGTTTTGGCTCGCAGATTGGCCTAAGTGGTGTTGAGTTGGCCACTCAAGAATGTTCCAGTAAGTTTTTGGCTCGACTCGTTCCAATAGGATATGGATATGGCTAAAACATAACTGGCAAAATGATGCACTATTGGCGCACTTACGTATACCCTTTCAGCTCTAAGGCTTGATGCTTGATGCAGGCTGGACGATTGAGGGAGAGAACCTTCATCCATCCCAGCCACCAAGGAAGACGCTCAGGACATCGCGATCGTATCCTACGCGCTCCTCAATGAGATGTCAGCAAATCTGAGGGGCTCGTCAGGGCCCCTGCCTGCCGTGGCTTCGGGTTGATCGAAAAAGAGACCGCAAAGTACACAAAGAGCAAAAGAAGGAACATGGATGGGTTTTAGTCAGTACAAGTCTGACACTCCTTTCCGCTCCTCCCAGAGCGGGTAAAAATATTTGATGATTTCCCATTCGAAAAAAGGTTCAATACTATGTATTTTAGGGATGGTTAATGGTGTAAGAATGATTCTTAATTGTATTTTTTCCATACTCAGTTAACTTTAACTATTTGTCAGAGAGCTGATAACCGCTTTAGTATTCGTGTTCTGAAGTGGAGACCGCGATCAGGCAAACGTTATGTAGGACGCCCTCGGCATATGGAGCTACGATCTGCGCAGCGTACCTGACAGCAGCTGGATGCGTGTAGCCGAAGATCGGGCTAAGTGGTGCGCCTTGTCCAGCAATGGACTGACTCAGGCTGATAATGACGATTCATTTTTGAAATAAGAAACTAACTAATAAGGCAGACTGTATTGAAACTTAGTGTGACGTGCAAATTTTTTAAAGCTTAACAAAATAACTGGATTCTTCAAAACCCCAATACTAAATTCTATACAACACTTTTGGCTAATAATGCTATGCTCAATACAATAAACAAATATATTTACAGACCAAATATGATTAAAACTATTTATCTCGCAAAAACTTTACGAAAATCGCTTTAACAAAGGCTCTTCATACCTCAAGTTGAAATCACCGTTTTAAAAACTACCCGCATCTTATGAAACTTCAAAAAAAAGTAAGGAATTGAATAGAACAAACTGAATTCTTCAATGTAAAGGCAACGAAGTGCATTGCATTATTCTTTTGTTCAAGCGCTACGCTTTCGTAGCGTCTGCTACGCCGTAGTAGTATAGCTACGCCGTAGCTACATAGTAAGAATTGTTGCATCTCTTTTGTTTCAATGAATAAGTTTACTTTTCAAGATTGTTTTAGGTTGGTTTACTGAATTAAAGAGTATTTTATTAAAAAAGTAAATTATTAAGCGATAGAGGGTAGCCAAACAACAATATTTTAAAGCTTGTAAATAAATCTAAATATCTAGGTAAATAGACCTTTGCCCAGGAATTGAATGTGTGGAAACAAGTTTAAATTTAGAATATTTAAAGCTTTAAATGCCCAAATGACGGTAATAAATAAACTTTATTATAAACCACCTATGTACCCATGTTTGCAACTAAATAAATTATTTCATTTGATCAATGCATAACGTTTTCTGAAAATTAAAATGCATATTTTGTTTTACTGATGATATTAATTTCTTTTTTTACAGGTAATCATTGGTTCTTGAAAATATTGAAATTCACCATCAAAAAGTAAGACCGTTCCCTTGACTTTTTACCAAGTAAAATTTCCTCTAATTGCAAGTATTCCAGTAATATCTTCTTCCTACTTTCATAATCTTACAGCACTCTATAAATCACTATAAAAAGCCACGATTTCTCTTAAAACTAGTCATATTTAGTATTGCAATCACGCACTCAGAATCTTTTCCTTTGTCAAAAATCACTTAAACACCGCAGCCTATACGATTTACCATGAGTGCGAGTGAGACAGGCATATTTCTGTCAGCTTTTTGGTAAGGACAATTTGCGCGTACAACCCCGGTAAGAGGTTTTGACTTTTATTTTTACGGTAATGCATACTTTCTTTGGTGGGACTTATTGGGTGGGCTTGAGTGAAGTGGACCGGTTGGTTTTATGAAAAGCATAATTCTTGAATATTGCCCCCTTTCAGGCTTTTACTTGCGAACGATTGGAGGCGCGGATTAAAAAAGTTTTATATGACTTTTTTATGATGATGATCGTTTTTGACTTTTTTTTAAGTGGCCCTTTTTGTTCCTATTGTTGGTTCCAAAGGGTGGTTACCCGTGAAATCTGTTTCCTTTGCTGACAATCGTTTGTTGTTGTTACTTTACTTTGTGAATAAAAAATGCTGTAGGAATTTCTCTCTCTTTTAGGATTTTGTTATTTAACTTTGTTATTCATTTTTTACAGTTATGGAAAGTATTGTGAAATGTTTTCTATAGCAGTTGCACATCCTACTTAAATTGGTATTTGTTTCAAACTATATACACCACAGTTTATTTAAACCTGTTGTCTGATCCTTTGGAAAAATAAAGTCACCATTACATAAACGCTAACCAACGAATACTACTACTAAACTATGCTTATAAATATACGTATAATTAAAATGAAACCATAAAATGCTCTAAAGCTATTAAAAATTCCTTCCCCATACTCCATTCTCCAGACAACATGACATTACCCATACACATGCATATTAGAGCCGCTGTTCATGTCCAACTGTGTGAGCACGTTGTTCTTCAACACCATGCGACGGATTTTTCAAAGAGTTTTACAACAATTACTTACGAAGTTTTAAATTTAACTCATATATACTTCTGCCCGCAACTTCTACCGTGTCAAAGAAATATCGGCATTAGAGTAAGTTTCCGTCAAATTATTTTTTTTAACAAATGTGTATTTTATGATTTATCTCCTACTAACTTTACCTCTTTATAATCCTTACTCCCTACTAATATTATAAAAGCGAAAGTGAGTTTGTTTGTTTGTTACCTCTTCACGCTTTAATGGCTAAACGGATTTTGATGAATTTTGGTACAGAGATAGTTGGGAACCAGGAGACGGACATAAGCAATTTTTTTTAAAGTGGGACATGAGAGAGAAAGAGGGAAGAAAAGGGAAAACTTAGCGTTGCTATTACAAATCAATAAGGCGCTAGGGCAAAAACTGCAGGTAGCAGGTACTGTGTTATAGCAAATTTAACGCGAGCGAGGCCGCAGGCAAAAGCTAGTATTAATTAAATCCCTAGATAGATTCAAACGAAACCTTAATCATAAATATGTTGATATATAGTCCTGTCGTAAAAGCCATGCGTAGCGGAGACGTGTCGCATGTTCTATTATAAATGAGAACTATATATTAGATCCGTGTTTATGTCACCGTTTAATATAATATTCAAATGAGTGCATAACGCGGGTAGTTCAAAGTCGAGCTGAATCCTAATCAGGGATGATGAGGTCTCCGAGAGAGCGGCAGGAATCGCGAGAATGTCAATATTGTGAATGTGCGATGCTAAATGAACTTTACGATGAACGGAAGTTTTAAATAGGGTTTTGTGGGCTTTGGTAGTAGGTAACATAATCATGATCATTGACAGCCTGTCCGGCACAGCAGAGTACAAGACAGGAAAAGAGCTTTTATTTGTGGTGTATTTCAGTATTTTTTATTTACTAGACTCTTGCCAAAATAATTGGACTCTATTACAAAATAAAAGGTAAAATAGGCTATTACTCTGCGATGGGACACTAAAGGCTCATAAAAATTAAAAGTAAGCATAAATCGAGCTTAAATGACTTCCTGGCTGTCTTAACACACACACGTTTGTTTGCCAATATCAAAACGTAGTTTTTAGAGCACATTAAAAGAGAAGATGTTCTCATTTAGTTAGGGAAAATGTTATCCGTTTTCAGAGTTTTCAAAACTCTTCGCAATAAGTCCGATACTAAACTGTCACCAGAAATGTATGGTAATGACATAACAAATTAAAACACTAAGCAAGTTTTAACAAAATAGGAACATCTACATATTCTTCTTCAATGGACGAATCGCAATTATTATTGTTCACCTCAATAATATAAGACGACGATGAAGTGCACTGTCTATCCCGTTGCTTCTTTATTTTCTGTACCCTTATCATTGTGGATAAAAGTTCATTAAAAGTCTCATTGGTAATAGTGTGTCTATTAACAATATTTAAGCCAAAGTTTAGGAACAGAGACCCTGAAACATGTTCAGAAGACTATCGTAAGTTCGTATGAAAATATTTCTACAAGATCAGATCTTTCGACTGTCATTAGTAACCGCCCTATATCTTCACAAAGAGTTCCCAACAATAGAACAAAGTCCTAAGTAAACGTTCCCGACACGGAAACGGTTAAAAATACGGAAGCGAGCCGTGCCCGGCCCGGCGCTAGGCCGCAGGACGCGTATATCAACCGGCCTCTGTCAAATGCAAGGTATAATACTAAATTACTTAATGCATCGACCTATAAAAGATTTAACACACGCACACACACCCCAGGCCACGCCCCCACCGCGCTCCCTTTGTTCTTACACCCCCACACATGCGCAATCCACACCCCCCACCCATGTGTGCGTTAAGGGGGGTGAAATACGCATCCAATTTTTCTTACTTACATTTTATTTATCGCCATTCCATCGTATTGGCGATTGAATTTTAGATTTTAACGATTATTTCATGTTAAAAAATACGCAACATTTTTTCCTTTCACCAGAGATAAGCTTTGATTTCCTAAATTGGTACTATCTGCTATCTTGTCCCGGAGGGACGAGGCTTTCGCTTAAAAATCTAGGAAAAAAACCTTCAATAAAGATAATTACGATCATTATTAAAAGTACAATTTGACGGGAATCAATTTTACCATTTCCATTACGACGACAATGGCGGAACGATTTCCCTTGTGCGCCCTCTTAAGTGGCGCGTGTGTGTGAGAGAGTGTGCAGGCGAGAGCGCGCCAGTGTGAGTGCGCCGGCAGTGCGCACAGGGCTTAAATAGGCGCGCGGCGCTCTCCGGGCAGCATTGGCTTGCCGCCGCTCGCGTCGACCAGACGTATCTCTCCGTTCAAACATGTCATAGCTTCTTACGTACTTCTCTTTCTTCTTCTTATAACGATACGTATCATGTATTTTCTAATGTAGGCAAAATTTGGTGCTCAATATTACAAATTAAAAGTATTTTTTATATACGGACTTTATGGCGACTTGTTACTAGATTGTAGGATATATATATATTATATTTTTGGTACGGAAAGTGTGATAGAAGAAGCAAGATGAACTTCATCGGTAAGTTTTATGCACTTTTAAACGCTTTTGTTTTCGTCTTTCTGTTCCTTGTAATTATCCGCAGTTTTCCTTCTTTGATTTCTTTCTGTCCCATGTTTCAATATATTCTTATTATAAGTAAACGTGTGTTCTGTCCAAGTGTAATATAAAGCCTTTTTTAACTTTTCTGGATATGCGTATCAACGTTTCACCTTTTCTCATTTTCGAAACTTTCCAACATTTATCCGCCTACGGTTACATAAAATGCGGGTTTTTACATGTTCACTAAAGTATTCGGCGCACGTCGCTTGCTTTCTTTTTATAAAATAACCTCTAAACATACAAAGCCGACGTATTTTTTGGACCGAATTTTCTTGGAGTTTCCCTAGAAAACTACGATATAGTTTTCTATTAGTAGGCAAATGTCTTTCTTACTTTACAATAAGGAAAAGAAAATGGTATAAAAAGCTCACAAACAAACTTCACCTCACTCGTATTCTTATTTAGAATTAGCGGTTCAACCAATGAAAATACAAAGCCCACTGCGGTAGTTTTTAATCGATAGGATTACGGTTACTGGGTTCATTATAATAATCCTTTAAGCCATGTATAGATCTTATAACGGAAAAATCTTCAATCATAGAAGACATTTTTGCTTAGTATTTTCTAGTCGTCTAACGACTAGAAAAAAATGTCAATGCTACATTTAAAGACAGAACAATCTTGCCAAATCTCCCGCGACCTTCACTCATATCTTTCTTACAAAACAACATCAATTTACTTTTCCTTTTGACCCATCGTCCCCCTGCTGACACAGACCAATCCTGAGCAAACTTAAAGCGCAGCCATACGCGTTGACCGACTTCTTTCAAGGCCACTGGCACCGTGCCAACTGGGTTGGCGGGTTGGCCCAGCCAGAACCCGAAATAGGTTGACAGTAGAACCAGGCTGAATAGCCAGACTATATAAATAATTTAGCCGAGTTAGGGAATGTTGAATAGTTTAAGAGCGTGAAGTATGAGAGTTGGGCGAGTTGGGGAGTTGGGTATATTGTGTATGAGGTGGGTTCGTTTAGTTTAGGGGATAGTTTCCGGAAGTTTTGTAGGGGTACTCTTTATAACATTATGTCGGGGAAGTATGTTCGGGACTTCTTTTTAATATAGTTTAGAAAATCGGAAAATGTGAACTCAACTCAATTTCAATTATGATAAAAAAGTGAAGGAAATTGAATTGCATCTTTATAAACTCAGTTACCGAAAGATGTAAAACAAAGAATTTTGAACTGTTCTGTTGGCAATGAAAACACATTAGTCACATGATAACCATGCAAACTACAGAAATGCCTATCAGATCATCCAAGATGTCTGAGACGACAAAAACAATTCCTGTTTTGTCTTCAAAATTCACTTATACGAATGTATCATGAATGTATAAGTATCGACTGAATCGTCTAAACTCGCTATATGGTCAGTAATTACTCAGCTAACTTTAAACTAAGAAACCAAGTTATTGACTCAAATCTATTTTGGGCGAAACCAGCACAACTACTAATTACTGATTCAGTTCACTTTGTTGAGCTCGAGTGGTAAAGAAGGTTTTCATTGAAATTCATACGAACATAAACTTTACGATGCATGTGCTATTTACTATTATTTAGTTTCATTAGCCTACTTGAAAGAAAAAAAATCTTTCAGGTTACAAATATATTAAAAAGTATTATAATGCATGTAGTTTTGTTTTTAAAATGAGTTCTTGAGAATTGTGATGAGACTGCTTAATATTTCATGTATAATTCAATCATGCTATAATAATTTATTATAGCATGATTGACATGTAAAGTAAAAATAACATTAGACAAGTTTTAAAACTGTACTCGAAGCAAACAATTAAAATTTTGTCAATAAAAACAACATTAATTTTAAAAACTTTGTTTTAAAATGAGAATGAACTCGTCAAACTCTAAACTTCAACATCATCAAACGTTCCGTCATAAAAACGATTACAGCAGTTCAACGAGTTTAAAAAAAAACTTTTCCGACACGTAGCACTTGGTACGACCGCTACATAATATTCGTAGCAGCTACGAGTCTACGCCGTAGTCTCCAGCCAAGAATTTTAGCATTAACATAAAAATTATTGCTCTTGTACTGGAGGGGTCACCGTTTTATTATTATATATTCACTATGTATTCATGGATTACATAATGTAATATTCAATAAATACAACTTTTACATTCGGACGATATATTTTATGTCGAAACATTTTATGACGGACAGAATTTTTAGTATTACAGACGGTCTGGGTCTCTTACATTGATAAATCACATTACGCCTGTAATTCTAAAAGGGGAAAACAGAGGTGTCCTACAATTAATGAATCAAAAGATTGTTGTTTTAAATAGTAACTAGTCACACTGTAACGTCTAAATAAAAATACAGTCCATTGATGCTTGCTAAAGGCGATGGCGATATCAGACTCAAATAGTTTTCCCTCGTTGTTCCTTACGTCGTATGGCGCCTTGGTAACACCTTAATTCACACCTAGTATTTAATTGGTACATCAATATTTTTATGAACTCCAGTACCTCGGAAATTGAATTACTGAGGAAATGCAGGTGTCCTGTTCTCCCCTACCTAAGCCTTCGATGTGATATCATATTTCGTACTAAATTACTTTCTAAATCAAACTTGTTATCCAAACTCATAACATACCTCCATCTTTGATCATCCGCTCCTACGAACTGGCCGAACACAAAGGTCTGCTCGGTAACCGAATTACGCCACGGAGGCTAATCTAATGAGCCTGCCAGTATTGCCAAGCCATGCCAGTTTATGCCAGGATAGCTGGCACGGTGCCAGGTTACTTGCCTCCCGGCTTCATATTTTGTGTAAGTTGGACGTGTCTTGTATTTTAAATGAGGGTTTCTTTTGAAGATTATTTTCTTGAGATGGTTTGTAATTTCAGTTTCTTTAGTGAAACTTTGTTGTTATATACTGCGAATTCAAAATGTTATAAGTAAGTACATATTAAGGAAATGGCTTTATTAACTGTTTTACTAATGAAAACCTTTTCTACACATGTCTTTATCAGTATAGCCTATGTAATTGAGATTTTCATTGCTTTAGGAAAGATTTCTGGTCGTTATAACATACATATAGTGGCCAGAATCTTTTTTACCAACTAACAGACTATTACACTAACATAGCTAAAAATCCCCCAAATAGACTCCAATGTTTTGGTTCTAAACTTTCTCTAAAGCTCTACACTTTTTTCTCACCACATGTTCGTATACTTATAAAAACTTCTTCCCTCCCTCTTCTCAGTACAAATTCTTCTACAAATCTTAGAGAGAACAAACTTTTTAACGACAACGTAAAAAATACTCTCTTGCAAGTTCTGGGCATTACCGGTCTCCCATCTCTTTCATTCCTATGAGGGGTGAACGAAACAGAGATACACTCTCAACGAATGGTGTGTTGACCAAACATACATCGTTATGCTTTTAGATCGCCAGCGGGATTCTGCGGGATTATGTCTGGGATAATGTACGAGTACTTCATAATAATGCGGGATTATTTTCTTGTATTAAAAGCTGTTTTTTTGAGTTATGAGGATTAGAACAAGGCTTATAATTTTTTTTTTGTGAGAATGCGCGAGTTAAAATAATTGTTGGGTTTTTAGGGTTCCGTAGTCAACTAGGAACCCTTATAGTTTCGCCATGTCTGTCTGTCCGTCCGTCCGTCCGTCCGTCCGTCCGTCCGTCCGTCCTCGCTTAATCTCTGTGACCGTTAGCACTAGAAAGCTGAAATTTGGTACCAATATGTATATCAATCACGCCGACAAATTGGAAAAATAAAAATTGGAAAAAAATGTTTTATTAGGGTAGCCACCCTATATGTAAAGTAGGAAGTGTTTTTTTTTTAATTTTTAACCCTAACGTGTGATATATTGTTGGAAAGGTATTTAAAAATGAATAGGGGTTTACTAAAATCATTTTTTGATAATGTCAATAATTTCGGAAATAATCGCTCCAAAAGTAAAAAACAATGTGTCCCCCCCCCCCCTCTAACTTTTGAACCGTAAGTTTAGAAAATATGAAAAAAATCTGAAAAGTAGAACTTTATAAGGACTTTCTAGGAAAATCATTTTGAACTTGATTGACACAACAGTTTTTGTACAAAAAGACAAAAAGTTGTATTTTGTACAACTTTTTGTCTCTTTTGTACAAAAACTGTTGGAGCGCCTGCCGCGCTCCACCTTTAAACTCATAAGTGGGAACACTTATTGTGACGGACGGGAAACTACGGAACCCTACACTGAGCGTGGCCCGACACGCTCTTGGCCGGCTTTTTTTAAAAAAGGAATCGGAATTTGTTGGCTTTAAAAGTATTAATTTAACTATCAACTTAATGTAGAAAACTAATGGCAGTAGCAGTTCTAATATTTAGGACGTCGACGCCATTTTTAAACTTTAATAATTAACGATTGTGCAATTTTCTCAATGAACGGAAAATATTTGACCAATCTTTCAACTCTTTCAGTAATTCATGTGGCATGTATAAATTACAGTTCAAATTATTTTGCCTATATAGTTTTGTAACCAATTAGACCAATTTTATAGGAGTTTGAACTCTATTCCAAACGGGCACAACTAACGCACACCATACGAGCACCTACTGACTCATTAAGTATCGTTGTAGTCTACAGCTTTGATTTAAAATGAATTGCTCTATACTTTTACTGGCTGGTGCTAATTTAAATCGTTACTAACAAAAGTTAAAAGGGAGTAAGTCTTAAATGAGAAAATCAATAAATTATTTTCAGTTCACTGTTAGGCATGGTCTTCTCAAAACGAGCACTAGATCATCCCGTCTGTAGCTTTCTGCTTACCCCAGCCCACTTTTAGGGGCGTCGTATGCTAGTCTTGCAAGAACCGTTTCGTAAAAAACATGGAGACCGGCTTCGGCCCCGTGGGTCTGTGGACGGTGAGCCGACCGTCTACTGACCACAGACCGTGTCGACGGCGCGATCGTGTTGCACGCTAAACAGCAAAAAGAGGAACATTGTTAGGTTGTAGTCAGTAATAGTCTGACACTTCACACACTCCCGCTCCGCAACTAATTTCCTATTGGTTAATTGAATAAATAGTGCCCATCTCCTGCACTATAATAATGCATGAGTTGCCAATTAAATCAGATAACAGACTGTCAGTACGTCTGGTAATCTTCGTCAAATGAGCTGCAGTTGCCAGAGTTACTGGCAATATTGCTCGGGTATTAAAGTGACGCTTTAGTGCCTCTGTGGGTTGCTTTAACACTAGTCTTTCTATATCTTTGGATTTTAAATGTTTCTTTGCGAAAGTGCAACAAACTGTAACAAATTGAAGCGAGAACAAAAAAAATATAGTAAATGAAATTATAACTTATCGGAACCGAAAATTATTGCCATCTGATCAAGGTTCTTAGGACTATAAATGCACTAATATGAACAGACACATTTAATTTTTAATTAAATAGACGCTTTGAATGTAGGGGATAATCTTCAGAACTACTTCGGTTCCCAGGATATTTTTGACCATGACGCGAGCAAAGCCGAGTTCAAAAGCTAGTTACGAATAAGGTTATAGTATTAAAAGTCAAAACCATTTATTTCAATTAGACCATTACAGGCACTTTTGAATGTCAAGAAACAAAACTAATCTACAGTCCCGGTCACAAGGCATAATAACTTGTGAAAGTACTGTAGTTGCCCATTCCAAAGCGTTGATCTCTATGGAGAAGAATGGGCAAGAAACTCCATGGACACTCTTTTAAATTATAATATTTTTACAAAATTGTATTTACATCATTCATGTTGAAATTATACAAATATGTGAGAACGATGTAGAAAGACGTGCACAGTAAGAGCGTCCAGAGTAAATAAAAAGCAAAATTTAATTTTAAATCTAAATAAGTTAAAAATGAACCGTGGTAGCTAAAAATGACCAGTCCCAACTGACAGCGCCCGTTCACGAACATGACGTATGGATCAGCCCCATTCAGCTCGACCATTTTGAAGGGAGCTAAATGACCCGACACACCCGCCACCATCAGCAAGACATTTAAGTGAGCATGACACTATCAACCACCAGGGCTTCGTCAAGTCAATAATAATACATAGCACTCACATATGGGCTTAATAATTATACAATACTAGAGAATTGATTCTATACATTGCAAAGATAGTCTTACAATCTTCTGCAGCTTCCACTATAGCTTCGGATACCAATCAATGAGTTTACCCCTATTCTTCTGGAGCAGGACCAGCATTAAGCCAAGCATTTTTATCATCAATATAATCCCCCAACTTATAATATGCTTGCCTACATAGTGTGCGTTTAATACAAGATTTAAATTTCGTTTCATTCAGTTGAAGAATGTGGGGAGGTATTTTATTGTAGCATTTTAAACAGTACCCCATGAAAGATGAGTCTACTTTAGCTAACCTGAAACCTGGTTGAACTAATTGGTCCCTATTTCTAGTATTATATATATTATAGTATTATATATATATAGTAGTATTATTTTCATCGCTCGGGTGACAAGATGGCAGTGCTGTTTTATTTTCGGAATAATATAATCATTCTGTAACCGCCCCACTGCGGCCCAAATTTCCATTCGCATACAAAGAACAAGCCTTATCGAAGCGTAAAGTCCAGTTTATTCCCTTACCTCTACCCTCAGAGGTGTAATGTGGAGCAAGCGTAGAATATCTACATTCTACAACGGTTATGCAAAATGTTAATGTTATTCTAGTTGTAATTGCAGCGGTAAGTGTCCGAGATGAATCTCGAGATTTATCGTTATTGCGTATTGTGGTTGTAGATGGCGATGTGAGATTAAAGTGTAGTTGTATTACGTGTGTTACTGGGCCACTAGTTTGCACTAACTTTTCGTCTTCAAATGTGCTTTGTCTTGTTAATCCTCTGCTCAGAATTTCATGGGGATAATTCGATTTTTGCTGTGGTGTATACTTATGAAGGTTCACCAATCATCGCAAAAGAGAATGCAACATTTTACGGTCCACTGCTGATCATGGGTCTATCGAGCTGGCCAATGGTCCACACCAAGTTCTCTGATTCGCGATTTCAACTCTAGGATTCAATGAGTTCTGTCAGTCCTCGGTCCTTTGATAAACATGGCAATCGCCGCTTAAACTTTCTTATAAGCGAAAACAACATAGTAAGAAACCATAGTTACCGATATCAGTAACTCCGATATTTTATCACAACGTCTTTACTCTATAATCAGCGTGTATATTCCGAAAAATAGACTTTCCTGTAGTCATTGAGCTAAAAGTATTAACTTAAAATACGACAACATGCCATAGCCCAACTGTCATACTTGTCAATCCTCACATAAATTCGGATCCTTCTTACGTCTAAAGAAACCTTTCTTCGATACAAATAATATTGACATTCACCAATTTACCTTCTATCTTTGCGTGTTTGTAAAACATAAAGCCTTAAATAAACCAAAAAACAAACTTAAGTCTACATCGATAAAGCCCAAATTCAATTAACATGCGAAAAACAAAAGAAAGCAAAATAAATTTCTATTTTATTGAAGCTTTCTGGCTAAAATCCTTAAAAAAAAGAGTTTTAAAGATGCCAAACATTTTACTCGAAAAGGCACAGCCGTCGCGCTTGGTTTTGCAAGGATACGCTGATCCGACCCTAACATGTTTCAACCTTGGTTGGTGCCAAACCAACTGTACTGATCGGCATGAGCTGGTACGTATACCTAGGGATTGATTCAAATCGGCTCTCAACATTGGCAACTTTGTTTTACTCGCTGATAGGTATCCTCCGTTTTGAGCCATTATTTTCTGGTCTTCACTAGTCTCATCCAGGTCTGACCCACAAAAGAACATTGCGGGTACGGCACTTCTTACTGCTTCATAATTTATATATTAAGCTTTTTCTGTAAGTGAATTTGTAATTCTTTTGAGATATTTATATCTTTAACCGTAAGTTCTAATAGTCATCCCCCCAACTGGCAGTTAGCCTGACTGGTTGTTCAGTAAATGAGCGAAAGTCAACAATCCCTTATACATCCCTTAGCTTTTTTTTTAACTGTTGTGTGTGTACGAAAATCAATATTTGGGTCACGAATCGGCCGCGAAATCGTTTTAAATCATCGTGGCTTGATTTACAGGCGAACGCGGGCGGTATAAACTGAAGCAAATGTACGACAATATTCTGCTTGTCAGTTCAGTTTGGTTATCAAATTTATTGGTTGAACACGTTTGTATATTGTTGCTCGCTTTTTTTGTAATTGGAAAATTGGGTTTTTTTTTAAATAAACTATAGTTTTGTCGATGATTTACGTTGATTGCCAAAATCTGCCGAGATTGCAATCAGCTATTGCTTGTTTGTGCTTTGTATGTTCAAAGTTTATTTTTTTGATTACTTTGAGTACTCGTCGTCATTGCGACTAACTATTATTTTTTCTTTGTTTCGTCTTTTCTCTAACGATTAAATAATCTGTGATAAATGGAGATTTGCGTCAGTATTCTAGTGCTCGTATGTAATAGTCTGCTGCTAGTAGATTCGAATCGGACAAAGTGTTATAGGGTGTTTTCGTAGAAAAATTCTCGTTTGCATAATAAAAAGGCTTTTCATTTCTTAGGTTTGCAAGTCTGTTTTTAATTGCGCTGTTTTGTATTATTAATTTAAATTAATCATATAACGATGTTGGTATAACCACTTATTCTCATTACTCTCTTTATCTTATTTACTAATGCTAGATAAGGTGTTGTGACGATCTGATCTTGTTTGCCGAGTGAACGTGGCCAAAGATCTCACAAGAAGAGAGGGGAGGTCTTTACCCCCCCTTGGGAAGCAATTGCCAGGCTACTAACAAAACAAAATCATAAAACGACGACAATACTTTTATATTTCCCCGAAGATGTAGAAGATCCTTACTTAATATTATAAAAAAGAAATTGAGTTTGTTTGTTTGTTACGTCTTCATGCCTAAATGGCTAAACCGATTTTGATGAATTTTGGTACAGAGGTAGTTGGGACCCTGGAGACGGACATAGGCATTCCTTTTTAAAAGATTGAGATATGAAATAGAAAAAGGGAAGAAAAGGGAAAACTACTTGCTAGTACAATAAAAAGGCGCAAGGGTAAAAACAAAGGGTAACAGGTACCTGTAAATCAGGAAAGGGGAAGCCGTGGGCAAAAGCTAGTCAATTCAATAAACCTCTATCAGTATAGAACATGCTCCCCCGCCTTCCGCCATAATATGTAGCAGTTAGGATCGCGTGTAGTCAGCTCGCACCAGCTCGCTAGGAGCCGGCGAGAGAAACTAGGCTGATCGTAGTTAACATGCTAGGGTAATACGGGCTGTTCCACGAGCCAATTATTGCCCAAGGAACGACTCCACAAACGTACCTTAAGCAATAATAGCTGTAAGAATACGTGAAAAGCAATTTAGTTCACCTTCTAAGAATTGATTCTTCACGTCAATTTTTAATATTAGTTTTAAATTAGTACGTTTTATCTGTATTGGTTGTCCCTCGGGTCTAAATACAGGTTAAGCCGGGTTTGCCTGCTAGTCCGTGGATGGAGGACCGCCCTTTATATACGGAGTTTCCTTCGTGCCTCGAAAAGCACGTTAAGCCGATGGTCGCGTTGTCATTCGTAGATCTTTGACAGTCGTTACGTGTGGTCAGCCTGAAAGTTTGACAACCAGTTTTACGAAAGGGTATCGTATTACTCAGTACTAACTGGGTTGTGGAGGCCAGATAGGCAGTCGCTCCTTGTAAAATATGGTTAGACTAGAAGATGACCCCAATATCTAACTATAATGATAATCTGCATTGGTCTAAGGGCCTGTCTGCTTTTTTTTAATAGCTGTGACTAACACAAAAAATAGTAGGATATTTGATGAATGTTACCTGAGCGTACAATACACTCACACAGTGGCGGTCTGCCCAGCTTGGGCGGAGCACCGCCGTGCCCTCGTGGAGGCGATCGGCGGCGGCAATCTCTCGCGTCCGGCCCTGGTTCAGGCCATGGTCCGGAGCGAGAGGGAATGAGAAGCGGTCACCACCTTCTGCGAAGCAGTAATGCTAGCAAAGGAGGTGGCCGGGCGTTTGAGGGAGAGAACATCAGGCCAACCCAGCCGCCGCGGGAGACGCCCAGGGCGCCGGGCGCCGCGAGACGACTTCCGGCCACCGTAGATGCGGGCCTGTGGGCGGTGAGCAATGGGTAGTTCACCGTCCGTCCGTCGATTGACGACAGGCCGTGTCGACGGCGCGTTCGTGTTTCACGCGCGCCTCAAAGAGAGTCAGCAAAGCAGAGGGGCTTGCCAGAGCCTCCGCCTGCCGGGGTTGCGGGTTGTTCGAAAGAGATACCGCGGCCTCGGAACGCAAAGGGCAATAGAAGGAACATGGGTGGGTTTTAGTCAGTACAAGTCTGACATGCCTCCCCGCTCCGCCCAGAGCGGGGGAAGTCATTGGATGATTTCCCACCCGAAAAAAAAAAAAAAAAGTGTTAATACACTGCCGGGGTTGCGGGTTGTTCGAAAGAGATACCGCGGCCCCGGAACATAAAGGACAGTAGAATGAACATGGGTGGTTTAGTCAGTACAAGTCTGACACTCCCTCCCGCCCCGCCCAGAGCGGGGGAAGTTATTTGATGAATTTCCATCCGCAAAAAAAGCGTACAATACAATCACAGCTATAAAGCTGGGCAGACGAACAGAAAGTAGACTGAGTTGGGGTTAATGTGCTAATGAACGTGTAAAACACTGATACTGAAAATCTAGGCAAAGAATAAAGAAAAGGTACTTTGGCTTATTCGGTACAAGTATTACTGTAACTGTAGTAAAATGTTAAGTGTTAGTTATCACAAAAAGAGAGATTGAGTCATTAGCGACTACGGGTTAAAAGGTCAGTTGGATACTTTCAAGGTACGGCAGCCACATGTCACTAGATGAGCTGTTTTTGTTTTCGTATTATTATTGTGGATTGGTAAGTCTGGCAACCAGTCTTACCAAGGGGTATCGTATTACCCAGTATTAACTAGGTTGTAGAGGTCAGATAAGCAGTCGCTCCATGTAAAATACTGATATTCAGCTGCATCCGGTTAGACTGGAAGCCGACCCCAACATAGTAGGGAAAAGGCTAGGCAGATGATGATTGTGGATTCTCGTCACACCAGTTCGAACTCCCGACCTGTGAGTTACCGTTCCATCCTTCATATTATTCAACTAATAATTTTCAAGCTTATAATATATAATACAATTTTCAATAAAATCTAAGCTAATACCAGCCTAGCTTAAATGAAGTTTAATCAAAGATTTTTTCTGCTAATAATAAAATCCTATATGTAAAAACTAATTACAACATGTTTGACTAGATTTTTTTTTATAATTTACAATTAACTATTTTGTACGCCGAAAACGACAAAACATGTTGAACCAGCAATTGTAAACTCGTTCCATTGTCTCATGTTACACATGTTTATACAATTAAATGCATCTTAATCTTTTATCTTTATTTTAATTTGGCTGAAAAACTACATACATATCTTTTATTTATGAACAGATCCCCTATAGCGTAACATATGATGAACATATCATAACATCCATATATTACCTAAATGGGCTCTCGTTATCGTAATTAATATCTTAATTCGCTATTATTAATGTCAAACCCGTATGCAGGACTTGCTTATTACATATTAGTATTAATTATCTTGTTAGGTCTCAGATTCGATACATGACAGTAATAAGTAAGGAGTACGAATATTATTTATTTACCAACAGAATATACTCGTAACAGTTCGCCGATATGGCCTGAAAGGGTCGGCAGAAGCGTTTAAAGCTGCCATTTTTTAAGATTTTTTTAAAAGCTCCTGAGCTATCGACTGAATAATGCTATCTACAAATAAATAGCTAATAACATATCATTGACCTTTGCTAAGCATAGACCTCTCAGAATTAACTTTAAATTAAAAAAAAAAAAAAACAAAATGTAGTCAGTACAAACTAAACCTACATTATAACAACACCCCCAAAACGAGAACCCAGATCGTATTTCCTACATATATGTACCTACTCGCACGTACATATATGCACCTACACACATAGTTGGGGTACAAGTTACAACTAACTGTATAATAAAAAGACTCGCGCGTCGTGTAAACTTTTAATTAAGTAAAAAGCCGAGAGTGGCGCAGACATAGGGAGACTAGAAGAGATAGAGCATAGAGTTTCTTAAAGTTAACAAATTTTTTAGAAGACAATATTTAGCTGGCTTTTACTTTGGCCAGAGGCTTAGCGTTGCCATACAACGTGGCAACGCGGCCAGTCTCTTGGGGACATTGCCAACTGACAGCGTTGAGGAAGAATATTTAACGCTATTTTTTTAATTTATTTTTAAGTTAGGTAGTATATTTAATAAATATTAAAATTAGTTATGCTAAGATTCAAAGTCATTTCGGTTCTTACGATCCATTCTTGAAGACACAATAGTCCCACTTAGTCTGGTCTACTTGGGAGACTTTGACAAAACTATAGTATTTAGCCATTCCTCATAAAATCAGTGTTTTGTGAGATCTGTAAAAATAAAGTTATCACATACCTTATATTTGGATATGAATTAGCTCCTTGAGTATTTTTACTGTACCATGTCTAGTTAAAACTCTCCAGTAAATTCACCCTTATTTTTTTTTCGACATATAAAAACCAACCTCATCTAGTTGCACATATCCACAAATTGTACACTATATCCTTGTCAGAGAAAATTAAAAAACAAGCACAGCAGCGCCCTCTTGTGTTCGCCCCCAGATTAATGAACTGTGTTCTGTCTTCGTGGGGGCAAGTTGACGGTGGATGAAAGTAGTTTTCACCCCGAGGTCCCAATTTTACTGGTTGTGTGTTGAGTTTTATGGAAGATGTGGTTTTTGACGATATTAAAATGGTTTTATGGGAAAGAGGGATGTTTTTAATATTAAAGATATTAAAAACTTTTTTTTTATTCAAATTATTCAGAACATTCCTATACTTTTATGATATTACTAGCTTTTGCCCGCGGCTTCGCTCGCGTTAAATTCGGTAGCGCCTTATTGATTTGTAATAGCAACGCTAAGTTTTCCCGTTTCTTCCCTCTTTCTCCCTCACATCCCACTTTTTTCAAAAAAATATTAGCCTATGTCCGTCTCCTGGTTCCCAACTATCTCTGTACCAAAATTCATCAAAATCGGTTTAGCCATTAAAGCGTGAAGAGGTAACAAACAAACAAACAAACAAACAAACAAACTCACTTTCGCTTTTATAATATTATATATATATATATATAGTAAGGATATTGTGCAATTTTAATTTTGTAAAAGATGTTTGTAATGTTACTCGTTGGTAATCCTAAAATAAATAAATAAATGACAGATACCAGTTGATGACAGGTTACAGTCCTGTAACGAAAGTTTATCTCTTCATCGGATTCGGGGGTGTCTTCTTGTTTAGTTGCTAAATCAAATAAATCGCAATCTCTAAGCTGATCATTCTGTACTACAAAACTGTTTTTTATAAACCGTAAACTGCCAATGTATTAAGTTACCATCAATCAATAGATAGACATCAAACTATTAATTGTTTATTCAAATCAGCTTCATGCAAATATACTTGAAAAAAAAATAGATTCTGATCAACATTATTCAGCAATTTGCCTGAAATGATGATACAATTTAGTATATCTTGAATAAGAATACGTGATCGAAACTGAAACGAGAGAGATATCACGGCCTTTTTTGCGAATGGGAAATCATCAAATAACTTCCCCCACTCTGGGCAGGCCGGGGGGAATGACAGACTTGTACTGACTAAAACCCACCCATGTTCTGGCAGGCCCCTCTGCATTGCTGACATCTCTGAGGCGCGCGTGGATCACTAACGCGTCGTCGACATGGTCTGTCGTCAATAGTCGCACGGACGGTGAGCTACCCATTGCTCACCGTCCACAGGCCCGCATCTGTAAAAAGAAATCTCGGTCACACAATCAACTCATTTTTAGTTGCTAACTCCACGCGCGTCTCGCTAATCTCGGACGGTGGGACAGGCGCCTTAGGTATACACTTTATAAATATAGTGGTCTCATTAATATAACACGCGATTTCCGGTAACTTGATATCTATTCCATTTAGTCTGTTATAAATCGCTTTATTTGACCGAATTATAATCGCGACTTTGAAATGGTATCATTAATGATCGTATTAATGGTTATTATTTTTTTGTCTGTGGTAATAGGTTTGCTTTTACAAAGCTATATTGAAGCGTTTGTAGAAATATATGTGTTTTAACTTCCTACAAAAAAAAAGTAAAACATATGTTATGAAAGTGGTATTTCTCATACTCGTACACACGACGGCAGGTCTCTCTACTACTAATCACATACTGTAGTAGAGGGATCAGGTTAAAATGGTTTTGTGTAGGTTGATGTGCCTTCTGTGTTATGTACACAAATACAACTTTAGGAACTTTCAAGATCACATGTCAAACTCTTTATCTAAATAAAATGTAAAAGTACATGATGGTGACATAATCAAATTAGAAGGGTTTCACAATAACACGAAAAGTTTAGTTTGTATACTTATTTTAATAAACTTACATGAAAATAATTTACAACGGCAAGAAACGCACCTCTGATTTTTCGTATTCATGTGCGTTTTGTATAATTATCACTTGCTTTGGTGAATAATAAACCAGCATGCCTGAGAAATAATTGTCGACGGCATGTTAGCCAAGACAGAGGCCAATCGGCGGCATTTAAACTCTGACATCCGGTTAGTCACTAACCTCTCGACAAAGAAGAAGAATGACAAGATACAGAGTAATGTAATAACTAAATCATAACAGACTTATCAGTTACCTAACTTGAAACATCTCTCAAAGTGCATTCAACAATAATAAACACAATTCCCGTATTGATGTCTACGGCAGATGTCTACGAAACTTGTCTGGGTATGACAGTGCTACGACACTGCTACGACGCTACGACGCTACGATGCTACGAGAAATGTGCTATAAAGTTAATCAGTTATCTAAGTCATGTTGAGTTATTAAGTTGTTTTATTTTATATTATCTTTTGTGGGTAACTAGCACGTAATGCGAAATCTTTGTGAGGACTTCGAGATCTGTAAAACGTTTGAACTAATATTCATATGGAAAAAATACATATATACCCGGTAACTATCTGGTATTATTTCCAAAACATATTTAAAAAAATTACAGCTACCAATTATTCATATAAGACAATTATGTTTATAAATATAGAAATGTTACAGATTTTTTAACGGTACAAAATATTTGTCCGAAAACTCGTAAAATACAAACACAGCAAAATCTATTTCAACACCAAACTGTTTAAACATCACAAAAAGCTCCAATAAATTGCAACAAATCCCCAATTTTAAAAAACGACAATCGACGTCCATATTTTTATTCCGCGGTATCTATTCCGAGAAGTAGGTTACAGTGTTGCCACGCTAAAATAATAGCTTGTTTCAACGAGCGCGCATTATTTATGTTGGCAGCCCTGATTGTATCGCGGCCATGTATTAATATTGCTATCTAACGGTTGGTACGGTGTTTATGTGGTGTTCGGTCAGTTGAGAATTGACCATTGAGAGGTCTTAGGTAGAAGATATACTATATTTTGTTGTTTGTCAATTTTGTTAAACTTAGCAGTATAGGAGATTTTCTTTGATAATATCATCCAACAAAAACATTCTGTAAAAAACTAGGCAAGTCTCGATGGAGCTGCTTGTTTATCTCTAAAAAGTAATGAAATATAGCTTACTGGATGACGAAAATTTCTGCGTTCTGGTCTTATCCAGAGGTTCTAAAATAGGGGTCTGAAAATGCGGCGAAACAGTTCCAGTAAAGTATGGTACGGCAGTATTTGCATCGCGCTCGACTTGCGGGAACTGCCATGCCCTCCGATATGTGTAGGATCGGCGACAAGTCTTACTAGAACCAACTGAAACCCAGTATTTTTCACGGAGCAACAGTCTATCTGACCTCCAAAACCCAGCATCTTTTAAGACAATTTGAGAAAAAAATACCTACTACAAAATTATGAAATACGAACAACTCGAAGCAATATCGTTCGTGAAATAACAACATAAGACACTTTACAACTTTCTATCTAAAGTTGTCTAGAATAAAAGAAGTTGAATGTTAATATTTTCATGTTAGCACATAAGGTAACTTTAATATTCATTATAACTTACAACACGTCTAACTATAATGTGAAAGCCTTTTTATCATACCATTTCTTTACACACTATGTAAATAACGCATTCCTTTTTCAGTAGTGCTGAACATAAGACGGAACATTTTTATTTCCTCAAATACTTTCCCCATAAACGCCACAACAAAGAACGAAGCAATTAAACTATTCAAGAAAAAAAAAACAAATTAGAAAAAGTAAAAAATTTCCTTAAAAATAAGATTAATTTCCTCAAAAAAGCAATTCAAGGAAGATTCCATACTTCGCATTGTTATTCGGAAACTTTTCTGACGGCTTTTTTTTAATTAACCGCAAAAAGTTCTGACTTGTTCCGAAAAGTCTGAAAGTTCAGAATTCCTTTTGCGTTTAATTGGCGAGTTATCTCTTAGATATGTCCGGTTTGTGAATTCAGTGCTCTCTGGGGGTGGAAAAATGAGGTACTTTTGTTATGTAGTTACTTTTTATTTCCGTTTAGTACTGAAAATTCCATTAAAAAAGTAGTAGGTACGTATACAAAGTAATCTTTATTAGAAGTACCAAGACCGTAAAGTAGACAAAAAATTAAAGACGATGATAATTATACCAGCAATTTTAAATACGAAGGCCTCATAAAGAATTCAATTTAAAATTCATGGACAAAATCCTTGAATTTGATCCTTATTATACGCAGCAGTAGTTCTAGCATGCACACTTCACTGGGTCACTTTCGAACCAACCAGAAACAATATGTGGCTCGCTGTTATAGTGGTCGCAAGTACTACTGCGCTGCATGCGGTTTTGAGTTCGATTCTTTCTACATCGTTCTCAAATATTTGTATAATCTCAACACGAATGATGTAAATACGATTTTGTAATAATATTCTAGTTTAAAAGAGTGTCCATGGAGTTTCTTGCCCATTCTTCTCCATAGAGATCAACGCTTTGGAATGGACAACTACAGTACTTTCACAAGTTATTTTGTTCACATTCAAAAGTGCTTGTAATGGTCTTATTGAAATAAATGATTTTGATTTGATTTGATTCCCGGGCAATGCCACGTCTTATTTAGTTTTTCCACCAGGATTTTTTTAGTAGCAGTCCAGTATTTGCAATGGTGTCCGATTGTATTAATATTGCCATTTAATCGGTGGCTTAATTGAAAATGCTGGGTGTACTATTAATATACCTCTGGCATACCTTGGAGAACTACAGGCGTGATGTATATGAGTAAAAACTTAGAAACTTGCCTACCACTTAACTTAACTTTCCTACTATCGTGACCAAACCCATGAACGGTGCATAGAAAAACTCCTAGAATTAGTCAGTACACCAGAATACAGAGTTAAAATAGCACGACGTTGCATAACTGTAGGTTGTTGAACTGTATAAGTGTTCCTATCGATTGTGTAATAGGAAACTTGTCTATTTATGGAAAATCGATTTCTGTTTTTCAAGGTTATTTTTGATAGAATTTTAATTGCAGTATGTTTCATCGGAGCCATTTGCAGAATTGTATTTGTTTATGTTTGAGTAATAAACAATTTGTATTATTCCCAATGTTGGGACATAGGCATCCCAGGAAAGCGGAATGCGGAATGGAATCCGAACGAACAAACAAACTACATGTTATACATCGCGGCCATTTTCACTGTTGTTTCCATTTCATTTCCATGCTTGACGGGCCTGTTGGTCTAGTGGTTAGTGGCCCTGACTGCTGAGCCGGAGGTCGTGGGTTCGATTCCCACCCAGGACAAACTTTGTGTGATGAGCATGATTGTTTGTTCTGTGTCTGGGTGTGATTTATCTATAATATGTATGTATTTATAAATTATATAAGTATGTATATCAGTTGTCTGGTTACCATAACACAAGCTCTGCTTAGCTTGGGATCAGATAGCCATGTGTGCGTTGTCCCAAGATATTTATTTATTTATTTATTTGAAGCGGGTAGCAAAAATACATAATATCTATTGGCTCTAGTACAAAATCTTACATTTCAAGGCTACGAGATTACTACGACGCAGTACGAGTACATTGCTACGCCGTAGCGCTACGCTGCTACGCTAACAATTTCAACTCACATACTCTTGCGTAAAATAAATCTTGCGAACTTGAAAGCCTAAAATCAAAGTAAATAATTCAGAGAAGAGTGAAGCAACTTCAAGTTATTAAAGGTTTGAACTTAAGTTCAACTTAACGGTAACTTGGGGAGTTAAGTTGGCCACAATTATGATAACGAGCTCTCTTTGTGCTACTTAACTGTGACTTTTAGCTTTAGAATTGATGGTTTCTTGTGTTCTTTGTGTATTGTGTTTGAAGGCGTCTATTGAGTGTGGCTTGATTAAATACGAAGAAATATACATTTAAAATGGTGCTAAGGTAATAATACCTTTAGAAAATAGAACACCTGTAATTTACTTTGAAATAGATATCAAAGTTCTACAAGATAATTGACTAGGGTAGAAAAACGGTGTTTATTTGTTTTTTTAGAACTAACTATCGGGTGATTTTTTAAGAGGTATAGGATTTGATTTAAAAAAAAAACACAAAAAATTTGAAAAATTTGATGAAATCTTTATTGGAATCGATAGAACGATCAATATAATTTAATGTTTGAAGATGATTTCACGCAAATGCTGGCCGCGGCTCCGGTTTAGATGGCCCATTCGCAAGGCCCAATTTCGGCACACTCTCTCCAACATATCAGCCATATCACGAATAAATGCTTCAATATTGGCTCCCAGTGCGTCAATCGTTGCTGGTTTATCCCTGTAGACATGAGCTTTAACATGGCCCCACAAGAAATAGTCCAAAGACGTTAGATCACACGATCTAGGCGGCCAATTGACGGGCCCAAAACGTTACTGTGAATGGCGAGCGCTACCGTGTGATGATTGGCGATTTTTTTTGCCCAAAATGGAAGAATTGGACATGCCTGACATGTGGTTTTAACAAAACGGTGCCACATGCCACACGGCACGCGAATCAATGGCCCAATTGAGAGCCGCCTTCGGTGAACAGTTTATCTCACGTTTTGGGCCCGTTATTTTTAAAGTGAGTTTAATGAAAAAAAATTACAAAGGTTATTGTGGTCACTATTTTGACGTCTCTTTGCATTGATACAAATACTTATACACATTATATTGGCGCAAATTATACAGATTAATCTTAAATTTTCTTTGACGAAATCTGTTCAAAAGAACTTGTAACTAAACTCTAGTTGCTCAACAATAAAAACGTACAAAACCTCTAACCGCCCGTAAACCTTTACTTTTGTTTTCACCGCGGTAGTTGTAGTGTTCAGTGGATTTAGTTCAACAAACTCGCCGGAGCTGGCGGTATCGATCGCGCTAATAATAGCCGCCCGGCGCCGCCTGTCGCCACCACCACCACCACTACCACTGTATGTATTCTACTATACCACGGCTAGCTATACCTACTGCCGGGCTAGGGTAGCATCATCGGGTTTGCTTTTTTTCATCACGAACGACATTCGAGGCAGACGCATTGTTCTTGTTCAGATCGAATACTATATGTGTACACATTGCAATACTTAAAACCGATTTTCTCTTGAAGTAACTATTGTTTGAGATTCGATTTCGATTATGGGGTTTAAAATATTATGTTCAGTATCATACTACTAGACCTTTGTAAAACTAGGAATAATTATAACGCTAAATGTTTTGCCATCGTTCTTTAAAATCCGTGACTAACAAGTCAGTCTATTTGTTGTGTTTATGTTTCATACTTTTCATTATTATTAAAATGTTAATGTTAAAAGGGTTTTTTTGAAAGTTTAATTCAATTTGCAAGACAATATAAGGCATTTACACTTATAAGTTTAAATTATAATTATAAATTATATTTGCATTTATTTTTTTGGAAAAAAAATACCTACCAACTTTTTTCGAAACCTGTCATATTCGGCATTGGAAAGAAAAAAGTTGGTATGATAGTTTTTCAAAACTCAATGTAGTACTGTTTATTTATCTCTACGAGAACTGAGAGTTTCCAATTGATCAAGTAGATCTCCGAAAACACAAAAATAAATCTAAAAAATCATTACCAGCCAAACAAAATTGACAACAATTTTACAAAAAAAAATATAACACCGGTAGATAACAAAAACACAGTGAAAAAAAACTTATTAAAAAAGCCTTTGAAAAAGTCGAACAAGAAACACGTAATACACGTTATCATAATAAAATAAAACCTTCGCTGAAAGCTTAGGTGAGCGATAAGGATTCCTGAAAAACTCGGCCGTGATTACTTTCAGTCCCTTCGAGTTTAGTCGCGTAAGGTAGCGGCCTTAGTGCCGTGAGCAGGAACATTGTATGTGATAAGGGGAAATACATTTTGTTGAATTTAGTTGTATTGTGTGAAATAGATAAAGGATTAATTATGTGTGTACCACAGAAACATCTCTGCCTAACCTATAGGGGATTACAGATGTGTTGTTTTGTTACGAGATTATTTTTGAATGGACATTCTTAGTCACTGTAAGAATTTTCGATCAAAAATATAATTATCTTAAAATACCTTGTTCTGCTTATTTAGATAACCGTGGCAGGCCATTTTTTCGTGAAATCTTTTTTTATTCTTGCTTATCATTCGTTGTTGTTCGTTACTCCTAAAATTATTATTTTTAAGATTCCGAACCACAATAGGAAAAAACGACTTAATTGACTTTTTCTTTTGTCCGTCTGTCTGTGAAATTAGAATTTACTCAACTTTATAGTCCCTCTGTGCTGTGAAAAAATCAACCCTCCAAGTCCACGCAGTCAAAAGATATGGCTGTTTATGTCGCAAGTTTGTACGGAACCCGTGGTATGCGAGTCTGACACGCTCTTGACCAGTTTTTAAATCTTAGTACCGAACTATCAGTTCTATTTTCATATTAATAATACAGTTTGTCGCTTCCCGCTCCATTCAGCACTATGCCACACCCTAACGTATCAATTTTGGGTCGTCCCATAGGCAAAGGAAAGGTATTACATTAGGCCCCTATATCATGTATTATCTATTATAAGGCACATGCAACCTCTTCATGAACAAAAGGGGTGTTTATTTTGTCCCTTTTTTTATTTACATTTGACAGAGACGGAATTAATGGGGGTTATCTCGGGGTAATTTTAATGGTTCTTGTATCTTTGTAATGGGCTACATGGCCATGTTAATGTCCGTCATTTTGTACTCTTTCCAACGGGATGTACGCATAAACTTTTTATCCTGACTGTAATAACTGATGTTTTGTTCTGCTGGTATTATTTTTAAAATTACGTATGTTTTCATAAATACGTAAACTCACAGTTGTTTTTCCTACGGAAGTAGGCTGGGGGTCTAAAATGGGCGTTTCAGCAGAATCATGATAGGAAACATTTTTTTTGTTTGTGAACCTGTACGAATAGTGTTATTCTAGTTTAGGTTAATTCTTGAAGTATTTTGTTAAAACGTTCTCCTACACTATGCATTTTTTCGGTTTGGTGGGTGAGTTTACAAACAATTAAACTTACAGACACAAATAGCTAGACCCAGAGCAACTACCTGTAGCGAACCTGTGATACGCAGCGCAGAAGCCAATCGCTCACCCACAGTGGCTGAGCGATTGGCCAAATCGTACTGTCTTTTGGATTTTCAAATGACGTTTGACGGAATAAATATAATCAATAATCGCCACTCTGTATTGAAGAACATAGTAATCAATGTTCATACCTTATTTGTAAATAGACCAAGCCTTTTCACCTGCACTGCAACAAAACCAGGCTGCTATTATAATTTCTTTTACCATATTATTTCAAATGACTACCAACAAGCATAATAATAATCTTCGTTGTTACATAATGTTGAAGCAAAAGGAAGTTATATTTCATCCTGCATCCCAAAGGAGCCATAAATATGAAGTTGCTATAAAAACGTATACCTTTTACGTGGCAGCAAATTATTTATATCTTAAGCCGGTGGCACACTGGCGAACATTTTGTGAAACGATTACGTATTCTTTAAAAAACATAATTATTCTTTATTCAAGTCACTTCTCGTACTGCGGGTGTTGATTGAAGTTTTTACTACAATTCATAGATATTCCCAAAATGTTTGTTTCTATAGTCTATTCATATTAAAAATCACCATCGACACATTAATATTAAACTAATATACAAAATCAAAATCTGTTTGTTTTCAAATCGATAGCTTGAGTACTCGTACAATCGATTCTCATGATAAATTAGATCAAACCCGGTAAGTGATCTTCTTAGAATATGGTCAAGTATTTTTAACAATAGCTAGACTAGTCTTTATTCAATTAAGTTTTTATGATTGAAGTGAGGCTAAAAGGTTTAACAGCTAGACCATTCTTTATTAAAAATATAAGTTCTAAGTTTTCACAACGAGTACCGTCTGACCTTCATAACCCTTCGCATTCTACACCATTTTCAATACAATTCAATTTTGTTAGAACCTCTATAGTATTGGTATTGAAATGGTTTCAATTGTGTGAACTTCTTATCGTAGACTCCTTTAATATTTCTTGAAGCAAGTCAAGCAAATGTCAAAGGCAATACAATACCAATAGGAAGTTACCACAATACCCTCAATACTCAATACTTTATTATTTTTGTTACCCTTTTATATTACAGCAGTTTTCTTAGAAGTATTAGGCAGAGGTATGGACTAAAGTTTTTTTTTAAACTGACACGCGTTTTAGTCATTATTTTACTGATGAAAAATAACGTGTGTTATTTGAATTTACGGTCAAAATCAATTTACGGTGATTTATAATGATTTAACATCCTATCACAGCACACAAGCTTGTTTCAAATATGTAAACCCTTAAACCATAGTTATGGTGTCTAAATAATTACAGCCGTTGGGGTCGATCTTTAGGTTAAACTGCAGTTGCCTAAGTGGGTCCAAGGATGGGTGACCACCCATTACATACCGAATTTCTCACATTAAACCGTTGGTTAGAAAAACAGTCACTCCATGTAAAATTCTAGTATTCAGCTGCATCACGTTAGATTGAATCAATTCCAACGCAGTAGGCAAATACTAGGCAGATGATGTTACAACAGCTCTAACAATGTTTTATTAGGATTGTGCCTAGTCTGTCTAAATCTAATCAAAGAAATAGACACGCACATAAAATCACAGTGGCATTCACTCTTCAGATCCAAAGATCAGTCCTAACAAGATGCCATATCCGTCACCATGACACCCACCATCACTTAGCAAAGCAAATACAGTCATAAACGTATCGGTAACGAGGGCATTACTGTAATGGCGGAGTCCGGTAAACAAACTCGTAAAGTTAATTGGAACGGAACGCCGATGCTGTTATTATCGCCATATTTTGGAAAAGGGGGCGAGATTTGGGGACGAAATCTAGGGGGCGAGCAACACAGGTTTAGTGCAGTTTGATACAGATTTTATGAAGTGTGATTGGGGACCGAGCTGTTGGGGGTCTATATTTGTATGCGTCGGTTAAAGAATCAAGCCATACGTAACTTCAAAACTTATGATTTTTCGAACCGGATACTCTCACAGCAGTTTTAAATACTAGCTCGCCAGTGATATCAAAACCACTAAGTCCATTCATGTATTCTGAAATCGGCTGCCAAAATCTGTGTGAAAAATTGACGGCACGGTTGGCGCAGTGGCTGAGCGATCGGCTGCTGCGCTGCGTGTCGCAGGTTCGATTCCCGCACGGAACAAACTTTTCTATGGCCTACAAATAGTTGTTTTGGGTCTGGCTGTTTGTGTATGTGATTATAAATGTTTGTAAACGCACCCAAGATACAGGAGAAATTCCAAGTGTGGGGCAACGTTTTTTAAAAAAAATATTGGAAATCGTCAGCGAACCGCCGACACTAATGCGTGTGTGTAACATTTTGTTTCGGAGTATGTTCAAGTCAGTTTCACACTCAGTTTAAAGCAATCCTGACGTATAATTACGATTCCATGTACTTTGCCAAAATTACGTATACAATATCTTCTTATGGTGTCACCTACTATAACACTTAGGTAAACCTGGTTGCTGTTTTGTCCTATCAAGTAACATGAGAACCCCAAAAACTCATAAACAAACAGCAAATTAAATCATAATAACCAAATCTACGTCCTTCTTAAACTCTCTAACACACGAATCAAGTCTGAACCAACAAACTAGTCGCGAACTCAGCCAACAAGGCTGGGTCTAGACTCAAACGGTGCTCGAGCTGGAAGATACCAATTCAATTATAAGGGGAAGCCGTACTGTTCCAATCGCTGGTTATGTAATTATCTTGTTGTAAATTTTCATGTGTGTTGCGGTCAGCGTGTGTTTTCTTGTATAAAGTATGTGTTGTGGAGTAAGTTAAGTTTTTCAATACGATGATAAAATCTTGAAGAGCACATTCATAGTTGTCCGTAATGTTTTATAACGCTACATTTATTTTTTCTAATGTTGGTAGGCAGAATCGGAACGCTAACTGAATCCGATCTTTAATATTCCTTTTTTTAGTCTACGATCGATCTGAAAAACATCACGATTAAAGTTCCGGTCCCAGCGTTTCCTTACCAAATAAAGATTTTTTATATTCACTGTCATTCACTCTATAGATCATTGTTCCTGACCAAATTTTTCGCGCTAAAAAAAACATTTCTCTACCTAAAAAAATGAATCCAATCCATTCACCTTATTCATAGAAAGCCATAAAAAAATATTCATAACGCAACACAAACAACAAATTCATTATCATTTAAATTTAAAAATAACCTATTAATATTCACAAAACGTAAAGTTCTACGGATATTTAATTTAAAAAACGCCGCGTCGATGAAAACCGAGCTCAAGACGTGTCGTTCCACAGTCCTCGAAAATTATTGAATTTGAATTGTTGAATCGAACTCATTATTCTGTCGGAGACACGATGGGATCAATTAAAGGTTCTATAGCATGTACGACCGCCTTTTTCTTAATGGGAATCATTTATTGGGGACTCGCCTCCTCAGTAAATTGAATTGTTGAGACGCTGCTCCATCGGAATTCGTTTACCGGCGATATTGAATGCGGGGACATTGTTCGGTGCGCTATGGAAATGAGTGGAACTCTTTTGGCGCTTGGAATGTTTAGTGTGCGTGTGTGGTTTGTGAGATGAGCTGGCTATCTACTATAGAATAGATAGCGATATCGGGATACTGTGAGCGTCGATGGGTAAAGGGTATGTCTAAAATACATTGCAGTTTTCTTAACTTAACAAACATATTTTAAGAAAAATTTTGAGCCATTAAATTTTCTTAGGCTGACGACGTATAATTTATTAGAGATTTGTGTTTTGTAATTTTATACTTAATAGTTCGGCGTTCGGCAACAACCCAACATAACCTGATGTGAAGCAATGACGCGGCCTAGGGTGGAACACGCTAGCCTAGAAGAACCCGCTTCACTCAACTTTAAAGTTGCAGAGAATACCGACCCCTGAGGGACTCTGGCATTCTATCAGCAGTCAGATGACTAGCAGCATCCATAACAACTCGTATTGACCGTACCCTCAGAAAGTCTCCATAAATGGAAGGTTGTTTACAAGGCCATGATGCCAAACCCTATCAAAGGCCTTCGACATATCCGAAAACGGCAATCGCTTCCTCATGTTTATCGATGTAACTGGCGTACGCTAGAAGATCTCCACTGGACCGATTTTCGTGGAAGTCGTGTGAAGCGTATATTACAGATCAGAGTATAGTACAGATCGCTGATGACGTTATTAGCTTTAAGGTACGCCAGGTGCCTCTTGTTGAGGACATGTTCCATAGTCTTGCAGGTAATGGTTGTGACCGAAATGGGCCTGTAGTTTGTAGGGTCGGCACGACTACCCTTTTTGGGCACGGGTTGCACGTTACCAAGCTGCTAAGCAGCACTAATCCTGTCTCAAAATAAAATAGATGATATTCAAAAACTGCTGACTCTCAATGCAATATATGAGTGTAGCTTTTGCCCGCGGCTTCGCTCGCGTAAAATTCGGGTTAACACAGTTCCCCTTTCCTAATTTGCAGGTACCGGCTACCTGTAGTTTTTGCCCTAGCGTTTTCCCTCTTTCTCCCTCATATCCCACTTTTTTTTTAAACTATTATGTCCTGCCTATGCCCGTCTCGAGGGTCCCAACTATCTCTGTGGCAAAATTCATTAAAATCGGTTTAGCCGTAAGGCATGAAGACGTAACAAACAAACTCACTTTCGCTTTTATAATATTAGTATGGATTTTAATTTTAGTCCAACATAAGAAACGTTTACTTTTCAGACTCTAGTTAATAGTCGTCAGCTCTTTTATAGGGGTTTACACTGATATTGCATCTTCTACAATGCTATAAAATTATTCTGTGTATAAAAATGTCTCTTGCTTGTAGTCGGGACTTTTAAATTTAAATATCATATTGTAGACCTTGAGTAAAACTAGTTTTTTCTACAAAAGGACAGGCAGGTCTAAGCTTTCAAGCATTTCGTGTAAGAAGCTTATGAAAAACCCATCTCAAGATACATTTTATATTCGTAGACGTAAAGGAATGCTACAAACATTTTTGCGCACTGTATTTACTGAAGATACACTATAGTACACTGAACACATTGACATTCCTAATGTAAATGATAGATTTGAGAAATTTTTGTATTTTTTGATTATTCACAATAGTTTTGAAACACAACACATGTAAATCAAACAATTCAATAAACACTTCACACATCTCCAACACACACCGCCATATTCTCAACACGAACCACAGACAATACGAAAAAATAGTCCGTCATTTTTTTTTAACGAATAGAAAATTGTATGCGAACCGTTCGCGCCAACGCGTGCGTTCGACGTGCGAATTGTTCAGATTGACGTGAAATGGATTTTTGAATAGCAGCCCTGTTAGATCGACCACTCGACCGGATGGAACCGGTTTGAGGCGGTTGAGACCGACCGTGAGCGGTTAGGAGTGGTGCAAATGTATTTTCTAATTTCAATACGTTCTTCTGATGAGGGGGATTGTTTTTAAATTAGTTTTTTTTGGTGTAGTCGGTGGACAGTGTGTCAGTTTAATGTATATTTTAAAACATTTTAGATTTTAAAATTAATATCACTGAATATCCTTGATATTTTAGAAACCATACGATAGATACCGATTATTGTGAATATAGTATTCCCTGTTTGGCTTTTTATAGAGAACCGTCTCTGCTACCGTTGTAATGAGTATATACATATAATATAAATGTTGTACTTGAAAAGATGGATGGATTGTGTGAGGAATGATATGAAGGAGAAAGGAGTAAATGATGCCGTGACGTCTGATAGGGGAGAATGGAAGAAGAAAACGTGTTGCGCCGACCCCGAATAGAATGGGACAAGGGCAGGAAGATGATGATGATAAATGTTGTACTTCAGTTAGTGCTATTTTGAAGTTTCAAACCGGTTCCGCCTACAATTTGATGCTACTCTTTAATAAGCTTCCTAAACAACATTATTCTTGTCCACAACCTTGTTTAAGCAGGACTATTCTAAGATTACAAGAACAAAAGGTTCTAAAAGTAAGCTCGGTACTTAATCAAGAGTGTAGTTACAAAGACTTTGCTAATTTAAACATTAACAGGTACCTGAGTTCTCTTTGTTTTATTTTACTGGTTCACGGAATTATGTTGAGGCGCCAAATTAAATGGAGACGCTTGAAATATTCTAAGTTACGAATAATCTACGTTCGTCTCTTTCTTATAACATCTGACGTTTTATCGTTGTCTTTTGGTTAGAATATTACTTACAAAGAGTTCTGAGTATTCTTTAGTCAAGGTTGTTTTAATTTCACAAAGAGTTTTGACAGTCTGGCAAGTTTTTATTTAAGGATTTTACCATACATTTGTAAATTGAATATATTATTCCACATCCAAGTCGTATCATCATCAAGCATTTTGTATTTAATAAGATTTCCATACGATGCTCTAGAATCTCCAATTCTATATTTATACTAGCTGTGCCCAGTGGTTTCACCCGCTGCTCAGGTCCTTTTCTGGAACGGGCCACCCTTATCAAATAGGTACCAACATAGATTACGACCGATTCTCAGACCCACTAAATATACATGTAAAATTTCATAAACACCGGTCAAGCCGTATCGGAAGAGGCAACTAAAACTTTGACACGAGAATTTTATATGTAAGAGTTTGTAAAACAAGTGACTAATCCAGTTCCTCTCCTTGTTCCAGGGGCAGTCGGTGGTGACGGCGATGACAGCGACGATAAGGAAAAGGAAGAGGAAGCAGAACGCGAGCGACAAGAAGCTATCCGCGAGGCCGAGGAGCGGCGCAAGGAGAAGCACCGCAAGATGGAGGAGGAACGCGAGAAGATGCGACAGGAAATCAGGGATAAGGTAAGCCGAAGAGAGTAGACAGACTACACAAACTAGAGAAGATGAGGTAAGGAGTTCAATAACAATAGTGGATATAGGAAATATAACGAAATCCTAGCACATGAAAATTTGTATCTAGGTAATTTTGGTAAAGTAGATTCAAAAGAAATAGATTGAAGAATTGCAGACGATGGTTATCGGAATGGAGTCAGAAATATGGAAATGATTGATAAAGTTGAAGACAACAAAGGTTGTTGGATGGGGTTTTAAGATAGGATAAATATGGACGATATGGAATTGGAGCAAAATACCAAATTCAAGAAAGGTCAGGTAGAAACTACATTTTTTAAAATAAAGTAAGCAAGAAAATAAAATACTACAAAATTACATCTGATAAGAAACTAAGAACGATTAACTTGCTTTTCTTCCAAAAAAATACTTAAATTTGCCTAGAATTGGACACGACAGTCGTACTTGTACGTGTCTCCTAAAGCTAATATAAACACCGTCCGTAGAACAGCCAGCCTGTGCCGTGACACAAACAACTCAACAATTATCGCAGACGCGCGGAAGTATGTCAAGCGCCCTCCAAGGCCCTTCCACACATGTCAGATAATTTGTTCGACGCGCGTCGAGTGCGCCCTCTAGCGGCGAGTGTGGGATCACCTTTATTTCTCTGTTTGTCGGTAATTGAGTGGTCAAAAAATGGAGCGTTGAGTTTTGTATGAATATGTTTTTGGTAATTGGTTTGGTTTCACGGAATGATGATGAATTTTCAAAATAAAAAATGTGGTCTGAATGTTATAATGGATTTCTTTCGAACCTAAATAAAGTTTAAACAAAATGGAATATGGAAACCAATTAGGTAAAGGCTTAAGAAGATAAGAATAAACTAAACCACATTGCCTGTACTTTACTTTGGGGACGGGCTGCAGACATTGAGTCTATATTTATTCTGCAGAAAAGAGCCATCAGAGCCATGTATAATCTACGTAGGCGCGATTCTCTAAGAGAACTGTTTAAAAAAATTAACATCATGACAGTACCTTGTCAATACATCTATGAAAACATCATGTACGTTAGGAAAAATCTGCATCTATTTAGTAAAAGAAGTGACAGACATCACTATAATACTAGAAATAGGGATCAACTGGTTCAGCCAGGTTTCAGGCTGGCTAAAGTTGACTCCTCTTTTATGGGGTACTGTTTAAAATGTTACAATAAAATACCTCCACACATCCTACAACTGAATGAATCGAAGTTTAAATCTTGTATTAAACGCACACTATGTAGGCAAGCATACTATAAGTTGGGGGATTACATTAATGATATAAATGCTTGGCTCAATGCCGGTCCTGCTCCACAACCATAGGGGCAAACTAAGTAATCATTAATCAGCATCTGAAGTTATTGTGGCAGCTGAAGAAGATTGTAAGACTATATTTGCATTGTATAGACTCAATTTCCTAATATTGTATAATTGTAATGCCCATGTGTGAGTTCTATGTAATTTTATTGACTCGACGGTTGCCCTGGTGGTTGAGAGATTGTCATGCTCACTTAAATGTCTCGCTGATGGTGGCGGGTGTGTCGGGTCATTTAGCTCCCTTCAAAATGGTCGAGCTGAATGGGGCTGATCCATACGTCATGTTCGTGAACGGGCGCTGTCAGTTGGGACTGGTCATCTCTTAGCTACCACGGTTTGTTTTAATTCATCTATTAAACTCGTGCTAATTATTGCTTTTACTCTGGACGCTCTAAATGTGCTACATCGTTCTCACATTATGTATAATCTCAACATGAATGATGTATCCATGATTTTGTAAAACATTATGATTTAAAAGAGTGTCCATGGAGTTTCTTGCCCATTCTTCTCCATAGAGATCTACGCTTTGGAATGGGCAACTACAGTACTTTCACAAGTTATTATGTCTTGTGACTGGGACTGTAGCAGCATCATTTTTTTTTGTTCTTGTTTTTATGACATTCAAAAGTGCCTGTAATGGTCTAATTGAAATAAATAATTTGAGTTTGAGTTTGAGTTTGAGTTTGTACAACATCATAATCCAGACTACCCCATTGAACTCTTAAAACCTCTAAAAATAAACGTAAAACCTTCCAAAACATGTCAAGGATAATTAAACTCTGAGAATATCGTCAAAAATGTTAAAAAAAACTCCACCGAGCTATCCGACTAATTAAAAAATCTCTTTAAGACCGCCTTTATAACATTTAAATTGACCTAGACTGACATAAATCGTGGTTGAAATAAAATCGCGTCTTCATTTGCGAAAACAAAAGAACCTCGGGTGGGGTTCACTTATTCTTAATTAAAAAATTCTGATAATCCTCACAGGCCACGGTATGCGGACCACGACATTTTTATGGGGTTCCCTAGCACCCCTGTACCCCAGTGTGAGGATTGTAATTGAAGATTCCATTCAGCGGTTTATTAAGGCTTTGGGGTACATAATAGGGGTGATATCGGAGAGGAATTTAATATATACTATTATGGATTGCTCGCATTTTTCGAAGTGTGGTGTGAAATACGTGATGGTTTTCAATTTAATAGTCTTATCTTAGTTCTCGGCTAGAGAGATAAATATATATACAGAAATATACCTTATTTTATTTATAGAAAGAATAAGAATAATTTATTGTAGATTTAGTGCGAGAATGTAAGTGTACAAGTAGTATATGATTTTAACATCTATTGGCCACATTAATGTGAAACATTTACATTCTACCATTCAATGTGGTGCGCAAATATTTAATTTTAGTATGGATTAGTATTATTAAAAGTATCACAAAACTACATCATCTGTTTTCCATATGATTGATAACAATCAAATTATTTCTGACCAAAGTAAAAAGAACTTTGAAAGGTTATCTCCATATTCAACCTATAAGAATTGAGTAATATTTTGTGTACGGAACTCTTTAGCTAAATTAAGTCTTTTCTTAACTGTTTGGTTTGTCGGTCGTATTTCTTTTCATCCGCCCGAAAGGACGAAGATAAAAATGTGAAAGATGTAAATGTGGTGTTGACATTATACTAATGAAATTCATTAATTTTATGCTCCGCAGCTTAGCAACGTTAAATAAATACCCGGCTTTATTTACATGATGAAACATAAAAATAAAAGTTCAGTATTTGAGTTTTTGTGAAATAAATAATGAATACGTACCAATTGAGGAAACTAGAAACAAAATACGGTCAATCCAATTCCGAAAAACCGTCTAAGGCCGAGGCGGACTCGCTACCAAGGTTTCGGTACAAACTTGTGAAATAACCAGCCATATTTTTTGGACTGCTTAACCAAAAGAGAGAGATGTAAAAATTGTAAAGCTAATAAAAACTATTGAAATCTCAAAATGTCAGTATCTGATGTCCCTTGCCGGTCCCAAATCTGACCATGCACGTTTTAAATAAAGAGAAAGTCCTAATATATCAGCACAAAATCACATTTATTCTTCTACGGGGTGTGTGCAAAACATTATTAATACTAAACAATATAATTCGCGCACACAATGTTTACGTATGAGATTAAAGAGGCCGGCGATTGGTCCGGCCTTAAGCAAACACTCTGTGTAGCAACGGTTGACAAACAACATCATGTATATAAAAGGATCAACTTGAGAATGTTATGATATTTTCTCTTTTTAAAGGGAATTATTATTGGTAGAAAGGGACGTTCAAAAGTTTTAATATTTCTTCTAATGCTTGTGTTAAATACTTCAATGTAATAAAACTTAGATTGGAATACAAAATACTAAGGTACTACACTACACCTACACACCGCTAGGTTTGCGAAAACCACCAAAATCAGTTCGCCAGCTTTTTGCATAAAACGTATCAAACAAGCAACTTTTAACATATTAAAATAAACAATTTGCTCAAACATAACATAAATAAATACCCAGAAACACGTAGAGTGTTTCCTAAATACTAAATTTCGGAGCTTTTAGCGCTTTTGAATAAATCCTAAGCTAAAAGCTTGGCTACTTTATGCTAAAAGTTAGCCCCTGAAAGATAATATGATGTTATGAAACGTAAACTAAATATATAAAGTTTCTTGAGGAAAAACTTGTCTGGGAAGTAGATACACTACTGCCAATTTTTATGGCAGATATTCTCGTTTCTTTTAAAGAGCGACAATAGTACCTACTTAGATAGTACTGCAACTTGCGACCTAGGCTTAAGTTATACGTAATGGTTTTACGGTAAAGTCTCACAATTTTAGTCATCACCCTCAAGGTCTCTTTTATGTTTGCAAAGTTACTGAGCTACGATCTGTCCCCATGATATCCAGTACGGCTACTCGCTTTTTTTGGGGTGGGAAATCATCAAATAACTTCAGACTTGTACTGACTAAAACCCACCCATGTTCCTTCTATTGCCCTTTACGTTCCGGGGCCGCGGTATCTCTTTCGAACAACCCGCAACCACGGCAGACGGAGGCCCTGGCAGGCCCCTCTGATGGCTACTCTCTAAGAAACAGCGTCGAGCTTAGCGCTGCCGCAGCGTTAAATTTCATAGAGAGTGATCTGCGGCCGGCGCTGCGTTCGATGCTATGCAACTTATGCCTATTCGTAAATGTGACTACCACCTCCCATTTCGAAAATGCCTACCTCCTTGAGTCAGGAACACACACGAGTCTTACTAATTTCAATTGGACAGAAACATAAATTCAATTGCACAAATGGAATCACAAACTACGGCAGTGGTGCCACCTGGCGGCGCCATTTACATAATTGGTGCACCTTGCAAGGTTTACACAAATACAATATCTGTACAGTAGGGTTTACATATATGCTAATATTTGGTTGTCCGTGTAGTCTGGTAAGACATAAATGGGAAGATATACATATATGTACCGTAAAATAGATTAATTTGTTAAAGTATTAGAGTTTCAGGCATAGACATAGCCCAAAACATTGAATTTTGTGAAGTTTTCTATACATAATGTAAAAAATACTGAGCTAAATCACCTGATGATAATGATGATGTAATTCAGTTTGTTATCATCGCAACTTCCGTTTAATGGCTGTCAGTGTCAATTCCAAAGGGATGATGACGCTAACACTATATGGATCGCTTGGTCTGAAATAAAGATTTTGATTTGATTTGCTAACAGTGTTTAAAAAGGGTTCAGATGCGTTGGTCGCATTTTGCGTTTCATTGATTATATTTGTTCTTAAACGGTTGAAAAATAATGTGAACATAGGCTGTTGAAACGCTAAAGTTCTAATTGAAATTCACATTACCCACTTCTACTCTACGACTGCTACGAAAAACTAAAATGCACACACCACTTCCCCCCACTTAACCCCATTACATACACTACAATATTTACCACATTTTTCCATAAAAATAAGCACCACTAAACGCCCTACTTCCCCCCTTCCCTTACCCCTCCCGTTTCCCTAACTTTTCTAACCGGCGTAAAGACGAAGTGGCACTTTGCGCGCGTAATTTACCGCGACGCCATTGTGCAACTCGCGCGTCAAATTACGAGCAATTTGCGCGTAAAAAGCCCAGAAGTTGCCGCGGGGAGAGTGATGCGAATTAGGACTAGATTGGCTAGGAGGCACATGATTGGTGTTGTCAATTTTATAACCTAAACTATTTTATTTGATGTTGGAACTTTTTCAATCGCTGCGGCTGTCACGTGTCAAGAATAACCTAAGCCATATGTCACCTTGCGGGTCGTCACAATCATGTTGGCTGGTTTTCTTCCAACGTGTTTCCCTAGTATAGCGCATTGTAGAAGAATTTGATCAGAGTAGTTAGTGTTTGCAACATAATGTTAGTCCATTCAACCTGTAGCAAGCGGCAGTTGATGTTCGTCTAGCCGTCTAGCGGTATGGCGGTATGGGTGTCAGAATCCAGTTAAAGGCATATAACAGTTTTTAGCTTCGGTTCTCAAAGGCAGCAAAAATAATTGCACCAACAGAGGCTACCTAACCCAAAGAAGATGCCAGATAAGATGGCTTGTCAGGGCAACAGCCTGCCGGGGTTGCGGGGTGTTCGAAAGCAATACCGCTGCCCCGGAACACAAGGGGCAAAAGAAGGAACATGGGTGGGTTTTAATCAGTAAAAGTCTGACACTCGCCTTCGCTTCTCCCAGAGCCGGAGAAGTTATTTAATGACTTCCCATATAAAAAAAATCTGGTCCTTTACCTTTTTCACCTTTTATATTGTCTTTTTTTTATAGGCTTACCCTACCCTATTGCATGCGAAATGTGGATGTACTATAAGATACACCTCGGCCGTATGTATTGTTTTTTTTCTGAATAGTAAAGTATATTTTATACTGCTCTAAATTGTGCTGTTTTAATTTAAATCAGCTCCATACTTAAATTCAGCATAATATTTACTGACTAGACAGAAAATAGATCGCTTGTACATTATACCTACTTGCTTATTTTTTATAACTACAATAGAGTTACACAGCCGCATACTTCGAGGTCTAGGATCCAATACCTGATGACGTCCCCTGACTATCAAAATAAAACACGATCACTTTACATAAACCTCCACACCGCCTGTATAATTGGCAACACTTTAAAACTGTAACACTTACATTACTCGCCGGCTTGGACTATTAGTCGAGCCATTACGACGCCGGAGTGTTCCGTCGAGTTCCCTCACTAATAAAATTTGTACCCTAAATGGCTCCGTCAAAGGACCCTCGGTAATTTCGAGTTGGGTGCTTGTGTGGGCACAGATATGAGCGGCAGCGAGTTTGGCAAACGCTTGCTCTTGTGAACTTACAGGTTGAGAAGTGAAGTGAATTTAGAGCTTGAGATCTATAAAAGGCTGTAATATTTGGCAAATAATTCAAGAAATAATAACCTTATGTCCAACTTACTGTTTCGTCAATTATTTTTGGTTAATTAAATAAATTGAATACGACATGCAATATTTTTAAGTAAAAAAGACAACCTAAAATTGTTATGTTTTATAAAATAGCATTCTTCTGAACTGAAGTATTCTAATGGCATCTTTATAATAAAAATGTTTTTTTAAATATTCATGGAAAAGATTCAGTTATCATAAAAAGCTACGAAATTGAGGAAAACGTCGTTTCAAATGAAGGTCTCGTTCAGAAACACGATCTTTAGGCAAAGGGTGGTAATGCGATACGTCTCACTTGTGCACGACCTCGCAAATGTCTCAACAAATAATGTTGATGCCGCTGGAATACCTTATCAAATAGGAAAACTCTCTTGACGGTTTTTTTTTCTGTGAAGAAAACTGCCTATTTTCTTTTTATTAACAATATTACACAACCTTTGTGCCTTCGTCAGCATGTAAAACCTTTAACATTACAATACTTTACATATTAACTTTCTCGTGTCTATCATTTGTAGACCTTTGACCGTCGAAACAGGTAGTCAGTGGCCCGGAAAACAACCAGTCTTACCTAGGGTATCGTATTACTCAGTACTCACAGCATTGTGGAGGTCAGATAAGCAGTCGCCCAATGTAAAATTATTTAGGTGTTTTGGTTAGACTGTAACTCGACCCCAGTCGCAAACCATTTATAAAAATAATTGGTGGAAACCTTTGTTATCATGTTCGAGCCATAACTAACATGTTTAGCTAAAATCTATTTTTATGCAAATAATTAAAAAAATAATTTATGATAACCAATTATGCGATCACTGATCCATTTACGAACACCACTAACTGGAATATTTTCACACTCATTTTGCTCGATGTTTTACATCTCCTAGGCTTTAAGACGAATGATTGAGTAGGTAATGAAAGAAATGCAATTTTATGATATCTTGCATTCAAAATCTTTTAATGATCGGTGTCACGACACCACACACCAAAATATCATCTAAAATAATATTCCTAATACAATTGCCATCTATCAATTGACTCAATTAGCAGTGCCGCCATCTATTGAGTTCGTCAGTAAACTTGATTCTTGATCTTATTATAACAGTTCCGTTTCCCTTCTCTAGTTACTTGGTAAAAGGCACTGCCTCTTATGGAGTGGAGTTCCATGAAGCCTTTGATGTTTTGTCTAATAACTCCAGAGGCTAAGTGGCAGTCGTTTTCAAAGCAATTGTTTATTTAAAACTAGCTTTTGAACGTGGCTTCGCTCGCGTTAATTTCGGGGTAACACAGTTCCCCTTTCCTGATTTGCAGGTACCTGCTACCTGTAGTTTTTGCCCTTGCGCCTTATTTATTGTAAAAGCAATGATAAGTTTTCCCTTTTCTTCCCTCTTTCTCACTCATCTCTCGCTATTTTTTTAAAAAAAGTTAGCCTATATCCCAACTATCTCTGTACCAAAATTCATCAAAATCGGTTTAGCCATTAAGGCGTGAAGACGTACCAAATAAACAAACAAACTCACTTTCGCTTTTATAATATTAGTAAGGTTTGTATGAAACTTTTCGGTAGCTTATGTCAATAGGTACATGACATACATTTCTATCATCGTTATCACAGATACAATGTCAGAATGTTGGTACGGGTCCCAGAATTGTGAATCTCACCCTGTTCAGATTCACAATTGTAGGTTTTATCTACTATCCAGTTATTTATTACCAACTTACAACGCAAATGAGTTTAGAACGTGAATAGGGTCAAAAGCCATCTAGAATGTCTTTGAGTAGGTACGTAAAAAGTCTACTTCGCTAGATATTGGTCGAGTAAGTCAATTTAACTAATAACTATGCCGACCATTCCCATAAGTTTAGTCATCGATTTTATGCAAAACACGTAAGAACAATGTGGAGGCATCGTTTCTTAAAATGGCAATACAATAATGCGAAGAAACTACCCTTCCTAATTAAATCAAATCTTGCCTAAAAACCTGCAATTCCTACTCCCCGTCGTCGCAATAAAAGCACTTATTCCTTCGAATTCTCTTTAATTACGAACATTACGCACCCGCCCTCAGGGACCCTGCCTGACCCCACAATTAAAACTTGCAGTAACGAAACTTTTACGCGAGTTGTTGCAACTTTCCGCAAATGTTCGCGCGAACGTGACGGACGGACTTTGATGACGAGTCCTTAATTAAGTGTAGCGGAGCTCTGTTCGGATTATGAGCGCCTGGTACTTGGGACTTTTGATCTGATTAATAAACCCGTGTTTTATTGGAGAAACTTTTGCTTTATCGCTTCGCGATTAATCACCGATAAAGGTTATTCTTCTGACGTAAGCCATTCGCTCACTGCGCACTGAGGAATAGTGTTACCCACTAACTGGGTTTGCAAGGGAGGGGGGAGCTAGACAGATGATTCATGTAAAACACATCAGTCAGCTACTGACTGGAAGTTGATCTGGCGTAGGTAGGAAAAAGTCATGCAGAAAATGATATTAAATGAGGAGTTCATTTAATATCATTTTCTGCGTGACTTTTTCTCCCATGAGGAAAGTCTTCAAAGCCATTGTACAGCCAGTTTCATTCTACTGGTGCGGCAATCGCAGCAGTAGAATGAAAAAGGCAAAAGCAAGTTTTTGTTTCCTGACAGAAAAAAATACACGACTAAATCAAACTAAAATAAGTCATGTCATAGAACAATACGAACTATTTTCGAGCACATAATTATGTAGAGAGATGTAAAACCTACCAATAATTTGGCAATTAATGACAAAATAGTGAATCAAATATGACATAACAATTTTTAACTAGCTTAGTTAGTGGCCAATATACCAAAGCCTTCTCTAATAATCGCCATTTAAAAGTTCATTACCCTGGATGTACAAGTGTGGTAGTTACCAACGAATCGACGTAAAACGTTACTTGTAATTGCGTGACTGGCAACACAGTGCGTGAGTGTTGCCAGCCTTTACGTAAATTATTTATTAAATGGTTATTGGCAACGGACTGGCACTAGACAGCCTAATCATTTCCATTATGATAGACGTGTTGTATATTATGTATTATTTGGAATTATTGAATAGTTTCAGTGAAATATTGAAATTATTGTGGGAATGATTAATGAAATTGATGATTAAATATTCATAGTCAAAGTTACGGATACATATGAAATAAACAAATTTTCTTGTCTGTTTTGAAAGAAAATCTACTCCATTTAACTTATTGTCCGTAAAAATTGTAACTTGACAGTTATGCCTATTTTCATTAACATTTAAATCATTTCCAAATAATAGGGCGCTATAAGCAGTATTATAGCTTAGTGATGTAACTAACCGGAGGTCTCAAGTTTGAACCCAAGGCTCGCATTTCGATTTTTCCGGATTCTATGCGTATTGCTTGCTTCGATGGAGGAAAACTTGAAACGATGGTGTCAGAGAATTTTTTGGCTGCCCATGGACCTCTAACTTCGCTTAAAATGCCGTCGAGACATATGTCTAAACTTTAGAGAAAACTTCGTGAGCAAACCTGCTTGCTTTAGAGTCTAAAAATTCTCTGACACCAACCACACGATAAAGAAGAAGATAAGGCACTCTTTCTTTCATGAGAGAGAGGTGAAATGTGGTTTTGCTTTTAGATACACCGCTACCTAACCCTGCGGGGAAAACAGACGTGATATACAGTAAAAACAACTGACATTATTGATTAAATGTTATAAATTCTACGTTTATTTGACCAACAACCATAAATGTTTCCTGACCAAGATATCGATCTTACCCCCTCCCTACACTCAGCATTCGTGCTTGGAACTGTAATTTAAACGGTTATACTTAGCGGATTATGTAAAGTACCAGGACCCCATATCCAGCAAAGGGTCACCCATCGTCTATAACGACCGCACTAGTTATGGAATCATAAAATTTACTAGGTCACAAGACCCCACCAATGCCTAAGGCCCGGCCTTTATTAGTAATTCTCCGGGCGAGCGATTATAGACCTTCTGTCCCAGCTGACGATTATCCGCTTTCCAATCAATTAGCTTTAAATTGCCTCTTATCATGACGTTGTTAGATTTGAATTTTATTTGTTAAGGTTTTGTGGTACTGTAGGTTCTTTAAGCCGATGGACTAATACGAAATTAAGGTGCTCGTTGCTTAGTTAAAATAGCCATACCGGTTGATCACCAGGGTTAAGCAACGCTTGCCGAGATCCATTCACAGATGGGGTGACCGTCCTTCAAATATCGAGATCTCTCCGTGCCTAGAAAAAGGAAGCTAGCTAATCGGAAATCCGACGAAAATTACTACCAGTCTCACCAAGAGACATATTAGTACCCTTAGATTGGTTATAGGGTAATGAACGTCAGATAGTATTCATTTGTAGGCATCTGTTTAATCTTTTTTATAGCCAACCTATAAAAAAGCTAGGCAGGTGATGTATTCCTTAAACCCGAAACATGAAGGAAGTCCCTATATTGCAAAATTCGGCAGCAACAATGTTCTTGTTCCATAACAATATCAAAGTACCAGGAGACCATGAAACCCGAAGAGGTACTATTTAGCTGTGCAAAACAAAGTGTCACAGTGAACGCGTTGGCAATACTTCCGATACATTAGGCTCGCTCCACGACGTCCCGTCCGTAGCGACAACAAATATGATTAGACGAGCGGTTTAAGTGTATTTTCTTGTTGTACATAGGTTTGTATCGTTAAATTGTGTTTTGCAAGTGAAAATAACATCACGACTGTATTCCCGAAAGGGTTTGACAGAGGTTTAGCTATAGTACAGTCAGATTTCGCCAGTTATATATAAGCTTCATGTTTTAGGCGGCATACCTAAAACAGCAAACTGGTCACAAGTCTAGAACAAGTTGCTACTAAGATGTTATTTGTAGAAAAAAAAACAATAACGTGATAAGCGAAAGCGCTTAGTTAGTTATTAATAAATCTACTTAGTAACAAACTACATACTATTGCTACAAGGTAATAAAAATAATAATGTAACAACAGGCTGAAGTAACAAAGCACGATCAATACAACCTATTAACACTATCTACATGAACTCCTATCTCCTACTATCAAGCGTTATCAGAACAGCCCAATAAACGTCTAACAGACGCATCAAACTAACATTCACACTTTAATAAACGTCGCTTACTTCAAAAATAAGTACACAGTATACGTCTCCGGGAGTCACTACCCCATAAAAAGGCGTAGAAAATCCCTGTTTATGCAAACCGTACTTGCGAACGTTTTACACGTCATTTTCCGAAGCCATGCGCCCCATAAACTTCCCCATAGCAATTTTCCACCATAACACACACGTATAAATCTATACATGTATGCATAGGAATGTCAATGTGTGAATAAATGATCTTATAGCTATTTCACACGATACGCACACATACAAATATAGAATGCGTATTTGCACACACGTGTCTCATCGTGTCAATTCTTATGTGCATGTGTGCGTGCAACCTCTTATTGCCTTTCTATACAAACAATGATGACGTAATTTGTGTATGTATGTATAGATAGTTATATGGTCTATTGAAAGGTCTTGTAGCAATTATGCGTCATGCAACACAAGGGGCTATGTGTATAACGTATATATGCGTATGTTGATGCATTCGGATTTTATAGGGAGGGTAATACCTACGGCTTGAGCTTTTATCATGAAGTAACTTTTGCCCGCGGTTTGGCTCACGTTAAATTCGGGGTAAGACCCTTTCCTGATTTGCAGGTATCTGCTACCTATACTTTTTGCCCTTGCGCCTTATTTATTGCAATAGCAAAGCCAAGTTTTCCCTTTTCTTCCCTCTTTCTCCCTCATTCCTAACATTTTTTTTTCAAAAAAATATTAGTCCTTATCCGTCTCCAGGGTCCCAACTATCTCTGTACCAAAATACATCAAAATCGGTTTAGCCATTAAGGCATGAAGACGTAACAAACAAACAAACTCACTTTCGCTTTTATAATATTGGTAAAGATAAGCACTAATTACTCATTGTGGAAGACCTAATTAATATTGCTTTTATGTTAGAAAAAGACAATTAAACTCATTAAAAACTATTTCTCAGACACTACCATAAGCTACCCTTCTTTTAACAACTTCAATGGTAGGTAAAATTTTAAAAATAATAACATTTCTGTGAGAAAAATATGTTACTGTTAACATCTACGTCAAAATAATAACAAGGTCAGTACAACGGAAAGACAGTAAATTATAATATGGGCGACGAAGTGTAAAAAGCTTTACAGCAATTTTCCGCATCACATACACACACACACACACACTCACACACTTTTTACACGCCCGAGAGTGGTGTTCTGTTTGTGTGTGTTTTATCTTCCACACAGAAAGAGCACGGGAACAATAAAGTATGTAGGAGACGGTCGATTAAATTGAAAGCTGTGTCTGCTATTTGCTATGTTTTACAATCGCTAGTAAAACTAGAAATTTTAAAGCCTATTTCACTCAGAGCTTCCTAGAGCTTTATTTGAATGCGTTATCAACGACCTAACCATCAAATATGGCTTTAACTTGTGTTAACTAGATAAGCATTTCTTTTTTCAGAATACTCTAAAAATAAATAGGGTAATGTCGGAATAGATGCCTCAGGGGGATAGATGTCCAAAAAAGTAGACGTCCGCAAAAGTCGCTATTGTTCTAAAAATATCAAAGATAATATTTTTTACTTTTCGTGAATTTGTAGATAAAGAACCAAAGTACTTGTAAGTTTTAATATAAAATATTTTTAGTAGTGGAAGATAAAAAATTATTTCAGAAACTGTGGCATCTATCCCGCTTTAGCCTATTATCAAATCCAACTGTAGTCGAAATTGGCAAGATGACATCATCATCCATCAACACACACCTGCATCGTACCCTTTTTTTGCGGGGGGGAGTTTCAGACTTGTACTGACTGAAATCCACTCATATTCCTTTTATTGCCCTTTATGTTTCGGGGCCGCAGTATCTCTTTCGAACAACGCGTGACCCCGGCAGGTAGGTTCGTATAAAGCTATATCCGAATCTTTATATAATAACGCTTCTAATTACTGATTCCACACTGTAAGACCAAAACACTAAAATTTCCAACCCTATAAACGCGACACCTCCATTTCCCCATCACAACGTAATCCGCATCGCAACAACTATCGAATAAAAAGCCGCCTCTCTATATATCTATAAGTAATACACCGGTGGCCGCTCAATTTCTGCCCAGATGAGTTTCGTAACACGTTTAGCGCGCCCCAACGCGGCAATCTTGCGCAAATTGGAAGCATCGCTACGGCTAATGATAGTGGCTGCGGGACGACGGTGTTCCAAACTTTTATCACTATGTCCCAACATTATTTAGTGTTTGGGTTAGGGTTACATTAGTGGTGCATTGCCGGGGTTGCGGGTTGTTCGAAAGAGATGCCGCGGCCCCGGAACGTAAAGGGCAATAGAAGGAACAAGAGTGGTTTTAGTCAGTACAAGTCTGACACCCCCCCGCTCTGCCCAGTTATTTAGTTATTTCCCCCGCTCCGCCCAGAAAGGGGGAAGTAATTTGATGATTTCCCACCCCAAAAAAAATGGTGCATATAGGTGTACTATAGAAACATTTCTGTCGAGGTCCTCGGTTCAATTCCCAGGTCCGGCAAACTGTTTATTATTTACTAATATTTTCGTTATTAATTTCTCAGAAGCACCCGTGAAGTCTGGGTTCATGTACGGTTGATGGTAATAGGGTCGCCTCCTATTATATGGGACTTTAAATATAGGTGTCGAAATGTGGTTGTACTAATAGGTACCTACACCTCTGTTTTACACTTCGGAGATTACAGGCATTATGTTATGTGAATTATAAAATACAAATTTTGGTGATAAACGGGAGATGACAGAGTTATTAAAACATAATTTGGTGAATAAGGTACTGTTGAAAACTATGGGATATCTGATTTTAGCTGAAAGTTAATTAACGAGAACGAACATTAGTCTTATTTATTAACTAGGTAGGGAAATAGTCAAACGTTTCAATTACATTCCAGTAAAAAGTTTAATTTACCAGACATTTTCAAAAAGTTCCTAATGTTCTACAGCAAGTATTTATACAGAGAGTTTTTAGTCACATCTTCAGTCATCATTCAAATTCTCGTTTCATGTGTCATGTTCAAATTGTCATGAGTTCAGTTTAGCTTTAGTTCATTTCTTACTTATACATATTACAATTGATATAACTTTTTATTTGTAATGGTCATCTGAACTGAAGCGTGACTGTGCGTTCTATCACTTTGTATACCCCTGTTCCAACATGCACTTAACATACAGGACTACATGGATCTTTTGGCGTGTTAGACAAGGAGGGTGTTATATATAGTAAAAGAGTTTTATAAACTATAATGAAAACCAGACAGTATTTACCTTGATAATCTGGAACTCAATCGAACAAAATACCAATAAACGGTTTCATCTGTGCGTGCACCACCCTAGGCCACATCATCGCTTCACTCCCAAGTGAGTTGCGGCCAAACACAAGTCTATTGAGTATAAAGAAAATACCTTGCGCTAAAAGATCCCTGTACACCTGTATACTTATTTCCTTGGACTGCATAAAATAATTTAGCATCAAGAATTCCACAAGGAGAAAGGCGACCCCAGAAGAAGGAAGACACAGCTCATGGAGGTTAAATTGACTCTAGTAGGGAGTCCGTATCTACGCGCGACTCCCTAATCGAGTCAGGTTGACTTCTATGAGGCTAACCCTGCGATTAGAGAAGAACAAGAGAAGAGGAGATGCGGGGAGGAAACAAAAGATTTGTTTGTTTCATTGTGCTGTTGCATTGTGATGTTTGTATTGTTTTGTTCTCTCACGGGGTCTTTTCATTCCTTTTCATATTTGAAAAACAATATCGTTTCGTGTTTTCCTTTTAAATGTTCACCATGTTTTAAATGAAAATATGAAAAAAATTGTACTTCAAACATTTAAGTAGGCATAAAGTACTTATTTTTGTTTAAAAATATTACTATTTAAGTCAAAACATTTTTGTTTAAAGCCAGCACGATTTATTTCTATTTACTTACCGTCGAAAAAATTAAATACTTTTTACAATATTACCGCAAAGTAAAATCCGACTATATTTCAGCCTCATTTTAATTAATCAAATCCCAGGGATTCCCCGGGTATCGCTAAGCCAGTGATTATTTTAAATTGTGCCATCTACATGATTAAGGAAAATGTTATATTTCGTTCTTTCAGTGATTTTGCCCGAGGTAAAATTGTCGACTTGTCGTGGTAATATTGTAATAAACTTTAAATGTATGTTTTATATTCGTTTTTGCAAGGACGGTCGTCTTATCGAGTCCGAAATATCACTTTAACAATAACTATGTTATTATTGTGGGTCATTTAAGCATTTGAGGGCCCAAACAAGAGTTTTGGTATTTCAACAATGCTGTACTGCTGTATCTATGTAAATCATATTCTTTTTTTACCGTTTCATCTTTATACTTGATAGCATGGCACTTCGTCTCGGCCCTTTGAAAACCATGTTTGTTAATTATGTGTGTCTTGATCTGTATGTTTACATGTGTTAAATGTCATTTTGTTCCCTGACTTTACATCTTGCAGCCTGGTTTAATGATTTCTTCAGAACCAAAACATTACACCAAGATTCAAAAAAAAAACTTTTAAAATCCAATGTTCTATACAAATCCGATTTAAAATCAATACTGGCAATTCCTCGCTCGATATCTGAGACAAACTTAATGAGATCTCCAGAAAGTTGCCAGCTAAATGCTTTTAAGTAAAGACTGATGAACACATTACCCTCCTTTGCGGCGCGCAGTCGGTAAAAATAATTACTCATTCTACCAACAAACTCGATAAACTCTACCGGGTAAAGTTTAATACTAGTAGCTCAGATTATATAGATAGATCGAATACATATTTCAATATCCTAGCCATCGCAATATCATGACAAAGAAGCTTTTAAAAACCACAATAAAAATCTAATTTAATACCGATACCAGTAAAGCCTCACTCAATCTCCAGCTACTGAGACAGTCCTAATGAGATCTCCAGAGGGTTGCCAGCGGAAAAAATGCTTTTAAAATTAAAATAAATTCTTCCCGAGGCAGCCTCGCTGCATGTAATCAATTGAAGATTAAAGGCAAGAGGATTGCTCTGAGCTTCGCGGAATAATTTTCTATTTCATAATTAAGCCGCTTTGTGTCCTCGATTGCGAGTGGCTTAGAGGTTTAGTGGCACGGATTATAATTAAAATGATGTCCTCATGTACGTGAGTGTACTCAAGGTTTAGACTCTTATAGGTGCCCCTTCAGTTAGGCAGATTGCTTCTCTGATAAATATATTTGTTAACCGACAGCCTGCTGGACTTATGTATAGACATTAATCAAAACACTTCTACGTATTCCTTTGAATTTAGGTTATTGTTATCATGTAGCTACTGCCTTGTTGATCTAGTAAACATACGCGTTACTGCTATGAGCTTATGGTCTTGTGCGTGATTCCCAAGGCTAGTGTTATATTGTTTAATCCATCATAATTTTTAAGTAGCAACCCGGATCCTGGATTGGTACCCACTTGATGACAATATCTCACCTTTATTGCATGGGACTCAAGCATAATTGATTTAATACCGACATTATCCTATAAGTGCCGAATATTTATCGAGTATGGCAGTTGTCATACAGTTCTACTATTTAACTAGTTCTTTCTTTTATTTAAGTTATTTATCTGTCGGTCTTAACTAACTCTAAAGATCCCTGAAGATGCACTCGACTTAGTCTTAGAAACTTCCGTTCTTAGAAAAGACAAAACACTTTGCGATCCAATACCGTTGTGAAACTACACCGTAAACAAAACAAAAGGAACCGATAAATAAAGCAACTTTAAACAAACAAAAACTCTTTGACGACAAATATAAAAAAAATGCAAAGAAAAACAGTTCCAATAAGTCTCGATGAAATAAAGGTTGCATTAGTCCCAGCTGCGGGAATAAATCGCGAGTTTACAGAAAGAAGCCAATCTATTTGAGTGTGGCAACACAGAGCGTTCAGAAATCGAATACGCTGTACCTTTGGGAAATTACTACGGCCGGCAAACCGGCGGTTCCGCTGAGGAGCCGTCATAGCTTGTTAGGACAGAATAATGTATAACTGGTGGCTTGATGGATGCAATAATACCCGATTGAGATCAACGGAATTTAGGAATCGTTATTCGCTGTAAGTAACTTGCCTTTAGGCTTGGCTATCGAATACAAATTATGTTTTGGCAATGCTAAGCCGATTTTTTATAGCATATAGTAGATAGTTTCTACGCACGAGCATAATTATGGTAAATGTATGTCAATCAATAATAGTATCATACCTACCACAGTGGATATAAAGAGTAGGTTGGTATATGAACGCACGCATAGTACCCAACGTACTCCGGCGAACCTGTTAATATGTTGGTCCTGCCCTTAATTTATCTCTAAATGGCTGCACCGATGTTGATGATCACATATTGTTGAAACTTCACAATAATTCCTGTTCAGATCTCTAGAGTACGTATCGAACCTGCAAAACTTTACTATGTCAATATGAGCTGGTTGCAACTTCGGTTGGAACTACTTAGAATGTATACTTACTTTAGTGCACTTTGTATAAGCAGTGTAGGACCTTTAACTCCATTTTGGTTACAATCCTCGATTCAATTCCCAGACGGTGCATATAGTTATTTCGTATTTCCTATAGGTTTTCAATTCTGGATACGTGCCTGGTTGATAGCTTTAGGCTAACCTCCTATTACCTGAAACTTAAAAATAACTGCGACAACATAATCCTTACTATCTTCTTTCTTCTTAATATATATAAATCACGTGTCATGTTGTTTGTCCGCGATGGACTCCTAAACTACTTAACCGACTTTAAATTAAATTTGCACACAGTGTGCAGTTTGATCCAACTTAAAAGATAGGGTAGGTAGGGTAGGTAGACTAGGTAGGGTAGGTAGAAAATTGCATTGCAACGCATGCCGGAGCACAGCTAGTTAATATTATAAAAGCGAAAGTGAGTTTGTTTGTTACGTCTTCACGCCTGAATGGCTAGACCAATTTTGATGAATTTTGGTACAGAGATAGTAGGGAACGCGGAGACGGACATAGGTTATTTTAAAAAAAGATTGAGATGTGACGGAGAAAGAGTGAAGAAAAGGGAAAACTTATCATTGCCATTACAATAAATAAGGCGCAAGGGCAAAAACTACAGGTAGCAGGTACCTGTAAATCAGGAAAGGGGAACTGTGTTACCCCGAATTTAACGCGAGCGAAGCCGTGGGCAAAAGCTAGTATATATGCTCGACTTAAAAACTTGGAAAAAAGAAAAAAAGTTAAAACTTCAAAAACTGGCGATGATTAAGTGTACCATGCACTCATACCCCTTTTTAGAGAACAGGTTTTGTTATGTGGTCTCTAAAGTTTCCTCTCATTCTGCTTCCAGTACAAAATCCCGAAGAAAGAGGAGGTGGTGGAGCAGCAGCCCCTCGAGCCTGACAACCCGCTCATGAGGAAGAAGAAGACTCCTGAGGAGCTGGCGGCTGAAGCGGAGCTTGAAGACCAGGATGAGTTCACCAGTAAGTTTCTTCTCTGAACAGAAGAAATCGAAACTCCTGCAATACTACTTTTATGTAGCTCCTTTAAGCTTCCGCCAATTTCATATCGTGTTTGAAACAAGGCGGGCAGTTAACTGTAACATTTACGCTTCAAACGAAGAAGGGAATAACGTGAGGAAACTAGCATTCATGACCTACATATAGTTGTTTCGGGTCTGGCTGTTTGTGTATGTGAGTTTAACTCAGAACAGACAAATGTTTGTAAACGCACTCACGATACAGGAAAAAATCCTAGTGTGAGGCTGTGAGGGTCAATGTTTTATTAAAAAAATAATAACCCGAGAGCCTAATATGGACTTACTTATGAAGACGAAGAGTACCCCATGTCCTAACAGCTCCGTCTTAACTCAGTCAGGAAACGTTGACATGTTTTAATTATTTTTCTCTCGTTTCAGAACTGAAAAACACTATCGAAACGCAAGTGAACGAACTAAAGTCGCAGATCGAGAGCAAGTGCGTGATGCAGTGAGCGCCTCTCGACTTATGTAAACTATCTGAATACATGATGTAGCTGAGCTAAGGTCATTGTTACGACGATGTTTCACAACCCCTGTATACACCCCAACACCCCCACACGACCCCTGAATAGCGAATAATAAAAACATCCAAAAATAATAACAATTTCGTTCGGACGTATCAATCATTCGCGCTCAAAATTTTTGTAGGAGAGATTCGAATTCTAAATTTTTTCGGAACGTAGTTGGCTAGTGGCGCGTTGGTGCTTGATAATAAGCAATAATATTTTTATACATTCATAAAAAATTTTGGAAGGCAGCCCTCGATACAACTGTGAAGCGCGTTTCAGAACGTATGGTCAAAAAGTCATGATGTACCGCGCGACAGCACGCGCTCGCGACTCTCGGGAAACAATCCGTTTTATATGTTGAAGCTTGTGATATATTGTTATTTAAGTGTAAAGTTGAAATAATATAAATACAACTAGAACGAACGGTGTAATCTATTTAAAAAGAAAGCAAAATTATTATAAGGATCTCAAGCACGCGTGTAGTCTCGATCGACATTCGATTGTTCATCGCCTTCTCTTCTCTATTTCGCACTTACATTGAAATAACAATGTATTCGTCCCTCAGGGTATTTGTTTCATCCAAATTCCACGCTTCCCCGGGTTCTCTACGATTCGCTTGAGCTCTTCGACTTTTGCCTCTAAATCTTTTGCATGCGTGCTTATGCAGTGTTAATCTATGTGTCAATGTAATTTTGTTTAGGTGTACATACCTGTAATCGACCTAGCCTTAATATCCACATCGAATATAATAGGTAATTGTTATGGCGGCGCGGCAACGCGTCGGCTGTCGTTGTCCAATACTTTCTTGCATGTTTAATATAAGAGTCAATGTTCATTTAGTGTTTAATGTGTAAAATGTTGTAGATAAACAAGTAATTCGCGTTGTGTTACCGTCGCGCCGGCAAGCGTTGTTCTAATCTAATGTTTTATCGATGTTTTACGCTTAGGTATTAAAGTTAAATAACACATTGTGGTGTGAGCAAATTATTCGAGCGATTATGCCATCTTGGATTGTAGTAGTGATGGGGAAAGATTTGTTATCGATAGATTATGAAGTAGGTATTGATAGGCACATACTGGAGCGTAAAGATCGTAGAACAGCAATGCACTAAATGAGGACGTTGACACATAAGCAGTTGGCAGCTGGTCGATAGGGCAGGACTGAAGAGGAGAGCGTGGTGAAGGCAGTCGCGCTAATGGTTCGAACAATGTTGTCCACATAGTTATAAAGCTGCAAATGCAAAAGATTTGTTATCGTCAAAAGCTGTGATATATGAATATAATAAACTAAAGCGCGCAATGCGACGACCGCTCGCGCTCTTAGCTTCTTCAATCTTTCAATATTCGACACGAAACTATCATTCTACCTTCTTGTAGATCGTACCTATTCGGATTACAATCTCTTCAATCAGCACATCATGTATTTTATATATTTTAGTTGTATCTTCTTCACACGCGATGCTTTTTGGAATAGTCTAGTAAGTTCTTGGTAGACTCATGTTATGTGTAGACCTCATTGTGATAGTGGAAGTGGTACATATACGTGTTTGAGGTTATGTAACAGATGTTAATGTAATTCACCCTGCACTGTGTCCGTTTTATAATAATTATATGAATTACACAAACATAGGTATGTTTAGGTTAATTTATTCGTTTAAAGTTCGTAATCTAATCCAGTTATTTAAGTACAACAGAAATAAGGACACTGACACCAATCTGCATAGTTTAAATCGATGGCACATCACTAATTAGTCGAGTTGTCTGACAGTTAGTCGATGCATTGATTCTCAACAAATCGCATCGCGTGTTAAATACTAAGATTATTTTAGATACTTCACTTACACACTTAATGTAACTGCTTGCTTATCTTACGTTATGACATTCTGTCAATTACACCTACCTTCTCTTCACACATATACTATTCAATATACAAACATGTAAATAAAAAAGTAATAATTTCTGATTGTTTATTGAGAATGCTACTATTTTTCTGGAGTTTAAGAATCGTCTATTTTTCGCACTGTACTGCACTCGATATATTTTCATAGCTTGTTTCATAGTTATGTTATATTCGGAGCACGCACGCTGTATCGTAAGATGGGCATCACTCCTAGGCCCCGTCCGGCCACATCACTAACGTAAGTCATAAAATATATAAATTTAAATTTTCACAATGTATGTGTGGTTAGACTAGGTAATAATATTATAAACATAGTTGTACCGTATGTGCATGGCAAATCTAGCTAAATGGTTGTATGTAGACATTCAATACAATAATAGTTGTTAAGTCAATTGGACCTGTCTGATGACCAAATTTCGATCGAATCTATCTTTCCTTACATCCTCTTGTGTGTTAGAATACTAATCTATAACCTTTGTCTATATCTTCAATCTATCGTAGTTTAGTCTGCGTTCTACGTTGTTGACTCTCAAGTAGCTGATAGTTTAGATAAAAACGTTATTTTGGTATAGAACGATCTGTATTCGGGAGTGTGGACGTTACTGTCACTAATTTAAAATTAACGGAACTTACATTCTCTGCGCTGTCAGAGAGCTGTCACGATGACACTGACGTTTCGAAACGTCATTTATTTGTGTTTGAATCCTTGTCTGGCAGTATTTGAAGTGTGTAACAGCGTGGAGGTAATGTAACTTCGATGGTTCATTGAGATAAATTGTAAGTTTTCTTGCATGGCAATGTTGACAAGTGTGCTCTTGGCGTGTTGGTGTCGTTCTCTCCTAATTAGTCTTGTTTCAAGCTGTTTGTTAAACATAATGTTTAGATGCTTCTATTAATGTGTATATTTAAGCTTTCGATGTTCAGTGTATAGTTCATAGTTATATAACGTTGCTTAACTGCGCCATTTCTAAAGGAATTTGGGTGATATCAAATGGTTGTTAAATTATTTTCTGTAGAACCGAACGACTTTCTACGACACTGTTTTATTTCATATGTAATGTTTAATATTGTAATAATAACAAATGTAACACATCGATCTCTTTACCCTACTGGACTTGTCTTTCATAATGTAATGTAACTTCACACAACAATATGTTTCTTTTTTATAATATTATAGTGAATTTATAAAGAGGTTTATACAAGGTAGATGTGTAGTTTAGACATAAAGAAAATAATTATAAAATCAAAATTTTTGAAGAGAATATAAAATTAATTATTTCCGTGAAAACCCGTAGTGTTAATTTTAAGGAATCCAAGATGTCGCGACCAATTTTTTATATTTTTTGCCACGAAGAAGATAAAATTGATGAAACAGTTGGATATTTTCAAATCTTATGACTCTCATACTCAGGGTAATATACTACTTGTAGTTATTTGTTCATAGTATCATTTAGATCATTTAGGTATGAAATGTATGACTTTTTGGCCTACGAAGGCTTTACATAACCTTTCTTCTAAACTTTTCCCTCTAAATGTACCCCTTTGACCCGACGGTAGATCGTCTATTCACTGTTGTTCTTAAATCCTTAGAGGAGTTATGAAATGGTAGACTAAATAACATTTTATGACATAACTTGTTAAACTTATTAAATAAACTAGCCTATTAATAGTTGCACTAGGTTTAATGTAAGGAGGGAGGCATGTGATGGTGCATTTGTAGACACACACGAATCACCGAAAATACTCTTGAACGATGTAGAATACTGTGAGTGACACGAGATAAGACTAATACAGTACAAATGCATCATTTACTAACAGAGATATACAGAGGCGGGGAGGACAGTCGGTAGATTTATCATCTGAACTCACTAATGTCATAAAATCGTTATTAGAATGAGGAAAGAGACAAAAAAGAACGAGAGAGAACATTTTACACGAACAGCTGACATTTAATTTAAGTAAAATTTTCAAAACATCCTTGTTGACAAATAACTATGAACCATTCAAATGATAATCCTGCCGACGTATAAACATTTCAAGAATTGTTCGTAACATCCAAAGACAACAGAACGAAATGAGGTCGGTGATTGCAATATAGCATAGACAATTAGAGACAACGACACTAAACCACACACTCAAGAGCTTTTACACTTAATGCCAGTGTTAATTTATTGTTAAAAACATTCATTTCTAAATTCTGACGGCGCAGAATTAACAAAGAACTGATTTGAAAGTGCCACAGACTAACAATATTGCGCTAAAAATGTTATTTTTCCTTCTCTGCGCTGTCTATTCTATGTGATTCTTAATAGTTTTAAAAACATATGTTATTGTACTGGAAGGAGTACGTCTCTGCCTCGTAATATCTGCCAATTGTTGTAAACTAAATCTCGGCGCATTCCTTCCAGTTTTTATTGTTTGTATATTATATATTATTATAGTTAATGGCCAACACACTAGTACGTTAGCTTTTAATATTAGTGACATGATAGTGTTAAAATTGCAAGTTTACAGAATGTATAAAAATTTCGATAAAACCATTAAGTACCTACTCATATATGAACGCGGTTCATATGTATGTTGTCTTGTTATATTTAAAAGAAGAAAAGGTTAGTAGTTTATCCACAATTAAATTTAAACTTAGGGATTATGGATGAATAACGAAAAAAAGGTTATTGTTGAAAAATGTTTTTAGGTAATTAAAAAAAACGGATTGAGCTTCTGTGACACCTTGTTGTTAACAATAAGTTAAGTTTTTTTGCAATAAGGCAGCTGTACTCGGCCGATTCACATAACAAAACGAAAATATTTCGACTAATAATTACCTCCACGACACGTGATGACTCGAACATTCAATCACCTGATTATGCATTACAAAATATAATGGTTTCCAAATAGCTATTTGTAACCTTAAGCGCATAAAACAAAGATCGACTTTACATTCCGTCGAACACAATCGAATCGACCGTACAGGCTGTAGCTTCATCTTCTAATAGCTGTATACAAACTGCCGTAATAAACTCTATTCTTATATATTAATAAGGTTAGTTTTCCTTTCACGACTGTATCACAGTAGTACATAGGACGCTTGTTTGCTACCACTTCGTTCGCCATAACTGTTGCGAAGCATTGTTACCGTTTATTTACAAGGTCCCTATTAGTTATTGTATAAAAGTTTAGAGGTAGCCATTTTCATATGGACGTTCAGTTAAATGTGAAAATGGTTTATCTAACATGTTGTTAAATAATAAATAAACTACATTGTACCACTATTTGTGTGTTTTATTTTACCCGACAACTATCCTACAGGAAACAAAACCACTACGCCGCGCGCAGTTATCGAGTTAAGAGTCTATGACGGCCAAGCTATGGGAGCCTTTGGTTTGGAATAGAATGAGCTACACAGTAGCAATAGTGTAAGATCCTGCAAATGCCATTTTATGGAATTCCATAGAAGGCAAGGAATATTTAAGTTCCTTCAACATAATTATAATAGTCGAATGAAACTTACGTGGCGAACGAAAAAACAATCATTTTGAGAAATAACAGAAACCAAAGAAAAAACTAAATCTTCTCATTTGCTACCACACTTCATTTCTATATCGCCCAAAGGTTGTAGACGGTAGGGCATGCTTTTGGAATTAAGTCCATATCTCATTTCTTAAAGTACCAAATAAATAAATCTGCCGCTTCTTTTTAGATAAAATGTCAATACTTTATCTAATAAAAAGAAACGGTGTTAATAAGCATGAGGCCCTGAATTTGTATCCCAGGTCATAACAGGTTTTTCTTTATGTGAACTCCGCTTCTTCGTGGGTGCAGTTTCCGCACTTAGTCCTCAGGTGGGACCGTTGTGCTTAAGATCCCTGGTCAGTTAAATTCTAGGAAGTAAACAGCAGCTAGCAGTCTGGTTTTTGGATATGTTGATAGCAATATGCTCGAACCCTACTTTAAACTACTATAGATACACTTCAGCCTTTCAGTTATTACACGCATAATACTATAGTGCTATAAACTCCAAAGCTTCGATGGTTTGTTGGCCCTCGCCACTAGGTACTTACTGTACATGGGATCTCCATATCGAGCAGTGATGTATTCTTACCAACAGGTCTAAGTCAGGGTTAATTTCTCCTAAAGTCACCTCCTATAGCGTATCCTCTTTCTGGGTTTAATTCAAGAGCAATTGCACGAAATCTCCACGCTTTTGTAGAACTTCGTACATACCTTCTAAACACTGGCCATCAAATAATTGCCCCCGCTCTAGGCGGAGCGGGGGGGAGTGTCAGACTTTTATTGACTAAATCCCACCCATGCTCATTCTTTTGCCCTTTATGTTCCGGGGCCGCGGTATCTCTTTCGAACAACCCGCAATCCCGGTAAACATAAAACACTAGCCTTAGAGGACCCATACACCTACAATAATATTGCGCAATGTTGATGATTGCACAATATGATTGATTAGCTCCGACACCCACACGGTACAATTAAATTGAGACAATATAATTGAACAAGCATTCTCGTCATAACTTTCTTCAGTGCACCATGTCTGATTAAGATTTGGCTGCAGCTATCGTGTGTTTAATTGTAGCGAAACGGAAAAACGAAAACGCCGAATCTGGACTAAGGGCTGGTTGATGAAAAGGCCAATCTACAATAACGAACACCTGTTAAAGGATCTAGAATTATTAACTGAATTGAAAGATTTCTCAGAGCATTAATTTTTTTTTTCAAGTCGTCTTTATTTGCTTTAGGAAACATCTCTTGGTACTTGCTAAGCAACAAATCATAACCCATACTCCTTTTGTCCCGGTCATGGTACAATTTACTTTTAACATTCCACAAAGCAGGTAAATCACGATATAATTGAATGCACTAGATAATGAATTCTCGTTCCTTTTCTTTCGCTGAAGTTTTTTGTGCCATTTTCGCTCCAAAAATACACGCGTGCGTACACGACCGCTCCGAACTATAGACTAATAAATATTGGGCAATATACCATACACAAGACACAATAAATAAATATTGTGCAATAAAATTTAAAAGTCCTCAATCTTTTACTCAATCATTGCGCAATCTTCAATACTATCCCTGAATGTTCAATAATATTGTGCAATCATCAATATTGCGCAATATTATTGTAGGTGTATGGGTCCTCTTAGACGAACTTCCAGAACTTTGTTTTGTTTTAAGAAAACAGTAGAGTTGAATTAGTACTTTCTTTTTCTCGCTGTTTCCTGATCTTTCTGGGCGATTTTCCCATTCAACGTTAAATATATAAAAAGAAAACTACTCGTTACAAAATTTATAAAAATATATTTATCCTAACCTATTCACTGTACATTAATCTAATAAATTTATAGCATTCCACACTCTGTTCAAATTCGTGTTCAAATCTTCTAAAACGTTAAGCATACTATTCATAGTAGTCTTGATCATTCCGTGGTTAGAGTCTTTGAGCCTTATTGTAGCACTATCGTCTGATAGTTCCGTCTTTAAAACTATGCCTTCTGTAGAATCTGTACCACTATCTATGTGTTCTTCTGAAAAGTCTCCAAATTCTTGGTTTAATTTCTTAAGCATCTTCCAAAGTTTGGCTTTGTTTTTGCCAGTGACATCTATATCGTTCTCAGCTGATATTTCTTCAATTTCGTTGTTAATACTTCGTTTTCTTCTGACAACTTGTTCTAAAGTGTTTGGTTCTTCCACAGATAGTTTGTTACTGCCTTGATGTATTCTGGTATGTTTATCTGGTGTGTTTGAAGTTCTTTTAGTTATGTCTTTCTCAGTTTTGTTTTTTCTGTTGACTTTTTTTAGAAAATCGTCATTATCTTCTGAAATCTTTTTAACGTATTTGGGTTTTCTCGGATTTCTACCAAAAAGTTGACTATCGGCCTTCAATGTGTTTAATGAACGTAGTTTGGAGTTCTTCGAATGTCGCTTGCTTAGTCTGTTGAGGTTAAATCTTGATAGGTTCGGTCGAAGATTTTTCAGATCATTTACTTTTTGTCTTGCTTTTTCTAACAAGTCGTCAATAACCCTTCTAGGGTCAAAATCACGATCCTCGAATAAAGATCCTCTGTCAGCTCTATATCTGTAGCTCTGTTTTCGATGTTTGCTCCTTCCAAACATATCATCTTCTCTCTTAAATCGATCCTTACCTATGTTTCTTTTGAATGCATTCTGTATTTTATCTAAATCCTTATTCATATCAATAATTCTGCTTTTCAATGGATGATTGTCAGGAACAAAAACATCACTATCTTCAAAATCATAAGACAGGTCGGCTATGTGTGCATAGTCATCAAAATCATCGTCAACGGATCGTTTAGCTCTACGGTTTTCGTTGCTAACGGTCTCTGCTTCGATTAATGTTTCATTTTTTTTATCCACGATCTGACAGGCTTCAATCTTAGTATTGGCGAGAACCCAGAATCCGAAGGAGTTGGGTGGTAGGTTGATGAGTAAGGTCTTGTATGGACGAACACGTTTCACTACTGGCTTTATGTCACCTTCGTAGTACATTGGACGGCCGTTCACTACAATGTTCCTGTAATTGAAAATGCAGAAAGCGTTATTCTAAAAACTTAATACATGATCAGAGATAAGAAAAGCCCTCATTTAATTTTTCTTTTGCTTTGCCTGACAGGGTCTACGATTGTTACATCAAATATTGCTTACAACCTAAGCATATTTCATTGCAGAATGCTAGAAATTAATAATGGCATAATGCATAAGATATCCGTACCCATTATGGTCGTTTCCCAGTATAAACTGCATGATGTCACCACCCTCTTCTCTCCTGGACAGTCTAAGTGAGAACCTTGCAGGTTCTTCATCCATGTTTGCTCCAAACAGGGTGACTGCACCAGTAACTGGCTTATGACGCAGCGATGTGCAGTGAGCGAAGAGTATCGCTTGTTCGGGATCCATTTCTACGTTCAAAACTCGCTCGCCGACCAAGTTTTTGAATAGGAGTGCCATGTAGAAGCTCTAAAACATAATAAAATAATGCCTTTACTACCCAAATCAAGGCAATCTGTGTTAAAAGCAGATTTCCCCAGTAAAAACTTAGTTCAATGGAGGAAGTAGAACGTGAGGCCCATACTGTTCTTCTGAATGAGGCACACTCACGGGACACACGCCTTCTTTGTGTTAGAATTTTGACAGAAGTGATGATGAAGTAAATTATACAATGTTATTTATTTTTTGCTAATAACCGGTTTCAAATCGAAGTACTAAGCTTGTTCTGAAAAACAGCTAAAAGAAAAAACCCAAGAACAATTTGCAACCTGAGAATCAAACCTCTAGCCTTAGAGCTTTAGTATTGCTGAGACACAGATCTGTGTATCTGTAGAGGAAGCAGGCTGTTATCTACCACCCCTGGTTGTTACCAACGTTGTCACCGAGGTTTTCTGAAGTGATTTCACGATTATTTCATGATGGCGTGATTTTAAACATATTTATTTAAAATCACGCCAAATTTTAAATTAATTCTTTGATGAACTTACCAACGTCGGCTCATACATCTCCTCCTCCTCTAGCTCCCGGTAATGCACAGCAAAGCCGTTCTTAGCCGAGTAGCCCAAACTGGCCAGCCAATCAGCAGCTCGCTCCAGGTCGTTGTATCGCTTCTGATTGGTCTCTGTCAGCCACAGGGGCGTCTGACTGCGAGAAAGAAGCCGCAACAGCTTCAGACGGTCATGTTCCGTCATGCGTTCTAGTTCGTGAGATGACGAGTTGCTAAAAATTAAAATAGAAATCCTTACTAATATTATAAAAGCGAAAGTGAGTTTGTTTGTTTGTTTGTTACATCTTCACGCCTAAATAGCTAAACCGATTTTGATGAATTTTGGTACAGAGATAGTTAGGACCCTGGAGACGGACATAGGCAATTTAAAAAAAAATAAAAATGTTAAAGTGAGAAATGAGGGAGAACGAGGGAAGAAAAGGGAAAACTTAGCATTGCTATTACAATAAATAAGGCGCAAGGGCAAAAACTACAGGTAGCAGGTACCCGCAAATCAGAAAAGGGGGAACTGTGTTACCCTGAAATTACCGCGAGCGAAGCCGTGGGCAAAAGCTAGTTGTAAAATAATCCAAAAAACGTCACGCCTTTATTTCTTCGCAGGAATTAGCAGAGATGTACCAATAATATATTCAACTTTTTCTAGTTATGGTAACGTGTTAGGTAATAAGAGAGAGCCTATTACCGCTTTTGTCAGCAACTGGGCACAGTTCCAGTCTCCGGGTACTCCGCCGATACTGAGAAATTCCGGGTGAAATTATCTGAATACCATTTGGGCATCGAACCCAAGAGCTAAAGCTCAGTAGTAGTGCTACCGACTACTAGATTAATAACATAACTATGTTCTTCTTTTCGAAGCGATGCACCCGATGTTTAAAAAATAAATGAGTTGGACGCAAATAATAATACAAATTCACAAACCCATTCAGTAGCAAAGCATCCATCATATCATTGGATAGCGACACGTAATCCTTAAAGTCACTCTTGGACTCAGCCTGGAGGCACTTGGTGATGTCACCACCCACCACCTTCCACTCTGCTGTCCTCCCAGGGGGAAAAGTCTCGATGATAACGCGTAATGTCTCCAGGTCGTTCAGGTATTCTTCTATGGACTGGTTTGTACATTCTGAGGGAAAGAAATAGGGGGATAAGAAAATGCTGCGAAATCTTTAGAGTGTAAAGTTGGAGAAATCCATGGAAAAAGATCAAATGCTGTGATGTTGCTAAATAAATCGAGTTTAGAACAGCCTGAAGATGCAACATCAGAAATAGAGGATTATTGCTAAAGACTGGTGAGTAGAGATAGACTACTTTAGTCTATCTTGATTTATTTTAAGCTAAACTTTTGCTCTTCCGTCCGTTCTGGTGAGAAAACTATTGATTTAATAAAATTATTAAATACATACCATATCCAAGTTCCCAGAATATATTCCCAACTTTGACCTTTTCAGCAACCGTCAGTATATTTAGAGCAGTATTAGGATCCCACATGCCAGAAAGAGTTCTTTCCCCATTATTCAAAGCGAAAACCAAGTCGAAGCCAGTAGACTTAGCCCAATAGACGAACTTTTTCCACTGTCTATGGGACACTGCCAAGTTTCTTGTATGAAGGTCTAAAGGAACTCTTCTTGGCACATCAGAGTCTATGGCTGTTATGTCGAAGTTTTGTCCATGGTCAGGAAAATCCACGTCATTGATAGAGATGGTGGTGTTGTGAAAAGTCATATGAGCGGTGGATGGGCCCGCTATGCGCAGGTATGCTGGAGTGAGAGATGAAGCCATGCAGATGCATTCTTTGCTGAAAGACAAGAAACAATATTAAGTACAGAGTTACTATTCGCTTGTGGCATTCGTCAAAATAAAACACAATATCGCGCTCATATACTCCGACCATGAATCTTTAGCGATACAGCTGGCACAGATTTAGACGCAAAATTTACTGAGAACTGACTAATGGGAAAACTCGATAGCACTTTCAAATCTAGGATTAAATCCTACCTAAAACGACTCGCTGATCTTGGCAAATAGTCCATCAATTAAAAAAAAAACTAGATTAATTTTAACCATTAATTATAAGTTTAAGTATGAAACACACACGTACAATGTGGGTATATTCCGGCGAAACGCAACATCAGTAAAAACAGGTTCACCAAACTTACCTACTATACTTTTCACTGCTCGAAAATAAATACTTCGGATCTATAGTGAAGCTCAAAAACCTGCTATCAACCAGATTAACATGTTGCTCCGAAATTATCTTTACGCTATACGTATCGGCACTGGTCAGGGACAGAAACCTTAGCAGGAGGAACAGAAACAAATGTATTGTAGTCCCCATCGCGTCAACTACGCGAAATAAAATGTCGAGCGTGGCAAATGCAGTTTATATCGACGTCTGTACAGGAAGAATTTGTGTCGCACGCAAAGTTTGGGTAAAATAACGTCTGGGCAGTTTTAATACTTACGTATGATTGTTTTTGTGACACTACTTTTTTTGCGGATGGGAAATCATCAAATAACTTCTCTGGGTGGAGCGGGGTTGAGTGTCAGATTTGTACTGACCCTAACCCACCCATTTTCCTTCTATTGCCCTTTATGTTCCAGGGCCGAGGTATCTCTTTTGACAACCAGCAACCCCGCTTTAATTGATCAGATGTAAGCACATACCACAGAATCAAGAAGTCCTTTTGCTCCTTGGGTGCTTAAAGTTAAATTCGTAGTACCTACATTTTCTCAATTTGTCTCATCTTAATTATAATATCCTAATTAAGCTTGCGTTTGTCCGCAACTCGCCAGTTACCGTTTCGCCACAGTCACAAATCGCTAGTTATACTGGTCCATATCTAAATTAGTTAACTCAGCATATCACATCCATTTCTGGACTTTGACTGGTGGGCTTCGTCTTTCCGCATCTAGTCCGACCAGGCCAGCTGATAACGGTCGGATATCCATCTAGCTCCGAAGCGTCTAACGACGCGCTTGCCAACAACTTCACTCCCGGACTCGTTTACTCCATCGCATCGGCCGTCACACATCTATTTCTGCTTAATATTTTATATTAAGTTTTATGATAGTCACTATGAGTGACTTCAGATATGTGTCTGTTTAATATATTAACCACTATCGGATAACAGCGTAGGTGCCGTACTACTTAGCACACTCGCATTCCGAATCCTAGTCATTTTAAAATTTCAACGAGCGTTTTACAAGCGATTTTTTCAAGTAATTCAGAATTCGATAAAAAAAAGTAGTGCGCAATTGGAGTGCTAATTGCAAGAAATATAATGCTGTAAGAAATATAGTACTGTAAGATTGTAATACCCTACAAGCTGCAAATCCTGGCATTTTAAACAAAACCCTGAATACCCATTACTGTTGGCAACACAAAAATGCTGACTGTCGCAATAAGCAAAATTCTTGAAGGCATGCATTTTTAATATTATACATTATTATAGCAAATGTTACACAAGGTTTGTTTATTTTGTTATGTACATTATAGCACGTTTGAACATGCATTAATTTCTTGTGAATAATTTTGGCTAAGTACCTACGTTTCTTACGCGCGTATTATAAATTATTTTTAGGTGCCACTGTACCCAAGAGAATTTGATTTAAAATGTAATCTCTCACGTGAATAACGCGTGCATTATTATTTATAAGTAACTTACGCACCTCGCCCCCCCCCCCCCGACGCATAAGGAGAAGATGTTAAAGAACCATGTTTTCTAAAAAAATACATTAAAGTCTTTCACGCTTTTCCTTTTATTACTAAACTAGCTTTTGCCCGCAGCTTCGCTCGCGTTAAATTTGGGGTAACACAGTTCCCCTTGCGCCTTATTCATTTGTAATAGCAACGCTAAGTTTTCCCTTTTCTTCCCTCTTTCTCCCTCACATCCCACTTTTTTTAAAAAAAGCCTATGTCCGTCTCCTGGTTCCCAACTATCTCTGTACCAAAATTCATCAAAATCGGTTTAGCCATTAAAGCGTGAAGAGGTAACAAACTCACTTTCGCTTTTATAATATTAGTAAGGAAGACAGCATCGGGCCCATAATTCTCGAAGATTAAGGCAGAAATGTTCCATCCGCCGGACACAAATCCAGATTCCGTGGCTGTCACTGACAACGTGGATGCGGAGCATCCATGACATACCGAGATGCAACCATTCTTATCCAGAGTATTACTCAATACTAACTGGGTTATGACTGGATCTGGAGATAGACAGTAGGATAGGCAGTCGCTTTGTGTAAAATAATGGTACTCAACTACAACCAATTGGACTGAAAACCGACCGCAATAAAGTTGGGAAAAGGCTAAAAAATAATTCACAGCAGGAAACCAGTGGTGTCGTAGGTCATTGGTTCGACAGGCCCAAGGCCAGGAGCCAGGCCACACAGGCAATTAACTCTTTGTGTAATTTAATTCATCACCACTGCAGCACTGCTTTCAAAGCGATCAAGAGACATCGTATTTTTTCTGCCCTTGTCCTTTTTCATCCATTCTCCTATTTAATAGACGTCACGGCATCATTTACTCCTTTCCCCTTCAAATCATTCCTGACACTGGAGTCGTTTGTCTTGCAAACGACTCCCTTTCATTTTTTCTGTAATGGGCGCAACTTTCAAATTTCCTTTATCATAGGTAATCATTCCTTACTTAATCCATTCTTGTCACTCCACACATCCATCTCGACATTCTCATCTCCGCTACATGCAATCGTTGATCATCCACCTTTTTTTACAGCCCAGCATTCTGACTTAACAGTACAACTGATCTAATCACGGATTTGTATATTTTCCCTTTAAACTTATGGGGCATCCGTGGATCATAAATATTGTTCCAGTGACCTGTCGCCATTTCATCCATCCTGCGTTGATCCGGTGCTTTACGTCCCAGTCTACTTCGTCATCGCCTTGGACAGATCAAGAGACATTGATAGGAAACCGGCATGTAGTAGAACAAAAACTTCGAAGACAATAGACATGCGATATCAATGGGCCCATGTCGTGGATTTACGGCTCTTTCACTCTCGTAAATAACTTTATACTTGATTTTGTAGTCCTCGTAGTAAGTCTACAATAAATATAACATCACGATTAAGATCCGGTAGGTATGTATTAACTTTCATATCGATAAATGAGTAGGTATTAAAATCTCTTTCAAACACAACAACTTGGCTGAACAATATACTTATTACTTATCAAACGGAACAGCGATTTTAATTTTTATTTACATTATTATAAGATAATTATTAGATTATCAAGTATCAATTTGTACTTGCTACTCACGAAATGATTATCATGGTCATAATCACCATAATGACGTCATTAAGTAGCTATTTATCTATACAGACTATCCGATGAAAATCAGCTTAATTTTGGATTTAAAATATTTTGTTGCCGTGTTAATTGGACCGCCGCGCATTGGGAAAACCAAAAAATACATTCAAATACTTTTTCTAATTATTTATTTATTGATTTCACTTTAAGATTAAACAGCACTTCGCCAATATCTATTATTTATAATGAATGGCATTTCATATTTACCGTACTTTAGGGTTTCTCTTTCAAAGTTGAAATGTTAGACAACCTACATACAATCCTCATCTCATAGAACAAATCGCCAGCAGTTAAGTTTCCAATTAATCAAGATTCTTCCAAGAAGTTACCCATTAGTCGTAACGTTTTTACTAGTCTGAACGGTTAGTGTGACCATCGTCATAAAAAAAGTTTCATTTTTAACACACTTTGACATTTTTGACGTCAGAGCTGTCAAACGCTCACGCGATGACTTATGTCATTAGTCATCCGATATGTTTCTGCTATTTATCTCGAAATATTTTAGCGAAATACAAAGTTATCGAATCGTAGCAAACAGATACTACTAGAACTAATATTACTGATAATCACTTTCACGTAACGTGTGATAGTGTATGTTGGTCGTGCGTGCAATGAGAACAAGTGGAAAAGTTTAGTGTGGAGTCGTATTCCAATGTTTACCTCAGTGTGTGTTTTTATTAGTTAAAATGGATAATAGCAGTGATAAGAAAGACGATACGAGTGCTCAGAAGAAAGAGGTGCTCTCAAGTTTGCAGAAAATATGTTTAGTGTGTGGTGATAAGGCTCTAGGTTACAACTTTAACGCGATCTCATGTGAGAGTTGCAAGGCGTTCTTCAGACGAAACGCTTTAGCCAGCAAGGAGTTTAAGTGTCCGTTTACAAACAACTGTGTGATTACTGTGGTTACAAGAAGATTTTGTCAAAAATGTCGACTAGAAAAGTGTCTTTCTATAGGCATGGTGAAAGAGTTTATTATGTCGGACGAAGACAAGGCGGAAAAGAGACGGAAGATAGAAGAAAACAGAGCTAGGAAACGTCAACGTGATCCTGACGACGCGGTAACTAGCTCGAAGAATGTCAAACGAGATGAAGAAGGTGACACTGGCTTCATTCCGTTACAAGACACCGTGATTCAGTATGATACTCTTAGTACAACATGTAGTCCTAGTAGCACGATGGTGCAGTCTCCACTGTCAAACGACCTGGATACGTCATTACAATCTCCTCAATACTCCTACACTCCTGCTCCACCTGTTACAAGTAATGATCAATACACAATGAAGATATACCCAATTGATGAAAAGTCAGTTATTAATAGAGCAATTTATGAACAACGGATGATGGACTCTTATTTGTATGAGAATGGTGAAAGTAACATGTATGGAGAGACTCCAAAGCAAAATAGTATAAGGTTTGTTGGAACATTTTGTTGTTATTTATTTTGGCCGATGTTGCATGCATTGTTCCTGCTTTGGGTTGTCCCGGTTTGATAGACATGGTATATTCTACAAGAATTTGTAACATTAGTCAGAAAAGGCCTCTTCTGATTAATATTTTACAAATTATTGTTAAACTACACTGACATTTATTTGAATAGCCTAATTAAATAAATATATAGCATCTGATAATAATATTTTTTACTTATTTTGATGTTTTTTACTTTCATAATTCTGTTAGACAAGAGTATGCAGTTCAAATTTCCAACTGACAGTGGCAATTTAAAATGATGTGAAGCAAAAGTGTACATTCAAGGTTTTGTAATGTACCTCTTGCATCTACAGCATGCTCGATGTCCCTCATGGCATTTCCTTTTTTTTTCGGATTGCCAGTCAATATGAGAAATGCCATAAGGTACATTGGCAATAAAAACAAGTTTTCTAAGATAAAATCTTCCTATTATCTAAGAAAATATCCAGAAATTTTAAAAATGAACTTGTGCCTTTTGCATTTTAGGCTTGATGATTTAGGGATATTTCGTTGATGTTACTCATATATCCTGAAACCAAATAATCAAAATCAAAAGTTTTTTATTCAAATTAGGCTGATAATCAGCACTTTTTGAACGTCACATTACAAGAGACAGTCCCACAAAAACGCCCTGCCCTTGGCCACTTCCTTCCTCCATATTTTTCCCTATATTAATATAAAGTATGTACCTACGTATTTGTAAACACTGAGATGTTACTTGACAAATTATTAATTGTCTGAGAATGGCAGGTATTGTGACAAAACATAGAATAGGTCAAAGTTGAGATAAGTTTTGAAGGCTGAGTGAATTTTAAATAATACTATATATTTTGTTTAATGAATATGCTAAATAATTGCCAAAAAAAATTAAACCAACTGCTTCCTAATATATAAGTTTGAATAAAATTAAAAGCCTGTCATCCCGATTCAAGGCATAAACCTTCCTATCATCTTTCCACTTATCTGGATCCTGCAACACAAAGGAAGTATCCTGCTTGTACTCTTCAAGTTTGTTCCACCATCTAGGCCTGGGTCATTGGCGATGCCATTTGATGTTATCACTGACCAATGTTTTGAAGGTCTTAGGCCACAATGCATCTGATCAAAATCAAAATAAAAATATTTTTATTTCACATAGGCCTATATGGTAGGGGAGCCCATGCGGGGATTTCGGGATTTACTAAAGCGCGGCAGATTAATATACAGGGAGATACCTTGTACCCGGTTAAGTACCTCCACAAAACATGAGGCCCATATATAAGGCCGCCCGTGAAGGATACAGGATCAGATTAGTAAAAAAAAATTGACCATCAGAAATTCTCGAGCGCGTCAGATTAAGGTAGGGTGAGTTAATTACATCCTAAAAAGTGTATATTCCACTAATCTGACAATTTGACAGTGACGTAAAAAAAGGGGAGGGCAACAAAGTTGTAAAAAAAAACGTCATCTCGACATTCTCGAGCGTAGCTAATTTTTTTTTATTTTGAAGAAAATAATTCAAGAATAATGAAAAATATATAATCTGACGATTTCCGCAAGCCGAAATAACAAAAATTCGTCGATAAAGTTAAATGCGTGCAGCTGCGTGATGCCTACATTTCCTTCTCCGCGTTTCTATTCCTCTCTCACTCTTTCTCTATCTATTACTCTCTCACTCCGTCTCCACTCTGATTTCTGCTGCCATGACGCCATCACAGGAATTCGGGAAGTTATTGGTTTTACCCCGTTTTGCGAAAATCGAGTTTTCATCAGATCTTGACGTTTTAAGGTCAGAAGAAGCTTCCCTTACTACCCCCGTGATGTTATCACTATGTCTATATTTACAATTAATAGATGTGTGTGTGTATGTGAGTATGTGACTCGCTTATAACTTTTGAACGACTAAACCGATCGGAATCTACTAAACGGGGTTCTAAAGATTTCCCTCAAAATTAGATTTCCTGTGAATTTGAACCGATTCGGACCGATAGATTTTGAGAAATTTTGAAATATCTCAAAAAAAATAAGTTTTTTTTTTAAAGTGGTTTTTTTGGAATAACTTTTAACCGGCTTTATCGATTAACTTCAAAAACTAATCCGCCTTTGAACATGAAAAACCACCTTGATCGCCACCAAGCTGGTCAAAATCAATTGATTCGTTCGAGAGATATCGTGAACGAAAGAAACCCGAAAACGTGTTTTTTCGGGATTACTCCGAAATTTGTGGTTCGATCAATTAAAATTGCAAAATTACTTATGAGGATGATAAAACTGCGTCGAATGCCGCTAACCGCGTGAAAATTGCTTGATCCATTCAAATGTTATTGCGGTTTGAAAATTCCAAAAATAGTGTTCTATGAAACTTCTATCAGACTTTCGAGCTGGGAGAGCTCAAATGAATAGAAATATTATTTCTTTGAACTCAGCGAGCTCAAAATATCCGCCCAGGAATGGAATTAGCGGGATGTTGCAGGGATGGCCTTTAAGGTGAACCGTTTTTCTAATTTTTTTTTGTCAGATCAGGCGAATCCCTCTAGATAATCGTCAGATTATGAGACAGTACGTTTAGAACATAAAGATGAACCATATATATCTTAATCTGACGCGCTTGAGTATTTCAAAATGGCGATTTTTTTTTGCACATTATGAAAATGGCCGCGAGTTTGCGTCCCATCGAAATCGTCAGATTAGTGAATGAGAGCTTTTATTTGGTGCACTTAACACTCCCTTAGAAAATCTGACGCGCTCGATAATTTTTTTTTTTTTTTTTCATTTTCAACCCTTAAATACAAACACCCGCATCGTGCAAACGATCAGATTAACATACGTACATTATTAAAAATACGTAGGGCATTGATACTATCAATATCTGACGCGCTCGAGGATGTCCATGCAACAGTTTTTTTTTACATATTTAAAAATCTACAGCTGCTTCCCCCACCGATGTAAAGGTATAATCATATAAAATTTTTTTCTTCTTATCATCTAAGCTTTGCATCCCAATAGGTCTCTACGACGCTCGAGTAAATCCCCATTTAGCATCGTGGGCTCCCCTACTAATATGAGCACTTATGAAACGTCGAGAAAGGGTGCACGGTTTGAGTTGGTTGTTTCCTATGGAGAAGAACCGGCAAGAAACTCCATGGTTACTCTTTTAAAATCATTTCGTTTTACAATGTTGTTGTTACAGCATTAGTACTTAAGTATGAGAGGACAGCATAGGCCCGACAAAAGTCATTGCTTACTTTACAAAACGTAAAATAAAATAATACGTTAACAAAAGTTAACAAGCGTCTTAAAAACTACAAGCTACCATGTCCACTCATACACAACGCATTGATAAAAAAGAATCTGTACAAGAATAAAAAAAAAATTGCAAAAAAAAATAACGATGAGAAAAGTCACACAGATCTGGCATGCAGCAAACATGTCTTGCCCAGTCCCATATAAGCTTTGCTACATTTATGTATAACATTAGCAGTTTGTGTGCGAGTGTGTTTGACAATACCAATACTCTTTTAGAATGTTTTACTCATCAAGACTTCACTCTCACATACATCACACTCCCTTACATAGAAGCCCCAATATAATGCTTGTAATTGACAGATCAATATTGACAAATAGTGACAAGTCATCGTACAGAGAGACGAGGCCCCAGCACGTGTGTGAAGAGATCCCCTCCACCAGCAACAACCCTGATGTCAACAAGGCGAGGGATATTCTGCAAGATGTTGAAAGGTAACATGATTATTATATTGAAATAATTCTAGATTCCACTCCAATATTTTAAAATGGTCCATTAAATTCACACAAAATTTATGTATGACAACAATACACCAACAGGAGCCTTATTTCAACTAAAATAAAGATCACTGTTAACACTGTCTCTTTGGCTGAGTGGTCGTATGCACGACTGCTGAGCATTCCCGGGTCGTACAGTGTTATTGCGTTTTTCCAACATTCATTTCTAAGTAGACTTTAACATAACTGGTGAAATTTGGTTGTTCTCTGTTCAATAAGGTACCGGTCTGCCCAAGCTTTTGGGGATTACAAGCGTCATGTTACGTGATAATGATCTCGCGTTAAATTCGGGATAACACAGTTCCCCTTTCCTGATTTGCAGGTACCTGCTACCTGTAGTTTTTGCCCTAGCACCTTATTTATTGTAATAGCAAATCTAAATTTCCCATTTCTTCCCTCTTTCTCACTTTAAAAAATTATAGCCTATGTCCGTCTCCAGTGGCCAACTATCTCTGTACCAAAATTCATCAAAATCCTTTTAGCCATTTAGGCGTGAAGATGTAACAAACAAACTCACTTTCGCTTTTATAATACTCGTTTATAGTAAATTGAATTAAGTTCTTTTCAGAAGGACAGTTTTTAAGCACTGTATCAATTCTGAAACATAGTGAAACACCCCTAGTCGCATTGATATACAGTTAAATGTCCTCTGTAGGTTTAATTAAAATTGCCTTGTAATAGGTACCTACTAGACGAGGAAACGTATTGCCATTGAAATTCAGACTGCCTCCGAGAATGTTCATAGGAAAAAACCCATTTGCCAAATACGAGTAACTACCGAAAGCGTTACTTTTGCGATAAAATGCTATTTTGACTTCCTCTTTAAAGCTTATCTATCCCGCGAGCTATGTTGTGGGTTATCAGTATCACGGACATTCTATTTATGTTTAAACATCCTTCCTGAATTTCACAAAGGCAAACATAAGTAACTTCTATACACATTGGATCTTGTTGTCTCAAAATAAAAATATTTATACAAACTTTCATGCTCTAATGCATGAAATTATGCTAAAAATGATAGTTTAGAGTCTAAACTATCATTTTTAGCATAATTTCATGCTTCTAAACCAGGTGATTAGGCTGTGCTTTGTTTGGTAAGCACATTCAAAAATAGCATTTAATATCGATCCACATTACCGCAAGTGATATCTCCAAAAGTAATACTAATCTACAAATATTATAAATGCGAAAATATATAGCTCTGTCTGTTAAAAAAAAACAAAATATTTTTATTTCACATAGGCCTACATGGGCACTTATAAAACGTCGAGAAAAGATGCACGGTTCGGGTTGGTCGTTTCCTATGGAGAAGAACCGCCAAGAAACTCCATGGTTACTCTTTTAAAATCATTTGGTTTTACAATGTTGTTGTTACAGCGTTAGTACTTAAGTATGAGAGGACAGCGTAGGCCCGACAACAAGTCATTGCTTACTTTACAGAAAGTAAACTAAAAAAATAATACGATAAAAAGTTAACAAGCGTCTAGGAATTTACAAGGCCACGTGTTACGTCTTCATGCCCTAACGGCTCAGCAGATTTCTATGAAATTCAGCTCTTCTATAAGCTATGACTTAGGTTAGAAGATCCAGTACTTAGCCATATTAGAGATCTAAGCTAGGTAGCTATCCGGTGCGATAACTTTGACGACCACGCGATCGAAGCCGCGTGCAGTAAGCTAGTTGTTTATATTTGAACGCTATCTACGATACGGGAACCTCGCTGGTCTGATAGAACACCTGTGTGTGTGACCTTTATTAGTGACTCAGATTTACCAACCAATGCTCAAACGATACGTTTTGCTAACACTAGATGGAACCGAAGCAATGCCTAGATAGAAGCACACGATTTTCAACGCTCGGCTACACACCGATAGTTGAAATTCCAACAGTGCAATAGAGATAAGGCATGCATTTGGGTGTAGCTTCGTGTTAGTGAAAACCAGTATAAAATACCTATAACAAGCTCTTCAAGAAAACGTGCGCCAACCCCAAATAGAATGGGACAAGGACAGGAAAATGATGAACCTCTGCTCTCGTAGATTGTACAGAGACTTAAGTAGTAACTGCCACCGTAGTTATTGCTGCCGCCAAAAAGTGTCGATGTTTTCAATCAAAATAGTTTTTATTTCACATAGGCCTACATGGGCACTTATAAAACGTAGAGAAAAGGTGCACGGTTCGGGTTGGTCGTTTCCTATGGAGAAAAACCGGCAAGAAACTCCATGGTTATCTACTCTTTTAAAATCGATTCAATCGACAATAATTTTAAAGGGTATGGTGTCAATAATAATTGCCATTTTAGCATCGTCTGTTGATACTCCGTTGAGAATGCAACGTTTCTACTACGCCGTTTGCGGGATGCCGATATACCTCACTTTGATATTATAAAGCTGAAAAGTTTGTTTGGTTGAACGGTCTAATCTCAGACACGACTTGTTCGGATTGAATGATACCCTTATACCCCTTGGTAAGACTGGTTGTCAGACTTTCGGGACACTGACTATCTGTAACGACTGTCAAAGATCTACAAATGAAAACCGGACGCCAACAGCTTAACGTGCTTTCCGAGGTACGGAAAAAACTCAGTATATAACGGATGGGCACCCATCCACAGACCCACCTAGGCAAGCACGGCTTAACATAAAGATCGACCCGAGCAGTTGTTATTATTTAGCCACGAGCTCACTCAATGACTAAGACTATCAAGTTAAATCGATTCTTTAGGTATTGTTGAGAATTCGGTCGTAAATGACTCATATAGCATCCTATCATATCTTTCAGCTGTAATGGTTAACATGTGGTAGCATTGCGCATCGTCGAATGGCTCACGACTTTGTTGTCAATACTTATATTTGTTTAGATTACAAAAAGTTGTGAGAGAATACTTATCGTGATAAACGCGCCATTTATTACCTATGAGAATAGTTTAGGTACTTTTATATTGAGGTAAACAAAGTTATGATGGCTAATTAACAAATTAGTAATCGTTGTCGTTTGAAATTAAACAATGGATTAGGAATTGGTCTTATCCACTGGTTCCATCATTCATAGACAATCTTGGGATGAAAAGATTAGAATAATAGTAGTTGTCCATTCGGTAATTTTTATTGAAAACTAGCTTTCGCCCGCGGCTTCGCTCGCGTTAAATTCGGTATAACACACCAAACAGACCTGTAGTTTTTGCTCTTGCGCCTGATTGATTTGTAATAGCAACGCTAAGTTTTCCCTTTTCTTCCCTCGTTCTCCCTCATATCCCTATCCCTCATAGCCTATGTCCGTCTCCTGGTTCCCAACTATCTCTGTACCAAAATTCATCAAAATCGGTTTAGCCATTAAAGCGTGAAGAGGTAACAAACAAACAAACAAACTCACTTTCGCTTTTTAGGGTTCCGTAGTCAACTAGGAACCCTTATAGTTTCGCCATGTCTGTCTGTCCGTCCGTCCGTCCGTCCTCGCTTAATCTCTGTGACCGTTAGCACTAGAAAGCTGAAATTTGGTACCAATATGTAGGTAGGTATATCAATCACGCCGACAAAGTGGTAAAATAAAAATTGGAAAAAAATGTTTTATTAGGGTAGCCATCCTATATGTAAAGTGGGAAGTGATTTTTTTTTTAATTTCAACCCTAACGTGTGATATATTGTTGGAAAGGTATTTAAAAATGAATAGGGGTTTACTAAAATCATTTTTTGACAATGTCTATAATTTCGGAAATAATCGCTCCAAAAGTAAAAAACAATGTGTGTCCCCCCCCCCCCTCTAACTTTTGAACCATAAGTTTAGAAAATATGAAAAAAATCTGAAAAGTAGAACTTTATAAGGACTTTCTAGGAAAATCATTTTGAACTTGATTGACACAACAGTTTTTGTACAAAAAAGACAAAAAGTTGTACAAAATAATTTCCTCCTCCACCTTTAAACTCATAAGTGGGAACACTTATTGTGACGGACGGGAAACTACGGAACCCTACACTGAGCGTGGCCCGACACGCTCTTGGCCGGTTTTATTACTTAATTTTCAGCTTGTTGTAAATTAATGTAGCTTCGCTCTTATTTTTTGGTCTCATTGGACCGGACTATTCATAGTTTCGTTCATATATAGAACAACGTTCTACAAATAAACGATTTTTTTTCTAAAAACTAACCTCTCTGACAGCATGTCAGCAACCAAATAGTAATTTTATTTTTACTGCAATAAAGATCACTATTGTGTAGTAATCTGATCCGAATCCTTACTAATATTATAAAAGCGAAAGTGAGTTTGTTTGTTTGTTACCTCTTCAAGCTTTAATGGCTAAACCGATTTTGATGAATTTTGGAACAGAGATAGTTGGGAACCAGGAGACGGACATAGGCTAATATTTTAAAAAAAAGTGGGATGTGAGGGAGAAAGAGGGAAGAAAAGAGAAAACATGGCGTTGCTATTACAAATCAATAAGGCGCAAGGGGAACTGTGTTAGCCCGAATTTAACGCGAGCGAAGCCGCGGGCAAAAGCTAGTGTCATATAAAATCGCTTGAATTTTGGCAGTCAAAACCAGAGGATAAATATATGATGGATTTAAATTATTATAAGTGGAAAACGAGAACTTCAGAGCATGACTAGGGAATGCAAATCTCGCGAGATTGGGACTCAAGCGAGATCTCAAATCAATCAATACTGCGAGATCTTGCAAATAATCACGATATTTGAATAAATTAGGAAAAAAATAATAAAAATTACATGTATTATAAGATTTAAAACATTTATTTTCACGAATTTTTAAAATTCATGCATTTTTTTTGGTTGGATATCATCAAATAACTTCCCCCGCTCTGGGCGGAGCGGGGGGGCGTGGCAGGCTTGTACTGACTAAAACCCACCCATGTTCCTTCTGTTGCCCTTTACGTTCCGGGGCCGCGGTATCTCTTTCGAACAACCCGCAACCCCGGCAGGCGGAGGCCCTTGCAAGCCCCTCTGCTTTGCTGACATCTCTTTGAGGCGCGCGTGAAACACGAATGCGCCGTCGATACGGCCTGTCGTCAATAGACGGACGGACGGTGACCTACCCATTGCTCACCGTCCGGGAGTCGTCTCGCGGCACCCGGCGCCCGCGTCGTCTCCCGCGGCGGCTGGGTTGGTTTGAGGTTCTCTCCCTCAAACGCCCGGCCACCTCCTTTGCTAGCATTACTGCTTCGCAGAAGGAGGTGACCGCTTCCCATTCCCTCTCGCTCCGGACCATGGACTGAACCAGGGCCGGACGCGAGAGATCGCCGCCGCCGATTGCCTCAGATTTTCATGTATTAAACATTATTTGACGTTTCTGTCTAAGTAGGTATAGTTTTTTAATAAACTTTGAAGTACGTATCTATCAAATAACAAATGAAAGAAAAAACCAGTCCTTAATATCAAACAAAAATTCTCTTAGTAATAATGTCCATGTCAGTCCACGCTTGACAGCGCTTCGAATAAGACGTTTTTATGCTCGAGTACAATCTCGTTTAACTGGCGAGATCTTGCCATTTCTTTGTCCGAGCGAGATCAATCTCGCTAAATAAAGGCCGAGATCTCGCGAGAACGAGATTGCATTCCCTAAACATGACGTTCTGAATTCGTTTCAGGCAAAGTGTTATTGGGTTTCTCAATAGGGATTGGCTCAGTAGAAGCCATTTTTAGCCGGTTGATGACAACAGCCTAGCTCCCCCTATTTCATGTCACATACACACAGATGTTCTTTGTATAACTGTCACTAAAATTAGACTAACCTTGTATTCTTTCATCTTTTCAGGATAGAACCGAACTCCATGGAGTCAATATTATGCGAAGCGATAAAGTTGGAGTTCGAAGCGTACACGTCAGTCAACCCATGCAGTGGCTCATCTCGAGAATTAAATGAGGTGAGAGAAAGCTGTTTAAATATTGGATACTGTTGAAAAAACAAAAACTGTCTTTCCCCTTTTCTTCCCTGTTTTTCCCCCCTTTTCTCACTTTTTTTAGTCCGTCTCCAGGGTCCGCACTATCTCTGTACCAAAATTCATCAAAATCGGTTTGGCCACTTAGGCGTGAAGACGTGAAGACGTAACAAACAAACTCACTTTCGCTTTTATAATATTAGTAAGGATTTTCCTAACACTTATTTCCTACAATCACAATTTAGTTCTTCATTTCCAGGTAGAACGTGCCAAATTAAACGAGCTAATAGTAGCGAACAAGGCGCTAAACGCTCCCATAGACGATGACATATCGCAGTTAGTCGGAGATACCGCGTCGGCTGGTTTCAAGGTAACATTTATTTGGGCTTAAGTGTTCTATTTACGTCATTCATAAGTGTGTTCACTCCTTGAACTGATGACTGTAATCTATAAGGCCACAGTTTTCAAGGTTCCATTTACAAACAAGATTTATATTTTTAAGATACAATATGTAAAATTATGGATTATGGAACAACTAGTGACCCACGGATGCCCCTCAATTTAAAGGGGAAAATATATAAATGATTAGATCTGTTGTACTGTATGGGTCAGAATGATGGGCTGTAAAAAAGGTGGATGAAAAACGATTGCATGTAGCGGAGATGAGAATGTTGAGATGGATGTGTGGAGTGACAAGAAAGGATAAAGTAAGGAATGGGTATATTAGAGGAAGTTTGAAAGTTGCGCCTGTTACAGAAAAAATGAAAGAGAGTCGTTTGTCTTGGTATGGACATGTGATGACCTCCTCATAACATGTGCATACCAAGACAGTGAAGCACAATATGTTACTAAAAGAGTGATGGATCTGAATGTTGATAAACGGCGAGCGAGAGGAAGGCCAAAGAAAAAATGAATTGTGGATGGATTGTGTAAGGAATGATATGAAGGAGAAAAGAGTAAACGATGCCGTGACGTCTTATAGGGGAGAATGGAAGAAGAAAACGTTGCGTTGCGTAGACCCCAAATAGAATGGGACAATGGCAGGAAAATGATAAATATGTAAAATTATGTATGTATCTATGGGCCGAAGTTGCCTGCAAATAAATTAATGTTTTATTTAAAGCGTTTAATAGATCAGCCTTAAGGTCAACGCACTAAAATTAAGTCTATTTTTGTCATCTCCATACGATTAACTGTAACAGACAGATGATTATACATAACACCGTGGCTGTACTCTCCGAAGGGTACAGGCAGAGGTGTACCCAATAGACCACATTCATTTCATCACCTATATTTAACCTCTCAAGGACCGCCATTATTTACGTCAACTATCCGTCAAGCACCGCCAGGCGGGCTCTTATCGTAAGCGTAATCTGATTTTAAGACTTATCTTTACTACAAATACAGTCTCAAATCGGTCGGGGTTTGGTGGCACAATATTGTGCCAGCAAGCATCATAGGTGTCTTATTATATGAGATTTAACCTCTAGAGCCCCAGCGGCACAAAAACGTGCCAGTAAACAAGTATTTTGTTTACTGGCACGTTTTTGTGCCGCTGGGGCTCTAGAGGTTAAATCTCATACAATAAGACACGACCTGATTTAGATTTAAATAAATTTAGCGCAACCATCCATACGTTAAGGCCCTTTAGTTAGTTACTAAAGGGCTTTAACGTAAACCTCGTTAAAAATATTATAGACTGGGTATGATTTCATTACAGGAAGGAGGCAGCAAACACGATCCCCGGTTAGTAACGATAGTAAACCTTACTGCCGTGGCGATAAGGCGGTTTATCAAGATGGCCAAGAAGATCAACTCGTTCAAGAACATGTGTGAAGAAGATCAGGTCAGTAGTAATGGTTGTGAAATAGTACATTACTGCAGCGGCCAACAAAAGAGGCATTGGACCGGTAAACCGGGGCCCACATACTTAAGTCCATCGATGCCTAGTTGTGGCCAAGGCTTGTATAGTACGTATCTCAAATAATACGCGGAAATTAAAACTAAGCTTGTAGTACTTAGCCAGAACTTTTTATTTGAAATGTTCTATCAACGAACAAGAATAATTTGTAACGCGCCAAAATGTTCATTTGTTTTTTATTATACATCTTTCAATTTGCAAGCCAGTTCGATATTTAAATAAAACCTTTTATAAGTTACCTCCTTGGTTGCCATGTTTCGGGGTAAAAGATCGTTCCATTTTTAAATTACACAACGGTTATGAGTTTACATCTAATATATAAAATTCTCGTGTCACAGTGTTAGTTACCATACTCCTCCGAAACGGCTGGACCGATTTGAACGAAACTTTGTGTACATATTGGGTAGGTCTGAGAATCGGCCAACATCTATTTTTTATACCCCTAAGTGAGCAGCAGGTGAAACCGCTGGGCACAGCTAGTAGTATTATAAAAATTAGACAGATACGAATTTTCATACAACTTTTGCCGGCCGCTGCTCGTATGTATTTGGCCAGTACAGCAATTTCGATTTATCTCGTAAAAGGTTGATAAAATAATGTTCAAATATCCAAGCAAGTTTGATAAAAAATATTTTAACGCCACATTGATGTGTAAGTAGGGGCGGGCTAAAAGCTATGAGGCCAAGTGTCTGCTAGTGCTAGGAGTTAATCTTTACTAATATTATAAAAGCGAAAGTAAGTTTGTTTGTTTGTTACGTCTTCATGCCTAAATGGGTAAACCGATTTGATGAATTTTGGCACAGAGATAGTTGGGACCCTGGAGACGGACATAGGCTTTTTTTTAAAAAAAAGATTGAGATATGAGGAAGAAAGAGGGAAGTAAAGGGAAAACTTAGCATTGCTATTACAATAAATAAGGCGCAAGGGCAATAACTACAGGTAGCAGGTACCTGTAAATCAGGAAAGGGGGAGCAAAACCGCGGGCAAAAGCTAGTTATTAATATTTTTTTGTTATTCTCAGGTGGCACTTCTCAAAGGCGGCTGTATAGAGATGATGGTACTGAGAAGTACGATGACGTATGACGGACAGAGGAACCAGTGGAAAGTAAGTCACGTGATTGTTTGTTTAGAAAATGATTTACTCGACGTCCGTGACAGCGCATACACGATAAACGCTGACGATGCGAAATGAAGGTACGCCGGTATCAAACGTTCCGTAGTGCGCCCTCTAGCGGCGGGACTGCTACCATGTGTTTAACAACTAAACTACGCTGCGATTTCTGTCTGTACCTAGTTCCCAATAATACATTCAGATTTCGCCAGTCATAAGTCCCATGTAATAGGGGACAAGCTTATTGCCATCGACTGGGCACAAATCCAGGAACCATAGCTGCTACGGTGATATTCTTAATAGAAAACTCAATAACACTGCCCGACCTACAAGGCAGTGAATATGGCCCCTTTTTATTTGCGGATGTCAGACTTGTACCGATTAAAACCCACCTTTTTTTGCGTATGGGAAATCATCAAATAACTTCCCCCGCTCTGGATGGAGCCAGGGGGAGTGTCAGACTTGTACTGACTAAAACCCACCTATGTACCTTATTCCCTATGTTTCGTATATCTTTGCAAAAACCCGCAACCCTGGCAGGGTCCCTAATACAATGTGATGTCCGTGTTCCAGATCCCTCACTGCCAGGAACAGTTCGGCAGCATCCGCACGGACGTGCTGAAGCTCGCGAAGGGCAACATCTACCGCTCGCACGAGTCCTTCATCCGCACGTTCGAGCCGCGCTGGCGCACCGACGAGCACGTCATCCTCATCATGTCCGCCATCCTGCTGTTCACGCCCGACAGGCTCAAGGTCGTGCATCCTGATGTCATCAAGCTGGAACAGGTCAGACTCTTGCCTATCAGGCCATTGGCTTTATAGCCGACTTCACATTCCACGTGTTGACAACGTCGTGCCTCGCTATTTGTTGACCACTGCATGTCGAAATTCCATTGGCCAATCTGGATGGCACGGTTGGCGCAGTGGCAGAGGAATCACTGCTGCGCTGCGTATCGAGGGTTCGATTCCCGCACGGAACAAATATTTGTATGACCTGCAGATAGTTGTTTCGGGTCTGGCTGTTTGTGTATGTGAATGAAATGTTTGTAAATGCACCCACGAAACAGAAGAAATTCTTAGTGTGGGCCAACGTTTTTTTTTTTTTTTTTTAAACAGAAAAGAATTAAGCTCGACCCGCCATCTCGTTCTTAGCCTACCAAACAAACTAGGGACCTCTAATATAATTTATCGTTTTCAGAACTCGTACTACTACCTCCTCCGCCGCTACCTCGAGAGCGTGTACCCTGGCTGCGAAGCGAAATCCACCTTCCTCAAGCTAATCCAGAAGATTCTAGAACTCCGCAAATTAGCTGAAGAAGTGACCGGAGTGTACCTTGATGTGAACCCGATAGAACCTCTGCTGATGGAGATATTTGACCTGAAGCATCATGCGGCATGAGACACAGGGTATCGAAACCTATTTATAGTTATAAGTATTTATTATGCTAGGACATGGATTGGTAGAGAATGGAGTGTTAGATTTTTGGCTGTCACATAGGAAACAAGTCAATTAAAACATGTATCAGCAAATGTTTTTTGTCTCATGAAACTTGGAATCTTCTTTTTAGCGCGCCGATGGCAATTCGAATTTAATCCGATGAAAATGTTGTTATGAGTTTGGCCCCTTAAGTTTCATATTCATGGCATAAAAACAGTTAAGCACCAGTGTGCAAACTTCTGATATAATGGTTTGCGTTATTTTATTATTTTCGTAATGTCCTCATCTCTATCCTTGCTTTTCTCCACCTCTATAGTAAAACTAAAAATGTAGCTTAGTGACTTTTAAAATGTATTGTTTACTAGCTTTTGTCCACGGATTCGCTCGCGTTAAATTCGAGGTAACCACTCGAAGTAAGTTCCCCTTTCCTGAATTGCAGGTACCTGCTAGCTGTAGTTTTTACCCTTGCGCCTTATTTATTGTAATAGCAAAGCTAAGTTTTCCCTTTTCTTCCCTCTTTCTCTCTTGTTTAAAAAAAATAGCCTATGTCCGTCTCCAGGATCCCGACTATCTCTGTACCAAAATTCATCAAAATTGGTTTTGCCATTTAGGCGTGAAGACGTAACAAACAAACAAACTCACTTTCACTTTTATAATATCAGTAAAGGATTCAATGTGTTTTAACTTTGTCATTATATCTTTCTCATTCTCACTGCTCATAATGTTGACTTATTATTGTGTATGACGGCCAATATTTATTTATTTTATGTACATATTGATTGAAATAAACTTCGGCCTATTATTTTGAGTTTTGTGACTTCATATATTTTTTTAACATAACATGAGCTCATACAATTTTTATTAAAAAAAAAAAACAGTTTTACGCTGGCGTGAACACCACTCTATTTTATACCAATCCGTGTCCCTTTTGTTTGTCCGTCTGTCACATCGGCCTAAATAGCTGTACCTATATTGATATAAGGAAATATTTATAGTCAATATTACACATAAGTCACACAGTCCGTTGGGATTTCTTTTTTATAATATTCCATTTGATAAGATGTTTTAAAAAAAAACGTTATATTTGTACAACTGTTACTTGCAAACCGACATATCATAAAAATTTAATCAAATGCCAAATTAGTAAAATTTGTGATATATGTAAACGAACTAACAAATTGTAAGGCTAGGCTACATGTCCGATCTCTCACGATTTACAAGTGTATATAGTATTTAGGTGTGTGTAGTCGACGCCTATAATTAATAGTAAGTACAATAAGTATGATTGTGTTAGTCGGCTTTTCCCAAGTTATTGTTAGTTTGGGTCATGTGTGAGGCACCTGTCCCACCGACTGCGAGAAGCGACTAGCTATCGCCTGTTTTGGCTTAAAAACGTATAAAAGATTGCAGGTCATGTGTCAATTTTATTAATAGTTGGCACGGCGACATTACACGCAGCAACTTTTAAAAGATATTTTTTTTTCAATAATCATCAAATAACTTGCCCGGGGGGAGTGACAGACTTACTGACTAAAACCCACCCATGTTCCTTTTATTTTGACCTCGGGGTCGCAGTATCTCTTTCGAACAACCCGCAACCCCGATCTTCTACTGTATTGAATAACGTTTCACGTTTCCACGAACATAGTATCTTGTAAGCCAATAAATTAAGACATAGGTCTTATTTCAAAGTAAAAAATCTTGAGAGGTGTGAGAAGTGACACCCGGATGGAACGAAGTTATTATTTACTAGCTTTCGCCCGCGGCTTCGCTCGCGTTAAATTCGGTATAACACACCAAGCAGACCTGCAGTTTTTGCTCTTGCGCCTGATTGATTTGTAATAGCAACGCTAAGTTTTCCCTTTTCTTCCCTTGTTCTCCCTCATATCCCACTTTTTTTAAATAAAAATTAGCCTATGTCCGTCTCCTGGTTCCCAACTATCTCTGTACCAAAATTCATCCAAATCGGTTTAGCCATTAAAGCGTGAAGAGGTAACAAACAAACAAACAAACAAACAAACTCACTTTCGCTTTTATAATATTAGTAAGGATTATGTACAAAAAAACCTGTACACACACTCAACAAAAATAACCGTCGCGGCATAACTGGCTTGCTTTCTATGAGAGAGAGAGAGAGAGAGACAGACAGAGAAACACGCAGACGGCTTAGAACTACAGCAAAAAGTGTCGTTACAACTTTTGGTCTTAATTTTTTCCGTCTAGCCCCCTTTCGCAACGCACGAAAAGAAATTTCGTTCCAACTGTCATGTGTCGAGAAAGTTTCATTATTGTACACAAACAAAAACGCTCTCTCCTCTAGTTTGACGCTGCAACAAAAACTATAAAAGAGAGAATGTGAGCTGTTCTCAAGTGTTCTGTGCGAGGATAGAACACTCGCTGTGAGAATACTTTAATAAGAATATAGTAATCGGCCGTCGCCGTCGTTTTATCGCCATATCACAGCGAAAAGTTATCCAAACAGTCGCTAGTTGTTGCTTAACTGTCTAGTTGCTAGCGCTACTCGTTGCTCGCTAGCGGTGAGACAGTGCCTTACCTTGGGGCAAATTTTACTGACGAAATGCAAGCTCACTCAAGTGTAAGTTAAATTATATATATTAACTTTGCTAAAAACAAGTAAACTTATCAAATAAACTGCAAAATAAAAACCTCATTATAGTTATTGGTGGTTTAATAGTTGAGATTCACTTAACCAGAGTTTAAGATTGTAATGTATTTTTAACATTAAGTGCGTCTGCAGGCACTTGGCAATAATAATTCATAAGGTATGTTGGCAATATTTTACTGTATATTTTGCAATATTACCTTAATCTTTATCCGCGATCTCTCTTTAAAATAGCATCACAGTTGCCATACTATTTATACAATTTCTGTTATATTTCATATTTTTAATTGTTGATTTTTAAACCCATAAGATTATTGTTTTGAACAAGCTTTTATCTTTATTTACCTAGGCTTATATCAGCTACGTTGTGAATATCAGCTGAATATAAATAACATGGAGTAACTCTTAAGGGTACATACATGTATTCAGGTCGGCTTGATTCGGCACAAACGGGCGGCATATATCGGTTGAATCGTCACAAACATGCGCCATATGATAGCTTGATTTATCCCTGCTAATCCTGCAGAATCACCAGATCGGATTTATATTTGCCGATCGGCACAAGTCGACTATGCAAATTTATTTATTTACTGATAATTAAAAACAATACAGTCACAAAGAATTCGACTAAGTGTACAATATGATGCGGCAAACACAGATAGCAAAAATAAAATTTGAGTAAAGACAAGAAAGAAAGAAAGTAATTGGTTCGGGTTGGCTTTATTGTTCAATAAGTACTGCCATATCACATGTGCCGACCCGGAAAAAGAGTCTCCATCCTTATCTGATCTACACGACGCATATCTAACGCATAGGTACTAACAAAATTTGCAAATATATAAACTACCAAGCTTTTATATTTTATCGAAAAAACTCACAAAATTTGTTAATATTTTAAAATATCTATTTCGTTTTAACTTGTAAATAGTTTAATTTTAAAAAGTATGTTTATTGTTAGTTAAGAGAAGTTTATTTTTATATTAATGTTTAGAACACGATATTTTAAGTGCAATAATGTATTTTATAAGAAGGACAATATATTATAGTTTGTTTATTTTATTGTTTTATTTTACTACCTAGGATGTACTAGCTGCTAGCATATTACACTTACTTCCTAAGCACATCCTTATTAGGATACCTCGTGCACTACGCAGCCACAACCACGATTTGTCGAACTCTCTTCTTGGTCGTAGTCGCGTAGTCCCTCAAGGTACACATCCGGACCTCAACTGGCTTTCAATGTAACTAATTTCTGGAATCGCGGAAAATTTCCGCTTTTTTTAAACTGGCAACTCAGTATGTCCATCTAGGAAGTTCTCAAATAGTAGAATTTTTTCCGGGTTGTCATGGGTGTCTTGAGAGTAAAGCCCCCAGCTGGAAACACTAAAGCAGGTTGCAGACCAAGAGGCAAGCTTAGTAAGTTTAGCTCAGCTCTCATAGCTGACGCAGTTTTTCGTAGATACTTTTGTACAGACTGCAAACTGCGTGAAAAACTGTGTCAGCTGTGCGAGCTGAGCTAAACTTACTAAGCTAGCCCCTTGGTCTGCAACCCGCATTAAACTAAAGTGACGACACTCGCGGGCACAGCCTGCGGAGTACGAGACTCGACCAACGCCGCTGGGGAGGACAGTAAGGGACTGGATGTGCGTATGAACTGAGGGACCACACATTTAAAAATTTAGTAGTAGACTTAAAACAATTGTAGAACCTATCTGGGAATTTGTAAACAAATTACTAAAAACTATAGTATTTTATATAATCAATTCCGTAATATTTACTAAAGTATTTTTCTATATTGTGTGGATTGAGGGACCACCGCTTAGTCATACCTTAGATGCTTTGTTGTATGTTATTCAGTAAACTTTACGAATACTTTACTAAATGCTAGTAGTCACAATACCTTAATTTTTCAGATACTTTCAGAGATCTGGCTGATGGCCTGTGATTGGCTGTAGTTTTTAGTACCTAATTTGTCTACAAATTCCCAGATTGGTTCTACAATTTTTTTAAGTTTACTACTAAATCCTACGATTATATTTTGCGAAATAGCAGTGTTGTCCCTCAGTTCACACGCACAAGGAACGGACGGGATCGGGTCATTATATGTCTAGTCTTTTCCCAACTATGTTGGGGTCAGCTTACAATTGTACCAGGTACAGCTGAATACCAGAATTTTACATGGAGCGACTGCCTACCTGACCTCAGCAGCCAGTTTATCGTAGTATTTTATTACCTCGATACTACGGTGGGACCGGATATAAGGGTGAATTTAAAGCCCATAGGTTCAGCATGCAGGCTGGCTCGAGTTCGTTCGAGACGGGGGGTAGGGGGGCATCATTTTTACCTGTAGCAGTCTACTTATAAACCAAACATGACGTTACGATTGTGCCGTTTACCGCTTCGATTTGCAATTCAAACCTGTATGTGTACCTTTAAGCAAGTAAGGAAATTGTAAGTATTCAGTAATACTACACAAAAACTTTTAATAATTTATTGAAACACTTTCAAATCACGCTAAACACATTTCTGCTATAATTTAAGCCATTAGTGAAGGAAGGTAATCGTGAGTGTAGCCTCTAACAGTAACACCAACCTTATTGTAACGAGACTTTATTACCTTATTTTGACAAAGATCAGAGGTAATAGTAGTCTGAAAGGACTGTGCTGACATCTCGCTGTGCTACCAAGAACTTTGGCCAATATTAAACTATCTACTACATTGCTCTATGTGAACGTAATAAAAATAACAAAAAACAACCTAATTTCTTAAGAAACTAAACGAAAAAAATAACTATAATAACCTAAAGGTACAGTCACCACACAGTTATGAGTTCAAGTGCAGTTTTATGAAAATATAGCAAAACGTGTTCATATTATTATAATATACTCCGCCACATTTGGCAGAAATGTTTTTTGTATGCCTAAAACACACACTTTTCCCAAAAGGGTTAAAACGCATATAGGTACCGTACAAAGTGACGGTCCCCTTAAACAAGCCTAGACGCTTGGCTACTTGCATCGTTTAGAGGACTGGCCAAAAGACAGTCTGTTTGCTAGCTGGCCACAGGTAATGTTGAACCTTATACATTTCACTGCTACAGACCAAAATAATGAAACCCACACAAACACAATATTTGACACTAATGGAATAAATAACCCCCTGTTGTGAAAGTAACTATAAGAGCTAAAATCTAGAACTTTCCATCCTCAATACCTAAAGCTAGCTTCATTTCCAATGAATAATTCTGCTCTACTCGATCAAATTTGCCTCCGTCATCTTTATTGTTATCTTCCGCGGTAACCTCTATATCATCCACACAGTCTTCAAAGATATCATCAGTTGATACGTCAGCTTCGCCACTGATCGATTCGTTGATTCTAGAATTGTTTAGACATTTATTTGTTTTTTCGTAGGCTTTAGAATACGAAGCGTCTCCTGAGCCAGAAGCAATAGGACTACTAAACGTTTCCAAATCCGTTGCTTCATCGCTTTTATTTCGTGGTGTAACATCACCAACAATATCGGTCTCTGTTGTATCGCCTTCATCGACACCTCTGTTAACATCTGCAGTATCACTTAGTGTAGTGTCGTTACCAATACCTGAATCATATTCCGCGATAGCCGCCATATTATTTACATTCTCATCTGTAAGAGTATCTTCTAAGGACAGGGACGCGTTGTGGCTCGCGATGAGGGTAGCTTCGTTGTCATCGTTCCCTTCGTTGTCATCGATTACTTCGCTGATAGATTCGTTTACGTCGTCGCGACGGCCTGGGATGAACTGTAGCATCTCGCCAGCCCTCCATCTTTGTTCGGCGACGTCCATGTGAGCTTCGAGGATTCGAGATACTTCAGGAAGCTGGAGATGAAGATTTTAGTACAAATCATCAAATTATAACATCCAATTTATAAACTATGTACTGTATTCAGTAGAACCAGAAGTAGAAAGACGAATAAAACTCACAGTATACTCATTCTCCAGCTGATCAGACATGTGCTCGATGATGGTGTTGGTTCTGTTATCGATGTTCCCAGCATGGCTGTTCATGACGTCATACTGACGGTACAACTCCCTCTCCTCATACTGTAGCGTACGGTCCAGTATCTCTGAAGCCACGTCTTGCTCGATGCGAGCGTTCTCTGCCATGTCCATCCGATTGACTCCTGGGAACGTAAAAGAGTTTCATAATCAGAAATTTGATTCCTTATTTTGATGTTCTGTTTGGTTGTCGGCTTTCTGAAGAATATGTTTACAAATTCTTTATTAGATATTTAACTAAATAGGTACGATCATAAATTGCATACAATACCTTGTGAAGGGAATCTGTTATCATTGTAAGAATTTATAGTGCTTATTATGGTCTTCGTGGCTTCTCTGCGATCAATATTTAGCATTGTATCGTAGGACGAAGGCAAAACGTTGCTAGTACTGGGATAGCTTGCATCTACAATAAAAACACGTAGTTTAACAACAAACTGCCTGAAGCACACTGAGAAACATTTACAACAAACAGCAATTCCACCCAAACCAAATAAACATTTCTAGAAAGAAAAATCACTTTCTCAAGAACAGACCGACGATGTAAATAATTTTGTGTCGGAGGAGAAAGAAGATCACAATTTTTTTTTACGATAAGCCTGCATCAAAATCAAAGATCATCTGAACAAAACCCATGTTTTCATCTTCTATGAGGTTGTTGGATTGTCTATCTCGCCCCGTTGGGGTCGGCTTGCAGTCTAACGGATGCAGCTGAGTACCAGTATTTAACACGGAGCGACTGCCTATCTGACCTCCACAACCCAGTTAGTATATTATATATTATTACGTTATGCCCCTTAGTAAGACTGGTTTTCACGTTTTCGGGTTACTTAATACCTGTAACGACTGTCAACGATCTAAAAATGACAGCCAGAGTCTACATTTGTTTAAAACGACATCGTAAATATCCTACTTGTATCAATGGACGCACTTGGCACTGGTTCCTGAGTATCGACAGGAACCCCCGCTGCTGTATTATCCCCGCTTTGTCCACCATGACGTTTTTCAGCAGACTTTCTATCTGCCTTTTGTCCTGCACGTTTTTCATCAGTCATCTTCTTCACAACAGTCTTTGCTGATCGAGATTTATTACCCTTTACGCAATATCTGCTCTGATCTTTAGAAACTGCAGGTGTTTTTGCAGTTTTCCTTGGTGTAGACGCAGTGCTTGGTTTATTAGTTGTTTTTTTGGTTACTTCAGCAATTTCTTCCTTCAATTCATCTCCACTTAAATTATTATCTGATGATATACTTATTGAATCTGTTTCACCAGATGATGCTGTAATTGAAAATGTATACGTCAATTATTTGTTTAGACCTCGCCAATTCGACTGATTAGTTAGTACATTTCTGTGTTATACTTTCAAACAAATATCTTTTTTTACAAACGACAAAATTAGTTTATAGGGATGCTGATTGCGGAAAGATAGGCAAGCTGGGTTGGTCTTCCTGTTACTGGGAACAAAAGCATAACTGTTAAAAACTGGTGTAAAATATGGGTGTAGGTATTACATAAGAGACAGCTCTAAAATTGAATAACTCTACGATGACTATATGCGTCAGATCAGAAATGCTTTCAACTAAAAATAGAATTGAAACTGTTTAAAATGTCTTTTAACTACTTAATGGTTGATATCATTTAAATTACGGGCAGAATCCACTTTTTCCTCGCCAATCTCATATTGTATGTCAGTGATGGGTGCCTGGTTATCCACATATTGAAACAGTACAGCGCCTGGCACGTGAGTCAACTTCACTTTGGCTTCGTCTGAAATGGAAGCTCATTATTACATCCTTTTAATTAGTATCAATTCAGAATCTCAGTCCTGCCTGAGGCCTGAGGGGCACGTAATAACTTGTCCTGCCTGTCCTTTTGTCTTGTACGTTGCCCGAAATTATGAACGCTACTGAAAGTGGCAAACTCGTCCAAATTCTGGGCCGATTTAATTATAGTAAGAAGCCAGCCTGAAGACTAGATTTGTTAAAAAATAATTGTTTTTTTTTTTATAGTTAAAAATGCATTTGATCCCTAGACACTTTTATTGTGTGTAAATTGAATTAGTAAATGTTTAATGTTACCAGGTTTGTCTCCAGCAGTAAGCTGGCTTAATGCAGCGCGGTCGAAAGCGTTATCATTTTGATAGGTCGTGAACATCGTCTTCCGTTTCACTAAGTGGGCTGGTGTTGTATCCCGTTCCTTGTCGTATGCCTCCATCATTTTTTTGTCGTACAATTTCTGGAATAAAAATCTATATGGCTACGAAGGTAGTGAACTCGAGTGACTGAGTGTTCCATAAAGATTTATTGCATCATCCCCAAGCAAATTTAAATGCGCAGCGGGCACTAATCAAAATCAAAAGTCATTTATTCAAATTAGGCTGATAATCAGCACTTTTTGAACGTCACATTACAAGAAACAGTCCCACAAAAACGCCCCGCCCCGCGCAATCATCAAAATCTTCGTAATCATCGAGAGTGACTCACCATCGGGTCTACCGCAGGCTCTCCCCTACTAATCCTGGCTTGTCGTTCCATCTGTTCTCGATCCAACTCAGCAAAGATCTCCAGGTCCTCAGCACTCGGCTCCAGATCCAGGTCTTTATCATCAAACTCCTCGTTGTTCATGCGGTGCATGTAGTTTATGAGAGCTACACCTTCGCCTTCTAATTGTGCTGGAAAACAAATGTGCGGAAGAGTCCTACTGCGAGAAAAATGCATGCATGTAGTTTTAAACGGACGGACGATGAGCTAACTTTGCTCCCGGCTACAGACCCGCATCTACGGTGGCCGGGAGTCGTCTCGCGGCGACCAACGCCCGGGGCGTTTCCTGCGGCGGTTGGGTTGGTTTGAGGTTCCCTCCCTCAAACGCCCGGTCACTTGCTTCGCTAGCATAATTGCTTCGCAGAAGTAAGTGACCACTTCCCATTCCCTCTCGCTCCGGATCATGAACCAGTGCCAGACGCGAGAGATGAGATACGAGAAAGAATATGTGTAGGAACCTCCCGAAACTTCCTTATCCGGTGAGGTCCTGCATCGAAAAGCATTGTCTTTAATTTATTTTATGACTAATTTATTTTTGTCGTTCTACTCGTATCTTATTTGAGTTGTAGTGTCATGGTTCAACTGCTCAGTCAGCTGTCACTTTGCTGTATATCGTTTGGCAACGTTAAAACAGGTGTTGTGGTGTATTGTGTTTTTATAAGTTACATTATTCCTCTTTCAACTTCGAGGCGGTTAAAATAATTAAAAAAAACGACATTTATAAAAACATCGTAATTTTAATGATACTCACCACTAGGCCTCCTCTCTCTAGCTTGTTGGGTAGTAGAAGCAGTATTACCCCCTTTATCTTCAATTTCTTTATTCTTGTCATCTCGTTTTTTGACACTCTCCTTTTTTTCTTCGGTTTTCTTAGGAGAATCTTTAGGGACAGGTTTCGTATTCAAAGGTATTTCTTTGATTTGAATCTTCTTAGTCTTTTCTGCCTTTTCGGTAATAATCTTCTTATTCTGATCTTTAACTTTATTTCCTTTAACCACAATTCCTGTGTTTTTGGTAATCTCATTAACCATCTTTTCTATCGCATTTTCTTCTCTAAGTTTCTCAGTGTTTTCTTTCCCTTTTTCTATAATTTGATTGCCAGCATTAGTCACGTCTTCAATAATTACTTTGTTGTCATTAGCATTAGTTTCAGTTTGCTCTGCATGTTTATTCTCGACTGTGTCTATTATTTCAATCAATGGTTTCTTCTCAGCTGAAGTTCCAGCTTTTTCATCTTCTGGCTTGATCTCTGTTATTTTTACATTGTCTTTTCGATTTTTGCTGTCTAGAATTTATTTTATAGTAATGAAAGATATTCCTTAATTTTGTCTTAACCAAAATAAAATATACATTATAAATAAAATAATTATTACCTTCTAAAATCTTAGTTACTCCCTTTCTTACCGTGTGTGTCCCCTGGTTGAATAACAGATTGTTGATAGCGTGGTAGTCCGAGGTAATATCACTGTAAACATAATAAAGCACAATATGTTTGATATATATTTAAAAGTATTTTTGAAATCGAAAAGTGAATAGAAAAAATTCTCAGGATTAAATGGCATGCGATAGTAGGGGCCCATGTCCAGTAAGCCATGATCATAAGTTCATGCTAATGAAAAACTTATATGAAAACGCCTCGTTGATCTAGCGGTCTAGTGGTGCTAGCATAACTGCTGAGCATGAGTACATCAAATTGGGCAAAGTGATTTTATATTTTTCTAAAGGATTTTTACAATAGCAGTCAAGAAGCCTTGATTTGTGTACCGGTTGATGGCAATAGACTCGCCATGTAATAAGGGAATTAGAAGGGGTCGTGAACATAACTAGGCAAACCAGTCCACAATTAGGTACGCAACCCTACAGGGATTACAGACATTATGTTTTGTAAATAAACTGACTTAGGCTTTTGATTCTTCGGCTTGATGTTTCCGTAACCATACCAGTAATCTTCTGGCGGTGGTGCGGGAGTTTCGTTCGTGATCTCTTGCACCAAACGCTTGCCGCTATCTATTTGCGACCACTCGATATTTCCTGTTTCGGGCCCTAAATGAACAACAAACATTTATTTATTCTCCATCTTACGACTGTTCTTACAGGGTTTCCTAATGCGATAGTGTACACAGTAACAATAATACGGTTAATTAAAATAGTTTTGTTACCAATTACAAATAATGCTTAAACTTTTGTGAACTCATTCAAAGAACAAAGAAACAGATCAATCAGCGAGTGACCTCGCTATGTGGTTGAGAGTACGAATTATACTAAATTCTCTCTACGTTTTCCTAAACAGTATATTGCTTACCATCATCCTTATCATCGCGCTCGTCACTACTGCTGTCTTCGCTTGTAGAATCCTCTTCTTCCGATGCTGACAGCATGTCCACAGCTACTCCATTTTTGACTTTTACCTCCTCAGGTCCGTATTTCTGCTCCAGAGATGAAGGACCTTCAATTTCCAAAAATTCTTGCTTATTTTGATGGGATTCATCTTCTGGTTTAATCTCTTTTGGATTTTCTTCTTCCTGCCGTTGAACAAATATATTTAAAACCATTTTTTTTCCAAATAGTTGCCTTGTAGTTGTAGGCACGTTATGTTCTAGTTATGTTAGTTCACGGTAAGATAGCAGTATTTTATCTGAAGCATGTAACGTTCTGTAGTTTCTACTTAGCCCAATAGGAAATTTATCTATTAAATAATAATTAATAATCTTTACCTTTGGTGGAAGTCCTTCTATCTCTCGTGCTTCCTTTTCCTTAGCCTCTCTTATTGCCCTCTTCTCGTCGCGCATTTTTATCAAGTATCGAACACTCTCCATCACTTTCTCTTGGTCTTTGGCTATCCAGCTAGAAATAAAGATTTTAACCTATTATATACCAGTACAATTGAGGCAATAAATGACATGGGCTAATTTTCTTTCCCATAAATGAGAAATCATCCAACATACATATGCTAGCTCCCTGTGAAACCCCGACTACACAATACACGCGCCACTCGGGATTTAAAACTAAGTTTCGACCTTTCAGCGGTTCCTGAAAAATTACTACGGTACAACACTTTTCAAGAATCGCTACAGTGTGAAATAATGAGATGGTTTAATTGAACCGTACTGCTGTGCTCGTAGTCTACATACCGTTTTCTCTCAGCAATCTCTTCTTGTACTCCACCTAGTTGCCAAGCTTCGGCGCAAGCGCGGTCTCTAGGGAAAACCGGCCGGTTGTCAAGATTGAGAAGCTCCTTCAACCGAAGAGTAAGGGTCTTGCGGTATGCTGGGATGTTGCGTATCACTGGGTTACCGGTTAAAACCAGCACTAGGAAATACACAAAGGAAGTGGAGTTAATACAATCTGTGAAAAAGTACGGAACTCTGTCGTATATATGATTTTTCCTCCTACAACCCAAGCCTTCAAAACAAAAGTAAGAACGCATCTTCTTGGCATGCTAATATTCCATTGTAGACCTTTCCCGAAGAACGGCGCTTTCCATCAGGCGAGAAAGAGGTCATTAACGTCGCTAGTCAGTAAGCTCATTCAACAATAAGACAAAATTAGCAAAGTTTTAGGAAAACGCCTCGTTGTTCTAGCGGTTCTGGATTGGACTCCCAGGTCAGACAGTGTTGTTGGGCCTTTCATCAGGAATTTCTCAGTAGCAGCCATGAAGTCTGGATTTGTGTCCAGTTGATGTCAATAGGCGTGCAGCTTATAACATGGGACTTAAATATAATGGTTTACTAGTAGGTACACGGGTACACCTCTGCCTCACCCTTCAATAATAACAGGCATAATGTTATGTTGTGGTAGGTAAACGCTTAGCTTTGTGGAGCATCGTCTTTTTTAATTTTATAGCACGATGTAAGATAATCAAGTTGCTTTGACGAAAGTGTCTGTAGAATATTGCTAAATCGGTATTTCAATAAAATACTAACCTTTCAACACAGTCATATCAGCTAGTACATCGACTATGAGAGGATCCTCCAAGCGATTGTATGATAAGTCCAAAACCGATAGATTCCTGCAAAACTTCAGATGCAGTAGGTCATCTGAAACAACATTAATGTTGTTTGAATATTTTGGAATGAAGTAAAGCATTTGACATAATGTATTGTTTAATACATAAATATTTTCGAAAAGGTAAGCATGGAGTTTCTTGGCAGCGACTAACCCGAACTGTGCATTTATTTTTGAATGCTTTTAAAATGGGCATTTAAAAAGCATTGTTGTCCCACGTGAAATTAAATATTTTGAATTAGATTTTGAATGAAAAAGCTGGAGTCGGCGTTGTTAAGGGAGAAGCCTATACGTGCTGTAGACTGCGATAGGCTGCCTTGATTGTTGCTTATGATTTAAATTAGTTATCTATTATAAAGTCGAAGGAACTTATACTTACCAACAGCACTAAGCATGTTATGAGCAATGCTTAGCGTATGCAAATCAGGAACCACATCTAAATTTTCTATCTTCCCAACAAAATTGTGGTCAATGTTCAAAGTATCCAACTTAGGACATCCATTTAAATTTTCAATCTTCCTCAAGACATTATAATGTAGGTACAAGCACTTCAGTTCAGATAGCGTGTCCAGTCCTTCAATCCTTTGAATCCCATTGTTCTCCAAAAATATACATTTTAGACCCGTGTATTCTTCTAGATTTTCAATTTTAGAGAAACCCTGTAGAAAAATTGTGTGCACAAAAACACAGCCTCAAATTTAGAATTGTTTGTTCTTTAGTATAATAATATTTCTATAATGTAGTAACTTTCTAAAGTAAATTACGATCGCGAGACTCGAGACTTTGAACTATACTTTAAAATTGCATCGATTGATGCGCGCTCATTAATGAAACAACTAGACCTAGTCATGCGATGAAATCAGACAAAGTTTTTTATGGACACATCAATGCGAATTTCCCCTTAAAGATTTGCATGATCAAACCAGCCCATAACATTACATACAAACTTCTTTCCTGTAAAAATGAGTGGCCCATAATCCTGTACGCGAGCTGGTTTAAATAACTCTTACCTTAAAATGCAAATACAGAATGTCATTGAGGTAAGGAGTGGTATACAGCTTGTGCTGTCGGCAATGTTGCTTAATGAACTCCTTCGTCATCCGCGGGGCTTTGTTCATTTCCTCTAGTTCCTTCTCCACTTTCCTCTGAAACTCTCTTTGCTTTAGCCTCTCTTGCTGAGCTTCGTCTTCCTTCTTCTTCTCTGCAGCTTTTTTCTTATCTTCTTCAGTTTCCAATACTGAAAATTAATTTTAAGTTTAGGGTTACATTTCCGTAATCACCTGACGTTGGGAGAGTACTTCTTCACTTCTGTTACCAGGCAATACGTTTTTATAAAGTTACCTTCAAATTGACCCTCAGTTATCATGGGTACTTCTTTTCCGCTTGTTGGCTGTGATTCTCCCACCTCGATATGGTCTCCTTGAGCTCTTGAATCTGCCTCTTCTGGCGGTAACTCACAAATTTTCCCAGATTCAAGACACTTCTTTCTATTTTCTTCCCTCCTAAGCATATTATTGGCTAATCTGAAAACTTCTTTATTATCCTTCATCTTATCCTTTATATTATAAAGAAGATTGTTAATCTTTTCGCTCCTATCTAGTTCTTGTTTTTTTTGCGCCTCTACAATTTTCTTCTGTTTCTCATTTTGGTAAGAGAAGTCAACATCCCATAATTCCTTACGTATCTTCTTGCCATTTTCATCAAATTGGTCCATTTTGGTTTCAGTAGCAGACTTTTCCTCGACAGTCCTAGCAGCACGTGCTTCTTCATCTTCTTTCTTCTTTTCATCCTCCTCCAATTTTTTTTTCATAGGTCGTAAAATATCATTGGACTTCAAAAGTATTTCATCAACTTCTTTAATGAACGTCTTGCACTCTTCATTTCTCATTTCATACCTAGCCTTACTTTGGTTTATTCTATCTTCGTGATGTTTTAACTCGGAATTCAAATTTTTTATGGCATTATGGATGGTATCCATTTGTGGGTCTGAAACACCATCGGCTGGTTTTTCTCCTACCGGAACTTCTTCTGCCTTGGCGATTATTTCGCTGTTGTCCTGATTTTTTGTTGCTTTATCCTCTAAATGTATTCCACGCCTAAGTATTTCTCCTTCTTCCTTTATTTTGTCGTAAGCTATGTTTGATTTCCTTGAATTTTCTAATGCCTCATTAACGTCATTCAATAATTCATTCATACTGTTCAGTTTGTTTGTTATATCTTCACGGATGAGAGTACTCAGATTTTCAGCACCTTCAACAATGTTTTGAGCTAGATGTTTCATTTCTTTGAATTCCATTTTATTGTCCTCTGGCACGCCTTTGTTAGTCGATTCAAATATATTTTCTAGATTATTTTGTAACGTTTGTTCCGCTGCTTGATCAAACTTTTGTATGGTTTTGGATGGTATTTCCTTGATGGCGATTTTATTTTCATCAGAATTAGAGGATTTGTTATCAGTGTTGTTTTCTTCTGTCTTTATCAAACTAGGAGGTGTTGGTACAACATTATTTAATACGCTGTTTATTTCACGTAGTTTCTTCTCAGTATCTTTAAGTTTCGCCGCAAAACTTTTAGGAAATACATCTTCTACGTTGATATTCTCGTCATCTTCGCGTTTTGGTTTGTCTTTAGATTTTATCTTACTTTTACCGCTTAAATCAGGAACCACTGGATTATCTACTAGAGGTATGTTCATGGCTAGGTTTATAGCATACTGTTCTTTTACTTCTTCAAATGCCGAGCGCCTTATTTGTCCTTTTATTAATTGCACAGATGAATCTTTAAGTATAGGGTTCTTCTCCATTTCTATGGTTTGTTTTACTTTAGGATTTTGAGACGATTCTGCCTCATCATATTTATCAGCCATTTTCCCCAACAAATCTTTAGTTTCTTGATATCTTGTTTCATAAGACTTTGTGGTGTATTGACTTACCACTTTTTCTATCGCATCGTATTCTTTTTCATCGGTGTCCGAACCGGTATTTTCACTGTGAACTGAAGCAGTTACGTTGCATTCACGTACACATTTCGCTTTGTAGTCGGATACCGAAGTCATTAAAGAATGCATATTTTTGTAATTTAGCTTGTTAATTTGCTCTTTGTCGCCTTTAGCAGCATCCAGCTCCTTCCTTATTTCGTTGTAGTCATTAATCTTTATTTCATTAAAAGGTATTCCTACTTGGTTATTCAAACTTTCGTTTTGTGTCATTATCTGAATTTGGCGCGCTTTCTCGGCTATTATAGGGTTGTTCTTCAACATCTCTTTTATTTTTTCTAGAGTTAAAGGTTTACTATTGTCATCTATTTTGGTAAAAGGCTGACCAGACATTACTTCATGCTCAGTTTTAACTTCGCCAGGGTGAGAAGCTGCTATATATGGTCTATTAAATCCCACCTGTAAAGGTTTGAGCTCATTTTCGATGGCTTTTTCAATCATGTCTTTAGGCAGCTTGGCATCTTGGAAGAAAATACGCAATTCTTCCCGTTTTTTCTCCACATACGCAGGATCTTTTAAAGCATCGGGTACTTCCATTATATATAGAAAATATTAATCTACTGTGTATTTAGTTCCAATCTTTAGCTTTACCTGATAAAATAATAAAGCAATACATTAGCTTTGTTTGACACAAATCAAACAAAAATTAGCGTTGTTACATATAGCCATAGTAACCACATTATTTTGTTTGGTCGATTTTAAATGTGGAATTACAATACGTCAATGTAAAATGATGATTAATTTAGAATCCCAACTTTTTCAAAAGGATAATTGATTTAAAAAAAAAACTAATAATATCACGTTTTTAAAGCAATATATTTAATAAAAGGAAATAATTCTTCTGATATCCTGACATCAAGCTAAAATTAAGCGGCGGTGTCAAAAACAATCAAATATTCGGCTTTGAAATTTCAGATATTATCTGTAGTGCTGCGCTGTCAAACATGTACTTATTAGTCAAACAGGACTGAATTCTCCAAATTTTGAATCGCTCTAAAATAAACCATAACAGCATGACCGTAGGTTTACTTTTGTGAAGCCATTAGAAGCGAGGCGAAAGAAATAACTTTAATACAAATCAATTCCCCTTTCCTTGATTTGCAGGTACCTTCCACCTGTAGTTTTTGCCCCAGCGCCTTATTTATTGTAATAGCAAAGCTAAGTTTCCCTTTTCTTCCCTCTTTCTCCCTCATTTCTCACTCTTTTTAAAAAAAAATAGCCTATGTCCGTCTCCAGGGACCCAACTATCTCTGTACCAAAATGCATCGAAATCGGTTTAGCCATTTAGGCGTGAAGTGTGAAGACGTAACAAACAAACTCACTTTCGCTTTTATAATATTAGTAAGGATAGTAAGGATCGTTACGAATCTTATTTCGTTTATTAATTTTTATACATCTATGTTTTTTTATATTTTTACATAAATAGTAGCCCACCGGTATCGGGAACACGGTCCAGGCTACCTGCAGTCACGGCTGTTACGGCTCCAGAGAGAGGCTCCTAACAAAACGAGACGTGTCCAGGAGTACAGCTTTCTAACTTTCTGTATCAAACCCTTGATCCATCCGTCTAACGAGAGTAGCTCACCGTCCGTCCGTCTATTGACGTCAGGCAGTGTCGACGGCGCGTTAGTGTTTCACGCGCGCCTCAAAGAGATGTCAGCAAAGCAGAGGGGATTGCCAGAGCCTCCGCCTGCCGGGGTTGCGGGTTGTTCGAAAGAGATACCGCGGCCCCGGAACGTAAAGGTCAATAGAAGTAACATGGGTGGGTTTTAGTCAGTACAATTGTGTCGAACACTCCCCCCCCCCGTTCCGCCCAGAGCGGGGGAAGTTTTTGATAATTTTCTAGCTGAAAAAAAAGCCGTCTACCGAACGAGAGCCTCCTCAGGTGTTGGTCGAGGTTCTTGGCAGATACGACAATCGGCACAATGATCGCGTGAGTCCACATCCCACATGTCACAAATCTCACTAGCCAAGACAAAATACTTTATTTTACGAATCTTCATTAGGTATTGTTTACTCTGAAAATGGTTTAAATGGGTTATTTCGTGTCATGTTAAAGTGAATCATTCGGTGGTGTGGCATATCATTTCACAGGTACTGAGAGGTTTTGTTTACTAACAAACGGTTAGTGTAAGCGTGTAGAAACCACAATTTCGTGTAGAATACACGAAATTGTGTATTCGTATAATTTTCATTATGCGTATGAGAAATATAAATAACTAAGTATTGCATTATTGAAATAACAATATTTTTATTGTTACAGCTTAACATCGAAAGAAGAAATAAAACTAAAATGGTTGGATGTAAATCCCGAGTTACAAACAAACTGCTTAAATTGTGTGTGCATTTTTTCATTTCAAGCCGAAGGACCCAGGACTTCAGCCATTTAAACTGAATACAAAACACATCCAATTCTATTTTTTTTTGTAGAGGTTTTTTTCGTTTCCTGAAAAGTTAGGGTCTGTCGAGTTATGGGGTTTCTCAAATAATCTATTCATTTATAAACAAGGCGGGTCAAACCGCGGGGCGCTAAAATGTATTTATACCCTAATAAAAAGAGACAAACAGCCTCTCTTATCTATAATTCTCTCGGCAAGTTTTTCTGAAAGAGTGTTCAGTCCAGTTTGTTTAAAACGTCCATGCTCATGCTGTCAAATAAACTAACGTCACTGTCAACATCGTTTTCAAAATAAATTGGTGTTTTCCGATTTCTATTTGCACAATTTTAGACGAGCAAGAAAACTACTTGGAATATACCGGAAAATAAAAAAAAACAATACAAATGAAGTAAAAAAGCTGAAAATTAACCATTTAACTACAAGATGACTGACGAAAGAAATTTTCGATCGTCGTACTACGAAAAAGTGGGATGCCGGGGTGTTGAAGAAAAGAAATCGCTCGAAATATTGATGAAAGAAAAACCTTGGGACAAAGTCAAATTAAAACAGTTCTGTTTGAGGTTCACAGTGCCTGCTGCTTACAGGAATCTGGTATGGAAAGTGTTACTGGGTAAGTTTCGTTTTCGTTAACCTAAGGCAACTTACTTGGTTTTAAAATGTTAAGTTTCGTATTTTTCATTGAACGAGCTGCCTTGCTTTTACCAGCGAAGTTTGAAAAAGGCTAACCAATCCTTGGTCAGTAGTCAGGTAGTCTTTCCTTCTTTTGATAGTAATGGGGCAGCAATCTTGACTGTGATAATGACAAATAAATGTGATGACTTTGTAATCAAATTGTCAAATTAAATGAAAAAAGTAAGTACTTAACCTATTGATGCCAAAAACAATTGCATCTCATGTGCATCACTTTATTTTGAAATACCCACATAACTACTGAATTAACCAACAAAATTCTGATTTAAATTCCATTATTTGTATTTAAACTGTTTCATGGCATTTTCGTCTTAAGGTGCTCCCTCACCAGGAGCATTCACGTGTATATATCACATTATAGATTCGACTTTGAGCATTACATTACAATAATACCTCCCTGACTAACGAACATTTGCGTGTAATGTAACATATAAATTCGACTTTCAGCATTACATTACAATAATACCTCCCTGACTAACGAGCATTTGCGTGTAATGTAACATATTGATTCGACTTTGAGCATTTCATAGCAAGATGTCAGATGAAGCGGTCGTTGTGCTGAGTGCGGCAATATTAACTTAATAAAAATAAATTTATTTAAATTAAAGTTAAATTCATTGATGTTACAAGTTGTATCATTACAAGGTGCGCATTGTAATGCTCGGTTCTCCTCCTTCACTGATGTAATCATAGTATAAAGAGGGGAAGTAGGTTATCTCGGGCCCAATCCGCGATATAATTGCCTACTGTCATAGGGTTGTCACTTTTAGCTAAATATTAATTCAGTACCTATAAATTGGCAAGGGTCGTGAAGTTGTATTTTTTACTTTTATTGTCTGGGTACAGGGTTTGTGAGGCCTCACTAATTTGTACTATCACAAATTCATTAGTTTAAAGCCCAGCCCTGTCAAAGATAACACATCTCTTATTAGTCAATAAAATTCAACAATGGTTTTCCTATCAAATATAGAAATGTATTCAAGATACAGAGCAGCATTATTTATAACTAACTTCCGCCCGCGGCTTCGCCCGCGTGGTGTGTTGATAAAAAGCAGCCTATAGCAAAAATAACAAAATCGAAGTATAAATAAAATTAGGTACGTTTCATTTTTAATGTTACGTACTGTTACTAAGTCTTCGCTGTCCGTCCGTCCATAGGTAATGGTACGGATCTAACTAATAGGTATGTATTATAAAACTTCATAAAACCTATGTTTTATTATATTTGATGTAATTAGATCTTATTGTACCTATGTTCACAAATACAGGATTTGAATTTAGTTTGTAAGGAACCTGTCAACTCAACGTACTCTGTGCTCACGCGTCTGCCCGTGTTCGGGTCGCGCACTCGAGCGATGAGCGACTTGTTCCCTCACCCCGCCCGCGCGGGCCAGCCTAGTCACGGCGCGCGGCGACACGAAATTAATTTTGTTGCGCGTTATTTTGATTCTGCTATATCTCCTAAAGTATTTATTTAATCTGCATGATGTATAGGAAAAAAATAATCTTCATGAAATGTTCATGCCAACCAACCTATTTAAAATGATAAGGATTAATACTGTATTTGTGTAAATAGCTTTCTAAGTTAGCGCTTTATAATTGACCATTTGTTAAAGTATTAAAATGGATATAGTATGTTATCCTTAAGATATAGACATATGTCACCGCTGACTTTTCTGTAGACCTATTTGTGATACATAGTTACACCATACATTATTTAGTTATATCTTAAAGGGTTTAGGCAGCGTTTTCGTTGAAAGCTCCCAGACAGCATACTTTTTGCCGACATCTTCAACAAATATCGTTAATGTACACAGAAATAAATACAAAAACTTAACAAATTATATACTAAAACCGCATCAAAATCCGTTGCGTAGTTTTAAAGATCTAAGCATACATAGGGACAGACAGACGGCGGATAGCGACTTTGTTTTATACTATGTACCTAGTGATAAAAAAAGATAAAATAAACCGAGCGAAATTCAAAAGGTAATCTGAAAAGACAATTCTGGAATTGACGAATTATTAAGACACCCAAACACACAGGAATACTTTCTCCCGCGATTATCAGACATTTTTGATTCATTTAGCGGTGCCGAAAAGCCGTGACGCGCGAACCTCGTGCAGTGTAAGCCCATAGACTAATATATATAAATAAAATGAGATAGACTGGCAACTGACGTTTTCGGTTTATGTTAGCGACCAGCGCCCTCTGAACGCCAAGCAAAGAACTAATTGAATATGTATATTGTAGGTAGGTACGCATGTTGATATATTTTTATAGCCTTATATACATTTCTTCGTTTAAATGATACATAAACTGTGTTTTGCACAAGCAAATTTTCATGGATGTTTTTAGACACAAGTTTTAAATGAGAACACAGTTTGGGTTTCTTTTAAACGAAATAAATTTATCTTAGGTTGTAAAGGAGATGAGATTAATAACACAAAATATATAATTAAACGAATTTATTACACATTAATTACGACACCGGTGTGCCTCTCTCGTTTTGCACCCTTTGTTTTATTGAAATGTTCCAAACTGCTTGAGGAGGGCCCATCTGTCTGCAAGTATGTCACAAACACTTTCACAAAGTACAGTTTATGCTGAAATTCGGCTATTTATGGAATATACGGAGGAACTAAAGCTCAACTCAAGATAATAACACAAAAACACCGAAATATACAAGAAAAAATGCGCACGAGCATGTAAATAACAAACCGGTGGAAAATTTCTTGTGACGTTGATATTCAGTGTTGCTATTGTTTGCTTTAATACTACTACTTTTTAAGGTTCTAATTGTTGTAAAACTTCCACGAATAATACAAAATATTCATAAAATATTTCAAAAACAATTCATACCTGGTTGTTAAATCAAATTATTAGTAAAAGTAGACTAATTAAAGTAAAATAGCAAAATTAACAATTAAAGTAAACTACCAAAAATTTACGATAAAAAAGTGGTAACACCACAATAAAAAATTCGTTGCTTCTGGGACAGATGGCGCTTTTCGGAATGAAAAAAAAATGTTCTAAGTTGCCAGGGCATGTGTAAGCCCCGACTGGCGCACCTCGAAATGAGCCGAGATCTTGTTTAGTGTGCGTGCGGCGACGCATAGATACTACGGCGCACACATACAAGCCGCGCGCGGTGCGTTTGTATGAAGATAACGTACTTCCCCTCTTTATACTTTGATGTAATGCTCAAATCTGTTACGTTACATTACACGCGAATGCTCCCGGTGAGGGAGCACCTTTAACTATCAACTAAGATTATGCACATACTCCTTTGTGAGGATAGCAGGTAGCATTCTGTGGTTCCCATCTCTCAAACTGTCAACTATTCCAGACATACTGCCCGTGTACCCAGACTCACATCAGTATGTGATGGAACAGCGCACGGAGCAGTACCAAGACTTATTGTATGCAGTAGAGATGTTTGAGCTGGTGGATATGGACGCACCGCGCTGTCAAGTTCTCTTGGAGATGTGGCTGCTGGAGAATGAGGAGCGAAAGCCTCCTCTGTTCCCCGAAACTAATTTCTCAGTGAGTAGTAATAGCTGTACTGTATGAGATGATCATCACAAAATAAACTCTTTAAGCAGCTAAATGGATTACCAAACCAAACTATAAAACTTTGGCTTTGCATAAAGGCATTGTAGTGCAATTTGCTAAGGGCGTGAAAACTTATCAATGATTTGAACCATTTCATTGTTATTTGAGTTATATAGTAAGGAGGCTAAAGGTGATAAATATCTGCAATATGCTTACATGTTGGACATTTACTTTTACATCCTTATAAAATATAAAAATTCTAGTTTCAAAGTAGAACAATTTTCAAAGCTATTTTCACACCAATTTCCTATAAAATTATGAATAAATATCATTAATTAATAAATAATGTAATGTGTGTGGTTTTAACAACATAGGTGATTAAATTATTCAAATAATTTATTTGATCTTCCATTGTGATGTTATATTTTAATTCTACAATACATTATAATATTTCTATGGATTATGCCTGATAAACAATATATCTTTTTTTTTTAATTTGACGACACGGTTAGAGCAGTGGCTGAGCGATTGACTGCTGCTCTGCGAGTCGCGGGTTCGATCCCTGCACGTAACAAATATTTGGATGGCCTACAGATAGTGGTTCTGGCTGTGTGTGTATGTGAGTTTAAATGTTTGTAAACGCACCCCTGATAGAAGAGAAATTCCTAGTGTTGGCCAAAGATTTTTAAAGAAAAAAAAAACTTTTCTAACAATGTCATTCTTCCCCAGTCTGCAGACACATTCCTGCCAATAGTGAATACTCTCCTAGAACTCTATGAAGATGAGGTGGATGTGTACTGGTTGGCAAAGAGTCTGACTGATGTGGTGCGTGGCATGCAGCGGGATCTGCCCAAACTGAAGGAAGCTTTCACCACCATGCTTGAGAAGGAAGATGGGGATTTGTTCAAGTGAGTAGTTTATATAAACACAAAAAACAAAAAAAAACAAACAAAAACTTCACCTATAAGAATATTTAAAGAAAAAGGGGCAATTTATATTAATCCCCATAAATGGTCATCCAGACCCAGTGTTGTAGCTCTAAGAAATATTTAAAAATGTAAAATTATATGTGTGAAAATAAACAAACGATAATGAATACTACCCTGTTACTGTCTGACTGCTGGCCCAAAGCCTTTTCTCAAATAAAAATGCACGAAACACGAACATTGATCTATGTATAATATTTAAATTAATCAGTGCTGCTACTCGGAAAGCTTTTTTTTTCCGAAAGTTGGAAACAATTAAATCAACGCATTACCTACATATAAATCTAAATATTTGAACTGTTATAACATTTTTTATTAAGTGATAAGTTAACGGCATTATTACTATCATGTTATGTAGATTAGAAAGAGCTTTTCAGTGTTGGACTCATTCTGCCGCAACTTCTTTTCTTGAACATTTAATTTTTCTTTATAAAATGGCTTTGATTTATTTGTTGTGCAGTGTGATAGGATAAAAAGCCTCTAAGACGCATATTCATGTTTTTTTCAGTCATCTGGTTGACACCAATGCTTTGGAAGTGTTACCACTCACAAAATGGTTCAACTGCTGTTTCGCTGGAGTTTTGGACGACACTTCTCTTTCCAAGTAAGATTTTTTTTCTTTCATGAAAAAGTACTTTAATTTCGTCCCCATTGTGCGAAATATCATTGAGTTGTAAAACCTTGAATTGAGATAATGAGGGCTAACATTTATGAAAATATCAATTCTCGTATTTTCAGCTTGTCTTATATTACATATATTTATATTAAGTATATATGTTAAATATAAAAAGTCAAGAAGTGCTAGAACACATGAAAAATCTCTAATCATTCTAAAAATAACTTTGTGACAATAAAATATTTTATTGTACAGGATATGGGACAAAATATGCAGTGGAGCTCCAAAGATACTGTCGTTTGCTGCCGTCATGTTGATTGTAACGCTACGCAGGAATATACTGCGCTCCCAGAATGCTGACGAGGTCCTGAAATGCGTATCTGAGGTATTGTATTGTATAACTTAGATTAAGACGCCGCGCTGGCTAGCGATTCGTCGTACACGTGTTGCTCAGACGCCCGTCCTTTTCTTAATATGGCCGCCTGGCTACCATCGACGCGACGGCAACGCTGCGCTAGAGTGACAACCTGCCACTCTTAACGTTCTTGACATTGACATGCCATGACGTGCCGACATATTTATAGTGTCAAGTTAAATTATTGGGTTGTTTTATTTTAGTTATTGTCTATTTGATTTATTTTTTATTATTTTTTTATTAATTTAAGTATTTAAAACATTTATGTATGCTGTTTTGACTTCCGTACGTTTTACTCACGGGTTGACCACTGAGAACCAGCGCTGTGCTGTGGGCTCCCATGGTGCAGCATGACAGCATCATGCTGAGTGGTGACCGACCTGTCGCAGTCACGACGTGCAAGCTATTTTTATTTTGTCCCATACCTATATGTATTTGTAAATGTTTGTGATACTTTGCATGTTGAATGTTTATTTTATTTTTTTTGTTATTTTGTTGCTCGTCGTAATTTGCGACTAATAAATGTTTTTCTTTCTTTCTTTCTTTCTAACGGGCTGGTGTCCACAACTCGACATCCAAGGCGCGTATTGTGAAAAAAAATACAGGCATAAAGCAAAATAACTTACCGTAGTTGCCCATTCCAAAGTGTAGACCTCTATTGAGAAGAATGGGCAAGAAACTCCATGGACACTCTTTTTAATCATAATATTTTTACTAGATTATCGTAACATCATTCATCTTGAGTATGTGAGAACGATGTAGTTAAACAAGCACATTAAAAGCGTCCAAAGTAAAGCAAAAATAGCAATAAATTAAACCGTGGCAGCTAACGATGACCAGTACCAACTGACAGCGCCCGTTCACGAACATGACGCATGGATCAGCCCCATTCAGCTCAACTAAATTGAAGGGAACTAACTGACACGACACACCCGCCACTATCAGCGAGACATTTAACACTTTCGCTGCCCACAATTCAGCGTATGAGTCCAAAATAAATTGTATAATTTGGACTGGACAGCGTAAGTGTTAATTAACATATTCGAGACAAATGATAGTACATAGTACTCACACATGGGCTTTACAATTATACAGTACTAGGCAATTGAGCCTTTGCAAATATAGTCTTACAATCTTCTGCAAACATAAAATCTTAAAAAAAAAAAATTTAGCCTACAGGGAGTGTTCAGGTCCATTTTACGTAAGCAACAGTGGTCCAGACGCGTCTTACTTCCATGTAGGTCATAGGTTAGCTAAGCAGCATTTTGAGTATTTTTTTTTATATTACGAAGTTTCTCTAAAAATGGGGGTGATTATTAGTATGTATTATGTTATGAGTCAAAAGTCTAATAAAATTCTTTGTTAGTGGTTAATTTTCTTTTCATTATTTTGTTCCAGATACCAGAACAGTGTGAAGAAGTAGTGGCCAACAAGGCGATTGAACTGTGGCAGTACTACGGTGCCCAGCCACAAAGTGACACTTTAGCCAAGAAATGATGTATGACCTTCTAATGGGGTGATCTCATTAGAAGGAAAACGGACTGTCTATGTATGAGTTGGATCTAGGTTACGGCAGCTTAGCTTTCGATATTATGGAACCTGTATGCCTTTGTAGGAGTTCTATTTTTTTCCTGTGGCAACACTTGTTAGTTGTGTAGTGTTGTAAAACTTTAAAGTCATGCTTAATAAATTAAGGGAGTACCCTGAAGGGGTGAGCAGAACTTTATAGTAATGCAAACATTTGGCCAGTTAAAAGACCCATTAAAGATTCGTGTTAGTTACACTATATACCAAGGAAAATTATGAATCTGTGGAAAGAATTGGATGTTATAGTAAAACGACATGGTTTTAAGCTGTAAATAAAGAATATTTTCAACTTAGACTAAGCTTAGAAGTGCATGTGATGTGTAAAATATCTTGCTAAGAAAGTGTTTTATAAGAATGTATTCTGAAGTTCGTTGTCGATTCTCTATTTACATTGTAATAATTGACTAGTAAGCAATGTAAATAAAATGGTGTTTACTAAGCAATCATTTGTTTGAATTTTTTGACACAAGTAGTCTGCTAGATGTGGGAGTCACAGGACCGGTGCCGCGTGGTGAGGGTGAGATGAAACATAGGTGGACGTTGACCCATGCATCATCTCATCTCATATGTTGGCACAACCATAGACATAGATTAATCAATCTAAAAAATAGTGGCTCACTGGCTGCTGCATGCGTTATGGCCGTATTCCACCAAAGTCGAGAGAATAGATGCATAAGTGCTGTTGAAAGTCAGACGACGTCGCTCACGACTGTCCTCCCAAATGTGCGCTGCTGCCTGCTTGGCTGCCGAATACGGCATATCTAATACGGAGGCTGGCCTACAAAAATATTAGACATGTCTGCCTCAACCACTTTCCACTAAAGCTAATCGGAGACATGAATTGTAGACAGTCTATAGATGAATTATAAGCTATGGAGATAACAAGCAGCGATTTGTTTTCTGCCACTTCTAGCGGGGCTTAGAGTATATAGCCAATAGAGAAAGGACAGTGCGAAGAAAAAAATCTGCTACATATTCGGGGTGGTGGGGGGTGTAGGTAAACACAAACGCTCACTCGCAAACATGCAACCTATGACTACAAACGCATACCAAGCAAAATCAACCACAGAATAAAGCAAGCACTCCCACACATTGATAAATTAGCTTGTATGTGTACGATTGTCCAAAGACAAAAAACAAAACTGCTAGTGATGTGCATAACCAATTAAAATAAATTATTTATTTTCTCGTACATATACTTGACTTATTTCACGTAATAAGTGACCAGAGAAATTGTCTGGGCCAGTAATAATGATAATATGTCCGATAGCAATTGTATTGTTTTAATTTAATTAAAAATTATATCTATATTCTGATCATCATGGCCCATAGCTGGGCCGGTACCTATAAAAATGACGATACACTTGGCTAATATAAACAAGGGAACTAAATAACCTTCTGATAATACTAATAAGTAACGTTCTGAAAGTTGGCAAAGTTGCACATAGCTATCAAGTATTTTGGTATTTTAATTTAATCATATTTTTTTAATGAAATTTTGCTCTGTGTTGCACTGGCATATTAGCTAACTATTGCAAAAGAAATATTAAATAAGTTGTAACAGATTTAAGCATCTCGAAAGCAATATAAAGTGCTTTCTAAACACCTACAACTAAACCAATAATGCAACGATATTAGTTTTTGGAGGAGCTCGTGGCTAAATAATAGCAGCCGCTCGGGTCGACCTTTGGGTTAAGCCGCGCTTGCCTAGGTTGGTCTGTGGATGGGTGACCACCCGTTACATCGACGTGACCGGCTGCTATTATTTAGCCACGAGCTCCTAAATTTTTTTTTTTTAGTTATATGATCTCAAGAGGCTATTTACTCTTAGTTCCGGTGTGTGTCGTGTGTTCCGACCTGCAATCGTTGCCACGATGTCAATGAAGCGAAGATGTGTATGAAATAGGTGTATCTCTCGGTCGTGTTCATTTAAAATAAAAATCCAGCGCTACTAGTCTACCACAGGTTCTTTGTTTTCTAGTTCGAGGTGGTAACACAATACTTGTGTTGCCAATGTCATGTGAATGTTTTAAAAAACGTTCCGTTTTACTGTATCAAGTTTTATCTTTTCACCACCTGGCAACATTTGCCCACTCGCCATTTTGCAAGAATGTCAGCCAAATCATCAGAGCAAGTTTTTAGTTAATTTTATGCTATCGCTCATTAAATTACAGTGATTTTGTGTTTTGAATATCGTTTTTATTGATAGACAGCAAAAATGGACCGTTTTATAAGTATGTGGAAGGTGCGGGAGTTGGCGGACAAAGTGTAAGTCGGACAAACATTTTTGTTAATTTTTATGTAAATTGCAGCAATCTGTTTCACTAATGTGGTTATTTAAGGCTTTTTTTTGCGAACCTTGATGTTTAATATGCATTGATCTTGATGTATATAACTTTTAGTACGTTTTACTTGAGTGTTTTTGCAAACCAGTCTTGCTCAGATTAATGAATGAAGATAGGGAGTGTATCTACGAAATGTACTGAAAATTAATGTTATCAGCGGTTTGGCTAATACATTCGTAGATTACTGGCCGGTTACACGTTTAAGCCGTTATTCGGCGGCAAAATTCAACTGCTGGATGACAAACTAATAGCAATGGTCTCTTATTGTTGCATCTGTACTTCCCAAATAATTTAATAAACTAACCTACCAATAAGATAATGGCCAGTAATTTGTCACACGTTAACAAGCTCTCAAATGAGCTAGCTTGGTTCTACCACTAATTATCATGGTCAGTCTAATTTATAAGTGGTTTGTACTTCATGTTAAACTTTTCACTTTTCACCACTTTCAAAACTAATCCTATTGAGGTGCACTGCAACATATAACTGAAATATTTATCTTGTGCTAACATGGATACAACTAAATTGTCATCCAGTCTTATTCAGTGTACTGTCTTCCTTAAAAAATTACTGATGAGCACAATTTACTTGTACGATATACAAGTAAATTGTGCTTTGCATAATATGTGCAATTACATATGAACCCATATAAAATATTAATATATTCCGGTAACCATTTTTTCTTGTTAGGAGCAGTAACTAGTTAAACAGTTGAGTTTGTGTTTCTTTACATAGTACCTAGTTATTAAAAAACATTGATGTGATTTTTTTTTTGGTACACAAAATAGAGCATTGTACTCTGAACTAAAGCAGAGAGAAACAAATTAAAAATGTCATCACTTTTAATATTCTATTGGCAACTCTGCTGACAGCTATTTATCATTCAAACTTGAACCAATTATACACATAAGCAAAGTTTCACTGAAATTGGTTAGGTGGTTTCGGAGATTAACAAGTAAAAATATTGACATTCAATTTTTAAAATTTATTTTGTATTTGTTTTCTATGCCCATATAAATACTACCATATAAGTATTCTCAGCTCTGTTAATTCTAAAGTTAAAAATAAACATGCTACTATAGCCTACACACATGAGCAATTCAACTAAACTGTTTAACCTTGGAACAAGAATTTCAACATTGGCACCATTGAGTACCATCCATTGACCTACACACTGTGGAATGAGTGGCCATATCTGCCCATAGAAACAATGTTTCAATTCTACATAAAATGGGAAAAGCCATTATTTTCACATCACGCTAACATGCCGTTGAGAAATCAATCAAATCAAATTATTTTTATTTCACATAGGCCTACATGGGCACTTTTAAACTTTATTGAGAAAAGGTGGCTGATTTAAATCCGACTATAGGGTCCCTTGGGATTCATCTCAACATTAGCAACAGCTAGCTATTTATAATGTATGTAAGATTGTTGAATTATATTATGTGGATATGGAGTGAGACCAAAATAATGATGGATGCAGTGAGCGTTGAATCATGTACAATATGGCCAGAAAAAGAGGAAGTAACCACTTTGATGATGACCATTAAGATGTTTAATAGAAGACAACATGAAGACCCAAAGTAAAGTGAGATTCTACTGAAGGTCTATTCCAATAACAGATAGAAGTGACGTTTTTGAAAAAGAAAACATGCTCCACTGTCCTACTAATATTATAAATGCGAATGTTTGTGAGGATGGATGTTTGTTACTCTTTCACATCAAAATGGCTGAAGGGATCTTGATAAAATTTACCACAGAGGTATAATAGTCTGTAATAAATAGCACATAGGATACATATTTTCGAAATCATCTGGATGAAGCCGCGGGTGCCAGCTATCCTACTTCCTACTAATAATATTATTAATGCAAATGTTTGTGAGGATGGATGGATGGATTTATGTTACTCTTTCACGTCAAAACGGCTGAACGGATCTTGATGAAATTTGGCATAGGATTTTTTTCGATATTAAGCGAAGCCGCGGGCGCCAGCTAGTCCAGAATATGTTTAAAATATGATGATGATCATCCTAAATTCAACAAGCAAGCTGCAAAATAATAATATTAATATGCAGCTAGCATGAAAATGTGTCATAAAAACATTTATCTTAAAATAAACAGAGCACAATGCACATAATTCATATATGCTTTATTCCACTGCTTCTTTCTCCTTGGCTTCTCTCCAAAATGTCTTGTAAAGGTCTTGGTCTCACTAATCTTATTGTTTTACACACAACACAGTTTTGGCTGCACTTCAAGAGCTTTACCAACTACTGGAGCTGACTTAAAAGCATACTTTCCAGTCAGTTCTATTAAGTACACAATTCTATAAGATACTGCAGTTTATATTTAGCTCAGATTATATTAACCTCTCAAGGCCCGCCATTATTTACGTCAACTATCCGTCAAGCACCGCCGGGCGGCCTCTTATCGTAAGCGTAATCTGATTTTAAGACTTATCTTTACTACAAATACTGTTAAATCGGTCGGGGTTTGGTGGCAGAAATTTGTGCCAGCGGGGCTCAACGGTAATACTTGTTTACTGGCACGTTTTTGTGCCGCTGGGGCTCTAGAGGTTAAAGAGAGATTAAAACGATTGCAAGTCATGATTGCCTTGACACTTATTTTTAAAACTGTGTTTTTGTTTACACTCTTTCCTATAATTCCACTCTACACCATGTTCTTCTATGTGAAGACATCCATACCAGAAATAATTGTGAAGGTAAATCTGTGTCTGGGAACTGGTAACATCTTGATTGCTGAAAGGATAACAATGAAAAGAGAAAGCAAGGATCATAGCAGATGGTGCTCTGTGGTTCATACATACCCCTATGGGAAAATGTCTTGCGCGTTTCACCCGCGTCTTTAGTTGCTGCCCCGCTCCCGTGGGTAGTAGCGTGATGTTGTCAGCCAATGTTACTTCCTGATAATGTAGCTTTATTAGTGAAAAAAATGGTTAAAATCAAACCAGTCCAGTAGTTTTGGAGCCTATCAAATCTTTGCTCTTTATAATATTAGTAAAGATAATAAAATTAAAGTAGGTATACTTTTATACCAGCAGGAGTCATGGAGTGGCACAAAAAAGAGAGTCCTATACTCCTCAGCACTCCCAACAATGATGAGTACATTCCATTGGGATTATTTTTACCCTCAATCCTTACTAATATTATAAAACCGAAAGTGAGTTTGTTTGTTTGTTACGTCTTCACGCCTTAATGGCTAAACCGATTTTGATGAATTTTGGTACAGAGATAGTTGGGACCCTGGAGACCGCCTATTTTTTTTAAAGTTGGAAATGAGGGAGAAAGAGGGAAGAAAAGGGAAAACGTAGCTTTACTATTACAATAAATAAGGCGCAAGGGCAAAAACTACAGGTAGCAGGTACCTGTAAATCAGGAAAGGGGTACTGTGTTACCCCGAATTTAACGCGAGCGAGGCCACTAGCAAGAGCTAGTACAGGCATAAAGGAAAAGCCAATCAGCTCTGTTTATTCATTGCTAATTGCAATTAATTCACTCCACACACTAAAGTGGGAGCAATCTCATATTGTGTATAAATAATGGAACATGAATTCTACACAATGCCCAATGCTAGTCATTTTGTTTGAGTATTTTAATTTGTAATCATTGCCTACAACAGTTTTTCAAATTTAATGAAGCTGTTTGAGTAAATCAAAGCAAGTAGGTTTCCTTATCTTTCGTTCTTAATTAATTTACAATGTTCTACAATTAGTTGGTTGTTATAATAAAACTTCTGCGTAAGGCTCGATCTCTCGATTCCCGGAATAAGGATTGGTTGAGTGATTGGCAGCTGCGTTTCATGGGTTCGATTCCCGCACGGAAAATATAATAAGTTTTATCGGGCCTTGCTGTTTGTGTATTTAAATGTTTGTTAAGGTGAAAGCTCCAACCTACCCGCGAAATTCAAATTTTCTTACGTTTTTTGCAATTTTCAGGCCAGTGCTAGGTTGTATGTTGATTAAAATATTATTCGCGGCTGTAAGACGTATGTAATTATAGAATTATAATCATCAAAATCACCAATACAACCCTCCAAGTTCATAAAGGCGTAGGAACAAAAAAAATACAGAAAAAGTCTTTCCTACGCCTTTATGAACTTGGAGGGTTGTATTGGTGATTTTGATGATTATAATTCTATAATTACATACGTCTTACAGCCGCGAATAATATTTTAATCAACATACAACCTAGCACTGGCCTGAAAATTGCAAAAAACGTAAGAAAATTTGAATTTCGCGGGTAGGTTGGAGCTTTCACCTTAATGCACCAGGAGAAATTACAAGTGTGGGCAACATTAAAAAAAAAGTACATTGTTGCACGCCATTAACAAAATCTTGCAAAGCATAATGAACTTTATGTTAATAATGCAACATACAGACCAGCAAGAAAACAACTCGCGCGTTTTCCAGATAATTCTTCAGTTAGCAGCTCTTATCTAGTTTGTAAATTACAATATTGATATAATACTGTCACGAAAATTCGCTTTCATTCTATAATGTTTACAATGTAAATTAAGACTAAAAAGTATTTGGTATTTATTTTCTAACTTATCTTTCTGTAGAATAATTTGTAGAAACATACTTTGAGCTTATTTTATTTTGTAGTTTTTGCAACCTATGTTATTCTACCAAAGATTTGCTCCTAATCCTTACTAATATTATAAAAGCGAAAGTGAGTTTTTTTGTTTGTTACCTGTTCACGCTTAAATGGCTAAAACGATTTTAATGAATTTTGGTACAGAGATAGTTGAGGCCCTGGAGACGGACATAGACTATTTTCTATACATATAATATATATAATAATATAATAAGACTGTAAAAGATCGATTTCTGTACATTGAAGATTTTTATGAAAAATTGTTACAGGGGGTCTTAATTACCGTAATAGAAGCCAAAACAACAATTTTTAAAATTTTTGTCTGTCTGTCTGTTTGTCCGGGCTAATCTCAGAATCTACTGGACCGATTTTGACGGGACTTTTTTTATTTGACTCAGTATCACCTGGAGAGTAAACTGGGATATAAATAATCACGCCGATGAACTTAGGGGGCAGGCAGGAAATTGAATCTCAGAATCTACTAAACCGATTTTAATGGGACTTTCCGGACATAGGCTATTACTTTTTTTTTAAAAGAGTGTGATATGAGGGAGAAAGGGGAAAGAAACGGGAAAACTTAGCGTTGCTATTACAAATCAATAAGGCGCTACCGAATTTAACGCGAGCGAAGCCGCGGGCAAAAGCTAGTTTTTAAATAAAAGGGAGAAATGTGGGAGAAAGAGGGAAGCAAATGGAAAACTTAGCTTTGCTATTACAATAAATCAGGCGCAAGGGCAAAGCTATAAATAGGTAGCAGGTACCTGCAAATCAGGAAAGGGGAACCGTGTTACCCGGAATTTAACGACAGCGAAGCCGCGGCCAAAAGCTAGTTATAAATATTCCTTATCCGAAATAAGCATTTTAAATGTAGGTCATACTTGAAATATTTGCTTGAACTGCTACCCTACCACGACTTCTTAAAGCAGAACTTATTCCACTGAGGGAAAGAGACAGAGCTATACAGGGTGTCTAGCACCATCTCTTTCACTCAGTGGAATAAGTTCTGCTTTAAGACGTCATAGTAGGCCTACTGATCCCTCACAAACCAACAGTGAGTCAGCCACTTGAATCAATTGAAAAGCAATTATGGTGCTGCATTATTTGTTTACTTCCAGTCAAGTAATCACGCAGCGTTTAATAGGGTGGCTATAAGCGTGGCACCTATCTCTTTTATTTCTATTATTCAGTTATTCTTCAGAACGTATTACCGATAGAATGCATTCTATAGTATGTTCTACTCCAAGACAAGGTCTGCTTATGTGCCATTTGATCGATATTCGTTTAGCCGAATTTACAATTTTATTTAATAAATTAATTGTATTTTGTTTTATCATGATTTAAAATTGTATTTAATGTGTGATTATAATTTTTGTTGTTAATGTTTAGTTTTGAACTTATGACTTATGATTGTGTTTTTTTTTCTTTTATGCGATTATTATTACTTTTAATTATGTTTGTGATTTCAAATACAATGTAAATTGTTTGTGAATAAAATTGAATTGAATTGAATTGAGCCGCGTTATATTCAAAATTGATTTTTAACATTCCGTTTTTGGATGGGCAATCATTAAATGACTTTTCTGGGCGGATCGGAAAGGAGTGTCAGACTTCTACTGACTAAAACCCACCCATGTTCCTTCTTTTGCTTTGCTTTTTTGTGTTCTGGACAACCCTCAGCCCCGGCGGCCCTGGCGCGCCCCCCGATTTAAAAAAAAAAACGCCTTCGACTCGGCCTGTCGTCGCTAGACAGACAGCAATGAGTGGCTCACCGTCCACCGGGCCGACCCTACGGTGGCCGGGAGTCGTCTCACGGCTCCCGACGCCCGGGTGAGACCCCTTGGTAAGACTGTTTGTCAGACTCTCGGGATACTGACTCTGTAACGACTGTCAAAGATCTGTAAATGACGGTTCACCCTTGTTTGGTCGAACAACGTTAGATACAATATTACTAAATCGAACAACGTTTAAGAAAATCATCACTTAGTATAATATCGTTTGACAGAATTTTCAGTTCGTCGAATATTTATTTGCTATAACAACATTTGTGCTAATGATCAAATGGTATAATGTTCATTTGATGTAATGTAATGTAATATTCATTTAGCATATTATTCATTTACGTTAATATTTATAATCTCCGCCACCCTCAACTATTGTTACCAGGAGAAACTGGATGCAATCTGGACTTTAGGGCACCCCGACTCGGATTATCGGTTAGGTTAGAAGCGCCATCCCCTTCGTGGTTATTTTTTTTATAAACCACCCAGAAGTAGGAGCCCCGCGCAGCGGGGCTCCGTCGACCAAGCCCACCCTCGACCATGCGAAGAATATTTTAAGGTTTGGTTAAGTGCCATTTGAGTTAGGCTAGAACTGTGCCCATTAAATATGAATTTTAGGTCAAAAGAATATTTGCATAAAATTAGTGAATTTAAAAATTCGGTGAAATGAAATTTGTTCAAATGAAATTAGTTCAAATAAATAATTATGCAAAATAAAAATTTACCAATGAATTATTCGGTCAAATGAATAATTCTACGAAATGACTATAATGCAACTAAAATTCGCCGAAGTGATTTTCGACGAAACATTGTTCGACCAAACAAGGGTGAACCGTAAATGACAGCCGGACTAACAGCTTAACATGCTTTCTGAGGCATGTAGGAAAATGGTATTCCTTTTTTTTAATGTTGCCCACACTAGGAATTTCTCCTGTATCGTCGGTGCTTTTACAAACATTTAAACTCACATACACAAACAGAAGGACCCGAAACAAGTACCTGTAGGTCATACAAATATTTGTTCCGTGCGGGGATGGAACCCGCGACACGCACCGCAGCAGTCGATCGCGCAACCACTGCGCCAACCGTGCCGTCATTTTTCATTCTATAATCAAGAGTATTTCGCTGAGAATATTCCAATCACGTAGGCTCTCTTCTCTCACCCAAATACGGTTGTTATCATTGTGCCAGTTACAAATGAGCCAAAAACTCCTGCCACTCGCTTGCATCGCGGCAACCTTGCTGTAACCTTTCACTGCGGTTGCGTAACCATTCGTATGCGAATAACTTGTTGATCTCCGCAAGTATTGCGTATGGACGGCTATTGAAACAGCTAATTGATGAATAGTTAATGGCGATGGGCTTGGAGGTAAAACTTAAAAAAATTGTTACAGAAAATAGATATACTGGCTATGTAATCCTACTTCACTATCATAAATGCGAATGTTTGTGAGGATGGATGTATGGATGTTTATTACTCTTTCATGTCAAAACGGCTGAACGGATCTTGATGAAATTTGTCATCGAGGTAGGTTATAGTCTGGAATAACACATATAATACTTTTTCGATATTACGCCGGCGAAGCCGCGGGCACCAGCTAGTAATATTACACAAAACTAGAGATAAAATGTAATCTGGGTGTACCTACTATGCATATACTCTCTCTAGCTCTTCGGGGTTCGCTTTTGTCCTTCCAAACCATTTTATATCCTCCCTCTCCCTCTCTCTCTCTCTCTCACACACACACACACACACACACTCATTCTCTCACTCTCTCTCTCTTGAATGCGGAGTACAGTGAGTGACGATCAGTGCATCTTGTGTATTTATCAGCCTACTGCCCTTTTCCAAAAATTCATGATTTTATTAACATTTAGTTCAACTAAAATCACAATACATTGTTCTATTTATCGATATCATTCAGTATCCTTTCCGAATAAGGATATAATAATGAAAGTAGTTATGACGCGTATTAAATTATCAACTTAGAAAGTTTAATTTCTTTACGCCTTGTAGGAAGCGCCTTGACTGATTACCCTCTATCCATTGAGAATAGGAAGCATAAGAACGCGTCTAGCTTGCCCAACTGTTTGGCAAGGAGTACCGTCTAGAGCCAATCGGATGCATTTCTAAAAACACTTATCGCACCTGAAAGGCTACCTTCGCGGATCATCCGAAAATATTTGTTCTATCTGTTTGCAGGTTTGTCCATATTTGGGCTAGATGCATGTAACACAAACAAGCGTCACAGTTTCACAAAGCATTCACCAATAACGACAGTATCGAATAGATAAGGAATCACCTACTTTCAAGATATATTTTTATTAAAATTAAATTTTGCCTTTTATTTACTCTGGACGCTCTTACTGTGCACGTCTTTCTACATCGTTCTCACATATTTATATAATCTCAACATGAATGATGTAAATACGATTTTGTTAAAATGTTATAATTTAAAAGAGTGTCTATGGAGTTTCTTGCCCATTCTTCTCCATAGAGATCAACGCTTTGGAATGGGCAACTACAGTACTTTCACAACTTATTATGCCTTGTGACCGGGACTGTAGATTCATTTTGTTTCTTGACATTCAAAAGTGCCTGTAATGGTCTAATTGAAATAAATGATTTGATTTGATTTTAGAATGAAACTTTCTCCATATCCTCGTATAATTTTATCGTAGGCTTCTGAGAAATTCCTGGTGGAAAAACTCTACTGAGTTTTTCATTGCCCTTTCCTTGCCTTGGCCTTTCGCTCAGTAGACCTGTGACAACTACACGACACTTTTGTTTTTTTTGGCATCTCGCAGTTCGACCTATGTGGTCTGCTTACCCGGACAGTCCTGTGGATGCCTTGTAGTTAAGGCCTCCAGCCAGGGGCTCGTTTCATGGCAACTGCGTCGCCCCTTATTTACCAGGGACTTAATTATACCTGACAAATATGTGGGTGTATTTATAATGTGGTCCCCATAACACTTCGTGAATTCAAACAGGTGTTAAATAAGTTTTTTAATTTGGAAATACATCCCAAAAAAAAAGGATTTTTTTGCGAATGGGAAATCATCAAATAACTTCCCCGCTCTAAGAAAAGAGATGTTCTTTGAGTATCTCTTTGGAACAATCCGCAACCTCTGCTTTGCTGACATCTTTTTGAGGCGCTCGTGGAACACGAACGCGCCGCTCGCTACCACGATATTTTGAACCATGGTGTGTATTCATTCATGGTTGCAATCCTAAGTACCTACTACATAGAGTACAATACGCCGTAAAGCGCTCAAGTTCAAGGTGCCAAACGGTACTATTCACTATTATGACGTTGTTATTGCTATTGTGATAGGTACGCCCTCGCTTATTCTTCAGTGAGCCATAACACGTAGCTGTTGTATTTATTAGTTGTACCATTTTGGTGATATATTAAGGGATCCCTAGTCAACGAGGAACCGTCTAACCGACTGTCTGTCCGCGGCTTAGACCGGAATTTCTTAATACTACAAAGCAGTTATTTGGCATAAATATCTTCTGTGATAGGGTCCAAATAGCTTGCTAACACACATTCTATCAATTCACGTGCTTGTCAAGCAATTTTGACTAGCTAGCTTAGCTTATTATTATATTAGCGTTTTTTTAATGCAAATCTGCCTATGACGTTACCATTTCTGGAAAGTAGACCTCTTTCCATCTAAGAATGTCATTGCTTGCGGTAGCTTCGAAGGTCAGGTTACCTACATCCCTCAAATATGTCGAGGGAGGTAATGGCTGATCTTCGCGTTGTGTAGCGCACACCCGTGTATTGCTTGTACTGTTCGTCTTGTAGACACTGTGTGTGTGTCGAAGGGCGGGCGTTTTGCGGGACTGTCTCTTATAATGTTGACGTTCAAAAAGTACTGATTATGAGCCTACTTTGAATAAATGACTTTATTTTTAAGGGAGTGGGTGTATTTCACATGTGGGCCGAGTGCAGCTCATGCCGGTTTTCTTTCACAACTCATTGAATATTTGATTTGTTTGCGTTGAATCTCACATAGATTATTTTTTAAAGAAACTTCATGGTAATGGTATTTTTATCATTAATTATGATCTAGAATGTTGGATAGAAGATGTTTAGTATGACATAACATTTCGAAATATTGTAGTTCAAGTTCCGGATAGTTATCTTATCGACATCAAAGTTGCCAATTTTCGCACTTTATTGTGAATTGATAGGGATAACAATCATGTTTTTATTTATATTATTTTATGTTTGTCTAGAGTGGGCGCAAGCGCGAAGTCCTGCGTTCGATTACCTGGTGGGCATAGTGTTATTAGGTTTTTCCATCTGGTCTTTTTCAGTAGGAGTCACGGAGTGTGGATTCGTGCCCGGGTGATGGTAATAGGTTTGCCCTTCTATCTCTCCCCGCCTTTGCCTAACCTGTCGAGGATTACCAGCGTGAAGTTATGTACGTTAATTTATATGACCGTGAAAGATATTTACGATTGTGTACGATGGAGTCAGGCAACACAATATATTACTTGCATAGCTGTTATATAGTATTCAACATCAATTAATATTCACATTGCATCTCAGTGTAACGAAGCGCTCTCTATTTCTTTACTTGGAAATTCTACATTTATCAATGAAAGTGATATCTGCGTATCACTAGTATCTTAAATTGTGTCTGGGATATCCCACTACTAGAATGTTAAGGGACTTACAGCAATACTATACGTGCCAACCACATTTTATAATTAACTAGCTTTTGCCCGCGGCTTCGCTCGCTTTAAATTCGGGATAACACAGTTTCCCTTTCCTGATTTGCAGGTACCTTCTACCTGTAGTTTTTGCCCTAGCGCCTTATTGATTGTAATAGCAAAGCTAAGTGTTCCCTTTTCTTCCCTCTTTCTCCCTCATATTTCAATAATTTAAAAAAATAATGTTAGCCTATGTCCATCTTCAGGGTCCCAACTATCTCTGTACCAAAACTCATCAAAATCGATTTAGCCATTTAGGCGTGAAGACGTAACAAACAAACTAACTCACTTTCGCTTTTATAATATTAGTAAGGATTTTAAATAAAATGTCTGGTCTTATTCCAGACTAAATAGGACAGCCAACTATTAACTATTTGAGTCAATAAACACAAAAATCAATAGCAATATCAATACTCGAACCTTTCATATTGTTACAGCACAAACGTTGTAATGAACTACACAGAAGTAGAAGGCAAGGTACGGGAAGCGACATCAGACGAAGCGTGGGGTCCCACCGGCCAACAGATGCAGGAGCTGGCGCTGGCCACGTTCACGTACGAGCACTTCCCCGAGGTCATGTCCATGCTGTGGCGCCGCATGCTGCACGACAACCGCAGCCACTGGCGGAGGACTTACAAGGTGAGAAGAGATACGATTCATTACCGGGCCTTTCCATGGAAAAAATAAAACACAATGCCTAGTTTATCTTGCTGCATTTTGAAACTACAAGGGCGGTCAAACCATTCGGACCGTGGACACCAAACTAGAATACACTCGTAGTGCAGTCTAGGTATTTTCACGTGGTGAAGCAAGAATCCTGGCTGTAAACCAGGGCGATGTTATAAATTGTGACTATTTCATCATCATCTACCCGACTATATAGCCTTTTCCCAATTATGTTGGAGTCGGCTTCCAGTCTAAACGGATGCAGCCGAATACCAGCATTTTAAATGGAGCAGATGCAGCGGATGGGTTGTGGAGGTCAGATAGGCAGTAGCCTATCTGACCTCCACAACCCAGTAAGTACTGGGTAATACGATATCCCTTGCTAAGACTGGTTGTCAGACTTTCGGGACATTGACTATCTGTAACGACTGTCAAAGATCTACAAATGACAGCCGGGACTAACAGCTTAACGTGTTTTCCGAGGCACGGTGGAAACTCAGTATGTAACGGTACAAATGGGTACCCATCCAGACCAACTAAGGCAAGCGTGGCTTAACTTAAACATCGACCCGAGCGGTTGTTAGTATTTCATTTTACAAATTGTGAGAGAGAAAGTGCGACCGAGGTTTACAGGACAATACATAAACAGATATACATGACGACCACCATGTTGTCTAAACAATGAAACAAAATAAAATAACAAGGACTTGAAATTAAATAGTTTTAGAATAGAATATAATAGAATTTATTTGATTTCGGACACAATATCCATAGTGTCAGTAATTTATAAATAATTTATTGTCTAGTGTTAGTACCAAATTACTCTTTTCACAAGTAATTTTACAATTGGAGAGCTATATCTCTCCGCTACAGTTCTCAGGATGCTGTTGCGACTATCTCTCACTCCCCGGAGTAGTGAAGCGCTTTTTTTGCGCACAATCGCATGAAACCCGATGTTTTACAAGCTAGTTTCGTCAAGGTAAACACTTAAAATAGCTATCGACGATAACGATTAAACAGTTAACGATTAAGCCAGATTACTGTACAAAGTCATCGACTCCGATGTCCTTAATTGAAAACCTCATTAGTAAGCTATTGGAACATGTCCAATTAATGGATTTCACAACTGTGATCATCGGCCACTTAGGTACTTTATTTAATTATAGTATTGTGTTCCAGTGTTTGCTTCTCCTGAGCTACTTGGTCCGTAATGGCTCTGAGAGGGTGGTGACCTCTGCTAGGGAACATATCTATGATCTCCGCTCACTCGAGAACTACACATTCGTTGACGATGTTGGGAAAGATCAGGTGAGGAAGAAACATTCAAGTATTCAAAAAAGACTTACAATGATTAAGGAAACACTTTATTTCTAGGACATTCTAATTTTGTGTTATTTACGCAAAGAAAGATGCATGATTGTTGTGCCATTATGACTTTGTTTTGGTAGAACGAAACTAGTTCTACATAGTGTCATTAGGATAGTGTCCTCCAAGGCTAGTTTTAACTATAGAAAAAGCTTCGAATTGAATTATTTCAATTGCTGGTACGTTGTCACGGTTACAGACTAATTAGCATGCTTAAGGTTGATTCTCACTCAAATAAAATGTGTGCAAGAACGACGAAAATAGGCTTTAGCATGTCTGTTTTACATCTGGAGGTGTGGGCTGTGGTTGTGGAGATATGTCGCAAACTGCTCGACCTCCTCTTGCCTAGTTAGCCCTAAAACATGCAGACGAAACGACCTCTACGCTGCCATCTTTTGTCCCAATAAAATATATGATAAAAAGAGGCGAACCAGCTAAACAAAGAAGAAAAAGAATCTTTGAACTTAATTCACAATGATATGCTTTCAGGGTGTAAATATAAGGCACAAAGTGCGAGAGCTGATAGACTTCATACAAGACGATGAGAAACTACGCGAAGAGAGGAAGAAAGCGAAAAAGAACAAGGACAAGTATATAGGTCAGGGTCAGTTAAACGGCGTTTTTTATATAAACTAACTGGCAACGAGCCGAACGGTTGCATGAAACTAACCCCTTCCTCCCCCTTAACAGACTTGTAAACTGGTTTTCTGGAACGAGAATCACCATCCTATGTTGATTTCTTAACCTATGACAAAATTTGACATAACTTAAGCAAGCAAAACATATAAATTCAAGATTTCTCGTGTGTTGTCTCGGAAAATTCAATTGTTCTACAGCAACTATTGTTCTACGAGTTCTTAAAATTCCCTAAAAAGCAATTGACGCAATCTGCTGATCAATGTCGTTGAGCTCCTTGGGTTATGAGTTGAGCTACACGATAACTGACAAATGCTTGCACTGACTGGACAATCTGTGTGGTGCTTTCTTAAAAAGACCATTTGAGACACTATCTGCATAGTCTTCATGTAAGTTGACCAAGATTTTTTGTCTGGACCTTAAAAGAGACTATGACCTCTGAGTTTGTTTCGGCTGTTTCTTCTCAGAGGAGTCGGGTACGAAACACCGACCTCATGTAGGTTTAAAAAAAAGACGTGTTAAAGTGTTTGTGAAAACCTACTTGCAAAATAAATATCATTTAACGTGTATGGTAAATCTAAAAAAAAGGCAAGAATCTCCAAAAGCCACAGAACTAAAGTGTTTCATTTCAATATTTATGGTCCACACGATTGATACCTTGTATAAATGTATAATTAGGAGTTGGCTTCAACATAGTATGTGTTGGTTCCAGGCATGTCGTCAGACGCAGTGGTCATGGGCATGCGAGGAGGGTCGGGCGGCTGGGGCGAGTACAGCGACCGCAGCCAAGGGAACTGGGGTAACACATACTACTCATTATTTTAAATATTAATTGCGGACGAATATTCTAGTCAGTTGCCTGGCCGTAAAGACTGGAATATTCGTAATGTGCCGAAGTCATATGTCATTTTTATTAGGTATTTTAATTACAGTTGTGCCCGTTGCTGTACCTTAGAACGTGTATTTGTTTCCTAGTTGCTTCCCCGCTCTGCGAACTTCAATATAATTATTTTTGTACATTCCAGAGGAGCCAAAAGAGAGGAATGACGAAGATGATTACGACAGAGAAGATTCCGACGGAGGAGACTACAGCCATGGACCGCCACGAGAGCGGAGACCACAGAAGTAAGTTACGTTGAAATAATCCTTGTTCTCATCGGGGAGATTATATTGGGCACTTTATTTTCAACGCCTAGCTTAGCACCGAACATTGAAAATCGATTGCAAGATAAAAATTACCCGTGCTAACGGTGGTTTGATTAATTCGAACAATTTTTGATATATTCCACACATTCGCAGTAAACGTTTCGCTACATCATTTGTTTGCGCACAGCCAAGGAGTGGAATTCTCTGCCTGCGTTTTGTGTTCCTGAGCTTATACAGCCCGGATCTATTTAAGTCGCGAGTTAATGGGTTACTCTTGGGTGAGCTTGTCCCATCGTCCACCTCATTTCTGACTTTGGACAAGATTGAGGTCAAGAGTAGGCCTGTTTACAGTTAAAAATCTTTTGAACTATAAATGGGTGACCAGTTTTGTGGAAGTTTTCATTATTGAATATCCTGTAGTTGATCAATCAAAATTAAATTAAAAATAAATAGAATATATCTAGCAAATACACTAGCTCATGGTCAAAACATTGTTGTTGATTATAAACTACTTGATAGTTCATAGAGCAATTTCACCAATGTGTGAAACTACAGAAAGTAATGGAAGATTTTGTAACTCTTTCTAGAGAAAACGTTTATCGCGACTCAGAAGTAGTAAGCTCGAGTCCTCCTCGTGCGCGCTCGCTGGATGGCGAACGAGTCGACCGAGCGGAGCGAGCTGACAGAGCGGAGCGAGCCGACAGAGCTGAGCGGACTGAGCGGAAAGCGCCGCAACCATTCAGTATCAACCTCACCGCTAAGAGTCCCGCCAAGCAGAAGCCTAGTACGCCTGTTAAGAAGATTGATCTAGGTAAAATTTGTTTATTTTAAAGAAATATTTATGGAGTTTCTGTAAACTGATATTATCTTTACTAATATTATAAAAGCGAATGTGAGTTTGTTTGTTTGTTACGTCTTCACGCCTAAACGGCCAATCTGATTTTGGTGAATTTTTGTACAGAGATAGTTGGGACCCTGGAGACGGCCATAGGCTTTTTTTTTTAAAGTGAGAACGAGGGAAGAAAAGGGGAGAGAAAGATTTTTTTTTTCGATCATCACGTGGGGTTAAAGTTAGCGTTAGCCCAGAGTAACTATGCCACGCGGAAGAAGTCGCGGACGGAAGCTAGTTTATTATAAAATATTAGTATTGATGGAGTAAATGCGAGTAATGGTGGTGGATTGTATTCAGAATTAGCGAATTCACTATTTTTTTTATAACTTTAGTCCGGTCATTTTAGACATTCGAAGTTACCTAAATTCCCACCAAGCTGAAAATCGGTAAGATCGTTTAAAATATCATTAAAAACAAAATTTGAAAGTTTCCCATCTTTCCCCTGTAAGGAAAAAAAAATATTCAAGGTCAAAGGTCAAAAAATGAGTTTTTCGCGATTTTCAGCAAAACGGTAAGTTTTATCATAAAAATACCTCAGACAAAAATTCCTCAGACAAAAATTCCTCAGACAAAAATTTTAGATCATAAAATTATCTACAAGAAATTTGTTAATACTTTTTTTTCTACAAGCCACTGTTTTTTAGATATAACAATTCAAAAGTTGTAATCGTCATAATATGCACATGTTTCCTCGCCACCTATGAGGTAGTGTACTTAGCGCGTTTTTTTTAACGTGGTTTCCCCAGTAGGCCTATTCCACGGGTCAGTTTTGATCCTGTTTAATTTGAAACTATTGAAAAATAATGAATATTAGCAGAGATTGAAAAGATAAAAGCAATTTAAGTTAAAAAAAAGTAGTGAAATTTAATCGTCCGAGTCGTAACTTTCAAAATCTTCTTCTTGTTCTTCTTCTTGATCTTCTTGTTCTTGTTTTTCTTCATCTTCATCCTGAGTGCATGTAAACTGCGTTAATAGCGATGTATCGCATGTTGCCTCGTTGGAATCAAACGGATCCTCTACTGTTGGTGATTCAATATTAGAGCACAACCGGCCTTGAGAATGTGTATATGCCGGAGAACAGAACAGTCCGACTTTTTTGCAACCACATTTAGCACTGCATCCCTCTTTGCAGTTGCAAAAAATCGAGTTCAGTAGGTTTTCCGGCGCAGGTGGAAGTAAAGTGTGCATTGGTTCTAATGAATTGTTGACCAACTTTTAGAGATGTATATATACGTGGCGTACTCATGCATATTATGACGATTACAACTTTTTGAATCGTTATATCTCAAAAACGGTGGCTCGTAGAAAAAAAAGTATTAATAAAATTTTTGTACTTATAGTTTTATGATCTACAATTTTTGTCTGAGGTATTTGCTGAAAATCACGAAAAACTCATTTTTTTTACCTCTGACCTTGAATTTTTTTTTCCTTACAGGGGAAAGATGGGGAACTTTCAAATTTTGTTTTTAATGATATTTTAAACAATCTTACCGATTTTCAGCTTGGTGGGAATTTAGGTAACTTTACTCTTATTTTTTGGTCTAATTTGACCGGACTACTTTGCTGTTGAAAAACTTGGCATACAATTAATGTCTAGTCGATTTTTATTCGCATGCTTGTTTTGTTGTTTACTGACCTCTTGTTCCTTTCCCCTTAGGGGCTGCGGCTTCGTACGGCAAGCCTGCCTCCGGCGCGGGCGGCGCGGGTGCGGGCGCGGGCTCCCGGGCGCAGTCCCAGGAGCTGCTGGACGACCTGTTCAAGACCTGCGCGGCGCCGCCCAGCCCGCCCGGGTCGCCCGGCGGCGCCGCTGTACTCGATGACTTCGATCCTAGGTATGTCCCACATACATAACAAGATAGGATAAGCTAGCGGTAACAAACGAATAACCCTTTTATTCGCATGGGATGTCAGCAGCTAATTTCTCCCGCTTTGAGCGGAGCAGAAGGGAGTGTCAGACTTTTACTGATTAAAACCCATACAAGTTCCTTCTTTTGCCCTTTGTGTATTTCTGTCAAACAACCCGCAACCCCGACGGGCAACAAATAGCTCTTGAACACATTTTTTTAATCACATTGAGGTTAATATTACAATATGTAACAAAATTCAGCGACAAATAACATCTACCGACCCGCACTATGTCCGCGTGGTAAATTTTCACTTACAGCCATTGGCAATATTATTAGACGATTATTTATATCAAAACTACGTTACTGTATCCGCAAAAACAATACTGTACATTGAAATTGCCCAAAAGTAGAAAACAACATAAAATTTAAAAAAAAATGGCTTGTCTGAAATGAAAATTTGACTACAAAAAGTAGTGATGAAGAAAAAAAATACTGCCTTTTCTTTTGATATATTTTCCTGAAATGTATTTTTATTAAAAATGATTTTTTTTTTAATTTCAGAGCCGAAGAACCGCCACTACCACGCAAAGTGTCAAACGAATTCGGAGACTTTACTAATGCATTCGGCCCCCCCGTAAACAACAACGAAGGATTCGCCGACTTCTCGAGCGCATTCACAGACACCACCAACAATAGCAACAATTTAATGAGCTCCAGCAATAATCTATTGAGCTCAGGCATTCACTTGATGACGCCAGCCAATAATTTGTTGGGTTCAGGCAATAACTTGATGAGTGCGAGCAATAATTTGCTGGGTGCGGGCAACGACTTGATGAGTTCGGGCAACAGTTTGCTCAGCTCGAGCAGTATGCCTCCAGCAGGTAAGTTCATCTATAATATATGATTGTATTGATAACATTGTTTGTTCTGACTGATTATCAGCGCATAGCTGAAACAACTGGACGTCTCGTGGTAAAATTTGGCTCAGACAGATTTTATGATTGCCTCGTTAGTGTAGTGGCCGTAAGCATGATTGTGCATGAAGTTGGCCCTGGGCTTGATACCTAGGTGTTATTGGGTTTTACATCAGGAATTTCTCAGTAGCACCTACTCACGGAGTTTGGATTTGTGCTTGTTAAGTGAGAGTGAGAATGAGCTTGCCTCTTTGAACTGGCACATAAATGTTTGTTTAATATAAGGTACATCTTTGCTTAAGCAGATAATGTAATGTTAGAGAAATGTATATGCAAATATATTATTATGATAGTCATAGTGTTTAAACAAAGCGCCATTTTGATTCTAGACTAGTAAAAATCACGCCGACGTCAAATAATATAAGATTAGGGCAGGAGAAAGATGATGTAGTTAGTATATGTTTTGGTCACAGCGTCGTCCAACCTGGACCTGCTGAGTTCGTTCCCGGCGTCCCCCGCCGCACTCCCGGTGTCGGCGCTGTCGTCCCAGCTGGCCGCCAGCACACTCACGCCCACACTCACGCCCACACTCACGCCAGGTCAGTTCACTCACTGTACCCATACAGACTGGAAGGGACTCCCACGCACAAACGGTTGCCATGGATTCAGTACATCATTCCACACACTCCACATACAAAATGTTTCTTCGATCGACACCTATCCAGTCGGCTATGGATGATGATTATGCCATACTTTTTGACCGTGGTTGCACTTTCGTATGATATTACATACAGAATACGACGTAACCTTTTGTGCGTTGATGTCCCATCCACCCTGTAGATATACAATCAATTCAGCTGAAATGTTCAGATCTGATAAGCATTGATATCAAAGCAACGAAGTTTGTGACTTTATCCAGTACAAATGTAATTACTTAAAAAAAAACGTTTTTACTACACGAATTTTACCAACAAAATCGCCTTAAATGACATGGAACAAAATCTAAGTTCAGCAACTGACGACAGATGCAAAGATACCCATAAGGTACACTTCCGAACGCGTAACTTAGTCAAAACATTGAAGTAAACTCGAGTAAAAGTTGGAACTTAGACCATAACCAAAATTCTTTAGTTCAAACTAACGAACTACGAGAACAAAGCCTATCGGCTTTGTTTATAAATTTAACTTTTGTGTCAAGACAATTTAACTGAAAACTCGATATTGGTTTAATTAATGACAAATGAAAGATAGTACTTAATTTGAAGGCGTTCTTCACTTGTTAGCAATGCATTAGGAATGCTAGACATTCGGTATGACAGCATTTGTTCAACAATATAGCTGACCGAAAATTGTCTTGCACGCCTGTTTTTTGTAGACCAATAGGGAATATGGAAGTAATGCAAAACTTTTATTTATTTATTATATGCTTTGTCCTGTACCATTAAACGATGTGGTACACTTATTGTATTTTCTAATACAGTATTTATTTTATTAATCAATTTATTATTTTATGTTGCGTGTGTTTGTGATGTAACGGAACGCAAACTAAAAACGCCTTGTCAAAGATAATGCCGTTAGTGAATATATGTAAAAAAAAACACTTATTTGAAAACTACCTACTTACATTTCCGTTAAATTTTATTAAAATATTGTAATTTCAATTTATGCTTGAGTAAAACTTATACAATTTGTGTAATTATTTTATTACATTTAAAAAAGGGAAATAGTGGTAAATGACGTCACATCAAAAAGAAAGGTAGAAAATTGTACTGAGTTTTTTTTTTGTGGGAAATAGTTATTGAAACTAAAGTTTAATACTTTTCTTGGGTTGTTAATATGGTATTTCATTAACAAAATTAAAAAAAAATGCATATTCCCTATTGGTTATATAAATGTTTGAATGCTTGTATTCAGAAATGGTAGTTGTTTTCTTTCTGTTCAAATTAAACTTTATTATTTATTTGGAGTAATCAGTGAAATCCATTTAAACATAATTAAATTTACTCTTGGTCACTGATTGTTTCAATCACAAAACATTTTGCCTGTGTTTTTGCTTTTTAAATATTTATTATGTATAAAGGAGATTGAGCAATTTTGTATGGAGCTTGGGGACAAGCTTAAGATTGTTGTACATCAACCAAATGTAGGCTAGGATGTTGCTTACTTCAAGTAGTTTCTAGGATATATACTTTTTTTAATTTCTGTACTGTCTGAGCAAAGTGGATCAGGATAAGTAACCTAACCTAAGAGGTTAACCTCTCGTTATGATCCTTGTTATTATTTATCTATTTTAGTTTTAAATCGATGCAACTACATTGAATTCACTGCACCTGAGAATTAAGTACATCCAATATGCACTGAATTCGGGAAATAGCATTTTTATCATAGAAAGTGAGGTAGGTATAGTAAACTGACATGAGCGCAGGGGTAAGATTAACCGAACACGGATATTTCGGGAGGTTCCTGTGTGTGATTGGGAAGGTAGAAACGCCTGGGAGTCACCACTGTAACGATCGCCTTTTTTTTTTGAAATCATCAAATGACCCCCCCCCCCCCCCCCGCCCTGGGCGGGACGGGAGTGTCAGACTTTTACTGACTAAAAATCACCTATGTTCCTTCGTGTGCCCTTTGCGTTCCGGGGGCGCGGTATCTCTTTCGAACAACCCGCAGCCCGGCAGGCATTGGCCCTTAGTGGCCCCTTCTAGAGGTTTATGCAACGACTTTGTGGAGCCATGATTGGCTTTGCTCTAAGCCACAACACAGTACAGATAGATAATTGTCTATAAACACTAAAAAATACAGAATAAGTTTTTAATTCGACGAAAAGACGATGACTGGACGACAACGCGGAGGAATAAGGACTCAACTCGACGCGATACCGACGGAAATATTCGTAGAAGTAAAATAACGAGGAACCGATAGCTCTACTCGGTACAATACAACTCGAAAATGCAAAGCAATATTGTCAAAAGTAGAGCGGGAACTACTGACGATGACAATATTTGACTTAATAATTTTTGACATTTGCATGTTTATGACAAATAAATCATTAAAAAAAAAAAGCAAACATACAATTAATAAAAAATGCATAGCTTTTTTATTAAAATAAGTTCGTATAAGTAAAGAGAGGGTAAGGTTAATAAAATAACTTCTAAACCCTAATTACTTACGTTAATGTTTTTTTTTTAATTTACCAAAATCTGTAATTGGCCAAAAGACTGGTGTCTATTTTGGTCAATTCCGGGCCAGAATAGGAAAGAGAGAGAGGAGAGACAGAGATAAAAATAAAATAATAGAGCCCATAAATCAAATCAATTATTTTACTTTTAATAAATTGTACATTTTACAGACAGTACCAATATTGCTAAAACTTTCCATTCGATCATCTTTATTTAGTTAAAGATTTTCGGTAGTATTTTCGTTACTGTACAATTAACATATAAAAAGCCCTGATTTGCTCAATCTCCTTTACGCCCAATTTTAAATTAATGTTTACTAAAGATTCGCTACATGTATTTTTGTCATGTATTCGAAACTGGCAACTCCTAAGCGGTACAAAAAATACAACGAATGAAATCTTACGAACGCGTCTTTTATTTTCGTTTTTATTCTACAACAGTGCATGTGTGTCAATAAGAAGATGTACCCAACAGTTTTGGACCCTTTCAGCACTTTCTGTTTTACAGGCGAAGCGAACCCGCCGAGTCAGCAAGCGATGAAACGCGCCATCCAGCGCTTACACGACAGACAGGCCATTAAGACTGAAAAAGACCTGAAAACAGCCGAAAACTGCCTGAGAGAAGTACTAGCGTTACTTCCCGGACCGATCACCGTGCAGAAACTTAGCAAGATTGAAGATATAGTATTGACTCCTGCAGTCTTAGACACATATACGGAACTTTTGACTACAGTTGTAAGGATCTTGCTCCCACAGTGGCCAGTTTGTAGAGCTGAAATACTCTGCCTTTTCACTGTAGAAGAAAGTTTTGAAGTTAGTCAGGAGATATTGTCCATTCTATGCGGTTTCCTGAAGACTGAAAGGGACGTTGTGACGGCGAAAGCACTATCTGAAATACTTATGACGTATATTAAGAGTGATATGATATTCACAGCGATAGTCGATGTTAGTCGGTTCAATCAGACTTACCATACGATGATGTATGTACAGGAGAATGCGTGGGAGATCTATGTCCAATTACTGGCAACACTGCCGCAAAGGGTTGCCAATAGACTGGAAACTAATACCCCGAAAGGGTTTTCGCACGAAAATTATTCTTACTATTTAATCTTTCATGTTATTCGGGCGATTGATTTTATGTCGGACAGCAGTTTTATCGAAGGTACACAATATACTGTGAAATTCCTCTCCTATCTATTATCAAAAATCATAACGAATTACTATATGAGTGGGGAGTCCCCTGTCATAGCCAGTTTCGTTGATATACTGTCGGGGTGGACGGAAACCTCTGACCCAAATAGATATGTCAAACGAAGGCTCATACAAACATTACTAAGACACTTATCCAGACAAGCTATAGAATATATTTGTGTGATTCTGTTGAAACGATGCCCAATACACTATAAAGCCGATCAACAAATAATATACAATGTTATTGGAGATAATTTTGATACCAATAATGATTGGAAAGAGATACTGAGCTACAAAATTCCATTTTACGTAAAACCTAAAGATTTTAAAGACACGAATATACAAGAAAACCTTTTATATTACCTTTCATATACAAAGAACTCTGAAGGAAATATGCACGATTTGATCATAAGGTTGGCAACTGTCTGGGCTGATATCAAAAATGCGAATGCTTCCAATTTGATGGAGCACATCTATATATCTCAGTTGCTCATTCTAGCTGTCCGCTATAGAGTTACAATGTCCTTGTGGAGTAAATCCGTTTGGAAGATGAATGAGCTTAAGAACATAATGTTACGAGGCATGGGGAAACATTTAGAAATACTGTCCCAAGAGTTCCGCTGCGTTGGCACGGCAACCATAGAAATAATACTCAAAATAATGTCAGAGTTAGAAGCCGATAAAGCTGAATTAAAATTCCAATACGAGGACATGGCAGATCAATGCAAACATTTATATCGGAATCTAAAAGACCTATCACACAGATGTCTAATAGACCATCGACGAAAAGGTCCCGAGAAATACGTGCCGAGGGCTTTAAATCTGAAAAGGACTTTAGATAGTATTGCTCGCAAATTCGCTGATGATGAGAATTCTCGAGTGCATAACACTATAGTCAGCTGCGCTGTCAAAGGGCCTGCACAGACTAAAGAAATAGTTAAAACGATCATATCTGTAAAGTTAGATGCTCTAGACGGCAAGCAAGAGGATTTGGACTCGGATGATGATCTGGTTCCTTATGACATGAGCAACGATGTACTAGCTAGTACTAAGAAACATCCCAAATACTTACGCGATTTGATAGAACTGATCGTTGATGCGTCAGACGTAGAACTATTCGAAGGGAGTCTGCAAGTGGCAGAACAATTAGTTAACAAACAGTTAAGGGATGAAGATGCCAAAGTAGCTACAGAACTATTAGATCTATTCGTACACCTTGAGGCTAAATACCAAATAGACAATTTTGATACAATAAAATTCAAGACTTGCGTCGCTATCGTTAGCGAAAGGCCTGAAGTGGCTGCAGAGCATTTATGTAAAGAAATACATACCGATATGGGACGGTATTCGATCGCCACGAAGATATTCATGCTAGATGTCCTATCTGAAGCTGTAAACCGAATAGCTGACGTATACCCAGAAAAAAGCAACGTTGAACCGAAGACTGAGATCATTTGTGAACCACAGGAAGACGTCCCAGCCGAAGAGATTATAAGACGCCGACTGATCAATAAAACAAGATACTTCCACACAATACGACCGCATCCTTTCTCCAAAGCTAAAAAAAACCGGTTCTCGTGCGTCGCCGACCAATTCTTCTACCCCCTACTGGGAGGTTTTGGTCGAAAACAGCTCACATTAAGTCACCACAATTTAAAGCAAGATATTGATAATATTCTACTGCTGAAATACTTATCTGTGGTCGGTAATGTGGTGTTAGCATCGAAAAACTGCTCGAAAATATCAGTGTACTGTTGGGAAGTAATCCAAATTGTGCTATACATGAGATACACTCCCGATCCGAAGATACAGACGGTTGTCATGTCATTACTAGCTTCCATAGTCATCGTTTTACCCGCTAGTATTCTCAAAAAGGAATTTTTCGATGTGATGATAGAGCTACGGTCTTGGCTCGTAGATTGTTTGAGCAATATTGACTTGACTATGAGACTTGGCGGGCCTAAGTCAGAAGCCGCCATTTTCGCTGGACAAGTCCTCAGTTTAATGGAGAAGAGTTTGGCAGATACTTAATTAAATCTACGTATTTTAAGAACGTCGTATGTTCTAGTTTTAAGTTTAGTGATTGTCTTTTTGAATGTAAGTGGTAGCTGGCAAAGCGATGTATCTCCGTTAGTGTAGACCGTATTAATGCTATTGCAGCATATAATGTAGTGATTGGAAATGATCTATGTGTCTGTATATACCCACCGTCAATAAAATATAATTACTTCCATGATTTGTTGTTTTATTCTGTCATTTTAGTATTTTTTGCTAAAAGAATGGGATTAATCGGCTTTTACTAACACACTATAATAGGTACAAATATACAAGCCAATTACGAAGCTATTGTAGCCATTCTTCGAGTAAGGATTCGTACAGTACGCGACGGCTCAAGATTGTAGCTTAAATGTAAGTTGAAGATTGAAACTACTCTCGCTTACTGTACCTTTCCTTACAACTTTCCTCATACACAACAGCCGAAGAAACTCGAATAAAACAAATTCCAACAATCTATACAGGTATCCAACCAACGCCCGTCGGTCTCCTGCAACCGATCGCGCCAAACAACCAGCAACAGCAACCGACGGCAACCAACGCTAAACCGACAATCAAGCTCGGGGCAACCTGGGCGGACACCACCGGCGCCATTAACATTGATGTAGACAACTTACTAGCCCCCAGATCCCCTAAGGCAGGCCCAGCACCTTCCATCAACCAACTCAAATCAAGCCCTAACAGTCCTGCTCACGTACCCCAACAACTCCCCATGATGACCCCACAAATGCCCATGGGAGGGTTCATGATGCAAAACAACATCATGAACAATAACTTCGTGAATCCATCCGGGCAGAATAACAACATGATGCGTCCCGCGGCCGCGTTCGCGAATCAGAACTCGTTCCTCCAATGATATTGGTTACTGGCAGATTTATGCCAGAATGGTTGAGTTAGATTTAGAAAGGATTGGAGCAATGGTATAGAGAAAATTTATTTTTTATATTGTATTAGTTTGTATCTTAATTATGTCCCGATTCATCAATGTTGAGATTATGTCATTTTTATTGAGATTTCGTGCTAAAAATCATAATCATGTAACATTAAAAATATCTTGTTAATTTTGCATGTTAATAAACTTTTTTTCAATAAACACCTATCCCTAAAGTTCCTCTAATTTATTCGTAGATTAATATCAAAATATTTAATCTGACAATAAAATTACCGCACTGCGCAAGAAGGTAGAAGAAATATCGTAGAATACGCTCCTGCGCAAGTAGACGTACCATTGCTCCAAAACCAAAAGTACCTATCGATGTGGGTTTCGAAAATTAGTTCTAAAAGGGAAATGAAAACAATTTTTATACGAATTTGATATTATAATGAATTTGTCGAGGCCCACGAATGTACATGAGTACATATCAAACTATATCGCCTGATATTATTTGTGTTGTTTCGCTCTCGAAGCTGAAATAATATGAGAACTGTAATATATTTGCAAACTATCTTTATTTCCGTTTAAAACTACTTAAAACTGTGTTTCTAAACCAGTTATGCCTAAGAAGGTGTGGCCGACCGGTGTGTAACTTGGCGTTTCGCAAGGAAATATACGTGTTGTGTAACTTAAAATCCTAATAAGAATTTACTTCTCTTAGAGAGTCGCTGTTATAAAAAATGTGGCAAGTATTTTAAGGACCTGCATATCGTAAAAAGTATTCTAAACGCGGTCTGTAACATGTAACCTCCTTTACGTCAAAAAGTCGAGTGCCCTGAGTGTCTTTTAAACCTTCTTCTGTAAAATAAAATGTTTACTTTACAAAACATTGGGCTTACGGGTGACAAACATGAACGCAATAAAATTATGACTTCAAAGAGTTTATAGAAAATCTTCTTTAATAACTTTTGTTGATGTTTTATTGTAAAAGTAATATCTTTTTTTTAACAATTTCTATGTTATCTATTGCTATGTTATAAGGGCTTGTGAAATTTTGGTTTTTCCTCTTAAATGTAAATCTAAAATGCTCACTTTACATTCCTTCCATTTATTTCCTACTTAAGTTAAATAAAATTATAGATTTCATTCAAATGTTCTATTTATTTTTACTGAAAATTCCCGTTTTAGCTTCTTACATCGCGCTACCTATCAAATAGAACGATTTTAAAATAAATATACTGCCGTTTCGAAGGAATTATCTGATAAATAAAGCTCAGTTAAATATTAGTTAAGTATTCCGCTCACTGATTATGAGTAGATAGATAATTGACTTACCACAAATATTTATAAATCTTATTGCTCGACACGAGACAGCCTCGGAGAAAGCAATGTTGGCGCCTCGAGGCAGCAGTCACGCCAGTAATCACGCCGTTAGCTAAATTGGACTGAAATAAGTCTTGCAGTTTGCAAATATAGGGATCCCCCATCGTGTAGGATCGAAAGTCTTTTAACTTCATTTTAAACATACTGGAATGAAAATGTAAAATCTCACTATCCGGTAAAAAGGCTGCCTCGACTCGAGCGATAGATTTCATCACGAGGCATTGACAAATATTGTAAAGACTTATCGTTCTGAAACTGATCAACAATAAAATCAAGATGTAATGAACAATCTACCGACGATGATTGTTTCATAAAAATGACGATTTTATCACGAAATCAGGTTGTAGAGAAACTAGTGTAATATCCGAGGTCATAGAATATTTTTTATACCCGCTTGAAGTAGCTGATGTGTAGTGTCAAACCCTTAGTGTTACAGTTTTTGATGTAAGTGTTACAATAATTAATAATATAATGTATTGTATAGTAATGTATGTACGTATTGTCTTGTTGTGTTTGCTCGGAATGTTTCTGAAAAATCTGAGATTACAAGAGTAATGCCCGTGCATTTCATGTAGTATTATGAGCTTGAAGTGGGTGACTAACTTAAACATGCGAATCGGCTTGGACCACTCGTGTAACTTTCAACGGTATACAAGTAAAAAAGACATATGCCTCGTGACTTGACTCAGCGCCGAACTTAAATTCGCAAGTGGTTGACTTAAGCCGGTTAGTGTGGTCGAAAATATCAGTTGAGTATTAGTAAAATGTATGGGGTTATATTTATGAGGTTGGCTGAATGTGAATAAATCAAGTTGGGTAATAACCAATATCCGAGTACATAGCAATCTTACACTAGACACGAGAACACATTCTAGCCACGGTGGCGGGCAAACAACTAGCCACGGTGGCGGGCAAACAACTAGCCACGGTGGCGGGCAAACAACTAGCCACGGTGGCGGGCAAACAACTAGCCACGGTGGCGGGCAAACAACTAGCCACCTAACGAATTGCGCGGCATATTGCCTTTTGCATTGCTAGCATTCTTGGTACTTTTAGACCCCACAAGCTCAAATATCTTTTGACCATTAATGTAGATCATTTGAAAGAAACTAAAATGAAAGGTCTTTCAAATTAAAATAAAAGCAGTAGAGGGTAACATAGTTCGTTGTTTCAGAAAAAAATGTTACATTGCGAGCAAAACTAAATTGTACGTAAAATAAAAAAAGAGGAGACACGGAATGAATTTGTATACAAGTAGGATTATCAAGTATATATCCTTCATTATTAATTGTACTTAAAACTATTATTTGTATGTTATATTGAAATTTAAAGCTTTATTTTCATAGCACTGAGTTATCTATGCATTTAATTCATTCCGTTTTTATATGTCAAGCGTTGTGTTTTGGCAGCTTAAAAATAATATAATTTCTGTTCAAAATAGTAGACTATTATTTATAATATGGTAGTTTTATGGTTATTACTACCAATTTATGTACATTTTCTACCACACAGCGCAGAATATCACAATTTATAAGGAGTCCGCTATTTTGAACAAATAATATTTAAATATAATTTATTAAAAAAAATGTATATTTTAACCACCATGTTGCTATAATGCGTCTTGCGAAAAATAATCAATAATTGGGACCAAAGTATCAAAATTTATTTTCTCTGAACCATAGTGGTGACTGCATTATAATTATCCGATTAATATCACTTTCAGCTTGATTTAGTCTCATGATTTTACCAACTTGGTTGAAGGATTCAGCTTTATATTTTTTTACATTCCTGGGACCTCACCTCTGCATATAGCAGTACTATGCAGCTTATATAGCCTTATCTCTTTCCCTTAAAGAAATTCAATTTGAGCTCCTCAAAAATTATTCAGGAGGTACATATATCGAAATCTAATATAAATCAGTGTATTTTAAAATAATGAGACTCAATCAAAGCGATGTTGTAATGTATTAAGAGTGCTTCTGTAATTTTGGTGCGTTATTTTATTTGAAATTAAATTGTTTTGGTGTTTTCTATACGATCATTGTACTATAGTTGCATCTTACGTACAGATTGGATCGTCACAAATTGAATAGACAAAAATAACGAGAATCAATGTTAACATCTAAAAAGAAACGGTTACTTGATTGAATTCTTAATGAGATGGTCGCGATGTTTGTGATGAATTTAAGTCTGACGTAAGATGTATGTAAATATACTATTCCCTCATTTTCGTAGTTCTTCCATTTATTTCATCGTAATGGAGATTTATGAAGCAATAATTATGGTTTAAATCATTTGTTCGTAGTTAATCGATAGAAACGAATTTTATTAGTTTAAAAAATTATATTAATTTAGATTGTTTATCTTGTAATGTATAATTATGTGTTGAGTGTCATTACTACGATAATTCGCACAATTATTATGGTTAATTACATATTTTATTATTGAGAAATTGATTTTATTATAATAATAATAACCCCACCTGGGTGTCACCAGCGGGCATCATCAACAATTGTAATAAAAATAGCCCATATTATTAACTAATTTGTAATATTTAGTTCAACTGTATGTAACTGATTGTTAATCGGCAAGAGGTGGATGTTTCGTCATGATATAGAATCAAGGAACTATTGTCTATGTTGATGAAATGTATTGAATAAAACTTAATTATTAATTTGTATGTTTTTATTCCACACACACTAAAACCCTATTTAGAAATCAGAGTTTCATCCAACTTTATATTAGATGCAAATCCGAGAGGATAAGTAACAAATAAAATTAATAAAGGGATGTGTAGGTGAAGCGTAGACAAGTTATGCTTGGTCACATTTAAACAAAGACCGAGACAATAATTTAACACAATTTCATCGTTCAGTATTTCACCTTTGTACGATGGAGAAGCCTGTAGCTAAATAATGACAACCGCTCGGCTTCAACCAAAAGATCGACATCTTTTTGGTGAAGTCGCGATAACGTATGTTGGTCCATAGATGGGTAAACACCTATTACATACTATGCATAGAATCAATTCTCTAGTATTGTGTAATTATTAAGCCCATATGTGAGTGCTATGTATTATCATTGACTTGACGAAGCCCTGGTGGTTAATAGTGTCATGCTCACTTAAATGTCTCGCTGATGGTAGCGGGTGTGTCGGGTCATTTAGCTCCCTTCAAAATGGTCGAGCTGAATGGGGCTGATCCATACGTCATGTTCGTGAACGGGCGCTGTCAGTTGGGACTGGTCATTTTTTTAGCTACCACGGTCATTTTTAATTTATTTAGATTTTAAATTGAATTTTGCTTTTTATTTACTCTGGACGCTCTTACTGTGCACGTCTTTCAACATCGTTCTCACATATTTGTATAATCTCAACATGAATGATGTAAATACGATTTTGTAAAAATATTATAATTGAAAAGAGTGTCCATGGAGTTTCTTGCCCATTCTTCTCCATAGAGATCAAGGCTTTGGAATGGGCAACTACAGTACTTTCACAAGTTATTATGCCTTGTGACCAGGACTGTAGATTCATTTTGTTTCTTGACATTCAAAAGTGCCTGTAATGGTCTAATTGAAATAAATGATTTGATTTGTTTTGATACCGAGCTTCCTTCATGCTTCGGGACGCACTTTAAAGCTGTTGGTCCCGGTTGTAATTTGTAGTGGCCATAAAGTCTTAGTTTTCCCAAAAGGTATCGTAATATTATTACCCAAAACTTACTGGGTTATGGTGGTCAGATAGGTATTCAGCTGTACCCGGTTAGACTACTAAATACTGTATCATCATTATTTTTCTGCCCTTGTCTCATTATATTTGGGGTCGGCGCAACACGTTCTCTTCTTCCATTATCCCCTATCAGACGTCAAGGCATCATTTGCTCTCCTTCATATCATTCCTTACACAATATCCATCCATCTTTTCTTTGGCCTTTCTCTCGGTCTCCGTCCATCACTCTTTTAGTCACATGTGCACTACTAAATACTGTATATGTGTAATATATAACATGTCAGGTGACAACACAATAAATACCTACATATTATATTCATGAATAAAACAAAAACATAATTAAAGCCATTAAATTTTATTCGTGAAAAATTGAGCGCATTTAAACTAAGCCTAAACAAAAATATACTTAAAATTAACTACGAAACGCTAAAATTAATACAATTATTATTCATGAAATATTTACTTAATTTCAGATGTATTCCATTGCAGCGACATCACTACTGAACATCGGAAAATAAATACTTTACGTTCATTGAGATTTAACAAAATATTCGATATTATTCAGTCTTATTAATAATTAAAATTAAAAAAATGGAATTAAAATAGAATCAATTGGAATGACGCATCAATCATTACCGTTAATTATAATTATTAAAAGCAATACAATCAATATTATGATAAATAAGTATAGAATTGGAGAGCTGCACCACAACTTAATTTAATACATTTTTATTATTTGTAATACTGTCGATTGAGAGGACGTTTTAAAAATCACTATAATTATCATTAAAACATTCATAATTAAATACAATGCAATTACCTCATGATGCAGTCTAATTTAAAACACAATATCAGATCAAAATTATTAAATTAAACCTCTATTTTTCAATACTAATTAAAATAAAACTAAGATGGATGGAATTGTAGGACATAATCAAAAAAATATTTTGAGAAATAAGTGGACATAAAATGGCAGTGAAACAATTCAAAGAGTTTGATTAATAATTAATTACTTATATAAAGCGCTCAGAATTTGTGAGTAAAAAATCTTCTTCGTCTTGCACTTATTTACCGTAGTAATTTATTTTGTCTTTTCTACAATGTTTACCGACATAAATTCCCTTTAGTGTTAAACACAATACTCAATTGAGATTTTGTCGGATTTATAATTTGTTATTATCGGATCAGGAATATATCAATATCGTGCGGACAATAGTTTCCACTGCAAGATTTTATTATTATTTTGATTTATTCAATAAATAAGTGAAAGACACATATTGTAATTGTTTATTCTATCTAATTCGCGGTGTGGTGCGCGGTATAATATCTAAGCTACCTTCAATAACAACCTTTCAGCACAAACCTCTTACTGATATTATTTTATCATTTTCTACAAAACTTTAACAAATTCATCGTATTTGATTATAATATCAATGTACCTTTAATAAGTTTAATATATAGCGATACTGATAATTATCACAGTGATATCCACTTTAGTAACTGCTGTAAGATTGATTATAATTTATTTTGGTTTATCACAACTATCAAAAAGTTGTTAAAATTCTGTAGAAACTTTTCGCAACAAAGCGAATAGTAATAATACTAAAATTACAGACTCATTAAATTACGCGTTAACATTAATAGTTGTATACATCAATAATTTTAGCATTATTACAATTCCTTATTATTATCATTCTGACAACATGCCGTCGTTACATTTTACAGCAACCTTGACACAAGTTGAAATGTTTATAAAAATAAAATAAACAAGACATGTCATGTCAAAAAAAATACACATTTTGAGACTGTTACTAATCATTTCCCAGTTTATTATTCGAAAACGTATTTAAATAGATTAAAAATACTGTGTGAAAAATCTAACTTAACTTACATTAAAGAAAATTTTCAACTTGTATCAAAAATACAACTTTCTTTCATTTCTTGATAAATTAGCATCTAGCATTATACTACCGTGTAGTTAAAACAGTGCACATGAAAATAGTTGCGATGAGCAATGACAGCTTTGGAAACCAAGTGTTTAAGGCACTTTGACTGTAATTCTTTAAAGACTATGATCAACGTTTAACTTAGGGTTCCGTTAGCAAAATATTATTATTATTTAATAATTTGTAAAGGCATGAGTCGTATTGTCATGGAAAATGTTAGATTTTATTATCAAAATCTATATTTTAATGTGGTTACGAAACCCTTTGAGTTATTTTTTTTTGTATGGAAACAGATCAAAAGCTTCTTAATTTTAAAAAAATATTAGTTATGAAAGAATTATTTAAAACTCGACCGAATAACATTCAAGTTATTACGCTAAACGCATAAGTATGGCGCAGAGGTATACAACCCCTTAATTTCGCATTCTTCATACACAATCAATACAGGTCGATTTTATTAATAATTTAATTGGATTAAAATCACTTAAAATTACAATTAAATTAAATCACATATTAAATTAAAATTGAAAGTTTCGTAGTTCACTGAGAATCATTGAAATTAATAGTAAATCATTATTACAGTTAGGATCGACTTTTTGTTATTTTGTGCTAGTAATACGAATTTAAAGGTAGATGGCTCTAGTACCTATGAGTGTTGCAACTTTTAATCATGTTTTAAATGAATTTATATTTGATTATTAGCAAAGTTATAAGTCGAACAAACGAAAACATTGTTACTCATCAAAAACACTAATCACGCTAATTTTATAGTACATTTTGGAATTATATCCACGAATTAACCGAACATATTTTTGTATTTGCGTAACAATTATTAAGGAATCAAACATCAATACAAATACCAAAGTCACAACTCATTTTAACATCACTTAATTCTTTTGATAATGTTTTCCCAATTTAATTCATACATATTTACGGATTACACTTAGTCTTTTCAGTTATTTTAACCTCTGACAGCATTCACCAAATCACAACCTTAATGTAACAAGAATAAAGATCACGTAACTGTGACTTGACAGATGTAAAATTCGAAGTTAAAATAACTTAGTGTTTAAACATTTCATAATCAACTAGCGCCACCTACCGCCATCCCCGCTCACCTCTCAGTCCGCGCGTGACATTGGCCGCGATCACACGTCTTCTTTGAGCGCGTACATCATGCTCGTGTCGAACGACGCAGCGACCGTGTAGTTCTTTGTGAGGAGATACTGAGTCGTCATGTTGCGAATCGTGTCGTTGGTGAATTGTACTTCGATCATCTGTGAAAATTAATAGAATTACTCAAAGATAAAGGTAGTTAATACACAAACGAGCACTCAACGTTATGATCGGCAAAGATTTACTATTTATTATTAACTGACTTTCTTTATTTTGACCCTTATGGCAGGCCTTAAAAGAGAAAGTGCGAGGATCTAATTACTGGTTTCAGAATACATTATAATTATATTATAATAGACGTGAAGAGGAAGGAGAGGATTCCTGAAATTCTATTGACGGATGAGTATTTACCGCATAAAGGTCAATGAAACATTGTGAGGAGACTGGCATGTATTAGAATTGAATAATTCGAAGACATGTGTCTTCCAAAATCCTGAACAGTGGGGCCACGTTGGACGCCAAACTACAAAATAATCGTCGCGACACCACACTGTTCAATGCGAAATAGAAAGACGAAACGAAAATAACTGGCTTGCTTTCTATGATAAAGAGAAAAAAGAGAGAGACAGACAGAGAAACACGCGCACGCCGCACGCTAACGCGCGCAACTATAGCAAAAAGTGTCGTTACAACAACTTATAGTTTGCATGAAGAGGCGAGGAGTCAGGCCAGCTCACAGGCGACGGTTAGAGTGTACGAAACGGGGCACTGAGGAAAAAACACTTAGAAAAATTTTGATAAAATTTTCAAAGTTAATAATACTTTCTTTTTATGATTTTATCGTATGGGGGACATCAAAAGGAACAACTTTAATGCGGGAATTTTTTTTTGTGAGGTCAATGACCGCTGAGATAGAAGGTAAAATGTAACCCTCATTATTAAGGCGTCTGGGACTTAGAAAAATTTTCATGACCGACATGACGGCTCACAGTGGGCTGAAAATCGACTCTCATAGACATATTATTGACGGGCCTGTTGGTCTAGTGGTTAGTGGCCCTGACTGCTGAGCCGGAGGTCGTGGGTTCGATTCCCACCCAGGACAAACTTTGTGTGATGAGCATGATTGTTTGTTCTGTGTCTGGGTGTGATTTATCTATAATATGTATGTATTTATAAATTATATAAGTATGTATATCAGTTGTCTGGTTACCATAACACAAGCTCTGCTTAGCTTGGGATCAGATAGCCGTGTGTGAGTTGTCCCAAGATATTTATTTATATTTATTTATTTATTATATAATACTTTTTTCCCAAATGTCCACTTTTATGACTTGGAAATGTTTTGGGAGACTAAATACATGCCTAAAAATATCAACATTATAGAATAGCATTGCAAACAACGCAAACAGATTTTTTTCATTAAAAATTACTATGGAGCTGGCATGAAAAAGTCTTATATCTCCGCCATCGTTCAATTGGCCCTAATTCCCTTGCAGGTGATTAAACCTTGAATTATTCAGAATTTATTGACATACTTTTCGAACCTGCCGGAGTCCCGACCTTTTTTTTTAAAAATCGATTTCGATTTAATATTTTCAAAAAATATTTTTTATCTAATGTTTAAAAAATATTTTTTAACTTAATTTAAGCTTAAAATCTACACGGATTACTTAAACGAGGAACCCAATCAATTCTTTGTATAAACACGCCACATGATCGTAAAAAAATTTTCAAAGACCTAATTATGTAACGATCTTAATTATCGTCATTATTTTATGAGTTTAAGTAATATTGTTATTCGTATCTATTCTATGAGTTAGCTAATGAGAGTAGTGAGTTAATGAGTTAAATGAAAAGCTGGAGATTATAATGGAATAATTTATATATTTTAATCAGCTTCTAATTATTGTTGTAACATCACTATTTAGTTGTACTATTATGGTCTTCACTAGTCTATGTATTATCTGTGATCTGATGGCGCTCTGCCTCACTTCTTCCTGTCATGCCTTACTGTGTGTACATTCCTGTGTCTCCTGTCAATAAACCATTATCATACTTAATGGAACATCTTTTATTAAGAATCCAACATAACATGGTGTCAGAAGTCATTTAAGAAGAAGTCATTCAAGAAAAAGTCGAGGTCGTCGAAGAAAATGCCGGACCAAGCGGACGTCAGCCATGATGGTGAGACAAATTTTCAAACACGTGTGAAGCAGTTGAATATTTCGTCAGATACCACGAATAATAACGCTGAATCGTGGAAAAGATGGTGGCAACAACTCGATTTATATTTGTTAGCCACAGGTCTAGATAAGTCAAGCGAGAAACGGAAAATCGCAATTCTGTTACATTGCATTGGAGAACGAGGTCTCAATATATTCAACACATTTAACCTCAAAATAGACAAGAGCACGCTTGACGAAGTCAAATCGAAATTTGACAAATTCTTCGAGCCAAGAAAAAATATCACGATGTGCAGATACCTATTCTTCACACGTAAGCAGGAAAAATCCGAAAGCATCGACGAATTCCTCATGGATTTGAAGAATAAAAGCAGAGAATGTGAGTTTGGCACGCTCAGGGAATCGCTCATCAAAGATATTTTCATTGCAAACCTCAATTTGGACTTGTCACATGTGCGTCAAAGGTTACTGCAAGAACATGACTTAACCTATCAGAGAATGCAAGAGCTAGCGAGGACGCTCATAGTCGCACAGCAGGATGCTGAGAAAATAGTCAAAGGGAGCAGCATCGCCAGTGAAAACGACATGCATCTCAGTCGGAGGAGCCGTAGTCGAGGAGATGGTCGACAGCGAGCTTCCAGTCGCAAGTCAGCTTCAAGCAGTCGCAAGCCAGCTTCAGGCAGTCGCGAGTCACCTTCAGCTTCAAGCAGCTCGAAGACATGTAGCCGCTGTGGGCAGTCTCATCGCTACAAGTGTCCAGCTCAAGGAGTTCAATGCAGGTCATGTAAATCTTATAATCATTTTGCTAAATTTTGTCTCAAAAATAAAAAAAGTCAGTCAGTTGCAATCGTTTAATTCAGATAATGGTAGTCAAGATTATTTCGTAGGTATGCTGAATAGTCAAAGTCATAATAGTCAAAGTCATAATAGTCATTCTCACGGTCAGTCACTCAGTCAGACCAGTCAGTCAGTCAGTCAGTCCAGTCAGGTCCTATGTCCAGTCAAAAAGTCACGGTCAGTCACTCAGTCAGACCAGTCAGTCAGTCCAGTCAGGTCCTATGTCCAGTCAAAAAGTCACGGTCAGTCACTCAGTCAGACCAGTCAGTCAGTCCAGTCGGATCCTATGTCCAGTCAAAAGAAAAAATGTCAGAGTCTCAATGATGAAATCAGTCACATGTCTGAGGGATTTCACAATAAGGCACAGTCGTCCAGTCAGTCACACAATGGATCATCAGTGGTCAATACTTTGAATCACTCAAAGCAGTCGTGGCAAATTAGCTTATTGGTAGGAGATACAAAAGTCAAATGCATTATAGACTCAGGTGCAGATGTCAATATATTGTCAAAACAAACATTTCAAAATGTTAAAAGTCAAAATAAGCTGTCAAAATTGTCACTTGTCAAATGTCAAATAAATGTCACAGGATTTGGTGGAAAATCCATTCCGATTTTAGGCAAAGTCAACTTAATTTGTAATTTTTGCTTAAACAACAAGAACATTGTTGAAAACATAATGTTTATAATACCAGATATAGAGTGTCCAAATGTCCTTGGTCTCCCAATTTGTGAAAAGTTAGGTATAATAAAACGTGTCTTTTCAGTATCAAAACAAGACTTTTGTGAACAGATTCATACACAATATAATGATGTATTCCAGGGTCTTGGCTGTCTGCCTCCAGTCTGTCATCTAAAACTCAAGCCTGATGCAGTACCATGTGTGGATCCGCCCAGGAAAGTCCCATTCGCATTACAAGGGAAACTGCGTGAGGAGTTGGATCGCATGGAGAAAATGCAAGTCATAGTAAAGGTTACAAAACCTACAGAGTGGGTTAATTCAGTCGTTGTAACAGTAAAAAGTTCAGGTCAGTTACGAATTTGTCTTGATCCCAGAAATTTAAATAAAAATATCATGAGGGAACATTATCCACTCAAGTCAATTGATGAGATTAGGTCTCAGCTCGAAGGGGCTGTATGTTTTTCTCATTTAGATGCATTTTCAGGGTTTTGGATGCTACGTTTAGATGAATATAGTTCAGAATTATGTACCTTTCAAACACCATTTGGTAGATATAAATATTTAAGATTACCATACGGCATAAATGCCTCATCAGAAATATTTCAAAGAGTCATGATGAATTTATTTGGTGATATAGAAGGAGTTCTAATTTTTATTGACGATATTTTAGTGTATGGTCCAAACGAGTCAATTCACAATGAAAGATTACATAAAGTCATGCAAAGAGCTCGTCAAGTCAATTTAAAATTTAACAAGTCTAAGTGTAAATTTTCACTGTCAGAAGTATGTTTTTTAGGTTATGTCTTCAGTAAAGATGGTGCAAGGGCAGATCTTGAGAAGGTCAAAGCAATTGTCAACATGCCTACACCACAAAATGTCAAAGAGTTACAGAGAATACTAGGTATGATAAACTACCTAGGACCTTTTATAAGTAACCTGTCAGAAAAAACACAAATGTTAAGAAATCTTTTAAAAAAAGATGCAGTCTGGACTTGGGATGAAAATCATAGTCAATGTCTGAGGAAACTGAAGGATGAAAATACAAATTCACCAGTTTTAGCTCATTATAATCCCAAGATTCCATTAGTCTTGTCAGTCGATTCGTCAAAGTCAGCGTTAGGTGCAGTCATTTTACAAAAAAATAAGCCTATAGCATACAGTTCAAAGACTTTAACTCAAACCCAAGAAAGGTATGCTCAAATAGAGAAGGAGCTGCTAGCAATTCAATTTGGTTGTGAAAAATTTCACCAATATGTATATGGTAACAGAGTCACAGTTCACACTGATCATAAACCATTAGTCTATCTGTTTAAAAAACCATTACATGATGTCCCAGCTAGATTACAGCGTATGATGTTAACTTGTCAAAAATATGATTTAGAAGTTATACATGTCCCAGGTAAAGAAATGTTTATATCAGACACTTTGTCAAGAGCCGCCTTGAAAGATCACTATATACCTGAAAATGAATCAGAAATGTCTTGTCATGTCAATCTAATGTATGCTAACTTAGCAATTACAAAAGAATATAGTACACAATTGGCACAGGAAACCAGAAAGGATGAATCCTTGCAATTATTAAAAAAATATTATAATGAAGGATGGCCAAACAATAAAAACAATGTCAGTCCATTGGTAAAACCATTTTGGAATATTCAAGGGGAAATTCATGTAATTAAAGATTTACTTTTCAAAGGCTCAAAATTGATAGTACCACAGTCTATGTACAAAGGAATGTTAGAACAGATTCACAAAGGTCACCAGGGTATAAACAAATGTTTAAAACTAGCTAAAGAATCTCTGTATTGGCCAAATATGTCAAGTGATATTAAGAATTTAGTAGAGCAATGTCTTATATGTGCTAAGTTTAAACAAAGCAATCAAAAGGAACCACTACAAAATTTTGAAATCTGTAAATACCCATGGCAACAAGTAGGTATTGATTTAATGCATTTTGATAGTTTAGTATATTTAATTGTCACAGACTATTACTCAAAATACATAGAAATAGCATTATTAAATAAAAACAGTACATCTCAAAATGTTATTACTCATTTAAAGTCAATTTTTGCACGCCATGGAATACCATTGTCACTAGTCTCAGATGGTGGACCTCCTTTTCAGTCAATCCAATTCAAAATTTTTTTGCAAGAATGGGACATAGAACATGTTGTTACTAGCCCATATCATTCACAGTCTAATGGACAAGCAGAGAGTTCAGTCAAAATTATAAAAAACATGCTAAGAAAATGCAAAGAAAATGGATCAGATCCATACATAGCATTGTTACAATATAGAAATACAGGTAAAAATAATTTTTCATCACCAGCACAGTTACTCATGTCTAGGAACTTAAGAGATAACATTCCAACATCATATAAGAAGTTAAAGCCAAAAGTGGTAACATTTAAAGATTACAAAGAGTCTGTCAAGAAAAATGATCAAAATAAGTCACAATACTACAATAAAAATGCCAAGTCAATGTCTATGTTACATCATAATGATCATGTCTATTTTAAGAGAAACCCTAGTAGCAACTGGGAACAAGCTATTGTTAAGCAAAGATTGTCAAATAATAGATCATATGTTGTTGAGGATGTCAATGGAGTTAGGTATAGGAGGAATAGAATTCACTTAAGACATAAATATTCTCATAATTGTGCTAACCCTCCCATGCAATCCAACTCGTCACAAAGGGGAGAGGAAGGTGACAGACAGGAGTCTAGGCATCAAGGATCCTCATCTCAACAATCCTCAAATGTAACAACTAGGTCAGGTCGTATTGTAAAACCTACCAGAAGGTTAATTGAAGAAATTGATTAAGTTAAGTTATAAATAAAGTCCTACGTAAAGTTTAAGTATAACTATAAGTATAATTAAGCATGTTGTCTTGTATAAAGTCAAATAGCATAGCACTTATATTAATTGTCAGTCAGGGGTCTAATTTGAACTCAACAAGGGGGATGTTGTAACATCACTATTTAGTTGTACTATTATGGTCTTCACTAGTCTATGTATTATCTGTGATCTGATGGCGCTCTGCCTCACTTCTTCCTGTCATGTCTTACTGTGTGTACATTCCTGTGTCTCCTGTCAATAAACCATTATCATACTTAATGGAACATCTTTTATTAAGAATCCAACATAACAATTATAAAGATATTTACAAATATAAAGGCAAAAAAAAGAAACACTATGGAAAAAGAATAAAAAAAAACAATTTTCAGTGTTAATAAAAAAATAAACTTTACGAATAAAAAGTTAAACCTAATACATAATTATAAATATTAACAAAAATAAAGGAAAAAACTTACTAACTAAACCTATTCTAAATCACTGTCATCTGAATCTAACTCAGAGTCGGAGTCTAACTGTGAAACATCTCTAAACTCGAATTCAAGTTCTTGAAGTTTTAGTAGTGTCAGCGTTTCTTCAAAGAAAGTTTTCTTTTTTTTTGCGTCCAAAATGGGTCTTGTTGATGAAACAAGTGGATCTGATGAAAGGAGAGAAGAAGGAAATTAAAAATATCCTGATTAGAACTCACTCTACTCTTCTTACGGGAGTGGTGTTCCCTGAATCTTCTAAAATCCTTGTTCCGGGCTTCCGATGCTTCTTCCGAAAGACTCCCAATTGGGACAATTGCGTTAGAAGCAATGATATCAGCTCCATGAAGAAGAACTTTGTGGACTGTTGCAGACATATAATACCAGTTATATAGTTCCACATATCTCTCAGCAGTCTTGTACGCATAGTCTTTGAATTTTTCAATGTTCACATGTTCTCCTGACGTTATTGTTTGTAAAATTACAGCAAATCTTCGGATTAGTTCTTCATCTAATCCTGTGATAGCAGCTGTTTTTTCTGGAAATTCAAAGAATCTTCTGGCCGTGTTGCCATCGTTGGTAGTTCCATGACCCTGTTTCACCATGTCAATTAGCAGACCGAGTTCTGTTTTGAAGCGATCTTGAATTAATTTCTTCCTTGCGTCCTTTACGTCTTGGTCAGCTTTTCCTTTAACAGCCCACTTTTTAATGTCCAATCTGTAGGATATGTGTAAAAGGCAGGCCATCATATTAATACGCGCATGAAGTGAAGAAATCCCAAACTCCATCATTTCAGCCGATGTTGCCAGTTTTGAGACAGCTTCTAAATTGTTTAGCTCAGACGGTTTCGCTAGGCATATGTAGCAAGACGCGTTTGATCTAGTTGCTGAAAGGTATGTGCATATCTTAGCATCGATCATCGTCATTAAGGGCTTGTGGCTAATTGTATTGCTGTTGCACTCAGTTGGTCGTAAGGCAGATATTTCATCCTTCATTTTCTGTTCTTCTGCCTTCACGACTGCTTCACTTTCTTTAATAAAAGTAAACTGTACCGGTCGACAAAACAAAGCAGAGCAAGGTTTTGGGTTTTGCCAAACTGTATTTTCTTCACTTAGCAGTTTTAATGGCACCAATGATGTCATAAAAATACTGGAGTCATCCTGAATAGAATCCAATTTTTGTTTGTATTTGCTCTGGCTAGATGCTCCATCAAAACCCCATTTAGAGATTAAAATAATTTCTTTTTGTTTTAAATCTTCTGGTTAAGATTTAAATATTCTATTTACTGTTAAGTCCAATAGAGCTTGCAGAGAAATTCTGGCTGAGCTATCTGTAACCGTGATAGAATTTTCAGATTCAGGTGGATAACACTCTTTTTATGCTTTTTGCACTCTGTAGTAGGATGGATATAAGTCTTTAATACCTTCTCGAATTACTGATTCTCTCAAAGTTATATATTGCCATTTTGATAATTTCAGAGATAGCATTAATCCAAGCGACTTTATGGGTGTTAAGGTTTCTTTGCCAGCCGGTTTTTTGATCAAGTCAAGTCTTGGAACCTATTAACTGTTTCTGGATTTTTAACCGACGAAAAAAAGGAGGTTCTCAATTCGACATGTATATTTTTTTTTTTTTTTTTTATGTATGACCACGCATAACTTTTTACTGAGACGTCCGATTTGAAAAGTTATTTTTTCATTGGAGAGAGTATATTTCAAAGTTGGTCCCATTTTAAATTGAAAAAAAAAATCCGCCCCTAAGGGTGGAAAAATAGGGGTTGATTATTTTTTGATCATACTAAGTTTGCAATTGTGAACCGATTTTGTTTAAATTTGAAACACATATGTAGTTCTGATGATAATACGACGTCAAAATGATCTGATGATGGATGATGGAGACAGGAAATACTTGCATTTTGCAAGAGGTCCTCAACAGTTTAAAGCAGCGATATATCGTGTTTCAACTCATTTCATGCACGTTGACGACAACTTTAGACCTAGCTGGAGAATAGCGCTGTTATCGAAGGTCTGACGATGGAGACGGAAGGTTTTTGAAAGAAGTTCTTATCAATTTACCGCCGCTATATTGTGTTTGGGCTCGTTTTATTAACCTTGATGAGGACTTTGAGCCAATCTGGATAATTACTGTCACTGAAGATCTGACGATGGAGACGGAAGGTATTTGCAAGACGTTCTCAACAGTTTACAGCAGCTATATCGTGTTTGGGCTCATTTAATGCACCTTGACGTGATCTTTAGACCTAGCTGGAGAATTACGGTCATGGAAGGTCTGTTGATGGAGACGGGAAGTATTTACTAGACATGCTCAATAGCTTACAGCAGCTGTATTGTGTTTAGGCTCATTTCATGTACCTCGATGAGAACTGTTGATGCCTTGCTGGAGTATGATTGTCATCAAAGCTCTAGCGGTGGAAATGGAAGTCAGTTACAAGAGATTCCCTACAGTATAACGCCACATGGGCTTATTTTCTTGAACTTTATTAAAAACTTTAGACCTTACTGGATTATGCGTGTCATCGACGGACGGATTCCCTTATTTGAAAAAACATAATAAGTGTGTTTTAGCAATTACTGCAAGAATTAGATATCTGTATATGTGCAGTGCATAGTGGGTTAACCTTTCAGTAGCTGCATTTCAGTCAGCGCGCTCATCATGTGGATTAACACCTTATTTGGTCAAAATTTGATAATGATGCTAATGAAATGTAGTCCCAGGTCAATTCATGCTTTATCGAGGGTCGTCTCTTGAAGTTTAAGTAAATTGACGGCCCAGCTTAGAATTACGGGCAACATCATGCGTTCAAAAACATTTTTAATACGTGTTCTTTTAAAAATTGCAACCAATCGAGGTCTAGCAACACAGTCATTGCTATCACTCTATTTCCTTTGCTTTCATTGTTAACACAATTCTTCAGATTTTTGGTAGGTACTAGAATATCTAGAGGTCTATTCCCAAAGACTCGATAGTGTTTCGAATTCATGGTAGTCATCTTAGTACTTGTCAACCTGTTTGACGGTAAGGAACATTCTTATCGAAGCTCCCATCCCCGAATCCTTCATCTTACGCGTCTGTTCGCCTATCAAAGATTTTTATTAAATATCAAAAGCAACTAATGTGGGTTCAAAATAATAGCTACCAAATATTTAGTAGTGCCGAAGTATACCAAAAAATCGACGAAAAAGGAAATTAGATAGCAAAAGACAATATTTTATTTTAAAAAGCCGAAAAATTTAAAATTTTATACAAATTAGATTAAGTAAAGCAACAACAAATTTGTTGTAAAAGAAAACCAAAAAGAGTAAAATAAAAACTTTTTAACAAAAAATTGAACCGACGAAAAGTGAAAAATAAAAAACCTTTTAGTCTAGCTAAGCTCCAAAGTTAAAGTATGAGATTAATTTTGAGGCGGCGCCAACAAACAATGATCGACGATCAATCAAGTTGTCAACGTATACCATGGTTACGTTATGAAAATCAATAAATAGTTTGTTTGGCGCCGACTTGAAATTAATCTCATACTTTAACTTTGGAGCTTAGCTAGACTAAAAGGTTTTTTATTTTTCACTTTTCGTCGGTTCAATTTTTTTTCATTAAGTATTCAATCACAGAAGCAATATTATCACTTCCATCTTCCTTCAACTTGGTACAAGCTGCATAAACAAGTTCACTGCAATCACTGTTCATCGATTTTATATTGAGTTCTCCTATTTATTGCAACGATGTTAATTACTGTGATCATTTAACTCATTAACTCACTACTCTCATTTGCTAACTCATAGAATAGATACGAATAACAATATTACTTAAACTCATAAAATAGTGACGATAATTAAGATCGTTACATAATTAGGTCTTTGAAACTAATTTTTTTACGATTATGTGGCGTGTTTATACAAAGAATTGATCAGGTTCATCGTTTAAGTAGTCCGTGTAGATTTTAAGCATAGATTAAGTAAGTCAAACATTAGATAAAAAATATTTTTTGAAAATATTAAATCGAAATCGATTTTTTAAAAAAAGGTCGGGACTCCGGCAGGTTCGAAAAGTATGTCAATAAATTCTGAATAATTCAAGGTTTAATCACCTGCAAGGGAATTAGGGCCAATTGAACGATGGTCTCCGCCATCGTCATATAAGACTTTTTCATGCCAGCTCCATAGTAATTTTTAATGAAAAAAATCTGTTTGCGTTGTTTGCAATGCTATTCTATAATGTTGATATTTTTAGGCATGTATTTAGTCTCCCAAAACATTTCCAAGTCATAAAAGTGGACATTTGGGAAAAAGTATTATATGTCTATGAGAGTCGATTTTCAGCCCACTGTGCGGCTCCGGGACCCGACGGGATGTGGGAGGACAAGGGTAGGCAAACACTGGGGGACACTCAACGTGACCTTACCCGGGCTCTGTCAGCTAGATTAATTCCCTAACGAATAATTAATTCAAGAGCGAGCGAAGCGAGCTCGGAATTTTCGGCACCCCGACACGGACAGGTTAGGTTCGAAGGGGATGACGGGGACTAAAGTGAGCGAGCGAAGCGAGCGAACGAAGCCTCCGTCATCCCCTTCGTGTTAGGTTTTTCTTGCGTTTTTATGAATTTGACCTTTGACCTTGACCCCAAGGTAATTCACCTAGAGCGTTCCCGGCATTTACTGTGTTTTAATAAATTTGACCTTTTACCCTGAGGTCAAGGTCATCGACCTTAAGGGTCCCCAGCATTTCCGGCGTTTTTATAAATTTGATCTTGAGGTCAAGGTCATTGATCTTGGGGTCAAAGTCATCTATCTTGGGGTCAAGGTCATCGATCTTAAGGGTTCCCGGCATTTCCGGTATTTTTATAAATTGATCTTGGACCTTGAGGTCAAGGTCATTGACCTTGGGGTCAAGGCCGTTGGCCTTAAGGTCGTCCCCGGGTGTTTCCCCCACCCTAATACTCCCACATCCCACCGGATCCCGAAGGCTTGATTAGGCGTTGTTTTTGAGAAGTCTTTTTTTCATAGTGCCCCGTTTCGTATACCATGACCCAGGCGACTCAGAGCAGGATTGTTTCATAGTGCGTTGTGTACTCGCCTGCAGATGCAGCCGCTCGTCGTGGAAGGGCAGGTGCGTGAGCGCGGGCAGCGCGTTGTGGCCGCCGAGCAGCAGCCAGCGCGCGCGCGCCGCGTCGCCCGCCAGCAGCACCGTCAGCAGCGGCAGGCACAGCACGCGCGACCGGAACACGCTCTCCACGCGGGAGCTCTCCTGGTACGTCACCTGGGAATATTATAACTTCTGTTAAAGCGATTCCCGACCGCTGTGAGGCTGCCGAGCCATGGTGACGACCGCCCGAACCAATTAAACATTTAACTGTAAAGTCCCTTCATACTAAATGTTATAAAACTGCTAATTCACATGTTGATGGTTACAATTCCAAGCGATAGAAAGTGGGTATAGCGAAACTATCAAATATACTATACCAGGCTATTGTAACCTGGTGTCAACCACACAATAATGTTTTCTTGAACATACTTTCCATTCCTTACGTTATTCATAGTTACAATGTTAATCAATATAGGATAGAGAGAGGAAACCTAAAGAAAAGACCGGTCAAGTGCTAGTCGGACTCGCGCAAGAAGAGATTCGTATTATTATCTAAAAAAAAAGTTTGCTTATCTATAGCCCTCTTAAATATTTATTCTGTTTTTAGTATTTATTTTTATAGCGGCAACCAAAATATATTATCTGCCAAAACAAACAACAATCTAACTATCACAGTTCATGGGATACAACCCGTTGACAGACGGATAGCGGAGACTTAGTAATAGGGACCCGTTTTACCCTTTGAGTACGATACCCTAAAAATGGATGGATTGTTTAAAGAATTGTATGAAAGAAAAAGGAACAAATGATAGTGTGGCAGCTGACAGAGCAGAATAGAAGAAAAGCGCCGAGCAAGTACCAGGTGGCAATACGTATTTATTATTACACTTACCTCTCTAGGATGCGCAGTGGGACTGAGGCAGGCATGCAGGGCCCGCGCGGCTCCCCGTATGGCGAGGTAGTCCCGCGCCGCCGCCCGCACCAGCACACCGTCCCAGCCGCGCGCGCGCTCCAGGTACGCCGACGTCGTGGAGCGAGACCCGCGCGGGAGGAACTCTACGAATGTGCCGTTGTACTGCGGATAGACAAACATATATGTTGTCATCATTTGCAGCCAACGACAAGCCATGATTCCTCTATGATTGGCAACAATACATTGTATAGAAACACAGTAGACAAGAAAGGAAAAAACATATTTGTGAACACAGATTGTGACAGAGTACGTGAAAAATATGTGTACTATATTAATATGAATCGCTTAGCTCAGTTCATTTTAATTTATTTAGTTTTTTAATTGGTATTGTTGTTTTTATTTTAGACGTTTTTAATGTGCACGTTTTTCTACATTGTTCTCAAATATTTTAATCTCAATATGAGCGATCTTGTAAAACATTAGGATTTAAAAGAAAGTCCATGGAGTTTTATTGCCCATTATCAAATCAAATCAAAAGCATTTATCCTCTTCCCCCCGGACCGCCAACTGGTGTAAACGTGTGCACAATCCATATTGCTTCATTTAAATAATTAATTTAATCAAAAATTGAGTCAGTTAATTCACACATAAAAATAGGAGTTCATAAGCCGTAAGACGTTCGTCATCGAGAACCGCTTTCAAGCAGCACAACATAATCGACCTCTTCGGTACTCTTTGTATCCTGGTACGTGCAAGAACCCGGCCACTGACAAGGTACGACTAATTACTATACCTGCCCACGCGCAACGCCGCGCCCTCAAAAGGTGTTAAACTCCGCCTACTCACAAGACATTGGGCCGTTCAAGGACAACCTGCCTCAAGGACTGACGCTGTGTGCGTAATCTACTTCCAGTCCACACTGCTACAATATAGCTGCGTGCTACAATACCTCCTTGCGCCTATAATCTCCTGGTACTCGGATCAACTTAGTTAATCAGTATAAAGCCAAATATTGACGTCCTCATTGTGTCCTCGTCGACGTGAACTAATAGCCCCGTGCCAGTATACCAAAGTACATGCTACGGTTCCCGACTGAGACTACTAACACGCTCTTATTATCTCCTGGTACATAAAATGGAAGAGATGAGTGGCAAATCCCTTTCTGAGTCAAATATTTCTGAGCAAACAGAACAAAACACTCCTCCTAACTTCGTTTACCAACGTAGTAAAAGACCAAGAGAATGCTACTGCGACTCTGACTTCCTTGGCTTCAAAGAGGAAGTCGAATTACTTATATCATCCCTGATGGCAACACAGCAAGAGGAGCTTAAGAAAATCTACCCTACACTAATGGAAATCAAATCCACAAATATCAGTATAGAAACAGCCATGGCCTCTATGTCGGCACAAAACGAAGAGCTTAAATATAAAATAGAACAGCTCGAAGTCCAAACAACGAAAGACAGAAACTATATCACCGTTTTAGAAGACAAAATAGAAGATCTGCAAAGAGCCAGTCGTAAAGCTAATTTTGAGATCAAAAACGTACCAAAGCTGGCTAGGGAATCCAAAGACGAATTAATGAAAATGGCCATATCCTTGTCCAATGAAATCGGATGTAATATTTCAAAAACGGAAATCAGTGACATATTCCGAGTTCAGAACAAGCGCGCTAAGACTGAAAATAGTACAATAATAGTTGAGATGACATCCACTATTCTGAAGACAGATTTCTTGAAGAAGACCAGAGATTTTAATAGAACACATAACGAAAAATTATGTGCCAAGCATCTCGGCTTTAAGACTAAAGAGTCCACTCCAATATATGTCTCGGAACAGCTTACTGCTAAAGGAGCTCGACTACACTTTCTCGCGCGCGACTTGGCAAAATCTAAAGAATACAAGTACTGTTGGACAGCTTACGGCAAGATACACATTAAAAAGGATGACAACTTTCCTACTATTATTATATCAAGTGAGTCACAAGTCCATAATCTTTTGCAACTTAAATGACTAGATTATAAATCACTGCTGATCTTCTGTTGTTTTTACCATGTTTTACTCTGTTGTTATCGCTATTTGTGTCGGTTCTATATGTACTTTAGATGCTTAAAATTAATTAGCATTAGTATTAGAATTAGTATAAACATTAAGCTTATTGTCAGTTTAAATATTTACCCATACTTTGTTAACCTATCGCGCACTCACACACATGTATTACTCAAGTTCACACTCGTTCAGGCCATCTCACACACAACAAGCACACACACACTTAATATCTCTATAGCTACGTCCTTCTGCACTCATAAAACCTTCAGTTATGGATAGCATCCTACAGACCTTAAATGATATAGACTACCATGAAATTGCCCAAGTATTCGACTGCGAACTTAAAGACTTCACCAATCACATCAACCCTAACTCCCCCGGCTTTACAATGGTTTCACAAAATATCAGATCCATTTATTCCAACTTTGACGACCTTCAACTAAACTTATTAAATCTTAAAACGGATATCGACCTGATAATTTTAACAGAATGTAGACTTAATTCAAACAAACAAATCCCTCAAATAACTAACTATAATTCACATCAAACTACAAACCACCTTAACAAAGCTGATGGAGTAGTCGCTTACATTAAAAACACACATAAATATAAAATAAAAGAAATAAAACTTACTCACGCGTCATGTTTGGAGGTTCAAATATCACCGGATCTTGTTGTCATCGCTATTTATCGGTCCCCTTCAACCACAAACGCTGAAGAATTCACAAATTCCTTAAATAATCACCTTACTTCCATTGCATCGATCAAAAATATAATTGTCGCTGGTGACATTAACATTAATCTGATATTAAACCAAGGTGAGCAATCACATGAACGCTCAAACAGACTTAACTATCTTAACATGTTGGCAATGCATGGGCTTCTCCCTGGCCACTCTCTACCTACGAGAGAAAAAAAATTGTCTAGACCATTTCATTATAAAACTTAAACCAGCCAGTAAAACTGCGGCCATTGCAATTATCCACACAACTATCACAGATCATTTCATGACTTTCCTAAAAATCAAAAACCATACAAGCGTAATAAAACCTACTAAAATAAAATCAGTTTTTAACCTTGAGAAGGGACTTAACCACTTAAAAGATAATAACCTGGCCGACTTGCTAAAGCTTACTGACTCTAACACACTTGCTAACAGGTTAATCAAAATTCTTCACAACTGTATCACGCTTAGTACTATCACTATGGCAATCCCGTTGAGAAACAGAACACTGAAACCGTGGATGAGTATTGGTTTATTGCGCTGCATCCACAACCGTAATAACATGCAACGGAAATTGAGGCTTGACCCGTTTAATGAGGTGCTAAAAATTACTTATAAAAGGTACCGAAATTATTGTAACTACATCATAAAAAAGCAAAAACGAAAATATGACAGAGAACAGCTTGCCAAAGCACAAAAAAATCCTAAAAAAACGTGGGAGATCATTAATAACATCACACAGCGAAAACCTAAAAAAACTAATAACTTAGATCTCCTAGAATTCTCGAACACGCCACAGCACTCTATTGACAAGGTAAATAGCTTCTTCTCTAACATAGGAAAACTACTTGCGGATAATATCACTCCACCTGCGGCCTCTACAGTGAATAACAATCCTACCCCTGACTATATTTCGACCTCTTCCTTTGTTCTGCTCGACACGGACCCTTCCGAAGTTCATGCTACGCTCATGGGCTTAAAACCCGACAGTGCCCCTGGTTGGGACAACATACCGGTAAAATTCCTTAAAGCTGCACACGAGCATGTTGTCCCAATCTTAAGTCATCTGACAAATCTTTGCTTCGAGCAGGGCCTTTTTCCGGATGCCTTGAAAATAGCCCTAATAACGCCTGTGTACAAGTGTGGTGACAAGTCGGACCCGTCTAACTATAGGCCAATCTCAGTACTGCCATCAATCTCGAAAATCATAGAGAGGCTCCTAAACTCACGCCTAATTAAATACCTTTCTAAAAATAACATTTCATCGCCTTCTCAGTTTGGGTTCCGGCAGGGAAGGTCTACTGAGGACGCGGTCTTGTCGCTGACATCAACTTTAGTCGATAAAATAGATAAGGGCGACAAATGTTTGGCAGTTTTTCTTGACCTCAAAAAGGCCTTTGACACAGTTTCTGTCCCCATACTTCTGCGCAGGCTTGAAAACATCGGTATAAGGGGGCTCCCTCTCGAGTTATTCAAATCTTACCTTAATACACGTAAACAAACTGTCAAAATAGGGGAGTTTACTAGCTCAGAAGAAACAACTTCATACGGTGTCGGGCAGGGAAGTGTACTAGGTCCGACAATGTTCCTTATTTATATCAATTACCTATGCAATATGGTTGTTGACGGTGGACGCATTTTCTCATACGCGGACGATACGGCTATAGTCTTTGCCGACAAGACTTGGTACAAGGTTAAAGAGTTAGCCGAAACCGGCCTGTCAAGGGTTGCAGCTTGGCTTAATCGTAACCTTCTTACACTAAATGCCTCCAAGTCTAATTATATATGCTTCACCAAGTATTCACACACTCAACCGCCACCAGAATTCCACATCAAGATCCACTGCTGTGCCAACCCCCTGATTCCTAATTGCACTTGTATAAAAATTGATAGGTTACAACATACCAAATACCTGGGCATTATGATTGATCAACGTCTGTCCTGGCACATGCATACTGAACTGATCATGAAAAGGGTTAGAAAACTTATATGGACTTTCAAAACACTGCGACACGTTGCCTCAAGGGATCTGCTGCTTAAAGTCTATGTATCGCTGGCCCAATCGATTCTAACGTACTGTTTGCCATGCTGGGGTGGGACAATAAAAACTAAATTTCTAGAACTTGAGAGGGCGCAGCGATCGCTGCTTAAGGTTATGCTCTTTAAGCCCTACCGATTCCCAACCCAAAGCCTATACCTAACCTCTGACCTCCTGTCTGTGAGAAAACTTTATATACTCCATCTTATCCTCAGAAAGCACAAAGCGCTCCCGTATGATCCCTTAATGCCATGTAGGAGTGCCAGAAGAAGCTACTTAGTCGCTCCGACTATACCAGTTAAATCTGTTTTTGCTAAGAGGCAGTATGTGAGGCAATCTTCCCACTTATATAACCTTATAAATAAAGAGCTTCACATACATCCTCTGAAACTCCGTGACTGTAAAGTGGCTGTGACTGAATGGCTTAAGAGTAAATCCTATGACGACATTGAAGCTATGTTATCGTAGATTACATAATCTGTCCAAAAACTATTAGGACTGCGGTCGTGAATTCGTTAGTGGAAGAAGTTGTACTAGCTTCTTCCGATCCCAAGACATTGTCGCAGGGCTACGAAACTCAAATCGTGTACTTTAATGTAACTTTAAACTGTACCTACACGAGGGCTATCTACATAAACTGTATAAACAATCCTAAACGTAATACTTACCACATATGCACACTTATTATTACACACACTCACGCACACACACACTCACACAATCACCCACACTCATAATCATGCTCGCATACGTCACACAAGTGCGCTTCTTTTTGTATTTAAATTTTGTTTTTATTTTATTTTCATATATATATTTTTTTGTATATTTTTCTTTAACTTTGCTTTGTTTTTCAATTGCATACACTGCCTAATGTGAAGTCGGAAGAGCGGAGTCACCTAACACAAGCATCTCCTTGCTTAAAAGGTGATCTCCAAAACATGTATCTTAACGTACTATGTAATTGAAATAAACCTTTTTATTTTTTATTTTTTTTTTATTATTTTTTATTTATTTCAAGTAGGCCAGTACTTTTGAACTGTCGGAACATTAACAACAATAAAATGATGCTACAGTCCCAGTCACAAGGCAAATTAAATGTGAAAGTACTGTAGTTGCCCATTCCAAAGCGTAGATCTCTTTGAGGAAGAATGGGAATATTGTTACAAAACCTAGGTTAAATCATTTGTGTTGATATGGTAAATGATGTGTTAACGATGTAGCAACACGTGCACGTTAAAAGTGTACATAGTAAAAACCAAAAAGAAATTTAAAAAAATATTCAATTAAGCCGTGGCAACTGAGAGATGACCGGTCACAACTGACAGCGCCCGTTCACGAACATGACGCATATATCAGTACCATTTTACTCAACCATTTTGAAGGGAACTAAATGATCCGACACACGCGCCACCATCAGCGAGACATTTGAGAGAGCATGACAAAGTCACGAAAAGACGTGGGTTTCCATTGAATGATAACTTTGATAATGTATTCTTCTCCATAGAGGTCTACGCTTAGGAATGGGTAACTGCGGTACTTTCAAAAGTTATTATGCCTTGTGACTGGGACTGCAGCTTCATCTTTTAGTGTATTGTCATTAGTATTAATTGCTGTTTAATGAGTATAGCACAGCCACAACACCCGCACCTACTCCTATCGTTTTTAAAGGTTCGAGAGTTGTGGGAAACCGCTGAAACACGATATACATCTACAAGCGACCTACACAAATGTCCTTTTTGTTGGTATTGTTCGTCGTGTCGTTGTGCTCCTTGTGTTAGGAGTCGAGCTACACGATAACTGACAAATGCTTGCACTGACTGGACAGGTCTACTCAATCTGTGTGGTGCTTTCTTAAAAAGACCATTTCAGACACTAATCCAGTGCGCATAATCGCATCTAATGAGCATAGTCCTTATATAAGTTAACCATATTTTTGTCTGGACCTTAAAAGAGACTATGACCTCCGAGTTTGTTATGGCTGTTTCTTCTTAGAGTAGTCTGGTACGAAACACCGGCCTAGTTTTAAAAAAGACGTGTTAAAGTGTTTGTAAAAACATACTTGCAAAATAAACATCATTTACTTACAGTTAGCCTTAAGTAATTGTTGCACTTATAAATGATGTTTCAACACATTAAGGAAGACTATCTGAAACGACCGCTAAAGATTTACAAATGACAGCCAACAGCTTAATGAGCTTTCGGAAGCACAGGAAACTTTTTTTATATTAGACTAGCTGTGCCCATGCGTTGCTATGCTATTTTCTACCTTTCTACCTACCATACCTACCTACCCTACCTTTTCTTTGCTATAAACCTCACGGAGCCCGAGACCTTTCCAACGAATGCAAAACCGTGGAAATCGGTTCGTGCGTTCTGGAGTTATAGCGTCAGGAAGGAAAACGCGACTTATTTTTATATAGTAGATGGGTGATGGATTTCATGATATAAATCTTGTCCAAAAAGTGAGTTCGACGATGAAATCTAACCTACTTATAACCAACCTTATTATTTAGCCACGAGCTCCCCATATTATATAGTGCAGTTGATTAATGTCACGCCAAATTATAATATGAAGCTAAATACTTAATACCTTATTCGGTCATAAAATGAGGCGCGCATACAAATAAATCGCTAGAACCATAGTATAAAGAGGGGAAGTACGATAACTTCATACAAACGCGTAGCGCGCGGCTTGTATGTGTGCGCCGTAGTATCTATGCGTCGCCGCACGCACACTAAACAAAATCTCGGCTCCTTTCGCGCTGCGCCAGTCGGGGCTAACACTGCACGAGGTTCGCGCGTCACGGCTTTTCGGCACCGCTAAACGAATAAAAAATGTCTGATAACCGCGGGAGAAAGTATTGCTGTGTGTTTGGGTGTCTTAATAATTCATCAATTCCAGAATTGTCTCAGTTCAAATTACCTATTGAACAGGAAAGGTAAGCTACTCACTTATTCTAGCATAATTCAATTTTTTACTTCATAATGAGATATCTACCTACCTACTGACTTCTTTTTGTTGTTTTAGCATATTAGTTTTCTATCACACAGAGGAAGTAGAATAGAATAGAATAGAATATACTTTATTGCACACCAAAATCTACGAAACAAAACTGTTTTACAAAAAGATGTTAAATCTATGGTTACAATGGCGGTCTTATCGCTAAGAAGTACCGCGAGTTATCGCGAAGTAGGTAGGTAGGTAGGTCTACTTTCCCACTAGAATGTTTGTACTTTTGATCTGTCAACTGATTTACCGCTATTGCTTTGTTTACGTTTAGTTGTGCCGATTTCTCAGTATTGTAGGTATATTAACTAAGTACCTAACTACCCACAGTTATGAAATCGTAATTAAAAATAAGTTATTGACTAATTTTAAATTATATACAACATTATTTTTAGTATATGCGAAACCTGAATATAGTTTGTTCAGAATAAGTAACTGAATCGATTCCAATAGTTTTTACACCATGTTATATTTTGTCCCAAAAATATTAATAAAAGGTTACGAGTTGGACACTTAGTAGGCATACGAAATCATACGGCGCGCAACAAGGTCACGGCAGGTCAAAGCGACAGTACCTACGTGCGGCGTAGTTTGTGCCGCTCCGTGGCCGTGTTTTTGTACGGACAGCCAGGTTAAGTAACAAGCTTATAACTTAAAAGCTTATAACTTAAAAGTGACAACCCTATGACAGTAGGCAATTATATCGCGAATTGGGCCGGAGATAACCTACTTCCCCTCTATTTACTTTGCTAGAACTAAAGGTCAAGGAATTCGTTAACATTAGCGTGAGAATGGCTAATCAATAAACTTAAAACATGTATAACAAAGGTTTTCGTTAACAATGTTGTCTGTTCATAATATCAGCTCTTCCCCGCGACTTCGACCATGTCATCATTTGTTTACATTTTCCCAACTAATTTGCGGGGGTCGGCGTCCAGTCTTACCGGGTGCAGCAAACTAACATTCAGCGAGCCAATCTGTCATACGCGGCGTAGTTGCTAGATAATATGACTACCCCTTGGTAAGACGACTGCGTCTGCCTATATTTCATACTAGCTAGCGCCCGCGGCTTCGCCCGCGTGATGATCGAAAAATAAAGTATGTGTTATGCCAAACTATAATCTACCTCTGTGCCAAATTACAACAAGATCCGTCCAGCCGTTTTGACGTGAAAGAGTAACAAACATCCATACATCAATCCATGCTCACAAACATTCGCATTTATAATTAGTAGGAAGTAGGATAGGACATATTTCTGTCAAATTTTATTACGATCAGTGCAGCGATTAAAACGTGTAAAGTTACAGGCAGTTATGTTATTTCAACATTTTATATATTAGCAGAGATTGTCCGTTTTCGTCTGTAATGATACGGTTTCGTCAATTATTGGCGTCGTATGCGTTGTTTGATTCTATATTGAAATCACAGACGTTAGATAGTATGAGTCCCTTTTTAGGAACGACGTCATATCGGTGACTAGAACTAAACCAACAATATTTTATCATTGTTTCTAAACTGATGGCCATGACTCAGAACCTTAAGTCTCAACAATGACAAATTGGTTCATAATGTGTAACATTGTGTGGCGCCCGCCGGCCGCGGCGTTCGATGCGTGATTATGATAGTGAGCTGTGGAACTAGGTTTAGACATCTTGGTAATCGCCGCGACTACACTTACCGATGTAGAGAGTACTCGCCGGCACGAACTGAACCGCTAAGCGATCAACTACTACATCTACTGACAAAGGGACTTATTTTTGTACTTATATATAATAAATACATTTTGCGGTGGTGCCATAAAAATTAATTAAACTAAAAACTTACAATTTCCCCGTATAGTTTATCCATAACCTCGATCTGCGGCGTGGGCTCGGGCGGCGGGTGGGAGGGAGGCGCGGCGTGGCGCGGCGCCAGGTGCAGCTGTTGCACGAAGGCCACCAGCGCCGCGGAGCCCTGCGCGATGCTGGCCAGCTCGTAGTCGCGGGACATGTTCGCGCGGAATTTCTGCGCGCCTAGGGCTAGACGGACACATAAACAACCAGCTTCTAGCCTTTTGTAAAAACAAACGCGGACCGTACGCTGTGTTTTCAGCAAAGAGGTGCGAGCCGAGCGATATCCATAAAACTAACCACATACCTAGTTTTATAATTAACACTTGAAACGGGATATTTACCAAGTATTTTAAGGGATATTTTTCAAGTGTTATTTATAATGTTAAAAGACCTACTCATAGTTTGTTGTAGTTAGCTGTGTAACAGATTATTAGTTATTATCACACACATTGCAAACTTGGAGTTGTCAACTAAACTTTTTGTTATGTTGTGCTACCTAAAAAGTAGCCATTAATCCCGAAACCACCGCCCTGGTATAATAAAACACAACGCATAGTTTGGGACATCTTACATAACATGTTATAAAAAATTCGACTATTCATGGTTCATTGACCAAATTTAAAATACTTAAAAAGTTTTATCACCAAAAAAAGGCATATGACGCAAACAGAATAAACCTAAACTCACGCCTTTTTTCCCATAAAGAGATAGCATTAACTGTAGAATGCTACCTACTCAAATCTCTTTATACTCTTTTGTGAGTAGCGAGCACAAGGCACCAGAAATTATCAACTTAAAACAAGGTTAATAAAACAATCCATGATTGTTATATGTTGTATCAGGTGCTTCTTTGTCCAAAAAACCAGATTCAGTGAAAACATTTATATGTTATTAATACATTGGGTCATCTCTAATAACAAAGAATACTGGACTAAAAGATGTTGTCATTTCAGATCTTGGTAGACAAGATTTTATGTTAAAATGAACTTTAGAAGATTTTAATTAGGTTTTTGAACCCATAAAATAGAATTTAATACTATTGTTGACTTCAAGGCAATAATTGTAGTGTAATGAAATTAGCATGCTGTAAAATTTATGACACAAAACTGAGACTGCAAAAATATTTGGTACTTTTGAAATAAAGATTTCATTGATTATATTTTTTATTCAAGGAACTGTGGAGAATATTTTATAATATGGAAATACTACAACTCAAAATATATAATTTACAAAATATTTAATTTTCATGGTTCCAAATAGCCCCGAGTCTCAAATGATCCATGTTTTGGTTCTTATATGCAACAAAACAATCCCCTGTATGTTAGTCCTATTTAGGTGACACAACCTCCTGATGGAGAAACTCAAGGACAAGGGATTCAAACCCAAGATTGCATGCTCAGTTGCAATGCTTTGAGACCACTAAACCAAGAAAGAGAAATGGCTCTAAAACAACATACAACTCACCAACAGTATCCATATAAATCAGCAGCATGGTCATAACGGTGACAAAGGTCAACACAAACAGCATTGCTGGCAGCAGCCTCCTATACAAGTCATTGGGTGAGGTCTTTGTGAACACCGGTACTGAGAGCCGAGGTGCTACTACTGCTGGGGTGACCACTGGCAGGGGTACTGCTGTTGTGGTCTTGTCTGGAACCACTGGTACCATTGTTGTGGTCTTATCTGGTAGTGGTTTTGGTACTGTGTCTTTAGGCTTATCCATTGTTTCAGCTGGTTGATCTTCCGGATGCAGGTTCTCTTGGATTTTCTGAGTACATAAGATAGTGGTGGAGAGATTGATTTATGTTTTTTTGACTGAAATCAATGCGGTTGCTGATTTGACTTTAATTTTGAAGGTTTTTGCAAAGAATTGAGCAAGTGATTGTGGCTTAAAACTGGATTATTACCTCATTCAACATAGGCATCCTTGTTTAGATATGCAAGATTTCACAATAATTTCCCATATTTTTTATAACACATACAATTTTAGAATTTAGTGGGTTTTTATTAATTGCTAAGATAAAATACACTTAGAATTTCGCGTTACATGCCAAAATGAAGACCTACGCGTGCCACAGACAGAACAGGTGAAGTTTTTTTTTGTTTTACTAACGCGTAAACACCTGCAAAGAGGTTCGGTGCATACGTAAAAAAAACATCGGGTATCTGATCACTTTTAATGTCAAGTTACTAACTCAATTTGCAAGATAATTAACATTTTCTGTATTATAACTGAAGAACGAGATAATTTGCTACTGTAATACATTTATGTGGGAGGCTTTGGCTCCCAGAAAGGCAGTAAAATGCTGTTAAAACTTACCTTTTCGGCCATCGTAACCTTTTGTTTTGTTCCTTACGTTAAATAAACACGCACAACGATCAGTTTCTGCTGTAAAATTAATCAAAAATAAAACAATTATACTTCAACATACTAATGTTAACACAATTAAAATACTTTACACTTAATTAAAACGTGAATAATACTGAATTATTTGAAAATAAAATAAAAATATATGTCAAAGAAGCGTGAGTCACTGACCGAGTATTAGTTGCGACTACACGAAAATATTATTTCTACCACGGAGAAAAATAAAACTACCATTGGTTGTGAAGATTAGTACAATTTTTCTTACTTTTTGTAAAATGGTTTTAGAATATTTTGAGTGCACTTAATATGGAATTTGTTCCGGGTATCTCACGCTCAAATATTATATGCAGTACATATGTATATCTTAGCATAAATCCTTGTATAGTCATGTCTAGTTTTTTTTTTTTTTTTTTTTTTTTTTTTTTCGGGTGGGAAATCATCCAATGACTTCCCCCGCTCTGGGCGGAGCGGGGGGGCATGTCAGACTTGTACTGACTAAAACCCACCCATGTTCCTTCTATTGCCCTTTACGTTCCGAGGCCGCGGTATCTCTTTCGAACAACCCGCAACCCCGGCAGGCGGAGGCTCTGGCAAGCCCCTCTGCTTTGCTGACTCTCTTTGAGGCGCGCGTGAAACACGAACGCGCCGTCGACACGGCCTGTCGTCAATCGACGGACGGACGGTGAACTACCCATTGCTCACCGCCCACAGGCCCGCATCTACGGTGGCCGGAAGTCGTCTCGCGGCGCCCGGCGCCATGGGCGTCTCCCGCGGCGGCTGGGTTGGGCAGATGTTCTCTCCCTCAAACGCCCGGCCACCTCCTTTGCTAGCATTACTGCTTCGCAGAAGGTGGTGACCGCTTCCCATTCCCTCTCGCTCCGGACCATGGCCTGAACCAGGGCCGGACGCGAGAGATCGCCGCCGCCGATCGCCTCCACGAGGGCACGGCGGTGCTCCGCCCAAGCTGGGCAGACCGCCACTGTGTGCTCCACCGTGTCCTCCGGGCGATCGTCACAATGGTGACACCCGGGCGCTTCCTCCCGCCCGATGATGTGCAGGAACCTCCCGAAACTACCGTGTCCGGTGAGGACCTGCGTCAGGCGGTAGGTGAGGACGCCATGACGCCTCTCCAGCCACTCCTCAAAGAGGGGACTTACCGCCGCTATTGTGGCGTGCCCTGCACGGGGTTGCGACAGTCGCTCTCTCCATGCCACCATGAGATCGCACCGGAGGTCTGCCCGCCGAGCGGCAACTTGCCGTGGCAGCGGGTTTTCCCCCCGGTATAGTGCCTCCGCGCGCCACTCAAACAGGCGCGCGAGGACTATCGCCTCCAGATCCCACGGTGGCAGTCCGGCAAGGAGGCTCGCTGCCTCGCCGGAGATCGTGCGGTAGCCCCGGACAAGCCGTATGGCCACCACCTTTTGGGGCGCGTTCAGGTAGTGGGCGGCGCGCCGCCCTAAAGAACGCGCCCATACCGGGGCCCCGTAAAGGGCCATGGACCGCACGACTCCGGCATAGAGCCTACGGCAGGAGGCGTTTGGCCCCCTCAGATTGGGCAGGAGCCGCTTGAAAGCAGCCCCCGTCCGCTCGAGCTTGGGAGCCAAACGTCGGAAATGTTCGACGAAGTTCCACCGGCTGTCGAGGACGATTCCCAGGTACTTCATCGTCGACCCGACGCCGATGCGAACCCCTCCTACCGTCAACTGGGATCCCGACGGTGGCGTGTTTCCGCGGCCATGAAAGACCATGGCCTCGGATTTGTGCAAGGCCACCTCGAGACCCAGTAGCCGGATCCTCTCCGCGACTATCGCAACCCCGCGTGTCATGTTGTCGGCCGCCGCCTGGTGCGACCCCCCCTGAGCCAGGACGAGCGTGTCGTCAGCGTAGCAAACTACGCTGACGCCGCTGGGGAGGTCGGCGCGCAGCACCCAGTCGTAACCGATGTCCCACAGGAGCGGCCCCAAGACCGATCCCTGTGGGACACCGCACGACATCTCTCGCCGGTTCCACTCTCCAGAGCGACCGGGGTATATGACGGCCCTGTCCGTCAGATATGCCCCGACCACACGACGAAGATAGGTCGGCATCCGATGGTATTGGAGTGCCTCCCTGATGCAGCCCCAAGGCATGGTGTTAAACGCGTTGGCGATGTCGAGAGACACCGCCACGACAACCCCACCCCTGGACACTGCAGCCCCCGTCGTGAGGGCTCTCACGCGCATGATGGCATCCACCGTAGAGCGCCCCTTGCGGAAACCATACTGGTGTTCCGCAAGATCCGGCCCCGTCCCCACAAGGTGCCCGACGAGGCGGTTTGCAATTACTCTTTCAAAGAGCTTGCCCACCTCGTCGAGCAGCACAATGGGCCGGAATGCGGACGGAGAGTCCGCAGGGCGCCCCGGCTTCTGTATGAGGACCAGTTTCCCCGTCTTCCACCGAAGTGGGAACTGGCCTCTCTCCAAGCACGCGCTTAGGAGCCCTAGTAGTCGGGGCCCGAGAGCCTCCAGGGCCAGGACCCAGGCTTTGCCATGCAAGCCATCGGGTCCCGGGGCGGTGTTTTTGGCTTTCAGCCTGCCCACCGCCGCTCTCAGATCTACCCCAGTCACCTCCGGAACGTCGTCGTCGTCAGTGTCCTCGTGGTCCGCTTGTGGCACCGCAAGCGGCGGAGCCATGGGCGGAGGAGCATGCTCCCCTCGCGAAGGGAACAGAGCGCTCACCACATCCTCAACTAGTTGGGGCCGGAGACTCTGCGTCAGCGGGGGGGCCCTGGTGCGGAGTTTATCCCGCACCATCTTGTACGGGCGCCCCCACGGATCCCCGTCCAGAGACTCCAGCATCTCCTCGCGGGCCAGATCCTTGGCCCGCAAGACACCTTCTAGGAGGGCGGTCTTCGCCGCTCTGTACCCCTCATACAGCTCCGCCTCGATGGCTGCCGCATCCGGTGCTCGAATGCGGAGCCTGCGGTGCCTGGCGTACAGGTGTCGCGCAGCGACGCATGCCTCTCGCAGTGCCGTCAGCTCGCGCAACCACCAGTACACCTGACGCCGGGCGCTTCCAGACCGGACTCGAGGCATTGCCACGTCACATATCTCAGACATGGCCTCCTGGAACCAGTCTGCCTCGTGGTTGGTGTCGGCAGGCCTGTCCGGTGATGACACCCAGGCCTGCACGATTGAGGCTTCCAGGAGGAGCTCCCGGTCCAGCTGCTTCAGCGCCCACCGCGGACCACTCGGGGCCTGTAGGACCGGCGCGCTGGAGGTCTGGGTGGAGACGTCGAGCCGGATGTACCGGTGATCGGAGTAGGTCTCCACCTCCTCCATGACGCGCCAGTCGACGACACGCGGCGACAGAGCGGGGCTAGCGAACGAAATGTCCACCACCGACTCGCCCCGCATCCGCACACACGTGGGAACAGAACCCCGATTTAGGACGACCAGGCCTGTCTCCAGTGCCCAGTCCTCCACCATCCTTCCCCGCACATCCGTGCAGCGAGAACCCCAAGCCAAGTTCTTGGCGTTGAAGTCCCCGAGCACTAGCACGGGGAGGGAGCAGTTACCGACGACGACGGTCAACTCCCTCAGAGAGTTGTGAAACTCGGCGAGAGTTCGGCTCGGGGAGAAGTAGACACCCGCTACGACTATATCCCCGAACCGTGCTGCGACGCACCCCTGACCCTTCTTGACACTCTCGAAGGACGGGGTACCGGCGGCGGCCGACGAGATGATGGTCACTGAGCCGCTCAGGTCCTCAACCCAGTCGTCCCTGGGGAGGACAAAGTACGGCTCAGCGACCACGGCGATATGAATCGACCACTGCGCCATGCTCTGGAGCAGGAGATCCTGAGCGCAGGCGCAGTGGTTGATATTCGCCTGTAGGAGGCGTAATGGGGCCGTTATTGGCACTCCATATCAGCCCCCCCCTGGGCCCCCTCTGATGGCCCAGCTGCCGCGGCTGTAGCGTCAGCGGCGGCAGTGATAGCGGCGGTAGCAGCGGCGCCAGCGGCAACGGCTGTGGCGGCGGCGTTGGTGGTGGTGGTCGCGGAGGACCTTCCCCTGCCCCTGGTTTTGGCGGGTGGTGCGCAGGCCTTGCCTCCCGCCCGGTGATCGGCCGGCCTGGCCGCCGTCGCACATGCGTCGCAGTGCGGCGCGGCGTCGCAGGTCGCGGCCTTGTGACCGGGCTGGCCGCAGCGGAAGCACAAACGGCTGCGGTCCACCTCCGAGCACTTGACTGCCACGTGGTGACCCACGTGGCAGCGGAAGCACCTCAGAGGTCTAGGCTCCAGCAGTTTGACCTGCGCAGATACCCAGCCCACCAGGAGCCTTCGGCCCTCCACGATCGCTTTGGCCGCCGCCACGGGGCAGCTAACCGTCACGGTTCGCATACCCTCGAAGTCAGGACGTACGGTGCCCACTGCCTTTACTTGCTCAGCAGGGCACCCACCAGTCCTGACGACGGCAGCCACCACCTCCTCCTCTACCACGGAGTCGTCCAGGCCCGATATGCGCAGGCTTGCGCACTTGACGGGTCTGGACACTCGGGCCTCGTCCGCATCAAGGGACGCCCTGAGCTTTTCGGCCAGAGCGTCTGCGGACGGGCCACTGGCGGCACCGGGGATCTCTAGCATTCGGGCCCCCGTCGCGGTGACACGTAGCCGGAGCCCCCCGGTGATCCCCAACTCCTCCAGGTTCACCGCCGCCTTTGCCTTGGCGAGAACGTCGCGGTACGTCACGCCCTTCTGTTCCGCCGCTGGCTGTAGTGTGAGCACTACAGCCGCGGTCTTTGGGGCGCGAATTCTGGCCGCGACGTTTCGCTTCTGCCGTTGCGCCTTCTTCTTAGCCGCTTTGGCCGCTTTACGCCCCCTCCTCTTGTCTCCGACTACTTCCCAACCGGCTTCGGCCGTCGGTGGGTTAGGCGAGGGGGGGTGCCGGCGACCGGCGCTGGCGCCTTTGCCTTGGCCTTCCGTGCCCCTCTTTTCTTTTTAGCCGGAGTCATGTCTACTTAGGCATGCATTTTATCAATGAAATTATTAGGGGATGTCACTGTTTGTCATGATACATGCGCTGTTCAAGTTCGATTTGTTCCTTTTATGTTCCCTTGTTCTGAATAATTACAGTACTGATAGCAACATCTGTGTGACTCGTCTCATAGTTATTATTTTTCTTTATGCAATATTTTTGACGTGACAACGTCTTTAAAATCGTTTCATCGGGTGACATGTTCAGAAACTTGTGTCACACCAAAACCTCACGAGCGACATTTCATAAAGATGGTAGCGCCATCTGTTACTTGGCTCGAAAAAAAAACTTTAAATTAGTACTTAATTTCATTTTAGATGTCGCTACTGGTGATAACTTATATCACCAATAAGACGTTATCACGTAAACATCTCGATCGTAAACCTACTTTACAAACAACCAATTTTTTTTTTAATAGCTTATATAGATTCTTTTCTACCAATTTGTTGTAAATGAGTGGACATGGTTGGCCTTGTAGATTCTTAGACGCTTGTTAAGTTATTATTTTATTTTACTTTCTGTATAGTAAGCAATGACTTATTGTCGGACCTACGCTGTCCTCTCATACTTAAGTACTAACGCTCTGACACAACAACATTGTAATACCAAATGATTTCAAAAGAGTAACCATGGAGTTTTTTGCCGGTTCTTCTCCATAGGAAACAACCAACCTGAACCGTGCATCTTTTCTCGATCGACGTTTTATAAGTGCCCGTGTAGGCCTATGTGAAATAAAAATATTTTGATTTGATATTACAGGATTCCATATTAGAATCTCGATTCAAAAACAAACGCAAATCTCAAATCTCGAGAAAAATTTAGTGTCGTTTTTAACCAATCATTCTTGCTGTACAGAATGATTGGTTGAGGGCATCATGCATGAAGGGTCCGGTAATACTTTTTTTTTTTTTTCGGGTGGGAAATCACACAATGACTTGTACTGACTAAAACCCACCCATGTTCCTTCTATTGCCCTTTACGTTCCGAGGCCGCGGTATCTCTTTCGAACAACCCGTAACCCCGGCAGGCGGAGGCTCTGGCAAGCCCCTCTGCTTTGCTGACTCTCTTTGAGGCGCGCGTGAAACACGAACGCGCCGTCGACACGGCCTGTCGTCAATCTACGGACGGACGGTGAACTACCCATTGCTCACCGCCCACAGGCCCGCATCTACGGTGGCCGGAAGTCGTCTCGCGGCGCCCGGCGCCCTGGGCGTCTCCCGCGGCTTCTGGGTTGGGCAGATGTTGTCCGGTAACACTTTAATAACAATTTATTGGCACTATTAAATTGTTTTTTGCTAACCATACTTTTCAAGTGACAGTTGAGAGATAGACTTTATGAACGTCCACAGACTACATATTAACGTCACAACATGGCGCAAGGGAAACACATTGTTTTAAAAAGGGGAAAAAAACGCGGAGCTGAACAACGAAAAGGTTTTCTTCTGATAGGAAATCATCAAATGACTCTTCCCATTCTGGGCGAAGTGGAAGGGAGTGTCAGATAGTACTCGGCATTTGAGACACGTTGACACAGGCAAAAAAACGTCGGGGTGAACCCCGGCAATCTGGTGGGCCCCTAAATTTTTAGACAGCGCGTCCTCTTTGGCAGCGCGGCGAATATGATCACGTCGTAGCGTCGTCGACACGACCTGTCGTCTATTATATGAACGGACGTTGACTACCCATTGCTCACCGTCCACAGACCCACGTCTATCTCTGATGGTGGCTGGTGTGTCGGGTCATTTAGTTTCCTTCAAAATATTTGAGCTGAATGGGGCTGATCCATGCGTCATATTCGTGAACGGCCACTGTCAGTTGGGACTGGTCATTTCTTAGCTGCCAAGGATGATTTATTGTTTTGCTTTTACTCTGGACGCTCTGTCTAACTACATCGTTCTCACATCCTTACTTATAATATAAAAGCGAAAGTGAGTTTGTTTGTTTGTTACGTCTTCACGCCTAAATAGCAAAACCGTTTTTGGAGACGGACATAGGCTATTTAAAAAAAATGGTGAAAGGGGAAGAAAAAGGGGAAAAAAGGGGAGAGCAAGATATTTTTTTTAAAGTTAGCGTTAGCCCAAAGTAACTATGCCACGCGGACGAAGTCCCGGGAGGAAGCTAGTATTTGTATACTTAATCTCTATATGAATTATGTAACTATGATCTTGTGAAATTATTATGATTTGAAAGAGTGTCCATGGAGTTTCTTGCCCATTTTTCTTCATAGAGACCAACGCTATGGAATGGAAACTACAGCACTTTCATAAGCTATTTTGTATTGTGTCTGGGACTGTAGCTTATTTTTTTTTTCTTGTCATTTACAAGTGCCTGTAATGGTCTAATTGAAACAAATGCTTTGAGTTTGAGTCTATGGTGGCGTGTAGTCATCGCGTGGCTCCAGACGCCCAGAGCGTATCCCACAATCTCTTTTCCAGAAATCTGGCAATTTTCTTAATTAGCGTTTCCTCCCACACGATTATAAGCAGGAAATTTGAGTGATGGATGCATTTTCTCTAGAGCCTCATAATGTGCTCGTTTCCTACATCATTTTCACATATTTGTATAACATATCAAATGATATAACGATAATGTTTTAATTTATAATATTTATACCACAATGATCTTCTAAAAATATTATGATTTAAAAGAATGTCCATGGAGTTTCTTGCACATTCTGCAACTGCAGTTCTTTCACAAGTAAGTTATGCCTTGAATAGAACAGAATAAGTATTATTTATATTTTATGACATTCAAAATTGAAATAAATACTTTGTTTTATCTCTCTTGGTTTATGAATTGACGTGTTGAAATCAGAAAATCAGTAATCATAGTGGTTCTCGCAGCTGAAGTGAAAAGTTATGTGAGTTTACCTGAGCAAAATTATTTGCAACTCGTGTCTTTGAATCCCTCACCACCACTCTTTTGTTAAGAAGGATTTTTATTAAGAATCCCTTGCTACGCTCGCGATTCAATCATAGAATCTTTCGTTTGCTTGCGACTCAAAATTAGCAGTTGCAGCAAAAAATAAGTTTCCTCTCTTGTTGCAGAAATTACTATTGTACCTATTTGAACTCAGTTACAATTCGCTTTGACTTAGTTCAGTGTCCTTTAGCGAAAAAAAATATTATGAACTAGGTTTATATATATTGTGTGCTTTTCCATATTTTGAAAGATTATCGAAACGAATTAACAATTATATTCACATGCTGAATAAGCATGTTCATTGTTTTGGTAGGTCACTATTGTGACAAACTTGTGTATCTGGATATTAACAATGTTGTTGATAAACTTAGGTCGACACGGGGTAATGTGTTTCTACCTACTAGTTGTAGACACAAAATAGCTAGGCTATTAGCTTATAATATTCACTCGGACATAAATATTATGTCTATGTTTTCTTCTATTATTAACACTGCGACTATTAGTACTTATACTAATATACCTTTTTACAAGGAAGGCGGGGGAGTATTGTCACTCACTCCGGCTCATTTAAACTAGCTAGTAAGACAACAGAAAATATAAATAATATAAGTGTTACACTCACTAACACCAAGGTACCTTCTTGCTCTCAAATAATTAAATTTAAAAAAGGGGCTAAGCAGAATTCCTTGAAATTATTCCATCAAAATATTCAAGGTTTCTCTTCGAAACAACTAGAGATTGAATTGTTTTTAGAAAAAACCAAGTTTGATATTGTATGTTTCACCGAACATTGGCTAAAAGATCATGAAATGTTAATTAACTTTGAGAATTACAGTGTAGGCAGTTCCTTTAACCGCAAATCTAAGATGCGTGGGGGTTCACTTATCTTAATTAAAAATGGCATTAAATTTAAAACTCGTAATGATATAATTGATCTTTCGGTTGAACATAATATTGAAATGTCTTGTGTTGAGCTAGATAAGCATGTCATAGTGTGCGTTTACAGACCCCCAAATTATCAAAACTACTCTGTATTTGAGTCAGTAATGGAAGATGCTTTAGCAAAATTTGCAAAAGGTAATAAATTACTAGTTATCTGTGGTGACTTTAATATTAATATTTTTGATATAAATTCAAATAGCAGTAGATTCTTACATCTTTTTAAATCATTTAATTTGATAAATTTCTTTTCGGAGCCTACCCGAATTACTACAGACACTGCTACATGTATTGATAATGTCTTTTGTTGCTGCGACTACTTAACACGTTAAGTGCGAAGCGAGGCCTAAATCACCCCTGATGCAACTTCCCTGTGGTGCGGCAAGCAAAAAAGTGAATTTCTCTGTCGTGCGAATGGCATAGCTTTGGTTTGGTCCAGTGTAGGAAAGAGATAAATATATATTTGAGATCACTAATGGTTCCGGACTCGGTGGTGTACCTACCTTGGTACCGGATGTCTTAGGCCTCGTGCCGCACTGAATTAATATAATTTTAATGCAGTGCGGAACGAGGCTAAAACGTCCCATATCCCCCCTGACCTCGTACCGCACTCAACGCGAGCTTCCCGCGACCAGTGTTGTGCATCACATCGATTGGAGAGCACATAATTGTATTTTTAAAGCCCGAGGCAGAATAAATAGGACAGTTTCTTTTCTACTTCTGGTTGCCTTTTTTTTCTATTCTGTGAACCGCATTAAGATTTTCATATACAAATAGAAAGATAAACCTTATGCATAAACCGTAATCCATTATTTTCCAATAATAAGTCTGTAATAGATGCCTCTTAATGGTATAGAATGGAACGCTTCGTGCGCGAGTCCGACTCGCACTTGGCCGGTTTTTTTTTCTTTATGGCGCCTTCAAGCACAATTTAGATTATTTAAAAAAAATGTATCCTTTGATAGCTTTGTGTTGTTTTGTCAGGTTTTGCCCTTAAAACGATCTAATGAGATATAATTGATCAAAATCGGTCAAGTCGTTGCGTAGTTAAGACAGTTTAAAAACGTCGATATTATTTTTCCCATCACTAATCGCAGCGAAAATTTGCCCTATTTCAGTGCGTTACGAGGTGTATAAGATCCCATATTTTGTTTTGCTAATAATTCCTAAACTAGCCATCAGATCCCGGGGCGACGGTGGATTAGGGTTCATCAATTCACTGTCTATATCAATAAGGACCAAAATTCTCATTTATCTTTGATTTCGCGCCAGAAAATGGATTTTAGTCTGTAAAAGGAGGTGGGGTCTAATAGGCCGCGTGTCGCCCTAACGTCTGGTCACGGTACGGGCCGATTATACCTCGTGCCGCAGGAACGGAAAGTATGCAAAAATTGGTGCCGCAGCTAACGTGTTAAATAAAGCCATTGTAAATTACCTTCCATCTGATCACAGCGGTCAAACCGTCGTTTTCGAGTCTTACACACCGTCACAAAAAACCCAGATAAAATCTAGACAAATAACACCCAGCAATTTGAATAAATTTAATAATAATTTAATTGGTAATTTAAGCACTCCGGGATTTAATATTGAAAATGTAAATCAATTTTATGAGAAATTCTTTTCGGTTGTCTACACAGAGTTCAATGATACGTTAAAAATAAAAACTAAATCTATTAGCCCAAAGTTTATGTTTAGTGATTGGGCAACTAAGGGTATAAGAAAAAGTAGGGAACGATTGTTTGAGCTTTACGGCCTTAAGCCTTACTTCAACTCAGAAACTTTCAATCACTATGTTGCAACTTACTCAAAATTTTTTAAAAACACCTGCAAATTAGCTAAATCTTTATTCATTAGCAACAAGATTAAATCCGCCGATAATAAAATTAAGACGGTTTGGAAAATCATTAATAGTGAAACTAACAGAAACAAAAAATGTAATAATGAGATCACACTAGAGTCTTCGCGTGGTCTTCTAACCACTAAAAACGAAGTTGCTCAAGAATTTGTAGATTTCTTTACTAGTATCCCACTTAAAACTACTGAAACATTAAATTCTTCACCCTTGCTTTCCATTGATTTATTAAGAGCAAATGTTTCACCATGTCCGGTTGAGTTTCAATTTAAGCATATTAACCCCACTGCAGTCATTAAAGCTTTCAAGCAAATCAAAATCAAATTAACCGAAGATCTTTGGGGAATGTCTATTAAAGTTTGTCAAGCTATTATTGAGACAATAGCACCTTACTTAGCCATAATATTCAATTTGTGTGTGGACCAAGGAGTTTTTCCGGACCTTATGAAATACAGTAAAGTTATACCCCTTTTCAAATCTGGGGATAGTAAAGACACCAATAACTATAGACCCGTATCCGTTTTGCCGGTTTTCAGCAAGGTGTTTGAAAAGGTAATGCTTAATCAAATGCTCAACCACTTTAACACCAATAAGATCTTACATGAAAAACAGTATGGTTTCACCAAAGGACGTTGTACGACTGACGCTGGTGTTACCTTGTTAAAACACATATTTACTGCGTGGGAAGAGGCACAGGATGCCATAGGAATCTTTTGTGACCTTTCAAAAGCGTTTGATTGTGTTAGCCACGAAACCCTACTCTTGAAACTTGAACATTACGGCCTAGGAAAACTTGCGCTTAGTTTAGTAAAATCATATTTAAATGATAGACAGCAGCAAGTGCAAATAAATGGTGTCAATTCAATGGGTTTAAATGTAAAGATGGGTGTACCACAAGGATCGATATTAGGTCCCTTCCTCTTTTTAGTATATATTAATGATCTACCCCATTTATTCAAAAACCAACCACAAATGGTGTTGTTTGCTGACGATACTTCTTTAATATTTAAGATAAATAGACGTGCCACAAATCTAGACGACTTAAATAACGCCCTATTACAGGTAAATGATTGGTTCACCGCCAATAATTTGGTATTAAATGGGAAAAAAACGAAGTGCATAAGATTTGCTCTGCCAAACGTCAAAAGTAGTGATTGTGACATAGTATTGAATCAAGAGAAACTAGAATTCGTCAATAAAACTGTTTTCCTGGGGATAACGCTCGATTCAGGGCTACAATGGGGTCCGCATATAACATCTCTTGCAGGACGGCTTAGTTCAGCAGCATATGCTGTCAGAAAAATCCGTCAGTTTACTGATGTAGATACCGCGAGGCTAGTCTATTTTAGTTATTTTCATAGTATAATGTCATACGGTATTTTACTTTGGGGACTGGCTGCAGACATTGAGTCTGTATTTATTCTGCAGAAAAGAGCCATTAGAGCCATTTATAATCTACATAGGCGAGATTCTCTAAGAGAACTGTTTAAGGAAATTAACATCATGACAGTACCTTGTCAATATATCTATGAAAACATCATGTACGTCAGAAAAAAATTGCATGTATTTGGTAAACGAGGTGATAGACACAAGTATAATACTAGAAATAGGGACCAATTGGTTCAGCCGGGTTTCAGGTTAGCTAAAGTAGACTCATCTTTCATGAGTTTATTGGTATTTTATTGTAGCATTTCAAACAGTACCCGTTTGAAATGCTACAATAAAATACCTCCCCACATTCTTTAACTGAATGAAACGAAATTTAAATCTTGTATTAAACGCACACTATGTAGGCAAGCATATTATAAGTTAGGGGATTATATTGATGATAAAAATGCTTGGCTCAATGCTGGTCCTGCTCCTCAAGCATAGGGGTAAACTTATTGTATTGTGTAAGTATCCGAAGCTATAGTGGAAGCTGCAGAAGATTGTAAGACTATCTTTGCAATGTATAGAATCAATTCTCTAGTATTGTATAATTATTAAGCCCATATGTGAGTGCTATGTATTATCATTGACTTGACGAAGCCCTGGTGGTTAATAGTGTCATGCTCACTTATATGTCTCGCTGATAGTGGCGGGTGTGTCGGGTCATTTAGCTCCCTTCAAAATGGTCGAGCTGAATGGGGCTGATCCATACGTCATGTTCGTGAACGGGCGCTGTCAGTTGGGACTGGTCATTTTTTAACAACCACGGTCACCCAGTTTTAATTAACCGTACTAAAGGCTGTATAACCGGTCAACCTCAGAAAATACACTTTGTTTCCTCCAACCTTGACATTGGCAGAATCATCGATAAAACGATGGAGCCATTACTTTAAAATTGGAATTGGAATTGGAACAACCACGGTCATTTTTTAACTTATTTAGATTTTAAATTGAATTTTGCTTTTTATTTACTCTGGACGCTCTTACTGTGCACGTCTTTCTACATCGTTCTCACATATTTGTATAATCTCAACACGAATGATGTAAATACGATTTTGTAAAAATATTATAATTGAAAAGAGTGTCCATGGAGTTTCTTGCCCATTCTTCTCCATAGAGATCAACGCTTTGGAATGGGCAACTACAGTACTTTCACAAGTTATTATGCCTTGTGACCGGGACTGTAGATTCATTTTGTTTCTTGACATTCAAAAGTGCCTGTAATGGTCTAATTGAAATAAATTATTTGATTTTGATTTGTTTTTAAAGAAAATCGCCAATATACTTCAGGAAAAGGTTTTTATTGTCAAAGTTTATTATAAATTACACAATATTAACGGCAATGTTAGTCAATAATCTGTAACTTTAGTTTACAAAATCGAGATTGACATATGAGATGTAAAAGTATATACAATGATAAATGTCTGTAAAAAGCTTTAAAACTCTATGTTATAATATCAGCAGAAAAAATTGTGCAATCGGTGTAAAAATTACACAAACAACTACATACTTACTCTTATTTTAAAAATAAACTTCTATTTCAATCAATGATCAAAAATTTACAATTTAAGTAAATATGTATTTACATTATTGTGCCATGATGTGGAGGTTAGAAGACAATTTTAAAAGATTTTTTTAAACAAAACACGGACAACTGGCATGTTTTGACAAACAGGCAAAAAGTTTTAATTAAAAAAAGGCTGCCATACATATTTGTATTTTTTTTCCCAATAAATTGCTTAGCTCATTATGATTATCTATCAGCTAAACATTCTTAAAGTTGTACACTGGTAAGATCTAAAATTATATTATTGAAGTTATGTCGTTTGTAAATTAAAATTCCAGTCCGTGCATCTTTAAACAAAAAAATCTTTTTCAGATGCGTTTATAAATTTTAAACCAAAAGCTAATTAGATAGTGTTTAATTTAAAGACCTTACACAACATTAAACCTATGATATTTTAAAAGTTTATATTCTTTTAAGATATGCCCAACATGATAATGTAAGTATTTGTTTCAACAAAAAAAATATTGTGTAGGTACCTATGAATTATTGTCTTAGCATTTGATTTGTAAAATGTGTAAATAAAATTATAAGATAAGTTATGTAGAAATGGCTAATTATGTCTATCATGAAAGAGTTTAATATTATTATACACACAACGTAGCAGGCTTTTATCTTTAATTGCACTGTATAAATTTGTATAAGTTTATCTATATTATTACAATAATTAACTATCAATAAAATTCTTATGTATAACAGAAATGACATGGCCAGAATGGGTATAGAGCTATGCCCTAACAAAAATATATTCATGTACATTGATGTTCAGTACGTCATTTTAAAGCTTACATGCAGGGCTTTACAATAGTTTATGATTTATGATCAGAGAATAGGCGAGAGACACTATAAATAGAAAACAAAAATAGCGCCTAGACAATTTGAATAGCAATGATGAAACATTCAGAGTTTTATAGGCGTAACAAAACGAGGAAGACTATTCAGACGCCATTTTAGTAAATAGACTAGGCTATTCATAAAAAGGAACTAATTCCACAAGGAAGGCCGATATCATGCAAACAGTTATCGTGCTGTTCTACAAGAAAACAGCGTCGAGATTACCGCTGCTGCAGTGTCAAGTTTTATAGAGACTCGGCTAGAGTCGTCGCTGCGATCAAAACTCACTACAAGAGTGAAATGCATACTAGTGTAATCTAAATGAAATAATAGTAAAGTTATGTGAAATGTTCAATTCAATTCAATTATTTATTTAATGGCGTTTGTGGAAGGAGACACCACAATTTTGCCAATATCACGTAGGTACTATGGTAGACAATCAAACGCTGGAGATTTTATCAGTAATTATTATTGTTGAATAGAACACAACAAGTGTGAAATGTTAGAGACAGTTTAATAAATGTGTTTTTTTTTTCTCTGGATACCCACATATTTGTAAAACGTAACTTAAACTAGCAAGTCTAATAAGTACAGCAGTATATTAATATTAGTAAACGATAGTTTGTGGTCTAGTTTCAATAGTAACAAATTACGATAATACGTGATAAAATCAACGCAAGACGACAATGTAAATTTTATGTCAATCAATGCAATGTCAGAAATAGTCAGAATATAAAACCACACAATCGATGAACAAACATATATTTTGTTTTGCATTTTCTCTCGCCTATTATAGGGAAATGTAATTAATGGGATTATTTTTTTTTATTTCAAAAGGATTTTTCATATATTAATCATTACTGTGCATTATCAGGGAAGGAGCCGCCAGTTATAAAATCAACGGAAGACGACAATGTAAATGACAATCAAGGCAATGTCAGAATTTAAAACCACATAATCAATGAACAAACATATATTTTCTTTTTTTGCATTTTCTCTCGCCTATTTTAGGGAAATGTAATTAATGGGATTATTTTTTATTTATTTCAAAAAGAATTTTCATAAATTAATCATTACTGTGCATTATCAGGGCAGGATCTGGCCATGTCCTTTGTGCATCAACATCTACAACTACAAAGTGTAAAATGATTTTTAAAATTACTTTCTAAGATTTTTCGCCTAACATAATACCAACAATATATGTTTCCCAAATCAATCTATCTAGATTCAAAATTAATACATTTTTATAAAAAAAATTAGCTGCAAAACACTTGCCGACAACTTTGTATTAAATATTGATCACAAATCTACATGCAAGGGAATCCAACAAGATGCCTTTTAGGCTCAACACTAATTTTTTTTTTTTTTTTTTATGAATGGCATCTCGCAGTTCAACCAAGGAGGTTGTCGTCTGCTTAACCGGGCGAATCCTGTGGGTGCCTTAAAAATTAAGACCTCCAGCCAGGGTATCTCAACACTAAGTATTACAAAGCAGTTTTATAAATAAAACAATTGTAAAATCTACTAATTCTTAGGTTTTCTACTATGACAACTTTTATTGTTGTTCTGTCAATCTATGAAACTTATATATGAAGAGTTGAAGTTGAACTCGGTTTATTTTTTATAATTCTGAAAATACCGCCATCACAATTTTCAGTTAGCTCGTAACTGTGGGTCATATCTGATCGCAACCTTATTTTAATTAGACGAAATTATTGTCTTCCGTTATTCACTGAGAATCGTTACTCTACTTACATTTTATATTAATATGTAAACAGCCCAAAAAGTTTATGACTATTTATTGTCAATTAATGAAGTCCATTCAGAAAGCGAGTGAATTTTATAATAGTACATACTAAATTTATTTTCGAAGAAGTTTTATTGTCCGACATTTCAAATTTTATAGTCTCTAAGAAAAATATTACACTAAGTAACTTGTATTTTATATAAAAAAGGCTTTATATTTAGATACCTATATATATATTTGTTATTGTCAAGCACACGACAAATACTTTTATATAAATGATTCTAAACAATAATATTTTTTATTGTCAATGTTTCCATTGCATAAAGCATTTTATTAATTTCACTGTACTTCACGAATGCAAAACTGTCTCCTAAAGTCGGATTTCAATTCCGTTATACAATTATTTATTAATATAATTATATTATTTGTAAGTATAATAGTATTACCTAATAAGTAATTAGCTAGATCAGTGGTTCTCTTTTAGGTAAATATACAATAGTGTAATTGTTGATTAACAATATTTTTAGTTTGAGAACCATCAACATTTTCAATCATTCTCTTTAAACCTGAGAGATATTTTTTAATTATAAGTATTGTTATTGTTTGGAGAAAATACTACGTGTAAAATCTCATTTTAACAGTACATATGCATATTTTCTAAAGATGTTTTTTTCGTTCTAGAAATTTAGATAAACGTAAATAAAATATCGTTTTCCCGTAGGAAATTCTTGAATTTATTGTTTGTTTTATGGCGTCCATGTACGTTGTAATCTGAACTGCTGCTGAGAACTATATGGTTATATATCGTCTATTTCCCTTCTGTCTAGTTCCTTTTTAATTTCATTACACATGTCATTACATTATACTTAAAGAACTACTAGACGTGGGTACTTAAGTATAACAGACAATATGTGGGTTAACTGTTGGAAAATTCAAGTATGAAGTTATAGGTAATATGTATGTTATATTAAATAATATTTACTTTGTTTCTGTTAAATCGCAATCTATACAGACAACAACATTGCACGTAGACGTACATTATAGTAGGTATCGTACATAGGTACTTGTGTAGGTAGACATGATACTTTGAACGGACTTAAAGAGTTCAAAGTTAAAGGGGTTCTTAAATACAAGGGCTACTAGATATCGTCAAAATTCTAAATTTATTGTAAAAATGCACTTTCGCGCTCATCTGATATGAAATTGATATTATGTACGTAGATTGACATTATTTACCCATTTTCTTTATAAATACCTGTACAAACTGGCGAATTCCATACTCTTTACATTCTAAATTCGTCCAACAATATCACAATCTTAACTCGGACATGTCGACGCGAATATAATATAGAGAATGTTATTATTGTCTTTTTCAATTAGTTAAAATACACACATGGATAAAGTTGAACGAATGCTACATTTTTGAATGTGTTTCAATATGTGTAGGTGTATTATATAAATACCATTTAGGCCAATTTCAGATATATATAATTTCAATTTATTTTATATAAACAACCAACAATATAAATAAGTTGTATAATTCTAAATACATAGTATTATTTGTTAAACAATTTTAAAAGTGTAAAATATAATAACTAAGTATAGTATTTTTTTGCTTATCCTACATTATTGTCATTATTTCGATTACAGACTCAATATTTATTGTCTATAACTTATGAATACAAATTCAAAATGATTGTCTTCGTTAATGTTTGAAGATTCCATTATTTAGTTGTCTACTCTATAAAGTTGACAACGGCGTTGAATCAATGCTCGGTATAAAAAAACGTGTAAAGTGTAGAAAATGTTGTCTATTAAGTTATTCCCGCGTCGATGTTCCGTGTGGCCGTTCCCTGATTACCTGATCCTGTTGGCGAGGTGGCCGGCGGCGGCCAGCGCCAGCGCGGCCAGCCCGCGGGCGCGCGGCGCATGCGCGGGCGCGCCGGCCGCGGAGCCGCGCGCGTGCTTGGAGCCCGCCACGGGCACGGGGGTGCCGGGCTCCACCACGTGGATCTTCCAGCCCAAGTTGTTATGGGTGTAGCACTGCAAGTTACAAATATTACGGTTACCTACATCAACATGCAGATACTACCAATCTCATGGACGTGGCCTGCCCAGTTGCCCACTCCCAGTTCACTCGGACAAATTTTATAGGCTACTTCGGCAATTAGTAACCATGTCGGCGAGTAACCATGGGGTTTCTTGCCGGTTCTTCTCCATAGGAAATGACCAACCCGAACCGTGCCCCTTTTCTCGACGTTTTTTAAATGCCCATGTAGGCCTATATGAAATAAAAATATTTTGATTTTTAATTTAAGTTCAAAAACGCCATGAAGATTTCTAATCCGGTCAATTAATCTAATAATAACAATAATATCTTTCAGTAGCGCCATCAGGATGGAATTTGGTGTGGACAAATGTGCGGTCATGCATGTAAAGCAAGGGGAAATTGTGGAATCTGTGGGAACCCAGCTCTCATATTCCATAAACCTTAGATCCCTCTCAGCAACCGAAACCTACAAGTATTTGGGCATGTCGGAAGCGCTGGGCATCAATGTTGCTGACATGAAACAATCGTTGAAGGAGCGCTTCTTTGGCCGCCTGAGAAAGGTATTTAATAGTCTTTTATCAGGCGGAAACAAGGTGCGTGCTTTCAACGGTTGGGTCATGCCGGTTTTGATGTACTCTTTCGGCATACTCAAATGGACTCAAACAGAACTGTACGCCCTGGATAGGAAGGTCCGTACATTGTTAACGGCATTTCGTATGCATCACCCACGTTCCTCGGTTATGAGACTGTATATCCCGCGGAGTTGTGGAGGTCGAGGCTTTTTAAACGCCAAGACTCTCCACAATCGCGAGATATGCAGTCTCAGGGAATATTTCCTAGAAACAGACGTGGGAATGCATCGAGATGTGGTTGCAGTGGACAAAGGCCTCACCCCGCTCTCCTTGGCTAAAGAGAACTGGCGCAAACCTGTAGTGCTTGACACTAACGACCGCAAAGAGGTATGGCAGAGTAAGGAGCTTCACGGACGCTTTTTCCGGGCCCTACATGGACCCGATATAGATCAATCAGCGTCCGTAGCCTGGCTACGTTCCGGCGATATCTTTGGAGAAACTGAAGGTTTTGTCTGTGCAATTATGGATGAAGTTATGATGACGAATAACTACCGGAGATTTATTGTAAAGGACGGCACGGTTGACATATGTCGGGCATGCCACCGTCCGGGTGAATCAATTCGACACATTATCTCCGGTTGTCCACGTCTAGCTAACGGAGAGTACTTGCATAGACACAACCTTGTAGCCAGGATTATCCATCAGCAACTTGCTCTAAAATACAGCCTTGTGGAATCGGAAGTGCCGTACTACAGGTATGAGCCCGACGCAGTTCTTGAACATGGCAATATCACATTGTACTGGGATCGCTCCATCATCACTGACAGGACTATTGTTGCCAACAAGCCTGATATAGTGGTGGTGGATCGATCAGAGCGGCGCGCAATGATTGTTGACATAACAGTGCCGCATGATGAGAACCTCGTGAAAGCCGAGAAAGATAAGCAAATGAAGTATATTGACTTGGCTCGCGAGGTTGTCGACATGTGGGATGTGGACTCAGCGATCATTGTGCCAATAGTCATATCTGCCAATGGCTTAATTGCCAAGAGCCTCGACTAATACCTGAGGAGGCTCTCGTTAGGCAGCTGGATCAAGGGCTTGATACAGTGCGTGGTACTCCTAGACACGGCTCGTATTGTTAGGAGGTTCCTTTCTCTGACGCCCTGACCGCCGGTAGCTTGGACCCTGTTTCCGATACCGGTGGGCTACTATTTTTATATTTTTAAATGTTTTTTTTGTGTTTTTTTTTAAGAAATATTTAAAAATGTAAATAATATGGAAATTAATCAATAAATGAACGAAAATAATAATAAAATTTATTATGTCAAATAATTCGTTTACATAGTTGTGTTCGGAACCTTCTTTTAGACAAATAATGCCTGTAGTAGAAGACTCCGCTCCTCCCTATTTTGTATAGCGTAATAATTAACACAAAAAAAGCTGGCAACCCCAAGTGTCATGCACGTCGTTCTCTGTTTCCTCACTAAAATAAATTAAACCACTAGTTTTCGGCCTCCAATCATACTTATATATATTTAGTAAATAATGAAAAAAAATCTATTAGAAGTTAAATGTAAAAAGTTTAAATATCGGTAAAAACATTTTGTTATTAAAATTACTATTATTATTATGGATCATGGCAGACGTCAACTGTCAGAAAAATATTGGAAAAAACGAATCAAACGACGCTTAAGGTGAAAGCTCCAACCTACCCGCGAAATTCAAATTTTCTTACGTGACGGTTGTATTGGTGATTTTGATGATTATAATTCTATAATTACATACGTCTTACAGCCGCGAATAATATTTTAATCAACATACAACCTAGCACTGGCCTGAAAATTGCAAAAAACGTAAGAAAATTTGAATTTCGCGGGTAGGTTGGAGCTTTCACCTTAATGCTTTAAATGATTACAAGATCTGCGGCTCGCCAATTTGCACGCCTTCCACCTCCGGACTCGTCGCTCAGCTCCGCCTCGCCCCCGCCGGAACCCAGCCTCGTCGTGAGTGCTGTGACACCGGCCGTGGCAGTTGCGTCGAGCTCAAGCGACGAGTATTTTTCCCCGCCCACGACGCCACCACCTGCTCGTCGACGAGGAAGACACCGGCCGCCAGACGGCTTAGGACTTCGAGGCCCACCGGCCTCTGATAGGGTCCCAGCTCCCGGTGGAAGTGTGCAGCGCATGCGATGGACTAGTTCCATTAACAAAAATGTCATGCGCTCGTACTATGGGGCTACAGAGGGGGGAAACAACCTGACTGCGTACCGGGTTAGGATGCTCTCTCTGTTTCAGGTGCTTGAGCCAGCTGTCAACGTGTCGGCACAACGACTGTCGGAACAGGTGCGGGTAATCCAGCGTAATCGTATGTTGGATGACACCGTACTTGATCGCTTGCGATCTGAAATGCAGAGTAGCCAAGTCATTGCCCCTCCGTCGCAGGCTGTGGTTTCACCACAGTCCAACCAAGTTGTTAATCGCGCTGACGAGGTGAGTAATGACATGGCTACTAATGTAAGTACCCAGTGCAGTGAGGAAATGAGGAGTACTTTGGAGAGTGCGATTCGAGAATATCGGTACATGTCGCCCGAACTTAGACCACGCTTACCTCGTTTGCCCATGCATAATAAAAATAGGGTGCTGGTGGCTGCTCTGGATTCGCAGTTGTCAAACTATTTTGATAACTGCGAAAACCTCACTGATGCTCACTCACTCCTGTATTGTGCGGCTGTAGCGGCATGTCGTGTTGCTCACGTCAAATTTCCTGATGACAGAGCTACACGACCGAAACCAGCTGTACCAGTCTGGCAGTACAGGATTGAGCGACGTATTGGTGTGGTCAAAGCGCTCATCGGCAAACTTATCTGTTTCCGGGAGGGCAACACTCGGCCTCGAGTGATGCGCTTTGTGAGGCGGGCATTTGCAGGGACTGATATTAGCCCTTCAGATTACATGTCCTGCATCACAGAGCGCATCGACTTCCTGAAACAGAAAGTGTATGCATGGGCAAACCGTATTCGTAGGTATAAGCGGCGAGTGGAACGATACACTTTGAATCGCACATTCCAAAGTGATGAAAAGGTGGGTCTATAGAGCATGGGAGCGACCAGACCAAGATGTGTCTGACATGCGCCTACCGGATGATGACGCCATGTTGTTCGTTTTGGCGCAGCATCTGGTCGGTGCCTGTCAGTCATACCGAGGGTGAATGGACTCGGGAAGTCGAGCGAGCGTGCGATCCAATACCAGAAATGGGGGCAATAACAATCAGCCCCCAAGATGTAGCTTGTGCGGTCCGTCCGTTGCCTAATTGGAAATCTCCAGGGCCTGACGGACTACACAACTTTTGGTTAAAATGGATCCAAAGGTCGCACGCCCGTTTGGCAACCCTATTCCAGACAGCCTTAGAGTCAGGGTCGCTACCCAAGTTCTTGACGACTGGAATAACCCACCTGCTCCATAAATCGGGTAGTACGGCGGAACCCAAAAATTATAGACCAATAACGTGTCTTCCTACAATCTATAAAGTTCTTACATCCATTTTGAGGGCTAAAATCACTAAACACATAGATGACAATTCTATCATGTCTGCTTCTCAGAATGGATGTAGGAACGGGTCCCGCGGTACTAAGGAGCTGCTCCTCATTGATATGGCCATTAGTCAACAGGTTCGCCGTTCCCGAAGACATCTGTCGACATGTTGGATAGACTATAACAAGGCCTATGACTCCGTGCGCACCTTCCTGAGCTCGTGTATGAGGCAATGGAATACGGTCCTTCGCTATCCAAGATGTCGGCAGATTCAGAGGAATAGTGAGCCAATAAGGATAGAGCGAGGTATATTCCAGGGCGATAGTTTGAGTCCACTTTGGTTCTGCTTAGCCTTGAATAAGCACATTCTAAGCACATTGCTGGAGGATTCAGGTCTGGGCTATCGATTCAGGAGAGGTGGTCAGGTTATATCTCACCTCCTTTACATGGATGACCTGAAACTCTTTGCCCCCAACGATTCGCAACTGATGGAGCTACTGAAGGTAACTGAAACCTTTAGTAGTGCCATCAGTATGGAATTTGGTGTGGACAAATGTGCGGTCATGCATGTAAATCGAGGGGAAATTGTGGAATCTGTGGGAACCCAGCTCTCGGATTCCATACACCTTAGTCCCTCTCAGCAACCGAAACCTACAAGTATTTGGGTATGTCGGAAGCGTTGGGTATCAATGTTGCTGACATGAAGCAATCGTTGAAGGAGCGCTTCTTTGGCCGCCTGAGAAAAGTATTAAATAGTCTTTTACTCAAAAATGCATGTAATGTTGTCATTATTATGACAACCTTGTTTGAGCAAAGTCGACCTTGCCGTTCTGTTTCAAGGAGCGGCCGGCAAAGTTTTGCTGGCCGCTCTAACAGGCCGGCAATGTTTTGCCGACCGCTATTTTGACGTTTCAACGTTTTAAAAAATCAATTCCAAAAAGATTTTATTTAAAACACAGCTGTTTGTACGTCTAAAGGTAAAAAAATAAAATAATAATGAATCAGGACTCCAAAAACAGATGGCGTTGCAAGTCATGTATTAAAAAAATGGCTTCTTGTTCTAAAGATGCATCCAATGTTACTATGAGAAAAAAACTGGCCGTATGTACCACAGAGTCATCCCGGGATACACAAACAAAGCAAAAGAAAAACCAATTATCTTCCACACAAGATTCTCATGTCCTCACTGACTATGACATTTCTTACGAATCGGATACCTCACCGAATATGCACTCAAAAAGTGTAGACGGAACAACGACTAATTTGTCATCATTTTCGGAGATGCAAGATACGATAGTCCAGCTGACCGCAAAACTAGAAAGTACAGAGCACGAATTAGAAAATACTATATTAGAAAATAATGATTTAAATAAACAATTGAACAAGCTAACAACTGAAATAAAAATATTGAAGACGCTATGTCATTCCTCATCAATGATAGAATGCAGCCCCTTAAATAATGATAAAAAGAAAAGACATTCTCGATTCAGTGTAAACGTATCATCTACACCGTCTTCGCCGAGAGTCACAAATCACGCCAACTATGCTTCGCATCAATGTCTGCAACAAAATATAATTACGCTAGAAAAAAACCTTCAAAACGCTAAAGATGAGATAAAAAAACTAACTTCACAAATACAGTTACTGGAACAATCTCTTACTACATCAAAATCAAAGGTGACTTTAGCAAAAACTTCAACCCATCCCCCCAAATATTTTAAATCAGACCTGCAACAGCGCTTACCTGGAAAAACAATAGCCATTTTCGGCGCACAACAATGCGTGGGTTTAGCAGCTGCCCTACAACACTCAAGAAAGTCTACACAGTTTGAAAAGTATGGAGTCTTTGCCCAAACGATGCCGAACGCTTATAGTGACACAATAGTGAAGTCCTGTATAAAGGCTAACCTTCGACCAGATGACAAAATCGTAATATGTCTGGGTGAAAATGACCACTTCGTCGGAACAGTGTTGTCTCAGCTTAAAAATGTCCTTGAGTCATTTCATAAAAATAGTGTTATTGTAATAAATGTACTAAAAAATGACCATCTTAATGTCAACAAACTAAACAATAGTATCAAAAACATTTGTAAATACTACAAAAACAGTTATTTCACGAATAGCACATATTTCAACTTGCCTGATATTTGTAAATCAATTAATTATATATTAGATTGTGAAGAATACGATAGAAAATATCTAAATCCAGTCGAAATTAGGAAGATCCTTGTTAGTAGCAAACTAAGCTTTTTACCTATAACGAAGTCAAACGCGCCCAAAAAAGGTACTATTCCTTTTTATTTTAAAAGTATCAACAACAAAGAACTCGGAGTATATAACTTTATAATACTTTTACTAGCACACCATCCGTAAAACCAAAGAAAGGTACCATACCTTTCTACTTTCAACCGAACCCAAAAAATGACACATTTTTTCGTGCCTGAAAACAAAACACCTAAATCACATAGTTTTAGAATTCTCCACCAAAATATTGCAAGTGTACTATCGAAACAAGAGCTTCTAGAATTAACGTTACAGGAGATGAGAGACTTAAACAATGACCCACATGTGATTTGCCTCTCCGAAACATTTATTAAAAAAGGAGAAGAGAGCTATCTCAAGATACACAATTACGTTATGGCAACGAATTTTTGCAGGGAAAAACACCGAGGAGGCACTTGCATACTGATCAGGAAAGGTATAGGATTTCAAGAATTATCATTAAAAGCGTATGCTTCAGTAAATACCTTCGAGGCATGCGGAATAGAGTTAACTGGGGAAAAATTGGTAATTATTTGTTTATACAGAACCCCTCAGTCTGACCCGAACCAATTTTTAACTAAGTTAAACAGCATTTTACAATACTTGGTCACAAAATACAACTCGAAAACGCGGATAGTTTTAGCAGGCGACTTCAATATAAATACCTTCAAAAAAGGTAAAATCACACAAGACATGCAAGACCTAGTACACGCCCACAACCTAAAAATTCATATTAACGTAGCCACTCGCAAATGTTCTTGTATTGACCACATATTAAGTAATATACCTGACGCAATCGCACAAGTACTACCATTGCATCTCTCGGACCACGACACAGCGCAAATGTTAAGTTTTCCTTTGCGAATCCAAAAAAGAGCCGCGATATTCCATACTTACAAAAGAGATTACAGTTTAAATAATATACATAAATTTAGAGAATGTTTACAGAACCTATCATGGTCAGATATATATGTAGAAAACGATGCAAATGCGGCATTCAATCGCTTTCATGAACTAATATGCCTGTTCCATAAACTCTGTTTTCCAAAAGTAAGGGTTAGGATAAATACAAACAATAACAGTAAACAATCGTGGATGACTAAGGGTCTTAAAGTTTGTTCTAAAACGAAACGATTCTTAAGATATCAATATTATAAGAATAAAAATAGAACTAACAAGGATAAATACACAACATACTCCAATTTATTGCAGAAATGTATACATAGTGCTAAAAGGAATGCCAACATTAAGTTTATAAATAACAATAAAAATAAATGTAAAGCCACGTGGACCGTTATAAAGAATGAAATACACAGTATGATCTCTGGCGACAATATTGATCACATACAGATTGGCAACGCTATACTCACAAAACCTGCAGAAATAGCCACTGTCTTTAACAATCACTTTATAAACGGTTTTCCTGTACAAAATCGTCTAAATAATCAGCGCAATGAAAACATCACTGCTAACTCGATGTTCCTCACTCCTATGTCCGAAAGTGAGGTAAGGCAACATATATTATCATTGAATAATACTAACTCTGAAGGCTACGATGAATTGAACACCAAAATCATCAAAGCATGTGTCAATGAAGTGAGTGGAGTGTTGTCATATCTGATTAACTTATCCTTTTCGCAGGGAGTATTCCCGAACGCCTTGAAATTGTCTATTGTTAAACCATTGTTCAAAAAGGGTGAAAAATACGATGTGAACAATTATCGCCCGATAACGTTAATAACCACCTTATCAAAAATATACGAGAAATGTATGTACCGTAGATTAATAAACTACTGCGAAAAATTTAATATCATAAGGAAAGAACAATTTGGCTTCCAAAAACGTAAATCTACTACATTAGCTATCTTTTCACTTTTGAAAACTATACTAAATGGTATAAATAATAATAAGCTGGTGACAGGACTATTTTTTGACTTATCAAAGGCGTTTGATTTGGTCTCACACGTCAATCTATTAAAAAAATTAGAAGCTATCGGAATTAGGGGACTGCCACATCAATGGATATCTTCATACCTAACTGACAGACAACAGTGTGTAACAGTCACCAAAGTCGACGGAAATGGAGATATGTTACTGTATACGTCAGAGTATAAATATATAAAACGAGGCGTGCCCCAAGGTAGCATATTGGGGCCTATATTATTTCTCCTCTACATAAATGATATTGTTAATGTGACTAATCACCAATGCTTTCTTTATGCTGATGACATTTCTATAATTATAACATCTGACAAAAAATATAAATCGATTACTGACCATGAAATTGACATAAATAAAACAATTGCTGACTTAATTAATTGGTTAAACAACAATAATTTATCGATTAAATAATGTGACGGTAAAATATGGAGAACTTTATAATATGAAAACATCTATGTACAAATTACCCATGTTTGCAAAGAATAAATGAATTGAATTGAATTGAATTGAATTGAATTGAATTGATTAATCTTGACAAATCTGTATATATACAATTTAACAAATATTATAACAATAATTTCAATTTTAAGATGGATATACCAAAAATTAACCAGGTGACAAAAACTAAGTTTTTAGGTGTAGTAATAGATGAACATTTGGACTGGAAGACACAGCTTGAGCATGTATGTGGCAAAGTGAATAAATTTGTGTATGCCCTTAGGAAGATTAAGAAAGTAACAAATATGAAAACGGCGATTATGGCATATCGAGCGCATGTGGAATCCTCGTTGCGATATGGAATAATAAAATGGGGAAACAGTACCGACTTTAATAGAGCGTTTATCGCACAAAAGAAATGTATACGAGCCATATACGGGTTACCATCAGATGAATCATGTAAACCAATATTTAAAAAGCTTGGTTTGCTACCGTTGCCTTCAATATATGTGTATGAAGTATGTATGTTTGTACAGAAACATAGAGAACTGTTCAAAACAGCGGAAGACGTATGTTCACGAAGTCGGCGTGACCAATTCAGGCTGGTACTAGACGAATTGCCAAGGTGTGCTAAATATAATAAAAACTGTGTAGCTATGTGTGTGCGTCTATTCAATAAATTACCTAATATGTTTAAAGATTTAAATAACAGATTTTTTAGAATGAAATTGTGTAACTGGCTGAGAGAAAATAATTTTTATAGTGTTAAAGACTTTCTCGAACTTAAATTGTAATGCTGATAATGATGAATTTTGCATGCTTTAATATTAAGCAAAACATGTTTGTACTCATTCTGTATTGTGACATCTTTTAATACCGTGTTTTTTGCAAATAAATATTATTATTATTATTAAAAAAGATTTAAATGAAGTAATAAATGAAGAAATAATCCAGCAGTCAAACACCGCATTAGAATTATCGCAAACTATCAGTAATATAAAACCGGGAAAGTCGGTGTTGAATTTTAGTAACTGTACTTTTCATAATTGTCATTTTAATTAAAATTCTAGTTAATTAATATATTTTTTATTTAAATTACTTGCTGGTTTTATTTAGATTAGGTACTTGCATTTTTGAGTAAAGCACTATACAAACCTTGGCCCACAATGACTGCTTTGCTGGTCACGCTATGATTGCCTCGAGCTAGCCTAGCTACGCTCTAGGCCTTTCAGCTTGGCCATCATTGCAGCCCTTGCTGTCCTCGCTGTAAAGGCCTCGACGTACGGTCTCGGCCTTTATCTCAGCTCGTCCATCAAGTGCTGCACGCTGACCGCGCTGTGTCGGCCTGGAGCTGCGCTGTCGGCCATCATCAGCGCGACCAGCAAAGTAGTCATTATAGACCGCGGCAGTAATGTACTATTATCAGGTGGAAACAAGGTGCGTGCTTTCAACGGTTGGGTCATGCCGGTTTTGATGTACTCTTTCGGCATACTCAAATGGACTCAAACAGAACTAGATGCTCTGGATAGAAAAGTCCGTACATTGTTAACGGCATATCGTATGCATCACCCACGGTCTTCGGTTATGAGACTGTATATCCCACGGAGTTGTGGTGGTCGAGGCTTTTTAAACGCCAAGACTCTCCACAATCGTGAGATATGCAGTCTCAGGGAATATTTCTTGGAAGCCGACGTGGGGATGCATCGAGATGTAGTTACGGTGGACAAGGGTTTTATCCCGCTCTCTTTAGCTAAAGAGAACTGGCACAAACCTGTAGTACTTGACACTAACGACCGCAAGGAGGTATGGCAGAGTAAGGAGCTTCACGGACGCTTTTTCTGGGCCCTACATGGACCCAATGTAGATCAATCAGCGTCCGTAGCCTGGCTACGTACCGGGGACCTCTTTGGAGAAACCGAAGGTTTTGTCTGTGAATTTATGGATGAAGTTATGATGACGAATAACTATCGGAGATTTATTGTGAAGGACGGCACGGTTGACATATGTCGGGCATGCAACCGTCCGGGTGAATCAATTCGACACATTATCTCCGGTTGTCCACGTCTAGCTAACGGAGAGTACTTGCATAGACACAACCTTGTAGCCAGGATTATCCATCAGCAACTTGCTCTAAAATACAGCCTTGTGGAATCGGAAGTGCCGTACTACAGGTATGAGCCCGACGCAGTTCTTGAACATGGCAATATCACATTGTACTGGGATCGCTCCATCATCACTGACAGGACTATTGTTGCCAACAAGCCTGATATAGTGGTGGTGGATCGATCAGAGCGGCGCGCAATGATTGTTGACATAACAGTGCCGCATGATGAGAACCTCGTGAAAGCCGAGAAAGATAAGCAAATGAAGTATATTGACTTGGCTCGCGAGGTTGTCGACATGTGGGATGTGGACTCAGCGATCATTGTGCCAATAGTCATATCTGCCAATGGCTTAATTGCCAAGAGCCTCGACTAATACCTGAGGAGGCTCTCGTTAGGCAGCTGGATCAAGGGCTTGATACAGTGCGTGGTACTCCTAGACACGGCTCGTATTGTTAGGAGGTTCCTTTCTCTGACGCCCTGACCGCCGGTAGCTTAGACCCTGTTTCCGATACCGGTGGGCTACTATTTTTATATTTTTTTTTTATGTTTTTAAGAAATATTTAAAAATTTGAACGAAAAACACAATAATAAAAAGAAAAAACAAAAGTAAATTGAATTGAAGTTAACTTTAGAATCTTAGTCTAACGAAAATACAAAAATTAAAAACAGAACATGCTTATAGATGATCAAAATCAAAATATTTTTATTTTACATAGGCCTACATAGGCACTTAAAAAACGTCGAGAAAAGATGCACGGTTCGGGTTGGTCGTTTCCTATGGAGAAGAACCGGCAAGAAACTCCATGGTTACTCTTTTAAAATCATTTAGTTTTACAATGTTGTTGTTGTTACAGCGTTAGTACTTAAGTATGAGAGGACAGTGTAGGCCCGACAATAAGTCATTGCTTACTTTACAAAAAGTAAAATAATACGTTAACAAAAGTTAACAAGCGTCTAAGAATCTACAAGGCCAACCATGTCCACTCATTCACAACGAATTGGTAGAAAAGAATCTATACAAGAGTAAAAAAAAAAAATTGCAAAAACAAAATAATAATTAAGAGACGAGTCACACAGATGTTGCTATCAGTACTGTAACTATTCAGAACAAGGGTGATATAATATGTGATTTGACAACTATTTCAAAAAAAACAAAATGATTAAAGAGATCACAAAAATAAATAAGATTGAGAATAGTTAGAGACATCCACAAATTTGTGCTGATTATAGCTACCAGGGAAGCCGCATGCGCAGAAGGAACTATGCCAAAATTCTTTATCTTCAACGTAGTTCTTGATTTTGTAATATGCGTTTTTTAATAAGGACACGTTTTATGTAGTTTTTAAACTTTCCATCTGTCAGTTCTATAACTGATTTTGGCAACTTGTTATAAAAGCGTATACTGTTTATTAGAAATGACTTGCTAGTTTTTGTTAATCTAAATTTAGGAATTACAATTTCGTGTTTACTGCGTGTATTAATATTGTGGTAGTCGCTCCTAATTTTGAAAAGCCCCCGATTTTTACGGACATACAATATACATTCTAAGATATAAAGTGAAGGCAGAGTCAGTATATCGATCTCTTTAAATTTTTCTCTGAGGGACTCGCGAGGACCCATTTTATAGATCGCGCGCACTGCCCTCTTCTGTAATATGAAAACTGAATCGACGTCTGCTGCTGATCCCCACAGCAGAACGCCATAGGACATAATACTGTGAAAGTAAGCATAGTATACTAACCTAGCTGTATCTACATCAGTTAACTGCCTTATTTTCCTTACTGCATAAGCAGCTGAGCTGAGCCTACCCGAAAGAGTTCTTATGTGCGCGCCCCATTGCAGTTTAGAATCAATAGTCATCCCCAAGATGTGTGCGTGTGTATGTGTGTGCGTGTGTGTGTGTGCGTGTTTGCAAATATATATAGGTGTGTGAGTCTGTGAGTGTACTTGTGAATCATTCCGTGTTATAGCAATGCTTCTGTGGCCTCATACGTAAGTGGTTTTATCCACTTAACTAGTGTTTCTTTACAGTCATATTTTTTTTTGGTGTGTATATGTATATTTTTATTTATTCTATTGTACAATTGAGCTGATCGTTTACTATATTGTTTGCATCCAAATTTGGTCTTAGTTGCAGACTTTCTCCTTTTCGGTGCAATACTCACATTCAAAGGCAAAAACTTGTGCTTTTTTAAAACTGTTTGAACGATGTACAGCAATCTAACATTCAGTATGCCACACTCTATCAACCATTTGCAAGTTTTTCTCTTATTTGGATTACTAGCAGTTAATCAAAATCTTACACTTCAGTCTACTAATCTAAGCAGACGAAAAAACAGAACTAAAATAAATGTTCCAAGTTTGACATATCAATGAAAACTTTTTGACAAGCAACGCCACACCTAAAGTAGTTTTACTATAATTGAAAAGGCAATATCACCTGATAGTACACCAAGTCCGGAGTTTCATGCGCGACAGTCCAGTTGAGCATGGCAGGTTCTCCATCGTTGCACTCCAGCTGGACAGTCTTCATGTAATCCTCGAAGGTCTCCGACGTGGCGGCCTGGTCGATAGTCTTGTGAGTCCACTCGCAGTAGCGGCCCACTGAAAGAGAAATGAACATATTTAGGTTAAAGGTAAGCTCAGTAATTACCTATCTTTCATCACGGTATTTTAATTGGAAATATCGTGGCGGCGCGGCGGCGGTGTGCCTTGATTCTTTGCCCCTAGTGGCTTATAATATTGAATGTTGAGACCATAGTTAGACCAATCAGCTACAGATTTTCAACTAGTGACGGTGCTTGGAACAAGCTACACTAGCGCCATATAAATTTCAAAGTTGCAATCCTCATTGAAGCAATGGAGAATGTTACTAGGTATGCCAAATCGCTTGAAATGTTGTCTTAGTAAAGCCTGTATGTATACAAACACACTAGTTTTTGTTGTAGTAAGAAAACCTAGTAGTTTTGATTTTATAGGCATTCAAAGTTTTGAAAAATATCGAGCCCGCTAACAGTCACGTGACCGCTTGTGACGTCATTTCACAATGCGCCGCGCGTTGTATTTTTACATTAAGGCACAACACATGATTTCCTAGTATTTAGATTGGACTTTTTTAAAAGTATTTAGTTATAATTTCAACGGTAAGGGCGCGAATTAAGTAAGCGACAACGGAAGTATTTAAAAAAATAACTTTATTCCGACAGAGTTACAGCTTAACAGTAATTAAATCTATGTAATAAAATCTTAATCTTATATACTAACTTTATTGCTAACGTAGTACATCCACGACGTGATCAGACATGACGCATGTCCTAGATAATTATGAGTGCTGACAAAGCAATGGAATATTTGGAAATAATACATCTAATAAATACTTATTTGCTGACAAAGCTAATATTGGTAGATTGGGGTTCCTTAACTCCTCCCTCCCCAAGAGAGAAATTATCCGAAGGTGTCGCAGACGGTTTCGGAGAATTTCGACAAAAGTTTATAAACTGAAATTTATACATAATAAAGATAACTATTGCTATTACAATGATCGCATACTCGAAGATAGTCCATATACTAATTTCTATTGTCACTGTTTGGGTCGTATCGTCTATTTCACTAAATTTTGCACTTTGTAACACTTCCTTCACATCACTAAAGTCCACATTTCTTAGATCCACTTTCTTTGATCTTCTTTGAATGTCCTGTTGTAGCTCTGGCATTTGGATCAATGGTAGCTGGAGACTAGAAACTGTAGTGTTTGTGGTAGCGGCAACGATGACTTCGCCTATTTGTGTCTCGCATTGTTGGCCAGGCGACACGATGTAGGTCCCAAGAACAGTGTATTTCCTAATTTCTGTATTGCAATTCTCGGTGATGATGAGATTTTCTTCTGAGTAAACCAACCATTGGTTGTCGGTTAGTTTTTTCTATTTCAATATGGTTCTGTATGCAGCTTCTGTAGTTGTTCTTCAACAACATTATTTGTTCAATGCAGGTCTCAGTTGGATACTGGGCTAAATTAGTTTCAGCGCAAAGAAATTTGTCGTTTTCAATTTCAGTACATGAGCTTACCACGGGCCTGTATTTCAATCTATTCACCATCAGGTAAGGGTATTTGGGTATAATAGTAAAGGTATTTGGAGAATGGAATATAGGGATGGGTATAACCTTGTAATAATTATATGTTTCGTTATCTATAAGGGGGACTTCTAAAACAAAAACTAACATGTTGTTGTTTATAAATGATTTAAGTATAATATTACGTTCTAATTTTATTAAATTACGTTTGCTAACTGGATATATTGTTCTAGCATGTTTAGCAATGACTTCTAACGTATTATATAATTCTGTACTATTTATAATGGATTGGTGCAATGTATTTAATTTGCTAAAGGCTATTGCCGTCTCAATCTCTTGTATGTTTTCGTAACAAGTTCGAAAGTTATTTAAAATTTGGTACATAGTATTCAATATTTGGAAAAGTTTGTTAAACCTGAACTCCTGTTCAACTAATTTTCCCATTTCATTGGTATGTAAACCCAAGTTTTTAATATTTGAATTTATTATTTCGGAGTTATTTACTAATTTATCAAAAGCCTTTTGCATTGATGATACTTTACGTTCGGTTACATGCTCTTTGTTCTGAATCATTTGAATTTCTCTATCATATTTAATTGCATCATCTTCATCTAAATTTCCAGAAATAGCTTTGATAAGTGAGCCTAATGGATTGAACAAAGCTCGTTTATTTCTATAATGAAAAGGTAAGATTTGAAAAAATCTATCCTTAGTTAGTTTCATTAGATATTCTATTTGACTTTCTATTCCTATGGTTTCGTTACTAACTCTACTTTCCTTAATTTTTATTTTTAAATTACTAAAATCCCGAATGTTATTATCTATTTGTAAGCCTAATGATTCTAAGTCTACAGTTTTATATATTGTCCAGTAACTATTCCTCTTCACTGCTACTCCCTGCTTTATAGCTGCTATCCCCGGATTCTAACCGAGGTTTTGGAGGTCCAGCGCGAACGTTGCCACCGCTAGTACCAGAAGTACCAGGCACGATCTGTGGAGGACGTTTTACATTTTTTAACGCTACTCTAGTTTTCCTTTTCTTTACTTCTACCGGCACTATATTTCTTTCGACTTCACCAATTACTTTCGCTTTTTCGTATCGCGGTTTTTCTTTAGCTTTTCTAATCCTAGTATCTTTCATATAAATATTATCGTCTGGCTCAAGTACCGGTGTCGTTTCACCACCTTTTTTATTCATCACTTTAATTTTGTCGGATTTTATTTTTTCTGTTATGAATTCATAAAGTATTTTAAGGCGTTTTCTATGATCTAACAATAGTTTCTGAGTTAAATTCTTTTCTCTATCCACGTTAAACACATTATCTGAATAAGTGTGACCAAATACTAATTCAAAAGGCGTAAAATCTGTCGCTGAATGAATTGTGTTGTTATAAGCCATGATGGCATATGTCATAACAGATGCTGCATCTAAATCGCTTTTATCGTATTTTGCTAAACGGTAAATCTCAATAATGGTAGAATGAAATCTTTCTACTATTGCCATTGAACTGGGATTGTTTGGAGTCCCAATATGTAGTTCAATTTTGTACAAACTTAACATTTCTTTAATCAAAGCATTATTAAATTCTGTACCGGAATCACAACTAATTTTCCTAGGCAGACCATACATGCTAAAATACTTAATCAATGCCCTAACTATCTCTGGTGTACTCCTATTTGGTACCTCTATAGCTTGTGCTAACTTACTAAATGCATCTACTACAGTTAAATAATATTTCCCCTCTATATATAATAAATCCATAAAAGCTTCCTGAAAAGGGCTATCTTGCGTTTGTGTTAGCTGAATGTGAGGTTTGATCGGCTTTCTGTCATATTTCATGCGTTTACATGTTTCGCAAGCGTTTATGATTGCCGTTACCGTCTCTTTCATATTTGCCCACCAATAATGTCTTTTAAGTTTGGTTACAGTTTCTTTAATACCTCTATGACACGTTTTCCCTTCATGGTATTTCAAAATAACTTCTTTTTGATCTTCTTCAGATTCTGTCAAATTAATAACTCTTTCTGTACATTCTGTTAACTTAACTGAATCCTTTTTAAATAACTTAATTACCATGTTTGAAAAAGTTTTTCTAAAAGATGGATGCTCAAAGTATATAAAGTACTTATGTTTTGGGTCTATATACTCTTTCAAAAAGTCTTTAGCTAATTTATCGTTATTTGTCGGTAAGTGAACTTCAAGAATTTTATGTTTATTATTAGAAATATCTTTTACGGCTAATTCATTTTTAAACCATGAATGAACTAAAATCTGTTTTGGTTTAGTATCGATAGCTTCGTTTAAAATAGGAATGCCTTCGTTTTCTCTATTTGAAACTGAATTGGCAGTGACCCCGTCATCAGAATCCGAAAATTCTATCGTTTCTATTGGAGTTTCGAGGTCTTTCAATTCGTTTTCTATAATTTTTTGTATTCGTTCTTGCCTATCTCCTACATTTACAAATATTGAATCTAAATCGTCGTCAATTGCATTAATCTTAATCCTAGATAAAGCATCTGCATTCGTGTTCTGAGGGCCTTTCTTATATTTTATTTCGAAGTCGTATTCTTCTAGCCATAATCGCCATCGCGTGAGTTTACTATTGGGCTCTTTCAATGAATACAGCCATGCTAATGGTCTATGATCTGTAAATATGGTAAACTTATTACCATACAAATACGGTCGAAAGTGCTTAACTGCCCATATTATGGCTAACAGTTCTTTCTCGATAGTGCTATATCTTACTTCTGTGTCACTCAAAGTTCTACTAGCATATGCTATAGGCTTATCTGAACCTATTGTTCCTTGTGACAAAACAGCCCCGATTGCAAAATTGGATGCATCAGTGGTTAAGATAAAAGTTTTATTAAAGTCAGGGAACTGTAACAAGGGTGCATTTGTTAAAAGTTTTTTACATGTCTCAAAGCATTCTTTATATTCATCATTAATAACAATTTTGCGACCTTTCTTTAAACAAGCTGTTAATGGTCTAGTTATTTTAGCAAAATCTTTTATAAATTTCCTATAATATCCGATAAGTCCTAAAAAGCTTTTAATCTGTGTAACCGTTTCTGGTATAGGGTACCTAAGAATAGCATCTATTTTATCATTATTTGGTTTCAACCCCTCATTCGTAATAGTATGCCCTAAGTAGAGTACTTCCTTTCTTAGAAAATGCGACTTATCTAATTGAACTTTTAAATTTGTTTGACGGAAGCGGTCAAAAACTGCTCTAAGTTTTTCTACATGTTCAGGCAAACTTTTTGAAAAAATGATGACGTCATCGAGGTATACTAGGCAATGTAGGCCTTGAAGGCCTCGTAAGACGTTATCCATTGCTTGTTGAAAGGTTGCGGGTGCTGTCTTTAACCCAAACGGCATTCTGTTAAATTCGTAATGCCCTGAAGGTGTGCTAAATGCGGTTTTAGCTCTATCCTGCTCCTGGACCTCTAATTGATGGTACCCGCTAGCTAAATCGAGGGTTGTAAAGTAGGTACTATTACCTAGCATGTCGAATAAATCGTTAATGTGGGGCAAGGGGTATTTGTCATCAATTGTGATTTCATTGAGCCGTCTATAGTCAACTACCATCCTCCATTTTTGTTGGCCTGATGCGTCTAACTTTTTTGGCACCAAATGTACGGGAGCACTCCAGGGAGAATGCGATTCCTGGATAATGTTATCCCTTAACATCTTTTCAACTTGGCTCTTAATTTCTTTTGTTTGAACCGGCGGTAACCTATGTGCCTTAATGTTTATTGGGTCTTCATTTTTTGTTCTTATTCTATGTTTAACCTGGTTTGTGAAGGTTAATGGAATATTTTCACAATAAAATATATCTTTGTATTCTCTACAAATTCCCTCAATAACCGTACGTTCTTCTGAGTTCATATGATCTAACTGTAATTTTTCTAAATTCATTGTTAGCAATATGTCTACTTCAATATTATTATCCATGAAATTAACATTAACAGATGGGTTCTGTATGTATGGTTCTACTTGGAAAGGTCCTGTAACTACTAAAGTTCTATTTTGATAACTATAATTCTGAATAACAGTTGTTGCATAACCTTTAACACACGTAACTAATGCGGCGGGCATTCGAATCCCTTCCGTAAACTGTTTAAAATCTAACACAGCTTCCCCGTCCAATAAGTTGACCGGGAGTCTTACTCTAAGTTCACTACGAGATGGTAGATTATATACCTCTCTCATAGGTGGTGAATATACGATGGGAATGTCAGTATTTTTTAAATGTAATATCTGACTCTCCATATTAATCTTTGCCTGTAATTGCTTCAGCAAATTGCTACCTATTAATCCGTCGTACCTATCGTCAACACTATAGACATAAAACTTATGGAACTCTTTATTTCCAAACGTAACCGGTAATGGAATAATTGCTGTTTCACTATGAACGCTCGAAGCGTGAGTGCTAACAACTTCGAAGGGTTCATGCTGTAAATAGTCTTTAAAATATTTATTCGCTATATAAGGGCTTATAAATGACCTAACACTTCCCGTATCTATCATAAAGACTGCTTTTAATTCTGGTATAACTATATGTGGTAAATTTAAGCGTTTATTGCAATTTATTTTTATTCGTTCTCTAGAGTAGAGGCCATTATGTAAAAATTTCCCGCCCCGGGATCTTCAAGAGAAAATTCCTGACACTCGTTATACGAATTACTTGAACTCTGTTCATCATTACTAGAATTATTTATGTAATTAATACGTCGCGAACTCGCAGTACGCATGGTAACGTCAGTATTCGTACCCGACGTAGATGCTTGCGCTGCAAAATTCGACGTGCCCGGTGCTTGTGCCGCGAACTGTTGGCTCTGTTGTGCAACCGGAAAAGATGACCTACTTAACTGCGGTGACGAATTATTGTTGTTTGTACGATTAAAACTATTTTGATTTTTTTGAATATTCTTACGCTGGTTATAATGCCTGGACTGATGCGAATTGTTAGGTGTAGATGTGCTGTTTGTAGCATTATTCGGTACATGTGTACTCGATACGCTTTGTGAATCTTTCGTTTGATTATTAGATTCAGATGCATTTTGGTAATTAGGCAAATTGGGTCTGTTATTTCTACTAAAATTACGCCTATCGTTGGTTTTAGAATCATAGACTGCCTGGAAGTTTTGTTCTTCTAAGACTATTTTTAACGCATCCTCTAACGTTGTAATGTCGCGTAAACGAACTAATCTAACTAGGAATGGCGGTAAGTTAAACAAGAAAACATTCATCGCTCTGTTACTATAAATTATTTGCTTTGCTTTACGTAGAGAGTCATCAATGGCGGTTTCTGATATTTTAGCGAATAAAACACTTCTCATCCGCTGTATTCTATGGCAAAAATCTAAATAACTTTCGCCCCTATTTATTCTACAAGATTCTAACTCCATTGCTAAACAATCCTCTGTGCGTGGGTCACCGAAGTGTTGGTTTAACAATTTCTTCAGCTCATCCCACGTATGTATAGAGTCTCTTTCGCCTACCAAACTGGCTGCTTCGCCTGATAACCTACTTGTTACCACATGAAATAAATATTCATTTTGGGCTACGGTTCCTTGGAACGTAGTCAAAATGTAGTCACATTTTTTTATATATAAAGGTAACGTTCTAGCGTCGCCACTGAATATTGGTATGATGTTAACCAATTCCTGTGGGACACGGGTCACGTTTTCCATTGTGAAAAAGTTATGAAAATAATAAAGGCAACGGGAAAAAAAAAATCACACTAAAGTGTTACTAAAATATCACTACTCTAAAATATTAATACAATTAAAATCTATGCAAATATTATTACGGCGTTGTCCAATCCCCAATAATACACACACATAGACTTATTACAAGGTTGGGATAAAAATGGAAGAGCTGAGAGGAAGGTGAAAAAGATTTACTCACAATTCCGCAGCTTGCTTCATGCTCCCTGAATTACTGCTGTGGCTGGTCCTCTTCCGTAACTCGAAGTGGCTTCTCAATGAATTTATTTGTTCGGTGATCTCTGCTAAACCGTAGACACGGACGTCGGCTGCTCCACGTAGAATTTTATACACGGCAGACTGACTACAGAGATCCTACCGGCTGCGCCAATTAAGTAAGCGACAACGGAAGTATTTAAAAAAATAACTTTATTCCGACAGAGTTACAGCTTAACAGTAATTAAATCTATGTAATAAAATCTTAATCTTATATACTAACTTTATTGCTAACGTAGTACATCCACGACGTGATCAGACATGACGCATGTCCTAGATAATTATGAGTGCTGACAAAGCAATGGAATATTTGGAAATAATACATCTAATAAATACTTATTTGCTGACAAAGCTAATATTGGTAGATTGGGGTTCCTTAACTCGCGCGACCACGAGCGGACTGAATGAGCCAGACTGAGCATGTTGTGTGATGACGTCACATCGTAATCGGCAGACCGCGTTTTGTTTTACTTCTAAATCGGAAACTAATTGACATATCGAAGTAATTCTTTCACTAGTATTTTTTATTATTGACAGAGAATATGGATATGCTAATAATCAAAATTAGTTAACATTCTTCATTGCTTGTCTCCATTACAGCTGTTGTTCTGACTCACCAGCAGTAGGGTACGGGTATCCCTCGTTATCATATGCCACTCCGGCGAACACGCGCTGTTTCCTTTGGTCTTCCTCCTTCTTCTGACCGAAGCCTCCCTCGGAGGAGTCGCTGATGTAGAACGGATGAAACCTGGAAATGGTCGGTCAAGTATAGTAATCTTGTTCGAAAGAGATTTCACGGAACGTCGGAACACAAAGGGCAAAAACAGGAACATGAACAATACCTTCCACTCCGCCCAAAGCGGGGAAAGTAATTCAATGATTAACAATCCAAGTTTTTTTGAAGAATACCTCCACTTACGTGATCTACGTCCACAGACTAGATAGCTTGCTATTCTACATCACGTTGTTCCACGTGGGTATGAACTCGTGCAGACCAGATACTTTAAGCATTATCATAATCAGTCTTTTACGTCCTTACTGAGAGCGAGCGTGCAACCTTCCACGGCTTCCACCACCCCAGACCAGCCGGCCCAGATTGAGATTGCTTGAATTTTTGGTATTAAGTATATTTAAATTTTTGGTGGAATGGATTCCGATTTTCTTTTTTCTCTATCAGACGTGATGAGAGAAATAACACAGTTAACGCGCTTGCTTGGATTCGAACACAGTGTGTAGTTGAAACAAGGAAAACTCGTGTGGGTTAGTGGCAAATGGTGTAAGGACCTATTCAACTATGACTTACTTGGCAGGGTTAGTCCTGTCGTCTCCTCCCTCCACCATGAAGGTGTACGTCTTCCCGCGCTCCACGTAGATCTCGGGGATCAGCTGATCGTTGATGTACCAGGCGATGCCCCAGGATGGGTGACCTGAATTCAGACGACCACAAATTAGATAAGGCAACAATAGTTTTGCAGCGGCATCCACTTTGGAGGGAAGAGTAGGAAATCTTGTAAAATCAAAGGAGAGAATGCTTACCGTATGGAAGGAATCCATTACTTATATCATTGTCTGCATGAAACAGAATAATGTAAAATATTACCTACATAATATAGTAAATAGTCAATGTGATGATCGTTACTCAGGGTGAGCTTGAACATAACTAGATTTTAGTTGATTGAAACCTGATGATTACCAGTGATAGGCGTGTACCCGCGGGCCCCGCCGGCGGGCCCGATGCGTGCGGTGAAGTTGGTGACGCCCGAGATCACACGAGGGGCCCACGGCAGGGGCCCTGATGAGTCCGTCTCTGCTAGGCCGATGCAAGTGTTCTCGTTCTGTGGACACAATGAACGTGTTAAGAAGAGGGGAAGGACGAGACTTCACAATCGCCTTTATTGGGCGGAATAAACGATTTTTAGTTCAAGTAGTTTCTATGTCAGATTGTAAAAAGAATTCATTTTCTTGTTTGCCCCTGTCCCTAGAGTCACCGCCTTTGATTGTGTTGATTGGTTCTCAAGTTCATTTACAACTGACTTACCAAGTTGTTCAGCCACCATGACCGTCCCATTTTGGTGTCACACTACTGAAAAATTGCAGCACTATGGACAAAATGAATAAGCCTAGATCCTCATAGATTTTCTTCGGAACTAATATTTGGGCATTTCCTGTGTCAAGAGTCGTTTTCCACGTTTCCGCTCTCCAGTCTGCTTAGGTTGACCTCACGCACTTTACGATAGCCCAGTTGTTAAAACCTAGATCTAGTTATAGATGTACCAGACAAGCGTGATCGCTGGATACGAAGGTTATATGTTGTTTGCCTAGCAGGTGGTATGTTGCAAGTGGTTTACTTCGGTCCAAACAGCTAGCCAGTTCCAGATGATTTTTAAGATAACACTGAAAATAATCCTTACTAATATTATAAAAGCGAAAGTGAGTTTGTTTGTTACGTCTTTACGCCTACATGACTGAACCGATTTTGATTAATTTTGGTACAGAGATAGTTGGGATTCTGGAGACGGACATAACTTTTTTAATAAAGTGAGAAATGAGGGAGAAAGAGGGAAGAAAAGGCTTTTGCTTTTGGCTTTTTTATAAATAAGGCGCTAGGGCAAAAACTACAAGTAGCGAGTACCTGCAAATCAGGAAAGGGGACAGTTCCCCTTTCCTGATTTGTTACCTCGAAATAAACGCGAGCGAAGCCGCGGGCAAAAGCTAGTTTTTCATAAATGTTCATAAAGCGATTTGTTCTCTTGAATAACCATTTGTTGCACTATTTTCACCAAATCTAGAATGTACTTAAAGTAATTACCTGAGCCCCAAAGTCGAGCTGTACATCATTCCTTGTAGTATCCATGAAAGAGTGCGCGTTGGCTTCGTACCGGGAGTTGAGCGGCCCGAAGGCTGCGATGACCGACTGCGACCTGGACGTGAGGATCTCCTTGTCTTTGATGGACTCCTTGGCTGCGAGGGGGCGGCGGTAGGTGATCGTTGTTATGCCGTTCTTTTGGTTGCCAGACACTGTGGAGTAAGGTGGATGGTAAGATGAAGTACAACAATTCTACAGGATGTTTAGTGTAGTTTATGTTATTTATCATAAGAAGTTAATTAGTGATAATGCCATGTAATGTTAAAAGGCACGATGGGTTTTTTTAAACGTTGCCCCACACTAGGAATTTCTCCTGTATTGTGAGTGCGTTTACAAACATTTAATCTCACATACACAAATAGTCAGATCCGGAACAACTATCTGTAGGCCATACAAATATTTGTTCCGTGCGGGAATCGAACCCGCGACACTCAGCGCAGCAGTCGATCGCTCAACCACTACGCCAACCGTGTCGCCGGGTTGGCATATCTGTTTACATAAAAACCTCAAAACAAAATAAAGAGAAAAAAAACTACGGGGATAATAGCAGTGCAGCTAAGCGCAGCTCAAAATATTGGCAATGGGTTTGACGCTTCCAGTACCGTTCATCAGTTCCTGTCATGTGCAAAACAACACGACCGGCAGATTTCCATCATTTATGACGCAATACCATATTTATACTCCAGGGCAGTCATTTTCCTGCCAGGGTTGCGGGTTGTTCGAAAGAGATACCGCGGCCCCGAAACGTAAAGGGCAATAGAAGGAACATGGGTGGGTTTTAGTCAGTACAAGTCTGACACTCCACCCGAAGTTATTTAATGATTTCCCACAAAAAAAAAGAAAAGGGCACAGTCTTCTATGAATCCAAAACTGAACACGTTTTCTTTGCATCGACTAATGTGTATCTGGAGTATATTTAAAGGATTGTGGTAATGATGTCCATCAAGATATTTTATTAGAAATGATCACCCAATTACTCATGTTACGTAAAGCCTGGCTTTGAAAAGAGAAGGACTCATAAAAGATTCAAAAATCTTTAAGTTAGATGGTGCTAGTAGTATATACTGCTTTACTTGCACCACAAAACGAGAATGTATCATACTGCTGACTCATTTATCTGCCTAACTTTGTTTTGCCTTTTTTTTTGTTGGGATCGGCTTTCAATCTAACCTGATGCAGCTGAATACCAGTATTTACATAGAATGACTGCCTATATAACCCCCGCAACCCTGTTGGCCCCGGGTACCCACCCGTCCCTTGCAAGAGCCAGCCCGCGCTGCTGAGCCAGTAAGTTTAAATCAGTCTATAAATAATATCACTCAGATCCAGCCTGTCCCTTGCTGTCCCTCAGCGACGCCCTAAGCCGAGCCCACAGGGGGTGCCCGCGAGCGTGTAGTCGCTTAGTTTGTAATTTTTTCACCCTGGCTGGAGGTCTTAATTTTTAAGGCATCTACAGGATTCGCCCGGTTAAGCAGACGATAACCTCTTAAGTTGAACTGCGAGATGCCATTCATAAAAAAAATATGGTGCTGGGTAATACCCCTTGGTTGTTATTGGCAGGCCTTAAAGACACAGATAGTGGAATAACTAACGCTATCAACCCTTACGGCGTAAAACAAAATTACAGTTGTTTCGTGATTCCACCTTAAACCAGTAATTTCCGGGGTTGCGGGTTGTTCAAAAGAGATACCGCGGCCCCGGAACGTAAAGGGCAATAGAAGGAACATGGGTGGGTTTTAGTCAGTAAAAGCCTGACACTCCCCTCCGCTCCGCTTAGAGCGGGGGAAGTTATTTGATGATTTCCCACCTCAAAAAAAACAGTAATTTGCTGTAATAGCAGAATGAATCATACCAAGTTGTGCATCGTTGGTCCCACCGATCCTCTGGTCGGGACAAACTCCTCGCTCCCCATCGCACTGCGCCAGGTGACTGATCGAGTAGTCTGATACGCGAGGCTGGTTCACCCTGCAACATACGAAACAGTGATGGATGCATTATGTACTAAAAATAATAAAATAGAAGAGCTATCTATATACAGCTACTTTAGAAACCTTCGTGAAACTCGGTAATGAAAACATCTCTAGACAACCATAGGGCTGTTGGCAGCATTGCTGCGATCGCAGAGATTATAATTATTACCCAGATAGAAGACTATGGATTTATTCCCTTTGGAAATGACTTTTTAGCATGTTTTGCTAACACTAGACCTTAGGTAGTACGTTATGGGAGATTTCTAAGTATTAATCTCAAGTGTGTCAAGTGTGCGTACAGTGCGATATTGTCGCGACCAAGCTACATTACAGCACGTGGTTCATTGGTTCAAAATGCAACCCTTGTAATTGGTAGATAATAATTATAGCCAATAGGAACCGTTAGTTTTTTATCTCTATGTTAGTAAGTTGTAGCCAATAAGATTCTGTTTTATCCTTAAGAAATTTGTATAGTTAAGCTTTTGTAAATAAATTCATTCAACCTTCTGATCTGGAGTCTGCCTCATATCTCTGCTACCATACCCCTACAACGCTTTTCTCCAGCTCGATAATACACGGTTGCCTAGGAGATACCTTATTAGTATTACTGCGTGACACGAGTTCGATTCCCGCACGGAAAAAAATATTTGTACGGCCTACAGATAGTTGCTCCGGGTTTAGATGTTTAAGAATGTGAGTTTAAATGTTTGTTTCACCCACTATACAGGAGAAATTCCTAGTGAGGTGTAAAAGTTTAAAATATGTTTATATATTATGCCCCATTTTGTTTAGGAACTTGAGACGGGCACATTCTACAAACCTGGTATCCCAATAAGCGACCACGACGTCAGCCCCCAGCATGGCGGGTCTACCTTCAGCTCCAGAGATACCGAAGGCCATGTACTGCTCCTTGCGGAGCCGAGCTGATAGTGTGATCTGCACCTGGTCGCCCTGGAAGCGTTGTCATAGGATTAGCGATAAAGATCTTTAAATGAGTGAATGGTGAGGATTTTGGAATATACTGAGTTTTTTTAATGTCTGTCTGTAATGTTGCAGGTATGGGACATTGGTTGGATAAGGAGTAAATCTCCTTAAGGTAGGATTATATTAAACAGTAGCGGAAAGCCTCGATTATACTTATCTAGTATTATCTAGATTCGCGCACCGAGGGTTCTGTACAAATATTGCAAAATAATCAGCCGTATCTATTGACTGCGTAGACCTAGAGAATTGATTTTTTCACAGCCATAAAGGGAACAGAGAGTTGAGTACTTAAATGTTTTAAATAATTTCAACTCGATACCTCCACGCGTTCTCGAGATAAAGGGTCTTGAAAGACATACAGACAGACGGACAATAAAGTAATACAATAAAGGTTCCGCTTTTTTACACGGAACCCTAAAACCGTGTACCAAGTTTGACATATTTTTGCATTTTTGTATGACAAACAGCGCCACTTTGAACTGCTCACTTAAAGTTGTCATACTGTAAAAATGCAAAATGCTTTGGATTTGACTCCCATTTGTCTAGCCCCTCAGACAGTATGCCGTCTCATGGTGACCAGACAGGTTGGTAGTGACTGGATACTGCTGACTGGGATTGGTCTTGCAGAGTGACCACACGCTAAACTAAACGCAACAATAATGGTGATCTTGTCTTCTTCATCCTATAGTAACCATGGTTCAGCCAACATCATTACCATTAGAATTCATAGCATTAGGACAGAACAGGCGATACCTAGTATCTAGGGGGAGTGTTACTTATTAAATATATTTATAAAATATTATATATTTTTTAACATATTTTGCAATGATATTTTACCTTCAGTATTCTCTGGATACCCGCTTGAATGAAAACATTAACGGACTTATTATTATGGCTGACATATAATGCATTCATGATTGGTAAAATAAATCATGGCTGAATTAAAAAGCAATAGAATACTAAAAAAGTTACATTCAAATGCTATAAACAAAACGTTTTTCGCGAAACAAAAGTTCCGAGAAGTCAAGTTTTTTGGTTAACGGTACAACTTAGGTTAGGTTAGGTTAGGCACAATTCAGCGACCAAGGATGCACTAACCATCCAAAGCAGCAATAAAGTAGAAAGTCCTAATCAATGGAAGCTGAATAGTGATAAATATCAAATTTTATGTTTTTTTTTGTTAGTTTTTTCGGCCTACAGCTGGGCAAAAGCGTCCACTTTTTCCTGCCAAAACTAAAACCAAACTAAACTATCTTGTGCCATTTTTGATCATACTATGCAAACAAGATCGCCACGGTTCATTTCGGCGACGATTCCCTCAGTGGTCATGACTCTGTGTCCAGTAAGTGACTAGTCGTGGCTTTTATTTATTTAAACTTCATGTACAATAGTGGTACATAGGCGGACTTAATGCCATAAGGCATTCTCTACCAGTCAACCTTTGGGTAAAATACTTACTGCTTTTCGTATTATATGGCCAACGCACTCTGACATTAGTTTGGCACATAATTATAATCAACGGCCATCTACCGTATGAAAAATCGTGTACATAAAATAATAATCGGTAAGATAACAAAAAAAACTCGACTTCAAATAATTTTACTTATTTACCTTACCTGTGTCTGAAATGAAAGTTAATAACAAAGAATCATTAAAACAGGTGCTTGCTATATTGAAAGTTCACAAAAAATACACGACCATGTGTTTAAAAGATAGAAGATTTAGGTGAAGAGTGAGCCCGTTTAAAAAAAAACTGTTCTTGGGTCATAAACTCAGATTAGATAATTACCTGTATTTCCCAGCGCACTTGTAATCTCTTGTCAAGGATCTCTTTGCAGTTGTTGGTGGCGCTGTAGGGAGACTGCGAGGTCGTGGAGCTAGTCTGTAACGTGACATACTGTTAGCTACCAAGCATATCAAATCAAATCAAAAATATTTATTTGTAAGAATATGGTACAATAGATGTTAATATTAGTTATGACGTACAAATATGTCCACAAAAGTAACAATCAAGGCTTATAGGTATTATAAAACTATTAGTAATCATGAAATTTGAATTGAATGAGTTTGAATATTGAAATTGCATTGTAGTAATAATATTGGATAACATTGAATATATAATTGCTGGATTGACATAAGGGTTTTTTTTTTATGTTACTAACGACTTATCCTCTAAATATTCTCTAACACTATAATAATTTTTCGCTAATAGCAGTCTAGTCAATACCCTTTTAAACAACGATATTGGCAAATCTTGGATATTATTTGGCAAATGATTATAAACAATGATTGCCATGCAGTAAATATTTCTTTTAAATAGCATTGATTTAATTTGGGGTAATTTCAATTTGTCTTTGTGTCGTATTCTACTATTTATTTTGTAACTGCTTTTTTTCAAATAAATTATAATTAAGTTTTACAAACATGCATGTTTCAAAGACATAAAGACATGGTAAAGACAGTATTTTATGTTTCTGGAATAATGGTTTACAACTATCTAAAAAGTGGACTCCACACATTGCACGAATAATTTTTTTTTGTCCTTTAAAGACTCTTTCCACGTCTACTGAGGAGTCTATCCACACAAAGTAAGGGTTAGAATCTTCCGGGCCCTTAGTGTTCTGAAGGATGGTCTGGCAGGTGCAATATTTGGCGGCACAGGATGGCGCAATGATTAAGCGATTGGTAGCTACTAGGGCATGCAATACCGGTTTCCCGGTTTTCATTTTTACCGGTAAACCGCCCATTTTCGCGATTATTAAATTACCGGTAAAAAAAATATGTAACCGGTAATTTACCGGTTTTTAATAAGTTGAATTTGAAGTTCATTTTGATTTTATACGATTTATTTAAAATATTATCGAGAATGTAAGTTGAAAGTTAACTTGAGTTTATGTGATCAATTACATTGTGATTGTCGTTTATATTATAAAGGAAACGTTGTAGCTGATTGAAAGTTAATTTTAGTTTATTATACTAAATTGTTCAGTACAAATACTGCAGAAAATATTAAGTTGATAATTAAGACCACTAAAATTGGTAGCTTAAGTACATACTGATTGTTTTTTATTTGAAAAACCTTTATAATTTAATTGTCTGTTAACATGTGATAATGAAAATTGATTAAATTATAAATGTGCTACATTTACCCTTGACTGCGCCAAAAGAAATGTCATGTTTTTAGAATTTGTGTTCAGCTATGCTCATTTTAAGCAATAATATAAACATGTTTACCACCTTGTATATATGTTACTGTAAAAGCCCGAACTACGAAAAATCTTAAGATTTTCCAGTAAAACCTAAGATTTACCGATATGACTTGGTAAATGTAAGTATTTATTATAAAGGGACGATTTTTTCGGACTTTTGCCATTTCAATTCAGTACATGCTAGGTTTTACCAATGTGTGGACTGGTAAATGTTGATTTTAGGAGTAAAACTATGATTAATCAATTCTTCGTCATTTATTTCAAGTTATTAGTCAAAAACTTAGGTATAATCCTAACCTTTTTAATGATTTTCATTTCAAAGTTGTATTAATACAATTAGGAACAGGTATTTTTTTGATATTTGAGATACTTCTAAAGTAGTAAAAAACTGAATTTGTATGTTTCTTATTATAATTTGGTATTTAACATTTTATTAATACAAACAATTATATTATAATTATAGAACTATAGACCAATATCCATCCTTTCGATTTTCGGTAAAATATTGGAGTCGTTGATTTGTCCACATATTCAACGATACTTCTCTAAGTTTTTAAGCGACCATCAGCATGGCTTTGTAAAGAACAGATCCACAACAACAAATCTGGTGTCCTTTGTTGAAGCCTCGAGCGAAGCCATGGATAAAGGTATACAGGTTGACGCTGTTTATACGGATTTTAGCAAGGCGTTTGACAAGGTTTCGCATGAACTACTTGTTAAAAAACTAGCTACGTACGGCGTCACCGGTAGCCTTCTAGAGTGGTTTGGTTCTTATCTGGCTGGTCGGGAGTTTTATGTGGTTGTCAATGGGTTCCGATCAGGCAGATATGCAATTGCTTCGGGTGTCCCCCAAGGTTCTCATCTGGGCCCAGTATTATTTATTATATATGTAAATGATGTATCATCGTGTTTCCACAATACTAGCATATTCCTTTTTGCAGACGACCTAAAAATCTCAAGACCCATCAGGTCTCAACAGGACGTTAACCTAATGCAAGAAGATATCGACCGATTATCTGAATGGTGTCATCATAATAAAATCTCGTTGAATATCTCGAAATGTAGCCACATAAAATTCACCAGGAAAGTAAACACAGTGAATTCGGCGTACCAAATAAACGGAGTGAACTTAAGCGAGGTGAACGTGGTACGAGATCTGGGAGTTATCTTGGACTCCAAACTCACATTTGTACCACATATTGAGCACATAATCGGTCGATCTCAACGTATGCTTGGATTTGTCATTCGTAATGGAAAGTTATTTCAACGCCCACATACTAAAATAATTCTGTACAATAGTCTTATAAGAAGCATACTGGAATACTGCAGTGTAATATGGAGGCCTCACTACGCAACCCATTCGTTGCGGATAGAACGAGTCCAAAAAAGGTTTATCCGATACCTAGGGTATTCAAAGGGAAGGCAATTTAAATATCTCTCTTATCTTGATAAATTAGGCTGCTACAAAATGCGTACCCTGGAAGCTCGAAGAGAGAACCTGGATTTGAAATTCGCCTATAAACTGCTAAATAACACCATTGACTGCCCACAATTAGTATGTAGGTTCAATTTCAGAGTTCCCCGTAGACCGCCTCGCAAACCTATAACACCCTTAGCTCCACCCCTTCGTCGTACAGTTTCTGGTACTAATTCGCCTATTCCCCGCATAAGCAAACTCATAAACGAACGCAGCGACCTGGTTGACGTCCACGCAGACTCAATATCATCGTTTGTCAGACGTCATTAGTATTTAAGTATTTATTAATTAATTATTTATTCTTTGGAGTTTAGGAACACTGAATTTTAAAAGTATTTTTTTAACTACAGAGAGCACTTTGCATGTGGTGTTTGCCTGTAATTGGTTGTACAGTGAGACTTAAGACATAATGATTTGTATGTACCATCTTTATTATATCTGTAACAACTGTTGGTGAACCTTAATTAAATAAATAAATAAATAAACAATGCTTATGTCGCAGTCATCTGGTTAAATCTGCTACCTATTTGATAGTATAACTAGCGCGTTCATTGAATGACGACATTTAATTGAATGACTAGGCTGAACGTTGATTGAACAAGCGTCACTCAATGTCCAACTAGATAGCTGATTGTAAGATAGCCCTTTGAACAGAGCGGACGTAAAATCATTCAGGTGATTGAGTTACTATTAATACATCTCTAATATTTACAACATATTTCTGGGTGGTTTATAAAAAAAATCACTAAGGCTAACCTTCCAACCTAACTTATCCGAGTCGGGGTACTCTGAGTCGTGAGTGAGAGAAAGTGATGAAGATTTTTTTCGACATTTACCGTTCCTTGAATGCAAATCCTAAGATTTACCAAGTGAATGATGGTAAAAGTTCGAATCCCAAACTTTTATGGACATTTACCATTCATAGTCGGCAAATCTTAGGTTTTACTGGAAAATCTTAAGATTTACCGTAGCTCGAGCTTTTACAGTAACATATATATTTATTTTTTGCTTTAAGACTACCCAATCATATTTTTATTATATCACATTGAAAAATACAAAAATTACCGTAGTAGCTACGCCGCGTGTCGTGGGTTCGATCTCCGCACGGAACAAATATCTGTTTGTGTATGTGAGTTTAAATGTTTGTAAACGCACTCACGATACAGGAGAAATTCCTAGTGTGGGGCAACGCTTTTTAAGAAAACAAGAAAACAAAAAAAATATATAAAAGTGACAATCACTGACACATTTCGAAACATCACCCATTACGACATCTGAGAAACTTCAAGTGTAAGGAGTCCGAAATTTTGCGCGGCGGATCCGTTTAAGACGTAGGTGCTCACTAAGATGAGATTTTGCAAAATTCAATGCCTAAGAAGGTGAAACCGTGTGGCAAAGTTTGTATAGCACAACACAATTTCTTGGTCGGTTTGACTTGAGTTTTTGCATAGGCATGCTTTTACGAAATGAATTAATTATTTAACATACTGTCCTCAGTGACTATAGAGGCGCTGGCAAGCGGGTGTAACCGCTAGGTACAGCTTGTACCGATATCCTTACTAATATTATAAAAGCGAAAGTGAGTTTGTTTGTTCCGTCTTCACGCCTAAATGGCCAAACCGATTTTGATGAATTTTGGTACAGAGATAGTTGGGACTCTGGAGGCGGACATAGGAATATTTTTTAAAAAAAAAGTGATTCGGAGGGAAGAAAAGGGGAGAGAAAGATATTTTTTTCGATCATCACGCGGGTTAAAGTCCCGTAGCCCAAAGTAACTATGCCACGCGGACGAAGTCACGGGTGGAAGCTAGTATAAATATATAGATAAGTAAATAATGATATACTTACAGGATTATACCACCAAGCAGGCTGTAAATACAACATCCAACATCCCAAGGAAAGCAGAGAGGAAAGAAACACATAACGAGATGGTTAACGTAAATAACAAACATTTATTAAATACAATAACATTAAATAACAATGATTTATGATTCAGTCTTATTTAGGTTTACGAATCGGGATCATTCAATTGATTAACTTGTGAGTGCGTTTGTAAATGGCTCCTAGAAGTTGACCAGAGAGGTTGACTAAAGAAGCTGTCAGGCTGTATTGGTTCAGAGGGGCGTGCCAGGGCCTCCGCCCGTCGGGGTTGCGGGTTGTTCGAAAGAGATACCGCGGCCCCGGAACGTAAAGGGCAATAGAACGAACATGGGTGGGTTTTAGTCAGTAAAAGTCTGACACTCCCCCCCGCTCCGCCTAGAGCGGGGGATGTTATTTGATGATTTCCCAACCCAAAAAAAAGCCTGTATTGGTCCGCCCTTAACATGGGAGCTTAATAAAACACACATAACATAAAGATTGTAATTCCCGAAGAGTTCGGCAGAGGTGAGATTTACAGATTTAAAAAAATTGTGTCTTTTTTTAAATCTCGCTCGGGTCGTCTAGTCGATGCAGCGTACTAACGATTTGGTTTACTGTTGATATAGCGTACCGTCGTTTTAGGGTACCATCGATTTGGGGAACTGTCGATACATTAAAACGTCGATGTAACGTTTTTGATATAGCGACCATCGATGTAACTGTCGATATTATGAACTAGACCCGTACCTAACAGTATATCCACATTTCGCCAGTAAAAAGGGTGTATACATTGAAGCTGAAAGGCATTTGTTTTCCCCGTCATTGACGTTATTTTATTGTTCTAGAGCATACTTGGGGTCTTTTTTTACGTGTGGAAAATCATAAAATAACTTCCCCGCTCTCTTAGTGTCGGACTTTTACTGACTAAAATCCCACCCATGTTCCTTCTTTTGACCTTTATGTTCCGGGGCCCGTGGTATCTTTTTCGAACAACCCGCAACCCCTGCAGGAACTTGGGGACTTTGGGGGTCAAAGTTCTACTTTATAACAACGTTTTTAATGTTATAGCTTAACTTGAAATACCTCCCCGACCCTGTAGGTACTATTCATCAGCAAAATGTTTTGAGTGTGTTGCATTAAGTTTATCCATAAAACGTGATTGTTCAGCCCAACAACATAAAAGTATTTTAGCGACACAACGATGAAAATGGCAAAAAGTACTACAGCGCCATCTATGCAGCCACTGAAGAACTAACGACAAGATTCCTACATCGCGCAAGCAAAGTTGTACGCGAAGTTAGCATATATACGCGCACCCGACATTCAACTGTCGGGCAGTGGCCCACCAGACACGACACCCGTCTGGTCGGAGGATCCTCCCTTTTCCATAGAGGATGGAGAACTTTACACCCTGTTCTTCATGCCTCTCTAAACTATTACATTATTTGTGGTACTAGTTAGTACCTAGTTTGATGTACGGAATTAATGGTTGACATATTATTTCATTCATTGTACATATTAACCCTGTTGATCCCGATTCGTAAACAGTTCAGAAACCAGTGAACCAATCAAATGAGAACCACCTCGGTTTATCATTAGACGGACTTTTAGTTAGTCTCTGTGATTTAGTCGTAATGCGTCCTTTAGATGGCTTGGGCTTCCGTTTACCCTGCAAAGATTGGGAATAAAATATATAAAGATATAATATGGTTAATTATGAGAAATGTGGGGTTAGACATAGACATCCAGGCAAGCTGTTAGTAAAATGATAAGAAAAATGATTAATTCGTAACGATAAAAATTTAACATTAATTACGGGTTAGTGGCATTATAGCATTTTCAATAAAGTATTTTAAAATAATTCCAGTATCCTCTACTCTATTTCCTCCAGTAAAGATGCCAGAAGAAAATATCTGACAAACACCACACACGATATATTTCAACGCTCTGTCCAAAGTCAAGCATACCAAGAATATAGCCCCGTCTTGTCCAACATTAGTTATTGAAAAAATAACAGCTCAGTCGTCGAAAACGTCTTTAAGGTCAGTTCTCATTTTGAATATATTTGTACTGAACAACTTTCACTACTTCACACAGTTCAAAATTGGAAAGGACATTTTATTTGTATGATCACATGACAAAACCGGTTTTTATTAACAATCTGGGAACTAGACCCAAATCGAACCTTATGGAAACCCTAATTGAATTCAAAATGAGAAACATTTGTTAGACAGCAGGGTAGAAATTGTGTGTTTCTGCTACATTATACTTCTTCATCATCATCATCATCATTTTCCTGTCCTTGTCCCATTCTATTTTACAAGATAAAAAAAAAAAAAAAAAAAATTGGGGTCGGCGCAACACGTCTTATTTTTCCATTCTCCCTTATCAGACGTCACGGCATCATTCTACTTCTTCATTGGGTCTTAATACTGTACAAACCACGTTATTAAGACGTCTTTTATATATTTCGGGATTCTTGAACTTTCTACTTCCATACATTTCATTCAGCCATAATCATAATAAAATCCCCTACTTAGAATTGCTTACATAATCCAGTCATCGTTTCTTTGTCCCTTCCCTCCTTATATAGCCATTATAACATGTTTCTTAATTCAGTTGCATTCGACTCCTCAACTATTTTGGGATCGGCTTTTAGTCTAGCATATGATATGTATACCTTTCTTAATTACTCCCTAACATTTTCTAAATAAATAACAACCATCCCACACAAACTCAATCATCCCGATTTCTAACTCCCGCAATATGTGGGTGTAACTCACAGTAATCTTCGTCTGTCCGAGCGCGGGCGGCACATCCAGGTCCTTCGGCAGGTAGACATGGCCGAAGTTGTGTCTGTACTCGACGCACCACACGGCGAGCCAGTCGATGTCGTAGGCCGTCAGCTTGCCAGGCAGCTGGATCTCTATATCCTCGCCTTGGTAGCCGCGGAGGGGCTGGAGGGAACCCATCTCGTTGGGCACCTGGAATGATATATAGTATTTGTTAGGGTATTTTTATGGAAAAAATAACAATCACATCAGTAGGTCTAGATAAATAAGTTATTATATTATAAGTTTATTTATCAAAAAGAAACAAAAGAGAATCAACATTGTCAGGAGCCACAAAATAAGCAGCGCTTGTTATTGTATCTTGTGATGAAAGTTTACATCGTGTGAGGATACCGGTATGTGACAGAACCAAAACATCAAAGATATGTGTCATCTACCGACAAGCACCAGGCCCGTGTAGCGGATATCAGCCCAGCAATGGGAGCATTATTGGCTACCTGTTCTTATGCATCATCAAATCAAATCAAATCATTTATTTCAATTAGACCATTACAGGCACTTTTGAATGTCATGAACTAAAAAAATATGCTGCTACAGTCCCAGTCACAAGACATAATAACTTGTGAAAGTACTGTAGTTGCCCATTCCAAAGCGGATCTCTATGAAAAAGAATGGACAAGAAACGCCATGGACACTCTTTTAAATCATAATATTTTTACCAAACCATGGAAACATCATTTATGTTGAGATTATAAATTCATATGAGGACGATGAAAAATATCATCATCTGCCTTCCCAGTTATGTTGGGGTAGCTTGGGGTCTACAGCTGAATCATCACTTGTAACAGTTGTAACTGAACTAGTACTTTAAGAGAGCGACGGTCGATCTGATATCCACATCTTAGTTACTGGGCAACATGATTTTGCTGATGGTATTCAGGTAGCAGTCAATATATGTACGTAGGTTACCGTGACACAAATGAACGAGAACAGCCATTTTTAATGGTCTTTTAAAAATAAAAAAAGCCCAACAGAAGTGCCATTCCGAAACGGGAACGGCAAAATCAATCCAATCTATTTTCACCTGTAAACCTCATACATACACAACTGATTTGTTATCTATATATTATACAAATATCCTGAACTAACAAGAACGAAATGTGAGCGTGTCAACTATATTGGGTAAATGTTTACTCGTGCCGTTGCAAACTTACGATTACTTTGAGTTTGGAAACTGCTAAGCCAATACCCAATATTGGCGTTGTCAAGTTTTGAACTAACTTAATCCTATCATAACATTCCGCCTGTATGGTGTACAATCAGGTATGCTTCGGACTTCCCGATAGATTAGGCAGAGGAGTAAAAGTGAAATGTCTGTGTACTAAAGGCACTCACATTTTGCAAGTTTTTTGTAAGCTTCATTTATTTATTTATGGCACTCCAACGACTTTTTCACTAAAACATTTTTATTAGTAACAATAATTTTTTAAATTACGAGTGAATTCGTCACTTACAGTTGTGCACAGTAATAATTAACTAATTGTATTACATCATAAATTGAATAACATAATCAATGGCAAACAACAATCAACTAAGTACATACATACATATTTTATTAGGAAATATTTAAAATGTAATTAACACGTATCTAACTGAATAAACGGCATTAATAACGTACACATTAACCATGGCCACTGTGTCAACTGTGTGCAAGTAACAATTGCTTGCGAAATTGCGACAGCTTGTTGGCGAAGATGTCAGTCAATGCTATAGGAACGCGTGTGGAGCTCATTGTACGACCGCATAAACCTGTTCATTGGTGCTTGAACTTCTTGAAGCTTCGGAACTTGAATTGAACCATTAACAATTTTATGAAGCAAGATCAGATCGTTAGTGTGCCTTCGCTGTTTCAACGTTACCATTTTGAAGTGACCAAGGCTTTGCGAGTAATTAGCATCAAGAGGACAGCTGAATGAAATAAAGGGCAAGCTTATTGTTATTGCTAAGCGGGCACAAAGCCAAACTCGAAATTCCTCATGAAAATGAACTACAGTTAGACCAACCTGAGGATCAAACCAGGGATCCATTTACTAAGCAGTCACACTTTCGTATACCACCGAAGCACATCCTAACTACCTATAGACAAATTTCGGACTGAGTACGAAGAAGACTGATTATATCCGGAGTCCGAAGCTACGTCTGCAGTATGCCCGTTCCTTTTACCAATTCTCACCTTAGTTCCAAAAGGACTCGGCTCAGATCCATTTCCGACCCAGAAGTAGGCATCGGGTCCGGCTCCGTCGTAATGCAGGTTGGGTATGTAGAAGGTTTTCGCGTCCAGGACGCTGATATTGCCAGACCTCAAGCCATGGGCCAGGCGCTTGAACTCGGGTAGGACGCGCGGGCGGGGAGGGTCCATGCCGGGGGGGATGAAGACGTCACCGAAGTTTACCTGGAGACATAGAAAGGAGGTTAATGAATATGAGGTCCTGTCAAATATGACAAAGTATAGCCTTACTCTCCATTGTGATTTAAGTATGTGTAATGTTTGAATAAAGGCAATCGTCAAATAGTGAATGGGTAGCAAGAATTCATGATTCAGCAACCTGTTCATGATTATTGAGTGCAAAATGTTGGACACCGATTGAAATTTTCTGTGGTGGGTACAGAAAATTTCAATTGGTTATTAGTACTAAAATTAATACTAATGTTCAATATGTACCAATACGGTATTTTTAATGTATGGAAAAGCTGAGTTTATTTGATGTCCCAAACGCCATGTACAAAAGATAGTGGACTGTCATTCCATATCTAATGATACGATTTTGCAAACGGAAAATGCTCGAAATTACAAGTACCCACATTAAACTGTATACCTATAAATCAAATCGAAAAAAAAGGACGCTGGTAGTACCTATTTACGGTAACTACATTCTTCAATGAAGCTACGTAGTACTATACTGCTTTAGCGTACTCCTACGTGGGATGTGGAACTGCCAGACAAATTGAAAGTTGCGTGTGTAGAGGCCGTTCAACGAAGATGTACGGAAATACCCCTGCAACAGATGTAGTTATCCTATTGGAAAATAGTCACTTATTTCCAGGTCTACCAAGAATTTGGACTTTCGATTTGTTGCCCAACTTTGACTAAGAAGGAATCGCAAAAACCGATCCAGCAAACCTTTATCAATTACCATTAGTTACAAAACCTCGCTTTCAAATTGGTGCGACACTTCAAATATAAAACCTCGTTATTGTCAAGTTAACATCAAGTGAACGCATCCATTGACTATGAACACGACCAATAGCGTCCCGTTATTGCCGGCAATGGACGCAAAACGTCACATTTTGGCGCGAAAGTTGTAAGCATGCGCGCTGAAAGTAATCGATATTTTGTTTCGGTTTCGGCTCGTGGGTGTAGCCGTTTTTGCGTATACTATAAAGCGGTAATAATTTGGAGTTAAATATACGGAAAAACTGTTTGGTAATGACGCGAGTATTTTGGATTATGATTGCAAAATATGACTTTTTATTTAATTTTAATTTCTTTAGAGAAATAGCATTTTTATTGTTTGTTATTTAATATACAATTTTTTTGTTACCTTTTTAAATATTTCTTATAAAACAAAAACAAACATTTAAAAAAAAGTAGGCTACCAGTATCGGGACCAGGGTCCGAGCTACCGGTGGTCAGGGCTCTTGAAATAGGAACCTCCTAATAATACGCGCCGTCTCCAGAAGTACTGCTTTCCCAATCAAGCCCTTGTTTCAGCTGCCTAGCGTAAGCCTCCTAAGCCATTGGCCGACACGAATATCGGCACAATTGCTGCTGTATTCACGTGCCACATGTCGACAACCTCGCGAGCCAGATCTAGACTTGAATTGCTTATCGAGAAATAGCATTATTATTTTTTACTCATATCATATTAATATTGTCTTACATGATGGAATACCTACTACACTTATATATTATATATTCATTGTAATGATGTAATTAAAACATTTCATATGTTAAATGTTAAGAAGACCGCTGATCTATGGGGTCATTCTGTGGACGTTGCTAAGTCCATTATAACCATTGTAGCTCCTTCATTAGCTGTTATATTTAATGATTGTATTGACCGTGGTGAGTTTCCTGATCTAATGAAAAATAGTAAAATAATACCATTGTTTAAATCGGGTAGTACATCAGACCCTACTAACTATAGACCAATTTCAGTGCTACCAACATTTAGTAAAATTTTTGAAAAAATAATTTTAGATCAATTGCAAAGATTTTTCAATAAACATAAGTTATTGCATCATAAACAGTTCGGTTTTACAAAGGGTCGTTCAACTACTGATGCCGGTGTTGAACTTCTAGGACACATTTATAATGCCTGGGAAGATAAATGCGATGCTTTGGGGATTTTTTGCGATTTGTCCAAGGCTTTCGATTGCGTTCTCCATAAAACATTAATCAGGAAACTACACCACTACGGAATCCGGAACGCCTCTCTGAATCTTCTTACGTCATATTTGAGTGGTAGGATTCAGAAAGTTGATGTTAACGGGAAAAGATCTCCCGGATCTGTAGTAAGCATGGGAGTACCTCAAGGCTCCATTCTTGGCCCTTTTTTGTTTCTTATTTATATTAATGACTTGCCTTACCTCATAAAGGATAATCATGATGTAGTGTTGTTTGCAGACGACACTTCTCTTTTATTTAAACTAAAACGTCAGCAGCTAGCTAGTGACGATGTTAATAGCGCTCTGGCAAAGGTCGTTAATTGGTTTAACGTTAATAATTTACTTCTAAATGAGAAAAAGACCAAATGCATTAAGTTTACGTTACCTCATGTTAGACAAGTGGAAACTAGTGTACTAATCAAGGATGAAGAGTTGAAACCGGAAGATAACACAGTGTTCTTAGGCTTAACTTTGGATGCTAAGCTTCAGTGGGGCCCTCATATAGATAAGTTGTCAAAAAAGCTTAGCTCTGCAGCATACGCCGTTAAAAAAATTCGTGATTTGACTGATTTAGGGACAGCCCGTTTAGTTTATTTTAGTTATTTCCACAGTGTGATGTCGTATGGTATTCTCTTGTGGGGCCATGCCGCCGATATTCAGACAATTTTTATTTTGCAAAAGAGGGCAATTCGTTCAATGTATAAATTAAGTCCTAGACACTCCCTCAGAGAAAAATTTAAAGAGATTAACATACTAACTGTGCCCTCTCAGTTTATTTACGAAAACCTTTTGTACGCGCATAAAAATATAAAATTGTTTAAAAAATACAGTGATATCCACGACATAAATACAAGGAACAAACACAAATTTGTTGTTCCTGCAACGAGGCTCAAAAAAATAGGGGGTACGTTCACATGCCAATGTATACGCTATTATAATAAACTACCAAGCGATATTCAAACACTAAGCCTCAATAAATTTAAATCTTTTATAAAACGTAAGCTATATCTGAAAGCTTACTATAATATGAATCATTATCTTGAAGATAAAAAGGCTTGGGATTAAGCTGCTCCAATTTAATTTGCTCTGTGAGTGTCAAAGTTTTCCTTTGTTTCACCTATTTATTGTTTATTCCTTTATTTTATACAATTTGACATTACTTTGTTTATTTTTTTATTTTTACATTTCTTTTTATTATTATTATTTGTGACATTTTATTTTCCTTATTATTTTAATTTATGACATTTTATGATTTCATTATGATCTCATTAATTTAATTTTGTATTTTTTTTATTTTTATTTGTTTGTTGTGAATGTGAAGACCATGTGGATCATTTCTTTTATTTACTTTGTTTTTTGACGATAGTCTGGCAGTTTGAGTACTATAAGCGACCTACACAAATGTCCTTTTTTTGGTATTGTTCGTCGTGTCGTTGAGCTCCTTGGGTTATGAGTTGAGCTACACGATAACTGACAAATGCTTGCACTGACTGGACAGGTCCACTCAATCTGTGTGGTGCTTTCTTAAAAAGACCATTTCAGACACTATCTGCATGGTCCTCATGTAAGTTGACCAAGATTATTTTGTCTGGACCTTAAAAGAGACTATGACCTCTGAGTTTGTTTCGGCTGTTTCTTCTCAGAGTAGTCGGGTACGAAACACCGGCCTCATCTAGTTTAAAAAAAAATGACGTGTAAAAGTGTTTGTGAAAACCTACTTGCAAAATAAACATCATTTATCATTTATCATTAAAAAGTTCACTACATTCAACTACATAGAGATATATAAATCAGCTTCTATGTTCAACGACTTAATGAAACTGACTAATGTTCAAGGCTATCGGAAAAACTGTCAAGACATGCATCCTGCAAATTCCCGCGAATTGAGAGCCTTCCAAACAACATTGTGGATATTTTTGGTATTAAATAACAAAGCAAAACTTTCAGAATATTCTTACTGAACGAAAATATTAGCAGGTTTCATAGCTCTCTTTTGGCCAATAAAGATTTTCTTGGATTTCCACATTTGACAAAAGACACCATTTCCACTCACAAAAGTATGAAGACAAACCAAATGAAAGTATCTATAAGATGGTCAGACGCGTTTAAAAAGTTTGTTGTAGGCAGAATGTACCGAGCGGTCCATACTGAGACCCGTCGTAAGTGGTTGCGATCCCCAGCATTGAGGGAACGGCAAAAAGGAATAAGTATACAAAATTTGCTTTGATGCTCCGTACCACCGTACCACGAAAACCTACAAAAGGCCCATAACATCGCATGCAAAACTTCATATGAAGAAAACAAACCAGCATGCCTGAAAGAGATATTTCTCGATGGCATGTAAATTCAAGGCGGTCTGTGTGGCGGTCTGTGAGTCTCTCAACACACGGTTAGGCACTAACCATATGAAAAAGAAGACTGAAAGATTAAGTTGGCACATGCCACAATATACTTAAACGAATAAAATAATTAAAAAAACTTTAAAAAAAATGTAACACTGTGGCTGTGCTATTTAGGCCCAGACCAAAAAAATCCGCGCAACTAGTGCACAACGAACACTGTACCTGTGATTGTCAGTCCAAGGATTGTAATTTGGCCTCCGTAGACGTGGATCTGTGAACGGTGACCAGCTCACCGTCCGTCTAGTGGCAAAAGCCCAAATCATAGGGGCAAAAGAAGGAACATAGGTGGGTTTTATCAGTAAAAATCTGACACTTACTTCCGCTCCGCCCAGAACGGGAGATATTTTTTTTTTTTGGGAAATTCCGTCATTTTTTCCGCCAGCAATAAAGTACATCATCAATCTATGTCATTAACAGAAACTACTCACAGTAAACCTTCGGCACCACACGCTGATCCACTTGATGTCCCGGAGTCGCTTGCCTCCCGGGAGTCGCAGCAGGATGTCTGAATTGCTGTGTGCAGACAATATTGGAGGGTCCCTGGAAAAAGAGGTAACGGCCTGTTAATAACGAGCTGATGTAGACAAGGATTAAAATTGCAGTATTCGCTGTAACGCATCAGAAATTGATTCAGCTTCTGTTCTGTTTCCCGTTAAATATTATTACCTCACTTAGGGATGAACGTAGATGTAAAGGAGTTAAGCATTTTTGAAGTTAGAAATATAGAAGTTGGTACATAAACATGCTTGGAAATTTGAACATTATTTTGTCAAACTTCTTCGAGATAAATCGAAATTGCTGTACTGGCCAAATACATGCGAGCAACGGCCGGCAAAAGTTATATGAAATAGTAGATTATTAACCAAGGGGATAAAGCAGTGTCTTCTGTCGCGGGTGACGATTTAAATCGCGAGTGCAACGAAGGACTCGAGGTTTACTCCCGAGCGTAGCGAGGGTGTTGAAAACTTAAATCACGAGCGAAGCGAGGGATTTAAGACGAGCCCTGAGTGAAGTGAGGGATTTAAGTTCACCCAAGACTAAGACAGCTGGAGCACACAGTGGCGGTCTGCCCAGCTTGGGTGGAGCACCGCCGTGCCCTCGTGGAGGCGATCGGCGGCGGCGATCTCTCGCGTCCGGCCCTGGTTCAGGCCATGGTCCGGAGCGAGAGGGAATGGGAAGCGGTCACCACCTTCTGCGAAGCAGTAATGCTAGCAAAGGAGGTGGCCGGGCGTTTGAGGGAGAGAACATCTGCCCAACCCAGCCGCCGCGGGAGACGCCCAGGGCGCCGGGCGCCGCGAGACGACTTCCGGCCACCGTAGATGCGGGCCTGTGGGCGGTGAGCAATGGGTAGTTCACCGTCCGTCCGTCGATTGACGACAGGCCGTGTCGACGGCGCGTTCGTGTTTCACGCGCGCCTCAAAGAGAGTCAGCAAAGCAGAGGGGCTTGCCAGAGCCTCCGCCTGCCGGGGTTGCGGGTTGTTCGAAAGAGATACCGCGGCCCCGGAACGTAAAGGGCAACAGAAGGAACATGGGTGGGTTTTAGTCAGTACAAGTCTGACATGCCCCCCCGCTCCGCCCAGAGCGGGGGAAGTCATTGGATGATTTCCCACCCCAAAAAAAAAAAAAAAAAAAAGACTAAGACAGCTTTATCACCAAGGAAAATACTCTACTTTTCGTACCATTTGCGAAAAAATTAACACAATAATAATATGGGATGAGCATTTATTAAAAATAATGACAATTAAAAGTAAAAGTTAACATTCGAAACATTGGTCCAATTATTGATAGAGAGAGTTACATTTTTGTTTGGTACATTTATTGTTGATGAGTTGATTTGAGTATTTATCTGTTCTTGCGTCTGAGGAACTTGCGTTTCATTGTAGAAATAATGCTTCTCCACGTTGAAAATTCTTCATAAGTTTTTAAATAATTTTCCTTGGAATTTATTGGAAGCAAATTATTTATAATTGCGGCAGCATTTGCACTGATGGAATCCGACAATTCACTATCACTGTCGCTTTGATTTAACATCGTAACGTATTTTTAGAACAATAACTTATTTATAAAAATAAATTAAAATAGACTTAACGTTTATGTATTTGAAGAAAACAAAAACGCGGCAAATTTCTAGACTAATATTTTTTGTCGGAAAAGCAAAGGCATCAAGCTCATACGGCCTCGTCGGTTTTCGTAATTTTATCTAATAATCATAACAGCATAATAAATGCGTATTCATTTTTCAAAAAGATGTATAAGGCTTTATATACAAACTCAATGGTGTAAACACAGATGTAGTTCAGTAATTTCGGTAAGTATTCCAAGTTTAAATCACATTCTCCCCCTAGAAGATGAATGAAATTCAGTACAAATTTCTTTCCCTGGTTAAAAATGACTATTGTTATGTTCGCTTTTTGTGGCATAGAATGTCACTTTTTTGAGCAAGTGGTACGAAAATCCATATCTGTCTTGTTTTAGCGGCCGAATAAATTAACCTTTATCTGTGGTGTAATTTAAAAATGGAACGATCTTTTAATCCGATACATAGCAACCAAGAAGGTAACTTATCAAAGGTTTTATTTAAATTTCGAACTGGCATATAACTTGAAAGCTGTTTATTGAAAAAAAAAAACAAATTAACACCTTGGCGTGCGAAATAGTACATTTTGATTCAAGAGAACTTTGCGACCGAGGCTGAATTAACGTCCGAGGCGTCAGGCGAGGTTGATACACAGCCGAGAATACCAGTGACAAATTCTCACGTAAATCAAACGACGTTTTTCAATAAAAAGTTCAAGAGTCAGTGTTTTTTTTTCTTTTACATATCGCTCTCCAAGATCTAAACGGAGATAACTCAAAAATCGTATTTTTTTGTATTGGAAGCTCGGTGCTCATGCGCAATTATCTAGCATAACACAATTTACAACATATTTACGATCTAAAACAAATTTAATGTTCATAACTTCCTATACATATAAACAGTAATACCTTTTTTCGCCTCCTGAAAAATTTGTTATTTTAAGTTGTCCCAGTTTACACCTAGGTGTGTAAGATATGTAGGTATAGGTGGTCGATTGCAAACATAGTATACGCAAATCTGAACAACTAATCAAAAATAAAATCTTCATTTCTTCAATGATTGTCATAGCGACACACCCTCTTTCGAGGGGTCCATTACGGCTCCCCCGTAATTATCTTTATTTAATTACAAAGCAATTTTATCTTTTATCACTGTGTTATTCATATTTGTGTGCCCCTAAATTAGGAAACGTTTTGTGTTTCGTCCCCTAAGATGTATTTAGGATCTTTTAATGGGGTGGCTCGAGTAATTTCTGTATTTGCATAGCTTTTTTGTGTAGTCGAGTTTTCTTAATAATGCTTTCTTATGCAAAGGAATTTTATCCAAGGAGATTCGTCAGATTCAACTCAAGTCGTAGAACGAAGTTCATGTTTCACAAGGATATTTGAATAGTATATATATATTGCTAGCTTTTTCCCGCAGCTTCGCTCGCGTTAAATTCGGGGTAACACAGTTCCCCTTGCGCCTTATTGAATTGTAATAGCAACGCTAAGTTTTCCCTTTTCTTCCCTCTTTCTCCCTCACATCCCACTTTTTTAAAATAAAAATTAGCCTATGTCCGTCTCCTGGTTCCCAACTATCTCTGTACCAAAATTCATCAAAATCAGTGTAGCCATTAAAGCGTGAAGAGGTAACAAACAAACTCACTTTCGCTTTTATAATATTAGTAAGGATTTTTATACCTTACATATTTTTATTATGAGTTTATGTCTATTTTTAGTTTGTAAATGATAGCTATTACAGATAAAATAAATATTCTTTAGAAATGAAAAAATACTAACAGTTATTTTCCACATTAAAACCAAATCTAGGCTAATGGCTAGGGTCATGGTCCTAACTTAGGCCTATAAATATCTAGGTTGTATCTTTCATCAATACATTACATAAACACATAATATGTAATAAAATATCTGTCGAAACTATACGATTCTATATGTAGCGCATTGTCACAACTTTGCTTTGACACGAATATATTGATTTTATAAATGTTGCGGCTGTAATTACCAGGTCATACCGTCGTGGCAGTCTTATTAGAGTTAAATGCGAGGGGGGGTGCCAGACTTTTACTGACAAAAACCCACACAAGTTCCTTTTTTTGCCCTTTATGTTCCGGGGCCGCGGTATCTAGAACAACATGCAACCCCGGTGTGTAGGAAGGCTGAAAGTAAGAGTAAAATACTAGGTTGTGCAGGTCAGATAGGCAGTCTCTCCATGTAAAATACTGGGATTCAGCTGTGACTTCGACTGGAAACCAATCACAACATAGTTCGAAAAGGTCAGGCAGATGACGGGTTACGGACATCAAAGAATTCAACATCTTAAGGCAAATTTTAGTTTTATTTTTCGGATCGGAAATCATCAAATAACTTCTTCCTCTCTGGGCGGAGCAGGAGTGTCAGACTTTTACAGATTATACCCAACCATGTTCCTTCTTTTGCGGTTTGTGTTTTGGGGCCGCGTTATTTCCTTCGGCAGGCCACAACCCCGACAGGAAAGGGTATCACTTAATTTATTCACATAATTATAAGCTTTTTATTGTACTTTGTTGTGGAAAGTAAAATAACATATATGCATATAAACCCTTTAAAAATCAATAGTTGACATCAAGACAAACAAGTTTTATTTGAGCCTAAATTCTAAAGCGTCACGTTTCCGAAAAGCTATCAAAAGTACAATCTATGTCTTACACGATGGCATAATCAGTGCAACTTTTTTTGTATTAGCCATCCATACATTAAACCTACCAATCATTAGTTGACATCCACCCAAAGAAATAATGGTTGCGGTAAAACCTTCTTATACGTCACATTTCCAAAATATAAGCTATGAAAAATATGGTGATGGCAAAGATTGTAATTTTAATGGCGTCTATGAAAGGTGACGATTTAGAAAATTTGGTCTCAAATAAAACTCGTTTGCATTAATGCCAGCTATTTAATTATATAATGTGTTGCGTGGCTGGTCTTTGAAAATAAAATAAAATAGCAGATGTAAGGCATATCAAATAATTTAAAGCCCTTTAATTTTAACATTGACAGTGCTTTAAGATCTTAGCCGTAAGGTCGGTTTTTGCGGTTCAAAAGTACCAACGACAACTACGATTTCAAAAGTACTTTTTTTTAATCAGTCGTTCGACTAATTAGGTAAGTATAAAGTCCGCGCAACGCGGAAAAGAAAAAAATAAAAACACTTACCAAAATGAAAATTTAACTACTTAATTTGAATAAAAAGCTTTGGCTTGAAATGCGCCGTAACATTTAAGGAGCCGAACAAGGAAAGTCCTCATTGATCGCAGGATGAATTTATTTCGTTTTGACTTCATTCCATGAATACTAAGTGCGGGGGTACAACGAGAAACGACTTGTGACGAATGTGGTACTCATTTGGATGAATAACGAAGAGGGGGCGGAGGGGGGTGATGCAGGATGTTATTCGAAAATGGAATTGTATGGTCATGGAGGTGTCTATTTTAATCTTTGGGAAAGTATAAAAACGACACGGTTGGCGCAGTGGCTGAGCGATGGACTGCTGCGCTGCGTGTCGCGACTTCGATCCCCGCACTGAACAAATATTTGTATGGCCTACAGATAGTTGTTCCGGGTCTGGCTGTTTGTGTATGTAAGTTTAAATGTTTAAAAATATATATTACTGAATCGTGAATGTATGGAGTCAAAGAGGCTGGTGGCTTGTTTAGCCACAAGCCCCTCTTACATAAGTATATGACAGGTTTACTTTCAAGATAAAGCAACGCTTGCTACGGCTGGTTAAAGGAGTATATACTTGGACGAAGCGAAAGGAGTATGTGATATGTAAGGATATAGCAGGCTGCGCTCGTTAGTTTCTGCCTCTGCCCATGAGGAGTAAAAAGCGTTAGTTTAAGTGCTTATATCTATATGTTTCAGTTATAACTTTCCCGTTGTTGCGGACGCAACAACCGATGAGTCCTCGATTAAAACTCCATTTACCGATAGAATCCCTGACCTTTATATTGTATTGTAGCGCCAGCGACAGAAACTTCATCAATGAAGTTAAACTTTGCCGTCATGGGTACAACTCGTCCAATACGTAATCCTATGTTTGTTTGTCACTAAGCTCTCGCCGTTATGTAACCGATTCTTAAATTAGACTGGTTGGAAAGTTGGGGTTCATCTGAGCAGATATTAGAAGGTGTTGTTTTGTTTGAAGAAGTCTTTTTCTGAATGTGATTTGTTAAACAAACTTTTTATACATAGATGAGGAAACACGGCAACTACAACTCACCCCTGGAAAATCCTACCGGGGTTGCGGGTTGTTCGAAAGAGATACCGCGGCCCCGGAACGTAAAAGGCAATAGAAGGAACATGGGTGGGTTTTAGTCAGTAAAAGTCTGACACTCCCCCCGCTCCGCCTAGAGCGGGAGAAGTTATTTGATGATTTCCCACCCAAAAAAAAAACCCCTGGAAAATCGTTTACCATCATTTACTTATAGACGTCAGCAACCAATCTCTACTAAAACTAAACTATTAAACCTTACCAGTTTCCAAGCAATGACGAGGTTATTATTTATTTGGTATATTTTTGTCTGTACTCCCATACTATTGAATCTAACTTAAGGCGCGGTAACAAGCTAATCTTTAGGTATTCGCGGAAGTGACGCTAGCTGCCTACTAGGCATGGTCTAACACAAGTAGGTACACGACAGTATTGCATCGAAAGAATAGAAATAAGGTCGAAAATATTTCGGTGTTTGATTTTATTTGAATATCATGTCCGCCAAAATGTAGGTTATTTTGCAGTTTTAATTGAATATAAAAAAAAACAGTTTAAATACCTCTTATTCTATAACATTTCCTTTGTTATAGATATAAAAAAATATGATGGTTGTCGCTGAAAAAATTGAGAATTTCGAGACGAAAAAAATTTTTTCGTGGTCTTTTTAAACATTTTTTTTTTTTGTAGTACTACACCACTTTTGTAAACTAATTTTGTGTAAGTCTTTACTTTATGTATTGAACTATACACGGTATTTTTTTTTGGCTAGTGGCATGTACAGATACGGCTAACTTTGCGACGAAAATCTAGACGTTTTACGAAGTGTTTGCTTTGTACAGCGCCTTAAAACTAAAAAATCCGGCCAAGAGCCTCGCGCAACGAAGGGTTCTGTACTAACTTGCAACATAAACAACCAAATTTTTTGACTGTGTAGACTTAGAGGGTTGTTGTTTTTTTTCACAGCACAAAGAAACCACAGTCTTAAGAATATGGTTTTAATTTCAACTCGATTCCTCCACGCGGTCCCGAGTTTAAGGGTCTTGACAGACAGACGGACAACGAAAAGTTTAAATAAGGGTTCCGTTTATTTTTCCTTTTGAGGTACTGTCTGTTAGCCGCCACGGTTTGTTTTAATTAATTTATTTATCTACTAGCTTTTGCCCGCGGCTTCGCTCGCGTTACATTCGGGGTAACACAGTTCCCCCTTGCGCCTTATTGATTTGTAATAGCAACGCCAAGTTTTCCCTTTTCTTCCCACTTTCTCCCTCACATCCCACTTTTTTTTAAAAAAAACCTATGTCCGTCTCCTGGTTCCCAACTATATCTGTACCAAAATTCATCAAAATTGTACCAAAATTCATCAAAATCGGAGCGTGAAGAGGTAACAAACAAATAAACTCACTTTCGTTTTTATAATATTATAGTAAGGATTAAACTCTTGTTTTTGCTTTAAAAGTAGTCACAGACGATCGAACTTGGTCCGGAGCGTACCACGAACATGGTGCGTTTCGAACCGAATCCGATCGTGTGTCGCACGGTGCGGCGGACATTATTATTATTAATATCGGTACGGCTGGTTCGGAGCGCTTGCACATCGAACGCGGTGCGTTCCGTACCGATTCGATCGTGTGGACGGCGGACCGAACCACATGTCGGTTTAGTCGCTATTGTGCCACCGTACGTGCAACACGTCGCAGCGTGTTCACAGACATGGATTCGGAGCGACGCCAAGAAGACATCGTTATTACGGAGAAAAGAGCGATTATAGAGCTGTTGGAGTTATATAAAGACTTTCCATGTTTGTGGAATACCGCGCATAGCCTTTATTGTAATAAAGATGCACGCAATCAAGCATTTGAAATACTTTTAGAAAAATGGAAGACATATTACCCCCTTGCGACTATTACCGATATTAAGAAAAAAATAGAAAATCTCAGAGCTGCCTATAGTTATAAGTGATTTCACAAGATCCAACAATTCAACAAATGCTTCGGAACTCATTCGAAGATATATACGAAAATCTTTATCATCGAGATCTTTAATGAGATTCATAAATATGACTGTACCGTTGTCTGTTTCTGAGATAAAACTTTGCCCATTCTTTTCTTCTTTTTCGTTGGTTATGTAATGGCGATGTAGCAACGATAGTGGCCGCAACTAATGCAACTTTGGCCTGTTTTGATAGAATAGGCGGCATGTCGAGGAGACGTGTTCACGCAATGCTAGCACAATACGACTGGTAGGTTCGGAGTCTGGTGCGATCGTCTGTTGTGTAGACCGCACCGTACGGTTCGTGGTACGCTCCGGACCAAGTTCGATCGTCTGTGACTACTTTCACTCTGGACGCTCTTAATGTGCTCGCTTTTCTACATCGTTCTCACGTGTATGTATAATCTCAACATGAATGATGGATCCATGATTTTGTAAAAATATTATGATTTAAAAGAGTGTCCATGGAGTTTCTTGGCCATTCTTCTCCATAGAGATCAACGCTTTGGAATGGGCAACTACAGTACTTTCACAAGTTATTATGTGTTGTGACTGGGAGCATCTGTTTTTTGTTTTCATGACATTCAAAAGTGCATTGAATTTGCATTTTTATATACTACTTATAAATATTTTTGAGCGACCCTTATAAAATTCTTATTTTATACTTTTCACTTCAAATCTAGCGCAGTCGCTGTCAGTACCGCAGTTTCAAATGATGAGATAATCAACCATCAAAACCACTTACCTAGTGGTATAATCTTCTGGATACGGCACCAAGATCCCTTCAGGACTTGGCTGCGGCGTGTCCCCGACCCAGAAGTAGGCATCGGGGCCGGTTCCATCGTACGCGAACCCACGGACGTAGACAGTGTTCTCGTCCACAGCGTAGACGGTGCCGCGGATGCCGTGAGCGTATTGTGTGAGACGCCCGATGAGGCGCCCGTAGTAGGGTTCAGGGCGGCGTGATGTGACTGAACCTGTGGACAAACGAGGATAATCTTGTGAAGATAAATGTTAAAATCCCTTGGAAATACGCGCCAAGACCTTTTTTAACGGAGAAAATAACAGTTTCAGCTCAATCGGAATCCGAAAAATGGGTCAAAATTTCAATTTTTTTTATTTCAGGTGAGAGTTGATAAGATTTAAGTTATAGAAAATTGTAATATGAATTTTGACTGAGAGATTAAATCTTGCATTATATCATAAATTATAGGTTATTTCCAGCAGTAAGATTAATTTTAACTGGAATAGCCTTGGAACATTTCAACAACGCAAGGTATCTATAAGAAACTATAGAAATTCAAGCAGTGCTGGTTTCAAATCTCCATGAAATGTCAAATGTCAACTACAGTTCAGCCAAGTAATCTGTGTAGGCGGCATAACACAGAACTAAACGTAATGTATCAAGTTTGCCATATTGAAGCTTCTTTTCTCGACAAGTAGCGCCACCTTGATTTGTACACTTAAAGTGGCGATTGCAGCTGGAACTTAAAGATATTTTCGTAAAACTACTGGCTGTGCCCAGCGGTTTCAACCGCTGCTCAGATAAAAAATACCCATAATCAGATTTACCAAAAATACATACACAATTTCACACGAATCGGCCCAGCCGTTTTGGAGGAGTTTGCTAGCACGCAAAGAGATTGTGATACGAGGTTTTTAAAGAATAGAAAAAAACTGTGATGTGATTTTTTAATCTAACCATACTTACTAATACGAGAAAAAAGGAAGGTTATGAGGATGGATGGATGTTTGCATGTTACTCTTTCTCACAAACTACTGATTTGCATGTTTTTAGGATTCCGTACCGTACAAGTAGAAATCGCAAGAAAGGATCACTTTGTTGTTTGTCTGGCTGTCTGTGTATCACTTTATCTCGGGAACGCGTGGTATCAAGTTGAAATTATACACTCAAATATATGGTCCCTTGGAGATGTTAAAAATAATCAACCCTCTAAGTCTACGCAGTCAAAGGATATGGCTGATTATATCGCAAGTTTGTGCAAAACCTTCTTGACTAAATAAAAACTGCATTTAGTATCTATTCAATGAAAATGAATGAAAAAAATGAGGTTTTTTTCTGTTCTACTTAAGGTACCACCGTCAATCTTCACACTTATACGTACACATAAGAAGATTGAATACGAATTCAAAATCAGCTGACAAACCAAAAAAAAAACGACAAAGCGGAACGTTGAACATAAAAAAATCTTATCATCCCAATCCAGGATTGCAATAAAAAACAACGAAATCCGCCAATATAGGCTCCGCTCAGCTGATCATCAATACACGTTAGCTCCCTCCTTCATCAGCCCGGACAATGTTCCCAGACAATACACCGTGTATAATGCGAACTGACAATAATTTCCGAATTTAGGGGACCACCCGCCCTAACAAAACGTCTCAACTCCACAGATACCCGACTGAAATTTAAGACCTAATCAACCAAGAATAAGGCACAGATTAGAATGCTCAATGAATAATAAATGAAGTTTTTTCACAAAGCAATATTCTTAAAAGCTGCGATCGATCAGTGGGTTGGGGGGAGGGGGGATAGTCAGTCGAATCCATTAGCAGACGGATGTTCGATTTGATAAGTCACCATCGCTGCTATGGGCTATGGGTAAGGTTTTCGTAAAACTCGTAAATTAGAGAACGACTCATTAAACATGTTTTTTTTGCCTTTTTTTGTGACAAAGCTAGAAAATGCCCACGGCAGTCATTCAGCCTGAACACAACACAACATCAAGACTGTAATCCAGAATGGGCTGCTTAATAAAGACTTTAAAACTCCAAGGATAGAACTGGTTAAATACTTGAACTGCAATTCTCAAGCTGGTGATCTACTGGTCACTTGGCTCTATAACTTATGTTATGAAGTTCCAGGAATGTCTCAGGTATTTGCAAAACTATCTATCTTGGAGGCAAAGTTGAATTACCTTATATCTGACTTAACACCACGCCGGTAATTCCTGGAGAGTTAGATAGAGGTGTACCTAATGGTACTCACATTTCGCCAGTTATGTTTAAATCTCATGATGTAGAGACTAGAGAGTGAGCTGATTGCTCTTAATCGGGCAGATGTCCAGATTGACGAGGGCAGTATTGTCTCATCCGTTTTAAGCCGAGGTTATTAACAATTATGACCTAGTTGAACTTCCGGAAATCCACATATACAGGGTTATTTGTAAAACACCGACAACCTTGCAGGATTGTATTACAATCATCATAAACAACAACTTTTGTTCTATGATTTTTTACAAAATTTTATACATTTACCAAAAACAAATCTTCAAGATTTCGTTGTCCTATCTAACACATTTCAACTCCGTATTTTGCTGTACCTACATACCTACACCGCCGCTTATAGGTACGTTTGCTTCGCATAGATTTCGTAACATTTAGAGCGTTCAATTTAAATATTTTTATTTTTGTATGAAAATCTGATGAACTTAAATATGATAAATGTTTAAATGTCCTAGAACAAAAGTTGTTGATTATGATGTTAGTAACATGGTCCTGAGACGTTGCCAGTTTTTTACAAATAACCCTGTTTAAGAAAGAACACCATGTAAAAATATTTTTTATTAAAGTTGAACATATGACCGACCGCTGTTTGAAAATCGAAACATGATTATCAATTATTATTAGATCGATTAAAAACGGCCAAGTGCGAGCCGGATTCACTCAACGATGGTACCGTGCAAACTTGCGAGATATCTTAAATTTTTAATTAATGTACGTAATATCCATATCTTTTGACTACATAGATTTAAGACCACGACACGTATATGGTTTTAATTTCAACTCGATACCTCCACGTGTTCCCGAGATAAAGGGTCTTGACAGACAGACAGACGAACAACATGTTCTTCCTTCTTCGTGTGGTTAGTCCCTAACCTGGTATCAGAGTTATGGTGGTGATGGAATAAATCGGTTTAGCCATTTAGGCGTGAAGACGTAACAAACAAACTCACGTTCGCTTTTATAATATTAGTAAGAATTTAATATGACATAGTAGGTAGACATATCTACGCGTAAATAAAATATCTCATCCCAAGGGATCCAGAACACGGTGAAAAAAAAATCCTCGAATATGTGCGCTAAGGCAGCGGTAATTCCTCCTCCCTCGGCGGAGTTAAGCCTGTGGGTAAAACCGGATTAAATTCACTGATAAATTTTCGTCATATTTGTAACTATAAAAATTCATATAAGACTTTTTAGATTTATTCTGCGTAGGTTTTAGTTTGGTTAAGTAATGTTGGGTTTTTTTCATTTTCTCAGTGGCTTAAAGTCTGAATACTATGTTCGATGGCAATAGGCTTAAATAGTTGAAGGTCCCGTTAGGGTTTAACCCTATTTAACTCACCATAGATTACAGGCCTGATATTAAAAACCTAGGAGGAGTTAAATAGTAAGTGGTAAGTTCAAGTGAGACGAGAGACTCTAGTTTGACAGCACGTTTAGCGTAGTGGCCGAGCGATTGGCTGCTGTAGTAAGTGTTGCGGGATCAAACCCGCGCGGAACAAATATTTGTATTTCCTACAGGTTCGGGTCTGGCTATTTGTGTACATCTAAGTTTAAATATTTGTGGACGCACCCATGATGACTTAAGAATTTTCAAGAAAAACAGTAGAAAACCTGTTCGTAGCACAAGAAACACAAATGGACTCGACTAGGTGCAAGTCCATAACAATCCAGCAACAGTCATACTACAACTGGAAAAGCTGAAATTTAGAAACTTTTATGCAAATAAACCGACTCCAAAAAGACTAAAAAGACGCGAAATAAATTTACTTCTGGAAGTCGGTGACTTTTAATTTAATTTATCGATTTTTTTGCCACCGTTTTCCGGAAGAAAATTTATTATCCGTATTCCAAGAGCACGGTATCTCACAAAAAATTCTTATCATCCATTGCTACTAAAATATATTAGTACATCATCCACTACATTAGAAGAAAACATAATTATTTATGTAATATAGAAGATAACTCATAAACTACCGAAGCAATTTAAATAGAACTAGCTGGCGCCCGCGGTTTTGCCCGCGTGATGATCGGAAAAAAGTATCCTATGTGTTATTCCAGACTATAATCTAACTCATCAAAATACATCCATCTTCACAAACATTTGCATTTATAATATTACTAACTTTTGCCCGCGGCTTCGCAGTTCCCCTTGCGCCTTATTGATTTCTAATAGCAACGCTAAGTTTTCCCTTTTCTTCCCTCTTTCTCCCTCACATCCCACTTTTTTTTTAAATATTAGCCTATGTCCGTCTCCTGGTTCCCAACTATCTCTACCAAAATTCATCAAAATCGGTGTAGCCATTAAAGCGTGAAGAGGTAACAAACAAACAAACTCACTTTCGCTTTTATAAAAAAGGGGGAGAAAGAGATAAGAAAAGGGGAGAAAGAGATAAGAAAAGGGGGAGAAAGAGATAAGAATAGGGGAGAGAAAGAAATTATTTTTTCGATCATAACGCGGGTTAAAGTTAGCGTTAGCCCAAAGTAACTATGCCACGCGGACGAATTCGCGGGCGGAAGCTAGTGCTCAATATTTCTCGAAAGCAACTCAAAGACTTCAATTTCATCTGTGCTTTTGATTTCTGGTCACCGATTTTGCTAAACATTTATATTAAGATTAGGCTGTATGATTGTTGTATGTTGTTTTGTTAGTGTGCTTTGAAAGATGTTTGTTTTTTGGGTAATTCTCTCTTCTGATTCTGAGTAATCGAAATAAATATAAAGGACATCCTGATTATCTGCTCGCTTAATACTAACTACACTTTCAGACAGCGCCGCGTCGAATCGGGTAAAAGGTAGTTGTTGATTCTAACCTCAAAGTATTGATGAAGTAATTATAAAAAAAACGTGGCTATTTAGATATGATTTTCAAACAGGATGGTGTTTATAACATAAAAACAAACCAAACTCACTATGGTTTATTTTGGGACATGATATACAAAACTCAAGTCCAGCTCCTATAGAAATTTTACCATTGTTCTTTAGAGGTCATAGTCTCTTCTAAGGTCTAGACAAAAATCTTGGTTAACTTACATGAGGACTATGTTTAGTGGATAGTAATGGGTTAGTGTCTTAACTTAAGAATGGTGCTTTCCTAAAAAGACGTTTTTAAGAAAGCACCATGCAGGTTGAGTGGACCTGACTAGTCAGTGCAAGTATGACTCCTCTTAAAATAATTTTACACCATGACTAAATAAAATATTCATCATTCCAGTAACCCTAAAATGCTATATCGTAACTCTGTTTCAAAACACCCCGTTTCAATTCTGGATTCACCCTTGCAGTCCCCATGGCACATTATCGTTATCACCGGCTGCCTCGTGCGTATTTATCTAATATCCTAAGCGGGATCTGGCACCCCATTAAGGGATATTTTGATTGACGTACTCAACCCCTGAGATTTGTTGCAAACGCGGGGGAAGCTTGAGTTTAAGTTGGGAGATTTTTGTGAGAATGCTGTGTAGGAAGTATTTAAGAATAGCTTCTGAAGATTTTTTTTTGAATCTTCATTTGTCTAGCATTTTGCCAATTATTGAAGTCGGCTTTTAGTATTTTTGAGATCTCATTGAGAAGTAATTTTTTGTGTCAGTTTTTCTGATTCCTGTACAGTCTAAGGGTTTGTTATAGACGTATATTTTACCTATGTTTGTGACCCGCCAACAAGAACAATAAATTATTATTTTGTTCTAATTATTTTGGTACAAAATGACGAAAAAAAACTTCAAACAAAGTCAATATGAAGCGGTAAATAAGATTTTAAGAACTTGTCCTGGCAAGTGGCAGCCCAATCGGATGTGTCAACACATTCGATTGGGCTGCATTTGTTGAACCACAACGATCACCCAGAGCAACCACTTCTCATATTTAGCTTGTAACTCAAAGATGATCGATTTTCTCTCAAAAGGTACCAATAGGATTCTGCACGGCACGCTTTACTCCGCTCAATTTCGTCCTTTATCATTATTTCTATAAAAGAAATATATCTACCATTCACTAAGCTCGTCTATAAGCCCCATACGACATATAACCGACAATCATCTTTACAAAACTCCAGCCGACTCACACAACACAAACGCACAGAAGTCCCTAAAGCCGAAACATAACCGATTAAAATATACCCCGCCACAACCCTACCCCACCCCTACACCCCCTGAGGGGTGGAACTTCCCCTCGCCCCCGACACGTACACTTAATACAGTTTTGTCTCGCCATTTCGATACTCGTTTGCGTCTTCAACAAGACTCTTCACGTTTTACTTGTAAATTTTTTTTTGGGCGAAAAGTCTTTTGGAGATCTTGAGGAGAGAAAATACTAGAATACTTTTTGAAGTCATGACCGTCCGGCTAATCTTGAAGGTCAGGCTGTGGATACATGACCAGCCATACCCAGCCTTCTCTGCGTCCTGGTTGTCATTAGGACACTAGTCTTACCATCTGTGTCGTGTTACTCAGTATTGGGGATATGGTGGTCAGATAGTAGTCGCTCCACGTATCGGTGCATCCAGTTAGGCTAAAAACCGACCCCAAAATAGTTGGGAAAGCGCTAGACGGATGATGTCAACTTCTTGTCACTTTATGAGCAAAATGTCGAGGTAACATTTCTTGTGAAAGAGTTAGCCCGGGGAAATACTGTAGACCCGTTCAAGGTAGACGTCTACTATAAATATACATTATGTGTTGCAAAATCAACGACCAAATGCGAAGCACCGCTTAACATCAGGAGTATCTACAATTTAGATTAGCAAAAAAAAATGGCAGCACTATCTACTCGCCTTAAACTAACCAACCAATCAGACTTTTATATATGTACTAGCTTTTGCCTGCGGCTTCGCTCCTGTTAAATTCGGGGTAACACAGTTCCCCTTTCCCGATTTGTAGGCACCTGCTACCTGTAGTTTTTGCCCTTGCGCCTTATTTATTGTAATAGCAATGCGTATTTTTCCCTTTTCTTAACCCTTTGTCCCTCATCTTGGTTATAAAGAGACAAAAAGTAGCCCATGTCAGTCTCCAGGGTCTCAACTATCTCTGTAACAAAATTCATCAAAACCGGTTTAGCCATTTAGGCGTGAAGACGTAACAAACAAACTCACTTTCGCTTTTATAATATTAGTAAGGATTTTTAGGGTTCCATACATCAAAAGGAAAAACGGATTCACCTTGTTGTCCGTCTGTTTGCTTATCGAGTTTATCCAGTTGAAAATAAAACTATATACTAGGTCTGTGGTCCATTGAAGATGTCAAATAACAAGCCTGAACCCTCTAAGTTTACACAGTCCAATGATATGGCCGTTTATGTTTGCAAGTTTGTACAGAACTCTCGGTATGCGAGTCCGATTCGTACTTGGCCGAATTTTTAATTAGAAATTTAATTTTTTTTGGAGCTTTTCCTGTACTTCTTATAAATAAATAAATATCTTGGGACAACTCACACACGGCTATCTGATCCCAAGCTAAGCAGAGCTTGTGTTATGGTAACCAGACAACTGATATACATACTTAGATAATTTATAAATACATACATATTATAGATAAATCACACCCAGACACAGAACAAACAATCATGCTCATCACACAAAGTTTGTCCTGGGTGGGAATCGAACCCACGACCTCCGGCTCAGCAGTCAGGGCCACTAACCACTAGACCAACAGGTCCGTCAAATACTTTTTCTTTCAAAATCAAAATATTTTTATTTGTCATAGGTCTACATCGGCACTTATAAAACGTCGAAACAAGGTGCTTTCTTTCAATCATGTGATGGACAATTACAATTTGGTTCTTAAAGAAATAGTATGCTGAATAAAAAAAAAAATGTAGTCTTTTCAAATTCTTATTTCTAATTGACGTTATTTTGATACACAAAAATCAACTTTGTATTTACCAGTGCCAGTGTAGTGTGTGTTGATTTTGGTATGACTAGTGTTATTTAAATAATATATTGAAAACTAGCTGTGCCCAGCGGTTTCACCCGCTGCTCACTTAGGGGTCTGAAAAATAGATGTTGGCCGATTCTCAGATATGTACACAAAATTTCGTTCAAATCGGTCCAGCCATTTCGGAGGAGTATGGGAACGAAAACTGTGACACGAGAATTTTATATATTAGATGTAGCGCAAATTGAACTTTATGTGAAGTTATAATGAAAACTCACGAAAGGAATTGGTACTTGAAAACGAACTAAGACAAAGGTGTACGTTAAGTCATGCCAACAGTACAGTTAGGTTACAGTCCGATGCAATGGGGAGCAAGCCTAGTCATTTAGAACATAAATCTACACTTACTGAAAAAAATATAAAATTGCTATTACCGAAATATTTCCGATGAAAATTGCAATTAAAAAATTCCTAGCCTGGATGAAAACCATAATTACAATTATTTTTGGTTTAAACTCATAATGCGCATTGCGAGGTTCGGATGGAGAAAGAGTGACTTTTGCTCAGCAATGGCACTTTTAAAAGACTAACAAAAACACTCATATTTATTTACAAATCCGAAAACTCAACAACGAACGCATATTGGTTAGTTGATTCCTATCTCCGTCAGCAACACAGGCTGGAGATTAGAGCAGATCTCAATACAATAGGCGGCGCCCCTCACAAGAGGCAGAGGGGCTGTAATCAACCAACTGTGAATTTTCGGCAACACATCAGTAATCGTATGATAGACATGTTGCGTAATCGTTGTTGATGTTATTGTGAGCTTATCAACTTTCTACTGAGTGGCCTGCAAATAGTTTCTTTTCATACTAAATAGTCTTACGTTTTGCCATAACTCCCAAGAGGTAAAGGGAGGATTAGGCCCTTTTTTTGCGGATTTGAAATCTTCAAATAACTTAACCTACTCTGGGCGGAGCGAGGCGGAGTGTCAACCTTATATTGGTATAAACCATAAATTTATAGTGCATGTGGTGTTAGCCTGTAAGTGATTGTTGCACTTGTAAAAGTATGTGTGAGTAATTAGTTGTAAATGTGTTGTGTAAACAATTGTTGGCTAACCGAAATAAATCAATTATACTGACTGAAACCTACCCATGTTCTTTCTTTTGCCCTTTATGTTCCGGGGTCGCGGTATCTCTTTTGAACAACCTACAAGTCCTACAAACTCGGCAGGCGGTGGCCCTGGCAGGCCCCTCTGCTTTGTTGACTTTTCTTTGAGGCGCGCGTGGAACACGAACGCGCCTTCGACGTGGCTTGTCGTCACTGGGCGGACGGACGGTGAGCTACCTATTGGTCACCGTCCACAGAGCAGCATCTACGGTGACCGGAAGACGGCCCAAGCGTCTCCCCTGGCGGCTGGGTTGTTTTGATTGAGTTTTATGATGCGGCCTAGGGTGAAGAACGCTTGCCTACAAGAAATCGAATCACTCAAACCTTGATGATATTCAGAGAAAAGAGAAGCGGGCAGTGAGTTCCACAGACTAGCGGTTCGCAAAATAAATGTAGAAGCATATGGCTTTGTTCGGGTTCGTGTACCTACCTGTAACCATGTACGGTGACTCTTCGCCGTATCTTTGCTCATCTGATAGAATTAAAGAATAGTTGATGCGAATCTGGCTGTTTGTGTATGTGAGTTTTAATGTGCGTCTCTCCATAAATGAGAAATTCCTAGTATGGGGCAACATAAAAAAATAACCGACCAAGTACGAGTCGGACTTGCGTACCGAGAGTTCCGAACAAAGTTGCTACATAAACGGCCATATCTTTTCACTGCTTAGACTTAGAGGGTTGATTTTTTTCCATAGGTCCAAGAGTCCACAGACTTGAGTAGGTATATAGTATTTAATATATATCAACTCGATGCCTCCACGCGTTCCTGAGATAAAGAGTCTTGACGGACAGAGCGACAACAAAATCATCCTATAGGGTCAGTTTTTTCGTTTAGAGACGCGGAACCCTTAAAACAATATTTAGAAGATGGCTAGTTAATTGATGATGATCTAAATATACAGTATGTTAGTTTAAACGAGGGACATATTCGAACCCACAATAGTGCATACTTACATGATACTAATAAAAATATGAACAAAAAAAAACACTAATAAATAAAAGACAGAACCATACCAAAAATTTCGCATAAGTCTCGCAACGTGTATATACCCTTGCGCTAGCGATTTAATACTATCGCAGAACATGTGTGCATGTCAATGACCTTTAGGTATAATCCATTTTCCCTTCATACTTTAAACCTGGCTTAGGACGCCTTTTCGGTAGAATCGGCGCGTAGGTATTTTGCCGCGTGATTTACTTCACTGTTTACAAGTTTACTACTCTCGCGCTCAGTGTTCATGAATAATGTATTTTATTGGACAATTACGTCAGAAATTAAGGTTATAGGTTTTTTACATATTTGGGACGAGAATCGAATACTGAATACCCTCCCTCAATAAGTCCCTCGTTTAACCTAACACTCTGTATATATCACCTCTTGACTAAGGGTCTACTTCTGACCATGAACTTTTAAAGAGTAATCCTACTTTCCACTTTATAACAAATTTTATAAATTCGAAAGTTTGGGAGGATTTATGGATGTGTAGGTACTCTTTCACACAAAAAACTACAGGACATATTTGTTTGAAATTTGGCAGACAGATAGTTTTTCCGGTTTGGCTGAGATAAACATATTCAACTTATTATTCCGGTAGTACGAAACCCGTAGGACAATTAATTAACTGCACGAGGACAAAGCCACGGACATAAGCAAGTTATGCAGCTGCTTCTTGATATTATCCTGTGATATTAAATGATGTGTCTCTTTCACGCAATAAACTACAGAACATATTTGAATAAAATTGGCAGACAGATAGTTTACCCAGTTTGGCCGAGATTAACACATTTATTTTTTATTCCGGTAGTACGGATTCCGTAGATTACCTATCTCCACGCGGACGAAGCCAAGGGCATAAGCTATTCTTATCCTCGCTCGCCCACAGGTTTTAGGACACCCACACACCCACGTTTGGAGTAAACACAACAACAATCGAAATAAACTACGAGATAATGGTAAATCAGTTTGTATTTACCTTTGTTTTCATAATCAATCACATAGAATATATACAATTTCACAATCGTAGGCAGAGGAAAGTTTTAAAGGTCAATCGTTAATGGTTTTTTTTTGTCATTTGATGTTAATATGCTTGCCCTTTATTTATAACTAGCTTTTGCCCGCGGCTTCGTTCGCGTTTAATTTGGGGTAACACAGTTCCCCTTTTCGGATGCAGGTACCTGCTACCTGTAGTTTTTGCCCTTGCGCCTTATTGATTGTAATAGCAAAGCTAAGTTTTCCCTTTTCTTCCCACTTTCCCCCTCATTTCTTAATTTTATTTAAAAAAAATAGCTTATGTCCGTCTCCAGGGTCCCAACTTTCTCTGTACCAAAATTATAAAAAATATATAAAATTATATAAGTATATTTTTTGTACCCTATCACAATGTTGTCGTATTTTACCTAAAGGTTGACTGGTAGAGAATACCTTATGGCATTAAGTCCGCCTATGTACCACTATTGTACGTGAAGTTTAAATAAATAAAACTCATCAAGGCGTGAAGACGTAACAAATAAACAAACAAACTCCCTTTGGTTTTTGTAATATTAGTAAGGATGGTACGGAACTCATCGTGCGCGTACGTGCTAATAGAATCACTTTGTTTTCCGTCTGTCTGTCAAGGTCATTTAGTTCGGGAACGCGTTGAGGTATCGAATTGAAATTCAAATCATATACTCAAGTTTCTAATTCTTTGGAGTTGTAAATAAATCAACTCTAAGAATCTACGCGGTTAAAAAAATGATCATTTATGTTGCAAGATGGTACGAAACCCTAGGTGCGTTAGTCCGATTCGTACTTGCCCGGTTTTAAATTACCGATGAAAACATCCACCGGATTCCCGATCCAGTTTTTCCGCGCAACCTTTAAAGGTCTTATGGCTTTCCAAGCCACAAGATACACCTGCCGGGGTTGCGGGTTGTTCGAAAGAGATACCGCGGCCCCGGAACGTAAAGGGCAATAGAACGAACATGGGTGGGTTTTAGTAAGTAAAAGTCTGACATGCCCCCCCGCTCCGCCCAGAGCGGGGGAAGTCATTAGATGATTTCCCACCCGAAAAAAAAAGCCACTAGATACAAGCACTGCTTAGTTTGTGAATCAGCGACAATGTTGATTAGTGTTTTTTTTGTTTTTCATATTACTATTTCTAGCAACACCGTTTTAATCAGTTACTAAAGTATCTGATGGACACAAGCTCGTCTTATTAAGGAGGCCCTGCCATACTCCCAGCCATCAGTTAGGTGGGTAGGTAGTGTAGGTAGATAGCGGAGCCCTCCCACCCGAGTGACCCCGCCAGCCAAGCGTGGCCGTGATTAGTGACTACTGAATCTGCGGACGTTGCAGAATTCTTAGCGTGTTGCATGTTTTTATGGGATTTTTTTTTATAGCCATGGTCGGATGTAATGATAGCCGTAGCTAGCTGCCATTTAGATATAGAGATAGATAGAAACATCGTTTTTTGTAACTTAGATTGCTCTATGGCGCGAAAAAAAAGTAAAAGACCGGCCAAGAGCAAGTTAGACTTGCAAACTTGCGACATAAACGGCCATATCTTTTGACTGCGTAAACTTAGAAGGTTGATTTTTTCACAGCATAAAGGTACCACACACTTGAGTATATGGTTTTAATTTCAACTTGATACCTCCACGCGCTCTTGAGATAAAGGACCGTGACAGATAGATAGACAGACCGGCAACAAAGTCATCCAATAAGGGTTCCATTTCCCTAAAAACAATACTGAGAGGTGTATCAGAACATGAAATGAAATGAAATTGAAAACAGTAGGCAATTTACTTGGTGTTTCATTCGTTAAGGGTCTCTTTAACGTAATTTCTCAGTGCTCAATGGTCGATTGAAACAAAAGTTTTGCATTTATTAAAAAAAAATAGTTACTAAGTATTTTTTCCACCAAGCCCTTTTAATAAACAAGCTTTTCCAAGACATAATTTCTTAGGAAAACACGTTTGAAATCGTAAATTAGTGTCATACACCAATGTGACCCTAATTTACAAATATAAAACGTTTTATTTTCATCGAGCCTACTAATTTATAATAATAATAATCATTTATTTTAGATTAATCTTGCGCTTACATCCATATTCGTTAGTAGAATACAATTACGAAATTACTAGTGTTATTAATGTCATTATTTAATTTTTACAAAGCCTTTGGTCATATATAATTTATATAACTTCAATAAAACAATTTCTCATGGTGATCTTTGTTATTTGTGTCTTTCCATGGGTTCAAAAAAGTTCGAAATTGGTAAAACTCCGCTTTTTTATCGAATGGACGGACGGACTAAAGCCTACCCATATTCCTTCTTTTGCCCTTTATGTTCGCGGTATATCTTTCAAACAACCCGCAACCCCGACAGGCGGTGGCCCTGGCAGGCCCCTCTGCTTAATACTTCGCATCATCTTAATTGTTTGTATTTCCGAAGTCATCCTAGCTTAAATAATAATATCCAAAGCACTCATTTGAATACCCAAGAGGCACTCTACCAGGGTTGTTCAGAGCGCATTTAAGAATATGTATCCGTCGGCCCAATAACCCTTTCTATTCAAATAAAAGTGAATTGGTCAATAAAACCTTAGCTTCTGAAGTTAACGGCACTCTTCACGTTAAATTGTAAGAGCTTTGTGAGCAAGAGTGTTTCGAATTTCAATGTGTAGGTGTATCGAATGATTTTTGTTCAAATGTGAAAGCCATACGATTGGAAGATTAATGTTGTGTGTTACTAAGCTAACTTTTTAGAATAGAGTTCGTTTGTTTCGAACGTTTTCAAACATCATCATCATTAACATCACGCCTGTACCTACGTCACCCAAACGTCGTGTTTGCCAGTTATGTTTAAGTCCCATGTAATAGGGATGAACCTCATCATCTGCCTAGCCTTTTCTCAACTATGTTGGGGTCGGCTTCCAGTCTAACCGGATGCAGCTGAATATCAGTATTTTACATGGAGCGACTGCCTATCAGTACTGGGTAATGCGATACCTCTTGGTAAGACTGGTTGTCAGACTTTCGGAACACTGACTACCTGTAACGACTATCAAAGATCTACAACTGACAGCCGGGACCAACGGCTTAACGTGCTTTCCGAGGCACGGAGGAAACTCTGTATGTAACGGGTGGTCACCCATCCATAGACCAACCTAGGCAAGCGCGGCTTAACCTAAAGATCGACCCGAGCGGCTGCTATTATTTAGCCACGAGCACCTCTCCGTAATAGGGACGAACCTAATGCCATTAATTGGCCACAAATCTAGACCTGGTAGCTGCTACTGAGAAATTTCTGATGGAAAAGCCCAATAAAATTTGCCCGCCGCAGGATTCGAACCCAGTACCTCATGCTTAATAGTCGCTGTGCGATTACTGTACCAACGAGGCAGTCTAAGACACCGTATGCAGCTGTATACCAGTATTTTACATGGAGCGACCGCCTATTTGACCTCCATAGCCCAGTTCTATACAATTCTGGACATGTACAGTACTGGACAATAGAATAAACCTTGGTAAGACTGGTTGTCAGACTTTTGGGACACTATCTGTAACGACTGTCAAAACTCTATGAATAACAGCCGGGACCAATACCTTAACGTGATTTCCAAGGCACGGAGGAAACTCGATATGTAAAAACGGGTGGTCACCCATCCACAAACCAACCTAGACAAACCTAGATGTTAATATTTAGCCAAAAGGCAATTTTATTTAAAAAAAAGCATTGCACGACACTAAGAATTTATCCTTTATCGTGGGTGCGTTTACAAACATTTAAAACCACAAACAGCCAGACCAGGAACAACTATCTGTAGGCCATCCAAGTATTTGTTCGGGATAGAATCCGCGACACGTAGCGTAGCAGTCGATCGCTCAGCCACTGCGCCAACCGTGTTCTTTAAAACAATTTGGACGATTTCTTTACGCGACAGGGATAAAATATAGTGTAATATATCGTGCGTTAATAGTAGACAGGTTGAAAGTGAGCGGGTCACGTGTGCAGTTGATCTTGAACTTTATGAACACTCGCCTGACTGCCTTGCACTTAGCATTGGATGTGAGTCGACGATTAAATTATTTATAGACTGATTTCTTTTGGCACGATTGTATAATAGGTCAATAATAATCACAAAGGCTATATCCTACTAATATTATAAATGCAAATGTTTGTGACGATAGATGGATGTATGGATGTGTAGATGTTTGTTACTCTTTCACGTCAAAACGGCTGAACGGATCTTGATGAAATTTGGCATAGAGGTATATTATCGTCTGAAAAAACACATGGGATACTTTTTTTTCGATTGTAACGCGAGCGAAGCTAGATATTATACTAGATGAGGTTTTGATATTAGGATATTTTATCTAACTGCTTCGTTGCAAGCACGACTGCTGAGCTTAGGTCCTGGAGTTGAGTCCCAGTTCGGGTAAAGATATTTTAGGTTTTTTTTATCAGAAATTTCTTAGTCGGAGTCTGGAGTTGTGCCTGTTAACGGTGATAGGCTCACCACTTCGAATCTGGATGTACTCTTACGTACACTTTTGCTTGTCGCTAATTAACTGTATAATAATGTTATTCGTGATAATGTTAAGGATACAACCTTACATCGGTTTAAAAGAAAAACATATCATAACAGTTTTTTAGGCAATATGTAGATATAAAAAGCTAGTTCAAAATGAGTATTAATATGACGAACTTGAACAGCAACTAACTAATGAAGGCACGGTTGGCGCAGTGGTTGAGCGATCGACTGCTGTGTTGCGTGTCGCGGGTTCGATTCCCGCACGGAACAAATATGAGTATAACCTGCAGATGGTTGTTTCGGGTCTGGCTGTTTGTGAATGTGAGTTTATAAACGCACTCACGATACAGGAGAAATTCCTAGTGTAGGCCACGTTTAAAAAAAATGCATCATTCATACATACATAGATATCATTTATCTAATACAGTACTTTAGTTTTATTTATTTTTATATTACTGGGCCACCAGTAGATGGATATTTCCAGTACCTACAACGAGGGTCACTAAGGCTACAAAACTTCTAAAACCCTGCAAATTTCAACCCTAAAAACGTTTTTAATAAACATGGATAAAATCCTAACCCTCTACCTGCTGCGTAAGCTATAGGGGGTGATTGAGCACCCCATGGTCCCGCACAAAATCTATAACCGACCCCATTTATCCCATGATCTCTTTGTATCAATCAAATCAGCAGTTTCCTAACGAAATTCCTTCGAGACCGTAAATTGTATGCACCCTAGTCATTTGTCTTGCGAGGATGGTCACCCTAACTGTTGAATATTAAGATGGTACGTTTGAGTGCTGCCATTATTTTCGTGTGAAATTGGCAGTTTCTTTTTTTGTGTGTTGGGTGGAATAGGAATGTGGCTTACGAAATGGTTTGTTTCCATTGTGGATTTACTTTCGGTAGAGTTTAATAGACGGTGACGCGAATGGCAAGGCTTGCTATGCGAACAGGCCATTTCTATTAATGTTCATTATACTATTTTGAGTTTAGGGCTAAGGTCTCGTCGGTAAGGTCTCGTCGGTAAAGTCTCGTCCGTCGGTAAGGTCTCGTCGGTAAGGTAAGGAAAGGTCGTTTTCAACATTCTCCTGCCTTATCCCAATTGATTTGGAGTCAGCGCAGCATATTTTCTTCTCCTTTCATAGTTGTTTAATTACTAAGTTACGTATTTATAAAACGATAAAATTAGAGGAAAGTATTTTCCACAACATGTTTTCCAAGACCTTGAATTTTTGGAATGATGTTTTATTATTAATTTTGCAAACAGATTAAAAAAAAATAGTCTAACCTGCAAGGCAAAACTCTTATTCAGAAAGAGCATTTATCGTATTTAGTTGCCAACATTAAAATAAGTTTTTATTTCAGATGAGAATAATATTATTTTGAAATCGGCCCGAAACAAACATGAAAAAATACAGTCGAATTGCGAACACCCTCCGTTTTTTTAAGTCAGTTAAAAATAATAATGCAATTTTACTACAGTTTTTGTATGACCTTTTCCTTATGGTTTTGGTTCTGGTTATAAATCAGTGTCATCTAACTCCGACTAAAAATAACATCCAAAAAAAAGAAACAAAAACTAAAAGTCAAATCAAAACCTTGACTCAACCACGTAAGCGTCCTCAATATCCTAGTCCCGTGTGTAAGCAGGGTGCGCATGTTTATCCGGGGGGTGTAGGGGTGCAGAGGGGTGTGGGGTGTCCGCCCCCCAGTTTAGACAGTATTGTGTTTGTGCTGCACTTTACACCCCTCAAAGATGCGGCTGATATGAGCGGTAATAAGCTGATAGCAATGATTTTTGCTTGCGAAAATTGTTTACATTATTTTAGGACTTTATCTCTTGGTATGTAGTCCACCAAGGTCTTGTTATGTTAGATAGGTACTCTTACGTAGAAGTATTAGAAAAGTATTAGAGACTAGCTTTTGCCCGCGGCTTCGCTCGCGTTAAATTCGGGGTAACACAATTCCCCTTTCGTGATTTGCAGGTACCCTGCTACCTGTAGTTTTTGCCCTTGCGCCTTATTTATTGTAAAAGCAATGCTAAGTTTTCCCTTTTCTTCCTTATCTCTCCCTCATTTCTCACTTAAAAAAATTGCTTATATCCGTCTCCAGGGTCCCAACTATCTCTGTACCAAAATTCATCAAAATCGGTTTGACCATTTGGGCGTGAAGACGTAACCAACAAACAAACAAACTCGCTTTCGCTTTTATAATATTAGTAAGGATAATCAAGTAATAGTAGAAAAGCTATTACAGTGAAACCTGGATAAGTGAGACTTCCAGGTGTAAATAAATATCTGTCTCACTTACAAAGGGTTTCATTAATAGATGTCAGAATATAATTTTACTTATAGAGATTTAATCCTTACTAATATTATAAAAGCGAAAGTGAGTTTGTTTGTTTGTTGGTTACGTCTTCACGCCCAAATGGTCAAACCGATTTTGATGAATTTTGGTAAAGAGATAGTTGGAACCCTAGAGACGGACATAAGCTAAAATAGGCTTTATAAAAAAGTGGGAAAAGAGGGTGGAAGAGGGCAAAAAAGGGAAACTTAGATTTGCTATTACAATAGATAAGATGCTAGGGCAAAAACTACAAGTAGGGTACCTGCAAATCAGGAAAGGGGAACTGTGTTACCCCGAAAAACGCGGGTGAAGCCACGCGGAAAAGCTAATTTTTAATATATAAACATTAAACGAAAGTTTTAATCTTCATTAAAAATCAAAAAATAAAACTAAAACATGGTCATTGAAACTCAAAATTAAGTGTACTCGTAGAATTAGCGGGTAGAATAAGTAAGAGAACAAACAAAATGATGTAATCTCAGTAACAGAGGTTTATGCATATAAAATTTACTCGCTGTCTCAGTTATAGAGGTAACTATGATGATAAATCGAAAGAACAAATCCCAGATATAGAGGCTTACCTCGTCCCACTAACAGAGGTAATTCAGTGCCAAAGTGTTGGGACCTCAGCATGAGTTCCAGTTATGGAGGTTTCTCACTTATCCAGGTCCCACTTAACCAAGTTTCACTGTACTTGATTATTTTATATTATTTATTGGGTTCACCAACAGTTGTTCACACTGAATACAATGACATACATATTTCATTCTTAAAATTAGATTACAGCGCAACAACTATTTACAGGTAAACACTACATGCTTATTTAATGAAATATCACAACAAGATGTTCCGGGTCTGGACGTTTGTGTATGTGAATTTAAATGGCCACAACGCACCCACGAATCCGGAGAAATTTGTAGTATGAAGGGTAAAAAAAAAGCGCCAATTTGAAATTATATTAAAATTGGAAACCACGAGAAGAGAAAAATTACAATATCCATACAAGGTAAAATTTATCTTTTTTGACTATGACAACATTTGTTAACAGATAAAAATAGATTAATGAAATGTAAAAAAGCAATATTCCCTTACTTAGAGTTAATTAAAAAAGGGAGTTGAAGATACAGTGTTAGCAAAGAAAATTATACCGAGATTGAACTTAGTCATTTAGCGTCGCGCTGCTTAGAAACGCACCTTGCACAAAACTCGCTGCCTGGCTAATCTTCCCAGCACTTTTACCAGAATAATTTACCCTACAATGCTGACTGTTCATATTGGAGAATGGACTAACCTCTACTATTCATTCTTGTTACAGATATGAATTGTTGAAAGAAATGAGTAACTCTAGCAGGTACAGTCATGAGCAATTATATGTCTACACGTCACGTTGCAACTTTTATAAGTGAGATTCTCCTTTCATCGCCATCTGCCCGCCTTTTCCCAACTATATACATACATTGGGTTGTCTTCAAGTCTAACCGGATGCAGCTGAACACCAGTAAATTACATGGAACGACTGCATATTTGACTTCCACCACACAGTAACTGGGTAAAAATTGTTGGCACTGATTTTCTGTATTGATTGTAATTTTATGTTTTTATTACGAACATAGTGTTTTGGATGTCATACCTACATAAAACATTTAGCTAAAATAAACCGTCTTCCACAACACACAAAAAAGTGTAAAATAAGTTAACAAAAAGTTTTTTATTTCAGCCTTTTTTAGTTATGTATCTCCCACAAATTATTATCGAGATTTTATTACCCATTGCTACAAAAATAACATAAGCAGATCATCCATAACTCATAAATTACTCAAGCAAAACAAATACAATTAATAAGAGACCGCCACGGGTGTATAATTATATCATTTGGACAAAATATTTTTTTAAAAAATTGGCCCAAAATAGACAGATAAATTGCGTAATAAAACAGCAAAAAAAACCTACTTATTTTGAATTAAAAAATAAGTCTTATTCCACAAATGAAATGAATGTTGTATTTTGCTAAGTGTATACATATTAGTGTCCGTCACTGTACAAGGTAGGTAATACGTGTGAGAGCAAATCTAAGTTTGTATGATTTACTGCATATTGCATACGGTTTTATGGGCACCGATCTACTTTCATACAGATGTGGCTTTTAGATTTATGTTCTACAGAATGAGCTTCATAAAGTTTCCGATAGAATTTGTGTGAAAGTAAGTGTAATACATTTAATGTAATTCGAGAAAAAAAAACTAGTTGACCACATAGCTTGCAAAGTAGGCAAACTGAAGTGGCAATGACGAAGGATTGAAAGCCATTGGAGCCAAAGAATCCTGGACACGACCTTGCTAGAAGGAGTAGCAACCTAAAAAGACTGGGTCCAGAATACGAATGTGGCTGAATTTCATCACACGTTCTGATTACCTGGGAATTGGATTAAAACCTGATTGATATCAGATACCTATAAAGTTCTTGAGGTATCCTAACAATGAGACGTTAACCTCAACGCTAAGCCGTTCTCATGGACTACTGGAACAATGCACAATGACGGGACAACGTCATTACAAACGACGCATTTCGTGAAATCACTGTTTACTTGGCAAACCTAGTAATGTAATACTTTGTATGGCTGTCGTTGTCCTATGCTGGGCCATAGCACAACTAACCTTACTTATGTCACGGCGATATATTCATTAATATCATTTTCAAAGGATCCAGAAGACTTGGACAGTTGGCAAAGCGTTTTATAAGACGACACGGTTGGCGCAGTGGCTGAGCGATTGAGTGCTACGCTGCGTGTCGCGGGCTCGATCCCCGCACGGAACAAATATTTGTATGGCCTACAGATAGTTGTTCCGGATCTGGCTGTTTGTGTATGTGAGTTTAAATGTTTCTAAACGCACCCACGATACAGTAGTAATTCCTAGTGTGGAACAACGTTTTTAAAAAGGAAAAACAAAAAAAAAACTACAGCTAACTTGGCTGGTAACCAAAACACTTTATTCAAAGCTTTTTTTCTAGTTCTAGGTAAAGTAGTATTTTAATGTGAAATGTCACTTTTTAAAATCTAATTTAATGTCAGCCTGATAGCACTGTTTTAATGAATTAACGGATAAATATTTACATCAATGAGAAAAGTTGTTCCGGTCATTTCTTGCCTTTTTTATGTGGGAAATCCTCAAATAGTTTTGGTGCTAGTCATAGGGGTCGCCTTTAACTGCGGTCGCTGTCTTCGCGATTCTGTTCCACCGGTCTCTATTGGCGAGCACATTCTACCATAGAGTTCTTGGTGACAGATTTGATGGAGTTTGCCCATCGAGTTTGTGGCCGACCACGTGGTTTTGTGCCTTCAACTCCACCCTGAATCACCAAACACTCCATGGAATCATTGTTACAGGTATCGTTTTCAATGAATCTGAGACGGCAGTCTTTGTATCGAGTTCTTTGAGTATGGTTACGTTAGTCCTATGAACGATCCAGATTATTCTCTAAAGGTGCACTTAAAAATGGCTACATATCCTTACTAATATTATAAAAGCGAAAGTGAGTTTGTTTGTTACCTCTTCACGCTTTAATGGTTAAACCGATTTTGATGAATTTTGGTACAGAGATAGTTGGGAACCAGGAGACAGACTAGGCTTGGCATATTTTTTTTTAAGTGGGATGTGAGGGAGAAAGAGGGAACAAAGGGGAAAACTTAGCGTTGCTATTACAAATCAATAAGGCGCAAGGGCAAAAACTGCAGTTAGCAGGTACCTGCAGATCATTTAAGGGGATCTGTGTTACCCCGAATTCAAAGCGAGCGAAGCCGCGGGCAAAAGCTAGTATAAATATAAACCGGTCAAGAGCGAGTTAGATTCGCGCACCGACGCCGGTTCCGTTCAAAGTTGCGACATAAACGGCCATATCTTTTGACTGCGTAGACTTAGAGGGTTGTTTTTTTCACAGCACAAAAGGATCACAAATATGAGTATACGGTTTTAATTACAACTCGATACCTCCACGCGTTCCTGAGATAAAGGGTTCTGACAGACAGACGGACAACAAAGTGATCCAACCACCTTATTGATTTGTAATAGCAACGCTAAGTTTTCCCGTTTCTTCCCTCTTTCTCCCTTATATCCCACTTTTTTTTAAAAAAAAATAGCCTATGTCCGTCTCCTGGTTCCCAACTATCTCTGTACCAAAATTCATCAAAATCGGTTAAGCCATTAAAGCGTGAGGAGGTAACAAACAAACAAACTCACTTTCGCTTTTATAATATTATATATATATGTATATAGTAAGGATTATCTACCTACACGACTTCATCAAAGTATCATCTGTAGAGACTGATAGTAGACACTGATTCATCAAATATTCGTGGGGGTATCGAAATGAACCCTCGGTCCGCGAGTCTGACTCGCTACAACAAAGCAATAAAAAGACATAATAGAAAAGTATTTCGCAAATATAAACTTCCGTCACTGATGGTAGACGTGTCATAGGTAATTTGTATGTGACAGATTTAGATGGACATATTTCTTTGACGATGTTGAAGTCGCGGGCAAAAGTTAGTGGCTAGATAAAGTTCAAAGGTATTAATAATCTGAACTTTATCCTTGTACGTGGATTAGCTTCATTTTTGCGGATGGGAAATCATCTTTTCCATGTTCAGAATAATGTTCTGAAAACGTGGTAACGTTTTTATGGTCAGCGTCCCTTCCATCTTGGATTATACAAGAAGTAGAAGTCTGTTCGTCACATTTCCATCCACGACTTTAGAAAAGCCTTTTTTAGGGATGGGAAATCACCCAAATAACTTCCCCCGCTCTGGGGGGAGACTTTTACTGACTAAAACCCACCCATGTTCCTTCGTTTGCCCTTTATGTTCCGGGACCGCGGTATCTCTTTCGAACATTCCGCAACCCCAGCAGACGGGTGGTCACCCATCCACAGACCCACCTAGGCAAGTGCGGCTTAACCTAAAGGTCGACCCATGCGGCTTAGCACGCGTTTTATTAGTTTTAAGTATATTATTATTTAATACGAGTAGATCAAGTTGTAGGTAAGAATTATAAGACACACATGACTATAAACTTTTGAAGGTTGGCTCCACATCAGCACCTAACCTAACATTCTAGATTTATAATAACTGATCTAGAATCTAGACTTAAGAGACTGGTAATCCTTGTCAACTTGAACTTGACTTACATAAAGTCGTTTTATGATCGTATGTGTAAACTTATGACGTAACGTTACTTCCAGCTTGTATAGTTGCCCACGAAATTGTTTAACCACCCTTTATTCCGATGGGTAATATAGCAGACTTTGCAGATCTCCCTATCTGGGCAGAGCAGAAGGTAGCTTCTGTCTTTGTCAGACTTGTACGAACTAAAACCCACCCATGTTCCTTCTTTTGCCTTTTGCATTCCATGGCCGCGGTATCTCTTTCGAACAACCCGCAATCCCAACAACAGGCCCTGATGATCCATTCAGATTTTATTCGAGAGAGCCATCACATGAAAATTTATGAAGACCCTAATGTGTCACTAGGAATAATCTGAATATTCCTAAAACACTATAAATGTGATATAAATACCTTACAGATAGGTACGTAAGATTCTAATCGCAATTATTTAATTCTTTTTTAGAGTTCCGTAACTCGTAAGGAAAAAAAGAAACCCTTGCAGGATCACTTCGTTGTCCCTTTGTCTGTCAAGACCCTTAAACCAAAGAGATAAAAATATTTATAGTTTTTTCTTATCATCATCATCTGCTTAGCCTTTTCCCAACTATTTTGGGTCAGCTTCCAGTCTTACCGGATGCAGCTGAATACAGTATTTTACATGGAGCGACTGCCTATATGACCTACGCAACCCAGATACCACTGGGTAATACGTAACCCCATGGTAAGACTGATTGTCAGACTTTCAGGACACTGACTACATGTAACGACTGTCTGACTGACAAAGATCTACAAATGACAGCCGGGACCAACAGCTTAACGTGCTTTCCGAGGCACGGAGGAAACTCGGTCACCCATCCACAGACCAACCTAGGCAAGCGCGGCTTAACCCAAAGATCGACCCGAGCGGCTGCTATTATTTAGCCACGAGCTATATAGTTTTTTTTGTATTTTATTTATATTTTTTTTGTATATTTTTTATTAGGAATATTTTTACTAAAAAAAAATTAAGTATCCCGAACACTTTCGATTTTAACAAACGAAAGCTACCTGACAAGCGGACGTGTGACACTAGAGAGAACGATTTGATACCAGTTGCTCTACCATGAGTTTAAACCAATAGTATTCGTCGCTGCTCGATACCGACGCCGTCAATTTTTTGTATGGGAAATTTTACAGCGCCTCTAGCGGTCACTTGTAGAACCAAAATCGGCAGTATGAGACATCCAGTAAGAAACCTATCGTATAGGAACTCGCTAGCGACTAAAGTTTATGGCAGTTTGCTATACAAATCGGTACCATGAGTTACAAATTTGACAGGTACTATCGATGCAAACCGTTACTTCAGTAGTAAAGTAACTCACTAGCTTAATGAAGGATGAAATGCTGTGAAGTGTGTCGTTTAAAACAATTTTTAATTAATTTGTGCATAAATATGTCCGGTAAAACTTATTTAGCGTGGAATATGTTAGCCACGGGTGCTTAGGAACACGAACAACGAGACCAAGGAAATTTCTAAGCTGCTGTGCGAAAGGCTTTTGGAGATCCACTTGCACATATTGGTGAAAATAATTTTATCAAAGAATATAGGCTCAATAAAGAGGTTTTCGAGCATTTGTGTGAACAAAAATAGTATCACTTGAATAGGTGAGAAATAAGAATTATGTTAGAAACTTCATTATTCAAACTTACTTTTGTACATACATGAATTTCACATTTTAAGTAGCTCGTTTAGTTTTATGTTATGTTACGCACATATAAGCTATCAGCGTATTACCGGTAAACCTCTACATTTTTCCCAAGAGGCCATGAGTGTCTATATTCAAGAAGTAACAACAACACTGAACCGTCACCAATATTATGAAAAAGTTTATGAAATTCCCAACCACAAGACAAGAAAGGGATATCATTAAACAAAGGCACATATAAAATAAACTTGTGCAACAAAACATATTTCACTTATCCCTAACAAAGTACCTATTCAGAACTTTTATTTTAGTTACTACACTAGAAGTTATAGGAAGCTAGAAGTTCCCAAAAGTTATAGAATCTATTAATGGTAGTCATTTTATAAGTTCCTTTACTTTCATATTCATGCAGATTCGGACGCGGCCATCATGACATTGACGCATTGAAACATGACGGCTGGCATTAATTTCACAAGGTATAACCCATCCAAATTTAGAAACACATATGTTTTTGATTTACGCTTGCTTTATTACATTTACAATAGGCAGCGTTATAGAATCGGTGTTTTTAATTGGTAGGGTTATCTGCCTTACTCTGTCTTTTACTGTAGCTAGAACGAGACAGCAAACTTAAGTGTGAAGTTTGATACGTAATGGTTCTTGTACCAACATAAACATTTATAAACTGTATAAACAATCGAGCTGTCGCTAGCGAGTCCGTTTAGTTCATGGTACGAGTTTAATTGTAATCTATACGATGCGCGTTTATCCGATATCGACTACGGTAAGATGGTGTCGTTTTACTTTGGCAACTCATGGTAAGCGTACAGGTAGTAACAAGTATTGAATTACGATCTTCGTCTTGTCCCGTCTATCAGTCGTAAAAATTTGAGAGTATCATTCCGACCATAGACATTTTTGATAGGTAATTAAAACATGCTGTCCCACACGGTATTGCAGTTTTGTAAGAAATCATCACCTTGTGTAGTAGGCTTATGTTTATACAGTAGAATCGTAATGTTATATTAAGTTTTAAGCTATTTTGAGATGATCTGAACTATCGTTGAATAATACCTAGTGGCTATTTGTAAACTGGTTTGATGAAACTAGAGTTAGGTAACCAGATTACTAGGCTGTATATGTAATGACCTTCGTTTTGTTTTAGTCTTGATTCTCTAAATATAGTATTACTAATATAATATTTTACCCGATATCGACTCATTTCGTCAGACATTAATATTTCATGTAGGGTTTCTAGTAGAACGAGAATTTCCCGAATTTGTCCTATTTTTAGCGGCAACTTATATTAATTTGACACAACACATAAAGCAAATATTCAACTATTTTATTTTCTGATATCGGTGCTCGAATCCAATACAAGTTATAATATCACAGCCTTTTCGGTATTCTCCTTAATCGAAAAATACTACATTAAAAAATTATAATCACTAGGTTTAATTTTAAAGGAACACGATACACTACTTTCAACCCTTTTCAACCTCATTACGGCACGCTTAATTTTATTAAAACTTTTCTAAAAAGAAGTTACTCTCCTCGTCTTGGTTTACCACAGAAAAAAACAAGAAACTCGACCATAACAATAAGAAAATCGACTTACCGGCAAGGAATATCAGGATCGTAACCGCGAAGCAGACATGCGACCCCCGCGGGGGCGGGACCCTCCCCGCCATTGGCCGAGCGATGGGGGCGGTTTAGCTATAACAACACAGCCTTCACCGACAAAACCTTCTTAGAACACACTCACACTCACAACTCACACAAAAAAAGTAAACTTTGACAATTATTTTGCCGCGTATTTTGACTTTGACGTTTTGATTTTTTTATCGCGCGGTGGTACGTTCACGCTGGGCCACTGCGCATCACAGACTACACTTTCACTCGCGGTACGAACGCTGATTGCGTCATTTGTTTACTTTCACTTATAATCGGTCACATTCGAGATGATTGTTTTACTTTTTTACGAACTATTTATTGTCGGAGTTTCTGTACAGTCTTGCTTTAGAATTGGCTGAGTGATGGTTTGACATGGGAACTGAATTCTGTTGGGAGAAAGGGTTAGTACAGTTCAAAGAACTTTTTGTCTGAAACCTCTAGCTTTTAAGTACTTAAACGGAAAGTACTCCAAAGCTTGTTATATTTAAAACTTTAACATTTAATATGAATATTTTTCTGGTAATTTAAACGAACTGGTGCGTCGCCATTATATTAATTAGGTACTAATAATACTAGTACTATGTACTAGTACTAATACTCTAAAATTCTTGAAATGCAAGTTATATTTTTTTATATTCGCGAAAGCTCTTCTTAAGTACGAAGGACGGTCATTGACTTCGAGACGTTGCATAAGCGAAAAACTACCAGGCAAGCATGACGCAAAAGATTGTGTTTGTTCTACATTATTATTACACAAACCTAATTTAAAATAACTACAATCGTGACTACGTTTTGCCGTTGAAATACTGTAAAAGTAATGAACGTTCTTACTGGCATTTAATATTATTTTGTATATTTTAAAAGGACAACAAGTCTATTAATAATATATAATGTTTGCCTGTTGTTAACAACAATTTAATTGCAATAAATTCGCCAATCTACGTACTTTTAGATTATATGATTACGATCCTACGTACGCGGCAGTGTATTTAATAAATGTTCATTGATTTATTCAATAACCGACAATGTGTACCCAAAAAAGCTTAAAAAGTTACGTCGTTTTTATATATTTTCTATCCCGTGTCTATTCAAAGTAATAGTTAGTGGCTCTACTACACGTACACAAAGCATTTTCTACCACAACAGTCTTTATACAAAACTCTACACCGACTAAGCAGATAATGATGATTTCAAGTGCATCATCATTATTTGCTTAGCCTGTTTATACCACATTTACAACCATATTGGGATTGGCTTGAATTCTATTCTAACCAGATACAGCAGAAAACCAATGGAGCGTCTGTCTATCTGAACCTGGGTACCACGGTACCCTTTGTTAAGACTAGTAGGTAGACTTTGAGGCTAAATTATAAAGCACAAGACATGCAGGACTAAATATTCCCAGTTCAAAACATTCCAAGCTGAGTCAGTCATGCATCAAAGAGCAGAACAAGGAAATTAATGTGATCCAACTTATCTATGTAACTGTCTGTTTCGTAAGTCAAACAGCATTGAGAAATGTACAGTCTTGAACAAAAATATGTTTACATTTTGTTTTGATATCAGTCATTTGTCAAATTCACTCTAGATTCTAAGATGATTGTTAATTCTAAAAAAATATATTAGTGAATAAACCGGAGTGACATAATTAAATTAAATTAAATTTGTTTGATTGAAGCCCGTAACAAAACGTAGGTTCTAAGTCTGAAGAAACACCATGAACATAACAATTTATCAGGGGCTTAGTATAGCCACATTATTTATTTTTTCTTTAAGTACATACTAACAGAGTTTTTAATGATAATATAATAATCATCACGGTTCAGGCTGTCCGTTTGTGGAACGAATTGCCGTTGTCAGTAAGACAAGCTCAGTCACTCGTTGCTTTTAAAACCTTAGTTGCAAATCATTATTTTTCCCATTTGTCAACCATATAATATTATAAAACACATGTTAAATAAATAGATTATATGTATTTATTTATGTATTTATATATTTTGAATAAGTAACTTTATTTTAATTATTTGTGTAGTATTAGCAGTAGGTACACCATTGACTACCCCCGTTGTATTTTTATATTCGTAAAGTCCATCCAAAGGTTGTCTGGAAGATATCGCTATTAGCGATAAGACCGCCATTGTAACCATAGATTTAGCACTTTTTTATAAAACAGTTTGTTTTTTAAATTTTTGGTGTGCAATAAAGTATATTCTATTCTATTCTAATCACTAACACAATGTGGGCCAATACTCTGTAAATAAGTTTTTTTTTTAAATAACTTAAAACATAACATCACGCATGTAGTCACTGAAGGGTTATGCAGAGTTATACGTTAACGTAGTAGACGTTTACGTATACGTAGAGACAACCATCACGAAGACACCATCATGGTGTAGGTGGACCATAGACACTCTTTTATATTATTTTGGGTAGTAGAAAATCATGGCTAAATTGGGATTGAGATTAAAGCACGTGTGACAAAATACATGTTCGAAATAACATAACATCATAAAGAAGATCATTATCATCATTCTACTACTCTTGTCCCAATCTATTTGAGGTTGGCGCAGAACATAACTACCTCCATACTACAAAATTACAAAAAATAAAATAGTATGAGAAAATCACGCGTAAAAGTGTATATTTATGAAAGCCCCCGACTGTACCGTCAGTAGGTACAAAATTTAACTGCAGATATTGTGGGAAATCGTGATAATGAGGAAGTGTTATACAACTAGATTTTATTTTAAAAGAACTATGAAAGTATGAAACCCTTTGTTACAGTGTTATTTAGAAAGTCTTCTCCTGTAACTTTGTTAGTTATGGTAAAAAAAAATCACAGGTTTCGTTAATAGTACTGCTTTTGTTTTTACTTTTAAAATGTTTATTCGAACTAGTATTTAAGCAATGTCAAGGGTTATTGTGTAAATTAAGTTTTTTTTTTTATTCTTACGTATTTAGAAAACATAGATTTAGAACAAGAATGGATGACCACAACAGCTTTAAAATGCTACAAATACAGTTTTCCCCGAACCACTATGACACCTGTCTCAGCTAGTAGGCGATACACCACACATCTAGTATCTAGTAAAAGATAAGAGGAACACCTGGACATTTCTTTTTCCTTTTTTGATTGAGAAAGTTCTCATGGATACCCTCCGTCTATAAGCGAGGGAGGAGGGGCAAGGGCTATATCGGACCAGTGTTACCATCAAATTGTTGATTGTTTAATTATATAATAAGCAAAAGTATGAACTCTGCCTTTTTTACCGTTCCTACTGTTTTCTACTGTTTTTTTTTCTGGCGAGTTATTGTTTTTAGTTTTTTAGGGTTGCCAACACTGTATCGGACCCTAACTGACTAAAAATCCCCTGTACCTATTACTACCATGTGTGGACAAATCTACCGTGCAGTTGTCCACATTAGTCCTGGATCGACAGTTATATGGAAGAGGACTTTGCTCAGCAGTGCGATGATGTAACAGTAAAAACAAGAATAAGTTAAAAATAGACCCACTCTTTATAAAGTCACTACCCACATGTCAAAACATTTACGTAAACTTCCATGCAATTTTTATTCAAACGCCCAATACAGGAAAATATCGTATTGTTTTTTTGAATAATAGCACCTGCATCGGCAATGAAAAACTACCCACTTTTTTAAGTAATATTATGTAATATCAAAAAGAGAAATTATAAAAAGAGCATTGACGCAACTGTCTCACTTGAATTTCTCTGGATCGCTATTTAAATGAAAAAAAAAATGTTTGTTTGACACACACATGAAATCAAAAGTTATTTATTCAAATTAGGCTGTTAATCAGCACTTTCTGAACGACACATTACAAGAGACAGTCCCACAAAAACGCCCTGCCCTTTGCCACTTCCTAGTGTTTCAGCTGAGAAAAAGAAGTGGCGGAACAAAGTCCCCAGCAACACATCTGTCTGTCAGATTAGAACTTGAACCAGATTTTATACAATTTCGTTTATCACAAGGTTCATTTAAGAAATTTAAGGACTCGCAAACAGGTTTCGTAAAAACTTTCGGCATATCTTTTGACTACGTAGACTTAGAGATATGATTTTTCCACCACTCCAAGGGACCACAAGCCTGAGTATATGGTTTAAATTTCACCTCGATTCCTTTACGCGTTCCCGAAGTAAAAGCTATTGACAGATAGACGGACAACTAAGTGATCCGATAAGCGTTTTTTTTCCCATTAAGGTACGGAATAGGCGTGACGAAAGATTTAAAAATCCTCTTCCATAATGTGGACAGGAGCGTACACTTTTACTATTTACAAAAAAGCCTTTATTTCGGTAATAAACTTAAGTTTAACAAAGTTTGAAGCCATTTTTCTCATAATTTTTCAATAGTGCCCGAAAACAGCTCGCATTTGTCATGGCGTCGGCATGACGTCACAGTTAAATAAAAATTACATTGTTTCTATAACAACGTCCCATAAATCACATAACCGTGACGTCATACGCTGTGATCGGTGTTTCAGTCAAAATGGCCGATTGCAGTATTTTAATGTTTTATTTTATTGAAAATCTTAATTATCTGTTATTTTTAAATAAAACTAAACCTGTGTTTACTTTTTTTTTAATATGACTTCTCCCCTGTCATCACTGAATCAGCGATTTTTTTTATACTGTCGTCATGCCTATTCTATAAATGAAATTCGAAGATCAAACCGTCACTCATTCCAATATCAAATGTAACTTTCAGTATGTAGTCATGACGTCACTCTCGAGTAGAGACGTAATAGTTGAGGCGTCACTATCTCAGATGTTTATGGCCAAAATGAACGTGGGAGTTCGAATATTATCTCAAGTACACTTGACCCCTGACCTTACCGCTCACTGAGACCATTACTGTAGTAGTGCGAATATTACTTACTTTTTGTCATTTCGGATATAATATTCTATTTTAAAATGGAGTTTATGATACATTTTTGTAACATATTTTTATAGCTCGTACACGTCAAATGCCAAACGCTAGTTTAGACCCTCTAAATGAAAAAATAACATGAGAAGTGTCAAGGGACACCCGGATGGAACGACGTTATTATTTATTATGTACAAAAAACCTGTATACACTCAACAAAAATAACTGGCTTGCTTTCTTTGACAGAGAGACAGACAGAGAAACACGCGCACGCTGCACGTGTTACAACTGTAGCAAAGAGTGTCGTTACAACTTTTGGTCTTAATTTTTTCCGTCTAGCCCCCTTTTGCAACGCTCGATAAGGAACTTCGTTCAAAAAACCGGCCCGTATTACAACTATAGCAAAAAGTGTCGTTACAACTTTTGGTCTTAATTTTTTCCGTCTAGCCCCCTTTTGCAACGCTCGATAAGGAACGTCGTTCAAAAAACCGGCCCGTATTATAACGACACTTTTTGCTATAGTTGATAGCAAAAAGTGTCGTTACAACTTTTGGTCTTAATTTTTTCCGTCTAGCCCCCTTTCGCAGATAAGGAACTTCGTTCCAAAAAATTCTGCCAAGAGCGAGTTGTACTCGCCCACTGAGGGTTCAGTACAACCTTGCGACATAAACGGCCATATCTTTTGACTGCGTAGACTTAGAGGGTTTTCACAGCACAAAGGGACCACAGTTTTGAGAACATATTTGGTTTTAATGTCAACTCGATACCTTAACGCGTTCCCGAGATAAAGGGTCTTGTCAGACAGACGGACAACGAAGTGATCCTATATGGGGTTCGGTTTTTGTTTTTGAGATACAGAACCCTAAAATACGAACAATAAATGTTTTGAAACCATTAACCGATATCGATGTGTCACCCGCATAGCACATTTTCGTAAAAATTATACAGTTAGCGAAACTGCTTGGTGATATCCTTACTAATATTATAAAAGCGAAAGTGAGTTTGTTTGTTTGTTACCTTTTCACGATTCTGATGTTTTTTTTAAGTGCTAAATGAGGGAGAAATAGGGAAGAAAATGGAAAACTTTACAATCAATAAGGCGCAAGTGCAAAAACTACAGGTGGCAGGTACAATGTTCACTGTACCTGCAAATCAAGAAAGGGGAACTGTGTTACTCCAAATTTAACGCGAGCGAAGCCGCGGGCAAAAGCTAGATTTTTACAAACTTAAAAAAAAATGACGTATATTTAAAACCTCCACTGACAAATACATACTTTAATATAAAATCTACGGATTTCGACGAAACGGATAAGAACATAGGATATTTCTGACTTATACGCAGACAAAGTCGTGGACAAAACCTAGTCAGTACGTAAGGTGTGTGTCTGATGCTAATTGCTAATTACTATTTGTCTTGTCATAATCAATTCCCCGTAATTATTTGCTTTAAATATTTTCCTTTAACTACGCAATGATTCTTTACGTGTCGTGTAAAACAAAGACGCTTCGAAGAAAATAGTAGTAGCCTTGAAGAATGCTTTGTACAGACAACAACAAAACGAAGAGGAAATGTCACTGAGATTCTAGATTTCCGTGAAAACGTGTGTAATTAATTTAGACAACAAAATGTAGTACATAGAACTATACAGCGTTATACGTTTTTCGGCGAAATGACGTGTTTTGTGATTGGATGTATTGTTATGATAATAAATCCTTACTAATATTATAAAAGTGAAAGTGAGTTTGTTTGTTTGTTACGTCTCCACGCCTAAATGGCGAAGCCGATTTTGATGAATTTTGGTACAGAGATAGTTGAGACCCAGGAGACGGACATAGGCTACACCCGCTCCGCCCAGATCGGAGAAAGTTATTTGATAATTTCCTATCCGCGTAACGCCTTAATTCTTCGGCAACTATACTTAAGTGTCGTCAATGAAAACGGATGTTAATTGATTATTATATTATGATTAATTATATTGCTGTCTGTACAAGTACCGCTCACTTTTTTGACGATCGTTGCACCAAGGCAACAGCGGCGACGCCGACGGTAGACACTCAACCAGATCGTGATTAGGATATCTACCTTCCCACACAATAAACTACATAGACTTTTGTTTTAAGAACGAACTTGTCGTGCGTGATATAAGTATCTAGACGACAAAATTGACAATGATCTATATAATATAAATTGAAATTAACATAATTTATTAAACCAAAATAACTAAGTTATAAATAAACTAAACATAGCGTCAAATAATAATAATATTGTGAGGAAGTTCTTGTCTCTGGAGCCCTAACCACCGGTAGCTTGGACCATGCTCCCGATACCGGCGGAGACCTATATTTATATTTTTGAATGTTTCTTTTTATATTTTTTTAAAGATATGTTTAAATATCTAATATATAAAATTCTCGTGTCACAGTTTTCGTTCCCATACTCCTCCGAAACGGCTGGACCGATTTAAACGAAATTTTGTGTACATATCGGGTAGGTCTGAGAATCGGCCAACATCTATTTTTCATACCCCTAAGTGAGCAGCGGGTGAAACCGCTGGGCACAGCTAGTGTATTTATAAGATTAAAAAAGGAATAAAGAGAAAATAACAATATAAATTAATAGACTATATAACATCACGCTTCGACACTAAGGAGCTGTACAGGATGATACCGCTAGGCACGGAGAAAGAAACATATAAACACACAACAACGAGATAAAATAAATATTTAAAATCTAAACAATAAACTCACTTGGTTGTAATTTGATCTATGTTTAAATTAATGCAAAAAAGAAATTAATATAATGTATGACACATGCATAATATGTACAATGTTACAACCGTTCGATGTCTGAATAGATTAAACCCGATATTATTTGCATTCGCATGAAATACAAACACATCTCCTACTTTTATTTTATTGAGCTTTTAAAACTAACGTAGGCACAATGTTACGGAATATATTCATGATACTACAGCCTGTCAATGTGTGAAAGTTCAACTTCAACTTCAACTCTTCATTACTGGCTTTTGTGGACGAGAGATACCACAATTTTGCCAATAACACGTGTACTGTCATACTGTGTGAAAGTTTCAGTCTCGTTATATTTTCCTGTCAAACAGGACAGCGGATTACTTTTGACATTACACATAATTTTTTTATACCCTTTTTATTTAAAAAATAGTAGAACGCAACTACGGTGAATTGAACCTTTTTACTTTGACACTTAAAATCTGTCATCTGTTATCGAATGTCTTTGGAAACCTAAATCTGGCAAATAAATGGTTTGTAGTGGAAACCTAGTTACTATTTTAATTTAATGTTAAAATAAAGTATTTTATAAAAAAAAATGGGTTCTGTCGAAATTATGATGCCAAAAGAAAGCCAAAACATTCGTTTCTATAGCTACACTAAATATAGAGTTTGAATTAAAAAAATATCCAAGTTACAAATATTACAGCACTTTTTCTGGCATTTTCTAGTAAATGCACTGCGCTTGTAAAGGCTCTGCGTCGGAATTCTTTCAGCACACCGCCATATTGCCAACTATGCAGCCTGAAGCGTACACTAAAACATTTCGACTAGGTTTTGTTTTTATGTTGAATTTATATAGACATAATGTCGTCGACAAATGAACTGCTTGGACTGCACAATTAAATATATTTTAAAATGGCAAAGGAAATAATGTTAAACTTATTTATTCGATTTAATTACAAAGCTATGTGATTATTTATGGTAATTACGTTAGCAAAATATATAATGATTAATATTAGGATAAATTAAAAATGAATATTTTCAAACTAAATTTTAAATCGCTTGTTTTAAAAATATGCTTATTTTTTAACCGGCGTTTACATAATATTATTTTGTAAAATGAAATGTAATTATAAAGTTCTTAATTCTCTATGTACTCCGAATAATAAACACAAACAACCATTAACCGAAAACTACTTTTTTTTTAATTTCCACCAACTGTCCCACAAACTAAACATATTCAAAAAAATTCAAATTCAAAAATCGAACCGAGAGAACACCGCACGAAAAAATCAATTCTTTTTAGTGGCAATTTCGTGGAATCGCGTCGATTTTTATTTTGAAAACGTATTTACAGTTTTTCGTGTTCGCACCAGTTCGTTTTTACGGTTTTTAGTATGTTTTAGTATTGAGATGGTTACTTTGTGTTGGTAGGTGTCATGTGGAGCGCAATACGCGCTTGCCGCGGCGCGGCCGGGTTCGTACTAAGCAGTTTTGGCGGTGCAAGAGCTTTCAGGGAGATTTACCAGCTTTTTTGGGAGAGACAGTCGGTAAATATCTGAGGGTAAAGATATTTTGTATTACCTAATTATTCACGTATTTGGTTCTTCTTTATTGTAAGTAAACCTCCGCAAATAATACTCGTGTTATTAAGAATATAAAGATAAATCGGTTTCGGTCACATCACTAACTAAGGAATTCAAAAACAAACAAAAACAAAAAAAAAACTGTAAAAATAAGTGATAATAACTGTAAAGTACTTAAATAAAATCACTGATTACATTCAAGAAGAAAAAACTGAATGTACAGGATAAAAAATATCTACCTACAACAAAAATAATAACTATAACTACAAAAAATCCAACTCCGACTTCTGTTCTGGCAACCCACCCTACTACGCCGCCCTGTGTAGCCGTAGACCCCGCCCGCTACGCGCTACGACGTTGCTACGGTGCTACGCGCTACGCCATACATATTCTACATAACAAATACATCACACCAGTTATCTACGAAGGGTTAGGCAGAGGTTTACAGAAAATCCTCATTATGCCAGTGTAATAGGCAGTAGCAGTGTAGCCTATTGGCTTCTACCGGAAACAAATTCAGACATCGTGGTGCTATAAAAAAAGTCCTGATGGAAAAAGTCAATTTTCATTAAAATAAACCTATTTTAAAGTTTTATTTAGTTTAACTAAGCAGGTTAATGTTGCTGTTTATGGTTATGAATCACGAAGGTTTTAATTTTCCTTTACATAATTTAAAAAAAACCCGCGCACCGAAGTTTCTGAAATAAACTTGTATAATTGTGTTAATAAACGTGTCATAATTGTTGACTGCGCAGACTTAGAGAGAGTGAGTGAGTGAGTGAGAGACTTAGAGAGACTTTTTTTTTCAAAGAACAAAAGGACACAGATTTAAGTATCTGGTTTTAATTTTAGCTCGATATTTCCACGAGTTCTCGAGATAAAAGCCTAAAAAAGATACAAATTGACGTATCGTTTTACATCTGATCATGTAGAAATGTTAATAAGTAAATACTGCGAACAAAGTTTTAATTAATATTAATTGCAGTCCGAAGCCCTTATGTGTTTTAGTCAAAAAGACATCCATTTAAATCTCAATATGTTAACATTGTTTTATTTAGGACTAGCTTTTGCCCGCAGCTTCGCTCGCGTTAAATTCGGGGTAACACAGATCCCCTTTCCTGATTTGCAGGTACCTGCTACCTGTAGTTTTTGCCCTTGCGCCTTATTTATTGTAAAAAACAATTTGTTTAAGAAAGCTAAGTTTTCCCTTTTCTTCCCTCTTTCTCCCCCTTTCTCACCTTTTTTAGCCTATGTCCGTCTCCGGGGCCCCAACTATCTCTGTACCAAATTCATCAAAATCGGTTTGGACATTTAGGCGTGAAGGCGTAACAAACAAATTTACTTTCGCTTTTATAATATTACTAGCTTTTGCCCGCGGCTTCGCTCGCGTTAAATTCGGTAGCGCCTTATGGATTTGTAATAGCAACGCTAAGTTTTCCCGTTTCTTCCCTCTTTCTCCCTCATGTCCCACTCTTTTTAAAAAAATAGTAGCCTATGTCCGTCTCCTGGTTCCCAACTATCTCTGTACCAAAATTCATCAAAATCGGCCAAGCCATTAAAGCGTGAAGAGGTAACAAACAAACAAACAAACAAACAAACTCACTTTCGCTTTTATAATATTAGTAAGGACTAGCTGTGCCCAGCGGTTTCACCCACTGAGGTTTAGGGGTATGAAAAATAGATGTTAGCCGATTCTCAGACCTACCCAATATGTACCCAAAATTTCATAAGAATCGGTCGAGCCGTTTCGGAGGAGTACGGTAACTAACATTGTGACACGGAAATTTTATATATTAGACTAGCTGTGCCCAGCGGTTTCACCCGCTGAGGTTTAGGGGTATGAAAAATAGATGTTAGCCGATTCTCAGACCTACCCAATATATACCCAAAATTTCATAAGAATCGGTCGAGCCGTTTCGGAGGAGTACGGTAACTAACATTGTGACACGGAAATTTTATATATTAGATTAGTAAGGATTGATAATGTCTTCTTCTTCTTCTATTTATTTGTTGCGCAATATCTTAGCTTTGCTATACAGTATAGTTGCATACGCAGAATAATAATAATTCCTTTGTTGGACTAGCGAATCTGTTAAATAGATTACAACACAACAAGGAGTTCTAAATTACTGCTGCTAGCTGCAGACTAAATTGTCAGATTAAACCAGTCTTGCCTAGGGTGATCTGTGGATGGGTGACTACCCGTTACATACCGAATTTCCACCGTGCCTACGAAAGCACATTAATCTTTGTTGGTCCCGGCTGTCATTTGTAGATATTTGACAGTTTTACAGGTAGTCAGTGGCCCAAAAGTCTGACAACCAATCTTATCAAGAGGTACCGTATTAGCCAGTACTAACTGGGTTGTGGAGGTCGTTCCATGCAAAATACTGGTAACATTTGGTTAGACTGGAAGCCGACCCCAACATAGTTGGGAAAAGGCTAACCGGATGATGAGCTTATTTACTAGCTGCGGCTTCGCCCGCGTAATGATAAAAAGTATCCTATGTGTTATTTCAGACTATAATCTAGCTCTGTCCCAAATTTCATCAAGATTCGTTCAGAACTTTTTTGGTGAAAGAGGATAAAATATACATCCATACTCACAAACTTTCGCATTTATAATATTACTAGCTTTTGCCCGCGGCTTCGCTCGCGTTAAATTTGGGGTAACACAGTTCCCCTTTCCTGATTTGCAGGTACCTGCTACCTGTAGTTTTTGCCTTTGCGCCTTATTTATTGTAATAGCAAAGCTAAGTTTTCCCTTTTCTTCCCTCTTTCTCCCTCATATCTCAATCTTTAAAAAAAAAGTTTTTTTGCCTATGTCCGTCTCCAGGGTCCCAACTATCTCTGTACCAAAATTCATCAAAATCGGTTTGGCCAACAAACTCACTTTCGCTTTTATAATACATAATTATTATAGTAAGGATATTAGTATGATATATAATATACATATATATAGGTAGTAGGATTTAATTTGTAAGTTGCGTGATCATCGGTAACAGCACATACACTACTCTTTTGACAGTTATTGTACCTTTGGCATCAGCTACCCGATTCTCCAATAGCAACCTTATAGCAACTACAATAAAGACCATTAAACGGACTGTACATAGCATCACACAAAGTCACATGGTTTGTGCTACACTGCCTTCAGTGAATGAGGTTACATGTCCGCACGTCAGAGAAAGCGTTGACACCGACACGTCAGTAACGTCGATAGCTATATATTAACAGTCAAATGATGCTTGGTTGCACTGAGTATCATGGTGTAACAGAATCCATTGTAGATAGACTGTATGGTTTACTTAAAGGTAATGTTAGTACAATGGTGAAGTAAGATCTTACGGCCAACACAAAGGGACAGTTTTTCTGTGGTCACGATGAAGGAAAGTCTAAAATACCGTACCATTATTCTCCCACCCTTTTTCTTGCATTTGAAAATTACCAAATAATTTCTCCTGCTCTGGGCGGAGCGGGGGGGAGACTATCAGTCTTTCACTGACTACAACCTACCCATGTTCCTTCTTTTGCCCTTAATGTTCCGGGGCCGCGGTATCTCTTTCGATTCTCCCACCCTTGAACCAATTCGTTTAGGGTCCTTATATCTGTTATTCGTTATAACACGAAGGGCAACAGAAGGAACATAGGTTGGTTTTCATCAGTAATAGTCTGACACTCCCCCCAGAGCGGTGGAAGTTATTTGATGCTTTCTGATAGAAAAAAGGACTTAGCTTTAGGATATGCGCGCAGCAGCAACTGCGTCGAAAACTATGCCAGAGGAACATAACCGGGTTAAAAGTACGCTACGCTATAGTAATCTAAAATAAAGTAAATCTAAAAATAGTTAATCCAATTCATAAAATATCTGTGCATCAAAAACATAATTTGTGTGATTTAAAGAGTATAAAAACATTAATAACATCCATCCCATTTATCCTCACTAACTTGCGCGTTTATAACAATAGCCAGATATAGGCAGGGACCTTGTGCCCCTTTAATAAGCATAAGCAGTTGCTTAACTGAGAATACGCCAAAAAAAGTTGTAAGTATTTTTATCCCAATCTGATTATATATTGTACCCACACCACGCCTGCCGAGTTTCGGTAGCTAATTTTTCAATCTAGATGCTATAACACCACCGTGCCTACAGCCTTTTGTAGACCAATAGCTATGCCTACCACCTTCTGTATACCGATACCTATGCCTACCGCCTTTTGTTTGACGATACCTATGTCTACCGGCTTCTGTTTGACGATACCTGTGCTTACCGCCTTCTGTTTGACGATACCTATGCTTACCGCCTTCGGTAAATCGATACCTATAACTACCGCCTTCTGTAGCCTGATACCATTGCCTACCGCCTTCCACAGACCGATACTTATGCCTACCGCCTTGTGCAGACCGTAACTTTTGCCTACCGCCTTCTGTAGACCGATAACTATACCAACCGCCTTCCACAGCCTGATGCTTTTGTCTGCCGCCTTGTGTAGACCGATACCTATGCCTACCGCCTTCTGCAGGCCGTATTTTTTGCCTACCACCTTCTGTTGACCGACAGCTATGCCTACCGCCTTCTGTACGGAATGACGGCGGTTTGCGTCTGAATTTACAATGGGAACCAATTTTCGTGGTGCTCTCCTGAAGCAGGGTTAAAGCGTCATCAGGAGTGAGAGCATCTCTTTCGAATAGCAGGAAATTTATTGAATAAAAATATTACAACAACTTTCAGAAAAAAAAATGCACAAATGCACGACAATTTCCCTTAAACCCAATCACATTACACAAAGTACGGTGACAAGTTATCCTCGTCTCAATATAACATGCATTAAGGTAATCGTTACTCCCCTGCATTCATCCCCATTCATCCCTAGGGGGTGTAATACGAGGGTTGCACCCCCATGGTTTGTGGAAGCGTTCGGTTATTATATTTTGGGAAGCTAGGAGGTTCGGAACATTGTGGAAAGCTTGGATTAATTTGTTTAAAATTATTACCGTTTTCAGTAATACTAAGTGACGCCGAATTAATGGATATAAATAAAAGCGCTTTGCTCAATTTTTACCGCTTTAAATACTAGAATTTATCTGAAATTTTAATTTAGATTTTGATTTGTTTAAAAAAAACGCTGCCCCTCTCTAGGAATTTCACCTGTATCGTGGGTGCGTTTATAAACATTTCTACTCACATACACAAACAGCCAGGCCCGAAACAACTACCTCTAGGTCTTACAAATACTTGTTCCGTGCGCGGGTCGAACCCGCGACACGCAGCGCAGCAGTCGATCTCTCAGCCACTGCGCCAACCGTGTCGACTTACTTCTTAGCTTAGTGTTGTTGTGTTGATACCTTGTGGGTCTAGTCGGTGCAATCGCGACTACAGAGCATGAGGTCTCGGGTTCGATTCATTGCAAATTGTTATTGTGTTTTGCCAGCAGGATTTCTCAGTAGCACTACACCCACGTTTCCCCTGTTATATTTCAGAACCTTGTATTAGGAGCTGGCCTAATGCCATCAACTGGTCACAAATCCACACTCCATGTCTGCTAGTGACCAATCCCTGGTGGCATAACAATAGCAATAACTTTGCTCTAAGTAAACTACTGGTATTCAGCTGCATCCGGTAAGACTGGAAGCCGACACCAATATAGTTGGGAAAAAGGTATCTATTCTATTGTCAACTCTTTTAATAAGTGCCTCCATATACTGCATGCAACTTTTTTAGAACAAGCAATATAGATAAAATTTTAAAATTCATGTAGGTCCCTTTCGGGAGTACACCCTTTCGATTATAAAAAGAATTTTTAAAATCGACCTACAATCGATGCAGAAATCGCGTAAAAAACATTTTTGTGAAGTCGGTTAATATAATACAAGAGAGTAATACATCTAATAGGTACGGTTTAATAGCAACCCCTTGGAGCCTTGCTTAAGTGGTGAAAACTAACCCCCGACGCAGAGGGGTTGAATAAGAATTGAATCTCAACCGATTTGCCGTGACGAATCTAAAGAGCCGATTTGGGAAGAACGAAATTAAGATTTTGTTGAAAAAGGGGTGAAAAAGAATGCATAAAACTATTTCTCAATCGTCTCTGTGTTTTACATCCTTATTAAGGAGTATTTTGCTCAACAATTTTTGACAAAAGGCTGAATGAATATTAAGGAGGACAAAATACAGGTATAAAAAAAAACTCACAAACGCATGACATTATCAATACAACCTTTTTTATTATTTTGCGTATTACGCACGGCGACCAAACTGTTCATAACAAGTTTTAATGGATCTCTCATTGTATTGGAAATCCATAAAAAGCGAGGTTACGTTATACTGGAACGTATGGTTTGATGTGTCGCCGTGTGTACAAGTGTGAAAAAGGCAAAAATAAGTACAAATACTTCTATCAAAAATATTTCTGTTGTAGAAAGCCTGTCTGTCGTGTGGTTATAAACGGACATGTTCTTCCTACAGCAGCTATGAGTTGGTAAGCGGTCGCAATAATGATAATGTTTTCAACACTTGCTTTCAAGGCCCATAAAATACGAGAAGAAAAGTTTGCTTTGGTACAAGTAACGCCATCTAGCAAAAACTATGAAACTAAACGGCTAATCAAGCGTCGCTACATTTTCTGTTCGAGCTCCAGTTGAATGAGTTCCTAATTAGTTCACTTTATTTTCAATAGATGTCGCTACCACACAAATGTAGGTATGTAGCAAAAATAAATTTTGTAACTATTGGGTGGGCGGGTCTGTCTGCAATAAACATCAAGGGACGTTATACATCCATTTCTGTATTGCTAAATGTTTGTTTTTGCTTAGTAATGACAAAAATGGATTGTAACTGAACACTACGTGTTGGCGTTATCAATGATCGAATTATTAGTTTTTCGTTATCAGATGAAATAAAGTGCTAATCAGTTGATAACTGCTTTAACCTTAATTTAATGTTCATATCGTGAGTCATGTTATTTTAAGGAATTTTAACAGCTGATTCGATCATAACTATTTTAATATACCAACCTAATAATACAACGGAATTAAAATATTGATCTTTATTTTCGTGCCAAATTTTATTTGAAATAAATCTAGATAGTTGGAAATTCAAAGCTACTGAAAGGATTAGGACATTAATTGTAATTTTGTCGTAAATGTAACATGTAATAATAAGTTATGAGAACACTAGCAGCGCGACTTTCTAAAATTACCATTCACGGCCGGATTTCTATAAGAGTTTGGGAAGTTTTCAGAAAAAAAATGAAAACAAGTTCCAAGCTTTTGTAAGCCTACCGTTACATAGCGGAGTAAACGGTTTTCGGAAAAAGAGACCCTACCCTAGCATTCAATGTAACTTTACTACCGGGTTAAATAACGATAGAGCAATGACCCTCTTCAACAAAATATAAAAAAAACATCTCCTATTCAACACAATAGACTACGTTTTACCATATCCTGCCTGAAGCTAAATAGAACCGTGGTCGTTTAATTTACGCGAATTATTAAAAAAAAAAAGTAGTTTCAACTGGTTGTTACTAACGTTACAAGGCACATCTTACAGTTATTGTAGTTCTGTTGTTACGAATAAATTAAGAAACAGACGATTGTTATCTATGGTCTGTGAAACGCGGGTCGTGTCCTAAGGTTGACTCAGCGCATGCGTCATAACACGTATGTAACCAATATACCATGGCTGACGTCAAAATTTAGAATTAATTTAATATAAGCTGAGTTTGATGTGTACCTATTATTAAACCCTTTTTAAACCTATAATCCTTACTAATATTATAAAAGCGAAAGTGAGTTTGTTTGTTTGTTTATTTGCTTGTTTGTTTGTTACGTCTTCACGCCTACGTGGCTACACCGATTTTGATGAATTTTGGTACAGAGATAATTGGGACCCTGGAGACGGACATACGCAATTTTTTTCAAGTGAGAAATGATGGAAGAAAAGGGAAGACTTTGCTATTACAATAAATAAGGCGCAAGGGCAAAAACTACAGGTAGCAGGTACCTGCAAATCAGGAAAGGGGAACTGTGTTACCCTGAATTTAACGCGAGCGAAGCCGCGGGCAAAAGATACTTATTTAAAAAATGTCTATTTTTCGCAAGCAGCGCCAACACGAAACGTCAATTTATGTTGGATGGTTCAAACAGTCACAGTTTCAATTTATATCAATTTGTTTGTATTATTTATATGTTTTAAACTTGTCTTCAGACAAGTTTAAAACATTCAATAAATAACGGATATGTGACCGTCAAAGATAATTTAAGTACATTTACATGGAATAATAACGTCATATATTATTTTCGTAATGTCAGTTATTCGCAGAAGAAGAATTAGAAGAATACTTCCTATGCAGAATACACCGAGCACCACTGTATCTTCGAAGAGGCGATCGGCGGCGGCGGCGGTGACGTCTCGCATCCGGCCCTGAATCAGGCCATGTTTCTGAGCAAGACGGCATGGAAAGGATTCACCTCCTGCCAAGCAGTTATGCTAGCGAAGGAGGTAGCTGGAAGTTTGAGGGAGAGAGAACCTCAAACCATCTCGTCACCGCGAGTCGCTTCGGGCGTCGGGAGCCGCGAGACGACTCCCGGCCACCCTAGACGCGGGTCTGTGGACAGTGGGCAGTGGGTAGCTCACCGTTCGTTCATAGTGACGACAGGCCGTGTCAACGCGCTGTTAACAAGGCCTGTCTTTTTTACAAAAATAAAGTTAAAATTCTTATACATTTTCCATTGTCAATAAGTCAGATTCAGCACATTGTGTGCTAAAAGTATTAAATAAATAAATATAGTACACCTTCGGGAGTACCTATACCCTTTCAGTTATAAAAATAGATTTGAAAACATAAGCACAGCTATTGACGGAGAAATCGAAACATACAAAAAAAGAGTCGAATTGAGAAACTCCTTCTTTTTCTGAAGCCGCATAATAAATTATATTTGATACATTTTATCATAAAATGTTTTTTAAACAAGATTTGTAACCAAATCCATTTTGCTGATATTTTCATGCTCAAAAATAAAATATGCCCTGAACATCTAATTCACTTGACTTGACACAGCGAATGCAGAACGATGAGAACCATTTGTAAAAACCGGAAATCCATTTATAAAAAGTGTGCCATGTCGCCAGGAAGTTTACCTATTTAAAAAAAAACCTTTTTACTTAAAAGTTAAAACCCATATTGTCATAAGTTGCTTAAAGATTGCATCTACATGTAAATATTTAGGCCATGCAAATGCATTTACGACGCGTACGATGCCTAATAAAAATTTACAAACAAAGGAGGCCTTGCATCCAATCCGAACTTCAATAAAGATCGTCTCTTTGTGTACTGCCATCTTGAAAACTGCTGAACCGATTCAATAACTTGTCATTGTGGCAATGAGAACATGAAATGTGGGTGATTTTTAAACAATTGTGTTCAGTGTCACACCCGTTTTTATTAACATCGGATGTTTTGCGAATTTGGGATAAACTTTTTCTGCACCACTTTCATTCGATTGAATTGATATTTTGCAAGATGATAGAATTCCGGTAGCAATACATATGTTCATTTAAATAATTCATGTGTCTATAATTACTTAGCTTTCGCAAGTAGGTACTTACTCCGTAATTTGGTAAGTACAATAAACCGCATATGATTTGCAACAAATTTTTCATTGGTAGCGCCATTATGTCGCAGGTGAAAGGTACCTATTGGAAATGTTATGTCAGTTGATTGTACCGATATTTATACCTAGTTGGGATACGATGTATGCGGAACCTATTAGTCCGCCCGAGAGGGGTAACGCTAAGGTGTAAAATATTTGGCAATTGTAGTTCCCTATTAATAGTTCTCTGTAAGTATTGATACAAGTATTGATACTCAGTTCCTTTGAGTCCCGGTATCAGTTCGTGGGATTATTTCTGTAGGCCTACGATCAAATAATATTTCAGTAAATGATTTATTTTGGGGAACACAGGTACCTATTCAGTGTTGTCTAGCACAGTTTAGTAGCTATCACGAAACGCCAGTTGCACTATTTAGCGATTCCTAGTCTTTGAACTGTCAATCTGAAGTTGTCTGACCAAGCATACACAATGTCCCAATAGCCCGTTCCTCGTAACTATGTTGGGCTCGGCTTCCAGTCTGACCGGATGCAGCTGAATACTAGTACATAACATAGAGCAGGGCCTATCTGACCTCCACAACCCATTTACTGGGTAACATTGGAAATCCCAAACCCTTGGAAAGACTGCCTAAACCGTGTGGCGAAAAATTTTTATATACTTTTTTAAATATCTTTGACTGTTACTTGATCTACTTGACGATGCTCTATTTCTTCTTTAACTAAATGTCAAAAGTATGTGCATATCTACATGGTGCATACGTGTTTATATGGGCAAAATGTCTGTTCTTGAAGCGAATAGGTAAGTTAGTTCATAGTTTATTTTTAGAATGATCGGACAGTGCTTGCCTTGTAGTTACACGATGTCACCCTTGCAAGTATTGAGTTATCTATGCGTTACATAGAGCATCAAGGAATGTTTTAGATTAGCTTTGAGAAATGTCTATTAATAGATCAGGGTCATTCTTCAGATATATTGGAAAAGATAACTGAGGGGTAAAATTTTGTTTGCGGGTTGTTCGAAAGAGATAGGAACCGCGGCCCCGGAACATAAAGGGCAAAAGAAGGAACATGGGTGTTTACATAAGTCTATCACTCCCCCCCGCTCCGCCCAGAGCGGGGGAAGTTATCTGATGATTTTCCATCCGTAAAAAAAGGAAAAAACTTTTATGAATTTGGTTGATTAAGAAAAAGAGAAAAAAAAACAAATAGAGATTTAAATATAATATTATTTTGCTGTTTGTTTAAATTATTTGTTTTTGTAAGTGCAATAAAAATATCTGCGGTCACCAATCCAATTTCTAAGCGTAGTGGTATTTAGCTACAGTATTTTTAAGCAGTCCTGATTTAGGAAAATGAAACAAGGCACATGCTGGCAGTACGATAAGCTACAAATCGTAGAGGAAAAAAAACTAGAATATTTTGTTTGAGATCCAAAACTGAACAAAAAATTGCACAGTAATTCAAGCAGTTGCCACATTAAAATAAGTATTCTTTGACTGCGGTTAAGGAATTCTACCACACAAAACTTGACACAACAGAGACTTGCTTGATAAAGGCTTATTTATAACAAAATATTTCTTACCGAGAAGAATGAGCTAATCTTATCCTAGTAATATTATTAGGTAATGCGAATGTTTGTGTGGGATGGATGTATTTTTTTTTTTAAAACGTTGCCCTACACTAGGAATTTCTCCTGTAGGTATCGTGGGTGCGTTTACAAACATTTAAACTCACATACACAAACAACCAGGGGCCTTAGTCTGCTATTACAATAGTGTCAGAATGGTCGATCACTGATCGCATAATGGTTGATTTTGACATCTACTACACACTAAACTTGTCAAAATCAACCATTATGCGATCAGTGATCGACCATTCTGACACCATTGTAATAGCAGACTAAGGCCCCAGACCCGAAACAACCATCTGCAGGTCATACAAATATTTGTTCCGTGCGGGAATCGAACCCGCGACACGCAGCGCAGCAATCGATCGCTCAGCCACTGCGCCAACCGTGTCGTCAAATCAACCGTGTCGTATGGGATGGGTGTAAGGATGTTTGTTACTCTTTCACGTCAAAACGGCTAAGCTGATCTTGATGAAATTTGGCACAGAGGTAGATGTAGATGGTATGTGCCTGGAACACATAGGATACTTTTTTTTCGACATCACCCGGGCGAAGCCGCGGTCGCCAGCTAGTCCTTACCAATATTATAAAAGCGAAAGTGAGTTTGTTTGCTTGTATGTTTGTTACGTTTTCGCGCCTAAATGGCTTAACCGATTTTGATGAATTTTGGTACAGAGATAGTTGTGACCCTGGAGACGGACATGTGCAATTTTTGTTTAAATTGAGAAATGAGGGAGAAAGAGGGAAGAAAAGGGAAACCTCCACTTTGCTATTACAATAAATAAGGCGCAGGGGCAAAAACTACAGGCAGCAGGTACCTGCAAATCAGGAAAAGGGAACTGTGTTACCCCAAATTTAACGCGAGCGAAGCCGCGGGCAATAGCTAGTACTTATACTATCAATCTTTGAAAATGAATCATGAAAACAACCTCGCTTACGGTAACGTACTCCATTGTTAAAACGGTTTAACTAACTCGAAATATTTTAAAGAGGACTCATTGTTCATCATGGGTATTTTCTAGATGACGTATTGCCAACAAAAGGACTTACTCAGACATAACATTAAAAGCGCTCTGTAATTGTTTCCGATTTCTTTTTTTTCTGTATGGCATCTCTCAGTTCAACATAGGAGGATGTCGTTTGCTTAACCGGGCGATTCCTGTGGATGCCTTAAAAATTAAGACCTCCAACCAGGGTGAAAAACTTACAAACTAAGCGACTACACGCTCGCGGGTTGTTCGAGCCTCGGCTTAGGGCGTCGATGAGGGACAGCAAGGGACAGGCTGGATCTGAGTGATATTATTTGGGGACTGATTTGAACTTACTGGCTCAGCAGCGCGGGCTGGCTCTAGCAAGGGACGGGTTGTTTCCGATTACATAAAAAGCCAGCTAACCATACGAATCTATTCATAGAAACCTCCCAGATATTTCTCAACAACAGCCTGAAGTCTGACTTCCTCGGTTTATGGCATTAGGTTCACCCCCTATTACTTACCTATATGCCATGGGTTGGTGAACTACCAAAAGTACCTACTTCTGCCAACCTCTCCGGGAATTACAAGACTGTTGTAAAGGTGCTCCTTCACCGGGAGCATTCACGTGTATTGTAACATTATAGATTCGATATTGTAATGTAATGCTCAAAGCATTACATTACAATAATACCTCCCTGACTAACGAGCATTTGCGTGTAATGTAACATATTGATTCGACTTTGAGCATTTCATAGCAAGATGTCAGACGAAGCGGTCGTTGTGCTGAGTGCGGCAATATTAAATTAAAAAAATTAATTTATTTAAATTTTAGTTAAATTCATTGATGTTACAAGTTGTATCAAGATATTACACATTGTATCATTACAAGGTGCGCATTGTAATGCTCGGTATTTCTCCTTCACTGATGTATGCTCGTTTTGTATCAATACAAGGTGCGCATTGTAATGCTCGGTTCTCCTCCTTCACTGATGTAATGCTCAAATCTGTAACGTTACATTACACGCGAATGCTCCCGGTGAGGGAGCACCTTTATGTTGATACCTTTTAACGTGGCACTAAGGCAAAAAAAACAATAAACTTGTTTAAACACAAAAAAAAACAACCAAAAAGTATCAAAGCCAGTCTTTATTTCTCTTAAAACACAAAAAAAAAACAAATTACAACAAAAAAAACTTATTTTACATTTAGACAATTAAGTGGTAAAATTACGAGATTCATTTAAATTAGATCATAGCTACAAAATAACAATGATAAGACCGGACATTAACATTTCACTTCGTGTTATCTCAACTTGTTTCTCGGAAGACAATCATATTTGTGTCGTAATTACCATTTGTACTCATTGCCTAATAGTTAAATCTAGACTAACTAAGCATCTATCTACTTCCTTGTACATAAGCTGTTGGCTAGATAAATAAGTACTTAGATCTTACTCAATAAGAAAAAGTTGTAGTAATAATTATGCGAAATATAGCGCAATTCTGTTTATAAGAGCAGTTAGTGTTGTTACCGAATGATAATAATCATAATTATCCTTACTATCTAATATATAAAATTTCCGTGTCACAATGTTAGTTACCGTACTCCTCCGAAACGGCTCGACCGATTCTTATGAAATTTTGGGTACACATTGGGTAGGTCTGAGAATCGGCTAACATCTATTTTTCATACCCCTAAACCTCAGCGGGTGAAACCGCTGGGCACAGCTAGTAATATTATAAAAGCGAAAGTCAGTTTGTTTGTTACGTCTTCACGTCTTAACGGCTAAACCGATTTTGATGAATTTTGGTACAAAGATAGTTGGGACCCTAGAGATGGACATAGGCTATTTTTTTTATGGTGGGAAATGATGGATAAAGAGGGAGGAAAAGGGAAAACTTAGCATTGCTATTACAATCAATAAGGCGCAAGGGCAAAAACTAGATACAGGTAGCGGGTACCTGCAAATCAGGAAAGGGAAACTGTGTTATTCCGAATTTAATGCGAGCGAAGCCAAGGGCAAAAGCTGTACAAAGTAACCTATACAAATATTATGAATGCGAATGTAACTCTAGTCTGTCTGTTACCTTACACACTGTCTTACTGGTTGACGGTTTTGATTGAATTGAGCATGCAGGTATCTGTCACTCTGCGCTTACATTGCCATTAAATCACAGTAATCTCTATGCTTTGAAGCTATAAGGTTGTTATTAGGTTGCTATCACTGCCATGTCTGTTAAAGTTATAGTGATCTTTACATGGAAAATAATGGACACCCTAAGGTTGAGGTTATTTCCAGTACAATACAAACAGCTTCAGAATGATCTTGGGGCTGCCGCGTATCTGTAGCGCCTCTCTCATGTTCGCTCAGGCGCGTGTTCACGACTTTCACGGCGTCGGCGTCGCTATTGGAGAGAACGCGGCCGAGTTCTACTGGCATTCTGATGATGTTAGTAGACAAATTTAACTCAACGATGATGCATCACTTCATGCAGGTGTTGGTGAGACAGAAGCGATGTTTTTCAATAAATATATAAGTTTCCTCTGAACGTGGGTAACTAACAATATTTACTAAAATATTACAAACTGACATTGTTTTTAAGTTATTTGTAACTGAATCGGCGATGGTTGTTGTCTGAGCAAATAATTTATAATGTCATGATTTATTTTCGGAAAAATAAGTTTGCGTTTGGACTGAGCTGTCTGGCAGAGGTAAAATATCTACGAAATTACTGTAGTTACGTACAAAGTTTTTTTTATGATTATATCTTTCGGCATCTGCAGCTAGACTGTATTCGTAATACACTCTTGGATTTTCAATTTTAACTCTATAAAGTGCCAGCCTTTCCGAGTAAGTGAAGGAACAAGGGATTAATCTAGCGTAGAGTCTAATTTCAAAGTGTGATACCTAGCTAGACCTCTCCAGAATGTTTTGTAAGGCGAAAGCAAAATAAATAAATGCTAAGATCCCAGGTTCTCTTTAAAGACCAGAAACCTATGTATAAATAAAGCATTTAGGTATCAAAAATGCGTACCTATTTATGAGTGTGGTACAGACGATCAAACTGAACTAGTTTCTCTATGGTTTTAACGTCGCGTAATCACAAATATCTATAGATATAGTCCCATACAATTGAGTCCAGTTTTGCTATTACGAGGTTATTCAGTTTGATATATAATACTTTTTGATACAGGTACCTATGCTGAATAGGTACCTACGGCAGAATAATGTTTGCGTAAATATATGTCAAGGATACTAACATTAATTATCTGAATATGATTGTTTATGTAGCACATAGGACTGCCTCCGACAGTGTATTTTATAACTAGATACCTATGTATGTACATTGGATGCTGACTGACTCATTGTCAAGGTTAAACTTATTAAATGTAGATCGAAACAGGTTAACTGTAACCTTGGCTTATGATGCTTCTCAGAACTCAATTCATAGATAGGTACGCATGACGATCAATCAAGCTTTGATGAACCAAATTAAGCTGACCTTTCATTGTACAGGAGGCACATACAAAGCGGATTTAGGTTATACTAAATATGTATAGCTTCATGTGTTGCCGTGTAATATGTGGTAGTGTATTAATTATTATCCTCATACATCCTCGCAATCATATGAAGTTGAGGTGGGATCAACTCAGTGCAGACAAATTTTGACACATAACGTACCTAGCTGTCTAACACCGAAGTTTGCAGCCAGTCTTAACCCAGACCGGTCGGTTCAACGGAGCCTTTAGTTTACCAAATGAGTTCAAGCAACCCATTTTTTTTATTCGGAGTCGGCGCAGCATGTCTTTTTCTTTCATACTCCTGTATAATTCGCCATCTAATCAGACATCTTTTTTTCGGCCGTATCCTTCACAGAATACATTTTTTTTTTTTTAAGAAAACGTTGCCCCACACTAGGAATTTCTCCTGTATCGTGGGTGCGTAACTTACAAACATTTAACCTCACATACACAAACACAATCTATAGTTTCATGGTCTTTCTCTAGTCTTATACTTATCAAAATTCATACTCAAAACTTTCAAAACTCGGCATCACGTGACCAATCCTACCGATTACTACACAACAACTTTTTAGCCACTGGTGCCACTTTCGAACTATATTAAAAAAAAGTCATATTTTTTTTTTTCATCATACTTATAACAATTTTCATTGTGTTTGAATTAAATTGGTTAACCGTAAATAATCTTTTGATAAAAACAAATTGCAATAGGAAATTCGTCTAGGATTTCAAACGTTAATGTTAAGCAACAGAAGATTTTTGTGTACCATTAATAGTCTGCCATAGAATGAACAAGTCAGCTATTAGTTAGATCTCAATCTTAATACATTGATCACCGTCGGTACAATAAAATGATAAACTATTTTTTAAAAAATCGTGACTTATCGATAAAAAAATAGGATAACGCATTACATGATGTTAGCTAAGTATGTTCCATTAGCTTATTTAATAAAAATGACAATTCTCTATGGTGAAAATAACGAATAGCATTTGTACAGGTTATTTAATAACGGTTTTTAACTACTCGATATTAATCATGATGTAGGAGTGGTTGTCGTTTACAGTTATCGACAAGAAAAAATATCGATAAACCGTTTGTTAACCGTTTGTAGTAAAAACGCGTGAAGTTAAAGTTCGTTCTCTAAATTCTAGTGATTTTGTAATATTTGCTGGCTAAAATGTAAACATCAGACTTTCGCTACCAAGATAATAACTCCGCAAATAAAAAACATATTTTGTTTGAATCACGCAATTATTATTTATTCTTGGTTTTACGGATAGTATATTTTATGATTTCACGAAGCTGTGTATGTTAAATGATTTTTTATTAAATATTCATTTTACGTAAGCTTTGTAGCGTTTATTGTAAATTTAGTTAGTTTCAGTTCGAAAGTAGATCGCAACCCACGTGTGCAGCAAAAAGTTAAGCAATAAACATGGACATAATCCTGTCTCCTCCTACACAGTGCGGGGGATACACGTCTTGCTACTAACAGGACATTTATAAAGGTCCTGGCTGAGAAATATCAATTGAAATGCCACGGGTGATAACGTCTTAAAGGTTAAGTTAGAGATGAGCTTTCTAAGTACCTATAACAACCAACGCATAGCTAACTTTAATTCCCTAATAATATCCAGTGCTGCAGTAATGAAGAATATCTTGTTTTGAGAGTCTGATTTTGGGTCAAAGTTGCGATTTTTTTAATGAATAACTGTCAAGAAAATGTACGAAAGGTTTTTTACGCATTTGCGATGAAAAGAAAGAAAACATGTTGCACTGACCATTCCTTAATATATTGGTACAAATGCACACATGAAACACAGGCAACGAGAAATTTCAAAATACCCTAAAATCACATAAAAGGAAAGGAAGGAACTGTTTATTTCATATAAAGAAGCTGATGTTTAATATGCTAAAAGGTATTACAAATCCACAAACTGCAGCAACACGTATAGTCACCACAATAAAGGACAGGCTAGAGTGACACATTTTACGTGGGAGAGCAGAATGTCGCTTGAAGTTAGGATAGATTGCCACTATAACGACTAATTGCTCACCATCGCAAAAACTGCGCTGATCGAATCAAATAATTGTTAGCAGTTGACACTAGTTGACTTAAAATTTCCCTGTTTTGCTGTTGTTAGGAGGATCGTTTGGGTGTCGTTTGGCGGAATAATTGTTGAACTTACTGAGAATGAATGAGGAAGCGTACATTTCACAGTGTTAATGAGTTCATTGTTCAATACGATGTTCATTGAAATGTTTTCGTTAGAGACCAACGCAAAGAGAGTCAGTTCTTATTGGCTAAAAATAAAACCGACTTCCAAAAAACTAAAATGTGGAAAATAACTTTATTTCCGGAAGTCGGTGGCTTTTGTTGGTTTCGTTGCCTTTTTTGCCACCGACTTCCGGAAATAAAGTTATTTTCCACATTTTAGTTTTTTGGAAGTCGGTTTTATTTTTTGCAAAAAAGTTTTTTATTTCAGCATTTTTAGTTTTAGTATTTTTTTTTTCGGGTGGGAAATCATCTAATGACTTCCCCCGCTCTGGGCGGAGCGGGGGGGGGCATGTCAGACTTTTACTGACTAAAACCCACCCATGTTCCTTCTATTGCCCTTTACGTTCCGGGGCCGCGGTATCTCTTTCGAACAACCCGCAACCCCGGCAGGCGGAGGCTCTGGCAAGCCGCTTTGCTTTGCTAACATCTCTTTGAGTGAAACACGAACGCGCCGTCGGCACGGCCTGTCGTCAATCGACGGACGGACGGTGACTACCCATTGCTCACCGTCCACAGGCCCGCATCTACGGTGGCCGGGAGTCGTCTCGCGGCGCCCGGCGCCCGGGGCGTCTCCCGCGGCGGCTGGGTTGGCTAGATGTTCTCTCCCTCAAACGCCCGGCCACCTCCTTTGCTAGCATATTACTGCTTCGCAGAAGGAGATGACCGCTTTCCATTCCCTCTCGCTCCGGACCATGGCCTGAACCAGGGCCGGACGCGAGAGATCGCCGCCGCCGATCGCCTCCACGAGGGCACGGCGGCGGTGCTCCGCCCCGCTTGGGGCAGACCGCCACTGTGTGCTCCACCGTGTCCTCCGGGCGATCGTCACAATGGTGACACCCGGGCGTTTCCTCCCGCCCGATTATGTGCAGGAACCTCCCGAAACTTCCGTGTCCGGTGAGGACCTGCGTCAGGCGGTAGGTGAGGACGCCATGACGCCTCTCCAGCCACTCCTCAAAGAGGGGACTTTCCGCCACTATTGTGGCGTGCCCTGCACGGGGTTGCGACAGTCGCTCTCTCCATGCCACCATGAGATCGCACCGGTCTGTCCGCTGAGCGGCAATTTGCCGCGGCAGCGGAGTTTCTCCCCGGTGTAGTGCTTCCGCGCGCCACTCAAACAGGCGCGCGAGCACTATCGCCTCCAGATCCCACGGTGGCAATCCGGCAAGGAGGCTCGCTGCCTCGCCGGAGATCGTGCGGTAGCCCCGGATCAGCCTAATGGCTACCACCTTTTGGGTTTAGTTATAGTATTATGATATAATTCGCAAACACGGTTATTTTTAGCTTTTTAGTGCGTAGGTCCCGTCTTAAATACAAGCTTTAATTCCACATCACGCTATAGTATTAAATACTATCTAAATTATGCTTTAGTTTAAAACCAATTCAGAAATCATATGCATCATCGCCTAGGGGATACAGCTGATACTAAACATGATCTGATGATTATGTTTCTTAATGACTAGGTGAGGGGTGGGGGGGGGGGTACGGGCACCCTGCTCCCACTCGCCTGCCTACCCTGGCGAAACCCATACTTATACATGTGATTGCAGCAATCACGGCAGATTTGCTCTTATTATTGAAGAGTTCCGTTGTATATCACTGAAGATCTATCACCAAATTAAAATACAATCACCTCAAAAAACTGCGATGACCTTCCAAATCATAGTTCATAGCGTTTTTTGTTCATTTGTCTTCGACAACCTCTAAAATTATATCATCTACGTAGACGAAGTCAATCTAATACGCATTAATAAAGATAACTCAAAAACTACTGGCCGGATCTTGATATTTTTTTTATGGGACCAAACGACAACCACCAGCTTTCGAATAAAAAAAGAATCATCAAAATCGGTTCACCCAGACCAGAGTTATGAGGTAACAAACACAAAAAAAAAAAAAAAAAAAAAAAAAAAATACAGTCGAATTGAGAACCTCCTCCTTTTTTGAAGTCGGTTAAAAATGAGAATTACGAAGAAAACATCATTAAGTTTTTCATTTGTTTTTATGATGGTTTTACTAGCATTCTTTTTTAAAGGTTCTCCATTTAAAACTAATGGACCAAAGTTCGTACAAACGGCCACTGCAGATTACCACCCAAAACACGTTTTTTATTTAGTTAATGCTCGCACGCATAAACACGACAAGACTGCTCATCATTGACATGGTGTAAGCAAGCAGTATAAGCAACGTTTTTACGCCCTCCTTACTGCCAGTAGCGAGGTTTTACGAGCAGAGGTTAACAAGAGCACAGAAATAGGACTGAGGTGAATGGTCGCTGAGCCGTTTATTATTCGCTCATAAAAATAATATCTGCCGAATTTACTCGCTGCAGGAAGTGATGTGAGTGTTTCCGTGAAATGTGGGTTATGTTCACGGTTTTTGAACGAGGACAGGGTAGAGATGCAATGGGTTATGAATTTATTTTGTTTAACTTATTTCTCTTTTCTGGACAATTCAGTCTCAACCAAAATGGGGAACTTTTAAATGGACTTATTGCAGCTACACATTCAAGGATTTATTTTGATTACTCTACGAAATTTATTTAATACAAATGTACTTAATTGGAAAAATATAAAAAAAAATAACAAAGAACGTATTTGTTATTTTTCTATTTTTTTCCGACGTGAGAGAGACGACGAGAGATCCAGATGAACTGGTTTTGTATAGGTTGATGTGTCGACCTGTGTACCTACTTATTTTAACAATGAAGAGCATCATCTCCATTAAATAACTTTAATGTTATTCTAAGTTCGAGTTAACTCGTTCATTACTCGTTTATAGAATACCTACTGCCATAAAACTACTACCAACAATATTATTAAACGTCGCGTCCAAAACGGTTCTTTTAATAATGTTTTCCCTTCCCTCAGCCAGTTTCAAAGAGAACACAAGCAACACGTTCTAAATTCAATTTCAAATTAAATCAAAGTTTGCGTCTCAAGTTGGATGAAATAATGAGCAACTCGTGGGCGGCATGAAGAACACACTTTTCTGTTAGCCTGTCGCATAAATTTCATGAAATTTTCAACTTTATTTTACGATGTGAACGCCCTGTTTTGCGGAAGTGGCAATGAGTTGCAAATGTCCTTTATTTCCACATTATTTATTCGCATCTTATTTGGGTAATTTTGTGCAGTTAATAATGATTTGTTATTTGAGCAATAATTAATGGGCTTTCTTTGTGCAAGAAGGATAATTAAGGCGAGTGCCATTAAAATCAAGTCGTTACTAATAGTGACATGCTTATTATCGATAACTATCTTCTATATCAATACTAAATCACTTTGAAGTATCGAAAGTCGACTTTAATGAATACATTAAATGACAAAGTTGGGTATCGTTTGTGTAATCGGATTGCCTTGCCGAAAGCATTGTTGGCGAAGCTCTTTACAAAGGTGAACTTCACTTTGACCTCGTTGCCCAAATATGGTTAAGTTCTTTAGGGCCTGTCTGGTGTCATGATCCAAGTTGGTTTTTTTACCTTGCTTTTATGTTCCGATTGGTTTCTTGATATTTAAATGTAACAGAGGTGCTTTGGATGTTAAAGAAATATGTATTAGGTGAACCTTTTTTGATCCAAGTTAACATTAAAACGTTCTAGATGAAATCAAAATCACATTTAAATTCAGAAAATAATGAACATTTTGTAGGAAGCCATTCTGTTACAAATTGAGATGTTGCAATAAGCAAGTTAAGGACACAACACTTGAAACAACGTTATTTCATTCTAATTACTAATTCCTCCCATGTGGATAGACGAGAGGAAAGAAACAGCTATGTAGTTGATAAAGTCAATTGAAATAAATAGGTCACAATAATGTTTTGCTGTACCAACATGTACTACTACATCTAAGAGCTTCAGAGTTTAATAAAGTAAGTGCGAGATATTTCAATTTTTCTACAGACAAATGAGTTATGATTTACACGCAAGTAATGAAGTCTAATTGAAAGATGTATCTGTACTAAAGCTGGCAGATTTAATAAACACTTCTATTATACTTGGTTGCCACACATGATGACATGACTCAAATCCAAGGCAGGTGCTTAGCATACTTGGGATATAACAACAAGGCATTCTTAAAGGCTTAGTTGAGTATTGCGACTTTATGGCAGGCATGAGATGTGGAGATAATATTCAGCTTTGATCTTCTATTTATTCATGAGTGTGAAGATATAAAATCATTTCTTTATCTTTTAAGAACATGAGTGATTTAAGCTGTCAGTTCTTATAGAATTTAAATGAGTCTAGGTTCAGCGACATAACTTAACATTCTAATTTATTTTTTCAAATTTTAAGCTGCCTAATTTCTTAAGATTGTTTAATGTGTGTGATCTCAGCCTCAAGATGAATCTATCAAAGTCAATTAATCAAATATACCGAATGCGACAATTCCAAAATTCAAAACAGACCATTAAAACTTCAATAAAAACTTAGATAAACAAGAGGACATTAGCAACAAGAAGAGATTAATGCTTCACATCTCGGTCGTGACAATTAAATCACTTGAGATGTCTAACAATTCCAGCGGCCCACACAAGCCACACGTTGTATGTCTCTTACATAGACAAGACGGTTCGGCTCTCCGTTTCACTGGAAATGGTGTTTAATTTTAGAATTTCCGTTCAGCCCTACTTGGACATAATGCGTTGACTGCGTTTAGTTGTGGATTTTGACATGTGGTAGCGTGTCGCCAATTTGTTTTATTTTTCAATTCAGTGGTATTTTATTTGTCGGTGACTAATGTGGGATAGTGATGTTTTTGTGTATTCGTGTTTGTATTGGTGAGTTTTTTTATTTATTTATCTGGATGGTTGGAATGTTGAGATCAAACAGTTTTTATTATTCGCTTTTGTATGTAGATTTGTAACTGTTTGTGACATTGTGCAGACTATTTTAAGGAGTGGTATTATTATTTTTAACTGAAAGTTTAATTTTAGCTAAGGCCCAGTTCATAAAAAAATTAGGGACATTAGATTAATTTCAAATTTAGACACATTAATAATACAAATCAATATTATAATATGTTACGTATAATACCTTATTATACGATTTTAAAACTATTTCTATTGCATGAATTTCAATAAAATTGTTTTAAAATCGTATAATAATCTACACTAATATAATAAACAGGACATATTTGTATTTTTGTACGTTTTTTTGAATAAACTCAAAAACTGCTGAACCGATTTTAGAAATTCTTTTACAGTTTGAATGCTACATTTTCACTGAGTAACTTAAGTTATCACATCACGCTACAACTCGACAATTAGGAGCTGAGCAGTGGCTGAAACCGCTGGTTACAGCTAGTGATAGACAAATACCGAGAGATTTTCGGTTTAAAAATAACAATAAAATTTACAACCATATTCCATTTAAGTCTAACTAAAACAGGTAGGTACACTATTTAGCATTTAACATAAATTTAAATTCAACAAGCATGAACTACTTCAATGATCTTAAGTAATGCATAGAAAACTTCTACTGACAAATAATAAAAAATACACATTCAATCTACGGCCACAATTGAGGAAATTATTGGAAACGAACAAATCAATGAATTCGAAGTAGGCAGTAAATTGATACGTAACGATAATGTGGTTCTGCGATTGTATTGATAGCCTATTAAGCGCTCCATGCAGAGGTGCTTCCGACTAAATTCTAACTAGATTCTGAGAAGGATCGAACGATAACACTGCTAACTATGAGGCAACGTCAAACGTAAACAAAAAGCGTAAACACCAAGTCGTATGACTCACAATGACGAACTCCTCATTATCATATCACAGCTTACGTTAGTAACCTTAGTTGAAATCTGACACTCGGCCCTCATTCTTGTCTTCGTGACGCGCTTTTTATATTAAAAATCGAATTATTTGTTGCAGCTTCTAACCGATCAAGGCTGCTTTACAAGTGAACGCGCGTGACATACTCCGATGTGCCGCGTATAATATAACACGTATTTTTCCTCAAAGGCGAGAACAAAGAAGTCCTTTCGCGAATTCATTTCAACACTTTCCAACTAGCGACGCACCAGCCTGTTGATCAAACACGTGTCGCGACTCTATGCATACGTGAAAACGAGAGGATGCGAGCGTTCGACGCGCGCGTGCAATAAAAATCGAATGCAAAAATGATTAAAAGGAACAGTGATAATGTATTTGCGATCGCGTCGAGCAACAATCAGTGTCAAGGCGGTCGGAGCGCCGTCTCGCTCTGTCCCGGCGGCGGCGCGGCCACGAGGATCCCGCGCGCCACTGCCGCCAGGATGACGCCGCCCGACGCGCAACAACACACCAAGGAGGCTAACATCGCGATCTCCACATACGTGGAAAAGTGGAAAAATAGATACGAGGACGCCGAGAGAAAACACAAAACTTATTTACTTAAATCCGAAAAAGGTAAGTGCTTTATATTTTTTTTTACGGCGAAAATCTTTAGTTTTTGCGACTTTATTGTGGTTGAAACTGCGCATGTCACAATATCTCCCGGGTCGTATGCAAACGAAAAACTAACTTGGAAATCCTATTCGCGTATTTGTCGGATTATGGCAGACGATAACCTGTTGCTTAGACATTAATTCGTAATCTTCCCCAATCCTTGCTCATATGAAATACCTAAACTTTTAATAGGTACCTTCTATTTGCCAAATAAAATTCAAAACATTGGTAGTACTGTAGGTTAGGATTGACAAAGACATCATCTGTTTACTACGCGTTACACGTACAAGAATAATGACTAATCGTGTACATACAATAAAAGAGTTATAAATACCGTTTCAATAACGGTATAGGCTGCTGCATAGAAAAATATCGACTTTTTATTTGCGCAACACTATTTTCGTTTTTAACGAAATGTCAAACAGTCAATTGTCAAATTGTAAAGTAAATATTTAGATTTTTTTTTCACTTTTTGAATTCTTTTGTTTTTATGTAGGACAAATAATTGGTTATTTATGCTTTGTGGTTTCCTAGATGATGAATCATTTTGAGGTAGGACGTTTTACCTTGTTGTATCGTTATGTTAAAAGTCTGTCAGGTTTATAGAAAATAATTTGCAATTGTCAACAATACAGTGGAAACAGTCTAAAAAATATTGATAAAAACGATTTTTATCAAACAGTAGGTAGGTAATCGTATATTTTACTTAATAGATAAGATTACTTGGGTTTAGTGTGCAATTGGTACCTAGAGACATAATGATCCAGATTTTTCTACAAAACTTTCTGTAATATTGGATATTTTAATAGCTGTGTACTGTTTCCTTAAATTTAAATGACTTGTCTGCTTATTAATCAAATGTTGAGGAAACATTGTTATTTATTATTACATTTATTTAGATATTTGCATTTGGACATGATGGACGGTGTTATTATTATGATGATTTAATCATCCCTGCTTATTGTTGAAAACAAACCAGTCTATTTGTATCTAATTTCCTATTAATTCATTCTGAAAACACAGCTATTAATGAAATACATAGAAAAAGTAGGTATGGCTTACTGTTTCAAGAAATAAAATGGAGCAAATGAAATCATTTCATGTGTAATATAGGTAGGCATTAGGTCATCCATTTAAACAGCACACAAAATAACTGTCAGTATGACTCCTACAAGCACTGATAATAAAATATGTAATACTATATTGTTGTTTTTTTTTTGCATTGGTTTGTAATAGATTGTGTTCAATATGATTGGAATAGATTGGTTTTTCATAGGGATAATGTAAAGTGTATTGAAGGTTATTGTTGAACTCATTAATACATACCTATATAATAATAGCAACCTAATAGCTGTCCCACTACTTGGCAAAGGCCTCTTTTATAACAGAATGCACAAGCAAAATCCTTACTAATATTATAAAAGCAAAAGTAAGTTTGTTTGTTTGTTACATCTTCACGCCTTAATGGCTAAACCAATTTCGATGAATTTTGGTACAGATATAGTTGGGACCCTGGAGAGGGACATATGCATTTTTTTTAAAAAGATTGAGACATGAGGGAGAAAGAGGGAAGAAAAGGGAAAACTTAGCATTGCTATTGCAATAAATAAGGCGCAAGGGCAAAAACTACAGGTAGGCAAAAGCTAGTAATACTATATTGTTGTGTTTTTTTGTATGTGTTTGTAATAGATAGTGTTCAATATGATTAGAATAGATTGGTTTTTCATAGGGATAATGTAAAGTTTATTGAAGGTTTTTGTTGAACTCATTAAAACATAATTATACAATAATACCAGCTTATAACTGTCCCACTGTTTGGCAAGGACCTCTTTTCAAAAAGAGAATGCACAAGCAAAATACAAATATAAACAGGCTTTATTGAAATTTTATTACATAGTCACTATGGACAAACTGCTACATTGGTATAGACGTGCTGGGCATGAGGTCTTGGGTTCAATTTACAGGTCTGGCAAATTCGTAGCACCTTGTTGGTGTATTTGTGACTACCGAGCATGAGGTCTGGGGTTGATTCCTGGGTTGGGCAAAGTTTTATGGGGTTTTTTAACAGACTGCTAAAACTGGTAGAATTTATCCAACAGGATTTTCTCGGTAACAGCTATGTTGTTTGCATTTTTGCCTGGTTTTTGGCAGTAGGCTAAGACACAACAGCAGTGTACCTTGGGATAAATACATAACTGTATACTGAATATGTAACTAACTAACTATATAAATATAACTGGCAAAATTTAGGTGTATATTGTGTATAATACATGTCTGTGTATGTCATTGTGTTACAAAGCAGTGATAGATAGAGCACATTCCAAGTTAATATGACCTAGAAGGTGTTAGGTGTTCTTGTATCACTAGATAAAGTGCATTGCTTAATATGTAATAGATACTGTATACTTGTTAACTTCTTATTGGTAACAACCAGGCTCAAATTGGGACTCTATTGTAGCTGTACCTCCGCTGTTTTTAAAAACCCAATAACTCTTTGCCTAGCCTGGGAATCAAACCAAAGGATAAACCTGCTGTTTGGTTGTTGCTAAAAGACATGTATCTAAATTATGATACTCAAAAAAATTATGAAGAATATTTTGAAAAAAATATGTAATTTATAAACACAAAGGATGATGTTATGATGTAGGAATTTAGTATTAATGATTCATTTTTGGTGCTAGTAATGCACATGCTGTCAATGATAAAATACAAAGAACTGAATGGCTGTAGTGACTTATAACAAGGAATGCTAATAATAACTGTTGTCAGATATTCTGTGTATTAACTAAGAATGACATTTTGAGTTGTATTTTGAATTATATTTAGTGTGTGACTAAAAGAGTGATGGATCTGAATGTTAATGGACTTAGAGCCAAGACGGAGAGGAAGGCCAAAGAAAAGATAGATGGATTGTGTAAGGACTGATATGAAGGAGAAAGGAGTAAATGATGCCGTGACGGCTGATAGGGGAGAATGGAAGAAGAAAACGTGTTGCGCCGACCACAAATAGAATGGGACAAGGGCAGGAAAATGATGATGACGATTGTGAGTCCTTACTTCAACTGTAAGTTGAGTTTGTCAAAAATGGATGATCAATTAGAAAGGACATCTCCCAGGAACCAAATAGGTACTTATTTAATTCGGCATTTAATTCTTGATTATTATTGTCTGATTGAGTGAGACAGTATTAATTGAAGTCGCCTTGCTTGTCTACTGAGTGTGACCACGTTGTTATTGTTCTTCAAAACTGAGTAACGTATTTTTGCAACGATTTGATTGGACATCATTAGGTACTTAATTGCACAATTTACTCTTGGTGGTTCTCGAGAAGTCGATTGCCAGGAACTGGGTCGAGTACACCCGTCTTCGGAAAATATGTCCAGCTTCTTACTTTCTGGTGCCCGACGCCAATTTTCCTATCTCTTCGATCAGAGTAATTTGGTAGTCGACACAATAACTTCGACCAAATCACTCGAAGTCGTTAGTCAGCTCGTATTCCATTGCGATGACCAGAGTGATAAAAAAATCAGGTGCACGAATACGGGCCAACGATCAACTTTAATTGCACTGATTAAAGAATGTTTCCCGGGAGGTTACCTAACCACTATAGTAAATGCGAAATTCGACAAACAGTTATCAGGTTCATCAAACCTATCAGAGAGTTGTGTTGCTGGTGAATTTGTTCCGCCATTTCTTTCCAGCTAAAACACTAGAAAGTGGCGAAAGGAAGGAAGTTTTGGGAGACTATCTTGTGTAATGACGTTCAAAATGTGCCTGATCATCAGCCTAGTTTGAATAAATGACGTTTCAAAAGTCACAATCGACTGAATGGCCTAGACCTAGACTGACCTAGGTAAGACATAGGATATTCTTTATCCTGATAGAAATTATAGTACGGGGTCGCCGTTCGATAATTTTAGAATACTAGCCGAGCGAAGCCACAGGCATAAGGGCCTGTCCATTAATCATGTGAGGCTCGAAAGGGGGGGGGGGGTCCATAAAAAACACGAAATATCAGAAGGGGGGAGGGGGGGTAAAGTATTAGGTATATCACGTGTATTATTTTTTCGGCAAGCGCGCGATACTCAACCGAAAAGCGGCGTCGAAAAGCGCGACTTCTGAACGTATATTATAGTAGTCTTTAATTTTCTAAAATAAAATTAAATGATACTTACACCAATATTTTTTTATAAATAATAAAAAAATAATAAATATCTTGGGACAACTCACACACGGCTATCTGATCCCAAGCTAAGCAGAGCTTGTGTTATGGTAACCAGACAACTGATAAACATACTTATATAATTTATAAATACATACATATTATAGATAAATCACACCCAGACACAGAACAAACAATCATGCTCATCACACAAAGTTTGTCCTGGGTGGGAATCGAACCCACGACCTCCGGCTCAGCAGTCAGGGCCACTAACCACTAGACCAACAGGCCCGTCAAAAAAAAAATAGATTCTTTGCAGAGTACGAAAAAATACACGTGATATAGGGGGGAGGGGGGAGGGGTAGTCTTAAACCTCACCACGTATCACCAAGGGGGAGGGGGGGTCAAAAATTACAAAAAAAACATCACGTGATTAATGGATGGCCTCTAAGCACGTGGCTTTTGAATGGTTTTGGATGCATGTATGTACTGTGGGATGGATATAGGTAACATGCATCTAGCTGATTATTAGCTGTCGGTACATCTCTGTGGGTATCTGTTGTTCAGAGTTGACATTCATTGATAATTATTCATTCTTTGTAGTAACATTAATGGTCTTGTAATTTGCATTATATTAATTTTATTGACACTTTTAATATGTAATGCTAGGTACGTTTGCTTCAAGATGTTTTCAAAAACAATATTAGAAGCTTATCATCATTCCCAATCTTTTGGAGGCGACGCAGCATGTGCCTCCATACTTCTCTGTTTCTCGTAATATGAGCAGTCACCTCCTTTATAATTGACTCCTGCGCATAATGAGATTCCAAGTTAAGATAGTAGTTTGTTAATTGGGCGTCTATGACATGGAGTTGAGGCCCAATCGCACTACAACTCACAAAGTGGGTTTATCACTAAACATATATAAAGCACCATTCCATCTCCGACAGACGACGACAGAAATAAGACGAGTATTTAAATAAAATACGTTTTGAAGTATCCTTACTATATATAATATTATAAAAGCGGAAGTGAGTTTGTTTGTTACCTCTTCACTTACGCTTTAATGGCTAAACCGATTTTGATGAATTTTGGTACAGAGATAGTTGGGAAACAGGAGACGGACATAGGCTATATATTTTTTTTTATAAAAGTGGGACATGAGGGAGAAAGAGGGAAAACTTAGCTTTGCTATTACAATCAATAAGGCACAAGGGCAAAAACTACAGGTAGCAGGTACCTGCAAATCAGGAAAGGGGAACTGCATTACCCCGAACTTAACGCGAGCGAAGCTGCGGGCAAAAGCTAGTATTACATATTTCTTACTACAAACTAACCATGTCTCTTCTTTCTATTCCAGCCAAACGCGAGTACGATGACCTGCAACGAAGATACAACATACTTTTCGAGGAGCGACAGCACCTGGATTCTGAACTGCGGGAACGAACCAGGGAGCTCTGCAAGCTCAAGAATGTCTCCGAGAAGCTGTTTAATGAGTATCAGCAGCTTAAGAACCAGAGGGATGTGGATGCTGGGGTTATGAACAAGTAAGTAAAGGCTCTTGACTGTTTATGCTCAGGAGCTGGACCAAACAGGGCTTTGAAAAGAAAAATGTTGAGCAATGTGTCACACTACTTCAATTTGGCGTTTAGTGGCCGGGGCTGGCCAATGGCCATGTGTGTAGATGGCCGATGGAGTAAATGAGTTCTTGGGTTGACACTGGCACGGTTGGCGCAGTGACTGAACGATTGAATACTGCGTTGCGTGTCGCGGGTTCGATCCACGTACGTAACAAATATTTGTATGACCTACAGATAGTTGTTTCGGGTCTAGCTGTTAGTGTATGTGAGATAATATTTTTCTAAACGCATCCGTGATACTGGAGAAATTCATACAATGAGGCAAAGTTTACAAAAACGACACGGTTGGCGCAGTGGCTGAGCGATCGACTGCTGCGCTGCGTGTCGCGGGTTCGATTCCCGCACGGAACAAATATTTGTATGGCCTACAGATAGTTGTTCCGGGTCTGGCTGTTTGTGTAAGTTAGTTTAAATGTTTGTAAACGCACCCACGATACAGGAGAAATTGCTAGTGTGGGGCAAAAAAATACCTATCTAACCTCTGCCCACTTAACAGTGAATTCGAGAATGGATTTTCAACAACAACAATATCTTATTAGTCATGCTTAACTCTCATTTAGGCTTAAAGAATGTTAAGAACGCATCTAAAGTAAACAAAGCCACCTTATCTTGACGAGTACCTTGGCAAAGGCTGAACAAATGAAGCGTTAATGTGTTTCCTTTGGGTAATCTAAACGGGACACACATTATGTGGAACTTGTGTATTAATTAGTGGCAAACATAATGTATTCAAGGGCCCGCTGTTTTTAAACGTTTTTGTTAATTGATCGATTGACTAATTGGTACAATTGTCTTTGTAATTAAGAATAACACTTTTGAGTTGTTATTACATAAGAAAAGATATAAATAAATCTAAGATATAGCTAAGCAGGCTGGCTACTTTGCGGTCACTGGCGCTCAGAGTGGGTACTCTATGCGTTCACCGAGTGACCTCAGAGATGAGCGGCAGCACTGTCGTCACGTGTTGCCGTGAACAGCGAGCCTCAGCAGAGACCTCTGTAGTCGCCCCAAGAATGTGCCTTAACAGGCGTTGCGCAGAGGGGGCTCCAGACATGTCTTTTAAGAGGAAACGGTGCCTCTCGTGTCTGGATTGTGACTATCGGGGTAGTTTTAGTGCGGTAAAAGTCCCACATTCCCCGGCCTTATCAGCAAAGACCGGTCGCTTTTTGAAGGTTTCCCCACGACAGCAAAAAAGCAGGCAGGCTGGCCTGGTAGGAACGTATAGCTCACGAATCTCTTTGGTAAAGCTGGTTGTAGAGGCTTACTCAGTGATGGAGGGCAGTTCAGAACTTTGCTTCCGGTTAGACTGGAAGCCGACAGTAATATATTTAGTTGAAAAAAGGCTAGGCAGATAGTAATGAGGGACTAGGACAGATCCACAACAACAGTTAAGCAAGTGGACATCGAAATCATGACCCTTTGCCTTCTAGGTCGACACCTTAACCATTGATCACCACCATCCTTACCCATCATCCTTATAAATTTCATACCTAATTAACCCTCGGCATGCCTGGTAGGGTCTGTCAGACCCACCACGGCAGAAAAACCGTTGTATTTTATTCAAATTTGAATTCTGAGTGCACCCGCAAGCTGTAGCTGACCGTTACGAACTACTCAATGCTTTCCGCCCGCTACCTCAGTCCGGGACGCGTTCCCACAACAAAAAGACTTGTTTAAAGTGCTCTCTCTACTTTTAATTCATAATAATTGTTAACAAAAAGCTCAAAGCTTAATTTTATGTTTAAAACGGAACAAATTTTCATTTAAAATTTAAAATATAAAGATCGTTGATTTGTAAAACGATTTTTATGTCTAATCCTAATATTAGTATGTAATTTCATTATAAAACAAATATTTTTATTTATTTACTGCAATATGTATATGAAATAGTGATCCAAAACTGGGTCTGACAGACCCACCAGGCATACCGCGTCACTTCTCGCCACCAGGCATACCGAGGGTTAAAACGCGAACTCTTGAATTCCAGGGTAATGCAACAAGCAGGAGAATGGTACAAGCAGAACAAGCAGTTGAAGCGACGCAGTACAGCGCTCATACAAGCCTTGCCCGCTAAGGCTGTGGAGATTGATCTCACTGATTCTATTGATACAGGTGAGATGAAGTCCATTTTGAAGGCCCTGGTATGGCCTGAATCTATATCCTACCTACCTTGTAACTTGGCGCCTTTTTTTGCGGATAGGTAATTATCAAATAACTTCCCCCGCTCTGGGCGGAACGAGGAGCAATGTCAGAGATGTATTAACTAAAACATTTAATAATAACCTTTAATTATCCAGTACAACTGCTCCACATTGTCCTGCCATTCTTAACTATAGCCAACATTCTATTCCAGCATCAGACGCCAGCAGTAATGAAGAAGTAGAGTTCCTAAAGCAGACAGTATCAGAGCTCAGCCGACAGATAGCCACGCTACAGACCGACCTCAACGCGGCCAAGCTGCAGGAGTTCGAGGCGCAGGAAGCCAACGTGGCTCTTGGACAGGTAAGGCATCTCTATGCAGGCAGGCAGCGACGTCGGGCAGGAGTAAGCGTCCACATCGTGCCAGCAGAGATAGAAGCTCGTCTAACTTGTATGCAATTTGGGGGTTTGGCCCAAAACACTTACCACGTCTTCAGTACATTCGGAATCATACAAATTAATGGCACAACGAATCCTTACTAATATTATAAAAGCGAAAGTGAGTTTGTTTGTTTGTTACGTCTTCACGCCTTAATGGCTTAACCGATTTTGATAAATTTCTATATATCTATATTGCTATCTCTGTACCAGATAGCTGGGACCCTGGAGACGGAAATAGGCAATTTTTTATAGTGAGAAAAGTCTGACAACCAGTCTTACCAAGGGGTATCGTATTACCTTCCGCCACTGCTTAAACCCGACGGGTCACTGGCCCACTCCGCTGAAGAGAAAGCAAATTTATTTGCCGCTCTTTTTGCGGAATCTTCACGTCTTGACAGCGGCGACGCAAGCCCCCCGGCCTCTCCTGCTGGATGCGAGACGAGTATGTCGGACATTCGCATCCATCAGAAGGACGTCCGTAGGGTGCTGCGTAATCTTGACGTGAACAAAGCTAGTGGTCCCGACGGGATTCCGGCAATTGTACTTAGAACGTGCGCGCCTGAATTGTCTCCAATCTTGACACGCCTGTTTCGCCTCTCGTTTGAGACTGGAAAAGTACCGAAAGCTTGGAAGCAAGCTAACGTACAACCCATGCCCAAAAAGGGCAGTCGAGCTGACCCAGCCAACTACAGGCCCATTTCAGTCACGTCCATACTCTGTAAGACTATGGAGCGCGTACTGAATAGTAAACTCCTGGCATACCTAGAAGCCAATGACATCCTCAGTGACCGACAATACGGCTTTCGCCGAAACCGGTCCACTGGGGATCTTTTAGCGTATGCCATTCACATTTGGAGTGAGGCCATGGAGAAGCACGGGGAAGCGCTTGCCGTTTCCCTTGACATCTCTAAGGCCTTCGACAGGGTGTGGCATGAAAGCCTTATTAAAAAGCTTCCTTCTTTCGGTCTGCCTGCTGGTTTTTGTACTTGGGTTGCGGACTTCCTGAGGGATCGGTCCATTCGAGTGGTCATAGATGGCTGCTCGTCTGACCAATTGGCTATTAATGCTGGGGTCCCTCAGGGGTCGGTTCTCTCAGCAACTTTATTTTTGCTGCACATTAATAGTCTGCTAGTGCCCGGCACCTTTGGATATGCAGACGACAGCACTGTTGCTGAGAGATATACGTCCAACGCAAGGGCTAGTGGGTCTCAGATCCAGTCTCTTCGCGAGGCCATGGTTGAGCGGTTGAGCTTGTCCTTGAGGGCTGTCTCCGATTGGGGAGATGCCAACTTGGTCAAGTTCAATGCTGCTAAAACTCAGGCGTGTCTGTTCTCCGCAAAGAGGAGTGAATTTCAACCTGCTCCTTCTTTTCGTGATGTAACCGTGCCAATTACCGACCATATTGAGCTTCTTGGTGTAACGCTTACATCTACCCTCAATTTTGGTCCGTTCATCGAGGCTAAGGCTAAACTGGCTGCTAAGAAGTTAGGTATCCTAGCAAAGGTGAGACAGTATTTCACACCGGAACAGCTGCTGAACTTATATCAAGCGCAAGTTCGATCGTGTATGGAGTACTGTTCTCATCTCTGGGACGGATCCGCCAAATACCAGCTTGAAGCGCTAGAGTCTATAGAGAAACGAGCCAAGAGGCTCATCGGCAACGACGCGCTGGTCGAGTCAAAGCTCCAGAGCCTGGAGCATCGTCGACGCGTTGCCAGCCTTTCGGTTTTCTATCGGTTACATTTCGGAGAGTGTGCGATGGAATTGCACAGCCTAATTCCGCCAAGCCCGTTCCATCATCGGACTACAAGACGTACGGCGATGCGCCACCGTTACATGGTAGACATCCCACCCACACGCACTAAACGGTTTGGGAATACTTTCATTGTGCGTACTGCTAAGGAGTGGAATTCCCTGCCGGAGTCTGTATTTCCCGATAGCTATAACCTGGGGGTCTTCAAGTCAAGAGTGAATAGGTTATTTCTAGGTAAGCGTGCTTCATCGTCGACCACATCATCACTTACCATCAGGTGAGATAGTGGTCAAACGCGAGCCTATCAATAATAAAAAAAAAAAAAAAAAAAAAAAAAAAAAAAAAAAAAAAAAAAAAAAAAACCCAGTAGCAACTGGGTTGTGGAGGTCAGATAGGCAGTCGGTCCATGTAAAATACTGATATTCAGCTGCATCCGGTTAGACTGTAAGGCGACCCCAACATAGTTGGGAAAAGGCTAGGCAGATGAGTGAGAAAAAGGGGGGAGAAAAATAATTTCTTTTTCGAGCATCACACGGGTTAAAGTTAGGGTTAGCACAAAGTAACTATGCCACACGAAGTCGCGGGCGGAAGCTATATAGTATTGAAATAAATTATTAATGGGTAATTAAAAAAGCAGGCTAAGTGCAAGTCGCACTCGCGCACCGAGACACTCGTACAAATTTGTGACATACACGGCCATATTTTTTGACTGGCTAGACTTAGAGGGTAGTGTTTTTCACAGCATCAATGGACCACAGACTTGAGAATATGGTTTTAATTTCAACCTTGCACCGCCCCTTTTTGCCGCATAACTATAATATCGTTTATTTTTTAATGGTGTCTTGAAGGTCAACCTATGAGGTTGTTATCTGCTCAACCGGACTGCAACCAGAGGCAAATACTTACAATAATATCACAAACATTAACTAATCTTAATTTCTCAGGAACTGGAAGCGGAAAAAGAGAAGTCTTCTGTCCAAGAGAAGGAGCTACAAGAGCTCCGCATACAGATAGAGAGACACAACCGCGTGTCTAAACTGTTGATGGAAGAGGTGACCGGATTGAAGAACAATGCCGACAAGGATCGAGAAATGGCTGAGACGTTAGTACCACTTGTTATTTTTTCCTCTTTATTTTGTTTTCAGGATTTTATCTAAACAGATATACCAACCCCACCGTTGCTTGTTTATTAATAATTAACTTATATTAAATGGCATAACTTTTTAGCGTCTTCTCAAGTTACACTTGTTTAATTTGTTGTTCAGTTCTTAGAGATGTAAACTTACCCTTAACAAAGCCGAAAAGCACTTGTTTTGCGATTATTTTTAACCGACTACAAAAAACCAGGAGGTTCTATGTTCGACATTTTTATTTATTCACCGAATATTCCGCCAACTAGGGACCGATTTTCATAATACCTTTTTTTGTTCGAAAGCATTCCGAGTTCCATATCAATTTTATTTATATTGCTATTGGGTAGTTTATGTGTTATCGTCTATAATATATATTTTTCTTCTACATATCTGTTAGTGAAAATGGAAAATAAATACTCGATAAAAATTATGAGAGATATCATCATACCGTGACTAAAAATGCTGAAATAAAACTTTTTTTTGCAAAAAAAAAATAGCTGACTTCTAAAAATAAAGACGAAGGAAAATAATTTGTTATTTAATTTTTATTATTTTTATATCATCTTACATGCATTTTTCTATCTGAATGTAAACACATGTTTGAGTAAATAAATATATCTTCTCTTATCTAACTTTACTTTCGGAAGTTGGTTAGCAAAAAAGTCAATGACCAAACAAAAGCCACCGACTTTCGGAAGTAAAGTAATTTTCCACTTTTAACTTTGTTTTGGAAGTATTTTTTGTTTGTTTTGTTCTAGCCCATACCTCGTAACTTCCTAGTTTCGGAGATATGGGGGGTAAAAATTCCAACTTTTCCAAGTTTTCTTTTTTTACTGATTACGACACAACTTTTCAGTTACCGGCGTTACGTTACTCCGGAATCTTGTTATTTGTTACTTAATTTGTTATCATCTACTTCCAGATACAAAACTGAAGCCCGCGCAGCCAAGAAACGCGTGAAGCTGCTCACTCATCAAAGCTCTCTGCTGATGGGAGAACTGGCGCTGGACGAGAGACTCATGTTGCTGCTGAGTGAAGTGGACAGCTTGAAGGATGCACTGGAGGAGCAGAGCGCCAGGCACAGGGACCAGCTGGATGATCTGCAGGTAACTAGACTAGAACCTTCCGGAACTTTCTTTCGAGATTTTTCTAGGTCTAGGTCATTCGATGCGTTGCTGCGTCAAATAAAATCAAGCATACTTACAAAACTTTTATTTAGATCACAGTTATTTTAACGTAAGTTTTTACACCATGTGAACATTTTCCCTGGATAAAGTACCTTTTTGCTTGCTTTTTTTGTATAATTTGAAAAGGTTCGTAATTAGAAAAAAATCCAAGTCAAATATCCCAGTTTTTTATTGTTTCTCTTGATATTTGAAGATCATTTATCAAATCATATCATAATTATATGTCTGTGGTATCCCATTCTAAGAGAAATTACAAATCAAATCAAATCAATCTTTTAAACATATCATATCTTTCACAGTTAAAGCTCGCTGAAAAACACGAGGACACTGACATACTCCTGTGGGAGGAGAAGATAAGACTGGCAGAGGAAGACGCACAGAAGTCGGTGGAACGGGCAGAGAAGGCCGAGAGGAGACTGCAGGAGATGGAGAGGAACAGGCCTCCTCCGAAAAGGTCCAACCTTATGTCCAGGATCTCCTACTTTGAAAATGGTGGGGAGAAAAAGGATACGGAAGAAGTTAAGGAGCAAGTGGTTGAAGTTGTTGGTGAGTAATAAAAAAAATATATTTTATTGCTTTTTAAACATTATTTTAAGATTTCACAGTTTCTAACTATAAAATTGTCACGTGTGCTACGCGATATTTTCCGTTATTTGCAATCACTGGCAGCTACCAATATTTTAACGCTATTGCAAGCGCCATGTGTGTTTTTCTCGTGATTTTATATCGAGTTCCAGTAGTACGCCTAGCAAAAGACTAAGAAAGAGAGTAGATATATTAGTCTGCACCTAATATTTTTTTACCACCCACCCGCATTCTCCAGTCATTCCGCGATCACGACGCAGTGTTTTATGACGATAATTTTCAGACATTGCTTTTTTACTTGGAAAACTATTAGTCTAAACTAAATCATTTGAATGAGTTTCAACTGAGGATGTCAAGTCACTGCCCTCAGCTCTCTGGTGGCCAATAATCTCGACAAAGGTAACAAATGTCTGACCGTGTTTTTAGATTTAAAAAAGGCATTCGACACCGTCTCCGTTCTTATCCTGTTAAACAAATTAGAGGCGATAGGTGTGAGAGGTATCTCGCTCAAACCTTTTAAAGACTACCTCTCGAATAGGATGCAGAGGGTTAAAGTGGGTGAACACATTAGTTCTGGTGCAAATGTCACTTTTGGAGTGCCCCAAGGAAGCGTTCTTGGCCCCACACTATTTCTGTATTAACAATGGAAAAGTGTTCTCTTATGCCGATGACACTACTGTGGTATTTACTGGGAACACATGGCAGGACGATACCAATAGTACTGAAGCTGGTATGACCCTAATTGCTAGATGGCTTAAAAATAATCTGCTCACACTCAATGCGGCTAAAACCAATTATACAGGGTTATTTGTAAAACACCGACAACCTTGCAGGACTGTATTACTGTCACCATAAACAAGCTGGTATGACCCTAATTGCTAGATGGCTTAAAAATAATCTGCTCACACTCAATGCGGCTAAAACCAATTATACAGGGTTATTTGTAAAACACCGACAACCTTGCAGGACTGTATTACTATCACCATAAACAACAACTTTTGATCTATAATTTTTTTCAAAATTTGATACATTTACCAAAAACAAATCTTCAAGATTTCGTTGTCCTATCTAACACATTTCAACTCCGTATTTTGCTGTACCTACATACCACCTGTCGCGCCGTTGCACGTGCCGTTAATGACTCGCTTCGCTATCGCTTCGCTATCGCTTAGGTACCTACGTTTACTTCGCATAGATTTCGTAACATTTAGAGCGTTCAATTTAAATATTTTTATTTTTGTATGAAAATCTGATGAACTTATGATAAATGTTTAAATGTCATAGAACAAAAGTTGTTGATTATGATGTTAGTAACATGGTCCTGAGAGGTTGCCGGTGTTTTACAAATAACCCTGTATATGTTTCAATATATCGCAGCGTACACAACTAAGTACAGACTTAAAAATTAAAGTACACTCTTGTGATGACGCACATAACTGCGCATGCCAAACAGAATGTTGTCCAAACCAAATATCTTTGTGTAATTATTGACCACCGACTGTCTTGGTACCCCCAAATTGAATAGGTCACGGGCCCTGATCAAAATTATTTATTTTATAAATCGTAGATTTCCTACACACAATCTTTACCAAATTAGTAGCTTGCTCAAATTTGGTAAAGACCAGAGTATAATTAATATTTTTTTTAAAATAACATAAACCTCTTCCCTGTAAAAGGAGAAAATAATTAATAGCAGAAGTTCCTAAAACTAAAACTATGTTCGAACGGATACAGTACACCAAACGTTCAGCTCAGCTATACAATAGGATAAACAAAGAAAACTACGTGTGTGATAAGAAACATAAAGATTGTAAAATAAGTATTACAGGTTTTATCCAATTTGTAAGGTAAATAGGTATTAGGTAAATAGGTTTATGACGAAACTGAGACGCTGCTTTAATAACAATAAAAACACTGACACTCACTTTCCATCACACACTCACTCACAATAGATCACACAGTCACTCAAACACACATCCATTGCACACTCCCTCACATAACATCAGCCAACTCACAAACATCACACGCTCATCAACCTTAGTGCAAGAGCTTGTGTTAAGGACATGTTAACCTCTGCTGGATTGTTTTTAAATTTTTCCATTTTACTTTATTTTTCTTCAACTTTTTAATTTTAATTAGTTAACTTCAAAAGGTACAAGTAAAAATTGTAACAATTCTACCACAAGATTTGAAAGAGCGGAGTCTCCCAATACAAGCATTCCCTTGCTTAAAAGGAGGCTTCAATCTTGTAAAAAATAATAAAGCTTTTTATTATTATTTGAATGCAAGAATTGGTTTTCCCATTTAACTAGCATGTTTAGTTTTTGAAAAAAAAACACCGTATAGGAATGAATGGTGATTGGTTTGAAGTTAATGTATTATGTAGGGGAAATAAATAGCATAATTTTAGTTTAAAAAAAATAATTAAAAATGTTTTTCTCAAAAACTAAACTAAATATGCTAGTTAAATTGCAATACCAATCCTTGCATTCAAATGATTCCAAAAATATACTGAAACTTGTAAAAATCGATGAATCAAACAAAAGTCACTATCAGTTTTTCAAGTAAAAAAGCAATGTCCGAAAAATTTTCTTTATAAAATACTGTGCGTCGTCGCTTGTTATAGCGTCAAAATATCGTTTCCATTTTGTTTATTATGGTTTGCTGTTAGGTGATTATGATAAACTACTTATTTTCGAGTCAACGAATGTCTCGTATATTTGTATTGCCGATAAACTACGTGACAAAACTGCTCTGACAAGTTTCACACTCAACATTATTCTCTAACAGTTCCAGTACCAACAGAAACATCACCACCAGTACCATCACAGCCCCCACCTCCCCCGCCCCCCTGCAGCCCCCCTCCCGCAGCAGTCAGCCCGCCCCCGCCGCCCCCCCCGCCGCCCGCGCCGCTGCCCCCGCCGCCCCCGCCGGCGCTGCCGCCGCCCCCTCCCCCGCCGCCCCCGCCGCCCGCGCCCTTCGAGCTGGCACACATGGACGACATGGCGCATATGTTAGCGAACAAGAGTGGGACGTTGAAGAAGAGTAAGCAGAATGGAGCAGAGTGTGGTGAGTTGGACTTATGTTACGATTCTGATTCTGGAGATTTTAAGTAAAATATTCTGTGTGTGAATGATCTTCTCTATAAAAATTACCAAACGGAACCGTACACAGGTTTATATAAAAAAAAAACTTTCTGTGCCCAGTGGTTTCACCCTCTGCTCAGCCAAAATAGAAATAAATAATTACGAACGATTCTTAGATCTACCAAATAAACATTCGAAGTGGAATTTATTATAAAAATTCAAATCGGGCAAGCCGTTTCGGAGGAGTTTGACAACTACAACTGTGACACGAGAATTTTAAATATAAGAACAAAATATTGTGACTGACGATTTTACTACTACAAGGTGTAAAACTTTTTGGTTTTGTAAAAGCATCCTATAGTTTTAGTTAACGTTGCTTTAAGACTTTTTTCGGTCTAGTCTTTTCCAAACTACGTTGAGGTATCATCTTCCAGTCTAACTGAACACAGCTAAATAACGGTATTTTACATGAAGGACCTATCCGACCTCCCCAACTCAGTTAGTACTGGGTAAAACGATACTCGGCCCAAAGTATCAAAACGGTTTATCAAAAAGGTTTTGATACTTTTGGGTCACTGGCTACTTGTCACGATTATAAAAGATCTACAAGTATCTAGCAGCTGGGATCAACTGCTTAGCGTGCTTTCGATATGTAAAGACTGGTCCCCATCCACGGATAAAACTAAAGATCAACTTTAACGGCTATTATGTTTTAACCACAAGCTCCTTTCTTCTATACAACTATGAACTAGAAAGTCTAAATATATTTTTATCTTTTTAAAAAATCTTTTTATCATCCTAGTTATTTCTCGTCCCCAGGCGGTGCAATAGACGCGATAGTAGACCAGATAAAAGGTGGTAAGTTCCATCTGAAGTCCACCGACCGCTCCGTGTCCGAGAAGAAGGCGAAGGAAGAACAGCCAGAAGCTGTGAAGGAGATGCTCGCCATCCTCGGGACGCTGAGGAAGAGACGCACCAGTACCAGGCCTGGGTTTGTCGCCGATGCTGGGGAGTAGGGAGACAGTCAGGTGAACACTCACCTTACCATAGAGACCAGACGTAGCTTCCTCTACCTACAGTAGTAGTGACAAATAAGGTTTCAATGCGGTCATTGACCTATCATGTACGCAATGTAGAATTTTTCATTTCAAAAATGTATTCTTTTTTTGAAGAGCTATTAGGCGTCGCCAATATTTTTCAAGCATGAGAAACGAAATTAAAAACAGTATTATTCGAGTTTCGTCTATGAGATATTAGGAAAAGGACAATGAACTCAAATTAGATGGCCATTTTTGATCTTTGCTGTATTTTTTTCGTTATTCCAATTTAATATTTCTAGCACGAGTGCGCAGTGTAAACTTAACGTAACAATGTCGATTTTAAAATTAAAAAAAATAAACTTTGATATTAATAAAAATAAACTCGCTTAAAACACTTACTAACTTATACAATATTTTAATGGACACTGCAAGAGCATGGAGAATTCTCTATCTGTCAAACAGTGCAGGGACCGAAACGCGGCGACGACGATAGTAGTGATGTGCTAGTCGATTGATTTGATTGTAACTGAAAATCTACATATGAATGATATTGATTACACCTCATGATAGTGCCTCTGGGTATGACTACCCATATTTGGGAAACTACGTCTGGCACTGTTTCGACTATTTCAGTTGAATCTAAATTGGTTAAAGTTTGATCTAAGCAAGTCCTTTAAACGTTAACAGTAAGTAGTTAGCTTTAAATTGTGCTATTATTACGTTTTTATATTAAATGTTTCTATTATTATAAAAGTAATAGTATTACAATACAATGCTATACGAAGCTAGGTAGAATATTAATAAATAATAGACATATCTATAGGAATTGATTATTATAAGACATTTTTTAAACATGAAAATACAGTATGACATTAACTTTATAGATTTATATTAAAATTTAACATTATCATTATCAGCCGGTTTTTTAAAGGCTGATCAACGAATATATCGTTTTTAAGGTTTTCAGAAACCTAAAAATCATTACATATCTCCAAAAAAGACGTTTAAACAAAAACAAAAATTAAAAAGTACACAAAAAGTGCCTTATGTGTGTAGTAGTGCCAATTGTATTTGTATTATCCGCCATCTTTGTCAGTGTTGCCATTAGCGTAAATATTAAATGTTGACTAGTATAAAAAAAATATATTATTATGAAGCAATTTTAAATTATTTTAAGAATATTATTGGCATCGAACAATTTGTGCGTTAGTTTAAAATTGGGTAGGTTGTGTTTTAAAAATGATATTACTAAGTTTTGTAACTGACTTAAAAAAATAATGAGGTTCTCGATTCGGTTGTATTTATTTGTATAATGATTCCAAAATTATTGTTTGTGATTAAAGCATTTATTTTTTTCTAAATGCACCAATATTGCATTTTAGTAAATTATTTTTCCGCTTGATCTCGAGTCTAAATTACTATCGACATTGCAACAGTCGAAAAAAAAACTATTTCATATTTTCTTAAATTTTTGTATTAAAAATAATATAACATTAGCCTGTTGTCCCAGAAAGGTTCAGTAGAAATGTTTTGCTAAATACTGATTTTATCAAGACCGAGACATTATTATGACAATTATATTTTATTAAAATAATTTTGTGACTTATTAGTTTTAGTTAATAACGTCATGATCTGAATACTCTAAGATTTATGTTAATAATGTAAAGTTTATGATATTGTATGTTGTATAGTTACTGAGAACTTGCTTCTATTATCTTGTACACGTCTAAATACTTGTTTTAATATGTTGTGCCCTTTCATGAGTAATATTACATCACAAAATTAGTTTTTAAATTGACATGGTCGCTTACAGACTTCCAATCTTAACAAGGGATATCGTATTGCAGGAATTGCGGGTTGTTCGATAGAGATACCGCGGCCCCGGAACATAAAGGGCAAAAGAAGGTACATAGGTGGGTTTTAGTCAGTAAACGTCTAAAACTTGTCAGTAAACTTCTAAAACTCGCCCCTCCGCGCTCCGTTCCGCCCAGAGCGGGGAAAGTTATTCGATGATTTCACGTCCGTAAAAAAAGAAGTTTGGTGGTGATTTGTGTGAGGGTAGAAGAAAACCTGTGTTTTCTACACACTTTTGCACGCCCAGAGCGGGGAAGTTATTGGGAGAGTGTCAGACTTGTACTGACTAAAACCCACCCATGTTCCTTCTTTTGCACGGTATCTCTTTCGAACAACCCGCAACCCCGGCAGGTATTGTATATTTATAACTTCTTCGGTGAAGGAAACCAGCATGCTTGAGAGATATTTTTTAAGGCATTTTAAGCCAAGTCAGAAGCTCATGGTCAGCATAAAAAGACACCAGATTAGGTACTAACCACACGGTGAAGAAAGGTATGTCTATACATGAAAAATATCACGTTTTAAATGCTAGTGATAGTATTTCATTACATTTTTTCAGACATTCTGATTTACATCTAAGTCCAAACTGGAACTTTTTTGTCAGTTAATTTTATTGATACTAATTTCGAATTTCACTTCGTATTGTTATTTTTCATTCTTCGTTATTTATCTTAATTGTTGGGTTGTATTGTTGATGTATTTAGACATGTCCAAGTATATAATTGATTGAACCCTAGAGTTACCCGCGGTGCCATTGCGTTGACGTCGAAATTGAAGCATTTTGTAAAGTATTATTTACTGTAGGTCTAAGTATACACTGAAGTTTTTATTATACAATAGAGATATATCAAAATATACGTTTGTTTTATTTTCTTTGAGTTCCTTTAGACATTATCACGCCAACAGACAACCATTTACTCGTATATATATTTTTGACACTTTTTACGTGTACATTTTGCTACATATTTCTAACATAATTAACCATATCTACATGAATGATGTTACCATATATTCTGATTTAAAACAGTGTCCATAGAGTTTCTTGCTCATTCTTCTCCATAGAGAAGATGCTGTGAAATGAGCAACTACAATACTCTCACAGTTAATACGCCTTGTGCCTGGGATTGTAGTTATTTTTATTGTTGTCAATGTGTCGACAGTTCAAAAGTGCCTGTTACTGGCCCACTTGAAACAAATGCTCTTGATCTTTGTTTAAACACTATGGCGTGTTGGAACTTAGCTTCGAGTGACGGTCGGCGCAGGTATAACGATTCAAAATTGATGATGGCACGGAATATCTTACGTAAAGTTGCACATAACACAATTTGTTACCAGCGATGCGCAGACGCAGAGTACTCATCGACAAACACTCGTAGCCAACTTCAGAGCTGCAATAAAGTTTGAACACAGATACAGGCTGAGGTAAACGCTGTTATATGTTGTCATCATCATCATCTACAGCCTGACTTCATCCACTACTGGGTTGTATTTACATGTCCCTTCCTATATTCATTTAATAAACGAGCGACTCTATTCCCATGCAGCTACATTCAGACTACATTCCTTTCACACAGATTTCAGGTGAGTAACGGCCAAACGCATGCCTACTGTTACTGTCTTTGTAATCCCACAGCTGGAGTGTGACTGGGCTGGTCATGTGTGCTGTATGCCTGACGAGCTGTGGGCCAAAATGATCAAGGTCTGCAGTCCTATGATATAAATAATTAGCCATTATTTTGCATAATTTCCTCAGGTTAATCACGAAAGGTAAATTACTTTTTCATGGCCTACTTTGTCTCGCTGGGCAAACGTACAGAACCTACGCCTCTTTCCAGTTCGTCAAATTATTATAAAACTAGCTTCTGCCCGCGACTTCGTCCGTGTGGCATAGTTACTTTGAGCTAACGCTAAATTTAACCTGCTTGATGATCGAAAAAATATATGTTCATCTCCCCTTTTCTTCCCTCTTTCTCCCTTCTCTTCTGTCTCCAGAGTCGCAACTATCTCTGTACCAAAATTGATCAAAAACGGTTTTCCAATTTAGGCGTGAAGACGTAACAAACAAACAAACTCACTTTCGGTTTTATAATTTTAAGTAAGGATTTACCGCTTGTTCAACATTCAAGATGACACGCGACTGTTGCGAATACACATGAAAGAAGTTGTTAAGAGCTTAATGTCCTCGAACGACACGACACGAAGGAATAAGTAAGTGCTGCTCACGCGAGTAGCTTGTCGTAAGTCGTATCGCCTGACATGTAGGAGACGTCAGAAGTAAAACAACAGTATCATGATATAAATAGTAATAGTTTCTCATACAATATACAGGTGAGTGAGTACAAGACTCGTGAATATCACATGTAGGCCGTTCAGTGCGGCCGTACTCGCGGGCCGCGTCAGCCCCAGCTGTACCGTTCGGTCTTGGCTGTTGCTCACGTTGTTATCCTCTCTGGAATCAGTAATATTATTTGGAAACCTCTTTTTTATATCGATGAATGCTATGAATAGTTATGCCCTTTTTTAGTAACACTACATAAATATCAAAACACGGGCGCAATTAAATGAGAAATTATGTGATTTAGAGAAAATCAAGCCTACGCTTTTATGATGAAAATATTAATGTCTTTTTTATATAAAATGTTGCCCTACTCTAGGAATTTCTCCTGTTTCGTGGGTGAGTTTACAAAAATTTTACTCAAACAACCAGACCCGAAACGATTATTAGTAGGCCATACAAACATTTGTGCCGTGCGGGGATTGAACCCGCGACACGCAGCGCAGTCAATCGCTCAGCTACTGCGCCAACTGTGCCGTGTATGAATGAGGTCGGCTATTATTGTATAGGAAAATCAAAGAAACGATAGATGGACTGTGTTGTGGGAATGATGTTAAGGCAAGAAAGGTGTGTTGAGATGACGAGCAAGAGACAAAAAGTCATGCTACCTACGCAAATAAATTGAAATAAGGAAAGCCGGAAAGAAACAGTCATATGTGGGCATAACTAAGGCGTATTGTACCTACTTAAGTTCTTACACACCCACAATTTTCCAGAATTTTGTAAAAAATAAAACAAAAGTACTTACTTAAATTATGTGTACACGTGCAATAAAAAAAACCTTAAAAAAAACGAAGAAAAAATAAAACAAAATAATAAATAATGACAGATTTATTTTTAATTCTATTTCTACGAATTAAGTAACGATTGTTCTCGATATTATGCATATTAGCTTGTACTGGACGGAATTATTAAATAAAATACTATTAACAAGAATAAATAATCTATGAAAAATGATGCCAACAGTGCAAACATATAAAGTCATTTAAAATAGAATTAAAATCATCATTGTGCAACATATTGAATAAAATAAAACATAATTATTTAGATTTTCCTCTCAACATTCATCTAAAACTTAAAGAATATGTCATAGATACCAACTAAAATAAAAAAATAAAAACTGAGGCGGCTTGCGTAAAACGAAATAAAATAGGATTTGGACACTCGTAACAACAATTCCAACAATAAATAAGAGAAACAAACAAAGTGTTTTTCTAGTCAATATTTGTGAAATAAAAACATGCACGGTAGTGTGGCATAGCCAAGTCAATACTTTACTATTTACATTACTATAATAATATAAAAACGCTACAAAAATACTTCTTGCAGAAGTAAGTTTAATACCATTTATTAAACATATTGAAAGAATGCGTTAAAAAAAAACAAAACTCTTTTTATTTTCTACTACTTTGGTTGCTGATAATCTTGCATTGCAAAAGCTAAACTTAAACATAAACAGTGAGAGAGGTTCATCCCACAATAGCTACAGTGCTTTCAAAATTATTTTTACAAGACTCGACGAGACGAGAATAAGAATCACTAAAACAAGAATTAAGATGAGTCTGATTTAACAGTGATGCACAGGTAAAATAACTGTCAAAAGTTTATCATACTGTCTTCTATTCTATTTCTATTCTATTTTTTTGATGAATGGCAATTGAAGCCGATGTCGACTATTCTGCCAATGTCGAAAGTGAAATGGAACGGCAAGTGAGTGTTCTAAGAAGTAAAAATAAATAAAAACTGTTAACATAAATAAAAAATCTTCGGTTGATACAGTTGGACTTGTTGGGTTAGTAGCAGACTGAAACAAACAAGTCATACTGTCTTGTTTACTAAAAGTGTCAAAATATCACAGATTTGACAGAACAATGAAATGTCAAATTTGATTTATTATCCTACATAATACGCAAACGGCCTCATGCGTTCTCTAGATATGTTGTGTATCGCGTATATAGATTGTAACATGACGTTTATAGGTCGTCCCTTCCACGGAGATGCAGGTTTTCGGCGCGGACTAAAAATAAACTGAATGTTATACAGGCTAGTTTTAAATTAAATAGCGAAACTTCTTCGAGGCGATGGTGTTGCTATTAGATATGCACAGACGTTTAATTTTTGATATTTTTCTATGAAATTTCTTCTCAAGAGAGAGGCTCTCTTTAGTATATTGAATGTTTTTTGAAGTCCGAAACCCACGCCTGTGAAGTTTTGCCATATTTAACCCTGTATAATTCGATTTGTCTTACTACTTTTAGCTGTAAGAGTAATCTGAGTTAAAGACTCTTGAAAAATTACTACTTTGTTACAAAGTAGTTAAGTACTTTCTGCGAATACATGATGCAAGAAAATATAAATGATATTTAAATGTTTGAAGATCTATTTTCTACATAATTTGTAAAAGAAAATAATGGAAGAAAGTTACTATTTTACAGAAAAAATACCAATTTCATTGGTAATTAACTATAGTAATTTGATGTCAGTCGCTTTCTGAGAAATCACAAAACTTATAATAAGAATAGCCAAAGTTATAGCGTGCCTTTTCTTTTTTTTTGGACTGTGCTGTCCTACTGCTGGGCAAAGGCTTCCCCTTAATGAATGAAAGATAGCTTGATGCAATTTCTTACAAAGCGAAAACATGCTGCATTACACACATTTCTTAGTGCAAGATTCACAAACTGTACTTTGACTTTACCTTTGGTAAATTTTGGTAAATAAGTGTCTCATGCAATTACGAGCTTCATCTGTTATAAAGTTAATAGTCTATGAATAAAACGCTTGCTCATAGTTGTTCGTATACGACGATTACTTTACTTTGCAAAGCATAATCAAAGAGAAGATTGTGCATATCGCCCTTTAGCTGCGAAAATAGCGCAATTCCTGGCAACTAATTTACAATCGTTGTATTATAGAGTTCCGAATTGCTGAGTGCTGCCAGGTTAGCCAAAAATGCCAGGAATTGCTCGTGTAAGCAGATTTTTAAGAATAAAAAAGCAATCACATTAAGTACTTACATAAATACAAATTAATACATGTCATGTCTACTTATACTACTTTACTAACTACTTAGATTTACAATATGAAGCATTTTACACTCCAATGCTCGTGGCTTCATTGTGGCCAGCGCATAGTGCAAAAGTTTTCACTAATATTTGGATATTTTGTCAGGGGAACACAATTTGAGGGCCAATTTGGGGATATGCTACCTTATATCCATAAGAATAACATGCATTATGCTCAGCATATGTATAATCTAAGCACACTTTACAGATTTCAATTTCTTTTTTGGAGAATAAATCATATTTATGGAAAAACAGAAAAACTGGAAGGGTCCACTCAAATCTGTATAGTTATTTCTGTATCGCATTGTTTCCAATTACTTGACCAAGATTAAGTCTGGACATTTTAAAAGAGAGCTCCGAGCTTTTTCGGGTTAGGAAGGAGGGCCTAACTTTAGCCTTCTAAAATTGTTTCTTATAACCAATTTACAGCAGTATAATTAATTAATTCCCCTGACAAATCCCTGCAGCGCATTGTAAGCAAGGTCCTTACGTGGAGAACTCCCTGAGCTTGTCGACGACGGCGCGCCTGTTCTTGGCAATCCAGTCGATGTTCACCTTCGCCTTCTCGATGGCTTGCTCCACGCTGAGCTTCGAGTCGGCCAGGTACTTGGAGTTCTTCTCACGCCAGGATAGGAACTGGTGATGTCGAGAGAATAATTGTTAGTTTGTTGGATTATAATCTGTCATCACTTTATGGGTTTGTAAAAAATTTTTGCTTAAACCACCAAATAAATGTTGTAGAACTGTCAATACGACATTACATGGGATGGGGGAAGAGACGAAACTGAATATTGACAACTTTTTTCCACCTCTGATTAAATTATGTGAATAATTACGGCGTCATCATTGAAAACACGTTTAGTGAGCCATCAACAGGAACTTGAGAGAAGTAACCTCCCACTAATATTATTTCAAAACCTAGAAGAGATTTTATTAATTCAAATCCTTACGGTATCCAGCTCCGTCTGCGTGGTGAATTGGTCCAGCAGTACCTTCACGATGTGTCCCACGCGACGACCCTGTCCCTTGAAGCTGAAACGTAATGCATGTGAAATTAAACCTATATTCACAAATATCCATGGTTTTTTTAGTGCTTGAATGATATAGACGGAAGATGAGGGAAAACCAAAAAAATTGTGGATTTGCTATTATTTTTGTAATTAGATTAAGGCCAAACGCCAAAAGAATTGTGTATATAACACTTTATATACTCTATATCTATACTCTATATCTAACACTTTAAGCACACAGTTCAGAAGCGATAATGCAAAACATGCCATAAATAACAAATACAATAAATTCAATGGTTCAATAGTTTTTTCAGAACTGCCCAAAAAAGGTGAGGTTTCTTTTAAAATTATGGCCTTACTTTAGCATAGTTATCATTACCTGCCTAGCCTTTTTCCAACTATGTTGGGGTTTTATTATCGGATTCAGCTGAATACAACTATTTTATATGGAGCAACTGCCTATCTGACTTCCACAACCCAATTAGTGTTAGATAATTCGATTTGACGAGGTCTTCTTCTTTATCGTTTGGTTAGTGCGTAACTTGGTGTTAGACTTATACCGACCATGGGCCTCTGACTGTTTCCTTCAGCGAAAGCAGGTGAAAATTATACAATATGTCCATGAATCTGAAAACTCAGAGGTGCATGTCTGGGGTTCGAACTCGAGACCTATGACTTGGCAGTCCGACGGTCACACTACTAGGCTATCACTGCCATGTGTGGGTGTTAACATTCACAACATGACCTACCATTCAATTTAGGTCACGTAAAAGCTGAATATTCTGTTTTAAGTTACAAATAGTTAATATGTGCTGTGCATGCACGATTCGCTTATTTTGAACAAACTTCGCTTGATGATGCAAATGTCTACTCACGCATTAAAGATATCCTCGATCCTCTGATAGACGAAGTCTTTGGCGACGTAGTATCCGACGGGCGAGCGGATGATGTTGGCGATGACGGCGCCCGCGTCTTGCCGACGCACTTCCGAGCCTTCTGTTATCGTCCACTCCAGGTATCTGAGGGAGGGAGGTAATGGTTAAACAAGATATTGGAGAGAATGTAAGATAAACGGAAGAAATAACACCTACTAGAATTCACAGCTGTAATGTTAAAGAGGTGTATCTAAAGTACGGGTGTGTAATGTTTGGCATAATAACAGATGCTCTAATTTCACTTGAACTAACGTTCATATGACATAATTTTCATAAGACATAATATCAAATGACATAAATTCATATGACATAATGTTTCATATCATATAATATTCATTTAACATAATAACATTTAGTATAACGTTCAATTTATATAATTTTCAATATGTATAATATTCTTTTAACATAACGTTCATTTAATTTTGACCTAAAATTCATGTTTAATGGGCACAGTTCTAGCCTAACTCAAATGGCACTTAACCAAACCTTAAAATATTCTATGCATGGTCGAGGATGGGACTTCTGGGTGGTTTATAAAAAAATAACCACGAAGGGGATGGCGGGGTCTATTCGCTCGCTACTTAATACAGGCTCCTAAAACAACCACTCTTTGCCACTACCTAGTGTATTAACTAAAGAGAAAAAGTGGAGAAACAAAATTAAACAGAAAAGGTTTAACGGGTGGCAGGATAAACAGTCCCTAAAAAGGTTTTTTTTTTCTAAAGTAAGGTCTCGTAATATCACCATTTGCTATCTGGAATTTAAAGCAAAATCTGAAGATTTTCTACCAATTCGTATAAAAAATCTTGTGATACTTACTGCGCCAGTATCCAGATCTCCTTGGTGCAGGTCAGGGCCTGCAGCAGCGCGTCCCTTGCAGCGGCTACGTTAGCTCTCTGTTCTCTCGCTAGAGCGAATCTCCAGTGCAGCACGGAGCCGCGAGACACTCCTACACAGTACACTGTGCGGCGCAGGTCTAGGGGGATGCTGTGAATAAAGATTGTTTGATATTCAATTCAAAACATTTAAGATGATTTGAGTATGGGCAGTGTGACAACCTTTGCAGGAGTGGCAGATAAGAATTGCTGGGATTAGTGTTGGGCGGCATGCGAGTGGAGAGGCTTACGTTACGACCAGCCGTCGACAACTGACAAAGATTATATTTGATGGGCGAATTCGTAGAGGAAACAAATATTTGGTCAGTGAGTAGTCTTAGGGGCGGAGTGCACGCAGATCCAACCAAAATCATCGTGTATCGAAAACAATGAAGGTTAACTTACGGGTTGTTCTCATCGGGGTTCTCGGTGTCCATCCACTGCTGGAACAGCTGCATGGCGTTCTCCTCGCAGCCGGGCACCTTCATGCGGCACGCCCACGCACTTGTCGTCACCTAAACAAGGAATTCAGTTAGGTATTGGCTTACAAAACAAGATAAATAAAAAATGAATTTTATTATTATTAATCGTCTTGCCTAAAGAAACAAATGTTTAGTATTTCCTACTATTTTTATATACCTATTGTCATCAACCGAAATAAATAAATCATTGAAAGTCCCACCAACCTGCATCTTTACACTATTCAGATCCTTTCCATTGACGATCTTCTTGGTGGCCAGACCTCCGGACCTCTCATACGTCTCTCCGATGAGTTTCCTCACGAACTTTTGGAAGGCGCCGTAGTCGGGAACGCGCTTGAGAACGTTCTCAATTTTCGAGAGGGCTTTGAGACCGGTGGAGAGGGGCAGGTAGTCTGTCTCGCGTTGAAGGTAACTTGCTAGACTGGAGATTGAAAGGAAAGGGGGTATATAGACACACTTTCTTGAGAAACCTAAATGACAAATTGACCATCATAAAGGTACGTCAGTCGTCTTTAAAGTAAAACCAAAGTTTGGCTTTTAAAAGTAGCCATATTAAAAATTGGTAGGTACATCATTATTGTCGCGCGCGTGCGTGACAAAAGTGACGTTTGACTTCAGTCATTTTCTTCGTATGAGAATGCTTTACAATTGCATCGTCGCGGTTACTTGTGGCATGCTCTAAGCCTTTAATTCTAAATTTACGGAGTCGAAAGATATAGGCGTTAATGTCGCAAGTTTGTATTTCTACCGCTGTTGCAAGACGTGTGTCGCTAGATCAATTAGCTCGTAGCCGTAGTAACATATTTAAGTATGAATTTAAACTAATCTAACTGCGACATACTTGAGAGCAGTGTTGTAGTCGAGATGATTGGTCCAGGCGAGCGCGAAGGCGTCGGACAGCAGCTGCACGCGTCCCAGGACCGGCACCTGCGTGTAGTCACCGCTCTTCAGCGCATTCGTGAGGAGCTGCCAGTTGCGCGGGTCGTAGTTCACGCGGTAGGGAGCTGGAGGGAAATAATCAAGGTCAAATGGTACGTAAGTGACGAAGTACAGGGCTTACTTTGTTTTTCATCATGATATTATCCAAAAAAACGACAGCAGTTGGTCAAAAACCTTTTTAAAGCGTCGTCGCCGACTTAGGGTTTTGATAAGGTAACCTAGTTTTATCTAGGTATGTCGAATATTCATGGATTTTGTGACTAGGTAATATGGACAGCCTATTTCTTCTTCAGATTGAATTCATAATAGGTGCGGAGTATTGATTAATGAACTAGCCTCAGACTTGGCAATGCTTCCCAAATATGATAGCACTAGCTTTCGCCCGCGGCTTTGCTCGCGTTAAATTCGGTATAACACACCAAGCAGACCTGCAGTTTTTGCTCTTGCGCCTGATTAATTTGTAATAGCAACGCTAAGTTTTCTCCCCTTGTTCTCCCTCATATCCCACTTTTTTTTAATAAAAGTTAGCCTATGTCCGTCTCCTGGTTCCCAACTATCTCTGTACCAAAATTCATCAAAATCGGTTTAGCCATTAAAGCGTGAAGAGGTAACAAACAAACAAACAAACTCACTTTCGCTTTTATAATATTAGTAAGGATTTGCCAGCATTAACGTTGAACTCACCGATCATATCATAGTTGAAGAGCACCCATTCGTCCCGCTCGGAGCCGTGCAGGTACCGGTGCAGCGCGGCCACGCCCTCGCTGGCGCCGAGCCAGCGCAGTGGCGGCGCGGCGCCGGGCGGCTCGCGCGCGCACCGCACGCTCAGCGGGACCCACCACGACGTGCGCGACGGGGACTTGGCCGCCAGCGAGAAGTAGCGGCGCTGCGGACACATATATTATTCTAAATAGAAAAAATTCTCCAATGTGTTATTCCAGACTATAATCTTCCTCTGTGCCAAATTTCATAATGATCCGTTCAGGCGTTTTGACGTGAAAGAGTAACAAACTTCTATACATCCAAACATCCATACAACCATCCATTCTCACAAACATTCGCATTTATAATTTTAGTAGGATTTTGTAAGATTGTAATGGTGGGCTCTAACTTTAGCAAACACTCTCGAATCACCAAGACAACCAGAAACGCTTCCCGAGGCCAGTTGTGATGAATCACCGTCTATCGCTCCTAAAAGATTGAGATGTGAGGGAGAAAGAGGGAAGAAAAGGGAAAACTTAGCATTGCTATTACAATAAATAAGGCGCAAGGGCAATAACTACAGTTAGCAGGTATCTGTAAATCAGGAAAGGGGAACTGTGTTACCCGAAATTTAACGCGAGCATAGCCGCGGGCAAAAGCTAGTGGATGAATAAAAAGAGGAATGACTACTGACATGTCTGGTAAAAGACCACTCATATATTTAGAAAGCCCGGGAAAGTAATGATGAAGAGCTTACCTGTGTGATAGTAAGCGACTTGTCCTCATAATCCCTGACAACGTTGAGAATGGGGTACCCAGTCTGTGTGGTCCAGGTGTCCATAATTTCCTTGACAGTTACATTCCTGCTGAGGCCGCCGTATTCCTGGCTGACGGCAGTCAGTTCGCGCCAGAGGTCGTCTTGTTCCGCATTGTCGTATGAGTATTTGATGAGGTACCTGTGGGGGAATGGAATATAGTCTTCGTTAATAACAAATATAAATGAGAGAAGTTCTTCCTACCATACATTACCTCCTTCTGGCCGCGATCCCGCTTGCTGCTATTTGGCACACTAGCGCATAGCTCCTCTGTCATGCAGTATATGGCCAGTTCAGTTAAATTTAATTTTGGTAGCTGGGAGATTTGAGTTTTGGAACATTGACTTACCAATGCGTTTAGAGAGACAGGGAGTTACATTATTAGAAAATGTTTAGACTGGTATAAACTACTGCCTGCCTTGACCTAGGGGTCGCAGGCAGTACTGCCTAGCATGTGGTTTTGCATTGCATTCCTAGAATATGCAAAGTGTTTTTGGGATTCCCATTAGCAATCAGCCAGGGGCAATGCTTTGTGCCCCGTTGATTGCAATAGCTTTGTTCCTAATTGAACGAGATTTAAATATAACTGGCGAAATGTGGGTTTATTATAGGTATTCCTCAAATAAATGTTTTTGGCTTTGCACTATTCGTTCTTATTGCCATTGACAATATATTTAAGAGATTAAAAACGTAGGAATCGATTCCTCGCGAAACGAAAAAATATTAAAAACGAAAATTCAGGAACGGAAATGAGATAAATCGTTATTAATTAAAAATTACTTATAAATAATATCAAGTATACAGTTATACTGAGAAATTGTTATGTTCTATGAGTTCCACAAGACCACCATCAGTTACCAAAAGGATCGGTTCTCGGAATCTTCGGTTCGGAACTTACCTGTTGATAGCCTTCCTGAAGATTTCGTTTCCGAGGAACATGGTCATCATCCGGATAAGCGTAGAGCCCTTCCGGTACGAGATCTCGTCGAAGATCTCCGAGATACGCTTCGGGTCGTCAATGGGAACTGACACCTGTGAATAATCAACATAGCAATTATTTTTTCGGTAAATTTTGATAAGTGCAGCAGAATTAATAAGAATGGGGCTCTTGAGCACAAAATACCATTTTAATAGGACCCAGAATCTAATTTTTGGGTTACAACTCCCATTCAAATAAATTAAACAAACAACCTTTGTTAATAATTTGCAAAACACGAGGAAAATTTTCAAAAGGTTAATTTCCCTATTCGCCGTTCTAGGCAGATAGATCAGGCATAGCTTGACATGCAATCAGGGTATTAAAACTGTTTCAAAAATACTAACAGGATGTGAAGACTCCAAGGCATCCAGACTCAACACGGACAGCATGTTGTCGACCGCATAGCTCTTGTCGGCGTTCCAGGTGGGCTCCACTTGGTTGACGGCGACGGATGCTGCGAAGGTGGCGAAACCTTCGTTGAGCCACAGATCTGACCACCACTTCATGGTCACCAGGTTGCCGAACCACTGGTGAGCTAACTCGTGGGCGATTACCTGCAAAGAGATTAGCTTGTTAAAAAAAGCCTCCATGGAGTTTCTTGTCCGTTCTACTCCGTAGAGATCAGTACTTTAGAATGGGCAACAGATTCGGATACTTTCACAGGTATTATGACTTGTTGCTTTATGATTTGGTTTTGAACTGATACTTATTTTAACTGGTGAATCCTTACTAATATTTTAAAAGCGAAAGTGAGTTTGTTTGTTTGTTACGTCTTCACGCCCAAAATGGCGAAACCGATTTTGATGAATTTTGGTACAGAGATAGTTGGGACCCTGGAGACGGACATGACTATTTTTAAAGTAAGATATGAGGGAGAAAGAGGGAAGAAAAGGGAAAACTTAGCGTTGCTATTACAAATCAATAAGGCGCAAGGGGAACTGTGTTACACCGAATATAACGCGAGCGAAGCCGCGGGCAAAAGCTAGTTTGCCATAAATGGTTTGAGTTTGAGTTATCTGCCTTTAATGTATATAAGTAGGTACCAAAGTGAATTAGCATAATAATTGAAAACCTTCGGAAGTTCACAATAAGATTGGTCCCTCCTATCGAATCTTAAGAGTAATTTTAAGAGTTTAATGACGCCTTAATAATCGAGGGGCTCAAGTCAAGTGACAAACATGAGTGTTGGTTATGTTAGAAGATTTCGATGATGTGCATACGAATCACAAATACTGTTTTGGTGCATTGCTTGAACACTTGCTAGGTTTTAGTTCTATGCCATTGTCATTCATAGGCCCGTCCGCGAAACGACCACCGTAGATGTGAGTCTATGGAGTCAATAGGTAGCTCATGGGTAAGTCTAGTTACAACAGGCCGTGTCGACGACGCGTACGTGCTCTACAAGCACCTCAAAAAGATGTCAGCAAAGCAGAGGGAAAGGTCGGGTTTGCGGTTTGTTCGAAATTGAAGTCCGAAACACAAGGCAAAGGAACCAATGGCAAAAGAAGTAACATGGATGGGTTTTAGTCAGTAAAAGTCTGACACTCCCTTCCGCACCGCCCTGAACGGGAGAAATTATTTGATTACTTCCCATTAGAAAAAAAAGGTCGCCCGTCCAAAGAAATTACATTCAATTTTGTAATTTCTTTGGACAGGCGTGCTATTTTTCGAATATTATTTTCTTTGAATATTACTACCAAATTCCTCTAAAACTCTTACCTCAGCGACCCTCTCCTTATTCAAGAACGAGGACTGCTTCTCATCGTACAGCAGCTCCGTCTCCCGGTAGGTGATGAGACCCCAGTTCTCCATGGCTCCGGCCGCGAAGTCCGGGATGGCGATCATGTCCTGCTTGGGCAGCGGGTAGGTCACGTTGAACCATTGCTCGAAGTACGTCAGGCACTTCGGGCCGGTCACTGCGGCGTATGCTGTCTGTAGGAAGGAAGAATTAGTAAAGATTTGTTGCTATCTGCATGCCTGCTCCATTGATCTGCAGGACAAAGGCATTATGAGTTCCAGGTCTTAACTTTTTTTTTTAAAAAGCGACTTTGCCCCACACTAGGAATTCCTCCTGTATCGTGGGTGCGTTTACAAACACTTAAACTCACATACACAAACAGCCAGCCAGACCCGAAACAACTATCTGCAGATCATACAAATATTTGTTCCGTGCAGGAATCGAATCCGCGACACGCAGCGCAGCAGTCGATCGCTCAGCCACTGCACCAACCGTACCGTCAAACTAACTGTAAGGCTAGTTTTGCGCAACTGACCACGTTTGCTCCGCGAACATGACCAGATCGTCACACGACCTTCGCAGAGTTCGACGTTGACGGCGATATCCTTCTTCAGACGTCCAGTAAGTGCCGATGCTAGCCTATCTCTTCGGGTGCATCCGTGCTGGGCCAACCCACTCCCAGTTTAGCTTAGCTGTTTTAGCTATTGGAGAGGTTTGGAAGAAACAAGGGAAGGCCTTTGCCCAGCAGTGGGACACAATTATTATTTTTATTTTTTTTAATAAAAACGTTGCCCCATACTAGGAATTTCTCCTGTGTCATGGGTGCGTTTACAAACATTTAAACTGATATACACAAACAGCCAGACCCGAAACAACTATGTGTAGCCCATACAAATATTTGTTCCGTGCGGGAATCGAACCCGCGACACGCAGCGCAGCAGTCGATCGCTCAGCCACTGCGCCAACCGTGTCGTCAAACGTGACACAATGTAGGGATATGGGTAGACACATTACAGTACATACATAACTTTACAGAATGATCTGCAAAACTGGATAATAGCATAGTAGGGAGGTGCCTATTGCCAAATTAAACATATTATAACAAGCCAATAGCATTTGGCTCGCCCTAGAAATCGAACCCAAGACCTCATACTCCCGGGGTTGCGGGTTGTTCGAAAGAGAAACCGCGGCCCCGGAACGTAAAGGGCAATAGAAGGAACATGGGTGGGTTTTAGTCAGTACAAGTCTGACATGCCCCCCCGCTCCTCTCAGAGCGGGGGAAGTCATTAGATGATTTCCAACCCGAAAAAAAAAAAGACCTCATACTCAGGTGTCGTGCTCGCGACCACTAGACCAACGCAGCAGTCACGACCTTGTTAAACTTGCTAAAGAAGACATTGCCAAGTTACCTGATCACTAGCGTCACTCCTGGCCCAGATCCTGAACTTGGTATCGGACAGTTCGGTCGGGCTCTGGACGTACGAGAACCTGGACACGACGAAGGCTACCAGGTACGTCGACATAGGGACCGACTTCTCATAAGTGTCCCACACGAAGTCCGCTTTGGGCTTTCTGTAAAGGCAACAAAGTTTTTTGAGAAAGTCAAACCATACATACATGTTGTGAAACTATCGAATAAATAAAAATTATGAATACTATATGAAGATAATGGTTACGGAGAGGTGTACCTAACAACCTAACAGTATACCCACATTTCCCTAATTACGTTTAAGTCACACGAAATTGGAGGCGATCCTACTGCCAAGAACCTGGAAAAATCCAGACCCCGTGGTTGCTACTAAGAAAAACTTGATGGAAAAACCCAATAACACTTGGGCGGACCTGGGAATAGAACCCAGGCCCTAAAGTTCAACAGACTCGTTGGCTCACTAGACCAACGAGGCATATCAAACTAAATACTGGAGTCACTAATTTCAATTATCAATCATCATGATAAAAGCAATCTGTTTGGTTAATCAGTGATAAAAGCCCATATTGAAGGATACTCAAGAGTTAAGTAAACATTAATTTGATCAATAGTAAATTGACTTACTTGAACGTTTCCTCAATTTGACTCCACGGCCAGATGTCTTCAAGGGCGCTGAAAGAAACAGAACAAAATGGTTACGATGAAAAAAAATACAGCGTTAGGATTTTGAGTAGACACCTACGCTTTGGAAGGGAGACAGAACAGCATCATATCGCTTGCTACACAATATACCTACAGTAGTACTCCAGTGCTCATGGTTTGAAGTTTTACGACCCAGTGATGTTACAGTTCGTTCCCAGTTAGTTTACCTTATGGCCAAGAGAAAGAAAGGTCACCGAGATTTAAAAGTTGTATGGTAACCGGTAATCGTGATAAGAACATGTGTTGCGGAGGAATGAGGAAAGAAAGAAAAAGACAAAGTTCTAAACTAGAAGGATGGCTTGTTTAATTAAAAAAAACCGGCCAAGAGCGTGTCGGGCCACGCTCAGTGTAGGGTTCCGTAGTTTCCCGTCCGTCACAATAAGTGTTCCCACTTATGAGTTTAAAGGTGGAGCGCGGCAGGCGCTCCAACAGTTTTTGTACAAAAAAGACAAAAAGTTGTACAAAGTACAAAAACTGTTGTGTCAATCAAGTTCAAAATGATTTTCATAGAAAGTCCTTATAAAGTTCTACTTTTCAGATTTTTTTCATATTTTCTAAACTTATGGTTCAAAAGTTAGAGGGGGGGGGGGACATTGTTTTTTACTTTTGGAGCGATTATTTCCGAAATTATTGACATTATCAAAAAATGATTTTAGTAAACCCCTATTCATTTTTAAATACCTTTCCAACAATATATCACACGTTAGGGTTGAAATTTAAAAAAAAATCACTTCCCACTTTACATATAGGGTGGCTACCCTAATAAAACATTTTTTTTTAATTTTTATTTTACCACTTTGTCGGCGTGATTGATATACATATTGGTACCAAATTTCAGCTTTCTAGTGCTAACGGTCACAGAGATTAAGCGAGGACGGACGGACGGACGGACGGACAGACAGACATGGCGAAACTATAAGGGTTCCTAGTTGACTACGGAACCCTAAAAAGATATTCAAATACTTATTCATTTAGAAATCATTTTCTACTGGAAATATACATACCAGTTGACATAGGTATGAAGTGGCAAATGGCACTCATAATTTTAGAGCTCTCCGTGCTCTGGGTATTCTTCTTTTTTATTATAATGATGAATATAGGTTCCTTATTGGAGAAAATCGTAAGCATAGCTTTTATATTATTATTTTTCGTCTGTCTCTGGCAATTGGGTAGCGAAATCAAAGTTAAACAAGAAGGTTACATACTTTGATGAAGTCTACACGTTTTGAGAATCAAATATTTTTTTCTAGCAGACTCACTTTGCATTAACTTGCAGAACTCAGAAAAACCTAGACCAAAAGAAGAAAACCTGTCCATATTGAAGTTCCAAAATCCTTTGAATACTTACTTTTCAGAAACAGCATTAACGAGTGGCATGTTCGAGATAGCGGTGAAGTCCTTGTGATGTCCGATGGTGATGGTGTAGGTTGCCTTGTACATCGGCTCGTCGAAGCATGGGAACCCTTTGCGAGCTGATATTGCTTCGAACTGGGTTGCTATCAGGTATCTGGGGAGGGAAAATATCGGTAAGTGTCTGCAGTTTCAAAAGAGGCAAACAGTATTGTACTGAAAACCCCCAGTTCCTTAATTCTGTTTTAATACTAAAGTAGTAAATACCAAACCTACTGATCACACACCAGTAAATAATAATTATGAGATCATAATAAAATTCCACTTGTTTTATAAAATCTTTCTTGCTTTTCTCCAAAAGTCATTTATTCAAACTAGGCTGATAATCAGCACTGACAGTCCCTCAAAACGCCCACCCTTCGCCACTTCTTAGTGTTTTAGCTGGGAAGAAGTGGTAGAACAAACTCCCCAGCAACACAACTGTCTGGTAGATTTCATGAACCAGATGATAAGTGAGACTTCTTCTTGGACGTTAAGTTGTGGACACCAGCCCTTTATACAATACAATATGAAAGACTATATTTAGTTGAATTGCATAATTAGTGAACCTGCGTACATGTGCAATGTTGGAATACGAACTTATAAATGTAGATAAAAAGTTAATGATTTACTAACACCTTTTTATTTCTGTAGGTAAAACAGTTATGTTTTTTGGTGTCCAATAAAGTATATTATATTCTATTCTATTGTGCGATGGGTTTAGCATCGCAGTACAAAAGAAACAGTCCAAGTTCTATTAAAATAATCCATGTTCATAACAAATGATCGATATGAACCGTGGACCTTGCTGCTGGTGTTTCAAAGGTACCAGGTTTAACACATATACCATACTAGCTATTGCCCGCGGCTTCGCTCGCGTTTAATTAGGGGTAACACAGTTCCCCTTTTGCTGATTTGCAGGTACCTGCTACCTGTAGATTTTGCCCTAGCGCCTTATATATTGTAATAGCAATGCTAAATTTTCCCTTTTCTTCCCTCTTTCTCCCTCATAACTCAAACTTTAAAAAAAAACCGTAACGTAGCTTATGTCCGTCTTCTGGGTCCCAACTATCTCTGTACCAAAATTCATCAAAATCGGTTTAGCCATTAAGGCGTGAAGAGGAAACAAACAAACTCACTTTCGCTTTTATAATATTGGTAAGGATAGTAAGGATAAGGATTAAAATTTTAAACCGACACAAAATCCAATATAAGGACTAGTACTTTTCAAGCTTGTTGTTCTTTTGACAACGGACAACCTAAAAATCCCGAGATTTTAATATGTCCTTCCAATGAACATTTGGGAGTTATAGAACGCTGTAGCGTTGTCCTGACTGAAGTATTGCAGCGAAAAAGAATCCACTCGCCAAAAATGGGCAACTAAAATATTATTAGTTAATGTGTTTAGTAACTAAAACTCTCTGGGTGAAACCACACCACACAAAGGAAGGAAGTCGTCATAAGTTCATTAGTACGCATACCATCAGACTCATTTATCCTAGCATGGCATAGTATTGGCAGAAAGCCAAACCAGAAGACCTCTTGTCTGACACGATCAGACAGTACTGGCACCAAACAGTAATACTTCAACCACCAATATAGATAGTTATTTCTTTTACCGTTTAAGGAGCAGTTGTGATTAAATAAATAACCTTAAAAAGCTGACTGCGTGGGTTCGAACCCACGACCCACGCTACGGCATGGAATTTGGAGCCGTGCCGACTGTGCCATCACTTTTCTTTTTTATTACTGGGCTGGAGGAGGGTAGTCCATACTAGTATTATAAAAGCGAAAGTGAGTTTGTTTGTTACATCTTCACGCCTTAATGGCTAAACCGATTTTGATGAATTTTGGTAAAGAGATAGGTGGGAACCTGGAGACGGACATCTTAGGCTTTCTTTTTTTAAAGTGGGAAATGGGTGAGAAAGAGGGAAGAAAAGGGAAAATTTAGCTTTGCTATTTACAATCAATAAGGCGCAAGGGCAAAAACTACAGGTAGCAGGTGTCTGCAAATTCAAAAGGGGAACTGTTTTACACAGAATTTAACAAGAGCGAAGCCGTGAGCAAAAGCTAGTGTACAAGTCTCAAAAATATCTTCATGTAAAATAAAACTAGGGTGCCCAGAGTAAGACAATTTATTGAAAGAACCACCGCTGAGGTCGTGTTCCGCAGGAAAATCTTAACACCGCGATTCAAAAAAGTGACGTCATTGCATATCGCCATCTATTATTCTAAAAGCGGTACTAAGTGACAGAAGTTTTTATATAAGATTAGACATTCCGCCCACCATGGACGGCTCCGTCCATCAACCTTAACATGACTATATAAACATAAATTAATTATTGATTATTCAGTCATCTATTACAACATTAGCCTAGAGTTTTATATCTGCGGAACAGTGCATGCCATACGTAACTAAAAAAAATAAACAACGGTAAAACAATAACATTTGCAAGTTCATTCAAGTACAAACGAAAAGTATATCATATAATGTGTATATAAAACAGTACATAAAAATTCATCAACGAGATGGTTAACAATAACTAGACGTTACAAGTAATTTATAATTACATACACAGATCTTTTAATCTTATTATTTTAAAACCGTATAGTTACAACGCGAGTAATGTTGTCCAAATCTGAATGTTTATTTTATTTTGTTGAAGTTCCTTCAATCTTAAAAATCTCCTGCAATAAGCTATCATTCTAATTAACCTACCAAATTTAGAAAATCTAGTAAATAGACTATCATCACATACTATCGCAGTTGCATGTCATTTTTTTATCTTTCTTTCTTCAATCGTAGTTTCTTGTATAATACTTCTATTGTAATCTTTTTTTTCATTCTGTAACCATACTGGCTCTTTTTTACAGAGTGGCATATCGCTACACTAATAAGGGCTTGCTCCCTGAGTTGCATAATTAACTGAATTTTCCGACGACGATACATGTAACCATTGACTACTATATATAGTATAATGATAAGTCTTTCGGAAGCACGATTCGCGATGAACATTTTCCAACGACTTCGGTGCCTGCTTAACCAAGCCAATACGACAGATGGAACAATACGGTTCATTGCTAAAGGAAATACAGTACCTTCGTCCTGAGCTAACTGCTGCAATAGTTTAACTGCTAAGCTAGGCGCCGATGATGTTCCAAACATTACTCGTAAATTACGTAACACCTGAATTTCGTCATCTAAATTCTCACACCATGATATACAATGAAAATCTGTGTGACCATCGCATAGCTCAATCTGTCTGTACATCTTGACGATGTCCGCTACCAGACAGATAGGTTCACAACGCCAACGCATGATGATATGACGAGGTTCAGGTTGTAGACGAGGGCCCACCATTAAATTGCGAATAAGAGATACCCCATTACTACCGACACTTGATGCGTCAAATACGCGTACCGTATGTAACTTTGTTTTACTTTTATCATTACGGATGACGGCATGACGAGGTAAGCACATAGAACCTTTTAAAAGAAGTGCATTCTCACCTGTATGAGTAGAATGCAATGTGACTATAGGTATGTGGCATGTCTCGCTTTGGTTGATTTTACCTACTTGACCAGATAAGATCCATCCCAGTTTGGTATTTTGTGCGATAGGATGACCAGGTGGACCTTTGATTAAACCTTCTAACAAAATCTGGCCATAAACTTCGGCACCTAAAAGCAAATCAATCTTGTTCGGAGTATCGAACAAAGGATCTGCTAAAGCCAAAGACGAGATTGTGGTCAAAACGTTTGCCGCTACCTTCCTTTCCGGTAAAATAGTTGTTAGTTTCTTTAAAACATAAGCTTTAATAGTCATCATAAAACTAGGGTCAACGCGTGATTTAACTTTAATGAGGACCATCGAATTCAATGAAATCAATGATTGATCACACCTTATACCTGAGATTGAACCCTTAGTTGGTATTCTTTTGAGACCCAAGAGCTGGACTGCAGACTCCGTAACAAAGGAAGCCTGAGACCCCTGGTCTAACAGGGATCTTAAAACTATAGCAGTTCCACTCTTTGATTCCGCTGCAATTAGTGCAGTGGCCAATAATATTTGACTATGACTTTTAGCAAAACAACTTACGATATTAGTGGAAATACTCTGGGTACCAGCAGGAAAGCTGGTCTCTGCAACTTGATCAGTTTTGTTAATATTATAAACTGATTTGGAGATATTCTTGAGATGAAGAAGACTATGATGCTTCCTTTGACATATACGACATCTAGTGGATTGGCGGCATGCGTATACGGTGTGATTTGCTCCTAGGCAGTTATAACATAAACCATTTCTTTGGACAAAATTACGACGCTTATATAAATCGAGACTGGCGAACTTTTTACAATTAGCAATCTTGTGATTATCTTGGCAGCAAATACACACTACAGTTGACACATGGAGCGATTTGAGTGAAACATTACGATTGTACTGATGACGTTGACTGTTATTGTCTAAAAATTCTAGTGATCTAAATCTCTGTTCAAGGAAAGATGTGAACTGATACATTGTAGGCAAGTCATCTGAACAATCACTAATTTTCATTTCCCATTGTTTACGAGACTCAATATCTAATTTTAAACTCAATAAATAAATAACTATAATATCCCAATGCTCTACCATTATGCCTAAATTTTCCAAAGCATGTAAACATTCGTTAGAAGTATCCAATAATTCCTTAACTGCGCTGGAAGATTCGGTAACAATATTTTTCTGATCCATAAAACGTTTAATTATGCAATTCGCTAAATATTTTTTATTATTATATCGATTCTCTAATTTAGTCCAACAAATTGCATAATTACTACTGGTAATAGGAATGTGCCGTAACAGAACTTCAGCCTCTCCAGACAAATGCGACTTCAAATAATGCAATTTCTGAACGTCGTCCAGAAGGTTATTGTTGTGTATTAAGGATTGAAATAAATCTCTAAAACTTATCCACTCAGAATAATTTCCAGTAAACATAGGCAATTCAATCTTTGGCAATTTTACAGTACATATCTCCCTAAGACCCTTCGCAGAAGATTCAGGCTCTTTACTTAAACTATTCGAACATGCAATTTTCTTCAACGCTTCCTTCAACTCCGCTTTATAATCAGTAAATAATTCTTCAGTGTGTTCATACAAATTTGCTACGTTATAGTTCGATTTTTCGAATTCAACGGACTTAACTGATGATACAATTTTCATGTGAGTTTCAGAAAACGTTGACCAATTAGCTTCTAAATTTTCCAATCTAGTTTCTAGGTATGAACTGGTAACTCGCTCCTTAGGCGATTTCTTAAAATTAGACCCAGCCTTACTGATTGTAGAATTTAAATTAAATTGCACATTACTCAAAGCTTCCATGTTGAATCTAGATGAAGTCTTTGGTACAAACTGTTCTGGAACGCTACGTTGAGATCGTTGAAAATACGTGAAAAATTACAAGTCTTTGAACTTAATACACATCACTGCAAAATTGGGCATAGGTTCCCCGTAGTTCACTTTTTCTTGAAATTATTCTAAGTCCGAATTGTTTATTGAAATTTTCTAAGTTAATAAGGTCGAAGTTTGCATAATGGTTAAGTCTGAATCTTAAATGAATTTAGACACTGATAATATTTTAAAGTACTCACAGATAATCTTCGTTTCAATTCACTTCACTGTTCACTCACTTTTACGTAGCTCGTCGCAATGGTATGCGGGGAACTCCTCCCCCACACCGCAGCTGCTGCTCACGCCAACACGAACTCTTGCTTGCACTAGCGCTGACCGTTGTGTACCATAACTAGTACATATGCGCTGAAGCGCCTCCTTGGACGATCCGCTGATGCTGCACACCACTGGCCGCGCTGACTTCACTTGCAGCAGGTTGACTGGTCAACCTGACCTCACCACCACAACAGGGACTATGCACACCAATCCTTTATCCGGCTCGAAGGACCAATTGTACAAGTCTCAAAAATATCTTCATGTAAAATAAAACTAGGGTGCCCAGAGTAAGACAATTTATTGAAAGAACCACCGCTGAGGTCGTGTTCCGCAGGAAAATCTTAACACCGCGATTCAAAAAAGTGACGTCATTGCATATCGCCATCTATTATTCTAAAAGCGGTACTAAGTGACAGAAGTTTTTATATAAGATTAGACAGCTAGTGTGTTTATAAGCTTATGATATGTATGTTTATTCCTTTGTGGCACTTTGAAGACCAAACCTGTGGGCCGATTTTGATGATTCATACATCAATCGATTCATCTAAATCTTGTGTCACTAAAGACATGACAGTTATTAACGTCATGATGTCTTCAGGATACTGATGCGGCTGCCTCGCTATTGTAGCGCATCCGGAATGTTTGCGGAAGCGAACGGATGGCTTTCATGCGATTATAAGGAAGATAGTAGCCTCCTTGTTGCAGCGTGTATGAGACAGTCGCAACAGTATCCTGCAGATGGTTGTCTCTCGTGCAGATTGCCATATATCGAAAACAAATGGTGGCGTATTGTGATGGGTGTCGACTAACTAGTTCAAAAGATTTTACTAACACTTATTCATTTATTTATTTGAATGTGCAATGTTATGGATTGTACCTAAATTAAACTAATTAATATTTTTTTTAATTATTTACTAGCTTTTGCCCGCGGCTTCGCTTGCGTTTAATTCGGAGTAACAGATATCCCCTTTCCTGATTTGCAGGTACCTGCTACTTGAAGTTTTTGCCCTAGCGCCTTATTTATTGTAATAGCAATGCTAAGTTTTCCCTTTTCTTCCCTCTTTCTCCCTCATTTCTCACTTTTATAAAAAAATCTCTATCTATCTCTGTACCAAAATTCCTCAAAATCGGTTTAGCCATGTAGGCGTGAAGACGTAACAAACAAGCTCACTTTCGCTTTTATAATATTAGTAAGGATTCTCACAGTATAAAACCCTAAAAATACACAATTACAATTGACATTGATTGTTGTTTTATAGTTACTGACCGTTTAGCCAGAAAAAAAAATTATTTTTACAATCACGGCTAGATAGTTGATAAAAAGGAAGCAGTTCATACAATTTGTTGTATAATAATGGTGCAAGAAAATAATTGAACCTTCTTAACGGATAAGGTTACTTTTCCTAGTTTCGCAAACTATATCTTTCCACCTTTTCCGCGAGGGTAGAGGTTGGGTGGTTTGACGGATAATAATCATTAAAAAAACAATATGGCGACCACCAGACACTTTTTTTAAATACTCACTCTTTAGCTTTCGTCTGTTTATTAACGTAAGTGCTAATATACACCCCATCGAGACCCGGCCGCAGTTCCCCATAGAACGGGATCGTCAGCGTATAGTTCTGGTTCTGTATCAGTTCAGCATCCAGGGCTATGGTCATCAGGTTGTAGGTGTCGTTGAGCTTCGCCCCGGCCACCTTGAACATCTGAGGACCTGTGACGGAGACCCCATCTGATGTTACGGAGAAGTCTTTCGCGTGGAGTACGATCTTCGATGTTGTTTTTTTGACGTGGAGCTGAGGACAAGAGAGAAGAGATTGTAGATAAGATTAAAACAAAATAGTCTTTTGACTAGAGAAAACATTAAAAAAAAAACACAGACTGCATTGGTCCACATTGTGTTAGTATTATTTATTTCTAGATTTATCAAGGCCCATGTAAGACATGTAGTTTGATAAACCTACTCAAGGTAGACCCATCCAGCCTTTTGGCAAACAACCTCAAAATGCTGTTGGTGCTCCTCCTACTCTGCACATCACTGACGCCACCTTCTTACGCATAATTGCAAAATAGTCGTCAGTGTGCGCTTCGGCGAACATACCGGACGCACTAATAGGGTGGAAGCCTCAACAGCACCCTAAATGTATTGTTTTATTGTACTCGCATGCATATTGTATTTGAGGCAGGATTCCTGACATAGAAGAACTGAAAGAAACCATAATGCTGGAGAACTTTTAAAGCCTTATAAAAATCTACCGAACCGATTTCATGGCATTTTGTGACGGTGTGTGGTTGAATCCAGCTTGAAAGATAGAACCCGATAGGAGATTCCGTGTGAAGCAATGAAACGTCGATAGTAATATATTAATGAATTAAAAGTCCTAGTAAGCTTGTCGTCAGTATCATCGTCATATCTATAACATTACAGTCAACTGATGGACCTACCTACAGAGAAGATTGTTTGCAAACTTGGCCAAGAAGGTCCTACACCATGATCTACTCAAGATTCTAGGTATAAATGAGTACCTATGTTATAATGACAGTATTTTGGTCTAACGGAACAATAATTTTCGGTTTCGTTTTAATCATCATCATCATCATTCGCAACCGGAAGGCGCCCACTGCTGGGCATAGGTCTCCCCCAATGACCTCCAAGATTCGTTTTAATGCGTTTGTAAAACCTAGTTGTCTCGTAGATGTACATATTATAGCTGCACAAACGATATTTTAATGCTTGTTTAATCGTTTAGAATGTCGCGAAGGCACAGGTCACAGTGATACAACCTTCCTTACATAGACAAACCTTGACCACTAGATTTCTCTATGACAAAAACATAAATTGATTTCTTAAGTTTTTTACTTTATATCTGTTGTCAGTGTTGTCACTACTAAACAAAAGGCCGTCATTTTGTTTATTTCTAAGGTTCTGTACCCAAAGAGTAAAACGGGACCCTATTACTAAGACACCGCTGTCCGTCTGTTTGTCACCGGGCTGTATCTCATGAACCGTGATAGTTACAGTTGAAATTTTCACACATTATGTATTTTTGTTGCCGTTGTAACAATAAATACTAAAATAAATATTTAAGGGGGCTCCCGTACAACAAACATGATTTTTTGCCGTTTAATGATACGGAACTCTTCGTGCGCGAGTACGACGCGCCCTTGGCCGTTTTTTTATAACGTAAAGTTATTATACCTTTGTTATGATTTGAAAGTACATTGCGTCAATGTTTACGCCTTTTGAAGGCTGTTATGGCATGCCTAAAAATAAACTTTTGTAGGTTTTTTGAGTTCGTTGAGTAGGTAGTTATTTATATGACACTCGTTAAGCTTGGGCACGCACAACTCGTCGTTTGGAGGATATTTGCGCGCAATCGGTCCAAAAAAATATAATATTCCGAGATTCCTCTACCATTTAGAACCTGTCTAATGTCTAGACAAATGTTTTGAGAACCTATGTACACACGACGCCACATCAACCTACACAAAACCATTTTAACCAGATCTCTCTACTACGGTGTGCGATCCGTAGTAGAGAGATCAGGTTATAATAGTTTAGAATAGGTTGACCTGCCGTCGTGTGAACCTACGTTTCTGGGTTTTTACCAGGTTGTCACGACAGGGATAGGTATCAGCAGAATATTACGAGATTCCTTTTCGACCTGCCTACCTCATTTGCATATTGGTTGACAACATTACTGTTGAATACAGTGCCTGGTATGACCCCGGTTTGAGTAAACAGTTTTTCTTTTATGGGTTTATCCACAGTAATAAGCTGGAGTCCAAATGTGAGCCGGAAAATGGTAATAAGCTCAACGTCAATAGTACCTAGACTTACTTATCATGGATCTTGGTCGCTGCACCATACCGGTTGGCCCTTCTTCTCCTTGTTTCTGTTGTCAACTGAATATTCACCCCTTTTCAAAACATCTCATCTTTCACACTAACCCTCTTTAATTTCTTAGATCTTCGACTCTTGTTTTATTGTTGCCAATGCTACGACATCTAAGTCCACATAATATTTTTTTGTTTATAGCGCGTTTCTCAGCGGAAAGGTTAGTCCTCCAAATATTACGTATAGTGCATAAGTGTGTAAAAACACAGGTTTTCTCTTTGCCCTCACACAAATCACCAACATACTCCTTTTTTACGGACAGAACAGAGGGGCGAGTTTCAGACTTTTACTGACTAAAACCCACCTATGTTCCTTTCTATTGCCCTTTATGTTCCGGGGCCGCGGTATCTCTTTCGAACCCCAACCCCAGATAACCAAACTCCTTACATAAGCATAGCAACAAACCCAGAAATAAATGTTACATAACCAAAACTTTCTATGACAGATAAAGTCCCTACTCTCCAACGCAATTCAAGTTTATCTATCAACCTCGTGAGCCTTGAGCCTGTAGTTTGATCATAAATTCATCGAAACTATAAATATTATAACTTCGAAAATCAGTCTGTCTGTCTTGTTTGTTTTTTCAGGCATAACGGCTTGAAAATCAATGTGGAGTTCACGTTGTGGTGGCAAGTTCTTAGGTAGCAGCAAATGGGGGGTAAGGTAGACTGAATTTAAAGTAAAATCCCAACACATTTATTAGATTAGAGCACTGAACACAGAATCTTGGTAAGATCCAACATCTAGGTGTTTCACTGGTACCCAGTACCAAAGGTAAAGAAGGGCTGTCACAGCCCAGGTCATAACTTGCTAAAGTTAGTCGACGCATGAATCTAGATTAAGACATAGCGTTATCAGCCTGTAAGCCATCTTTCCACCACCACGCGGGCTTGGGAAACGTCACAAGTCTTTAAATTCGAGGACATATTGAATGCCAAACGCCAGACTGTGGTGTTCAGTGCGCGCTTATCTGTTCTTTTAAGTTTTATAATCTGTATCTCTTCAGGTTCGAGAGAGTCGGGTTCCTCTAGGCAAACGTGCTCTAACCTAGGCCATATCATCGCTTAACATCAGGCGAGTTGCGGCTAAGGGTGATTCTTTAAAACCGAGGGAATTTGACTCATTGGTATGGCTTAATTATTTTTGTACAATATAATCTCAGTTAGTATATTAATTTGTCCGAGTCACTAAATGTAAAAACATATGTCAAAGGCACTCATTTGCACCCAGTGGCTTACGATTTAGAACGTGCTGATTAATTGATCAGCCAGATTAATTATGAAAAAAGCAGAATAATGAGACTTTGCGCCAGATTAATTTGAATCATGCAGATAAATGATAATGTCCCTTTATTTTCAATGGATTTTATTAATTAAACATTCATATAATGCAAGCCTGATCCTTACTAATATTATAAAAGCGAAAGAGAGTTTGTTTGTTTCGTCTTCACGCCTAAATGGCCAAAACGATTTTGATGAATTTTGGTACAGAGATAGTTGGGACTTTGGAGACGGACATGGACATTTTTTTTTCTAAAAAAGTGTGATAAGGAAAGAGAAAAGGGGGTAAAAGTTAGCGTTAGCCCAAAGTAACTATACCATACGGACGAAGTCGCGGGCGGAAGATAGTTAGTATAATTAAAAAAACGATTTCTTTACAAAATGGATTCCCCTGGCTGAAGGCCTTAAATTAAAGGCACCTACAAAGTAGTCCGGTTGAGCAGCTAACATAAGGTTCACCTGAGTGATGCCATTAAAAAAAACGGTTTTCTTCACCGTTTTGATAGCAGTGGTGATACAATAAATTACACAGAGTAAAAGGTCTGTCGGAGTTCGAACCCAACACGTGAGTTAGGGCTATTACCGCTAGAGTCTGATCCACCATTCTCTACACTGGTTAGGAGATAATATCCGACCTCCACGCAAACGAAGTCACAAAACAGAAGCTATACTACCAGATAAAAGTACCTACCCATTCCCAAACTCAGTTCTTCTTTATCTATCGACCTTTGAGCCTTGACCCCATAGTTTATCATAAACTACTCAATAAAAACAACATCGTTAGAACAGATAATATAAAAGTTATAGCGGCATGAAAGTGGACATCCCCAGCGACAGTAATTTATTGTGTGACGTCATAACGATTGATTGGACAAGGGGAAATAGACAGCTATGGGTTGAACGTGTTTCCAATAAATTATTGATGCGTTCAAGAAATAAAAGGACTTGTAGATAATGAATTGGTTCCCTAACAAAATATGAGAGGTAGGTAGGTGATCGGTTACTGATCAACCGTCTAGCCATCAGCTAGTATCATCTGCTTAACCTTTTCCAACCTTGTTGGGGTCGGCTTCCAGTCTGACTGGATGCAGCCTTATATCAGTCTTTGATAAGCGACTGTGTTTAAGTCCTATGTAATGGGGGCGAGCCAATTGCCATGATACATAAATCCAGACTGCAAAATTGCTACTGAAAAAATTGTGATGGAAAAGCGAATGGCACTTTGGTCCACCTGGGAATCGAATCAAAGACCCCTTGCCCGCTGCCGTGTCGATGTCAGCAAAACAGAGGGGCCTGCCAGGGCCACTGCTTGGCAGAGTTGCGAGTTGTCAGAAAGAGGTACCGCGCCCCGGAAGACAAAACAAAAGAAAAACATGGGTGGATTTTAGTCAGTAAAAGTCTGACACTTCCTCCCGCTCCGCATAGAGTGGGTCAAGTTATTTGATGATTTCCCTTCCAAAAAAAGAGACTCCTATCTAAGCAGTCACGTTTGTGACCTCTTGACCAACGAGGCAGTCGTTAAATTATAACATTACCTATCCTTACTAATATTATAAAAGCGAAAGTGAGTTTGTATGTTTGTTACGTCTTCACGCCTAAATGCCTAAATGGCTAAACCAATTTTGATGAATTTTGGTATAGCGATAGTTGGGACCTTGGAGACGGAAATAGGCTTTTTTTTTAAAAAAGATTGAGATAAGAGGGAGAAAGATTGAAGGAAAGGGAAAACTTAGCATTGCTATTACAATAAATAAGGCGCTAGGGCAAAAACTACAAGTAGCAGGTACCTGTAAATCAGGAAAGGGGAACCGTGTTACCCCGAATTTAACGCCAGCAAAGCCACGGGAAAAAGCTAGTTATTTATAAATCCACTTTCGTAGTCATAATGTTAGTCGGCACGGATTATCATCTACGCGCTCACTATATATGATTAGATCACAACAAATCTAATTATAACCCAGACCTCTGCTTACTACCTAACTTACATAATCAGATTCGTTCGTTAGATCATAAAATAGCAGAGTGTTTTTTAAACAATATTAAGTAATTACTCTATGCGAAAGTTTGAGAGGCAGATTGATTTTCTTTCACGCAAAAACTGTTGAACGATTTTAGATGACTTTTGGTTAACAGATAGTTAGTTTATAACTTGGATTATCACTTAGAATACCTTTATATAGGATCCCTTGAAACAATTACCGTTGAAGTTAGCGAAGCCGCGAGCACAAACTAATCCTTCATAATTTTAATTATATTCAGCAACACATGATAATGTGTGTGATTTATCATTATAAAACGTTACAGTCAAAAAAACTGTTAAACGGTCAAAAGCAGTTTTGACTGGTTTCAGACAAAACCGTTAAGTTAAAACGTGTTTTTTGTATAAAAATATCTGAATACGGAATGCTGCACTTGTCTTCTTATATATAAAATTCTCGTTTCACAGTTTTTGTTGCTATACTCCTCCGAAACCGCTTGACCGATTTTTAAGAATTTTTATATATATATTCGGTAGGTGTGGGAATCAGAATTTTTCATATCCTTTAGTGTTAAAGATGACCCTCTTCAGAAGGGGACTTCAGCAGCGGGTGAAACTGCTGGGTACAGCTAGTAGTATCTAAAATATTCGTAGGTGTTGGGTCGTCAACCATCCCGGATGCGAAGTTTAGCTCAACAGTTTTACTTGACCTTGTGATGCAAAAAGGTTTGCCATAGATGGAATGATTGGAATGTAAAGGGATTAAGTCTGTTTCCACCAAGATGAGCGAGGATGTGCAGCGAGAGAGATGTGCATACAACTAACCATCCAGTCAGACTAGCGCACCGAGGGTTTCCTTACAAACTTGTGGCATAAACAGCCATATCTTTTGATTGTGTAGACTTACGGCCGCTTTCTATATTCAATCCCAATCCCTAATTTGCGGATCGAGATTGATATTTGAATCCATTTCCTACTTTTAGTATTTCAATAACCGATCCATGAATCGCAATCCTGATCTTTTTTTTCAATCCATCTATGGGAGGGCGGATTGCATTTTTAGAATAGTATTTGTATGAAAGTGACAGTTATGCGTTTTCTATAACCGAACTCTAATTTTGACAAATCGATTTTTGAACGTTATTGATCTTTATTTGCGATCCTCAAATTTTGACCGATTGCAGGCGTAAACTTGTTATAGGACGTGAAAATGGAATTATTTTCAAGTGATAGTGATAGTGATCTTGAAGTATTGGCTCAGCTATCGGATTGGAATAGTAGCGACAGCGAACAAGAGAGTGCCGTGTCCTCAAAAACTTTTCAACGAATTAACTTCATGGCAAGTTTAACCGACGCAGAGTTCACATTCAGATTCAGAATGAACAAATCTTCAGTTGAATCTGTTTTGAATGAAATAAGAAGTTTTATAATCTCGACGTATAGTTTTAGTACTTTACCGCTGCGACTTCGCAATAAATGATTAGTTATTGTTACTGTTTATGCAATATCTTGTGTTTATACATAAAATACATTAGCTTAAGAAAAATAAACACCATTTTGCTTATTGATAATTGCTGATGCACTGTTACTGCAAATGCGTAGAACAAAACGTTAAAGAGGGCGGAAATATATGACCAATCTCTTTTTTTCAATGGATTTGGAGACGAGATCGGCTTATTGAAATACAGATTCAACATGCAATCGAGGGATCAGATAAAATCTGGATCAAAAGAAATCTCAAACTCACGATCGAATATAGAAAGCGGCCGTTAGAGGATTGATTTTGTCACAGCACAAAGGGACCACAGAGTTGAGTATATGTTTTTTTTTTTGGTAATTTTAACTCGATACCTCCACGCGTTCCCGAGATAACGGGTCTTAACACAGACCGACAAGTGCTGCTTTTCCTTTTGAGGTCCGGAACCCTAAAAAGAAACTTAACTATAGTTTAGTTCCAAACACATCCCTCGCTACGCATCCTAGCTAATTCTGCACTCAGCCTTACAAAGAAAGAAAAAACCTTTATTTGTCGCAGAGACAAGAACTTCGCTTGCTAAACGAGTTAGCATCAAATCAGATTTGATTCGATCAATTACAATTTGATTTGCCACAAATTGGACACTGATTCGTATGAATTCCGATTAGTTTCGGGTTTTCGGGCAGCAGGCGTTAACTAAACGATTAATGTCGATCAAATCAATTATAGACATAAGCTTTTTTTTGCGGATGAGAAATCATCAAATAACTTACCCCGCTCTGGGCGGCGCGGGGCGGAGTGTGTATCTACGGTGGCCGGGAGTCGTCTCGCGGCGCCCGTCGCCCGAGGCGTCTCTTGCGGCGGCTGGGTTGATTTGAGGTTCTCTCCCTCAAACGCCCGGCCACCTCTGCTTTGCAGAAGGTGACCGCTTCCCATTCCCTCTCGCTCCGGACCATGGACTGAACCAGGGCCACAACAATGTTTTTCCAAACTGTTTGTTTGTTTAGAAAGGTCAAATCGTAAGACAACTCCCGGTAACTTAGACGTGGGTCTGTCTGTCAGGACGGACGGTGAGCAATTGGTAGCTCACCGTCCGTCCGTCTACTGATGACAGGCATTGTCGACTTTTTCCTCCCAGAGCGGGGGAAGTTTGTTGATGGATTTCCCATCCCGAAAGTCCTTTATAACCTTGGTGTATTCACCAATTTAAAGTTTTCCGTAAACAAACACAGTACCTACATGCCTAAATATAGATACTTAGCACATAATATTATATAAAGTCTATACAAGAGCGTCTAGAGGAAAACCTTCGACGAAGTTTGTCATTCCTGTCTCGTGCAGGCGTGCTCTTGCGCATGGTAATTAGTATACTAGTGTTGCGGTTCGGTGAGGAAATTGATGGTTTAAATTAAAAGTAAAGGGCACAAGCTGAGCACAAGATGAAAAGTCCACTTTTTAAAACACAATCCTTACTAATTTTATAAAAGCGAAAGTGAGTTTGTTTGTTACGTCTTCACGCCTAAATGGCTAAAAACCGATTTTGATGAATTTTGGTACAGAAATAGTTGGATCCTGGAGACAGATAGGCTAACTTTTTTTAAAAAAAAGTGAGAAATGAGGGAGAAAGAGGGAAGGAAGGGAAAACATAGATTTGCTATTACAATAAATAAGTCGCAAGGGCAAAAACTACAGGTACAGGTACAGCAGGTACCTGCAAATCAGTAAAGGGAAACTGTGTTACCCCAAATTTAACGCGAGCGAAGCCGCGGGCAAAAGCTAGTTAATAATAAGTATCTGCCTAAAACTCTAACACGGCTGGGCCTCTTCGCACTTCACACAGAGAAGTTTCGGGCATTGATCAACATGCTTTATCAGGGTGGATTGGTGATTTGTAATTATTTAAAGTGCATGTTTCTTAACTTTTTCTTCGTTTGTAGAATAATAAAAGAAGATTTTAAGAGAGTAACCATGGAGTTTCGTCCCGGTTCTTCTCCATAGGAAACAATCAACCCGAACCGTGCACCTTTTCTCGACTTTTTTTAAATGCCCATGCTTGCAATGCAGGTCTATGTAAAAACATTAAGTACTTATTATAAAACATTTTGATTTATAAATGAAAAAGCCCCTTGTAAACAACCTATATATAATAACATCAGGAGCTGGCTTTTATTCGTTAAACATAGGTTTAAAAGGTGTTAATATAAAGTTAAGGTATCTCCACGATTTGCCGTCAGCAGTTCATAGCCTAAACCCAACAAAATGAAATAATTGCAGCAAACCAGAACGGAGTGCTTTAAAGAATCAAATAAAAAATAAACTAACAATAAGAGTCACGGAGAGGACAGTGGAAGGTTGTAGGAGAAGGCTTTGCCCAGCTGTGGGACTATATTATTAGCAAAGAAAAAAGAAAACAAGTTCCAAGATCACAAATATAAATTAATTTGAACTGAACTTTTAAAAAAGAAAGAAAAATCTTTTAAAACTAAAAAAAACCAGCTTCGCTTTGTTTAACGATTCTTTCTTCGTTCAAAATCTTGTCTATTGCATAAAAACTTGACGATCGGTGGTATGACTTATGGGTGTTAACTATCCTTGCCCTGAACAATTATTTGTATGGACTACAGATAGTTATTCCGGGTCTGGCTGTTAGTGTGTGTGAGTTTAAATGTTTGTAAACGCACCAAGCGTACAGGAAAAAATCCTAGTGTGAGGCAACGTATTAAAAAAAAAACTCAGATAGTTCTCAACTTCAGGGTTAACTGTTTGATTGAGCAACCAAGAAAGGCTAATCGAATACCAACGTAACTCGTCAACATTTTATAGCTGATCTACCCAATTTGCATACATTTACGCAATAGGGATTTGAAATTGCAAATATTCTATCAAACTAACCAATGATTGCTAGAGATAAAAGATTTTCTTTTATAAATAAAATCCTATCTTGAGATCTTGCATGGTATATAAACAACATAACAGAAGATTATGCAGAAGTGTACCTTCATAGGATTCAGCAGAATACCAGCGTCAGGTACGTACTGTCTCGTGCTGTCGGGTCGGGCAGTATGTTTAACTAATTTGTCTTCATACATCAACAGAAATACGACGACTAAAAAGTTGTCGTAAAAGTTGATTGTACACACAAACAAAAGAACACTATTTTGTGACGACTCTTTCTGAATCTCAATTAGGCGACACAATACATGAACTTAACATTTGAGTTATACTAGTGAAAGTAGCGATGACTCAAAATATTGTCACGAGGATAACAGGGAACTTGTTGAACAGACTGTTTAGCTGCAAGCGCTACTCGTGAGGTCCTGGGTACGATTTTCAGGTTGGGCAAAGTGTTATTGTACTCGCTCATTCGATATTTTCAGCAGCAACCAGGAATCTGGTTGCATACTCGGCCGAAGGTAAGGCTTACTAATTACATGACATACGATAAGTAGGAATGTATACACATGGGTCATTTCATTCTGCGATAATAACTATTTGATGTCAAATCTCTCTTCATTGAAAACATCCGCTTTCAATGAGGAGAGATTTGACACAAAATGTTGGTTCCAACAAACTTCTCCACACAATCACACATCCCAGACTAGATTATATCGGATGCAGCCAGTATTTTATATATGGAGCGACTGCCTATCTTTATTTTTCTTTTTCACGGATGGGAAATCATCAAATAACTCTCCCTCGCTCTGGGCGGGGGGGAGTGTCAGACTTGTACTGACTAAAACCCACCCATGTTCCTTCTATTGCCCTTTAAGTTCCGGGGCCACAGTTTCTCTTTCGAACAACCCGCAACCCCGGCAGACGGTGGCCCTGGCAGGCCCCTCTGCTTAGCTGACATCTGTTTGAGGCGTGGGTGGAACACTAACGCGCCACAACCCAGTTAGTATTGAATAATAAGATATCCCTATTCTTACTTCGTTGATAGTGACAAAGCTCGATAAATATAATATAATGACTTAATTAATTGTAATAATTACTGTTGTTAAACACTCCTGTTCGTCCTTGTCCACATGCCAGATTTATAAATTATTTTTAGTCTCGCATGGCTATAAATTCACGAGGTTAACTGTTTCAGGCGCACCCTGAAAGCCCAGCCCCGACCTTGTTTACTGAAAATAGTATGTATGTTACGCGATTACACCAAAAAAGATTGTAAGGCAACAGGTCCCCGACGCCATGAAGGTCACCCACTCACCCCATGTCCCAACCCCATTTAGGCGAGATACTTTATGGTGAAAAATGTGACTTGTGTAGTTTTGGTGGTCACAAAGTACAACGGGTTTAAAAGTATCATACACACATACTACCCGAATATAGTATCTATTATTGAATGTAGTATTGCATTTATATTTTGGATGTTTTTTGTTGCGTATGTTATATTTTCAAACTCTTTTCGTTGGGAACTCCTTAAGCTTTATGGCCGAATGTATGGCGGTAGAGTAAGTAAAGGATCGGTGATGTTCTGTTTTCCGCCTACCCCATTGAAGAATATTTATCCTTACTAATATTATAAAAGCGAAAGTGAGTTTGCTTGTTTGTTTGTTACGTCTTTACGCCTTAATGGCTAAACTGATTTTGATGAATTTTGGTACAAAGATAGTTGGGACCCTGGAGACGGACATAGGCAATTTTACTTTAAAACAATTGTAAAATGAGAGAGAAAGAGGGGAGAAAAGGAAAACTTAACTTTGCTATTACAATAAATAAGCTGAAGACGCTATGGCGCTCATTAGGTGAGGGCTATGTCCAGCAGTGGACTAATATAGCCTGATGATGATGATGATGAAGGGCAAAAACTACAGGTAGCAGTTACCTGCAAATCAGGAAACGGGCACTGTGTTACCCCAAATTTAACGCGAGCGAAGCCGCGGTCAAAAGCTAGTGAGTCTATTTATGAGTCTGTTTCAGCACATAAGTACAATGGACAAAAAAGATACCAGCAGATTCGGGTGTGTTCCCTTCGTGTCTTTTTGTCATAGTTCGTATCCCTTCGTGTCAAGAGCTTATTAAGCTATACCCTTGCACGCTTGAACTGCCGGCACGTTTGCTTGACGACCTTATCTATGTAGTCACTATTATATATATACCTACTATACTTAAAGCATGCAGCCACAATAGAATTGTCACCAGTTATTCACAACAACAATTGTGACCAACTGTGTGTGTCTTTGACCTCTATTCTATGATTACCGATTACTGTTCTTCGCCCACGTAATATTTTTATACAAGAAATTATATCTACATACTTGTTTCTACATCCATACTCTAATGGTCTTAGATTTGTTAGCGTGGCTGTTGACCATGAGGTCCCAGGTTTGACTCCCAGTACGGGCAGTGTTTTGAGATTTTTACAAAGATTTCTCAGTAACAGGCACGGAGAAATTGTGCCCAGTTTGTGGCACTAGCTAGACTATTAAATGGGCCCCCTATTAAATGTGACTTAAACAAAATTGGCGAGTGTACCTCTGCCTTACCCCTTGCTGATTAATAGCGTGATTATATTACGCGATTATATTAAGTAGTTGCTAGCTAACATACAACATATTTTTAAATATAATGTCATGCATACATTATATTTAACTTGATGACTTCCCATGAATGTATTTTTATTCTGTACAAATATAATATTTTTTTTATTACAAGCTATGCACAGCGGTTTCACAGCTCTTTTTATGGATATGAAAAATATGTTAGCCGATTCTCAGACCTCCCGTTATGCATGCACACAAAATTACTAACAAATCGGTCCCACCTTTTTGGAGGAGTTTGGTAACAAACGCCGCGTCTTGACAAAATAGTACGAGAGCCCACGACCAAAATTTTTGTCTCATAGCAATACGGCCAAAACCGCATCAAATCGATAGATACGATTATCCTGAACTCGAAAATACCAATATCAGACATTTTCCGCGTAGCGTTTGATCTGACCGAATTTTCAAAATTGTCAAAGAATTTTACCGAACTGCATCATAGCAATATGTCTGATTTGCAGACTGTAGTTGAATGATAGTTCTGAGATACCGGAAACATATTTTTCAGACGTTAGTGGTGTAGCGCAAACCCGTAAAATCACCTAAGAAAATTAAAAATGAGACAAAAAAAATGTCTCATAGCAATACGTCTGAAAATCTTTTTTATTAGTAAATTTTGCTTATTTGATGCGAACAAAACAATTTTCAGACGGAAATGTGAACGCATTAAATTTTGAGACCGTTTTGAAAATGTTAACAAATTTTACCGATCGGTATCATAGCAATATGTCTGAAAATTGTTGGACATGATAAAATAAGTTGTCCACATGTGCAAAAAATTTATATCAGACAAATTAAGTGTAGCACCTTCTCTATCAGACAACTTTTCGATACTCAGATATCATTTAAAAATCGTATTGAGGCATCTTGAATTTTCTGTTACAAACCAATGAATACATTGCGACCCTGAATTTATTAGATGATAATTAACAAAGAATTTACCCGAAACCGTAACATTGAAGTTGAAGGACTGAAATAAATCGCACAAAAGGAAACTGGGATGAAGTTGAAAAAAAAAACGGTTTATTCAAAGTTACAAAATATTCTCGTATTCAATCGCTGTCGGATTCGGAATCATCGTCTATAATAGTAAGTCTATAGTAGTCTATAATAGTAAGAAAGGGGCAGGAGCGTAACAAGCGCTGAGGCTGTTGAATATCTATGAAGGCTGTAAATTTAAAAAAAAACATTTAACAGAGGCGTCGGCCAGGCGACTCCGAAACGTTATTTTCGTTTTTGGGAGTATATGCTACACTTAAAGTGTCTGAAAACAGGTTTTTGGTAATCATGGCAGCAATACGAAAAGTTGAAAAAAAAATTTATCCGTATTGCTATGATACAGGTCGGCTAAATTTGTTGACATTTTCAAAAATGCGCTCAGGCTATATGCTACGCGCAAAATGTCTGAAAACAAACTTTTTCGTAATACAATTATAAAATCTATGTACATTTTCACTATCAGACGTATTGCTATAATACCGACTGTCTTTTTTTTTGACACAGCAGAAATGGCCTCCCACGCAGTTGCTACACTTTCGACCGTTACTACACACCTAGTCGGGTTCAGAATCATACAATCTAACGATTTTATAGGGTTTTTGCCGTATTGCTATGAGACATGGTTTTGGTCGTGGGCTCTCGTACTATATGTGTAATTTCAACAATATTTCCACATTTGTCTTATAGTACAGTAACAAGGAAAACTGAATGAGAAAAGCGGAAAACCGGTTTTTAAAGAATCTACATACCACGTAATTACGAAAGAAAATGCAAGGAACAGCTCTAGTTATTTTTACGATTACAGGGTTGGTTGGAAATGTTGTTTCTAACGATGACAAGAACTTACAAAGTCGATTTTGTTAAAATAAAATGAAAAAAGTAAAAACATATCATCAGAGATCACAACAAAATAAATCAAACAAGCTTTTAAAAATTCAAATGGGTGGTCGACCGTAACAGGCAATAGAGAGACACCAAACTATTTTAATGCTAATTCCCGCCATACCGTTCAATAACGGTATACTATCTATTGTCTATGAACAACTCTATGTTATGGATAGACTTGTTTATGGTATTTTAGTGGACACTTTAATAGTCATAATGGTCCTAGAGTATCGATCTAGATTTTATTAGGTCACACATGTTACGTTTATAAATATTGATGTTGTTTGGACCTGTTTTTTACAACGTGTTAACTGTTTTCGAATAAGATATTGTAGTAAAAAGTGTATTTTATTTATGAGACACCATCCTCTGCCTTACAGTGATTGTTTTTAAACACATTGCTATGGTTGTTTATTGTTGCAGGTTTTTCGAGGCATTCTATTTTAACGGGGAAAATTAACAGGTAAAAAATTTACACATTTGTTTATTGTAAAAAAAGTAAGTATTCCGATTCAAATGTTAAAAAGTAACATATCTGGCTTTTTGCCTGAACTGACAAAAAGGTAACCCTAACCACGCGTGACAGATTGTTTTTGTTATGTTCACGTCCAATAAAATATCCTCTACAATATACATAAATCAGAGAAAATCAGAAATCAGAGACGCAAGATTGCCACTTTAAGTCAACAAGAAAATATTAAGGACCACAATCTAACTAGGCGTATGCTGTCTCGTTTTATTGTGATACTATTTATTAATATCTGTGAAATTGTCAGTAAAACCCGAAAAAAAATATCAATAAAAACTGAAAAAAAAACAAGCAGTGATTAAATTGCTCTCCACACTGGATTGAACTAGTTCATTTTTATTTTACAATTTTTAGTTACGATACGGAATATTAATATTTATTCACTCTATTAAAGGCGTACAAAGTTCACAAACCTCAAATCGTAACAAGTATTTTGTATAGATAATAAATAACACATTTCTTTTCTTTATATGGTCATTACCTATATACCATTTTAAAATCATCATGATGTAATTTATTTAATACCCGTACTGCAGTATCCAAAATCTTTTTCTTTAACTTTAAACTAAAGTTTCTAAATTTCGTTGTATTTAAGAACACTTAGGTTATCAAACCGAATCGAATGATATCTTAATTATATAAATCCGTACAGCGCCGCAGCGGTTTGAAAGATACAAGACACGCGCGAAAAACATAACCCTTCTTCGGCAGTCGGGTAAACAAGGAGGAGGATTTTCAAAGTATATCTTGGAAGATACTCGTGGTGATCTGGATGGTATTAAACCTATGTGTATCTTTTGCGTCGTAGCTCCCAAACGAATGGATAGATTACAATGCGGTCCTTTGTTGAATCATGACGTTTTCAATGCACTAATTAATGCTTAATCCAGTTAAAATAACTGACGTAAGTTGTTTTAACTGGATTAAGCACTTTACCGCGTATGACTCATCGCCTCTTAGAAGGTAAATAATTCAATTAACTAAAGTGTTACAAGTAAGACTTGAATACTTTGAGAGTATACTTGAGTACTTTATGGTTTAATTGTATATAACACTTCCAGGAATTTAAGTTTTAATATGCTAATTATTTAAATATGTATTGAGAGGTTAGACTTCTAATATGGAGCTTTGTTTGTAAATAGTGTAGTTTGCACTGTTAATAGCATGTATTATAATATACAAAGGTATACAGTAAGTAGTTGTTACAGTGGGTAGGTAGGTATACAGCATGCTGAGCATATCTAGAGGTTCTCTCCGCGCAGTGTAAACGTAAAGTAACCAGAAACAAGTCGATTTTTCAATCGAAAAAATACTATTTAATGATTATTTTATTAATTGCATCTCGTAGTTCAATCTAGGAGGTTGTGGTCTGCTTAACCGGGCAATTCCTGTGGATGCTTTGAAATTAGGGCTTCCAGCCAGGCCAAAATACTTACAAACTAAGCGACTGCATGCTAAGGGCACCCCCTGTGGGGTACGAGCCTCGGCTTAGGGCGGAGAGCAAAGGGACACGCTGGATCTGAGTGATATTATTTAGGGACTGGTTTGAACTTACAAGCTCAGCATCGCGGGCTGGCTCTAGCAAAGGGCGGGTGGGATCGCAAATACAATGATCTTTAAGAATTTTAGTTAAATTGTTTGCATCAAGCAAAATCAGTCCATAGATGATGATACATTAAAAAAAAACATGATAATGCTATATGTGAAACAAGTGCCTAGTTTTAATTTTAAATTCGACGTATTTATGTTACGTTTACGCCGCATTCTCGTTCTAGGACCGCTGATGCCTGCTTACTACAGGAATTGATGGACAGAATCCATAGCTTAGTTCTGGTCTGACTTTGTACCTATAGGCTGCACGCTAAGAAGCAGAAAACATTAGACGCTTTTATGTTAGGGTTGAGTTGGCTGTTAATCGCAGTCTAATATTGTACTCCTGACCGTTTTCTGCCACAGTGAGATGTTATAGTGCACAAGTGTGTGCGCAGGCATAGCTGCATTCTCTGTTCCCTCACTCTCATAGAATGTTTGGACAGCAATTAGACACGACCGGAGAGAGATCAGGCGCAGGACCAACGGCTTAACGTGCTTGTCGAGGCACGAGGGTATCTTACGGTCAACTTCCATACTCCGGGCTACCAGACTGTAAAGGACCTAATGAAAAAAACCCAATAACACTATTATCCCGGCCTGGGGATTGAACCCAGGACCCCGTGCTCAACAGCCACCACGAGACCAAAGGAGCTGTCAAAAATCGCAATCTACTAAGTGGGCCGAGACCGAGTTTCCTCCGTGCCTTGGAACACACGTAAAGCTGTTGGTCCCGGCTGTCATTAGTAGATTTTTGACAGTCGTTACAACTTGTCACTGGACTGAAAGACTGATGACCAGTCTTTAAAAGGGTATCCTATACCCAGTACTAAAGTTGTGGAGGTCAAAAAGACAATTGTTTCATGTAAAATACTGGTATGCATCTGGTTAGCTTGAATACCGACCCCAACATAGTTGGTAAAGAGCAAGACAGATGATGATGTCAACTATTATAGGTCGCCTCACATTTATACAATGCGTCCTTGGTGTGCGCGAATCAATTCATAATCTCAGGTCCCTCCCTGATGTGCGCGAATAAGATCTTTATCTCAGGTAGTAATAAGATTGACACTCACCAATATATCAACAATGCCATAGAAGCTGAAGTTGGTCGCAGGATCTATATCGAAGGCGTACTTCACGTCATAGTGGAGCGGCACCACGTCTCCGGGGAGTAGGTACTCGGCAGACGAAGTCAGGTGCAGCAGGCAAGCTACTGCTAGAGTATGAAGCCAACGCATTGTGCCTGAGGAGAAAAAGAGGGAGTTTAGTGGGGGGAAATGGAACTGTAACAAGTTTCACGAAGGAACGCGCAGAAAGAGTTACAAGTGTAAAGTTAAACCAGACGAGAAATCGCACACCGAGATCTTATTCTTTTTCTTTATTGCACACAAAGCAATAATATACACACAAATTACAATATATAGCTTATGTACAGACGACGGCAGGTCAACCTATACTAAACTATTATAACCTGATCTCTCTACTGTGTCTATGTGCCGTCGTCTGTACAACGGCGAGCTTAACCCAGATCTACTGAGACTACTTAAAAATAGTGAATTTTTCTTTCCTTGCATTCAAATACGCGGTGAGCAAAGGTACTTAAGCAACTATGTAACCTTACACAATTTACATACAGTGTCATTTTACGACCTATTTATGATCGAAAATAAATTGAATGCTCATTACTTCCCGTACCAACAGTGCCTAATACATCTTTTTAAATTACTTTCTGTATTGTCTCAGTTTAGATCTAGGAGTGCGATATGAGCTTGGGTAATATTCGTGTTTCCGAAACAGCACGAACCTCCCAACACTGTTTAGTTATCCCCAATAGAAAAGATTCGCTATGCGGATACCTTTCCTAGAAGATCTCTACTTCAAATAAAATATATTCCACAAAGTTATTAGAAAACATAACACAATAATAAACATCGGTCAAACAAGCGAGTGAGTTTTGTTTACTGAAACTTCTAAACTGCAAATAGGTAGATATGCTGAAATGTGAAAGGAATTCCTAAAGTTAAAGTTACGCAACTTTTTCAGTAAACCGAAGCGGAATTTCGAAATATCTACAAACAAACAGTTATTTTTTAAAACTAGTTATATAAAGCTGCAAACACTTTCGCGTTTTTGTTCTTCTCTATGTTGTCTATTGTGTATTTTTATTTATTTCATTTGGCCCTTCAACAATGAGTACACTATTACATATGTTAGAAAACATTACAATCTTAAGTCTAAGTGCCCCATCACTAATAGAAGAGCACTACATGCACTATATTAAATGCCTTAATAGCTAGTTTAACAACAACAAAATAAAAAATAAATAAATTACAGTAGGCACAGATGTATGACATACGTCGATGTCTTTGTCGTTTTTCTCGTATACAGCATATATTATATATAGTGAGCAATGTTGCCTTAAAGTATTGCTAGTTAAATAAATAAAAATTTGGTTTATTTAATTCTACATACACATACGTTTAACGAAGTCAGCAGGCAGCTAAAATAAACTCAAACATCCAAATAATCTCAAAGCCCCTATAGTGGTACCTAAACAATTTATTTTACTATCAAAACAACCCTTACTTCGCTGCCCTTGGCCGCGTTACCCGCAGCGACACACAAACCTAATGAATTCTCTACTTACCTACCTACTTACGTAAATCAATAATATTAAATATGTATGTACCTATTGCAAACCTACATAGTAGTGTGTGTGTTACTATGCAGTTCGATAAAAGAACGGTTTTAATGATCATTTGATGGAAAAGTTATGTTGGTTGGTACCAATATGGCGTTTGAAAACTTTTGACCAATTTTGAGGGCTTGCAGTTCGTACAAAATAGTTTCTTGCTTTCTGAATACACCATCGTAAAAGTAACAGGTACAGTATGCGCCTGTTTCTGGTACCTGGTACCGCGTATAAAGTAACAGGATAAGAGATACAACTGTTATCGGTAACAACTACCGCGTAAAAAGTAACAGGATATCTATAATATGCAATTGTAATCGGTAAAAAATACAGCGTAAAAATTAAAAGGTACTTTAGGCGCTTGTCACCGGTACGTAAAAGGATGAAATATACAACTGTAATCGGTATCAAGTACCGCGTAAAATGTAACAGGTACAGTATGCACCAGGTGCAAACTGTACCTGTTACATCTGTTACCGGTACCTAGTACTGATCTATTCCAATTTGACAGTACTAGCAACATGTATCTTTATTTGTTTGCATAGATATGTATATATAGAATGTATAGAATTTAAAAAAAACTGCGATAAAGACTCTGTTCACGCTAAGGTTAATCCCGTGCAGGATGCGGGTGTAAGTGATAAGGACATCACGGAACTATGCATACCTGCTTGAACATCTCCCTACACAAATTATTGAATACTTCTCCCACGTGAAGGTCGGTAACTGTTCCACGGGATAAAAAGTATCCCTGTCTGTTATCTATGCTATATATCTACAAAGAAATTTTATAAAGAGTATATATTTGTTTGTATCGAATAGGCTCCAAAACCACTGGACCAAATTTATCAATTTTTTCAGTTATAGGAAGCTACATTATCAGTTAGTAACATAGGCTATACAACATCACGCTACTACCCACGGGAGCGGGGCAGTAACTAAAGACGCGGGTGAAATGAATATATATGTATGTGTATTGGAGCGAATGACCAACCGACTTATTGGCGACGAAATTCGAATTATTTGTAACTAGTTCATGTCCCCGGCGTAGTTCGCGTGAAGTTCGGTAATTGTTCCACGGAATCAAAAGTATATTCATATCAAATGATTAAATACATTTTAAAAACAATCTGTCTGCCAAATTTTATCCAAAGCCGTTCAGCAGTTTTTGCAGGAGTAATAAACATCCATCCATCCTCACAAACCTTCGTTTTGTCTGTTTTGCCTTTTTCCAACTACCTATGTTGGATTCGATGTCCAGTCCAACCGGATGCAGCTAAGTACCAACATTTTACATGGAGCGACTGCCTAGCTGACCTCCCCTTGGTAAGACAGGTTGTCAGACTTTCGGGAAACTATCTGTAACGACTGTCAAAGATCTACAAATGACAGCTCTCCCTCAAACATAGAAATACTAAAAAGAAACTACTTTCTGATACCTCAACTGAGGCGATTTAAGACACCTCATACGTAGAATTCAGTTAAAAAGTTTAGGCTGTGGAGCGTTCTAAAGAATGAGACATACATACGCTCGAAAAACGTAACCCTCCTCCGTTCGGCAGTCGGGTAAAAACATAAGTTATTGAGGTAAATGCCTAGGTCGCCATTGTTGCCAAGGTACAGTACAACATTCAGTAAATCTTGCTTGGCGAGAAAGACATAACATATTTATTTATGTAATGTTACATTCGTATGCCATGTGTCATGTTTTGTAAGGTAAATACATGGTAAATAGATTACTGTTGTGTTATGTTATGACTTCATCCATTTGATGGGGCTCTGAAGCTGAGACACTTAACGATTCAAAATAATATAATGTTTTGAAATAAAGAACAAAAACTTTATACATTGTTTTTGATTAGACTGAATAGACAACACTTAGAGACATGTCATCATCTGCCTAGCCTTTTTCCAACTATGTCGGGGTCGGCTTCCAGTCTAACCGGATGCAGCTGAATATTAGTATTTTACATGGAGCGACTGCCTATCTGACCTCCACAACCCAGTTAGAACTGGGTAATGCGCTACCCCTTGGTAAGACTGGTTGTCAGACTTTCGGAACACTGACTACCTGTACCTACTGTCAAAGATCTACAAATGACAGCCGGGACCAACGACTTAACGTGCTTTCCGAGGCACGGAGGAAACTCGGTATGTAACGGGTGGTCACCCATCCACAGACCAACCAAGGTAAGCGCAGTTTAACCTAAAGATCGACCCGAGAGGCTGCTATTATTTAGCCACGAGTTCCTCACTTAGAGACATGTGTAAAACTGAATCAACGAGGTATTAAATTACAGGTGAACGGGAAAAACGTGAGTCGAACTCATGCTTCGAAGGTTCTGTAAAAACTTGCGACATAAACTGCCATATCTTTTGACTACGTAGACTTAAGGGTTGCATTTAGGTTTGCCGGGATTGCGGGTTGTTCGCAAGATATACCGCGGCCCCGAAAAACAAAGGGCAAAAGAAAACATGGGTGGGTTTTTAGTCAGTACAAGTCTGACACTCCCCCCCACTCCGCCTAGAGCGGGGGAAGTTAAGTACTTGATGATTTCCCATACGCGAAAACAAAAAAGGGTTGCATTTCAACTTAATACCACCACGAGTTCTCGAGATAAAGGGTCTTGACAGACAGACGGACGACAAAGTGATCGTACATTTTTCCGTTTGCGGTACAGAATCCTAAAATATGCAAAAATACATTCTATACCAGCAATAAGCGCCATAATAATTACTGAAAGCGATACCATAAAAATTCGGCACTACTAATAACAGCCTACACACACGTTTGAACTTTAAACGGCAAGTGAAAGTACACGAGAATGGCGACTACTACAACTATCACAAATTCACAAGTGAGCGTCACCAACTTGCTGGTCGCTTTAAATAACAATGCGATCGATATCGATTACAGGAATCTATAGAAAGGTGCACTTTGAAGTCCTTACTAATATTATAAAAAAACTTTTTTGCAAAAAATAAAACCGACTTCCAAAAAAAAACTAAAAAGTGGAAAATAACTTTATTTCCGGAAGTCGGTGGCTTTTGTTGGTTTCGTTGACTTTTTTGCCACCGACTTCCGGAAATAAAGTTATTTTCCACTTTTTAGTTTTTTTTTGGAAGTCGGTTTTATTTTTTGCAAAAAAGTTTTTTATTTCAGCATTTTTAGTTATAGTATGATGATATAATTCGCAAACACGGTTATTTTTAACTTTTTAGTGCGTAGGTCCCGTCTTAAATACAAGCTTTAGTTCCATATCACGCTATAGTATTAAATACTTTCTAAATTATGCTTTAGTTTAAAAGCAATTCAGAAATCATATGCATCATCGCCTAGGGGATACAGCTGATACTTGATCTGATGATTATGTTTCTTATAGACTAGGTGAGGGGAGGGGAGGGGGTACGGGCACCCTGCTCCCACTCGCCTGCCTACCCTGGCGAAACCCATACTTATACATGTGATTGCAGCAATCACGGCAGATTTGCGGTCATTTATTGAAGAGTTCCGTTGTATATCACTGAAGATCTATCACCAAATTAAAATACAATCACCTCAAAAAACTGCGATGACCTTCCAAATCATAGTGCATAGCGTTTTTTTTTTGTTTATTTGTCTTCGAAAACCTCTAAAATTATATCATCAACGTAGACTAAGTCAATCTAATACGCATTATTAAGATAACTCAAAAACTACTAGCCGGATCTTGATATTCTTTTTTATGGGACCAAACGACAACCACCAGCTTTCGAATAAAAAAAGAATCATCAAAATCGGTTCACCCAGACCAGAATTATGAGGTAACAAACAAAAAAAAAAAAAAAAAAAAAAAAAAAACATACAGTCGAATTGAGAACCTCCTCCTTTTTTGAAGTCGGTTAAAAAAGCGAAAGTGAGTTTGTTTGTTTGTTACGTCTTCACGCCTTAATGGTTAAACCGATTTTGATGAATTTTGGTACAGAGATAGTTGAGACCCTGGAGACGGACTTAGGCTATTTTTTTAAGTGAGAAATGAGGGAAAAGGAGGGAAGAAAAGGGAAAACATAGCTTTGTTATTACAATAAATAAGGCACAAGGGCTAAAACTACAGGTAGCAGGTACCTGCAAATCAGGAAAGGGGACTGTGTTACCCCGAATTTAACGCGAGAGAAGCCGTGGACAAAAGCTAGTTACTTATATGTCTATTGAACGTCTTTTATTATTAAAAAGAAACAAAACTGCATTCAAAGATTTTTTTAAACTCGCTTGTTTCGCCCGGCGCTTTTTTTTTAAATAAAGGAATATCTCTTTTAAGTAAAATGAGCCAACTTAAGGATTTAAGGTACTTTCCTCCAGAGCCTGACTTATTTTTCCACCCTGTACAAGTAAGTACTAAAATGAGAAAGACTTTTTATGTAATAATTTAAAACTGTATTGTCTAGTTATAAGTTACTTGTGTTTAAATCGTTTGCCTGCCTACGTGGTAATGGCTGAACCTGTAAAAATGTTTTTATCCTAGTCATCATTTACTTACACATATAAATTGCAAAATAGCCGCGCTTGCCTAGGTTGGTCTGTGGATGGGTCGCCACCCGTTACATACCGAGTTTCCTCTGTGCCTCGGAAAGCACGTTAAGCCGTTGGTCATTTGTAGATCTTTGACAGTCGTTACAGGTAGTCCGTGTTCCGAAAGTCTGACAACCAGTCTTACTAAGGGGTATCGCATTACCCAGTACTAACTGGGTTGTGGAGGTCAGATAGGCAGTCGCTCCATGTAAAATACTGATATTCAGCTGCATCCGGTTAGACTGGAAGCCGAGCCCAACATAGTTGGGAAAAGGCTAGGCAGATGATGATTTGCAAAATAAAATGATCTTTACCTTAATCTGTACCTACATCTTCAAATAAATATTACCTACCATAATTGAATCGAAAATCCATAATCAACTAGTTTTTTGAGTTTAGCCCGTATGCACTACGTAAAAATGACTAAGAAAACAAGTACTTATGTTTTACGTTACACAATATTTATTTAGTTCTTCAAACTTTATCATATCTAAACGTGTTTGTATATGCAATCACTTATAGTAAATGACCAATCACATGCAATTCACATAAAATGCATGAATAATTGACCACTTGACATGTTTTGTCGTCCTACCTAATACCACTATTGTTTGTTAAATACTTATTTATCAACCACAGTTTTATGAGTAACTGGCCTCCCAAGGGTATTCCCAATCCTACTAATATTATAAAATGCGAATGTTTGTGAGGATGTCTGGATGTTTGTTACTCTTTCACGTCAAAACGGCTGAAAGGATCTTGATGAAATTTGGCACAGAGGTAGATTTTAGTCTGGAATAACACATAGGATACTTTTTTTTCGATATGACGCGGGTGAAGCCGCGGGCGCCAGCTAGTACATAATATACAAGGTGAAAAATAATCTCAAAACCTCCGTCTCTTAGGCCATAAAACTGTACAACTTTTGTTCTAAGAGTTCTTGAAATTAGAAAAAAAAGGATTATGTATAGGAACTGCGCGTCAGTTAATAAAAATCAATCAGTTGCTCTGATAAAAATGCTTAAAAAAACAACTACAAAAAATATAAATTTCAAAAAGTCATAGATTAAAAGTGTTTTCAGTTTTAATGTTACCATAATAGAGGTCTAGTAAGTAAAGTTATTCATTTTAATAAAAATCCACCGATGTAGGTAACTGAAAAAGCTAGTGGTCAGGGCACCAGGGTACAACCATCGCAGGTATTTTATTTCTAGCAGTTGATAATGAAAAAGTTTTTTTTTTAATAATTAGCTTTGCCTCACGCTAGGAATTACTCCTGTATCGTGGGTGCGTTTACAATAATTTAAGCTCACAGACACAAATAGCCAGAACCGTAAGAACTATCTGTAGGTCATACATATCGAACCAGCGACACGCAGCGCAGCAGTCGATCGCTCAGCCACTGCGTCAACCGTGCCGTCAAAATTGCAAAACAAACACAATGACTAAAAGAATTATTACAATTGGCAAAATTGTGGTATCTCTCGTCCACAAAAGCCAGTTATGAAGAGTTGAAGTTGAATTATTACAATTTCAGAAGAACCCATAGCCAACGCCTGTAGTACAGGTGCTGTAAGTAGAGTCAAAGCTCTTCAAGGAATAAAGATTCTAGAACTCTTGAGCCGCGAACGATACAGAATAATTCCATTAAAATTATAACTCCGTTCGATGGACAACAGACTTCCGAAGAACTTAAAAGAAGCATGGAACGATACAGACTGAAACGCTAAAGACTACATACGCATTCTGGTAATTTAAATACTAAATACGCATAAGATTGTGTACTAACCATATCTCTTCATTAAAATCTTGTATAATTCTTCGTTATAAAGTATTTATAAAACAAACACATCAACAAAACATACCTAAAATACATTGATGTTCGTATAATTAACAAAACCATGTCAAATTCTCACGATTTCCCGTTAGAGCTGATTCCATGTCATAGCACCATATATTTCGCACACAAATATGTAAGAATTCTCGGTTCCAAAACAACAATTAACAAATAAAATTAAAATTTCGCTATAAATATTGATAAAACTATCGAAAGTTCAAACGTAACGGTGACATCTGTCAAAAGCCGTAGACTACAAAGTTATTGACGTTTTGATTTTTTTTCTGATTACCGAGATCATTTTTGCATAAATCCTATAAATAAATTACCTATAAATCTTCCCAAATCCCTATTTCCGGAAAAGAAGAGCTCTTCAGAAGTAAGGCACATTATTTTGGTAAAAAAAACCTAATCCAAAACCTTGTCCCACGAAGGACTTGCGTCTAAACCAACTTGGCTGTCTAGAGGAAGCGAGATATGCAATCTATGTACCTTAGATGAAAAAAATCAGAAAAAAAATGAGGAAGATCTGAAAAGTATCGAACAATTTTGAGCTCAATGACACCATACATAATATTAAAAAAATAAAAAAGTAGTAGCCCACCGGTATCGGGAACTGAGTCCAAGCTACCGGCGGTCAGGGCTCCAGAGAAAGGAACCTTCAAAAATACGAGCCGTGTCCAAGAATACCGCTTCCTGTATCGAGCCCTTGATTCAGCTGCCTAACGAGACCCTCCTTAGGTATTGGTCGAGACTCTTGGAAGTAAAGACGTCGGCATGTACAACTATCGGCACAATGATAGCTGAGTCCTCAGCCCAAATGCCGTCAACGTCACGAGCCAAGACAATATACTTGATCAGTTAATCCTTCTCAGCTTTCACGAGGTTCTCGTCATGCTGGACTGTTATGTCAACAATCATTGCACCTCAATAATAATAAGTCATTGATAATGGATTGATCCCAGTACAATGTGATATTGCCATTTTCGAGACCTGAGTCGCACAATCGGCCTTCCCAATTCCACAAGGCTGTATTTTAGCGCAAATTGCAGATGGATAATCCTCTCGACAAACTTATGTATATGCAAGTACTCTCCGTTAGCTAAACAAGAACAGTCACAGATAATCTGACGAATTAATTCACCCGGACGGTGGCATGCCCGTGATTAATTAAGCATTGTAGACATTTTAGGCCCCCTGAAACTACGTCCGCGCCTCCGTATGGCCAAACCATCTCGACACCTGTGTTTTCCTTATTATCTGTACGTAGGTCAAGTCCAGTGTATTAACATAGTAACGACATGCAGTAACTTGTATAAATAATGGTGAGGTCAGTATCACGAAGGTTAAGGCAGTGTCGAGGTCGGGCAGAAAAGTGCGTGGAGATTACGATAATATTGGATTGTTTATGTAAGTTGAGAAATTCGTGGCATTTCATGTAATGCAAAATATTTTGTTTTAATTCCGCGAAAAACATTAGTAATTGCTTAGTTGCTCAATTTGATTCTTGACGGGTTCGTGTAGGGTTTGCTTATGCCTTATATAAGATATTACAGACAAGACACTTCCAGTTTTCCAGAAACGTATAGCTCTGAAGGTAATGTAAAGTCCTTCTGACCGTTTTCAGTTACGGCTTGATGGTCACGGCGGTCAATCTCAGCGCAGATTAGCCATCGTCGCGGGAGATATTATAGTGCACAAGTGTGTGCGCTGGCACAGGTGCACTCTCTGTTCCCTTACTCTGATATGTCGATGGGACGGGAATCCGAAACGATCGGAGAGATATCATGCGCAGGAACAACCGCCAACTTCCAAACTGCAGGCTGTTACTGAGAAATTCCTTTGGAAATACCCACAATAACAGGGTAATGTAGTGGCTTGCCTGATCTAGGATCATTTGAACCTGAGTTTCAGCCATAATAAATCAATGGATATTTTGTATTTATTTACGAATATTTAGGCAGTCGCTCCATGTGAAATACTGGGACCTGGTTGGACTAGAAGATTTAAATTGAGACAATACATCCGTCATTAAACAATAAGTATATACATTATGTATGATGAGAAATAACTATGAGAAGCGACAAAAACAAACATATTGGCATCAGCAGTCAATGAACTTCCAAAACGAGTGGGTACCTGGTCAACTTAAATAAATATTATGCCTACAACGTGTTATGATAATGCTTATTGATTCAAATTATAGTATTGTACGATTCATGTTTGCTGTTCAGTTTAACACTGTGTAGTTACCATACCACGTATTTATTCCTTCCTGTGTAAGAAAGAGATGGCGCTAGACTAACTCTGTCTCTTTTTCTCACAGGCATAAGTACGGCGATTAAGGCTTTCTTTTGTGAAGCAGTTATGCTAGCGAAGGAGGTGGTTGGAGTTTTGAGGGAAAGAACCTCAAACAAATCCAGCCGCCCCGTGACCCAGACACCCAGTCTACTCTGGGTGTCTGGGTCACCATTTTTTTATTTCTATCCTACATTTTGTAAACTCACAAGACGAATTGGGAAGAAAAAAAATGAACTAAAAAAAAACAACCACCAAAATCCGCCAAAACTTTGTTTTTTTTTATATCAGTTAATTTGTTCTGAAGTTCGGGGTCACAATGTTACGGGCGTAAATACATACTAACATGTAGTAAGTAAATGCGCGGAAAACATTAGTCGGGTAAAAATCATTGAAAATAAATTAATAAACATGAAATGAACGACCACATTGTACCTACATACGTTATACATCTGCAAACTGGTTTTGGCATAACGTAAGTCCGCCACGAGTCCAACGTGGTCCTCTTGTAGTGCCTACCCCTTCAGAATCGTGATGTTAGATTTACGAATTTGGTCCAAGTTGTGTCACGATATTAACGCGGCGTCGAAGAATAACTTAGAAAGTAATATGACATTGAATAGATTTAAATCCTGCTGCGCGTACGCGGAATAAGTGTCCTCCTTTGCGTGGCCAAAATGGCGCAACAGGTCTTGTTCTTTCATACTTCTCTAATACAAACGTTAAAAAAGAACAATTATACCTTGTACATGTAAAAACTTTTTATGAGAGTTTTTGGAGATTGACTAAAAGTACGGCCAACGAGAAGCGATACCAAATGTAAACAAAACCCATGCTAAAACCCCATCTAAAATGGCCGCCCGATGTTGGCGAACCCGTCTTAACGTTGTCATGTTTTTGCCGGGAGAACGAGACATTACGATAAAGGCACAAGATGGAAAGAGATAAATATTAAATTGTCAACGCCACAGTAAAGTTGTCCTTTAGGTTAATGACCTTTCGTATCGCTGCTAGTTGGCCTTATTTTTAGTAATTTCATCATACACCTCTTTTCCTGCCATAATTACCTACCATCTTTTATGCAGTCTATTCAGCTTTACTATGGTCTTCTAGGGCAGTATTTAAAAACAAATTGACAACACGGTTGGCGCAGTGGCTGAGCGATTGACTTCTGCGCTGCGTGTCGCGGGTTCGATTCCCGCACGGAACAAATATTTGTATAACCTGCAGATAGTTGTTCCGGGTCTGGCTGTTTGTGTATGTGAGTTTAAATGTTTTTAAACGCACCCACGATACAAAAAAAAACACTCCCCGGTCGTGAGACCGCATTTGAGATATCCATATAATTGATAAACAAATATGGAAACCCGGTTTGCGCCTCAATTTTCAAGCGAGATCACTTCTGATTTCTATATCGCTAAGATGGTTTCAAATCATGGTAGACCTTATCTCGTTATTGCCTAGTAACACATACAATAATATCAAGCTTGTAATCCCAATTATTGCGATAACGTGACAAGCGTATTTTCATAAACTGGGTGAGTTTATGAAAATATAATATCTTCAATAGCACATGCTGTTGAAGATATTCTACTGCTACTTTTTATTTCTGATGGATAGACTCAATAACACTTGACGCGACATATACAAAAAACCATTATCATCATTTCCTTATCAAAATTTGTTTGAGGTCCGCGCAGTATGTTTTCTTGTCCCAAACTAATCCATCCCATATTACTCGTTTTCTTAGCAGTCTCCTTTTTACCAGATATAATTATCATTCTTCACACAGTCCATTCATTGTGTTTTTGGTCTTCCTCTTCTACTATACTCATCCACATTAATACTACAAACTGTCCTCACAACATTTTCCTCATTCCTCCGCATCAGAAGCCGATGGGCAAAAACTATTCTGAAATAATGATTTCTGTTTCTGGATAAATAATTATAACTTCGCTTGTACACCGAAGTGTCGGTAATTATAACTTTACTAAGAGATCTAGTTAATCACGAGAAAGTTTATCGATTGCTTCCGACGCGACAAGGCGACATGGCGACACGACACGGCGACACGACACGGCGACAGTTGTCGAGTGCCGTCGGAAATGACAGCGGTTAGTTAAACGAGTTCGTGAGCGCTTCGATTTAGTTCAATTATTGTGTTTAGATGTGCCTGCTAAGCCTGTGGCTTTCTTCGTACAATTTCAATAGATTTCACTGTCAAAGAGAATAAAAATCAATTCATTTATTTTTATTAAATAAAATAAATGAATTAATAATAACTATTTTTTTTTAATTTAGTGGGCTACTATTTTTGTATTTTTAAATATTATTTTTATTTATTATTTTATAAGAAATATAAAAACGTATGTGTTAAAATAAATACATGTAAAAATAAATAATACAGGGTGTAAACGAACCCTTCTAAAACGTCAACCATGCATGAAGAGCATGAATTGAATGGTACGGGAGTCAGAAAGTATTTAAAGTAAAAATAAAACATTAAACTTGTGAAAGAGTTGGAGCTTTAACCTTCAGTACTCCGTAACTAGAAGGTTCACAGGTGTAACCGAAAGAATAAAATAAACTAACATTTCGTAAGTAACTAAAAACTAAACAGGAATTATTTGTTAAGTCTAAAAAAAGTATCTCAAAAGGAAAAACAGAACCCTTATAGGATCACTATGTTGTGCGTTTGTCTGGTCAGGAATAAGAACTGCTATAATATTTCATGGTAACCCTACTGATGCCATGCAATCGCAACACGCACGCCGTTTTAGCGAACAGCTCGTAGTCAGACCTCCAAACATTCCCCAGTGTCAAATAGTCAAATTATTTGATGTGTACCTGCGTACCTTTCCCCCTACGCGTCTGACATTATAAAACAATTTAAACAATAATATTGGACAAACCGGACGAGCTCTTCCGATGGGTAACGTACAGACAGTCGCACAAATGATAATACTTTGCTCTATGAAAACCGCCCTAACTACTACAACATTAAAACATCACACCTAGCTGTTTCAGAACGCGCTATAAACGTTATTTATATTGAATCTCTTGCTGTCAATCTGGCCACCACTCAGGATTCTACTTTAAAAACCATCGCTACGCTCGTGATTTAATCATAGAATCATTCGCTTGCTCGGGATTTAGAATCCACAATCGCAGCAAAAAATAACTTTGTTGTCTTGTTGCACACATAACTATTTTACGGCAGTGTAAAAATGTTAATTCAAAACCTTTTAAAACTAATTATATTTATAATTACTTTACACAGCAGAAGACTGTAACATTGTGTAGGTACATTGCGCAATAAATAAATAAGTTAAATGAAGATTTCTTAGTCAAGAAAATATTTGTGCACTAATTATAATATACTGAACAAATCCCCGGTCAGTCTGTCAATCCCATGGAATAAGGACTAAAACAGGGTCATATTAAAATAGCTAGCAGAACTCCGTAGACATGGTGGGAGTCGATAGTAAATCAATAGACTCAATAGATGCTAAACACTATTTGGCACATTAAGTCTCAATTTTTTCTATAAATTGACAGATTTATACAACCTACAACTTGCGAAAATTTGTATTACACTTTTACGCTAAACTAAGTGCTGAAAGGCTTTTGATGAAATTTATTACACAGATAGTGAATGTAGGAGCTCGTGGCTGAATATTAGCAGGCGTTCGGGTCAACCTTTTAGGTTAAGCCGCGCTTGCCTAGGTTGGTCTGTGGATGGGTGACCACCCGTTACATAACGAGTTTCCTCCGTGCCTTGAAAAGCACGTTAAGCTGTTGGTCCCGGCTGTCATTTGTAGATCTTTGACAGTCGTTACAGGTAGTCAGTGTTCCGAAAGTCTGACAACCAGTCTTACCAAGGGGTATCGCATTACCCAGTACTAACTGGGTTGTGGAGGTCAGATAGGCAGTCGCTCCATGTAAAATACTGATATTCAGCTGCATCCGGTTAGACTGGAAGCCGACCCCAACATAGTTTGGAAAAGGCTAGCCAGATGATGATAGTGAATGTAGGTACCTGGATGGGCTTACTATTATGGTTATGGGCTACTTTTTAATCCCAATACTAAGTTCCCATGGAATAAACGACGTCCACGCGAACAAAACTGGGCAATAGCTTGTTTGAAACAAGTAAATTAAAAAAGTAATCGTAATGTAGTTTTTTTTATGATATTACTTAGTTCATTAAAAAGATCTTTATGTGATCTTGCCTAGGTTGGTCTGTGGATGGGTGACCACCCGTAACATACCGAGTTTTCTCCGTGCCTCTGAAAGCACGTTAAGCTGTTGGTCTCGGCTGTCATTTGTAGATCTTTAACAGTCGATACAGATAGTCAGTGTTCCGAAAATCTGTCAACAAGTCTTACCAAGGGATATCTTATTATCTAGTAGTAACTGGGTTGTGGAGGCCAGTTGGGCAGTCGCTCCATGTAAAATACTGGTATTCAGCTGCATCAGGTTAGACAGGAAGCCGAACCAAACAAAGTTGGGGAAAGGCTAGGCAGATGATGTAAGTTATTACATAAAGATCAGACATCTATAAAATATGTTAGTGGATTTAGTTCAACACCAGTCTCATACAAAAATGTCTAAATAAACAAACATTTGTGTATTTTTGATATCGAAACTGGCGATACTAACCGTAATAAAGTAATTATTACCACAACAAACAGTCATTTGAAACGGTCATCCGTCCTTGAATAATTGCGAACGAAGTCAATCAACACAATGGACTGAAATACACACATCAAAAGTGTCTAGGGATCAAGCATTTTTATGCGGATTTCTTGAGATTGAGATGTGGCTTTGTAATAAATTTATGATTTTATAAATTTATATGGATCCTTTTTGGTGCATTTCATAATTTGAATCAGGAACTCTCAATCAAATTCGAGTAAAAGATGAAAATAAGCTGTCAATATTTTCCCTATAAAAACATACAACGCATTGAAGACATTATTAGTGCTACTGTTTCCCTACTACTGATTAAAACCAACGTTATTATGGAGCGGCGACGTCATTTAAGCAGGGAAGAAATGCTCAGAGCCGTGGGAATGATAGAAGCTGGTTCCCGGCAACGTACTGTAGCTTTAGCTCTGAATACAAGTCAGAGTGTTATCAGTCGACTTTGGACACGTTACCGAAGCACTGGTACCGTGGCTGAGCGCCATGGAGGACGGTATCGCTGCACCACACGGAGACAAGACCGATACATTCAAATCTTAACTCGAAGAGCTCCAACAATAACCGCCATGATGTTAGCCGTGAGGCTTCATCACTCTTCAGGGAACTTAATTAGCGACCAAACAGTCAGAAACCGCTTGCATGAAGTGAACCTTCATTCCCGAAGACCGCTACGGGTACCACCTATAGCAATGCACAATCGTAGGATTCGATATCAATGGGCTCTTGAACACAGAAATTGGGCAGAAGAACAATGGCGTTTCGTGTGCTTTTCTGATGAGTCTCGTTTTGGTATGAGACCGGATACAAGACGTATACGACACTGGAGAACCCCTGGACGCCAACAGCATTAAAATCCTGCCAGGAAGTCCATCCTTATAGTGGTGGAACCATCATGGTATGGGCGGGTATTTGGATCGGCGGAAGAACTGAGTTGATTTGGATCAGAGGCAACCTCAACGCTCAAATTTATGCTGAGACGATTGTATCAGACGTCATCGTTCCTCTACAAGTGCAAATCGGTCCCTTATTTCAGTTAATGCATGATAATGCACGACCGCACACCGCAAGAGTTGTAAGACAGACTCTCGCCGCAGTTAACATCAATGTCCTGCCCTGGCCTGCTCAGTCGCCAGACTTGAACCCGATTGAGCATGCATGGGATATGCTACAGAGAAGAGCTCTGCCGAATATGGAGGGTATCCAGTCGCAAGAAGACCTTTTTTTGTTGTTGCAACGAACATGGGCGGCCATTCCACAGCGTGATTTGGATGAACTCATTTTGAGTATGCCAAACCGATGTTCTTGTGTTGTTAGTGTTCGCGGTAGAAACACGGATTATTAATTGTTTAAGTTACCCAATAAAATTTTAAAGAAAACTGTTATTTCAGTCTTTTTTTCGAACTTTCATGTTAGTGGTTCAAATGTCAAAAATCCCTTTATTAGGAAAATGGCAAATTTCTTTATTAATGCAAAGGTGACTTGGTTTATCGTTACTGTGACAAACGAAAACACTTTATTTGATGAATCCTTAAAGAAAATTTTAATTAATATCAACCAGGAGAAAAGTTATTGCAAAAATATATGTTGATCCCTAGATACTTTTGATGTGTGTAGTTTGGTGAAATTATTGTCGCCATAAAACTTATATTTTAGGTTTCTGACGAAAAATATATATTTTGTGATTCTTTCAGGCTGAAATTGTAATAATTAGAGATGATAGCCGGGTCAAATATCGTGACTATACCCTAGGAGGGTTGACAGAGGTGTATTGCACCCACTTTTCACGAGACACGTCATAGAAGCTAGTCTTTCCCATAAACTAGGCACAAATACAAACTCCGGGCTGCTTTAAAAACTTCTTCTTTTATTTCTAAAAAAATAATTAGTTCTGCTGAAAGTGGTTGCATCTGAATTCCTGCCTGTATTTAATTGCACTTTTATTTACTTAATTTTTATATCAAATTTAATCCACTACACTACAATACGTGCTTTAATTTATTCGTTTAAATGGCTTGTCATTAATTACCTTATTATAACGTTTGTATTGTAAGCTGTAATATAAAATAATCGAAATAAATAAAACGCAAAAACCATTGCTTGTCCTAGGGTTCGAACTCAGGACTCCACGTTTAGCCGGTGGTCTTTTGAGATCTAATTTAATAGAATTTAATGTACTGAAATATGTCATTTGATTGTACAAAAATAAATTAAAATGGCTTTAAGAAACTAACTTGTAAATAAAATAAAATTAGCGTCAATTTATTTTTCTTGAGGCCTTCTTTGAAAATTTGTCAACTAAGAAGAGGTTAAAATACATTCTTTCCATTACATCAAAGCAAGATGAATGAAGTACCAATCTACTTATACTTGCAAGTATGGCGGCTCCACCTGCCTGCCGATCTCTCCCGATCTCTCCCGATCTCCCCCGATTCATCCCGAATACCTCCACAAAACTGTCTATGTGGGTAGTCCTGCTTACCTAAATATGCAACTACCTACAGATGCAACGACCCCAGCACGCATGATTGAGAAACGTCAAATGCAAATTATTCATTGATTTTTTAGAAATTTCGGCTAATTTCTTTTCAATCACAATACTTTAAATTATCATAATTATTATGGACGTTCTAAGAAATGATACGGAGATACTACATTAAGATTTTGGGGGAGTTATGTTTCGTTTATTCGTTATTTGGGAAAGTCCTGCATCGCGATGTTAAAGTTTTCTCTGTTATAGCATGTGAAGCAAGTGGGAGGTTTTTTCTGTGGGGTGGACCCCCTCTACATGGTGAACCGGGCCGCAGCCGTGCCGGTCTAGCTCGGCTGGTTGTAAATACTAAGCAAACTGAATCAAACGCAAACATTGTGGCCCGTTCGGTCTAGACTTTACTTCTGTTCTAAGCACTAGTGAATTCTAATGTTCCCAGGGCAAACACCACCATAATAGAGACTTTGTCCACTCCACCCTTTTGGTTACCCCGGTTAAGATGTTTTTTAACAACTGCTTCAAACATTTAAGTAATAACATGCATTTGTATAGCTTTGTTTGTGGATTTGACTTGCAGATCGGCACCCATGGTAACGTAACTAGGATTAAAGGTAGACTAATTTTTGTATAAATATTTAATTATTTAATATATATACACAAATATTTAGACTTTTATACACACATTACTCCATCAACTACAGATCAATGCTTCGTGGCTTTAAATAAAGTTACAGAAACATCAACCTACTTTAAAATTGTGGGACCCTGGATTTGAACTCAAGACCACATACACAGCAGTCGCACTATCCACCACTACACCAACGAGACCGTTCTGCTTCACAACTGAAATTGGTCTTTAAAATGTTGTCAAGAACTAAGATGGTGGATTTTAGTGTCCTAAATGTTTACTTGTGAATTTGAAAATTGTAAAACTAAATAATTTTAAAAGAGTATCCCTAGAGGTTCTTGCCGGTTCTTCTTCATAGAAAACGACCAACACGAACCGTGGAATAATCTATTGAGATTTTGCAAAAAAACAATCGACTTCTTAAAAAAAACACTTAAAACATTAGAAGTTAGTGTCTTCTTTGTTTTTCAACGAGTTCCGAAATAATGTGTGTTAACACAAGAGCAAGATTATTTGCATCTCGTTTTCATAAATCCCTTGAAACGCTCAGGATTCAACTTTAAAATTCCTCGCTACGCTCGTGATTCAATAATAGAATCCTTCGATTGCTCGGGAAACAGCAGTCGCAGCAAAAAATAACTTTGCACTCTTGTTGCAAAAATAACTTTTGTACATGTGTCCAAAACCTTAGGTTTTAGTTTTACAAAATAGCTGTTTTTATAATCAATAGATTTTAGATGTTTTTTTGTGATTTAGTTTTTTTGTCCTGTGCAAGTCTAAAAACCATTAGTCTCTGTATCTTTATTTGCCGAAAAAAAAACGAATTATTAACCTACATGTCACTAGATTGGCTAGCCCGGAAATCAACAACCCACTTAACAAGACAGCTACTTGATTAATAAGGCTTCAAACAAAGCAATAAACATACTATATCCAATCAGATTAGATCACTGGTTAGCAGTGCGCTTACTCTTACACAAGAGGTTGTTGCTCTTCTAGCCGCACTAGTGCTGGAATGGAATAATTTCTAATGTTAAGTCATCGGGTGTAATATGGCCTTAGGCTAAGAGCGAATGCTTGTCAGCTACAAGATCTGTTCGGTGTTCATTTAGGATAAATATTAGGTACGGTCGGTAATTTACGATCTTGTTAAACATTTTGTTTTATATAAGTACATGTTACTAGCTGGCGCCCGCGTGATACCGAAAAAAAGTATCCTATTCCAGACTATAATCTACCTGTATGCCAGATTTCATCAAGATCCGTTCAGCCGTTTTGACGTGAAATAGTAACAAACATACATCCATCCTCACAAACATTGCAATTATAATATTAGGTAGGGTAAGATATAATATAAGAAGAAAGTAGGATAGCTAGCCCCCGCGGCTTTGCCCGCGTGATATCGAAAAACAAAGAATCCTATGTGTTATTCCAGACAATACTCTACCTGCCAAATTTCAACAAGATCAGCCGTTCTGGCGTGAAAGAGTTACAAACATCCATACATCCATCCATCCACACAATAATTCGCATTTATAATATTAGTAAGAAGTAGGATTTAACAACATAGCATCACGCCTCTCTCCGAAGGGTAAGACAGAGGTGTACCTAATAGTTCCCCCACATTTCACCAGTTATGTTGTGTATTTAGGTACCATGTCATATGGACGAAGCCTATTGCCGTCAACTGGACATGATTCCAGACTCCGAGCTGCTACTGACAAATTCCAGAACTCAATAACACTTGGCTGACCAGGGAATCGTACCCAGGAACCCACGATCAGCAGTCGCTCTTACGACCACTAGACCAAAGAGGTATTAGTAGCTAGTTAAAAATGTACCTATTAAACATTCTGAAAATATCTCGTGTCCTGTTTTTTGAGCGGAAACACGAGTGCCAAACTTGTACTGGCTAAGACCCACCCATGTTCCTACTTTTGCCCTTTATGTTCCGGTGCCACAGTATCTCTTTCGAACAATCCGCAACCCCGGCTGTGCCGGTTTAAACGACTCTTTACTTTCAAAGCAACAGGGTTGGACACATAGCACACCTAAATTATGACCCAGTTGGGTACCAACATTGGCAAGCCAACTTAGTTTTTACTCATGACAGGTACAGTCAGCAAAAGAGATAACTAACCAGGCTCGTCAGAAATTATATGTTACATGCGTTGTTTTCCAAACTAAACACGTATAAAAAAGCTTAATTTTAAAAGCTTTTATTTAACTTGTTAATAATTACACCGGGGGTGTGAGTGGGTTAATAATTTAACTTCTAAGTTTTTTTTACATAGTTAGTCATAGGTGAAATTAATAAAAGCATGTTATTAAAAACTTCAACGGCACGTCAAGTTAACATTAAATTGTTAATCAAAGTTACGTCAATACGTTGATAGATAAATTAGTTTTTATTAGTTGTATTAGTTTTTATGTACTTGTTTGCCATAAATTATTTATGTTTTTTCTTCTTAGTTATCCATAAAATCGCTCGGCTCGGTTGGGACTTTAGAACAGGACCATATTAATAAGTGTACCGCAGATAGGAAATATTAAATAATTACTTAATTACACATCTATGACTAAGTCAGTTAATCACGTGATATTCAGTTCATAGTAATGTCTTGGCTGAAACCTACTAGCTTTTGCCCGCGGCTTCACTCGCGTTAAATTCAGGGTAACACAGTTCCCCTTTCCTGATTTGCAGGTACCTGCTATCTGTAGTTTTTGCCCTTGCGCCTTATTTATTGTAATAGCAAAGCCACGTTTTCCCTTTTCTTCGCTCTTTCTCCCACATTTCTCACTTTAAAAAAAATAACCTAGCCTTTATCCGTCTCCAGGGTCTCGACTAACTCTGTACCAAAATTCATAAAAATCGGTTTAAACATTACATACACATACAGGCGTGAAGACGTAACAAACAAACAAACAAACTTTCGCTTTTATAATATTAGTAAGGATTACTCGTTTCTCATTAATTTTAACTAGAGTTAGGTAGTGGTTATGACTATTTCCTCTATAGCCAATCGTATGACTGTTAACACTAACTTTAGGATACCACACACACATACGTTGAATTGGAATGATTTAGGGATTAATTTATAATTATAAAGTAGATTATAATTGGTTCATGTATACTTGTGTACAATAATTTTAGTAAGTCAATTTGTGTTGCAAGGCCCACGTCTCTTAGGTAGGCCTAACACTGTCATCATTTTCCTGCCCGTGTCCCATTCTATTTGGGGTCGGCGCAACACGTTTTCTTCTTCCATTCTCCCCTATCAGACGTCACGGCATCATTAACTCCTTTCTCCTTCATATCATTCCTTACACAATCTATCCATCTTTTCTTTGGCCTTCCTCTCGATCTCCGTCCATCAACATTCAGATATACATCAGTCTTTTAGTCACATGTGCTTCAAGGCCTATTACTGTGTTGCTTTAAAAAAAACCTTTACAACCAACAATTAATTCAAGCGTGAAAAACAATATTTTAAGTAAAATACTAATATATATACACTAAGCATATAAAAAATCGATAGCTGGGTTGCTTTCTTACGCAGTGGAAAAGTGTATGTTTTTCTAAGTAAACTTTGATGATAGTTACTGCCTGCTGCCTTCAAAGTTTATGGATATTACAATCTTCATATGTATTTACATTAAAGGTCAAATTCAAATTCATTTATTTTGTGAACATAAGTAAATGAGATTTTTTACTTTTGCGCTAAAAGATATTCGAGACACAAACGGGACGGGCCTTAATATGCACACCATATTTAGTAAAGCCTAAAATAGAGGTGTTTAATGTTGTTTAAAATTAATGTAAATCTACTCTATGACGCTGAAAAGCCTGTTTATAAAAATGCATTTTCATATTACTTGATTTCGTTTAGTATTTAAGTTTGTTCGAATTTTAAACTGTTAAGATTTTGTTTATGTAATTTTATTAGCTTGTTTAATATTTATTAATTACTTAAAATACACTTGATTTTAAGCCAACAAATCGTAACACCGCGCCTGATTTTACTGTTATTTTGTTTGACGTCAAATCAATAATTATCGACATAAATCCATTATTTAGTTCCGATACATACACTTTTAGAATTCAATATTGAGAGTTTTGATAAGAAAATCTGATTACCGAGTGATACGTTTATTAAGGTAGGTATTTCAAATAAGTTATCTTAATATCAAAGTACGTTTAAAGCTCGAAAACTGTTTGGAAAGTAGGTAGGTGAACTTTTAAATTGTTTACTTCGGGAATTTCAAATAATTTGATTACATACAGTAATCAAATTATTTGACAGTTGGGACTGGTACATATTTTATAGATTGTAAATTATTATAGATTGTATATTATCTAATAATAACAAACAGTTCCAATCCAAATATTCCTATACATGTCATATTTAAAACAGTCCAAATTAAAAATGTAACCGCCTAAATAACAAAAACTACTAAACACTAAAATAAATTTAACTAAAACATCTTCTACTTAAAACAAGCAATCTCATTTTACGAAACGATAGGTACCGAAATCCATTCACAAAATAGTAAACAATTTCATGTTATTTTAAATAAATAAAACAAAACACTCACGCAAAATAAAAAGTTTTTAAAAACACTCACTTGTAACCTTTTTGCTGTTTTTTTTTTTATTAAAACATTCGCTGTATTTATTTCGTCGAGACTCGGTAGTACATAAGAATAGGTATATAATATACTCACAGTGAACGTGTTGTGCTCCTCAGCCGGTGCGCGACTGACTGGCTGACCGGCCTCGGATACACAGCGGGGTTACTATCATAGCGCGTTTACACTTCACGATTCGACTGTACGATTGAAGTTTTTTTTGTGAAACGAGATGTCGTCAGGGGCCACTCAAAATAAAAAAAAAACCGGGCAAGTGCGACTCGCCTCGCACACCCAGAGTTCCGTGCAAACTTTTTTTTTAAAAAGAAAACGTTGGCCCACGCTAAGAATTTCTCTTTCAGTATTTTTCATTAAATTATTAATAATTCATATTCCGTAAGAAATTTCAATGACTTGTTTTTTCAATAAAATGTCGTCGACTTCACGGCAACATCTATAAAGACTGAAAAATCATGGTTACCGCTGTGCACCTGGCCGCCTGGCCGCACCTCTTCGCAGCCAGGTGTGTGTACCCCTGGTGGCCAGGTATGATTTTGTCACATTTATACACCCACAACGTACATTCATTATTTATATATCAAATTAAAGCTATGTTTTCTGTTTATTATGATATACGATTGCCTAATTAAATCTGGCCGCAAATGAGGGTTGCTGGCCGTAAAAGTTAGTAAATATTAAAAGTAGAGCTAATGAGAGCTAGCGCGTAACATCACTAGTCAGATGAGGATAGCGATTGCAAGCTGTCGGCCGGTTTAAGCCATTGCGCATGCGTCAGTGCTAGTGTAATCTCGCAACTGAATTGTGTTAGGGTTTTTTTAATAGTTTAGAATTATTCTTATGAACTAGTATTCTCAATGTTTTCATTTATTGTCGTATTATCATAATCACTATAATAATATTACAAAGAGGAAATTGTTTTGTATGTTTGCACCGAATAGGCTCCGAAACTACTTGACCGATAATAACCATTTTTGGTCGACAGAAAGCTTAATTTTCAGGATTTAACTTAGGCACAGTCATAACATCACGCTACGACACTTAGGAGGTGGGCAGTGGTTGAAACCGGTGGGCACAGCTAGTAACGAATTAAATGAGAGAACTAACCGATCGACAATCGTGTCGCAGTCGTACGGTGTAAACGCTCGTCAAGTTTCACTGAGCAGTGACGTATGGGCTTCTGCAGGCGCCACCACTAACTCGACAGTAGACGAGACTGTTTAGCTTAACAATTTAGTTTAATAGTTGAACACATAGTAGCCTAAGAACGTTATTCTTTAACTTTTTTTCCTTAGCCTTTCTTATCTTAGTAGTCGCCAAAGGCCTCCCCTATAACCTTCCATTCTTCTCTCCGTACGCAAAAAAAATGCAAGTAAATAAATACTCTTTATATACTTGATCTTGCGTTTCCTAAATTATATACAACTGCTGAACAGCAAAGGGACTTACCGCGGCCCCGGAACATAAAGGGCAATGGAAGGAACATGGGTGGGTTTTAGTCAGTACAAGTGTGACACTCCCCCCAGAGCGGGGGAGATATCCCACCCTAAAAAAAGGGACTTGTGTCCGAATTGCCTAAGTTTAAAAAAAATCTCAATATCAGATTAGTCCGCTTCTTATGTTATAGTTGAATAAACTGCCTCATCGCTCTCAAAGCCGCAAGCACGAGTAGCAAGCCTGCTGCGCAAGAGGTCCTGGGTACGACTCTCATGTCAAGCAAAGTGTTATTGGATTATCTATTAGGAATTGTGCCTGGTAGATGGCAATAGGGTCAGTCTCTATTATATCATGCGACTTAAGGCGCGGTAACAAGCTAATCTTTAGGTATTCGCGGAAGTGACGCTAGCTACACGACAGCATTACATCGAAAGAATAGAAATAAGGTCGAAATTATTTCGGTGTTTGATTTTATTTGAATATTATGTCCGCCAAAATGTAGGTCATTTTGCAGTTTTAATTGAATATAAAAAAAAATACAGTTCCGTGTTTGAAAAATTTTTGATATCTCTTTAGTCTATAACATTTCCTATGTTATAGATATAAAAATATGATGGTTGTCGCTGAAAAAATTGAGAATTTCGAGACGAAAAAAATTTTTTCGTGGTCTTTTTAAACATTTATTTTTTCGTATTACCAGACCACTTTTGAAAACTGTTTTTGTTTAAGTCTTTACTTTATGTATTGAACAATACACGGTATTTGTTTTTGGCTAGTGGCATGTACAGATACGGCTTATTTCGCGACGAAAATCTAGACGTTTTACGAAGTGTTTGCTTTGTACAGCGACTTAAACATAACTGGCGAAATGTGGCACACACGCATGTTTGTTACTTATTAATATTATAAAAGCGAAAGTGAGTTTGTATGTTTGTTACGTCATCACGCCTAAATGGCTAAACGGATTTTGATGAATTTTGGTTCAGAGATAGTTGGGACCCTGGAGACGGACTTAGGCTAGAAATAAGGGACACAGAGGGAAGAAAAGGGAAAACTTAGCATTGCTATTGCAAGGGCAAAAACTACAGGTAGCAGGTACCTGCAAATCAGGAAAGGGCAACTGTATTACCCCGAAATTAACGCGAGCGAAGCCGCGGGCAAAAGCTAGTATTAAATACACCTCTGCATAGCCGTCCAGGAGTTATATGCGTGACGTTGTTTGAGCAAAACTTGGAAAATTAAGGCGCTGTACAAAGCAAACACTTCGTAAAACGTCTAGATTTTCGTCGCAAAGTTAGCCGTATCTGTACATGCCACTAGCCAAAAAAAATTACCGTGTATAGTTCAATACATAAAGTAAAGACCTAAACAAAATCAGTTTACAAAAGTGGTCTAGTACTACGAAAAAAAAAATGTTTAAAAAGACCACGAAATAGTAGATTATGAACCAAGGGGATAAAGCAGTGTCTTCTGTCGCGGGTGACGATTTAAATCTCGAGCGTAACGAAGGACACGAGGTCTACTCCCGAGCGTAGCGAGGGTGTTAAAAACTTAAATCACGAGCGCAGCGAGGGATTTAAGACGAGTCCTGAGTGTAGCGAGGGATTTAAGTTCACCCAAGACAAAGACAGCTTTATCACCGAGGAAAATACTCTACTTTTCGTACCATTTGCGAAAAAATTAACACAATAATAATATGAGATAAGCATTTATTAAAAATAGTGACAATTAAAAGTAAAAGTTAACTTTCGACACTTTGGTCCAATTATTGATAGAGTGAGTTACATTTTTGTTTGGTACATTTATTGTTGATGAGTTGATTTGAATCCGATAATTCACTGTCACTGTCGATTTGATTTAACATCGTAACGTATTTTTAGAACATTAACTTATTTAAACAAATAAGTTAAAATAAACTTAACGTTTATGTATTTGAAGAAAACAAAAATGCCGCAAATTCCTAGACTAATATTTTGTGTCGGAAAAGCAAAGGCATCAAGCTCATACGGCTTCGTCGTATTTCGTAATTTTGTTTAATATTCATAACTGCATAATAAATGCGTATTCCTTTTTCAAAAAGATGTATATAATAAATATATATAAACTCAATGGTGCAAACATAGATGTAGTTCAGTATAAATTTTGGTAAGTATTCTAAATCACATTCTCCCCCTAGAGGATGAATGAAATTCAGTACAATTTTCTTTCCCTGTTTTTTACAGATTAAAAATGACTAGTGTTATGTTCGCTTTTTGTGGCATAGAATGTCACTTTTTTGAGCAAGTGGTACGAAAAAATTTTTTTCGTCTCGAAAATCTAAATTTTTTCAGCGACAACCATCATATTTTTATATCTATACCAAAGGAAATTTTATAGACTAAAGAGATATCTAAAAATTTTTCAAACACGAAACTGTATTTTTTTCAAATTCAAGTACTGCTAAATGACCTACATTTCGGCGGACATGATATTCAAATAAAATCAAACAGCTAACTAACCACCTTATTTCTATTCTTTCGATACGGTACTGTCGTGTACTTGTGTGAGACCATGCCCAGTAGGCAGCTAGCCTCACTTCCGCGAATACCTAAATATTAGCTTGTTACCGCGCCTTAAGCCTTAATAACACAGAGGTTAAGACGGCAAGCAAGAGATCGCAGTTCGATCCAAAACTTTGCACGATTGTTACTGCATAATTATTATGTTTTGATCGCACCGTCATGTTTAGTAAAAACATCCTTATTATTCTACTGAAACAATCGTTACTTTGAACTCTATATTTGTACATATTACAACCCACAAATACGTTACTATTGGGTGTTTGTTCAGCGTTGAATAATATAGCATTCTTTGATCAGTAGACCGTAGATGTCACTTCGCGTGTGAGTAGTAATTTATAAGAATACTAGCTTTTGCCCGCGGCTTCGCTCGCGCAGTTCCCCTTTACTGATTTGCAGGTACTTGCTACCAGGGGCCTTAGTCTGCTATTACAATAGTGTCAGAATGGTCGATCACTGATCGCATAATGGTTGATTTTGACATCTACTACATACTAAACTTGTCAAAATCAACCATTATGCGATCAGTGATCGAACATTCTGACACCATTGTAATAGCAGACTAAGGCCCCTGTGGTTTTGTCCTAGCGCCTGATTTATTGTAATAGCGAAGCTAGGTTTTCCCTTTTCTTCCCTCTTTCTCTCTCATTTCTCCATTTTATTTGAAAAAAATAGCCTATCTCCGTCTCCAGGGTTCCAACTATCTCTGTACCAAAATTCATCAAAATCGGTTTAGCCATATATAGGCGTGAAGACGTAACAAACAAACTCAATTTCGCTTTTTTAATATTAGTAAGGATTTAAAAAAAAGAAATTTTTTTTTGATTTGTGACATTTTATGATTTTATTATGATGATGAGATAGCTGCAGGAGCTAAAAGTCTCAATTTAAATCTTTATTTTTAACAAATTTTCACATCAGTATATAACCTAGTATGTAAACTGAAAATACGTTCAACAAATAGGTACATACAAATACATTTAAAAATAAAAAAACGGGGGTGCTGTTTCAGAACCCGCTTATTAACGTAAATAATATAAAGACATGCATATTTTTATTATTAGTTAATATCTATATATAGTTTGTAAATTATAGTAGTGAAGTTAATGAAAGAAATAAAAGTTTCAATATAAAAACATAATTCTTATATTCATATTTTAATTTTAGGTTATTATGCGTTTCCGGGCGTAACAATGACAACACGAGGCTCACTTGAATTGTCTCACACAGTGAGCAATCGCAATCGAATTTTCTCATTGTTTTCACGCTGCAATCTACATGTTTGAGCTTTGAGGTGAAAATTACTATTTCAACCCTTAGTTACATGTATTGAGGATTGGGTTGCCAGATCAAGTCTTTCTAAAATCGGGATCAATGACCGATTTTTCGGGATTTTAGGGCTTTGGTCGAGAGAAATAAAAAAAAGAAGTAAATAATATTAATTAAACATAATATAGTAAGTAAACATAACCTTAACTTATTTTTGCATTGCACTCTACAGAATAAGAAAAAAAACAGTAGGTAGTAAAATTATCGAACTTGTTTTTCGGGAGATTATTTGCTTTGTCGGGAGTCGGGAAGACATACAAAAACTCGGGAGAATCCCGCCAATTCCCGGCCGTCTGGAAACCCTAATGGAGGATCACTCCAATTTTTTTTTAATTAAAAATCTGCATTATATTTGAGTAGAAGGCTTTTTACATACAGTTTATCAACTTTGTGGTATCATCTTAGAGTGAAATAGTCTTAGAGTGAAATGCCTGTAAGATACGGACAGACAGCGGACAGAGAGTAAGCTAATCAGAACTGTGTTATGTTAGTTTAACAACAAGAATCCTTACTAATATTATAAAAGCGAAAGTGAGTTTGTTTGTTTGTTTGTTTGTTACCTCTTCACGCTTTAATGGCTAAACCGATTTTGATGAATTTTGGTACAGAGATAGTTGGGAACCAGGAGACGGATATAGGCTAATTTTTATTAAAAAAAAGTGGGATATGAGGGAGAACGAGGGAAGAAAAGGGAAAACTTTGCGTTGCTATTACAAATCAGTCAGGCGCAAGAGAAAAAACTGCAGGTCTGCTTGGTGTGTTATACCGAATTTAACGCGAGCGAAGCCGCGGGCGAAACCTTTTTTTTAAAGTAGAATTATATATAATATAGAATTATTTATAGAAAGAGGGAAGAAAACGGGAGAAACTTCTTATTGCGTTATCCGATTGCTTCTAGAGTTCGACGTTTGTTTGTTACGCTTTCACTCCCAAACCGCTGAACCTATTTTGGTGAATTTTAGTACAGAGATAGATGGAACCTTGGAGATGGTTATAAGCTACTTTTCGAAAGGATGGGGGAGAGGGGTGAATTTTTATGCGAAACTAATTGCGTTGTCCGATTTACTTTGAACAAATCAATAAAGTTCGTACAGACTGCATATTTGTTTTATTTTGCAGACTATCCCTAAAATGGAATAGAAACGGGGATAAGAAACGTCAATTTACAAATTATATATGAAAATTCACATTTTAAGGGCGAAGTTTGGCGGAACAAGCTAAACGTCAGACAGCTTTGAGAATGGGTGAAACGTCTCTTCAAACCCGATCGCGTCTGGCGGAACAAGCTGAACGTCAGACAGCTTTGAGAATGGGTGAAACGTCTCTTCAAACACAATTGCGTTTGGAGGAACAAGCCGAACGTCAGAGAAATTTGAGAATGAGTGAAACGTCCCTTCAAACACAGTTGCGTTTAGAAGAACAAGCTCAACGGCAGGCAGCCATTAGAGCCTTAGAAACTCCAGAAGAGTCGCAGGCGAGAAGAACTGCTCATTCAGAAATGCAAACCGAACGCCGACGAACTTTTATGCGTAACGCTTGGTCTGTCTTTAATTTTTCTAAGTTTCAATATGATCCTTTAATTGATTACAAAACTCATTCTTTAATTGTTGTTGGTTTGATGAATAATAAATGCAAGTTTTGTAATGCTTTAAAATGGAAGGATGAAACTGCAGGAATGTGTTGTTCTAATGGCAAAGTTTTCCTTCCTTGGTGAACCAGAAGAACCTCTAAAAACTCTATATATATATATTCTATATATTTATATATTATTATAAGAAGAATCACGACGCTTTTTAAATAGAATAAGAAAGTATAACTCATGTTTCCAAATGACATCTTTTGGAGTAGATAAGGAGGTAAGAATGCCTGGGTTTTCACCAACCTTTACTGTACAAGGTCAGATATACCATCGAATTGGTTCTCTTTTCCCTACAGATAATCAACAGCATAAATTCTTACAAGTTTACTTCATGGGTAATGAAGAAAATGAAGTGAACCGTCGTTGCCAATACATTCAGGGACTTGAAAGGGAAACTGTATTAAAAATTCAAAGAATGTTACATAACCACAACATCTTAATAAATACATTTAAAACCGCAATAGAAAACTGGCCTCAAGAAGATTATAAAGTAGTCATCCATGCTGATCGGACTCCACGTGGCGAACATAAATGCACCGACTATTAACGAAGTAGCTGCCGTAGTGAGCGGCGACCAGTTCTCTTCCCGAGACATAGTATTACGAGCACACGATAATACACTTACACACGTCGCTGATACTTATAAGTTCTATGATGCTTTGCAGTACCCATTGATTTTTAGCAAGGGTCAGGCTGGATATCATTTTGATATTCCAGTCATTAATCCCACTACAATACAGCCCGTTCCCAACAAAAAAGTTTCTTGCATGGATTTTCACGCTTATCACATTATGATTCGAGAAAATGATTTTAACCGCCTTCCACGATCAAGACAGCTATTCCACCAATTTTTTGTAGATGTGTACGTCAAAGTAGAGAGTGAACGGCTTCGTTATATATCTTTAAACCAGAAAAAACTGCGAGCAGATAATTACATTCATCTACAAAATGCGATCAGCACGGATGGTGATATAAACCCGAACGATTTAGGCCGAATGGTTATTCTTCCCTCTACTTTTGTGAACAGTCCCCGCTATCTACATGAATACACACAAGACGCTTTCGTCTATGTGCGCACTTACGGCAGGCCTGACCTCTTTATAACTTTCACCTGCAATCCTTCATGGAAGGAAATAGCAGAAGAGCTTATGCCTGGCCAAAGAAGTACTGACCGGCATGATATAGTTGCGCGTGTATTTCGTTTGAAAGTTCAAAAACTGATGAATATTATTACACGAGGGAAATTATTTGGAGACGTCCAATGCCACATGTATTCCATTGATTGGCAGAAATGAGGGCTGCCACATGTGCACATTCTTATTTGGTTGAAAGAAAAGCTGTGCCCCAACCAAATAGATAATATAACAAGCGCCGAGATTCCGGATCCCGAAATAGATAAGGATTTGTACGATACCATAGTCAGAAACATGTTTCATGGTCCCTGTGGAGCACGCAATCCAGCATCGCCTTGCATGAAAAATGGAAAATGTACCAAAAAAATCCCTCGAGAGCTGTTAAAGGAAACTGTGCACAACGATAAGGGTTACCCTTTGTACAGACGGAGAGCACCTGAGGATGGTGGCAGAAGTGTTACCATTCAGGCTCGCAGTGGTATGATCCAAACTTTTGATAATAGCTGGGTTGTGCCATATTCGCCCATTTTATGTAAAATTTTTAATGCCCACATAAATGTAGAAGCCTGCAACTCTGTTCGCGCTATTAAATATATTTGCAAATATATTAATAAAGGGAGCGATCAGGCGATATTCAATTTGCGTAATGAAGGTTCAGCGCAGCCTCTCAATGAAGTACAGACATATCAAGCAGGGCGATATGTTAGTAGCAATGAGGCAGTATGGCGGCTCCTAGGTTTTCTTTTGCACGAAAGACATCCGGCTGTTACCCATCTAGCCGTACACTTAGAAAATGGACAGCGTGTTTTTTTAACGTTAATAATTTTCAGGAAAGAATTTCATCACCTCCTAAAACCACCTTAACTGCCTTTTTCCAGCTCTGCCAAACAGATACTTTCGCAAAAACGTTATTGTATTCCGAAGTCCCCCGTTACTATACATGGAACACCTCCAAGAAGGAGTGGAAACGCCGCTTGCAAGGTACACCCGTTGCAAATTGGCCAGGAGTCTACACCGTCCACGTCACGAACTTTGAGTGCTTTTGTCTTCGAATGTTGCTGCATCACGTTCGAGGCCCAACTAGCTTTAAAGACCTTAAAAATGACAACGGTCGCGAATGTGAAACTTTTAGAGATGCATGCAAGACTCTACATTTGTTAGAGAACGACAACCACTGACCACAGACAAAATAAGAGAACTTTACGCAACCCTGATATCATCATGCGGCCTTTCCAATCCCCAAACGCTGTGGGATAAGTCAAAGAATACATGGCGGAAGATATTTTACGACGTCTGCAACAAGTCCATGTAGACATAACTTTAAATGAAAACACATACAATGAAGCTCTGATAAATATTGAAAACAAGGTGATGACAATGACTGGGAAGAAGTTACAAGATTTTGGAATGGTAAGTCCTCAACGGCGTTCAGATGAAGGGACTTTAGCGATGAAATTGCTCGCGAATTAAACTATAATTTCACAGCGTTGCAAGAGCAAGTAATTGAGTTAGTTCCCCAATTGCTTCCAGAACAAAGTTATGTATTTCAACAAGTGTTACATCAAGTGGATTCAGGTAATGGCGCTCTCTTCTTTCTCGATGCCCCTGGAGGAACTGGGAAAACGTTTTTACTGAACTTATTACTGGCTTTCATAAGAAAAGACCAAAATATAGCTGTCGCCGTGGCTTCCTCTGGTATAGCCGCTACATTACTGAATGGTTGCCGCACTGCACATTCCGTTCTAAAATTGCCATTAAACCTTGCACAGGAAGAGTCACCCATCTGCAAATTTCAGCAAAAACAGCTCTCGGGGTATGATGCTACGGCAGTGTAAACTTTTAGTATGGGATGAAAGCACGATGTCTCATAAAAAAGCTATAGAGGCGTTAAATCGATCACTTCAGGACTTACGAGACAGTACCGATATCATGGGAGGAATGGTAGTTTTGCTGGCTGGTGATTTCCGACAAACTCTACCAGTGATTCAGAGAGGCACACCTGCAGATGAGATCAAGGCCTGTCTCAAGTCCTCAAGCTTATCGGCAAAAGTTAAAAAATTTAGCCTAACAACAAATATGCGGGTGCATCTTTATAATGACGTACATTCTGGACATTATGCAGAGACACTTTTAAAAATTGGCGATGGACGTTTGGATACAGATGCCGAAGGTATGATTGTGCTCATAGAAGAATTCTGTAATTTGGTAGAGAACGATGTGGACCTCATAGCTAAAGTTTACCCGGACTTACAACAAAATATGAATTGTGATCAATGGTTATGCGCAAGAGCAATTCTTGCACCAAAAATGATAGTGTCAATCAAATTAACCAGGACATTTTAAAAGCGGTGCAGGGAGTAATAAAGGAGTATTTGTCAATTGATACAATTATGGATACAGAACAGAGCACTTCCTACACCGCTGAATTTTTAAATTCGCTTGAATTGTCAGGTGTGCCTTCGCATAAACTTCAATTAAAATTAGGTGTACCAGTTATGCTTATGCGAAATATTGATGCACCTAGATTATGTAACGGGACGAGGCTTCGTATCACACAATTAGGGCAAAATATAATAGGCGCTACTATTTTAACAGGTATGGGAAAAGGAGAAAGTGTGTTCATACCTCGAATACCAATAATTCCCACGGACTTACCGTTCCAATTCAAAAGACTGCAGTTCCCAGTAAAACTTAGCTTTGCTATAACAATTAATAAAGCTCAAGGGAAAACACTACAGGTAGCAGGCGTGCATTTGGAAAAGCCATGGTTTTCCCATGGGCAGCTGTATGTAGCATGTTCGCGAGTGTCCGGTGCCCGAAATTTGTATTTATTAGCACCTGATGGAAGGACAATGAATATAGTGTACAATAGTGGCCTCAAATAATGCTCTGTTTTGTATCCATAATTGTAGCGGTCAAGGACTAGCGGAGTTGTTTTTTTTTCCTGGCCCACGCTGTCCCACTTCTTTTCTCATGCTGTCCTGAACCAGCCCTTGTGGTATCACGTCTGAGTCATCACGCCATCTCTTGCGGGTGCCGACACAGCCTCGCCGCGCGACACCGTCCATCTCCTGGCAACCATTGAGTGGCCGCTCTTGCCGTATACATAATGTATTTCTTTTCTGCCCATCTAACTCGACCATACTTTTGTGCTTGTTACTCACATTTATTATCCAACTAAAAATATTATTCTTAAATAAACGCGGGCGAAGCCGCGGGTAAAAGCTAGTAACTTAATATTGCTGTAACACAAATATTTTACCGCGATGCGGGACTCGAACCCGCGTCACCACTGCACTATTTGTGTCACTGAATACCGCTGAGGACTGCGCCGTAGGATATTTAGCAATTATAGACAATAATTATCGCTTATCGATAATTGTTTTGTTATGCCTTTATGCTGTGCTCATATGGCCATGAGCACAGCAATTATAATTATATTTCTATATTGGCCAATTTTACCCATTTCGTCCAAAGTTTTATCAAATGATTTGACTAACCATAACTTAGGTAAGTAAGTATTTCTCGTAAGGAAAGTTTTGATTATGAATGTGGATGGGTATAAGAGTAGAGGAATCCTTACTAATAATAAAAAAGCGAAAGTGAGTTTGTTTGTTTGTTTGTTACGTCTTCACGCCGAAATGGCTAAACCGATTTTGATGAATTTTGGTACAGAGATAGTTAGGACCCTGGAGACGGACATAGGCTAAGGCTTTTTTTTTAAACATTGAGAAATGAGGTAGAGAAAGGGAAATTTAGCTTTGCTATTACAATAAATAAGGCGCAAGGGCAAAAACTACAGGTGGTACCTGCAAATCAGGAAAGGGGAACTGTGTTACCCCGAATTTAACGCGAGCGAAGCCGCGGGCAAAAGCTAGTACCTACCAAATAAATGATAGATGATCTGTGTAAAGGATGATGTGGTTAGCACGGAGGTGTCTAACGAGATAACAACTAAAAGACGAATATTGAAAAAAGAAGACATGATGCGACGAGCCCAATAATATATTGTGATAAGTTCAGGACACTGATGACGAACATCTAGTTGAATACCTAAATGTTATTGCGCCGGTGGAAATTCAACTCTATGCGCTTAACCCATTCCAGGATCAACCAGTGCGCTTTCATTTTTCTATTAGTTCAAGTGTCACCTTGTGTTGGAAAGACCGGGCTCCGCAAACTGCTTGATGATTGACTAACAATTGAAAAGCACACAATGCAGTGTGTAGCATATAATAAACACAACACCACTGAATTCGCCTGCCGGGGTTGTTGCGGGTTGTTCGAAAGAGATACCGCGGCCCCGGAACGTAAAGGGCAATAGAAGGAACATGGGTGGGTTTTAGTCAGTACAAGTCTGACACTCTCCCCCGCTCCGCCCAGAGCGGGTGAAGTTATTTATTGATTTCCCACCCCAAAAAAAAGACCACTAAAAAGATAATAAAAGTTGTTCAACTTTTATTTTGTGACTTGTGGATATTCATCTTTTTTTTAAGTTTTAAAAAACATTTTGATAAGTTGATCGCATCAGTTCCTTGCGAATTTCAAGATCTCATAATTTGAAAGACCACACGAGTACTTAATGCGTTTATTATATTACAAAAGTGTGGTGAAGTTTGTGTCTTCTCTGTATGACAAGAGGCCTTTTCCAGCACTGGGACAGTAGGTAATAGGCCGATATTGTATTTATCACACCACCTGCTCGTAAACGTCAAATTAAATATCATGTAAACCTAAAGTACAGCCTCAATAAAGCCCTGGCTTCATCAGCCGGCAGTAATATTGTAGGTGCTGAATTTCATTACTGCCCGTTGGCTAATATTGTGTTTTGAATTTGGAACCTTGATAAAAAAATAGCATGAAAATGTTTACTAAAGAGATTTCGGTATGTAGGTTTTATTTAGTTGCCGTCGATGAACTAAATAATTAAATTAGGCAATTTAATAGTAATATAATGTGAAATATTAGCCAAGAACCTCGCCTTAGGCGGTTGCATCAAGGGCCTGATTCAGAAGGCAGTAAGTACTCTTCGATACGGCTCGCATTGTGAGGAGGTTCCTGTCTCTGGAGTCCAAAACACCGGTAGCATGGACCCGCTCGCTCCCGATACCGGCGGAAACCTATTTTATATATTTTTAAATGTGTTTTTTTAATATTTAAAATTTAATTAATAAGTATGAAAAAGGAATAAAGGAATATTATGTGAAATATGTATTATTAGTGTCTCGTTGCGAAAAAATGCAGCAACGCGTGACGTCACACATAACTTTAATGGGTAATCTTTGTCATTTTATTCTAATTTACAAATAATAAAATATGTGTCCCTTATTTTTGAATAAGCTAAAAGACGGACTAATCATTTTTTTTGGAAACTGGCCTATTTTTCTATCTGTAGCGGTAATAGCGGCAAGTCATCACATCTACTGATTGGCTGCAGTGGTGCGCACTCTAGTGTTTCCCAGATCGAATTTCAGATTTTTTCTTATATTCAGTCTTTGACTCTTTATTTTTCAAAAAGGAAATGAAACAGATGTAAACTGTTTTCATTCACAAAAAGTACCTACCACTTGGTCTCGAAATTTGTGTCTGTTATCTGATCCCGTTTACGCACTCCATGGTGCAATCGGCTTACCATTCGCAAGTTATAGTTACAAGTTACTAATTCGGCTGTAAAATGTCTTTTGCTTTCCTAAATTATAGGATATTATTGTCCTCATGTTTTGAAAATCGAATTTTTATTTCCTCGCAGTAGGTGTGACAACTAGAGTACGCTCCTCGGGTATAAGGGTATCTTCGTCTTGGGTTTGCTTAAATCCCTCACTTCTCTCACGAGTCTAGTCTTAACTCCCTCGCTTCGCTTAGGAGTTAACTCAAAGCTCCCTCGCTATAGAGTTCCTCGCTGCATTCGAGATTCAAAATGTGCCCTTGACGTAAGACACTGTTTTATCCCCGCTATTAATGACAGCAATAATGCATCCAAAGAATTTTTGGCGCTTCGAACCGTGGCGTCGAAAAATTTTGGTGCTGTGATGATATCTCGTTTTTTTTGTGATTTGTGGTGTTATCTATAATCTCAGATTCAATATTAATAATTTAATTAAGATATGCATCTATTGATCGATTCGCTATGCCTCTCTCATTCGTTATATTGCTAGATAAAAAACAATAACTGAGAGCCGTGAACTATTGAAATTATAGTGTAACAAGCAATCAATGTGAATGCTTATTACTGTTGCAACAGAATAATTCGTTATTTTCATGCCTGTACTCCGCCAATGAGTAGACAAAGGTGTATTTGCCAAAGCTTCAGAATTTAAGGAGTATTGAGGAAAGTGAAAATAAGAATAAAGATGGTAGAATTGTCCGAGGAGTAATTTACATGAAAATAATGTTGATAGGAAAACACGCCGACCTCAAGTTCCATGCCAGACATATGATGGTGCTGCAGTATTTTTAAGGGCAACCGTACAAACTGGGTAGGTATACGGAGCGGATGCATGTTGTCAAAATACCCTAGATGACCCGTACGCGTGTTTAAATACCACATAAGGACGCGAGCGTGTATCCGCGCTTTTACGCAGGCGCCCATTTGAACTCGCAACGACATCTTTTGGTTGACCACTGCACTGTTAAACTCTGACATGTAGAATTTAGGACAACTTTTTAATAATTTTATTTTTCTGGTCTATTCTATTCAAACCCAAGGCCCTAGCTAGTTTTATAACAAAACAAGTGAAGTGTCCACACTCAAATAAACGTAAAATTGCTCAACAACAGTTTCTCGGCCGGCGACCAGTGTTAGGTATAGAACCCACTAAACGTGACTCGAATATGTTGAAATAAAAACTCCTTTCTTATAAAATGTTATTGAATTGCCAAGTTAGACATGGCACAGTCAACCTTGAGGGCCGGACTCCAATAAAATGGAGATATTGTGTGGGTGTATCCACTGAAGCTGTGCGGAGATGTGCAAAGCTCAAGCAACCTGTTCACATCTCTTGTCGGGAACGCTGTGCGCTCATGCCTGCCCTCAAATAGGTATGCGACATCTCTCTTCTCCACCGTTTCCACTAAAGTTAAACGGAGGCTCGAAGGGTAAACAACACATATGTATCTCTGTCTCCGTTGAGTTGGCGACCGGGCCACTACCACAGAATAAATAATAGTTCTACCCACTTTTGGCATACAAGTCTCCCGGAGAAACAGAGTGATCAGTATAATCTAAGACGTGGACCATAATTCAAAATGAGGCTATAAATCAAGATGTGGGCCATAATACAATACATGGGCCATTATAGGGGAACGCGGGGTAGTGAGAGCGGTCGGGCAATGGGAGCTATGGTGTTTGGACGGAATGCAGGCACATTTGCTCGATCGTAAGCACTCGGCTACTTCCGTCAACTATCGGCAAACTTCGCCTGACGCGCTCGTACCGTTAGTGTATATTATTATACTCTTTGCGTTAGTGCCATTCGTTTAGTCACGAGGGACGGTTTTGTGTTTTTCGCTCCGTGCTTACAAGAAATTGTCGATTGCCAGCATAAAGATAAGCATGAAATTATATTCTTATTTTGTTGTATTTATGCTTATTATATCCCTAGATTCGTTTACTAAAAAGTCCAATTAGTTGAATTGTGATTGAGAATAGAATTACATATTTATGTTATTACTTTTCAAAATGGTGGTCAGCGGCTAATGGTAGCCTAGCTAGGCTATCTGCGTTTGATTTGTTTTCATGTTTATTTGTGTTACAAATAGTTATATTTTATTCTAATAACTGAGATCTCATTTATAGTACGTTTTGTTAATTTTATTCTTTGAGAGTAATTATAATGGCTCCCATTTTCCGTATGAGCGTTAAATGGGCTCTCATTAGCCGTATTTGTCGGGTAATAGGAGCGACTGACTTTTTTTGTAAAACTGTGATTGTACCTTAATACATGTCTGTAGTTGATTATAATTGTGATTAAAGTATTCTCTTATAATAAAGGTAAGAGTTCATAATAAAAAATTACAAGAATTTTGACTAACGTGGTTTTTATTAAAACTTTCCCTTAGTAGGCTCCCATTGCCCTGTTCTCCCCTACAACATATGAGCCATGATACAAAATGTGGGCCTTGATACAAAATGTGAGCCATAATCCTAAATGTGGGTCATAATTCAAGATGTGAGCCCTGTGCGGGTTAGTTGAAGTCACATGCATTAGGATTTTTGGTTGTAGGACATACCATTTCCCCTCACGTGGTTTTCGTTGTGGTGATGAAATTAAGTGACTGAATGTATTCCAACCTATGACTTATGCCATGTCCGTTAAACTGGACCACTACTCCATAATTTACTTTAAAAGACAACCAACGAAGCGGTAACTCCTAAATAAATGTAAAATTGCTTAACTTTAGTTTCTTCACGACTAAACGATACTAAATATGTCGAAATATCAACTCCTCTTTCTTATAAAATGTTATTTAATTTCCAAGTTTGGTATGATGCCGACAAAAAACGGTCCATTTCTATTCTGAAGAGGAAGATGTAAGCGTTTGTTGGGTAATCCAGCGACCACTTAGTGCTAAAGTTGCGTAATGAGTTTACGACACATCTGCTTTGTTGTTTTATTTTGTAAACAAAATCTTCGGAAAATATTAAATACGTAACTTCCTTTCCTTGAATCTGAAAATAAACCTTACAAGTGTGAGTAGTGTTATTCCCTAAGGCCGTACCCTACGCAAATAACCTTGAGTATTCGCTTCCCTCTTTGCCGCGCAGGAGTGAGTGAGTGAGAGCAGTAGTGAATAATGCCTATTTTTTGGAATAAAATCTATATAAAATTAAGTATTGGGTTTTTGGAAAAAATATTTCTACCAAAATGTTCATTATAGAATTGTGTATCCATTAGTGTCAGTAGCAAAATTAAACAATGTTTACTTTACGAGAAGATGCATTTTATTGATATTTTTTCTCATTTCGGGGGCTTTGTTGTAAGGAGATTTACTAAATAATGACTCAATAAAAATAAAAACTAAATCTACAATAATGGAATCAAGATTATAAAGAAATTTAATGTATTTTTTTTGTTACTTAGTTCGTTTTAAATAACAAGTAGATAGCTCTAGAAAACTGTACAAAAACGGCTTGCGCGGCGTTTTGGTCGGGGTGGCGCCTTAACCTGCCTTTTCTTAAGTTATTATAAGGCTGGCGTGCCTTTGAGGATAAAAGTCTGCAGTAAAATATAAGAATAATAAAAAAACACCGGCCAAGAGTGAGCCAGACCGAGTGTTCTGTACAAACATGCGACATAAAAGGCCATAAATCTTCTGACTGCGTAGTCAAAAAAATAATCGATCTAAGTCTTTAAACTGACATGGTTACTAATATTATAATTAACACTTGAAACGGGATATTTACCATATTTGTTGTTAATATCGAGTGTCCGATATTTCGGCGATGTTGCAAACGCCATGATCACGGATGAACTGAAGTTATTGCGGGTGGATGTTTACGAGCAGAGAAAACGATCTACCCTCTTTCTATACGTTTTTTGCGTTCGTTACCACTAACACCGTCACTCACAACTCGATTTTGCTCTCGACACACAAAACTCACTGTATCAATAGGGAATATGCATGATTTTTTTTTATGTCTTAAATTAAACATATACATCTTTATAACATAGAAAAAAATATAAATAGACTTGAAAATAGTCAAGTTACTTTTCAAAGTTAAATTTAAAACATTGAATAAATTTGAGCTGTCAAAACGCCACCATTTTGCGCGCGCTTATGATGACGTCATTGGTGATGTCCTGTTTGTTCACTACAGTAGAGTTTCAGTTACTTAATACTTAGTTTTAATTGCTAAACAAACCATGGAAGAAGTTAAAAAACCTTGTTACAAGTATTGTATGGTAGCGAAATGTAGAAACACTACCTTTAGTACACCAGATAAAGTGTTTTTTCGTATTCCACGCGATGCAAAATTACGTAAACAATGGTGTAAGAATATGAAAAGGGATAATATATCTCTATTATCGGTTGGATTTAGTTGTGAAGATCATTTTAACGTAAGTATTCTATATTTATGTACACCTTGTGTGAATTAGCTATTAAGCAGTGGAAGATTTGGTCTAAAACTAAACTAGTTCACAAGTTTACAAAAGTCCATTAAAATTTTCTCTATAGCTTCCTTATTTCTATTGCGGTTATACGATTTTTTTATGATTGATAATTGATTTCAGGTTAAGGAAGATACAGGTATATATTGAATATAACATAATGAAACAGAATGGAGAAAAACGTAATCTACGGTTAAAGAAAGGAGTTGTTCCTCATATGTTTGTATGTCAAAAACCGAATATGCCACCACCATGTGAGAGAATGGCCGTAGTTAAAAGGCAAAGAATAGCACTGGTAAATGAAGCTCTATCAGAGTATGCTATCATTATCAAAAGTAGTAATATTTTAGAAATTGGTGAACTTTCACAAACAAATGATCATGAAGCAAGTCCTAGTATCTTCCATTCAAATGTATATGATGATAATCAAGTAGAACCCAGTACTTCTCATAAAAAATATGTGATATTTATCAAGCAGGACCCAGTACTTCCCGTATAGAAGTATGTTGTAATGATATAGACGTAATTTTATGTACGGTTATGTACATGACCAAAAAGCTATGTTTTTTATTAAAATATATATACCATGTGACATAATAATTATCTTGCAGCTTTAACTCCTTTGATCTCTGCACTCGTAAAATCGAGATTTGATGCAAAATATGCAGACATCATAAATGCATCTATTCTCGGTAGATTATCTGATTGTGCTTTGATAAAACCAGTTTCTGTCATCGTCTTAAATTTACTACAAATATATTTCACGAAGTAACCACACAGAAATACAGTTTTAAATATTTTTTCTCACAAACACTATACTAATACGATGACGGGCCTGTTGGTCTAGTGGTTAGTGGCCCTGACTGCTGAGCCGGAGGTCGTGGGTTCGATTCCCACCCAGGACAAACTTTGTGTGATGAGCATGATTGTTTGTTCTGTGTCTGGGTGTGATTTATCTATAATATGTATGTATTTATAAATTATATAAGTATGTATATCAGTTGTCTGGTTACCATAACACAAGCTCTGCTTAGCTTGGGATCAGATAGCCGTGTGTGAGTTGTCCCAAGATATTAGTTATGTGTTTCAGCCGTTTGGGATTGAAATACTACACATCAGGTCCGAATACAGTATGAATATCGACGCCGATTAATCAACGATAAATGCAAAAGGTAACCAGTGACGTCACATTTCGTTTCGAACAATAGTGACGCGTTTTGACAGTTTGAATTTCCCTCCGTTATTTTTCACTTTTTAAATAATATTTTCCTGGTTTAAATGATAACTAAATAAAAAAAATACCTTTTAAGTATAATGTAAAGACTATAAAGAATCTAGAAAAAAATATTTGAGACATATTTAAATATTATGCATATTCCCTATTAGCGATCTTTTTTCCCTACTTTTTGGGTTTTTACACAACTGAACCACTGAATTCCAGGCTCTTGTTGAAACCCATCTTCTCGGTTGAAGTTCTTATATTTGGTAATCTCGATTGCTTCTCTTACCAATCTCAAAAAAGAGGGTAGTGCCTTTCGGCACAACCAAAGACAACGCCGTGGAAAAGGCCGCTGTTTTGGGCCGGTCAGTTATAAAAATACTAGATTCTACCAACGGAACCATGATATAATAATATTATAGTCGCGGAGTCACAGCACGGTATTGTTGACGTTTCTCATCAGCATTATTTTACTGCCCTTGTCCCATTCTATTAGGGGTGCGTGCAGCACGTTTTCTTCTTTCATTCTCCCCTGTCAGACGTCAAGGCATCATTTACAACTCAACTCTTCATTAATGGCTTTTGTGGACCACAAACCACAATTTTGCCAATACGCACGTGCAAACTGTTAATAAACCCCCAAACTACTCCTTTCTCTTTATGTGTATTGTCGATGTTTTTATCGCTAAAATATGCCAAGCAGTTTATTTTTCTAATAAGGAGCCTTCAAATGAGAACAAAAAATATTAATCCTTACTAATATTATAAAAGCGAAAGTGAGTTTGTTTGTTACCTCACACGCTTTAATGGCTAAATCGATTTTGATGAATTTTGGTAAAGAGATAGGTGGGAACCAGGAGACGGACATAGGCAATTTTTTTTTAAAGAGGAATTCGAGGGAGAAAAAGGGAAGAACAGGGAAATCTTAGCGTTGCTATTACAAATCAATAAGGCGCAAGGGGAACTGTGTTACCCCGAATTTAACGCGAGCGAAGCCGGGGGCAAAAGCTAGTTGATTTATAAAAAAACACCATTTCTGTTTTTGTAATAATTTTATTTTCTATAACTCAATTAAACTAAACTACCTAAACAATCTAAGAAAAACATCAATTATTTCTATTTGCGTTGAGTTTCATACAATGTTAATTTCAAAATTTAATTTTTTAAGGCTTTAGTGTGGATTTAAAAAACTTTATACCCACTGTTCATTCGGCCGAAGTTCAGCAAAAAAATTTGAACGTAGTTTTTAGTAGCCTATGGTTAGGCGCCATCTCCCAAAACATCATTGTAGGGTATAGACGCAAGGTGTTTGAAACTCAATGCAGAGTTGAAGGACCAGTTATTACTTCTTTTAATACTTTATGCACCCTGCTAACGAGTGGAATTCCATGCCTGTGTTGTTGTTCCAGATTTCATATAACCCGCAGTTATATAAGTCGCGAGTTAACAGGTTTCCTCTGGGTTAGTTCGTCCCATTCCTAGAGGACAAGAATAGAACCATTTCGATTTTTAAAAAAAAGGTGTCAAGGGACACCCGGATGGAACACAAAACCCAACAACTCAATCTATACACTCAACAAAAATAATCGTCGCGACACCACACTGTTCAATATGAAATAGAAAGTCGAAACAAAAATAACTGGCTTGCTTTCTATGAGAGAGAGAGAGACAGAAACACGCGCACGCCGCACGGCTTACAACTATAGCAAAAAGTGTCGTTACAACTTTTGATCTTAAGCAAAGTGTCGTCACAAGTTTTGGTCTTATTTCTTACCCCCTTTCAAAGCGCGCGATTAGGAACTTCGTTCCAAAAAACGTTTATATAGATTTTTTGTACAGTCCACTCAAGATCTCGTTCTACGAGCTTTCTTTTCTCAAATTCCTCGATCAACCGGCTTACAAAAGATTTCTAACTACTAAGATTTCTTCACAGCAAAACAACTAGCCCTTATTGCCGAATACAACACCTGGAATAATAGTCATTTTGAAGAAACTATTTTCTTATTTAAACTATATTTTTATATAAAAATATAAGGAATATCGAATTCAATAGTATTTATTTTTCATAACCCTATGAATGGGCCAAAAACGACAATTTTTTTAAACATTTTTCCTAAAGTTATTCCTGCCAATTGTTTTACACTACTATTGTTTTAAGTTAAAAGAAGCATAAAAAAACTTAATAAAAAAAATACTATTACTCAAATTTTACCATAGATTGTACATAATTATTGCAAAACTGTAATCTTTTAGCAATTTTGAAGCTGAGAATAACACTGTACAAGTTAGAATTTAAGACAAACGCTGTTTTATTTAATTTTTGAGGACAATGGAAAAATATATTTTTACCATCATCTAAATAAATATAAGTAGATATTACTGTTTCTACAGTTTTAAGTACATACATTTGATTTGTATGTAGCTTTTGATACAAGCGATTTAATTAAGATTCATTTGTTGATTTATCAAAATATTACACAAGTACAAATACCATAAACACCATAATTCTCACGCGAAACGCATGAAGCAATTACAGGGTTAATCTCAATTTGCAGAAAAATATTACAGACTATGAACACAACACTTAATGGCAAATATATAAAATTTAGTGATTCAGTGAATTTACTATTTTTAAGGCAGTCATTTTCGGTGGTTTTAACTTATTGCAATCATGTTTTTTTTTAATAACTGTATTATTACTCTGAGAAATTTGACATGCTTCGAGTTTTCAGTGTTATCAGATATCTTTAAATTTCATATAACTTTTGTATAAATAAACCAACATAATAACAACAAACAAAAAATCTTACTTCTAAAAGGATGATCTGTTAGTAACTTCCAATGATATTATGAAATAAAAAATCCTGTATATTCGTATGATTGAAATTTATTAAAAAAATGCACAGATATGCTTGGGGAACATAATTCTTGTTCATTCTTTGGGTAGAACTTACAGTAAATGATCAATGTTAAAGATAAAATCCTTGAAACTGGTTACTAACCGAATTTCGGTACCTAACTATAAATCTAACACAGTTGGGACATGTTAGGGACTAGAATACATACAAAAAATTACATTTTGATATAATACTTGTCTTATAGATTTGACAATCATTTTGACATAAGTTCTATGTCTTCCAAGAAAAACACAAAAATACATATTTTATTACACACACAAATTGATTAGAGAAAAATAAAACGAATTTTGCAGATTATTTACAAAATCGCTGATATTATAATCCACAAAGTTGATTCTATTAAAAAAAACATAATTATTCTTTATGGTTCTTAAGAGTTTCTATTCCTAACCATAGAGTTTGTAGTCTCTAACATGTCCAATTACAAGTCAACAGATAAAAGGATAAAATCATTCGGCAAATAAAACCGCCATACATAATATCATTATGTACAAACACGTAGCTGTTTATAAATTTGTCTTTTACAACTAATAATCATATATCTATCAACTATATTACATTTTTATGTATTCCTATTTTGTTTTTCCAGTGGAGTGTGTTTTGGACATTTTTAACAAAAAGAGAAGTCCTTCATTGATTTCTTAATAATCTGTATTTTATTTAGATAAAGGTAATTTATTGTTTTTCTCAATCCTACATATTTCTACAACAATTTATTTAACACCCACTTTCGTTTGGGAAGGAAAAGGGCGCGTTTATTTTTTTCAATATTCGAGCTAATTATCTATAAATAACGAATGATTTTCTTTTTTAGGAGTTTGTAATTACAAACTCCTAAAAAAGAAAATCATTCGTTATGAAACAAATGGCAGTAGATAGGTGATCCTTCTAAAGAAAAAATCATATTCTAGTACAGAACACACTCCACATACAATACTTATATACGGACGACTGCGTTCGGATTCACTATCGAAGCGATCCGACGCCAAAAAATATATTGAGACGACAAACGAGGTTGGGGAGAGACAAAAAAAAATCCAAATAAGAATATAGAATTATTTGGCCGCATTAAATAATTCTGACTCTTTATTTGTAATATATTTTTACAAAATAATTGCACAAAATGTTACTATCAGCGCTTATTTGTCAAGTTGTTTAAAGTGCCAAATAATTCTTGCATAGGTAAATAAAGCGCTGGAACACCATTATTTTGGGTCGCGACTGTTTCATCTACCTTACAAACAGTTTCTGCTATATTCTATTTGATTGCCACTTCCTAACCTCAAGCAATTGCCTTCAACTCTTACTATATTGTAAAAATGTACCTAAATAACATCTGAATCTGATAACAGTCCACCGGGGTTATAACCTCTTTGTCTGAGTTCCTAAGGTTCACTTTCCCTTACATGATGCTGCACCTCTTGTTGTCCTTCTCGTCGGTCGCGAGCGGCACGGCCACGGGCTCCGCGGAGGGCGCGAGGCTCGGGAGGGGGAGGGGGAGGGGGGAGGGCTTGAGGCTCTCGGGGTCGAACGTTTCGGCCGACGCCACGGGCGCCGTGAGGGGTAGGTCTGTGTTGATGCCAACGATCTGTGGATGAGAGAAATAAATGTTTATATGTCTTGCGACGAGAGATTCCGGGTACCTATACGTTGTGTTCTTGATTAATTCGTAGAATATGTCATATTTAGTAGTATATTCAATGAAATACAGCATAATAGTATTTTTTACGTACCTCAGCGTTCCTCCTGGCGACAGTAGGCATGGCGGCGGCGGCAGCGACCCTGCGGAAGGGCTCGGCGAGCCTGTCCAGCACGCGCATGCGCTTGCCGGGCGCGTGCGGCGCGTGCGCGTGACATAGTACGTACCTCAGCGTTCCTCCTGGCGACAGTAGGCATGGCGGCGGCGGCAGCGACCCTGCGGAAGGGCTCGGCGAGCCTGTCCAGCACGCGCATGCGCTTGCCGGGCGCGTGCGGCGCGTGCGCGTGACATAGTACGTACCTCAGCGTTCCTCCTGGCGACAGTAGGCATGGCGGCGGCGGCAGCGACCCTGCGGAAGGGCTCGGCGAGCCTGTCCAGCACGCGCATGCGCTTGCCGGGCGCGTGCGGCGCGTGCGCGTGACATAGTACGTACCTCAGCGTTCCTCCTGGCGACAGTAGGCATGGCGGCGGCGGCAGCGACCCTGCGGAAGGGCTCGGCGAGCCTGTCCAGCACGCGCATGCGCTTGCCGGGCGCGTGCGGCGCGTGCGCGTGACATAGTACGTACCTCAGCGTTCCTCCTGGCGACAGTAGGCATGGCGGCGGCGGCAGCGACCCTGCGGAAGGGCTCGGCGAGCCTGTCCAGCACGCGCATGCGCTTGCCGGGCGCGTGCGGCGCGTGCGCGTGACATAGTACGTACCTCAGCGTTCCTCCTGGCGACAGTAGGCATGGCGGCGGCGGCAGCGACCCTGCGGAAGGGCTCGGCGAGCCTGTCCAGCACGCGCATGCGCTTGCCGGGCGCGTGCGGCGCGTGCGCGTGACATAGTACGTACCTCAGCGTTCCTCCTGGCGACAGTAGGCATGGCGGCGGCGGCAGCGACCCTGCGGAAGGGCTCGGCGAGCCTGTCCAGCACGCGCATGCGCTTGCCGGGCGCGTGCGGCGCGTGCGCGTGACATAGTACGTACCTCAGCGTTCCTCCTGGCGACAGTAGGCATGGCGGCGGCGGCAGCGACCCTGCGGAAGGGCTCGGCGAGCCTGTCCAGCACGCGCATGCGCTTGCCGGGCGCGTGCGGCGCGTGCGCGTGACATAGTACGTACCTCAGCGTTCCTCCTGGCGACAGTAGGCATGGCGGCGGCGGCAGCGACCCTGCGGAAGGGCTCGGCGAGCCTGTCCAGCACGCGCATGCGCTTGCCGGGCGCGTGCGGCGCGTGCGCGTGACATAGTACGTACCTCAGCGTTCCTCCTGGCGACAGTAGGCATGGCGGCGGCGGCAGCGACCCTGCGGAAGGGCTCGGCGAGCCTGTCCAGCACGCGCATGCGCTTGCCGGGCGCGTGCGGCGCGTGCGCGTGACATAGTACGTACCTCAGCGTTCCTCCTGGCGACAGTAGGCATGGCGGCGGCGGCAGCGACCCTGCGGAAGGGCTCGGCGAGCCTGTCCAGCACGCGCATGCGCTTGCCGGGCGCGTGCGGCGCGTGCGCGTGACATAGTACGTACCTCAGCGTTCCTCCTGGCGACAGTAGGCATGGCGGCGGCGGCAGCGACCCTGCGGAAGGGCTCGGCGAGCCTGTCCAGCACGCGCATGCGCTTGCCGGGCGCGTGCGGCGCGTGCGCATGCGCGGCGGCGTCCACTCCGAGCTCCACGTCGTCGTCGGTGTCGGGCTTGCGCTTGCGGCCCACTACTGTACCCGTCGGCCGGTTGTGTGCGTCCGACAAAGGGGATGTTACTGAAACAAAAACGTTACAAATATTTGTTTAAGACTATGCTGCAATGCATTCAATGACTTATACATTATATGCTCAAATTACTCCAAGCTGCAATAAAAAAGACTACTAAAAATAGAGCAAATCATTAAAAACAATTTACTCCAACTGCACCAGCCGAGAACGATTCCATCCCCTAAAAGTACAGTCCATCATATTATTTGTCATCCAATTCCTCATATAATAAACTTGTGCTTTGAACAAAAGTTCTTCCCAAGTAATCTTAGTAGATCTTGCAATATTAAGCCGTCATATAACAAAGGAGAGAAGACTTCAAATAAAAATAAAAAATTTCGACCAGTACCATTAATACAAGAAAGCCTTAGAAAAAACAAAACATAACCGAATGTACAATTTTCTTGAAAGTAAGAATATACTGGATTATTAACAAAAAGGTATTAGAAAAAAACAATAATGTAGCTATCTACAATTTTCGTAAGAAAATTATGTCAAGTGTAGATAATACACTACCCTACTTCGTTTGCGCCCTGTATATGACAAAAGCCTTCGATCATGTTGATCATACCATACTTATAGACAAAGTAGAAAGATATGGAATAATTACGTGACAAAGCTCTAAAACTTAATACATATTTAAGCAACCGGTGACAATACACCGAAATATCAAATAAAACTAAACGTGAAATCAAATATCAGGCAAAACAAAGAATGGTAAAGTACGGTGTACCTCAGGGAAGCGTATTGGGTCCCTCACTATTTTTTGTATACGTAAATGATATTCCAAAAATATCAAATGCCCTCTAGTATTATTTGCTGTGACGTCTTAAAGCAGAACTTATTCCACTGAGGGAAAGAGACAAAGCTATACAGGGTGTCTAGCACCATCTCTTTCCCTCAGTGGAATAAGTTCTGCTTTAAGACGTCATGGTAGGCCTACTGATGATGGTATAATAATGATTAAAAACGATGAATCTTCAATAATGAACAAGAAATCAATAACACGCTAAAGCAAACTATAGATTGGTTACAGTCGAATTAAAAAATAAGTAACCGATGTTAATTACCCGAGATAAACTTAAAAAACTAAAACAATAAAAATATACTCACTACTAGTAGTTGCGGTTGAGCGCACACTCCTGTTCACAACGTGTCTGATGTTCATCTCCTTCAGCGGCTTGTAGGACGAGCGGCCGCGGATGCTGCGCAGGCCGCGCAGGTACGAGCTGTCGTCTAGTGGAGCGTCCTCCATGAACGACGACGACTCTGTTATGTCCATCTCCATTGTTGTGTTGTTGCCTGGAAAAGATATACTTTTAATAATTTGGTATGGTTCTGGTTTTAAGACAATGCTGAGGTATCGTCAATGGAGTTCCCATGACACATAACTTTCCTATCTGTGGGAAGGAATGTGTCAGCTACCATACATATACGTCGGTAAGTCATGTTTTAATTTTTTTTACTTATACAAACCTACAAGATATTTTTAATACAATGCCTCTTTTGATTTTGATAAGCAGTATAGTTACTAAGACCAGTTCAGACATACAACATAATAATTAAAATGATGTACTCCAAGTTTCAAGGCTTGTATTATGGTAAAGCCTACCACTGCTTAGCTTCTTTTTTTTGTCCTTTCTTATGTTAACGCGCTTTTATTTAAACTAGTCAATACCGCCTGTATTTTCCGCTAACTGTACCCAGCGGGTCCCTGGGCGGGCCCACAAGGCCGCCGCACCCCACGCCACCCCGCCAACTTTTTTGTCAACATCCTACCTTTCCCAAGTGGAAATTATGTTTTTTCCTACCTTTTCGCTATTCTTTTCTGACTATTTTCGTTGCGAGATCTTAAAGAAAGTTAAATTATTTCTCCGGGACTTCGTTGAGCTTTATTTTCTCAGCGCTTTTCTGGCCCTCGCCAGTGAAATATTTTTCTTTCTCACCGGTATAGTTAGCCTGTAGCGACGTGTTGGTCTGGTCGGCGATCCTCATGCTGCGCCTGTAGGGCGACACCTTGACCCTGGACTTGGAGAAGTTCGTATCAGTCTTGCTCCTCTCCTTGTCTTGTTGCTCGTCTCCTGCAATGATATGTCACACTACACATAACGTTACCGTATCCATGGCTTTGTTTCTAGGAGACTGTTTTTGTTGTTATTAATAAGTATTTAAAGATCACAAAGGGGCATAGTAATTGTAAAGATGAGGATTTTATTTAGGTGACAGTATTTTATAGGTACTGGTGTATTGCCGGTAAGTTCAAAGTTCCAATAGCCCCGGATAAACAATAATATCAAATATAGGTTAGAGAGGGCGTTCGTCGCGACATGGTCGTACGATGCGACTGCATCCGTCGCAGCCGTGTGGTACGTGGCGAGTGTGTCCGTCGCGGCCGTGTCGAGTGCGTCCTTAGTGGCCGTACGTGTCAGTCGAGTAATTACCGTAACACGGCGCAAATAGACAACTTGTTGGTAAAATATCGACTGTTGTCGACAACCCGAAAATATTAGGACAATCTGCTGGGTCAAACAATCTAAGGAAACAACTTACCCTCATTACTCGGCACTTCCAGTACAACTTGGACCTCGACGTCTCCTTCCTTTTTCTCACTCTTGGCGGCTTCCTCATCTTTTTCCTCTACCTTCTCTAAGCCGTCTGATTTCTTCGGTGAGTCCAATAGTTTATCCTGCATTAATAAATTATTTCTATTTTAAAAACGGTTCTCTATTAGTACATAAGAAGCTTAACTGCCCGATGACTAAAGAAAAGACAGCTTTACATGAAGCTTGACTTTTTCACAACTGTCATGGGCTTTGCACCATATGCAGCTGAATATACTGCTTATGTTTACATGGAGAAACTATCTGTTGAATAACAGCCGGGACTGCAGACTTGAAGTGCATTGCACGGAGAGGGTTATGGTATAATGGTTCAAGCTCAGCGTCATATAATTGAAGAGGACAGCTATTATTTAGCCATCAATACCTAAATGATAAACCTCACCTACTTAACTTTTCTAACTATGTTAGGTCGACCTGCAGTCTAACCGGATGCAGTTGAATACCAGTGTTTTACATGGAGCGACTGCATATCCGACCTCCACAATCTAGTTAGTACTAGGTAATACGATATGCTATACAAACATCCGAGACACTGCCTATAAAGACTGCCAAAGCTCAATAAAGCCGAGACCAACGGCTTAATGTGATTTCCGAGGCAAAGATGAAACTTGGTATGTTATAGATAGTCACCAAGTCATCCAAGGGTCGACTTAGGCAAGTGTGGCCTAATTTATTTATTTATTAAAATTTTATGCACAAGTAAAAACTGTACAAAGGAGGACTTAATGCCTTAGGCTTTACCTGCAGCTCTTCTCGGGACGTTGTCATTATTTAATCAACTCCAAAAATTCCAACTCATGAAAGGAAAGGACGCTAGACACTGTTCCGAAAAGTATATAAAATAATATTACCTTCTTTGTGGTCTCTGGTTTCTTTCCTTCCTGCGGTTTGGGCGAGTTTGATGAGCGCAGTCTTCTGTCTGTTGCGGTTGTCGCATCTTCTTTGAGCTTTAGTACTTTATCTTTAGGCTGAAATTATTCACAAGTAGCGATGAAGATTTTTGTCTTTAGATGAAAGTTTTGAAGTTAAATGTGAGTGGTGTTGGTTATGTAGAATGTATATATAATGAATACTTTATGTTGCTACAAAATATATATTTTATTTGACCATGTTTAATCTAATGTATTATATAAGTTGTAAAACGTGAAATGTCATAAACGAAAGTACATAATATACTTAAATATATTAAGATATTTGTAAGTAATTATCTTGTTCTAACGTCTCAGTAGTGTTTGCAAGAATGGCTATAAACTCAAAAAAGTTTTTATGGCTGTATACTATTAGTATTCACAAATAATGTACACCTCATTCCGAACCTCTTAAACAAAATCTCTCTTCACCGATAAACAAAAGACATGTCATTATCATAATTACACAGATATAATGTACAGAATTGGGTCAGTAGTGTTAGTACAGTCAACATGTGCATATTGTAGTAACAGACTGTGCGAGCTGTTAGCTGTGCAAATATGTGCAGAAACACTGCTTTGCCAATGTGGAAAACTGATAAATATATCCGCATTTATATGTTAATTTGTATATAAGGACCAATATACAGGTTATGGATAACAATCTATTTTATCTGATCGTAGATTGAAAGAGCACAAGAATACTTATTATTATTGCACATTCGCAAAACGTTATTTTATTCAACACAGAGAAGTCCATAAATGGAGTGCCAACGCTATTGCAAAATCTCAGTTTTAATTAACAATTAATAAAAAATAAATTGGATTTAATTGAATGCAGGTAAGCTTATTATTTTTTATCAAGGATGATTAATTAGCTTCTCACCTCACCTTAAAAATACCCTTTTTTTCTATTATTATAATTGATAACAACTTATATCAGTAGCTTCGACCCTATCGTCTATGTATTAACACTCCATTTATCCACTCCTCCTTGACAAACATAAGTTCGCCGGACTTACATCGTCCGCATCCTTGTCCGGTTGTTTGTCGGACGCGGGGCGGGGCGTCTCCGGAGTACGCGTCGCTTTCACCTTTACCACAACAACGCTATTAGTTAGTTAGGGGGTGGGCACAAACACAATGAGAGATGTCTTACTGCCAAACGTTTTACGATGGTGGAAATATGAATTGCAACGTTGGGCTTGGCGCCGAAAGTTTAAGATCCAATAATACTCCCAGTTTCCGTTAGGACTCGAAAATTTATTTCTAATTTTTCACGCTCGAAATTGAAGAATACGGATTGTGCTTTGTTTTAATGTGATATTTACAATAAACAGTCATCTTTGAGGTGATTTCGTGACAAAAGTTATGGAAGATATACCACAACCACAAAAAATTTGTTATGAATTGCACTGTTTTGGGCCCTCAATTTAAAATATAACGTTTAAAAATTAAATTCAGCAGTAAGACATAAAAACACAAAATGACACCACAAAACAAAATGTTCACCAACATCCAAGAAAACGACTATTTATCTAAAAAAATAATAGCAAGTGGTCATACACCAATATGGATGAAACTAGTATGTCTCATTTTGATTGATGATCGAGTTTCTGAAAGGACTGTCACACAAATCGTTAGATTTGGTTTTAGTAGGTTAACGAACCTGCACCAACCATCAAGTTCTATTTTAATCGATTTTCAATTCAACTTTCGATTAATCGACTATCTTAAGTAATTTAAGCCAATAGCGTTTATCGCATTAATCAATTCATTCCAATAATTGGAAAAGTTGAATACAGTTTAATGAAAGGCTCGAATAATCTGGATCAAAACCGAGCATAGGTTGAATAATCGAACCATAAATCGACATCTTTTATAATCGTCTCGACTAATCGGAATAAAATTCGAATTTCATTTACAAATCGACTCGACTAATCAGAATCAAAATCGACTAAAGACCACAACTCAAAATTAATCCGTCGTTAAGAAAACGAAAAAAAGCACAACAGGTACCGAATCGCAGGTACCTGCGATCGTCGCGTGAAACTCCTACTGGGCCCGTTTTCCGGCGTCGGCAGTTCGAAACAATCGCCGTCAGAAGTATCTTCATACGTCAGCTCCGGATACAGATCGTCCTGGTCGTTGTCATCGATGACGAGCATGACGTCATCGTCGTCCGAGTCCGCACTCACCGTTCCGTTTACGTCATCGGTGCCGTTACTACCGACTGTGACGTCAGACACACCGTTGTGCGCGCGATCTCGCCCGTTCTGTTTTGCCTTTGTTGGTTCGGCCTTTTTCGTGTCTGGTTTTTCTGGCTGGAATTTTTAAAGGTGATTGATCACAATGTGGAGAACACGACAGAACATTTCAGACCATTATCACTGGGAAATAGGGGCTTCGTTCCAAAACTTGTTCCGGCAAAACACTATGAACTGGTGAAAGGTTGTCTGGTATTTTTAACGTTCAAGTTTAAAAATACTGATATTATCAACCTCGTTTGAATAAACTATATTTAGTGATTAGTTTGAGGAAAAAAAAATAGCAGTTCCAGTCAAACGATTAGTTAGTTTGACAACTGCTTCAGCAAAAAAAAGGATTATACATAGCAAAGCAATTTAGCATAAGATACAGAGAGCAGGAAAAAAAATAGGACAGGACGACATGTTAAATCCATTAACGCCGCAACCGCGTGGTGGAGGCCTAAGATCCAGCAGTTGGAACGTTAAAAGATTATGTAAAAGGAATGGTTGGCATGTACAAAGGAGGATCTATATACAGTGTAATGGGCTAGTGGATACTAACTGTGATATTGATGATGATATGAGGCCTATTTCTAGCAATGGATGCTAAACTACTGAATGATTAAGGTAATGACTAAGTGCTATTCGTTTAAATGAATGTGGGTTGATTATAGTACACTACAGGAGTGATCTACTTTTATTATTTTCAAACGTCGTAATATTCATAAAAAATCTGATTCAATTGAAAAAGATATTAAATAGTAGTTATTACCCCATTTATCAATGTTGTAGTCAGAATCTTTGATGCTTCAGGTATGTAACATAGTTAAAAAAAAAATTTGTCTCACGCGATCTAATCTGAAGTCGTAATATATTTTTTTAACACTAACCTTTGCACTCTTATCTTCTTTACTACTTTCTGCTTTACTCTTCTCTGGTTCCGGCTTCTTTTGTTCTTCTTTCGTCTGCTTCTCAGATTTCTTATCAGCACCCTTATCTAGCTTCTCCGCTTTCTTATCTCCACCTTTATCAGGCTTTTCATTCTTATCATGTTTCTCTGCCCTTTCTGCAGTTTTATCCACTACTTTCTCTGCAGCTTTCTCTGTGGGTTTTTCTACTGTTTTCTCTGCATGTTTGTCTGAGGCTTTTTCAGCCGCTTGTTTCTCTTTTTCTGCGTTGGCTGCCATTTTCTTTTTCATCTCTTTTACTGGACTTTGTGTTTGTCTCTGTGAAAAAGAGACAGAATTTATGTAAGAATTAAACCAAAAGGAATGGGAGAATGAAGCTGTAAAGCAAAGGTTTAGTCAAACCGACCGGATAGGATTCAAAAGTGACTGCTAGTACCGCACTTTGGCAGATAATTCAGTAAATTATTTGTCTGTTATAATTATAGAGTCCAGGCCGTTTGGTTTACGACTAAGAAACAGGATTAGTTAGCGCCCGCCTAGCGCCAATGAAATGGCTTCAGTTACGAACTTACTGCGATAACTGAGGCCGGCTTGGTCGGGACCTACTTTCGTTTTACGACTTGCCAGTAATATACTTGTAGTTACGATTGAGCATTTACCTTTACCTTTTCTTTGTCCTCAGTGACCGCCGATTTGCGGGACACCTTCTGACTCATGATTTACCTGTAACAAAATATAAAGTTCTTTAGTATCACCGTACTGAAAGAGTAATTATAAAGAGTTTACTTCTGATAAATGATTATGTCTTACGTTTTTGTGGGAAGCTATCTGTATGGTAGACAAGATGACAACTATTTTCAAAGAACGGTATGACCTGGATTGACTGCTATAGAAGCCTAGTTCTTTTAATATGTTAATAAGCAACGAAACCACATGGACAGAGATCGGACATGGTAAGGAGGTTTGGAAGGAGAAAGGAAGGTCATTGACAAAGGCGGTACAAAACATAGCTTAATAGAAAAGCACGACTAGTTTCGAAGACTAAAATCATGTACTAAATCCATTGTTAAACGATGTCCCTGACACTACGTTTCCGGAAGTTTGAAAATTTCATTTAAAATTAAGTACCTGTTATTTTTAAATACTGGCTTTACTCACTTAATATAACAACGGTATTCGCGTGAACACACGTAAGACCTAAGATAAATAGTGCAGCCATTATGTCCTAGACTCTAGACTATTGTGTGCATAGGTGTTTGAATATCCTTTTAGTATTGGAGACACGTTATGTAAGTAATATTTAACACACTTTCTCGTATTTCGTTGTTAGTCATGCTGAGGTTGAGTGAAAATGAAAAGTTTTATTTGTTGAATTTAGAAATATGTTTAGGGAAATTGGCGGCTTTAGAAGAATCATAACAAGATATTAATCATGTTTCTTAAAATGGACACAGATACAGTTATTACATATTATGAGTAGTCATTATTATAATATAGTGTGACTATTTTACGAATTGTAACGTACTTAATTCATATTATTATCATCTTATTTTAGGACCAATTTTTTTTTTATTTTCGGTTTTTACTTTTGAAGAACGGAACCCATATTGGATCACTTTATTGTCCGTCAAGACCCTTTATCTCGGCAACGCGTTGAAATTAAATCATTTATTCAATTCTGTGGTCCCTTTGTGCTGTAAAAAAATCAACAGTCAAAAGATTTGGCTGTTTTTATAGATAACTTATTATTTCATAGTAAGAACAAAAAGCAATAGCCGCATTTAAAAAGCAAGCGCTTTTGACTTATTCCATAAGGATTTTTTCAGCAGCTACTAGGCTGGATTTGCACCCGGTTTACAGAAATCTTCCTTAAAAATGAACGGCTGAACGAAATATGGGTGTGCTATAGATTGCATCTGCATTTTGCCAGTATTGGTTGCGATGACGATAAAAAGGCATAAGCGTATTTTCACAATTAAAAATAAGTCTGTGAAGGGCTTTTCGTACCATGACCTATTTTTTACAAAAAAGATTGATTAGTGGGATAAGCCGATTTAAAAAACAAGGAATAGAGTCGTTCTTTTTTGGGGTGGTAAATCATCAAATAACTTCCACCGCTCTGGGCGGAGCAGGGGGGAGTTTCAGACTTGTACTAACTAAAACCCACCCATGTTCCTTCTACTGCCCTTGATTTTCCGGGACCACGGTATCTCTTTCGAACAACCCGCAACCCCGACAGGCGGTGGCCCTGGCATGCCCCTCTGAGGAACAGAGTCATTTGTTGCTTATCTATGCCATAGACACATGCCTGAAATGTGCAACGTGGCAGGCAGTGTCTTGAAATCCACTACGCAGGTCTTGCGAAGTTCACAAATATCTGCTCTTCGGCTTTTGGACAAGCCAAGTTAACGATGTTATAAGGTAAAATAAATACACATAGTAAAGCCGGCTGGGGTCGAAGCCACAACTTAACAATTTGAAAGTCGGGGTCGATGCCACTGGGTCAGCTCTTCTCCGCCATAGAAAACTGCATACCACTTGCCATTAAAGGTGAATACCCCAAAATTATCTGTAACCCCATCAAATTGATATAATGACCACGCACTTAAGGTACTAGGCACATATCAAGGTCAACTTTGTAGGAGCTTTCTCTGAGATATTAGTTATTTACGAAGTTCCCTTCTAACACAAATAGTGGCGATGGGTTGAATGAACTCGCGCGCACACATAGACGGCGGGTAGCTTGTTGTGTGGTCTAAAGTTCTCAATTACTATTATTCTGTTAATTAGGGATTTTGAAATAAGGGAAGAATTCGTTTTTAGTAGTTCTGAAATTGCTATTGGGGGGATTGATTTTAATGTAGCTGAATACCTGTTTTTTGGCTCTAAATACATAGAGAATATATACTAAATATACACTAAATATACATTTTTATTATGTTACTATTAAATATACACTATATTTATCTTAACAAAGCTTGTGAAATAAAAATAAATAAGGTTCACAAAATTCTGGATTCATTTGTTGTACCTAGAATACACCGTTGTTAATCTTTGAATTTACAACAACACAACATCAAAAAAATCTTAAAAAGGTAGCTTATAAAGATCTCAAGACAATGAAGTGTTTGCTAAAGGCAACTTAAATAATTCAGACACATAAAAAAAACAACCATAATTCAGACACATGAAAAGAACAATCATACGCCATCGCCGGTAAAACCTGGATGATGAGCGGTGACCAAGCAACATGGAGATTGGCATTTAATAAGCGAAGATAAGCCTTTACCCAGAAATGTGTGTAATGTGTCAAACATTATACGAACAATTAAATTCTTTAAAACCCGCTACATCCACTACGTTACACCACAGCCCAATACAGGCGCTTACAAAGGCCATCAGCACAAGGGCCGTTCATTTACCACTTGTGTTAACAGATGTTATATCTACGTCGCTATTTATACATGCATTCGTCAAATCATGATTACCACTTGGGTACTTTTTCTTTTTAGTGTTTTATGTGACTACATTTGGCATAATACCCCGGTTTATAACCGCCATGGGAGAGCTTCCTCAGGCGCTTGATTTAAAATACTGGTATTCTGGCAGCTAGTCAGATTCAAAGCCAAACCGCGACATAACTGGGAAAAGGCTAGGCTACATGATGATTAGAGCCAAAAGATCGCAGGGAACACCTTCATGAGACTCTCATAGACTGGCCGTTCCAAAAATGGAGTATAGGTACTTAGCAGTAGATGCGAAAACACTGCCAATGATGATCATGATGATGAAAATCGCGGTGTTAGATCATGTACAATTTTACTTCACTAAAACATGGCCTTTATTAATTTGCAGTTGGCGCAGCAAGTCTTTTTCTTAGATACTCTTCTATTACTTCTTATCTCATCAGACACCTTCCTATTTTGTCATGTCAGCCTTCACAAGCCCATCCATCGTTTGGTCTTCCTCTACCAATCCTTCCATAATTCACCAATTATGTAACCAGTGGCTATGTAGAGAGGAATATTCAAAGTATTCCCATTGATCGACGACATAATACGGTAAAAAAACAGGCTTACTTGGTGGGAACGTGAAAACAATGCGAGCATTAAGCCCCTGCTGATTTTTTTTAAACTGTTTTAAGTGCATTTTACGTACGTCCAGGGTCTCATTATATCAACCCTTTGTCATAACTACAGCAGCATACCTGCTTCTATATTTGTACTACGAGTTTACATCGAAACGCTCCTAGGAAGGCGACGACAGATTTATTTTTAGAGGCGACGTTAAAATGGGCCACCTGTTACGCGGACTACCGGGATGGATTATATTTGGTGAAGCGCGTTGATTGATGTTTTATGTTTCATGTTTTCTTTTTAAGCATAGAATGGTTTGTTTGACATTTATCTAGAAACATGTATGGTACGAAAAGACTATTTTAGGCAATATGAATGATTTAACATTATTGGCATTATTTTCGGAATACAAGGATTCAGGTTTTCTTATGCTGGGCTTTTTCTTTAGTTCTTTCGCTAAGAATCAAACCTCGTCACGCCATCTTTACCCTAAGACTTTTTATTTGTAATCGTTATCATTTAACTAACAACATCAGGTAAAATATTCTTAACCGAAGAGCGATTAAATATACGTTGATGTGCCCATACGGAAATTCATTAGTTGCCGAAAAAAGCTTTATATTAGATGGAATGATTGATGGTTTTCGGGGCGCTTCGCTTCGTTATTTTAGTTCTGATTAATAGTTTTATTGGAAGCATCTGCCTTTATTCAGTTCAAATAGAGTCAAACCGTCTGTAACGTGTTGTATCAATCAAAGATTTTGTATTATAAAAACACTTTTGACAGAAAGAATTAAGTCGATGTAATGTAAACTGGCATACATAAATATTTATACAGTTCAAATCTTCACATCCTATTAACATTCACATACCACATAAAGTGGTTTTAATTATAGCAATAAAATGCCTTTAAGAGTTTGCTTTGAAAACAAAATAAAGATTCTTCGATTATACCATATCTTTCTATAAAAATAAACCTGCAAGTCACTCCACAATAGGACAACATTTGGTCAATTTTAAAAATAACTTTACACATTTTTAAAAGTACTTACAGAACACGACCGAAGCTGTATAAAATCACAAATAGATCACTCAAAGAACAAAACTGAAAAACAGTTACACAACACAACCCACTACAGAAAAATACTAGTTACAAAATAGTCTAGACAGAATGTCTAACAACAATCACTGCACCTTGCTACCTACACTTTGAACTAAATGCATCGCAATGCACTCCCAAATACGTCGCCAAATGTGAAAGCTCATTACTCAAATTCGACTAAACTATGCATAAAACCTGTTTGGGCATTGTCCTTTATACCAGGTATGAGAGACCGGTTCTGATTTTTGCTCATTACCCTTTCAATTGGTGGTGATGATTCATGATGAATTTATGTTTTAATGAGCAGAGATGATAGAAGACACTGCTATTTAAAAATGATGAACGATTGTGGTTTAGCCATAGAGGTTTTCTTTCTGATAAGATAAAAGTTTCTGGTCTTTGTAATATATCCTATCGAAGTTCTTCCGTAGTAACAGAGGGTTCAGAACCAAATGCGTCAAGAAATCAAACGATTAGCACGATGAAACAGATATGTAGTTTAAAATACGCGGGATGAAGCGTGAGAATTTAGTAGAGCAGTGTGGCGTTTTGAGAGATCCATATTAATTCAGAATCCCTGTAGGATTATCGTTGTCGCGGAAAAATATAAGTTTCTGATTGACTATTATCAAAACGATGAAATGCCAGGTTTGACCAATTTAAAGACTTATTCAATGCTATTCCACGCCATCCACATTCTGTTAGCACCAACCACCTAGATAAGCATACTACTTATCTTATGTTTTAGCTAATCGCTATCACCCATGTGACTGCCCAATAGTTCACTTGGTTTATGTATGGTACGTTACGTAAACACGGATTTACTGATAACGAAATTATGCACCATAATATGCATTCGTTATCGCTTGAATGCCATGTTAAGTTCAGCAAAGTTCGCTAGTAATTACGATCTAGTTGCTAAGTTGTGATATTACTATCAAAGGTCTTCTTAGTTTAACGGCGGCCGAAGATCTACAGATCACAGAGGACGCGTGTCCCAGGGGCGATTTGTCACATGTAGTACAATATGACGCCAATGCCTGAATGTATTGGCTTAGTAAGAAACTCCGAAGGTCCCGATCATTAGACTACTAGACCTGTTTATTTCTTACATTTTTCTTATTTTAATGGCAAGGGTTTTTTGCTTTAATAGCAATAACTAATTTAGTTTTCATTTTAAAACTTTTATTTAGGGCCAAATATCCGCGATTTTGTGTTATTTTCAAAAAAATCACGGTACCCTCCGTCACAGAGAATTGAGACAAATTCAAAGACACCTCATAATTATATCGAACTCCATTAAACGGTATAGGCTGTGGAGCGTGCCGAAGAATTATACAGACATACATAGGTACATACACTCAAAATACAGGACCTCCTCCTCCTTTCTGCTGCCGGATAAAAATAAAATAAAATTGAGCGACATTTTTCAGGCAGGGTACCCAATAATTAATGATGTGATTTGAGCTGGCCAATTTGTTTAGTCCAGCAGTGAATACTCCGATGATGAGGCAAGATTTGAATTAAGAGTTATGACATTCAAGAACCTTATCAAATGGTTCATCAGCATTGTCTATTACTTTAACCAGATGCATGTGAATAAGTTGATAGACAAATGCAATAGAGCAACGACCTAAGCAAAGGGTCAAGTGAGAGCGTAATGCGGGTCTCGCGAGGACTTACGATCAATTAGTACATGTGTGAAGGTTGGTACAGGTTGGTATTTAGCACATAACATAGGAAGTGTTTTGGACTTGGTAAGTGGTGGATAGTATAGAATGTCCTCTGAGAAGAAAAAAAAACTTTTATGTTTTGAAGAGATTTTAAAGTAAAACAAACGGAACGGAAACGGAATATACGACCTGTCTTACCAAGGGGTATCAACTCCGGGGGTTAGACTGGAAACAACATAGCTGGGTAAGCCTAGGCAGATGACAAGTTGCTCTGGTGTTATCCGGTAACATAACGATGTATAGAGTGGAGATGCTAATTTATGCTTTTTTCAGCAGTTAAATTTGCGGTGTGTACGTTTTGACCAAGTTTTCAAGCAAGGGCCAAATCAATACCTTACATAACCTGAAGGCAAAACGTTTGCTGTTTTACTACGAGTAGGTATATTCGTTAATTCACGTCAATATAACCTTGGACTATAAGGTTACGTAACTAGAAGACAAAAAACTACGCTAAAGTTTTTTTTGTAATGAGTAAACGAGCTTAGACAACGCGTGGGTGATTAATTTTGGCATTTTCTTTGTCATTTTGTAGGTAGGCAAGTAAGAAGGTCATTTTTGATGCTGAAAAGACATGCAAGGTTATGAGAAAAACCTCGAAAGCGACATGAAAAATCTTGTTTCAGAATTTCCCATTGAAGGCAAGCAGACATTGTTGCAGACGAAAATGAATGAACTGTGACTGTAAGGACTAATTGGCTATTCAAGAATTGTGTAAAAAGGGAAGAAGAAAGCCTTTATACCTACATTTATTTAATTAAATAATACAATTTTGATGAGATGGGATTAATATCTATAAAAACAACAATTGGTTCGTTTATGTTACAGAATAAGAGATCATATTGTCCGTTTTGTCAACCTTCTGAACTTACCTTATTTATGCAAATAAATGATTTTCGTTCCTTTTTTATTATTTTATCCAAGCAGTAGGGGAAAGATAAAGACTAGGCTTGAAATTACTCGTATGTAATATAAAACCATCGTTTTGGAGAATTCCGATAAGTGTGTCAATATGCTTATATGGAACTCTGAAGACGCAAAATAAGGCAAGCGACTGTAACATTGGTTTTGTGGTTGCAAGCGCGACTGCTGATCATGAGGACCTGCGAGGTTCGATTCAGAGGTCAGGTAAATTGTTGGTTTTTATATATCCTTGAGTGTCGATTTGTGGCAGGTTGATGGCAATAGGCTCGCCCCCTATTGTAGGGGACGGCGAAGTGTGGATGTAATTACTAATAGGTTCACCTTTGCGTAAACCTTCGGGGATTACAGGTAACATGTGTATGGTACCTGTTATGGTAAAAAAGTCAACAGCTTTATTAGATAACTAGCTTTCGCCCGCGGCTTCGCTCGCCATAAATTCGGTATAACACACCAAGCAGACCTGCAGTTTTTGCTCTTGCGCCTGATTGATTTGTAATAGCAATGCTAAGTTTTCCCTTTTCTTCCCTCGTTCTCTCTCATATCCCACTTTATTTTAATAAAAATTAGTCTCCTGGTTCCCAACTATCTCTGTACCAAAATTCATCAAAATCGGTTTAGCCATTACAGCGTGAAGAGGTAACAAACAAACTCACTTTCGCTTTTATAATATTAAGTAAGGATACTATGTTTTGTCCTTTCAAATCGAAGGGTAAGGTTAGTTCCTAGGGCTGCGAGTTGTTAGAAAGATATACCGCGGCCCCGGAACGTAAAGGGCAAAAGTCCCCCCGCTCCGCCCAGAGCGAGGGAAGTAATATGCTCATATCCCATCCGCACGAAAATAGGTTAGTTACCACACAAAAATCAAGGTTTTGGTTAAGAAAAAAATGTGCAGTACGTTTGAAATCTTACACGAAATATTGCAGCTTTCAAGTGGGTTACATCAATACCTAGAAATACTAGCTAAACAAGAATCTAGAAAGTCTAGGCCACCGATATAATACTAATTTAGACAACTAAACAAACATGTCACTGTATTTTGCAAATACATTTAGCAATATTTCAAGACTCGCTTTTTAATATTATGTATGTCCTAAACACTGACTCATCGCTAAAAAAAGTTTTCCTTACTTAACCTGTTTAGAATATCATTTAAATGTATGTAAAAAAAACTTGATCTTCATTCATGGATTTGAATAAAGATAATGGTATTGTACCAATTTGTTGATCTTGTCTATATTTGCAGACATTCGCAATTTCAGTCCAAAAAGTAGACAAAGGTTTTTGCTGTCTGCACAGATGTTTTACAGGTCACCTTCCTAAAATGTATCAAACATCTTATTGGACACCAATGACACTTCAAAACGTGAAATACGTATTAAGTATCTAATTAGTATAAACCTTTTTTTCGGATAGGAAATAATTAAATACCTTCCCCCGCTATGGGAGGAGCTCGCGGAGTATCAGACTTTTACTGACTAAAACCCACCCATGTTCCTTCTTTTGATCTATATGTTCCGGGACCGCGGTATCTCTTTCAGGCAACCCGAAACCCTGGCAGGCGGTGGCCCTGGCATTCCGATGTTTATTGATACATCAGAATGCCAGGGCCACCGCCTGCCAGGGTAATCCGTAAGGGTGATAAATTACAATAAGTTGATACCGGGATGATGAGTAGGCGTCACCTAACCCAAAGGGGTGGTTAAACTCAGTGAGGAAGTTGAATTGATTATATCGATGAAACTATACGCGAGTATTAATAAACCTTATGAACAAGACAGGGTGAGTTTAATGTTTAATTACGTGTGCACTTGTAGCATTTGCCAAACAAACGTATTTTCTTTCTTAGTGCCGTTTAAGCTTCTCTGACTTGTTAACCTACTTATACACAGCTGACTTTTGAACCTAAAGCGCACTAAGAAAAGAAGTACACAAGCAATTTGAATATTTTGAACAAAAAGTAATGAAAAGTAGGCTAGCTTTCACATTTTAAGACCTAACCACCAGACAGTTTAGATTCTAGACCCAGCAAATTCACAGTTACTTGAAATCGAATAGTATCTTTTTAACAATAAGTGGTGAGTGACTGGAAAATTGAAAAGTTTTGTCTTATTTTTTGTCAGATGAATTTTTTAGGTTTATTTTAACGTTTTGTGACTGCGTTTCGTCTGGTGCATTGATCTTTGCTCTGAAAGTTGCATCAAGGAAATGGTATTTTAATTTTATATATTGAGCTTGAATGCAACAACAATACAACTTTATGAAATGATCATCTTCTTTTTGCGTTTATAACGACTTTCAACGTGATTGACAAAGTTTTTTTCGTAGGTTATGTCGATGTAATATTATCGTTTGGGTGTTTTGTCCCAACTTAATTGGCGTCAGCTTCCAGTCCAACCGAATGCAGCTAAACACTTCTAAATTAGATAATTATTGTAAATTGTAATATGTACTTTGTCACACTCCAAACATATGATGAAAGTAAGGTAGTTTATCTGTTTACCGGACGCGCAATAGTCCGAAGAAAGCTATGCAGTTGGATTGATGAAGATCGGATGTGGATGATAAGTAATGTGGCACACTTTCCTAGAAAGCTATCTATCGTATTGGACTTCGATTTACGTCGACGCGATGTTGTTATGGACGCTAGCATTCAAACGCATGTATTGGCTTTGGTACCAGACCATCAGAAATTACAAATCAGCATCTGCCTAGCCTTTTCCCAACCATGTTGGGGTCGGCTTCCAGTCTCAATGGATGCAGCTGTACCAGTATTTTACATGAAGCGACTGCTATCTGTCCTCCATAACCCAGTTAGTACTGGGTAATACGATACCTCTTGGTAAGACTGGTTGTCAGACTTTCGGGACACTATCTCTAACGACTGTCAAAGATCTACAAATGACAGCCGGGACCAACAGCTTAACGTGCTTTCCGAGGCACGGAAGAAACTCGGTAGGCTTAACCTAAACCTGAGCAGCTGCTATTATTTAGAAATCACAAATACTGCTCTCAAAACACATAAAATAGCTTTTTTTATTCCCGTGAGAAGGGACACACAGAACATCCTCATAGCATATAATCGAAGGTGCTGCCAATACGCCATCGGATTGTCGGCGAGCTTTTCGAACCACAAAGAACCTCTCAAAACCATTGAACTATGATTCAACCAAACACTTCAGAGCATTAATTTTGCCAAGAACATCACAAGAAACACCAGTTCATCATCGTAATATCAGTCAATTAACAGTTGGTAACACAATATGCGATTGTAGAAGTGTTTTTGGGCCGCTGCCATAAGGGTCAACGGACTAGGTAATGATTCAATGTGGCGAACTGTGGAACCAACATGTTAAAGCAACGAATAATGAGTCTGGTTTTTTGATGTATTATTTTGTCTCTGCAGATCGATTTTGGTACAACTATAATAAAAGTTTTTTTAGGGATATAATCCGACAAAATTACCCGTAGATCTTGATTCCAAATGTTTTAGAGTGGAGAATGCAACTCGTTCGTAGCTTCGGGGAGGTACGCCAACATTGGATCAAACCAGTTGGCGTATTATGGCAAGCGCATTGAAAACTGGCAGACAGTAATGGATTTTTAATGACGCTTTACTAACGGATTAAAGATTTAATTCAAAATGATATAAACGATAACGGTGGTTTGATTACGCTGTTTAAAAGCATGAATTGTTGTGAAGTTGGTTTACTTCAGATCTGACTCTATTGAAAAAACTACTTTTGTAAAAAAAAAAACGACTTAAACGACTGGTTTACCCAGTCGAAAGTTCTAATGTAACAAAACTCAATTCAACAAAAAAAAAACAGGAATTGATAGCCTGCTCCTTTTTTGAAGTTGGTTAAAAATATTCCTGTTTTTTTTGGTTAGCACTTTCGGGTTGCCAAACCCGGAACATTTTTTATGATTTCAACAATGCTATCATTTGTAATAGACATTCATTTAAGTTTCGCCTAGTATCGCTATTATAAAGGGTATCACTGTCCTGTTACGCGAGTCGGCCCTAGGACAAAACTTACAGCTTCTTCACATCAGTAACTATGGTCAATTTAATTTTTGTGCATCCTCAGGGCCAACGGCCATAGTGGTAAGCACCTGTAAAGTGTCATAAAGTATCTTCAAGAGTCGTCGGGAATGCTTAGGTCTTCACGACTCGGTGTAAAACGATAAAGTAAACATTATTTTGCATGTTAAATGTAAATAAAGGCCTACGTTCTATCTACAGTAATAGCGGCTGTAAAGTTGGCACGTTAGCTCTGGGCAAACATACCCGAGTCAATATGAGTTTTCGTTTAGGTACCTGAATGGGTTCTCATGCAAGATAAATAATCTAAACGTGTTAACAATTTGTAGAAATAATAAAAGGCGTTAGAACAGTTTCTAGTACTACTAAGCAAAGGCCTTTTGCTTCAGAGAAGGAACGCATCGAACTCTTTGCAAGTCATGGTAGGTCAGTAATGACAAATATCTGAATGAAGACCAAAAGCAAGGCATATTATAGCTACGAAGCGCAGCTGTACCTTATTATTCCACTGTGGGACTGAACATAATCTGCAGCCCAATTGCTGCACAACATTTGCATACTTTTCTTTCATCATTCAAAAGATTTTGAAGGAAATTCTTAAGGAGCACCATTATTATTCTGCAACACCATTCATTTGAGGTTTGACAATCATGACGAAGTTTAAAAAATCTTTTTTAAGCGTCCATACCTAACCCTTTAGTTTCAACATTCATATTTCAGCCTAACCACAAACAATCACACATATTGACGAAACATCTCCAACAATTAAATATCACCATATTCGGTAGCGTGTAGAGCCTGCACAAAGCCGTGTACCGGCAGGAAGGAGGTCTATTGAGGCATGTGTGTGCGCATTGATGCGCGCATGATATGCATCACAATGCGAAACGTGCCAAGAGTGTGTGTGTCCTTAGGGTGCGGTTTTGGTGTTATCGAATGTAATGGACATTTGTATGGGTGACTGAATAGTTCTTTTAGGGAGATATCGTCACCACATTAGTACGCTGATAAAGTTCTTCGGAGGTTTCATGAGTTTTAGTGATTTCAGCACAATCACCAATGGCTTTTTGACTTATTAAAAAACGAAAACAGTCAATTAAAGGTATATTTTCAACAGATACAGCGATTATTGAAGGCCTGCTGCAACCAAAGAATTGTTGCATGGTGATTTATTGCCAAAAACATTAATTAACCCCACAGTTGTTCATTAAAGCTAGTTGTTCACACTGCCTTATTTTATTTGTATTTCAACGCAACTTTGTTTAGATAATATATGGTTATTTATGGAAATCGTCAAGTTTACCCTATAGTGTCATGCGTTACCGTCAGATTGTGAAAGTATTTATTTTTGTACAAACTCAGACACGTGCGCAAACAATTGCATGAGCATTTATTTGTTAAACACAATATTAGAAAGTTTGGTGAATGTAAAAGCTGCCAGACAACAAGAAATGTATAAAATTAAATCTAGATACTTCGTCTACATCCATCTGAGTCCAGAAGACCTAGACGAAGTGACTATGAGCGATAACAATGATGCAACGTCACAAATGCACAGACAAGCGAAAAAGTAATGTCAATACTGTGAGACATCGTTATATAGAAATATGACACGCTTTTAAATCGATTAACTAGGCCTCTCAGTTACCCATGTAGATATTAGAGATGTTTTTTCAGCCATGAAAAATTCTTCAACTGTTCCAACAAATCAGACAAAAATCACAATACAAGAACCTTCCATCCATAAGTCCACAAATGACTCAGAAATACTTCTGAACCACTTATTCTATTATCCTCCAACTATGTATTACAAATGCATCCTGTACCAGCTATTGACCAACTGCATAGTTCCTCGGCTTTCTAAAGATTTGCAAGTTAATGCATAGGGACAAAATAGCTGTACAAGTTACACTGACCTCTGGTAACCCTTTTGTAGAAACAAGGTTTTAGTAAAGGAGGTGTATTGTATTTGGCACATGTATAGCCAATTATGGCAGCATGACTATAACTGGTTGGATATAATTTGAGTCCATCAACACACAACGATGAAGAGAACATGTTTGATGAAACTATATGTTTGGTTGCAGATCTTGGTTTAAACAATTATTAAAGTTATACTAGTAAACAAGAAGATGAAATGGGGTTTACTTTTGTGCATGAGGGGGGTTACTTTTCGAAATAATGTCAGAGAGAAAATGTATTTTAGAGAGACTATTTTCTAATAGCAACTAATGAAGTGGTTAATATTAACAAAATGCAAAAGGGGTGTGTTTCTACAAAATCTAATCTCTCATGTGGAAGATGGCCTGAATATTAATGCGGTAAAACAGAACAGGTTATGTATTATGCAGCGGCAAACTTGTTGCTTAATGACCGATAAAGACTTTAAGACCGATTAAACAAGACAGAACTAATTTTCATATGGAAGCTACAACATAATAATCTAACAAAAATAAAGACGTTCATTCCTACCTTCATTTTATCGTACACCACACTGTATCCATAGACTAATGTTAAAAGAACCACGCGTGTGCGCATATCTACACAATTTATCATGCTTCTACATACCTACCATAGACTGAACCCATTCAGTAATTGGAGCATTGGATCGGTACATGAACAAATTGCTGATGTTTACACATTGATTGGGTTTCAATTTGATATGCTATCAAACGTCGGTGTGTCAGGCGATTCGATTACACCTTGCTTCAGTGCAAATAGATGAATTACTTAGTAACTTGTAGTATTTGGCTACTCTATTCTTGCGAGTAGCTTACTATACGGCATTCGTACAGTCACTAGATTGTTTTCAAAAAGCTATCTAGCAAAGAGTTTTCAAATATAACCACAGTGAATGATCATTTTCCTGCCCCTCTTATTCTTCCACACTTCTCTATTTTCGCCATTTTTACTATCCGTTAGGTTTGGGTTCGTAACAGGATTCTTTTAAGTCATGGAATCTTATCTCCGCTTTGGTAGAGTCCAGGCCTTGGGTCGAGAGTTTTGCCCTTTCGTGTACAGAATAAAAACACCATCGTATAAAGTTACAAAAACCACAAGCGGTAGTTCACTTGTTGAGCACGCCTGGATGCGCGAGCGCTCGTCACATTTCACTGGTTTTGGTACCAACTACCAAGGGTCGGACTCCGCTATTTACGTCTATTCCTGCTGGAACTAATTGGACGATAAAGGTGCCTTACCTTACTGTGTTGTATTGATAACTATTTTAAAACCTAGAAGTTTTTCCCACCATCTTTAGGAAGGTTTGGTACAAAAATTTAGGCGTATATTGGACGTAAATCGAAGGCTGTAATACCAAAATGGTACCGTGGCACACTATAGGATACTTTAGCAATGGACGGTAATAAAGTTAAGGATAAAATTATGGCATTATACAATATGGACCGGAGCTCGGAGTTCAAAACCGGTAAAGCTTTTTCTAAAGCCATATTCTGGTATAACTTAATAGTAGTACAAAAACTGCTTCGTAGAAAAAACTGCAGTACTCTATTCAACCAAGTCTGGTTCTAGAAACCGATTTTGACTCGGGCGATGCTGTGATTATTATAAACATAGCATAGACTATGATTTCCTCATCTTCGGTTCGTTAGTTTTTATTCGAAGGGCCGGGCAAAGGGCCGACGTTTTGCCGTCTGATTAAATAATTGAGCTATTATAGTGCCGTACCTTTGTGGATAAGATACTGGTTGTGTATGATGTGAGATTGTCCCATCTTAATAAACATATCGACAATTCTAAACAATGGGTTTTGTTGTGAAATAGTCGAAGGTACTGTAAACAGTCGATGCGACAAGTCTAGCGTAGTTAGTGTAAAATGGACTTTATTTCAATCTGCTCGACTTAGTAGTCGTAATAACAAAGAGATTTGGAATCATAAGGCCTCCTACATGAAAAGCTATTTATGGCTAAACCTTCATTTAACAGACCTCTCAAGTCTCGCGAGTGTAGCCCCTAGCTTTTGTGTTAACTAAAATACAGGCAGTTGAAGGTGTTTGTTAGTGTCACGCCAACAGCATCCACCTGTTTATAATTATCACATAGGCAGTTCACCTACCCTGTTGCTAAGCACACAGATTATGGCAACACTGGTCACAACGAGGCGTTTTTGAATGGCATTCGCTTCCGTAATAGACTAGACACAGTTTCGTGTGATGATGAATGATGTCGACGAAATCATTTAGATTAGTTGAGTTATGTTGTCGGCTCGTTCAAGGTCGTGCAAAAAATGTCTGGACGTCGATACGGTTTGGTTTGTGTACCTATTGGCAAATACAGAGGCCCATGAAAATGTTGTAGGTAGACGCGTAGGTTATGAATGTGTTGTTCTTGTCCATGTGGGAAACATGAGCAGTGTCTTTTTTCTAGCTAGCATTAAACATTTATTTATTTACTAGCTGTGCCCAGCGGTTTCACCCGCTGATAAGCATAAAAAATTTCATAAGAATCGATGGTTTCGGACGAAATTGGGAACGAAAATTGTGTCACGAGAATTTTATATATTAGATTATAAAGATAACTAACAAGACGTACACTAACTTACACATTAAAGCTCTTTTTACTACATTTTGAGGTGTTGCCCTAATTAAAGGCTGCCACAGCATGCACTAAACATAGAACTAAACACAGCACACAGAACAGACAGTAAATATTTAAATATCATAATTATAGATTCTAGCTTAGGGTTAGGGATTTTCATTCACCTCTAATACCCCGGTATTAAAATTAAAATAATGAAAAGTATGTACTACTTCCTATTTTCTTGTTGTTTAGGCGTGGTTGGCATAAGGAGCAACAAATCGCATCGACTAAATGTTATGACTTTTACGGCTGCATTTTAAACATTTACGCAATTTTTTTTTTCAACAAAGTACGAATAAAGTACATAATAATATCTACCTACACTTGTTTTGACATCATTTCACGTTAAAAAAGCTTTAATGTTACCCCTAATTAATAACTAAGCAGGTTTGAACGGTTGCGGAACAGTTATCACTTGCTGTAAACAAAGACCCCGGTGCTTTATCTAAAATTCAATTCACAAGCAACCAACTCGACCACGTGGGTGACTAATTACCGTCTCGTGCCTAGATAGTACTCTATTTAGTCACGCAAGATGTAACAATGTAGTACGAAGAGTACAAGGATATACGTAGTAAATACCTCGAGAAAATGTATGACGGGGATTATTCACTACGGGAGACACTACAAAAAAATGTGTGCAATAAAAGCGTATGTATATTTAGATGCGCTGTCGTGTTATCGAATCAACACACGACAAATTATGCCTTTTTCGCTGATATTGCTTGGACATAAAGCTCATTTTCACCCACGGCCACAAGTCTGTTAAAGGGTTGTTAGGATATGATTCATTGAGTGCCATGCTATTTTTTTTAACTTGTTACCTTTTTATTTCGAATACGAAGATAATATAGGATAATAATACATGTCTTTGTATAGGAGTTCGTTGTAGTATTATAGTGCGAGTTTTTCGAAGATGTTCTCATGCGGAAAGTAGTATTTTTTATCAGAGGTAAACTGCTATTTTTGTGAATGAAAAGTATGATTTTTCACTTTTATCATTGTGTTTCTTTACTAAATTTGAGGCCGTGGTCAAAAGCCCAATGCCATATCTGAGGCAGAACTGTTGTATACTCGGTAGTTCGGCACACAATCAGGTCTAAAAATGATCCCCGAAACATACGCTTGCTGTTTTCTTTTTTTTTTAACTGAGTTTATACACACATGGCTTTCGTATTTATCTGTTAGTTTATAAAACATGAACAACAAAGTCGTCGACAGACATTGCACAGTAATCTCGAAGCATCCTGACATGCTTGGGGGACATGCGCATGGGTTTTTTTGCCCACTTGTCGAGCAAACCGTCTCAACGATACAGCCCATGAACACAGAACTCCCCTTTGTTTTTTTTTGTATGTTTTAGTACTTTTTCTTTTATCACAACATGCAATACTTGTATGGTATTGTTCGTTAATAATCAAGATCGATGGCAAGGGACTACTTAAGAGATGAGACAAAATGTATGACGGAGCTTATAGCCCCGGAACATAAAGCGCAAAAGAAGGAACATGGGTGGGTTTTAGTCAGTACAAGTCTGACACTCCCCCCGCTCTACCTCTCTCCGAGCGGGAGAAGTTATTTGATGACTTCCCATCCGCAAAAAAGGGGCTTCTAGTCAAGTTTTTGATTCTGTTCTTTACATTATGTGATTGTCAGGGATTTCGTAAGCGCATTAGATGCGCAACTACAGTACATTCACAAGTTATTATGTCTTGTGACTGGGACTGTAGCAGCATCATTTTTTTGTTCTTGTTTTTATGACATTCAAAAGTGCCTGTAATGGTCTAATTAAAATAAATGCTTTGAGTGTGATGGTTTTTGAATTAGGTACCAATTCTACTGTCCTTATTATAAGTAATTTTGAGTTGGTGCAGCGTGCCTTCTTGCTCCATACTTCTCTAGGTACTACTTATTAACATTCATAATTATATTTCATACAATTTTTTTATCAAGAATTGTTGTAGTAAATTGACTAGGCTATAGGAAGTGTTTTTATATGACAACCTTGACTTCTTAATGTCTTTAATTTGCAAGTATAAACTATGTTGCTATGATCTTACAAACCATGGAATGATTGTATTGAAGAACAAAGTTAGTTTTATGTCTAGTTAACCAACTTGTACTAAAAAAGGGAGGTTATCAATTAGACTGTATTTTTTAAACCAATTCATTTCCTCATCATCTGCCTAGCTTCTTCCAACCAGATGCAGCTGAATGCCAGTATTTTAGATGGAACAACTCCATATTATATGACCTCCACACTCTCATCTCGATAATATCAAGAATTTCCTTATCACTGCTGATAAGAAAGTTCATTCACTCCATAAAAATAATTCAAACAACTTGAAGGATGTTTTTTATCTTGCACATTTTACTCCGGAAATCCTTGACAACAATTTCAATCATTTTAAAAACAGAATAGCTACAAATAAAAAAAGTGATTTCTGGTTTATATGTATGCCAGTAATAAAACTAAGTTGGCGATGATGTGTAGAATGAAAGACCTGGACCAACACAGGTTGGAGTGTTACCGATGAAACAATGTTCCACTTGGTGGAATGTGAAAAGTGTTAATATTTATTATACTAGCTTTTGCCCACGGCTTCGCTCGCGTTAAATTCGGGGTAACACAGTTCCCCTTTCCTGATTTACAGCTACCTGTAGTTTTTGCCCTAACGCCTTATTTATTGTAATAGCAATGCTAAGTTTTCGCTTTTCTGCCCTCTTTCTCCCTCATATCTCAATCTTTAAAAAAAAAAATATGCCATCTCCAGAGTCCCAACTATCTCTGTACCTAAATTCATTAAAATCGGTTTAGCCATTTAGGCGTGAAGACTTAACAAACAAACAAACTCACTTTCGCTTTTATAATATTAGTAAGGATATAGGCACTTGAATTGAATAAGTCCCAGTAAAACATTTAGTAGTAATATTGAATAAGTCCCAGTAAAACATTTAGTAGGTACCATTGAAAGTAAATAAAAAGATGCCAAGTGTGTGTCAGACTATACGTTATTTACGTGTAGGTTTCCATAGTTGCCTGTCACTATCACCTACTTAGAATGGTGTTATTTGTTTGATTCTATCAGTAAAACAAGTTCACAGAATTTGTATGATATTTTCCTTTTTTTTTTAGGTTTATTACTATTACTTTTATTACTGTAAAGCCTACTTAGGTGTGAGTTTTCCTGTTTAATTGTTTTTTTATGCTAGCTATCAAGATTTTTTTTCACATCTCCAACTCTACGAAGTAATAAAACCTCATTTTTAATCCATTGAATAAATCCTTCATCACTGCAAGATTATCATATACGAAAAATTATCTTCACAGAGTATAAACACAGGGTACTGATAGGTAAAGAGGTTATGGACAGGTGCGGCCAAGATAAGTGGGGTTATCTGATGTGCCACGGTCGCATCACTTGTTTACTGAACTGAAGGTAAGATACTATGAACAAAAATTATATTTTTTTTTATATTTTTGCTGAACAAGGTAAATAAGAAGAAAATGCTTGACTTATAATACTTGACTTCATTCATGTTAGAACTTGGTAAATTAATTTTGTTTACATACATCTTCAAATTGTTAATTACTGACTTAAATTATGTTCAAATGGTCAAGTGATCACTTATGCCAGTGACAATAGATATCAATCAACTTTTTGGCAATTCCCTGTTCAAAATTGGTGTTCAAAAATATTTATGTAATTGAATATTATGAGAGTAATTCAACAAAAAGGTTTGTTTTAACCATAGGAAACAATACACAAGGAAAACAGTCTACAATTCCACATAATATATTGGAAACACAGATAACAGAGGCATTAATTGTATTGAACAAACTTTGTAAATAAACATTGCATTGTAATAATAACTTACTCGTATTGTTAGGAGGTTCCTTTCTCTGGAGCCCAGACCGCTGGTAGCTTGGACCCTGTTCCCGATACCGGTGGGCTACTATTTTAATATTTTTAAATGTTTTTTTTTTAAGGAATATTTAAAAATTTAATTATATGTAGGACTTACTGCAAACATTCGCATTTTGAGTAAGGTAAAGCACTGATAACTTATATATTTATGTGCAATATTATTTTTATCAAAATTTTACTAGACAGAATGTCAAGGTGAATGTTAGTTAGTTTAAGTACTTACTGCATTTTTGATTGAGAAGACTTTTGATAAGCTAAAAATAAAGTAAACCACGCTGTTTTAACATTGCTATATCGCCAAAAGCGCGACGAAAGTAGTTCCTAACAATACAGCTAAGCAACATAGTCTATAATGTAAGAGTTTAAGGTCAGAGGCCTAAAAACACACCGCCCGCAAATATTTTACTTCATTGTGGAACCAAAGACATCGAATTTCTTTCATTTCTAGTTCTTTTTATACAGAAATGCGGCGTTGAAATAATGTAATACGAGAAGAATGCTACAACATCGTTTTATATTACTACGGACCTAAGCACGTAATTTTATAGACACCGACGCAGTGATCATTTGGGCGTGCGCAATCTATAACCTTAATACTAAACTAAAGCATTTAAAAACAATATAAGATAAAATAATAAATACAAGAGCTCCTTTCCGGCAATTTTTGAAAATATTTCTGAGTGTATTAATCAAGTTGGAAAAATAAAAAAACAATAATTGAAATAATGGCGGGCGGCACAATGGCGCGCTCAGTTTGTTAATAAAACACATAGAAAATAAGGATAATACTCACGTTGGTTTACAATAATCCACACTCACTGAAAAAAAACACTGAACAAACTTATTATCACCGAGTTTGGTGTGTAACGATTTAACAAAACGAATTATTTTCGAGAAAGCGTCGTTATAACATCGTTTTTCCGGAATCAGAATGATTGGTGATGGTGTTGCCAAACTCCACTTACGCTAAAAAAAAACATTTAGATATTGCAGACCAATATACAAAAATACACAACAGCATTTGTTATAGTCTTCCATTTCTACAGGACTTTATTTACTCTTCAAGGAAACACTGATCTTTAATACTGCATAATATACTTTTAATAACGTAAACTTATAAAACAATCATGACTGGTCCTTGTAAAAAACTCTAAACATATGATCCCACTCTGTTCTCAAAACCAAACTAAACTGATCCCCAATTTTCTCATGACACATCTCTTGTCAAATAAACATTCTCAGTTTAAAATACATTTTTTTTTATACAAAAGACAATTAAAATTTCTTTCTCTAACATCCCCTCTAAATTTTATATAACTCAAATAATATCTAATTTAAATCACCTTACATAAAACTTTAACAATCATTTAGGACAACCTGTTAATAACTTCAACAACACTCAACATAGGCCCATCATAAGCCCAACAACACATCACATAATACAAAAATAAAAACACATAGTAGTATTCACTTTCTAACAATAATACTACTAGTTTCTTCAATCAACTTGTCTGCATCTTCAAAGAAACATACAAAAATGTCCCCTCTCAAACTGACATTCACCATCAGTTGTTTTGCTTCTTACAAAATTTCTCCCAACTTTTCTTCAACACCATACAAAACTTTATAAAAAATTGACCTTTAACATCAATTGTTTTTCTCCTCCTTCTTACAAAATCTTCACCAACATACAAAACTTTATAAAAAATTGACCTTCAACATCAATTGTTTTTCTTCTCCTTCTTACAAAATCTGAAGTTTTCTACTCCCAAGTCTTCTTCAGCAACATATAAAAATCTTTATAAAAAATTGACATTCAACATCAATTGTTTTTCTCCTCCTTCTTACAAAATCTGGAGATTTTCTACTCCCAACTCTTCTTCAACAACATATAATTGTTTTTCTTATCACAAATCTTTAACAACATATAATTGTTTTTCATATCACAAATCTTCAACAACATATAATTGTTTTTTTTTTTTTTTTATCACAAATCTTCAACAACATATAATTGTTTTTCTTATCACAAATCTTACAAAATCTAATTGTTTTTCTTCTCCCAACTCTTATCTTCTTCTTCTTACAAAACCCGGAGTTTCCACTCCCATCTTCTTCTTCTTATAAAATCTTGTCTTTCTACTGACTTCAAATTAATTTACTCAAATTTAAAAACTCCGAAACATCATTGTCGCGCAGTGGAAGCGTGCTGGGCCCATAACCTGTTATAGTCTTCCATTTCTACAGGACTTTATTTACTCTTCAAGGAAACACTGATCTTTAATACTGCATAATATACTTTTAATAACGTAAACTTATAAAACAATCATGACACTCTAAACATATTATTCTACTTTTCTCATGACCCATCTCTTGTCAAATAAACATTCTCAGTTTAAAATACATTTTCTTTTTATACAAAAGACAATTAAAATTTCTTTCTCTAACAGCATTGAATAAGCAACAATAGTTATTAAAATGAATATTAAATCAATACAATATACCAAATAGAACCTAAACCTAAAAAAAAAAAACAATCCGGTGGTACAAGTAAAAATAAAAAGACTAACCATTCATATTATTTTTTTACTTTGGCAAGTAAAAGGTGCACCGTGCTTCGCTGAATTCCCGTATTTGTGGGAAACTCACAAAGTAGAACAGTAACACCAGTAACAAGAAAACTGAATATTTAATTGACTTACATACATATTTGTAAGTTAAATATTTCATATTCTATGATTTGTATGGACGAAGTTGTAATCTCTGTTCTGGCGCCAAGGTATCTCTTACGAACCAACCTGCACCTTGGATGGCGCTGTCCTAAGACTACGCTCCCACCAATTACTTAAAAAAATAACAAGTTTTATTTAGTATTTATTCATTCCGAATCTCATTCTGAAATGCCAACCTGCACTGTAGAAGGTTTTTCGTTTTTTCACATGTTTTAAAATGTATTTACTTAAATAAGGATCATCTTTCTATCAACCTTATGATTTAAAAAAAAACACGATTAAGAAAAAAACAAAATAGTAAAAAAAACGGAGAAAATCAGTGCTAACGTGGTAGCCCCTTAGGTGGAACTGTCACTGTCACTGTCAGACAGATGTCTAATCTAAATGTAATAACCAAAAATACCATGTGCGTTGCGGCGACACACGTTATTTGATCATTTTGGTCTATAAATAGTTATTTCAAGTGCACATCGTGCCATGGATTACGTCCTAGGCAGCGTGGCAGCTCTAATTACCGGCAACGTAACACCGAACAGGCCAAAGCTGTTGAAAAGAGCCCTAACTCCGACAAAACATCAGCAATCACCCAACGTTACTCCAAAGAGTGAATTTGTTGAAGATAGATCAATATTTCTCTCACCAAGTATGCAGAAGAAGAAGGCTATAGTTAAGAAGTCACCGAAAAGGATATTTCAGAATCCAGAACTTGAGAATACTGAAAATGGCGAAGGCAATTTAAGTCTCACTAGTCCAAAGGCAGACAAAGTAAAGAAACACTTAAAAGATGAATTAGACGCTGACAGCAGTATATCGAGTCCGAAATCACCAACAAAGAAAGGTAATAACAAAAGAGAATTAACATCTACACAGGAAAGTAATGTTAGTGTTACCGGACAAAATGAGAACGAAAGTACTCCTAAAAAGAAGAAAAAGAAACAGAACTCAGAATCAGATAATACAGTAAGTAGAAAACCTACAGAAAATGTAAGTACTGAAGATACTGCAGCTGTAGCTAAAAGTCCTAAAAAGAGAAAGCAGAGACGCAAGTCAGTAGCTAGCACAGAAATAGCTAAAGATAGCGAAAAGTTAAATGAGTCAACACCTAGCAAGACTCCTCAGAAACAGGAAAACAAGTTAGATAATTCAGAATCAAATGAAAAAACCAATGAAGTCACTCCTAAAAAGAAAAAAAAACCGAGACGAAGGAAATCAAAACAAAATCAAGTAGTAGCAGAAAGCTCCGAAAATAAAGACAAAGAATCAGAAGAGACAGTCAAGGATGTACAGAAGGAAAATCAAGTAGCAACTAAAAAGAAAAATAGGAAACGTAAGAATTCAAAAGGATCACAGAATAAACCAGAAAAAATTGACACTGATGAATCAAAACCATTAGATTCTGACCATGAAGAAGAAGAAAAAACAATAAAATCAGCAAACACAGTAAATACAACTGCTAAAACATCAGATAATAAAGATAAAGAGAATCAAGTAGTAACCAAGGATAAAAATAGGAAACGTAAGAAGTCAAAAGTACAATCAAATTCACCTGTTAAGGTTGTTAAAGAACTGAAACTTGTAGAATCAGATGATGATGATGATGACGATGATGATGATGATGATGATGATGATGACGAAGACGAAGACGACGACGACGACGATGATGACGATGAAGAAGAAGAAGAAGAAAATACTGTCCCTAAAAGTGCAGTAAACCCAAATGCTATAACAGATAAGGAATCAGATTCAGAACATGAATCAGATGATGAAATAGAATCAGAGAATGAAGATATTAATAAAAAGGTTCTAGAATCAGAAAAAAAGGAAGAGTCTTCAGATGAAGAAGATGAAGAACCTAAGGCAAAGCGAGAAAAGAAAGATGTGGAGAAGAAAGAAGGTGGTGAAGAAAAGAGTACTGAAGAAGAGATAAAGAGGACCCTTTTTGTGGGCAATGTGCCTTTTAGTCTAAAGGTTAAAAAGGAATTGAAGAAGATTTTCAATAAACATGGGCAGATAGAAACCATCAGGTAATTTATTTATTATTTATTAAAACTTTATGCACATGTTAAAAAAATCCTGTACAAAGGTGGACTTAATTCCTTGGACATTTTCTACCAGTCTACCTTAGGGTGATGCAGAGAAAAAACATAGTAGGTGCAGGGTGCATAACAGAAAGTGTTTTGAATGTTGAATGTTTTCAAATGTTTGGTACTGTGCTTCATAAATAAGACGTTTTTGTTAATTTTTCAAGCCCCATTTTAAGTCCCATCTCTGATGAATTATTAATTAATTATTTTTAATAAATGAATAGCAGAGTAGAAAAGCTGCCTCTAATTTAAGACTATGGCGGGACTATGGCACTAATAGCTGTCAAATATTTTGCTGTTCTGATGATTCGAAGAAAGAAATTAATAAAACAGTGAAAATTTTGACAGCTATTTGGCTATGTGTTGTCTTAAAAAAATACATGATACTAGAATAACTTCAGTTCAGCGTCATACATTTATATAATCCAATTGCTGAGTTAAGCTCTCAACAACAGACTTATATTTTTTGGGGGAAAAATTTGTTTCAACAACATGTTGGTTTTCTCAATATCTTTTAGTGTTCACTTTTATAATAGCAGTTGTGTTCAAATAAATTACACATTCCTGTGTTTGGCCAGATAACTGGACATAATTTGAAGCTATTACAGAGCCACCACTATTCCCTCCAAAAGGTGAATTCCCCTAGTTTATAACACCATAAACAAGTATCAAAATTCTAATGTCTTACTAATGGTATATTTTCAGGATCCGCACAGTACCCATAAAGGATGCTCGGTCCACTCCCAAACTAGCTGTGATTAAGAATGAACTGCACCCTGAGAGGAACACTGTCAATGTCTATATTAAGTATGCCAATGAAGGATCCATAGAAAAAGTCAGTTTGTGTATTTTTATATGTTCTACTGCATTAGGTTAAGCTTGCAACTTTTCTTTAAAAAAAAAATATATATATTTCTATCCATACATATTATACTCGCAATCTGTTTTTGAGTGATTTCTTTTTGCAATCACTGCCAGTTCACTATTATATTTATAAAACTGAGCAGTTACATGCAAACTGGCTTAATGTGATTGAAGTTGAAGCAAGCAATGTTTTAGTGTGCTCTATCTGAGGCAGATAGTGTCAATTTCATTTATTTACTTACTGCCAGTCTGCAACTGTTATCATTATTAAAACTCTTAATATTTCTCCAGGCCCTAGTAGAGAACAACACTATCCTCAATGAGCACCACCTCCGCGTGACCCGCAGCAGCAGCACGGGCGCTGAGCACGACCCCAAGTGCTCCATCTTCATTGGAAACATGCCGTTTGCTATGGAAGATGAAGTGTTAAGAGCTAAGTTTGAGAAGTGCGGAGAAATACAGTCTGTCAGGATTATTAGGGATATGAAGACTAATGCAGGAAAAGGTGAGTTTAACTATGTCTTATGGTGGATTGAATTGTGATCGATGTTGCGTCATTTAAGAAAACATTCGTTAATGAGTTAATTTCGTAATTTAGGTCAATTGAGGAAAGAGCCATATATGTTCCATTTGACCCATCCCATCAGTGCATGTATGTGTTGTTTTAACCTAAAATAAAATGCATTTGTTACTCCAGGATTTGGCTATGTAAACTTCGAATCAAAAGACGCCGTAGAACTAGCTCTAGCCCTAACAGAAGAAGATCTAACAGTAAAAAACAGAATACTCCGCGTGAAACGAGTCACAACAACCACATCAAAGAAAAAACCAGTTAAAGACAATAGTGGCCAGAAACATAGTGGTTACAAAGGTGGCAACCACCAACCTAAGCAACAAGGAGGTGGTTTCAATAACCAGGCTGACCAACAAAGAGGGGGATTTAGGGGTAATCAGGGCAACCAGCAAGGAGGTTTTAGAGGTAACCAGCAAGGAGGTTTTAGAGGTAACCAAGGCAACCAGCAAGGAGGTTTTAGGGGTAACCAAGGCAACCAACAAGGAGGTTTTAGAGGTAACCAAGGCAACCAACAAGGAGGTTTTAGAGGTAACCAAGGCAACCAACAAGGAGGTTTTAGAGGTAACCAAGGTAACCAGCAAGGAGGTTTCAGATCTGGTAATGACAACAACCAGCAAATAGGTGACTTTAGAGGTGGAAATGCCCAGGGTTTCCAGCAAAGAAATGGGCCGCCAAGCCGTAATAACCAAGGTAATAGGCAGAGAGCGTTTGGAGCCGGTAATGACCAGCAGAGAGGAGGATTCAATAATAAGTTTGGTGGTCAGAAGAATCTACCACAGAAAGATGAACAGGGAAGAGAAGGAGCACACAGAAGGGTCATGAATAAGAGGAAGAATGAGGTAAGAAATAGTTGTAGCTATCGAAATCAACATTCGCACTTAAAAAGTAGCCACATATTTGTTCCCAATGGCATAAAAATACATAAAATGAACATCACGCTGTAATCCCCGATAGCTTAGTCATAGGTGTGCCTATCCTAATAGTTCACCGATGTTTCGCATTAAAAATCCTTTAAGGATAAAAATATGTATTTGCCATTAACCGTATAGTTCGGTACGGACCCCTTTGGGGGCTCGACATTCAAACCTCCGCTGGCTCGGTACTGGCCCCGAAAGGGGTCGGTCATTTAAGTCATACGACCTCCTCATTATTTTTGTAAATATTTTATTTTCTGGTTAAAAAATAATATGGGTGTGCATTCATGAAGATAGTAGAATAAAAATCTCATATGTAAACGTCGTTAGAAGTTCTTTAATTATTGAGCAAGTTTCTTAATTAACCTTTATAAAATCCATGTGCGTAAATTACAATCATAGCCATTTTGATGGCAGTGTAGGTCGACGCTAAAAATCATAAAAAAAATGGTTTTCGGACATATAAGCTCCACATTGTTGGGCCTGATTAACGTGTCCTTTTATTACGTGCAGAAATCATTCGTAATTGAACTTAAATTAGCAGTGGTAATGATACATTTTGAAATCTAAAGTCGAAGTTTCGCGCCAATCGTGCTTGTTTACATTTTTCATTCCACATTATATCACACAGACGCGAATTGATTCTATAACAAATGAGACAAATATCATTGCAAATATTATAAATAACATGAACATGCCCAGATCTTATCGTAATTTGCAATAATAGGACCATTAACACGTAATATTCATAACCACTACTAAATTCACTTTCGAAAATGACGTCCATTTCTTTTTTTTTTATTTTGTGATGTGTAAATGCGATTATTTCAATCGATTATTGTCTTGTAAATCAATCAACTCGAATAATTAAATTAAGGAATATCAGAAATTGATAGATGAAAAAAAGAATAATTTTGTAATACGTGTAAAATACTATAAATATTGATAATAATATTTTTTACGCCACTAAAACCGACTCAACAACAAACAGTAGAATCTGATCTATGGTTAAATTCGCGCCAATTTTATTTTTAGATAAAAATTCAAATAAAGAATGCGCTCGCTGTTCGAATTTATATAATGTTTACTTGCTATTTTATTAATAATTTGGTTTTGTACCTACTATTTGAATGTGAATTGCAAATAGAAATAAATAAGGTTGAATATAGAACGCGTTTATTATGATCTTGGTAGGCACAGAAAAAAAAATCAGCCAAGGTAAAATATATTTGTTCGACAAAATTGTTTGTAGTATGGTTGGATTAGTTATTTGGAAAGCGTTTTCATTCTTTCCTAAAACATGGCTCGTAGGCCAAAGTGTTCTTGGAGTGGGGTAAAAATGGCCTAGAGACCACAATTGAGATGGAAAAAAAACCCCGGTACACGACATCAAGAAAACACCAGGTACAAAATGGACCCATTTTGAACCTGGAGTTTTCTTGATGTCGTGTTTTTTTTGGGTGGGAAATCATCAAATAACTTCCCCCGCTCTAGGCGAAGCGTGGGGTTGTGTCAGACTTTTACTGACTAATGTCCACCGATCGATGTTCCTTCTTTTACTCGGGGCCGCGGTATCTCTTTCGAACAACCCGCAATCCTGGCAGGACCCTACCGGGGTTGCGGGTCTGACACTCCCCCCCGCTCCGCCCAGAGCGGGGGAAGTGAGGCGCCACGGCATCCTCACCTACCACCTGACGCTGATCCTCACCGGGCACGAAAGTTTCGGGACGTTCCTACACATCATCGGGCGGGCGGAAACACCCAGGTTTCACCAATGTGACTATCGCCCGGAGGACACGTTGGAGCACACAGGCAGTCTGCTCTTTTGAGCGGAGCAGCTCTCTGTCCCGGAGGAGATGGTGATGTTTGAAGGAGAGAACCTCAAACCAAGCCAGCCACCGCGGGAGACGCTACAGGGGTCGGGCGCCGCGAGACGACAACGACTTTTTGTTAAAAGTTTAACAGGAGCGGATAGTTGATGATTTCCCATTCAAGTGGCGCAAGACCGATATAAATGGGGGAATTTAAAAGAAAAAAATTAAAAAAAAAATTCCTAAAGAAGTCCTTAAATTCCAAAAAAGAGAGCCCTACCTCATAATAAATAACATAACCCAAATATCAAATCTGTGGTCTCTTGAAGCTGTGAAAAAAACAACCCTCCAAGTCTACGTAGAGAAAAGATATGACCGTTTATTGTCGTCAGTTTGTACGGAACCCTTGGTGCGTGAGTCCGACTCGCATTTAGCCGGTCTATTTTTAATAGGCTGAAGGTCTCCTTATACCTTTCTTTTTTTTTTATCCAACCAATACTTTTAAGTGTCAATATTTTAGAGCCCCGATGTGTACTTGTGTACGGAGTCCCTGTATGTCTAAAACAAGGCTCTACTGCGGAGGCACGTCTTTCTAGGTGCGGTACGGTATGGTTTTGCCGGCTGGGCTGCCTGACTGGCTACCTACAGAATTAGCATGACCTACAAAATTGGCCGCCATTTTCATTTATCGTCATTCAAGAAAACAGCCAAAATCTTTTACCGCGAAACCGTTTGACAGCAAATGTACCTCAAATCTGGGCGCATAACAAAATAATTATAGCATAATAAAAAAGCACGTGACAAAATGTCTTTCTTTTATAATCGATATCATAGATATTTGTACAAGTATAATATCTATAGTAGAATATTATGCCACCTCCATAGGTAAATTCCTCAATGGTCCCAAAACATTTTTTTAAAGTTTACTCTATTACGATTATCGATTAGGTTGAATGCAACTTTTTAATCGTAATGATGAAACTTAGTTTTACGGTCAGCACTAAGAAATGTCAAATTGCAACACATTTTGTAGTATTTTTTGTCGAGATTTGTATCGTGTTTTTTTATTAATTTATATGTAAAATGGCAAAAATAAGAATGCAGATGGAATGTTACTGTTTTTATTTTAGATTTCCGATTTTATTATCAAATGGTTATCTTGTGTATGTACATTATTTCCAGCGTTTTAAAGTACCTAATTTTTGGAAGGGTGTAGTAATATGTATTTTACACACATTTTGCAATAGATTGACGCCGTTTTATCGACCTTATGAGGTTTTTGGAAATATAAACCTCAAACTTATCGTATGAAACAGCCGCTGTGATTTATTTTTAATAACAAAATTGAATGCTGTAAATTGATGAAAAATCTTGAATTTCATGACAATTCGCGTCACCCCACCGATTCAGCTGATGTGTCATATGTCAAAATCCTGTCGTGCAGAGTGGTTAAAGTTATAAGTAGTATTATTTAGATCTCAGCTTCGCCGAGTCCTTAAATCGTTATATTGTAAAACACAATTGGTGCAAGCGCGGTTTAACTCGAGTACTAATTATTAATCTATCGCTTTTAGGAGAACGGAGGCGGTGATGCACCTCCAAACAAGAAACCGAAAGATATGAACGAACCTAACAAAGAAAAGAAAAGCAGAAAAGAATTTGTTGGCATGACTGCTGAAAAGAAAAAGGTTAGTACCCCTTCGTAAATGAAAGTTTCTCCTCAATAAGCAATACACAAAAGACGACCTTAAAAAGGTGACTGAGAGTCTACGCGTATTTTAAAAAGTTTGAAGTATAGTAGGTGTAGAAAAGGGTATTATAGAATTTTACTCTTCAAGATCTATTCAAGGCATTTAAAAGTGTAGATCACAATACAGTTGTTAATGAATTTAGAAAAGAAAATTTGTTCTGTATCTATGCTGCTTTTATTTTATCAAAACATTAAAAATAAACATTTGAAAAACAATAGATATATTGCAACTCCATAAGTTGGCTTGGTAAATGTAGGTGTTTTACAGGGCACTATTATGTGTCTTCTCCAATTCAAAACTGTCACGTCCATTTTGGTCAGGTTTTGTTATTAATATTAATAAAGTTATTTACATTTCAGAAACGTAAAATCGACAAAGGACAAAAGAAGAAGAAGGCACTCAGTGAGATTCTAACCAAATAGTTTGGTTACAGTGATAACTCTTCCAACTGTATGTAACTTATAGTTATATTAAGTTCATTAAAATAATAAATATTTTAAGTTTTATTCAGTATTTGATTGTCTGCCATCATCTTGGTAACATATGACTGCACCACATATCGTGAAATGAATATAGCGTTAACAACCAAAAGATCCCTCTGAGGTATCGAATCTGAAACAAGGTGATCCAACAGATAACCAAAGTAGTCAACATAGCTTACAAAATAAGTCAATTGATGTGGTAATGGGCCGGCCATATTAGCCGTTAGAGTAAACGTGTTCTTGAGTGGAGATCGCGTGATCGCGTGGTAGGTGAAGTGACGGTGGCTGCTGTGGCTGGCTGATAGCTGCTGGATGAGAGTTACAGACAGTTGAGCTAAGCGAGGCCTATGTCTAGCAGTGGCATTGCAGCTACTGACAAAGATGTAGTAATTTCTAACAGTACGGTAAAATACTCTCACTATTCACTGATTGCTTTGAAAATAGGACCGTATTGTTTATACTATTGACGCGGAAATTAAGCGACGCCTCGTTCATTCTCGTGACTCGGTCGCGTGCCTCATAGTGATTTCTCGGGAGGCTTCGATAATACCCGAGAACGCGTTGGCAAGTTTTGACTTGGTCACGTACTGTCACGTGCGCTTTCGTGTTTATATGCGCATCCTTACTCGGTGTCGAGCCTTCTATCACAAGCGCATTTCTGATCTTGTTCTGAATTGCAACCAGAGGCTTTAGCATGCTAGGCCTAGGAGGATATTTCTAATCTGTCTGAAGTAAACTTCACAATCGTTATTTTTTTTTTGTCAATCATTTGAGACATAATGATGAATGGTGAGAAGGCCGGGCCTAATTATTATTTAAGTTTAAACACACTGAACGGTTTCCGTAGTTTTCGATTACAAAGTGTAATAAATGTATGTAGTTTTTGGAGATTTTATGTAAAATTCTCTTTGAGGGGTCATAGTATGCATGTGCTCCTGGTATGCCTCAAAACAGGCTTAAACTTCTTTAGACTTGTAGTAAATAAAAATACATAAAATATTTGGTACAGTATTTATTGTATAGTTGTCATTACAAAAATGTCAATGTTAGCAAAAATAATCACAGTCTGACACTTCTAAGATACAATAATTAATTAAACAGCAATCGATACTCTCGTCACAATATCTACCGACGGTTTTACAAAACTATTCGATGTTCCATTTGCTAAGCGAAATCTCTAGACCGAAAATTATAAAAAAGAGAATATTTTATACAAAACGCCACGTATAACTTAAAATCTAGACTTCTATCTACCATTTCTAGACTCCGTAACAACCTAACTTAACTGTACATCACTAAAATCTATAAAATGATGTGACCATTGAATTATTATAGATTTTGAATACCTTAAAGTTTGTGTTGCCGTTTAAAAAACAAGATGGCGCTGCCGTTTACTCAATAATTATTATATTTTGAATAACTTGTCACATTTTTATAATATTCACAAAGATTTTATAACAGAGTCAAAACAAAAATAATAATCATGAAGTATCTAAAGTTCAAACCAGTTTTTTTTTAATATTTTGATCCAAAAAAGGTTTTTTGAAAAAAGTTTCTTATACACCATTATTTGTTTATGGCACCATCTTATTCTATGGTAACTCATTTATCAGGTATTTTCAACATTGCATGTCAAAATCTTATATTATAATGTCCCTTACCGATATCTAGATAATCCTGTGTTTATTTTGAGATGAGGCAAAATGTATGAAAAAGGACGAGTTTTAGTATTACTTAGTAAGGTGGCAACACCGAATTTGGTATTCTTTTTTAAAAAATAATTGTAATATAGCAGCACTGCTTAGTTTTTGAAATAGTTGATAACCCAAAACACATTTAAAAATTAATTGAATACAATACAAACAATATAGAAGAGAACTCTCGAAATAAACACAAGAAAACACTATGTTAACCCTAAAAAGCGTTGGACCAATCATTATTGCTAACATTCCCGTTAACCCTAGAATATCTTGACACTAACGCATAAATATAAGCTACTATTTACATTCGACTAACAGTCAATTAGCTATAAAACCTAGGTCATTAAAAAACAGTTTTGTTCGTATTTTTGAGCAAAATATATTCTTATGAGGATGTTAGAGCAAAAAGGGTTTAACACAAATTTATCCTTTAAATTTTTTATTAATAATAAATTAAAAAGTTCAATATTTCTTTTGGTCAATGAATCTATGACTTTTTCTTCCTTTTTTCTAATAATCAAATGAGCTACTTATAATGTGGGTTATGCCACTTTTGCACAAACGTCTTCAAATACGCAAAAAAGTGCCCATGTCTGCGTTACTAAGTTAGATTTAGAAATCACACCACAGAAAACTTTTTCTTGTACACATTGGAAAAGTAAGCCGTACACTTTCGATATTTGGTGGTAACAGGCATAAGCGTGATTAAGGCATTTTATCAAACACCCAGACTTTTTCCTTGACATCTATTTTTTTTTGTTTTTTTTTTTTATATATTTTTTGTTTAAGTTACGATTACGACAGTGTACAGCCAACTTTGACTCGTCTACCTTCACCTTTATAATGAAGAAATAGAAACTGACTAAATAAGAGGCTTGGTCCATGAATATTTAATAATTATTTTCCATCGAAAGCTATTAACGTACACAAATAATTTACAAATATACTACATCAGATTTTTGTTTGCTAGAATTGATATGACTGTCAATAATGTGATGCAAAAATAAAAATTAATGATAAGATTTATACAATTCAAATAATAACGATCAAATTCACTGATAGCTCACGACGGTAAAAATACACCATTTAAATGCTATTCTTACGAAACAGATACATTTAGAAACAATCTATAGGACGGAATTTGTCGAAAACGACTTTTATAAACGGACCAATGCCTGAAGCAACTGCAATGGCATCCTAATTTCTTTTGAACTTCAAAATGGTTAATGTGACGATTAAAAATAGAGCGATCCAGGCTAGAGTTGACACGAAGCCCATGTAGACCTCTGGGTCTGTGATGGGCCATCCCCTTGTCAGGATGGACCGTAGCGAGTTTGTGGCTAGGGTCAGGGGTAGACACAGAGAGACGTATCTTAGTACCCAGGGCATGCCTTCAATGGGCCAGATGACACCACTGAGCAGTAGCGTGGGATAGAAAGAACCGAGAGCCAGTTGGATCGCGTTTCGTTCTAGCTCACAAGCCGCGGAGATGACGAAGCCGAAACACATGCCGCATAGACCTGGAAACATGAAAAATAATGTTAATATTTCTCTTATCTACATTCATCTTTTTTATAATAATGACGATTGACTAATTTCCTCAAATACACAGAGATTTCGTTACTTATGTTTAGGTTTATGAATGTTTTCGAATAAAGTAACATTTATTTTTAATCTAACCGTTCATTAAATAAATTATTACTTTTGAGTTGATCGTCCATCGGTTTCTTAGATTTTTTTTCTACTACGACTATATCCTGTTAGATGAGCCTCTCTTTTGCTGACTATTATAAAAAATATTATTGCCGTGTAGTGTCTGTGCAATACATTTTATAGTTTAAATTAGATTAAGGAAGTTCTGCTTTTGTAACTTGTATTTATTTATCATGTACTGTAGTGGAGGATGCAATCTACTAGAATGAAAGTGCATAAAATATTTTCAAGATTATATTTTAAATCATATTTTCAGCAGTATATCTCACACAGGAATGAAAAAACAAGGCTCAGCCCTTCTACTGCTTTTAAATCTTTATTTAAACTTTGAGTAAGTATTCTAATGTCTTTGCAAACCAGCCTGTATTATGTTAGTCGCATCAAGGAATGTTCAAATCACATAAATAACTTTTTTTTGTATAAAACTACAAAATATTTTTTTCTCTTCCCTAAGATGACTAAGTTTTATGACAGCAAAAAATTCAAGATATCGTTATTCTATGACAAATTCTTCTTCATAAAATATGACAATTATTATCTTGTTAAATGACCATAAAAAGTTGAGACATTATAGTTGGTCACACCGGTCATTACGAGAATTATGTGCATCATCCGGGAATTAAGAATAGTATTGTGTAGTAAGAAAAAAAAACCACTTGCGACCACTTATGATAATAATACTACGTGGGTAGCTAGGTATAAATGTTTGTTTTGAATAGGTACTTTGTTCGTTGTTTTTGTCTACAGGTGAATCTTATGTATTTATGATTAATCAAATGGAACAAAATGTAACATCCTCTCAGATTTGAAAAAAAAAAACATATTATATCACGCTGCCAGGTTCTTTTTTATTTTATCAGAAGCTTTTATCCTCAAAGGCCAGCCTCATCATAACTTAACCTATTCTATACTACAAAACTTAACATTTCCGGGCTACTATCTACTGAGAGATTTCTCGTGGAACCCGCTCAGAGTGCTCGACGTGGGAATCGATTCTAGGATCTCATACAGTATCGCTTGCGATCATGCCTAAGAGGCATTTAGTATCTCAGATATAACGTAATTCGTTAAACATATTCGCCTTGAATATAAACTTTTTGCACATCAGGTTAAGCTTCAAATTTTCATTAAAAAAACGAGCACTCACCTTGCAACAAAGTAAGCATAATAACAAAAATGATGTTGCCATTATTCTTCACCCCAAACACGACTATCATGAAGATCAGCACCAGGGCAGTCTGACCACACATGACCACGAACTGCGTCACCACGTGAGAGAACAGGATCTCTCCGGGAGACACTCCAGCCACCCACGAGCGGTCGAGGAGACCTTCCATCCGTTCTACGATGAGTGCTGACGATGTTAGGGCGACGGCTAAGAAGAATACGATTCTGGAAGGGACATCAAGGTGTTTAGTTTGACGGGTTCTTTAATGTGTTAGGAATTCAGATATAAACTACTTCCGGAAGTAAATATAATTTTCGTCTTTTTAGTGTTTTTTGGAAGACAGTTGTTTGGCAAAAAAGTTTGTTTTATTTCAGCCTTTATAGTTAGGGTATGATGGTATCTCAGACAATTCTTATAAATTTTTCATTGCTACTAAGAGATATCACCATGTCTACCATTTATGTATATGTCGTAGGATAATTTGATACTTCGAATCTTCGCGGAAATCCTAGGGGTTTTGCGAAAACGCGGATAATTAGACATAGGCGAAAAATTATCAAATCTTACTGGACAAAGTCAGGATTTTTGCGAAAATACTCGTTACTATAGTAAGATTTGATGTGCTCAACACTGATTCGCTACAATTTTGCTGGCTGACTTCTAATTGGTTCCTAGTTTGCCGATGATTAACTTCAAGTATTGTATCATAGAGTTATGAAGGTTTAGAATAGGTGAGAAAGGAAAATCACTAAATTGATTTTTATAAACTTTTTATTGAAAATTTTAGTATGTATGTTGTTTTCTACAGACAATAGGAGATCTCAGTCGTAGTAAAAAAAAATGATCCAATTTTAGGGTGTAATCCATAAATTGGATGAAACTGGTTAGGTAAACAATTAGTTTAATAGTGCAACAATGGCTTCTTCGATCAGTCTTGTGAATTAAAGTCTTGAGATAAAATCACTCATTCATCAGCCTTCTCTTCTCTTATACAGCTAAACTTAAGATATATTGAGGCAAAATTATTATCACATTCTGGTTCACTTATAGTGAACAAAATAACTACAACAAATTATTATTGAATTAGCAAAAATAGGAAAAAATAGACTTATTCAAAGAAATTAAAAGATAACTAGAAAAAAATTTGAAAAGCGAATAATCACAGAACAAAAGATAATTAAATACGTCACTAATGTGAAACTTACGCTGAGTTGCATTAAGACGTCAACCAATCAGAGACGATCTCTTATTGAACGCGCTGACCGACCAATCAGCGTTCTTATTTCATAACAGCCAGCGTTTCGTTTCGCAATATTGCTATAATAACGAGTATTTTCGCAAAAATCCTGACTTTGTCCAGTAAGATTTGATAATTTTTCGCCTATGTCTAATTATCCGCGTTTTCGCAAAACCCCTAGGATTTCCGCGAAGATTCGAAGTATCAAATTATCCTACGACATATATAAGATGTATTACAGAAAATAATTCATAAATTACCCAGTCAATATATGTATAAAATTCAATGGCCCACAATCGACAGATAAATCGCATAACAAACATACATAAAAAAAATACAGTCGAATTGAGAACCTCTTACTTTTTTTAAAGTCGGTTAAAAAAACTTGAATATAAAAAAACAGAGGAAGCAGAAGAGAAGTTGGCCGTTGCCCAGCTGAGGGAAATAATGTAATATATAAAAAAATGGATAAAGAATAAAATAAAATTATCCACCAGATAATAATAGAGCCTTCACTATCTGGGGGTAGTAATGACAATGCAACTTACGTCAAAATAACTCCAGGAGCAACGAAGTCAGTAAACGAGGGGTTCTTGTTGCCGTAGATGGGGTCCATGAAGTCGATGGGGATGTCGCCCAACTTGGGGTTGTAATCACACGTCTGCAGCAAGTCCTGGAAGTAAACATTAAGTGTTACGTGATGAAAAATAAAGAATAAACATGAAAACGCTACGCATGTTGGACAAGATTGAATTTTCTTGCTAAGTTTAGAGGTTTCTAAAGAACAAAAGTGATTTTTTTAAAACGAGACTTGGGTCTTATGAGGATTTGAATTTGAATTTTGGAACGATATCCGACACGGTACATAACTGGTAAAATAATAACAGTTCGGTTGTTAAAAATAACTAAACATACACAGATAAATATAACCTAGAAAACCTGAAATAAGAAAACACCTGGCTAAGTGCACAGTTTTTCACACTTGTTACATAGTTTACAGTCTGTGCAAAAGTATGAAAATGCATTACCTATGCGATCTAATCTAAACTAACTTAGCAGCTTAGCCCATGGTCTGAAACATGTTTTAGACTCAAAAAAGAGTTGGACGAACAAACGTAAGATAACAGTGACACTTACCTTAGCAAAGTCCCTGTAGGAGAACTGTATATCCCTGTTGAGCATGAGGCCGATCTGTTGGTTGGACATGTCCAGCCACACTTGCACCTCCGACGATTCGATGGTCTCGTTGTCAGCAGTGTCAGCTGTGGGAATATGTAGTTTATAGTTTGGGGAGCTGTTTAACAAGTTACTACTTTGCTGAAGGTCGAAAAGTATCCGCAGGAACGAAAACCGGTATATAAAGCCTCTGTACCTAACCTAGGGGTCAACTTTTGAGTCAAATTTAACCAAAACCCGAACAGCAATAGTCACTGGACAGAGCTTTCGCATTTTTAATATTACTAGCGGCCCGTCCTGGCTTCGCACGTGTGCAATGTAGATACTAATATTATACATGTAAACCTTCCCCTTGAAACACAATCTATTAAAAACACTGCATCAAAATCCGTTGCGCTGTTTTATACATCTAAGCATGCAGACAGGTGGTGAAAAAAATAAGCAAAAATACTTTTAAAAGTTGCTAGTTGTATACATTTTATTGCTCGACCCTGTACTCACTGACTGCCTAATGAATGTCGCTTTGAAACTCACCCAAAGCCAGTCTCGCTACAAGCGAGTCGGTATAGTTCTCGTTGAAGTACAGCGCGCCCCAAGCCTCTCCATCCTCGACCGCCTTCAGGGCATCCGTCAGGTTGGCGTAGTACTCCTTGATCGTGTGGTTATTTAGGTTGTCCAAGTATCGACAGGACAGATTCTTCATAGAACAGGAAGCGTTGTAGGGACATAAGCCGTCGATGATGCGTACGTCGTCGTTTACTATAGCCTGGAAGAGAAGAGTACACGTTAGTGGGTCATTGAAGAATTGTGGTTAGGGATTTGTTATATGGCATTCAGTTTGCCAATCTAGCTCTGTATTCTGCAGTTAACTAATTCCTTGATTTTGTGTCATTTTTGAAGCCGTTTTGAGGAACTGAGAAGATGTTCTGGGACGTCAGGAATTCTTTTTTGAAGATATTCTAGGACTTACGTCAGGAGTTCGTGTTTTAGTCTTAACTTTATTAAGCATTACAAATTCAGGGGCATAGCAACATCCAAGAAAACAGCACTGTTTTAATCACATTTAGCTAGCAGAGAAAAATCAAGCTGTACAATATGATCAGCACCGTCACATTTTTGCAACAATACAGTAATACCGTTAGTATACGTCATAGGATGATGAGGCCCGAGATTGTTGTGAGTTCATTCGTTATTCTCATTTCTCTTCTGTAAGCTTTGGCTTTGTTCCTTGTTTCCTCATCCAAGTCCACAAGTGTACTCACCAGCCTCAACCCGCTAGGATCCCTGCCGATGGCCAGACAGAAGAGGATGACTTGCATCACGGGGAGCACGAAGATGAACAGCATCACGCCGATGTTACGCCACATCCGGAGGAAGTTCTTCTGGATTAAAGCCTTTATCTTGCCGCGAGATGTGAACTGAAAGAAAGAGAGGATTGATATAGAATTTTGCAATAGAATGTGGATAAGATTTGGCACTTTTTCTTGCAACATGCAATATTGAGCCCATTTAAACTCCATATAGTAGACAAGGATCGCTTTGATGAAATGCAGAAACGATCAGATCTTTCTTATGCCAATTTATTTCAGTTGGTGGTATTGCTCAAGTTTCTTTGGTGGATGAAAAATTAATCCTTACGTTTAGACAGTCTCCGCAATCCTCACAATCGGGTGTCACGTCGGTCACCTTGCCAGGAATCTGAAACGTAAGAAAGTAATGATTAGATTGATTCAGTGTAATAACTGGCGCACGCAAAGGTTCGATTACACCGGCACAGGAGATCAGGAGGTCTACTCTAAAAACACGAAATCCGTAGTTTTAGCAGAAATTACGGTCGTTTTCTACTCCGTATCACTTACACAAGGAGACATAAGATTAATTAGGTGCCCGAACTAAAAATTAATGACAACCACATTGGACCGTTTTGAAGTAGCGCACTACTTTCGAACGGGCCTGTATCTTCGTTGACGGACATAAAGAATAGATCCCCTGTATCTGTATCGGGTAGAATATCCGGTGCTTGCAGAGAGTGAGTGATCCTGTGTAAAGGGACATCACTTGTCTTGTCACTCGTGTAGGGTGGGTAGACGTTTTTTCTAAACATATTAAATCAACCCTCAAACCCTTGAAACAAAACCATACTCACATCACCATTGGAACCGGCCCCATGGTCCACAATCAGCACCTCCTTACTCTGATGGAACACCAGACCCACGACCTGCGCGTCCTCAGCCGCATAGGGCGCCTCCTCACGCTTCGACATCTTGTTTAGCCCCAGAGCTCCACCAGTTACGTTCAGCTCCACGACTTGGTTCGCTTGGCCTGGAAGAGAAGGCACGTTTTGTTGGGAAGGTTGCTCCACTGAAAGGAAAATGTGAAGGAGTATTTAGATTTTTGGTGAAAGAAGAAATTTAGTTTAGAATAGATAAGAGAGCTTTGTTGGATCTTCTACTCTCGGCTGAGCGCCGTAAGTTGAGAATTCGACAGCATGCTTTTGGGCATTCACTTACGTGTAACGCTAATGTTTGTGAAAACGGAAATGCATAGCTAGACTAGACTTAGAAATGAAAGGGTGGTTAAATAAATCAGTGTCATATGTAGTAAAGTGTTAGATATTTCAGATGTGAACTTGGAATTGATAGCATAACATAAGTACCTAAGTAGAAACACAGTCGAATTTTCAAAAGCAATTTAATTTCCGGCTGTTCGGAATTTCTGTCGTTGGCGAATTCATTCTCAAATTGTTGATGAAAATATTAGTTCTATCGTCTATCACGCCGGTAATCCCTGAAGAGTTAAGCAGATCCATATATATGTACTTAAAGTAGGTACATCCACATGCTGTAAGCATCACAGCGTCGAAGTTAAAATCTTGATCCATCTGCAGTCATTTGATTATGATGTAAACAAAAACCAGTCCCCAAAATAAAAATGCAGGAAAAAAGAAAATCAGCATTTTATGTGCGTTGAACACATATTAGACATTCCGGTTTACAAAATCGTGTGATATCTTAACCTTAACATAGCATTTTATATCTAACAATCACCGTTTTTCTCATAAGACCTGTGTTTAAACAGGCATGTGGTTAAGAAATGTGTCGTCGTCACGTGCACTGAGGTAGAAAACAAACGGAATGTTTTCATTGTGAGTTTGAGGGAGAGAGTGCTACACTAGAATAGACATGATTTATGCATATGGTATCGGTTTGAATAGATAGCTGTAGGTTTCCTAGAACTATACTGTTCTCTGTTAATATCCCGGAAAATCAATAGACAAAGCAACGGCTTTTAAAACAATAGCTGTGTAGCGGCATTACAGAATGCAAGACAGCGCCATCTATGACACAAAAGAAGAACTTGCGTCAAAAAACCCGATAATAGTTGGGTAGCAGATTACCAAGCACGACACCTGTCTTGGCGAAGGATCCTCCCTTTTCTATAGTGGATGAAGAACTTTACACCCTGTTCTTCAAACCCATATAGTTATGAAAGCTAGTCAGATTCCAAATAAAAAGGATCCGTTTTATTCTATTGCGGTACATCTAAAAATAATATTTCAATAATCGTGGAGGCATCAAAAACAACTTCATTGATTGAAGTCTATGGAACAATGGGTACGGCAGCCTTGACTGAACAATTTTCTATAAACAATTGACAGTCGATAGGTACCTATATACGTGCTACGCAACTATGTCATTATGAGTTAATTATTGCTGTAGAGGTAGTAAACCAATCTCAGGCTGGGGTAAAAAGGTTGGCTAGAGGGTTTGATCAATTTCGGTTTTGGATTTTCTTTTTCTGAATGTCACAGTAGGACTGAAATATCGGGTTTTTATTGTATCTTTCAAATATCTCTTTTTTTTTCCTTTGACCATAGACGAAAAGCCTAGCTTTTTCACAAGTGTAGGTACTATACTATAGTATGCACTACAAAGCTATCAGTCCCTGGAAACCTAAGTATTTTCTTTACTTTAATTTGCCCCGGCGGTTGAGAGCATGCCATGCTCACTCAAATGTCTCGCTGATGGTGGCGGGTCAGATCAATTTTCCCTTCAAATGGTTTAGTTGAATGGTGCTGATCCATGCGTCATGTTCGTGTACGGGTGCTCATTTGGGTTGATTCAAGTTATTTGAATCACTTTTTTATTAATTGTCTTTTGATTTTTTTTTTGACTTTTTTAACGTGCACGTTTTTCTACATTGTTCTCACATAATGTACTAATATCCTGAAGGTTTTTTATTAATATCCTGATTTTAAAAGAGTATCCATGAAGTTTCTTGCCAATTCTTCTCCATAGAGATCTACGCTTTGGAATCGGTAACTACAGTACTTTCGCAGTTATTATGCCTTGTGACTGGGGCTGTAGCTTCATTTTATTGTTATCATTTTATCGTCAGCTCAAAAGAGCCTTTACCTGGCCTACCTAAACAAATTTCTTTTGATTTGTATTAGTCTAGTATTTCGCACCTAATTATTTACGTATCTTTCGATCTAAGTCATCTAATATAATATTAATCAAGCAACTTTTTAATAAAACATTTTTCACTCTGATTAACTTACCAAGCATCTATCTACACAAATAAACGCGGCATGCATACAAAACGTTTATTTTACATTGTAATATAATAAAATTTAAATACGCCATCAATAACGCGCTTATATACCTACCTACCTCTCTGCTTATTAAGGTAAAACTAATGATCATTCATCATTACTCCATCAGTCAGTGACAAACTGACTATTCTATTCACTGTTGAATAGTATTACTAAGTGACTACTTTGAAATTATTCGCTAAGTATTTAAGTATGTCATATTTGTTGTTGAAAAGCGTATTATTAATGGATATTGAAGAACTTGAGACTACCTACCCTATCTTTTTTAAAGAGATTCATAGAAACGTGTGTGATGTGTTAATGACTAACTGAGCATTGTAAGCAAATAAAATGCCATGTGCTTCTGAATTCAAATTTCAAACCGACATCATTCATCATTTTCCTGCCCTTGTCCCATTCTATTTGGGGTCGGTACAACATGCTTTCTTTTTCCATTCTCATCTGTCTGAGGTCACGGCATCATTTACTCCTTTTTAGGGAATCCTAACTTAAAAGGAAAACGACGACACGGTTAGCGCAGTGGTTGAGCGATCGACTGCTGCGCTGCGTGTCGCGGGTTCGATTCCCGCACGGAACAAATATTTGTATGACCTGCAGATAGTTGTTTCGGGTTTGGCTGTTTGTGTATGTGAGTTTAAATGTTTGTAAACGCACCCTATAGGAGAAATTCCTAGTGAGGGGCAACGTTTTTTTTTTTTTTAAATGGAATGTTCTAATGGTCTCAAACTTTTTTATACAAAGAACCTGACAAGTTTGTAACACTATCAGAGTATACGGTCTATTGGGCAGATACCTTAATACATATTAATTTCATCACCCTCATGAATAATTCCTGCAACCTTGAGCGCTGGACCTTTGACCTGCTTGAGACAGCGAGTCAGAGATGAGTAAGCGAAACTACAGTTTATGGCGAAAATCATCTTCGGAACAATAGCACGCTGTTTATGACTGGACCTTGCATTGTGCATCTGTTTCGTAAGGCCGCGGTGGCACGCAAGACGGCGCTAGGGATGGGCTTTAAGTGTAGGCCGAATATTCGAATATTGGGTTTTCGATATGACGAAATTGATGTAATATCTATGAGTTTCATTTTATTTTGCCTGTGGCTGGTTATGCTATGTAGGTATGTATAGGGCACACATATTTGGGATATAGAACTTAAACATAACTTTATTGGTATCGATATTCATCCCTCTCACGGGAAAACAGGGGCCTAAGTCTGCTATTACAATGGTGTCAGAATGGTCGATCACTGATCGCATAATGGTTGATTTTGACAAGTTTAGTATGTAGTAGATTACCAAAATTATCAAAATCAACCATAATGCGATCAGTGATCGACCATTCTGACACTATTGTAATAGCAGACTAAGGCCCCAGGTATGATGTTGTGAATTGTAATTGGAAACTAATTATGGAAATACGATTATCATTCAATTAAAATAGGGAAATAGAAACAAGCTGAAGCTCAAGGCTGTAGCGAAATTGAAGATTTAAAAAAAAACTAGCCTTAGCATGAACGATAATTTACCTAACCACACATTATAACATTCTCTTTTCTCTTAAGTTCATTCGATAAATGACGTTTCGGCCAAAGCCAAAATGCCGAATACCGAACATCGGCTCATCTCTAACCTAGAAACATTAACTTGTATTCCAAAGAAGTAATTTTGCAACAATCGCAATATTACTAGAATTTACATAAATTACGATATTATAAAATGTTCTGTTGTGCAACTTTCATAAACTTGTGATTTATCGTCGGATAAAATGTTGACTAATAATTTATTATTTTTAGATGCAACATGTGTTCTACTTCGCCTTTTAACGCTAGCTAGCTGTGCCCCGCGGTTTCACCCGCTGCTCAGCTCCCAAGTGTCGTAGAGTGATGTTATATAGGCTTTGTTACTTCCTTATAATGTAGCTTTCTATTGGTGTCAAAATGTCTAAAATCGGTCCAGCAGATTTGGACACTATTAGACTCAACCAGTTCTCTTACTTTACTAAGTAGTGATTGGAGCCTCCTTTTAAGTTGAATGAGACTGTATTAGGATACTCCGCTCTTCCATACATTATGAATATAGGTACTCTCACGCCACTTGACTCAATTCTTGGCAACTTTCATCCAGTTACTACCAGCCATCCAGTGAAGATCGTTGCCCAACCGAGCCTGAGGGCGTCCCATCTTACGAGCCTTTTGTCTCCACTTAAGAACACATCCACCTCATTGGTCATTCCTTCTAATACGGCCGGGCCATTGCCACTTCAGCTTAAATAGGTATTCTGTGAGTTATGTCTACAACAACGGTTCACTGTCGGACCCCTCGTTCTCACGTATAAATTTAACAAAAAGCGTGTATTTAGCTGCCTGCTTCACTAGCCACTAGACCGAATATTAGGTAATATTTAGATCATTGAACTCCAAATCATACTTTACAACATAAGCAGGAGATTTAAACACACATTAATATATTACAACCAAGTTATTATGATAATTTACTTTGCAATGAGAACTTTTTGATTTTAAATTGGTCAACAGCAGATGTGTGAACACTAATTTATGAATTTACATGGTGTAACTTCAACGCTCTAACTGATACCACGATCTCAGCATACATTTTGACCCTTATGCCGTTCATACAGACGCTTTGCAAGCCAATACGCGGGAAAACATTCATCTAGAATTAACTTCAATGGACTATTGTTATTCCTTAGACTCGTTATTGCAGTTTTTATACACGACAGTATAAACTCTTTGCCACAAGCTACATGGTCAGCCGACACGTGTCTTGCGACGGCGATTAACAAGGAAACAAAAGATATAAATTGTTGGAAGTGAAACACGTGACTGTTGATTGACGCGAGTCGCAGCACATGAGGTCGTAAACGGGGTGGAAGACCCGTGCGGTAAACATCTACGAGATAATTATGAAATAATAGTTCTGATGATTGCTATTGGAGATGATTTGATTAAGAAAGCCATGCTTGTTGTGTTAATAATACCTGTTTGTTAAACACATTCTGGGCATTGTGCGTCATAAATGGGTGAATATCCCAGGCGCTAATTTTACGTGTCCACGTTGAGAATCATGGTGTAAAATGATGGGATGTTTCTTAATTTTTTTTCTAGTGAACTACTTAACTTATTCCACTTAGGGCCACAATTTTTTTTAAATTGGCTTACCTATGGAGGCTAGGAAAAATAAATAACTTTAAAATTCAAGTTTGGTGGCTTGTCCTAGCTCCATTTTTTGATATAAATGTATTTACCAAAGGAACAATTTAAAGTGAAGTAAAAAACAAATTATTTCATTGGTAAATGCATATGACACACTATCTAAAAACATCTAAATCATATTATAAAATTGATGTTAAAAGCACAGGATACTCGATTCAAGTTTGTCCTAGCAAAAATCATAATTTTGGTAGCACTTTTTCAATTTACATTATCATGAAGATACGTGCGTGTGCGATCAATCGCTTTTTATGTTCTGTATTTCTCAGTCGTGCACGGGAAGTGGCGCGTAACAGGTCTGTGCTTAGTGCTGTAATTGCTCGCCAAAAACGAAGTATTCATCTTGGGTCGAACAGGGGACAAGAATTTGTCAATTTTGGTGGATCGATTTGCTGGTGATTTTTTAGTGTTTTAATAGTAAGCTACGTATTGTAGGTAGTGATTTGGGTAACCTATTTATCAGTGATATTTAGTCTTTTGTATCTTAATAACTGTATTTTTTAAGATTTTTTTTATGCCTGGTTTCAATTTTGGTGGTTCAATTTTGGTGGCTTTGGTGGCGATTTTCACCACCAAAATTGAAAATAAGCCACCAAAATTTAAGTATGTACTGTTTATATATTATTTGTACATATAAAGACAGTTTTTCACTACACATTGTTCATTTATATGTATACGTTACTATTCTATTTGTTTCTGTTCTGTTTGTTCTATTTATTAAAGTGCACATGCCATGCTATTTTTCTGCACTACTCTAAGGTCGAATGGCAATGGCTACTGAGACTGCACACCTCTCGGTTATGGAAGGTCTTCGCGTTAAATAGGCCTCGACCCCCGCACTTCCGAGGGATGTACAGTCTGATTACCGATGATCTTGGGTGATGCATCCGGTTTGCGTTTAGCAGTGTATGGACTCTCCTATCCAGGGCATCAAGTTCAGTCTGAGTCCATTTAAGTATGCCGAAAGAGTAGGTACATTAAAACCGTATTATAATTAGTATTATTATCGTTTATTTATTTGTATACATATTTTTTTATATTTTTACATATTTCTTATCAAAAACATATAAAAATTTAAAATAGTAGCCCACCGGTATCGGGAACAGTGTCCAAGCTACCGGCAGTCAAGGCTCCAGAGAAAGGAACCTCCTACCAATACGAGCCCTGTCCAGGAGTACCGCTTTCTGTATCAAGCCCTTGATCCAGCTGCCTAACGAGAGCCTTCTCAGGTGTTGGTCGAGGCTCTTGGCAATTAAGCCATTGGCTGTAACGACTATCGGCACAATGATCGCTGAGTCTACGTCCCACATGTCGACAACCTCGCGAGCCAAGTCAATATACTTGATTTGTTTATCTTTTTCGGCTTCCACAAGGTTCTCGTCATGTGGGACCGTTATGTCAACAATCATTGCGCGCCGTTCTGATCGATCCACCACCACATCAGGTTTATTTGCTACAATAGTCCTGTCAGTGATGATGGATCGATCCCTATACAATTACGTGTACAATTATAAATACTTATTTAAGTATTAATTATATCTTAATTAATAAGTATTTATTATATTTTAATATTACATGTTTTTTTGTAACAAAGACGAGACAAGGTTCATGTTTAAAAACTATAATATCTTTTCTTTATATATTTTACGGTTTAATATTGTTATTTAATCATGTTTTATTTTAGAGTTTATTATGTTTTAGTTTCTTAGTTTTGCTAAGAAAAATTTTGTAGTATGGCAGGTAATTTTGTTCAAAATAAAAAGTATTTTTTTTAAGTCTACCCTCATAGTTCTCATTACGAGTTCATCAGATAAATAATAAATATTGTGGTACTTACTACCGATGACCGCAAGAAAGTATGGCAAGGCAAGGAGCTTCACGGGCGCTTTTACCGGGCTCTGCATGGGCCCGATGTAAATTTTCTAGCATCCGTATCCTGGCTACGATTCAGCGACCTTTTTGGGGAAACTGTAGATTTTGTCTGTGCGATTATGGACGAAGTTATGTTGACGAACTACTACCGGAAATATATTATGAAGGATGGGACGGTTGATGTGTGTCGGGCATGCCACCATGTCACCCATCCGGGTGAGTCCATCTGACATATTATTTCTGGTTATTCTCGTCTAGCTAACGGCGAGTACTTGCATAGGCACAACCAAGTAGCTAGGATTATTCATCAGCAACTTGCCTTGAAATATAATCTTGTGGAATCTGAGGTACTGTACTACAAGTATGTGTCCGACCCAGTTCTCGAGAAAGACCATGTCACGCTGTACTGGGATCGGTCTATCATTACTGACAGGACTATTGTCGCCAATAAGCCTGACATAGTGGTGATAAGATGTAATCACCCCGCATGACGAGAACCTCGTGAAAGCTGAGAAAGAAAAACAACTAAAATATCTCGACTTGGCACACGAGGTTGTTGACATGTGGAATGTGAACTCGGCTATCATTGTGCCGATTGTCGTAACGGCCAATGGCTTGATTGGCAAGAGCCTCGACGAACATCTGTCGAAGCTCTCCTTAGGCGGTTGGATCAAGGGCCTGATTCTGAAGGCAGTTCACCTCGGTACGGCTTGTATTGTGAGGAGGTTCCTGTCTCTGGAACTCTAACCACCGGTAGCTTCGACCCTGTTCCCGATACCGGTGGGCTACTATTTTTTGTATTTTTAAATGTTTCTTTTTTATTTTCTGTTTTCATTTAGAAATATTAAAAAAAAATATTGAAATGTATTTAACTGAATAAACGAAATATTATTATAACAAGACTGAGTTTTATTAACTGATGGAGTTTTTTGGTCATTGAGCTTTATTAGTGAGATTTAAGTTTGTGACAAAAACTGATTTTTAATGTATTGTTTTAAGCACTTTCAATTTTGGTGGACCAATATCAATTTTGGTGGTCAACTTTCAATTTTGGTGGACAATTTTCAATTTTGGTGGCTACACTAATCTTTGAACTCAAATATCTCAAAAAGTTACCAAGATATTTTCGGACCTCATGAAGATTCCTAAAGCTTGAACCTTCTATTTTTGTCCTAGGTCAATAGTTTCACGAAAAGTTAAGAAAAAAATTTGCCACCAAAATTGTCAAAAATATGGACTTGTTGATATTCACCCAAATGTGGCTTATTAACCAAACGAATACAGGAGAAATTCCTAGTGTGGGGCAACGTTTTTTTTTTAAAAAAAAAAACAGCACAGTCTTGTTGTCACAGTTTGTAATACCAAGCAACGCTGTAAATAATTATGAATTACAACGCCATAAAAGGTAACACGTGCGATATAATCCTACTCATGGAATGTACTGTACTATAACAATTTAAGTACCCGATAATTTTAATGGTCGAATATGCAATCGAGTGCCTACGTACGGCCTATATCCGAATAAACCGTAGGTTGACCGATTACGAAATTCGTCTAGCTTGTACCTAACAATATTCGTGTATTGTCTACCTACTCATATCCTGTAGAATATGTATTACTATAATCATCATCTGCCTAACCTTTTCCCAACTGTGTTGGTGTCGGCTTCCAGTATTACCGGATGCAGCTGAATATCAGTATTTTACATGGAGCGACTGGTTGTCAGACTTTAGAGACTCTGACTGCCTAGAACGACTGTCAAAGATCTACAATTGACAGCCGGGACCAACAGCTTAACGTGCTTTCCGACGCACGGAGGAAACTCACCAACCCATCAACCCATCCATCGGCCAACCTAGGCAACCGCGGCTTAACCTAAAGATCGACCCGAGCGGCTGCTATTATTTAGCCACGAGCTCCTCAATATGTATTTAAGCGACTGCAGTAAAGGAAATACTTAAATTCTTAGATTAGGAAAACATTGGAAAGATGAGTTTGTTTTGCAAAACGTTTCATCAATCACTGAACCAGTATAACTGTGTATCGTTCTGATCAAACTTTATGGTGGCTGAGAAGTTAGCTACGAGTCTGCGCCCCGCTGATATATTTATGTTCATTTCCGAAATTGGACTGATCTATACGTACCTATGTGAGTATTGTAGTAAAAAAGGCAATGAATGAATGCAAGCCCAAGGTAACGAATAAGGCAGTTGTGACTGGTCGAACAATAAACCAGTTCCAAGATTTTAGCCATGGAGCAGACCCGTTCTAGAGCCAAGATCTCCAGCTTCACGACAAGCGAATTATGAGACACCAATACTTTGGTTGACCAACGTCTTCAAAAATATGGCTGGGGCTTTCTGGATGTGGAAGGTTGAGTAAAGGTGAGTTGTGATGCAGTCTTGGCCAGAAGTGAACTGAGACAGGCTGAGTTGATAGAATCCAAAAAGTTTGTTCCCAAAGATTTGGATTTGCAGAGTTAATTAGACATGGCCAAAATAAGAGACCTTTTTAAAAGTCTGTGTAAAATGTGGAATACTATAACAAGTTGTCCATTCTGAATGGTAGCGTTCACTTTACAATATAAATATTTACATTAGAAGCAGTCGTGTGAACAGTTTTGATGTCATTACTACGATTGTTTCATTCACTCGTTTATGTGTAACGGCTCATTCATTCGTGAGACCTGGAACCTAAAATTAGTAAAGAAATGTTTAGGTTTAAAAATGAATGGAGAAAGCGGTCGAAAATCCTAAAACTTGTTCAACAAAGACTATCAACATTTCTTCTCAGATTTTAGTCAGCTAGGACAAGCCGGCGGCGGCAACTAGTTTTGATATATTTATCAAAGTGAGGCAAATTGTTGTACGGTTTTTCCATCAGGAAATTTTCCCGGGATGTCACGGATGATGAGATTTCCCGGGCTCATGGCATTAGGCTCGTTCGCTATTGCATAGGACTTAAACAAACCACGATTTTAAAAGAACAACCATGGAGGTTCTTGCTGGTTCTTCTCCATAGGAAACGACCAATCGTGCACCTTTTGCTCGTTCTTTTATAAGTGCCCATGAAGGCCTATATAAAATAAAAATATTTTGATTTTGACATGACATCTTTTCGCTCAACCGTTTTCCAAAACTGTCGCCAGAGCTGAATCGCCTGTGTCTCGTATTTTAAAGATGCTGAACGCTCTCCTGACTGCCCACCCTGATTGTGATGCGTTTGCGGATGAATGGAATAAAGTCATGCTAGTATGTCTGGTGTTTTGTGAAACAAAGTATGCAAGAGTGTCCACTGTTCCATGTTAGTTATAATTGAACCTAGTGTAAGTTGTTTACTTTACCTTTTACTTCTATTTCATTTTATGTTTCCATGTTAATTATTGTAATTGGTGTTATACCGTTTTAATTAACTATAAATAAATAAATGGCAAGATATGAGTATACTATTAGGTACCTCTGCTTAACCGCTCGGAGACTACAGGTGTTATGCATACGCATGTTTAAAAAAAAAGACGTTCTGTCTCTACAATAGACCTTAAAGTGACAGACCTAGTAATATAATTAAAGTTAAGAAGTTGCGTTTGAAAATTCGACCTTTATTTCCAAATGATAGAAACAGTTTTGCAGTGAAGGTAGTTTGAAGTCTTACCTTGCTTCCTAGACAGTTTGAGGAAGACATCTTCGAGTGATATGCAGCTGTACATCTGCAGCAGTGCTTGAGGAGACTCCTCAGCTAAGAGGCGGCCGCTTCGCATTAGACCGATCTGGAAGGACGCATATCATTAAAATACTAATCTCAGTTTAAAATCATTATCTTTCCATGTAATGTCATTGAATTTTCACAATCCATGTTTAACACCTATCTTATTTGTCTACCATATAATATTACAAAACACATATTATATGACGGCACGGTTGGCGCAGTGGCTGAGCAATTGACTGCTGCGCTGCGGGTCGCGGGTTCGATTCCCGCACGGAACAAATATTTGTTTGACCTGCAGATAGTTGTTTCGGGTCTGGCTGTTAGTGTATGTGAGATTAAATGTTTGTAAACGGACCCACGACACAGGAGAAATTCCTAGTGTGGGGCAACGTTTTCAAAAATATTACATGTATTTATTTAACTTTATTTTAATTGTTTGTAAAGTATTAGCAGTAGGTACACCATTGACTACCACCAGTTATATTTTTATATTCGTGCAGTCCATCCAAAGATTGTCTGGAAGATATCGCTATCAGCGATAAGACCACCATTGTGACCATAGAATTAGCAATTATTGTAAAACAGTTATGTTGAGCTTTTGACGTGCAATAATGTATATTCTATTCTATACGTCAGGGTTACTGCAGGGTACTTTTGGTTCTGGAGATGAGGAATTCCATTCGACTTATATTATAGCTAGGTTTAGCTACGAGTAGGTATGGCGCTAACATCCTAAATCCCTGTAGTGTGGGCATCAGGACACGATATAATCAGTATGCCATTGTTTGTGGAACAGCCCCACGTTTGCACTTCAGGCTAGAATTCTACTATTCTTCTAATATTATAAATGCGAATGTTTGTAAGGATGGATGGATGTATGGATGTTTGTTATTATTTCACGTCGAAACGGCTGAATGGATCTTGATAAAATTTGGCACAGAGGTAGATTAGATAGGATACTTTTTTTTCGGGCGCCAGATAGTAGTCAATCCCTGAGGTTGAAGATACAAGTTCTTAATTTTTAGGGGAACCTCAAAAGGAAACAAACGGAACCCTTATTGGAGTACTTTGTTGTCAGTCTTTCTGTTTGTCAAGACCCTGAATCTCGGGAACGCGTGGAGGTATCGAGTTGAAATGAAAACCATATTATTATAACTCAAGTCCGTGGTCCTAGGAGTTGTGGAAAAGTCATATCTCTAAATCTACGCAGTCAAAAGATATGGCCGTTTATGTAGCAAGTTTGTCCGGAAACCAAGGTGTGCGAATCTGACTCGCACTTGCCTATTTTTTTTCAAGTTATTAAGTTCATCAGAATAAACGTAAGTGAGGCATAAATCATGGGTTGCGGGTTGTTCGAAAGAGATACCGCGGCTCCGGAACGTAAAGGGCAATAGAAGGAACATGGGTGGGTTTTAGTCAGTACAAGTCTGACATGCCGCTCCGCCCAAAGCGGGGGAAGTCATTTGATGAATTCCCACCCGAAAAAAAAAAGGCATAAATCATTATTAAAGTCATTGGGCATAGTATAATTATAATGACTGGTCTGTCCGTAGTAAATCGGATAATGATGTCAAATATTTCTCATAGTTTTTGCTAATAATGCCGAAAATTCGAAATAAGATTACGTATAGTTTTTGTTTAAGCCTTCATTAGTGACTTGTGGTCAATTAGTTGGTACTATAAACTTGCCGCGGGGTGTCGCTTGACCATGGAGTTTCACAAAAGTGCCATTTACAGCTTTTTAAGAACTTTTACTTTTTGGTGGCACTTACAAAAAAGTTTCGTTCGTAATACATAGATATTGTATTTTAAAGTTATAGACATATTCAGTTATTATTGTTAATAGACAAAAATTGACATCGTTAAAAAAAACACTAAATAATAAAACTTGTGCAGCAAAAACTAGAATCTGGTTGACATTTAATTGAATTCGTGTTTTTTGTTTTATATGGAGATCATCGTGATTTAAGCAACGTTTGCACATTCTTTTTTGCGTGACGGCCTTGTATCGATCGTTGACGCTTAACGCCTTGAAACTAGGGCAGTGATGATCATTCTTTTGACAAAACCAACAGCGCTTATATTTTTCTGTTGCTTGTTTTTCCCGCGATAGTTGTTTTGAGGTATTAGTATATGAAGTAGATCCGTCAAAGGACTTAAGGCAATTAAAACGGTTTTCCATGAATTTCATCATCTCGTCAAAGGATTGTATTTTATTTCGGTTTTGTAGTTGGTCTTCATACTTCGTATTAGTTTCTTCATCCCATTTTCTACTGACTATTCTTATCAATAGAGGGCCCCAAGACGATGTGTTGATGCGTTGATTTTTTAGTGCCTCAAGACATTCATTTATAGTGTCATGCATATCTCGTAATTGTGCCGCGTTTGCTCGTTGAATTTTAGGTAAATCTAATAATTTGTCAATAAATTTAGTAGAAATCATGCGCTCGTCTTCATATCTCTGCGTCAGCAACTTCCAAGCTGTTTCATAATTTATTTCGCTTATTGTTAGATGACGTATTAATCTTGCTGCGTCGCCTTTTACGTGTGTTTTTAGGTACTGCATTTTTTCTGTTGAAGAAATTGAGTTATCTTCGTGAATTATTTTTCTGAATAAGTCTTGGAATGTTTCCCAAGAGTCATAGTCCCCCGTGAATATGGGAATACTTATTCGTGGTAGTTTTCCCGAGGATTTTGTTGAAATACCTTTTTCATCTGAGATTTGAAAAATTCTTTCTTCCAATAACTCCGTAGTAATGTCGTAATCTTTCTGTGTTTTTTCGAAACAATTATCTCTGAAGTAGCTGTTGTCCAGTGTACTTTCGGCCATTAGTAGTCCGATGTGAGTTTCTTCAAATTCTAGCCATTGTTTTTGTAAAGTTTGTAACAGTGTTTGTAAATGCCATATCGGCTTGTTTTGAGTTACGGATTCCTTAGCCTGAGATATTTTCTTTGTTATCTGCGACATTCGGAATAGTTGTATAAATAGTTTTGGGCTACTGACTCCGTCCTTGTCTTCATCTTCTTCTAACAGTCTCGGTTCATAGACACTTTGCACATGTTGTAGCCTTTCTTCGCATTCTTCAAGGTACTTGATTCCTTCGTCGTAATATTTTTTAATGTTGGCAAAGTAGTTTGTAGTCATATATTTATGAGTTGATAACACCTCCTGTTCCTGTAGTATTAAGTGGTTTTCTTGAACTCGCTGAAAAACTTGTTTTAAAGTTTTCTTTCTTTCGTTGATGTATTTTTCGGTTTTTCTTGTGGGCGAGTCTTTTTTTATGTTTGTCAACAACCTTCTGATCTCGTTGTAATCCGCTTCCTGGCTCCTGATTAGTTCGTTAACTTCCTGTGTCTCCATAGTGTTCTTCTCTCCTCTTCCCTAACGCCCTACCCTACTCTAACTGCTAAGTCCGTACTAGTGGTATCTGCGCTCTTGTTATATCCGTGCGACTTCTCAATCAGCTGGTGAGACCCGCTTGTGAGAGGCCAGTGACCGATCCGCAACGAGAGGCTTTCCGACAGAATACCCTAGTACAATGTACTTCAGATTACTGAAAACTGATGCTTTGTTGAGTACACCAGCCCCCAGTTCTCTGAAGTGTCAGTCTGTCAACGTATATCCCTACAATGGGCGCGCGATTCAAATGCTCGAAGGACCAAAATGTACATCCACCCTTAACAAACGTCACGTAAGGCCGCAATACTGTCAAGGGTGTGATGGTACATGGAAATATATGGTATGAAATATATGGTATGGTAGATAAAGGAACCTACAGCGACCTACAAGCCTAACAGTCCCTATGACCCTAAGCCCTATAAACCCTACAGCCCTAACCTACCATATACCTAGTATGTGATAAATAAATATATAAATAAGTTCAGGATGTCTGCACCATGCGACCTAAGGTTACAGACGGATAGTAGACAGGAATACCAGGTTCGGGAAGGATAAACTCACTGCCAATCCCGCAGACTCACGGGACTGATCCGAAGATGGCTAAAGGTGTCTTGGCCACAGCGAGGGGTAATGAGACAAGAATATAAAATTCAAATCTGATTTATTTACAAAATGTTCGGCTTATATACTACTTTTTCTTAACACACACTATTATACTAATTCTATGTATTCTATGCGTGTAAGATGCAACCAAATCATTATTTTAACTGGGCCGCGCGTGAGCCAGGCCGAGTGCTGAGTCAATGTCCAAAGGTAACATTGAACACCCGAATTAAATGAAGCTTGGTGCGCACCGACATATTGGTGACAAAAGCTCAAAAAGAAAAAGAAGTAAATGGTCCTCAACTTTATCGAAAAATCAAATAATGTAATTTAACATGGGTGAGTTTTAGTCAGTACAAGTCTGACACTCCCCCCTGCTCCGCCAGAGCGGGGGAAGTTATTTGATGATTTCCCACCCAAAAAAGAAATGCCACTAGTATTGAAGATGTCCATTAGATGCGATAACCACTTCACATCAGCTGGACCGACGCGACGGCTTGCTTCATACAATGACATAAAAAACCGAGTACATACTATATTTTTGCATGACTATGACTGATTGATCATTTTACCACATAATTCCAGCATCAAGATGTACCCTGGGAAAAGTGGAAAGCTACAGGGAAGTCACAAACGCAGATTGACTAATAAAGTTGCGAAATAAAATCGTTGATTTCTATTAGTTCAATGTTTATACGCCATTGGAAAACAACCTCATCAAAATTATGCGTACAATATGCTAATGGCACTTCGTCTAACGAGGAAACTGCTGGACCTCGATTAGTCAGTTTTTTGATACAAAAACACGTATCTTCAAGGAAATAGCATTCCGGAAACATTAGCGGAGGTAATATGGTTGTGAAATATAATAAACACTGGTATTCTTCTGCTTACTACTTTAAAAAGAATTTGTAATCAATTTGGGTTAATTGGAACGAAGTTCCTTATCGCGCGTTGCGAAAGGGGGCTAGACGGAAAAAATTAAGACCAAAAGTTGTAAGGACACTTTTTGCTTAAGACCAAAAGTTGTAACGACACTTTTTGCTATAGTTGTAAGCCGTGCGTCGTCGTGCGCGAGTTTCTCTGTCTGTCTCTCTCTCTCTCTCTCTCTCATAGAAAGCAAGCCAGTTATTTTCGTTTCGTCTTTCTATTTCGCATGGAACAGTGTGGTGTCGCGACGATTGTTTTGCTGAGTGTATACAGGTTTTTTGTACATAATAAATAATAATTTCGTTCCATCCCGGTGTCCCTTGACACCTCTCAAGTTTTTTTTTTACGATTTGGCCTTTAACACATAACAAAATGGTTTATGTGAAATTTACGAAGAGTTGCTGCCAAAGCTTTTCTGTTCTGAGTAATGGTCAAGATATATATTTATAATACCAGTCTATATTACTGTCCAACGGCTGGGCAAAAGCATCTTTTCATACAGAGAGACGAGCATTACTCACCGCGCTTGTTCAACACGTGTTGGCTTCATTTCAGACTTATATCCTTACTAATATTATAAAAGCGAAAGTGTGTTTGTTACGTCTTCACGCCTAAATGGCCAAACCGATGTTGATGAATTTTGGTACAGAGATAGTTGGGAACCAGGAGATGGACATAGGCTATTTTTTTTTAAAAGAGTGAAAAATGAGGGAGACAGAGGGAAGAAAAGGAAAAACTTAGCATTGCGCTATTACAATAAATAAGGCGCTAGGGCAAAAACTACAGGTAGCAGGTACCTGCAAATCAGGAAAGGGGAACTGTGTTACCCCGAATTTAACGCGGGCAAAGCCGCGGGCAAAAGCTAGTTAATTATAAATCCAATGTCAATGATATCTTGGCTGGTAATAATACTTTATAAATGGTTTTTTTTTACATTTAAATGTGAATACTGATATCCAAAAATGGCAGCCATCAATGACAAGGGACCTTCAACATAGATTTAACACGTGACAACTTTTTTTCAAAAATTTGCAATTTTTTGCTGATTTTGACATCACCTTTAACTTAACATTGAGTGTCAAGTGTGTAAATACAATAATTTATTATTGTACTTGTGCGGCAAGGTAAATAAGAAATGCTGTTTCATAACTCCAAAACACGTTTAAAATTTTCGAAGCATTTATTTTTACGAAAATTATGGAAATTTTTATAAATTGATATAAGTCTTTAAACTGACATGGTTACTAATATTATAATTAACACTTGAATTTAAGATATTTACCATGTTTGTTATTTATATCGAGTTTCCGATATATCGCCGAAATATCGAAAACTCGATATAAATTAATTATAATTTTATAAATTGGTTCATCTGAAATTTTGACGATGTTTTCCTTGAAACCTATAAAACCGGAAGTCCCAACCCTTACCCGACGATCGAATACTCGCTCAACCGATCGATTTGTTAAGGACGCACGGAATAATTACCTTTTTAAATGCTACCGTCCTGTGGCACTTTGATACTGTTCCCCGCCAAACTTCCCAACAGCGATATCCGTCAAAAGCCAATGGACCGATTTTACCGCCCAAAAACAACCTGTACATTTTGTACAGGTTGTTTTTGGGCGGTAAAACATTAAACTTTGTCCAGATTGAGTTTAGGGGGTATAAAATGACCGTTTTAGTAAAATCATATATTATATGACTATTATTAGGTTATAATATGACTTACGTCCGGTTACCATTCGTAACACGTCACAATATTACCTGCGCCTGCGACCGTTTTAAGAATTTAAACGTAATTCATATTACGCGGCCATTTTGAATTCCCTGAGCTTACCCACTATCGATATTTCGTTTGATACATTAATATTTTTATTAATGGGACACAGCCGGAAACAATTAAAAGTCAACAATTTTGGACATTACCTTCTCTAAATACTAGTTTTGTGTGCAAGACCACAACATAAAAGGGTGTCTTTTGTTTATCTCATAATCTTAAAGATTTCATCGCCATATTCTACTATCCCTTCTCAATTTTCAGCAGCATCATTCCCATCATCCTTTCATTAATCTCTTGTCCCATTTTAGTCCTGATCTTCAACTACGCATTAAATGACTGTCGACCGCCGACTTCCGAAAATAAAGTTTTTTTTTTTTTAAATCGTTGCCCCACACTAGCAATTTCTCCTGTATCGTGGGTGTGTTTACAAACATTTAAACTCACATACACAAACAGCCAGACCCGAAACAACTATCTGTAGGCTATACAAATATTTGTCCCGTGGGGGGATCGAACCCGCGACACGCAGCGCAGCAGTCGTTCGCTCAGACACTGCGCTAACCGTGTAGTCGATTGGCCATCTTAAAAAAAATACTATTTCTACAAAATACTCACACAATGCGCCTGCCGCGCCTCTTCGATGTAATGCGTGGTGATGATGACAGTCTTGTCTCCCGAGCTGGTGATGCGCACCAGGTGGGTCCAGATGGACTGGCGCAGCAGTGGGTCGACCCCCACTGTAGGCTCGTCCAGGATGAGGAGCTCTGGGTCGTGCATGAGCGCCACGGCGAAGGAAACTCGGCGTTGTTGACCACCACTGTGGAAGAGGGGAAGGGTTAGTTATGGTTTTGATAAGAGCAGAACGGGAGATTGTTTCTCTGGGTCTAAGTTGAGTTTCAATGCTTTTCTGGAGGTCGCCACTGTTGATTATGGTTTTCAGGAGTTTCTGTGCTTTAGGTTAAGCAGACTTTGGTTGTAAATTTTAAGCGAAAAAACACTAAAAACAAAATTCCGCAACATAGCTTTTTATTTCAGCTTTTAGTTTTCAGTTATGATGGCATCTCACACAAATTCTCAATCGAGTGTTCATTTACCATTGCTACTAAAAGATATAAGCAAAAGCATATCGTCGAAATACGTAAGAAGTAAAAATATGTATTAAAAAATAATTCATAAACCTCCAAAGTAATACAGATAAAAGTGTTTTTTTTACGGTGAAATCGGGTAAATCATAGAAATACAGTCGAACTGTGAACCTCCTCCTTTTTTTAAGTCGGTTAAAAAGAGTCATTGCTATCTTCTTTAACACTCGTCTGTGATCGTCATTGGCACGGCCGTCATTTCGGAAGGTTTGTGTTTTTACCTAGTTATTTTATTGATGGTTAGACTGGAAGCAGAATCCAACATCGTTGGGAATGATGATACCCTCACTAATATTTTAAAGGCGAAAGTCAGTTTGTTTGTTTGTTACGTCTTCACGCCTAAATGGCCGAACCGATTTTGATGAATTTTGGTACAGAGATAGTTGGACCCTAGCGACGGACATAGGCTAAAAAGTGATAAAAGGGGGAGAAAGAGGGAAGAAACGGAGAGAGAAAGATATTTTTTTTCGATCATCACGCGTGTTAAAGTTAGCGTTAGCCCAAAGTAACTAAGCCACGCGGACGAAGTTACGGGCGGAAGCTAGTTTGTAATAAATGGGGTTCCAAGTCGATGGCGCAAATGGTCCACGAAGCAAACACCGATTATTTGGAAGGTTTAACGTTTTCGCAAATAGATAATCAACAAATATTTGAAGATTCTTAACAATTCACTCTGCCGTGAGTTCTTTGGCGCAATATTTTTTATGTCTTTAGCGTTTGTCCAAGCTAGGTTGTCAAATGATTTTTGTAGTTTACCAACAGAGCAGTGAACTCTATTTTATGGGCAAAGCTTAATTGTGTTTGCATTCTAACTTATTATTTGCCTGTAACTTCACATATGAAAAAAGGTATTCGATTAGCAAATCAATGCGAAGAAATATTTTTTTAGGGTCCCGTAGCTAGAAAGGAAAATTCGGAACCCTTATAGGATTACTTTGCTGTTCGTCTGTCTGTCTGTCAAGACTCTTTATCCCGGGAACGCGTGGAGTATCAAGTTGAAATTAAAACCGTATTCTCAAAGCTGTGGTCCCTTGGAACTGAAAAGAAATGGCTACTTATGTCACAAGTTTGTTCGGAACCTACGGTGCGCGAGTCCGGCTCGCACGTGGCTGTTTTTAAATGTGGCTAAAACTATTACACCATCCGTCTTTCTATCAAAATGAAATGGTTTCAGCATCGGTGTATCTCAAGGGTGTGTTACCTTCGTTAATAACCGTTTTTATTTATCATCTTTCAACTGACAAGCCGTTTAATTAATTTACGCATTGTAAGTTAAATCATGCACTATCAAAGCTTTTTTCAGAAGTAGATATTTTAAGTTTCATCTGCTGGTGTTGCCAGAACCTTAATAACGAAAGTTGCATTGCACATACAACGTGTAAAAAAGGGAGCAATAACATTTAAGGGGCATACAGCTAAGGTAATAAGCAGTCTTTGTGCTTGTTCCCAGGTTCTCAAATACTATACTTTTATAGAAAAAGACATTTTACTTTTTTTGCACAAACTCCGTGCGGACAACCCTAAAATCAGCTGAGAGTTTTGTTTAATTATTTAGGTTTCTCTTATCTACATCCAGTAGGTATTAGATAAGTACTTTAGGAAAAAGTATTTTAATGTAACCAGAGCGCATTCGTATTTAATAATTATCTTTAGTAAGTATCTACTATCGTCGGCCATTGACCTGAACGCCTAGGGTCGTAACAGTGAAGAAAAATGAAAAAAAAAATATGGATAGTTGAATCATTGACTTCAATTATGATTCTTTCACAGTGTATTCTGTTTTTTAAATAATAGTGTATTCTTTACATGATGGATGTGTCTACCTATTAGTATTAGTGATATTTTATTTTACATGTCGCCGTAGAGTTAAAAGCAGGATCAATAACATATTCAACGTCCTCTTCCTGCAGACCACAAGCACATATATCGAGTGCCATTCGATCATGTAATAACTCATCATGACACCACAACATCATGATCTCATACCGTCAAGTCATATGAAATTTCACCTTTCAAAAAATTGCCTTACAAGAGTTATAAGCCATTGTACGCATTCGAACGGTGAAAGTCGATTGGTTGCATCATATTATGACTTTAGTTATGTTTTGATCAACGAGGTGATTTGTGAGCTATGAGGATATGAGGACTTTTTCAGTAACTAAACAAAACATCTCAATCCTACTTATCCTTACTTACTATCCTTACTAATCCTTACAATCCTTACTATATACACACATCAAAAGTATCTAGGGATCAACATATATTTTTGCAATAACTTTTCTCCTGTTTTTTTTTTTTTTTTTATTTTTTTTTTTTATTTTCTGATTGATATTAATTAAAATTTTCTTTAAGGATTCATCAAATAAAGTGTTTTCGTTTGTCACAGTAACGATAAACCAAGTCACCTTTGCATTAATAAAGAAATTTGCCATTTTCCTAATAAAGGGATTTTTGACATTTGAACCACTAACATTAAAGTTCGAAAAAAAGACTGAAATAACAGTTTTCTTTAAAATTTTATTGGGTAACTTAAACAATTAATAATCCGTGTTTCTACCGCGAACACTAACAACACAAGAACATCGGTTTGGCATACTCAAAATGAGTTCATCCAAATCACGCTGTGGAATGGCCGCCCATGTTCGTTGCAACAACAAAAAAAGGTCTTCTTGCGACTGGATACCCTCCATATTCGGCAGAGCTCTTCTCTGTAGCATATCCCATGCATGCTCAATCGGTTTCAAGTCTGGCGACTGAGCAGGCCAGGGCAGGACATTGATGTTAGCTGCGGCGAGAGTCTGTCTTACAACTCTTGCGGTGTCCGATTTGCACTTGTAGAGGAACGATGACGTCTGATACAATCGTCTCAGCATAAATTTGAGCGTTGAGGTTGCCTCTGATCCAAATCAACTCAGTTCTTCCGCCGATCCAAATACCCGCCCATACCATGATGGTTCCACCACTATAAGGATGGACTTCCTGGCAGGATTTTAATCGCTGTTGGCGTCCAGGGGTTCTCCAGTGTCGTATACGTCTTGTATCCGGTCTCATACCAAAACGAGACTCATCAGAAAAGCACACGAAACTCCATTGTTCTTCTGCCCAATTTCTGTGTTCAAGAGCCCATTGATATCAAGCCTACGATTGTGCATTGCTATAGGTGGTACCCGTAGCGGTCTTCGGGAATGAAGGTTCACTTCATGCAAGCGGTTTCAGACTGTTTGGTCGCTAATTAAGTTCCCTGAAGAGTGATGAAGCCTCACGGCTAACATCATGGCGGTTATTGTTGGAGCTCTTCGAGTTAAGATTTGAATGTATCGGTCTTGTCTCCGTGTGGTGCAGCGATACCGTCCTCCATGGCGCTCAGCCACGGTACCAGTGCTTCGGTAACGTGTCCAAAGTCGACTGATAACACTCTGACTTGTATTCAGAGCTAAAGCTACAGTACGTTGCCGGGAACCAGCTTCTATCATTCCCACGGCTCTGAGCATTTCTTCCCTGCTTAAATGACGTCGCCGCTCCATAATAACGTTGGTTTTAAACAGTAGTAGGGAAACAGTAGCACTAATAATGTCTTCAATGCGTTGTATGTTTTTATAGGGAAAATATTGACAGCTTATTTTCATCTTTTACTCGAATTTGATTGAGAGTTCCTGATTCAAATTATGAAATGCACCAAAAAGGATCCATATAAACTTATAAAATCATAAATTTATTACAAAGCCACATCTCAATCTCAAGAAATCCGCATAAAAATGCTTGATCCCTAGACACTTTTGATGTGTGTATTATAAAAGCGAAAGTGAGTTTGTTTGTTACCTCTTCACGCTTTAATGGCTGAACTGATTTTGATGAATTTTGGTACAGAGATAGTTGGGAACGAACCAGGAGACGGATATGGCTATTTTTTTTTAAAGTGGGATATGAGGGAGAAAGAGGAAAGAAAAGGGAAAACTAAGCGTTGCTATTACAAATCAATAAGGCGCAAGGGCAAAAACAGCAGGTAGCAGGTACTGTGTTATACCGAATTTAACGCGAGCGAAGCCGCGGGCAAAAGCTAGTAATATTATAAATGCGAACATTTCATACCAATCGGTCTATCCATTTGCCGTTTCAGAGGAGTATGGGAACGAACATTGTGACACGAGAATTTTATATATTAGACAAGTTATGCTAGTTTCTATATAATATACTTCTTAGGTCAACATCTGAGGTCATCTTGGTGGGATTTCCCACCAGGAATCTCGGGTCTCGAAAGCTTTAATAGATCTAATACATTGACATATCAAGTATTTGTTGAAACTAAACACATGTTTAACTGTTAAACTTTTTGCTTCTCATTAGAATTAGACATCCATTGAACAAATTGATATCTAAGTAGATATTATGTTATGTTAAAACAATCACAGATGACAATTGGACGTTAAACGGTAGTTTAACGGACAAAAATAGACTAACTACAGTTAATAAAATATGAAACTGTTCTGTTATGCTTAATATCCTTATTATAGTTTAACGGCAGTGATCGTTTTAAATTAGTTTAAGATCTATAAAAGCTTGATTGGACGATTGTTAGGATTGCGAAATGAAACCTAATTTGAAGTGTTTTGTTCGTGCGTAGTGTTTTTTATAATAATTCTTTCTAAACTATTTTAATCAAACTTATTATAGTTAAACTTCCAATATAAAATGGCCTCGCACAAACTCAAATCAAATCATCTTTATTGTGGACTAGCTTTTGCCCGCGGGTTCGCTCGCGTTAAATTTTAATGTAAATTACATATATACATATAACAATTTACATTATAATTTAAACAGACCCAAAGATATTACTTGAATAATTTAACTTATAATAAACTAGCTTTTACCCGCGGCTTCGCTCGCATTAAATTCGGGATAACACAGTTCCCCTTTCCTGATTTGCAGGTATCTGCTACCTGCAGTTTTTGCCCGTGCGCCTTATTCATTTGTAATAGCAAAGCTAAGTTTTGCCTTTCCTTCCCTCTTTCTCCCTCACATCCCACTTTTTTAAAATAATAATTAGCCTATGTCCGTCTATCTCAATCGTTCGTTTATTTCAAAGAAAATTGGGAAAAGAAAAGGAGAGTGATGAATTGATTTCAAAATTGTCTGTATATCTTTGGCGTCAGTGTGATTTTCACAAGCTGTTAAGCAGATTACGTCAATCCAAAAAACTACATAAAGTTTTGAAAACCCACCACAAGTTCCCAATCAATTATGTCAGTTTTCACTAAGCTACTTCTCTCATACCGACATAAGTCCTTTGTCACGGTTACCAAGCGTGTCCCGCACGTTTAGGTACAATAAGCGTGTCCAAATGTTCAGTACACTCTTACACACAGGGATTTGTCACAATTGGCGTGACAAAATGCTCGTTACAGACACATTTGTCACGCTACTGGGAACGTTTACGAATTGGAAGTGTTTGTTTAAAGACAGACATTGTTTTGGAAATTGTTTGAGCAATGTTAATTGCTGTGGGAAAATTAGATACTACTGTGGGAAGCAGCTATCTATGTCACTGTGTGTTTACAAATGATTTTCTTGTTATTAATTTGTTTAATCATCATTTTCAGCTTAACTTTTTCCGAATTATGTTAGACTTGGCTTTCGATTATGAAAAACTATTGCATGTAGTGGGGATGAGAATGTAGAGATGGATGTGTGGAGTGACAAGATTGGACAAAGTAAGGAATGAGTATATTAGAAGAAGTTTGAAAGTTGCGCCTGTTACAAACATTTGAAAGGGAGTCGTTTGTCTTGGTATGGACATGTAATGAGGAGGGACGAAGCACAAGTGACTAAAAGAGTGATGGATCTTTAGATTGATGAACGGCAAAGACAACATGGATGCATTGTGTAAGGAATGATATGAAGGAGAAAGCCAGTAAATGATGCTGTGACGTCTGATAGGGGAGAATGGAAGAAGAAAACGTGTTGCGCCGACAAATTGAATGAGACGAAGGCAGGAAAATTATGTTGGACTTGGCTTCCAGTCTAACCGGATGTAGCTGAATACCAGTATTTTACATGGAGCGAGCGACTGCCTATTTAGCTTTCCCAACCCAGTTAAAACTACATGATATACATACGACGCCTATACAAAACTAGTTTATGTTGAGTTCTCAACTTCGTACACCGTAGATTTCCCGTTTTTTTTTACGATTGAGACTTTTGACTACAGAGTTGGCGCAGTGGCTGAGCGATCGACTGCTACGCTGCGTATCGCGGGTTCGATCCCCGCACGTAAGAAATATTTGTATGGCCTACAGATAGTTTTGGGTCTGGCTGTTTGTGTATGTGAATTTCAATGTTTGTAAACGCACCCACGATACAGGAGAAATTCCTAATGTGGGGCAGAGTTTAAAAAAAAAACATCATATAACTTCCCCCACTCTGGGCGGAGCGGGGGGGAATGTCAGACTTTTACTGACTAAAACCCACCCATGTTTCTTTCGAACAACACCCAACCCTGGATTTTATCTCCTTTTACGGCAACTTTATTACAATTAACGAAGTCATTATACAAAATTTGAAGTTGCGTAAGAAGCGAATGATATACCTGCTAGCTAAAACTACCAACAATTACGCAATTAGTGATTACAAAATATTATATATTTTACTAACGAGTCACGCTCAGGTTCTAAGCTGTCAATCTGAATCTTAAAATAACTCCGATGACTAGCAAATGCGTGGAAAATACATGGTCTAGTGGAAATATTTGCACAAATACTAAATGGATACAAAATATGATGTTAAATGACTATGAGTCAAGTTTAAATGGAGATCCCTGTGTTTGCGATTCGTAAAGATTTACACACACATAATAATCATTTGTCATAATCATTTGGAATGACTAATAACATACTTCTTACTAATATTATTAATGCGAATATTTGTGGGGATTGATGTATGGAGGTTTGTTACTCTTTCACGTCAAAACGGCTGAACGGATTTATATCAAATTTGGCACAGAGGTAGATTGTAGTCTGGAACAACACATAGAATACTTTTTTTCGATCATAACGCGGGTGAAGCCACGTATATTGTTTTAAAAATAAATTTATATAAATGAAAAACCTATAGAAGATGCATTTGCCCAACAGTGGGACAGTTATATTTATATAAATACAAACATAATCTCCCTAATCCTGCGGTTAAACAAACGCGTGACGTGATTTCTTTGTTGTAATTAATGGAAACTACCTTTTTTATTTTACTAGTAATTAATGACTAACGCTGTATCCAATTACGCTAATATAGGAAAACGTACAGATCTCGTAGGTATGCTTAATTGCTTAGCCACTTCCGTTTCCGCATGCTTTACACTATTCTGGAAATTCTACTTCAGCAAAAAGAGTTTAAACGAGAGAGATTTCTACACAATTTCTATGTTTAAAATAACACATTTTATTAGTTTACTCTTTTGTCTGAATTTTTGTACTTGTGATGTAATACTAAATTAGATTTTGATATACAAGGTATCCCTACTAATATTATAAAAGCGAAAGTGAGTTTGTTTGTTACGTCTTCACGCCTAAATGGTTAAACCGATTTTGAAGAATTTTGGTACAGAGATAGTTGAAACCCTTTTTTTTTAATGTGAGATGTGAGGGAAAAAGAGGGAAGAAAAGGGAAAACTTAGCTTTGCTATTACAATAAATAAGGCGCAAGGGCAAAAACTACAGGTAGCAGGTACCTGCAAATCAGGAAAGGAAAACCGTGTTACCCCGAATTTAACGCGAGCGAAGCCACGGGCAAACACTAGTAAAATAATATATGCAAGAACTCTCGCGTGGTGTCTCGGACCATGAAACTCAACTATTTTAACCGAATTTAAAAAAGGAGGTTGTTTGACCATTTTATTTTTATATTATGTTCTCTGCCAATTCTGAACCGATTTTCATAATTGTTTATGTGTTTGAAAGCGTAAACTACCGAGGTGGACCCAAAATATCAAAAAATGGGTAATGAACATCGATGAAAGATACTAATATTCTACAAAACACGTGTCTTCTTTGTCATAAAGAATACTACGAAGTTCGCTAATATTGATAGTAAACACACAGTGACGTCACCATGCCCATATACAACTCAAATCCAACAGCTTACATAACATAAATTCGCACATACAGGTTTCCTGTCACACTGCAAATAATAAACAAGTATTTAAACGTCATTCTTTAGGGTTCCGCTCAAGAGAAGACCCTAGCAACGAGCCTACACTGAACCACGCCATTTTGTCGTGTGTATTTAGTCACAAGGCTTTTTTTGCGGATAGGAAATCATCAAATAACTTCCCCCGGGGGGTGCGTCAAACTTGTACTGACTAAAACCCACCCATGTTCCTTCTTATGCCCTTTATGTTCCGGGGCCGCGGTATCTCTTTCGAAAAACCCGCAACCCTGGTCACAAGGCTGTGCCTATATTGTAGACTGTTATAGACAACTAGTTAAATTCATCATGGAATACGTAATCCGATGTATTACTACATTTTGTGTATGGTAATGGTCTCTTCTAAAAGCCCAAACACCAATTTATTTTTTACTAGCTTCCGGCCGCGACTTCGTCCGCGTGGTATAGTTACTTTGGGCTAACGCTAACTTTAACCGTGACGATCGAAAAAAAATATCTTTCTCTTATCTATCTTTTTCTTTTCTTCCCTCTTTCTCCCCCTTTTCTCACTTTTTTTAGACTATGTCAGTCTCCAGGGTCCCTACTATCGCTGTACCAAAATTTATCAAAATCGGTTTGACCATTTAGGCGTGAAGACGTAACAAACAAACAAACATACTCACTTTCGCTTTTATAATATTAGTAAGGATTTTAAAATTTCTTTGTGACAGAACCTTATCACGTGAGTCGGCTTCGCACTTAACCGTTTTTTTATTTGCCTAAGTAATTATCATAACTGAATTTAAGAGGAAATCCTGATGGTTATGTATGTATGTGGGGTTACCCTGGCCATGCTGTGCCGGATTCTAGATTCCGGTTTGCGAAATGTAACTACTTAATATAATGTCACTTGTTACGCCAGTTATATAATATGTTAAAGTGTTTATGGGTTTTCTGAATGTACAATTTCTCAATTGCAGCTACGGAGCTTGGATTTGGTGTCTTGTAAAAAAAAAAAACGTTGATGCACTCTAGGAATTACTCCTGTATCGTGGGTGCGTTTCCAAACATTTAAACTCACATACACAAACAGCCACACTCGAAACAACTATCTGCAGGTCGTACAAATATTTGTTCCATGAGGGAATCGAACCCGGGACACGCAGCGCAGCAGTCGATCGCTCAGCCACTGCCACTGCGCCAACCGTGCCGTCTTCTTTTATTTGGGACTTGAACATAACTAATAAAATGTGGTGCATTATGGTCACATCTCTGACTTATTCTTCGGCGAAACAAGTGTGATGTTCTATGTGAACATGTATTTTGGAAAACAAAACAAGAAATCCTAAAACAATTTAATCAGACAACCTTTTACTCGCCTAAATAAGTTGATTGATTGATAAAATTGACGTGTTCGTATGATCAAATATGTTACTGAGTTTTGTACACAAGGCTAGTGACTCTACCCTGGCGTTAATTGACAATGGCCTCATACATTTTAAATTGATTGCTTTCCAATAGCTACATTTCCAGGGTGTCTTAAATGGCCGATTTAGAAGAATCGTAATAGGGTAATAATATAAATTACTTTAAAATGATCACAGACGCAGTTAATATTGTGAATTGTCATTTTGTTAGATTCTGTGTGGTGCTTTCTTAAAAAGACCATTTCAGACACTATCTGCATGGTCCTCATGTAAGTTGACCAAGATTATTTTGTCTGGACCTTAAAAGAGACCTCTGAGTTTGTTTCGGCTGTTTCTTCTCAGAGTAGTCGGGTATGAAACAACGGCCTCATCTAGTTTAAAAAAAATGACGTGTAAAAGTGTTTGTGAAAACCTACTTGCAAAATAAACATCATTTATCATTTATCCTACCTTCTACTTTACTGTCATCTCCTTCGTAAGGTTTTTACCCATCAACATTTAAAGCCTTAATTCTCCTCCACTTACCTAAGATTCTTCACCATCCTATTCTCGCTGGGTAGGTCGAGGAAGTCGAGGAGGAACCGCAGTCTCTCCACGATCTCTCGCGTCTCCATGCCAAAGATCCAGCCGAAGTACATCATGGTCTCCTTGATGGTGAACTCGCCATACAAAGCGATCTCCTGCGGCATGTAACCTACGCGCTTGCCGGGGACTCCAGAACCTGGTGGAATAAAAGAGGAGTTTAAAGATATACAATCTGATACCTTTTCCCCAAGGGAGTGGGCAGCAAATAACCAAAGAACACCTACTAATATCCTTACATAAGATATAATAAGATGTTAATTTATTTGCCAGAATGTAGGTGTACAACATAGTCATCATCTGCTTAGCCTTTTCCCAACTATGTTGGGGTCGGCTCCTTCCAGTCTTACCGGATGCAGCTGAATACCAGTATTTAACACGGAGCGACTACCTATCTAACCTCCATAACCCACTTAGTACTGGGTAATACGATACCTCTTGGAAAGACTGATTGTTAGACTTTCGGGACACTGACTATCTGTAATGACTGTCAAAGATCTACAAACGACAGCCGGGACCAACACCTTAACATGCTTTCCGAGGCACGGAAGTAACTCGGTATGTAACGGGTGGTCACACATCCACAGACCAACCTAGGCAAGCGCGACTTAACCTAAAGATCGACCTGAGGGGCTGCTATTATTTAGCCACGAGCTCCTCCATACAACATAGTACAACATAGTATGAAAACATAATATTGTATTTGTTTTATCGTTTTGTCAGTTCTTTTAGTCAGCTGCTTTGAATGTTCAATGTTTATTTTTTAATTTTGTTTGTTTTTTGCTCGTCGTAATTGCGACTAGTCAATATTTTTTCTTTATTTATTTCTTTCCTTCTATGATCTTAACATAAATGTCGCCCCTACTCCTTTGCATCGTCCGGTTGCGAGTATTAGCATATGTCCTTCTACGGTGTCTTGGTTTTGCCACTCACGTCTGACTTTAAAGATGTATCCAAGAATATAATTTAGGTGTCCTACGCACTACGCACGTAAAGTAAAGTTAGTTGGTCTTATGTGTTGTTCCTACACAAAACTGCGATGCGATATGATGCCGCAGGAACCAGCAATGAGTACGTCGTGCGAGCTCGTAGATTTTAACTATGCAACGACGCATTTCAGTTTTGTGTATAATCTCTTAAGCTTCATATACAACCACTGTAGTTTTGCTATAAAATCTATTGTCGTCATTTGGATCACTATAGAAATTTGTAGACGGACACGGCAGCAATACGAATCACCTTAACCAGAACAGCCGGGCAACAAAATCGATTATATTAGAAAAACACCGAAATGAATGTGCCCGAACAAGTTACATTATGTGCCTTAAACAACAGAATTCGCTTTGGCCTTAAACTAACACACCGATTAAATATTATGCAAAATATTTCGTTTTAATTCTGCGCAAAAGATTTAGGCTTGTGTTCCACATCACCGCCATCCCCCTATACTATTCGCCCCTCCGCGGAGCATCTACCTACAGAAGACATTGACTCGATGACCGCTGGGGTGACTCCAGTTACGCAGGTTCGTACCCGAGTGCTCGTTTAAGGGTTGCTGATAAGGGAGCGGCCCGAATCTGAATCTTTTTCGTAATTATTTCCGCAAAGTAACGTCTGATTCAGGCTCCAAGAAAGTTGGACTGAAGAAATTAATAAAGCAGTAGGCCAAAACTGCTTACTACAGTAAGAAAAAGAGAGAAGTTGCAACAAATAGGGGACGCCTTTGCCCAAAGAGGGGTCCTTAATTGAATTTACGTGTATCTTGTTTTTTTATTTATTTATTAAGGACAAATAAAGACTTTTACATTTTTACTTGTTTAAGTAAGATACAAATGAGAGCTGAAAGCCTTTTTTTTGGGGTTGTGTATCCACAAATAACTTCCCCTGCTCTGGGCGGAGCGGGGGGTGTGTCAGTCTTGTACTAACTAAAACCCACCCATGTTCCTTCTATTGCCCTTTACGTTCCGGGGCCGCGGTATCTCTTTCGAACAACCCGCAACCCAGGTTCTGATAGCGTCACACAGCCTTCGCACGCACTCATGAGACATACGTATCCTATCAGTGGATGGTGCGGATCTTACCTTTGGTGCCAGGCTTGCCCCCGAGCACCCATATCTCTCCGCTGTTGAGTTTCCGCCTGCCCACGATGCAGGACAACAATGTTGTCTTACCGCACCCTGAGGCTCCAAGAAGACCATATCTGTGAACAAAAGAGGATTTATTAATGACTAGCCATGCCCAGCGATTTCACCCGCTGTTGATGTCGTAGCGTGATATTATGAAGTCTATGTCACTCAGTGATAATGCAGCATTGTAATGGTCTATTGATAATCGGTCTACTGCTTTTTGAGTTTATTCGTTACCAATATATACAAACTAGCTTTCGCCCGCGGCTCCGCCCGCATTAAATTCGGGTTAACACAGTTCCTCTTTCCTGATTTGCAGGTACCTGTTACCGGTAGTTTTTGCCCTATCGCCTTATTTATTGTAATAGCAATGCTATGTTTTCCCCTTTTTTCCCTCTTTCTCCCTCATAATTCACTCTTTTTTTTAAAAAATAGCCTATGTCCGTATCCAGGGTTCCAACTATCTCTGTACCAAAATTCATCAAAATTGGTTTAGCCATTCAGGCGTGAAGACGTAACAAACAAACTCACTTGCGCTTTTATAATATTAAGTAAGGATCTTTCCTTTTTTATAAACTTTATTTTCGATGTAGTAGTGTTGATAGATAGACACAGGTCTTAATAAATTGAATTCGAATTACCTAGTGCCTGGGTTTTGGTGGTCAGATACGCAGACGTTCCATGTAAAATATTGGCATTTAGCTGCAACCGGTTAGACTGGAAGCCGACCACAAATAGTTTCTATGCAGATATAATATATGATATGTGTGATGTATATATGTATGATATGAGGGACAACACCAACCCGCATTAGGCACTCCTTTTTCCTAAAAAGGACGCTTGCGCTTAACTTTTGTGGCCTAAATGATTTGACGTAATAGAGAGCGACAATAAAGGAGGTGACCAAAATAGACTAAGTTAAGTTTCTAGGCCACCTAACATTTCATTTCACTCACTATCATATAATCTCAAGAAACCAACCACCACATGACCGTCCGAGATCGCAACGTAACGGTCGGACGCACTTGCGCTTGCGCATTCAACAACACACGAGGACGAAGCATTGCGAAACAACGCCATTTACATTCTAAACCACACCACACCAACTCACACATGCAGTTACCAACACCCTTATTTTACAGCGTTAAGATTGGATTTTGCTTGTGATTCAACATAGGATGGACCGTCATTTCTTCATTGAAAAAAATACTAGTCTTAAAGAATCTTACACCTTTGTTATAAGATCGATATTTGCTTGACAATTATCGTAGGATGGACGGTGTGGTTTCTTCATAGGTTTGAGGAAAAGGTGGTATTACAGTATGTGGAGGAAGGCGACATTCGTGCAGGCAATGGCTGTGACTTATTTCTCAATGGTTCAGGATGTCGTTGTTTGCTTTGCTGATTGTCATGGTGCGTGGATGCGTTGCCAAGGGTGACGGAAGGATAAAGGAGGTTTGCATAATATTACCTTGCTCCTTTGTAATTAAAGTTGAAAATGTCATATCATCCGCCTAGACTTTTCTCTTCGATTTCTAGGCAAACCATTAGTTTAAGAATGAGGACTTTAACGTTTTTTCATAGCATTTAATAGTAACCAAGAATAATAAGTTTAAGAAGAGGTTGCCGCCTGAAAATGCGACTGCTTGTTCCCTTTTGGTAAGAATTGCTTAACAAAAGAACTATGCTGATAATCATGACTTAATAGTTATTACGTATTTATATAGCTGTGTGTTGATGTGATGGATCTGAATGTTGATGGACGGAGAGCGAGAGTAAGGCCAAAGAAAAGATGGATGGATTGTGTAAGGAAAGATATGAAGAAGAAAGGAGTAAATAAATGATGCCGTGACGTCTGATAGGGGAGAATGGAAGAAGAAAACGTGTTGCACCGACCCCAAATAGAATGGGACAAGGGCAGGAAAATGATGATGTATTTATATAGCTGCACCCCACGGTTTCAACCGCGTAGATCGCGATAATAAATCTAATGTGTAATTTCATCGAATACCGCTCAGTAGGTTTTGCGTGAAATAGTAACAAACATCCATCGTCACAAACATTCCCATTTTAAAAATTAGTAGGATTTATGAAAAGCTAATGAAATATACGAAAACAAGTGCTCAGTGCACTTGTTTTCATATATTTTAAACCGTCTCAAATACAGTAAGGCCCATAAAGAACATGGAACATAAAGGGCAAAAGAAGGAACATGGATGTGTTGGTTTTAGTCAGTAAAACTCTGGACACTAAGCCCCGCTCCGTCCAGAGCGGGGGAAGAGGGGGGAATGATGACCTTTCCGCAAAAAAAACTACTACTTTATTTTCCAACAAATCCTTTGAAATTCTTGAGCATATTGAGAATATTTTCAAACCATGGCACAAATATTTATAGTAAAAACCGATATTTACATAGAAACTTCCAAAATCATAATGGTATTCCTATAAGGTGGCGTTAGCGACTATGTGTTAATGATCCCCATCAACTAACTAGCCACGAATCCATTCAGACACATCGTAAAAAACCTAAAAAAAAAATGGCCATAGATAGGTAAGTTTTTGTGGTATATATCTAATGTATGAAGATTTTTTGCTGTATGTTCGATTTGTTTGAAGACGTCAATGGATGTTATAAATATACATAGACAATATCTGTATTGTTTGAATTCTAGAAACTATGACGAATTTCCATTTAAAATTAAGGAGTTTTCCGCTAAGTAAACTTAATAGGGGAGTTGCCGATGTGTTCTATCAGTCAAGTTGACTGTCTTCAAGATTCAAGATATTTCTATTTGTACAAACACGTTTGGCCCTTCAGGCGTACAAATATACAAATGAATTTGAAAACAATATCATCACAACTTTGCAACATCCAGTACATTCGGTACCGTTTTTTTTTGTGCGTATTTCTTTATTGAAGTAGAATGTTGGACATAGGCTTATTCTAAAAATGGGAAAGTACTAGAATAATATAACTAGAATGCTACATTACTGTTTTCATCTACAAATAAGCCTTCATCAGCCATTTTCAGTAACTAATATCAATACAAGAGTTATTGTAGACATACCCGTTTCTGACAACTATTATTTTTGGCCAATTCTCGATCCTGTTTGTGAATGATCCGGCTCGAAGGACCAAATGTGGATTATGAATACACAATATAACAAAAAAACGAAAGTAACATGAGTGACAATAAAAATAATAGTAGATCTTACACCAGGAAGACCACAATCCTCAGTGCATGCGACCTTAAAACGACCCACACTCACATATTCAGTCAGCAATTAGGTCTCAATTTGTATGTCATACATATACCCTGCCATACAAGGGTCACACACCATCTTGCAAGTACAAAGCCATCAGTTATATACAACACACAACGTAATTGTCACCTTCGTATATGGGGCTAAGTATTCTAATTGTCAAGCTTGACGTCAGCACACTTCCTGACGTTGTTGGGACTACGACGCATTGTTCTTACGTAGATGAAGAGCAAAGTTCTAGATGTAATGAACAATAAGTATCGTTTCTTATTGCCCAATGCCAAGTATGTAGGAGTATTAGTCCCTTCCAAATCTCTCCACTTTTGGCAGATTTGTGCCATGACTATCTAGTCTCTCCCGGCCACTTTAATGGCATCGCCTGTACTCCTAGTACGTATTCTTCCCACATCTCGCCGTTACGTCCGCTCCAGCACTATTCGCCTTTTTTTTCGGTCCCGAAGTCATAACTTCTCGCTGACACAACCCCCCGGTTTGGGCGGTACGAGGGGTTGTGTCAGACTTCTACTGACTAAAACCCACCGTTCCTGCTTTTTCCCTTTGGGTTCCGCGGCCGCGGTATCTCTTTCGAACAACCTGCAACCCCGGCGGGCAATGGCAGCACTTTCCGCCTCCATCTTCCATTTCGTCTACTTTCGTGACATTTTATAGTATTAACTGCGTTTTTGACCGTTGCGTTGGCCGTTTTTTGTTCTTAAAGACTTGACGAGAGTCACCACTACTCAACAATTACATTTAAAATATATGTAGAATCATTAAACACGCCTAGGCCTAGTGTTCTTCAATATGATAAACACTACGTCAGTAATTATGGCACACCTATTTCAGTCACCTATTTGAACTGACGCTGTTTGACGTCAAGAGGCGTCATAAGGACTGCTTGACGTCGTCTGTCTATGGGCTAAAGAACACTTGATGTAATTGGTCTCATTGATTGTATGTGCAAAAGTCATTGTACTTGGTGTGGAATGATCATAGATCCATGTTGAAAGTACTGTCCTGTTTTGGTTAACGTTCACTACTACTGTAACTGTGTGTACACTTATACCTGTTGATACACACACACACACATACACACAGATACACACGCGCGCACACCATTACCAAACATTAGAATTCTTTTATTTTATTTTCATTATATTTTCTCATTTAATTTTATAATATATTTTACCTTAATGCCAAAATGTCTAAAATTAAAGTTATTGCAACTCCGCCCCCCAAGATACAGGGTCAGCATAGTTTGGGGACCGTTGTTTTTTAATTCTGTTAATATAGAACTTATTACCGATATTTGTAATGATTTTAGATTAAGAAAAATGTTGTATCTATAGTTTTATAATTTTATTCTTATCTTTACTGAAAAGTTTGAATCTTTGGTTAGAACGTAAGGAACTCATGATAGAACGATTTAAACACTACTTGTGTATTTAATACGAAATTTATTGCTCCTCGCTTGAGTTTTGCAACCATGTTCCCTCGTTTCGTCATTGGTACAGATTACATAACTTTCGGGTTTTTATTTATACAAAAACGAAATAATGTATGCATGAGATTTTATGATAGTTTTTGCCGACGTTACAAAGAGAGTAAAAAAACCTAAATCAATATTAGACAGGTTTCAGTTCTTATTTTTACAACCATCGCCCACATTTTTGTCGATTTTTAATTTCTGTTACTAAATTAATTATGTAATAATTTAAGACTGCAATAAAGCTGACTATTACACTCTTCATCGACCACGCAAATATGAACCACGAATAAAGATTAATTTAGCAGATAATTTTAAAAATCAATTTTTTTCATTCTTCTGCGTCATGCTCAGGCATATTAATCAGAACGAATCAAATTATTAACAGGTTCCACAGGTTATCGTCTTAAATCGCGAAATGTGAATAAAAAAACTAGTTCTATCTGTGTGGTACAAAATAACCTCAAGAGCAAGATTATAGGTGTGGCTTCTACGTTATCTACTCCGTTAATTAGCGTAGGATTTTGGGATAACCATTTTTTATATCGACACCCTAAGAAGAAGAATAATAATGATTAAAAATAAAAAGTACTTAATTCAAATTCACTTCTTGGTATATTTTCCTTTCTGGAAAGAAGAAGTGCCGGAACACTCCCCAGCAACACACCTGTCCGTCAGGTTAGAAGAACCAGATTTTGTACAATTTTATTTGAGAGAAACACGTCTATCATACGTTGCCTTCTTCCTTGATAACTTCCTCATAATTATTGTCGCATGTTCATCAATTGTTCTAATACAATATAATTACAAACCTTTGTCAAAGGACTCAGAGGTTAACAATCTTTTGTTCTGCGCCCTTGCTACCTTGGCATCGTGCCAAAGACTTCCTTGTGGAAAACAGTTATCTGTTAGTAAATCTATGGGTATTCTACCATCTATGTAATACATAAGTTGACATAAGACTACACCCATACATTGACCTCACGCCTTTTTGCTATAGGGTGGGCAGAAAATACAGAACGACGCCTGCTGGGAGTCCCTTCTTTTTTGCGGATGGGAAATCATTAAATAACGGAGCGGGGGAGAGTGTTAGACTTGTACTGAATAAATCCACTCATGTTTCTTCTATTGCCCTTTATGTTTCGGGGCCGCAGTATCTCTTTCGAACAACCCGGAACCCCGGCAGGCGTAGGCCCTGGTAGGCCTCTCTGCTTTGCTGACATCTCTTTGAGGCGCGCGTGGAACACGAACGCACCGTCGAAACGGCCTGTCGTCACTGGCCGGTCGGACGGTGAGCCACCCATTGCTCACCGTCCACAGACCCGCATCTACGGGAGCGTCTCCAGCGTTGGCTTACTAAGAGACCCTTACAAACTCCTTTCGTCTCGTCTACGCGTGTATGACCAGATGTATGAAAAATCTGGTCATACACCCGCACTAGACCTTCTTGAAGAACCTCACTAATAACGTCAGTGTGTCGTTCTGTGTCAGACTTCCTTGTAGGAAATGGTTATCAGTTAGTAAATCTTGAGATATTCTGCCATCTACATATCGCACCGCACACCTATATATAAATTAAGACTACTCAAAAAAAAATTTTTTTCTGGTGACCGAAAAAACGTATTACCTCATTCCTTTTAATTTAATTGTTAAATTTGTTAATTATTAAGCAATTGCAATTTTTAATTTATATTGTTATGAAATAAATTACTTATGTCTTTATTAAATGTATTACAGATCATAAACAAGTTGTAAAAGTCACTGTATGTAAATTCTGTTATTTTAGACAGTTGCGCATGATCACCGAGCATTCGAATACAAGGGTAACTAAAAATTCACAATATTTGAGTTGTCTCCGTTTAGATATAGATGCATGATATGATATTTATGAGATTGCTATCACTTGTAATCAGATGTGGCATTCGTCCAGGATTACGTTGTAATGTTTATATCTTAACGGGAAATGTTTCAGTGCCAAAGAGATTAAATAGTTAGAAACTACAGTTTAATCGTGAATCTGCTGTTAAATTAGCTAGGTACTTACTTTCGTAAAATATGTTTGGATATTGCTATTTTGAACTTGCTCTTTCGTTAACGAGACTTGTTAATAAATTGCAGCAATGTAAATTCTGTAGATAGTAATTTCTAAAGGATAATATTTTTGTGTTCACCAAAAATACTGATCGTGCACCAAATATTCTTTCCTGAATGTTAAAAAAATGCGTAGGTTAAGTTAGGTTAAAACTGTGACCCCCTACGTAACAGTAACCCCCAGTAACGACTTGCATTAATAGAAAAAGGATAAAGATATAACACTTTTTTATTGTAGTGCGCTGATGCTCGTTATGACATATTTTAATTAACATATTTTGGTTCACATTCAGTATATTTGGTGGAACACAGGTAAAATTAGGTAAATAAAATGGGAATAAATTGAAGTACTTTTAAATACCATCCATTTCTAAATTCTAGTTTGTTAGCGAAAGATGTATGGATGTTTGTTACTCTTTCACGACAAAACAGCTGAACGGATCTTAATGAAATTTGGCACAGAGGTAGATTATAGTCTGGAATACATAGGATACTTTTTTTCGATCATCACGCTAGCAAAGCCGCGAGCACCAGCTAGTACTGAATAATTCGACACCCTTGGTAAGAATGGTTGTCAGACTTTCGGGAAAGATCAAGCTTTCATTATTCAACCTATTTCCGAGTTCGTCTCGTTTCCTTCTAGATTATTACAGTACATTAGAATACTTACATGGTACCCTTAGCAACTGTCATGTTGAGGTTACTGAGTACATGGTTGGGTCGCTTCTTGGAGCCGTAGTCCTTGAACGCGTGCCGCACACACACCGCCTGTTGACGCTTCTGCCATACCTGTTGATCATAAAGGTATGAATTAGAATAGGAAGGTTTAATAATAAGAAGGCCTGGATTAAGACAAAGCAGAGCGGAACGTAGAGATGTGCAGGAATCGCCCTTTCATTTTATAGACATCTACAGCGGCGTGTGATCTCTCAAACTCAAACTCAAAGCATTTATTTCAATTAGACCATTACAAGCACTTTTGAATGTCAAGAAACAAAATGATGAAGCTATAGTCCCGGTCACAAGGCATAATAACTAGTGAAAGTAGCTACTGTAGTTGTCCATTCCAAAGCGTTGATCTCTATGGAGAAGAATGGACAAAAACTTTTCTGACATTAGTCGCATCTTATATATTTGAATAAATAACATTATTTTAATTGTAGTATTAACAGAAGGTACACCATTGACTACCCCCCATTATATTTTTTTATTCGGTCAGTCCATCCAAAGGTTGCCTTGAAGATATCGCTATCAGCAATAAGGCCGCCATTGTAACCTTAGAATTCCCAATTTCTGTAAAAACAGTTATATTTCAGTTATAAACAGTTATTTAACGCTTTTAGCAATAAGACCGCCCATTGTGTCACCCTATTTATAAGTTGTTTAATGTTATTTTTATTATTTGTATAGTGTACATAATAAAGAATATTCTATCTATCTATTTATATTTCAAGCTTGGTGTGCAATAAAATACATTATATTCTATTATATGTTGCATGTCTGCTCTCCGTCATGTATATGTATTTAAGGGCAGACATTGAAATACTAGTTCTGTGACATTCTGGCTACGCATTGGTCACTTATTGATCGATTTTCGACGATTTATGATGACCTGAGTCATAACTTAATGTTCCTTAAAATCGACTTGGTCCTTTTTTTGGGTGGGAAATCATCAAATAACTTCCCCCGCTCCGCCTAGAGCGGGGGGGAGTGTCAGACTCTTACTGACTAAAACCCACCCATGTTCCTTCTATTGCCCTTTACGTTCCGGGGCCGCGGTATCTTTTTCGAACAACCCGCAACCCCGGCAGGTGAAGGCTCTGGCAAGCCCCTCTGCTTTGCTGACATCTCTTTGAGGCGCGCGTGAAACACAAACGCGCCGTCGACACGGCCTGTCGTTAATAGACGGAGGGACGGTGAGCTACCCATTGCTCACCGTCCACAGGCATGACATGACTGCTTCGCAGAAGGTGGTGAAACGACATGGTCCTTAAGGTTCAATTCGCGAAGTTATAAGTACCGGTAAAACGATAATGCACGTACTTGCCAACAATGATGGTTACTGGCCTTGTTGTTATCAATTTGGCAAAACAATTGAAAGAAACGGAGGCTTATCGTTCATTGCGCAATATACTACTCGCCATTGATTCTACGACAAACACAGTTGCAATCAAGGGGTATGTGCATACTAGCATAAAATCAGTACAGGGTCATTTTGAAGGCCATTTAGAATTTAAAAAAAAATCGTCATACAAATATGGCATACCGATGGTTCCGTACAAACTTAAGACATAAACCACCATATCTTTTTTGACGGCGTAGACTTCGAGGGTTGGTGATTCACAGTTTCAAATGACCACAGACTTGAGGATCATCATCTGCCTAGCCTTTTCCCAACTATGTTGGGGTCGGCTTCCAGTCTAACCGGATGCAGCTGAATATCAGTATTTTACATGGAGCGACTGCCTATCTGACCTCCACAACCCAGTTAATACTGGGTAATACGAAACCCCTTGGTAAGATTGGTTGTCAGACTTTCGGAACACTGACTACCTGTAACGACTGTCAAAGATCTACAAATGACAGCCGGGACCAACGGCTTAACGTGCTTTCCGAGGCACGGAGGAAACTCGGTATGTAACGGGTGGTCACCCATCCACAGACCAACCTAGGCAAGCGCGGCTTAACCTAAAGATCGACCCGAGCGGCTACTATTTATAGCCACGAGCTCCTCCACCACAGACTTGAGGATAAGGTTTTGATTTCAACTTGATACCTCAACACATTCCCGAGATAAAAGGTCTTGACAGACAATAAAGTTTTCCTGTAAGGGTTTAATTTTTTCCTTTTGAGGTCCGAAAAACCTAATCCTCACTTAATATTATAAAAGCGAAAGTGAGTTTGTTTGTTTGTTACCTCTTCACGCCTTAATGGCTAAACCGATTTTGATGAATTTTGGTACAAAGATAGTTGGGACCCAGGAGACGGACATAGGCTACGCTTTTTTTTTTAAAGTGGGATATGAGGGAGAAAGAGGTAAGCAAAGGGAATACTTAGCTTTGCTATAACAAATCAATAAGGCGCAAGGGAAAAACTGCAGGTAGCAGGTACTGTGTTATACCGAATTTAACGCGAGCGAAGCCGCGGGCAAAAGCTAGTTATGTAATAATTTAAGACTGCAATAAAGCTGACTATTACACTCTTCATCGACCACGCAAATATGAACCACGAATAAACATTAATTTAGCAGATAATTTTAATAAGCAATTTTTTTCTTTCTTCTGCGTCATACTCAGGCATATTAATCAGAACGAATCAAATTATTAACAGGTTCCACAGGTAACTATGTTACCCCAAATTTTACGCGCAAAAGCTAGTGTTACAATATTTCTTCGAACACTGACCAACTAGCGATGACAAATAACCTATCAAATCACATTCTCCTTATCCAAAATCAAATGTATCTAGTCATCAAGGCTTCTTCAAACAATAACACATCAATCGCCTTCCTCAAGGAGCACCTTAATGGCAAGTAAGTGGCTATTGTACTGGCGACTTGTACCTTCGCAGTAATAGCTGATTCATAACTACTAAATACTTGGCTGTTGACATTTATCTGTCTTGGATGTCGTGCATAAGAACTTCGGAAACTTTCTTCTTTTTTGCGGTTTGGGCGAAGCGGAGCAGACTTTTAATGACTAAAACCTGCACATGCTCCTTCTTTTGCCCTTTATGTTCCTGGGCCGCGGTATCTCTTTCGAACAACCCACAACTCCGGAAAGCCACTCATCAGAACTTGAGTGCTTAGAAAACACATTTAAGAGGGTGTATTCTGAAAGTTGGCAATATTGCACATAGCTGTCAAGTATTTCGCTGTTTTAATTATTTATTCAATATAATTAAATATGGATCTGTGTTGCACTAGAATATTGGCCAAATTTTGCAAAAGTAACACTGCATAAGATGTTGCAACAGTTGTCCAAACCAGCCCACTTCCACGTTTTTTGGGTGAACCCTATTAACAGGCAGTGGCGCCTGGCTCTACAATGGACAACTGGCCAATGGATCGATATTCGATGGTAATTTGTGAAACTACACAATACGTTTAACGTTTTTAACTTAATTCTAAAAGTTAGCTCCGGGCACATCGCAAAATATTATTTAGGATGTAGCCTCTCTAGTAGGTCAAGGGCCCCTCGATACAATTCCTACGGGGCCCACGCTCTTTAGCATCTTAAGGATCGCCACATGAGGAAGGAAAACCATCATGAGGAAACCCTGGACTATTAAACTGCCAAAAATTCACCGACACACTGTGATTACACACGGTGAGTTATGTTTAGTATGCTCATTCCTTCTGTGAATTTTTTAATAGGCCTTTGTAGTCTTTTGGAACAATAACAGGCAGGGATTTGCATAGCGGGAAAACTATTTGTCATGATACCTTACGATACGGCGTACGTGTCGGGATCACCTTAAGTAAAGTTACCTAAGACTCATCAGCAGCCTAGCCTTTCCCCTACTATGATGAGGTCGGCTTCCAGTCTTATCGGATGCAGCTGAATACCAGCATTTTACATGGAGCGACTGCCTACCTGACCTCCACTCCATGTTATAAATGGCAAGCCTACTTTCATCAGCCAGGTACAATTTAGGACTTCGTTGCCGCTACCATGAAATTATTGTCGCAAAATCCGATAATACTTTGCCCGACCTAGAAATCAAACTCATGACCTCATATTCAGTAGTCGCATTTATGACCACTAGACTTACGAGCAGAGATAGAAATGTTTAATTTGAAAATGATACCACACCTAAAACTATCAAACAATTTACAATTTTTAATATTGCTATGTTTAATCCAAAATTATATAAACTACTAGCTGTCTCCCGCGGCTTCGCCCGCGTGATATCGAAAAAAGTATCCTATCTATTATTCCAGACTATAATCTACCTCTGTGCCAAATTTCATCAAGATTCGATCAGCCGTTTTGACGTAAAAGAGTAACAAACATCCATACATCCATCCTCACAAACATTCGCATTTGTAATATTAATTAATAAGTAGGATTATGCATGCCAAATGATAAATTAATAATTGTATTAAAAATTTAAACTAGATAAAAGGATTAGATGTCCGTCCCAGTCATTGAACGATTTGTTTTGTTGCAAGTCACATAACAAGGTCAAGTATTTAGTGATATTTAAATAATGACTATTTTTGAAATTTATCTTAAATGGTGACTTTTTGTCTTTACTTCTCAAAATGTAAAGAATAGAATATGTGTTTTGCAAAATTAGGCATACTCGAGAACCAAAAACGTCTATAATGTCACCCCAGTACTGAATTAAGAAAAGAAAGAATTAATCATTAATAATAATAGTTTATGTCAAAGTTTGAGAAGTCTTAATCGCCCACGCACGTTGACTAATTGCAAAAATTCAAGTGCAAGAATTCAACCGTGTAAATCACAGGTAGCTAGTGAGAATAGATTACTACAATTTCAAAAGACCTTTTAGATAACAAAGCTATATTATTTTAAGTAACTTTCAAATACATAATTTCATAGAAAAACACTAAGGCTTGATTGAGACAATTAATAAAGCCATTGGGAGATACGACTATCGGCACAATGATTGCTGAGACCACAAAGTATTTTTTTTTATATCGTTTATTCATTTTTACACATATCTTTACATATTTTATTATAAAAAAAATAGTAGTCCACCAGCATCGGGAACAGGGTCCAAGGTACCGGCGAAAGAGCTCCCGAAAAAGGAACCTCCTAACGATACGAGCCGTGTCCAAGAGTACCGCTTTCTGTATCAAGCCCTTGATCCAGCTGCTTAACGAGAGCCACCTTACTCCTTAGGAATTGGTCGAAGCTCTTGGCACTGGCAGATACGAGTATTGGCAAAATGATCGCCGAGACCAAAAGTATTAATAATATAATTTTCTTAACTTACTAACGCTGTTCCAACAATATTATTATAGTACTTTCTGCTCATTTCGACACAAATTATAGCAATCATCTCAACCCGGAATCGTCCATTAAAGCCAGCCATTCATTTCTACCACTTAAAACCCTAAAATGACATAAGGAAACCATCACCAGATTTCACTGCTTAAATACCGGTTTAATTACGAACAGAATATAATACGTGGTCGTAACTTGTACTTGGACAATGGCTAATTATGCAATACATTTTGTAACAACGATTGACATAGTTTGGAGTTATGCATGCTTTGGAGAGAGAAATCTACTCTTACACGAGAAACGTGGATGGCGAAAGAGTTCTAGAAAGAAAAGGTTGAATCTAGACAGTTCTTTATTTTATTACTACAGTACTTCCACAATTTATTATGTCTTGTGACTGGGACTGTAGCAGCATCTTTTTTTCTGTTCAAAAGTGCCTGTAATGGTCTAATTGAAATAAATGCTTTTAGTTTGAGTTTGAGTTTTGTGGTTAGTGTCTAAGCTGCTGTCATAGTTTTTATGTCAGTCATTAAAACTCTCTTTATTTCGGGAACGCGTTGAGGTATCGAGTTGAAATTAAAACCAATAGACTTTGTACTCCCTTGGACTTGTAAAAAACAACCCTCAGTTGGAAGATATGACCGTTTGTGTCACATGTTTGTACGGAACCCTCGGTGCGCGAGGCTGACTTGCACTTGCCCGTTTAATTTTAAATTCCGATGAATCCTTACTAATATTATAAAAGCGAAAGTGAGTTTGTTTGTTTGTTTACTACGTCTTCACGCCTAAATGGCTAAACCGATTTGATGAATTTTGGTACAGAGGTAGTTGAGACCCTGGAGACGGACATAGGCTATTTTTTTTTTAAGTGAGTAATGAGGGTGAAAGAGGGAAGAAAAGGGAAAACTTAGCTTTGCTATTACAGTAAATAAGGCGCAAGGGCAAAAACTACAGGTAGCAGGTACCTGCAAATCAGGAAAGGGGAACTGTGTTACCCCGAATTTAACGCGAGCGAAACCGCGGGCAAAAGCTACTAAATTTCTATGTGGGAATGATTTACTGATTACGTGGTAACTGTTTCTGTGTCGGTTTCCCTCAATCTCTTTTCTGGACAAGCTTAATAATTTTACCTAAACTAGAAATTAAATAAAAAATATTTAAAAAATCAAACAGCGGGACTATTGCTTATTCTTCTCTTTACATCACATTTACAATGGCCATGTCCGTCATCGTCACAGACCAACAATTATTACATTCTTTACGATATTCAGTAGTCGTTTATAAATCTATGAAACAACGTATTGAGATTTTTTTAAATCCTGCAGAATTTTGATTGAAAGTGTGTTACACACATCGCTTTCTTCTGAACCCCATCATTCCTCTTTCCTCTAATCTCATTGATAAATTAATTGACTCTTAAATCGTCACTCACCTTCTTGGTGATCAACCTATTCCTTCTTCATGTGTATACGTGATACTATTTATGAATCAGCCTTCAATTAGAGCTGAGTATTTCATAATCATTTGTATCGTTATTTAATTATGTCAGGTCATTAAAATCTAATTGCTTTTCATATTTGCTAATGAGCACGCGACTGAGGAAGTCTATAATTATGTCATACTAAATAATAACTAAGATAAGAAAAAGCATTCGTCCTCTACATCCAGTGATGACCTAACAAGCCTCCTCCAAACACATGACCTGCTACCCTACCATGACGTCTTAAAGCAGAACTTATTCCGCTGAGGGAAAGAGACAGAGCTATACAGGGTGTCTAGCACCATGTCTTTCCCGCAGTGGAATAAGTTCTGCCTTAAGATGTCATGGTAACCCTACTGGTCCTGTATCTTATCCAAATTCTAGAGACCCTCATCATTATAAATCACTCATCGTTGTACTTTACGGAAGACTAGCTTTTGCCCGCGGCTTCGCTCGCGTGAAATTCGGAGTAACACAGTTCCCCTTTCCTGATTTACAGGTACCTGCTACCTGTAGTTTTTGCCCTGGCGCCTTATTTATTATTATAGCAATGCTAAGTTTTCCCTTTTCTTCCCTATTTCCCTCATTACTCACTCTTTTTTAAAAAGAAATAGTCTATGTCCGCCTCCAGGGTCCCAACTATCTCTGTATTAAAATTCATCAAAATCGGTTCAGCCATTAAGGCGTGAAGACGTAACAAACGTAAACGTAAGGATAAAACAAAGATTGAAATAGTTATATGTATATGTCTTGACTACTTATTGAGCAGCAGAGGTAGCTCACGCCTTTGCAAGCATTTTGAATTGAATGATAGAAATGTTTTCTGATATCTATTATGAGAACGCAACAATACCCACCATTTACATCGTTAACAAAACAGTAACGTAACCATCTTTTGACAGCAAACCAGAGGAGGCTGCCAGGGCCACTGCCTGCCGGGGTTGTGAGTTGAACGAAAGAGATACCGCGGCCCCGGAACATAAAGGGCAAAAGAAGGAACATGGGTGGGCTTTAATCAGTAAAAATCTGACACTCGCCCCGGTCCGACCAAAGCGGGGGAAGTTATTTGAGGATTTGGCATCCGTAAAACAAAATAAATACTTGAGAGGTGTCAAGGGACACCCGAATGGAACGAAGTTATTATTTATTATGTACAAAAAACCTGTATACACTCAACAAAAATAAATTCAATGCGAAATAGAAATGAAAATATCTGGCTTGCTTTCTATAAGAGAGAGAGAGAGAGAGACAGACAGAGAAACATGCGCACGCCGCACAGTTTACAATAGCTTACTATAGCAAAAAGTGTCGTTACAACTATTCGTGATAATTTTTTCCGTCTAGCCCCCTTTCACAACGCGCGATAAGGAACTTCGTTTCAAAACACCTTTTGACACAGTAGGACCTAATCTTTGCCGACAAGAAGCGGATGAAGAGTATTGAAGCAAGAGACATGCTACGCAGACCCTTAATAAATTGGCATAAAGGCAGAAGTACGATGGTGAATGAGTAAACGAAGAGTGTACTCACCGAACTGTCCTGTTTTTCGAAAGGCGGTGAGAATTGTATCTGGTTCATCTTTGACTCCTTCGCGTCGCCCATCGGCGACGGAGGCGAGGTCTCTCTGTAAACAAAGGAGAATAAACGTTAGTTCGATGAGCATTAGGTTTATATTACAATATAAGATGAAGAAGCAGTTAAGACTTTACGTCTATGAAAACCTCAAGTTGAGTTTTAGCCAATCACATTGGGTCTAGTTTCGGATAGGTATTTCGCAATTCAGTTGGGGATAATTGGTCTAGGTAGATACGGCTGCATAAGAACAATTAAACCCTCTGAAACATATTTATCTTCAATACAAGTAAACCATGACCCGACTATGTTTCCGTGGGAGGAACCGCGGACAAAAGCTAGTATATTTATTGTTTACTTAATTTTTATCTGAAAGAAAGCAACAAAAATGAAGCTATTGTATATTGACGCACAAGTAGGCCAGATGACACTTTGTAACGGAAACCGCTGGTTATAGTAGTATATGTGGCAGGATGTTGAATATGGTCATCCTTTCATTCTTAACTCAACATTCACCGTTCACGAATGTTATTGTTTTTGCTTTATAGATCATCACTCAATGTTTTACATCAATGACACATTTAAACAATATCAGGGGAATGTGAGACTGAACTTTAAAAAAATAAACAATGATCTTAATTTCGTTGACCAGTCTAATTAAGCCAGCACATATTAACAAACAAAAAGTAATTATTCTTGGTTTTTAAATGATAGTGGTTTGATTTCTAATGATACTAAGTATTAATTTACACTAATTATATGACGCCAACAGTAAATGCTAGAGAAACTAGAATCTACACTTCATATCATAATGAGACTAGCTGTTACAGGAGGTTTCACCCGCTGCTTACGACCGATTCTCAGACGTACCAAATATACATTTTTTTTTTCATAAAAATCGGTAATCCGTTTCGGATACTAAAACGGTCATGGCAACTAAAGCTGTTACGAGAATTATATAATTATATTAGAAAGTTTGGATGAAGGAGATAATCCTCGGAAGTACTGATCTAATTCCATAAAATCTCTACTCACTAAATCACTACTTTATCCCCCAGGATCACAGGGTCTATTATTGTGAAAAAAAAACAAGGAGTCTAAAATAGCTGTTACAGCAGACTTCTTAAAATGGTGAAAGACGCAGTTGATATTGCAAATTCTTCCTTCGTGACCATTTTTTGGTGACGTAATTCGTATTACTTTCCTATTATGATTCTGCTAAAGCGGCCATTTTTCGGCTGCCTGGTCGTTCACATTGCACATATTTTTTTACATTAAATGGGCTTATTCCTTATCTTAATCTTGTCCAGAGGAAAAGCGCTACCAAAGCTACTGACACATGTTGTTAACAACAGATAGGTTATTTCTTCTTCGTATTCCGCATTTGTATGGAGATTTAACTAGCTATAACTTCTAAAAATCTTACAAAAAAATCTTTCTCAAAACACACCACATCTGTGACCCAATAATTCCAAAAAAAATGTCAGGATGTTGTCAGTTTATGGCTTCAATCATACAGATTGCCTTGGCCTGATGAGCCAGCCCGTCGCCTTCGTAACCAGACGATTAAATCATGGTGCAACCGAACTGTTAACTTTTATTACAAGAGAAAAGGTTGACGTAAAAAGTGTTCACTATAATTTGGACGAGGTTGAATTTAACTGCATTTACTTGACGAATGATGGAAACAAAAGTGGAAGAATAAAAAGGAGTATTTAACAATCATTATGTGTTGGCGATAGCGGTCTATGGCTTCCCTCAAAGGTAATAAAGGGCGCGTATTTATGTATGGATGTGTATTAAAATCACCAGTCTTTCATTCATACGGCCATCTTGTATGGACAAAAGATGATGCTTATTTTGACAAAATCACCAGTCCTTTCATACGCCATCGAGTTTGGACGAAAGGATGATGCCTATTTTGATCCGTAATGGTAATCGTTAGATAGCCCTGTTGACTATAAATATAACTTCAAGTCTGTAATCCCGGAGAGTAGGGTAGAAGTGAAGCTAGTGCCCTTCGCCAAATGTTTAAGTACTATTTAATATCGGCGAGTCTATTTTTAGGTGGCAAAACGAATTCCTAATGTTTGTCCGTTCAGAGATATTCCGCAAGATTATAGTGATTATAATAATAATAAATAACTTTATTTCACAAAAATACAGATTTAACATGTTATAAATATACACAGATTAAATGAGCTTTGGTAGTAACACAATGCAATATAAGCTAAGAACTGGTATCTGTACACAATATTGAAAACCCTGCCTCTCAAACTAGGGAACCTGTATCTTGAGAGACAGTGATTCAGCTTAATGAATGAAGCTATAAGTATAATAGTAGACTGTGTCGATCTACCTGAGCGACTATGAATATGAGCTAATTTAAGTAATAGCATATATTTATAAGTGATTTGTGTGGCTGTTTGTATAAGTGTGTGTGTGTGTGTGTGTGTGTGTTTGTGTGTGATGATGTGAGATTATGTAAACGTTATTTTTCATAATATTTAACTGGAAACTAAATCTCTGAAGCGATAGTTTAAATAAATGTTCTGTGTGCCAACAACGACATTAACGTAATATATGATGTAATGTCTTGAGGCAAAGTACGTTATGTATATTTTTATAATTATTAGTACCTATATATGACAGACAAATAAATATACATTTGGCACTTTAAAAGGCCGGTGTATTTCATTTTCCTTTTGCAGTACAAACCTTAAATTAAACATTAGTCATTTAATGTGCTTGTTTTTATGATTAAAACAAACCTACAATCATTCGAATACGCCAAAATCAATGACGTCATTCAGTCAAGTTTTGAGTTTCATGTATAATGTTTGAATGCTTCATGAAACGAAATGTTTATTTACATCTTGTATATCTAAGAAATCAATTAAAATCGCAAACAATAGGTGTGTGTAATATTTTCACAATCTGAGAAGAACACGACAAACAAGAGATTCCGTCATGTTCCAATTGTCATTACTTTGTTTATTCATATTTTAGTTTATTGCAAAACCAATACTGTAAGAATACACGTCGAACGGTGATCGTAATTATTATAATAACATACAATTGATAAGATTTTCGCAAAACCCCGAGAAAAACAAATGAGGGAGGGCCAAAGGAAAGATGTATGAACTGTGTAAAAGATGATATCAAAATCAAAAGGCATTTATTCAAATTAGGCTGAAAACAACACTTTTTGAACGTCACATTACAAGAGACAGTCCCACAAAAACGCCCTGCCCTTCGCCACTTCCTTGTGTTTTAGCTGGGAAGAAGAAGTGGCGGAACAAACTCCCCAGCAACACATCTGTCTGCCAGGTTAGAATATGAATAGATATGGCTAGAAAGGTGGTGGTCTGCTTAGATGACGAGTATTAGAGGAGGGCAAAATAAGGAGACAAGCTGCGCCGACCACAAATAAATTGGGTTAAGGGCAGAACAACGTTAATGATAAAACAATTTTATTATTATTAAGATAATCTATGTGTGGCAGTCACTTTCATTAATAAAATTGGTATTGTAAACAGTTTATCAAGCAGAGATCCCGCAAGGTATAAAGCGGAAAATTCCCAAACGGAACAGGGGTCAAGAACCTTAAAACCCAAAGGCCCAAGCCCAAACGGCTGGCTTTTATTTATAAATAGCCGCATTATGAGAATTCGGACTTGTACAATCAACCACGCTACACAAACACTTGAGCTGCAAAAACCACTCTTACGATCGCTGACCAAGTCGAACGGTTAATGTAATATATATGTGCGATCGACTGTACATTTAACCGACCTATAATGCAGGTTATTATTGAACCAGTAATTATTAAATTGAGGAAATGATTCAAAATGAAGGCTTTGTGTCGAAAATATGAAGGACCTACTTTCAAAAGAGCAAATGGGAAAAAAACCCAATTAAACTTGTGACGAATGCATTAACCCCATTCAGCAGGAACCTGCTTCAATAACCAGAATGGTTTTAAAGTCCAATAAAATAAGGGCCTCAGTTCGATTCCTGGTTCGAGCAAAGTAGGTATTACTGAGTTTTTCCATCAAGTATTGTTATTAAATAACCACGGAGTCTGGTTTTATGTCCAAATGATGACAAAATGGCGAAATGTGGGTACGATACGAGGTAAGTAAAGTAGAGTATATTAAGTACTAGCTTTTGCCCGCGGCTTCGCTCGCGTTAAATTCGGGGTAACACAGTTCCCCTTTCCTGATTGACAGGTACCTGCTACCTGTAGTTACTACCCTTGCGCCTTATTTATTGTAATAGCAATGCTAAGTTTTTCCTTTTCTTACCCCTTTCTCCCTAATTTGATATTTTTTTACAAAAAAGTTAGCCTATGTCCGTCTCCTGGGTCCCAAGTATCTCTGTACCAAAATTCATCAAAATCGGTTTAGCCATTGAGGCGTGAAGACGCAACAAACAAACTCACTTTCGCTTTTATAATATTAGTAAGTATATTCTACTCACACACTACATATCACACTCTGCCTTACCTTCGTGCATGGTTCGTACCGGCGCGGGCATTATGTTACGTAACATTTGACTACTTCATTCATTTTCCGAACAATACCAACGTGACCTTTTTTGTGCAAATGGGAAATCATCAAATACACTCCCTCCCGCTCACACTTGTACAGTCTAAAGCCACCCATGTTCCTTCTATTGCCTTTTATGTTCCGGGGCCACAGTATCTCGAACAACCCACAACCCCGGCAGGCGGTGACCCCGCATTTCTGAAAATATCTTTGAGGCGCGCGTGGTACACTAACGCGCCGTCGACACGGCCTGACAAACGCGACCTGAATCAAAGTAATAACCACCCATCACAGAATTACGTGAACAAATCTGTTATCAGCAACGCATCTAAGTGCGCCTGCGCCTGCGCCGCGTCTCAACCGCACAATAAATCCGAGATGTAACATGCTGTGTGGGCCTTCCGCCAACTTGTCTTCCTTGAACATGTTACATGATATTACAACATCGTCTGCTATTGTCGCTCCCATTACGTTGTTGTACTTGTATGTATTGGAATAAATTGTATACACGAATCTACACATAAATACCGAGTTCCTAGGGTTGCGAGTTGTTCGAAAGAGATACCGCGGCCCCGGAACATAAAGGGCAAAAGAAGGATCATGGATGGGTTTCAGTCTAAAAAACTCTGGCAGTCCCCCCAACTCCGCCCAGAACGGGGGAAGTTCTTTGATAATTTCCTATCAGCAAAAGAAAATACCGAGTTTCATCCTTGACCAGAATGCACGCTAAACTGTTGGCCGGCTGTCATTTGTAGATCATTCACACGATAGTCAGTGCCCCGAAAGTCTGACAACTAGTCTGGCCAAGGGGTATCGTATTGCCAAGAACTAACTGGGCTATGGAGGCAGTCGCTCCATGTAAAATACTGGTATTCAGATACAATCGGTTAGACTGGAAGCCGAACCCAACATAATAGGGAAAAGGCTAGCCGTGTTGGCGGACGTTGTCCTGCCATCAACCAGATCAACTGTTTATTTTTAGTACCAATCGCGCTTCTTGTGAGAATCAAATCATTGTATGGAACCAACCGAGGTTGCACTACTTACTAGAAATGTCAGAAATTACAAACTAACTTTCGCATTATATTTCGTAGACTGATGTTATGTTATATTTAACTAGTTTTTTTTTTGTTTTTTTTTTTGTCAATATCTGGCTACCTATATAGCAGAAAAAAATTATTTTCTTTTATTTCAAACGTTGCCGACGCTAGGAATTTATCCTGTATCGTGAGTGCGTTTACAAACATTGATTTTTTGGTCCCGTGCGGGGATTAAACCCGCGACACAGCAGTCAATCGCTCAGCCACTGCGCCAACCGTGTCGTATATAACGTCAGCACTTACATAGAAAGTTATTAATGTTACAACATTTTATCTGCGTCAGTATTTAATGCTGAGTGATCGCTGATGACTCATCCTTACTATTTAGAAAATGCGTCAATATGCAAATAACTTTACAAATTATGTCGAATCATGACAACTTCATCTTTCAGATCCAGAATTTCTGATTAAACTATGTATTAGTACCTTCTTTCTCAGATGTGTGATATTAATGTTTTGGAAAAAACGCTCGGCTTAACCCGAAATAGGTTGGCCAATGGTCGATTATCGTCTGAGTCGATGATAGCGATGCTGAACGGAATTTAATTTACTTATTAGCCGTGCGCAACGATTTTACCGGCTGTTGAGCTAATTTTCTGGAGAGGGGTATGAAAAATAGATGTTGGCTAATTCTCAGACCTACCTGAAATGCACACAAAATTTCATACAAATCGGTCTAGCCGTTTCAAAGGAGTTTTGTAACAAACACCACGACACGAGAATTTTATGTATTAGATTTGAGAGCTGAAAGTACCGTAGGATACCGTAGAATTAGCAATTTCTGTAAAACAGTTTTGTTAAAATTTTTGGTGTCCAATAAAGTACCCTACATTCTATTCTACCATACAAAAAACAGTTGGTTTATAGTTGGCAAAACGGGACTCGAAGTATGAAGATTAAAATAGTTACGAAATGGGCACTCTTTTTCACTTGTTTTGGACATCTTTTGTTTATTTGGCGAATCGGCAAAGTTATCAAAGATGTACCCTATTAATCGCTTTGGGTTGTTTTGGTTGTCAAATCCTTGCTAAATCGTATACTGAATCAGCGTCAGAGATTTTCCATGAAACACCGACAAAGAAGAACAATCAATATTCCACCATAATCGATTCGACACACAAACCGCACTCGATTACCGATGCACACACGACTCGCACGTCACATCGACTACTCGTAAACTGACGACACGTAGTAACGACGTATCAAGGTCGACATGAATCAGTAGTGCAAGTCCGCACAAATCACGTACGATGTGAAATGTGAGGGAAATTGAAAATGAGAGTGAAGTTAGAGGTATGAAGGTCGAGATTGGTAGTTCATTGCATCACTGCCCAAATCCCCACTGGTAGGAAGACTTTGTTTCAAGGATTCAAACCGTTTGTCCTACAACTAAGGATATTTTACAATATTTTTTTTTTTTGTGATTTCGCAAGAGAACTAACGTCCGTGCTTGTGAATCTGTTTCAAAATAAAAAAAGAATTATTGCTCGTAGACAAAGGTTGTAGACAAAACAATTGCAGAGTTTTATAATTTTAAGGTTTTGACAATAGAAAACTGCTTTTTTTACAGTTTTGTGATATATTACAAAATTATTCCGCAATGCCAATTAACCAGAATCACGTCTACACACGAAGTCAATAAATCTTCAGAACATAGTCCAACCTAACAACTAATAAATTGCTCTAAAACAAAGACAACTTAACTCAGTATTACCAGGAGACCATAAAAGAAAAGAACTTAACAAAGCAATCTCGATTAACACTAACGTCGAATTCCAATCGTCTTGTCTCTCACGCACTACGTCAAGGACAATAGGAAAGAAAGAGACGGCGACATACTAATCAGAATCGTATCGTAATCGGAATTTCGCCACTCGACCATGGGCATGTCAAAACGTTAGACGCGGGCTGAATGAAAATGCTGGATGTCTGACTAGAATTAATTTGCTAGTACAGTGTGTAGTGTGTGTGAGTGTTTAGGTATTCCTACAGTGTGTTAGTTACTAATGCAAGATAATCTAGGCTTCTTTTTCTTCCTACTGGGAAATTATCAAATAACTTCTACCGCTCTGGGCAAAGCAAGGGGGAGTGTCAGACTTGTATTGTCGAAAACCCATCTCCAACTCCATGTTTCTTCGTTTGCCCTTCGTGTTCCAGGGCTGCGGTATTTATTAGGAACCAACTCGCTGCCCTGAGCCGGCGGGAAAATAATCTTGGCTAAACTTTTCATTTTATAAGAGGGAGGTTGTTGGCAAAATACATAATCCCATTGGATGACATTCTCATGAACATATAATTTAAATTGATGATTTAAATGAATAAAGTTCTGGAAATAATTACGTGTTTGTTGTTCAACATACAGCCTGGCGCTGATCGGCAAATTGTAAAAAAAAAGTTACATAATTTGAATTACGGGAGCCCCGCTTCAACCAATACTCAGAAAATGTAAATGACAACATATTTGTCTAAATCATGATTTATTAGTGCCCCCAAAACATTGGAAAAAGGGCAAGAGAATGATGGTAACCATGACTTACAATTCATGCGTGATCTAAATAAGAACTCAACCTAAACTAAAGAAATCCAGTGAATCATAATTACACATATAATTTTCTACTATTAATATACTATACCACTAATTATATATGCTATTTAGCCAATTAGCAGGTTTAAATATAGTGTGTTGGAAGATGTAGGTACTAGGCTGGTAGGATACTGTTGGAGGTCGTACGTGAAACGTTACACCTGCACGCTCAGATGGTTACTTGTAATGTTTTATGCTAGCCTGGTACCTGATGAGGAGTTTTCTTGGATTTTTTTTTATGTGTTTTCTGTAATTATAAATCTATCTAAATTAATCATCATGTATGCTGTTACTGCCGCGTTTCTCTAGTGGAAGCAAGCGCTACTTCTGGGTGTCTCCTGGGTTCGATTCTCAGAACTGGTAAAGTGATATTGGGTTATTCTTTCAGTTCTCAGCAGCAGCCCGACTATCTTACTAAACTATTATGAATGGGAAAGTATTGATGGATGGATGATGTTTGTTCCTCAATCACGCCAGAACGGTTGAACGGATCTGGACAAAATTTGGCAGAGAGATAGATTATAGTGTGGAATGGCAAAAATACAATTATATTTTTCTTACACGTACTCCTCAAATTCCATACTATGGCAACTGTTAGTGGGATATATGAGTTCTTCCTAGAACATGAAACTTACCTAAACATTTGTACTACATATAAGTTAAATTTAAGTTAACTTGATATAATTCTAAGCACTGCACACTTCCTCACTAATTACTAACATTCACATCACACCATATAACTGATACCTTTATTTACACAAACACATTTTCCTTATTCTAACAATTAATGGACAATTTACACTGCCTTTAAACGCTTGACTTTGAACCCTGCTGGCCTATGCACGGAGCACGCCGCAATGGTCTGTTATAATGACAGAAGATAAACATGTGTACTATAATGATACACTAGTTTCAATGCCTTCTACGAAATGCAAAAAGGATATAATAATTGTAGATAAACCGGCTGAGACGGTTATTACGATATAACAATATCTTAAACATCACAACATCTATCTAAATATTTAAAAGAAAAAGAAAGCAAATTTACTTTAAAAAGAAAATTTTAACCACTATTTAGGTCCGTCTACCAATTCAAAGTCATAGAATTCCTGTCAAGTTTTTTTTTATTACTTTTAAATGTATTTATTAGTTTATTTCATATGTGTATTAGCATTTGTATAAGTCTATACGATTTCGAAAACAAATAGTTTTATAACCTTTTTTTATTATAATTTTAGTGCCCTTTCACAATGTTGTCGTATTTTACCCAAAGGTTGACTGGTAGAGAATGCCTTATAGTATTAAGTCCGCCTATGTACCACTATTGTAAATGAAGTTTAAATAAAGAAATAACAGAGAAAATCACTGACTCATAGAAATCTCAGAAGCTACAAATTTTGCATGGGATGTTGTAACTGTCCTAGGAAACCATGAAACAATAATTCATCCTTAAAATTCGTTCAGAACTGGACTCTAAATAAAACACTAATCAATATGGATAACATGATTTATCAGACATAGGTAACCTTATAATTAATTACTTGAGTAACTTCTTATCAATGTTAATTGTTTAACGTTTGTTTTGAATTTATGCTGATTGCTATATTAAGTAGCTCAAGTTCAAATACCTATTGTTTCGAATTCACACGCCGGTATTGTGAAAAGTGACGATGTGGTATTCTTTGACATGAAGACAATGGTTTTGTATAATGTACAACATAAGGGCCCACACCACAAGTCCTAATTGGCATTTGAAATGTTCTAGTTCTACACAACATAATATATCACTTGTAAGGTACTGTAGAGATAAGCTGAAATGTACCCATATTTTGCCAGTTTTCTTTTGCGGATAGGAAATCATCAAGTAACTTCCCCCGCTCAGGACGGAGCGGGGGGAGTGTCAGACTTGTACTGACTAAAACACACCCATGTTCCCTCTATTGCCCTTTATGTTCCGAGGCCACGGTATCTCTTTCGGACAACCCGCAACCCCGTATGTTTCGTCAGACATGTTTTAGTTCCATGTAATAGCAGGCGAGACAATTGCCATCGACAAGGCTCAGTTAAAATCTAGACTCCGTTGTAATTGAGAAATTTCTGATGAAAAAACCTAACAATAGCATTTTACCCGGAATTCCAACCCAGGACTTTGCAGTTTCGCTTGCGACGTTGTGATGTAAGTTTTCATTATACTCCAGTGTAAACGCACTGAAGTATAATGTGTTACAGTTAAAAAATCACCATTTTTACAAAGACATCCAGATTAATGCGTAGGTATATAAGATCGCAATTATAAGATCGAGCATTACAATACTTCTACGCATCAAGAAAAATTCAAAACAAACGTGCGTACTGCCAGATAATAAATAACAACATAAGATCAAATTAATCGATTGATGGGCTGCAGGAACGCTTATCTGGCTGGAAAGACTGACTGTATCGAAGTGTGATGGAGAAGTATGGGAGGATGTCGTAACTAAGCTATTAAACGTTAGTTATATATTTCTACCGTTTATTTCAGGCATATAAAATTGCAAAATATGCACAAACAAAAACTGGCCAAGTGCAAGTCGCACTCGCGCACCAACGGTTCCGTACAAACTTGCTACATAAACGGCCATATCTTTTCACTGCGTAGACTTAGAAGGTTGGTTATAGTTTAATAAATAATATCAACTCGACACCCCCACGCGTTTTCTAGATATGGAAGAAGACAATCGTAATAGTATTATGTTTTAGCTGAAAATAGTTTTTTGTTATTTCAAGTCATTGTCATTGTTGAAATATTTGAATAAGTTTACTCCAAAAATCTCACTTCTTTGAGTATTTCAATCTTTTTATTGTAATATTTTTGCAAAAAAAAAACCTGTTTCAAAGTAATTACTGCCTACAAGGAATTTAACTTCAATCATACAAAGTTAAAACGAAACTCGTAAGTAATAAATGAATAAAATGAGAGAGACGTCTAAAAACGAAACAAGTATCGTAGATAAAATTTAAACAATTCTAATTGTATTTTCTACTCCAAATAATACGTTTTCTCAGCAGTGGCAGTGAAAGTAAAGATCTCAGCGCAGATAACGCGAAGGGCATGCTTCGGTGACTATTCGGTGGTTATACTATAAGAGGAACTTATTATTCTAACCAAATCATCATCTACTTAGCTTTTTCACAACTATTTTAGGGTCACATGGAGCGACCGTCAACTGACGTCCACAACCCAGTTAGTACTGGGTAATACGATACCCCTTGGTGAGACTGGTTGTTAAATTTCGGGACACTAAGTAAGTAAGTGTTACTGCAGAACATGGTGTTCGATTCCCAGGTCGAGCAAACTGCTATACGGGTTTTCTATCAGACATTTTTCTGTATCAGGCCTGAGTCTGGATTTGTACAAGGCTGATGGCAATTTAAAATAAAAAAAATACGTGTGGCACTCGGGGACTGCCGCGGTAAAGCTATTGCATAGCATTTTTTATCAACTTATGCAATAAATAAAAACAATCTAAATAAAATATTTAAAAAGTACTTCCAATGAAAAGAAGTCGCAAAAAGAAACATTTTTTTATCAACTTAGACAATAAATAAAAAACTAAATATAATATTTAAAAAGTACTTCCAATGAAAAGAAGTCGCAAAAAGAAAAACAAGACCTTGGGTTTGATCCAGCGTAATGTCGATTGACTATCCGATTCTCTACCAAACACGCTATTAGAACATTAGAATCGGGATTGAAATAACTGACCGTATTGTGTAAACGACGTTAGACAATGCACGGCCTTCAAGCCACACCTCCGTGCCCGTCAGAGTGGGGAGCGTCAGGTTTTTTTTCGTTACGGAATTTCTGGATTCGGTCCCCGCGCTCAAGGCCCGCGATAGAAGCTATGCGATAGCTTAAAAAAACGTTGCCCCAGACTATGAATTTCTCCTATATCGTGGGTGCGTTTACAAATAATTAAACTCACATATACAAACAGCCAGACCCGAAACAACTATTTGTAGGTCATACAAATATTTGTTCCGTGCGGGAGTCGAACTCGCGACACGCAGCGCAGCAGTCAATAGTCCAGCCGCTGCGCCAACCTTGCCGTCAAACGGCACTTGGCTCGCTCCTGTTACGTGGGACTTAACATTACTGGTAGAATATAGTAGTACTCTGGCTAAGGCTTGGGGGAAAATAAGATGGATGAATTGTGTTTATACATAAAATTACTAATAAAAACAGATGTGCATAAAGATATATTTACTTAATTCCATCAGACAATGAATCATCAAGAAATAATTCTGTCTTAATGAAATGTCATTAAGGCATTCGATTAATCACTGTTTTAGACAGGTAGCGCTTAAATTGTGGTCGATCTTCATTCAAAGATGTAGATATATGTATAAATAGAAAAATACAGACATACTTTTTTTTTTTTTTTTTTTTCGGGTGGGAAATCATCCAATGACTTCCCCCGCTCTGGGTGGAGCGGGGGGGCATGTCAGACTTGTACTGACTAAAACCCACCCATGTTCCTTCTATTGCCCTTTACGTTCCGGGGCCGCGGTATCTCTTTCGAACAACCCGCAACCCCGGCAGGCGGAGGCTCTGGCAAGCCCCTCTGATACAGACATACTTACATAGGGTTATCCCTATATTCCTCCATGCTCTTATACAAGGTGTAACATAATAAAAACAAGACCTCCCATGTGGTCTTTCGGACCATGAAACTGGACAACTTCTATGTATATTCTTCTTCTATTCCATGAGACCTTGGAATTCGCGTCTTTGTACAGAAACTGACGCGAACAGCTGATTAAAATGAATTTTATTTTTTACATTTTAGGAAAGCTTATAGACGAATAATTGTATAATTAATAACTAACTAAATTGCTAATTAAAAGAATCCACAGATAATTACAAAATTATTACTTCCAGCGTAAGTTGGTTTTATTCTATTTGTTATTAATTTGAAACTAATTTGTGCAAAACGAGATCTTCTCATGAATAAAACAATGTCTCATTAACTGATTAGCCCTTATTAATTCATAAATTTGTTTGCAATTAACATTGGATTTGAGGAATTAAAAGATATCTGAAGGACACGGCGTGAAAGTCACCGCACTTAAAATATCCAGTTACTAAGCAAACATGAACATAAACTACTCAGATATTAATTAATGAAGATTATGACCAATGGTGAAGAGTGCAGAGTGTAAGAATAAATTCTTAAAATTGGGAAAATTTTGAATGTGAAACTTTGTTTTAAAATCGACGTATTTACGTTATATACACCCATAACGACTGTTAAAGATGTACGAATGACAGCTGGTTCCAACTAAACGTGGGTTTCGAAGAGCGTAAGAGATCTCGGTGTGTAATAGATGGTTGCTTATCCAGGAACTATCCCAGACAAAAAAATAACCTAACCTGACGATCGATCGAAGCTACTAAACTTGAGGCTAGATATCAACAGTCCCTTGGATTTATAAATGAAATGAACAATTTTGTTTAAAATTGATAATCTTCAGCCACGACCTCCTCCCAGTCCGTACTTAATAAAATATTGTGCTGTTGGAAGTTTGTAAACGTGCGAAACAGGTTTATTTATGTTCCACGCGTCCATCTCATTTCCTCAGTTATATATATATATATATATATATTACTATGTATATATTACTAGCTGATGAGATGATGATGAGATTTTAAAAGTTATCTTACTGTCTGAGTAAACTAAGTTCCACCATCCGCTCACTTTTATGAACACTCTTTTTCTTCCACACATATTTTAGCATACCGCACACTTGACAATCTAATGAAAACTGATTGCATTATCAATATTATACATACTAGCTGTACATTTAAATCGTTCTATAGCTTTGGCTCCTGGTAACACTTAAAAATATATGTTTATAAGATTTTATGGATCGCTTGCATCACAAATACGATAAAGGTTTACTAAACATAGTTTAATTTTTGTCAGGCGACCCTCCAACAAGGACATGATCTTGTAAAAATATTGTGTTTAAAAAAATGTCCATGGAGTTTCTTGCCCATTCTTATCCAAATAGATCAACGCTTTGGAATGAGCAACTACAGCCCTTTCACAAATTACTTTGCCTTGTGACTGAGACTGTAGCTTCATTCTTTTGTTTTTGACGTGATAACGTCTTTAAAATCGTTTTAGTCGGGTGACATGTTCAGAAACTTGTGTCACACCAAAACCTCACAAGCGACATTTCATAAAGATGGTAGCGCCATCTGTTACTTGGCTCGAAAAAAAAACTTTAAATTAGTACTTAATTTCATTTTAGATGTCACTACTGGTGATAACTTATATCACCAATAAGACGTTATCACGTAAACATCTCGATCGTAAACCTACTTTACAAACAACCAATTTTTTGACATTCTGGAGTGCCTGTAATAGTCTAATTGAAATAAATGCTTTGAGTTTGAGTTAAACACTCTGAAGAATCTGCTTGAACTCGTCCTGCATCGTGTCATCGCACGATTGTAAGCCAATTAGGACGAAGCCTGAATTGCTTGAAGATGACATAGACAAAGTTACATGTAAACATTTTTTGTTAAACGTTTAGTAAGTTGTGGTTCAAGTGGGCTTAACTCAAGGAAAACGAGTGAGTTCTAAGTTCTAATTATTGTGTATTTTCCTAAACACTTCATTCCGATTTATTCTTTCTTAATCAGACACACAGTCGATTTCTTTTTATATACTTATCTTTGAATACAATTTGTCTAAGATAAGCCTCGATTATCCGTCATGATTAAATTATAATTTATAACACACATGTGATTTTGTTATCTAGCATGATATTACCAAACAATAGAAATACAAAACAAATCTATGTTGGGAAGTCACAAATCAGTTGCTGGTAACAGTTTGCGCATCAACATTCGTTACACGCAGTATTTCTGCATTTTTGACAAGCACAAGTATTTTACTCATTACCTCTATTAAACATTCTAATCAACGTGTACAATCAACAATAAACGCATTGTTTATATGTGTAGATTGTAAAATAAAGCTGATACAAACATCATTGGACGTGCCTTTCAAATCGTAGCGATGACAAATTGCATTGTCCGCAGAATTCCTTGCAGCGCAGGCGCAGCACGTCCATCGTTGGAGCCGACTTGTGGCTGGCACATCCACGTATTTTTATTGCCTTGTTTATTTTTCTTTGTTCAATTGTTTTCTTTTTTAGGTGCTAGAAATTGTTGGAGAACCTTGACCCTGTTTATTAAAATAATCGCAAATTGTTGTCACGAAAGTAATATTTCAAAGTGTCATTGTCATTCCTCGATAAATCCAAATTAATATTATTGACTTGCTTATCTACATTGATAATCAGCTGTATTTCGTGTGACTGCAAGCCAAGACATGTAACTGAAATAAGACTAGACGAAAATAGATGATGAATTGTATTTATATACTTGTCTTGATCATTCTCTAACGATTTGTTTTGAGAAAAAATACTGAAATATCTGAACGTGGGACAAACTAGATGCGTTATTGTACACTATTTACATTATCGATTTAAATATTTATAAATATATGAGGGATGAACGTAGATTACAAGCGCGATGTTATGATACAGAAAAGTTATCTGTACATCATAACATAACATTCAATTATGTTCTGCATTCCAAAAAGACACAAGTGTGTGACACTCTTTATTTCCCAAGGGTGAACCCTTTTAACAGGGGTGAAATAACACAACAGAACTGCTACCCTACCATGACGTTTTAAAGCAGAACTTCTTCCACTGAGGGAAAGAGACAGAGCTATACAGGGTGTCTCCATCATCTCACCACCATCTCTTTCTCACACAGGAATAAGAACTGCTATAAGATGTCATGGTAACCTTTCTGAACTGCACAATAAACTGCTACACAAACTGATTTTAGTAGGGTGAGTGGTCCAACAGTTAACCACCAAATTTTCTGATCATCATACTGCGTATTTGGTAATGAAAAATATATAATTTTCTGCAAGGTATAAGGTAGTGGTTTATTGGCTACCTATCTGCATTTAATAAATGTTGAATTTCCTTAATATTTTTTGGAGATGGGTGTTTTTAAAAAAAATGGTAATTGGCTAACTGTGTCCACACTATGGTACGCATTTAACCACAGGGGTGTGCCACAGTTGACCAAGGAGTACACATTTAACCGCCATATATGATTTCATAATTTATTAAAAAAAACAGTATGAGTGGTATGTGAAAGAGACTTTTATTGTTTAGCACATTTAACAGTTGACTTAACATTAATTATTAGGTAACTTTATAATGGCACAGTTCAGTCTCAACATTGTCATTGTAAGTAATTACCTTTTCAATTATGTAGGTAGGCACTAAAGATACTAACTTATATTCTCAATTCGAAAATAATCAACATTTTTTTTAGTTTTTGGTGAATTATTAATATAATTATCAATTACTCTTATTTTAATCATAAACTTAAGAAGTAAATAACAAGGAATAAATAAATATCTAAACCTTTAACGCAAGTTTCACAAATTTAGTTATTCCACATTGAATAATCTCAGTCTCAACAATGTTATTTTAAAATGAATAAAGTCTTAGTAGGTTTTGGTAAATGCTTAAAATAATTATAAAATTATTCGTATCTTAAACGAAAACTTAAGCATAAAAACAAAAAATAAACAAATATCTGAAGTTTTAACGTAGGTAACCTACGTTGTCACAGCATTAGTTTTTCTCAGTCTCATAATATTTAATCGAGAACTATAGTAGGTAAGAAGGTAGTTAAAATATCTAATGAGATTTAAATATTGATGACTAATGAGAAAAGCTAATGTTACAAATAAAAACTTTAACAATTAACGTAGATTCAAATATATCAAATCAAAATAAACGTGAAACGAATAAGACGCTTGCCTTCGGCTGCTGCCAGTAATTTTAGGATTTGGTAATATATATTTGATATCTTTTAGCTGTACCCCTGCTGTATCAGGTTCCAGAGGCTCACAAAATGTTTGGCATGCTCTACTTTTTAGTCTTAAGAAACTCACAAAAAAGTCAGAATCGTCTTCATCATCTATTATAGTTTCTAAAATTTTCGCAACGTAATAGACGGAGCTTTTTTTATATGGAAATAATACGATAACATATTCTTGCTCTTTTGGATCTCGTGGTAAAGGTAAAAAATGACCGTTCAGTATAATCCTACCGTCCTCATCCTCATCTATATTTTCACTAATATATTCTTCTCCACCAGATGATGATCCACTTGCTACATAATCATTTTCATCTGAACTGTCATCACTTTCTATAATATCTTTTTTCCTATCCTTATTGGCTCTTTTATTCTTAGTCTTATTTTGGGTTTTAACACCTGTGAACAGGTCTTGCTTTGCTTTTTTAATTTCTTTCTTAATTATTTTTATTTTCTTTGCGGCAATAGCATCTTTTTCAGGCGTATCCGTGGCAATCATGCTTTTCCCAGGAATTCTACGCTTTTTTGGATCACGTGGTTTCGCTTTTATTGCTGGCATAAATTCCTGGGGCGAAATGAACTTTGACGGACCGGCAGCTTCTATTATGCGAGGTGTGATGATATCTTGATTTCCAACTTCTTTAAGCACTCGTGATAGAGGTGGCGAGTGAAAAACTTCTATGCTACCAGGGTTTATCGACAAATTTTGCTGCAGAGTAATATTCTCACGCACGGGTAATGGATCTTGTGATTCGGGAGCCTTAATTATTGGAAGTGTGGTGTCGTCATCTTGGTTCCTTGGCAAGTTAACTTGCAGATCAACATCTTCATAAGCTAATAATAAATCTCGAAAATCGGAAACTTCAATCATTGGTGGTGTGATATCGTTATCTCGACTTGTAGAACCAAAGTTCTCAAGGATAGAAGGAGACTTGGAAGATTTTTCTCGTTGATCATCAATTTCCTGTGGCCTATCTGTTACGGTACTAGGCATAAAATCAACTTCCGTAAAAATGCAGTCATTGAATGGGAATATTCCGGTTTTCTTGAACGCATTTGTTATGTTTATCGGAGTCATTGATTTCATGTATGCAAAACCAACACACTCAGCAACATTGTATATAGTTAGAGGTTGCCCTGGATGTCTTAATAGCCATGAATCTACAGCTGCGTTATAATATGACTTGAACGGGCCGTTTAATCCAACATCCAGTGGTTGAAGTTTTGCAGTAGTATGCGGATGGAGAGTTAAAACAGTGACACCCGAAGACTTAGCCAGATCTAGTGCTTCAATTGACAGATGGCTTTCGTGGTTATCCATTATTAATAGCACAGGATTTTCTTTTGAGGCTGAAACATGCTTTATGAAATGTTTCATTACATCCACGAATATTTCAGCATTCATCCACCCAGAAGCTGCAGCTAACCCTAATGTGCCCGATGGCGCTCCATGTAACATGTGTGGTTGAAACTTTTTTCTCGGAAAAACCATAGCCGGTGGCAAAGCTTGTCCTATCGCGCTGACAATGCAACATGTTGTGACTAAGGTACCTCTTTCGCCACTTGTGACCTTTGCTGCGTTCGTGCCTTTTCGTGCTAGTATTTTTCCTGGTCGTTGTACAGTTGTCGTTGAAGTCTCATCCAAATTGTACACTCTAGTGCCGTCTGCAAAGCTCGGATGTCTTTCCATGACTGATTTTAAATTTCTAAAAAATGACTCGATGTTGTGCTTGTTGAAAGCAGTTGCTCGGGCTAAGCTACAGGCTTCTGGTTTCCTTAGTGAAATTTCAGGATGTCTTTTCCTGAATGAGCGCAGCCATTCAAATCCAGCCAATTCTGAATCTATCCATGACTGTGGTATTTTCAAATTGTTGACTTTCGCCATTTGATAAGCAACGCGGCGGCAATCTTTAGTAGATAATCCGTAAAATATTTGAGCACAATACTCAATATAATCTAATAATTGTTTTTCTTGCTCAGATGTAAAAATCTTATTAACTTCATAATTTGGTGTTAAACGTACCTCTGGATTTATTTTGAATTTATTCACATACAATCTGACCGTCGGATATTTAAGCTGGCATTCCTCGCTTGCTTTTCTTATACTCATCCCGGATTGCACTAGCTGCATTGCTTTCCTCATAGCATCTTCAGAATGTCCTCCTCGTTTCCTAACTACCGTTTTGTTCCGGCCCATCTGTGAACAAAATAAGCAAGGCAACATTTAACCATTTGTTAGTACACAATTAGCCATGGCTAACTGTTCAACATATAGGTTTGGTTAATTGTAGACTACCCCTCCCCACAAAGCGTTTGAACACTGTCACTTTAAAATTATTCATGCAATTGAAACCAAACGTGTGTTAATATATGCAAGAAAAGTATATTTATACGGTCAACATACACTGCTATTTGTAATAATAAACTGAATGATGTGAAACGGAAAAAATACTTACGATTTTTTAAATATTTTGTCACTGATTTTCAATAATTTGAACGTAACACGACCGTTGAGCGCGTGAGCTTGCCGCCGACTGGGGAGCGGGGAAATGAACTGTTGCGGCATCGAAATGTCTAGTATACGCGGAGCGGCAACGTCGCATTTGAAAGATATGGGCGTGGATAACTGTGTACGAGTGGCTAACTGTTGGACTACCCACCCTACATTAAAATAGGATATAGATTTACACTAAATTTTAACTACAGTACTTTCACAAGTTATTATGCCTTGTGACCGGGACTGTACTGTAGATTCATTTTGTTTCTTGACATTCAAAAGTGCCTGTAATGGTCTAATAATTGAAATAAATGATTTGATACAGTTTAAAAAAAAATAGTACGTGTGGCTGCTAGGCGTGATCCAAAATGTAATGAGCCAAAAAAATACTGTTGAAGATGAAATGACAGAATGAAATTCGAAATATGAATATTTAAAAACATAAAAGCCAATGTTAATCCAAAAGGAAAGAGTTTGAGTTGCCTCAACCTCATTCCTAACATAGAGGGTAAAATACCCACTCTGTTACAAGTGTACAGTGATTACACCCACATTTCACCATTTATGCTTTGGTCCTCTGTATTAGAGGGAGACACATCACCTGCCTAGCCTTCTGCTTATTTGTAAAGAAATCTCTTCTTATAAAAACAGATGTAGAGTGGACCTACTGAAAAATACCTGATAGGAAAACCCATTACCACTTTGCCCAACCCGAAAAACCTAACCCAAGACTACATGCTCAGCAGTGGTTTTTTTTTTAAAACGTGTCCCCACATTAGGAATTTCTCCTGTATCGTGGGTGCGTTTACAAACATTTAAACTCACATACACAAACAGTCAGACCCAAAACAACTACCTGTAGGTCATACAAATATTTGTCTCTGCGGGGATCGAACCCGCGACACGAGGCGCAGCAGTCGATCACTCAGCCACAGCGCCAACCGTGCCGCGGTTAAAGCGAATAGAAGAATGAGACAGTCAAAATAAAGTCTTTAAACGAATGTAAACGAATTTCTGTTTATTTATCTAAAACCAAACATTCTACCAGTAAACGTTCTCTAAGTAGTATGAAAGTAGAAGAAGATACTGGTACATACGGATGTTCTCTCATACCTACGTTTTGAATGGCGCAACAATCGATGTTCGCAGATTATTGTGAATTCACATAATACTCGTTTGTGGCCACAGAACAAGCGGGTGAAAGAGCGGACGCAGAATGACACAATATGTCATTAAACAAACAATGATTTAGCGGATATCCCGGTGTGAAAATTTAAACGTTTCTATTGGTGCAGAAAGTGTTTTCAATTGTGTTACTTGCCTGTAGGTTCGGTTATAGGGAGGCCAATTATTTCATGCAATTAAGGTAATCGGTTGCAAGTCTGGCCATAGTTGGGAAAACTAGGCATAAGATTATGATGATCATGTTACAGAAAAATACTCTTTCATAACACATTGTTTTTTTTTAATAAAGGCGTTAAACTGATCCTTCTTTCATGTTGTAATTTTAAGCAGACTATTTTCGCTAAACTAACCTTGGATTTAGAAAGCGGACGCTACTTCTCTATTTTGGCTCCCCGTCAAGGGTAAAGGTGATCGGAAGGCCAGGTTCTCAACTACAGGGTCAGAGGACCTAGTGAAAGTTGTAAGATATTATGTTCTTTATTACATACTAGCTTTTGCCCGCGGCTTCGCTCGCGTTAAATTCGGGGTAACACAGTTCCCCTTTCCTGATTTGCAGGTACCTGCTACCTGTAGTTTTTGCCCTTGCGCCTTATTTATTGTAATAGCAAAGCTAAGTTTTCTCTTTTCTTCACTCTCTCTCCCACATTTCACACTTAAAAAGAAATAGCCCAAGTCCGTCTCCAGGGTCTCAACTATCTCCATCTAGGTGTGAAGGCGTAACAAACATACAAACAAACTCACTTTCGCTTTTATAGTAAGGATTTTTTTAATGAAACTTATTAAAAAAAATATGTTTGGCACAAAATTCAGTAAACTCCGGTCACTGTCGGCCATATTGTCATAAAGTGTGCAGGCGACAGGGAATGCAGCGTAACAAGGAAGATGGGGGTCATTGTCTGTAAGAATAAGCTGACTAAAACGATAAAATAAGTGTATTGTTCCATTAATGTCAATCGCTGTCGGTATGGCCACATCGGATCAATAGACAACACCTTCCTCTTATAGCCAATGTTCACATGACACTATTCCTAGACCTCATTCTTGTCGCAGTTTATGTAACCAACTAGTAAGATTTAACTGCTTTGAAAATGTTAAGATTTTGTGAAATTTTAAAATAATAAAAGAGGACCCCGAAAATTCACACACTCGTTCATAATTATATTAAAATAATTAACTACATAACCGATAGTAATAGAATTAAAAACTAGCTGTGCTTCACCCGCGGGGATGTCGGAAAATTTGACCGGGATAAGAATTATCCCATATTATCCTAATTATGAAAATGTTTGATTAAAGTCCGTTCAGTAGATAAACCGTAAAAAGGCTACAGTGAAATAGACAAGACAGATTTACTTTCACAAACTACGGATAAAGCGTCAGCTTGACCCCTAGAGGCAAAACACAATGATATCCTTGAAAACATAAAACTTTCTTGCAATTCTTACCTTACTGTATATAATATGAATTGTAGCCTATGTGTTATTCTGATATGTAAACTAAATTATTGTGAAGTTTCATCAAACTCCATTCAGTAGTTTTTGCGTGAAAGAGCAACAAACGTACTTACATACATCCACACAAATTTTCACTTTTATAATATTGTAGTAGGATAATACAGAAATTCCTATAACAATATCAATTTCACTTGCAATAGCTTAAAATAGCAAAGAACACCCTCAGGCTGGTTGTCATGAATATGATGCAAATAGTAATCATTACAAAAAAAGAAAGTGTTACGTTTGTACTCCGATTGAAAGAGTGAGAGTATAGATTACTTGGCACTTTTTATGCAATCTGTCTATGAATAACGGTTCTATATAATATTGTCTATTGATCGGCTGAGGTTTCACTGTAAAGGGACTTAATCGGTAGGCTTTAGAAAGTGTGGTTAATGTTGAATTGAGGATGACATTGCGAAGGTGAAAAGCGTTAATATATGCCGAATTTTTACTTTGGCCAGAGGCTTAGCGTTGCCATACAACGTGGCAACGCGGCCAGCCTCTTGGGGACATTGCCAACTGACAGCGTTGAGGACGAATTTTTTGACGCTATTTTTTAATTTATTTATAAGTTAAGTTTAGTTTAATAATTTTAGTTTAATTTAGTTAAAAACTTTTACGCCAAAATCGAATACAACATACGCCGAATTGGCAAAAGAAAATAACAATAGAAGTCTGGTAAAAAGATCCTTAACCAATACCCTGAGGAGGCTCTCGTAAGGCAGCTGGATCAAGTGCTTGATCCAGAAAGTGTTACTATTAAATACGGCTCGTATTGGTGGGAGGTGCCTTTGTCTGGAGCCCTGACCGCTAGAAGTTTGGACTCCATACCGGTGGACTATTTTTGCAAAATGTAACCGCTTTTTTGCGGATGGGAAATCATCAAATAATTTCCCCCGCTCCGCCCAGAGCGAGGGTAGTGTCAGACTTGTGCTGACTAAAACCCACCCATGTTCCTTCTATTGCCCTTTATGTTCCAGGGCCGCGGTATCTCTTTCGAACAACCCGCAACCCCGGAAAATTCAACCCCTGAGAGGTTGAAACACGGTGGCAATGTTTGTCTTGGAGAACGCGATTCCTTGGTTCGATTGACTTGGAATTTTGCATTGCAAACCATAGTACCTAAACATAACTAACGAAATGTAAGTAACTCTGCTTAACCCTTTGAAGATTACATGCGTGAGCTTTTGTGTGTTATGGTAACTACAACGACATGAATGTCTAACATAAACATCCAGACAATATGTAAATAAACATTCCACAGTATACCTCAACTTGAATTGTCAATCCCCATCTGATATACTAGCTTTTGCCCGCGGCTTTGCTCGCGTTAAATTCGGGGTAACACAGTTCCCCTTTCCTGATTTGCAGGTACCTGCTACCTGTAGTTTTTGCCCTTGCGCCTTATTGATTGTAATAGCAAAGCTAAGTTTTCCCTTTTCTACCCTCTTTCTTCCCGAAGTCCCACATTTCCAAAAAAAATTGTCCGTCTCCAACTATCTTTGTACCAAAATTCATCAAAATCGGTTTAGCCATTAAGGCGTGAAGACATAACAAACAAACAACCCAACTCACTTTCGCTTTTATAATTTTAGTAAGGATTACAGTAGCTGTACCTACGTCTCTAGCACTCGTGCCAGACGACGCATACAATGCCACACAAGTAGCCATTTTGTTGCCATGTCTGATGGCATGTTGGGAACGACAATGCACATTATGACACAAAAATGTTGGAATATATGGAAAGTTGTCTGGCGAGGAATTATCGAAACTTTATAATTTTTTTCTTTATTAATATTTCTACATACAAGAGGTGTTAATCAAGTATAAACAACAACTCTGTAGCCAGTACACCTTTGGCAAGTTATGATTAAGTCCCATATTATAAGGTGCAAGCCTATGCACACACGACGGCAGATCAACCTATACAAAACCATTTTAACCTGATCTGTCTACTACGGTGTGCGATCCGTAGTAGAGAGATCAGGTTATAATAGTTTAGAATAGGTTGACCAGGGGAGTTTGTTCCGCCACTACTTCTTCCCAGCTAAAACACTAGGAAGTGGTGAAAGACGGGCGTTTTGTGGAACTGTCTCTCGGTATTTGATGTTCTAAAACTGCTGATAATAATTCTAATTTGAATAAAAGACTTTTTATTTTGTGCAAAAACACAATAACACTTTGACCGACTGAAAGAACACGTTGTTATGTAAGCACAAAACAAAACTGTTTGCTGTGTGTGATAAATTAATGTTTTAGTCTGAACGCTGCAGTGTCTATAAGCACGAATGTCCTACCGAAGGCCGATTTCTGAAGGAAGCCGACGGTTTAATAACCGCCTCTTCCATCGCGCTCTCGTTTATTCGTTCAATATTAGCTCTTTTTTTAAAAAAAAAGGAAATTATCAAATAACTTCCCCAGGGCGCGGAGCGGGGGGGGGGAGTGTCAGACTTGTACTGACTAAAACCCATCCAAGTTCCTTTATGTTCCGGGGCCGCGGTATCTCTTTCGAACAACCCGCAACCCCGGCAGATAGTGGCCTTGTCAGGCCCGTCTGCAATATTATTCTTTCTGGGATCCTTTGTCTTTAGCCAAAACTAAGGCCCATATTAGCCAGAGGTGATTTTTTTGCCCGTTGATAGTCCAAACTTCAGTCAGCCACTAATCTCCACTAAGTAACTATTTACCTGGTTCTTTAAACATCGGCACGTGTTTGCAAAGTCACGTATAGAATCCACACGTGCCAGAATCGCCAACATTGGCCCACACACGGCCAACAGCCAACTACTTTGCCAAACATTGCTTGTAAAGGTCGCGTTACATAATTTCGGATGTGTCCGCCGGCATACTTACCGAGTTCGCCGTCTATGGTTTGATGACCGTAATTCTTATAACTATATTAAAATATTGCGGTCAAGTGCGTATTTAATATGCTGAGTTTTGTCACTGGTACTTATTGCAATTCAGTTTTGGGTTGGCGAAGTGTGAGTGTTACTTAATAAAACGATCTAGTTTTTAATTGAGATAAATAGTATCTAAACTTCTTAGTAAGTCTTTTTTTTTCGTTTGGGTAATTATCAAATAATTTCTTCCGCTCTGGGCGGAGCAGAAGGGGGAATCAGACTTGTACTGGCTCAAAAACCCTTTCATGTTTCTTCTTTTGCCCTTTGTGTTCCAGGGCCGCGTCATCTCTTTTGAACAACCCGTAACCCCTATTAGTAGCAGCCTGAGTCTGGATTTGGATTCCATTGATGGCAATAGGATTGCTCCCTATTACATGACCTAAATGCAGCTGTTCCGAGTCTGTTTATGTATGTGACGTTAAACGCATCCACTAAACAAGCAAAAATCCTTGTGTGGGACAAAGTCTTTTAGGATTAAAAAAAAGATTCAACATTACTGGCACAATGTATGCAGGTAGACTATGGAAACGCGTCTATCTAACTCTTCCACTATTACAACCACTTCCTAGTGTTTTAGCTGGGAAGAAGAAGTGGCGGAACAAACTGACGGCACGGTTGGCGCAGTGGCTGCGTGTCGCGGGTTCGATTCCCGCACGGAACAATTATTTGTATGACCTGCAGATAATTGTTTCGGGTCTGGCTGTTTGTGTATGTGAGTTTAAATGTTTGTAAACGCACCCACGATACAGGAGAAATTCCTAGTGTGGGGCAAAGTTTATTAAAAAAAAAAGAAAAACTCCCCACAGCAAAAGTTTATGTACACACGACGGCACATCAACCAACACAAAACCATTTTAACCTGATCTCTCTGCTACGCTGTGCGATCCGTAGTAGAGAGATCAGGTTATAATAGTTTGATGTAGGCATGATGTTATAATATTAAGCTTTATGTAATGATCATGACAAAAGTTATTTTGATTCTTGTCTCGTCTACTGAAGAGCTAAATCTGATATAGAAATTCTGGTTTACAATTTCTCTGTCGTCCACACATTTAATACCGGAACAAACGCTGTTGCTATGCAGTAAATATAGATCTTGTGGTATCTTATCAGGAAATTGGAATACTCAGCAAGATTTCGTAACTGTTATATAGCCTACTTAACTAGCTCTTCTCGCGACTTTACTTGTATGGAGGTCGGTAATAATGCAAGGTAAGCAATACATATATAATACAATTCTTTCACAAGTTATTATGCATTGTGACTGGGACTGTAACTTCTTTCCTTTGTTTCTTGACATTCAAAAGTGCCTTTAATGGTTTAATTGAAATAAATGATTTGAGTTTGAGTTTATACTTCATCTTACTATCCTCAAAAGTACATCAGGCACGAGCGGAAGGCGTCGCGAGAGAATGGTTGCACAACCAAGTTAAATGATCGACTGGTTACCGTGACATAACTGTGATGAAACCCTTGCGTCACCAACCGCTTCATTTTGACTGACCACGAATGAGAACTATTTATTATAGATCCGTTCTTACGGTTCGTTCACGACCTCAAGTGATGACTCGACGTGAGTTGTATTAAGCAAAATGCGTGTATGTCGTTTGGTGTTTGGTGTGTTTTTTTTTGCTTTTGAATGGCGTTTTCAGAAGAGCAAGAGAGCTGTTGGTTAATATTTGTAAAAGTGTCTGACTTTGTATAATCCTACTAATATTATAAATTCGAATGTTTGTGAGGATGGATGAATGTATGGATGTTTGTTTACCCTTTCACGTCAAAACGTCTGGATAACACAAATGATTTTTTTTTCGATATCACGCGAGCGTAGTAGCGGGCGCTGGCTAGTAATACCTATATATATTTTTAATTAGGCTGATATATTCAACAGCTTTTGAACGTCAGTATTTAAAGAGATGGGGTCTCTTGTAAATGTTTAAAACTGAGTCATCGAGTAAAAAATCACCGCAGTGCTTGTTCTAAGGCCTGAAACTGCGTTAAGCGGGCTCCCGCGCGGTTTCATACAAAGTGCACCGTCGCGGGGACACGCACGGGTCCCTCCAGCGGTAACACGCGCGGGCTTGTTCAGTCAATAACGCTTGATGAAAAGCTTATGAAAATGACTTTCGACAGAGAAAGAGTAATTGTGGATCTGCTGTGTCGTTCTGTCATATGGGGTCAAGCGAATGAACTCTTAAGGTAACTTCTGAGGGTCCTTCACGTTACAACGGAGCCCACGCGCGCAGTCACGCGACGGTTACCCGTCGCGGGCGCCCGCTTAACGCAGTTTCAGGCCTTAGTAACTTCCTTCGTTTGTTTTTCGTTGTCATCCGCTGACCAAGACAAACTACAAGACTCGTGCCACTTGATCGTGTAGCTTGTGGCCAGGGGCTAAGAGCAGTTTATTATAGTTAGATCCGTTCTTACTCTGAGTAATTATAAGGCAATTGTTGTTTGTACTTGTCTTCCGGTTGCTGATAATGTATAGAGCTGTAATTAAAAGCGGATTGTGTTGCGTTGAGACGGTTATGTGAAGCTGTTGTTTCTTATGTGCCTATTATGAAGACGTAAGATGTGTGTGACATAGCACATACATCTTACATTATATGTTACATTGTGTGTTTTGTGATGTGTATGCCTGTGTTTTATAATTTAGTTTGTTATAATTTAGTCAATTTGTAAACTAAAAACTATATCTTATTTTAATGCAATGATTGTATTAATATTTATGTATAATGTAATGTGTTATTTGTTGTTCTTATTATGTGAATTACTTCCTGAAATAATATTTTAAATAAATAAAATAGATAATTAGCACATTTAACATAATTTGTATAATTCATGATGATTTAAAAACGTGATATTTTATTAACTTTTTCGCGTAGCCATTGTTGATAGAAGAGTTATACCTTTCTATATAGTTTTCTAGATTGTTGCTGGAAATGTGGTTTCTACGTTTTCATTTAAACAGTATTGAGGAGTAGATAAAATAGTCAATTTTATAGAAGAATAATAAGAAATTCTGCAAAAATATCCAGCTGAAAAACACTGGATACTGAGGCACCGTGTTTGGCAAAGTGTCCTCAGGAACGAAACTAGGACCAAAAGCACATTAAGTGTTGCGGGTTGTTCGAAAGAGATACCGCGGCCTGGAACGTAAAGGGCAATAGAAGGAACATGGGTGAGTTTTAGTCAGCACAAGTCTGCACTCCCCCCCGCTCCGCCCAGAGCGGGGGAAGTTATTCGATGAATTCCCACCCCAAAAAAAAGCACATTAACTAATGAATAGCTATGATTAATAAAGTCACTAAACTACTAGTATTACTTAAGTTTCGCGACTTGCACACTCAGTTACCGCTCACGCCTTTCTATTTTAGCTATTTATACTAAACTAAGTAATAAATACCAGAACGTACTTATATCTGACTTCGAACAAGTTACTTTGTTGACTTAGTCAAACAGCATTATTTACAGCAATTCTTAATTAAATATTTAGATTGTAACTGTGATCTATATTTTGCGATTACAGCTACCCCACCATGTGGTCTTAAAACAGAACTTATTCCAGTGAGGGAAAGAGACTGAGCTATACAGGGTGTCTAGCACCATCTCTGTCTCACATAGGAATAATTACTGCTATAAGATGTCATGGTAACCCTTCAGTTGTCTGATTTAAAAATGTTCTAAAGATAATATCACGTCTGTAATCCGAAGGTTTAGGTTACCTGCAACTGGGGAATTCTTAATAACACATTACCCGACAAGATATTCGAACCCAGGTCATCATGACCGACAGTGGCGTTTTGAACATTTTAGTAAAATATTTTTCGAATATGTATTGAACGAAATAAATATTTAAAACATGTCGAAAATACAAAAGAATAGTTTCCAGGGTCAAAATAACTACATTCTTTTTAGTCCGTCTTTTAAAATGTGACCAAAACGTGTGACGTCACTTGTTGCGAAAAAATGTTTCACGTTACTTTAATGGAGTATATCTTTGTCATTTTTGATCTAATTTACAAATAAAAAAATACGTGTCCCTTATTTTTGAATAATCTAAAAGACGGACTAATATTTTTTTTAAACTAGCCTATCCCCATAAATAATCATACTCCACATCCTATAAATATAATTTGCTCGTACATGTTGCAAGTCTTCATACAGATCTATTGTATGATAGTACCAACAAGTCTTTTTTTTTGGGGTGGTAAATCATCAAATAACTTCCCCCTGCTCTGGGCGGAGCGGGGGGAATGTCAGACTTGTACTGACTAAAACCCACCCATGTTCTTTATATTGCCCTTTACGTTCCGGAGCCGCGGTGTCTCTTTCGAACAACCCACAACCCCGGCAGGACCAACAACAGTCTTCACTTCTGAACATACCCACAGAAAGATACGGGTGGCACATATGTATGTTATACTTAGACAATCATAAATCATCACACAATAATCGCCACTCCATAGTCTATGGATCATAGCCGTTATGCATTTACTTGCACTGTAAAAGGTAATGCATGCATATGATTAAGTAAAGTATCAACAACCACAGTATTTCTAAATGAACTCCTTAGAGTATGTCAACTCTAGCGTTTTCGCAGAGCAGACGTGTGTGTGTTCTGAGCCATAGAGGCTTATGTTTCAAGCAGTCATACTGTAATTCCGGGGTTGCGGGTTGTTCGAAAGAATTACCGCGGCCCCAGAACATAAACGGCAAAATAAGAAACATGGATGGGTTTTTTGTCAGTACAAGTCTGACAGTCTACCCAGCTCCGCCGCATTTTTTTAAAAAAAACGTCGCGCCGCACTAGGTATGTCTCCTGTATCGTGGGTGCGTTTGCAAACATTTAAAATCACATACACAAAAAGCCAGACGCGAAACTAAAATAAAAATATCTGCAGGTCATACAAATATTTGTTCCGTTCGGGAATCGAACCCGCGGCACGCAGCGCAGCAGTCCATCGCTCAGCCACTACGCCAATCGTGCTGTCGACAAGATTGGCATTAACCAGTTTTTTTTAACTTCCAAAGAACTGTGAAATGTTAATGCGTTGTACTACTGTTACTTTCAAAAATTAGATACACTGTGGTTCTACTGTAACAAATCGGTCGAGACAGGATGCGTGTTATTAGTCAGTAATGTGACGCGAAGGGCGCCACAGATTCAAGTTTACAAGTAGAACGAATACCAACTAAGTTGACCATATCAGTAGAAGGTGGAAACTTTAATCTAAAAAGTTGAGTAAGAGCATTGCTCTATCATTATAGGCTTAGCATTTTCTGACTACTATGGCCTATACCGTCAATTACCCCGACTCGGATCAATGTAGAGTGACTATGGTTTTTCTTCATCTTAGTTTGTTGATGTTGATCTAAAGTGAGTCAGCCCAAAACTTGTCGACGAGTTTGGCTATATCAGTAGCGTACATCAGCTCCTGTGATGAGCAAGCAGCAGGACAGGCAGGACACGATGTCAAGTATCCCGTCGTTTATGGTGCTGTAACAGAGTGGGTATTTTACCTTCTCTGTTGCCTCAACATCTTTCCTTTTGGACATTGTTTTTTTTTAAATATTCAAATTTCGAATTTCATTCTGTCATTAATTCATCTTCAACAGTAATTTTTGGCTCATAACGTTTTTGGATCATGGCTAGCGGCCATACGTGCTAGGTTATTGTATTTTTTTTAAAAGCTGTTTATCCTATTTTAATTTTAATGTCCTAAAATCAGTTTGTGAATTAGTTATTGTGCAGTTCAGTTTGTGTTATTTCACTCAGTCATCTACTTCTCCAGGTTTCCTTGTGTTATAGTGTTTTATTTTTCTTATTTCATTGTTATAGGGTCCTCCCTTGGGAATTAAAGAAATCAAAACCTGTAGTGGCTATTATTAGTACACCTGTCCAAATTAACACCTGAAAACTCACCTCGCTCGGAAGGCAACGAGCGAGTGTCACAGTGCTACACCACATTCACACTCCAGGGCAGAATCATCTACGCATCTCCTGAAATGGTTTTCCTTGCTTCGGACAACCTGTGTCCGGAGTCTATTTAAAGATTTCCAGGCCCATGATTCAGAGTCCTTACATCAGTATAAACTAGTGCGCAAAAAAGATGCTTCTCACACACAAACCAAAAAGGTCATGCTTGTACTGACGCCCAGACGGCCCGACGGCCCAAAACTGACCGGATCGTTTTCACTAACCTTGTAGCAACGTTGCAATACATGTTTATATGCGCGGACGCATGCTACGAAGGTTTGCAGCGTTGCAACACTTATTACGAGCTGGCAACCTCGCAATTGTGATGACACCGGGTTGATGATAATGGTTGATTGATTGGTTTTGGATGTGGTGATTGGTTCCGGCAGAAACGGTTAGAGGGAGAAACAAGAAACAAAAACAACTCTTAAGGGACAAGTTTCTCAACAGATAGTTTGTTTGTTCTTGATGGTTTTTATTGTAATTAATAAAATAAAATCTTTTTATTTCAGACATACTTAGCCCATGTTATTGATAGTAGTATGACTTAAAAGCTATGTTAGGTACATTTACACACACAATTAATTTAACTATTTGCCGCCCTCTGGGGCCCCGGGCACACGCACTGGCATTTGAACCCAGTGCCCCAGAAGAGGGCTATCCAGTTATTATTAATGATTTCTCTCTCTCTCTCATTACTATTGCACTATTTTGGCTATGCACTAACCTGTGTCAAAAATAACTATGATCTGACTATCGCTATATGAAAACTATAGAGGCGTCCGAAAACTACCTTCCATTCAAAAACTTTTTTACACGACCTCAAACAGTCCTGGCTATCACAGAAATAATGATTATAACTTTTTTGTTATTAATAATAGCCATTAATATCCCTCTGCTTTGCAGAGCTTTGAGGTCTCGAAATAGCAGCACAAAGTTTTGCATCGTTTCAACCTTCCATTTTTTCAGCATCGAAAACATAGTCATCCAATCTTACGTTGAAAAGCAGTTAAGTACGAACACGTTATATTTATTAAAGACCTTGCATCGGCCTCAACCGTCCGAGGCCGATCTGGGCATCATTTTATAGGAATTCGGTTGGTTTACCAAGATACAAGATAATATGTGCGAACAAACGTAAATGTTTGTTGTATTGCTTCATTTGTTTTTTTCTCACGGTTGACTGCGCAAGAGTTTTTACAGCAGAAGATAGATGAAGTCGGTGGTAGTCAGACATAATATTTCATTTTTCAAGTGTCGGTAAAGAATGTTACTTTGAAAACTTTTTTTCTGAACTGGCGTCCCGTGATATTTCACTCGAACAATTTAGAATTAAAAAAATTAAACGACTAAATAAAAATAACAAAATAATTTAAAAAAAAAAACTTTGGCTTCAGAAGTCGGCGACTTTTGTTACTGTGATTCAGTTTTTTAAGGCAATGAAGTAATCAAGTAGTTTATTTGCATAACACATGTTATAAAGGTGTTACAAAGAATAGGAGGTACACTGTATTATAACCATTACACAGTGTATTATTAAAATTATAATGAGGTGTGCAAAAACATGCAAAGATAATTACAAACAATCATGTTAAATCACTTTTTTTTTTAAATTCAATCTTGTGTGCCTATGAAATGTTAAGAGTTCCCTAGATTTACCCAGGGTCTTGTCGTCAGATTCTGACTTGATGACTTTTGGGAGTTAAAAAAAAAACAATTCGGCCATGCGTCTTCGAGTAATTAGGGGAACATACAAAAAGAACATTCTTTTTTAAAGTTGGTTGAGTTTTAGTCACCAACATTTTTGCTTTGTTTGAAAACAAACCTTCTCCTCCTGACAATTACGAACGAACAAAGAAAAAAACAGTCAAATCGGCCGATCCGCCCAGCCCGATATTATTACGAATGTTTAATAAATTCAACATTCGTAATAATATCTTCATGATTCTTAACGATCGACTATTGTACTTAAATGTAAAATAAAAAAAACTCAAACCTCATATTTAAATTAGACCATTACAACCAGCTTGAATGTCATAAAAACAAAAAAGAAGCTGCTACAGTCCCAGTCACACGACATAATTACTTGTGAAAATACTGTAGTTACCCATTCCAACGCGTAGATCTTTATGGAGAAGAATGGGCAAGAAACTCTATAGATACTCTTTTAAATCATAATATTTTTTTTTAAATGATGGATACATCATTAATGTTGAGATTATACACATATGTGAGAACGATAAAGAAACAAGCACATTAAGAGTGTCCAGAGTAAAAGCAAAAACAAGAGTTAATTAACTTAATTAATGAATCACAATAAAACGTGGCAGCTAAGAGATCCAGAGACTAGTCACGAGTGAAATACTTTCCAATTTGTGAGTTTTTTGATGAATTTCAAGAATCTATTTATAATAATACTAGCTTTCGCCCGCGGCTTCGCTCGCGTTAAATTCGGTATAACACACCAAGCAGACCTGCAGTTTTTGCTCTTGCGCCTGATTGATTTGTAATAGCAACGCTAAGTTTTCCCTTTTCTTCCCTCGTTCTCCCTCATATCCCACTTTTTTTTTTAATAAAAAATAGCCTATGTCCGTCTCCTGGTTCCCAACTATCTCTGTACCAAAATTCATCAAAATCGGTTTAGCCATTAAAGCGTGAAGAGGTAACAAACAAACAAACAAACAAACAAACTCACTTTCGCTTTTATAATATTAGTAAGAATAAGGATCATTTTCATAGAATTTTTAAGAAATATGAACTTATCATACAGAAGAACGAATAAACATTTTATTTCATCTCTCACAACTCTATCATTATAATAGCTAAATAATAACTCTTGACACGTACTTTTTGTACCAAGCCCATTGTTTACCGACCTCTCTGACCCCGACACAAAGATAATAAATACGCTCTTACACTCATAGACATAAGGTTCTAATTTAAATCAATTTTGTCATTACGTCTTCAAGGATTGATTTTCGTCATAAACTTGTTCCATATGCTATGATTAAAGTACTTCGAAGCAACAAATATAAAATGTCGCGAATATTTTAAAAGAATACTTTTAACTGACGATGAGATTTTTTGGGGATGTCCAGGTAGGCTCAGGATTCATCTTGTCCTTTTTGATTGGATGACACAGGTTTTGTAGTGCTTGCTTGTAGCGTAGCGCCGTTCAGTGTCGTTGCACCCTGGGCAGCTTTATCGTATGTCATATTTAAATCCTTGAGGGTTCATTTAATCAAAATTATTATAGGCAAACTTGGACCACGGTTTAACGCAACATAATTTTTTTTTTTTTTTCGTTCCCCTCCTTTATCATCTTGACAAAATATTCCTGTAGTAGACGTCGCCTCTGTTTGCTTTAGCCGTCTCTTGAAATATTAATTTAATATATCTTTAAAATGCCTTGTGCTACCCGGAAAAGTAATTTAAATGAATTATAATATGAAATAAGGATTTAATATTTATTTATGCACACAAAACACATTATATAATAGAAAATACATAAAGACAAAAGAGTACTAAAGTAAACAGATTTCAAGTTCCAGCTGACCAGCGATGGGAGAGACTGATAAGAGACACAGGCTGTAAAAATAAGAAATTGTATCCTTCTTAAGAAAAAGTCAATGAATGTATTTAACCCACAAAAAAATATGACAATCTTTAATTATAATATTAACGAATTAAGTCATAAACCGTTTACTTAAAAAAAAAATTGTTAATCTCTTGACAAACCCATGTATTTTCTTAAAATAAGTATTTGTTAAATCTTAACATATAAGAAACTGGTTTTAAATAATGTGCGAATTAGATTTAATAGCGAATGACGTCACACAGGTCATTATACTTCTTAATAGCTTGTTACTTAAAGCCTACGCGTAATTTGAACAACAAAAAAAAAATCCCCCAAAAACATTGTTTCTAAAAAAAGGTACTTCGTTTAATGCGCGTTGATGTCTTTTCTGAGTAAAACAGTTCTGGGACCACATTTTTATTTATTTGGTTCCGAAATTAAAATAATTTAGGGTGATAAGCTGTGATATGAATTAAAATAACAATGTAATATTATATGTCGAACCCTCATCAGATTAACGTCTGGAGATGTTATCATATATTTTTATGTATATTACAAAAACTTGAAGAGTTTGATTCAGCATTATAACAATACGGAGTCACATTGATTAAAACGTGATTCCAACAGACCAGCATTAAAGAGTAAAGTATTCTTTGTATCACTGCGTCTTTTAGTTTATCATTTTCTTATATTAGTCTTATGTTTCTGATGTTCAGCGCAACACGTTGTAGTCCTTCATGCTCTCCTGAACCGTAACAAAATAACCGTAACCGTAAAATTTACTTCTTTTTATTTAATCTTTCTTTTTTAAAAACGTTGCCCCACACTAGGAATTCCTCCTATATCGTGGGTGCATTTACAAACATTTAAACTCACATAGACAAACAGCCAGACCCGGAACAACTATCTGTAGGCCATACAAATAATTGTTCCGTGGGGGGGTCGAACCCGCGACACGTAGCGCAGCAGTCGAACGCTCAGCCACTGCGCGAACCGTGTCGTTCACGCCCTTTTCCCAAGAGGGTAAGCAAGAAACCACAGAATACCTTCTGCTACGATCCTTGCACACTGTTTTTGCTTCGTCCTTGTTCATACAGATGTATCGCATGCCATACTAAGACTAGCTCCCTTGCAAGTTTTTTATCACTAATATTATCTTCTCTTTGTATTGTTGGATCAAGGTCATGATTCAGAAGGTAGTTACCCTCGATATGACCCAAATTGTGAGTAGGTTCCTGTCTCTTAAGCCCTAACCGGTAGCTTGGACCCTGCTCCCGATACCGGTGGACTACTATCTTAATGTTATATATTTTTTTGGTTTTCTTGGGAATAACACTCGATTCAAAGCTACAATGGGGTCCGCATATAACATCTCTTGCAGGACGCCTTAGTTCAGCAGCATATGCTGTTAGAAAAATCCGTCAGTTTACTGATGTAGATACCGCGAGACTAGTCTATTTTAGTTATTTTCATAGTATAATGTCATACGGTATTTTACTTTGGGGACGGGCTGCAGACATCGAGTCTATATTTATTCTGCAGAAAAGAGCCATCAGAGCCATATATAACCTACGTAGGCGAGATTCTTTAAGGGAACAGTTTAAGGATATTAACATCATGACAGTACCTTGTCAATATATTTATGAAAACATCATGTATGTCAGGAAAAACTTGCATCTTTTTAGTAAAAGAGGTGACAGACACAATTATAATACTAGAAATAGGGACCAATTAGTTCAACCAGGTTTCAGGTTAGCTAAAGTAGACTCATCTTTCATGGGGTACTGTTTGAAATGCTACAATAAAATACCTCCCCACATTCTTCAACTGAATGAAACGAAATTTAAATCTTGTATTAAACGCACACTATGTAGGCAAGCATATTATAAGTTGGGGGATTATATTGATGATAAAAATGCTTGGCTCAATGCTGGTCCTGCTCCACAAGCATAGGGGTAAACTCAGTATCCGAAGCTATAGTGGAAGCTGCAGAAGATTGTAAGATTATCTTTGCAATGTATAGAATCAATTCTCTAGTATTGTATAATTATTAAGCCCATATGTGAGTGCTATGTATTATCATTGACTTGACGAAGCCCTGGTGGTTGATAGTGTCATGCTCACTTAAATGTCTCGCTGATGGTGGCGGGTGTGTCGGGTCATTTAGCTCCCTTCAAAATGGTCGAGCTGAATGGGGCTGATCCATACGTCATGTTCGTGAACGGGCGCTGTCAGTTGGGACTGGTCATTTTTAGCTACCACGGTTCATTTTTAAACTTATTTAGATTTAAAATTAAATTTTGCTTTTTATTTACTCTGGACGCTCTTACTGTGCACGTCTTTCTATATCGTTCTCACATATTTGTATAATCTCAACATGAATGATGTAAATACGATTTTGTAAAAATATTATAATTTAAAAGAGTGTCCATGGAGTTTCTTGCCCATTCTTCTCCATAGAGATCAACGCTTTGGAATGGGCAACTACAGTACTTTCACAAGTTATTATGCCTTGTGACCGGGACTGTAGATTCATTTTGTTTCTTGACATTCAAAAGTGCCTGTAATGGTCTAATTGAAATAAATGATTTGAATTTGAATTTGAATTTGATATATTCTTCTGTACGTGTGTTTGCCACCTAACTCCCCCTAAACAGCTGGACCAATTTGCAAGAAATGTTGTCTATATATATTTAAACGGTTTAAAAACAAAATTGGACCTGGTAGTTGGCAATACTGTCGGTGTGTCACTAAATTCGATTTGGGGCAGGAAAACGTCTGAGTAATATGAGAAAATAATTAAAGCAAGACAACTTTACATGCATTGCTTATTAAACACCACTATAACATTGTAACGTCAACCAAAGTCTATCTTGCAAATTATTATAATTCAAAACTAATGGTGTTTTTGTCACATTACACGAAGTTTGACCTTATACATCAATTAGCCTTACGAGTTCGCCTAAGACCTTATTTACGTCATAATTACATAAGACTTTTGTAATAATTTCCTGTCAAGTACAAAGTTTTCATGACAATGTAAGTCTCTTTCCAGTGGATTTAGTATTTAATAGGGTACTTTCCAGAGTCAACGTAATTATATCTTATTTATACCGTCTTTAAGATTGTTAAAAAATAAGGGACACTTATTTTTTTATTCGTATATTAGACCAAAAATGACAAAGGTCACTTATTTCTGAATAATCTAAAAGACTGAATAATATTTTTTTTGTTGAAAACTAGTCTATTAGTGTAGGTAAATGAAAGACATTTTTTTTTAATTTCCCAGCCCACAATGTCCACCTGCTGGGCAAAGTCTTGCCCCAAGTACTGCCATAAATTCTTGTTCCACTTCGAGCCAACCCTCGCAGTAACATCCAGGTTGTTACTCCACCACATTTTGGGCCGGTCTCGGCGGTGCCGTCCAAAAGTAGCCACTCATTGAAAGTAAAACACAGATTTAAAAAAAGAAAAGACGTGAATTCCGATGTCTATGCCTCGCTGGATTATTAGTCGCGTAGTTGAGCGTGAGGTCTTGGGTTCTTAAGGTGGGAAAAGTGTTATTTACTCAATACTCAATATCTTTATTGCTTTACCATAATGTGTACTTAGGTGTTAGTTTATAATAATGAGATCATTATGGACCCTGTAGGGCACAGCAAAAGGGTAGAGGAGAGGAAGCTCTGTTTTATAATATAGTTGCTAGTTTTTACAATTATTTATAGAAATGTGTTTTCTTATATATTTACATCTTTATTTTTATTATAATTCTGCTGATTTGTATGTGTAGGTATTACTATTATTTAGTTGGCCTATTAGAAGTTTCTCAGTAATTAACAATGTGTGATGGGTTTTTGAAAACAGGTTCGTCCTGCATTAGACTTGTGTTATAACTACACCTGTTTTTTTTTTATTGGGCCTCGTAGTTAAACTTAATATTTTTTTGCACTACTCAACCGAACTATCCTGTAGGGACCTCAAATAAATTTAAAAAGAAAAACTACTATAAACGATGACTGCACGCTAAGGGCACCCCCTGCGGGGTACGAGCCTCGGCTAAGGGCGTCATTGAGAGAAAGGACTCGAAAAGGGCCGGGTTGGGTTATGGTACACCTTTGCTTAAACCTCCGGTTAAATACAGTTCATGTTAGATTTAATTCTGAGTTTACAAAACGACAGGGAAATTCCAAGATCTATGATATGTATCTAATAAATATCGTAATCTAATGTGGAATATTTCCAGACGACTCTACCTCGAATGGAAAATACGTAGTTTTTAAATTAATACAAATGTTAAAACATTTGTTTAACTAAAAGTCATAATCTAAAAATATTTTTGCATTTGGAAATAAAACCTGCTAATCCTTACTAATATTATAAAAACGAAAGTGAGTTTGTTTGTTACAAAATCGGTTTAGCCATTTAGGCGTGAAGACTCACGCTTAAATGGCTAAACCGATTTTGATGAATTTTGGTACGGAGATAGTTGGGACCCTGGAGACGGACATAGGCTAATTTTTAATTTAAAAAGTGAGATATGAGGGAGAAAGAGGACAGAAAGGGTAAAACTTAGCTTTGCTATTACAATAAATAAGGCGCTAGGGCAAAAACTACAGGTAGCAGGTACCTGCAAATCAGGAAAGGGGAACTGTGCTACCCCGACTTTAAGGCGAGTGAAGCCGCGGGCAAAAGCTAGTGAATAATATATACAGCTAACCGCTTAGCTACTGCACAATCAATCCAATATTATACCTAGGTACACCTATGCTTACTCGTTAGACATAACAGTCGTGATGTTCTGCAATTACTTCCAAAGGTATACCAAATATCCCTTAAATAAACACCAAACTATACCGCATACTAAACAAGTTACAAGTCTGCATGTTTGCGCTAATCCCGTAAACTACTGGACCGAATTAGAACAGGCTTGTGTGTTTCGACAACTGCCCTTCCGACCGACTCGATACGTATACATTAGAAGCGTTAGGTAACTAATTATGTTCCACTTTTGAGTAATAATCGTATGTATTACGGTTGTGATAATATTTGGACTAATAAAGGTACATCAATGGTTGACAACATGGTTGGCACAGTGGCTGAGTGATCGACTACTGCGCTGTGTCGCGGGTTCGATCCCCGCACGGAACAAATATTTAGAGGACCTACAGATATTTGTTTCGGGTCTGGCTGTTTGTGTGTATGATTTTAAATGTTTGTAAACGCACCCACGATACAGGAGAAATTCATAGTGTGGGGCAACGTTTTAAAAAAAAAAGACGACGCGTTCATGTTCCACGCGCGCCTCAAACAGCTGTCAGCAAAGCAGAGGGGCCGTTAGGGCCACTGCCTGCCGGGGTAAAAAAGGAACGTGGATGTTCAGTCAGTAAAAGTCTGACACTCCCTTCCGCTCTGCCTAAAGTGGAAAACGTTATTTTACGAGTTTACCATCAGAAAATAAAAGAAAATAGAAAGTTTCCATTAAATATCTATTTGCTAGTTGGGAATCAAAACCAGGACCTTATGCTGAGCAAAAATACCACTGGTCAACAGGTTTTGCTTGATTGGTTTCAGGATTTTTTTTAAAGTAAATAAGGGTAGGTTTAGTTATGTAGTATTTTATGCAATACATATTTAATACAATATTAGTGTATGTTTTGTTACATAACCAGTTTACACAGATCTCACTCTTGATGAAAATCCAAACAAAGCAAGGTCATGTTATACTGGAAATGTATAGCTAGATGTGTCGTGTGTCCAACACTCTAATAATTTTTTTTTTTTTTTTTTAAATATCTTGGGACAACTCACACACGGTCATCTGATCCCAAGCTAAGCAGAGCTTGTGTTATGGTAACCAGACAACTGATATACATACTTATATAATTTATAAATACATACATATTATAAGGTACGGCCAACGAGAAGCGATACCAAATGTAAACAAAACCCATGCTAAAACCCCATCTAAAATGGCCGCCCGAATGTTGGCGAACCCGTCTTAACGTTGTCATGTTTTTGCCGGGAGAACGAGACATTACGACAAAGGCACAAGATGGAAAGAGATAAATATTAGATTGTCAACGCCACAGTTGTTCTTTAGGTTAATGACCTTTCGTATCGCTGCTAGTTGGCCTTATTTTAGATAATTCACACCCAGACACAGAACAAACAATCATGCTCATCACACAAAGTTTGTCCTGGGTGGGAATCGAACCCACGACCTCCGGCTTAGCAGTCAGGGCCATTAACCACTAGACCAACAGGCCCGTCATATAGCTCAAGAGCTGGAAAAGTATAATAACCATGATCAAGTTTGCCTTCAAAAAATCCAATTTCGTCATTCACACTGCCAGCTCTCGTATTGGTGAGCAAAATACTACAAGTAGTATTAGGTAATCTAGTGCCTAATGTCCGCTGCCTACGAATGTGTTTGACCTAGTTCTTTAGAAATTTATGTATCGTTGTTTACCTTTTGTACAAAACAGTTGATTATTTGTTACTTTCAAATAGATTTTCGGCGTGTGGTAAAAGCGTTTATAGATCAAAATACCGAAAAAATTAATTTAAAAAAAAATGTAAAACAAATATAATATTTAAAAATAAAACAACAAAAAAAATTGTATTTTTAGTTACCATACTCTTCCGAAAGTCCGGAACGGATTGATCGATTCTTATGAAATTATATAATTATGTATATATTTTCGATAGGTCTGAAAATTACTCGTAATCTATTTTTCATACCTCAAAGAGGTAACAGTGAGTGGAACCGCTAGGCACAGGTAGTTTCTTTTTACAAAAAGTTTTAAGTTTTTATGCTCAAATTAGTCTTGGACTCACACAGTCACACCAGAGGGTTACTTAAGGTAAAGAATCCAAAGAAACGAAGGTTGCAAGAACAAAGAACCAGCTACCCTACCATGACGTCTTAAAGCAGAACTTATCCACTGAGGGAAAGAGACAGAGCTATACAGGGTGTCTAGCACCATCTCTTTCTCACACAGGAATAAGAACTACTATAAGATGTCATGGTAACCCAACAGTTCAGGCATTTCGCACGTCAACCAGAACCTCGCCCTAAAACATTCTACCGCATTTCTAGCTTATCTTTACATCCAACATTACAATATCACCCTAATCAGAGCAAGAAGGTTTAACAATTTTATTTTTCTTACATTGCTCGTAACATAAGACCCTCGCTTACAAATTACGTAAGAGATACAGAGATGGAATGTGTCCGAGTGATTTCGATACGATACACAGCCGGACAAAAAAAATGACGATCAATTTTTGTTTTTTTTGCGAACTTGCTTTGACGTAAATGCAACGAGTATTTTTAAAATATGTAAAATGGCGAACGAACACAAAAAGTTGTTTTTGACGTGTCAATTACTTATACCGGTTTTGATTAGTAATCACTTAAAGATGTGAAGAAATATAACGTTTAGATTTTATTGACTGCCGCATTGGGCCGTTATGAGCTCTTTGGTTCTATTCCCAGGACGTGTTATTTCGGTTTCAATGAGGATTTCTTAGTAGCAGCTCTACGGCGTCTAAATGTGTGCCCGCTTGATGGGAATAGGCTCACTCCCAATAAAGTGGGACCCTGAACATAATTAGCGCAATGCAGTATGATGTCTCTTCGGGGATCACAAGTGGGTATATTTTTGGTATTTTGCGCCTACTTGCATTATTTTCCGCATCCAGCCAGCATTTCTCAGTAGTATAAATTCAAAGAACACTTAAAGCTATTGTGTCTTAGTAAATGTGTTGTTATATAGTATAAAAAAACAGATAAAAAACAAACAAGTCAAGAGCACTTGATAACCTGAGCAGCAGTTCATCTCTGTCGCAGATAAAATACATTTTAAATATCATTAGCCCAGTTTTTATCTCTTCATTAAATTAGTGGAAGTAACTAAAAGGGTATTAACTTTAGTCTATTTATAAACCTTATAGCGACACGCTTCTACTTTGCACGGACGCCACCTATCGGATCCAAAAGTAGCAATGTCACACATTAACAAAATTGTATTAAAATCGGTTAATTTGTCCCGTGTACGAATATGAAAGTGACACGTGGTTTTATTAAGTTCTGCATTTAAATTAAGAACCTGTCATCAGAATCGACTCACTCAAACATGTGAAGCATTAACACAAATAAACGAACAAATCGATATGCTTCCACATTTTCTGTGCAAACCACGACTCTATGGAATTTACTGCTGGCTTTTGTTTTCCCTGACAATTATAATCTGGATCTGTAAAAACTTCGATTGAATCGGTTTCTTCTAGGCGTGCTCCAACCTAGACCGTTTCATCGCTTCACAACAGCAGGGGAGTTGCGGCCAAACGCAAGCTCATTTAGCATTAAAATCCTTACTAATATTATAAAAGCGAAAGTGAGTTTGTTTGTTATGTCTTCACGCCTTAATGGCTAAACCGATTTTGATGAATTTTGGTGAGAGATAGATGGGATCCTGAAGACGGAAATAAGCTATTTTTTTTAGGTGAGATATGAGGGAGAAAGAGGGAAGAAAAGGGAAAACTTACCTTTGCTATTACAATAAATACGGCGCAAGAGCAAAAACTTCAGGTACCAGGTACCTGCAAATCAGGAAAGGGGAACTGTGTTACCCCAAATTTAACGCGAGTAAAACCGCGGGCAAAAGCTAGTACATTATAAATATTCTAGACAGTTTTTTTATGCAAGGTATAATAATAAACGAATTTTAAGTTGATGAGGCAAACATCAATCTTGATAAAGTGTAGAAAAACATTTTTCGTCCACTTATTTAGTGATTGTTTATATTTTTAAATACACCAACAGTTGATGAGTAGATTAGATCTTAGGTTTAAATAAAAAATCTTCAGGAGGTAGTCATTGTATAATTAATAAAAGGTTGTTTGTTTCACAAACCTACGCAAAAACAGTTGTGTGGAAAATGATAATTATTGTGAGTTTTCTTGTTAAAAACGTTGACAAAAATGTTAATATGATTTTAAACCTCTTCTGACAATGGTTGTAATATGTACAGGATTATTTATTCTTAAAAAATAACATTACACTATTAGGACAAAATTAATCGTCCAGGGTCTAATCTCCTTTCTTACAAAAAAGGCAAGATTATAACATCAAAACTGCGATTCTCCAAGGGTTAGCCAGTGTAGCTACACATACACCTATACTATACACCACTCACAACTCGGCAGTTACGTTTTGTACCGTTGTAACAGGACGAGTCTATTGCCACAAATTCAACAACCAAAAAACGTCAAGAAGACCTAAAATCAACAGTCTAAAAATTCTACTCTACCAATTTGGCCACAAAAATAAGTAGCCACTTTAATTTTCTACAAGACCTCCCTAATTTACGTGCGCCTAAACCTATTCGAGTTAAACTGTGTAATTTATATTGCACGCCAGTGTATAAGCAAGGCCACGATGGCAATACAACCTTTCTGTTACAGTAATTTCAACACTGTTTTCAAGACGGTATGGTAAAGTCTTGAATGGTAAGTGTAGATTTTATAATTTCGAGACAAATCATAATATGCTTTTAAATTAAATACGTTGGTTATTAGTTGAGAAATATTTTATTAACGTGTTTTTCTGTTGAACTGACTTCAAAAACGATCTTGAAAAAATGTGGCTCTCATCATAATTGCGTATCACGTCTATGCAATTTGCATATCATAAATTGCTATATTAGGTGACTGGAAAATTTATATATTAGTATGATTAATAAATTGCTGCAATTAATAGCTCTCAAAATATAGTACAACTTCTAGTGATCGAAAAAAGAAAATCACATCTTTTCCTCAGATTTAATCTCAGTGTAAAGCAAATACCAAAAAAAGATCAGACGACTATCGCTCTGGATTTTATTCATCATTTTTGGTATAAACTATCATGGAATCACAGTAACCAAACCATACCCATTGGTACCCAGACAAAACACTCATTGCCTTCTAATATCTTATTCAGCAGAGGTCAAAGTTTTATACCACGGTATATTATTAGTCACCTGAGACTTTTGACCTCAATAGAGCACAACTCTACACAAAAATGAAATTCTCCTTTGTTTATAAAATTCATACTGATTGGTCATTCCCCTTTATTAGAGAGATCCTTACTAATATTATAAAAGCGAAAGTGAGTTTGTTTGTTTGTTACGTGTTCACGCCTAAATGACTAAACCGATTTTGATGAATTTCGGTACAGATATAGTTGGGACCCTGGAGACGGACATGGCTATTTTATTAAATAAAAGTGTGAAATGAGGGAGAAAGAGGGAAGAAAAGGGAAGACTTAGCTTTGCTATTACAATAAATAAGGCGCAAGGGCTAAAACTACAGGTAGAAGGTTCTTGTAAATCAGGAAAGAGGAACTGTGTTACCCCGAATTTAACGCGAGCAACGCAGCGGGCAAAAGCTAGTGATCTAATAAAAAAATGTACTGTTTTGTGACTACGAAATGCTTTTGTATGTTGGCGGTCAATAATCTGAGGTGTGCGTGTTGTGGTTTGGCCAGACGGATTTAGAGATCCGTAGAGAATTTGGCTCTGAGAAAACCTTTGGAGATAAGTTTCTTTGAGGATGTTACTAGGTCCAGTTTCTTAGTCTGTGAGAAAGTTTTGCTAATACTATAGTGTACAGTGTGTGTCTCTGATTTCAGCCACAGTAACTACATTCGAAGGTTTTCTAGGGTGGTTTTCGAGAGGTTTGGTGTTCAGCTCTATTAGGTCCCCTCGTGTGGCTAGCATATCCAAGTTTGGTCGAAAAACTCCGAGCACAAAGCAGACATACTTAACGGTGGATTGAACCTGAACGGATTGAGAACCGGCTTTGGACAGGGGACAACGACAGAGCCTTCAGTACGTAATAAGTAAGTCTGAATCCAGTATAGTCCGATCTGACAACTTTATACCTAGATTTTTTTTCTAATTAACAAAAGGAAATTTGAACAATTACTTTTTTTAATAACGATGCCCCACACTAGGATTTCTCCTGTACCGTGGGTGCGTTTTCAAACATTTAAACTCACATACACAAACAGCCAGACCCGAAACAACTATCTGCAGGTCATACAAATATTTGTTCCGTGCGGGAATCGAACCCGCGACAAATGTTGCCTGTTTATCACGAAATTATTATTTTTTAAGCTACGTGTTCTGAAACAGGTACTCATTAGTTCCATAGTTTTGCCTTAAAGTAACCGATTAGAACTACAACATAAAAACGCATAATTACAAACTACATTTAACAATTATACACACGACACAAAAACAACAGTAATAATTTACTTCCTGTTTATACGAGACTCAGTGATTATACCGACTCGCACTTGACGGTATTTTTTGCAATGATTTCGTGCTAGAAATGGCGGTGACTCGGCAGAATAATATTTGCAAAGAACTTTAATCTTCTGACGAAATGGTCAGTTGCACAAGTGTGAACTGCAGATTGATCAAACGATTAATCGTTACATGGGGATTATTTTTGATTATCCATGTACAAAGAGATTTAAGATACTATAGAAGAAAATTAAATATCATTGAACTAAACACATCACCCTCAACCAGTCGGGTAAAAAATGTGGTACACTTTAAAAAACAACTGTATAAGATATCAGTTGGCCGTAGTTGTCCAAAGAGAGATATGGAACCAACTCCACAGTTGTGGTATTCTAAGGAGCGTACCAACGTTAAAAACTTTATTTTGTAATTAAAAATACACATGACCATTTATATGTATATGTATAAGGAACGATAGCAGCAATAATTTGAAACTGTGTCGCACCTATCAACGCCTACCTCCATAAACATAAGACCAGAAAATAGTTCCAGAAACGTACATCCAGATTTCGCTAGTTTTGTTTAGGTACTACGTAACAAGGGGAGATCGAAATTCATGTTGATTGTTGATGTTATGGAAAAGGTAACTCAAAAATAATATGCGTTATTTCTGGGTCATAAAGGTCTATTGTGATTGTGTTATTTATAGATTTTCGATTGTTTTAAAAGATAAAACTGCCTGATTTCCGTGAGATAATCGATGATTGATATCTATTGTTAACCCTAAAGGACTTTTCCTAATAAATTTACTAAAAACAATTACTCAAACCAGCCGCGTTAAATCAAATAAAAACAAAAATAAATTGTAATTCACAACTAGTTTGTCGGCGACTATACTTCTGGTCAGGTACCTACACCGTTTGTCAAATAAGTAACTAGTACTACTTGAGTTCGCGGTTAAAAGTACAGTTACACACACAAATGACTTGTTATTAAGGTGAAAATGCTATAAATCGTTACTCATTAAAGAAAGGATGTGAGTTTTGCTTGTGACCCAGGTTTTTGGGAGAGCAATGAACTCGAAAAACGGAGGAAAAGTTTGCAAAACATACATCGCGGAAAAAATATACTTTTGCGCCAGTAACCCCGAATAACAGAAGACAAGGGCAGAAAGCTTATGATGACATCGTCTTCGTTTTTGTACAACATGAATAAAATTCCCCTACAGAAAAGGGACTAACTCAGAAGAAAATGTTTCTGCTAGTTTTTCTTACTGACGCAATAACAAGCGTTACAAATTAATTGACACGTGAAATGTTAAACAATTCCTTTTTCTGTGTTAATTTAATGTCCTGTCAAGCATTTTGTGTGCGCATAACTAAATAAATAATAATTTCTCTGGAGCCCTGACCGCCACTGACATAGACCCTGTTCCCGATACCGGTGGGCTAATATTTTTTGTATTTTTAAACGTTTTTACTTATTTTTAAATAAGTAAAAATATTAAAAAAAATATACAAAAAGTGAATAGTTAAAATAATCAATATGTAGAAGAAAATCAACAACACTAACATACTTTTTTGTATACATTTCATTTCTCGTGACTCTACTTGTTAGGGAAAATCTCTATCTAGATGAACACTTTGATCAAGTACTTTTTCTAACAAAAAAAAATACAACTAGCCATTTATTATCAGTTATCACATACCTACACAAAACCTATCAAGAAAGGCTAGAAAAACTTTTAATGCCATGCTAGGAATATTCCAAGGTTATTGTTATTTCCAGTAATTAGTAGACTTATTAAATCAATAATTATATGGTATTTTAAATTGGCAAGGATTCTTCGTAAATACTCATAATCATATATTTAATTATTGTTAAATGCGGAATCCATACTTAATATTATAAATGCGAAAGTAACTCTGTCTGTCTGTCTGTCTGTCTGTTACTCTTTCACGCCTAAACGGCTGAACGGATTTTGATGAAATTTGGTATGGTGATAGATGATAACCTAGAAATGGTCATAGGCTATAAATAATCACGCCATCGTTCTTAGGGGGTAGGCAGTAGGTAGATAATTAAATTGAGTTAGTGATTTTTAGTCGTTTTTGTTGGGACTTTTGCTCTTTCACTTCTAAACGGCTGAACGGATTTTGATGTAATTTAGTAAGGTGATAGATAGTAATCTAGAAAAGGATATGAGCTATTAATATTCATGCTATCGTACTTAAGGCGTAGGCAGTAGGCAGAAAACTAATTAAGTTAGTGATTTTTAATCGTTTGTTTTAAAAGTTTACCTCATTCACGCCTTAACGTCTGAACGGATTTTTATAAGACTTGGTTCATTAACTTGAAAGATAGGATCCTAAGCACGGACACAGGCTACTTTTTACGGCGGGAAAATACCTCATTCCCGCGGAAATCTAGCGTGATCGTGTCAAGAAGCGCATGCCGCCATAGCTACTGAAATGATTTTGATGTTTTTTTTTTTAAACTGAGTGTTACTAAGACTTCACGTTAGTATTTGATCACTTTTCTAACTTAGAGGGTAGGTAGGCGCCATAATTTAGGGAATTTATGATACAATTTTGATGCAACTGTCTTTATTTAACAGTTTTACTTGGATCGAAACTTAGCGATCACACTACTTAACTTATAGGGTAGGAAGGTACCAAAATTCAGACTAATTTTTACTTCGGGAAAATATTTCATTCCCACAGGAACCTATTCATAGCTACCTATCTACAACATAAAAACTCTGTCTAGAATCACATTACGCCAAAACTATTGATCTGATTTGTATACGATTTTTTATTCAACTGACTGTTACATTACATACAGATAAAATCTAATTACCTACACCACAGAATTAATTTAGTACCACAAACAGCTACGCTTTAAACTTGAGGAGGTAATTAGATAGACATTTATACGAACTTTAAGCCCAGTAATCAATCATAGTGATAAGTTAATACTCATTTTAGACAAAGAAACGGATAGGTAATCAGTCCATCACCGAAATTATAACACCTACACTTAGTTTGTTTACTATTCAACGAGGAAAATAATTCAGTATAACGCAAACCTTCAAATCATACGTCGTCGTAGTGAACATTCGGAGCTATCCATTATGTGCTTAGGTTGCTTTTGAACAAATTTTGATGTGAAGTTGAGGACCGGAACACGATAGTGGGTCATTGTTGCAGGGGGACTTACAGCCGGGAGAAAACAAAAAAAAACGAATGCGGACGAAGTCGCGGGTAAAAGCTATAATTGATAAAATTGATGGAAACACAAAAAAACAGTATAAAAGCGAAAGTGAGTTTGTTACGTCTTCACGCCTAAATGGCAAGACCGATTTTGATGAATTTGGTACAGAGTTAGTTGGGACCCTGGAGACGGACAGAGGCTATATTTTTCTTTATTTATTTATTTATTGGTTTACCTATAATTGTTACACTGATAATTAAAAACAATACAGTCACAAACAATTCGACTAAGTGTATAATATGATGCGGCAAACACAGATAGCAAAAATAAAATTTGAGTAAAGACAAGAAAAGGTACAGAAATAACACTTAACAATATATATTTTACAATGTTTACGACGATGTGCTAGATAATATATCTAAACAATATTTAGGTTGACTTGGTTCTTGAATTGCCCGAGTGAAGTGCAACAAATATCGATCTGGTCGTCATGATTGTTAAGAAGTCGACAAAATCTTGGAATAGGATTCTCCTATTCCAAGATTTTTTTTGATTTGATTATTGGAACCTGAAACAGTCTTACGGAATGGTGGTCGTAGTAGTTTAATAGGGTTACGTGGATATTTAGGGGGTAGATTAAAATTTAATTTTCTTAATCTTTAAGTGAGAAATGAGGGAGAGAGAAGGAAGAAAAGGGAAAACATAGCATTGCTATTACAATAAATAAGTTGCAAGGGCAAAAACTACAGGAAGCAGGTACTTGCAAATCAGGAAAGGGGAACTGTGTTACCCCGAATTTAACGCGAGCGAAGCCGCGGGCAAAAGCTAGTTATATTATAAGAAATTGCTTTTTGTTTCTCAATGGACACGTGTAACAGATCTACAAAATTACAGAGGTTGCTGTAGGTGTAGACTGTAGAGGTTTTATAACTTATACATGAAACCATAAAGCATACAGGCTTTTTATAATGGCATTCGGGTCCTCAAAGGAATTTAAATTTAGAATGATTTATAAAACATAATAGTTTTTCTTTTATATTCACAGATTTGAATTGTAATTTGACGGTTGTGAAAAGTATGCTTATCTTATATAGGTACATATAAAATAGAAAATCACTGACTGACTCATCACGAAATCTCAAATACTATAAGTGTTATGACTTAAGAGGCTCATACTTTAAATGGGGGATCCTATTAAGACAGGGTTTTGTAAAATTTAACCTCTGAGGGGGTGAAATAGGGTGACAAAGTTTGTATAGAAGAACGTGATGCATTAGCCGGTTTGAGCTGAGCAGCGGGTGAAACCGCTGGGCACAGCTAGTTTATAAACATATGGCTAAAATTACTGAAAAGCCTCTTTTATTTGCAGTTTATTAAAGCTACATATTACAAGGCACAATGATTCTAAGAGATGAAGTCGTAATCTACGATGCGACCCTAGCGAGAAGATGGTTATGTCATGAGTCTTTGATATTTTTGGCTCTATGGCATGCCAATTTGCTCACGATGTTTTCAACTGAGCAATTATGGGCTGTTCCACAAACGATGGGGGCATTAAATGTCGTGTCCTGCCGTTTATTTATTACAGTAACTGCTGAAGGCTACCAAAAGCGCCAGTCCCGTGGCTCTAATTTTGGTCGACTCGCTAGAAAGAAGATTTAATTTGCACACATTTTGTAATAATGTCTGTATGAGTTCGAATCTATGATCTACACGTCGTTAGACGCGGCCATTGGGTTATCATTCTCTAGTTTAGGTAAACAAAATATCTTCTTAATTAAGATAAATGCAGTAACTGTCGGAGGAGACTTAATGCAAGATGATCACTCACTGAAGCACACGTATATTTGGTAGAGCAATGAACTGCATAAAACTATACAACGCTAACACTACTTGGTACTTGGTTTTGTCAGGGTATCAATGGCTATTTATTATGAGTTGATCGAGAATTTGAAAACAGGTTTAACGCCACCACTAGGATCATATTTTTTGTAACAAGCAGGTATTAGCACACGACATTAGATGTCTCATCATCCTGCCTGGGTTGCGGATTGTTCGAAAAAGATACCGCGGCCCCGGATCATAAAGGGCAAAAGAAGGAATATGGGTGGATTTCAGTCAGTAAGACTGACACACCCCCCCGCTCAACCCAGAGCGGGGGAAGTTATTTGATGATTTCCCATACGCAATAAAAAAGGCTGGCACAACTAGTCACTAAAGTTTAGATACCTATCTCTTTTTGTCAAATATGCAAAGCATAAAGTTTGGCAATTTGGTCTAACAAAGAAGTTCAGAAACGGTCTTTAGATTATGTCATTGCGAATCGATTGAGTAATTTGTATGCACCTACCTACTACCTGCCTAGCCTTGTTGGTTTGTATTTTGGTCAGTAGTCTAAGAAGGTTGAGAAGCTCTTAACAATTACCATCATCGTCTCCCAGCCCTTGTCCCATATTACTTGGGAGCAACACGTTCATTTATTCTCCCCTGCCAAACGACACGCTATCATTTACTCCATTTTAATGTTCCCTCAGAAGGAAAAGACGGGACAATATATAATAATAATAATATAATTTTTATTTTCAGGTGGCATAGACCCATAGAAAATTTTAACCTAGAACATACACAAATAGATACATAGTTTTGTTAGTATTTTGGTGTTAGTAACAATGTTGCTTAAATAAGTAGGTTAGTATTGTTAGTTTTACAAATTATTTAATTAGACCTGTGACTATCCCCACCCAGTGTCTTTGGAAGGGACAGTCCGGTCTGGCAGCTATCATTTTCAGGATGCTGTTGTCACTACCATGCAAGCGCTGCAGTAAGGAGGCCGCTTTCTTTCGCATGATGGCATGGAAACCATCTGTGCGAGATTCCGCGAACATTCCTGAAGCGCTACAGCGCCATGGCAGTCCCAACAGCATCCTAAAAGCATTGTTAAACTGAACACGCAGGACGCTGTATGCTCGGCGCGTATATGACACCCACAGGCCACTCGTGTAAAAGGATTGACAGAACGCCTTAAAAAGGGTTACTTTGACGTCTGTAGTACAACGAGCGAACCTGCGGGCAAGCATATTGCTCCTCACAGACAACGCCCTGCGCTCCCTCTCAATATCCATGTCATCCCTTAAGTCGCTCGTGACAACGTGACCTAGGTACTTAAAACTATTTACAATTTTCAATGCCACTCCGTTGAGACTTATGGGAGGAACACTGCGTGGCTGCTGCTTAGGAGCTTTAAATATAAGAATTTCACTCTTCTTTGTGTTATATATTAAGCCATGTTCCTCCGCATAAGCCTCGCAGGACGATAACAACTTCTTCAACCCACCCACTGAGGGACTGAGAAGCACCATATCATCTGCATAGCTTAAATTGTTGACACTGATTCCGTCAATGTGGCAGCCGACATGTGTACCGCTCAGTCGCTCGATGAGCTGGTTGATATAGAGGTTAAATAGCAGAGGCGAGCTTAACCCCCCCTGCCTGACTCCGCATTCCAGCCTGTACTCATCCGACAGAGTACCCACCCACCTCACCCGGTTCTTTTGGTTAGAGTACCAATATTTGAGAAGGGAGGTGTACTCCGCCGACACACCCGCGCCCCTCAACTTGTCCCACAGTACGTCATATGCGACCAGATCAAACGCCTTTGACAAGTCGAGGAAACACGCATATACCGGCGTCCCTCTCGCTGTGTAATACATGACAGTTCGCTTCAGACTCAAAATAGCGCTCTCTGTTGAGACTCCTGCTTTGAACCCAAATTGGGCATCGTGCAACTTAACCTGTGCTATGAGGCGACTATTTAGCACACTGTAACACACAATGTAAGAAACAAACATAATAATTCACTCGTTCCGTTCAGGTGAACGAATCTATGTCAGTCACCCTTCGCAACCTGTCGGTGTAACACATTGCCTATAATGTACAGACGCCTGCACATCAAGCTAATACAATCTGTCAGATTTCTTTGATAGATTTTCGACTTTATTTCTAAAGTATTAGGTTCAAGGTTCATTGGGGAAAATTGACAGTTTCGGGTAGCTTGACCTGCTGGCGTCTGTACCTTGTGCATAATTTTAAATACAGTCCATTTTAACTCCAACTTATGTGGTTTCATTACCAGCAACCGCCACATAAAATGGTCCTTCGAGCCGTAGTAGTGTTCGCGACAGTGTTATCCAAACCGACAGTGACAAAAGTGAAATAAAGTAATCCTATAAGGGAACCAGTTTTAAAGGATCACTCTGTTGTGCGTCTGTCTGTCTGTCATGACCCTTTAATCTCCGAACCGCGTTGGTATCGAGTTGAAATTATAAACCGTATACTCAAATCTGTGGTGATGTGGGGCTGCGAAAAAATCAACCCTTTATGCCTAAGCAGTCAAAAGATATGGCGTTTATGTCGTATGTTTTCATGAATATTATTCCTCACACAATCCATTCATCTTCTCTTATATCTCTTCCCTATAACCGTCACTACATAAGCTGTATTTTGGAATTATTAATGGATTTATGTTGAAACTACGATAAATATAAGATTTATCGTAGTTTCAACACAAATCCATTTATAACTCCTTGACCAATGTGATTATAGCATGATTAGAGCAGTGCAACAGTATTTCTTGTACTCAGTACATGTGGAAAATTTCGAGAACACGTGCGAACATCACTACTCAGATCGATAGAGAAGAAATAATTTTCTCGAAATCAAGTTATAATTACTCCGAACTACGATTAGTGCTCGCGTGTAATCGATGAAGTAATTAATCGTTATTATTGCCAAGTCTTTGGAATTTAAGGGGAAAACAAAAAGGAGCAGTTTTTCAGAATCATCCGGTATTACATCAATAAATACGTAACTTTGATTTCATTAAATCTCTCCTAATACAAGATCAAATGCAAATTACTACGTAAAATAATTTCTGGGTCAAGTCGAAAGTGTGCGAACGGCTAAGAGCTAGTCGATGTTTTCGCAATGCGAAATATTTTGTTTGCTCAAATTCTGGTTAAATTATAAAATGTCAGAAAAATTGAGGTCACAGCTTAAATTCTACACGCTTTTTATACCTAAGGCGATAACAAAATTAATAAAATATAAATCCAATCAGAATAATTACGATGTTAATCACAGCACTTAATATTTAAAAAACTTACGTTATAAGCATCTTGGCGGCCTTTGGTCAGCTTCCTTGTATCATGTACTCGATTCACAGCACAGTACACAGAAACAAACACCAAAAATAACAATTATAATTAATTAATTGTAAAAACACTCACACACACACGTAACGTGGAATTTGCGTAAAGGTTTACGAAACTTTCTAATTCGTGGCGCGAATTTTGCGGCGCGAGTGGTCAAAGACGTGTGATGTGCGGCGCGCTCGATCGCTGACTGGCGCGTTCCGTTTTCGCTCACAGGCCGCGGCGCGTTCTTTTTTTTAAACCGGGTCCCACAGACTATAACACTGTCTTAGTGGCCAGTCCGGCGTGTCAAGCAAGTAGGTATGACGCAAGTAGTTTCGGCAACACTGGGTTTTTCGTTGCCTCAATCGGCACACACATTCTTAATGGCTAACTTTATTCAGTGTTCGCTCCCAGCGCTAATTTTGTATATTAATTAGATTGAAAGCCTTCGGCTTGTGACGTGTGGTGTGAATAGTTTAAGAATCGCGCGACGACGTTTCGCATGCGATTTCCTCTTTCGATACATCATGCAGAATCAAATCGATTAGCTCCATAGATAGCGACCTCATCATTCATTGAAGATAACGCATGTTGGACACGGTTGTGTTATAAGACAAGTTTTTGTGAAAGTCTTTTATGAACTGCCATTACATCTAGTACAACTGTTCGGTCATACTGAAATACAGGTCCTGACAACAGGTATAATTCTTAGCTGACACCAATCAGCGTCAGATGGAGTTGAAAACGAAAGGAATATTATCAGTTATGACAGTCTCAAGAACAAAATGAAAAGGGAAATTAGCAGCCTGCATTCTTTTATTATACTCCCAGAGCTTTTGTCAAATAAAGATCCAAAGACTCCTTTTCCTATTCATGATCGTCTATGGGTCCTTGACCTGTATTACTTGAGGTTGCTATTACAAGTTTTTGATTCATTCATCCATTCGCCCGTGATCAATACTCGTGCTTTTTTGCGGATGGGAAATCATCAAATAACTTCACCCGCTCTGGGCGGAGCGGGGGGGAGAGTCAGACTTGTGCTGACTAAAACCCACCCATGTTCCTTCTATTGCCCTTTATGTTACGGGGCCGCAGTATGAACAACCGGTAACCCCGACAGGCGGTGGCACTAGCAGGCCCCCCTGATGGTCGTGCTTTGAGTGGGAAAGTAATAGGCTGCTATTATTATATTCTACCCTGTGAACATTTAACATTATTTTACACAATCCATCCGTTTTATCTTTGATTTCCTCTCCATTCATCAACATAAATGTCCATCTCTCTTTTAGTCACATGCGCTTTGCGCCTCATAGTCAGATACCAAGAGCCATCCAGATAGTCCATGACCCATAGACTTCTTCTGCGGAGAATGGGTCCTTAAAATCATAAGGGGAACTAACGTTTTCTTCACTGATCGATGTTCAATAACATGCTTTACTTACTTATACTCAAGAGCAAATGAACACAGTCACAGGTACTTGGTTCAATGAACCAGTTTGCTAAATCGGTCGCGAAAAAGAGAAGGCCTCGCAAAATTCTGCATACCGGAAGGGCCAGTAATGAAAGGTCTACATTGATCAGTGACACGAAAACATGTTTGTGGTGAATGCCTTTTTTCAGGGATATTAAATCATCAAATAACTACCCCGCTCTGGGTGGAGCGGGAGGGAGTGTCGGACATTTACTAACTTAAGCCCATCCATGTCCCCGGCACAACCCGCAATCCCGGTTTGTAAATTCCTTGAGAATGGTTGCAACTACAGTGGTGTTGATATAGTGAAACTAAGAGGTGGCCTTAATCCGAAACTAGCTTTTGCCCGCGACTTCGCATGTGATAATTTTGGAAATTTTGTGTTTTCTTGTGGTGCAGGTGCATGGGCTGGCTGTTTGTGTATGTGAGTATATAGGTATATTTGTAAACGCACCCACGATACAGGATAAATTCCTAGTGTGGGGCAAAGTTTTTGTTAAAAAAACACTACACTGAAAAGGCAGTCTAGTTGAATCAATCAAACGGGAGTGTTTAAAAGAAATAAAGATTTACAAAGGGTCGAGAAGCGATCTACCATTATTTCGTAAATAGGTACTTATTATAATTACAAGATTAAGACAGAAGTACTGATAACTAAACATAACTACATAATTCATTTTGTTTCAATTTAAAACCACAAATGTCTAATTATGTAATTAAATTAAGTAAGACAAGGTTTTTTTCCGTGTGTTTAACAATCTGTGTGCCCACTGTTTATCTCGTCTTGTACTAAATATGCTTGTGTTTGGCCACAACTCGCCTGATGCGAAGCGATGGTGTGGCCTAGGGTGGAGCACGCTTGCAGAAAAAACAGATTCACTCGAACTTAGCAGAGATCTAGATTATAATGATCAGGGAACAGAGAAGTCGGTAGCAAAATTTCAAATAACACATTTATTTTCAGGCATCTTAGGCCCATAGATAAATACCTTACAGACAATCATATATATCGCTAAGACAATTCGTGTTAGTATCGACACGACGACACGGTTGGCGCAGTGGCTGAGCGATGGACTGCTGCGCTGCGTGTCGCGGGTTCGATTCCCGCACGGAACAAATATTTGTATGACCTACAGATAGTTTTTTTCGGGTCTGGCTGTTTGTGTATGTGAGTTTATATGTTTGTAAACGCACCCACGATACAGGAGAAATTCCGAGTGTGGGGCAACGTTTTAAAAAAAAAAAACCTTAATAACTATGTTAGTAGCACTTCACTGCACTATGTCACTGCGCGTTCATGTGGCACTTGTCCGTGGAAGCGCCGAAACACCACTCCCTGCAGCCAAAAGTCCTCTTCCAAGACTACCTCAAGCTATTAAGTGGTGTAGCGGGTTGTTCGAAAGAGATACCGCGGCCCGGAACGTAAAAGGCAATAGAAGGAACATGGGTGGGTTTTAGACTGTACATGTCTGACACTACCTCATTCGATGATTTCTCATCCGCTTAAAAAGAAAAAATAGCTATTACTTGGTGCGGGTCTGTATTGTGTGATGAGCAATGGGCAGCCCAGAGCGAGAGACGTTATTTGATTATTACCCACCCAAAAGAAAAAAAAGCAATTATGTGGTTTTTGAAGGACCACTAAAGCCCCGTTCCAATAAACAAAAACGAGTCGTTTTGCTTACGGATAGTAGGATTTTGACTAACGGCCGTTCCCAATATCCTATCCTCAGTAAGCGATATCTTATTATGAACGATAAATAGTAGACTTCTATCTATCCTTATTTTACGTCCCACAATTGACGATAACGTCTATCGAGGCATCGACATCGGTAGATAAGCTCAGCTATCCAGCCCTCCCGTTTTTTTACTACAAAAGCTACAAAAAAATAACAACGTTTAAACAAATATTATTTCATGTAACTTTTTCGTAAAACAATACAAATTGATCAAATTAAAGCATTGGTGATATTTTTATGCTAAAATAAGATTGGTAATCATAGTGATCTGTTTCATTGTAATTATTTTAGTGAACAAATATTGGGCCGCGTAAAAAGGAAGAACGAAACGTAGTCAAGTGTCAATTCAAGTTTCAACTCATAAAGACACTACCGCTATTATTGTTGTGTTATCAAGTTTGTTTAGTGAATTCTGCTTATTTTTTTACATATAAAATGAGCACTGTAAATATTACCAGACATTATTATATACGTTCCTATTCAAGTATATATTTTCTATATAACCTTGCTATTGCAGATCAGATATTGGCTACAATACGCCCCGCTGATGATTTTGAGACTCCTACAAAGTCTGCAACAGACATTGTGCCTAATGCATAAAATCTTAGGGTTAAAAGTAGCTGATACAAAGAAGATATCCCGTGATTACTGAAAATTTAAAAAAAAAAGCTTTAAAAAATGTTATAGGTACATTACAATGAGTAATTAACATTAAATGAATGTATATTTCTCATTCAAGTTGGTTCTTACCTTTCTGAAGTTACTTTTAACAAAGGATATATTTCTGTTAATAAATTACCAACAGCAGTTTTGTTTAAGCGAAATCTATACGTGAATTCGTTACTATTTAGTTCGTTCATATGGTTTACGCGGGTCTTGTAGTTTTTATGGGATTCATCTTCAAAATCAGTGTTCCAATCAGAAAATTCCATTAACATTGATAAATCACTTTCACTAGACTCAGACATTATTAAGAATGATGAAAACACTGCACTTCTACAAATTTATTTGAACAATAAACAACGCATATCCTTGCAATTCGACGGATTGACAAATTTGGTTATCTTTAGTATTGACATCACTGACAGATAGCTGTGAAAAGATTATTGGGACGCATAATGTTGCAATTTCATAGAAATATCTATCTGCACTATGAGATAGCCCCTCCCATTGATAGATAGCGTATGGCAGTTAGTTGTCATAACCATCAGTATTATATTGGGACATCAAAACCGATGATAGATAGAATTTTCTATCGTTAGTAGGTGAACACTGGTGATAGATAGGTTATTGGGAACGGCCGTAAGTCTCATAGAACTACTACCATATAATTATGTCAAAATACTACCATCCGTAAGCAAAACGAGTCGTTTTTGTTTATTGGAACGCGGCTTAAATGAAACAGACAGGTGACGATCGGTTTTAAAGAGTTTTGTATACTCTTAGTGGCACGAAAAAAGAGTTTGTGTAAGCAGCCAGGATACACTAAATACAGTCTCAGTGTGGAAAAAATATAGGTATTGAAAAAATATTCTGTTACAGAGGGCCACTATGTGTCGGCGGCAGCTTTACACTTTTTATCAATAATCAACCAAATGTCTGTGAACAATAATTTATCATCATCTTCCTGCCCTTGTCCCATTCTATTTGAGGTTGGTGCAACATCATTCCATCCTTACTAATATTATAAAAGCGAAAGTGAGTTTGTTTGTTACCTCTTCACGCTTTAATGGCTACACCGATTTTGATGAATTTTGGTAGGTACAGAGATAGTTGGGAACCAGGAGACGGACATAGATAAGATAAGATAAGATAAGTCTTTATTTGCTTTAAACATGGTATAAAGGTGTTACAGTCTGGTTTTTGTGTATAATGTCCACATGTTTAGCTAAACACAAATTGTATTCATTGCATGCAAAATAATATCATAAGTACACAATTTAATCATTATATATAACACAATTTTCAATTACAATTTAAGAACATACGAGTATATTTAATAATTATTTACATGTCAAAGAAATCTTTAATGTCATAAAAGTTATGTCCATTCAGCCATTTATATAATTTGCTTTTAAATGAATTAATATTATTCAGTAATTTTAGTTCATTTGGTATTTTGTTGTATATACGTACAAACATTACAAGGCAGCTTTTAGCATACTTGGCTGACTTAGGATTATCTTTTAATAAAAGTCTGTGTGGATCCCTTGTTGGTCGAGTTATTACTTCATACGCTTTTTTGAACAATCCCTTATTACTGTATACATATTTACAAGTTTCAAAAATATAAAGTGAGGGAAGTGGTAATAAACCTAGCTTTTTAAAAAATGGTTCGCAGGACTCATCGGGTTTAAGTCCACAAATGGCCCTTATGCATTTTTTTTGTGCAATAAATGCTCTATCTTTATCTGTACTGTTTCCCCAAATAATGAGGCCGTAGCGTAAAATGGACTCTATATATGCGTGGTAGGTAGTTGTTGCTGTTTTTCTATTTGTCACGTTCTTAACTTGTCTGAGAGCATAAGCAAATTTGTTGATTCTATTGCACAAGTTGTCTACATGTGCTTTCCAATTTAAATCTCGATCTATGATGATACCTAAGAATTTGGTTTGTGCAACTTCTTCCAGTCTATCAACGTTAAGTTTAAAATTGTATTTAGCATGTTTAGATTGATTAAATTGTATAAAATTAGATTTGTCTAAGTTTATTTTTAATTTATTTGTCCGTAGCCATTCTAAAATGTTGTCAATAGTATTATTAATGTCAATTTCATGGTCAGATATTGATTTATACTTCTTATCAGACGTCACAATAATTGAAATGTCATCTGCAAATAATAAACATTTATGATTAGTCACTCGTACTATGTCATTTATGTATAAAATAAATAAAATGGGTCCTAAGACACTCCCTTGAGGAACGCCGCATTTATTTTCCCTGGGGTCAGAAGAAAACGAAGAAAGTAGGTTTTCATGTACTTTCTCTATGACAACGTATTGTTTCCGGTCACGTAGATAAGACGAAATCCACTGTAATGCTAGTCCTCTTATTCCAATACTTTCTAACTTTTTTAATAAAACGTCATGTGCTACAAAGTCAAAAGCTTGTGACAGATCGAAAAAGAGCCCTGTTGTTAAGTGATTATTATTTAGATTAGTTAGAGTATTGCTCACAAGGGAAAATATTGCCTGTGTTGTCGACTTGTGCTTTTGAAATCCAAACTGTTCTTTTGCTATAATATTATATTTGCTACAAAAATTTACAAGTCTATTGAGCATACATTTTTCAAATACTTTTGACAAAATAGGAATAAGAGTAATCGGACGGTAGTTTTTCACGTCATTTTTATTGTTTTTTTTGTGAAGTGGTTTTATAATTGATAGTTTTAATGCATCAGGAAAAGTACCTGATGAAAATGAAAGGTTGACTAGATAAGTTAATATTGAGATTAGCTCATTCTTACAGGCTTTAATTATTTTTGTGCTAATTCCATCATAGCCTTCGGAATTAGTATTGTTTAAAGCCATTATCTCTTTTTTAACTTCTTCTTCAGTCATGGAATTAAGAAACATGGAATTAGGAATTGACGCCGTATTAGAGTCATTAAGTACATTATTAGTTCCTGAAGTATTTGTCGAGTCAATAAAATAATTATTAAAAGCGTTCGCTATGTCAGTGGGATCCGTCAGTACCTGCTCATCTAATTGTATTTCGGAAATCTCATTGTTACATTTTGTACTTCCGATTTCGTGATTAATGACAGACCACGCTGCTCTACATTTGTTCTGGCTTTTTTCAATGAAATTAATATTGGAATTAATTTTGGATTTAGTGATGCACTTCTGCAGTATATTCGAATATTTTTTATATTTTGTTTTGAACATTACAGTTTTATTTTTGTAGTAAAGATATCTTAGAGATCGTTTAGTTTTACAACTATTTCTTAAGCCTTTACTGATCCATTTTTGTTTGTATGTGTTAGAGTTATTAATCTTTATTTTAATTCTTGGGAAGCATAAATTATATAATAGACACAATAAGTCATAAAATTTATTAAAAGCCTTATTTGGGTCAGTTTCTAGGTGTACTTCAGACCATGATAAACTTCCGAGATATGCTGTGAATTTTTTAATATTTTCGTTACAGTAGTCTTTCTTATAAACGTAGTATGATTTCGACTTCGAATTTTGCTCTTTTACTGGAAAGTCTAACATTTGGGCAGTGTCGTGGTCAGATAAATAAAGAGGCAAAACATCTATTGATGTTCTCTTTATATTACTTAGTATGTGGTCAATACAAGCGTCTTTACGTGTGGGAATATTAATATGTATTTGGAGATTATTGGTATTACACAAATCGTTTAAATAGGTAGTCACTTTGCCTGGTTTTAGAGTATTTATATTGAAATCACCAGCAATTACAATTTTTGTTTTTGGCCCATATTTATTGTGTGTTTCGTTCATAAATTGGTCAAGCTTATTCAAAAATACATTGGGGTCAGACTTTGGCGTTCTATATAGACAAACTATAATTAATTTGTGCAACGGGATTTCAATGCCACAGGCTTCAAATGATTTTTGTGTTGAATATTTTTTTATGTAAGTAAGTTCATTGTACATAATACCCTGTTTTGTGAGGATACAGGTCCCCCCTCTCTGTTTGTCTCTACTAAATGCAGTTGCTAAGACATAGTTATTTAGTTTTAAGTATTTTTCATTACCGGCACGTATAAAGGTTTCAGAGAAACACAAAATATCAGGTTCAATGTTCGCGTCCCGTAATTCCAGTAGAGTTAGTTCAAATATTTCTTGTTTTGATAAGATACTCGCGATATTTTGATGAAATATTTTAAAACTCTTGGATTTGCTAAAATTTTTCACGAAAAAGCTGTTTCCTTTCTGCAACTTTAAAATAGTGCGGTATAGTACCTATTTTTGTCAAAGGGGGATTTGTCATAGGCTTTTTTTTTAAAAAAAAGTGGGATGTGAGGGAGAAAGAGGGAAGAAAAGTCAAAACTTAGCGTTGCTATTACAAATCAATAAAGCGCAAGGGGAACTGTGTTACTCCGAATTAAACGCGAGCGAAGCCGCGGGCAAAAGCTAGTCATCTATAATTAGGATCTCTTAAAAATACTTACCTACAAGTACAAATACAAATTTATACCAGTTTTGAATTTATAAATAACATGCAAAACACATCAGGTCCTTAGGAAGTAAATTAGCTAATTATTTAAAATAACATCGTTGATAAAAGAGACTATTCGTTGAGGTAAAACCCGTCATCGTCATCATCATTCTTCTGCCGGTCCACAGTAACAAAAAAGAAAAAAATGCAGTCTATTTGAGAACCTGCTACCCTACCATGACGTCTTAAAGCAGAACTTATTCCACTGAGGGAAAGAGACAGAGCTATACAGGGTGTCTAGCACCATCCCTTTCCCTCAGTGGAATAAGTTCTGCTTTAAGACGTCATGGTAGGCCTACTGTTCATTTTTCGGGTATCTATTCAACTACGACGGTATGAGGTAAATTGGGAACTGATGAAAATTATTTATTAAAATTCGGTAATATGGTACCAGTTTAAAAAAGGACTAATGTTTTATTAGTATTGAGTAGGTATCATAAATCTGACTCAATGTCATCTAAATGCATACCAGAGCATTCGCAATCTAAAAATAAAATGCAGTTGTTTATTTTGGGTGTATTAATACACTTTATATTGTGCATAGAAAACATTAATATTAATTTAACTTTTAAAATAGGTATTTGTTCGATAATGTCAATGAAAAGTTGCCTTGTTGATCTGGTGATCAGAAAGCGCTGCTCCTGACTGATTATGAAGTCTTGGATTCCATTCCCAGGTTGGACAAAGATAGGGGTTGCGGGTTGTTCGAACCGGGGTTGCAGGTTGGTCGAAAGAGAAAATTCAAAAGTGTCTATAACGGTCCAATTGAAATAAATGCTTTGAGTTTGAGAAATACTGCGACCCCGGAACATAAAGGGCAATAGAAGGAACATGGGTGGGTTTTAATCAGTACAAGTACAAGTTAGACACTCCCTCAATAACTGCTCCCGCTCCGCCCGAAGTTATTTGATGATTTCCCATACGCAAAAAAAGACATGCCTACGATCTCTGACTCTTATAAAGGTTTATGAAAAGAAGAGCCGACGTCGCGGCGGGCCACGAAGAAGATGGTGGTACGAACTAGATAGGTTCCATCAGAGCTGGAATGAGGACAAGAGGGTTCGTGAAAAGTGGAAGGAGTTGAGGGAGGACTTTGCCCCGAAGTGGGACAGAGAAGGCTAGAAATTTGATAAATACTTTTCTACTACATTTGGGCTCGGAACGTGGGAACCGGGGATCGAACCTGTGAAACGCAGCGCAGCAGTCGATGGCTCAACCACTGCGCCAACCGTGCCGTCAGTTGCAAGTACTACGAATGACCTTTACAAAGGACAATGCATATAATACTAAAAACGCAAATTGATCAATATTCCACAAAGACCAATGAAACAAAACCTCCTTACATTCTAAACGCACTATAACGCAATACATAACGGCGCCCCATCTAGCTACTGACCGCGACACAGATTGCTTAACCGCGTGAATCATTTCCAGCTGAGCATTCGTGCCTGTGCTCATTATTTATAAGAACCTTCGTAATTTTCCTTTATGTGTAAGAAGGATTGTAAGTCCGTATGTGAATCTGACCTTTGTTCAGTATGTCAGTTTTTACTAATTGTAGGCAACACTTAATTAAATAGCTTAAAACTGCTCGTTGGACTTTGAACGCTCGGCTCAACGAGGAGAGTTGAAATTACAACAGTGCAAAACTGCTTAGGCTTTCATTAAGTTTATCGGAATCTGAAAGTGAGTGGAAAATTCTAACCTAAAACCTTTTTTTCGCGGATGGGAAATCATCAAATAACTTCCCCCGCTCTGGGCGGAGCGGGGAGGAGTGTTAGATTTGTACTGACTAAAGCCCACCCATGTTCCTTCTATTGCCCTTTACGTTCCGGGGCCGTGGTATCTCTTTCGAACAACCCGCAACCCCGGCAGGCCCCTCTGCTTTGCTGACATCTCTTTGAGGCGCACGTGGGACTTTAACGCGCCGACACAGCCTGTCGTCAATAGACGGACGGATGGTGAGCTACCCATTGCTCACCGTCCACAGGCCCGCATCTACGGTGGCGGGGAGTCGTCTCGCGGCGCCTGCCGCCCGGGGGAGCATTAAACCTTGGGTTCGATTCACAGATAGGGTCATCTTAGTACAGGCATCTTGTTTTGTTTTACCTACATTACTTTTAAGATTTATTTTATATTTTTTACCAACTTAAACTTTTGAATAAAGATAAACTATATAATATATGAATAAAGATAAACTATGAGTGATACATAAAAATTCCGACATCTCTCTTTCTCATCGCACATGCTAATCAGATTCCAGCAGCCCTTGATCTTTATTAGTCACCATCGTCATATATATTCTCCATGACGTCAAACAGTGCTTAAAACGAACAGATGCGGGAAATACCATAGAACTGCAGTTGTTTGTAAGAAAATCGATGTTTCTTTTATTTATTCATTTATGCGACTATATTTTTCTTAGTAACATTGCATTGACTTAGATTAGAATAGGGGGTTTAAAATGGCCGCTTTTGCAGAATCATAAAAGTATAATATTATGAATTAAGTTAATATTCTCAAACTGGTTCATATTATTGAGTGATATGAATGTTGAATAGATGGAGAGGGAGAGGAAAGCCAATGAAAAGATGGATGGATTGTGTAAGGAATGGTATGAAGGAGAAAGGAGTAAAGATGCCGTGACGTCTGACAGGGGAGAATGGAAATAGAAAACTTATTTCGCCGACCCCAAATAGAATGGGACAAGGGCAGGAAAATGATTATGATGATGAACGTAATTCATACTATTAACCTATTACGGTTCTGCTGAAGCGGCTGTCTTAGACCCCAGTTTATTGTGGGTTTTTCAAATTTGTGTATTTTTATTTTCACGGTAGTCTGTCAAGGAATAGGTTCAAATAAAAGCGGCATTGGCAATTCTTTTCGTGCAACCTCCTTAGGTTTCTCCATGTATTTTTTTAACCCCCATTTACTTTTTTTTTATATGGGTGCTCATGACAAATGGAAGTCACGGAAGATATAAGACAGACTGGTAGAAAATGCTTAAGGTATTAAATCCGCCTGTGTAAAGTTCAATTAATAGATATCAAATCCAAAACTGGATGAATCATTAGTGTCATTACCCTGATTGGGAGTCTAACCGGGAAATACTACCATTTTACATCATCACCATGATTTGCCTTTTTTTCAACTATGTATGTTAGGGCCAGACAAATGATGGCTAGGCAGAGTAACACTCAAATTACTTATTTGTCATTTCTGTCTCAATATGGAACAGCAAAACATCATAAAATTCCACCACTCGGCATTTAAAGTGTGTGTTGTAGGCTAATGGGTGTCATTAAGAGCTATATTCGCACTGTTAATGACTTAATTGGAGTCATGTACCGTTGGCATATATACTTTGATTAATTTATTGTGTGATGTGCCTTTGGCATCAGAATTGACACCATAACAGACATACTTTGAAGCGTTCTAGGTCGCCAATGAGGTCTTGGTTGGCTATAAATGAATGATGAATAATGAATGAATGAATAAGGCCCACACCCTGCCGGGGTTGCGGGTTGTTCGAAAGAGATACCGCGACCCCGGAACGTAAAGGGCAATAGAAGGAACGTGTATGGGTTTTAGTCAGTACAAATCGACACTCCCCCCCGCGGGAAGTTATTTCATGAAAACCCATCCGCAAAATAAGGCGGCCCACATCATCAGCTTAGCCTTTACCTGAACTGCGAGATGCCAAGTGCCACTCGGATTCGCGCAGCGATGGTTTAGTACAATGTTTCAACATAAACGGCCATATCATTTGACTGTGTAGAGTTAAATAGTTGATTTTCACAGGTCCAATTCCAAGGAACCACAGACTTGAGTATATGGTTATAATTTCAACTCGATACCTCCACGCTTTCCCGAGATAAAGGGTATTGACAGACAGACAGACGGACTACAAAGTGATCTTATGAGGTTTCTATTTTATCCTTTTGAAGTACGCAAACCTAAAAATGGTAAAGAATTTGATGATTGATTGACCAACCGGTTGCCGTAACTAACGCTAGAACTATTAGTATCTAGTCGTTATTAAAGAAAAAAAAATTTATTAGGATACAAACTAGAAATATGAATATAAATGTATTTAATATTTGGGGCCCCATAGGATCGGAATTAATAATTGTTTGTTCCACAAACTTGAAACATGATCATATTCCATCTCTATTATATATTCTATCTATATATACACAAATTTACATCTCGAGCATGGAGCCACACCATAGACAAGAGTTTCTATGAAGACAAAGACAGAAATTATTTCCATAGCAACGGGGAAATAGAGACAAAATTATTATATACTCCCGTCAAAGCGAAGAAAATTGTAATGCAATACTTGTTACTACTTGGGAACAAATCCGCTTGTCAGGTAGCTCTCGTGTGTCAAAATCGAAAATGATAATTATTTTTGAATAAAAATATTTCCAATGTCCTCTTTTTAACCTCTCAAGGACCGCCATTATTTACATCAACTATCCGTCAAGCAACGCCGGGTGGGCTCTTATCGTAAGCGTAATCTGATTTTAAGACTTATCTTTACTACAAATACAGTTTTAAATCGGTCGGGGTTTGTTGGCACAAATTTGTGCCAGCAGGGCTCAACGGTAATACTTGTTTACTGGCACGTTTTTGTGCCGCTGGGGCTCTAAAGGTTAAGTCTTTTAAATCTCTTTATCACCATACTTATGATGATAGATTCTTTTCTATAATCTGTCTCGTCTTGTCTATCGATTCTACCATCGACAAAATCCCTTGTTACGATGTTCGTGCTATGCGTGCAGACAGACTCATAAATAAATCTTCACCTGAGCAAGGTTTCGTTGCTTCAGCTAACCTGTGCCGCGGGTCTATTTAAAGACTGAATGTAGGTGTCATTGCTATACCTACATTACTGGCTATCCTTTCGACAGAATAGCAACGTACCCGACGTCGTTATTCTGTAAGGAGAGAAATTTTCGAGCACTTCAAGACATGTGACTTCTACCAGCCCACATTGGGTACTTGGTGGATCATGGTCCATTGCATCACGTGTCGTTCGTTGATAGTCACACTATCGAATTAGGGTAAGACCTGTAATGATCCTGCCGGGGTTGCGGGTTGTTCGAAAGAGATACCGCGGCCCCGGAACGCAAAGGGCAATAGAAGGAACATGGGTGGGTTTTAGTCAGTACAAGTCTGACAAACCCCCCCCGCTCTGCCCAGAGCGGGGGAAGTTATTTGATGATTACCCACCCCAAAAAAAAAGTTTGGTACAGAGATAGTTGGGACCCTGGGTACGGATATAGGCTAGCTGGGGTAGTGAGAAATGAGGGAGAAAAAGCAAAGAAAAGGGAAAGCTTTGCTATTACAATAAATAAGGCGCAAGGGCATAAACTACAGGTAGCCGGTACCTGCAAATCAGGAAAGGGGAACTGTGTAACCCCGAATAAAACACGAACGAAGCCGCGGGCAAAAGCTAGTTTACCCATAAATAAGTTAGGAGACATTATTTTAGCGTTCCAAAATATAAAATTTCTAAAAGAACAAGAACTCGTTCTCTCTCCAACTGACGCAAACAGTGACAAAGCAATAACTTAAATGCGTGTTTTAACAAAACGCCTTAACATCGAGTGTTCCGACGACATCGTCCTTGCGACAACCTGTTTGTTGGACTTTGGCCTGGCGAGAGCAGCTCACTCGGGTGTAGTCATTTGTTTACGTAGAACAAGTGTCATTTGTCAGAGATTGCGTGGAGGGTGATATGGTTAGAATGGAGGTGCCTGCTTAGATGACGTGTCATCGAGAATATAGATAGACTAGCTGTGCCCAGCGGTTTCACCCGCTGCTCACTTAGGGGAATGAAAACTAGATGTTGGCCGATTCTCAGACCTACCCGATATGTACACAAAATTTCGTTTAAATCGGTCCAGCCGTTTCGGAGGAGTATGGGAACGAAAACTGTGACACGAGAATTTTAAATATTCGATATATTATTTGTCAATAATCCTTACTTCCTTACTAATATTATAAAAGCGAAAGTGAGTTCGTTTGTTTGTTACGTCTTCACGCCTAAATGGCTTAACCGATTTTCATGAATTTTGGTACAGATATAGTTGGGACCCTGGAGACGGACATAGGCTATTTTAAAAAAAAAAAAGATTGAGATATGAGGGAGAAAGAGGGAAAAACTTTGCTATTACAATAAATAAGGCGCTAGGGCAAAAATTACAGGTATTAACGCGAATTTAACGCGAGCGAAGCCGCGGGCAAAAGCTAGTGTAGGTATAAAGATAAGATGTTGTTGTTGAAGTAAATTTGACGACACGGTTGGCGCAGTGGCTAAGCGTTTGATTGCTGCGCTACGTGTCGCGAGTTCGATCCCCGCACGGAACAAATATTTGAATGACCTACAGATAGTTGTTTCGGGTCTGGCTGTTTGTGTATGTGAGTTTCAAAGTTTGTTTTACCCACGATACAGGAGAAATTCCTAGAGTGGGGCAACTTTTTTTGTTTTTTTAAATAAACATATTAGTATATATATACATATTTAATTGGTGTTTTAAAGTCAACTTGGAGGATTTTTATTTCAGCCTTTTTTTTATAAATCGTTGCGTTGTTTTTAGTTGTGGTATGATGGTATCTCTCACATTCTCATCGAGTATTATTTTTTATTGCTAGATACTAAAAGATATTAATTAGCATATCGTCCATATACCTTATAATTAAAATAAAAGATAACACATAAACAATAATATAGATAAAGTAAATTTGGGACCTCTTCGGGAGAAAGTTTTGAAAATCCGCCCACGATTGACGGAAAAATCGCGTCGCAAACATACATACAAAATATTACAGTCGAATTGAGAACCTCCTCCATTTATAGAAGTCGGTTAAAAAAATAGCATAGCATAATCAGTCTATAGTTAGTACTACTGGGGCGCAAGACAATTCTCTGTGGGATGCGGTAGGACGTTATTCAGCACGCAGACCCAGCGCGGGGAATTCTGTAGGTTAACTTTGACGTGCTGTAACTTTGGGTTCGTCCACTTCTGCTATGGGTTAAACTACATATTACTTTCTCCCACTTTCCCACTTTCTCCCATCTAGCACTAAACTCATTTTGGTACAGTCTCTTGTGCTTCCCATTATCGACTATGGTGATGTTTGTTATTCTGATCTATCCCAGGAACTTCTCAATAAATTGGATCGTCTTCTTAATAATTGCATTCGCTTTGTGTTTGGCCTTCGTAAATATGATCACATCTCTTCCTTCCGTACTCAGCTTAAATGGCTGCCTATAAGACTCAGGAGGTCCCTTAGATCTCTCTGTATGTTGTACTCTATCATGAATGATCCGTATGCTCCTGACTACTTAAAAACTTATTTTAATGTGTTGGGCAGTTCTCACAATCGTAACCTTCGTGCTTCCGAAAATCTACTCCTCCAAATCCCTTTACACCGCACCGGTTTTATGTCCAAATCATACGTTATTTCAACAATAAAGCTTTGGAACGCGCTTCCCTTTGGCATTAAAAAATCTGAAAGTAAATTTATTTTTAAAAGAAAAGTTCGTAACCACTATTTAGGTCCGTCTACCAATTAAAAGTCATTGGAATTTATTATTGTCATTTATTTATTTACATACAAATAAAAAAAATGACAATAATAAAATTCAATTAAAAGTCATTGGAATTACTGTTAAAGTTCTCGTTTTTTATTTATTTTTTAAATGTATTTATTAGTTTATTTGATATGTATATGTGTATTAGTATCCGTATAAAAATATACTTTTTCGTTAACAAATAGTTTTAGATATATATTTATTATAAATTTTATATAATTTTTGTACCCTATCACAATGTTGTCGTATTTTACCCAAAGGTTGACTGGTAGAGAATGCCTTATGGCATTAAGTCCGCCTATGTACCACTATTGTACATGAAGTTTAAATAAATAAATATTATTAAATAAGATTTTCAGTCGGTATGAATTCACTTTTTCAAATTAACGGTACCTCCCCTACTATAAAGATCAATTTCCCTTCAGCAGTTCCTCATTTCATTCATTCATTTCCATCTCATTCAATATGTTCAAAGAGATTTTATCAAGGACAAGCTCAAGATCGAAAAAAAATAGTATCCTATGTGTTATTCCAGACTATAATCTACCTCTGTGCCAAATTTCATCAAGATCCGTTCAGCCGTTTTGACGTGAAAGAGTAACAAACATCCATCCATCCATCCTCACAACATTCTCATTTATACTATTAGTAGGAAGTGGGATTTCTGCAAGAACCAGCCCCGGTATCACGTTTGAGCGAAACGTGATGTCAAATGGCAAAACGTGATCTCTAGCTAAAGAACGTTGGCCTACTGGCTCTATTTACATAATATGTACATAACACGCACTGCCTGTGACCCCACATGTTGGGCAAATGTATGGTGTGATCTACGCTGTATATAATAAATAAACTAGCTGATACCCGGCTTCGCTGCACGGGTTTCTGATACTCTTTAACGATATTCTACTATAGGCATAATAGAGCAAGAGCCCGTGAACCCCAGACCTTCGTTATTTTATAAAAGCTGAAAACTTGTCAGCGCATGCTCCTAACACAGGTAAGAACGATGGACCATTATGAAGTTTGGGCTACCCTGGCTTTGGCAGGTAAACGGTACTAAAGATGTGTAAAATACCGATTTAAATTCATCAAAGTATAAAGTGTGAATTTTTGTTATTACCTTCAGGATTTTATTAAAAATCACGCCATTAATTGCCAGACACTTTACATCGTGGCAACCCCTTGCCAGACACCCACTAAGTAGAATTATAATTTCATTGACATTAATGTCAATGAAATTATAATTCTACTTACGTTATAGTATAAAAGCTGATTTTTATATATAATACTTGGGTAATAATTAGATAATGTTTCCTCATTAGCCAGACATTTTTGATAGTTCCCACCCCTTGCCAGACAAGCATGTAGGGTAGCTGTAGGAGCGAGCGCGAGACAGTATATATATGGGTGGGTGCGAGTGAGATGGCATGATTATAGTGACTTATGTAAATAAACTTTTTCGCAGAAATTTATATAACTAATAATCTGTGTAAATCTCAAAAACATCTCACAAACTTTCGCATTAAGGATATTTATTACAGACAATAACTACGTCCCTGTTGGCAAACGTACATTTAAAATAAACTTAATATCTATTTTGTATTTTCAAATGTTTTTTTTGTTCTTTTTATAAATAGGAAATATGTAAAAATAAATAATCGAACTAAATAAATACACTATCAGTATATCCTTTAAGCATTTTATCCATACACTTGTATCTGTATCTTTATCTGTCCTAGCCTAGGTCAAACTAGATTTTCCTAGGCTAGGACCAGTTTACTCGTTTATCGTGTCAGGGTATAATAACCCAAAGAAAGCAATTATACTGCCACCAACTCAGATGTGGCCCTCGCCGGCTGCAGGACCACTCACCTCGCTTGGTCGGTTCTCGGGTTGGTCACAGCTGTAAACTAACCCATCCAATCAGAATGCCCGAAGATCCCCTTTTAACCTTTTGAACGCCAGAGCATAAACGCACACGCGTGCCCTTCACGCCGAGATACTCATTTCACCTATATTTTTGTCATATATTTGTGTCGTTGGCGACCAAGGCACGTCTAAGCTTGTTACATAAATGTGACAATGGCGTTCAAAAGGTTAATCCTTATGATAATCCCCGACCATTGGAAGCTTCCATTGGACCGTTTGAAAAAATGGCTTGTCGAGCAAGCGTTTTATTGCTTTGACGATTTTTTTAATATTTGAACTTTGACTGGAAGTTGTGTTTGATTTTTTTTTTATTGACTTGACATTGTTTATTTCTTTGTAACTTGAATTGAATTGAAGAAACTGTGACTTGTAAGAATCCCTTATTAATAAAATACTATGACTAATCACCTAAACCTGACATAAATTTAAATAATAATATTCCAAAATGGTAAGTCAAAGTTACCCTACAGTTATTTGAACGTCAATGCAAACTTTATTATACAGCCTCCGGCAAAAACAACATGCCTTTCAATTTCCTATAGAAAGATAATTACAGCAAAGTATGACGTTGTTTTATTTCGGATATAAATATGTATATTTTGTGAAGTGACGGTATATAAGGGTTAATGAACATTCACAGGGTTAATGGTTAAGTTAAAAGTAATTAAGGTACATTAGCAAAAAAAAGAGCTTGATTTAAAAATGCAGTGTGCTTCTTTGTTGACTGTCTGTCTAGTGACGAAGATGACGACGAGGCCATGTCGACTCAAAAAGATATCAGCAAAGCAGAGGGGCCTGCCAGGACCACTACCTGCCGGGGTTGCGGGTTGTTTGAAAGAGATACCGCGGCCCCATCGGAACATGAGTGGGTTTTAGTCAGTAAAAGTCTGACACTCCCCCCACCCCGCGTAGAGCAGGAGAAGTTATTTGATGATTTATTTTGAACTAGTTTTTGCTCGCGGCTTCGCTCGAGTTAAAGTCAGGGTAACACAGTTCCCTTCCCTGATTTACAGGTACCTCAGTACCTGCTACCTGTAGTTTTTGCCCTTGCGCCTTATTTATTGTAATAGCAATGCTAAGTTTTCCGTTTTATTCCCTCTTTCTCCCTCATGTCTCGAACTTTTTTTTTTAAATAGCCTACGTCCTTCTCCAGAGTCCCAACTATCTCTGTACTAAAATTAATCAAAATCGGTTCAACCATTTAGGCATGAAGAGGTAACAAACAAACAAACTCACTTTCGCTTTTATAATATTAGTAAGCATTATTTTAAAAGGCTAAGGTTTGTGCGCTGTGCGTCATGTGCACTGTTTACGCAGTTTATATTATTATGCATACCTTCAAAACCAAGGGCCTAGTTAAGGCAATCACTTCCGTTACATATTATGTCTACAACAACTTTCTACACGATCGATATACACTTTTCGGTAGCTAGTGCTATAACTTGACACTAGCCACCGAAAAGTTTGAATACATTTTTGACGTAAGTTTCATTGTTACCGCTTTAAAATGTTATTGTAGCTCGTCTAATCACACAGGTAGGTATCATTTATTTTATTTATAAAATCTTTATTTACATGTAAAAACTGTACAAAGGCGGACTTTGGCCTTAGGTATTTTCTACCATTCTAACTTAGGGTGATGCGAACACAAAGCACACTACACACTACACAACAGAAAAAAGTGATTAAAAGGGATACTAGTAAATATTTATAAAATACTAGCTGTGCCCAGCGGTTTCACCCGCTGTTCTGGCCACCCTTATCACTTAGGGGTTTGAAAGATAATAGTAGCCGATTCTCAGACTTACTGAATATACATAAAAAAAAATCATAAGAATCGGTCGAGCCGCTTCGCAGGAGTATGGGAACGAACATTGTGACACGAGAATTTTATATATTAGAAGATAAAACATACAAAGTTGAGAGATCGTAACAAAATAAAAAACTTTTTTGCAAAAAATAAAACCGACTTCCAAAAAAAAAACTAAAATGTGGAAAATAACTTTATTTCCGGAAGTCGGTGGCAAAAAAGTCAACGAAACCAACAAAAGCCACCGACTTCCGGAAATAAAGTTATTTTCCACATTTTAGTTTTTTTTTTGGAAGTCGGTTTTATTTTTTGCAAAAAAGTTTTTTATTTCAGCATTTTTAGTTATAGTATTATTAGAAGTCGTTTAAAAAAACTTCCCTCGATTTCGCCAAGATTCCATCATCAGATCCCGACTTGGTGACTATGGGAGCAATTTGGAAAGCATAGGCTTTAAATTTTTTTTTGTTGATTTTTCAATAACCGCTTGTCCGATTTCGATAAAATTTTCATGGGACCATTTGGGAAGTATAACCTTTCCAACAAAAAAAGAATTTTTGAAATCGGTTGGCAAGCGACGGAGTTAAGCGCGAACAAACCTAAAAAAAAAACATACAAACATCCGAATTGAGAACCTCCTCCTTTTTTAGAAGTCGGTTAAAACCGGCCAATTGAGAGTCGGATTCGCGCACCGCGGTTTCCGTACAAAATGCGACAAAAACGGCCATTTGACTGAGCGGACTTTTTTCACAGCTCCAAGGGACCACCAATCTGAGTATATGGTTTTAAATACACGATTGGTCTTGACAGACAGACAGCCAGACGGACAACAAAGTAATCCTATGAGGGTTGTTTTAAGCTATTGCATAGGTTCTATCGCGGACCTTGAGCGTGGAGACCGAATCCAGAAATTTCGTAACGGAAAAACCTAACACTTTCATTACGAATACGGTCAGTTATTTCAATCACGATTCCAATGTTCTAATAGCGTGTTTGGTAGAGAATCGGATAGTCATTCGACATTACGCTGGATCAAACCCAAGGTCTTGTTTTTCTTTTTGTGACTTCTTTTCATTGGAAGTACTTTTTAGATATTTTTATTTATTGCATAAGTTGATAAAAAATGCTATGCAATAGCTTTACCGCGGCATTCCCCGAGTGCCACACGTATTTTGTTTTTCCTTTTGAGGCACGAAATCCTTACAACTACAACTTATTCCTGAGAAAAAATTGCCATCTTTTATGATGATAGTTATTTATTATAGTATATACAAAAAACAAGTTACGACTCCCAACACGGTTAATGCCCCGTTCCAATAAACAAAAACGACTCGTTTTGCTTACGGATAGTTGTATTTTGACATAAGTTCTATGAGACTTATGTCAAAATACAACTATCCGTAAGCAAAACGAGTCCCTACAATGCTGTAATAACTCTGACAGATATAGTACCTACATTATCTGTCAGACCCCAGCCGCGTCCGTAATTTACCGATACCAGTTCGATTGATCATTTACGAAATCATAATTTCGTCCGTCCCCAAAATAATTAGACTTGCTGACACTTTATTTGGCTATTCGGCCACAAAGTTGACCTTAAATCCGTCATTACCATAATACATCGGTCATCGTACACGGCCAATCGTTTGGCGGTCAATTACAAGGCATTGACAAACTTAATTCAACTTTGACTAACTATTCCATGTAAGCACTAAATTCTATAAAGTTTTATCTCGAAATCGTTTTTTTGTTTGCTACGCGGGATTTGCTACGACGCTACACATGACGTAGCTATCGCTACGTCGCGTAGACAATGGCTACGAGTTGATTTCGGGAATGATAATTAATATATTATTAACGCACGTATGTATATATTGTAATCCTTACTAATATTATAAAAGCGAAAGTGAGTTTGTTTGTTTGTTACCTCTTCACGCTTTAGTGGCTACACCGATTTTGATGAATTTTAGTACAGAGATAGTTGGGAACTAGGAGACGGACATAGGCTATTTTTTAAGTGAGAAATGAGGGAGAAAGAGGGACGAAACGGGAAAACTTAGCGTTGCTATTACAAATCAATAAGGCGCAAGGGGAACTGTGTTACCCCGAATTTAACGCGAGCGAAGCCGAGGGCAAAAGCTAGTATAATTATAATAGTAAAATCGGAGCGATTTCTGCATAGGTGTCGTTTTTTCAGAAACTCACGAAGCAAAAAGAAAATTATAAATTGATATATGGATAGATTATTTCATTCTCAATTCTCAGACAGATTTTTCGCTACTATTCCTACAGAGCTGTTAGGTTTTACATTATCGAGTACTTCTAATCTCCATGTGAATTAAACCTTGACGAGTTCATGTAAACACCTTGTACAGGGTTCATAAAAAAAAAAACTTTGAATATTTGAAGGTTATGTCTTTATACCAATAAATGTAGATATATATATCTTGAATACTTAATTATTCAGTTTGACATATATATTTGAAAACATTTATTATTATCTATCAACTTCGTGACTTCGCAAGAGTTTTATCAAATATAGTTAGTTATGTAAGGCAATGAGGAAAGAGAATTATTATATTAGTGAAAGGATTTTTGAAATCTGATCAGCAGTTCCGAAGATAAGCCCGTCCATACAAACCTACAAAAAATACCTCCTTATAATATTAGTATATGAATGAGCCTACATGATTTATTATGAAATGTAACAAAATAGGTCCACGATTCAGGTAGGTCGTTTCATATAGAGGAGACCCGGCAAGAAACTCCAGGATTACATTTTACAATAATATTTCACAAATGCTAACAGAGGTTTATGAATACGGCCTTAAATCATTAAATTGACATGTATTGTGTAAATCCTATTAGCATAAATATAGAAAAAAACCTTTGCTTTTGTCCAAATATCTGTTTGAGGCTTATTGCGAAAATATTACGAACAACTCGTAATAATTTACATAATTATGTAAAAATTAAGACCCGGTAGTGAATTTTAGTGGGAGCTAAAAATAAAGATTCAAGGTGTTAGACCGGAGTGGTGGTAGGCAGGCTAAAACCAAAAATAACGCCCCGGAACCCAATGGCTTGCACGGCAAAGCCTGGGCCCAGGTCACGGAGGCTCTCGGGCCTCGACTGGAGGGATCCTTAAGCTCATGCTTGGAGAAGGACCAGTTACCACTTCGATAGGAAACATGAAAACTGGTCCTCAGTCGTAAGCTGGCGTGCCCTGCGGACTCTCCGTCCACATTCCGGGCCATCGTTCTGTTTCACAAGATGGGCAAGCTCTTTGATAGAGCCATTGCAAACCGCCTCATCGGGCAGCTTGTGGGGACGGGGCCGGATCTGGCGCAGTTTCACCAGCATGGTTTCCGCAAGGGGCGCTCGACTGTGGATGCCATCATGAGCGTGAGAGCCCTCACGACGGGAGCTGCAGTGTCCAGGGGTGTCCCGGGGTGCTTCTATTCCCTCTCACCCCGGACCATGGACTAAACCAGGGCCGGACGCGAGAGGTCCCGCCGCCAATGGACTCTACGAGGACACAGCAGTGCTTCGCCCGAGCGCGGCAGTCTGGCGCAATGTGCTCCACCGTGTCCTCCGGGCGATCGTCCTAGTGGCGACACCCGGACGTTTTCTCCCGCCCGATTATGTGCAGGAACCAACATGCCCGAGACATATTATATTTCCCTAACAACATTTTTCTTGATCGGCATAAAAACAAAAGTTGGGCACCAACCACACAACAAAGAGAGATCAGTTTGTAAGTATGTAACAGCTATATATTCAGAATGTCTTGTGAAAGTTTTGGGCGAAGTCTATCAAAAACAACCGAGCAGTTTTGTAGTTCAAGCCACACGAAAAGACAGACGTGGGCGGAAAGCGTGCTGATTGTGTTAAGATAAATGTTAAATAACGCTATTATAATAGTACATATTATTATAACATAGTTTAACAGATAAGAAACTATATTTTTTAGAGTTACATATAATATAAACCTTTTGATATAATTATTTTTAGAAGTATTTTAAATTAGTTATCTTTTCCTTTAAAATTAAAACGGAAGCAGTGTACGTTTCAATCGAGTTCCTTATCAGGATGTTTTGTGCTTATCTTATGATCTTGGCTGTGCTTGTACGCTGCAATACCATGTACACTTCTTGGGCCATGATCCTTCGCAGTCGAACACACTAAAACCCACCAAAGTTACATCACAATCCGATCAATAGACCGGATGGATAGTGGCGGATGTTTTAACAAAATTTTATACATATGTATATTTATTATGTATTTAGTATATATGAGTTTATATAATCCATTAATATTTATGCCTATTATTATAATAACACCCTCATTTGCAAATTTCACAATTTAAGTAAGGTTTGCTGTAAGAAAACCCAATGGGTTAAGTTCGCTGTTGTACATCGGCTTTATTAGTGCAACTTTTGTACATACATATATATTTATATTTAATTAGCTGGCGTTAATGTATCTTGTGTTATTCCAGACTATAATCTATCCATGTGCCAATTTCAACAAGATCCGTTCAACCGTTTTGACGTGAAACATCCTCACAAACATTCGCATTTATAATATTAGTAGGATTTTGTGTTTAATTAAGAAGTGTGAAGAGTGGTTTAGGTAAGGTTAGGCCATTATCCTACGAGCACGTACTACGGGGATCAAAAGTATCCCTTGTATGCCAAATTGCAGCCACATCTAGTCAGCAATTATTAAGACGGGAAATGGTAATAGACTTCTATAATATAAGAGATTAGAACTTATTCTTATGGAGACATACGTGGTTTGATATTTCATTAAATTTGCAAGCTAATTTAAATTAGAGCTAATAAAATCAACTTAATATGATGAGACGACTCCCGGACACCGTAGTTCCGGGTCTGTGGACGGTGAGCAATGGGTAGCTCAAAGTCCGTCCGTCTATTGACAACAGGACGTGTCGACGGCACGTTAGTGTTCCATGCGCGCCTCAAAGAGACGTCAGCAAAGCAGAGGGGCCTGCCAAGGCCACTGCCTGCCGGGATTGCGGGTGGTTCGAAAGAGATACCGCGGCCCCGGAACGAAAAGGGCAATAGAAGGAACATGGGTGGGTTTTAGTCAGTACAAGTCTGACACTCCCCCCCCCCGCTCCGCCCAGAGCGGAGGATGATTTCCCATCTGCAAAGGCACAGATGATTTTATTTAGATTGGACATCTAAGACCGACATTTTTTTTGTTTTCTCGGCAACCGGCATCGTCTACCTGTGCGTAGCTCACCGTCCGTCTGTCTGGTGACGACAGACCGTGCCGACGGCCATCTCAAATAGATGTCAAATGTAAAGTAATGTGATGTAAAGCAGAAGGGCGCATCAGGGCCACCGCAGCCCCGGAACACAAAGGGCAAAAGAAGGAATGGATGGGGTTTATTCAGTAGAAGTCTGATACTCCCTTCCACTCCGCTCAGTGCGGGAAAATTAATTAGATGATTATTCAACCGAAAAATTACATAATGCCAAAGGTATAAAATATTATATTGTTTAGTTTTAAGGCGCTGTACAAAGCAAACACTTCGTAAAACGTCTAGATTTTCGTCGCAAAGTTAGCCGTATCTGTACATGCCACTAGCCAAAAAAAATATATCGTGTATAGTTCAATACATAAAGTAAAGACTTAAACAAAATCAGTTTACAAAAGTGGTCTAGTACTACGAAAAAAAATTTTTTAAAACCCCACGAAAAAATTTTTTTCGTCTCGAAATCCTCAATTTTTTCAGCGACAACCATCATATTATTTATATCTATAACAAAGGAAATTTTATAGACTAAAGAGATATCTAAAACTTTTCAAGCACGGAACTGTATTTTTTTTATGTTCAATTAAAACTGCAAAATGACCTACATTTTGGCGGACTAGATATTCAAATAGAATCAAACACCGACATATTTTCGACCTTATTTCTATTCTTTTGATGCAATACTGTCGTGTACTTGTCAGAGCATGCCCAGTATGCAGCTAGCCTGACTTCCGCGAATACCTAAAGATTAGCTTGTTACCGCGCCTTAATGCTATTTGCTATAATTTCTTCGGTAGGTACCAAACGGCCGCGGTCACCACTGAATATTTTCCACTTTCTGCCTCCAATGTTGCGCTCTCACTTTGTAGTAAAAACATTATTACTTTTAAGTCCTTACTAATATTATAAAAGCGAAAGTGAGTTTGTTTGTTACGTTTTCAGGCTTAAATGGCCAAACCGATTTTGATGAATTTTGGTACAGAGATAGTTGGGACCCTGGAAACGGACATAGGCTAAAAAAGTGAGAAAAGGGGGAGAAAGAGGGAAGAAAAGTTGAGAAAGATACTTTTTTTTATCATCACGCGGGTTAAAGTTAGGGTTAGCCCAAAGTAACTATGCCACGCGGCCGAAGTCGCGGGCGGAAGCTAGATATAAAAAAAGATAATTTTACGAATTAAAACGTAATTCATTTTATTATCCTGTTACAATTCTGCTGAAATTATTTCAGTGAGTCCAAAATGGCCGGTATCCATTTTAGACCCATTGAAATAGGTTTGTAATATAATATCACGCCTGGAATTCCCGAAGGATTAGGCAGTGATGTACGTACGTACACCCACATTTCGTCAGTTATATCTAAGTCTCATGCAATAGGAGGCGATCTGTAAAACAGCGATTAGTAAAATTGCAACGATGAAATAGCTGCGTTGACTCCAGTTGAGAGATTATTATCTACAATTTTTGCGAAAAAACTTAAAAAAACTAGAGTTAAATCAACATACAATTAACAAACTATTAAGTAGTTGAAATTCAACCGGTGGTCACCTATGCAAAAACCATAGGGCCCAGACAAAAAGCGAATCCATATAGCCTAGATCTATCTAGGTCTATAGTTTACAGGTTTCTAATGGGTTAGCTCGTCCCAACGGCGATCTCATCTCTGTTCCTAGACAAGATTGCGGCCAGGAGTGAGCCCATCCTACTTTAGTTTATGTTGATGGATGTATGGATGTATGTTTGTTACTCTTTCACGTTAAAACGGCTGAACAGATCCTGATGAAATTTGATACAGAGGTAGATTATAGTCTGGAATAACACATAGGATACATTATTTTTCGATATTACACGGGCGTAGTCGCGGGCGCTAGCTAGTAATTCATATTATTATCGTATTATGATTCTGCTAAAGCACTCATTTTAAGCCTCCAGTATTATAGGTATAGGATTTATATGAAATATCGAAAATCTATATAAATCTAGAAAGTCGTCCTAGCAATATGATACACTTTTAAAACGATTGACGCTCTACTAAGCCCTCACATGGAACATTGTCCTTTAATTATATAAATAAATTACAAAAAAAAAACTAAATAGAAAATTAAACTTACATAAAATAAACCAAAATATTTGAATAAATCCTCATTAAACTATTGCAATTATTTAAGTTAGTTAATCTAATCGCAATTTAGCTTGCGTTATAAAAACAAATGTATTTAATTGAAAAAAAACAAGCCGTTTTTGCCGTCATCTATAAAACTCAATTTGTTGACGTCAATAGGCGCTATGATATTAGATATAATCATTCAAGTTTTATTGAAACAAAAAAGTGTAGTTTGATAACCAGGTCTAGAGTTACATGGTTATTTTGACTCTCGAAAGACATAAACAGCGCAGACGCACTTGTTTTTTACGAGTATTATTTTGAGCACACAGGGGTGCTCCGCCCAAGCTGGGCAGACCGCCACAGTGTACTCCATCGTGTCCTCCGGGCGATCGCCCCGGTGGTGAAGCCCAGGCGGTTCCTGCCGCCGGATTATGTATAAGGAACCTTCCGAAACTTCCGTGTTTGGTGAGAGCCTGCGTCAAGCGATAGGTGAGGACGCCGTGGCGCCTCTCCTGCCACTTCTCAAAAAGGTGACTGACCGCCACTTTTGTGGCGTGCCCTGCTCGAGGTTGCGACAGTCGCACTCTCCATACCACCATGAGATTCGACGCGACCCTCCCCCTACTTCGCACGAGCTAACCTGTCGTGTCAAGTGTCTTTCCTATTTTTCAAGCTGCAGCCAACAATAAAAATCGTTTTAGTTAGTTGTAGTTTCGGAAATTAGCGTGTACGCACACATTGACAAGTCGTAAAAATATATTATTACTCGCAACCCGTCCTAGCTTCACACAGGTGCAATGTAGATTCTAATATTATACACATAAATCTTCCTCTTGAATCACTCTATCTATTTAAAAAACCGCATCAAAATCCGTAGCGTAGTTTTAAAGATCTAAGCATACATAGAGATAGACAGACAGCGCGAAGCGACTTTGTTATATAAGTACTTTAGTGATGTGAATTTATTTCTTGTCTACATGCAGTTGTTTTCTTACAACTTTACCTAGCACTATAAAAACATACACAATACATATATAGACGTCACTTATATAACAACAGGTGAGGTTAAATAACATGTTTATATACAAATAATAGTTCAGTACATAGAGGGTCGACCTTCAGGGCTGAACTATTGCCCTCTTATTAGACTGTTAATAGTAAAGGCGTTGCTATTTTAACTACAACCATAATTACAAAATAAAGTTTACTGTGCAGTAAACTCGATTTAAAATCCGAGATAAACAAGTTTAACTAGAACTAACTGTGCCCAGCGGTTTCACCCAGTTCTTCAGTGTCTTAGCATGATGTTATATCGTCTATTTATTTCGTAAAAGCATGCTTATGCAAAATTTTAAGTTAATCCGGCCATGGAATCGCCTTCCCCCATACAAACTTTGCCATTTGCCCAAACTTCACCCCCTTTTTTTTGCGGATGGGAAATTATCAAATCACTTCCCCCGCTCTGGGCGGAGCGGGGGTAAGGTTCAGACTTGTACTGACTAAAACCCACCCATGTTTTTTCTATTGGAAGGAACATGGGTGGGTTTTAGTCAGTACAAGTCCTTTATGTTCCGGGGCCGCGATATTTCTTTCGAACAACCCGCATCCCCGGCAGGCGGTGGCTCTGACAGGCCCCTCTGCTTTGCTGACATCTCTATGAGGCGAGCGTGGAACACGAACGCACGTATTTCACCCCCTTGGGGGTTGTATTTTCCAAAAAACGTTTTAGTGAGCACCTACGTTCCAAAAAGATCCCCCATGCAAAAAGACACCTAACACTTTTACTGTCTGAGATTTTCTCATGAGTAAGTCAGTGATTTTCTCTTTTAAAAATACAGGTTTAAAGATGAGTTTGTACTATATGTGTATATGTGGAAGTGTGGAACACACGCTGACGAGCACGATGGAACACATGAACATATTGAGTGCATAATATAATATACTATGACACAATGGGTTAGATAGAGTGTTACCAATATCCTACACTTATTTTATAAAAGCGAATCTATTGCTATCAATTCTACGTTAACTCTATTGATATCAAATTCAGAACTAACACCTGGCATCCACTGATAAGTTTCTACTAAATTAATTTATTATGACTATGTTCTTGCAACTCCAATTAATACAAGACTCGTAAAACGAGCCTCACATACGCTACATATAATAAATCTTCACGTTATAAATAGTCAAGAATATCTGAATAAATAATAAACGAGATCAAAATCTCAACGACCTCAGGGAGAGGTCGCCAACTATCTCAATTTGGTTAAAAACCACTTCCCAACACTATTAATTATATTAAGTCTTCTTATGAACTTGAACAACTGCACTTATGATAAGGGAAGTTAAAAAAAACCGGTAAAGTCCGAGTCGAACTCGCCCACCGAAGGTTCCGTACATACTGGCGACATAATTTTGACGAGCCTGTTGGTCTAGTGGTTAGTGGCCCTGACTGCTGAGCCGGAAGTCGTAAGTTCGATTCCCACCCAGGACAAACTTTGTGTGATGAGCATGATTGTTTGTTCTGTGTCTGGGTGTGATTTATCTATAATATGTATGTATTTATAAATTACATAAGTATGTATATCAGTTGTCTGGTTACCATAACACAAGCTCTGCTTAGCTTGGGATCAGATAGCCGTGTGTGAGTTGTCCCAAGATATTTATTATTAAATTATATTTATTTATTATTAAATAATCAGGCATATTTTTTGACTACGTAAACTTAGAAGGTCGTTTTTCTCACAGATCCAAGGGACCACAAACTTGAGTAAATGGTTTTTATTTCAACTCGATACATCCACGCGTTTCTGATATAAATCGTCTTGACAGACAGATGGACAAAGTGATCCTATAAGGATTCCGTTTCTCCTTTTAAGTTACGGAACCCTACAAAACAGAAAGGTAAACGTAGGTGTCCTTGCATAGCGGCATCTACAACGGAACATCATACATGTTATTCTCTAAGGATCAAGAGATGTTAGCAAAGCAGAGGGGCTTTCCAGAGCCTCCGCCTGCCGGGGTTGTGGGTTATTCGAAAGAGATACCGCGGCCCCGGAACGTAAAGGGCAATAGAAGGGACATGGGTGGGTTTTAGTCAGTACAAATCTGACACACCCCCCGCTCTGGGCGGAGCTATTTGATGATTTCCCAACCCAAAAAAAAAACGGATCAGGCATAGTTGTATTGTAACTAATTTACCTATATTTCTGTGTATGCATATAATAGGGGGTGCCCCTATTAGCCTGGCACAAATTCTGCCGCTACTTACTACGTTACAGGTAGTCAGTGTTCCGAAAGTCTGACAACCAGTCTTACCAAGGGGTATCGTATTACCCAGTAATAACTGGGTTGTGGAGGTTAGATAGGCAGTCGCTCCATGTAAAATACTGATATTCAGCTGCATGCGGTTAGACTGGAAGCCGACCTCAACATAGTTGGGAAAAGGCTAGGCAGATGATGAAATTCTGCCGCTACTGAGAATTTTCTAATGAAAAACTCCGATTACACTTTACCCGACCCTGGGATCGAACCCGGACTTGATGATCAGCAGTCACGCTCACACAACCATTAAACCACTGTTGCAATCAGAATTATTAATCAGCTCTCTTTTGAGGAACTTTCCATCACCTATCAACTCTTCATGAACATCTAGCAAAATGATTTAGGTGGCCATGGTAGGCAAAAACTTACTCCTCTTTTGTAAAATTAACCAGCGCCATACGAGCTTTTTGGAACTAACATACACAACTACCATTTTCACACTAAGCCATCCATTCTTGCAGACCTAACAATGTATTGTTAGAATTTAAACTTTTGGCATTGAACTGAGAGTTGAAAATTCAATGCTGCGATTTTTTTAGGCATTCATTTGCGGCCTAGGTTTAGTGAAAATGTTTGGCTTCGTGTTTTGTTTTTTGTGACAATCATACTAGAAATGTCACAAAAAGAGGAAGACGATGTTTGTACTTAACACAATTCTCATCTTATCCTTGTCTAAGTTGTTGATCATTTATTTCCATTGTATAACTTTCCATATCGCTTCAAAGATAAAATAAAATGACAAAGAATATTCGAGAATCATAATTAATTAGTAAAAGTCCAGTCTAATGGTCACGGACGCGGATACAATTTGTTTCCATTTAGTAATTAACCAATTAAAGCTAATCATTATACCTAAACCTACCAAATAGTATGGGGGTAAAATCCGGGAGTAAATTGACCTAACTCAACTTGATTTTTTATTGTGTTGCGTGTAATGGTCCGTAAAAAGAATTATAATGTGCATCTTGACAACTACAGGTTGAACAACTACAGGTTTGTTTGGCGACCATTACAAAAGCTGGTCTAAAAAGTCTGTCTATAATAACGCTTGTTAACTACAAGTCACGCCATCTAGTACATAAACGTGGCATTACACAATCAAGAACCAACGCTACTAGTTCACATTACCACCAACAGGTGGCACTGTCTCGAGTTATGTAATACATTTTTTTCGTATAGATGGCAGTGTTTTAAAAATAGAATCTTCATTCTCATTAGCAGGAGAAAGGTATCCAATTTCTATAGAAGCGATAATGTTAAGTCGTTTATTAAATGAAGTATTACAAATATCTAGGTTATTGGGCTTGCTCATCGACCTCTCGGCTGTACGCGAAAGTGGCTCTTGCATCATTGAACAGGTCAGAATCTCATAACGCTTGCATCATTGAGAGGAAGTTATGTGAGGCTGTACGTGTTTATTTTGTATCTGTGGCTTTACTAGCCTGTTGGGATATCAAACATACATGAAATGAGAGCTTTTAAGACTCTTCTGTGAACGTGGGTAACCATTAAGGCCTGTTATGTAGGTACGTGCGCCCTACCTTAAAAACCTAGACAAACCAATGCCTAGAAATGTATTCTAACCACATTTTATTTTCTTTTTTCATGAGATTGCTAATAAATGTACATGCAGTTAGATGGGGAAAAGAAGTAGTCTAATTAGTCTAATTCTACCTATAAATATGCAGAAAGGATCAAATACAGACTATTTTGTTGAATGTAAAGTTAAGGGAGGCCTTTTCTGCACTGGGACACTTCAGGCTCGTAATCAATTAAAGTTAAGTCCTAAGTCATCTGTAAACTAAAAAGTGCTGTATCTAGTTTTTAAAAACATCACTTACGCCGCCGTAGTCCAACTGAACATCTGCTTCACCCTCTCCGAACGCAACTCTGTTGGTTGCGCCATTTTCCTGTAAAAATGAGAACTACATTTAAACAAAAGAACAAAAAACAACAATAAAAAAAACAAACATTTTGTTTGCAGTGTGCTGCAGGTGTAACTCATCATCGTGTCGCTATTAATTCTTAATTCAAATAAAGTAAGTTCTAGTAAGCTTTTGATAGATGGCGTTGTACGCTGACAATTTTTCTTTCAGAATCAAGATATGATTTCCTTCCACAAGAAGGATGACCATCAACGCAATATACGCGCTTTGGGCGTGGATTTACGGATACCGTTATAATACCTATAATATTTAATTTCACAAAGAGAATAAAATTTGAATGTTCATTCATGTTCATTTCCCAATGAAACAAAGTTTCACCCATATTTCTAAGATGAGTTTGTTTTAATTCGTTACCTTAGCTCCCGGAGAACGAAATACTAATAAAAAAGTAAAATGAAGTCAATGGGCTTTTATTTTACTTTATAAGTCCAACAAAAAGACAAATGTCAAATAAAAAAAATAACGGTAAAAGTGTTGCCAGACCAACACAGCCAGATGCATCGACAACATTCAGAAGATCGCAGGTTGTAAATACTGTTGATTTGTGCTTGGTTGATGACAATAGGTTCACGCCATGTAGTACATACAAACATAACTGGCTAAATGCATGTGTACCATGGTACAGCTGTGCCCGTCCTTCGGGGGTTACAGCCTCTTTTGTTTGCGGATGGGAAATCATCAAATAACTTCCCCCATTCTGAAGGGGGGGGGGGTACAGCCTAACTGAGACAACTCAAAAAAGGTAACGTTTAAGGAGACGAAAAATATAATACTGTTGGAACATTCAAATATTATAATACGAGTAAACTCAAATCATTTATTTAAATTAGACCGTTACTTTTGAATGTCAAAAACGAAAACATGTAGCTACAGTCCCAGTCACAAAACTTAATAACTTGTGATCTACACTACGTTTTGAAATGGGCAAATACGGTACGTATTTGCCCATTTCAAAACGTAGTGTAGATCATAAATAGATTGTAAGCTAGACCCGATTGGCTCCTATTATTTAGCAACGAGCTCCTCTTCTTTATCTACCAGAAAGCACCGAATTAAGGCTACTTATGCTAATACAAATTACAATATACATGACGCTGCATTAACAGAGGCCGTGACAATGGTAATTGCAGGAAAATTACAGTAATTGCACAGTACGATCGTCGCAAGCGCATCTAAGATGGACGCAAGATATCGTCGACGCAATTCTAAAGCCTGCTTTACACATCAACAGACGCGTCCGGAGATGTCACGTCTGTCCATGTGTAGACGGGGTAATTTGCTGGTCTGTGGTAGGTATTAAACATCGGCGAAGGCGTCTACCACCAATCCGTTTGTTGATAATGGCAACAAAGGGTTTTAGTGCGTACACCCAGCTACACGTCTGATGAAGCATCAGTATTATCGGAGTTGTGATTTGCGAATGAGAGTGCACCGTGCTTCGTGCAGTTTTTATCCTCATGTCTAATATGAGCACTGGTGAAACATTACCGTCAGCTACGGTCTCAACATCCATGCGAGTTGCGTCTCTCAAGAAAGAATTTGAACAGATTGATCCACCATGACCATCTACTAATGCACCTGTTGACGTTCGCGGATGCATCTATCTACGTGTAAAGCAGGCATAATAATGTCTTGATCGTAAAACTGTTTTATTGGCGAATTTAATTATTTTATTTTTACTGCTTTCCGTGTTGTGATCGGTCCCAAGAATACTTAGTTTGTGGCCTGGAGTTTCGAAATTGATGCTGCCAGTTTGGTAGACAAACAATCTTGTGTTTCCTTTTACGAAAATGTCGATGCGGTAAGAGTGCAGTTACCTACCAAGCGGGAGAATTTATAATAGTCTACACTGGTGGCTGTTTTCGTGGCTAAATAATAGCAGCCGCTTTTTTTGCGAATGGGAAATCATCAAATAACTTCCCCCGCTCTGGGCGGAGCGCGGGGGAGTTTCAGACTTGTACTGGCTAAAACCCACCTATGTTCCTTCTATTGCCCTTTATGTTCCGGGGCCGCGGTATCTCTTTCGAACCACCCGCAACCCAGGCAGGCGGTGGCCATGACAGGCCCCTCTGCTTTGCTGACATCCCTTTGAGACGCACGTGGAACACTAACGCGTCGTCGACACGGCCTTACCGACCTATTGCAGACTCGTATCTAAGGTGGCCGGGAGTCGTCTCGCGGCGCCCGACGCTTGGGGCGTCTCCCGCGGCGGCAGGGTTAGTTTGAGGTTCTTTCCCTCCAATCAGGCCACGTAGACTAACCTAGGCCAGGTTAGTCAACAAAGTTTCCTCTTGCATCGGAACATCGGAAAGCACGATAAGCCGTTGCTTTCAACTGTCATTTGTAGATCTTTGACAGTCGTTACAGAAAGTCAGTGTCCCAAAGATTTTACTAAGAGATATCATATCTCCAAGAGAGACGCTGCGGGCCTCAGGTGCCGCGAGACCACTCCCGGCCACCGTAGAAACGTGTCTGCAACAGGTAGGTCACTGTCCGGCCGCCTAGTGGCGACAGGTCGCGTACACTACGCGCGGGTGTTTCATGCCACGCTACTAACTTATCATTTGCTCCTTTTTCTTTCAAATGCCTTACATAATCCCATCTTATACGTCAACAATTTCTCCTGTATTGTGGGTGCATTTACATACATTAAAATTCACACAAACAACCCAGACACAAAACAAGTACTTCCAGGCCGTATAAATATTTGTTCCGTGCGTTGATCGAACCCGCGACACGTAGCACAATAGCCAGTTACTGTGCCAACCGAGCCCTTGTTTTCATTTGCAGTCCTTAGATACGCAACATTCATTTGCAGCCAACGAGAAGGCTCGTCGTCAAATGCAACATCGTAGGTTACAACTGCTGCAAGTCACAAAAACTCCAGCGTCTACCGATCTTGTCTCCCACGTTTTTGTTCTCTTACATAAGGCCATCTATAACCTGTTCAGCTTGAGTTATATAACTGGTAACACTTGTAGAATGAGCTGCATCGGCTGGCAAAATGTTGACAGATGTAATAAAGATATATTTGAGAGGACAGTTCAGCTATACTTATTAGTATCATCAATACTATTTGAAACGGGATATTTACTGTGATTATTAGTTTATTATGAGTTTCCAATATTTCGGCACCGTTGCAAATGCCATGATCACAGATACTATAACAGTAGCTATGCTTGATATACGAAAGGATGTGTAGAAGTGTACCTACCGTTATGTTCAAGGCTCACGAACATAATAGGGGCGACCCTATTGTCATTAACCGGAGATAAATTACGATGATGTTCCACATTATCCGTTACCTAACAATTATATAGAATGCTTTCTTCAACTTAAAATGTAAATACCTAGTAGGATCATAGGCTATCTCAAGTATTCTTTCTCCCTCTTCTATAATCCATCAAAAAGGTTGTATTGAAAAAATTGCTTTTAGCTGTAAGATCGCCGATTGTGTCACCCTATGTCATATTTTTTTGTGTGGACACTAATATTATAAAAGGCGACAGTTTGTATATGTGTGTGTATGTTTGTTACTCCTTTACGCTCAAACGGCTTACCGGATTTAGACGAAATTTGATTAGTAGATGCTAGATAGCATAAACGCTAAATGACCGCATAGGCTACTTTTTATCCTGGTCTACACGGGCGAAACCACGGGACGCAGCTAGTATTCCACATCCTAGAGATTAGAATCATTGGATGTTAATAAGTGCCTAATCAGGGAAACAGCGGTCAGTGACTGAGACCGGTCGGTGATGGAATGTTAAGCATCTTATATATTGCTGTCTCTTTCACTCATGACGCGACGTCAATTAAAGGGACTGGGCAGAAGAGATGGTCATTTATTTTTATGTTGATCGACATTAGAAATTCATACAGGCTATAGACTTGTATTGATTATAGGCATAACATACACACACGCTTGGGCTACAAATACTTTCGAATCCTCTCAATTTTGGTTATTTTATTTCAATAATTTTTGTCACATTACGATAAATAATAAATATTACGACTTGTTTGGAAGATATCGTTAACAGCGAGACAATAGCCATTGTGACCTTAGACTTGGCAATATTGTAAAAAAGTTGTTTCGATTTTGGTGTAGTACTTTCATTTTATGAAGATTAGGGTTTGTTGTACTTGTCAGCAAAGCAGAGGAACCTGCCCGAGCCACCGCATGGTTGCGGGTTGTTCAAAAGAGAAACCGCGGCCACGGAACATAAAGGGCAAAAGAACAAACTTGGGTGGGTTTTAGTCTGGAAAAGTCGCCAAAAAAGGTCTTGTACCTACCTACAATAAAGTATTTTTTGATTATATTCTTGTCTGCAGAAATTGATCTAGGTTTACCTAAATCTCAAAACAATCTCATACATTATTGTACATACATACGAACATCAAATGCTGATCTTTACTTATATTTCAATCATACCACTTTTGTTTCCCTAAACCATGTCGTCAATAAAGGGATACCGGTTTATAAAAGCGGCTTTAACCATGACCATTTTTTACAGATGGGCTGTCTAGTTTATTTATGTAGTTTGGAGTGGCGCTGTTTGACACAACAAACGTCAAATTCAGTACATTTTTATTTAGTTCTCAATTTTGCCGTCAATCAAAATAACTTTGCTCGGGTGAACTGTATTTATTTTTATTTATTGTTCATAAAAAATACCCGCACCCTTAAAACAAAAAGGTTAGGACCTTTTTGTATAGAGTGCGGGTATTTCCCTATCCCTTACGATTATAGTAGGTATCCTGAGTAGGTAACCGGTTTTATAAATGAATGGTTTAGTTACTAAAGTTGCCGTTTGCGTTGCGGTATGTATTTAAAGTTAAACAAGTGGTATTAAATCACTTTAGGTACAGGAATAGGATTCTTATAAATATTCTATCTTATACAGTAAATTTCTTGAAAATGGGCTATGATTTAATATAATAATTCTTACAACTGGGCATAGTAACTGAGATGACAAATAATAAAAAAAAGATAATTATATTGAAGAGGAAGAAGACACTGCGCCCTTAGGGGCGAGAAAATGGATAAAGGACTAACCACCAATGGCCACTGAGAATCGAATGAGTCCTCGGGTAGAGACCGCGAATCTAAAAACGTAGTGTGACTTCAACTTCAATCAACACCAGGACCAAGGACTTAAGAAGACTGCTGGGACACTAATAGGGGTGACAGAAAACCTGATGTCAAACCGAAACATTAGAAAATCCTGAATCAAGCAGGGATTCAATAATTATAGTGCATACGATTGGATTACTGATGTGAATGCCCGCCAAAACGACGGCACGGTTGGCACAGTGGCAGAGCTATTGACTGCTGCGCTGCGTGTCGCGGGTTCGATCCCCGCAAGGAACACATATTTGTATGACCTACAGGTAGTTGTTCCGGGTCTGGCTGTTTGAGTATGTGAATTCAATGTTTCTAAACGCACCCACGATACAAGAAAAAATCCTAGTGTGGAGCATGTTTTTTTTAAATGAACGAACGAACGAAAACAGGCTACAAATAAAGTACAAGAGGCAACACATATAGTAGAATAGGTGCCAACACATACGAGCAACAAATGAAATCGCTCCACACCTAACGTTTCAACGAACTACAAAGTTAATACAGTTTCCATGCCATTGCGAAACGCGCCAATTTGGCGAGCATCCTTTAATTTGTAAGAATTACACAAAGCGGATCCCCAATCACTTAAATATTGCCCAACGGTCATTAGGCATGCACATTAAACACAATTATTTATACACGGTAAAGTATCGTGTTGTAGAGAAAAACTTTCCAAAGCCTTCGGTAAATTGGTGCTTATTCGACTATTGATGGCGCGAAAATTGACTGTCATGGCGGCCATGTCATTTTGTAAATTAAAGGTCATTTTGTGATGGAGCCTCGTCAATATATGATTAAAATGACCCAAATTAGGTATGGGACTCAACATCAACCTTGCTTGTATGTGTTTTGGCTTTTTGATTAAAAATTGGAATAAGTACTATCTGTCTACTAGATGCTTTAATTTTTTTTAAGTTGAATTAGAATTTAAAATATTGAAAAGTTTTTGTAAAGTTATTAAGGCTGGCTTAGAAACTAGTTGTTATGATGATTCTATCGAATATTTATGAAAAGTTGATCGGTTTTATTCTCAAAGCCGATAAACGGTTTTCTACCAAGTTTTCTTCCTTCGACTCAATGATTCGTCAATTGCTTATATGAGTGAAATAAGTAATTTAAATCGTTCAACCCTCAGAGCCCCACACCAACATCCTGCGTCACAATCGCCATTACAGACTCAACTCACGCGCACAAAGCTCAATCTTGACATACTCAACGATGTACAAACATTGGTTGGCCATACAAATATTTGTCCTGTTGAGGAAACAACGCTTATGGTTTAAACGTGATAGCCTTGGATGGAGAAATACCTTGAGCAGTTGAAGTAAAGGGTTTCTGATGGACTTTTAGTTGGGAATGGTCCTAAAAGCGGATTCAGACGATCCGAATGGACAAGACAAGAAGAAGAAAAAGGAAGGATATAGACCAGTTGGCACAGAAACATGGAGATAGGCACAAGACAACGAGACATACCGAGCAGAGGGTGGAAACTGGATGTTGATAGTGGTTGTTACTCAGGCGACAGATACACCAGTACCTACTTTGGAAATATTAGAGCCTCTATAAAATTGTTGAAAATGATAGTTTAATTATTTTTCAAAATGGAATTAATAAAAACCTCTTCATCTTAGCATAATTTATATTTTTAATAGGGCTTCAAAAAACATGGAGAAGACACAGATAACAAGAAAGTATTGGCCACACACAAGCCGAATCTAAGTAAATAATGGACAGGTTCGGTATCTAAGCGGCAATAAGTACCAACAGTAACCTATGGCATTGTGGAATCCCGATTGGAAAGTTGTCCCCAAACCCGTCGGGACAATAACATGAACTCACTCTCAACAATTTCAACAGTAATGTTTTAAACAAATTCTTCTTACTTATAATGCCTATTTCACTAACACAAAAACAAGGGTCATTATGAAGAACATTTTGTTTGAAGACTTTAATATAATTCTTATTTTTAAGTTAATAATTTTACAGTTTTTAATGAATCTATAACTATTGTATACCGTACACAACCTACTTATGAGCTGTGAACTCACGAGAATGCGCGAGGATTCCGCGGAAGACGCGAGACCTGTTTTTTGGGTCCTCATGTCTGTACATTGCATAATTCGTTTAAAGTTTATAATCCTTTGTTACAAAAACTGGCTTCCATTCCATTCCAATAATTAAGAAAGATAAAATTTATAATAAGGCCAAAGAAAAGATGGATGGATTGTGTAAGGAATGATATGAAGGAGAAAGGAGTAAATGATGCCGTCTGATAGGGGAGAATGGAAGAAGGAAACGTGTTGCGCCGACCCCAAATAGAATGGGACAAGGGCAGGAAAATGATGATGAATTAATGACAGATTTTATTATTTCAAAATTTGATGTCTACAATCATATGTAGTAGGTACCTACTCTAAGCAGTTATTTTACAGTGATACAATTCTACAGAGTGTTTAAATTTGTTCAAAATTAAAACTCTACTTTTTGACCCAATTACTGGACCGATATCGTTAATTTTTTGCATAGCGTCAGAAAAGGCGATAACAAGTATGTCGTATAATTTATTGTGGTCCCCATACTGTATATTACATAGGTACCTACGTACCTCGTTTTTTTATAATGTAACTTGGGTATTTTAAAAGCCATTATACACACTTATAACGTGAAGTTACTACGTACAATTCCCTTAAAGCGACTTAATATCAAGGCTGAAAACTTAAAATCCTTGTTCAGATAAACTTTAACAACTCATTGCCATAGTGCGACCGTCTGATATTCGAGGTGAACAAGTGAAAGACGGTTATTGTTTTTAATTTTGTCCCTTTTTGTACAAGGCGGATAAACAGTGGCCATTTTGGTATTCACGATGTTTAATTTGGTTGACGTGTCATTTGTCGCGTGGAATACAAAGAATAAATTAAAAGGTAATGGATTAAAACAACTGTTTTTTACATTTGGTAATTTCAATTCCCAAGACAGGTAACCAATGTTTTTTTTTGTCTCTGTAACTACAGGTTGCATACTATTTATTTTTGCAGATCAACAAAATTCATTGCGTAAAATACGTTGTTGTCATAACCTGCGTAGGTACTCGATGACTGCATCGGTAAACGAAATGTTGGGTCAAGCACGTTAAACTTTTTGCTATCGATACGCATAATATATGCTAGGGTCACATCTGACGAGATTCGGCGAAGTTTGCGTTATCGTGACATATCTGGATTAAAAGTAGTCGTGCTAGTACGAATGCCTGTCTCGGAGCGGGCATCATCATCTGCCTAGCCTTTTCCCAACTATGTTGGGGTCGGCTTCCAGTCTAACCGAATGCAGCAGAATATTTTACATGGAGCGACTGCCTATCTGACCTCCACAACCCAGTTACTATCTCGGAGCGGGCGCTGTATATAAATTGACGAGCATCTGAGGGATCCATGACAAACTTCACTCACGCGGCTAGACTTAGAATAATACAAATCAACCATTTCCTCCATTTTACGATCTCCTAAATATCGCCCGAAAACCACTTCCGTGAATGAATATTAAAATTCTTCAAATTGTCATCACAAATGTTACGCCATTGGGGTGTTGGTTTCCTCACAACACAACCCACTTTAGTAATCATATGCACAATGAGTAGTTTGCATCTTATTTAGCAACTTCATCTTGTTGCATGTACAAAGTAAACTGTCTATGCAGTTATTTCCTTTAGTCCATGCATCTATGGAAATTGTTATGGCTACCTATAGTGTTATGACGCTATTCCATTGTGTGAGAGATACTAAGAATGTTTCTGCACCGATCATGAGACTTCCCAAGTTTGTATGATTGTAACGATTTGCAGCATTTTGTCACGTAACTTTAGATAAAATAGGAAGTACCACGATTGATAATACTAAGAATTCGTAACACTTTCGTTTCATATCTTTTTTTAACTTTTCAAATCGTTTGTCCCAACTGACTTTCAACGAACAGCTCAAATCACTGGACGTATCGGGCTATAATTTGGAGTACAGAATAGCTATTATGACTTTTGTATGAAAGGATTTTAGAAAACAACCCCTGACCGGGTAAAATAGGGGAATAATATGTATGAAAATTCAGCACCTGACGAAGCTGGTGCGGGTCGGTTAGACAAGGATAAATTGAAAGATCAACTCTGTAAGTGGATATGACAAAATCTAAAATTACATCTTGTGCTTAAGGAAAATGAAGTGGGGCTTGCTGATGTTGAAAGCAAAGAACCAAATATGGCGTAACTTGAAAGAGGCCCACGCCCCAACAGTTGCCAATGATGACAGAAACAAAATATTAATAAGCCCTGTATCTACCATGGAAGTACGACCACCAAGGCCCTTCACAACGGCACCTATCATCTAAATTCGAACGCTTAAAAGTGACGTAACATGTTTTGACCACAGATAACATACGCGCCACAGATGAAAAAGGTCCCGGCGAGTGAAAGGAGTCCGTATGCTTGCGTACTGCCAGTTATTATGTGATTACATAACGAAATGCCGGTATCAAACTGGTTTGTAACTGGGACGCGTGGAAATGGTTCATTTTAAAAGAAGAAAAAAAAACAAGGAATTAGATAGAATTTCTCAATCGTGCACCTTTATTTGAGGGCGCACGTGCGTAATTTCGAATTAACTCTAACTATTTTTTCTTTATTTGAAATGTTTATATTCTTTGGAGGCAGTGAAATGATACTTTGCCAATGTTGTATAACTTCAGCTGGGCAGGTTAAATAAAGATAAATAACAGTAAATAGCTCATAAATGAGAAAGCTCGAGAGGTCATCGATTTTTTCACCAAGCCTTTGTCGACTTTCCGAAGGCGTTCAACTCAATTAAGAAATATTAAATAGAATATTTCCTTGATTGTGGAAACAAACCACATTTACTCACGTGACAAACGGATTCTGCCAAGTTTTATTTTCATTATTCCTATTAAAGACAACACGATATCGTTATCGTTATTTCATCCCGGTAAGGAATACCTCAAGGGTGCATTATGTTTCCACCTCTCTTAGAAAATATATTTATGAACTTACTGAGGATAGATGTTTGCTTTCAATATCATGGTATAAACTACCAATAGATTTTCCATAATACTGAATACCTTCATGGAAGTGTTCGGAAAAAAACTGGCATGTTGTTATGTTAGGTTACTAAGACTGATGAGATATCTAAGACACACGTGTAAGATACTGAAGTACGAGTAATAAACAATAAAAAAACAAAGCATCAGAAATATTTTATTATTACTCATAATTGCATTCATCATAAAGCCAGGAACAACAGCGCCAAGTATAAATATTGACATAAGACCAATACTGAGACGCGTTTTCAATTCAAAGGTGGGTAATGGCTACTGTGTGTATACATGGCAAAGCGTTTAGTTGGTATGCAAACAAGGAACTGAGATATGTGTCAATGAAATTGCGATGGGCTTAGGAATGAGCACGGAATAAATATCTATGGTTCAGTTCAGTTGGCCCAATGGCTAATAACGAACGAAGACGAACGAACATATGCCACAAACACGCTCTGTAGATACCATTTTAAATTTCAACGACTAGAAAAATGGGGAAGAAAGAAACTTTGCCCACGAATCGATTCTTGAATCAGATAACCTGCATCTGATTCTATGATCGTTTAAAAGATCTCTTAAGAAAAGGGCTTCAAAGCACTGACTGCCGTACCTAAGATGATTGTATCAAAATGATTCTACTCTCCGATCTGTACACTACGCCACTAATGTTTTTGCAAATTGTACAAAGATTACCTCATTTCACACACACGTGGCCCGCAAACAAGGCTAGACAATTTAGGTGTGTTTAGAAATATTAAGTGGTCAAATCTTGGTCATTATGTTAGTGTGTATTTCATCATTGTAGCTCGTAAACTTGTGCTGTTGAGCTACGGCAAACTAAATTATATTACTCACTAATTCGCCATGCTAGTAAGACATAACGTTATGAAATAATATTCTTTTCACACCATCTGCTCGTAAACGTCAAATCAAATGTCATAAACCACATGTAAAGTACAGCAACTCGTGAATGCCCTGGCTTCAGGCGGGCAGTACTATGATTTTGAATTTCATTACTGCCCGCTGGGCAATAACGTGTTTTGAGTTTAGAACCTCAAATAAAAAAAATACATTTTTACGAAAGAGTTTACGCTACGTTTTAGTTGCCGTCGAAGAACATAATAATTAAATTAAGCAATTTTATAGTAAAAAAAATAGCTTTTGCCCGCGGTTTCGCTCGCGTTAAATTCGGGATAACACAGTTCCCCTTTCCTGATTTGTAGGTACCTGCTACCTGTAGTTTATGCCCTTGCGCTTTATTTGTTGTAATAACAGCTTTGTTATTACAATAAATAAGGCGCAAGGGTAGTTTTCCTTTTTTTTTGTTTTCCCGTGAGAAATGAGGGAGAAAGAGGGAAGCCTGTTTCTCCCTCATTTCTCACTTTAAAAAAATAGCCTATGTCCGTCTCCAGGGTCTTAACTATCTCTGTACCAAAATTCATCAATATCGGTTTAGCCATTTAGACGTGAAGACGTAACAAACAAACTCACTTTCGCTTTTATAATATTAGTAAGGATATACCTATATAATGTTAAATAATAAAGTAAATGATTGAAATAGACAAAACAGAATTAGTTTCAAGTTCAAAATTAGCTTTTTTTGTTGTTTTTTAATCCCGTTGCCATAATCTACTATTGTCTCTGTATTTGGTTGGGCTGTTAGTTGACGACAGATGATCGGTTTGGCATGGTTCGACACAGCCAAACGAAATCGAATACATGGAGTAATTTTGCTTTCGGTCAGTTATCTCCTGAAACAAAAATCAAATGCACTGACGATCCTAACAACTCAGCATAGAGTATAGAGGGGCCCTAGTAGATTCCAGATAACATTTCGTGTTATGACGCACTAGTGCTTGAAAACCTTAATAAACAAAGTGATCACGTCATTTCACTGAATCCTTGTCTCTTAATTTAAGAACCAACACAAAGACTTCAAGGTTCGCAGGTTCTACACGTCACAACGACCGCTACACGCTATTTCATATTTCACAAACTGAATGTAGGATATTAGACCAACAATTCAACTGTAATTTGTGCATGTAAACATAACTCAAGTGGAATTATCGTTGCAAAATGAGGTATTTTCCAATCGGTAACTAAATGATCATGATTAGCTATAATCTTTATTTTAATTAGCTTCTTGCTAGTTAAATATATCTTTTTAATGTCCTGCCAATTGTGCTGTTCAAAACAAAAAAAAAATAAACCGACGAAATAAAGACGCTAAAGACGTATGAAATAAGATTTTCAGGATGCTGAATTAAACAAGGTCAAACGACAAAGAAAGGCCGTAGTCACACGTTGTTGAAGTGTACAAATATATAATGTAAATGTAAAATATATGTACGTAATACTTTAAGAAACTTTCTTCTTGTTGTTTCTTCTTTTTTTTCCAGTGACCGTAGCCTATATTAAATTGGAAATGCTGCATTGCGTGTTGCATTGTATGCTGTGTTGCAAATTGTAAATAATCTGAACCCAGCATTATAAATGCGAAAGTAACACAGTGTTTCTCTCTGTTAACTTTTCGCATCTCAAAAGTTGAACGAATTTTGAAGAGAGCTTTTTTTTGTCCCACACTTTGAATTTCTCCTATATCGGTGCGTCCACAAACATTTAAATTCACACACATATACAGCCATACCCGAAACAACTACATGTAGGCCATACTTATATTTGTTCCGTGCGGGAATAGAAACCGGGACACACAGCGCAGCAGTCAATCGCTCAGCCACTGCACCAACAGTGCCGTCAAAAGCCTTGCTACAAGGAGTACATATCCATTATTACAAGGGCGTTGCCAGCTTTTAGTCCAGTTAACCAGACAAACACTAAGCCGATCCGCAAGACGCCAATCACAAAAAAAATGCGAAACGATTTCGGAAATAACTACAAAGTGGACAGACATTCTCGAAACATTCATAAAAAACTTGATATTTTGAGAAATTGGTTTAAGAATAAATACAAGATATCGCACTACCCCTTGGCCCTCCGCCGTTGACAAAATCACTGAACAAATGGAAACATAACATAATCAGTGATATACGGGACGAACACTTCGAAAATCGCACTTACTTCAACGAAATAAAGGTGATTTCAAAGTCAAACTGGTAGAGGTGGGCAAGCTCTTTGAAAGAGTAATTGCAAACCGCCTCGTCGGGCACCTTGTGGGGACGGGGCCGGATCTTGCGGAACACCAGTATGGTTTCCGCAAGGGGCGCTCGACGGTGGACGCCATCATGCGCGTGAGAGCCCTCACGACGGGGGCTGCAGTGTCCAGGAGTGTGGCGCTTTTCGTGATCCCTACTTTAGGCTAACAATTTTCAGGCCATCTTAGACTATGTAAGTGCTGTGTTACCCAAAAGTTTTCTTCTCTACCATTCCCATCATACCATCTCAGTTCATTCTGGGTTTAAAATCTGGCCCACCAAAAGGGTCCAAGATACCAGCGGTTTGTAAAGAAAGAAAGTGATACAATTCAAAATGGCGGCACACTCTCATAAGACTAAAATATAAACTTTTTGAAGTATTCTCTTTTAGGTCCTCGTCAAACTTTTTATGCCAGTCCATGGACCGCGTCATAAAATCTTCGTCTTAATGCTTAGTGTACTTAAATTTTGAAACATTTCCTTTTTTTATCAAAGTTTCGAAATTATACAGGATACTTTTTCTTCAAGCAACTTTTTTTCTTCTTGAGAAACAGTTAATTATATTTCATCATCTGAATCGTCATTTTCGAATCTATGCGCGCGAGCACGATACATTTTTTTCTATGTAATAGGAGGCCTATCCAATACAGCGTACGGCCTCCTATGTAATAGAAGGCCTATGAAATGAACAGGTCTAATAACAGGAAATTATAGGTAGATAGGTACACCTCTGCCTCACCTTCTGGCTATTCCTGGCGTGCTGCGTTCGAGAGAGCTTGGCCAAAGGGTTACTTAATGAGTTGCGGGTTCTTCGAAAGAGATACCGCGACCCCGGAACGTAAAGGGCAACAGAAGGAACATGTGTGGGTTTTAGTCAGTAAAAGTCTGACATGCCGCCCCGCTCCGCCCAGAGCGGGGGAAGTCATTTGATGATTTCCCACCCGAAAAAAAAGGGTACTTAATGAGCTTGAATTTGAAGACCAAGAAAATGTTTAATATCAAGTTCTACCCTTTTAGGTTATTGCGTTTATATTATTTTTAACTAAGCACCTAACTAATAAACAAATCGGCTACCTACAAAAGATTGCTGCATTCCCAGCCAAGCGTTGCAAAGTGGCAATAGACACCGCGTTCATAAAACTATGTGCAAACCACTGCAGGCTGCCATACAACCTGTTTAGGCTAATTATTGCAAGGTACCTAGGTAGTATTTGCAACTCGCGCACGCGCTCAATTGATTGCTGTCTCATTCGGTGTAATAGCTGCTGTTAATGCAAGAAGACAACTTTTATATCGAAGTGCACCTCTTTCCACTTAATTTTTTTTTCACCATTTTCCTACCCTTGTCCTATTCTATTTTGGGGTCGGCGCAACACGTTTTCTTCCTCCATTTTCCATGCACTAATAAATTCTTAATTCAAGAGGTCTAAGGCTGGCTCAAGAATGTAGCGAGCCAGAATGGCAAATACTATACAGCAGCAGAGAATAAAATCAGGCTGTAGATAATTTTTATTGATGAAGTTTCAAAAGAATATGGACATGCTATAGTGCTGGGATGACGAACCTATAGCACTCATGCCGTTGATGGTACATTTTGGTTTGCAGTGTTTTCCAAAATAACAAAGTTCACTATAAATTTTATACTGTAGTAATTTTACTCTGTATACAGTATGTTAGGTTAAACGAGGGACTTATTGAGGGAGGGTATTCAGTATTCGATTCTCGTCCCAAATATGTAAAAAACCTATAACCTTAATTTCTGATGTAATTGTCCAATAAAATACATTACTCATGAACACTGAGCGCGAGACAAGTAAACTTGTAAACAGTGAAGTAAATCACGCGGCAAAATACCTACGCGCCGATTCTAACGAAAAGGCGTCCTAAGCCAGGTTTAAAGTATGAAGGGAAAATGGATTATACCTAAAGGTCATTGACATGCACACATGTTCTGCGATAGTATTAAATCGCTAGCGCAAGGGTATATACACGTTGCGAGACTTATGCGAAATTTTTGGTATGATTCTGTCTTTTATTTATTAGTGTTTTTTTTTGTTCATATTTTTATTAGTATCATGTAAGTATGCACTATTGTGGGTTTGAATATGTCCCTCGTTTAAACTAACATACTGTATAAATGTTATGCATGTCAGTTCTACGTGTTTTATGATTAGTATTTAGTTTCATTAATTTCCCCATAATCACAAAGTCTAACGGCACATATTTTTAGTACCTACAGATAATTATGGCCTCATTAAACATTTCTTCAGAAAAATGGCACGTTGATCCGTAATAGTTCACCACCTCTACTATAGTGCATCAACGAAACTCCGACGTAGGTACCTATTACGATTCAAGACATCGGACTACAAATAATCATCATCACCATTCTTCTACCTTTATCCCTCTTTATATTTGGGGTCTATCCCTCTTTATTTGGGGTCGGTTCAGCATTTCATCTTCTTTTGTGGTTCTCTCTGTTAGTCTTTATCTCAGCAGTCATTCTCTTTTTGCCATAATCATCTTTCACACAATCCATCCATCGTTCCTCTTAAAAGCGACTGTAAATATATGCTTCTCTTCTATCTTAAGAAGATTGCCGGCATATTGAAATGTATATATCTTTGCAATAAGTTCAAAATACCTATTTTTCAGGTGCCGCGGCAAATCTCGTAAAATACGACCGGACGAGCTGATGAAAACCAACTAGTCGTGGTCAACACAAGACAGCCCTGGATCGAAAGAATTGGAAGTCATAGGGAAAGGCCTCAGACAGAAGTGGGATTACGCAATATACCTATGACCTACGAAGTGAGGATTTCAGCTTTCTAGCTTCCAACTTCTCCAATATTCCATTTTATGTTGATTTAATTGAGAACTGGGAGCCCCGAAACAAACATTTTGTGTGTTAAGTGGTTATTTTTAAATTTGGCTACTAAAATTATCAATTACCTAAGCATTGAACTATTGTCTCTTGTACCTATGCGAATTATTTTATATTTTGTTTACAAGTTTTAAATACCTGTGTTGATCTAATCAACATGCATGTACATAAGGAAGTTTTGTTTATTGTTTTCTTTTTATAATGAATTTACCCTTGAGATAACTAATTAACAAAAACTTCGTTTGAGTGTATTTTGTGTTATCTGTTAACCCGCGGTTTCAATCAAGACTGAATTCATGATTATGTAAGCAGTATATCTAGGTGGTTTTATATTTAGGTACCTACGTACTCAATCATATTATTACTTTTGGTAAGTTCTTAGTTTTTTTCCTACAAGGTATACATAATGCGGAAGTACCATAAAACAAGAACGATAAAACTGAATCTGCATAATCAAAACGAGCCTAGTCTACTCTTTCCAAATTTCTCTTCGCATTTACCATTTAGAATACTAATAGCGACCCAATCACATGTTCAAAGTTGGGCAGGGACCGCAACTACGGGTTCTGCGCACGCAGGTACCTAACCCGAAAAGAAATGAAAATGTTGACTGTCAAAGATTGAATTTCGAAGATTAAAATGACTCAATGAACATCGAATACCAAGATCCGGAACAGCATGCACACTGTAAAGAACTTATCGAGTCTATACACACAGGCACACACTTCGACCACAGCTGGGTCACTTTCTCTCGCAACCTTGATTCCTTACTCCGAGTACGTTAACACTAGCTACGTAAAATGATGACAATTTCAACAATATACTGCTAAAACTTTTACTTTTTCCTGATTTAAAAGAAAGTGTTAAGTATGAGGAATAAGATTCGAGATTTTCCTCCATATTTCATAACGTAACACACCGCTTGATTATGTAAAACAGATTGATTACTTGCGGAACTTGCTTAAGTAATAATGTTTAAATATTTTTAGACTGAGTTATTTAATTTTAAGCTAAGCACCTAAACCAAAAAGTTTACTTACCAAAAAATCCGAAAGGAAGGACCAAACAAAAAAAAATGTCACAGATAATCACAAAAGTCACTGTCACTGAATTTTGGCGCGAAACCGCGCGGTCACTCAATCACTTTCTTTTTCAACTAATTTCAAAATATTCAAAACCAAACACAACAAACAATTTCTACACAAGCTGGTCCTACGGTCGCCACGTACGTTGCGGACAGTGGCTTCGCCGGTTGTGGTAAGACGATTTCTTGTTTACACATCAAACCGAGAAACTCGAACTAACCGATCGTAGGAAAAGTTATTAATGGAAACGTATTTCCGCATTTTGACGGTGTCGCTTCAATATGGCTGTGTAATAACGTTAACAAACCATATTAGCGTATTTAGTCGTGTGTCGCAATAGTTGTCTTGTCCGTTTTCGCAATTATGCTGAGCGGGTAAGCAAACAATTACTACCTAGTGATCTTCTAGCGAGGTAAGTATCTTCGGACAAGTAGTAAAGCGAAAGAGTACGGATTTAATGTAAATATCTGGCTTCAAATGACCCAATTTTTGTTTTAACAATGGTCACCAAATTACGATGGGGTTTTGAATTTTCCTACTAAATTGCGCACGTTTTCAAAGTTCACTACACTCAAAGTGTCGGACAAAAATTATGTAACAGGATAGGTACAATACAAGTTTATTTTAGAAGTAAGCTAATTGCACTGAAAAAACATGGCAAAAAAAGAGATTTTCCACCTGTCACTGAAAATGTCAGTTTTCGAAATAATAGTTTGCTCTGGAACTTTTTTGAGATTATTGACGAAGAAGGCAATATTTTATTATTAGCCATCTTTGTCCCATTGTGAGGTAAAGGCCTCCCTTCCATCTCCAAGATTACACTCGAGTTCGTCCCGTCATTTCCGCCTACGCCTGCCGCGTTGCCGTTTGCTGCTGATTGGGATTCACTGTGTGTTACTTTGGCCCATAGCTGCTCCGCAATTCCGCATGCAGTAGATCTATACAACCTAGTTCCGTTTTAGCCTACCATTCGTTTGCAGTTTGCCCTAAATAATATAAGCAATTTGTGTTTTGGAACGCAGTATCGAGTTCCATATTATTATGCGATTTGCGAGTTTAAATCGCTGACAGACCCAGGTTGTGAACTTTTAACGCCAGGAGGTAGTTTGACGACAGGTAATCCTAAATTCCAACAAACTATGTAAGTTCTCGTTGACGTCATCATTTGACAAATTAATTCATGACCTACAACAACTTGGTGTGTAGAGTAGCGGTACAAAGCCGTGCCCGAGCCTCATGAAGTCCCGGAAGCTCCGAGAATTACTAACAGGTCTGCAGAATTCTTGTTAATAGAGTTCAATTTATGCCTGATTAATTCCGTCGCCTAAAATAACCCCCACACCTATGACGTAGAGTTATTAAATTTAAGTCAGCTTACAGCTGCTACTACCATGAAGAAATAAGCTAAAACAAAGGAATCAAATTAAAAATATTTACGAAGGAATAGCACCTTATTAGCAATTTTCAAGATTAAGTAATTTCCATTGCAATTTGCTCATCAACAAAAGTACTATTACATTGACTCAGGCATTCGACTAGAAATTATAAAGAAATTTCTGCTGGTGCTGATTTTGAGTCTCGAGCAAGTGAAGGATTCTATGATTAAATCACGAGTTTAGCAAGCGATTCTAAAGTAGGATCCTGAGCGGTTACGACGGACAAAGGCACGTAGCTAAGAATACAAAAAAAAATAAAGCTCATGAAGAAACGCGATAAGGAGTGTTGCTGTTGCTAATCGTAAAGGCATCTAGTTTGAAAACCCAATGAAAGATAATGTGGTAATAAAAGTATGCTTTGAGTCGGACGTATTTCTTTTGATTTTTCAACCTAAACAAAAGGAACAAATTGAATGATTTAAATAATTAAAAACTTGAAAGGTGTATAACATAACGTAACATGTGTTCCAATCGACGCAAAACTAAACGTAGCAAATGTCAATTTAACTTCATCTTTTTGAGGTTATGTTGTTAAAGTAAATTTTATTCAATTCGGTTTTTATTAGTGGGTTTTAGTAACGACCAGCAAATATGTCCCTCATCAAAACACTGTTGACACGATACGTTTGTATGTATCTCTAGTTTTTAGTCAGAAGTACCTACTTCATTTTGTAATAGGCCTATGTTTAGTAACAACCTCAATCATTATCAGAACATAAACGAGACGCAAATTTTCGACTGTAACTGTGTTATAGTGTTAGTCGTTAGCTAATACCCTTGTACCGCCCGTCTACGAATTTATTACAATATTATGTATCAGACTTGCTAAAAAAGTTCATTTGAGTGTTTCCCTCTTCGAACTCCTGTTTTGTACACATTGACATTAAAGCGAAATATAAAAATAATCAATGAAGCCTTCCTCCTTTTTCAGTGCCAAACACATACAGAGCAACAGCCGTCAGGTTTACATCCACAGATGTGAAATTAACCTCTAGCGATGACACTCCAGTAGAAATGGAGAATCCTTACAAAAAAGAGCGTCGTCAATGCATACTATGCAAACTTAACATCAAGCCGGACTACAAGAACTATAGATTACTGTCTCAATTCCAAAGCCCTTACACTGGTCGCATTTATGGCAGGCATATTACTGGTCTATGCAAGTCAAAGCAGGAGTTAGTTGAAAAAGAAATCAAAAAAGCACAAAACTGTGCTTACATGCCTTACTACTATAAAGACAAGATCTTCCTCAAGGATCCTAAGCTGTTTGATCCTGAAAACCCTATCAGATCCCATAGATTCTAAGCTTTTATAGTAGTAGTGTGTTGTAGATGTTAATATTGTTGTTATAATAAATTAGGTCTGAAAAATGTGTTTTATTGATAATAATTAATGTCCAGTCAAATATCCCAAATGTATGTATGCTAAACTAGCCATACCCTACGGTTTCAAGTTTTTTTTTTTCTACAAACCTTTCTCTATAATGTAATGTATAATGGGTTAGACTCCACAACGCACATTTTGCATGGGTATCAAATTCTTCCACCTAATCTGTGTGTATACCTGTCTAGTAAGGAACTTCTAGAGATTAGCTCATTCAAACTACAGCATTTTTTTAAATGAAGAATGTGCTGTGTATAGTTTTAATTATAAATGTGAAAGTTTGTGAGAATGGATGTATGCATGCATGCAATGGATGTTAGTTACTCCATCGCACAATACTACTAAACAGATTTGGCACACAGATAGTTAAAAACCTGGATTAACAAGATATTTTATATCTTATGGGACCATTACTGAACTCCACACAGAAAAACCACAAGCTAGTTATTCAATAAAATTATAAATAGAAGTTACAGAACAATAAGTAATAAGTACCCACCATAAAATTCTAAGGTGTCATTCTAAACAGCAAAAGAATTTATTGAATGTAATTCAAGTTCATTATCCTTACAAATAATAGTACACAATAGACAATAATAACTTTTATTAAATAACTCTTATAATAATTAACTATTTTAAATTATATCTTCAAATTGGCCTAAAATAATGCTAGCATCATTAGGTTCTTTAAAACAATCATTTTCTGCATCATAGCCAACTAAAGACGGTGGTATTTTCAAAGTCTTTAACATTTCAGAGTAATCCATATCTTGTTTATCATGAAACTTTGTTTTCATTAAATCTAAAAGTTCTATTAAGGCATTCTGACATCCTTTTTGCCATTTCTTTATCAAATTCCTTAGTTCTTCTGTATCAGGATTTATAGACTGAGCTAAAAGGAGTTTTTTCTTTGACTCTATCCTAGCTTTGAGGTCATCTATATCTTTCTGGGTAATACATCCTGTAGATTTTGATTTTGACAGTTTGCTGACTTTTTCATAAGTTTTTCTTATCAGAATTGTTTTTTTATTGTTGTCGAAGTCATCATCATCCTCAAAGGAGCTTTGTGATGGTGGTATTGGTTGTGGTTTTACTTTTTCTGCTTTCGATTTAGGGATTTTGTTGGTTTTTGTTTTAGTTTTAGGTGATTTGGTATCTTTTGTGTTGCAAATGTGTGCTTTGGCAGATTTGTCGATAAAATCATCATCTTCAGTCTGGTCCGTTACATTCTCAGTAATATTTGCTATCTGTTTCTCTTCAGTAGTCTTTTCTGCTCTATTTTGAGATAATTCCTTATTATTTAATTGGATTAAAGGGGTCTCATCTGAATCATAATCAAATAATGCTTGTGAGGAAGGTTTTTCTTTCTGTAATAATTGAGCCTCTTTGACTTCTTTTCCACAATTCTCAGTTTTCTTGAATATTTTTCTTTGTATGACAACAACACATTCTTTTTTAAGGTCATTTGGACTTTTCTCTTTAATTTCATAGACTGCATCTGGTGATTCTTTACAGGTATTTTCTGTTATATTGGTAGTATCAACATTGCATGTGTCAGGTTGTGGATTTGAACTACTTTTATTAGGATTGGAATCTGATTTCACTCTAGGAGACTGTTTCTTACTCTTCTTAGACTTTTTCCGCACTGGGGTAGAAACAACATCTTCATTTGTTGTTGTTGTTTTGCTATCTTCATTAGTTGTCAGTGAAGGGACAATTATATCTTCTTGGGATTTATTAATAGCTGCTAATAGAGTCTTAGATTTCTTTTTACGAGGCACTTCAACATTTCTAGACGGTGTTTTATCAATGTCATTGTTGTGGTCAACTTCTATTTTGGCCCCACCAGGAGTGGAAGTTTCAGGAGTAATTTCGATATTATCGTCTAAAACACGCTGTTTTCGCTTTCTTGGCTCAGGTTTCTCTTCTTTTACTTCTTGAGTACTGCCAGCTAAAGGGGATATAAAAGGCGATGGTCCCTTGTTTCTCCAATTCCTTGACAGACCAAGTCTTCGGCATGGGGTTAGTAAAGACTTACTTATGCCGCCCGGAGTCTTCGGCGAATTAGTACTGTTCGATTTTAATGACGATACATTCTTCATTTTCGATTTTTAACATGTAAATAATTCATTTCTTATATTTTATTTGTTTTGAAGTTATGTGATATGAACTGTCAAACAAAATAGTTTTGTTCGCTTCGCGCCATCAAATGAATGAAAATGAACGAACTTTTTCGTTCGCTTCTTGAGCTTATTCAGTGTTCCAAGTTGGCAAAAAGTTAAGCCACAATTCGAAAAACCTCATTTTTTAATAAAGTATCCTTTTTGAAAATGATTATTCCCAGCTTCAATGTTTTTTTATCATCTGTTTTAATCCATTTCATATCTTCCACAATCGGCTCTAGTGTAATAACTGCAACACCATAAAATTAAAATGCCCGCTGCGGTCTTGTTTTAAAAATTGCATAATAATTTTATCCACGTCATGAAATTCTAAATTTTCGTTAATTATGTAGCATCTAATCTAGCGTTTAACCAAACAGTTGATAGTAAATGATCTTGCATTTTATGGCATAAAAGTTGATAAAAATATCTCCTTGACCGATATACAAGCCGATGAGCAGGTTTAACTCCCATTCACTTCAAGTTCATGGAAGAATGCTTTTCTTTCACTCACTCATGTCTCATTTCATTTCATTCGCTCGCCCATCTTTCAAAAATATTTCGTGCCTATTGTGGTGGTGATAACGACACGATTGTTATTTTAATTAAATATTCCGACTCGAAAGCGATAACCCGGCGATTGCGTTTAACTGTATAATCTAAGTGCTGACAATTTATTAGGCGTGTCATTTTAGCTGTTCTTGTGAATAAACACATTACATAATGCCGCTGCTGAGGTTGACAACGGGTACTTTCGGCCAGCTACGCACATTCGCGACGTCACCAGCCCTCGGGAAAAGAGTAAAGACCTTCGCTGTGTACAGATGGAATCCCGACGAGCCCGACAAAAAGCCACACACTCAGAATTATGAGGTGGATTTGGACGACTGTGCGCCCATGGTACTGGATGCGTTGCTGAAAATCAAAAATGAAATGGACCCGACGCTGACGTTCAGGCGTTCGTGCCGCGAGGGTGTGTGTGGTTCCTGTGCCATGAACATTGATGGTGTGAACACTCTGGCCTGTATCAGCCATATTGACACGAACCTGAACAAGCCTTCAAAGATCTACCCGTTGCCCCATATGTACGTCGTTAAAGACCTCGTGCCGGATCTGACGAACTTCTATCGCCAATACCAGTCGATAGAGCCGTGGCTGCAGCGCGACAAGGAGGCGGCTAAAGGTCAGGAGACCCAGCTGCTCCAGGATGTAGAGGATCGCGCCAAACTGGACGGTCTTTACGAGTGCGTCCTGTGTGCGTGTTGCTCTACCAGCTGTCCGTCGTACTGGTGGAACGGTGACAAGTACCTCGGGCCCGCTGTGCTCATGCAGGCCTACAGGTGGATCATTGACTCCCGCGACGATGCCACCGAAAAACGCCTCAACAAGCTAAAAGACACATACTCCGTGTACCGCTGCCACACAATCATGAACTGCACTCGAACATGCCCCAAGGGCTTGAACCCTGGGCGTGCTATTGCCCAGATCAAAACCCTTCTGTCAGGTATGGTTAAGAAGCAGCCACCAATCATGGACCCTGCAGGCCTTGAGAAGTCAGCAGCACACAACTAGACACCCCCCACTAACTGATGAAAGGCTAGACACGCTTGTAGTCAGACAGTAGATGTACTTAATAGGTTCAATCAACGATAACCTCAATTAAGCTACCTTAGAAACGTTACCACGCATCTAAAACACTAAGTAGACATAAGATTGTTTTGTATCCATAAAATCTGTAAGGGCTGTAAATAATACAATACAAGATGTAAAATAAACATGTAGAAAAATATTATAAAGTAGTTGCAATCATATTAAAAAGCAGCCATAAAGTAATGCCAATTTTTTTTATTGTAGCAGCAGGAACTGCAATCAAACTGAAGAAAAAAAAAACAAAAAAAAATATTTTTGATGTTTATTGTTGGTCAGCCAAGCAGTAATGTTTAATTTGATAGAACCTTTTAGCATTTTTGAATAATTTTTCTTTAAATTTTCTCTATTGAGGTAGGTGTAAGGCAGGTCCTGAAATCAAAACATTTTTTGAAAATAGATTGCCTGCAAATGCCTGGCCACTTTTGAGTAGTGAGGTAATCTTGAGTTTTTTTTAAACAGGTATAACTTTTACAAGGTTGATGTTGTTGAGTTTTTGCACCTTAGGTCTCAAAATAGATGTTTTGCTGAAGTTAAAAAACACAGTTTGTGCAATTTAAAACTCACATAATCTCGTATTTATGACATCTATCAGAATTTTGAAATGGACAAATTGAATACCATAGGCAAATAGTTAATGTGAAACATGTTTTTTTGAATATTTATCGCTTTGACTGTCATTTTCTGTATAAAATGGCTATGTAAAAAGATGTGAAGTTAATTTCTGTAAATTTTAAACCATGTTTTCTTAAAATGTATGTATCATAAAGGTTATAAAATAAATTTTCCTCATTTGCAATCATGGTGGTCAAAAAGTTGATGTATTTTAACAAAAAAATCTGTAGTACAAATAAAATTTGCAATAAACGGATTATTTTAATGATATTAAAATTGTGAAATCAATTAAAGTATTATAGTAGAAAGTATTTTAAAGTACGGATGCAAATTCATTTTTAAATTATTGAGCATCGCATGTTGTATTTATTGTTCATTTCATGTGTTGTGGACGCATTGAATTGTATTAAAGTTGTTAATAAATAATCATTTAAGTAAACAATTTTATTGTACTTTTACTTAAAGGATATCCATTATATAGTTTATAGAAAAATTACAAATATGATTCTGAAGATAAAGTATGTTTTCACAGAAGTAGAAAAATGCAATTTCAGTTATTAAGACATGAAATTTTTAATCCTTTTTCTTGACTGACAAGAAAAAAGTAGATGGAAAGCAATAAAAAATGCTATGCAAGCTCTAAGCATTCTATTCAATTTTCAATATTGCATGTCTGAAGTTAACTAAGTAGGTATTTAAGTTCTTTAATACCATAAAATAGGCTATAATTATTATGAGATACAGGTCATACAGGTGTCTATTCGGAACTTTGAAATAAATGATTTGTTTGATTATTAATTTCGCTGATGACAGGGCCATTAGTTAAAATATTTTGATAAAAAACAGTTTACTGTTTCTAGAAGAGAAAATATAATCAATCAAAAAATATTTTAATATTTTCAAATAGCCCCCACTTTATATTGTCTTATTTTATCTGTGGATTGTGGTATTTTAGTTCTATTGTAAGTAAAAGCCTTAAAAGTCGTCGATCCTTCCGATAGCAAGGTCGTTGGATTCGTGCCAAAAGTGGTGTAGGTACCTATGTATTGCACTGGAATCAGAATTTACTATGTAATGCAATGTGAAAGTGCAGCTAAAAATAAACATAAACAACTGTAGGAAAACCTTTTTATATTTGTTATGCAATAAGGCTGTAATTTAATGACACGAACGGTAGATCCAATAGGTACCACTTAAGTCGTTTTATGAATGCCCTTTGAGAACTTGGTAAATCTACCCAATTGTAGAACTTAGTCGGTCTGACCTATTTGGTTAACTGCCGGGTAATCTTAACCACCGAAACGGAATAAAGCATCGCTTGGAAAGCTACCAAGTCCGAACTCGGTCAAAAACCCCATAATGAAATGATCATTAAAATGCCATTGTTATCGTAATGTTTTATCAGAAGCCCCTCTAGAACCTTCGGTGTAAAAAGGCCATGTGTTTTGAACTCAATGCTACAACTAATTTCTTTGAAAAAAAAAACACGTTAGGTGCTGCATAGAGCAGGCAGGTAGAAAGATAACCTCAACCAATCACTATTGCCTTGACTGACTTGCAACATAAACTTGCAATGAAATTGCGAAATAAAAGAAGCAAGAGGGATTGAAAGGGAATAGCAAGACTTGATTTCAAACTGCATAGAAATAATAAACATGAGTGGGCTGGAAGTGGAACCAATGTGTCATCCCGCCCAGCGTCAAGTGTGTAGAGAAAAAAGAACATCGTCCAAATAACAATAATGCTTATAAAATAAAAACTACTTGACCAAACTGAAAGAAATTTTAATGGGACCACCTGGCAGCTATTTTGCGTCGAACAAAAAAAGAATCACGCGAATCGGTCCATTAACCGCGGCGTAATCGATGTACATACATAGAAAAAAAAAACATACCGGCCGAATTGAGAACCTCCTCCTTTTTGGGAAGTCGGTTAAAAACTAATTGTAATGTTCTAACAACCATTTAAAATCCAAGTGTGATCTATTGCAAAATTGTCTGGACAAAATTAGACTTTAAGTACCTACCTAGAATTAATTTCAACGTTTCGTGCTAACTTGGCGCTATTATTTTGTATTCGTTTTCAAAACCTACAAGGCTACTAACAAAATATATTCTGAATGTCAAAGCATCATCGGACAATTCGGACATCTAAAAGCAATCAAGCAAAACCTGTATATTATCGATCGGGTTTGAACAGTAGATAATAATGACTGTACTGTTCACGAGGTAGGTACCTATGTGTGTATGTATGTGCGAAGACAATACACTAGCACATCAAACAGTCTGTATTGAACAAAAACAATGGCCTCGATGGATTCCATCAGTCCTTTATACAATGCTGACGAACATAATAAAACACTCCATTATTCTTAAAAAAATCCAGGTTACAACTGACTCGATTGTTAACTTTCATCGTGAAAATATTCACTATAGCTAACGAGCAGGCATAGAGAGGTGGATTAATGACCCAATCCTTTCACAGGAGGCTGAAACCCATAAGTGGAAACGATTATGATAACCACTCTCCAAGCTCTTTAGGTTAGGCCGCGCTTGCCTAGGTTTTTTCGTGGATGGTGACTAGTGACTACCCTGGATCTTTGACAATCGTTACAGCTAGCCCGACATCCCGAAAGTCTGACAACCGGTATTACCAAGGGGTATCGTATTACCCAGTAAAAAGTTTTGCAGGTCAGATAGGGCAGTCGCTCCATGTTAATACTGGTATACAGCTGCATCCGGTTAGACTGGAAGCCGACCTCAACATAGTTAAGAAAAGGCTAGGTAGATTCTATAATGATGACTTGTTGGCCTACTATTGCAGTGTCGTGAATAGTAAAATCTTTGTATGTCCTACAGGAAAACGGGTTTGGACGAGATGCTCACGAATATTGTGTGTAATTTTCCTTAATTAAAGTAACAGAAGTCTATTATTTAAATTGCACAGCTTCTAAGATCCCAAGAGGTGTGTCTGATTCAACTAAAAGACGGTAAAACCAGTATTAACTGATTAATTTCAGACTATCATGCAGCCTCATTGACCCCGTCTGACTGATTACGTCAGGAACGCGCTTTAGCCAATTTATAGTGATCTTATAAGTAATATTATCTGCAAATTGTTATGATAGGAAAGTAAAGGTGACTCTTAGTGAAAACAAAGTTTAGTGGCAAAACTAGTAACCTGATGAAAGCTCTTAAATCCGTTGTGATTTGTCTAGTAAAGTGTGCACTAGTGTTCACGGTTCATTGTACAAATCCAAAAACTGGTACCTGCAGTCGATTGCCTTGACTTTCCGAAGTCATAGCCTGACCAGACCTTGCAGAAAAAGGCGGTGTGCCTTGTTCTGCGACAACAAGATAATAAAAGTAAAGTAATATCATGCCATACAAATTTAACTATCTAAGTGTTTGACATAGTGACACTCGTCTTGCGTAAAGCATGCCAACTGCATTACATTCTTGGCCAAGAGCTCTACGATCGAGCGGTAATGTTTTGCGCTAAGAAGTTAAAAAACTTCTTTTGGTTTTTCTACAGTAACTATGTATATACACACATATACAAATAGAAAATATATTTAAGTGATTACGTAGTAGGTACTATTATTCATTCTGTGGTGATGGGATAGCCTTTGCACGAACAAAAAATGTGATGCGGGTACCTATATTGCTTGTCGTCATTCGCAACCCCTGACCTATAGAGCCTAAATTAGAATTTCGTGATTGAATGAAGACAGGTATTGAAGCAACGGGAAATTTACGTGCATTTAATTACCTAGTAACCTAATTAAACGGAAAATAAGAGCTGTAAAACGATTACTTTCGACGTGTGATTACAATCTACACTACAAATTTATGGACGTAATAGTTACTAGGTTACTCGGGTATCACAATAAACAATTATAGTATCAAGTCTCTTAATTGCATGCTGTCTAATTACATCCTTTAGTCTCGGAAATAAAGTTTACTCTGATATGTTAATAAATTCAATTTGTGCAGTGGCAATAACCTAGTGTTATGGACAATGACATTACGTAATGACACAGATACAGTGTAAGTATTTATTATACAAGCGAATTAGCTACGGGTTTCTTGACTATTAGTGGAAGTTTTTCATAACTCTTTTTTACACTTTATTTTATTCACCGAAGATTTAGATAAATTTCTTGCTGGCAGAACCTACCTTTAAGTCTGAAGCAACTGTTGCCATAAAACGGGGACAACAATGCTACTGTACTATCTACGACAAATCCTTACGAAAAAACTCATTAACGATCCTGTCTCATATCCTTCTAATACCTACCTACCGCTTTTAACCGACGAAAACAAAAATGGAGGAGGTTTTCAATTCGTAATTTTTTCTTGTTAAATTAAGGCTATGTTGCATTGTGAACATAAACTTACAAACCCCAAATACCGTTTCTCGTGGTCTACAATTAAAATGTAGCAAGAACTGGCAATACGCGGTCAGTTACGCCAATAGATAGTTTCAAGGTAAATTAACAACTCGAAAGCACTGTTGTTCGTTACTATCTCATCTGAATAAATGTAGGTTGATAAATAGATATTTGATACACATAGTTGCTACTTAGTTGAGCGTTGCTGGAGAGCATCATCAGTATGTCCATTGAGTATATTTTCTTTTTTTTTAGATCAGTTTTTTAGTTGTGGTATGATGGATGGATATCACATACTAATTCTTATAGAGTAGGTACTTGTTCATTTTCCATATCATATTGTATATCGTCCTTAAACATTAGAAGAAAAAAATTTGACATATGGTTTTCTCGTGGACCAAATTGAAATGGAACTACACGGGAAACACCAGCTTTCAAATAGAAAAATAATCTTTTCACGCAGTCAAAAGATCCTCCGGTGGTAACAATTAAAAAAAAAACACAGTGGAATTAATAACCTCCTCCTTTTTTGAAGTCGGTTAATAACTAAACTAACGGTTATGACACTTATAACTGTAATACAAATAGGTAGACTATTGGATGATCGACGGTTATCGGAGTACCTACCTACTTGAATGCAGAGCTTTTTCCAGCCGATGCCCGCAGCTACGCCCGCTAGGCCGTTGTAATTTATCAAGGAAACAGTACTGGAATTAAAAGTAGCCTATGACTAGTCTAGGTTATCCATTATGTGTGTGATAATTTTCATAAAAATCTGATCAGCAGTTATTGCGTGAAAGAGTAACAAACATAGGTACATACCTTCCTCATAATTTAAATTCCTCTTAGCATGTACCTAGTGGGATTATGTAATTTCGTTGATTAGAATATTTACCTACACCTTAGCTGATGATACTGCCTGGAGCCCAGACATCTTCATCAAGCTATAGATACTTACTTTCATATAGATCTCTAAAGATGTTCTATCGTGGCTTGAAATCAATAAAACTGCATAACACAGTTGTTACCCCGGTATTCTTAAGAATACAATAGTGCGCTTTGCTAGGATGCGTTGATTGCGTCTGTTCGATTGTTATCTTACAAATGGCCAGTACGCGATAAAATTAAAAATACTCGTTTGCAGAATGATAATGTGCCTATCAACAATCAAGGAGTTCTGATTACCCTTAAAAATCCAGTAAAAACTAGATTTTTCAAGACGGTTTATCAAGGTGACTGACTGGGTTTTTAGACAAAGAGCAAGTGCCAAATAGGTATGATTATTTGCACATTTTTTCTAAACACCTCGTGCTTGATTTGGAAATGTTCCAAGATTTTGTGAGTGATATGATGGACAGTGATGAGATAATTCAACTGTTTTCTCTATTTTCACCTTCAAGATTCGAAAGGAGCTTATGACTAAATAATAGCAGCCGCTCGGGTCGATCTTTAAGTTAAGCCGCGCTCTCCTGGGTTGGACTAAGTATAATTGGGTTTCCTCCGTGCCTCGGAAAACACGTAAAGCTGTTGGTTCCGGCTATCATTAGAAGATTTTTGACAATCCCAGCGTCCCGAAAGTTTGAGAATCAGTCTTACCAAGGGGTAGCGTATTACCCAGAACCAGATCTGGAGATCAGATCAGCAGTCGCACATGATTTTTTAAATTCATGGTTTGTGGTAGGTAAAGGAAAACATCGTGAAGAAATCAGTATGCCTTTGCTGATGGAAAATCATCAAATAACTTTCCCCGCTCTGGACGGACCGGGGGAAGTGACTTTTACTGACTAAACTCACCTCTTGTCCTTCTTTTGCCCTTTATGTTCTGGAGCCGCGGTATATCTATTTCGAACAATCCGCAACCCCGGAAAAACAGTATGCCTGAAAGATATTTCTCGACGGCTTGCAGGAGCCAACTCAGAGGGGTACCCTGTACCCATGGGCGGTATAAAAAAACCAGGTTTGGCACTACAACACAAACAAGAAAGTGAGACAGAACGGTTTTGTCTTCATGATCACAAAGAAAGACTGCCCTTTGTAGTTGTGATTTTACTTTCTGCATTTCAGCTTTTAATATAGACTTTTTCATTCTAGCTTGTTTATAAGTTCAACATTATCTATGGATTCTGTTAGGCATTCACCTGAAGTAGGTACGATAGTCAACAAAGTCGCGTCATTATGAGAAGATCCGACTTTGTTGAAGTTAATAAAATAAAGTTGTAAATTCTATCAAATGTTAACTTATTTTTTTCCTAGAACACTGTGTCTGAAATGTCTGTGCAGAAAATGGTACCTACATTATTTGTTTGTTAACATATTTTAAATCATTTAATCTCTTTGCTGTGTTCTATTCAACAATAATAATTACTGATAAAATCTCCAGCGTTTGATTGTCTACCATAGTACCTACGTGATATTGGCAAAATTGTGGTGTCTCCTTCCACAAACGCCATTAAATAAATAAGTGAAGTGAGAAGATCCGACAAGGAACTCCCCACGAAGTTAAACAACAATAATTTCTCCGAATTGAATAGCCAGACAGATTGTAGACAGCGACGCTGCGACGTACCCTGACCTACAGTAGGTCAGTTTGTCTGATTCCCTTTACTTTAGGGCTGCCATAAATGATGACGACGGTACCTATAAGCTTCATAACTAACAGCAAACAAATTAAAATCTTTTCCATATCAAAGTTCACGTACGTAGAAAGTTGACTTTCTTTTGTTTGTAGAAGACTAGCTTTTGCCCACGGCTTTGCTCGCGTTAAATTCGGGGTAACACAGTTCCCCTAGCGCCTTATTGATTTGTAATAGCAACGCTAAGTTTTCCCTTTTATTCCCTCTTTCTCCCTCACATCCCACTTTAAAAAAAAATGTCCTATGTCCGTCTCCTGGTTCCCAACTATCTCTGTACCAAAATTCATCAAAATCGGTTTAGCCATTAAAGCGTGAAGAGGTAACAAACAAACAAACTCACTTTCGCTTTTATAATATTAGTAAGGATTATTTAAGCAGTCGGTCATGCAGATAAGTCTTGCTTCCTAAATCATCTTTAAAAAACTTAAGCAACAATAGCTAGCTCATTTTTGTTTTGGCTAGGTGGTAGGTCCCTACACACACAATTACACTTTAAAGTGTATGAATTTTTTGATGCTGGGACGCGTTTCGGCATAGAATGAAATCCTGATCTCACTAACTTCCAAACTGCATCAAATACCTAACTCATTGATCAAGAGACCGGGACAATAATGTCCGATGTTTGGGTACGTATGACAACCCTATGCATTGTTTACATTTTGTCGTCGTCCGGTTCATTAATTGATAGTTGACCGAATGGCATACACATATCGAGTTACTAGGCGCGCACACCACATGCATGATTGATGGACATGGACCTATACATTGAGCGACCACAACTTGGTCCGGTGGGGGTATTACTAAGGGGCAGGATACGACTGCAGAGCCTCGACACAAACCATGACTCACCTCCTGTCCTGCCCTTTGTGTCAATCCACCAGCACTTTGAAGTGGCAGAATTCTCTGATTTGACGTTAATAGTAGGGAAAAATATCGAGTCTACTAAGAAATAACACTTGTCTTATTGTTGCAAAACGGATCAGAAAGAGCTGAGTGAATGTCGATGCAATAAAAGCGAATAGTCCAACGAGGTGTCGAGTCGCGTCCAAAACGTGGCCAATGAATTTTTATTGCGTAAAATATAGGTAAGTATTTGATTTTGTAGGTAGGTTTTGTACCTACTCTTTACAGTCACGTGATCGTTGGCGTCAATGTATGTGATAATTTGTTTGTTGATATGAAATTGTTTTGGCTACCAAGGTTGTATTGTGAGTGCTGTGTGACCAATGAGTTGTGAGTGAATGCTGTGTATTACCACTGAATAGATATTTGGTAGTACCGACTAAGTACATTGGTCTAGTGGCTACAAAGCGCTTTCTGCTCCAGAGCAGGAAAGTCTTGGGTTCGATTCCATTTGTACCATTTGTAGTACCGTTCCGTACCGTTCCATTTGTAGTAGGTGCACTCTCTGTTTACTAAATATCAGTCCGATGGGACGGCAAACTGACACGCCCGCAGATAGATCAGGCGCAGGACCAACGGCTTAACGTGCTTTTCGAGGCACGGGGGTATCATACCGGCAACTTCCAAGCCAGAAATATGAGTGTAGGTTTGTCCCGTGACACACGGCACCTTTGAAAATTAGAAGCGTGCCGTGCCGTGGTGTCATTACCGTAGAATATGAAATTTAGAATACCATTAGTTGTTCACAAAGGTGATATGAAAATTTAGCCTATCTAGAGGACGAAGTTATTTTATCAAATTACGCAAGTGGGTATAGGTAGGTACGAATGTTATCTGAAATCCTGGCTTATCACAATTGATATACCAACATATGAAGCATCGGATTACCTAAGAATGCCACGCAAATCAATGCATCATAACATTGCAGGACCCGCCAAACTTTTGCCGCCACGTAAGATTTCGCATTTCAGCCCAGGCGCTACGCAACTCGGATCTGCTTACCACAGTACCTAATAGCGCTTATGGCCAGTTCATATTGTTCTAGTCCAGTGATCGATTCTGACGATGGACTGGAATGGCTTTTCAACATTTTTCAAAATATGCTATCCGCAAGAAACAATATCTGTTCACTGTACGACGTTTCTATTATCGCTTTTTTTGGGGATGGGTCGGAAATCATCAAATAACTTCCCCCGCTCTGGGCGGAGCGGTATCATGTGAACCGGACATTAGCAGTTATGGACCTTGCTCTGTCTCCTGCTTGATATGGAGCCATGGAGGTACCTACATCCAAAATGATGTAATTATGTTTTGTCTTAGGTACTCTTCTGGCGATATTTTCTTTCTAATTTATTTCTGAACAGATTTAAAATAAAACTTCTTCGTCAGACTCCTGGCGACCTGGTTACTAAAACCCACCCATGTTTCTCTTCTTTTGCCCATTATGTTCCGGGGCCGCGGTATCTCATTCGAACCACCCCCAACCCCGGCAGGCGATGGCAGGCCCCTCTGCTAGCTACATGGTATTAAGATCAGTAATCTCGGCATAACGGTGAAGGTAGACATGGTAAAAAAACTGTCTACGCCAGTCCACAATTGACCGCATAGTGCATTACGTAGAGAAGAGGCCTATCGACGATAAGAGCGCTGATTAAAGCTGATCATGTATGAGCATATTTTATAGCTACTAATAGGCCACGAGCCCGTGTTATTTCCGGGTCGCGACCAATCATATTATCGCCTTGAGAGGCTTATCAACGGCTAGTAATATGACCTTTGGGGTCTTGACATTCAGAGATAAGTTAAAGTCTGTGGTTTGTGTAGTCTTGATTACTTATGATGTTTAAGCCCGTTCAGGTGTACTTATAAATTTAGGATAGATAGCAAAAAAAAGCGGACAAATACGAGTTGGACTCACGCACCGAAGGTTCCGTACATACTTGTAGGAAACTAATAAAAGTACCGAAAGTTAGTAGTTGTTCTAACGAAAAGATAAACTATATTGATGGACAAACTTAACTTCGTTGAAAACTGTTGTGTTGTGTCGCCCATACGACATAGGTCGCGATAAGTTTACAAACGGCAATTAAGTTTGTAATCACATTTCTTTTGTGATGCATCTACAAATTTTGTTTTCAGATTTTTCCCTTTACTGGTTCTCTATGACATTGTTTCTTGACAAATTTCATGATTATGAGTAAACGGGAAGTGCCCTATAGTTTTGATTCCCTTTGCCCACACTGCCGTATTTTTTGAATGCGTAGACTTAGAGGCTTGAGTTTTTTACAATTTGAGTAAGTATATGGTTTTAATTTAACTATCAAAATACATACTTACACACTAATTCCTATAGCTATTCAAATAAAATTAATTTTGTTTCCGATGAGATATTTTTTAATATTGACAATATTATTTTCCAAATACGTAAAGTACGGCCTGGCACTACACTGACATAATTATTCGTTAGAGACAGAAGTTCTTGTGTTCTTGTTGATTTTATGGGGCTTCCGTTCATTTCGCAAGGCTCCTACACACAGTTACGCCGCGCACCCGGCGGCATTCAAAGCCTTAAAGGCTTTGCTACACAAAGGAGCCGCCGGCATGGCCGCCGGGGTGTGCCGGCGGGTAACTCGGCTTGTTCCTGGCATTCGAGCGGTAGTGGTGTGCGGTTTGTAGCTAGCGTTTTATGTTGACTGTCACAACCGGAATGGTGCTTGGCTGCTTTGCGCGGCTTTTGCCGGCGGCTTGTATTGCTGGCGGCATACCCGCTCGGCATAAACCCGGCGGCATTGCCGCCGGCACTGTGTGTAGCAGCCTGTATTTATACAAATAAAAATTACAAAAAAAAACAAAGGTTAAATAAGGGCATAAATTATATTTTATTATAATTATAACAACAAAATTATAGAATCACGACACACAACCATCGCGATATTTACTATACAGAGGATAGACAGAACTTATTTAATACATTGTCAAATCAGAACATTTTGGTGGATTTAACACAAACTCATTCCAGTATAACACATTTTTATATTATCTATGTAAATTGGCGGGAATCGCCATTACATTTCAAAACTTGTCAAGGCTCCCGCCATTTTTTTTTTTCAAATAAATATTACATTAATTTCAAGAAAGATTAAAAATGTAGTTTATTAAGTATAGTTTCTAGTATCGGTTACTGTTTTACACGAGTAAATGTTTTATTTTAAAGTATAGTTTGGAAGTAGTGAAAAAAACGGTACACAAAGTAGAGAATAACCAGAGAATAATAACCGCCAAAAGTGAAGATACGGTTCATGCAAAATTGTCCTGCCATTATCCGAATTTATTCGGGGACGGCGGAGCATGCATGTCTTCTTCCTTCGTAACAAAACGGGTTTGTATTCCACTCAGTAATTTGCGATCAGAAATAAAATGATTATGATATTGTGTAATCCTTACTAATATTATAAAAGCGAAAGTGAGTTTGTTACGTCTTCACGCCTAAATAGCTAAACCGATTTTGATGAATTTTGGTACAGAGATAGTTGGGACCCTGGAGACGGAGATAGGCTATTTTTTTAAACTTAGTATTAGTATTACAATAAATCAGGCTCAAGGGCATATCATGTCTTATACCAAATTTAACGCGAGCGAAGCCGCGGGCATAAAAGCCGCACGGGTCGAGTACAGGTTTCAATACTTCCCTGGTTGAAAGCTTCACTACCAAAGTACTATATTTAATAGGCCACTGAAGGATATCTTTCGTGATTTGTTATTACTGTGAGCTCCCGTCCACAGACATACCGACAAAACAGTTACTAATAGACCGACCGACAGTGAACATTTAAATATGGATAGAAAACCATGAATGCGTAAAACAATGTTTACCAAAGAACTGTTTACCAGTTAATAACACCTCTGATTATTCTCTGCATTGTATGTTTAAATACTATTTTAACATGTGATATATTAATGTATTTACAAAGCTATGTTTAAAAGACATGTACAAATTACTACAAAAGGATTTGAAAATTACGGTTTGTATTGGTAACTGACTAATTTTGTCCAAATAAAAAGGGTAAAAAAATGTGTATTTTGTTGTTAATAAATACCCTTTTTCATTTGACATCAGTCATTTAGTCAGTGTTCTTTCTTCTGCAGTAAATTGCACATTTCGAAACATTATAACTTATATGTTTTATACTACGTTATAGATATTATATTAATATAAAAAAGGACTCTAACATCGTAGACTTTTATCACGCAATATGAAGCTACCGTTATAATCAAAGAATACTTTTACTATCAATTAAAAAGTACCATTACACAGAATACTAAATAAATGAAGTGCTCACTGACCAAATTGTGGCAGATTAAACACCGCTCAAAACTTCCTTCAACTTTTATGCTCATAATAAGTTTTGGAATCAAGTGTTATTTTGCTGCAATCCATTCTAGTAATGTTATGCAAATACCTTTATTTATAATTCCGTTTTAACTAAATCCAAGCATGCTATGTTTGAGCTGCTTGTTAAAAGTACCAACGATTTTTGTGAACATATTATAAAACTGTTTTGTTACAAGTGAGCGCTCAATTTATTCAATACTCTATGTAGATAAATGAGGAACAATCTACTACAGTATATTTTTAACGTATCCTACACAATCGTTGATATTTGGACATCACTCTTATAATAGTATGTATGTTTTTTAACGATTCGAATATGTTCCGCCATTTAATGAGTATATTTTAGATGTTACATAAACAATTATTTTGGTTTTAATTTCATTTAGATTTGAACCAAAACTAAGCAAAGCGATAGTTGGTTTTGCGAATAAATGAGAGTAAAGTGACGCGGCGATAGTGTGTTCGCTTTGGTTAGAACGCGGGTTTAGGATGTAATGTAACAGTAAAACATAATTTAGTTTAAAAAAAAACATAATTATGCACAAATAGAGAGCCAGTCTCGAGATAGTTTGTTTTAAAGGCGATCACGACAAAAAGGTAATAAAAAGCGTATGTTTCAAAGACTCAAAAGTATTTAAAACTGTTTTACGCCGAAAAGAAATTATGTAATCAAATAACAAAATTAATTAATTAAATTCTTCATAAAATATTTCTTTAATACTACATACTCTGTCGACTTAAAAATAATACTAAATTGAGAATTAAATATATTAACAGTATATTTCATTTTGGACGTTAATCCGAAGAGATTTTTTACAAAACTCGGGTTAATTACGTTTCAAGCCCATGAATGTTTGAGATACGCATATCTTTTTTTTTATTTATTTCCTGTTAAATAATCAAGGAAACTACATCATAAAGTCTTATCCTGGTTATTTTAGCAAACGACCGGTCAGGTAGGTACTTTAAATTTGATGTTCGTTTTCACTTACTAGGTGATACCTAAACGTATACCTAAAAATAAGTCCTCTGTTGGATTTTGGACGATTGGCTCAGTGTAAAAATACAACTGTGTAAAGATTTTATGGGCTTCATTTAGATGCTTCTTGTCTGGTAAAACAGTTTTTCTTGACATTGAAACAGCTAGCAGAGCTCTTGAGAGTTATTAAACAGTTTATTCGGTATCGGACACAATTAGCAAGCTTGAACCCTGCTCAAATTAATTTCATACATTCGTTACACCTGATTATACCTTCCCACTAATACCCTAAGCCAAGATCCGAGCCTAAGAATAAATATACCATTCTCACTCATTCAGATAACCTCCACGACTTACTTTAAATGTACAGATTAATCAGAAAAAGTATACGGCTACGCTACGATATAATTATAGAGCTGTTACAACCGTATTTTCCCCATCTAACTTGGGATCAGCGGTACACAGCACAATGCATTTTGAATTTTGGCGACACGGTTGGCGCAGTGGCTGAGCGATCGACTGCCGCGTTGCGTGTCGCGGGTTCGATCCCCGCACGGAACAAATATTTGTATGGCCTACAGATAGTTGTTCCGGATCTGGCTGTTTGTGTATGTAAGTTTATATGTTTGTAAATGCACCCACGATACAGGAGAAATTCCTAGTGTCAACGTCCAACGTGTCATCGTCGTTTCTAGGGCAACGACCTTTTGTTAAAAAAAATTAAAACAAATTCTAAGCTTCTGAATAGAATAACCTAACTGAGAGATGATGATCAGCAATCTGAGTACCTGGCATAGAGAAAAGCCTCATACAAACGTGGAATTTTAAGTGCATTATCACAAAGCACAGCAGTACAATACTTCAAAGCTTTACTTCCGAGGAAGGTTACTCTAGCACGACGTTTGTACTAACTCGGAAACACGAAGCGCATACTTTCTCTGGTTTAACTGTTTGTATTTTTAGTTGAGAATGGTTTGTAAATTAAAGCCTTTCAAATCAAATGTGGGAAGCAATTTCGGCTTACCCGTTCATAAAACTTCTAAGAAGTAAATAAAAGAAGACAAAAAATGTACACAGTACCTACAGAATAGAGAAGCACTTTAGCGCTCTAAAAGAGCAGACTTGGGGAGAGATCACATTTATAGAGGCATTGATTAGGCTCGTCAGAAAAAAGCCCTTTGCAATAAAAGTGAAAAAGACATCATTAGCCTCGTTTTAGTTTCAGTTCTAAATGCAAATGTAGTGAAACGTGATAGATTCAGACTTCAGAGTCGATAAGTGTGATTGCTCCCTTAAAGTAACTTTAACCATTTTTGAGGCAAAAACAAATTTTAATTTATATATTTTATTTTTTATAAGTTTACGAAGATTTATAATCTCAATAATATACGTTTAAAAAAGATTATGCGTGGTGTTTAAAAAATAACTAATATTCTTTTTACACATATAATGTTTAATTCACAGTACGGCCTATTATATGCCTACCTTGGGAGGGCATGTAAACAAAATCAGAAACCGTAATAATTCTCAGCTTTATAAATAGGCCAACTTTAATTTAGCAAAGAAGGTTAACATAAATACAAATTTGTTTAAAACATATTCATTATAATATTAAATTAAACTTATTTTCTTTTCTTTGTATAGCATCAATATTAATAAATCTGACCAAGCATGGTGCGCGGTGATTTGTTAACCATTTTAAACAGATTTTTAACAAATTAAAATCTTTTTCTGTTAGTTTTTTATTTCCCGAGAGCACATAATCATTGCAATTTGAACCTTATTTCTATACCATAAATAGTACACAGCTCTTGGTGTTTCGCCCCAGTACTCAAATCCGAGTCAGCCCATTCTAGCCTCAAAATTCAACGGGTATTTAAAATAAATAACTTAACTGATATTATTTCTTCTGGACAAATAATGTAGTTTAGGTTTGTATAAGTCAGAGGTGTCATATCTTTGAACTTTAGTCCTCGTCACGGATTTGAACTTGCCGTTTGGAGTGTGTGTTTGGGCTGTTGTCTGAGTATTCTGTTCATAGTTTTCCACTGATTTGTCGCTCGAAGGACTGTTTGGTAGATCTGAAAATTGATAGGTTATTGGTTAATATTGATTGTGTGAAATTGTTTGGCAACTATTTAGATTCGATTTCTGAAAGCCTTGGTTTGTCTGTTGTGTAATCTAATGCAATTTGGTTACTTGTGAGTTTTTAACACAGTATTTTCACCTCAAAAAAATACAAAGTAATTTTTAATCTCATTATTATATTGTTGCTGCTACTGCCAACTGAGTCAAAGCCCCCGAAGGGCTAGGCAGAGGTCTTCCTAATTGAGCATCCACATTTAGCCAGTTGTAATAGGGCGAGCCTATTTCCATCAATTGGGCACAAATACGGACTCTGTGGTTGTTACTGAGAAATGTATGATGGAAAAACCCAAAAACACTTTGCCCGACCCAGGAATCGAACCTAGGACCTCTAACTCAGCAGTCCCGCTTGCGACCACTAGACCAACGAAGCAGGCAGTGATCTTTATAGCAGTTTAAATAAATTTTGCTGTTGTTAGAGGTAAAATAATCATGAATAAAAATGGATTGATGTCCTCCAATCAGAACAGCTGACGGGTTTTACGTGGTCTAGCTTTCAGAAACCGATTGATTAGTAAATTGTTATTTATTAATATTTTCCTATAGGATTTGCTGGGGGCTAAATAAAATTTGAAGCCTATAAATGAATATCGGCTATCCTATACAAGTTTGGCTAAATAAATTAAGACGACAATCCTAAAGAATTACCCTATATTTATCAAAGAATAGATAATAGACACTTTACTTACTAAAAGAAAACCTTCAAGAAACGGTATTCTTTTAATATTTTCAGTATATTTAATAAAATCATCATCTGCCTAGCCGTTCCCAACTATGTTGGGGTCAGCCTTTTCCCACCTATGCAGCTGAATACCAGTGCATTTCCTTCCAGGAGGGTATTTTTAATTGAAACATTTGTACTCACTATTCCTCCTAGGTCTTGCCAAGCCAACCCGTCTAGCACGACCCAAGTACTTTGACCTGGTCGGGTGCGATACCCTATTGTTGTTTGAAACTTCTTCGCTTTCTGAAATATTTCGTACAGAACTTGACATAAATATTTATTCTTTAAACAGGTATACACCGCAAGCGAAGGAATGTTGTGGTATACTGACTATAATGAGTCATTTTCAATTTAAAATTAACTCAATAGTTTTGTAAATCGCTTGAAATCATCGTGAAATATCAGTTTTATATTTAACGATAGTATTTCCTGCACTAATGATTATACTTTTGTATGCTTTTTATTGCGAAAAGCAGTCTTATGTCTATACAAATAAAAGCTTTTTCAAAGTAGTAGCGGGATATAAACAACAACACACACAACTGCAGATGTGCCCAAAAACTCTAGCAAGAAGAATACTAATGACTGGTAAACTTTATGGAGACTTAATCACAATAACTAATTATAAGGAGATTAACGGGTCAGCTAAGCAAAGCAACTTGAACTAACTCCACTTCATTATTGGCGAAAATTCTAAAAACAATAACGGTTTTATAGGACATTGAAAAAGGAAAATCAGCCTAAAATATTTCCACTACTATGGCAAAAGATCTCCTCTACTGGAGAAGGTGGACTGTCCACCAATGGATCCATCACCCAGGACGGGTTTGTAGATATCGCACGTTTAGCCCATTCACCATAGCAATAGCGCTTTGGCAAATTATAACCACCATCCAATCGCAGATGCATTTGAAAAACAAAGACTTACCTTCAGTAGTTGAAGAAATCTGGTCCGAATCGCTCAACTTCCTCATTTTCTTCAAAACCTGTCTGTTATTATTCTCCGCACTCTCAACGTCCCCCAGCTTCCTCTTCAAATGTAACTCGTTATCAATACTTGACTCTGTACAATAATCTATCGAGGGGTTTTCATCGTCTACAACATTGCCAAGTATAATCTCCATGACTTCCTGTCGAGATGTTTTATTCACCATCTCTTCTAACTTAGCATCATAATCACTTGATAACTCAAATGAACATTCGGACTTGACAGGACTGAAGACTGGTGAAGGAGACTTTGAAGCGAAAGTATTATCAACAGGTAAAGATATTTCAGAAGCCAAGCTAACATTTTTAACGACTTTTTTCTCTGTTTTCGGTAATTTTAAATGACCATTTTTGTAGTAATTTATAACTTCGTAATTTCCAAAAGTAGCACAAACCTCTTTCAGAATATTTTCTTCATATGTATCGCAATTAATAATGTGTATCTTGTTGGAAACTGCATTTCTTTCCGTGTACGCTTTTAGGAAATCGCTGTACTGATGTCTTTTTAGTTCTGCATCGAATTTTTCGTGTTCTGCGAAATATTTTAAAGTGTCTTCTTCTGGTTTCAGGCTTACGGGTTTAGATTCTTTGGGCTCATTGGATTTACTGTTATCTATTTCAGAAACGATAGTTTCTGTTTTAAGAGGAACGTTAATTTCAATACTTTCGATACTGTCTGTCTCAGCTTCTAAGCACGGTTCAATAGCAGGTTCATCAGTTTCTGACAACTCTTCAGTAATGATTGTAACTTCAAAAAACTCCGTTCGTTTTTTATTTTCGTCATCGATTAAATTGTCTAAAGCATCCTTTTTGTTCTTTTCGGAAGCTTTACTGTATTCTGATATTTCTTCCATTAGCTGTGAAAATGGTTTATTTTCGTTGTAAGTTTCACTTTTATCCAGCTTCGTATCTGAGTCATCAAACATCTCTGTATCATTAGTTAACGTGTCTTCAAGTTCGTCTATAATTTCAGTTGTTACTTTATTTTTGTCTTCATTTTTAATAGTTTCTGTTTTAATTTCTTTTTCACTCTTTTCTTGTATTTTGGCTTTTGATTCGTTAGTTGACTTTTCATCTTTTTCTTGTTCTGTCTTGCACATTTTATTTTGCATCATACTGTTGACTTCGTTTGCTATGCACGCGAATTCTAGCTCCGGCCCAGGAATACTAGAATATACCTGACTCAGACTAGGCCTTACATTCGCTTGAAATTCAAGAAGTAACGCAGCTTCTTGGTTCATTCTCTTCTGTTCTTCATCAAGAAACTTCCTCATCTTCATCATACGTTTAGCTTCTTCCAAATTCGCTGCGAATTTAGGCTTTTTTAAAGTTACATCGGGCACAAAAGGTAGTCTTGGGGGACTGGCTATAGGGGTTTCTAAATGATTTTCAACTCTAATAGGTTTCTGGTTAGTTTTCGTGCCACTAGCTGTAGTAACTCTATGATCTTTATCACTGGGACTCGTGGATTCACTAGCTGTTGAAGTATTATCCGATTTAGAGCTTGAACCTTTGGTTTCCTTCTTATCTTCTACAGGTTTTGGACCGGGTTGGTTCTGTGATCCTTTGGAAGAGGAGCTCCCGTCATTAGAATCCCTGTCCGTTGACCGTCTGCTATGGTTACCTCTCCCAGACAAACTATAATGGTCATCAGTATCCTTTTTCTCCTTCTTCTTATCTTTCTCATCATGTTTGCTCTTAGAACTGCTCTTTTTATCTTTATCAGACCTATGCGAGCCGGATTTGGAATCTCTTTTGTCTCTGGAACTTCTATCGGAACTTTTTTCAGAGCTTCTTTCGGATTTGTGGCTGGACGAAGACTTCTTGTCGTCTGAAGATCTTTTGTCGCTTGAGTGCTTTTGGCTTGAACTTGAGTTTCTATGAGATTTAGAGTCTTTGGAGTCTCTATGGCTAGAGCTGCTCTTGTGGGAGGAACTTCTGTGTTTAGAGGAGTCTCGACTATCTTTTTTATCACTTCTTTCTCTGGACTTCTCTCGTTCTTTATCTCGACTGGATTTAGATTTGCTATGATCATCTTTAGGTTTCTTATCATGTCTGCTACTATCTCTAGACGTAGATTGCTTAGAATCAGATCTTTTGTCCTTGCTACTAGAATGTCTGTGCGAATCTCTGGATCTATGCGAGGTCTTATGACTGCTCTTTCTCTCATCATTCTTCTTATCTCTCTTATCTTCTGAGTTCTGGTCAGCTTCTGGAACTTTCTCAGCATTAATCTTACTGTTTACGTCACTTTCGTAATCTATTTGTAAATTGTTGCTGTTTGAACTATCGTCGTACAACGGCGTATTGAAAGTGTTTATATTAATTTGACTATTGAACTGGTAGGCTAAGTTTGTTTGCTCAGGATCTTTCTTTTCTAGTTTTGCTTCTAGAGGGTTGTTCTCTGGAGATTTAGCATCTATAGCGAATCTGAAGGAACTTGGCTCTTTTTTGTCATTACTTTTGCTGTCCGAGTCGTTTTCAAACGCCTGTTGAGCATCACAAGAATTCTCATTATTGTAATTCCTGATTGGAGTTAACGGAGACATGTTCCTTCTCAAAGAGGAGTCGCTGCTTGAATCATCATCACTATTTGGATCAAGGGTTATTGGTTTAAATTGTTCTTTGTCATCTTTCGGAAGAGGTATTTCATCAGGATGAGGTACTTCAGACATAGTGTTAGGTTCTTTTGGAAGTTCTATCTTTTCTATGTCGATGTTTTCGGCTTCGGCTTTAGGCGGGCTGTTGTCTGGTGGTGGGATATTCTCTAGTTTTATATCTTCATGCATTGTCATATTAGTTTTCTCTGTATTCTCATCAGAATCGGTGATAAGTTCAATAACAGAGGTTTGTGAGTCACCTTCGGCTTTTAGCTTTTCTATTTCAGATATATAAGGTTTATCTTCATCTTTTATATCCACCTCCATTTTGTTTTTGTCCTTAAAATCTTGATCCATGGCCTCTGCCTTATCCTCATTGCTCTTGACTGACCCAGGACTGACGGCTTCCAGGTCTTCTGGCAGGAGATCATCAGTACTAAGTTTCCCATTGGAAGTTTCAGTGGAGGTAACTGATTTTTTTCTGGATATTCCTAAGTAGTTATATACTAGGTCTTCTACTTGAGGTATGAATACGGAAGCAACTTTCGGGTTCACAACTTGATCAACTATTCTTTCGACGCCTTGTTCTAGGTAGTTGCCACTGTAATCAGAGATTGATGATGTTAATAAGTATAGCATTGCATAGCTAATTTATTCTCTTTCATAAGTCTACTCCATAAAATATATTTCATGAATGATCCGTGTCTGTGAATTGCTTGCTAATTAGTGGTGCCACTTAAATATAGTACAAAAAAGAATGATTTAAGTACTTTTTTTAATGGTATATATTCAACGTACCAAAATTGTAATTTTAAGGTTTTAATTATAATAAATAAAATTGAAGTTATTTTATAGCACTGAATCGACACAGAATATACAAATATAAATGAACATCTTTTGTTTTGTTTTCTTTTGCAAGCACTCCAGACTAGACACTCAATGTACCTCTTTAAGGAATACACGCAAAAACTTACTCCAAGATATGTTTCCTAAGCTTCTCTCTCAGCTGGTTCTTGTTTAAGTCCGGCTTCCACACCTGTCGTGACAGGAACGAGGACACAGAGTTCTCGACACGCTGTCTCAAGTTCTGGTAAGCAGGACGAGTGTCCACGTCCGCGATGCAGTCTTTACGGAACTGGAATGGATGGATTGACGCTTAAATATGGAATTAGGTGTTACTTTGGAAATGTGTGGCAGTCATCATCATCTGCCTAGCCTTTTCCCACCTATTCCATTTAACACAACTCAACATATGCACAGTAATGGACTTATACATGGGTTCATACTTCTATGTTAGCATTACTACAAGACTGAATGGGTAACTAGACATTAGACATATTACTGCCGCTCAACTGTGGGTAGCAGCTAGCAGCTCCGAAGTATAGTAGAAAAGACAGGTGACCTATACTCAGCAGAATGGTACAAAGCAGTCAATGAAAACAAAGATGATTACTTTAGTAATTGTATGGTCAGTGCATACAGCGGTGTTTCGTACTAGTGGTATGATAACTGGCTAATATTTTATTTCACTGCAGCCTGAGCTTATGAGATAAGATTACATTATTCCAAAAAATTCAATAATTAAGTTTAATAATTATTATTTGTTACACCCAATGGCTTAATTGCCAAGAGCTTCAACCAACACCTAAAGAGGCTCTTGTTAGATGTCTGGGTCAAGGATTTGATAAAGAAAGTGGTACTCCTGGACACGTCTCGTATTGTTAGGAGGTACCTCTCTCTGGAGCCCTGACTGGTGGTAGCTTGGACCTTGTTCTCAATACCGGTGGGCTACTGTTATTTATATTTTTAAAAGTGTTTTGTTGTATGTTATTTAAATATTTGTTAATATTATTTTTATTAAGAAATATTTAAAAATGTAAATAATATTAAATGAGTGTAAGTCAGTTTCTTACCCTAAATATATAAAATAACTAAATTCCTTTCACAGTTTGTTTGCATAATTATTTACCCTGCACAAAGTGTGTTTACACATTTATCTAGGTTTTTGGAATTTCCAAACTTGAAATCACAACATAGTCAGCCTATCTCACTCGTGCCAGGACAATAGTCTTCTCTCTTCTCACAAGGACTCACAAACTTAAAAATATATTATCTACAATGACATCAAAACTAAAGGGTTAGGCAAAAGTGTATCTACTAGTACATCCACATTTAGACATTCTACTAATAGGGGAGCCTATTGCCATCAGGCAAGCACGAATCCAGAGTCCGTGGCATATTGCCCAACCTAGGAATCAAACCCAAGACATTATGCTCAGCAGTTACGCTTGTGACCACTCAACCAACATGGCAATCTACAGCAAGTTGCACTTCATAGTTACAGGACAGTTTATCCACAACACTGACATAATATACAAAATATGTTATCATTGTAGGGTGTGCAACAATAATAATTTCATATCACTTCAATATTATTATGTGTAAAGAGTAAACCTTAGTTATCTATTACACTGTACTTTAATGCAAAATGAATTGTATAAGTTTTAATTTTCAAGTCCTCTTGCATAAAACTTTAATTGGAGAAAGGAAAATATTGTTGACAAACTTGGTGTTAAAACCTGTCTTAAACAACATGAATGCAAGAGATATCAAATCAAAATATTTTTATTTCACATAGGCCTACATGGGCACTTATAAAACGGCGAGAAAAGATGCACGGTTCGGGTTGGTCGTTTCCTATGTAGAAGAACCAGGGAGAAACACCATGTTTACTCTTTTAAAATCATTTGGTTTTACAATGTTGTTGTTACAGCGTTAGTTAAGTACTAAAGAGTGAGAGAACATAGTGGGCCCGACAATAAGTCATTGCTTACTTTACAAAACGTGAACTAAAATCATATGTTAACAAAAGTTGACAAACATCTAAGAATATAACGTATTGATTAATGCTTGTGCCTTCTCTGAATGAGTAGATTCCTTTGCTTAGCAGTGGGACAAGAAACAGGCTGGCGTATGCCCACTTGCAGCACAATTTGCAGAGTTCAAAGGAAAATATATAATTTGTAACAATGTTCTGTTTGAAGATGTATATATCATCGAAAGTGTTTCTATTCCAAGTTTACCTTGGAGAACACATTATTAATATATGCAGCAATTGATGCTTTTTAAGAACATTTAAGATTATTTTGTTTGAATTGGCATGACTACTTGGATGAAAGCTAATAGAATTGTATATTGTGCAAAAGTTGTAGAAAAGTAATTAATAAAATAAGTTTAAAAATGTAAGTGACTATGTCTACTGTTGACTTGGTTATTTGAAATCTTATAATTTAATTTAAGTAAAACAGTAAAGTAAGCATAATTTAGTATTTATTAAAAGAAACTACCCTTTTACACAAAATAGCTTTTACCACAGACAAAGTTTTTATTTCATAGCAGACAGCAAACAAATATTTTAACATCATAATCTGCTTAGCCTAAACTGACTGCATTGGGATCGGCTTCATGTCTAAGTACAAGTAAATTGCATGGAGTGATTTTTATAAAACATTACTTTTTGTTAGATTTCTTATCACTGTGTGGGCAACATACATTCTTTTTGTCAATTCATATTATGAATAAACTTGTGAATAAAAATCTTGCGCGAGCAGAAATAACAATAATAATTAACTTTTTTTGTAGCATTGTATTGTATAACGGGCTGGTGTCCGCAACTCCACGTCTGAGGCGCGTATTTTGCGTATGAATGTTTTGTAGCATTCAAATCACCAAGATACATGCAGTTCTTAGTATGAGCCGCTATTAGATTTGTCAGTCTTTTGGTAGAATTATATTGCTTGTTACTTGTTCTAACAATGTGTTCGTTAAATAATTGAATTTGAACTTTATCATTACAGGAACAAAGCAATAAATTAAGAGAAGTTGCCACATGAACTAATCTACAATCTTATTTAATTGGTTTTGGTACATACTTTGTTAAATGTATATGTTAGCATGAGTCCAAAACTGCTGATTTACTTTGAATTGTTACATACATTGAATGCCTGCTATATATCCTAGATATTATCAGTATTATAGTACTTAATTACCTGCCATATGTACCCCTTATAAATTAACTAAAAAAGATTTTTTATAGAAAATTAGAACATGCAAGTAATAGTTCAACAGCTACTGTCTAGGGATAGGTATACAAACTTTTATAGACTGGGAATGAACTTGTATAAGATTTTTTTAACCATATTGGAAAAGCTAAGAAACAATTTGGGAAAATAATACTTGACTTGTGATACTAATGTGGTTCAAGAAAGGGACACACAAGGTCAGAGAAAAATGGCGACTTGAACCCTATTTACACTAGAAAGGGCAAAACATGGTGATGTAAAATAGTTGTTTAACTTACCTGATCAAATATACCCTTCGATTTTAACTCATAAACTAGTTGATCGACCAGCCTAGGATCCCCGGGCATGTATTGCAAATGCGCCATATTTACGGCATTAAATAACTATAATATTAAATAATTATTACTCTAATACTTTAGGCTACGAGTTATTGCTAATCTAATATTTATTATTGCGAAATAAAATATTTAAAACATCTACGAAAATGAAATACGACAAACACAGTCAATATATAAGGGAAGGGATGGCAACTGTCACAACAAGTTTCGATAGTATCGATGATTGAGTAGAATCGATAATTTTGTCTACTTTTATTGATCGTGCTTTAATTTGAATAATGACTTGAAGCAATGAGTTGCTGAATAAGTAATTAAAATACAAAATATAGATACATGCGGATAAAATAAATAGTGGCGTCTTCAACATTTCAGGATAAATTAGATTCAACTCGAAAAAAAAATCAAATCGAGTTATTTTAATATCTCTTAACTTTTACTTATTCGCATTAATGGTGTTCATTTTATTAAATTAGTATTCATGATTTTTTATAGTTATTTTTATTTTTTATTCCGCATTTAAGCAATACTTCGATAGTGCTTGCGTTTTTGATAAGAAAACATTATTCTAAGATTTGTCAACAAATGTAATAATTTACTTTCTGGAATAGCACAAAATCATAAAATTAATAACTAATTTGTTTAAATTAAAGGTTTGTTTCTCCAACAGTCGTCACTTCCCAAGAACATCCCTATAGACATAAAAAAAATGTGCAAGCGAAGGCAACGATAATATTGACCAAACAGAAATCCCAATTCCATTTGTTTTATATATTAAATGTATGAGTTTTAATACAATCATATTGATAAATTAAAAATATCAAGAAAAACATTAAACACTGCAATTTCACAAAAGTTGAGTTGCATGTTAATATCGATATGAAACAAAACGCACTGTAGAATTTACTTTTGTACTGGTCACACGGACACCGGACGGCGGACACCCTTGTCAGTTCAGTTGTCAATCGTTCGTTTGTTGTCAACATCTACATTTCAAATTGTGTTTGTGAAAATCGTTTTATTTCAGAAGAAATACACTTAAAATGAAAACTGTGTCGGTAAATAATGACGAACATAATAGAGTACATTCCGGTTTAATTCAGCAAGAAAGCCAAGAATGCATCGCTACAGGTAAGCATAAAGTCAAAAATACGTTAGCTATGTATATCCCGCCCAAATTCTGAAAACCAATTTTTGAATTGACGTTTCTCTCTCACACTTCTTGCAGAGTATTTTCAAATGTCAGCTATAAATTTTTGTTGATAACCTGTAATTTTGTATTTAATTCGGATTCAAAATACAAAATAAATCCAACAAAATGAACAAATTAACGTCTTACACGATTAAAAAAGTTCACCAGGCATATTCTGAGAAAATGTTGACACCAACGAGTTTCGTAGATTTAAGTCTGCAGAATGCTAAACAAAATAAAGATTTGAATGCATTTGTGACTTTGACTCACGATGCTGCTGAAACTCATGGTATTGAAAGTGAAAAAAGGTTTTATATCTCCAAAAACCCGAAGCATTTAGACGGTATTCCTATTGGGATTAAAGATAATTTCTGTACAAGTAATATTATGACCACCTGTGCGTCGGAAATGCTGAGGAACTTCGTACCAAGTTATGATGCGACAGTGTACTCAAGATTGCGAGCTGCTGGTGCCTGCTTGATAGGCAAATGTAACCTTGACGAGTTTGCTATGGGCTCTGGAACAGTAGACTCAGTGTTTGGTCCAACTCGCAACCCTTGGCTATACAACAAGGAAAATTGGAGAATATCTGGTGGAAGCTCTGGAGGCAGTGCAGTTGCTGTAGCTTCAGGGTCCTGCATAGCAGCAATAGGCTCAGACTCAGGTGGATCTACACGAAACCCAGCAGCATTATGTGGTGTTGTAGGATTAAAACCAACCTATGGTCTGGTATCCAGACATGGTTTAATACCTTTGGTTAATTCAATGGATGTTCCTGGTATCATAACAAGATCTGTTGAAGATGCTACTATAGTGTTAAATGCAGTTGCCGGGCCAGATGACAATGACTCTACAACAATAACTAAGCCGCATACACCAATCACACTAGAAGATGTAGATCTTTCCAAGGTAAAGATAGGAATCCCTAAGGAATACCACTGTGAAGGCATGAGCACAGAAATGATTGATACGTGGAGTTGTGTAACAGATTTATTAGAAAATGAAAAAGCTATTGTCAAATCTGTTTCATTGCCGCACACATCAGTTTCAATAGTGGTTTACTCAATATTAAATCAATGTGAGGTTGCCAGTAACATGGCTAGATATGATGGCATAGAATTTGGCCTTAGAGCCAACAGTAATAACTCTACCGAAGAGTTGTATGCCTGTTCAAGACATCAAGGCTTCAACAATGTGGTCCGCTCAAGAATCCTGGCTGGCAACTATTTCTTACTAACAAGAAACTATGTTAAATACTTCATAAAAACTCTGAAACTACGGAGGTTGATTTTGGATGATTTCAAGCAAGTTTTCAATAAGGAAAATGGAGTTGATTTGCTTTTGACTCCAACTACGTTAACAGATGCACCGTTGTATAAAGATTTTGTAGAAAAACATAATAGGGATCAGTGTGCGCAACAGGACTATTGTACACAACCTGCCAATATGGCTGGAATACCTGCTATTTCAATCCCAATAAGACTGTCGAAGAACAAACTACCGTTATCTCTACAACTTATGGGACCCTCATTATCCGAAAATTTGTTGTTAAATGTAGCTAAGAAAATTGAAAGTCTTGTACAATTCCCCGGAATGAAAGCTGCTAGTGTTATTGAATAGATTTGTGAAAAAATTACCAACATTTTTCTGTAGAAAATTTTAATTTATCAATATGAATTAAATGACTTGTTTTAAAAGTAGTTTATAATTTATTTAAAAAAACGGCCAATTACGAGTTGGACTGGCGAACAAAGGGATCCGTACCATTATCTATATATAAAAAATAGCGAAAAGATCATGTTTGTTGAATGAGACCATTAAATATTTATTTTACTCCATTTTTAATATAGCAGCAACATCACCTGTGAAAATTCCTACTAATTCCATCTAACTATCACGGTTTAAGAGATACAGGCTGGTGACAGACAGATTGACAGCAGAGTCTTAGTAATTGGGTCCCGTTTTACTGGGTATGGAACCCTAAAAATCAATACAATTTTACCTTCTGCTGCAATATCTATTCTCCTATATAAAGCTGACGTCATGCGTCAGTGCAACCAACCCAATAATATTGATCCATCCTTTTACGTAACTTGCTCAGAAGTACCTACCTACTTTGCTTGTATAGTAAGTATCATTTCTCCCATTAACAAAATTCAATCTGTATCTTTCTACACCTTTAATCCATCTCGCATTTCCAGCGGCCCTAACATCAGAGATTCTATCGAAACTGAACATATCCATCGACGCTTTGCCTCAGAAATGTCAGCAGCTGCTGCGTCAAGCTGCCGAAGCACAACACGCAATGGATATCAACCAACTCGATCCCATCGCCATATCCTTACACCAAACAAAGGAAATATCGCAAAAATTGGAAGACGAATACGAAATATTAAAGTTAAAACAAAAGAATGTAGAGTTGCAAGCGAAAATCGACCGTAATAACAAGTTTTTGGAAGGTTTGAGGAAAGAATTGCAGAATTCGCAAAATTCATTGGCGAGTCAGAATCCGAATCCGGAGAACATTCAGGATTTTATCAGGCAGTTGAAGCAAAAAGTGGCTTCGTATGAGGAGAGCTGTGAAAAGGCTAAGGTATGTCTTAATTTATTGTTTGTATAATTTAAGAACTTCTATTTGCCATTGTGATGAAAGTATCAATCGTCAGAAAAAGGATTACTTTTAAGTGGCTGCAGTAAGTTCAAGTCCCACTTAATATAAAGTGCCTATTGCCAGCAACTGGGCTGGACTGGGGATCCATACTCCTACAGAAATACCTGCAGAAAAACATCCATTACACTGCCAAACCTGAGAATTGAACTCAAGGTTTCACATTTAGAAGTAGAGCTTGGGTCCTCTAGAGCTTTTGTTCAAATAGTTTCAAAAACCCATTTTGCTTTCATGTTCCAGACAAAGTTCTCCAAGCTGTCAGTTCCGGACGCCATATTGCCGGCGTCACTGACTGCTTCGGTAGCGACCCTGGCGGCGCTGCGCGAAGAGGCCGCCTCGCTCAAACTGCGCGCCGACGATGTGGCGCTAGCACGAGAAGCTAGGGACACTTTTATTAGGTTACGGAGATAGATTACTATGTTACTAGGCACTAGCTGTGCTCAGAGGTTTCACCCACTGCTCAGCTTTTAAGGGCTGACACTGCGTTAAACGGGCACCCGCCGCGTGTTTGCAAGTGTGGGCTCTGCGGGTATGTGAAGGACCCTGTCACAGGTACCTAAACAGTTAATTTGTTTGGCCTCATATGACAGAGCGACACTGGAGTTTCACAATTACTCTTTCTCTGTCGAAAGGTTTTTTCACAAGCTTTTCATCAAGCGTTATTGAGTGTACAAGCCCGCGCATGTTACCGCTGGCGGGCCCCGCGCGTGTTACCGCAGGCGGGCCCCGCGAGTTACCGCAGGCGGGCCCCGCGCGTGTTACCGCAGGCGGGCCCCGCGCGTGTTACCGCTGGCGGACCCCGCGCGTGTTACCGCTGGCGGGCCCCGCGCGTGTTACCGCTGGCGGGCCCCGCGCGTGTTACCGCTGGCGGACCCCGCGCGTGTTACCGCTGGCGGGCCCCGCGCGTGTTACCGCAGGCGGGCCCCGCGCGTGTTACCGCTGGCGGGCCCCGCGCGTGTTACCGCTGGCGGGCCCCGCGCGTGTTACCGCTGGCGGACCCCGCGCGTGTTACCGCTGGCGGGCCCCGCGCGTGTTACCGCAGGCGGGCCCCGCGCGTGTTACCGCTGGCGGGCCCCGCGCGTGTTACCGCTGGCGGACCCCGCGCGTGTTTCCGCGACGGTTCACTTTTGTATGAAACCGCGCGGGTGTCCGTTTAACGCAGTTTCAGCCCTAAGTGTCGTAGCATTATGTTATATAGCTTACGTCACTCAGTGATTAGGAACGTAACATTCTAATGGTGAAAGAATTTAATAAATATTAGTTTATTTGTTACAAACGGACTAAGATGTATCTTTCCTCTTCCTATAGTAGTGTAAATAATATTAGTATAGATAGTGTAGACTAGTGCGCCCCGTGGTGTTACCCGAGGTAAAAACCATATTAGACTTATTTGATCATCACACAGGAATACTGTTTTTTTCTGGGATGCATACAAATCTAGTTAGTTTTTTGAGCGTCAAGGAGTAAGAAACATACATACAAACTTTTGCCTTTATTATATTAGTTACATATTTACTACGTACTAAGATTTCTTTTACGAATTGGAAATTATCAGATAACTTCTCCCGCTCTGGGCGGCATGGAAGGAATTGTCAGACTTTTACTGACTAAAATCCATCCATATTCCTTCTTTTGCCATTCGTGTTTCGGGGCCCCGGTATCTATTTCCAACAACCCGCAAACCAAACTACTAAGAATAAAGCCTCGTTTTTAATAGTAACTAAGAGTTGAGCATAAACAAAATAAAATAAAGACACCCACATAGTCAGCTCATCGTCGCTTATGCCCTAATTTTACTTTGTGTAAGAAACACGTTCCAAATAATTTAAACCTTCGCGCGACAAAGTGTTACGACGGGTGTAAAGTTTACCTACATTGTTACCCTACATTTTTGTAAACAATCGTGCAACGGGTTGTTTTAGATATTGACTCAATAAATGAGATTGTAGGATCACTATTTAACTTAAGGGTTAATTAAAAATATGTTTATTAAGCCTTATTTAGTTTTTTTATTTCCAATAAATATTTTAGACAAACGTTAAATATAAATATCTAATTTAACTTTTATTGTTAAATTAGGTATTTTTTATTAAACATAATAAATTATCTTTTAACGACGTAAAGCAACAACAGACAATATTAGTGGTTTATTTATGGACATGAAGTCAGCAAAATTATTTAGTTCCTAAGCAAGTTCAAATCATTAACATTAATTAATATGTTTTTATTTTATTAAAAACAATATCGTCATGCATTGTTGAAGAGCTTTTAGCTAAATAATAATAGTTGCACGAGTCGCTACCCCTTCGTAAGACTCGTTGTCAGACTATCTGTAACGACTGTCAAAGATCTAAAAATGACTGCCGGGACTAACAGCTTAACTTGCTTTCCGAGGTACGGAGGAAATTCGATATGTGACGGGTCCACAAACATAGGCAAGTGCGGCTTAGCCTTAAGATCGACCTGAGCGGCTGCTATTATTTAGCCACGAGCTCATCTCGCAAATCGGGAAATTATTCCTAGTCAGGGAAAAAAAACTCCTTTATACTTTGGCCTTCTTCATTGCATTCTTCTGGAGTTTTTTCGGTTTGTGTCTCGTGCTCACCAACACAAGACAAACCGCACGCGGCCATTGGTTGAGCTGTGAAACAATGAAAAAATTAGATTTAGACTAATCTGAAACCCGCAAATAAAAATGCAGATTCTGCTAGACCTGAGCACAAAGCTAATGGTTCATCTGTCAATGGTCCGCTCCACCCAAAACGGGAGAAGAAAATTTATGAACACCCAAAAAAAAAACCAGCCGAATGAGAGGCGGACTCACGCACCAAGGGATCTGTACTTTGCGACATCAATTTTGATTGCGTAGACTTACAGGATTGAATTTACACAGCTCCGAAGTCGACCTTGAGTATATGGTTGTAATTTCACCTCGATACCTTCACACGTTCCCTAGATACAGGGTCTTGAAAGGCACACATACAGACGGACGGACAACCAAGTGATCCTATAAGGGTTACGTTTTTTCGTTTTAAGGTACGGAACCGGAACCCTAAAAACCTTTATTGAAGGAGTCTAGAAGGTTACTAGGCAGTTCTCTTTAATTGATATAAAAGTACATACCTGGCATCCCCACCACAGTGAACCTAGGCTTCAGATCCATTCGGTGGAACCCATAGCCCGATCGACCCCTCAAGCCCCACAGGAAGTCCTTACTGTTGACAGTGCTGATGCCCTTGTCCTTGTTGGTCTGAAGACACTTGTCCCTCGGCTCAGTGGTCTGGCATTGGATCTCGGAACGCATGTGACTGTAGTTGGTTTGTGTTGAACGCGTTCGGCAGTTTACTATGTTCGCCTGTGTGAAAAAAGACGAAATCAACAACTGAAGACGGGACTTCGACTTTAGTTTAGGACAAAAAGGACAAAACTGAAGACGAGGCTTCGGCTTTTTTTTGTTTTTGGGGTGGGAAATCATCAAATAACTTCCTCAGCTCTGGGCGGAGCAGGGGGGAGTGTCAGACTTGTACTGACTAAAACCCACCCACGTTCTTTTTATTGCCCTTTACGTTCCGGGGCCGCGGTATCTCTTTCGAACAACCCGCAACCCCGGCGGGCGGAGGCCCTGGCAGGCCCCTCTGCTTTGTTGACATCTCTTTGAGGCGCGCGTGAAACACTAACGCTCCGACGACACGGCCTGTCGTCAATAGACGGACGGACGGTGAGCTACCCATTGCTCACCGTCCACAGGCCCGCATCTACAGTGGCCGGGAGTCGTCTCGCGGCGCCCGTCGCCCGGGGCGTCTCCCACGACGGCTGGGTTGGTTTGAGGTTTTCTCCCTCAAACGCCCGGCCTCGTCCTTCGCTAGCATGACTGCTTCGCACGCGGAGGTGACCGCTTCCCATTCCCTCTCGCCCCGGACCATGGCCTGCCCCAGGGCCGGTCGCTCCCCTCTATCTCGGGCACGGCGATGCTCCGCCCCGCTTGGCAGACCGCCACTGAGGCTTCGGCCTTATTTTTGGACAAGAAGGATGACACTGAAGACAAGGCTCCAGCCTTGCTTACTTCTGGATTAAAAGGATGCAACTGAACACGAAGCTGTGACTTGTGCAAGAAAGTTATTAGGCTCTGACGCCGAGGCGGTCTGGTCAAATATCTTAGTCTGTGATCTTAGATGTGACGGCATAGACCAGGCTCGTTAAATATAATTGATTTCTTTCTTCAGCTTCAATTTTTTATAAAAAAAAAAATATGAAATTAATTAATAATGACGGGCCTGTTGGTCTAGCTAGTGGTTAGTGGCCCTGACTGCTGAGCCGGAGGTCGTGGGTTCGATTCCCACCCAGGACAAACTTTGTGTGATGAGCATGATTGTTTGTTCTGTGTCTGGGTGTGATTTATCTATAATATGTATGTATTTATAAATTATATAAGTATGTCTAGTTGTCTGGTTACCATAACACAAGCTCTGCTTAGCTTGGGATCGGATAGCCGTGTGTGAGTTGTCCCAAGATATTTATATTTAATAATTCTTGAATAACTTCGTTTTTTTTTATAAATAAGCTTTTGCCCATATGATGAGATGCAAACAGATGATTATTACCTACCCATTGGCAAGCCCTTCTCTTCCACTCCCAGAGGTCCCACGAGTAGTTCATTTCCTTATATTCATCCATCGGATGAACCTCCGTCTGTATATCCTTGTCGAATACCTTTACTGCAAACAAGAAGAGATTAATTTTACTTACCAAGGCTTTTTCCAAAAGTTTTGAATCGAGGAGACAGATGTCCCAGCTCTGTAAATATTACAGGCTGATTATGCTACACACATCGGGATGGCCGAGAGGCTAAGGCCTTGCTTCTCGTGCACGACGTTGAAGGTTCAAATCCGGACAAGTACCAATGTGGCTTTTTCAATCCATATATACTTTTTCTAAGTTCACCTTGGCAATCCCTGACATTGGTGACTGAAAACATCGTGAGCTAACCTAGACTTATAATCAACAAGCTTTTGCCCGCGGCTTCGCTCGCGTTAAATTCGGTATAACACAGTACCTGCTACCTGCAGTTTTTGCTCTTGCGCCTTATTGATTTGTAATAGCAACGCTAAGTTTTCCCTTTTCTTCACTCGTTCTCCCTCATATCCCACTTTTTTTAAATAAAAATTACCCTATGTTCGTCTCCTGGTTCCCAACTGTCTCCTCCTCCCTACTTCCCAAAATTCATCAAAATCGGTTTAGCCATTAAAGCGTGAAGAGGTTACAAACAAACTCACTTTCGCTTTTATAATATTAGTAAGGATATAAGTCTAAAATCACCAATCCGTCTTGAGCAAGCGTGCAATCACCACGGTGATCTATGCTTTCTCTGTATGAGAAGAGGCTTTTGCCCAGCAGTGAGACAGTAATAGGCTAGTATTATTATTATTATATGTGACTCACTCTTAGGCAGTCTTACAACAACAAGCTCCTTAATATCCTTGACGCTGAACACATGCTCTTTGATGTTCAGTAAGTTGATGAGATGCGGGTTGTTGCGGGCGTGGTTTAGCACCTCGTTGATGTACCTGGTGGAAGAATGGAAGACATTGAAGAGTATAACTCAATAAAAAGACGTCCCGACATAAACGTGTCAAACTAAAATTTTTAAATGGTCCTCTTGACCGTTTTCGGTCATGGCGGCCAGTCTCAGCGGAGATTAGCCATAGTCGCGGGGAGTATTTTGATGCGGTGCGGAGTGAGTGAGGAGTGAGTGCGCAGGCACATGTGCACTCTCTGTTCCCTCACTCGAATAGTCCCAGGGGCGGCAATCTGACACGACCGGAGTGAAATCAGGCGGAGGACCATTGGCTTGACGTGCTTTCAGAGGCCTACCACCAACTAACAAACTCGAAAATACCATTTTCTACTGGTCCCGGGAATCTGACCCAGGACCCCGTTTTCGAGTATCGCGCTTGTGACCACGAGACCAACGGATAGATAGATAAAAAGATAGATAGAATATTCTTTATTATGTACATACACCATACAAATAACAAGAATAACATTAAACAACTTATAAATAGGGTGACACAATGGGCGGTCTTATCGCTAAAAGCGATCTTTTCAAGACAACCTTTGGATGGATTTAAAGGAGGAGAAACAGTACTGTAGGTAGTCTGTGGTGTAACATTTTCAAAATTAATAGCTACATTTAAAAAACAAATACTTAAATATAAATACATATAATATACATTTAAAATAATAATCATTAAGAGCAAAGAAGTATTTAATATTTTGTTTAAGGAGAGAGGTAGTGCTTTTTGACCAGAATTTTAAAAGTGGACAGAGTTTGAGCGCTCCTTACAGACACGGGCAGGAGAGCGCTTAAACTCTGTCCACTTTTAAAATTCTGGTCAAAATGTCAACGGAGCAGTCGGCAAATAAAAAGATATCGCGTACCCAGACGAAACATTAAATTTAGCAGTGTTTTTCGCGTTAACCGAAAACATCCATGTTTCTTCTTTTGCCCTTTGTATTCCGGGGCCGCGGTATCTCGTTGAAACTAACTCGCAGCCCCGTAAATAGTATGAAGTTACTACCTGTCAGGCTCCTTACTGAACTGGGAAGCCATCGCAACGCAGCAGAACCCGTAGTAGCGGCCCTTAGCCTCGATAAGACCGATCTTCATGTTGATAGGCACTAAGGCACCCACACTCAGGCATAGCGAACAGAATCCTAGGAACTGGAGAAAAAATTACATTATTTTTGTGAAATATGTAAAGTCGACTTACTAACTAACTTACTAACCTAGCAATTACGGTACAGTATCGATTGAGACTCCAAAGTAGTTGGAAATTTCACTAAGCTTGAAAATATTCTAGCTAAGATTAGCCAACACAACTTTGAACCCCGAAGACGGAAATCTGTCATCACTGAAGGGGATCGACGGCATTAGTAGAGCGGCGAGATGTTAAGACTACCGACTTGCTCGCTCTGGGTTAAAATAAGAAATTTCTACTGAAAAACCCAATAACATCCTGCTCGATCCGGAACCCAGGACCTATGCACAGCAGTCGCGCTTGCAAACATGAGTCTACGCGCTCCGCACTAGGGCGAGCGAGGGGAGAGGAAAGGGCGACGCGTTACGCAATACAAGTAGACAACTCGAACGACCACTGACCGAAGGCGTATGTGGTAAAAGTATCTAAAAGTATAAAAACCTGTAAAATACTATTCAAATAATACTGTTTAATAGTCTTAAAGAATTGAGTTGTTTAAATTCATAACAATGAGACAGTCGAGCTATTTAATTTTTTAGGCGTGGTGTGAGTCGGTTTCCAGTAGTACCGGATTCATTATGATACATGGAGCGACTGCCTTAACTAACCTCCACAACCTAGTCAGTACTGAGCAATACGATACCCCTTAGTAAAACGTTTTGTTTTTTTAAGACGTTGCCCCACACTAGGAATTTCTCCTGTATCGTGGGGTGTACAAACATTTAAACTCACATACACAAACAGCCAGACCCGGAACAACTATCTGTAGGCCATACAAATACCTGTTCCGTGCACAGCCACTGACCGTGTCGTCGGTTCTTAGACTTTAGGACTGGTTGTTAGACTTTCGGGCTGCTGACAACCTGTACCGACTGTCAAAGATCTACAATCCAGGTGTGATGTTTATTATGCGATACATACTTCTGGTTGTCTGATGGTGAGTAATTCGGAGCTGCTGGGATACAGCGAGCAGCGACATATCGACAGCGAGGCCAGGCTCAGGCGCTCCTCCATGGACGGCCGGACGTTGATCCTGCTCTGTGGTCACAAAAAAAAATTAGTTATACTAACAAGATAGACTTAGTTACCCCAAGGTAAGACTGCTTGGCCTTACTTGATCAGAGATAATAGGCATTCCCTTCGTCATCTTCTGGATGACGTCGACTGGCATCACGATCTGCTCCTGGATGCTTTGCATTATCGCCATCAGCCTGTTCACTGTGGATACTAAGAACATGCAGTTCTGCATCGCGCGCCATACCTCCCACAGCTTCGTAAAGTGGGGCTGTAATAGATTTATAGTTAAGCCAATGTGGTCATTACTAGAAACACTAAGACCGGGTTTACAATAATTAGTTCAAAAAATACTGATTAGGTACTAAAACACACGTTGCTAGATACGCCTTAGGTTTTTTTTTTAGATTACTACCAAACAAATGTGTTCCTGGAGTTTGTTCCACGATATCTTCCCAGCTAAAATACTAGTACCTAAGCGGCGAAGGGCGCAGGGACATGTGACATTTTACCAACCGCGAATACTCACAAAAACGTTCTGAACGGGCACAGCTGCCTTAAACTTGACAGCTGCGTGCAACTCTAGCAGCACTGTTTTCGTCCTCTCGACGTACTGATCAGCCTTATATGCCATATAGTCCACGTCAGATAGGAACTTTCGGATATACACCTCGTACTGACGATTGAATGCTAGCAAGTCGAATACTTCTTTGTAGTCGTTGCTGGAAATATGATAACGTAAAAGTTAGCAGGAGACCAGGATTGGTTTTTTTAAATCAAGTTTTACCATTATCTTCCTAGCATTTACGCAATCATTTATCGCTGTATACTGATACCACATTGTTGGCAGTTACTGAGTAACAAGATAAAACCCTTGGCCATAACTAAGACTGGTTATTAGGCTTTCGAGTGTTGTTCATATAGGTGTTAGGATTTGGCTCTATTATTATAGATGTGGTGGGAAAATTTTTAATACCTATGAATGCTGCTAACTATACGAGGTACAGGAACCATAAGAAACGTCAGATAGACTGTATAAAAGATGATATAAGATGACGATTAATAAAGAAGACGGCGGAAGACCAAATAGCTATCTGGGGTTGGCAAATGACGATAATTAAACAAAATTGAACTCACACAGTAACATCTTCATGCTTAGTAGCATCTATAACAACGTTGCCAGTCTCATCCTGAACAGTGATAGCGCACTCGATGGCCGTCGTAAGGGTATTGACCTTCTGCATGATTAAAATCAGCATATTTGATAACTGAAACGAGCAAGCCTTCACTGCGTCGATCAGGTTGTGAGGCACTGCAATTGAAGGAGGAAATTGTTTATTTAAGTCACATCCCATTGCTCAACAGTCAACGCATGCTTTTGATTTTTTCGCATGGGGTTATGCAAAAACTTCATGCCTCTAAGCATCGAACCAGGATCCTTAAAAACTCGTTTCGTTTATCTTTATACATTTATAGCTTTTACCCGCGGCTTTGCTCGCGTGAAATTTGGGGAACCTAACAGTTCCCCTTTCCTGATTTGCAGGTACCGGCTACCTGCAGTTTTTCCCTTGCGCCTTATTGATTTGTAATAGCAAAGCTAAGTTTTCCCTTTGCTTCCCTCTTTCTCCATCATATCCCACTTTTTTCTAAAATAAAATAGCCTATGTCCGTATTCTGGGTCCCAACTATCTCTGTACCAAAATTCATCAAAATCACTTTTATAATATTAGTAAGGAAGTAAGGATTCATTCATTACCGCCGGTTGCAAGCACTACGCATCTGGCCTTTTTAATTAGGTCAGTGTATGTATGTCCTTCTAGGGTGTCCTCTTCCGGCGTAGCCATTCACATCTTACGGATTAACTTTGGTTAGTCGCCTTTCGTTAATTCTCACAACATGAGAAAATAATTTAAGTTTATAAGGTACACTTTTCAATAACAATCTGTTTTCAAAATAACATAAAACACTGAACCAATGATGATCCGTCTGCCAGATCTGAGAATGAACTGTAGGCTGTATAGTACTTTATAGGTGTCAAGGCAGACTTCGTTGAAGAAGGCGGGACGACCTGGGCGAAACCAACGATCGCTGGTTCACATAAGCTAATAAATAGCAAGGCAAACTCACGTTCAGGTATCCCTCCGCCACCCTTCTTGCAGTCCCTGTTGAAGAGTCTCACGCCTGACGTGTAACCCAGCAGTATCTCCAGTTGTATTAACTTCTCATTACGAGGTAACGCCACGAATAACTTCAGGTCCTCCATACCAAACACACTCTCCAAAGCTGCCATGCCTTCTTTTAGCGTCTGGAATAGTTAGATGGAAGTGGCTAAGAACGGTCTCAGATTTGAAAGTGTGTGTAGGCGCATTTGCGTGCGCCTTTAGCCAATGACTCGTACGACCGTTGACGCGCGTATAAGTTCGAAAGCGCCAGGGCGCGCCACACACAGTAACGTGCCCACACGGGGAAACAACTCGCGCACTCAGCTCGCGCAGACTTGCCAAAATACGCGCGCTCGATTTTTTGAAAGGCTTAATGTGGTGCGTGTGTTATTGTGTTAGCTTATGATGACGACGCTTACAAGTACGCGCTGAATACTACGCTAATCTGAATCCGATCTAAACTAAAACGGTCAAATTGCATTTACTTGCAAAACTTCACACAGACAAAAGATAACACGTCCTTTTTTATTTATAAAAAAAATTAATCACGTTTGCGGAGTAAACATAGCTGTTTATAATACAGGTAAACATTAATCTGGCGATGGTCAATTAACTGCTTGGAAAACTTCAGAATTGTACAGTTGAATTTCGCGAGTTGGAAACCCTTTCTTATCCGTTCATGGCCCTACCTTTGCCATTATAAATCTATTAACAAAATATGGTGTCAATGGTAATTTATAGAAAATGTACCTAAATATCGTCAAATTACTCACAACAATCAGCCCAGGGTTTCCTAGCCCACTGGCAAGTATAAAATAGATGGAAATCTTCCTGAACAGCTTATTAAACGTAGGTGTATCATTGATGTTAGGATCCATCTCCATAATCTCATTAACTAGAGGATTCAAGCATTTCTGTATGGTGTCAAGATGTTTCTGGACTAAAATATGAAGTTTGTCGTAGTTCGTTTGTAAAATGAACTGCATTTTCAAAATGTTTAATGCTGTGCCTCCACCTGCAAAAGCGTCAGTGAATTGCCATAAAAATAAAACAAGATAATATGTTAAAAGGTATATGAAGAACATAGAGTAAAGCTCAGGTCTCCAATAAGGAGTCACATGAGGCCTTAATCTACCTATTCGAGTTTCAGTCTAACCGGACTATCTGAAGTAGATGTATATCAGTATTTTACATGAAGCAACTGCCTATTTGAACTCAACAACCTACACACTGTCTGGCGCGATAGCAAGTTTGGTTGAGGTCATCAATCTGAGAATGGGAGAAACCGTGTTTCACCCACCCCAAGACGAATGGGGCAAGGGTTTGATGATGGTTCAAGCACGAAATACTTAAACGAAAGTGCTTGTGTAGAGTCTGTCTGTAGCACCCATCATCTTCCTGCCCTTGTCCCATATTGCATGAGTTCGACGTAACATGTATTTTTCTTCCATTCTTCCCATACGCTTAGATACTGTAATAGAGTAGCTACTTACGCATAACCATAGACCCACACTCTTCTACAAAATACGCTAAATTATTCCTGTTAATCGTCTTCGAGAACAATTTCCCATACTTCGGGTCGAGGAGTAACAAATCAATCATATAAATGACGAACTCAGGATCAACGGTCACATTCTGTGCTTGACAAATCCTTGTAATTTCATTCGCCATGTTTTTAATAACGTTCTCGTTGCACACCATCGCCATATTGATAAATTAAAATAATATGAAATAAGCTGGAAAACTTGAGGTTATAAAATTAGGTGATTTTTTGTGATAGTTGCTAAGCACCGTTGCGTTGGTGATAACGATTGTCTAATCAATGTCAATTATATTAAATGCATAATTTGGAACTTGAAAAGATTGTCACAATGAGGTCTTAATATTTTTTGGCAGCTAGGATTATTTTAGCCTGGACAAGAAGCCACTCTTTTTCGGAACAAGTTGGCAGCGCGACCTCTCGCGTCCAGCCCTGTTTCAAGCCATGATCCGGAACGAGAGAGAATGGGAAGCAGTCACCCTCTGCAAAGCAGTTATGCTAGCAAAGGAGGAGGCTGGGGTTTGATAGAGATCCTCAAACCAACTCTATCGCCCCGGGAGACTCCGAGCTTCAGGAGCCGCGACTCGCGAGTGAACTCCCGGCCACCATAGAGGCGGGTCTATGGAAAGTGAGCTCCGTTTGTCTAGTGAGACGACAGGCCGTGTTAACAACGCGTTCGTGGTCCGCTTCTAAAGATTTGTCAGCAAAGCAGAGGTCAATCAGGGCCACTGCCTGCCGGAGTTGAAGGTTGTTCGAAACAGATCGAGACAGCAAAAGCGTCTTTATTTTATGCCATGTAAAGATTACGGTTGCTCGTAATACGAGCCTTTATCTGTGCAGGCCGGAGAAAACACAAAAAAAAAACTATAACTTTGAAATATCGATGCATTTCTTCTTGATAAGCAGCGCCACCTTCAACATTTACTGCGGGAGATTTTTTCCGCTATTTTGAATTGACCCTTAGACATACGAATAAATGGTTTTATAAAAATTTAATAACGTCAAAAAAAACTCTCCAGTGCACATTTTCAACATATTTATTTAATTCGTCCATCTCGCAGAGATACAACCTCAGTCTAGCAGTAATTCGACATAAACAACGCTTGCCTCAAGCCAGGTCTCGAATGCCTGGAGGCTACACTTATAACTATAGGAAAAAAACTGTCTTTTTGATCAATTGTATGGAAGTTACAAAGGCGACGAGTTTGATTCGACAAAGTTGTCCAAAAAAATTTTTTTTTGCACGTATACTTAGCTGTCTTCGTAGTTTTTGTTGGGCGATGAAAATTATAATGAAATATTGCCTGTATTCGCGCGATGGCTTACGTTATAATGACACAGAAATCTGTATGTTTGAACTCATCGTGCGACGAGAACGCATCGTGTCATCGTACGATCGTTGCCTAGGACCACGCCTGAGATTTAAGCCAAATTCAATGCTGTTAGAAAACTCAAATCTACGCTCGCTTTTTTCTTGCAAAGTTCAATTAAAATAAAACATGGATGTGAGTTTCGTTCTAAATTACCGAACTTTTTTTCTCAATTTACTACTACCAACATGTACATTTAGCTCAACTCCTGCGCATTATCACATTTTCAGCTTCTCCAATAGATCAATAAGACAGCTTTAGACGACTGTATTTACAAAGTTAAGACCTTTAACAGTTATTCTAGCTGTGATTTTGAACACTGAATATCAAAAATTAAAGTGATCTTTATTCCTTTGTAATAAGATCACTATTCGGATGCTGCTTATGACAAATCTGTCAAAAACAAACGGATCCTTATTCTCTTTGCAACAAAGTTGATATTGAAGATAACATAACTGTAGAGGTCTATATAAGAACTTACGTTAAAGTATAGGCTGTCAAGAGACACCAAAAGCTGCTACTTTATGTAGGACAATTAAATATACTATCATGATTTCAATACTATTCGTTATTTTCATGGGCTGTAGAATTGATAGTGCAGTAACACGCGCATCCTCTCTATTAGGAAGTGAGCTGTAATCCACCACGCGGGCACTTCAGAAACATGCCGTTTGAGAACAGTGGTGATGAAAAAATTACGTAGATTGTCCACGTGGGTTTGCAGCAACCAGCAACTTCTAAGTCAGGTCGTTATAACTATTATTTTACTTAATACTAGCGGACGTTTTCTTGCCCCTTGTACAGCAAATCTAATTTAATGACTTACCGATAGCAGCGCCACCTATAGGTAATCAATTGTGTTTTGAAACCATTTAAGGGCTAATTTAAATATAGTATAGACTGACATTTCACTCTAAACGGTCCAGCTGTTTATGAGTTGGGTGACAAACAAACATACAGAATAACTATATAATATTATGATTCTTTTTTTAAGAGTTGAAGTAACTAGTCGCCCCCTTGTGCACTTTAAAATTATCCAAAACGTATAGTGACACTATCAATTTTACGCCCATATAATCAAAATATCAGAATGCAATGCTATTTAAAAAGAAATTATTTTGGATATGTTTATCATAGGCAGATTAAAAATTACTACTTTAAAAATATGTGATTGGCAATACTTATGTATTTCTAGCACCCCAAATGCAATAATGAATCGTATTTATGTGTAAATTAGAATCATTATTACATGGAATACAACTTCAACTATTAATGTAAAATATTGACTGAACTACAATGTAAAATGACTCTTAACTACGTGGAATAGAGTTGCTTTAAAAAACTATTTTCTATGTAGATTTGTCTCATTCACGACCATGTAAAACTCGACATCAATTTATATTTATTTTTACAAGTCATCACAATACACGTTTTGTTATACATAAATTAATTTATTCATGTCCAAATCTACATGCGAAGGGCAGACGAAGTTTTTGGTTTGAAAAGGACAAAAATCCTTGAAACATACCTGACGAAATTGTGCGCATACCGGGGACAGCACGGCATAGCATTTTATATTCACCTAACGTAAACTATACGTTGCTAGTGGTAGTAAGATACATATTCCAATGATCAATTGATCAATGCCGCGAAGGGAAATCCCTATTCTCTAAACCTTGGCTCTGCCGTACCGTCCCTGGTGCGCGTGCTTTAAGGTCATCTGGCTTCTGTCTGCACCGACCCTAAGTGTTTTTGCCTATCCACACATGATATATTTGATAGAAAATGTCTAAAGAAAATATCGTCTGAACAATTTAACAACAAAAATTATTAATTTGTTTATTTATTTAAACATGTAGATTTGGACGTACTTAGCCATCAATAATGGCTTATTAACAGAGATCGGGTACTAAGTATATTTGTCTAAACTTTAATGAATTAACATGTGGATAATAACTCCCTCTTATGTAAAAAAGAAGCAATGGAAAATGAAAATTCTCTAATACGATAATTTAAATTCGAGATAATTGAGTACCTCATGACTAAATAATACTAGCAACACAGGTCGATCTTCAAGGGTAAGCAGCGCTTGCCGGTATGTCCGTGGATGGGTGAAAGTCCATTACACACTGAGTTAGTTCTGGGCTTCTGAAAAACACTTTAAGCAGTTGGTCTGAAAGTCTGACAACCAGTAATTCCGAAGAGGATCGTATTAATAAGTACGAACTGAGTTCTGGATGTCAGATAGGCAGTCGCGCCATGTAAAATATCCGGTAACACTTTCCAGTCTTCCCGAATGCAGCCGCTGCAGTATTCCTAACAATCCCAAAATATTTGGATAAAAACGAAGCAAATGAAGATTTCGATTTTAGAGAAAACGGGGGAATTATCCGCATGTTTCTTATATATTTGATGTGCGGGCTTATAAATATAAGTACATATATAATAAATATACTTATATAAATATACTCTATGTACCTATTCCGATCTCTGCCTAGTAATTATACTAATAAAAAAACAATAAATGCATTGAATAATGCACCATTTAAAAATTAGATTGAATCTAATTTACATTTTGAGCATACTCGCTCGAATAAGAAGACATTTCTGCAATGAAATTAGTTGATTTCGCTTTCAGTATGTTAGGCCTACAACAAAATTATTAACTACAACAAAATTATTGTAAACTTAATTTATAAAAGTTTCGAGAAAACTTATTCTTAATAATTAAAAACATCAATCAACCATCAGTGTAACTTATTTCAACTATTCAAGCACTCGAAAGAAAAGATCCACAGTATAGCACTTCGCACTATTTCAACATTTACTTGTAAGAAGTGTGCGTGTTTGAAGTGTGTTTGGGTGTGTGTGTGTGTGAAGTGTGTTGAGAATTCTACCGTAAAGAACACGATATAAAGCTCACATTTCAATGCTTTCCTGTACCAGAGTAGGCTTCGAGTCTATGTAATGTGCAATAACCCTATTTCCAAAAGAATCAAAAGAATATGGTCAATAGCCTTTACGTGTGCACAGGTAATGATTGCTGATTAAAAAACAACTTGTTACAGCCACACCTCCTTAATCCCCCTTATACTTAATATACGCAAAATAATATTTGAATGAGCGGTAGTTGAATCAAAAGAATAATAATTTGTATAAGCTGAGCTGAGGGCAAAATATGCGCCATATTAGGCTTCGTAGCTGGCTTATACTGTGGACTTACAAACATTTGGAGCTTCTATTTGTACGAAGTATTTTTTTCTATAGACTATCCTTGTTTGTTACATAATATGTGGGGTTACTATGTCGTCTTACAGCAGTATTGTTGTAATATAATTTCAGTGTGGAAAGAGACAGAGCTATACAAAATTTCCAGCGCTATCTCACTCACACTGGAATAAGATTACAATAACACTGGTTTAACACGCCATGGTCTCTCGTGAGGTCAGTAGACCAATTCGAAAACCTTTTATTACTGTATTCTTTTTGTATAACTGACAAATGCTTGCACTGACTGGACAGGTCCACTCAATCTGTGTGGTGCTTTCTTAAAAAGAACATTTCAGACACTATCTGCATAGTCCTCATGTAAATTGACCAAGATTTTTTTTGTCTGGACCTTAAAAGAGACTGACCTCTGAGTTTGTTTCGGCTGTTTCTTCTCAGAGTAGTCGGTTACGAAACACCGGCCTCATCTAGTTTAAAAAAGAAACAAAGACGTGTAAAAGTGTTTGTGAAAACCTACTTGCAAAATAAACATCATATATCATTTGCTTTTTGACAAAAAATACAAAATTATTACTTAGTTAACCAAAACCCTACAAGATGCCTCAATGAGTTACTTTTTTCATACCAAAAATAAAACTGTATAACATTATTCGCCTTAATCACAAAATTGACTGAATTCACGATTTCTTGCAGCTTATAGCTCATCTCAAAACAAAGGCGCTTCAGAGACGAATATTTTCATCAAGTAAGGTTCCCTTCGCATCTGCTGCTGATGGTATTGTTACTAAAACGCGTTAACGTTTACCCAAACCGGTACGGACAAATTGTAGACACGGTTCCGGGCATTCCCAGATAATAATACTGAAGTAACTTTCAATGTCGGCGTCCGCAGCCAGTCCACAATCCATACCGGTTTAGGGCCCAGTATCTAGCATATGGGTGCTTACATAAAGATACCGGTTACCGGGACAGACAAATGCGTGCGGGTTGATACCGAATTGCCGAATTTACTAGGACAGGATACAGGTAAATTTGACCTTATTGACAACCATGGCCTCTAACCTGTAATGGCTCGGTCCAGGTTGGGGCCGACAAGTACCAACCCGTTTCTTTATAAGTGAGCTTATGGTAGCTATTATGGCTGCACCGACCGGTACCGATCCGCACGGATTCGCCTGCACTCTTCTTCCTTATGTTAGCACCCTAAGGGTACCCGTATCCACGAAGAGTTCTCCAGTACCTACGGATCGAAACAGGTATATTATGCACTTGTTTCTTTCTTCATAGAGAAAGTATTGGACTATTTTGCCCGCACCGATTCGTTGCGACATGTCCGTACATACATATTTTCCAATACTTTATGCAAGGACAAGTATCAATGGAGCCTTAAACTGACGAAAGTATCACATTGCGAAGACTTCACCGTATACTGACTTAGAACAAAATTCCTACTTACAATAATCTAATCCAAGAAATGATTTTTCAAATACTTCATCATGCTAAATGTGTGAAAACTCTCCTCGCCGATGACTTTGAACAGGGCCTTGTCGCAGATGGCATATTGTCTATTTTTGGGGTCATAGAGCTGTTTTTCCTTGATGATGGCCCACACCCTCTTGACTACTTCGTGCCGTGGTAGTTCGCTTTCTCCCATTAGTTCTGCTAATTCTGGTGATAGTTTACAAGCCTTTGTGTACCCGCCGCCCTTGCGACCTCCTTTCTTGATACCACCTGCGGCGCCACCCTGGAATGAGTTGTTTAAATCTTTTGAACGCCAGAGCATAAACTAATTTCCAAAATTTTTGTCACATATTTGTGTCGTTGGCTACTAGGGCACGTGCTTGCTTGTCACATATTTGTGTCGTTGGCTACTCTAGGGCACGTGCTTGCTTGTCACATATTTGTGTCGTTGGCTACTAGGGCACGTGCTTGCTTGTCACATATTTGTGTCGTTGGCTACTCTAGGGCACGTGCTTGCTTGTCACATATTTGTGTCGTTGGCTACTAGGGCACGTGCTTGCTTGTCACATATTTGTGACAATGGCGTTCCAAAGGGCTGGGTTTTTTCTGGAGTCAGAGTACAGCACGATGGTATATTTAACTCTCATGTAATAAAGGGCGAGCCTAGCGTCAACAGGGCAACATTCTAATGTGTATAGATTGAAAAAATCCTGATGAAAACCTAATAACACTTTGCTCGACCTTGGAGTCGAACCCAGCTCGCACGCTTGCTCTGTATATGTTGATAGTGTCGCCAGTGCTTGGCTTTCGTACCTTCTTTGTTTTCTCCTTTTTAGACTTAGGAGTGGACTTCTTTTTCTTTTCTTCAACCTTCTTCTTTTTCCCTCCAGACTGGAACAAATACAAAGTGCTTCATTAGAACTATTTATTGATTTGTTTTGTGTCATACCATATCCATTTTTTATCACTTTTTACAGAGGGTATCTGAACATTAACTTGTCTGTTTGTTAAAAAAAAGGATTTCCAAAAAACACTAAATGAGCAAAATAAAATTTTCTTCCGGGAGTCGGTGACTTTTGTTTGAAGAATAGAATTTTTTCCACTGATTTCCGGAAGTATTTTTTTTTGCAATAAGTTTTTAACTTCAGCCTTTTTAGTTGTGGTATGATAGTATCTTACACAAATTCTTATCGAGTATTTATTTTTTATTGCTACTTACTAACAGGAAAAATATGTATTTATCATATATATATAAATCACGTGTCACGTTGTTTGTCCGCGATGGACTCCTAAACTACTTAGCGAATTTTAAATTAAATTAGCACACCGTGTGCAGTTTGATCCAACTTGACAGATATGGTAGGTAGGGTATGTAGGGTAGGTAGTGTAGGGAGGATAGGTAGTGTAGGTAGGGTAGGTAGAAAGGTAGAAAATTGCATTGCAACGCATGCCAGGCACAGCTAGTTTATTATAAAATTATGGGACCCCTTTCGATTATAAAAATGTTTTTGGAATTGTTCCTCTATCGGCGGAGAAATCGCGTAACAACCTCCTTTCCGCGGAACTTCCTCCATTTTTTTGAACACAGTTTTTTTTCTTAGATTTGCCGAAATAATACGACAAGATTTGATATTTATGTGCGATCTTTTAAACAGGGTATTGAGAAAACCCGCGCACCGTAGGTTCTAAACAAACTTGCTACATAAACGGCCATATCTTTTATGTAATAGGGGCCTATTTCCATCAAGTGGGCACAAATCCAGACTACGGCTGGTACAACAAATATTTGATGGAAAATAAAATGACACTCCCATTAATGTTTCTGTTCGGAAATCTTCGAAATTCATCATCATCTGCCTAGCCTTTTCCCAACTATGTTGGGGTCGGCGTCCAGTCACACCGGATGCAGCTGAATATCAGTATTTTACATGGAGCGACTGCCTATCTGACCTCCACAACCCAGTTAATACTGGGTAATACGATACCCCTTGGTAAGACTGGTTGTCAGACTTTCGGAACACTGACTACCTGTAACGACTGTTACAGATCTACAAATGACAGCCGGGACCAACGGCTTAACGTAGTAGTAACGGGTGGTCACCCATCCACAGACCAACCTAGGCAAGCGCGGCTTAACCTAAAGATCGACCCGAGCGGCTACTATTTATTTAGCCACGAGCTCCTCCGAAATCTTCGAAATTGCACCTACAGAAAAAGTAAGTGTCCGATTCCACCAACCGTAAAAACCATAGCGCATTGTTGTGACGTTACTGAATCTAAGTATCAGTATTGCATTGACGAAGGTAAGTTATTAAAACCATGCGTTTTTAAAATACCACCTTTATTGAATGAAATCTTGTTCACAAAAAGTGCCGAAATCACGCCCACAGTCGTTCACAATTTTAGTCTAAAATAAATACTTACAATTAACATCTTACTATTGTTTTTATTTAAATTGTTTAACAATATTTAAAATCCGTAATGGCGAATAGAATTTGCTAAGATATTTTTTTTAACACTAAGGTACACACGGCGACATTGATATGTTGAAATTGATATGTGTAAAGCAAGATCATGTTAAATTAGGAATGCTATTTATTGCTGTTATGAATTTCCAGTATAACATGACCTCGCTTTGAATGAAACAATGAGAAATCTGCTCAGATTAGTTTTAGGTACATTTCTTAATGAGGGCTATCGTTTTTGAGCTCACCAGATGGCGCCACTGTAGAATAATGTCATGTCATTCATTCTAATTAGTATCAAGAACGTTATAAAAAGTTTTTTTATAATGTATTTCAACATAGTGTTAACTACAGATACATATTCAGAATATTGTCCCTACAATTAGCTAACACGAAACGTTTAAAAAACATTCTTCCTCGATGTAGGTACTAACAATATAAATCCTAAACTTGTCATTTAAAATCTTCAAGTCACAAGTAATTAGTAATGGCTCAATCTTGAATTATTCATGACCACAAACGTGAATTATTATTCAAATACGTTTAAAAAAACGCGAACAGTATGACATCTGACATTTCTGAAGAACACAATGTACACGAACGCCACTAGCGGCAAAAAAAAATGCGCGATAGCCCCCATTGGTCGTCGTGCGTACTAAGTTAGAAAAATATTTTATTACATAAGGAAATACTATCATTAAAGTGAATAACTTTTTCTTTTACAACAGTTATATCCGTTTCCCTTGACGCTTAAACGGCACTGTCACAAATGCTTAAGTTAAAACACTACTGTTGAATTTAAACACAACAATGTTTTAAGTGTTCATTTGCGTGACGCCTAGAGTTAATGAAAAAGGTTTTTTACTACAACATTCAGATATATGAAAATATTTTTTTTTGTATAAGAATACTATTTTATTTCATGATTATAAACATTAGAACATTGAGACACCAGAATCGATATCGATAAAGAGTTTGCCAAGCATTTACTCAAAAAGCGAAGTTAGAAGTTCAAAAAGATCACTCCAAGTAGGCCAAGTTTAATAATGCAGACAAAAAATAGGAAGACAGTGTAACTATAAGGTTCTTGTTTCACTGACAAGACTTGTCAAAATGACAGTAACCGTAATTATCTTATCTACCTTAGTTTTCGTTGCAGTTTCCATAATATAATTAATTAAATAACTAGTTATGAGTAGACTGCTTGATTGAGGCCGAGCCTGAGGCAGCTGCGCGGTGCAGGAGGGGTGTGGTGACGTGATGCGAAGGCTCACTCATTGGTCGACTGGCGGGCGTCAATAGCCACACCGAAGAGCTCCCTTTTTTGCGGATGGGAAATCATCAAATTTTAATAACTCCAGGGTGTGTCAGACTTGTACTGACTAAAACCCACCCATGTTCCTTCTATTGCCCTTTACGTCCGGGGGCCGCGGTATCTCTTTCGAACAACCCGCAACCCGGGGCGGAAAAGCTGCCTCAGGCACGGTCTCAATCAAGCAGTCGGCCTAGAACTAGTCATTTCATTTATTATATTATGAAAACTGCAACATCAATCTATTGCAACGAAAACTAAAATTACTGTAATTTTTGCAAGTCTCGTCAGTGAAACAATAACCTTATAGTTACGACAGTAAAAACCACTGTAATTGATAGCGACACAATGGTGGTGATAAATTGCAAAAATCGAACTGTATATTACTTGAACTAGTGCAATTACGGCATACCTAACTTTGACAATGATTTAAGTAAGGCCTACATTTCTAGATTAACACTTTCGAACTAAGAGAAACTTCGAAGAATGACTACTAAAAATAAAATATATTGGATATTCTAAGCTAAGGTCAGGACCGAGGGTTGAATTTTCAAAAGTATGCTTTTCTTTAAGTATCGATAGAGGCATCGTCGTTTGGTAGATATATATCTATAATTTTTGGGAATTTTAGGCTACATCACCAATTCTAGATACTACAATAAATTTACTACAAAAATATACCTTGATGTATTACTACTACAAGGTTGAGTTTAAAATAGTGCTTTTTTAAGTCACATATTAATATCTACCTTCTAATGAAAAGCTATTGGAAAGTAGCATTTACTGGTAGTTATGCAGCGATCATTACACCTGTTATTCGAGGTGTAAAGTAGGTATGCAGGTTCGAAAGATAAAGTTGAACGTTTTCAAGGGAACCGATGGCTGTTGTCATATTAAATTAAATTGATAGACATCAAAATAGTATAGTTTGAAAATAGCCATCGGTTTCTAAGAAAACTTCAACTTATTTTCTTTCGAACCTGCATACTTATTAAGTTTGTTAAATGTACATTCTGCTCAGCGCAGAAATTTGGGAAACCAACAGCACATCAATTTCTTCAACATTTCAAATTTCCACTTTTAGCTTAAAAACTACGTCGTACTTACGTAGTTTTTAAAAAACTTATACAAATTAATAGAAAGAGATATCAAATCCCATTTAAACCCACATTATGGCTGAGTACGCAAATCAATACTTTTTAACATCGTTTCCTTTCTGCCAGGTCTTTGAAGATCACAATAATATTTTTTTAAATATAATTAGCAAATAACATATACAAGCTGAGGGACACTGGCGCTAAAACGGTTGCCGCGTATTTAGTACATTATTCTGAACACTCGCGGCAGGGGGGGGGGGGGTGTATCATAGAACTTTTATTATTAATTTAAAACATCTGATGTTCCATACATTTTAACCGTAACACAAAAAAAACGTAACCCTTATAGGATCACTTTGTTGTCCATCTGTTTGTCTGAAACGCGTGGAGGTATCGATTTGAAATTAAAACCTTATACATAAGTCTGTGTGATACTAAATACCTGAGCGAAACCCGCACGGTATGTACCTCTACCCACAGCGGCAGCGAATACCGCATAGGTCTGAATAGCTACCGCGCGTTATTCTACCCACAAAGATAGCGAAATCCGCTTTGGTGTGAACAGTAATATTACCGCATGCCCACTGGGTTTTCTCTGACGCAGACGGTAGCGAATACCGCTTAGGTCTGAATAGGCCTTTAGATCTGAAAAAAATCCAACTCTCTAAGTATACGCAGCCAAAGAATTGGCCGTTTATGTTGAATATTTGTACGGAACCCTAGGTGCGCATGTCCGACTCGCATTAGCCAGTTTCTTAATTACTGACGAAAAAGTTCAGAACTAAGTACTGCTAGCGTTTTAGCGCCTATGTCCAATTGTGATGCAGGTGGGCCAGAAAGAGATTTACAAGTAAAACTAACTTAACAACTAATGAATTGAATCCAAATCTTCTTTTTAAAGAAGTAACAGAGTATTATATTTTCCAAGTAGGCGGGAACCAAAACATCACATTTATTTTAAAGCTATTTTTAATACTTAATTTCCTCTTAATTCTTTGTCAAAGATTGACATAAAAACTTAGATCAAGAATAGGTACTGTTAAGTTTGCCATTTTAGGCAAATAGATATATTTTTGACGACCAAAGAGATACCTTGAATGAAATGAGTTTTGGCCTCTTTTTTTGGGGTTGGAATTCATCAAATAACTTCCCCGCTCTGGGCGGAGCGGGGGGGAGGGTCAGACTTGTACTGGCTAAAACCCACCCATGTTCCTTCTATTGCCCTTTACGTTTCGGGGCCGCGGTATCTCTTTCGAACAACCCGCAACACGAGTTTTGGCCTCTGACTTAATATTTGTTTTACAAAAAAATAACCATAATTTCATAAAAATAATGAGACAATGGTGTTGTTTTTTTGTAAAAGTATGACAATTACATGACACCACATCTATAGCCAGTATTCTCATTATTAGGAAGCTTGGGTGTAGCAGCCTCTTGTACAACTGGCTCAGGTACATTTGATGGAGGTACCACTGTCTTAGGCACCGGTTTAGGTATATAAGTCGATGAAACGATTGGCTTAGATAAGTCAGCAAGTGTAATAGGAGTAGCCACAGCCGGCATGTTATTGGCATTCAAGATAATCGGCATACCGTCTACTCGGAAAATTTTCTTAGCATCATACTGGATGGCTGGCAATGTCGAGGTTGCTTTATCCTCCATCTTACGTTTCGGTGGGCTCGTAGGCTTATGACATTTGTCGTAGAAGAGCTTATTTATTTCAATCATCATGAAATCCCTTTGTTTTTCTGAAAGTTTCCGCAGCTTCTTAGCTGTCAACTTGCCGAAGATATCAGCTTCATCTTCATCAGGAGTGACTCTTTGTAGAATTACCGCTTTTTGTGTGATTCTGGGGAGATTTTGCGTTGCTGTAGTTGTGACGTTGGATTCTTGTGGTACAGGGTGACAGCTCTCGTCGGAATACCCGTGAAGAAGATCCCCGTCGAGCTGATGCCCATGGTGATGATACTGTAAGTGAAATTCGGACATGGTTTTAATGGAATTTTAATAGTAGCTGGAGTGAATTACCTGACTTAAGTTTCTCCACAGACAAATCTGTCCAAGTGACTTTGAACTTTATTCTCATTACAATAACATTGCATAGCTGTCAGAGTTGCAAGTACTGTGGAAAGGTTGTGAGAGTGTTAGTGTGTATTGTGAAGTTACTGTTGGAAGTCACAGGTGATATTTTGTAACATGTCCTAGGTTCGAATTTCAGGCAAAAGCATTTTAAAGACTTTCTCAGTAGCAGATAGGGGTTCTTGCACTTGTGCCTAGTTAATTATTACATGAGTATTGAAGATACCTGGTGAAATACTGGTGCACCATTAAGTGCACCTCTATCTAAGCCTTAGGAGGTAACAAACGTATTGTTATGTGTGGTTTTATATGACGCACTCGATTTTCAAATGGTATCCATTATGACCACTGAAAATTTAACAGTGCACCCCAGCTCGTTAAGGACGCAGTGATTGATTTTGCAATAGTGCGATAAAAATCACACTTGTAACAAGTGCTTATGAAAGAACAGTGTGGGTTCTTTGTAATGGTAAGATTCAACCGCATTTTAGGTTTAAGATAGCAATACTAACTTTCCTTTTGTGATCTGTGACCACATAATGAGTCTAAGTTACTGCCTGATCTTCAGTAAAAGTGTTTGCCAGTAAGTGCAATATTATAGGGCATAAAATGTCAGGTTAACAGAAAAATAAACGGGCATCATCAGACATCTGAATAAATACAGTTTATTTGCCCAAACTTCAATGAAATAAATAACATGCGGATAATAATACCACCCTCTAATTTAGCAGCATTAGGGAGGTATTATCAACATGATACTTATTGTTTTAAGTCTAAGCAAATAAGCTTTGCCTATTATACACTAGCAGTTGCCAATCACTTGCCAAGCATGGTGGTTATGACAATACCATATTGCAGCAATCGAAGACGACGGCTTAATGGGGTTTTACCAGGTGTTACCAAGTTGTTTAAAAGAAGCATGGCTACTAAATAAATGACTAGAAAAAATATGCAAGTTCGATAGCAGCAACGAATAAGGGTTTTAGTCAGCAGTTAGTAAAAAGCTAATTAAAATGATTGTAAATAATAAAAAAGAAAAATGCAAGATGATGAATGATTATGGTTTAAGGATCAATCAAACTTGTACGGACAACTTGCAGAAGGATGCAAACACCTGGAGTCTGACAGAGTACTTAAGTATCTGTGCTTATCCAGTGTCCATATACAAACTGTCCGTACGGGTTAGACCAAACCTTTAAATAAACGAACAAAAGACATTTGGTTTTTATTACATACCTCCAGGGGGGGACTGTGAACATTTAAAGTCCATTTAAGTTGCACTGCACCATTGATTCCGCAGAAATTGTTCACGTGAAATAGGGCAAGATTGGTGGGTTTTTTTTTAAGAAAGGGTCTTCGCAATCGCGTCATTTTTTTTAGTATTTTTTTAGTTTAAGATTCAAAATTTTATTCAGTTTATAAGCCAAATATAATTATGTAGTTAGCAAAAGCCTGTTATTCAAGAAACAAGGACTTTAGCCAATAACCTCGCAAATATTATGACCTTATTGGAACTACATGGAACCCGTATGCAATTTTACAGAAAGGTTTTATTTTTACAAATATAGAAAAAAATACTCCAAAAAGTTTGTCATCGTCTACTGTTGGGCATAACCAAAGTCCCTAAAGGAGGTAATGCCATAGTCACAATGCAAGGCAAGATGGTGCCTTTTTTTTCTTAAAAAAATGTTCATCAATATCTTGGTTGCACATAGCATTATAATAAATCGAAAAACAAATATTTTAAATTTATTTTAGTCAATATGTGGCGTGTACAGTGGGCATAAGAGCTAAAGTATGTAGCCAGGACACTCAAGACTCCTTTCATTTATTTATCACTTTACAGTTGTATAAGGTAGACAAGTTGTTTTCTGGTTGGCATACCATACTCAATACTGTATTGCCAACTGCACCATTGACTTTAGATTTATATCATACATTCGCCAAACTGCATCAAAACATGGACAATGAGATTTGAATAGTATTGGCTCATTCATACTGCACATTGTTTCTTGCAGGATGTACAATTTGGATCTTCTGAGAGTAAACACATTCTTTTTCGCAGACTCAAGTCCGTTAAGGGCACATCTATGATATAAATCTATGCTACTTACATCAACAGGTCTACTCACCCCCCAATCACTGTCATTGCTGTCATCATGTTCTTCTTCTTCATCGTCATCCTTCTTCTTAGCTTTCTTCACCGCAGGTTTCTTTTTTGGCGGTTCCTCCTCTACTTCAGATTCTTCCTCTTCAGAATCCATGCTGTTGACGTAGTCCATGACAAGTTGGTCAATAAGTTTCTTTTTGTCGGACAAGTCTACTCCCAGCTTCTGCTCCAGCTTTTGGATGACTTTCTTGGTTGAAGTTTTATCAAGACTTGCCTTATCAAGAATATCTGTAAGAAAGAGGTTAATCAATATTATTATTGATTTTAATATTTATTAAGTTAGCAAACCATCCCTGTTTAGAATTGTCCCACTTATTGGGTCCAAAACTATAGTTTGTTTTAAGCTAACCAATCATACATTTTCACAAAATTTCTGCAATTGGTTGGGTGGTTTTCAGAGCATTTATGAACATTTAAAGAAATAGGTAGGCAGAAGTGTGCTAATAATACACCCACTTATGTATAGGTACGAAAAATTATGCAAAAAAAAAACAGTTTATTTAGATATCTCATTGAATGGGAAATTTATACGAAGCAAGGCTATGTTTTACTGGAAATGTACTTATATTTATTTATTTTCTTGCCACAATACACATAAAATATAATTTCTAGGGAGCAAGTGTATACAGTAAATATATTGTGGGAAAATACTGAATAAACTAGACTTAAGGCCTGTAAGAAAAAAGCAAGTTTGGCCGAAGCTAAATCACATGGCGCGAGGTTGGGAAGGGAGTTGATATTGCAATGGAGGTCTTAGGTATTCCGGAAAGTATTTTTTTCTTGTCTTTTTTTTCTATCTCATACATTTTCGATTTCAACACACGAAAAGTACATGAAGATATAAATCAAAAGTAAAAAAAAATAATTAACAAGTAAGTATTGGATTACGATTTTCTTCGTCTTGTCCCATCACATCATCATCATTTTCCTGCTCTTGTCCCATTCTATTTGGGGTCGCACGGTTTACACGTTTTCGTTATTTTTGTCCCGTCTATCAGTCGTAAATATTTGAATGCAATATGTACACTGCATTGCATGAAACAAAACGCAATAATGGCAGCCCTGTCTGCCCGCTCTTTTGACAGGTAAATACTAAATAAAAAAAAACTGCATTATTTGGTTTGTTGATACTACCAATTTTGGAAATGATGATAAACATCTAGGCTACTAGGAACAAGAAGCTAGTCAAATTAAGCGCCGCCCACAACTTCAATTTCTATTCCGCACAATTTCAATACAAAGATACATTGCCAATTCGCTGTTTGTGTAAAAATAAACCAACAAAACAGCGTACAAAAGCGAGCGAAAACGCATCATACGATAGCGTTAACATAAAACAATTCAATATTAAATAGCTTATTACATAAGCGTATGACAATTTTAGATAAATACTGTAATAACAGAGTTATTTCGACAAAAACATACGATATGTCGAATTTCACGTCCATTTGGCGTCGGAAGCCATTTTACGTCCAGGGGCAGATTATTGAATTTCAGCGACAAAACCCCTGAATTCATCTGAAATTTTTAATGCTAACCTGCGATTTCTTTTTGAAGTTCTTCTTTAGTAATTTCAGTATCAGAATCAGCCATTTTTCTGCTTGAACGGGTGTTTTCTTTCTTGAGTAACTTAGAAACGCTTTGCGTATAAAGCTAGCCACACAATAATATACCTACGCGCTATGTGTAACACGGCGTCATTGCGAAATTAGCCGAATATCACTTCGGAGTGGTTCGTTCCTCCAATAAAATTTGAGCATTTAGTAAACATCACAGTATCAAAGAGTTTCAACAGCAGTTTATATTTTACTGAACCCTAACATTATAACTACAAAGTCGATATTGGTAAATATTTAATTATTAGGAACTTGTTACCTCTTGGAAGTAGTGTACGGTAGTAAATGCGTTCAAATTAATGGAAAGTAGGATGGGTTTGTGAATTTATGTTCATAATGAAATATTTAAAGGTTATACTGATAATATTACAGATTACACACACATTATCACATGTAGGAAACATAGTGAGAAACAGAAGAAAGTTGAATTCATAAATTTAAAGTGAGTGTAACTCTGTATGGGTAAAAGAGCAGGAATAGGGAGGACCAAAGAAACGATGAATGCATTGTGTGAAGGATGAAATGACTAGAGAAGAAGTGACTGCTGAGATGACGAGTACTAGAGATGGTGTGAACAGAACATGCTGCGTCGAACCCAAATAAATTGGGATGAGGGCAAGAGATCTTTGAGATCTAAGACTATGCTGAATTACTGAATGCATCCATTGTAATGTCAAAACCACGCGGACATTGTTATTCTGTCAATGTCAAAAATTCTAACCTAAAACCAACCTTATTGCACGTACGCGTACGGTCGGTCTGGGTCTGTCTGTGGCTTGTATTTCAATTTTATGAAGCATAGGATTGACAATTAACAAAAATAATGGCTAAAGTTAAAAATAAGAGGAACTCTGGCCTCGCGGACAAGGTTCACAACAAGAGGAAAACGGAAGTCCACAAGAAAAAGATGAATCCTTTCGAAGTACACATAAACAGAGAGAAAATCAAAGTTTTAGGAAAGAAGTCGAAGCATGACCGAGGATTGCCAGGTGTTTCTCGAGCTAAAGCTATACAGAAGGTAATGCTGCACATTATATACATTTGAGAGCTCCAGCAATGCTTAAGTGTTTCCATGTCAATAGGGTTGTCTAGTATAGACATAGCGTATCATTAACGGAATCACTTGTTGTGTGATTCCAACATTTTACTGCATAATATCATGCAGGAAAAGCTACATATTGGCTGCATAAGATATAGACAACCCTCAGATCTGACTAGATGTATACGACGTGTAACGGAATAAGCGCAAGACCTCATACACCCCAATTAGAATATTAATTTATAAGACTAAAATAAAATATGCAATTTCATTTAGTTAAACCTCCCCTAGTTTTTTTTAATAAGATGTTTACCCTGAGTAAGTGTCAGACGTTTGGGCACATGACTCAATCTGTACGTGTGTGCGTACAGATCGAATCGTGTGCGCCCCGCCCCGCACACAAATGTACCAGCTGACTAGCATGCGTACGGCTGTAGGTACCTACGTTAGTTCAATGTCCGAACAAAATAACGCACAGAATACGGAATAAGATTAATAAATTACGTGTAATGTGACTATTATTGATAAATAATTTGCTAGTAAAATTATGATTCCTTCTTTCCATCACACTTTCACAGGCTTATTAAGACTGTCGGATTTGAATATTTTTGTTTAATTTTAAGTAAGTACTGCGATCTATTTATTAGAGACCGCTTTACTATTAAATAATTAATGTTATCTCTGATGCGCAGTGTAGTAACTACCTAACTATTGCGATGTCGTACCTATTCAAAACCGGCGTGTTTAGAAAGATTAGAATCGTAATATTTACAGGTATTAAAATCGATAAATGATAAAATTAGGTACTCACATGATTGAACAAACGAAGAAATAGTGTAAATTAATGTAAATAACATTAATTTACACTGCACTTGCACTTGCACGTTTTCTTAAGATTAATTTTAGTCTGTTAAGCACATTAGTTTCACTTTTCACTTCAATGAATGCAAGTTAAATTTTTTCTTTAAGGTCTTCAACACTTGTTACATAAACAAGCGATTTTATTCGACCCCACAAATAAAAATCTAACGGCGTAAGATCAGGCGACCTGGGTCCAACGGGGGCCATAGGTATTCCGTATCCAGATGCCGTCGCACGTTCCATGAGAAATGCGCGGGTGCACCGTCGTGTTGGTAAAACACTTCTCTTTAGACATGTGCAAAACAGTGCACCACGAAGTGATGTTATATGACATTACATTTCGTGCCGAGTAATATTACATTTTACCATCACTTCAAACATCACGCGTGATGGTTGTGATGTAGTGCCATTCGATAGTGATTCGATTCGATAGCACACCATCGCGCGTAATAGTGTAATGAAATGTTCTAGTGTATGTAATATGACATGTTATTGAAATAGTATAGTAACATAGCAGCAAGCGATACAATGTTCTCCGCGTGTCATTATAATGATTTATAATTACATGAAAGAAATAAAATGAGCAATAGTGTGATTTACTCACTATGATTTAAATATACAAATTATACAAAGTTGATTTTCCTTCATACTTATACCCTAAAACAAGTAACGGGTTTCCAGGCTTAGGACTGGCAATAATTTAGGCGTAGGATTAAAACTTAAAAGTATCTAAGAAAGGTGTCAAGGACCCATGAATATTGGCGTATTTAAAAAGTACTCGCCTAGTTCTGGACAAACCGAACATTACCGATGCGATGCGTTCGGGATCGGAAGTAATCGGGAGGGCTCGGTTCGAGCGAGTCTGCAAGTCATGTCGCGAGCTACTGCGCTGCTACCGTACGCGTGATGTTTAGTGTAATGGTGTGATGCTTATTTTAGTCGAGTAATGTGTCATGTAACAGTACGCGCTCGGGTGATATTACGCGTGATGCATCACTCGCATTACTTACACATGTCTACTTCTCTTAAAATGAAGAGAGTACCGGAGTCCCTCAGACGCTGAGTTGCGCTTAGCATTGTCCGGGCGCTTACTCGGGTACCATATCTAATATTAAACTCGCGGCATGCTAACTCGACATTGTCATTACAACGAGCCAGTGTCCTCACCATCTCCGTGTACTGAATATGGGTGTACTGGAATGACATCGCGCGCGTAAACAAAACACAACTCTTACCGTCCGCGGACAAAAATTTACTAACGTAGGTTACGTAGGTAACGCGTTTGATGTTCGGCGCATGCGGCGGTGCCTATGGCGGCGGCGGTAACACTTTGATTTATACCGCCACTAAGGCGGTATAAACCAAATACAATCATGCGTTTAAATAAGCTTTAATACTTTAAGATAAGTTCTAAATTTCCGCAACTAATATGTTTTTTAACGTAGCTAGTGCAAGTTGAGTGAATTACAAATACATTCGTGCATTTGAAAAGTCTTTATGCCTTTGAGTTAAAGTCACAATTTCTTTAAACAAAATGTATTTTTACCTTGTTATGTTTACGTGGTGGACATATTTTCAATTAGATGAAAGATATTTTCGTGAAAAATTAACACATATAAATAATGACGGGAATCGATTCAGAAGCCCATTCTGAGCAAACTATTTTCAGGTCTTGCGCTTATTACGTTACACTTTGTATGTGATTCTGTTACAAGGCAGATGAATGTTTCACTCATTCTCAACCAACTGCATTCATGGTACTTGTTGAAATAGGTACAAGTTTTGTTTTATAAACTTAATATTTCGCTGCTTTCGTTTTCTGATCCTTAAGGTTCCACGTGTGATGCTGTTAATATTTTGTGATATGATCTTGAAGCCATAATTCCTTTTTAAACAGAGAAAAGAAACACTTGGAACTGAAATGAAGCTAATGAACAAGACAAACACATTTATTGACCGTCGTATCGGGGAGAAGAACAACCAGCTGTCAGCTGAAGACCGTATGGTGGCTCGGTTTGCAGCTGAACGAGCGAAGCAACACACTAAGAAAAATATTTATAACTTGGCTGATGATGAGATTCTGACACATAGGTTTGTGAATATGTCACCCTAGCTGTCTTGCACACTTTCACCCGCATCTTTAGTTGCTGATAATGTAGCTTCTTATTAGTGGAAAGATTGATAAAATTGGTTCAGTAGTTTTTTAGCCTATTCAATATAAACAAATTTTTCCTCTTAAAATATTAGTATAGATAACATTGTTGGTAAACCAGGGTGGGTTAGGCAAAGGATTACTTTTGGTAGTAGAAGTACTCATACACCTGAATGCTTGGTTTATCTTTACCACCTAAAATTCTTAATGTTTGATTTTAGGGTTTCTAAACAGCCTACTTACAATATGGCAAGCCCATAAGGACTTGCCATATTGTATTCTTCCCATCTTATCTTATTTTAAATTTTGTAAAGTAAGAATGACTTATTGTTGGGCCTATGCTGACCTCTCATACTTAAGTACCAACTCTGTAACAACAACATTGTAAAACATAAAAGAGTAAACAAACTCTATGTTTACTCTTTTTAAATAATTTACTTTCTTCTACTTTCTTTTTCTCCATAGGAAACAACCAACCTGAACTATGCATGGTTTCTCGATGTTTATAAGTGTCCATGAGAAATTGAATGTGAAATTAAAATATTTTGATTTGTCATTTGTAAAGCTAATCTTACCCCTCCAGTGCAGTCAGTGGCTGGATTACTTAAACCATCTTCCATTGTGATTACTCTGGGCGATTTTTTTTTTCAATAACCTAGGTTACTTCCCACTTTTAATCTTTAACTTTCCTTTGTTTTCAATTGCATACACTGCTTAATGTGAATTGGAAAAGCGGAGTCACCTAACAAAAGCATCTCCTTGCTTATAAAGTGATCTCCAAAACATGTATGTTAAAGTACTATGTAATTGAAATAAACCTTTTTTTTTTGGACAAAAGGCTCCCCCATACAACTTAAAGTTTGCCTTCACCTTTTCCTAATGAGGGTAGTATTGAATCAACAACTAGATATTTCTTCTTACAGAGGTCAAACACTAGAGCAGATTGAAAAGTTTGATGATCCCAGATCTGAAGATGAGGATGATGAAGATGGCAGGAAGTTTGGTGGACTAGGCGGTAAGTAGTAATTTAATATTTAAGCTGTTATAACCCATCCATATTTTTCTTTACCCCTTGAGTTCCGTGGCTGTGGTATCTCTTTCGAACAACCTACAGCCCCTTAAACAACCCGCAGCCCCTTCTAGTTCTAATATCTACTATATAAAAATAAGTCGGGTTTTGGCACGAACCGATTTCCACGGTTTTGCATTCGTTGGAAAGGTCTCGGGCTCCGTGAGGTTTATAGCAAAGAAAAGGTAGGGTAGGTAGAAAGGTAGAAAATTGCATAGCAACGCATGCCAGGGCACAGCTAGTAATTAAATTAAATAAAAAGCCTTTTATTCGGAGCTGCTTAAAAACTAGTATAACTTTAGATTATATCACAGTTACTGCTACTATATAATGTTATAACTATGACTAACAGTAAACAAAAAGTAAATAAAATTAGTTATTTGTCTACAATCTACTTCATCCTATAATTTGTTTCGTCTTTGTTTTCTGCAGATCCGTTTGCCAGTCGGCAAAAGCCTCCTCCAACCTTTTCCATTCCTGTCTCTCTTGGGCTACTGTATTCCATTCTAGTTCTACTACTGATTAAAGTACCCAGAATATTTAGTTTGTTTCGTCTCTTCTTATAAAGTTGAATGATGAATCTTATAAAAATGTGTTTACTTGTTGCCACAGATGATTTCGTAGCAGAGGGCCATTTTGGCGGGGGCATGCTTTCAAGAACTGAATCCAAAGATGGTGCCAAATCCCACAAAGACCTGATAGAACAACTCATAGCGGAATCCAAGAAGAGAAAAGCAGAGAAGCAGAAGGAAAAAGAACAAACTCTAGATTTGACAGAGAAGTTGGATACGGAATGGAAAGATCTTCAACCAGTAGTGTTCAAGAAGATGAGGATGGAAGAAAAAGAACCTTCTGCTATTGAGAAGCTTTTGAGTCAAGCAGAAAAGAAAAATATGGATTATGATAAGATGATGAGGGAACTCAAGTTTGAGAAGAGAGGCACTGTAAGTCAAAGTTACAAGTTATTTGAGGATAATTTTAAATTTAAAATGCATGCAACGCTTATAGGGTTAGGAAAAGGTTTGAGTGAAACTGTATGAAACAGAGTAATCTTTATGTTCCAGCCTTCAGATGGCCTGAAGAACGATGAAAAACAGAAAAAGGAAGAATTGGCGAGATTGGAGCAGCTAGAGAAGGAAAGAGAATTGAGAATGATAGGAGACGAAGAGAAGATTGCAGTCAGAGTTAAGCCAACTGCAGTAAAACACAGGTAATAATAATAAGATTAATGAGGGAGGAAATTATCTTTTGCCCCTCATTAATCTTAATTCTTACTACAAGCCTAATTTGTTTTTAAATACTTATATCATAAATATTTATATGGATCTTATAGAGTTAGGTGTAACAGACAACTAAATTGAAATGTATTAAGAATTTACAACCATCTTGAACTATTTGTGATTTCTTGCCCATTTTAGCCAAAATATAGAAAATTATTGAGTTTGCTTTTACAGATCAGCCGAAGACTTGGATGATAACTTTGAGCTGGAAGATGAACATGATTTCATGCTTGCCTATGATAAAGATGGCAAACCATTGGTGCCTGAAAATGTACTCAAAGACTTCTCTGGTAAGACTTATATTTATGTATCTCTTAAAACAATAAACGTTTGTTGTAAGGAAATGTATAATAGCCAAAGTAACACTTGAAAATTCAATAATAGGCAGTTGAGCATAATAATAATGTTTAAATAATTACTTAAAGCCATGGTCAGATTTGTTATTTCAAAAGCTTATAAAGAATGTTACAATTTTAGTTCCAAATGCAAAACCTAAGTTTGAAGATGGAATATCCGATACATCTGACGAGGAGGAAGAAGACGATGACGATAGTGACAACGACGACGCGGATTCAAATAACGAAAGTGAAAAAGACGAAGAGAGTACTAAAAAAACAAAATCTAAAGAAATAAATAAAGTCAAGCTGGTTTCCAACAAAAAAGACGATGACTCAGATTCTGATGAAAGTGAAGATAGTGTTAAAGACACTAAAACAAAAGGCAAAGTTAAATTAATTTCAAACAAAAATGTCTATGGTTCTGATTCTGATGAATCTAGTGATGATGACGGTGATAATGTTCAACCAGTTTTAAAAACAAAACCTAAAGAAAAAACTAAGCCTCTAGAAAAAACAAATAAAGCAGAAGAAAAGAAGCCTACTAAGAAACCAGAAGAAGCAAACACAATTCTATTCCAAAAATCTATAGATGATGAGTCAGGAGAAGATGATGAAAGCAGTGAAGAGAGTGAAAGTGAGGGTGATGATGACGATGATGGTGAAGGGAAAGAAATAGACTTGAAGGACTTAAACGATTTGAAAGAATCTGATGTTGAAAGTGATGAGGAAGAAGTACCAGAAGATGTGGAAAAAATTGGATCTTTCTTCGATCTGAAAGCTGGAGAAGGTGATAAATTAAAGGTATCTTACAGTTTTTAATTCTTTATGTTAATACTTTTTTATGTTTTTCGGTTTAAATTGTCTTACCGCTTAGAGAAAAAGACTGTTTAGCCTTTAGATAATCTTTTTTGTGTAGAACCAAAACAACGTAACAGGAAAGGCCACAAAACAAACCCTTGTTGAACACCTGTTTCATAGAAAAAAAATGTTCAGTGTACTTACTGACTTGTCAGTGTAGAATGCTAACATAATATAGTACAATATAAACACACTGATGCATATAAATTTAAATTTAAAAAAATGCAAGATTGCTATGGTCAAACTTACCAAATGCTTTGTTTGAGTCTGCTTAAGATTAGTATATAGTATAGGTAGTTCATCAAAATCTTAGGTTGTGTATTTCCTTACCCACACTTCACTCCAGTAAATAATACTTCTATTTATAATTTTCTTGTTTTGTTCTTAGGAATTATTAACAGGAAAGACTCCAGCACAGCAATCAAGTGCCTTACAAGCCCTTATAAAAAGTTACGATCCAAGTCTCGCAGTTAATAACAAAGATAAACTAAGCAAAATATTCGCATATATGCTACAATACATTAACGATATATTTACCGACTTGAAAGAAGAAAGTGATATCATCAAATCATTTCTAATCTTCGACAGATTAGCTCCACATTTCTACGATCTAGCCCAAACTAATAAAGTTTCAACTAAGAAATACATAGTAGAATTACTGAAAGAAAAATATGGGAATTTTAAAAAGAGACAGAAACGGGTTCCTGATATGGATACGTTGATATTTTTTAAATTAATTTCTTTGTTATATCCTACGTCAGATTTTCGACATCCAGTCACAACGCCATCTTTGATTTTCATGTCGGAAATTTTAACTTACTGTAGATTTAACGACGCCTATTCAATATCAAGAGGTTTATTTGTAACTACCCTCATTTTAGAATACACAATGTTATCAAAACGATTAGTTCCCTCCGCCATTAATTTTCTAAGGGGCATTTTATATTTAAGCGCACACACTACAGTTTTAAATCCTATACAAGTCGTCCCACCGTTCAGATTACATAAAGACTCCAAAATTTTGAATTTAGAAGCAGATTGTTCTAAAATGGACGTCGGAAGCAAGATGGCGGCGCGAGATTTGACACTATCAGAAATAGACGATGATTTTAAAATACGCGTTCTGACATCTAGTATGGGGATCTTGAAGGAGTTTTTTGATTATTTCAATGACATTGAGGCCCAAGTTTATCTTTTTGAGCCTCATTTAAGGTTGATAAGTAGAATTGACTTGGATATGTACCCCGCAAAGGTAGCTAATAGGGTAAATCAGATTGTCAAATACATGAAGGCTGGTTTGGAGGTAAAGACGTTTACACCGCTAAGCAGAGAGAAAAAGAGGCCGAAAGCTTTGAGGCTTTACGAACCGGATATACAGGAAGTGTGAGTATAGATATTTTGTCGTTGTTCGGTACTACAAAAGGAAATAACGGAAGCCTTATAGGATCACTTTTCTGTCCGTTTGTCTGTCTGTTAAGACCCTTTGTCTCGGTAACGCTTGAAGGTATTCGAGTTGAAATTAAAAACTTATACAGAAATCTGTGGTCCCTTGGAGCTGTGTAAAAATCAACTCTCTAAGTCTTACGCAGTTAAAAGATTATGTCTATGTCCCAAGTTTTTACGGAACCCTGGCTGCGCGAGTCGTACTCGCTCTTGGCCGGGTATTGGGGGTATTTTGGTCATGTTGTGTCCTATACTAGCACCACAGTATATCGTTGCAAATTAAATTGATTTGCAACATTTCTTATCTTTTGCCAATTAGCAGAAGATATAATAATATAATTTTAAGTGAAATTACATTTAAAATTAATTATGTTGGTATGTAATTATTTAATGACGACACAATTTTAACATTTAAAACATGTGGCAAACATGTCTGAACCATTTTTATATCATCATACATGCATATTTGTTTCTGTATGTAAACACATGTTTGAGCAAATAAATATATCTATCTATGTAACGAATCTGTAGCGGGGTAGTTGCCTCGTAAGAGCGATTGCCTAGCTTGGGGTCCTGAGTTCGATTCCCAGGGGCTAGATTGGCGATGTTAAGTTACTCAGTGCCCTAATCAAACATTGTCCATCTTCTATCCTGCAGGTTCACAGGCAGCAAGAGTTCGAAGCTGTCTCGAGAACAGGCCGAGTCGCAGCGATTGAAGACCAAGTATAAGAAGGAGATGAAGGGAGCTCTCAGAGAAATCAGGAGGGATAAGTCTTACATAGGATCTGTTAAGATCAGGCAGAAGATTCACGGGTGAGTTGGTTAAAAATTGTTTAAAAGAATCGGCCCAGGAATACATTACACTTAAACACATGTGGCCTAAGTTAATTTTGGGATAGTTATATGGAACGCAAAGGAATGGGCTCCGAGAACACTAATTTGGTAACGGTGTCTGTGGATAGTCGGTTTTTGACAGATTTTAAGAGCCAAAATAGGGCAATCTACAGACCACTAAACCGTCAGTAGAATCGGGGACTCTATGATGATGATGATGATGATGATGATAGGACTCCATTATCCGCACGTAGACTCCCATTCGGTCCGTTGTGCGTGGGGGTCCTGGCTAACATAGCCAGCCCAACTCCGCCCAGAAGCACAGAAGTTTCCTGGGGACTTCACAGGCTTCGCGGAGCGACCTCACTGTTCCGAGGATTTGTTCACGTTGAGAAGCCACAGCGTCGCATTCCAGGATGACGTGGGCTGCTGTTTCCTCGGCGCTAAAGCAGCCTCTGCAAAGAGGACTGTCTGTGGCGCCTGTGTTAAAAAGGTGTTTGTTTAAGGGGCAGTGGCCCGTAATTGTCCCTATCAGTATTCTGAGGTTGTTCCTACTAAGGCTGAGAAGTCGTTTGGTTAGTCGCGGATAGACCTTAGGCATGGCCATTTTAGACTGCCTGCAGTCTGTTGCCCGTGACCATTTGTTGTTGTGTAATTCTGTGGATCTTTGGCGAATCCACGATCGGAACAGAGAGAAAGGTAGGGGGAGGAGTGGATACGGGCCTAGCACTACCATCTCAGAACCTCTCTTTGCGAGTTCGTCAGCAGCGTCGTTGCCAAGGGATCCACTGTGCCCTTTAATCCACTGGATTGTGATTCGATTTGATGTCGATATACTCTCCAGGGCGAGGTGACACTCGAAAATTAGTTTGTTGTTTGTTTGCTTGTTTTCTAAAGCTTTAAGCACGGCTAAGCTGTCGGATATGAATCTAATACCATAGTCGTGTATTCCTAACCGCCTTACGGCAGTCGCAGCTTCTGTCAAGGCGACGCACTCGCATTGAAAAATGGAGCTGTGTGTGCCTAGCGGTATGTGGAAATTAATGTTGAGGTCTAGGGAGTGTACGCCAGCCCCTGAGCCGGATTGTGTTTTAGAACCGTCTGTGTAAATGCGTACTTCGTGGACACCTGACTGGTCCCTTTCCTCCTCTATTGTTTGAATGTTGTATTTTTTGTTAAACATGGGTTGATTTGGTGTCCTATCACACGGGGCTGCGATGAGAGGTTGATACTCGATCGCCCGGTCCAGGATGTTAGTGTGGGGACTGCTGTGGTTTTTGCCCCATATGCCTAAGTGCATTAGCCTGATGGCAGCGAGAGCTGCCTCCTGCTGTATGTAGAGGTCGAGGGGAGTTATTTGGAGGGCAATCTCCATTGCCGCAGTTGGCGTGGTTCTCATGCAGCCTGTGATAGCTGAGCAGGCGAGTCTTTGGAACCGTTTGAGCTTGTTGGCGGTGGTCGAGAGTTCAGTTCTCGGCCACCAAACTAGGGCACCATAAGCCAGCATTGGCCTAATCACGGCTGTGTAAAGCCACAGCGTGATTTTTGGAGAGAGCCCCCATTTGTTTCCTAACATTTTTTTGCATTGGTATAGGGCGATTGTGCATTTGTTGAGTTTATGGTCAAGATGCTTGTTCCAGAGGAGTTTGCTATCAAGGACCACTCCCAAGTATTTGACCTCTTCTTTGAGCGTTGGTTCTGAGTTAAAAAGCTTTGGTAGTCTGTGGGGTCCGAGGACCCTCTTGTTAGTGAACATTATTAATTCTGTTTTTGAGGGGTTAACCGAGAGTTCATGTTTTGCACACCAGCCCTCGATTATTCTAAAAGCTTTTCTCATGAGGTCGCATAAGACGCCTTCAAATTTCCCAGATATTAAGATTGCTATGTCATCTGCATAACCAACCGAGTAAAGACCGCACGCGTTGAGTTCCTTAATGAGCTCATTAACGACTAAATTCCACAGTAGTGGTGACAGCACTCCACCCTGTGGGCAGCCTCTACATACGATACATCGTGTGGTGGTGTTAACAGTAAATTGAATAGCGCGATATTTTAACATGTTATTTATCCATTCTATAAGAGTTTGTGCGACTCCATGCTCGGCCAGTGCCTGGCTGATGCTGGAGAAGTTTGTTTTGTCGAAGGCCCCTTCTATGTCGATAAAGGCGCCCAGGGTTGGATTTTTGATTTTTAGAGCATTACCTATACGCGAGACTACGCTGTGTAGTGCTGATTCGGTTGATTTGCCTGCACAATAGGCGTGTTGGTTGGGGTGTAAAGGTTTTAATATTGATATCGGGGACTCTATCAACTGCGGAAAAGTTTATCTTTGTGCCAAAAGCCAGGTTTAGTTCGTTAGGATAAATAGTCCAACGCTTGTTGATCAACCGATTTATAAATAAATAAGTATGAAAAGCCTGCAAAATTTCACCCGTATACATGAATACACATCAATCTACACAAAACCAATTCATGCAGATCTCTCAACTACGGATCGTATACCGTAGATTTCCCGTACCATAAGAGTTCCGCATAAACTGGTTTTGATTTGATGTGTCATCGTGTGTACAATCTATTTCAGTATTGAGATAGAAAAACGCTTGAGGCAATTTTTTTCTGACCGCCAATTCTCGATTGTGCAAATGCTTGTTTCGTTCTAAACTCGTAATAAAATTGGAATTCTTAACTTACCATTCTAAATTGTATTCTAATTTTTCTAGTGACAACATTCGAAGAGAAAAGGTGAAACAGATCTACAAGGACGCGTCGATACAACAAGGAGAATTAAACAAAATGAAACGCATGAAGTGATACCAATCAGCTGTATATTTGTTAAAAACAGAAATAAACTCGTATAATACTGGTTACTTTAGACTTTTAACTTAAACCTACTTTTACATGTAAAGCGACTGATTTTACTTGAAGATAAAACAAGAGAGATTTTCACGTACAGGCAACACTTCGTTTTAGCTGTCAAAAATCGTGGAAAGTGGAAACAAGACATTCTCCTATGCTTGTTGCATAGAGTACTATTATATACATGGCTTGTTGCTTGCATCGTCCATCTCTTTCTGATTTTGTCTACTAGTAAAAAAACAGCTATATTAAGGCTTAAATATTTGGTGCACTCAATAATAAAATATTAACCACTTAAAATTACTTAGTATTCGGACAAAAATCAAAATACGACTTAAAATGCTGTCAGTATCATCAGAAAATATTTTTGTATTAATTAGAGGTAGTTTTTTTTTATCAGAATGGCCGTTTTCCTACTAAATAACATTAAAAAATGCTGTAACCAGTGTACTAAATACCGTCGAACTCATTGCATGGCATACGTAAGTACTAAATCACGTAATTTTTAGGGTTCAATACCCATAGGGGTGCCAACGGCGCGTTATTACTATGGCTTCTCTGCCTCTCCATCTGTTCGTCCGTCACATTGTCTATCTGTCACCGTAATACGTAGACCTTGAAATTTAAACAAAAAATACAGTTATTTTTTTTTTCAAATTCTTATCGAGTATTCATTTGGCATTGATAGTAAAAGATATAAATATATCACCCATATAATATTTTTAATTCTAATGTACATTAGAAGTAAAAATATTAATATAGAAGATAACTACGTACATACCTACCGAAGCAATATAGATAAAATTGATGAGGGACCCCTTCGGGGGAATTCCCGTTCGATTAAAAAATAAATTTTGATAATCTGTGGCATTTGGCCGGTTTTACTAACTGGCAAGTTAACGACGTTTTGAAGCAGGATTGTTGTAATCTTATTCTCTCCCCATCATAGAGGAAAGTAATATGCTCCCTATATACGTCTATTCTATGCTTATTTCAGTGTGGGAAAGAGATGCCGCCAGACATCTTGTATAGCTCTGTCTGTTTCCCACACTGGAATAACAATAAAACAATCCTGCTATTATGACATAAGGCTCAATTAATGTTCTAAATACTTACAGTTTCATAATGTGTCAATAACAAATTTACATTAGGAGTACTACTGTACTAATATAGAAAAAAAATGTTTTTCATTTATACATCACTAAAATGTCTTAAGTTCAAAGTTATTGCACTTGGCACGATATACACGGTACGCAGCTGATGGATTTAACACAACTTGCGATTAATACGACACTGCATTTTATTATTACACTATCAATTTACTCACATTCATCACAACACTAATGATATTTTAATTGTGGGCCGCACTTGATATCCGTATTTTATTCTTTGTCGATAAGTCTATGAGATTATACATATATTCTTCGTATCATTGCTTCATCACAGGTACCTCCATTTATTTCCATTACTTTGTCACACCTCCTCTGCTTTTGGGAATGGGCCTCGTCTTAGGTTTGTTATAGATCTCCTTAAAGCATGCCGATTTATTTCATTCGCAATCCACTTCGTATGACAGTTTTTATATGTTCTGTATATAAGGTATAAGAAGCCCAGAGACATCAGGCAAAGAATTATAGTCAAAATTATATTTGTTGTACTTGCGTGGATTTGCATCTGCTCGATTCCTGCATTGTTGTTGCCTCCAGAAGCGGTTTGTGCGAGTATGACTTCTTCTTTGCTTTGATTATATCCCATCTTGTAGAGTTGATAAAGAGTTAAAACACAAAAACACGGCCAAAGTTGGATTCGCTAAGTCCGAAACGAAACTAATGTACTTTAGATGCATTGTGACTCGGTACGGTTTACGTATATGGAAATGGAATTTTAAACAAAACTCGCTGTCACGGTCGCCATGTAGGGATGGCGTTGAAATGATAACGACACGGCTGTTGAGTAAATACTGATTTATTATAATTAGAGTACACACTTATATATTGTTGTACAGTCATACCTTTAGTTAGTAAAATATAGACATGATTATAGCTAAGTGTACAATATATCCACCACAGTTTCTATCTGAGATGAGCGAGGATGCGTATGTGTGAGACACTAACCAATAGTAAAGCTGCTTTTTCACAGCTTGAGATATGTTAGCTAGGTATGTTTTAGGATAGTTTAATGCACATCTCTCTTTGCATATTCTCGCATACCTCGGGTGGAAACGCAGCCTAAGACACCTGAGGCGATGCCGGCCGTTACGGTGCTTATTAGTTGCGCGTTGCAGTATGGCGTTTTATAGAAATAATGGTGATCCAGGAACCAGTGCAATGATCTTACGTGTGCGATGAATGAATTCCATCCAATTTATTCCTAATCACCATTGATTTTTTTCTCATTAATGGGCTTGTTAAGCGTCCATATGGCGTAGTTGAGACAAGTCGCGAAGGACAGCCAGGCAAGGTAAGGCACCATAAAATAGCCAGTTGTAGGGGAGACGTTGTAGAAACTGACTGTGCAGGCTACGGCTGCGGCATCGAGGGCCAACATGTGGAGAAGACCCTGAAAATAGAGATGAGTTTTTTATGTTACCTACAATAAATGTTGTAGGCTGCGCCATGAGCACGAGCATGAACAAGTGGTAGTGGCCTTTGTTTTATTCCCTCGTAAAATATAACATAGCGATCTTAAATACATTCCAAAAATAAGAAATTAGCAAGGCCGCGGTCTTAGGTAAACCAAAACGTTTTTGAACAATTAAGTGAAATTATAAATCGACGATCGTATATTTGGCTACGACATAGTCAGATTTTTAGGTAAATTCTACAGGGCTGAACAAACCCTTTGCATTTTCAAATAAATATCTGATGAAATATTTTGTACTTTGTCATTATCATTCTTACCAGCCCAAGTTTATGCCATCCAAAGAACACAGGTGTCCAGGTCCAGTTGAGGATGAGTTGACCTCCATACAACGCCAGTGGTAGCACAGAAGCATCTGAAAATGGTATCACATAAAAAATAAGTTCCGTGTGAACTATAAGCGGAACTGCTTTAGATTTTAGTCGCAGGATAATTTTGCTTGGGCAATGTAGGATTTGCTGTTGGTTCTTAAGTTGTAGTAGGTACTCTTTTTGCCGTAGTATTTATTGCAGTGTCGCTACACACGCCGGATTAGTTTTTTTTTTTTTGACAGGCACTGTCTATAACACAGTAGTATAGAACTTGGGATCCCCTGGATCGTGGGGCCTTGGGCAAACTGACCTGTAAATCCTCCAGCCTCCGAGTACACGATATAAGAAGCGTATCCCATCCCAGAGTAAAGGACAGTCCATGCGGGCCCAAACACCCAGGGTGGTGGGGTCCAGGAGGGTTTCTTCAGCATTTGGTACCAGGCTGGTTTGCCATCAGGCCTCTTGACCTGGTTCTTCATCGTCAATGCGCTGAGCCATCCACCCACGTTGGGCGCCAAGATAGCACCAATTATGCCCCAGTTCACCATTGTGTCTGATTTAAAAGGAATAAAGTTATGTATCTTATAAATGTTTTTTGTAAAGTATTCCTACAAAGTGGCACCTATTTTTAGATCTTTCCTGATTTTATGTGGTACTCATACGCTAATAAAATAATATAAAATGTATTTTTCAGTGAGAGAAGTACACAGCCATGGTTTATTCAACCCGTGCTTTACGGATATTAATATAAACATTCTATGCCTAAGTTTGGTTTCGACCATTTATGTTATCTAGGCATTTGTTGTATGCACAGCATGTAGATTCAAGTTGCTGGCCCTCCGGGTCAAAGTCCCACCCAGGCCATTCAAAAATATAATATATTCCCATGAGTTAACAATGCGTTCCGGTATTTTATGAAAACCTTTATTAATTGTAATTAACAACTGTGTATGAGTGGTAATTTATTGTAATTAACAAGTTATGAAAACAAAGGCCTGAAAATAAAATAATTATCTGTTGATTGGCAATGGATCTTTCGTTGACCCACAAGAAATATGCAAAGGTTGTGTCACCATGTCGGTTGCATGCTTGCAACATAAAACGGAACGATGCAATCACCTGACAATAGTGACGTTACGCTTACAGTCTACTTACGACATTTAAAGTATTACCCTGCAGAATAAAACGTACAAAAGTTCCAGAACGTTTCCATGAATATTATTTACATTACTTTACTTCTAATTTTCATGGTATAATATTTGTTCCGGAAAGCTGATTTCACTTGGATTTTTTTATTTTCACATTTACAAGACATTTACTGCTTTTAACAGCAGATTTTCGAAGTAATAACTCGAACAAGTAAGTATTCAACCAACAATACTGAACATTAAGTTTATCTCACCTTTCTAATAGTTTACCGGCGTTTTCTAATGTAAATAAATTGCGTAATGTGTGCGGGAGCCTCACTCGCGTATAACTTAACTGTAAATTATAATTTTGGCTCAATCATCGTTGATAATAGCTCAAGTTACGTCACTTCTCATTAGCGGCCCGAATAATACTGTTGGTAAGTTTTACAATATAATCTAATCTGTCGACTAGTGAACTTTAATCGATATCTAAATACCGGTTCTAACTTTTATCATAAATTTTAAAACAGGCGTTGGTATACGACATAAGTGCTGTTTCTTATTTAATCTTGAGTGTGTGTCGAAAAGAATTTAAATTATCAGAAAATGGAGTTGGAAAGGTATGATGTTTGAAGTATTTATGATAGGTCTTCAAAAGGATTTTGTCGAATAGTTGTAGTAAAAAGTTGATAGTGTTACAATAAATCCACTATGGCAGACGAAAGGTATGTTGAAGCTTGCTTAACATAATACTAATTTTCAAATAATAAAGTGAAAGTAATGCAACATAATAACGGTATCCTAAAGTGTCCAAAACAGACTAAATACAATTTTCTAACTCTGTTTTAAATCTACAAATTACCATTGACTCTGTAGTCAAAATACACACCAACACTTAAAAGGTTTTATTTAGGTAGGTGCTGATAGAGATAGAATATTGTAAAATCCAAAGTGTATTCACACCGCTAATATCTTATTGTTTTTTCAATCTTTATGTAGCTTTTACCTGAATGTGATTTTTTTTATTAATAAGTGTCCATATAAAAACTGTCATTATCACAAACTTACTCATTAATAAACATCAAATCTTTTACTCCAGTAGGGTTAGTCGTAGAGGCACTGAGAAATATTACTCCATGAAATTATGTAAACACAACAAGTTAAGAAACAAAATATTCGGGTTATGTTAGTCAGTAGTAGAACTAGAAGGAACTGGGGGTTGTTTGAGGGGCTGCAGGGTCTTTGAAAGACATACTGTATCACTGGAACACAAAGGCCTAAAAAAGGAACATGGAGGTTTTAGTTAGTACAAGTCTGACAGTCCCTTCAACTCCACCCAGGGTGCGATCATCTGCATCTGAAAAAAGGGGTAAAACAGAAGCATTCTTGACAGTACACACCAAGCCTTTTGCCATCAACTAGGTACAATATTAGACTTTGTGGCTCCTACCGAGATTTTCCTGATAACCACTGCATGACACTGCTAGATGTAAAAACAAACCCAGAATATCATGCTTAGCTAGGGTTGCCATCTTTGAAATTTGGAAACCAGGATAAAACGCGTGAAAACCCCGGATTTCTTAGTCCAGAACCTGGACAAGAGTCGAAGTGCTCACGGGGGGTGGGAGGACGGAAAAGTTTGCGTGGACATGAGTCGAAGTGCTCACGGGGGGTGGGAGGACGGAAAAGTTTGCGTGGACATGAGTCGAAGTGCGCACGGGGACTGGGAGGACGGTGAAGTGTACATATCACGGGCGGTGCAATTTAATTAATTAAATCGCCCAAATTAATCATGGGGGTTTTAAACTTCAAATTTTAAAAACCCGGACAACAAATGTTAACCCTCCCGGACGCTCCCCGGACGCCCTCTGAACTAGGACAAATCCGGGGAAACCCGGACGGATGGCAACCCTATGCCTAGCAGACTGTAATCTATAAACACATTTATTTATTAGTCATGGTGAATCAAATAAAATTAAATAAACTAATTATTGATGTCTTAGAATCCTTGTTGCTAAGCAACGTATCTGCTTTAAAATAATATATGCTTGTTCACCATTGACAGTATTAATTCCCTGTAGGAAAAGAATTTGGATTTGTCATGCTATGATTGCAGAAAATAATTAATAATAAAACTGAAATATTCATTTACTTTAGCTCTTAGTTGTGACTACATCACAAGTTAGGAAAACTGTTTTGACTGTAACAAGGTACTTATGTAGGGATTAGTTATATTTACAACTCAAAAAAAAATTAAAAAACAAATGGTACAAAACTCTTGTATTGTGTGTTTATTTACCTAAAATATGAATTCATATATTTTTCAAAGTCAAAGCCAAAGTTATTTATTTGTGAAACATAGGTACAGACTCCTGCACATCAAGCTACTACAATCTGTCAGATTTCTTTGATAGATTTTCGACTTTATTTCTAAAGTATTAGGTTCAAGGTTCATTGGGAAAAATTGACAGTTTCGGGTAGCTTGGTGTGCAGGCGTCTGTACATGGAATATGGTATAAAGAATTGTGTTGTTTCACTATGTTTTGCCTTGCAAGGCATACAAATTAATTACAAGAAACCGTTTCAAAAACAAAATAGAAAATCACATAGATCGGACAGTTTTATTTTTTGTTTTATCCTCTAAAAACTCATTAATAGAATAGTATGCCTTTTCAACAAATTTTTTTTTTAGATAAGATTTTAAATGCTTTGTTGTGGATATAGTTTTTAACGTTTTTGGTAGTTTATTAAAAATCTTAGGACACATGCCTAGACAACTCTTAGAGAAAAGCGCAGTATTATTTTTGTTATTTTTTATTTATCTTATTAGTCAATAAATTAAAATCAATTGTGTTCTGTTATAAATGTGTGTTACAATCAAGTGCAAAAAAAAATGATTCTCTCCTCTTTTCCAGAGTAAACGAATTAGTCATGGCAAATCTGGGAGCAATTGGTTCCATCATTCTACCCAACTTGGGAGGCTGGGCCAACGGTGTATACTTCGCTGGACAAATCCGCAAGGACGCCGGCGAGAAGGCCTGGTACGATGACCTCAAGAAGCCCTGCTGGAACCCCCCCAAGTGGGTGTTCGGACCTGCATGGACTATCCTGTACAGCAGCATGGGATATGCATCATACATAATTTATGAACAGTGTGATGGATTCCAAGGTAATTGATCTTGGTTAATTTTGGGTTTTATTTTTAAGGGGTGGTTGTGGCACCTTATATTGTCTTAATTGACGATTGAATTGCATTTGGATGTGATGCGAAGACTCAATCAATGGCAGACCTAACTTAGGCACGGTCTCCGCGAGTCGACTCTCGACCACCGTATACGCGGGTCTGTGGACGGCCCGTTCGTGTTCTACGCTCGCCTCAAAGAGATGTCAGCAAAGCAGAGGAGCCTGCCATAGCCACTGCCTGCCGGATTTGCGGGTTGATCAAAACAGTAAATAATATAGCCATGACAACAATGACACCTGAAATATCTAGAACTATATAGAATTTATTACATAATGCCAATACAGCTTATATGGATAATCTATTTGACGACTGATAAGATAATTTGACTGTAGAGAGTATGACATATCACTTGTTATCAGTTAGAGATATTTACACTGCCTTATACACAGTCTCGTTTTAGCTACGTTTCGATGCGGACGTGTTGCTGACGCATACATAATATCGTAAACGCGGCGGCGCGAGTCGTTCGCTTGTTATTTTAATCACCATGGGTCAACAACCAATGGTGGCGAATGAATTGCTGGCTTTCCTGCAGCAGAAGTTGGATGTGATGGACGAGGTGTCCGCAGTCCAAATCTGTGCTACGAACTTCAGTGAGGAGGACATCGCTGCTGCCAAGCTGATGTTGTACCGGGTGCTCAACAAGAGTGACCAGATGGTGTCCCGCCGGCGTGACGGGACAAAGAGAAGCATACAAGACATTATCACGCTGCTAAAGGAGACCGACCCTGACGACGTGCCGACGTTTGTGGCGAAGGACTTGCACAAGCTCCCTCCCGTCACATTCGACCATGTCGATGTTACGAGCCTATTGAAGGACATTGTTCTTCTCAAGGCAAGTTTGGTGGATGTGCAGACCAAGTTGGATGCTTCCCAAAAAGCCGTGGCTGATTTGCGCGACGAAGTTAACGACTTGCGTCAAAAGGCAGCGGTATCTGGGTCATCGTTGGGTGCAAAAAACGTAAACACGCGTCGCGGAGCTGGCCTCGATGTATCGGCGGCAAGTTTCGCGTCAGCAGTTTTGTCGCAGTCGTCACCAAGGAATGCTGAGCCTGCAGTGTGCACTCCTCGTGCGCCCCGCTGCCCCGCTCCCGCCCCTGTGGCTCCTTCCCGTGTTGCCACACGACCGCTGCCCGTTTTCGCAGTGTCGGCAGAATCACGTCGAGTTGGTGTGAATTCTGCTAGCGTAGGTGCGAGCATTACTGCTCGCGTTGAGAAGCCCATGCCTGAAGAGGCACAGATTCGGGCTGACGATGGTTTTGTGACGGTGTTGAGGAGGAAGCGTCGTCAACGTACCACTAAGAACCGCTGCGGCACGGCTCCATCGGAGCCAAACGTCACAATAAGAGCCGCTAAGCCGAACACTCCGGTGTACATCTCCCGCCTACACTACACCACTACGGCGGAGGGCATCGTTGAGTACGTACGCCAAAAGCTCAAGTACGTAGCGAGAGTGCAGTTGTTGGAGTCGCGTCGCAATGTCAACTTTAAGGCGTTTGTGCTGCGAGTACCAACTTGTTATCTGCACCTCGTCTTGGAAGAGGACTTTTGGCCGCAAGGAGTGGTGTTCCGGCGCTTCCACGGACAAGTGCCACATGAACGCGCAGTGACATAGTGCAGTGAAGTGCTACTAACATAGTTGTTACGGATTTATTTACTAACACAAATTGTATTAGCTATATATATGTTTGTTTGTAAGGTATTTATCTATGGGCCTAAGATGCCTGAAAATAAATGATTTATTATTTATTATTATTATTATTTATTATACGGCTAAAGGATTACGGTCCACTCCTTCAACATAATTTAGTCATTTCTAGAGTACCTAATCGTATATACGGTGTTACGTCATAAACGCAAGACCGCAAAGTGACTATTTTTTGCAGATGATTAATCAAATCAAATCGAAGCATTTATTTCAATTAGACCATTACAGGCACTTTTGAATGTTAAGAAACAAAATGAAGCTACAGTCCCAGTCACAAGGCATAATAACTTGTGAAAGTACGGTAGTTGCCCATTCCAAAGCGTGTTGATCTCTATGGAGAAGAATGGGCAAGAAACTCCATGGACACTCTTTAATTGTCAAATAACTCCCCCCTCGGGCGGAGCGGGTGGGAGTGTCAGACTTTTACTGACTAAAACCCATCCATGGTCCTTCTTTTGCCCTTTATGTTCCGGGCAGCGGTAGCTCTTTCAAAAAACGGTGACTATGTAACTGAACAACTTTTGTTCTGTGACTGTTTGAAATTCTTAACTTATTTTAGTTTTATCATACATGTTGTATGATCTGAGATGTCATACGAGAGATTTTGCGTGTATTATGTTATCCCTTGTAAAAGAGAACTTATATATCAAACTAGCTTTTGCCCGCGGCTTCGCTCGCGTTAATTTCGGGCTAACACGGTTCCCCTTTCCTGATTTGCAGGTACCTGCTACCTGTAGTTTTTGTCCTTGCGCTTGATTTATTGTAATAGAAAAGTTTTCCCTTTTCTTCCCTCTTTCTCCCTTATTGCTCACTTTTATTAAAAAAAATACTCTATGTCCGTCTCCAGGGTTCCAACTATCTCTGTACCAAAATAAAAATCGGTTTAGCCATTTAGGCGTGAAGAGGTAACAAACAAACATTAAAGTCACTTTCGCTGGTTTTATAATACAATGTATTAGTAAGGATGAACTGCCGACTTTTACGAATATACTCTCGAACTTTAATTTAAAAAAGATAAACAGATGGTTGCCATCCTGATTTCCTTTACATTTTCTCAATCACAAAATTTTCCACGCGAACGCATTCTCGTATAACAGCTAGTCAACTTATAAGTCCCCCTGCAGAGACACACACCTCCTATTTATAATGGTAGGAGTTTTTATTTAAGGCCGTACCCTGCCTAAATAACCTTGAGCATTCGTTCCCTCTTTGCCTCGCAAGAGTAACAGTAGTAAATAATACCCATTTTATGGAATAAAATCTATATAAAATAAATGTTTTGGGTTTTTGGAAAAAAAGTTGTACCAAAATGTCATTATAAAAATGTGTATCCATTAGTGTCAGTAGCAAAATTAAACAATGTTTACTTTACGAGGAGATGCATGTTATTGATCATTATTTCTCATTTCTGGGGTTTTGTTGTAAGGAGATTTACTAAATAATTACTCAATAAAAAATAAATCTACAATAATGGAATCAAGATTATAAAGAAATTTAATGTATTTTTTTAGTTACTTAGTTCGTTTTAAATAACAAGTAGATAGCTCCAGAAAACTGCACAAAAACTAGCTTGCGCGGCGTTTTGGTCGGGGAGGCGCCTTAACCGTTGGAGCCTATAAAAAGTTATTTATTAGATTTGTAGTGAAACAGACAGAGAATGCAGCACTTGCTAGTGAATGTCTAACGTTTTGGCCTTCATTGGTCACAGACATTACACAAAATACGACTTAAAATGCTAATTGGCAAATACAACACATCGTAGTTATTGCCTCAGCAAACGGTAACGATTTACCCACCTTTGAACAATGACATCATACACAAAAATAAATTAAATGTGTGAAATAAATCCTTAGATAAAAAACCCATTGAAGTCCGTGACAGGTTTGTCACAATGAGGAATTATTTGTGTTAATAATACATATTTTTTATTGTAATTAATAAGAGCTGTGTCTTCCTTCTACCATAATGCTAAATTATGTTGCCATGCAGGAAATTCTTTCAGGAAATAAACATATATATTATTGGCAATTTTGTCCATTGTTCCAACAGACTCAAAGCAATGCCTCAAGTACAATACGTGAGCACAAAAAAAAACGATTTTCTTAAAAAAAAAGTTTGCCCCACAGCAGGTATTTCTCCTGTATCGTGGGTGCGTTTACATACAATACCCACATACACAAACAGCCAGACCCGGAACAACTATCTGTAGGCTTTAAAAATATTTGTTCCGTTCCGGGATCGAACCCGCGACACGTAGCGCAGCAGTCAAACGCTTAACCACTGCGGCCATCGTGTCTTCAATAAAGACGTGTCGTAATTAGCAACAAATAAATATTTTGTCTTTCTATTACTGTTTAAACTTCATGTACAGTCACAAGCAATAACATGGTATACAATTACATAACCATGATGTTTACCCCAAAAAGTAAAATCAATCATTTTTGCATTGAGGTTCCTAGTTTGATGTACAGAACGCATGGTTGGTGGTTTCGTGAAGGCTCTGTTTACATCTGATATTAAAACTAATTATAGGCATAATTTAAACATCTCTTTTCTTTTATTCCAGAGGAAGCAGTATTGCCTCTGACCCTCTATGGAGGTCAGTTGCTCCTCAACTGGGCGTGGACACCCATTTTCTTCGGCTTGAAAGACTTTAAACTGGTTGGTATATCAATATATTAATTTTACCTCATCATCTTCTGCCTAAGCTTTTTTTTTAAAATAAGTTTGTACTTTACTTTGTTTTGGGAGCTCTTAGTAAAATTATTACAACCGGTCTTGTCGGTGAAGCTGCGCTTTCCTAGGTTAGTCAGTAGATGGGTGACCACCCATTATATAACTAGTTTCTTCCGTGCCCCGGAAAGCTCGTTAAATCGTTGTCTCGGCTGTCCGATTGCAGTTTTTTTTTTTTTAAACTTTGCCCCGCACTAGGAATTTCCCCTGTATCGTGGGTGCGTTTACAAACATTAAACTCACATACACAACCAACCAGACCCGGAACAACTATCTGTAGGCTATACAAATATTTCTTCCGTGTGGGAATCGAACCCGCGACACGCAGCGCAGCAGTCGATCGCTCAGCCTCTGCGCCAACCGTGTCGTCCATCATTGACATTTGTTAGTAATAGTCAGTGGCCTTAAAGGTTGACGACCAGCCTTACCATTTGATTTTATAGGGTTTCTAGAAGGGACCTAAAAGCTAAAATTATTAGTAATGATCACCGTTTTTAATCACCAGGCCTTCATCGAGATCTCGGTCCTCCAAGTAGCGGCTTGGGCCACCACCCTGTCATTCTTCCCCATCAGCCACAAGGCTGGGTACCTCATGCTGCCGTACCTGGCGTGGTTGGGCTATGCCAGCTCTCTGTCCTACTACATCTGGAAGAACAACCCCAAGACTGACGGACCCACAGTCCGGGAGATCAAGGATGAGAAGAGTCAGTGAAGGTTTGTATATTATCAGCTTTTTAATTATTGCTTGTTTCGAAAACTGAAAGGTCCATTATATTAGCGATCAACATTTTAACTAGAGGTACTTACTAATTGGAGTCATAGTCTAGTGAAAAGGCAATTATTCAATGAAGGTTAAGAGCAGTCGGTAAAGTTGCGAACGCTGACGGCCTCGCGCACAAGGGGGCCTCGCAAAACTGTTTCGATTAGGGCCGCAACGGGGATAATGGATTTTGACAGACAGACAGACGGACAACAAAGTGATGCTATCAAGGTTCAGATTCAGATTCAGATTCAGATTATTTATTGCATTCCACAATGTACATGAATAGGTGGTAGTAAACAATATTGGTGACACAATTGTGGACCCTGTAGGGCACAGCAAAAAACATTATTATTATTATATCGGATAAAAATTGACTTATAGACTAACTTATCCTAATTATGTACAATTTCATTAATCATTCATTATATTATTTAAACATACATTACATTAAATTATACATCCATTACATTAAATTATACATCCATCACATTAAATTACAATTAATTAATTACATTCTATTTACAATCGAATTATAATACAATGTTTCATATTGTTATTGTTTATATTTTATATTAATTTTCGAGCTGTATAAATTTGTCATTTAAATATTCATTTAAGCTGTAGTAGCATTTACTTTGTAATAGGTTTTTTAATTTGTTTGTGAAAACAGTAATCTTTTTTTCATTTTTTATTAGCTCGGGTAGTTTATTATAAATTTTTATTGACATTACAAGTGGGCCAGAAGAATGCATTTTCAAGCGAGATGTTGGAAAGTTTAGACGTGTTTTGTGTCGGAGTGTGATTCTTGACTGTATGTCTTCACGTTTGGTGTAAAAGTCTTGATGAGTGTGCGCAAATTTACAGATTTCCAATATATAAATACATGGCAATGTTAGAATATTAAGTTTTTTGAAATGAGGTTTGCAACTGTTGGTTTGTTCAATATTAACCAAAATACGAATTAACTTCTTTTGAGTGGTAAACAGTGATGGCGCGTCCGTGCTATTACCCCACATTATTACACCATAGCTGAGCCATGCATGAGCATAGGCGGTCCTGGCGGAGGTTCCGGTCCTGTTGATGCCGGCGCCACACATTGGATTCAAATTGGGTCCAAACTTGGCTACGAATTTATGGCTAATTATTGTATCCAAGTTATTGCGACCACACATTAATTCCAATACCTTTTGGCAAACTTACTAGCCAAGAGCATTGGATGGTTGGACCGCAGCTCAACTCGTCATTCTCTTGCGAGTATGTACCAGCAGCAGTCAATTCAATCAGTCGATTCGCACTCGGCATAGCGTGCACTGATACAAACAATGTGGGGACCGGGGAGCGACGTTGGATCCAAGTTGCCCGCCCGCCTACCCCCTTCACTCCCCTCGCCTTTGTTGGTGTATGAAAAACCGACACATCAAGGGTCGACATTGGCTATTGGACGCAATGTTAAGTTTATGGCCAGTATCGGGCCAAGACCGATCCACACATTGGTGTATTGGATCCAAGACTATAACTTGGAGCCAATATATCCAATGTGTGGCGCCAGCATCAGGTACAGAACCGTAAAGACTGAAAAGAAAGCGGAAACAGCGGCTGGTGTTAGCTATGATATAATCTGGAACTGAAAGGGGCCTTGCAAAGCTGATGTCGCAGACGACCGCATTTGGTTTAGCGCCGCCTCTAGCTATGAGCCAGCTCTTTTTGAACGTCAGAAGCTAAGATAGTACCTAAACTGCCCGCCTTACACCACTTTCTAGTGTTTTATCTGGGGACAAAAATTGGTGGAATAAGTTAAGCCCAACGTAAAGGGCAATAAAAGGAACAAGACTTTTACTGACTAAAACCCACCCAGGGTTTGTCAGTAAAAGTCTGACACTCCCCCCGCTCCGCCCAGAGCGGGGGAAGTTATTTGTTGATTTCCCACCCCAAAAGAAAAAGCTAAGCCCAACATGTATAGAGCACAATTCTACTCACTCAATCTGAATTCTACTACATATACTCAATTTATGATACCAACTCAATTCAACTCGCATCTCTCGTGTTGTCTCTGTGCCGACTTTCATCAAGATCCGTTTGACGTGAAAGAGTAACTTAAATCCATACATCCATACAACCTCACAAACATTCGCATTTAATTATATTAGGATCAATAAATATCTCCCGCGCCGGTTGGCTAATCTCCGCTGAGATTGGGCCACCGTAGGCGAAAATGGCCAGGAGGATTATCCGTACTATCCGTACTAATATTATAAATGCGAAAGTAACTCTGTCTGTCTGTCTCTTCTTCTCGCCTAAACCACTGAACCGATTTCAATGAAATTTGGTACAGATATAGTCTGGGACCCGAGAAAGGACATAGGATAGTTTTCATCCCGGAAATCCCCCGGGAACGGGAACTATTAATCCACGCGGACGAAGTCGCGGGCAAAGGCTAGTATATACATATAAATAATACTGTTATTCAATAACAACAACATTTAGAACTTAATCTATCTTTCTCTTTTTCAGAACACCATCAACAACAAAACAGCGCTTTATAACTTATCTATTTACTTAAGTCAACGAACAACAATGTGTTGTTAGTTTTAGAAGCATATTTCACGTTGTAACAAGTGCAATTTTTACGAACTTATATGTTAAGAAATAATTAGGGTGATAGCCTTGTTCTTGGTAAGGTCTTGGGTAGCAGTTGAGACAGTGAATTGGATTAAATCACCTGGAAATTTAGCTTAGTGGCCCAGTGGCTGTGGGTCTAAATGAGGACTTGCAAGGCTAAATTCGACCAACTGGGGATAAATGCGCTCTTGCTGAAGTGGTACTGTTATTTACCGCCCAAAACATGTTGGTATTCGTACAAATTTAATAAAGTTCATCGAATACGTTCAAATAAATACAAATCAATTGTTCGCATTTAGTCCTTCACGGGTGTGTAATTCAAAGAGCTAAAAAATAGAATGATTTATTATTAATTCACTGTCTTAATCATTTACTAAACAAACTGTTGTATCTTATAAATACTAATAACTTTGTGAATTTAATTGTTTTCTAAATAAAAACAGTATTTAAAACGCATTTATCTACAATATTGTCTTAGAAATGGCGATTTTATAACCGGTCGCCATTTTGAATATTTATACTCTGTTGTAAAAAGAATAATAATTCGTCGTTGCAAATTTCAAATCTCCTATGTGTAAAAAGTAACTTTTTCGAGAAAAATGAAAAAACTTCCTGCTACAAAAAAATCTTAGAAAATATTTTTATTCCCTTGGTTATAAAGAAAAACTAAGTGCTTCCAATGTATTGAAATAGAAATAATTTAATACCATTAGTAAAAATGAACTAATTATATGATTTTAATTATTTTTCTACACATGGGTGATTTAAAATTGCAACTTTTTGTCACATAAGTGGTTTTTAGAGAATATTAAAACATTATAGTTGAAATGAAACTAGGTACCATCATTATTATTTCGTGTTTATTAAATCAGATAAGTAAAACAACATACTATTTTCACAGCGTGACAAAATCTTGTGCATTATAGGTACTAAACTAAATTGTAATTAAATATTTTGTTGTTATGTTCCTGGGATAAACGAGATCGAGTCATAAAACGGATGATAATCTTTATCAATCACAGTTTTTAATTCTTGCAAATGTTTGTACTTGCTTTCTGTGATTTTGAGGGGCTGTTGATATAGTTGCTTTGGTAGTAAAGTTCCACGACTAGCTCTTCGCTGTGGTAAGATGGTCCATTCGTCAGGATGTCGCAATTTACATAAAACAGACCCATCTGGCAAGTACTTCAGTCCTCGTATATCGACCACAACCGGATCACCTTTTTTCTTACCTGGTCTAATAGACTTGAAGTTAGATTCTAGTTCTTCATAATTCAGAAAGAAGTCGTAGTGGACTGATTTTATATCGTAAGGATTTCTTGGTCGAGCTTGCTGCATTCGAGCTACATAGTCACTCGGTGCATAAATAGGGGGTTTAATGTACTGTTCAATTGTTGAATGGACACTATCAACTTCCATCATGGTATGGCCTTTTTCCAAGTACAACTGTTCAACACTAAGATTCATTCTTTGCGAGAGATCACTTAAAGCACTGGACAAAATCCGGTTTCGATTTTGATAGCCACACCCATCAGAAATTACAGTGACTTGTTTAGTTTCTGGCGCTAAGTTTGCTATATAATCGATTAAGCAAGAAGTAAACTCATTTGCGGAGACGCCCCCATCAGCTTCATGCCAAAAGTAAATAGTTACTTTTTTCGTCTTGCAGTCATAGACAGTAAAGTTATGGCATTGTAACTTAAGTTTATAATATAAAGAGCTGGCCAAAAGCTTCGGTGCAAGTAGGACACTCTGCACATCCACTGTGATTACTACCACCTTTTCGTTCGCCGATTCTATGGCATCTTTTTTAGCTTGGCGCGCTTCATTTTTTTTAATTATGTGGTCGTCATACTCTTTTTGTGAAATATTACCCGCTTTAAAACTACAACAAGTATCACACTGGTCTTTGCGTGGATGGTGAATTGCTATATTCTCCTGTTTCAGAACTCTTAGGAAAGTCGGTCTGCTTGCTGCTTGGTAACTGTGTTCTCTACACCACTCCACGAAAACGTCATGCATGTGTTTTTCAGACCTAAATGTCGACTCAACATACAGCTTGCTGGAACTTGCTCGGCAATAATGACTAGGTACTTTTGGAATCAAGTCTATCCAAATTTTTACTTTTTTTGTTACGTGTGTATACTTTGGTACCAGTGCTGCACTCGGTGTATTCTCGATGTCAATTGTGGGTGAATCATCAAAACGAAGATCTTCATTAACAGTGTCAGTTTCTTTTGTCCAGCGCTTAAAACTGTCTTCACCTAAAGATAGCGTATTTAAAAAAAACAGTCTACATACCCGAACCTTAGTGCATTTTTCATCGCAAGTGTTCAAAAAAATATCATGGCCACTTCCTTTTTTCACTGAAGGCTGATCTTTGCGGCGACGACGTCTAATTAATCTACGAACAGCAGCAGTCCTCACGAACGTTTTCTTTTCTTCCCATGTTCTAAGGTTCCAGAAATATGAATGAATAGCTTTACGATCTTCTTCCGCAATGGATGCACACAAGAATGAGTTTTTATGTTTTGAATCGATGTTCAATTTTGTGTGAGAACATCGAGGTTTTATTTCTCTTTTTGGTTTTCCAACACAAGGTTTATATTTCCCATCATCACTCTTCTTAAATCCCAGGTAGGACTTACCTAAAACTCTAGCTTTTCTATTTAATTGCACAACGTTTTCTTTAGGTCTGAAACGGTGTTCAATTTCCTCGTCTGTCGGTAGTATATTTTCTGAAGAGCTTGGCTCACTCGTTCTTAACGGCAACAATGGGACTTCATCTTCACTGTCAGATAAAGACAACTGCAGTTTTCTTTTTTTTGAGGGTGGAACCCAGTGTGGGTCTTGCACACTATCATCGCTCCCAAATGAGAGAATGGTATCCAAATCTGGAGATGGTAGCTTGGCAGGACGTACTGATTGTGATGATACGGAAATATTGTTCAGATTTTCATTTACTGCACTACTGACTACTTCATTATTACCTTCTAAATTGGAATGTACGATAGCCCGAGTAGATATCATCAACAGCTCCTCTTCGTCATCACTACTGAACAAGATGGGCATAATATCCGCAGTAGTTTTTGGTGACAGCAACGGTGACGGCGTCTCCAACATCGGAGATAGCGATTCAACATTAAATCCTAAATCATCTGGCGTAATTAATGAATCCTCAAGATGTGAAAGAGATTTCACCGATGCGGCGGCGGCGACAGAGCTGGCACGGTAGGCATTATCGTCAGCAAACTCAGATTGAAGCACTAAATTTATCATTCGATGACCCCGGCCAGTAGTTTTATATTTTTCTGACATAATTAGTTAAGTAATAAGTGGTAATAACGCTAAGAAAGTGTTTACGCGCGACAAGTTGCAGCTACACTGACGCATAGCCCCTGACCTTGAGACGAATGTTTAGATTTGACGCATCTGTCTCACCTTATCTCGTGCGTGAAGTATAATGCTTTCTCTTTCTAGCACAAAATCGGCACGAAAGTGTATTGATATAGTGAGAGAATGATCACATAGGATATTTTAATTTGCAATGTTATGAAATAAAACTGTTACTAAAAACTCTCATGTGTACATCAGACACATAGGTCATTTTGATTTACAATTAAATGTAGGCTGACACTTGAGAGGTTTTAAACATGATACGTGCTGTTTCGATATAAGAAGATATTCACATGGGAGTTTTTGCTAAGTATGCGTATTCAAAAATGCTTTTCAAATATCTGTAAAACTCATTTTTGAGAAAAATGTCACATAGGAGATTTTAAATTTGCAACGACGAATTGTCAGTGTAAAAGTCAATATTGTAAAATTATTAATAAATAATGTTACAGTTTTACGAACACATTTATAGAAGGCATTTAAATAATTAAAATACACCGAAAGATAGTAGACAAGATTAATAAGAATTGTTATTCATGTACATTCAAATAATAAAGTTGTTTTTCTTTGTCTGTATTTTTAGATGTAAGTGGAAAGTGTCCTTGAAAGCACAAATTACATTATTTTTATGCATTCCTGGATTGCATTTACTGTCATATTATATATTTTTGAAACCAAATGTAAACTGTAGTAGATCATTGAGTGCATTACTCTTGTTAATAATTGTAGATTGATCGAATATTTATTGTTCATAGTGTACAATACTATCAATAAATAACTAAAATGTTATTGTTTTGTTTGATTTTACCCACATTGTTCTTATACAGGCACTTCACACAGTTTTTTTTTAAATGAATGGCATCTCGCAGTTCAACCTAGGAGGTTGTCGTCTGCTTAACCGGGCGAATCCTGTAGATGCCTTAAAAATTAAGACTTCCAGCCAGGGTGAAAAACTTACAAACTAAGCGACTACACGCTCGCGGGCACCCCCTGTGGGGTACGAGCCTCGGCTTAGGGCGTCGCTGAGGGACAGCAAGGGACAGGCTGGATCTGAGTGATATTATTTGTGAACTGATTTAAACTTACTGGCTCAGCAGCGCGGGCTGGCTCTTGCAAGGGACGGGTGGGGTCATACAGGTGTAGCCTGTGGGCTAGTTATACGCAGGCTGGGTATAGCGCCCTTCGCGTCCAGTACAGCTTCGTGTTGAGGGCGGGGTTGGGGTTGTCCCGCGTGTGCCCCGAGTGTTCCCACGCTCCTAAATTCGCAGGGAGCGCGCCAGTCCTGGCGATGGTCGCTACTTGAGGAATTGCTGTGACAGGCACATTCCATTGTGTTAGGATCGTCAGGACATTATCTTATTATATTTGTTTTTCATTTATTCATTTGAATACTTATAAATTACATTTTTAAACATTTCTTAAAAAAACATAGAAAACAAAAAAAAGAAACATTTTAAAATATTTGATTTACTCTTTAATATTTAATGTTTATAACATTTATTTAAAATTGATCTGTCATTAATTTGACATGTATTTTGATATTGATTTGTTTCAACACACTTCTTTAAATTTGGTTTTTACAACAGTCATTTTAGATAATTAGTTTAAATTCTGGCTGACTTAATGACTGTAATAAATACTATAATTTATAACTATTATTTTATGATTAGTTGGATTTGATTTCATTGATTATATTGTTATAAAATATGGGTTTTAAGTACCTGAATTAAATGAAGAGATACTAGCAATGGCAGAGGGTAAGGGAACCCAGTACCAAACAGTGGACGAGTAGGTATAGGTTGAAATAATACTGAATACTTATATGGACTCTCTTGGTTTAGCTCAAAGGTCTTGTTTAATCTGGCAGATTTTTGCGTAATTTTCCTGAATCGGAATTAATCGCTAGCCGCCTTTTCAGCCTCTTGTCTTCTATGTCAGGTGTTGAGAGAGTGTGCTGTGTTCCATGTTTCTATTCGTTTGCATTAATTGTAATCATTATGTCGATAGACAGGCCCAGTTGGAATTGAAAGCGGACTGTATTTCAGGGTTATATTAGATGTTCTACAATGATGGTCAAAATTGAACTTAAGATAAAAATCATGCGATCGTGGTCGCGTTGTTGAAGCTAGTGTCGAGGGCGCGCGTCGTCGCCGCGTCGTGGAGCCGCTCTGCTACTCCGCCGCCCGCTCCCCTCTTGTTGATGATGCATGAGTGTATAGGAGGTGTTAATGTATGCGTTAACAGTCGAAAATTATTGAAAGTGCTGGCAAGAATATTAGCGTGAAGTACGCCACCAGTCGCGCGCAGAGTTATCTTGCGCGCGTACTCCCGTCGACACGGCCCGTTGTCACTAGTCGGACGAACGGTGAGCTACCCATTGCTCACCGACCACAGACCCGAATCTACGGTGGCCGGGAGTCGTCTCGCGACGCCCGATGCCCGGAGCGTCTCCCGCGGCGGCTTAGCCAAAGCATGAGTCGAGGGCGTTGTCAGAATCTAAGGTACCCATCTGCCATTTAATCAAAATAGTACATTTTCTTCTTTAATTTCATTTCTTAAATCTTTTGTAGTGCCTACAAATCTTTCGTTAGATAAAGTTTAGGAACGTAGCCTAGTACCTACCTATGTATGTCTTATCGTGTTTTAAATCATTTCCCAAAAAGACAGATTACCGCCCTACCCCATTTTTCCGATCGTTTTTCATGCAAAAACATATCCCCGTAAATCCCCAAAACTATTATCGGACATTTAAAACTAATGGCACTATAAATACGCCTTATCTCTTCGAATTGTAACTCTGAACTGTTACGATAAAGTACGTTTTTGCACAGAAATTCGTCACAGAAGGATTAGCTGCTTAGATCTGATGTCGCTCGATTCTAACTTTGATTTATTTGGTCCGTACTATTGGTTCAATGTTTTAGTTTGTAAGTGGGATCATGGGGATCGGGAAACATCGTAAGTGCCGATCATATGACTATTCAAAGTATAGGAAGTGGAGATAAAGTTTTGTACGAAAGGAGTTTCTTGCAAAGAGATTTTACGGGAAAGTAGATTTTACCATGATACTCGTACTTGGGTTTTATTTTAGTTTTGAAGTTAGGGATGCCGGGGAACTTTTTATTTACTGGTACTACTTCCTCCAATATTGGGACTTCTCACTGAGAACACCATATAAGTACCTACCTATACCTAGCGTTTAGACACCAAGGCTTGGTCACATTCCAAGGTGTGATTCATACTATCAAACTGAACCGCTTTCTCTATACGACCATTCCATGCATGACTACTACGACTACCTATCTACTACTCATGCTATTTGCATGCAGTCGTGCAATGTACGGCTCCTGAATCAGCTGGTATGTTGAGGAAAAGCACCTAAAATCTTTCCATGACCTAAAATTTGTCTTGATGGAGGGGGAGGGAACCGGGGCGCCCTGGGAAGCAATTTCAGGGGCACCAAAATCATATCACAATTTGATTAAAATATTATACTACATTTTGGGTTGTGGAGGTAGGTCTGATAGGCAAAAAGATGCTAGTATACTGCTAGATCCGGTTAGATTGGAAACCACCCCAACATGGTTCGGAAGAGGCGTGAGAGTTGATAATGACACGGTGGTATGCAGATCGCCAATTATTTATAATATACTAACGAACGACGTGAAGAAATTAACTTCAGCCCAATTAAAAAAAAAACATTAAAAAAGTACTGACATAAAAGCCCTGTTATCATGTTGATGAATTTTTAAATGATAAATCGCTATGAAGTAACTGACTAATCTATTGTATTTATTTTATTTTCTATTAATTGTTGATATAGTTATATTTTTCTATTTTTAAATTTCGACTTAATTTGTGCACCAGCCAGTTTGTAACAACGATAATAAGTAATAAGCTGATGCTTATTATAATATAACTATATCAATAATCCCATGTATCTACACATTTTTTTGCAAATAAGTAAATGAATCTGTAGGCCTACCATGACGTCTTAAAGCAGAACTTATTCCACTGAGGGAAAGAGATGGTGCTAGACACCCTGTATAGCTCTGTCTCTTTCCCTCAGTGGAATAAGTTCTGCTTTAAGACGTCATGGTAGGGTAGCTGAATCTAGATCTAAATCGAAAGTAGGTAGGTACCATCTACAACTTTGCAAATACATTGCTCACTTTGGCAACGATTGACAAAAGCTGTCGAGATCCTTTCATTTAATAGTAGGGGTAAAGATAAGAGGCATGACTTGTTGAGGGAAGGATTATGGCCATTTCTCCGTTTGACAGGGGCCAAGTTTTTAGTACCCTCGATTGCTATTAGCATTCAGATTCAGCTTTACTTTTTAGCCGACTTCAAAAAAAGGAAGAGGTTGTCAATTCGTCGGTTTTTTTATGTATGTTCACCGTTTACTTAAAGACGCCTGGACCGATTTGCGATTTTCTTTTGACGTGATAACGTCTTTAAAATCGTTTTAGTCGGGTGACATGTTCAGAAACTTGTGTCACACCAAAACCTCACAAGCGACATTTCATAAAGATGGTAGCGCCATCTGTTACTTGGCTCGAAAAAAAAACTTTAAATTAGTACTTAATTTCATTTTAGATGTCACTACTGGTGATAACTTATATCACCAATAAGACGTTATCACGTAAACATCTCGATCGTAAACCTACTTTTTAAATGTATTTATTAGTTTATTTGATATGTATATGTGTATTAGTATCCGTGTAAAAATATACGTTTTTGTTAACAAATAGTTTTAGAAACCTAAATATATTTTATATAATTTTTGTACCCCGTATTTTACCCAAAGGTTGACTGGTAGAGAATGCCTTATGGCATTAAGTCCGCCTTTGTATCACTATTGTACCTACATGAAGTTTGAATAAATATATAAATAATAAAATACGGGAATTTTAAGGACAAGTGTGAGCATAACTCCTAGTTCATGTCTGCGCTATCGTGTGTAATGTGAGCAGAGATGACAATGTCATGTTTCACGTCAACTATGTAAGGTGTAAGTACAAGCGTCCTGGAACACAACATGTTGTACATAGTCCACGACGCGCTTGTCACACACCGCAAGATATTTTAGTGTTTTCGCTGTAGCAATGTACAGGTGACATTACGTAAACCGTAATAAAATATTTTTTCAATACACTTCATCGAAAACTAACTCTTATTGCACTATGATTAAGTTTAACAGGCAATGCATTTCACACACGTGCATTTTCCTCATTTATCAAAATCAAAATATTTTTATTTCACATAGACCTACATGGGTACTTATAAAACGTCGAGAAAAGGTGCACGGTTCGGGTTGGTCGTTTCTTATGGAGAAGAACCGGCAAGAAACTCCATGGTTACTCTTTTAAAATCATTTGGTTTTACAATAATTAGTACTGTAACAACATTACCTCCCTGTTTTTTGCGGTTAGGAAAACATCAAATAACTTCCTCTGCTCTGGGCGGAGCGGGGAATTTTTTTTGATGTCAGACTTGTACTGACTAAAACCTACTCATGTTCCTTCTATTGCCCTTTATATTTCGGGGCCGCGGTATCTCTTTCGAACAACCCGCAACCCCGGTAGGCTCTCAGGTATCTTTTTAAGGCGTGGAAAATTGACGCGCATGTTTACCTCCCTCAGCGCCACACCCAGTGATCTAAGGTGCTTCGAATCTTTTCACTTGACAGCACCGCATATGAACACGCAGTTCCTTGATGTAGTGTATGTGTGATCATGACGTTAATGATTTAATTAATTGTGTAAAATGCTCATCCTTCCAGTGCCATGATCATTCTCAGACGCATCTTACGACGCCTTGGATGAAAGGATGATTCTGAGTTGGGTACGATGTAAACTTAGCGAAAGAAATAATTCACCAGACTCGTCAGATTAAAATAAGATGAAATTATTTTATAAAAACGTTTTAGAATAAAATTAAAATCTCAGAGGTAATAATCTCTTTTAAGGTCCAGACAAAAATCTTGGTCAACTTACATAAATTTAAAATTTTTGTTCAATAAATTTTGAGATCAAGACGTCTATCGGTTTCTAGGAAAAAAACAATTGTATAGCAAGAGCCTGGTTACTAATCTATTTTGCTGACTATACATGAATCGGGTATTAAGTAAGTTCACATAAACAAACATCAAGTTTTCTGCAAAGGATTCCTATATGCTTATAGTGTACTCACATTTCGCCAGTGATGGCTAATTCTATTACATGGGACTTAACCTGGTGCTAGCCTTTTTAACCAGGCTCAAACTCCTTACAGGGGGTCTTAATACGTGATGGATGGATGGATGGATGGATGGATGGATGGATGGATGGATGGATGGATGTATGGATGTCTGTTACTTTTTCACGTCAAAACGGCTGAACGGATCTTGAAATTTGGCACAGAGTTAGGTTATAGTCGGGAATAACACATAGGATACTTTTTTATGATCATCACGCGGGCGAAGCCGCGGGCGCTGCTAGTCTGAAATTAGTTTCATGCTGATACAAACTAGTATCTCTTATTCGTCTCCTGAAAAATTAACCTTTTTGAGTCATCCCAGTTTACATCAGGTCGAGATTTTCTCACTAGCGGATAAAAAATAACTTATCTGTAGCATATCTGTTGGTACACCCAAGCTTAAATAGACGAGATATTTGCTCGGCGTATGTTTCGGCATGCGAGCTGACTGAGCTCAGCTCACATACCTACTTCCCAAGTTTAGAATGTTCGTACTATTATTGACACCTGTTTAAGTTGCAACACTATTAACGCTTTTTAACTAAAGCATTATGTAGTACTAGCTTTTGCCCGCGGCTTCGCTCGCGTTAAATTCGGGGTAACCAAAATTGTGAATCTAAACCATTCCCAGATCCCCTTGAATTCACACAAAAAATTTCATCAAAATCGGTCCAGTCGTTTGAGAGAAGTTCAGTGACATACACACTCACAGAAGAATTATATATATAAAGAGTAGACAGGTAATAAAAAAAAACTGCTTTTTTCTAGTAAAGTGCAATATTGAAAACATATTTTTTTAATTTAAATATATTTTCTGGGCAGAGCACTGTACTAGCACAGCGGTTTTACCCACTGCTAAGTAAAAATAAATCATTTTAGCTAAAAATAAACGACTTGGGTGGATAATAAAGTTACTTACGGAAGTCGGTGACTTTTATTTGATTCATTTTTTTGGAGTTTACTTCTTAAGAATCGATTTTCATATATACCTAAGGCGCCCGGTATGAGAAAAATGTGAGGTGTAAAATCTACTGATGAATGACCTCGTTACGTTTTTGGTGCAACCGCACCTATGGTGTTTGTCGTACAGTTGAATATTACTAGATGGCGCTTTATGAAATTTGTCGTCCGTCAGTGATATTTTTAATTTTTTTTTATTTTTGTTTTTTTTTTATTTATTTTTTTTGTACTTAAGGAGTAAACTCCAGTCGTGCATCGGAGCTGACACACACACTTTTTTTTAAATAAAAATCGGTCAAGCTTTTTCGGAGGAGTAGGTAACTAAAACTGCGACACGAGTATTTTATATTTAAGTGATTTTAAATCCTTACTAATATTATAAAAGCGAAAGTGAGTTTGTTTGTTTGTTACGTCTTCACGCCTAAATGGCTAAACCGATTTTGAGGGAGAGAGAGGGAAGAAAAGGGAAAACTTAGCTTTGCTATTACAATAACTAAGGCGCAAGGGCAAAAACTACAGGTAGCAGGTACCTGCAAATTAGGAAAGGGGAACTGTGTTACCCCGAATTTAACGCGAGCGAAGCCGCGGGCTATAATAGTCAAATATATCGCGACCCCAAACTGTATGTGATGTGTCTAAGTGTATATTTAACACTTCAGGCACAAAGTACAGAGGCGGACTTAATGCCATAGGCATTTTCTACCAGTCAACCTTTGGGTGATGCAGAGACAAACAGTGGTAGGTGTAAAACAGAAAAAAATATTAATTATTCATTTATACTATTTAGATATATAAAATACTATAAATATAAAACTAAATACTATAAATATATATCAAAGAATATATACACAGATACACTAAATAAAAATACAAACAATGGGGAAAACATTAACGATGTGAAGATACTGCCGACTTTTTCCGAATAAACTCACGAACTTTATGTTTAAAAGATAAACGGTTGGTTGCCAGCCTGATTTCCTGGGGAAGCGCATTCCATAACGAAATGGACTGGACGAAGAATGATCGGGGAATGAAGTCAGTGCGGTGAGAAGGACAATGAAGAATACGGTTCTCCGATGACCGCAGACTCCTATTGTGGTTGGCACAAATGTACTGAAAGTGGGGAGCAAGGTAACTAGGGGATGTAGGAGAAACAAGAAAAGAAAACAAGGTAGTTAACGCCAAAGAGCGTTAACTACCTTGTTTTCTTTCCCTACACTGACGTATGGGCAACCACTTAAGAAGAGACCGGTGCTCAGAGACGTGATCATATTTACGCAAATTGAAAACAAATCGAATGCAGTAATTTTGAAGACGGTCAAGTTTATCGAGGAGTTCTGCATTCAGGTCAAAATAGCACACATCACCATAGTCGATAATAGGAAAAATTAAGGACTGTACGTACAAGGCTTGCATTGTTTTCGTATTTGACGGTAAAAAGTTTTTCAAGCGGTACAGAGCCCGCAACGTACCAGTAACCTTTTGACTGACACGTGCAACTTGAGTATATTAAAACTAACTATGTAGTATATGGGTCAATCTAACTTCTATTTTTTATTTATCTACTAGCTTTCGCCCGCGGCTTCGCCCGCGTTAAATTCAGGATAAGACAGTTCCCCTTTCCTGATTTGCGGGTACCTGCCACCTGTAGTTTTTGCCCTAGCGCCTTATTTAGTGTAATAGCAATGCTAAGTTTTCCCTTTTTTCTCTCTATCTCCCTCATTTTTGACTCTTCTTTAAAAAAAATACCGTCTCCTGGGTCTCAACTATCTCTGTACCAAAATTCAACAAAATCGGTTAAGCCATTTAGGCGTGAAGAGGTAACAAACAAACAAACAACTTTTATAATATTAAGTCAGGATGCTTTTTATCAGTTTGATATGTTTTGTGTTAATTCCTGCATTGTGTCTTTTGGTGCATCAAATAAATCGTTTATCTATCTATAAAAACAGTGTATTCACTCGCGTCTTGAATAGATCCAGGCTACTTGGTTGTGTGCATTATAAAGGATGTTTAAAAGCTTACAGCAAGTTTAAAATTACCGATGGAAAATTTCTATGTCTGGGGGTCCCAACCATGTTCTGAATACGTGGGCAACCACAGTACTTTCATTAAATTATATAATACTAGCTTCTGCCCGCGACTTCGTCCGCGGATTTTTTTTTGTTTTAACATAAGATTACACTCGATTGATATTACTGTATTTAATTTTATTAGTAAAATATTTTTTGGAATCAGATCAGTAACTTCAAAGATTACCGAAGTTCTCTTTTCTGCTCAAGGTAACTTAACCCTTAGTCGCCTTTTACTTATTTTATTTATTTAAGTTAGGTATCTATTTAATTTGAAGCCTCTCTATATACAATGTTTGAGGTTGTTTTATTTTCCGGTAACAGAATAATCTGCTTTTCGGATGATCCCACTCTTGATAGACCAACATATAATTGCCACGGGCCCGCGACGTCCTCACATTTTGGCTAGCGAGGCGCTGTGAGCGCTCGGAGCTAGATTCTCTAGCGCGTGCTTGCGAAATAATTATATTCTCTATTTCTCGAGAGGCGCTGCTCATTTTCAGGGGCAGATTCTTTCGTACGGCGTACTCGAGCGGCTCTTGTCTGTGATGTCTGCCGGGACAGTTGAGATTTCCTTTTAGGCATGCTCTCAACAAACTACGCACAGACTTGAAGACAATAAAATTATGAACAAAAGGAGAGCGACTCGAACACCGTCCGCCATTACAAAACAAAACAATCGTAATATCGAATAACTCGTATCGATTATTACGATAGAACGAAGTACGAAACTACGAACATACAAAACAAACGTACAACGAAATTACGATATTTTCGATTATGAGGTATCTATCAACAACAACAACCATACGAACGAAACAATAAGCAACTGACATGTAATATTTAGAGGAGCTCGTGGCTTAATAATAGCAGCCGCTCGGGTCGATCTTTAGGTTAAGCCGCGCTTGCCTAGGTTGGTCTGTGGATAAGTGACCACCCGTTACGTACCGAGTAAAGCACGTTAAGCCGTTGGTCCCGGCTGCCATTTGTAGATCTTTGACAGTCGTTACAGGTAGTCAGTGTTCCAAAAGTCTGACAATGACATCCAGTCTTACCAAGGGGTATCGTATTACCCAGTATTAACTGGTTGTGGAGGTCAGATAGGCAGTCGCTCCATGTAAAATACTGATATTCAGCTGCATCCGGTTAGACTGGAAGCCGACCGGCCGACCCCAACATGGCCAACATAGTTGGGAAAAGGCTAGGCAGATGATGTAATATTTAGAATTCCAACTAATGACAACGTGGGCATAATAATTCGAGAGGGTCATCAATCCACGGAAAGTCTTAACACAGCGATTCAGAAAAATGACGTAATTGCAGAACGCCATCTATGGGCAAATAGGTAAAACGTCTGCACAATGAAAGTTATGCTAGGGGCATTTTGCGTTTTAGTAATTTTATAATATATTATCTCCGAAACTGTATGACCAATTGATATACTGTAAATGGCAAATCTTATCTGTACGATGTTCTTGTGATACTAAAATAATTTATTGTCATAAGAATTAATATTTTGTTGCTCAAATAATCAACCAAACGTAAGTATGCCAAAAAAAAAAAAAATTAATGCAATAAAAGAAGTATAAAAGACAAAATATGAAAGATAGAGATATGGTATTGAGGACTTTTTTGTAGAAATAATTAAGACGAACCAGGTAGCCATACATTGTTTTTAATTTTAAGCAACTGTTTAGGCAGCGCGCGCAAATAATTCTGTTTCATGAGGTATTTTTTTCCGACTTGCTAGACAAAAGTTGTGATAGCTCAGTTAATATACATGTTATAGAAACAATTTATAGCCTATAGCACTCAGGAATAATGTAGCTTTCTGCCAGAGAAGAAAATTTTAGAATTGGATTATGAGTTCCAGAGATTACCCCCTACATACAAATTTACAAACTTACAAAATTTACCTCTTTATAATATTAGTATAGATTATGTTATGTGAACTGTAGTTTCATTCATTTGTTTCTTGACATTCATAAGTGCCTGTAATGGTCTAATTTGCAGAGGGGCCTGCCAGGGCCACCGCCTGCTGGGGTTGCGGGTTGTTCGAAAGAGATACCGCGGCCCCGGAACATAAAGAGCAGTAGAAGGAACATGGATGGGTTTTAGTCAGTACCAGTCTGACACTCCCCCCCGCTTCGCCCAGAGCGGGGGAAGTTATTTGAGAATTTCCCTCCACAAAAAAATGGTTTAATTAAAATAAATGCTTTGAGTTTGAGCAATAACAGTTTGCGCCGATGTTTCTTCAACCCTGTATTAGCAAATGATGATGTACAACGAATTCAAATTAATTATTTGACGAAAATGTCTGCGCGGAGCGAAGAAAGTTTGGTTTCATGTTTAAATAACTCATCATTTGGCTTGCCAATAAAAGCACTTGGTGACGCTTAAGCAGTGCCTTTGAAAAGTTAGGCAAAGTCATACGTATGTCTGTGTGAAGGTGAAAAGGTTTTAAGTTCTTAAAAAGCTCAACTTTTGTAGGTATATTATTATCTGTGCACAGTGGTTCCAAAAGCTGCTCAGTTAAAAAAAAAACAGGTTATGCCTAAATAAACTTGCACGTTGGAATTTCAGCTCTCAGTGATGAGCCAAGCGTTAATACAAAGGCACGCTTTTATTCAGATATTACATTTAAGTACGTGTCGCTTAACGCCTGCCAGAGAGATTAGTCTTGGAATGTTTCAGTCACATCATAAAACATGGATATAACCTAGAACAATTGATGGTTACTGAAAGAAAGAAAGCAAGAAAATTGCGTTTATTCAGTTTTTTGTAAACAAAAAAAAACATCTTAACATTAAATCCACCTCAAATCACCTTACTTTGGAAGGACCAAATTTGCTTATTGCTGGACACACTCCACGCAGCGCTTTTCTATACGCTCAGCCAAGAAGTGGGCCTGCCTGCCTGCGTCTGCATTCCCGAGATCATATAACCTGGATGTATTCAAGTCGCGAGTCCGGTTCCTTTTAGGTTTGTTCGTTCAATCGTCGACCACATATCTGACCAGATTGGGGTCAAAATTATCTTATATAAAAAAAACCATGATAAGGATAGCCACAGATAAGTTTCGGGAGGTTCCTGCACATAATCGGGCGGGAGGAAACGCCCGGGTGTCACCATTGTGACGATAACCCAGAGGACACGGTGGAGCACACAGTGGCGGTCTGCCCAGCTTGGGCGGAGCACCAAACCAAAAAACAAAAAAAAGGATAGCTACAGATGGCGAAACAGAAGATCATGTCGAGGGAATCTCGAGTCAATAGTAATGATGAAAACGACGCGAGGAGGTTGTAGTGTTACTAAAATCGTTCAGAAACCACTCCAAAAAATACAGATGAAGCTATGATAAGGATAGCCACAGATGGCTAAACAAAAGATCAAGTCGAGGGAATCTAGATCCTAAGTAATGAAGAAGACGACGCGAGGAGGTTGTAGTGTTACTAAAATCGTTCAGAAACCACTCCAAAAATTACAGATGAAGCCATGATAAGGATAGCCACAGATGGCTAAACAGAAAATCAAGTTGAGGGAATCTAGATCCTAAGTAATGAAGAAGACGACGCGAGCAGGTTGTAGTGTTACTAAAAACGTTCAGAAACCACTCCAAAAATTACAGATAAAGCAATCGTACTATCTGTCTCTCGCCACTTTGTACAATCAAAATGTTAATGTTATCACATTATGGCAGCACTAGAATGTGTTCATTATAAAGGGCTTTACACAACAAAACTGGCTGATTCCCAAACACACAACTAGGTTTTTTATTGAAAAAAAAAAACATGTCAAATACATAGACCCGCGCGTGCTACAGTTGACATTTTGCCGGCTTACGGACGCGTTAAGTAAGTAAGTCAGTATAATTATTCGCATTAAATGTAAAATACAAAGGATATTTAAAAAAAACAAAACGCAGGACACATTCCGTCATTATTATGGCATGCAATTTTCTTCACAAGGTAGTAGTAGTAGATTTTAGTGCACAAAACGATGTACCTTCAATTAGAGATATACGCTTTCTACTAAAAAGAATCCTTCAACTACATCAATAAAAATTATTCGCACTTATATCTCTACGGCTCGAATTGTTAACTAAATCCTTTTTTTTCATCGGTTTATAAATAGGTAATGTTTATTCTGCAAACAGGTTTTTACGAATACTTAAACAACTCGATTTAAAAAAAAAATACTATGCGTTTAAATAAATTATGGTGTTGTATTCGACGTAGTCTCTTTAAGATACAGGCAAAATCTTGGTCAACTTACATGAATACTATGCAGAATAGAGTCTGAGAAGGTCTTTTAAAAAAAAAACGGATAGATTTGAGAACAGTCAGTACAAGCATTAGTCAGTTATCGTGTAGCTCGAATTAAAACTCAAAAAGTTGTACATATGAGTAATTTATTTTACATCTGTTATTGTTTTAGCAAATTTAAAACCTTGCAATGCTAGGCATTCCCTTCTACCAACAGGCAGTGTCAGAGATATCAGCAAAACAGAGGGGCCTGCCAGGACCACCACCTGCTGGATTGCGGGTTGTTCGAAAGAGATACCGCGGCCCCGGAACATAAAAATAATAAAAGAAGAAACATAGATGGGTTTCAGTTAGTAAAAGTCTTCACACCCGCCAGCTCCGGACAGAGCGGGGGAAGTAATAGTGGAAATAAATTTCCCATCCGAAAAAAAACCCGTCTGACAAAGTACATTGCAGAGATGGTTGCATCTTGCGTCGCCGCGCGCCATCAATGTTTTTCGACTCGCAATCAATTGAAGCTATCGACTAGCCCGTCGATAGCTAAGTCGGCGGGTCTGGCTTGTGTGTAGAGTCCTTCAATGTAACTAAAGAATCTATTACATTCTCTATTCAAATCACGTATGTCTTAAACTTTCCTTGAAACATAGTAATCTTTATAATGCGAAAAGTCTATTTGTCTGACCGACATATTTCAACGGAAAAACTTCTTGGCTGAATTTGATGTTTTTTGTTATTTGTCTGTTAAGACCCTTTATCTCGTGAACGCGTTAAGGTATCGAGTTGAAAATAAAACCATATACTCAAATCTTTAGTCATTTGGAGTTGTGAAAAAAACAACTCTCTAAGTCTACGCAGTCAAAAGATATGAACGTTTATGTCGCAAGTTTGTACGGAACCCACGGTGCGTGAGTCCGCTAGTTATTTTTACTATAATATTATTACTAAACCTTAGTTCCAAAAGTATGTAACCAAAGTGTACAAAACCCTATTTAGGGGTTCACTCATGGTAGAGAACCTCGACGACATTGCAACGAGCACTTTCAATATGAAAACTTGATTGCTATCGTCACTGTAAGAGATAATAAGTATATTAAATGCAGGTGGCTACATACTGGCCTAACGCAATATGATTTTAATCGACACTTAAACAAGAAAAAGATCGTAGTTATAACATTACTCAAACCACCTGTATCCGGGGTTGCGGGTTGTTCCAAAGAGATAGCGCGGCCCCGGAACATAAAGGGCAATAGAAGAAAATGGGTGGGTTTTAGTCAGAACAAGTCTGAAGTCATTTGATGAATTCCCTTCCGCAAAAAAAACCACCTGTATGTGTGAGTTGAAAAAATGCGTTTTAAAATCACATTGCTCAATTTACAAGTAGCACTAGAAATAGGCGTTCACAGGAATATGCTGATCTATGTTTACCTTACCATCAGATACTTTTGGATCAGACTATACAACAGCTAATACACCAGTAAACACATCCCGTTTATAATCTGCACCATTTGTGTACCTTTGGGAGCATTTACTCGAAGCTAAACAATACACGAAACGCCTGCAATTTTGCGCATTTAGACAATTTTGTGCACAAATGGCTGATGATATGTTTGTGCTGTGCAGATTATTGTGGATTTCAAATGGTTTACTTGTGTGTTTGTATGTATGCTTAGTCATTGTGTTCACTGCCTTTTTAAGGAGATTCCGAAACGCTTAGTTAATCTTTACCGTGACCGATCGCGTAGAAATGTACAAGCCCTAATTATAAGAACAACAAAAATAAATCTTTTAAATACTCCAAAGGTCACAACTTCTCAATGTTTAATTCGCCAAGACTACTTATATTACCATGAATACAGAACGAAGTTGTCTCTTGCTTACGAGCGCACGACCAGAAAATTTAAACAAAGCCAAACCCTGGCTGAGAGCCAGGGAACCCAACGTACAATACTTTATCTTCATTTCATATTTAAAACAAAGTTTGCGAACACTTTTTGTGACACATTTCCTAGAAAGTTTAACTAAAATCATGTCACCATCAGTGGCAGCCATCTTGCTTTAACTAGTAATTCAAAATGGCGGAGCGTCTAGATAAAGCTCAGTTTACAACAATTTTATAACGCAGTTAAAACGGTGAGTATATATTTGAGATTACAATGTATGTTAGCTTGAGGTTTATTTTCTGTGCCATTTAAGTTTAAATATTGTAGGTTATCTACATTTAAAGTTTGAAGTATTCATGTAGGGTACTATATGGAAATAGAATGACGAAGTTAACCAAAATACATTCACATTTCTCCAGTTGTAACCGATAAGTCCTATGTACATGTAATAGAGGATCCTTTTGTCATCAACCGAGGACAAGTCCAGACCAGTTTACCCCTGAGAAATCCAGAATTACTTTAGATTTTCTCCTTAAATCCGTCCAGCAGAAACAATATCCACTGATTTGAATGTCTATAGAGTGAATCAGTACACAAAGTCCAAACAATGGTGTTGTTAGGACAAACTTTTTAACTAGGACCGTGGGGTGGCGCTCATTTGAATAATCCAGCGCTTCGGCGATCCGTTAGACTCTATTAACGTCAGCCATTTAGAATGTAACTGTAACGCGAATGTATAGAATAAGATATACTATTAATATTATAAAAGCGAAAGTTTGTGAGTATGTATTTACCGCGGCAAGCGATCCTTACATTAAAAATGATGAGAGAAATACAAGAGAAGATATCCACAACACGTACCTCTTAATAGTTTGTAAGGATTAATTAATAAAAGCTTTTTATTTTGTATGTAAGTAAGTATGTTTGTTTCATAACGCAAAAACCACTGAATGGATTCTGATGAAACTTCACAATAATATAGCTTACTTACTTAGCTTAATTTAGCAGCTACTATTATATATATTGTTGAGATGTATGGTCGTGGGAGAGGAAGTTTGATAGTTTTTCGACAGTGACAGCTTAGTTGCAATGTTGTCGTTTGCCATGGTATGTTCAGGAGAAGCCGACATGCGACTTAAATAGTGATAAATATTAATGTTGATAGATGGAGAAGGAGACGATGAAATAGAAAAGATATTGTGGTAAGGTTCAATTTTACCTCCTAACCCTTTTGTTTTTCGATTTTATCGTTGAATATGTCGGACTTCGAATCCCATATCGCTGGATGATTCTCAACCTCATCGATTAATTCTTTAACATGATTTTTATGCATGTTTAGACTTGAATTAAAACTTTAGCCAATGCGATCGATGGCCGCAGAGGCGTGGCATTTGGCGAAAGTGAAAGTACTAAGACACATGACATTTATCAACACACACAGGGCACGCCTAACAAGAGACTAGATGAGACTATAGCTGTCATAGTTAAGACGTCTACCCCGACAACATAGACCTAGGAATTTCTCCTGTACCGTGGGTGCGTTTACAAACATTTAAAATCACATACACAAACAGCCAGACCCGGAACAACTATCTGTAGGCCATACAAATATTTGTTCCGTGCGGGAATCTAAACCCGCGACACGCAGCGCAGCAGTCGATCGCTCAGCCACTGCGCCAACCGCGTCGTCAACTACACACAATTTTGCTTGTTTATGGTCGACCACAGATGAAAGCAGAAATAGATTATAAACATAGCAAATCGACGCCATTAATTTAATTTCCCGCGTAAAAACCTCAAACCGCGCCAAGTTACGTCCTACACAAACAGAAGTGTTGCGTAATTGACTTAAAACTCGTCTCAAGTAAGTTTTCTCAGCGAGAGGCAAATTAACATGGGTAATGGCCGGGAACCGATAGACTCCTGTATATTCTGGTCGGGTATACCATCAGTCTTGTACTAACCCTTACAGGTTCAGCGCAGCTCAGCGGTCACAAGAATGTGGAACTTATATAGACTTAAATACGGCGACGGTTGGCGCAGTGTTTAAGCGATCGACTGCTGCGGTACGTGTCGCGGGTTCGATTCCCGTACGGAACAAATATTTGTATGACCTACAGGTAGTTGTTTTGGGTCTGGCTGTTTGTGTATGTGAGTTTAAATGGTTGTAAACGCACCCACGATACAGGAGAAAATCCTAGTGTAGGGCAAAGTTAAAAAAATATATACATATATTATAGAATATACGTAGACTCCCCCCCCAGAGTGTCAAATTAGTGTGTAAGTCATTGATGATTTCCCAACCGCAAATAGGGTGCTTGCATAAAATATGCAGAGAAGGTGAAATTTTTTATTAGTTCAATCATTCATTCTTTCGGTGAAGAAGAACATCGTACACGACTAGTATGCTAAACTCATTCAAGTGAAAATTATTTGAATCATTGATCGTCTATTTATTTGTATACATATTTTTTATATTTTTACATATTTCTTAACAAAAACAAAAAACATTTAAAAATATAAAAATAGTAGCCCACCGGTATCGGGAACAGGGTCCAAGCTGCGGTCAGGGCTCCAGAGAAAGGAACCTCCTAACAATACGAGCCGTGTCCATGAGTACCGCTTTCTGTATCAAGACCCTTGATCCAGCTGCCTAACGAGAGCTCTCAGGTGTTGGTCATCACATATATCATTCGAAGATTTATTAAAGAAGATTTTGATTTGGAAAAGTAATTCAGCTGATTAAGACCTAGTTTTAACTAGACTAGAGAAAAAGACTAGATAAAGATCTAGCAGCTAGATTGAACGAGAAAAAAATGTCTTTCTTTGTGTTCCAAGTGCTTAACGATTCTCAAGTGGCTCAAAACAATTGAAGGAAGCTATACCCGCAAACATTGTCTCTGAAACAAAAGTAATCTCATTAGACCGTCTAAAGTTTTTTAATCGTAAACATTCAACGTCAAAGGCAATTAAAGCGATACTCTCGAAATGCTTGAAGTCAAAAACTTAAAGTGAAAATCGCTGAACTTCCTCCAGGCCAAGGTTCTGAAGTCTCCCAAGTTGTTAACTTTGTTTGGTAAAAGTGTCATTAAAAATATGAAATGGTTGTTTGTTTAAGCGGTTGCTGAGGTAGATTCTGATACCTAGATATATAATATTATAGCATTTGTTTTCTTTCCAACCGTTGGGGTAAACGTGTTCTTGAGTGGAGACCGCGACTCGGCAAGCGTAGTGTAGGACGCCCTCCGACCAGGTGGGATGACGATCTAAGAAAGACTGCAGGCAGATGCTGGATGCGGCAAGCTGAAGACAGGGCGCTATGGCGCTCATTAGGGGAGGGCTATGTCCAGCAGTGGACTAATATAGCCTGATGATGATGATGTTTTCTTTCGTCAACGGATTTTTCTTCAATCTTATCAGTCAGCAGCTAGATTGAACGAAAAAAAAATGGGTTTTGAACATACATGCATAATATGCATTGCATATATAAACTGACTTGTTATCCTAAGGGTATAGGCATACAACATAGAACGCTACCGGATACGATCCTTGACTACCTTTTTTGCTTTGTTCGCGTTTATACATATGAACAAAAAACAATGAATACCTATCTGAAAAGAAGGAACATGGATGGGTTTTAGCCAGTAAAAGTCTGACGCTCCCCCCCTCTCCGCCCAGAGCGGAGGAAGTTCTTTACTGATTTCCTATTAGCAAAAAAGGCATTGCTTTTCATGATAGGTTGCTTCATAAACTCCTAAAGGCTTGCCATCCAATTGGCATTCATTGACTACCCACACAATCCTTACTAATATTATAAAAGTGAAAGTGAGTTTGTTTGTTACCTCTTCACGCTTTAATGGCTAAACCGATTTTGATGAATTTTTGTACAGAGATAGTTGGGAACCAGGAGACGGACATAGGCTATATATATTTTTTTTAAAAAAGATTGAGATATGAGGGAGAAACGTAAAAGCATTTTTTTAATAGTGGGATGTGAGGGAGAGCGAGGGAAGAAAAGGGAAAACTTAGCGTTGCTATTACAAATCAATAAGGCGCAAGGGGAACTGTGTTACCCCGAATTTAACGCGAGCGAAGCCGCGGGCAAAAGCTAGTGAAACATATATTCTTGAAATTCGGCCATTTTCTTGAAAAGAACCGTTTTATTTACAAAAAGAAAAGCACGAATCCCTAGCCGCTACTTTTAAAATTAAATAGTTTCTTGAAATTTCCTGAATAAAATTAATTATTCGTCTTCTAATATTCCCGCAGCTTCCCTTAGCAAATAAGGACGTCAATAGGCCTTCGAACGGCGCGATGAGGAAGATAGAATACATTTTCAATCATCATCAATTCTCAATAATGTCTAACATTCAATTAAAGTCGCCCCTCAAAGGCTAAATCGTAATCATGCGCTTTGGATTGAAGATGTAGAGAACGATCTAGAAGGGGTTAAATTTCTTAATATATTAAATTACTTTATAACTCTTTACCAAAAGACATAAAAAGTACACAATCGTTATTACTATTTAAAAAGCTACTTAAGTGCCACATTTAAAAAAAAATCCATTTAAACAAGATAAAAATACAATATTACTACTTTGCCTATAGTGTGAACCAGGCCTAATATTTACATAAACAAAGGATACAAGTCACCGCTATAACGCGCTGCACGGCGCGGGCGGTAGACAATAAATAACGCAATCAATTACCCTCTTTTTACATACTAATTGTTAAGTCTACAAACTTCTGCTACTCCTGGACAACAAACATGTTTATTTATTTAATACTTTAGTATTTATTTCTGTAAAAGTGATTTGTAATCTTTAGAAATAAATGAATTCAAACCGTAATATACATTTTGTCGTGATGGTCCAAAGGTGGTTGCGAATTGTTTTCGAGATAAGATAGGATACAGCGTACATATAAGAGATACCGCGGCCCTGGAACATAAAGGGCAATAGAAGGAACATGGGTGGGTTTTAGTCAGTACAAGCCTGACGCTCCCCCCTGCTTCGCCCAGAGCGAGGGAAGTTATTTGAAGATTTCACATCCGCAAAAAAAAGACATCACAGACATCGGTTAAGGAAGGCATCGTAAGAAAATTTGGACTTATAATCTTTACTAATAGTATAAAAGCGAAAGTGAGTTTGTTCGTTTGTTTGTTACGTCTTCACGCCTAAACGGCTAAACCGATTTTGATGAATTTTGTTACAGAGGTAGTTTAGACCCTGCAGACGGACATAGGTTATTTAAAAAAAAGTTACATAAGGGGGAGAAAGAGGGGAGAAAAGGGGAGAAAAAGGGAGAAAAAGGGAGAAAAAGATATATTTTTTTCAATCATCACGCGGGTTAAAGTAAGCGTTAGACCAAAAGCTCTGTGAGGCACACCCAGTGCCTCGGAAAGTAAATTAAGCTGCCGGTCCCGGCTGTCATTTGTAGATCTTTGACAGTAGTTACCGTTAGTTTCTTTAAAGTCTCAGACTTTCAGGAAAAGCTTCTTGTCAGCAACCAGTCTTACTTATCGTATCACGCCACACCAATTGGGTAATGGATGTCAGTTAGGTGGCCACTGCATCCTACTAATATTATAAATGCGAATGTTTGTGAGGATGTATGGATGTATGATTGTTTGTTACTCTTTCACGTCCAAACGGCTGAACGGATCTTGATGAAATTTGGCACAGAGGTAGATTATAGTCTGGAATAACACATAGGATACTTTTTTTCCATATCACGCGGGCTAAGCCGCGGGCGGCAGCTAGTGTAAATACTAATATTCAGTCATTTAATAGCATCCTATTAGACAAACCCCGAATTTGGGAGAAGGGTAAGCAGATGCATGATATTTTACATTATTAGGTCACCTTTTTCCGTAGCCCAAATGTCTTGGGTGTCTGTTATAACACAAATATTTTTCTCCTTCGTCAAACTGAAAGACGGTTAATTAAAAATGTTAAGTTTTATATTCATATTCATATCTTTATTGCATTCCATAATGTCTGAAGATCTTAAATTAAAATAGGCTTAAAGCTAAGGTACAATTATGGACCCTGTAGGGCACAGCAAACAAATTAAACAAATTCTTAATATTTATTATCAAATTATAAATAAATTATTTAAATTGAAATCAACAAAATTATTAAATTATACTTATTCTAATAAAATATTAAAAAAACTATAACAACTAAATTTTAGGGGACATGTTGCTGGTTCTACTTTTCCCGAGAAATTATAATCACGTAACCCAAACCAGGTTACGTTTAATTATTTTGTACATATTTTTTATATTACATATTTCTTACTAGCTGGCGCCCGCGGCTTCGCTTGCGTGGTATCGAAAAAAAAGTATCCTATGTGTTATTCCGGTTTATAATCTACCTCTGTGCCAAATTTGATCAATATCTGTTCAGCTGTTTTGATGTGAGAGAGTAACAAACAACCATCCATCCATACATCCATCCATCCTCACAAACATTCGCATTTACAATAATAGTAGGATTTCAAAATAAATAAAATAAAAAAAAACATTTAAAAATGTAAAAATAACCCAGGACCGAGGTACTCACAAAATTAAATAAGTTTATTTAGAATACCTTTTACTGGATTTTGCAAAGAGCGCCTGATTTTATAACTTTAGTTGGCATTGAGCCTTGTTGAAGTTGTCTCTTCACGAAATTATCACCCACCTTGATTTACATCCGTGTTTGAAACGAAGATCCCCAATCTTCAACGGCGAGGTAAAAATCAATAATGGAGAATTCACTTCAGTAACTTTAATTGTTTTCATGAAAGTCTTTCAGTTACATTGTAATATCTATCTTACGTAAGTTTCAGTATTCTGATCGTATTTTTACATTATATTGATAAATAAATGCTTATTTGAAGACTTAATAAATGCTTATTTGGGGCACGCCACAATAGTGACGATACGTATCCTCTTTGAGAAGTGGCTGGAGTGGCGCCCTCATCTACCATCTGGCGTAGGCCTTCACCGGACACGAAAGTTTCGGGAGGTTCCTGAAACAAACCGCATAGGCGGAGCACCGCTTTGTCCTCGCAGAGGCTTTTGCCGGCGGCGACCTATGGCGTCCGGCCTTGGTTCATGGTGCGGGGCGTGAGGGAATGGGTAGCCGTCACCTCTTTCTGCCAAGCAGTCATGCTAGCGAAGGAGGTGGTCGACGTTTGGGAGAGAACCTCAAACTAACCCAGCCCTCGCGAGGGACGCCCGGCCACCGTAGACGCGCGTCTGTGGATAGTGAGCAATAGGTAAATCACAGCCCATCCGTCTTGTGACGATAGGCTGTGTCGACGGCGCGTTCGAATTTCACGCACGCCTCAAAGAGATGGCAGCAAAGCAGAGGGGCCAGGGCCATAGCCTGCCGGGGTTGCAGGATGTTCGAAAGAGATATCGTGGCCCCAGAACATGAAAGACAAAAGAAGGTACATAAGTAGGTTATACATTACCATCAGCTGTATCGCTTGCTTATTTAACAAAACATCAAGCTTGTAATCCCCAAAGAGTACGGCAGAGCAGTTATAGTACCAATCACATAAAAGTCGCATGTGATAGAAGGCGAGCCTATGCCATGTACCGGACATAATAACCCAATAACACCCAATTGTCCCACCCGGTAACCGAACCGAAGACTCATAAGAAGAAGGAGTGAGACTACATGTATCCAATCATTTCCCATAAAACTCTACACTTTTTAAGCACGTTAAGGTGTTGGTCCTGCACCTGATCTTTCTCCGGTCACGACCGTATATGACACGTCGTATTGCCATCCCATCGGACTATGAGAGTGAATAGAGAATGTACCTGTGCCTGCACACACACGGCAGCACTATTATAATTACCTCCCACGCCGATGACAAATCTCCGCTGAGATTTTCCACTGTGGCTAAAAATGAGGGGGACTATCGTATTGTAGCTGGCGCCCGCGGCTTCGCCCGCATGAAATCGAAAAAAAAGTATCCTATAAGTTATCCCCGACTATAATTTACCTTTGTGCCAAATTTCGTCAAGATCCGTTCAGCCGTTTTGACGTGAGAGAGTAACAAACATCCATCCATCCATCCATCCTCACAAACATTCGCATTTATAATATTAGTAGGACTTTCTTAAAGAATTTTAATCCATTTACATCATAATGACAAAATCATCTCAAACAAATATTAGTATATCTTAGTAATTAATAACTCCGAAGTTCACAGTCCCAATAATAATGTTCAAGGCTTTAATAAATATAAATAATAAATATCTTGGGACAACTCACACACGGCTATCTGATCCCAAGCTAAGCAGAGCTTGTGTTATGGTAACCAGACAACTGATATACATACTTATATAATTTATAAATACATACATATTATAGATAAATCACACCCAGACACAGAACAAACAATCATGCTCATCACACAAAGTTTGTCCTGGGTGGGAATCGAACCCACGACCTCCGGCTCAGCAGTCAGGGCCACTAACTACTAGACCAACAGGCCCGTCAGGCTTTCAGTAGCGAAAGAGAATCGCTTCACTCAATTTATTTAATGTACTCTATAATTACTCAGCTGGAGTTCTCTTTAATCGGAGATCTTTAATAAATGTTATTTCATCTAGTTCACAGTAAAAGCTTGATTGGGCTGCGAAATACAGACTTAGAACTGTGATGTTTAAATTCGTTAAAATGGTTATTGACTTCAGTATTATATTCTAACTTGTTTAAAATTAAATGCCTTTGTCTACCAGTGGGGTAGAATAGGCTAAAAATACCATCAGGCGCAGCTTTGTGGCAATTCATGACATTAATGTGATGCATCGTTCAATACAGTTCCTTGAAAGCTGGCTCTTATACAGCAATACGACTAGTTTCAACATACAATGTATTTCACACGCGAGCTTTCTTCTTATTTTTCCCAACGAAGGTTTTATTTTTTTTCTGATTTCACCATGGATTATAAACAATTGTTGAAATCCCTATAGCTTAGATTTTTATTTTGGAGCAAAGGATGCGCATATTTTTAAGGCCTTCATATTTAATACAAAATTAAATTGTGTTTGTCAACAGAATATCATAAATGAACAATATAATCATTTATAAAATAATTTGCTTATAACAAAAACATGATGTTTATTTGAGTTCCAAATTTAAAATAAATTTTAATTTCTTATTTTTAAAATAAGGTTGTTTATTGGTGTCAAATCATTACTTTTGTTTCTCTTGTAGTCTGAGAAGACAAAGCGGAGAAAAACAAAGAGATAATGTTTTCATATTGATTACGGACAAATATACTTTTTGTTCTGTTATATAATTTCTCTGTAAGTTTATTGAAAAACGTTGTTTGATACACTTGAGAATTTGCTCTTGCACTGCTGTTCTCGGCTCTAAAACACCCTCGACTGGGCCTCGGGCGTTAAATTCGCCTCGGTCGCAACAAAAATTTTCAATTTTTAGGGTGCTGCTAGACATCGGTGAAGGAAATCATCGCGAGGAACCCTGGACTTACAATAAATATAAGTCTGAAATCGCCTACTCGCAACTGAGCAAGCGTGTTGATCAATGCTCGTGCCTTCGAAGAGACCTTGGCCCTGCAGTAGGACAGCTAAAGGCTGGTATTATTATTATATTATATTTTATGTTGTTTGGGAAACTCACAGCTATTATTATGGAATATAAAGCCAATTAAAAATTTCCACTTATAGTTATAGCGATAGTTTAGACAATAGTAGGCTCACAGTTGCATTTATATAATAGACGATACATAATTTCTTCCTTTTAAAAAAAATACCAAATAAACTTTTTCAGAAAAGATTTTTAGAAAAGAAAATATATGGATGTTACAAAATGTCAGCAAAAAAAGTGACATAAAGCAATCTCATTTGGGATGATACTGCAGGAGCATTGCCGGGGTTGCGGGTTGTTCGAAAGAGATACCGCGGCCCCGGAACGCAAAGGGAATGGGAAGGGAAAAAAATAGAAGGAACATGGGTGGGTTATAGTCAGTAAAAGTCTGACACTCCCCCCCGCTCCGCCCAGAACGGAGGAAGTTATTTGATGACTTCCCACCCAAAAAAATAAAATAAAATTGCAGGAGAATGAATTTAGACCCAACGTTCTATGGATCATACAAGTACCTATACAAGTATAATATAAGAATACACACCAAACAGAACCTAAATAAATAAAGTAACTTCAACATATCTTTTTTATACACAAACAACAAAGTTTTACTATTCCTGTAGGTATTTCCCATACTTTGCCAAATCAAACAAAATCAAAACCAGAATTCCCAGAGTTATTAAATAATTGAACAGAGAAAGCTGGTCTGTAACGTATTTTAAAATTGTTGAACGTTGAAAGCGGCCATCTTAACTTTTACACAATTTAAAATGAAGAACTTGTAAAAGTTTTGCAGTAAAGTAATTATAGGGAAACACTGCAGTTATTTGATCTTCGTCTTTGGGAACTCTTCGGGTAATCATTGCTGACAGCTTTTCACGGAAAGAAGGTTTACATTATACATAAGATCACATAAACTTGACGGCACGGTTGGCGCAGTGGCTGAGCGATTGACTGCTGCGCTGCGTGTCGCGGGTTCGATTTCCGCACGGAACAAATATTTGTGTGGCCTACAGGTAGTGGTTTCGGGTCCGGCTGTTTGTGTATGTGAATTTAAATGTTTTAAACGCACCTACGATACAAGAGAAATTCCTAGTGTAGGGAAACGTTTAAAAAAAAACAAGATGTAGCAAATCTACACAAATATTTTAAAGAGGAAAGATTTGTAAGTTTGTAGGTAACGAATAAACTGAAAAACTACTGGACCGATTTTTAAAATCTTATACCATTAGAAAGCTACATTATCACTAAGGAAATTAGGCGAAATAACATCACGCTACTACACTTGGGAGCGGGGCAGTAACCAAAGATGAGGGTGAAACCGCGCAGGACAGCCACTGTACTATTAAGGTGGTTTTAAAGTAAACTTTCCGTGGATACGGAACCTAATTTTTTGAATAGCATTGACTTTGTGTTTTTTCTTTATTATGTGGTTAGGTTAGGTTTTTTGTCGATGTGGAAATCCTCATTGGTTTCCCCCGTCTTGGGGAGGACGGAGGGGTTCTTCTCCCATTTCCGTGCCTCGGACTAGTGTGGCCTGCTTGAGGACCTCGTCCCGAGGGGAGGGGGGGCAGTGAGGTGTCAGACTCTCCTGCTACGTCCGAGAGGCGCGTGTGGACAACATTACACCGCCGTCTTGGGTACAATGTGATGGGGGATGACGGATGTAGGTTAGGTTAGGACCTAACCTAACTTCACGGCTCTCTGACATTTCAAGCGACACAGGTGCTGTCGGGGCACGGCTGCTTCGGGAAGTACCTGTGTGGAGCCGGACGCCCGGTGCCATCACTGCGTCCATTGTCTGGAGGATACGGCGCGGCATACGCTGGCCGAATGCACGGCGTGGGACGAGCCGCGCCGTGCCCTCATGACTGAGGTCGGAGGAGACCTGTCGCTGCCGACTGTCGTTCGATCGATGGTTAGCAGCACAGAGTCTTGGGACGCGGTGGTGTCCTTCTGCGAAACCGTCATGTCGCAGAAGGAAGCTGCGGAAAGGGAATGGGAGATGACCAGCTCTCGCCCATCCCGCAGCAGACGCACGGGGCGTCGGCAGAGAGCGGACAACGCCCTCTTCCAGCCCCCATAAATGGGTTCAGGGGCGGCGGATTCGGGGACATCCGTCGCCCCCATCACATTGGACCCGAGACGTTGGCGCGATGTGTTTCACGCGCGCCTCTCAGACGTAGCGGGGGGAGTCTGACACCTCACTCCCCCCCTTAGGGACGAGGCCCGCACAGGTCAAGCGGGCCACACTAGTCCGGGGCAGCGGAAGTCGCATTTGTTCCCGCTGCCCCCTGACGCAAGTGTGAAAAGGAACACCGGTGTGGTTTTAGTCAGTAGAGCCTAACAGACCCCCCGTCCTCCCCAAGGACGGGGGACATCCATGAGGATTTCCACATCAACAACAAAAAAAAAAAAGGACCTAACCTAACTTAACCTGATGTCAGGGTTTTTATGCCGCCAAGGGCCTCTGACTTGGCTAGTTTCTTCACGATGTTTTCCTCCACCGAAGCAAGTACTATGCTGTGCTTGAATTTGAAAACACACATAACACACAGTATGAATTTGAAAAATCAGAGGTGCGTCTTTAATTTTTTTTTGCGGATTTTAGATCATCAAACTTTCCCCTAAATGATATTGTATATACAACATTATTTTTAGTTTATGCGAAAGCCGAAACACCTGTCCAGTATTTTTATATAAAGAATCTTTGTACAAAATTTCAAAACTGTATCATGAAAAACCACAAAGTTATAAGCTTGTTATGTTACCTGGATATCCGTACAAATTCACTGTCACCAACGGCGCGCGGCCGGCCTCACCGCGCGCCTTGTTCATTGATAGTAATAATTTCTCGGTTTGTCAATACAAACCGAGAAAATTAATTACTGGTGATAACATTTTCCATCACACTGTCTTGCAGGCTTTGGCCTGTCGTAATGGTCAAGTGTAGGTAGATATTATTACTATTTGGTACTTAGTGTCACATGGTGTCCATATTATAAACATTTTTAAATATTTTTGGGAAAAAATATAACATGGTGTAAAAATGATTGGAATCGATTCAGTTACTTATTCTGAACCGACTATATTGAGGTTTCGCATATACTAAAAATAATGTTGTATATAATGCGAACATGAACCAAAATAATCAGAATTTTGTTTTGTATGTCCCTTTTTTAGCGAATGGGTAATCTCATCAAATATCTTCCCCCACTCTGGGCGTAACGTGGGGAGTTTCAGACTTTTTCTGACTAAAACCCACCCATGTTCCTTCTTCTGCCTTTTATGTTCCGGGGCCGCGGTATCTCTTTCGAACAACCCGCAACCCTGGGGATGTGTGCGTCTGGGGTTCGAACTCGGGAACCCCCTTGGCAGTTACACAACTAGACTATCTACACTACTCACTCACTGCTCTTACTGATTGACCTTGTGCTGAACAAAGGACATCTTATTAAGTCCTTCGTGCAGTAGGTACATGTTCACTTAACACCTCAATGTCAGGTGTTCTAGGTCAAAACTGTTTGTTTTATAAAGTACACAGGATATTGAGTTCGTTATTTACTGCTGGCTGTTACTCCAAGGCAAGGTTAAGGTCTAGTCTGTAAAATATATTTTAATCTGTGGATCCAAGTATTGGTTTAGTGACGATTTAGGGGTGAATGAGGTGGGGAGGGATGCATTTGGCCTTGGCCTTCAAGACACCTAGTCTTGAGAAGTCAGGATAACGGTTTACAATCGGAATGTATCGTTAGGTAACAGTAATTGCGTTTTAGGGTTGCGTACTTCAAAAGGAAAATTCGGAAACCTTATAGGATCACTTTGTTCTGCGTTTGTGTGTCTGTCGCGACCCGTTGTCTCAGGAATGCGTGGAGGTATCAAGTTGAAAATAAAACCACATTCTCAAGTCGGTGATCCCGTGGAGCTGTGAATCAACAACCCTCTACGTAGACAAAAGATATGGCCGTTTATGTCGCAAGTTTGTACGGACCCCTTGGTGCGCGAGTCCAACTCTCACTTGGCCGGGTTTTTATTTTTACGCTAGCTTTTGCCCGTGGCTTCGCTCGCGTTAAATTCAGTATAACACAGTACCTGCTACCTGCAGTTTTTGCTCTTGCGCCTTATTGATTTGTAATAGCAACGCTAAGTTTTCCCTTTTCTTCCCTACTTTTTTTTTAATAAAAAATTAGCCTATGTCCGTCTCCTGGTTCCCAACTATCTCTGTACCAAAATTCATCAAAATCGGTTTAGCCATTAAAGCGTGAAGAGGTAACAAACAAACAAACTCACTTTCGCTTTTATAATAGTGAAAAAAATAGGAAGAGAGAGAGAGAGAGGGAGTGCTTAAAGCCTCATAACGCAGACATAAAACAACGAGGTCTGTTAAGGGGTTCCAACGAAGAGGATGGCTTTATTAAGGTGGAAAAGAAGAAAAAGAAAAAGCCTCCTTGTCAGAACCAGTGCGGTACCGCGCTGGCAGGATCCAACGCGCTGCTGCGTCCAGCATTACGACGCAGCTGTACGTGTCGGGATTGCTTCACACCACGGTGACTGAGGACATCGTGGAGTATGTACGTGTGAAGACAAACTGGACTTTGAGAGTCGTGCAGTTGGAGTCGCGCCATGACATTAATTTTAAGTCGTTTGTGGTGCGGGTGCCGACTAGTCAATTGGACACCTTCCTCAAAGGAGAGTTTTGGCCGAAGGGTGTCGTGTATCGACGTTTTCGTGGAGGGATACCGAACTCGCAGCGAAACACGAAGCCGTCACCTCGTGTGCAATAGTTTTTAATTTTATAAAATATGTATTAATTTATAAATTTAAGATTATTTGTGTATAGTATGTATGGGCCTTCGATGCCTGAAATAAATTGATTGATTTATTTATAATATTAGTAAGGAAGTAAGGATTGTTAAGCAGCTAGCTAATGAATTGAGAATTTCATCAAACCGGAGATAAGTAGACGGGAGAGGAGAGGAACGGGAATCGACCAATCACAATGGTTGAAATCTATATGGCGTGACGCATCTCCTCTGTCATTGGTCAGATCAAGCATCAATCTTCCCGACTCGCCTCTGTTTTAGTCTGGGCTTTGAAACAACTTATTAATGACTTGCATGGATTAAAACTATAAACGAATAAAAACTAAAGTTAAAAACGCATTAGTAGGATGCTTTTTGTAAACATCCTGAAGCGGGTAGGTAGAGATAAAAAAATTAAAAGTATGCACGGACCGGAAGTAGAGCTGGTACTTCCGTTTGAACCGGAAGCCAGCCAGCTCTGCAGCTTTGCAGTTAAGTTTTGTGTTTTAAAAATAGTTATCCTTGTCCTTGCATAAGTTTTAATGATAAGGATAAATCTTAGATATTCTAGTACTATATAAATATGATGTGATGTTAAAAACACTGAAACAATATTAAAAACTGCAAAACTGTTTCAGTTTTTAAGCGAAGAGTGAAAGAACATTATCTTTCTATTTCACCATAGTTGCATATGTATTTATTATTATATTTTATATTGTATTTATGTTATATATTTGTCTTTGTATTTGTATGTATATTAGTATATTCGTACTGTTATGTTGGATTCTTAATAAAAGATGTCCATTAAGTATGATACTGGTTTATTGACATCTGCACCTGAGTCTATAATGCATTTGACTTTGGTATCTCCTACCAATAACTGCTTTCTAATTTTCCACTAATTTCCCACGACTGCTTTGAGTGATTCAAAGTATTGACCACTGATGATCCATTGTGTGACTGACTGGACGACTGTGCCTTATTGTGAAATCCCTCAGACATGTGACTGATTTCATCATTGAGACTCTGACATTTTTTCTTTTGACTTTTTGACTGGACATAGGATCCCTCAGACATGTGATTGTTTTCATCATTGAGATGTTTATTTTTATTACATCTCTCAGACATATCACAGTTTTCATCATTGAGATGATATGAATTGGGACTCCGACTATTTGAATGGATAATAAATCTCTCCGACATGTCACTTTTCTCATCATAGGGATGGATGGATGGATGTGATGTCTTACTGTGTGTCTGTGTGTTCCTGTGTCTCTGACTAAGTGACTGACCGTGAGAATAACTATTATGACTTTGACTATTATGACTTTGACTATTCAGCATACCTACGAAATAATCTTGACTACCATTATCTGAATTAAACGATTGCAACTGACTGACTTTTTTATTTTTGAGACAAAATTTAGCAAAATGATTATAAGATTTACATGACCTGCATTGAACTCCTTGAGCTGGACACTTGTAGCGATGAGACTGCCCACAGCGGCTACATGTCTTCGAGCTGCTTGAAGCTGAAGGTGACTCGCGACTGCCTGAAGCTGGCTTGCGACTGCTTGAAGCTGACTTGCGACTGGAAGCTCGCTGTCGACCATCTCCTCGACTACGGCTCCTCCGACTGAGATGCATGACGTTTTCACTGGCGATGCTGCTCCCTTTGACTATTTTCTCAGCATCCTGCTGTGCGACTATGAGCGTCCTCGCTAGCTCTTGCATTCTCTGATAGGTTAAGTCATGTTCTTGCAGTAACCTTTGACGCACATGTGACAAGTCCAAATTGAGGTTTGCAATGAAAATATCTTTGATGAGCGATTCCCTGAGCGTGCCAAACTCACATTCTCTGCTTTTATTCTCCAAATCCATGAGGAATTCGTCGATGCTTTCGGATTTTTCCTGCTTACGTGTGAAGAATAGGTATCTGCACATCGTGATATTTTTTCTTGGCTCGAAATATTTATCAAATTTTGTTTTCACCTCTTCAAGCGTGCTGCCATTGATTGTTAGGTTAAAGGTATTGAAAATGTTCAGACCTCGCTCACCGATTGAGTGCAGTAGAATGGCTATTTTGCGTTTCTCAGTTGCTTTGTCAAGGCCTGTCGCTAGTAAATATAGCTCAAATGCTTGCGACCATTTTTTCCATGATTCAGCGTTGTTATGAGCTGGATCCGACGATATGTTGAAATTTTTGATATGTGAGTTGAAAGTTGACTCACCGTCATGGCCGACTTGCCTGGTCGCGTCGCCGACTTGGTTGGGCATTTTTCTTTAGATGACTTCTTCAGATGACTTCTGACACCATGTTATGTTCACAGTTCACACTGATCATAAACCATTAGTCTATCTGTTTAAAAAACCATTACATGATGTCCCAGCTAGATTACAGCGTATGATGTTAACTTGTCAAAAATATGATTTAGAAGTTATACATGTCCCAGGTAAAGAAATGTTTATATCAGACACTTTGTCAAGAGCCGCCTTGAAAGATCACTATATACCTGAAAATGAATCAGAAATGTCTTGTCATGTCAATCTAATGTATGCTAACTTAGCAATTACAAAAGAATATAGTACACAATTGGCACAGGAAACCAGAAAGGATGAATCCTTGCAATTATTAAAAAAATATTATAATGAAGGATGGCCAAACAATAAAAACAATGTCAGTCCATTGGTAAAACCATTTTGGAATATTCAAGGGGAAATTCATGTAATTAAAGATTTACTTTTCAAAGGCTCAAAATTAATAGTACCACAGTCTATGTACAAAGGAATGTTAGAACAGATTCACAAAGGTCACCAGGGTATAAACAAATGTTTAAAACTAGCTAAAGAATCTCTGTATTGGCCAAATATGTCAAGTGATATTAAGAATTTAGTAGAGCAATGTCTTATATGTGCTAAGTTTAAACAAAGCAATCAAAAGGAACCACTACAAAATTTTGAAATCTGTAAATACCCATGGCAACAAGTAGGTATTGATTTAATGCATTTTGATAGTTTAGTATTTTTAATTGTCACAGACTATTACTCAAAATACATAGAAATAGCATTATTAAATAAAAACAGTACATCTCAAAATGTTATTACTCATTTAAAGTCAATTTTTGCACGCCATGGAATACCATTGTCACTAGTCTCAGATGGTGGACCTCCTTTTCAGTCAATCCAATTCAAAAATTTTTTGCAAGAATGGGACATAGAACATGTTGTTACTAGCCCATATCATTCACAGTCTAATGGACAAGCAGAGAGTTCAGTCAAAATTATAAAAAAACATGCTAAGAAAATGCAAAGAAAATGGATCAGATCCATACATAGCATTGTTACAATATAGAAATACAGGTAAAAATAATTTTTCATCACCAGCACAGTTACTCATGTCTAAGAACTTAAGAGATAACATTCCAACATCATATAAGAAGTTAAAGCCAAAAGTGGTAACATTTAAAGATTACAAAGAGTCTGACAAGAAAAATGATCAAAATAAGTCAAAATACTACAATAAGAATGCCAAGTCAATGTCTATGTTACATCATAATGATCATGTCTATTTTAAGAGAAACCCTAGTAGCAACTGGGAACAAGCTATTGTTAAGCAAAGATTGTCAAATAATAGATCATATGTTGTTGAGGATGTCAATGGAGTTAGGTATAGGAGGAATAGAATTCACTTAAGACATAAATATTCTCATAATTGTGCTAACCCTCCCATGCAATCCAACTCGTCACAAAGGGGAGAGGAAGGTGACAGACAGGAGTCTAGGCATCAAGGATCCTCATCTCAACAATCCTCAAATGTAACAACTAGGTCAGGTCGTATTGTAAAACCTACCAGAAGGTTAATTGAAGAAATTGATTAAGTTAAGTTATAAATAAAGTCATAAGTAAAGTTTAAGTATAATTAAGCATGTTGTCTTGTATAAAGTCAAATAGCATAGCACTTATATTAATTGTCAGTCAGGGGTCTAATTTGAACTCAACAAGGGGGATGTTGTAACATCACTATTTAGTTGTACTATTATGGTCTTCACTAGTCTATGTATTATCTGTGATCTGATGGCGCTCTGCTTCACTTCTTCCTGTCATGTCTTACTGTGTGTACATTCCTGTGTCTCCTGTCAATAAACCAGTATCATACTTAATGGACATCTTTTATTAAGAATCCAACATAACACGTACATTGTATTTAGTCATTATTTGCTTATGTTTTTATGAATTCTTTTTGTTTTCCTCTTTTTTTTTTTTACGCACTGTGTCTACATCTCTTTTTATTTACTCTCCTTTCGCGGGTATGCTGGAAGAGATTTCTGTAGAAATAAGCATTACCTTTGTACCTATTTTCTGTTCCTGTGTTTTATTTTTCTGTATTTAGTGTGTATGTACATAAATAGTTAAATAAATAAATAAAAACACAAAAAATACCAGCTTTGCAATGCACCGTTAACGACTCTACTCTACCTACCTATCTACCTATTTATTTATCCTACCTATCACCTACCTATCTACCTACCTACTTATCCTATCCACCTACCTACCTACCTTACTCGCTTAAAAATAGATTACAACCGATTTAAAGACCTAACGAATATACATATAAAATTCCATAAAAATCGGTCCAGCCGTTTCGGAGCAATATGGCAACTAAAACTGTGACACGAGAATTTTATATATAAAAAAAGAAAGATAAGAGAGTTGATTTTATAGCTACGTCTTTTGGAAATGACAGGATCCGAAAAGTGAAGGGCAAAATGTGAGTAGCACAGCAGAGGGGCCTACCAGGGCCACCACTTGCTGGGGCCCCCGAACATAAAGTATTATATTAAAGTCTTATAGTAGTAGTATAGTATTTTATATATCCATATAGTATAAATTAATAATTTATTTATTTTTCTGTTTTGCACCTACCACTGTTTGTCTCTGCATCACCCACAGGTTGACTGGTAGAAAATGCCTATGGCACTAAGTCCGCCCCTGTACTTTGTACTTGAAGTGTTAAATCCTTACTAATATTATAAAAGCGAAAGTGAGTTTGTTTGTTTGTTACGTCTTCACGCCTACATGGCTAAACCGATTTTGATGAATTTTGGTACAGAGATAGTTGGGACCCTGGAGACGGACATAACTTTTTTTTTAATAAAAATGAGAAATTAGGGAGAAAGAGGGAAGAAAAGGGAAAACTTAACTTTGCTATTACAATAAATAAGGCGCTAGGGCAAAAACTACAAGCAGCTGGTCCCTGCAAATCAGGAAAGGGGAACTGTGTTACCTCGAATTTAACGCGAGCGAAGCCGCGGGCAAAAGCTAGTAAATGTATAAAGGGCAAAAGAAGGAACATGAGTGGGTTTTAGTCAGTAAAAGTCTGACACTCATCCCCGTTCCGCCGACAGCGTTAAAGTGTGATAAGTTATTTGAAATAAATAAAACTACATTAACTATCAGAACTGCTGAATATATTTATAAATCGACTCCTCAATTGGATCTGGTGACCATTGAAGTACCGTATCTGATTAAAAAAAAACACATTACATAGGAAACTGATGTACACACGACGGCACATCAACCTACAAAAAACCATTTTTACCTGATCTCTCTACTACGGTGTGCGATCCGTAATAGAGAGATCAGGTTATAATAGTTTAGAATAGCTTGAACTGCCGTCGTGTGTACAATATGTACTATTCACAAAGCTCCAGGTAGTCAATGGTTCATATATCTCTTGGCGAGTAAAGCCCTACTCCGAGGTATGTTGCACTCCGCGATGGTGTGCACCCGGTCACTCCTCACGTACGCGGGGTCGGCGGACAGCTCCCGGAGGGCTGCGAGGGCCATGCTTTTGTTAAAGGGAGCTTCGGGGCCCTCACAAATGCGGGAGAGCCAACGAGCTTCCACGCAACTGGAATAAAAAGACTAAAGTTAGAATGGTTTGGTTATCCAAACGAAGAGAAAAAAATAGCTATACACACTTGAAATCGGGAACAAACGAATTAGAAAATTCCATAATCCATAATCCTTACTAATATTATAAAAGCGAAAGTGAGTTTGTTTGTTTGTTTGTTACCTCTTCACGCTTTAATGGCCAAACCGATTTGGATGAATTTTGGTACAGAGATAGTTGGGAACCAGGAGACGGACATAGGCTAATTTTTATTTAAAAAAGTGGGATATGAGGGAGAACGAGGGAAGAAAAGGGAAAACTTAGCGTTGCTATTACAAATCCATCAGGCGCAAGAGCAAAAACTGCAGGTCTGCTTGGTGTGTTATACCGAATTTAACGCGAGCGAAGCCGCGGGCGAAAGCTAGTAATATTATAAAAGCGAAAGTGAGTTTGTTTGTTTGTTTGTTACCTCTTCAAGCTTTAATGACTGAACCGATTTTGATGAATTTTGGTACAGAGATAGTTGGGAACCAGGAGACGGACATAGGCTAATTTTATTAAAAAAAGTGGGATATAAGTGAGAACGAGGGAAGAAAAGGGAAAACTTAGCGTTGCTATTACAAATCAATCAGGCGCAAGAGCAAAAACTGCAGGTCTGCTTGGTGTGTTATACCGAATTTAACGCGAGCGAAGCCGCGGGCGAAAGCTAGTTTATAATAAATAGTTGTATCTGCAAAGTTTATCCAGATATTTTGGTAATCTTCATCATCATCATACCTCAAAGAACTTGTGATCACGGCTTGAGCTGTTCTTGCTCGTGCCGATTCATAATTCGAGTCTCTGATACTAGTCAAACTAATCGGTACTTACGAAGGACATGGATCTGCAGGTACCAGTACGCCAATAAGCGTCGGCTTGAACAGTTCCGGTGGTTCTGCCTGTACTGTGTACTTCTTTAGTCGGGAGGTGCTCGTCTTATCACTCTTCTTAATGCAGTGCTCCTGAAGATAAGAGAAGTTTTATTTTGTTTTAAAGCGTGTCGTCAAGAAAATGTGTTTATCATCATCATTTTCCTGCCCTTGTCCCATTCTATTTGGGGTCGGCGCAACACGTTTTCTTCTTCCATTCTCCCCTATCAGACGTCACGGCATCATTTACTCCTTTCTCCTTCATATCATTCCTTACACAATCCATCCATCTTTTCTTTGGCCTTCCTCTCGCTCTCCGTCCATCAACATGAAAATGTGTTTATACGGTTTTAAAATTATTTATTTCATTTATAAATACTTGGATTATTACATCGTTAAAAGTAAAAATAACTTTTAGAAACTAACTTATAAATAAACTAGGAAATACCGTAAAAAAATCAAGAGACTGGCTGCGTTGAGTTCTATGGCAACGCTAAGCCTCTGGCCAAAGTAAAAGCCAGCCCTTAGGTCACGGGAAGTGTCAACTTAACCTTTTGAAATAACCTTAAAAATGCTGTGAGCACACAAGGACCCCACAGTCCCAGACTTTCAACCCTACTACTAGTAGTATTTAGGCCGCTTGAGGTTTTCTGCAGCCACAGCAGCAGCGCTAGGGCACGAAGAGCTAGGAAGATGGGACGGTGTAAGAGTTTACATGTTGCGTCCCACATTAAAGGCCTACCCACCTACTACGGAAAGAACACCACACCACAGTGAAAACGATGAGGAAAACAACAAGGCGCTCCTAAACGTAAAGAAGCAAAAAGCTTTTTTTGTCATGGTCAACTATGTTATTTTTTTCTTTTTATAGTCAGCATCAATAACGTCAATTTCCTTTACATTTTACTTGTAGATCAGCTCGTCTAATTTATGATTTACTTACAAAATAGTAGACGACTTCTCTATACTCTTTTATCTTTTCTGTAATGAGAAGGAGCGACAGTTTGAGCTGGTAGACCGAGGGCTGCTTGTCTCCGAGAAGGTTCTGGAACGGTTCCAAACTGCAGTCCAGCAATCTGGAAACAAAATTTCGGCATGTTTTTAGATGACAGCGTTGTGGACAAGTACTTTGACGCCTAAGTGTCCTATTGTCGTCGTTGTATATTATATATGAAGATACTTGAGGAGCTCGTGGCCAAATAATAGCAGCCGCTCGGGTCGATCTTTAGGTTAAGCCGCGCTTGCCTAGGTTACTTTAATTACTTGTATTTATTTGGATCATAGAAGTGCCGAGTGAAATTAGAACAATATTAATGAAAGTGGTAGTTTAATTGCCTTCACTCGAGCCACTTCACGTCTCTGGATGGGTGATCAACCGTTACATACCGAGTTTCCTCCGTGCGTCGGAAAGCACGTTAAACTGCTGATCCCGGCTGTCAATTGTAGATCTTTGACAGTCGTTACAGGTAGACAGTGTCTCTTAAGTCTGACAACCAGTCTTATCAAGGGACATCGTATTACCCAGTACTAACTGGGTTGTGGAGGTCAGATAGGCAGTCGCTCCATGTAAAATACTGTTATTCAGCTGCATCCGGTATGACTGGAAGCCGAATCCAACATAGTTGGGAAAAGGCTAGGCAGATGATGTATATATATGAAGATACTTAATTTTAGTCTTCATTTAATCCTTTTTGTAGTTCGATATGAATTTGTATTACAAAAATATCCAATCACACCTTTCAATAACCTAACAAGTATCTATTACGCATCACTATATCTATTACGAACCGACAATGTCTACCTAATCCAATTTAATTGGACTGCATCGCCCGGCCGCCGACAATCAATATAACCGGCTTCCCTAATGAACCGGTGTCACAGAATGTTGCCATATCATAGCATGGACACGTGCTGGGTTATAATTTACTAAACATAACAACAAGAAGATCAATATTAAACGATGGTTTGAGTGTTTTTTCGACAAGATTCGCTACAATTCGCACATTAACTCTAGGATGCCAGGATTGACAGTGACAGCGCGAATGCAAAATCGCCATCATAATTCCAAGTGTTCAGGTCGGCTTCCAGTCTAACCAGATTTATTAAGGCAAGCCACTAATTTAAGTGAAGGTATTTTAGTATCAACACTGAAAAGTTTGCTTCTCGACAAGATTACTTAGAGGTTGCGACTGCAGCCTCATCCGTGTTTTTTTGTTGAGAAGCAAATTCTGACTGTTTTATTATTTATTTGTTTAATTTTTTAAATTTAAATTTAGTATTTATTAAAATAGTATAAGGTTTATGTGTATTTATAAGAAAAGAGCGCACATCGCCAAACTTTAGCGAGTAATATTGTATAAAAACACAAAAAAAAATTGAGAAAAAAAAAGAAGATGCCAGTATTTTAAATGCAGTTACTGCCTATGTGACCTTCAAAACACCATACTGGGTAATACGATACCCCTTGTTAAGCTCGCTTGTCAGTCTTTCGGGACACTGATTTCCTGTACCAACTGTCAAAGATCTACAAATGATAGCTTAACGTGCTTTTCGAGGCACGGAGGCAACTCTGGATGTAACGAGTATGTCGACTATGCAGACTGGGCCGATGTTAAAAATTGTATCTTGATAAATCAATTGAAACCTAAAATTGGGACTTGAACCCAGGAAGTACCGCATGACTTAGTGCGACTTGAGCTCAGGCGATGGCTAGCGAGCTACAATTTTTGACGACACGGTTGGCGCAGTGGGTGAGCGATCGACTGCTGCGCTGCGTGTCGCTGGTTCGGCTCCCGCACGGAACAAATATTTGTATGGCCTACAGGTAGTTTTTCCGGTTCTGGCTGTTTGTGTATGCGAGTTTAAATGTTTGTAAACGCACCCACGATACAGGAGAAATTCCTAGTGTGGGGCAACGTTATAAAATTAACACTGCAAATATCTATATGTTTGAACTCCCCGTGCGACCAGAACTCATCGTGCGACGAGAACTCATCGTGACAGGAGAACTCATCGTGCCACGAGAACTCATCGTACGACGAAAACTCATCGTGTCATTGTACGATTGATATCCAAGTAGGACGACGACGCCTTCTGGCAGGTAGTTAAGTTTTTTTAGTTCATAATTTTCTGTTTCCAATGCAACCTTTTTTCTGTTTTATCGATGTTTCTACTTCTAAAGGGTCTCTATAAAAACGTTAGATTTTTCTTAACGTTTCGTTTAAAATCCCAAGCATTCTCCGTTACAATAGGGCTCCTATATCGAGCAGGGACAGCTAAGTAATCGATTCAAGTTGTACCGCTTATAAAATTGATCACGACTGCCACTTTGTTATTAAGAAGTACGGTTCCAGCTTCCACTTCCTGCTGCTTGATTTATAGGTCTCTACTTAGACGGGAGAATATTCGTGACCGTCACTTCAGAATATAATGGACTCTCATTTAAGTCTTGTCTATTTCATTAAATTATCCTTGACACTGTTAATCCGGCTGTTTTACGAGAACTTTCAAAATTACGATTCAAGTCTAGAATGTTCCGTTTTTGAAATGCATAGATAGATGAGCTGGGAAGAAGAGCCCGGTGTCACACTGCGTCCGCATTTTTTTCATGTTTATTTAAAACTAGCTGGGCACGGCGAATTAACCCGCTGCCAGGCTTTTAAAGTCGAAGCATGATGTTGTATAGCCTATGTTACTCAGTGATAATGTAACATTTTAATGTTGAAATAATTTTTGAAATCGGCCTAGTTGTTTTTGAGTTTATTCGTTACAAACATACAAATCTTTACTTTTTATAAGCTTCCGCCCGCGACTTCATCCGCGTGGCATAGTAACTTTGGGCTAACGCTATCTTTAACCCGCGTGATGATCCAAAAAAAATTATTTACACTTTCTCTTTTCTTCCCTCTTTCTCCCCCTATTCTCAATTTAAAAAAAAAAGTTAGCCTGTCGTATGTCCGTCTCCAGGGCCCCAACTATTTCTGTACCAAAATTCATCAAAATCGGTTTGGCCATTTAGGCGTGAAGACTTAACAAACAAACTCACTTTCGCTTTTATAATTAGTAAGGATTTAAAAAAGTAAAAATATGTGTATTTAAATAATAGTAGTGGTGTAGATAGTATAAATTATAGTTTAACGGGTCTGTCCAAAATCAAGTCTCGTGTTATTAACACTTAAAACGGGATATTTACCATGTTTTTGTTATTTATTCTGAGTTTCCGATAATTCTGCGATGTTGCAAACGCCATGATCACGGATGTACTGAAGTTGGAACATGGTAAATATCCCGTTTTAAGGATTAATACTAATCTTAGTGACCTTGTCAGTTTAAAGACTTATATCAAGTCCCGTATGTTTCCATATATACCGTTAATACCGATACCTATAAAGTTATTTCAAATTGTAAAACTGAGTAGAATTGAATGTGAAACGTTTATATTTTATACTTCAAAATCCGCGCTGTATCGTGTTCATACGGCAAAATGGAAGTTCATGTAGAACTTTAACATTTAAACAATGTTACGATTCCAAAAAGAAAAATTCTTGCCCATTCTTCTCCATAGAGATAAACACTTTGGAATGGCCAACTACAGTACTTTCACAAGGTATTTTGCATTGTGTCTGGGACAGCTTAATTTTGTTTTGTTTCTTGACATTCAAAAGTGCCTGTAATGGTCTAATTACAATAAATGTTTTGAGTTTGAGTTTGAAAGACGACCGCAATTACGAATCGCATTGACAAAGGTTTTTTAACTGTAATTACACATCACACCTTCACTGACTCTCTAAGCGCCTCCACGGTTTGGTGATCGGAAGCGTGACTGATGAGCATAAGGTCCTAAGTTTTGTGCCCCGGTCGGGCAAAGTGTTATTGAGTTTTCTTATCAGGAATTTCTTAGTAGCAGCCACAGATTCTGGAGCACGGATGGCGGTAATAGGCTGGCGCAAAATCATAGATGGCTCTGCCTTGGAGTTTACAATGTAATATTGTTCTACAAACTATGTGGTGCTTAAAACAGACAATCGCCAAAAACAAACAAAACTAAAACAAATGTTATATAAAGTTAAACAATGTATTTTTGTTTTTAATAAAACTTTGCCTCACACTAGGAATTTCTCCTGTGTCGTGGGTGGGGAAACTCACATACACAAACAGCCAGACCCGGAACAACTATCTGTAGGCCATACAAATATATGTTCCGTGCGGGGATCGAATCCGCGACCAGTCAATGGTACAGCTACTTGTCCATGTCGTTCAAATTATGTAGATGACCGACAAAAACAATATTCGCATACACGCGATAAGACAAAATACAGTTTGCATTTCTGAAAAAAAAATAGACACCAACTGTGTAGAAAAAAATTAAGCCTTGCTGTTGGTAAATGTTTGTTTTTAATGCAAATTAGAAGTACGTTAATGAATAAATCCCGGCCGGAGCTTAGCGTCATCATATACGTAGATATGCAATTAGACTTCGTTATCAAGCTCTATAATTAATTCTGTAGTAATCATAGTGTTGTCAGTAGCGGGCGGCAGCTTAATGTCGATTTGATGGTAATGACGCGACGTCACACGACGTCAGTAGTGACGTGGAACCGGCTGGTGTAATCATGCAGCTAGTTCCACATCCACATAAGGTTATTAAAAAGCGAAACCAGAATACAAATTATTAAATGACAATGGAATTTGTCTCTGCATCATCCTAAGGTAGAATGGTAGAAAGTGGCGAAGGTGTTAATTCCGCCTTTGTACGGTTTTAACAAATAAACATAAATAGAGTACATAAATAGGTAGAATAAAAAAGGAGTGCATTACTTCACATAAATTGGTTCCTATTAGCGATACTATCGAATAGCGTAAAAATATAGAAGTTGTTTCTTTTCAAAATCAACGAGTTCTATTCCTGCATAATTTCTATTTAAAAAACTACAACAACGTATTTTTATTAATTATCAAATTTGGGCTGGAGACTCTTTTGAGTATTTTTCGCTATTCTTTATATTTATGGATTTGTGCTTTCACGGCCACTTGAAAAATTCACCCTGGGTATTTTTAAAAATAATAAATAAATAAATATCTTGGGACAACTCACACACGGCTATCTGATCCCAAGCTAAGCAGAGCTTGTGTTATGGTAACCAGACAACTGATATACATACTTATATAATTTATAAATACATACATATTATAGATAAATCACACCCAGACACAGAACAAACAATCATGCTCATCACACAAAGTTTGTCCTGGGTGGGAATCGAACCCACGACCTCCGGCTCAGTAGTCAGGGCCACTAACCACTAGACCAACAGGCAAAAATTAATATATGTGTGACTCACTTACACAGAGTTTGGTAGGAGACTGTGAAACCCTAACGGCGGTTAAAGTTAGTCTATGGACAGACTCATGTAGAATCAAGATCTAGTCTACGGCTATTTAAATAAAAAAAAAAGCCGGTCAAGTGCGAGTGGGAATCGTGCACTGAGGTTTCCGCACAAACTTGCGACATAAACAGTCATATGTGTTGTCTGTGTAGATTTAGAGGGTTGATTTCACAGCTTTGAGCGGCCACAGATCTGAGTATTTGGTTTTAATTTCAACTTGATACCTCCACGCGTTCCCGAGATAAAGAGTCTAGACAGACAGACATACGGACAACGAACTGCTCCTGTAAGTGATCCGTTTTTTCCTTTAGAGGTTTTCTAATAAGGGTTACTTTACTCACGTAAACATATCACTGATTTTATGCATGATATCATTTATCTTCTGCGCCTTCATCTCGTTCCTCTTCCTCATCTCTTCAGTCCTGGCCACTTGTGCTTCTAGTTGCAGCTTTAACGTGTTTATCTTTTCCTGCATCTCACTTTTGTTCTTTGCGTTCTGGTCTCTACGGTCATCTGAAAAGAGAGTGGAAGTTCACTGTTTTCCCTAACCCTAAGCGGTTGCTAAATGAACGCTTAAGTTAAGTTTTTAAACGCACCCTCGATACAGGAGAAGTCCAAAATGTATATCCTTACTAATATTATAAAAGCGAAAGTGAGTTTGTTTGTTAGTTTGTTACGTCTTCACGCCTAAATGGCTAAACTGATTTTGATGATTTTTAGTTATTTATAGTTGGGACCCTGGAGACGGAAATAGGCTGTTTTTTTTTAAAAAAGATTGAGATTTGAGGGAGAAAGAGGGAAGAAAAGGGAAAACTTAGTATTGCTATTACAATAAATAAGGCGCAATGGCAAAAACTACAGGTAGCACGTACCTGTAAATCAGGAAAGGGGAACTGTGTTACCCCGATTTTAACGCGAGCGAAGCCGCGGGCAAAAGCTAGTAAATAAAATAAAACTAGAAATTATCAGAACCAGCGTGCCCTAACAATCACATTTTCAATTTTGTTCTGTTCTGTGATTAGCACTATTCCCCTACTGACTGTCAATTTTAAAGACAAAGGGAACTGTTAGTGGTTAAGGTCATCCAGACAATAGACGAACATCTTACTACAATGAGGCCACGAACGCACAGAGTAGAGGCTTGCTTAGTGCCCAGAGCTTAACGAGTCGAGTAGCGAGTAGCGAAGTGAAACGAACGTTCTAGAATTTTCACAACTAGTCTCTCTGCGCGCTTGGCACCTTGATAGTTAATAATAATAAAATATTTTACATTATCATAAGAAGCTCTGAGTCCTGAGCTATGTGAGATCTGTGTTACAGAAGTCTGTGTCTTCACCCGTTTTTGGTACTAACCCTTAAGACTAAAAAAGAAAAAAATAATAATGAAAATAAAAATCACTTATAATTAAACTAGCTTTCGCCCGCGGCTTCGCTCGCGTTAAATTCGGTATAACACACCAAGCAGACCTGTAGTTTTTGCTCTTGCGCCTGATTGATTTGTAATAGCAACGCTAAGTTTTCCCTTTTCTTCCCTCGTTCTCCCTCATATCCCACTTTTTTTAAATAAAAATTAGCCTATGTCCGTCTCCTGGTTCCCAACTATCTCTGTACCAAAATTCATCAAAATCGGTTTAGCCATTAGAGCGTGAAGAGGTAACAAACAAACAAACAAACAAATAAACAAACAAACAAACTCACTTTCGCTTTTATAATATTAGTAAGGATAGTAAGGAAGTAAGGATTTAAGCATGCTCTTGTGTGGAATGTGTGTATGTATGAATGGGTGTGAGCGTGTAAGTGTACGTGTTTTAGAGGTATGAAGAACAGGGTGTAAAGTTCTCCATCCTCTATGGAAAAGAGAGGATCCTCCGACCAGACGGGTGTCGTGTCTGGTGGGCCACTGCCCGACAGTTGCTTGTCGGGTGCTCGTATACAACATTAGTTTTACTTTATGCGAAACCCGAAACACGTGTCTAGTATATTTATGTGAAGAATCTATATACAAAATTTCAGAACTTTATCATGAAAAATCAGAAAGTTATAAGCTTGTTATTTAACCTGGCTGTCCGTACAAAAACACGGTCACAGAGCGGTACAAACGACGCCGCACGTAGGTACTGTCGCTTTGACCTGCCGTGACCTTGTTGAGCGCCGTATGATTTCGTATGCCTACTAAGTGTCCAACTCGTAACTTTTATTAATATTTTTGGGACAAAATATAACATGGTGTAAAAACTATTGGAATCGATTCAGTTACTTATTCTGAACAAACTATATTCAGGTTTCGCATATACTAAAAATAATGTTGTATATGCTAACTTCGCGCACAACTTTGCTTGCGCGATGTAAGACTCTTGCCGTTTAGTTCTTCAGTGGCTGGATAGATGGCGCTATAGTAGTTTTTGCCTCTTCATATTTGTGTCGCTACAGTGTGTATGTATGTGTGTGTGTGTATAGTTACCTAGCTTGTATCGAAGTAGGCTCTAAGTGCTAAGCAAGCTAGATGTCATTGCGTTCGAAGCTTTATAATTGTAAAAATACCGGCCAAGTGGGAGTCGGAATCGCTCACCGAGAGTTCCGTACAAGCTTGCGACGTAAACGACCGTATCTTTTGGCGGTGTAGATTTAGCAGGACGATTTTTCACAGTTCCAAGAGACCACCGATTTGAGTATATTGTTTTAATTTTTAAATACCTCCACGCGTTTTCGAGATACAGAGATCTTAACAGACAGACATACATATAGACAGACGGACAATAAAGTGATCCCTTATTTATAGGATCACTTTATTGTCCGTCTGTCTATATCCGTTCCGTTTTTTGCTTTTAAGGTACTGAACCTAAAAGCTAAGTTAAAAATGGCAAGGATGGATGGATGTTTGTTTGTTACTCTTTCACGCAAAATCTACGAAACGGATTCGGATGAAATTCGGTATACAGGTAGTTAATAATCTTTATAATCAAATGTAATACCGGTAGTACGATCCTATGGGATAATTACCTAACATCACCCGTGAGAACCCGTGGGCTTAAACTGGAAACGCAAAACGTAAAAGGACTGGGATCTAAAATGGCTGCATAAGCAGAACCATAATAGCTTAATACTTTAAATTACGATACCATTCCTAAAATAGTCACAAAGTTGACGACATGGTTGGCGCAGTGGCTGAACGATCGACTTCTGCACTGCATATCGCGGGTTCCATTCCCGCACGGAACAAATATTTGTATGACCTGCAGATAGTTGTTTCGGATCTGGCTGTTTGTGTATGTGAGTTTAAATATTTGTAAACGCACCCACGATACAGGAGAAATTCCTAGTGTGGGGCAACTTTTTTTTTTAAGTCACAATATTAACTGCGTCTGAGACCATTTTAAAAGAATTTTAACGTAATTTCTGCCAAAACGGCCATTTTAGACCGCATGGATATATCTCACTAGCAGCTTGCCGCACCACCTTCAGCTCTCGCCGCAGCACATCGTTCTCGGCACAGAAGTCGGTCAGCAGCTTGTACACCGAGAAATTCTCCTGCTCTACCCTCAGGAACAAGTCTATTATCTTTTGAGTTCTGTATTCTCCTGTGTAATCCTGAGGGACAAAAATTGGAAATAGTTACTCAACACAAAAAAGCTAGAAACAGCAACGATAAAAACTAAATAAACGAAAAAAAACATCAAACATGCTTCCTCGTATTTTTCTCAGCAAACCTATTCATTTGTTAAACATGCCCGCTATATTTGAGAGACCGCCATTTTGGATTTATTAACGTCACTTAGCTTACCATTGTCATCCAAAGTTAACATAACAGCAAGCTATGATATTTTTGATGTTTATATACATAGAAGCAGAATTCAACAAGGCTTTCAAAGCCTTGGGCTTTATAATTAGGGCTTGTTCTGGTTTTAGTTCCCTAAAACCAGAGAAGGTTCTCTACTGTTCTCTAGAGCATAGCTACCTGGAGTTTTCCTTGTACTTACAGCAATGTCATCCAGCAATTTGAGATGATACTGATGATGTTTTTTCGTGTCCTCTTCCTCCTGTCTCTTCTGCAGTTCCTCTCGTATCTCCTGCTTCCTGTTGACCCTGGTCATCCCCTTGGTGTACAGGAACAGGTAGATCTTCATCTCGTTGTCGTATGCTTTTATAAGGTCTCGCATTTCCTGTAACCATTATAAAATCATTTTAAATTCAGTTTCTCGATCATTTATAAAATCTTCCCTGGAAAATATCAATGTTGTACTTATGTATGTATGTTCGTATACGCTAAACTCCGAAACAACCCAACCGATTTCAATATAAAAAAATTAAGGTATAAAGTAAAAAATAAAGAAAACATGTTTGTTTGGCACTTGCCACAAGTAAGTACACACAACATTACAAAAAAAAAACACTACAGAAAAGAAAACTTATACCATTACAAAAAAGAAAACTAAAATTTTATAAAACAAAAAATCTTAAATCTTAACACTACAAAGACACAGAATAAAAAAGAAATAGCTAATATTGTGTCTCACTGTACATTATATCTACTCTACTCCCTTCCCCGCTTCCACTTGTTCCTATCTATATTTGTTATCGGTAAATCTTTGAGAAAAGATTCGACTTCTCCGTGTCATCTGCTTCTGGATCTGCCGCGCTATCTGTCTTGCTGAGAATCCTTACTAATATTATAAAAGCGAAAGTGATATTTTTGAAATTGTACAAGGTTTGGGCGCGCCATAGACTGTTTCATCATCTGCCTGTTTATTCCTAACAATGATGGGGTAAATTTTTAGTCTAACAGAATGCAGCCGTATACCAATATTTTAAATGGAACGAGCGCCTATCTGGTCTCCTCAACCACTGGCTAATACAATACCCTTGGTAAAACTTGTTGTCAGACTTTTTACTCTGACTATCTGGAACGCCAGTCAAATATCTACAAATCACAGCCGAGATCATAGGTTTAGTGTGTCGAATGCATGGATGGGTGTCCATGAACTAACCTTGAACCTTGGGGCTTAAATTTGAAGATCAACCCGTGCGGGTATCATTATTTAGCCATAAGCAAGAGTTGATGAATGTCGACCAACAACCCAGTTCTCGAAAATACGAGGATGTACCTACTACAAATGGGTAAAGTATTTTGCTCCTAGGAATTTAGTTAAAATTACCTTTGACTAATGCCTAGATATTCGCACTGTTTGTACGAAAATTCAGAGCCGAGAAAATAGGCAAGAAATGGTCTTTGTTTCATCAAATGAATTCCCCCGCTCTGGGCGGAGCGGGGGGGCATGTCAGACTTTTACTGACTAAAACCCACCCATGTTCCTTTTATTGCCCTTTACGTTCCGGGGCCGCGGTATCTCTTTCGAACAACCCGCAACCCCGGCAGGGAGAAATGGCCTTAAATACGAATTGTGTTTTTGGTATCGCCAAAACCCATTAAAGACAACAAACGCTTTTAAAGTAACTAACTGAACAATTCTCGAAAGTGTCAACATCAAGTCTTCTACCACATCAGCGTCCTTTAATGTGGGAAAGAGATGGGTATAAAAGACGTCTAGCTGCATCTCTTTCCAACACTGAAGAGTTGGTGGTACTTGCCTAGGAAATGTACCCGATTGAGTACATTTCAAGTGTTGCTAACTTGAAACTTTAAATGGTGCGACTGTCCCTTTTAAGTTAAAACCATGATTTAACTAAAGTTAGCTCATAAGGCTCGTTAAGGGGCTTTTAGCTGTTGATGGTTGAGAGTTATGAGGTGGTGCAATCAACTACTGTTGTTTGCCCTAGTAGTAAATTAAGTAGGGACCACTTTATTGTATTTAATTTGTGGATGGTCCGTCTTCTAACATGATTATTGTTCTGGCGAAGAATAGGTTATGTAAGTGCGATCAGCAAAGTGTTCTTGAATTTTGTGGTGTTGACTGTTGAGTATAGGATCTTGAGTTTTATTCCTAGGTAGTCAAGCAAAGTTTTAATTGAGTTTTCTATCAAGAATTTCTTTCTATTATAGAGTTAATTACATTTGTCGAAATGTAAATTATGGATGACTAGCTTTTGCCCGCGGCTTCGCTCGCGTTAAATTCGGGGTAACACAGTTCCCCTTTACTGATTTACAGGTACCTGCCACCTGTAGTTTTTGCCCTAGCGCCTTATTTATTGTAATAGCAATGCTAAGTTATCCCTTTTCTTCCCTCTTTCTCCGTTATATCTCAATCTTTTTTAAAAAAATAGCCTATGTCCGTCTCCAGGGTCCCAACTATCTCTGCACCAAAATTCATCAAAATCGGTTTAGCCATTTAGGCGTGAAGACTTAATAAACAAACAAACAAACAAACTCACTTTCGCTTTTATACTATTAATAAGGAAGGATTAGTTCCAACATTTTGTGTGGATGTGACACATATTTCTCCTCTACTTACTTAAAAAAAATTGGTATGCGTAATGTTTGGCGCCAATAAATATTTTCTAAATTTTTATTTCTAATGCCTACAGATGTTGATGGTTTGTAATGATGACTCATTACCAAAACTGACAATAAAACGTATGTTAAAAAAATATATATAATTGACGTATCAGAGGATCGTAGCTTCGGTTGGTTCGCTGGAGAATACGAAAACGATCTTCTTAGTTTCTAAATCAAATATACACTAAAAAAATACTAGACATTTCTGGTGTGGTTGGTGCGATTACTAATATTTTAGCTCACAAACACAAGCAGCTAGACCCGGAAAGATTTACCTATAAGTCATACAAATATTTGTTCCGTGCGCCAACTTCTTGAAGGATAATTTCAAACGCAATATACCTGAACTTGCAACATCTGATCAATTTTTCCCTTCTCTTGCATGGTCTTCAACTTGGTGCACCATTCGTCCCTTTGGTCGTAAGCCAGGGTCGAGGACTCGAACAAGTCGTTGAGGAACTTCTTGCCTTTGCACAAGGCCGACAGCATCTTCTCCCAGGCTTGATTGAAGAGGGCTCTGTGAAGAAAGGGTTTTGGTTAAATTTTCTGGATTTAAACGTAGCTTGTCAAAGTTGTACCTGCCGTGTATACTTTGAACTAGCTGGCGCCCGCGGCTTCGCTTGCGTGATATCGCAAAAAAGTATCGTATGTGTTATTCCAGACTATAATCTAAAGTGAAAGAGTAACAAACTTCCATACATCAATACATCCACCCATCCTCACAAACATTCGTATCCTTACTAATATTATAAAAGCGAAAGTAAGTTTGTCTTCACGCCTACAAAATCATCAATCAAAATCAGTTTAGCCATCTAAACCAATTTTGATGAATTTTGGTACAGAGATATTTGGGACCCTGGAGACGGACATAGGCTAACTTTAAAAAAAAAAGTGAGATATGAGGGAGAAAGAGGGAAGAAAAGGGAAAACTTAGCGTTGCTATTACACCAAATAAGGCGCCAAGTTACTAACTACAAGTAAGAGGTGTTCCGCCGACCCCAAATAGGGCAGGAAAATGATGATGAGTAATTGTTACGATTAAATTTAATTATCTGAGATGAGATGACAGCCAGGATAACGTTCATTCCAGCACTAAGCCCTAGCACGTGGCTCGAAGGAAAATCGATTTATTGTCTATCCACGACCTCCTTACGTATTTTCGAGTAATGTATAAGAATATTAAAACACTTGTATACCTGTCCTGCAGCATATGCTCGATCTCCTCTCTAATCTTCTTGTTCTCGGATTGCACGACGTTGAACCGGAGCGTGGCAGTCTCTAGCTTGTTCTCTGCTGACACCAGCCGATACTCGCTTTGAAAGCGACGTTCTTCGAGCTGTTATATTTAAAGAAAGAGAAAATTTATTAACCAAGATAAATCATCAAATAACTTCCGCCGCTCTGCGTTGAGCGGGGGGAGTGTCAGACTTGTACTGACAAAAAAAAAACCCATCCATGTTCCTTCTATTGCCCTTTACGTTCTGGGGCCGCGGTATCTCTTTCGAACAACCCGCAACTTTCGAACAACCCGCAACAAGATAAGCCCTCAAAAGGAAAAAAAAGAAACCTTTATAGAATCACTTTGTTGTCCGTCTGTCTGTCTGTGAAGACCCGTTATCTCGGGAACGCGTGGAGGTATCGAGTTGAAATTAAAACCATATACTTAACTTTGTGATTCCTTTGTGCTGTGAAAAAAACAACCCTCTAAGTCTACGCAGTCAAAAGATGTGGTTGTTTATGTCGCAAATCTGTACGGAACCATCGATGCGCGAGTCTGACTCACTTTTGGCCAGTTTTTTTTTATTTTGTTGACAGGGTGTCATCATCTGCCTAGCCTTTTCCCAACTATGTTGGGGTCGGCTTCCAGTCTTACCGGATGCAGCTGAATATCAGTATTTTACATAGAGCGACTGCCTATCTGACCTCCACAACCCAGTTAGTACTGGGTAATGCGATACCCCTTGGTAAGACTCTTCGTTGACAGTTAAGAGTTCTTCTCTCTTTGTTGACAGGGTGTATTTTCAAATATTGATATTGGTTGTTACCTGCCCTTGTGTAGTGCTTGCAAGTTTCCTTAGATCCATAGTCTCTTTATTGTTTTTATGTATCAAGCCGTTGATTTGATCCATCATCGCTACATCAGCTAAAAACAGATAGATTTACATTAGTATTAATAATTTCTTGATCTGCGTTGTTGTTTTATTTATTTTTTCTTAAAAAAAGTTACCCACTCTATTATTAGTTGTATTTCTCCTGTATCGTGGGTGCGTTTACTAACATTTAAACTCACATACACAAACAGCCAGACCCGAAACAACTACCTGTTGGTCATACAAATATTTGTTCCGTGCGGGGATCGAACCCGCGACACGCAGCGCAGCAGATGTTCGCTCAGCCTCTGCGCCAACCGTGTCGTCAAACACGACACGTTTTTTTTTGCCTACCAAAGAATAAAAGCGAAAGTGAGTATGTTTGTTTGTTACGTCTTCACGCCTAAATGGCCAAACCGATTTTGATAAATTTTGGTACGGAGATAGTTGGGGCCCTGTAGACGGACATAGGCTAATTAAAAAAAAAGTAAGATAAGGGGGAGAAAGAGAAAAGAAAAGGGTAGAGTTTTTTTTTTCGATCAATACGCGGGTTGAAGTTAGCGTTAGCCCAAAGTAACTATGCCACGCGGACGAAGTCGCGGGCGGAAGCTAGTTCATGATAAAGAAGTGGCTATTGTTTTTGCGCATACGGCTTCCCTGGAAGCTCATAAACTTGTGGATGTCTCAAACTATTCTCAATATTATTTTTTGTAATCTCTTTAATTATTTTTTTACATAACTTGCTTTTTTACAATTTGTTCTAAATAGCTACAGTACTGATGGCAACATCTAGGTCACTTGTTTCATATGGTTATTTTTTGTAATATTTTTTCTATTTCTTGTATAGATTCTTTTTTATCAATTTTTTGTGAATGAGTGGACATTGTTGTCCTTGTAGATTCTTAGAAGCTTGTTAGCTTTTGTTAACTTCTTATCTTATTTTACGTTTTGTAAAGTAAGCAATGACTTATTGTCGGGCCTACGCTGTCCTCTCATACTTAAGTACTAACGCTAAAACAACAACATTGTAAAACCAAATGATTTTAAAAGAGTAATCATAGAGTTTTTGGCCGGTTCTTCTCTATAGGAAACGACCAACCCGAACCGTGCACCTTTTCTTGACGTTTTATAAGTGTCCATGTAGGCCTATGTGAAATAAAAATATTTTGATTTCGGCTCCGACACACGTGACATCCACCAACCTTCTCACGACTGGTCCATTTACTTTCATAGTCTGTGTCCAGAAAGTGGGGATACAGGCTGATTAAATAGTTCTCACTTTCTAAGTGCTTCTACCCATTAATAAGTCGGTCTACTAAATCTAAATAAAGAAAGATTTTCTGTGAAAACACAAAAATAATGCTCAAACTTTTGGTTGAACTTTGGGGGTGTGTTCCCGATCGATGGTTTGCTACGAGCGTAGCTGACGTAGCAGTGACGTCACTACGGCGTAGCTATGTCGTAGCTCGTAGCAAGTTCGCGTAGCTATGCATTTCAGAATACATTTTTGTGGAAATAAAATGAGTTTTCACAGGAAGTAAACATATTATTATTTGTAGAAAGATGGCTGACTTAGATTATTACAATAAACCTATGATTAGGCAGGATTTATACACTACAAGCTTTTGCCCGCGGCTTCGCTCCCGTTAAATTCGGGGTAACACAGTTCCCCTCACGCCTTATTGATTTGTAATAGCAACGCTAAGTTTTCCCTTTCCTTCCCTATTTCTCCCTCACATCCCACTTTAAAAAAAATAGCCTATGTCCGTCTCCTGGTTCCCAACTATCTCTGTACCAAGATTCATCAAAATCGGTTTAGCCATTAAAGCGTGAAGAGGTAACATACAAACAAACAAACTCACTTTCGCTTTTAAAATATTAGTAAGGATTTACGATACACATCTGTCTACGCCCTGTTCTATTACAAGCGAGATATTATGCATATCTGTCACACATATTACCTTCAACCTCTTGCTGAGTACCTACTCTGTTCAACAGCGAGCCCCTCAGTTCCACTTTCATCCTCTTATCTTTTTTCTTATGCGCCCCCGATCTTGCTATCTGTGGAGAAAGGGAAGAAATAAACTTTAGATCATTGTTTTATTGACTGCTTAGCTGTTTTTGAAGTTACTTGATATCTCACTAATATTATAAATGCGAATGTTTGTGAGGATGTATGGATGTTTGTTACTCTTTCAAGTCAAAACGGCAGAACGGATCTTAATGAAATTTGGCACGTAGGTAGATTATGGTCTGGAATAACACATAGGATTTTTTTTCGATATAACGCGGGTGAAACCGCGGGCGCTAGCTAGTTATAACATAAAAAAAACTGGCCAAGTGCGAGTCGGACTAGCGCAGTAAGAGTTCCGTACGAACTTACGACATAAACGGCCATATTTTTTGGCTGCGTAGACTTATAGGGCTGGTTTTTCATTGCACAAAGGGACCACAGATTTGAGTATATCCTTACTAATATTATAAAAGCGAATATGAGTTTGTTTGTTACCTCTTCACGCTTTAATGGCTAAACCGATTTTGATGAATTTTGGTACAGAGATAGTTGGGAACCAGGAGACGGACATAGGCTATTATTTTGGGTGTGAAGTGTGAAACAGTGGGATATGAGGGAGAAAGAGGGAAGAAACGGGAAAACTTAGCGTTGCTATTACAAATCAATAAGGCGCTACCGAATTTAATGCGAGCGAAGCTGCGGGCAAAAGCCAGTGATTATATAATTTCACCTTGATACCTTTACGCGTTTCCAAGATCAATGTCTTGACAGACAGACAGACAGACGGATAACAAAGTGATCCAAATATCCGTTCGCCTCAAAGAGCTGTCAGCAAAGCAGAGGGCTTTCCAGGGACACCGCCTGCCGGGGTTGCGGGTTGTGCAAAAGAGATACCGCGGCCCCGGAACGTAAAGGGCAATAGAAGGAACATGGGTGGGTTTTATTTCCCATCCGCAAAAAAAGGGTTCCGTTTTTTTCCTTTTTAGCTACGGAACCCTCAAAAGGGAAGCACTCTGTTTTCAAATATACTACATATTAGTTGTCTAGGTTGGTCTGTGGTCACTTTATTACAAACCAAGTTTCCTCCGTGTCTCGGAAAGGCCGTTGTTCCCGGCTATTATTTGTAGATCTTTGACAGTCATTACAGGTATGCAGTAGCCTAAAAGTTTGACAACCAGTCTCATTAAGGGGTATGGTATGTTTTTTTTTTTGGGGTGTGAAATCATCAAATAACTTCCCCCGCTCTGGGCGGAGCGGGAGACTGATTAAAGCCCATCCATATTTTTATTTTTGCTATTTTCGTTCCAGGCCACGGTCTATCGTACGAACGACCAGCAACCCCGTCAGGCAATTGCCCTGGCAGCCCCCCTGCTTTGCCGCACAACGGCGGATTTGGAACTCTCAACGCTAGACAATACGTCGAAAATCCAGTACACAATAAAAGAGTCGCGGAGAAATATTCGACCCTGTTAACGTGGGCAAAGAGAAAGAAGATTACCATCAAGTCCTTACAGAGGTTGACGTATTCCTTCTTGAGTTGCCTCATGAGCTCGTCCTGTCTGCGGAACTGAGGGTGGACGCCCATAGTGCGCTGCTGACGGTCCACTTGGATCATTCGGACCTGACAGAAGAGATGGAAGATTACGATTAGATACGAATACTCTGCTTGTAAATGTTGTTACAAAATTTTCGCATAACTTCTTTAGTTATATTTCAAGTCCTGTGTAATAGGGGCGAGCCTTTTGGCATCAACTAGGGAGGCAATGGGCCTTAATCCACCACAGATGTAACAATTGTCTTCGTAGTGGCGACATTTGACGACATTTGACATTTTTTTTGACGGGCCTGTTGGTCTAGTGGTTAGTGGCCCTGACTGCTGAGCCGGAGGTCGTGGGTTCGATTCCCACCCAGGACAAACTTTGTGTGATGAGCATGATTGTTTGTTCTGTGTCTGGGTGTGATTTATCTATAATATGTATGTATTTATAAATTATATAAGTATGTATATCAGTTGTCTGGTTACCATAACACAAGCTCTGCTTAGCTTGGAATCAGATAGCCGTGTGTGAGTTGTCCCAAGATATTTATTTATTTATTTTATTTATTTTTTTACAACACTTTTCTTAACTGTTTTTTCAGAGCATGGTGACACAATTACACAGTAAAAGTTTAGCGCCTGTCTAGGTTCGCACCTACATTTTACCACTGTATATATTGTCAATTGATAGATAAATCAAATAGATAGATAAATAATTTATTTGATGCAGCAAAAGACACAATACAGGAATTAATACAAAAAAAATATCAAACAGAAAAAAAGAACACATTAAAAAAGAAAGTAAGGTAGAAGTTAAATTGACCCATAGACATTTAGACATATCACATACATTTATAAAGGTCGCCCAGTACTGGGCGGTGTGTGTCTCAAGATTGCACCAAATAGGAGTCCAGCTCAGCATAATGCCAGGTAGACTACCTGACGCTGGTATTCTGCTGAATCCTACTTGTGACAGGGATGTCGAGAAAATGTGCGGCGAATATTATGAAGGTGGGTTGTCTTGTCAGAAGGAAATATTTTGAATTTTAATACAAAAAAATAATATGAAAGAAAAAAAAAAGAAAACAAGTTTATTTGGTACAAGCCGTAAATGCGCACAGTAATAAAAATTAATTCTAAACACAAATGGAAAAAATGTATATATTACTGTGTGTCTCACGGCTGCGCCAAATAGGCCCAGTTCAGCAAACTGCCGAGTTTTCAACTGGACCTGATATAGTGATGTGACAGACGTAAAACAGTTTTAAGTATATACGGCTACTACTCCATATAACCTGTCTCTGCAACCGCAAATGTTCGTCTTCCATTTTTCGCAAAACATCGATGTCCGTGCTCTGTATTTCAGCGTTTTGTCCGTCCATTTTAATTAAACAATAATATATCCCAATGTTACGTAAATTAAGTGTAAAAATTAAATTGTATTATGAAACGTAGCCATTTTTTCTCGACCAACTCGATTTGATTTATTTTTTCGTAATTAAATGAATATACTTTGGTGGTCTGTTAAACGACTTTTCATTTTGTTTGAAGTTGTAGTTGCTTAATTTAATATCTGTGTAATTAGTTCGGTGATTGTTTAAATATTTGCTGGCAAAAATCAATTAATTCTTCGTTATGAAACTAGGGCACGAGTGGATGATTCCTAGAGTGGACACCGCAAATCGGCAAACGTTGGGAGCCTTTCCCAAATAGAGATTTTTTTCGGATTGGAAATTATCAAATAACTTCTCCTGCTTTGGGTGGAGCAGAAGGGAGTGTCAGAGTGCAGGGCTTAAAAGGAAAGGACTGAATCGACAGCCACTTCGCCAATTATGGTATACGCCAAAAATAGCCAAAAACAGTATCTATAAATATAAAAATGGATTGCTGTTCTCGAGTAATGCTGGGTGGATTTGGCTAATTTTGATATTGAAATATTTGTGGAAATTCAGGGAAGGTTTAAACGCTTAGAAAATATATGTGTAGGTAGGGTTGGTAGGGAGGTAGTTAGACAAGTAGTAGATAGGAAAAACTGCGTTGCAACGCATGTCCGCTTGCCAGGCATAGCTAGTGTTAGATAAAAATTGTATTTATTTACTAGCTTCCGCCCGCGACTTCGTCCGCGTGGCATAGTTACTTTGAGCTAACTTTAACCCGCGTGATGATCGAAAAAAAAATCTGTCTCTTCCCTTTTACGCCTTTCTCCCCTTATCTCATTTAAAAAAGCCTATGTCCGTCTACAAGTTCCCAACTATCTCTGTACCAAAATTCATCAAAATCGGTTTGGCCATTTAGGCGTGAAGACGTAACAAACAAACTCACTTTCGCTTTTATAATATTAGAACGGATTTATTGTTATTCCATTTACATTGTTTTTACAGATGGGAAACCTAATACAACAATCAACAACTCAAATGTACTGTTTTGAACAATGAATATTTTTAATGAAACATGAACGAACATGTACTTACACCATAATAAACACAGAAAATATGATGCACATGACTTTAAGCTACTTACACATAATACTCTTATCCATAAATAAAAGCTCTATATTACAGAAGAGTGTACTAGAGTTAAGCTGTGTTGCCAGCATCCGCCAGTAAGTTGTGTATTGTTGCCAGACGTAAAATAAACGTTTCTATTGTACGACAATAAATGTTTTGTTAAGATTTCCTGTTTTAAGTTTCTGGGCTTTAAAATGTTGGTCTAGTTAGTTGTTTTGTTGTCAATTTAAAGTTGCACAAACCTTTTTTTTTGGGATGGGGAATCCTTACTATACTAATATTATAAAAGCGAAAGTGAGTTTGTTTGTTTGTTACCTCTTCACGCTTTAATGGCTAAACCGATTTTGATGAATTTTGGTACAGAGATAGTTGGGAACCAGGAGACGGACATATGCTAATTTTTTAAAAAAGAGTGGGATGTGAGGGTGAAAGAGGGAAGAAAAGGGAAAACTTAGCGTTGCTATTACAAATCAATAAGGCGCAAGGGCAACTGTGTTACCCCAAATTTGACACGAGCGAAGCCGCGGGTAAAAGCTACTTAGCTTATAACTTCCCCCGCCCAGAGTGTGAGGCTTTTACAGACTAAAAACCCTCTATTTTCCTTCTTTTGCCCATTGTGTTTCGGTGCCGCGGTATGCCTTTCGAACAGCCCGCAACCCCAGCAGGCGGTGACCCTGGTAGGCCCGGGATCCGTTCAGACCAACGACATGTACAGCCATGTGTTTTGACAGCGTACACATAGAGGATTGATTTTTTTCACAGCTCCTAGGGACCACAGACTTGAGGATACAGTTTGAGTCTAGACAGACAGACAGACGAAAAACAGAGTGATCCTATAAGGGTTCTGTTTTGGGGTAAGAAATCCTAAAAACAGGTTATGTTCTGTCAATCCGTATTACACCTGTATCGTCGATTATGGCCGTGGGTCATAACCCATTATGTGGGTGAATATGGCCACCACATAGACAATGATTTGTAACATCCTATGTCGATTATGTATGTTGACAGCCCGCAGCAGCGAATCATCATAACAAGGTACGTGTCGAGATGGTTTGCCGATTCGCTATGAATTGCATTTACTTGTTCTGGATCTGGTTTTGTATCCAATAACCATACGACCACCGTCCCGTCCGTCTAGTGAAAAACAGGCCGTATCGACGATGGCGCGTCCTAGTTCCACGCACGCCTCAAAAGAGAGAGGGCCTGCTAGGGCCTGCCGGAGATACCGCAGTCTCGGAACACAAAGCGCAAAAAAAAAGGAACATTGATGGGTTTTAGTTAATAAAAGTCTAACACTCCCTGCCGCTCCGTCTAGAGCGCGGAAGTTATAAAAAACCAGCGACACCAAATTTATAGAACGACTAACGAGCAAAAAAGTTTATTAAATGGAAAGTCAAGGTTTTTATTTTTGTGTGCCTAATCTGTAAAAAGCTGGGCACCGAACCTTGGACGCTAAAGCCAGCATGTGCACAGCGGCAGACATTAAGATGACAGATCCTGTATTCATTCACACGCCAACCGTTTTCATTCACACTGCGCTGCTGCCGCTCACACCGAAGCGTAACCGCTCGGCCACGAACTTCGCGCTTAAGTAACACGAAAACAAAGGGAGCAAGTGGAACATACCACGATTCACCGTGACGTGACTTGCACCGGTTTTTAAGAGTCCAGCCGTTATTCGCATTTCCAAAGGAATGTAGGTTAATAATAATAAGATTCTGTAATGATCCATAGTAAAGAAAATAAAAAGGTAATATTTTTTCATACGGTAATGAAGACAGATCTTCATAAAATAACTGTAAAGGAAGGTCCTCTTAAAATATTTTATTAGACCTAAGCATAAACCGTAATAATTTAGGTAGAACAGGAAAATGAATTACACAACGTGATGTAGTAAAAATTAACTATGAAATAAAAATAAATAAAATAACCTTTATTTTCTGCTACCATTTAGAACTTAACATGAAAATATTCTACTTTGTTCAACATAATATTTATTAAAAGTTAACATATTATATTAGTAGTAGTAACCTCGCTGATAGGCCAAAAAGTGCGTTTAGTGGGTGTAAATGAACGATGAATGCATTTAAATAGTGTGAGTGTCAAGTGTATAAAAAAAAGTAATAACGTTACGTAAAGAATGTAAAAAAGTTGTTTTTTCTGCCCCCAATATCTCCCTTAACTAGAAAACTCGCAGGTAAAGTTTACAACAAAAAATTACAACGACGGGGAGAACAAGTGCCTTTCTGCTTTGTAAAGGGTACTTTAACTTCAATTATGTCTTCTGTGTCCATCACAAACACAAATAAATCAACGATACTAACAAAAAAAACCAGTAAAAATCTGTAAAACGAAACTCGCAAAAAATTACGATCTTCTGTAACACCGATTCATTCAGAGTATATCAACACTTTCCTGTCCTTGGGGACTTATATGGCCGGTAAAGCAGAATCATAATAGGTTTATAATGTGAATTACGTAACCATTCCTAAAAAGGTCTCAAGGTGACAATTCAGAATATTAACTGCGTCTGTGACCATTTTTAAATTTAACGTAATTCAAATTATTATCCTACTAGTTTACGCCCGCGTCTTTGTCCGTGTGGCATAGTTACTTTGGACTAACGCTAACTTTAACCCACGTGATGATCGAAAAAAAAATCTTTCTCTCCCCTTTTCTTACCTCTCTCTCCCCCTTTTTCCACTTTTTTCAGCTTATGTCCGTCTCCAGGATCCCAACTATCTCTGTACCAAACCTCACTTTATACCATTAGTAAGGAAGTAAGGGTTATGATTCTGCTTAAGCCGTCATTTTAGACTCCCTTATCTCTTGTCACTTGTCTTGGCCTGTGCAATACATTTTAATATTTTTTCCCTTTTCAACCGTCACTCCTATTTTTTTCAAACCATTCGTCACACAATGTGTCCGCCTTTTCTTTCGTCTTTCTCTTCTCCATACATCAGTATTTGTAGTCATCTAGAGTTCTACCCATAATCCTTTCCTTACTATAAATATTATAAAAGCAAAAGTGAGTTTGTTTGTTACGTCTTCACACCTTTTTTTTTTTCGGCTGCGAAATCATCAAATAACTTGCCCCGCTCTGGGCGGAGCGGGGGGGGGGGGCGTGTCAGACTTTTACTGACTAAACCCCACCCATGTTCCTTCTATTGCCCTTTACGTTCCGGGGCCGCGGTATCTCTTTCGAACAACCCGCAACCCCGGCAGGCGGAGGCCCTGGCAAACCCCTCTGCTTTGCTGGCTCTCTTTGAGGCGCGCGTGAAACACGAACGCGCCGTCGACACGGCCTGTCGTCACTAGACGGACAGACGGTGAGCTACCCATTGCTCACCGTCCACAGGCCCGCATCTACGGTGGCCGGGAGTCGTCCGCGGCGTCCAGCGCCCGGGGCGTCTCCCGCGGCGGCTGGGTTGGTTCGAGGTTCTCTCCCCCAAACGCCCGGCTACCTCCTTTGCTAGCATTACTGCTTCGCAGAAGGTGGTGACCGCTTTCCATTCCCTCTCGCCCCGGACCTTGGACTGAACCAGGGCCGAACGCGAGAGATCGCCGCCGCCGATCGCCTCCACGAGGGCACGGTGGTGCTCTGCCCAAGCTGGGCAGACCACCACTGTGTGCTCCACCGTGTCCTCCGGGCGATCGTCACAATGGTGACACCCGGGCGTTTCCTCCCGTCCGATTAAGTGCAGGAACCTCCCGAAACTTCCGTGTCCGGTGAGGACCTGCGTCAGGCGGTAGGTGAGGACGCCATGACGCCTCTCCAGCCACTACTCAAAGAGGGGACTTACCGCCACTATTGTGGCGTGCCCTGCACGGGGTTGCGACAGTCGCTCTCTCCATGCCACCATGAGATTGCACCGGAGGTCTGTCCGCTGAGCGGCAATTTGCCGCGGTAGCGGAGTTTCCCCCCGGTGTAGTATCTCCGCGCGTCACTCAAACAGGCGCGCGAGGACTATCGCCTCCAGGTTTCACGGTGGCAACGTGTTCACACCTAGTTTTGCTATTACAATCAATAAGGCGCAAGGGCAAAAACTACAGGTAGCAGGTACCTCTAAATCAGGAAAGGGGAACTGTGTTACCCCGAATTTAACGCGAGCGAAGCCACGGGCAAAAGCTAGTTCTTTCATAACTGCATAGTAATTGGTCTAGTGGTCGCAAGCACGAATGCTAAGTGTGAGGTCTTGGGTTCCTAGGTTGGACAAGTCCTCTTTTTTTACAAGGAATATCTCTGTGGTAGTCATGGAGGAGAGAAGGTAATAGGCTCTCGCCCTATCCACTTAAACATAACTGGTGAAATATGGTTGTACTGTTAGGAACGCTTATGCCAAACCTTTCGGGAACTACAAGCGTGATATTATGTAATTCTTACATTTTCAAAAAAAAGAAAAAATGTTACAATAATAAAACCCAGTGACAAAATTAACGTCAGTATTTAATAATGATTACAGTTCGGTGTAACAGGCGGCGCGCTACCGGCCTCTTTGTAAAATCCCCTCTTTAATGTTGCCGCCGCTGCCTTTGAATACATCGCTCTGTGCAACTTTGATTTTCTTTTTCAGCTATTGGGTTTTTAAATGCTCTGCGAGATGGCTTTTCGTAATTAGCTCGGCTTTTGACGATCTTCGTGATTTATGTGGATTATGAAATTAATTGGTAGATGGAAGTATGATGTTGATGATGAATGGTTGGTACAATTTGGTGATATTATAAGATATATATTTTTTGTGTGTAAACGTATTTTGATGATCAACAAATCTAGGTTGAAGAAAACATCGTGAGTATACCTACAAAATATGTTCTAGAACCAAAAAAAGAATGACGTGACGTCCACATTTCGCACTGGTCCAACGTGGTCGATTAGAACCCCCAGAGAGGGCTTCTGTAAAAGTGAAAGTGAGTTTGTTTGTTACGTGTTCACGCCTAAATGGCTAAACCGATTTTGATGAATTTTGGTACAGAGTTAGTCGGGGCCCATGAGGCGGACATAGGCTAAAAAAAAGTGAGCAAAAGGGGAAGAAAAGGGGAGAGAAAGATATATTTTTTTCGATCATCACGCGGGTTAAAGTTAGCGTTAGCCCAAAGTAACTATGTCACGCGGATGAAGTCGCGGGCGAAAGCTAGTACATATATAAACTCACACCTTTATCCAATGGGCTTTCCCCAACTTTCCATAAACTGCTGCTACGATCCATACTTTCAGATATTTTGAGTCCCAAGTACCTGTAACTATATCATTTTTAGAATTAACGAGACGAACTTAGCTTTGATATTAATTTGGATCAGACAAACTGAAATGAGTATTTCAGCCGTTTGATTAATACAGGTTAATATTTCAAAACCACTTTTCATAAAAATTGTATAGCCTACAGAGATTTTAATTTAAATAAATAGTTTGCAATGAATATTAAACATTAATTTGGTTAGAAAAAAAAAACTATAATAATCATAGAATTAAAGGACTTAACAATTCTACATTTATTTAACTGATTTGCAGAGATAACCACTTTTTTATTTACGAAAGATGACTAAGTTCGTAAATTTTTCATTATTTCGAAGAGTAATTTTGACGGTATGGTTGGCGCAGTGGCTGAGCGATCGAGTGCTGCGCTACGTGTCGCGGGTTCGATTCCCGCACGGAATAAATATTTGTATGGCCTACAGATAGTTGTTCCGGGTCTGGCTGTTTGTGTATGTGAGTTTAAATGTTTCTAAACGCACCCACGATACAGTAAAAAAAAAGATATGACCAAGTTCTCTCTACAAAGGAGATGTAAAAAAACATATTCTTCTATCTACATCATAGTGTGTCAAACTCACATATTAATAACTTGCTGAGGCGGAGCGGGGGGAAAGTCACATTGACTAAAACCTACCCATGTTCCTACTTTTGCTCTTTATGGTCCGGGGCTGCGGTATCGTGGCTTTGGACCAACGCGCCACCCCGGCACGCAGTAACCCTGGCAGGCCCCTCTGCTTTGCGCGCCATCGACACGGCCATCACTAGACTACCTGATTCTAGATCCCCACAGTTGAAACAAGGTTGACAATCTTCAGACCTTACAAAAAAAAAACACCTGCAGGTCTAACATGGTAGGGTAGCAGTTCTATACAAAATTGTAGCAGAGAAGAGCAATCTCCGTGGAATCACGTATCTATAGAGCATTAAGTCTATTAAGTTTTAATAAATAAATAAATAAATCCTTACTAATATTATAAAAGCGAAAGTGAGTTTGTTTGTTTGTTTGTTACTTCTTCACGCCTAAATGGCTAAACCGATTTTGGTGAATTTTGGTACAGAGATAGTTGAGACCCTGGAGTCAGACATAGGCAATTTTTTTTCAAAAGAAGTGAGAAGTGACTGACAAAAGGGGAAGAAAAGGGAAAACTTAGCTTTGCTAGTACAATAAATAAGGCGCAAGGGCAAAAACTACAGGTAGCAGGTACCTGTAAATCAGGTAAGGGGAACTGTGTTACCCCGAATTTAACACGACCGCAGCCGCGTACAAAAGCTAGTATAATAAATAAATAAATATCTTGGGACAACTCACACACGGTCATCTGATCCCAAGCTAAGCAGAGCTTGTGTTATGGTAACCAGACAACTGATATACATACTTATATAATTTATAAATACATACATATTATAGATAAATCACACCCAGACACAGAACAAACAATCATGCTCATCACACAAAGTTTGTCCTGGGTGGGAATCGAACCCACGACCTCCGGCTCAGCAGTCAGGGCCACTAACCACTTGACCAACAGGCCCGTCAATATAAGTTACTGTTCTCGGTGTGTGTTCACGGTGGACCGTGAATCTTTCCAATAAAAACAAGCTAAAGTTCCTTCCGAACTAAAACCAATTCTTCAATCCAAAACACCCTGTATAAAACTAAAGTAAATCATTTCACGTTTACACCACACAGTTATTACTGTTCGTAAATAAAACTTGCAAACTCAGCGATGCAACAAAGTGTGCAAATACTTGCTCAAATAAAATAAAAAATCGACCAAGAGCGCGTCAGACTCGTGCACCGCGGGTTCCGTACAAATTTGCGACACAAATAGCCATATATTTTGACTGCGTAAATTTAGAGGGTTGATTTTTTTTTCACAGCATTAAGGGACAACAGAGTTGAGTATATGTTTTTAATTTCAAACTCGATACCTCTAGGAGCTCGTGGCTAAATAATAGCAGCCGCTCGGGTCGATCTTTAGGTAAAGCCGCGCTTGTCTAGGTTGGTCTGTGGATGGGTGACCACCCGTTACATACCGAGTTTCCTCCTTGCCCCGGAAAGCACGTTAAGCTGTTGGTCGCGGCTGTCAATTGTAGATCTTTGACAGTCGTTACAGGTAGTCAGTGTCTCTAAAGTCTGACAACCAGTCTTATCAAGGAACATCGTATTACCCAGTACTAACTGGGTTGTGGAGGTCAGATAGGCAGTCGATCCATGTAAAATATTGGTATTTAGCTGCATCCAGTAAGACTGGAAGCCGACCCCAACATAGTTGGGAAAAGGCTAGGCAGATGATGATGATACCTCTAGGCGTTCTCGAAATAAAAGGTCTTGACAGACAGATAACAAAATGATCCAATTAGAGTCCCGTTTTTATCTTTTCAGATACGGAACTCTAAAAACCTACTTAGTTCTAGTCGGATTTGTTCTCGAAGGGTTCTGTACGAAGAAGGCTTGGCAGGGGTGTACCCAATAGTACACCCACATTTCGCCAGTTATGTTCAAGTCAAATGTAATAAGGGACGAGCCTATTGCCATCAATTAAGTCGATACTGAAGAATTCCTGATGGCCAATAAAAATTAGCCCAAGCCGAGAATCGAACCAAATACCTCGTGCGCAGCAGTTTCTTTTGCGGTCACTTATTTTATAAGCGCCATAATAAGGCTCCTTGTGTAGGATAGTTATTATTTGTTTTTGCGGCTATACAGCCGCAACAAAATCTCACATAATTAACTTCACTAAATATGTAGCGGTTTAAGTGTTAATAATAAAATTTTAAGTACCTACCTGTTCATCATCACCCTAACATTTTCCTAAGTGTGTAGAGATTGGCTTACTATCTGACCTCCGCAAATCCGTAAATACTTAGTAATATGATACTATGATATAATATATGGGCCTACTTAAAAAAAAAGCCTTTATTGCTGTTAAATTCCTTACAATAGGTTAAATACATGCCTACTTAATAAAATAATAATAATAAAACATTTATTTCCAGGCATCTTTAGATTTTGGCCCATAGATAAGTACCTTACAGACAATCATATATATAGCTATTACAATTCGTGTTAGTTAATAAATCCGTAACAACTATGTTAGTAGCACTTCACTGCACTATGTCACTGCGCGTTCATGTGGCACTTGTCCGTGGAAGCGCCGGAACACCACTCCCTGCGGCCAAAAGTCCTCTTCCAAGACGAGGTGCAGATAACACGTCGGTACTCGCAGCACAAATGCCTTACTTAAACTGGGCCTACCTTTTACAGTTCAAAAGATACACCCCCGTGACAGACGGACATACACAGAGCTTAGTGATAGTCCCGTTGGTACCTTTTGTATACGGAACCCTAAAATCGAGCACAAACTTCAACAGTGAACGAACGGATTTCACTTTAGTATTGGAAAAACTATAATTCTGGATGAGCGAAAGAAAACAATGTAGGATTTACGAGCATTGTTGAACGAATCTAGGTTTTTGGTAAGACCTATGATTTTGACGACAAGGTTGGCGCAGTGGCTGAGCGATCGGCTGCAGCGCTGCGTGACGCGAGTTCGATCCCCGCACGGAACAAATATTTGTATGACCTACAGGTTATTGTTTCGGGTCTGGCTGTTTGTGTATGTGAGTTTAAATGTTTTTAAACGCGCCCACGATACAGGAAAAATTTCTAGTGTAAGGGGGAAAGTTTCGAAAAAAAATGTTATGAAAAATATAAAAGTAAGAGGAAAAATTACGAAAAATGGTAAAGTTTTCATTAACATCATAATTTTCCAAGGGTCGGCTCTTTGGACGTCTTTGGACGGTGAGCAATGGGTAGCTCACCGTCCGTCAGTTTAGTGACGACAGGCTGTGTCGAAGGCGCGTTCGTGTTCGTTGCGGGTTGCTCGAAAGAGATACCTCGGCCCCAGAACACAAAGGACCAAAAAACGAACATGGATGGGCTCCACCCAGAGCGGGGAAGTTATTTGTTGAATTCCCATACAAAAAACGACTGCAATACATGCCAATAATTGCGTTTTTCCACAGAATCGCAGCAGTCATATTATACGTCAGATTTTCAGGTAAATATCAACCGAAGACACATATGGATGTGTGCCTGACTGCCCGGTTAATCGCACAAGGCAAAGCTTATACATAGAATGAGGTTTTATAGTCTTCATCGTCATCATTCTTTTATCGTTCATATTGTTTTTTTTAATATACTTTTTTAGATTTTGTTTTCTTTTGTAAAATTAAATTTTGTTTTGTCCTGGGCGAGTCTAATAAACAGTTATTTTTTCTTTCATAAAACCATACCGGTATTAAATATACCTACAAGTAATCCAAACTGACATGGTACACTAACACTATTTATTAATATTTGAAACCACATTTCTTACTTTAAGTGTGTTTTTTTTGTTGATGGTGATCACGGTTTTACAACTGCGCTGAAATATCGGGAAATGACATTAAATAATAAACATAGTAAATATCTAGTTTCAAAAGTTATTAATTACAGAACATTTTTCAATTTTGGAAGTAATTAAAAATAACTTTATTGATGAGCTTCTGAACAAAACATCAAAACGGACATCAAAATCGAAACATTTTCTTTGATTTAAATGTGCATAATAAATATTTTTGCAAAAAAATAACCGACTTAAAAAAAAAGGGTTAATTGTGAGTTTTTTATTTATTTCAGCCATATTAGTACTCTTCTGATAATGTTTCACATTAATTTTAATCTAGTATTTATTTTTCGTTGCTTTTAAATGTAGTTATTAAGACTATCACTCTAGTTACTGAGAGAGACTTAACTCTTTTTATGTAAAACTCCGGAGCAGATTTAAACTAAACTTACACTGTTTTCTAAAATGAACTATACGTAATCCTACTTAAAAGTTTTAGTTTTGCAATTCGTCTTAAAGTTTTGGAGATATGCGCAGACAAATATACATATCCACACTATGAAATTTGGCACACTTGTTCAGAAGCTGGTATTTTTTTGTATAAGTTAATCATTACACAAATAAATGATATTCCGTCGGGTCGAACTGATAACCTCTTTTTTTTAAGTCGGTTAAAAATAAATCTTTTTAGGTATTTATCAATTAGTGCCAACAATTATGTTCTTAAGTACCTACTCGCGATGCATGCTTAATTCATCAGTTCGATTGGCGCTAAGTTTTCGTGAGCGGGGAGAGTGGGGAGGAAAGCGCGGGGGGCGGGTCCACGCAGGCGCCACTTCCCGCCATTTTCTCAGGGTGGGGATACCAGCAGTAAGAGAATTCGCAAGAGAAAGGGAGGTTTTGAGGTTTTATATTGATTATTTTTTGCGAGATGACAATTTTCTTGAATACTTTGTTTTATGGAGACCGATTTTCGTTCCTGTCTATGAAATGTATAGGCAGCGTGTTCGTCTGGAATCAGTTGTTTAAAAAAAAAAGGAATTTCTCGTCTAAATCTTTTTTAAGACACGAACAATAAAATAATTCAAGAAGATTTATAGTAGAGAAATACTTGATAACGTCTCATAAAAATTTGTTCAAGAATCAAAAAATTACTGATATGCTTTGCAGAAAAGTAGTTTTATAAAATGTGTGCGCAAACAATACATAAACAAATTTTATCTTTGCTTCTGTATAAGATAAGTATATATTTTTTGCACATATTTGTAAGAGAGTCCGTCAGAAATATCTTGCTATCAATGATTATAATAAAACTCTCTTTTACAACAATTATAGGCCAATGCTCATATTATTAAACTTACGTGTAATCTAAGATTAGGATTTATTATTAAAGTCAGCGCATCAACAACTGACTTTGAAATCCCTAGCTCGTACTATTAAATATAAAAGACACGTTTGAAAATCTCCCCGAAAATTTCCCTTTCACCCCAAATTTCCCAGGCGCTTTTCCTTGCGCACGCTGGCAACTCACCCATCCCGAATGGTCAGTCGTTTTGGCGCCGTCGTCGAAACCGGCCGACGCTCGCTGCGCCGCCGACCTAACGTCGTGTCTAAATAAGAAAATAAATAAAAAATATAGTGTAAAGTTCTGTGTGAAGTGTATAGTGCCAGTGTTTTAGTGTGTTATGTTTCCCTCGATTATAAACCGTGAGTATTTATTTTGTATTTTTATGTTAGATATGCATTTTCGTGGATAACATAGGATACGACCTTCAGATTTTCTGGCCCAAGGGTTCCTTATAGTAGTATCGTAAATAATTCTGGATTGGACCCCAGAAAGGTTGTTAGGTTTTTATAAAATAGGGTTTTTGTTATTTGCAGATGTGACATCAATTTTCGAGACGTTTTTTCGGGACGATTTACGTTTACAACATGTATTGTGTTTTTTCTTCTTACATGTTATGATATTTGTAAATAATTACGTGACATCATTTATAAATACAAATCTTTGCTTGTTAAAAACTGAACCTATGAATATGTAATAAAAATGATGATATTTTTATAAGAAATTGCAAAGAGGTATTATTAAATAGGCAATTAAACTGAATTTATGGTTGCAATAATGACACTACCATTGAATGACATTAAAATAATGACAATAACATTGGAAAAAACATGCAATTACATGACAGTACGACGAACATAATTATTTTATTAATTTTGGTTAATGTGCTGTAACCAAAGATGAAAATTGACCAGTGACAGATCTCGTTTTAGAAAACAGTAACAAAAAATAAATTTTGGAATGTGTCACCTTAAGATTGAAAAAATCAACTCCAACCTATGTCAAGTGTTTTATATAAAAATTAAAACTATGAAACCTACAACTTAACAATTTACAGAAAACACCTATTATTTTATTCATTTAAGAAATGATAAAATTATTTTAGGTACATACCCTTTCGCGAAACATTTTGTTTATTCTTGCTCTACTAAAAATTATTTTTTTCAAAAATATTTAAAATGTTTAAAAATAACGCATTAAATTACTGGCTGGAATTTCCAAAGAGAGTGCTTTGGAATTCCAGCCAGTAATTTAATGCGTTATTTTCTTTAGTACTTAAGGAAAAAAGTATCTTTATGACTTATTTTTTTCAAAGAGATAGCTCTGTTTTCTCATTTTAATGTTTGACATAGTGATCTAATGTAAAGTTATAGAAAGAGGGGCAGTGGGTTAGAAGGTCAACCTAAGTTTTTGAGCAGGGATATTAGGCTTGATTATTAATTAATTTACTTAGATCTCCAACAAAGGATACATAGATACATTATAATACAAAAATATATTTTACAATGTTATTCCCACTAAGTTGCTAACAAATCTATGGACCGTATAGTCTTAAAATAAGGATTTTTTTTAATTATTTTTTATTGAAGTGTGTCATTCTTTTAATGGAGATTAGATACAGCATGCACATTCATATAACTAAGTGTTAACACAGATATAAGAAAAAAAAGACTGAATTATAATAATTAACATAGAGGGAAAAACATAATAAGTCGGATTTAATGTTATAAGGCATTCTCTACCAGTCAACCTCTAAGTTTTTGAGCATAAGAAAGTGTTTTTTTTTTTTAAATTCATGTCTTTATAAAGAGAGAATTGAGTAATTAATGCAGAATCAGTGGCTAAAAGCGGCATTATTCGTAACAGATGACAATTCTTTCTTTGTTTTTATTTTTTTGGGTACGTAATTTTTACTTTCACCTTTTCGAGTTTTCATTAATCGTACATATTTGTAGCAATGTAGAGTCGACACTTTACCTTAATGTTGAAAGTACATTTTTGATTAAAATTTTGTCGTAAATTCGTAATCGTAATGAATAGAAAATCCTTTCAAGCGAGTTAAGACAGAAATTGTTTATTATTCGCCACATAATATACAGCCTCATATATCTGCGCCATTTCTAAAGGAATCCAGATTATTCTCTTTATTAAAGAAGTATGTAGATTCAAAGTGTCTATTAAATTCCTGTTCAAAAGATATTAAAGTCAATTAGATACAATAGTAAAAATACCAACCAGTTCTTTCAACAATATAAGTCGTACAAAGTTCTTAACATATAACTAGATAAATAGTATGAAAATATGAATTAAATCTTGCCACAGTTTTTGATCAGACTGAAAAAATAATTATCACACCAATAGTTTTATAAGCATCTAGTTTTACCCGTGACTTCACTTATTTATATACTCGTTAAAGAATTTTCAAAATTGATTCAGTAACTCATGAGATTACTTCCTATAAACTTAAAGTCATTAACTTTACCTCTTTATTGTAGTCGTTTTTAATTCTAATTCGATTATATAAAATAAAAAAATGTGTCAAATAATTAGTTTATGATAGTTGTGTTCGGAAACTAGTGTTAGACAAATTATGCCTGTAGTAGAAGACTATATTATAAAAACAATCCATACGATACTTTTATAATATATTATATATATATATAATATTATAAAAGCGAAAGTGAGTTTGTTTGTTACCTCTTCACGCTTTAATGGCTACACCGATTTTGATGAATTTTGGTACAGAGATAGTTGGGAACCAGGAGACGGACATAGGCTTTTTTTATTTTAAAAAGGTGGGTTGTGAGGGAGAAAGAGGAAAACTTAGCGTTGCTATTACAAATCAATAAGGCGCAAGGGGAACTGTGTTACCCCGAATTTAACGCGAGCGAAGCCGCGGGCAAAAGCTAGTCTATCATAAAACGAGGTACAGATTGTGTATTCGTCTCCTTTTTACACGACTGCCCCAAAAAAGGAGTGTTATGTTTTCAGGGTTCATGTATGTTTGTATGTATGTGAGTTTCTTTATTCTTTATTTAACGGATTTACATGTATGGGGTATTATTAGAATCCTTGCATCGTCCCGAGTAACATAGGGGGACTTTTTATACAAAAAAAGTATTCTACAGATTGGTGCCCCCCGACCGCGATGAAAATTTTTGTTTCGTTTTTGATTCCCTTTCATATTTGTTCCTAGCACATAATGTAAAACTAACATCTTGTTTTTTTTTCTTTTTAGTTCATTTTTTGACATGGCAGTCAGCAATTATTTATTTTTAAATAAAACAATTATATCCCATTTAAGTCGTTAAACGTAAGTGTTATATAGACTGAAATATCAACGTTAATTAATCACGAGACTTCCAAAACACATTACTGATTGCAGTTATCTTTATCAATTCTGATAACACTGTTGCCCATCCTCGCGGCTTAATCCCTTAACTGAGCCACATAAACCATACATTTCCACCACCTGCCTAACCTTTTCCCAACTAAATATGTTGAGGCCAGCTTTCAGTCTTTCCAGATGCAGCTAAATACCAGTATTTTATATGAAACGACTGCCTATCTGACCTCTATTTTCAAGTCAAGACTAGTTGTTAGACTTTCAGACATCTGACTGTGCAGAACGCCTGTCAAAAGTTGACGTATGACAGTCTGAACAAAATCAATCAAAACCATAATATTTTGATTTCACATAGGCCTACATGGGCACTTATAAAACGTCGTGAAAATGCACGGTACGGGTTGGTCATTTCCTATTGAGAAAAACCGACAAGAAACTTCATGGTTACTCTTTTAAAAACATTTGGTTTTACAAAGTTGTTGTTACAGCGTTAGTACTTAAGTATGAGAGCATAGGCCCAACAATAAGTCAATAAGTCATTGCTTACTTTACAAAACGTAAAATAGAGATATGAGAAGTTAACAAAAGTTAACAAGCGTCTAAGTATCTACAAGGCCAACAATGTCCACAACACCACAATGTCAACAACATTCATAAAGAATTGGAAAAAAAAGAATCTATACAAGAAATAGTAAAAAAAATACGTGTGGCACTCGGGGACTGCCGCGGTAAAGCTATTGCATAGCATTTTTTATCAACTTATGCAATAAATAAAAACAATCTAAATAAAATATTTAAAAAGTACTTCCAATGAAAAGAAGTCGAAAAAAGACGTTAGACAAGCCCTAGAATCTTCTAGAATAGAGTATTTTTATTGCGGATGGGAAAATCATCAAATAACTTCCCCCGCTCTGGGCGAAGCGGGGGAGGGGAGTGTCAGACTTTTACTGACTTAAACCCACCTGTGTTCCTTCCTTTGCCCTTTATGTTCCGGGGTCGCGATATCTCTGTCGAACAACCCGCAACTGGCAGGCGGTGGCCCTGGCAGGCCCTTCTGAAAATTGAGTCACATTTTAATTTATTGCTCTAATGACGGCTTAAATCAAAATGAAAATATTACCTACACCAATTAGACTCTTCCAGGCAAAGATAAAGGTTAAGATTTTGTTCATTCTCGTCTATTTTAAGTAAATATATTAAAATGTATACAACTGGGTATGGGAGGATAGACGATCACAACAGACAATCTCATTAATGTGGTCTGAAGAAACTGGTTAGCTTATGAATTTATTCGTTACAAACATACAAATCTTTCCTCTTTATACTATTAGTGTGGAAGTGTAGAAATATATTTTTATATAAAGCGTAATCCTTACTACAATATAAAAGCGAAAGTGAGTTTGTTTGTGTGTTACGTCCTCACGCCGAAATGGCTAAACCGATTTTGATGAATTTTGGTACAGAGGTAGATTATAGTCTGGAATAACACATAGGATATTTTTTTTATCAACAAGCGGGCGAAGCCGCGGGGCGCAGCTAGTTTTTTATAAAGCAATTGGCAAGCATGAATGTAAACGAGGTGCAAGGAGTATGTAGGGGTTCAAGCGTTCTGTACCTTCTGCTTACACCCATGGGAATAAAAGGCGTGAGTTTAAGTATGTATGTAATATCATGAAAGTGCACGATTCGATTTTTATCCCTTAGTATTCATTTAATAGACGACGTAATGCCAGTGTTAGAGAAACCGTCATTCCCAGGTGCCCATCTTCATTATTCTTTCCCAACTGTGTTGTGGTCGGATTCCAGTCTTACTGGATGCAGCTGAGTACCAGTATTTTACATGAAGCAATTTTTTTTTCATTAAATCTTTGCCCCACACTTGGAATTTCTCCTGTATTGTGGGTGCGTTTACAAAAATTTAAACTCACATACACAAACAGCCAGACACGAAACAACTACCTGTAGGTCATACACATATTTGTTCCGTGCGGGGATCGAACCCGCGACACGTGGCGGAGCAGTCAAACGCTTAGCCACAGCGCCAACCGTGCCGTCTTTCCCAACTATAAAGAAGGCTAACCGGATTAACCTGAGTACCAGTATTTAGCATTATCTAATCGCATAGCCAAAATTGTGTGAGTACTATGTACTACAAAGCTATCATTCAATGGAAACCTACGTCTTTTCTTGACTAATTTTCTCTGGCGGTTGAGAGCATGTCATGCTCACTCAAATGTCTCGCTGATGGTGGCGGGTGTGTCGGATCATTTAGTTCCCTTCAAAATGGTTGAGTGGAATGGTGCTGATCTATGCGTCATGTTCGTGAACGGGCGCTGTCAGTTGTGACTGGTCATCTCTCAGTTGCCACGGCTTATTTGAATTAATTATGTATTTTTGAAATTCGTTTTGTTTTTATGGACACTTTTAATGTGCACGTCTTGCTACATCGTTCTCACATTGTTTACCATATTAACACGAATGATGTAGCCAAGGTTTTGTAACAATATTCTGATTTAAAAGAGTGTCCATGGAGTTTCTTGCCCATTCTTCTCCATAGAGATCTACGCTTTGGAATGGGCAACTACAGTACTTTCACAGTTATTATGCCTTGTGACTGGGACTGTAGCTTCATTTTTATTGTTGTCAATGTTTCGAGTTCAAAAGTGCCTGTAACTGGCCTACTTGAAATAAATGATTTTGATTTGATTTTTGATTGAACATGAAGCAATTACCTATTTTACTTGTACTCAGTTAGTACTGGGTATTACAATACCCCTTGGTAAGACTGCTTGTGTCCTCAGAAATGCCCTTCAAAATCAGCTTTCGAATTAATTATGTATTTTTGAAATTCGTTTTGTTAATAAGGACACTTTTAATGTGCACGTCTTGCTACATCGTTCTCACATAGTTTACCATATTAACACGAATGATGTAACCAAGGTTTTGTATCAATGTTTGCCAGTCGAATCAAATAGGTTTTGATTTATGCACAGTTTCCGAGTAATAACGAATCGATACACCTACTAGACGTCGCTTTAGAAATGTTTCTAAATGTGTCATTTGCAATGCGGGAGAATTTTGCGTGGTTTTGAAAATCCTTACTAATATTATAAAAGCGAAAGTGAGTTTGTTTGTTTGTTACGTCTTCACGTCTAAATGGCTAAACCGATTTTGATGAATGTTGGTACAGAGATAGTTGGGGCCCTGGAGACGGACATAGCCAATTTTTTTTTAAGTAAGAAATGAGGGTGAAAGAGGCAAGAAAAAGGAAAACTTAGCTTTGCTATTACAATAAATAAGGCGCTAGGGCAAAAACTACAGGTAGCAGGAGGAGAGGTACCTGCAAATCAGGAAAAGGGAACTGTTACTTCGAATTTAACGCGAGTGAAGCCGCGGGTAAATGCTAGTTGTAATTATAAATCTTTTCCGTTCCGTACATTGAAAGGAAAAAAATGGAAACCTTATTGTTTCACTTTGTTGTCCGTCTGTCTGTCTGTCTGTATGTCAAGACCATTTATCTCGGGAACGCGTGAAGGTATCGAGTTGAAATATAAACCATATACTAAAGTCTATGGAATGATGGAGGAAGTCGTGGCTAAATAATAGCAGCCGCTCGGGTCGATCTTTAGGTTAAACCGCGCTTGCCTAGGTTGGTCTGTGGATGGGTGACCACCCGTTACATACCGAGTTTCCTCCGTGCCTCGGAAAGCACGTTAAGCTGTTGGTCCCGGCTGTCAATTGTAGATCTTTGACAGTCGTTACAGGTAGTCAGTGTCTCTAAAGTCTGACAACCGGTCTTATCAAGGGACATCGTATTACCCAGTACTAACTGGGTTGTGGAGGTCAGATAGGCAGTCGCTCCATGTAAAATACTGATATTCAGCTGCATCCGGTAAGACTGGAAGCCGACCCCAGCATAGTTGGGAAAAGGCTAGGCAGATGATGATACTGAAGTCTATGGTCCCTTTGTGCTTTGAACATCAACCCTGTAAGTCTACACAGTGAAAGATATGGCTGCTTAGTAAGTAGTAGCCTTGTCTGACTTTGTCTTGGCCGTTTTTTTCACAGCACACATTAAATAGATGGTTTATAGGGAGTAAGTGTATACAGTAAGTATATGGTAAGAGACTGGTGCCTAAATAAGGCTTAAGGCCTGTGTAAATGCGCAGAGAAAACGTTTTGTTAATTTAAACATGTTTGTTTATGATTTAATATTAGAAAATGGTAGACAGACTGTAGGTATTCATATCTTTGTTTGTTGTTAATAATGATATGGTATAATGAGAACCTCAAACCAACCCAGCCGCCGCGGGAGACGCCCTGGACACCGTAGATGCGGGCCTGTGGACGGTGAGCAATGGGTAGCTCATCGTCCGTCCGTCTATTGACGACAGGCCGTGTCGACGGAGATGTCAGCAAAGCAGAGGGGCTTGCCAGGGGCTCCGCCTGCCGGGGTTGCGGGTTGTTCGAAAGAGATACCGCGGCCCCGGAACGCAAAGGGCAATAGAAGGAACATGGGTGGGTTTAAGTCAGTAAAAGTCTGACACGCCCCCCGCTCCGCCCAGAGCGGGGGAAGTTATTTGATGATTTCCCGCCCCAAAAAAAAAAAGACTTGTACATCATTTCAATAAGGATATTAAAAGGCACTTCTGAACGTCAAACTTTTGATGATAAAACAATTGATTCTAGTTGCCCATTCGTAAAGCTAGTTTAGATAATTAAAAATCAAAACTACCCTGCAGTATATTGGATACTGCAGGGTAGTTTGGATTGGCGAAGTGTTTAATCGACTAGTTGCTGCACTGCGTGTGACGGACAGGTAGTTGATGCGGGTCTGGTCATTTGTGTATATGAGTTTAAATGTTTAATGCACTCACTATACAAGAGAAATATCTACTGTTGGGCTAGTTTTTACAAATATATGTATCGTTTGCATTTAGGTTTCACATAAGACTCACGTTTTTTTGGAAATTCGAGAGATAATTTTAACCAATAGCCGTCAGAGAATTATGTACTTTTGGAAATTCGAGAGATAATTTTAACCAATAGCCGTCAGAGAATTATGTACACACAACGGCACATCAACCTATACAAAACCATTTTAATCTGATGTCTCTACTACGGTGTGCGATCCTTAGTAGAGAGATCAGGTTATACCTAATAGTTTTGGAATAGGTTGACCTGCCGTCATGTGTACATTCTATTTGGTAATACATCGTTTGTAAGTTTCTATGAAAGAAAGCACATTCAAATAAATGTTTTATTTCCCCATTCAAAATCTTTTTATACGTTTAAGCTCAATTTCGCCAGAAGACTCCCGAAAAAAAAAAACTAGACAGACCCAATTCGTCGCAAAAACACTTACCTCCCATCTATCTTCCTAGGTACGAAGGTAGGAGCAAATTCAGGCTGAAATAGAGCAAAACTTAGACACACAGAATCTAAGGCAACGTTTTACGAGTCGAGAGTTTTATACCCACCAATATTCTGATTTCCAGAGGGAAATCTTTTTTTTTATTATAAGAGTAAGTCAGGGAGTTCATAACATTCGTGAAATGAGCTCTTGTATGTTCATTTAGTTCTAGACTTAGAGAGGTTTGTCTGTGGCAGGTGGGAATATGTCACGATGGGTTGGATTTAGGACTTGATTTGTTGTAAGATTGTTTATTTATCACTGGCAAAGCTTTTTATTTAATCAAGTATATACTAGGACTGTGGGAGGTTTTGTATCTGTTCGAAAACGTTAACTTAAAAAACTTTAGTTTGAACTGAAACTCACGTATACTGATAGAATCGAATAGAATAGATATAAATATATTTATTTTTTGTATACCATTAATTTAAACACAACTTTGTTGCAATATTCAACGAAAGAAAGAAAATGTTGTGTTGCGTCATGTTTATTTGGCACTGTCAGTACAAAGTTATCAAATCTTGTTTAAAGGCATTCATATGACGATACCTAGTCGATAATATTATCAAATCCATGTTAGAAGAGTTTGTTGTTCGAAATTATACAGAATAAATAATGTATAATTAATCCAGGAACAATTAAAGAGTCCCTGAAATTAATTCAGACCAAACAAATCTATTTTTCATAATGTTGGTTCCTAGCGGGGTTAAATGGGGTGGAAAAACTCTTTTATCGCATATTTTCTATAAAAATTGTGTAAATGATATTCTACTTTAACCAAAAGCAAACCTTTTGAAACAGCTTTCATGAATATTTACAGATTTTTCAGAAATATAACTCTGAAAGTGAGTGTGAAAAATTATTAAAATATGCATTTGTACTGAATTAATTTGATAAAACATTATTTTGTTTGTGGTTATTTTTTATTATTCTCGTGCCAAACGCCTGTTGTTCCCGGAATTAGTCCCGATTAAGGATGGGCATAATTGCTGTAACTGCCCCATAGCGTCGTAGGGGTCCCCACTGTGGGGCCTGAGTGTTGGTTCATGTGATATAAAAAATAATGTCAGTTTGTAATTAGCAAAACTATTTTTCATTCTGAAATGTACTATATTCAATAGATAAAGTTTTTATCTACAACAAATAAAATTCGAAGTCAAAAATAATAACAAAAAAAAACACGTAGTAGTTTTTTTAGTAATTTTTGACAAACTACAAGAACTAAGTTATAATTTTAATTTAGAAATACTTGTTAATTACCTACTTCTTTGATCTCAATTTTCATTTCTCAATTTAATGAATCATTATTTAATCTTTCTTTCAACCATAGAACCAGTAAGAAATTACGTAGGTAACTTAGAAAAAATAAATAATCATTTTAATTTTCAATTTATTTGCCATATGTGTACGATGCGCAAAGCGATCCCCACCCTTCCGCCGAGCGCTCAAGATCCGTGCCGGTATCTGTACCTTAGCGTGCGTCCACATCTGGCGAATGTGCAGCTCGCGAGACGTTTGCGAGCTGCGCGCGTGCATTTTTGTTCGTGCGCCGCTCTTGCGCCGTCCGCGCGCAATTTGCGCGCGTTCTAAACGCCGTACACAATCAGTGCGTATTTTTGGGTTGCTAAATGTCGTCGACATCCGTAAAGAATCGTGAAAAATTGTGTTTTCCTGATCGAACGAACAGTGAAAAGACAGTAGTACTCTTCAAGAAATAAAGCCGAGATTTCGTTCGATTCTCGCACGGAACAAATATTTGTATCGCCTACAAATAGTTGTATCGGGTGTGGATATTTGTGTATATGCGTTTAAATGTTTGTAAACGTACCCAAGATACAGGAGAAATTCTTATTATAGGGCTACGTTTAAAAAATATATATATCTATAATTCTTAAACCCATCACCCATGTGACCCCAATTTACCTTCTCATAAAATCAAACTTCAATTCCATACTCTACCAAACATAAGGAACTTAACTTCCAGATTCCCCATCACAATCCGATCCGTATTCCGTATCTTATGCCAGTACTTAATTAAATCGAAATAGCTAACTCTGATACGTGGGTAAGACTGTTTCTAGCTGAAACGGAACGGATTAGGACGGGAACGGATCATTCCGGATTTAATTCCGGATTTGGTTCCGTAGAGTAGGGGAAACAGAGGGACAATTGAACGATTAGGTAACTAATGACGTCTTGAAGTCAATGCATGCTGCGGATTTAGTTGGGCTGTGGTTTTGAATATGAATTGTTTCAATTTTATTTTTATTATTTATTTTATTTATTTAGCTCACTAACAATTGAGTACACAGTACAGGTTAAGAAGAACATCGAATAAAGTTATTGACTAGTGTACCAATCTCTTATAGGTAAACACATCATGCATTATATTAATGTGTTATAATAACTACTCTACAAGTTCAAAGCTTGTTGAATAGCTTTATTAAGACCTAAAACTATATTGGTAAAAATTTAAATTAAATAAACATGTAAGCCTAAACACTGAAGTTATTTTACAAGTTGTTATAAATAACGTTTCTAAAGTGAGTTCTTCTTTAGTGATAGCTTAGACTAAGTATTGTAAGAGGTTTTATAACCTAACCAATGCTGGCTGGTTTACCATAATGTTCAAATACTCAGATCGTTTTAAAAAAATAATTAGAAAAAAAAACAAAAGAATAGGTTTGAGATAAAAGTGTTACATGTAACTTAAAATATGATTTAAATTATAGTTTCATTGAATTACCCAATCAAATCCCTTACAGTAGGTACATCTACAGTTAGTACCACAGTTATAGGCAACGCCTTATATGCGGATTGGTAATCATCAAATGATTTCCCCCGCTCTAGGTGGAGTGGAGGGGGAGTGTCACGTTCCTTCTGTTGCCCTTTATGTTCCGGGACCTCGGTATCTCTTTCGAACAATCCGCAACCCTGGCAGGGTAGGTAACCCCTTTTTTGCAGATGGGTAATCATCAAATGACTTCCCCCGCTCTGGGCCGATCGGGGAGCGGGGAGTGTCAGACTTTTATTGACTAAAACCCACCCATGTTCCTTCTTTTAATATTAATGTTCCGGGGCTGTGGTATCTCTTTCGAACAACCCGCAACCCCGGCATTAGGTAAACCCTGGGATTTTGAAATTGTCTCATTGGTGTTGAGGTCGCTAGTGGTTTGTATTCCCAGGTCAGGTCATGGTGTTATTGAGTTTTTCCATCAGGCTCTTCAGTGTCACGGAGTCTGTATTTGGGCCCGGCTGATGGAAATAGGCTAACCCCCTATTACATGGGACTTCAATATAACGGGCGAAATGTGGGTTTAACGCTAACTTCAACCCGCGTGATGATAGAAAAAAAAAAAAATCTCTCCCCTTTTCTTCCCTCATTCTTTCCTTAACTCACAAAAATTAGCCTAGTCCGTCTCCAGGGTCCCAACTATCTGTACCAAAATTCATCAAAATCGGCTTAGCCATTTAGGCGTGAAGACATAACAAACAAACAAACTCATTTTCGCTTTTATAATATTAATAATAGTAAGGATATGAGTGAACCTTTACTGAAAAAATATTGGTTTAGCTTATGGAGCCTAGGTATAAAATCTGTTATTTGTAAAAAAACTTTTGAAATTGGAAAAGAAAAATAAAGAAAACTTAAAACAAAAGAGTTGGTTAAAAAACAGAAAAATTGTCAATTACCTACTCGTAATTCCCCTGCAAGCAATTAAACAGTATACGCCTCAATACAGCCTGTTGCTTTACAGACGACATACGGCCATTAACCATTTACTTAATACTGCAGAGATGTACTGAAATTACCAGTTTACTATAGCTGGCAAGGTCTTACTGCTCGGCCACGAGCCACACGTTCACGCGACACGATTGCGTCAAGTTATCGCGCGTGGGTACTTGTTCCTTTTGCATGATTGGTGTCATTACCATTGCGTCACGGTGATTTGTTGCATGCATGCTCTAAACAAGTCTTTCAATTGTTTTCTCCGGAGAGTGAGAGAGACATAGAGTAAGATGCTTAGTCAAGAGGTTTGAAGACATTTAGTAATACTTATTACACTGAATATACAGAGGTCCTAGCAGGGGTTCGTGGCGTTTACGTAACGAAATACATCGAACTGGCGCAGGGACCTCTGAAATGACAAGGTTACTGTACTTAAAGTAAAGTAAGTAAGTTCTAATCTCAACGCGACGCGAGTTGCATTAAGCGACACGCACGTGCACCATTTGTTACCTTCGCGTGTGTGTCTGTCTGACATCTTATTCTTGTAACATATCGTACGCTTTACCCTCTTCTCAACTTCCTTTATTAATATTTCTTCAGTTATTATTGCAAGACGCGTATTGCATGAATATGCAGCTTGTGGTCGAGGGGTAACGCCTGCTTTGGGAACGTATGGTCACTAACCAGAATTTACTTAATATTGCACCGACGTACCGAGCGGGACTGAAATGGTAAGGTTTCTGTGGGTGGTGACGTATAATGTCCGAATGAGGAATGTCAGTTTGGACTAAGTAACTAGGAAGTCTCCGCTAGTTGACAAATTATTGTAGTAACTTTAAGAGCGTATAATAAAATATTTATTAAAACTTTATACACATGTATAAAAAATACTGTACAAAAGCGGACTTAATGCCTTGGGCATTTTCTACCAGCCTACCTTAGGGTGATGCAGAGAGAAAACGTAGTAGGTGCAGGGTGCATAACATTAAGTATTTGAGAAAATATTTACAAATAAAATATAACGATAAATACTTATATACATAGGTACAAAAATGTATATAAATACATAGGTACAAAAAAGTAAAGAGAGTTAAAAATACATATACATATATACATGGAGACAAACTAGCAACCATTTAATTTGGAAACGAATCTGACAGCTTCTTAAGTAAATGTTCCTAACACTCGTTCTAAATAATCGTTCAATGAAAAAAAAAAACAAAAAGTCTTTTGGGCACATTAATTATCAGCAGACAGCATTGGAGAGGTGCTTTTGAAGCCCTTTTTAACCGACTTCAAAAAAGGAGGAGGTTCTCAATTCGACTGTATTTTTTTTTTTTTTTTTTTTTGTGTTTGTTACCTCATAACTCTGGTCTGGGTGAACTGATTTTGAAGATTCTTTTTTTATTCGAAAGCTGGTGGTTGTCGTTTGGTCCCATAAAAAAAATATCAAGATCCGGCAAGTAGTTTTTGAGTTATCTTTAATAATGCGTATTAGATTGACCTCGTCTACGTTGATGATATAATTTTAGAGGTTGTCGAAGACAAATGAACAAAAAACGCTATGCACTATGATTTGGAAGGTCATCGCAGTTTTTTGAGGTGATTGTATTTTAATTTGGTGATAGATCTTCAGTGATATTCAACGGAACTCTTCAATAAATGACAGCAAATCTGCCGTGATTGCTGCAATCACATGTATAAGTATAGGTTTCGCCAGGTAAGGCAGGCGAGTGGGAGCAGGGTGCCTGTACCCACTCCCCTCCCCTCACCTAGTCATTAAGAAACATAATCATCGGATCAAGTATCACCTGTATCCCCTAGGCGATGATGCAGATAGTATTTAATACTATAGAAGATGTGGAACTAAAGCTTTTATCTAAGCGTGTTTGCGAATTATATCATAATACTAAAACTTAACCCAAAAGGTGGTAGCCATTAGGTAGATCCGGGGCTACCGCACGATCTTCGACCAGGCAGCGAGCCTCCTTGCCGGATTGCCACCGTGGGATCTGGAGGCGATAGTGCTCGCGCGCCAGTTTGAGTGGCGCGCGGAGGCACTACACCGGGGGAAACTCCGCTGCCGCGGCAAATTGCCGCTCAGCGGACAGACCGGTGCGATCTCATGGTGGCATGGAGAGAGCGACTGTCGCAACCCCGTGCAGGGCACGCCACAATAGTGGCGGTAAGTCCCCTCTTTGAGGACCTCACCTACCGCCTGACGCAGGTCGTCACCGGACACGGAAGTTTCGGGAAGTTCCTGCACATAATCGGGCGGGAGGAAACGCCCGGGTGTCACCATTGTGACGATCGCCCGGAGGACACGGTGGAGCACACAGTGGTGGTCTGCCCAACTTGGGCGGAGCACCGCCGTGCCCTCGTGGAGGCGATCGGCGGCGGCGATCTCTCGCGTCCGGCCCTGGTTCAGGCCATAGTCCGGAGCGAGAGGGAATGGGAAGCGGTCATCTCCTTCTGCGAAGCAGTAATGCTAGCAAAGGAGGTGGCCGGGCGTTTAAGGGAGAGAACACCTAGCCAACCCAGCCGCCGCGGGAGACGCCCCGAGCGCCGGGCGCCGCGAGACGACTCCCGGCCACCGTAAATGCGGGCCTGTGGACGGTGAGCAATGGGTAGCTCACCGTCCGTCCGTCGTTTAACGACAGGCCGTGTCGACGGCGCGTTCGTGTTTCACGCGTGCCTCAAAGAGATGTTAGCAAAGGAGAGGGGCTTGCCAGAGCCTCCGCCTGCCGGGGTTGCGGGTTGTTCGAAAGAGATACCGCGGCCCCGGAACGTGAAGGGCAATAGAAGGAACATGGGTGGGTTTTAGTCAGTAAAAGTCTGACATGCCCCCCCGCTCCGCCCAGAGCGGGGGAAGTCATTAGATGATTTCCCACCCGAAAAAAAAATACGATAACTAAAAATGCTGAAATAAAAAACTTTTTTGCAAAAAATAAAACCGACTTCCAAAAAAAAAACTAAAAAGTGGAAAATAACTTTATTTCCGGAAGTCGGTGGCAAAAAAGTCAACGAAACCAACAAAAGCCACCGACTTCCGGAAATAAAGTTATTTTCCACTTTTTAGTTTTTTTTTTGGAAGTCGGTTTTATTTTTTGCAAAAAAGTTTTATAGTTTGTTGTTTATTTAATCGTTTTTAATTACTATAATGTATGTAGTCCTTACTAATATTATAAAAGCGAAAGTGAGTTTGTTTGTTACGTCTTCACGCCTACATGGCTAAACCGATTTTGATAAATTTTGGTACTTTTTTTAAAAAAAGTGAGAAATGAGGGAGGAAGAGGGAAGAAAAGAGAAAACTTAGCTTTGTTATTACAATAAATAAGGCGCAAGGGCAAAAACAACAGATACCTGCAAATCAGGAAAGGGGAACTGTGTTACCCCGAATTAAACGCGGGCGAAGCCGCGGTCAAAAGCTAGTTAGTTTATAAAGTAATGAAAAAACACCCATTAAGAATAAATGCTAGAATGGAGAGCAGTAAAATTGACACAGTAATTTAAGGTTACGAAAACGTCTATTTCCGCTCTCTCTATTGTAGTCTATAGAAAAAAATTCCCAGGAGGAAATCGAATTTACGGCCAATGGAACCCCTGCGTCGATTTGACGATAATTTATATTATGTTCGCAACAAATCGTCATATCTGACCAGCCTTTTCCCCAATGCTGGGGTCGGCTTCCAGTCTGACTTGATGCAGCTGAATAACAGTACTTTCAATGGAGCGAATGCCTATGTGACCTGTCACAACCCAGTTAAAACATTAAATGGTAAAAATCCAAAGTACTATCCTTACTAATATTATAAAAGCGAAAGTGAGTTTGTTTGTTCGTTACCTCTTCACGCTTTAATGGCTAAACCGATTTTGATGAATTTTGGTACAGAGATAGTTGGGAACCAGGAGACGGACATAGGCTAATTAAAAAAGTGGGATGTGAGGGAGAAAGAGGGAAGGAAAGGAAAAACTTAGCGTTGCTATTACAAATCAATAAGGCGCAAGGGGAACTGTGTTACCCCGAATTTAACGCGAGCGAAGCCGCGGGCAAAAGCTATTAATATTATAAATGCGAATGTTTGTGAAGATGGATGTATGGATGTTTGCTACTCTTTCACGTCAAAACGGCCGAACGGATCTTGATGAAATTTGGCACAGAGTTAGATTGTAGTCTGGAATAACACATAGAATACTTTTTTTCGATCATCACGTGGGTAAAGCCGCGGGTGCCAGCTAGTATATAATATTATGTATGTCAAATTAAAGCTTTTCTGCATTTTTTCATTATTTTTATGCTTAAACTTGACTAGTTCTCTGTTCTAGTGGTTGCAAACGCGACTAGTGGTTGATTTCGATTTCCGGGTCGAGCAAAGTGTTAATATGGCATTGATGGCGCAGTGGCTGAGCGGTCGACTGCTGCGCTGCGTGTCGCGGGTTCGATTCCCGCACGGAACAATTTTTTTATGACCTGCAGATAGTTGTTTCGGGTCTGGTTGTTTGTGTATGTGAGTTTAAATGTTACAACCACGATACAGGAGAAATTCCTAGTGTGGGGCAACGTTTCATTAAAAAAATATAATAATATAATTTTCAATGTGAAATATTTTAGCAGAGAGCCACGACCTTACATTTGCGCCTAAATGATGGCAATACGCTTGCTCCCTATTTTAAGAAACTTTAATTTAAACATAACTAGCGTTTATGTGTAACTAGCTTTTATCCGCGGCTTCGCTCGCGTTCGGTTCCCAACTATCTCTGTACCAAAATTTATCAAAATCAGTTTAGCCATTAAAGCGTGAAGAGGTAACAAACAAACAAACTCACTTCCGCTTTTATAATATTAGTAAGGTTAAGGAAAGGATATAGTGTGTTAGGTTCACTTCTGCCTAACACTTAAGGGATTATAGGCGTGCTGTAATGTTTTATGCTTTTATAGTAAACTAGCTTTTGCCCGCGGCTTCGCTCGTGTTAAATTCGGGGAAACACAGTTCCCCTTTCCTGAGTTTTTGGCCTAACGCCTTATTTATTGTAATAGCAATGCTAAGTTTTCCCTTTTCTTCCCTCTTTCTCCCTCATATCTCAATCTTTTTTAAAGCCTATGTCCGTCTCCAAGGTTCCAACTATCTCTGTACCAAAATTCATCAAAATCGGTTCAGCCATTGAGGCGTGAAGACGTAACAAACAAACAAAGAAACTCACTTTCGCTTTTATAATATTAGTAAGGATATATATATTTTTTAATCAATCAGTTAACAAAACAAATAATTCACTTAGGCCTACATAGGTACTTATAAAACGTCGAGAAAAGTTGCAGTACCTTTGATTTCCCTACTCTATGTCCATGTTGCAATCTCAGAGCTTGACGTGCAGGTCAATAACTAGTATTTCACTTAAGTGCACCAATGTACGGGTACCAACTGTGGGTAAATTACAGCTTAGCCGCTAACTCACTTAGGTCACGACTGACGAGGTAACCACTGGATGCAAACTTAGGGCTCCGCACTCAATTATGTACACACACACGTGACGATGTATAGTTGTCTTGTTCAATGAGTCGTGTTGTAAAGTTAAACTGTTAGGCGCGTCGCTCACACGATTAACAGTCGAGGTGCAGTTAAGGCGTGGGCGCATGAGAGGCACGCCGCAACAAGGTTTTCTTTACAAATGAATGGCAATGCGCTCATATACAAGAGTTGCGGCGCGGGCGAGGTGAAGGCGGGGCGGAGGCGAGGTGAAGCAGGGCGGAGGTGAGGTGAAGCAGGGCGGAGGCGAGGTGCAGGCGCAGGAGGGGCGCTCAAGTGTGCCCAAACCACGACTCCACCGCCATTTTGCCATTTGGTTTCGTGCGTAGCTGCGTTTAGACATGGCCGCCTGCGCCTCGCCGCACTGCCGCTGACGTGACGTCGCCTCGACTTACCAGTGAGCGACGCACCTTAGGGTCGTCAGCTACAGCGCGTTTGTGTTCTCAAAGAGATGTAAGCACAGCAGAAGGGCCTGCCACGGCCACCGCCTGCCGGGGTTGCGGGTTGTTCGAAAGAGATACCGCGGCCCCGAAACTTAAAGAGCAATAGAAGGAACATGGGTGGGTTATAGTCAGTACAAGTCTGACACTCCCTCCCGCTCTGCCCAGAGCGGTGGAAGTTATTTGATGATTTCCCACGCCAAAAAAAGGGTCGGTTGGCGCAGTGGCTGAGCGATCGACTGCTGCGCTGCGTGTCGCGGGTTCGATTTGGAGATTTGGTTGTTCCGGGTCTGGCTATTCGTGTATGTGCGTTTAAATGTTTGTAAACGCACCCACGATACAGGGTAAATTCCTAGTGTGGGGCAAAAAAAATACATAATATTGAATATCTACATGTCCTAACACAGTATGCAAAATAACATTTTATGGACTGCGAGTTAATTTTAACGTTTTATTATTTTCATTCTTCACCTTCGACCTTTTTCAAGAGCCACCGACTACTTGTAGCAGGTTCCTAGGTACTCTTTAACGTGTCTGAAGCCTTGTCCTTGGATTTGAAATCAAACATCTTTTCACCTTGTCTCAAACATGCCAAACCAAATATTTAATTTTCGATCCGTTTTCTCATAAGAAACATGTCGAATTTCATGTGAAATGAAAAAGGGTAAATAGAGGGTTTACCTGGTGACGTATCGTTCCTTTTGAGTCCTCCTAATCCGTCTTGAGGTAAAAGATTTAGACCTCTATCTTTGTTCAATCTGTTTTGTTTTGTAATGGTTTTTTTTAACGTTGCTCCACACTAGGAATTACTTCTGTATCGTGGGTGCGTTTACAAACATTTAAACTCACAAAGAAACAGCCAGACCCGGAAAAACTACCTGTAGGCCACACAAATATTTGTTCCGAACGGGAATCGAAACCAAGACACCTCTAATTTTTAGGGTTCCGTACCTCAAACGAAAACAATGCGGAACCCATTTAGGATCACTTTGTTTTCCGTCTGTCTGTCTTTAAACATGAGAATCTGAAAAGGTATGGAAATCAAAATCATAACCAAAAATCATTTATTCAAATTAGGCTGATAATCAGCACTTTTTCAACGTCCCCTTATAAGAGACAGTCCCACAAAAAAGTCCCACCCTTCGCCACTTCCTAGTGTTTTATCTGTTCAAATTAAAACCATTTTCTTAAGTTTTTAGTCCTTTTAAGTTCATCTTTAAGTTTTTACCCATGGGGCTGTGAAAAAATAAACTCTCTCTCTAAGTCTACGCAGTTAAAACGTTGCCCGACACTAGGAATTTCTCCTGTATCGTGGTTGCGTTTACAAATATTCAAACTCACATACACAAACAGCCAGACCCGGAACAACTATCTGTAGGCCATACAAATATTTGTTTCGTGTGGAGATCGAACCCGCGACACGCAGCGCAGCAGTCGATCGCTCAGCCATTGCACCAACCGTGTCGTCAAACTCCAGTCAGTCTATAAATAGTTCGTTTGTACCGATTTTCTTTTTAAAAAACGTTGCGCCATACTTGTATCGTAGGTCAGCCAGACCCGGAACAAATATAATATTTGTTTCGTGCGACGCGACCCGCAGAACAGCAACCAATCGCAGTTTCATTGCCTTTAATTTTTGGGGTCTGTCTAACTCCTACAGACTAAAACGACACACTTCTTTTGACGACACGGTTGGCACAGTGGTTAAGCGTTTGACTGCTGTGCTACGTGTCGCGGGTTCGATCCCCGCACGGAACAAATATTTGTATGACCTACAGGTAGTTGTTTCGGGTCTGGCTGTTTGTGTATGTGAATTTGAATGTTTGTAAACGCACCCACGATACAGGAGAAATTCCTAGTGTGGGGCAACTTTAAAAAAAAAACCGCACGGTGTTACTCCTCGTCCCTTCTGACTGAGGTGCGGGGACATAATTGCATTCTCCACAACTCCGGGAAAATGGTCAAGTCACTGCGCTAACGTAACCGCCCGCGTTGCGTTTTGTGTCTTTCCGAATCATGTCAAAAATAAAATGCCACAGACGTAATACGGTTGAACAAGCACAATTGACAGGAAACACGTCTATTGAGAAGAAAGTCTAAAAATCATTATTCATAAGATCAAATGACTATTCATAAGATTTCTCTAGACTCTCCTAGGAAACAAATGAAGTCATCGTCCATACCTAGTTTCAAGTAAAATCGATGTCTTCTAAGGCTAATGGACAAGCGGCGCGGTAGCCAAGCTGGCGTACCCTGGGGACCCGGGTAGGTATCGGAACTGATTTAAAGCCGACTGCTTAATCCAGTGGGGGCGTGCAGTTTGGTTGCCCCGCGTGCCCTGTGCCATCAAGTGAGATCAAGGTGGAAGCTCTAAGGCAGACTGTATGTTCTTTGCAATTTGGAGGTCAGTGCCAGGTTGCATTTTCATTGCAATGGGAAGTACCCAATGGGAACCTAAGTATAGATAACTAGCTTTTGCCTGCGGCTTCGCTCGCGTTAAATTCGGGGTAACACAGTTCCCCTTTAATGATTTGCAGGTACCTGCTACCTGCAGTTTTTGCCCTTGCGCCTTATTGATTTGTAATAGCAACGATAGCCTATGTCCGTCTCCTGGTTCCCAACTATGTCTGTACCAAAATTCATCGAAATCGGTTTAGCCATTAAAGCGTGAAGAGGTAATAAACAAACTCACTTTCGCTTTTATAATATTACTAGCTTTCGCCCGCGGCTTCGCTCGCGTTAAATTCGGTATAACACACCAAGCAGACCTGCAGTTTTTTCTCTTGCGCCTGACTGATTTGTAATAGCAACGCTAAGTTTTCCCTTTTCTTCCCTCGTTCTCCCTCATATCCCACTTTTTTTTAATAAAAATTAGCCTATGTCCGTCTCCTGGTTCCCAACTATCTCTGTACCAAAATTCATCAAAATCGGTTTAGCCATTAAAGCGTGAAGAGGTAACAAACAAACAAACAAATAAACAAACAAACAAACTCACTTTCGCTTTTATAATATTATTATATATTATATATTATATATTATATATATAATATATTATATAATATAATATATAATAAAGTAAGGAAAGTAAGGAATAGTAAGGAATAAATGCAAGCACTAGTTTAGAGTATTTGACATAAACAAGAGGCATGAGGCGTCCCGCATGTTTGCTATTTTTATCACCCCCATTATTGTTGCTATCCTCTATCTGACTGATTAATTAATCCTAGATTAACCTAATCGTTACCTACGGGTTAGTAGTTGTCGATGTGGGTACTAGTACTTTGTTTTAGGGTTGCGTGGCTCAAAAGGAAAAAAAAAACGTGTGGCACTCGGGGATTGCCGCGGTAAAGCTATTGCATAGCATTTTTTATCAACTTAATATGCAATAAATAAAAAAAACTTATGCAAAAAATATTTAAAAAGTACTTCCAATGAAAAGAAGTCGCAAAAAGAAAAAACAAGACCGTAGGTTTGATCCGGAGTAATGTCAAATGACTATCCGATTCTCTATCAAACACGCTAATAGAACATTAGAATCGCGATTGAAATAACTGACCGTATTTGTAATGAAATTTCTTGTTAGGCCTTTTCGTTACGAAATTTCTGGATTCGGTCTCCACGCTCAAGGCCAGCGATAGAAGCTATGCAATAGCTTAAAAAACGGAGCCCTTTTAAAATCACTTTGTTCCATGTCTGTCTGTCAATACCCTTTATGTCGAGAACGCGAGAATGTATCAAATTTAAATTAAAACTATACAGTTAAATCGGTGGTCCTTGAAGCTGTGCAAAAATCAACCCTATAAGTCTTCGCAGTGAAAACTTATGGTTATCGTTGATTCAGCATGTTTGTAAGAAACCCTCGGTTTGCGAGTTCGACTCTCTCCCACGGTTTTTTTAAATCTTTTTTGTATATTTTTATGTAACTAGTTGTCCCCTATGATACTGTAGTGGTGTTAATTTAGCTACAGTTGTGACAGTAAAACTGAAAATCCTACTAATAATGTGACGTGCGAATGTTTGTAACGATGTTTGGATGTATGTTACACTTTCACGTCAAAACGGCTGAGCGGATCTTGATGAAATTTGGCACCGAGGTAGATTATAGTCTGGAATAACACATAGGATTTTTTTTCGATATCACGCGGGTGAAGCCGCGAGCTCCAGCTAGTGTCTCATAATACAGAAGTGTAATTACACCGAGTGTCCTTGAAACCGCACCAGATCAAAGATCAGACACATTAGCAACCAAACATTTTACACGAAAATCAATCGTAAAAAACATAGCGTTAAACCTTGAATAAATCGATGGAAATCTCATTTGTCCCACTAGTGGTTTTTTGTAGCAATATGTGTGGAGTTTACATTATTCATAACCTCTTTTTTGGCTTCGACGGTCGGGTCATTATTTTGTTATCACTATGTATAACGTCCACTGATAAAAAGGATATTGAATTTAATAATGAACAGCTATATACCTTCTTTTTTATGTATTGGGTATGTAGGCTCTAGCAAAAATATATAAACATATAGACTATCTTGACTATATGAGTTTTTAAACTAACATGGCCAGTAACATTATTAATATCTTTTGAAACGGGATATGTACCATGTTGTATCCGTGATCATGGTGTTTCCATTTAACAGTTTACAATGTATTGGATACAACTAGAGTTTTACAAGATTAAAGTTGTTAAACATTAAAATTCTTAAAGGGCTTTTTTTTGACGAGATCTACTCTATTGGTGGCAATAGGATTACTTCCCAACCAATGAGGTTTCTACATAACTAAAAAAAGCATAGAGGGATAACCAATGCACTTATTTCATAAGTAATTCGTGCCCATACGAGAGTAAAAGAAGTCCAATATTACCCAACCCCGCTATTCTCAAAACCGTTAAAAGGTGTTTGTCCTCTCTATTTGCGGGCTAATTCCTTAAATTTTGCGGGCGCCCTCTATGCATACTACCCGGGTAATGGCCATAATGGCTAAAGTGCACATATTGTAGTGTTTGCCCAGAACCGGTCGACTAGGAGAAAAGTGCGTGACGCCGCATACATTAGGGAAGAATTAAAATTAATGGTTTTAGGATTCTTGCTAGTTTTTACAAAGGATTATATTGTGATCTTTAGTCTAATGGGGTGTGATTTGTTTGTAGACTCTATTTTAATCCACAAATATAAAAAAAAAAAACTAGCCAATAACGTCAGACTCTCACACCGAGGAGGGTCCCGTACAAGTTTGCGACATAAACAGCCTTATTTTTTGACTGCGTAGACTTAGAGTGTTGCATACACACAGAATTTCAGCTATAAAGGGACCATAGAGTTGAGTATACTCAAACCATATATGGTTTAAATTTCAACTCGATACCTCCACGTGTTCGAGATAAAGGGTCTTGACAGACAGACGGCATAACCCGACCCGGGCTTTTTAATTTTTTGACGGGCCTGTTGGTCTAGTGGTTAGTGGCCCTGACTGCTGAGCCGGAGGTCGTGGGTTCGATTCCCACCCAGGACAAACTTTGTGTGATGAGCATGATTGTTTGTTCTGTGTCTGGGTGTGATTTATCTATGATATGTATGTATTTATAAATTATATAAGTATGTATATCAGTTGTCTGGTTACCATAACACAAGCTCTGCTTAGCTTGGGATCAGATAGCCGTGTGTGAGTTGTCCCAAGATATATAAAAAAAAAGATATAAATAGTCGTTTCAATCATGACGGCCTAAGCCAAGGCTCGTACCCCACAGGGGGTGCCCTTAGCGCGCGGTCATTGATATTAGAGTAGCTTTTAGCCCTGGTCGGGGCTTTAAATTCACTTAAGGTCACCATAGGATTGTCCGGTTGAGCAGACAAACAATGGCCATATAAAAAATAACAGACAGACCAACAACAAAGTGGCCTAAAAAAAAAACAAAAAAAAACACATATAATCTGGATTTCTTCAAAGTTCGAGTGACTCGGTTTCTTCCAGGCCAGCGTGCTCCACCCTAGGCCGCATCATCGCATCGCTTCATATCAGAGTCGAGGGCAAACGCAAGAAGTATTTTATTTATATTCAACAAGAACATTCAGTAAAGATAAAAACAAATAATGAAAATACTACAAATGACAACACGGTTGGCGCAGTGGCTGAGCGATCGACTGCTGCGCTGCGTGTCGCGGGTTCGATCCGCGCACGGAATAAGTATTTGTATGGTCTACAGATGGTTGTTCCGTGTCTGGCTGTTTGTGTATTTAAGTTTAAACGTTTGTAAACGCGATACAGGCGAAATTCTTAGTGTGGGGCAACGGTTTTTTTTAAAGATAAATGAAGAAAAAGATTTTAAAATCGACATTCGATCATTCGAAATCAGCTTACCTCCATGCTCGTGCCTACGGCTTCCAAACTTTATACATTTAAGGTTAAAACTATTCATTTTGAACAATGCCAGTTTAGTAATATACGTCAAAAGCTTACGTGATCCATCCACTATTGAGACGTAATTGACTGATGCGCTGCAGGTTGATCCATCGGTACAGTTTGTGCTTGTGCAGTGGACCGTATTCTCTTGTCATAGATTGGAATGGCTAGAGGTGCGGTTTATAGAGTTTAGGAATGGTGTCATGCACTTCCATCAGTTCGTCCGTCTATCTGTCTATCTGCTAGGTGTTAATGGACCAGTCACGAAACTGCTAACTGAGTATTCTGCACGTCTAAGTTACTACATGAAAAAACCGACTTCCAGAAAAACAAAGTGGAATATAACTTTACTTCCGGAATACGGTGACTCTTTTTTGTATCGTTGACTTTTTTGCCACCGATTTCTGGAAGTTAAGTTATTTTCCACTTTTAAGGACCCAAGTTTTTCGTCCTCTACGCTGTCAGTTGGCAATGTCCCAAAGAGACTGACCGCATGGCCACGTTGTTTGCTAACGATAAGCCTCTGGCCAAAGTAAAAGCCAGCCTTTGGGTCACGGGAAGTGTCAACCAAACGTTTTGAAATATCCTTAAAAAGGCTGTGATCACAAGGACCCCACGGTCCCAGAGTTTCAACCCCAAACGGCTCGAAAATATAGTTACCAATAAGGTTACTATATTTACGCCGCTTAAGGTTCTCTGCAGCCGCAGCAGCAGCGCCACTTTTAGTTTTTTGTAGTTGATAAAAAAGTGTTTTTTGAAAGTTGTGATTTTGAGTCCCATTATCTCTATTTTTAGAAAGTTCCCAAGTAAGGTCTGGAACAAAAAAAAACGCAATGACGGAGAGATTAAGTGTTTATAAGCTTCGTTATAGGTAGATACTGTTCAACACTTTGGCATAGGCCTTTCTTCTTAAGCTTTGGCATTCTATGTTACGAGAAAATTTAATGTAATTGTAGATAATATCTATATTAACAGAAATAAAAGCTATTTCAATTCAATGGGCACTGTTACACCCAATAGTTATAATAGTAAATCGTTTTGAATTCAAACCCAGCTTGTCATTCAACACATAATTACCACTAACATTTCAATTAAAATACACCAATAGAATCCACCTAATCAATTCGTCATAATCACAACTACTTTCATAAGAGGAGCTCGTGGCTAAATAAATAGTAGCCGCTCGGGTCGATCTTTAGGTTAAGCCGCGCTTGCCTAGGTTGGTCTGTGGATGGGTGACCACCCGTTACATACCGAGTTTCCTCCGTGCCTCGGAAAGCACGTTAAGCCGTTGGTCCCGGCTGTCATTTGTAGATCTTTGACAGTCGTTACAGGTAGTCAGTGTCCCGAAAGTCTGACAACCAGTCTTACCCAAGGGGTATCGTATTACCCAGTGTTAACTGGGTTGTGGAGGTCAGATAGGCAGTCGCTCCATGTAAAATACTGATATTCAGCTGCATCCGGTTAGACTGGAAGCCGACCCCAATAGTTGGGAAAAGGCACATGATGATGACAAACTACTTTCATAAATGTCATTCTGCATTTCCAAATAGATCTATATTTTAATGTCAGTCTAGTTCTACAGCCATAATGGCTCGGGGAAACCCCCTGACAGACAGGTAGCCTGCAATGCTCGATATTCATTCCTGTAATTTTCCTAGAACCTGCGTTTTCCAGGATTAAAACGCAGATTCATGAGAAATAGAAATATGTTTATTTCTGGCTACACTGAGTTCTCGTTATTACGGCATTTTGTACTTGGCGTGTACAGTCAATAAAATCGTTTGGAATGCAGGCTAAGATTTTTATTACTCTTCCAATTTTCTTGGTACATGCAGGGTTACAAACTATTGGTAAGTCTAAGACTGTGTAGAGATATCAATGTCGCTGGCTATTTTTACTTTTAACTGTTACTGGTAGTTTGTTGACCAATGCACAAATTAATTGTTGCTGAATTGTCATGGAAACATATAAGAAAGTACCTAAAGTATAAGAACTCTAAAATCCTAGCCTAGGCAACGTTTATAAAAAAAAAAAATAGTTAATTCCGTAGTTTTTGAGGCCAAAAATTGATTTTGCGAGCAGTCGAATTGCGACAAAACGTCTTTTTTCTCCATCCGTCTTACGCTTTTTCGATCAGGTCACGTGTCCTGACGCGAGTTTAAGATTTTATACCCATTACAGAAAAAGTGCTCAACGCCGATAAAGAAGTTTTCACTTCAAAAACAAAACTTCCTGCCGAGGTTATGGATCGTTTGAGATAACGAGGCCCCGGAACACAAATGGCAAAAGAAGGAACATGGATGGGTTTATGTCAGTGAGACTCCCACACTGGGAAAGTTATTTAATGATTTCCCATTCGAAATTTTAATCTTGGTGTTCTTATGAACACCAAGATTAAAATTGGTTTTAATTAAGTGCATATTATGAAACTTGTTGAGTTTCATACAAATTTACAGAAATATTTAAAAGAATTGTGGTGATTTTTCAGCATAACAAAATCTTTTGATATTATTTGGCAGCCTGTATACATATTCCTTTGCTTGAGTGTACCTCATATTACTGCAAAGTTTCGTGGAAAATATAAATTAAAGACTCAGTGCAAGTCTCATATGCAACGAGTTCCAGGTAAAGCTTAATAATTGAAAAAACTTAAGTGTTCCTTTTTATCCGAAACTTATTGGTTTCCATATATGTAGCACAATTTTGTCTTGAAGAGCTCGTGGTTGAATAGTGACAGTCGTATGGGTAGACCTCCGGAAGTGTCAGACTTGTACTGACTAAAACCCACCTATGTTCCTTCTATTGCCCTTCACGTTCTGGGGCCGCAGTATTTCTTTCGAACAACCCGCAACCCCGGCAGCGCGCGAGTCTGACTCGCTCTTGACCGGTTATTTTTTTATTCTTTTAACGATCTAGTGTTTCAATTCACGGCCATTTTTGTTTTCTCACCAGTACTTATCTTTTGGTCGCTATTTTTTATGTTTGTGGTGCCAGCTGTTTTTCATAACAACTTGTATTATAAAAATTTCTTTACTCGTTTTCTAATAGGTACCGGGTTCGTACCCAATATCAATTCCGGGATGGTTTTGTTTAGCCAGGACGTAGGTACCAATCGTGTTTTTCCAGTAATTCGCTGTAGAATCATGTAGCCTTGGTACTCTGAAAGCTTATTTACATCATTAACGAAAGTTTACATAAGAATATTTAAATAAAACGTGCTTTGGCAGTAGGTCGAGAATGACTGGTAATACGTACGGATAGTGAAAATAGGGTTATGAATAAGATTACCAACTAGCTGTGCCCAGCTTCTCAATGCCTTAGCGTGTGGTTATGTCGTCTGTTAATTTCGTGAAAGAATGACTACAGAAAATTTCAAGCCAGAATCTTTCGAAGGAATCGTGTTCTTCCATACAAACTTTGCCACCCTGCTTCACCCCCTTTTTTTTTTTCGGGTGGGAAATCATCCAATGACTTCCCCCGCTCTGGGCGGAGCGGGGGTGGGTGGGTTTTAGTCAGACTTGTACTGACTAAAACCCACCCATGTTCCTTCTATTGCCCTTTACGTTCCGAGGCCGCGGTATCTCTTTCGAACAACCCGCAACCTGCTTCACCCCCTTAGGGGTTGATTTTGCAAGATCCCGTCTTAGTGGGCACTTATTTCCTAAAAGGTTCCCCTATGCAAGATTTGAGACTCCAAACGCTTGTAGTTTCTGAGACTTCCTTTTGTCAAATAGATGAGTTTAATAATAGTCTTGGACATAGTACTTATCTATAGTTATTTATTGGTAAGGGTTTTTTTAGAAAAATTTTTGTCATAAAGGTAATACGTTTTTATATCCTATCCTTCCTACTCCAACTAATATTATAAATGCGAAAGTTTGTGAGTATGGATGTATGTTTGATGTTGTACGAAAAAACTACTACTAAAAATAAAGTAAGGATAGTGTCTATGGATTAACGGTTTAATGGAATGTTGTCACCCATATATAATTAATTTATAGCTTGGCGGACATAAAACTTTAGAGCTGCACTATTTAACGACCCGAAAATTTTACGACTTATTGTCACAGTAACATATTCATTATTTTACAATGCCAATGATTTTTGATTTATATCGCATGATGTCGTTTTTAGTGTTCCGCACCCAAAGGATAAAACGGGACTTTATTACTAATACTCCGCTGTCCGTCTGTCACCAGGTTGTATCTCATAAACTGTGATAGTTATACAGCTTAAATTTTCACAGATGACGTGTTATTGTTGCCCCTATAACAAATACTAAAAAACCAAATAGAATAAATATTTAAGGGGACATGATTTTTGCCATGTTTATAGAGAACTAGCTTTTGCCCGCGGCTTCGCTCGCGTTAAATTCGGGGTAACACATTTCCCCTTTCCTGATTTGCAGGTACCTGCTACCTGTAGCTTTTGCCCTTGGGCCTTATTTATTGTAATATAATAAGTTTTCCCTTTTCTTCCCTCTGTCTCCCTCATTTCTCAATTAAAAAAAAATAGTTTATGTCCGTCTCCAGGGTCCCAACTATCTCTGTACCTGTGATACATTTTTCATCAAAATCGGTGTAGTCATTTAGGCGTGAAGACGTAACAAACAAACAAACTCACTTTCGCTTTTATAATATTAAAGTAAGGATGGTACGGAACCCTTCGTGCGCGAGTCCGACTCGTACTTGGCCGGTTTTTTTGTATTAATTAAGTGACCTCTAGTATTCGAATATTGTGTCTTTGGAATATTTGTCCGCTAATGGTGGGTTTGATCCACTTCTTGCAATTCTGTTGTTGAAAGAAAATGCATGCTTGGCTAGCGTGACGTCATTATAAACTGAAGTTACTATAAATCCAATATGGCGGATTCCCAAATATGGTCGACTAAACTTTTATTACATCATCTCAAACTTTTTCGTCTGTGTGTTGCATGTCGCGTGACGGTTGGACGCGGAGTAGGGACGTATAAATGTCTATAATGTGAAAAAAGTTTCACTTTTACCGTGGTTTCATAAAACTACACAATCCTTTTTTAAGAATATCCATGATCTCATATTAAAGGGTTTGCTGAGAAATTTCGAGAAAAAAATTACGTAATTCTAAATACAAATACAATTAAAAAGCTTGTTTTTTAAACTAGATTTATTCTATGGCATTATTCAGATACTCCCTATAGTATTTTCAATTTCTTTATTAAATATACATCATGAACAACGCCAACATCATTTATTTGTTCGACGACAAATCATGTCACTCTAGACAACGCAATGAATATTGTTGAACTATCAAAATGAAAGCTATTTCAATTGCCAGTACATAGCGAACTAAACTACCGCATGCCATGTCTATGAATAAAATCAAATAATTACATACTATAGGCTATTTTTACCCGACTTAGGAATAGAACTGGGCGCCTCACGATATATCTACTGCGCTATGATTTGATTTTAAATTTCAAATGTACTTGAGGTTGTCTGTTAGAGATTCCTGAGAAGGTGTTGGCTGCAAGCAAATCGTCACTGCTGGGGTGATTAAGTAGAATGCTGCATGCAGGATCGCCCTTCCGTCCACAAAAATAAGCAAATATCGAAAAGAACAGACCTATACTTTTTTTGCGGATAGGTTATCATCAAATAACTTCGGGGGAGGGGAGTGTCAGACTTTTGCTGATTTAAATCCCACCCATGTACCTTCTTTAGCACCTTTATGTTCCGAGGCACATATCTCATACACACGCGTACTTTCGCGGAATTAAAACGAAATAATTTGCTTAATTTTGAATTCCCGTAAAGTAATGCTTGTTTCTATAACTTATTATAATTATCAACATGATTTTATATCAAACAATACATGAATAATTTCACAAAGTTTATTAAGAGTACTGGGGATCTAAAGTGATTTTACGAATGGCTACTTAATTCATATTATTGACCTATTATGATTCTGCTGTTATTCTTGTTATTTGTATGGTGTACATAATAAAGAATATTCTATCTATCTATCTATCTGCTTAAGCAGCCATTTTAGCCGGGGTTGCGGGTTGTTCGAAAGAGATACCGCGGCCCCGGAACATAAAGGGCAATAGAAGGAACATGGGTGGGTTTTAGTCAGTACAAGCCTGACACTCCCCCCCGCTCCGCCCAGAGCGGGGGGGAGTTATTTGAAGATTTCCCATCCGCAAAAAAAAGCGCCCATTTAAATACCCCCTTCTAGGAGCTTAGACTATTATAATTATGTAACCAACATATCATTACAGACGCAGATGGTGCGGTGTGTAAACTCAGAGCTTATTCTACATTTTCTCAGAATTATTTTATAAAAGGAAAGCCCAGGTTACTGACTTCTAAGGTAGTTGTAGGTAGACAAGCGACAATCACAGTCGGCATTTTGTGAAAATGACTAGATTGTACTAGAATTTAGATATTGTAGGGATATTTTGGAACAAAGTTCCTTATCGCGTGTTGAGCAAAGGGGCTAGATGAAAAAAGTGATGACCAAAACTTGTAACGACATTTTTTGCTATAGTTGTAAGCCGCGAAGAAAAGGAAAAACTTAGCGTATAAGGCGCAAGGGGAACTGTGTTACCCCGAATATAACGTGAGCGAAGCCGCGGGCAAAAACTAGAACTCCATATAATTAGAAAATTCTGATAATGATTTCGTTAGTATATCGTTAAAATAATAATCCTAAGGTCATAGCACGTGGTTTGATTTCTCCTTGCCCGCCTACCCACGATAGCTCGGCATTCATGATGAACCCGGAGACGTCTGATAATGGCCACTTCCCTTTAAGCTTATATCCACAAGAATGAGAAATCGTTCGTCTGTGAGAGACCTGAAAAGTATTTCTATTTTTACAATGAAAACAAATAAATTAAAGGTGTCGCTTTACATTGAGATTCAGAATAACACGTAAGTTGTTTTCTCTATTAATTTGTACAGATGTTTTCTTTAAAAGAGGTTAAAAATAGACAATGATTTAAAAGCTTTCAAGCTTGTTAGGCAACTGAATATAAATATTATGATGAACTAGCCGGCGCCCGCGGCTTAGCCTGCTTTATGATCGATAAAAAAGTATCCTATGTGTTATTCCAAACTATAATCTACCTCTGTGCCAAATTTCATGAAGATCCGTTTAGCCGTTTCGACGTGAAAAAAAAACAAACATTCATACATCCATCCTCACAAACATTCGTATTTATAATATTAGTAAGATTATGATGGATGTACTAAAGGATGACCAAAGAACCGAAGGACGGATTGTGTGAAAGATGATATGGTTAGAAAGGAGAGTGACTGCTAAGAAGTAGGGTAATAGAGAAGGATGGAAGAAGAATACATGATGCGCTGACCGCAGAAAATCATAATTTCCTGCCCTTGTCCCATTCTATTTGGGGTCGGCGCAACACGTTTTCTTCTTCCATTCTCCCCTATCAGACGTGACGGCATTATTTACTCCTTTCTCCTTCATATCATTCCTTACACAATCCATCCATCTTTTCTTTGGCCTTCCTCTCGCTCTCCGTCCATCAACATTCAGATCTATCACTCTTTTAGTCACATGTGCTTCATCCCTCCTCCATTACATGTCCATAACAAGACAAACTTCTCAAAAAAACAAAAACACTCCCTTTCAATTTTTCTGTAACAGGCGCAACTTTCAAACTTCCTCTAATATACTGATTCCTTACTTTATCCATTCTTGTCACTCCACACATCCATCTCAACATTCTCATCTCCGCTACATGCAAACTTCCTCTAATATGCGCCGACCGCAGATGAATTAAGGGCAGGAAAATGATGATGATAACATGGTCAGCAGCAGTTCGTCTATAGCATTTTTGTAAGGAAAAAAATCCAAGAAAAAACGGAACACTTGTAGGATTACTTTGTTGTCATTCTGTTTGACAATACCTTATCTCGGAAACGCGTGTAGGTATTGAGTTGATATTATTATCCGTGTGTCACTAGCAGGATTCAGCAGAATACCAGCGTCAGGTAGTCTACCTGACATTATGCTGAGCTGGACTCCTATTTGGTGCAATCTTGAGACACACACCGCCCAGTAGTGGGCGACCTTTATAAATGCATGTGTTGTGTCTAAATACCTATAGGTCGGTAAAAAAATTTATGTGTTCCTTTTTGTTCTGTGTGGTGTTTTTTTTTGTATTAATTCTTGTATTGTGTCATTTGCTGCATCAAATAAATGATTTATCTATCTATCTATCATATTAAAACCGTATACTCAAGTATATGGTTCCTTGGAGCAGTGCAAAAATTATTTCTCTAAGTTCACGCAATCAAAAGATACCGTATCTTTTGACTTAGTGAACTTAGTGGGTTGGTTTATGTCGCAGCTGTGTACGGAACCCTCAGTGCGCGAGTCCGACTTGCACTTGGCCGGTTTTTTGTAATTTATTCTCATACTAGCTTTTGCTCGCGGCTTCGCTCGCGTTAAATTCGGGGTAACATAGTTCCCCTTTCCTTATTTACAGCTAACTTTTTTTTAAAAAAAAACATAGCCTATGTCCGTCTCCAGAGACCCAACTATCTCTGTACCAAAATTCATCAAAATCGGTTTAGCCATTAAAGCGTGAAGAGGTAACAAACAAACTCACTTTCGCTTTTATAATATTAGTAAGGATTCCCACAGCTGATACAAGGTTTCCTCTCAGTGGAGCGTTATCCAGCACGCGACACTAATAATGTTGATCCGATCATCGTTGACCAACTATTTTGAAGTCAGCTTGCAATCTAAACATGTTTCTATTTTTTTATTAAATTAATTACTTTATAAAAAATATTAATAGACATAAACTAATAATAAAAATTTAGCAAGTAAAAAATTAAAAATTACAGGGCGTCAAAAAAATCGTCCGCATCGCAGTCAACAGGAAAAGTGCCCAGAAGACTGGCAGCATTACCGCGTTGGATGGCAATGCTGTTTGTATTTGATTATTTTGGTCCATGAGAACTGGTCATAAAGAGCTTGATTAATTGATGAGGTAGTTACTGTTCAAAATTCCTAGTTTAATTGAGATGATTTAATAACAAGGTGTTTTAATGGATACTTTACTGTTCATAAAAGAACACATGTTTTGCCCTTGTAATGCTATAATTCTTTATTTATCGCCGTGTGTGCTACATTCGCGAGTCGTTTCAAAATCATCGTAAAAGTCTTTGCAAATGGGTCAGTATACACTAGTTTAGACGAAAAAATAAGTCTTCATCATCAACGAGCAGTACATGGTGGCGCAGTGTTAACCATTCCAACAGGGGTGACGTTGGTTCAAACCCAGACTGCTAAATAAATAAAATTCATTGATTTCAGAAAACTTAATCCATACAGTCCGATTTAAAATTAACAAAATTAAATAACATTAAATCAAAATTAAATTACGTTAAATCAAATTTAAATAACATTAAATCAAAATTATTTTACATAAAATCAAAATTAAATAACAATACTATAACTATATTTATTGCATTACCCCAGCTCTTAAAACAGTGAAAAAAAGAACCTTAAATATCTGAACGATATTTCAGATTCTAAATTCAAATGCAGACATAATGCGTTCAATCCCAGCTCGCTGTAAACTAGAGTGTGTCTACCTACAATGAAAATAAAGTCCAATTACCAACACCTCATTATACATAGTGCCTCCATCCACGATTCAACCAAAATCTTAAAGCCCAACCACATAAATTAAGCCATTGATACACGATGTCCATTGATCTCCAGTGATTCCCTAAGCCAGGAGCCGACCCCACAATTTGTTACAGGATCGGGTCGCGTCCCTTTAAATAGGTCAACTGAGTTAATTGTGCTTTAGGGACGGTACAACGCAGTTTTTTTAAAACTTCACATGGTTATACACAGATAGATAAATCATTTATTTGATGCAAAAAAAGACACAAAACAGGATTAAAAAAACAAAGTAAGGTAGAAGTTAGATTGACCCAGGCATTTTGACTCATCACATACATTTATAACGGGCTGGGCGGTGTGTTGTATTCAACTAAATTTTGTTTCTTTTTTCTTCTTTTTCTGGTCCTATGGCTATAACTAGGCTTAATTAAAACACATTCCCTAGAATGGTAGGCAGAGTTTGTTGTCCACTTATCAAGAAAATGAAATGGCTAATAACAATATGGTTAGCCGTTTTATGACGTCTTTCTCTTCTTTCTTATCTTTGAAAAAAGATCCGAGATTGTACAAGGCTCAGTCAATTATTGTTGTACAGACGCCAGCAGGTCAAGCTACCCGAAACTATCAATTTTTCCCAATGAACTTTGAACTTAATACTTTAGAAATAAAGTCGAAAATCTATCAAAGAAATCTGACAGATTGTAGTAGCTTTATGTGCAGGCGTCTGTACCTTATTTTCATGTACACACAACGGCACATCAACCTACACCAAACCATTTTAACCTGATCACGGTGTGCGATCTGTAGTAGAGAGATCAGGTTATAATAGTTTAGAATAGGTTGACCTGCCATCGTGTGTACCTACAATGTATGCAAATAAAATATACTTTACTTCATCCCGTCATCTGTTAATCATATTTTTTTGATTTAGCTTTATCATAATAACTTATGAAATTATGTCGTGGCTCTATTCAAAATCAAAAGTCATTTATTAAAAGTAGGCTGATAATTAATCAGCAGTTTTTGAACGTCAAATTACAAGAGACAGTCCCACAAAACGGCTGCCTTTCGCCACTTTCTAGTGCTTCAGCTAGGAAGAAGAAGTAGTGGAACAAACTCCTTAGAAACTCATCTATCTGTCAGGTTAGAAGAACCATATTATACATTGCTATTAACCGGGCAGAAATGCAAACAAAAAAAATTGGTTGTTTGTAAAGTAGGTTTACGATCGAGATGTTTACGTGATAACGTCTTATTGGTGATATAAGTTTTTGGGAAGTAAGGAATTAATGAAGATAACAATTTTTTCAAATTTTAAATTACATCTATCGTTTTATTCACACTTTTGATGATAAATTTCGGGTGTAAAATGACAAGTTTACTTATTCGACTATGATATACATTTTTCTTCATACATACATTCATACAAACATACTTTTATACAAACATACTTTTATACAAACATTTATGCATACATACATACATACATACATACAATACGATCAGTTACAATCTTCACGTAAATTTATCTGTTTCCAATCTGGGTAATTTTGTTCAGGATCGAACGATCGATCGCGCTCGTGAGGTTTTGGTGTGACGATCGATCGCGCTCGTGAGGTTTTGGTGTGACACAAGTTTCTGAACATGTCACCCGACTAAAACGATTTTAAAGACGTTATCACGTCAAAAAAAACCTCTATTTATTTTGCTCGACCTGGGGTTCAACTCACGACCTCATGTTTCGCCCACTTGCCACTCCTCAGACTAATAAGACACAGTGTTAAGAAGTAAGTTTTCAGCACTAAAAGTTTCTCTCAAAGCACTATTACCATATGTTCCAGTGTTCCACTCAGCATTCCAATGTTCCAGTACTTGCAGCTCAAACAAAGTAAGTGTAGGCAAATGAGGCTTTTAAAACTTTGTCTGGAAGGCTGGAACTTCAGTAAGGCTTCGGCGATGTTCTAGATGTTACAGGTGTGTCTGTAGACCTGGTACTTGTGCTTAGAGACATCTAGAAAGTTCTATAAAATGTTTATTACTTATACGTACGTAAACTAACGCCCTTTTCCAATTAGCGTAGAGAGAAACCGCAGAGCGCCACCTGCTACTATCTTTTTTTTTCGTATGGAAAATCCTTACTAATATTATAAAAGCGAAAGTGAGTTTGTTTGTTTGTTACGTCTTCACGCCTAAATGGCTAAACCGGTTTTGATGATTTTTGGTACAGACGTAGTTGGGACCCTGGAGACAGACATAGGCTATTTAAAAAAAAAGTGAAAAAAGAGGGAAGAAAAGTGCAAACTTAGCTTTGCTATTACAAAAAATAAGGAGCAAGGGCAAAAACTACATGTAACAGGTACCTGCAAATCAGGAAAGGGGAACTGTGTTACACCGAATTTAACGCGAGCGAAGCCGCGGCCAAAAGCTAGTCTTTAAATAACTTCTCCCGCCCTAGGCGGAGCGGTGGGGTGTGTTTTTACTGACTAAAAGCTACATATGTTCCGTCTTTTGCCATTTTTGTTCCGGGGCCGCAGTATCTCTTTCGAAAAACCCGCAACTCCGGCAGGCGGTGGCCCTGGCAGACCCCGTTGCCTTACTGACATCTCTTTGAGGCGCGAAAATATTCCACTAGACGGACGGACGGCCATACATATTCCTTTTGCTTTGACTACATTCATCCATCTGGTCATACACGATCGCCAGCACTCGGGGGCTTGAAAATATTAGATGACTAGCTTTTGCCCGCGGCTTCGCTCGCGTTAAATTCGGGGTAACACAGTTCCCCTAGCGCCTTATTGATTTGTAATCGCAACGCTAAGTTTTCCCTTTTCTTCCCTCTTTCTCCCTCACATCCTACTTTTTTTTAAAAATTAGCCTATGTCCGTCTCCTGGTTCCCAACTATCTGTGTACCAAAATTCATCAAGATCGGTTTAGCCATTAAAGCGTGAAGAGGTAACTAACAAACTCACTTTCACTATAATATAAGTAAGGAATAAGGATTTCTATAGCGAGAGACACCATTGTTATATTCAATCTCATAATGCAAAAAAGGCTACTAAAGCCACTTTCAAAAGTCTTAATTTCAAACAAACAAAGTTTATCGTCAAAACTCTCTAAATTACATTTATAATCCACACCTAGTTCCAAGTGTTCGCTTAGATAATGGTTAGTACAATCAGACGCATAAACATGTATCCTACTAATATCATAAATGCGAAAGTTTGGGAGTATAAATGTATGTTGGATCCTCTTTCACGAAAAAACTACTGAACCGATTTTGATGAAATTTGGCACAGAGGTAGATTGTAGTCTGGAATAACACATAAGATATATTTTTATCATCACGCGGGCAAAGCCGCGGGCGCTAGCTAGTATTTTATATTTTGCAGTAGGTACCTAAAACTGTAATTTAGCCAAACCAAGTTTTCAATGGCTTTTTCTATCTGTTATCAAGTTCAAAATCTATTCGTACAAAATGCTAAATGTTTTTAAAGAAATGTAGCCATTTTAAAATATTATAAAAAACTTAAATTTTTCATCCATGAGAAATTAGCTTTTAGTTTTGCCCTGGGTATTCATATTGTGTATTGGGTTTTGGGCTGTTCGAACTAAGTAATAACAACCACTCGGATCAATCTTCAGGTTAAGCTGCACTTGCCTAGGTTGGTTCGTGGATGGGTAATCACTCATTAGCTCCCGTGCCTCGGAAAGTACGTTTAGCTGTTGTTACTACTGGTAGTCAGTGGCCTGAAAGTTTATCAAACCCTCTTACCAAGGGTTTCATATTACGCACTGCCAACTGGATTGCTTGTGCAGATAGACAGTCGCTCTATGTAAAATACTGGTTATCAGCTGCATTTGGTTAGACTGGAAGTTGATCCAATATAGTTGGGAAAAGGCTAGTCGGATGATAGGTATTGGCTGGCTCCCTTTGAGAAGTGGTTTGTGTCTCTGCTAGGAATATCATAGACTACTTTTGCTCACAATGTCCTTGAATGTAAAATACTGCTATTCAACTGTATCCGATAAGACTCACAACCAACCCCCTGGATTACAAGCCCGTTTTATCATACCCGTTTTTATTTGTCGATGATGGATGTAGTTGTATGACGGAGATCAAACATATGACCACAATGATCCGTTTTTTTCGGATCATATACGCGCGTGAACATTGCATCCAATAGCGACGGATCTGACGACAGTTGATGATGATCCCTTCGAAAAGGAGTTCTCAGATTATTGGATTATGATTGGAATTAATCTTTGGAAGCCATTAATAACATGCAACATACGTGTAAGGGGAAGATACTAGCTCCTGTAATACAGTACACACTAGCACAGAAGCTAAGAAATTCATAAATATGTTTATATAATTCATTATGCCAAAAAAAAATTTACTTACTTAAAAAAAAAATACTAATAACTAGTTTCCGCCCGCGAGTTCGTCCGCGTGGCATATTTACTTTGGGCTAACGCAAACTTTAAACCGCGTGATGATCGAAAAAAAAAACTTTCTATCCCTTTTTCTTACCTTTTTGTCTCCTTTTTCTCATTTTTTTAGCCTATGTCCGTCTCCAGGGTCCCAACTATCTCTGTACCAAAATTGATCAAAATCGGTCTGGCCATGTAGGCATGAAGACGTAACAAACAAACTAACTCACTTTCGCTTTTATAACATTAGTAAGGATTATTGGGCTTCTGACAATCCTATCCATATGAATGCTCGTCACTGTACAAATTGTAACTGAGCCTAAACACTTAGTAGTGAAGTAACGCCACGTAATCTACCACAGATAAAGTTTTGTAACGAGAGCCGAGTTAAATTATTGTCGTTAATTTTAATCCTTAGCTTAAGGGCGAGATGAACACGGTAGTGACAGATTAACGTTACGTCACAAGTTTATGTTGGCAACATTTATGAATGTCATGTAGATGGAATGTCAATCTTATGTCACTGTGACAGTTTGGTTAAATTGACAGAAATTGGTTGGCTGTTGGTGAACATATTTTGTAAGTTATTTGAAATAAAAGACAACTTAAAACTTATAATAAGGTTCAAGTCACACTGACAGTGACTTAAATTTTGGTATAATTAAATAGAATGAAATTAATGAATACATTATAAAAGTAAATAAATTATTACCGGCATTTATAAGTACAATTCTTTTTTCATTATAGAATAATACATAACAAAGCATATTATTACATATTTTTTCCCCGTTAACACACCCAAAAACTTCATGATACACCGAATAAAAAAAAACATCTGTCATAACCGCCTAATTTCATATTCAAAAACAGAAATGAAGTGGACACATCCCTTTCCCGTATCACCCAAAACTTCGAATCCAGTTATTTTAATAAAAATAAAGTTTATCCCTCAGGGAAGGTATTATATATGTACCAAGTAAGGTATCGTTCACATTACCGGAGATCGAAGGGAATCCCTCGAGTGTGTTCCGACGTTCTATTTTTAGCAGCCGTCAGTGTGACTTTAACCTTAGTCTAAGTTTTGAGCTGTCTTTAAAGTAGGTAAACGGACTGCCTATGGACGGTGAGCAATGGGTAGCTCAGCGTCCGACCGTCCACTGACGGCAGACAGTGTTGACAGCGCGTTCGAGTTCCACACGCGCCTCAAAGATATGTCAGCAAAGCAGAGGGGTATGACAGGGCCTCCGCCTGCCGGGGTTGCGGGTTGTTCGAAAGAAATCGCAGCCCTGGATCATAAAGGGCAATAGAAGGAATATGGGCGGGCTTTAGGCTACACAAGTCTGACACACCCCACTCCGCTCCACCCACAGCGGGGAAGTTGTAAAGAAAGGTATCATGAGATGAGGACACTAAAAACTTTTTCACAAAAATCACTACAGCAACTAAAAAATAACTTTACTTCCAGAAGACGGATTTTTTTTGTTTCCTTGGCTTGTTTAGTGTTTTATATATACCCGCCCGGGCTCACACGGCTGCTATGTAGATACTAGTGATATACAATATAAATCTTCCTTTTGAATCACTCTAACTATTGAAAATAAAACCCACATCAAAATCTGTTGTGCAGTTTAAGATCTAATCATACATAAGGACAGACAAACAGCGGAAAGCGATTTTGTTTTATAGTATGTAGTGATATGGGACCACTCCGCGAGCTTCTACTTCAAATAGAAAAACCGGCCAAGATCGAGTCAGACTCGCGCACAGTGGGTTCAGTACAAACGAACAAGGGGTCCGTCCGGTTCTATTCCCTTGCGATATAAGTCGCCATATCTTTTGACTGCGTAGACTTAAGCCCCGTTCCAATAAACAAAAACGACTCGTTTTGCTTACGGATAGTAAGATTTTGACATAAGTCTCATAGAACTTATGTCAAAATACTACCATCCGTAAGCAAAACGAGTCGTTTTTGTTTATTGGAACGGGGCTTTAGAGGGTTGATATTTTCACAACAGAAAGGGAACACAGAGTTGAGTATATGGTTTTTTATTTTCAACTCAATTTCCGAGATAAACGGTCTTGACAGACAGATAGACAGACGGACGGAAAACAAAGTGATCCAATAAGGGTACCGATATTTCCTTTTGAGGTCATCATCATCATTTTCCTGCCCTTGTTCCATTCTATTCGGGGTCGGTGCAACACGTTTTCTTCTTCCATTCTCCCCTATCAGACGTCACAGCATCATTTACTCCTTTCTCCTTCATATCATTCCTTACACAATTCATCCATCTTTTCTTTGGCCTTCCTCTAGCTCTCCGTCCATCAACATTCAGATCCATCACTCTTCTAGTCACATGTGTTTCCCTGCTCATTACATGAGGTACGAAGCCCTAAAACAATACAGCTAAATTAAAAACCTCGTCCTTTTTAGAAGTTGGTTAAAAATGATCCCACACAAAGCACGCATGCAGTACTAACACATCAACATACCAACACAATTGGTCTGTGTTGGTCCGTTGTGACAAATAGGTCATCGGCTTGACTGGACAAAGAGTCTGTAACAAGGATGCTGACCCAATGGACTGAGCGCTTTGTTACTCATCTCAATGGTATGGGAATATCGTGTTTATTTGCAATAATGCGTGGTTCCCATGTGTCTTATTTAATACTAACTGGCGCCCGCGGCTTCGCCCGCGTATTTCAGACTATAATCTACCTCTGCGCCAAATTTCATCAAGATCTGTTTAGCCGTTTTGACGTGAAGATTTATATTATTATCCTATTATGATTCTGCTTAAGCAGCCATTTTATACCCCCTGTAGGCCTACCATGACGTCTTAAAGCAGAACTTATTCCACTGAGGGAAAGAGACAGAGCTATATGTCAATTTTTTACTTCCTAGTGCTTTGTTCCAAATTAAATGAATACATATCTAATTGTTTTAAGACATTCAATCTTTCTCTATTTAATTTAACATTTTTAATGAAAAATTTTTGCCTTTTAACCATTCTCTGTGTTTTGACAATGTATTTATTGATTTTAATGTATTTTTTAATTTTATTTTTACTAGTGACTGCCCTTACTGAGTGAGATATCTTAGAATCATCCTCACCTGTCAAATCTATGGTGTAGGTGGGATTAATGGCAGAAACTATTGACGGGGCAATAGGCACCAATTCACTGAACAGACTTTGATTCAGCGAGGCAGTGATGTTGTAATTGGTAGTCTCAAGTTCTGTTATTTGACTTCTAGCCTCGTGTAGCTGCTGTTGTAACAAATGTTTGTGATCAAGAGCTTGTTCATACTCTGTGCTACACTGGCTGAATCCGTCCACAATAACTTGGAGCCTATCCCGGTCTTCTATGGCGACAGTGAATTGAGTGTATAACTGACCCAATTTTTTTTTTAATTTCCTATTTGTTTCATGAGCTTAAAAGAGAACCTTCTCATTGTCATCCAATTCCCTACTTAGTTGGTCACAGGACTTAGATTTTAACATCAATTTGTACTTGTTATGTGAATCTAACACAAAACTAATACAAAAGAACACATAAATAAACTTTTAAGTTGATGAGCAATTGGAAATATGCTTTAAAAACAAAGAAATTTAATATTTAAAGTATAAAATTATAGGACATTTAAAAAGCAGCTGTTAGCTGCAGTGTTGCCACAGGAGGATAAAACCTGTAACTTCCTTAAAGCGAAAAGAACAAAATAAATTATTAAATTGACGGCACGGTTGGCGCAGTGGCTGAGCGATAGACTGCTGCGCTGCGTGTCGCGGGTTCGATTCCCGCACAGAACAAATATTTGTATGACCTCTAGATAGTTATTTCGGGTCTGGCTGTTTGTGTATGCGAGTTTAAACGTTTGTTAACGCACCCACGATACAGGAGAAATTTCTAGTGTGGTGGCAACGTTTTTGTAAAGAAAAAAAAAGCAATCAATGCCACACAAAAAAGTTGGAACAAAATGCCATAAACGGCTTCAACTCTTATCAACACTCCAATTTAAATTTTTTTTTACTGACTATCGTAAGTGTGAACAAAACTATCAAAAATGGCATATAAACATCACACAAAATATTGTATTCTAATAAAAATACTAAAATACACTCACATTTAAAAGTTACACAACAAAATAAAACGATTCGTCCAACTTCGGTTAATTTCGGCTAACTTCGGGTTTCTCCGTAAAGTTTTCGGGTATTAACCGCTCAGGTGCCTAATAAATAAGTTATGTGTCTGCACCTTTTCTTAACTTTGTGGTTTTTGTGAATTTTTTGATTGCTTTCTTGAGGACTAGTAAATTATTGGTATGAGTTCCCCAATGATATATTGAGGAGCAAAATGGTTATAAATGAGACTGGTTTCAAGGTAGGGATACTCTGGTCTGGCACATCTGTGCTTTTTCAAACTTTTGCCATGAATACGGGATGAATCTTGTGCTGAAGTGGTTTGGAGAGAGGATGAAAGTAAGGAGGGTCTAGAGAAACTCACAGGAATTCTTAACCAAAAATAAATTGGAAGACCAGAGGGAGAATCGTGTAATACGCTTACAAACGCAATGTCTTCAATTTATTATACAAAATTAAGGACGAAATAAAAGAATTTAAAAATGCATGGCATTATTTATGTTGCCAAGAAAAGAATTTTTTAAACATGTATGGAAATGTATTAAACATTTGCTTTAATAATTCTCTGAATTGAAAGAAGCTTATACAATTTAAATGCGGTGTCATTAAAGCTAGAAAAGTTAGTATATACCTTTGCTCTCCAATTTATCATCTAATACCAATTTTATAAAGACACAAGATATTTTTGTTTGTATCGAATAGGCTCCAAAACTACTGGACCGATTTTAACCATTTTTTCACTAATAGTAAGCTACATTATCATGAAGTAACATAAACTATACAACATCACGCTACTACCCACGGGAGCGGGGCAGCAACTAAAGACGTGAGTGAAACCGCGCAGGACAATTAGTGTTTAATAAAAAAAAATATGTTGATGGACAACTACAAAATGTAATTTTAATGCAAGCTCCGCTTAAATGTAATTAGTAATGTTTGCATAATTAATCATTTAACTTGTACTGAACGTAACATAATACGCTGGTAATTTAATTAACATAAAACTAGAGTTATTTATACATTTATATGTAAAACGTAGCTGATAAGGGTTATTAATTATCGAAATAGCATAATGCTGATAATAAATGGGTGTGTTTGTGTAATCACGTAAGTGCACTATTAAAAAATGTATGTAGCAATTTAAATTTTTGGGGTTCTGTAGTAACATGGTAAAAACGGAACCCTGAAGGTGTCTGGATACCCTGAGGCAAGTGCGAGAGTGTACTTAAACTTTTAATATCGGCACCGATAGCCTAGGTGATAATAATTCACTATTTTACAAACTTTCGCATTTATAACATAACTAGCTGGTGCCCACGGCTTCACCCGCACGATATCAAAAAAAGTATCCAATGTTATTCCAGACCACAATCTATCTCTGTGCCAAATTTCATAAACATCCGTTCAGCCGTCTTGGCGTGAAAAAGTTACAAACATCCATCCATTCTCACAAACATTCGTATTTATATATTAGTAGGCAGTAGGATAATACCAGCCTATAACCGTCCCACATCACTGCTAAGCAAAAGATTTTTCTCATTCAGAGAAAGCACGAGCATTAATCACTACACTTGCTCAAGACGAGTTGGCGATTTCAGACTTATATTAATTATAAGTCCACGTTTCCTTACAATGTTTTCCTTCACATAAATGTCTTAGCTAAACTTTGAGAAAGTATGTTTGAATTGAAAAAATGACATTAGTACCTGCCCGGATTTGAATCCACAACCTCATGCATGCGAGGCTGGGCGCTTGCTCTCTGGGTCATTATGATCACAAGTAGGATAATATATAAATGTAATGTTGTCTCATCAGTGTCAACAAATTTCAGGGGTGGAGCGAGACAACCCCGACACAAGTGTTAATAGCCACTTACTGGGGCTGTTTCATTCACATTTTTGTTATGTCAATTTATGAGACTAAATAAACAGTTTTTTTTTAATGTACATGATTGTATTCTGTACAATATTTTGTGAAAAAGAAATTCACGTTTCCGTTAAAAAGACTAGACTACGGAACTTTTCACCGTGAGTACGGTATGAACTTGGCCGCGTTTTTAAACAAAAAGGCGATAAATAATATCGGCACGTTCTGATTTTTATAAAATTATCAACACTTTTTGGTACGACGGTGGTAATATGATTTATTATCGAATTAAAATAAAAAATATAATGAAAATCGAGTCATTGAGACACTTTTATTAAATCAAGTTAGTAAAATTCGGCCCTAGGAATTCTTTTGAAAATATACGCAGATTTTTATGTGAAAGTTAAAAAAGAAAGTTTTTTATTTTTACAAAAAATAAGCACAAAAATTACAATTAAATAGTTTGAGGAAAATATACGCGAAAAAAGAAAAAAAAACACAAGCATTTTTAACAATTGCAAAATCTAGAAAGAATTTACTGCCCCATATTCTTTTCTTACGTTCCAAGTTATTCCCGAGCGAGTCACAAAACTCCGAATCATCACGTAGGCCAAATCAAATATTTTAACTGAGCCAATTGGGGTCGGGGGTGAAGTGCCAAAGTTATTAGTAGTAATTGTACGTCTAGGAAGTCTCAACCCCTGGGGTTGATTGTTAAAAGTTCCCCAACATCAACTTTCAAATTAAAAAAAAATACGGTACGACACGAAAGCTGCTCAACTTTAAAACTTGGTGCGATCGGAAAGATGCTCGGCTTTGCTGTCTTCGTTATAGTTGCCCGCCATTGGAGAATATAAAGTTTTAAAATATTGTATTTTTTCATGCAATCTGGCTGTGGGCATTTGGAAAGAATGTTTTTAATTTGTGAATTTTCTTGTGACTGCTTTTCTTGTCAGACTTAGTTTATTAATGTGAAGTAGATGATGGTATTGTTTGTTATTTCAATTTCGTTTTCTATTTTCTTTTCTTTAAACGGCCTTTGAATTTTTGCTTTTTACTTGATAAGAGGCCAATTGAAAAGAATATTGCATTTTTGTTTTTATTCATTATTTAAAAGTTAAGATCTTTAACACCAGTCCTTTATAACTATTTGTCCTCGCAAGAACAGTGGTGTCCCAGTGGTATATGTCTTACAAGTTGCAGGTTGTGGGTTGGAACCCAGACAGGTATTACGTTTTATAACTTACTAGCTTTTGCCCGAGGCTTCACTCGCGTTATATTAGGAGTAACACAGTTCCCCTTTTCTGATTTGCAGGTATTTTTCGTTGGTAACAAAGAGTGTGTGTACCGATTCTTAACTTCCTACCTTCCTCCTAAAATTGCAGAATGTTCCATACAATCTTCCACCCCCTATTTTAGGGAAGTGGTAGGTTAGAAAGAGACAAAAAGTAGCCTATGTCCGTCCCCAGGTTCTCAACTAACCACAAATGCTTTCAAAATTGCACCTAATGGTGTGAACGCAAAATTATGAAATGATAAATTATTTTAGGTAGGTTTTTACAAACACTTTTACACGTATTTTTTTAAACTAGATGAGGCCGGTGTTTTGAACCCGACTGGTCTGAGAAGAAACAGCCGAAACAAACTTAGAGGTCAGTCTCTTTTAAGGGCCAGACACAATCTTGGTCAATTTACATGAGGACTATGTAGACTAGTGTCTGAAATGGTCTGTTTAATATTACGGATATATAATTAGAAAAAAACATATAGGTAATTTTTTGAATTAAAACGTAATTCATTTTATTATTCCGTTACAATTCTACTGAATTTATTTCAGTGGGTCTAAAATGGAAACCGGCCATTTTAGACCCACTGAAATAATTTCGTAATATAAAATCACGCCTGGAATTCCCGAAGGGTTAAGCAGTGATGTATGTACACCCAAATTTCGTCAGTTATATCTAAGTCCCATGCAATAGGGGGCGATCCTAATGCCATCAGTCGGGCATAAATCTAGACTCGGTGGCTGTTCATATTTTGATCTATTATGTAAAAGACATATATATTTATTCTTCAGCAAAAAAAAAACGGTTTATCGTAAATATATTTCCTTCCGAATACGAAATAAAATATAGCTGATATCATCTTTGGTATAGTCTGCCCCCCGGCGTGCCCTTCGTCCTTCGAGAAAAGGAATGTATTATATACTTTGTAAATATGTATAAGACATATCTCCCTATCTTTGGCTGTGATACAAAATATGCTGAGTCTATTATGGAGAATATTTCCTTGTATTTTTATTTTGTTTTCAAGATTAGCGGCATTTAGGGATAGGAAAGAAAATGGCTGCTGTTGTTTTGTTGTCAAAACAATACTGCAGATTACATGCCTCATTATAAGCAGAAAAGATTGATTACCGCACTTGTGCTTTTTTCTTTGCGTCGGTTATTGGACCTTGGGAAAAAGAAAGCTTTTGTTGATATACATAAATAACTATGGAGCAAACTGCTTTGTTGCGCGACTGCTGAGTACGGGGTCGTGGGTTCTATTCCCGGATCGGATAAACAACATCCTGCACTCAATTGCCGCCAGCGCAGACAACCCGCTTGCGCGTTCGCTGGTAGATCGAACCAGATCGCTGTTTACCATTAAGTACTAACATAGGCTAAGAATTTTGTTACTAACACACTGGACCCCTGTTGTCTTCATCCTTACTTCCTTACTAATATTATAAAAGCGAAAGTGAGTTTGTTTGTTTGTTTGTTTGTTACCTCTTCACGCTTTAACGGCTACACCGATTTTGATGAATTTTGGTACAGAGATAGTTGGGAACCAGGAGACGGACATAGGCTAATTTTTATTTTAAAAAAGTGGTATGTGAGGGAGAAAGAGGGAAGAAAAGGGAAAACTTGGCGTTGCTATTACAAATCAATAAGGCGCAAGAGGAACTGTGTTACCCCGATTTTAACGCGAGCGAAGCCGCGGGCAAAAGCTAGTAATAAATATAAATAAATAAAAAATGTTGTTGGGTTTTTTAACCAGGAATTTCACAGTAGCAGCCTGGAGTTTGGAAGCTGGCGGTAAGATACCCCCGTGCCTCGGAAAGCACGTTAAGCCGTTGGTCCTGCGCCTGATCCCTCTCCGGTCGTGGTTGATTGCTGTCCTATTTGTCTTAGGAGTGAGGGAACAGAGAGTGCACCTGTGACTCTCTTGTCTTGTCTTTTTCCTCGGGAGCTACCTATCGGCGTAGCGAAGTAGGCCCCAAGGTGTTTCTCGACGGGAAGCGGTCACTTCCTTCTGCGAAGCAGTCATGCTAGCGAAGGAGGTGGCCGGGCGTTTGAGGGAGAGAACCTCAAACCAACACAGCCGCCGCGGGAGACACCCGAGACGTCGGGCGCCGCGAGACGTCTCCCGGCCACCGTAGATGCGGGCCTGTGGACGGTGAGCAATTGGTAGCTCACCGTCCGGCCGTCTATTGACGACAGGCCGTGTCGACGGCGCGTTCGTGTTTCACGCGCGCCTCAAAGAGATGTCAGGAAAGCAGAGGGGCCTGCCGGGGTTGCGGGTTGTTCGAAAGAGATACCGCGGCCCCGGCACGTAAAGGGCAATAGAAGGAACATGGTGTGTTTTAGTCAGTACAAGCCTGACACTCCCCCCCGCTCCACAAAAAAGGTGTTTCTGGACTGTTGCGACAAGTTCGACGTTGCTAGTCAGGTTCGGTCCTCCTAAGACCTCTGGCCGGAATTCCACTGCGTATTTAAACACCCCGCGCCATCTCCTAGTGGGCGTACCAGAGCTGGGGTGCCCGTCAACTGGCGACATAGCCTATGGTTGGCCAATAGGTTGATACACCAAGAACTCTGCTTACTCCTTAAAATAACAACACTCCAATGAAATAACTTCGTCTACTAATTCATTTCACATTTTCTACTTGGCCTATTCGAACTTCAATCGCGCGTCAATAAAGAAAAGCGCCAAGTTTTGCCAAGTTTGCCAAGCCGAGTAACAGGGCTGCTACGTTGTATAATTGTATACAAAACATGTATAATTTGAAAGTCTTTTTATTATGTTGCGTGCAGTGACTAGTTTAGTTGTGGTTCTCTCCTCAAAAGACTATGGTCTTAAAACATTAATATGTAAGGTTTTCAAGATTATTTATTTGTACATTTAAACGTCACGTAAAATCGTGGTACAGGTGGCCTCATCCATTTTCTACCAGTCAACCTTTGGGTTTCATATGACCAACCTTACTAATATTATAAAAGCGAAAGTGAGTTTGTTTGTAACGTCTTCACGCCTAAATGGCTAAACCGATTTTGATGAATTTAGGTACTATTTTTTTTCAAAAATATATTGAGAAATGAGGGAGAAAGAGGGAAGAAAAGGGAAAATTTAGCTTTGCTATTACAATAAATAAGGCGCTAGGGCAAAAACTACTGGTAGGTAACCTGCAAATCATGACGTGGTTTAAAGTTAGCGTTAGCCCAAAGTAACTATGCCACGTGGACGAAGTCGCGGGCGGAAGATAGTTTTTTATAATTTTTGAGACCCAACTGTATAACTTACTGGCATCCCTAGCCGAGTATTTCAATGCAATGCCCACAAGTTGACGTTTATTAATTAAGTCTACATTTAGTCTGGCACTATTTAAACTTGACTTGCCAACTTAGACGTTGAGGCCAATAAATTCTGTTTGCAAAAAATGGAGATTGTTGGGAGCGTAGTCGTAGTGAAATGTGGGGTTCCAAGTGTTCTGGTTAACTGCGTATAGATAAACTTTGTTAAGGCTGCTGAAGAGTGCCTGATGGGAAAGCTAATTACACTTGCCAGGCCCGAGAATCGAACTTATAACTCATGCTTAGCAGTTGCGATTGGGATCATTTGACCAGTATTCATTTATTAAATACTAGCTTTTGCCCGCGGCTTCGCTCGCGTTAAAATCGGGGTAACACAGTTCCTCTTGCGCCTTATTGATTTATAATAGCAACGCTAAGTTTTCCCTTTTCTTCCCTCTTTCTCCCTCACATCCCACTTTTTTAAAATAAAAGTTAGCCTATGTCCGTCTCCTGGTTCCCAACTATCTCTGTACCAAAATTCATCAAAATCGGTGTAGCCATTAAAGCGTGAAGAGGTAACAAACAAACAAACAAACAAACAAACTCACTTTCGCTTTTATAATATTAGTAAGGATACCAAAAAACACACCAATGTTGTTTGGTATATTTTACATAATATCTTTATAATAAGTAATTATTTCTTCAAATCTATCTTCAACGTATATTTTTTCACAGAAATTTAAGAAAACAACAACAAATTAAAGTTAAATTACCTACCATTACCTTTACTATTACCTTTCCTCTCAATTGTGAATATTTATAATATTGTATTTACATATCTGTTTTTATATTTTTGTGTTCTGTATGTATACAGTTAAATATTATTATGCTTATATGTGTACTTATATTTAGGTTAAGACATTCTTATTTTAGTTACTATTCTCTTCCTGTTCTCACACACTATTGTCTACGTTTCTTTCTTCATATTTCCTCTCGCAGGCCTGCTGGTAGAAATTTCTTTAAAAATAAGCTGTGCCTTTGTACTCTTTGTTTTTATTATGTTTTCCTGTGCTTTCTCTTGTGTGTACATAAATTATTAAATAAATAAATAATTACAACACACACACAACAAATGGATACATTGATATATAGTATATAGTAGTTACACAAATTTGTTGTTCCTGCAACGAGGCTCAAAAAAATAGGGGGTACGTTCACATGCCAATGTATACGTTTTTATAATAAACTACCAAGCGATATTCAAACACTAAGCCTCAATAAATTTAAATCTTTTATAAAACGTAAGCTATGTTTGAAAGCTTACTATAATATGAATCATTACCTTGAAGATAAAAAGGCTTGGGATTAAGCTGCTCCAATTTAATTTGCTCTGTGAGTGTCAAAATTTTCCTTTGTTTCACTTATTTATTGTTTATTCCTTTATTTTTATTTTATACAATTTGACATTACTTTGTTTATTTTTATTTTTACATTTCTTTTTATTATTATTATTTGTGACATTTTATTTTCCTTATTATTTTAATTTATGACATTTTATGATTTCATTATGATCTCATTAATTTAATTTTGTATTTTTTTATTTGTTTATTGTGAATGTGAAGACCATGTGGATCATTTCTTTTATTTACTTTGTTTTTTGACGATAGTCTGGCAGTTTGAGTACTATAAGCGACCTACACAAATGTCCTTTTTTTTGGTATTGTTCGTCGTGTCGTTGAGCTCCTTGGGTTATGAGTTGAGCTACACGATAACTGACAAATGCTTGCACTGACTGGACAGGTCCACTCAATCTGTGTGGTGCTTTCTTAAAAAGACCATTTCAGACACTATCTGCATAGTCTTCATGTAAGTTGACCAAGATTATTTTGTCTGGACCTTAAAAGAGACTATGAGTACCTCTGAGTTTGTTTCGGCTGTTTCTTCTCAGAGTAGTCGGATACGAAACACCGGCCTCATCTAGTCTTAAAAAAAATGACGTGTAAAAGTGTTTGTGAAAACCTACTTGCAAAATAAACATCATTTATCATTTATCATTTATTTATCATTTATACAATGCCAAAATATCAACGTCAAATAACTTGCAATTTATCTATAGAAAATCGTCAATAGTATAATTACATTTTTCCAATAATAGATGTCTTCATTTGTTTTTAAATTGAATATAGTCCAAAAAAATAAAGTCCTTAATTCCATATTTTGGTAATTTATTAAATATTTTTTGGTGCTACACATAGTATGCTTTTGTGCATCAAGGCAGTCTTTGATGTCCGAATGCAAAACTCATGTCTATATTCTTGTCTAATCAGTCATTTTATAGTAATGTTCACATGCCCTTTTTTGCGGAGGGGAAATCATCAAATAACTTCCCCCGCTCTGGGCAGAGCGGGTGGAGTGTCAGACTTGTACTGACTAAAACTCATGTTCCTTCTATTGCCGCCGACCGCGGTATCTCTTCCGAACAACCCGCAACCCCGGTAGGATATTCAGATGCGTTTCTGAAAAGATGAATGTTCTTTTTTTACAAACATAGCAGTTTAGAACTCAGAGTATAAGTATAAAATTATTCTGTCCACATAAAAATAATGTACAGTAGCATTTTCTGTATTAGTATAATTTACCTAGATAGATGAGGTAATTTGAACAGTCAAAGCAATTTTAAAACAATCTAATAAAGCACCCAATTTGAGCACTAGAAAAACCTGGATCTAAACCAAAAACGACACCCCAAAATAAAGAATTTTCGCTCTGGCAACACTGTACTAAATTACCTAGTATCATGCAATGGCAACACAGAACGGTTAGGAGAAAAAGTAAAAGAAAATTGTGTCCCAATTGAATTTGTTATACAAACTTGGAAAGTTAGAGCTAAATTGACTTTCCTTTACGTTGTGTGGGAGTTTTCTTTACTTATTTTGTGATATGGGGTCAGCAGGGATGCAGGGTTCGTAGGAATGAAGTTTGGGATGATACTTTTAAACTTAGTTGGTCATTTATAAAACTAGCTTGAAACCGCAACTTCGGCCTCGTGAAAAACACTTATTTGTTTACATATTCGTTTTTAGTACAGTTTTTCTATGCTTTAACAGGTGAAACCGACATTTGTAGGTCAAAGGATTGATACTTAATGATATCCATTACCAACCTATTAAAGCTTTCATTCGATATCAATACAAACCACGTCCAACCAATCCTCCTAATCGATGTAACTCACCATAATCTAGGTCAAAATTCACACGATATCTACTCAATTTAACACAACCTGAATCTCTGCCCACCCCACAACCCACACACCACAAGCAATTAAGATGTATACAGATATCATAATAGGTTCTATTGTACTCTGGATCGAGATACTAATATTAGGGTTCTCAAACAATAGTCCAATACATAATCCATAGGACAATAGTTATTATTGAGTTAGTTTTGCTTTAAATTGAATTAATTATCGCTTGCACGGGTGACATTTGTGGTCGCCATTTTGGATTATGGGACGTTACTAATGCTACATGTAATTTATAAATGGAAGCTTTTGAGACGAATAAAGAAGCATGAACTACTTATTTACGAGCGATAAACGGGTTTGTCTTCTCTCCAATCTAACAACCAGTCTAACCAAGGGGTATTGTATTACCCAGTAGAGGTCAAATAGGCCTTCACTACATTTAAAGTACTGGTTTTTAGTTGTATCCGGTTAGACTAGAACCCGACCCCAACATAGTTCAGATGATATTGACTCGTCTTTATTGCATTCGCGTTGTTACTGTCGATCCTGACTTCCAAGAGCTGATGGGACAATTAAATAAATATAATAAATATCTTGGGACAACTCACACACGGCTATCTGATCCCAAGAGCTAAGCAGAGCTTGTGTTATGGTAACCAGACAACTGATATACATACTTATATAATTTATAAAAACATACATATTATAGATAAATCACACCCAGACACAGAACAAACAATCATGCTCATCACACAAAGTTTGTCCTGGGTGGGAATCGAACCCACGACCTCCCCGACCTCAGCAGTCAGGGCCACTAACCACTAGACCAACAGGCCCGTCCGCTCGAATTGTAGCGAGTGTTGTTGGAAAAAATACTCAAACCATCATTTAGTTGATTGAGACTATAAATATATATATATACCAGTAGTATTTAGCTTCATTCGGTTACACTGGACACCCTTGACTACCCCTCGTAATATTTTTATATTCGTACAGTCCTTCCAAAGGTTGTCTGGTACTTAGATATCAGCGATAAGACCGCCATTGTAACCATAGAATTAGTAATTTCCGGAAAACAGTTGTTGGAACGAAGTTCCTTATCGCGCGTTGCGAAAGGGGGCTAGACGGAAAAAATTAAGACCAAGAGTTGTAACGACACTTTTTGTTATAGTTGTAAACCGTGCGGCGTGTTTCTCTTTCTGTCTCTCTCACTCTCTCTCATAGAAAGCAAGTTAAAAAACCAGTTAATCAAAAATAAAAAAAAATCTAAATTATTTATTTTAAAGTAGGCCAGTTACAGGCACTTTTGAACTGTCGAAACATTGACAACAATAAAAATGAAGCTACAGTCCCAGTGAAAGTACTGTAGTTGCCCATTCCAAAGCGTAGATCTCTATGGAGAAGAATGGGCAAGAAACTCCATGGACACTCTTTTAAATCAGAATATTGTTACAAAACCTTGGTTACATCATTCGTGTTAATATGGTAAACTATGTGAGAACGATGTAGCAAGACGTGCACATTAAAAGTGTCCATAGTAAAAAATAATTTCAAAAATACATGATTAGTCACAACTGACAGCGCTCGTTCACGAACATGACGCATAGATCAGCACCATTCAACTCAACCATTTTGAAGGGAACTAAATGATCCGACACACGCGCCACCATCAGCGAGACATTTGAGTGAGCATGACATGCTTTCAACCGCCAGAGCAAATTAGTCAAGAAAAGACGTAGGTTTCCATTGAATGATAGCTTTGTAGTATATAGTACTCACACAATTTGGGCTATGCGATTATATAATGCTAAAAAATTGAATCTATACAATGCAAAGATAGTTGTACAATCTTCAGCAGCTCTAACAATACTATTGAATGCTATCAATTTATTCGCCCCTGTTCTTGTGGAGCAGGACCGACATTGAGCCAAGCATTTTTGTCAGTAATATAATCGTCCAACTTATAATATGCTTGTTTACATAGTGTGCGTTTAATGCATGTTTTAAATTTCGTCTCACTCAGTTCAAGGATACTTTGTGGAATTTTATTATAGCACCTTAAACAGTACCCTATGAAAGATTTGTCTACTTTAGCGAGTCTGAAGCCCGGCTGAACTAATTGGTTCCTATTTCTGGTATTGTAATTATGTCTGTCACCTCTTTTACCAAAAAGGTGCAGATTTTTTCTTACGTACATTATGTTTTCATAAAATAATGTATTGACAGTGTACTGTCATGATGTTAATGTTCTTAAACAGTTCCCTTGGAGAATCGCGCCTACGGAGATTATATATGGCTCTGATGGCTCTTTTTTGCAGAATAAAAATAGACTCGATGTCTGCAGCCCGTCCCCATAACAAAATGCCATAAGACATTATACTATGAAAGTAACTAAAACGATGAGTTAATTTCGCATTGTCACAGTGTGGTGTCACGCCGATTATTTTTGTTGAGTGTTTACAGGTTCGTTGTACATAATAAATAATAACTTCGTTCCATCCGGGTGTCCCTTGAAACCTCTCAAGTTTTTATTTAACTTTTGGTGTGCAATAAAATATATTCTATTTAATTCTATAAACATTTTATTACTGATAAAACCATCGTACGTCAATTAAATCCATTCATGTTGGATATTGCGAATGGTTGTTATATTTTGACGTTCATTTGCTATTTCAACTGTTTTTTGCATGATGGCTTGTAAGCACTATTATTCATAAATAAACGAATATGAAATTGGAAAACGTCTTTAGTACATGTTTTGAAAATGCGTTTTAAGTGATCTACATAGTTGTTCCGTCGGGTGTTTGTGAATGTGAGATTTTTTATATAAAGAATACCCAATACAAGTTTTCTTCCTTGTCAGCTATCGACACCTACGTCTATACCCTTTTTACGAATAGGAAATCATCAAATAACTTCCTCCGCTCTAGACGGAGCGGGGGAAGGGGGGATGTCAGACTTTTGCTGACTAAAAGCCACCGTGATATATCAGAGGGCATAGACGAATTTGTTCAACGAATTTGGAAATGGCTTTCTGTAGTGTCTGGCTACCCTCGCGGAAACTGATAATTCAACAATTCGCTTTTACTTTTCATCCATCGATATCATGTCTCCTTACACGAACCCTAAGACCGTGCAAAAACAATTAGATCTAAAAGCTAACATAAAAATAATTATCCCAAAACCCCTTACTCACCAAATCTTTGGCCGATCTATTATTTTTTCTGCAAACGGAGCAATATACGCACTAATTAATAGATTATCTTAGTAACGCGTAATCAGGAGGTCGCCGTTCTGAGGTACGGGTCCCAGGGTCTCATTATGGCCGTAAATTGGACCACTACCCACAGATTAGTTACGTGATCGAAATTGGTGATAGTCTAGAAGATTTTTTGGTTGGTCTCCCCCCTGTATTTGAGTGGATCTGGCTGAAAAAAATAGACACTGGTCTTGTGTGAGTTAAATAAGGAAAATGTATGTTTTCTTCCTCGTCAGTTAAGTGGTTGCATTTGCGACTGCTGAGTGCTGAGCATTGGGGTTCGATATCCAGGTCGGCCAAAGTATTAAAGTCATTTTTTATTGCAGTTGTTGCTTTCCTTTAAGTTTTTCTTCACGTAGCCTATGACACTCCTACAACTGAGTCAAATTCAAAGATACCTCATATGTCAAATTCCGATAAATGGTTTTAGCTCTGGAGCGTGCCAAAGAATTTAACAGTCATACGAACATCGCTCGAAATACATGAAATATGATTGAAGTCTGTTTATGTCAGGTTTGGCGATCACAATATAATAATATATATTTTGAGGATATAAAATCTGCATCCCTTGGTAATTGTGCGGTGAATAGAAGATGATTGATTTTGCCCCCAATTTGTCTTTACTTAAGACAAGCTAGAAAAAAGTATCTTTGTTTAGAACATTATAAAAAAAATAAAAAATAAACATTTTGAGTGGTGTTTAATTTGCCGGACTACAGCGAAGCAAAAAGGAGGTAATGATTTTGACCTGTGTGTATGCATGATGGTGGTGTAGTAAGCTGAGGTATCGGTGGAAACGTCTTAGATAAAATATTCTTTATTAGCTTTCGCTCGCGTTAAATTCGGGGTAACACAGTTCCCTTTTCCTGATTTGCAGGTACCTGTAGTTTTTGCCTTTTCTTCTCTCTATCCCCTCATTTCTCACTTAAAAAAAAAAAAACTTATTTTCGTCTCCAGGGTCCCAACTAATTCTGTACCAGAATTCATCAAAATCGGTTCGGTCAGTTAGGCGTGAAGTCGTAACAAACTCACTTTCGCTTTTATAATATTAGTAAGGATTTACTCCATCTACAAAGAAAAATCCTCCGAAAATTGCGCTGGGTATGGCCTGCACAGGTGCACTAACCCTTACTACAAAAGACAACCCTAAAAAACCCCCCAAACGATACATATCATGTTAAAACCTTTAATTAAAGAATAAGTCGGTAATTAAAACTGTCGATAAGACGTTAGACGGATCTGTGTGGAAGTCCATCAATTTAGTTCCAAAATAAACGTTGGCTCATTACTCTCCTCGCTCATTTATCTATGTCTAGAGGGCTTTGTGGCCCAGAAATGGGACTTAAAAAATGTCTTTTTTTATAGCCTTGCACGGGTTGGTGGTGAGAAATCGAAAAACACACTTTATTTGTTTATTTTTAAGGTTTTGTATGTGAAAAGGAAAAAAAATATTTCCTTTATAGGATTAACTTGCTTTTGCCCGCGGCTTCGCTCGCGTTAAATTCGGTATACTGGGGCAAAAACTGGAGGTAGCAGGTACTGTGTGTACCTGCTACCTCCAGTTTTTGCCCTAGCGCCTTATTGATTTGTAATAGAAAAGCTAAGTTTTCCCTTTTCTTCCCTCTTTCTCCCACATATCCCACTTTTAAAAAAAAATAGCCCATGTCCGTCTCCTGGTTCCCAACTCCTGGTACCAAAATTAATCAAAATCGGTTTAGCCATTAAAGCGTGAAGAGGTAACAAACAAACAAACTCACTTTCGCTTTTATAATATTAGTAAGGATAAGGAAGTAAGGATTTGTTGTCCAGACGTCTGTCTGTCCAGACTCTTTATCTCGGGAACGCGTAAATGTATCGAGCTTAAATAAAATCCATATACTCAAGTTTGTAGTCCCTTGGAACTGCAAAAAAATGAACCCTCTAAGTTAACGCTGTCAAAAGATATGGCTTTTTATGTCTTAAGCTTGTACAGAACCATCGGTGCAAAAAAAAAAACGTTACCCCAATCTAGGAATTTCTCTTGAATCGTGGGTGCGTGTAGAAACATTTAAACTCACACACACAAACAGCCAGACCCATAAACAGCCAATCTGTCGGTCACACAAATATTTGATCCGTGCGGGGATCGAACCCGCTATACGCGGCGTAGAAGCCAATCGCTTAACCACTGCATCAACGGTGACGTCAACGTCGTAATTCAATAAGGGTTCCGGTTTTTCATATTAAGGGTACGCAACCCTAAAAATCCTTATCCTTACTAATATTATAAAAGCGAAAGTGAGTTTGTTTGTTTGTTACTTCTTCACGCTTTAATGGCTGAACCGATTTTGATAAATTTTGGTACAGAGATAGTTGGGAACCAGGAGACGGACATAGGCTAATTTTTATTAAAAAAGAGTGGGATATGAGGGAGAACGAGGGAAGAAAAGGGAAAACTTAGCGTTGCTATTACAAATCAATCAGGCGCAAGAGCAAAAACTACAGGTCTGCTTAGTGTGTTATACCGAATTTAACGCGAGCAAAGCCGCGGGCGAAAGCTAGTAGCTTAATAAATGACGAAACCCTACCGAACCTCAGCTTTATCCATTTCACTACATTTCGAACGGCAGTTCCGTGTTAAATTAAAATATTTTCGCGTTACGTCATCAGGGTACCAATATTGACGTGTCAGCGTTGAACGGGTTAAAACGGAACACCAACGATTTTTATTAGAGGATTATATCGAGAAATTGCTTCGGTACTTTTTTAATTTGACCTCATTTTTTTAGGGTATTTTTTACATTGAAGATTGGAATAAAATATCGAGGCTTTCAATTCGGGAACGGGTTAAGGATGGGGTGATGTTTTCGATATTGTTTTTTTCTTGTTTTGGGAAAACAAGCTTTGTTTGAAGGTATGTAGGTATGTGTTTTGCTAAGCAAGTAGACGTTGTTGATGATGTGGTGCCGTGACAAATCATGTGTCAGTGTTACCAGTATTGTAATACCTAGTAGCTGGGTTAAAAGTTACTAGCCAATCTCAACATAGTTGGGAAATGGAAAAAACTAGACTAAACTTAAGTTGAATGTCGCCATTATTAGTGTGAGAAGCGGAAGAAATCTTAGTAAATCTTAGTAAATCGAGACAGTTTCCCATTTGTTAGAAAAAGAAACCAATTCATTACAGCTTATCTAGAAGTAACCCACGACCCGCAGTTCAGATTGTCATCCAGAAAAAACTAGAATAGAAAATTCCACAATTTCCTTCGCATCATTTCCCCATTTCTCTTCGCGGACTAAGCAGAAATCCATCTTAATTTTCCCCTGAAAATACAGGGTGATTTTTCACGTCGGCCGTATCAAACGGAAAGGGCTACTCTGAATTAGATTTGAACACAAAAGACTGTATTAAGTGATGTTTGTTGTACCCTACATCCATTGTTGGCAAAAATGTGTCGGACAAGAAAACGCTTTTTGGGGTTCAACAATGTTTTACCGTTTTATTTTAGGGTTAACTGGTGATGGGTCAGTAATTTATAGTGTTAGAGGGTTATGCAAATAATTAAGTGACAGGTGGAAATATAGGAAATATATGTAGACTTATCAAAAAGAGTATTTTTATTTTAGCGTTATTTTAATAAGTCCCCTTCAAAAGCACGTGAAACCTATGGTACCGTTTACAAACTCAAAGCATTTATTTTATTTATACCGTTACTGGCACTTTTGAATGCCAAGAACAAAAAGATGAAGCTACAGTCCCAGACACAAGACATAATAACTTGTGAAAGTACTGTAGTTGCCCATTCCAAAGCCTTGATCTCTAACGAGAAGAGTAGGCAAGAAACTCCATAAACACTCTTTTAAAACATAATATTTTTACTAGATCATGGTATTGTTTTTTTTTTTTTTTTTTAAATAACGTTGCCCCACACTAGGAATTTCTCCTGTATCGTGGGTGCGTTTACAATATTTAAACTCACATACACAAACAGCCAGACCCGAAACAACTATCTGCATTTGGTTACATCATTGACTTCGAATATACATATATGTGACAAAGATGTAGTTAAACGTGTACATTAAGAGCGTCCAGAGTAAAAGTAGTAATCAATATTTCAAAAAAAGATATTACGATAAACTGTGACAGCTGATAGAAGTCCCAACTGACACACTCGCCACCCAGCTAGACATTTAAGTGAGTTTGACATCCTTACTAATATTCTAAAAGCGAAAGTGAGTTTCTTTGTTTGTTACCTCTTCACGCCTTAATGGCTAAACCGATTTTGATGAATTTTGGTACAGAGATAGTTTGGAACCAGGAAACGGACATAGGGACATATTTTTTACTAAAAAAAAGTGGGATATGAGGGAGAACGAGGGAAGAAAAGGGAAAACTTAGCGTTGCTTTTACAAATCAATGAGGCGCAATGGCAAAAAATGCAGGTAGCAGGTACTGTGTTATACCGAATTTAACGCGAGCGAAGCCGCGGGCAAAAGCTGGTTATTAAATATAGTGGTTCGCCCGTATCGGTAGAAGGGTCCACGCTACCGGTGGCTAGGGCTCCAGAGACAGGAACCTCCTGACAATGCGGGCCGTATCGAGCAGTAGTACCATTGGAACAGGCCCTTGATCCAATCGCCAAGTAGAGCTACGACAGTTGGTCGTTGAGGCTCTTGTACTAGCCCGCGCCCGCGCCCGCGGTTTCGGCCACGTGATATCGAAAAAAAAGTATCCCACGTTATTCCAGACTATAATCTACCTCTGTGCCTTTCATTACGATCCGTTCAGCCGTTTTGACGTGAAAGAGTAACAAACATCTATACATCCTCACAAACATTCGCATTATAATTATAATTAAACAAGTAGGATATTCTTGAAATTTGGAACCCAAAAATCTCAGAACCAGTCTAACTATGTAAATAAATTGTCTAATTAAAGTGAAACCCGCTTTCAAAAGTTTTGGTAAAATAGTCCTTGTTAACTTAGAGATACTTTATACAATCAAAATCTTATGCCACAGCTCTTCAAAATGCATTTAGCATGTTGAATACACATCGTCTTTTCAGAATACAAGTACATATGCAAATATGGACATTAAATGTCAATTAGGAGCAACTCCTTGTATGTATATTTCTGGTTCCACTTTGCAACTGTCATGTATACTAAATAGGAATAACATTTGACTATCTCTGTTCATTGTCGGTCTCGTATGGTGAAGTGTTGGTCTAGCAAGTGATACTGCTAAGTATGTAGAAGCACGGTTAGTGCAGTGGCTAAGCGATAGATTGCTGCGCTGCGTCTTGCGGGTTCGATCCCCGCACAGAACAAATATTTGTATGGCCTATAGATAGTTGTTTCGGGTTTGGCTGTTTGTCTATGTGACTTTAAATGTTTGTAAACGCACCCACGATACAGGAGAAATTCCTAGTGTGGGGCAAAGCTTAAAAAAAGTATGTAGCGGCACGGTTGGCGCAGTGGCTGAGCGATTGACTGCTGCGCTGCGTGACGCAGTTTCGATCCCCGCACTGAACAAATATTTGTATGGCACAAATAGTTAGGTGAGGCCTATATTAAGCAGTGGACGTCCACAGGCTGGAATAATGATGATGATGCCTCCCTATGAAAGCTAATTTACTCTAACCCTCTTCATCATCTCTCTAGCCTTTTCCCAACTATATTGAGGTTGGCTTCCAGTCTTACCAGATACAGCTGAATGCATGGAGTGACTGCTTATCTGACCTCCACAATTCAATTAGTACTGGCTAATACGGTAACCTTTGGTAAAACTGTCAGACATTCGGGACACTGACTATCTGTAACGACTGTCAAAGATCTAAAAATGACAGCCGGTACTAATAGCTTAACGTGCATTCTGAGGCACGGAGGAAACTTCGGTACGTCATCCGTCCATAGACCAACCTAGACAAGCTTAACCTAAAGATCGACCCGAGCGACTTTTATAATATAGCCACGACCTCCATCTTCCTCTCGCGTTCCTCCTCAATTAAAGCAACTGCCCTTATACCTAACTAAGATAGCTCTACCGACAGAGCGGTGACGCTATTTCTGGGTGAGTAGATGCAATTTCCAGATCCTTGGCACCCATTTGCATATTCGACTGTGAAGCGAGGCAGGGGTTGCTTATACTGCTTCTGCAGGGTTTAAGTTGTACAGGTTATTAGCATGCGAGATCTTGGTATCTCAACTTTAGTTAAGTTATACAATGTTTATTGTACTTGAAGTTTCAATAAAGTTTTTCTGTTTTTTGATTGAGAATACTTTAACGTACTTTATCGTCCGTTTGTATCTCAAAATGAAAAATACGTTACCCATTTTTTTTTCGGATGGGAATTCAATGAAATCATCTAATGACTTCCCCCGCTCTGGGCGGAGCGGAGGGGCATGTCAGACTTGTACTGACTTAAACCCACCCATGTTCCTTCTATTGCCCTTTACGTTCCGGGGCCGCGGTGTCTCTTTCGACCAACCCACAACCCCGGCAGGCGGAGGCTCTGGCAAGCCCCTCTGCTTTGCTAACATCTCTTTGAGGCGCGCGTGAAACACTAACGCGCCGTCGACACGGACGGTGAGCTACCCATTGCTCACCGTCCACAGGCCCGCATCTACGGTGGCCGGGAGTCGTCTCGCGGCGCCCGGCGCCCGGGGCGTCTCCCGCGGCGGCTGGGTTGGCTAGATGTTCTCTCCCTCAAACGCCCGGCCACCTCCTTTGCTAGCATTACTGCTTCGCAGAAGGTGGTGACCGCTAAATACGGTACCCTTATAAGATCATTGTGTCGTCCGTCTGTGGTCCCTTTTAAAAAATCAACCCTCTAAATCAATGCAATCAAAAAAAAAGTTTTGAGGTGTCAAGGGACACCCGAATGGAACGAAGTTATTATTTATTATGTACAAAAAACTTGTATACACTCAACAAAAATATTCGTCGCGACACCACACTGTTCAATGCGAAATAGAAAGACGAAACGAAAATAACTGGCTTGCTTTCTATGAGAGGGAGAGAGAGAGTCAGACAGAGAAACACGCCGTACGGCTTACAACTATAGCAAAAAGTGTCGTTACAACTTATGTTCTTAATTTTTTGCGTCTAGACCCCTTTCGCAACGCGCAATAAGGAAATTTTGTGCGGAACCCTCGGTGTGCGAGTCCGTCTCGCACTTGGCTGGTTACTTTACTCCGACCAAAAACCCATCCATGTACTTTCCTTTGGGTTCCGGGCGTTGAGCTACCCATTGCTCACCCTCCACAGACCTCCATCTATGGTGGCCGGGAGCTGTCTCGCGGCGTCCGACGCCCGGAGCGTCTCCTGCGGCTGCAGTGCACCCTTTTTTTACACGACTGTTTACCGATGCGAATTCATATAATAACTTCCCCCGCTCTCGACGGAGCGGGAGGGAGTGTCAGACTTGTACTGACTATAAGCTATAATGTTCCTTATATTACCCTTTATGTTGTTATTATGTTTCGGGGCCGCGGTATGTCTTTCGAACAACCCGCTACCCTGAATCATGCTGATCCTAAAACCAATTTATAAAGAATCTTCCAGTTTTGCCTTCCTTCTTATACACCATAACATAACATCGTAACATAGTACACCCACAATTGCGCCAGTTCCATTAAAAAGAAGGCCATACCATGAATCCAAACTCTGTGGCTGATTGACAATCCTGTTTGTGAAAAACCAAAAAAGAATTGCCCGACCTGAGAATCGAACCTAGGACCTCATGCTCAACTCTCATACTTACGACCACTAGACTTATGAGGAGGATGACCAGTCCTTTCTTTGTAGGTACTGATAGTGTTTGACAATCCACTTCTAAGACTTATTCAAAGTAAACCAAACGACAAAGATAGTCACGCATATAACTTCAAAACCGCTTCTCAAAATATAAATACTTTTTCATTTTCCCCAGAAAACCACTTAAAACAATATTTAAAATAAAACCCCAACTTCCTTGCAAACAGATTAGAAGCAAAAAGTAAAACTTTTCCCCATTTCGCGTCACTTTTATCTTGCAGAGATCCGGAAGTGTCAGGAGTCTGTTATCTGGATACAGATCCGACATCTGAAGAGGTAACGTTCTTGTTTTTATGGTAAATATCATGGTTAACGGTAAACAAGGATTTTCTTGGGCTTTCAGGCGGATATGTTGAGATTTATGACGATAGCATTTAATTAAAAGCATTTAATTTTTTTGTTTTAAGTATACTTTTTTTTAAAAAAAACGTTGCCCCACACGATGAATTTCTTATAAATCGTGGGTGCGTTTACAAGCATTTAAACTCACACATGCAAACAGCCAGACCCGGAACATCTATCTGTAGGTCTTACAAGTATTTGTTCCGTTCGGGGATCGAACCTGCGACACGCAACGCAGCAGTCAATCGCTCAGCGACTGCGCCAACCGTGCTGTCAAAAACTTCGCACTTGACCAAGGTGAAGCGTGAACTCTTTAAAAGAGATGTCTTTTGTTTTACGATTTGAATGATTCGAATGGTAGTTTTCTAAAGTCAGTGCATTGCCGGGGTTGCGGGTTGTTCGAAATAGTTACCGCGGCCCCAGAACATGAAGCGCAATATAAGGAACATGGGTGGGTTTTAGTCAGTACAAGTCTGACACTCCCCCGCTCCGTCGAGGAAGAGGTTATTCTATGATTTCCTACCTGTAAAAAAAGGGTGCAGTGCAGCTGCGGCGTCGGGGGCCGCGAGACGGCCTCTGTGAATGCGGGTCTGTGGACGATGAGCAATGAGTAGCTCAACGTCTGTCCGTCTTGTGACGACAGACCTTGTCGACGGCGCGTTAGTGTTCCACGCTCGCCTAAAAAGATGTCAGCAAAGCAGAGAGTTGTTCGTAAGAAATACCGGAACACAGAGGGCATACGAAGAAACATAGATAAGTTTCAGTCACTATAAGTCTGACACTTTCCCCTAATTTACCCAGTGCGGGGAAGTTATTTGAAGATTTCCGAAGATTGAAATTCGTTCAGCCATTTTCACGTAAAAGGAGTATCTAACAAACATCCATACATCCATCCATCCTCACAAACATTCGCATTTATAATATTAGTAGGAAATATTAGAATAGGTCAGCCTATATAAAAGAATCAATAAAACAAAGCTAATAAACACCCACTTATACCAAAAACTCATTTAATACGTACCTACGAAACACATAAGACGATCAAGAAAATTACATTAACCCTCGAAAAACGAACTCAGAAATAGCCAAAATATAAGAAGAAAGTAAGTAACCACTTGTCGATGTTATTTTTCCATTGGCAGCCTCTTCAAACAATATTTCCAATAGGCCGGGAGATAATCCACTTATCAATAAAGATTCCATTCAATTACGTACATCAATAAGGGGTGGTATAAATTATAGGCTTTTACAAATATTTGCATTTATTTAATCCGGTACTGGGCGCAATTAGTTGAGACACCTGAGCACTTTACGTTGGGGGTGGAATGAGCTACTTGGGGGCCATTATTTTGCAGCCATTACTTGCTTGCTGTCGTTAATTATGTTGTTTTATTTTTTTCGGGTGTTTTGCGTTGTTTATTTTTTTAAACAAATAATTGATTAAGTTCTAGATGGATATGAATGTTGATGGATGGATTGTGTAAGAAATCATATGGATGAAAAAGGAGTAGTCTGACAAGGGAGAATGGAAAAGAAAACGTGTCGGGCCGACCCCAAATAGAATGGGAAAAGGACAGGAAGATGTCTAAAAAATAATAAAAATATTTAATCATCCTATATTTTGGAACGACGTTCCTTACCGCACGTTGAAAGGGTAACGACACTTTTTGCTATACTTGTAAGCCGTGCGGCGTGTGCGTGTTTCTCTGTCTGTCTCTCTCTCTCTCATAGAAAGCATGCCATTTATTTCCGTTTCGTTTTTCTATTTCGCATTGAACAGTGTGGTGTCGCGACGATTATTTTTGTTGAGTGTATACAGGTTTTTTGGTTCATAACTTAATAATAACTTCGTTCCATCCGGGTGTCCCTTGACACCTCTCAAGTTTTATTATATGTTATGTTTATCCTTACTTCCTTACTAATATTATAAAAGCGAAAGTGAGTTTGTTTGTTTGTTTATTTGTTTGTTTGTTTGTTTGTTACCTCTTCACGCTTTAATGGGTTAACCGATTTTGATGAATTTTGGTACAGAGATAGTTGGGAACCAGGAGACGGACATAGGCTAATTTTTATTAAAAAAAGTGGGATATGAGGGAGAACGAGGGAAGAAAAGGGAAAACTTAGCGTTGCTATTACAAATCAATCAGGCGCAAGAGCAAAAACTGCGGGTCTGCTTGGTGTGTTATACCGAATTTAACGCGAGCGAAGCCGCGGGCGAAAGCTAGTTTATTATATTTAAGAAGAAGAGTTGTCGTACAGATGTTATATAAAAACACTATTAAATGTTCGGAATACACCAAAAAACGATGGGGAATCAGTGAGGAGAAAGAATGATCAAATGAATCAGAAAAATAAATATTTGTCAGCAATAAATCTTTGTATTTATACGCAAACAGTTGAGCGAGCTAGTGTGATTGCACGCCACTCGGGAGGTCACCGTGTCGACAAAGTCTACAGATGTGACCAATAAGACTTGAGCTTCTGATTATCTGTGACGACTGACGAAGTTCTACAAATGACAGCCGTATGTTAATTAGTAAGGATTCTGTATACAAGGTGGAATTTTGTAATGCCACCTGAAGGAAAAGTACTCTTAATACTTTAGATAGAAAATTTTACTCAAAGAAAACATTCCTTTATTTTTGAAAAGAAAGAAACCGGCATTCAAAGATTTTTAAAAATTCGCTTGCCGCACACGCTAATCGAACCGACTAAAATCTGTAAAAGTTGCACCCTGTACTTTTATTACATCGATCGTTAAGGTCAATAAGGATGAAATCTCTTTAACAAACTACATACTATAAATTAAATGAAAGGAAAACAGACTTTTACTGACTAAAACCCACCCATGTTATTTCTATTGCCCTTTACGTTCCGGGGCCGCGGTATCTCTTTCGAACAACCCGGAACCCCGACAGGCAGAGGCCATGGCAGGCCCCTCTGCTTTGCTGACATCTCTTTGAGGCGCGCGTGAAACACAAACGCGCCGTCGACTCGGCCTGTCGTCAATAGATGGACGGAGAGCTACCCATTGCTCAATGTCCACAGGCCTGCATCTACGGTGGCCGGGAGTCGTCTCGCGTCGCCCGCGCGCCGCCCGGTGCGTCTCCCGCGGCGGCTGGGTTGGTTTGAGGTTGTCTCCCTCAAACGCCCGGCCACCTCCTTCGCTAGCATGACTGCTTATCAGAAGGAGGTGACCGCTTCCCATTCCCTCTCGCTCCGGATCATGGACTGAACTAGGGCCGGACGCGAGAGATCGCCGCCGCCATTAGGTCCAACCTTCAAAGACATTGCTCTGCACCCACACATTGTTGGCCCTGGAGCCGAGAGCATCGGAAAATGATGTATTGTATTCTGTATCATTAGTAAACTCCTTTATGATCTTATTTTTATAGTAGACTAGCTGCAGAACAGATATATTTTAAAAAATGTACTAGATTTTGAGGTTATAATCGAACAATAACAACGAATATTACGTATGATTTTTTGCTGGGGAGTTTGTTCCGCCACTTCTTCTTCCCAGCTAAAACACTAGGAAGTGGCGAAGGGCGGGGCGTTTTTGTGGGACTGTCTCTTGTAATGTGACGTTCAAAAAGTGCTTATTATCAGCCTAATTTGAATAAATGACTTTTGACTTTGACTTTTCATAGCTGCGATAGATTTTTAAGAAACTGAAAAATTATAGCAAAGTACATTTAGCTATTTTTAATACCTACCGAGACTATTAGTAGGTATCTTTGCATTTTGGACATTGTTCTTTACAAACATTAATTATTGCTTCTAAATAATGCTAGTTCATAAGGTAGTGTTTCAATCAAAGTGAGATTAAATATTTGTTGTTGTTTCAACAAATCACAGCGCTCATACATCTTCATTATCAACAAGTATTGTCTTTCTGAGCAAAAACCTCTTAATTTTTTCCACTTATCGCGATTCTCTGCTACTTGTCATCAATTCTCGAAGGGCTCATTTACCGAAGTCGTGTCGTTTGACCTTTGATAAAACTTTCGTATCGTCCATAACGTTAACGAAAGCAAAACGTTTAGTTGTTCCCTTGTCCAGGACCTTGCCAGGATTCATTAGAGTTGCGTTAATAAAGTTTTCTTTATTTGTAGTTCGGCTTTTGTATTTTGTTATTACATAAGAGACTGCCTCGTCGATCGTAAGTGGTACTTCTACGCTTGAGGCCCTGGGATCGAGTCGAGTCGAGGTAGAGTGTAGTTGGGTTTTTGTGTAATTACTAAAGACTGCTCGTTATTACATTCTACCCTACTTCCTACTAATACTATAAATGCGAATGTTTGTGAGGATGGATGGATGTATAGATGTTTGTTAGATACTCTTTCACGTCAAAACGGCTGAACAGATCTTGATGAATTTTTTTTATCGATATCACGCGGGCGAAGCCGCGGGCGCCAGCTAGTAGGACATAAGCATTATAAAAATATAAATGCGGGTTGTTCGAAAGAGATACCGCGGCCCCGCCACATAAAGGGCAAAAGAATGACAGGAGTGGGTTTTATTTAGTAAAATCTGACATCATCAAATAGTTCCTCCTATGATTTTCCATCCTCAAAAAAAGGCTGTCGTTTCGCAGTCAAGTAAGGTACGCATTCTCTCATGTACACATGACGGCAGGTCAACCTATACTAAACTATTATAACCTCCACTCTCCACTCTCTACTACGGATCGCACACCGTAGTAGAGTGATCAGGTTAAAATGATTGGTGTAGGTTGATGTGCTGTCGTGTGTACATGAAAATGAAAAATGAAAAATGTTTTATTTGTTTTACAAGTAAACTTAACAACTAGTGATTGGAGCCTCCTTTTAAGCAAAAAGCCTGTGTTAGGAGACTCCGCTCTTCCAAAACTTAAAATATTAACATAAAGTTACTTGTTTTAAGTGTTATAAAATAGGCGATTTAAAATAAAAAGAGAAAATTAAAACTAAGCAAAAAGCATGCAAATGTGAGTGAGAGTAGGGGTGTGTGAATGTGAATATGAGGGTGTGTGAATGTAACTATGACTATGAAGGTGTGTGAGTGTGCATACTAAGGTGTGTTACTGTGAGTATGAAGGTGTGTAATGTGAATTTGAATGTGAGCATCTGTGTGTGTGAAAGTTAGGTGATAGTGTGAGGGTTTGTTAAAATTAGTGTAACAAACAGAGTGAGTAAGTGGCAATGAAAGAATCAGACTGTATACGTACAAATACGAATGATGAGAGCGTTAAGTGTAAGGTTTTATTTTATTCCAGTAGCTTCTCCGTGTCGTCATAAGTAAGTGGTTTTATCCAATTAGTTACAATTTTTTTACATTCAGTTAATTGTTTATTGTATATGTAGATATCTTTGTTTACTCGATTGTAAAGCTGAGCTGAGCGTTTGTTGTATTGAATACGGGCGAGCTTGGTTTTAGTTTTAGGAACTTCAACTATTATATCCTTTCTTCTTTTCAAAGTTAAAATTTAGAGAGTAGATGCCTTCTTTAAACTGCCTTACTATTATGATGTAAATTATGCAAAATTAAAATTAAACTGAAGATAGGGGTGGCACACCGTAGTAGAAAGATCAGATAAAAATAAGAAAAGGTTTATTTTGGAACACAAAACACATAGATACAAAGGTGAAAACAATGATAGCTGCAAAAGTAAAAACTGTGACGCAACTGCAAAATGGTTTGGTATAGGTGGATGTGCCGTCGTGTGTACAATACTGGCATTCAGCTGCATTCGGTTCCTCTGGAAACAAACCTCAGCATAGTTTGGAAAAGACTGGGCAGATTGGATTGGATACAGCGTCATTTTTTTTCGTTCCGTTTGAATATCGAACTATCCACTATAGGTCAATCACGGAGCTAATCAGCTTTGCAGTCCAGGAGAGGTTTTCACGCGAAAAATCAGACCTGAATTGTTTTTGACTTTACACGCAATTAACCTGCGATTCATACCTTGTCGTGACATGTTTTGATACTAGATCTGATTTTTTATCGTAATTACATGCTTTTACGAGACTACACCCGGTCACCGTAGATGCGGGTCTGCGGACGGTGAGCAATGGGTAGGCCACCATCCGTCCATTCAGTGATGATATATCATCGCTTATAAGCCGTGTCGACGGCACGTTCGTGTTTCACGCGCGCCTCAAACAGTTTTCAGCAAAGCAGAGGCGGCTGGGTCGGGTCCACAGCCTGAAAAAAAATCATTATTTATTCATGTACACACAAAACATTATGAAAAATAAATATACATAAAGTAAAAGAGCATAAAGGTACTGCTTATTTCATAAAGAAATCTCTTCCAGCAGACCTGCGATAGGAAAGATGAAAAAAAAAACACGTAGACGCAGTGTGCAACATTAATATGTTATTAAATATAAATAAAATACCGCGAAGCATGGATGGATCGCGAGTCCATAATGATCGTTTTACTTACTAACACGTCCTAGTTTTATTGGCGTCTAATTAAAATTGACATCATATCATAAGGAGAACAAAATATGTTTTCTTAAATATATGAAACAGTGACTTTACCATGACAACGATTTGAAATTGATTCGGGTGCTAATGATTAACATATTTTTAATTGGGGCTTATTTTTACAATATAGTACTAATTGGATTGTGGAGATCAGATAGGCAGTCGCTTCATATAAAATACTGGTATTCAACTGGAACCGGTTAGATAAATCATTTATTTGATGCAAATGCAAAACAAGGAACACATTAAAAAAAAGTTAGGTAGATTTTAGTTTGACCCATAGGCATTTAGACACATCACATACATTTCCAAAGGTCGCCCACGACTGGGCAGTGTGTGTCTAAAAAAATAACCTATGTCCGTCTCCAGGGTCCTAACTATCTCTGTACCAAAATTAATCAAAATCGGTTTAGCCATTTAGGCGGGAAAACGTAAAAAACAAACTCACTTTCGCTTTTATAATATAGTTAGGATATTTTTTAATTTTTGTTTTTTTTCTAGGTACTGAACCCTAAATTAAGGTTCGATCTCACGTGTTACGACTTGTAACTCCTTCTCTACTGCTGACCCCCTTCTGAGTAGGTGAGTGTGATGAACTATTGTTACCACTAACTAGTTATCCAATCAGAATTGGTTAATGTGTGTTATCGATACAAAATGGAGTGCGTATGTAAGGCTTATCTTGTGAGTTATAGTCGCATTATTTTAGCGAAATTTTGCGCCGGTGAGAGCATTTTAATGAGACTGTTGTTTTGTGGTTTATTTATGTGATATTATTAACGAAATACGATGATTTGGAAACAACAATAGAGGGAGCCTTGCCCGCGATTACGTTACATATCCTTAAAAGTAGCTATAAGATTCTTTTGCGTACACAAAAAGTTCATTACATTCAACTTATAATGACATACGTTTAATATCAATTAACATGAAATAAAATTGCCAGCATTATAAAACAAAAGTCCAAATCAAATCATCTTTTTTGTGGGTCATAGGATAGTGGACATAAAACAGTTTGTGTCAATAAATAATTTGTGAACAGCTATGTCCCACCCTTTGGACATACAATAATAAATAGAAGAAAAGTCAGAATTTACATGCATGTTAACAATATTAAAATTACCTTAAAATATACTAACTATGTATATCTTCTATTCTTCTATAATATAAAAATTAATCGCAAAATGTGTTGGTAAGCGCATAGCTGAACAACGCCTGGACCAATTTTACCAATTCTTTCTTTTTTAATATTCGTTGAAGTGCTGGATGGTTTCTACGGCGAGAAAAATTCAAATAATTGCCGGAAAAACCCTAAAAACAGCCCTTTTCTATCCCATACGAACGTTTTCTAACTCAAATGTATGGTCATTTTGAACTTTATTGCTATTCATTAAAGTTAGGTAGGTAGGGTAGGGTAGAGAAATTGCATTGCAACGCAAGTCGGGCCCAGCTAGTATTATATATAAATCATTCAATATTTTTATTACAAAAAAGTTTGACCAATAATAAATATTCAAATTGTATGTTTACAGTCCCTTGATGCCTTATTTTTTTTAAATCTGTAATATTTATTTTTGTCCCATTCTTAACACAAACAATAACTTCTCCTTCCTGCCCCATTATCAACTGCATTACTCCTCCGCATAATCCAAGTTGTCACCCCTAGCATCAGCTAGCATCCACCATTAAAACTCTTATGGCCACAGCATAAAAAAGAAGTACCTTACCTACCAACCTACTAGCATGTCAGGGATGCCACAAACGTCTGCCGGTTCGCAAAAAACTTTGTTCGGTTAGCAAAAACATACCGACTTCAAAAAACACTAAAAAGACGGAAAATAAATTTATAAATAAAAATAATTATTTTATCCTTACTAATATTATAAAAGCGAAAGTGAGTTTGTTTGCTTGTTTGTTACCTCTTCACGCTTTAATGGCTGAACCGATTTTGATGAATTTTGGTACAGAGATAGTTTGGAACCAGGAGACGGACATAGGTGAATTTTTAAAAAAAAGTGGGATGTGAGGGAGAAAGAGGGAAAAAAGGGAAAACTAAGCGTTGCTATTACAAATCAATAAGGCGCAAGGGGAACTGTGTTACCCCGAATTTAACGCGAGCGAAGCCGCGGGCAAAAGCTAGTATTATTATAAAAATAAAAATTACAAAATATAATATACAAATCAGATCAAATCATTTATATCTTTGCAAAGACGGGTATAGTGTATAGGTGTTTTTTGTAGTAGAGGTCTCCATGGGCATGCAAAGGTTTTACAATTTTAAAATTAAAGTACGTGGCAGATTACTGGTATCCAAAAAAAAAATATTAAAATTTCAGCGTGGTCACAGTCATAAAGAAAAACAAATTATAGACAAAATTTATTTTCCGTCTTCTTTCGTTTTTGAAGTCGTTTCTTTTAGTTGTGTTATGATGATATCTCACACCAATTCTTCCCGAGTATTCTCTTTTCATTGCTACTTAGAGACATTAGCATATCGCCCATAAAACATAACAAGACAAAAATATGTTGTTTAGAAAATAACTCATTAATTACTCAAAGCATATAGATAAAATTCAGAAGGGACGCGTTTGCGAGCTTTGATTAAAAAAAAATACGTGTGGCACTGGGGGACTGCCGCGGTAAAGCTATTGCATAGCATTTTTTATCAACTTATGCAATAAATAAAAACAATCTAACTAAAATATTTAAAAAGTACTTCCAATGAAAAGAAGTCGCAAAAAGAAACATTTTTTTATCAACTTAGACAATAAAGACAAAAATAAAAAAAAACTAAATATAATATTTAAAAAGTACTTCCAATGAAAAGAAGTCGCAAATAGAAAAACAAGACCTTGGGTTTGATCCAGCGTAATGTCGATTGACTATCCGATTCTCTACCAAACACGCTATTAGAACATTAGGATCGGGATTGAAATAACTGACCGTATTGTGTAAACGACGTTAGACAATGCACGGCCTTTAAGCCACACCTCTGTGCCCGTCGGAGTGGGAAGCGTCAGGTTTTTTTTCGTTACGGAATTTCTGGATTCGGTCCCCGCGCTCAAGGCCCGCGATAGAAGCTATGCAATAGCTTAAAAAAGAGTTATGAAAATCGGCCCTTTATCGACGGAGAAATCGCATAACATACAAAAAAAACCAGTTAAATTGAAAACCTCCTACTTTTTTTGAAGTCGGTTAAAAACGAATTCTTAGGCCGCTTTCATTTTATTTGTATCACTATAAGGCGTGTGTATAAACTAACAAATCACATAGTTAGCTTAGCAGAAGCTGTGAAAACAAACGATATTATTGGATAGTTTTATACATTACTCGTATCACAATCAAATGCATCTTCGCACCTCTCTCGTGGAAATTTTGCCGTATAATTTTATGAATAAATCGTTCGACTTCGGTCAAATAGTGCTGAGCTGACTCGAAAATTATTCAGCGACGGTAGATGCCGTACGGAGTTTGCCGTTCGAAATGAGCCGAATGAATTGTGATTGCTTTGACTAACCGGTAGCGGGTGCCTTAAACATCCTTACTAATATTATGAAAGCGAAAGTGAGTTTGTTTATTTGTTACGTTTTCACGCCTAAATGGCCCAACCGATTTTGATGAACTTTGGTACAGAGATAGTTGGGACCTTGGAGATCGACATAGGGTAAAAAGTATGAAAAGGGGAGAAAGAAGAAAGAAAAGGGGAGAGAAAGATATTTTTTTCCAATCACCATGCGGGTTAAAGTTAGCGTTAGCCCAAAGTAGCTATGCCATGCGGACGAAGTCGCGGGCGGAAGCTAGTAATACTATATAGGCAAAATGTGGGTGTACTATTAGGTAAACCTCTGCTTAACACTTCAAGGAATAAAGGCGTGATGTTGTGGTTGCTTCGGTTCGGCATTCCTTAACAAATAAGTTTGTAGCAACCCTGATGTTGTTTCATTACTTACCTACCGAATCATATTACGGGCACAACCATAAATTTTGTCAAGACCCGTAGCGTGGAAGAGGGTGTAAATTTAAAAAAAAAACGTAGCTTGTTTTTGCTGATGTTTGTTTTTGGCGACGGCGGAGTGACGTTTTGTTTTGACTAGTTGGTAGCACAAATATCGTTCGGGTCGGTGTTAAAAATTCATCGGTTCATGCTTCTTGCAATATGAATTTTGCTGAGACGGACGTCATTTTGTTATTCAGGCATTTTTTTTACCACACTCAAAATTCACCCTGTTTATGTCACCGATCGTGTCTAATGTAGACGTTGTTTTTAACCGACTTACAAAATGAAGAGGTTATTAATTGTGTGTTTTTTTTTAAATAACCTTTAATCATGAGTCATGTTATCGTAACTCACCACTTTTGGAAAAAAAACCAGTAGAATTAAACTTAACTAAAACCATGAATGCCTCTAAATTGTTTGAGCTAAAAGCTTAAGGGTTGAAACATTAGAACCTTGGAGTCCGAGTGGGCTCTTGGACTTTGTACAGTGTATTCTTTCTCTTTGGGGATTACAAGCGCGATGTTATGATGACAGTGATTATTTACAATTCCATCGACATTGATTATTATCTATTGATTGTTTTTGTATTTTTCAATTCACTATTTTTAAGCTATTGCATAGCTTTTATCGCGGGCTTTGAGCGCGGCGACCTAATCAAGAAATTCCGTAACGAAAAAAAACCTAACACTTTCATTATGAATACGGTCAGTTATTTCAATTCACGATTCCAATGTTCTATTCGCGTGTTTGGTAGAGAATCGGATAGTCAATCGACAGTACGCTGGATCTAACCCAAGGTCTTGTTTTTCTTTTTGCGACTTCTTTTCATTCATCATCATCTGCCTAGCCTTTTTCCAACTATGTTAGAGTCGGCTTCCAGTCTTACCGGATGCAGCTGAATACCAGTATTTTACTTGGAGCGACTGCCTATCTGACCTCCATAACCCAGTTAATACTGGGTAATACTTTTTTTCATTGAAAGTACTTATAAAAAATATTATTATATTTTTTTATTTATTGCATAAGTTGATAAAAATGCTATGTAATAGCTTTACCGTGGCAGTACCCGAGTGCCACACGTATTTTTTTTAGAGCTGTTACAAAATAATTAATGTAGGACTATAATAATAATTCAGACACAATGCAAATTGTTATATGAATGAAGAAATGAAATGTGATTTACCTGCTCACCCTTACCATTACACACTGGTTTCATCATTATTTAAGTTTCAAGACAAAAAGTTTCAGTAACCACTTATTTCTTAACACCTACGTAGTGTGTGGGATGCAGAGGGTATAAAGTTTCATAGCCATTATTGTTTAGGGGCAATAGCCTTACATGTAACGATGAATGTTGTATAATTAAAAGAAATTAAAGTTTAAAAAATGTTTTTATGAAACACTTTAATAAATTAATGTTTTTTAAAAATTACTTAAAGGGTTAATTATGTTAAAAACCGGCCAAGAGTGGGTCAGGTTCACGCACCGAGGGTTTCGTACAAACTTGAGACATAAACAGCCACATCTTTTGACTGCGTAGATTTAGAGAGTTTTTTTTTCACAGCACAAAGGTTAATTAAATTCATTAAATAAATAAAATTAAGTTAAAGGCAATTTCTGCTGAAAAAGTTAAAAGTAAATTTAATTTTAAAAGAAAAGTTCGTAACCACTATTTAGGTCCGCCTAGCAATTAAAAGTCATAGTAATTACTGTTAATTTTCTCGTTTTTTTTTTTAAATTGTTTTTATTATTTTATTTCATATGTATATGTATAAAAATATACGTTTCAAAAAACAAATAGTTTTAGAGATATATATTTTTATATAATTTTTGTACCCTATCACAATGTTGTCGTATTTTTACCCAAAGGTTGACTGGTAGAGAATGCCTTATGGCATTAAGTCTGCCTATGTATCACTGTTGTACATGAAGTTTAAATAAATAAATTTCTAAGAAAAATTCAACTGTATTTGTCGCGTCTTGTCTCTTTTAATAACTGTACATAAAAGGTCAACAGAAACCCCAAAAGCTAAAGTTTACCGAAGTTTAAATTATGCGTAGGAGTTGATAGGAAGAGAACTTCACACAGCATTAAAATTAGCTGTGCATAACAAAAATAACACATGACATTTACGAACCTACGCAGTCATACGAATACTAGTAAAAGCTTCTACGACGGGATTTATACAAATACGCAGAGTTTTTTTTTGTGATGGGACATCTTCAAATGACATATAAAACATATTAATGTTGCTTTTTTGCCCTTTGCGTTCCAGAACCAACCCACAGCTCAGGGTAGAGACTTGGAATAAAGAGTTAGATGGTAGAGGAATGAACCATTGGTCACTCATTGACTGAATCCTTTTCATCGAGAGAAACCTGTGTACCTACCTGTAACCTATGTATCCTTCTTTCCTACTATTATTATTATTTGATTTGATATTATAAATGCGAATGTTTGTGCGAGCGAGCGGCGAGTGCCACAAACGACTTGCATTTATAGAAAAAAGAGATTGTTTTTAGTTGTTTACCCGGAACTGAACTATTTAGATTAGGATAATTACTTATTTACAAAAAAAAGGTTAGGTTAAAACTGTGACCTGTGTGCCAGAAACGGCCACATTATATAAAAAAATATGGAAAAATTATGACGGCAGTATTTTTTTTTGAGCTTAGAGGAGCTTGTTTTGAAGGCGTTCATATTTATTTATTTATAAACATCACAAATAAACCTGATCATTTTTAACTCATGCCAGTCTAGTACTATTTGGAGTACATCATTTGTCTCATTTATTCCCCAGTGGCAACAATCCTAAAAAATCCAAAATACACACACGGTGTTTTTGAAATCCTTACTTATAATATTATAAAAGCGAAAGTGAGTTTGTTTGTTTGTTTGTTTGTTTGTTTGTTACCTCTTCACGCTTTAATGGCTGAACCGATTGTGATGAATTTTGGTACAGAGATAGTTGGGAACCAGGAGACGGACATAGGCTATTTTTTTTAAAAAAAGAGTGGGATATGAGGGAGAAAGAGGGACGAAACGGGAAAACTTAGCGTTGCTATTACAAATTAATAAGGCGCTACCGAAGTTAACGCGAGCGAAGCCGCGGGCAAAAGCTAGTATTTAATAAAAGTAAATCACTTTTCTTCTGAAATGTACACATGTTGTCATAAAATGGGATTCAATGGTAATATCAAATGGGACCCATCGTTAATACCTAAAAAATGGGATCAAAAACTGGGATCCAACGAAAATAAATCTATTTGTTTGTTACTCTTTCACGTCAAAACGGCTGTACGGATCTTGATGAAATTTGGCACAAAGGTAGATTATAGTCTGGAATAACACATTTAATACTTTTTATGTATGCTGTCTTGACTTCTGTGCGCTTAACTCATGGGTTGACCACTGAAAACCAGCGCTGTTCTGTGGGTTCCCATAGCACAGCATCATGCTGACTGGTGACCTACCTGTCGTAGTCACAGTGTGCAAGCTATTTTTATTTTTTGGTCTATATATATTTATAAATGTTTGTCTAATCTGATATAAGAACTTCTGTCATTTGATTAGTACCGCTTTTCGAATAACAGATGGCGATATGCAATGACGTCACTTTTCTGAATCGCGGTGTCAAGATTCTCCTGTGGAACACGACCTCAGCGGTGTTTCATTAAATAAATTTGTCTTACTCTGGGTACCCTAGTTTTATTTTTAATCAAGATATTTTTGAGACTTGTACAATGTTTGTGATTGTGTGCTCGTCTTATTAATTGTGACTAATAAATATTTTTTCTTTCTTTCTTTTCACCTGTAGGAACTTTATAGCCTAGTTACTGTATCTAAAAGGTGCTCGTGGCTAAATAATAACAACCGCTCGGGTCAATCTTTATTAAGTAAAGCCGTGGCAGGTTGGTCTGTGGGTGGGTAACCACCCATTACAAGCCGAGTTTCATCTGTGCCTCGGAAAGCATAAACATATTTATATGACCTAGAGGTATTTGTTTCGGGTCTGGCTGTATACACATACAGCCAGACCCGAAACAAAGTCACATACACATGTGACTTTAAATGTATGTAAACGCACCCACGACACAGAAAAAACTCCAAGTGTGGAGCAACGTTTAAAAGACACATAAGAACCGCATCCAATAATATAAAAACTAACGCAATAATACTCAGTGACAAAACAAATTAAAATGTCCGCCAACATACGGTGTGGAGTGAAAATAATTATGTTGTGCAGTCACACACGGACTGCGAGGAAATGTTATTATTTAAGTACAACTTAAATTGCTGCATGTTTTTGTAGTGGAAAATATTGTCCAAATTATATCGTTGTTGGGACTTGTGTCTTTAATAAACTCTTGTAAGCTTTTTTATTGGGATGGAAATCATCAATAATCCGTACTTAATATTATAAATGGGAAAGTGTATGTGTGTGTTTGTTTCTCCGTCTATAACGGCGAAACGGAGCGACGAATTAACGTGTTTTTTAAGTGGAGATAGTTGAAGGGATGGAGAGTGACATAGGCTACTTTTTGTCTCTTCTTAACCCCCCACTTCCCTAAAATGGTGATAGAAGTGGATGCGAGCGAAGCTGGTAAATAAATAAATGCCTGGTTGACGGTTTCGTGAAGGCACTGTGTACCTTGAATAATGTAATCACCGAATGCATGAAATAAAACTCTATCATGTCAATTCACGATTAGAATTCAAAATTGATACGTCCATCCGATCCGAAACTTCGAGCCACTTGCTCGCAAGACCAACTCCTAAGCTGTAAGGTTACTGCATCCCAAAGAGATAAGAAAACATCTCGTGCCAAGACATGTTTGATATTTTTTATTGTATTTACTTCTGGAGTACGCAAGGGTAGTACGATTGGCACGCAGCCAATGCAGGCTATAAGGGTACCACGAGAATACTATGAAAGCATTGGGTATTTCGTATTCGTTCCAAATTCTTTTTACGCAGGATTTTGTATATCAGACGGGCTTTTAGGGAATATTATTCAGCTTTTGCGGATAATGCACATTATGCACAATGTGGATTTTAGAGACGATTGACGAAAATACTGTCCATCTCCGACCCATACATTTTTTTTTGGGGTGGGAAATCATCATCAAATAACTTCCCCCCGCCGGAGCGGGGGGGAGTGTCAGACTTGTACTGACTAAAACTCACCCATGTTTCTTCTATTGCCCTTTACGTTCCGGGGCAGCGGTATCTCTTTCGAACAACCCGAAACTCCGGCAGGCGGAGGCCCTGGCAGGCCCCTCTCAGGTGCGCGTGAAATACTAACGCGCCGTCGACACGGCCTGTCGTCAATAGACGGACGGACGGTGAGCTACCCATTGCTCACCGTCCACAGGCCCGCATCTACGGTGGACGGGAGTCGTCTCGCGGCGTCCGTCGCCCGGGGCGTCTCCCGCGGCGGCTGGGTTGATTTGAGGTTCTCTCCCTCAAACGCCCGGCCACCTCCTTTGCTAGCATGACTGCTTCGCAGAAAGAAGTGACCGTTTCCCATTCCCTCTCGCTCCGGACCATGGACTGAACCAGGGCTGAACGCGAGAGATCGCCGCCGCCGATCGCTTCTGCGAGGGCGCGGCGGTGCTCCGCCCAAGCTGGGCAGACCGCCACAGTGTGCTCCACCGTGTCCTCCGGGCGATCGTCACAATGGTGACACGCGGGCGTTTCCCCCCGCACGATTATGTGAGATACAGGGCTGCGTTTCTAGTTCAGGAGTCCGGAATTTCGACAACAATTTGAACATGATTGTGCAACCCACTGTTCTCTATCCTATGTTTATGTAGATACTGTGTTGTTGTCTTAAATACAAATTAATTTATAAACTAACTAGCTTCCGTCCGCGACTTTGTCCGCGTGGCCTAGTTACTTTGGGCTAACACTAACTTTAACCCGCGTGATGATCGAAAAAAAAATATCTTTCTCTCCCTTTTTCTTCCCTCTTTCTCCCCCTTTTCTCACTTTTTTTTTTAAATTGCCTATTACAGTATCCAGCGTCCCAACTATCTTTGTACCAAAATTCATCAAAATCGGTTAGCCATTTAGGAGTGAAGACGTAACAAACAAAGAAACCAACTCACTTTCGCTTTTACAATATTAGTAAGGATTTACACTATTGAACGTTTTAAGAACCTACTGAATAGTGATGTTGTGTGTGATCAATAAGCCAAGTGAACATTATGCTTACCCTTCCACTTTCCAGTATTGTGACCAAACTTACCAACCAACCGTCTTAGACACAACCCTCACGACGCCTACGTTTTAGAGATCAGGGAGTATTCAAAGATCTTTCTTAAGAACATTAAACGGGTTAACTACCTCAAGAATTATTTTTAGCTCACGATTGTAAGAAAACCTTTTAAGCTACTTACTGTTTGAATTGTAAAGATGGTAAACAATAATTTCTTCCTTAAAAAAAGGTTTTATACTCTCCTTTTTAGGGTTCCGTTTGTTAAATATTAAAAACGGAAACTTTTAGTTTTGCTCTGTCCGTCTTTTTGTTCGTATGTCACAGCCATTTTACTCTACATTTTTATGAAGTTACTAGCTTCCGCCCGCGACTTCGTCCGCGTGGCGTAAACTTTGAGCTAACACTAACTTTAACCCGCGTGATGATCGAAAAAAAACTTTTCTCTCCCCTTTTCTTCCCTTTTTCTCCCCCTTTTCTCAATTTTTTTTAGCCTATGTCTGTCCCCAGGGTCCCAACTATCTCTGTACCAAAATTCATCAAAATCGGTTGGGCAATTTAGGCGTGAAGACGTAACAAATAAACTCACTTTCGTTTTTATAATATTAGTAAGGATTAGTACATAATTATTTTAAATGTAAAGAGAGAGTAGATGCCTTCTTTAAACTGCCGTACTAATATGATGTAAAGTTATGCTAAATAAAAATTAAACTAAAGATAGGGGTGGCAAACAAAATCAAAGAAAAACAAAGAAATTAAAAGTGTTTATCTATTACAGCTCTTAAAAAAAAGTATCGTGATTTAAAAAAAAAAAACTTTTTAAGCTATTACATAGCTTCTATCGCGGGCCTTGAGCGCGGGGACCGAATCCAGAAATTCCGTAACGAAGAAAAAAATGACGCTCCCCACTCCGACGGGCACGGAGGTGTGGCTTGTCTAACGTCGTTTACAGAATACGGTCAGTTATTTCAATCCCGATTCTAATGTTCTAATAGCGTGTTTGGTAGAGAATCGGATAGTCAATCGACATTACGCTGGACCAAACCTAAAGTCTTGTTTTTCTTTTTGCGACTTCTTTTCATTGGAAGTACTTTTTAAATATTATATTTAGTTTTTTATTTTTTTATTTATTGTCTAAGTTGATAAAAAAATGTTTCTTTTTGCGACTTCTTTTCATTGGAAGTACTTTTTAAATATTTTATTTAGATTGTTTTTATTTATTGCATAAGTTGATAAAAAATGCTATGCAATAGCTTTACCGCGGCAGTCCCCGAGTGCCACACGTATTTTTTTTTAAGTCAATGGTTAAGATATTTGCTTCAAACGTCTCCAGTTTAAAATTGTTGCAACAAAAATGGGATTCAACATGATTTGATATTTACTTTTTTAAGATATTGGACTTTTTCATCAAACTGCAGTCGCAACTTAGTGTTTTTATTAAGATAATATGAAAAACAAATAGTATGTGTGAATATATTGCCTCTTACGTCTAACGTATTCCTTTGGCTAAACTCCTACAGAACACAAAACAAAACAATATTGACCAAAGCGTCTTCTAGCACATTATTGTCGGACGCCGCAGTTTTGGCCTCATTCCAACCATTCTTTACACATACCCACAAACGCACACAATTTATATAAACACATATGCCTACATAATAAACATATATACAGTTAATTTATGAAATATTTTTTTTACTCAACACAAAAATTTAGGCTCCATATGCTTCGTATAACGAAAAACGGATTTTATAACAAAGGAAATACGGTTTGTTTCGTTTTGACTGTTGAATTAAATGGGCTGCTGATTTTTATCCCAAAGAATGGGGAAGTTCGTAATATATTGTCTATTGTTTCAACAGTTAGCTTTATATTTGTTTAGATCTGGTTTTCAGCCTGCTTTTTTTTACTTTTTTTGGGTCGATGAAGTTGATCTAGTGACATACTGCCTGTTTTTCATTTTGCTGCGAAACTAAAAACTGTTGGGCTACAATGAGGGTTTTGGTTTAAAGCTCACCAGATGGCGCCACTGTAGAGTAAGGTCCTGTCATTCATTGTATTTATTATCAAGAACCTTTTAAAAAGTTTATTTTATAACGTACATACAAGCTTCCGCCCGCGACTTCGTCCGCGTGGCATAGTTATTTTGGGCTAACGCTAACTCAAACCGCGTGATGATCGAAAAATAAATTATCTTTCTGTCCCCTTTTCTTCCCTCTTACTCTTCTTTTTCCCACATTTTTTTATCTTATGTCCGTCTCCAAGGTCCCAACGATCTCTTTACCAAAATTCATCAAAATCTGTTTGGCCATTTAGGCGTGAAGACGTAACAAACAAACTCACTTTCGCTTTTATAATATTAAGTAAGGATAAGGATTTCAACATAGACCACCGATTCATATTTACACTATTGTCCCTACAATTAGCTAACACCAAACGTTTAAAAAACATTCTTTCTCGAAGTACTAATTATTTAGATCCTAAACATGTCAATTAAAATCTACAAGTCAATAGTAATTAGTAATGGCTCAATCTTGAATTATTCTTGACCAAAATCGTGAATTATTATTTGAATACGTTTTCAAAAACGCGAACAGTATGACATCTGACATTTCTGAAGACCTCAATCTACACGAACGCCTCTAGCGGCCCCCATTAAACCGATCATTTGCTAGAATACACATTAAGGCGCGGTAAGAAGCTAGGTAATCTTTAGGTATTCGCGGAGGCTAGCTGCAGACTGGGCGTGGTCTGACACAAGTATACAACAGTAGTGCATCGATAGAATAGAAATAACGTCGAAAATATTTCTACGTTTGATTTTATTTGAATATCATGTCCACCAAAATGTCATTTTGCAGTTTTAATTGTTTATTTAAAAAATAACAGTTCCGTGTTTTAAAAGTTTTAGATATGTCTTTAGTCTATGAAATATCTCTTGTTATAGATATAAAAAATATGATGGTTGTCGCTGAAAAAATTGAGAGTTTTTAATCATTTTTTTCGTAGTACTAGACCACTGTTGTAGTCTGTTTTTGTTGAAGTCTTTTCTTTATGTATTTGACTATACAATGTATTTTTTTTGGCTTGTGGTATGTACAGATGAGGCTAACTTTGCGACGAAAATCTAGACGTTTTACAAAGTCTGTGCTTTGTACAGCACCTTAAGAACATTATATTTTCGAAACTATTTAAAAACTAAAACTACATCAGAGTACCTCGACAAATGACGATCGTTTTCAAAGTCCATTTCTAGAACGGTTTTCAACAAATTTTAATAATCGTTTTATTTCTTTTTCCGCTTTGCTTCTAAGTATAGTTGGCAAAAAGTATCAATGTATGAAGATTAGAATAGTTACAAAAAGACTTATTTTTCACGTGTTCTGTTTAGTTGGCCAATCCGGGAAGTTACCAAACAGGATGTAGTCAGGTTCATTGATGCTTTATGTCTGCACTTATTTTCTTCTAACTGTGTATTTGAAAATCTGTGAATGAGTGACACAGACGACCCCAAATAGAATGGGACAAGACCAAGAAGATTATGAAGTGATGAGATTAGCGCATTTAATTAAAAATAATTTTCAGCTTTAAAATTTAAAGATTTATTTCGTAGAGCCATTTTAATCCCTCTTTTTATAGTAAACTAGCTTTTGCCTTCGGCTTAGCTCGCGTTAAATCCGGTGTAACACAGTTCCCCTTTCCTGATTTGATTTGCAGGTACCTGCTACCTGCAGTTTTTGCTCCTGCGCCTTATTGATTTGTAATAGCAAAGCTAAGTTTTCCCTTTTCTTCCCTCTTTCTCCCTCATATCCTACTTAAAAAAAATAGCCTATGTCCGTCTCCTGGGTCCCAACTACCTCTGCACCAAAATTCATCAAAATCGGTTAAACCATTAAGGCGTGAAGAGGTAACAAACAAACAAACTCACTTTCACTTTTATAATATTAGTAAGGATAAATTATTTATTTTGGACCAAAATTGTTGCACATTTAGTAAACCCGCCAATCTGCGTAACAGTTTGTCGGCGGGAGTTTCAATTCACAACCTCTAATTTATAACCTCAAATCATTAGCAGAAAGCAAGCAAAATTTACAGCCAAAATTGGACCTCCCGGATTCCTTTAGCCACCACAATCCACGCCAAGTTTATATTTAATCAGATTGTGTTACCCAGACTTTCGGAAGCCACAATTTATTCGCCGGTCGATATCATATTAATTGCGACCACTTGTTTTCTATCTCATGGTCTTGCAGACGAAGTGTGACCATTTATATCCATCGCGACCACGTTCAGTTTGGGGTTGCCATGTTTGGGTATATTTTTCCCGTTTCGTTTGCGGTCCAGTTGTTTGGTGACAGATGGTTGTGGACGAAAAATGCGGCCTTTTTTTTGGTTAGGTTAGGTTTTTGATTTTGTTTTCGAATATGTGGCAATTCAATTAAATGTCTATAGTAATATAATATATTATCCTTACTAATTTGATAAAAGCGAAAGTGAGTTTGTTTCTTTATTGTTACGCCTTCACGCCTAAATGGCCTAACTGATTTTGATGAATTTTGGTACAGACATAGTTGGGACCCTGGAGACGAACATAGATTTTTTTTAAAGTGAGAAATGTGGGAGAAAGAGGGAAGAAAAGGGAAAACTTGTCTTTGCTATTACAATAAATCAGGCACAAGGGCAAAAATTACAGGTAGCAGATACCTGCAAATCAGGAAAGGGGAACTGTGTTACCTCGAATTTAACGCGAGCGCAGCTGCGGGCAAAAGCTAGTTTTTCATAATTGTAATGTGTACCTTGGATATTACTGTAGAAAGTCGTGGTTCATCAAACCTAACAGACAGTTGTGTTGCTGGGGAATTTGTTCAGCCACTTCTTCCCAGGTAAAACACTAGGAAGTCGCGAAGAGTGGCCGATTTGGGAGACTGTCTTGTGTAATGACGTTCAAAAAGTGCCGATCATCAGCGTACTTTGAATAAATGACTTTTGATTTGATTTGTTTGTATAAAAGGTATACCTTTCTGGTATTACATCACGCCTGTAATTTTTAAATAGCTGGGTAGAGGTGTGCCTAATAGTACTTCTTCATTTCGTCATTTATGTCTTTTAGTCCCAGGTAATAGGAGAAGGAGCTCGTGGCTAAATAAAAGTAGCTGCTGAGATTGAACTTAAGGTTAACCCGCGCTAAACTAGGTTAGTCTGTGGATGGATGACTACCCGTTACATACCGAGTTTCCTCCGCGCCTCGGAAAGCGCGTTAAGCTGTTGGTCCCGGCTGTCATTTGTAGATCTTTGAAAGTCGCTACAGTCAGTGTCCCGAAAGTCTGGCCACCAGTTTTATCAAAGGGTATCGCATTACCCAGTACTAACTGGGTTGTGGAGGTCAGATAGGTCGATCCATGTAAAATATACTTAGGTTGGTCTGTGGATGGGTGACTACCCGTTACATACCGAGTTTCCTCCATGCTTCGGAAAGCACGTTAAGCTGTTGGTCCCGGCTGTCATTTGTAAATCTTTGACAGTCGTTACAGATAGTCAGTTTCCTGAAAATCTGGCCACCAGTTTTACCAAGGGGTATCGTATTACCCAGTAATAACTGGGTTATGGAGGTCAGATAGGCAGTCGCTCTATGGAAAATACTGGTATTCAGCTGCATTTGATTAGACTGGAAGCCAACCCCAACATAGTTGGGAAAAGGCTAGGCAGATGATGAGTTCAACGTAATAGGAGGCGAGCCTATTGGGCATCAAACGAGCATGCACCCCAACTCAGTGCCTGCTACTGAGAAATTCTAAATAGAAAACCAAATTAAAAGTTTGCCTGATATGGGAATCCATCCCAAGACCTCATGTTTCCGGGTTTGCGGGTTGTTCGAAAGAGATACCGCGGCCCCGGAACGTAAAGGGCAATAGAAGAAACATGGGTGGGTTTTAGTCAGTACAAGTCTGACACTCTCCCCCGCTCCGCCCAGAACGGAGGAAGTTATTTGATGATTTGCCACCCCAAAAAAAAGACCTCATGTTTTGTAGTTCAGTCAAGTTTACAACCCGTAGATGAACGAGACAATCTTGTGAAGTATTTAGATAACTGTTTTTTTTTGGGCCACTCGCAGTTCAATTCATTAGAATCGTTTGACTGCTGAACCGGACTACTCATAGAAAAAAATTGCAGTATCTATTTATAGACAAATGGGATGTAAGCACGTTTGGATGGTTTTGCTTGTATTATTTGCCCGAGGCCCGTTGCCACGTCCCGGTCCTTGCTAGAGTCAACCCGCAATGCTAAGCCAGTACAATGCAACTAGTCACCAAAAAATTACGTCACTCAGATCCAGCCTGTTCATTTGCTGTCCTCCCCAGAAATGCCCAAATCTGAGGCTGGTACCCCAAATGGGGCGCCTTTAACGAACTACACGTTAAAGGCTAAGTAAAGCGCGCTTAGTTTTTAAGTTTTTTGCTCTAGCTGGAGGCCTTACTCTCAAGACACCTTCAGGATTGACTGGTTAAGCAGCTGACAACCTCGTAGGTTGTACTGTGAGATGCCATTTATAAAAAAAACTCGCTTCTTTTAAATGAGACTTAAACTGGCAAAGTTTACACGGTTGGCGCAATAGCTGAGCGATCGACTGCTGCGCTGCGTGTCGCGGGTTCGATTCCCGCACGGAACAAATATTTGTATGGACTACAGATAGTTGTTTCGGATCTGGCTGTTTGTGTATGTGAGTTTAAATGTTTGTTAACGCACCCACGATACAGGAGAAATTCCTAGTTTGGGGCAACGATTTAAAAAAAGTAGATCTACTACAGTTACAGCAATGCATAAGTAGAGGCAATAAACATGAATTTGCTCAACTGGGGATCGAACATAGAACCCTAAGTCCCACAGCCGCGCTTGCGACCACCACAACAATCAAGTCAGTCATCCAACAATGTATATAAAATATAACAACCTATAAACAAAAATACATAACAGGCTCATGAAGAGACATTTCAACTTTTGTCTATAGGTCATACGCTATGCCCTAGTTGTCTGTGACCTAGGATTTAGTATTTATTTACGCTTTCTTGTTGACTGTAGCAGATTGGATACGTTTTATTGTTCGGTCATTACCGTCCGTCTGAAGATTGTGTCTGTATCGTCAAGATTGAAAGTCAATTCATATTTCGTGAAATAGGAGCACATTTATATTGACATATTTTTTTCTACTGTTATTTTATGTGAGGTTTCTAAATTGGTTAAGGTTGAATTCTTTCACTTGCACTTATTTAGCTTTTGTTTCTAAAAATCCGGGCGTGTCAGACTTTACTGACTAAACCTCACCCATGTTCCTTCTGTTGCCCTTTACGTTCCGGGGCCGCGGTATCTCTTTAGAACAATCCGCAACCCCGGCAGGCGGAGGCCCTGGCAATCCCTTCTGCTTTGCTCTTTGAGGCGCGCGTGAAACACAAACGCGCCGTTGACACGGCCTGTCGTCAATAGACGGACGGACGGTGAGTTAGCCATTGGTCACCGTCCACAGGCCCGCATCTACGGTGGCCGGGAGTCGTCTCACGGCAGCTGGGGTTCTCGACCCCTTTACACTAGATGACGATGATCAGCCACCGTTTAAGAGGTGGTTGTCAAAATCTTCCCGTATTCGTAAGTATTGAAGTGGTTAAATATAGCGTTAGGACGAATGAACGACCGAACACTAGTGTCCATGGAGTTTCTTGCCCATTCTTCTCCATAGAGATCAACGCTTTGGAATGGGCAACTGCAGTACTTTCACAAGTTATTATGTCTTATGACTGGGACTATAGCAACATCTTTTTTTGTTTTCATGATGATGAAAAGTGCCTGTAATGGTCTAATTGAATGTTGCGAGAAGACTCCCGGCCACCGTAGATGCGAGCCTGTGCACGGTGAGCAAAGGGTAGCTCACCGTCCGTTCGTCTATTGACGACAGGCCGTGTCGACGGCGCGTCAGTGTTTCACGGGCGCCTCAAAGAGATGTCAACAAAGCAGAAGGGCCTGCCAGGGCCTCCGCCTGGCGGGGTTGCGGGTTGTTCGAAAGAGAAACCGCGGCCCCGGAACGTAAAGGGCAATAGAAGGAACATGCGTGGGTTTTAGCCAGTACAAGTCTGACACCCCCCAGCTCCGCCCAGAGTGGGGGAAGTTATTTAGTGATTTCCCACCCCAAAAAAAATGGTCTAATTGAAATAAATGATTTGATTTGAAAAACAAACGTCTCGTAAACTAAAATATTAACGCTGTCTAATAATTATCATTAGTTTTCTCTTTTTAGGATTATGTACCTTAAAAGGAAAAGCAGAACCCTTATAGGATCACTTTGTTGTTTGGCTGTCTGTCTGTCAATATTCTTTATCTCGGGAACGCGTGAAAGTATCGAGTTGAAATTAAAATCTGATAATCAAGTCTGTAGTCCCTTGGATCCGTGAAAAATCAACCTTCTACCCTACCTACGTTCTAAAAGGTTGCCCCAAGAAAATTTTGAGACCCCTGACTCTTGTAGTTTCTGAGATTTAGTGATGAGTGAGACAGTTTGCATCATTACATCTGAAGCAGCATGTACCTGAGGGACACATGCGCCTGACCACTTCACCCTTATGCTCTGAGTAATAAGGTTGAAAACTGGCCAGGCGTCTGTGCTCTCGGTGGTACCCTACCGACCTCTAAAATCGCCGTAATATTGGTAATGAGAGCGCCATTCTAAGGAGTCAAACGTCAAAGTTAGACAGTTGCCAATGTTCAAACAAACAGTCAAAGTAACAAGTTAGAACATCCTCACTGTCGACTGTCAGTGAGGGCTCTAGACCTGGAGTTAATTGTTTTAGCCCTATTTGTAGAACGAACTGAATACCTGCCGTCACCTCATTACCAGACTGTTTTACTGTTTAACGTTTGTCTGTTGTTAAACACAGTTTCTAAACATTTGAGTTGTCTGAAATTCGTGAACTATTGGCTGTGACAGGTCTTCTTTACAATGTCACGCTTGTTATCCCGAAAGGTTAGGTAGATGTGTTCTTAATATTAAACCCAAATTTTGTCAGTTGTGTTTAAGTCCCATTTAATAGGAGCAAGCCCTTTGTCGTCAACCTGGCACACAGACAACGACGGGTGCGTTTAGAAACATTTAAACTCATAAACGGACAATGACCTGTATGCCATACAAATATTTGTTTCGCGCAGAAATTGAACCTGCGATACGCAGCACAACAGCCGATTGCTCATTCACTGCGACGTCGAGAAATAATATCACCTATTAATCTACATAGTTAGTATTTGGTATGCGACATTCAGCCCATCCTTCAGAGGACAGAACTATGCAGTATTTATGGGGTATTTATGGGGTGCAGTATTTTTGACGGGCCTGTTGGTCTAGTGGTTAGTGGCCCTGACTGCTGAGCCGGAGGTCGTGGGTTCGATTCCCACCCAGGACAAACTTTGTGTGATGAGCATGATTGTTTGTTCTGTGTCTGGGTGTGATTTATCTATAATATGTATGTATTTATAAATTATATAAGTATGTATATCAGTTGTCTGGTTACCATAACACAAGCTCTGCTTAGCTTGGGATCAGATAGCCGTGTGTGAGTTGTCCCAAGATATTATTTTATTTTATTTTATTTATGCAAATTTTCAAACTCCCAACCTCGCCTTGTTCAGTAATTTCAAACACATAATAAATACTCCGGTCTTAAACGTAACATCAATTCAAAAGAGCTTTTCGTCCCGAACCATAATAGCGTAATATTTCTAAAGGAAAATTAGCAAGAAAACGTTATGTCCCAAACTACTTTCGAGTCTTCGCAGACAATTAATTTGAATACGTTCTCAAACTATCGGAGAGTGGTCCGGTCTCCTCAAATGAGGACAGCCACGAGGACACCCATTTGTATGTAAATATAAGGAAAAAGTGCCTATTACTTAATGAGGGGGGGTCGTAAAAGTTAGTTGACTAATTTGGGAAGAGAGGGGAATCTTGGTCGAGTTTGTTTTGAATGTCATTTGGTACAGAATGGCAAGTTGGAACGTTAAGGTTGACGTCTGAGTTTTATGAGTTTTGAAGTGTGCCATTGCGTTAACTGACAAAAAATCTCAAGTGAGGAAAAGCAACTTTACTTGCCCGTTTTATGAAGTCAATCAACACAATACCATATTGTCTTTCTAATGGCCTCGAAATTTATCTTAAGGGAACATAGTGCCGCATGCCGGGATGAAGAGTAGCTTATGTGTTAATCCAAGTTATACACTATCTGTCAGCATGGCACAGAGGTCTGCCAAGGCCATGGCCTGCCGGGGATGCGGATTGTTTGAAGGAAATACCGCGGCCCCGGAACGTAAAGGGCGATAGAAGGAACATTGGTGGCTTTTAGTCAGTACAAGTCTGACTCCCCTCCCCCCGCTCCGCCCAGAGCAGGGGAAGTTATTTGATGATTTCCCAACCGCAAAAAAAAGAGGTACCGTATAATACAGTTACTACGCCGTCACCTAATAAAGTAAAAGTAAAATACTAGCTTCCGTCTGCGACTTCGTCCGCGTGGCATAGTTACTTTGGGCTAACGCTAACTTTAACCTGCGTGATGATCGAAGAAAAAATATCTTCCTCTCCCCTTTTCTTCCTTCTTTCTCTCCCTTTTCTCACTTAAAAAAAAGTCTATGTCCGTTTCCAGGTTTGGGACCCTGGAAACGGACATATTTATGTAGGTACCAAAATTCATCAAAATCGGTTTAACCATTTAGGCGTGAAGACGTAACAAACAAACAAACTCACTTTCGCTTTTATAATATTAGTAAGGACTTAACCTTAACTAATTTGGGTAAAGCAGGCATATAGTGGTCTTAAGAGGGCACGTGTAACACTGTCGCATCAATACCTTTAGGTTGTCTGGAAGATATCGCTATTAGCGATAAGACCGCCATTGTAACCATAGATTTAGCACTTTTTTATAAAACAGTTTGTTTTTTCAATTTTTGGTGTGCAATAAAGTATATTCTATTCTATTCTATTCTATTCTACCTTTAAGGATCTACCTGAGGACCGAGAAACGAGTATATGCGTAATAGGCTTATATTTAGACGAAGACAACCCACCTCACGAGGGCCAAGTAATCCTTACTAATATTATAAAAGCGAAAGTGAGTTTGTTTGTTTATTTGTTTGTTACCTCTTCACGCTTTAATGGCTAAACTGATCTTGATGAATTTTGGTACAGAGATAGTTGGGAACCAGGAGACGGACATAGGCTAATGATTTTTTAAAAAAAAGTGGGGTGTGAGGGAGAAAGAGGGAAGAAAAGGGAAAACTTAGCGTTGCTATTACAAATCAATAAAGCGCTAGGGGAACTGTGTTACCCCGAATTTAACGCAAGCGAAGCCGCGGGCAAAAGCTAGTAATAAATAAATGCTTCGGTCGAAGAGTTTTCCATACAATTTGATGAGGCGTCCCCTTGATATTTTAACGGCTTAATTTGTTGAGCCGCTAACAAAGTTTCTAAGAGGCTTACATGTTGTGTTTGTGTTTAAAATTATGTGATAATTGCTCGGTGCTCTCATTTTAGGGAATTTTGTAAATTGTGCTGTGTTAGAACATTTCTATTCTTATTCTTAATTGTAGACAAAATTTTCAAAATACACACACACACACACTAAAGTTTATGTAAAACAGCGAGCTTCACCCAGAATTGGGTTTTCTTAGCAAACCTTACATAGGTTTGTGGAATTATCAAATGTGTGCATAAATCTCTTCTGTTTCTTTTTAAAAAACGTTGCCCCACACTAGGATTTTTTCCTGTATCGTGGGTGCGTTTACAGACATTTAAACTCACATACACAAACAGCCAGACCCGGAACAACTATCTGAAGGTCATACAAATATTTGTTCCGTGCGGGGATCGAACCCGCGACACGTAACGCAGCAGTCAAACGCTTAGCCACTGCGCCAACCGTGTCGTTTCTCCCCCTTATCTCTATAAAAAAATTGCCTATGTCCGTTTCCAGGGTCCCAACTATCTCTGTACCAATATTCATCAAAATTGGTTTGGTCATTTAGGCGTGAAGACGGTACAAACAAACAAACACATTCACTTTCGCTTTTATAATATTAGTAAGGATATAAAGTAATACATATAATATACATAATATATACAATAAGTGAAATAAATACCTTGTTATAAATGTTCCTATGTTCCTTTCATGTACTCGTCTAACGATGGGGCCATAATATTGGATGAGAAAAGGTTGTGGGTTAGATTTGTTAAGACTGGTATGAATGACTTTAGAGTTGACTTTGGGGAAGTACAAAACCATTATTATCTGCCTAGTCTTTTCCCTATAATATTAGGATCGACTTTCGGCTGATTGTCCTTTCGTAAGCAGCTGAATACCAGTATTTAGTTGCAGGGGTAGTTAATAAAAGAGCGTTATATAAGTGTCAGACTCGCTCACCGAGGGTTCTAAACAAACTTGAGACATAAACACTTATTTCTTTTGACTGTGTAAACTTAGAGGGTTGATTTTTTCACAGCACAAAGTTGAGTATACGGTTTTAATTGCAACTTGATACCTCCACCACGCGTTTCTGAGATAAAGGATGTTGACTGACACTCAGACAGACGGACAGCAAAGTGATCCAATAAGGGTTCCTTATTGGAATGAAGTTCCTTGACGACAAAAAAAATGAGACCAAAAGTTGTAACGACACTTTTTGCTTACGACCAAAAGTTGTAACGACACTTTTTGCTTACGACCAAAAGTTGTAACGACACTTTTTACTTTTTACCAAAGTCTCTCTCTCTGTCTGTCTCTCTCTCTCTCTTTCTCTTTCTCATAGAAAGCAAGCTAGTTATTTTCGTTTCGTCTTTCTATTTCGCATTTAACAGTGTGGTGTCGCGACGATTATTTTTGTTGAGTGTATACAGGTTTTTTGTACATAATAAATAATAACTTCGTTCCTTCCGGGTGTCCAATGACACACCTTTTTATTTTTGTGATACGGTACCCTACAAAATCAAACTAACAAGATCAAGCTCCGATTTTTTCAAAACCTACAAAGAAACAATTTCCCAGGGTTTAACTAACACTCAACATTAGGACCTGTAGACGGTTCACCGTCCGTCCGTCTATTGACGACAGGTCGTGTCGACGGACGCGCGCCTCAAAAGATGTCAGCAAAGCAGATCGGCTTGCCAGGGCCACCGCCCGCCGGGGTTGCGGGTTGTTCGAAAGAGATACCGCGGCCCCGGAACATTAAGGGCAATAGAAGGAACATGGGTGGGTTTTAATCAGTACAAGTCTGACACTGCCCCCCGCTCCGCCCAGAGTGGGGGAAGTTATTTGATGAATTCCCACTCGCAAAAAAAACACTCAAAATTACCTTATAAACCCAAAAATTACGTTACCTCCATTAATTTACCAAACATCACCTTACTTGAGCAAAAATAACATCCTGAACAACACAATTTGACGGAAACAAACGACACAATTACTTTCTTTCCCCCACAATGGACGTAATTAGTCCACCACCTCGCCCCCAAGAGTGGGGGTGTTGGGGGATGTAAGATGAGCCTCCATACGTGGGATGAACGGGTATTGATAAAAACGTGCATTACAAAGTAATGGTCGTTATCGTTTGGGGTCAATTTAATAGTATTAAGAAAATAGTGGTGTCTAGCTATAAAGATTTACATAATTATCATCACGCTTAAATCCCTTAGGAGACACGCATAAGGTGTTGTTAAGTTTATTACTTGTTCATAAAATTGAATTTTTCTTAACATTTTTTTTGAAGTAAGCGTTGATATATCCAAGAGCTTTCTCCTGTATTGTTGGTGTATTTACAACAATTTAAACTCACATACACAAACAGCCAGACTCGAAACAACTACCTGTAATTAGCACATAAAAATCTGCTTCAAGCTATTCTATCTCTCTATTCTATGCTCTTTGCCTAGAAAATCTATATTAATATTTAACTAATATGGATTTAACAATTTTTAGCTCAAACTTAGGTTTGAGCTAGAGTCACGACCTTATGCTCAGCTTGCCCACTTGCGACCAATGAGTCAAGAGATTTACAAAAAAAATAAATCATGCGAAGTAAATACGCCTGGATATTTACCTGATACATAGATGGATTCTAAAAGCCTGATCAAGTGGCCGATCAGTAAATCTGCTGTCAAGTCTAGGGTTGCACCAAACACAAACAGCGCGCGGCGATTTAAAATCCTTACTAATATCTTCACGCCTAAATGGCCAAACCGATTTTGATGAATTTTGGTACAGAGATAGTTGGGGCCCTGGAGACGGACATAGGCTAACTTAAAAAGAGCGAAAAATGAGGGAGAAAGAGGGAACAAAGGAAAAACATAGCATTGCTATTACAATAAATAAGGCGCTAGGGCAAAAACTACAGGTAGCAGGTACCAGCAAATCAGGAAAGGGGAACTGTGTTACCCCGAATTTAACGCGGGCGAAGCCGCGGGCAAAAGCTAGTTATAGATAAATTAGGCGTATTTTAAACTATGGTATTTTTGTTTGCTTTATTGGTCTAGTGCTTATTAGTGCAGCTGAATTGCTGATTATAATTAAGGCTCTGGGTTCTTTTTGACGGCACGGTTGGCGCAGTGGCTGAGTGATCGACTGCTGCGCTGCATGTCACGGGATCGATTCCCGCAAGGAAAATATTTGTATGACCTACAGGTGGTTGTTTCGGGTCTGGTGGTGTATGTGTGTTTAAATGTTTGTAAACGCACCCACGATACAGGAGAAATTGCTAGTGTGGGGCAACGTTTTATTTAAAAAAAAGATCTGAAAAATATGCCTCATAAAGTTTTTCCGTTGGCAATTTAATTTTCGTAGGTTTGGAGCCTGGAGACTCTGAACACTTGGCTTCTGAAGCTATATGTCACTGGCAATACATATGCTGATTTCTATTACATTTGCCACTTTAATATAACTGACAAAATATGGATGAAATGTGCATGTCTGCCTGACCCTTTAAAAATTCCAAGTGCAGTGATATACCATGTCATTTGTCAAACCAAAAACATTTGAAAGTCAGTCGCTAAACCTACCAAACAATATTTAAAAAAAAACAGCTACAAGTAAAAGATCAGTTCTTTGCCAACCCTACCCTGCCCGTGGTTCACCCAAAATATAAAGCAATGCCATTAAAAATTTGCGTTTATACTCAATCACGGCGTAAGTGTACATCGTCTTGGAGACGCAACCACCTGGAGTGTATAAGACGAGGTTTTGGGTACTGAGTCATTGCTCGCTCAGCTCAGCTTAGCTTCGGAAGTCAGGGTTTTGCGATTAGCTTTGTAATTGGTTGAAGACAGGTTACAGCACTGTGGGTTCAGTAATGTGGATTGAATGAAGATGACGAATCATAGATAACTAGATAGAATATTTTTTATTATGTACACCATACAAATAACAAGAATAACATTAAACAACTTATAAATAGGGTGACAAAATGGGCGGTCTTATCGCTAAAAGCGATCTTTTCAAGACAACCTTTGGATGGATTTAAAGGAGGACAGACAGTACTGTAAGTAGTCTGTGGTGTAACATTTTTCATAATTAATAGCTACATTTAACAAAAAAATAAAACAATTAATATACATATAAAATAATAATCATGAAGAGCAAAGAAATATTTAATATTGTTGTTTAAGTAGAGAGGTAGTGCTTTTTGAACAGAATTTTAAAAGTGGACAGTGTTTGAACGCTCCTTACAGACATGGGCAGGGCATTCCATAGCCGTACAGCTTGAACTGTAAAGGAAATTATAATTTCTATCAACTAATAACTTCTATCTATCAAAGAGTTAATCAAATAAAGGTATTCTTTTAAATTCATTGTATCCTTAGTGATCCTGTTACAAGCGCTATTTATGAGCGTGAGGGAAGTCCTGGGTTCGGTTTTCAGGTCGTAACATCAGTCAGTAATTTGTCAAAAACATAGCTGTCAAACGGTCCCAAATTTTGGAAATCAGAATCCCCAGCCCTAGGTCAATCTTCCACCAAGAATCTTTATTCTACAGATGCACTACTGCCTAGTCCTTTGGGAACGCGTGATGTTTTGCTGATACAGTAAAAAAAAAATGTAACCAAATTACACTCCATTTTCTCAATGCTCCATGTTCAAAAATCTCGCTCATCCCTTTCATTCCTCGCTCATCTCATCTTACCTCAAGATTTATACATTGAATGTCGTGTTAAGGGCGTTATCTTGAAGCACACATTAGGCTGAGTGCGGATATATTATAATATATTGAATTGTGCGTGAGTGCCGTGTGTACCCGTTTTATGCCCCGTTCACGACTTCAGATGAAGTGACTTGTGACGCGACATGTGAGTGTGTCATTTGATTTCTTCACGTGAACTGATGTCGTGTTGGAAGTAGACGTGTGTCATTGACGGTTTTATGGTTAACGTAATTTAACTGTTAATCATCAATGGTCAACAGGTTGAAAAAACTGTTAAATTATTAATGTTAAATCAATATTATTAATGTTATGCCATTCCATGAGTTAACTTAACGTTTTGTTGTAAACAGTTTATTGAAGAATATTAGGACTAATTTTGAGTACGTTGAGCCGTTGACGCAGCTTATATTTTCAACCAGTTTTTTCGGAAACGAATAAAGTAATGTGTAAAGACGTGTTGACGTTTCAGTTTTTTCGGAAATGAATAAAGTAATGTGTAAAGACATGTTGACGTAAATTAACAGCTAATATTTTCAACCTGTTATTTCATTGATGAATAACAGTTAACTCGTTGACGAATGAAAAGTCGTTAAAAAAAACAGTTTGTTGATTGAACGCCCACCTCTAGTTGGAAGTCGCGATGTTTAACCTCTAGAGCACCAGCGGCACAAAAACGTGCCAGTAAACAAGTATTACCGTTGAGCCCCGCTGGCACAAATTTGTGCCACCAAACCCCGACCGATTTAAAACTATGCATTAAAATCAGATTACGCGTACCATAAGAGCCCGCCCGGCGGTTCTTGACGGATAGTTGACGTAAATAATGGCGGTCCTTGAGAGGTAAAAGGTGCCTTTCGATAACTTCATTGAATTAAATTGCTGGATTTTTGACGTTGTTGCCAAGAAACTGACATTCTATCAGCGATCACGATATTGTAATAATAAAGAAATATATCCAGTTAACGTCAGCTATCGAAAAGATTAAATTAATTCTCTTGAATGTCTTTGCACAAGTACGAGACGCTTTGAAAGTGTTTGTCAGTTATCTAAATCACCGGTCTCGTGACTCATGGCGTACTTTTTTTTTGGGGTGAGAAACCATTAAATAACTTCCCCCACTCTGGGCGGAGCGGGGGGGAGTGTCAGACTTGTACTGACTAAAACCTACCCATGTTCCTTCTATTGCCCTTTACGTTCCGGGGCCGCGGTATCTCTTTCGAACAACCCGCAACACTCATGGCATACTAAGAAATGTTTTTTTTTTAAATTTGTGTTCACACTCACTGCAGTCACTGTCACAGAAAGAAAACAATGTATTGATTGCAATGACGACAAGCACTCAAAATAACTAACTAAAATAAACATCACATATCCTCAAATATTTATAACTAGCGAGCCCAGCGACTTTACCCACTGCAAATCTCCTTATTGTCCTAGCATAATCATATAATTATGGTCTACTAGCTTTTGCCCGCGGCTTCGCTCGCCTTAAATTTGGTATAACACAGTTACCCTTTCCTGCTTTGCAGGTACCTGCTACTTGCAGTTTATGCCCTTGCGCCTTATTGATTTGTAATAGCAACGCTAAGTTTTCCTTTTCTTCCCTCTTTCTCCCTCATATCCCACTTTAAAAAAAATAGCCTATGTCCGTCTCCTGGTACCCAATTATCTCTGTACCAAAATTTATCAAAATCGGTTTAGCCATTAAAGCGTGAAGAGGTAATAAACAAACATACAAACAAACTCACTTTCGCTTTTATAATATTACTAAGGATCAATTTCGTTATGCAATGCCTATGCAAAATTTCAACTCTATCCATGCAGATTTACCAACCTCTTTCACCCCCTTACGGGTTAGCTTTACAAAATCCCGCACCTACCTACGCCCTAAAAGGATCCCCTAAGCAAGTTTTAAACTCCTAATACTTGAGTATCTGAGATTTCGTGATGACAGAGTCAGTGATTTTCTCTTTTAAAATCAAATCAAAAATGTTTATTTGTAAGAATATAGTACAATAGATGTTATAATATTAGTTCCAGCATATCCTGCCATACTATGACGTACAAATATTTCCATAAAAATAATAATCAGGGCTTATATTATTAAACTAATAGTAATTTATTATACATTTGAAGATTTAAATTGTATTGTAGTAATAATATTGATTAACATTGAATATATATTTGGTGGATATGGTAAAATAGGGTGTATGTTACTAACGACTTATCCTATAAATATTCTTTGACACTGTAATAATTTTTCGCTAATAACAGTCTACCCAATACCCTTTTAAACAACGATGATGTTGTCGCTCGAACGTTTAGTTCGTGGCCAAGCATTTATAATGTGTTTCAAACCACGGCACTGGGGATATGGATTTTTTATTTTTGTAGAGTTATTGAATATTATTAGGAAAAAGGGAAAGTAAGTTTTCAAAGAGATGTTTTTGATACACAAAAGGGTAAAAGTCTTGGTGGATTCTTTTATATTAAGTTTATTAAATTGAGTATATTCTGGGGAATGGTTTTTTGGTACCGAAATAGAATGGAATGTTTTGTAAAACAGTACCTCTTTGGTCTAGTGGTGCGGCGGCGGCGGGGCGTGGGTGGGGTCTTGGATTCGATCCTTGGGTTGGGTTAAGTATTATTATGTTTTTCCATTACGAAATTTCTTGTAGTTGGTCGGAGTGATTTTAAGGGTACTTCAAAAGAAAAATTGAAACCCTTTTTGAATCAATTTATTGTCCGTTTTTCTGTCTGTTTGTCAAGAGTTTTTATCTTGGGAACGCGTGAAGGTTTCGAATTGAAACTCCTATAAGTAAAGGTAGTCAAAAGATATGGTTTTTTAGCATATTTTTTCGGAACCCTCGATGCGCAAGTCTGGCTCGCTCTTTGCGAGTTTTTGTAAATACCCATAATATTACCAGTTTATACTTTTTTTTGAGAATGGAAAAATTAAATCATTAAATAGCTTCCCCAGCACTGCGTGGAGCGTTTTTTTATAGTGAGAAATGAGGTACAGAGAGGGAAGAAAAGGGAAAACTTAACATTGCTATTACAATAAATAAGGCACATAAACAAGGGCAAAAACTACAGGTAGCAGGTACCTGCAAATCAGGAAAGGGGAACTGTGTTAACCCGAATTTAACGCGAGCGAAGCCGCGGGCAAAAGCTAGTTAACTATATTTGCGTAAACAAAATCATCACAGAAATAGAAATAACCAGTTATAATTCACACGAACCATCCTTAAACGTGACCCCATCAAGATCTCAATTTGGGTGTCCCCTAAATTAGGTCTTATAAGGTCTATCCCATTCAGCTGGCTCCAGTTGGATTATGCCCTTTCAGACCATCAAAATGGTTATTTTGAAGCTGCAAAGGGAATTAGAAATAGTCTTACTGTAATACAAGTTGAGAAGTTTACGATCCCTTTTTGTTTTTTTTTTTGGGTGAAAACATCAAATAACTTCCCCCGCTCTGGGCGGAGCGGGGGGTGTGTCAGACTTTTACTGACTAAACCACCCATGTTCCTTCTTTTGCCCTTTACGCTCCGGGGCCGCGGTATCTCTTTCGAACAACCCGCAACCCCGTCAGGCGGAGGCTCTGGCAGGCCCCTCTGCTTTGCTGACATCTCTTTGAGGCGCGCGTGGAACACAAAGTTTACGATCCCTTGTGGATGTTTTTATGTCTTGAATGTGAGTGTTGATGTATGTGTAGATTAATTTGACATTACGTTTTACTGACGTTACGACATGGTTGGCGCAGTACTTGAGTGACCGACTGCTGCCCTGCGTGTCGCGGGTTCGATTCCCGCACGGAACAAATATTCGTATGACCTGCAGATAGTTGTTCCGGGTCTGGCTGTTTGTGTATGCGAGTTTAAATGTTTGTAAACGCACCCACGATACAGGAAAAATCCTAGTGTGGGACAATGTTTTTTTTAAATAGTTAGTTGAGGGTTTGGTTAGATAATAACGGACGCCCGGTTCGATCTTTAGGTTAAGCATCTCATGCTGAGGTGGGTCCGTGGATGGGTGATCATTCCTAACATACAGAAAACTGTTCCTGTCATTTTTAGATGTCTCACAGTCGTTACAAGAAGTCAGTGACCTAATAATCTGACAAGCAATCTTTGAAAACCAGTTAGTACTGGGTATTACAATACCCCTTGTATTGTATACCCCTTGTATTGTAATACCCAGTACTAACTGATGTGTGAAGGTGAGATAGGCATTCGAAAAATGTTCCAATATTATTTAATCGGGATAAAATAAATCTCACACAGAAATTCGTTTGTTTTTTCTGTGTAGGACGGTAGGACGCCTTCCTTCCACCTCTGGGCGATCCCATATGGGTTATAAGTCATGTTATTTGACCACATAAATCTACCTTTATCTTGTGATTTACTAAACTGGACACTGTTTATGTAAACAAGTCCTAAGCTAACATAGGAACGTGGTGAGTAAGGATGCATTACGTGTGAAGAAAGATTTTCTTTGGCCATTCTGTCACATATGTATTTCTCTAAGATTTAAATGATAATGATAAATGATGAGTTTATTTTGCAAGTAGGTTTTCGCAAACATTTTAACACGTCTTTTTAAAAACTAGATGAGGTTGGTGTTTCGTACCCGACTACTCTGAGAAGAAATAGCCGAAACAAACTCAGAGGTCATAGTCTCTTCTAAGGTCCAGACAAAAAATCTTGGTCAACTTACATGAGGACTATGCAGATTAGTGTCTGAAATGGTCTTTTTAAGAAAGCAGTACAAAGATAAAGAACTGTTAATCTATCGTGTGATTAGATTTTTTGTAAAGGCAAACGTTTCCTCGGTTATAGTGCACAACTGCTTACCTCTGTGAGGAAGTAAGGTGGGCAGAATCGTATCGTACGTGTTTGTGGATGTAACTTGACTTCAAAAATGTTGGTTATAAAATCATGTCCGTTTTGACACGATGTTTTGAGCCATACCGAGTTTCCCCCGTGCTTCCGTTGTGGATGGTCCACGACGATGATCCCCGGACCCAGCAAGCTGCAGCATCATGTGAAATAGTCGGTCCTTAATAAAATACATTATTCTATCATCATGCATAATGGCAACAAAAAAAATAAATAATGGCAACAAAAAAACTGAGGCGTCAGCCCAGCTGCCATACAAACATACCTATATACATAAATGATGCTGCAAAGCGTTAGAATATCGACAAGATTTAAAAAAAAAATGTTGCACTCGGGGACTGCCGGGGTAAAGGTATTGCATAGAATTTTTTATCAACTTCTCAACATCAACACCTCAAAAAAAATCTAAATATAATATAAAAAAAAAATGTTAATAAAAAAGAAGTTGCAAAAAGAAAAACAATACTTTAGGTTTGATCCAGCGTACTGTCGTTTAACAGTCCGATTCTTTACCAAACACGCTGACAGAACATTGGAATCAATCAAGTCAATTGAAATAACTGACCGTATTCGTAATGAAAGTGTTAGGTTTTTTTCGTTTGAATTTCTTGATTCGCTCGCCGCGCTCACAGACCGCGATAAACGCTATGTATTAGCTTAAAAAAAATGTTGCCCCACACTAGGAATTTCTCCTCGTGGGTGCGTTTACAAACATTTAAATTCACATACACAAACAGCCAGACCCAGAACAACTATCTGAAGGTCATACGAATATTTGTTCCGTGCGGGCCGATCGAACCCGCGACACGCAGCGCAGCAGTCGGTTACTCAGCTACTGCGCCAACCGTGTCGTCCAGTAACACTCACATTCAAGACATAAAAACAACCACCAGGGATCGGAAACTTCAAGTTCACATCGACCAAAACTTCTGAATCAAACTTGTATAACAGTAAGACTATTTCTAATTCCCTTTGCAGCTTCAAAATAACCATTTTGATGGTCTGAGAGGGCATAATCCAACTGGAGCCAACTGAATGGGATTAGACCTTATAAGACCTAATTTAGGGGACACCCAAATTGAGATCTTGATGGGGTCACGTTTAAGGATGGTTCGTGTGAATTATAACTGGTTATTTCTAGTTATGTGATGATTTTGTTTTGTAGCCAGACCCGAAACAACTACCTGTAAGGTCATACAAATATTTGTTCCGTGCGGGGATCCAACCCGCGAAACACAGCGCAGCAGTCGATGGCTCAGCCACTGCGAAAACCGTGTCGTCAACAAAAAAGTCATTCATTATTTCAAGACCACCAACCTGCCCAAATCACGATCCATTGACAATGGCTCAAGCAATATTTAGCCTTTGCTTGCGTCGATACAAAAAATAAACCTTATATTAAAATCGCCGCCTAGCCATATCACACGTTGGATGGATTGGATTTACAAAATATATCTATAATAGCTACCCAAATATTGTTCGTCCAATCCTTTATGTTAATTTTAGGGATCCTTCTGCGTAGATATAGCGACCTTTTTAAGTCAACGACAAAATTTGATGGCTTCTCCTTACTGTATACTAACAAATAAGTCAAGATTTGTCTATGTAAGTCTATTTTGATGTTAATGTTATTTTGACGTGATAACGTCTTTAAAATCGTTTTAGTCTGGTGACATGTTCAGAAACTTGTGTCACACCAAAACCTCACAAGCGACATTTCATAAAGATGGTCGCGCCATCTGTTACTTGACTCGAAAAAAAAAACTTTAAATTAGTACTTAATTTCATTTAAGATGTCACTACTGGTGATAACTTATATCACCAATAAGACGTTATCACGTAAACATCTCAATCGTAAACCTACTTTACAAACAACCAATTTTTTTTCTTAGAAATTCTGTTTTTCTGGCGAAAGATTTGGTTTTTCTTCTTCTTTTAAGTATTTTGTCACAGCAGCACTGATTGATCTTTCGGGTAAGCATTTGTAGAGGTGAGTCTGCAGATGGGTGACCATCTATTAGATTCCGAGACTCTATGTGCCTTGTAACGCATGTTAAGCTGTTGGCTCTAACTGTTCTTGATCTTCTGACTGTCTGTAAGGTCAAATGTCTGATAACCAGAGTTGCCAAAGGGTATGACGACCCGATAAATCTGGACTCTATCGAAACACCAGCGCTGTGACGTTCTCTTAAATAATACAGCACCATGCTTAGGTAGAAGCATTTTAGGCCTCGTCCAGGCCCAATTATGGTTATGTGTGTCTAATTTTGTATTTATTATTTCGTCCTTCGGTGTCAAATCAATATATTTACTTTTTTCTGTAGACCCTGGAGACGGACATAGGCTACTTTTTGTATTTTTGTAACCCTCCACTTCCCTAAAATAAGGGATGGAAGTTTGTATGGAACATTCCGCAATTTTTAAGGTTGGAAGTTCAAATTGGAGTGTGGAATTTTTGTCACTAACAAAAATATACCTTTTAATATAATTTTTTTTTGGATATCTGCCCCCAACCCCTTAAAAGAGAGGATGAAATTTTATATGGGACTTTTCGCAGTTTTCAAGGTAGGAAGCTAAAAACCGGTACACACTCTTTGTTACCAACGAAAAACATCTGCAAATCAGGAAAGGGAACTGTGTTACCCCGAATTTAACGCGAGCAAAGCCGCGTAGGCAAAAGCTAGTAATACAATAAATTCAAAAACCTAAAGCTTTGTCAGCTCAACAGCAGTCGGGTTAAGACACACGCATAAACTACAATAATGCTCATTATGCCTTCCTTACATGCCTGTGGACGGTGAGCAATGGGTAGCTCACCGTCCGTCGGTCTATTGACGACAGGCCGTGTCGACGGCGTTTTAGTGTTTCTCGTGCGCCTCAAAGAGATGTCAGCAAAGCAGAGGGGCTTGCCAGGGCCTCCGCCTGCCGGGGTTGCGGGAAAGAGATACCGCGGCCCCGGAACGTAAAGGGCAATAGAAGGAACATGGGTGGGTTTTAGTCAGTACAAGTCTGACACTCCCCGCCGCTCCGCCCAGAGCGGGGGAAGTTTTTTGATGATATCCCACCCCCAAAAAAGAAGCCTTCCTTACATACTTACATAAAACTCCTTTTCGATACCTACTTAATTATTTTTAATGAATCATAAGACTCTAGTCAAATGGAGGTGAGCAGGCAGTGAAGTGTATGGTTTTCACGCATCAAAAGATTTCATGTATGTAGCTACAAATTGCTCTGAATCTACTTATGTTTACTAAATCGCGTTTACATCTCAATGGATGTGAATTTTGGTGAATTTCATTCGAGTACGTAATTATCTATTAATTATATTAATAGATAGTACATATATTGGTTTGGATTTTATGAAGTTTTGTATCTATATTATTCGTAATATCCTTACTAATACATATTTTAAAGCGAAATTGAGTTTGTTTGTTACGTTTTCACGCCTAAATGGCTAAACCGATTTTGATGAATTTTGGTACAGGGACTCTGGAGACAGACATAGGCAATTTTTTTTAAAATAAAGTGCGAAATGTGGGAGAAAGAGGGAAGAAAAAGGAAAACTCAGCTTTTTTATTACAATAAATAAGGCGCATGGGTAAAAACTACAGATAGCAGGTACCTGCAAATCAGGAAACTGTGTTACCCCGAATTTAACGCGAGCGAAGCCGCGGGCAAAAGCTAGTTTATTTTTAAAAACTTTATTTAATGCCTTAAGTACTTTCTACCTGGTCACTTTTCACCTGACAAAACATGGTGCAGGGTCCATAACATAAAGTTTTCAAGAAAACATTTATAAATAAAATAAAACGTTAAATACTTATAGGTACTATACATTCGAATTCGAAAAAAAATCACTTAAGACAGAACACAAAATAAAGTTTATTTGTAAATAATTAAACTTAGGTACTATTCTTTCTTAAAATAGTCTAGTAAAAAATATTTCCATTAAAAAGTAAACTGATACTTTCCATAATCATCTAAAAATTAGTGTTACTAGACAGCGGTTTAAACAACATCTTGAACTGATTGTGTCTCCATATATCAGGCGTCCCGTATCGGGGCCCACACCTCAGCTAATTATGCGGCCCAAACGGCCCTGGGCCCCCGGGGTGACAGCGGTCTGACACGCGTAGGCTCCGCAAAATACATAAATTTAATTATACCTTAGTAATGATTTATATTTGCATTATCTGTTTATTTTTAGTACCGTTGTTTGGGGCTCGATGTCATAATTGGATTTATTGTTTTTGGGCAGTTTGGGACGGATGTAATAAACCATACGGCTGGTGTTTTTAGGTTTTCGTAACTTAAAAGGAAAAAAACGGAACCCTTTTTTTTTGGGGTGGGAATTCATCAAATCGCGTGTCAGACTTTTACTGACTAAAACCCACCCATGTTCCTTCTTTGCCCTTTACGTTCCGGGGCCGCGGTATCTCTTTCGAACAACCCGCAACCCCGGCAGGCGGAGTCTCTGGCAAGCCCCTCTGCTTTGTTGACATCTCTTTGAGGCGCGCGTGAATGACGAAGGACGGACGGTGAGCTACCCATTGCTCACCGTCCACAGGCCCGCATCTACGGTGGCCGGGAGTCGTCTCGCGGCGCCCGGCGCTCTCCCGCGGTGGCTGGGTTGGCTTGAGGTTCTCTCCCTCAAACGCCCGGCCACCTCCTTTGCTAGCATTACTGCTTCGCAGAAGGAGGTGACCGCTTCCCATTCCCTCTCGCTCCGAACCATGGACTGAACCAGGGCCGGACGCGAGAGATCGCCGCCGCCGAAAACGAAACCCTTAACGAAGACCCTTGAAGGTATCGAGTTGAAATTAAAACCGTATACTTAAATCTGTAATCACTTAAAGCTGTAAAAACCGGCCAAGAGCGTGACGGGCCACGCTCAGTGTAGGGTTCCGTAGTTTCCCATCCGTCACAATAAGTGTTCTTTACCACGGTAGGTCATGAAAGCACGGAAAATCTTAACATCGACTTTAAAAAAAATGACGTCATTACGCAACGCCATCTATCGAACCATTTATGAACTGGTTTTTACCTTAACATTTTGATGGTGTTAAAAAAATGAATTTTAGTTTTGTTCTAAATTGCCTTAGCATGTTCTTGATAGCAGTTTTATGTAGTTATAAGATACCGCCAATGCCAAGTAGAGACCAACCGAACAATTCGGTAATACCCGATCCAATGTAATAAGTACCTACAGCGCCATCTCTCGGGGAATTGGGTTACAAAGACGTGCAAGGAGGTAATTTTGGATTGCGAGAACCGATTTCAATAATTCTTTTTTGTTTAAAAAAAAATACGTTCAGGATTTTAAAAAGTTAAAAAAAATGCTTGCATATACGATTATACTACAAACTTAGTCCAGAAATTATTTTGTACAAAAACTGTTGTGTCAATCAAGTTCAAAATAATTTTCATAGAAAGTCCTTATAAAGTTCTACTTTTCAGAATTTTTTCATATTTTCTAAACTTATGGTTCAAAAGTTAGAGGGGGGGGGACGCATTGTTTTTTACTTTTGGAGCGATTATTTCCGAAATTATTGACATTATCAAAAAATGGTTTTAGTAAACCCCTATTCATTTTTAAATACCTTTCCAACAATATATCACACGTTAGGGTTGAAATTAAAAAAAAAATCACTTCCCACTTTACATATAGGGTGGCTACCCTAATAAAACATTTTTTTCCAATTTTTATTTTACCACTTTGTCGGCGTGATAGATATACATATTGGTACCAAATTTCAGCTTTCTAGTGCTAACGGTCACAGAGATTAAGCGAGGACGGATGGACGGACGGACAGACAGACATGGCGAAACTATAAGGGTTCCTAGTTGACTACGGAACCCTAAAAAAACAATACTCTATGTTTACGCAGTCAAAAGATATGGCTGTTTATGTCGCAAGTTTGTACGGAACCTTCGGTGAGCAAGTCTGACTCGCTCTTGTCCGATGTTTACCAGAAACTTAAGTATATCTCTATATATTCTCGCATTCTCGAGATAAACGCTATTGACAGACAGACAGATACAGAACACTAAAAGTGAAAGTATACTTCAAGCTCACCACTGCCTAACCCTTGATTAGAGGTCTTGTATTAATAGGTATTGTACTTTTAAATCTTATTTCCTTCTAATATTATAAATGCGAAAGTTTGTGAGTATGGATGTATGTTTGATCGTCTTTCGTAAAAAAACTACTAAACGGATCTTGATGAAATTGGGCACAGAGGTAGATTATAGTCTGGAATAACACATAGGATACTTTTTTATCATCATGCGGGCGAAGCCGCGGGGCGCAGCTAGTAATATTATAAATGCGAATGTTTGTGAGGATGGATGTATGGATATTTGATACTCTTTCACGTCAAAACGGCTTAACGGATCTTGATGAAATTTGGCACAGAGCTAGATTTATAGTCTGGAATAACACATATGATACTTTTTTTCGAATATCACGTGGGCGAACCCGCGGTCGCCAGCTAGTTACAAATATTTTTGTTTACAAAAAATAACCTTTTACCACCGGGGACTCATCAAACACACTTGCCCACGAATTAACTTAATTACATTTTTCGCATAACCCGCAAGGGGTTGCAGTCCTACAGTTAATCTGCCACGATGACATGTGTTTTAACTAGTCAATTAAACCAGCCGGCTCCCTTGTCAATTGAACCTTTGAGCGTTAGTAATTAGTTGAGAGCTCTAGCCTTAATATATGTATGGGGTGTAGTGTGCCTAGAGTCTAGGGTCGACGCCATTTTGTAAGGTTGATGTCAGTCTGACAAATTACTTGAGATAATTTATGGATGTGATGTACTAGGTATGTTTAAAGAGATTGTTTATTCTCCTACAAAAATACTTCTTTATATTTGATGGCACGATGTTGCTCAGCGGTTCAGCGGTTGGCTGTACGGAATAAATATAAATTACAGTTTGTTTTTCCGGGTTTGGCTGTTTGTATAAGTGAGTTTGAATGTTTGTGAATGCACCTACGATACAGGAGAAGTTCTTATTATGACCTACCAAAACCACAAGCATGATCAGCTTTTAATACTCCGAATGCTGGGGTATACGTCTCCTCTTTGTGAGGGTAGTTTGCCAAGCTAGCGTAGTGCGTGGAGCAACTACCTGACTGTGATCTCCACAACCCAGTTTGTACTAGATAATACGATACCCTTGTTGTCAGATATTCAGACCACTGACTACTTGCAACGACTGTCAACTATCTACAAATGACATCTGGGACCGACTTAACGTGCTTCACGGGGCAAGGAGGAAACTAGGTATGTAGTGGGTGGTCACCCTTCATTCAAGCAAGCGCGGCTTAACCTAAAGATTGATCTGAATCTCTTATTTATTTACAGACTAACCCGCGATTTCGTTCGCGTGGCATAGTTACTTCGGGCTAACGCTAACTTTAACCCGCGTGATGATCGAAAAGAAATATCTTTCTCTCCCCTTTTCTTCCCTCTTTCACCCCCTTTTTTTAGCCTATGTCCGTCTCCGGGGTTCCAACTATCTCTGTAACAAAATTCATCAAAATCGGTTTGGCCATTTAGGCGTGAAGAAGTAACAAACAAACAAACTATTATAATATTGGTAAGGATGAGCTATCCTTTTTGCTTGGCACAAGTAGGGCTGTGTGAATCGATAAGTCTATTGTTTTGGATAGTCGGTTCGTACTTATAAAATGATCACAAACATAAATCTAGCCGTGTCGACGGCGCGTTAGTGTTCCACGTGCGCCTCAAAGAGTTGTCAGCAAATCAGAGGGGTTTGCAGGAGCTGTTGCCTGCCTTAGTTGCGGGTCCGAAAGGGATACCGTGGCCCCGGTACATCAAGGGCAGAAGAAGGAACATAGATGTTATTGAGTCAGTAATCGTCTTACACTCCCTTCCGCTCCGACCAGAGCGGGAGAAGTCTTAAAGACTGAAGAGTTTGCTTCTCGACAATCTTGTCGCAACCCTCAGCACGTTTTTTTTTGTTAAAAAGCAAATTCTGTCAGTTTTTAATTTATGTTTTAATTTTTAAAAATTTTATTTAGTGTTTATTTTGTTAAAATAGTATTTGGTTTACTTGTATTTAAAAGAAAAGAGTGCATCTCGCCATCAAACGTAAAGTTTGGTGAGTAATATTGTATTTCTACGCAAAAATTGTTTGAGAAATAAATAAATTAAAAAAAAAAAGTTATTTGATGATTTCCCATCCGAAAAAATGAATCTATCTAAAACCTATAAACATATCATAGTTCAAATACATGAATATCTAAGTTTATCTCACCAAAAGCACGCCTCATGAAATGTAAGATGAATATAAGTCTAAGTTGAAACATGAACTTATCTCCGTTTTAAAATAGTGACAGGGCGCTAAGTTATGGACAACTTACAAGTTTCTCTGCTAAGTTGAGATCTTACAAAGTATGTACATATCTAGCGAACTAGTTTGTTCAACATATTTTTAGAGCTTTACACTTTGTGTAATCTTTTATATCGTTCTTATTTTAAGGATTGGCTATCTTTAGACTTTTTTGTTTTTGTATCAGGAATTTCTTCAGTAACAAGGAGCATGGAGTCTTGATTTGTGTCCAGCTGGGTAGCTGGGTACTATGACGTCTTAAAGCAGAACTTATTCCACTGAAGGAAAGAGACAGAGCTATACAGGGTGTCTAGCACCATCTCTTTCTCACACAGGAATAAGAACTGCTATAAGATGTCATGATAACCCTACAGTTGATGATAATAGGCTCACTCCCATTCATATCTACCTAGTCTTTGCCCAACTATGGTGGGGTCAGCTTCCAGTCGTAACAGATGCAGTTGAATACCAGTATATTACATGGAGCGACTGCCTGGTAATACGATACTCCCTGGCTTTTTTTTTCGTGGATGGGTAATTATCAAATAACTTCGCCCACTCTGGGCGGAGCGGGGGGGAGTGTCAGACTTGTACTGACTAAAACCCACCCATGTCCTTCTACTGCCCTTTACGTACCGGGGCCGCATTATCTCTTTCGAACAACCCGCAACTCCGGCAGGATACTCCATGGCTTACTCCCATTATCCAACATTAAATGGTACTTAATGTACCTCCACCTCTGTCCAACAATTCGGAGAGTACAGGGGGGTGTAATGTTATGTTCAAATCATTTATTTGTAACAACATAAAGGTGTTATATAGAATACAAGGTGTTCTGTATTATAACCAAGTAAGGTGTGCAAAACATGCAAAGTCAGTTACAAACAATCATGTAAATACAGTGTACAGAGATAGTTGGAACCCTGGAGACGGACATAGGCTAAAAAAAGTGAGACAAGTGGGAGAGAGAGAGTGAAGAAAAGGGGAAGAAAGATTTTTTTTTTCGATCATCACGCGGGTTAAAGTTAGCGTTAGCCCAAAGTAATTATGAAACGCGGACGAAATCGCGGGTGGGAGCTAGTATTATATAAATGGAATGTCATAACAGATTGAATAGTAAAATACATATGAGATGACAAAAGATAAATGAGAATATAATTATGTCAAAAATCAAATGTTAAAAATAATATAATACATAAGTCAATATTTGTTTTCTAAATAAAATTGCATCTGACTGTAATCAAACCCAGGACCTTTTTACTCAAATATCGTGACCAGTACTCCTAAAACCACTGCTATATTTTCCATTGATTCAACCACAACAAAAGCCAAGATACCATAGATTATTTCCCCTCTATAACATGACACTGTAATATTTGACACCCAGTATATCCCATGAGAAACTGATAGTTGATACAGTGAATTTAAAGCGAGAATAATAATATGTTCGGAAGGGGTGAGCACCGATAAATAATGTAAGATGATGCGGAAGCGACACCCCTGAGGGGAGTTGTGTGGGTATAAGTTGTCTAATACACACACTTATAAGAAGATTGGTTAAAAGCGGGCCGGACTCGCGTTCCGTGCAAAATTGCGGCGTAAACAGGGATATCAAATCAAATCATAGCATTTATTTCAATTACAATATTACAGGCACTTTAGAATGTCAAGAAACAAAATGAAGCTACAGTTCCGGTAACAAGGCACTGTAGTTGCCCATTCCAAAGCGATCTCTATGGAGAAGAATGGGCAAGAAACTCCATGGACACTCTTTTAAATAATAATATTATTACAAAATCGTATATACATCATATCTTTAGAGAGTTGATTTTTTCACATCGCAATGGGAATCGGACACAAACAAAATTAAAACCATATGCTAAAATCTGTGGTGATTTGAGTATATGGTTTTAATTTCGTTTTCGATATAAAGTGTCTTGACAGACAGACGGACGGAAAACAAAGTGATCCAATGAGGGTTTCCTTTTTTACTTTTAAGGGACGGAACCCTAATTAATAATAATACATTTGTTTCTCTCTTTATGTGATTTTTGTTTTTGACATGGTTTTAGTAGCTTCACTTATATCTGTGTAAAAAAAACTTGGAAGTTTTTAACCCATTCACTTCCCGGTTTTCAATGGAGCTTAAAATTTGCAACCATGTTTATTTTGGGAGAAAATACAACGAGAAAGTTTGGGAGTGGCGCCAATTACAGAAAAAAATAAAGGTATGGACAAGTAATGAGGTGATGAAGAAGAGATATAGGATAAAGTGGGACAGGAAGGTTAAAGAGTAGACATCTACTCTTGAATTGATCTGATTTTCTCTGAATTGATCTGATTATGAACTGTGCAAGGAATGACATGAAAAAGAAATGAGTAAATGATGCCGTGACGACTGACAGGGGAGAATGAAAGAAGAAAACGTGTTGCGTCGACCCCAAATTGAATGGGACAAGGGCAGGAAGATGATGATTTTTTGTACCCTATCACAATGTTGTCGTATTTTACCCAAAGGTTGACTGGTAGAGAATGCCTTATGAAGTCCGTATGTACCACTATTGTACATGAAGTTTAAATAAATAAATGGGTTTAACTCCTCAGACAGAAGAATATTGATCTAAAAATTTAAACATGACATAAACACTTTTTCAAACTTTGCCCCACACTAATAATGTCTCCTGTATCGTGGGTGCGTTTAAAAACATTCAATCTTGTACTCACAAACAGCTAGACCCGGAACAACTATCTGTAGGCCATACAAATATTTTGCTCCGTGTAGGGATCGAAACTGCGACACGCAACGCAGCAGTCGATGGCTCAGTCACTGCGCCAACCAAATCTTAAAACATATTAAGTAAAGTAAGTTAAAGCAAGTATTTAAATTTTCTTAAGACCTTGTTTTTCTGTATCTAGCAAATGTTTTTCTGTGAGAAAAATAAGTGTTCAAGTTCTTTTATGGCGTCAGTTTTTGAACAAAACAAGGTATTTTTACGATAAAAAATAAAGAGGAAGGAACTTGGCTTCACTTTGTAGTGGGTACTTGAGTTTTAGGTGTATTTTGTTTTAAGAATTACTAATTACAACCACTGAGCAGAATAACTAGACTCGTGGCGTAATAACAACAGCGCTTCGTGTCAATCTACTGGTTAAGTCACGCTTTCTTAGGTTTTTTTATTGATTGTACTTGATTTGTTATCGTTGCCGTCTCTTTATATATAAGAAACTAGATTTTACCCGCGGCTTCGCTCGCGTTAAATTCGGGGTAACACGGTTCCCCTTTCCTGATTTGCAGGTACCTGCTATCTGTAGTTTTTGCGCTTGCGCCTTATTGATTGTAATAGCAAAGTTAAGTTTTCCCCTTTCTTCTCTCTTTCTCCCTCATTTCCCACTTTTTTTTTTATAAATAGCCTATGTCCGTCTCCAGGGTCCCAACTATCTCTGTACCAAAACTCATCAAAGCCATTAAGGCGTGAAGACGTAACAAACAAACAAACTCACTTTCGCTATAATATTAGTAAGGATTTGTATGTTTGTGTGGATGCACAAGGAGTTGTTCACTAAAGCAAGCGACCCTACAGGCTCGCGTTAGATGTACTACCAAGGCTTGCGAAATATAATAAAAGCTGCATGTTTATGTGTGTCCGGATATTTAATAAGATACCAGATGAATTTAAAACACTAAATACGAGTTTGTTTAAAATTAAATTACACAAATGGCTGTCTCCTAAAAGTTTTTACAGTGTCCGCCGCGAGCGCCAACTAGTTTGGTATAAAAAAGGATACTATCACTCACATAAAACCGATCTAGCTAAATCTCATTTCTGTGAAAAATTGTTTCTCTATTTTCACCCGAGCAAGGCTCGGTCGTCCAGGTATTTATTAAAAACAGATTATTTTGTTTTAAATAAGGTAAAATAAGCTCAAATGTATTGTAATACACTTAGTGCAAACAAAACAAAAAAATGCTTAAGCCCAGTATAATCTACAGTTCAATGAAGCTAGCACTTCTCCCAATTGGCAAGTACATAGCATAGTAGCTTCCAACGCAACATAACAGGCACGTTAGTACTACTGTGCCTTGTTTACACAGGGCCGCGCTCCTTCAAACTCGAGTCAACACTCGCCTTAATATTTGATGCTCGGGGAATAAAATCGAAGACGTTGATTTGTTGGTTTAAGCAAATCGGAACGATGGTCAGTTTGAACACTCGTTCGGAAAAGTTACAAGATTGTACACACGACTGTGTCGTGCTTTTATATTAGGATGCACATGATATTCGTGCTTAACTTAAGAATATAATATCTACTTAGTTTACTTGTATCCATCCATTGTTCATTAGGCTAGTGTATTTACTACTTTATATAAGAAGGCTCCATGTCGCCGCGAGATGACTCCCGGCCATCGTAGATGCGGGTCTGTGGACGGTCAGCAATGGGTATCTCACCGTTCGTCCGCTCAGTGACGACAGGCCGTATCGACGGCACGTTAGTGCTCCACGCGCGCCTTAATGAGATGCCAGCAAAGCAGAGGGGCCTGCCAGGGCCACCGCTTGTCAGGGTTGCGGGTTGTTCGATAGAGATACCACGGCTACGGAACATAAAGGGCTATATATTGGTAGGTTTAAGTCAGTACATGCCCCGCTCTCCGCTCCGCCCGGAGTGGGGGAAGTTATTTGACTATTTTTGCGATGATTCCTCATTCGCAAAAATAGGTCAAAATTTTTACTAAATTATTGAGTTTTCTTGATGATTATTGTGGTGTGTTTGGGTGCTTTTGAATGTAAAAAATAAGTTAGTAAGTATACAGAAAAAAAGGCAAATTATCTACCCAAAAGTTACGTGCTTAAATAGGAGTAGTCTACCAACCACAGTTTTCTATAACTACTCTACACTGTCCTTCGAACTCGACTGTCCCTGACCCCAAATAAAGGATGTTGACCATTACAGTAGTATGTTTGTTGATCATTTTGACACGTGTTTATTTTACCCTTCTCCTCCTTATGTGTCATAAGGATATACTCGAAGTATTTACGTAATGTACTTATTAATTCATGACTACTAAGTGCGATTAATATTTACCCAGTGAAATAAAGAAATGGACTGTTAAAAAGTATTTGTATAAGGTAGGGACATCAGTGATAATGAACTTTGATAGTAATCATTTGAACTGTCGTTAATACATCAATTGACTCTAAAATGTTAACCTAAAATACAATTGAGATAATAGCTGTACAAATGTTAACAAAATGTGATCAAAAAAAAGTGTAGTGGATGTGCTAGTAATTTTGACTGCCGTCATTTTGGCTTAGTAGTCAACTCGCGACCGAGTGAAAATCTGACGTATTTGTTGACTACAACAAAAATAGGTAAAATCAGAAGGTGCTAACTGGCGCGCAGTCGCGAGTTTATGAGGCGCGAGTTGACGAATAAGCCGTCATTTTTGGTGTACACCTGCGGGGTAATTCTTTTTTTTTTTAAATGTTTTATTTTGTTTTCAGAAATGAAATGTAAACGAGGATAAATATTTTATAATATTAACGATAAATTGAACAACGTAAATATAATCGTAATTTACTGCCCCTGCTGGCTAGCCAAGTAGCCAGTAATGTGTCATCCTTTATATAATGGTGGTTGTCTTTTTGCGTTCTGAGACATGGGTTTTTTTCATATAATTTATTCTAATGGCTTCTTCTATGGTATCTCTATTTTTTTTGACCTGCAAGTAAAATAATATCAAGATATTTTAAAACTGCAAAACATCAACAGCAACAATAAAAATAAGAATTCATTTCGATACCCACATATTTCCTGAAACAACTTTGGCAAGAGAGCCTTCAATTCGAGCTGAAATATTCCATTGTACTCAAAGTTCTTACAACTTGAACACTTGTATAGTTATTGAAAGTTTAAACTGTAACAGTTCGTGAAACAGAAAAATCGCTTTTGTCGATATTTAAAGGAGGATACACATTATTGGGGGCCAGTGGTATTCTTAAAAAAAAATAACATATCGTCTTTTAAAAAAAAACCCTCACTCCAGCGAATTACTGTTTTTCAAAATTAGAACAGGCATGATTCATATGACAGTTTACTTAGATATTTTCGAAACGAAGTATTTCTAAGATTATTTGACCTACTTTGACATAATTATTTTTTTTTTAAATAAATTTTAATGTGCATCGGTGTGCCTTACTTAAAACCAATAAATAAATTCCGTAGTAGCTTTTATGTAGATCATGACCCGGGTCAAGAAACATGATACTTTTCATCTTGGCCGAACATACCCGTGGTATAATGTTAGACCTTCATGTGGGCGAACCAGCGGGTTAAAGTTAGTCCTACTAATATTATAAATGCGTATTAATGAATTATTTGTATCATCTCAACATGAATGATGTATCCATGATTTTATAAAATATTATGATTTAAAAGAGTGTCCATGGAGTTTCTTGCCCATTCTTCTCCATAGAGATCTACGCTTTGGAATGGGCAACTACAGTACTTTCACAAGTTATTATGTCTTGTGACTGGAACTGTAGCAGCATCTTTTTTCTGTTTTGTTTTTATGACATTCATATTATATGCCTGGAATGGTCTAATTGAAATAAATGCTTTGAGTTTTAGTTTGAAAAAATATTTGTGAGGATGGATGGATGTATAGATAAATGGATCTATGCATATATGGATGTTTGTTACTCTTTCACGTCAAAACGGCTAATCGAATCTTAATGAAATTTGGCACAGAGGTAGATTATAGTCTTGAATAACACATAGGATACCTTTTTTTCAATGTCACGCGGGCGAAGCCGCGGGGCGCCAGCTAGTAGATTACAATATTAAGCGACATATCCTTTGAATGGTTACACTACTCTCATTTTGTGGCCACATTACGGCGGCACTAAGATACCACAAGAATTTGCGGCGAAACAGTTGAGTGGGTGATTTGCTACAACAGACGTATTAGTGGCAACATCCTTTAGCACCAGACTGGATGGCGATCTGGTTGACTTTGAGCAGCCTTCTTGGGGTGGGTCATCCCATCTGTCTTTAGACAAGATTGAGGTCAACACTCAGCCCATTAATAATATTTTTTTAAACGTTTCCCCACACTAGGAATTTCACCTGTATCGTGGGTGAGTTTACAAACAATTAAACTCACATACACAAACAGCCAGACCCGAAACAATTATCTGCAGGTCATTTAAAATTTTTTTCCGTGCGGGAATCGAACACGCGACACGCAGCGCAGCAGTCGATCGCTCAGCTACTGCGCCAACCGTGCGGTCAAAGAATAAAAAATACATAGTTACACTATACATTTAACTTAACAAACATTATAAAAATCATAACCTAATAAAATATTATCATGTTGTCAAAACGTTCCGATACGGGGAGTTTGTTCCGAAACTTCTTTCACAGCTAAAACAGTAGGAAGTGGCGAAGAGCGGACATTATGGTGGACTGATTTTTGACAGTTTTTACGTTAAAAGAGTGGTGTTTTTCAGCCTGTCTGATTTAATAAATATGCCGTTGGGTCTCTTCAATCAATTTCAGAATAAGAAACGTTTGATAGGAATGAACTAAGTTTGCATGCTAAGCAAAACATGCTGGTCCTTATACTTATTTCAACAACTCTGTATACCGTGTTTTTCGCAAATAACTATATTACTACTAGCTTCCACCCGCGACTTCGTCCGCGTGGCATACTTACTTTGGGCTAACGTTAACTTTAACCCGCGTGATGATCGAATAAGAATATCTTTCTCCCCCTTTTTTTAGCTTATATCCATCTCCAGGGTCGGTTAGGCTATTTTGGCGTGAAGACGTAACAAACAAACAATCTCACTTTCGCTTTTAAGAATTAGTAAGGAAGTAAGGATTACTAAATTTTAGTGATTTTCTAGAGTTTAGTTTATGACAAAAGAATCGACACCACTGCCTAGAAGGAAACACTACATAACTCTTTCAACCAAGTTTTGCAGCCGTTTATATTCCACACTGAAATCCTACATCTCTTTATAATTCTATCGAATGCGTCAACCGTACCGCGAACTCCAAACTCCCTTCAGAACGAGGCAGATTTTATTTGGCATCTTGCCCACTAGCTTGTGTTACAAATACTTGTAATATTATTCATATATTGGTCGACACTTAGTTTTTATTGGCTTCTATGAATAGCTGTGTGGATGTCGCTTATTAACAATTTATGTGGTTTATTTGACTTAATAGATTTTACGAGTAGTGAACGTTTTCATAAACGACAGGTGATACATAAATCATCTTCTGCGTAGCCTTTTAGGGAAACAGTTTAGGAGTAAATTAGCTGTGACATACGGATGGACAGACAGTCGCACAAGACGAAAAAAAGAAGATACCGGTTTTACGATTTGACTACGGAACCTTAAAAAAACGTTATTGTAACTAAAAACCTAGCAGTTCATAAAGTATGTATGCTTTCTTTATATGTTATATCTTTTCCTAACTATGTTAGGGTCATAATTAACACTTGAAACGGGATATTTACCATGTTTGTTATTTTTATTGAGTTTCCGATATTTCGGTGATGTTGCAAACGCCATGATCACGGATGAAGTGAATTTGTGTGTCGAGAGCAAAATCGAGTTGTGAGTGACGGTGTTAGTCGTAACGAACGCAAAAAACGAACAAGAAAGAAGGTAGATCGTTTTGTCTGCTCGTAAACATCCACCCGCAATAACTTCAGTTCATCCGTGATCATGGCGTTTGCAACATCGCCGAAATATCGGTACGATACTCCTTGGTAAGAGTGGTTGTCAAACTTTCGAGTCTATCTGTAACGACGGTCAAAGATTTACAAATGACAACCGGGACCAATAGCTTAACGTGCTTTCTGAGGCACGGAGAAAACTCGGTATCGGGTGGTCAACCATCCACAGGCTACGATTGATTCGAGCGACAGTTTCTATTTAGTCACGACGTATAAATACATGTCACATAAAAATAATCCTTACTAATATTATAAAAGCGAAAGTGAGTTTGTTTGTTTGTTACCTCTTCACGCCTAAATGGCTAAACCGATTTTGATGAATTTTTGTACAGAGATAGTTGGAACCCTGAAGACGGACATAGGCTATTTTTTTTAAATAAAAAGGAGAAAGAGGGAAGAAAAGAGAAAACTTAGGTTTGCTATTACAATAAATAAGGCGCAAGGGCAAAAACTACAGGTAGCAGGTACCTGCAAATCAGGAAAGGGAACTGTGTTACCCCGAATTTAACACGAGCGAAGCCGCGGGCAAAAGCTAGTGCCTGGACACGTGGATTTTCTACAATCTGCTTAGCATTGGTGATTTGAGTTTTTGGAGATTGCTCGTATGTTTTATGCAGTTGTTTTATTATCTCTTAATTTCGGTTGTACGCAGATAAGGTGCAAATCAATACTGTTGTTATTAGGGCTTCACTGCTCTACCGCTTCATAAAAACTTTACGCTGAAATGAATCACTAGTCTCGTAGTACATAATATTGTCAGGATGAATTGAAAAACTTGTTTATCGAATGAAATCAGTGAGTAGTCTCAGTTACATGTTATGCTATAAGATAAAACTGTTAAAGACAAAAATCCCGCTTTGCCGTTTTGGAGTAGTATATGTAGTATGCACATCTAAACTACATATTAATAATTGTAATATTTAAAAAAATAATGTTTTGTTTGTTTGTGTGTATTGAATTGTAAACGGTGCCGTTTACAATTCAATTGTAAACGGCACGGTTGGCGTTGCGTGTCGCGGATTCGAACAAATAATTGTATGACCTGCAGATAATTGTTTCGGGTCTGGCTGTTTGTATATGTCAGTTTAAATGTTTGTAAACGCACCCACGATACAGGAGAAATTCCTAGTGTGGGGCAACGTTTTATTAAAAGTAGAAAAAAATAGGCTCCAAAACTGCTGGACCAATTTTAACTTTTTTTTTTTTACTAATAGGAAGCTACATTATCATAAAGTAACATAGTCTATACAACATCACGCTACTACCCACGGGAGCGGGGCATCAACTAAAAACGCGGGTGAAATTGTCTATAATATTGCAAACACCTATTATTTCTTTCTAACTGACTTCTGAAAAAAGAAAGCACTGGAAGACACTAATGCATAAAGTAAATATTAGGTCCTTACATATGAAATTGGCGTTTTTCGTACTGGCCACTTTAATCACGAATTTCTCCTCTTTGGTAAGGAATTCCAAATTCAAATTTGTACAGCTATTTACTCATGTATTTGTGCTTCGATGACCGTCATTCATTTGTTTTTTTTCTTCTGTTTTTTCTGTTTGCGTCACTCATTTTACAAAATGGAAAATTTAAAATATCGCATTATTTACGAGTACGAGTTCCGCCGTGGCACTAGTGCTGCGGAAACGACTCGAAGGGTGAATGATGTGTATGGCGGTCATGTTGCAAAAGAAAACACAGTTCGTTTTTGGTTCCAACGTTTTCGTTCTGGAAATTTCGACCTGCAGAACAAGCCCCGTGGACGGCCTGAGACCCAAGTTGATAATGGAGATTTGAAGGCTATTGTGGAAGCGGACCCATCGCAAACCACGTCCGAGTTAGCTGCAGGCTTCGATGTTAGTGATAAAACTGTTTTAATTCACTTGAAGCAAATTGGGAAGATTAAAAAGCTTGAAAGGTGGGTACCTCACGAATTGACTGAAGCAAACCGGCAAACGCGCGTCGACTGCTGCGTTACATTACTGAACCGGCACAACAATGAAGGTATTTTAAACCGAATCATTACCTGTGATGAAAAATGGATTCTTTACGATAATCGGAAGCGCTCAGCGCAATGGTTGGATCCTGGCCAGCCAGCCAAATCCTGCCCCAAGCGAAAATTAACCCCAAAAAAGTTACTTGTAAGCGTTTGGTGGACTAGTGCCGGTATTGTTCATTACAGTTTTCTCAAATCTGGCCAGACTATTACAGCTGATGTCTATTGTCAGCAATTACAAACCATGATGGAAAAGCTAGCGGCTAAACAACCAAGGCTGGTCAATCGCTCCACGCCACTGCCGCTTCACGACAACGCCAGACCACACACTGCGCAACAGACGGCTACCAAATTAGAAGAGCTTGAATTGGAATGTCTTAGACATCCTCCGTACTCCCCGGACCTTGCTCCAACAGATTACCATTTTTTTCGCAATTTGGATAACTTTTTGCAAGGGAAAAAATTCAACTCCGATGGGGCAGTCCAAATCGCCTTCAAAGATTTTATTGATTCCCGTCCGACTGGTTTTTTTAGTAAAGGGATCAATGAACTACCTATAAGATGGCAAAAGTGCATTGAAAACAATGGTTCATACTTTGATTAATTAAATATATTATATTAAAAAATATTCGACTTTTTGTTCCTTCCATACAAAACGCCAATTTCATATGTAAGGACCTAATATATTCCAAAACCTCAAGTTCTTTCGGAGCGTCCCGACCCGACCATTCTCAGGTTATGCACGACCTCTCCCGATTGTGCACGAACTAATTGCCACTCATAAACAAGATTAAGCTAGCTACTTAGCTAAAAGCACGAATTATGATGGTATAATATAATCAGGTAGCTAATGAGCTAATGAATTCCTTTGTTTACAATTATTATTATCGCGAAACAAAGCGGCGGGTGAAATTAGAGAATTTAGCGAATCACTGACTTACCGTGGCAGGGATTCGCACTGGGTGATCTTTTGGGAGCGGTTGAACGCTGACAATTTGAACAGTCAAAACCGTGTATCTGTGACTTCTATATCTTCTTGCGAAACTCACGAATAAACCGTAGTCTACTTATAGGAGCCAATTGATTACCGTCAGTGATGTTATGGACCCGTTCTAACCTATTGGCTAGAGAAGGCAAAGCATCGAAAGAGTTGGAAAGGAAGGAGGGATGCCTTTGCCCAGCATGCGACAGAATATGCTACAAAAAACAGCTTAAATCTCTTTGAGCGTTGCTCTAAAATGTTACGTACTGTAATTATAAAATTGTAACTCATCATCATTTTCCTGCCCTTGTCCCATTCTATTTGGAGTCGGCGCAACACGTTTTCTTCTTCCATTCTCCACCATACATTGTTTTACAAACTTAAAAGTTTACTTTAAAATTGTCTGCTTCGGATCCGCTTATTTTACTTAAATTTAAAATAAGCGGATCCAAAGCAGACAATTTGTGCATTCAGCACATTCATCAAAAAAGATTAACCATTTTTAATATGACCTTTGACTGCACATAATGAAGCCAAATCATGCTCTATTATTTGTGGTCTAACTTTGCAAACTACATCAAAAACCGCTGCATTACAAATACTCAGTGCGTCAACTCAACCCCTAACCGTTTCCATTATTAAGCAGTTGCCTACATTACCTGATTACTTTCTAAAACGAAAACAGACGTTATTACTACTATTATATGCGAAATAGTTTCGCTTGGAGTCTCACGCAGAATTACACCTGGGATTGAAAACGAAATGAGCTAAATTATGACTGTAAACTCACATTACGAAACTAGTGCTGAAAAATAATTATGGTTTGTTGTGTATAAAATATTTTTGTGGAATAACTTTGTAAAAACTGTTTGTCTTGTTCACGGACACTAAAGTATAAAGCGAAGCTGTTTGGGTAGTTATTTATGAATCTGAAACAACATGTTATGCAAAAATTGAAGCATTTAGATATTGCATTTTAACCATTTTGTATTTAATAGAAACATTTTTCTGAGCACTGTCATTTTGAGTTTTCAGAAAGAAAAACTGCCAAATTGTAAATACCATTTTTGTTGGTTTCTGGACCAAATTTTGTCAATCTCCTTTAGAATTTTATTTATTTATTTATGTACACACAAAACATTATATAAAAAGTATATAAGGAAAAAAGAGCACAAAGGTACTGCTTATTTCATAAAGAAATCTCTTCCAGCGTAAATGTGTCAGTGTCTGTCAATAAATTGACAGCGAAACTTTTTAATAACGATTAAATCTTAAAAACACGCCAAAATGGTTTCCCCGAACAGTTAGCTTAGTCATGTAATAAAAATAGAATTATAAAAAAACATTCTACATTGTTACCTCGTCTAACAGCTAAGATTTCTATTGACCCATCAAAACACAACAGCATGAATATAACAAAAAGATCAAATAACATTTCTATCAACGAACAAAGTTAGATTTACGATCCAACGTCAGATATATAAAGTTTTTTTTTCTTACATTTTAATTTTTCATCTGGCTCTAATTTTTTTTTTACGAAACCTGTCTACGTTGGAGTCAAATGATAAATGATTGATTATAGTAAAAGTGAGAAATGGCGATGCCGATGTAATCATTTATAATAAATCTTTTGACGTGTATATTTTTATTGGGTTTTGTGGTAAAAGAGACATGTTTCATTCTTAAATCTGAAAATGGCTATGAAAATTTAAAGCCTATTATATAACCTATATGCAATCCTTACTAATATTATAAAAGTGAAAGTGAGTTTTTTTGTTACGTCTTCACGCCTAAATGACCAAACCGATTTTGATGAATTTTGGTAGGATACAAAATACCTACAGAGATAGTTGGGACCCTGGAGACGGACATAGACAATATTTTTGTTAAAGTGAGAAATGAGGGAAAAAGGGGGAAGAAAAGCAAAAACTTAGGTTTGGTGACTGTACGTGTGCGTGGTACTCCATGGATTCAAAGCTGCGGCCAAAAGGTAGTAATTAATCAAGTGAAGAAGTAAAAATCAATTACACTAACCCTACAAGTTTTTTTTAAACATTTTTAATATCAAACAAAAATAACTTAAATAAACTAACAAAATTCGTCCTCAACACTGTCAGTTGGTAATGTCCCCAAGAGACTAACCGCGTTTCCACGTTGTACGGTAAGATACCTTTAAAAACATTGGATTACAATAATGCTCTACAGAACCCCAAATGTTTAGAATTTACGGCTTCCAACGAAAAACTGTCAACGACAATATTTTATATCGGGACATTCACGATCACTAAGATTTTTATAGTGGCCAATTTTTATGGCTTTCGGCTGGGACACCATACATAATGCATCGGTTGTCATCATACCCATAAGCTTCGGCTCATAGAATTTCGAAACCCACCAGCGAAAATTTTATACAATGAAATCTTTTTGATGAATCTCTTGCGTAATAAAAGGTTTGTTTGCAGTTTTTGGATTGTTATTAAATTCATAACAAACAACGAAATTGAGTAAATAGACTTGGCAGTACAGAATAATATTCAGAGACAATCCACTAGTGTGGTGTCTGAACAAGCAACTGTACAACTACTGTTCTAAGTAAGTAATTTTAATATTCTTAAAATATTATGGAATTTGTAAAAGAACTGGCGATCTTTACGGGAGTATATAATCTTGATAACAAAAAAAAAATACGTGTGGCACTCGGGGACTGCCGCGGTAAAGCTATTGCATAGCATTTTTTATCAACATGCAATAAATAAAAACAATCTAAATAAAATATTTAAAAAGTACTTCCAATGAAAAGAAGTCGCAAAAAGAAACATTTTTTTATCAACTTAGACAATAAATAAAAACCTAAATATAATATTTAAAAAGTACTTCCAATGAAATGAAGTCGCAAAAAGAAAATAAAGACCTTGGAGTTAAACCAGCGTAATGTCGCTTGACTATCCGATTCTCTACCAAACACGCTATTAGAACATTAGAATCGGGATTGAAATAACTGACCGTATTGTGTAAACGATGTTAGACAATGCACAGCCTTCAAGCCACACCTCCGTGTCCGTCGGAGTGGGGAGCGTCAGGTTTTTTTTCGTTACGGAATTTTTGGATTCGGTCCCCGCGCTCAAGGCCCGCGATAGAAGCTATGCAATAGCTTAAAAAAAAGGATTTTGAAAATAGGCCCACAATTGATTGAAATATCGCGTTACAAATATACAAAAAACAGGGCAAGTTCAAATCGGCCTGCATAAACGGCCATATTTTTTGACAACTACTAGACTTAGAGGGTTGATTTTTTCGAAGCTCTAAGGGACCACAGATTTTAGTATAAGATTTTAATTTTAACTCGATACCTTTACGTATTCTCGAGATAAAACTTCTTGTCGGACAGACAGACAGATAAAAAGTGATTCTATGAGGTTTCTGTTATTTCCTTTTCAGGTACAGAACTGTAAAAGTAAATAAACTATGTCACACAGACGAGTAGCCGCGACATATTGACAACAGTTAACATGCAAATATCCCACTGGAGAGCCCTCGGAAGTAACGACTACCAACACAACAGTAATTAAAAGTCCCCATTATTTACTACCATAGTTGTCTACGCCTCCCAAACATTGGTAAAAACTTATCTGTTTTAATTTTTAGTGTTCTATACCTCATAAAAAGAGGAACCGTTTTTTTTGCGGATGGAAAATCATCGAATAACTTCCCCCGCTCTGGGCGGAGCGGGAGGAGTGTCTGACTAAAACTGACTAAAACCCACCCATGTTCCTTCTATTGCCCTTTACGTTCCAGGGCCGGGGTATCTCTTTCGAACAACAACCCCGGCAGGCGGTGGCCCTGGCAGGCCCGACTGCTTTGCTGACATCTCTTTGAGGCGCGCGTGGAACACTAACGCGCCGTCGACACGGCCTGTCGTCAATAGACGGACGGACGGTGAGCTACCCATTGCTCACCGTCCACATGATGGCACTCGAATGAGGAACCCATACTGAATCCTTTTGTTCCCCGTCTGGCTGTCTGTCAAGACACTTTAAATCAGGAACGCTTGGAGGCATCGACTTGAAATTTACTTGAAAACCATTTATACTCAACTCTGTGGTCCCTATGAGCTATGAAAAAATCATCCCTCCAAGTCTACGCAGTCAAAAGATATGGCTGTTTATGTCACAAGTTAGTACAGAACCCTCGGTGCGCGAGTTTGACTCGCTGCGCCGGTTTTTCAGGACTTGGAACTAATAATAAAATATTCCCCATTATTTATTCGCATTAACTAAAGTTCGTTTGACAATAGCTTGTTCGGTATGGCTTCAATAAGATACGACACGGTCGGACTGCTGAGCGTTCGACTGCTGCACAGCTTGTCGCGGTTTCGATCGATCGATGACCTACAGGTAGTTGTTCCAGGTCTGGCTGTTTGTGTATGTGAGTTTAAATGTTTGTAAACGCACCCACGAACAGGAGAAATTTTTAGTTTAAAAAAAACAATAACCCATCACGCCTGCATACCCCGGAGGGTAAGAGACGCCGACGCTCGTAAAACGCCAGTGGGATAGCGGCCTAAGACTGAGGTCTTCTTATAGTACACACGACCGCAGGTCAACCTATCCTAAACTATTATAACTTGATCTCTCTAATACGGATCGCACACCGTAGCAGAGAGATCAGGTTAAAATGGTTTTGTGTAGGTTGATGTGCCGTCGTGTGTACACAGGTACAGTCACGTTTCACCAGTTTTGTTTCAGACCTCATCATTCATTTCATGTCCCCTCAAACATTCAGCTAAAACTAGTTCGCTAAAAATTTCAGTTTTAATTACATCAACGGCGAGCGAACCATTACAGCGCTCTTTAAATATTTAAAGCGCATCGAGATACAGTTTCGACTGAAGTTTTTGTACCTTCAGTGTGATGATTAAGCTAAAAGTCGCATTTGAAGCTTTTAAAGTGATTTGATTTTGTGAAAAGATTTTTTTACTGCACTGGTGCATAAATTACCAGTTCTTCTGTTTTTTAGCTGACTTCAAAAAGGAGGAGTGTGAAAACTTTAAACCCATACATAATGATTGACACTTCCCGAGACCCAAGCGCTAGCTTTTACTTTGGCCAGAGGCTTAGCGTTGCCATACAACGTGGCAACGCGGCCAGTCTCTTGGGGACATTGCCAACATTAGGAGAAATTACTGGTTCTAATTGAAATATTCTTTTGGTGTTGGATGGCCCGTTTATAGAGAATATTGAGAGGCTATAATTATTACATCCCGCTACTGCACTAAGGAGGAAAGATTTATTAGCTTGTATGTATCGAATAGGCTCCAAAACCACTGGACCGATTTTAACCATTTTTTCACTAATAGGAAGCTACATTATCAGGAAGTAACATAAACTATACAACATCACGCTACTACCCACGGGAGCGGGGCAGTAACTAAAGTAGCGGGTGAAACCGTGCAGGACAACAAGTTAATTAATAAATTCGAAACAAGTAATTTCATGCAACATTACCACTCCTTAAAAAGTAAAAATCACACAGTAACAGCAACGGGGGAACACCAAAATAAATTAACGATGCATTCCCCCTTAATTTAGAATTCCCAAGCCTCCCTTCCCCCACAAGCTATTCCGTTGGAATTTAATTACAATTGTAAAAACTTTCAGTTTTCCAACGATAAGGAAGTATTTCGTTAAGTAATGTCATGAGGGTGTGGGGAGCAGATGGGTTGTCCCTTGATTGACACTGGAATCTACCTACTTTCGACTTAGGGGGGAAAATAAATTATTTCTAGAGGTATCTTAATTCAGCTTGCAGTACATTTCTCAAACGCTTGGACATTTTGTTGATCACGCTTTACATTTCTTAAATAAGATACTTGGCGTTGCGTTAAAATTAACATAAATAAACAGGAACTTTATTTTAAATGTTTACAAAAGATACACAATTATAATAAAAAATATGTGTAGAGCAAAGAAGAGAAAGAAAAACAAATCAAGTAGGTATATTGACTTGGCTCGCGAGGTCGTCGACATGTGGGATGTGGACTCAGCGATCATTGTGCCGATAGTCGTTACAGCCACTGGCTTAATTGCCAAGAGCTTCGACCAATACCTAAGGAGGCTCTCGTTAGGCAGCTGGATCAAGGGCTTTCTTTTTTGCTGGGCGGAGCGGGGGGAGTGTCACTTTTACTGCTCTTAATGTACCGAAGCCGCGGTATCTCTTTCGGACAACCCGCAACCCCGGAAGGCGGTGCCCCTGGCAGGCCCCTGTATGTCTTGGTATTTCTCCTGTATCGTGGGTGCGTTTACAAACATTTAAACTCAGATACACAAACAGCCAGACCCGAAACAGCTATCTGTAGGCCATACAAATATTTGTACCGTGTGGGAATCGAACCCGCGACACGCAGCGCAGTAGTCGATCGCTCAACCACTGAGCCAACCTTGTCGTCTAATTTGTCTACCACATAATATTATAAAATGTATTTTAAATAAATATATAATGTGTGTAACTAAAAATTGGTGTCGAAAAATCTCCTCAACGCTGTCAATTGGTAAGGTCCCCAAAAGTTTGGTGCCGTTGTCACGTTGAACGTCAAGTCTTATCCTTTGGGCAAGGTAAACTAGCCTTTGGATCAAGGGAAACGACATTTTTTTACATCATGTTTCATGTATATTTTGTTAGTAAACATTAACTTAAAAACCATGTTCAAAAACTATCTATACTATAAACATATAGCTTTGGCAAAAACACATTAACGAGCAATCAAATTTACCCGCAATGACATTCAGGAGACTGTTCGAGCTGCCCCAGACCCTCTGCAGCAGCGACTTCCAGCTTACATCTGATCACTACAAAGCCATCAGTGCAGTCATCAACGAAACGTTTAGAAATTTCTAAAAAAAGGTTGTGAGCACAAGTGATGATGAATTAGTTTCGATTTACATACCCGAACTTTAACCAACATTTACTCTGGACGCTCTTAATATGCTCATTTTTCTACATCGCTCTCACATGTACGTATACCTAATCTTAACATGAATGATGTATCCACGATTTTGTAAAAATATTAGTATTTAAGAGAGTTTGCACGGAGTTTCTTGCCCATTCTTCTCCATAGAGATCTACGCTTTGGAATGGGCAAGTACAGTACTTTCACAAGTTATTATGTCTTGTGACTGGGACTGTAGCTTCATCATTTTATTTCTTGTCATTCCAAAGCGCCAGTAATGGTGTAATTGAAATAAATGCTTCTAGTTTGAAAGATTCCTGAACAACTGTATCAACTGGTTGGCAGCTGGTCCATTTTCGCTACGTTTCACACATTATCCTTCAAAAACCATGACTTACTGATGAGCAGCGTATCCACAGCATCTTCCCATAAAATACCTATCCATCTTTGAATAAAACCCAATCAATCATGATTACCCATCGAACCGCCACTCAGACATTCCCCCATCTTGCCATATGTATATATGTATAATTACCCCGTGCCCCCATTATATAGAATTTTCCTGATTACAAAATCCCGCCAAGAGTGAGTCAGACTCTCGCACGAAGGGTTCCGTACAAACTTGCGACATAAACCGCCACATCTTTCGATTGCATAGACTTAAGCGCGTCGCCCACACGACCAACAGTCGAGGCGCAATCGGGGCGCGGGCGCGTTAGGCGCGTCGCCCGCACGACATTTGTAAAGAAAATCTCGTTGCGGCGTGCCTCGTATGTGCCTGCGTCTCAATTGCACCTCGACTGTTGATCTTGTGGGCAACGCGCCTAATGCGCCCGCGCCTCGACTGCGCCTCGACTGTTGGTCGTGTGGGCGACGCGCCTTAGAGCGTTTTTTTACAGCTCTAAGAAACCACAGACTTAAGTATATGGCTTTAATTAAAACTCGATACCTCGACGCGTTCCTGTGATAAAGGTTCTTGACAGATGGACAAAAAAGTGATCCTATAAGGGTTCGTTTTGAGACACGGAACCCTAAAAAGTGGAAAAGTGCAAGTATACTGTCTTGGTACAGAACCCTTAATAGTCAAGTCTGGTCTGGTCCCTTAAAGTTGTAAATAACAACCAACCCTCTAAATCTACGCAATCAAAAGAATTTTACACGGAAACCTCGGCACGCGTGTCCAGCTCGCACTTGACCAGTTTTTTTATCTGGAAACGCAGTCCATTCGCGAAATTAAGCAAACTTCCCGTAAAGCGTTGAAATTAAACTTCCCCGTCTCTACAGAGTGGTGTCTGTTTTTTAATGTGAAACCATGCTTGAAAACTTCTGTTTAATGTGGAGCTGTGGGCTCCGGACTCTATTTGTGTCACTCTATTATTTTGTAGAGGTTCCCCAAGCGAGATCTGTTTAACAAGTTTTTGAGGGCACAGATTTGCAAAACTGTTTCTGATTTATGAAAAATGGTATATGGATGTTTACCATATACCATTTATATGGTAAACATATAAATGGATGTTTTGAGAGGCTCGAATATTGCCATTAGTTATAGCTACTGATAATGTCAATGTTCAAGGTTAAGTACCCGTTTCTGAATTAATTCCAATCCATACGCTACAATTTTTTTTAAATATTCTGCCCCACTCTAAAAATTTCTATCGTGGGTGCGTTTACAAAACATTTAGCATACAAATTTAATATTTGTTCCATGTGGGGGTTGAACCCACGACACGCAGCGCGTCGATCGCTCAGTCACTGCGCCAGCCATGCCGTCAATAGATAGTTAAGACATGATATTGTGTATGTGTTATCCTAATTGAAAAAAAATTACTCGTATTTTTTTATTTGCTTTCCGTGATTGTGTTAATTTATCTAGGATCTCCAACAAAAGATTTACACAGGTCCATAATTAACGTAAATTATGGACGACAATTAGTATCACGTAGGTGCACTCCTTCACTTACAGGAGACTAGAGCATGCACAACAAAACGCTAACAGAAACAAAAACCGACCAAAAGCGAGTCATACTCGCGCACCGTATTCTTTTTACTGCGTAGACTTAATCCCTGTTCCAATAAACAAAAACGAGTCGTTTTGCTTACGGATAGTAAGATTTTGACATAAGTCTCATAGAACTTATGTCAAAATACTACCATCCGTAAGCAAAACGAGTCGTTTTTGTTTATTGGGCTTTAGAGAGTTAATTTTATTACAACACAAAGAGACTGTAGACTTGAATATATTTTTAATTTCAACTCGATACCTCCACGCGTTCCCAAGATAAAAGGGTCTTGACAGACAGCCAGACAGAATCCAATACTTGACATACAAACGGACAACAATGTTATCCAAAAGTGTTCCGTTTTTTTCCTTTTAAGGTATACGGAACCCTAAAAATTAAGAGTTCATAAGTGTTTGTGCTTTTTACAAAATAACTTGAACTAGTAAAAACCGGCCAAGAGCGTGTCGGGCCACGCTCAGTGTAGGGTTCCGTAGTTTCCCGTCCGTCACAATAAGTGTTCCCACTTATGAGTTTAAAGGTGGAGGAGCGTGCAATGTTGCACGTTCCGCGGTAGGCGCTCCAACAGTTTTTGTATTGTGTGTGTACAAAAACTGTTGTGTCAATCAAGTTCAAAATGATTTTCCTAGAAAGTCCTTATAAAGTTCTACTTTTCAGATTTTTTCCATATTTTCTAAACTTATGGTTCAAAAGTTAGAGGGGCCGGGACACATTGTTTTTTACTTTTGGAGTGATTATTTCCGAAATTATTGACATTATCAAAAAATGGTTTTAGTAAACCCCTATTCATTTTTAAATACCTTTCCAACAATATATCACACGTTAGGGTTGAAATTAAAAAAAAAAACACTTCCCACTTTACATAAAGGGTGGCTACCCTAATAAAACATTTTTTTCCGATTTTTATTTTACCACTTTGTCGGCGTCATTAATATACATATTGGTACCAAATTTCAGCTTTCTAGTGCTAACGGTCACAGAGATTAAGCGAGGACGGACGGACGGACGGACAGACAGACATGGCGAAACTATAAGGGTTCCTAGTTGACTACGGAACCCTAAAAACTATGCAGTATGGTTTATGGTGATGGTGTTAAATCTAACCATGTACAAACACAAAAGCAATCAACACAACAGTCTAGAATATCAGCAACATACGCTGACCCAATTCCAGACAATCAAATTGAATCAAATTGACTCGAACTTCTAACACAATTGTTGAGAATTAGCAATTATAATTGTTGAGCTATAGAGTCCTGTGCTTCATCTAATTAGGGGCTGGTTCCAACGCTCGGGGTTGAATCTACCCTTAAATTATTGTGAATCTTGGGACTCTGTTTTGCATTTAAGACGGCTTAGTGAGAAGTTATTGTGTGGGTTTCTGCGTGTGAGATTTGTGTCTGTTTAACCTTTGATACTGGAATAGGGGGTTTCCATTGGTTGCAAATGGGCATTTGGGCAATGTTTGACTTTGATTTTACTTGACTGTATGTTTTGAAATATATTTTATTGGCTATCTTGCGCGGTTTCGCCTGCGTCGTTATTGCTGCCTGCTTCCGTGGGTAGTAGCGTGATTTTGTAAAGCCTATGCTACTTCCTGATAATGTAGCTTCCTATTAGTGAAAAATGATTAAAATCGTTCCTATCGGTATTCGATACAAATAAACAAGTCTTTCTTCATTATAATATTAATAAATTTAGATGAAATATATTCAAAATTCAAATTCAAAATCATTTGATTCAGGTCCAGACCTATAGAAGAAAACAAAGATGACATACACATTCAAACATAAATAAATATCAAACTAAAAAATACAATATAAATACTATGTCACACTCTTCCGCGTGGCATAGTAACTTTGGGCTAACGTAACTTTAACCCTCGTAATGATAAAAACAAATTCTCTTTCTCTCTCCTTTTCATCACTTCTTTCTAATTTTTTTTAGCATTTGTCCGTTGCCAGGGTCCCAACTATCTCTCTACCGAAGATTCATCAAAATCGGTTTAGTCATTTAGGCTTGAAGACGTAATAAACAAACTGACTTTCGCTTTTATAATATTAGTAAGGAGGAATTGGTAGAGGGAGACACAAGAGCGACTGCTCAGCATGAGGACTTTTTTTTGCGGATAGAAAATCATTAAATAACTTCCCCGCTCTGGGCGGAGTGACAGACTTTTACTGACTAAAACCCACCCATGTTCCCTCTTTTGCCCTTTAAGTTCCGGGGCCGCGGTATCTCTTTCGTTCAATGCAACCCCGGCAGAAGCAACATACCCTTGTGCTTCAGTGATCAGCAATGCAGTGGCCTGAGTGCAGCAGTATGTTCTCGCTTACTGCCTCTTAAAACATAGGCAACTAGCAAAACATCTTCCTTTTTCTATCCCTACGGAGAAATAAAGGCGTGAATAATAAATAAAACTTGTCACAACACACAAGAGCCAAAAAAGTATCGCATATCATTTGCAAACCGCGTAATTCAGTATTCAAATTCGCTGCCAAACCAACCACCCCATAGCGCTATTGTCCTTTAAATAAATAAGTTGAGTGATTCAAGTTTCTTGCTCTAGGCCGACGGGGTGTCATATAGTAGATAAGGAACAGAAGATCTGTTCTTTACAACTCTACTAAATAAAAATCACCCATATGAGCTTCGGTAATCATCAACTGTTCAATTAGGTATTTTTTTTTTCTGAATTATTTATATATATTACTAGCTTCCGCCCGTAATTTTGTCCGCATGGCACAGTTACTTTGCGCTAACGTTAACTTTAACCCGCGTGGTGATCGAAAAAAAAATCTTTCTCATCCCTTTTCTCCCCCTTTTCTCACTTAGAAAAAATAACCTATGTCCGTCTCTAGGGTCCCAACTATCTCTGTACCAAAATTCATAAAAATCGGTTTGGCCATTTTGGCGTGAAGACGTAACAAACAAACTCACTTTCGCTTTTATGATATTAGTAAGGATAGTATATTTTGGGCCTAATTGGCGCAGCCACACAGAGTCACGCATCATTGTTTTGTTATAAGTATTTTTTTTATTGTTGTATACAAAAAATACATTAATTTGGCATAAGTGCACGCCGACGCGTGCCAAAAAATGTATTTTCTTTAATTCGAAAACACGAAACGCATACCTTTTCTGGTTTAATTTTATTGTCGTACGGTGATCGCAGAGTAGCCAGTCACGAGTACGCTTGCACTCGCTGTACGTGAAGCGTGTCTATGTGTGCGTACGTTTTCACTCCTTGTATAAAGCGGGGTTTCTGTACATTTTTGTTTTGTGTCCGTGTGTTGGATTCTATTGTTTTACTAACAATTGGTTTAATCTCATACTAAGTGCGATCCGTGATTTCGCCCGAGGATGTACGGAAAGTATCCTCATTGTGTCCTCTTTTGGATGGATGGAACTAATTGGTGTAGTGAGCTATGGTGTGTTGTGTTTGTGTTTTTTTCGTTATTAATTATCTATTGTAACAAGAACAAATTCGCGACTCGGAAAGCACGTAAAGCTGTTGGTCCCGGCTGTCATTTATTTGTAGTAGCCCGAAACTCTGACAACCAGTCTTACCAAGGGGTATCGTATTATTCAGGACTGGGTGGTGGTGAGTTGTAGAGGTCAGATAAGACTCCGTATAAAATACTGGCATCCGGTAAGACTGAAAACCGAACGAGGCTAGGCAGATTATGTGACAAGAACAAAACTTAAAATTTATGGTATAATTTCAGAGACTCGTTGAAAGAACAATATCAAGGTGACTGTAGATTTGAAGATATTGGATTCCTTGGTCCAAATAGAAACATGTTTTAAGTACTCACCAGTAGACCTGTCTACAATTTAAAGATTTCTTTGCACATAAAAACTGAAGTTCCTTAGTTTACAACATGTTGCAAAATTGTTACAACTGGGTTTTTTTTTCTGGGTGGGAATTCATCAAATTACTTCCCCTGCTCTGGGCTGAGCAGGGGGGAGTGTCAGACTTATACTGACTAAAACCCACCCATGTTACTTCCATTGCCCTTTACGTTCCGGGGCTGCGGTATCTCTTTCGAACAACCCGCAACCCTAGCAGGCGGATTCCCCGATCTCACCAATTCAATGTTCCAACAAACAGATCGTCCTTGTCCAAGTATCAAACACTATAAACAACAAATCGTTGGAATCTAAGTGCGTTCCCTAATTCAGCCCGAGGTTGTTTACAAGTACGTCCCGATCGCAACCTTGTAAGCTTTGGGGTACGAATCAAACTTACATTACTTAAAACATGTTGGTTTCTCTTTCGGAGGTCATTTGTCCCTCTTTACATTTGTACATGATGTTTGTTGGGGAGGGAAGGAAACAGAACTTAAAAAACAAAAAAACACATTTATTTTCTCAAAATAATGACAAATTCACTTACAGAGAAATCTTAATTAAGAGATTCAAATAAATGATTTGACGACACGGTTGGCGCAGTGGCTAAGCGTTTGACTGCTGCGCTACGTGTCGCGGGTTCGATCCCCGCACGGAACAAATATTTTTATGTGTGCTGTTTGTGTATGTGAGTTTAAATGTTTGTAAACACACCCACGATACAACAGAAATTCCTAGTGTGGGGCAACGTTTAAAAAAAAACTGCGGCATGTTTAAATAAAACTTATAATAATTAGTAATTGGAGTTTCTTGCAATAAGATCTTTTGTTTTTTTTTTTTATTAATTGACTATCAATTGACTTCTCCCACTCGGAAGAGAGTCAGACTTGTACTGATTAAACCCACCCATGTTCCTTCTATTGCCCTTTATGTTCCGGGGCCGCGGTATCTCTTTCAAACTACCCGCAACCCCGGCAGGCAACCCTGAACCCTTTGTTGCAATAGGTCTAGATCCAAAAAAGTAATATAAAGACAAATCCTTATATTACTTTTTGGATCCAGACGTATTATATATTCAAAGTCAAAGTTATAAGTTTCCGGTTTTCATAAAAAAAAAAAACACACTAACCGGCAAAATGGCTTCACCCCATCAAAAGCAGTAGTTATACCTCCAACATATACCTGCGATTCTAGTAGTCCTAGTACTATCTGGTAACCTGCTTACAGTGATATCTTAAGCCAAAATGTCTATGTAGAGAAATCGAAAATCTTGTTTTTGTCAAATGGCAGCGTGAAATCATGACATAATTTTTTTATTTATTTTCTTTCTTTCTTTTTTCAAATGCAAATGTTGTGCCTTTGACCAAACCATGTCCCTCATGTTGGAGTTTCCTAAATTTAAAAACACTTGCATTTCTGAGAACCTCGGAGACGCCCAACTAATTTATAATTCCATATTTTAACCATCGTGGCTCAATTCAAAAATCATCATCTTTTCCTGCCCTTGTACCATGGTGTTTGGGGTCGGAACACTTTTTATTCTTCCATTCTTCCCTGTCAGACATCACGGCATCATTTATTTTCTCCTTTCTTCTTCATATTATCATTCCTTACACAATACATCTATCTTTTCTTTGACATTCCTCTCCCTCTCCATCCATCAACAATTTGAAAATATAAAGACTTGTACTGAAAAAGAGACACATTTTCATTTCTTTAACCGACTTCAAAAAAGGAGGAGGTTCTCAATTCGTCGGAATCTTTTTTTTTAATGTATGTGGACCGTTAACTCAGATTTGCAAAATTCTGTTTTATGTGATAGGGTATACTTCCCAGGTGGTCCCATATCAATTTTATTTATTGCTTACGTAGTTTATGAGTTATCGTCTATAGTGTATATGTTTTTTCTCTATGTATATATTGGATGATCTGCTAATCTTTTAGTAACAATGGAAAATGAATACTCGATAAAAAATATGTGATATATCATTATACCATAACTAAAAATGCTGAAAAAAAAACTCTTTTTTGCAAAAAACAAAACCGACTTTAAAAAAAAACTCAAAAATAACTTTACTTCCGGAAGTCGGTAGTAAAGTTATTTTTGAAGGTTTTCGGAGAATTTCGAAGATTTCGGAAGGTCGGTTTTTTTCGAAATATTCATTTATTGAGTTACCGTTTCTTGTCTTACAGGGGGAGTATAGTGCCCTCGGTGTTACTGATATTTTATGGCTGTCATATTAGTAGGGACACAGTCTTGGGAATACGGACGGTTTGAAACGAGGTTAGCGGTTTATTATTGACTATGTTTTTCTCGCAGTTTCGCTCGCGTTGTAGTCAAATATGTTTCATTGCGGTTGCAAAAAAACTTGCAACCGCTTGTTGCTTTTAATCTCGGTAGTAGGTTAGTATATTTTTAACGGTTACGGTTAGTATAGTTTATAACTGACAAATGCTTGCACTGACTGGACAGGTCAACTCAATCTGTGTGGTGCTTTTTTAAAAAACCATTTCAGACACTAATCTGCATAGTCCTCATGTAAGTTGAGCAAGATTTTTTATCTGGACTTTAAAAGAGACTATGACCTCTGAGTTTGTTTCGGCTGTTTCTTCTCAGAGTAGTCGGGTACGAAACACCGGCCTCATCTAGTTTTTAAAAAAGACGTGTAAAAGTGTTTGTGAAAACCTACTTGCAAAATAAACATCATTTATATAGGTATGTCTTGTTTGGACTCTGGCGTCGCTGGTGTTTCCACGCGCCTCTCAAATAGAATGACAGGGAGAGGAGTAGCTCATTTCTTCCGATTCCCTGAGAAGGGGTTTACCACAAGCAAACCGTCACTGCTGGGGTGATTGTGCCGAATGCGATTGTGTCCCCGCACCCCAGCCAGAAGTGACGTGAAGGAACGCCGTGTGGTTTCAATCAGTAGGAGTCTGACATACCCCTTCGCCATCCCATGGCGGAGTAAACACATCGAGGATTTCTAAACGTGATTCGGTTGAAACAGAATAGTCCTGACAAACAAATCAACACACAGAGTTACTTACACATTGATGATATTTCTGTGAAGTTTGGAGGCAAAGGGAATGTATGATGTGTAGGGTATGATAAAGTTATAGCCACAGGAGACATTCAAGTTTGTCTTTGAATTGCCTCGTTTTGACAAATCCCTGGAGTGTGTGTGTGTGTGTGCTAGTGGGACGATTGTGAAGACGTCCTATAAGCCGTAAACCAATTTGCCAAAATAACACTTGCTTATTTTGTTTATCATTGGTATTTCTTATGTGATTATATGCCAAAAAAATAATTAGTGTAAAAAATACTTCTTTCTTTGCGAATGGGAAATCATCAAATACCTTCCTTCGTAGAGCTGCGCGGGTGACTGTCAGACTTGTACTGACTAAAACCAACCCATGTTCCTTCTTTTGCCTCTTAAGTTCCGAGGCCGTGGTATCTCTTTCAAACAACCCACAACATCAAAATAAATACTCCTTGGGTCGATATTAATATTATTTAATTACTCCAGTCCAACTGACTACAATAATTAAAAACTACAATGGACCAGTTACAATAAAGTATTTATAAGTGTCGACAGTTCCTTTAGTTCGTCCAACCCGTAGGCCGTCTCAGAACCAAGGGATTCGATTGCCGGATCGCGACTTCTTTGACCACTTATCAACCCTCACCGCTTGGTGTTGCCATGTAAATAATTGTTCTCAATAATCGATATGTCAGTTTAGTCGATTAAAACCGATAAATGACTACAGAGATGATGGACATAGCAGTGTCCATCAGTGAACAGTAAACTGGATTTAGACTGATGATGATGATTCGATTTTAGTTCTTATTAATTAATAGTAATAAGAACTAAAATCAAATTAACCCTTAGTGGTAGTCAACTAACGGCTAATATGAAAACAAACTTGGAACGACATCGTATCTAACTTCAAACTAATCTATTACTGGCAAACAATTACACTACATCCCTCAAATATCACCCATAAACACAATTACCCGAATATAATCCCAAATCTACTATAAGAAGCTTACGGTTACAGCAACCGTCGCCTAATACTATGCGCAACCAAGCAAACGTAATCCTGCTTAGAGGTGGCCCATCCAAAGTGTCCGTAATAATATCTTCCCGACCGAATTTCGATCACAACGACCGGTCTCGGCAGACTCACCAAGAACGCGGGAAATATAAGGCGATTCTCAGACGACACGACTCGATCGCGACGTCGACGTCGGGCGGTGAAGCGGGTCATACGTTGCATAGGCTTGTATGAAATCCGTTAACTCTAAGACCCGCACGTATATATGTTGTGCAAACCGCATGTTCCTGGTATTTACTACCATTATCTCTGATTTCATTATAATCTAAATCTCTTCTAAGTTCGAGTGAATTAGTTTTTTTCTAGACAAGCGTGCTCCATACTTAGCTGCGTCTTTACTCCGCATCAGGCGAATTGCGGCCAATCGCAGGCCTATTTTAGTCTTTTTAGGGTTCCGTAGTCAACTAGGAACCCTTATAGTTTCGCCATGTCTGTCTGTCCGTCCGTCCGTCCGTCCTCGCTTAATCTCTGTGACCGTTAGCACTAGAAAGCTGAAATTTGGTACCAATATGTATATCAATAACGCCGACAAAGTGGTAAAATAAAAATTGGAAAAAAATGTTTTATTAGGGTAGCCACCCTATATGTAAAGTGCGAAGTGATTTTTTTTTAATTTCAACCCTAACGTGTGATATATTGTTGGAAAGGTATTTAAAAATGAATAGGGGTTTACTAAAATCATTTTTTGATAATGTCTATAATTTCGGAAATAATCGCTCCAAAAGTAAAAAACAATGTGTCCCCCCCCCTCTAACTTTTGAACCATAAGTTTAGAAAATATGAAAAAAATCTGAAAAGTAGAACTTTATAAGGACTTTCTATGAAAATCATTTTGAACTTGATTGACACAACAGTTTTTGTACAAAAAAGACAAAAAGTTGTACAAAATAATTTCCTCCTCCACCTTTAAACTCATAAGTGGGAACACTTATTGTGACGGACGGGAAACTACGGAACCCTACACTGAGCGTGGCCCGACACGCTCTTGGCCGGTTTTTATTTTTTTATTAGTCTATACTGTTTCCCACTTCTAGGCAAAAACTGCCCTTTTTCTATCTAAACCTCTGTTTTGTACAATTTCTGACCACGTTTGTTCCGCGAACATGGTCTATGATATTTAGTCATGTAAAAAGATACGGTGAGTGCGGACGAGCTACACTCACCGTACTGACACATAATATGTTCACCTACTTCGACCGACTGCGCGAACGAGCGCTGTCGTGTGAAAACGGCCTTATAGTGCAAAAATATGTCCGCCTGAGGAGCCAGTGGCTAAGTCATTACAGCCGTACAGGTCAACCTTCAAGATTAAGCAGCGCTTTCCAAGGTCGGTCTATAGATTTGTCTATCACATACCGAATTCTTCCCGAGCCTCAGCAAGTACTTTAAGCTATGGGCTTAGAAAGTCTGACAACCAGTCTTACCAATTGGGTATGGTATTATCATGGAAGGCAGATAGGCAGTCAGTTCATGTACAATATTTAGCTGCATCTGGTAAGACTGGAAGCCGACCCAATCAAATTTAGGTGTCCCTCATTTTCATAGGCGATGGGTTGGCAATCCGTTTGATCAGAAACATGGGGCACAGTACTAACGGATCATCGTGTTTTTTGAGGGTCGGAGATAAATAAAAATAAAATATATCTTGAGACAACTCACACACGGCTATCTGATCCCAAGCTAAGCAGAGCTTGTGTTATGGTAACCAGACAACTGATATACATACTTATATAATTTATAAATACATCCATATTATAGATAAATCACACCCAGACACAGAACAAACAATCATGCTCATCACACAAAGTTTGTCCTGGGTGGGAATCGAACCCACGACCTCCGGCTCAGCAGTCAGGGCCACTAACCACTAGACCAACAGGCCCGTCAAAACACTGATGACAAACCACTGACTTCCAATCTCCAAACTGTTACTTAGAAGTTATAAATGGAAAACTGACCTTATAGGTAGGTATCTGACTTTTCTGGAGGACCTAACCCGGTTCTCCAAAAAGGTCAGGTTCGTTATGCAATCGACGTACTTCTATGACCAGATGTATAAATGAGGACCAGATTTCTGGGAAAAAGATGTAATTTGTATATGTATACTTTTACTCTGCACGCTCCTAATATGCTCGTTTTTCTACATCGTGCTCACATACGATATATGTATAATCTCAACATGAATAATGTAACCATGATTTTGTAAAATTTTATTATTCAAAAGATTGTCCATGGAGTTTCTTGTCCATTCTTCTTTATAAATATCTACACTTTGGAATGCGCAACAATAGTAATTTTACAAGTTATTATGTCTTATGACTGGGAATGTAGTAGCGTCTTTTTTGTTGTTATGACATAAAAAGTGTCTTTAATGGTCTAATTGAAATACATAAATGCTTTGAGTTTATGTTAAAATCTTCCAATCGCTGTTCGTGACCTGCGCATTGAGCCCAGGGGGTCTAAAATTACTGTTTTATAATAATACTAGCTTTTGCCCGCGACTTCGCCGCGTTAAATTTAGGGTAATACAGTTCCCCTTTCCTGATTTGCAGGTACCTGCCAACTGTATTTTTTGCCCTTGCGCTTTATTTATTGTAATAGCAAAGCTAAGTTTTCTCTTTTCTTCCGTTTTTCCCTATGTCCGTCTCCTGGGTCCCAACTACCTCTGTACCAAAATTCATTAAAATCGGTTTAGCTATTTAGGCGTGAAGACGTAACAAACAAACAAACTCACTTTCGCTTTTTTAATATTATAGTAAGGATGAATTACGGTAAAATTCTAAAAATGGTCACAGACACAGTTAATGTTGAGAATTTTTACTTTGTGACCATTTCACTATTGGTAACGTACCTACTTCATATCCCTATTATGGTACTGCTTTAGCAGCTATCTTGGACAGCCAGGACTGTATGCTCAGCTATCGCGTTTGCAACCTCAAGCCTAGCTTTGCTGTTACTCGTAGTAAAAAGCCGTACTACGCAAAGTGTTGGTTGTAGCTACCCTGGAAGATATCAAAATAATCGAGCCATTTGAATCCCTAATTAGCAAAATTTCATCTAAAGGGAATTTATGAATAGCTTGTAAATTGGCGCGAAAGCAAAGCGTAATTATTTTAATTTGAAAACTGTTGGCTTTTGGCGTATTTTGCAGTAAAATACTGGAATATTTAACCTCTTAGGAAACAGGGATGTACAAATAAGTGCGGAGCGCTGTTTTTTCACTTTAAGTAACTACTTATTTATTTACGCTTTTATATTTCACTGTAAGTGAGATTCTAGTTCCCAGAAGTGAAGTATAAACGAAGAAATATGAAGCATTTTCATGTAAATAGATTTATATGGAAATATTTTATAATAGGGGGCGGGGGAGCTTTGATGCTCGTTTTAGGCAATCAGCCAAATTATTATCATTGATGTGTTTGTTTATAATTTCAAATTAACAGCTTTTTAACAAATGCGTATGTAAGTTTATACTACTCAAAGCTTTTTTTCTAAGTAAAAATCACGGGAGATATCCAGTCACAGTAATGACTGTGACTTGTCATGAAGTAAAAAAACTGACGGTTATTTTAGTTTGTTTCGTTGACTTTTTTGCCACCGACTTCCGAAAGTAAAGTTAAAATCTATTTTTAAAATTTTGAATTCGGTTATTTTTTTATTTTCAATGGTATGATGATATTTCACACATCTTTTTAACGAGTATAAATTTTCTATTATATTTATTAGAATATATTATCTCATCACCTATATGGACATGAAAGAAAAATAAATATTAGGTATAGATTGATAACTCAAAAACTACTTAAGTAATATAAATAAAATTGATATGGAACCATCTGGGCAGCCTTTCAAACAAAAAAAGAAATATGAAAATCGGCCTACAATTGGCGGAGTAATTGGTAAACAAAAAAAATACATACAGAACCTCCTCCTTTTTGCAGTCGGTTAAAAAGTTGGTAAATTGTGTGTTGGACGGTACGGTTGGCGCAGTGGCTGAGCGATCGACTGCTGCGCTGTATGTCGCAGGTTCGATTCCCGCACGGAACAGATATTTGTATGACCTGCAGATAGTTGTTTCGGGTCTGGCTGTTTGTGTATGTGAGTTTAAATGTTTGTAAACGCACCCACGATACAGGAGAAATTCCTAGTGTGGAGCAACGTTTTTTAAAAAACAAAATGCTCTGATAAATAAAACACATTACATCCACTCCATTAAAATCAAAAAGGACAAAACCAACACCAAACTAAATTCGTTCACAACTGTCGAAAAACTTAATCTAGCTCAAACTCTCGATCATCTCCAATCCTCAGCCTAACAAATCAGTCTTACCCTTTTGGTGGTCCCATCCATCTTGTTTACAGCCCAAAATTGTGGATGTTAATCCCTTTCAGTCCAATGTCTGTCTGTACATCATTCTATCGGTTCCCGTTATTTATACGCACCGCAAATTGGCGGGTAGTCAAGATTTTAGAATGATGATGCCAAGTGCTGGGTTTTATCTGCCGTGGTTTCGGGTAGTTTGAAAGAGTTACCGCGTCTTCGGAAAATAAAAGGCAAAAGAAGGAATATTGAAAGACACGATTGGCGCAGTGGCTGAGCAATCGACTGCTGCGCTGCGTGTCGCGGATTCGATCCCTGTACGGGACAAATATTTGCATGACCTACTAGTTGTTTCGGGTCTGGCTGTTTGTGTATGTGTTTAAATGTTTGTTAACAAGACAATACAGGAGAAATTCCTAGTGTGGGACAAAGTTTTATTTAAAAAAAAAAACAAAATTATACCTATGCCTATATCCGGGGATATATGTGATAATTGTGTAATTTGCTTGTCTGCAAATCAATTAATTAATTAATAGTTCAATAGTGAGGTATGTTTCCGCTAGTCGTTGAATAACAGTTCTTAACACACCGAAACACCCAAATGACAACAGGCAACTCCTAATGACCATTTAATGAATGGCTGAAAGGGAAGTGGTCATAATTGGAAGTAGGAAGGTACGTTCAGCAAAATAAATAAGTAACAGGTGGTCAGATATGGTTGATGTTTTCTTAGAAAGCGATGAACTTTAACTCAAATGTAAGTATTATTTTCTGTTTTTTACATTTGAAAAACGTTGAAAACTGTAAAAGAACCTTTTTACGTTTTTAAATATTTCCTAAGAAATATATAAAGAAAACTTTTTTGTAAAAAATAAAAAAGTGGAAAATAACTTTACTTCCGGAAGTCGGTTACTTTTGTTGGTTTATTTGACTTTATTGCCACCGAAAAAAAGTTTGTTGTTTCAGCATTTTTAGTTATGGTATAATAAAATTATAATCATAATTTTTATCGACTATTCATTCTCCATTGTTAAAAAGATTAGCAAGCAGATCATCCTTAGAGACATGGAGAAAAAAGTATGTTTTATTGACGTTTCCTCATAAACTACCTAAGCAATATAAATAAAAATGGATATGGGACCACCTGGAAAGAAAAAAAAGAATTTTGCAAATCGGTCTAGGCGTCTTTGAGTAATCAGTGTATATACATAAAAAAAAAGATTCTGACGAATTGAGAACCTCCTCCTTTTTTGAAGTCAGTTAAAAATAGGGGTCCGCCGGTATCGGAAGCAGGTACCAAGCTACCGGTAATAATTATTGTTGCAATGGTATCAAAAGTAATTACTTGTAACGCCATCTAGTATGTAAGTATGTAAACTCTTTTGTACTGTGTCATTCATCCAATGAATAAAGTTAGTCTGTTTGCGATACTCATGCCTTTCATTATAGGTTATGGGCTAATAAAGTGAAAGTTTTATCGCGGAAACATGAACGTGAACTACATTGCAAGTGTTCCCAGACTAAAGGGAAGGGAGAACTATGATGAGTGGAGCTTCGCGGCTGAAAATTTGTTGGTGCTGGAAGGAATGGACAAGTACATTAAACCGGAGACAGATTTTGAGATTAAGCCAGTAGATGATGCGAAGACGAAGGCAAAACTAATATTGACGATAGACCCGTCATTGTACGTGCACGTGAAGAAAACCAAAAGCTCAGCAGAATTATGGAATACTTTGAAGACCATGTTTGACGATTGCGGTTTCTCTAGAAAAATAACATTGCTGCGACATTTGATATCCATAAGATTAGAAAACAGTGATTCTATGGAGACTTATGTGACTCAAATGGTCGAGACAGCGCAGCGGTTGAATGGCACGGGATTTACAATAACAGACGAATGGGTTGGCTCATTATTATTAGCAGGTTTGTCAGATCATTATACTCCCATGATTATGGCAATTGAGCATTCCGGCATTTCGATAAGTGCTGATGTCATCAAGTCGAAATTGCTTGACATGGAACTGACCAGCGACAATGACAACACCGGAAACGGAGTTGCATTTGCCACTCGAAATAAGTTGCACTCAGCTGGCAACACTAAGCATAAAAAATATGGCGGTCCGACAATGTCAAACAAGAAAGCAGTGACAGCAACGACAGATTCATCTACGAAAACAATAACATGTTAAAAAAATGTAAGGAAGATGGTCATTATCGAAATCAATGCCCGTTATTGAAGAAAAATAATAACAAATGCGTATTTAATGTCGTTTTCCTGAATGGAAAGTTCAACAAAACAGAGTGGTACGTGGATTCGGGCGCAAGCGCTCATATGACGGCTAATGAATCGTGGATTAAAAACGTGAACTCCACACCGTGTTTATCCGAAATTGTGGTAGCAAACGAATCAAAAGTTCCAGTTGTTTGTTCCGGAGACGTCGACATTGTTTCAGACTTGAAATTCGACATTACTGTGAAAGATGTTTTATGCGTGCCTAGTTTGACTACAAACTTACTGTCTGTAAGTGAACTGATAAAAAATAATAACAAGATCAGTTTTGATAAAAAACACTGCTACATAAGAAACAAAAGCAATGTTTTGATAGCCACAGCTGATTTATCAGATGGTGTATATAAGCTAAGGTTGAACACACAGAGTTGTATGTTGGCTGCACCGGTGGTTAGTGGTAAACTTTGGCACAGAAGGCTGGCACACATAAACAGTCAGGACATGAATAAAATGAAAAGTATGGTGGATGGTTTGTCATATGAAAACAACTTTGACATAACCAAATCTCAGTGTATGACTTGTTGCGAAGGAAAACAAGAAAGATTACCTTTCTCGCATATAGGTGAAAGAAGCACAGAGACGTTACACAGAATACATACAGACCTTTGTGGACCAATGGAAACCAATTCCTTGAATGGTGCACGATATTTTATACTGTTTGTCGATGATTTCAGTAGAATGACATATATATACTTTCTACGAAAGAAAAATGAAGCATTTCATTATTTCAAGATATTTAAAACTATGGTAGAAAATCAGTTGAATAAAAAGATAAAAGTATTAAGGTCAGATAACGGACTAGAGTATACCAACAAAGAGTTTGAGAGTTATCTGAAGCAAGAGGGTATAATTCATCAAAAATCTAATAGTTATACACCTGAACAAAATGGATTATGTGAAAGAGCTAACCGTACTGTGGTGGAAAAGGCTAGATGTCTACTGTATGATGCAAAGCTAGATAAAAGATTTTGGGCTGAAGCAGCAAACACTGCTGTCTATTTGAAAAATAGATCTATTGCATCGGGACTTCACAAATCTCCCTATGAATTGTGGTATGGAAAGAAGCCAGATCTAACCCACATACGTTTGTTTGGTTGTAAAGCCATGATGCATATTCCTAAGGAGCGTCGTTTGAAGTGGGATAAGAAGTCTATGGAACACATATTAGTTGGATATGGTGAAGATGTCAAGGGTTACAGATTGTACAATCCTGTCAAGAGGACTCTCGTAACCAGCAGAGATGTTATCTTTATGGAAGAAGAATTAGGTACCGAAGACAAAAGTCAAGAGTCGGCTATCTGGATTCCTAATGTAGATACATCTGCAGTTACCACACAAGAAGTGAAAGCAGATTCAGTGGGGGAAGCATTGCAGAATGTTTTAGACTCCGATGACTGCTATTCTGACTGTTCTGTGTATGAGGATGGGAATGAAACACTAACTGAACCTTCAACAACAGATAATCAAGTACAAGAAGTCCAGATGACATCAACCTCAATGCAGGAGTCAAACTTAGAGAGAAGCAAGCGTAACAGAAAACAACCTGATCGTTATGGTTATAATAATATGTGTCTTTCCAGTACTGTTCCAGCATCCGAGGAGATAGTGTTCTCAGAGGCTCTGGTAGGGCCTGAGAAGGAGCAGTGGAAGCGCGCCATGGCAGACGAGCTCAAGTCGTTTGAGGACAATGATGCTTGGGAGCTTGTTGACAATCCAGGTAATGTGACAATTGTGAAGTGTAGGTGGGTGCTCAATAAAAAGTTTGATGTGGACAATAATGTGCGGTTCCGGGCTAGACTTGTGGCTAAAGGTTTTTCGCAAAAACTTGGCATTGATTACATGGACACTTTCTCTCCAGTTGTAAGACATTCCACACTTAGACTATTATTTGCTGTCAGTGTTAAGTTGAATATGAATATTGATCACTTAGATGTAACCACAGCATTTTTAAATGGTTACTTAAAAGAAAATATTTACATGTCTCTACCTGATGGTTTTGTGAACAAAAGTGGGGGAAAGATTTTAAGATTAAAAAAGGCAATCTATGGATTAAAGCAATCTTCTCTCGCATGGTATGATAGAGTTAAAAATTTACTTTGTAACTTAGATTTCAAAAATAGTCAGTATGAGCCTTGTTTGTTCACAAAAACAAAAGGTGAAATTAAAATTATTGTGGCCCTTTATGTAGATGATTTTCTAATCTTTTCTAATAATTCAATAGAAACTGATAATTTGAAACATGTTTTGGGAGCAAATTTTAAATTGAAGGACTTGGGACCTGTAAGACAATATTTAGGTATGAGAATAAATGTGGATAAAAATAAAAGTGTGATAACTGTAGATCAACAACAGTATATTGAACAGTTAGCTTCTACATTCAATATGTCAAATTGTAAAACATTTAAAACCCCAATAGAATGTAAATTGAATATTGAGAAAGCTGATGAATGTGTATCTGATCTTCCATATCAGAAATTAATTGGATCATTGATGTATTTAGCAGTACTGACTAGGCCAGACATTTCCTATTCTGTTAGCTATCTGAGCCAATTTAATAGTTGTTACAATCATACACATTGGCATTATGCTAAACGCATATTAAAATATTTGTTATGTACTAAAACTTATTGCTTAAGATTTTGTAAGGATGATAGCAAGTTACAAGGTTTTGTAGATAGTGACTGGGCAAGTGACGCCTTAGATAGGAAGTCCTATACAGGCTTTTGTTTCACAATGTCTGGGTCAGCTATATCATGGCAAAGTAGAAAGCAAAAGACAGTATCTCTTTCTAGCACAGAGGCAGAGTATACAGCTCTGTCTGAGGCAGCTCGGGAAGCTGTGTATCTTAGAAACCTACTTCATGAAATTATAGGTAGCTTTTCTGTAATTGAGGTCTGTTGTGACAATCAAAGTGCATTGAAATTGTCAGTTAATAATAAAAATCACAACAGATCCAAACATATTGATGTGAAATATCATTATGTCAGAGATGTTATTAAGTGTAATTATATAAGAATGTTATATTTATGTACTGAAGAAATGACAGCTGATATTTTCACTAAAGGTTTATGTCCTGTTAAACATTATAAGTTTCTGCGTAAATTGGGAATGATACCAAAATAATTTTATTTGTTTATTTTGATAAGTGGGGGTGTTGCAATGGTATCAAAAGTAATTACTTGTAACGCCATCTAGTATGTAAGTATGTAAACTCTTTTGTACTGTGTCATTCATCCAATGAATAAAGTTAGTCTGTTTGCGATACTCATGCCTTTCATTATAATTATAATTATATTTAATGAGCTGTTTGTTTTCGATCAAATAAATTTAACTTTATTCGAAAACGTTCATGGATTTTTGAGGAAATTTCTACTTTTCTGCAGAGCCTGGTTACCCATCTCTTTTACTGACTGTACACTGTGGAAGTAAAAGCAATTATGTCAAGAGTACATTCAGTTCGATAGCATTCATGGTCACCCGATATTGATACACATATTAGTTTTGCTATTCATTGGGGACTTACGGGTAATCATATTTTTCACATACACCTATTTGTATCTATTGATCTAAATAGGTGTTACTGGGGTTTTTCGAAAGAGCTCCGGGTCATCCTTACTATCCTTACTAATATTATAAAAGCGAAAGTGAGGTTGTTTGTTTGTGTGTTACCTCTTCACGCTTTAATGGCTACACCGATTTTGATGAATTTTGGTACAGAGATAGTTGGGAACCAGGAGACGGACATAGGCTAAATAATTTTTTAAAAACTGGGATGTGAGGGAGAAAGAGGGAAGAAAAGGGAAAACTTAGCGTTGCTATTACAAATCAATAAGGCGCAAGGGGAACTGTGTTACCTCGAATTTAACGCGAGCGAAGCCGCGGGCAAAGCTAGTTAAGAAATAAAAAGGAACATGATAAATAGAATATTCTTTATAATGTACACCATAAAAATTACAAGAATAACTGTATAGAACTTATAAATAAATAGGGTGACACAATGGGCGGTCTTATCGCTAAAAGCGATCTTTTCAAGACAACCTTTGGATAGATTTAAAGGAGGAGGGACACTACTGTAGGTAGTCTGTCTTGAATCATTATTCAAAACGAATAACTACATTTATAAAAAACAATACTTATACAGGATTATTTGTAAAACACCGGCAACGTCTCAGGACGATGTTACTAACATCATAATCAACAACTTCTGTTCTAGGACATTTAAACATTTATCATATTTTAGTTCATCAGATTTTCATACAAAAATAAAAATATTGAAATTGAACGCTCTAAATGTTACGAAATCTATGCGAAGCAAAAGTACCTACAAGCGGCGGTGTAGGTATGTAGGTACAGCAAAATACGGAGTTGAAATGTGTTAGATAGGACAACGAAATCTTGAAGATTTGTTTTCGGTAAATGTATAAAATTTTGTAAAAAATCATAGAACAAAAGTTGTTGTTTATGATGATTGTAATACAGTCCTGCAAGGTTGTCGGTGTTTTACAAATAACCCTGTATATAAATACATATAATATTCAACATGGCGTACAGTTAGTTGTTCCGGTGTATGTAAGTTTAAATGTTTGTAAACGCACCCACGATACAGGAGAAATCCTTAGTGTGGGGAAAAGGTAATAAAATAAAAAATAGCTAAACAAACATACTGTCTCCTGGCACTGGATTTCAATGTCAACATCCAAACCGCCCTTTGACCGCCGCAACTTTTCAGAACTGACAAAAGATGTGATAAAGTGCGTGGCAGCTACGCCCTTGCCATCCTTAGTGCCCTTTTTGGTTTAAGTTGTAAGAGAGAGCGATTAATTATTATATTTTCGTTTATTCAGTTAAATACATTTTTTAAAGTCGCAAGAGTATAAACTGCAGGTAGCAGGTACTGTGTTATACCGAATTTAACGCGAGCGAAGCCGTGGGCAAAAGCTAGTTTCTTAATAAAAACATAGAAAATAAAAAAAAAGAAACATTTAAAAATACAAAAAATAGTAGCCCACCGGTATCGGGAACAGGGTCCAAGCTACCGGTGGTTAGGGCTCCAGGGGCTGTACGAGCGAGGTGTATTATAAAAAAGAAAAATCTACAAATGACAGCCGTGACTTTGGCTTAGCGTGCTTTTTTATTTTTTTATTATTTTCTTCGTACCTCGGTACGAAGAAAATAATTTATATTAAGAATTAAAGATTATGTTATTTGTATGGTGTACATTATAAAAAATATTCTACTCTCAAGACATAGTTGGGGTGTATGTTTGTTACTCCTTTACGCTCAAATTGCTTAACAAATTTAGATTAAAAATAGTTTAGATTCTAGATTAACACCAATGCAACTTTTGATTCTGTAAAAATGCAATGCTCACGCGGGTAACAATGCAGGGTATGACAGTAGTTATGCATAGTTTCATTTAATCCTGATCTTCTAACTTGCACCATACCCCGGTATGCCAGAGATGTTATACGTCGGACGATATTAAAAATGATAAGTATTCAGCGTGCCCTTAATACAGTCTTATTCCTTAAGATTGGGCCAGGATTTGTTAAATGTCTCCCTTTTTTCAAAATGTCATCTTTTATGTAAAGATTTTAGCTGATTTTTTGGCATGGGTAGTCATTAGGCTGAAGATATTTAGAGGTCCTTTTCAATCGCCCGAGGGACGCTTTTGTTCTTTTTTTTAGAAATTGCTATGTGTGTTGGATCTTATTAGGATTTCTTTTGACCGTGACTAAGCTGGGTAAGGGTTTGGCCTTTTATAGTGGCGGTGGCAAGGCTGGATCTAAAATACAATATGAAACAGATGAAGGTACCTACTGTATGATTCGAATGAAGACTGTTAAAGCTCCCGTTAAAATCTGCCGCATTACGGTGTATCTTCACTATGATTATTTTTTTGTTTGATATTTTAAAAAAATTCGGTAACTAAGCCCAAATTCATTCTGGCCCTGGTTCAGTCCATGGTGCGTAGCTAAAGGGAATGGGAAGCGGTCACTACCTCCTGCGTAACAGTCATGCTAACGAAGGAGGTGGCCGGGCGTTTGAGAGAGAGAACCTCAAACCAACCCAGCCGCCGCGGGAGACGCCCCGGACGTCGGGCGCTGCGAGATGACTCCCGGCCACGTTAGTGTTCCACGCGCGCGTCAAAGAGATGTCAGCAAAGCAGAGAAGCCTGCCAGGGCCACCGACTGCCGGGGTTGCGGGTTATTCGAAAGATATACCGCGGCCCCGGAACGTAAAGGGCAATAGAAGGAACATGGGTGGGTTTTAGTCAGTACAAGTCTGACACTCCCTCCCCCGCTCCGGCCGGGGGAAGTTATTTGATGATTTCCTATCCGCAAAAAAAGTTTCTATAGTCAGTCTACAGTAGAAATTCTTATATACCTCGCTACATCAAAGCGTAAATCAATCGATTTGTTTGCAAGCTGCTTATCGAAACTAAGTACTGTCTAGAGTATAATCTACCTCTGTGCCAAATTTTAACAAGATCCGCTCAGCTGTTTTGACGTGAAAGACATCCACATATCCATCCTCACAAACATTCGCATTTTTTATAATTTATAAAAAGTTTATTATAAAATTTATTCTTATATCTATATTGCGTGTTTTGATTTATACAACAATACTTTACTAATGTTAAATGGCTTGTCATAGCTTACTTTACTAGTATAATTTTTGTTTTTATAGCTGTAAGCCACCCAAACAAAACATTATAAACATTAAATTTTTCACAAAATCACAGCGTAACCGTCTTTGTACAGACGCCAGCAGGTCAAGCTACCCGAAACTGGAATTATTTCCCAATGAACCTTGAACCTAATACTTTAGAAATAAAGTCGAAAATCTATCAAAGAAATCTGACAGATTGTAGTAGCTTGATGTGCAGGCGTCTGTACAAACAGCATTACTGGAGATATTGCTTAATGTAGCATCGTGGCGGTATTACCGGGTGTTGACCACAATTCGACAGTTTAATCGTCTGACTCTAAGCTTCGTTAGACAATTCGTGGGTAGATTATGTTTGAGATATTAAGCGATCTAAATTTGTTTTACGTTGTGGTGTTGATATGACCGAGTGTTTTAGGGTATTCTTACACGAACCACTCGTCCGCGCGGAGTGGTGGTGAGCGCCGCTTGTGTGCGCGGAGAGGCGGTGAACGCTGCTTTTCCGCGCGGTCGGGCGTTGTATGTAATTTTGTATACAAGTTGTCAGGTGTACAGAAAAGGACCTTTTTATGATAGTAGATGTCACCAACTGTCCAGTCGAATCGTGATTAAGAGCAAATTTAATTTTTAGTTTAGCGTGAGCAAAGCCGAGGGTAAAAACTTGTAAGTAAATAAAGGGCAAAAAGGCAGGTATTCTTCTCTATGTCTTTTTGTAGAAAACTAGGTTATCTGTCAAACTTATTGATCAAACAAGAATAATAGTGTTCAAAGCGTTTCATATTGTTAGTTTAACTAAATCATCAAATATCAAAATAAGACGGAGTATCGGACTTGTACTGACTAAAACCTATCGATGTTCCAGCTTTTGCCCTTTGTGTTCCGGGGTAGCGGTATCTCTTTCGAAAAAACCGCAACCCCGGCAAACAGTGCCTCTGGCGGGCCCCTGTCCAAGCCTTAAGGTATATATTTCTTTACACATAAAATAACCTTTCTGATCGTTGACGTGTATTAACTTCAAAGGTCTTGTGATATCCGAGATTTTTGCTTCAACTGATACAGAAAATTAGTCCTTGTGAACGCTTGACTGATTTTAGGTCACTCAACTGTTCTTTTGGAACAGAACTTGTCATTTTGTATGCGCCTAGCTTAGACTATTTGCCTAAGCGTATAGAGAAAATCCTTACTTCCTTACTATATACTATATATACTATACTATATACTTATATACTATATACTATACTATACTATACTATACTATACTATACTATACTATACTATACTATACTATACTATACTATACTATATACTATAATATTATAAAAGCGAAAGTGAGTTTGTTTGTTTGTTACCTCTTCAGGCTTTAATGGCTAAACCGATTTTGATGAATTTTGGTACAGAGATAGTTTGGAACCAGGAGACGGACATAGGCTAATCTTTTTTTTTTAAAGTGGGATGTGAGGGAGAAAGAGGGAAGAAAAGGGAAAACTTAACGTTGCTATTACAAATCAATAAGGCGCAAGGGAAACTGTGTTACCCCGAATTTAACGCGAGCGAAGCCGCGGGCAAAAGCTAGTATAACATAAGACCTCGCTTGAAATCTCTGAAGGGTAAAGACAGAGATGGGTATATTTTTATTTTTATATACATAATTGGTGTTTGCTAGCTGACATGTGACAATGAATGAATAATTTCTTAAATGTACCTTGTGATAACCTTTTGAACGCCATTGTGACAAAAAAAATAGGTAAAATGAGTTTTTTTGCCGTGGACGGCACGCGCATGCGTTTATGTTCTGGCGTTCAAAGGGATAAACAAAATTGTATAAAACCTGGTTCTTCTAACCTGACAGACAGATGTGTTGCTGGGGAGTTTGTTCCACCACTTCTTCTTCTTCCCAGCTAAAACACTAGGAAGTGGCGAAGGGCGGGGCGTTTTTGTGGGACTGTCTCTTGTAATGTGACGTTCGAAAAGTGCTGATTATCAGCCTAATTTGAATAAATGACTTTTGATTTCGATGTTTAATATGGTTATTTTTCTCTCTATAAATTTCTTTTATAGATTCTTTTTTACCATGTTTTTGTAAATGGGTAGACATGGTTGGCCTTGTAGATTCTTAGACGCTTGTTAACTTTTGTTTACTTCGTATCTTATTTTACGTTTTGTAAAGTAAGCAATGATTTATTGTCGGGCCTACGCTGTCCTCTCATGCTTAAGTACTAACGCTGTAACAACAACATTGTAAAACCATCATCTGCCTAACCTTTTCCCAACTATGTTGGGGTCGGCTTCCAGTCTAACCGGATGCAGCTGAATATCAGTATTTTACATGGATTGACTGCCTATCTGATCTCCACAACCCAGTTAGTACTAGGTAAGACTGGTTGTCAGACTTTCGGAACACTGACTACCTGTAAGGACTGTCAAAGATCTACAAATGACAGCCGGGACCAACGGCTTAACGTGCTTTCCGAGGCACGGAGGAAACTCGGTATGTAACGGGTGGTCACCCATCCACAGACCAACCTAGGCAAGCGCGGCTTAACCTAAAGATCGACCCGAACGGCTGGTTCTACGAAGAAGTCCATTTGAAACGACCAACTCAAACCGTGCACTCGACGTTTTATAAGTGTCCATGTAGGCCTATATGAAATTGATTTTGATGTACACACGACGGCAGGTCAACCTATTCTAAACTATTATAACATGACCTCTCTACCACGGATCGCACACCGTAGTAGAGAGATCAGGTTAAAATGGTTTTGTGTAGGTTGATGTGCCGTCGTGTGTACCTAACGGTATACCCACATTTCACCAGTTATGTTTAAATACTGTGTAATAAGGAAGAGCTTATTGACATTAAAAGGGGCACATATCTAGACTACATACTGAAAGATATCTGAAGGAAGAACCAAACTAATTCGCCGGACCCGGATATTTAATCTATAACCTCGTGCGCATACGCACTTGTGGCCACTGTAGGCCTACTATGACGTCTTAAAGCAGAACTTATTCCACTGAGGGAAAGAGATGGTGCTAGACACCCTGTATAGCTCTGTCTCTTTCCCTCAGTGGAATAAGTTCTGCTTTAAGATGTCATGGTAGGGTCCCTGGTCTAACGACGCAAACGTAACTGCGTTAACCATACCCACAATTCTCAGTAACGTTTAAATACTGTGTAATAAGGAAGAGCCTATAGACATTAAAAGGAGCACAAATCCAGACTCCATACTGAAAGAAATCTGATGGAAGAACCAAACTAATTCGCCCCAACCCGGGTATCTTATCTCCTACCTCGTGCGCATACGCACTTGTGGCCAGACTAGACTAGACATTAAAATACTGGTATTCAGTTGCATCGACCTTAACATAGTTAAAAGAGGGTAAGCAGATGCAGTAATTATGACTTGGAAATATCGTGTTTAATAATCACACTAAAAGTTTAAAGCTGATAGTTTGTACGTGTGTGTGTTTGTTACTCCTTCTCGCTCAAACGGCTTAACAGATTTACATGAAATTTGCTTTACCTATAGATGTTGACCTGAATTTTATTAAATTTTTCATTTACTTTTTTTTTTTTTGTTGTGGCACTAGTTTTTATTTACTTCAAGTAACAATAAGACCCATTCTAGGTAATATCGAACACATGCATTCCAGTTTCAATAAAATAAAATTGACAGAAAAGCAAAATAAAATTATATTACTTATACAAAAGTTTACATTAATATTATTTCTTTTAAAAAAAACGCTAGGAATTTCTCCTGTATCGTGGGTGCGTTTACAAACATTTAGCTCACATATACAAACAGCCAGACCCGAAACAACTATCTGCAGGTCATACAAATATTTGTTCTGTACGGGAATCGAACCCGCGACACGCAGCGCAGCAGTCACTCAGCAACTGCGCCAACCGTGCCGTCAAATTAATTTAAAATTATTATATTATTAAGGCTTGTGATTTTTATCCTAGGTTACGCGGGTGAAACTGCGGGACGCGGCTAGTTTTCCATAAATAGTTTCATAACAGTTATATTTTGTCTCATTGCCAACCAGTTATTAATAAGTACTTAAAATCTGTGATGAGATTCAAGTAGTAAAATTAAACGTTTTATTGAGGAAAATGAAAGGAAATCTGCATACTTGTTAAAGGTAAACGTTTATGATGTGTGTTGTTGTGTTTAATGCTACTATTTATTATAAATGCGAATATTTGTGAGGATGGATGTTTGGATGTTTGTTACTCTTTTATGTCAAAACGGCTGAACGGATCTTGATGAAATTTGGCACAGAGGTAGATTATAGTCTGGAATAATACATAGGATTATTTTTTTTCGATCATCACGCGGGCAAAGCCCCGGGCGCCAGCTAGTAGCAGAATAAAGTTTGTGAATGAAGTACGGGCTGGTGGTGCTCAACCTCATATGTACGTAAAATTATAAATCCTTACTAATATTATAAAAGCGAAAGTGAGTTTGTTTGTTACCTCTGCACGCTTTAATGGGTAAACCAATTTAGATGAATTTCGGTACAGAGATAGTTGGGATCCTGGAGACGGACACAGGCTATTTTTTTAGAAAAAAGATTGAGATATGACGGAGAAAGAGGGAAGAAAAGGGTAAACTTAGCATTGCTATTACAATAAATAATAATGCAAAAACTACAGGCAGCAGGTACCTGTAAATAATAAAGGGGAACTGTGTTACCTCGAATTTAACGCGAGCGAAGCCGCGGGCAAAAGCTAGTTATGTTATATATCTTGAGGCTTGTTATTAGCAACTTTATAATTCACTGTTTTTAACCGATTTCTAAAAAGGAGGAGGTACTTAATTCGTCGGAATCTTTTTTTGTTGTTTGTTGAAGAATTATTTGATTGACAGAAATGAGTATTTAAAAAAAATGTTTACGCAATAAGATGCTGTACTTACTTTTTTTTAGTAGTTGCAAGTTTAAAATGACCTGGCTGACAGTTTTGAATGCAATGTAATGACATTGCATTCAAAATTAATCATGTTCGCAAAATATCAGCTCCTTTGAAAGCCGGGAAGTGGGTCAAATTTAACTTCTAATCTTTTTACATACTTACAGGCGAACTTAATAAAAGCATGTTCAAAAATAAAACAATTTTTATGAAAATATCTAAAAAAAATCACACTACCTCCACAACAAAACATCCACACACGCTCAAATCTAGTTCGATCAACTTCAAACTGGCATAAACTGGTTATAACTGCAGCAATTTAGATGTGAACTGGTCATTAAAGCGACGGATATGAGGCGCAGGACTCATCGAACACTTAAATGAAATATCGAGTGGACGTCGGAACCTATGGATATGGCATTTGATGACTTAAATTGTAGCCATTACGGTTGGTTTAAAAAAAAAACTGCGAAATTGGGTTGTGACCTTTTGGATTTGAGATTTTGTTGACTTATACCAATTTTCGTTACAGGAAAGTTGTTACAAACCGGTACAGACTTGAATTATTCTCAACAGAGTGTGTAATTTTAACCGACTTCAAAAAAACGAGGAGGTTTTCAATTCGACTGTTTCTTTTGTACGTTTGTTACACGATTTCTCCGTCAATTGTAACAACGTCAGTAATGGACTGTAATTTGTTCGTAAATTGGTTCTTGGATACTGTTGAAAAACCATTTAAAACTATTTATTTATCTTCCCTAAGTCTTAACCTTTCTTCTGATATCTTCATCAACTGCTTAGTTAGCTCTCGTCTTACCGGATGATTACAAGTATTTTACATAGAGCGACTGTTATCTGACCTCCACCACCCAGTTAGTAGGTACTGGGTATTACGATACCCTTTCGGGACTTTCGGGACACTGACTGTCAAAGATCAACAAATGATAGCTGGAACCAACAGCTTAGGGGCCATCCATTAATCACGTGATGTTTTTGTTGTCATTTTTTGACCCCCCCCCTCCCCCTTGGTGATACGTGGTGAAGTTTAAGACTATCTAGACCCCCTATATCACGTGTATTTGTTCGTACCTGCAAAGATCTATTTTTTTATTTATAAAAAAATACTGGTATAAGTATCATCTAATTTTATTATAGAAAATTATAAAGACTACTATAATAAACGTTCAGAGGTTGCGCTTTTCGACGCCGCTTTTCGGTTGAGTATCGCGCGCTTACCGGAAAAATAAGTACACGTGATATAATACTTTACCCCCTCCCCCCTTGTGATATTTCGTGATTTTTATGGTCCCTCCCCCCCTTTCGAGCCTCACATGATTAATGGACAGCCCCTTAACATGCTTTCCGACGCATGGAGGAAACTCGGTATGTAACGGGTAGTCACCCATCCACAGACCAACCTAAGCAAGTGCGGCATAACCTAAAGATCGAGGCACTATTATTATGTAGCCACAAGCTCCTAAACTTTTCTTTTCTGATATATTACCATCAAATTCACACTACCGTCACGAAAGGACGAACTTCTCAAAACATATCATTTTTTCCGTGACCATTGTTCCCGCTAAACCCGGGTCAGTTTGACAAATTATCCGCATTCCCCGGCCACCATACTCGGGTAGCGGGGTAATGGCAACACTATCAACTTTATCATGGCGGCCATTTTGAGTTTTGGTATGTTTTGTTTTGATATTTTTGGGGGTACGTGGAGATGACCCATACTGTCCTTGGTCCATTACCGCTATCGCCCTGATATTTTGTTTTTGCCCGTGGCTTCGCTCGCGTTATATTTGGGGTAACACAGTTCCCCTTTCCTGATTTGCAGGTACCTGCTACCTGTAGTTTTTGCCCTTGTGCCTTATTTATAATAATAGCAATGCCAAGTTTTCCCTTTTCTTCCCTCTTTCTCCCTCATATGTCAATCTTTTTTTTTAAATAAATAGTCCATGTCCGTCTCCAGGGTCCCAACTATCTCTGTACCAAAATTCATCAAAATCGGTTTAGCCATGTAGGGGTGAAGACGTAACAAACAAACTGCCTGTTGGTCTAGTGGTTAGTGGCCCTGACTGCTGAGCCGGAGGTCGTGGGTTCGATTCCCACCCAGGACAAACTTTGTGTGATGAGCATGATTGTTTGTTCTGTGTCTGGGTGTGATTTATCTATAATATGTATGTATTTATAAATTATATAAGTATGTATATCAGTTGTCTGGTTACCATAACACAAGCTCTGCTTAGCTTGGGATCAGATAGCCGTGTGTGAGTTATCCCAAGATATTAAAAAAAAAAAAACTCACTTTCGCTTTTATAATATTAGTTAGGATGTTTAGCGTAACGTATAACCCGTGTATACAAAGTCTAAAAAAATTGACCACCTCGTGGCTACTAACAGTCATTTTTTTTTGCGGATGGGAAATCATTAAATCATTTCCCCCGCGGAGTGGGGAGACTTTTACTGACTAAAACCCAACCATGCCTTCTTCTTCCTTCTTTTGCCCTTTATATTCCGTGGCCGCGGCATCTCTTTTGAACAACCCGCAACCCTTGCAAGCCCCTTTGCCAACATCTCTATGGCCTCATAGAGTTGTCAGCAGTGTCTGTCATCCAGTGCTACCTATTGCTCACCATTCACAGACCCAGGAGGTAGTCGTGGTCTCGCGGTGCCCGACACCCGGAGCGTCTCCCGCGGCGGCTGGGTTGGTTTGAGGAAGAAAAAGTTTACCCTGGTGACTGTGGGTGGCGGTATTCACTTCGGTGACACGCAAGCCCGTTTGCCACTGTCTCTGACTCTTTTTTTAAAAAAAAAGACTGCAATAACCTTCTCCCGCATATTGGCAGTAGTTAATCTCAAATAATAACAAAATGCACGTCGTAAACACGTAAACTAAATAAAGGTATACCTGAATTTCATTTGCGATTGACTGCTACAGCGATTCAAAAAGTCCCGTGTATCAAACAGTTTCACATAGTTTATAATACCGGCTTCGAACGAAGAGAAAACACGAATAAACTAGACTACAATAAAATCTAACGTTTGTATTGTCTGAAAAGCAATATGAACGGAGCGATGTGCGCAATGAAATAACGTTGTGTGAAACGCCAAACACTATCCATTTCAACAAATAACAATTCTGGTTATGTTCGTTTTTAGGCTGTTTCCATAAAACAAATCTTTACAAGTAAATAAAAGGACAACGTCCAAAATGGTCCTGTGTCGTAAACAGTATTAGAATACACGAAAAATAATTGTCTTTTTTACTATGTAAGTTGCAAATACTTCTGTAAATTGACTAGCTGTGTAACTACCAAAATGTATTTTTTTTTAGTATTGTACGCGGCTTTTTTAACTTATTTTTTTATTGTATTCGCCCGCCATTAAGAATTCATAGTAAAGTACATTACTTATAATTATTTTTTTTAAACTATGTAAACAAATCTTTGAAATTTTTGACGCACTTCCCGGTTTTTGATTGAGCTGTTATTTTGCATACATACATGTTTATTTTCAATGGCAATGCATGGTAAGACACGTTAATCAAATTTTCCAATTATTGTTGTCTTGACTATTAAAATAAGGTTAAGTTTATTTATCAAAAGGAACTAAACAGAATCAACATTGTCGGTGAGACACCAACGAAGCAGCGCTTGTTTATTAGTGTTTTTTTCCTTCCTACTATAATATTATTTTTTACTAGCTTCCGCCCGCGACTTCGTCCGCGTGGCATAGTTACTTTGGGCTAACGCTAACTTTAACCCGCGTGATGACCCGAAAAATGTATCTTTCTCTCCCCTTTTCTTCCCTCATTCTCCCCCTTTCCTCACTTTAAAAAAACTTGCCTATTTCCGTCAACTATCTCTGTACCAAAATGCATCAAAATCGGTTGGGTCATTTAGGCGTGAAGCCGTAACAAACACGACACGGTTCGCGTAGTGGCTGGGCGAACGACTGCTGCGCTGTGTGTCGCGGGTTCGATTCCCGCACGGAACAAATATTTGTATGACCTACAGATAGTTGTTCCGGGTCTGGCTGTTTGTGTATGTGAGATTGAATGTTTGTAAACGCACCCACGATACAGGAGAAATTCCTAGTGTGGGGCAACGTCTTTTAAAAAAAAAGAAAGAAAGAACAAACAAACTAACTGTCGCTTTTATAATATTAGTAAGGATTTATGAAAATAACCGAAGGTAACTGAATGCCTATTCATTTACCTAACGAAATAAGCTACGTTAGAGGTCCTAACTGTAGCTACCTTACACTTAAAAAAGTGCCTACTTAAATAATAAAACTGATCCTAAATACACTACAGCTACAACTAAATAAAACTACAGCTAAATAAATTAAAAAATAATAATTTGAATTTATAATTAACCTGAAAATAATTTAAGTACTAAATTATATATATAAATTTTGTTTTTTTTTAATATATCTAATTATGCCTGTTATCTATAAGAACCTATTAATTACCAAATAAAGTAGGTACTAAAACTAAATAACTCTAATAGAATTATACCCAGAAATATGTAGGTAAGTACAACTTGTAACAAAAAAAGAAATTAAAATAAAGCTAAAACGCCTGTCCAATACTGGGTCCACCCTTTATAGCAGAACTTTTTATGTCATAATTTTATTTTGCATAACAACGGATAGCATAAACTTCATTTCGCAGAAAATTGTTTGGCAGACACTCATTTATCATACATTCAAAACTCATAATTTTGTAAGTTAGAATCATCTCTAGACATAAATTTCATATCCATAATATTCAAAAAGCAGAAACATCATTTCGCAGAAAGTTCACAGTCAGAATCGTCTTTTGACATATATTTCATATCGTTATCATTAAACGGCAGAATTGTCATATCGCAGAAAGTTTATAGTTAGAATCATCTTTATTATTATTTGTTGTCATTTATTTTAATTATTTATTTCTTTAAAATAATATCATTTATTTTAACTATTATTTAATTGAATTTGTAATAATGTCATTTAATTCCATAAGTAATTATTATTCTAATGTAAATAGTTCAGTTCCGGGTAAACTACTAAAAACAATCTCATTTTCTATCAATGCAGGTCGTTACTGGCACTCGCCGGCCGCTGCCGCGGCACCGCTCGCTCCGCTCGCTCGGCTCGTGCGTAGGGGGTCACAGTTTTAACCTAACCTAACCTACGATTTTTTTTTCAACAAATTAACCTAATCTTAATAGTTGAGTCCCGGGTAACTAAAAACGATGTCTTTTTTTTTCTATATAATTCCAAAAATATCTTATTTTTGCCTTAATATGTTTTTGTATACAATTGTAACTTACTGTATCGGTTCACACCAAAATATTGGAAACTCAAAATAAATAACAAACATGGTAAATATCCCGTTTTAACCGTTAATAATAATGTTAGTGACCATGTCAGTTTAAAGACTTATTAGGCATATAAGTCTTTAAACTTAAAGTTATTCTTAATTAAATTCTGCCATCTGCATAGTATGAAAAGTGAAATTATACCAAATACTCGTCGCTCTAAATGAACATTATGCTAAACGACATTAGCGAAATTTGAACTCTGCCAATCGTAATTATACTAAATGTAATTCTGCCATCTTAAAACTATGCAATTGTAAATTCGGAGTTTTAAATATTATGCCAAACGATAATTATATCAAATAATTTTTATGCCTTTAAAATGTTCGTTTAAAGAAAAATATGCTAAGTGTGTTTTGCCAAATAAATTTCGGAGCATCAAGATTCTGCCAGATAGAGGGAACCCGTCCAATACTATCTACCTATGTATACCTACTTCACTTAAAAATAAAAACATATAAATACTTTAATTAATAATACCTGTAACTATAATAAAGAATATAACTATAATAACGCTATGGCGCCCATTAGGGGAGGGCTATGTCCAGCAGTGGACTAATATAGCCTAATGAACTACGCTTTTACCAATATAGTATAAAAAAAAACTGAACATAAATTAGCCGAAACTCGGTTTCTAAAAATCTATGCGTACCTACTACCACTTCAGCTAAAAAGAAATAAAATGTAAACTATGAATAATTTGTAATTTGAACGAATATTTAAACACTACCAAAATAACTAATACCTATTTTATAAGATAACAACAAAAGATATAAATTATTTAAAGACTAAAAGTCGGGCTGAAAGCATTGTCTGTCAATAAGGTCGAACACTCTGAACATCTATTCGCATCAACAGCCAAATATTACACAAAAATAATCCCTAAAGCATGATTCAGTATTCACGCGCGATGGCTTATTAGCGTATTTCATGCATAACTTTGGTGTTTGTATACCGATTTATATGTTTCTTTTTTTATTGAATACGTAATAATGTTAACTGTTTTTAATTAGAGATGAGTGGGAGTGTTATAAACGTAAGAGTAGACAAATATAATCAGAAAGCTCCGAACTGCTAAGTTATCGGGAGTTACACGTGTTATTGTGAGTCAACCATAAAAGATAGACCTATGCTGTCGTAGGATATTTTTTATATAATTTTAAGGAGAACATTTCCGTCATACATGATTTCTGTGTAGCTTTAACAAACTTCTCCCGATTACCCAACATTTTCCTTCACTGCTCTGCTCCTATTGATCGTAGCGTGATGAAAAGTATACTATAACCTGCCCAGGAGTATGAAGAATAATTGTACCAAGTTTTGTTAAAATCCGTCGAGTAGTTTTTGTTTCTATAACGAACATACAGACATCCAGACAGACAGACAGACAGACAGACAGACAGACAGACAAAAATTTTACTGATTGCATTTTTGGCATCAGTATCGATCACTAATCACCCCCTGATAGTTATTTTGGAAATATATTTCATGTACAGAATTGACCTCTCTACAGATTTATTATAAGTATAGATATATAGATAAATGCGATGTTTGTGAGGATGGATGGATGTTTGGATGTTTGTTACTCTTTCACGTCAAAACGGCTGAACGGATCTTGATGAAATTTGGCATTGAGGTCTGGAATAACACATAGGATACTTTTTTTCCGATCATCACGAGGGTAAAGCCGCGGGCGCCAGCTAGTTAACCATCATACTTATTTGATTAGAATCCTTACTTAATATTGTAAAAGCGAAAGTGAGTATGTTTGTTTGTCACGTCTTCACGCCTAAATGGCGGAACCGATTTTGATGAATTTTGGTACAGAGATAGTTGGGACCCTGGAGACGGACATAGGCTATTTTTTTTAAAGTGTGAAAGGGGGGAGAAAGAGGGAAGAAAAGGGAAAACTTGGCTTTGCTATTACAATAAATAAGGCGCAAGGACAAAAACAGGTATTTAGATAGCAGGTACCTGCAAATCAGGGAAGAGGAAATGTGTTACCCCGAATTTAACGCGAGCGAAGCCGCCGGCAAAAGCTATTAGATAATTAACACAAATTCATTTTTGTTGTCTTTAAACATTAACCCTGAATAATAGAAGCTAGGTTAGATTTTCCTTTAGCCAGCAATGCATAAATTCTTCGTACATCCCCATCGTTTGAGGTTGTATTCACGCCTCACTCCCGTTGCGGGATAAGTACGATTTATTACGGCCTGTACGTAATTAAGTATCTCCTTAATCGGACCCCTTATTTGGAACAAGCTGCCCACTCGGTTAAGCTTGTATGGATGACCACATTGGGCTCTCCATGAGGTAAATTGCCTCAGCTTTCTGGAAGCCTGTTTAATGTTGTCGAATCTGACGCTACAAAGAAAGAAAGAAATAATGTTTATGAGACTCGCACAACACAAAACAATAAAACATTTTTCTTTGTGTAGGTATTCTAAACTAGGTTTTACCAGTGGCTACGCCCGTGGTGGTTGAAAATTATCGTATGGGAAAATACTAACGCCTTAAACAGAATCTTCTAGAAAATTACCAAGTATGTTCTGAAGTGCTTTTTAAAGGTACCTTATTAACCTTGTTTTTTCGTCGTTAAAATATGAGAGGTATCTTATCTGACAATTAGACTGACTGAGTAATTTTCTTTTATTTGGGTGTAATATTAAAACTTATTTCTTAAGCCTCTGCCTAACCCTTTGGAAATTACAAGGCGTGGTTTGGCGTGAAGTTACAATAAAATTAGTTCACATTTTTTCTTTTAGACCGGTTCAGCAGTAAAACAACTCGAGCGAGTTGAACTGCGAGTGGTCTTACCGAAAACTGCTTCTGGTTTTGTCTAAGCATACTGTAGCGACACAAATATGAAAGTGACAAAAATATACTACAACGCCATCTATGTAACCACTGAAGAACTAACGGCATGATTTCCTACATCTCGCAAGCAAAGCTGTACGCGAAGTTATAGTGGAAGCTGCAGAAGATTGTAAGACTATCTTTGCAATGTATAGAATCAATTCTCTAGTATTGTATAATTATTAAGCCCATATGTGAGTGCTATGTATTATTATTGACTTGACGAAGCCCTGGTGGTTGATAGTGTCATGCTCACTTAAATGTCTCGCTGATGGTGGCGGGTGTGTCGGGTCATTTAGCTCCCTTCAAAATGGTCGAGCTGAATGGGGCTGATCCATACGTCATGTTCGTGAACGGGCGCTGTCAGTTGGGACTGGTCATTTTTAGCTACCACGGTTCATTTTTAACTTATTTAGATTTAAAATTAAATTTTGCTTTTTATTTACTCTGGACGCTCTTACTGTGCACGTCTTTCTACATCGTTCTCACATATTTGTATAATTTCAACATGAATGATGTAAATACAATTTTGTAAAAATATTATAATTTAAAAGAGTGTCCATGGAGTTTCTTGCCCATTCTTCTCCATAGAGATCAACGCTTTGGAATGGGCAACTACAGTACTTTCACAAGTTATTATGCCTTGTGACCGGGACTGTAGATTAGTTTTGTTTCTTGACATTCAAAAGTGCCTGTAATGGTCTAATTGAAATAAATGGTTTTGACTTTGACTTTGACGTTAGCATATGCATATGCGAGCACCCGACAAGCAACTGTCGCCCACCCGTCCCTTGCAAGAGCCAGCCCGCGCTGCTGAGCCAGTAAGTTTAAGTCAGTCCATAAATCATATCACTCAGATCCAGCCTGTCCCTTGCTGTTCCACAGCGACGCCCTAAGCCGAGGCTCGTACCCCACAGGGGGTGCCCTTAGCGTGTAGTCGCTTAGTTTGTAAGTTTTCACCCTGGCTGGAGGTCTTAAATTTTTAAGGCATCCACAGGATTTGCCCGCTTAAGCAGACGACAATCTCCTTGGTAGAACTGCGAGATGCCATTCATAAAAAAAAGCAACTGTCGGGCAGTGGCCCACCAGACACGACACCCGTCTGGTCGGAGGATCCTCCCTTTTCTATAGATAGAGGATGAAGAACTTTACACCCTTTTCTTCATACCTTTACAATACTATGGTCAGAGAGTAAATGAATTAGTGAATTGAGCCTATTTTTTTTAAGAAAAGTCAAGCCAGGGAGCCCAAAATAAAAAAGAAATGCATCATTTTCTTGCCCTTGTTCCATTCTATTTGAGGTTGGCGCAACACGTTTTCTTCTTCCATTCTACCCTATTAGACGTCACGGCATCATTGATAAATGATGTTTATTTTGCAAGTAGGTTTTCACAAACACTTTTAAACGTCATTTTTTTTTAAAACTAGATGAGGCCGGTGTTTCGTACCCGACTACTCTGAGACGAAACAGCCGAAACAAACTCAGAGGTCTCTTTTAAGGTCCAGACAAAAAAAAACTTGGTCAACTTACATGAGGACTATGCAGATAGTGTCTGAAATGGTCTTTTTAAGAAAGCACCACACAGATTGAGTGGACCTGTCCAGTCAGTGCAAGCATTTGTCAGTTATCGTGTAGCTCAACTCATAACCCAAGGAGCTCAACGACACGACGAACAATACCAAAAAAAACTTTTTTGCAAAAAATAAAACCGACTTCCAAAAAAAAACTAAAAAGTGGAAAATAACTTTATTTCCGGAAGTCGGTGGCTTTTGTTGGTTTCGTTGACTTTTTTGCCACCGACTTCCGGAAATAAAGTTATTTTCCACTTTTTAGTTTTTTTTTGGAAGTCGGTTTTATTTTTTGCAAAAAAGTTTTTTATTTCAGCATTTTTAGTTATAGTATTATGATATAATTCGCAAACATGGTTATTTTTAGCTTTTTAGTGCGTAGGTCCCGTCTTAAATACAAGCTTTAGTTCCACATCACGCTATAGTATTAAGGCGCTGTACAAAGCAAACACTTCGTGAAACGTCTAGATTTTCGTCGCAAAGTTAGCCGCATCTGTACATGCCAGTAGCCAAAAAAAATACCGTGTATTAGTTCAATACATAAAGTAAAGACTTAAACAAAACTAGTTTACAAAAAGTGCTCTAGTACTACGAAAAAAAAAAGTTTAAACAGACCAAGAAAAAAAATTTTTTCGTCTCGAAATTCTCAATTTTTTCAGCGACAACTATCATATTTTTATATCTATAACAAAGGAAATTGTTTAAACTAAAGAGATATCTAAAATTTTTCAAACACGGAGCTGTATTTTTTTTTATATTCAATAAAAACTGCCCTACATTTTGGCGGACATGATATTCAAATAAAATCAAACACCGAAATATTTTCGACCTTATTTCTACTCTTTCGATGCAATACTGTCGTGTACTAGTGTCAGACCATGCCCAGTATGCAGCTAGCCTTACTTCCGCGAATACCTAAAGATTAGATTGTTACCGCGCCCTAAATACTACCTATCTAAATTATGCTTTAGTTTAAAACTAATTCAGAAATCATATGCATCATCGCCTAGGGGAGACAGCTGATACATGATCTGATGATTATGTTTCTTAATGACTAGGTGAGGGGAGGGGAGGGGGTACGGGCACCCTGCTCCCACTCGCCTGCCTACCCTGGCGAAACCCATACTTATACATGTGATTGCAGCAATCACGGCAGATTTGCTGTCATTTATTGAAGAGTTCCGTTGTATATCACTGAAGAGCTATCACCAAATTAAAATACAATCACCTCAAAAAACTGCGATGACCTTCCAAATCATAGTGCATAGCGTTTTTTTTGTTCATTTGTCTTCGACAACCTTTAAAATTATATCATCAACGTAGACGAAGTCAATCTAATACGCATTATTAAAGATAACTCAAAAACTACTGGCCAGATCTTGATATTTTTTTTATGGGACCAAACGACAACCACCAGCTTTCGAATAAAAAAGAACCATCAAAATCGGTTCAGCCAGACCAGAGTTATGAGGTAACAAACACAAAAAAAAAAAAAAAAAAAAAATACAGTCGAATTGAGAACCTCCTCCTTTTTTGTAGTCGGTTAAAAAGGACATTTGAACAATACCAAAAAAAGGACATTAACTCCTTTCTCCTTCATATCATTCCTTACACTTAAACAATAAAAAAAGAAAAGCATGTCGTTAAACTTCAATAGTCTTACTATGCCAGTAACGCTGGCAACTACCTACTCGGCTGCAACCCCATAGTTTATAGATAGTACCAGCCTTAGTGGGAACAAGTGCATTGAGTACGTCCTACCTCTGCTAATTGAAATCGCCGTGAAAAACGCCTCTCTGGCACGACATGGGCCTACTACTGGTTTGAATGTCACTCCGATCGAAAGTCACGCGTTAACGTTTTTTTCGCTTTTCTTAACGTTTAATAGAGGTATTTTTTACTCTCTTACGAGAATTAACAAAAAAAAAACAGTTTAATAATAAAGATAAGTTTGCTTTAAAGCGGTTCCCACTCTTTGTTTTAAAGATAACTATAATTCGAACACTTTCAAGGATCGCGGAATTCTATCCATAGGGAATTTTCGAATACCACTGTCTATGAATAATCTAATTTTGTTTATTTAAAGTTTAATTATGAACAAAAAAAAAACATATATTTGCCATATGAGTAAACCCGAGGCTTTAATGTATTTTATTCTTAAAATATTTTATGCAATTTTGAATAGTCAAGGAGTCAGACATTCAAAAAAGGTTCAGAAGTCTCAAGACAAAGAGCAGGGAAAGTTATTTGATGATGTTCCATCCCAAAAAAAACAAGATAAAATCTTGGTTATTTTTTCCGAAGCGTAATAAGTCTCAATGGCCAGGAACTCTTTCAAATCATAGTATTGTAAACAACTAAAACTGAAAACAAGCTATCGTTAATTACAAAAAAACCAACCACTAATGGGAATTACTTCCCACGCAGTATGAAGACCAATAGAAATGATTCCCATTCGAAATTAAAACCGTTAGAAATGATGTATTCAACATTAAAACAATAGTAAGGGTTCTCGGTTCGCCCTGAACTCGCATAAAAAGGTATACGTTTTTTCTCCCGGATAGAAAAAGTCGTAAACGTGTAGTTTAAATGTGCAGTGTCGAGTTGTCTTCTAGTAATTAATATCTATCGTGCAACAAGGAAATGTGGGGATTTGCTCGAGGGATTAATGACTCTGACCGCTATTGACTTTAGAAATGTTAGTGGAATTACAGGTTGTATTTTTTTGAGTTTTGCTGTTTAGTTAATTTTGAACCTTAAATGCGGGTGCAATGTCATAGATGAAATGAGTAAATTTTAATAGCCGCACGAATTACAATCTCTCGATTGTTTATTCCGAGCATAAACTGTAAATTTATCTATTAGCAAAGCCATGGGGTTAGAATAACCGGACAATTTATGTATTTGTCGGACGTAATCATAGTCAGAAAGCTATTGCTCACTTATATTTAATCATCGGATAACTGTGTTGGGGTCGACATTTTACATAGAGCTGTTTTTTTGACTTCCACAACTCGTTACAAGGTAACACGACAGACCTGCGGTTAGATTGGTTTATTGACTTTCGCTTCCGACTTTAAATAAAGACTGTCAACTCGACCTATGTGAGGCCTACTGCACTGTTTACTTTTGTTTATATTTTGTTTGCCTTGTTGATATAAACTTAACCCTCACTTTTTTCTCGCTTTTCTTGCATGCAACGGTGATCTGTAATATTTCTGTTACTTTTCAAACGTTTTCTTTCTTATAAAAAAATTTTCAAGCAAAAATCGTTCTACCTTGATTATTATTCTACCCTCTGTGTTACAGATTTTAACGAATCTTTAAAATTAAATTGAGTTTCCATTAAGTAAAGCAATGATACTCCAGTTTTGACACCAGCTCCTAAACTACAAAAATACAGTTTTGCCCGATAACCCAGAATTAAGTGCTCATTTTGACATTAACGCCAAATGACGTTAAAATCAAATTGCAATGCATGAATTGATATTGCTTACTAGTAACAAATACACGAATTTGAAGGCAAAATATAGCTCGATATGTGCGGTTAATGTTGATAATAGTCAATTTATGGTTACAGTTTGAGGGCAATGTGGTTAACAACTTAACGTATGAATAGTGTTCTATAATGTTAAGGGTATGATATTGTTTGGTTGTTAAAAAAAAATAATGATTTTGGCATTGATAGGCAAATTGGTAGGAATGGTAAGACTTTTTTATTGGAAGTAAAATAGAGCCCCTTTTTGTTACAAATGAGAATTAATCAAATAACTTCTCTAGCTCTGGGCGGAGCAAAAGGGAGTGCTAGACTTGTATTGACTAAAACCCATCTATGTTCCTTCATGATGGATGGTATTCACCCTTATAATGGTGCCAAGTTTATTTCCAACAGGCCACTAGGCCGTCCGTCTAGTGTACCACGCGCCTCAAAGAGATGTTAGCAAAGCAAAGGGGCCTGCCAGGGCCACCGCTTGCCGGGGTTGCGGGTTGTTCGAAAGAGAAACTGCGACCCCGGATCACAAAGGGCAAAAGAAGGAACATGAATGGGTTTTAGTCAGTAAAAGTCTGACAATCCCTTTCGCTCCGCTCAGAGCGGGAGAAGTTATAAAACAAAAAAAAGTATTTCCTAAACTGTCAGGGATCATTTTATAAGAAAATTTATATATTTAATATACCTCTATAAACATTGATGTAGATTCTATACAGGGTGCTTCTACATTCCCATCCCAAAAATCCATCCGACATCTACCATATATATTAATACTCGCGTATCTGTGATTTTCGTATTGTTCTCGGTTCCCATCCAATTTATTTTAAATACCTCCACATCAAATTGATTGAAAAGCTGGTTATGTCTAAAATACTGTCATGTTGGTCAAGTGAATAGAAGGACGACTTGTGAGTATGAGGTGTTAGCTTTGGTTCCTAGGTTGGGAAGTGTTATTGGGTTTTATCATAAGGGTTTTTTTAGTAGCATCCGTGGAGATCCGGGGTTGCGGGTTGTTCGAAAGAAATACCGCGGCCCTGGAACATGGGTAACTGACAGGAGAAGGAACATGGATGGCTTTTAGTCAGTAAAAGTCACTTTCTCACTGCGGTCTCTCTATAGATTCAAGCATTTTCGCCCATCTAGCACTAAACTCATTTTGGTACAGTTTCTTGTGCTTCCCATTATCGACTATGCTGATGTTTGTTATTCTGATCTAATGTATATGTGTATTAGTATCCGTATAAAAATATACGTATTTGTAAGCAAATAGTTTTAGATATATATGTATTTTATATAATTTTTGTACCCTATGACAATGTTGTCGTATTTTACCCAAAGATTGACTGGTAGAGAATGTATATATGTATAAGTCCGCCTATGTACCACTATTGTACATGAAGTTTAAATAAATAAAAGTCTGACATTCCCACCCACTCAGTCCAGAGCCGGGGAAGTTATTTGATGATTTACCATCCGTAAAAACAAAAGTCGTGAAGATGCCGTGGACTTAAATATAACTGGAGAAAAATGTGTATTTTTGACGTGATAACGTCTTTAAAATCGTTTTAGTTGGGTGACATGTTCAGAAACTTGTGTCACACCAAAACCTCACAAGCGACATTTCATAAAGATGGTAGCGCCATCTGTTACTTGGCTCGAAAAAAAAATTTTAAATTAGTACTTAATTTCATTTTAGATGTCACTACTGGTGATAACTTATATCACCAATAAGACGTTATCACGTAAACATCTCGATCGTAAACCTACTTTACAAACAACCAATTTTTTTTTCAAAACATATACCTAAAAATACCTTTAGTAAATGATGCCAAAACCATTATGCTATACGTCTTAAATAACATCCACAATCTGCAAAATCATATAGCGTCTGTTTGGCACCGTTTACTTAGTTTAACGATTAAATAAGAAGCAATAATGTCTCTCTGGCTCCTTGCCCATAATCTTTTAACATAGCACTTAAAACTTCCATACTTAACACTAACTTAAAAATGTATGTGTGATGTACGAGGTACTCTGTTCACGTAAGCTTGGTATAGTATGGCAATAAATATGGGCCACGGGGACATAAGTGTTGGAAAAATCGTCTGAAAAATATTAAAACCGATGTTGATATAAATATGTAGGTAGTTGGGGTTCTAATATGGCTGCTTTAGCAGGATCGACACGGTCGACACGGTTGGCGCAGTGACTGAGCGATCTACTGCTGCGCTGCGTGTCGCGGGTTCGATTCCCGCACGGAACAACTATTTGTATGGTCTCCAGATAGTTCCGGGTCTGTCTGTTTGTATATGTGAGTTCTAATGTTTGTAAACTCACCCTCAATACATGAGAAATTCCTTGTGTGGGGCAACGTTTTTTTAAAAAAAAAACTAAATCTAAACTAAAAACTAAACTAATCATAATAGGATAATAATATGAATTGCGTTAAAACTCTTAAAACGGTCACAACGTGACAATTCACAATATTAACTGCGTTTGTGACCATTTTAAGAATTATACTTTATTAGACTCCTGGCTCTTAGTTTATAAGCACTGTTAGCCGTGTCCTCAACATATGAGGTTTACACAATAGGTTTTCAAATAATAATAATTATCTACATCTACACTAATATTATAAAGAGAAAAGATTTGTTTTTTGTATATATTTAATAAACTCGCAAACTACATGACCGATTTCATTAGAACACACACATAACATTACGCTACCACTAACGGGAGCGGGACAGTAATCTAAGACGCGGGTGAAACCACGCAGGACAGTAATCAATAAAAAAAACTTTATACGAGTACTACAATCGCCAAACTTTTTTTTTTTTTTTTTTTTTTTCGGTTGGGAAATCATCCAATGACTCCCCCCGCTCTGGGTGGAGCGGGGGGGCATGTCAGACTTGTACTGACTAAAACCCACCCATGTTCCTTCTATTGCCCTTTACGTTCCGAGGCCGCGGTATCTCTTTCGAACAACCCGCAACCATCGCCAACCTTTTGAACACAATTTACCGCTTCCGCGCGTTTGAAAACGCAAAAAAGATTCACACACATAGTGTTTAATCAAACAAACAGATTTTTAATGAAACCTAAATTTAACGCTTCAAATCGTAAAAATGAATATCTTTTTTAACTTTCCCTGAAACAGGCAGCAGCTATTTTTATATGTTAAATAGAGGCAAGGGTAGAGCACACTTGCGTAGCGGCTGGAAAAAGTATCGTTTTAACAGTTTTCTGATATATTATATCCCGCAAAGAAAATACCTCAAAAATATCAACCACGTTTCAGATTTTTCATTCAACGTATCTACTGCAAAGAAATACAAATTCATGAACACGACGCTATGAAAACTGCAATTACTCACAAAACCCACTTCCCATACATTTCACAATTCCATTTCACTTTAAAAACATCAGACTACCTCTGAAAAAGCATTTTGCACAGAAAATCTAATTGACAACTTCCTTAGTACCGTGACATCACTACACGAACAAAAAGTACTCCAGTATCAATTAAAACGGACTCTACAGCGATTAGTGATGGGACACGCTATATTTTTTATCGACATTTTTTTTATACTTTGTCGACTATTGATTGTCTGTCCAAATATTTCGTTTTATTTAATATTGTTTTTTTGTGATCCCTTGTGAAATAAATAATTATATTATTATGACCATTATTTACTTTTCTTCTCACATTTTTAAATATTTTTTTAAAAAGAGACAGGAACCTCCTTACAATGCGGGCCGTATCAAGGAGCACTGTTTTTTTGAATCAGGACCCGGATCCAACCGCCAAAGGAAATCTTCGAGAGATGGCCGTCGAGGCTCTTGGCCATCAGGCCATTGGCCGTAACTACTAATGGCACAATGATGGCTGAGCTTACATTCCACACATTAAAATATTCTTTTTTACATGAAGAGTAATGAAATGTTTGAGTATGAATGCCATTCAGAGTAGAGAATAATCAAAGACACAATTGATGGACCATGTAGAGAATGACATAGCTTCAAAATTTGAGATGACGACAATAACCACTCTCGACTCTTGAGCGTACAGCTAAAGGGCTCATTGGTGACAATAAGCTGGTGGGTTTCAATCTTGGGTTAGCTCCTCCCATTGGCCACGTCACCTCTGTCAGGACAAGAATGAGGTTAAGAACCATTTGGCCTTAGATCTTTTAAAAAAACTCAACGGATTTTAATGCAGTTTTCAGCAATAGATAAGAGTACTTTAAGAGGAAGGTTGATTCCGTACGTTTTACTCAAGGGTTGACCACTGAAAACCAGCGCTGTGCTGTGGGCTCCCATGGCACAGCACCATGCTGAGTGGTGATGTGCCTGTCGCAGTCACGACATGCAAGTTTTTTTTTTTATTTTGTCCCATGTATGTATCTGTAAATGTTTGTGATGCTTTGAATGTTTATTATTATTATATTGTGTATTGTTTTTTTTTGTGTCCTCGTCGTAATTTGTGAAAAATAAATGTTTCTTCTTTTATTACATATTAGTATCAACATTGCACCCGTGTGAAACCTGGGCAGGTTGCTAGTTTTATATAAAAAAAATACGAGTAATAGGGAAGCATGGACGAAGACATGCTGCGTCGACCACAAATAAATTGATATGACGTCAGGAGAATTGTGAATGATGACGTGGTCTAATTAATTTTATGGATTTGGTCCCGTGTTTGTAGTTTTTCGGCACGTTTCGGGTTGCATCCGGTTTTAGGAGCGGTCTTTGTATAGGCAACAATGCTGGTTGTTATTTAGCTAGTAGTAAGCAAATAGTCGTGTGGATATTGTGTCGAATAAACGTGTTTTTAGGGTTCCGCGGCTCGAAATGAAAAACAATGGAATCCTTATAGGACCACTTTGTTTTCCGTCTGTTTTTCTATCAAGACTCTTTATCTCGGGAACGCGTGGAGGTATGAACGAAATCAAAAGTCTGTGGTCTCTTAGAGCCATAATAAAATGAACCCTCTAAGTCTACGCAATCAAAATATTTTGGCGTTTATGTCGCACTTTTGCACGGAACCCTTGGTGCTTGAGTCCGATTCGCACTTGGCCGGTTTTTTTTGTTGTCTGTGAATAGAGTAACCAGGGTTTTTGTGTATCATGAGTTCGAGACGTGTCATGTGTCTCCCGTTTTGTCGATATATAATTGTCGAACCTCACAGCCAATAACACACAGCCACACAGGAATAAACCTGATTATACCTTTCCCGCATTAAGATGAGGGCACCACCTGGCAGAGGTAGATCTTCGACAGTTGTTCAAGAAGTCAAGTCAAGTCTGAAAGGCAGCCAGACTTACTTGGGGTATTTTTTAACCAGTAATCCTTACTAATATAATATTATAAAAGCGAAAGTGAGTTTGTTTGTTAAGTCTTCACGCCTAAATGGCCAAACCGATTTTGATAAATTTTGGTACCGATTTTGAGATAGTTGGGACCCTGGAGACGGACATAGAGGGGACGGGGAGAAAGAGGGAAGAAAAGGGGAGAGATAGATATATTTTTTCGATCATCTCGCGGGATATAATTAGCGTTAGCCCAAAGTAAATATGCCACGCGGATGAAGTCGCGGGCGGAAGCTAGTAAGTATATAAGTTCAGATAAGCAACGACTCCATGTAATAAACTGGTATATGACTGTATTCGGTCAGGCTGGAAGCCGACCCCATACATAGTTAGGATTGAGGATGATCAGGAGAATGTTCCTAGAATATCTTTTACTAGAAGGTATTTATTTTCCAGACTTTCTGTAAAACCAGTTATATTATTTAAGAAAGAAGAAGTTGTTCCGGGTCTGGCTGTTTGTATATATGTGAGTTTAAATGTTTGTAAACGCACCCACGATACAGGAGAAATTCCTAGTGTGGGGCAACGTTTTTTAAAAAAAGTAAAGTAAAAAAGTAAGTAAGTAATAATCCTTTTCTAGGTTTAGCAAATAACCAAGTTAGTGCAAACCCAAAAAGATTACAGAAAATTATTCACACATTAAAATTAAATCAACTTAGGCAAACACTCGTTGAAAAGCTTAGATTTATCCATATTTAAATGTTGCCAGCTCTGAAAATTCAAATAGAAATTCGGGATGTGCCTAATTGGGATGAATAACGAATGTAGAAAATAAAACATGAATTGTTTTAGAACGGTGATTGAATCTAACGCTCTGCAATTTTAGGTTCATATTTACAATATGAATTGGTGCGTTCTTTACCAGTCTGTTGTAACGTTATGCCAAACTAGTTTTTGTCAGCGGATTTCCCATGAAATCTTTGGTTATAATAGGCATAAAGAAGCTCCCCATTATAGAAATAATTTTCGAAATAAGATCAGTACTACCAACAATAACCCCTTCATCTAAAATTACAAAAGAAAGCTCTTTACATATTTTTTGCAAAAAAATAATAGTAATTCTTAGCTTTAGGCAAAATTTGAAAAAACCGGTCAAGAGTGATTCGCAAATCTGACTCGCGCACCGAGGAGGGTTTCGTTCAGATTTGCGACTCTCTATTTCTTTTGACATGAGGAGCTCGTGGCTAAATAATAGCAGCCGCTCGGGTCGATCTTTAGGTTAAGCCGCGCTTGCCTAGGTTGGTCTGTGGATGGGTGACCACCCGTTACATACCGAGTTTCCTCCGTGCCTAGGAAAGCACGTTAAGCCGTTGGTCCCGGCTGTCATTCGTAGATCTTTGACAGTCGTTACAGATAGTGTTCCGAAAGTCTGACAACCATTCTTACCAAGGGGTATCGCATTACCCAGTGCTTACTGGGTTGTGGAGGTCAGATAGTCAGTCGCTTCATATAAAATACTGGTATTCAGCTGCATCCGGTAAGACTGGAAGCCAACCCCAACATAGTTGGGAAAAGGCTAGGCAGATGATGATATTTCTTTTGACAGCGTTGACTAACACGGTTGATACAAAATTTAGTATATGGTTTCAATTTTAACTAAACAACTCCACGTGTTCCCGAGATACAGGGTTTTGACAGACTGATAGGTGGGCATTTTAGATTACGGAACCCTCAAAGAATGATGATGATTGATGCAAATTACGTTCTATGTGTCTCCTAGGCACCCAACTTCAGACTTCAAGATCAGAAATAGGACTTTTGACCACTACACCAACGATTTAATTCAAACAGCCTTCAATCAAAGAGTTTATAACCCTATCGGATTCATCTCGACGTCTTAACGACTTCTCTATAATGTCGATGACAAAACACGTAATTTCCCGTAATTTTAACGCGCAACTTAATTGACGTTAATGGTATTATTGCCAATACTAACTATGGTATTTAATATTGTTGTTTACTGAGCATTCAATCGTTTATGTCACGCGATCTGTGTTGCCAGGTATTGGAGTAAATTTGCTGATTTTGTACGTTTAAATTATTCTTCTAACTGGAACATAAAGGGCAAAAGAAGGAACATGTTTTAGTCAGTACAAGTCTGACACTCCCTCCCGCTCCGCCCAGAGCGGGAGAAGTTATAACAAAACAGTTATGACTCCCTTTTTATTGTAGTAACATAACATTATGTTAGAAGTACATATAGCAATGGCAATCGGCGATATATATATTAATATAAAGTATTTTCTAAAAAAAAACTAGTATTACTAAAATTTCACATATTTATATAGTCATTCACTGGTAACACCTTCAACTTAGCACAAAAAAACGCAATTGTTTTCTTTACCCATAATCCGCCACTTATTAGGTGACGTAGTTATGTGGCGTCAATCATCGTCAATTTATGGTTAGAGATGTGCTAATTTTATCGATAATACCAATAATTGGTATCAATTAACAGAGTAGTCATACCTTTTTATGGAAACGTATTTGTCGCCGTAATATGGTTGTCTATCTAGCCTAATTAACACGCCAATATTAATGACTCCTTGGCTAATTATTAAAATAAGATAATCCATGCCCTAATAGGTAATGAAGATCCGGAAAAAATAATTAAGTAACTATTTTCACAGTCTATTAATGACTAAGTACTTATATAATGAAAGAAATAAAATTATATTATTTTAGTTAACTTGTTGGATTTTCATATAAATAAAATGAAAAGTTTTAAAGTAAAATACATAAATCCTTAATCCTTACTAATATTATAAAAGCGAAAGTGAGTTTGTTTGTTTGTTACCTCTTCACGCTTTAATGGCTACACCGATTTTGATGAATTTTGGTACAGAAATAGTTGGGAACCAGGAGACGGACATAGGCTAATTTTTATTTAAAAATAGTGGGATGTGAGGGAGAAAGAGGGAAGAAAAGGGAAATCTTAGCGTTGCTAGTACAAATCAATAAGGCGCAAGAGGAACTGTGTTACCCCGAATTTAACGCGAGCGAAGCCGCGGGCAAAAGCTAGTGATTTATATTTGCATTATCTGTTTATTTTTCCTCCTTTTAATCCTTTTAATTTTAATCCTTAATCCTTACTAATATTATAAAAGCGAAAGTGAGTTTGTTTGTTTGTTACGTCTTTACGCCTAAATGGCCCAACCGATTTTGATGAATTTTGATACAAAGATAGTTGGGACCCTAGGAACGGACATAGGGTAATTTTTGTGAAAAAAAAGCGAGATAGGGGGAGAAAGAGGGCAGAAAAGGGGATAGAAAGATATTTTTTTTCGATCATCGCGCGGTTTAAAGTTAGCGTTAGCCCAAAGTAACTATCCCACGCGGACGAAGTCGCGGGCGGAAGCTAGTTAACACATAATTGTATCGCCTGTAATGCCTGTAAAAACCTTACTTTTTAAAGGTGTATCTACAGTATACCTACATTTTGTCACAAACAAAGTAACTACGTAATTAAATCGAGTTAAAAATAATATTACTCAATCTAAATTTAATGAATACAATATTAAATACCATCTTTGTTTCACGACAGCTGTAAAATAGGTGTAGAACAATCTAGATTTACGCTCCAATAAAAAGAGATTTTACAACAAATCAGTTTGGAATGCTAAGATTGGTACCAATTTTATAGATATCGAGTTTTCTAATACCAGTCTTTTATTGGTACTAAGACCTGACATTAAAATGTTGCAGAATTTATAATATCGAATGGCGCTGACGAAGGGAATTTTCAATCTGGTTTCAATGTAACAAAATAAATGGATTAGGTTGATACATTTCTGTGTGCTCTTTTTGTACACGGTTTGCGGAGTTGCATTTTTTAGGTGAATGTACTCGTTTTAAATGGCATTTGGTTTATTTGTTTTTCTAAAAGCTTGCAGGTATTTTCGACACGAATTGATGTTTGCAGTTTTTCGAATGTGTGACATTTTTGTTTTGTATATTTTTAAATGAGCTTCGTAAACTGCATTCGCAAAATTTGGAGCTTTCTATTTCTTAATAAATTAATATTTGTTACAATATTTTACAACACTATCTATTTAAATTATACGTGTACTTATTAAATTTAAAATCTTTCAAAACTTATTATTACTGGATTACCCAGCACTAACTGGGTTGTAGAAGTCAGATAGGCAGCCATTACATAATATCTTTTTTATATTTATTTATTTCTAAAACACTTATTCACTTACTTGACAATATGTTGCCATACACGCAAACCTCACAGCGGTTACCTGTGTGCTGGTGAGCCGTTCATATGTTATTAAATAAATATTAGTATCTACATTTATAAGTTAGTATAGTAACGTTTAGATTTATATTGGTTAGACTGGAAGCCAACTTATTTATGAATGATTTGGACTTTGTTGTCTAGACCTAGAATAATAGTACCTAACAATGTCTTACAAAAGATGTTTATAATAAACTTTCAGTTACCTCACTCAGAATTAACACAAAACTGGAAATAGGTTATTCTATTTCAGTTCCTCTAGGCAATTTTCAATGGCCACTAAATTCTATTATTTAATTTAGTTTTGAACTAGACCTTGTTTATCTAAATATGGGGCAACGATTGAATAAATTATCTGTTTTGTATTTAAAGCCAAGTTTGCATACCTTGGTCTTAAATAAACCAATTAAGATTTCAGATAACTAGGTAAACCCAAGGTCTGTCCTAGAATTTCAAGAGGATTGTAGAACCGTATTGTTACAGGGAAATGGAGAACTGACCGAAATTGGTTTTGACCATTGAAATGAGTCGAAACTTAAACTTAAGTTTCCATGTATTATTTAAAAAAAAATAACCGTAACCCCATAACAAATATTTCTAAACGCATGATTTCAATGTTAATAACAATGAAATCAAAACGCAGCTGTGTCGTCAGTGTTCCACGCGCGATATCAGCAAAGTAGAGGGGCCTGTCAGGGCCGCTGCCTACCGGGGTTGCGGGTTGTTCGAAAGAGTTACCGCCCCGAAACATAAAGGGCAATATAAGGAGCAGGGGTGGGTTTTAGTCAATACAAGTCTGACACTACCCCCCGCTTCCACCCAGAGCGGGGGGAGTTATTTGATGATTTCTCCCATCCGCAAAAAGACCCTACAGCACCACATTTTTGCTACCTGATCCGAGTCGGTGCCATTAAGTTTCTCATTAACAAATTCTGCAGTATTTATACTGCAGATCTTTTCATAGACTCCAGTCTATGAGAAGATTTCAAGAAATGCTAATCCTTATATAATGTTTGCGCCTTGATTTTTTATTAAACATTCTATAAATGAAAATATATATTGCTTCTGACCGTTTTCGGCCATGACGGCGGAGAGTGCGATCCCAATCTTACACACAGAGGCACAGGTGCACTTTCTGTTCACTCACTCTCATTGTCTGATGGGAGGGCAATCCGTCACGACTCGAGAGACCTGGAGCAAGACCAACGACTACAAAAATATACCATGTTGTGAAAAATGCTTTTTGATCAGCGTTTGATAATTTTGTTTCTAGGACCAAAACCTTGTACTTAATTGACATACAAATGTAATTAATACCCACTTTGCAATATTATCGAAGACGGTACGTAAGTAAGTTAACTATGTTATCCAATCAAAATAATGTACGGGAAAATTAAGTTATTTCAGTAATATTGTACGGGGTTAGAATTTGTGAGTTTGCTAAGTTTTGTCTAACATTGATTTTAAGTGACAAGTTAGAACATCGGCAAGAGTATTAACTGGGTGCCTTAAATGGCCGCTGTTTTAGAATAATAATAGGATAATAATATGAACCGGTACGATTTGCATTTTTTATAATTTGTAAAAGCAACTGCGTCTGCGACCATTGTAAGATTTTTAATGTAATACAATTATTGCCTTATTTATAATTTTGTTAAAGCAAACATTTAAGGCCACCTAATTTTATTATGCTATGTATCTTTAAAAGTCACAAACTAAATCTTATATTAATGGCGATGGAATATATCTAAAATACAATTTAGTTTAGACTGTCTTTGAGTTTGGTTGAGTGCCTTTTAATTTTTTTGGGATTTGATCATAAACTAACAAAATATGGGTAAGGGTGGCTGAGGTGTACCATAACACCTCAGCCTAACCATTCAGATATTACAGGCGTGATGTTATTTTATTCAAGACAAGTTTATTTTTCTAATCGAGGATCATGCTACAACCCAAAAAATCGATACCGAAACCGATACCAGTACGTGCACTTCACTATTTAATCAGCTAACTGCAACACCACTCGTCGGTCAACTCATTAATTAAAGAGCCAACAAACAGTCGACTAATTTAGTTAACTACTGTATTTGTTGAATCATTAGGAGTTAATGCCACGTGGAAAGCGGGTAAAGTACGTAGATTTTACGGGTTGAGGGCTTTGATCAGTAATGCAGAATAATAAAATAATAACAATACAATACTTACCAAATTTAATAAAAAATTACACAACTCAAAACTTTAAAAAGAGACTGACATCATTATTGATTGGTTAATTTTATTAAAACTTTATGCACTAGTAAAAACTGTACAAAGATGGCCTGGCATTTTCTACCAGTCTACTTTAGAGTGATGCAGAGACACAACACAGTAGGTACAATAACGTAAAAACCGTATCTCAGAAAATGATTATTAAAAAATATAAAAATAAATACTTAAATTTTATGAAATATTTAAAATGTAAAAATATGTACAAATAAATAAATAAAGGATTTAAAAATTAAAAAAAATACGTAAATCAAAATTATATAAAGTTATGAGACCGTAACAAGACAACAACCACAACTTATTAATTCCGAGACGAAATTACAACACTATCTCAAAATATTGTATTTACTTTTTGAATGAACTACAGTACCTTCACATATTATTATGCATTGTGTCTGGGAGTGTAGTTTTGTAATTTTTTTTCTTGGAATTCAAAAGTGCCTTTAATGGTCTAATTCAAATAAATCCTTTGAGTTTGAATGATTAACTAAAAAAAAAGAATGTTCTATTTTTGAACATAAAAAGTATCTGACTATATTTCATGCCAAACAGGCATCCGCACTAGTTTGACAAAATAAACAAGTGGAAGAAAACTCAGTTATCTTACAAACGACTCTATGGAAACTTTCTAGACGAGCAGCAACGCAAATAAACGTAAACCCTATTAAATATTTACAAGCATGATGTGGGTTACAAACCGGGGGTTCAAGTTAATGCATGTGTGACACGCACTTGTTTCGGTTTCCGCTACAGTTGGTAGGGTTAATCCTTTAGAATGAAACGTTAACGTACGCGTTTGTATTATGTTTATGGAAAAAAACTGAGGAACATGTTCTTTTTTGAAGATACGTAAGTAAGTGTGGTTATCAAAACTAATTATTTCTTCTTTTTTATGAGCATAGGCAGTGTAGCTTATGGTTACTGTATTGTTTTTTTTTTAACTATTTCTCTTTGAAATTAATGAAGTAGCAAATCATGATTTAGTGGCAAAATTTAAACATACTGAAAGAAAAACAACTTCCACTCATTTTTCCATGTTTTCTGCAAACTTCTCCTTACTTCTTCATTGCATCATCATCAACCGGGTGCAGCTGAATATCAGTATTTTACATGGAGCGACTGTCTATCTGACCTCCACAACCCAGTTAGTACTGGGTAATGCGATACCCCTTGGTAAGACTGGTTGTCAGACTTTCGGGACACTGACTACCTGTAACGACTGTCAAAGATCTACAAATGACAGCCGGGACCAACGGCTTAACGTGCTTTCCGAGGCACGGAGGAAACTCGGTATGTAACGGGTGGTCACCCATCCACAGACCAACCTAGGCAAGCGCGGCTTAACCTGAAGATCGACCCGAGCGGCTGCTATTATTTAGCCACGAGCTCCTCCTTTCCACTTACTCCTTCATTGCAAACATGTAAAAACAAACCAAGAACTAAGCAAGCTCAACCCGCAAAAAACGCGAGCAGAGAAAAAGGCACAAAAAAAAATCAACGTCAAATGAACAAGTGAAATTTGTAAAGTGTTCAGTGGTCTGCTAACTAATTAATTGACTCGACTGACTAGCATGCACCTGCAGTCGCCGGGTTGAGTAGGGATGTAACACTGTGTGGTATCGGTATCGGTATTTTATCGATAAGTTTTTTTAACGATAAATTTAAAAAAAAAACGTTGCCTCATACTAGGAATGTCTCTTGTGTCGTGGGTGTATTTACAAACATCACACGCACATAACTCGCATACACCAACAGCCAGACCCGGAACAACTATATGTAGGTCATACAAATATTTGTTCCGTGCGGGAATCGACCCCGCGACACGCAGCGCGGCAGTCAATCGCTCAGCTACTGCGCCAACCGTGTCGTCATAAATGCCGCGGTGTATTTTTAGAGTTCCGCACATGAAAAGGGAAAAACGGAACCTTTATTGGATTACTGTGTTGTCCATCTGTCTCTCTGTCAAGGCCATTTATCTCGGGCAAGAGTGAAGATATCGAGTTGAAATTAAAACCAAATACTTAAGTCTGTAGTCCCTTTGTACGGTGAAAATCAACCCTCTATATCTACGCAGTCAAAATATATGGCCGTTTATGTCGCAAGTTTGTGCAGAACCCACGGTACGCGAGATTGCTTTTGACCGGGTTTTTTTGTTTATAAATAAAAGGTACCTAACAAACTTACTGCATAGCATCATTCCGTCCTCGCCGACGAGGCCCGTCGCGACGTCCCGGTAATTGCCCCACCCGTCCCTTGCTAGAGCCAGCCCGCGCTGCTGAGCCAGTAAGTTTAAATCAGTCCATAAATAATATCACTCAGATCCAGCTTGTCCCTTGCTGTCCTCCCTCAGCGACGCCCTAAGCCGAGGCTTGTACCCCACGGGGGGTGCCCTTAGCGTGTAGTCGCTTCTTCTTCTTCTTCTTTATGTGGGCCCCGCTTCTTGGGGGGGTCCGGTTTCCGCACTTAGTCCTTGCAGTGGACCATTGTGCGTATGCCATGTACCTGGTGGCCGCTACTCCAGCCAGCCCACCTCCTTCCAGAAGCAGATGATTCTTTTCGGGTTCTTGAGGGCGTCCGCAAGTGACCCTGGTGTACCCAGTGTCGCTTTCCGGATTTCAGTGATTCCTGTACATTCAAGGAGAACATGTGTGACTGTTTCTTCCGCCTCCATGCAAGCTCTGCACAGGGGGCTATCTGTGATACCTATTGTGTGGAGATGTTTGTTTAATGCACAGTGTCCGGTGATGGTCCCCGTCACCAGGCGCAGGCTTTTCCTGTCCAGCTGCAGAAGACGTTTGGATAGCTTGCGGTCTAAGACCGGCATTGCGACTTTGGACTGTCTGCAGCCTGGTGCCGAGCTCCACCAGTTTGCGGCTTGTGTGTAGGTGTGTTCCCTCAGCCAGCTGCGTGTCTGGCTGAAAGGGATGGGTACAATTGGCTCCGGTCCTAGTACTGCAGAGGTGGATGCCCGTCTGGCGAGTTCATCTGCTGCGTCGTTGCCTAGTGAGCCACTGTGTCCTTTTATCCACTGTAAGGTTACCTTATTGCGGTTATGTGCGGTCGTTTGTTCCAGTAGGTTGTGGCATTCGTATATTAGAGCTGTGTTGAAGCAGCTATTATTTAGGGACTGGAGGACAGAGGCACTGTCGGAGAGTATTCGGATGTTGGTGTCCGCGACTCCTCTGGCCTCGATGGCTAGGACGGCCTGAATGATGCCCATACATTCGGCTTGGTATACCGTGTTGAGCATTCCGAGTGATTTGGAAATTTTAATGTTCAGGTCGTTGGAGAAGACCCCAACCCCTGTTCCTGTTCTGGTTTTCGAGCCATCTGTGTATATTCTCAGTTCGTTTGGTCCCGAGTATTCACGTGGTTCCTCTGTGAGTTGTACGATATAATGTTTTTGGGGGCAATGTATCTTGGTGATCTTATCGGTCGGTGCGGCTAACAGGGGTTGCCTTAATACGGCTCCTGCTTTAATTTTGGTGTGCTTTATCCTGGAGTCATTACTCAGTATGCCAGAGACTTCTAGTCTGAAGGCCGCAAGAGCCGCTTCCTCCTGTACCGTGAGGTGTAGGGGCGGGAGCCCTAGCATTGTTTGTAGGGCTGCTGTTGGTGCGGTTCTCATGCTACTGGTGATCGCTACACAGGCAAGGCGTTGTAGTTTTTCTAGGTCTTTTTGGGTCGTGCTCAGTTCTGTTCTGGGCCACCAGACAAGTGAGCCGTATGTTATTATGGGTCTGATGACGGTGGTGTACAGCCAGTGCATAATTTTGGGGCTTATGCCCCAGTTCCTGCCGAGTAGTCTTTTGCACTGCCACAGGGATATGCTGGCTTTGGTGGTGATGTAGTCCGTGTGTTTTGCCCAGTTTAGTTGTTTGTCCAGGTATACGCCTAGGTTCTTGGTTTCAGTTGCTAGGCTTAGTGTGGTGCCGAAGAAACTCGGCAGCTGTAGTGTTGGCAGTTTCCTCTTCCTAGTAAAGAGGAGTAGCTCGGTTTTGGAGGGGTTTACGGTCAGTTCATATTCTTTGCACCATTTTTCCACTGTTCTTAGTGCTTGGCGCATCAGGTTACATAGTGTGTTTTCATGGGTGCCATTTATTATTATAGCGATGTCATCAGCGTAGCCTATGGTGTAAAAGCCTTCGGCGTTTAGGCGTCGAATTAGGCTGTCTGCAGTTAGGTTCCATAATAGGGGCGAGAGGACGCCCCCTTGGGGGCAGCCCTTCGCTACAATGGCTCTTGTGGTCTCATTTATTGTGACTTGCACGGCCCTCAATTTGAGCATGTTCGTTATCCAGCCCGCTACTGTCTGGTCTACGTCATGTCTTTCAAGGGCTTTGCTGATGCTTTGGAACATGGTTTTGTCAAAAGCGCCCTCTATGTCAATGAAGACTGCTAGGGAGGAGCTTTTATGGTCAATCGCACATTCAATCCTCGATGTCACGCTGTGTAGTGCGGACTCTGTAGATTTTCCTGTGGAATAGGCGTGTTGCTGTTTGTGGAGTGGTTTTACTTTGAGGGGTCCGTCTCGTATATATCGGTCGCAGAGTCTTTCTAGGGTCTTAAGTAAAAATGATGTAAGGCTAATCGGTCTGTAGGCCTTGGGTTGTGTGTAGTCGCTTTTCCCCGGTTTTGGGATGAAGATTACCTTCACTTCGCGCCATGCAAGTGGGACATATTTGTATGCTATGCAGGCCCGGTAGATCTCTACTAGCCAGGGTGTGATCACGTTTAAGCCCCATTGTAGTAGGGCCGGAAAGATGCCGTCTAGGCCTGCAGATTTGTATGGTTTAAATGTTGCAATTGCCCATGACGGGCCTGTTGGTCTAGTGGTTAGTGGCCCTGACTGCTAAGCCGGAGGTCGTGGGTTCGATTCCCACCCAGGACAAACTTTGTGTGATGAGCATGATTGTTTGTTCTGTGTCTGGGTGTGATTTATCTATAATATGTATGTATTTATAAATTATATAAGTATGTATATCAGTTGTCTGGTTACCATAACACAAGCTCTGCTTAGCTTGGGATCAGATGACCGTGTGTGAGTTGTCCCAAGATATTTATTTATTTATTTATTTAATTTGTGTCGTAGTTACTATGTCATCGGCTATTTTCCAGTCACGTTCTGTGGGGGTAGATGTTGTTTCCTCCTTCCACGTCCTGTCCTCTAGTAGGTTACAGTTCGGGAAGTGTGTCTCTAAGAGGACTTTACCGGTTTCATTGTCCGTGAGCGTGTAGGTGTTATCCGGTTTTTTTAGTGCGCCGAGCGTGCGGTCCTGGTCAGTTGATAGAATTTTCCTGACCCGCACGGGTCAGGAAAATTCTATCAACTGACTTCGCTGTTGGATTCGATGTTCACGCAGAAGTTTCTCCAGGCTAGCATTCTGGCTCTTCTGATTAGTTTTTTGTATTTGTATTGGGTTTCTTTGTATATTTCCCAGTCTTCTGGGAGTCTTGAGTTCTTAGCTCTGTTGAACTGTTTACGTAGTGTGCTTCTGAGCGTACCTAGTTCTGCGGTCCACCATTGATTAGCTTTGCTTCTGGTGGATGGGCACTTTAGAGTACAGCATGCATGGTACGCCTCAGTTATGTGTTTTGTGAGTGTTGTCACAATGTTTTCTATGTGTGAGGGTTCTGTTAGGGTGTGCAGCGTTCCGTATTTTGCTAGTAGAGAGGTTAGGAGACTTTTGAATCTGGGTATGTCGGTGCGCCGGGGATTGCGCCTCGGTATGGGTGGTTTGGTGTGAGCTGATATAGTGAATCTTATCCGCCTGTGGTCCGAGAGTGAGGGCTCATCGGATACGTGCCAATTTGAGATTAGGTTAACTGCGGTTTCCGTTGCTAGTGTTAGATCTATTATAGTCTGTCCGCGGGTCGTAACCCAAGTGGGTTCTGAGCCGCGGTTTATAATGCTTAGGTTAGTTGAGAATAGGTAAGTGCACAATACCTCTCCCCTGGAGTTTGAGCTGGTGCTGCCCCAGATGGGGTGGTGAGCGTTTGAGTCTGTACCTATGATTAGGGGCATGTGCGAGTCATCGCAGTACTTCACTAATTCCGCCACTTCATTTGGCGGGCAGTTTGCTTCGTCGCCTGGCATGTATGCCGAGGCTATTATTATGTCTGAGTCTTCGTCGTCAGTTTGGAGCCTGACCGTAGTCAGGTCTCTGGAACAGAATTGTGTTAGTTGTGTTATGGGGATGTCTTTGGGTATATATGCACAGGTGCGCGGTCTCTCTGTGCCGTTTGTGTTCAAGACTAGCTTACCTCCAATGTTACCAAGGCCGCATACTCTATTGTTGCGGATCCACGGTTCCTGGATTAGTGCAATAGTCCGTGGATTTGTCTCCAGTGCCCTGCGCAGGCTGGCTGTGGCAGCTTGGCTGTGCTGGAGATTGGCTTGTATGAAGTTGATATTTTTTTTATTTTTTTTTGTGTTTTTTGTTGTTGCGGGCACCGTCATCGGTGCAGTGGAATTAGGAGGAGAGGGAGACATCGGATAGGTCCTCTCCTACTTCCACTCCATCTAGGTCGACTTCGGGTGTGGGCGATGAGGCCATCAGCTGCTTGGCCCACCCAGTTGGTACTAGGGGTGGTGCGGGTTCGTTTTCAGTCATGACCGCTTTGGCCATGTCTGCCTCCAGTTTGGCCATGTCGTCTTCGTTAGGTGTCGGGTTCAGTTTTGTCTGTCCGGGGTTCGTGCCTTCGGTCTGTCCTGAGGGAAGGTCGTTGGGGTAGAAACGAACGTATATCGACCCCATAAGGTACGATATGCGTCGCTCCCGCCCCAGGACCTTTGCGACTTCGTCCGATGGGATACCCAGGGACATTAGAGTTCCCGGCTTATCTCCACCGATCGTTGTCGCCCTATACAACGTCCAGCGCCCTATGTCGTACCAGCCATTCTGACAAATCAGAAGGTTCTGTAGCCGGTTAATGTCCCCAGTGTACCGGGGGACGAACAGCGCGGCTCAGACTCGGGTGGGGACGTCGGACTGTCTCATGACCGTCAGCTTAACGTCAGGGTCTGGTAGGGTTATGGTCGGTACTTTTTCTTTGAGCCACGTCAGTGAGTACTCGTCTTCACACCACGTCTGCACAGTGCCATCCGCTATGCGGGGGTAGCCACGGAAGGCAGGGAGTGGTTTGGTGAAGTCCGAGGTCAGCATGAGTTCTTCGAGGCTATCTTGTACTAGAGTAGCCTCTTGGGTCGTCATGTCTCTTGTCGGGGGAGAGAGGCAGATTGCTACCGCGAGTCGCGCCGGAATGTCCTTCGTGGCTCGCGCGTAGGTCTTCTGCTCCCCTGTAGCAGGCTGGACCCGCACGCGCTTAGGTGCGCCTTGCAGAGCACTTGGCGAAGCCGTGTCGTCGGAACGTGCCCTTTTCACCACTCCGCTGGGACCAGCTTGTGGTTCGGAGGGGGCGCCCCGCCCTGTGCCCCGCGGCGGTCCCGAACCACGCGCGCGTCCAGCCCGATTTCCCCGTGTCCTGGTCTTTGGTCCGGTCTCGGTCTGGTTTTCAGCACCTTCGTTCACCATGACGCCCGTGGCCGTTCCGCTCTGGGTTTCCCCTTCACGTTTGCAGCCCCGGCCGCCTGCGGTTTCCGCGTCTGGTCGCTTGCCGCTCTGGGTTTCCCCTTTGCTGGCTGGCAGCTGGTCGCGTACTTCCGCCCCGGAAACCTTCAACGCCTCGCGTTGACTAGCGTCTTCGCGGATTTTGCGTATTCGGGTTTCCAGGTCTTGCTCCCTGTGCCGGATTTTCCCGCGTTTCCTCTTCAACCTGCGGATTTCGTCCGCAGGGAGCAAGAAGGTGGTGGGATCGTCGGTGCCGTCCACTTGACCTGTCCTTTTCCTTTGTGTGTCGTCTTTTAATTTAGCGTCGATGAGTTCGCGTTGCTTGGCTAGTGCACGCAACTCCCCATCTAGGCTAGATAGTCGGGCGTCGTCTCTGTCATTGTCTGGGTTGTAGGTCCGGCTGTTCCTTACGAGTCCTGAGTCCCAGGATCCCGCAGGGAGCGTCGTCTGTACCTTAGGCGCGGTAGTTGCAGCCTTGGTCGGGTCGGTAGTTTCGGTCGTGTTTGGTGTTGTAAGTGGCGCAGTGGTCGCAGCCGTTGTTGTGGTCGCTGAAGCGACCCATGGTGGCAGTAAGTTGCCCCCCCCCAGAGTACGATGGGGGCTGACCGACGGAAGGTCGGTGTGGGATTCCCCGGCTTGGCCGGGACCCACCTGGGTAGAATTATCTTTTTTGACTTCCTGCATTGTTGGTGGGTTGGCCATTGGGATTAGAGGTTGGCCTTCCTCTGGAACGACGGGATGATTAGGAGAGGAGGGAAGGGATGATTAAGGAAATGGAAGGGGGTTGGTTACCCTAGACTTGGGTTTTAGTCTATGGGCACTTCTCTTGTCCGGGGTGCAATTGGGCTATCCGCAACCTGCCCACCCGCTCGGTTGCATGAGAAGAATGCTTGGCGGTCCATGCCGATCCACCACGGGTGTACGTATACAGCCGTGTTGGATCGACCCAGCCTGCCCCGAGCTTAGTTTGTAAGTTTTTTGCCTTGGCTGGAGGTCTTAATTTTTAAGGCATCCACAGGAATCGCCCGGTTAAGCAGACGACAACCTCCTAGGTTGAACTGCGAGATACCATTCAGAAAAAAAACTGCATAACAGTTTATTTATTTCAGCAAAACCAAACGACAAAACATAACGCATGTCTGCCAAATGAATTGGAAGAGTGTTGCCAACTTACAAATTACATTGTACCTACATTTAATATTGCCAACAGTTTTTCATTGATCTGCAATTTGTGGTTGTTGTCCAGTTTATTGTAGACAGAGTTGATTGATGCATTCTTTTATTTATACAGTGTTTAAATGATTGTATATTGTTGATATGTGCCCCAGATACTTACTTACTGAATTTTAACCTGAAAACATTTCCTTATTTAATTTTATTAATTTAATACACAATGTGCACATTTATACTCTAGGCTTAAAAGGAGATTGCCCGTTTTGTAAAGGAAGTTCGGTCCCAGTGGAAAATGCTTGTGCCCTGAAATTTTTTATTTTACCTAATAGTAAAAACATGGCATTTTCATAATCAGAAACCTTTTTTCATTTATTCACCCTGGTTCAGGAGATATCATTAATTTTTTGTTTTAAAAATCTAGGTTATAATTACAAATTGACATAGACTAGGTATACATCACTATTACCATATGCAGATTTCCATACTATAAGCATGTTTATGCACAAAGTAATGAAGACATAATTAGGTATACTGTACTGCTATTTAGCAAATTATTAAAAGTAGATAGGTGGTCATCTGTTGTGTAGAATAATAACGTTTTATGACAAAATACGTATAATTAGTTCACAACTTCAGCACTTTTGTACATAAAGTACGCGAGGAACTTATTGGCTCAACTCGGTGGTAGCAGAAAACACGAGCACGTATCGTAAATAATAAAGTAACTACGTAAATACGGAATTCAAAACTCAACGTAGGTATCTAAACGAAGCAATCACGAACGAAACGAATCTCAGAACAAAGTGCTGTGACATGCGCAAGTAAATGTTGCCAGATTAATTATTTTTAATCCATTTGTAAATCGATTTCAGTTTTTTTTATCGATTAAAACTCTTGTTAATTCGGCGTTTCCAAAATACGTAAGGCTTTTATGTTTTTGTAAATCGCTTTTATGAACATCTAATTAACAATATAGACTTATAGAAAATAAGCAACCTATTGTTGTCATATTCCATCGCTATCACTCGCATAGACTATAAGCAGTAGTTATATCCACTAGTTTACGTCATTAAATATTTTACATAATTAAACTCATACTTGGACTACACCTGTCTTCGTGCATTCCAGATATAATACGCTACAATAATAAGTACCTATGAAAAAAACAGGATTTATACCATTCTAACTCATTGTCGAGAAAACATAATGCCATGATTTGGCATTAGTAGTAGCTTTGAAGTTGTCAAATATGGAGACTTACATTTAAATGTTGAGACGTAAACTAGCTTTAATAATTATTGTTATAAATATTTATTTAATTATCGTTGTTTTGATATTGATTACTCCATTGATCCAACTATACGTCATTTTCGATAGTTATTTGATTTCTGGCAACTTTTTATTATACACCTATCAAACGGATGTCGATGTAATGTTTAACTATTAATAATAATTAACTTTATTCCCAGGGTGAATGAAATTGTATAAAAAATAATTTGCACACAAAAAAATAAATAATATTTTTTGGTTATTATTCCAATCAGGCACACGATTGCACAAAAGGGACCTGCCCCGTGGCAATGTCCTTTGTGAATAGATAACTATCATGGTTCAAACGCAGAAAAATAATTAAAAACTAATTAAATTTCAGAGAGTGCCTTTTACAACGTAGCTATGAAATTTTCATAATCAAAATATAAAATGAATTAAACTTATTAATTACAAAAATAAAATTCTGTAAAAAATTTGACAAATTAAGTACTACAAACGCTGGTGTGAATCGAAAATAATAGATTACTCACATAAAATTACAAAAAATGCTTCGAATCAAATCAAAAATACTTCACCATCATGAGAAAGAAAGAGGTAGATAATAATGACAACGTATTATCAAAATTGACGAAATAAAAGTTTTTTCTAAGCAAAACTATCACGTCATCGCTTGATATCTGGCGAGTCGCGGTCAAGCGTAAGCCAATTTAGTATTAAAAAAAAACGAGCAAACGACATCGTTATAATGCTCGTCGTGTTATGAAAATGGAAAATAAAACATTGCCTGTGCTCGCACGATCGACAGTCTGAAGAAGTCTGTATATTTAAACTCATCGTGCGACGAAAACTCATTGTGTCATCGTACAATCGATTGCCAGTTAGGACAACACCTTAAGGAATACTGATTTGACGGCATGGTTGGCGCAGTGGCTTAGCGATCGACTGTTGCACCACGTGTCGCGGGTTCGATCCCCACATGAAGCATATATTTGAATGACCTAAAGTTAGGTGTCGGGTCTGGCTGTTTGTGTATGTGAGTTTAAATGTTTGTAAACGCACCCACGATACAGGAGAAATTCCTTGTGTGGGGCAAAGATTAATATATAAATATATATTATGCCTAATAAATGTGTCAAAAACATCAAAGAAATTGCTTCCCACTGTAACCGCTCGAATAAATGACGGCTCTCGACATATTGATAAACAAACTAATGCATAGTAAATATTTTAACGAAAACCAACAGACGGACTGTCATAAATAATTCATTGGCACGAAGCTTCAATCAGTTCAAAGCTGAGTTTTAATGTTGATAGCCGATTTAATTTCCGTCGCGTCAAATTTTAACGACGATGTTCTTTTAGTTTCTTAGACAATCCTTACTAATATTATAAAAGCGAAAGTGAGTTTGATTGTTTGTTACGTCTTTACGCCTTATTGGCTAAACTGATTTTGATGAATTTTGGTAAAGAGATAGTTAGGACCCTGAAGACGGACATAGGCTATTTTTTTAAGTGTAAAATATAGGAGAAAGGTGGAAGAAAAGGGAAAACATAGCATTGCTATTACAATCAATAAGGCGCAAGGACAAAATTATCTTTATAATTACTATTCTAGCATTACTGCTTCGCAGAAGGTGGTGACCGCTTCCCATTCCCTCTCGCTCCGGACCATGGACTGAACCAGGGCCGGACGCGAGAGATCGCCGCCGCCGATCGCCTCTACGAGGACATGGCGGTGCTCCGCCCAAGCTGGGCAGACCGCCACTGTGTGCTCCACCGTGTTCTCCGGGCGATCGTCGGTTTTAGCCCTTCGTTGAATAATTTAAGCAAAAATTGCAATTACAATTATTTAATGAAATCTTAGAGACATTTGCTAGACAGATGATGCTATTCAATTTAATTTAAATAGTTTGAATTCGCTCGCTCGAAAGAGATACCGGAACATAAAGGGCAAAAGAAGGAACATGGATGGGTTTTACTCAGTACAAGTCTGATGATTTCCCAAGGAAAACTAAAATAGTTGGGAAAAGGATAGACAGATGATGATATACAACATTATTATTAAATTAGTTTATGCGAAAGCCGAAACACCTGTCCAATATTTTTATATAAAGAATCTATGTAGAAAATTTCAGAACTGTATCATGAAAAACCACAAAGTTATAAGCTTATTATGTTACCTGGATATCCGTACAAATTCACTGTAACCAACGGCGCGCGGCCGGCGTCCCCGCGCCGCGCGCCTTGCGTTCATTGATAATAATAATTTCTCAGTTTGTATTGTAATTAACTGGTACATTACTGTTACATTTTCCATCACACTGTCTTGCAGGCTTTGGACTGTCGTAATGGTCAAGTGTAGGTAGATATTATTATGTACCTACTTTATTCGTAAATGCAGCCGTAAGTGATAACATTTAGTCAATGCGATTTGTTGCACCAAGTTAACACAGCTGACTGTAGGTAGGTACAAATAATAACTATCTACAATTAAACATTGTGCGCTTGCGAATAGGTACTTAGTGTCGCGTGGTGTCCATATTATAAACTTTTTTAAATATTTTTGGGAAAAAATATAACATGGTGTAAAAATGATTGGAATCGATTCAGTTACTTATTCTGAACAAACTATATTCAGGTTTCGCATATATAATAAAAATAATGTTGTAGACAATTTTCTTTACTTTTTATTAATTAATTGTTTATAGCGTTTTTTAGGGTTTCGTTTCAGGTCAAACAAAGAGTAATTAAGTCTTTTATCTGTATTTTAAATTGTCACAAGGACTGTATTACTTACTAATAGCCATATTGTGTTGCTACATGCGAATAAACGCCAAAAAATACATCCAATGGCAACCGATTCCTTATGATCCAACGGGTGCACACGCGACATTTGAAGCATTCTTATGATCCCCCGGGGGCTCATAAGGACACTCGAGAGGTATAAAAAAAAGGTCTTGGCCCAGTAATTCTTCTTTGTCAAGACTTATCGCGTCATCATGCCTTCTTTAAGCAGTCAGCAATTTACAAAACTGTATATTATAAATATGAGACTAGAACAACCACAGAACAACCATAGACTACTAAAACCATAACGTGGTTATCCTACTAATATTATAAATGCGAATATTTGTGAGGATGTAAGTATGTATGTTACTCTTTCACGTCATAACGGCTGAACGGAACTTGATGAATTATTTTTGGAGTTTACTCCTTAAGAATCGATTTTCATATATATGGCGCCCGGTATGAGAAAAAAATGTAAGGTGTAAAATCTACTGATGAATGACCTTGAATGACCTCGTTACGTTTTTGGTGCACATGCACCTATGGTGTTTTTGAATATTACTAGATGGCGCTTTATGAAATTTGTCGTCCGTCAGTGATATTTTTGTACATAAGGAGTAAACTCCAGTCGTGCGTCGGAGCTGACACACACACTTTTTTTTTTTCGATATCGCACTGGCGATAACACTCAAGTATAATCTAGACAATCATTACCGAAATATATTTTGGAATCAGATCAGTAGTTACGAAGATATCAAACTTACAAACTTTGCTTATAAGGGCCTAAATGAATAGTATAGATTTTCATTTTTTCCATGTTTTTTCTTCATTTTTTTTGTTCACAATCGCGACTGCTGAGAATTAGATACTGGGTTCAATACCCGGTTCGGGCAAATTTTTATTAGGTTTTTCCATCAGGAATTTCTGAGTAGCAGCCACGGAGTCTAGAATTGGTTTCACCTACCTGGTTTATGACAATAGTTCACCCACATTTCGTTTTTACAAAAAAAAACTATTTAAGTGTAACTATTACGTACGCCTTTGCCTAACCCGTAAGAGATATTATAGAGAAAATTTTATGTAATTTTTCATATTCCGTCAATACTTATGTTTAAATAAGGAACAAAAAAAAACCGCCAAAAGTTTTCGATAGCAATAATAAAACGGTTCGAAAAAAGAACTCGAGTAATTAAACATTCGAACAGCATCGTATAAGTCTTCTATAATGAGAAAGAAACTTCATTGTCTCTGGTAAAAGAAATCATTATTATTTTGCTCTCAGATTTCGTCGGAGTTCTTAGATTATTTATGAAGAAAGTGTATTTTTCCGTGAAGAGTTTCCTTAAAACGAAATGAGTACGGAAAGATACTTGACCCGTGTGATTTAAAGTCTAAAAAAGTTTCTCATATTTCTGATACGTTTTGTTTCTTTTGTGTATGAGTTATTTTAGAGACCACGGTTTATTTTAATAAATATTTTTTTGCAATGGCCTCTTTTCATACAGAGAACGGCACGAGCATTTATTACCACACTTGCAAAAGATGGGTTGGCGATTTCAGACCATTCTTTTTCCGTAAAAAAAGGCTTCCTCACGATGCTTTTCTTCACCGATGTTTATGATGACAATATGAAATTTTTATTATAAAATAAGACATGCGAGTAACATCAAAAGGAGTTAATCATAGCTGTCATATCTTAATTGAATAATCTAAACAATAAAAGTAAATATCAACTATGTTTTAAAGAAAATCTACATCTTTAAAGCCACGCAAAAAGCATACGCTACAAAAATATGATATCCACAACACGACACAAAAAAGCAATTTTTAGTAAAAATCTATTATGTATGGCACCTAAAGTCTATAATAAACTACCGAAGCATATCATTGATATCGACAATAAAGATCTTTTTAAAAAATGCTTAAATGAATTTCTGATTGCAAAATGTAACTTTACAATAAACGATTATTTGAATGAAAGATCTAAAATATCCGACACACTACTATGTATTATATCATTGTAAACTCGATTTTTTTATTAAATTCGATAATAAAACCTAATTTTACGTTATAATTTTTTAACGATTATTTAATGTAATAATTTAACTACTAACTTTTTTTTTTTTTATTTTTCTCTCGTAATTCTGACATTCTATACCAATTTCTATAATCAATTTGTAATATTACCAATTATGTAAAACAATACGTGACATGGACCTACTGTGAAAAAAAGTATAATTTTGTTTGTTACTGTGTGTTATTTAATTTTATTTAAAATTTGTAATAATTGTGAAGAAAGATTAATTGATTGGCTATTAAATGGTACACCTGCATGTATTTGTACGCTTCAATGCAAGATATAGATGGACTAACTATATTATGTATTTAAAAAAACACCTTCTTTAATCTATATTTACAAATAAAGATTTCATTTTCATTTTTGAAAGGCAACGTCCTACTAATACACACATCAAAAGTATCTAGGGATCAACATATATTTTTGCAATAACTTTTCTCCTGATTGATATTAATTAAAATTTTCTTTAAGGATTCATCAAATAAAGTGTTTTCGTTTGTCACAGTAACGATAAACCAAGTCACCTTTGCATTAATAAAGAAATTTGCCATTTTCCTAATAAAGGGATTTTTGACATTTGAACCACTAACATTAAAGTTCGAAAAAAAGACTGAAATAACAGTTTTCTTTAAAATTTTATTGGGTAACTTAAACAATTAATAATCCGTGTTTCTACCGCGAACACTAACAACACAAGAACATCGGTTTGGCATACTCAAAATGAGTTCATACAAATCACGCTGTGGAATGGCCGCCCATGTTCGTTGCAACAACAAAAAAAGGTCTTCTTGCGACTGGATACCCTCCATATTCGGCAGAGCTCTTCTCTGTAGCATATCCCATGCATGCTCAATCGGGTTCAAGTCTAGCGACTGAGCAGGCCAGGGCAGGACATTGATGTTAGCTGCGGCGAGAGTCTGTCTTACAACTCTTGCGGTGTGCGGTCGTGCATTATCATGCATTAACTGAAATAAGGGACCGATTTGCACTTGTAGAGGAACGATGACGTCTGATACAATCGTCTCAGCATAAATTTGAGCGTTGAGGTTGCCTCTGATCCAAATCAACTCAGTTCTTCCGCCGATCCAAATACCCGCCCATACCATGATGGTTCCACCACTATAAGGATGGACTTCCTGGCAGGATTTTAATCGCTGTTGGCGTCCAGGGGTTCTCCAGTGTCGTATACGTCTTGTATCCGGTCTCATACCAAAACGAGACTCATCAGAAAAGCACACGAAACGCCATTGTTCTTCTGCCCAATTTCTGTGTTCAAGAGCCCATTGATATCGAATCCTACGATTGTGCATTGCTATAGGTGGTACCCGTAGCGGTCTTCGGGAATGAAGGTTCAGTTCATGCAAGCGGTTTCTGACTGTTTGGTCGCTAATTAAGTTCCCTGAAGAGTGATGAAGCCTCACGGCTAACATCATGGCGGTTATTGTTGGAGCTCTTCGAGTTAAGATTTGAATGTATCGGTCTTGTCTCCGTGTGGTGCAGCGATACCGTCCTCCATGGCGCTCAGCCACGGTACCAGTGCTTCGGTAACGTGTCCAAAGTCGACTGATAACACTCTGACTTGTATTCAGAGCTAAAGCTACAGTACGTTGCCGGGAACCAGCTTCTATCATTCCCACGGCTCTGAGCATTTCTTCCCTGCTTAAATGACGTCGCCGCTCCATAATAACGTTGGTTTTAATCAGTAGTAGGGAAACAGTAGCACTAATAATGTCTTCAATGCGTTGTATGTTTTTATAGGGAAAATATTGACAGCTTATTTTCATCTTTTACTCGAATTTTATTGAGAGTTCCTGATTCAAATTATGAAATGCACCAAAAAGGATCCATATAAATTTATAAAATCATAAATTTATTACAAAGCCACATCTCAATCTCAAGAAATCCGCATAAAAATGCTTGATCCCTAGACACTTTTGATGTGTGTATTATAAATTCTTTTTAATATTATAAATGCGAATGTTTGTGAGGATGGATGTATGGATGTTTGTTACTCTTTCACGTCAAAACGGCTGAACGGCTCTTGATGAAATTTTGCACAGAGGTAGATTATACTCTGGAATAACACATAGGATTTTTTTTGATAACACGAGGGTGAAGCCGCGGAAGCCAGCTAGTATTGTATATTTTGTCACCACGCGACTGAAACCACGGGGCGCAGCTAGTGATAAATAATTGTAATTGAATTTTACGTTTTATCTAAGATATTCAAGAAACAATACTTATTAACTATCTTTCTCAATAAAACCACTATCAAAGCTAACGAAGCGACCCAAATTAAACAAATCATCTTCTAAATAAACAAAAACAAATTAAAATAAAGTTACAAAACAAATAAAAATTATGTCTCAATAAATTGAGCGCTCACCCCGAGTTGGGACATCAATCAATTATGGCGAATAAATAATAACGTTTCAGTTTCAAATTGTTATTAATGTTTATAATACTTATCTTTATTTTGTCGTCGGTTATTGATTTTATGAAAACCAGTTTTTTTAGAGATGAGAAATCGTCAAATAACTTCTCCCGCTCAAAAAAACTTTTAGTGTACTTGAGTGCCTAAATTTTAAGTTGTAATTCTGTCACAAATTAATGAAAATTATGTTTTACTAAATTCGAATGAATTTTATACAATTTACTAACTGCATGCTAAGTAAAATTGTTTTTTTAAAACATACATTTAAATAATAATGCAACACTAGTTTTAATAACAGATCAATATATTGTTGAACTTACTTTAATATTTACTATTTAAAAGAAAGTGAAATAATTATTTTTTGTAAAACATTTACTATGAAACTCGTGTTTCATAAAATATAGTCAATTTTCATTAGTACACGGGAAAGAATATCTTAATTCAACAGTAAAAAGGTTTTACACTGAAGATGTGTCAAAACTTTTTTATTTGCTTATTTTTAATGTATCTTCTTTTGTTTTCGTTTCTTCCCAAATTATCATCAAAAACGAATGTACGAGAACATATACATATTTTATTTAATTCATTAATTGTGTAACTAACATTGTACAGTTATTTTTGTTATAATATTTTTCTGTAGTATTAAGATATTCATTCCTGTGAAGAAGAAAATGATGAATCCGACGTCTAATAACGAATTATATCTGTGACATCCATGAGAATACCCACGTCATTCACAAGGCCATTTCAAATTACTCATCAATAACATTATCATTGTTGCAGGCACAAGACGCCGGCGGTAATCAAGATAATCACCAGGCGACATTGATTACAATGCACCGCAGTAATGACTGACCATTGATCAGTCACGCAACAACTCTGCCATGACAGCCATGTAAACCAACATGAACCACATTACCAAGAAAATGTTCGCGAAAACACACCGCTTTTGGGACAGACGAAAGCACAAAATCGGACGATGACACCCGGGTGACTGCATAAAATAAACAAAGATTTTTCGTTAAAAAAACAAGCTTTTCGTCTAAAATCGCTTATTTGTGTGTATGCAATATACCGTAATCTTGATTTGCAAGTTAATTTAATTTCACAATCAGTGCTCTTTAAATTGTTTCAAGCAATACTAGGTTAGGCCTTCGTGTTTACTTGTAAATATTATGTTCGTAATCGCTTTTATTCAATATTCAATGTTCGGGTAAAACGGGTATTAAGTAATTGTATAAAAAAAGAGAAATAAATCAATCACTTCCGTTCCTATAGGCAAAACGTTTTTTTAAAGTAAAAAAATCAATTACAAAGTTATTTCTACGGGGCCAAACTTTCAATCTGTCTAAACAATAAAAGTTAGTTAGATGAATTTTACAAATCTGTTGTCGAAAGCCACGATGGTGCCGAACACGACATCGATGGTGAGGACTACAATGTCAGCACATTTTAACACGACACTCGGTCCAAATTCCACGTATCTGGTTCCAACGTATATGAGTCAAGAAGAGTTCTTTGCATTGCAAATGACAAATGGTTCTGACGCGAACACAACATTGTTGAACGATACAACAGTTAACTTAGTTCTAAAGACTTGGTACCCCAGTGGGTATTCTCCTGCGCATATAATTATAGCATCGGTGGTTGTGACAGTGTTAATGATAATGGTGGTGGTGGGCAATATGCTGGTGATCATCGCGATAGTGACAGAAAAAGCTTTGAAGAACATACAGAATTGGTTCATAGCGTCTTTAGCTGTATCAGACTTCTTCCTCGGCCTGGTGATAATGCCGTTTTCTTTGGCGAATGAGCTGATGGGGTATTGGATCTTTGGGTTCTGGTGGTGCGAGATACATTCGGCTATGGATGTGTTGTTGTGTACGGCGTCCATCATGAACCTGTGCCTCATCTCGCTTGACCGCTACTGGAGTATTACTCAGGTAAGTGCCTTAAAACATAGATTGTTTTGTTTGTATCAAATAAACTCCAAAACTACTGGACCGATTTTAACCATTTTTTTACTAATAGGAAGCTATATTATCAGTAGTAGTATCACTATGTCATCAAGTAACATAGACTATACAACATCACGCTACTACCCTCAGGAGAGGGGCAGTAACTAAAGACGCGGGTGGAGCCGCGCAGGACAGGTAGTAGTAAAGGCACTGTGTCTAATATCGCAGGTGCATTGGTAGAGATTTCTTAATTAAATAAGCGGCACCTTTCTGCTGTGTTATCTATATGTTTTTTATAAGTTTTTAAACTGACATGGTTACTAATATTATAATTAACACTTGAAACGGGACACTTATAAATAACAAACATGGTAAATATCCCGTTTCAAGTGTTTATTATAAGTAATATATGTTTTTTTTCCATTAGGTATAATTATGTGTTTTGTATGTACATAAATAGATAAATAAAAAGTAAGTTACCATCATCTTTAAACGATCAGACTGGTACAGAAAAAAATCCAAACTTGCCGCGGACACCTGATTTATATGTTCAGATACTTTAGTAAGTAATAAATATACTTTATTGCATACCAAAGATTTTAACATAACTGAAAAACAAAAAAAAAACTACCAAGTCCTCTTTTTTTATTAAGCGGTAATAATGACTGACGCACACCTCAAGGTCCGGAAAGACGGGCTGGGTTATATGGGAATTGCACCCACTAAAAAACACCACCATAAGCCGATTGTCATCTTTATGGATGAGCCCCAAGGATGTCTCACTCGCGATAAATCCAGGCTCCAAACTCCTTTGGTGAAGTTCGTCCTCAGCTGAGACGTCTTCATCACCACTGTGGACCATGCAATGCGCCGACGCACATCCTGAGCCAAGTACTCAATCAGTTTGTATTGGTTTGACCAACATTAAATTGTATACCTCTGGCGTTTTTTGTCATATCTCTTCGCAATAAGTTCCCCGACTGTACATTTCTAGCTAATCAGTGTCCCGGAAGTCTGACAACCAATACCAAGGGGTATCGTATTACCCAGTTCTAACTGGGTTGTGGAAGGTCAGTTAGACAGTCGCTCCATGTAAAATACTGGTACCGAGTTTCGCCTCGGAAAGTACGTTAAGCCGATGGTCCGGCTGTCATTTGTAGATCTTTTACAGCCGTTACAAGCAGTCAGTGTCCAGAAAATCTCGCAATCAAGGGTTATTACATTACCCCGTACTAACTGGGCTGTGGAGATCAGTTAGGTAGTCGCCCCATGTAAAATACTGGTACTCAGATGCATCTGGTTAGACTGGAAGCCGCCCCAATAAAGTTGGGAAAAGGCTAGTCAGATAATGACATGTGTAGTCTATTTGCAGAATGAACTTATCTAATATATAAAATTTCAGTGTCACAATATTAGTTACCGTACTCCTCCGAAACGGCTCGACCGATTCTTATGAAATTTTGGGTACATATTGGGTAGGTCTGAGAATCGGCTAACATCTATTTTTCATACCCCTAAACCTCAGCGGGTAAAACCGCTGGGCACAGCTAGTAATATGTAAAACAGTAATTTTTTTACGAAAATATCAATTAAATCTTTAAAGACAGTCGCTACATTTCCAAGTAACTTAGAGTGGTGTCTCAGAGACTCCAGCTATTTAGGTTAGGTCCGTCTCGATTTAATTTATCTTCTAGATTGAGTGACATACTGAAATGAACTAAACGACCGACGAAAGTTCCAAGTGATATTGGAGAGTTGAACTACTAATAACAGATTCAAAAAAATTTTTTTTTTTTAATTCCTAAAATAGTTTAGTAACTGCAAAGAGGTTAGATTTTTATATTTATTCAGAAGCAGTCTGTTAAATGCTCGTTGGGGCGGGCATACGTGATTTGAATCTGTAAAAACGTTTTTCTTATTTGCCGATGCAGTTCGGGAAATGGGTAAAGGTAGCCATTTTGCCTCATATCGAAAAAGAAGTATCCTATGTGTTATTCCACACCAAAATCTACCTTTGTGCAAAATTTCATCAAGATCCGTTCAGCCGTTTTGACGTAAAAGAGTAACATAATATTAGTAAGATAGCTGGTCCCCGCAACATCGCTCGCGTGATATCGAAAAAAAAGTATTCTATGTGTTATTCCAGACTATAATCTACCTCTGTGCCAGATTTAATCAAGATCACATCCATCCATCCTTACAAACATTCGCATTTATAATATTAGTAGGAAGTAGGATATTAGTAGTATGGTGGCCTGTTGGTCTAGTGGTTAGTGGCCCTGACTGCTGAGCCGGAGGTCGTGGGTTCGATTCCCACCCAGGACAAACTTTGTGTGATGAGCATGATTGTTTGTTCTGTGTCTGGGTGTGATTTATCTATAATATGTATGTATTTATAAATTATATAAGTATGTATATCAGTTGTCTGGTTACCATAACACAAGCTCTGCTTAGCTTGGGATCAGATAGCCGTGTGTGAGTTGTCCCAAGATATTTATTTAGATATTTATGTAAGGATTTTTCAAAGCCACTATGATCACGGAAATATTTAGCAGTTATATTTGGTGTTTCGTACCTAATTAAGAAAAATACGGAACCAGGCAGTCACACACACACAGACAGTCTGATTATCTGTATGTCAAGACTATATTTAAACATAGTATACTATGATAATTATGGACTATACTATGTTTTGTGAAGGTATCTTTTTGAAATTTGGTGTTTGGTAACAATTAAGGCTGTGGTCTCTTGGAGCTGTAAAGTGAGTCAGTGATTTTCTCTTATTTATATAGATTACATTAAACTGCGACACTTTTGAGCTGAGTAGTAGGTAAAACCGCTGGGCACAGCTAGTCTATACTCTATACATAAACTAAATATAATTTTATAAAGAGGAAGGATCTGGTTTTTTGTTTGCATCGAATAAGCTCCAAAACTACTGGACTAATTTTAATCATTTTTACACTAAAAAAAAGCTACATTATCAGGAAGTAACATAGGCTATACAATATCACGCTACTACCATCAGGAGCGGGGCAGTAACTAAAGACGCCGGTGAAACCGCGCAAAATAGCTAGTATAGTATATCAGAAAGACAACTTCGAACTCGGTCAAACATTCAGAACTAGTTATTTCTTAGACTAAAAACAATAATCGCATTATTCAGTATACTTTCCTAGATCCACCTCCGTTCCTCCCAGCATTTCAATCCGATATTCCCATCTAAAACCGTATCATATAAACTTTTAAACTAACTCAAAAATCTTTTACCAAGATTGGTTTTAGTTTACAAACACTTTTGATTCAGAAACAGCGCTACCAATTTTCAACATACGTATTCTAGTAGCTGCTGACTGAGCAGTGTTTGTGATTCCTAGCTAGGGGCGCCATCTTTCTGAATGGCACCTGGAAATTACAAAATCCATGCAACCACTGCATGGATTTTGTAATTTACAGGTTTAATGTTATGCCAGTCAAGCGTTTGTCGATTTATCATTCAATCGGTTTCCGCTATTTATAGCAAATTGACGGATAGTTAAGATTTTGAAACGATGATGTTGAGTGATGCGTTTTGCCTGCCAGGGTTGCGGGTTGTTCGAAAGAAATACCGGTGGCCCCAGAACGCAATTCAATATTTTTTTTGTCACATTGGCATACATGGGCACTTATAAAATGTCGAGAAAAAGCACAGGGCAAAAGAAAAAATATAGATAGGTTTTGGTCAATAAAAGACATTAACTTCCACTCCACCCAGATCAGAAGAAGCCTTTTGATTATATCTCATCCGAAAAATAAAGTGTTGGGTTTAAGAAGAATATTAAAAGGAACCAGATACATTTTAGCAACGGCCCTGGTCAATCTCTAAGTTGAGTCGCACTTACCATTATGTACTAACTTTCGTCGGTGCCGCAGGAACCTAGTTGTACCTTTGGTCCTCGCTTTCATCCTTACTCCTTACTAATATTATAAAAGCGAAAGTGAGTTTGTTTGTTTGTTTGTTTGTTTGTTTGTTTGTTACCTCTTCACGCTTTAATGGCTAAACCGATTTTGATGAATTTTGGTACAGAGATAGTTGGGAACCTGGAGACGGACATGGGCTATTTTTTTTAAAAAAAGAGTGGGGTAGGAGGGAGAAAGAGGGAAGAAACGGGAAAACTTAGCGTTGCTATTACAAATCAATAAGGCGCTACCGAATTTAACGCGAGCGAAGCCGCGGGCAAAAGCTAGTTAGTATATATTTGACAGTGACACTACAGGTAATCGTGTCCTGAACTGACAGCCAGTCTTACCAAGAGATGTCGTATTACCCAGTACTTACTGGGTTATGGAAGTCAGATTGGCAATTGCTCCATGTACCATTCCGCTGAGATCGAAAGGAATGGAAGCCGACCCCAATATCGTTAAGAAAAAGGAGAAGATCACCCTTTGTAGTTGAGCTGGCCTTCTTTTATTTTTTTTGGAAGGATTTCCTTATCTTGCGTTGCGAAAGGGGGCTAGATGGAAAAAATTAAGACCAAGAGTTGTAACGACACTTTTTGCTATAATTGTAAGCCGTGCGGCGTGCGCGTGTTTCTCTGTCTGTTTCTCTCTCTCATAGAAAGCAAGCCAGTCATTTTCGTTTCGTCTTTCTATTTCGCATTAAACAGTGTGGTGTCGAAACAATTATTTTTGTTGAGTGTTTACATGTTTTTTGTACATAATAAATAATAACGACGATAATAAATAATATTGACGACACGGTTTTCGCAGTGGCTGAGCGATCGGCTGCTACGCAGCGGGTCGCGGGTTCGATTCCCGCACGGAACAAATATTTGTATGGCCTACAGATAGTTGTTCCGGGTCTGGCCGTTTGTGTATGTGACTTACAATGTTTGTAAGCGCACCCACGATGCAGGAGTAATTCCCAGTGTGGGGGCAACGTTTAAAAAAAAAAAAATTCGTTCCATCCAGGTGTCCCTTGACACTTCTCGAGTTTTTTTTGAGTTTGGCAATTCAATAGGAAAAAACGGAACCGTTATAATAGGAATATTTTGAAGTAAAATGTCCAGAACTGGTAACCCTACACTTAACTGGTACAGCAGTGACCTAACGCGACTTGTTGTTATTCGAGCGAGTGACCGAGCGAGTTATAGACGACGTTGTTCGAATTATTTGTAACTAGTTCATGTCCCCGGCGTAGTTCGCTTTAATTTTGGTAACTGTCCTACGGATTCATTCTATCGGTATTAAAAGTATCAAATGATTCAATCCAGGTTATAAACTATCTGTCAGCCAAATTTCATCCAAAACCGTTCAGTAGTTTCTGTGTAAAAGTGTAACAAACATCCGAACATTCTTACTTTTAACTTAAGTAGGAGTTTTGAACTGAATTTGTGTGAAGTAACTTGGTAATGCTTGGTTTAATGAGAACTATGTTGAATTCTAGAAAGCTGACTGCAATACCTACTATGTTTTAGGCCGAAAATGAAAGCTTTATTGGTAGCGTGAAAACGAATCGAAGATGGATATCTGTCCAGCTGCCGCAGGAGACGCTCTAGGCGTCAGGTGCCGCGAGATGACTCGCGGCCACCGTAGACAGGGGTCCGTGGACGATGAACAATGGCTAGCTTACCGTCCATCCGTCTAGTCACGACAGGTCGTGTGGACGACGCGTTTGTTTTCCACGCGCGCCTCAAAATGATGACAGCAAAACAAAGGAGATGCTAAGGTCACTGTTTGCTGAGATTAGGTACAGGTTGTTCCAAAAAGATTCTTCAGCCCTGGAGGGCAAAAGAAGTAATATGACTGGGGTTTAGTCAGTAAAAGTCTGACACCCCCTCCTGCTCCGCCCAGAGCGGGAGCGACTTAGAAAAAAGATGGATAAATTGTAGTAGCACTACAAAAAGTACTGCATTTATGTCACAAATGAGAAATGAATAAAAACGAAAAACATGTATTCCTAATTTAGAAGGCAGTGTTTCATGTCTTGTACGCCTTTAATAATTCTAAACCATAGCTAGACATTAAGCATATTGTAAGGATCTATTTCAATAAACTATTATTGTTATTAACTAACTTTTGCCCGCGGCTTCGTTCGCGTCAAATTCGGGGTAACACAGTTCCCCTTTCCTGATTTTCAAATACCTGCTACCTGTAGTTTTTGACCTTGCGCATTATTTATTGTAATAGCAAAGCTGAGTCTTCCCTTTTCTTCCCTCTGTTTCCCTCAATTCTCTTTTTTTTTAAATAGTATGTCCGTCTCCAGGGTCTCAACTATCTCTGTACCAAAATTCATCAATATCGGTTTAGCCATTAAAGCGTGAAGAGGTAAAAAACAAACAAACTCACTTTCGCTTTTATTATATTAGTAAGGATTGGCATGGAGTTTACCCAGATCCAAGTATTTTACATGTAGCGACTGCCTATCTGACCTCCATAATCCAGCGACTGCGTAACGCAATACCCCTTAGTTAAATGAGTAGTCAGACGTTCAAACTTAAGTCTTATTTACTATTTATGAGCATAAAGTTCTGTGTTTGTAAATAAGCACTTTGAGTTCGCGTGTCACAACTACACCTTAGGGACTCTTTCATTAAACCTTCATACAACGCTTGACATTCTGTCCTCTACAAGGTTTTAACTAAATTACCTGAGTCTGGGTCAAATGAATGATGAATGATCGGTTAATTTATTCAAATAAAATGGCACTTATAAAACGTCGAGAAAAGGTGCACGGTTCGGGTTGGTCGTTTCCTATGGAGAAGATCCGGCAAGAAACTCCATGGTTACTCTTTTAAAATCATTTGGTTTTACAATGTTGTTTTTACAGCGTTAGTACTTAAGTATGAGAGGACAGCGAAGGCCCGAGAATAAGTCATTGCTTACTTTACAAAACGTAAAATAAAATAATACGTTAACAAAAGTTAACAAGCGACTAAGAATCTATAAGGCCATATTACTTTATTACTTTCTTCTGTCCTTCTTTTATCATCTACTTAGGCACTTCCTAACAATGATGGGGACGGCTTACAGTCTAATCGGGTTCAGCTGATTATCAGTATTCTACATGGGGCGATCTGACTGATCTGACCTCCACAATCCAGTTAATAATACAATATTCCTTCTTAAGACTGGTTGTCAGACTTTTAAGCCACTGGCTGTAGCGACTGTCAAAAAATTACAAATGCTAGCCGGGATGAAAGGCTTTACATGTTTCGAGGGACGGAGGAAACTCGGGTATGTTATTGATGGTCACCAAGCCAAGGACCAACCTAGGCAAGTGCGACCTAACCTCAAGATCGACCCGAGCGGCATAACAACTTGTTTCTTGTTTTCTGTGATTGTATTATTTGCAATAACCAGTTTAAAGTTCAGCTTGTACCGACATACCATCACAGCTGTGATACCTGAAGAGTTGTAAAGCGATGAATTCTAGTACACCTAAATTTCGATATTTATACTTAAATTTTAGGCAAAACTATTGCCAACATCATCATCTGCCTAGCCTTTTCCCAAGTATGTTGAGGTCGGCTTCCAGTCTTACCGGATGCAGCTGTATACCAGTATTTTACATGGAGCGACTGGCCGACTGCCTATCTGACCTCCTTAACCCAGTTGGTACTGGGTAATACGATACCTCTTGGTAAGACTGGTTGTCAGACTTTCGGGACACTTAACGTGCTTTCCGAGGTACGGAGAAAACTCGGTATGTAACGGGTGGTCACCCATCCACAGACCAACCTAGGCAAGCGCGGCTTAACCTAAAGATCGACCCGAGCGGCTGCTATTATTTAGCCACGAGCTCCTCAAAAACTATTGCCAACAATCCTACTAAAATTATAAATCCGAATGTTTGTTACTCTTTCACGTCAAACCGGCTGAACGGATCTTGATGAAATTTGGTACAGAGGTAGATTATGGTCTGGAATAACACATAGGATACTCTTGTTTTCGAAATAGATGCCTCGGGCGTCAGCTAGTGGGACATAAGTCCAAGTGCTGTAGCTGTAGCCGTGTCGACGGCGCGTTCGTGTTCCACGTGAACCTCAAAGAGATGTCAAAGCAGAGGGGCCTGCTAGAGCCACTGCATGCTGGGGTTGCGGGTTCTTCGAAAGAGATACTGCGGCCCCTAAACACAAATGGCTAAAGAAGGAACCTGAATGGATTTTAGTCAGTAAAAGTCTACTCCGCCCAAAGTGGGGGAAGTAATTTGATGACTTCCCATCTGGAAAAAGGCACCGTAGCTGCTTCTGAGAAATACCTTTTAGAAAACTAGCGGAGAGCACAGCGCTCCGTGATTTCAATCGCGTGGCGATTGAATATACAATATATCTTTATGAATTCTACCCTATGTGTTATTCTAATGTAAAAGCTATATTATTGTAAAGTTTCATTAAAATCCATACCGTTGTTTTTGCGTGAAAGAATAACAAACATCCATACGTCAATCATACAAACTCTCGCGTTTATAATATTAAAGTAGGATATTAATTGTACTTTGCGAGAGTCAAGAATCAAACCCTTATGCTCAATTTCCCGCTGCTGAGAAATTAAAAAATCTTGGAAACAAAGCAATGCGAAGCATTTTTTTTGTATGTATGTAAGTATTTATCATTATATTTTAATTGTAAATATATTTATTTTCGATTTTTTTCTGTATGCACCCTGCACATACTATGTTTTCTCTCTGCATCACTCTGAGGTAGACTGGTAGAAAATGCCTAAGGCATTAATTCCACCTTTGTACAGTGTTTTTATACATGTGCATAAAGTTTCAATAAATAAATAAATATTGCCTACAAAACGGTCAGCGTGCTATTCGGGTCAACATTTCACCAACATAAGTCACATTTTCAAATTCTCATGTCCACCAAAATCTGTTACCAAAATCATAAATTCAGCAGTCCATTTGCAGAGCTATACATCGTGGCTTGCCGACCGCTTCTTGTTTAACAATGAATATTTGAAACAGCTTGCCTATCGGCGAATTTCAATAGCGACAAACCGGCCAACCGGTGTACACTGGTTTCGTCTGGTTACCGGTGGTTGGAACCAGTTCTAACCGGCTCAAACTAACTCACAGTGGCAGACCATCGGATTATTCTGTTGCGAAGCGGAATAAGGCAGTAGTTCGTGCTTATTTGTGCGTGAATTTTGTCCATGGTTAAGATTTGCCGTTTAGGAAGTTGTGTCCGTGTAACAATGGTTTGTTGAGTGATTTAGTTTGTGGTTGCAGTGTTTGGGTATAGAGAAGGAGAGTTGGGTTTAGTTGTTGCTATGTTGTCTGCATTTTGGGCTTTCCAATCGAATTGGGAGAAATTTGCTCACGATTGTTTAATGTTTTGGTTTAATGTACGTCTTTTTTTATACAATGTATTCAAATTAAACTTCAGTAGGTATTTTACTAGTACCAATACTATTATTGTGGCATTATTACTATTGTTGTTATATTATTATATTTGTACAGTATTAACTTAAGTATTTTTAACATTGTAATTGACATATGTCTGTTTTATATTATACTAGCTTTCGCCCGCGGCTTCGTCCGCGTGGTATAGTTACTTTGGGCTAACGCTAACTTTAACCCGTGCGATGATCGAAAAATATCTTTCTCTTCCCTTTTATTCCCTCTTATATCACTTGTTTTAAGCCCATGTCCGTCTCCAGGGTCCCGACTATCTCAGAACCAAAATTCATCAAAATCGGTTAGGCCATTTAGGTGTGAAGACGTAACAAACAAACAAACTCTATTTCGCTTTAATAATATTAGTAAGGATTTTAATATTATTTATGATATTATATATCCATTCATTCATGGATAGTAACCTAACGATTGTTTTAAATTCAGTTCTCGAACATTTGGTACATAAAGCCCGGATCTACGAGTATGTTAATCCAGAGTTAACAGGAATCTTTAGGGTTAGCTCGACCCACTGTCGATGTCATATCTGTTCAAAAAGTTTAGATCAAGAGTCCATTTACAAATTTAAAAAAGAGGTCACTACGTTTAAATTTGGCGACACGGTTGGTGCAGTGGCTAAGCGTTTGACTACTGCAATACGTGTCACGGATTCGATCTTCGGTCGGAACAAATATTTGTATGACCTACAGATAATTGTTCTGGTATGTGAGTTTAAATATTTGTAAACGCACCCATGATAGGTACAGGAGAAGTTCCTAGAGTGGGGCAAAGTTAAAAAAAAAAACTAAACAGGAGGCCTAAAATGGAACTAATTATATTCTATATTATGATTCTAGTACAGTGGCCAATTTAGGACCCCAGGGCATTATACTTCATTAATTATTATTTTCGAAGCTCTATCAACGTGCAAGCACGCTGCAAGCTATTGTTCACGTGGACGCATACTCAGTGATCAACGGTTCATTCAGGTGAACAAGCCAGGGCAGGATGGATATTACAACATTTATTAATTACTAGCTGTGCCCGCGCACGCGTGATATCGAAAAAAAAAGTATCCTATGTGTTTTTCTGGAAAATGGCGTAGGTTTATGCATTTATAACCCTTGTTTATTAATAACTTAGTGTAAGAATCTATGTATATTTTTTTATTTTCCCAAATAAATAAAATAAAATATTCCAGACTATAAACAACCTCTGTGCCAAATTTTATCAAGATCCGTTCAGTCGTTTTGACGAGAAAGAGTAACAAACATCCATACATCCATACATCCTCGCATTTATAATATTAAGTAGGATTATTTATGTAACACTAGCAAAGTTACTTTTCGATTTTTTTTACAAATTTTGTTACTAATAAAACCAATTAATTCTCGAAAATACGTGAATTAATTGGTTTGATTGATAACAAAATGGTACCAGAGTTTTTAAGATTTTTCTTTTTTAATTAAGACGAATATTTGTCTATTAAATATTTTGTGTAATCGAATAATTGTTATGAAATACATTTAAATATAAGTTAAAGAAACATGTATGTACATTATAGCTGCTAATACTCAGGAAGAAATTTGTAATGTACTTCATTATATCATGTTTATTTCTATGTATCTCATTAATAAGCGGACTGTATGTTCTTATGAGAAATAAATTTCTTTAAACCGAAACCGAAATAAAATGATGATAACGAAATGTCTTTTACACGTCATTTTAAGGGTCCCGTAGCAAAATGGCTGCAACGAAACCTTTACAGAATTCGACTAGTCTATCTGTCGGTGCGTGTAGTCGTTTGCTATTGGCACCATACCCTTGCAATTCGGAGACTTCTTCTATAATCCGGATCTAGATATTTGGGGTTAATAGTTCAGACCTAATTTAATTTAGATGGCTACATTCCGCTTGATAACTGCAACGAATCCTTACTAATATTATAAAAGCGAAAGTGACTTTGTTTGCTTGTTACGTCTTCATGCCTAAATGGTAAAACCGATTTCGATGAATTTTGGTACAGAGATAGTTGGGACCCTGGAGAAGCCATAAGCATTTTTTTTAAAGTGAGAAATGATGAAGAAAGAGGGAAGACAAGGGAAAACTTAGCTTTGCTATTACAATAAATAAGGCGCAAGTGCAAAAACTAACAGGTACCTGCAAATCAGGAAAGGGGAACTGTGTTACTCCGAATTTAACGCGAGCGAAGCCGTAGGCAAAAGCTAGTAATAAATATAACACAAAATAATAACAAATTAACGTTATACTATTAATAATTCATCTACAAAATTAATAATTAATATAAAGCGGGCGCTTCTACATCCATAATTTACGGCTTGGTTGAAACGTATTCATGGTAATCCCGGTTAAGACCCGGTTATGTAATATTTTACCCGGTTTTTGTACCGCAGAAATGGGGATTGATAATGCCACTTTAAATTAAAAATAATTAGCGAGGTAAGTCGGAGGTTTATGGATATTGGACTTTGTGGTTTTGAAATACGGTAGGTTTTTAGGGGGGCTTAGACAGAGGGTTTTGCTTTCAAAGCGAATCGTATTTCTACGACAACTTTCAATGTGGTTGAAATAGTCTTTTTAGTAAGTATTGCTTTATTTGTATTTGCTGGCGCCCGCGGCTTCGCCCGCGTGTTGATCAAAAAAAGTATCCTATGTGTTAATCCAGACTATAATATAACTCTGTGCCAAATTTCATCAAGATCCGTTCCTAACTAACATTCGCCTTTATAATATTACTAGCTTCCGCCCGCGGTTTTGTCCGCGTGGCATAGTTACTTTGGGCTAACGCTAACTTTAACACCCGTGACGATCGAAAAAATACTATCTGTCTTTCCCCTTTTCTTCCCTCTTTCTCCCTCTTTTTTCACTTTTTTTTTAGCCTACCGTCTCCAGGGTCTCAACTCTCAATCTCTGTACTGTACCAAAATTCATCAAAATCGGTTTAGTCATTTAGGCGTGAAGACGTAACAAACAAACAAACTCACTTTCGCTTTTAAAATATTAGTAAGGATGTAAATAGGATTAATACCAAAATATTATGTCAGTATGAGGAGACGCTTTTGCCCAACAGTGGAACTTTAGCTGGTATTACTATTATTATATATCGACGGGCCTGTTGGTCTAGTGGTTAGTGGCCCTGACTGCTAAGCCGGAGGTCGTGGGTTCGATTCCCACTCAGGACAAACTATGTGTGATGAGCATGATTGTTTGTTCTGTGTCTGGGTGTGATTTATCTATAATATGTATGTATTTATAAATTATATAAGTATGTATATCAGTTGTCTGGTTACCATAACACAAGCTCTGCTTAGCTTGGGATCAGATAGCCGTGTGTGAGTTGTCCCAAGATATTTATTTTATTTATTTATTTATTATATATTTTATTTTATACGACATTGTTCGTCGAGTGGTCATTACGCGACTGCAGAACATGAAGTCTTGGGTTTAATTCCCCGGTCAGGCTTAGTACTCATAGGTAGCAGCCACGCAGTCTAAATATGTAACTGGTTGATGGCATTAGGCTCGCCCCCTGACAAAATGTAGGTACACCTCTGCCTCCTCCTTAAAAATACAGGCGTGATGTTACGAAATATTGAACACGATGTTAAACTAGGTTACTCAGTAATCAAACCTCCAATACTCCGAGGTTGCGGGTTGTTTGAAAGAGATACCGCGGCCACGGAACATAAAGGGCAGTTGAAGGAACATGGGTGGGTTTTAGCCAGCACAAGTCTGGTACTCCTCCCCGCTCCGCCCAGAGCGGGGGAAGTTATTTGATGATTTCCCACCCGCAAAAAAAATTGAAAGCCTCTAATACTGAAAGACTCAATAAAAAGTAACATTGAAATATGTATCTTAAACTCTAGCACATACAATTCTATTTGCCTTCACAAACGGAATGAAGTGGAAACTGAAAATGATAGTTTTCAAAGTGATTTATTCATTTCAAATATGTCACCTGAAAATACATAAACTTTTTATTTTTGTTTTGCGTTCGCCAGTTGAAAGAGAAAGTGCTAGTATTGATAGAATGAATATTTTATTGCTATTTGTGATGTTTTTATTTTGTTTCCGTTTGATAGTTTTTTAGAAAGTGAATTTGCAATTTTATGTTGAATATTTGATTTGATATAGGATAATTAGCTAAAAAGGTTGAGATGTAATAGAGATTGAGGTCAAGATTTGTATCGTTATACGTTATGTATTCGAATTTCCTATTAGGTACAATCATAACGAGAAAGTGTTATCCTTACTAATATTATCCAAGCGAAAGTGAGTTTGTTTGTTTGTTACCTCTTCACGCCTTAATGGCTAAACCGATTTTCATGAATTTTGGTACAGATATAGTTGGGACCCTGAAGACGGACATAGGCTATTTAAAAAAAAGATTGAGATAGGAGGGAGAAAGAGGGAGAAAAGGGAAAAATTTTGCATTCCTATTACAATAAATAAGGCGCTAGGGCAAAAACTACAGGTAGCAGGTACCTGTAAATCAGGAAAGGAGAACTTTGTTACCCCGAATTTAAAGCGAGCGAAGCCGCGGGCAAAAGCTAGTTAAAAATAAATAGTTTGTTTTTAAATTTAATCAGATGGGAACAACATACAGCTAAATTATGGGATACTACTAACAAAAATCATAAATAACTTAATAATAATCTAGTCCACAGCCGGCGCTGTTCACAGATTACCATTAATGATTAGACTTTAAATAAAACTAGGACAAAAGCTGTTTATGTATGGCAGTTAAACCACTTATTTTAACAAAAAAAAAATACTAAATTAATAAAAACTACTAAATAATATAAACCTAAGAATCCTTACTAATATTATAAAAGCGAAAGTGAGTTTGTTTGTTACCTCTTCACGCTTTAATGGCTAAACCGATTTTGATGAATTTTGGTACAGAGATAGTTGGGAACCAGGAGACGGACATAGGCTAATTATTTTTAAAACAAGTGAGATGTGAGGGAGAAAGAGGGAAGAAAAGGGAAAACATAGCGTTGCTATTACAAATCAATAAGGCGCTAGGGGAACTGTGCTACCCCGAATTTAACGCGAGCGAAGCCGCGGGCAAAAGTTAGTATAAGTATAAATCTTATCTAAGCGCTTGAGTGTCTCATACAAAAGACATCGAAACCACTTCATATCATGTATTAATTAATAGTTTTTTCGCCGTAAGAAGTAGGTACATTCTGTCCATATCCCCTAAACCGTCCCCCAGTACAGTAATATCAATCTATTACTCAGTAAAACATCCTGTATATGCACGACACAGCACATGAGCAGAACTAACAACCCACGACGAAGAAAATGGCCGCGTCCTAAGTAAGGAACCTGATAATCCCTTGAAAATGAAATCAACAACATAGTATATACCCTTATAACCATATTTTTGGACTCACTACCCTATAGGGGAAATATATTGACTCAGAAGGCTGGCGTCGAGAGAAAACAGGCGCACGCACACACAGACGAGTGAGTACTGTTAAGCTAGGTTTGTTTTGTGCTTCGGTAATCTTCGTTTTTCCGAATTAGCACGAATGTCGCGTGACAGGAGGGAATCTTGTAAACTTTAAATGAAAGCGTTTTGTAGGAGAATTCTAATCATAACGCGATACATTTATTGTAGTTTTCTAGTTTCATCTTGTTACCTATCGCTCTTTTATTTCGAATGGGAAATCATTTGGCGACGCGGTTGGCGCAGTTGCTGAGCGATCGACTGCTGCGCTACGTGTCGCGGATTCGATCCCGGCACGGAACAAATATTTGATTGTTCCGGGTCTGGTTTTTTGTGTATGTGAGTTTAAATGTTTGTAAACGCACCCACGATACAGAAAAAATCCTAGTTAAAGAAAAAAAAAAAAACTAAACACAACTATAATTAAATGCCTCTTACCGGTCTCTCTGAATGGAGAGGAAGGGAGACTGAAATGAGTTAAAAAATCTATATTCTTTCTTTTGCCGTTTGTGTGTCAGAAACACTCAGTATCTCTTTGTGAATCAATCCGCATTTCTGATAGGCAGAGGCCCCGACAGGTCCCTCAAATTGCCTGTCACTCTTAGTTGAAAAAACTTTTTTCTTGGTGTTATATGCAGCTGTAAATCGAAAATTGTCTAACTATGGTGATATAAAATGTGCATGTAATTTCATGGTTGTATTACTTCTTTTTATTAAATTTCATAATCGTCATACAAGGACTATTTGCCGAAGTGCATACTTTTTATAGTAGAATTGTACTTCAATCTCGTAGAGGTCTCTTCTTCTTTTCTATTTTGTATTTTTTAAATTAGATGGCATGTGAACCAATTTAATAAACAAGCGCTAATCCCACCGACAAACTGTTACGCAGTTTGGCGGGTTTACTCAATGTACAACAATTTTGGTCCAAAAATACACAGATACGTGTACCGGATCTATGTGTGTGTGTTTTCGTTAGTTGAATGGAGTTGACCTTCTATCGTTCTTTTTGTTGTATATAGTTTCGTATATAGTGTAAAACTTTATGTTTAATTCAACAGTATTCGGTACGGTATATCACTGTGCAGGCGTCATGAAACTCCCGAGGGGATGCCGAAAAAAGCGAAAATATAGGAAATGGGATGCTTTTGTGGCTTTCTGGGGTGGCTTGGTATTTCGTCATTTGGTTGGGGTTCCGTGGAGATAGATTCTAAACGCTTTCCATTAAGTTTTTTTGTCTGTATTAGGTTTAGGTTTCAGTTTACTCATGCGTTAAAAAACACTGTAATACTTTTTAAATTTCCGCAATTAATATGTTTTTTAACGCAACTAGTTTAAGTTGAGTGAATTACAAATACATTCGTGCATTTGAATAGTCTTTATGTATTTGAGTTAAGGTCACATTTTTTTTAAACAAAATGTATTTTTCCTTGTTATGGCGTGGTGGTTATAAATTATCATTAAATTCAATTAACATATAAATAATGACGGAAATCGATTCAGAAGCCCATTCTGAGCAAACTATTTTCAGGTCTTGCGTTTATTCTTTTACACATTGCATATGTGATAGCAATAAGCAGGATGCACTTAGGTGCATTCTTGTATGGAAGTTTTAAGTGGAAATCTGGCTTTAAAATGTCGACCAACAAAGTCTTTCTTGTACTCTCTCATTTCCCTCTTTCCCTAAACAGTTCCAAGACCTCCCTAATATAAATACTCGTATAAAAAACAGCGTTCAATCTCTCAACCTAATCTGACTCTGTCGGAAACGAATGATTATGATAATAAGTGGCAGAATCGATTTTATGCCGAATTCCTTCCAGTAATCGAATGACATAAATTTGCCGAGATATCTGTCCAAATTTGAATGACATGTATCCTCTGGTTATTGAGGAATTGGCAATATCTTGCGGGGATTTTGTTTTTGTTTGAATTTAGAACTTGTATGGTGATTTGGATACCTATCTCTCTCTCTCTCTCTAGATAATTTGTTATTAAATGGCAATTTTATTGGAAATGTAAAATAGAAGGTCAAAATTATTATTATTTGGATCTGAACTTCTGCTTTTATTTTGACCAGAAATATCTTGGAACGAAGATTGCACTCATTTTGCTGTAGATAATGAGACTTGGACTTACATTTATGCTGGGGATTTTAGAATACTTTTATTTACTAATAGGAACTTATATTTTTTAACCTCACAGGTTAATTAATAATGTTACACCCTCATTTCATAAGTCACTTTGCATGGCCGGGAAGTCGAATTGAAGACCTCATGCTCTCGCAGCACTCCATATCTTTGACCGATGTGCAACACAAGTCTATAATTATGCGCTCCATCAGACTCACTGTTTACCAATCCCAACATTGCGCACCACAATATATTTTTTCTTAAATAATAATTTGGCTGTTAATTGGCTGTTTGCGAAAAAGCAGGCAGATTTTTACTTTTAATCAGTACTTTTGTCGTGAATTCTAGGCGCTGTTTTTTTTTAAATAGGTTTCAAATGGACTTAATGTGTTATTTCAGTTGAATACAAATGAATCCAAACACGATATTTAAATAAACGTGATAATATTTCCATAAAAAACTAGGATAATAAAAAAAAACTAACACGCAATTAGTAGTTTTATTACACTATCAAAGTCGTTAAGACTACAGGAAACCATAATTTTTTTTTATTAAAAAAGTAAACTAACCTCATTTGAAATAAGGTTACATTTATCATCTGGTGACTAGCATGTTTAATAGCGTGACAAAACGCATTACCCCACCTTTCACGAAGTCGAAAATATTACCTATTTTCAATTTTAAAAGAAAATACCCCAGGATTTTGAATCTCGGTGAAAAAATTAAGGATTCTAAATTCGTACGTAAGACAATTTATTAATGCACCTTCTACCCTTGGGGGGTGAAAACACCCCCTCTATGGAGATTTATTATGCCTACAACCTTATCTGAAATTAATCTCTGATTTTTCGTAAAATTATTTTTTTTAGAAAAAAACGCGCTCTTTTTTGCTACCTGTACCTCTTGACTGAGTTTTAGTAAAGCGGAAGAAAATGCTGTTGAGTTGATTTTAGTTAAAGAGAAAGTGGTGGTTTTCGTATTTCGTCCAATTTTAGGGTTCCGTATCTCAAAACGAAAAAACTGAGCCTTTTTTTGGGGTGGGGAATCATCAAATAACTTCCTCCGCTCTGGGCGGAGCAGGGGGAGTGTCAGACTTGTACTTTACGTTCCGGGGCCGCGGTATCTCTTTGGAAATGAGAAAAAAAGATAAAATTTCTAAAAACCGAGCCCTTATTACACTTTGTTGTCCATCTGTCTGTTTGCCAAGACCCTTTATCTCAGGAACGAGCGAAGGCATCAAGTTGAAATTAGAATAGAATAGAATAGAAAAATATTTATTCGAAACAGACACAACACAACAGCAAAAAGAAAAAAAGGTACACAGAACGGAAAAACATGGACAAGGTTGCGCTGAGCGTGCCCATAACGAAAGGGTTGCCAACTCAGCATATGCTAGGCGTCAGACACCCAACGCTGGTTTTCAGTTGGCACCCGCAGTGACACACGGACGATGGCAACAAGTACAAATAAATAAGTAGATACTTAGTGATAAAATAATAATAATATAAATGTGAAATAACGATATAATTATGATGTAAATAAGTAATAATAATAAAAGATAAATAGAATAGTGTGGATCTGAAAACATTACCGCTAACTTCATTCTTTATTTAAAGAAAGCAACGCTCCGACGCGCGACGTGACGCATCAGTCGACCAATAGGAGGCTGACGCGCCAACAAGACGCCCAATCTTTTGTCATTCCGTCTGAAGCGGCAATAAGCCTACCGACACCTTGGACAAAAGTCAGTCAATTAAACCATGTAATAGTCTTTAGTCCCTTTGTGCCGTATAAGTCGCAAGTTTGTACGGTTCCCTCGGTGCGCGAGTCTGACTCGCTATTGTTTTGAAAACGTTACCCTACACTAAAGAATCTCTTATAATATATCGCATTTACCTTTACCAACATTTAAACTTACATACAAAAAACAGCCAGACCCGAAACAACTACCTGTAGGTCATCCAAATATTTGTTGCGTATGGGGATCGAATTCGCGACACGCAGCGCAGTAGTCGATCGCTCAGCCACTGCGCCAACCGTATCGTCAAAGCTTTATAATATTAGTAGGCTGAGTATCATGAATTCACTGACACACATTCACGACGGAACATAACTTTTCCGGTAATATTTCCTTTGAGCTCAAAAATCTAGCAAAATTCGTAAGAGTTTTTAATATCACAAAGCCTAGTAGCTGACCACGCAAACCAACATAAAAGTACTTTATAGTTCTGTAATGTGACAGTTAATCTGGTCATAAAGCTATGTTAATTATCAAGTCTTCATAAAGTTTACTACAAACATGTGTCTAGTTTTATCTGTGGTGTCTTTAAAGCTGGATTATTTAGTTAACAGCTGGCGCCCGCCTCAAAAAAAAAGCATCCTATGTTTATTCCAGACTGTAATCTACCTCTGTGACAAATTGTATCCAGATTCGTTCAGCCGTTTTGCATATACATACACCCATACAGCCATCCATCACAACCAAAAAATCAATCAATCAAAATATTTTTATTTCACATAGGCCTACAAGGACACTTATAAAACGTCGAGAAAAGATGCACGGTTCGGGTTGGTCGTTTCCTATGGAGAAGAACCGGCAAGAAACTCCATGGTTACTCTTTTAAAATCATTTGGTTTTACAATGTTGTTGTTACAGCGTTAGTACTTAAGTATGAGAGGATATTGCTGCATACCTCCATACATTTTTGTATGGAGGTATGAATAAAAATAAATTACCTTTTATTTCAGATAAACAACACCCAAAGAAGTTTAAAAAACTTAGCTTTATTTCAATTAGACGATTACCATTTGGTGTTGGTGACCATTTAGTCACCAATCTTTTAAATGACTCCGAAAACCGCAGACTAACCTATTTGATAGGTTAGGTTAGTCAGTCGATTCACAAAGCTATCATAAAACCACATTCTAGATTATCAACAGTTAATTACATCAAACAGTTAAACCATACAGGTTTATTAACCACATGTTGATGTTAAATCTCAACTGTCGTAAGAGACATTCAGCAAGATGATTTTGAACTTTGGATGACTAAACATAAGGTTGCAAATTCAAAAGATCGCTCAGTTTCCGTTACAGAATTTCTTTCATAGTTTATATTATTAACGCAGGCACCTAAATTGTTTTTGTTGTATTTAGTTAGACAGGGCTAGTTTGATGTGGGTACATCATCAATCAGCTATATTTAAGGTTCCTTGTCGTGGCTAGGGCCAGGAATTAGACTTTGGTTTTGGTAGTATTGTAATTGACATGTGCCAAAGTCACATCATATAATTATGATTGGATTAGAACATTTAGACCTTTGTAGGAAGTCTAGACAAAGTGACATTGCAGAAGCAATATGATCAATAAATATTATATTTTACTAGCTTTTGCCCGCGACTTCGTCCGCGTGACATAGTTACTTTGGGCTAACGCTAAATTAAAACCGCGTGATGATCGAAAAAAAAATTGATTTTTCTCTCCCCCTTTTCTTACCTTTTTTAAAATTCACGAAATTTGGTTTAGCTTTTTAGACGTGAAGACATAACAAACAAACTCACTTTCGCTTTTATAATATTAGTAAGAATGGTGTTTTGTTGCCAGCAATTTTTTTATACGCAAGGAAGTATTGCGCCTTCTTTTTTAATAACTGTATGTTCATTTTCCATCCGTAAATCATCAAATTATTTCCCCAGCTTTGGACGGATCGGGAGGAGCGTCATTTACTGTCTATTCCATCCATGTTCCTTTACCCTATAGGTATGTTCCGGGGCCACGGCAACTCTTTCGAACAACCCGCGTACCTCGGAACGTAAAGGGCAAAAGAAGGAACATGGGTGGGTTTTAGTCAGTACAAGTCTGACCACCACCTATCCGTCCAGACCGGGGAAAGTTATTTGATGAAAACCCATCCGCAACAAAAGTGCTATAATTGCTGGTAATAAGATACACATAAAAACAGTTTCTGTTGAAATTGAATTAAGCGGTCTCCGATAATTTAGCTATAATAAAGAAAAATACGATAACTTTCTGTTTTGAGGAAAAAAGGGGGAAAATTGTTTTTCATTAACACTGAAACTAAATATTGCAGACCATAATTTCTTCGGTTCGAACTTTTATTGCATTTCAAAGGTTTCCGCGCATCTCTGAGGATGCAGTTGAAAAATTCAGAAACACAGTTACAAACTTTGCGCCACTACCATTTTGTAGAGTTCCGTAGCTTACAAGGAAAAACGAAACCCGAATTGGATCACTTTGTCGTCCCTCTGTCTGTCTATCTGTCTGTCGTTGAAGTTAAAACCATATACTCAAATCTGTGGTCGCTTTGTGCTGTGAAAAATCAACTCTCTAAGTCTACGCAGTCAAAAGATATGGCTGTTTATGTCGCAAGTTTGTACGGAACCCTCGATGCGCGAGTCTGACTCGCTCTTGATCGGTTGTTTAGGGTTTCGTCGCTAACATCCCCCTCATTTTACAAATCCCTTTCCAGAAAATAAGCTGAGCAGCGAGTGAAACCGCTGGACACAGCTAGTCTTATATGAAATTCTCGTGTCACGGTTTTAGCTGTCATACTGCAAAATGGCTTGCCGTTTTAATGAAATGTTATATGTATATTCAGTAGGTCTGAGAATCGGTTAACGGTGAAGAATCAAAATAAAAATATTTTTTTTATTTCACAAAGGGCTTTCTTCTTTACTCGACGATTTATAAGTGCCTACATGGCACTTATAAATCGTCGAGTAAGTAAGTGCACGATTCAGATTGGTCGTTTCCTATGGAGAAGGACTGGCAACAAACTCCATGGTTTTTAAATCATTTGGTTTTATGATGTTGTTGTTACAGCGTTAGTACTAAAGTATGAGAGAACAGCGTAGACCCGACAATAGTAGTAGTTCAACTTCATCATCTGCCTAGCCTTTTCCCAACTATGTTGGGGTCGGCTTCCAGTCTAACCAGATAATACAGTGTAACTAAAAAAAAACTCTATGTAACATCTCTCAAACTTGTGTTATGCAAATTAATGATTTGATTTGATTTGTCTAAAAGCTACAGATCCCAAAGCACGTGGCACCCCACCCCTGACCACACCAGTCTCCACAACTTTTTCACTCGTAATTTTACGTGAGTTGTATCCAGAATAGTTTAACCCAAAACATTTTTGTTTTGTGAAATATGAATATGGAATAGGCAAGATTTTTTTTAAACTCGTTTGTAAAACGTGTCAAAGTCAGTTAGTATTTTATTTTAGATATTTTATTGGTGTTATAAATCATTCTTTTTAGTTTAGTTGACGTTGGAGTTGGGATGTGTTGGTAACGATAAGTTATAGCTTATTTTGATGGTGGTAAAGCTTAGTTTAGATTGAAAGGTGTGTAGGATAAGGAACTAGGTTAGGTTTAAAGAATTTATTCTCATAAGAACAATTACAGTTCACTTAAAATGAGATACAAATTATAATCTTAAAATTAATGTTGTAAATCTTCGCATGGTGCGTTGACGACGTCATCGGTTACATAATATATGTCTTCTTAATTTAGATTTAAACATATTAATGCTTTCACATATCTTTATTTCTTCCGGTAAATCATTGAACAGTCGTGCTCCTTCAAACAGTATTGTTTTTTTGCCGTAATTAGTTCGTGTGCGTGCAGTCATTAGTTGGAACCTGTTTTTGCTTTAATATATGAATATTTTAATATTCGATTGTACAGAATTAGTGGTGATTTTTTTAATAAGAATGCATGTGTAGAATGTGTAAAGCTGTTTGAGATTTAGTAGGTTTGTTTTTTCATAAAGTTTTTTTGTTGGGTATAAATAGTTATAATGGAATAGTATTTTAATAATTTTGTTTTCTGTTCTTTGTAATGAATTTAGGTTTGACTTATTGGCTGATCCCCATAGCTCGATTAGGTATTCCAGGTTAGATTTTACTAGAGAGTTATATATAATTTGTCTTACTTTCTTTGGTATACAGTTTCTAATATTTCGTACCGCTCCTAACAGTGACGTTAGTTTTGTTTTGACATGGTCTATGTGTTGTTTCCACGTAAGTTTGTCATCTACCCACAATCCGAGGTATTTTTCGTGACTAGCTCTTTTGATTACTTCTCCGTCAATCGTTAGAGGTGAGAAATCGGGTAGCTGTTTATTTTTTGCGGAAAAGATCATAAATGATGTTTTTGACGTGTTAATAGTTAGCAAGTTATATTTTTTTAGCCATTCGTTTAGTAGGTCAAGGTCTTTTTGAGCATCAGATATAATGTTTTGTAATGACTTATTAAAATAAAAGAGACAAGTATCGTCTGCATATAATGTTAGGTGCCCTTTCAAACCTATTTTGTCGATATTATTAATGTATATAAGAAATAGTAACGAACTAATAATTGAGCCTTGTGGACAGCCGTATGTTATGTTTTGCATTGAGCTTGTGAAGTTATCAATTTTAACTACTTGTTTTCTGTTTTGTAAGTAAGAAGCGAATATACTAAGGGCGTTGCCTGAAATACCTATATTGTTTAATTTTTGTAGTAGTTTGTGATGGCTAACTGTATCATAAGCTTTTTTTAGGTCAATGAAAATGCCTACAGCAACATTGTTTTGATCAATATGTGTTTTTATTTTTGTTATTAAATCTATTGAGGCTGTGAGGGTACTTGATTTAGGGCGAAACCCATATTGCTGATCAATTAAGAATTTTTTATTAGTTAAGTACGTGTTTAGACGGTTGTATAAGACTCGTTCAAATATTTTCGATATGACTGGTAGGACTGATACCGGCCGGTAGTTGCCGGGGTCAGTTCTACTGCCAGATTTGTAAATAGGACTGACCCTTGCAACCTTAAGCGAGTCAGGGAAAATACCGCGAGTTAAGCACATGTTAATACAATTGGATAATCTTTCAGCAATTATATTTTTAAGACATTTAATGGCTTTTGTGCTGATACCATCCAAACCTGTACTACAGTTGCCATCAAGGTTGTCAATAATTTTTAATATTTCATTAGTATCACACGGGGGTAGTTCACTCAAAGTTACTTCATGTGTGTAGTTACTGTCGTACATGAGGATGTTGCCTGGGTTTGTATGGTACACTTCCGGTATTTTATTAGCCAAGTCCGCGCCTATTGACGCAAAGAATGAGTTGAATATATTACAAATTTCATTACCTTCTGTGACGAATCCCGAGTTTGTCAACAGTTTAGGAGGAGCACTACTGTCTTTGATTTTGTTGGTTGCTAAGTTGTTTATTACTTCCCACATCTTTTTAGGTTGTTTGTAGCTATTCTGGAATAGATTGTGGTAGTAGCTCTTTTTCTGCGTCTTTATGAGGTATTTTACTTTTTCTTGTTCTTCTTTAAAGTTCTTCTGAAGTTTCTCGTCTTTCGGGTGGGATTTTGTTTGTTGCCATAATTGATTACGTAGGTTGATTGAGTCTATAACATTCCGAGTTATCCAGTCTTCTTGGGGTAGATTTAAGATTTTAGTCTTATCTTCTTTATTTTTGTATATTTGCTCTGAGATAAATCTTTCCAAGTAGTAGTAGTCGTTTTCGTTATTAGTGTATTGTGCTGTCATGGCATTATTGTGTAATTTTTCATAGTTGAGTGCTTTATACTTCATCCTTTTTTTTGCCTTCGGTGCTAAGTTGCCTATCTGAAGGAATAATTGCTTGTGGTCTGATAAGCTCGAGTCAATTATAGATATGCTGAATGCGTGGTTATTGACGTTGGTACATATATGATCCAGTAAGGTGTTTGTAGTGTCGGTTTCACGAGTACTGTACAGTTTGTTTATTTTATTTAATATTTCGTAGCCGGTTTCCTTTATTTCACTTAAGTATCTTGTAACGTGGTTGTCCTTACTAAGTAGATCGATGTTAAAGTCCCCAAATACAACTGTTCTTTTTCTCTTTTCTAATTGTGAGGTATATGTCTCTATAAAATTGTTGATATTGGAGTCACCGGGTTTGTAGATCGCTCCTATATTTAATGAGAGTTTATTTATGTGAATCCATAGGTAGTGGTTTCCATTTTCGTATAACTCTTCTGTTATTTCGTATTTGATACTATCATGTATGTAGATTGAAACCCCGCCACCTTTGCGGTCTGTTCTGTAGTTGTAAACATGTTTATAGTGTGGTATTTTGTATAATTCTGCGTCCGCGTCGGATGTGATCCATGTTCCAGAAAAAATTAAGACATGTATAGTCATAGGTGTAGCTTTTATTATGCATTTTATTTCATCGAGTTTGCCCGTCTTCCAAATACTACGTAGGTTCGCATAAAAAAATCGTAATGAGGACGGGTAGGTTGGTAAATCTTCGTATCTACTTACTAGTTGGTGGTTTAGTCTATTTGTATATTTTGCATTTTGTACAGGATCTGTTATTGGTTTTTTTGACTTGTTTTGTTTTGCGTAATTGTTGGTAATCCTTTTATGTATTTAATGATGAGATCCGGTTCGCCATTTTCAATGCGTTTGTTTAGCTCCTCTTTCAAAGTTTGTAAATATTGTTTTTCTGCTGGGGTTTGATCTGTATAAATTTTTATATTGTCCTGTAGGTTTTTCTTATTTTTGAGTAGAAATTTCGGAACATCGGTATTGCTAAAACAGACTTTTAATGGTCTGTTTTTGTTTGGGGTGTATTTTCCTAGTCGGATCGTTTTTGTTGGTTTTGGACAGTCTTCGTATAGGGATGTAATCTTCATGGCTTCACTATTATCGTAGTTTTGTCTGGACTGTGTATTTCTGTCGTTGATTTCTAGTATACCCACAATAACTATGTTTTTCTCGCGTTCACATCGGTCTTTTAGTTCTAGGATATGATTATGGTTTTGGTGGTACAAGATGGGCGATTTAGGTGTTGTATTTCCAGAAATTTGTTGAGTTTTTATTTCATTTATTTCGTTTTCTATGTATTTAATTTTGTTTTGGGTTGTCTTGTTGTCGTTTTTAATATCTTGTATATCGCCATTTATTTGACTAAAACGTTGTGTGAAGGATTCAGTTGTTGATTTTATGGTTTGTATTTCACTTTTAATTTCAGATATTTCATTTTTTATGTAATTTAGATTATTATTCTGGGTTTTGCCAAAGTTCTCTAGAAAACTCATCATCTCTGTACGGAAGCTTCCGAAATCTTTTTTATATTCCGTTTCCTCGGTACGTTCTTTTCGTTTCGATGTGTTGACATTTCTAAATTCATCATTATCGTAGTAGTTGAGTAGGTTGGGTGCAGATCCGCTAGCGCTCGCGCTCTCGCTCATCGCCCTTGTATGTGTCGGTGGTGACCTTTGCGCATTCATCGCGCGTGACGTATGGTTTATCGGTTCTCCGTTCGGGCACGTTCGGGTGTGAGCGCGACGAAAAATAGCAACGATCTCCTTTCTCCGCGGGGGTGAGCGGTGCTGCGCGCTCGCCGGTGTGCGGTATAGCGTATAATCACAAGGTTTTAACTTAGTTTACACTTTGTTTCTATTGTTCACTTTGAGTCTATGATGGTAAGAATTACTTTGCAATGAGTACTATTTATTTCACACTAATACTTTTCATAAGAATTTTGCGATACGTCTGCTTGCAACGAGCACCGGTGGCGAAAAAAATTTGAATTGCGGCCAAAATTCCTAATAGAGATAATTGTTGAATAGAACGATCATTGTCGAAGGAATTATTGAACACTAGCTTTTGCCCTTGCGCCTTATTGATTTGTAATAGCAAAGCTAAGTTTTCCCTTTTCTTTCCTCTTTCTCCCTCATATCACATTTTTTTTAAATAGCCTTTTTCCGTCGTCTGTGTCCCAACTATCTCTGTACCAAAATTCTTAAAAAACGGTTTAGCCATTTAGGCGTGAAGACGTAACAAACTCACTTTCGCTTTTATGATATTAGTAAGGATTGTGATAGATGACGTGATAGACACAAACTGCAGTCAAGTTATTGAGTGGCCAGTGGATGAATTGAGGATTGATATCGGTAATAAATGTTGGAGATGAAGTTATGATCGTCTAAATTGGTAATTTGTCCATTTTCTGAGCGATATTCTTTAGGGTACCTCAAAAGGAAAAACTGAACCCTTATCAGATCACTTTGTTCACCGTCTTTCTAGACCCTTTATCTTGCAAACGCATAGAGATATCGAGTTGAAATAAAAAAAACAACTATATATTAAAGTCTGTAGTCCCTGTGTGCTGTGAAAAAAATAACCCTGTAAGTCTACGCAGTCAAAATATAAAGCTGTTTATGTTGTAAGTTTGTACGGAACTCTCTGTGCGCGAGGCTGAGTCACTCTTGTTTTAGAATCTTCTCAATTTAGTACCGACCTTACAGATAATATCTGAAATCCTAAATTATTATGTAACAGTTGTTCCCGCTAAATCTCTCAACAAAAGTCCTTAGAAACTACGACTATTCCTGTCCCTCACACTAAATTATGACAAATAGCAACCTTCCCGGTGTCCTCCATTTTGTCCTCAATTAATTCACTTAACATAATTGTAATTCCTAAACTTGGGAACAAATACCCGTTGTCTGGTTGGCACATTTAGGTATTTCTTTGTCCATGTTTGTACGATGTTGGACACACTGTGTAGTGTGGAGAAGGTTTGTGAATTGTTTGAATTCGTGGAAATAAAGGACCTTGTCTTGTACACGCTAAAATAATAATTAATGGAAACCATAATATTTTAAATATACTGTTTAGGGCTGTTTTTTCAATAGTCAGATAAGTTTTATCTAAAAAATAAAAATGGCGGTTTGACAGCTTATCTAAACAAAATATGTCAAACCGCTATTTTTATTCCTCAGATAAAAGTTATCTGACTATTACAAATCAGCCCTTAATCTCATAAAAATATTCTAATGTGTGTGTGTTGGTTCTCTATGCGACCAACAGGCCCGTCAAATACTCTGTAGAATAATACTGTAATACTCTGTAGAAGGTTCTTACGGAAAAAAATATTAAAAAAAGGTTTTAGAAAAATTGAAAAAAAATACATTTAATTTTGCATACCTATTTTAAAAAACGCGCGTAACGAATGTCAACGTCATTCACAGCCATAGACTATGTTGAAAGAGCATCATTTGTTCGGAAATGTGGTTACTTAATTAAATTCTATCGCACTAATTTACTATTTTTTTTAAAGGGGAACTGTGTTACCCCGAATTTAACGCGAGCGAAGCCGCGGGCAAAAGCTAGTAATATAATAAAAGCGAAAGTGAGTTTGTTTGTTACGTCTTCACGCCTAAATGGCCAAACCGATTTTGATGAATTTTGGTACAGAGATAGTTGCGACCCTGTAGAGGGACACTGGTTTTTAATTTAAAAAAAGTGACAAAAGTGGGAGAAAAAGGGAAGAAAGGGGGAGAGAAAGATATTTTTTTTCGATCATCATGTGGGTTAGCGTTAGCCCAATGTAACCATGCCACGCGGACGAAGTCGCGGGCGGAAGCTGATAGAAATATAAAGATTAAATTATATTCAAAACGCTATTGGGTCTCGTCGTGTTTTTTAATTATTTTAACTTATTAATTAAGAAAGTAATTAAATTTTTACCTTAAGAGACAGTTTATTATTATCTAAAAATTTTAAGGACCTTACATCCCAATAAAGTCGAACGTATACATAAATCTAAAATGAATATACCTAGGTACAGATGTGTACAATATACAGGGTTATTTGTAAAACACCGGCAACGTCTCAGGACCATGTTACTAACATCATAATCAACAACTTTTGTTCTAGGACATTTAAACATTTATCATATTTTAGTTCATCAGATTTTCATACAAAAATAAAAATATTGAAATTGAACGCTCTAAATGTTACGAAATCTATGCGATGCAAACGTACCTACAAGCGGCGGTGTAGGTATGTAGGTACAGCAAAATACGGAGTTGAAATGTGTTAGATAGGACAACGAAATCTTGAAGATTTGTTTTTGGTAAATGTATAATATTTTGTGTGTTTTTAATGTATTAAAATCATAGAACAAAAGTTGTTGTTTATGATGATTGTAATACAGTCCTGCAAGGTTGTCGGTGTTTTACAAATAGCCCTGTATATATCTGCCAACCTGTACAGGGAATCAGGCGTAATGTTATGTTTTCTACATTAAACCCTTATTCAACAATGTTAAGGTGTATTGTTGTTTAAAAACATTATTAAATTAATTTGCTGTTTTTTACGCATTTTTAATATATCACATTGTCTCCAAAAACATGTTATTTAATATGGAATATTATATTTAGTATAACACCTATTTTTATTCTGGTTCTAAGGAAAACGCTTGAAGGTAGCTTAGTAACTAAGGCTGCCGAGGTAAATTGGAGTAAGGTATAATTATGTGGATGAAACGTTATTCTTGTAGTATTAGAAATTTTTAGATTTACACTAGCTGTGCCCAGTGGTTTCACCCGCTGCTCACTTAGGGGAATGAAAAATAGATGTTGGCCGATTCTCAGACCTACCCAATATGTACACAAAATTTCGTTTAAATCGGTCCAGCCGTTTCGGAGGAGTATGGGAACGAAAACTGTGACACGAGAATTTTATATATAAGACTTTCAATACTGTTCGTGTCTGTATCACCTTAAGGTTGACTGAAAATGCCTATGGAATTCCTGTTTTGGGTGGGAAATCACCAAATATTTTCCCCCGCTCTGGGTGGAGCGGGGGGGGGGAGTGTCAGACTTGTACTGACTAAAATACACCCATATTCCTTCTATTGCCCTTTACGTTCCGGGGCCGCGGTATCTCTTTCGAACAACCCGCAACAGTTGTACCTAGGTTTAGATAACATTCTAATCCACTTGTTACTTTAATTATTGTGTGTCTATTACCTGGTTAACAAACAATTTTATCTTTTTATCCTTCAGTTCATAGCATAACGCGTCATTCTACAGTTACTAAGTTACCGAGTTTCCACAAAATTTTCATCAAAACCCTCACATAAATGTTGTTCACAAAATATATTTAGCAGACACCGACTAATATTTACATGCACAAGTGTGTGGAGTAAGATTTGTGTGCCCCATCCGTTAGACTACGTGCTTAGAAAATACAACCCTCGCGTCTTGAGATATTTCCATAAAGCACGTTCAGACGACACACCGCCAGTCCGCGCGGTTGGGCGGTGAAGCGGATCTCACGTCAATGTGTACACTACCAAACCGCGCGGATGAGCGGTGTGTTTAAGAATCGCCTATCTGCCCGGGCTGTATCAAGGCGTAAGGCGTCAGCGACAGTGAAATTAAACATTAAAAAAACTTGGTATATACTTTGACCATTTGCTCTGGGTACTAAAGTAAGCTTGTTCATGTTGTATGCATTTGAATCGTATTGAGAGAAGTCGTGAACAGGGCCTTAGGGTGTACTTGCACTGCAGAGACAAGCATTATAATTGGAGACGCGTTGAAATCACACAAACTTAATGGTAAAAATCATACAAATAAACTACATAGTTTATTTGTATGTTTGCTGTGAATAAAAGTGAATTTGCTTAGCAAAAAACCTTTGTTCCAAATACCAAAAAACGAATAAAAAAAGCTATAGATACCATTCAAAAGAATAATATCGTATTAATTCAGCTAAACAAACGATTATTGGACAAAGACACATTAATCTTCATATTATTGTTATTCGAAATCAGGTGCAATGCCTTTAGGGGACAAAAACAGACATAATCTCTAATTTGACCTTGACTTCAAAGAATGATGGCTTTTCAAGGGCAGAAGTCTCGTGCGGTCCATGGCCCTTTACGGGGCCCCGGTATGGGCGCGTTCTTTAGGGCGGCGCGCCGCCCACTACCTGAACGCGCCCCAAAAGGTGGTGGCCATACGGCTTGTCCGGGGCTACCGCACGATCTCCGGCGAGGCAGCGAGCCTCCTTGCCGGACTGCCACCGTGGGATCTGGAGGCGATAGTCCTCGCGCGCCTGTTTGAGTGGCGCGCGGAGGCACTACACCGGGGGGAAAACCCGCTGCAGCGGCAAGTTGCCGCTCGGCGGGCAGACCTCCGGTGCGATCTCATGGTGGCATGGAGAGAGCGACTGTCGCAACCCCGTGCAGGGCACGCCACAATAGCGGCGGTAAGTCCCCTCTTTGAGGAGTGGCTGGAGAGGCGTCATGGCGTCCTCACCTACCGCCTGACGCAGGTCCTTACCGGACACGGAAGTTTCGGGAGGTTCCTGCACATCATCGGGCGGGAGGAAGCGCCTGGGTGTCACCATTGTGACGATCGCCCGGAGGACACGGTGGAGCACACAGTGGCGGTCTGCCCAGCTTGGGCGGAGCACCGCCGTGCCCTCGTGGAGGCGATCGGCGGCGGAGATCTCTCGCGTCCGGCCCTGGTTCAGGCCATGGTCCGGAGCGAGAGGGAATGGGAAGCGGTCACCACCTTCTGCGAAGCAGTAATGCTAGCGAAGGAGGTGGCCGGGCGATTAAGGGAGAGAACATCTGCCCAACCCAGCCGCCGCGGGAGACGCCCATGGCGCCGGGCGCCGCGAGACGACTTCCGGCCACCGTAGATGCGGGCCTGTGGACGGTGAGCAATGGGTAGCTCGCCGTCCGTCCGTCGATTGACGACAGGCCGTGTCGACGGCGCGTTCGTGTTTCACGCGCGCCTCAAAGAGAGTCAGCAAAGCAGAGGGGCTTGCCAGAGCCTCCGCCTGCCGGGATTGCGGGTTGTTCGAAAGAGATACCGCGGCCCCGGAACGTAAAGGGCAATAGAAGGAACATGGGTGGGTTTTAGTCAGTACAAGTCTGACATGCCCCCCCGCTCCGCCCAGAGCGGGGGAAGTCATTGGATGATTTCCCACCCCAAAAAAAAAAAAAAAAAAAAAAAAAGGGCAGAAGTCTGAAAGGGGATAATGGATAAAAGAAAATGTGTGTAAAAACTGGCTTAAAAACAATTTATATTGATTTTGCCCGCGGCTTCGCTCGCGTAAATTTTGGGGTAATACAGTTTCCCCCTTTCCTGGTCTTCAGGTACCTGCTACCTGTAGTTTTTGTAGTAGCGCCTTATTTATTGTAATAGAAAAGCTAAGTTTTTCCTTTTCTGCCCCTTTTTCTCCCTTATTTCTCACTTTAAAAAAAAATAACCTTTGTTCTTCTCCAGGGTCCCAACTATCTCTGTACCAAAATTCATCTGATTCAAAATCGGTTTAGCCATTTAGACGTGAAGGCGTTACAAACAAACAAACTCACTTTCGCTTTTATAATATTATAGTAAGGATTTGTGAAACAGTTTTTAACGTGTATCTGCTTTACATTTGTCAATGTCATATTTTCTTTACAAAAGGCTAGTTAGATTCATCATCTTCATTCCAATTGGAGTCAGCTTCCAGTTTAACTGCATGCAAAGGAACACCAACAGTTTACATAGGTAGTTATTACTGAGCAATTATTTACTTTTCGTAAACACTTGACGGCACGGTTGGCGCATTAGCTGAGCGATCGACTGCTGCCCCGCGTGTCGCGGGTTCGATCTCCGCACGGAACGAATATTTAAGCGAATAATTTTGCTAAGAAATTCCTAGTGTGGGGCAAAGTTTTTATTACCTACCTACCTGTAAAGGCTGAAATTCTTCAAGAGCCAATTAATAGTTTGATCGTAGTCACTAAGCTAAATCATTAAAAAAAAAGAAAAACTCAACGCAATCTAGCCCATCTTATTTAGAACTCATTTAATAAAAAGGTGTGTAAAAAGAATCTGATTCCCCAAGAGTGACTACTGTAGTCGAGAGGTGTGTCATAAAGTATTCAGCAACGATACACTGGCGAGCACTCGTGTTCGGTTATTTATTGACGTCAGAACATCTGATGTGCACTGGCGGACAGAATATTTGGCTAGCTTGTGAATTTTGGACGTGACAAGTGGTTTACATTGTTTTGTTTATTTTAGTGTATATTTATTTAATGAATTCAAATGGTAGGGTGTCTGTCCGTCTATTGACGACAGGCCGTGTCGACGGCGCGTTAGTGTTCACGCGCGCCTCAAAGAGATGTCAGCAAAGCAGAGGGGCCTGCTAGGGCCTCCGCCTGCTGGGGTTGCGGGTTATTTGAAAGAGATACCGCGGCCCAGGAACGTAAAGGGTAATAGAAGGAACATGGGTGGGTTTTAGTCAGTAAAAGTCTGACACGGGCAGTGTCAGACTTGTACTGGCCACTCCGCCTAGATTGGGGGAAGTTATTGAAAAATAGGGCTTTAAATAACACAAAATTTTGACCTCAGTTGATTTTTATGCCTTCACAAATTACTAGATTTCAATTTTCTATGTAAGCAAAACTTAAAGTAAAAGTAAAAGCTCGCCAACACTTAAGAAGTTGTCAGACTCGTCTCAAAACTAATTTGTTGTCAGTTTTTCATCATATTTGTAGTTTTACTTTACTTTTGTATACTGTCTATGTATGTGTATGTATTTTCATAAAAAAAACTGAAAATTTCATCACCGTTAAGTTGACTGGTAGAAAATGGCCAAGGCATTAATTTCGCCATTGTACAATGTTTTTTACATGTGCATGAAGTTTTAATAATAATATAATAACTTTAATGAACTCACTAAAAGTGTAAACCGCATTAAAATATGTAATCTACTTCAAAGGAACAACATACTTATACAGAAACTTAATATAAATAATTTATAGAAACTGGAAATACGAGATCTGAAAATATCTGTATGTGTAAACGTGAAATTACCGTCTAAAATATCTTCTAAGGTAGAATAGATTTTACAAGAAATAGCTTTTTCCTGATTTAGAGCACTTCATATCCATTCTAAGATTACCATAGAAATAAGAATGCAAATAAACATAAGCTTTTCATACTTACCGTTTTAAAAATAACAGGATTCCAGAATATGAAATTACAAATGCAATGAATTAATTAATTTAAACAAATGTATCTGAAACCTTTTACACGAGTGCTTCGTTTAATTCGAATAATTATGATTTTATAAAAGAGATTTTTTTCATTAATGCTTTTTTTGTTGATGGGAAATCATTAAATAACTTCCCCCACTCTGGACGGAGCGGGGCGGAGTGTCAGACTTTTACTGACTGAAACCCATCCATCCATGTTCCTTATATTGCACTTTATGTTCCGGAGCCACAGTATCTCTTTCGAACAACCCGCAACCCCGGCAGGTCTTGGTTTACGCTTAGGTCTAGACTAGAAGTATTTAGTTATTTATATCCTAAACTTTTAAAACTCCAACAATCTGCTTCAACTTAAATACATATTTAATGGAGATATAAAAGGTTTTACTACAAGAAATAATTATGAAAGTTAAATAATAAAGAGTGAATTTATTATGATATTATAACAAGACTAATAGTACTTAAAGTGATCACTATTTCTTTAGTTCATTTAATTTCTATAAGCTTACAATTTGGTGAAATTGGCTTTTTAAGTGTGAAATTTAAATAATTATTCTATTAAGTTTTAGCACCATAAGTTTTTCAAATATAGCTTCTGTCTGTTCATTGAATATTAAAATCGAGAATGGTTTTGTTCTTCCAATTGTGAATTCCTTATGTATGTACTTTTTAGTAGAACAATCATTACTAATATTATAAAAGCGAAAGTGAGTTTGTTTGTAACGTCTTCACGCCTAAATGGCCAAACCGATTTTACTGAATTTTGGTACAGAGATAGTTGGGACCCTGGAGACTGACATATGCTATAAAAAAGTGAAAAAGGGGGAAAAAGAGGGAAGAAAAAGGGAGAGAAAGATATTTTTTTCGATCATCACGCGGGTTAACGTTAGCGTTAGCCCACAGTTACTATGCCACGCGGAGGAAGTCGCGGGCGGAATCTAGTGACAAATAAAAGTGGGAAGAAGAAGACATACTGTACCGACCCCAAATAACTTGGACTAGGGGCAGGAGAATGATGACTGTTCTATTGAAGCAAAAGGTTAATAAAAATAAACTAAAATCCCGACTGCGATACAAAAACTATTACCTAGCAAATAGGGACCCATTCCATTTTTATAATTTTGAATTAAAACGGGTCTGCTTTCAACTTTTTGAAACACTCCGTTAAGAAGTTACGAGGAAACAAACAGCTGGACATACATACAATCAAACATACAATCTTCCTTTTGGGCTAAGCCGTAGTTGAATAAAATATTTAAAAAAAAAAAAACTAAAAAGAATATTTATTTTATTTTACTAACAACAATTCAGCAAACTCGCTTTTGTATAATAATATAAACTCTATAATTTATTGTATTCATAATTCTATTACGATCCATAAAAGGATTTACCCTAGTAAATAAAAATATCTCAAAACTAGATAAGAAGCACATTTGATTTTTGATAATAGGTTTTTAAAAGCTTTTATTTCCAACACATTGTTTTAATCTTATTTAATCGACTCTTCTCATGACCAGAGGGCTGGCCTGTTTTTTGCGCAAAAAAATAGAATTGCCATCCAACGCGGTAATGCTGCCAGCCTTCTGGGCACTTTTCCTGTTGATTGCGATTGTTGATTATCCATTTTTACTCGTACATATTTTTATTATTAGTTTCTGTCTATTTATATTTAGTTTTTAAATAGTAATTAATTTAATAAATGTACAGAAATAAATAAATAATAAATTGTTACAATAAATCGCTAATACTCTACAAAATCAAACAAAATATTTAATTCAATTTAAAATGGTGGATCAATAAATTGTTACAATAAATCGCTAGTACACTACTAAATCAAACAAAATATTTAATGTGGGTCAATAAATTTGTCCTGACTCATATTCACTCGCACAACGCGATTGCTTCGAATGGAAAACATCGTAAAGTACGAAATTAAATGCAGTGATTTGTATCGCAAGTGCATTGGACTACGTGTCAAACGGAATAAATGGGCGAGGGCCTATTAATAATGCTGGTGGTTTATACGTTTTTTTGTATGTATGTGTAATACGAACTGTAGCTCGGATAACACGTTCATATACGTTGTACATGTACACTCCTGGCATACAGGTTGCATATGGATACTTTTAAACGTACGTTTTAATTATTTTTTAAAAACATTGCCCCACACTAGGAATTTCTCCTGTATCGTGTGTGCGTTTACAAATATTTAAACTCACATACACAAACAGCCAGACCCAAAACAACTACCTGTAGGTCATGCAAATATTTGTTCCGTGCGGGGATCGAAACCGCTACACGCGGCGCAGCAGTCGATCGCTCAGCCACTGCGCCAACCATGCCGTCAAAAAATTCCCTAAAGGTTTCCTTTCTGGCTTGTAAAATTGATTTCTTGAATAGAAAACTGTAATTAAACGTCACATTGTCAAAAAGTGCCATATTTGGTTTGTTCTTAGATATATAGACTTATTCATGTAGTGATCTTGATCTATCTTTGTGTCTATTTCGTAATATCTATGTCTAGTTCCTTAGGTGTTTTACGATTTAAACTAAAATTCCTCAAACGAACGCAAATGCGCAAAGTGCGAAAACAACAGGCGTCAAATTCGTAATTTACGCAAACGATTCTATAGAGTTACATTATAACCAGTAGTATCATTACGTTCTATCTTATGACGATTGCGCCGGATTCACTATGTGATGAACGGTTTCAATCTTATACTTAACTAGCTTTTGCCCGCGGCTTTGTTCGCGTTAAATTCGGGGTAACACAGTTCCCCTTTCCTGATTTACAGGTACCTGTAGTTTTTGCCCTTGTGCCTTATTTATTGCAATAGCAATGCTAAGTTTTCCTTTTTCTTCCCTCTTTCTCCCTCATATCTCAATCTTTTTTTTTAAAATTTAGCCTATTTTCGTTTCCAGGGTCCCAACTATCTCTGTACCAAAATTCATCAAAATCGGTTTCGCCATTTAGACGTGAAGACGTAACAAACAAACTCACTTTTGCTTTTATAATATTAGTAAGGATTGTATGGTTTTTTTACGAATGCGAATTTATCAAATAACTTCCCACGCTGTAGGCGGAGTGGGGGGAATGTCAGACCTTTGCTGACCAAAACCCACCCATGTTCTTTCTCACCCATGAAGGTACAAAATTGATAAAAAAATCCTATTTAAATTTTCTCTAGTTACAAAAATTAATAAACTCAAAACATTTCCCCCAGAGGTAGAATCACGCCAAAAATAATAAAATTAAAACCAAGGTTTATCATCAATACAATTACATGATCATAAAACTGGTTACCGCTCCACGATACAACGTCCCGGTTAGCTATAGAGCATGGGCAGATCGCCAAGAGACATCAAAGACGAAATGTTTCGGCATCGCATCAAACAGTAGTAACGGTTTAAGACCACTGGGAGATGTGGATTAGAGCCGTCTTCTGTGAAACATTGGTTTTGGTAGTTATGAAGATAATCCATGTCGACTACCTACTATTTGAACCCAATTCCGTGACGGCATGGTTGGCGCAGTGGCTGAGATCGACTGCTGCGCTCGTGTTCGATCCCCGCACGGAACAAATATTTGTATAACTTACAGGTAGTTGTTTCGGGTTCTGTTTGTGTATGTGCGTTTAAATGTTTGTAAACGCACCCACAATGCAGGAGAATTTCCTAGTGTAAAGCGAAGTTTTTTAAAATAGAAAAAAAATGTATACGTTCCAGTTCTGGGGACGGTAAGGTTCAGTTACCATCAACCGGCAAAATCCTAACGTACTTGTCATAAAGTACGCAAGTAGATTTCCGCTTGATGGAAACTGACCCTTAAACTTTGAACCCGCACATGTGAATCGCGTCTTCAACATCTACGATTTGGAATGGGCAACTACAGTCCTTTCACAGTTATTATGTATTGTTACTGGGACTGTTACAGTTCTAGAAGTTGTTCGATAAATAGGACGATACAATGGGCTACCTTATCGCTAAAAGCGATCTTTTCAAGACTAACTTTCAATGAATTTGAGGGAGGAAGATAGAAAATACCGTTGGTATTCTGTTATCAAAATAAATACAGGTATTTATTTTTAACACAAAATGTAATATATAGAAACAGATTAAACACAAATGGGAGAAAACTATATTATATATCTCCTTGTACAACATTATACAGGAACTCGAAAATTTCCATATGTGGTATCTATCTACTCCACCAAAAACCAACCCCTTATGTATTTTCCACTGAGCTTCTCATTCTAAACCGCAAACCGCAACAACTCATAGAAATCTTCTGAAAACATTAACATTTAATACAATTACAAACTCCCACTCCTAAACTATCTTCTGTCGAAAATTTTCATATGATATTAACACTTTGTACCGTCAGCATAAGTGTGAAATTTGCATGTACAATTAATAATGTTAATTTTGCCGGATGTGTACGCGGTGCCACAGAAATCAATGTGACAAGAGAGCTAGTGTCACCAACAGAAGTGCTACTATTTGTTCTCGAAAATGTTATGGTCATTTCGAGTTTGATGTGTGGTTTTTCATCGTAGGTGGGAGGGGTGGGAATTAGTATGTTAACCGAGATACTTTTGCTGAGAAAAGGCGAATGAATGACAGTTTTTTTGACGTGATAACGTCTTTAAAATCGTTTTAGTCGGGTGACATGTTCAGAAACTTGTGTCACACCAAAACCTCACAAGCGACATTTCATAAAGATGGTAGCGCCATCTGTTACTTGGCTCGAAAAAAAAACTTTAAATTAGTACTTAATTTCATTTTAGATGTCACTACTGGTGATAACTTATATCACCAATAAGACGTTATCACGTAAACATCTCGATCGTAAACCTACTTTACAAACAACCAATTTTTTTATAGTAAAACGTTGCCCGACACTAGGAATTTCTCCTATATCGTGGGTGCGGTTACAAACATTTAAACTCACATACACAAACAGCCAGACCTGGAACAACTATCTGTAGGTAGGCCATACAAATGTTTGTTTCGTGAGTGAAGGTGAGAGTAAGTATTATTGTTTGATTTCTCTATAGTTGATGAGAGCCTATGTTACAACTATAGGTTTTTTTTTTTTCAAAATATTAATAGAGTTAATGAATCGAATTTCATTAATGATAATTTTCACTGCATGAGTTGAATTGCAAATGAACTGTATTTTTTATGTTTTACAATGACTTTTAACAGTTACAAATTACCATAAAAAATGTCACTTTATATTTCTAAAACTAAAATATACGTGAAACCTACACCAATGTCCGCGAAATTAAATTACATTGAATTATAATTGTAATATTGTATTGACCACCTACTGTATTGTTTGATCTTTTTTTTAATTGATTGCTTTGTAACCAGTCATGGACTTCATATTTGCATATTTGTTTTCTGAAAGGCTGAACGTGATAGATCCTACTAATAATAAAAATGCGAAAGTTTGTGAGTATAGATATATATTTGATCCTCTTTCACGAAAAAACTACTAAACGGATCTTGATGAAATTTGACACAGAGGTACAATGTAGTCTGGAATAACACATAGGATACTTTTTTTATCATTACGCGGGCGAAGCCGCAGGGTGCAGCTAGTCTTCTAAATACTGACCATTTTGCATGCGCTCTCTTGTGAATATATGTAGTACTATTTTCTTGCTAACGCTCATACTTAAATTTATCGCCGCGTACTTTAGGTGCCGTGTCGACGGCGCGTTAGTGCTCCACACGTGCCCCATAGAGAAGTCAGCAAATCAGAGGGGCCTGCTAGGGCCACCGCCTGCCGAGATTCACTGCGACAGTGACAGTCCCAGAACGTGTGTTTTTTTCATTGATAAATGGACACAATGGTTGATCTTTTTAAGACAAGCTTTGGCTGAATTTAAGGGCGAAAAGTACCTGTCGGGGTTGCGGGTTGTTCGCAAGAGATACCGTGGCCCAGAACACAAAGCGCAAAAGAAGGAACATGGGTGGATTTAAATCAGTAAAAGACAGACACTCCCCCCCCCCCGCTCCGTCCAAAGCGGGGGAAGTTATACGATGATTTCCTATTCGTAACAAAGTGTACCAAAAGTAGATTGTCTAATTGTAAGCTATACTCTACTCTAAAAAACCAAATAAAAACGTCATTTGTAACTGTACTAGCTTTTGCCCGCGGCTTCGCTCGCGTTACATTCGTGGTAACACAGTTTCCCTTGCGTCTTATTGACTTGTAATAGCAACGCTAAGTTTTTCCTTTTCTTCCCTCTTTCTCCCTCACATCCCACTTTTTTTTACAAAAAAGGGGGATAAAAAAACTGGTTCCCAACTATCTCTGTACCAAAATTCATCAAAATCGGTTAAGCCATTAAAGCGTGATGAGGTAACAAACAAACAAACTCACTTTCGCTTTGATAATATTATAGTAAGGATAATAAACATATATATACATCTCTTCAAGAGTACCATCATTGTTCAAAATAAAATATTTCCCAACCAACGTACTCGACACAGATGCATTCGATAGTAGGGGTGGCACAGCGTTGTAAATTCAAAATTTGAGCTACCACCGCATCGCCAGTTACAGAACATTGTCGGCAAATTGTGAAACATTTGCTGTGTAGGCGACATAGGTGTCACCTGAGCTTTTGTTTTGGCGTTTATCTGTAAAGGTAGAACGTGACAACCCTGTTTTAATGTGATTTTTGGCTGTGGTTTCGAGTGAATAAAAAATATGAGATGTTGTTTTTGATTGATTTGCTTGTTGGTAAGAAATGCTTTGATTTATGGTCTTAGGAGGTTGCGGGTTGACCGTGGTTGCGGGTTGTTCGCAAGAGATACCGCGACCCCAGAACGTAAAGGGCAATAAAAGGAACATGGGTGGGTTTTAGTCAGTACAAGTCTGACTGACTGATCATAATAATAACTTCTCCCGCTCCGCCCAGAGCGGGGGAAGTTATTATATGATTTCCCACCCAAAAAAAGGTGGATTTGCCTACCCCAATACATAGAAAGACGTGAGTTTATGGGTTATGTATGTATGTAAATAAAAATCCTAAAGTACTTACCTCGACTTTGACTTGAAATTCGCAATTAAGCAAATAGGTTTTTTTTTGTTAGTCCATGCTGTCCCACTGTTGGACAAAAGACTCCCACAATTCTTTCTACGAACTCTTTTCTTTTGTCACTTCTACTTGGATTTTTATTTTTATTTGATAAAGACGGAAATTTATTTAAATTAATTAATTATTTTTCTGTAATTCCTCGTGAGGCCGACGCGCCCTTTAAATACCCAAAATAAAGATGGTGACTCAGACCCACAGCTTTCACGGGATGAGTTGGTATTAAAGCCTACAGGCCGTTTAAATGGACATATTACTAAATCATTCATTTTTTTTTAAATTAGGCCAAAATCTTAAGATATTTCTACCAATTTCCGGACGAAAGAATGATGAACGGATTGTCATCTATTTTATAATATGGCATCTATTTATTATCATAACTACACCCTGAAAGTCTCACTTCAAACCAATAACTCTAACATGTTAAATTTTCAACAACAAGTCTCGGACCTTAAGCACTATAAAAATTTTGTCCATTTAAACGGACTGTTCGGTGTTAATGCGTAGTGAACCCAAAATGTGTCTGGGTCTCACGAGGATAGTATCTGAAAAACTGACCACCGGCTCAGTACTGATATCTACTATTTCCAAAGGCAAAAGAAGCATATTTGTTGTAAAGAAGTTCCCTTAAATATTAGTAATTATAAATAATAGTAGTATTTATTGTTATAGCGGCAACAAACAGACATCATCTGTGATAAATTCAACAATCTAACTATCACGTTTCATTAGATACAGCCTAGTGGCAGACGAACAGACAGACGGATAGCGGAGTTTTATTAACAGGCACCCGTTTTATCCTTTGGGTACGAACCATGAAAAGTGAAAAAAGAAGTTGGCGTAGTGGCTGAGCTGATCGACTGCTGCGCTGCGTGTCACGGGTTCGATTCCCGCACGGAACATAATTATATTGTATGGCCTACAAATAGTTGTTTCGGGTCTGGCTGTTTGTGTATGTGAGTTTAAATGTTTGTAAATGCACCCACTATACAAGAGAAATTCCTAGTGTGGAGCAAACCTTTTTTAAAGGCAAAAATAATAAGTACTTCTGCATAATATTTCAGATGTTGTCTTGTATTAAAAAGTTGGAAACATGTAAAAGCTACATTGAAAATCGCCATGATGGCAGTAATAATGATCTTAAACGCTCCCATTCTTTCAGTCTAACTGCAAAGTAAAATGTTATTCAGCTGCATATAGAACAGACTGCAAACGTTTAAAAACGTTTCAGCGCTTCCAGCTATTTTCACGGCTCATCCCTAATGTTTATTTTCAAAAATAACCCAAGCGCTCATTGCACATTTTTTGAGAAAATAGTGCTTTATATTTTCCAAGCGCTTCGCTTTTTCATGGATGAATTAATTTGTGGAGTTTTTCTTGGTTTTATGTGTTACGTTCGTTGGGATCGACACTGATTTTTAACCGACTTGAAATAGTTTGGTTCAATTTTTGACCGTATTTTTTTGTTCATGTATTTTCAACAATTACTTCGCCAATGTGGACTGATTTTCACAATTCTTTTTCTATTGTCCTCTACGTAGGTATATATGGATGATGATATCTTATAGTAACAATGTAAAATGGATTCTCGGTTAAAAAATGTGTAACATATCATCATACCATAACAAAAAATACTAAAATTAATGGTAGGTGGTTGTTTTTCAAACAAAAAGAATCGAAGCAAACGAATGTGTCGGTGACTTTTGGCCCAACAGTGTGTTAGAAAAACTCCATAAATGATTCAATAGAAACACTTTTATTGCAAATAGGCACACAAATAGATACGCATAATACATCATAGAACAATGTCATATTACCTTAGGTTTTATCGACACACTTCACAACTTATTTTAAAAGATGTTCCCTAGCAGAATCTCCGAACGACTCACTATCTAGCCGGGCTGTTAAAGTTCGTTATTTTCAATTACCGCCATTTCAATAGTGAAATGCGCGCGTTTCTGTGATTGGTTGGTTTTGAACCGGGCAGAGGACACTGTTTGAGTGTTGCCAATTAATAAAATAGTGGTATAGTTGCATGTTAATAAACCGAAAACATATCAAATGTATTATAGATGCTAACAAGTGGCATATTAAAACCTGATAATACACGCACATTCTGATAAACTTATTCAGATTTCATGATTCTACTTATTTATTCACGATAAGACTTCATTATTGAACATGATTAAATATTTTTTCTAACTCAAACTCAAAGCATTTATTTCAATTAAACCGTTACAGGCACTTTTGAATGTCAAAAAACAAAAAGATGAAGCTACAGTCACAAGGCACAAGAACTTGTGAAAGTACAGTAGTTGCCCTATAAATTCATTCAAATATTTAATTTATTAACAAAATACTAATTTTACTTTAACAAAATGCAAAAGCACAAATTCAAATAAATTCGTAAATAATAAATCACTTTTTAATTTTAATTTAAATAAAGTCAACATTTGTACAAAATTCAAAATGTCATTTAATACACGTGTTTGTCCGACGCCTGTTTGGTTAGCAATTAAATTGTAGTTTTAAAGGGTTGACAAACAAATTATTTTGTGAACATGCAACATTTTATTATTTAAAATAAAATCGCTTGTGAATGTACGGAGTTTACTTGTGTGGTAGTTTTCATCATAAATTATGGAGATACTAGCTATCGCCCGCGGCTTCGCCCCCGTCATTTTGAAAAAAACGTATCCTATGTGTTAGCAGACCATAATCTACCTCAGTGCCAAATTTCATTAAGATCCGTTCAGCCGTTTTGACGTGAAAGAGTAACAAACATCCATACATCCATCCGTCCTCATAAACATTCTCATTTATAATATTAGTAGGAAGGATAAGTTTTAAACATAACATATCGAGTATAATACCCGAAGGGTAAGGCAAAGACGTACAGACGCCTGCACATCAAGCTACTACAATCTGTCAGATTTCTTTGATAGATTTTCGACTTTATTTCTAAACTATTAGGTTCAAGGTTCATTGGAAAAAAAATGACAGTTTCGGGTAGCTTGACCTGCTGGCGTCTGTACCTAAAAGCTTAAGAAGCTGGCAGATTAGTATCCTAATTAAATAGTTGTTAGTTTTTCTTCTTAATGTTGTTTTTCTTAATGATTGTTTGTGTTGTATTTATAACAATTTACATTTTTTTTTGTATATTTATTGTATATTAAGTATTAACGGTTATATTTTAATTCAATTTTTTTTATTTTGAATCCGCAAAAAAAAATATTAAATGTTTTTTTTTTTATATTTATTTATTTACCACTAGCTTTTGCCCGCGGCTCCGCTCGCGTTTAATTCGGGGTAACACAGTTCCCCTTTCCTGATTTGCTGGTACCTGCTACTTGTAGTTTTTGCCCTACCGCCTTATTTATTATAATAGCAAAGCTAAGATTTCCCTTTTCTTTCCTCTTACTCCCTCATTTCCCACTTAAACCTATGCCCGTCTCCAGGGTCCCAACTATCTCTGTGAAAAAAATCATCAAAATCGGTTAAGCCATGTAGGCGTGAATACGTAACAAACAAAACAACTCACTTTCGCTTTTATAATATTAGTAAGGATTAAAATCAAAAAGCTTTGATAATTATATAAGTATAGTTTCAAATTTGCCAACACGTTCGAGAAAGATAGTCGTTATGTCACATTGAAAGCCAAGCTTTTTTCTACTCTCTGTATAAACAAATTAAGCTTGGTTTGTTCTTTGTCACGCTCATTAATATTCCGTCCAGAGCTTGTTCTGATGGACATCTTTATGATTCCAGCCAGTTGTTTTTGTTTTATTTGTACGTTGTTTTTGTTTAGGAGTCAAATTTTAAGTGACACTTGCTTTTAAGAAACATTAGTTTTTTTTTTGGAATAAAACGTTGCCCCACACTAGGAATTTCTCCTGTATCATGGGTGCGTTTACAAACATTTAAAGTCAAATACACAAACAGCCAGACCCGAAACAACTACTTGTGGGTCATACAAATATTTGTTCCGTGCGGGGATTGAGCCCACGACACGCAGCGCAGCAGTCAATCGCTCACCCACTGCGCCAACCGTGCCATCAATTGTTTTGAATTGAGAGTAGACATTACTAATGACATCACGGCAGTAAACCCCGTAAGTTTAGGTAGACGTGTACCTAAAACACATCTACATTTCGCAATTTATGTACTAATATTATGTGGGTGTTTTTGGGGTTATGTACAGACGCCTGCACATCAAGCTACTACAATCTGTCAGATTTCTGTGATAGATTTTCGACTTTATTTCTAAAGTATTAGGTTCAAGGTTCATTGGGAAGAATTGACAGTTTCGGGTAGCTTGACCTGCAGGCGTTTGAACCTCAAAATGAATAAACTTAACCCTTATTGCATCACTCTGTTGTCCGTCTGTCTGTCTGTCTGTCAAGACCCTTTTATCTCGGGAACGCGTGGAGGTATGAAGTGTGTGAAATTTAAACCATTTACTCAACTCTGTGATCTCTTTGTGCTGTGAAAAAATCAGACGCTTAAAGATATCGAGTTGAAATAAAAAAACCGTATACTCAAATCTAAAGTTTCTTGTTGTAGCTGTGAAAAAATCATCCCTCTAGAAGTTTAGGCAGTCAAAAGGTACTGGCTGTTTATGTCGCAAATTTGTACGGAACGGTGCGCGACTCTCACTCACCGCGCGAGCATATTTCCACTAGCCTTGCACACGTTCATACTCAGTGGCTGCTATAGAATAACTCTTGACAGAAAAACCCTGTAACACTTGGCCGATCCGGGAATTAAACCGTAGACCTCACAACCAACAGTCGCGCTAGCGATCACTACACCAACGAGGCAGTTAACCAAAATAATGAATTAATGAAATGGTGATGAATTATCAGGTAAAATCAATGAGGCAATTATGTTTATGTAATGTATGTTATTAGTATTTATATTTCAACTAGCTGCGCTTCGCGATTTCACACGCGTAGACCGGGGTAAATAGTATTCCAGTATGCCAGCTATCTTCATGTTAAATTTCATCCAATTCCGTTAAACCGTTTGAGAGTGAACGAATAACAATAATACCAACTTTCGCATTTATAATATTAATGTGACAGGTATTCATTCTAGACTCTAGGAACAATACGTATAAAGTTATCACTACAAGAACGGCAACAAGAAAAGGCGAACAAAACAAACAATGGATATACATTCAAGCCCACACGAATCAATAAACATGTAAAAATAAATTGCAAAAATACAAGTACGCTCTCAATTTTTCCATTCCCCGATCAACAAGTTACAATTCTTTTATTTCCATTCGATCGTTCATTCATTCTGTCAGCGGCACGACGTTCACTCGCATTGAATGATCCATCATCGTTCACTTCAATCAGTCTATCATCCAATCCCCTTTTTTCTAACATTGCCTAAGTTTCTTTTTGCATTTTCATTCTTAACCCTTGGCCACAATCTACACTGCACGCGCGTTTTAACAGCGAATACGAGAAAATAACAAATTAACGAAAATGCTTAGAGCTCACTTGCTGCTGTGCAGACATCGACTTTTACCGAAAGGCAGGCATTGTGATTCAATAATAAATTAATATTATTAATTACAAAAACTCTTAAGGTTGTAGATTTTTGTAATGCTAGTAACTCTTTTTTATAATTTAAATGAAATTTATCAATTTTTTTCTCATACTAGTTAGAAAACTGAAATGATATAAACTTAGCTAGCCATGCATTGTCTTTTAAAAATATTTTTTAGGATTTTAACTCAATCGGATACCGGGAAATGGGTCAAATTCAACTTCGAAGATTTTTTACAGATTAGTTACAGGTGAAGCTTATAACATCGTGTAATGCAGGTTTTCAAGCTAGTTTGAATAAATGACTTTTGTTTATTCCGCTCAGTTATACCATAACTTTATCGCAACGCAACTTAACTCATGCAAGTGAATCAGAAGACGCGCGTTTCTTTTGACACATAATTTCTCGTCCAAAGTCGCATCGCTCGAGGACGCGAACTGTTCGTTATGTAGGTAGAATTAAATTAGAAAGTTTTGCTAATCCAAAGGGGAACCCTAAAAAGTTCATCTCAAAGGAACATTCATTTTTCATCGTCAATTACTGAAAGTTTTGTGGGGATGATTAATTTAACCATTAAAACGTTTGAAAAGAGATACGACATGTGGAAAGGTAGATTAGGAAGTTTGATTGCCCAAAAGTCTGACAGCCAGTCTTACCAAGGGGTTTCGTGTTAACAAATAAGTTGGTGTAGGTTAGATATACAGTCGCTGTATGTTAAGGCGCTGTACAAAGCAAACACTTCGTAAAACGTCTAGATTTTCGTCGCAAAGTTAGCCGTATCTGTACATGCCACAAGCCAAAAAAAATTACCGTGTATAGCTAAATACATAAAGTAAAGACTTAAACAAAATCAGTTTACAAAAGTGGTCTAGTACAACGAAAAAAAAATGTTTATAAAGACCACGAAAAAATTTTTTTCGTCTCGAAATTCTCAATTTTTTCGGCGACTACCATTATATTTTTTATATCTATAACAAAGGAAATTTTATAGACTAAAGAGATATCTAAAATTTTTCAACCACGGAACTGTATTTTTTATTATATTCAATTAAAACTGCAAAATGACCTACATTTTGGCGGACATGATATTCAAATAAAATCAAACACCGAAATATTTTCTGTGTACTTGTGCCAGACCATGCCCAGTAGGCAGCTAGCCTCACTTCCGCGAATACCTAAAGATTAGCTTGTTACCGCGCCTTAATTCTGTTGTTCAATTGCACGCAGCAGCTGAACGTATGTTGATGCCAAAATGATGAAAGTATTTCCATGCAAATGTGTCACAGAATTGGAGTGCAGCTGTATTTTCTTAATATAAGTTGTTCTAGAACTTTTCAGGGTTATACGAAAGATCAGAAACAGGGTTCGTTTGGGAACGGGGAGTTATCATAATGTGTTATGATTTTCCTTACTAATATTATAAAAGCGAAAGTGAGTTTGTTTGTTGTTACCTCTTCACGCCTTAATGGCTAAACTGATTTTGATGAATTTAGTTGGTATGAATTTAGAATTTAGTTGGGACCCAGGAGACGGACATAGGCTATTTTTTGTTTAAAAAAGTGGGATATGAGTGAGAAAGAGGGAAGAAAAGGAAAACTAAGCATTGCTATTACAACATTGCTATTACAAATCAATAAGGCGCAAGGGCAAAAACTACAGGTAGCAGGTACCTGCAAATCAGGAAAGGGGAACTGTGTTACACCGAATTTAACGCAAGCGAAGCCGCGGGTAAAAACTAGTGTATGTATAAACGAATAAAGAATCACACACAGAACCAATATCAGTCACAAAATAACTGTAACAATAAAACGTACTCTCGGCAGTAGCAAGGCGTGCCCTTATCTCCGGCTGTCTGGTCCTTTGTCCAGCTAACGACTTCCTCGACACATGTCACGTTAGGCTATGCTGTTTTCACGCAAGTTCGAAATGTAAGCTTTACCACAATGTAGTAGTCGTTATAGATAGTAGTAGGTCGATTGCGCAGTGGCTGAGCATGCAACTGCTGCGCTGCGAGTCGTGGTTTCGATTCCCGCACGGAACAAATATTTGCATGACCTGCAGATAGTTGTTTCGGCCTGGCTGTTTGTGTATGTGAGTTTAAATGTTTGTTGATTTCTTTATGAAATAAGCAGTACCTTTGTCTTCTATTGTCTGTATGTATTTTTTTAATAATATTATGGGTGTACATCCTTACTAATATTATAAAAGCAAAAGTGAGTTTGTTTGTTTGTTACGTCTTCACGCTTAAATGGCCAAACCAATTTTGATTACTTTTGGTACAGAGATAGCTGAGACCTTGGACACGGACATAGGCTATTTCTTTCAAATTGATAACGAGGGAGAAAGAGGGAAGAAAAGTGAAAACTTAGCTTTGCTAAGGCGCAAGGGTAAAAACTACAGGAAGCAGGTATCTGCAAATCATAAAAGGGGAACTGTGTTTCACCTAATTTAACGCGAGCAAAGACGCGGGCAAAAGCTAGTTTTTAAATAAATAAATGAAATGTGGGGATACTTTGAACTGCCCCTCTGCCTTACTCTTCCGGGTATACTTGCGTGATGTTACATGATTACAGAACAGTGCCTGCCTCCGGTCGTTATCGCAAAACCCCACAGGATCACGCAGCAATTTCTGACCGACCAAACACACACCGAAATTGGCTTAGCCTCATTTAGTTAATCGTGGCCCATTACTGGCCATTAACAACCATCTATCTACTGGGCCAAGTTTTTCCCATAGGGTAAAAGCAACAATCAACGGCCTGTAGGGTAAGTTCACGTAATCAGTCGACTTGGCATGCAGGGTATGTCTGTAACCCATAGGCTCGGAATAATCCCTGAGCCTACGTCACCCATGGGAATTGACGGGGTTTAGCTTACATAATTTGAACACGGAATTTCGTATAAATAATTAAGATGTTCAAGATAATTAATGTTTGTTTAAGTAGGAATGGAGATGGTATGATTTGTATTAGGCATTTAATATTTAATTTTAATGTGATGTTAGAGAATCTTAAACTTGCTTCCATTTTTTAAAAAAAAAACGTTGCTCCACTCTAGAATTTCTCCTGAAACCCACCCATGTTCCTTCTAATGCCCTTTACGTTCCAGGGCCACGTTATCTCTTTCAAACAACCCCTAACAAATAAAAGATACCCTGACCTGACATCAAAAGATAAGCTCATAAATCACAAAACCAAAACACACGTCCTGCCCTTGTCGGCTAAAAATGACAACTGTCTCATTAACAATTCTACCCGGGTACACCCCCCGCTAACTGAGCCACGGTAGCACAATTATTTATACACCAATCAGAGCACAAAGTGTAAGATACAATGCTATTTAATATTCGTAACGGGGTCTTGTTTCGTTTGGCATAAACTTGGGGTCTACTGAGATGTTGCCAGCGTAAAAAATAAAGTTAGATATGGGGAAAATTTTGGGTGGTTTTTTTAACGGACTTCATAAAAAGAGGAGGTTCTATGTTTGATTGTATTTTTTATTATGTACGTTCTCTTAGCAATAATAGTTCTTTTAGCAATAACAATGGAAAATGAATACTCGATAAAAAATATGTGATATATCATTATACCTATGAATGAAAAAATGCTGAAATAAAAAACTTTTATGTAAAAATAACTAATAAGTGGTAAACAACAACCTAATAAGTGGTAAATAACTTTACTTCCGGAACTCGTTGGCAAAAAAGTCAACGAAACCAATAAAACTCACCGACTTCCGGAAGTAAAGTTTCTTTCAAATTGTGTGTTCTAATGCAGCGTTTTTTTTTAACTTAACACTAGGAATTTTTCCTGTATCGTGGGTGCGTTTAAAAACATTTAAACTGACGTACAACCAGACCCTAAACAACTTCCTGTAGGCTAGACAAATTTTGTTCCGTGCAGCGATCGAACCCGCTACACGCAGCGCAGCCGTCAATCACTCAGCCACTGCGCCAACCATGCCGTCATTTAGAGTTAACTGCCTCGTTGGTGATAGGTGGAACGACCATGAGGTCCGGGATTCGATTCTCGGGTCGGGCAAAAGTATATTATTATTAATAAATATGTATTAGGTAGATACATAGATAAATCATTTTTTTAATGCAACAAAAGACACATCAAAACACAAAGAAAAAAAAGGAAGATATTAAAAAAAAGTAAGGTTGACTAAGTTAGATTGACCCATAGGCATTTAGACACATCACATACATTTATAAAGGTCGCCCACTACTGGGCGGTGTGTGTCTCAAGATTGCACCAAATAGGAGTCCAGCTCAGCATAATGCCAGGTAGACTACCTGACGCTGGTATTCTGCTGAATCCTGCTAGCGACACACGGATTTTAGAAAATGGTAAAAGCTACTAGCTGGCGCCCAAGTGATGATTGAAAAAAAAGTATCCTATGAACACATAATTAATAACACATAGATTATAGTCTGGAATAACAATTCCAGACTATAATCTACCTCTGTGCCAAATTTGACGACACGGTTGGCGCAGTGGCTGAGCGATCGACTGCTGCGCTGCCTGTCGCGGGTTCGATTCCCGCACGGAACAAATATTTGTATGACCTTGCAGATAGTTGTTTCGGGTCTGGCTGTTTGTGTATGTGAGTTTAAATGTTTGTAAACGCACCCACGATACAGGATAAATTCCTAGTGTGGGGCAACGTTTAAAAAAAAATATTAATTAAAATAAATACTCACTAGTTATTTTTGCAAAGAAAAAGCAACCAACCTAGGCAAGCGAGGCTTAACTTAAAAATCGACCCGAGCGACTGTTATTATATCACAGACGTATTTAAAACTATCATCTATCACAACATAACGTTGGTTCCATAAATCTATCTTAAATTAATCTTGTTTTAATACAAGATTTAAAAAATAAAAGATGACAGCGATTAGACACGTAAGCTTGTCCAGGTTTTCTCAATTTATTCGGATTTTAATAAAAAACCTAGACAGGGATTTAATTTAGGTGAACGTAATCTTCCCAGATGTATGCATACAAATTGTATTTTAATCAAAAGAAAAAACTGCTACGGACGTTTTCTTTCCAACGATATTTTTAAATGTTTTACGTGTTAATAGGGGGCTAGCCTGGCTGCTTTGGGGTTACGAAAGAGATACAGTAGCCCCGGAACATAAAAGGCAAAAGAAGGAACATGTGTTGGTTTTAGTAAGTAAAAGTCTGACACTCCCCCCTGCTCCACCCAGAGCGGGGAAAGTTATTTTATGATTTCCCGTCCGCAAAAAAAGCCCAATGTTCCTTCTTTTGCCCTTAATGTTCTGGGGCTGCGGTAACTCTTTAGAACAACCCGCAACCCCGGCAGGCGGTGGCCCTGGCAGACACGTTTGCTTTGCTGACATCTCTTTGACGCGCACGTGGAACACGAACGCGCAATCGACACAGCCTGCCGTCACTAGACGGACGGACGGTGAGCTACCCATTGCTCACCGTCAACAGACCCGCATCTACGGTGGCCGGGAGTCGTCTCACGGCGCCCGACGCCCGAAGACTCAAACCAACAAACAAACAAAAAAAACTCAAACCTTTTTTATTATTTCCCTTAAACGGCTGGCCATCTCCTTCGCTAGCATTATTGCTTCACAGAAAGAGGTGACCGCTTCTCATTTCCTCTTGCTCTTGACCATAGACTGAACAAGGGCCGGACGCGAGAAATTGCCGTCGCCGATCGCTTCTACAAGGACGCCACAGTGTGCTCCACCGTATCCTCCGGGATACCAGCATCGGACGATGGAAGAAGACGCCGTGGCGTTTCTTCAGCCACTCCTCAAGGAGGGAACTAACCGCCACAATTGTGGCGTGCCCTAGAGTAGCAAAGCTGACAACACCATAATAGCCGCATTAAAACCGTTTTTAATAATATTTTTATTTTGTTTCAGGTAACACATTTTTTTTCTTCTATACTTAACAACGTAAGGTATGTCTTGTTTCACTTTATATATAGAAAATTAAGCAATAATTTAATCGATTTGGATACAGTTTTTACGATCGTAAGTATCTCTGTTTTGACATACCATCATTGAACCCAGGTATATTATACCTATATCTACAGCTCTACCTCTCCCATCCTAAAATTCAAGCGATGATGCTAATGATAACGAAATAACAAAAAATAACTTCAGTTTACGATTTGACCAACTTCAAAGAACATCTTAACCGTATAAGTTCAAAATTCAGTAAGGAATCCACGTCCATACCGCTATGCCAGTGGTTCCCAAACTCTCAACTTGGGATACATGAGATGTTCTGTGTTTTGGTATGCATAATTTTCAAGGAAGTTAGTTTAGATGCCAGTGGGTAGTTTCGTTGTCGGCACTGTAGTATACCCGCTACTTGCGCACCTTTGTCGAGAGTTTTGGACAAACACTGCTGTCTCAGTTTTGAGACAACAAACTTTGGAGGTCTTTCTGAATCAAGTTTCTGTGGTGTAATTTTGAAGGACGTCATATTTACCTCGTTTTTGTTGGTTCTACGGGCTTAAAAACTAGATTACTTTTATCACAAAATAATTATTGTTTATAAAAGAAACTCGAACACCTGATTTAATAAGGGTAAAGATTTGTTTTATGCTGGTAACCCTGTTGACAGTAAATGTCAATTTAATTGGCATTTAAATAATTGTTTATTGTTTTATGCCAGTACTTTTTGTGTACGTAAAGTTAACTTATACCTTCTTTTATTAACTATCCAATCAATCTTCCAAGATTAGAATTACGTGGCCTGCCTTACTATGCTGTGAGTGTTAGTTGAGATGGCAATACATCCAAATTGAACATGCATGCAAAATTTCAGTTCAACGGAACTGGACACCGAAAAAATGGGTCAAATTTCACTTTTAAGTTCTTTTTGCATATCGTTTGTTAGTTACAGTAATTATTAAAGGCATGTAAAAAGGTATCTACTTGTTTAATACTTTTTACCGACTGTCTAATTGATGCTTAAAAACACACCCGCTAAGCTAAGAATATATATATATAACCTAAGTATATGCAACGCGTTATTAAATTTATACATTAATTTGTTAATAATGTCTTAGTAGCAATCAGAAGTTTGAATTTGTACACGTTAATGGCAATGGGCTTGTCCCTTATAAAGGTTCAGCCAAACTGCAGACCGGACAGGTAAGATAATAATCCATGCGTCATGTTCGTGAACGGGCGCTGTCAGTCATAACTGGTCATCTTTTAGCTGCCACGGTTTGTTATTAATTATATATTAATTAACCCTTGTTGTTGTTTTTACTCTGGATGCTCTTATTGTGTCATTTATCATTTATTTATTTATAGAGTTTCTTGCCCATTCTTCGCTTTAGAATGGGCAAATACAGGACTTTCACAAGTTTTTTTTGTCTTATGACTGGGACTGTAGCAGCATCTGTTTTGTTTTTATGACATTAAAAAGTGGCTGTATCAGTCTATTTGAAAGTTTGAATGTATTGTAAATATTGTAATATCTGTCAAAGTCTGGTGGGAACAAACTTTCTTTAACGATTGACTTAGACCTTATAGGTCGTTTTTACGTTAATAAAGGAGAAGTGCAGATAGTTCCGTCTTCATCTACCCAATCCTTCTGGGACTGTTAGCGTAATGTTACGACATTTACAACCTTAATGTAATGTTTTTCCTTTATTCGAATTACTGTGAAGTTTTATCGTAAGCTCTTTGGACTCGATTCGACCCATCTGTCAAGGCGTAATAATGAAAATAATAATCTTAGACAAATGGCAGCTACGGACGCCCGAACATTTCTCAATATCTGAACTTGTTCAACCTGGATTAAGGTTGCGGTGTTTGTGATAAGACGTAGCGGGTGGTTGAGCGGAGCGGGAACGGCAATCTTAAAATCTATATTAGCAATATAAACCTAAAAAGGAAGAAACAAAGCCTTTATAAAAACACTCTGTTGTTCGTCAGTCTGTCTGTGTGTTTGTCAAGACCTTGGGAATGCATGCAGGTATCGAGTTGAAATAAAAACCATATACTCAAGTCTGTAGTCCTTTTTTTTGCGGGTGGGAAATCATCAAATAACTTTTCCCGCTTTGGGCGGAGCGGGGGGGAGGGTCAGACTTGTACTGTCTAAAACCCACCCATGTTCCTTGTTCCTTCTATTGCCCTTTATGTTCCGCGGCCGCGGTATCTCTTTCGAATAACACGCAACCCCGGCAGGAAGTCTGTAGTCCCTTGGAGCTGTAACAATACACCAATCTTCTAAGTCTACGCAGTCAAAAGATATGGCCGTTTATGTCGTAAGTTTGTACGGAACCTACGGTGCGCGAATGCGACTCGCACTTGGTCTATGCTTTGTTATTGTGATACTCTTCAAAATGATACTTGGTTTTTAAGTCCACCACCAAAAAAAGTTTTGTTTTAAATGGACTCAGAAATACAGACATTAAGTGTAACTAATAGTTTTGGCAAAAGTTCAGTAAGCCGTAATTTTTTTAATGTAAGCGTGTTTGTCGCTGATCGTTTGTACCTTGTACCACGCGACAACCCAAGCTTAGTTTGAAAGGAGTTATTGGGACGGAAACGCTCAGACGAATAGAACAATTTATTGAAATATAGTTAACTATATTAAATCGGGCCAATACTTTGTTTTACAATTAATCTTCATTAATTCACCTTAATTTGATTTGTCTGTACATTTTGATTATTATTCTCAAATAATTTCTTATATTTTTGTCTGTTACGTCTGATTAGATATTTGTGTTAATTCTGTTATCTTACTAGCATGAAAATGTTTGTGGGAATGAATGGATGTTTCTCACGATCGCAAAATTTAGAACGATTTTGGTGATACAAAGAAAGAAAGAAAAATAAGTATATACACAATTTTTACATTTACATGAGTTTATAACTTGGATTACCACATAGAAGACATGTTTTATCTTGGACTAACTGTGCCCCGCTCCGCTCCTGATGGTCTCAGGCTAATGTTATATAGCTTTTCTCGATAAATGGGCTATCTAACACTACGACAACTTTTCAATTCTAACCAGTCGTTTTTGAGATTAGCGCAATCAACCAAACAAACTCTTTTTTAGATGGACAATAACAGAGCCATTCGGGCAAAACCGCAGGCACAAGCTAGCTGCTAATCAACACTGTCACGCACTGATATGGTACTCATTAGTTAACGTATATCACTACATAGTATAAAACAAAGTCGCTGTCTGTCTGTTGCTATGTTGTATGTATGCTTAAATCTTTAAAACTACGCAACGGATGTTGATGCGGTTTTTTTAATAGGTAGAGTGATTCAAGAGGAAGGTTTATATGTATGCACGCTATGACTCTTAGGAGGTGAGCAGCGGGTGACACCGCTGGGCGGGTCGCTAGTGTAGCAGTAGTTACAGTACTGATAGCAACATCTGTGTGACGCGTCTCTTAGTTATTATTTTGTTTTTGCAATATTTTTTTTATTTATTTTTTTACTATTGTATAGATTCTTTTCTACCAATTCGTTGTGAATGAGTGGACATGGTTGGCCTTGTAGATTCTTAAAATAAAACGTTAACTTTTGTTAACGTATTATTTTATTTTACTTTTTGTAAAGTAAGCAATGACTTATTGTCGGGCCTACGCTGTCCTCTCATACTTAAGTGCTAACGCTGTAACCACAACATTGTAAAACTAAATGATTTTAAAAGAGTAGGTAACCGGGAATAGGAAACGACCAACCCGAACCGTGCATCTTTTCTCGACGTTTTATAAGTGCCCATGTAGGCCTATGTAAAATAAAAGTCGTATTTAATTATGTTATAAACGAAATGGTCTATTTCTGTTACTCAGGGAGGAACCATGGACTGGTATCGTCAGCTGTTTGGCACACGTTAAACTTTATAATTATTTTGCATGACTGGTACTGGGGCACGCAATTTTAGATTGTATTAATTAAGAGTGTAGTCCACTTTGTAATTATTATCCTTCGTTCTTTTTGCGACATTTTTAGCGTTCCGTTCCCTCAAAGGGAGTAAACGAAACCTTCATAGGATCAATTTGTTGTCCATCTGTCTGTCAAGACCCTTTATCTCGTGAACGTGTGGAGGTATCGAGTCGAAATTAAAACCATATACTCAAGTCTGTGGTCCCTTGGAGCTGTGAAAACCAACCCTCATGTCGCATATTAATACGGAACCCTCGGTGTGCAAGTCCAACTCGCACTTGCCCGCTTCTGTATTATGAATGTTCTATTTTCAATCCTAATCCTAAAAGCTTAGGATTAAAAATAGAACATATTTTTTTTAAATATGCTGTGCTCTCAGTTCACACATATTACTTTACTAGCTTTTGCCCGCGGCTTCGCTCGCGTTAAATTCGGGGTAACACAGTTCCCCTTGCGCCTTATTGATTTATAATAGCAACGCCAAGCTTTCCCTTTTCTTCCCTCTTTCTCCCTCACATCCCACTTTTAAAAATTAGCTTATGTCCGTCTCCTGGTTCCCAACTATACCTGTACCAAATTCATCAAAATCGGTTCAGCCATTAAAGCGTGAAGAGGTAGCAAACAAAAAAACAAACAAACAAAGTCACTTTCGCTTTTATAATATTAGTAAGGAAGTAAGGATTCATTAAAATAAATAAGGAGCCCATGGTCCTGGTGAAACTGTTTACAAGAGTAGTACTTAGTAGGCAGAACCCTGATACCCACCTTTACAACCCTCAAGTTCACGTATAGCCCTAAAAAGGTTAAAGACCTCAACATCGTGTAACCGATAGCCCCGCCCCCCCCCCCCCTCCCTTCCGCCGCTTGTTACCCAAGTACCAGAAGTGCCATAGAACTAAAGATATTTTATTTCAGTCCTTTTTGCCTTTTTCTATCAAAGGTCCTCGAAGCCTCTTATTGGGCACTTTCGCAAGAAGATATCGGTCATTTAGGTCAAAAATATCCACCCATATTTTTAATGTTTTGTTCTACCAGATATGTAAAATGGAACTTGAGGAATCTGGTTGACATTTATTGTATTGTAGGTTTTTCTGCAGTTCAACATGCATAGAAACAATAAATAATTGTAAAAATATGTCTCTCGTCTTAATAAATTGAACAGAAAATTAAAAAAAAACCGCCAATTTGGATTTGTAAGCACCTTGAAATGGTTAAAATCGGAACCCATTCCGCCATCTTGTTTGTCCATACATTTGACAAAGAAATTTTGCAAATGGCTGCCAACATCGTCCTTCCTTCAATAGCTTCTTGCATTTGAAATCGTAACCGTAATCGACAGTCGAAACTAGTGTATGTTCTCCAATCCAATCGTCAAACCGGCAAAACGCTATTCGAAAATTCGAGTGCAGCTTCTTTTTTTTTAAATAATCATTTATCCTTACTATATAATATTATAAAAGCGAAAGTGAGTTTGTTTGTTTGTTTGTTTGTTACCTCTTCACGCTTTAATGGCTAAACCGATTTTGATTGAATTTTGGTACAGAGATAGTTGGGAACCAGGAGACGGACATAGGCTAATTTTTATTAAAAAAAAGTGGGATATGAGAGAGAACGTGGGAAGAAAAGGGAAAACTTAGCGTTGCTATTACAAATCCATCAGGCGCAAGAGCAAAACTGCAGGTCTGCTAGGTGTGTTATACCGAATTTAACGCGAGCGAAGCCGCGGGCGAAAGCTAGTTTTTAATATATTATGTTTACCAGGTATTTGTTTTTTGTCGGTATGATTGACGTCTTTATATAGTAACACGGTTGTACAGATATGTCAAAATTGGCTGATTACGGATCCGTGAAAAGCGTTTCGAGTTTTTTTTTCGATTATACACACGGTACGATTGCAATCCAATGGTTGTAAATAGCCATGCAGGTGGATTGTTGCGACAGCTTTTTTGTTGGGGTGAGAAATTATCAAATAACTTGTACTGACTAAAACCCACCCATGTTCCTTATTCCGCGGTATCTCTTTCGAACAACCCGCAACCCTGGCAGGCGGAGGCCCTGGCAGGCCTCTCTGCTGTTATGACAGCTTACAGAAGCTTTTAAGAATAAAATTAAAACAATACTACTGTCTCTATTAAATCAGAAACAAACATGAAAAAAATCAATTCATCAACAGAGATTTCATTCTACAAACTAAAAAATCTTTCACAAGACAACATACCATAACAGTCATTTCCTGCCCTTGTTCCATTTTATTTGGGGTCGGCGAAACACTATTTCTTCAACCATTCTCCCATATCAGACGTCACGGCATCATTTACTACTTTCTCCTTACACATTTCACCTATTTTTTTTTGGCCTTCCTCTCGCTCTTCATCCATCAACATTCAGATCCATCACTCTTTTAGTCACATGTCCTTCATCCCTCCTCATTACATGTCCATACCAAGACAAACGACTCCCTTTTAATTTTTCTGTAACAGGCGCAACTTTCAAACTTCCTCGAATATATTCATTCCTTACTTTATCCATTCTTGTCACTCCATACATCCATCTCAACATTCTCATCTCTGCTACATGCAATCGTTTTTTATCCACCTTTTTACAGACAAACATCCCAATTTTATTCATGTAGCTACCAAACACCTACAACGATTCGCAGTTAGAGCTAGCTAATACCCGGCCAATAGGAGAGCTCCTAATAAGAGCTGGTACTCGAGCGCTTAATACTACATTCCCTTTGCATCGAAACCGCCTTAGTCGGGATCGGTAGCTTTAGACCGTGGTATTGGTATAAGCTGTAGCGGAAATTATATTTAAAGATGGAAATAACATCCTTACTATTATCTATTACTAGCTGTGTCCAGCGGTTTCATCCGCTGCTCACGTAGGGGTATGAAAAATAGATGTTGGCCGATTCTCAGACCTACTGAATATGCATTTAAAATTTCATAAGAATCGGTCGAGCCGTTTCGGAGGAGTAAAGCCACGGGTGTTAGCTATTAATATAATACTTGTTACTAGGCTCTTTAGGTATCCTATGTGTTATTCCAGACTACAATCTACATCTGTGCCAAATTTCATCAAAATCCGTTCAGTCGTTTTGACGTGAAAGAGTAACAAACATCCATACATCCATCCATCCATACTCACAAACATTCGCATTTTTAATATTAGTAGGATCTGTTTTAAATCGCTGTCAGGTAATGCCTTGTAACACAACCGGCTCACACTTTGTCTGAGGGCCTCTCAAAACATCTAATACATTTGCAGGTGTAAATAGATCCCGAGGCGGAGCAATTAAAATGTATCCACGGGGATTAGTCATAGTATTGATGACTTGTCTAATGGGGTGAATAAACAGCGTTATTTTAATAATAATTGTGTAATCGTGGCTACCTTTCTTAAAAAACGTTGGTCCACACTTAAATTTCTCGTGTATCGTGGGTGCGTTTACAAACATTTAAGCTCACATACACAAAAAGCCAGAACCGAAACAACTCATAGAAATATTTGATCCGTGCAGGGATCGAACCTGCTGCGCAAAAGTCAATCGCTCAGCCACTGCGCAAACCTTTAAGCCAGCTTAATCGATTGCGGGTTTATGATGTGAAGTTTAAGTCTATTTCATAACAAGGCGGTAAGAGCTTAGTGCTGTGACCGTAGACTGCCAAGTCTTTGGTCTCTAGTTCGAAACTGACGCACACTTCTGATTTTTTGTTCCGGGGCCGCGGTATCTCTTTCGAAAAACCCGCAACCCCGGCAGGATTGAGAACTAGCCTAATTTTAGTCTAATATTGAACTTTCTATATCTCTAACAATCTATTATTAACTAAGACTAAACACCAGTGTATTAGCTATAAGCTAGATTTACACAGTCAGTAGAGTCGATGGTCGGTATGTTATTATAGAGTCCGACTCTACCAACTGGGGCGGCTAGTTCCGAATGATTAACTCTATTCTAGAGTTATGAAGCTAAGCAGGGGCCTATTGACGTTGGAAAGAAATAATATTGTACGATGGATTATGGTTTTTAATATGTTTTAAAATAATTTTTCAATTGGTTTAATCCTATCGCAAATTTCGGTAATATTTGTGTTACTTTTTGTAGGTTTGGGCTAATGGGGTTTAATTGAATGTAGTAGTTTTTCAAAATTATAATGTGAAGTTTGTTTGCTGACGGGAAATCACCAAATAATATCCCCCGCTTTGGGCGGAGCGGGAAAGAGAAAGGCCGTCACTCCCCAGTGTCAGACTTTTACTGACTAAAACCGACACATGTTCCTTCTTTTGCCCCTTCTTTCCGGGATCGTGTGTACTTTATATGTTATTTATTTATTACAGCATGGAGGACTGACAGCTTAAAAATAAACATATAAAATAAAAAAAAAACGATAGACAACCAGCAAGCCAATTACAAGTCCTCAAGTATTGTATACAATCTGGTTCCTTAAGCCTACCAGACAGTAATGTTGCCTGGGAATTTGTTCCACCACTTCTTCACAGCTAAAACACTAGGAAGTGGTGAAAGGTGGGCATTTTGAGGGACTGTCTTGTGTAATTGACATTCTAAAAGCAGCTCAATTCTTGAGAAACAAAGTCTAACATCACATTACTGCACTTAAAAGCCGCAGATAAAGAGAAACTGCGTGTAAATCCGTGGGGCAGAACTAGGCAGTTATAATCACAAATTGAAATGATTGATAAAATCTAACTCAGGTACAGCCATATCTATTATAATGATTAGAATGAAACTGGATTGCAATACATTTTCTAATTAGCAAAATCTGAATAATCAACACAGTAAAACCGCAACAGCCATTAGATTTAATCACATTGGTGCGTCAGGCAATTATTTTGATGGGTTTCAAGATTAATAACATATTAGGTCAAATCGCATTTAATTGCATTTATAATATTAGTTATTCAAAATCGGTATGTAACAGGTGGACACCCATCCACAGACCAACCTAGGCAAGCGCGGATTAACCTCAATACCGACCCTAGCGGATGCTTTTTTTTAGCCACGAGCTCCGATATTATTATTAATAATTACTACTTTGTGGTCTTTTATTATTTTTAGTACATATTTTTAAAAACACTTTTCTATTAACAATTATTGTTATTTATTTTTTATACGTTAGAAAAAGTAACATACACTTGTCCTTTAAATTAATAAAAAACAGATTTTGGTGATAAAGAAACGGATGAGTTTACCTAACTTCATATATATCTCTTCGACAATTTTTCTTCTGCCCAATAAACTTGACAAAACGATGTCGTCAGTTACTTCAAAACTTCCATCTTTCTTTTTCTTTTCTAAAACGCTTCTTGCAAGTTCGACCAGTATTTTTTCCTCTTCAAACCAGCAAAGGAATTCAAACTATCTAGCAAATAGCTACTCAAGCAATTTCAACGTAGCTTTGCAGCGCTGAATCGCTTTAAATCAAAGTCTAATCAAGTATAAGGCGATTTATTGAAAGCGCTGCGTCGCTGACAATTGCTGGCAGTTTTTGCACCGAGATTTATCTACGAGCTGGTTAGTTTGAGCGTTTTCTTTGTTATTTTTTTTTTGTGAATATCGTGGCAATGGAATGATGAAATATAATTTAGAATTGTAAATTAAATTTTTGTTTATTTAATGTATTTGTGATTTTATTGTTTCGAATATTTTTAATCGAGATGTTTACTTTTTTGTGGTGTAATGATTTTGATTATAATTTTAAACTTTTTGTTAAGTCGTTTTTAATATTTAAAAAAAAAATGATTTTTGTGTATGACTATTTTGCCTGAAATAAAACAATTGTTGTTTTTTTTAATATTCTCTTATTTAATGCACCATCATTTTAACCCAAAGAATAACTGGCAGAGAACGCCTCAAGCAATTAGTCCGCCTACATACAAAGTGAAGTGATACGGCAATTTTTAATCGAAAATTTAATTATTAAATTATAGGTAATATTAGGTACACAACACAAAAAAAAACAAATCAAATCAAAATAATCATAAAAGAATTCAATTACCTGCTACATGTAGTTTTTGCCCTTGCGCCTTATTTATTGTAATAGCAAAGCTAAGTTTTCCCTTTTCTTCCCTCTTTCTTCCTCATTTCCCACTTATTTAAAAAAATTATGTCCGGCTCCCATCTCTGTACCATATTTCATCAAAATCAGTTTAGCCATTAAGGCGTGAAGACGTAACAAACAAACAAACTCACTTTCGCTTTTGTAATATTAGTAAGTATTTCCCGTCCCTAAAGAAGAAATAAAGTATCAGCATATTTTTCCCCATATCAAGTATAACTTACCTTCATAACACAACTCAAGACCAACACCCGGTAACTAATCGTCACATAAGAGTTATTAACGCTTCCAGCGCGAAACGGAACGGAAAGCGATGCAGCGCTCGCGATAAATCGCCTTACATCTGATTAGGGTTGATTTAAAGCGATTTAGAGCTGCAGCGCGGTATACAAATTGGTTTTATGTGTGATTTATTTATTAGTGCACATACTAAGTGCTAGGTTATGGCTGTGAGATTTTGATCTTTGGAAGAGGAATGGTGATTGATATTTTTGGTGAGAATAGAAAATCTGTTCACGTAGGTACTTATGAAAAGAAAGAAAAAAATATTTATTTGAACTCCCATAAAATAAAACAAAAATTGATGTGGATGATTCCCATTTAAATACCGATCCCGTCAAGCATTTCATATCTATTGCGGTCGTATTTATACAATGTGTCCAGTCACGGACTAGTGATATTCTATGTACCTAAATAACAAACATTCTAGTACTCAAATGTACTGTTTAAAAAAAAAACTACCATTTTTTTCACAAAAATGTTTACAAAACATATATAACATTGTTGTTGTTTGCATATTTTTTGGACTTTAATTTTGTTTTCTAAAGTTACGAAAATGTAAGCTTATCATTTCTTAATTTAAATGATAGACAATATTGTTGCCCTCTGAATAAACCTATTGTCGTCTTAGTAAGGCCAACACTTTGAGAGATATGATTATTTTTTGTACACGCATAGAGAATCATCTCAAAATGGCTGCCAAAAAGCGGGGAAGTGAATTAGACCCAAGTGTGTATCGAAATTGTTTATTTCGATACACACTAGGAGACGCCCCGGGCGTCGGGCGCTGCGAGACGACTCCCGCCACCATAGATGCGGGCCTGTGGACGGTGAGCAATGGGTAGCTCACCGTCCATCCGTCTATTGATCACAGGCCGTATCGACGGCGCGTTAGTGTTCCACGCGCGCCTCAAAGAAATGTCAGCAAAGCAGAGGGGCCTGCCAGGGTTGCAGGTTGTTCGAAAGAGATACCGCGGTCCCGGAACATAAAGGGCAATGGAAGGAGCATGGCTGGGTTTTAGTCAGTACAAGTCTGACACTCCCTTTCGCTCCGCCCAGAGCGGGGGAAGTTATTTGATGATTTCCCACCCCAAAAAAAAAGTGTGCAGCGTAATAGTATATTAAAACACTCGTTACATAAGTATCTAGGATATCGCTAGTCCGTGACCGGACACATTGTATATACTTATTGCTTGGTACACCACGCGCTCGTGGTGGCACTTAAGGTTGCCTGCAGTATATGAACAAGTGGCCTACGTCCAAACATCCTCACAAACTCTCGCATTTATAACATCAGTAAGAATATTCTGCTATTATAGTTTACCTCATATTCATAGGTAACATTACTCTTAGAAAATTACTTGTAGAAATACATTTGTAACAGTCAAAGAGAGAGGAAATGGCAAAATTGCTTGTTTTTGACAGCTATGCATACTGAAACGTTGCAGTGCAAAACTAAGACACATCGTTCCAAGACAGGGTTGTTAAACCTTTGGTTGCTTGGTAATTTGCATGCAATAAAGTGTGCGTTGGAAAAAGGGAGCTGTTCGGAATATTCATGTATTAAAACAGTCTACATTGTATAAATAGTCAATCTTTATTTGTTTATTTATTTTACGTGGATCGACTCCCTGTCTAATCTCTACAACCCAATGAATATCCTACTAATATTTATAAACGCGAATGTTTGTGAGGATGGATGTATGGATGTTTGGTACTGTTTCACGACAAAACGGCTGAACGGATCTTGATGTAATTTGGCACAGAGGTAGATTATAGTCTGGGATAACAAATAGAATACTTTTTATTTTCAATATCACGCGGGCGAAGCCGCGGGCGCGAGTTAGTGTAACATAAATCACCTTAATACGACTGACTGACTGACTTTAGACTATAAAAGTCGTTACGGGTACCGATTCTCTACCCGTACCGACTGTCTCGGCTTTTGAAAGACATCCGAGATCAACACTGAAAATGCACTCTGAAAAAACGCAGGAGTTTGACTGTGTAACGAATTTTCATTCATCTACAGACTGACTATAACTGACTGACAATGTAGTCTCTCTTTTGTCATTCCATATACTTTAACGTAGTGTGCAAGTTGAACAGCATCATCATCATCTGCCTATTCTTTTCCCAGCTATGTTAGGGTCGGCTTCCAGTCTAACCGAATGCAGCTGAATATCAGTATTTTACATGGAGCGACTGCCTATCTGACCTTCACAACGAAGTTAGTACTGGTTAATGCGATACCCCTTGGTAAGACTGGTTGTCAGACTTTCGGAACACTGACCACCTGTAACGACTGTCAAAGATCTACAAAGGACAGCCGGGACCAACGGCTTAACGTTCTTTCCGCGGCACGGAGCAAGTTGAAAAGCACAGTCACGATTTTATGCAAAGGTAACAAGGTTGCCAACCCCATTTATAGAACGCGGTGTGTTTGTTAAAATGTATGGAAAATTCAACAGCTTTATTTCGCAATGTTGGCAGCCCCTGGTAACAAAATTGATCAATTTTTATTGTCTCACGGAGACTTGGTTTGAGAGATCTGTGTTTTATATATTTTTGCTTTTATTTTGTTTGTCTAGTCGAGATGTGCAAAGGAAACGGTTCCTTTGAGGTTTTTGGTTAAAGCTTAGAGCTTTTAATTGATATTCAATTAAAATAAATGAAAAATAAAGTTTATTTCACAAGTAAGTTTTTACAAACACCTTTACACGTCATATTTTTTATAACTTATTGAAGCTGGTGTTTCGTACCCGACTACTCTGAGAAGAAACAGCCTAAACAAACTTCGAGGTCATAAGTCTCTTTTAAGATCCAGACAAAAATCTTAGTCAACTAACATGAGGACTATGCGGATTAGTATTGAAAATGGTCTTTTTAAGAAATCACCACACAGATTTGAGTGGACCTGTCCAGTCAAATGTTCCAGGGCCGCGGTATCTCCTTCGATCTAAAAGAAAAAATCCCGGACAAAAAGTATATAGGTATAAGAGGCTCTTACAAAGGTGTTTATATCGGAAATTAACGCGAGCGTAGCCGCGGGCAAAAGCTAGTTACTCTTTAATACGATTTTCCTAAAAAAAACCCCACGAGAATACTCAAAAAATATCTACAAAGCATACCAATCTTCCAATCTTCCCTCAACCAATTCTATCCCCATGTAATACCAAATGCACCGGGATCTAAGTCATCCGTACCGGGATTGCATCTAAATCTATGTTCCACAGGTTGGGATCCATACATCCAGCTATAAAGATTAAGTTCACATGCATTATGTATTGTTCTACCGAGACATACAGGCGTGTACGACGTCCAACTGATTTGATTTATAATCATCTGTCTTGTTATTATTGTTTTATGGGTTTGTGGTAATTCATATGTGGTGTTTAGTAGTTCTTAGGGTTCAAGACAAAGAGGGAACCGTTATTGGATCCCTTTGTTGTCCATCTGTCTGACTGCCAAGACTCTTTATCTCCGGGATTGCGGGTTGCTCGAAAGAGATACCGCGGCCCCGGAACGTAAAGGGCAATGAAGGAACATGGGTGGGTTTTAGTTAGTAAAAGTCTGACACTCCCGCTACGCCCAGAGCGGGGGAAAAAAGACCCTTTATCTCGGGAATTAGTGGAGTTATCGAGTGGAAATTAAAACCCTATCCTCAACTTTGTAGTCCTTTTGTGCTATGAAGAAACCCTCTAAACTCAACCCTCTTAGTCAACGCAGTCGAAAAATATGGCCGTTTATGTCGCAAGTTTGTTCAGAACCTTCTGTGCGCGAGTCTGATTTGCTCTTGGCCGTTTTTGGAACGAAGTTCCTTATCGCGCGTTGCGAAAGGGGGCTAGACGAAAAAAAATAAGACCAAAAGTTGTAACGACACTTTTTGCTATAGTTGTAAGCCGTGCGGCGGCGTGCGCGTGTTTCTCTGTCTGTCTCTCTCTCTCTCATAGAAAGCATGCCAGTTATTTTCGTTTCGTCTTTCTATTTCGCATTGAACAGTATGGTGTCGCGACGATTATTTTTGTTGAGTGTATACAGGTTTTTTGTTCATAATAAATAATAACTTCGTTCCATCCGGGTGTCCCTTGACACCTCTCAAGTTTTTTTTTTGTGTTATTGTGTCTTCTGTCATATTGATTCGGTTTAAGAATGTTTTATAACTAAGATCTCTTGAAACGAAAATTAAAATGTTGAGTTTCTAAAGCAAATTTAAGATTTAATTAAAATAGCACCTGTATTTTATCTTTTAAAACACAGATTATAGGTGCTTTAATGTATACCAAAATGTTAAAATAACTGTTATAAAATATCCTACTAATATTATAAATGCGAATGTTTGTGAGGATGGATGTATGTATGGATGTATAGGTGTTTGTTACTCTTTCACGTCAAAACAGCTTAACGGATCTTGATGAAATTTGGCACAGGGGTAGATTATTAGAATAGGTTTTTTATTTTCTCTCAAAAAGGTACATTCTTTGGTTCATGTCAAATTATGTCAAATCAGATTTGAAACCTTTGTGAGAGCTGGAGTTTATAATGGGTTCGGGACCTGTATGACAGATCTCCATATAGTCGTGGAGCTTTTTTTATTTGAAACCGCGGGCGACAGCTATTTACTAATAAATAAAGATAACGCGCCGACCCAAAATAAATTGGGTTTAAAACTTAACAGAATTGTTGGCTCTTTGTCGCAAGTTTGTACAAAACCCTCGGGGTCGGTGTGTGTGCACGCGCCGCGCGTTGACAGCAGTCGGACTTATTGCCCGGCGCATTATGTGAGCCAGCGCGCCCACACCTGACCTCATTTGTGTCATACTTATAATACCTTGTTTTAGTACTATTTTTAGTTGTTTCTAATGTCGTTCTTAATATACAAAAGAGAAAATCACTCACTCACTCATTACAACATTTCAGAAACTACAAGGGATAGGAGGCTCAAATTTTAATAGGGGATCCTTTTAGGACGTAAATGCTTACTAACCTAGGATTTTGTAAAATTCAACCCCAAAAAGGGGGTAGCGTAGCTACTCGCATCTAACGTTGCCACTCTCATCTGACGTTGCCACTCACATCTGACGTTGCCACTCACATCTGACGTTGCCACTCACATCTGACGTTGTCACTCACATCTGACGTTACCACTCACATCCTCTCACATCTGACGTTGCCACTCACATCTGACGTTGCCACTCACATCTGACGTCGCCACTCACATCCACTCACATCTGACGTCGCCACTCACATCCACTCACATCTGACGTTGCCACTCACATCTGACGTTGCCATTCACATCTGACGTTACCACTCACATCTAACGCTGTCACTCACATCTGACGTTGCCACTCACATCTGACGTTGTCGCGCACATCTGTCGTTGTCACTCACATCTGTCGTTGCCACTCACATCTGTCGTTGCCATTCACATCTGACGTTGTCACTTATATCTGACGCTGCCACTCAAATCTAGCAGTGTCACTCACAAATGGCGTTCTGTTTGCTACCAACCCACAATGGGGAAAAAACCGTGAGTTTATTTATGTATGTATGAATCTAAAGTAGGTCACAATCATTCTCCGAATTATAATCTGATATATTATGAAAGTCATAAACACGAGTCATTTACTGTCTATCCATCATGTTTTAGCTACATTGTGTGTTCACTACGGGGAAACAAACAATTGTCTCTCAACTATCAGTCAATGTAACTAATCAATCTTTGTTTTTCATTAACCGTCAAGCGGTCGCGCGACGTCGAAACGACCGCTTTCAATACAATTTCGCTGATCATTAACAAAAATTCCCATTGAATCCATATTATACTCTTAGTAGCTTGTCATAGTGTATCTACCTTCCAAATAAACAGTTTACACTGACTCTCCGTACCCCCTTCACCACAAGGAGCGCAATTGTTTTAGTCACGGTACAGGCGTCGAAACGACGACGCCGCGCGCCTGTCGTTTCAAAGGTTCCAGCACATCATGCAGTGGAAGCTGCAAAATATGCTCAGCGAAGAAAAGGAGGCAATCGTAGACTCAATGCACAACATGCCACAGATATATGTGTAGAAAACGTTTTTTTTTTTTTTTTTATTATTAAGGAGGATAATAAATAATGATATTTTAAAAAAAACGTACCTTGATATTATTAACAAGTGGTAAAAAAAAATTGTTAATTTACAAAACGGTTTTTTAGCAATAAAATTTTTTTTTTAAGGATCGTTTTTATCTTAAAATTCATAATTTTTTACAAGGAATCTATTTTCAAAAAAAAATTTCTATTATCTTAAAACTAATCTATTTGTTTATAACAATTTTATAAACAAATAGAATTAAAATTTATAAAAAAAATTTTTTAGGTAGCTTTTATTGATAGAAAAACGAATGATCATCGACATTGGAAAAAAAAATAATTCTTGTAACATTTATTTAAATATTTAATTTGCCACCTAGGTAATTTGTTAATAACAAATCGAAAATTAACATTTTTTTAATTTACTCAACGGAAATCCTTTCTTTAATCTTTGAAGAATAGCTCCACGAGAGGAAAAAAATTGAGATTTCTGGTTTAACAATTATGCAACTTGCAATGTTTATAGCCCAGTCGGAAGAAATTGTTAATTAATTTATGGATAACATTTTATAAAATCGCGATAAAAATATTTTATCTACGGCATTTCAGTCTTTAATTTGTCTTGTACGTGTCTGAATTTTTTCAAATTTTAATATCAACATTTAAGATGTTTAAATAATATTTTTCATTAAAGCGCTCGAAGGGGGCGTGGCTTGCGGAAACCCGAGTACCCGTTTTCAGGCGTATTTTCAGCTCCCTGTAAAATTTTTAATATTGGTCCTACAATTTCGCGAGTTGAGAGTTTTTTTTAGGAAATTTTCTCCTCTTTTTGAATCTTTTTTCAAAATCAAAATATATCAAATAATTTTCGAGATATACCAAAAAAACTAAACCCCTCTTTTTTTGTTTACTAATTTGTTAATAACTTTTGCAATTTTTTCGAGCGGGTCTTGAATTTTTTCAAAAACTTTCTAGATTCGATCCCGAATCGAATGAGCCCTCAACCATATTTTTCCGAGACTTTTAAAAAGTTTTGACTAAAAAAGCACTTGTTGACTAGACTATAGGTTACCTAGTAAAATTAGGGCTTCTCTCGAGAGAGTTGGGGTTGCAGTTGTAGATTGTCAGGCTATGTCGGCAGACGAAGGTTTGGAAAATTAGGTTTTTTATTAGGAAATACTCGGTAAGATCCTTACTAAAATTATAAAAGTGAAAGTGAGTTTGTTTGTTTGTTTGTTACCTCTTCACGCTTTAATGGCTAAACCAATTTTGATGAATTTTGGTACAGAGATAGTTGAGAACCAGGAGACGGACATGGGCATTTTTTTAAAAGTGGTATGTGAGGGAGAAAGTGGGAAGAAAAGGGAAATCTTAGCGTTGCTATTACAAATCAATAAGGCGCAAGGGGAACTGTGTTACCCCGAAATTAACGCGTGCGAAGCCGCGGGTAAAAGCTAGTAGTTATATAAGTAATAGGAAATTGCATTTCAAACAATGCCGACGCCACGAGTAGTGTAATAAATGTATTCATACAATACTTTTAGTTTTCAAATCGCTTGCCTCTACATTTTCTTAAATGATATACAGCGAAACAACAGAGAGATATTTATAGAAACAGTATCCACCTTCCATTTCAAGGTTTTAATGAATAAAGAAAGTGCAATATTTATGCAAAACAGAGTGTTTCTTATTTTATTTATAGGAGAAACTGTCTTCTGCACGCGGTTTTACTTGTTTAGATGTTGGAAATATCATAGTTCTCCGGAAGGGTTAGGAAAAGTATGATACGTTTGCCCCACACTAGGAATTGCTTCTGTATCGTGGGTGCGTTTACAAACATTTTAACTCCCATACACAAACAGCCAGACCCGAAACAACTATTTGTAGGTCATACAAATATTTGTTCCGTGCGGGGATCGATCCCGCGACACGCAGCGCAGCAGTCGATCGCTCAGCCACTGCACCAACCGTGCCGACGTGTGTTTTTACCCATGGTCATGGTTTGATTCTGTCGTAGCCAAAGCATAACCTTTCGTATCTACCGTCAATTGTTTTTCAATAAAAATGAAAAAAACTTAACTCTCCACATAAAAAAGAGAAAACTACTATGTACAGAAATCATAAAAAAGAGATTCGTGAATAAAGCCTTTTTAAGCTTTCTGTATAAAATCTCTTTCAATAAACATTTGCACCACCGAAATTAATGCAGCAAGAACTTTCTGTTTATGCGAATGATTTTGATTTTCATTTATGAAATTTAATCCATGTACTCTAAAAAGTTTAAGATCATTGTGGTTTTCAGTCAACTGAAGTCACACTACCCTAGACAAGTACAAATCACTTTGAAAACGATTTTTAAATACTCTTTTTGTTTCATTCCTGGGCTTAGATCTCCCCATAGCATTTCGCATGTAAAGTAATATTTTTTGGAACGAAGTTCCTTATCGCGCGTTGCGAAAGGGGGCTGCTCTCTCTCTCATAGAAAGCAAGCTAGTTATTTTCGTTTCGTCTTTCTATTTTTCGTATTGAACAGTGTGGTGTCGCGACGATTATTTTTGTTGAGTGTATACAACCTGTATTCACCCAACAAAAATAATCGTCGTGACGTTTTGTACATAATAAATAATAACTTCGTTCCATCCATCCATTGTCCATTGTGAGGTGTCCATTGACACCTGTCACGTTTTTTTTTATTATAATGATTTTACAAGCTAATTATCTTACATTACAAATACAAACAATGATTAAAACTAAACCAGACCACAACGTCCATCCAGACAGGCTGACCTTGCGCTGGCCTTAAGTGTCAAAAATATCGTCTTCAAATGAAATATTCAGACGTTCAAAACGAATGTCAAGATTGTAGATAAAAATAGGATAAATACATTATTTTTTTTACCTAAATTAGAAGTATACAAGGTTGAGGAGCTCATGGCTAAATAATAGCAGCCGCTCGGGTCGATCTTTAGGTTAAGCTGCGCTTGCCTAGGTTGGTCTGTGGATGGGTGACCACCCATTACATACGGAGTTTCCTCCGTGCCTTGGAAAGCACGTTAAGCCGTTAATCCCGGCTGTCATTTGTAGACCTTTGACAGTCGTTAGTGGTAGTCAGTGTTCCGAAAGTCTGACAACCAGTCTTACCAAGGGGTATCGCATTACCCAGTACTAACTGGGTTGTGGAGGTCAGATAGGCAGTCGCTCCATGTCAAATACTGATATTCAGCTGCATCCGGTAAGACTGGAAGCCGGCCCCAACATAGTTGGGAAAAGGCTAGGCAGATGAGTTAGAAGTATACAAGGTGTCACAGAATAAACGCCAATTGACAGAGAAATTAAGTAACAAACATACAAAAAAACATTGTGATTGAGAATCTCCTCCTTTTTACACGACTGCCCTAAAAAAGGAGTGTTATGTTTTCAGGGTTCATGTATGTTTGTACGTATGTGAATTTCTTTATTCCATCTTAACTTCTAAACGCCTTAACTGATTTACATGTATGGGGTATCATTAGAATCCTTGCATCGTCCCGAGTAACGTAAACTAATGAAAAAGTATAGAAATGCAAGGGGGGGGCGGGTTATGGTAGATAATTTCTTTTTAGTTATTTTTTTTGATAATTATTGTTATAATATGTTATAAATTTGTTATTATTGTTACATTTCTCAAAAGGAAAAACGGGACCCTTATTGGATCACTTTGTTGTCCGTGTGTATATGGCTGTTCATGTCGCAAGTTTCTTACTCGCTTTTGTTGGAAGTCGGTTAAAAAGTGTATCACATAAAGTGCTCATGAGTGTTTTGATATATGATGTTTATTTTGCAAGTAGGTTTTCACAAACACTTTTACACGTCATTTTTTTTTTAAAACTAGATGAGGCCAGTGTTTCGTACCCGACTACTCTGAGAAGAAACAACCGAAACAAACTCAGAGGTCATAGTCTCTTTTAAGGTCCAGACAAAATAATCTTGGTCAACTTACATGAGGACTATGCAGATAGTGTCTGAAATGGTCTTTTTAAGAAAGCACCACACAGATTGAGTGGACCTGTCCAGTCAGTGCAAGCATTTGTCAGTTCTCGTGTAGCTCAACTCATAACCCAAGAAGCTCAACGACACGACGAACAATACCAAAAAAAGGACATTTGTGTAGGTCGCTTATAGTACCTACTCAAACTGCCAGACTTTCGTCAAAAAACAAAGTAAATAAAAGAAATGATCCACATGGTCTTCACATTCACAATAAACAAATAAAAATAAAAAAAATACAAATGAATATCTACCTGCCTATTTTCATACTAACAACACATCCTTACTAATATTATAAAAGCGAAAGTGAGTTTGTTTGTTACCTCTTCACGCTTTAATGGCTACACCGATTTTGATGAATTAGGTACAGAGATAGTTGGGAACCAGGAGACGGACTAAGGCTATTTTTTTTTGAAAAGTGGTATGTGAGGAGCTGAAAGAGGGAAGAAAAGGGAAAACTTAGCGTTGCTATAACAAATCAATAAGGAGCAAGGGGAACTGTGTTACCCCGAATTTAACGCAAGCGAAGCCGCGGGCAAAAGCTAGTAACTCTATATTCTTACACCATATTTCATCCGAAATTCTCGAAATCGCCAAAGAACATACACACACAAACCCACCACATTATAATACGCGTAGGCATAATATATGACGAACATTTGCTAACAATCAATCATGGTCCCGGACATATGTTTGAGCTGTGCTATCTCGTTTCAAATCACAGATTTTGCCCCAACGAGGATATTTTCCCTTGTCAAAGGTTTTTATATAGAATAGCAATGTTGGAAGTTATAAATGATTTGTTATGTTCACTTTCAGATACAGTGTGTTATTTTTGGATATTGAAATTGTACTCTATTTTGGGTGTAAGGTTTTGGTATCTGAGATACAAAAGGACACACATCTAGTATCAATACTAGGTTTTCAAGAAAAAATGGTTTTATTTATTTAAACTTCATGTACAATAGTGGTACATAGGCGGACTTAATGCCATAAGGCATTCTCTACCAGTCAAACTTTGGGTAAAATACGACAACATTGTGATAGGGTACAAAAATTATATTATATATATATATATATATCTAAAACTATTTGTTTACGAAAACGTATATTTTTATACGGATACTAAGACACATATACATATCAAATAAACTAATAAAGATATTTAAAAATAAATAATAATTGGAAATTTAACAGTAATTACTATGACTTTTAATTGGTAGACGTGCCTAAATAGTGGTTACGAACTTTTCTTTTAAAAGTAAATTTTACAGCTTTTTTAATGCCAAAAGGTAGCGCGTTCCAGAGCTTTATTGTTGAAATTACGTATGATTTGGACATAAAACCGGTGCGGTGTAAAGGAATTTGGAGGAGTAGATTTTCGGAAGCCCAAAGGTTACGACTGTGGAAACTGCCCAACATTTTAAAATAAGTTTTTAAATAATGAGGAGCATACGGATCATTCAGGATAAAGTACAGCATACAGAGAGATTCTGACACTCCCCCCTCGCTCTTACCAAAAGGTTTCGTATTACCCAGTACTAACTGGGTAATGATGTATTCATGATTTTGATGTAAAAATATTATGATTTATAAGAGTGTCCATGGAGTTTCTTGTCCATCCTTCTCCATAGAGATCTACGCTTTGGAATAGGCAACTGCAGTACTTTCACAAGTTATTATGTTTTGTGACTGGGACTGTAGCAGCATCTTTTTTGCTTTTATGCCATTCAAAATTGCCTGTAATGGTGTAATTGAAATAAATAAATGCTTGAAATTGGAGTTTTGAGTTTGAAAGTTTAGTTTTTAAACAAAGAGATAGAAAAGGAATGGGTATTTAATAATTATAATGACTGAAATTAGTTATGCCTTCTGTCAATTATATAGTACCTGGTCAAATACAATCCAAGTCCAGTCTCTCAATGATGTTTGCGAGGAAGCCATCCATGGTGTACCGTAAAAAGCATTTGATTGCGTAAATCACGACACATTACTTTTGAAACTTGAGCATTACGGACTAGGTAATCTTGCTCTTAGTTTGGTAAAATCATATTTGAGTGACAGGCAACAGTTAGTACAAATAAATGGTGTTAATTCACAGGGTTTAAAAGTAAAAATTGGAGTTCCGCAAGGCTCAATATTAGGTCCCTTTCTCTTTCTAGTATACATGAATGATCTACCCTGCTTATTAAAAAATGAGTCTCAAAATTTAGTGTTATTTGCTGATGACACTTCCCTAATTTTTAAGATAAATAGACGGGCCCAAAATCTAGATGGCGTGAATAATGCCCTAATTGAGGTCCATAATTGGTTCACAACAAACAATTTAGTATTAAATGAAAAAAAGACCAAATGCATAAGATTCGCTTTACCGAATGTTAAAAGTAATGATTGTGTTATAGAATTGAATAAAGAGAAACTAGAATTCGTAGATAAAACGGTTTTCCTGGGAATTACGCTTGATTCAGGGCTTCAATGGGGTTCCCATTTAACATCCCTTGCGGCGCGGCTAAGTTCAGCAGCGTATGCTGTTAGAAAAATCCGTCAATTTACTGATGTAGATACCGCGAGACTGGTTTATTTTAGTTACTTTCATAGTATAATGTCTTATGGCATTTTGTTATGGGGACGGGCTGCAGACATCGAGTCTATTTTTATTCTGCAAAAAAGAGCCATCAGAGCCATATATAATCTCCGTAGGCGCGATTCTCTAAGGGAACTGTTTAAGAAAATTAACATCATGACAGTACACTGTCAATACATTTATGAAAACATAATGTACGTAAGAAAAAATCTGCATCTTTTTGGTAAAAGAGGTGACAGACATAATTACAATACCAGAAATAGGAACCAATTAGTTCAGCCGGGCTTCAGACTCGCTAAAGTAGACAAATCTTTCATGGGGTACTGTTTAAGGTGCTATAATAAAATTCCACAAAGTATCCTTGAACTGAGTGAGACGAAATTTAAAACATGCATTAAACGCACACTATGTAAACAAGCATATTATAAGTTGGACGATTATATTACTGACAAAAATGCTTGGCTCAATGTCGGTCCTGCTCCACAAGAACAGGGGCGAATAAATTGATAGCATTCAATAGTATTGTTGGAGCTGCTGAAGATTGTACAACTATCTTTGCATTGTATAGATTCAATTTTTTAGCATTATATAATCGCATAGCCCAAATTGTGTGAGTACTATGTACTACAAAGCTATCATTCAATGGAAACCTACGTCTTTTCTTGACTAATTTGCTCTGGCGGTTGAGAGCATGTCATGCTCACTCAAATGTCTCGCTGATGGTGGCGCGTGTGTCGGATCATTTAGTTCCCTTCAAAATGGTTGAGTTGAATGGTGCTGATCTATGCGTCATGTTCGTGAACGGGCGCTGTCAGTTGTGACTGGTCATCTCTCAGTTGCCACAGCTTTTTTTTTTTAAATTAATTATGTATTTTTGAAGTTCCTTTTCTTTTACTATGGACACTTTTAATGTGCACGTCTTGCTACATCGTTCTCACATAGTTTTCCACATTAACTCGAATGATGTAACCAGGATTTTGTAACAATATTCTGATTTAAAAGAGTGTCCATGGAGTTTCTTGCCCATTCTTCTCCATAGAGATCTACGCTTTGGAATGGGCAACTACAGTACTTTCACAGTTATTATGCCTTGTGTCTGGGACTGTAGCTTCATTTTTATTGTTGTCAATGTTTCGACAGTTCAAAAGTGCCTGTAACTGGCCTACTTGAAATAAATGATTTTGACTTGACTTTGACTTGACCGTCCTCATGTTCTCAGTCTGCCACGCTTCTCCACCAGTCCCATTTTAGGTAGACCCTAGGCCGGGAGCGTACTACCAGCTTAAAATATACGCTAACTCAGGATATATTCACTGTGAAGCGGCGTGTGTCTATCGCGGGTTTAGCGCAGTTTCAGCTCTTAGAAAGGAATCGAAATCAATAATCTGGCCCATCCTTTCGTCTTGCTATTACTTACGTAGTTACCTTAAAAACGCAACAATCACCGCTTTTTCCAATACCTACTCGAATCTAATCTGATGCTAATACGAGTGAGCGAGACAACGATATATAACGTGTCAAATCTTCTAAAGCATCAATATCGTACCCTGAATGACATTTCTAATCTACGATACCGGGTAAATTGAGCATGTGTGGTGTTGAGCGAAAATGTGCACTATGTTGTGTGTGAGAAGGTGTTAGTTTGTATGGTGGGATATGGTTCTGTGTGTGGATAAGAGTGACTGTCACACCGTTACGGTTTTTGTGTCGTTTAGATTACACTTTTTTTTGGAATTATGTAATAGATGTTTTTTCGTTGAGAAAAATGTATCCCAGTTTAACATTCCAGCAGAATGTAGATAATTTAATTGTTCAAACCTGAATTTATTTGAAATTACTTTTTGGTATATTTTTTTATTCGCACGTTTTGATTATTCCAATACAATGAAAAATAAATGATTCTGCTCGTGATGATAATTTGGTTTAATAATATTATTGCCAAATTTTCTTAAAAAAAATTCTGCAGTTATTTACTAATTCAGCACTGTCTTTAATTTTCAGTAACTGTAATATTTAAGTCTTGGGAAAAGTGGTGCTTTAATAATTTTCAAAATGTAACGTGTCTGGGATTCTAACACACTTACAACTCTCTATGTGGAGACTTGTTCCATTAAACAATCATTGCTCTTCAACGCAACACAGGATCTAGTTAAAAATCTCATGACGCAATAAAACGGTGTGACACGCAGCCATTCGATGTGTAGACTTACGAAATGATTGAATTACCAAATCGAATCAAATCGAACTGCTCGATTTATTGCACTTCTGACGCAGAAGATCGATTCACACTGTCTAACTTGATTACTGCAATACTGCAGTATGATCTTGTTTGGCAGAACTTGGTATCAAAGAAATCACATTAAAAGTCCTGATGCTTTTTTGCGGATGGGAAAATATCCAATAACTTCCCCCACTCTGGGCGGAGAGGGGGAAGTGTCAGTCTTGTACTGACTAAAATCCACCCATGTTCCTTCTATTTTTTTATTTGGTGCCGCAGTATCTCTTTCGAACAACCCGCAACCCCGGCTAATGCTGATGCATTGGAGGATTATGCAACTACATAACTATGTAGCAGACGTCAGAATCAGTCCAGTTTTTGAATTGTCCATCTGTATACTGACTTCAACATGAACGTGGCTAACCATTGGGTCAAATAATCTCGTTTACTATTCATTTAAGTATCAAAACAAGAAGTGATAATTTTGTGTGCGGACTGAGTTTTGAAATTGGACCACACGGTTGGCGCAGTGGCTGAGCGATCGATTGCCCTGCCTGCGTGTCGCGGTTCGATCCCCGCACGTATGGCCTACAGATAGTTGTTCCGGGTCTGGCTGTTTGTGTATGTGAGTTTAAATGTTTGTAAACGCACCCACGATACAGGAGAAATTCCTAGTGTGGGAAAAGTTTTTGATTTAAAAAAAAAACTTTCTAATTTTTTATCCACTTGGCATAATAATTTTTTTTTTTTCGCTAGCTTCCCAAGTGTCTCACAGCTGGGCAAAGGCCTGCCCTTTCTCCTTCCAAACCTCCCTATTCTGTATGATATCTGGCCATGTTCGTTCCGCATATAGGACCAGATCGTCACATCTCTTCCGCTGCGATCTACCCACTCGATTTTCAGGATCAGGAATCCAGTGAGTGACGATCTAGGGTTACCTCTCCGGGTGTGTTTGCGCTAGCCAGTCTACTCCCACACACAAATTTATTGCAGCGTAATCCTAAAAGTCGATTTGAGCAACTTTTGCAGACTTCTTATTCAAAAGATTGTACCGAGTGATCGATGACTGAATAACATAGAAGGTTGATTAGGTAATTGAAATTTATAAAAGCTAACTTTTGCCCAAGGCTTCGCTAGCGTTTAATTCGGGGTAACACAGTTCCCCTTTCCTGATTTGCAGGTACCTGCTACCTGTAATTTTTGCCCTTGCGTCTTATTTATTGTAATAGCAAAACTAAGTTTTCCCTTTTCTTCCCTCATTTCTCACTTAAAAAAAATAGCCTATGTCCGTCTCTAGGGTCCCAACTATGTCTGTACCAAAATTCATCAAAATCGGGTTTAGCCATCTAGGCGTGAAGACGTAACAAACAAAGTCACTTTCGCTTTTATAATATTAGTAAGGATCGTGTAGCAATAATCAAAATTAACTGTGGTGCTAGCAGCTGGTTTGAGATACCACATTTGTAGTCTCACTAGTCGCAAGAAAAGATCGACGATTGACAAATTCTCGTCACAATATTTAAGAATTCAACAAACAATGTTACACTATGGTGTGACAACATCCAAACGGACTGTGTAGACATACGAATGATTGAACAATTGAATTAAATTGTGAGTAGTTCTAAACGTTAAACCGAGTTTACAGTTAGCAAACAGTTAGTTTGATAACCTTATTAGCAGTTTTATTTTATTTAGTTAATATGTGCTACGATTCATAGAGGCGATCTGCGGCGGCGACCTCTACCAGGTCTGGTTCAGTCCATGATGTGGAGCAAGAGGGAATGGGAAGCAGTCACCTCTTTCTACGAAGCAGTTTTGATCGCAAAGAAGGTTTCTGGACGTTTAAGGGTCAGAACCTTAAAGTTTCAGCCGCCGCGGGAGACGTTCCGTTCATTGGGAACCGATTGACTACTCCGGCTACCGTAGGCGCAAGCCTGTGGATGGACTGTAAGCAATGGGTAGCTCACCGTCCATCCATCTAGTAACAACAGCCCGTGTCGAAGTCCATCGCGTCCTTGCCCCAACCTGACTCTAGTAATTTCAAGACGGGATCTCTAAATAATTAGTTTTTTCTAAATTAATTATTCAGTTAATTACTCTCAACGACATCTTGCCCCACACTCGGAATTTCGCATGTATTGTGGGTGCGTTTACAAACATTTAAACTCACATACACAAACAGCCAGACCCGGAACAACTATCTGTAGTCCATACAAATATTTGTTCCGTACGGGAATCGAACCCGCGACACGCAGCGCAGCAGTCGATCGCTCAGCCACTGCCCCAACCGCGTCGTCAAATGATAATGATCTGCTATCCTCTCCCATGACCCGTTCGTACTCTCTTAGCATATAGTTGTTTAGTTTTTAAGTTCTATGGCTGAAAGCAGGGCACTCGCAGGATAGCCCCGTTAAGCAGATCTCCTAGCGAGATGTCATTCACAAAAACAAAAACGCGTTCTAATAAAAAGTTTTATTTCTAATGAGGTCTTATAGCACACTAAATTTTGGAAAACAAACACTTAATTTCGCATCTATAATATGAAGTTTGTCCATAACAGTGTATCATGGACGATACTGTCTCATTACTATGATTTATTTCGCGAACAAAATGTAGCTCAAAGTTTACGCGTATCTTATTTATGTGGCGCTTTTTATCAATAGGAAGGGAGGAAAATGTATTCATTCGATGTGTGTATGTTTATTGGGTAATATTTTAACTAGTCTTCCACGTAGCTTTACCCCTGTGGAGGTAATAGTCCGTCTTTTAGATTGTTCAAAAATAAGGGACATGTATTTTTTTATTTGTAAATTTGACCAAACATTACAAAGATATCGCCAATTAAAGTTAAGTGAAACGTCACGCGTTGCTGTAGTTTTTCGCAACAAGTGACGTCACACGTAAACTTTAATGGGCTATATCTTTGTCATTTTTAGTTTAATTTACAAATGAAAAAATACGTGTCCCTTATTTTTGAATAATCTAAATGACGGACTAAATAGAATGTAATTACTTTGACCCTGGAAACTACTCTATTACTACCAGGATAAAAAGTGCGAGTCGGACTCGTGCACCGTGGGTTCCGTACAAACTTGTTACATAAACGGCCATTTCTTTTGACTGGGTTAATTTCAAAGGTTGATTTTTCACTACTCGAAGGAACCAAAGATTTGAGTATATTATTTTAATTTCAACTTGCTATCTTCACGCGTTTCTGAGACGGGTCTTTCCTCTGGACACGTCATCTTCAACATGATTGGCTTTGTCGTTCGTCCCACTCGGTATAGGCACCCCCACAAAATTTTTCAGACATTCATTCTTGGTTTGCACGAGATTTAAAAAGCACTTACCCGTGATGTAGATCACGGGTAAGTGCTTTTTAAAACTCGTGATCATAACATAATAATCTGTTTTCTACACAAATAAATAAAAAAAAAATGATAGGTTAAAGTTCTATCCCAAAAAACAATTTTCTTTGCATAATTTCCAGTATAAAACCGCGCATAAAAACTAGTTACTAAGACAAATATTTTCACGATTTCTAAGCAAAAATGACAGCAGTTGTTCACCACGTTTTTCCAACAAACTAGACGTAAAGTCAGTCACCCGTGCAAGCTTTCACAGTGCATAATAATACCGCTTATCTGGTAGCAAAAGGGAAGCACCCATTCACACATTTTCTTCTCCCCCTTTATTCTGTTCCACCTAGTGATGTGCAACTCCAACCGATATACAGTATCGATACAACAGGATGCATAACTCCAATATTTAGGATACGATACGGTAAATGCTTGGATCGAGCCACATTGTCCTAAATTGCGTGATAAGTCAGTTCATAAGAATGCAAAAAGCAAAATAATACCTGGAATTTTTCTTAGAATCTTGTTATGTAAACGTTCAGATTCGAGCATTATATCAATGAAAAAGGAGACCCTAGCATTACAGTGAACTTGTAACGATACAATTAGTATAGGCACATATACACTAAATTAACATATACATACACACACACATTTGATTTGTACGTGTATTTATAAATGTTTGTGATGCTTTGTATGTTCAATGTCTATATTATTATTTTTTTGGCATTTTGTGAGCTCGTCGTAATTGCGACTAATAAATATTTTTTTGCTTTCATTTGCAAACGTTCAGATAATACGATGTGATACTTTTTATATTTGTGTCGATTAAAATTATCGATAAAGTGCAAGTATCGTGCATCCCTAGTTCCATCTCTATTGTGAACCAGTTTTTCTTCAAATTGCAAGCTCATTAGTGTAGACCGGGTTTTATCATAGTCTATAATAATGCGACTTCTAGTTTACACGGTGCTAGTTGTCTTTTGCGATTTGAGTCTTTAAGATCTGCGCTGTATGTTGTGTTTGCCGCTTTTTGAGTTTGGAAAAATGTATTATAATAATTTAAAGGCAAGGAATTTTAGATATGTTCGTTTAACAGCAGTAATTTAAGTTGGTTGACTGTGTTGTCATTTAAAACAGATTAAGGATGCGTCCGAATTAAATGCAAGTTCACAAACATGCATTTAATTGGATTTATGAGAAAGATTCATTTAACAGCAGTGATTTTAAGTTGGTTGACTGTGTTGTCATTTAAAACAGATTAAGGATGCATCCAAACTAATGCAAGTGCACAAACATGCATTTACTTGAACAAACACTAGATTCTGTATACAAATATTTTTAACTAAAGCGGCATGTCGTTGTAAATAACATATTTTTTAAATTAACACGGCAGGTCATCTTATGGAAGCCATGTAGAATAACAGAAATGTCAAAGAATCACATTTTCTAACTATATACAAAGTGAAATTACAAATTTCCTTAAATTTATACAAAAAAAAACTACCAGTGCATGTTTGATACAAAAAAAAAAACGCAGAATGTAACAAGCTACAAGATTCAATTATGGAACGCTAATTAAAAACTCAGAAACTTACTGGCCAGTTTGAACTTTGACCAACGAGAACGTTCTACATTTTGTTACAAAGTTCTAAGTTTAAAAACTATGTAACTATGCAGTACTTTGAGTCTTACGTTCAACTATTAAAGTCGTATTTTAAAATATCTTAGCACAATTCTCCATGGGGAGAAAAGTTTCTTAAAAGTTATTTTTATAGGACCTTATCTTTTTAAATTGTTTGTGAAACTGACGTTAAATATGTATAATAGAGTCTTTGCCTTTTCTATTTGGCAGGGGATGTATAAAAAGAACTAAATTTTGGAATAAAATAGGTACTTTGTCTTTTACACCGTGATTCCTAGTCGCACATCGCTTTGTTTATTTCTATAGGATACTGGGATGGATTTTACACAGCACTTAAAGCAACTAATTCTCAATATTTTTGGTCAAAGGTGTGTGATTTGATCAAGAAAATAAATAAACTCCTTTATTTGAAGTCGGTAAAAAGGAATGTTAGTATATGAAACGCTGGGTTCTCTATGTATTTGGTATTGCAAGTGTCTGCCTATAAGTGAACGGTCAAAGACAAACTAAATCAAGATTGTAAGGTACGGACCTAACCATCTTGATTTAGTTTGTCTTTGGATAAAATTTCTTTTCCAAGGAGCTTGTGTCTAAACTATGGCAGCCGTTCAAATCGACCTTAAGGTTAAGCCGTGCTTGCCTATTTTGGTCTGTGGATGGGTGACCACCCGTTACATACCGAGTTTCCACCGTGCTTCGGAAAGCACGTTACGCTTTTGGTCCCGGCTATTATTTTGTAGATTTTTGACAGTTGTTACAGATAGTGTCCCGAAAGTCTGACAAGCAGTCTTATTATGGGGTATCGTATTACTCAGTACTAACTGGGTTGTGGAGGTCAGATAGGCAGTCGTTCCATATAAAATACTGGTATTCAGATGCACTCGGTTAGACTGGATACCGACCTCAACATTGTAATTAGTTAATTTAAATAAAAATATATCACCATGTTTTTAATTTGCACGCCGAAATTAAAGGCAAAATAAGAGATCAATATTGTCTACTTGTCAACCTTCTGTACCTTATTTATGAAAATAAATGATTTTGTTTGTTTGAACATAGTTGGGCAAAGGCTAGGCAGATGATGATTTCTTATCCCTAAAGTATGGCTCCATGAGACAATTACCAAACCCCGCCCAAGCAAAAACGCGGGTACAACGCGGCTAGTAACTCAATGTTAAATTCAACGTATAACTTCACATGTTATGTCTACATAACCAAAAACCGACGTCCCAAAAATCACTAAATCCATCATTACTCAAAACTTTTCATTTCCAAACATTGTAACACATTTTAATAAACTAAAAACCGGGATATTCCATTAAACAAAAACGATACGACTGAACGAGTTAAGCCGAGACCTAATAGGTAGATTGTACAGGTGTACAGTCAGACGGAGCAACAAGTTCTTTATCATCTTCCTGTTTGTTTTTAAAGGCAACCGCTTGTATACCTCTGAGGTTGTTAGCTGCTCAACGGGTCTCAATACTCAATTCATTAATTGCATTCCACAATGTATAAGCTTGTTGTTCGGATGGTAAATCATCAAATAACTTTCCCCGCTCTGAGATCAGGGAAAGTGTCAGACTTTTACTGACTAAAACCCAACCTTGTTACTTCTTTTGCCCTTTATATTCCGTGGCCACGGTATCTCTTTCGAACAACCTGTAACCCCGGCAGGAGGTAACCCCAGCAGGTCAATTAGACGATAACAGGAAGTTTTGAATGTCAATAAAAGTCTGACACTCCCCTTCGCTCCACCCAGAGCGGAGGAAGTTATTTGATAATTTTCAGTCGCAAAAAAAATACTGATTGAAATAAATGCTTTGAGTTTGAGTTTATCTGACCTCCACAGTGCTTTGACGGCACGTTTGTGTTCTACGCGTGCCTTAAAGAGATGTACGCAAAGCAGAGGGGCCTGTCAGGGCCACCGCCTGCCTGCTGGGTTTTGCGAAAAAGATACCGCGGCCCCGGAACATAAAGGGCAAAAGAAGGAACATGGGTGGGTTTATGTCAGTAAGAGTCTGACACTTATCTGATGATTACCCATCTGCAAAAAACAAAAATTAAGAAAAGCCACTTAGTGAAGATGCTACAATACACAAACACCTCATATGTTCTAGTAACGGTTAAGGAGACAATCTGATTAGACTGAAAGCCAACCTCGACTTAGTTGGGAAAAGACTTTCATTAATTTCACAGCGTGATATTTTTGGTGTCGACTGTACCCGCAGTACTTAGCACTTAGAACTTCGAATGTACACCGCCGAACAAAAGTTTCGATGTTCGCATTATAAATTCTGCTTTATGAAAATTATTTTGTGTATTCTGTTGGCGTAATATGTGGAGGCTTTTATTCTAAGCCGTGGTTATGAAGTTGTGGAGTTAGAAAATGTGTAGGGCTATTATAGCTTTATTAGTTAGTTGAAATAAAGTTTGTAATGAATTTTAATAGGATCTCCTGGAATCGGAATGAAAACTAAAAATAAAACAGACCTCGGTCGGTTACAGTCTGTCCAACTAGATGCAACTGAGTACCAGTATTTTACATGAAGCGACTGCCTATCTGACCTCCACAACCCAGTTAGTACTGGGTTATACGATACCTGGTATGGTAAGACTGGTTTGCAGACTTTTGGAACACTTAACTATTTGCAACAACTGTTAAAGATCTACAAATGAAAGCTGGGACAATCAGCTTAACGTGCTTTCCGAGGCGGCACGGAGGAAATTCGGTGTGTAATGGGTAGTAAACCGTCCACAGACCAACCTAGGCAAGGGCTTAACCTGAAGATCAACCACAGTGGTTACTACTATACCATTTTTTTTTGAATGTGTGGACTTTGAGGCCTTGAAGATTCTTAGACGCTTGTTAACTTTTATTATTTTGCGTTTCGTATGAAATGACTTATTATCGGGCCTACGCTGTCCTCTCATAGTTAAGTACTAACGCTGTAACAATAACGTAGTGAAACCAAATGATTTTAAATGAGTAACCATGGAGTTTCTTGCCGGTTCTTCTCCATAGGAAACGAACGAACCTATTACCTTTTCTCAATGTTTTATGAGTGCCCATGTATTCATATTCATATCTTTATTGCATTCCATAATGTCTGAAGATCTTAAAATAGGCTTAAAGCTAAGGTACAATTACGTAGGCTTAAGTGAGATAAAAAATATTGATTTAATCGATTATTTAGCCACGAGCTACTCAAATATTAAGTATGTATAAATGTGCTTCAGATATAGGAAAATCGGGAAACTAAATCTAGCTTTATTGAATATAATATTGACACCTGTTGTAGATAAGGCTCCATTCGTTCAAGCCAGTTTATCTGCTCCGGTTTCCCGATAACTGTTGATTTTAATCGCAAAGATAAACACCAATATGTATACTAATGCTAATACATTTACCTCAGGGTTTGTTCGTAGGAATTTATTTGTTTTCATCCATGATTGGTAGTTACGGAAAACGGAAACCAACCCCGAACTTTGAAATAAACGCTTTTTTTTTGGTGTTGGAAATCATCAAATAACTACCCCCGCTCTGGGCGGAGCGGGGGGGAGTGTCAGACTTTTACTGACTAACAGTCATCCATGTTCCTTCTTTAGCCTTTTATGTTCCGGGGCCGCGGTATCTGTTTCGAACAACCCGCCGGCAGGTGGAGGCTCTGGCAAGCTCCTCTGCTTTGCTGACATCTCTTTGAGGCGCGCTTGTACATTTTGTTTTTGTATGACTTGAGTAGGTCGAGTAGTCAATATATATGGCCGTTTATGTCTCAAGCTTGTACGGATCCCTCAGTGCGGGAGTCAAACTCGCACTTGACCGGTTTTTTTTTAATAATCCTTTCCTTACTAATATTATAAAAGCGAAAGTGAGTTTGTTTGTTTGTTTGTTTGTTTGTTTGTTACCTCTTCACGCTTTAATGGCTAAACCGATTTGGATGAATTTTGGTACAGAGATAGTTGGGAACCAGGAGACGGACATAGGCTAATTTTTATTTTAAAAAAGTGGGATATAAGGGAGAACGAGGGAAGAAAAGGGAAAACTTAGCGTTGCTATTACAAATCCATCAGGCGCAAGAGCAAAAACTGCAGGTCTACTTGGTGTGTTATACCGAATTTAACGCGAGCGAAGCCGCGGGCGAAAGCTAGTTAGAAGATAAGAATGCCGTGACCTAAACATGAATGCATTTTAGCTCAATCTGTCATAGGGAAGTGAGTGAAAAACTTCTAAGATTTCTTTGCATAGTTACAGGAAAAACTAATATTATGTGAAAGCGTGTTTAAATACCAAATCGGATAAAGAAACTATATATCACTAGCTTTTGCCCGCGGCTTCGCTCGCGTTAAATTCGGGGTAATACAGTTCCCCTTGCGCCTTATTGATTTGTAATAGCAACGCTAAGTTTTCCCTTTTCTTCCCTCTTTCTCCCTCACATCCCATCCTGGCTCCTGGTTCCCAACTATCTCTGTACCAAAATTCATCAAAATCGGTTTAGCCATTAAAGCGTGAAGAGGTAACAAACAAACAAACTCACTTTCGCTTTTATAATATTAGTAAGGATTTAACTGCAATATAAAAAAATCGGCCAAAAGCGAGCCAGACTCGCGTACTGAGGATTCTGTACAAGTTTGTGACATAATCGGCAATGTCTTTTGACTACTTAGACTCAGATAGTTATTTTTTTACTGCACAAAAAAGGCCCACAAATTTAATAAAGGGCATTGACAGACAGACCGAAAATAAAGTGATCAAATAAGAGTTCTGTGTTTTTCTTTTCAGATACGGAACCCTGAAATCCTTACTAATATTATAAAAGCGAAAGTGAGTTTGCTTGTTACGTCTTCACGCCTAAATGGCTTAACCGATTTTGACGAATTTTGGCACATAGATAGTTGGGACCCTGGACACGGACATATTATGCTATTTTTTTTAAGTGAGAAATGAGGGAGAAAGAGGGAAGAAACGGGAAAACTTAGTATTGCTATTACAATAAATAAGGCGCAAGGGCAAAAATTACACGTAGCAGGTACCTGTAAATCAGGAAAGGGGAACTGTGTTACCCCAAATTTAACGCGAGCGAAGCCTCGGGCAAAAGCTAGTCAAATATATTCTCCAAAAACATACCCTTACTGCAGGCCAGTGTTCTACATCGCAATCAAGCCACATAGCGCTAACCTCGTTTTTAGTAGAATACTGACTCTATGCTGTAACTTCGTAACGCATTCGGCTCTACATTTTTCTTTTTGTTTACCAGCTTTTATTGTCTATTGCTCTACAATTTGTTGTGCTGTTCGTTTAATATTTTTGTCGAACATTTATTACTTTCTGTTGTACAAAGTTGAACGACCTGCTTTTTTGATACTTTTTTTTTCTATTATACAATTTCAAATATGTACACACGGTTTATTTGTCAGCCTCTTTTGGGCAGAACGGGGGGGAGTGGAGTGTCAGACTTGTACTATCTAAAACCCACTCATCTTCCTTCTTTTGCCCTTTATGTTCCGGGGCCACGGTATGCTCTGCTTTGCTGAGATCTCTTTGAGGCGCGCGTGGAACACTAACGTACCGTCGAAACTGCCTTGTGTTGCTATCTGGATTTATTTTGAGCTGAAGTCCTTTAGGCATTATTCACTTTATTCAGTGTAATGTTAAGATGTTCCTGTTTTTTTTATTAATCCTTGCTATTCCTTACTAATGTTATAAAAGCGAAAGTAAGTTTGTTTGTTACCTCTTTACGATTTAATGGATAAACCGATTTTGATGAATTTTGGTACAGAGATAGTTGGGAACCAGGAGACGGACATAGGCTAATTTAAAAAAAGAAGTGGGATGTGAGGGAGAAAGAGGGAAGAAAAGGGAATACTTAGCGTTGCTATTACAAATCAATAAGGCGCAAGGGCAAAAACTGCAGGTAGCAGGTACCTGCAAATCAGGCAAGGGGAACTGTGTTACCCCGAATTTAACGCGAGCGAAGCCGCGGGCAAAAGATAATGTTAAATATACACAATTTTCTTTCTTTTTAATTAAGTCAGCAGTATTTCTCAGATGCTGGCAGGATTTGCCTGTATCTGATGGCGATTGGTTAGCTCCTATTACATAGAACTAGTGAAATGTTATGTTTAAGAGAAAAAGCGGCCAAGAGTGAATGAGACTCGCGCACAAAGGGTTCCGTACAAACTTGCGACATAAATGGCAATAAGGAACTCTCGGTGTTCGAGTCTGACTTCTTCTTCTTGGCTTCCAATCTGGCTGGATACAGCTGAATACCAGTATTTTACATAGAGTGACTGAATACTTTTTGGTAAGATTAGTTGTCAGACTTTCGGGCCAAATGTTTACCTGTAAAGACTGTCAAAATGATCACAAGCTAAATACTGTCTGTATTATGGAAATTTATCTTTTTACTTTGCGGATAGGAAATCATTCAATAAATTCTCCGCTCTGGGTGGAGCGCGGGGTAGTGTCAAACTTTTACTGACTAAGTTTCATCCATGTTCTTTCTTTAGCCCTTAATGTTCCGGGGCTGCGGTATCTCTATCAAACAACCCCTAACCCCGGCAGGCAGTGGCCAGGCCCCTCTGCAAATGAATCATCTTTACTATCAAACTTAGACCCAGCATTATAATGATTACTAGCTTTCGCCCGCGGCTTCGCTCGCGTTAAATTCGGTATAACACACCAAGCAGACCTGCAGTTTTTGCTCTTGCGCCTGATTGATTTGTAATAGCAACGCTAAGTTTTCCCTTTTCTTCCCTCGTTCTCCCTCATATCCCACTTTTTTAAAATAAAAATTAGCCTATGTCCGTCTCCTAGTTCCCAACTATCTCTGTACCAAAATCCATCAAAATCGGTTTAGCCATTAAAGCGTGAAGAGGTAACAAACAAACAAATAAACAAACAAACAAACTCACTTTCGCTTTTATAATATTAGTAAGGATTATTTATTTTACAGACTGCAATGTGGTCTAGTGTGTTAGTAACAATACGACTTAGCCTATGTTAGTACTTAATAAACTAAAAACTAATCGCACTCGATCTCTTCTAGAGATCGAGTGCGATTAGTTTTTAGTTTAGCAGGTTGTCTGCCCAGTCAGCTATCGATTGTAGGATAATGTTGGGACTGCCACGTATCCTGTGGAGTAGCGAGGCAGATTTATTTCGCCACAACGCATCAAAACTTACAAACCGTGCCGCAAACATTGCTGAGGCACTACAGAAGCGTGGCAGAATGATAACTGGATAAAACTGATTCATATACAACTTTCCAAAAGAAATCTCGAAGAGGAGCTCGTGGCTAAATAAATAGTAGCCACTCGGGTCGATCTTTAGGTTAAGCCGCGCTTGCCTAGGTTGGTCTGTGGATGGGTGACCACCCGTTACATACCGAGTTTCCTCCGTGCCTCGGAAAGCACGTTAAGCCGTTGGTCCCGGCTGTCATTTGTAGATCTTTGACAGTTGTTACAGGTAGTCAGTGTTTCGAAAGTCTGACAACCAGTCTTACCAAGGGGTATCGTATTACCCATAATTAACTGGGTTGTGGAGGTCAGATAGGCAGTCGCTCCGTGTAAAATACTGATATTCAGCTGCATCCGGTTAGACTGGAAGCCAACCCCAACATAGTTGGGAAAAGGCTAGGCAGATGATGATATACTTTCCAAAAGAAATCACAAAAAAGGTTACCATCGAAAAAACTCCCCGTCTCTAAAAAACCGATTCACCTCCATAATTCCATCAAACGCCAAATAAATAAAATATAAAGAACCCGTTGACACTCGTATGACGTTTGACTGATCCAGGGGATAGTGCAAAAAGCACGGATTATCCTAGTTGAGCCGCAGAAGTGTCGGGATGTACAAGTTTTGATACTTGTGTCAATATAAATGTTAGTGTGATGTGGAAATGTACTGACAGGTGAAAGATTTGATGTTTTTTTAGGCTATTGCATAGCTTCTATCGTTTATATCTATAATTTCATTACGAATTCAGCGTGTTTGGTAGGGAATCGATAATTGTCAATCGACAGTACGCTGGATCAAACCCAAGCTCTTGTTTTACTTTTTGCGACTTCTTTTTAATTGAATGTACTTTTAATATATATATATAATAATATTTAGTTTTTTTTTATTTATTGCATAAGTTGATAAAAAATGCTATGCAATAGCTTTACTGCGGCAGTCCCCGAGTGCCACACGTATTTTTTGTTTATAGAAATGTTGCCCCACACTAGGCTTTCTCCTGTGAAAGATTTGGAGGCCATCCCATGGGATTCTATTAGCGAGATACAGGATGTTAATGACATGGTGCGTTCCTTTAATCTACACGTAATTAAGCTTTTTGATGCTCATGCACCTATTAAAACCAAAGTGTTCAAGACGCAACCAACACCTTGGATAACAGACATTATAAATTTAATGTTTAAGCTAAGAAATGACGCCCGCTGCCGTTATCGTCAAACGAAACTGGAAGCACACAAACGTTACTACTTGGATCTTAAGCACCAAGCAATAGTTGGTTTACTAAATGAGAAAAAAGCGTTCTTTACAAAATATATAAATGAAAACATTAGTGACCCAAAATCTTTATGGCAAAATATTAAAAAACATGTGCTTCCAGAGAGTGCGAACGATGATGTACTCTTAGAACAATTTAACGACCCCAACGCTATAAATTCCGCTTTTTTAGATGTCCCGGGTGACCCCCATGTCAACGTTACTCAAGAAACTTTTTTTAAATGTAATCGTTTTGGTTCCGCCAATTTTTCAATAATGCCAACAGACGCGAAAACAGTACATAATATAATTAAAAAAATATCTACAAATGCGCAAGGAATTGATGGTTTATCAAGAGACATGCTATCTCTCACACTTCCACAATCATTAAATACAATTACAGAGATAATAAATAGATCCATCACCTCGAATGAATTTCCTATTTTATGGAGAAATGCAATTGTTCGGCCTCTTCCAAAAAACAATAACCCACAAAGCTACAAAGATCTCCGCCCCATAAGCATATTGCCATGTCTATCCAAGGTGCTGGAGAGGGTGGTGTATTTACAGGTCACCGCTTTCCTTGAGTCGCATGGTATGCTGCCTGAACTACAGTCGGGTTTTAGAAAGGGACGCGGAACCGGAACTGCTTTGGCTGATGTCCTGGGTAACATCCTGGAGGCTCGAGACCGTGGTGAAGGATCTATCCTTGTTTTGCTTGACTACTCACGTGCGTTCGATTCAATTAACATCCCTTTACTCATTTCGAAACTGTCGTATTACGGTTTTGATGCGAAGGCGATTCGTTGGTTTGAAAGCTATCTAACCAGCAGAACACAACGGGTTGACCTGCGTAAGAAAGACGGATCCACGCTTTCTTCCTCCGCACAAACAATAACAAGGGGAGTTCCTCAGGGATCCCTGCTCGGTCCACTTCTGTACATTTTATATAGTGCTGACATAACGAAATGCATAATGAACTGCAATTATCATGTATACGCGGATGACACTCAGCTATATTTTTCATTTAACGCCAGTAACACAGCAGCCGCCGTACGTACCCTCAATGAAGAGCTTGATAGAATTGCTATGTGGTCTAAGGAGAATTCTCTAGTACTGAACCCTCAAAAATCTAAGTTCATGGTCATGGGTAGCAGAAAACAAATAAAAGCAATTATCTCTGCTAAACCAGATGTTAAAATATTGGGAGAAAGTATACAAAGAGTAGAAATCGTCTGTAATCTGGGGCTCATCACTGATCCGGAACTGCGGTTTGAGGACCATATAAAAGGGGTAGTAAGGAACTGTTTTTATAGACTGAAAGTTTTGTATAGGGTAAGGGATTTTCTTAGTGTCGCAGTACGTAAGACATTGGTGGATAGCCTTGTACTATCCAAGTTGAATTATTGCGACATTGTATACGGGCCATGTCTTCTTTCACGTACAGAAAAACTAATACAGCGGGTACAAAATGCATGTGCTCGTTACTGTTTAAGCATACCCCGGAGGCATCACGTCACACCGTATCTGAATGAACACAATATCCTGAAAATTACTGCACGGAGGAAACTGCACTTAGCAGTTTTAATGTTCGGTCTAACAAAAACACACAAACCGGAATACTTGTTTCGTAAAATCAGTTGGAGACACGAACACTACAGCTACTCTGCTCGTTCCACTTCCAATCCACTTTCGATGCCTCGACATAAGACCACAGCCTTCAGGGGATGTTTCAAATATGCCGCTACTCGCTGCTGGAATGATCTACCGCCTCCCATAAGATCCTTGACAACAAAACGAAATTTTAAGTTTATTTTGAAAAGAAATCTTTTAGATAAACAAAAGTATGAACAGCAAATACTTTATAAATAATACTTACAAAAGGTTTATCATTCATCGGCAAGGCATAACTATCCAAGCGGCGCGCGCGCAAGCGACGCGAGGGGAGGGGCGAGCGAGTCAAAAAAACACGCCATGGCCTGTGTTTGTGTTGAGGTGGATATGTTCTGTTTGTTCTAGTATCACGTCTAATGATTGGGTTGTTTTATTTTAGTTTTTTTAAATCTCAATACTATTTTTTTTTTTTTTTATTCATTTAAGTATCTAAAATATTGATGTATGCTGTTTCGACTTCCGTACGTTTTACTCATGGGTTGACCACTGAAAACCAGCGCTGTGCTGTGGGCTCCCATGGCACAGCACCATGCTGAGTGGTGACCTACCTGTCGCAGTCACGACGTGCAAGCTTTTTTATTTTATCCCATGTATGTATTAGTAAATGTTTGTGATGCTTTGAATGTTTAATGCTTTTTTAATATTTTGTGTGCTCGTCGTAATTTGCGACAAATAAATGTTTTTTCTTTCTTTCTTTCTGTATCGTGGGTGCGTTCACAAACATTTAAACTCACATACACCAACAGCCAGACCCGAAACAGGTCATACAAATATTTGTTCCGTGCGGGAATCCAACCCGCGACACGCAGCGCAGTTGTCGATCGCTCAGCCACTGCGCCAACCGTGTCGTCAAAATTGATAGTTGGAGGATAACAATAATAATAATACATGGCTCATGAGGGTGCTAGAGATGTATAAAGTTGATGCAACTCTGCGCACCTTCCTGAGCTCGTGTATGAGGCAATGGAGTACAGTCCTTCGCTATCCAGGATGTCGGCAGTTCCAGATGAATAGTGAACCGATAAGGATAGAGCGAGGTATATTCCAGGGCGATAGTTTGAGTCCACTTTGGTTCTGCTTAGCCTTGAATCCTCTAAGCACGCTGCTAGAGAATTCAGGTCTTGGCTATCGATTGAGGAGAGGTGGTCAGGTTATATCTCACCTTCTTTACATGGATGACCTGAAACTCTTTGCCCCCAACGATTTGCAGCTGATGGAGCTACTGAAGGTAACTGAAACTTTCAGTAGTGCCATCAGAATGGAATTTGGTGTGGACAAATGTGCGGTCATGCATGTAAAGCGAGGGGAAATTGTGGAATCTGTGGGAACCCAGCTCTCAGATTCCATAAACCTTAGATCCCTCTCAGCAACCGAAACCTATAAGTATTTGGGGATGTCGGAAGCGCTGGGCATCAATGGTGCTGACATGAAGCAATCGTTGAAAGAGCGCTTCTTTGGCCGCCTGAGAAAAGTATTAAATAGTCTTTTATCAGGCGGAAACAAGGTGCGTGCTTTCAACGGTTGGGTCATGCCGGTTTTGATGTACTCTTTCGGCATACTCAAATGGACTCAAACAGAACTGGACACCCTGGATAGGAAGGTCCGTACATTGTTAACGGCATTTCGTATGCATCACCCACGTTCTTCGGTTATGAGACTGTATATCCCACGGAGTTGTGGAGGTCGAGGCTTTTTAAACGCCAAGACTCTCCACAATCGCGAGATATGCAGTCTCAGGGAATATTTCCTAGAAACCGACGTGGGAATGCATCGGGATGTGGTTGCAGTGGACAAAGGCCTCACCCCGCTCTCCTTGGCTAAGGAGAACTGGCGCAAACCTGTAGTGCTTGACACTAACGACCGCAGGGAGGTATGGCAGAGTAAGGAGCTTCACGGACGCTTTTTCCGGGCCCTACATGGACCCGATGTAGATCAGTCAGCGTCCGTAGCCTGGCTACGTTCCGGGGATCTCTTTGGAGAAACCGAAGGTTTTGTCTGTGCAATTATGGATGAAGTTATGATGACGAATAACTACCGGAGATTTATTGTGAAGGACGGCACGGTTGACATATGTCGGGCATGCCACCGTCCGGGTGAATCAATTCGACACATTATCTCCGGTTGTTCTCGTCTAGCTAACGGAGAGTACTTACATAGACACAACCTTGTAGCCAGGATTATCCATCAGCAACTTGCTCTAAAATATAATCTTGTGGAATTGGAAGTGCCGTACTACAGGTATGAGCCCGACCCAGTTCTCGAACATGGCAATATTACATTGTACTGGGATCGATCCATCATCACTGACAGGACTATTGTTGCCAACAAGCCTGATATAGTGGTGGTGGATCGATCAGAGCGGCGCGCAATGATTGTTGACATAACAGTCCCGCATGATGAGAACCTCGTGAAAGCCGAGAAAGATAAGCAAATCAAGTATATTGACTTGGCTCGCGAGGTTGTCGATATGTGGGATGTGGACTCAGCGATCATTGTGCCGATAGTCGTTACAGCCAATGGCTTAATTGCCAAGAGCCTCGATCAACACCTGAGAAGGCTCTTGTTAGGCAGCTGGATCAAGGGCTTGATACAGAAAGCGGTACTCCTGGACACGGCTCGTATTGTTAGGAGGTTCCTTTCTCTGGAGCCCTGACCGCCGGTAGCTTGGATCCTGTTCCCGATACCGGTGGGCTACTATTTTTATATTTTTAAATGTTTTTTTTTATGGTTTTTATTAAGAAATATTTAAAAATGTAATTCTATGTAAAAAAACCAATAAATGAACTTCAAATAAATAAATATCTTGGGACAACTCACACACGGATATCTGATCCCAAGCTAAGCAGAGCTTGTGTTATGGTAAGGTAACCAGACAACAGATATACATACTTATATAATTTATAAATACATACATATTATAAGTTTTTATACGTTTGTGAATCACTGGTGCCTGTGGTTGGTATTGAAACACCTGTATTACAAGTCACCAGGTTTCCACACATAATTAGTTTTACAAAAGTCATTGTTGACTATCAATATTAAAGAATAGCTGGTGCCCGCGATTTTGCCCGCATGATATCGAAAAATAGATTTATCCTTTATGTTATTCCAGATCTACCTCTACTACTTAAGATCCGTTTAGAGTTTAAAAACGTTTTGTTGGCGCTGTTTGGTTATGAAAACAGCAATTGTATCAAATGAAAATCCAGTATATGTGTACGTCAAGTAGGTATATTTCCGTTCAACTTTTTATAATATCCATCTAGATATTACTAAGCACAGTACAAGTCCCATGACGCGGGTGCGCCTGTCTACGGTTTAATTTAATTAAACAATTACACTAACAATTCAATTAATTCACACTATTAAGCTGACATCACAATTATTTTGTTTAAACATTAATTTAAATGGAGTGGCTGACTCATTCTTCTAGTGGCTGCTGATCATAAGATCCAGCTTTTAATTCCCAGTTTAGGCAAGTTGTTTTTAGGTTTTTCCTGTAGAAATGCCCTCAATGAGTGCCCCATTGAGGGCAATAGGGGCAAAATTGATAAAACGTGTGTGTACATTAAAATAGAAACACTTCTGCTTAACTCTCCTCCTTACAAGCATGATGTTATATGTGCCGTATTCATTTGTTCTTTGAGTAAAAACGCCGAAAGGGAACTCCCCAGAAGGGCATGCACTGAACTTGTGTTGGTAATTGGTCATCAGAAAAGGAAGGTGCAAAAGTACTTGCAATAGGGTAGCTATCAGGGTCAAAGTTCATTCATATCATCATCATCAGAGGTCATTCTATTTACTCCGTCTTTTAGATTATTCAAAAATAAGGGACACTTATTTTTATTTGTAAACTAGCTTTTGCCCGCGGCTTCGCTCGCGTCAAATTCGGTAGCGCCTTATTGATTTGTAATAGCAACGCTAAGTTTTCCCGTTTCTTCCCTCTTTCTCCCTCACATCGCACTTTTTTTTCAAAAAAGTTAGCTTATGTCCGTCTCCTAGTTTCCCAACTATCTCTGTACCAAAATTCATCAAAATCGGTGTAGCCATTAAAGCGTGAAGAGGTAACAAACAAACAAACTCACTTTCATAATATTAGTAAGGATTAGACCAAAAATGACAAAGATAAAAAGTTTAAAGTTACTTTTCACTTTAGTGTATGAAATTAAATTAACTTTTACTGTTATTAATATTGAATCTTTTGACAGTTATTCTAATTATAGTCTATTGCATTATAATTTAATATTAATAATCTAAATTTGTATGTTATGTAATTTATTTGTTTGACATGTGTTTTGTGTATAATGTTACCTAAAATGAGTCGTTTTGTTACTTTAAATAAATACCTAAATGACAATTGAATGACGACACGATTGGCGCAGTGGCTGAGCGATCGACTGCTGCGCTGCGTGTCGCGGGTACGATTCCCGCACGGAACAAATATTTTTATGACCTGCAGATAGTTGTTTCGGGTTTGGCTGTTTGTGTATGTGATTTTAAATGTTTGTTAACGCACCTACGTTACAGGAGAAATCCTAGTGTGGGGCAACGTTTTAAAAAAAAAATACAATTTGAAACCAATACTTTACCGCGTGCCCGAGATAAAGGCTTGTTAAAAAACAAAGTGATTGCATAAGGGTTCTGTTATTTCGTTTGAGGTAAGGAATCCTAAAAAGCAGTATGTAAGGCCCGTAGCGCTGGTGGTGTCATACTGTAGTGTATCCCTTGAGGAGCAAAGGAAACAGGCGTAAGTTTATGTATGTATTAATTTGTTTTATGTTGTCACCTTAATGGTGTATTACCACGCACTGTTGAAATGACTAAACAAAAAATAAATAAGTGAATTAACTGCTCCCTTAGGATGGAAAAAGTTTATTTCATATGTATAAAAATATACGTTTCCGGAAACAAATAGTTTTGGAAATATATTTATTTTATTTTATATAATTTTTGTACCTTATCACAATGTTGTCGTATTTTACCCAAAGGTTGACTGGTAGAGAATGCCTTATGGCATTAAGTCCGCCTATGTACCACTATTGTTCATGAAGATAGGTGGCAGTGAATTACTCTTTTGGACCGGGTTTGATTCTCGTAAAAGACAAATGAAATGATTGCCCTACTTGTTCTTAGTAGTGTCGGGTACTTTCATACAGTTACATTTCAAAACCAGTTTGTCTGAAGAGTCTATAATAGTACCTAACTTTCATATGTGCCACGAGTTCGATCCCCGCTCGGCACAAATATGTATGAACTACAGGTAGTTGTTTCGGGTCTGGCTGTTTGTACGTGTGAATTTAAATATTTGTAAACGCACCCACGATACAGGAGAAATTCCTAGTGTGGGGTAAGATTTAAAAAAAAACAAAAAATACTATATTTAAACACACACAAATTCCTTTCATCATATTGTATTTTTTTTTGGAATTGTATATGTTATTTGTGTGCATAAATAAATACACAGTTTACATGAAAAATCACGATCATTCAAATGGTTATTTTAGTATGTTCCTTCAATTATAAAAAAAACCACAGTATGTAACGTAATTTGGGTAGCTGCTCATGATAAACCTTATCATCTTCGAACCACGTTACACCCTTTTCTAACTTTATTCAAAAAAGCTGCTCATATTTGGAATATTCTGTATATGCACAGACAGAATATTCCAAACATGAGCAGTAGTGAACTTGCTTCTTGATATGAAAGAAGGCAAATACCCCTCAAAATAAGAAAACAATAAACTGTGGAACACAATATGGCGCGTTTTGTGCACCACACTACGTGAAGCTACGACCTGTGACGTCACTGCTGCATTTTACGACTATTACTGACTTATGGAAGAGACACGACTTGCTCACTTAAAAAAAACAAGTGAAAGAAGTAATTTAAAGGTTGCTACGTATCGCACCTAAAACACTAGGGTGTAGCGAAGGGCAGGGCGTTTTTGTGGGACTGTCTCTTGTAATGTGACGTTCAAAAAGTGCTGATTATCAGCCTAATTTGAATAAATGACTTTTGATTTGATTTGATTTGACAGCGATGTGATTTGCGAGGCAAAGGTTCTCATGTAAAAGAAACAAATGACTTTAGTGTAGGATATTTTAATTATAAAAATAGTAACACTAACATAAAATGTGAATTGATTAGCAAACTGGACCATCACAGTACTTGCAACTGTTATTGTGGTCCAATACACGGGCTTGCGGGTTGTTTGAACGAGATACCGCGGCCCCAGAACATAGTCAGTACAAGTCTGACACTCCCCCCCCGCAAAAAAATGCTCTAGAGTATGAGGATTGAAAGATTCTTTGGGATTTTCAACATTGACAAATAATATAAAATTATGAGCATCTTGAAAAATATGATACAAAACTTGTTAGTACGAGGTAAATCTCCCACAAAATAAGAAAGTAACAAACAGTAGAACACAATATGGCGCGTTTTGTGCACCACACTGTGTCTACGTGGAGCTATGATCTGTGACGTCACTGCTGCATGCTACAGCGAATTAGGAACGAATGGAAGAGACATTTAAATATTAAACTTTGAGTAGGTACTGAAACTATTGCTTGTGGTATCTTTAAGAAAACTTTTTTGTCAAGAAATATTGACTTCCAAAAAAGACGGAAAATAAATTTAATTCCGGAATTCGGTGACTTTTAAACGTAAAAATTTACGCAAGCAATAGAGATAAAAAATCATATGGAATCCCTTAGGGAGTATACCTTTTCGATTAAAAAAGAATTTCGGAAATCGGCTCACAATCGACGGAGTTATCGCGTAACAAACATACAAAAAAAAAAAAACACAGTCGAATTAAGAACCTCTTTCTTTTTTGAAGTCGGTTAAAATATTTTCAGAAGTTATGACTGATGAGCTCGTCGCTAAATAATAATTATTGACAATCGAGTCGAGGTTAAGCCGCGCTTGTCTAGGTCTCTCCGTGGGTTGATGACCACCCATTAGTAACCAAGTCACCTTCGTGCCTCAGCAAATAGGCTAAGCCGTTGGTCCCAGCTGTTATTATAGGTAGTTTGTTGGTGTCGATATTCTGACCAGACTCACCAAGGAGTGTCGTATCGTATTACCCAGCTATTAACTGGGTTGTGAAGACCATGTAATCAATTGAATTCGGTAAGACTGGAAACCGACCCAAACATAGTTAGGAAAAGGCTTAGCAGATGATGAACAATTAATGACGTGATGCTCTGACTAACAGATATTACGTGAATTCCCAAGATAATCTCATTTTGTGTTCTAAGTAGAGAATTACTGCATAGCAGATGCAAAAAAGCCATTGGAAGCGTCAATTGTCTTTTTTATGAATTCTGTCAATTTTAACGACATTCATCATTCATCATCAGTCATTTTAAGACCTGGTTCACTATCAAATAGTAGTTAAATACAACAAAATTTTGTCTCTGCAGGAAAAAACCCGTACCACATTTGATCAATAACCTTGTACACTTATAACTCTTTTAAGTGCGCTCACATTGCAACGAAAACTACACTCATACCCCATCCAGTTCCATTCAACATCTTTTACAAAGAAACCCTGCGTCTCCAAGCAGAAATATGAAATTTCGCCGTTTCGACATCTCTTCAAATGGCTGCTGCGATATTTTCGTCGCCGATGTGACTCGAACTGACGGCGTTATGATGTCAAGGAAACTGGGCTTTATATTCCATTGAATCGTGGTAACAGTTGAGTTCATATTTTGATTCTTATAAAGAGGGTTTAATGTTCTTTTTGGAATAAGAGTATTACTTCTCTCGTTGCAGGGCATAGAGCCAACATTGATTATATTGTCCGTTTTGTTTTGAGTGTGAAATCATCAAATAACTTCGAAGGGTGAAGTGTCAAACCTTTACTGACTGAGGGGCCGCGGTAACTCTTTCGAATAACCCGCCACTCCGTCAGGTGGTGACCCTGGTAGGCCCTTCTGCTTTGCTGACATTGAAACACAAACGCCCTGTCGTCACTAGATGGACGGACGGTAAGCTACTCATTGCTCACCGTCCACAGACGATCTACGATGGCCGGGAGTAGTCACGCGGTTCCCGACGCCCGGAGCGTCTCCCGCGGTGGCTGAGTTGGTTTGAAGTTCAAAACCTCCAACTTCTGGCCACCTACTTCGCTAGAATATCTGCTTCGCAGAAGGAGATCTAGGATGCAAATTCAGACGCAAGAGTACAGAGGTGATATTATGGCACCTTTTTTTTGGGGTCTTCAAATAACTTCACCCGCTCTGGGCGGAGGGGGAGTGTCAGACTTGTACTGACTAAAACCCAACATTGTTTCTTCCATGCAACCCCGGCAGACAACCCGCAACCCCGGCAGATATTTATTTATTTATTTATTTATTAAAACTTCATGTACAAGTAACAAAAACATTGTACAAAGGCGGACTTAATGCCTTGGGCATTTTCTACCAGTCAACCTTAGGGTGATGCAGAGACAAAGACATAGTAGGTGCAATATGACAAGAAATATCAATTTTATTAATAATAAATACACATATACATACATAGAAAATATAAAAAGTAAAGAGAGGTAAAAAAAGATATTATGGTAGCTTACCCTTTATCGTCATTGAAACGAATGCTAATTTTATTCCATTTATGAACACAATATCGCAGTGTCCGAATCGACACATTTTAATTTAAATATGACAACTCGGACATCGCGAAATGATTGATTGTTTAGTATAGTCAAATATAAAAGTTTTAAAATTTAACCAACACCAGACTAAAATAATTGTTTATTAAAACGTCTGCTTTCTTTAAAATTTGGTTAAAAACTGTTGTTTTACAACTATAGACAACGGAATCCGGATTTCTACAATTAAGGTATCGGTTTTACAATGGACACTTTTAATGTGCACGTCTTGCTACATCGTTCTCACATAGTTTACCATATTAACACGAATTATGTAACCAAGGTTTTGTAACAATATTCTGATTTAAAAGAATGTCCATGGAGTTTCTTGCCCATTCGTCTCCATAGAGATCTACGCTTTGGAATGGGCAACTACAGTACTTTCACAGTTAGGTATTATGCCTTGTGACTGAGCTTCATTTCTATTGTTGTCAATGTTTCGACATTTCAAAAGTGCCTGTAACTGGCCTACCTACTTGAAATAAATGATTTTGATTTGGATTGATTTTGATTTTGGTGGAAGTTTTTTATATGGTTGAACAAAACAGCTTATTATTATTACACTATTAGCTATTGCCCGCAACTTAGTTCACGGAAAAAAACCCGTAAGAGGAAACTGAGCTTTATACTAACTTGATACTTATTCAGTCGTATCAAAAGTTACAGTCTGTTAATTAATATTCCGATTTTCTTTTGTTACAGGTACTTATAATAAGAACATTAACTGTCCCGTTGCATAGAAAAGAACAAGATTAAATTATCACGTGTTTACATGAAGTAGTAAGTATAAATGGATAAAAAAAACTGCCTCGTTGTCTAGTGGTCGCAAGTCCAACTACTGAGCATGAAGTTTCTGGGTTCGATTCCCCGGTGGGGGAATTGTTATGTGGTTTTTCTATCAGGATTTTTCAGCTACAGAGTCTGGATTTGTGCTCGGTTAATAGCAACAGGCTAGCCTCCTGTTATATGGGAATTAAATATTACTTACTTATAGTAATTACAACGGGATGTTTACGGTTATTTTGGGTGGTAAAAGCAGACAAAACTGTCTAACGTCTTCCTGATTGGTTGTTTGCGTAACGTCCAACCTCAATAACACCAGTTTATCCATGATCACAGCGTATGCAACTGTGCCCAAATATCGGAAACTCACTTTGTTTGTTTGTTACGTCTTCACGCCTAAATGGCCAAACTGATTTTGATGAATTTTTTTACAGAGATAGTTGGGACCCCGGAGAAAAAAAAATATAGAAAAAGGGGGAGAAAGACTAAAAACAAAAAAAACTTTCCCCTTTTCTACAAACGGGGAAAGTTTTTTTTGTTTTTCGATCATCACGCGGGTTAAACTTAGCGTTAGCCCAAAGTAACTATGCCACGCGGACGAAGTCACGGGTGGAAGCTATTACTTCATAATACTTTATCTCGTTATGGTCATCAATCCATAGGCCAAACTCGGCAAGCCATGCTTAACCTTAAATACTGATATTATTTATCCACGATTCTCTAAAATCGCTCATCAAACTTGAACAGCTTAAAGTTATCCCTAGCAACTGAAGTTATCAACTTAATCACTTGCACTTTACCAAGGTTATGCAAAGGCTGAGCCGGGTCAATCTAGACTGAAACACAAAACTATCGAACTATCTAGATAGACTGGGATTAGGCGAGAGGCACACGTTAGTCAAAAAATTATTTATGCTGTCATTATGCTGAGCTGGTTCCAGCGAAAGCTAAAAGAGACCAAATAGGATTTTGGTGCAATTTTGAGACACACACCGCTCAGTAGTGGGCGACCTTAATAAATATATTTATTTTATTTTTAAATATATGTGATGTGTCTAAATGCCTATGGGTCGATCTAATAATAATTTATGTACACACAAGAAAAAACACAGGAAAACATCATAAAAAAAACAAAGAGTACAAAGGCACAGCTTATTTCTAAAGAAATTTCTACCAGCAGGCCTGCGAGAGGAAATATGAAGAATGAAACGTAGACAATAGTGTGTGAGAACAGGAAGAGAATAGTAACTAAAATAAGAATGTCTTAACCTAAATATAAGTACACATATAAGCATAATAATATTTAACTATATACATACATAACACAAAAATACATTAACAGATATGTAAATACAATATTATAAATATTCACAATTGAGAGGAAAGGTAATGCTCTTTTAATCTAGTTTTAAAAATTGAAATGCTTTTCAAGTCTCTAATGCTAGGCGGGAGTGAGTTCCACAATCTTACGGCATGGATGGAGAAGGAATAGGAATAGTAGCTAGTTTTATGAGGAAGGGATTTAAGGAGGGATCTGAGGTGCGATCTACAAGGGGTGTCCCGAGGGCGAGCGTAAGTAAAACGCTCACGCAGGTAGGAAGGATAGGACGGGTTATGTAAAATATTAAAAAGGAGACATAGTATCCGGGTGTTCCTGCGAAGGCGGATAGGGAGCCACTTGAGTTCTTTGCGAAGGTGAGAAACATGGTCATACTTCCGAAGACCAAAAACAAAGCGAATACCTAAGTTTTGCAATCTCTCAAGCTTGTTTAATAGCTCCTCAGTAGCATCCAGGTAACAGGCATCGGCATAATCTATAATCGGCTGAATAAGAGTTTGCGCTAAAGTAATTTTAGTCTTCAAAGGCAGGAGACTCTGAAGGCATTTCAGCGAATGGAAGGAGAAATGTACCTTACGGCTGACCTCGTTGACTTGAGCCCGCCATGAGAGATTTGATTCAATAAGTATACCCAGATCTTTGGCTGTATCAGTATAGTCAATGCGAACACCATCGAGGTATAACGGCAACAGTGATGTAACAACAGCCGCATTGCGAATGAATCTGCTGCCTATGATCATAGCCTGAGATTTAGAGGGATTTATTTGCAAGCCGAATGACTTAGCCCATGCGCTGATTTCAGCCAGGTCTTGATTCATAGCAGCAATAGCAGAGTCCGCATCAGCTACAGTAAAATGTCGGTAAAGTTGCAAGTCGTCTGCGTAAAGATGGAAACTAGAAGAGATAACACTAGTAACAAAGTTAATAAAAATAGAAAAAAGGAGAGGAGAGAGAACGCTTCCCTGAGGAACACCCTCAGTGAGGCTACACCAATCAGAAAAGGACTCTTCAAGGCGAACACACTGAGACCGTCCCCGGAGATAAGAGTTGAACCAGGCCAAGGCGGAAGAAGAGAAATTTATGGCTTTGAGGATACCTAGTAAAATATCGAAATCCACCGAGTTGAATGCGCTGCTAAAGTCAAGTAAAACAAGAACAGTAAGGGACTTATTTTCCATAGCCCAGCGGATGTCGTCAGTTACTTTTAGAAGTGCAGTTACAGTGCTATGACCCGAACGGAAACCAGACTGAAAAGGTGATATTAAAGAATTGGATTCCAAGAAAAATTTTAACTGTCTATGTACTATGTGCTCAAAGACTTTAGAGAGAAATGGAAGAATAGAAATTGGTCTATAGTGTGACAGTAAAGACCCGAACTAACTTAGTCAACTTTACTTTTTTTTTAATGTGTTCCTTTTTTTTCAGTGTGATGGTTCTTTTGTATTAATTCTTGTATTGTGTCTTTTGTTGCATCAAATAGATGATTTATCTATCTAACTATTAAAAATCTTAAACACTCTTAAAATAAATTAGTAGCAATATGAGTTATGTGTTAAGTAGGAGTATAAGGCTTTCATGGGCCTATCTCATCGCTCTTTGTTATTGGGATCGAAAGCGTGGGGTTCAATTCTCGGATAGAGTTAAAGTATTATTCGATATTATTCATAACGAATTTTGCAGGGAGGAATGAGGAAAAATAGAATACATAAAAACATTAAAAAAATAACGACATAAAATACACAATAAAAGAATATACCCACATACATACAAGTAAAAAGACAAATATATAACATAAATAAAATGTAATAAATGACTTATTGTCGGGCCTACGCTGTCTGAGCCGGTTCTTCTCCATAGGAAACGACCAACCCGAACAGTGCACCTTTTCTCGACGTTTTATAAGTGCCCATGTAAGCTGCAACTGTGGTAAAATGGAAAGATAATTTTCTTTTACTCTTCTCTTCATGATTCATGATCATTGTCATGTGTGCAAAGCCTTACCTATACCGAGAGAGATGTGTGGACTGTAGCAGCATTCGATTAAGGTGCTCTACGACGCCTCTTTGAGCCATTTAACCGTGGATAGATGCTGAATATATCGGGGACAGAATTTCATGCGTTTGGTTCCCAAAATTGTATTTTAAACCCCTCCTTTTGAGCACGGCTTTTGGGTTAAAACGATTATTGTGAAAAAAAAACGTATCCTATGTTTTGTTCCAGACCATAATCTACCTATGTGCTAAATTTCATCAAGATCCGTTCAGCTGTTTTGTCGGGAAAAAGTAATATAATATTAATGATAATGATAAATGATGATTATTTTGCAAGTAGGTTTTCACAAACACTTTTACACGTCATTTTTTTTTAAACTAGATGAGGCCGATGTTTCATACCCGACTACTCTGAGAAGAAACAGCCGAAACAAACTCAGAGGTCATAGTCTCTTTTAAGGTCCAGACAAAATAATCTTGGTCAACTTACATGAGGACCATGCAGATAGTGTCTGAAATGGTATTTTTAAGAAAGCACCACACAGATTTAGTGGACCTGTCCAGTCAGTGCAAGCATTTGTCAGTTATCGTGTAGCTCAACTCATAACCCAAGGAGCTCAACGACACGACGAACAATACCAAAAAAAGGACATTTGTGTAGGTCGCTTATAGTACTCAAACTGCCAGACTATCGTCAAAAAACAAAGTAAATAAAAGAAATGATCCACATGGTCTTCACATTCACAATAAACAAATAAAAAAAAATACAAAATTAAATTAATGAGATCATAAAATGTCATAAATTAAAATAATAAGGAAAATAAAATGTCACAAATAATAATAATAAAAAGAAATGTAAAAATAAAAAAATAAACAAAGTAATGTCAAATTGTATAAAATAAACGAATAAACAATAAATAAGTGAAACAAAGGAAAATTTTGACACTCACAGAGCACATTAAATTGGAGCAGCTTAATCCCAAGCCTTTTTATCTTCAAGGTAATGATTCATATTATAGTAAGCTTTCAGACATAGCTTACGTTTTATAAAAGATTTAAATTTATTGAGGCTTAGTGTTTGAATATCGCTTGGTAGTTTATTATAATAACGTATACATTGGCATGTGAACGTACCCCCTATTTTTTTGAGCCTCGTTGCAGGAACAACAAATTTGTGTTTGTTCCTTGTATTTATGTCGTGGATATCACTGTATTTTTTAAACAATTTTATATTTTTATGCGCGTACAAAAGGTTTTCGTAAATAAACTGAGAGGGCACAGTTAGTATGTTAATCTCTTTAAATTTTTCTCTGAGGGAGTGTCTAGGACTTAATTTATACATTGAACGAATTGCCCTCTTTTGCAAAATAAAAATTGTCTGAATATCGGTGGCATGGCCCCACAAGAGAATACCATACGACATCACACTGTGGAAATAACTAAAATAAACTAAACGGGCTGTCCCTAAATCAGTCAAATCACGAATTTTTTTAACGGCGTATGCTGCAGAGCTAAGCTTTTTTGACAACTTATCTATATGAGGGCCCCACTGAAGCTTAGCATCCAAAGTTAAGCCTAAGAACACTGTGTTATCTTCCGGTTTCAACTCTTCATCCTTGATTAGTACACTAGTTTCCACTTGTCTAACATGAGGTAACGTAAACTTAATGCATTTGGTCTTTTTCTCATTTAGAAGTAAATTATTAACGTTAAACCAATTAACGACCTTTGCCAGAGCGCTATTAACATCGTCACTAGCTAGCTGCTGACGTTTTAGTTTAAATAAAAGAGAAGTGTCGTCTGCAAACAACACTACATCATGATTATCCTTTATGAGGTAAGGCAAGTCATTAATATAAATAAGAAACAAAAAAGGGCCAAGAATGGAGCCTTGAGGTACTCCCATGCTTACTACAGATCCGGGAGATCTTTTCCCGTTAACATCAACTCTCTGAATCCTACCACTCAAATATGACGTAAGAAGATTCAGAGAGGCGTTCCGGATTCCGTAGTGGTGTAGTTTTCTGATTAATGTTTTATGGAGAACGCAATCGAAAGCCTTGGACAAATCGCAAAAAATTAGTAAGATATATTATATATTAGTATCGAAAAAAAAGTGACCTATGTGTTATTCCAGACCATAATCTACCTAAATTTCATTAAGATCCGTTCAGCCGTTTTGACGTGAAAGAGTAACAAACATCCATACATCCATACATCCATCCGTCCTCACAAACATTCGCATTTACAATATTAGTAAGAAATCGTCTGTGATGTAGATTTGGCTTTCCTTGTTCAAGTCAAAAGTTATTTTGACCTAAGTTATGACTGGACTTGAAAGAATGTGACCTCTGAGTTTGTTGCGCCGTACCGTCTTAGAGTCGACGGAAAAAGAAATGTCCTAAACTAGATTTTGTTTGTTTTTTTGCAGTAGAAAGTTCTCCTGTTTCGTGTCTCTCCAGACATTTAAACTAACACTAACATATCTGCCCCGGAACAACTATCTGTACTACAAATACTGATATATACTGATATTATGTTTATTTTGCAAGTAGGTTTTCACAAACACTTTTACACGTAATTTTTTTTTGAACTAGATGAGGCCGCTGTTTCGTACCCGACTACTCTGAGAAGAAACAGCCGAAACAAACTCAGAGGTCATAGTCTCTTTTAAGGTCCAAACAAAATAATCTTGGTCAACTTACATGAGGACTATGCAGATAGTGGCTGAAATGGTCTTTTTACTTGTTATATAAGTGCTCGAACCCGCGACACGCAGCGCAGCAGTCGATAGCTCAGCCACTGCGCCAACCGTGCTGTCAAAGTTTATCTCTTGTAATTACTAGTTTTGGAATATATACTATATATTTTTAAATGATGTATTTTTTATCAATGTTTTAAAACAACATTGACAAGCAAATAAGCAGTAAATTTATTAAATCATTTAAATAATATTGTTTACCTAAATATCATTTAAACCTTTGCGCGACAAAGTGTGCAGACGGGTGCAAAGTTTACATACATTGTTACCCTACATTTTTGTAAACAATCGTGCAACGGGTTAAAGATGTACCTATTCATTTTTAATATGTTGTACTATCACAACTACAAGAGTACTTAGTCATTAAATATTAGGTAATCTGAGATAGATAAACGACAATAGTTGATCGTCAACCAAGTGTCTATATTTATCTTCTACGAAATATAAAAATATCAAATGCGCACAAACCCAGGCAACTGTCTTTATATAAGCAATGTAAATATTTGTTTCGTGCGGGAATCGACTTCGCGACCCTGCCAGCCTGTCAAAACCAATTTCATGACATGACATAAATTGCTTCTGATACATAGTACTGATATTATCTTCGCTTACTTTCTTGTTTTTGGTAATGTTGGAGTAAATCCTAGTATTTGGTAGGTGGGTATCATGTTATGTATGTTTTCTTCAAGCTCTCATATTATCTCTTAGTCGCACTGAAAAATGAATCCTTACTAATATTATAAAAGCGAAAGTGACTTTGATTGTTTGTTACGTCTTCACGCCTCTAAATGGCCAAACCGATTTTGATGAATTTTGGTGCTGAGATAGTTGGGACCCTGGAGACGGACACAGGCTTTTTTAAAAAGAAGATTCAAATACGAGGAAGAAAGAGAGAAGAAAAGGGAAACTTAGCTTTGCTATTACAATAAATGAGGCGCAAGGGCAAAAACTACAGGTGGCAGGTACCTGTAAATCAAGAAAAGGGAACTGTGTTACCCTGAATTTAACGTGATCGAAGCCACGGGCAAAAGCTAGTACTCCATAAAAAAATGTGTAAGATACCGTAATACCATAACTAAAATGGCTATAAAAAATACAAATAAAACCTCTTTTTTGTTTTTTATTATTTTCGAAATTGATTTATGTTTATGGTACTGAGTGTGTTTGTTGCAAATAATTTTAAAATGATCTAAAATGCTACATGATAGTTGTATTTTTGATAAAAATTTACGTAAACTTTTAAAAATTGACGAATTCAATTCAATTTTTCAACGACCGGACGGACCTTGGGCTTTAGAGTATTTTGAAAACCATACTATAACGAAATAGACCTCATCGTGGTAGTAGAAAGTAATAGTTAAGTAGAAACCGTTATATCACGAGAAAAGTAAGTGCAAACATATTTGTGCTCGGAACTGTACATTTTCAGCCGTTTTGTAATAATATCGACTTCTCAACTTATTACGACAGACATATCATTTGGGTCTTGTGACAGCTCTAAACGTTTTATATAAGAGTCATGTATTTGTGAATAAGGATCCTTGTCAAACGAAAAAATTGAACCTAATATGGGATCACTTTTCTTTTAAAATAAACGTTGCCCCACACTAGGAATTTCTCCTATATCGTGGGTGCGTTTACAAACATTTAAACTCACATACACAAACAGCCAGACCAGACAACTATCTGCAAGTCATACAAATATTTGTTCCGTGTGGGAATCGAACCACTCGATTGCTCAGCCACTGCATCAACCGTGCCGTCACCCTTCCCCCGCTTCGGGCGGGGGAAGTTATTTGAAGATTTTCCATCCGCAAAATAAGCGTATTTTGTCGTAATTTATATACCCTTAAAGTTCATATCTAATATATAAATATATGTTAGTTACCGTACTCCTCCGAAACGGCTCGACCGATTCCTATGAAATTTTGGGTACATATTAGGTAGGTCTGAGAATCGGCTAACATCTATTTTTCATACCCCTAAACCTCAGCGGGTGAAACCGCTGGGCACAGCTAGTGTTCCTATATTTCTTTTGAAAAATTATAAAGAATATTCAACAGTACTGAATATTGCGTTATATTCAGTAGCCACTGTTCTGTTACTCAAACACGTTTGATATTTCATTTTAAACATTGTAGGTTTCGTAACTTGTTCACGTTTTAAATGTCCAATTTTCTCATTTCTGCTACACACGCGACAGTTCAACAGAATGAAATATTTCTGACATTTTTCTTCTATGATTTTTGAATTCTTAATTATAATTTTAATTTGTATGTCGGTATGACAAGACATATCAAGAACGAGCTTTACTTAGAACATCCTATTAATGTAACTACCTGTGTCTTACAAATAAATAAATGATTATGATAATGATTTTTATGATTAACTTTAACAAGTATAAAGTGGGTGTCTGTCTAACTATTTTAAAATTACACCCGTAATGATATAGTATTATTTATTATAAAAAAAAACAATCTAGAAACTCGTTCTACTGCCTGTTTGCTTTGGTGACTAAAAGCGCGACTGCTAAGCCTTAGGTACTTCTTTCGATTCCCACGTAAAACAAAGTTGTTTTAGGGCCTTTCCATCAGGGGTTTCTGAGTAGCAGCTACAGAGCCTGAATTGATACTCGGTTGATAGTAATAGCCCGATTTATTTTTATACGTAAAATATACAGGAGAAATTCCTAGTGTGGGGCAACTTGGAATTTCTCCTGTATCGTAGGTGCTTACAAGCATTTATACTTACATACACTAACAGTCAGATACGAAACAACTACCCGTAGGTTATCATCATCATTTTCCTGCCCTTGTCCCATTCTATTTGGGGTCGGCGCAACACGTTTTCTTCTTCCATTCTCCCCTATCAGACGCCACGGCATCATTTACTCCTTTCTCCTTCATATCATTCCTTACACAATCCATCCATCTTTTCTTTGGCCTTCCTCTCGCTCTCCGTCCATCAACATTCAGATCCATCACTCTTTTAGTCACATGTCCTTCATCCCTCCTCATTACATGTCCATACCAAGACAAACGACTCCCTTTCAATTTTTCTGTAACAGGCGCAACTTTCAAACTTCCTCGAATATACTCATTCCTTACTTTATCCATTCTTGTCACTCCACACATCCATCTCAACATTCTCATCTCCGCTACATGCAATCGATTTTCATCCACCTTTTTTACATACAGTACAATAGGTCTAAGTAGGTTATATAAAATTTATTCCGTGCGGGGATCGAACCCGTGACACGCAGCAGCTGTCGAACGCTCAGCCACTGCGTCAATCGTGCCGTTAATATTACACGGGAGTTGATCCTAACTTCCAAAATGTTGGCACTAGCTGCCTAACCTTACAAAGATTGACCTAACATGTAGTTCACTTGTCCATCTAATGTAGTTCCACATCAAAGCTAGGAAACACAAACAAACAAACTAACTTACCTTTGCTTACAACTTAGCTTACAACTGCACATCGCTGTGTAAAGTCAAATAACTATGTCAGACTTACCTCATTAGTAGTCAGACAAATGGAACCTAATCATGACTAGTAGGGAGTAGCAGTTGGGAGTTTAACTAAACTGTACTAAGTGTAGTTTAGTTTGTTTTACGTAAGCATCCTGTTACGTGACAGATGAGTTGAAAGAAGTGTTGAGTGTGTCCTTTTAAACATCCTTGCGCTACTTTTCAGAAAGGAAGAATCCTTATTAGATCACTTTGCTGTCCATCTGTCTGTCCAAGAATGCGTGAAGGTTTGTAGGTGAGTAAGGATTTATTTGAAATAAATCCTTAAGTAGTAGAGTAAGGATTTATTTGAAATAAATCCTTACTAATATTATAAAATCGAAAGTGAGTTTGTTTGTTACCTCTTCACGCTTTAATGGCTAAACCGATTTTGATGAATTTTAGTACAGAGATAGTTGGGAACCAGGAGACGGACATCTATACATATAATAAGACTGTAAAAGATCGATTTCTGTACATTGAAGATTTTTATGAAAAATTGTTACAGGGGGTCTTAATCTATACATATAATAAGACTGTAAAAGATCGATTTCTGATAGATTTTCTTAATTACCGTAATAGAAGCCAAAACAACAATTTTTAAAATTTTTGTCTGTCTGTCTGTCTGTCTGTCTGTCTGTCTGTTTGTCCGGGCTAATCTCAGAATCTACTGGACCGATTTTGACGGGACTTTTTTTATTTGACTCAGTATCACCTGGAGAGTAAACTGGGATATAAATAATCACGCCGATGAACTTAGGGGGCAGGCAGGAAATTGAATCTCAGAATCTACTAAACCGATTTTAATGGGACTTTCCGGACATAGGCTATTACTTTTTTTTAAAAGAGTGTGATATGAGGGAGAAAGGGGAAAGAAACGGGAAAACTTAGCGTTGCTATTACAAATCAATAAGGCGCTACCGAATTTAACGCGAGCGAAGCCGCGGGCAAAAGCTAGTATGCTAATAATTTAAAAAAAAGTGGGATATGCGGGAGAAAGAGAGAAGAAAAGGCAAAACTTAGCGTTGCTATTACAAATCAATAAGGCGCAAGGGCAAAAACTGCAGGTAGCAGGTACCTGTAAATCAGGAAAGGGGAACTGTGTTACCCCGAATTTAACGCGAGCGAAGCCACGGGCAAAAGCTAGTAAATATTCAAGTCTGTGGTCCCTTTGTGAAAATATCAATCCTTTAAGTCTACGCAGTTACAAGATATGGCCGTTTATGTCAAGTTTGTACGGAACACGGTGCGCGCGCCTGACTCGCTCCTGGAAGGAGCCGATACGTAATCATCAATTAACCTGCCCAGTCTGGATTGAGCTGGGGACGGAGCCGCGGACGGAGCGAGGGAGTGTCAGACTTTTACTGACTAAAACCCACCCATGTTCCTTCTTTTGCCCATTGTGTTCATGGGCCGCGGTATCTCTTTCGAACAACCCGCAACCCTGGATAAAATTACCCTCACAACCTCAATTTCACAAACACCCAATCTTCCTATTTCAAGTATTATATAAAGCTGGCTCCACACGAGTCAAGCGTCGTATCAAAGTTACCCGGATTTCAGCAAACTTCGCGCGCATTAATGCAGCGAGTATTAGCATTGAATATTATACTTAACTACTGGTTCAGTAATTCGGTCTCAGATTGTTGAGCTGATTTTGGTCTGATATTCGAACTTGATTCAGTTAAATCCTTACTAATATTATAAAAGCGAAAGTGAGTTTGTTTGTTTGTTTATTACGTCTTCACGCCTAAATGGCCGAACCGATTGTAATGAATTTTGGTACAGAGATAGTTGAGACCCCGGAGACGGACAAAGGATAAAAAATAATAGGAAAAGGGGGAGAAAGGGGGAAGGAAAGGGGAGAGAAAGATAATTTTCTTCGATCATAACGCGGACTAAAGTTAGCGTTAGCCCAAAGTAACTATGCCACGCGGACGAAGTCGCGGGCCGAAGCTAGTTTTGTTTATAAAATTAATCGCCTTTTTATATCCAGCTACGGAATCTGGATTTGTGCCCGATTGATAGGTAGAGGCGTGCCATCTACTACGTGGGACTTCAACTTGCTGGCGAAATATGGGTGCTTAACCTCTCAAGGATCATTATTTACGTCATCTATCCGTCAAGCACCGCCGAGCGGGCTCTTATCGTAAGCGTAATCTGATTTTAAGACTTATCTTTACTACAAATACAGTTTTAAATCGGTCGGGGTTTTTTACCAATTTGTGCCACCGGGGCTCAACGGTAATTCTTGTTTACTGGCACGTTTTTGTGCCGCTGGGGCTCTAGAGGCTAAGTAGACCTCTGTCTAAGCATAACAGGCATGATTAGTTATGTTTAAATATTCGTGTGCAACATATGAATTAGTCTACCATCATCATTCCACACTATAGCATCCAACACGTCATTCCGGTCATAGACCCTACCGTCTACGGTCGCGTTTAACTAGACTCACTGTCGATTTTTAAAAAGCCAACCAGTGTTCCTCAAAGTTAGTAACGAAAACAAATAATAATGAATGTCATAAAGAAGTGTAGTGTCTGTGAAGATCAGCTGACTGATGGAGTGCGTTGCTCGGTATGCGGAAATGAGTTACATTTCCATTGTGCAGGCATCACAGAAGCTGGCCACCGTAAGCTAGGTGATAGGAGGCTCACATGGCGGTGCATGAAATGCAAACAGACGGGCGCTCTTCATACACCTAGTTCACCAATGTCGCCGAGTTTGGAACCGGAATCTGTGGTGTTACTGGAAATTCGAGCATTGGCTGCAAAGTTGGCACCATTGGATGGTCTGAAGGATGAAATTCTGGCTCTTCAGAGCCAATTCGCCGACATGAAATCCTCTCTAAGCCAAAAGTTCAATGACTTTGTCAAGGAGTTCAGTGGGAGAATGAGTAGCGTGGAGCAGCGTGTTGCTCAGCTGGAAGAGGTACAGGGGCAAGTAGATAAGCTTCAAGTTAGACTGGATAAACTGGAGGAAGATTCAGATAACAAGGATCAATGGTCGCGAATGAACAATGTGGAAGTAAAAGGTTTATCACAATCAAATAATGAAAACCTGGTTCAATTAATCTCTAGTATTGGTGGCAAAATTAACTATCCCATTGCTAAAAGTCAGATAAACTTTATAACTAGAGTGCCTACGCGCGAAAAGGATCACATAAAACCAGTAATTGTTTCATTCTGTAATCGCTACGTTAAGGAAGACTTTGTTGCTGCAGCTAGATATGCATCTAAGACATCGCCACTGACAACTAGCCAAATTGGATTAACAGGAAACCAAAGGATATATATAAACGACCATCTAACTACTAAAAATAAATTATTACTATCCAAAACTAAAAAATTGGCGTCTGAAACGGGTTTTCAATATGTATGGGTCAAACATGCAAAAATACATGCGAGAAAAATGGACACTACCCCCGTAATAATAGTGAAATCAGAAAAGGATCTCTCCAAAATATTGTAATAGTAACAGTTAACTTTATTAAAATAGTGTTTACATATTTGGTCATTTATGCCCATAAACAGTTTGAGAACCACGTGCCGTTGTGTGCTACCTACGTTTTCCTAATTTATCTGTGTCATCGCACGGTGCTAATGAGTAAGTACTCTAGAAATATAACTTATGCGAAACTATTGCGTCTAACTAATCACGACCTAATTGTGGTGGCGTTATGGTCTCATTTCAAATACTTTGTTATGTGTGTTATTACATTAATATGTTGCCAGCAATCCTTATCTTACTACCGATTGACACCTTTTGTTTGTATTCAAAGCTCATAATTATGGTTTATGCATTTTGAAGTTATTTATTTTTGAACACTGTGCCCTGCTGTGCCGAAGAGTTTATTGCGAGTCATTGCCGTTTACCTCCGTAATTTTATTTTATCAAGACAGTGAATTTTGTTTGCGTTTTTTAGCCCATTTTTTGTTTATGCACACTTCTTTTAAATGTTTATTTTATCCTATTTTAGTTTTGACTAGTGATGGCTACTCTTAGTATATATTATCAGAACGTGCGTGGTCTGCGTACGAAGACGAACGATATATTTCGTAAAGTATCACAAAGTACGTATGATATAATTGTGTTCACGGAGACGTGGCTTGTGGATGATATCTTTAGTAATGAGTTATTTGATAGTCGTTATTTAGTGTGGAGGCGCGATCGGGATTACTCTCGAACCTCTCAAAAACGGGGTGGTGGCGTTTTGATAGCTGTGAGAAGTGAGCTTACTGTTGTTGAACGACATGACTGGCGAAGTTCTGCCGAGGATATTTGGGTATCAATTATCTTAAAACGATCTAGGCCTGCGACTAGTTATAATTTACACATTTGTGCTTTATATCTTTGCAAAGAAAACCTTGGCAACTCGTATTATGATCAATTACATAATTTTAGTGTGAATGTAAATCACTTAACCTTGACACACCCCTATCAGACGTCACGGCTTCATTTACTCCTTTCTCCTTCATACCATTCCTTATACAATCCATCCATCTTTTTTTTGGCCTTTGAATTAGACAACGTTTTTGTACAGACGCCAGCAGGTCAAACTACCCGAAACTGTAAATTTTTCCCAATGAACCTTGAACCTAATACATCTATCTTCTATCTTCTATACTTATAATAAATCTGTAGAGAGGTCAATTCTGTACATGAAATATATTTCCAAAATAACTATCAGGGGGTGATTAGTGATCGATACTGATGCCAAAAATGCAATCAGTAAAATTTTTGTCTGTCTGTCTGTCTGTCTGTCTGTCTGTCTGGATGTCTGTATGTTCGTTATAGAAACAAAAACTACTCGACGGATTTTAACAAAACTTGGTACAATTATTCTTCATACTCCTGGGCAGGTTTTAGTATACTTTTCATCACGCTACGATCAATAGGAGCAGAGCAGTGAAGGAAAATGTTGGGTAATCGGGAGAAGTTTGTTAAAGCTACACAGAAATCATGTATGACGGAAATGTTCTCCTTAAAATTATATAAAAAATATCCTACGACAGCATAGGTCTATCTTTTATGGTTGACTCACAATAACACGTGTAACTCCCGATAACTTAGCAGTTCGGAGCTTTCTGATTATATTTGTCTACTCTTACGTTTATAACACTCCCACTCATCTCTAATTAAAAACAGTTAACATTATTACGTATTCAATAAAAAAAGAAACATATAAATCGGTATACAAACACCAAAGTTATGCATGAAATACGCTAATAAGCCATCGCGCGTGAATACTGAATCATGCTTTAGGGATTATTTTTGTGTAATATTTGGCTGTTGATGCGAATAGATGTTCAGAGTGTTCGACCTTATTGACAGACAATGCTTTCAGCCCGACTTTTAGTCTTTAAATAATTTATATCTTTTGTTGTTATTTTATAAAATAGGTATTAGTTATTTTGGTAGTGTTTAAATATTCGTTCAAATTACAAATTATTCATAGTTTACATTTTATTTCTTTTTAGCTGAAGTGGTAGTAGGTACGCATAGATTTTTAGAAACCGAGTTTCGGCTAATTTATGTTCAGTTTTTTTTTATACTATATTGGTAAAAGCGTAGTTCATTAGGCTATATTAGTCCACTGCTGGACATAGCCCTCCCCTAATGGGCGCCATAGCGTTATATAGTTATATTCTTTATTATAGTTACAGGTATTATTAATTAAAGTATTTATAGGTTTTTATTTTTAAGTGAAGTAGGTATACATAGGTAGATAGTATTGGACGGGTTCCCTCTATCTGGCAGAATCTTGATGCTCCGAAATTTATTTGGCAAAACACACTTGGCATATTTTTCTTTAAACGAACATTTTAAAGGCATAAAAATTATTTGATATAATTATCGTTAGGCATAATATTTAAAACTCCGAATTTACAATTGCATAGTTTTAAGATGGCAGAATTACATTTAGTATAATTACGATTGGCAGAGTTCAAATTTCGCTAATGTCGTTTAGCATAATGTTCATTTAGAGCGACGAGTATTTGGTATAATTTCACTTTTCATACTATGCAGATGGCAGAATTTAATTAAGAATAACTTTAAGTTTAAAGACTTATATGCCTAATAAGTCTTTAAACTGACATGGTCACTAACATTATTATTAACGGTTAAAACGGGATATTTACCATGTTTGTTATTTATTTTGAGTTTCCAATATTTTGGTGTGAACCGATACAGTGAGTTACAATTGTATACAAAAACATATTAAGGCAAAAATAAGATATTTTTGGAATTATATAGAAAAAAAAAGACATCGTTTTTTGTTACCCGGGACTCAACTATTAAGATTAGGTTAATTTGTTGAAAAAAAAATCGTAGGTTAGGTTAGGTTAAAACTGTGACCCCCTACGCACGAGCCGAGCGAGCGGAGCGAGCGGTGCCGCGGCAGCGGCCGGCGAGTGCCAGTAACGACCTGCATTGATAGAAAATGAGATTGTTTTTAGTAGTTTACCCGGAACTGAACTATTTACATTAGAATAATAATTACTTATGGAATTAAATGACATTATTACAAATTCAATTAAATAATAGTTAAAATAAATGATATTATTTTAAAGAAATAAATAATTAAAATAAATGACAACAAATAATAATAAAGATGATTCTAACTATAAACTTTCTGCGATATGACAATTCTGCCGTTTAATGATAACGATATGAAATATATGTCAAAAGACGATTCTGACTGTGAACTTTCTGCGAAATGATGTTTCTGCTTTTTGAATATTATGGATATGAAATTTATGTCTAGAGATGATTCTAACTTACAAAATTATGAGTTTTGAATGTATGATAAATGAGTGTCTGCCAAACAATTTTCTGCGAAATGAAGTTTATGCTATCCGTTGTTATGCAAAATAAAATTATGACATAAAAAGTTCTGCTATAAAGGGTGGACCCAGTATTGGACAGGCGTTTTAGCTTTATTTTAATTTCTTTTTTTGTTACAAGTTGTACTTACCTACATATTTCTGGGTATAATTCTATTAGAGTTATTTAGTTTTAGTACCTACTTTATTTGGTAATTAATAGGTTCTTATAGATAACAGGCATAATTAGATATATTAAAAAAAAACAAAATTTATATACAACGTGTAACGGAAAGGGTATATACATATCAAGAGCAAGGCTTCTTCAAGGCTTATCAAACGATATCGCAAGGGTTTCAGCTAAATATAAAAAAAAAAAAAAAAAAAAAAAAGAAAAAAAAAAGAAAGAAAAAAAGAAAGAAAGAAAGAAAAGAAAGAAAAAAAAAAAAAAAAGAAGCCTCGCTATTGGTATGTATATACCCTTTCCGTTACATCCTGTATATAATTTAGTACTTAAATTATTTTCAGGTTAATTATAAATTCAAATTATTATTTTTTAATTTATTTAGCTGTAGTTTTATTTAGTTGTAGCTGTAGTGTATTTAGGATCAGTTTTATTATTTAAGTAGGCACTTTTTTAAGTGTAAGGTAGCTACAGTTAGGACCTCTAACGTAGCTTATTTCGTTAGGTAAATGAATAGGCATTCAGTTACCTTCGGTTATTTTCATAAATCCTTACTAATATTATAAAAGCGACAGTTAGTTTGTTTGTTCTTTCTTTCTTTCTTTTTAACCCTCGGCATGCCTGGTAGGGTCTGTCAGACCCACCACGGCAGAAAAACTGTTGTATTTTATTCAAATTTGAATTCTGAGCGCACCCGCAAGCTGTAGCTGGCCGTTACGAACTACTCAATGCTTTCCGCCCGCTACCTCAGTCCGGGACGCGTTCCCACAACGAAAAGACTTGATTAAAGTGCTCTCTCTACTTTTATTTCATAATAATTGTTAACAAAAAGCTCAAAGCTTAATTTTATGTTTAAAACGAACAAATTTTCATTTAAAATTTAAAAAATAAAGATCGTTGATTTGTAAAACGATTTTTATGTCTAATCCTAATATTAGTATGTAATTTCATTATAAAACAAATATTTTTATTTATTTACTGCAATATGTATATGAAATAGTGATCCAAAACTGGGTCTGACAGACCCACCAGGCATACCGCGTCACTTCTCGCCACCAGGCATACCGAGGGTTAAAAGACGTTGCCCCACACTAGGAATTTCTCCTGTATCGTGGGTGCGTTTACAAACATTCAATCTCACATACACAAACAGCCAGACCCGGAACAACTATCTGTAGGTCATACAAATATTTGTTCCGTGCGGGAATCGAACCCGCGACACACAGCGCAGCAGTCGTTCGCCCAGCCACTACGCGAACCCTGTCGTGTTTGTTACGGCTTCACGCCTAAATGACCCAACCGATTTTGATGCATTTTGGTACAGAGATAGTTGGGGCCCTGGTGACGGAAATAGGCAAGTTTTTTTAAAGTGAGGAAAGGGGGAGAATGAGGGAAGAAAAGGGGAGAGAAAGATACATTTTTCGGGTCATCACGCGGGTTAAAGTTAGCGTTAGCCCAAAGTAACTATGCCACGCGGACGAAGTCGCGGGCGGAAGCTAGTTAGAAATAAAGTCGAAAATCTATCAAAGAAATCTGACAGATTGTAGTAGCTTGATGTGCAGGCGTCTGTACAATAAATTTATCACTCCTTTAGTCGCGTGCAATAAAAAGAAAGCTAAATTAATTTTACCCATTTAATAATAATATCAGCCTTGGTTGTTATAGACATGGTCTAGCCATTCTAATGAATTAACTCGTGACCGCCAAAGTACTAGACAAAATGGGACCGAAACTAATCCATCGATGCTAAGTAAATAAATTATTGTACTTACATTATGGCATTTTGATGACAGTGAAAATGAACAAGCGTGTCGTTCGTTCTGTTTTTGTAAATGTCGGTGGAACGAGAAAGTTTAAAATAAAACTAGTAACTCATCATCTGCCTAGCCTTTTCCCAACTATGTTGGGGTCGGCTTCCAGTCTAACCGGATGCAGCTGAATATCAGTATTTTACATGGAGCGACTGCCTATCTGACCTCCACAACCCAGTTAGTACTGGGTAATGCGATACCCCTTGGTAAGACTGGTTGTCTGACTTTTTGGAACACTGACTGCCTGTAAGATAAGCCTTTAATGCTGTTAAAGTTTTAACTTACATAACTAAACATTACTTAAGATATAGGTAACCATAGAGGTAAGAAAACTTAAAAAAATAAATTAACTAAAAACATATTCGGTTTCTCTCTCCTCTTAACAGCTTGTCTTTCGACAAAGGCCTCTTCTAAGGATTTCCATGTATTTCGCAAGTTTTAATCATTTTTGTTTATCTATCCTTAGAGGGTGTTGGTCGTTTTCCCCCACGATGACCAGTCGGCTTGGGGGAGGGTGTAATTTTTTCCTATTGAGTGTAGTTTCTATTATTTTGTTCTATAATTGTGTTTATCATATTATATTTATATGTATATTAATGTGTTTTGTTCTATTATTTTGTTGTATACTCCGGTTGCCGAGGGTTAGTTGCTACAGTTTCTGGTTTGTAGGGATGTTGGTAAGAGAGTTAGATCTCATTCTCATCACGTCAAATGCGTTAATTCTATTCGCCTTAAAGGGTACGGTGATTTGCTGTTTTTTAGGTTGAAAGCCTGAAAAATTCGGTGAAGAAGAAGTTTCCCGTTTTCTTTTCTCATTGCTAGTTTCATTTTCCTTCACTATCAGCTTATCATAATTATATCAAAAACGCATTTTTTTCCCTTATTCCTTTCTTCTATCAATTCCGCCTGTAACGCCTTCCTTTTGGCCAGAACTTCTTTTGAATAGCCTTCCGTGATAAATATCTCCTTCAGACCTTTTTTATTTTTCATTATCTCGTTCTTCTTCCACCCGTTTAATAAAGAACAGAAAACTGGCCTCGGTTTACTACCATCTGTTTTCTTTTTCCCTAATCGGTATAAATTATTAATTGCATTTTCATTGATATCAATATTTATGTCGCTTTTGAAAGTTTTCTTTATCATATTCATTATTTCTAATGTTGTTTTCTCTATCTCATCCACACCATGTATTATTATTTTGTCATTTCTTTTCTCTCTCTTCAAATATTCTATCTCTTTCGCCTGGGTTTCTATTTTTAGCTTTAAGCTTTTATTTTCTTCTATAATCGGGATTAATTTTTCATCCATTCTAGACATTTTGTTATTTGTTATTGATTCAGTAATTTCCATCGATTGCTTTTGCATTTCTAGTTTCATCTTTTCGAACAGGAGTTGGAATTGCGTATCCATTTTGTTAACTTTACGTGAAACGGAAAAAGATAAGATATTTTTCAACAATGGCAACACTGACGTAAATGTTAATTATCCGCAACTTACTATTTTCTTGTATCTGTGGCAAGCTGTCAGTGACTTCACTAGAACTGTCAAGGTCGAAGAGAAATCAGTTGCGGAATAGTCTATGGTCTAACCTCAAATGTTGTTGATGATTATACTTTCTTGATTTCTTCTTTGCCGTGGTGTATTGTGCAAATTATATCTTCGTTGATATCTCCAACGTTTTCTGGCTTCCTTATTGTTGTTGAACTGTATTACTTTGGGGCGTATAGTGTTTATATGTATTTTATTTTAAGATTTTAGCGCGACTTCAATGACTTTGATGTTTACACTTCGATGACCGGAAACGGAAAGACTGCCTGTAACGACTGTCAAAGATCTACAAATGACAGCCGGGACCAACGGCTTAACGTGCTTCCGAGGCACGGAGGAAACTCGGTATGTAACGGGTGGTCACCCATCAACCTAGGTCAACCTAGGCAACGCGGCTTAACTTACAGATCGACCCGAGCGGCTGCTATTATTTAGCCACGAGTTCCGAAAATAAAACTAGTAACTACGAACCAGTAAATAATAATACCAGCCTATACCTATCCCACTGTTGGGCAAAGGTCTCTTCTCTCTACAGAGAATGCACGGCCATTGCTCACCACGCTTGCTTAAGACAGGTGAATCTGTATCATTCGCTCATGACTCATGAAATCTTTGAGTATGAACGTGGATGGTTATAAGAGTAAACAAACACAAAAGAAACGATGGATGGATTGTGTGAAAGATGATAAACGGAAAGATAAAAAGGATTTTTTTGTTGTTAGACTCGCACGGGACAATCGCCCAAGACAATCCTTACTTACTAATATTATAAAAGCGAAAGTGAGTTTTTTAAGAGTTTGTTAAGGCTTTACGCATAAATGGCTACCCGGTTTTGATGAATTTTGGTACAGAGATAAAAAAAAGTGAGAAAAGCGAGAGGAAGAGGGAAGAGAAAGATATATTTTTTTCGATCATCATGCGGGTTAAAGTTAGCGTTAGCCCAAAGTAACGCGAACGAAGTCGCGGGCGGAAGCTAGTAAAAAAAATAATAATAATTAAATTACTCCAGTACGAAGCCAAAAGGCTTATATTTATTGCAAAAAACTGCTGAGCCGACCTCAAATATCTTAACATAGTATAAAATGAATCCGCTTCAGCTGCCTGTTCGCTCAGATCTTATAAGATTTTAATGCAGTTTTCAGCAATAGATATAGTGATTCAGAGGAAGGTTTATATGTATAATATCTCATTTATATGTCTACACGGGTGAAGCCGACCGATAGAAATAGTGTACTAGATAAATTAGATTAGAGAATCAACTATCGGTAAATTCGTCACAAAATCTTCGATAACAGAAAGGAGTTGTTTCAAAATATGTCGAAATACACCAAAAATGTTTGTATATATGTATTTGGCTCACAGCAAAAGTGAGATTCAAATATTTTAATATCACAATTCTTTCAGAAAATTCTTAGCATATTCTGTGGCAGCGATGTTACAGTTACTGTGTTTAAGTGAGTTAGAAAGACTCTGAAGGAATTCTCTGTAACATCTTAAAGAACAAACATGTAGTTTTCTTGTTTTGCTTTCCTTAGCCTTTATAGTCCCACAGTTGGGCAAAAGCCACACTTATCTGCGTTTGTTTGTGTCCGGCTAAGTAGTGACAAACGCTACTACATCGTCATACTAAGTTTAGTAAGCCTCCATCGTCGACAGGGGTCCATCGGTCCTGATGCATTCTGCAGATGTGGTCCGCCTTTTGCCTTTTTGCCCACATATGCGATTTAATTTTTTGAGCTTATTGCAATAATGTTAAGAGCGATGACCAAATGTCACTGATTTTAATATTCAATACGCTATTTATAAAATAAAAAGTGACAACCATATTCTCATACATAAATGTGCTTACCTGGATATCTCACAGTTATCTAATTGGTAATCCCTAAAAGGTTCCCAAACATGTACATGAATGTAATATTATTATGTAGCTAATCAAATCATATTTGGGCCATGTGGTAGGATAATAGGTACATGACTACATGCCCTTCATTACATAAAATATACATCAGTTAAGTGAGTGTAGTCAGAACTACAATATAATGACAAAAAGAACTAGACAACGTGAGGTACGTCAACTAAAAAAAGATAACTAGTTTTTGCCCGTGGCTTCGCTCGCGTTAAATTCGGGGTAACACAGTTCCCCTTTCCAGATTTGCAGGTACCTGCTACTTGTAGTTTTTGCCCTTGCGTCTTATTTATTGTAATAGCAATGCTAAGTTTTCCCTTTTCTTCCATCATTTTCCCTCATTTTTCACTTAAAAAAAAAGTTAGCTTATGTCCGTCTCCAGGGTCCCAACTAACTTTGTACCAAAATTCATCAAAATCGGTTGTGCCATTTAGGCGTGAAGACGTAACAAACAAACAAACAAACTCACTTTCGCTTTTATAATATTATAGAAAGGATTATGTTATAGGCCGACCGTTTTTTTGGGGACGGTGAGCAATGGGTAGCTCACCGTTATCAACTGACAACGTATTTTATCGTAGTAACGACAGGCCGTGTTGATGGCGCATTAGTGTTCCACGCGCGCCTTAAAGAAATGTCAGCAAAGCATGAGGGTCTGCCACCGCCTGCCGAGGTTGCGGATTGTTTGAAAGAGATACCGCGGCCTCGGAACATAAAGGGCAATAGAAGGAACATGGGTTGGTTTTACTCAGTACAAGCCTGACAGTCCTCCCTGCTCCGCACAAAGCGGGGGAAGTTATTTGATCTGCGAAAAGGCTTGGCAGTAACCGCGGTTACTGCCAAACCTTTTTTGATCGGGATTTGCTTTTTTGATCGGATTGTCTTTTAGGATCGCGATCCTTGTATATTTTAATATCTTCCTTTCAAAATTATAAAACCAAATTATTTTTTTGGACACACTCATCGTTCGAATTATAAAACGTATTTACAAAATAACTGAGTTACAAGTACATTGATCAGCTCGCCACAAATTGCCAAGCACGGTACTAAACAAATTTAATGTCTCCGCCGAGACTCAAACGACTGTACCTACATACCCTCCAATCTGCTGCTGGCAAAACGCTTAACCTTAAATTATAAAGTTGGGATTGTTTCTAAACTTACAGTGTGCCCTGGAGTATGAGCTTATAATAACTGGGAACTATTCGTCTTTAATGTTATCCTTACTAATATTATAAAAGCGAAAGTGAGTTTGTTACCTTTTTATGTCTTAATGGCTAAACCGATATTAATGAATTTTGGTACAGAGGTAGTTGGGACCCAGGAGACGGAAAAAGGCAATTTTTTTTTAAAGTGGGATATGAGGGAGAAAGAGGGAAGAAAAGGAAAAACTTAGCTTTTCTATTACTATTCAATAAGGCGCTAGGGCAAAAACTACAAGTAGCAGGTACCTGCAAATCAGGAAAGGGGAACTATGTTACTCCGAATTTAACGCGAGCGAAGCCGCGGGCAAAAGCTAGTAACATTATAAACGCGAATGTTTGTGTGGATGGATGGATGTATTGATATTTGTTAGGTACTCGGATCTTGATGGAATTTGGCACAGAGGTAGATTACAGTTTGGAATAAATAGGATACATAATATACTTTTTTTCGATATCACGCGGGTGAAGACGCGGGCGCCAGCTAGCTGATGGTGATGAATAATAGTTATTATGACACTCCCACTAGAGAGGACTCTAAGAGAAGTACAACACGAATTACGGCTGCGTGGAGAATTATAGGTAAATGACTCATAATTCTCCACGCGGCCGAAATTTGGCGAATAATGAGTAATTACGACGCTAACTGATTCTGATGTTTTTATGAACTTTTCGACAATAAAATCCGTCAATGTCTCCAAAATCTTTTATAAGCTTAAAAGATTCTATCTAATTACTTTTCAACACTGATTGACTATGATATAATTTTCAGGGAAAAGTTGAAAACAGTTTTTTAACTCTGAATTAAAATTAACTTTGCAAAAAGTGTCAAAATTAGTTTAAAAGATGGATTGTAAATTAAATTATTTGAGATCGGGAAGCGAACGGGCTGTTTTATCTAGCAAAAGGATTTGATAAAACTCAAGGTAGAGGTGACATTTTTGATGTTCAGATGTTATTTTGTGCAAGGTCGTATAATTAAAAATCTTGAGTCACGGTTGGCGCAGTGGCTGAGCGATCGACTGCTGCGCTGCGTGTCGTGGGTAGATTCCCTCACGGACCAAATATTTGTATGGCCTACAGGTAGTTGTTTCGGGTATGGCTGTTGGTGTATGTAATATAAATGTTTGTAAACGCATCCACGATATAGGAGAAATTGCTACTGTGGGGCAGTATTAAGTTTTCGAAAACAATTAGTTTTATATTTATGTATCTTTTTTTGATACAGTTTTTGTACCCTATTACAATGTATTACAATGATAACGCTTACGGCGGACTTAATTCCATAAGGCATTCTCTACCGACTGGTAGAGAATGCCTTATGGAAATAAGTCCGCCTATGTACCACAATTTTGTACATGAAATTTAAATAAATAATATATATAAAAAAAAAAAACAAAATTATAATAATTACAAACGAAATAAATGCACAAAATAAATATTCTGATATTTCTTTTAACTTAGGCTGTTAGTTTGATTGCTCTTAAATACTTGAAAATAAACCGAGCAATCACAACTCAGGTAATAGACGATTAAAGTTTTGAAAATTTATTCCTGCACTTAAAAACTTTAAGATAATTCTTGCAATAATAAATCGTAGAACTATTAAAACAATTTAATATAAAGATATTAAAGCATTATCATCTGTTACAAATTTATTTTTACTATCGCTCAACATTTTCACTAATTAAACTGTAATTTTCGGCATTGCAACATCTAAACGGCGCCATTCAACGTTACGAATTTATAATCCCTGTAAAAAACTTTTAAAGGAATAATTAAAAGTTTATAAGGAATTAATTTATTACTAGCTAGGGAGGTTTTTCTTTAGTGTGGAAAAGAGACGGAGATAGACGTTTTGTATAGCTCGTTCTCTCTCTTACACTGAACAAGATCCCAGAGTAGCAACTTCGAATGTTTGTCGTCTTATAACCAGAAGTTTGTGGCTTAATTTCATTTAGATTTTGTTTTGTTTAACTCCAAAAGGTGTCCGGGATAAAGTTAACTTTGAAAAATTAAATTAATAAATGCGTTTTGAAAATTGAATAACGGAGTAAAACAATCTTTTGGAATACCATCTTTTTTAGCTTTTGTCAAAACCGTTGGTGCTCTTTTTTAAGGTATTTTTTCTCGTTTTTTTCCAAAACTAAGTTTTGATTTGGTAAATAGGATAAGCTCGTGGCTAAATAATAGCAGCCGCTCGGGTCGATCTTTAGGTTAAGCCGCGCTTGCCTAGGTTGGTCTGTGGATGGGTGACCACAAGTTTCCTCCGTGCCTCGGAAAGCACGTTAAGCCGTTGGTCCCGGCTGTCATTTGTAGATCTTTGACAGTCGTTACAGGTAGTCAGTGTCCCGAAACTCTGACACAACTCTGTTGTGGAGGTCAGATAGGCAGTCGCTCCATGTAAAATACTGATATTCAGCTGCATCCGGTTAGACTGGAAGCCGACCCCAACATAGTTGGGAAAAGGCTAGGCAGATGATGAAATAGGATAAGCTGAAATTAATTGTCATCATAAGGAGGTATTTATCCGGGGTTGCTGGTTGTTCAAAAGAGATACCTCGGATCCGAAATATTAAGGGCAAAAGAAGGAACATGGGTCGGTTTTAGCCAATACAAGTCTGAACTCTCTTCCGCTCCGCCCAGAAAGAAAAAAATATATGAAGATTTCCCATCCGAAAAAAAAGTAAGGACTTTCAGAATCATCTGGGGCGCAAAAACTATTTTGAAGACTTGTAACACTATTAAAGAAGTTCACAGTTTTAAAATCAAACTCATTTCGAGTACTGCATAAGGTGTAGGTTCCATTTCTTTTGTTGTGTATTTTTTTCTCGCCCTCTGCATTATATGGGATGTTAAGAAATTGGGCTGTCGCCTTCGTGGACGTGAAATCTGATAAGACAACATGTGCTAAGTGCACTAGTGTATTATTATAACGGATTAGGCTGTGGTTATAGAGCTAGCGATAAGCGAGTCGGAATGAATAGCGGGTCAATGGTGATGATGATTTTTTAGAGCTCTTGCGGGTGTTGGACTTAATAACAGCCGCTTGGTTTGATTATCAGGTTAAGCCGGACCGTGAATGGGTCACCAACCACATTCCTACTATGAAAGCACGTTAAGCCGTTGGCTGCCCTGCCAGGGTTGCGGGTTGTTTGAAAGAGATACCGCGGCCCCGGAACGTAAAGGGCAATAGAATGAACATGGGTGGGTTTTAGTCAGTCAGTACAAATCTGACACTCCCCCCGCTCTGCCCACAGGGCGCAGTTATTTCATAATTTTCCATCTGCAAACAAAAGCCGTTGGCTGTCTTTTGTATATCTTTGACAGCCGTTACACGAAGTTGGTCTGGTAACATGATAGAGTTGTAGTTTTAATAAATTAAAAACGCTTTCCACGCATTTGCATCTAAACTAAACATGTAGGTATATAAAATGTTAACTAAATCAAAAACCGTGAGAAATGAGTTTAATTTAACTTCTAAGATTATTTACATTATACATTTACTTAAAATTAAGAAAATCTTGTTATTAAGATCATTTGAACATTTTTTCACGTAGAATTTAGCATCTATATCAAAAGTGTTGTTCAAATGAAATTTTGCCTCAGCTTCACCAATTAAATAGTCTATGGGATATGATAAAGGATGGTATTTAAAAGTACTTCAATTTATTCCCGTTTCATTTACCTAATTTTACCTGTGTTCCACCAAATATACTGAATGTGCACCAAAATATGTTAATTAAAATATGTCATAACAAGCATCAGCGCACTACAATAAAAAAGTGTTTTATCTTTATCCATTTTCTATTAATGCAAGTCGTTACTGGCACTGGCGTAGTTGGTCACAGTTTTAACCTAACCTAACCTACGCATTTTTTTAAAATTCAGGAAAGAATATTTGGTGCACGATCAGTATTTTTGGTGAACACAAAAATATTATCCTATGATAAACCACTCTTCAAAACCCATTCTCTCAAAACTATATTTTCTTTCGGACTAAGAAGTTTCCTCAAGCTCCCTCTAAACCCATTTGTTGCCAGCACACTAAACTATTCAGCCACATGTTCAAACATCCTAGATTTAACAAACTTAACATAAAAACTCCTTGGTTTTCTTCTTAAAAACTAACAGCGGGGAAGAGAATAACCATAATTATATCATACCCAACTTCCGTGCTTACCCAACGCAAGCTCAAAACTTTTTCTTAAAGGAAATGTTAAAAACTTGCAACACTTCCAACTAAACTCTTTTGAGAAGCGCGTTAGATGCTTGTTATTTAAAAAATAAAGAAACTAAAAGGATGGCAACACTGAATCGTCTTCTCTTTAGTTAAAATGCTTTGTGCAATCTATTCACGTACCGAGACCCTAGTTGTGTTGTTGAAGATAGGAAATTGGAGTTTTTTTTGTTTTTTTTTAGGGTTTCTTGAAGTTGTAATGAGGTAATGAGACGAGATACTGTTTGTGACCGTATTTGTGCACAAGAAGGTCTTGTGTCCATCGAGACAATTTAAAAAGTGTTAGAGGTACCTAATACTATGTACAAGGTGCTGTAATGTGTTACACGAAAAAAAAACTAAGCACATAAGTATTCTTTTTTCAGTTTACTTTGAAACAATTTCCTAGCAAGGATTTATCGAATAGAACATAAATTCAAACTAAACAAATTTCATTAAATGAAATTATTAATTCGTTTATTGCTATTTGCACTATGGCATTGACTGGAAAGTCCAAGTTTTATCAGTCTAAATAATGAAAAAAAAGTTTGAAAATATATGGTTTGCGAATGACACAGACGCCTGCACATCAAGCTACTACAATCTGTCAGATTTCTTTGATAGATTTTCGACTTTATTTCTAAAGTATAAGGTTCAAGATTCATTGGGAAAAATTTACAGTTTCGGGTAGCTTACCCTGCAGGCGTCTGTACGTAGTATCTTACAAAAAAAATTGGTTGTTTGTAAAGTAGGTTTACGATCGAGATGTTTACGTGATAACGTCTTATTGGTGATATAAGTTATCACCAGTAGTGACATCTAAAATGAAATTAAGTACTAATTTAAAGTTTTTTTTCGAGCCAAGTAACAGATGGCGCTACCATCTTTATGAAATGTCGCTTGTGAGGTTTTGGTGTGACACAAGTTTCTGAACATGTCACCCGACTAAAACGATTTTAAAGACGTTATCACGTCAAAAAAACCGGCGAAGAGTGAGTCAAACTCGCGCACCGGTTCTCTAGGTACTTTTCTTTTTATTTAAAAAAAAAACTTTGTCCCACACTAGGAATTTCTCCTGCATCGTGGGTGCATTCAAAACATTTAAACTCACAAACAAAAACAGCAACATCCGAAAAAAATAGTCATAAAAATAGTTGGTTCCGTGCGGGGATCGAAACCGTGACACGCAGCGCAGCACTTGATCACTCAGCCACTGCGCCAACCGTGCCGTCATATTTTTTTATATGTAACAACAGATGGTTATTAGATACAAAAAAGGGTAAACGTCATTGTCCTTTTCAGCAAACAATCTGTTTATGGAACATTCGAGTTAATCAAACTCGTCGCACAAAAACGTTCCAAATGTGGGCTCAACCATCATTTGTGATAAAAAACACTTCAAAATCCAATCAAAATTTCAATAAATCCTCCCAACAGAAACTATACAATTTGTTTCATAAATTCACGTTATTTTAATTTAAACTTGGATTCATCCTGTACAGAGTAAAGAAGTGTTCAAACTGAGGCGAATCCCGTGTGGTTTGCGGGACGCTGTAGATTATCACCTGTTTTGAGATTTAGGAAGTCGCGTTACTATTTGCGCCAGCTTTAACACCTCCAAACAAGTAAGTGGGTCTCGTTTGTGAAGTACTAATTATTAAACGGCTAGAATAAATAAATTAATGATCAATGATTTTACTTTAACGCCAGCGAACGTCATGTCGCGCGGTATTCGGCCCAGTTAGACCAGAGCTTAAACCCCATAAATCGAATCCATTTCGACCGGAACAAGTATAAATGAATTCGTACATACGTCATCATTTCAAGCGGAAGTACGCCACTACAGGACATAGGCAGTAATGGATTTTCATAATAAATGGCTGCACTTGGCAAGTTAGCCTGGATTTGTCTGTTTTTAGTCAACTTTTATGACTTAAAGTTGTTTAGAAATGATAAACGCTTACGCTTAGTATTTAATGTTTGAGCTAGATTATATGGTGAGCCATTTTACGCACCCTATTGCATGTGGCATTAAAATAATTAGTAAAAGATAGGAGGACTATATGTACCACTTATGTGCAAATGTCAGTTATCGTCGGTCTCGTGTAAGCTCATAAAATCATCCAAAACGACTCATGTTATGGGTCCGACAGTTTATAACCAGCTGCCGGCTACCATTTCTAGTGCCCCGACCATTGGAAGCTTCAAAGCCCGTTTGAAAAAATGGCTTGTCGAGCAAGGTAAAACGCTTGCTCGACAAGCCATTTTACTTATTTGAGGATTTTTTTTTATTTGAATTTTGACTGGAAATTAATGTGTTTAATTTTTGTGGTTCTGACTTTTTATTTTATTTCTAATATTTCTACCTGTTTGAAATTTTATTTTTTTATTGACTTGACATTGTTTATTTCTGTAACTTTAATGTATTGAATGAAACTGTGACTTGTCAGAATCCTTTATCAATAAAATACTATGACTACCTACATTTCTGCATACTTCTCGAAGTTAACGGGCGTAACGTTTCAGTCTATATAAAAAAAACGTAGTAAAATCTTGAATTCGATGAAGAACTAAATTGATTCTATATATAATATTTTTATCATACTAGGAATTTCTTCTGTGTTGTGGATGTATTATCAAACATTTAAACTCACATACGCAGACACATTTAAGACCCGTGCGAGGATTGAATCCACGATACGCAACGCAGTAGTCAGCCACTCAGCCACTGCGCCAATTAAGACGTCACAATGTCGTTTATTGATAACTTAAACATGCACCAAAGTCGTCAAAGTTTGGTCAAATCTGTGAGAACAAATTAATAAAGATTCTCTTTACATTGGAGCCTGATAAGCAGTCATCATTTGCCTACCCAACTTTATTGGGGTCGCCTTCCAGTCTTACCGAATGCAGCTGAATACTAGTATTTAACATAGAGCGATTGCCTATCTGACCTCCACAACCCAGTTAATACTGGGTAATACGATACCCCTTGGTAAGACTGGTTGTCAGACTCTCGGGACACTGACTACCTGTAACGACTGAGCCTGACCAGCAATTAAGCTAATTAACTTGATACCGTGTCGTTACCCGATTAGGCCGTTCCAGGCACTTTTGGATATCAAAAAACAAAAAGATGAAACTACAGTCCCCGTCACAAGGCATAATAACTCGTGAAAGTACTGTAGTTCACTTACAAAAACGTAAATCACTTGCAAAAACATAGAGTTGTAGAGTTAATAACTTATAGTTAGTTTTTTTTTAGTGCGGGCGCAGCTAAAATAAACTGTCTTATCTAAACTACTCTGTCGCTGGTAGAGTTTAGGATGTAGTGTACGTAGAGCTCAATTGTACGCTGGATAGAGACTATTGAAATACGTTCGATCTTGTTTGAGGAGCGTCAGCAAAATTGATCTCATATTAAATAAATTTAGGGTTTGTTATTTGCTCTACTTTTTGTGGTATAAAAGCAACTATATCAGCTGGTAATATTTTTTGAAGAGAAAGAAAAAATATTTATAAGTCGCAATTGTTGTAACATCACTATTTTAGTATGTTACTAATATGGTCTTCACTAGTAAATGTATTATCTGTGGTCGGCGGCGCTCCGCCACACTTCATGTCACGATGTAGAACTGTGTGTATCTCTCGTCCTGTGTCTCCTACCAATAAACCTGTATCTTACCCAACGGACTATCATTCATAAACATCCAACATAACATGGTGTCAGAAGTGGTTTAAGAAGAATCATTCAAGAAAAAGTCGAGGTCGTCGAACAAAATGCCGGACCAAGCGGACGTCAGCCATGATGGTGAGACAAATTTTCAAACACGTGTGAAGCAATTAAATATTTCGTCAGATACCACGAACAATAACGCTGAAACGTGGAAAAGATGGTGGCAACAACTTGAGTTATATTTGTTAGCCACAGGTCTAGATAAGTCAAGCGAGAAACGGAAAATCGCAATTCTCTTACATTGCATTGGAGAACGAGGTCTCAATATATTTAACTCATTTAACCTAAAAATAGACAAGAGCACGCTTGACGAAGTCAAATCGAAATTTGACAGATTCTTCGAGCCAAGAAGAAACGTGACCATGTGCAGGTATCTATTCTTCACACGCAGGCAGGAGAAATCCGAAAGCATCGACGAGTTCCTCACGGATTTGGAGAATAGAAGCAGAGAATGTGAGTTTGGCACGCTCAGGGAATCGCTCATCAAAGATATTTTCATTGCAAACCTCAATTTGGACTTGTCACATGTGCGTCAAAGGTTACTGCAAGAACATGACTTAACATATCAGAGAATGCAAGAGCTAGCGAGGACGCTCATCGTCGCACAGCAAGATGCTGAGAAAATAGTCAAAGGAAGCAGCATCGTCAGTCAACGAACGTCAGAAAACGTCATGCATCTCAGTCGGAGGAGCCGTAGTCGGGGAGATCGTCGACAGCGAGCTTCCAGTCGCAAGTCAGCTTCAAGCAGTCGCAAGCCAGCTTCAGGCAGTCGCGAGTCACCTTCAGCTTCAGGCAGCTTGAAGACATGTAGCCGCTGTGGGCAGTCTCATCGCTACAAGTGTCCAGCCCAAGGAGTTCAATGCAGGTCATGTAAATCTTACAATCATTTTGCTAAATTTTGTCACAAAAATAAAAAAGTCAGTCAGTTGCAATCGTTTAATTCAGATAATGGTAGTCAAGATTATTTCGTTGGTATGCTGAATAGTCAAAGTCATAATGGTCACAGTCATAATAGTAATTCTCACAGTCAGTCACTTAGTCAGCAAAGTCATAATGGTCACAGTCATAATAGTCATTCTCACAGTCAGTCACTTAGTCAGAGACACAATCAGTCACAAACACACAGTATGACATCACATCCCTATGAGGAGAACAGTGACACGTCGGATAGATTTTTTATCCAGTCAAATAGTCAGAGTCCCAATTCATATCACATGTATGAAAACAATTACATGTCGGATAGATTTATTATCCAGTCAAATAGTCAGAGTCCCAATTCATATCACATGTATGAAAAAAATGTCATGTCTGAGAGATCCAATGTCCAGTCAAATAGTCAAAATAAAAAATGTCAGAGTCCCAGTGATGAAATCAGTCACATGTCTGAGGGATTTCACAATAAGGCACAGTCGTCCAGTCAGTCACAAAATGGATCATCAGTCGTCAATACTTTGAATCATTCAAAGCAGTCGTGGGAAATTAGCTTATTGGTAGGAGATACCAAAGTCAAATGTATCATAGACTCAGGAGCAGATGTCAACATAATGTCAAAACAAACATTTAAAAATGTTAAAAGTCAAAATAAGCTGTCAAAATTGTCACTTGTCAAATGTCAAGTAAATGTCACAGGATTTGGTGGAAAATCCATTCCGATTTTAGGCAAAGTCAACTTAAATTGTAATTTTTGCTTAAACAATAAGAACATTGTTGAAAACATAATGTTTATTATACCAGATATAGAGTGTCCAAATGTCCTTGGTCTCCCAATTTGTGAAAAGCTAGGTATAATAAAACGTGTCTTTTCAGTGTCAAAACAAGACTTTTGTGAACAAATTCATACACAATATAATGATGTATTCCAGGGTCTTGGCTGTCTGCCTCCAGTCTGTCATCTGAAACTCAAGCCTGATGCAGTACCATGTGTGGATCCGCCCAGGAAAGTCCCATTCGCATTACAAGGGAAACTGCGTGAGGAGTTGGATCGCATGGAGAAAATGCAAGTCATAAAAAAGGTTACAAAACCTACAGAGTGGGTTAATTCAGTCGTTGTAACAGTAAAAAGTTCAGGTCAGTTACGAATATGTCTTGATCCTAGAAATTTAAATAAAAATATCATGAGGGAACATTATCCACTCAAGTCAATTGATGAGATTAGGTCTCAGCTCGAAGGGGCTGTATGTTTTTCTCATTTAGATGCATTTTCAGGATTTTGGATGCTACGTTTGGATGAATACAGTTCAGAATTATGTACTTTTCAAACACCATTTGGTAGATATAAGTATTTAAGATTACCCCATGGCATAAATGCCTCGTCTGAAATATTTCAAAGAGTCATGATGAATCTATTTGGTGACATAGAAGGCGTACTCATATTCATCGATGACATCTTAGTCTATGGACCAAATGAGTCAGTTCATAATGAAAGATTACATAAAGTCATGCAAAGAGCTCGTCAAGTTAATTTAAAATTTAACAAGTCAAAGTGTAAATTTTCACTGTCAGAAGTATGTTTTTTAGGTTATGTCTTCAGTAAAGACGGTGCAAGGGCAGATCTTGAGAAGGTCAAAGCAATTGTCAACATGCCTACACCGCAAAATGTCAAAGAGTTACAGAGAATACTAGGTATGATAAACTACCTAGGACCTTTTATAAGTAACCTGTCAGAAAAAACACAAATATTAAGAAATCTTTTGAAAAAAGATTCAGTCTGGACTTGGGATGAGAATCATAGTCAATGTCTGAGGAAACTGAAAGATGAAATCACAAATTCACCAGTTTTAGCTCATTATAATCCCAAGATTCCATTAGTCTTGTCAGTCGATTCGTCAAAGTCAGCGTTAGGCGCAGTCATTTTACAGAAAAATAAACCAATAGCATACAGTTCAAAAACCTTAACTGAAACGCAAGAAAGGTATGCTCAAATAGAGAAGGAGCTGCTAGCAATTCAATTTGGTTGTGAAAAATTTCACCAATATGTATATGGTAATAGAGTCACAGTTCATACTGATCACAAACCTTTAGTCTATCTATTTAAAAAACCATTACATGATGTCCCAGCTAGATTACAGCGTATGATGTTAACTTGTCAAAAATATGATTTAGAAGTTATACATGTCCCAGGCAAAGAAATGTTCATATCAGACACATTGTCAAGAGCAGCTTTGAAAGAACATTATAGGCCTGAAAATGAATCAGAAATGTCTTGTCATGTCAATCTAATGTATGCTAACTTAGCAATTACAGATGAATATAGCACAAAATTGGCTCAGGAAACTAAGAAAGATGAAACCCTGCAGCTATTAATAAAGTATTATAATGAAGGTTGGCCAAAAACCAAAAATAGTGTCAGTCCATTAATAAAACCATTCTGGAATATACAAGGAGAAATCCATAAAATTAGAGATTTAGTATTCAAAGGCTCAAAATTAATAGTACCACAGTCAATGCATAAAGAAATGTTAGTAAAAATTCACAAAGGTCACCAAGGTATAAATAAATGTCTAAACTTAGCTAAAGAATCTCTTTATTGGCCAAATATGTCTAGTGATATTAAGAATTTAGTAGAACAATGTCTAGTATGTGCAAAATTCAAACCATGTAACCAAAAGGAACCACTACAGAATTATGAAATAAGCAAATATCCATGGCAACAAGTCGGTATTGATTTAATGCATTTTGATAGTTTAGTATATTTAATTGTCACTGATTATTATTCAAAATTTATAGAAATTGCATTATTAAATAACAACAGTACATCAAAAAATGTAATAACTCATTTAAAGTCCATATTTGCTCGTCATGGAATACCATTGTCACTGGTATCAGATGGTGGACCTCCTTTTCAGTCAGTTGATTTTAAAAATTTTATGGAAGAATGGGACATAGAACATATTGTAACTAGCCCATATCATTCACAGTCTAATGGACAAGCAGAGAGTTCAGTCAAAATCATAAAAAACATGCTAAGAAAATGCAAAGAAAATGGATCAGATCCATACATAGCATTGTTACAATACAGAAATACAGGTAAAAATAATTTTTCATCACCAGCACAGTTACTCATGTCTAGGAACTTAAGAGATAACATTCCAACATCATATAAGAAGTTGAAGCCAAAAGTGGTAACATTTAAAGATTACAAAGAGTCTGTCAAGAAAAATGATAAAAATAAGTCAAAATACTACAATAAAAATGCCAAGTCAATGTCTATGTTACATCATAATGATCATGTCTATTTTAAGAGAAACCCTAGTAGCAACTGGGAACAAGCTATTGTTAAGCAAAGATTGTCAAATAATAGATCATATGTTGTTGAGGATGTCAATGGAGTTAGGTATAGGAGGAATAGAATACACTTAAGACATAAATATTCTCATAATTGTGCTAACCCTCCCATGCAATCCAACTCGTCACAAAGGGGAGAGGAAGGTGACAGACAGGAGTCTAGGCATCAAGAATCCTCATCTCAGCAATCCCCAAATGTAACAACTAGGTCAGGTCGTATTGTAAAACCTACCAGAAGGTTAATTGAAGAAATGGATTAAGTTAAATTATAAATAAGGTCATAAGTAAAGTTTAAGTATAACTATAAGTATAATTAAGCATGTTGTCTTGTATAAACTTAAATAGCATAGCACTTATATTAATTGTCAGTCAGGGGTCTAATTTGAACTCAACAAGGGGGATGTTGTAACATCACTATTTTAGTATGTTACTAATATGGTCTTCACTAGTAAATGTATTATCTGTGGTCGGCGGCGCTCCGCCACACTTCATGTCACGATGTAGAACTGTGTGTATCTCTCGTCCTGTGTCTCCTACCAATAAACCTGTATCTTACCCAACGGACTATCATTCATAAACATCCAACATAACAGCAATTACGACGAACACACAAAATCTAATATATAAAATTCTCGTGTCACAATTTTCGTTCCCATACTCCTCCGAAACGGCTGGACCGATTTAAACGAAATTTTGTGCACATATCGGGTAGGTCTGAGAATCGGCCAACATCTATTTTTCATACCCCTAAGTGAGCAGCGGGTGAAACCGCTGGGCACAGCTAGTAACAAAATAAAAAAAGAACATCGAACACACAAAGCATCACAAATAGTTACAATTAAATAAATAAATAGCTAACTCGCCGTGTCTGCGACAAGTAGGTATACTCAGCATGATGCTGTGCTATAGGAGCCCACAGCACAGCGGTGGATTTCAGTGGTCAACCCGTGAAAACGTACAAAACTCATGACAAGGCATTGACAAGCAACAACAAGACATTTTAAATAACTAAATAAAAAAAAAACAATACTCAGATTACAAAATAAAATAAAACAACCCAATGAACTGATAATTATGATACTAAAACAAATACATAAACGGCACAGGCTATATATGTACTTTTGTCTTGCTCGCCCTTCTACTGCGTGCGATCATACGATTTTAAGGTTTTTATGTCATTAAATAATATGTATGGACTGTTGGTCTAGTGGTCGTAAACGCGGTAGCCGAACATGAGGTCCTGGGATCGATTCCCAGTTTAGGTAAAAGTGTTATTAGGTTTATTCGGCAAAAAATGTTTCAGTAGCTGCCACGGAGTGTGTTTTTTTAAACAAAATAAAAGTTTTCCCGCTCTGGGAATTTCTCCTGTATCGTGGGTGCGTATACAAACCTTAAACACACATACACAAAGAGCCAGACCCAATACAAGTACCTGTAGGTCATACAAATATTTGTTCTGTACGGGGATTGAACCCGCGACATGCAGCGAAGCAGTCAATCGCTCAGCCACTGCGCGAACCGTGTCGTCAAAGTGCCCGGTTGGTGGCAATAAGGTTCTCCTATTACATAGAGCATGTGGGTTTAATTAACTGTTACCCACACCTCTGCGGGCCTCTGAACGGTAAGCAATGGGTAGCTCACCGTCCATCCGTCTATTGACGTCAGGTCGTATCGACGACGCGTTAGCGTACCACGCGCGCCTCAAAGAGATGTCAGCAACGCAGAGGGGCCTGCCAGAGCCAACGCCTGCCGGGGTTGCGGGTTGTTCGAAAAAGATACCTTGGCCCCGGAACATAAAGGGCAATAGGAGGAAGGGTGGGTTTTACTCAGTACAAGTCTGACACTCCCTCCCGCTCCGCCCAGAGCGGGGGAAGTTATTTGATGATTTCCCATACGCAAAAAAGGCACACCTCTGCTTAAACCCAGCGACTACAGGCGTGATGGTAGAAGTATTTTTTTTAAAGCAGTTGATAAAGTTAAAATTAACTTACCTGCTAACGTTACAGTAGTGTAACAGGGACACTCTTGACGCAAACTGCGGTAAACTTAGCGCTAACTGTCAACGTAACTACAAGTGGAGACCGCTCATGTTACTTACAGTTAGCACTTACTGTTAGATGCTGTTGCGATAGCTCAGTGGCCGATACTTCGGCTTTGATGATGTAGGGCGTAGACGCACCGAGGGCTCCGTGCAAACGTGTGATATAAACGGCCATATCTATTGATTGATTAAACTTAGAGGGTTGTTTTTTTTACTCCTTAAAGCTATTATAATTGAAATTGAATTGAAGTTATTATAATCCTTACTAATATTATAAAAGCGAAAGTGAGTTTGTTTGTTTGTTACGTCTTCACGTCTAAATGGCTGAACCGATTTTGATGAATTTTGGTACAAAGATAGTAGCAACTCTGGAGACGGACATAGGCTATTTTGTTGTGTGTGTGCGTGTGTGTGAATTTCAACTCAACACCTTCGCACGTTCTCGATATAAACGCTGCAAATACTTTTAGTATTTCCCTCTTACGTGTGAAAACGTACATTTTATCGAAAACATAAGCTATACAAATAAATATGGTAAACACAAAGAATGACCTCCAAATGACCACTGCACGTCTAATAATACAATGCCCGGCTTGGCAAATAGACATAAAATACCACTTTAGCTTCAAAATAAACAACCCAGCATTACAGAAATACATTATTTCAAAGCCATAAATACTCCTAAACAAATACATCGTAAAGTCACTATCAATACTGCCAACCCACTCAATTAAAATACCTTGAAGATAGTCGAGTTTTCAAATAAATCCTCACAATTGGCATCGGGTAGGTACTAGGATAAAATTTATTTCTCTTGTTAGAAATTGTAACATTTAGGCCCGTTTTACACAGACCGTAAGCAATGCTTAACGGAATGTCAAAATAATTGTGTAACGTCGGAATATCTACCTTCGACTTAAAGCCGAGAGTTGAGTTTGGATTGGCATTAGCTTAGGTGTCCCATAACGTTGGGTGAAATAGGGAATTTATAAAACGTAAAAGAGGCCTTTTGTATCAATTTTGTCTGACGTTAACTCTCTGACAATATCACCCAAGTTTTTGAGTTAAAAGAAGTAAAAATTGGGCAATTTTGTGCGTAGTTATAAAATTGTGGCGTTAAGTGTAAATAAGCTGAAATTGTTTTTTTTTTGTCCTCCTAGGTAACTTTGAGAGGAGTATGAAAAAATATAACGGCCGATGAGATGATTATTGAACTTCGTACTGGTAAAAATCCTTACTAATATTATAAAAGCGAAAGTGAGCTTGTTTGTTTGTTACGTCTTCACGCCTAAATGGCATAACCGATTTTGATGAATTTTAGTTGGGACCCTGGAGACGGACATAAGCTATATTTATTTTAAAAAAAGCGAGAATGGGGGAGAAATTTTAAATGGGACTTTTCGCTGTTCTCAAGGTAGGAAGATAAAAATCGGCACACACACTCTTTGTTACCAACGAAAAATAGCTGCAAATCAAGAAAAGGGATCCCCGTGTTACCCCAAATTTAATGCGAGCAATGCCGCGGTCAAAAGCTAGTATTGCTATAAGGCGACTCTTTCCTGCGGTGTCGATGGCACGTTCGTGTTCTGCGCGCGTCTCAAAGAGATATTAACAAGGAAATACCGTGGCTCCGGAACAAAAAGGGCAAAAGAAGGAATATGGACGGTTTTAGTCAGTAAAAGCCTGACACTCCCTCCCCCGCTCCGCCGAGAGTGAGGAAGTTATTTGATGGTTTCCCATCCGAAAAAGAACATACAACCATCTATACTCTTAGGCCTTTCCGTTTGTTACTTCAACGAGCAACTCTGTCCTCTGTCAGTTCATTAATGGCTATTATATAGTTTTTACTCTTTCGTATTGATCCTTTTAATAAAGACAAACAAAACTAGCTTTTACGCGTGACTACACCCGCGTTAAAGATGGAAATTATCCCACAGAAATGTATCTTATTTTCTAAGCAAATTTTCATGTACGATAACAGTACTAGTAGTATCCTAACTGAAATCTACCTTCTAGTCTACCGCAGTGCCAAAAATTATCAAAATACGTTCAGTCGTTACGGCTTGAAAAGATAGCAAATATACATTTTCACAATTATTGTATATAATGTAATAAATGAAATCTCCATTTGTTTGTGTGTTTATTACCTTTTTATGACTAAACGGCTGATTAGATCGTAATGAAATTTGGCAAGGTAATAGCAACTTAGGGAAGGACATAGGCTACCTATATTATTATTACGCATATAACTTAGGGGGATGAATAGTATTTCATAATGTCCATTTATCATATATATGAGATGCATTTAGTTTTTTAATTGAATTTGTTGCTCTTACTTTGTCATGCCCATTCTTCTCCATAGAGACTAACACTTTGGAATAGGCAACTATGATACTTTCATAAGTTATTATGCATTGTGACTGGGACTGTAGCTTCATTCTTTTGCCGCCGGTAATGGTCTATTAGTAATAAATACTTAGAGTGTGATTCTTCAACTGCTTGACAACTGTCATGCCATACAACAAAATATTAACGGCCGTAGAGCAAGGCAAATCGTGAACAAAATACGTACGAAGTCGTGGGCAACTGCTAGTATTATAAATGATTTTTCCTTTGTATTAGTAAGAGCTTTACGGAAATACCTCATAATCAGATTAACTAGCTGGAGAGGTTAGTAAAGTTGCTTAGCAACCAAAGGTCAGAAATTTATTTTTCACTTATATCTATATATAATCTTCTTCAGATATATGATCGTGTAAGGAAGTTAGCAGGTCTCACTGTAAAAAGTTTTGGTATGTTTTGATGATGAACTGCATCAATGTTTTTCTTATGGCAAAATGGTACACAGGTGTACAGGTGTACAGGGATTCTTTAAAATAATTTAACATAGCTTCCGCCCACGACTGCGTCCGCGTGGCATAGTTACATTGGGATATCGCTATTTTTAACACACGTGATGATCAAAAAAAAAATATCTTTCTCTCCCCTTTTCATCCCTATTTCTCCCCCTTATCTCATTTTTTTTAATTTAGCCTATGTTCGTCTCCAGGGCCCCAACTATCTCTGTACCAAAATTCATCAAAATTGGTTTGGCCATTTAGGCATGAAGAAAACAAACAAACAAGCTCACTTTCGCTTTTATAATATTAGTAAGGATTCTTTTCATATCTTTCTTAAAAAAAAACTTTGCCAATACTAGATTTCTTCCATGTATCGTGGGCACAAACATTTAAGCACAACGATCACCGACGACCAATGACCACCAACGACAGACCGGGAACAAGTATCTGTGGGACATACAAATATTTGTTTGTTTTGTGCGGGGATTAAACCCGCGACACGAAGTACAACAGTCAAACGCTTATAGCCAATGCCAAAAACAGCTGTGTCGTCAAAAAAAACTAAAATAATTGTGTCGGACATAGGCTAACAAAAAGTGAGAAAGGGGGGAGAAAGAGGTAAGAAAAGGAAAGAGAAAGATATTTTTTTTACGATCATCACGAGGGTTAAAGTTAGCGTTAGCCCAAATTAACTATGCCACGCGGACGAAGTCGCGAGCGGAAGCTAGTACCAAATAACTGTAAAGTATCAAAATCTACTGCGCATCTACCAATATATACGTTAACTTTCAAAACGCAGTTGTGACAGCCTTCTTAAACTAAAGATCGACCCGATCGTCAATGTATGTTTGTATAATCTTCTTACGTTCTTAGTACATTTTCCTTATTTTCTAATCAATTCGTTGTAATGAACGTGTTTCCATTTCGTTTTAGAACGTTCGAATAAAACCTTTTTTTTATTTGAAGGTGTGCACAAAATTGTTGCTCTGGCAACACTTTTGTTACTATTTGTCAGACAATTGAATTTAAACTTAGCGCTTTAATTTTCTTGTTCATTTCCTTAAATTGGTTACCTTCATTTGCTTTGTGTCATCTGTTTTTTTTGTAGTACTAGCACTAATGGTAGTGAGGTTAAATCAATATATTATAATAATATGGACATGCCATTTTATCCTATAATAATCATCATTTTTTCAACTCACCTAAGTCATTTATTTTAAATATTATTTACAACCTATAAATAAACACAAACTGATAATAAAAATATATACAAGTAAAAAATGGAAAATTACAGGGCGTCAAAAAATTCGTCCGTATCGCCGTCAACAGGTAAAGTGCCCAGAAGGCTGGCAGCATTACCTCGTTGGATAGCAATGCTTATTATTTGCGCAAAAAACAGGCCAGCCCTCTGGTCACGAGAAGAGTCGACCGACCGCTTGGCGATTTCTAGAAATACTACATGGGCACTCGGACCCCATGGCCCTACCACCCAACCCCAAACGGCTCAAAAACATAACTACCAATCAAATTGTGATATTTGCGCCGTTTGAGGTTTTCAGCACCTGCAGCAGCAGCTCTAGCGCAACCCGCCATGCTAGGAAGATGGGATGGTGCAAGGGTGTCGACACAAGTTGCATCCCACACCAAAGATCTACCCAACTTCGATGGCATTATGGTCATACCATCTGGTCTCTTTCCATCGACGCGTACCAAGCCAGTTGGTTCTAGAACAGCTGGCACCCCGGCGGTGGCAAGAGCATGACGGATGAGATCGTTAATGCAAGCGTGCCGCGCAATACGGCCTGCACTCTTACTGCAGGAAAGGCCATGGTGTCCGAGGCAGTCGACTGCTTCCCCACATTGACAGCGATGCGGAGCCCCACAGGGAGCACCCAATCGCAAACACGTAGTGAGCCGGAAGGTTGTGTCACCCAACAAAGTACCTTTGTTAGGTGACGGTAGCGCCTGTAGCCAGAGGCCCGATTCCCACTCACCCACAGCCAGCAAGCGGGCACGCTCAGCAGAATTGGTGGACGCAATTAATATTCAATATTGATGTGTTATAAAGATGGCTTTTTTTCCAAAAAACATCAAAATAACTCATACATTTTATATGCATTTCTATCTTTGAAACTTTTTAACAATTTCGAAACAACGTATTTGCTTATTTTTTACAATAACAATGTATAATGCACGTACATATTTATTAATATTTACCTATATGTGTAAGTCTATAGTAGGTTATAACACACACATATTTTTATCGTACTCTCTCACTCACTATCGTCTACATTTCGTTCCAATATCTCATTTCGCAGGTCTGCTGGCAGAAACATATTATTAAAAAATAAGCAGTATCTTTGCACTCAAAATTTATATGTTTTTTCCTGTCTTGTATATGAGGTGTAAAAAAATGTAATTGTCAACAAAAAAAAAACACAAATACGTTTATTAAATTTCTTTTCACACACAACTCTACTAGAAGATCTTATATCCATTAATACATTGATATTATAAATAAAATCAATTGGTTTACTTATTAAAAAAGAAAAATCACAATATTAGAGACATCTTTCACACATAAAATCCATATAGGGTCAGCCCCTAATATCTAAAAGTACTATCCAAATAATAGCCATAAAGTATATGCGCATAATTTAATTTATACACAATAATATAATACGCTGAAACTTACAAGAATGCGGTCACGGCGAATATCGCAAGGTTGGCGGTATTGCCACGTTGGCCGTATTACCCTGCTGGCCATATTGCCCTGTTGGCAATACTGCCTCAAGTTCGGACCATCAATTGGAGCGGTGTCGAACAGTATATTTAGCTATAAAAGGTCCATTATGTAAATAGCATAGAAAGTGCTACGTAAACTTATTGCTAGTGAGTATAAGTTTGGCAGTAGATCAAGAGCAGTATGTTTTCCAAAAAGTAAAGGGAGCCAGTCAGACAGTGTAGTACGCATAATGTAGGTAAGATTTAAATGAATCTGCATTCAACTTGGGCATGCCATAAACTTGTTGTTACAAATATGAATCAGTTAAAATGGGTTAAGTTTAAGTTTGCTACGTAAAACAAGTTTTTTTACATACTTCCTCATCGCGTTAATAAGTAGTTATGGAAATATTTAAAAAAAATACAGTTCTCTATACGTGAATTCAAAAACTGCTAGAGATCAGCTACATTTAATTAATTAAGCAGAAATCTCCCCTTCGCAAAGAAACAGAACAAATACACGACTATTTCTACCGGAGTTTCTTTTTATCTAACTCAGCAGTACCGTACAACCGACATTTACATAACTTTTACATCACCTTAAACAAATACTTTTTCCTTAATTAACCTTCTGCAAATAAATTTACTCTGTGCTTCTCATCTCCGATAGAGCCCTTCTCGTAGCGTCGTAGCTGCTACGCCGTAGCTACGTAGTGCCGTAGCAGCTACGGCGTAGCGCATACATAATATATCATTCAACAGTTTTTAGTTGTCCTTAGTGAAATGAGAAAACTCCATAATATATCTTTGTTTGCTTTTAGAACAATTTATTTTCCCTTTTTGTGGTTTGCTGTGATTTATGAACCTGTAGGTTAAATTAATGAAATGAAAGATGTGGAGAGAAGGTAGACATTTAAATAAAAAAAGATAAAGAGAATTCAGGTAGGTACTATGTTTTTGCAACCGAGGTATTATTTATTTTTAAATAAATATTAATATACACATATATATTTTGTTCAGTTTAATAAAACCGTTCAATATTAAAAAAAAGTATTATTCTAAATTGAAATAATACCAATAAATTGTGTCTTCAATTGTTTTTTAAGTTATCGAAAAAACATCCGATTTTACATTTTCCTATTCTAACCTATGACCAAATTTTGTATTGAAACACGTCTGCCGTGACCTTAGGCACTAAACAGGTTATTATTTTATCATATTTTTATTGATCTTTTAATAATAGTTAAACTAAACTTACATTAAGCAAAACAAAGGTTTCCCACACTAGAAATTTCTCTTGTATCGTGAGTCCGTTTATAAACATTTAAGCTCGCATACACAAACAGCCAAAATGAGAATACGGTTCAAAATTGCATTATGGGCTAAATGTATAAAATACCTTAACAGAATCCTAACAATTCTGCTCGTCCCCTTCTCTAAAGAAACGTAAACTTCGTCACGCAGAAACTTATGACTTGTCACGTCTCAAACTTAAAGCAGTGTTTACATTGTACTAAAACACTTAAATACATTGTACAGGGTCTCTTAGTGGGTACTAATGTTTTATCGGTACTTCGTCGTGTTTAAAATTGTCTTTGTTTTAGCAATAAAGGTAAAACCATTTTTTTTGTTCAAAATATATCTTAGTAGTACAACTACTAAGTCATCATCATCTGCCTAGCCTTTTCCCAACTATGTTGGAGTCGGCTTCCAGTCTAACCAGATGCAGCTGAATATCAGTATTTTACATGGAGCGACTGCCTATCTGACCTCCACAAATCAATTAGTATTAGGTAATGCGATACCCCTTGGTAAGACTGGTTGTCAGACTTTCGGAACACTGACTATCTGTAACGACTGTCAAATATCTACAAATGACAACGGGACCAACGGCTTAACGTGATTTCCGAGGCACGGAGGAAACTCGGTAAATAATGGGTGGTTACTCAACTACGGACTAACCTAAGTAAGTGCAGCTTAACCTGAAGATGGACCAGAGCAGCTTTAAATGTTAAGCTAGAGTGTAGTACTTCAGGCGTCGGACACCGCAAACCGACTCTTGACCACCGTAGACGCGGGTCTGTAGACGGTGAGCAATGAGTAGCTCACCGTTCATTCGTCTAGTGACGATATTGCCGTTGACACAGCCTGTCGGGCTGTGTCAACGGCAATATCGTGATCCACGTGCGCTTCAAAGTAATGTCAGCAAAGCACAGGAGCCTGCCAGAGCCACTGCCTGCCAGGGTTGCTTCGAAAGAGATACGGCGGCCTTGGAACACAAAGGGCAAATGAAGGAACATACATGGTAGCCAGTAAAAGTCTGGCACTCCCCACCGCTCTATCGACATTTCTATTTAAAGTACATTTTATTTTTTACAACATTCTATTCGATAACAACTTTCAACAAAGAGAATAAATTAATATACCTACACACATGCTTTTGAAGAATAATCAAAAAATAATGTTGTTCAACTTCAACATCAATTTTTGAACGTCAATAAAAGAACATGAATATAAATCAGCCAATCATGATACGATGAATATTGACAATCGTTGTAATGGTGTTTTTCATTGGATATCAGTCAGTCTTGTACATCCTTACTAATATTATAAAAGCGAAAGTGAGTTTGTTTGTTTGTTACCTCTTCACGCTTTAATGGCTTCACCGATTTTGATGAATTTTGGTACAGAGATAGTTGGGAACCAGGAGACGGATATAGGTTATTTTTTTTAATTGGGGTGTAAGGGAGAAAGAGGAAAGAAAAGGGAAAACTTAGCGTTGTTATTACAAATCAATAAGGCGCAAGGGGAATTGTGTTACCCCGAATTTAACGCGAGCGAAGCCGCGGGCAAAAGCTAGTTGCTTATAAGTGCTTTTTGAAAATGTTAATTTCATGCCAATTTGTGGTTGTAATTAATCGGGGACTTTGATAAAACAGGACTGTTTTTTTATGATTATGAAAGGTTTGTGAAAAGTATATCAAAGTATAGTGGTTAGTGGCCCTGACTGCTGAGCCGGAGGTCGTGGGTTCGATTCCCACCCAGGACAAACTTTGTGTGATGAGCATGATTGTTTGTTCTGTGTCTGGGTGTGATTTATCTATAATATGTATGTATTTATAAATTATATAAGTATGTATATCAGTTGTCTGGTTACCATAACACAAGCTCTGCTTAGCTTGGGATCAGATAGCCGTGTGTGAGTTGTCCCAAGATATATTTATTTTATATTTATTTATTTTATACCCCTGTTGTACCCTTGGGGAAAAATATAGGTGTGATGTGATAGCAAACATACGAGTATAGCCAGAATTTAAATAACTAATTAGAATATCATTATCTGCGTACCAAAGGATTAAAAAAGTCATTGTTATTTTTAAATAATTGGTCAGTCAATTTTGTGGTCGGTTCAACATTTTGTTAAACATAATTTGACTCTTTTATTTATTTGCATTTCCAACAAAGGATACACAGGTTCATTATAATACACAAACACCTTACAATTTAAGTAATTTAGAACAAAGACTCTAATTACACTAAACTTTTACGTGAGGGTACAGTTGGCGCAGTGGCTGAGCGATCGACTGCCGCGCCGCGTGTCGCTGGTTCGATCCCCGTACGGAACAAATATTTGTATGACCTACAGGTAGTTGTTCTAGGTCTGGCTGTTTGTGTAGTTTAAATGTTTGTAAACCCACCCACGATACAGGAGTAATTTCTAGAGTGGGAAAAAGTTTTTTCAAAAAAAAAACACGTAGTTCTTATCTTATGAGTCAAATCCTTGTATAACTTCTTCCACCATGTTGACTTTTGAGATATTCTGTTTAGTCTCGTAAAGGATTAACATAGCAATTCGTTTAATTTCATGTTTTTTTTAGCTTTAAAATAGTTTTTTCTTGAGTCAACTAGACAAATCAAAAATAAATTTAAGAAACTTTAAATAAACCACAAAATGTCGTCAAAAAATTTGCCGTCAGCGCTTTCTATTATTGGTTGTGTCTCCAAGAGACAGGCCGCATTGCCACGTTGTATGGCAACGCTTAGTCTCTGGTCAAAGTAAAATCCAGCCCTCAGGTCACGGAAAGTGTCAACGACAAACGTTTTGAACGAAATCTATCCATCTTTTCCTAAGTCTTCCTTTTCCTCTCCTCCTTCTATTGTGCTATTAAACTGCTGTTACTCTTGTGGTATATTTGTCAGCATAATTATTACACAAAGTACAGAGGCGGACTTAATGCCATAGGCATTTTCTACCAGTCAACCTTTGGGTGATGGAGAGACAAACAGTGTAAAAATCTCCGTCGTTACTTTTTTTTTAACAATTTTAATATTAGATAACTATTTGATAACAATTTAATACCAGTTTTATATTAGCCGATGTTGTAACCATATAGAACATCATCATACCTTTTATCCACATAATGTTAAGCAGAGGTATAATTAAAGTCTCACGTTATCGAGGTCCTATAGCCATAAACCGAGCATACATCAAAACTCCGAAGGTGTTACTGAAAAAATCCTGAAGGAAAATCCCAATAACACTTGGCACGACCTGAAAACTGAACCCAAGAGCCAAGAACCTCAAACCAACCCAGCCGCCGCCGGAGACGCTCCGGGCGTCGGGCGCCGTGGGACGTCTCCCGGCCACCGTAGACCTGACCTGTGGACGGTGAGCAATGGGTAGCTCACCGTCTGTCCGTCTATTGACGACAGGCCGAGTCACGGCGCGTTAGTGTTCCACGCGCGCCTCAAAGAGATATCAGCAAAGCAGATGGGCCTGCCAGGGCCAACGCCTGCCGAGGTGGCGGGTTGAAACAGATACCGCAGCCCCGGAACTTAAAGGGCAGTTGAAGGAACATGGGTGGGTTTTAGTCAGTACAAGCCTGACACACCCCCCCCGCTCCGCCCAGAGCGGGGGAAGTTATTTGATGATTACCCACCCCAAAAAAAAAGACTTCATGCTCTGCAGTCGTGCTTGCGATTCCAAAGAGTTATTCCACCACCTGTGTATTGTAAGCCCCACATAACAATACCAACATCTAAAAAACATATCTTACTTAAACAAAGATTTTTTACTTTTTTCTGAAACACAGACAAAACCCTTTCTTCGTTTTTATTTTATTTATAGTTTAAGAGGGAAGAGGGAACTAACGAATTGTACACACTGGGAGCGGACAACGTATTGAGTTTTTATTTTTTAGTTCACAATTAGCAACTGTAACTTTGAAAACGTGCTGTTTTTTTTTTGTTTTCTGCAACTTAGAGAGCGGTATAAGTGAATGGCTCAAAATAGAGTTGAAGATAAATGTTTTTTTTTTATGCTAAAATAAAAAAATACATTTATTTTCGACCAAAATTGTTGCACATTTGGTAAACCTACCAAACTACGTAACATTTTGCCGGTGGGAGCGCATGTTTGTTACATTGGTTTATATTGCATCTAATCAAAATTATAACAATCAAAAACATATCAATTAAAAGACATAAAAAAAATTAGCGGGTGTTTCCCCAACATGCTACAACTTCTTACCTTAGTAAATGACAGACCTTGACCCCAAAAAAGAACCACGATTTTTCTGTCTAACATTTAATTACAGCACTAAAAGACCCACAAACTAATATAAAACCCATCTCATTGTGTCCCCAACTTTTTATTTCTGTCAATTGAAATTTATTTGACGCATCTCTATCTCGACAGTCGACATTAACGCCAAGTTTTATCGACAGCGACTTATCGACGCGTCACCGCTCTAGTGCTGACGTAATTATGGCGTTTAATGTTTTTTTAGGTTATTTTTTTTGAGATTGGTATTTAGAGTATCTGTTAGATTTAAGTTTTGTTTGCATGATGTGGATTTCTTAATATAGGTGGCAATTCTTAGGTAAACACTTAATAACCCAAATCTTCATAGATATTATCACTAACATCTTTGGAGTTTTTGGGCCAGAGCGGTGCAGAAGAGTGTTATTAAAATGGATATGCAAGGGCTAAGTTACCTGCCTGGTTTGCGGGTCGTTCGAAAGAGATACCGAGGCCCCGGAACATAAAAGGCAAAAAAGGACAGTAGGTGGGCTTTAGGCAGTAAAAGTCTGACACTGCCTCCGCTCCGCCTAGAGCGGGGGATAGTTCCTTTTTTTATTTTAAAAAAGAAAAACGTTGCCCCGTTATAGTTATTTGATGATGTACCACTTTTTTTATACTGATGGGAAATCATCAAATATATCCGCTCTGGGCAAAGTGGAATAGAGTGTTAGAGTTTTGCTGACTAAAACCCACCCATCTTTCGTTTGATTTTATGTTCCGGGGTGTGGAATCTTTTTCAAATAACCCGCAACGCCTGGTATATACCACTCTGACGTAGAATTTCTATTTTGCAAAATATTCTATTTACTGAACGTTCACTTTGCAATAGGTTTTCAATGTAGTATGGCCAATTCTGACAATGTGCACTACACAAAAGTGACCCCTTTTTGGAAATTAGGATTGGCGAAATGTCCACTTCAATAAATATCCATTTCTTTTCCGAAATTTCTCCTTCGACAAAAGCATTCGCGGTTTACTCGACTACCTCAGAAGAGGTTATATATTACCAAAATACATACCTGATAACTATAATATATGGTGTTTTATTTAACCGTCTTTAAAAAAATTAATTTTTAAGCAACCCGCAGCCTCGGCAGGAAGACGCCCCGGCGGGCCTCTCAGTATTGCTGACTACTCTAAAAAAAAAATTCATCCCCTTAATCAGCGGATGAATGTTTGTACCCCGTGCTTGTTTTACTAATAATCCCCATATCACGAAACTTGCTGACGAATCAAAAAAACCAATACGCAAGCAAATTTTCCCTTTTTTATTTATTTTTCGTAAGCATTTAGAAAAACAAGCGGTAATTGTGTAAAAACAAACGATTTTTCTCTAAATAACATCGCAGCATTTTGATTTTGCAAACGTTTCTTAATTAATTTTACTTGATGAGGAAGCGACACGTTTCGCCATTTTGTTTCTGTAGGAATTATCATGGAACGAGTTTATTTTAGTCACGGTTTTTTAAGTATTAATCCGTGTTATTTTTACTTAACGGTAGATTTTAAACTGATTATAAAATCAGTTTAAACTTTTTTACATGAACTAGCGGTGCCTGCCTAGCCGGTCTGCCCCTTGTATAGTTAAATTTAATGGCATAACGACATCAGTGCCACCTACCGAGTCCAATAATCTATCCAAGAACTGATTGAATATCCACACGTATTTTATTTCAAATCGGTCCAGCCGTTTAGGACAAAACTAGCGATTTAGTATTTTAAGAAAGCCTATCCACGAGAGCACTGCCGACAAACTGTACTGCAGTTTGGCAAAACATTAATGTGAAAACTTTTATGTATTTTTTCTGGAATAAACGATTAAAAAAAAAAGATATCTCTGTCCATTTTCTCTGGGGAATAAAAGCGTGATAATGTTATATTAAAAAGCAGGAGAGAATCTTAAACCAAAACAGGGAGGCTGTTTTGGTTAGATTCTCTCAGAAGTACGTGACCGCATCCCATTCCCTCTCGCTCCAGACCATGGATTGAACCAGAGCCTGATGGTAGCCTCACCTTGAAAGAGATTTGATTAATTATCAACATTCAGCAATATTATCAATCGCAAGATACTGATTTCACGCAACATTTCGTCTATCCCCTAGATTTTTAGGTCGTCATTATAAGGTCTTCCATTTTCTGCTAGTCTTAACGTAAATCCGATTTAGGTTAAAACGACATTACTCAAGCATATGTGCCACCTAACCGCTCACAAAATGTAGAATACAAAATATTTTTAAGGCCAAAGGGACCTTAGGAAAAATATTTTCCAGGATCCAATCTACCAGCGCCCTTATTAAATAATTCGCGTAATTTATTCAAAATGGCCGCCAGATAAAACTATGATGATAAGCCAATACAAAAACAGGTTTATCCAGGTTTCTGAGAAGGTTCATAGAGTCTGCTATAGATGAAGCCTCTTCGAGTGGATATAATCTTTGGATTAGGAATGGCTTGTTTAGTCTTGGATTGAACTTTGTTAGTTAGATGAGCACTTGAGTTGGCACGATGAATATGGAAAGATATGGTTATATTTTCAAAGGAGTAAGGTTGCTGGTTCCTCTATTGATAGAGAGGAGGCTTATTTACAGCAGTATTTTTTTGGTTTTGGCAATTCAAGAGTTTTTATAAATTACTAGCTTTTGCACGCGGCTTCCCTCGCGTTAAATTCGGGATAACACATTTTCCCTTTCGTGATTTGCAGGTACCTGCTCCCTCTAGTTTTTGCCTTAGCGTCTTATTTATCGTAATAGCAATGCTAAGTTTTCCCTTTTCTTCCCTTTTTCTCCCTTATTTCTCGCTCTTTAAAAAAAAATAGCCTATGTCCGTCTCCAGGGTCCCAACTATCTCTGTACCAAAATTCATCAAAATCGGTTAGGCCATATGGGCGTGAAGACGTAAGAAACAAACTCACTTTCGCTTTTATAATATTTGTATGGATGTTTATGTAAACTTTCTTTATTTAAATTAAAACAATTACCATTAAGGTGCTCCCTCACCGGAAGCATTCACGTGTATTGTAACATTATAGATTCGACTTTGAGCATTACATTACAATAATACCTCCCTGACTAACGAACATTTGCGTGTAATGTAACTTAGAGATTCGACTTTGAGCATTACATTACAATAATACCTCCCTGACTAACGAGCATTTGCGTGTAATGTAACATATTGATTCGACTTTGAGCATTTCATAGCAAGATGTCAGACGAAGCGGTCGTTGTGCTGAGTGCGGCAATATTAACTTAAAAAAATAAATTCATTTAAATTAAAGTTAAATTCATTGATGTTACAAGTTGTATCAAGATATTACACATTGTATCATTACAAGGTGCGCATTGTAATGCTCGGTTCTCCTCCTTCACTGATGTTATGCTCAAATCTGTAACGTTACATTACACGCGAATGCTCTCGGTGAGGGAAGCACCTTTATATTATGAGAACAGCTCAAACTGAAGTTGACCATATTCAGGGATTTGTACTTCTAAAAAAATGGTTTCGTTATCCGTCTGTCCGTCGACATCGTTTTCTCAGATATCCTTAGAGATTTAAAGTTGAAATTAATACGAAATCCCCGTCCATGTTCCTTCTTTTGCCCGCGGTTCTTTTGGGGTAAAGAATCAACTCTCTAAGTCTACGCAATCAAAAGATATGGCTTTGAATGTCATGTCATTTCCCATACATTCATAAAGGGAAAATAAACCTATAGGGAGGGTCCTTACCGTTGGCCTAGAATCAAATTTCGAATTTGGCAAGAAACAATATCATAGCGCACCAATTAAATTCGACGGCGCGGTTGACGCAGTGGTTAAGCCATCGACTGCTGCGCTGCGTGTCACGGGTTCGATTCCCGCACGGAACAAATATTTGTATTACCTACAGGTAGTTATTTCGGGTCTGGCTGTTTGTGTATGTGTGAGTTTAAATGTTCGTAAACGCATTTCGAAATGGTTGGGGCAACGTTTTTTAAAGAAAAGAAAGATAAATTAAAGGAAAAGCCGTTGATTTGTAGAATCATCAAAGCAAAACATACAATTCACTTTTACAGCTTTGAAATTGCATTAACAAAAAAAACCAGTCAAGAGCGAGTCAGACTCACGCACCGAGGGTTCCGTACAAACTTGCGACATAAACGACGATATCTTTTGAATTAGTAAACTAAGATGGTTGATTCTTTCGCAGCGCAAAGGGACCACAAACTTAACAGCATATGGTTTTTAAATTCAACTCGATACCTCCACGCGTTCCCGAGAAAATAAGGTCTTAACAGAAAGACAGGCAGAAAACAAAGAGATCCAATACGGTTTCCGCGTTTTCCCTTTGAGGAACGAATCCCTAAAAGACGTGTTTCTCCCCCAACTGTGCAGCACAACCATCTGTCGATCACCCTCTATTTCCTACCCCCAACTACTTGTAAATCAACTTACGGCCCGAATCAAATAAAGGCTCTGCCCAAATAAATAGGATCCCACACGCAACCACAAGTGATACTTGAACAGACTTGTGTTTGTTTGAGCACGATATTTTCTTCATTCTTGTGGAGGGGCACGTCGGTAGTGTGTACTGCCCTTTATTTTAGACTAGCTTTTGCCCGCGGCTTCGCTCGCGTTAAAGGAGGCTGGCGGGGATGCATGTACAATGGGACCCACTCTGAGGAGCATGGTATAGTATAGAAACTGATACCTAGTTGTAGAACTATATAAAACTAGAAAAAAAGCAAATGGGCAGTGAGTTGTAGGTGATGGGAGAAAAAAGAAATTCAAAGTAAAAGGTTATAACCTAAAACGAATCCAAGATTGCGTATTTAACAATACAATATTATCTATTGTTTGAATGACCTCAAGGACATTTGTTCGTTCCCTGAATTCAACTGCAAAATGGTTCAATAAAGCATCAGCAATTCACACAACGCATTTTAACGGGTACCTAGTTAAATCCAAACCACTTGCAAATCGAAATCCAAAGGTAAAAGCATTTATCTAAGCCGGTATGTAGAATAATCAGTCCAAACGTAAAGCCAAGTCGTCAATAATCCATAAAATCACACAGAAAATAACAAAAATTCCACGTTAGCCGTTGAAAACAAACAATGGAATAATACGAAATAGGGATGCAAACGATACATCGATATTTAAAAACATCGATGTATCGTTCATAAGCATCGATGTTTTAACATCGATATTGATAATGTTAACATCAACGAATGAACGATATTTTTTCAACGCCATCTATCTATGGATAAAAACATTGGCTACGGCTATTAATTATTATAGATAACTAGGCTGTATGGTCTACAATTCTTTGCCACAAAAAATCTCATTTGTCCTTGCGTTTGTGTTGTCTATGACAGCGCTAACATAAACACGGTTAGCAGCATAGCAGTTATAATTAAAAATTAAGATTCAATTCGAAGAAAAACACTTCATCCTATTTTGCGTATCTGCGTAAGTAGTGATTGTGGAGTGATTTAGAATTTATTTGTTAAAATGTTCATTATTTAAATGCGAGGTACACTTGTAAATATGAATTTTAACCCCATCATTCCTTCTACATTCATACATATTTCTACAGAATTTGTTCAACTTTATTACCTTTTTCACACCAATTAATCGTTTACCAAGACACCTATCTTTTATATAGCTTTTAGATTGCTTGCACAACAAACAAAACTTACATGTATTGACAAAAAAAACGACTTATCAACCGATGTTTTAGCATCGATGTTTCAATTTTAAAAATATCGATGTTTTAATATCGATGTTTTTTTATGAGCGATGTTGCATCCCTAATACGAAATAGTTTTGACACTAACAGTCAGTTCATATTGACAGCATAACGTTTCATTCTACGTTATCATAAATAATCGTAATTATTTTAACATTTTTTAATGTTAATATTAACGTTTGTATATATTTTTTTTATATTTTACAAGTTTCATTTATTAAAAAAAAATTACAACCGTAAACATCCACTAGTGTGAGAATATAAATCACATTAAGAGTAGGTTGGAATGTAATTCGAAACACGGTGCGTTCAATAACTGCATGATGACTAATTTTTAAGAAAATAAAAGTCTTTTCTAACTTTTAATATCCAAGATCTAGTCATTCAATATTTTTTAGATAATCTTCCTATAAACTCTTAGTTATAATAAACATAAACTCGCAAGTGAACGATACTTCATTAATTTATAAATAATGTGGGTCCAATTTCGCCGGCCTCCTTTGGTAGCGCCTTATTGATTTGTAATAGCAACGCTAAGTTTTCCCGTTTCTTCCCTCTTTCTCCCCCATATCCCACTTTTTTTAAATAAAAATTAGCCTATGTCCGTCTCCTGGTTCCCAACTATCTCTGTACCAAAATTCATCAAAATTGGTTTAGCCATTAAAGCGTGAAGAGGTAACAAACAAACAATCAAACTCACTTTCGCTTTTATAATATTAGTAAGGATTATCATATCTTACTTTATGCATTCTTGTCACTCCACACACGCATTTAAAATTTTTTATCTCCGCTAGATGCAGCCATTTTACATTTTTATTTAATATGTTTTATTAAATATTTATTATAGGTATATTTAAAATTGTAAAAGATGATGCCTAATATAAAAATGGATGGGAACTGTTTTTGGATTTCTTTGAGTATTTTTTCTTTTGGTTCTTCAGTAGCTCTATTTTTTTTTAATAACGTTGCTCCTAGGAATTTCTCTTGTATCGTGGTTGCTTTTACAAACATATAAACTCACATACACAAACAGCCAGACTCGGAACAACTGGTCATACCAATATTTTTTCTGAGCAGGAATCGAACCCGCAACACGTAGCACAAACACAAACAAGTCACACACAAACCGTGTCGTCATAATAAAAATGTCTTATTATTAGACATCTGATCTCTCTTCTTCAAAGAGTGTCGGACTAGATCAGAAGGGCACTTTAAAATTAAATTAAAAATTAAATTAAAATTCATTTATTTCGGATAACTCGATCCATATTAAAGACACATTAAAGCAAAAATAAAATAAACAAAAATCAAATCAAACATGCAACCCAATTAAAACTGAAATCACAAATAAATTAAATTAATATGATTAAATTAGATTAAATTAAATTGAATGACTTTAAGACGAAGCTTTTAAATTTAAAAAAGCGTAAATAATGTCTAGCGAAAACAACTTTGTTAGAAGAGGATCGACAGTCGGCGCTCGTGATGACAGCATTTTGCTTTCAAAGTTTATAATATTTTTAGTGAATCCTTACTATTATTATAAAAGCGAAAGTATTACGTCTTCACGCCTAAATGGCTAAACCGATTTTGATGAATTTTGGTAGAGAGATAGTTGGGACCCTGGAGACGGACATAGGCAATTTTTTTTAAAGTGAGAAATGAAGAAGAAATAGGGAAGAAAATGGAAAACATAGCTTTGCCATTACAATAATATGGCGCAAGGGCAAAAACTAAAGGTAGCAGCTGGAAATCAGGAAAGCGGAACTGTGTAACCCCGAATTTAACGCGAGCGAAGCCGCGGGCAAAAGCTAGTTTAAACAATAAATGTATATATCGATCGACGGTTAACCGTCTTATAATGTAAGTATATGGACGATATAGTTATATCTCTTAGTAGCAATAAAAACTGAATACCACAACAAAAACGGCTAAAATAAAAGAAAAACTATTTTGACAAAAAAAAACCGACTTCCAAAAAAACACAAAAAGTCAGAACATAAATTTACTTGACCTACTGACTTTTGTTTGATTTATGGATTACTAGCTTTCGCCCGCGACTTCGTCCGCGTGGCATAGTTAATTTGGGCTAACGCTAACTTTAACCCACGTGATGATAGAAAAAAATATATCTTTCTCTCCCCTTTACTTTCTCCTTTCTCTCGCTTATCGCACTTATTTTTTTTAAATTTACGTGTAGCCGTCCTCGGGGTTCCAACTATCTCTGTACCAAAATTCATAAAAATCGGTATAGCTATTTAGGCGTGAAGTAACAAACAAACTCACTTTCGCTTTTATAATATTAGTAAGGATTTTGCCAACGACTTCGTAAACTTAAAAAAAAACCCTTACACGTTACATAACACATGTCACGACTGATGTGAAAGGAATTTGTTTTAATGACCAGACCACACACACAGCCACACAGCTGTCATAAAACTACCCACTTCTAAAGGGTTTCCTACCATTACTATTTAGCCCGTCGCGTCCACTATCAAGTATAAGGGTACATTTTATTGTTAACACATTAACTAGTTTCGCATGGCCATCAACTACACGACTAAAGGTATGTGTCCGCAGAGACACCTACCAGGGCCACCGCCTGCGAAAGTGAGTTTGTTACGTCTTCACGCCTTAAGATTTTGATGAATTTTGGTACAGAGATAGTTGGGACCCTGGAGACGAACATAGGCTATTTTTTTTAAATTGGTAAATGAGGGAGAAAGAGGAAAAAAAGGGAAAACTTGGCTTTGCTATTACAATCAATAAGGCACAAGGGCATAACTACAGGTAGCAGGTACCTGCAAATCAGGAAAGGGGAACTGTTTTACCCCGAATTTAATGCGAGCAAAACCGCGGGCATAAGCTTGTAAAAGATATTTATTAGTCGCAAATACGATGAACACACAAAAAAAATGAACAAATTAAGCAGATGATGGAAAATCTGCTGTCCGCAGTCAGGTTAAACTGACAGGCAGTTTAACTTTACTCAATACCACCTCAAACCTGACCTTAATTCAAATCGTGTCGCAAGTCTTGTGAACAGAGCTTAAAGGATACATTTTATTGACAACACCTCTACTTCTGCTGACCTCTGTAGCCGTATCATGAACTAAAATGTTAGGTCTGGTTGACGCACACAATCCCCGATCGACACTCAAAACTGGCTGATGGTTGCTCGTAACCCACTGATATCAACAAGATTTAACCTATTAGTAGGGTGTGTGGTGCAAGTTAAGAGCGATTGACGCTATTTTTAACCCCCGACGCTAAAACGTCGCTTTGACACCGCGCAGAGCGTACGTCGTGCGCTATCGTGGCGAAATGGCAGCGGTTACAGTGAAATGTAATAATTGTAATATAGTTATTTGTGAAGTTCTGGCATTTATACAGAACCAAGTGGATGTGATGAACGAGGATAGTATTGTCAGACTGTGTACAACAGCATTTTCGCCTGAGGAAATAGTGGGTGCAAAGGACTTACTATATCAATCAGTGCAAACAAAGGATAAGAAGGTGAAAAGAAAAGGTAAAACCGAGGGGAAAGTACAGCGTGACCTGGAGGATATCATATCCCTCATAAAATGTACTGCTGCCGAGTGCACTCCTATTTTTGTTGCTCGGGAGCTAAGAAGACTGCCACCAGTCACCTTTGACCATATTGATGTCACAAGATTGTTAAAAGACATCATAACACTAAAGGATCAAGTGGAAGTAATAAGAGAGGAGTATGCAACCGTTGAGCAGGTGAATAAGCTGAATTTGGAGCTGCTTAACCTGAAGCAAGCATCGTTAGTGGATGGTTACCACCAAGAAGATAACTATGTTAACATCAATAGAGGTACGAGAAACTTGTTACGTCTGGATAATTTTGATTTAAATAGTGGCCCTATTGGTATTATGAATTTGTCGAAAGAAAGCATACATACACCGGAGCGGTTAATTACAAAAACAGCTGTTTGCAAAAAGTCATTGGCAGAAAAACTAGCGCAAGGGCAAGGCAATGTCAATAGAAGCATGTCCTTATCGCACGCAAAGCCTCGTTCGCCCTCTGTCCTTGTCGCGCATGACTCGGCATTGGGCCATGATGACAAAAGTAAGCGCGTGGAGGCCCCTACCGCGGTTTCGTCACAGGTGACAACAACATTCAATTCGCCTGCGTGTGCGCAGGCCTCAGCGACATGTGTAACCGGTGCAGGTGTACCGGTTAGTGCGGAGTTAGTGAATCATAGTGAGCGGTGTACTTACTCGCAAATAGCACAAAAAGGTGGTCATTTCAAAACTTTTAAGGATGACGAATGGAATACTGTGCAAAGTAAACGCCTTAAAAATCGTTTTATAGGAACACAGGGGAAGGCGAAGAATTCATCGAGTAACTTTAAGGCCGCAGAGAGTAAAATACCACTGTTTGTAAACAATGTTAATAGTGAGTCATCAGTCAAGGACATTGCGGACTATATATTAAGTAAAACGAATGTTGCAGTGCAAGTAACTGAGATAAAAATGAAACGACCAAGGGACTACAAGGCTTACAAAGTTTTTGTTCCTAGAACTAGGTTGGAAATATTCCTGGATGAGCAGTTGTGGCCAGAGGGTATTTCTTTTCGTCGTTTTATCAATTTCAAAGAGCGAAACATGCATAGTAGTCCGTCCACAGAAGGGGTAACTAAAGCTGATATTGAGGCTATTAGAAACTGCAATTAATTATGGCTGATACTACAAATCAATTGGTTAATATGATTAGCTTTAATTGTAAATCAGCTGCGAGATCAGTGGAAGGGATACGGGAATTATGTAAAACTGCGCACGTTATTGCACTGCAAGAAACATGGCTACTGCCACATGATACTGCCTTCATTGGATCGATCGACAAGAACTTCGATTACACCAGTAAGTCAGCGGTGGATACCTCGACCGGTGTACTGCGCGGACGGCCATATGGTGGGGTGGCGCTGATGTGGAGAAAGGGTGTGTTTTCCTCCGTTGCAGTGGTTCCGTGTAGTAGTGCGAGACTAACGGCTATTAAGGTATGTGTGAGTGAGCGTAGTTCATTGGTGTTTTCGGTGTATATGCCGACAGACAGTACAGATAACTTGTTAGAATTCACGGAAGTGCTAAGTGAAATAAATGCAGTAATTGAGAGTTCTGATATTGAATCCGCTATAATTCTCGGAGATTTTAACGCTCATCCTAAAGAATTATTCTATAGGGAGTTATGTAATTTCTGTACGGAGCGGAGCTGGCTCTGTGCCGATGTGGTTAAGCTAATAACTATAACGGATACGCACACCTTTGTTAGTGAAAGTCACAATAATTGTAAGCGTTGGCTTGATCACTGTCTGACTACCGAGGCAGCTTGGCAATGTGTGACTGATGTTAAGGTATTGTATGATGTGTACTGGTCGGATCATTTTCCGCTGGTAGTTTATTGTAATTTTGGAATATTACCGAGAAAGTCGTATTGTAGTAATAGAAGTATAGAAAATAAAGTGAGATGGGGTACTAGAGACGCTGAACAAATTAGGTCATATAAAGAAGTCTGTAACAGCATATTAAGAGATATTGATTTTCCGATGGAGCTTGGTTTATGTGCGGATAAAGTGTGCAATAACGTCTGTCATTATGCAATAATTGATGAGCTATATAATAGTATTGTTAGTGCGTTATCGGTGGCTGCGTGTAGCAGTAATAGGCTAAGAAAGCACAGTAAACAGAAGCATGTTATCGGATGGAATACCCATGTACAAAAGGCTCATCTGGTAGCACGGAGCAGTTTTCAGACCTGGATGCTGTATGGTAAACCTAAGTCTGGTGATATTTATGAAACAATGTGTGAAACCAGAAAGCGTTTTAAGTCTAAGCTCAAGTGGTGTCAAGACAACGCTGAGCAAATTAAAATGGACATCTTAGCCACACATCACAAGCAAAAAGACTTTAAGCGCTTTTGGATGCATACCAGGAAACTGGAATCTGGCCTGTGTGTGCCTGCGTGTATTGAGGGTAGAAATGAGCCCCAGCAAATTGCTGAGTTGTTTAGGGAACGTTTCAAGGTTGAGTCTTCCTTACCAAGTGCGCAGCGGGTGCTGGATGCTGAGGTTGAGGATGGAGTGCGGTTCAGATTTAAGATAAAGGAAGTCACGCGGGTTATTAAGACTATGACTAGAGGTAAGTCTCCAGGGCACGATGACCTCAGCATCGAGCATTTGCAGCACGCGGGCTCTCACTTGCCCAGGGTGCTGGTCATGTTCTATAACTTGTGCTTAGGGCATTCGTACTTACCCGGGGATCTTATGAAGACCACTGTCATTCCAATTATTAAAAATAAGACGGGTGATGCCTCCGACGGGAACAATTATAGACCCATCTCATTGGCTACAGTGATCGCCAAGGTGTTGGATGGTTTGCTTGATTGTCACCTTAGTAACCATATCATTCTGCACGATGCCCAGTTCGGTTTTAGAGCTGGGTTATCGACAGAGGCTGCTATACTGCGACTCAAGCATACTATCCAGTACTATGTGACGAGAAAAACGCCTATTTACGGCTGTTTTTTGGACCTGTCGAAGGCATTTGACCTTGTGTCTTATAATGTGCTTTGGGATAAACTCCGGGAAGATACGAACACACCCAGGGACATGATCAGCATTCTGAGATATTGGTACGATAATCAAACCAATAATGTTAAATGGGCGGGTTCATGGTCCAAAGAATATAGGTTGGAGTGTGGGGTCAGACAGGGAGGTCTGACGTCACCGCGGCTCTTCAACCTGTATATTAACGGACTGATAGATGAGCTCAGCAGGGCCGGTGTAGGCTGTTCAATAGATGGCACAAGTATGAATAACATTAGCTACGCCGACGATATGGTGCTGCTGAGTCCATCTGTCAAGGCCCTTAATATGCTCCTAGGCATTTGTGAGAGGTACGCAGTGTCACATGGCCTCAGGTACAACATAAAAAAAAGTGAACTACTTGTGTTTAAGGCGGGCAATAAAACACCAACTACAATTCCACCGGTTAGCCTTGGAGGAATTCCATTATGTAGGGTGACGAAATTTAGGTACCTGGGGCATTGGGTCACTGAGGACCTCTCTGATGACATGGATATTGAGAGGGAACGTAGGGCGTTGGCAGTGAGATGCAATATGCTGGCCCGCAGGTTTGCGAGGTGCACAACAGATGTCAAAATTACTTTGTTTAAGGCATACTGCCAGTCATTGTACACTTGCAGCCTGTGGGTTCGCTATACGCGGAAGGCTCTCAATGCCCTGCGGATCGTCTACAATAATGGGTTCAGGATGCTGATGGGGTTGCCGCGATACTGCAGTGCATCAGGGATGTTTGCGGAGGCCAACATTGACAGCTTTAGGGCTCTAGTGCGTAAGAGAGTGGCCTCCCTGATGCATCGTGTGCGGGGTAGCCCCAGCAGCCTTCTGGACACCATAGTAGATAAAGTTGAGTGTCCTATAGTACGGCACTGGAATAAGGTACACAGCTCAGGTTGTGTACTTTTTAATGTAAAATAGTATTTAAAATCAATAGAAGTTATAACTTACTAACATAGTTTTAAGGCTTACTAACAATTTTGTATGGAATTATTCTGAAATAAATGATAATAATAAAAACGACGGGGTGTTATGTGAACTTCACTTGTATTTATGTAAGTGTATTAATTTCATAAAATGTGGTATTTTTAAAAGTGAAACTTTTATTACATCGTCTCAAAGTTTTTCGTCTACGTGTTGCATGTTGCGTGACGGTCGGTCGTGGGGTAGGGACGTCCAAATGTCTATAATGTGAAAAAAAGTTAGGCTTTAACCGTAGTTTCATAAAACCAGACAATCCTTTTTACTATTGTGGATCGGAAATCATCAAATAATTTCACCCGCTCCGGAGAAGGGGGGAGTGTCAGACTTGTATTGACTAAAACCCACCCATGTTCCTTTTTTGCCCTTTATGTTCGGGGGCCGCGGTATCTCTTTCGAGCAACCCGCAACCTCGGATAAAATGTGGTATAAGAGAGTCTTACAAAGAGGCGTCATGGCGTCCTCACCTACCGCCTGACGCAGGTCCTCACCGGACACGGAAGTTTCGGGAGGTTCCTGCACATCATCGGGCGGGAGGAAACGCCCGGGTGTCACCATTGTGACGATCGCCCGGAGGACACGGTGGAGCACAAAGTGGCGATCTGCCCAGCTTGGGCGGAGCACCGCCGTGCCCTCGTGGAGGCGATCGGCGGCGGCAATCTCTCGCGTCCGGCCCTGGTTCAGGCCATCGTCCGGAGCGAGAGGGAATGGGAAGCGGTCACCTCCTTCTGCGAAGCAGTAATGCTAGCAAAGGAGGTGGCCGGGCGTTTGAGGGAGAGAACATCAGGCCAACCCAGCCGCCGCGGGAGACGCCCCGGGCGCCGGGCGCCGCGAGACGACTCCCGGCCACCGTAGATGCGGGCCTGTGGACGGTGAGCAATGGGTAGCTCACCGTCTGTCCGTCTTTTGACGACAGGCCGTGTCGACGGCGCGTTCGTGTTTCACGTGCGCCTCAAAGAGAGTCAGCAAAGCAGAGGGGCTTGCCAGGGCCTCCGCCTGGTGGGGTTGCGGGTTGTTCGAAAGAGATACCGCGGCCTCGGAACGTAAAGACAATAGAAGGAATAAAGGTGGGTTTTAGTCAGTACAAGTCTGACATGCCCCCCCGCTCCGCCCAGAGCGGGGGAAGTCATTGGATGATTTCCCACCCGAAAAAAAAAAGAGAGTCTTACAAAAGTGTTTTCGTACAAAACACGTTTCGACATTATTTTTGTATGCAAATTTAAAACAATTTTCCATCACATAAAAATGAACACCATAGGTATCTAATTGACATAAAACATATCAGTAGATACAATTATACATAACATGAAATCAATCTAAAAGTTTGTCCTACGATTCGAACTAGTATGGACAAGTTGTAGACACCTCCATACTAGTATTTATCAAAATATTTTGAGCTAGTCCCTCGACTGAGGTGTCCAGGGACGCGACTCCGGGCTAGCTGATTATGAAATAAAACTTACTATGGGGTTATTTTGAGTTTTGGTCAAAAATCCAGGTTCTTAAGCAAAAAATTACGATTTTCAACCCCCATCCTGAGTTTGGGTACACGGAACGCGAACCAAATTTCAGGGATTAAAGATGAGTACTATTGAGACTATAATCTACTGAAACAATAACATCCTGACTGGTGGACAGAACGTGTGAGCAACAGCGGGCTATTTAAGCGGAGTTGTGATGTATAACTAGGTATTTTATTTTAGAACATTACGTTTCGGCTTAACTATTATAATTCGTCAAACTGGTATTGCAAAATTGTAAGCCGATTGCACAGATTCATAAATTCTAAACGACTTTGACCATAGTTTTGTTCGTATCAGCTTAATTAAACCGGAAAAGTTTTCTGACAGTTCATACATAGCAACCGTAATTTATCGTATCTTTAAAAGTTACATGCCTCAATAAAAAATTAATACTTATTTAAATTTGGATCAAAACATATTCGTTTAATAACAAACTTCACTTAAAACAAATTATATCAAAACAAAAATAAATAATATAACTGACCTGCTACCTCTCCTCAATTACACCGAACCGTAACAGCGTTTCTAAATTCGACGCGTACTTCGCAATATCGTAAAGCAACTCATCGATCGTCTGGGATCAACATAATGCTAACGTAACGTAATTTCAATAACACCCAAACGGTATTGTATAAAATATATGACGGTGTAAATTCGGACATGTTGATTTAATATTAAGTGGGATCGTGAGAACTATGCGGTACTTTTAGAGAAGGTCGGGTGGAAATAAATTTTGTTAATATTACATAAATCATATGAAAATAGTTGATCTAAATGTGTGAGTCAAGCTTTTTACCTTCTGGAGATTGGTAATTCCACGAGTTCGTATTACCGCTACCGATATAAAAAGAGCGTTATATATTATTAAGTAAAATCTCAACCCATTTGTCAAATTTTCACAATTAAGGCGCGGTAACAAGCTAATCTTTAGGTATTCGCGGAAGTGAGGCTAGCTGCCTACTGGGCATGGTCTGACACAAAGTACACGACAGTATTGCATCGAAAGAATACAAATATTTATTAATGATTTGCCGAAGTGTACGGACTATCAAACCGTTCTGTTTATCGATGATATTACACTTATTGTACCGTGTAAAAACTCAGAATCGTTTGAAAGTGAAATAAATAGTTCCATCCATTGCATTATTGACTGGTTAAACAAGAATAAACTTAAAATAAACTTAGAAAAAACTCAGGTTATGACGTTCCAACAAAAAACTAAAAAACCAAATTTAAGTATAAAATACGAGAACCAAAAAATACCTGAAACTAACAGTGCCAGATTTCTAGGACTCTATTTGGATAGTCATCTAAACTGGAAAATTCATGTAGAAACAATCTGTAAAAAACTAAACCAATATTCTTATGCGCTTTATAATTTTGCAAAAATATCAAATGAGTCTGTAGTTTTGATGGCATACAAAGCTTATGTTTCATCAACTTTACGTTTTGGAATAATGTATTGGGGAAATTCCACTGATAAGGAAACTGTATTTAAACCTCAGAAGAAGTGTGTACGTTCTGTGTTTAAACTGAGAAAGATTGAGAGTTGTAGACCATTATTTAATAAATATAAATTGCTGACTTTGCCCTGCATGTACATCTACGAAATAGCAGTATTCGTTAAATTAAACTTGCATTTGTTCCAAACACTCAGATCAAAGCGACGCAATGAGATCTGTGCTATTCCACACAAAACTGCGCTCTATGCAAAAAGTTTTTTGGGAATAGGGCCCAAGTTGTTTAACAAGTTGCCTATAACAATAAAAAATCTTGACTGTATACACAATTTCAAAAAGGCGCTTCTTAATTTATTAGTTGTAAAAACCTACTACACAGTCAATGAGTACCTAGAAGACATTTTTTAATTCATTGACATTTTGTATTTATTAATATTTTGCTTTATTTTATTTTATTAATCAAATGATGTTTTTAATTAATTATAATTTAATATAATAATTTATTATTAGTGTTATAATTTAATTTAATATAATAATTTAATTTAATAATTTAATATTTGTTACCTTTAATAGTTACTCTTTTATTTTTTATTATAATTACTACTAATCAATTGTAATTAGAATATTTGTACGTCGCTCACGGCAAGACATAGCGTTCTTTTTATTAATATTGACATGATCTGTACCTGAGTTTGGTTTTTTACCTATGTTCTACAAATAAAATTATTTGAATTTGAATAAGTTAGAAAATATCTCGGTGTTTGATTTTATTTGAATATCATGTCCGCCAAAATGTAGGTCATTTTGCAGTTTTAATTGAATATAAAAAAAATACAGTTCCGTGTTTGAAAAATTTTAGATATCTCTTTAGACTATAAAATTTTCTTTGTTATAGATATAAAAAATATGATGGTTGTCGCTGAAAAAATTGAAAATTTCGAGACGAAAAAAATTTTTTCGTGGTATTTTTTTAAATTTTTTTTTTCGTAGTACTAGACCACTTTTGTAAACTTATTTTGTGTAAGTCTTTACTTTATTATTGAACTATACACGGTAAATTTTTTTGGCTAGTGGCATGTACAGATACGGCTAACTTTGGGACGAAAATCTAGACGTTTTACGAAGTGTTTGCTTTGTACAGCGCCTTAACTATCAAACCTATTTTGATGAAACTTCTCACGTTGATAATTTGTCTTGGAAGGCCAATATTAGTTTTTGCACCCGGAAAATATTAATACTTTGGTAGTATTAATATTTTAGTATGTCTAGTTTTTTTAAACCATTGCGTGTGCTTCTTGCTATACTTGGGTTGTGTATCAACAAAAGCAATCGTCTTGCGAGCACAAAATCGTCGTGTTTTTTTTTTGTTTGACGAACACGAACGCGTTGTAGCACACACAGAGAGCGCCTCTAGTGTTTCGACCAAGTAAATGACATATCAACACGATTAACGCGTATTCGCGCGATCGATCGCTTTGGTTAGGGCGCAGGGTCATACCAACACGTAATACTAGTTACGTAGAAGTAAGATTAGAGGTACTTTCTAATCCCGTTTCAGTGGAACATCCCCATTGACAATTTAATCAAATCCTCAATGAATGCGAGAACGAGAACTTATCTCGTCAACTATAACTTTACTCAAAAGCAACTCCATTATTAAACAAAAGCATTGATTACAAAATTACTACACGTATCGAAAACCGCATAATACCAGTTGAAACCGAATTAATTTAGATTAAACCGGTTTAAAGCGGTTATATTGGATAACGCAAAACCTATTTTGGACCACAATGTTAAACAAATATTGTTTTTGTCATGTTTAATTTTGGTTTTATTGTGTAAATACAGTTATAATAATTGCTTTTTCAATTTAGACTATTTGTTTATAATTTGGGCGTAAAAAGTTGTTGGTTTCTCAATCAATATAATTACAGATAAATGTAGTCAATAAATCATTTGAAACTGTATTTATGTACCTAATAGTGTTGTTCTTTTAATAAGAACTTTGGACTTAGATACATATTTTAATGGGTATCTATTAAGTTTCGATGAATATTTGTGACTTTTAGGTAATAGTGTAATTTGTGTTTATGCAGGGTTATTTGTAAAACACCGACAACCTTGCAGGACTGTATTACTATCATCATAAACAACAAATTTTGTTCTATGATTTTTTTTTAAATTTTATACATTTACGAAAAACAAATCTTCAAGATTTCGTTGTCCTATCTAACACATTTCAACTCCGTATTTTGCTGTACCTACATACCTACACCTGCCGCGCACTGTCCTCGTAGTGACTTTTGGTTAAAGACTCGCTTCGCTATCGCTTAGGTACCTACGTTTACTTCGCATAGATTTTCTAACATTTAGAGCGTTCAATTTAAATATTTTTATTTTTTTATGAAAATCTGATGAACTAAAATATGATAAAAGTTTAAATGTCATAGAACAAAATTTTGTTGATTATGATGTTAGTAACATGGTCCTGAGAGGTTGCCGGTGTTTTACAAATAACCCTGTATAATTTAATTTTTGTTTTTTTTTTTTTTAACAAAACTTTACCCCACACTAGCCTTACTCACATACACAAACAGCCAGACTCAAAACAACTAGTGCGGGGATCGACCCCGCGACATTTAGGGCAGAAGTCAAACGCTTAGTCACTGCGCCAAACGTGTCGTCTTAGTTACTTTGTTACTCTAGAACTTTTACAAGAACGGGGATATATTATATCAGTCCAAAAACATGACAACATTTTGAATACATATATAGAAAAGAATATAATTTTAGATCTATTTTTATTTTTAAATTATGTGCATAGAGAAGAATTTTAATTTGGACGATTGTAATATAAGTACTATTTATTTAGATATTTCTTTAAACTCCATTGAACCGCTTATCAACTCAACTCAAAGCATTTATTTCAATGAGATCATTACAGGTACTTACGAATGCCATAAAAACAATAAAAGATGCTGCTACAGTCCCAGTCACAACATAATAACATGTTACTTTCACATGTTATTGTGTTGTGACTGGGACTGTAGCAGACTGTACCTAGTTGCCCATTCCAAAGCGTATATCTTTATGGAAAAGAATGGGCAAAAAACTCCATGAATACTCTTTCAAATCATAAAACAAAACAGTACTCACTGACGCAATATACAACAAACTAACAGAACCACAACCTTTTATATAAACGTGCAACTGTTTCCGAGTTTACAACTTAACATACCTACAAACATACTGGTAATAAAACATGACGGATGATCGCTGGGAATTCGCGAATCGTAAACTTTACGACTATGTCTTGAAGTAGATTGACTACTGATGACCAGAAGGGTTACCATGACCTCTTATAGCAGTTCTTATTCCTGTGTGAGAATGAGATGGTGCTAGACACCCTGTATAGCTCTGTCTCTTTCCCTCAGTGGAATAAGTTCTGCTTTAAGACGTCATGGTAGGGTAGCTGGTCTCTGAAGAGTTAACAAGGCTTCACGCAATTATTTTGGTTGATTAATAGGCTTTGTTTTAGCTGTTTCTTAGGCTATGCCTATATATTCCGGGGTTGTGGGTTGTTCGAAAGAGATACCGGAGCACCGGAATTTAAAGGGCAAAAAAAGAAACATGGGTGAGATTTTGTCATTAAAAGTCTGACATTGCCAAATCCTTTATAAACAAAAAAAAATAAGAAAAATGTTCAGGCCCAGGGACTGGTTCTCCCTGTTTGCTTTAGACCATACCTTTCTCACTAGTTTCTTTTTTAAATCCTAGTTGCAGGAGCAGGAATCAAATCAAAAAGAGATAAAGGTATACAGACCGATTACCTATCTATATTTTATTAACCGCTATGTTATGCCAAAACGCTTAAAAATATGGTGTGCATCTAGCTCAAGATTACTTGTTTCTAAAAAAATATTTGAAAGTCATGCATAATAGGGTATTTTACTCTATATGAAAGAAATTCTAAAAATATACAATTCAGATAGCTTAGGCAATAAGCAGTCGGAAAATGTTAAATTTGGTTAATAAAATAACTAAATGAATTTTAAAATTGATTTCAAAGTTTTCACTTTTTTAGTCTGTTGTTTTACTAAGCGAAACAGTGTCCGCCATGATTATTACGTCTTATGGTCATGTAAACAAAAAGTGACAACTGTCAACTGAGCAACTATTACTATTTTTGTATTAAAAAACTTTACATTTTAATTTTTATTGAAATAATAGTAATAATACCATGGAAGAAATAAATACTACCATATAATAATACCATAAACTATAGTGAAATATACAACTAAACAGAAAGACTAATTACAGCGCATTTGTTTACATGACCAACTGACGTCATGACCACAGAGTAACATGGCGTCAAGCGATTTTGTGATTTTACGCGCGAAAATAGAAATTGCAATGCAGTTTTATGGCACTTATCGATTGAATATTTTTTTTTTGTTTTTTTTTGGTGTTTTACTAGGACCCTAGGATCAAAATGAAATACTTTTTAAAAATGGGTGTAATACCGTATTGCGTCTGGAAATATTAAGTCTCTTGTTCTCATTGTCATACCATAATAATTATGGTATGACAATGAGAACAATGTTCAGGGCAATGAGGATGATTTTTCTAATCCCAAAAACCAACAAACGTAGCAAAGATGAACATTATCTAACACATTTAGGTGCTAGAAAATCAAATAACGCAAGCAGGTAGACTTAATATTTCCAGACGCAAGTTCAATTTCGTAAACCACCTGAGGAGAGACTGCAGTAGATTCAATAGCATTCGCTAAGTCAACAAAAATTCTACACCTGAATTTTTATAAAATTTATCGCGGCCAGGTATTGGCAACTTTGGTCAGCAGTAGTTTTAGTTAGGATAAAATCAGAAATGAAAGATACATCGCCGATCATCGATATGTCGTTCTACATCGTTCTCACATATTTGTATAATCTCAGCATGAATGATGTAATACGATTTTGTAATAAGGTTATAATTTAAAAGAGTGTCCATGGAGTTTCTTGCCCATTCTTCTCCATAGAGATCAACGTTTTGGAATGGACAACTACAGTTCTTTCACAAGATATTATGCCTTGTGACCGGGACTGTGGATTCATTTTGTTTCTTGACATTCAAAAGTGCCTGAAATGGTCTTATTGAAGTAAATGATTTGATTTGATTGATTTGATAAGTGATCTTACTGACATGATAAAAAAAAATATTTATATGTATTTGTCGCAATGACGACGAAAACACAAAATAAACATACAGGCTTCACAAATATTCGAAATACATCAGAACGTAATAAAACCATTAACAGCTTCTTCACCATGACTTCTAAAAGCAGGACATTCACTACGATGCTCAGCGATAAATTAGTTTTGACAGTCAAGCTGAAGTGGCAGTAACTGTTGAAGGACCGGTAGCAGATGGATCAGATGAATTCTGAAGACCGTGTATCAAAAAAGGCTGGTTCAGATTGCGGTGCAGGGTCTGATGCAGCAGATTGGAAGGCTTAGCTAAATGATTTTTTACTAGTCCAAGAGCTCCACGAGCTATTTCCATCATCTCTCTTCTTCCACCAAGAGTCAAGTTAAGTTTGCAAGTCATCACCCTTATCTTGTCGATATTTTACACATTCGCACAAAGTGCATTAGTTTATCCTTCACTAGCTTTCGCCTCGTCCGCGTGGCATAGTAACGCTAACTTTAACCCGCGTGATAATCGAAAAAAAAAGATATCTTTCTCTCCCTTTTTCTCCCCTCTTTCTCACTGTTTTTCCCAACTATCTCTGTATTAAAATTCGTCAAAGTCGATTTGGCCATTTAGGCGTGAAGACGTAACAAACAAACTTACCCTCGCTTTTAAAATATTAGTAAGCATTATGCACACAGCACAGCGAAAGAGTGGAATTCCTTGTCTTATTTTTTTGAGTTGCCACTAATCAAAAATTTTCTCCCGGTCTCGGCCAGCCGGATGAGAGTGACAGACTTGTACTGACAAAAACCCTGCTCCTCCCCCCTTCCCCCTGTTCTTTTTTTTACCTATGTGCTCAGGGGCCGCGGTCTATCACTTTTGAACAACTTGCAACGTCAGCGGGCAGTAGCGGGCAGCCCTAACAGCGACCCTGTAGGGTCCTCCTGGGAATGACTGCAACTGTATTCCCAAGTTCATATGGCCTGATTGAATTGAAGTCGCGAGTTATTAGACTTTTGTTGGGTTAACTCGACCCATTGACAGCATCATCTGTGTCCCCAAGACCAGATTGAGGTCAAAAGTCTGATTCATATAAAAATAATAACAATATTAAATATTTCTTTGCTCTTTATTATTATTTTAAATGTATATTATATGTATTTATAAAAAAAAAAAAGTTTTTTTAAATGTAGCTATTAATTCTGAACATTTTTACGCCACCGACTACCTACAAGACTGTACGGTTACCATGTGATCTTATAGCAGTACTGATTCCTGTGTGAGAAAGAAATGGTGCTAGACATCCTGTATAGCTCTGTCTCTTTCACTCACTGGAATAAGTTCTGTTTTAAGACGTCATGGTAGGGTAGCTGTTTCTCCTCCTTTAAATCCATCCAAGGGTCTTTTAAAAATATCGCTTTTAGCGATAAGACCGCCCATTGTGTCACCCTATTTATAAGTTTTTTTTATTGTTACTTTTGTTATTTGTATGGTGTACATAATAAAGAATATTCTATCTATCTAATAACTGGCCAAGTGCAATGGGACTCGCGCACCAAGCATTCCGTACAAACCTGCCTTAAACAGCCATATCTTTTGACAACTGAAATTTAGAGACTTGATTCACAGATCTAAGGGACCACAGATTTGAGCAGACGGTTTTAAATTCAGGATTTAGATAAAGAGTTTTGACAGATAGATAGACAGACAGACGTACAACAAAGTTGTACCTACAAGGGTTCCCTTTTTTCTTTTGAGATACGCAACCCTAAAACTAAAGAGGACTGAAGGACAAACATAACAAGTTTCAACGAACAATTTAGAGTAGCGTAAAAATTGAAATTCGTCACGATTCCAAACGGTCGTTTAGATCGAAACTATGCTAAAAGATCTTTAAATATCTGAGAAATTCTTCTTTGATGTTAGAAATGGTTAAATTTATAGATGTCTTACAAGAATACGAAACTGCATGGAACATACTTGATTTGCAGTTCGGGTCGGTCTTGAGGTTAAGCCGCGCTTGTCTAGGTTGGCCCAAGGATGGGTGACCATCCATTACATGCATACTGAGTTTTCTCAGTGCCTCAAAAAGCACGTTAAGCCGTTGTTCCCGCCTCAAAGAGATGTCAGCAAAGCAGAGGGGCTCCGGAACGGAAAGGGCGATAGATCGAACATGGGTGGATTTTAGTCAGTACAAATCTGACACTCCCCCCCTCGCTCCGCCAAGGGCGGGGAAGTTATTTGATGACTTCCCACCCAAAAAAAGCCGTTGGTCCCGGCTATCATTTGCAGATCTTTGTCGTTACAATTACACCAAGGGGTATCGTATTACCCAGTAGTAGTCAGATTTTCGGGACACTGATTATCTGTAACGACTGTAAAGATCTACAAATGACAGCTGGGACCAACAGCTTAACGTGCTTTCCGAGGCACGGAAAATACTCGTTATATTACGGGTGGTCACCCATCCGCAGACCAACCTAGGCAAGCACGGCTTAACCTAAAGATTGACCCCCAGCAGCTGCTATTATTTAGCCTCGAGCTGCTCTATCCTCTTCTAATATATTTAATGAATATTTAAGATATATTCAAGACTAGCTTCCGCCCGCGACTTAGTCTGCGTGATGATTGAAAAAAAATATCTTTCTCTCCCCTTTTCTTCCCTTCCCTTGCTTCACTTTTCAAATTATTTTATGTCCGACTCCAGGATCCCAACTATCTCTGTACCAAAATTCATCAAAATCGGTTTAGCCATTAAGGTATAACAAACAAACAAACTCATTTTCGCTTTTATAACATTAGTAAGGATTTGTTTTGTTTAAGTTTAAGAAGTTTCTGTTTCTTATAATACGAATACATAATTTTCTTCCATTTCTTTCTTTCATCTAGAGATAACACAGTTCCCTAAACAAGAAAACCATCCCACTAATATTTTTACAGCCTTTAATAACGTCTGCTTACCCTACAAGCTCAGTAATATTATTAATATCACGATACGTTCCCTCCGACCTCATTCGTGGAATGTCGAATTGTTTCATATGATTTATTGTGGTTGCGTACCAGTCTGTGTGCTGTCATACACACGCGGCAAACAGAGTTAGGACCGGCTGGAACCGGTTCGAAGCGGTTAGAAGTGGTTTGAACTGGTGCGGAGTGGTTACGGGCAGTTTCGGGTGGTGTGATGCGGATTTAGTTTGGTGGAAGTGGTTTGTTCTGAGCTGTTTCTCATAAAATGATCCTGAATCCTGTTTCTAAAATTCAAATTTAAAGAATAAGTAACTTAAAGAATTTTCGGGCTAAAACAGTTTGCTAGTTTTTATGTTTGTTACGTCTTCACGCCTAAATGGCCCAACCGATTTTGATGAATTTTAGTACAGAGATAGTTAAGACCCTGGAGATTTTTTTTTAAATGAGAGAAAGGGGGGATAAAAAGGAAAGAAAAGGGGAAAGAGAGATAATTTTTTTTCGATCATCACGTGGGTTAAAGTTAGCGTTAGCCCAAAGTAACTATGCCACGCGAACAAGGTCGCGGGCGTTAGCTAGTTAAATATAATAATTACGACAAAGCAAGAAAAAAAAAAATCACAAACAACAAAAAAAGTTGCTGAAGGATAAAATGGAAGCTCCTTCCAGAAGAAGTACGCTCAAACATCCGCGTCCAATATTATTTTCTATTTTACCATAACATCGCTTGACTTATTCCCGCTGTAGGCCAGGCCAAACACATTACACTCGCAACGACTTGCGGAGTCGGGTAACGGGTAATAGTTTGTGAGTGCCCTTTGCTCGAGAGAGGTCGCATTTACTCTGATATGTGACCGTTATAAGAGTTAAATGGCTGTATAGGTATACAGGGTGTACTATTATTTGTATTTTTTTTTATCGCAAGGAAAACAAAACTTTCCCGCCATTAGTCTAATCATTAGACTAATGGCGGGAGGAGGTGTTTAAGGTTAAGACCGTTATAAAAGTCTAAAAAAATTAAAACCGACTTCCAAAAAAAAAGCTTCCGGAAGTCGGTGCCTTTTTTTTGGTTTCGTTGACTTTTTTGCCCCCGATTTCCTGAAGTATAGTTGTTTTACACTTTTTAGCTAGACCGCCTTTGACACTACTTCTACTTGCAAAATGCTGATGTTATAAGTAGTAATTTAATTTAGTTAACTTTAAAATGTATTTTTATTTATAAAAGATAATGGTTCCGTGCAAAAAAATTAAAACCCTGTACAGCAGAATATCTATTTCTCATCGTCAAAATAGTATTATTCTGTGATATCGTTCCTCAATCCAAGATTTCGATGATAATCAAATATCTTGGCAGGAGACCCGGCCCAATTTAGCTGCCTCGTAAATATTTAGCACGTGCGATGGGAGTATTATGCGGGTAGAGGAGCTCGTGGCTAAATAATAGCAGCCGCTCGAGTCGATCTTTAGGTTAAGCCGCGCTTGCCTAGGTTGGTCTGTGGATGGGTGACCACCCGTTACATACCGAGTTTCCTCCGTGCCTCGGAAAGCACAGTAAGCCGTGGGTCCCGGCTGTCATTTGTAGATCTTTGACTGTCGTTACAGGTAGTCAGTGTTCCGAAAGTCTGACAACCAGTCTTACCAAGGGCGCATTACCCAGTACTAGCTGGGTTGTGGAGGTCAGATAGGCAGTTGCTCCATGTAAAATACTGATATTCAGCTGCATCCGGTTAGACTGTAAGCCGATCCCAACATAGTTGGGAAAAGGCTAGTAAGATGATGATGGGAGTATTATGCATTGAATCTTCAAGCGTGGATTGTATAAAATGTATTTGAGAGTTATATCCTCGATTTTGGTTGCTTTTTTTCAAACGCATTAATCATTTTTCTGCCCTTGTCCCATTCTATTTGGGCTCAGCGCAACACGTTTTATTTTTCCATTCTCCCCTGTCAGACGTCACGGCATCATTGATTCCTTTCTCCTTCATAATTCATTCTTTACACAATCCATCCATATTTTCTTTGACCTTCCTCTCCCTCTCCATCCATCAACATTCAGATCCATCACTCTTTTAGTCACATGTAAAAAATGAGGAGGGTTAAAGCCTCCTCATTTTTTAAAAACAAAATCAAAATAATTTTATTTTACATAGGCCTACATGGGCACTTGTAAAACGTCGAGAAAAAGCACGTTTCGGGTCGGATTGGCAAAAAATTCCATGGTTACAATAATTTGGTTTTACAATGTTGTTGTTACAGCGTTAGTACTAAAGTGTGAGAGGATAGCGTAGGCCCGACAATAAGTCATAGTCAGTTTAAGTATTTTAGTTTAATTTAATTGTTATAATTTATATCTATAGTTAGTTTAATTGCAAATAGTAAAACAGATTTAAGTACTACCAACAAAATATAACCTTAACTGCATCCAATTTTAAAGTTACCTTGACATTTATAGATGCTTCTTACTTACAGTTGAATTCGTCGGAGTCGTCTTAGAATTTACTCAAACATTTTTAAAAAGGGCTTTCTTATAAAGAATCTTTTAAAGTGGCTTCGTACTTTTTTCATCAAATATTTAGAAAAAGGAAATGAGAAACTGCTCCTTTTGCCGATTTGTAAATATTTAGCTGTGTTAATTGTACGAATGGACAGCTTTTCGTTTTATAGTCTTTGTGTTCGTGAGGATAAGCTGGTTTTGAATTAAATACTGTTGTATTTGCAGTTTCAGAGGAAAAATAACCATTCCAAGTAACGATAGCATTTTTAAGTAAGGACGGTCGTTGTTTTTTAAATAACCTTCCTTTTTATTGCCGTTTCTGTTAAGGTGAAACTAAAGGAATGGTCAAACTTATGCGAATTTCACTCGGGACGGGATTGTTCTAATATGTAAAATGCAGATCACAACAGCATCTGTTTTATCACCTTCACACAATTACACGAGTGTATTTTTATCACGCATAATATTTGTAGCAGTTTAACAAGACCTTTTTTGATTTCAAAATGGAAGCCAGGCTTTGTCATCAATTCATGATCATCATGAAACTGACGGCACGATTGCCGTAGTGGCTGAGCAATCGACTGCTGCGCCGCGTGTCGCGGGTTCGATTCCCACACGGAACAAATATTTGTTTGACCTACAGGTAGTTGTTTCGGGTCTGGCTGTTTGTGTATGTGAGTTTAAATTTTTGTAAACGCACCCACGATACAGGAGAAACTCTTAGTATGGAACAACGTATTAAAAAAAAAACTAAAAATAAACTTAACAAAAATATAACTTACATATCAAAATAACACACATAGACAATTTATAAAGATATATTCTATCACCACGCGAGTGAAACCGCGGGGCGCAGCTTAGATTAGTAATGATAATTCTATTTAATAATCTGCTTTCTTCTTCCAGGCAGTCTTCCTTTGGAATGAGCTCCCTCAGAGTATCAGGATGGTTACCATGATGACGGCTGGATGGATGGTGGCTAGTCCGTTTACTTTTAAAATAAAAGCTCACGAATATATTTACAAGAACTTGGTAGATTTGTCTCGTGATTAAGTTGTGGTTGTTGTCTTGTTACGGTCTCTTAACTTTATATAATTTTGTTTTATGTGTGTATATAAGTATTTATAGTTATTTATATATATATATACATATTACATATTACTTTATTTGATATTAGTAATTACATATTACATATATAATTACTAATATCCTTTATTTCTGCCATCACACCTACTATGTTTTGTCTCTGCATTACCCTAAGGTAGACTGGTAGAAAATGCCTAAAGCATTAAGTCCGCCTTTGTACAGTTTTTACTTGTGCATAAAGTTTCAGTAAATAAATAATTGTCAATCATATAACACGTTTTTATCATTTTGTTATAGGCTGTAGACTACCTTAAGAAGCGCACACCGGCGCGGGCCGCGCTCATGATAGCGGCCGTGTGGCTCATGTCCGCGCTGGTGTGTATACCGCCTTTACTGGGGTGGAGGGTCAGCAGGCCGCCGGAGCAGTTCCCGCAATGCAAGGTAAGGTTTAGTATTTAAGAAGGCTTTTATTATATTATAAATGTGATAATTCAAATTTAGTTACAGAAATCATTAGGGTGATGCCAAAACATGTATTTCTTGAAAAAAAAAATGTTCTATTTTTCGATTCTAAAGACATTTTTATTGATAGTTTTTCACTGTCACTTTTGATAACTAGTTATTTTGTCGCCCTTACATTTAAGTAACTAACAACTTACTAATTGTTTACCACCGTAAACAATCAGTAAACGCCATCATTAACCACCGTTAATGATGGCGTTTATGGAGAAGATGTAAGAAAGTATTATAAATATCCTACTTATCTTACAAAAATGTGAAAGTTTGTGGAGATGTATGGATATTTGGATTTATGATTTTTGTTACTCATTTTAGACTTTCTTTTTTTTATTAAGACCATATCTGTCACTAATCTAAGACTATGCAGTCTTCATGTAAGTTAAGCAAGATTTTTATTTGGACTTTTAAAAAGACCTTTGAGTTTGTTTCGGCTGTTTCTTCACAGAGTAGTCGATTATGAAACACACAATTAAACATCATTATTATCTTGCTAAAAAAAATCTACTGCATTTTTCGTTAGCAGAATTATCACACACTCACATTATTTGTATATCTTATAATTTAAAAGATTGTCCATGAAGTTTCTTGCCCATTCTTCTCCATAGAGATAAACGCTTCGAAATGGGCAACTACAGTACTTTCACAAGTTGTTATGCCTTATGATTGGGCCTGAAGCTTTATCCTTTTGTTTCCTGACTTTAAAGAGTGCCTGTAATGATCTAATTGAAATAAATGCTTTAAGTTTTTTTTTACACAAAACACTTTTAAACCCGATTATAACAATCTCTTAGGACAAATACCGCTGGCACGAACTACTCACCCACTCAAGACTAACCAAGCAACCAATGAAGACAGGGAAAAGAGCAAAAACCTACTTAACCCAGAAAGAAAACGTTATCACACACCATCTGTTCCAACCCCGATATCACGATTTAACCCAACAAACATCCCGTTAAAAATAGTAGTAATGGAATTCCGATATTCGATCGAGTAATCTAAGTTTTAAGTTGAATTTCTTTACGATGGGTTTTCTACCTTTTTATCGTAAAATCATTCTTAACGTGAATATTAACGACTGTAGGATTCGGAACGGCAGCTTTAGAGTGGTGGGCCATGAAATCTTGTGAAAAATAAAATGTAAAAGGATTTTTTGTGGTTGAATCTTTACTTGATATTATAAAGCTGAAGAGCTTGTTTTATTTAACGCGCTTATCTGGTTTGACTTAAAAATTCTTTAAGTGATGGATAGCTCATTTATCGATTAAGGCTTATAGGCTACATGCGTGTCTGTGGATGGTGAGCAACGGGTAGCTCACCGTCCGACCGTCCAGTAACGACAGCTCGGGTTGACGACGCGTTAGTGTTCCACGTGAACGAAGGAACATGGGTGGGTTTTATTCAGTACAAGTCTGACACTCCCGTCCCCCTCGAAAAGGCTATGGTCTATATAACATCATGCTGCAACCCTAAGGAGCCAAGCAGGGATCCACAGGGCACAGTTAACGGACTTTCACAACTGATTATTTTTAATTATCTTAAAAGGTAAGCTGATATCAGTTCGTGGAAAACAAGCATCCTTGACAGATCAAGTACCGTTCGTGTGTCAGGTGGCATATGGAACTGTTGATCCTAGTGCTCCTGGGAGAGTCGTATCGGATAGTTAGAGGCCTGAATGTTTGACGGCTAGGTTTAGCAAAGGGTTTCTTGTTACACTGTCACTGCTTACCTGACCATTAATGGTCAGGTAAGCAGTGGTTTAGAATAGTTACTACCTACAGCTGTAAGCTTTGCTCTCAATAAGCAAAATCAAACACTTCAAAATTTAAATACTGTCGTACAAACTATTCAAAGAAGGAAGTCAAATTAAATTAGTAGAAACTTCACGAACGCGATTTGTGAACGATATCCGTCGTTATTAAAAAATTCGCTCGTCAACTTTATGGCCTCATCTCTCAACGCTGAGAATCTTTATTAGAAGACTTTTAATTACACCTTTTAGAATGTAGTGTCTCGACGTGTCTCAGCATTTTAAATACGTTATGTAAGTTTAATTGATGTTACAAGTTAATTTATTTTGATTACAAATGTTATTGTTCTCCATTAAATTAAATTTATTGGTCCTCTTGTGACTAATAAATAATGATGAGATCTTTATAAGGGACAACATTGAACTTTGCTTTAAAATAACATTTTGTTTAAACGTTGCCCCACACTAGGAATTTCTGTTGTATCGTGGGTGCGTTTACAAACGTTCAAACCCACATACACAAACAGCCAGACCCGAAATAACTATTTGCAGGCCATACAAATATTTGTGCGAGAATCGAACCCGCGACACGCAGCGGAGTAGTCAATCGCTTAGCCACTGCGCCAACCCTGTAGATGTGTAAATAGTACACTCACATTTTAGAAGTTATGTTTTTAATACGTATGTCATAGAAGCGAGTTTAATGCCATCAACCGGTTTTAAGACTTCGTGGCCGGTATTCAGAATCATCATCTGCCTAACCTTTTCCCAACTATGTTGTCGGCTTCCAATCTTACTGGATGCAGCTGAATACCAGTATAAAATATTGGTATTCAGCTGCATCCAGTAGCGATGGAGCGACTGCCTATCTGACCTCCACAACCCAGTCAGTACTGGGTAATACGATACCGGTAAGACTGGTTGTCAGACTTTCGGGACACTGACTAGCTGTAACGACTGTCAAAGATCTACAAACGACAGCCGGGACCAACAGCTTAATGTGCTTTCCAAGGCACGGAGGTAACTCGGTATGTAACGGGTGGTCACCCATCCACAGACCAACCCAGGCAAGAGCGGTTTAACCTAAAGATCGACCTGAGCGGCTGCTATTATTTAGCCACGATCTCCTCAGCCGGCCGGTACTGAGAAATTCCTGATAAAAAACCTAATAACACTTTGCCGGGACTGGAATTAAAAAAAAATGTTTAAAAAGACCACGAAAATAATTTTTCATCTCGAAATTCTCAATTTTTCCTATTATATTTTGTATAATTATAACAATGCAAATTTTATAGATTAAACACATATCTAAAACTTTTAAAACACGGAACTGTAATTTTTGAAATATTCAATTAAAACTGCAAAATGATTTACATTTTGGCGGATATGATATTCAAATAAAATCAAACGCCGAAATATTTTCGACTTTATTTCTATTTTATCGATGCACTACTGTCGTATACTTGTGTCAGACCACGCCCAGTCAGCAGTGTAGCTAGCCTCACTTCCGCGAATATCTAAACATTAGCTTCTTACCGCGCCTTTAGCTATGCGGTATGGTCGACTCACGAGTTAGTTCAGAACCAGAAGAGTTACCATGACATCTTATAGCAGTTCTTATTCCTGTGTGAGAAAGAGATGGCAACTACAGTACTTTCACAAGTTATTATGCCTTGTGACCGGGACTGTAGATTCATTTTGTTTCTTGACATTCAAAAGTGCCTGTAATGGTCTAATTGAAATAAATGATTTGATTTGATTTGATATGGTGCTAGACACCCTGTATAGCGCTGTCTCTTTCCCTCAGTGGAATAAGTTCTGCTTTAAGACGTCATGGTAGCAGCAGGTTTTATAACAAACATTCAGGCCATAACTTATCTTCTCACAAAATATATCACTTCCTTATTGACTACACCAAATCAATACTCACTGAGTTTTATTAATGTTTTTATGTTCTTCGGAACTAATGACCAAGAAACCTGTCATTAGTGCATTGTGATCTTTGATGGATTGTGAAACATTTGCTGTAAACATTAAGGGATATATTTCTTTGAGTCAATTTATAGTTCCAGAACATAATTCATTGGTCATTTATTTCACATTTAGTTTCTTTAGGGTTCTGTACCAAAAAAGAAAAATACCGAACCATTATTGGATCACTTTGTTGCCCGTCTGTGTGTATATCTGTCTGGCAAGGGAACGTACAAAAGTATCAAATTGAAATTAAAATCGTAAACTCAAATTTTTGGTCCTTTTGTGCTGTTTAAGTCAAGGCAGTCATGTCGGTTATGTCGCTGTTTTTGCGGATAGGAAATCATCAAATAACTTCTTCATCTGCCTAGCCTTTTCCCAACTATGTTGGGGTCGGCTTCCAGTCTAACCGGATGCAGCTGTATATCAGTATTTTACATGGAGCGACTGCCTATCTGACCTCCACAACCCAGTTAGTACTGGGTAATATGATACCCCTTGGTAAGACTGGTTGTCAGACTTTCGGGACACTGACTACCTGTAACGACTGTCAAAGATCTACAAATTACAGCCGGGACCAACGGCTTAACGTGCTTTCCGAGGCACGGAGGAAACTCGGTATGTAACGGGTGGTCACCCATCCACAGACCAACCTAGGCAAGCGCGGCTTAACCTAAAGATCGACCCGAGCGGCTGCTATTATTTAGCCACGAGCTCCTCAAATAACTTCTTACAACTAACTAAAACCCATCCATGCTCCTTTTTTAGCCATTTGTGTTCCCGGTATCTCTTTCTAAATTGGCTCTGGCGGGCTCCTCTGCTTTGCTTAATGTCAGCAAAGGCGAGATGTAAAAGGGCTTGGAACACAAACGCGCCATCGACAAATTATGTTCATTGATCTGACGCTTTCGAACAAACATTAAATTGTAAAAACATATTTAAAGAAGTGATCATGGATCTTAATCACAGGACACGACTAACCCAAACCGTGCAACTTAGTTATAAAGTTTAATAAATACCCAATGCTTATGTGAAATAAAATTATTTGATTTGAATTTGGAGGACGCAGAGAATTCTCCTGAAGTCACTAACAACGTAGCCAATTATAAAGCTTGAAATAAATAAGATAACTAGACGAATATTATCATCGATAAGATAAAAAAAAAACACATTTTTACGGCGTAGTGGCTAAGCGTTTGACTGCTGCGCTACGTGTCGCGGGTTCGATCCCCGCACGGTACAAGTAATTGTATGACCTACAGATATTTGTTCTAGGTCTGGCTGTTTGTATATGTGAGTTTAAATGTTTGTAAACGCACCCACGATACAGGAGAAATTCCTAGTGTGGGGCAACAATTAAAAAAAAAACGATCTGATTCAGAGGCTTTTTGATGATTTTCAGTGACAGTTTAAATAGTTGAAACTAGTTTTAGAATTACCACTTCTTTTCCCATTAATTCTCGATCAAATGACGACACTAAACACAACCTTAATGGCCATTCCGAGCCAAAATATTTGTCTCAGCTTGCAACAAGGCACTGTTATCAGGCCTAATTTAATCTTTGAAGGGTCGCCGAAGAATACTAATCTTCCTTTGTGGCTCGCAATGACTATAAAGGGGATTGATAAGGCCACAATATTGAGAGAGCCATGAGTGGCTGTGGTAGTGCCTTTAGCCTTTTAGTTGTTGTGTGTATTTTGGATAATTCGAGCCAGCCATCTTTGCTTTCCCTTAATAAAGCCCTAAGCCGAGGTCTGTGCCCCGTAGGGGGTGCCCTTAGCGAGCGGTCATTGAGATTTTAAACTCTGGCTGGCTCTATCAAATAACTTTCCCCGGTCTGGGCGGAACGGGGGGAGTATCAGACTTGTACTGACTAAAACCCACCCATTTGCCTTCTATTGCCCTTTACGTTCCGGGACCGCGGTATCTCTTTCGAACAACCGGCAACTCCGGCAGGCGGTGGCCCTGGTAGGCCCCTCTGCTTTGCTGACATCTCTTTGAGGCGCGCGTGGAACACTAACGCGCCGTCGACAAGGCCTGTCGTCTTTAGACGGACGGACGGTGAGCTACCCATTGCTCACCATCCACAGGTCCGCATCTACGGGGGCCGTTAGTCTTAAATTCGTTTGAGGTCATCACAGGATACACCGGTTAAGCTGTAAAACAACCAACGACAAAAAACTGCTCCTGACTGTACACTGTACAGTACTGCTGAAGATCCCTTGATCTTATAATAATAATAAAAATATATATATCTCGACTTGGCACACGAGGTTGTCGACATGTGGAATGTAAACTCGGCTATTATTGTGCCGATTGTTGTAACGGCCAATGGTTTGATTGCCAAGAGCCTCGACGAACATCTGTCGAAGCTCTCCTTAGGCGGTTGGATCAAGGGCGTGATTCAGAAGGTAGTACTCCTCGATACGGACCGCATTGTGAGGAGGTTAGGGCTCCAGAGACAGAGCCCTAACCACCGGTAGCTTGGACCTTGCTCCCGTTACTGACGGAAACCTATTTTTATATATTTTTTTTTATTCTCTAAGAAACATTTATGTAAAGAATGTAAATTTAAGAAGTAAAGTTTTTATGTCATACTACTAACAATAATATGGGCTAAAAAAAAATGTCTGAAATAAAAAGATTTTATTTTTTTATTTTTTTTTAAAGTGAATTAAGGAGTTTCTAATAATAATGTGGCTCTCTCGACCAACACCTGAGGAGGCTCTCGTTAGGCAGCTGGATCAAGGGCTTGATACAAAAAGCGGTACTCCTGGACACGGCTCGTATTGTTAGGAGGTTCCTTTCTCTGGAGCCCTGACCGCCGGTAGCTTGGACCCTGTTCCCGATACCGGTGGGCTACTATTTTTACATTTTTAAATGTTTTTTTTTATTTTTAGTTTTTAAGATATATTTAAAAATTTAATAATATGTATAGAAAACAATAAATGGACGATAATGTGGCTCTCAAATGACATTGTTAGTAGGATGCTGTAAGTCTCTAACAGTCAACAGTCTCTAAGTATCTAACAGTCCTTTAACTTATAACTTTCTACATTTCCGCCGTTCCACTACAAGGTATTTTACCGACAAAGTTAATAGAGCAGCGGCACCCGATATTTATTGCATTAATTATTGAATCTGATTAATAACCCTCCCGTCTCCACTTGCCTCCCACACTTTGTTTTTTCCTCTCATACATTTCTGCTGCGGAATTTCCGAAACCGAATTTTCCGAAGTTTTTTTTTTAAATATTATTTATATTTTTATAAAACGTTGCCCCACACTAGGACTATTTCTCCTGTATCGTCGGTGCGTTTACAAACATTTAAACTCACAAACAGTCAGTCCTGAAACAAATATCTGTAAGCTATACAAATATCTGTCATTTGTTTTTCCCTAAAAAAACTATTTTTCTCTCCAATTCTTGATTGTGCATTAATAGTTATGACTACAGGAAAAAAAGAAGTCGTTGAACAATCTGTCCATTAATGATTTGCGGCGGGAACCGGAAGTCACCATTATCGCGGACACGCAAGCTTCCTGTCGCCGCCGGAAACGGCCGCGGTAACAGTTTCCGCTAGCATTTTTCACCGGATATGATGTAACTAGTTCCGCGTGTTATAAGTGTTTCATAGTCTTTATTTGGATTTTGGGTTATTAAAATGGGGGCTTTTCTTATTGTAATAATGGTGGTTGTTACTATAGTTTAATGGAGGAAACTAGTTATTGTTTTTCACGATTAGTATAACCCCTAAACCTTCTATCAAATTGCATGTTGTTCAAAGTTTCGGGTTGTTCGAAAGTCAATCGCGGCCTCGAAACACAGAAAGGCAAAAGAGGGAATAGTAGGCCTACCATGACGTCTTAAAGCAGAACTTATTCCACTGAGGGAAAGAGACAGAGCTATACAGGGTGTCTAGCACCATCTCTTTCCCTCAGTGGAATAAGTTCGGGTAAGGGTAAGTCCAGGGTAGCAGGTATGGCTTTTAGTCAATAAATATCTGACACTCCATCCTGCTCCGCTCATAGCGTGGGAAGTTATTTGATGATTCTCCATCTGAAAAAGTGTTCTACAATACGACGCACGGTTGGCGCAGTGGTTGAGCGATTGACTGATTCGATTCTCGCATGGAACAAAATATTTATATGACCTGCAGATAGGTTTTTCTGAGTCTGGTTGTTTTTGTATGTGAGTTTAAATGTTTCTAAATGCACCCACGATACATGATAAATTCTTAGTGTAGGGCAACGTTTTAAAAAAAATAAAGCTAATAAAAGCTATACACAAATCATGCTTAAAAAACTTCATTTTATAAAATTTATTAATTTGATGAATTATATAGAATAAACTAGATAAGCTAATTTAATTTCTATTTTTATATCGAAAATAAATTTATTATGGGGACAAGTCACACAGAAGTCATACAGAATATAAACACAGAAAAGAGACATGTTTTTCCAATAACAAGGCATATAAAAATACAAAAATAAAATGCAAAATACAGAGTATATTATAAACTACACGATAATAGAAAAACTTCTCCTGTGTGCGATTTTGGAGAAGCAGGAGTGCTTCTCCAAAATCGACAATAACTTCAAAATCCTTACTAATATTATGAAAGCGAAAGTGAGTTTGTTTGTTTGCTACCTCTTCACGCTTTAATGGCTAAACCGATTTTGATGAATTTTGGTACAGAGATAGTTGGGAACCAGGAGACGGACATAGGCTATTTTTTTAAAAAAAGAAGTGGGATGTGAGGGAGAAAGAGGGAAGAAAAGGGAAAACTTAGCGTTGCTATTACAAATCAATAAGGCGCACGGGGAACTGTGTTACTCCGAATTTAACGCGAGCGAAGCCGCAGGCAAAAGCTAGTTCACTATAAAAACGAACTCGTGTCAAATAAAAATACAAACGTCATTTTGAACCGCCATACTGTTGAAATTGCACAATTTCATATATTCCCAACATATCCAACTTCGTCCGTCCGCTTCTCTTTGTTCAGTGTTTTCGTTCGAAAGTTAAAGCAAGTTAAATACCAAATAAAAGTTTGTGTTTACGTTTTGATGTCCGCGGTCTAATATAAAGGGGTTTGACCTCCCGTTAGACTGGTTTGTATGACCTCGAGTTGGAGTGCATATAACTTAAGTTAACACCACGCCTGTAGCTCCTGAATAGTTAAGCAGAGGTGTACTCTAATAGCACACCCACATTTATTTATTTAGTACACCAACAGCATTACATACTAAAACTTACCAGAAACTATGCAATATAAATAAAAATGCTGGTATGTATGGCTATTACAGGTATACGCAGCATTCACCATAATGACAACAAAAAGTTTACGAATAAAATAACACTATTAAATTAACACACAGATATATGTCGGCGAGAAGGAGCCAAACACAGCTGTTACGGCGCACGTGCGTCTTGCACGTGCAAATGTGACATCATCGTACCACTCCATGAGTCAGGCGAGGTGGGGGACGAGTAATATAAGGCGGCGCGCTAGCGAGCACGGGTCAGTTGGACCGAAGCAGTCGCAGTGTCAACACCTCGGAATTGTGATGCGGATCACACCTGAGTCATAAATGCAATTTATTGTGAAAGTTAATTATTTATTAGTGAAACGATTAGTTGAGTGTAATTTTGATATAATAAATCAGTTATCAACAATATACTGGGGTTTTGTTGCAACATGTCCGAGAATCGGTCAAGGTCCTGCCCGGATGACCTCATGAATGGCCCCCGCCTTCACCAATTCTTCAGCAAGTTTTGGCTCCAGCCGAAATATATTTATCTTCTATAATACATATTTTTTCTGCAAATTTTAATGGACGAAATGCTATCTTTTAGTGACAATGGAATATGAACATTTGAAATAAGAATTAGTTTGATACCATCATAGCGCAACTAAAATGGAAGAAAAAAAAACTTTATGAAAAAAAAAAGGTTTTTTTGCAAAAAGTTTTATCTTTTTTTTCAAAAAGTTTTATCCTTCACATTGGATAACTGTTACTGCCCATGTTTTACCATGTAACAGCACTTCAGGTCCCACCAGACTTGTTCCACTAGCTATCTTGTAGTTCAAGCCAGTAACTATCTCCCAAAGGTCCTATAACACTAGAAAACTAACAATAGTCAAGTTAATCTGCACTTTAACAGTAGCGAAGCCAGTGAGTACTCGAAAACAATGGTTTAACCTCTGCTACTGACGTTTTTCTCTAAGACAATAGAAATCAGTCTGGCTCATTGTGGATATAAAATGTATACCTTCTACCTTTGATCCAGCAACTTTAGTCAAGATTTTTGGTGCTTTGATTTGGGGAAAATTTTCTTTTGGAGTTATGGCAGTGTTTTTGAAGAATGGATGTTGTTGGAAGGTACTGAAATGGAAAGGGAAACCCCATGAAATGAAAACCGCGCGACGATTTCCGATCACCGAAAATGCGGGTCTGTAGGCGGTGAGCAATGGGTAGCTCACCGTCCATCCGTGTATACCTGTATAGGCATACATACCAGCACTGTTGTTGTGTTATTATTATAATAATAGTAAGATATTAAGATTATAATATAAGTAAGATAGGATATTAGTAAGATTCCAGACTATAATCTGCCTCTGTGCCAAATTTTATCAAGGCCCGTTCGGGCAGTTACAAAACGTTGAGAAAAGGTGCACGGTTCGGGTTGGACATTTAATATACAGAAAACTCGGCAAGAAACTCCATGGTTACTCTTTCAAAATCATTTGGTTTTATATTGTTGTTGTTAAAGCGTTAGTACTTAAGTATGAGAGGCCCGTAAACCCGTCCCGAACATTGTGATAGAATACAAATATAATGTCCAAAAATATATTAAAGATTTCCTCTTGAATTCCAGAATTATATTCGAACGAGCATGGCATCTTAAGTGAGCCGTGTTTAATGCATACATCCGCGTACCTAATTTTATGTTTTTACTGGCGCTCGTTATACGGCGTTATGACTTGGCCACACAAGGCGAAGCAATTCAGCTACATTCATCATTATAACGACATAATCCTTACTAATATTATAAAAGCGAAAGTGAGTTTGTTTGTTACGTCTTCACGCCTTAATGGCCGAACAATTCTGATGAATTTTGGTACAGAAATAGTTAGGACTCTGGAGACCGACATAAAAAAGTGAGAAAAGGGGGAGAAAGAGGGAAGAAAAGGGGAGAGAAAGATTTTTTTTTCGATCGTCACCGGTTTAAGTTGGTGTTAGCCCAAAGTAACTATGATACACGGACGAAGTCGCGGCCGGAAGCTAGTCGTTTAATAAGGATCTGTTTCTTTCTTTCCGGATAGGTGTTATCTAACATTAATGCAAAACTAGCTTTTGCCCGCGGCTTCGCTCGTGTTAAATTCGGTAGCGCCTTATTGATTTGTAATAGCAACGCTAAGTTTCCCGTTTCGTTCCTCTTTCTCCCTCATTTCCCACTCTTTTAAAAAAAAATAGCCTATGTCCGTCTCCTGGTTCCCAACTATCTCTGTACCAAAATTCATCAAAATCGGTTTAGCCATTAAAGCGTGAAGAGGTAACAAACAAACAAACAAACTCACTTTCGCTTTTATAATATTAGTAAGGATTTTTGACTTTGATTCCGTGTAGGGTAAAAAGTTAGATTGAACCATGTAGATCCAGGCAAACCCTGTGTCAAGCTAAGGTTTAGTTGCATGGTAATTTTCGCACTTCAGGAAGGGGCGGTGCTACGGTGGAGTGTCAGACTTTTACTGACTAAAACCTATCCATGTTCCTCTCTAGCACTTTGTGTTCCGAGACTTCTGTGTCTCTTGCGAACAGCATGCAATCCTGGCAGATAGTGGCCCTGGCATGCCCCTCTGCTTTGCAGACATCTCTTTGTGGCACTCAAACGCGCTGTTGACACGGCTCGAGACGGACGGACTCTCCACAGACCCACGTCAACGGTGTCCGGGAGTTGTCTCGCGGCGACGATGCCCAGAGCGTCTCCCGCGGCGGCTGCATCTAACCTATGACTCTAAAACTGAAGCTGTCGAAGAAATAATTACCTATTTGGAAATACGACACATATAAAACTATCGGACAAGGTTGCAGAACATGTTTTTGGTCGTTCCGTATCTCAAAAGGAAAAAAACGAAAGCCTTATAGGACAACTATGCTACGCTTAGAGACGATCGTATCGGGCGTTCCGTTTGCGCGCAACCAACACCAACCACCGACCCAAGTGCAGGTACGTGCATGCAAAACAGCGAGAGCCCTCCGTCTAGGTCGGACTGTTGGATGGTCGGTTGGATAATCGGTTAGATGGTGTGATGATGCAAGTCAACTGCGGCAAGCAAACTACGGCCCCGAGTCCCCCTGTCCCTCGTCCGGCTCAGGCCCCGTCCAGTCCCCGCTCCGTGGCCGACCAGCGCCCCCCATCCCGCGCCTGTTTGTCTGTCAAGACCCTTTATCTCGAGAACGTGTCGAGATATAGGAGTTGAAATTAAAACCATATACCCAAGTGGTCCCTTGGAGCTGTGAAAATTTCAACCCTGGAAATATATGCTGTAAAAATAAATGGCCGTATAAGTCACAAGTTTGTACAGAACCCTCGGAGCAGGAATCCAACTTGCACGCAGGCGGTTTTTTTTTTATTTTCAGCCGATTGCATAAATCTTGTAACAGAATACTGACCTATTTGGAGATACGATAGATAAAAACTAGCGGACAAATTTGCATAACACCAACTTTAGTTATGTTCCACGTATACATATTATTCCTAATTTTAATAGTCATAGTAAATTTAAAAGTTATACCTAACTAGCTTTTGCCCGCGGCTTCGCTCGCGTTAAATTCGGGGTAACACAGTTCCCCTTGCGCCTTATTGATTTGTAATAGCAACGCTAAGTTTTCCCTTTTCTTCCCTCTTTCTCCCTCACATCCCACTTTTTTTAAATAAAAATTAGCCTATGTCCGTCTCCTGGTTCCCAACTATCTCTGTATCAATTCATCAAAATCGGTGTAGCCATTAAACCGAGAAGAGGTAACAAACAAACAAACTCACTTTCGCTTTTATAATATTAGTATGGATAGTAAGGAAGTAAGGATTACTTAACAGTACTACTAAAAAAAAATGAATATGAAACAAGTAACACATGTTGCCATCAGTACTGTAACTATTAAGAAGGAGAAGTTCAGAAGAAGAAAGGCTATATGAATTTATGATTTAACAACTATTGTACTTACTCTGCAAAAAACACAAATTGCACTAAATCATGTTACTAAGTTACTCAACGTAGCACCATAAACTAATCAGCCGCGATCCTATTTAAAATTATCACTTCCCCGAGCCCTCATCAAGTCTAATGACAGTTCAGAATTGCATGCATAATTGAAAAACATTACTCCCGGGTTCGAACTAACGACCTCTGCGGAGCTATGGCAGCGAGATAATAAAATGAAAGTGGGTGAAGGACCAGAGGTTGCCGACCAATAATCTGCATTTTGGTGTCAGACTCCTGTGATGAGTTGTGAATTGTTGTAGACGCGACACTGATTTGAGTAGGTTCTCTCAGCAACATGCTCAGTGGTGACTTACCTGTAGCAATCACGACGTGCAAGCTATTTTGTCCCATATTTATGTATTAATAAATGTTTGTGATTCTTTGCATGTTTAACCCTTAACCACCTACCCGGAGTATCTCAGACTCCGACGAAATTGTTTTTGTTTATAACTAGTCGCATACGCGTCTTTAGATTTCAAGCGTCTCTGTACCTTCCGCCCTCTACCCGCAGTGCCGCGCCTGTGCTCGTCGACGCTACACGTGTGCGCGATTCCTCTCTGGTGAGTATAACTTTTTTTTTGGAGTCTGAGAGACTCCACGTAGGTACTTAAGTGATTTTTGTAACCACATGATTTTGATTGTTATAGTGAAAAATGACATCTAATGATAGAATTATTGAGCAGTGGTTGGAGGAAGAACTTCACAGTGAAGACGACTTACAAAATGAAGAAAATAGTGACGCGGATGTAAACATTGGTGAAGATTTTGTGCTCGGAGAACACTCCGGATCAGAATCAGAAATCGACGGCGAAGATGTGACAGATTTAGTGGATGAAACGACTGACGATCCGCAGCAAAGCACGCGATCAGAAACGCAAAACCCAGTACTTGTGTTGCATTTGCAAAAAACCTATTTGCCTCGAATGTTCAAAAAAGATATGTGAGGTTTGCCGCGAAAAGTTGTAAAGTCCAGGGCTTGCAATTTTCTTTAAATTTTGCCTTTTCAATTATTTTTTCTGATTAGATTTAATAATTGATTGTTAAATTTTTATAAATTAACGGAGAAAAGTTCCTAGTTTACGTTTAATTTTTTATAACAGATCTCATATCATAAGAAGTAAATTTTTAGTTTTTTTTTAGATGTCTTTAAAAGATTAAGCTTTTTTTTATAAATATATTTGATTTTTTAATATTTTATAACTCTTTTCATTAATAAAATCTATTAAAATAATATGTTTTTCATTTACTTATTGGTTATTGTTTTATTTCTTGACAGCCTAGCAGTTTAGTGTATGGAGTCTGAGCGACTCCAGGTAGGTATTTACGTGACCGAAACAAGGGGTAGGTAGCTAAGGGTTAATATTTATTTTTATACTAGCTTTTGCCGCGGCTTCGTTCGCGTTAAATTCGGGGTAACACAGTTACCCTTTCCTGGTTTACAGGTACCTGCTACCTGTAGTTTTTGCTCTAGCGCCTTACTTATTGTAAAAGCAAAAAAAAATAGCCTATGTCCGTCTCCAGGGTCCCAACTATCTCTACCGAAATTCATCAAAATTGGTTTAGCCATTTAGGCGTGAAGCATAACAAAGAAACAAACAGACTCACTTTCGCTTTTATAATATTAGTAAGGATTTTTGTGTGCTCGTTGTAATTTGCGACTGATAAATATTTTTATCTTTCTCTGAATTTTAGGGTTGCCCGAAGGGTAAAGTTAGACCCTATTACTAAGACTCCGTTGTCCGTCCGTCTGTCACCAGACGGTATCTCATGAACTGTGACAATAAGACAGTTGAAATTTTCACTGATGATATATTTCTGTTGCAGCTATGACAACAAATACTAAGAAAACTGGCAAGTGCGAATCGGATGCACGCACCGAGGGTTTTGTACAAACTTGCGGTTTAAACGGCCATATCTTAGAGGGTTGATTTTTTCACTGGCCCAAGAGACCAGAGACTTGAGCATATTTCAACTCGATCCTCCCACGCGTTCCCGAGATAAAGGATCTTGACAGACAGACAACAAAGAGATCTTATACGTGTTCCGTTTTTTTCTTTTTGAGGTAGCTATAACTTTACCAAAGATTCCAAATGAATGCCTCATGACACACAGATCTTACTAATATTATAAATGCGAATGTTTGTGAGGATGTATGCATGGATGTATGGATGTTTGTTACTCTTTCTCGTCCAAACGGCTGAACGGAGCTTGATGAAATTTGGCACAGACGTAGATTATGGTCTGAAATAACACATAGGATACTTCTTTTTTCGATATCACGCGGGCGAAGCCGCGGGCGCCAGCTAGTTTTGTATAATTTTAGGTCGAATTTGTTCACACGTTTAAGTTTTGTCGCGTCTACAAGTTCTAATATTTAATCTATGCCCGGCCTACCCATTTGGGGGTAAATATTGCAAATCGATAGCCCTTATCGGGGGTACGTTATTAAATTACCCGACCTGCTCAAATAGGGGTACGGATAGCTTGCTCCTTTCACCGCAGCTTCCTTTTTGACATGTTTACCTTTTATGATAAAGTTCTGGTTTGCGAGTTTTTTTTTTGTCAGTGCGTTCAATTTAACATGTTTGTGGAATGTTCCAAGGCATGGAAACAGTTTAAAATAAAAAGAAAACTTACTTCTAACTTTACTTTTGTTTGATTTATTGATTTTTTTGCCACCAACTGCCAGAAGTAAGTTTATTTTCCGTTTTATTTTTGTGTTTTTAATGTGTTTTTTTTAAGTTTTCAATTTAATAACATGCTTTTATTAGCTTCACCTTCAGGTAACTTGATATTTTGAAAGATCTAAGAATTTGAATTTGACCCTCTTCCTGGTATATAATTGAGCTGATATTCAGCCTATATTCTATATGTTTAGTTTGGATGACAAGGCTTGGGTAGTTTAGGGGCAGTATTCTAAATCCAATATGGCGGACTGCTAAAGCCTTGTGTCCCAGCAGTAGGGAAATGGCTTATTTTGATAGTCTTCTGTTATCTATAGATACTAATATATTATAATCTGTACTATATATATTTACTTATTTTTATATTATATAATAACTAGCTTTTGCCCGCGGCTTCGCTCGCGTTAAATTCGGGGTAACACAGTTCCCCTGTCCTGATTTGCAGGTACCTGCCACCTGTAGTTTTTGCCCTTGTGCCTTAATAGCAAAGTAAAGTTTTGCCTTTTCTTCCCACATATCCCACTTTTTTTTAAAATAGCATATGTTCGTCTCCAGGGTCCCTACTATCTCTGTACCTAAATTCATCAAAATCAATTTAGCCATTAAAGCGTGAAGACGTAACAAACAAACTCACTTTCGCTTTTATAATATTAGTAAAGATAATATAATATTATAAAGAGGAATGATTTGTTTGTTTGTTTGTCTCGAATAGGCTCTAAAACGACTGGACCGATTTTAGCCATTTTTCACTAGTAGGAAGGTACATTATCAAAAAGTAACATAGGCTATACAAAATCACGCTACTACCCATGGGAGCGGAACAGCGACTAAAAACACAGGTAAATCCGCGCAAGACAGCTAGTCACCCATACAATGGATGATTTACTAAAACGATGGTCATCTCTATCAATACTATTATCATCAAAATAAATTGACAAAATATGATCAAACTGCAATTGAAATCCAATCTTATAATAACTCGCTCACAAACGGACTATCGATATAGTATAGTTGTCCGAGTGATCGACATTATATCGTAAATCGAGGTTAAATATCTCGTTATAGTATGGGTATCGAATGTTCGATAACGCGAAATTATAGTGTTTAAAGCTAGCAACATAAATTGCCCCCAACTATTCGATATTCGATACACTTTCATGCAAGCGGAGTAGTAAATTTTGGTGTACGTGTTGTACTTTGACACTTCATTATTTTGGAGTATACAGTCAGGTTCTATCAAACTGATATTGTAGTGATGCAACACAGATACAATACTAAAGTATACGTACTTCTGTATAGTATTTTTCAGTATTCGGCCGTTCGCAAGCGGGTCCAGAGTCTAGTATATAATTATTTAGAATCTCAACATTAGTGATGTATCCATGATTTAGTAAAAATATTATGATATAAAAGAGTGTCCATGGAGTTTTTTGCCCATTCTTCTTCATAGAGATCTACGTTTTGGAATGGGCAACTATAGTACTTTCACAAGTTATTAAGTCTTGTGACTGGGACTGCTTTATCTTTGTTTCTTGACATTCAAAAGTGCCTCTAATGATGTAATTGAAATAAATACTTTGAGTTGAGTCCCCTTGCTTGGATTTTAAAAGTTGAAGGTGTTTTGTAGGACTGTCTCGTGATTATTTTATTATTAAACTCCTGAATATCAGCCAAATTTGAATGAAACAAAAAGTGTAATTATCCGCTAAGACAGGCTGCGGACACTAGTAGATACTTTAGTAGCAGTAAAAACTGGTAGACCCGTGTTCGTATCTCATTAGCTGCGTTTCAGTTCAGTCAGTTTCAGTACAATCCACTTGAAAACCAGCCAAATAAAGTTTATTTTTCTTTGCTTGGTTTTTTCTTTGCTTGGTTTCTTCTTTGCTTGTTTTGTTTTATTTGTTTAGTAAAGTCACCATTTTTTGGAAGGAAACCCTTGCAGTTATACTGATCTCAATATCTTAAATAAAGTTTTAATATAATAATAAATTTGTTTATTTCTCTTCCACAAATAAATTAAATCAGTACTTAAGATGTAACATAGATACAGGATTAGTGTATTTTATTTGTGGGAGACTGGCGCCTAAACTAAGCCAAGGCCTGTATTTTAGGTCACCAGGACCCCACTAAAATATTTATTAGGAAAAGATAACAAAAGTAGTGCCTAAAATTGCAATATCTTATATCAGTTTCTAAACCAAATAGGCAGATTATTTACAAAATCTAGTACTTATTTAAGGGAGTAATAGAGTGCGTGATTTTCTGTCAGTGTTTAGCGTGTGTTCGTGTAAGGGTGTAGTGTTAGTGCGTGTGTGTGTGTGTTTGTGTGTGTTGTATGATGTGATCTGATGCATAAGTTACAATTACTACAAAAACCTGATAGTTTATTTTTTTTATTTCCAGGGGTTCCTCAGTCCCCTTATAGTCCAATCCCAACAGCCACGAAGTTACTATTCTCTTTAAAGTTAAAAAAACCATGCATTGAAAACAGACAAAATAATATACAACTCCCTCTACCAAAATACCATACGTTACTAACTCCACAAAAAATAATCCAAAAAAAATCCATAGCGCGAGAAATCGATCTTAAAACCACCCTTTCTCTTTTACTGGAACAATTTAAAACTCAACAGAAGCATCGCACGTAAGTGTACCGTTAGAGCGAGAGAGCAATACGTTAGAAAGAGAGAATGATATTTTTTCTCACGTCATTTAATACCAACCGTTCACAGCGAGCTCTCACGAAAATACATTAAATTGGGGCGTTGGTCACACCGTTGTGTAACTTGTCTCTTGTGACTTGATTATGTTTGGGTCGGGAGCGGGACTAAAACATAATTAGTGAAATGTGAGTGTTTTATAAAGTACATCTCTGCCTTCATCCTAGGGGATTACAGGTGTAAATTTTATGTGTTGTGCTTGTGTGTTTTTGTCCCAATGGAAGATTGCAAAAATATTCTTTAAGAAGCCTCTTACGTAAGAAGTAAGTTCGAACGCGCTACGTAGGTAAACTCAGTAAAGAAATCCATTTAAACAATCAACTATATCATGCCCAATATAAAAGTATTTTGAAAAAAAATTGGTTGTTTGTAAAGTAGGTTTACGATCGAGATGTTTACGTGATAACGTCTTATTGCGATCGATCTCGATCGATCTGTTCAGGATCGACCGATCGATCGATCGCGCTCGTGAGGTTTTGGTGTGACACAAGTTTCTGAACATGTCACCCGACTAAAACGATTTTATAGACGTTATCACGTCAAAAAATGTAAACTTAAAGAATTCATTATCTTTTGTTAAATCAAAAGATAAGTTGTTATTATAAGGATAATAAATAAGGTTTTAAATCCTCAATTATCCTAGAAACAAGCTAATTACATTTTAGGATTAAAACTCAACCGCGTCGCGCCGACACTGTCGTACAATCAATATGTCGATCAACGTATACGCATCCTAATCACACGCCTAATTTGTGAACCCTTTAATTTTTGGAATAATTATACGCCTAAAAAAGCTATCTGAAGAGTAATTTCATTTAATCACCAAACAAAATCTTGTATGGCAACACAGAACTGCATTTTTCCAAGCTCGTATTCTTTTCTGTTGCTCAAATTCGTCATAAACTAGAGCAAAAACAATAGAGATTTCTGCCGATCGCATCGTCGATGTTGCATAATACGCACGACAACCAATCAAACTATAAAAAACCAAATTATGCAAAACTCTCATTGTAAGGGTAATTCACAAAAAGGGAGACTATGTTATAATGGAAATCTAAGAATCTGGAAAAAATCCGATCAACGTCACGTTTCACGACAGAACGGTGTGACAACTTCTCACATTAAAATGTAAAGTCTCGAGGAAGCGTCGAAGAGATTTAATTTCCTAGAGGCCGATTCCATCGACTGGTACATATCGACAAACGGTAACACTGTTCGATTAGGGAGCCAAGAATATGTAGTTATTTCTGTGTTCTTACACGATAAGTAGGTTTGAAGAGAACTTTATATTGCTTAGGTAAATCATAATTTAAAAGAAAACTCACCCTTATTTCATAATCGTCTGAAGACAACAAAACCACGTGTGTGTGTGCGTGCGAATCCGATTGTATATAAAACTAGCTTTTGCCCGCGGCTTCGCTCGCATTAAAAGCAAAGTGCATGTACCTGCTACCTGTAGTTTTTAACCTTGCACCTCATTTATTGTAATAGCTAGCTTGCCGTTTTCTTCCCTCTTTCTCAAAAATTTCTCACTTGTGTACCTCTCCAGGGTCTCAATCTCTATACCAATATTCATCAAAATTGGTTTAGCTATTTAGCCGTGAAGACGTAACAAACAAACAAACTCACTCGGTTGTGAATTGTCATACTGGCCGCATTCAATTTTCAGGCATAGACAAATGGGGAAACCTGTCAAAGAAATTTGTATGTTTTTCATACATTTTCGAGTGTCATTATAAGCTTTTTGCTACAAAGACATTGCATTTATGACTTTAACAACAATATTAGTCACATACACAAACAGTCAGATCAAGAACAGACAAATATTTGTTCCGAGCGGGGATCGAACTCGCACTACGCAGCGCAGCGGTCAATCGTGCCGTCGATGTTACAATGTCACTTGGTGACAATTTTCAGTAACATTTTCAGTAATTCCAACTTATAACGATGTTCAACACCTCATTAGTGACTAAAATCGTCTTCGTAAGCCTTCATAGGCTCAAAGGACCAAAAATAAACTGGTCCTACCATACACAAGCCTATAGAACCTATTAGTACAACAGTGTAGTACTTGTTGGTGCTACTCCGGTGTTCACAAGCATATCGGCAGCACATACCTAGCTTGTGATATTCTATACGCTAAGGGTATCAGTATTTCAACCTCAATTTATCACTGATAGTAGAGGTATTGACACTACATAGTAAACGTACAGAAGTTTATTCAAGGACTAGCTTTTATCTACGGCTTTACCTGCTGTGGAAATATGAGAGTAATATCGAGATTTTATATACAAAACTGAACTTTATACACATAAAAAAAACTAATAAATATATTTTTAAGAGTACGACTCGATTGGCGCAGTAGCTAAGCGATCGACTGCTACGCTGCGTGTCGCGGGTTCGATTCCCGCACGGAACAAATATTTGTTTGACGAGCAGATAGTTGTTCCGGGTCTGGCTGTTTGTGTTTGTGAGTTTAAATGCTTGTAAACGCACCCACGATACAGGAGAAATCCTAGTGTGGAGAAACGTTTTTTAAAAGAAAAAAATAATAATTTTCAATGTTAATGGGTCCGTACTTTAAAAGGAAAAAACGGAATCCTTATGACATCATTTTGTTGACCTTCAGGGGCCTAAGTCTGATATTACAATAGTGTCAGAATGGTCGATCACTGATCGCATATTGGTTAATTTTGACAAGTTTGGTAATCTACTACATACTAAACTTGTCAAAATCAACCATTAAGCGATCAGTGATCGACCATTCTGACACTATTGTAATAGCAGACTAAGGCCCCTGTCTGTCTGTCAAGAGCCTTTATCTCAGGAAGGCGTTTAGTTATTAAGTTTAAATTCAAACCTTACACTGAAGTCTGTAGTCCCTTGGAGCTTTGGAAATACCAACCCTCTCAGTCTACACAGTCAACAGATAGGAACGTTTATTTCACAAATTTGCAAGACCCTCACGGTACGCGGTGGATCCGTCTCGAACTTGGCTGGTTTTTTGTCAGTAAATCTAATATATAAAATTCTCGTGTCACAGTTTTCGTTCCCATACTCCTCCGAAACGGCTGGACTGATTTCAATGAAATTTTGTGTGCATATCGGATAGGTCTGAGAATCAGTCAACATCTATTTTTCATACCCCTAAGTGAGCAGCGGGTGAAACCGCTGGGCACAGCTAGTATCTAATACATAAAATTTCCGTGTCACAATGTTAGTTACCGTACTCCTCCAAAACGGCTCGACCGATTCTTATGAAATTTTGGGTACATATTGGGTAGGTCTGAGAATCGCATAACATCTATTTTTCATACCCCTAAACCTCAGCGGGTGAAACCGCTGGGCACAGCTAGTAATAAATATATATAATAAAATAATACAGCGCTATTTTTGAGAAAGAAAAGTTCTCGAAGTGAAAGTGTTGTGGTTGCGCGTTTTGATCAGCAATATGTGCCAGGTTTATGGCGATAGGCTTGCTCCCAATTGGATACCACTGAAACAAACTCTTAAATACCTTCATGTACAATACTAGGTATAATAACCCGGGGTTGCGGGTTGTTAGAAAGAGATACCGCGGCCCCGGAACGTAAAGGGCAATAGATGGAACATAGGTGGGTTTTAGTCAGTACAAGTCTAACACACCCCCCCGCTCCACCCAGAGCGGGGGAAGTTATTTGATGATTTACCATCGGCAAAAAAAGCCTCTGCATAACCTTTCAGGGATTTATAATTATAAATGATTTATTTGCATTGCTTACACATCTTAAAATACAATAAAGCGTACTTCATATTCCGCCTACTAAATTCAGCCATGTTTCTTACCATTAATCCGTCATGAGCTATCACAGTTGTATTACCAGTATGTTCATTTGTAAACTCGGAAACAGTTAGTTTGTTGTGTAATATGTCAGTGAAACTGTTTTCATTTATGATTTAAAAGAGTGTCCATGGAGTTTCTTGCCCATTCTTCTCCATAAAAGATCTACGCATTGGAATGGGCATCTGCAGTACTTTCACAAGTTATTATGTCTTGTGACTGGGAATGTAGCAACATCTTTTTGTTTTTTTGATATTCAAAAGTGCCTATTATGGTCTAACACAATATTGTGCTGCGTCACATTGAACATAATAATTGTAAAATTTTGTCAATTATTCAACTTGCCTAACTGTTAATATTGGGCCACCGATATACAGGGTGTGCCTAGTTTGGGGCCCACGGCTACTTCTCTTCTTCTTTCTTCTTGTTTTTTTTTTTAAATTTTAGTTGTTGTATTTCGATGTTTGTATGTAACTTAAATTATCAATTTTATTATTATTTAATTGAAATAAACGCTTTGGTTTGAGTTTGAGTTTTTATTTTATGAATGACAAATATGTTATTACACTCGCGATATGATTTAATATTTAGTTGCTTAATAAAACACGTTGGTGAAAATAGAACTTCTGCCTAAAGCCATTGTGTGGCAACTTTCTAATACATACGTCGGAAACAATAAGGCTTGCGTTAATTATATTTACTTTAGCCGTAGAGATGTGTACGGGAACGCGTGTCTGTCTTTTATCATTAATTATGAGGGGATAAGAAGCACTAATGACGGTTAAAGTAAAGAATAATGGTTTATTATGTATGTGTAATGAATAATATGGTTGTACTTAAGACGTATAGTCAGAGGGACTGGATGCTGGATGACGAGATTTTGTTCAAAGCGAGCTAAATGCCAACACTTGCAAGTGTTTTATCTGGTAGCAGAGGCGGACCGTGAGCTTGTGGGGCCCTGGACTAATACTATTTGGGGGCCTGCTTTAATACTAACTCGCCACTGAAAATTGCCAAAAAATACCTAGCATTTATTAACAAAGGTACATACAAACGCCTTAGATTTCCAGCTGGACTTCTGTCTCTTCCAAATGACGTGTTTAGACCAGTATGTATCCACTTGCACAGCTCTTACATTTGCTTCGTTTAAATCCTGATGGGTGCAAGTGGTTGTTCAGGATGGACAGGATATTAACCAAGTAATTACCCTTATGTCAAAAAACTGTTTTCGATAATGATATACCAGGTACATACGACGACACATCAAGCACATTTCCAGTATGTATAACATAGACCAGTTTTTTAGTAGTTTTGTGTTTGGTAAGGTTGCTTATGGTAGAGTTGTAAACCTGCCAAATTACAGTGTTTGATTTTTTTTATTGACAATTGTCTTAAATGTTAAATGGGGGCCTTCACCCTCAAGGGGCCCTGGCTACAGCCCAAAAAGCCCTTAATATAGATCCGCGCCTGTCTGGAAATAAATAAAAACTTACATATGTTTATAAAAATGTGACTTTTACAATTCAGATATATTTACTACATTAGATGGACTTAGTTTATCTGAGACATCACAGACATCGGTGGTCTTCAAAGTTCGTGTGAATAGGAAACGTTTCGTGCAGACATGTGGAATTTTCAATGTGTGTGAAATTCCTAGAATAAGGCAACGTAGTTAAAAAAAAAACGTTGCCCCACACTTAGAATTTCTCTTGTATTGTGGGTGCGTTTACAAACATTTAAAGTCACATACACAAACAACCAGACCCGAAATAACTACCTGTAGGTCATGCAAATATTTTTGTTCCGTGCGGGGATCGGACCCGCGACACGCAGCGCAGCAGTCGATCGCTCAGTCACTGCGCCAACCATGTCATCAAAAAGTTGATTTTATTTATCAGTGTAACAATTTTATTGTAGGTTAACCAATAAACAAATAAATACCGTTCATGTAGTTCCTAGGAACAGTTACCGAAAAATCTATGATTTTAAAGCACTGTCGCTTCTATACCGTATTTTACTCTATGACCCACAAACTCTTCAGCATTCCACTAAGTACAAAACAGGAAAACATTCTTTTCTACATCAAAATGTACAAGCTATTTACTCTACGTTGCCTACAAGATACACTTTTACTGATGACTAGCATTCAATTAACTTCTCTGCTTACCTTACCCCTAGTTTCCTTTCGTTCAATTTACCCTGAGGCCCCCAAGTACAGGGGTCGGAGGCCTTTTACTTTAACTGGGCCTCCAAGTAGAAGAGAATGGGAAGAATGTTACCTGAAATAAACATAAACCTTATTAACTTGGAGTCAATTTATTCGATAAGTAGCTATTGTTTGTCTGCATTCGTTTTGTATTCGATTGGTTTGGAGAATTGGAAAGATAATTTCGTTTTCTTGATACATTTATCAATAGGTACCTACTCAATATTGTACATGTTTTGGGGTTCCGCACCTCAAAAGAAAAAAAGAACCGTTATTGGATCACTTTTTTATCCATCTGCCTATCTGTCAAGACCCTTTATTTTGGGAACGCGTGAAGGTATCGAGTTGAAATTAAAACCATTATTAAGTCTTACAGCAAAAAGTCTAAGCAGTAAAAAAAATGGCCGTTTATGTTGCAAGTTTGGACAGAACCCTTGGTGCGCGAGTTTGACTTGCTTTTGGAAAGTTTTTTTGCATGACATATCTTTGTTGAAGGCTTTAGAAACTTAAAGAAGTGGCCAAGGAGTTTTTATGGTCCATTGTTCTCACTTATTAAAATCCTTTTTCCCTTTGAAATGTACAACTACAGTACTTTCAAGTAAGTATGCCTTCTGATTCGATTTGGGATTTGATTTGCGCGCGAAACTATCAGTCGTCATCCGTGAACCCATTTAAAGTATCCATTGTTTGTCTCTGAGAGTAAAAATTTATAAGACAAACTAGCTTTTTCTCGCGGTTTCGCTCGCGTTAAATTCGGTATAACACAGTACCTGCTACCTGCAGTTTTTGTTCTTGCGCCTTTTTGATTTGTAATAGCAACGCTAAGTTTACCCTTTTCTTCCCTCGCGCTCCCTCATATCCCACTTTTTTTTAATAAAAATTAGCCTATGTCCGTCTCCTGGTTCCCAACTATCTCTGTACCAAAACTAATCAAAATCGATTTAGCCATTAAAGCGTGAAGAGGTAACAAACAAACAAACTCACTTTGGTTTTTATAATAATAATATTAGTAAGGATACAGATTGTCCATTATCGTGTTGACAACACACCAGTACCTAGCAGTCTATACCAGAGCCAATACGAGCCTGTCGCAATAACATAAAGGTAAGTTGTACTCAGTTGCAATCTTTGTTGAAACAGAGTCTGGGTAAAACATGTTTTTCTTAGACTATTTTCTAATAGAATATTTAAAATGTTGTCTAGAAATAAATTATAAATAGTTAAATAAATTAAATATCCTTTCAAAAACAACCGATGGAATCACATGTTATAAAAAGTTTGATTTCCTATTTATAGGTAACAAAAAGGGTAACAAAACTAGGGTAATTACCCCCGTACGGGGTAATTGCGTTACTGACACCCCGACGTGAGATAAAGCTTTAATCAGTTTGTGTTGGGCCTTCTAATTTGGAATAAATTGTTCAGTTGCTGATAAGGGGGGCGACCCACCCCCGGGGGAATGGGGGCAAAAAGGGATTATTTGTTTATTCCTCGATTTGTGTCAAAGTATAGGCAAATTGTTATAAAATAGGTAGTCTTATAAGTCGCGATACTTTAAAGCGATTCGGTAGACTTCAAAAACTAAAGTTTGACTAACAATTTTTGACGACAGGGTAGGCCCAGTGGCTGAGCGATCGACTGCTGCGCTGCGTGTTGCGGGTTCGATCCCCGATCAAATATTTGTAAGGCCTACAAATAGTTGTTTCGGATCTGGCTGTTTGTGTATGTGAGTTTAAATGTTTGTAAACGCACCCACGATACAGAAGAAATTCCTAGTGTGGGGCAAAGTTTTCAAAAAAAAGAAGAAAAAAAACTTACCATAAGGTGGTACCTTACTGAGTTGACGAGGTCAGATAGGTATTTGAGGCTATTATTATATAATCACGATTTTAAATGTATTTAAAAGGCACATCATCATTTGCCCTTGTCCCATTCTATTTGGGGTCGGCGCAACACGTTTTCTTCTTCCATTCTCCCCTGTCAGACGTTACGGCATCAATTACTCCTTTCTCCTTCATATCATTTCTTGCACGATCTATCTATCTTTTCTTTGACCTTCCTCTCCCTCTCCATTCATCAACACTCATTTCTTTCACTATCTGCAGTTACTGCCTACTCTAATGTAAAAAAACTGGCGCACTAAGGGTTCCGTAAAAACTTACTACATAAACGGCCAATCTTTTGAGTGCGTAGACTTAGAGGGTTGATTTTTTCATAACAGACAGGAACCACAGGCTTTATTATATGGATTTCAACAGTTTCGAAATGTCAAACTCAAAACTCAAAGCATTTATTTCAATTAGACAATTACAGGCACTTTTGAATGTCATAAACAAAAAATGAAAGATGCTGCTACAGTCCCAGTCAGAAGACATAAAAACTTGTGAAAGTACTGTAGTTGCCCATTCTATCATTGCACCATTCCACCATTTCCATCTCTATGGAGAAGAATGGGCAAGAAACTCCATGGACACTCTTTTAAATCACAATATTTTACAAAATCATGGATACATCATTCATGTTGAGATTATACACATAATGTGAGAACGATGTAGAAAAACTAGCACATTTAGAACGACCAGAGCAAAAACAAAAATTTAAACTCGTTACCTCTACGCGTTCTTGAGAAAACGGGTCTTGACAGACAAACCGACAATAAAGTAGTCTTATAAGGCATCGGTTTTTTAACTATTGAGGCGGGAAACCTAAAAATGCGCCCGATAACACATTATGCATGTATGTGAGTGGAAAGCTCCATCTTGTCAACGAGCACTAACGAACATTGACTTTCTGTCCTACATACATCAACTATTCATTTAAAAGGCATCCCATATTAAATATGACGAATGAATTCCGAAGTGCGTCGCCCGGGAACTGAACTAGCTAACGAGTGCAACAACCCATTTCACGTAGCAGGGACTGACAGAATTAGAGGTCGGTAGCGGGACGTGAGGAACGCGACTTCTCTTTTATTTAAGATGGATGGTGTTGCAAGTTATGGGCGAAGAGCGATTCGATATTTTTGTTTTATAATTGCAACAAGTAGTAGAAAGACGGGGAAGGTTCGCGACAAGTACACAAGCTGACTTTTGGTGAAGTCCTACTAATATCATAAATGCGAATGTTTGTGAGGATGGCTTAGCGGATCTTGATGAAATTTGGCACAGATGTAGATTGTAGCCTAGAATAACACATAGAATACTGTTTTTTGACCATCACGTGGGCAAAGTCGCGGGTGTCAGCTAGTTCACCATAAAGGACGAGTGCGTAGTACCAACCAAGTAAGAATAATGACCATTTGTAATACTGACTCCCTCGTTGATCTAGTGGTCGCCAGCGGGGCTGCTGTACTTCAGGTCCGGGGTTCGATTACCAGGTTGGGCAAAGTGTTATTGGGTTTTTCTAACAGAAGTTTTTTAGTACCAGTCATTGTGCCCGGTTGATGGCTTTAGGTTCGTCCCCTATCACATGGGACTTCAACATAACTGGCGAAATATGGATGTAATATTAACCCATTATAACAGACGTTATGTTATGTAATAAGAACATATCACCTTTTGTGACAACAACAAAACGGTTTGACGACACGGTTGGCGCAATGGCTGAGCGATCGACTGCTACGCTGCATGTCGCGGGTTCGATCCCCGCACGGAACATATATTTGTATGGCCTACAGGCAGTTGTTCCGGGTCTGGTTGTTTGTGTCTATTAGTTTAAATGTTTGTAAACGCACCCACGATACAGGAGTAATTCCTAGATTGGGGCAAAGTTTTTTTTAAATAAAAACAACACAACGACAACAAAAACAATAGAAAGCTACGTTGTTTATGAGTGCCATAGACTATAACGCAGCGAGTTACGAAGGCTGAGCAGTAGGGTAAGTAATGGGGATGAAAAAACGTGGAGAAAATCTCAACTCCACAAATCGCTGCCTCTTATGACTTATACAGAAGTGTAATAAAGTGGGGCATGCGGACTATGCCGCCATAGTCTTGCCTCCTAAGTTCACGCCAACAAAGAATTAATCCTTATTTCTAATCTAAGTTAAGAGTAGACTTAACTTCATCAACTTTAACTTTAATAGTCCTGCTAGAGGGCGAAAGTAATTTTTTCCCCGTTTTTTGGGAAGAAGTTAAGTGGTTATTCGTAATTTTTCGAGTTTAGGGTTCTGAAGTGAAGTGATGATAACGGTATTTGCTTCACAATGGTTTTTGTAATGTTTTCATTTTTATTTATTTGTTTCTACACATCTTTTTTTATATTTCAAAAAATTGTAGCCCACCGGTATCGGGAACAGAGTCCAAGCTACAGGCAGTCAGGGCTCCAGAGAAAGGAACCTCCTAACGATACGAGCCGTGTCCAGGAGTACCGCTTTTTGTATCAAACCCTTGATCCAGCTGCCTAACGAGAGCCTCCTTAGGTGTTAGTCGAGGCTCTTTACAATTAAGCCATTGGCTGTAACGACTATCGGCACAATGCTCGTTGATTCCACATCCCACATGTTGACAACCTTGCGAGCCAAGTAGTTATTTATTTCGTTATTAAAAATTACAAAAAAACCCGACTTCCTAAAATACTGAAAAGATACAAGAAGTTTAGATTTGTTACTGTACACTTCTTAGTTATATATGTATAAGACGGTACTATTTATTTATTTCTGTTTAAGTTATTTTTCACTGTATTATCGGTGAATGGACTGTAGTTGCCCATTTCTAAGCGTAGATCTCATGGGAAAAAAAGCACTAAAACGGCGGAAAATAAATTTATTTCTGGAAGTCGGTTCTTGCCATCGACTACCGGAAGTAAATTTATTTTTCAGACTTATTAGTACCTTTTTTTTCAACAAGTTATCTTTATTTTAATCTCAGCCTTTTTAGTGTTGTTAGGATACCTAGCATCTCACTAAAATTCCTATCGAGTATTCAGAAATAGAAATAGAAATCATTTATTTGCTAAAATGTAGGTATACATATAATGCTGGTAAGTTTTACGACGTCCCGATACATTTTGCCTAACGGCATGCAAAATTGTTTAAATACACATTAAGTGGACGAACAAATTAAATTAAAAATTGCATATGTCAACACATGAAATTAAAAAATAACAACAAATTAAACTACAAATGTCAACAACTAATGAAAAAAGGCCTAAACTCAAATGTTAATAAATTAAATTAAATCAATGGATCTACTAATCTAAACAAAACAAACAAAAAATATTCATCATCAGAAATCAAATATAATTACAAATGTCCAAAATTAAATTTAAAATAGCAAATCACGCAGGTAACATTTGTTAGCTTACTTAAAATTCATGTTCGAATTTCTATTAAATTCTGTGCATTTTTAAAATACTTTTGCCAAATTTATTAAAAATAAGTAGTGAATTGTTTCTAAACCTGTTGAATTGCGGAAGTTTGTATTTAACTATAACATTCATTACTGTTCAGTGTTCTATAAGTTATGTTGAATTTTACTTGTATTTTTAAGAACTATCTTATATTTCATTTAATATTATTGTTAATGTTACTTAAATTCGTGGCTCAATTTTGAGTTCCGGTACGGTAATGGCGGTAAAATGACGTTGGTTATGAGATGAGTGGGTACTTCCAATAACTTGCTTATGCCTATAAATAAGCTCCACAAGTTATTCGGGGGAGTCATCTCTGAGCTACGAAGTGAGCTAGTTATTATTGTTGTGTATAACTGTGTATTGTTAATAAAATTATGTTGAAGTGAAACAGTATTTGAATTAGTTATGAACAAATTTTTATAAATCAGAAGTGGGATTACACCAAGGATTCAGGTGCGCATACTGCTACCACCCTGGTGTGAGCATACGCCTACAATAAGGTATGTTATTAAGATATTTAATTATTGAATAAAGTGATGTGTAAATTATTTTTCGCTGAAGCCATAACGGAAAAAAAATATCCGTAATACTGCGGGTAGATTAATTATTAATTGCATTTGTGCATATAACTGGTGTTGAACACCTCTTTTTGCGTCGGGTGTTAAAAAGACCAAGTCTCATGCTTTCCCGGAAAATACTATTTATTATATGTATTGGACTGAACTTGGTAACATAAGTCGCTGGTTAGTGAATGTCAAAGTTCCAGTTTTATTTCATAATTAAACATTAAGAATTGTATTTTGTATTTCTTCTTAAAATACCCTGTAGCTTGGCTACTAGTGTGATCGTGTAAAACGCCAAGTGATAGTTACTTATTGCTTAAATAGGCTGAAACGATCAATTAACCGGGGTTTATTCCTGTATGTCGTTGGAATTTTTTGTCTTTTGTACACACACCCTCATTTATGCAATTATTTGGTTAACATTTGAATAACGTGTTTGGTCCATAGGATACTATATATATACGAAATAGATACTCGTTGTTTTAAAATAAATTTCAGGTTATTGGACATTGTACTGATCCAAGAAGAGACACAAGTCCAGTAGAAGTCATCACAGCGTCATGCTGGGAGGTTCTTCAAGGCGCAGTCGATCCCCGACACGTGCCAGAGCCCCAAGACCGACTTGTCGCCCGTCAGCAGCACCCCGCAGGGATAATCGTTGCTCCGAGCAGCGTAGATCCAGAAGGTCACCTCTGCTTGTGGAGTTACAGGCAAGAAAACAAAAGCAGTGGGTAAGACTAAAATTTAATTAATGATTGACAGTGCTAAAATTTCTGTTGATGCAATCGTAATACCTGAAAATTATTTAAATCAAAATCAAATCAAACCAAAATCATTTATTTGCGTAAATAAGGTACCGAAGGTGGAAAAGTAGACCAAATTGATCTCTTATTCTGCCTTTAATTTCGGCGTGCAAATTAACAACAGGATATTCGATGGCCCCACCGAATAAACGTGTAAGAGAAAAATGACAACTTTTCAGTAGAAAATAAAAACGTTTAAACTTCAATAACGCTCATTTCATTGTAAATAGGTATAGATAATGTATTATCGAATTATAGGTAAGAAAAAAAACTATAGACTTGTATATTTACTTTTTTTCAAACATCAACCAGATTCAGGAAATTCATGAAAAACTATTTAATATTTTTACTCTTGTGAAATTTGCATGACTAGGTCAAAGCAATATATCATTACACGTTTATTCTTGTAATAATACACAACGAATAAATCTTACTGTAATGTTACACTATTATTCTCCGTATATTAAGTTTATTTTTTAACCCAGCTATAACTATTTACACGCTTGTTTACAGTACATTGTTCGGCTATTATATGATTATAAAGACCGTATGCATTTATATTAGTGTTTATAAAATCAGTTTTCATTTATGTAATACAACTTTTTTAATGCATGGTATAATTATATAAATAATTTTGTAAAAGGATGAAATAAAATACAGCTATTTATAGAATTAAAAATATAATTATGTATTTGTCTACGTGAACACAAGTCTTCTTAATAAAAAAATACGTTTTTATTGGTACAAAAAACACATACACAAGCTATTACAGCAACCACGAGGACAACGACGACGACGACGTTCCGGAGGTGGCTGGGGTAGACCTAAGGGTGGCGGTTGGCAGGCTGAAAGCCAAAAATACCGCCCCGGGATCCGATGGCTTGCATGGCAAAGCCTGGGTCCTGGCCTTAGAGGCTCTCGGGCCCCGAATACTATGGCTTCTAAGCGCATGCTTGGAGAGAGGCCAGTTCCCACTTCGTTGGAAGACGGGGAAGCTGGTCCTCATACAGAAGCCGGGGCGCCCTGCGGACTCTCCGTCCGCATTTCGGCCCATCGTGCTGCTCGACGAGGTGGGCAAGTTCTTTGAAAGAGTAATTGCAAACCGCCTCGTCGGGCACCTCGTGGGGACGGGGCCGGATTTTGCGGAACACCAGTTTGGTTTCCGCAAGGAGCGCTCGACGGTGGACGCCATCATGCGCGTGAGAGCCCTCACGACGGCGGCTGCAGTGTCCAGGGGTGGGGTTGTCATGGCGGTGTCTCTCGACATCGCCAACGCGTTCAACACCATGCCTTGGAGCTTCACCAGGGAGGCACTCCGATACCACCGGATGCCGACCTACCTTCGTCGTGTGGTCGGGGCATATCTGACGGACAGGGCCGTCATCTACCCCTGTCGCTCTGGAGAGTGGAACCTGCGAGAGATGTCGTGCGGTGTCCCACAGGTCCATCGGTTACGACTGGGTGCTGCGCGCCGACCTCCCCAGCGGCGTCAGCGTAGTTTGTTACGCTGACAACACGCTTGTTCTGGCTCAGGGGGGGTCACACCAGGCGGCGGCCGATATCATGACACGCGAGGTTGTGATAGTCGCAGAGAGGATCCGGCTACTGGGTCTCGAGGTGGCATTGCACAAATCCGAGGTCATGGTCTTTCATGGCCGCGGAAACACGCCACCGTCGGGATCCCAGTTGACGCTAGGAGGGGTTCGTATCGGCATCGGGTCGACGATGAAATACCTGGGAATCGTCCTCGACAGCCGATGGAATTTCGTGGAGCACTTTCGACGTTTGGCTCCCAAACTCGAGCGGGCGGGGGCTGCTTTCAAGCGGCTCCTGCACAATCTGAGGGTGCCCAACGCCTCCTGCCGTAGGCCCTATGCCGGAGTCGTGCGGTCCATGGCCCTTTACGGGGCCCCGGTATGGGCGCTTTCCTTAGGGCGGCGCGCCGCCCACTACCTGTACGCGCCCCAAAAGTTGGTAGCCATACGGCTGATCCGGGGCTACCGCACGATCTCCGGCGAGGCAGCGAGCCTCCTTGCCGGATTGCCACCGTGGGATCTGGAAGCGATAGTTGTCGCGCGCCTGTTTGAGTGGCGCGCGGAAGCACTACACCGGGGGAAACTCTGCTACCGCGGCAAATTGCCGCTCAGCGGACTGACCTCCGGTGCGATCTCATGGTGCATGGAAAGGGCGACTGTCGCAACCCCGTGCAGGGCACGCCAAAATAGTGGCGGTAAGTCCCCTCTTTGAGGAGTGGCTGGAGAGGCGTCATGGCGTCCTCACCTACCGCCTGATGCAGGTCCTCACCGGACACGGAAGTTTCGGGAGGTTCCTGCACATAATCGGGCGGGAGGAAAAGCCCGGGTGTCACCATTGTGACGATCGCCCGGAGGACACGATGGAGCACACAGTGGCGGTCTGCCCAGCGCGGGGCGGAGCGCCGCCGTGCCCTCGTAGAGGCGATCGGCGGCGGCGATCTCTCGCGTCCGGTCCAGGTTCAGTCCATGGTCCGGAGCGAGAGGGAATGGGAAGCGGTCACCTCCTTCTGCGAAGCAGTCATGCTAGTGAAGGAGGAGGCCGGGCGTTTGAGGGAGAGAGCCTCAAACCAACCTAGCCACCGCAGGACACGCCCCGGGCACCGGCTTTTGACGACGGGCCGTGTCCACGGCGCGTTCGTGTTTCACGCGCGCCTCAAAGAGATGTCAGCAAACGAGAGGGGCTTGCCAGAGCCTCCGCCTGCCGGGGTTGCGGGTTGTTCGAAAGAGATACCGCGGCCCCGGAACGTAAAGGGCAATAGAAGGAACATGGGTGGGTTTTAGTCAGTAAAAATCTGACACGCCCCTCCGCTCCGCCCAAAGCGGGGGAAGTTATTTGATGATTTCCCACCCCAAAAAAAAAAGCTATTACAGCAATAACTTGTGATTTGTAGTAATCTATTGAAAAGTACCGCTGTGTATATCCAGAGATCTCCATCAGATCTTCACCCATGTAAATAGAAGCAACCCTATTTTATTTAGGTCATTAAAAACTGCATTTAAATCACATAATATACACAGACGAACAGTCACATAAGCCTTAAATTAGCAGCGGAGTATTTTTACATCGGTCTTAGCTAAAATATTTGATAATATTTATACTTACCTAATATGTATTAAAGTTGATTCTTACCTTTATTTCGTTGACAGTTCGCTAATTCTAATATCCTTTTGCAGAGACTAGAAGCATCCCGAAACCTTCTCATTGTTACACTTAACTACAAAACAACAATTTGACTATAATAACAATTATAATCGAATGATATTACGCGAAACAAAATCACGTAATAGCGCGCATAGAATCACAACAAGATAGAACGTACGATTGCAATAGAATTTATCGCGTAAACATTTGTTTATTTACCATTACTAGCTTTAAACTTAAACTAATATGCAAAGAATATTAATGTTTGAATCTTTAACACAGTTGTAAGAAAAAAAGATATTATAGTAAAAGACAATGCAATACTTTAATTTTAATAATCTATTTATATTCAAACTTCCATTTTGTGCAGTAAAACATTAGTAATGAAATTTGCATACATTTCTACACGAATAAACGTGTAAGAAGACATTACCCAAATTCGAAAACAATCACAAATCTTCTCAAACGTCTGTAGGTTTTAGCATGTTTATTCTTGTGTACTTGGCGACTCAAAAAGCATGTAATAAAAGCATAAACTATTATTCCTATAATTTTAAAATTATTTGTTTCCCTAGAATAAAGAAAAATACTATCATAAAACTCGTGTTTTGAGTCTAAAATTCATAAAAAAAAATTAAGTAGGTGCAGGATAGGCAAAAGAAATGAAAAATGAAAAAAAAAAAAAAACGTGTAAGAACTCTTGCACGTTTATTCGGTGGGGCCATCGATATGTTGCCTTAAATAAACCAATTATAATCATGCTGCCATCATATCAGTCCATCCCATTAAAATTTAACATTGTACCTATTATTGACTTGAATGTCAATACAATAATAATGAAATAAAATAATAATCATAAATGCCAATGTAACAATGAAAAATTAATAATAATAGATAATCACAAATGCCAATATAACGAAACAAAAAAATGACTGAACAGTGCTATGAATTGCTTATTGGTCAAACGGCTACGTAACGACCCCAAATACGGGTATTTAAATCTGATATAAATTTGGTGATTAAGGCGCCTACCCGACCATAACGCAGCGCAACCCGTTTTTGTGCAGTTTTCTGGAGCTATCTACTTGTTATTTAAAACTAAAAAAAAAAAAAAACTTTATAATCTTGATTCCATTAGTGTAGATCAAAACACCAGAAATGAGAAATAATGATCAATAACAGGCATCTCCTCGTAAAATAAACATTGTTTAATTTTGCTCTTGACACTGATGGATACACAATTTTATAATGAACATTTTGGTACAGTTTTTTTTTCCAAAACTTTATTTTATATAGATTTTATAAAAAAAAAAAATAGACATTATTCACTACTGTTACTCCGGCGCGCCAAATAGGGAACGAATGCTCAAGGTTATATTGGTTAGGGTACGGCCTTAATGATAAACGGGAACAAAATGACGAGCGACTAGTTTTAAAAATCTTACGAATCTGTCAAGGCTTAATTCAGTAAAAGTATTTACTGATTTCAAATTTAGTGGAATTATTTTCGTTGAAAATAGTCATCGCTTATACTATAGTGTAGAAATCGGTTTATATAGTATTCAAAACGGTGGTGGCTAATTAATTATCCTAAACTAAAAAAAAAAACATCAGAAAGAACAATGGCCAAATTTCTATAGGAGCTGGACTTGACTTTTATAATTACCTCATCAATACTTTGAGGTTAGAATCAAATGAAAAGCACAATCGTTACAAGTGGTAGTTATCAGTCCGTAAGACAATGCCAAGGTCAAATAAACAGAAGGAAATCCAAAATAGCACAGTATGTATCATAACAATTCACAAGTGGAATGATCCCCGGGTGTCAATCAATGGTGCGGGTCGATGTCCACAGATTAAGTAACCTGTCGATGACAAATGACGTTCTGTTTTACGTAATTGAACAAAACGCTTATATTACCATGAAGTTACATAATTATTTTTTTTATGACAAGAATCCGTAATAATAATCGGTATATTAGTTGATTTAATGCCTGTACACTAATTGTATTCAAAATAATTGCAGTCAACAACTATTCAAAAAACGTGAATAATTATAGTCTTTTATTAAAAAGCCATTTTAACATTTTTCCGAAACTATTATTCTAAACAATTTCGAAAATGTTGTGAAAACTAAAGTATAGATAAGTTTTTTTTGTGGCTACTTAAAAAGATAATTCTTGTGGAAGACCTTAAAAAGAAAATAACGGTATTTTTCATATATATGGCGTATTGGGACGCCACCGTTTCATAGTCTGGTACGAAATGACCATACTTCTTTAAATTATTCAATAATTTGAACCAGTATCGAGATTGAAGAAAAAAAAAACACTGATTTCTAGGCTCGTACTGGCAATTTAAAATCCTAACCTTGAAACACAAATACACAGATGCTAGCAAACATGCTTTAGGTAGTGTTTTACTACAAACACAAGTCGATGGAGTTTTCAAACCGGTAGCTTACAGACTTCGTCTGAAGAGTCCCATTTTTCGTCGTATGAGTTAGAGACACTGGTCGTTATTGCTGCTCTAGTAAAATTCAGATCATATATACTTGACGACACAGTTGGCGCAGTGGCTGAGCAAACTAGAAATGATACCCTGAGTTGCGCGAGTGTGGAGTTTGATTCGGGAATATGACTGTAACGTCGTATATAAATCCGGCAGAGGCATGATTCACGTTGATGCATTGAGTAAATGTTAAATGATGTTTATTTTGCAAATAGGTTTTTACAAACACTTACACACGTCTAGTTTAAAAAAAAAAAAAACTAGGTGAAGAAACAGCCGAAACATACTGAGAGATCATAGTCGCATTTAAGGTCCGAACAAAAAAAAATCTTGGTCAGTTTACATGGGGACTGTGCAGATCTAGTGTCTGATATAGTCTTTTTAAGAAAGCACCACACAAATTGAGTGGACCTGGCTAATCAGTGCCAGGATTTGTCAGTTATCGTATAGCTCAACTCATAACTCAAGGAGCTCAACGCCTCGACGAACAATTCCAAAAAAAAGGACATTGTGTAGGTCTCAAACTGCCCGATAATCGTCAAAAACAAACAAATTAAATAACAATAATAATCCACATGGTCTTCACATTCACAAATAAAGCAAATAAAATATTTACGAAATTAAATTAATGAGATCATAATGAAATTATAATGTGACAAATCAAAATAATAATAAATAAAAAACAAAGTGAATATTAATGTCACATCATTAAATGTTTAAATGTTCAATGTTAAAAGTAGGAATCCAACTATGGAAAATTCAGGTATAATTCAAGTTATTGTTATTTTCGACATCATGAAGATAACTGATCATTGGCTAACGACCGTACAGCTAGTGGACTCTGTAAAGCAACGCAAAAGAATGTTGTCCTAAATCGTAATAGGGTTTATCGTGAATAACTGAAGATGGATTAAGGTGGGTGGTTCCAAAGGGTTGTAGGTGGAAAAAAAAAACAGGGTTTCTTGCACCCTAAAATAAATACACCCTTTTACACCATTCATGTTGGTCATCTTGGTCAATTTGTGAAAATTTGGGTGATTGTAGAATCATTTACTAAATCTATGTCGCCATTTTTTAAGTGCAATATGCACACAACCATAGAGGCCGCTATGAGCGAAAGGCCACTTTTTAAGTGCAATGTGCACACAACTATAAAGGCCGCTATGAGCGAAAGGCCACTTTTTAAGTGCAATGTGCACACAACTATAAAGGCCGCTATGAGCGAAAGGCCACTTTTCAAGTGCAATGTGCACACAACTATAAAGGCCGCTATGAGCGAAAGGCCACTTTTCAAGTGCAATGTGCACACAACTATAAAGGCCGCTATGAGCGAAAGGCCACATTTCAAGTGCAATGTACACACAACTATAAAGGCCGCTATGAGCGAAAGGCCACTTTTCAAGTGCAATGTGCACACAACTATAAAGGCCGCTATGAGCGAAAGGCCACTTTTCAAGTGCAATGTGCACACAACTATAAAGGCCGCTATGAGCGAAAGGCCACTTTTCAAGTGCAATGTGCACACAACTATAAAGGCCGCTATGAGCGAAAGGCCACTTTTCAAGTGCAATGTGCATACAACTATAAAGGCCGCTATGAGCGAAAGGCCACTTTTCAAGTGCAATGTGCACACAACTATAAAGGCCGCTATGAGCGAAAGGCCACTTTTCAAGTGCAATGTGCACACAACTATAAAGGCCGCTATGAGCGAAAGGCCACTTTTCAAGTGCAATGTGCACACAACTATAAAGGCCGCTATGAGCGAAAGGCCACTTTTCAAGTGCAATGTGCACACAACTATAAAGGCCGCTATGAGCGAAAGGCCACTTTTCAAGTGCAGTGTGTAAACAACTATGGAAGTGCAATGTGTAAACAACTATGGAAGTGCAATGTGTAAACAAATATAGAGGCCGCTATGAGCGAAAGGCCACTTTTCAAGTGCAATGTGTAAACAAATATAGAGGCCGCTATGAGCGAAAGGCCACTTTTCAAGTGCAGTGTGTAAACAACTATAGAAGTGCAATGTGTAAACAAATATAGAGGCCGCTATGAGTGAAAGGCCACTTTTCAAGTGCAATGTGTAAACAAATATAGAGGCCGCTATGAGCGAAAGGCCACTTTTCAAGTGCAATGTGTAAACAAATATAGAGGCCGCTATGAGCGAAAGGCCACTTTTCAAGTGCAATGTGTAAACAAATATAGAGGCCGCTATGAGCGAAAGACCACTTTTCAAGTGCATTGTGCAGTAGCCGAAATAACATGGTCATTCTGTAATAATAAGCATGTACTATAAAATACAATGTAATGTGTATGGTATTTTTATTGTTATATAATGAAAATTGTTCAAGCATGAACAAAAATAGTCAAAGTCAAAGGCAAATATTTATTTGCAGATAAATATGGTTACAAAAGTCGTATAATAGTGGCTGAACATAATTAATCGTAACATAATGACATGCAAATTTAAGATATGTTTTTAATTGTTATAATTTGTATTGAAGGAATTCTTGCAAATTTAAGATATGTTTTTAATTGTTATAATTTGTATTGAAGGAATTCTTACAAATTTAAGATATGTTTTTAATTGTTATAATTTGTATTGAAGGATTTTTTGCAAATTTAAGATGTTATTTTAATTGTTATTGAAGGAATTCTTGCAAATTTAAGATATGTTTTTAATTGTTATAATTTGTATTGAAGGATATTTTGCAAATTTAAGATATGTTTGTAATTGTTGTAATTTGTATTGAAGGATATTTTGCAAATTTAAGATGTTATTTTAATTGTTATAATTTGTATTGAATGATATTTTGCAAATTTAAGATATGTTTGTAATTGTTTTAATTTGTATTGAAGGTTTATTTGCAAATTTAAGATGCTATTTTAATTGTTATAATTTGTATAGAAGGAATTCTCAATTAACCACCAACGTAAAACCGTTCTGAAGCGTTTTATTTTTGTGTGTATTCACCATAACCCGTTAAGTTTGCATTTCTGAGTGAATTTATAACTTTTTGTAATTCGCTTTTGTCAGAGGGCATTAAAAAAATACTAGAGTTAATAGAATCAATATCACAATTACTGTGTTAATGTCAACATTATTGTTGGTCAAATTGATACAATAGTCATTTGCATAATTGACAATGACCGTGGGGTTGATAATAGTCCGGTTTAAGTTTCTATCTTCTTAATATTTGACTCCTGAATTTGAACATTATTTGTGTTTAAAATGTTTTTGCGCTTTTTGCATACACTTTCTAAGCGATTTATTATATTTTTAATGTATTTCTGTTTACTGTCTTTGTCAGATGAAAAGTAATATTTAAACTGTAAGTTTCTTTTGAATTAGTTGATATTTTAATACCTTTGGAAATCCATTTCGTATATTTTTTTCCTGGGTTTATTTTGTTCTTCATTTTATATAATCATAGATACAAATATTTTGTAATTATTGTTTTAAAATAGTTGCTTTTATTTAATGCAGTCATTCGCGAGGACGCGAAATTTATCAGGATGGACGAATTGTTAGCTTACTTAAAATTCATGTTCGAATTTCTATTAAATTCTGTGCATTTTTAAAATACTTTTGCCAAATTTATTAAAAATAAGTAGTGAATTGTTTCTAAACCTGTTGAATTGCGGAAGTTTGTATTTAACTATAACATTCATTACTGTTCAGTGTTCTATAAGTTATGTTGAATTTTACTTGTATTTTTAAGAACTATCTTATATTTCATTTAATATTATTGTTAATGTTACTTAAATTCGTGGCTCAATTTTGAGTTCCGGTACGGTAATGGCGGTAAAATGACGTTGGTTATGAGATGAGTGGGTACTTCCAATAACTTGCTTATGCCTATAAATAAGCTCCACAAGTTATTCGGGGGAGTCATCTCTGAGCTACGAAGTGAGCTAGTTATTATTGTTGTGTATAACTGTGTATTGTTAATAAAATTATGTTGAAGTGAAACAGTATTTGAATTAGTTATGAACAAATTTTTATACATTATTATTATGTCATTAAATAACAAAGGAGCAGCAAACACACCGTTAACAGACAGTTTTGTCATTAATAAATTTCTTAATTGTATAGTAACACTTTTCCAGTAGCAGTTTTGATAACTTGTTTTTAAAAACTTTGATGGGTAAGTCTTTTAAATTTACATTTTACATTGTAACTAAGAGATATTAGCATATCGACCATTTGCATTTGTAGAAAAAATTATGTAGAAAATAACTCATAAATTACCCAAGCAATATAGATAAAATTCATTTGGGGGTCAGGATTTTTCATTTTTTTTTTGTGATAATCTGCCCACAATCAGCGGAGAAATTGAGTGACAATCATACTCAAAATTATTATAATTTTTTGTATTTTAATTTTTTTTTAATAAAACGTCTAAAAATATAAAAAGTATGTAAGAAAATGAATAAACGCAAATAATCCTCACTAATATAATATTATAAAAGCGAAAGTGAGTTTGTTTGTTCGTTTATTTGTTTGTTACCTCTTCACGCTTTAATGGCTAAACCTATTTTGATGAATTTTGGTACAGAGATAGTTGGGAACCAGGAGACGGACATAGGCTATATTTTTTTTTTTTTTAAGTGGGATGTGAGGGAGAAAGAGGGAAGAAAAGGGAAAACTTAGCGTTGCTATTACAAATCAATAAGGCGCAAGGGGAACTGTGTTACCCCGAATTTAACGCGAGCGAAGCCGCGGGCAAAAGCTAGTATTAAATAAAACTCAGAATTCCTCATTTTTTCGAAGTCGAATAATTAAATGGACAAGAAGCTCTATGGACACGCATTTAAATCAAACAGTTAGAACCAAAACTTATTTCGGACAACTTCTGCGGAAAATAAAGATGGTCTCTAAGTCCCGGTGCTACGGATCCCAAAGTATTTTACACCCGACACGGCCTTGACCGTTTTTCTACCAAAAGAACGGTAAAAATGTACGAAGTTATTATTTTTTGAACGTCTTCAAAGTAAAGTTTTAAGCGGTAAGAGTTAAATATTTCTTTAAATATCGCTTTGACGCGTCGTTGGTTTCTGAAGAAAATTATATTTTTTTTACTCTTTTTTTTCAGAGACAGGTTTGCAACCACTTGTCCATACAAAGCTTATGATCATCCTTACTAATATTATAAAAGCGAAAGTGAGTTTGTTTGTTTGTTACCTCTTCACGCTTTAATGGCTAAACCGATTTTGATGAATTTTGGTACAGAGATAGTTGGGAACCAGGAGACGGACATAGGCAATTTTTTTTAAAGTGGTATATGAGGGAGAACGAGGGAAGAAAAGGGAAAACTTAGCGTTGCTATTACAAATCAATAAGGCGCAAGGGCAAAAACTGCAGGTAGCAGGTACTGTCTTTTACCAAATTTAACGCAAGCAAAGCCGCGGGCAAAGGCTAGTATATTATAATGTTATAAATGCAAATGTTTGTGAGGATGGATGTATGAATGTTTGTTACTCTTTCACGTCAAAACGGCTGAATGGATCTTGATAAAATTTGGCACAGTGGTAGTTTATGGTCTGGAATAAAACATAGGATACTTTTGTTTTCTTTCATCACGCGGGCAAAGCCGCGAACGCCAGCTAGTTAAATATAAAAGTTGCTTTAAATAATAATGTAAATACCTCACCTTAAAAATGGTTTAAGAAAGTAAACAAGGCTTTAAAAAATCAATACTAATGACATAATATAATGTTGATAGAAAAAGTAATTTAAAATTCATTAGGAAAGTTTAATAATTAATGTTTAATACTCCATTGAGCGGAGACGATGGTAGAAAGTTGGATCAATGTTTCTTTTTTTTAATAAAAAAATAAACGTGAACGGATGGCTCAAGTTTTTTTCCAATTATAGGGTAGGCAGGCTGGTCTACTGTTTATAAATTGACTTTATTAATTTACTGAGCTGAACTTAATTTGTTCCTAGAATTTGTGTCATAAATATGCTTCAGAATGAGACGAGTATCGGTAAACTTCGTCAATATCCTTACTAATATTATAAAAGCGAAAGTGAGTTTGTCTGTTTGTTACGTCTTCACGTCTAAATGGCTAAACCGATTTTCATGAATTTTGGTACAGAGATCGTTGGGACCCTGGAGACGGACATAGGCAATTTTTTAATTACAATAAGTAAGGCAATAAATAAGGCGCAAGGGCAAAAACTACAGGTAGCAGGTACCTCCAAATCAGGAAAGGGGAGTTACCCCGAATTTAACGCTGGCGAAGCTGCGGGCAAAATCTAGTTGATTAATAAATCAGAGTTTAAGCCTGTGATAGTGTCCGTGTCGACGGCGGAAATCTGCATATAACTTCCCTCGCTCTGGGAGGAGCGGAGAGGGGGAGTGTCAGAGTTTTACTGTCTAAAACCCACCCATGTTTCTTCTTTTGCCCTTTGTGTTCCAAAGCCGCGGTATCTCTTTCGAACAACCCACCACCCCAGCAGACAATAGCCCTGGCAAGCCCCTCTGCTTTGCTGAAATCTCTTTGAGGCGAAAGCGTCGTCGCCATGGCATGCCCAAGGCATTAAGTCCGCCTTTGTACAGTATTTTTTATGCTTGTGCATAAAGTTTAAAATAATAACTAATAAATACTATTTATGGTGATGGCATGTTCCATTTTCGCAAGTCACAGATTTAAGAAGGTTTAAGTCAAGAGAACTACAAGAATCAAGAAATACGAAGCATATTTTATAAGAACTATCGCAGCTGTTCCATAACTTCCACGATCCTCCAGGTTTAAGCTTGTTCTGTTATTCTTTCATTAAAGAATCTACGAGATTTCTACCCGTATTCAGTAATATTAAGCGACACCTAAAAGCGCTCCGTTGGATATTCAAACCTAATCCTAGTGCGTAGAGTTGAAAATCCGACAGCGCTGAGGCATTCGTTAAGGTGACAGTTGGTGTTAGTGAATACGGGAATCGGTGCAGGATGGAATGTTAAATCCTTAAACTAAAGTTAAAGTTAGTTCTTTATTTAAAGTTTGTTTAAGCTCAGTTCGAGTTGTAAAGATGGCGTCGTTATTGTTTTGTTTTTGAAGTCTTATGCAGTTGTTTGGAATTAAATAAGCTGGATTTGCAGTTATTTTGTCAAAATATTATGAGGGACGGGACATTGCTAAGTTATTTATTAATCTTCTTGCAAGAACTAAGAAGATGCTTTTTTTTTGGGTGGGAAACCATCAAATAACTTCCCCCGCTCTGGGCTGAGCGGGGGGGAGTGTCAGACTTTTACTGACTAAAACCCACCCATGTTCCCATTGCCCTTTGCGTTCCGGGGCCGCGGTATCTCTTTCGAATAACCCGCAACCCCGACAGGCGGAGGCCCTGGCAAGCCCCTCTGCTTTGCTGACCATCTCTTTGAGGCGCGCGTGAAACACAAACGCGCCGCTAAGTAGATGCTGTCTTTATACTTTTGTTGTAATAAATTTGACAATGATGCTTTTAAAAAGACTGTGCCCATGAACCCGAGGTCGATATTCTACAATATTGATAAATATAAAAAAAGCAAAAAAACCCATAGGAAATGAGATATTTACAAAACAAGCGCAAAAAACCGTTTTTGGTGACTTTTAACCTGGAAATTTAATAGTTGCTCACACCCTACCATAATTATGTAGGTTTTGAGACAACTTTTAGGGTGTCAATATGCAATCATTTACAGACTTACAGCTGGGTTTCTCGGGATTCCGAGGTGAACTTACTAAAATGACTGGACTAGTAATAATATATGACGGCGGAGGTGGGTCTTCATTTTCATTAAATAAAAAATATTTATAAGTCGCAATTACGATGAGCATACAAACTAACAAAGAAAAAAAAATGTAGATACAAAGCATCACAAATATTCATAAATACAATGGAAAAAAACATGTACATGAACATGGTGATGATGTCGGACATGATGGGAAGTTCAAAATAACACTCTGATGTGGTTCAGTACACTGACACTTCATGGTAATCTAATTTCGATTCCAAAATTTTATTTTATAATTTATTTTTATTAAAAAAAAAAGAAAAACGTTGCCCACACTAGGAATTTCTTCTGTATTGTGGGAGCGTTTACAAACATTTAAACTCACATACACAAACAGGCAGACCCGAAACAACTATCTGCAGGTCATACAAATATTTGTTCCGTGTGGGAATCGAACCCGCGACACGCAGTGCAGCAGTCAATCGCTCAGCCACTGCGCCAACCATGTCGTCGCTAACAATATAAGAGACTAGCTTTTGCCCTTGCGTCTTATTTATTGTAATATCAATGCTAAGTTTTCTCTTTTCTTCCCTCTTTCTCCCTCATTTACCACTTTAAAAAAAATAGCCTATGTCCGTCTCCTGGTTCCCAACTATCTCTGTACCAAAATTCATCAAAATCGGTGTAGCCATTAAAGCGTGAAGAGGTAACAAACAAACAAAACTCACTTTTGCTTTTATAATATTAGTAAGGATAGTAAGGATTACAATATTTAAAGATCAAAAATCAAAGAACCACATGGAATGTAGTGAGGTTACTTGCAAAGCAAACACGACCACCCGCTCCGATCGTAACAGAATGACTCGTTGGCACGTCCAGCTCTTCGAAATAGACCAACTGTCATCTGTCAACTCATTTGACAGCTGTCTAAGAATAATGTAATAACTAAGGGAGAGAACCTCAAACCAACCCAGCCGCTGCGGGAGACGCTCGCCGCTTGACGACCCCCGGCCACCGTTTATGCGGGTCTGTGGATGGTGAGCGATGGTAGCTCACTGTCCATTCGTCCACTGTCGACAGGCTGTATCGACGGCGCGTTAGTGTTCCACGAGCGCCTTAAAGAGATGTCAGCAAAGCAGAGGGGCCTGCCAGAACCACCACCTGTCGTGGTTGCGGGTTCTTCGAAAGGGATATCGCGGCTTCGAAACATGAAGGGCAAAAGAAGGAACATGGGTGGGTTTTAGTTAGTAAAAGTCTAACACTCCCCCCCGCTCCACCCAAAGTGGGAAAGTTATTTGATGAGTTCCCATCGGTAAAAAAAATGGCATAATAATTTGTAAAGTTGCCCATTCCAAAACGTAGATCTCTATGAAGCAGAACGTATACGTCCACTAAAACGATGTTTTATTAAATAAATTTATAGCTTCGTGAATTGAAATAATAATTCTACGGTGGCGAGTGGAAAATAGCCCATTTATTATAATTAAGGTTTTCACCGATACGGCTAACGATTAGGTTATGAACCCACTAGCGGGCGGCTAAATAAATTGGATTATGGCTGAAAGGGTCAAAGGTGTATATCGTTTAGTATTAATGGTTTTAAAGGCAATAGTTTTTAGAGAATAGTAGCTGGCGCTTGCGGCTTCTCCCGCGTGATATAAAAAAAGTATCCCATGTGTTATTCTAGACCATAATCTACCTCTGTGCCAAATTTCATCAAGATCCGTTTTGCCGTTTGACGTGAAAGAGTAACAAACATCCATACAACCATCCATCCTACCCTGACAAACATTCACAATTATGATATTAGTAGGATTGTAGTGATATTAAACTAGGGACTTCATCGTCTTCAGTCTTTTTCGATTCTTGTGGTGTGGGCCTTCTTCAGATTTCTGCATTCTTCTCTGTGCTCTTTGTATCCTATAAGAGTCAGTAACTTTCATTGTCATATTTCCAGCGCATTTGTGGTCGTTCTTGAAGGCGCTTTTCTCCGCACTATTTCCACTCCATGACACGTTTACACCGTGAGGAGCTCGTGGCTAAATAAATAGCAGCCGCTCGGGTCGATCTTTAGGTTAAGCCGCGCTTGCCTAGGTTGGTCTGTGGATGGGTGACCACCCGTTACATACCAAGTTTCCTCCGTGCCTCGAAAAGCACGTTAAACCGTTGGTCCCGGCTGTCATTTGTAGATCTTTGACAGTCGTTACAGGTATTAGTGTTCCGAAAGTCTGACAACCAGTCTTCTAAGGGGTATCGTATTACCCAGTATTAACTGGGTTGTGGAGGTCAGATAGGCAGTCGTTCCATGTAAAATACTGATATTCAGCTGCATCCGGTTAGACTGGAAGCCGACCCCAACATAGTTGGGAAAAGGCTAGGCAGATGATGATACGTTTACACCGTGTTCAAAATTAAGGACACATGCTAATAATGACTATGAAGTAGATAATCAAGGTCTATTAATAATTAAGACCGACCCTTTTAGTCCCATAATTAGTATTTTATGTCTCATGGGATACATAAGCCAGTTCGACCGGATATAAACCCCATACAAACAACCAAAGTTACCATTAATATATTATGTTTAAACCACATCTTAAACATCTAAACTCGACTCTAATTTACAGCTTTAAACTTTGCACGATGTTGTGGGCATGGATTTCGAATACAATTATTCCTAGTGGAGCTGTTTAAATCTTGGACTTCATCAAAGAGAATATAATTATTACAGAACATCTCCAAACCGATCCTTGAAAGTCTGGGCTAGGTTTGGTACGTTGAAGTTTAAAAGGAGCGAGCCTATTGCAATCAAATCAGCTTTAAAACAGATAGTCGAGTCCCAATGAAAAATATTGGCTTAATAGGCGTCAAAATGATTTAATCATTCATTGAATGACAGGAAAATATCAATTACTAGCTTCCGCCCGCGACTTCGTCCTTACTTTGGGCTAACGCTAACTTTAACCCGCGTGATGATCGAAAAAAAAACTTTTTCTCCCCTCTTTTTCCTTCTTTCTCCCCCTTTTCTCGCTTTTTTTAACCTATGTCCGTTTCCAAGGTCCTCCAACTATCTCTGTAACAAAATTCAACAACATCGGTTTGGCCACTTAGGCGTGAAAACGTAACAAACAAACTCACCAATAATTAGTTATACCAAAAATAAATATACCAATTATTAATAATGAATTATTGGCAATGGCCTAACAAAAGAGGGACACCAACTTTAATACTATTGCAATTTTTTTTTAGAAATCTTTGCTCCATACTAGGAATTTCTCCTGTATCGTAAATTTACAAACATTTAAACTCACATACACCAACGGCCAGACCCGAAACATTTACCTGTAGGTCATATAAATATTTTTTGTGCGGGGATTGGAACCGCGACACGCAGCGCAGACGATAGCTCAGCCTTTTTTTTTTTCGGGTGGGAATTCATCCAATGACTTCCCCCGCTCTGGGCGGAGCGGAAAGGCATGTCAGACTTGTACTGACTAAAACCCACCCATGTTCCTTCTATTGCCCTTTACGTTCCGGGGCCGCGGTATCTCTTTCGAACAACCCGCAACCCCGGCAGGCGGAGGCCCTGGCAAGCCCCTCTGCTTTGCTGACTCTCTTTGAGGCGCGCGTGAAACACGAACGCGCCGTCGACACGGCCTGTCGTCATTAGACGGACAGACGGTGAGCTACCCATTGCTCACCGTCCACAGGCCTGCATCTACGGTGGCCGGGAGTCGTCTCGCGGCGCCCGGCGCCCTGGGCGTCTCCCGCGGCGGCTGGGTTGGCCTGATGTTCTCTCCCTCAAACGCCGGCCACCTCCTTTGCTAGCATTACTGCTTCGCAGAAGGTGATGACCGCTTCCCATTCCCTCTCGCTCCGGACCATGGACTAAACCAGGGCCGGACGCGAGAGATCGCCGCCGCCGATCGCCTCTACGAGGGCACGGCGCGGCGGTGCTCCTTCCAAGCTGGGCAGACCGCCCACCGCTCAGCCTGTCATAAAAAAATAAACACAAATAAAATACACAACAATTCATACGTGTTAAAGAATAACTATCTACTTATATCTTTACTAAATACATATAGGTGTTATACTTCAGTAAAAATAAAATAAAAACTAGTCGTTCGTTTGATCTTCATTCATCTATGTTATTCGTCTCACCTCAGTCTAAACCCACCTTTACAACGTTCAAATTGCGTTAGATTCATTATTACGCTTTGACAAGATAATTTCGTTGTTATTTTAACTGTTATTTATCTGTTAGTAGATATTATTTATTGCTACAATTTGTGGTTAGATCAAATAGAAATTGGTTTAGTATTGTTTAGACAGAACTGGGATGAGTGATCAGCTTTGTACCTCTTTCACAAGTTTGTTTAGAACAGTAACTTAATGATTTGGAGTGAATGGGTTAAATTGTGGGCCTCATAGATTCCTAGACGCTTGTTAACTTTTGTTATCTTCTTATCTTATTTTACGTTTTGTTAAGTAGGTAAGCAATGTCTTGTTGTCGGGCCTACGCTGTCTTTTCGTACTTAAGTAATAACGCTGCAAATACTACATTGTAAAACCAAATGATTTAAAAAGTAACCATGGCGTTTTTTGGCCACACGGTCGGCGCAGTTGCTGAGCGATCCACTGCTGCGCTGCGTGTCGCGGGTTCGATCGCCGCATGGAACAAATATTTGTATGGCCTACAGATAGTTGTTTCGGGTCTGGCTGTTTATGTATGTGAGTTTAAATGTTTGTAAACGCACCCACGATATAGGACAAATTCCTAGTGTGGGGCAACGTTTTTAAAAAAAACACTGTTTAACATTCTTAAAGAAGTGAGTTTGTTTTAATTCATAACATGTATACATGTATACACTGACTATATTTTGGGTATAGCGGTCGCCAGTACGATTGCCAAACACCAGGTCCTAGATTCGATTGGTCTTGCGATTCTTAGGTCAGGAAAAATATTAATAGGTTTTACCATCAAACTTCTTAGTAGCAATTTATGGAGACTGGATTCGTACCCGTTTGATGGCATTAGGGTCGTTCTCTATTGCATGAGACATGAGATTGAGTTTGAGTTAATGATAATCCTGCTAGGGTTTATGGGTTCTACCAGTGTTGCAGGTTGTTAGAAAGAGATACCGCGGTCCCGGAACATAAAGGGTAAAAAACGGAACATAGGTGGGTTTTAGTCAGTAAAAGTCTGACCCTCTCCGCTTCGCCCAGAACGGGGGACGTCATTTAAATATTTCCTATCAGCAAAAACAAAAATGGTATGATAATCTAAAACCTCTTTATTTCTCTAACATCTCTCTTCCTACAAATAATCAGATTTACCACAACAACCCCAAAACTGCCCGTATTGCTCAGCAAATGCGGGCAATACATAAATTAGGCGGGTTATAGCCCCAAATGATCCATTGCCCGGCCCTCTGTGATGTATTGCTTGTCTGCTATTGTTGCTAATGTTGCCGTTAGGATCAGTCCACATGCGTAGACTAAGTGCTGGCTTACATGTTGTTCTGACTGGATTTTTTGGGAAGAAGCCTCTGTCTGTAAGATGCTGCAGCTGAAAAATAAAACACAATATAATAATTATCAAATCTAGACCAGTAAGTGGCAACATTGAAAGGAAATGTCACAAAATAGAGTAAAGCTACAAACCTAGTCATTAGGCAAACTAGTTGTAAAAAAGACTGTAGTTGCCCATTACGAAGTGTACACCTCATCGAAGGTTTTAAATACGTATAAAAATAATCAATTTTTTTTAAGGTTTTGTCCGTTCAGGGGCCATAGATAAACACACAGATTCAGACTTTTTTTACTTTTTTTAGTATCCGAGGTTACGGGTTGTGTACAAGTCTGACACACCCCCTGCACCGCCCAGAGCCGGGAAAGTAATATGATGATTTCCCATCTGCAAAAAATAAAAAAAACTTGTAACATTCCTCTTATTGGTCGGTATTGAAAAATTAGGGGTTTTATGTATTTTGATATTTGTACAGACACATTAATAGTATTTATTACATTACTAGCTTTTACCCGCGGCTTCGCTCGCATTAAATTCAGGGTAATATGGTTCCCCTTTCCTGATTTGCAGGTGCCTGCTACCTGTACTTTTTGCCCTTGCGCTTTATTTATAGTAATAGCAATGCTAAGTTTTCCCTTTGTTCCCCTCTTTCTACCCCATTTCTCACTTTTAAAAAAAAAAAGTTAGCCCATGTCCGTCTCCAGAGTTCCAACTATATCTGTACCAAAATTCATTGAAAATCAGTTTAGCCATTAAGGCGTGAAGAGGTAACAAACAAACAAACTCACTTTCGCTTTTATAATATTAAGTAAGGATTCAACAAAATTCAACAAAAAACCATAAAGAAATTCATTTCCAACACAATTGATATATTCCTAAGAGACTGCACCCGTTGCCACGTTGTATGGCAACGTCTAGCCTCTGGCCAAGATAAAAGCCAGCCTTCGGTGTGTATAGTATTTTTTGTTGTGGCTTCTCACACAGATTCTTGTCAGGTATAAATTTTACATCGTATTTTCCTAGTTTTATGAATAAATTGAATTATTGGCACATCATAAACAAAGACGGAGACGAACAAATGCGTATTATACAGGATAGCTTAATGATTTACCAAAGTAGAGTGAATACAATATATTTATATTATTAGTATTAATATTTTATTTTTACTGCTACTTACACTAGAGTAAAAGCCGCTTGTAATACTAACAAAATATGGATCTCCGTGTCCAATTTTTTTTTTTTAGTACAGACGCCTGCACATCAAGCTACTACAATCTGTCAGATTTCTTTCATAGATTTTCGGCTTTATTTCTAAAGTATTAGGTTCAAGGTTCATTGGGAAAAATTGACAGTTTCGGGTAGCTTGACCTGCTGGCGTCTGTACATAACCTCCTCCTCTTTAGAAATCAGTTAAACAAAATCTGATAAACTTAACACATTACTACTACACTAATTTAATAAGTTTGATTTTATTTACTGTACCTACTAAACATCATATGGATTCTATGGAGTCTCTAATAAAAAGTTTTCATTTGTTTTTGTAAGAAAAATATGTTAAGAAAAACCTTGTTTACTTCTGAGTAATTTCGTAAACACCAAATGAGCAAGCATAGTGATCAATATTCTCATCCTCTTCCTCGTATTGTGTGTACTATCCGTCAAATTGATGTACGCTCACAAACTAGTGGAAAACATTCGATTTAATTAAGAAAATGTAGGTGTTTCTCTAACAATGGCCTGGAACAAGTGATAAATGGTTACTTCGTGAAATTGCGTTTTTATCAATGTTCTTTTCTATATATTATGTGGTTTTGTCTGTGCTGTTCTTGTTGGGGTCTAAAAATATAGTGTGTTTAATAAAAGTATTGAAATGTAAGAGACTTTTTTGTATTGTTGTACTTCAGTATTTTTTTTGGAACGAAGTTCCTTAACGCGCGTTGCGAAAGGGGCTAAACGGAAAAAATTAAGAACAAAAGTTGTAACGACACTTATTGCTATAGTTGTAAGCCGTGCGGCGTGCGCGTGTTTCTGTGTCTCTCTTATTTATTATTATTATTTTTGTTGAGTGTATACAGGTTTTTTGTATTTAATAAATAATAACTTCGTTCCATCCGGATGTCCCTTGCCACCTCTCGAGTTTTTTTAATCTTTTGGAGGAGAAATTGAAAAGAACAAAACTAGGTGATGTATGGACACAAACAAAATATACAAAATTTTCCCTTATTTATAATTGACTTCAAAAAGGGAGGAGATTCTCTTTTCGTGTGAGATACTACCATACCACAGCTAAAAAGGTTGTAAATATGATGACCAATATAGAAGTTTGGAAGAAAAAAAGGCAGGAGAATGAACAAACTTTAGAAAAAAAATGTAATAAAAAAGCAGGCTTCCAAAACAGCACTAAAAGGTGAAAAATAAGTTTTCATCCGAAAGTCGGTGGCAAAAAAGCCATAGAAAAACAAAAGCCATCGACTCCGGTAGTAAACGTATTTTCCACGTATTGGTGTTTTTTTTTCATACATGTAATGAGGAGGGACGAAACACATGTGACTAAAAGAGTGATGGATCTGAATGTTGATGGAAGGAGAGGAAGAGAAAGGCCAAAGAAAAGATGGATGGATTGTGTAAGGAATGATATGAAGGAGAAATAAGTAAATGATGCCGTCTGATAGGGGAGAATGGAAGAAGGAAACGTGTTGCGCCGACCCCAAATAGAATGGGACAAGGGCAGGAAAATGATGGTGGTTTTTTTGGAAGCCGTTTTTTTGCAAAAAAGTTTTTGGTATTTGTGGTTCGAGGCCGTGGTATCTCTCTCGAACAACCCGCAACCCCGCAAGATAGGATTACCCACCAATATACAATAGAGTCTAAATTTCTTCTTAAAGTACCAAGTCCTGAAAAAAATATAGTCTGTGCTTAAACTTCACTAGTCGTAATAAAACTGTTTATCTGGCCTTCAAAACGTTTACTCAGCCCGTATAAACTCGCCCTAACAGCCACTAATGTGTATAAAAATGTGCACAACGACCAGCCACTCTAATGCGCACAGTGGCTTCAGGGGGCTGGCGACTTGAAAAATAACCTCCGCAACTAGTTTTGATGTATGTCTCGTAATATATCTGAGCTGTTTGGCTTTAAAATGGAGAGGATTCTGGAGGTATTTTTAATGGCTAAAGCTATTTTGTTTTTGGAACGAAGTTCCTAATCGCGGAACGAAGTTTCTAATCGCGCGTTGCGAAAGGGGTCTAGACGGAAAAAGTTAAGACCAAAAGTTGTAACGACACTTTTTGCTATAGTTGTAAGCCGTGCGGCGTGCGCGTATTTCTCTGTCTGTCTCTCTCTCTCATAGAAAGCAAGCCAGTTATTTTCGTTTCGTCTTTCTATTTCGCAATTAACAGTGTGGTGTCGCGAAGATTATTTTTGTTGAGTGTATACAGGTTTTTTGTACATTGTATAATAAACAATAACTTCGCTCCATCCGGGTGTCCCTTGACACCTCTTAAGTTTTTTTTTATTTTTTTAAAAAGTTGCCCCACACTAAGAATTTCTCCTGTATCGTGGGTGTGTTTACAAACATTCAATCTTACATAGGTACACAAACAGCCAGACCCGAAACAACCTGTAGGTCATACAAATATTAGGTCCGTGCGGGGATCGAACCCGCGACACGCAGCGCAGCAGTCGATCGCTGAGCCACTGCGCCTTTCAAATCTGCGCAATCGTTATTTTTATAATAAAGAAAACAATTTCTTACGAAAGTGACCACTTTTAATACTATTTCAGCGACACGTGAACTATTTTGACATCCTTTCCTTACTAATATTATAAAAGCGAAAGTGTGTTTGTTTATTTGTTTGTTACGTCTTCACGCCTAAATGACTCAACCGATTTAGATGAATTTTGGTACAGAGATAGTTGGGACCCTGGAGACGGATATATGCTAAATGGGGGAAATGAGGGAAAAAGAGGAAAGAAAAGGGACACTTAGCTTTGCTGTTACAATAATAAGGCGCAAGGGCAAAAACTACAGGTAGCAGGTAACTGCAAATCAGGAAAGGGGAACCGTGTTACCCCGAATTAAACGCAAGCGAAGCCGCAGGCAAAAGCTACTTTAGAATAATTTAGTTTGTCGCAAAACTACTCCACACTATTACACCTCTGACATTCAAAACATATTCCTATTAAAACCTCACAGCTGTCTATTCATTGAAACCTGAGGGCAGTGTCGGAAGTCCAAACTATTTTAATTAAGCAAAATTTTCAATTAAGCACTGCCGTAACTACCATGTTACCACAAAAGTTTTGAGGGCCAAAAATCTCTGTACTATTGAGGTGGAAACGTCGCTTAATATCAGCCAGATTTCGGATGGACGGTATGTGGGAAAAAGGTGTTATTTGACAAGTTTTTGGTCAAAGGTATTCGGTAGGTAAGCATTTAAACGTGGGTCTATTTCATAGCCTTGAGCGGTGACGGGCGCGCGTCTCTTGTTTTTTTTTCGCGTGAGTCTCGTGGCTTTAAGCAACATTTTAGAGTTTTTAGCTCAGAAAAAGCGGTTACTTTTTTTTTTGCGGGTAGGAAATCATCAAATAACTTACCCCGCTCTGCGTAGAGCGGGGGGGAGTGTCAGACTTGTACTGACAAAAACCCACCCATGTTCTCTCTATTGTCCTTTACGTTCCGGGGCCGCGGTATCTCTTTCGAACAACCCGCAACCCCGGCCAGGTGGTGGACCTGACAGGCACCTCTGCTTTGTTGACATCTCTTTGAGGCGCGCATGGAACACAAACGCGCCATCGACACGGCTTGTCGTCAATAGACGGACGGACGGTGAGCTAAAAGTGGTACCCTTATAGGATCACTTTGTTGTCCATCTGTCTGTTTGTCTGTCTGTCATGAACCTTTATCTTGAAAACGCGTAGAGCTATCGAGTCTGTGTTCCCTTGGAAGTGTGAAAAACTCAACAGTCTAAGTCTATGAAGTAAAAAGATGTAGCGAGTATGTATGGAACGCTCGGTGCGCGAGTCCGACTCGCACTTGACCGGTTTTTTTTAATGTGACTTGTTCTGACAGCTGTACTATATTCAAAATGGTGGTATTTGTATTTTCTAAAGGAGTAAGATTAGATTTGTTGTGTTTTGCGATCTTTTTAAGATTTCATTAGGCTTAATGCATCGGAATGTATTTTATTTCGTTTTGGGCTATAGTCGTGAATGGTTTTCCATCAGGTATTATGGCAATATGGCCCCTATTGTATGGGACTTAACCTTGCTGGTGATCGGTACACCTCTGCCAAACCGCTCTTGATTAAATGCGTGATGATATGTTTTGTGTCATGGCTAAGGTCTTAATTCTAAGAAGTAATGTCACTGCAGTCTGTCGTTGTAAACAGCCATGTCTCCATCAAGTATTTTCATAGAGTTACTTAAACAAGTTGTTTCTCTACCGTCTGTAGTCATACATACTAATGGCATAAAGAATGAAATCTACAAACTTTACTTAGCAGTCAGGCTAAGCGTTCCTCAAAGAGATGTCATCAAAGCAGAGAGGCCTGCCAGAACCACTGCCTGCCAGGGTTGCGGGTTGTTCGAAAGAGATACCGCGGCCCCGGAACATAAAGGGCAAAAGAAGGAACATGGGTGGGTTTTAGTCAATAAAAGTCTGACACTTCCCCCGCGCTCCGACAAGAGTGAGGGAAGTTATTTGATGATCTCTCATCCGCAAAAAAGGCTAAGCCTTATTCTGCCAAACTGCAAGTGGCTGTCTACATAGAGTTACAGGTAGCTCACATATCTGCTAAGTAGCGTTTAAAACTCTCGGCCTCAGATAACTCAATTTCACATTAGTTTCGGGTTATTAGCTGCATAAGATTAGATCACAGATGACCTGCATAATACATCAGATAATGTAGTGCTTAATTGGCTTGTGATAATTATTTTAAACGACATTAATATTCAACGAGACGTTAATTAATAAGAAAATATATGAGATAGAGGTTGCGGGATAAGAAACCGGAAAATAGCATATAAGGGGAATATTTACCGTTGAAAAATATAGGCAGAACTCGCTCAGTTTCATTGGTAAAATACACTCTAAAAAACTAAGTCAATAATAAAACAAAACTCGCGAATAAGGAAGGAAGCAAATAAAAATAATCAGAAATTATTTATTTTGCTATGAATTTGGGTACAAAATAAGATATAAACGTTGTAAAAGTACTTTAAACACACTAACTTACAGCATGTAAAATAAAGTATTTAATTACAAAATCAAACAGTTATATAAAGATACTGCAGCCTTTAAAATAAACTAATCGTCAACATTTTTCATAGTTCTATATTTAACAAATGAAAATGAAAATAATAAATTAATGTAACACTATAAAATCTTGTCATTTTCAAAAAAAATAAAATAAATATCTTGTAAAGAATAGTATGTAATGTGTAGTACATTTATATGTGATGTTAGCTACTTTTTAAATACCTTATGATTAATAGTGGACACCGCACTTTTCAGTAAAATTTTCTGTCCAATTTGGTTGTTCGCCGTCGCGGTCGGCTTGACTGCACTATTACTTAAATAAGTTTGATAATAAGCAATTTCGTCGTATTAAGATTTGAAACCATTATTCCCGTATTTAATACGATGCATTTTTAAGTCGTTTATCTATCGAAACAAATCGCTCTAATATTTTATTATTATTGTCAGCATATAAATAGGCGGACAAAGTCCCAATATTATATCATTCTTCATACTATAATTGAATGCCTTTCAACAATAAAGTTGTTTTTCTTTAGATCCAACGATATTCACAGACATATTCTCCATTATTTATTTCATATATCTATATTTATCATCACTTATTATTTAAGTTATGGCTATTCATTTGAAATAAAATGGCTTAGAAGGTCTTATTTTATTTATTGGTTCTCATAATATATCATCTGTTTTGAAGTTTGGTATTGTTATTGGAGTTTTCATACTGGTTGAAACTTCGCTGAAGGCAGCCATTGTGGATTTGGTAGTTGGAATTGAAAACGCATCTTTTGTTTTGTATTTCAAAGCGAAAAAAAAGAGATTGGAATTGTGAGGTTTTGTTCGCTTGTAAGATCTAAGATGTAGGTTATACTTAACTGTTTTGTTGTATATATTTAGATGTATCATGACATAGGCTTGAAGTTTGTTCAGTTTGGATCCTTGTAGCATCAAAGGTTTTCCTTACCCTTTTGAATTTCTGAAAGAGGTTTTTGTATCGACCAACATTGAATGTTAAAGGCTGAGATTGTAAGCATTTTACCTTAAACCTTCAATTATTTTCTTTTTAACCGTGGGGACATTTAAGGTTAGAAAGTAGATCAAAATTAAAGATGAACCAACAGTCTGTTTATTTTAATGAATCTTAACATACTTATACATATATTTAGTTTAAAACATTCATATTTTAGTTACTATTCTCTTTTCTGTTCTCACACACTACTGTCTACGATTCTTTTCTTCATATTTCCTCTCGCAGGCCTGCTGGTAGAAATTTCTTTAGCAATAAGCTGTGCTTTTGTACTCTTTGTGTTTATTATGTACCCTGTGTTTTCTTAAAAATCAAAATAATTTTCAAATTTTAAATGATCTTACAACTATAACACAAAAAGGAGAAAAGCACTAAAGTGCGTCAAAATACACTGAAACGGGGTAAATCGGGAATGAATCGGGGTAAGATATTTTCTGCCAATTATAATTAAGATATTTTCAACAAAAATAATAACAGGCAATTCCAATAAGAGTTAAAACATAATTCAAGAAATATCGTCCAAACAATTCATCTGCTATAATAACAACATCATCCAGGTAAACAAGGTAAACCTTTCCAGAAATCTATAACTGTCTAAAGTCGTTGTGTCGCGCTGTTTCCACAAAACCATTGCTGCAGCCCGAATGGAATAGAACACAATCGATCTCGCCTGTCCCTCCGAATGTTTTCCACCTCTTTCGCCTCAAAAGGTTTGATCAGTATCTGGTCTAAGTCACGAGCGAACTCTAAATATAGATATCGATTTTGCCAGACACTGAACCCTAAAAATATCATCAAAGGGAGTGGATACAAAAATGGATACGACTTTATTTTGCAATCCACGTTGGTTTGAATCCAACCTTACATTTTAGCTTGATGGAAACCATTGAATTGGTTTTGTTGTAATTACTCTAGATAGCTTTTCTTAGAAAGTTTCCTTTGTGGAGCTTTATTATTCGTTAATAAAGCAATTGGAGTATCAATATTTACATCAAAGAAACTAAAACCTGATCTATTATAATTGAAATAACAGTCCGCTTCACTTAAAGTTTGCACCACAAAATGATTTCTGTCTATTATTCCGCCCTACAGTATTGTATTATTATATATCGTCGACATCTGTGACCCGTTCGCTTCGAAAATTGTCGCTTGGAGTTACAATAACCTTGCGTATTTCAATTTCAATCGCTGGTCTCTCAATATAGGCAAAGAATACACTTTTTCATCAGATATTAGATAATGTTATGAAACGATTCGGTAGAATGTAATCATATTATTGGAGTATTGTACGAAAATGATCCTTAAGTACCGTTATATGTTCTTGAATGTTGTATTATTTCTAATCGGTTTAACTCTGCTTCGAAGGTTCTTGATTATGTTTTGAAGAATAACATTGTTAGTAGTCGTACAGAAGATAATGTTTAAAGTTATACTAATTTTATGTATTAATTAATATTTTTTATGTATTCTTTTTACGCACTGTGTCTACATCTCTTTTTATTTACTCTCCTTTCGCAGGTATGCTGGAAGAGATTTCTATAGAAATAAGTATTACCTTTGTACCTGTTTTCTGTTCCTGTCTTTTATTTTTCTGTATTCAGTGTGAATTTACATAAATCGTTAAACAAATAAATAAATTGATTTGGTAATCCTTGTTAATTGGATTTTTATTAATTTGTTGAATAATGCCATTATGATTATAAGGAGTTTAAATAACTTATACATTTAACTTCCTTTTTTATTCTAAAATTATCGAATCAAAATAATGCACGAAAAATCAAAATTGACGGCTCGGTTAGCGCGGGTTCGATCCCCGCACGGATTAAATATTTGTATGATCTACAGGTTGCTCCGGGTCTGGCTATTTGTGTATGTGAGTTTAAATGTTTGTAAACGCACCCACGATACAGGAGGAATTTCTAGTATGGCGCAACGTTTTAAAAAAGAAAAAAATGCAGGTTCAGATTTTTACAATAATGAAAACTCACGGTTTTTTCCACAGATGTAGAGAAAAACTACGGAACGCCCTTACTTAGTGCATTTACTTTGTCTCCGTCCATACATCTGGTCACCCACGCAATCTGTAAGTTATTAAACCAGGCAACACATTGCAAAACCCTGCAAATAAGCTCTCGTTCCAATAAAAACCACAAATACAGACTTCGCAATAAACTGCCTTAAAAACGATGCTTGTTTTAATTCGTGCAACGACTGTGTTCGAATAAAAAAAGTTGGTCTTTACCGTCCGATGCGTTTTGGTTCATAAATTTTTATTCTTATACCAAGGTATTTTCTGGCACATTCGGTAGTAAAATAATGTGCATTGCTGTTTTCATTAAGCGGCAGATATTGTTTCAAAGAGTCGATGTTGTGATGGATAGTGAACAGTGAATTCTGGTTTTATTGTGGATTAATGTTTTTTTTTCTATTAGTGTTCTTTTTTTGAAATGGTTGGCTTCTACAAAGGCACATTTAATAAAAAAAAAGGAGATCTGTGGCCACAGTGGGTACATTTTAGGAACCCCAATCTACATTTCGTTCTCATATCTCCTTTCGCCAAACTACAGTACTTTCACAAGTTTTTATGTCATGTGACTGGGACTGTAGCAGCATCTTTTTTTGTTTTTATGACATTCAAAAGTGCTTGTAATGGTCTAATTGAAATAAATGCTTTGAGTTTTTTTTTTTTCAGGTCTGTTGGCAGAATTTTCTTAAAAAATAAGCAGTACCTTTGTACTCAAATGTTATGTCTTTTGCTTGTTTATTTCTTGTCTACTGTGTGTACATACATAAGTTGTCAAATCCTTAATAATAGTAGTGTTTGTTTGTTACGTCTTCACCGTCTAAACCGATTTTGACGAATTTTGGTATAGTGATAGTTGAGACCCTGGAGACAGATATGGGGTATTTTTTTTAAAGTAAGAACTGGGGCACAATGAGGGAAGAAAAAGGGAGAGAGTTTTTATTTTCGATCATCATGCGGCGGGTTTAAAGTTAGCGTTAGGTCAAACTAACTAGGCCACGCGGACGAAGTCGCGGGCGGAAGCTAGTAAATAAATAAAGTCCTCAAACAAATTATTCTAATATCAAACAAAACTACTAACAGCCATAATAACGCACAGTCATCATAAAAACCAATTTCCCTTTAAACACAGTACTTAATACGTTTTAGCTATAAAAACCTCATTGGATTGTTATCTCACGCGAGCGGTAAATCGAAGGAAATGGGCTTCAGCAGGGCCCTTAGCCAATTGATTAGCTACCTGTTACTTCTTCTAAATGCGTCTCGTTCAATGGCAACTAATTTGATGGAGGAAGGCTTTTTTTAACTGTTACTATGAAGAATTAGCAATGAGACCCTATGATGAGGCCCTATACCCTTGCGGTTTTAACCTTTTAACGCCATTGTTACATATATGTGACAAGTGAGCGCGGGCCCTGGACGCCGACGATACAAATATGTGCCAAAAAGGTAGGTAAAATGAGTTTCTCGGGGTGGAGGTCACGTGCCTTTTTTTTGCGGATGGGAAATTATCAAATAAGTGAGTGTCAGACTTGTACTGACTAAAACCCACCCATGTTCCTTCTATTGCCCTTTACGTTCCGGGGTCGCGGTATCTCTTTCGAACAACCCGCAACCCCGTGGCGGTTGCTTTGGCGTTTATGATCTGGCGTTCAAAAGGTTATAGAGGATGCGTAAAAGGCGACTAACAAATGTATTTATTCTTTTTATTCTTTGAGAGGCCCCAGAAGGACATATAATTATACCTTATTGGTGAGTTTCTTCAGAAAGGTCAGGTGCCTACGTCCCGCAACATAATTTTTAGTTCGTGCTAGACAAGTTTCTTATTTTAAAAAGAAAATAAGCACAACCTGTCGTATTTCATAATAGCAGATCTGATCGTTGTCTTTTAAAACAGTTGCAAAAGAAAATTTTGGAAAAAAAAGAAAATTACCCTCTTTACTACGAACAAATAGTTCGCATAGCTCTTAAAAGGTTTTAAGCGCATCCATCAAGCGTTTCATTACATTAACATAATGAATTTGCAAAAACCTAACGTTTTGACCCGAACTCTGTCTTGAGAAACATTCGAGGGTGAGTTGTTTACGTACATAAGGGATTCCGTAGAGTTGCTAAAATAGAAAGAAAGAAAGAAAGAAAGAAAAACTTTTATTTGGGACTCACACAAAACAAGTAAAACAATAACAAAACGAAATAAAATAGTACAGACAAAGTTATTGTCTGTGCGAGGCCAAAAAGGTCCCTGTCTCAGCATAAGCTGCGATATTTTAGGATTAAAATAACACAGCGCTGGTATTCTGACAGGGCCAGTTAGTGGTGTCACGGACACAGAACGGAACACATACTTAAATAAATATTCTAATTACAGATACAAAGATTACAAAATAATAAATAAATACAAATGGACAAAAGTATAATTATGATATTCTTTATGCAAATTATACTATTTATATAGACACTATCAAATTGGCCAATACCCGATATATAATAATAACTGGGTGTTGAATGTTAATAAACAAAATATTTTATCAAAACTCAGTAAACAAAGGTGATTTTGCTGACGGTGATCGATGAGTCGGAAGTCGGATTATTATCACGTGATGATTGAGAAAGAAAGAAATAAAGAAAAACTTTTATTTGGGACTCGCACAAAACAAGTAAAACAGTAACAAAATAAAATAAAATAGTACAGACAAGGTTATTGTCTGTGCGAGGCCAAAAAGGTCCCTGTCTCAGCATAAGCTGCGATATTTTAAGATTAAAATAACACAGCGCTGGTATTCTGACAGGGCCAGTTAGTGGTATCACGGACACAGAACGGAGCACATACCTAAATACATATTCTAATTACAGATACAAAGATTACAAAATAATAGATAAAAACAGATAGACAAAAGTATAATTATAATATTCTACATGCAATTTATAATATTTATTAAACACACTACCAAATTGGCCAGTGCCCAATAGCCCAGCGCTCCAAATATCTTTTATCGACGAGACAAAACGATGGAACGCGTGGGAGTCTATGGCACGGTCCGGTCGGCTGTCAAATTTTCAAACAGAACAAACAAATTACTAACTAATTTTTGGTAATGGTACCTATATTATAAGTAAATATATAAGTGAAGTTTGTTTATTTGTTTTTTTTTCATGTTTTTAATACTTACGACTGAATTATTTAGCATATAAGTTGACTGTGGTATCTAGGAGATGATACCTGGGTTATAGCAAGGGATAATTTTAATCCTATTTCTGTGGGATTGTATAGGGAAGAAGCGCATGTGACTAAAAGAGTGATAGATATGAATGTTGAAGGACGGAAAGCGAGAGGAGGGCCAAAGAAAAGATGGATGGATTGTGTAAGGAATGATATGAAGGAGAATGGAGTAAAAGATTCCGTCGCTTGAAAACGTGTTGCGCCGACCCCAAATAGAATGGGACAAAGGTGGGAAGATAATGATTCTATAAGATAGTATCTAACCTACTCGAGGACAAAACCGTTGTGCAAGAACTAGTATTTTTCTAATTCAGTTGCTTTTGCATATAAATAAAAAAATGTTTTTATTTTTGTTTCAGGTAAGATGCCTTCAAATGTAATCCAAAAGTTGTAAGTGCTTTTATTTATACAATATGTTGATTTGCATCCTCGTCAAAATTTAGGAGGTGCTAGTAAAAGTCATAAATAATCAATGAAAATTACGGTACCTGATCAATAATAATATACGGCGCTTTTATGATCTGTCTCTGTGTGTTTAAATTTAACAGTATTACAGAATATTTCACTTCAAAAGTAGAGAATCACCTACAGAACACACAGAACAGTGTGCGTGAGCGTCGGCGCATACGTATCATACAGCGGCATGCACGCACCTGTGTGCACTTACCGATTTCTGAAAATACGAAAAAAGTAAAAAAAAAAAAACCTACTTATTTTATTATCGATTCGGGTCGAGAATCATTAGCATAGTTACGTCCTTGAATTTGACGAGGATGCAAAATAACACGCTGTATAACAATATCAGCCTATAACTGTCCCACGGCTGGGCAAAGGCCACTTCTCATACAGCTAAGGCACCAGCATTGATCACTAAAACGGGTTTCCTCACGATTTTTCCTTCGCCGATGTCAGTGAAGTCTTAGATAAACTTCAGAAATATAGGTATAGAAAATAGAAATATAGGCTGAAGGAATTCAGTTGCATCCGGTAAGATTGGATGCTGAGCCTTAAATATTTGGGAAAACGTTAAGCAAATTATTACATCAGTTGCAGTAAATCTCGTCACTCGTGCCGAATAGTAACCTATACAAAGACCAGGTTAAGTGTGCAGTTCAAGGTGGCGCTGTTTGTTAAGAAAATTTTCATCGGTATGTCAAACTTGGTACATTTGTTTTAGTTCTTTTAGTTAGTACAGATAAGTTGGTCGAAGTGTAACTTTTGATGGTACGGTTTGCGCAGTGCCTGAGCAAACGACTGCTATGCTGCGTGTAGGGGGTTCAATATATTTGTAAGACCTAAAAGTAGTTGTTTCGGGTCTGGCTGTTTGTGTATGTGAATTTAAATATTTGTAAACGCACCCACGATACAAGAGAAATTCCTAGTGCGGGGCAAAGTTTAAAAAAAAACTTTGTTCGACGGTCTGCGCGGTTTTGGTCCACAGAACCCCAAACCCCCAAACCTCATTACGCCCTTAAAATGTTAAAAACAAATGGGTATACATCTATTTAATTGGTAATGTCATTTATTCAGCCGCAAGGACTGATGCGTTCATTTGATGGATTGCTTATCTAGATGTTGGGTGTAGGGTGACATTTATTTTGATAGCCTAGCTAGGTCATGTAGCGTGACCTCGGGTTTTAAGGTTTTTTTACATTGTCTGTGATTAGCCTTAATTATTACAGAAAGAACGAACATTTGTTAGTATGTTCGTAAGAGGACGACATACCGAAACAGTACTTACTATCTAATGAAAAAGTCTTTTGTAAAAAATAAAACCGATTTCCAAAAAAAAAAAACTAAAAAGAGCAAAATAACTTAAATTTCGAAAGTTGGTGACTTTTTTTGGTTTCGTTGAATGTTTTGACAGTTATTTTCAACTTTTCAGTTTTTTTTGGAAGTCATTTTTAATATTACAAAAAAAGTTTTATTATTTCTGCATTTTAGCTATTTTTAGGTATAATGATGTACCTATCACAATTTTTAATCGACCATTCATTTTCCATTGTTACTAAAAGATTAGCAGATCATCCAATTAAAAATATATTATAGACATAAAGAAAAAATATATATTATAGACGATAACTCATAAACTACCAAAGAAATATAAATAAAATTGATATAAGACCACCTGGGAAGTATACCCTATCAAAAAAAAGAATTTTGCAAATCGGTCCAGGCGTCTTTCAGTAATCGGTGAACATACATAAATAAAAAAAAAGTTTCCGACGAATGAGAACCTCCTCTTTTTTTTGAAGACGGTAAAAAGTATTTCAGCGCACTCTAAGCAGTCAATCTCTTTAGCAACTTACACACTTGGCACCACGAACCGCGGAGTTTCGTACTAGCTTTCTACACGGAGATTGGTAACATAAGTCATCTGGTTAATCACTTGTCAGTTTATGTAAAAACAATCGAAATAAGATAAAAATGAAACAATTTTAAATTTCGTAAAATTTTTGCTCTTAGTCGCACCGGTCGATCTTTAGGTCAAGCCACGCCTGCCCATTATAAACCGAGTTTTCCCCGTACCTCAGAAAGCACGTTAAGCTGTTTGTCCCGGCTGTCATTTGTAGATCTTTGACAACGCTAACTTTAATCGCCTGATGATCGTAGGAAAATTATCTTTCTCTCTCCTTTTCTTCCCTCTTTCTCCCCTTTTTTTTAGTCTCTAGGGTCCCAACTATCTCTGTACCAAAATTCATCAAAATCAGTTTGGCCGTTTAGGCGTGAAGACGTAACAAACAAACTCAGTTTTGCTTTTATAATATTAGTAAGGATAATTCTGTTAAAGCCCCCTAATGATTCGCTATCTTAGTAATTTTTTTGATTGCATGATTTGATGCACTTTCTCACAATGACAACTTACAGCATTTGAGCCACTCCTCTAAGAGACTGACCATAAGGCTGTTCCCAACTCCATGGTCAGAAGCCGTTAATGCTTCCCAGTGTTGCCACGTGACCAAAAGTGAGCTGCCGTGACCTTGGTTAAGATTTGGAGCGGTGCCATAAAAGTGTCTACGTAATGCTAGTATTTTGTTGTTGTAAATACTACGTAGATCTATGTTTACACCATAGACAATCTTATTATTCTTTTTAATTCCCTTTTTATTGCCTTTTTATTCTTTTTAACCTTAAATAAAATATTAAAATAGTGGTCCGCCGGAATCGAGAGCAAGGTCCAAGCTACCGGTAGCTTCTACCTCTTCACGATGCGGGTCGTATCCTCCTGGATTTGGCTGGATACCCTAGTTACTCTTGTACTGCCTTCTAAATAATGCTATTATTATGTTTTTTGAAAAGTATAAACAGCATTATCATAAAAAAAACAGCCAAAATGTTGCAAAGACATACAATTTACCAAAGGTATTTCTATTTACAAAATATTTTAGCGTTTTAAAAGTAATATTTCCGAGGAAACACCTTGACAGTAACTAAAAATACAGACTTTTCCACCTAGTTTTAGTATTTTCGTGTCAGGATCCACGTTTAACCATGAATTAGTAGCAGCACATACATTATTATGTAACGTCACAAACTTTTCCCATTTACTATAGTTTTGCTAACGTTAGCGACATAGTTTCGCAACTTTCCATCAGTCACTTTCAAAAGGTCTTAACCACTTCACTCTACAAGCAAAACTGTATTTTTGCACGCCTAAGTTAGAGTTCCAAATTGGCTGTCACAAAAAGTAAAAGGGTCTTTTAGAAACAAATTACGTTTTTACAGCACATCGCGAGATGAAAAGTTGTCGGGCCTGTGAAAAAGTGCCTTTTTTTTGACATTGTGAGATTGTGATTTTCGGCTTTAGACTTTCAGTGTCTTATCTAATGAGTGATAACAGAGATTGGACACGCCGCCGTTTGTTTCTCGGTTTTATTGCGACGAAAATGAATGTAGTGATAAAGAGTGATGAGATGTCGGCGAAGCGTGTCGGCGAAAGTCGGCGTAAGGATGTATTGTCGGTGTAAATTGGGGGTGTAAGGTGCACTAAAACTGATTGCTTTCGGGATGGGTCGTTACGTTTTTATATTGATGATTCCGTGATTTTTATTAATTCTGTAAATGTTCGCGTTTATTTCGGCAGGGTTGGATTTATTTTAAGGCGGGATTGATTGATTGATATAACTATGTCTGGCTTTTATCGAGTTGTGGTAGAATTTAATCAAACAGCCATGTTTTTGTCATGAAAGAAGAACTTGTCATGAAAGAAGAACTTTTTGATTAATGATCATTAAATTAAAAAAACATCAACGATTATTTAATACTTATTTAATACTGGCGCCCGCGGCTTCTCCCTCGTGACAATCGATAAAAAAGTATCCTATTTATTTATTTAATAGTTTATGTACACACAAGAGAAAACACAGGAAAACATGATAAAAAACAAAGAGTACAATGGCACAGCTTATTTCTAAAGAAATTTCTACCAGCAGGCCTGCGAGAGGAAATATGAAGAAAGAAACGTAGACAGTAGTGTGTGAGAACAGGAAGAGAATAGTAAGTTAAGTTCACATATAAGCATAATAATATTTAACTGTATACATACATAACACAAAAATATATAAACAGATATGTAAATACAATATTATAAATAATCACAATTGAGAGGAAAGGTAATGCTCTTTTAATTTAGTTTTAAAAATTGAAATGCTTTTCAAGTCTCTAATGCTAGGCGGAAGTGAGTTCCACAATCTTACCGCATGTATGTGCATCATCTGTGTTATTCCTGACTACAATCTACCTCTGTGCCAAATGTCTTTGAGATCCTTTCAGCTGTTTTGACGTGAAAGAGTAGCAAACATCTACACATCCATCCTCACAAACATTCGCATTTATAATTATAATATAAGTAGGATTTTAAAACTGTTTAATATACCTAAATTCAAGTTTCAATTGTTTTGTGAAGAGAATATAAAGTTCGGTTTTACTTATAAAAGTGTTTTTTCATTGATATAGGTAATTAAAATAATTATTTTTATTTTGACTTTCAAATTTACGTAATTGAAACCGCTTGCATAGCTTGTCATGAAAGTAATCTTTTACAGATATTTTAATTTTCTTCGATCAACATCTTTTTAACGTTATTTCAAAATAAACGAGAAAATGCCAAAAGTATTATGTCAAAAGAATGGACACCCCTTTCTACTTCAATGATCAAAGATTTTTACCAAAATTAATGCCTTTGACAAAACCTCTATGATCTTTTCACAGTTTTCTTACTTTTGGCAGCAACAACCCAATATCCACCTTATTTTGAAGAAAATGTAGATCATTATAGGTTGCACAGACTTGTCAAAATCAGCAATAAAACTGCAATCTTATTGGTCACTATGATATGACAGTAATGCAGTCAAAGGTAAAATAAGCCGTACAAGACTGTACGTTGCTTACAAATTAAGCTGAAATAAAATTTTATTCACCTAAAAAATAAAGAAGCTTTAACTCGTCAGAATAAAGTCTATGGATTAGTTACCCATACCAAATTTCCTCCGTACCTTGGAAAGCACGTTAATTCATTGGTCCCGGCTTTCATTTGTAAATCTTTGACGGTCCTTACCTTACTTAGTCAGTGTCCAGAAATGTGGACAAACAGTTTCACCAAGGGGTCGTATTACCTAGTACTAACTGAATTGTGGAGGTCAGATAGGCAGTCATTCCATGTAAAATACTGGTATTCAGCTGCATCTTCTTGAACTGGAAGCTGACGCCAACGTATAAGGGAAAAGCCTAGGTACATGATGGTGCTATCAAAACAACTTGTTATAAAAAATGCGATCATATTTTTGGGACTAAATCTAGGAGCAAAGCTTATAGTATCCATATTTGACAACACGGTTGGCGCAGTGACTGAGCGAACGACTGCTGCGGTGCGTGTCGCGGGTTCGATCCACGCATGGCACAAATATTTGTATGGCTTATAGTTGTTCCGGGTCTGGCTGTGAGTGTAAATGAGTTTAAATGTTTGTAAACGCATCCGCGATACAGGAAAAACATCCTAGTGGGGCAACGTATATAAAAATAATAGAATCAGCGTAATAGAATCCTTATCCTTACTTAATATTATACATAAAAGCGAAAGTGAGTTTGTTTGTTTGTTACCTCTTCACGCTTTAATGGCTAAACCGATTTTGATGAATTTTGGTACAGAGATAGTTGGGAACCAGGAGACGGACATAGGCTATTTTTTTTTAAAAAGAGTGGGATATGAGGGAGAAAGAGGGAAGAAACGGGAAAACTTAGCGTTGCTATTACAAATCAATAAGGCGCTACCGAATTTAACGCGAGCGAAGCCGCGGGCAAAAGCTAGTATTTTATAAGTTATAATTGTGTTATCTCTTTGACCATAATCCTTTCAAAGGAAACACAGACCAGTTCAAAATTAAAACCAAGTAAAGAAAACCCAGTATTCCCAGGAAACCATAAATAAGCTGTCAAAAACATAATACCTCATTTTATCTTTTTCATGTTGAGTAAAAATTTCTTACCAACGGCAACGATTTATAAAGTTTCAAGAAAAATAATAGACAGCGCACCTCTTTGGTCTATAATATAAAAATATTGAAATCTTTTTCTTGTAAGCGAAGGAGAAAAGAGAAAGATTTAAATAGGTATTAATTCAGTTCCAGGATCCGTTTGCGATGCTTGCAAAATAGAGAATTGTAGGTACTATTGGAACATCGTAGGTATAAATGGAGTTAAACTTTGTAATGACGTCGTGTCTGTGCATTAAAAATATTCTTCTTTATGGTCTTCTTTTGTTTTTTTTTGTAAGAATTTTAAGGTTGTTTTCTTGCAGTCTTTGTTTTTGAATAAAGTGTTATTTATTTTAAACGGTGCAATATTCCACAACACCGTTTATTTACAATACTGTGTAACGTTTTTACACAGATTTTACTTGTAACATTTCCAAGTTTACAATAGCCACATAAAAAAACGTTCCTGCATTATTTATGTGCGTACATAAGATTACTCCACTTATCGATGCGATGCGATTTCGCAACGCAGAAAACTGCGACACGAATTGTTGCGATGCGGTTTCGTGCGGCAAGGCTTCTATCATGCTGCACGAAGGCTTCTACCACAAGCGGTCACCACCTTCTGCGAAGCAGTAATGCTAGCAAAGGAGGTGGCCGGGCGTTTGAGGGAGAGAACCTCGAACCAACCCAGCCGCCGCGGGAGACGCCCCGGGTGCCGGGCGCCGCGAGACGACTCCCGGCCACGGTAGATACGGGCCTGTGGACGGTGAACAATGGTAGCTCACCGTCTGTCCGTCGATTGACGACAGACCGTGTCGACGGCGCGTTCGTGTTTCACGCGCGCCTCAAAGAGATCTCAGCAAAGCAGAGGGGCTTGCCAGAGCCTCCGCCTGCCGGAGTTGCGGGTTGTTCGAAAGAGATACCGCGGCACCGGAACGTAAAGGGCAATAGAAGGAACATGGGTGGGTTTTAGTCAGTAAAAGTCTGACACCCCCCCCCCCCCCCCCGCTCCGCCCAGAGCGGGTGAAGTTATTTGATGATTTACCACACCAAAAAAAAAGTCTTCTACCATCCTCTAATTCGGGTGACCATTCCTTCGACGACAGACAACCGCACTGAACGTATTTTGTAAATTGGTTGTGACATGGATCGTTGAAAGTAGTGCATAGTTCTGTTACTGCTAAGATGATATAGAAATAAGGAATATGCGAATTAATTCGCAAATTCATGTGATGCGTTGAGCAAGCTCGTAGATATTTACGATGCGCTGGCGCATCGCAGTTTTGTGTACAATCCCTAAGGAAGAGAAGTAGTATTAACCACTTTTCGCATGTTATATTTAAGACCCATGTAATAGGGGGCAATCATTACAAACAATACAACAACCATCAATACAACAACATAACAAAAATCAATACAAACATCTGTACAGTGCAGTGATCGAACACGTGATACGCAACGCAGCAGTCGATCGCTTAGCCACTGCGCGAACCGTGTCATCATGTCATTTATCCATGTACCTACATATATGTATAATAAAAATCTTTATCCTTACTAATATTATAAAAGCGAAAGTGAGTTTGTTTGTTTGTTTTTTACGTCTTCACGCCTACATGGCCTAACCGATTTTGATGAATTTTGGTTCAGAGATAGTTGGGACCCTGGAGACGGACATAGGCTAAAAAAGTAAGAAAAGGTAGAGAAAGAGGGAAGAAAAGGGGAGAGAATGATTTTTTTTTTCGATCATCACGCGGGTTAAAGTTAGCGTTAGCCCAAAGCAACTATGCCACGCGGACGAAGTCGCGGGCGGAAGCTAGTACATAATAAAAATATTACATAAAAGAACGTATGTGATTGTGCTCACTCTACCAAGATACGTTCCGTCCTTAATTTATCGTTACCCAATGCTTCATTAACTTTCATGAGTTACTCAGACGAACTCGAAATAATATACAAAAAGTACCTTCAGTTACATTTGAATTCCTTGTCCATCCAAATGATATGAAAGGGATATTATATATATATTTCTGTACATTATAAAAGATCACACGGTATTAAAAATCTCTCAGCCATGTACATTACGCACATATTCCATTTCTCTTTTGTCTATATTTTTACCAAATTAAACAAAGCCTGTCCATCGAATCAGAATCAACGTGAACGTTTGATAAAATCATTTGATTTGTTCATAAAATAAAATGCTCATTCGAAATGAACTGACTGGAATCTGGACCGGATTGTCGATACCATGTTTGACAGACAATGTATAGCGGCACTACAAAATATACTACAGTACACAACAAAGTACACAACACAACATAGTAACACGTACAACATAGTATAAAAACTACTAGCCCATCTACGATATCATTTTCCTGCCCTTGTCTAAAACACAAGTACACAACATAGTATAAAAACTACTAGCCCATCTACGATATCATTATCCTGCCCTTCTCCTATTCTATTTGGGGTTGGAATACGTTTTCTTCTTCCATTCTCTACTGTCAGACGTCACGGCATCGTTTACGTTTCTCCTTTATATCATTCCTTACTACACCATCCATCCATCTTTTCTTTGGCCTTCTCCCTCTTCATCCATTAACATTTATATCTATCACTCTTTTTGGGACATGCGCTTCGTTTTTCCTTATAACACTAGGCCATCTACATATGACACAAAGCTGTACTAACATTACTAGGCTTAGCCTTTTAACAGCAACATAGGGGTCAGCTTCAAGTCTAATCGCAATCAGCTGAATACCAGTATTTTTTGTTGTAATATGGGAACTCCTTGTTGTAGATATGTTTTTTAATCTTAAATTCTCATGCTGCCATAGCATTCACTTTTTCTATTTATTCATCAATAAAATAACTAAGTGACAACACATATTTGTATCCTTTTTAACTTTCCTATATAAAAAAAATCAACAGGTTTACATAGAGCTAGGGGTCTGAAATGGCTTTAGGTGAAACATAATAGGATAAAATTTGGATTAAATAAAAATGGTAACAGGCGCAGTTAATATTCTGAATCGTCACTTTGTAATTATTTTACGTTTTTTAACATAATTCATATTTTTATCCTATTACAATTCTGCTATAGCGGCCAGTGTGTACCTGACCTTCCAGTTAGGACTGGGTAATACAATACCCATTGGTAGACTTGATTAAATTGAATGCTCCAGTACAGTGACTCTGCAATAACGTGAACTGTACAAAAAGTTTTAAATGAATATTATACGGTGTTATACAAAAAATGTATAATTACCTTATTTTTAACCACTTCTGAACAGTGTGCAATTAATAAATGTTTTAGTTGAAGTTGCACGGCGTGCAAAAGTTTACTGTGTATACTGTAATTTGCTTGCACAGTGTTTGCTTGCTTCGATGGCAGTGTTTAAAGTTGTATGTAATGGGAAAACAGCTTAAATTCGTCGGTTTTGAGTTTATTATTTACTAGCTTTTGCCCGCGGATCCGCTCGCGTTAAATTCGGTAGCGCCTTATTGATTTGTAATAGCAACGCTAAGTTTTCCCGTTTCTTCCCTCTTTCTCCCTCATATCCCACTCTTTTTAAAAAAATAATAGCCTATGTCCGTCTCCTGGTTCCCAACTATCTCTGTACCAAAATTCATCAAAATCGGTTTAGCCATTAAAGCGTGAAGAGGTAACAAACAAACTCACTTTCGCTTTTATAATATTAGTAAGGATTTATTTTACAGAGTACAATGTGGTCCAGTGTGTTAGTAACAATGACTTGGCCTATGTTAGTATTTAATAACTAGAAGAGATTGAGTGCGATTGGTTCAATGCGAAATAGAAAGACGAAACGAAAATAACTGGCTTGCTTTCTATGAGAGAGAGAGAGAGAGAGACAGACAGAGAAACAAGCGCACGCCGCACGGCTTACAACCATAGGAAAAAGTGTCTATCTGTGTGTAAATCGGTTTCTTCTTAACAAGCGTGCCCCATCCTAAGCCGCATCATAGCTTCAAATGAGGCAAGTTGCGGCCAAATGCAAGACGATTAGATATAAAAAATCAGAACACACTCTCACAATCCACGCACACACACACTTCCACCTACACACACTCAACAGTTTCTACCCACAACTCACACTGCACCTCCTCACTCACTCCTATAGTAGTAGACCGAGGGGTCTGAAATTCTGAGGAGAATTGAGGCATTCTTTGCCGCTAAACACACATCATCAGTCACACCCTCGTACAATCTCTCTATTTTAAACTTTTTTTATATTTTTTATTGAGTTTATAAATCTCAAAATTTATCATTAAAAAAAAACAATTGTGTATTGTTCCACTATAGACGAAAGAGACTTAACCCCACGACACAGAGTATCCTAGTGTGGGGTTCAGTGTCATTTAAATTATGTACTTTTCTATGTACTTTTTTTTTGGAACAATTAATAAAAATAAAACAAATTTGAGAGGTGTCAAGGGACACCCGGATGGAACGAAGTTATTATTTATTATGTACAAAAAACCTGTATACACTCAACAAAAATAATCGTCGCGACACCACACTGTTCAATGCGAAATAGAAAGACGAAAAGAAAATAACTGAGTTGCTTTCTATGAGAAAGAGAGACAGAGAAACACGCGCACGCCGCACGGTTTAAAAATATGTAAATCCCCCTATTCCCCATACTACCCATGCAACATCCCAACAAAAAGATGAACAGAACAGGTCACAAAAGTCATCGACCTGCAGCTAGTCGAAGTAATAAAGTTTTCGTTGATTGAAAACCGTATGCTCCAGCGGACTGACGCTTTGTTAGGGTCCCGTATGGCTGATTAAAAAACCCTACAGAAAAAAAAGCTTCGAAAGAATTGTGAAATTGACGAGTGTGGAATGTTTGGGAATAATTCTCTTAATTCATAGTGATGGATATACATTCAACTCAAAACAAAAGACAACGGTGCAACGCGAGAAGAATGGACAAGAAACTCTACTGCTATGCCATACGGACATTTGACATTTGGACGGGCCTGTTGGTCTAGTGGTTAGTGGCCCTGACTGCTGAGCCGGAGGTCGTGGGTTCGATTCCCACCCAGGACAAACTTTGTGTGATGAGCATGATTCTTTGTTCTGTGTCTGGGTGTGATTTATCTATAATATGTATGTGTTTATAAATTATATAAGTATGTATATCAGTTGTCTGGTTACCATAACACAAGCTCTGCTTAGCTTGGGATCAGATAGCCGTGTGTGAGTTGTCCCAAGATATTTATTATTTATTTTTTATACAACATGGCTATGCCACCAGTTTCTTGCTTGTGAACATAATATACCATTGGCGTGAACATATCATTGCCATACCGTTGGCATTTTTGGGGAGATTTTTTGTTCATGTTATATTTTCGCTTTTTTACTACTTTAAAAAGTACAAAATAAATGTAAACTTAGGCTTTTTGATCCCAACACAACCTCGCCAGCACCCATCACAGTATAACGACAGTAGCACTTACCATCTAGCGACGAATCAGGCCCTCATGTTGGCGCTTTCCTTGGCTCCCTGCCAGCGTCCACTCCGATTAAAGAAGTTGTTCGAGCCCTTGTTACTAAGTGAACACGGTGTGGGTATTTGTAAGATAAAATCAGACGCTGTACTAGGTTTTGATAAGAAATGTGGTTGAATTGTAAAGATTGCTGTACACCTCTGGGTTGGGCTGCGGGTTGTTCGAAAAAGATACCGCGGCCCCTCAACGCAACGGTAGAAGGAACATGGATGGGTTTTGTTCAGTAAAATTCTGACACTCCCTTCCGCTCTAGCCATAGCAAGAAGAGTCTTATTTGATGATTTCACATGCCTAAAAGAGACTCTTGGAATCCTCTAGCAATGTTATTGCTTAAAATTCATAATCTTATCTGCCTAGCCTTTTCTCAACTTTGTTGGGATCCGCTCTGGGTGAAGCGGGCACATTAACATTACACTAAATACAATAAATAATGCTTCGGCTCAGAATATTGCCAGATGGCAACACAAAGCGTGGCGGCTTTGTGTTGCCTGACGCTGATTTTCAGCTGCAGCCGACGAGTGCCATACGCTTGAAAACATAAACTAACAAAAATCAGGCTTAAAAACAGTAACATGAAACACAACAATAAAATGAATAAAAAAAAAAACAAAATCTTTAGTAAAATTTAAAAACGTAAGAAAAAATACCTAAAATAACTACATGTTTCAACATCAACATATTTTTACGTGTATTGTTTCTTATTTACCATGCTTTTAAATGAAATGTACTGTCTTTTAAATTACTCATCCAATTATAAATCGTTTCTCTAAATGAAATAACATACGGAACTTCTAACCACCGATAGTGATTTGTTTTGTTTTATTTCGCCTCTCTTATTCCTGTTGCAAGCCTCCCCTACTGACTGTTAGTGTAAAATCGTGAATCTATCTATAAAAAACACTTTTTTTTTAATATATCATTATGAAAGTTATAAGAATACCAGCCTATAACTGTCACACTGCTGGACAAAAAAGAGAGAAAAAGTAGAGAAATAAAACCGTTGCTGCATTTTTTCTCAACAAGTGACGTCACACGTAACTTTTAATAGGCTATAATTTTTGTCAATTTTGGTCTTATTTTCAAATAAAAAAATACGTATCCCTTATTTTTGAATAATCTAAAAGACGGACTAAATAGAATGTAATTACTTTGATCCTGAAAACTACTCCATTACTAACGACTAATACTTTTTTTTTCTTTCTTTCTTTTAAACGACTAGTATCTCGCTGCGATACTTTTTTTTATTTTTTTTCGGGTGGGAAATCATCCAATGACTTCCCCCGCCCTAGGCGGAGCGGGGGGCATGTCAGGCTTGTACTGACTAAAACCCACCCATGTTCCTTCTATTGCCGTTTACGTTCCGAGGCCGCGGTATCTCTTTCGAACAACCCGCAACCCCGGCAGGCGGAGGCCCTGGCAAGCCCCTCTGCTTTGCTGACTCTCTTTGAGGCGCGCGTGAAACAAGAACGCGCCGTCGACACGGCCTGTCGTCAACTGTCGCTGCGATACTAAGGATATGATAGCGCCTGAAACCACTGGGCACATGTAATTATTCAAGTTTTATTGTGAATCGAAAACTTTAAAACACTATGTGCTTCAATTTGCATTTAATAATGTGTTTTGTAGTTTTACTCTGCTCTGCATTTGAATAGGAAATAACTATTACCATTGATCGAGTGCTCGCTAGTTCGCGGAATGATTCTCGGGTCCGGTAAAGTCTTATTGGATTTTGTCATCAATAATTTCTAAAGAGCAGCCACAGAGTCAGTATTTTATGCCCGGTTGATGACAATCGCCATATTTTTTTTTTTAGTAAGAACTTTGCCCCTAGGACCCACTAGAAATTTCACCTGTATCATGGGTGCGTCTACAAACTATTAAACTCACATATACAAAGAGCCAGACCAGGAACAACTACCTGTAGGTCGTACATTGGGCATAACTGGGAAAATGTAGATGTTCTATTGATTACGCCTCCACCTAATCCTTCTGAGGTTCTGGGCGTGATGTTATGCTGATGAAATATGATTTAAAACCATAATGTGTGTTATTACACACATATGATTTTGTCTCAGGAATGATATGAAGAAGAAAGGAGTAAATGATGCCGTAACGTCTGATAGGGGAGAATGGAAGAAGAAAACGTGTTGCGTCGACCCCAAAAAAAATGGGACAAGGGCAGGAAAATGATGATGATGTATGTACTTGGTACCATCAAAGCCGAGCATTGATCGCCATCTATATTTATAAAATAGTTTGTCGAACTCCAACCCAAAAACAGTTTGCCCAACTCGGGAATAAAACCGAGGACAAATAATAAATAAATACACACGGCTATCTGATCCCAAGCTAAGCAGAGCTTGTTTTATGGTAACCAGACAACTGATATATATACTTATATAATTTATAAATACATACATATTTTAGATGTCAGCAAAGCAGAGGGGCCTGCCAGGGCCTTCGCCGGGGTTGCGGGTTGTTCGAAAGAGATACCGCGGCCCCGGAACGTAAAAGGCAATAGAAGGAACATGGGTGTGTTTTAGTCAGTACAAGTCTGACACTCCCCCCACTCCGCCCAGAGCGGGGGAAGTTATTTGATGACTTCCCAACCCAAAAAAAAAAGGAATTCATTCTCAGCAGTCGCGTTTGTGACCACTACACCAACGAAGCAGTACACATAATTATAACATTGAAATTAGCAAACTAACCTCCAAAATCACTTAACACTCCTTAAACACTTAGAAATTGGCACCCTCCGTCTACAGGCGCGAATAACCCAATCAGGGTCTCACAAGCAGTTACATAACAACAACCTTTAATGCCAAACGTCTGGCAATATGCCAAACATAGCCTTGAACTTGCCAGTATAGTTGGCACAATTTATGGCAGTTGCGTAACTAGGAATGTAGGACGAAAAACATTCGTGAGAAGTGTCTGAGGGCTTGTGAGGCGATTGACGGAGGAACGGATCAATTCTGAAAGTATTGGTGTCCTTTACTAGGCGATATAATAAGAAAGGGATGGCAAATTGCGGTTATCCCTATTTGTTTTCATATTTGTTTTTTAGGCATCCGAATCTAAAATGGAAAAAATCGGAACTCTTATACCCACAATTTATTGTTCGTCTGTCTGTTAGTCCTGTATCTTGGAAACGCGTGGTGGTATTGAGTTGAAATTAAAACTATATACTCAAGTCGGTGGTCCCTTAGAGCTGTGAAAAATGTAACCTTTTAAGCCTACGCAGTCAATAGATATGGCCGATTCTGTCGCTTTGCACGGAACATACGATGCGCAAGACCACCAAACTCACAGTTGACTGGTTTTTAGCTTTTTTTTTTACTCTCTGTGATTGTCTCAAATTATACAATAAAGATTATTTTATAAAATAAAGATCTTTATTTATTTTTATTTTATTTGTTCCACGATTTATTTATCGTCAATTTAAATATGTATCGACAAGAGAACAATGGTTAAAGCGGTCGTGAGCCGTGCGATCGAGTGGCTGTTCAATACCTTGTTGAAGCACTCGTGGCACAGCAAAGGCTTCAGGCTCAAGAGTTTAATAAAATAATGCTTTCTCCAACAATATACTTTGAGTGAAATGTTTTAAAATACCGTTGTGGTCGCGTTTTAAGGGGCTCCCTCTGAAAAGAGTTTAAAAATATAGGTTTTTTAAATAGTACTTAGTGCCTTAAAAGGCATCAAATCACATTGTTTATTTCAATAAACAATACATGAAAAAAAAGTTGCAAAATTGAAACAAATTTACTTAAATCAGAGTATTTTTTTTAAAAAAAAAACGTTGCCCCACACTAGAAATTTCTCCTGCATCGTGGGTGCGTTTACAAACATTTAAACTCACATACACAACAGCCAGCATATATTTATATACAACATTATTTTTAGTATATGCGAAACCTGAATATAGTTTGTTCAGAATAAGTAACTGAATCGATTCCAATCATTTTTACACCATGTTATATTTTTTCCCAAAAATATTTAAAAAAGTTTAAAATATGGACACCATGCGAAACTAAGTACCTATTCGCAAGCGCTACCCTACACTTGACCATAACGACAGTCCAAAGCCTGCTAGAGAGTGTGATGGAAAATGTATAACCAGTTAATTACCTACAATACAAACTGAGACATTATTATTATCAATGAACGCAAGGCGCGCGGCGCGGAGACGCCCGCCGCCGCCATACGCCGTTGGTGACAGTGTATTTGTAGGGATATCCAGGTAACATAACAAGCTTATAACTTTGTGGTTTTTCATGATACAGTTTTGAAATTTTGTACATAGATTCTTTATATAAAAATACTGGACAGGTGTTTCGGCTTTCGCATAAACTAAAAATAATGTTGTATATGCATATATTTTTTGAGATTTCTTGATGCCTTGTATATTTTGAAACTCTTTTCGTATGAAGCCTCTTTTTTCGGATGGGATATAATCAAATAACTTCTCCCGCTCTGGGTCGAGCGGAGGGGAGTGTCAGACTTGTACTGACTAAAACCCTCCTATGTTCCTTCTTTTGCTCGTTATGTTCCGGAGCCATGGTATCTCTTTCGAATAACCCGGAACACTGGGTAGCAGGGTAGGAAGGCCTTTAAAGGAAACGTTGTGATGATATCAAAAACCATTTTAGCATTAAAATTATAGTGGTCACATAAATAAATACATCGCGACTAATAGAACACGTACATTGTAAGTTTGTACGGAACCGTCGGTGCGCGAAATCGACTCAAACTTCGCCGGATTTTTAGCAAAGGAATCGTTTTTGATTTTGGTAAAAGTTTATATGTTGATAGATAGATAGATAAATGATTTATTTGATGCAACAAAAGACACAATACAGAAATTAACACAAAAAATGTCAAACTGAGAACAACCGGATTTAAAAAAAATGCACTAAATAGGAGTCCAGCTCAGCATATTGCCAGATAGACTATACCTGACGCTGGTACGCTGTTGCTTGAGAGTACAGGTATTCAACTGCACCCGGTAGGACTGGAAGTCAGACCCCAAACATTGTTGTTAAAAAGTAAGGCAGTTGTTGATGAACTTCAATTTTGAAGAAACCTTTTGTTAGTCTCTAGAACAGTAAATATGGCGGCAAAAATTCACAAAATTTTTATCACTCCACCGGCATCAAAATTAAATCCGTTCGAGCTTATGTTCCAGAAAATTCCGAAACAAGCCAAATACATTTTGAAGGGGATTACTTCGGATTCTAAGGGATGACCGAAAAACGTTTCAACCTTAATAGAATTATGTGTAATCCTGTGTAATTCCACATTGTAATTCACGTAATTATTTAATCTTAACAAAGCCTACAAATATTGTGATTAATGCGGATGTTCTGGGGTTGAATTTAAAGTATGTTTGGGTTTTGGAGGCACATTTTGGTGTAATGTGGTTAGTGACAGCCTTTAGTTCCCACGGGTATTTTGAGATGGATGTGTGAAGATGAAAACTTCATCATCATTTTCCTGCCCCTGGCCCATTCTATTTGGAGTCGGCGCAAAACGTTTTCTTCTTCAATTCTCTCCTGTCAAACGTGATCAGCATCATTTACTACTTTCTTCTTCATCTCATTCCTTACACAATCATTCTTTACATCACACAAAATTATTCTTTATTTTCTATAAGATATTATAAATTAAATTCATTTATTTTGGAAACCAGTAAAAAATTGGAATATTATCGTACTAATATAACATTACGTTTACTTAAAGTTTTTTATGGATGTATGGATGTTTGTTACTCTTTCACTCTAAAACTACTGAATGGATTTTAATAAAACTTTACAATGATTACATATCAGAATAACAATAGGCTAACTTTTAAAATTCCGGTCAAAAAGCACTACCTCTCTCCTTAAACAAAATATTAAATACTTCTTTGCTCTTAATGATTATTATTTTAAATGTATAATATATGTATTTATATTTAAGTATTTGTTTTTTTAAATGTAGCTATTAATTTTGAAAAATGTTACACCACAGACTACCTACAGTACTGTTTCTCCTCCTTTAAATCCATCCAAAGGTTGTCTTGAAAAGATCGCTTAACTATCTATCATTATGAGATCATATTGAAATCAATGAGATCATTGATTTCATTATGATCTCATTAATTTATTTTGTAAATATTTTCTAGTCTGTAGTTGTTTATTGTGAATGTGAGGACTATGTGGATCATAACTTTTATTTACTTTGTTTGTTTTTGACGATTGTCTGGCAGTTGAGTACTATTAGGGACCTACACTAATGTCCTTTTTTTGGTATTGTTCGTCGTTTCCTTGAGCTCCTTGGGTTATGAGTCGAGCTACACGATAACTGACAAATGCTCGCACTGACTGGACAGGCCTACTCAATCTGTGTGGTGCTTTCTTAAAAAGACCACTTCAGACAGTAATCTGCATAGTCCTCATGTAAGTTGACCAAGATTTTTTTGTCTGGACTTTAAAAGAGACTATGACCTCTGAGTTTGTTTCGGCTGTTTCTTCTCAGAGTAGTCGGGTACGAAACACCGGCCTCATCTAGTTTTTAAAAAAGACGTGTAAAAGTGTTTGTGAAAACCTACTTGCAAAATAAACATCATTTATCATTATCATTTATCTAAGAATTCATAAAAAAAAAAAGATTTTATTTTCTATCACCACGCGAGTGAAACTGCGGGGCGCAGCTAGTATTCATTTATAAAAAAAAAAACTAAGAACAAGGTAAAATCTAAACAAAGACCTTGCCACCTAAAAATAAAACACTTACTTATTAACACTTCATCATCTTTCTGAACTCAGCCAACCCTAAGTTTCCATCATCCTCAAAGTTTTGAGGTTAAAATATACCAAAAAACAGTAAATTTTACCCTAAATCCTTTTAAAAAGGTCCTTGACTGATCCTTAGATTATTTAGGCGCGTACCCATGTTGGGCCCACTTGAGAAGAAACCTAATTATGAATACAAATAGTACTTGAGTCTGTGGTATGTTAAATGGGGACCCTTTCTAGAAAAGTCTGTGGATTTAGAATAGAAGTGGGCAGTTCGGGCATCTTGTTTTGACAAATGTGTTACCAGTTCGATAAATGATGTTTATTTTGCAAGTAGGTTTATACAAACACTTTTACAACTTTAAAAAAAAATACGCGTCGCGTACTTTGGAACGTTGGCCATCTTTGTGGAGTCGATTTCGTATGGTTTGGTCCCTGACTTGTGTACCTGTCGATTGCAGCAATCGGGTTTGTAAGACCCGGGCGGCTACGACGTGCAGTTAAACTGATACACCATCCTTCATGTGCAGATGTGGCACTGGTTCTACCTGTTACAGATCTCCTAGCTACAGACCCGGTTTCCTGGTAGCGCTCCAACATGTTTCTGATAGCTCTTCGCGATACTCCGACACGTATTGCTGCTGATATCTGGGACTCTCCCCCTGAAGCAGGGCAACTGCTTTTGCTGCAGTTTCCAGGACCATATGACGTCGAAAACTTGCCATAGCAACCACGATTAATACAGAAATTAAATAAAAGAGTTCATAAAAGCAACGTCTTGCTGCAAGATGAAGAAGAGTCACACTGAGAACATTAAGTGATAAATATTGTGCATTTTGGGTTTTCTTCAAGCATTTCACTTTTCTGTCGATTCCCTTGAATATAACGCGTAAATTGTCTCTCGAAACATTCATAATAACTTGTAAAACATGTCAACTATACAACCGAATATTTCATTTTACTAATCATTGTCTTTTAAGGAAAAAAATAAATGATGGGAGGCCCTAGTTTGTTTTGAGTAGTTTATTATTGAGTAGTTCCTTCTTAGTTTTCGTATGTACTGCTGTTGGTTTAACAAATAAATAAGAACATAACATGTTAAACTAAATATACCAACGGAACCGGAAATGAAAAATATGTTTTTGAGAACACTGATTTAGCTAAAGATGAACGTAACTAAACAAGCTCATCTCAGTAAAATGCTAGGTTACAAATCGCCGCATTTGATAACAGATATATTTAAACCTGCATTTTATGGCAGAATATTCCCAGACTCCCAAGAGATTTTCTCTTCATATTTTAAACATTCTCCATTCTATTTTGAGTTCTGTGTAAACGTGGTAAGTATTAGAATTGGTTGAAGGAAACTTTGGCCTATTCAAAAAAGACTGTAAGGTCGTTCCAGCCTGTCTACATATCCGCTTTTGCCGGAACCGTTCGTCTGAACCGGCCGAGTCTCAATTTCGCCCTCATTTCCTATTTCAGACGTTTTTCTGACGTATTTTCGTTTTCTTTAGTCATTATTTTATTTACACGAGCGGTTTATTTTAGTGTAAATAGATTATTTTGAAAACAATAGCTGAGTTTTGTAGTCGGTTTTTTGAAGCGTGTAAACTTGATAAAAAATGATGTTTGACATGGTAGAATAATTTGATTTTTCTTTGTTTTTTAATTTTCCTTATTTGGACTTGAACAAGCATGTCTCTGCTAAAATGCTTCGCTGATTTTTTATTAAAAAATGTGGAATTTTGTTGACATAATAAAATGAAATTCTTTAATTATTTTAGACGCCAGAAAATATTCTAATTATTGTTCTTTTAGTAGGTATGTTATTACTATTAATTAGTATTTAACTGTTATGACAAGTGTTCTTTTTGTTTTTAAGTAAATTCCATATCCACCTTAAATTTTTCAGTTATAAATCCTTACTAGTAATATTATAAAAGGGAAAGTGAGTTTGTTTGTTTGTCACGTCTTCACGCCTAAATGGCTCAAACGATTTTGATGAATTTTGGTACAAAGATAGTTGAACCCTGGAGACGGACATAGGCTAAAAAAAGTGAGAAAAGGGGGAGAAAAAGGAAAGAAAAGGGAAGAGAAAGATTTTTTTCGATCATCACGCGGGTTAAAGTTAACGTTAGCCCAAAGTAACGTGTCAGATAATCACATTACAATTAAGAATTACACGTAGAGCCGATACCTGCCCTAAGCCCGAACATAAAAAAAAGAAAATTCAACTGCACCCCTCTACAAAAAGAAAATTAAAGCAATAACACCCCCTTATTACGCCCAAAAAATTCAATACACCTCGATTAACAATATCCATCGATAAATCATCAGTTTATTGTGTAAATTTTACAAAGAATTACACCTTTTGTATAAGAAAGGAGATTATTTAAGGCATTGTGATAATCGTTTACATTATACGCTTGCTGTGAACCTGAACAGTATTGTTGCTAAGTCAATCTTTTGAATGTGTATTGTATTGGAACACGGCACCTTATTGTATAAGATATAAAAGAAGTGTTGAAAGAAAGAATGTCTGTAGCTTGTTAAGGGGTGTTTCGAGTTTGTTCGGGTCATTGTCGGTACAATTTTCCGAATCGTACCGACCCGAAGCCCGAGATCTTAGCACGAATACACCGTGTAAACAAAAAGTAAATACGTCGAGTCAAAAAATACTCCCTTCAAGAGTAATATTTTTATCATTATAAGAAGTCATTGATTACTGTTTGTGCTGGTTACAAATAATTAAACTGATATCCTGCAAGATGTGGATATGCGACCAAAGCGTGTTTTGGAGCCGACAACAGCAGTGACGAATTCTCACGTGAATCAAACGACGTTTTTAAAAACACTTACGGAGAAATTAAATAACAGAACGAAAAGTATTTTTGTCATAAATCACTATAAAACTATTATTTTCGCATTGTCTTCCCAGGCTGAAAGAGAAACAAAGGAATGACGCCGCTAAACAGCCTATGAACATGTGCTACTACATGTCTGCCAACCAAGAGCCTGACAAACGGTCCGTTGATCTTGTCCGCCAATGTTTGGGGTAAAACAACGTTTTAGCTAAACGCTAAAACGCTGTTTTAACACAAAAATATTTGATACTAGCTGACGCCCGCGTGATGATCGAAAAAAAGAAGTATCCTATGTGTTATTCCAGACTATAATCTTTCTCTGTGTTTCTATCTCCAAATTTAATCAAAATCCGTTCAGCCGTTTTGATATAAAAGAGTAACAAACATCCACACATCCATATATTCTCACAAACATTCGCATTTATAATATTAACTAGCTTTTGCCCGCGGCTTCGCTCGCGTTTAATTCGGGGTAACACAGTTCCCCTAGCGCCTTACTGATTTGTAATAGCAACGCTAAGTTTTTCCGTTTCATCCCTCTTTCTCCCTCATATCCAACTCTATTTAAAAAAAATAACCTATGTCCGTCTCCTGGTTCCCAACTTTCTCTGTACCAAAATTCATCAAAATCGGTTTAGCCATTAAAGCGTGAAGAGGTAACAAACAAACAAACTCACTTTCGCTTTTATAATATTAGTAAGGATAGGAAGTAGGATTACTGTCCGGTTATTCCGAATCAAGCCGAACCGAATGAGTGGAAAGCATCCTCTTAGAGAATTTTTTTTGTGTTTTCTATTAATATGCTAATACACCATTTATATAGAAATTTGAATTTACGAACATTATTGTGTGATTCAGTAACGATGATAAAATACTCTTCATGGTATTCTACTTCCCTTAGATGGATCGTTTTGCAAATAAAACGTAGGTTTTTTTAAGAGCCTAAATAATGAAAGTCTACTGTTTCTTAACAAAAGACCAGTCAGGCGTTACCTGCCTTTAAATTGTTCGAGTAAACATAATATATATTATTTGGTGAGACAATTCATTTTTTATCACAGGTACATAGAAGACGGCTGGCTTATTATATAGATATGACCTTAAAAAGATCAGTTAAGGTTAATTAATTCAATTATATACTAGCTGGCTAAATAAATAGTAGCCGCTCGGGTCGATCTTTAGGTTAAGCCACGCTTGCCTAGGTTGGTCTGTGGATGGGTGACCACCCGTTACATACCGAGTTTCCTCCGTGGCTCGGAAAGCATGTTAAGCCGTTGGTCCCGGCTGTCATTTGTAGATCTTTGACAGTCGTTACAGGTAGTCAGTGTTCCGAAAGTCTGACAACCAGTCTTACCAAGGGGTATCGTATTTCCCAGTAATAACTGGGTTGGGTCAGAAAGGCAGTCGCTCCATGAAAGATACTGGTATTCAGCTGCATCCGGTTAGACTGGAAGCCGACCCCAACATAGTTGGGAAAAGGCTAGGCAGATGATACTAGCTGGCGCCTGCGACTTCGCCCGCGTGATGATCTACGCTATAGATAATCTAAATCTGTGCCAAATTTCACCAAGATCAATTCAGTCGTTTTGACGTGAAAGAGCAACAAACATCCATACATCCATCATTTTATCTATAATATGTATGTATTTATAAATTATATAAGTACGTATATCATATCTTGTCTGGTTATTACCATAACACAAGCTCTGCTCAGCTTGGGGTCAGATAGCCGTGTGTGAGTTGTCCCAAGATATTTATTTTATTTTATCCTCACAAACATTCGCGTTTATAATATTAGTAGGATTTATTAAATTCACGTTTTTTTTTGTATTTTTTTTATATAGGTATATTTTCTTGGTTTTTTTTTTTAATCTGATACCTTACTGGGCCTTAACTACATGATCAAGGAATGCCAAAAAACTGTTCATAGGAACGCTCATCTACCTTAACCTTCTTATAACCTTCCACGAAGTATCTCGTCTAGAGTAGACAGCCTTCAAAGTATTTAAATAACCTTCCAAAATTGATATTATTTCATTTAATGTTGTACCCTTGAAAAGTTCCCAAACCCTTTTAACAAAGACACTGATTAATCAACCCTCTAAATAATCCTCTTTTAATAACCAAAATCAAAACTGAATCACAACGAGGTCTATCATCAATACATTTGTGTGGGCCGATGAAAAACTTCGCTCAACTCCCCAAGAGAACCTCGAAAATAAATCCAGCCATATTTTAGTAAAAATAATACCCTTTCTAAAATAGAATCCAAGCCATATAAATGTGGTTTAATTAAAAAACGAGGAAGCTATACATCAAACGCCCAGCTTTTGCTTGCTGATGAATATATTTGTGCTGACAGTAAGGATTTTGTAATACAGTAAGAGTATTTGTAAAGTGGTTGGCGAAGTTTGATGACGTCACTTTTAGAATTGGGTGGGGCACTGTAGGCTGATGGGTGTCCATCCCTTGTTCGACGTGCTTACGTAAATAACCTCTCATGATTATAGAACAACCAAACAAAAAACTTTTACATTTTATATAATTAACTAGCTTTTGCCCGCGGCTTTGCTCGCGTTAAATTCGGGGTAACACAGTTCCTCTTTCCTGATTTGCAGGTACCTGCTATCAGTAGTTTTTGTCCTAGCGCCTTATTTATTGTAATAGCAATGCTAAGTTTTCCCTTTTCTTCCCTCTTGCTCCCTCATTTCTCTCTTTCTTTTAAAAAAGATAGTCTATGTCCGTCTCCAGGGTCCCAACTATCTCTGTACCAAAATTCATCAAAATCGGTTTAGCTATTTAGGCGTGAAGACGTAACAAAGAAACAAACTCACTTTCGCTTTTATAATATTAGTAAGTAAAATCTATACTACTAATATTATAAAGAGGAAAGTTTTTTTAGTTTGTATCGAAAAGACTCCTAAACTACTGGACCAATTTTAATCATTTTGTCACTAATAGAAAGCTACATTATCAGGAAGTAACATAGGCTATAAAATATCACGCTATCACTCATGGGAGCGGGGCTGCAACGATAGACGCAGGTGAAACCGCGCCAGACAGCAAGTATATAAAATATAGTAAAATAGTTCATTTGCACCTTCAGGTAAAAATATGGTTCCAAGCTGACACCAACATAGGAAAAGGCTAGGCAGATGATGATGGAAATTGTTAAAGAAGAATACCTTTAATGTAATAAAATACGATTTAAAGTACCTACGTTTTTTGTAACTAGGCCCTTTTTATAAGATAGTGTGATAATACTGCTGTAGGTAATCACCATATTGGCTACGGGCGCCGCGAAACGACTCCCGGCCACCATAGATGCGGGCTTGTGGACGTTGAGCAATGGGTAGCTCACCGTCCGTCCGTCTATTGACGACAGGCCGTGTCGACGGCGCGTTAGTGTTTCACGCGCGCCTCAAAGAGATGTACAGACGCCTGCACATCAAGCTACCCGAAACTGTAAATTTTTCCCAATGAACCTTGAACCTAATACTTTAGAAATAAAGTCGAAAATCTATCAAAGAAATCTGACAGATTGTAGTAGCTTGATGTGCAGGCGTCTGTACGTTTAATAAGTGCCTCTGTAGGCATAAAAAAATAAAAATATTTTAATATGTATGTGAAATAAAAATATTTTGATTTGATTGTGATCTTTGACGGATAACGTACTAGCCAACCCACTCTCGCCCCGCTCTCGCTCCGCTACCCTCTATCAATGTGACCATTTCCCAAAGACTCACAAAGAGACTGGTGGATCGCTTCGTTGTTACTTTCCTGATTAAGACGCGGAAACGTCTCTCGAATTAAGTTCCCTAGATATTAAAAATTATTCAAGTGTGGCAAAAGTAAACGTTGTCTGTCATCAAGATCTTTCTGTTTTAATGGAAGATTTTAACTTGGTTGAAGATTGGGTGCGACAACTTGAAATATGTTTCAAAATAAAGCAAAACATCCCTCCATTTTCGGGCTTCGTAACTCAAAAGGAAAAAACAGAACCCTTATTAGATCATTCTATTATTCGTCTATCTGTCTGTCAAGACTCTTTATCTCGGGAACGCGTGGAGGTATCTAGTTGAAAATAAAACCGTATACTCAACTCTGCGGTACCGTTGTGCCGCACAACTAACAAAACAACGATATACACAACAGTCATGCTGTGCAGCAGGCTGTTTATGTCGATAGTTTGTACGAAACCCTCGGTGCGCGAGTCTGACTCGCACTTGGCCAGTTTTAGTTTTTTCTGTCACAGAGGTTTTTCTCGAGATCTAATAAATGTTCTAGGACTTATTTTTGCCATAATTTTCAAGCCTCGTTGACGAGCACACATATGGCAATTCAAAGGCAAAAATCGGTTACTTCAATCTTATAGATGGAGTGGAGTTTCTTGCCCAATCTTCGCCATGGAGATTTACGCTTCTGAATATGATAATACGGTCATTTATCGTTTAAAATGACTAGTGACTCGTCTCTAACTTAATTTCTTTTTGTTGTTCATTATAATCATTGAGCGAGTTTCTTAAGTTTAGAAAAATAAAAGTATCTTATCAAAAAGGCTTATTTATGTGGCAATAGCCTTTCCTGTTGTCCAGCCCTAACTCCAGAATAAATAACACAAAGGTCGCTCCCTAAAAGTCAAGGTCACAGCGCGTTATGATGCATGGATTTCGCGTTTTTTAATTAAACCAACCATCTGTATGGCCGGCCATATTTCTTGTGTTTTATTCTCTAAAAAAATATTTACGAGTCTATTTAAAAAAAAACGTTGTGTTGGTTTTTGTGTCTATGGTTGAATTAATTAGGAAGGTATGTTTCACTGGGTGTTTTCCGGTTCCTATGATAAACTGAATTCTTTTATTTACAAAATACACTTCCGGAAACAATTAAAGGATCAAAAAAAAACCAGGCCATAACTTCAAGAGAAATGGTCGTATGGGAAACCAAAAAAAGGAATTTTAGCTCCAAGTATCTAGAATTTGGATTAGAACAATTTCTTTTAATGTTCTACCGGCTTGGTAAAAATTTTGTTTGCTTAAATACTATAGGAATCGGATACTTTATTTGTTTAGCTTCAATTTATTCTTTTATACACCTTGATATGTCCATTTCTCGTCGAGATATCGTTCCTCAAATGGAAAAGGACCGTTTTGTCTTTGACTGTCGATATATCAGCAACCAATCATACCACAGAAAGTTAAAGGACCCACCTTTTTCAATGAAGAAGAACCAAGATTTTCAATGAATTCTCTTCAACGATTGCTTTCTCAATTTTTTCCAGTAGTACCTAGTATAATCGTTGTAAGACTTGACATTTAATAAAATTCGTTTAGAGGTGTGAGACAAGGTTGTGTAATGTCTCCTAGGTTGTTCAACCGATACATTGCTTGCCGTCCACAGACAAATTAGGGATTGACCGGTTAAGCAGAAAACGACCTCATAGGTCGAACTGCGAGATGCCATACAAAAAAAAAACACCACAGATTTAAGTGGCCTTGTCCAGGGCAATCATTTGTCAGTAATCGTGTAGCTCAACTCGAAACTTAAGGAGCTTAGTGACTCGCTTCGATCGCCTGTACACCGTGTAGTAACTGTGTAGTGACTGACAGTCAAAGCTTCCTCACGATGTTTTCCTTCACTGGTCTTCTGTGTTTTAGTAGAAAAATCTGTATCCAAAGTCACTGCTGAAAACCTGGTTTGGGAGCTCGAATGCCTATCTGTACACAATGTCTGTTTGTCATAATGAAGATATCTGCAACAAACGTTCACTGTATTGTTATATTTTTAAATTTTGTAATACAAATTTCATAAATTCACTTTTGGAACAGTCAAAAATGCTGGCACGTTTTCAACTAAGCATTATAAGTTTATAACTTAAAACCACAACATTTGTGAATTCATGGTTACAAACGAATGAATTTGGCAATTATTGTATTTGGTTTTGGCAGCTTAGGTGCATGTTGGCATCTGGCAACGGATGTTGACACGACATGTGAACAATATACGGGAGAATGCGTTCAAATTGTAATTTTACGACTAAACATGATTTGATTCCAACGACCTAATGTCATGCATGCTCTTTATTTTTTTGCAGATATAACAGATATTATAGGAGACTAGCTTACGCCCGCGACTTCGTCGGCGTGGCATAGTTACTTTGGAAAAAAAAATCTCTCCCCTTTTCTTCCCTCTTTCTCCCCCTTTTAAGACTTTTTTTTTCAAAAAATTGCCTATGTCCGTCTCCAAGGTCCCAACTATCTCTGTACTAAAATTCTTCACAATCGGTTAAAAAAAAGTGAGATATGAGGGAGAAAGAGGGAAGAAAAGGGAAAACTTGCTTTGCTATTACAATAAATAAGGCGCAAGGGCAAAAACTACAAGTACCAGGTACCTGCAAATCAGAAAAGAGGAACTTTGTTAACCCGAATTTAACGCGAGCGAAGCCGCGGACAAAAGCTAGTATAATAATATTATAAATGCGAATGTTTGTGAGGATTGATGTATGTATGTTTGTTAGTCTTCCACGTCAAAACGGCTAAACGCACCTTGATGGAATTTGGCACAGAGATAGATTATAGTCTGGAATGTTTAGTTATCACGCTGGCAAAGCCGCGGGTGCCAGCTAGTAAAACATTATCGTTTTTCATAGTAGTAAATTTGCGCATTCGTCACAAATCATGGAGGCGCCGTGTATAAAACCTCCTAAAGTACCTACGCATCTGCCTAGCCCTTTATTGCATGATAGAAGAGTTGTTTGGTTTCATGATATAGTTATCCATCATCAGGATAACATAGAGCACGATTCGGTAACGATAAAATCATTTCCGCCAAGATTGACCCCTCTGTGCCCTTATAAAAGAATAGCTTTAACAATCTTGAGACGATCGAACGCCCTTGGAATACAAGAGGATATCCCTCAATAATTGGGTTGCGAAAGCCAGCTGGTTTACCTGAGTGAAATACTGAGTTTATTGCCCATTTTTAGGGTTCCTTACGATTTAGAAGGTTATGTACTTATATAACAAACATTCCAATACTAAAATTTATTGATTAAAAAAAAATACAAAAAAGTTTATAAAATATTCGCTGATTTGCATATTTTTTTGGACTTTTTTTTTCTTTCTAAAGTTACGTAAATGGAAGCTCTTCGTTTCTTAATTTAAACGATAGACAATATTGTTGCCCTCTTAATAAACTTATTGTTGTTTCAGTAAGACACGCATACAGAATATCTCAAAATGGCTGCCAAAAGGCGGGGAAGTTAATTAGACCCAAGCGTAATAGTATATTAAAACATTCGTTACATAAGTATCTAGAATATCACTAGTCCATGAAAAGACACATTGTATATGAAAACTAGCTTTTACCCGCGTCTTCGGTCGCGTTAAATTCGGGGTAACACAGTTCCCCTTTCCTGATTTGCGGGTTCCTGCTACCTGTAGTTTTTGCCATTGCGCCTTATTTATTGTAAAAGCAAAGCTAAGTTTTCCCTTTCTTCCCTCTTTCTCCCTCATTTCTCACTTTTAAAAAAAACCTATGTCCGTCTCCAGGGTCTCAACAATCTCTGTACCAAAATTCATTAAAATCGGTTTAGCCATTTAGGTGTGAAGACGTAAAAAACATGCAATCAAACTCACTTTCGCTTTTATAATATTAGTATGGATTAATTGTACGGATTTTTTTCCATAACAAGAACATTTCAACGATATAGATGTCACAGCATCATTTACTTTATTCTCCTTCATATCACTCCTTACACAATGCATCCATCTTCTCTTTTGACCTTCCTCTTCGTAACATGTGCTATGTCATCCATGATGTATAGGTTAATCATTTATTTCCAGTTTTACATTTACACCTACCACTGTTCTTCTCTGTATCACCCAAAGGTTAACTGATAGAAAATGTCTATGGCATTAAGTCCGCCTCCGTACGTTGTGCTTTAAGTATTAAATAAATAAACATTGAGCAACAATTCTTACATAGTAAATACTTACATACTCAATCCGATACTATAGAACGCCATTTACTTTGTAGAAGTGCCTACTATTATAGGAAAAAGGCATATGTGTATATATGAATTAAATTTTTACTAAGTTGGTTACCTTATTGTCAATTTGCATGACACAAATGTATGTTGTTATAATTTTAATGAGTTTTGTTTTTTCTTTAAAAAAAGACGTTGTTTCTCTCTAAAAGTTTCTCCTGTTTCATGGGTGCGTTTACAAACATTTAAACTCACATACACAAACAGCCAGACTCGGAAAAACTATCTGAAGGCCATACAAATATTTGTTCCGTGCTGGTATCAAACCTGGGGCCTAAGTCTGCTATTACAATAGTGTCAGAATGGTCGATCACTGATCGCATAATGGTTGATTTTGACAAGTTTAGTATGTAGTAGATTACCAAACTTGTCAAAATTAACCATTATGCGATCAGTGATCGACCATTCTGACACTATTGTAATAGCAGACTCAGGACCCTGCGGGACGCAGCGCAATAGTCGATCGCTAAGCCACTGCATCAACCGTGGCGTCATGGTGTTTTGTGTTGTATCAGACATTTTGTGTATGCAAAGTGATCTTTAAACTATTTTAGCTTTACATTGGTGGCGATTCTGATGAACTACCAGATAAAAATAGACTAAGATTAAAATGACAAATGACATGACTAATCACATGAAATATTATCCCACACCATTTTAAGTCACTAGTCTTACCAAGGGGCATCGTATTACCCAGTATTAACTGGGTTGTGGAGGTCAGATAGGCAGTCGCTCCATGTAAAATACTGATATTCAGCTGCATTCGGTTGGACTGGAAGCCGACCCCAACATATTTGGGAAAAGGCTAGGTAGATGATGATTTTAAGTTACTATTAAAGATAGTCCGTTTTAGCTTGATAACCACATTTTTTTATTATGAAAAACACCATTTTCCCTAAATTTAGCAACTAAACTATCATTAATGCTGTCAAACTATAAATATAGTTAAGTTGTATCACTTTAATCAATTTCAGAATAGGAAACGTCGTTTGTAAGGAATAAACTAAAACATTGAGTATTTTTTTAATTAGTTTTAGTTTAGTTTGTGACAACCAAATCGACACCATAATCATCTTACTAATATTGTAAATGCGAATGTTTGTGACGATGGATGGATGTATGGATGTTTGTTACTCTTTCACGTCAAAACGACTGAACGGATCTTCTGAAATTTGGCACAGAGGTAGATTATGGTCTGGAATAACACATAGGATACTTTTTTTCGAAATCACGCAGGCGAAGCGGGCGCCAGCTAAAATGCAAAATTTAATCTCTAACAGGAAGAGAGTCAAATTTAACTTCTAATATTTCTTATCATAGTTACAAGTAAATTTAATAAATACAACACAGTAACGACCTAAAAACAAAAGAAATACGTGTAACAACAGTATCGCCAGAGAATTATATTTATGACTCTCAAGATGGCCGTCGAAAAGTGTATCAGTGAAAACCCAAGAGAATGATACACATACCTTCAGCTCAGTTAACATAACGGCAGTGTGTAATTACGCTACCAAAACCGTCTGGGGCCATGTGGATATTTTATGTTTATTTTCACGAAAAAACAACGTTATACACGTTTAGAATACTAATTTTGTATCATGTCAGAAGGATGTTTTGGGGGCTGTGTAAGGATACGTAATAGATATGATGATTTAGTTTTTATAAAGGAAAAGTTTGGGGAAATCTGTGTTTTGGCTGAGATTTCGTGTGATGTACCGCGTGATGTAAGTTGAAATTATGTCGCCGCGTGAGATTTTTCAATGGGAGATCCTCAATTAGTCGGAATCTTTTTTATATATGTTCACCGTTTACTCAAAGACGCCTGGACCGATTTTCAAAATTCTTTTTTTGTTTGATAGGGTATACTTCCCAGGTGGTCCCTTATCAATTTTATTAATATTGCTTTGGTAGTTTATGAGTAATCGTCTATAGTACATATTTTTGTCTCTATGTCTATATGAATGATCTGCTAATATTTTAGTAACAATGGAAAATGACTACTCGATAAAAATTATGTGATACACTCCTGGAAAAAATTAAAGGATAAAAAAAAATCCAAATTTTTGGAAAATTTTCAACAGGTCAAAACTTCGAGAGAATGGTCGTACGGGAAATCAAAAAACAGAAGGGTTACCATGACATCTTATAGCAGTTCTTATTCCTGTGTGAGAAAGAGATGGTGCTAGACACCCTGTATAGCTCTGTCTCTTTCCCTCAGTGGAATAAGTTCTGCTTTAAGGCGCCACCCCGACCAAAACGCCGCGCAAGCCGTTTTTGTACAGTTTTCTAGAGCTATCTACTTGTTATTTAAAACGAACTAAGTAACAAAAAAAATACAATAAATTTCTTTATAACCTTGATTCCATTATTGTAGATTTAGTTTTTATTTTTATTGAGTCATTATTTAGTAAATCTCCTTACAACAAAGCCCCCGAAATGAGAAAAAAAAACAATAAAATGCATCTCCTCGTAAAGTAAACATTGTTTAATTTTGCTACTGACACTAATGGATACAAAATTCTATAATGAACATTTTGGTAGAAATATTTTTTCCAAAAACCCAATACTTAATTTTATATAGATTTTATTCCGAAAAATAGGCATTATTCACTACTGCTCTCACTCACTCACTCCTGCGCGGCAAAGAGGGAAGCGAATACTCAGGGTTATTTGCGTAGGGTACGGCCTTAAGACGTCATGGTAGGGTAGCAGGTGATTGTAGCTCCAAGTGTCTGGTTTTGGTTAGTTTGGTCTAGTTGGAAACAAAATTTAGATTTCCCGTACGACCATTTCTCTCGAAGTTAAGGCCTGTTGAAAATTTACCAAAAAAATCGTTTTTTTTTTATCCCTTGATTCTTTCCAGTAGTGTATATCATTATACTGTGACTAAAAACTCTGTAATAAAAAGCTTTATTACTGGTAACACTCAAAAAAAAACTCACATCATTCAAACAGCAATACACAAACAAAAAGTTTACAACAAATTAACAAAACGAACTACCAAAATATAAACGGTAGCACTAATACATATGAAATGAAACAAATTAATGGCGTCGGGTATTGGAAAGCGATTACCGACAGATCGCAGCTCGATTAGTTACTAATGGGTTGAATTATATCCGAACTTAGGCGTGTGTGTGACTTTACAACTTCATGTAGCCGGTTAGGAATTAGAGGGTTAGCAGGTTACCCTTGTGACTTGTTGCAAATGGGTTAGTGTTGACAATTTGAGTTAAAGAGAAGCGTATTATATTTTACGGAGTTTTGGCGATCGTTATCTTATATAGATATCATTACTAATATTATAAAAGCGAAAGTGAGTTTGTTTGTTTTTAGGGTTAAATATAATGACCACCATAAAATGCTTTGATACCCTTAGTTATGTAACCAAAAATATCTACTTAACACTAGAAAAATTATGTCTAAAATTACAATAGCACTAACTATTATAGTCACGACTGCACTTTAAATTGTATTCGACCACCAAATGTAGTAAATGATCACCAATTCTTGCTGACTGAACGACATTTAGCATTGTCGTTGAATGGGAAATAGCCGACTTTGTAATGGGGTGAATATCAACAAGTGCATATTTTTGTCAATTTTGGTGGCAAATTTTTTTCTTTACTTTTCGTGTAAACTATTGACCTATGACAAAATAGAAAGTTCAAGCTTTAGGAATCTTCATGAGGTCTGAAAATATCCTGGTAACTTTTTGAGATATTTGAGTTCAAAGACTAGTGTAGCCACCAAAATTTAAACTTGTCCACCAAAATTGAAAGTTGACCACCAAAATTGATATTGGTCCACCAAAATTGAAGGTGCTTAAAACAATACATTAAAAATCAGTTTTTGTCACAAACTTAAATCTCACAATAAAGCTCAATGACCAAAAAACTCCATCAGTTAATGAAACTCAGTCTTGTTATAATAATATTGCGTTTGTACATACATTTTAATTAAATTTTTAAATATTTCTTAATAAAAACATAGAAAATAAAAAAGAAACATTTAAAAATACAAATTATAGTACCCCACCGGTATCGGGAACAGGGTCGAAGCTACCGGTGGTTAGAGTTCCAGAGACAGGAACCTCCTCACAATACGGTACAACGAGGAGAACTGCCTTCTGAATCAGGCCCTTGATCCAACCGCCTAAGGATAGCTTCGATAGTCTCATGTTCGTCGAGGCTCTTGGCAATCAAGCCATTGCCCGTTACGACAATCGGCACATTGATAGCCGAGTTTACATTCCACATGTCGACAACCTCGTATGCCAAGACGAGATATTTTAGTTGTTTTTCTTTCTCAGCTTTCACGAGGTTCTCGTCAAGCGGGATGATTACATCTTATCACCACTATGTCAGGCTTATTGGCGACAATAGTCCTGTCAGTAATGATAGACCGATCCCAGTACAGCGTGACATGGTCTTTCTCGAGAACTGGGTCGGGCACATACTTGTAGTACAGTACCTCAGATTCCACATGATTATATTTCAAGGCAAGTTGCTGATGAATAATCCTGGCTACTTGGTTGTGCCTATGCAATTACTCGCCGTTAGCTAGACGAGAACAACCAGAAATAATATGTCCGATGGACTCACCCGGACGGTGGCATGCCCGACACACATCAACCGTCCCATCCTCCATAATATATTACCGGTAGTTGTTCGTCAACATAACTTCGTCCATAATCGCACAAACAAAACCTACAGTTTCCCCAAAAAGGTCGCTAAATCGTAGCCAGGATACTTACTAAATAATTAATACTAATAAGTATTTATAATTGTACACATAATTGTACTGGGATCGATCCATCATCACTGACAGGACTATTGTAGCAAATAAACCTGATATAGTGGTGGTGGATCGATCAGAGCGGCGCGCAATGATTGTTGACGTAACGGTCCCACATGACGAGAACCTTGTGGAACCCGAAAAAGATAAACAAATCAAGTATATTGACTTGGCTCGCGAGGTTGTCGACATGTGGGACGTGGACTCAGCGATCATTGTGCCGATAGTCGTTACAGCCAATGGCTTAATTGCCAAGAGCCTCGACCAACACCTGAGAAGGCTCTCGTTAGGCAGCTGGATCAAGGGCTTGATACAGAAAGCGGTACTCCTGGACAGGGTTCGTATTGTTAGGAGGTTCCTTTCTCTGGAGCCTTGACTGCCGGTAGCTTGGACACTGTTCCCGATACCGGTGAGCTACTATTTTAATATGTTTTTATATATAAGAAATATGTAAAAATATAAAAATATATGTATACAAATAAATAAACGATAATAATACTAATTATAATACGGTTTTAATGTACTCTTTCGGCATACTTAAATGGACTCAGACTGAACTTGATGCCCTGGATAGGAGAGTTCGTATACTGCTGAACGCAAATCGGATGCATCACCCAAGATCATCGGTAATGAGGCTGTGTATATCCCTCGGAAGTGCGGGGGTCAAGGCCTATTTAACGCGAAGACCTTCCATAACCGAGAGGTGTGCAGTCTCAGTAGCCATTGCCAGTCGACCTTAGAGTAGTGCAGAAAAATAGCATGGCATGTGCACTTTAATAAATAGAACAAACAGAACAGAAACAAATAGAATAGTAACGTATACATATAAATGAACAATGTGTAGTGAAAAACTGTCTTTATATGTACAAATAATATATAAACAATACATACTTAAAATTTGGTGGCTTATTTTCAATTTTGGTGGTGAAAATCGCCACCAAAGCCACCAAAATTGAACCACCAAAATTGAAACCAGGCATAAAAAAAATCTTAAAAAATACAGTTATTAAGATACAAAAGAATAAATATCACTGATAAATAAGTTACCCAAATCACGACCTACAATACGTAGCTTACTATTAAAACACTTAGAAATCACCAGCAAATCGATCCACCAAAATTGACAAATTCCTGTCTCCTGTTCGATCCAAGAAAGATACTTTTTTTTTGGCGAGCAATTACAGCACTAAGCACACGCCTGTTACGCGCCACTTCCCGCGCACGACTGAGAAAAACAGAACATAAAAAGCGATTGATCGCACACGCACGAATTTTCATGATAATGTAAATTGAAAAAGTGCTACCAAAATTATGATTTTTTCTAGGACAAACTTGAATCGAGTATCTTGTGCTTTTAAAATCAATATTATAATATGATTTAGATGTTTTAGATAGTGTGTCATATGTATTTACCAATGAAATAATTTGTTTTTTACTTCACTTTTAATTGTTACTTTGGTAAATACATTTATATCAAAAAATGGAGCTAGGACAAGCCACCAAACTTGAATTTTAAAGTTATTTATTTTTCCTATCCTCCATAGGCAAGCCTATTTAAAAAAAAATTGTGGCCCTAAGTGGAATAAGTTAAGTAGTTTACTAGAAAAAAAATTAAGAAACATCCCATAATTTTACACCATGATTCTCAACGTGGACACGTAAAATTAGCGCCTGGGATATTCACCCAATGGCGTATAAATAGGTTATTAATTCACACTATTTTATTACGAATAAGTCACTTTATAAACTTTCGTAAATATACTTGAATTATAACCTCATTATGGTTAACACCACGACTCAGAGTAGAGTACCCCGACTCGGATAGGTTATGTTGGAAGGCTAAGGCGGGAGCGTAACGGAGCGGAGCTCCCGCTTTAGCCTTCGTGGTTTTTTTTTTAAACCACCCAGAAATAAAAACTTTGGTTATAATTTTACTTTAAAGTGCTGGTTTAATTTTGGTGATCATTTACTATTTTTGGGTTAACCACGATTTATTTGGAGTCATTTTGCTTAAATAGTAATAATAGCAAAGTGTTAAAAACTTGGTTATAATTTTACATTAAAATGCGGGTTTCATTTTGGTGATCATTTACTATTTTTGGGTTAACCACGATTTATTTGGAGTCATTTTGCTTAAATAGTAATAATAGCAAAGTGTTAAAAACTTAATTATAATTTTACATTAAAATGTGGGTTTCATTTTGGTGATCATTTACTATTTTTGGGTTAACAACGATTTATTTGGAGTCATTTTGCTTAAATAGTAATAATAGCAAAGTGTTAAAAACTTGGTTATAATTTTACATTAAAATGCGGGTTTCATTTTGGTGATCATTTACTATTTTTGGGTTAACCACGATTTATTTGGAGTCATTTTGCTTAAATAGTAATAATAGCAAAGTGTTAAAAACTTGGTTATAATTTTACATTAAAATGCGGGTTTCATTTTGGTGATCATTTACTATTTTTGGGTTAACCACGATTTATTTGGAGTCATTTTGCTTAAATAGTAATAATAGCAAAGTGTTAAAAACTTGGTTATAATTTTACATTAAAATGCGAGTTTCATTTTGGTGATCATTTACTATTTTTGTCTGCTATTTGTTACTATATCTGGTGGTAAGTTAAACATAAGCCTTTGTTTTTTACGTCTTCACGCCTACATGGCTAAACCGATTTTTATGAAATTTGGTACAAAGATAGTTGGGACCTTGGAGACGGACATGGGCTACCTTTTTTTAATGTGAAATGAGGGAGAAAGAGGGAAGAAAAGGGAAAACTTAGCTTTGCTATTACATAAAATAAGGCGCTAGGGCAAAAAGTACAAGTAGCAGGTACCTGCAAATCAGGAAAGGGAAACTATGTTACCCCAAATTTAACGCGAGCGAAGCCGTGGGTAAAATCTAATACTAAATAATTTGAATTCCTACCTTCCACAAACCTATATTTTTTGTGGGTATACTGTCGACACCTCTACTCACCCTCTCAGGCATGGTGTTATATTACACCATCATTAATTTTACTCAACTCGAACACCGACACTAAAACCATACTTAGCGACCATCACATAGATAAAATCTACGGAACCTATACATTGCTCATTATGCCAACCACTTAGAAACACACTTTACCACTGTAAGTAAATAAATACGACAAAAGACATATTTTTATATATTAAAAGGCATACCATCCATCATTCTTAATTCATTCGGAACTCATCACATTGGACATAAAGCAGATAGGCTGAGAAGGCCCACTTTTGTTTTATTGAAATGGAAGCTAAAATGTGAGATAATAAATTTTAACAAGCATTTATTCAATTCACCTGTTCATCATCTGCCTAGCCTTTTCCCAACTATGTTGGGGTCGGCTTCCAGTCTTACTGGATGCAGCTGAATATCAGTATTTTACTTGGAGCGACTGCCCATCTGACCTCCATAACCCAGTTAGTACTGGGTAATACGATACCTCTTGGTAAGACTGGTTGTCAAACTTTCGAGACACTGACTACCTGTAACGACTGTCAAAGATCTACAAATGACAGCCGGGACCAACGGCTTAACGTACTTTCCGAGACACGGAGGAATCTCGGTATGTAACGGGTGGTCACCCATCCGCAGACCAACCTAGGCAACCGCGGCTTAACCTCAAGATGGACCGGCTGTTATAATTTAGCCACGACCTCCTCACACATTATACACTACATGAATATTTCCAAAAAATACTTTACTGATATTTTATTATTGTTTGTTTCAGGTAAAAATAACTAGCGGTACTGTGTGCTGATTTCGTGGTATGAAAGATTATGAATTAGTAAAGGTTTGTTCAGAACACTGTTTGTTTTGGACGGTTGATAAGTTTGTAATGAAATTTTGCAAGTTGATAAAAAAGTAAAAGTCACGGGTTGTAACCTGCATGTCCTTACTTTAATATTATAAAAGCGAAAGTGAGTTTGTTTGTTACGTCTTCATGCGTAAATGGCTTAACCGATTTTAATGAATTTTGATACAGAGATAGTTGAGACCCTGGAGACGGACATAGGCTAGTTTTTTTTATCAAAAGATGAGAAATGAGAGAGAACGAGGGAAGAAAAGGGAAAACTTAGTTTTGCTATTACAATAAATAAGGTGCAAGGGCAAAAACTACAAGTAGCAGATACCTGCAAATCAGGAAAGGGGAACTGTATTACTTACCCCGAATTTAACGCGAGCGAAGCCGCAGGCAAAAGCTAGTTTAATATAAAAAGTACTTGCTACGTCCATACCACGTCGTCAGTCTTAACACAACATTTAATGCTAAAAACATTTAGAACAAACCTTCTGCACATAATTTCTTCTTCACGACTCAAATAGCTATTCCGGAGAAATGCTTATATTTTTTGTTTCACACGCAATATGGAAATACATCACGCGCTCAATTATGAACACGTCTGTTCTGTTTATATTGAGTTTTTGTGTTCGAATGTAGATGTTGCCTTTGTTTTAATGCTTGTTCGTATTTGACAATGATATTTACAGCATGTCTGAAATTTACAACCAGATTCGTGACTAAGATTATTTTGAAATCTGTCAGCCTAAAAAAGAGACATTACAAATCAAATCAAAAATGTTTATTTGTCTAAATATGTACTTAAGATGTTACAATATTAGTTCCTGCATATCCTGCCAGATTGTGACGTAGAAATCCTTACTAATATTATAAAAGCGAAAGTGAGTTTGGTTGTTTGTTACGTCTTCACGCCTACATGGCTAAATTGATTTTGATGAATTTTGGTACAGCGATAGTTGAGACCCTGGAGACGGACATAAGCTAACTTTTTTAAAAAAAAGTGAGAATTGAGGGAGAAAGAGGGAAGAAAAGGGAAAACTGACCATTGCTATTACAATAAATTGGGCGCAAGGGCAAAAACTACAGGTAAATAACCAATTCACTGTGTTACCCCGAATTTGACGCGAGTGAAGCCGCGGTCAAAAGCTAGTCCTTACTAATATTATAAAAGCGAAAGTGAGTTTGTTTGTTACGCCTAAACGCCTAAATGGCTAAACCGATTTTGATGAATTTTGGTACAGAGATAGTTGGGACCCTGGAGACGGACATAGGCTATTTAAAAAAAATATTGAGATATGAGGGAGAAAGAGGGAAGAAAAGGGAAAACTGAGCATTGCTATTACAATAAATTGGGCGCAAGGGCAAAAACTACAGGTAAATCAGGAAAGGGGAACTATGTTACCCTGAATTTAACGCGAGCGAAGCCGCGAACAAAAGCTAGTATTTCTATAAAATTAAAAATCAAAGCTTAAATCAAGTATGACTTGGCTCGCTAGGTTGTCAACATGTGGAATGTGGACTCAGCGAGCATTGTGCCGATAGTCATATCGGCCAATGGCTTAATTGCCAAGAGCCTCGAAAAAATGAAGGCTTATATTTTTATTGTATAAATAATATTAGTTGATATTTTTTTTAAAAAAAAAACGTTGCCCCACTCTAGGAATTTCTCCTGTATCGTGGGTGCGTTTACAAACATTTAAACTCACATACACAAACACCCAGACCCGAAACAACTATCTGCAGGTCATACAAATATTTGTTCCGTGCGGGAATCGAACCCGCGACACGCAGCGCAGCAGTCGATCGCTCGGCCACTGCGCCAATCTTTCACGCAAAAACTGCTAAACGGATTTGGATGAAATTTGGCACACAAATAGTTTGTAACCTGTATAAGATAAATTAATAATAATAATTTTAGGTATATTTTTACTATCTCAGTATTTATTTTTATATGTGTATTATTTGTATGTAAGTTTATTAAATGATTGGTAATTTAAAATGTTCCGTTTTATCTTTTCCAGACACTGTGTCTACATAATCTTATCCAACTTTCCTCTCGCAGGTCTGCTGGAAGAAAGGAGATTGAGCAATTTTGTATGGAGCTTGGGGACAAGCTTAAGATTGTTGTACATCAACCAAATGTAGGCTAGGATGTTGCTTACTTCAAGTAATTTCTAGGATATATACTTTTTTTAATTTCTGTACTGTCTGAGCAAAGTGGATCAGGATAAGTAACCTAACCTAAGAGGTTAACCTCTCGTTATGATCCTTGTTATTATTTATCTATTTTAGTTTTATATCGATGCAACTACATTGAATTCACTGCACCTGAGAATTAAGTACATCCAATATGCACTGAATTTTCGGGAAATAGCATTCTAATCATAGAAAGTGAGGTAGGTATAGTAAACTGACATGAGCGCAGGGGTAAGATTAACCGAACACGGATATTTCAGGAGGTTCCTGTGTGTGATTGGGAAGGTAGAAACGCCTGGGTGTCACCACTGTAACGATCGCCTTTTTTTTTTGGTTGGGAAATTATCAACTTCTATTAAATATTCGTAGAAGTAAAATAACGAGGAACCAATAGCTCTACTTGGTACAATACAACTCGAATATTGTCAAAAGTAGAGCGGGAACTACTGACAATGACAATTTGACTTAATAATTTTTGACATTTGCATGTTTATGACAAATAAATCATTAAAAAAAAAGCAAACATACAACATTTTAATAAAAAATGCATAGCTTTTTTATTAAAATAAGTTCGTATAAGTAAAGAGAGGGTAAGGTTAATAAAATAACTTCTAAACCCTAATTACTTACGTTAATGTTTATTTTAATTTACCAAAAGACTGGTGTCTATTTTGGTCAATCCCGGGCCAGAATGGGAAAGAGAGAGATAAAAATAAAATAATAGAGCATAAATCAAATCAATTAATTTACTTTTAATAAATTGTACATTTTACAGACAGTACCAATATTGCTAAAACTTTCCATTCGATCATCTTTATTTAGTTAAAGATTTTCGGTAGTATTTTCGTTATTGTACAATTAACATATAAAAAGCCCTGATTTGCTCAATCTCCTTTCTAATGAAATAAGCAGTACCTTTATGCTCTTCGTCTTAATGTAATGTCCTGTCATGTATTTTGGGTGTGCATAAATAAATAAATAAAAGAACAAATTGGTTACTTTTTATCCCAGTAGTACGAACCCTTGGAACAATAACCGAACCGAAGCCGCGGGAATAAGTTAGTGTATTCTATATTCAAAATGTTACTTAAATCTTTCGAAACGAGGATACTCTACACCTCTACCAATGCCGTTAGCTATTAACATCGTTAAGTCTGTAAATCCAAAGCTTTTAGCGAATTTAAGCGTATTGTTACGATACCAAAACAGAAATCATAGACAAAAATCGGCCAAGACCGGGTCAGACTCGTGCACCGAAGGTTCCGTACAAACTTGCGATATAAACAGCCATACCTTTTGACTGCATAGACTTAGAGAGTTTACTTCTACACAGCGCAAAGAACTACAGACTTAAGTCATCATCTGCCTAGCCTTTTCCCAACTATGTTGGGGTCAGCTTCCAGTCTAACCGGATGCAGCTGAATATCAGTATTTTATTTACATGGAGTGACTGCCTATCTGACCTCCACAACCCAGTTAATACTGGGTAATACGATACCCCTTGGTAAGACTGGTTGTCAGACTTTCGGAACACTGACTACCTGTAACGCCTGTCAAAGAGATCTTTGACAGTCGTTACAAGTAGCGTTGGTCCCGGCTGTCATTTGTAGATACAAATGACAGCCGGGACCAACGGCTTAACGTGCTTTCCGAGGCACGGAGGAAACTCGGTATGTAACGGGTGGTCACCCATCCACAGACCAACCTAGGCAAGCGCAGCTTAACCTAAAGATCGACCCGAGCGGCTACTATTTATTTAGCCAGGAGCTCCTCCTACTACAGACTTAAGTATATGGTTTTAATTTCAACTCGCTACCAATACGCGTTCCCGGGTCTTGACAGACAGACAGATAAACAGACTTACGGACGGACAAAAAAGTCATCAAATAAGGGTTCCGTTTTTTTCATTTTAAGTTACAGGAACCCTCATTTTCATCATCATCATTTTCCTGCCCTTGTCCCATTCTATTTGGGGTCGGCGCAACACGTTTTCTTCTTCCATTCTCCCCTATCAGACGTCACGGTATCATTTACTCCTTTCTCCTTCATATCATTTTTTACACAATCCATCAATTTTTCTTTGGCCTTCCTCTCATTCTTGGCTCTCCGTCCATCAACATTCAGATCAATCACACTTTAGTCACATCTACGTCCTTAACCAAAAACCGTAATCGTATATTTCGGTAAAACCGCTGAACTAAACACATCAGCGAGGCACATCACTATTCCGCGTCATTGGCACAGGTAGCAGTCACATATCCCGATGCACATCATTAGTCACACATAATTAACGATTTTAGCTAATGAACCCGGTATTTTGAATTTGAAAACCACTGATGCTGCAATCTCTCCCAGTGGGAGCGTTCGTGTGACCAAATTGTGTTAGTTGTATTGATAACTAATATTTTTATTCGTGTCGTTCTGCTATGATTTATGGCGAGCGATCCTAATCCTTACTAATATTATAAAAGCAAAAGTGAGTTTGTTTGTTACGTCTTCACGCTTAAATGGCTAAACCGATTGTGATGAATTTTGGTACAGAGATAGTTGGGACCCTAGGGAGACATAGGCTTTTTTTTCAAATATTGAGATGTGAGGGAGAAAGAGGGAAGAAAAGGGAAAACTTAGCATTGCTATTACTATAAATAGGGCGCTAGGGCCAAAACTACAGGTAGCCGGTACCTGTAAAACAGGAAAGGGGAACTGCGTGACCCCGAATTAAACGCGAGCGAAGCCGCGGGCAAAAGCTAGTAAAAATAAATTAAATAGTATTAAGATTAAAAAAACTGAAAAAAAATATACAGGTCGAATTGAGAACCTCCTTTTTTTCGTCGGTTAAAAATGAAACAACCCAATTATTTATGGAGAAGTTATTTGAATATTTTCAATCCAAAAAAGGTGTGAAAAGGCAAAAGATTATTAGACACAGTAACTTTGCTTGTATTGGTATTAAAACTTATCTATTACCTTCGAATTGATCGCAAACTATCGGAAATCGCTTAAACTTGATGTTATTAATAAAACTTTAGTTTATCGATAAACACTCTTTTACCTAAAAACGCTTTCGTATAACTTTTACCTAGCATTACACGTTTTATTCCTCATAAAATGAAACGGCTATATGATTACACGGAGGCTTTCAGTTTCATCGTTTTCATCTAGAAAATATGGAAATAATCTAAAGAATATTGTAAGACCCGCTTCGATAAGACTAGATCTTGAAAACTAAGTTTCCTTCTAAAACCACGTAAGTTTTGAAGAGTAAACGTAGTTTTGTACAACCAGTTTTAATAAAAATAAATTATATCACTTTTTTTAGCTTATATTGATCTTCCCGCATTGCTTATTTAAACAACTTTTTCAGTTATCGTTTTATGTTTTTATTTATTAGCTATTTACACTAGTAATATATTAGAGATGTTGCAAATCATAAAATATTTAGTTTTACCGTGAATTTACAATTAAACTAGCAATGCCCTCCGGTTTCACCCACTGCATATCCCCTAAATATTGTAACGTGAAGTTATATAGTCTATGTCACTTCATGATAACTTAGTTTTCTATTCATGTAAAATTATAAACATTGGCGAGTATGTTGCGGAGCCTATTCGGTATAAACAAACAAACAAAAACAAATCTTTCTTCTCTTCTACTTATAACATTAATCCTACTAATCGATTGTTGAGCGAATGTTTGTGGGGATAGATGGATGGATGTATGGATGTTTCAAAACGGCTGAACTTATCTTGATGAAATTTGGCACAGAGGTAGACTTAAGTCTGGAATAACATAGGATAGGATTATTTTCGAAATTCTATTCCATTCTAATCTTATCTCTATGTATAGCATATATTCATCTTTTTTTTATTACATAACGAGATTCATTGACTATGAAATAAGGTTGTACACCCATAATATTTTAACCACAAAACTCCTCTTTCCTTTTTACACTGTATAACCTACAACAGATTTAAAACGTTGATATTCGAAGGGTTTACCCAATGTTTGGTAAAACAAGAAATAGTAGAAGCTAATGTATCAGAAAGTGGATATTTGGAGCACAATCCAGTCTGGGTCACTGCGTTTGTTGATTTATCCACGAAACACAGACGGACAGTCGGATTTTATGTGCTACTAGTTGTTGTACTAGTGTGTGTTCATAGGTTTGCTTGGTTTTTAAGTGAAATTCTGACACTTGTCGCTTAACCAGACCTGGGGAAGGTATTTGATGATTTCTCATAGAATTTTTTTTTATTTTCTTTTTTAAGTGTCGAAGTAGGTAACTCATATTATTTTAGATCAAAATGTAGCCACTTATAATACATGACAAATTGTAACTTAAACTTAACTTGTATAGCTGTAACATATAAATCCTGAAAGGTGAAAATTACTGTTTTCTCCTGCCCACCTTCGTTGTTTTGTTTGCAGTTTTCAGCAATAAATAAGGTGATTTAAGAGGAAAGTTCATATGTTAATATACCAGTCACTTGGGCAAAACCACGGGGTGCAGCTAGTTTTACATAAAATAGACACTTTTAAGTGTAAAGTTGTGTAGGTAAAGCAACAGGTTCTCAATAAAATGTGTGATTATATCTTTTGCATAGGGATACAAACACATACTCACATATCATCTTTATAGCATTCGCTACAAGTTATATAATTGTGTTTTCGTAGGAAATAAATATTGTTTTATGTTATTGTAATGTCTGTTTAAGGTGTGATTTTTAGCATATGAAGACTCTAGTTCTTCTTAAAAGTTTTAACATTAAAAATGGCATTAAATTTAGGTTAAGTTTGATGTTATTTTTTATAATTTATCGAGGTATTGCGCTGCAAAATCTTATGCGGTAATATTTATCGTTAAACAGTTATTAAAAGTACAAAGTACAGAGGCGGACTTAATAGCATAGGCATTTTCTACCAGTCAACCTTTGGCTGATGGAGAGACAAACAGTGGTAGGTGTAAAACAAAAAAAAAATAATTTATACTATATATTTTATTTATTTATATTTTATAGATATATAAAATACTATAAATACATATCAAAGAATAGATACACTAAATAAAAATACAAACAATGAGGAAAACATTAACGATGTGACGATAAATATTTCAAAAAGCTATGATGTGTATAGATGCAGACTGAGATACTAAATTGAAGCTCAGGCAGTCCTTATTATTATCTGCCTAGGTTTTTACTAAATATGTCTTCTTCTGTGGGTATTTCTTATTGTCCATGTTTAATGTACATAATTGTATATTACAATTGAAACGGGATATGAAACGGGATATTTACCATGTTTTTTATTTTTATTGAGTTGCCGATATTTCATCAATATAATATTAATATCGATATTTTAACATCGCCGAAATATCGGAAACTCAATAAAAATAACAAAAATGGTAAATATCCCGTTTCAAGTGTTAATTATAATATTAGTAACCATGCCAGTTTTAAGACTTATATATTATTTGTATATATTGATAGGTATTATGTCAGTTAGGTACCTATGGTGTTAAATTTGATGTCATGGAGTATTGTTTTAAAGGACATTGCTCTGCGCCCATACATTGTTGGTCCTGGAGCCAAGACGCCACGGTTGGCGCAGTGGCTGAACGTTCGACTGCTGCGCTGCGTGTCGCGGGTTCGATTCCCGCACGGAACAAATATTTGTATGACCTGCAGATAGTTGTTTCGGGTCTGGTTGTTTGTGTATGTGAGTTTAAATGTTTGTTAACGCACCCACGATACAGGAGAAATTCCTAGTGTGGGGCAACGTTTTTTTATAATCGGAAAAAGATGTACCTATTGTTTTCTGTCATTAGTAAACTTTTTTATGATCTTATTTTTAAAGCGGACTAGACCAAAATAACGAATATAAGCTATGCTTTTGTGTGATTTTAATGGAACTGAAAAATGATACCCTAATAAATTTAGCTATTTTTAATACCTACCTAGTCAAATAAAAAAGGCAATTAATTATATTGTACTAGCTTTTGCCCGCGGCTTCGCTTGCGTTAAATTCGGGGTAACACAGTTCCCCTTGCGCCTTATTGATTTGTAATAGCAACGTTAAGTTTTCCCTTTTCTTCCGTCATTCACCCTCACATCCCACTATTTAAAAAAAAATTGCCTATGTCCGTCTCCTGGTTCCCAACTATCTCTGTAATAAAATTCATCAAAATCGGGTAAAGCGTGAAGAGGTAACAAACAAACAAACTCACTTTCGCTTTTATAATATTGGTACGGATTCCTATATATTTTTTTACATTTGGACGTTGTCCTTTGCATCCTATAATTATGGCGAAATATGTCCTGACCCAAAACAGCTTTTATACGACATGTTATGCATATAAATATACTTACTTACGTACTTCCAGTTTAATCAGATGCAGCTCAATATAGTTTTTTGACTTAAAGCGACCAAACTGACTTCCATGAGCCACTCCTAAAACACCAACTAATTCTATACATAAAAAATAGGCATTAAATATTACTTTGCTCTTCATGATTATTATTTTATATTAATTTATTTATAGGTATTTGTTTTTTTATAAATTTTGCTATTCGTTTTATAAAATGAAACACCACAGACTACCTACAGTACTGTCTCTCCTCCTTTAAATCCATCCAAAAGTTGTTTTGAAAAGATCGCTTTTAGCGGTAAGACGCACCCGCTAATTTATAAACTGTAATTTCTTGAAATTTGTATGCTGTACATAATAAAGAATATTCTATCTATCTACATCAAATTCACGATTTCCCCAGCCATCGTTTTTTAAAAACCTCGTAAACACAGACGGACAAACTTTTCCCCACAGATTATAAAGACTACGTTGTCATCACAGCCTTCATGTTATTTTCCGGCTGACAGAGTCCAAATCTCAGGAACATGTCACACTATTGGCGGGATAGCGACTACCCTTTTTTGCGACTGGTAAAAAAGGGGAGTGTCAGACTTGTACTGACTAAAATCCACCTATGTTCCTTCTTTTGACCTTTACGTTCCGGGGCTTCGGTATCTCTTTCGAACAACCCGCAACCCCGGCAGGCGGTGGCCCTGGCAGACCCCTCTGATTTGCTGACATCTGTTTGAGGCGCGTGTGAAACAGGCCCGATAGCGACTACCCTTGTACTTTGTTCCCGTAAGTAATGCAATTCAATGGTTGGGTCTTATATCAGTAAAAGAACAAAAAGTAAAAAGTAAGTTATTACAGAAATTGTTAAATCTATGGTTACAATGGCGGTCTTATCGCTGATAGCGATTTCGTTCAGACAATCTTTGGAGGGTATGCACGAACATCACAGTATAAAGAGGGATAAGCATTTTTTTTTTAAACGCTGGTATCTCGCAGTTCAACCTAGGAGGTTGTCGCCTGCTTAACCGGGCAATTCCTGTAGATGCCTTGACATTAAGGCCTCCAGCCAGGGCAAATCCTTACTAATATTATAAAAGCGAAAGTGAGTTTGTTTGTTTGTTTGTTACCTCTTCACGCTTTAATGGCTAAACCGATTTTGATGAATTTTGGTACAGAGATAGTTGGGAACCAGGAGACAGACATAGGCTATTTTTTAATAAAAAAGAGTGGGATATAAGGGAGAAAGAGGGAAGAAACGGGAAAACTTACCGTTGCTATTACAAATCTATAAGGCGCTACCGAATTTAACGCGAGCGAAGCCGCGGGCAAAAGCTAGTAACTTATAAACTAAGCGACTACCCGCTAAGGGTACCCCCTATGGGGTACGAGCTTCAGCTTGGGGCGTCGCTGGGTAAGGGCAGCAAAAGGACAGACTGAAACTAAACTTACTGATTCAGCATAGCGGGCAGGTTCTGATGGGGACATCGGCAATTCAATGATTGGGCTTTTTAAATAAACGTTGCCTCATACAAGTATTTCTCTGAAACTAAACTTACTGATTCAGAATAGCGGGCAGGTTCTGATGGGGACATCGGCAATTCAATGATTGGGCTTTTTAAATAAACGTTGCCTCATACAAGTATTTCTCTGAAACTAAACTTACTGATTCAGAATAGCGGGCAGGTTCTGATGGGGACATCGGCAATTCAATGATTGGGCTTTTTAAATAAACGTTGCCTCATACAAGTATTTCTCCTGTATCGTGGATTCGTTTACAAACATTAAACACACATACACAAACAGCCAGACCCGAAACAAATATCTGTAGGCCATACAAATATTTGTTCAGTGCGGGGATCGAACCCGCAACACGCAGCGCAGTAGTCGATCGCTCAGCCACTGCGCCAACCGTGCCGTCAATATACAGTAGCTCTATTTGCTCCATCTCGCTTATATTTTGTCGCTAATCGCGATCAGTGTAACAGGTACCTCGCGAGTTTCAAACACAAAATATACTTATTGAAGAGGTTTATTGAGTTTTTGTCTCTAATACAAGATTTGAGAGTAATCACGGAGACCATTCTTGTGTGTTACAGAAAAATAGATTTTGGGTGACTTACGCACGTTTGAACTTGGCCTATCTAGGTTAAGTTGAGATGAATTTGAGAAATGTCTTTTGAGTCTGTATAACACTACGTAGTATAAAACAAAGTCGCTTCACGCTGTCTGTCTCTATGTATGCTTAGATCTTTCTAACGGATTTTGCAACGGATTTTGATGCGGTTTTTTTAATAGATAGAGTGATTTAAGAGAAAGTTTTATATGTGTGATATTAGTAGGTATCTACATTGCAAATGCGAAAGTTTGTGAGTGTGGATGTACGTTTGATCCTCTTTCACGAAAAAACTACTGAACGGATCTTGATGAAATTCGGCACTGAGATAGATTATAGTCTGGAATAACACATGGGATAATTAAAAGATTTTTTATCATCACGCGGGGCGCAGCTAGTATATAAACGGGAAGTTTGTATGGATGTTTGTAACTCTTACACGCAAAAACTACTTAATGGATTTAAATCAAACTTTACAATAATATAGCATAAAAATCAGAATAACACATAGGCTGGAATTCATAAAGATATGATGTATATTCTATCACCACGCGAATGAAACCGCGGGGCGCAGTTAGTAAATAATAATACCAGTCTATAACTGTCCCACTGCTGGGCAAAGACGGGCCTGATGGTCTAGTGGTTCGTGGCCCTGACTGCTGAGCCGGAGGTCGTGGGTTCGATTCCCACTCAGGACAAACTTTGTGTGATGAGCATGATTGTTTGTTCTGTGTCTGGGTGTGATTTATCTATAATATGTATGTATTTATAAATTATATAAGTATGTATATCAGTTGTCTGGTTACCATAACACAAGCTCTGCTTAGCTTGGGATCAGATAGCCGTGTGTGAGTTGTCCCAAGATATAAAAAAAAAAAAAGGCCTCCTCTCATAGAGAGAAGGCACGAGCATCATCACCACTTTTGCACGAGACGGGTTAGTGATCTCGGACTTATATTAATAACATTACAAATTATGTTTATACAGGGTTATTTGTAAAACACCGACAACCTTGCAGGACTGTATTACAATCATCATAAACAACAACTTTTGTTCTATGATTTTTTACAAAATTTAATACATTTACCAAAAACAAATCTTCAAGATTTCGTTGTCCTTTCTAACACATTTCAACTCCCCATTTTGCTGTACCTACATACCTACACCGCCACTTGTAGCAGGTACGTTTGCTTCGCATAGATTTCGTAACATTTAGAGCGTTCAATTTCAATATTTTTATTTTTGTATGAAAATCTGATGAACTAAAATATGGTAAATGTTTAAATGTCCTAGAACAAAAGTTGTTGATTATGATGTTAGTAACATGATCCTGAGACGTTGCCAGTGTTTTACAAAAAACCCTGTATACCAAAAGTTTGCACGCATCTAGTTGCAGAACATGATGAGACCTTTGTTTATATTTAAAACCAGCAAAATGTACCATATTCAGACAATTAAATGAATTTGAAGTCCAGGTTTTCTCACGATGTCTGTGATATCATAGACAAACTTTAGAAAGTTCATATGTATGAATTAGTACTTGAACGGATTTGAACTTACATTCATACAGGAGAGGCAATGCGCTTAACCACTGGGCCATCACCATTTTATTTAAACTTCCCCCCCCCCCCCCCCCACACTAGGAATTTCTCCTGTACCTATCGTGGGTGTGTATTTACAAACATGTAAACTCACATACATCAACAGCCAGAACCAAAACAACATGGTGATACAAATATTTGTTCCGTGCGGGGATCGAACTTGCGGCACGCAGCGCCGTAGTCGATCGCTCAGCCAATGCGCCAACCGTACCGTCAAAACAAATTATGGAAGGGCCATTCAGGGCGAGAGACACTCCGTCCCGGCCACCGTAGACACTGTAGGATCTGTGGACGGTGAGCAATGGTTAGCTCACCGTCCGTCCGTTTAGTAACGACAGGCCGTGTTCCACGTGCAGCCACTGTCTACTAGGGTTGCGGGTTGTTCGAAAGAGATTCCGCGACCTTGGAACACAAAGGGGACGATGACGACGACGAGAAGGAACACGCTCAACCATTTTCCTATTAGTCAGTAAAAGTCTGACACTCCCCCCGCTCCGCCCAGAGCGGGGTAAGTTATTTGCTGATTTCCCATCCGAAAAAACAGAGCCATTAATTTGTTCATATCCCCTTGTCACGTGTTCCATAATACTTCTGCATGGTCTTAATTGTAACCCAAAAGCCATAAATAACTTTCTTGAAACGTACATGAACGTAGTAAATCTGGCTCGGTGCCTAAAATAGAACAAATTGCTTCGAGAAATTAACTCTTACACTACAGTAATTCAGCTGTAGCAGTAAACGAGTAATAAAGTGTACCGCTGACCGTTTACCATCGTAAAATCATGGTTATCGCTAACTGGGTTGGTTAATTTCAACGTTAAAGTGAGGTTCTGCGTTAAAGCCGTTTTTATTAACTTCCTGTGGTGGTGAGATGAGTTGTTTGATTTTTAACCGACGAAAAAAAGGAGGTTCTCAATTCGACATGTATATATATTTTTTTTTATGTATGACCACGCATAACTTTTTACTGAGACGTCCGATTTGAAAAATTCTTTTTTCATTGGACAGATAATATTTCAAATTGAAAAAAAAAATCCGCCCCTAAGGGTGGAAAAATATTTTTTTCATACTAAATTTGCAATTGTGAACCGATTTTGTTTTAATTTTCAGAGATAGGTATAGTCCGATTCGTAATTGTTTTATCATCCTAAGGTGGCTTGTTACTGGCTCGTTATAAAACGTTGAAGTCTATCTATCTACATCCAACTAATGTTATAAACGCGAAAGTTTGTATGGATGTAGTTTGTATGGATGTATGGATTTATCCTACTATCCTATCCTACTTATATTATAAATGCGAAGGTTTGTGAGTATGGATGTATGTTTGATCCTCTTTCACGAAAAAACTACTGAACGGATCTTTATGAAATTTGGCACAGAGGTAGATTATAGTCGGGAATAATACATAGGATACTTTTTTTTATCATCACGCGGGCGAAGCCGCGGGCGCAGCTAGTAACTTTATAAAAGCGAAAGTTTGCATGAATGTATGAAGGTTTGTTACTCTTTCACGCAAAAACTACTGAATGGATTTTAATAAAACCTTACAAAAATATAGCTTACATGTTAGAATAACACATAGGCTACAATTCATAAAGATATATTGTATATTCTATCGCGACGCGAGTGAAACCGCGGGGCGAAGCTAGTGATAGATCATTTGAAGTTTTAACCACACACTAAAAAAAGTGTGTGGTTATATCTTCAAATTATCTATCAGCTAAAGCAGCAAAACTAGCTGCCCTCCCCGTCTACGAACAGGTATTACCTGCTTACTTTTGAAGAAAATGTATTTATTTTTATTTATAGAAATCCCGTCCTGATCATTGCAAACAAAACAAAAAAAACCGGCCAAGAGCGTGTCGGGCCACGCTCAGTGTAGGGTTCCGTAGTTTATTTTTTTGTTTGAAAAAAAGATACGTTCAGGATAATAAAATATGTAAACGAAGTTAAAAAAAATGCTTGCTACGATTATACTACAAAAATTATTTTGTACAACTTTTTGTCTTTTTTGTACAAAAACTGTTGTCTCAATCAAGTTCAAAATGATTTTCATAGAAAGTCCTTATAAAGTTCTACTTTTCAGATTTTTTTCATATTTTCTAAACTTGTGGTTCAAAAGTTAGAGGGGGGGGGACACATTGTTTTTTACTTTTGGAGCGATTATTTCCGAAATTATTGACATTATCAAAAAATGATTTTAGTAAACCCCTATTCATTTTTAAATACCTTTCCAACAATATGTCACACGTTAGGGTTGAAATTAAAAAAAAATCACTTCCCACTTTACATATAGGGTGGCTACCCTAATAAAACATTTTTTTCCAATTTTTATTTTACCACTTTGTCGGCGTGATTGATATACATATTGGTACCAAATTTCAGCTTTCTAGTGCTAACGGTCACAGAGATTAAGCGAGGACGGACGGACGGACGGACGGACAGACAGACATGGCGAAACTATAAGGGTTCCTAGTTGACTACGGAACCCTAAAAAGCTGCCAAAACGGTTGAGCCGTTCTAAAGTGAAACATTGCCCTTGGGTGTTGTTTGGATGAGTTTTAGTTAGTAAAAATCTGACACTCCCTTCCGCTCCGCCCAGAGCAGGAGATGTTATTTGATGATTTTCCTACTGCAAATGAAAGAAACCTAACAACAAGATAAATTAAGAAGAGAACTTGATTTCATTTTCGTATTTTATCCTTGTAAACAATGGGATGGTCTAATGGTGTTAAAACTTTTTTCAATTTCATAATAAATTACCCATACGTACATAAGCTAATCATGTAGTTCACTGACTCGTGATGGAGGGAAAAAATCGTACAGAAACTTGGAATTATTGTGGGCTGAGGGTCTAGCAGGAGTTTGCGGCGTTCACTTAACGAAATGCGTCATTTTGTAACTACAATAATTGTATTGTAGTACTAGCTTCCGCCCGCGACTTTGCCCGCGTGGCATAGTTACTTTAGGCCAACGCTAACTTTAACCCGCGTGATGATCGAAAATAAATACATATTTCTGTCCCCTTTTCGACACTCCTTCTCCCCCTTATCTCACTTTAAAAGATAGCCTATGTCCGTCTCCAGGGTCCCAACTATCTCTGAAACAAAATTCATCAAATTCGGTTTGGCCATTTAGGCGTAAAGACGTAACAAACACAAACTCACTTTCGCTTCCTTCCCTCCCCACACTAGGGATTTCTCCTGTATCGAGGGTGCGTTTACAAACATTTAAACTCACACAAACACCCAGACCCGAAACAACTATCTGTAGATCATACAAATATTTGTCCTTTCGGGGATCGAACCCGCGACACGTAGTGCAGCAGTCAAACGCTTAGCCACTGCGCTGTCACAAATGTTGACTTGCAAAATTTTTTTCACATCTAATTTATGATAGTCTAACACAAATTCTTGAGTCAAATAAGCCTTCTCTGTACAAAAAGAATTAGATGAACTTCAATATAAGTACGAACGGCCAATTAACTTGAACCGTTGACCTTTAGACAAGTAAACATTTACTCAAGATCTAAAAGTAACTAAGTCACAAAAAATAAACAAACCAACACAATGACCGTTTTCACTAACACTAGACCACACCTAAACCAACGCATAACTATTTGGACACTGTTGGAAATTCAATCCTCGGCATTGTAGTTAGGGTTGAAATTCTTCCAACAGAGCAAGTTTTGAGTGTTGCTTAGTGTTTGTGAAAACGGAGATTGGGGTCCTTCGTAATTACTTGAAACGTAGTTAACTTAGTTGGTTAATGTCGGTTAATCTTTTCATTTCTCGTTAACTGAGTCTTGCTGCTTTATTTGTTCTAGACCTTTTGACCGACTGCGGTAGGACAAGTTATGGGTTGTACGGTTAAAATATTACTGTTGTCTGATTTTATGATAGTGGTACAGTGGTCGCAATCCCCACTGCTGAGTTAGAGGTTCTGCTTTCAACTCCTTGGTCTCGACCAGTGGAAAACAGTGTTCGGTTTTTCTATTAAAATTTTCTTAGTTACAGTCACAGAGCCTAGTTTTTTACACGACTGATGGCAATATTAATAATTATTTATTTATTTCAAGTAACAAAACGACTCATATTAGGTAACATCAAACACAAGAATTTCAATTTCAAATAAATAGAATAATGTCAGAAATCCTTACTAATATTATAAAAGCGAAAGTGAGTTTGTTTGTTTGTTTATTTGTTTGTTACCTCTTCACGCTTTAATGGCTAAACCGATTTTGATGAATTTTGGTACAGAGATAGTTGGGAACCAGGAGACGGACATAGGCTAATTTTTATTAAAAAAAAGTGGGATATGAGGGAGAACGATGGAAGAAAAGGGAAAACTTAGCGTTGCTATTACAAATCAATCAGGCGCAAGAGCAAAAACTGCAGGTCTGCTTGGTGTGTTATACCGAATTTAACGCGAGCGAAGCCGCGGGCGAAAGCTAGTATACAATAAAATTATGTCAATGATTTATCAATCTATCTATCTCATCTTATCTTAGTTGGCTTCCAGACAAACTGGGTGCAGCTGAATACCAGTATTTTACAAGGAGCGACTGCCTATAAGACCTCAACAGAACAAGCCAGTTAGTACTGGGTAATGAGAAACTCCTTGGTAAGACTGGAGGTTAGACTTTCGGGCCATAGAATACCTGCGACGACTATGAAAACAATTTCAACATCAACACTGTTGAAAACAGACAGTGCTTTCAGTTATTTTGTAATAGCATGAAATTCAGCACTGCATTTACAATATCAATTTCAAACGCCACCCAAATCCTTGATCCAGATATGCCAGCTACTTCATTAATGCTACAAAACACAGGCGTACCCTGGAAGCAGTTCTAAGTGCATTTTAGTGTTTAGGACTCTAATGGTGTCGCTTTGCGCTGCCTGGAGACGTTTGGGTGGAACAAATTGTGAGGAGATAGCGATTTTACATTTGCAACAAAAAAATAAATTGAACTTGCTTTTTCTCTAAATTCTCGAGATGTACTTAAAAAAAACACATTTATTTACAATAGCTCTAGTATTTGGCAGTTAAAAACAGAATTCAGAAAAAGAAAAACATGTTTCTTTTTTTTAATACAACCAAATTTATAAGAAAGTAATAATATGTATTTTTTATGAACAGAAAAAAAAATATCTCCGGAACCCTTTTTTTTGGGGTGGGAAATCATCAAATAACTTCCCCCGCTCTGGGCGGAAAGGGGGGGGCGTGTCAGATTTTTACGGACTAAAACCCACCCTTCCTTCTATCTTCCTTCTATTGCCCTCTACGTTCCGGGGCCGCGGTATCTCTTTCGAACAACCCGCAACCCCGGCAGGCGGAGGCTCTGGCAAGCCCCTCTGCTTTGCTGACATCTCTTTGAGGCGCGCGTGAAACACGAACGCGCCGTCGATACGGCCTGTCGTCAATAGACGGACGGACGGTGAGCTACCCATTGCTCACCGTCCACAGGCCCGCATCTACGGTGGCCGAGAGTCGTCTCACGGCGCCCGGCGCCCGGGGCATCTCCCGCGGCGGCTGGGTTGGTTTGAGGTTCTCTCCCTCAAATGCCCGGCGCGGGTGAAGGAGGAGCTTCACTAGCATGACTGCTTCGCAGAAGGAGGTGACCGCTTCCCATTCCCTCTCGCTCCGGACCATGGACTGAACCAGGGCCGGACGTGAGAGATCGCCGCCGCCAATCGCCTCTACGAGGGCACGGCGGTGCTCCGCCCAAGCTGAGCAGACCGCCACTGTGTGCTCCACCGTGTCCTCCGGGCGGGCGATCGTCACAATGGTGACACCCGGGCGTTTCCTCCCGCCTTATGTGCAGGAACCTCCCGAAACTATCTCCGGAACCCAGGGTAAAAATGGTTAAAATTCTAGTAGGTTATAGTAAATTATCTGGTGAATCGAATCCTTAACGGTAGACCACTATTTACGCCACACCCTGTATATTTTTTAGGTTATCTTCGTTGTTTTTGTTTCTTTTTGTCATTTTTTTTGCTCTTGTTCAGATTGTCATGATTATTGTGTAAAATATTGCTTGAAAAGTTGTTGGATGGATTTTTCGTTAATTGGCGAGCAGAGGCGCAACTTCAAAAAAGCCCACGAAAAAGAAAAAAGAGCCTAAAAAAATAATTTAAAACGCTACCGCTCATACCTTATCGCCCAAAGCGAAAATAACGTTAGTGAAACTTAACAGCGCAATTACTAACGATTGTCTTCAAACGTTTCTGCTGTTCGTTACTCCGAGTGAGTGCTACATCCAGCCGGCGCCCGCGGCTTCGCCCGCGTGGTTATCGAAAAAAAAAATACCCTATGTATCCCAGACTATAATCTACCTCTGTGCCTTATTTTTGTAAGATCCGTTCAGCCGTTTTGACGTGAAAGAGTAACAAACATCCATACATCCATCCTCACAAACATTCGCATTTATAATATTATTAGGATTTGTTTGTTATTTGTTCTAGTGTCACGACAGAACATTGGGTTGTCTTTTTTTTAATCTTAATACTGTTTATTTTATTTAAGTATTTAAAATATTTTATGGATGCTGTTTTGACTTCCGTACGTTTAACTCACGGGTTGACCACTGAAAACTAGCGCTGTGCTGTGGGCTTCCATGGCATAGCATCATGCTGAGTGGTGACCTACCTGCCGCAGTCTCGACGTGCAAACTATTTTTATTTTGTCCCATATGTATTTTGTAAATGTTTGTGATGCTTTGCTTGTTTAATGTTTTTTTTTGTGTGCCGGTCGTAATTAGAGACTAATAAATGTTTTTTCTTTCTTTCAATGAGTATTATTTGTGACCAGGTTTAAGAACGTTCTTTCTTGAATTTAAATTGATCTTGATCTTTAAAACGCAAATCGCCTTAGAGAAACTTCGCGGCACAATTACTTACAAGTCTTCAAACATTTCGGATGTCTACACTAAGTCCTACAAACTAATATGTTTGTCACTCGCATTGAATTGTGAAACACATACCGCGTTAATTATTTACGTATTTATTTCTAATTGAAACTAAGTTTTGGGTGTTTCTATCAAGTTGAAATTTAGTGTGGGAATATCGTATTTGAGAGACAATGCGTCGAGGATTCCATTGTAGTTATGGGTTAATTCTTGTGCGAATTCTGGAATATGTTCTTCAATCTTGCGTTACTAATAGTTGCTCAGTAATAAAGGCCTTCTCTTGTCTGAAGAATTTAGACTCATGAAGATCTAACGCTAGAAATGTAGCCACCACCATAACATGACGCTTGTAACCCTCAAAGGGCTAGACAGATGCGTACGTCATAAGTCCCATGTAATAAGGGGTGAGCCTAATGCCATAAACCGGCCACAAATCCAGTCACTGCGTCCGTGGCTGCTGTATTCCTGATGGGGAAACCCGATGAAACTTTGCCCGATACGATAACCCTGGATGCTCACAGCATCAGTTGCCCTTTCGACTACCAGACCAGCGAACGGCGGGGAGTGCCAGCCTTTTACTGAATAAAACCTACCTGTATTCCATCTTTTGCCCTTTATGTTCCGGGGCCGCAAAATCTCTTTCGAACAACCTAAAACAGGCGGTGGCCTTGGTAGGTCTGAACCAGCATGCCTGAGAAATTTCTCGACGGTATACTGCTACCCATTGCCTAGAGTCCATTGCTACTCCCAGTACTATGTCCCTAAAATAAATGATTTTGCACCTAATTATATTGTTTTATTTTTTTTAATAATTTGCTATGTTTTTTACTATTATTTTTTTGTGTGACTTTATTTCATTTTCTTAGTTTTCATGTTTTATGTACGGCCATGTAACTTGTACCTATGTGTGGTGTTTACTGTTAGTATAAGTTGGTTATCCTTACTAATATTATAAAAGCGAAAGTGAGATTGTTTGTTTGTAACCTCTTCACGCCTAAATGGCTAAACCGATTTTGATGAATTTTGGTACAAAGATAATTGGGACCCTGGAGACGGGCATAGGCTTTTTTTAAAATAAAGGGGAGAAAGAGGGAAGAAAAGGGAAAACTTAGGTTTGCTATTACAATAAATCAGGCGCAAGGGCAAAACTACAGATAGCAAGTACCTGCAAATCAGGAAAGGGGAACCGTGTTACTCCGAATTTAACGCGAGCGAAACCGCGGGCAAAAACTAGAAAATAAATAAAAAGCCAAGTCATAGGGTCGGCATGAAAGCTCTGACACCAGATTAAACACGATGCAAAAAGCATATTAAGACTGTTTTTTTTTCAATTCCATTTTGACTGCAACCGAATCGAAACTACACAAGGCAAGGTAGCAAAACACTATGGGGAAAACGGTATTATTATCCTTATTGGTGTCAATTTGAGAGACATTACCTGAAGGCGACTTCCTGAAGGTAGTAGACATTTCCTGAAAGTGTCATCGTCTAAATGGCGGCAAATAGACAGATAGCGCCCGAGTGAGAGTATTTGATACCCCACTGTGTTTGTAGGACTAGCACAAACGTGGAACAGAAAAGAACGGACGATTTTATAATTAAACTAGGTTCCGCCCGCGACTTCGTACGCGTCGCATAGTTACTTTGGGCTAACGCTAACTTTAAGCCCCGTGATGATCGAAAAAAAAATATCCTTCTCTCCCCCTTTCTTCCTTCTTTCTCCCCCTTTTCTCACTTTTTTTAGCCTATGTCCGTCTACAGGGTCCCAACTAACTCTGAGCCAAAATTCATCAAAATCGGTTTGTCCATTTAGGCGTGAAGACGTAACAAACAAACAAACTCACTTTCGCTTTAATAATATTAGTAAGGATACACTCGTTTTAGTACTTTATCTTTAGGTACTTACATTGTTTTCAGCCTTGTTTTAATCGTGGATTAACTATGTTTTTTTTAAACGCCCCACTCCACTAATTTCTCCTGTATCGTGGATGCGTTTACAAACATTTGATTTGAGTTTATAGGGAGAAAACCGTGAGTTCTAAGGATTGTAAAAATTTGAACCTGCATTTTTTTTTCGTTTTTAAAACCTTGCCCCACACTAGGAATGTCTACAAACATTAAAACTCACAAACAGCCAGACCCGAAACAACTACCTGTAGTTCATACAAATACTTGTTCCGTGCTGGGATCGGACCCGCGACACGCAGCGCAACAGTCGATCGCTCAGCCATTGCGCCAACCGTGCCGTCAAATAATAAATATATAGTTATATTTATAGTGCGCTATTCTATTACGCTATTTTGAGCGTGAGGTCCTGGGATCAACTCTCAGGTCGGACAAAGGGTTATTGGGTTTTTCTGTCGGGAATTTTATAGTCACAGAATTTGAATCTGTGTCAAATTGATGGTAATAAATAAATTGACATTTTGTCGGGTGGTATAGACCCAAAGAAGTCTTAAACTAGTTTAATATTGTTACGCATTTACACACATACATCATCAACATCTGCCTAGCCTTTTCCCAACTATGTTGCGGTCGGCTTCCAGTCTAACCGGATGCAGCTGAATATCAGTATTTTACACGGAGCGACTGCCTATCTGACCTCCACAACCCAGTTAATACTGGGTAATACGATACCCCTTGGTAAGACTGGTTGTCAGACTTTCGGGACACTGACGACTGTCGACGTAACGACTGTCGAAGATCTACAAATGACAGCCGGGACCAACAGCTTAACGTGCTTTCCGAGGCACGGAGGAAACTCGGTATGTAACGGGTGGTCACCCATCCACAGACCAACCTAGGCAAGCGCGGCTTAACCTAAAGATCGACCCGAGCGGCTACTATTTATTAAACCAAATTAAATATGATTAAAATTAAAATGTAATACACATTAAAGTTAAATAAACTCGCCTCTTAATAATACCTACATGAGAAAATAACTGGTAAATATGTACTACGAAGCGTCCGCGGTTTCGTCCGCGTGATATCGAAAAAAATCCTATGTGTTATTTCAGACTATAATTTACCTCTGTGCCAAATTTCAACAAGATCCGTTCGAAGCCGTTTGACTTGAAAGTGCATACATCCATCCTCACAAACATTTGCATTTATAATATTAGTAGGACACCCAAATGCTTCTGCATCTCTGCAGGTTTGTAGGCGTGCGTAATGTTACGCATTTAAACCCAATCCACAAAAATAAATTAAATATAGTTAGAATTGTTGGTTAACCACTGTTGAAAAACTGCCAACAACGTACGTACGCGCAGTATTTCACTAGCTAAAATTCTAAATATTTTAAAACCGATAAAATAAAACTCCATTTCGACACTGCAACATCACAAAGGACGATCCAGTATCGATATAATAGTTTAGAAAAATATGTGCATTGAACGTTTATACCTATCATAAAAATTACGTTATTTTTATGATAGGTCTAACGTTCAATGCACATATTTTTCTGCTCTTCTTAACCGACGAAATAAACGAGGAGGTACTCAATTCGACATGTATATTTTTTTATGTACCTCCTGAGACTCTTGGATATGTCTTGTATTTTCAAAAGGTTCCTCTATTTGGAGCCCTGACTGCTGGTAGCTTGTCGTTCCCTATAGCGGTGTGCTACTATTTCTTTTCAATTTTGTTAAAATTATTTTAAAATGTATGTTTGGATGTAGAGTGTCACCTTCAAAACTGCTAATCCAATTCCAAAAAAAATTACACTGATGGAAAGCTACATCAATCCCCACTTAAAATTTTGCTAGCTGCGCCGACTACAAATATATTGGGAAACAGACAACATAATGACGATGATGAAGAACGCGAACTAAACCACAGGAAAAACCTAGTAAATATACTGTTATCTATGAAAAAAATGTGAAACTACCTACGAAAACCGAATTCCGGTCGTCACAAAAGATCCGTAGAAAAACAAGACAGAACCAAATAACAAATGATTTGTTTTTATTTTCTACACAGCATGATGTAATCAGATTTGAATACCGCAAAAAAAAAACATAGAGTGTACCAGCTGTGAGGTCTCACGCAGGTTTGTACTAGGTTTCGTTGTTAGCGGGGCGGACCGAAGCGGTAGCGGGAAAGGGTCTATTTCTTAGTCCTACTATATAATACTAGCTTTTGCCCGCAGCTTCGCACGCATTAAATTCAGGGTAACACAGTTCCCCTTTCCTGATTTACAAGTACCTGCTACCTGTAGTTTTTGCCCTTGTGCCTTATTTATTGTAATAGCGTAATAGCAAAGCTAAGTTTTCCCTTTTATTCCCCTCTTTCTCCCTCATTTCTCACTTTTTTTCTTAAAAAGTTAGCCTATGTCCGTCTCCAGAGTCCCAACTATCTCTGTACCAACATTCATCAAAATCGGTTTAGCCATTAAAGCGTGAAGAGGTAACAAACAAACAAACTCACTTTCGCTTTTATAATATTAGTAAGGATAGTAAGGATTCGGGTTGGCCGAAGACCAGGTTTCACAACAGGCTCGGTGAGCGAGCGTAGTGACCAATGCTCATTTCCTTTACCCACAAGAATCTTCCACTATCCAACAAAGGAAATTTCACAACCTCATATTACAATTTCCGAAAATCCGCTCACAGTAGGACACAATCTTAAAGCGTCGCCCAAATGTAATTCAATATACACAGTTTCTCAGATTTCAATCGTGTAGGTGAGAATTTGAACATAATGCTACAAGTGTTGGATTCGAAGGTTCTAAGGGGTGCTACACATGTATTCGGGTGGCCTTCGTTGTGGCGAACAATAGACATGTCTCCGAATTTTAGTTCTTTGATGTATGCCAGATTCCTCATGGGTTTTTTTTGGGGGTGGGAGGTCATCAAATAACTTGCCCCGCTCTGGGCGGATCGGGGGGGAGTGTCAGACTTGTACTGATTAGTCGGTACAAGTCTGACACTCACCCACCACATCTATCTAACCCACCCATGTTCCTTCTATTGCCAGGCACGGAGGAAACTTGGTATGTTACGGGTTTGCACCTATCTACAGACCAACCTAGGCCAGCGCAGCTTAATCTAAAGATAGACCTGTGCGGCTGCTCTATTAAAGATATACAAATGACAGCCAGGATTAAAGTCCTTTCCGAGGTTTGGACGAAACTGGTAACCATGGCTTAATCTAAAGCTTAACTTCAGTAGCTGTTATTATTTAACCACGAGGCTTTTCACAACCTTCTTAAAGATAGGTGATACGATAGGTGATAAGCAGGTAGTAGTTTCTTTCATTTAAAGTGAGATACGCTCCGGGCGTAGGACACAGCGAGACGACTCGCGTGTTCCACGTGCACCTCAAAGAGATTTCAGCAAAGCAGATGGGCCTGCCAGGGCCACCGCCCGTCGGGGTTGCGTGTTGTTCGAAAGAGATACCGCGGCCCCGGAACATAAAGGGCAAAAGAAGGAACATGAGTGGGTTTTAGTCAGTAAAAGTCTGAGACTCCACCTAAAGCGGAGGGAAATTAGTTGATGTTTTCCCATCCGCAAGTGTGACAACCCTAACCATATAATATCCTATTTGAATGCTCCTAGCTACGATTAGAAGTCGATTCATCATTGTCTACATTGGAATTAGAGCGTTTGTACTTCAGGGTGGAATTATGTATGAAAATATTTGTACGTAATGGGTTTTGGTGTTCTCGAATGTTCTCGAATGTTCTTGTTACAGGCTGTTCTATCAGTGAGGTTTCCGTTGGAAGATTCCTCATTTGTTATTGTCGTCATTGAAGTTCTTCTTAGTTACTTATGTCACGTAGGCTATGTCTTTGTTTTCCCTATTTAATTTTTAGGGTTTCTTACTTCAAAAGAAAAAAAACGGAGTTCTTATTAGATCACTTTTTTGTCCGTCTGTTTGTCAAGAACGTTTATCTTGGAAACGAATGGAGGTATTGAGTCGAAATTAAAACCTATATACTTAAGTCTATAAACCTTCGGAGCTTTGAAAAATCAAACCCTTAAGTCTCATCATTTTCCTGCCCTTGTCCCATTCTATTTGGGGTCGGCGCAACACGTTTTCTTCTTGCATTCTCCCCTATTAGACGTCACGGCATTATTTACTCCTTTCTCCTTCATATCATTCCTTACACAATCCATCCATATTTTCTTTGGCCTTCCTCTCGCTCTCCGTCCATCAACATTCAGATCCATCACTCTTTTCAAACCCTTAAGTCTACGCAATCAAAATATATGTCTGTTTATGTCGCAAGTTTGACAACAAGTCTTACCAATGACTTTCTTTTGACAGCACGGTTGGCGCAGTGGCTGATCGATCGACTGCGCGCTGCGTGTCGCGGGTTTGATCCCAGCACGGAACAAATACCTATTTGTATGGCCTACACATACTTGTTCCGGGTCTGAGTGTTTTTGTTTATAAGTTAGACGCACTCACGATACAGGAGAAATTTCTAGTGTCAGCAAGGTGTTTTTAAAAATAATTCATCATAGACAATTTTTAAATGTGCAAAAACAAACTTAAAAAAATTGGTTGTTTGTAAAGTAGGTTTACGATCGAGATGTTTACGTGATAACGTCTTATTGGTGATATAAGTTATCACCAGTAGTGACATCTAAAATGAAATTAAGTACTAATTTAAAGTTTTTTTTTCGAGCCAAGTAGCAGATGGCGCTACCATCTTTATGAAATGTCGCTTGTGAGGTTTTGGTGTGACACAAGTTTCTGAACATGTCACCCGACTAAAACGATTTTAAAGACGTTATCACGTCAAAAATTTAGTATAAAGCCTGTTACTGAAACATTCCACTATAATACAGCAACGCCATATATAATGATAGAACGACCAGTTCAATTAAACACGGAAAAAACGGATCGAGAAAATGCTAATACGGAAAATAGATGAACTCAACTCGACGGCTCCATATTAATGTACGAGGTTTTAGCAACGACGATGGCGAGGAAAAAAATCACTGTAATACTTATCTACTAATATTATAAAAGCGAAAGTGAGTTTGTTTGTTTGCCACGTCTTCACGCCTAAATGGCTAAACCGGTTTTGATGAATTTTGGTACAGACATTGTTGGGAGCCTGGAGACGATTTTTTGTTAAAGTGTGAAATGAGGTAGAAAGAGGAAACCTTAGCTTTGCTCTTAAAATAAAGGGGGCCAGGAAAGGGGAACTGTGTTACCACGAATTTAACGCGAGCGAAGCCGCGGGCAAAAGCTGGTAGGTATGTTATAAGTAAACTCATTCGTCAATTATTTTGTTTTTGGTGTCAAGGAATTTTGAGATTTTGATTGATTGTGATATGTGAGGTAAGAGAAACGTGGGGAGACCTCAAAAAAATGGTTGGACGATATCATCTCGGTGGCGGGGAGAATTTCAAACGACGATACGGCGACGATGGACTGCTTCACTGCATGTCGCGGGTTTTGATCCCTGCACGGAACAAATATTTGCATGACCTACAGATAGTTGTTCTGTTCTGGCTGTTTGTGTATGTGAGTTTAAATGTTTGTAAATGCACCCACGATACAGCAGAAAATCCTAGTGTAGGGCAGTGTTTAAAAAAAAAAACTAAAATATAGACGAAGGCATGAATGACAACCAATCTTTAAGTCTCTCTTTTTTATTTAAGAATTTTTCAAAATCATTTTTCTACTTATCTGTAGAATCGATGTTGTTATTTTCATTATAATATCTTGTTAGGCTGTTTGTACATTGAACCCCATTTAATCAGGGAAATCTATATCCTACTATTGTATTATAAATGTGAATGTTTGTGAGGATGGATAGATGTTTGTTATTCTTTCACGTCAAAACGGCTGAAAGTATCTTGATGAAATTTGGCACAGAAGTAGATTATAGTCTGGCATAACACAGAGGATACTTTTTTCGAATATCACGCAGGCGAAGCCGCGGGTGCTAGCTAGTTACTCAACTGTATCTTTCTTACTGTTACTCATTTATCTGTTACTAGCTGTCATACATCCATCCTCACAAACATTCGCATTTAAAATAATATGGATAATATTTTTGTGTTCACCAAAAATCTTAAGGTACATCTATGTATGCATTTCTAAAATATTGATCTTAAACCCGTTTAATTGTTTTACTATAATTAAACTACTCGGCCAACAAAATATGTTACAATCAAACAAATTCGAAATTAACACCAAGATATAACACTTTTTTATTGTAGTGCGCTTCAAATATTCTATTGTAACAATAACTATTTTATTCTTCCCCGAAAAATACTGATCGTGCACCTACGCATTTTTTTAACATTCAGGAATATTTATTCCTGAATGTTAAAAAAATGCGTAGGTTAGGTTAGGTTAAAACTGTGACCCCCAGTAACGACTTGCATTAATAGAAAATGGATGAAATTCCAAATTAACACCAAGATATAACACTGAAGTAAAACTAAAAAAATAAATGCTTGTTTTTAAAATTAGGTGTATTACTATTTTTACAAATTTGCAACAGTTGTTAAATAGATGCTCGTTATGACATATTTTAATTAACATATTTTGGTGCACATTCAGTATATTTGGTGGAACACAGGCAAAATTAGGTAAATGAAATGGGAATAAATTGAAGTACTTTTAAATACCATCCAAATAATATTAGTAGGATAATTATATTGTAAATATCGATGTTTGCTAGATAAAAAAAAGATATACAAGCGTATCTTTAATGTCGGTCTGGTTTAAAAAAAAGATATGTCCCGTAAAACACTTTCAAATATCACATTATATTTCTAAACGCAATTATAATCACTTGCTTCGGTGATAGAAAATATCGTTAAGAAACTATTTTAAGAAAATTCAGAGGCCCATAAAGGCATTAGCACAGAATAAAGAAAAAAAACGCAAAAAAATTATTGTTTTCCAAATTTTCATAAATATCATTATAAGAAATCCTATCTTCCAGCAACCAAATCAAATCATTTTATATTTGTCACAATGCAGATATAAATATCGTTCACAATAGGTGTTAAAAATAATAATGTTAGTGTGTTGCATTCTGCTTTCAAGCATACAAATATTATAATAACACACATGATATAAGATTTTTTAAATGTCGAAATGTATAACAAATAATAATTTAATTTCAACCAATAGAATAAAATGGTAGATTAAGTAACAATAAAATAAAATAAAAATGTGTTATCAATAATAAATTTAACAATCCTCCATAATAATAATATTTTGTTCTTTATTTTTCTTTATTCTAATGTGTTTTTTTTTATTTTCGTATATCGGGATTATTAAATTATATTTTTAATTTGTATGTCAGCATGACAAGACATAGCAAGGACGAGCTTAACTTAGAACATCCTATTAATGTAACTACCTATGTCTTACAAATGAATTAATGATTTTGATAAATTCACTCGTAGAGTAAAAAGATTAATTAATTAAAAATTGTTTAAGTCACTTTTTCAATAAAACTGCAACCAGAATCGATACCAATAGGGCACCTAGTTTCCTATTTTTTTTATTAGTCCGTCTTTTAGTTTATTCAAAAATAAGGGAAACGTCACGCTGCAGTTTTTCGCAACAAGTGACGTCACACGTAAACTTTAATGGGCTATATCTTTGTAATTTTTGGTCAAATTTACAAATAAAAAAATACGTGTCCCTTATTTTTGAATAATTTAAAAGACAGACTAAATAGAAAGTAATTACTTTGACCCTGGAAACTACCCTATTACTCCAGTCACCAGCAACCGTGATGATACTTTGCCGTTCAGGATTAGGATGTAATAAGCCCCCGGAGCCCTGGTAGGATTCCAAAAAGGGGTGGCTAGGCGGCCACCCTATGGATATTGGTTATGCTAATATCAATGTTGGGCGAGGCTGACAGGAAATTGAGACTTTCGTATTACGCTGGCGGAGTGTTAATTTTTTGAATGATTCGTAATATATTTTTGGTGTGAGAATGGATTTGTTTTGTAGACTAAAGTGAGATCAAAGGAAAATTAATTTAAAAAAAACTTGAGAGGTGTCAAGGGAAACCCAGATGGAACGAAGTTATTATTTATTATGTGCAAAACCTGTATACACTCAACAAAAATAATCGTCGCGACACCACACTATTCAATGCGAAATAAAAAATAAATGGCTCGCTTTCTATGAGAGAGAGGGACAAACAGATAGACAAACACGGTCACGCCGCACGGCTTACAACTATAGCAAAAAGTGTCGTTACAACTTTTGGACTTTTTTTTCTGTCTAGCCCCCTTTCGCAACGCGCGATAAGGAACTTTGTTCCAAAAATTCTGACTTAATGTTGAAAGAAAACATATATTTTATAAGGCAATTCACAGATCACTTAAGTGAAGTAATAATACAATTAAAAAGGGACTACTACGAGGGCCATCGCCTGCAGCGGTAGCGGGTTGTTGAACATAAAGGGCAAAATAAGGAACATGGGGTTTTAGTCAGTAAAAGTCTGACACTCCGCCCAGTACAGGGGAAGTTCTTATCCTCAAAAATTAAGAGACTACTGCGAGAGCTTCTTGTATGAAATGAAAAAATAATCATTTAAAATCGGACCAGTAAACACAGAGAAATCTGTAAGCCTACATAAAAAAGACGTTGGTGCAAACATCCTTTTTTAGAAGTCGGTTATAAATACGGACATACCGCAGCGCGATTTAAAAACAACAATCATTGAAAACTCCTGTCGAAAGAACATAATCACATCCGGCTCAGCGGTCAAAATCCAAACGGCTCATTTCCTCAAACAAAAAAAACTTCAATACTTGACTACCGTTGAAAACTTAATCCTCATCTTTTAAGAGGTTACTGAGGTCTGACATGAATAAAAAGAGGTCGAACCTCCAATATTGGAGACGAAAGATTATTTTTGGAAGTCTCAGGGTGAAATTGATAAGGTAGGCCGGTGACGTGACAAGAAGGCTGAATGACAAAAGAATGAAGATTGTGGTCATATGGTGGAGGTCCCGGAAAAAGAATGTAACTCCTGCTTTTTTACTTTATGGGCAAAAAATGAAAGGAATAACAAAAATCTTTTTCTTTGTATATATAGATTACTTTTGAACCGATTCTTTGTGAATGTGTGTAGATTTCTAGTTTATGTCGCAAGTCCCATATATTCGCGAGTCATAACGTATAGGGTAGGTGCTTCCTGTTGACCTAGAAAAAAAAAACGTTGTAAATTAAATATAATTGATTAAATAGTAAATTTCTCCTGTATCGTGGGCGCGTTTACAAACATTTAAACTGACATACACAAACAACCAGACCCGGAAAAACAATCTGTAGGCCATACAAATATTCGGTCCGTGCGGGGATAAAACCCGCAACACGCAAATTATGAAATTTAGAAAAAGAATATCAAGAAGCAATACCGAGTACCACAAATGTGTACGGAACCCTCGATGCGCGAGTCTGACTAGCACCGACTTGGCCCGTTTTTTCTACAGTTAAAACTTCAATAAATATCTTTAACTCCCGTCCTCTTTCCAGGTACTAGCTGGACTCGGTCCAAGACAGTAATTTCCCAGGACTAGCTTAACTCCAGCCAGGAATTAAAGTTGACACTATTATTGTGTCCGTAAAACTATCACTTAATCCTGGTTGGTATATTTGATAGGATTGCTGTAGATTAGAGTTTTTTTAAATGATTTAGGATTTATTTAATGCTAGCTGGCGCTAGCTGCTTCGCCCGCGTGATATCTAAAAAAATATAATAAAAATATCCTATGTGTTATTCCAGACTATAATCTACCTCTGTGCCAAATTTCATCAAGATCTATTCAGCCGTTTTGACGTGAAAAAGTAACAAACATCCATACAGCCATCCATCCATCCTCACAAACATTCGCATTTATCCTTACTAATATTATAAAAGCGAAAGTGAGTTTGTTTGTTACCTCTTCACGCTTTAATGGCTAAACCGATTTTGATGAATTTTGGTACAGAGATAGTTGGGAACCAGGAGACGGACATAGGCTAATTTCAATTAAAAAGTGGGATGTGAGGGAGAACGAGGGAAGAAAAGGGAAAACTTAGCATTGCTATTACAAATCAATAAGGCGCAAGAGCAAAAACTGCAGGTAGCAGGTACTGTGTTATACCGAATTTAACGCGAGCAAAGCCGCGGGCAAAAGCTAGTAATTTATAAAGTAGGATTATAATATTAGTAGGATAACTCCACCGCCTTGGTGTTTATATTTGTAAAGTTTTGCAAGAGATGAAATACTAAGTATCTGTTGTTAATATCTGAAGTTTAGTATGTACTTACTAGTAAAACTGTCTGAAGAAAAATTTCACACAGCATCACGCTTGTATTCCCGAAGGTTTAGGCACAGTTGTACCTTTTTTTCGTATTGGAAATTATCAAATAACTGCCCCCGCTCTGGGCGGAAATGCGGGGAGGGTAAGACTTTTACTGTCGAAAACCCATCCATGTTCTTTTTTTTGCTCTTTCTGTTCCAGGTCCGCAATATCAGAAACGTTTATGCCTTGTTCTCGGCTTTTGTTTCTATATTTTTTAAAGTCGTAAAAGGTAGTCAGTGATCTGAAAGTCTGACAACCAGTCTTACTAGGGGGTGTCGTATTACCACGTACTAACTGGATTTTGAAGGTCAGATTAAGCACTTACTTATTAAATATAAGTTTCATCTGTATCTGACATCTGTAGAAAGGAAAAGGCTTGGTATCTGATGGGGTATGTGAAAGACGCATAGTGTCTCTGAAAAACCTAAAAACACTTCGACTGATTAGTCTTCTCCTCTTCTTCCTCTCTCTAAAAGAAAGAAAGAAAATGAGGCAGTACTTAATGAAAAACTACAGGTTTTTCATTAAGTACTGTCAAAATTCAACTCCATATTATGACAACACATTTACTTAACACCCATAAACTACCGATAGATGGCGCTTACCCCAGGGTTGCCAGCATCATTTCGATCATTAATACCAACGTTAAGATCCTCATCTATGCAATTATATCCCAGTTTTACGATGCCAAGGCTTTTGTTCCATCTTATCTGCAAAGGGGGAGGGCGATATTTGTTTAAGTTCAAATTGAACCCCTTTTAAGTTTGTGAAGCGTCTGTTTTGGGATATTATTATGCTGGAATGAGGGTTAGTAGATTATTGGTTTTGATCAGTATTTTTGGTAATGTGCGTTGTCATGGCTACGGTTTTTTATTTATTTCATACGTCTTTGTTATCATTAACGTCTTGGTGAAGGATTGCAAAAAAAAGATTTGTACTGTTTTAAAAAAATATATAAAATTTCCTGTTTAAATAAATAAATAAAATAATGAACACATTACCCTCCTTTGCGGCGCGCAGTCGGATAAAAAAACTTAAAATACATTAAGATTTTCTGCTTTTTTGCTGCAACGTTAAAAATTTTATGAAGGCCGATTCTCGTACTTAAAACTTATTAAAATTTATTAACAAAAAATTATAAAAATACAAATAGGTAAACCGTCATAAAACTATTACGGAATTCCTTGCCGATAGTCTATACATCAACATGCTGGAGAACAATAATCAATTGTTGAGCAAGTAGACTAAAAAAAAAACGAGAAGAAATAAAAAGGAATAAAAAAAAAGTACTTAACTGAACAATAATTTCAAAATCGTCGGTCTATATTTTTTCCAACTTTACTGGGGTCGACTGCCGATAATTTCCATGAAGCGACTGCCTATCTAACATCCACAGCCCAGTTAAAACTGGGCAATACGATACCCCTTGGTAAGACTGGTTGCTGGTTGTCAGACTTTCGAGCGACTTACTATCTGTAGCGACTATCAAAGATCTACGAATGACAGCCGAGGCCAACAGCTTAACGTACTGTCCATCCACAGACTAGCCTTGACAAGCGCGGCTTTACGTAAACATCGACCCGGGTGGCTGTTATTATATAAATATAAATATCTTGGGACAACTCACACACGGCTATCTGATCCCAAGCTAAGCAGAGCTTGTGTTATGGTAACCAGACAACTGATATACATACTTATATAATTTATAAATACATACATATTATAGATAAATCACACCCAGACACAGAACAAACAATCATGCTCATCACACAAAGTTTGTCCTGGGTGGGAATCGAACCCACGACCTCCGGCTCAGCAGTCAGGGCCACTAACCACTAGACCAACAGGCCCGTCAAAATTGTTTAGCCATTATTTCCTCAACTGGATTGGACAGCAATATAAACACACTCTCAAAAATAAACTTCTTCCAATACACAAACCGCTCACCAAATCCACACAAAAAAACATATTTAATTTAAAGTCTATAATCCGGAATTCTAGTTAAAACCTACTCAATCAGCCCGAAAGCGGTTCAAACCAGTTCAGAGGCAAAAACGAATGAAATCTAGTGAAATATTTTTAGTACAATACGATTGTTGTAAAAACTCGCGAAGTTTTCCGAACGAAACTTTTTACAGAATCGGAAAATATCGGCTTTGGAACGTACGAAATGTGATTTTGTGATGAATTGGCTGAAAGTAGTTTAGGAACTATTAAAGTGCAGGGAAGTTTTTCTGTTTTATTTTGAGTGGAATCTTTCTTGCCTTTTTGGGGAACGGGTAAGTGAATTCCGACTTCATTTATTTTTAGGTTTCGGTATTTCAAAAGGAAAAAACGGAACCCTTTTAGGAACACTTTGTTGTGCTTCTATTTGTCTGCCTGTCTGTCTTATTGTCCAATACCCTTTTTATCGAGAACGCATGAAGGTATCTAGTTTAAATTAAAACCACATACTGAAGTCTGTGGATGCCCCTCAAGTAATAGGGGGAAATATAAGACCTGTCCTACTGGCTGGGTCAGAATGCAGGGCTGTAAAAAGATGGATGAAAAATTATTGCATGTAGCGGAGATGAGAATGTTGAGATGGATGTGTGGAGTGACAAGAATGGATAAGTAAGATTGTAAGTTGCGCCTGTTACAGAAACAAAAATTGGGAGTGGTTTATCTTGGTATGGACATATAATAAGGAGGGACGAAGCACATGTGACTAAAAGAGTGATGGATGTGAATGTTGATGGATAGAGAGGTAGAGCGAGGCCAAAGAAAATATGATAAAAAAACAATGATAAAAAGGAGAAAAGAGTAATTGATACCGTGATTCTGACATGGTAGAATGGAAGTAATAATATTTTTTTATTGACACACACTATTTAGGTTACATACAAGCATTATATATATTTATGAATACAACAAGCAAAAAGAAAGCAAAGAGGAAGTAGCCCTGGGCCCCAAACTAGGCAAAGCCAGTATCTCGGTGGCCCAGTATTTTAAGTTAGGCAAGTTGAATAATATACAATTAATGTTCAATGTGACGCAGCACAACATAACACAGATAACAATTAACTAAAGGAAGTAAAGAAAACGTGTTGCACCGACTCCAAATAGAATTGGATAAGGGCAGTAAAATGATGGTACACTAAAGTCTAAAATATAGAAAAATCAACCCTCTAAGTCTATAGAGGCAAATATATGACCGTTTATGTCGCAAGTTTGTACGAAACCCTGTACAGAACCCGCGAGTTCGACTGGCACATGGCTGGTATTTTTTTTAAACTTTTGTGTCAAGATTTATTTTCGTTTGAGTTTGGAGCACTTCGGAGAAATTCTATCCTAAATCTAAATGAATTGGAGAATAGCACTGGGGTTAGACTTTTTGTGTCACTTGTTAAAGTTTTTTTTGGAACGAAGTTCCTTATCGCGCGATGCGAAAGGGGGCTAGACGGAAAAAATGAAGACCAAAAGTTGTAACGACACTTTTTGCTATAGTATTAAGCCGTGCGGCGTGCGCGTTTTTCTCTATCTGTATCTCTCTCTCTCTCTCTCATAGAAAGCAAGCCAGTTATTTTGGTTTCGTCTTTCTATTTCGCATTGAACAGTGTGGTGTCGCGACGATTATTTTTGTTGAGTGTATACAGGTTTTTTGTACATAAAAAAACACATTAGTACATAAATATACAAGTTTTTTTTTATAATATTTATCCCATTCTTGTTTAGATTCTTTTTTACCTAAATGTGAATGAGTGGAGATATGGTGGGCCTTGTAGATTCATAGACGTTTGGTAACTTTTTATCTTAATTTACATTTTGTAAAGTAAGTAATGACTTATTGTCAGGTCTACGCTGTCCTCTCATACTTAAGTACTGACGCTATAACAAGAACGTTGTAAAACCAAATGATTTAAAAGAGTAACCATGGAGTTTTGCGGTTCTTATCCATAGAAAACGACGACCAGCCCTAACTGTGCACCTTTTTTTGTATTGGAAATCATCATGTCATCAAACTCTGCTGACATCTCTTTGAGGCGCGCGTGGAACACACACTGAGTTTCTTCATCATTATTATTTATTAAAACGTTGCCCCACACTATAAATTCCTTTTGTATCGTGGGTGCGTTTACAAACATTTAAACTCACACAAACAGCCAGACCTGAAACAACCTGTAGGACATACAATTATTTGTTTCATGAGGGGATCGAATCCGCGACACGCAGCGCAGCAGTCGATCGCTCAGCCACTGCGCCAATGCCGTCAAAACTAAAAATAATGTTGTTACATAATACATTACGTAACATTGAAACTCCCAAAAGATTTTCAAACACATAGGAGGACTATATTCGTGAACGACTACCCATTGCGACGCAAAAGTACTAAATCTTCATTACTTAAGCCATTTTATACCATTACGCTAAGAACTTAAGGCATATAATTGCTTAACGACCATAGAGGAAAAGGGCCAGGAGGTAGAAAAAAGTTGGTAAATAACGTTATATCATAACGGCGTGAGATTTATAGGGTGGGCAGAGTAGTAAGACTTTTGTTTATAGGTTCGCGTGTTTTTCTCTAATAGGTAAAGGGCAATGAGTAATTGTGATAACTTATAACAGTAGGTACGGCCGGGGAAATACTGTCTGTGGTTTATTTTTGCGTGTAGTTTAGCAATATTTATGAAAAACAGCACATTTTTTTATATTTTCATATACCTACGTATTTGACAATTTCAATTTGATTTTGTACTATTAAACCAATAAATGGTTTGTATTGGTACTTACATTCATTACTTAATTACTAAAAACAAGATACGCACTTTCAATTAATAGAATCATTACTTATATAAAATTATAAAAGCGAAAGTGAGTTTATTTGTTTGTTTTTTACGTCTTCACGACTAAATGACTTAACTGATTTTGATGAATTTTGGTACAGAGATAGTTGGGACCCTGGAAACGGACACAGGCTAACTTTTTTTTAAAAAATGTTAGGAATGAGGGAGAAAGAGGGAAGAAAAGGTAAAAATAAGCTGTTCTATTACAATAAATAAGGCGCAAGGGCAAAAACTACAGATAAAAGGTACCTGTAAATCAGGAAAGGGGAACTGTGTTACTCCGAATTTAACGCGAGCGAAGCCGCGGGCAAAAGCTAGTTAACAATATTTTGCGGAACCACCCTCACATTCCATTCACATACATAAATTAAAAGTAAAAAAAAATGTAATGTAACCTCACGCTTATAATACCCGGAAGGTAAAGCAGAGGTGTACCTAATACTACCATCAACATTTCAACAGATATGTTTTAATGTCCCATGCAATAGGGGGTAAGCTTATGACCATCAACCGGGCACAAAGCCAAACTCGATGGCTTAATTGCCAAGAGCCTCGACCAACACCTGAGGAGGCTCTCGTTAGGCAGCTGGATCAAGGGCTTGATACAGAAAGCGGTACTCCTGGACACGGCTCGTATTGTTAGGAGGTTCCTTTCTCTGGAGCCCTGACCGCCGGTAGCTTGGACCCTGTTCCCGATACCGGTGGGCTACTATTTTTACATTTTTAAATGTTTTTTATTTTTAAGAAATATTTAAAAATTTAATTATATGTATAGAAAACAATAAATGGACGAAAAATATAATAAAAACCCATCAGCAGTTTGCCCAACTCGGGAATCGAATATACATAGGACCTCATGCTCAACAGTGACGCTTCCAATCACTAGACTTACAAGGCAGTCAAAAACTACAAAAATTAAGATTTTCAATCATAAAAACGGGGCTTCACGGTTGACTGTGTGGTAAGCTGCAGATAAGCGCACCGTCACGCCTACCCAAGAAGTGTACCCTGGAGACGAACACGGGCTTTTTTTTTTAAAAAAAAAGTGAAAAATGAGGGAGAAAGAGGGAAGAAAAGGGAAAACTTAGCTTTACTATTACCATAAATAAGGCGCAAGGGCAAAAACTACAGGTACCAGGTACCTGCAAATCAGAAAAGGGGAACTGTTTTACCCCGAATTAAACGCGAGCGAAGCCGCGGGCAAAAGCTAGTGGATGAATAAAACGTGATTATGTTGACTAGTATAAAACGCGCTCAACCTTTTTACGTATTACAAGAATACCTAACCAAGTTCCTTATCCACTTCTCTAGTGCCATTATTTATGTTAAAACTGTAAATGTTCGTGTCCTATACGTTACTCGGAAACTCGTCTAAACTTCAAGAGGTGCTTGGTTAAAATTGCTAGATATAAGAGATTTTGCTAAATTCCAAGATGGCGGCACGGTCCGGTGTCGTTCTCAAAAATCTTGTCGCTAAATTGTAATCTTTGAACCGAGGTAAACGGAATGGAAGGATTTTTAATTGAATACTTTATTATTCTTGTCTTTTCATAGTTATTTTTAACTTTTGAGTGTTTTAAAATTTTATTTTAGTTTTCGGCTGTTTTTTATTTGGTAGTAAATAAAAGTCTTTTTGTGTGTTAAAACACCTACTTTGAATATGAAAAGGATTTTTTTCCAAGCAGTATGACATTAATAGCCGTCGGTGCGGGACGCTGACTCGGTCTTGGCCGGTTTCTAAATAAAAAAACTTGAGAAGTGTCAAGGGACACCCGGACAGAACGAAGTTATTATTTATTATGTACAAAAAACCTGTATACACTCAACAAAAATAATCATCGCGACACCACACTATTCAATGCAAAATAGAAAGACGAAACGAAAATAACTGGCTTGTTTTCTATGAGAGAGATAGAGACAGAGAAACACGTGCACGCCGCACGGTTTACAACTATAGCAAAAAGTGTCGGCACAGCTTTTGGTCTTAAGCAAAAAGTGTCGTTACAACTTTTGGTCTTAATTTTTTCCGTCTAGCCGCCATTCGCAACGCGCGATAAGGAACTTCGTTTAAAAATAACACTTAAGTTCCCTAGTATGCCTCACTCTTCATCTCCAAGGAAGACCACTTCCTTGGAGAGCTTTAAACTAGGGAGAAAATCACAATAAGATCAGTATATTAAATATTTAATTTAAATTAAAATAGGTTTTCAAAAACGCGCCAAGTCGCGCCACAAGTCGTATCGTCCGAGGTCATTAACGGGCCTTTAGGAAAAGCTAACCCTGCCTAGCTGTCTGGCCAAACACTAAAACTCTTTCACACACACCAAAATACAACAACAATAAATACTTTACTTTGGTCAATTGAACTAACACCGTTAACAAATAAATACCAATTCCGTCCTCGCCGACGAGGGCCATCGCTACTTCCTGATACTTGCTAGAATCAGCCTGCGATGCTGAGCCAGTAGGTTCAAACTAGTCCCTTAATAATGTCACTTAGATCCAGCCTGTCCCTCTGCTGACGTCCTCCAGCGACGCCCTAATCCGAGACTCGTACCCTATAGGTTACACCTTAATCTCAAGGCATCCATAGGAATTGCCTGGTTAAGCAGACTAAAACCTCATGGGTCGAACAGCGAGATGCCGTTCATAAAAAAAAAACTACAACACATGTTAAACTACAGCTCATGCCACAGAATAAGTAATAGTTGGAATACTAACTGCCAACAAAATAAAAAGAAAACCAAATACACGGAGGAAACGCGAGAAATGGCAATACTGGAGATATGCCAGTTTGTTTTAAGGTATATTCAAAACGCGGTAACGATGGAATAAGCTTCAAGGTTTGGGCAAAACGACCCGATTTTTTTACCGTAGTGTCGGAGCGAAAGGGAGTATCAGACTTGTATTGTCTAAAACCCATCCATGTTCCTTCTTTTACCCTTTGTGCTCTTTTGAACAACCCGCAACCCAAGGGGATCAGGATTATGGCAAGCATCATTAATCCTTACTTCCTTACTAATATTTCGTATTTCGTTTTTGTGTTATTTATTATTATAATTTTTAATTACTTTTTGTTTATGTATAGGGGTATGGAGAACGGTGTGTAAAGTTCTTCGTCTACCTTATAAAAGCGAAAGTGAGTTTGTTTGTTTGCTACGTCTTCACGCAAGACTAAACCGATTTTGATGAATCTGGAGACGGACATAGGCTATTTTTTTTTAAAAAAAAGATTGAGATATGAGGGAGAAAGAGGGAAAGTTTAACATTGCTATTACAATAAATAAGGCGCAAAAGGCAAAAACTACAGGTAGCAGGTACCTGAAAATCAGGAAAGGGGAACTGTGATAACGCGATCGAAGCCGCAGGCAAAAGCTAGTACACTATATAACATCACGCTATATCACCAAGGAGCTGAACAGCGAATGAACCCGCGGGGCACAGATAGTATTTTTATATTACACAAGCAACAGTATGAACACACCCTTACCTTAGTTCATACGACCATAACGAAACAAGTGTACACAAGAAATTCAGAAAAGAAAATGAAAGAATTATATAAAGTGTCAGTAGCTTATTAAGTTAAAAGAAAGTAAAGAGGGGTATATACGTGTTGTCATACAGGTCACGAGCTTGGTCCCTGGAGGATGGGCAGAGATGTGGGTAACTATATAGTACTTCATAGTAGTACAGTTGCTAGAAAAATGTCGTTGGGGAGGTGCTGCTAAAATGTTTCTGCTTGTATTTCGTTTTTGTGTTACAACAGGGACATTATTTAAAAATATATGTTTTTAAATTACTTTTAACTTTTTGTCTATGTTAGGGATACCCCTATGGAGAACGGTGTGTAAAGTTCTTCGTCTACCTTATAAAAGCGAGGATCTTCCAGAGGGGAGTTGTGTCTTGTGGTCTTTTTTTATGAAATTTTGTTATTTATTGTGCCTGTAATAATTTTAAGACATTATCCACATCTAATACAGGAAAAATTCCTTGTTTGAGGCAATGTACTAAAAAAAAGAAGAAAGAAGAAGAAGACATAATCCTCTCACTCATAAACCTTAACAATACCTATTCCTTGTTTTGGAAATCTCAGTATTCAAAACCCGTTTTTCTTAACTAACCGGATATCTAAAAAATAAAAGATTAAAGTCGAAGCATGAAATATGAAACGTAAATTATTTTCTTACTTACAGTCACGATATTTTCTAGGTCAACCTGAAACTACTGAATCGACCTGTCATAACTAACTACCTTGAAATCCCTAGACGCCACTATCACGTATAGAAAGCCTTTACATCACCTTAAAAAACTGTACCTAAGTGGATTTTCAGCTTCACAAAAAAACTAAGACTTTCTTTATATAGAAGCGGGGGACGTAACGACGTACATGTGTATACAAAGCCTATTATCAACCTTACAGCACGTAAGGTAAGGCCGGTGAATGGGCAGCACGTTCGGACTCTTTACAAATCGAGTACCTGGCCGTGGAGTGTTTGAATAGGAGAGTTTAGTTGGGATAGTAGCTCGGCTGTTTACTGTCTTGGATTACTCTTCTTATTGTCTTAATGATTAGGAGAGTTTAGTTGGGATAGTAGCTCGGCTGTTTACTGTCTTGGACTACTCTTCTCATTGTCTTACTTCCTACTTTATATTTTAAATGCTAATGTTTGTGAGGATGGATAGAGAGAGACAGAGTATGTTAGGATGTTTTTAACTCTTTCACGTCAAAACAGTTGAACGGATCTTGATGAAATTTGGCACAGAGTTAGATTATAGTCTGGAATAACACATGGAATACTTTTTTTCGATATCACGCGGGTGAAGCCGTGGGTAAAGGCCTGGGTTTCTTCTGCCATTCTTCTCTATTTGTGCTCCCTCATTCATCAGTATCCCACATTTAAAATGCGAGGTACTGACATGTGTCCTAAAAAAAATTATAAGTTTTAAATAACATGGTCACTAACATATTATTTACACTTGAAACGGGATATTTACGAATAAGGAAGAGGGTAGATCTTTTTGTCTACTTATAAACATCCACCCGCAAATAACTTCAGTTTAAACGTGATCGATATCGCTGAACTATCGGAAACTCGAAATAAATAACGAGTATCATTAATATCCCGACCTGTTAATAAAAAATAAAAATAAATCTTCAACAAATTTTGTAAATATTTAAACACCACCAGCGTTAAGTCTTTCAGCACTTAAACCTCAATTGTATAAGTTACAGTATAAATAGCAAACGTAACAATATTATCCAACTTCAAACAACTATAATAACTTAATTTCAAGTTAAGTCTCAAGTATTTTAAGCACTAATGCAATAATCTGGTAAACCCATCTAGGCTTCACACAAGACATTAGTTAAATTACACATAACTTGATATCTAAATTACCAAGATTAACATCAAAATATGAAAACATTAAAAACCTTTTTCACGCTAACGTACAAATAGTAAAAGATATTAAGAGATATTTTGTATGGTTTAATGGAAATTTATGATACAAAAACCATTTATTTCGGTGTTTAGTCGCTTTATGCGCTTGCAGGCTTATTCGTCAACTCGCGCCTCATAAACTCGCGACTGCGCGCGAGTTAGCACTTTCCGATTTTACCAATTTTTATTGTAGTCAACTCGCGACCGAGTGAAAATCTGACGTATTTTAAAAGTGTTTTGTCTTTTGTAGATGACGGTAAATACGTCAGATTTTCACTCGGTCGCGAGTTGACTACAACAAAAATAGGTAAAATCAGAAGGTGCTAACTCGCGTGCAGTCGCGAGTTTATGAGGCGCGAGTTGTCGAATAAGCCCGCTTGCATTTGACTAAAAGAGTGATAGATATGAATGTGGATGGAGAGGGAGCCAAAGAACATATGGGTGGATTGTGTAAGGAAATGAAGGATAAAGAAGTGAATGATGCCGTGACGTCTGACAAGGGAGAATCGAAGAAGAAAACGTGTTGCACTGACCCCAAGTAGAATGAGACAAGGGCAAGAAAATTATATGAGCCACTTGAAATTTCCCTTTGTGAACAAATCTGAAGCTCTAACACGAAGGCGCGGTTTTGTATGTTCAATTGTAAAACTCTTTTTGTAAAAAATAAAATCCACCTCCAAAAAAAATACTAAAATGTGGGAAATAACTTTTGTTGGTTTTGTTGACTATTTTGCCACGGACTTTCAGAAGTAGTTATTTTCCACTTTATAGTGTTTTTCTTTTGGAAGTCGGTTTTTTTAAGTTTTTGGAGTTTACTCCTTAAGAATCGATTTTCATTAAGGCGCCCGGTATGAGAAAAATGTGAGGTGTAAAATCTACTGATGAATGACCTCGATACGTTTTTGGTGCACACGCACCTGTCGTATAGTTGAATATTACTAGATGGCGCTTTATGAAATTTGTCGTCCATCAGTGATATTTTTCGCCGATTAGTTATAATAAATGTATATAAAATATATTATTTATTATATGTATATTATTTTAATTAATTTGTTAATTTACCCTTTCATATGGTATTAATCTTTTTCAGTTAAATAAACTCTTTTTGCGTATGTTTAGACAATCGTACTTAAGGAGTAAACTCCAGTCGTGCGTCGGAGCTGACACACACACTTTTTTTTATTTTAGCATTTTTAGTTATGGTATAATGATATCTCATATTTTTTTCGAGTATTCATTTTCCATTTTTATTACAAAAAAAATTGCAGATCATCATATAGATGATGTAATAAGTTTATTTTTTCTTCTATGTCTTTATAGACATAGAAAAAAAAACTAAACTTATTACAGACGATAACCTCATAAACCACCCAAGCAATATAATAAAATTGATCAAACAAAAAAAGAATTTTGCAAATCGGTCCTGGCGTCTTTGAGTAATCGGTGAACATAAAAAAAAAATACGTGTGGCACTCGGGGACTGCCGCGGTAAAGCTATTGCATAGCATTTTTATCAACTTATGCAATAAATAAAATATTTAAAAAGTACTTCCAATGAAAAGAAGTCGCAAAAAGAAAAACAAGACCTTGGGTTGGATCCAGCGTAATGTCGATTAACTATCCGATTCTCTACCAAACACGCTATTAGAACATTAGAATCGGGATTGAAATAACTGACCGTATTGTGTAAACGACGTTAGACAATGCACGGCCTTCAAGCCACACCTCCGTGCCCGTCGGAGTGGGGAGTGTCAGGTTTTTTTTCGTTACGGAATTTCTGGATTCGGTCCCCGCGCTCAAGGCCCGCGATAAAAGCTATGCAATAGCTCAAAAAGATTGGGACGAATTGAGAACCTCCTTCTTTTTTATAAGTCGGTTAAAATACAATTACGCTTATCCAGTTTAGTTAAGCTGTTTTAACAAACATAGCATCCAGAGCTGATATGAACATATCAATACATTTCCAATGAAATGTATTGATATAAACTCTTAAAATAAACAAAATCATCGCACAGTCAATACTGTGCGATGATTTTGTTTATTTTAAGGGTTTTGTACCCCAAAAGAAAAAAAAACTAAACCCTTAAAGAATCACTTTGATGTCCGTCTGTGTATCCGTCCGTCTGTCTGGCAAGACCCTTTTCTCGTGAACGCGTGAAAGTATCAAGTTGAAATGAAAACCATCAAGTCTGTGGTCCAAATTGATAAGGCACTCAGTGCCGTCAAACCTTTCCCTATCATAAACAACGGAAGTTTTGCTAAAATACTTGCCGAAAACATTCGCCAATGTGAAATAGCCCTTAAGTGCAGTATTATACTAATTATATCCACTCGCAACTTGTCTTAATTATTTGTTAGCCCGTCGGCTACCGAGTAGCTAGCCCGAATCTTGTACTAATGGCATATGAGATTACTTAGCTAAATTAATGTTTGGGGTACTTATTCGAAATTTGGTGGTGGATTTGATATTTTTAGTCTGGTTTTTGGAGGAGAATAATCATCTGCCTAGCCTTTTCCCAACTATGTTGGGGTCGGCTTCCAGTCTAACCAGATGCAGCTGAATATCACTATTTTACATGGAGCGACTGCCTATCTGACCTCCACAACCCAGTTAGTATTGGGTAATACGATACCCCTTGGTAAGACTGGTTGTCAAACTTTCGGGACACTGACTACCTGTAACGACTATCAAAGATCTACAAATGACAGCCGGAACCAACGGCTTAACGTGCTTTCCGAGGCACGGAGGAAACTCGGTATGTAACGGGTGGTCACCCATCCACAGACCAACCTAGGCAAGCGCGGCTTAACCTAAAGATCGACCCGAGCGGCTGCTATTATTTAGCTACGAGCTCCTCTTTGGGAGGAGAATAATGGAAAAAGAAAACTTAAATTCTCAATAAACAAATTATGTCAATTATTATTCATTATTTTGGAGGAGAATAATAATTGACATAATTTGTTTTATTGTGAATTTTAGTTTTCTTTTCCATTTTAGAGTTCCGTAACTCAAAAGGTAATATAGGTACCCTTATTGGATCACTTTGTTGTCCCTCTGTCTGTCTGTCAAGACCCTTTATCCCCAGAACGTGTAAAGGTATCGAATTGAAGTCTTACTAATATTATAAATGCCAATGTTTGTGAAGATGGATGCATGTATGTTTGTTAATCTTTCACGTTAATACAGCTGAACGGTTCTTGATGAAATTTGGCACAGAGGTAAATTATAGTCTGGAAAAACACATAGGATACTTTTTTTTCGATCACTACGCGGGCGAAGTTGCGGACGCCAGCTAGTTAAAACCATATACTCAAATCTGTGGTCCCTTAGAGTTTTGTAAAAACCATATCTCTATGTCTACACAGTCAAGAGATATGGCCGTTTTAAATGTCACAAGTTTATACGGAACCCTCAGTGTACATGTCCGACTCGCACTTGTTGTGCAAAGAGCCTTTTTTTATATGATTACTCCCAAGGGAACAGTTTACCGGGGTTGCGGGTTGTTCCGGGGTTGCAGGTTGTTCGAAAGAGATACCGCGGCCCCGGAACGTAAAGGGCAATAGAAAGAACATGGGTGGTTTTTAGTCAGTAAAAGTCTGACACTTCCCCCCGCTCCGCCTAGAGCGGGGGGAGTTATTTGGTGATTTCCCACCCTAAAAAAAAGGGAACAGTTAAACAGGTTTTAATTCTTCATGTTTTAAAATCATTAGAAGCATGCTAAAACTTTAAAGTAATACAGCAACGATTTTCTGACGACGGGCCTGTTGGTCTAGTGGTTAGTGGCCCTGACTGCTGAGCCGAAGGTCGTGGGTTCGATTCCCACCCAGGACAAACTTTGTGTGATGAGCATGACTGTTTGTTCTGTGTCTGGGTGTGATTTATCTATAATATGTATTTATAAATTATATAAGTATGTATATCAGTTGTCTGGTTACCATAACACAAGCTCTGCTTAGCTTGGGATCAGATAGCCGTGTGTGAGTTGTCCCAATATATTTATTTATTATTTATTTATTTCTCAAGAACCAGATTTTGATTAAAAACGTACTAACTTTAAAACTTAATATAAAAATAAAGTAGGCAGGCTTGTCTACTGTTTATAAATTGACTTCATTAATTTACTGAGCTGAACTTAATTTGTTCCTAGAATTTGTGTCTTCGTCAATATCCTTACTTCCTTATTAATATTGTAAAAGCGAAAGTGAGTTTGTTTGTTTGTTACCTCTTCACGCCTAAATGGCTAAAACGATTTTGATGAATTTTGGTACAGAGATAGTTGGGACCCTGGAGACGGATATAGGCTATTTTTTTTAAAAGAGTGAAAAATCAGTGAGTAAGAGGGAATAAAAGGAAAAACTTAGCATTGCTATTACAATAAATAAGGCGCTGGAGCAAAAACTGCAGGTGGCAGGTAACTGCAAATCAGGAAAGGGGAACTGTCTTATCCTGAATTTAACGCGAGCGAAAGTTAGTTACTTATAACTCAACATAAAAGGGCCAGTGTGAACTGGTAGATTTTACTGCCCAACGATTGTTGACGTGCTGTAGATTAAGAAATCCTAATACGCGTGTTATATTGTTCTTTTTTGCTTGACAAAAATTTCACTGGACTCTCCCACTCGCCCGTAGTAAACGCAGCACCACTTACAATTTAAGTAAAGTCCAGTCCAGCGCGATCGACGCGCTTTCAGAATACATAGGACCATTATTGTAGAATTTGACGAATTGGACACTTCGATTTAACAAAAGTGAAATACACGGCCGGGGAAAATGTCTGGAGAACAAGTTTCTTTAGAGTAAATAAGGTTTTGGAATGCTAAGTAGGGCCTTGAAAGAGACAGATTTTGTTTTTATTTAAGTACGACCCTTCTTGGTCTCGAAAATGTACGATATACTGTTGCTCCTACTTGTTATTTGTAGATATTTGTTAGTTAATACGAATAGGTCCCGAAAGGGTGTTTTTTATTTTAAATTACGGAGATATTTGGGGACAAACTGTTAGAACTTTGACCCCAAATATCAATCAAATCAAAAAAATGGTACTGAAAGGGGACAAACTGTTAGAACTTTGACCCCAAATATCTCCGTAATTTCCACATGTTTTTTGAGCAAAGTTTTTAATATGTAAAAGTATAAGCTTTGAAAATGTATGAAGTTATAATTTTAAATACCTCCCCGTCCCTCATACATAACAGTACTATGGAATTTTGACCCCCAATATCTCCGTAATTTCGACATGTTTTTTTGCAAAGATTTAAGGAAGTTAAAAAGAATTATGCTTGAAAATGTATAAAGTTGGAACTTTAAATATTTCCTTGTCCCTCGTACTAATCAATGCATCCATCACCACAATGTTAAAGTACGTGAAATTAAGTACAAAACGTAATTTTACACCGAAAAAAAGTCGTTTTCCAGCAATAATTTTTGCGTAGAATTACTTAGTGTAATGTACAGAATTCAGGGTGACGGTAGGTTTTTTTTTAAATCGTTACCCCGCTCCAGGAATTTCTCCTGTATCGTGGGTGCATTTACAAACATTTAAACTCACATACACAAACAGCAAGACCCGAAACAACTACTTGTAGGTCATACAAATATTTGTTCCGTGCGGGAATCGAACCCGCGACACGCAGCGCAGCAGTCGATCGCTCAGCCACTGCGCCAACCGTGCCGTCAAAGGTTTACACCCTGTATTTTGTTATGCGTTCCATGTGTAGTATTGTTTTTTTTTTATTTCGTATGGACGTCAAGGCCCTACAACATTTTTATTTCTCTTTTGAAAATATTTGTATTCACCTGAATTAAATTAAACTCGAAGGCATACCCAACATGGTTGGGAAAAAGGAAGATTGGTGATAATGAAACTGAGTATAGAACTTGAAAATAATCATAAATACAAAAGATAGCCCAGTGGTTACAACCGAGACTAGGGGTTTTGGTTCGATCCCTGGATTGGACAAAGGCTTATATGGAGTTTTTTCATAAAAATCTTTCAGTACCACATTTTACCAAGTAAGTTAAAGCCCTTTATAATTCAATAAAGGGCAAGCCTATAGCCCTTAGTGGTTGCTACTGAGATATTCCTGATAGGAAAACTCAATCATATTTTGCCCGACCCGGGTATAGTACACACGACCGACCACTAGACCAACGATATAGTCCCCTTTAACTAGTAACCTTAAATACTATAAATTACGCAACTCAATTAAACACAATCGCTTATGTAAAGCAGTAACTAAGTTATTTTACTAGGCTGGTTCTAAGCTACTAATTGTTCTCAAAATTAGTAGAGCTAAAACTTAGCTAAACTCTACCTCGCTGCTAGAATACAAATGAGAAATTTAACGTTTAATATTACAGCTGATTAAAGCTCTATATAATATGAGTTCTAGATCATTCTCCGCAGTGGTAGAGTCGTTTGAGAATATTATTATGTTTTTTGAATTAAGATTAGTTGCGGGTGAAACGTTTCGATGTAGTTGGGATTCTTTATGATGATACTAAAAAGTACACAAAAAGCATCGCAGTTCCTCTTTGAGGAGTGGCTGGAGAGTCGCTATGGCATCCTCACCTACCGCCTGGAGCAGGTCCTCACCGGACACGGAAACGGAAAACGGGAACGGAAAGAAACGCGTTAGTGTTCCAAACGCGCCTCAAAGAGACGTCAGCAAAGCAGAGGGGCCTGCCAGGGCCACCTCCTGCCGGGGTTGCGGGTTGTTCGAAAGAGATACCGCGGCCCCGGAACATAAAGGGCAATAGAAGGAACATGGGTGGGTTTTAGTCAGTACAATTTTGACACTGCCACCGCTCCGCCCAGAGCGGGGGAAGTTATTTAATGATTTCCCATCCAAAAAAAGACTGCATAGACTCAGAGGGTTGGTCTGTAGTCTGTAGTCCCTTAAAGCTGTGAAATAGCTTTAAGGGACTACAGACTTCAGTATATGGTTTTAATTTAACTCGATACCTCCACTCGTTTTTGAGATAAAGGGTCTTGACAGACAGGCAAACAGACTGACAACATAAGTGATCCAGTGATAAGGACTCCTTTTTGCCATTTGTACACAACAATGATTAGTGTAAAACTAATTATGAGTGGAAACCTGGTGACCTGTAATACAGGTGTTTCAATACCTTCCACAGGCAGCAGTGGTTCACAAATATACTACATATAAACTTGTTTCTATAACAAATCCTTACCAATATTATAAAAGCGAATGTGAGTTTGTTTGTTTGTTACCTCTTCACGCCTAAATGTGCATGTGGTGTTAGCCTGTAAGTAATTGTTGCACTTATAATTGTATCTCGTGTAATTTTAAATGAAATGTAACGTGTAAACAATTGTTGGTTAACCTAAATAAATAAATAAATAAAAATAAATAAATGGTTCAACCGATTTGATGAATTTTGGTACAGAGATAGTTGGGACCCTGGAGACAGATATAGGCTATTTAAAAAAAATGAAAAACCAGGGAGAAAGAGGGAAAAAAAGGGAAAACTTGCATTGCTATTACAATAAATAAGGCGCTAGGGAAAAACCACGGGTGACAGGTAACTGCATATCAGGAAAGAGGAAGTGTCTTATCTCGAATTTAACGCGGGTGAAGCTGCGGGCGAAAGCTAGTAATAAAGAACCCAAAAAAAACATTCGTTAAATAACAAACCTATTTCGTTTATCTTTAAATATTTCCAGAAACTTCTACTACTACTCTCCTAACCTGTCATCTGAAAGGGGCACACGTCACATTTGTACAGTCCAGTGTCCCTAGAGGGCAGCACTAGACTCTACCGGCGTGACCAGAATACGAACGAGCACATTTTTGCGGAGCTCTGACATATTACACTCGCTTACACGATTATAGAATCGCCAGGGGAATGTTTGGGATTGTTGGAGAAAGAAGTAGTTGAGAGAAAAGTAATGACAAAAAAAGCAACAAAGAACTAACATTGTGAAAAGATCGGAAAAGTGCAAGTTGGACTTGCACAGCGAAGGTCCCGTACAAACTTGTAAGTAACTAATTAAAGTATCGAACAAAGCTAGACTGACTTTACATCCGACATGGCTGTGCCAGACATGCCGCTATTCCAATTCCCGTTAGAAAATTGTAATTGTTTGTGAGTCGGTATTTATTTATAATAAGCACACCAACAGCACGGTTACATACAAACAAATTGAAATGAACTAACATAATAGAAAAACTGCTTTTCGGTAACCATGCAAATAACAGGTATGCATGACATATAACATGATAAACATTTGATACAGGATTATATAACAAAAATGGTGTCAAATTGATCAAAAACTAGCACAATTAAAAACAATACAAGATGACCAAACACACATGGTTCACACTATTTATATAGGGAACGTCTGTACGTAGCGAAACTCATTGAGAAAACATCAATAGGCAAATCCGTCTAGTTGGACCGATCATTATATAGTCTTGCCATACGTGTCAGGGGGCTATTAAAGGACAAGATACTGATTATGTAACTTATTTAAATGTATTATCTAAATGATGTGCTGTTTTTATTTTGATTTAATTTTTAATAATGATACTGACAACATTTTACTTAATTGACATAGTTATTTTTAGATTTAGACATTTAACTTCTTAATTTTATTTATAACTAGCTTCCGCCCGCGACTTCGTCCGCGTGGCATAGTTACTTTGGGCTAACGCTAACTTTAACCCTCGTGATGACCCGAAAAAATGTATCTTTCTCTCCCCTTTTCTTCCCTCATTCTCCCCCTTTCCTCACTTTAAAAAAACTTGCCTATTTCCGTCACCAGGGCCCCAACTATCTCTGTACCAAAATCGGTTCGGTCATTTAGGCGTGAAGCCGTAACAAACACGACACGGTTGGCGTAGTGGCTGAGCGATCGACTGCTGCGCTGTGTGTCGCGGGTTCGATTCCCGCACGGAACAAATATTTGTATGACCTACAGATAGTTGTTCCGGGACTGGCTGTTTGTGTATGTGAGATTGAATGTTTGTAAACGCACCCACGATACAGGAGAAATTCCTAGTGTGGGGCAACGTTTTTAAAAAAAAAGAAAGAAAGAACAAACAAACTCACTGTCGCTTTTATAATATTAGTAAGGATTTATGAAAATAACCGAAGGTAACTGAATGCCTATTCAGTTACCTAACGAAATAAGCTACGTTAGAGGTCCTAACTGTAGCTACCTTACACTTAAAAAAAGTGCCTACTTAAATAATAAAACTGATCCTAAATACACTACAGCTACAACTAAATAAAACTACAGCTAAATAAATTAAAAAATAATAATTTGAATTTATATTTAACCTGAAAATAATTTAAGTACTAAATTATATAATATATATATATATGTTTTGTTTTTTTTAATATATCTAATTATGCCTATTATCTATAAGAACCTATTAATTACCAAATAAAGTAGGTACTAAAACTAAATAATTCTAATAGAATTATACCCAGAAATATGTAGGTAAGTACAACTTGTAACAAAAAAAGAAATTAAAATAAAGCTAAAACGCCTGTCCAATACTGGGTCCACCCTTTATAGCAGAACTTTTTATGTCATAATTTTATTTTGCATAACAACGGATAGCATAAACTTCATTTCGCAGAAAATTGTTTGGCAGACACTCATTTATCATACATTCAAAACTCATAATTTTGTTATCATTAAACGGCAGAATTGTCATATCGCAGAAAGTTTATAGTTAGAATCATCTTTATCATTATTTGTTGTCATTTATTTGAATTATTTATTTCTTTAAAATAATATCATTTATTTTAACTATTATTTAATTGAATTTGTAATAATGTCATTTAATTCCATAAGTAATTATTATTCTAATATAAATAGTTCAGTTCCGGGTAAACTACTAAAAACAATCTCATTTTCTATCAATGCAAGTCGTTACTGGCACTCGCCGGCCGCTCCCGCGGCACCGCTCGCTCCGCTCGCTCGGCTCGTGCGTAGGGGGTCACAGTTTTAACCTAACCTAACCTACGCATTTTTTTTAAACAAATTAACCTAATCCTAATAGTTGAGTCCCGGGTAATAACAATGTCTTTTTTTTCTATATAATTCCAAAAATATCTTATTTTTGCCTTAATATGTTTTTGTATACCATTGTAACTCACTGTATCGGTTCACACCAAAATATTGGAAACTCAAAATAAATAACAAACATGGTAAATATCCCGTTTTAACCGTTATTAATAATGTTAGTGACCATGTCAGTTTAAAGACTTATTAGGCATATAAGTCTTTAAACTTAACTTAAATTCTGCCATCTGCATAGTATGAAAAGTGAAATACCAAATACTCGTCGCTCTAAATGAACATTATGCTAAACGATATTATGCGAAATTTGAACTTTGCCAATCGTAATTATACTAAATGTAATTCTGCCATCTTAAAACTATGCAATTGTAAATTCGGAGTTTTAAACATTATGCCAAACGATAATTATATCAAATAATTTTTATGCCTTTAAAATGTTCGTTTAAAGAAAAATATGCTAAGTGTGTTATGCCAAATAAATTTCGGAGCATCAAGATTCTGCCAGATAGAGGGAACCCGTCCAATACTATCTACCTATGTATACCTACTTCACTTAAAAATAAAAACCTATTAATACTTTAATTAATAATACCTTTAACTATACTTAATAAAGAATATAACTATATAACGCTATGGCGCTCATTAGGGGAGGGCTATGTCCAGCTGTGGACTAATATAGCCTGATGATGATGATAACTATAGTTAGTATAATTAACTACGCTTTTACCAATATAGTATAAAAAAAAAACTGAACATAAATTAGCCGAAACTCGGTTTCTAAAAATCTATGCGTACCTACTACTACTTCTATTAAAAAGAAATAAAATGTAAACTATGAATAATTTGTAATTTGAACGAATATTTAAACACTACCAAAATAACTAATCCCTATTTTATAAAATAACAACAAAAGAAATCTAAAAAGAAATTATTTAAAGACTAAAAGTCGGGCTGAAAGCATTGTCTGTCAATAAGGTCGAACACTCTGAACGTCTATTCGCATCAACAGCCAAATATTACACAAAAATAATCCTTATAGCATGATTCAGTATTCACGCGCGATGGCTTATTAGCGTATTTCATGCATAACTTTGGTGTTTGTATACCGATTTATATGATTCTTTTTTTATTGAATACGTAATAATGTTAACTGTTTTTAATTAGAGATGAGTGGGAGTGTTATAAACGTAAGAGTAGACACATATAATCAGAAAGCTCCGAACTGCTAAGTTATCGGGAGTTACACGTGTTATTGTGAGTCAACCATAAAAGATAGACCTATGCTGTCGTAGGATATTTTTTATATAATTTTAAGGAGAACATTTCCGTCATACATGATTTCTGTGTAGCTTTAACCAACTTCTCCCGATTACCCAACATTTTCCTTCACTGCTCTGCTCCTATTGATCGTAGCGTGATGAAAAGTATACTATAACCTGCCCAGGAGTATGAAGAATAATTGTACCAAGTTTCGTTAAAATCCGTCGAGTAGTTTTTGTTTCTATAACGAACATACAGACATCCAGACAGACAGACAGACAGACAGACAGAAAGACAGACAAACAGACAAAAATTTTACTGATTGCATTTTTGGCATCAGTATCGATCACTAATCACCCCCTGATAGTTATTTTGGAAATATATTGCATGTACAGAATTGACCTCTCTACAGATTTATTATAAGTATATAGATTATGTTATTTTTGCTTGTTATATTTACCTTAACTTTGTAAGCCATCTATTGGCAAAACATAGTGAACCTATCTCTAATATACTACCTGTAAAAATCTATGTTTTACAAAGTAAATGGTTGATTGATATTTATTTTTATTCTTACGACATTAATTTAACTTTTATTTTTTATGAAATTTGAATCTGCTGACAGTTAATCTAGTTATAATCTATTGCATTTTATTTTAATATTAATAATCTAAATTTGTATGTAATGTAACTTATTTGTTTGATGTAATTTGATTGTTTTTTTCTGACATTATTATATTTAATTGAAATTCTAATGGTTGTATTTGATGTTAAATAAAATGAATTGTTTCGTTACTTGAATGAATGAACAAATAAATAAAAGATGTCACATGAATTCTACTTTTTTTTTTATTTAAGACATAGCCCTACACTAGGAATTTCTCTAGTATTATTGGTGCGTTTACAAACATTTGAACTCACTCACACACACAAACAGCCAGACCCGAAACAACTACCTCAGGCTATCCAAATATTTGTTCCGTTTGCAAATCGACAATCGCTCCATTGCTCCAACTGTGCACTGGGTCCTAGTGGTGTTATATAGCCCACCCCCGTCTCAGAGAGGGGGGATGCCTTATTTCACACAAACTTATGTACATACAGGCACATAAGAAACTTTGACCGTAAAAACATGTTTTTAAATGGTCTTTTCCTTAGGAAAAAACCGAACTAAGCTGTCTACTGGTAATATGCCGCAGCCACGCTGTATGGCAACACTTACCAAGATAAAAGCCAGCCTTTCCAGGAGTTCAAAAAACGACGTTTGACGACACGGTTGGCGCAGTGGCTGAGCAATTGGCTGCCGCGCTGCGTATCGCGAGTTCGATCCCCGCACGGAACAATTTTTTTTTTATAGGAAACCTTTCCCCACACTAGGAATTTCTCCTGTATCGTGGGTGCGTTTACAAACATTAAACTCACACACACAAACACCCAGACCCGGAACAACTATATGTAGGCCATACAAATATTTGTTCCGTGCGGTAATCGACCCCGCTACACGTAGCGCAGCAGTCGATCGCTCAGCCACTGCGCCAACCGTGCCGTCAAATTTGTATTTGTATGGCCTACAGATAAATGTTCCGGGTATGGATGTTTGTGTATGTGAGTTTGAATGTTTATAAATGCACTTACGATACAAGAAAAAATCATAGAGTGGGCACCGATTTAAAAAAAAAAGTGCTTAACTAAGGTGGTTTTGGTGAACAGAATTATCATGCCAAAACAAAAAAGCATCATTTTTAAGCCTCTCATTGCAAATATTAAAATTAACTTATTCAAAATAATGTACAATCGTCAATATTTCAGCTTCAGTGACTGACGCAAAATGAGAGGTATTTAAATATGTACAGTATACATTCGCGGCATCCTGCAATACCGCAATCACATTTGGCCTTATTATCAACAATATAGGGTGAAAAGGCCTTATTGCGTAAATAGGGTGAATAGGCCTTTTTATGACTGTGTCAATAAAGGGGTTTATTTCATAACGATATATTTATTTATTATTGGCTTTAATTGAACGAGATAGGGGTTGACCTGGTATTCGATTTGCTGAGGAAAGGAATATGATACGGGAGTTTAAATAGGCAGTCGGTCCATCCTAATTAATTTTATAAAAGCGAAAGTGAGTTTTTTTGTTTGTTTATTACGTCTTCACGCCTAAATGGCTAAACCGATTTGAATGAATTTTGATACAGAGGTAGTTGAATAATTAAATACATTTTTTTTTACTGACATAATATATTTAATTCGTATTGTCATTTACCTCTGACATTGATCCTTATAAAATGAACTGAATATTACCTAATCATTATGAATTAATTATTTTTTACTGATAATTATTTTGAATGCTTCTATATACATTTTTTCCTTTTTTTTAAGTTGTTGTGCCCGACAGTTTCCATATGAACTAAATTATTTTCTAAGATCTTGTAAAACACATGTGAGATGCAATAAAGAATTGAATTGTAACCATATTACTGCTTCTAAATGTACTGAACGACCTGTCACACCAATCATTTGAAATGGGTTATAACATCTCTATAGCTACTCAACACAATTTCTTTCTTGAAACCTTTTACATTGCACGTAAACATACAGGGTGGTTTAATAACTAACAAGTGGTTTTTTGAGGTATTTTCACTGATTTTGGATAGAAGATACTTCTCTTATCAAGTTTTCTACTACTTTGACTTGTTAGATTGACGTTTTAAACATACATAGTTAACTAGAAAAGCGTCTGTAATCTCTGAAAGGTTAAGCAAAGGTGCACCTAATAGTGTGTAGTATTAGGTACAGACGCCAGCAGTTCAAGCTACCCATAACTGTCAATTTTTCCCAATGAGCCTTGAACCTAATGCTTTAGAAATAAAGTCGAAAATCTATCAAAGAAATCTGACAGATTGTAGTAGCTTGATTTATTAATGTTTAAGTTCCATGTTTTACGCAAATCTACGTGGCTGTTACTGAGAAATTCCTGATGGATAAACCAATAACGCTTTACCTAAACTAGGAATCGAACCTAGTGCCTCATGCCCAGTAATTGTACTTGCGACCACTAGACTAACGACACAGTCTGACGAGGCATTCAACACTAAATACACAATTTCTCAAAAAATAACTAAATCCCGCACAGAAATTCCTTAACTAAACATCAAACACCCTGTATCGCAAACGTCAAAAAAACTGTAAGTCAGCGATACGATCGACTACCCACAAAATATTCCCGATCTAATAGCATGTCGGAATAATTCAGACGGCAATAACACAGAATAGATGAATGCAGAAGTCTCACTACACAGTAGTTTAAAAAAAACCCTGTCCAGTCGAAAAGGGGTAGTAAGATATACCAATAAGATTACCAAATAAAAAATAAACATAACATTGTACGGTTTATAGGGTTGCGTACCTCAAAGGAAAAAATACGGAACCCTTATTGGATCACTTTGTTATTCGTCTGTATGTCTGTCAAGACCCTTTATCTCGGGACATGTGGAGGTATCGAGTTGAAATTAAAACCCTGTACTCAAGTCTGTGGTCCCTTAAAGTTGTGGGAAAATCATGTCTTTATATAAAACGCAGCGAAAAGATATAACCGTTTACAGCGCAAGTTTGTAAGGAACCCTCGGTGTGCGAGTCCGACTCGCACTTGCCCAGTTTTTTTTTCTTAATACGCTTGCGGTTGGCCACAACACACCTGATGTGAAGCAATGATTTGGTGGAGCACGATTACCTTTACAAACCAATTCAATCAAACTTTGAAAAGATCTACATTAAAATGATCAAGGAACAGAGAAACTGGCAGGAAATTCCACAGACTGGCGGTTCGCACAATACATCGTTTTGAACAGTTGTTACAAACTGATCTTCTGTATTTACCTATTTTGAGTTTAGTGGTTTGAACGTGTTCACATCCGAATCGATTTGCAAGGATACGAAACAATCGCTCCGAGAATACGAATGATTGATAACATCCATATCGCACGATGACGCGTCACTTCACTAGTGCCGAGTATTTTTGTTTGTAGGGATGTTTTTCTATTTCATTTTGTTGATTCTCTTTCGCTTTCTATAGAACACCTGGGTAAAATAGGTTTTTTGCTGTCAACCTTCATTTGGTTTTTATAAAAAACCGGTCAAAATCGAGTCAAACTCACGATCAAGGGTTCCGTACAACTTTGTGACGAAAACAACCATATCTTTTGACTGTGTAGACTTAGAGGGTTGAATTTTTTTTTTACAGTTCTAAGAGACCACAGACTTGGGTATATGGTTTGTGTAATGTCAATTCGACACCTCCACGCGTTTCCGAGATAAAAGATCTTGACAGATATATAGACAGATGGACAACAAAGTGATCTTAAATGAAGGTTACGTTTTTCTTTTCGAATCACGGAACCCTAAAAACTAACTGTGCCTCGCGGTTTTACCCCCACTCGGTTCAGGGCCTAAGTGTGAAATAGCCTATAAGCTTCATCAGTAAATGGATTATTCGAAACTAAAAAAAAACAATTCGAACCAGCAGTATCTGAGATTTACTTTCAACCAATCAAATTCCCGTGCAGGGATCGAACCCGCGATACGCAGCGCAGCAGTTGATCGCACAGCCACTGCGCCAACCGTGCGTCCTATCACTTTTAGTTTCTGATATTTTATGATAAGTGAGTCGGTGATTTTCCCTTTTATAAATAAACTAGCTGGCGCCCGCGGCTTCGCTCGCGTGATGATCGAAAAAAGTATCCTATGTGTTATTCCAGACTATAATCTACCTCTGTGCCAAATTTCATCAAGATGCGTTCAGCAGTTTTGACGTGAAAGAGTAACAAACATCCATACATCCATCCATCCTCACAAACATTCGCATTTATAATATGAGTAAGAGTAAGATATAATGTATATATAAGTAGGATGTTCACTCTTAAGACAGTACACAACAGTCTGTGTGTACTAAATTAAAAAAATTATACATCCTGCCTAAATAAAACCTTTAATAATATTTATATTCTTTTTGTTTCAGGTAAATAAAAATATTGCTGTGAAAATCTGTTGGAAGGCACTAGTTGATTCTTTTGGTAATTACTTATTAAGTTTTTATCGATAGTAAACAGATAAAGTAATTAAAAGTTAACATTATAACTGCCGCAGTACAATAATGTGTTTGTTTTTTTTTTAATTTTTGTGACGCCATTTCTCCTTCGATTGTAAGTCGTTTTTCAAAATTCTTTTTATTATCAAAGGGTCCTGAAAGTGTCCCATATGATTTTTTTCTATTTCGTTTGGGTAATACATATATTGGGTTGCGTGTTGTTCGAAAGAGATACCGCGGCCCCGGAACATAAAGGGAGCAAAAGCGGAAACATGAGTGGGTTTTAGTCAGTAAAAGTCTGAAACGCCCCCTCGCTTCGCCCTGAGTTCAAGAAGATATTTGTAATTGATGATATCCCATTTGAAAAAAAAATTAAATTAAACAACATTTATTAAAGTGAATAAAGACAAATTTATATAACATTTAATCAAAACGTTATCCTTTATTACAATTCATGATTAAATCAGTTTTTTTGTTATATTCTCCTTCCTAGAAACAATATAAATTACAGCGTACAAAGCTGCAGAGTTTTTTCGAGGAAAAACTCGTTATTATATAAAATACATACAAAATGGGAAACAAAACACAATCATCCGCCTTTTTTATCTTTATTTAAAAGAGAGAAACCTTGTCAAATTTTAGAATTATTTTCAAAAGCAAATTAAGGAGTTAAAATACCAGGGTCGCGGGTTAATCGAAAGAGATACCGCGGTCTCGGAACACAAAGGGCAAACCAACGAACATGGATGTTTAGCCAGTACACGTCTGACATTCCCTTGTGCTCCGCCTAGCCACGTAACGCCCAACCTAAATTTAGGTCAATATATATTACGGCCCAATGTACTAAAAATAGGTGCAAGTATTTGCGGCCCAGAACTTTGATTTAGTAAAAATGTTTTTAAAGTTTTTTTTTTTTTTACTTTTGCCTTAACTCTTTTAAGGGGCAATTTCTTATACATAAAGTTAACTATTTCATGCAAAAAATATTTGGAAAATTATTTGTCCTTTTTTTAGGTCACTGGGCCAAATACGTTAAAATTAAATACGTTTTATATCATGTCATAATTTTAGGTCGCTGGGCCGTCATTTAATGATTTTAAATAGCGTCTTGGGCCGGAGTGTCAAAATTTTTTTGTCATTAAATTAGTTCGTTGGGCCTTACGAGGCTAGAGCGGAAGAAGTTGTCATGTCAACAACCTTTATTTATCTCGGGGACCCTAGGAGGTATCGAGTTGGAATTAAAACTATATACTCAACTCTGTGGTCCCTTTGTGCTGTGAAAAATTACCTCTAAGTCTACGCAGTCCAAAGATATAGCTGTTTATGTCGCAAGTTTGTACGGAACCTTCGCTGCCCGACTCTGACTCACACTTGACCTTACTCTTTCACGTCAAAACGGCTGAACGGATCTTAATGTAATTTGGCACAGAGGTAGACTATAGTCTGGAAAAACACATAGGATACTGCTTACGACTTAATTATTGTAAATCTTCCGACGTGATCGATAGATGGCGTTGTAGTCAAATTGGAAGTCGAGTCGATATGGTTTCGTTACCTCGATTAGTACATAAGCAAAGTTTTTTTTTAACGTTTACCCGTCCCTTCCAAGAGCCAGCCCGCGCTGCTGAGCCAGTAAGTTCAAATCAGTTCATTAATAATGAATATCACTCAAATCCAGCCTGTCCCTTGCTGTCCTCCCTCAGCGACGCCCTAAGCCGAGACTCGTACCCCACAGGAGGTGCCCTTAGCGTGAAATCGCTTAGTTTGTAAGTTTTTACCCTGGCTGGAGGTCTTAATTTTTCAATTCGCCCAGTTAAGCAGACGACAACCTCCTTGGTTAAACTGCGAGATGCCATACCTTAAAAAAATGAAAAGAAATAAAAGAGCTAAGATCAGTACACAGTGGTTTTATTTACACATACCCGCTAGTGTACCTACAGGTCAAAATACTCAAATACCAACACGGTATTTAACAGATATTTTTTTTTCGATATCACGCGGGCGAAGCCGCGGCACTAGCTAGTTATACATAAGCATATGAATCCGAAAAAAAACCAAGGTGCAAACGCAGATCCACTTTCCTCCGTTAATCAACACTAACCATCTCAAGCACTTCTAAACAGATGGCCCATTCCAAACCATAGTCTTGGCCATTTTTATCCAGTTTCCACCAAAGTACCTACATTGCCGCACTTTTTCCTCATTCGGAGTAGATTTGCGCAATAATTCCTTTTTAGCCAGACAACTGTAACGACAGCCATTCTGTTAGCCCTAAGAACCCCATTTTCAAAGAAACTTGAAGGTGAAATTAGTAGATTAATGTGCAGTTCTTTATTTGTATATACTTAAGGTTTTGTTTCGTGTTGTAACACATTTGGGATGTTTTTATGTCTCGAAGCGATAGCTATGTAGGGCAAAAATGGTAAAATAGTTCATGTCTAATAAAAACAACATTTTAAGGGATTGTTTGTCATTCTGTTTAATAAGTATTTTTTTAAATCTAAATAATGTTAAACTAGCTCCCGCCCGCGACTTCATCTGCGTGGCATAGTTACTCTTTCTCATTTTTTAGCCTATGTCCTCCTAGAGTCCCAACTATCTCTGTACCAAAATTGATCAAAATCGGTTTGGCCATTAAGGCGTGAAGACGTAACATACAAACTCACGTTCCCTTTTATAAAATTACTAGCTTCCGCCTGCGACTTCATCTGCGTGGCATAGTTACTTTGGGCTATCGCTAACTTTAACCTGCGTGATGATTGAAAAAAAAATCTTTCTCTCCCTTTTCTTCCCTCTTTTTGCCCCTTTTCTCACTTTTTTAGCCTATGTCCCTCTCTAAGGCCCAACTATCTCTGTACCAAAATTCATCAAAATCGGTTTGGCCATTAAGGCGTGAAGACGTAACAAACAAACTCACTTTCGCTATAATATTAGTAAGGATAGCATCTTTAACATTTCTTAATAAGATTCGGTTCAGCATACATTATGTATGATGGTCCCCAATAGAAAGATTGTTGTTTTGGAAGGCATATTGGGGGACTGCCTTGTGTAATTGACTTACAAAAAGTTCTGATCATCAGCCTAGTTTGAATGACTTTTAAATTTGATTAAAGACAATAAAGTACCGGTTTTTTGTTAGCTTAAATGTGAAGTCACGTGGCATCCTTACTTTCCTTACTAATATTATAAAAGCGAAAGTGAGTTTGTTTGTTTGTTACCTCTTCACGCTTTAATGGCTAACCGGTTTTTATGAATTTTGGTACAGAGATAGTTGGGAACCAGGAGACGGACATAGGCTAATTTTTATTAAAAAAAGTGGGATGTGAGGGAGAACGAGGCAAGAAAAACTTAGCGTTGCTATTACAAATCAATAAGGCACAAGGGCAAAAACTGCAGGTAGCAGGTACTGTGTTATACCGAATTTAACGCGAACGAAGCTGCGGGCAAAAGCTAGTCATTAATAAATAGATCATTTATGTATTTATACATATATATTTATATTTTTTTTTTGAATAAATTACTTTATTTTAATTGTTTGTGTAGTATTTATAGCAGTAGGTACACCATTGACTACACCCGTTGTATTTTTATATTCGTAAAGTCCATCCAAAGGTTGTCTGGAAGATATCGCTATTAGCGATAAGACCGCCATTGTAACCATAGATTAAGCATTTTTTTTTGTAAAACAGTTTGGTTTTTAAATTTTGGTGTAAAATAAAGTATATTCTATTCTATTCTATTCTCTCACTGAGCCTGCGTTCGACTCTTTCTTAGGGAGGGATCTTTTGCCCAGAAGTGGTATAGTATCCATTATACAAATGATTCACAATTCTAACCATTTCAGTTTTCAGTCCATTACCAACGTAACAAACTCAAGCACATGTGACTAAAAGAGTGGTGGATCTGAATGTTGAAGGACGGAGAGCGAGAGGAAGGCCAAAGAAAAGATGGATGGATTGTGTAAGGAATGATATGAAGGAGAAAGGAGTAAATGATGCCGTGACGTCTGATAGGGGAGAATGGAAGAAGAAAACGTGTTGCACCGACCCCAAATAGAATGGGACAAGGGCAGGAAAATTATGATGACCAATGTAACAAACTTCAAATGAACCAGCCCACCACAAGATTGGAGTCGAATAAAAATCTAATTTGATAAAAATAAAGGTTCACAAAAAGTGCCGCACGCATTTATCAAATGCTCGTGCGTACACTGACGGCTTGCGAGAGCGATGATGTAGCTTCATTGTTACTAGATGAGACTGTTTTGGTTGCAATGTACTTAGTTTTACGTTATCATACTTTACAAATGCGAAATTTTCTGAAAATTTGACGACACGGTTGGCGCAGCGAATGAGCGACAGACTGTTGAGCTGCGTGTCGCGGGTTCGATTCCCGCACAGATAAAATATTTTTATGGCCTACAGGTAGTTGTAACGGGTCTGGCTGTTTGTGAATGTGAATTTAAATGTTTGTGAACGCCCCACGATACAGGAGAAATTTCTAGTGTGGGGCAAAGTTATTTAAACAAAAAAAAAACTACTATTTACGTATAGATTTTTGTTACTCTTTCACGCAATTCTGCAGACTGGATTTGAATGAAATTTTGCAATAAAAACCCAACTAAATACTTTTGTCCCGGTAGTACGATCGCGTGGGAAAATATGCAAACCCCACGAAGCCGGCATTAATAAATAAAGCCTTTACTCCCAAAAAAAAACATAATTCCTTAACTTTATTTCAGCAACTAATTGGACACTTCTATTAGTTTCATAATTCAAATTATTTCATTTTATATACATATAAAATGTTTTAATTTGATATTTGATTAACTTACAGCTTGAATCACATTCCAATAAAACATATTTTGTAAAAAAATATAATTATAAGTAAAGCAACTTCCTGTTTCTTAGTTAAATGTCATACACAACTACGCTCACATCTCTCTCACAACTACACTTACCCCATCCATTCTTCTTACATCCTCGTCAGTTCGGTAGGCCGTAGGGTGGCGGGCAAGCGATCCATCACGATCGCAGAATGTAAACATGTTGCATAGGGCTGCCACGCGGGTTTGTCTGATGGGATAAGGATAAGTAACGCATAATAGATGTGATGTGTTGGGGATGCGGGTGGAGTGTAGCAGCTAATGCGTTGTTTGTTTCGGTTTTAGGTCATGGTAACAAATGTGTATAGGTGCCTTAAATTTTTTCTCCGCCACTAGTCCTTATTGAGACCTATTTTAGGGCTATTTTTGCTTGCAGCGCCTGGCTGCTATGGAAGTGCTTATTTTTGTTCAACCTTTAACATCGCAGCAACTCGGTTTTTCTGAGTTCCTTGCTTTTAGGGTTCCGCAACTCAAAAAAAAAACCGAATCCTAATTGTACTGTATCACCTTGTCTCTTAATCTTTCAAGACCCTTTATCTATGAAAAAATCAAACCTTTAAATCTAAGCAATAAATCAATAGATATAGCCCTTTATATTGCAACTTTGTATCGAAGCCTCGGTTTTTTAAATAAATTTAAAATAAAACACCATTCAGAAAATTCGCATATTTTTCGGTCTTTTTATAGCAAGGATGGTAATCAGATACGGTCATCGTGTGGACGAAATTTTGTTTTTAACATAAACCGCTAAACTTTTGGGTGATGGTGCATAGATGAATGTGTTCGTACATAATCATCAGAAAAAATGTTTCAACGCCAAATGATTATTTAACAAATAATTAAAAAAAAAGATTCAGATATGGGGGAGAAAGAAGAAAAGGGAAAACTTAGCATTGCTATTACAATAAATAAGGCGCAAGAGCAAAAACTACAAGTAGCAGGTACCAGTAAATCAGGAAAGGGGAACTGTGTTACCCCGAATTTAACGCGAGCGAAGCTGCGGGCAAAAGCTAGTAATATTATAAATGCGAATGTTTGTGAGGGTGGATGTATGGATGTTTGTTACTCTTTCACGTCAAAATGGCTGAACACAATGACCATATCTGATTCCCAAAATCAGATATGGTCATCGTGTGGACGAGATTTTGTTTTTAACATAAGCCGCTAAACTTTTGGGTGATGGTGCATAGATGAATGTGTTCGTACATAATCATCAGAAAAAATGTTCCAACGCCAAATGTATTTTTTACAAACAAAAAAAAACACAAGCAAATTAACCTTGAAAAAAATACGAATAAAAATATCCGTTTTTGCGCCACCCCTAAGTGGCAGTGGATTAGTGTGGAAGCTGTTTGGATGTGATTTGTTTATGATTATCTCAATTGGTTCGCTCGTCAAACGTTTTCGAAGCCATTTGTTCTAAGCCCCGTCTTTGATTGATATGACGTAAACATTTTTATATACAGAGAGAGTATGTGTTTTGGTTTGATAATGAAATGGAGGAAATTGGGAATTTTGTTGTTATGTGAATTTACGAAGACATAATTTTTATCGAAACGTACGTTTACAAATTACTTTTTTTTTCATAGGCGAGGGTGTTATGGAGCTGAGAACTGCAGTGACAAATGCTCACGTGAATAAAACGATGTTTTCAATTCACTTAAGAATGAATGAAAGACAGAACGATTTGTTTTTTGTTGTTTAATATTATATAAAACCATTATTTAATTTGTATTTTTGCTCGATCTCTTTGCCTTCAAGACTTAAATAGAAGCAAAGATATCAAGCCGCTAAACAGCTTAAAAATAAGTTTTTCTTTTTTATATCTAGGACACAAATAAATGTTAATTCGTTGATAGTATTTAATCATAATTGTTTATTTATCATATTCTGTTTAAAAATGTATTTGTTTTTTTTAAATACCTTTCTATTGGTTCAAGAATTTCCCTATTTTTTTTCCTTTATCTGGAAGCAGAAAGTTCAATTTAACTCACTCCTCAATCATGATTTCCAATAGTTGACCTAGAAATACTTAAAAAGATGATAGACAGCTTCCATGTGATTCGCTTTTAGCTGATGCGTCTCCAATTGGCTGGATTATAAAGCAAGCTGCTTTATAAGTCGGTAATTGGCAAAGTAACATTTTACAGGAAAGATAAATACTGTTTTAACCGACTTTACAGAAGAAGAGGTTATATGTTCGACCGTATGTTCACTGATTACTCCGCCAACTGTGGATTGACTTTCATAAGTCTTATTTTGTTTGAAAGGGTATATATACTTCTGAGGGGGTCCCATATTGCATGGGTAGTTTATATATCATTTATATAAGCATTAAAGTAAAAAATATGTGTAGGCGATAACATATATAATATACCTACTATATGAATAATACATCTTTTAGTAACAATGGAAAATGAATACTTTGTAAAAAATTGTTTGAAATCATCATACCATAATTACAATAAATAATATTTTTTGCAAAATAATAAATACATCTTTCATAAAATATTATTTGTTGCCAATGTGGATTTATCTATTACCAAAACCTAATAATGTTAGAAAATATATATCACAGGAAATATCATGAAAACATATAACAATCTAAAAACAAAAAACTAAAATGTATTCTGGTCCGAATTTGTCATAACAGCAAAAAGTTCATATTGGCAACTTTTTGTGGAATTGTATTGACTCTTTTTATGTATGATGGTGAATGAAGCAAAGGTGGCGCTTTGTGGTTTCTGCCTACCCTCTTTGGGAAAATGGTATGAGTTTATGTATGTTTCTGCTACCGAAACATGATGCTTGATTTTTGTAGGTTGGGCGTAGCAGATTCAGCGTGTTGTTAGGCTAGGTACGGCGTAGCTGACGTGATGACGTCATTGCTACGCTGCTACGCTTTCGTAGCAAATGAACTTACCCAACCCAGATCCCTTTCCTGTGCAGTCTTCTTTGCAACCGTACGATGAATGGAGCATGAAGTATATTATAAATATACTTCAGGATATATAGAAACACTCCACAGAAACATATTGTCATATCCTGCTATGTGTGTGTGTGTATGTGTATGTATGTTATATGATAGATGTATAGATGTTTGTTACTCTTTCACGTCAAAACGGCTGAACGAATCTTAATGAAATTTGGCACAGAGGTAGATTATAGTCTGGAATAACACAGAGTATTTTTTTCGATATTACGCCAGCTAGTTTTTTATATTTCATTATTTAATAAAAAATATCTCGAGATTTGTTATAAGCAATAAAAAAATAAAATCAAAATCCTTTGATCACAAACTGGACAGCGTAAGCCAATAAACAACAAAGGATAATCTGATCAAAGTCTGACCTCCGTCAGACCGACGGATTCATGAATCAAACTTTTTTCTAAATTGTCATCCATTAATCTAAATATTTAAGCCGATAAAGGTTCATAATTGAGTTTGAAAAACATAATATTTAAACATCACACCCTGTTTTCCGGAGAGGTAAACAGGAGTATATTAACGCCCGGTTCCTATAAACAAAAACGATTCGTTTTGCTTTCGAATAGTTAGAAAGAAAAGAAAAAAGAATGCGTTTATTCAGCATTAAAAACAAAAAACACAGGGGGCGTTAACATTAAACTAAATAAGATAAATAATGCCAAAAGGGCCTCAGCTCAGTATAATGCCAGATGTGCAGTTTTTGCCCGCGGCTTTGCTCGCGTTAAACTCGGGGTAACACAGTTCCCTTGCGTCTTATTGATTTGTAATAGCAACGCTAAGTTTTCCCTTTTCTTCCCTCTTTCTCCCTCACATTCCACTTTTTTTTTTTAAATAGCCTTTGTCCGTCTCCTGGTTCCCAACTATCTCTGCTCTGTACCAAAATTTATCAAAATCTGTGTAGCCATTAAAGCGTGAAGAGGTAACAAACAAACAAACAAACTCACTTTCGCTTTTATAATATTAGTAAGGATGTACTTGTGAGATGAGAATGGGTATTAAATCAATATTTTTTTCATATATTACCTCACAGCTTCGTAAATACCCCCCCCCCCCCCGTGTTTTTCCATGAATTCTTGTACCACGCCACCTCGAATCAAGCCTTGCGGTATCCATTTAAGTCATTACGTCACCTCTTTCTGAGCCGGTCTCCGCGGCGCATCGCATGCATCTGTAGGCACTCATATTTAAACTCCTTTTTTATTTAGCTAGTAAAACAAGGCCGCTTCTGAAGAAAACAAGATAAGAACATTTCTTGTTATCTTCAATCCAATGCCTAACTTGGAAAGCAAATCCAAGACTCATTCGGCAGTTCCACTTTCAACTAGACCACCAATTATCAAGGAATTGATAATTGAATTGAATCAGAAAGAAGTCCCGCGGAAGTAATACATTATCTGCTTCTATCATGCTCATCTGGTCGGCCCAGTCTAATTGGATGTTGCTGAATACCAGTATACAATGGAGCAACTATCTACCTGACCTCCAAAGTCATTTACTACTTGGTAATAGGATGTATCTCGGTAAGACTGGTTGTCAACATTTCGGGCCACTGACCACCTTTAACGACTGTCAAAGATCTACAAATGGGAGCCAGGATCAACGGCCTAACGTGCTCTGCGAAACAGGAAGGAAACTCGGTTTGTTATGGGTGGTCACCCATCCACGGATCAACCTAGTCAAGCTTAACCTTACGCTTGTCGATTTATGCTATTTGTCAGAGCAGTAGAATATAATATTGACAGTAAAGATATACACAACTTACAAACTAATGTTAGAACATCAATACTTTGCGCAAGTGATAACATGTCAAAGCTTATAAACTTTGTAATACATTTGACGCACGGTTGGCGCAGTGCCTGAGCAATCGACTGCTGCGCTGCGTGTCGCGGGTTCAATTGCCGCACGGAACAAATATTTGAATGACCTACAGATAGTTGTTTCGGTACTGGATGTTTGTGTATGTGAGTTTAAATGTATGTAAACGCAGACACAATACAAGAGGAAGTCTTGGTATGCGGCAACGTTTTTTTTTTTAAAAAAAACAAACATACACAATAACAAAACACACACTACTTCTTTCTGGCTACGGTTTGAAGGCAGCACTGACGTCGTCATCTAGTGTTTACATATAAAACCATCAGTCCTATCCACTACGGTCATCAAGAGACTGTTGGCGCTGCCACGCACCCGCCACATCAATGAATAACTTAATATTATCATTAACTAGCTGCGCCCCGGCATCTATCTTCATGCCTGTCTACCCTACCTACCTAAACTACACAAAACCTATACTGCCTTTAGCTTTTTTTATTTTTTGTCTCGCCGTAAAAACCATCCAGCACTTCAACGAATATTTAAAAAAAGAATTGGTAAAATTGGTTCAGGCGTTGTTGAGTTATGCGCTTACCAACACATTTTGCGATTCATTTTTATATTATAGAAGATTGTTGTGATTTTTTGTTGTGATTTATTTTTCAAAAGTCGCGTTAAATAATTGATGTCTATCCATCTGAATATTTATCAACCTCAATACATCACAACTTCGTTTGTAATTGACTTGTTCAACAAACAATATTAAATCAATATTAGGGAACAAAGTTCTGTTTGTCTGATAAGCGTTCACGTGAAAACGGATTATCGGTTTAGTATTAACCTTTGGTATGCGAAACGACTTTAAATATGGAACAAATTTTGAAAGACGACGTATTCATATTATTTTAAATGGCTGCACGTGTAAGTTTTCAGAACAAAACAGAAAATACAAATTTGCGACATAAACGGCCATTTCTTTTATTGCAAAAATTTAGAGAGTTGTTTAATTCACAGCTCCAAGGGACCACAGATTTGAGTATCCTTACTAATATTATAAAAGCGAAAGTGAGTTTGTATGTTTGTTACCTCTTCACGCTTCAATGGCTAAACCGATTTTGATAAATTTTGGTACAGAGATAGTTGGGACCCAGAGAGACGGACATAGGCTAATTAAAAAAAAAAGTGGGATGTGAGGGAGAAAGAGGGAAGAAATGGGAAAATTTTGCGTTGCTATTACAAATCAATAAGGCGCAAGGGGAATTGTATTACCCCGAATTTAACGCGAGCGAAGCCGCGGGCAAAGGCCGAGATAAATGGTCTTAACAGACAGACAGGAAGACATAAAGTGTTCCAATAAGGGTTCCGCTTTTTCCTTTTAAGGTGCGGAACCCTAAAAACAAAAAAAATCTCACCTTTTTGTCACAAGACCTTTACAGTGGATACAAATATTAAAAAAACAACAGCACTTAAATACAATTAGATAAATAGGTGTAGTACCGACACCTATAAGTTACTAGCTTTTGCCCGCGGCTTCGCTCGCGTTAAATTCGGGGTAACACAGTTCCCCTTGCGCCTTATTGATTTGTAATAGCAACGCTAAGTTTTCCCTTTTCTTCCCTCTTACTCCCTCACATCCCACTTTAAAAAAAGAATTGCCTATGTCCGTCTCCTGGTTCCACACTATCTCTGTACCTAAATTCATCAGCGTGAAGAGGTAACAAACAAACTCACTTTCGCTTTTATAATATTAGTAAGGATATTTCGTTCCCTGTAATGGGGAACGATCTCGTTGCTATCAATCGGGCTCGAATCCAGATTCTAGACTGCTACTGGGGGTCGTCTAAAATGACCGCTTAAAGAGATCTATATTATAGGATATTAGTAGGAACTAATATCCTACTATCATACTATGTATTATAAATGCAAATGAGGATGTACGGATGTTTGTTACTGTTTCACGTCAAAACGGCTGAACGGATCTTGATGAAATTTGGCACATAGGTAGACTATAGTCTGAAATAATACATAGAATACTTTTTATGTTGCTAGTATGTTAATAAAAATAAATCAATCGATATGACAAGACACAATATTAACTGCGTCTAAGACCATTTTAAGACGATTAACTTTAATGGGAAACCGAATAAAATAAGATTATTACTGACCTGGAACTCAAAACCAGGAGTTCATGCTCGATATCAGCCCTTACGACTTTTAGACCAACAATACCATCAGATACTCTGCACTTTTCCTAGAAATTCAAAAACCAATTAATTTATTCAACGTCTATTTTTCTTTAAACCTCCAGTGTAATTATTACCAGAAGCCTAGTAATTAAAACTATTTAAAAAAGGTCCCAAAAATCCTTCTAATTTTTTTGCTTCATCAAACCTAGTAATTACTTTTCTCTTCCAATTTCTATTGTAATAGATTTTTTGTTGCTAAAGGCAAAAAAAATATTGGTAGAGCTTTAGGTCAATGATTGCAGAATAAGAAATTACATATTTTTATTTATTTAACACAGAGTAAAGTCGGGATAGATGCCACACTTCCAGAAATAATTGTTTATATCCCTCTACAAAAATCAAAATATTTTGTTTTTAAAACTGGCAAATACATATTCGCAAAAGGATAAAACTATCTTTGATATTTCAAGCGTAGCAGCGAAAACGCTGCTACGCTAGAAATATCAGATAGGTTTTTAAATAAAGGTCCACATGAACATGAACCTTTATATTCTGGGAAATGTTGAAGTCTATATAAATTAGGATAGACGGCCCACTAAAAAGCAAGGCAAATATAACCATAAAACTTTGATCGCAAATTGCCTACCCATGCAATCGCACGGAGACAAAAATTGTGTTGAAGTTTGTAATTTTGCCGCTAGAAAATCCCACGGGGCACATTGTAGAAACACCCATCAAAAATAAGGTCAATCTTTTAAAACGCCCTGTGGCTTATACAGTGCGAACCAACTCCATATTGGCACCATTCAAATCACTGCGAACCGTCATAAAATCGCGAACATTAAATAAAACCTTTTTATAACTGAAATGAGAGAGATGGCGATATGTTTCTCACTTCCTTCCATATTTTCTCTCTTTCTACAAAGAATTTCCATACTTAAGAATCAATATTTGGACTTTGAGAGAAACCGCTATAGGTTTATGACGTCCATTGGAAAAGCTCGTAAAATATTTTAATATCTTTTGTCCATAGCGCAACAGTGTTACCCCTAGAGTTATGACTGAACCGGTTATACCCGGTTATTACTGAGACGGTCCGGATGCAGATATAAGGTTATTCAGTCGTTCTTGACTGTGCTCTCTGATAATTTAATTGTATAGAATAGCTACATACCGACCTACCTACCTACTCAAAAAAAAAAATACAACCGATTCTCAGACCTATTCTACTAATATTTTAAATGTGAATGTTTGTGAGGATGGATGGATGTATGGATGTTTTTTTTCTCTTTCACGTCAACGCCACTATCCATTTTTCAATTGAATATTACGTTTAAGATATTAATGCTATTGTTATTAAATTTATTATGAACTGAAAAAAACTATATTTGTTATAAACCCAAAATATTTCTCCTAAAATTAAAAGATTTATTAAGCTACGGAACGCTTTTTTACCTTTTGTGAATATTTTTTTTGAATCTGGATAGAGGCGGATTTGCACTTAGACCCCTCAAATATAGAATTTCATAAATATCTGTCAAGCCGTTTCGGAGTAGTCTGGCAATTAAGACTGTGACACTAGAATTTTATATTAAAGAAAAACATAATACATATATGCAGACTCGTCTCAAATTAAATTGTTGTTATTTTTATAAATCGCTTTACTTTTATTTTTTGTTTATTTATGTAAATAAGTATTTATTTAAATATTGTATTCTGAAATTTTCTGTCACATTGCACTTACTGTTTATACCTGCTTCGCCATAAGGTTGACTGGTAGAAAATGTCCAAGACATTATGTCCGCCTTTATGCAATGTTTTTAACATGTGCATGAAGTTTTAACAAATATAAATTTCTTTAAGACACTTTTTTTAACGTCTGTCACGTTGGTATTGTTAATTTAGATTAACAATACCAACGTGTCTGTCACAGAGATTTTTTTTTAATCTATGTTTGTTGTCAATGATGCTCATATTTGTGTGTCTAGCCAAAAACAAAAAATATAAAATGTATTATTTAGATTTATTGCATCGATTAATCTAAAACTGTATTACTTTCTAAAGTTTTATTAGAAAGCTGATATCAACTCATAATTCACCATACAATTTGACAGATTTATTACAAAAAAAAATATTGACTTATATTTTTTTTTCTACGACCCCAAGGTCGCAAGCCACAGTAGTTACTCGTATGCCACATTAGATAGAAAATATAAATTATATACAAAATATTGATATCATATTTATGTCAGTATAATAAATCGTCGATGGATTTATAGACTGTCTAGAGGACATTCCAATTTCCATGGTGTATTGGAGTTTGGATATCTATTTTATACGTATTATACTGAATTGAGAATTAAGCCAAATATGTTTCACTGTACAAATGACCCAACAGAGAATAGTTACATTTTGATTTAAGTGAGAAATCTTTGTAATTACGGCCGAGGCGGATTTACCTCAAGAGCCGCCAGGCGAGGGAGCAGAGAACAGCAGTGACAAATTCTCACGTGAATCAAGCGATGTTATTATTAAATAACGTAATTATTGAACACTTATGGAGAAATTCAATAAAAGAATCAAAGTAATTTGGTATTGGGATTGTAACAGCATCTTTTTTTGTTTTGTTGACACTCAAAAGTGCCTGTAATTGTCTAATTGAAATAAATGCTTTGAGTTTGAGTTTGCTGGGTATGTAACGGGTGGTCACTCATCAACGGACCAACCAAAGCAAGCGCGGCTAAATATAAAGATCAATCCAAGCGTCTGTTATTATTTAGCCACGAGACTAACAACTTAATCAACAAATAAATAAAAACCACACAAACAACTTTATTTTCTTAGCAAGCAACATTGAAAGCCTTTTGTTCTTAATCAAGTGTAAAAGCTAGCACAGCAAGGGACCATTTCAAGCCGTTTGTAGCTGTTATTTAATTTACAACCCGGAGTATTGCACAAATAGATTTAGCGGATGCTACTTAAAGCGAGGAGGGACACTGGGGGAACTATGGTACTGAAATACATAACTTCCGTTGGAAAATTTCTTTGAAATTATAGTTTTTATTTATTTCTTCATCCTTAATATAAATTATTATAAACACGAAAGTGAGTTTGTTTGTTTGTTACGTCTTTACGCCTAAATGGCAAAGCCTATTTTAATGAATTTTGGTACAGAAATAGTTGAGACCCTGGAGACGGACAAAGGCTTTACTTTACTTTTTGTCTCTTGTTAACCCCCCACTTCCTTAAAATAGGAGGTGAAAGTTTGTATGCGGACAATTTGTCACTAACAAAAACATTCTGCATAATTTTTTTTTTAGAAATTCGCCCCCAACCCCTTAAAAGATTGCACGAAATTTTATAGGGGACTTTTTCCAGTTTTCAAGGTAGGAAGCTAAAAATCGGTACACACACTCTTTGTTACCAAAGAAAAATACCTGCAAATCAGGAAAGGGGAACTGTGTTATCCCGAATTCAACGCGTTAATACGATAACATTGTGTTAGGCGCGTCGCTCACTGGTAAGTCGAGGCGGGCGCGGCGTCGCGTCATTGGCGGTGTGGCGTCGAAGCACGGGTGAGGATATAGGTCTCTGCATAGGAGTCGAGGCGCAGGCGTATATGCTTCCTTCACATTATTAATTCATTCACCATTTCGTCGTCAGAAGACGAAGACGTAATAGACTTATACAAGTTCTTAATTTAAATAGAAGAAGATTTTGGGTGCATCCATATAAGTTGCGACAGTGTGACAAAAGAGGTTTATTCAGAGCTACACATGACTTAAAAAAGTTATCCCGACAAGTTCAAAAAGTTTTATAAAATGTCACCAGAAACATTCCATTTACTATTTGAAAAAACGAAGAATAGTTTACAGAAGAAGGACACTAACTGGAGGAAATCAATTTGCCCTGAAGAAAGGTTAGGTACTCGTTACTGGTCATAAATACAAGGATTTAATAGAACAATTTCAATGAAATTTCAATAAAACGTCTAAACGCAGCTCCGCATGAAACCAAATGACAAAATGGCGGCGGCGTCGTAGCTTGGGCACACTTGAGCGCCCCACCTGCGCCTGCACCTGGCCTCCGCCTCGCCTTCACCTCGCCTCCGCCCCGACGCCACCTCGCCCGCGCCGCGACTCTTGTCTATGAGCGCACTGCCATTCATTTGTAAAGAAATTAAGGTGTTTTACTCAGTAAAAGTTTGAAAAAAAGTTCACGTGGTGAGCAAATTGCCGCTAAACATCACCAGCTGTTGTGCATCTCCCCTTTCTGCAGTCTCTCCTATTTAATATTGAGTCAAAACTTTGGCAGTGGGAGTTAACTAAAAGGCAAAGCCAGCTACTAACTAAATAAATGAACTTATCGCGTAAAATACTGACGTTTTTCTGCCGATGCGCGATGGCGGCAAAATGCTCACAGCTCGCTTTCTCTGAGTTGAAGTGAAGACTTGGTTATTGGTGCAGAATATTTTAAGGCAACCTAGAACCCCGAGTATTGCACAAATAGACTAAGCGAATGTCACTTAAAGCGGGGAGGGACACTAAGTAACTGTGCTTAGATATGCCACTTTCGTGGTCATTTTTCTTAGAGATAAATGGTTTTAAAGTGTTTTATTAGAAAAGTTAATAATGTCATATCATAAGGGTTTTGTACTGGTATTTTTTTCAGACAAGTTTCTTTGAAACTTATTTATTAAAAACTGAGGATTGAGTTGTCAAATCGTCTGAAAAAATATGTTTTCGGTAGCGTAAATATAAGAAATATCACCTTGTTAACACAAAACAGTGTTTTTTTTTCTCAATTTTCTGTGCATTTTGACATTTTTTATCAGTTTAGAATGAATTAATTTTACTTTTTTTTACTAATTTCTAAATTTAGCTCTAGATTTTTCATATATTTATTACTAGCTTCCGCCCGCGACTTCGTCCGCGTGACAATAATAAAAACAATTACACTAGTATTTCAACCCTCAAACACAAAACTAACCTAAAAAAATCCTGCCAACCCCTGAAAACTAACTAAAACGTTAAACGAGAAACTCTCACTTCACAATATACGAAGGCTACATTTTTTCAGCCTGGAAGTAATTTTTTCAGTAGCACAATAATGTTGTTCCCGTAAATTAGTTTTCTAAAAGCACTTGGGACTTTTAGTGATGGATAACCATTTCGGTGCGTTTATTTTCAGCGACTTTTCTCTCGTTTTTTTTCCGTCAGTAAACAAACAGATGGGTTTATTTTCTGTTGAGTGATGCGTGACGTGACGTATTTTGTTTTCCATTGGGTGTTTGATAGCGAGGAGCTCGTAGCCAAATAATAGCAGCCGCTCGGGTCGATCTTTAGGTTAAGCTGCGCTTGCCTAGGTTGGTCTGTGCATGGGTGACCACCCGTTACATACCGAGTTTCCTCCATGCCTCGGAAAGCACGTTAAGCCGTTGGTCCCGGCTGTCATTTGTAGATCTTTGACAGCCGTTACAGGTAGTCAGTGTTCCGAAAGTCTGACAACCAGTCTTACCAAGGGGTATCGCTTTACCCAGTACTAACTGGGTTGTGGAGGTTAGATAGGCAGTCGCTCCATGTAAAATACTGATATTCAGCTGCATCCGGTTAGACTGGAAGCCGACCCCAACATAGTTGGGAAAAGACTAGGCAGATGATGATGGGTGTTTGATAGTGAAGCCAATCTGAAAGAATCTGTAGACAACCTGGTGTTGCCATTGTTATTTTAAAATAATAAAAAAAACAGACAAGTGCGACTATATGCAGCCATATCTTTAGACTGCGTTAACTTAGAGAGTTGATTGTTCCACAGCTCTAAGGGACTACAGACTTAAGTCATTGTTTTTAATTTCAACTCGATATCTTTATACGTTTCCGAGATAAAAGGTCTTAACGTCTGTCAGACACACGGACAACAAAGTGATCCAATAAGGGTTCCGTTTTTTCTTTTGAGGTACGGAACCTTTAAATAACTTTACGATCTATTTTGGAGATACGCAGAAGTTTAAAATAAACAAAAGCCTTTTGACTTAATTTCAAGTTATTTCGAAATAATAATGTTCTTATATAAGCCCACTAAACAGTGATAATCACTATAGCCGGCAACTTTCAGTAATTGATTATTGAATACTATTGGCGCAATAATATGAATTAATTTAGGAACTAGATGATTATTGTCTAATGAAAATCGTTTTATATTCAAAACATTATATTTAATTTATATCGATTATTAAGAATTGTTTGTTAAATTGCTAGATTGCCAAGATTATAATAATTTATTCTTATTATTAAAAATGTACAACATGAATAAAATTGTGCATGTGAAATAAATTTGGTTTGACTTGAACTAAATTTAAGAATTAATATCGTGGATTTGCGAAAAGGAAAAGTAACACCTGATACTCATTAAGTATAATCTAAACCATCCTTACTCCCGTGTCGTGTTCCATGCGCACCTCAAAGAGATAAATTAGAGAGAGATGCAAAGCACAGGGGCCTGCCAGGGCCACTGCCTGCCCACTGCCTGAAAATAAAGGGCAAAAGAAGGTACAGACGCCAGCAGGTCAAGCTACCCGAAACTGTAAATTTTTCCCAATGAACCTTGAACCTAATACTTTAGAAATAAAGTCAAAAATCTATCAAAGAAATCTGACAGATTGTAGTAGCTTGATGTGCAGGCGTCTGTACAGGGATGGGTTTTAGTCACTAAAAGTCTGACAGTCCCTCCCGCTCCGCCCAGAGCGGGAAAATATATTTCATGATTTTCCATCCGTAAAAGAAAAAAAAAAACAAGCCTTACCTTTAATAAGCATGACGACACGGTTGGCGCAATGGCTGAGCGATCGGCTGCTGCGCTGTGTGTCGCGGGTTAGACCCCTTCACGGAACAAACATTTGTATGGCCTACAAATAGTTGTTTCTGGTCTGGCTGTTTGTGTATGTGAGTTTAAATGTTTGTAAACGCACCCACGATACAAGAGTATTCCTAGTGTAGGGTGAAGTATAAATCAACGATCCTGAATTCTTCAAAACATTTACCTAATCCGTTTTATCTACACAAAATCAAGGCCACACTTCACTCTGCTTACCCCGTAATCTAGATCCGTGAGCACATCATTTATATGCAGCCCCCAGTCTGCCAGGCAAGAGTACCAATCTAGTATAAAGGTCTGAGCGCAAATACTTAATCACTAATTACCTAGCCATCATAAATGTAATTAATTTTAGCGGTATCTTCTTGTAGGTTGCAAGTGAGGAGAGGGGAGCGATTTTCGAGTTTCCTTAAGCTGTTGATTCATGGTTTGAGTTTTTTGGCAATTTGAATGTCATTTAATGGTGGATAGTTATAAAAATACAACGTTCAACATATTTTTCGTCAGACTGCAATTGATTGAACAGCAAAATGAAACATAGATTAAATCACTTCACGACTAAATCCTTACTAATATTATAAAAGCGAAAATGAGTTTGCTTTGTTACGTTTTCACGCCTAAACAGTTTTTGATGAATTTTGGTACAGAGATAGTTGGGACCCTGGAGACGAACATAGGCATACTTTTTTTTAAAAAAAGATTGAGATATGAGGGAGAAAGAAGGATGAGAAGGGAACTCGAAGCATTGCTATTACAATAAATGAGGCACAAGGGCAAAAACCACAGCTTGCAGGTACCTGTAAAACAGGTAAGGGGAACTGTTGTACCCCGAATTTAACGTAGTAATTGGGTCCCGTTCTACCCTACGAATACTTAAAAAAGATAGCATTGTGACAAATAGGAAAGAAAGAAAAAAAACGAGACGAGCATACAAAATAACAAAAAAAAACATTGAATAAACAAACAATCAAATCCATTTACAACATTATTTTTAGTAAATGCGAAACCTGAATATAGTTTGTTCAGAATAAGTAACTGAATCGATTCCAATCATTTTTACACCATTTTATATTTTTTCCCAAAAATATTTAAAAAAAGTTTATAATATGGACACCATGCGACACTAAGTACCTATTCGCAAGCGCTACCCTACACTTGACCATTACGACAGTCCAAAGCCTGCCAGACAGTTTGATGGAAAATGTATCACCAGTTAATTACCTACAATACAAACTGAGACATTATTATTATCAATGAAAGCAAGGCCCGCGGCGCGAAGACGCCGCCGCCGCCATACGCCGTTGGTGACAGTGTATTTGTACGGACATCCAGGTAACATAACAAGCTTATAACTTTGTGGTTTTTCATGATACAGTTTTGAAATTTTGTGCATAGGTAGATTCTTTATATAAAAATACTAGACAGGTGTTTCGGCTTTCGCATAAACTAAAAATTATGTTGTAGAACAAAAAAAATAAAAGCCACAAGTAGGTCATCACTCAGCATGATGCTGAGCTATGGGAGCCCACAGCACAATGCTGGTTTTCGGCGGTCAACCCGTGAGTAAAACTTACGAAAGTCAAAACAGCATACATACATAGATAGGCTAATTAACTTCAAACCCTAATGGACCCTATGCCCGCTAAACTCTGACTCTTTACGCCACTGGCAGCCTAGTAGAGGCTCTACGCAAAAACGGAGCCCCGCTCATCCCTGATATTAACGTCGGCACATGAAGGATGGCACTACACCGGAGGGAAGCAGACGCCGAATAAATATACAATGTATTGTTAGAGTATGAATTGAGTGTAGAGCGCAGCTTAATGTAGGTATCAATGTGTGATGCAAACTGTTACAGTATCTTTTTAACGTCATTATATAATTTATTTATTTAAACTTCAAGTACAATAGTGGTAAATACGCGGACATAATAGTTCACCACTTTTGGGTAAAATACGACAACATTGTGATAGGGTACAAAAATTATTTAATATATATTTATAAACAATAAATATATAAAATATCTATATGCATGAATCTGACAACAAGTGCATTGAGCGACCCGCCAGACACCTGTCTGGCCGGTAAGTCCTCCATTCCTAATGGGAAGGGAAGGAAGCATTTTTTTTAAAAAAAAACTTTGCCCCACACTAGGATTTTTTCCTGTATCGTGGGTGCGCTTACAAACATTAAACTCACAAACACAAACAGCCAGACCCGGAACAACCATCTGTAGGCCATGCAAATATTTGTTCCGTGCGGGAATCGAACCCGCGACACGCAGTGCGGCAGTCAATCGCTCAGCCACTGCGCCAACCGTGTCGTCACACACATTTACACCCTTTTCCTTATATTCCCGAAGCTTTTATGTATAAATATCAATCGTACCGTTAAATCGTGCCCTTCAATCGTGCCATTCAATCGTGCCGTTCAATAGTGCCGTTCAATCGTCTATAGCTTGTCTCATCCATACTCGAAGCCCTACCTTCTAATTTATACACCGTCGCCATTTAGAATATCTGTGGTTATAACGTAAAATTATTATTTTCTCTATTCCGTCTGCATAATTACGGTAGCATTGTAAATGTTTGTAATTTTGGCGTCGTGTTATGAGAAATTTCAAAAGATATTAGTTTAAAGTATTGTTATGACCTGTGAAATGGGGTGGGTTGGATATAATTGTGTGGTGCGGTAAGTCGGGTAGACTATATTTAGATAGTGAAATCTTTACTGTTTTATCAACAGTAGTGGAGGAAAACGGAGTTTTGTAAACGTTTTATTGATTAACTAGCTTTTGCCCGCGGCTTTGAACGCGTTAAATTCGGGGTAACATAGTCCCCCTTTTCTGAATTGCAGGTACCTGTAGTTTTTGCCCTTTATTTATTGTAATAGCAATGCTAAGTTTTCGCCTTTCTTCCCTCTTTCTCCCTCATTTCTCACTTTTTAAAAAAAACTGCCTATGTGTGCTCCAGGGTCCCAACTATCTCTGTACCAAAATTCATTAGAATCAGTTTAGCCAATAAGGCGTGAAGACGTAACAAACAAACAAACTTACTTTCGCTTTTATAATATTAGTAAGGATGTTGTTTTTTTTAAATTATGCCAACTGGTTACATTTCACATACACCATCCACTTGCTCGGCCAAGATTAATGAAGTCACCCAATGAATGACACTGGAGCCAAACACAATATCTAAATATAATCTGTGTAGCAAACAACATACTTACTAATATTATAAAAGCGAAAGTGAGTTTGTTTGTTACGTCTTCACGCCTAAATGGCTAAACCAATTTTGATGAATTTTGGTACAGAGATAGTTGAGACCCTGGACACGGACATAGGCTAACTTTAAAAAAAATGTGAGAAATGAGGGAGAAAGAGGGAAGAAAAGGGAAAACTTAGCTTTCCTATTGCAATAAATAAGGCGCAAGGGCAAAAACTACAGTTAGCCGGTACCTGCAAATCAGGAAAAGGAAACTGTGTTACCCCGAATTTAACGCGGGCGAAGCTGCGGGCAAAAGCTAGTACTACTATAAACGGAGAGTTTTTAGTACAGTCTGTGCAATTGAGAAAGGGTTTAACAATATTCTGGAACACCTATTTAAATATAGCCCTTCTGATCGTTTTTCGGTCACTGATGCCAATCACGACAGTGATTAGCTATCGGCGTTGAAGATATTATAGTGTAGATGTATCTGCGCAGGCTCAGGTGCACTATCTGTCCCCTCACTCTCAGTCCGATGGGACGGCCATCTGATACAACCGGAGACAGAGCAGGCGCAGGACTAACGGCTTAACGCGGTTTCCGAGGCACGGGGTCTCAGTTGGAATTTTGATCCAAACTCCGATGAAAATGTTACTGAAAAATTTCTAATGGAAAAACTTAGCAACATTTTATACACGACCCGGCTGTTGAAACCAGGACCCCGTGATCAACGGAGCAGATTACATAGTTAGAAAAACAACATGCCTGAGAGATATTTCTCGACGGCAAGCCAAGGCAGAAGCCCATGGGCGACATAAAAACTCTGAAACCAGGTTAGACACTAACCAGACGATAAAAAACCGGCTAAGAGCGAGTCAGACTCACGCACCGAGGGTTCCGTACAAACTTGCGACATAAACAGCCATATCGTTTGACTGTGTAGACTTAGAGAGTTGATTCATAGCACAAAGGACCACAGAGTTGAGTATATGGTTTTAATTTGGACTCGATACCTTCACGCGTTCTCATGATAAAGGCAGATAGACAGTCAGACGAACAACAAAGTGATTGAATTAGGTTTCCGGTTTTTCCATTTGGGGAACCCTAAGAAGAAGATCAATGAACTCACGTTCCAAGATCTCCTAAATAATGCTTATAACCCAAATGACACAGCATTTTAAACATGTTAAGTCACAATTAATTTCGACCATGATAACTATTTTTTTATATACAAACTAGCTGTCTTTTGCGGTTTCCCTCGCGTCTTTAGTTGCTGCTTCGTTCCTGTGGGTAGTAGCGTGATCCTGTATAACCTATGTTACTTCCTGATAGTGTAGCTTCCTATAAGTAAAAAAATGGTTAAAATCGGTCTAATAGTTTTGGAGCCTATTCGATACAAACAAATATTTCATCTTTATAATATAAATAAATATATAGTATAGATCGCAATATGACATCTGAACCAGTCTCCCTCGACCCTTTTCCTATTGTCATTCAATTTAGTTAAATCAATCTGGGTAAGGAGATTAGCTCCACACAAACAAACAGACGGCTCGTTTATTAGTTCTGGTGCCTTAAACTTTAAGCCGATTCGCGTTATTTAAGCGATTTGTGGGCGATGGAGATGCAGGGTTTATCGATTTGTGATGCGAAGAGAAATCTTGTATTGATAAGATGACATTTCAAATTCTAAAATTTAGTTTAAGTATAGAAAAGTTCAAAATCTAGGCGCAATCTCATTGTCATAAAATAGTGGTAAAGAAAACGAAGGGCAGGGCGTTTTTGTGGGACTGTCTCTTGTAATGTGACGTTCAAAAAGTGCTGATTACCAGCCTAAATTACTTGGTTTTGAACTAAAAAGCAAAAAACAAGTACATTTAGAAACGAGCGGGTTCGATACCGAACGGATCCATATTTTAATATTTTTATATCCAAATGGTTCCCGCTTGCTTCTGAACCTGCTTGTTTGAATTAAATCGTTTTTTTTTCACAGCTGTGTCTTTTTTTGTTTTTTAAATGATTGAGGCTGTTAAAATTAAATAGAAACTTTAGTAAAATTACAGATATTACCTCCCTGAAACTCGATGATACGCACTCAAAATATTGTGTTGATGATAAAAAAAATATTCTATGTGTTATTCCAGACTATAATCTACCTCTGTGCCTAATTCCATCAAGATCCGTTCTGTAGTTTTTTCGTGAAAGAGGATCAAACATACATCCATACTTACAAACTTTCGCATTTATAATATTAGTAGGATTTATTCGTTTATTTATTTATACACATCTTTTTTTATATTTTTAGATATTTCCTATTAAAACAAAACAAAAAAAACATTTAAAAATACAAAAAAACGTAGTCTGCCGGTATCGGGAACACGTTCCAAGCTACCAGCAGTTAATACCGCTTTAAATAAAATAGTTATTAAAGTTACAAAATTAAGAACTTAGATTAAAAATAAACTTGTGAAAAAGCTGGAAGTTACAGAGATATTGGGGTCAACCCCAATATCTCTGTAACTAGAAGATTTTTAAGAAAATATCGCGATAGGGAGAAACAGTGTTTTAAGTGTACTATTTAATTAACCTTGACGGCAGGTTGGCGCAGTGGCTGAGCGATTGACTGCTGTGCTGCGTGTCGTGGGTTCAATCCCCACACGGAACAAATATTTGTATTATTACAAGTAGTTGTTTCGGGTCTGACTGTTTGTGTATGTGCCTTTAAATGTTTGTAAACGCACCCACGATACAGAAGAAATTCCTAGTGTGGGGCAACGTTTTTTAAGTAACAAAAAATTCTCTCTTCATTTCATCTCAGTTCGCCCTTTCAAGGAAATTTTATTTCCTATTTAAAATTCCACACTTAAAAGATTTGCTTTCATTTCAAAAACCTCCGCTCCTCAATACAAACTTCAAACAACAATATACACATTTCAAAATCCTCTAGAACCAGTTTTTTCTGAGATCTGCATATAAATATGTTCTGGTATATAATAAGAATTATGTTCGAGTATATAATGTTGCCAGCTTTGTGGTTGAAATGCATTCGTGTCACTTTGTATTCATGGGTCGACTTAGTGTGGCGATAGAGGTTTTACTATATTAAATAGGGAGGGGACATGGTTTTGAAGATATCGATGATTTTTTTTAATCAGGATCGAATTGAGTAACAGTTTTATTTGCTCTAAAACTCTGATAATATTTTTTCTTCGAGATAATCAAACTTAAAAAAAGTTTTTTTTTTCATTGTCATTCAACGTAACGTATACTGCCAGCTTTCCGGGCAATTTTCCTGTTGACAACAATCCCGCAAATTTTTGACGCCCTGTAATTATTTTACCATTTTTATACTTGTACATATTTTTATTATTAGTTTATGTTTGTTTGTAGTTTGATAATAATAAAATGTAGAGAAATAAAGTTTAAACTTTTCTGTTACTATTCCAATAGAATTTTCAAACCATTTTACAACTTACCAGATATTTAGAGCACTAACAAAAACGTATTTAAGGTTTCAGAGCTTGCTATAATTTTATTCAAAGACACGGAAAGAATAATATGATTATCAGGAAATAAACGCTCATGTAAGAGCACGACCTTCCCAATAAAATATTCAAAAACGGCATCAAATTAAAATTTATCTAAACTCCTGATTCATATCAGAAACCAAATTTCGGAGTTTCAATGACATCACAAGTATTCAAAGTGCTTTTGTATGGTAAATGACAATTGTGGAAGTACTCGAAGTTACTTCGGTACTTCGCCGAAGTATTTGAGCGGTATAGCGGCACCGAGAAATAGCTTTTGTCAAAAATTTCGAAGATTTCTCCTTCACATTTTCTGGTTTAGTACTTGGAATAAAATGTATTATCTGTTGTTAGGATTTTGTTTTATTCTGTAGCAAAGTATAATACGCTGGAGATATAATTATGAATGTTTATTTAGAAGGTTGTGGTTATTAGAAGTGAATGGAAGTTATCTTGGATTTCATAACTTAATGAAAGTTAATAATAGAATAAGTTGCGTTGTCAACAAACAGTCAAAGTTAGATTTCAATATTAAATTACTAAGACAAAACTGGTTTATAAATTTTGTATGCAAGTAAAATTGAAAAAGTAATATTGCTATTTTGTCAGTCATAGTTACTTGTTTCTATTTTAATATTATAAAAAGTTATAAAGTTGTACATTTATCATTTTGGATGTAGGGGATTTGCTTTAGAACTACTAATACTTTCTCGAAAATTCTTCCATTAATGGGAAGCTACATTATTCGTAAATGTTATGGGCTGTTTAATTTCGGACCTCAAACTCAAAGCATTTATTTCAATTAGACCGTTACAGGCACTTTTAAATGTCATTAAAAAATATGAAGCTACAGTCCCAGTCACAAGGCATAATAATCTGTGAAAGTACTGTAGTTGCCCATTCCAAAACGTAGATCTCTATGGAGAAAAAGCTTTTTTTAATCATATTATTTTTACAAGATCATGGTTATCATCAATGTTGAGATTATACAAATATTTAAGAATGCTGTAGTTAAACGTGAACATTCAGAGCGTTCAGAGTAAAAGTAAAAATCAATAATTCAAAAAAAAAGTAATACAGCTAAACTTTGGCAGTTGAGCGATGACCAGTCCCAACTGACAGCGTTGGTTCACGAACACGACCACGTACAACATAGCGAAACAGCGGACATAGCCTAGTGTTTAACATTAAACAACTATATTATAAAAACTTGAAAAGGGATATTTACCAAGTTTGTTATTTGTTTCGAGTTTCCGATATTTCGGCAATGTTGCAAACGCCATGATCACGGATGAACTGATGAACGAATAAGAAAAAGAGGGTAGATTGTTTTGTCTGCTCATAAACATCCACCCGCAATAACTTCAGTTCGTCCGTGTGTTTAATAAAAATATTAAACAACTACATCGACACTTAAAGTACGTTAAATTAAAATATAATATCGACGTCCGTCTGTCTGGACATTCCCATCCCTAGACTTGTTTTCGCCACCGCGATACCGGATCAAAATATATTTCAAATTTGATGAGTTACATTATTATTTAAATATAATATTCATTGTCTATTCTTCACCCTTACATCTATTTGTTTTTAGATGAGGGTTTTTTGAGATTAGATATACATAGTAACTCTATGGTTTAGTTAACCGAAGCGCTATTGCTAACACTAACAACATTGACTTAAGTCAGAATATTATAGATAAAGTAAGGAATGAGTATATTAGAGGAAGTTTGAAAGTTGCGTTTGTCGTGGTATGGATATGTAATGAGGAGGGATGAAGCACATGTGACTAAAAAAGTTATGTATCTAAATGTTGATGGATGGAGAGATGAAAGATGGATGGATTGTGAATGGAATGATAATTATGAAGGAGAAAGGAGTAAATGATGCCGTGACGTCGTCATAGGGGAGAATGGAAGAAGAAAACGTGTTGCGCCAACCCCAAATAGAATGGGACAAGGGCAGGAAAATGTTGATGATTAAAAACCTTAAATATTTACCTACTACAGGTTCTTACAATGTAACTCCTGGTGACAAACTCGTTGATTAAATGATCTTATGCGCTTTTGCCGATGATAATGTCTTATGATCGAATCCTAGGTCGGGAAATAGCAGTTCCAATTATTATAGATTTATGACGTGTCGACGACGCGTTCGTGTTCTACTCGCGGCGCCTCAAAGAGATGTCAGCAAAGTAGAGGGGTCTGCCAGGGCCACCGCCTGCCGGGGTCGCGGGTTGTTTGAAAGAGATACCGCGGCACCGGAACATTAAGAGCAAGAGCAGGAACATGGGTGGGTTTTAGACAGTACAAGTCTGACACTCCCCCGCGCCAAGTGTCCCCCGCACTTGGCGTGGGGGAGTGTCAGACTTGTACTGACTAAGTTATTTGATGATTTCCGCCAAAAAAAAGTATATATTTGTACCCAGTTGATGCCAATACAACAATGAAATGAAACTAACTGCTCTATGCAATACAAGGTACCGTTCAAATAATTTATCCTTATCCTTACTAATATTATAAAAGCGAAAGTGAGTTTGTATGTTTGTTACGTCTTCACGCCTACATGGCTAAACTGATTTTGATGAATTTTGGTACAGAGATAGTTGAGACCCTGGAGACGGACATAGGCATTTTTTTTTAAGTTAGAAATGAGAGAAAAAGAGGGAAAAAAAAGGAAAACTTAGCTTTTGTTATTACACGCGAGCGAAGCCGCAGGCAAAAGCTAGTTTGTCATATAAAGAATACTTAGTCAACAAAACAGATTATTATCACAAACTTTAGAGCCTAGGTCTAGTACCACAGTATAACAGGCTAGGGGCTAGTTAGTTCGTATTGTTATGCTAAGTAAGTCGTTAAGGTAAGTGGCTTGTTCCGACTCATGTGAGGTAAATATGCTGGAATTGTAGCGTGTTGCTGCACTGTGGAATGTTTTTCTGTGATTATAAAATAGTTGTTATACTTTTTTTTATAATATAAAATACTGGATTTTTAAGGATTTTACGATGGGTGTAGATTTTGCTTCTTTATTTTTTTTTTATAATATTAGTTTTTATTTATTTGTCCCACAATGTATTTATTCTTGATATGTATTTTGCCGTATCATATCAAGGCTTCACTTGCTTGGGCCTTATCAGAATATCAGCGCTGTTACAGCGCTGATATTCTTTGGTTGCCATGTTGCAACATAATGCTGAGATAGAGGCCTTTACTAATTTAATTATTTTTATATTGTTTTTTATTCTTTGTTGTTCTTTTTTTAAACTTACGTAATTTTGTTTTATTGACTCGTCCTGTGGGATTCTAATAAACAGTTTTAATTTTTTTTCTCTTTCTTTCTTCTATATAGAAGCCGCTCGGGTCGATCTTATTAAGCTGTGTTGGTCTTGGTTGGTCGGTAGATGGAATCCTCAGAAAGCACGTAAAGCACGTTGGTCCCGGCTGTCAATTGTAGATCTTTGAAAGTCGTAACAGGTAGTCAGTGTCTCATAAGTCTGACAACCCAAGTCTCACCAAGAGGTATCGTATTTTCCAGTACTAACTGGGTTGTGGAGGTCAGATAGTCAGTCACTTTATGTAAAATACTGGTGTTTAGCTGCATCCGGTAAGACTGGAAGCCGACACCAATAAAGTTGGGAAAAGCCTAGGCAGATGACTTGTTTTTTTTAAGGTTCCACACCTCTCAAGAAAAAAACGGATCCCTTATAGGATCAGTTTGTTGTCAGTCTGTCTGTCTATGTATTTTAATTTTTTTCATTGTGATAAATCCTTACTTCTTTACTATCCTTACTAATATTATAAAAGCGAAAGTGAGTTTTGTTTGTTTGATACCTCTTCACGCTTTGATGGCTAAACCGATTTTGATGAATTTTGGTACAGAGATAGTTGGGAACCAGGAGACGGGAATAGGCTATTTATTTATAATTTTTTTTAGAAAAAAGTGGGATATGAGGGAGAAGGAGGGAAGTAAATGGTAAACTTAGAGTTGCTATTACAAATAAATAAGGCGCTTGGACAAAAACTGCAGGTAGCAGGTACTGTGTTATACCGAATTTAACGCGAGCGAAGCCGCGGGCAAAAGCTAGTTTTCCATAAGTCAGATAAATGTATATCCATTCAATATCCAATAATGTCTATCCATCTGAATATTTATCAACCTCAATACATCACAACTTCGTTTGTAATTGACTTGTTCAACAAACAATATTAAATCAATATTAGGGAACAAAGTTCTGTTTGTCTGATAAGCGTTCACGTGAAAACGGATTATCGGTTTAGTATTAAACTTTGGTATGCGGAACCACTTTAAATATGGAACTAATTTTGTGTATTTTCAAGGACAACATTCACGATTTTTAGAATTTCGTTCATTAAAATAAAAAAAAAACGATACCCTTATGGGATAATTTTGTTGTCTGTCAAGACCCTTAATATCTTGAATGCTTGGAGAAATCAAGTTGAAATTAAAACCATTTACTCAAGTCTATAGTCTTGAGCAGTAAAAAATAAATCCCTAAGTCTCAGTCAAAAGATATGGCTGTTTATTTCGCAAGTTTATACGGAACCTTCGGTGCCAAATTCCGACTCGCACTTTGGCGGTGTTTTTATGTTAATATCAGATTTAACAGATAAATTTATGTGCCATTTTATTTTCTTGTTAATCTAGTGGTCGTATTTATTTATCATTAAACACACTTTATGCACAATCCTTACTAATATTATAAAAGCGAAAGTGAGTTTGTTTGTTTGTTACCTCTTCACGCTTTAATGGCTAAACCGATTTTGATGAATTTTGGTACAGAGATAGTTGGGAACCAGGAGACGGACATAGGATAACTTTTTTTAAAAAAAAGTGGGATGTCAGGGAGAAAGAGGGAAGAAAAGGGAAAACTTAGCGTTGCTATTACAAATAAATAAGGCGCAAGGAGAACTGTGATACCCCGAATTAAACGCGAGCGAAGCCGCGGGCAAAAGCTAGTATAAAATAAAACTAGTAAAATAAAATTAGTAGGATTAAACTATTTGCATACGTTAAGGTAGTTTGTATAACATATGACGGGCCTGTTGGTCTAGTGGTTAGTGGCCCTGATTGCTGAGCCGGAGGTCGTGGGATTCCCACCCAGGACTGATGGAGCATGATTGTTTGTTCTGTGTCTGGGTGTGATTTATCTATAATATGTATGTATTTATAAATTATATAAGTATGTATATCAGTTGTCTGGTTACCATAACACAAGTTCTGCTTAGCTTGGGATCAGATGACCGTGTGTGAGTTGTCCCAAGATATTTATTTATTTAAATGTTACTTGTTCCTACTCTCTGTGCAAATAAAGACTATTCTATTCTAATTTACAGTTTCTAACACAAGTCTTCACCGCAATCAATTTAACAAGTCCTTACATAAGTACCTACTTACTGATTAATGACAGTAGCCCCCAAGACGATGGGGGTATTGGGGGTAGCCCGGATCAGCTCATTTCCCCCTGTCAGTCAAATAGGGATGAAACCCATGGGCGCGCAACGGCCCCAGGCAATGATCGATTAAATCCTATCTTGTGATTATCGATTTGAGTTCAAACAATTATTAAGGCCTTTGTGATTTTGTTATGATAAGTCTATTTGGAAATTTAATTAAAGGGTTTAATGTAATACTGTTCTTTGAGAAAATCGCTGTTAACAGTAACTGTAAGATTTTATGTACCAGCTACCTTTTTTTTAGGATGGGCGGAATGAGGGGAGTGTCAGAATTTTACTGACTAAAACTTACCCATGTTTTTTCTTTTGCCCTTAATGTTCTACTAGCATCCGCCCGCGACTTCGTCCGCGTGGCATAGTTACTTTGGGCTAACGCTAACTTTAACCTACGTGATGATCGAAAAAAAAATCTTTCTCTTGCTGCTTTCTCTTCCCTCTTTCTCGCCCTTTTCTTACTTTTTTTCAGCCTATATCCGTCTCCGGGGTCCCAACTATCTCTGTACTTAAATTTATCAAAATTGGTAAGGCGATTTAAGCGTGAAGACGTAAGAAACAAACTCACTTTCGCTTTTATAATATTAGTAAGGATAGCCGCGGTATCCCATTCGAACAACCCAAAACCCCGGCAGAATGTACCAGCTCAGCTAACTAAGAGATTGCCTACTTATTTTAAATTGCAATATTCAAGGTGCAGTATTGCATTCAAGTCAACATTCAGGAGGTGGTAAACGAAACATAAATAATCAATTAAAATCATGGTAGATACCTGGTCAATAATATTATACGATGCTTTTTTTAGTTGTTTTTGTCAAAGTGTTCCAAAAGTTGCGGTGGCCTTGGTTCAGGAAATAAAAGCATTGATTATAAAATAAAATAAAATTCATTTATTTCAGGTAGTACACCCATAATTACAATTATACATTACAAATAAAAAAATACAAAAGAGAATAAACGTTCCTGTTTGTTTGTAAGTGCAACTGCAACGATTGTGTGTTATCAGTGGAGATATTATAATCGAATGCATATTTACGGTGGAGCGAAAGGGTGAGTCAAACTTTTATTGACTAAAACCCACCCAAGTTTTTTTTGCCCTTTGTGTTTCGGGGCCCCAGTATCTCTCGACAGACAGTGGCCCTGGCAGGCTCCTCTGAGACAACCAGTCTTACCTAGGAATATCATATTATCCCTTTACTCAGTTGGACATAGAGGTCAGATAAGTTGCCGCTCCATGTAGAATACTGATACTCAGCCGCTTAGACTAAAAGCCCACTGCCATAATTTTCGGGAAGAGACTGGGCAGACGATGAAGCGGTTCATAGTCCCACTTTGCGAAATGGCCAGCACACACCCTTATAGTTAAAACTAGCTGGCTCCCGATCGAATAAGAAGTATATATCCTAAGTGTTATTCCAGACTATAATCTACCTCTGTGCCAATTTTCATCAAGATCCATTTAGCCGTTTTGACGTGAAAGGGTAACAAACATCCATACATCCATCCTCACAAACATTCGCATTAAAAGTGTTATAAACAAAATAATATATACATTAGGAAGGATTAAATTATGTTCAAGATTTTTTGTTGCTATACATTAAAAAATGCCCAAATGCTGGTAGAAAATGCCCAAGGCATTAAGTCCGCCTTTGTACAATGTTTTTGTTACTTGTGCATGAAGTTTTAATAAATAAATATATACTTTTAATTACACTTAAACTACAAATCAAAGGAGTCAAAATATCTGTGCGTAAAGTTCACAATTTCAAAGAAAACGTCATTAACTATTGACATTAAACATTTCATAGCACCATTACCGAAAAGTGTTGGGAATAATCTGTAATTATGATTATCGATAAAATAATAACAGTTTATAGTTTTATAATTGACACATTGATGCCGGAGTGTACTTTAAGCTTTAGCTCGTAATAAGACTTTAAAATATTTATTTAAATCATTTAATTTTTATTTTCATACATTATTTAATAATTGCCTACATCATCTGCTGAGCTTTTTCTCACAAGTATGATGTGGTTGATTTTGTGTCTAGTATTTAACATGCAGCGACTGCCTGTGTGACCTTCACAACCCGGTCCATGAATCTATAACACACAACGCCACAACCCCACAACCAGTTAGTACTAGGTCATATGATACCCCTTGTTAAGACTGGTTGCTCTTTCTGACCATTGACAACCTGCAACAACTGTCAAAGGTCTACAAATAACAGCCAAGAGCAACGGCTTAAAGTGCAAGCAAATGTAAATATCGATTACAAAATATGTAACTAAGTACTCGAATATTGCCCAGTCCTTTAATTACGATTTAAATATCACTTTAACGGCACTCGATTAAAATAACCGATTTTAATTCACTTCCCGATCTCCGTTCATAAAATGCATTTAATATAATTTCATTACGTATTTAACTGAGGACATTATTATTAATTGAATTTTGAAGTTTTCGGACTTTGCAGTCAATTTTAATAATTATTGTTTTAAGCGTTTTCATTATAGCGGTTCCGAGGGAGCTTTGTAAGGGTTGGCACGGTTGGTGTAGATTTGTTTATAAGTTTGTCGTGTTTTAGTTGTAGAGGATAATCCGGTTAAGCAGTCTAACAACTCAAGAGAGTTGAACTGCGAGTGGCCCAACCTAAAAAAAAAAAGTTGTAGAGTGTCCTAGCTACGCCCAGCGGTTTCACCCGCTGCTCAGCTTCTTAACATCGTCCCGTGATGGACCTCATCCCCTTTTTTTTCTATTGTGGAGCAACGTTTTTTTTTTTTTTAAGAAATCAAACCTGGTTTTTTTTTCGGATTTGAAATCATCAAATAACTTCAGCCGCTTTGGGCGGAGCAGGTGAAAATTAATAAATAAATATTTTGGGACAACTCACACACGGCTATCTGATCCCAAGCTAAGCAGAGCTTGTGTTATGGTAACCAGACAACTGATATACATACTTATATAATTTATAAATACATACATAATTATAGATAAATCACACCCAGACACAGAACAAACAATCATGCTCATCACACAAAGTTTGTCCTGGGTGGGAATCGAACCCACGACCTCCGGCTCAGCAGTCAGGGCCACTAACCACTAGACAAAATGTCAGGCTTGTACTGACTAAAACCAACCCATGTTCCTTCTATTGCCCTTTATGTTCCGGAGCCGCGGTATCTCTTTCGAACAACCCGCAACCCCGGCAGTCGGTGGCCTTGGCAGGCCCCTCTGCTTTGCTGGCATCTCTTTGAGGCGCGCGAGGAACACAAACGTGCCGTCTACACGGCCTGTCATCACTAGACCTACGGACTTTAAGCTACCCATTGCTCACCGTTAGGTGTTAAATTTTGCAAATCCCGTCTTATTAAGCACATATACGTCTTAAAAGGATTTCCCATGCAACATTTTAGATTCCTAACACTTGTAGTTTCCGAAATTACGTAATGAGTGAGTCAGAAATTTTCCCTTTTAATATGTATCATATAGAATAAACAGACGCGGCATAATCAAACAAATGTTTTCCGATTTTTGGTATTTAAAACGTAGGTACAGTATTTTTATGTTAGTTTGTAATCAGAAATACAGCTAGTGGCTAAATAATATCAGCCAATTCTGAAAAAAGTTTCGTTCGGAAAATTCGCGAGTTTTTTACAACAATCGTATTGTACTTAGATATTTGACTGGATTTCATTTGTTTTTGCTTCTGAACTGGTTTGAACCGCTTTCGGGCTGATTGAGTAGGTTTCAACTAGAATTCCGGATTATAGACTTGAAATTAAATATGTTATTTTTTGAGTGTTGGTAAGCGGTTTTTGTATTGGAATAGAAGTTTATTTTTGGGAGTATTATTTACATTGCTATCCAGTTGAGGAACTCGTGGCAAAATAATGACAGCCGCTCTGGTCGACTTGTAGATGAAGCCACGTTTGCCTTATTTGGTGTGTGGATGGGTAACCACCCATTACATACCCAGTTTCCTCCATGCTTGACTAAAAGCATGTCGAGCTATTGGCTCGGTTGTCATTTGTAGATCTTTGACAGTCGTTACAGTTAGTCGGTGTCCCGAAAGTCTGACAACCAGTCATACCAAGGGATAACGTGTTGCCAGTACTATTTGGATTGTGGAGGTCAAATAAGCAGTCGCTCCATGTAAAATACTGGTATTCAGCTGCATCCGGTTAAACTGGAAGCCTACTAGACATAGTTAGGAAAAGACTAAGCAAATGATGATGTTTCCTGCCAGGGTTGCGGGTTGTTCGCAGGATATACCGCAGCCCCGGAACATAAAAGAACATAATAGAAGGTAAATGGGTGGATTGTAGTCAGTACAAGTCTGACACTCCCACCGCTCCACCTAGATCGGGGGAAGTTATTTGATGATTTACCATCCGCAAAAAAGTAATCTTAGCCACTGGGGGAGTGTCAGACTTTTACTGACTAAAACCAACCCATGTCCCTTCATTTGCCCTTTGAGTTCTGGGATTGCGGTATCTTTTTCAAACAACCCGCAATCCAGACAACCGGCTGAATATACTTGAGGTCCTATCGAGTCAGCGACTTCAGCAAAAGGAACACGAATTACCTCAAATAACAAAATACTTAAAGCACAAAATTGTCCCAAAAACGCAAATGAAATCTTGAAACAGCCACTTACCCTCAACTGTTTTAATTAAATCATTCCCATTAAAAATAAATAGCACTTAAAGGTACCAATCTAAGCTACAAGTGTCACAGTGGCGCCACAACCGGAAATGCGGCTGGTGACAGAAACCACCGGCCGCCATTACCGCGCGCCGCCTTTGACGCCACTTCCGGTGTTCAACGCCTGAATCGTAAGCGGTTCCGGTGGCCATAATTTCAGGATTTCAAGACTTTTATGTAGAAGATGCGTTTCTGAACGATTTATGAACCTATGGGTAGTTCGATTACTAATCCTTACTAATATTATAAAAGCGAAAGTGAGTTTGTTTGTTACCTCTTCACGCTTTAATGGCTAAACTGATTTCGATGAATTTTGGTACAGAGAGTTGGGAACCAGGAGACGGACATAGACTAATTTTTTTTTTTAAATGTGGGATGTGAGGGAGAAAGAGGAAAGGAAAGGGAAAACTTAGCGTTGCTATTATAAATCAATAAGGCGCAAGGGGAACTGTGTTACCCCGAATTTAACGCGAGCGAAGCCGCGGGCAAAAGCTTGTACATATTATAAATTAGACAGGTTTAAGTTAAGTCGGTCGGTTTTTCTTTTTGGATTTTATTGTTTGAATATTTTTGCAACATGGATTATAATAATTATGTTCTACACAAGTCGGTTCTAGGGGTATTAACGGGTTTGATGCCTGGCTATGTATATCGATTTTTGTAAAACTCTTTTTTGTTTTTAATCCACGCAAATGTTTCAAGTGGACATAGATGATCAAGTCTAAAACAATGAGAACTAGCGAAAAATACTCAAACGAGTCTCCAGCCGGATTTAAATGAAAGCTGAAACTGAATTATTTCGTTTTTGGAAAATCGATATTCATAGCTAGGAAACAAAATCCTTATCCTTACTAATATTATAAAAGCGAAAGTGAGTTTGTTTGTTTGTTACCTGTTCACGCTTTAATGGCTAAACCGATTTTGGTACAGAGATAGTTGGGAACCAGGAGACGGACATAGGCAAATTAAAAAACATGGTATATGAGGGAGAACGAGGGAAGAAAAGGGAAAACTTAGCGTTGCTATTACAAATCAATAAGGCGCAAGGGCAAAAACTGCAGGTGCTGTGTTATACCGAATTTAATGCGCGCGAAGTTGCGGGCAAAAATTAGTCTTTAAATAAACACACACTTGAAATTTTTTGTCCTTAATGCGGGTGAGACTGCCGGCAAAATCTAGTTATAATTTAACTAAAGAAAGGTCGAATTTTCATCGTGTCGATTATGAATACCGCCGCGATGCCGTTGGAATCGAATCTTCAACAAAAAGAAATAAACACAGCATTAATATTTAAAATCCGAACCCAAACACGCCATCTTGAAAGAATCCAATGTTACCAATCGAAAATTATCAATTCCTTATTCAAAAAAATACACCGAAGTGTAAATTTCAATGTAAACCGAACAGTGGACGAAAAAAGTTTTTTTTTAATCTTCCTCTAAGAATATTGTAGGCAAAGGAACCTTTTGTAAACGTACCCCCGAATAGATCTTGATTTGTACTTTTTAACGAAGAATATTGGCAGGTGAGAGACTTTTTTTTCTTCTTCCTTGTTAATTTTTACTTATTCTTTTCTTTTTGAACGTTTAAAATTCGAAGGTTTTATTTGAAGGATTGATTTTCTTTGTTGGCAATGTCTCGGGTATAAATTTTATGGGTTTCTTCGGAAAACCTTCGTTTTTATTAAAAGATAATGGTACAGAATTAGCTTTTAGAGGAGCTGGTTTATTCAATACCTTGGTTGAAACTGAAATTCGTGTATCTTTGTTACTATAGAGAAAAGCCTCGGTTAGAATTATTTATTCAGCTTGATTTTCGTTCCAAATTGACTGAAGGGCGTGTGAAGTGAATTTGTGCCGCAATATCGTCATTAGTTTTTTGTGCAAATAATATTAAATATTTATCTATGGTTTGGTTACCTTATATAAATAATACCATAGACATGGTTTGTTTTTCCATATGGGAAATTACCAAATAACTTCTCTGGCTCTGAAGGAGTCTTTTGGTGACTAAAACCCATCCATATTCTTTGTTTTGCCCTTCGTGTTCCAGGGCTATGTTATCTCTTTCGAATAATCCTTAACCCCGGAACAATCCGCGACCCCGGGATAACCTGCATCTCTGAAAACAACCCGCGAACCTGGAACCAAGTAACTAAGCAAAATAATCGGCTATAAAACCAGATATAGATATGAAAAATTGCTGTATACAGCATTCAACAACACCGGGTTATAGAGGGTTTTTGACATGATTTTAAAACTTACTTCCGGCAAAGAAAGAGGATAATAATTGATGCTTAGATAAGTGAGATTCTTATATCTAGGGGCTTCCTAGGTATAGTTGGGTAAAAAACATTTTGTAATAGATATTTATCTATGGATATTATTTAAAAGAAAGCTTACATATTACAAAATAACAACAATTAATCATGAAGTTCCCTCTGTGGAGGCAATACAAGCCTCCACAGAAATATAATTATCGATTAACTAAAGCCAAAAGTTACGTTCCTTCTTGAGATAATGTAATCAAACTCATGCAAGTACTGGGAACAGGCAGAGACGTAAACTTTGTATTAATGAATGGAGGCTAACTTTTGTTGAAGTTAAATTGCAGGAGAATGAGGGTTATCAGACATCTGAGGTGGTAGGTGCTACTGACTTGTTGGGCTCTGAGCATAAGCGCGACTTCTGGGCATGATAACCTGGGTTCAATTCTATGGGTGGGCAAAGAGTTTTTAAATCTGGATTTTTCAAAAAAGCTTTTTTAAAAAACTAAATATATTTTTATTTCACATAATATGCCTACATGTGCACTTATAAAACGTCAACAAAAGATGCACGGTTCGGGTTAGTCGTTTCCTATGAGAAGAACCGGCAAGAAACTCTATGGTAACTCTTTTAAAATCATTTGGTTTTACAATGTTGTTGTTACAGCGTTAGGACTTAAGTATGAGAGGACAGCATAAGCCCGACAATAAGTCATTGCTTTCTTTACAAAACGTAAAATAAGATAAATCTTTAACAAAAGTTAACAAGCGAATTGGTAAAATATAAAATAAAAATATTGCAAAAAAATCCTAGGTACTGTTTGTGTGTATGTGAGTGTGTGTTAGTCATTTGTAGATTTTTCAACGCCAACGGTTTAACGTGCTTTCCAAGGCATGGAGGAAAATCGGTATGTAATGATTAGTGGTCACCCATCCACGGATTAACCTAGGTAAGCGCGGCTTAACCTAAAGAGCGATCCGACTGGCTGATATTATTCTCCCACAAGCTCCTCTGAAAGTGTATACTATATGAATAATAACGCCGTCAAACATCAAACTACAGTGTAAACTTTGCCTTGCGTGTGTACGTACATGGCTAAGTAGTAGCCAGTATATAATTGAGGAACTAGTTTGGAGCCCGGCTTTGCTTGTGCATGTTTTTTTGGTAGAAATTTATTATTAGTTAAATGTATTTTAGCACTTTTGCTAGTTAACTTAGGAATAGCAGGCGCTCAGGTCGATTTTTAGGTTGAGTTGGAATACCTTCTGTTTTTGGGGGTTGGAAATCATCAAATAACTTCCCCCGCTCGGAGTAGGGGGGGGGGGGTTAGACTATTACCCTTTACGTTCCGGGGCCGCGGTATCTCTTTCGAACAACCCGCAACCCCGGCAGGCGGAGGCCCTGGAAAAGCTACGTATTTAAACGAAGACGGCGTAAAAATCCCCCCATTTAACCAAGTCCTTCCAACAGAGCTTAGAACTCTGCCGACCCTCCAAACACCCTACATCTGTCGCACACCGTCACCAAGTGGTCGGCTCATTAGGAGTCTAGCTGCAGCTATACTTGTGGTACTTCAACGTTTGTTATCTCTCGCAGAACACGGAGACTCCTTGGCAACCTCTGGTACAGGAGACATTGTCAACACCATCCTCATATAAATTTTATAAAAATAAAAAGAAAGAAAATGGTTATTGGACTCGCACAGGTCAAGAAAATTAAACAAAGTTAATTTAAAAAAGGAACAACAAAATAAAAAGAAAATTAATAAAATTTGTCCTGTAAGAGGCCTAAAGTTCCCTTCTACTGATAGAATATCTAATATATAAAATTCTCGTGTCACAGTTTTCGTTCCCATACTCCTCCGAAACGGCTGGACCGATTTGAACGAAATTTTGTGTACATATCGGGTAGGTCTGAGAATCGGCTAACATCTATTTTTCATACCCCTAAACCTCAGCGGGTGAAACCGCTGGGCACAGCTAGTATAATGTAACTTTCAAATACTTTTCCGAGACATAATTACATAATAGAAATAATACTTACACGTATATAAATATAAATATACATAAGCAAGTGTCACATTCGTGACATTTTTATTTCATGTTTTGATTTTCATTTACGGCGAAGCGGAAGAGAGTTTCAGACTTTTACTGACTAAAACCCACCGTTGTTCCTTATTTTGCCTTTTATGTGCCACGGCTGCGGTATCTCTTTCGAGCAACCCGCAACCCCGACAGGATGCACTAACCATTTTGACTACAATTTATCATCCTGATTTTTGGCAAACCTTACATCCTTACCTTACCTTACATCCGACATGTTACGTAATATGTATTTGCATCGTCAAGTTTCTAATTTATATTCTCGTACTAATTTAATTAATCAAAAACAAAAAATAAAATTAATTGAGCTTTATATCACATCCGTACTGTTTGGCAAACAAAATATACAACATAAAAAAAAATATGCACGAACCACTTTTTTTGGCATATTATGGGAAATCCTGGGCGGCCACAACCCCGGTAGTATGCATGAACCACTGAAAATCATTTTGACTACAAAATTTGTCATCCTGATTTTTGGCAAACTCGTTACCTTAAATCCGACATGTTACGTTATATTTGCACCGTCAAGTTTCTAATTTATATTCTCGTACTAATTTAATTAATCAAAAACAAAAACAATTCCCTGCCTACCCACCACAGGATTTTACCACACACCAAAAACATACCTATCTTACAAAATCCTGATCTCCTCAAACAATGACACCTGAAACAGATTATAAATCATATTATAACAAAAGGATATCTCCAGGACGCGTCGTTATGAGGGGGTGAAAGGGGGTATAAGGGGGTGTAAGGGGGTGTTTGACTTCAGTTGAGATAACATGGCAGGTGTTGCTAAACTTGGTGACAAATTACGCTAGGGAACCGGTGTGTAGTTAGATTTATATTTTATGTGATGTTCATGGAGATTTGAACGGCGTGGGAACTGGGTTTTTGGAAGAGAAAGGATATTATATTTTGAAAGAAGACAACTTTTGTCTCTCTATATGGTATTACTGTGATAACTTACTGTTTGATAGGTCAGTTTATATAAGTTTTTCATACAACAACTAAGGCGCGTCGCCCACACGACCAACAGTCGAGGCGCAGTCGAGGCGCGGGCGCATTAGGCGCGTCGCATTCTACAATCTATTTCGCATTGAACAGTGTGGTGTCGCGACGATTATTTTTGTTGAGTGTATACAGGTTTGTTGTACATAATAAATAATAACCTCGTTCCATCCAATAAAAAAAACTTGAGAGATGTCAAGGAACGGGTGTCCCTTGACGTCTCTCAAGTTTTTTTTATTGACATTGAATATGAAATAAGGTTGGCAGCATATTAAACCCTTACTAAAGCGTGTTTTTTTTTTAAATCTATTACATGTATTAATGCAATTACTTAATATAAGCAAATTTCGTCATCAAACATCAACAGATGCAGCACAAACTCGCAACTGCAAACAAAATTACAATTTCCAATATTGATTTATAAATGAAATGTAAATATATATTTGCTTTGAATTTCCAAGTGGTCCCAAATAATCAAATGAACTTCTAAACGCTGAATGTTTGGACAAAGTTTATATTCAATAATAATACTTTTGGAATACAATTAGCGTACTCGTAATTTTGCATGTTTATTTTCAAGTTTATTTCAATAAGCCTTCAAGTTTGTTTGTGGGGTAGGGCGTGAGATGTAGCGATTTATGATAGGCGGAAGCGACAGTTACTGTGACGTTAACACAACCCAACTTAGGTAGTGGTAGTAAATCTAGTACTATATTTTTAGAGTTCCGTTCCTCAAAAGGAATAAACGGAATCCTGTCAAGACCCTTTTTTTGCGGTAGGAAATCATCAAATAACTCCCCACACTCTGGGCAGAGCCAGGGGAAGTATCAGACTAGTACTGACTATTGTCCTTCATGTTCCGGGGCCGCGGTATTTCTTTCGAACAACCCGCTGGCAGGCAGTGGCCCTGGCAGGCCGCTCTGCTTTGCTGACATCTCATTGAGGTGCGCGTGGAACACTAACGCGCCGTCGAACCGGCCTGTCGTCACAAGACGGACGGACGGTGAGCCAACCATTGCTCAACGTCCACAGGCGCGCTCTGTCAAGACCCTTACTCTCGAGAATGCGTAAAGGAATTAAGTTAAAATTAAAACCATTTACTCAAGTCTGTGGTCTCTTGTAGCTGTGTAATGCAAGGGCATAAGGATTGCATAAACCACGTTAGTGAGTAGTGTTTAGAGCAAATGATAAATGATGTTTATTTTGCAAGTAGGTTTTTATAAACACTTTTACACGTGTTTTTTTTAAACTAAATAAGTCCGGCGTTTCGTACCCGACTATTTTGAAAAGGAACAGCCGAAACAAACTCAGAGGTCATAGTAGGCAACGTAATGTAATTTCTGTTACCTCTCTGGCAGTTTATATGTTATCAATAAACCCAACTCCCTTTTAAGTCGACTATAAAGAGTACCCTTTTTACAACAAAAAATGTTTTTGTTTGTAAAAAAAAACGGCCAAGCTCGAGTCGGGCCGACAAACTTGCGACATAAACAGCCATATGTTTTAACTGTGTAGACTCAGAATTATATTTTTTCACCAACTCCAACGGAAGATAGACTTGAGTATATGGTTTTAATTTCAACTACTTTAAGCGTTCCCGAGATAAATAAAGGAAGAAGGAAGAGAGGGAGAATGAGGGACTCGTCGTATCTCCACGCATTCCCGATATAAAGGCTCTTGACAGACAGACGGACAACGAATTGATCTAATAAGGGTTCCGTTTTTCCTTTTAAGGCGCGGCAATAAGCTAATCTTTAGGTATTCGCGGAAGTGACGCTAGCTGCATACTAGTCATGGTCTGACACAAGTAGGTACACGACAGTATTGCATCGAAAGAATAGAAATAAGGTCGAAAATATTTCGGTGTTTGATTTTATTTGAATATCATGTCCGCCAAAATGTAGGTCATTTTGCAGTTTTTATTGAATATAAAAAAAAATACAGCTCAATGTTTGAAAAATTTTAGATATCTCTTTAGTCTATACAATTTTCTTTGTTATAGATATAAAAAAAATGATGGTTGTCGCTGAAAAAATAGAGAATTTCGAGACGAAAAAATTTTTTTCTTGGTCTTTTTAAACATTTTTTTTTTCGTAGTACTAGACCTTTTTTGTAAACTGAATTTGTTTAACTCTTTACTTTATGTATTGATCTACTTATACACTGTAATTTTTTTTGACGATAATCTAGACGTTTTACGAAGTGTTTGCTTTGTACAGCGCCTTAGGGCACGGAATCTTAAATACATATATATATTTAAATTGCTATCGCGCATCACTTACACCAACCCACAAATCGCGCATCAACCAAGCGTAACGAATACTTCGCGACGTTTGTTAATGAGTGAAGTTTTTAGCAAACGCTTAGGAGGTAGGTATGATGGAGTAAACGTTCAGAGGGTAGGTAGGTACGTTGCGAAGTTTGTATGAGGGTTAGCTACCCTCTCGTCATTCGCTAATCGTGACGAATTTGTACTGTATGGGTTGGGTGTATGGTTGTGTGTAGGTGGGAATAATAAATAAAATATCTTAAATAAATAAATATCTTGGGACAACACTCACACGGCTATCTGATCCCAAGCTAAGCAGAGCTTGTGTTATGGTAACCAGACAACTGATATACATACTTATATAATTTATAAATACATACATATTATAGATAAATCACACCCAGACACAGAACAAACAATCATGCTCATCACACAAAGTTTGTCCTGGGTGGGAATCGAACCCACGACCTCCAGCTCAGCAGTCAGGGCCACTAACCACTAGACCAACAGGCCCGTCAAATGTGTGTGATGGTTTTAAAATACCGTACCTCAAAAAGATAAACATGCATTCATTTGTATAAACATGTGTAACATGATACATTGGATATGCACATATGGATGGAATGAGTTTAAAATTATTAGTTCAACATGGTTTGTCATTTTCGACGTACAAAATATTTCACAATTCATTGTAAATTATAGTAAAAATAAATTAGAGTAAAAATAAATTAGAGTAAGAATAAATTAGAGTAAAAATAAATTAGAGTAAAAATAAATTAGAGTAAGAATAAATTAGAGTAAAAATAAATTAGAGTAAAAATAAATTATAGTAAAAATAAATTAGAGTAAAAATAAATTATAGTAAAAATAAATTAGAGTAAAAATAAATTAGAGTAAAAATAAATTAGAGTAAAAATAAATTAGAGTAAAAGTAAATAGTGTAAAAATAAATTAGAGTAAAACTAAATTAGAGTAAAAATAAATTAGAGTAAAAATAAATTAGAGTAAAAATAAATTAGAGTAAAAATAAATTAGAGTAAAAATAAATTAGAGTAAAAATAAATTAGAGTAAAAATAAATAGTGTAAAAATAAATTAGAGTAAAAATAATTTAGAGTAAAAATAAATTAAAGTAAAAATAAATAGTGTAAAAATAAATTAGAGTAAAAATAAATTATAGTCAAATATTCAATTAATTCAAATACACTTTTACAAAAATAAAACTAAACCCTTATATGATTACTTTGTTGTCCGTCTGTCTGTCAAGAGCCTTTATCTCGGGAACGCGTGGAGACATCGAATCCCTCATTCTTCCTCTTTCGTGTCGATGGCAAAAAGAAAAAATGGAACGTCCGTCTCGATCCAGTTGAAATTAAAACCATTTACTCCAATCTGTGGTCCCTTTGTTCTGTGAAAATCAATCCTTGAAAGCCCCGTTCCAATAAACAAAAACGACTCGTTTTGCTTACGTATGATAGTATTTTGACATAAGTTCTATGAGACTTATGTCAAAATCCTACTATCCGTAAGCAAAACGACTCGTTTTTGTTTATTGAACGGGACTTAAGTCTACACAAACAAAAGTTATCGCCGTTTATATTACAAGCTTGTATGGAACCCTCGGTGCGAGCGTCTGACTATCTCTTTGCTGGTTTTTAGGTATTAGTTTAGTAGTAGTGTAGTACGTTTAGTAGCAGCTACTGAAACTTTCATTGGAAAAAAAGGTTGCCCCACACTAGGAATTTCTCCTGTATCGTAGGTGCGTTCACAAACATTTAATCTTACATACACAAACAGCCAGACCCGAAACAACTACTTGTAGGCCTTACAAATTTTTGTTCCGTGCGAGAATCGAACCCGCGACACGCAGCGCAGCAGTTAATTGCTCAGGCACTGCGCCAACCGTGCCGTCTAATAGATTTTCTATATTTATTTTTCCTAGCCTACTCTCTCCTTCTCCTGGGGAAAGGCAGGTACGTGAGAAGTGGAAACAGCGGATCAAGCTCCACTGTTCCCACGTCTCATGAACTCGCATGTCCTCACAGTTCAGGTTCTAATGGAACCTGTCTATGTCGTCCCACCACCTCCTTCATAGACTGCTGCGAAACTGTTTCCTGCTAGTGGACTTTTGCAATTATGCGTATGAAGGTGGCGTCAGTGATGTGCAGAGTGGGAGGAAGCACCAACAGCATTTTGAGGGTGTTTGCCGTAAGGCTGGATGGGCCTACCTTTTTTTTGGGGGGGATGGGAAATCATCAAATAACTTCCCCCGCTCTGGGCGGAGCGGGGGGGAGTCTCAGACTTTTCCTTCTATTGTCAATAGACGGAGAGACGCTGAGCTACCCATTGCTCACCGTCCACAGGCCCGCATCTACGGTGGCCGGGAGTCGTCTCGCGACGCCCGGCGCCCGGGGCGGCTCCGGCGGCGGCTGGGTTGGTTTGAGGTTCTCTCCCTCAAACGCCCGGCCACCACCTTTGCTAGCATGAATGCTTCGCAGAAGGTGGTGACCGCTTCCCATTCCCTCTCGCTCCGGACCATGGACTGAACCAGGGCCGGACGCGAGAGATCGCCGCCGCCATACAGCTCTACTTAGCCCTTCATGAGTTAAAGGCGTGCTGATAATATGTAATGTTATTAATGGCAATCATTGAAGTTGCCTTATTGCAACGAATAAATATGATAATGATTTTTCAGTGATACGAATTTAGAATTAGGCACTTCACTTGATTTATAGTGGTTCCCGAATATGGGTTTCTATTCAAGATACAGAGTTAAATGAACTGAAAAACCGGCCAAGGACGAGTCAGACTTGCTCACCGACGGTTCCGTACAAACTTGCGACATAAACAGCCATCTACCCTACCATGATGTCATAAAGCAGAACTTATTCTACTGAGGGAAAGAGACAGAGCTATACAGGGTGTCTAGCACCATCTCTTTCTCACACAGGAATAAGAACCGCTATAAGATGTCATGGTAACCCTTCAGATCTTTTAACTGCGTAGACTTTTTCACAGCACAAAGGGACCACAGATTTGAGTATATAGTTTTTATTTCAAATCGATACCTACACGTGTTCCCGAGATAAAGAGTCTTCACAAACAGACTGACAACAAAATGATCCAATAAGGGTTCCGTTTTTCCTTTTGGGGTAAGGAACTATACAAATAACTCAACTCAACAGTAAAAGATTTCGATTCACACACATTGTTAGATTATATTATACTCACTAACTAGACACTTGTATTTCAAAGGCGTCAAATTGATACTTACAAGGAAGTTCTTAAATGGAAACGATTTATAAATTCATCTCTTATAATACGCAGAATGTGACTTCGCTTTCCTTACTTCTGATAAAGCAATAAGGGTGAATATGCCATGATAAAAAGTTACTGTCACTCGTATCATCTCAGATATGGGAGAATATTGAATAACACAAATCAAAATGATCACTTCCCAAATACGCTACCGTTGAGTATAAATTTGATAAGGCATAGCTGTTGTATAAACCTGAGTATAAGTCTGTGTAAAATTGTGCAGGGAAATAATATTGTCAATATCATTGTGATATCCTGTAGGGTTACCATGACATCATAAAGCAGTTCTTATTCCTGTGTGAGAAAGAGATGGTGCTAGACACCCTGTATAGCTCTGTTTCTTTCCCTCAGTGGAATAAGTTCTGCTTTAAGACGTCATGGTAAGTCGGCTGGTCTCCTTATTGAGCCATATAAAATACTAGCAAAATACGCGCCTCAGACGTGGAGTTGCGGACACCAGCCCGTTATACAATACAATACAAATACTAGCTTTTGCCCGCGGCTTCGCTCGCGTTAAATTTGGGGTAACACAGTTCACCTTTCCTGATTTACAGGTACCTGCTACCTGTAGTTTTTGCCCTTGCGCCTTATTTATTGTAATAGCAATGCTAAATTTTCCCTTTTCTTCCCTCTTTCTCCCTCATATCTCAACCTTTTTTTTAAAAAAATAGCCTAAGTCCGTCTCCAGGGTCCCAACTATCTCTGTACCAAAATTCATCAAAATCGGTCTAGCCATTTAGGTGTGAAGACGTAACACACAAACAAACTCACTTTCGCTTTTATTATAATTATTAATATGGATTAATAAGAAAATACATTTATGTTATTACTTGACTTCAATTTGATAACATTAGTGCGTTTATTTACTGAATAGGTTAATTGAATGTGTTTATTTGCCCACACAACATACGTATAAACAGTATTTTCACTTGGATGTTATGTCATCTTATTCTTTATTTGTTGATCAAATGTACATTTTCGCATACAGCTAGTTAATGTTACAGAAGTATTTGCAACTTACATAATAAAAAAGACAATTAATTATCGTGTATTTCAATACTCTTTATTGCACAGGGACATGTCCAAATGGCATTGTCCTTTGCACTAGAGCAGGTTTTCTTAGTTTCGCCATCTTAAAGATTACATCTAATTCAGCATCATTTTTATATCTCCGTGACCATTCTAAGCGTGACCTCAGCAACGAAAGTTTTTTACGAACTTATCTTCGACCACAAAAAACTTTCATAGCTTGTCTCATTTAAACTCCAAAGACATCAAAACTAAAACTTTACTTGCTGCACAATGCTTGAGTTACAAATAAAAGTTTCCATTTCGCGACAGTAACAAGTTTATTTTCCATTTTTCCAGCAACATGGCGGGGTGGGAACCCGTAAAACTGAACTAACAATAATATAACTTTTTTTATTAAAACATTGAGAAATACCACTAAATCCGTCTGCGGACGAAATGACGTCACAGTTTGTATCACTGCGTTCTTTAAAAGGACTTTTAGTTGTTACTGCTGTTTTTGATATTTCCAGATTTATTACAAGTTTTATTAAAATAAACTCACGTCAAATACGACACGGTTGGCGCATCGCGCAGGCGGCTGAGCGATCGACTGCTGCTCTGCGTGTCGCGGGTTCGATTCCCGGACGGAACAAATATTTGTATGACCTGCAAATAGTTGTTTCGGGTCTGGCTGTTTGTGTATGTGACTTTAAATGTTTGTAAACGCATCCACGATACAGGAGAAATTACTAGTGTGGGGCAACGTTTATAAAAAAAAATGTATGGTGGTGAAATTTAGCATTAGTAGTATTACCCCTTATTTTTCAGATGGTATTTATATCATCAAATAACTTCCCTGCTCTGGGCTGAGTGGGGGAAGTAATTTTTCTAATCCGATCGAACTAAATCCTATCCATGTTCCTTCTTTTGCCCATTATGTTCCGGGGCTCGGCTCGGGGTGGGTATCTCCCCCCCCCCCCCCCGCTTTGCTTTGCTGACATCTCTGTGAGGCGCGCGTGGTACACGAACGGTGACGTACATCGTACAAGTGGTTGCAAGCGCACTTCTAAGCATAACGTCAAGACATGCTTTCCGAGGAAAAGCACGTTAAGCTGTTGGTTCCGGCTGTGATTTCAGGAAGGCAGTATCCTGAAAGTCTGACAACTAGTCTTAGCAAGGGGTATCGTATTACCCAGAACTAACTGGGTAGTAGAGGTTACATAAGCAGTCGCTCCATGTAAAATATTGATATTCAGCTGCATCCAGTAAGACTGGAAACCGACCACAGTATAGTTGGGTAAAGGCTAGGCAGATATGTAAGAAGAATCTGTAAGTTGTTTTCGACAGTATTGCTCCCTTTAGATTCATCATTCGTCAGTCTGATACAGATTCCTTAATGAGTTTTAAAAAGATTTAACAGTACTATATCTTATCTTCCAGCTAATACATCAAACTTTATATACTTCTAATTCCCAGTCGAACACAAGTCGAGGAGAAAACCAGTACCACATGCACTAATCAAAGTTTCCGCTAACTCAATTTACAGCTGAAACGCTCAGCGCTCAATCCGCTGCAGCGCTGCAAGCGAACGTTTTCTCAAACAATAATACTTTAGTAGAGAAAATCTAGTTTTAGTTTTAAAACCAAGTTTATTACATTTTCCTCTGGGTCAGCTGAGCTTGGTATTAATATCACCATAAAGATTTTGATTTCCTGCGGGTTTTTGAAAAGTTATTACCTCTTTTATTTTAGTTTAGTATCGATATTGGTGGCTTTGTAACTTAGTTGCAGAGTCGATTCAAATGGAGTTAGTCATTAATCTGCATAGCTCTGCTAACCTAACCTGACAGATGTGTTGCTGGGCAGTTTGTTCCGCCACTTCTTCTTCCCAGCTAAAACACTAGAAAGTGGCGAAGGGTGAGCGTTTTGGGGGCATGTCTTCTGTAATTTGACGTTCAATAAGCGCTGATTATAAACCTAATTTGAATACGTCGTGTATGAGATTTTTATTTTAAGTCTTTTTCCAACTTTATTAGAGTCGGTTTTCAATATAACTAGATGCAGCTAAATACCAGTATTTTACATAGAATGAAAGAAATACTGTTTATCAGGCCGCACAGAGCTAAACAATAAAACAAAAAACAACAAAATCTAAAAAGTAATAAAAAAAACTAATAGAATTTAGATTCAACTAAATTCGTCCTGTAGTGTGAAATGAAGGCCTTTTGACCTCTCAAAAGGCCTCCATTTCAGCATGATGCTGCAACATGGCAACCTTGTCAGAGCACTTATATTCTTATAAGGCCCAGCTTAGTGAAGCCGCGGTCGGATAAGACAAAATACAAAACAAAAATACATTGACATTTACACAACTGACATTTACAGCATAAAGTCATTTAACATAGGTACCCATACCACAAGCCAAACATCGGGCGGTGAGTAAAACATTCAGTTGCATCCAATTAGACTGGAAGTCGTCCCCGACATCGTTGGAAAAGGTTAAGCAGATGATTGTCATCCTAAAAATATTGGAAATATTGTTTTAAAAATACTAAATCTAAGTCTTTGACGTCAATAGTAATTATAAAATAAAAAACCTTATATTTCTTGCAATCTTAAATACTACAAAATATGACATAATTATCTTAACTAAGTGTTAGTACTTATTAAATAAATCTAGTTGTGTGTTAGTATATCCTTATAATAGATTTTTGTTAGTGCCTATAACTATTTTATTAATTTATCTTAATCTATAATATATTAATTTATTCTGCAAGAACCTCTCTACAGGTGAAGGTCTCCTCCAAAGATTCTTTATTTCATTCTTCTCTAGACTGGGCTGTTTGCATCCAGTTTATTCCAGTAACCTTTTTAACTTCATCATCCCATCTAGCATAGGGTCTCCCATTTTTGCGTTTTCCTTGAGGGCCCAGCCATGCCGTAACCTTTTTCGTCAATAGTAATTAGGTGAATATAAAATCTTTTCTTCTTCCTAACCAGTAGCTTAGGTACTAATATTATGTAGGGCACTAACATAAATAAAAACCACAACCTCCAGCGCCCTCTTGCGTCATAACTCAAAAGCTGTGACATATAAACTTTTTGGTAGAATTTATGAACATGTCACATGTTACCTAAATGTTTAGCGTTTAGAAGGACGTTATTGGTCTTTTATAATTTCCCTGCAAATAGGCTAACCTTTTAGCCAGATGTTGGGTTAATGTTGATCGAATGAGTTGTCCATCCTTTGAGTTTACAGGCTTAGCATTACGCCTGGTTTTTTTGATGGGGATGGCAGAGCTGTTTATCTTATTTGCATTTTTACTAAAATAAAAGCGGAAGTGAGTTTGTTGGTTAGTTTTCCTTATCCTTACTTCCTTACTAATATTACAAAAGCGAAAGTGAGTTTGTTTGTTTGTTACGTCTTCACGCCTAAATGGCTATACCGATTTTGATGAATTTTGGTACAGAGATAGTTGAGACTCTGGAAACGGATATAGGCTAATTTAAAAAAAAGCGAGAAAAGGGGGAGAAACAGGGAAGAAAAGGGGAAAGTAAGATATTTTTTTTCGATCATAACGAGGGTTAAAGTTAGCGTTAGCCCAAAGTAACTATGCCACGCAGACGTAGTCGCGGGCAGAAGCTAGTTTATTTTATTTGGGAAAACAAACACTAGTACATTAAGCATAAATGCTGTTGTCTTAAATATTAAACTCAACAAAATACTACTCCCAAAATTTTCCACAGAAAACTATATGACATAAAACAAACTGTTAGCAAACGTTAACTGTAATAGGGCTAAATTACAGTAAACAAATTAAAAGAAAAACAAAGTATAAACAATATTCAAAGAGGTAACAAACAAAAAGAAAGACAGAATACAAAATTTGTACGTAATGTCATCAAGAAACCAGGCAAAACTCTATAGAGTCTACTACCGATCCTTTAGAAATTTAGTTAAGTCATTTTTAAATTTACATTTGCTCACGAACGAATATGTCTATTTCATTAAAACGAGTATTGTAAGTGTCGACTATAAAGGTGAGCAAACACCATTTCAGCCATAATTGCGAGGTACAAAAATAATCGTCGCGACACCACACTGTTCAATGCGAAATAGAAAGACGAAACGAAAATAACTGGCTAGCTTTCTATGAGAGAGAGAGAGAAAAAGAGAGAGATATATATAGACAGAGATACACGCGCACGCTGTATGGCTTACAACTATAGCAAAAAGTGTCGTTACCACTTTTGGTCTTAATTTTTTTCGTGTAGCCCTCTTTTGCAACGCGCGATAAGGAACTTCGTTCCAATATCTCTTTTTTATACTTAATAGGTTTGTGTTTGGCCGCAACTCGCCTGACGTGAAGCAATGATGCAGCCTATGATGGAGCACGGTTATCTTGAAGAACCGATTCCCTCGAATTTTGTAGAGATCTAGATTATAATGATCAGGGAACAGAGAAGCGAGCTGTGAATTACTCGACACGCGAAATATATCTAGAACATTATGCACAGAAGAAGTCTCTCACAGCGTGAGGTCCTGTGGTTCATATAGTTAGTTTTAGCAAGTATTATTGTATTCACCCTGGTTGAATTTTTCAGGAACAGCCGAAAATCCTGATTCCTGACACACCAGTTGATAGTATTCAAATCAAATCAAAATCTTTATTTCAGACCAAGCGATCCATATAGATAGTGTTAATATCAACTTAGCCTATGTTAGTTCAATTAAAAACAAACAAAACACATTATATGGCTGCATGAACATGAGCACGCACATGTCTGCCAGCCCAGAGCCTGATAAATGGTCCGTCGACCTTGTCCGCCAGTATAGCTAAAATGCTGTTAGGGCTACCCCTGAATCGCCGCAACATCGATGCACATCGTTTGCGCATAATGGCATGAAAGTCATCTATTCCCCTCGCACCGCACGCACGTACATCTTTGCATAACCTTGTTCATGGAAACAAGGATGTTGTTATGTATGTTAATTTTCAATTACAGCCTGGAGTATAGAGTAGTCTATTACACTGAATACGTGTCTACTGCTGACCTTTATTAATGGTTATGATTAATGTATATAGTGGACAGTTTTAGATTAAGGCGCTGTACAAAGCAAACACTTCGTAAAACGTCTAGATTTTCGTCGCAAAGATAGCCGTATCTGTACATGCCACTAGCTAAAAAAAAATACCGTGTATAGTTCAATACAAAAAGTAAAGACTTAAACAAAATCAGTTTACAAAAGTGGTCTAGTACTACGAAAAAAAAAACTTTTTTCGTCTCGAAATACTCAATTTTTTCAGCGACAACCATCATATTTTTTATATCTATAACATAGGAAATGTTATAGACTAAAGAGATATCTAAAATTTTTCGAACACAAAACTGTATTTTTTTTATATTCAATTAAAACTGCAAAATGACCTACATTTTGGCGGACTTGATATTCAAATAAAATCAAACACCGAAATATTTTCAACCTTATTTCTACACTTTCGATGCAATACTGTCGTGTACTTGTGTCAGACCATGGCCAGTGTGCAGCTAGCCTCACTTCCGCGAATACCTAAAGATTAGCTTGTTACCGCGCCTTAAATGATGAAAACAACTTTTTGTTCTTACCTACTTCCTACTTATATTATAAATGTGAATGTGAGGATGGATGGATGGATATATAGATGTTTGTTACTCTTTCACGTCAAAATAGCTGAACGGATCTATGTATCCTACTTATATTATAGAAAGAAAGAAAGAAAGAAAAACTTTTATTTGGGACTCGCACAAAACAAGTAAAACAATAAAAAATAAAAATTAAATAAAATAGTACAGACAAGGTTATTGTCTGTGCGAGGCCAAAAAGGTCCCCGTCTCAGCATAAGCTGCGATATTTTAGGTTTAAAATAACACAGCGCTGGTATTCTGACAGGGCCAGTTAGTGGTGTTATAAATCCTATCTTACTATAATATTATAAATGCGAATGTTTGTGAGGATGGATGGATGGATGTATGGATGTTTGTTACTCTTTCACGTCAAAACGGCTGAACGGATCTTGATGAAATTTGGCACAGATGTAGATTATGGTGTGCTTATTATAAATAAATTATAGTCTGGAATAACACATAAGATACTTTTTTTCCGAGCTAGTTCATATAAAACTAATACTACAGCCACATTTCGCAAGTTATGTGAAGTCCCATGTCATAGAGGGCGAACCTATTGGCATCAAAAGGACGCAAATCCACAATCCGTAGCTGCTACTAAGAAATTTCTGAAGCATAAACTGAGTCCGATCGGAGGCGCGCGCGCAATCGACGCGAGGGGAGGGGCGAGCGAGCCAAAAAACACGCCATGACCTGTTTTATGTATCTACATTTATATTTTTTATTCTTTACATACCGAGTTTCCTCCGTGCCTCGGAAAGCACGTTTTTGACAGTCGTTACAGTGTTCCGAAAGTCTGACAACCAGTCTTACCAAGGGGTATCGCATTACCCAGTACTAACTGGGTTGTGGAGGTCAGATAGGCAGTCGCTCCATGTAAAATACTGATATTCAGCTGCATCCGGTTAGACTGGAAGCCGACCCCTACATAGTTGGGAAAAGGCTAGGCAGATGATGATTCTATTTGTTCTAGTGTCATGTCAGATCATTGGGTTGTTTTATTTTAGTTTTGTTTAAATCGTAATACTGTTTAATTTATTTTTTATTCATTAAAGTATTTAAATTATTTATGTATGCTGTTTTGACTTCCGTACGTTTTACTCACGGGTTGACCACTGAAAACCAGTGCTGTGCTGTGGGCTCCCATGGCACAGCATCATGCTGAGTGGTGACCTACCTGTCGCAGTCACGACGTGCAAGCTATTTTTATTTTGTCCCATATATTATATATGTATTTGTAAATGTTTGTGATGCTTTGCGTGTTGAATGTTTATTTTTGTAACTTTGTGTGCTCGTCGTAATTTGCGACAAATATATATTATTTCTTTCTTCTACCCAAAAACATTTTGCCTGATCTGGAAATGGAATCTAGGACCTCGCGCTCCGTAGACGCACTTGCAACCATTAAACCAAAGGGCCATTCTCGCTGTAAAACTATAATATAACTTAATTAAAATCAATTATTAACTTAAGTCTAGACTTACTGCGACAAAAAGTAAATCGTTTGACGACAAACTTAATCCAAACTGCCGTTTCTTCAAAAGATTTCCATGAAATTAAGCTACGCCGCTCCCAAGGGTAACAGAGCTATTTAATAAGTCCAACTTCATGAAAACACATTAAAGGGATCGAAATAACTAAACGATTAGTTGGAGACGTCTGTTGAAAGTGCCAAAAGTATTAATAACTAGCTTTTGCCCACGGCTTCGCTCGCGTTAAATTCGGTGTAACACAGTTCCTCTTGCGCCTTATTGATTTGTAATAGCAACGCTAAGTTTTCCCTTTTCTTCCCTCTTTCTCCCTCACATCCCACTTTTTTAAGCCTATGTCCGTCTCCTGGTTCCCAACTATCTCTGTACCAAAATTCATCAAAATCGGTGTAGCCATTAAAACGTGAAGAGGTAACAAGCAAACAAACAAACTCACTTTCGCTTTTATAATATTAGTAAGGATAAGGATTATTATTAACTCTTGTTAAAAGCGTCGTCTTTAAGAATATCCTCGGACTAATATTAGAAGTTAATGTTCAAATTTGGAATTGTGATTTGCTGAACGACTAACGTTGTAACAACAACATTGTAAAACCAAATGATTTTAAAAGAGTAACCATGGAGGTTCTTGCCGGTTCTTCTCCATAGGAAACCAACCCAAGATATACTCAAGTCTGTAGTCAGACCTGCCGAGGTTGCGGGTTGTTCGAAAGAGATACCGTGGCCCCGGAACATAAAGGGCAATAGAAGGAACATGGGTGGGTTTTAGTCAGTACTAGTCTGACACTCCCCCCCGCTCCGCCCAGAGCGGGGGAAGTTATTTGATGAATTAATTCCTTTCCGCAAAAAATAAAGTCTGTAGTCAGTTGCTGTGAAAAAATCAACCCTATAAATCTACGCAGTCAAAAGATATGGCTGTTTTTGTCACAAGTTAGTACGGGACCCTCGGTGCTCGATTCCAACTCGGATTTATCATTATCTTTATATATATAATTCTTCTGTGAGTGTGTATGTCACTGAACTTCTCTCAAACGACTGGACCGATTTTGATGAATTTTTTTGTGTGTGTTAAAGGGGATCTGGGAATGGTTTAGATTCACAATTTTGGTTACCCCGAATTTAACGCGAGCGAAGCCGCGGGCAAAAGCTAGTAGATATATATTTTGTTACGATGTCCTCTCATACTTAAGTACTTACGCTGTAACAACTACATTGTTAAACCAAATGATTTTAAAAGAGTAACCATGGAGTTTCTTGCCGGTTCTTCTCCATAGGAAACGACCAACCCGAACCGTGCACCTTTTCTCGACGTTTTATAAGTGCCCATGTAGGCTTTTGTGAAATGAATATAAATATTTTGCTTTGATTTGATTTGTTATAGATCAACGGTTAGAATTATAAAAATAAACAACATATCTTTTTAAGGAATGTTTTTAATTTTTTTATTTTATTTTTTAATCACCTATTAAAAATTATCATGCTTATTCTAGCAAATACTTCGGTACTTGATTTTCACTAAGTATCATCAAAAAGAACATTCAAAAGTAGCTACAGAATCATGAAATCGTATTCAGATTAAATGCTTTGTCCAAATCCTTGCTCCGTCTTGATTTCCCCACGGGATGCTGAGGCGGTAGTCTTTACAGATGAATTTTGGTATCCATTCATCCACTAAAATAATACCAAATAGTTATCTGTTACTAAATCTAACCATTTTCGGAGGCTTGTTTTTAATTATGAAATACGGAATTACTGTCCGTGCAAGAAATGCGAAACAAACATATCATTTAAATAGAATTTCAGTCAAGAATAAGCAAGTTTCAGCCTAGTGGTATGACCGTTGGAGTGCCAAGTCAGTGCCAAGTCATAGTCTAGAGTTCGAACCCAAGGCACCTTCTTAGAAGAAGAAGGTGCCAGAAGAACAGCAGTATAGTGGACGGTGAGCAATGGGTAGCTCACCGTCCGTCTGTCCAGTGACAAGCCATGTCGACGGCGCGTTATACCATGCGCGCCTCAAAGAGCTGTCAACAAAGCAGAAGGGTCTGCCAGGGCCACCGCCTGCGGGTTGTTCGAAATAGATACCGCCGCCCCGGAACATAAAGAGCAAAAGAAGAAACATGGGTGGGTTTTCATTAAAATACTGATTCTCCCCCACTCCGCCCAGAGCGGGGGAAGTTATTCGATAATTTCCCATCCGTCAAAAACTGCAACTTTGATTTTAAACTCTAAAATGAGTAAATCAGATTTCTCAATAGTTTTTTAACTCACAAGAACTAACTCTAGTTTGTTTAAAAACTCTTGAGGTATCCAATCAGTGATTCCCCCCATACGACACGTGGTAGTGGTCTTGACATAAATAAACAAAGCTTCCTAATTCCTTGTAACGAAACTTACATTTAAAAAGAACATACTTCCTCGTTAACCCACATATTTACACTCACATAAAATATCTGCATATCCCCACATTAGGATGGCTCCTTTGACTAAATGAAGCATCCTTTGAGAGTAGCAGCATAGACAGTGCGGCAGTATTCAGTTCGCTAGTTAAGCTGAACACAAATACTTGAATGTGTCGGCTTAAATACCAGATTTGTGGAGCTTGGTAGACGGTCTGAGTTATGAAAGTACAGCGGGCTTATTTATAGTTTAACTAGCTTTTGCCCGCGGCTTCGCTCGCGTTAAATTCGGGGTAACACAGTTCCCCTTTCCTGATTTGCAGGTAACTGCTACATGTAGTTTTTTTCCCTTGCGCCTTATTAATTGTAATAGCAATGCTAAGTTTTCCCTTTTCTTCCCACGTTCTCCCTCATTTCTCTTTTTTTTAAATTAGCTTATATCCGTCTCCTGGTTCCCAACTATCTCTGTACTAAAATTCATCATAATCGGTTTAGCCATTTAGGCGTGAAGACGTAAGAAACAAATAAACTCACTTTCGCTTTTATAATATAAGTAAGAATATAGTAACGATTAAACACTGTTCATACTCTTGGCATCGGTGGGCGCAGTAGCTGAGCGATCGACTGCTGCGCTGCGTGTCGCAGTTTCGATCCCCGCACGGAACAAATATTTGTATGACCTACTGGTAGTTATTCCGGGTGTTTGTGTATGTGTGTTTAAATGTTTTTAAACGCACCCACAATACAGGAAAAATCCAAGTGTGGGGCAATGTTTAAAAAAAAACATACATTCATCATCATGAATGGAATGCATGTACGACCGGATGTATGGTCGTACATGTATTCCACGGAACAGATATTTGTATGACCTACAGGTATTGGTTTCGGGTCTGGCTGTTTGTGTATATGAGTTAAAATATTTGTAAATGCACCCACGATACAGGAAAAATTCTTAGTGTGGGGCAACAAAAAAGTATAACTTCTCCCGTTCTGGGCGGAGCCGGAAGTAGTGACAGACTTTTAAAGACTAAAGGACATCCATGTATGTTCCTTCTTCTACCGTTTATGTTCCGGAGCCGCGCTCACAACCCCGGTTAACTCGATCCTCAGCTTCTTCTTCCGGATGTGAATTCATCAAATAATTTCCCCTGCTCTAGGCGGAGCGTGGTGGAGTGTCAGACCTGTACTAACTAAATCCCACCAATTTTTTCTTCCCGCGGTATCTCTTTCGAACAACTCGCATCCCTGATTAACTAAACTGCTTACAAATGCTTCGGATAGACTCATTTATTTATTTAACACTAATAAACACAAGTATAAAGTATTCCTATTATGTACTAAGATATATATCTTAGTACATAATAGGAATGTACTGTTCTTTAAGTTTCATCATTCCCGAAGATGCTCGTAATTTAAGCCGCGTACTAAGACTGCACTCAGCGCTATGCAGCAACTCAGATACTTTGGAAATTGAAATAGCCCACATGTTATAGAAAATGCCTGAATACTTCGCGTTCCTAACTTCAGCTTAAGATAGTATTAACTGCTTGTCATTCTTCATAAACTTAACTATTTCAGTACATCGATTGATTGCTGAAGAAATTTACTCAAGGAACTTGGTAGAAGGAAGTTTAAGGATCATATTCATTAGGAGATAGTTCATGTGATAATTTAATGTGACCTAAAATATATTGGAATTTAATATTGTGCTCGTTTTTCTACATCGTTCTGACATGTATGTATAATCCCAACATGAATGATGTATCCATGATTTTGTAAAAATATTATATATGACTAGCTGTGCCCAGCGGTTTCACCCGCTGCTCACTTAGGGGTATGAAAAATAGATGTTGGCCGATTCTCAGACCTACTGAATATGCATATAAAATTTCATAAGAATCGGTCGAGCCGTTTCGGAGGAGTGTGGGAACGAAAACTGTGACACGAGAATTTTATATATTAGATTTAAAGGAGTGTTCATGGAGTTTCTTGCCCATTGTGTTATTGTTTGTTTTTCCCAATAAATAAAATAAAATAAAATTCTTCTCCATTGAATCTACGCTTTGGAATGGGCAACTACAGTACTTACGCAAGTTATCATGTCTTGTGACTGGGACTCAAACAGAATCGTTTTTATTTTTATGTCATTTTTTTTTTATTTCATTTTTATTTATTTGGGAAAACAAACGGTTTTACATTACAGTATTGCACAAAATTACAGCTATAGTTTGAGTAAATGTTTAATCTACAACATTTTCTATCCTTACTAATATTATAAAAGTGAAAGTGAGTTTGTTTGTTTATTACCTCTTCACGCTTTAATGGCTAAACCGATTTTGATGAATTTTGGTACACAGATAGTTGGGAACCAGGAGACGGACATAGGTTATTTAAAAAAAAAGTGGGATGTGAGGGAGAAAGAGGGAAGAAAAGGGAAAACTTAGCGTTGCTATTACAAATCAATAAGGCGCAAGGGGAACTGTGTTACCCCAAACTTAACGCGAGCGAAGCCGCGGGCAATAGCTAGTATTTTATAAAAACACTTAGTAACAAGATACAATGCGAAGTGCGTGTAAGATTCAATACGGACAACGAAATTACATTATGTGTTTTTTGTTTAAACTAAACAGGCATGCAAGTTAAAAAGAAAAGAGAAAAAATTGAAACTCAGCATAAACATTGAATTTAAATAAATGCTCAAAGCATCAATCTCAAACTCAAACTCAAAGTTTGAGTTTCTAGCTTATGTCCGTCTCCAGGGTCCCAACTATCTCTGTACCAAAATTCATCAAAATCGGTTTGGCCATTTAGGCGTGAAGACGTAACAAACAAACTCACTTTCGCTTTTATAATTTTAGTAAGGATAGTAAGGATTTAATGAAGTGAAACATACCATTTTCCAACACACTAGTATAACGGACCAATCCACACAAACTAACTTTAGCTAACATTACTAATATATGCATGTCTATGTATACAATCACGCTGTTTTTCCGTAAGTCATCATCAACTACTCAATCAGTTTATATAAGCCACACTACAACTCAATATCAACCATAGCTTCAGAGTTTAAAGTTGACATTTGAGAAGCAGTGTGGTACAGTCTTCGTGAGCTTCTACAAGACATAGTTTCGACCTTGGAGTTAAGGATTTAAGGTTGGAATTTGCTTGGGTAGGAATGTCTTTGTGAGTGCTAACAAGGCCCAATCTTCGACAGTATTGAGATATTAAGATTTGCAATGGATATGGGGTGCATTTAACGCCCCTTGAAGGATTAAGTGTTGTGTATTGTTCAATAGTGTGAATTTAATTGGTTTCAGTTACGAATTGCACATGAAAATATCCTTACTAATATGTATTATAAAAGCGAAAGTGAGTTTGTTTGTTTGTTTGTTTGTTACCTCTTCACGCTTTAATGGCTACACCGATTTTGATGAATTTTGGTACAGAGATAGTTGGGAACCAGGAGACGGACATAGGCTAATTTTTATTTTAAAAAAGTGGGATGTGAGGGAGAAAGAGGGAAGAAAAGGGAAAACTTAGCGTTGCTATTACAAATCAATAAGGCGCAAGGGGAACTGTGTTACCCCGAATTTAACGCGAGCGAAGCCGCGGGCAAAAGCTAGTAATAAATAAAATAACTATAATTTTAGTCTATTACTCGTACTATTATACCAGGGCAAGGCCCTTTTTCGGATAGGCAATCCTTACTCATATTATAAAAGCGAAAGTGAGTTAGTTTGTTACGTCTTCACGCCTAAATGGCAAAGCCGATTTTGATGAATTTTGGTACAGAGATGATTGGGACCCTGGAGATAGCCTTTTTTTAAAAAAAAATATTGATATATGAGGGAGAAAGAGGGAAGAAATTGTTACGTTGGATTCTTAATAAATGATATTCCGTTGGTATGATACTGGTTTATTAGCAGGAGACACAGGAGTTGTACACACAGTAAGACCTCACAGGAAGAAGTGTGGCAGAGTGCCGGCAGATCACAGATAATACATAGACTAGTGAAGACCATAATAGTAACATACTAAATAGTGATGTTACAACATCCCCCTTGTTGAGTTCAAATTAGACCCCTGACTGACAATTAATATAAGTGCTATGCTATTTAACTTTATACAAGACAACATGCTTAATTATACTTATAGTTATACTTAAACTTTACTTATGACTTTATTTATAACTTAATCAATTTCTTCAATTAACCTTCTGGTAGGTTTTATAATACGACCTGACCTAGTTGTTACATTTGAGGATTGTTGAGATGAGGATCCTTGATGCCTAGACTCCTGTCTGTCACCTTCCTCTCCCCTTTGTGACGAGTTGGATTGCATGGGAGGGTTAGCACAATTATGAGAATATTTATGTCTTAAGTGAATTCTATTCCTCCTATACCTAACTCCATTGACATCCTCAACAACATATGATCTATTATTTGACAATCTTTGCTTAACAATAGCTTGTTCCCAGTTGCTACTAGGGTTTCTCTTAAAATAGACATGATCATTATGATGTAACATAGACATTGACTTGGCATTTTTATTGTAGTATTTTGACTTATTTTGATCATTTTTCTTGACAGACTCTTTGTAATCTTTAAATGTTACCACTTTTGGCTTTAACTTCTTATATGATGTTGGAATGTTATCTCTTAAGTTCCTAGACATGAGTAACTGTGCTGGTGATGAAAAATTATTTTTACCTGTATTTCTATATTGTAACAATGCTATGTATGGATCTGATCCATTTTCTTTGCATTTTCTTAGCATGTTTTTTATAATTTTGACTGAACTCTCTGCTTGTCCATTAGACTGTGAATGATATGGGCTAGTAACAACATGTTCTATGTCCCATTCTTGCAAAAAAAAATTGAATTCGATTGACTGAAAAGGAGGTCCACCATCTGAGACTAGTGACAATGGTATTCCATGGCGTGCAAAAATTGACTTTAAATGAGTAATAACATTTTGAGATGTACTATTTTTATTTAATAATGCTATTTCTATGTATTTTGAGTAATAGTCTGTGACAATTAAATATACTAAACTATCAAAATGCATTAAATCAATACCTACTTGTTGCCATGGGTATTTACAGATTTCAAAATTTTGTAGTGGTTCCTTTTGATTGCTTTGTTTAAACTTAGCACATATAAGACATTGTTCTACTAAATTCTTAATATCACTTGACATATTTGGCCAATACAGAGATTCTTTAGCTAGTTTTAAACATTTGTTTATACCCTGGTGACCTTTGTGAATCTGTTCTAGCATTCCTTTGTACATAGACTGTGGTACTATTAATTTTGAGCCTTTGAAAAGTAAATCTTTAATTACATGAATTTCCCCTTGAATATTCCAAAATGGTTTTACCAATGGACTGACATTGTTTTTATTGTTTGGCCATCCTTCATTATAATATTTTTTTAATAATTGCAAGGATTCATCCTTTCTGGTTTCCTGTGCCAATTGTGTACTATATTCTTTTGTAATTGCTAAGTTAGCATACATTAGATTGACATGACAAGACATTTCTGATTCATTTTCAGGTATATAGTGATCTTTCAAGGCGGCTCTTGACAAAGTGTCTGATATAAACATTTCTTTACCTGGGACATGTATAACTTCTAAATCATATTTTTGACAAGTTAACATCATACGCTGTAATCTAGCTGGGACGTCATGTAATGGTTTTTTAAACAGATAGACTAATGGTTTATGATCAGTATGAACTGTGACTCTGTTACCATATACATATTGGTGAAATTTTTCACAACCAAATTGAATTGCTAGCAGCTCCTTCTCTATTTGAGCATACCTTTCTTGGGTTTGAGTTAAAGTTTTTGAACTGTATGCTATAGGTTTATTTTTTTGTAAAATGACTGCACCTAACGCTGACTTTGACGAATCGACTGACAAGACTAATGGAATCTTGGGATTATAATGAGCTAAAACTGGTGAATTTGTAATTTCATCTTTCAGTTTCCTCAGACATTGAGTATGATTCTCATCCCAAGTCCAGACTGCATCTTTTTTTAAAAGATTTCTTAACATTTGTGTTTTTTCTGACAGGTTACTTATAAAAGGTCCTAGGTAGTTTATCATACCTAGTATTCTCTGTAACTCTTTGACATTTTGTGGTGTAGGCATGTTGACAATTGCTTTGACCTTCTCAAGATCTGCCCTTGCACCATCTTTACTGAAGACATAACCTAAAAAACATACTTCTGACAGTGAAAATTTACACTTTGACTTGTTAAATTTTAAATTGACTTGACGAGCTCTTTGCATGACTTTATGTAATCTTTCATTGTGAATTGACTCGTTTGGACCATACACTAAAATATCGTCAATAAAAATTAGAACTCCTTCTATATCACCAAATAAATTCATCATGACTCTTTGAAATATTTCTGATGAGGCATTTATGCCGTATGGTAATCTTAAATATTTATATCTACCAAATGGTGTTTGAAAGGTACATAATTCTGAACTATATTCATCTAAACGTAGCATCCAAAACCCTGAAAATGCATCTAAGTGAGAAAAACATACAGCCCCTTCGAGCTGAGACCTAATCTCATCAATTGACTTGAGTGGATAATGTTCCCTCATGATGTTTTTATTTAAATTTCTAGGATCAAGACAAATTCGTAACTGACCTGAACTTTTTACTGTTACAACGACTGAATTAACCCACTCTGTAGGTTTTGTTACTTTCTTAACTACTTGCATTTTCTCCATGCGATCCAACTCCTCACGCAGTTTCCCTTGTAATGCGAATGGGACTTTCCTGGGCGGATCCACACATGGTACTGCATCAGGCTTGAGTTTTAGATGACAGACTGGAGGCAGACAGCCAATACCCTGGAATACATCATTATATTGTGTATGAATTTGTTCACAAAAGTCTTGTTTTGATACTGAAAAGACACGTTTTATTATACCTAACTTTTCACAAATTGGGAGACCAAGGACATTTGGACACTCTATATCTGGTATTATAAACATTATGTTTTCAACAATGTTCTTATTGTTTAAGCAAAAATTACAAATTAAGTTGACTTTGCCTAAAATCGGAATGGATTTTCCACCAAATCCTGTGACATTTATTTGACATTTGACAAGTGACAATTTTGACAGCTTATTTTGACTTTTAACATTTTGAAATGTTTGTTTTGACATTATATTGACATCTGCACCTGAGTCTATGATGCATTTAACTTTTGTATCTCCTACCAATAAGCTAATTTCCCACGACTGCTTTGAGTGATTCAAAGTATTGACCACTGATGATCCATTGTGTGACTGACTAGACGACTGTGCCTTATTGTGAAATCCCTCAGACATGTGACTGATTTCATCATTGAGACTCTGACATTTTTTCTTTTGACTTTTTGACTGGACATAGGATCTCTCAGACATGTGATTGTTTTCATCATTGAGATGTTTATTTTTATTACATCTCTTAGACATATCACAGTTTTCATCATTGAGATGATATGAATTGGGACTCTGACTGTTTGACTGGATAATAAATCTCTCCGACATGTCACTTTTCTCATCATAGGGATGGATGGATGGATGTGATGTCTTACTGTGTGTCTGTGTGTTCCTGTGTCTCTGACTGAGTGACTGACCGTGAGAATGACTATTATGACTTTGACCATTATGACTTTGACTATTCAGCATACCAACGAAATAATCTTGACTACCATTATCTGAATTAAACGATTGCAACTGACTGACTTTTTTATTTTTGAGACAAAATTTAGCAAAATGATTATAAGATTTACATGACCTGCATTGAACGCCTTTAGCTGGACACTTGTAGCGATGAGACTGTCCACAGCGACTGCATGACTCCACGGTGCTGTTTGTAGCTGACTTGCTTCTGCTTGGTGAAGGTGTTCTGCGACTGGAAGCTCGCTGTCGACCGTCCCCTCGGCTTCGGCTATGGTTCTTCTTGAGATGCATGACGCTTTCACGACGTGTGACGTTTTCACTGGACCCTTTGACGATTTTTTCAGCATCCTGCTGTGCGACTATGAGTGTTCTTGCCAGCTCTTGCATCCTCTGATATGTCAAATCAGGTTCTTGGAGTAATCTCTGACGTATATGTGAAAAATCTATGTTCAGGTTTGCTATGAAAATATCTTTAATGATAGATTCTCTGAGCGTTCCAAACTCGCATTCTTTGCTTTTATTTTCCAAATCCGTGAGGAATTCGTCGATGCTTTCGGATTTATTTTGCCTACGTGTGAAGAACAAATACCTGCACATGGTCACGTTTCTTCTTGGCTCGAAGAATTTGTCAAATTTCGATTTGACTTCGTCAAGCGTGCTCTTGTCTATTTTGAGGTTAAATGTGTTGAATATATTGAGACCTCGTTCTCCAATGCAATGTAACAGAATTGCGATTTTCCGTTTCTCGCTTGACTTATCTAGACCTGTGGCTAACAAATATAAATCGAGTTGTTGCCACCATCTTTTCCACGATTCAGCGTTATTATTCGTGGTATCTGACGAAATATTCAACTGCTTCACACGTGTTTGAAAATTTGTCTCACCATCATGGCTGACGTCCGCTTGGTCCGGCATTTACTTCGACGACCTCGACTTTTTCTTGAATGATTTCTTCTTAAATGACTTCTGACACCATGTTACGTTGGATTCTTAATAAATGATATTCCGTTGGTATGATACTGGTTTATTAGCAGGAGACACAGGAGTTGTACACACAAGACCTCACAGGAAGAAGTGTGGCAGAGTGCCGGCAGATCACAGATAATACATAGACTAGTGAAGACCATAATAGTAACATACTAAATAGTGATGTTACAACAGAAATAGGAAAACTTTGCATTGCCATTACAATAAATAAGGCGCAAGGGCAAAAACTACATGTAGCAGGTACCTGTAAATCAGAAAAGGGGAACTGTGTTACCCCGAATTTAACGCGAGCGAAGCCGCGGGCACAAGCTAATCATCAAATAACTTATTATTTGATGGTTTCCCATCCGCAAAAAAAAGCCTTGCCCTGCCAGCCGCCACGGAGACGCTCCGAACGTTGCTTCGGGTGCCACGAGACGACTCCTGGCCACCGTAAATATCTGGTCTGGTCGAGTCCGTGAACGGTGAGCAATGGGTAGCTCACCGTCCGTCCGTCTAATCACGACAGACCGTGTCGACGGCGCGTATAAGAAATATCAGCAAAGCAGAGGGGCCTGCCAGGGCCACCGCCGGCCGGATATACAGCCCTGGAACAAATAGGGCAAAAGAAGGAACATGGATGGGTTTCAGTCAGTACAAATCTGACACTCTCTGCCGTACCGCCCAGAGCTTGAAGAGTCGTTTAGTAGTTTCCTATCCAAGAAAAGGCTTGAAGTAACGGTTGACTTTGTACTGGATACCCAGTTTATAATGCCGCCATTAAAAAAAACAAAATCGAAAGTTTCTATATATTGACATGCAACAGTAACGTACACAACATACCTGTGCCTGTAATCTGTACCTGCATACCTGAATACTACCTAGTTTGCGGTCTATTTGACCCAATACACCTGGTTTGCGGTATATCACGGGTGGTCGAACTAACCGAGTGCCTCGTCTCTCTCTAATTCATTTTGAGGGAATGAGAGGGATGCGGTTCTTTTGAGTTGAATTTTACATGGAAAGAGGAATCTGTATGTATCTATGTATGAGTGTTTTGTTGAACGGGCTATAGACTACGCGCCTAGAAAAAAAACACGTTGTTGGCCCTGGACCCAAGAGCATCAGAAAATGATGTATTGTGTTTTCTATCATTAGTAAACTCCTTTATGATTTTATTTTTATAGCGGACTAACTGCAGAATAGATGTATTTAAAAAAGTGTACTGGATTTTAAGATTTTCATCGAACCAACAACGAATATTTGGTTTGATTTTTCATAGCTCCAAGTGATTTTTAAGAAACTGAAAAATGATAATTATCATGATACCTACCGAGACAATTAGGTAGGTACCTATGCCTTTTTTTCTAACGCCTAAGCGCATGTAAGTGCAACACTAAAATGCTTAGAAACTATTTATGTTATTATATATTATATAGGCACTTTGCCCCACACTAGGAATTTCTCCAGTATCGTGGGTGCGTTAACAAACATTTGAACCCACATACATAAACAGCCATACCCGAAACAACTATTTGTAGGCCATACAAATACTTGTATCGTGCGAGAATCAAATCAACGACACGCAGCGTTGCAGTCAGCTCAGCTACTGCGCCAACCGTGCCGTCAAATTATTAATATTCATCAAGCGTAGATGATAGCTGGTGGATGATATTAGTCGCGTAAAATACTATAAATAATTGTATAAAATGTGCATTTTAGCATTGAATGTCAAAATAGAAAAGTATTTGCAACTTACATAATAAAAAAGACAGTTAATTATCGTATATTCCGATACGCTTTATTGCACAACGACTGGTATTAATTACTTCATACAGATCAAGAATAATGATGACCAGAAACAAGCTAACAAATTCTTTTTCAACCAGTTTTTGACGTTTTAAGCACTGCGTTTTCAGTCCAGTTTAAAAGCATTTAAACTTTTAAAATCTCTGCTTCAGACTAAACGATTCTTAACTACTGAAAAAAACGATTACCAAACGATTTAAAAATATCGACCCTTAAGTGTTGGCATAGAGGGGCGAAAACTACCATCCCCTTTTACAGTAACCCCCTAAAATCCGGATCGGTTTAAATTATTCAAAACGACAGGCTCTTCAAAGATTCGAAATAGAAACTCTTTGAGACCTAATCGGAATATTAAGATTTCATAATGTTTCGTGTAACGGTTGTTTCCTAATCCTTACTAATATTATAAAGCGAAAGTGAGTTTGTTTGTTTGTTACGTCGCGCGTCGTCCTGCTTAAATGGCTAAACCGATTTTGATGAATTTTGGTACAGAGATAGTTGGGACCCTGGAGATGTATATAGGCAATTTTTTTTTAAAGTTAGATAAAAGGCAGAAAGAGGGAAGAAAAGGGAAATCTTAGCTTTGCTATTACTTTAAATAAGGCGCAAGGGCAAAAACTACTTTGAGGAGTGGCTGGAGATGCGTCATGGCATCCTTACCTACCGCCTGACGCAGGTCCTCACCAGACACGGATGTTTCGAGAGGTTCCTGCACATCATCAGGCGGGAGGAAACGCCCGGGTGTCACCATTGTGACGATCGCCCGGAGGACACGGTGGAGCACACAGTGGCGATCTGCCCAGCTTGGGCGGAGCACCGCCGTGCCCTCGTGGAGGCGATCGGCGGCGGCGATCTCTCGCATCCGGCCCTGGTTCAGGCCATGGTCCAGAGCGAGAGGGAATAGGAAGCGGTCACCACCTTCTGCGAAGCAGTAATGCTAGCAAAGGTGGTGGCCGGGCGTTTGAGGGAGAGAACATCTGCCCAACCCAGCCGCCGCGGGAGACGCCCCGGGCGCCGGGCGCCGCGAGACGACTCCCGGCCACCGTAGATGCGGGCCTGTGGACGGTGAGCAATGGGTAGTTCACCGTCCGTCCGTCGATTGACGACAGGCCGTGTCGACGGCGCGTTCGTGTTTCACGCGCGCCTCAAAGAGAGTCAGCAAAGCAGAGGGGCTTGCCAGAGCCTCCGCCTGCCGGGGTTGCGGGTTGTTCGAAAGAGATACCGCGGCCTCGGAACGTAAAGGGCAATAGAAGGAAAATGGGTGGGTTTTAGTCAGTTACAAGTCTGACATGCCCCCCGCTCTGGGCGAAGTAATTGGATGACTTCCCACCCGAAAAAAAAAGGGGCAAAAACTACAGGCAGCAGGTACCCGCAAATTAGGAAAGGGGAACTGTGTTACCCCGAATTTAACGCGAGCGAAGCCGTGGGCAAAAGCATTTTTAAATAAAACGTAAGTTGGTGGTAATGTTATTTTAAATAAATTATGAATGTAATATGGTCCGGAATCGTTTCATTTTATTTAAATGAAGTTATGGATTGTTCTTGGCGTATTTTTGAGGCTCTGTCCTTAAAAGGAAAAGCCTTATGGGATTACTTAATTGTCGGTCTGTTTGTTGGTTTGTCTATTACCGAGACAAAGATCTTGATAGACAGTCAAAATTCCGTTATCGTCTTTTGAGGTACGGAACCGGTAATTGAAATATATGGCTAGTGTGATAAACATTGTTTAAATTTTTTCAACCATTATTTGACTACTACCTAATCTGACTTATCTATTCCCACCCACACCTTTCTTAGCGGATTCAGCTGAATGTATTTAACATGGTAGGACTGCTTATTTGATCACCACAAGTTGCCTTTATTCTACAACCAATTATAAACCTATTAATTAAATTTCACGCATGTTTAGAACGCACCATTTCTTTTTCAAACATAATAATTATGAATATTAAATTACAACCTAATAATAAATATCACAATATTCAGCACATAATACATTAACCGTTTTCACAGCCAATTATCCAATGCTGCGTTACAACGCAAGCTTAACGCATCATTTAACATTATGCAGCGATGGATGGCAAAATAATTTATTACACCGAAAAACGAAAATGCTGCTGTTTTTGTAGCACATTAGCGAAATTTACTGTTGTTAAATGTATGCTTGGTTTGCTAATAATTTATTTTGCTGAATATTTAGACTCACCGTGACGATATTTGAGGGTAGTCCATATGTTGCGGCTTGTTCGAAAGAGATACCGCGGCCCCGGAACGTAAACGGCAATAGAAGGAACATGGGTGGGTTTTGGTCAGTAAAAGTCTGACACTCCCCCCCGCTCCTCCCAGAGCGGCGGAAGTTGTTTGATGATTTCCCATCCCAAAAAAAAAATGGGTTGATATTTGTGGTTAATCCATGGATGGATTACCATCCTTTATATACTGTTTCCTCATTCATAAGTGGCGGCCTGAAAGTCTGATAACCAGCAACCGTGGAAGACGCTGCGGGCGTCGAGTGCCGCGAGACAACTCCCGGCCACCGTAGATGTGGGTGGGTCTATGGATGGTGAACAATGGGTAGATCACCGTCCGTCCGTCCAGTGACGACAGGCCGTTAGTGTTCTAAGTGCGCCTCAAATAGATGTCAGCAAAACAGAGGGGCCTGCCAGGGCCACTTGCCTACCGGGTTCAGTAAAAGTCGGACACTCCATCCGAACAAAAAAACATGTGGAGAAGAAACTCCACATTTTTTGCAAAAGAAACTGCGCCTTTTCTTTGTACGGAAACGACCAACCAATTCCGTGCGCTTTTTCTTGGCGTTTTCTAAGTGTCTATGTAGGCTAACTTGTAATGAAATATTTTATTTTTAATAGGCTAGTTTCCAAAAAAAAATATTAGTCCGTCTTTTAGATCATGAAAAAAAAATTGGAATTTGGAATAAAAATTACAAAGATATAGCCCATTAAATTTACGTGTGACGTCACGCGTTGCTGCAGTTTTTCGCATTGAATAATCTAAAAGACGAACTAAATAGAATGTAATTACTCCCTATTACCTACTTCTTTACTTACCCTATTAGGGTAGTTCCCAGGATCAAAGTAGTCATGATGAAAGATGGAGTAATATACATATAATATAAATATCTTTATTGTATAATTTGAGACAATCACAGAGAGTAACTTAATTATAACGTACAAATCAACAGTTGACAGTTGTAAAATGTGAAATGGTTGATGTGACTGATAGATTTTTTGATAGAGTTTCATTGTCTTCGGACTGATTCGCCCTATCCCCCCGTACTAGTAAAAACTGTATCACGAGCGGATAGTCTTCCTCACCCTTAGATCAACAGATTCCCACAAGGTTCCCGTATCGAGTCACATAGTTTGGCACATACAGTATAACATTACAGGTAACATAGTACAGTTATATGAATTAATCAAAGTAGTTAATCCAAGTAACGCGCCTACATAGATTAGAAAATACAGCCTCACAAGTCTTGGTACACAATGTTGGTATTCCCAAACGAACTTTATCACAATATCTACAACATTTCTAACATACTGAGAAAATAGGAATACGTAGTGTAGCTGTGAATTCATGTAAAGCGAAAACAAGGCGGTTATATAAACGGCATTACAATAGTATAGGAGTCGAGACTCGAGTTTTTCAGGCGTCGTCGACGTAACCCGGCGGTCTTATTGCATTCCCGGAACGCCGACCCAGTGGCGTGGTGTGGCTCTTAGACTGGCGGGTTTGAGTTAATGAAGAATTTATTGTGAACTAGCCCGCGCCCGCGGCATCGCACGCGTGAGATCGAAAAAAATATATATAAAAATATCGAATGTGTTATTCCAGACTCGGAGCTCGTGGCTCAATAATAGCAGCCGCTTGGGTCGATCTTTAGGTTAAGCTGTGCTTGCCTAGGTTTGTCTGTGGATGTGTGTGGGGAAAGCACGTTAAGCCGTTGGTCCCGGCTGTCATTTGTAGATCTTTGACAGTCGTTACAGGTAGTCAGTGTTCCGAAAATCTGACAACCAGTCTTACCAAGGGTATCGCATTACCCAGTTCTAACTGGGTTGTGGAGGTCAGATAGGCAGTCGCTCCATGTAAAATACTGATATTCAGCTGCATCCGGTTAGGCTGGAAGCCGACCCCAACTTAGTTGGGAAAAGGCTAGGCAGATGAATGTGTTATTCCAGACTTTAATCACCGTTCAGCCGTTTTGACATAAAAGAGTAACAAACATCCAAACATCCATACATCCATCCATTCTCACCAACTTTCACATTCATAATATTAAGTAGGAAATCATTATAATTGCCTTGTAAGTTCTTCACCTTTAGTTCTCATTCTATCATTCTTCCTTAACTTGCGGCTTTAATAGTTAGCTTAATAGGGGTTTATTTCCCGTGGTCGAAACCATCATCACAGCTTCATTTACGGGTTATGCAATTTACGTAAATGCCACTCTTGCACGTCTTTTGTTTCATTCATGCTGGCTTGCGGCATGTTCGACACCAGTCTGGTCCCTAAGCAATTTATTTCATCGCTCAAGTCTTCTTGGTAACCGTGGTTGCACAAAAAGCAATCGCTAATAACATCGTTTGAAAAGAAAACGTGATGCAACCGCGTTGGCCAAAAGCGAGTCGAAAAACGAAAGCAAGTGAGCCGTTCATTTATTTTCATCGCAGTCGTTTGATCGTGAAGTTCATATTATAGGAGTTACCTACACATTAATTTGGCAATACAAAAAACAGAGAAGGATAGTTGTTTAAACAGCCCGGGGCTAGCAGATCACCCCTTTTCTATAAAAGAAAAAAAGAAACATATCCCTGTTTGCAAATTTCTTAGGCACCAATTGCCTAGCAACTAAATTAACTATAACAAAATCAACGAACCGCTGCTTTCGTAGCCCCACATCGTCTCCTACATACATATCTCACGTATGTATTCTGCGGGACGCTGACAGTTTTCATTTACGCCTGCGTTCTCTATTATATATTGTGAACTAATTGTTAATGTTGCTTTTGGAAAATTTACTGATGGGTTGTGAATTAATGTACGAATGCTCGTCTTATAACAGTATCTCAACACGAATGATGTTAATACGATTTTGTAATAATATTCTAATTTAAAAGAGTGTCCATGGAGTTTCTTGCCCATTCTTCTCCATAGAGACCAACGCTTTGGAATGGGCAACTACAGTACTTTCACAAGTTATTATGTCTTGTAACCGGGACTGTAGCTTCAACACTTTGTTTCTTGACATTCAGAAGTGCCTGTAAATGTCTAATTGAAATAAATTCTTCATTTCATTTTTTTCATTTCATTTATTTCAGTAACAATTTTTACATTGTATCGAAAATTTACACTCAATCATATAATAAAAAAAACAGGTACAATAGAAATCATAATTACATTAGAAAATCATTATAAAGTAAACAAAATAGATTAATTTATAAAAAAAAAAAAAATACATTTGCAGTTCCCCTGGTATACTATGTTAATAATTACATTATAAATTCATTATTATGACAGAAACCAAGATAAGATAATTAAAAAGCAAAACATTTGCATTTTCCCTGTTATAGTATATTGAATAACAAAATAAAAATAGAACAACAAATTAAGATTTTACCATAATTAATGTTAAAAGTATATTTAAATGTCAGTAAAGTATATTAAAATGTCGAAATGTCAATAGTAATGTCGTAAAAAGATGTATGTCAAATTGAAAGATGTCAAACAAATTCAATCAGACACAAATAATGCCAAAAATAAAAATAAAAATATTACTAATATCGGTACAAATGTTCAAAAAAAAAATAAAATAAAATAAAAATACCATTTAATTCCTGTTCAAAAATGTCAAAAAGAAAAAAAAAAAAAAAAAATGTAAAATGTTATTAAAATAGTTAATATACCTAATTAAGTCTAGTTGAATGTGTCACAGAGAAACTCATCAAGGGTGTAGTAACACTTTTCCAACAGAAATGATTTTAACTCCTGCTTAAACTGATTTAAGTTATAAATTGACTTCAAGTGTACAGGTAGTTTATTAAACAGTTTAACCGATTGATAACTTGCTGCATGACTGACTACTTTTAAATGAGGTTGAATCTTATTTTGTAGGTCCCTACGCCTAGTAGCTTCCCGCTTACTTCTTTCCTCTGGTGTTTCGAAATTCTGCAGCTTTTTCATAAGATCAGTAAGAAGAACTAGAATATATAAACAAGGGACCGTTAGTATTCGAAGTTCTTTAAAGTGCTCCTTACATGATACCCACTGTGGAATTCTTACCATGGTTCTAATGGCCCTTTTTTGAATTATGAAAGCTGTATTTATATTATACGCGTAACTACCACCCCATAGAGTGATACTGTACCTAAGCTTTGACTCTACGAGCGAGTAATATACCATTTTTAATTGCTCAATAGCGATCACATCTCGAAGACTTCTCAAAGCATAGCAAGCTGAGCTGATTGAGTTTTCTATAGCTGTCAATTCTTTTTTCCAGTTAAGACTGTCGTCAATATGAATACCTAAGAATTTTACGCTGTCAACCAATGTTATTGTATTCTTATCCAAAACTATGTCCAATTTTTCTTTGTTTCTCGACGTCGTCCTAAATAACATGGCATTCGTTTTAATGATATTCAATTTGAGATTATTGATGGTAAACCAGTGTTGAAAGAGAGCAAGAACATTATTTACTTTACTACTGAGAGTATTGACATCTTTAGCGGCTATAATAGCATTCGTATCATCAGCAAAAAGCACAAGTTCAGAATCACTTAGTTGCAGCATATAGCTAATTAAATCATTAACAAATAAAATGAAAAAGATTGGACCTAATATTGAACCTTGTGGAACTCCTTGTTTTATTAGTTTCAGTCCCGATTTGAAAACTTTTTGTGTATTATTTTCATTAACTTTAATTTCCACATATTGCTTTCTATTTTCTAAGTAGGACCTAAACAGACATAAAATCGATCCTCTTACTCCATAATGTTCCATCTTTGCTAATAGTAACGTATGATTAACCGTGTCAAAAGCGGAACTAAGATCGAGGAATAACCCTACGACTTTCAATTTGTCATTTATTCTGTCAACTACTTGGTCCATTAATGTATTAATTGCGTCATTTGTTCCCACATTTTTCTGATACCCGAACTGCCTGTGATTAAGTAATTTATTGCGATTGAGATGTCTTAGAAGTCTTATTTTAAGTATTTTTTCAAAAATTTTCGAGATTATTGGTAGTAAAGAAATCGGTCTATAATTATTAGGATCAAATTTGCAACCTTTTTTGTAAAGTGGTAAGACTCTTGCTATTTTCAGTTGTTCAGGGAATATATTCATATTAATACACTTATTTATAAAATGTGCAAGTGGCCCTGCCAGTATGTCAATGTGATCTTTGACAGTCTGTATACTTATTTCATCATGACCAGAAGATTTCTTGTTAGCCATAGAAATAACCAGTTTTTTTATTTCTGAGGCAGTGACTTGATCGCAAGTCATTTCTTGATCTAATCGTTTTACACAATTTTGTAAAGTTTTTAAAGCTTGGTCTAACGAATTTGAGTCGCCAACAGACCCTGGACCGTCAAACGTGTTCGAAAAGATGTCTACTATTTGCTGGGGATCTGAAATAATCGTATTATTAACTTTAAGGAGTATGTTTTTATTACTTTCGCGTTTTGATTTTGCATTCCTATGCCTATTTACAACCTGCCATATAGCTTTTGAAGATTTATTTGCCTTGGCTATTTCTTTACTGACTGCAATGCGTCTAGCTTTTTTTAGGACTAGTCTGTATACCCTTATGTATGATTTCACATATGCCCTTATGTTCTCCGTACTGGTTACATTGTTTATGTTTCGAAGCAAAAATCGCTTCATTTTACTAGATACTCTAATTCCTTTCGTAATCCAAGCCGAGTTTTGAGGTTTCTTAAAATTTACCCGTTTTTTTTTCTTTTTGAAACTTATGCGGAATATATGTCCAATTTTCTTTAAAAAGCCATTTATACCTTCTTCCAACCAATTTATTTTTAGAAGACGTCGTCTAAAACTTTTTGAATTTTTGTCACTAAACTGTCTGAACTCTATATTTAAAAAGTTTTGGTCGCCATCGGGGTGTACTGTTTCAGTTTTTAAGCGACAGAATAACGCTGCGTGTCCATCAGCCAAGCAATTATGATCAACAAACTGCTCATTGATAACGTCATCAGGTAAATTCGTCAAAAAATTATCCAAACATGATTGCGCATTATTTCTTTTATAGGTCACCTCATTTATAATTGGTCTAAAATTGTATGATGTCAGTAATGTCAAAAAATTTGAAGTTTTTTTGTCGCTTTTAAGCAAGTCAATGTTGAAGTCTCCGCAGATAATACATTTTTTATTGAAGAAGTGTTCTAGTAATTGTTCCAACTTAGATAGAAATGTTTCATAATTTTGATCCATAGGATTTCTGTAGCAGCAGAAGATGTAAATGTTAGTGCTAACATCCTTGACACCACATATTTCGAAGCTTTCGATTTTGTATATTTTTTGACAAAAAGGTACCTCTTCACAAACAATATCGTTTCTTGCCATAATGAGGCTACCACCCCTTTTTTTGTTTTTTCTTGTATTCAACGACACCATTTTATAATTACTTACATTGAATTGAGGAGCTGACTCTATGGTCAAGAAATGTTCCGTTATGCACACATAAAGATTGTCGAGATGAAAATCTTGCAAATAAATTTCTAATTCCTCTTTTTTGTTACCTACACCACACAAATTCTGAAGATAAATATTAAGCGAGATGTAGTTATTATTAGGGGTTTCAGACATAGGAAACATGCCTCGAGAGTGGTTGAGCTCTTTAGGCACGAAAAAAGTCATCACTATTTCCTACGTTATCAGTCTGAGTGCCGATGCTATTTGTAACTGACAAGGAACGCCTTGATGAAGTTTCAATGTCCGTCTGTGTATAATTATTAATGTAACACTTTTGAACCTCGCCACAGATCGCACACTGGTTATTGCTTTTAATTGTATTATAGTTTATAAAATCATGTTTGTATTTAATACGAAGTATTTCCTTATGAATAAGTCTACTTGCTTGAATTGTATTTATATATTTTGGAAAAGTTAATTTTGTTCGTGAATGATCCTGATCCAGTGGCAAAAATATTGAATTTATAAAATTACTACAAACTAGTTTTAAAGAATTATTGAGCATATTGACACCAAGATATTTGTTTTTATAGATTTTTCCAACTAAGACATTAGTTTCCCTAACTTGACCCAGAGTATGATACAAGGTTGACTGTAAATTCAAGGGATTTGAATCATTTGAACCCCCCAGTATTAGTATGTAGTCTAAGTTGGTAAAATCTTTACACTCGGCAACACATGTTCTTAACACTTCAGCCATGGTAGCTCCTGGCTTTACTAACGATGTAACCTTGAAAGAATTTCCCAGTAGATCTTGAAGCTGACTTCTCATATCAAGCCCAGCTTGGTCAGAAAATATTTTGACTTGAAGTTTCCTGGTCGCCAAATCATTAGATTTTGATTTCGATGAGAAATTATGGTTGAGCCTGAAGTGTTCTGTATGCTCCAAAACCACCTTTGTATTTATGGTGATAGATTCCGTTGTTTCCGAGTCTACTAATGTACCCATGTCGATGTTGCCTTTCTCGAGGATTGGTCGATAAGATGGCTGATGGTTAATCTTTGTATCCTGCGAGCCCTTGTCATCTGTTATGGGTTGCTCGAAAAAATAACTTAGGCTGCTGCTATCGTCATGCTTTGGGCTTTTACTTGCTGCATCAATTTTCAGTTCTTTAGAAGAAGTCCTTTTCCAGCCTATTCGCATACCACGTACTCTATGGCGTTTTTGATACTGTGGAGAGTAAAATTTGAGTGGGGAAGCAATCGACTTGTTACTGCTATTTAGTTCAAAAGCGCCTACTGATTTGTACATACTGATTTTGTGCTGGAATGTTGATAATTTTTCTTTAAGGGCGCTATTCTCTATGTTTAAATTGTCTATCTCGATGTTCGCTATTTTTAATTCGAGATTTAACTTTGTAAGTTGTTCCTTGATTGCAGTTATTTCATCTTTGTTGATACTGTTTGGAAGACTTTGATAAGAAATGTCCAGTTCGTACTCGCTGTCTTGGAAATCTAGACTTAACTGGCGACGACGTCTTTGAGTGTTAACGTTTTGCAATTCTTCCATGTTCTTAATAGCAGTTGATTATGAGAAATATACAAAAAGAACTCGGTGTTTAGATGGTATCGAACCTGCGACCACAAGCATGTAAAGCGACAAGCTTGCCTAGGCGCCACATTCACTTAGAATATGTTGGTGAAATATTACACCACTTTCGAACGGAACTGTTTTACCGACTTCTTAGTTTTTATCTGCCAAACTAGATGTCGCTTTTTACAGTTTAGCTGACTTTGTACTTCTTATTCGTCAAAAATAGATGTCACTGTTCACAAAAAACTAATGGTCAGCTGGTTATTGTTGACATTTGAATAAAAAACGAATTTTGTAATCTCCTTTTTTCAACTTTCGTAACGCTATCACTTCACCTCGCTGTAAGACTGGGTAATGAGAACTTATTGGCGTTCGAGAAAAACACTGTCCAGCTTGCTCACACTTATTGTTGGTTTTAGACTCACTGTTTCAAGTTTACGTTAATCAAACGACTGTTTTCAAACTTATGTGTTAATCTTACTTGTTCGGCTGTATAACACTTGTACTCACTAGATACGCACTATAAGTAAGATTTATACTGAAAACTGGTCAAAAAAAGCACTTTTACTGTTTTTGGTGAAATTTAAAACACGGAGCCAATGTTTACTTCAAAGCAGCGCCATCTGCATAATGAAAAAAAAATCTTTTCAGTTTGAGTAAGAGATACTTTTCTTATCACCATCATTCGCCAAGACTTTTCCCAATTCTGCTGGGGTCGGCTTCCAGTCTTACCAAATTGGGCTAAAGAAGTAGTATTGTATACGTGTGCGTATGTTTGTAACTCCTGCACGCTCAAGCGGCTTAACGAATTTGAATTAAATGTATGTGGATAACTTATACCTTGGTTAACCCGCTCTGGGCGGAGCCGAAGAGGATGTCAATTGAATCCACTGAAACCCTACCCACGTTCCTTTTATTGCCCTTTATGTTCCGGGGCCGCGGTATCTCTTTCGAACAACCCGCAACCCCGGCAGGCGGTAGCCCTGGCAAGCCCCTCTGTTTTTCAGACATCTCTTTCAGGCGCAAGTGGAAGACTAACTCGCCGTTAACGCGGCCAGGATATCTTCTCCTAAGATGCCGTCTTCCAGAAGTATTTAATTTGGTTTTGTTTAAAATCATACCCACGTTTATACAATGTTCATTTTAGGCAGTTGACTGATGTTCAGTAAACAAAAAGAAGACATATACACACACATACCTGTACAGATTTCACGCGAAATGTGTTTGAGAAGTTACAAGAAATTTCTTCGCAAGAAAATTATACAGGGTGGTTTTATACAGGGTGGCTGTTACAGGTAGGATACGTCGCGATAATTCAGGGAAAGCGTGCGTTGTTTAATTGCTAGAACGTGACTGGCGCGTAACGAAAGGGTGGCTTTAATCTCACCTTAGACAAGTGTTACACCGTAAAGGAAGAGTTTTCTTCATAAATATTTGGAGAATTTTCGGAGTTTTTATAAGTGAAGTAATTTGTCCAAAGATGATGAAAAATGAATGAATTCGCAGTTTAGGACTCATTAATATTAATAACTAGCTTTGCCCGCGGCTTCGCCTACGTTAAATTCGGGATGAGACAATTACCCTTTCCTGATTTGCAGGTACCTGCCACCTGTAGTTTTTGCCCAAGCGCCTTATTTATTGTAATAGGCACCAATTATATTATATTATTATAATTTACCTCTTCAAGCCTACGTGGCTAAACCGATTTTGATGAATTTTGGTACATTGATAGTTGGGACCCTGGAGACGGATATAGGCTAACTTGTTTAAAAAAAAGTGAGAAATGAGGGAGAAAGAGGGAAGAGAAGGGAAAACTTAGCATTGCTATTACAATAAATAAGGCGCTAGGGCAAAAAATACCTACAAGTAGCAGGTACCTCCAAATCAGGATTTTTTCTATAACTTCAAGGGACTACAAAGGAGTTGGGTATATAGTTTTAATTTCAACTCGATACCTTCACGCGTTCCCGAGATAAAAGGTCTTGACAGACAGACGGACAACAGAGTGACCCTAAAAATGCATTTCAACGGCAATTTTTCCCCCTTTTTAGGTGGTTCTCTTACATCCAGTACTTGTCTGTGATACCCTCTAAAGATATCTACGTGTGTGATAACACCGTACCAAATCCAACGTTGTTTAATTGCCGAGACGTGACTCGCGCGGAACTAAGGGCGGTTTTAATCTCACCTCGGTATGGTGTCACAGTTAAGTTATGGGGATTTTAAAAAATAATTGTTATGTCTCGCGAAAGATCCTTTAGGGCTTATAAAGGTAAAATTTCTGACGTATTGGGAGAGACCTATGACCTGCAGTGGACTACTACTAATAATAATAATATCAGCATGAACACGTGTTAAAAGTTGAGAAAAGAAAGAAAAAATATTTATTTGTCGTAAATTACGACGAGCACACAAAATAATAAAAAATAAACAATAAACATGCAAGCCATAACGGCACTACGGCACGGTTAGCGCAGTGGCTGAGCGATCGACTGCTGCGCTGCGTGTCGCGGGTTCGATTCCCGCACAGAACAAACATTTGTATGACCTGCAGACAGTTATTTCGGGTCTGGCTGTTTGTAAATGTTTGTAAACGCATCCACGAACCAGGAGAAATTCCTAGTGTGGGCCACAAAAATAACAAACATTTACAAATACATATATGGAACAAAATAAAAATAGCTTGCACGTCGTGACTGTGACAGGTAGGTCACCACTCAGCATGATGCTGTTAAGCATATTTTGTGCTTATAACTTTCATCATAAGATCAAAGCGGGAGGATAAAAAAACCTGCCAGGGTTGCGGGTTGTTCGAAAGAGATACCACGGCCCTGGAACAAAAAGGGCAAAAGAACGAACCTGGATGGGTTTTAGTCGGTAAAAGTCTGACACTCCCTCCCACTCCGCGCAATAAGAAAAATCTCGCAGTTCAACCTAAAAATTTGTCGTCTGTTTAACCGCGCCATTCCTGTGGATGCCTTCAAATTAAGACCTGCAGCTAGGGCAAAAAACTTACAAACTAAGCGTCTACACGCTAAGGGCACCCCCTGTGGTGTACGAGCCTCGGCTTAGGGCGTCGCTGAGGGACAGCAAGGGACAGGCTGGATCTGAGTGATATGGTTTAAACTTACTGGCTCAGCAGCGCGGGCTGGCTCTTGCAAGGGACGGGTGGGGCAGTTACCGGGACGTCGCGACGGGCCTCGTCGGCGAGGACGGAATGAAAAATTTTTTTTTTTTTTTTTATGAATGGCATATCGCAATTCAACCTAAAAAAAAATATGGATAAAACAGGCAACTTATATACGGAAAACAAAATACGACCGAACACCCAATGCTTACATCAGCATTCGTTATAAGTATATTTCATTCAGTTAGCATCGTCAGCATTCTGGACCCGTGACGTCACAACGCTTTAGTTCATTCATTCTTTTTCGTTCATTCTCTGTTAGTTATTTATTGCTCTATATGTCTATTGTTCTTTTGTTTGGTAGCATAGGCTTTTTTACTAAATGAATAGGATTCTTGAATTGACATGACGGAAAAAATAGCCATTCAAAAATATCTCTTATTGTATTTGAATCTAAGAGTACTATTTTGTTGTTTCCATTGAAGTTTTATAGTATTCGATTTGTCAATATCGGTTTCTGTGAAGTGAAGTGTGAATCGGACCATTCTGTGAAGAGTCGGTTTTATCGATAATTTTCTGAATTATTTTTAGGGTTTCGTAAATTAAAAGGAAAAAACGGAGCCCTTACTGGATCACTTTGTTGTGCGTCTATCTGTCTGTCTGTCGAGACTCTTACGGGCCTGTTGGTCTAGTGGTTAGTGGCCCTGACTGCTGAGCCGGAGGTCGTGGGTTCGATTCCCACCCAGGACAAACTTTGTGTGATGAGCATGATTGTTTGTTCTGTGTCTGGGTGTGATTTATCTATAATATGTATGTATTTATAAATTATACACGTATGTATATCAGTTGTCTGGTTACCATAACACAAGCTCTGCTTAGCTTGGGATCAGATAGCCGTGTGTGAGTTGTCCCAAGATATTTATATTTATTTATTTAATGTCAAAAAATTAAAACCGTATACTCAACTCTGTAACCCCTTTGCGCTGTGAAAAAATCAACCCTCTAAGTCTACGCAGTCAAAAGATATGGCTGTTTATGTCGCAAGTTTGTACGGGACCCTGTGCACGAGTCTGACTCGCTCTTGGCGGGTTCTTTTTTCCTTAGGTTAAGCTATCAATGGGAGCTAGGTAGAGACGGAACGGACGGAGAAACGGTATTTAAAGGTTCACCAATAATACGAAGGATTCGGTGCTTGATAACAGTAATAAATTCTCATTTTATTCATCAATATCTATGGGTCAATCTAACTTCTACCTTATTTTTTTAATCCATTTCTTTTTTTTCAATTTGATATTTTTTGTGTTATTCCTGTATTGAGTTTTTTGTTGCACCAAATAAATTATTTATCTATATTATATACGGAATATTATATACGGTATCTTATATACCTGTCATTCCTTTCATATATCTTGTTGCAACTAAAACTAGCAATACCGGTGATCTTGTTCAGATCTAGGAAATACTTCTGGCAAAGCCTTTGGGGCGCGAATCGAAATGAATATTGCATTGACAACGGTAGCTAAACCTTTGGGTAAGCTATTTATCTCAAATCCGATGTTCTTAAACTAGGTATAAATTGAAGTAAGCAAGATATTCGAAAGGATATTACGGAGATAGATTTATAATGCTAGATATTATTTAATAAAAATATAAAAGCTTTTTAATTTAACTTAAAATCTAGCGATTACATAACAAATAATAAGTAGAAAGAAAAAGAATAATTTGAATAATAAATTTAGTTCCTGATAGATTTGGTAATAATTATGATACATTTAATGTATAATGGACATGCAGTTTTTTTAACATTTAAGAGAACCATAGATAAATAATAATTTTTTTAACAAGCAAAACAAAAACTTAAATTTGAACACTACAAAGAAAAAACAAATACATTAAATAATAATATAATGTATATTATTATGGATACTTACTAGTTAGTTTTACAGTAAATTAATCAGATCAATCAATTTTTAATCAATTATTAAGATCGATGTAGATCAATCAGCGTCCGTAGCCTGGCTACGTTCCGGGGATCTCTTTGGAGAAACCGAGGGTTTTGTCTGTGCAATTATGGATGAAGTTATGATGACAAATAACCACCGGAGATTTATTGTGAAGGACGGCACGGTTGACATATGTCGGGCATGCCACCGTCCGGGTGAATCAATTCGACACATTATCTCCGGTTGTTCTCGTCTAGCTAACGGAGAGTACTTGCATAGACACAACCTTGTAGCCAGGATTATCCATCAGCAACTTGCTCTAAAATATAACCTTGTGGAATCGGAAGTGCCGTACTACAGGTATGAGCCCGACCCAGTTCTCGAACATGGCAATATCACATTGTACTGGGATCGATCCATCATCACTGACAGGACTATTGTTGCCAACAAACCTGATATAGTGGTGGTGGATCGATCAGAGCGGCGTGCAATGATTGTTGACATAACAGTCCCGCATGATGAGAACCTCGTGAAAGCCGAGAAAGATAAGCAAATCAAGTATATTGACTTGGCTCGCGAGGTTGTCGACATGTGGGATGTGGACTCAGCGATCATTGTGCCGATAGTCGTATCTGCCAATGGCTTAATTGCTAAGAGCCTCGACCAACACCTTAGGAGGCTCTCGTTAGGTAGCTGGATCAAGGGCTTGATTCAGAAAGCGGTACTCCTAGACACGGCTCGTATTGTTAGGAGGTTCCTTTCTCTGGAGCCCTGACCGCCGGTAGCTTGGACCCTGTTCCCGATACCGGTGGGCTACTATTTTTATATTTTTAAATGTTTTTTTTTTTTATTTTTGTTTAGAAGAAATATTTAAAAATGTAAATAATATGTAAATTAATCAATAAATGAACGAAAAATAATAATAATAATAAATCTTTATTTTCTCTCTTCACAAAGGTACACATTGGCATATAGGTCTAATAAATACAAATATAACATTGTAACAAATGTAAAAAATATGTTCCTTGTTATATTATAAAAAATTGATCAATTAAATTTTATATTATATTCAGATAATAGTTATCAAGTTATAGTTAACTAGCTTTTGCGCGCGGCTTCGCTCGCGTTAAGTTCGGTATAACACAGTGCCTGTTACCTGCACTTTTTGCTCTTGCACTTTTTGCCCTAGCGCCTTATTGATTTGTAATAGCAACGCTAAGTTTTCCCTTTTCTTCCCTCGTTCTCCCTCATATCCCACTTTTTTTTTTAAAGTTAGCCTATGTCCGTCTCCTGGTTCCCAACTATCTCTGTACCAAAATTCATCAAAATCGGTTTAGCCATTAAAGCGTGAAGAGGTAACAAACAAACAAACTCACTTTCGCTTTTATAATATTAGTAAGGATAAGGATTCATTAATTATTAAGGACCTCTTTTCGACTATAAACCTCCTGAATTTCCTGTCTTTGGCTTTTGATGCCCAATCTTCACCTGCTGCCTTTGTAATATCATCTGTTTCTACATAACAAACATTCAATAAACAGGTGTCAAATATTCCATTCCAAAAATAAAGATAATATATTATCATTATAGCAAAATGACACAAAAAAAGAGTGCGTATTCGAGTGACAGTTCCGTAGCAGCCATTTTGCGCCGCCTCAACCATTTTGACATCAAAATGTGACAGCAAGGGTCCCCTGTCAAGTTGATGTATCGTCTATAGATATAAAATATACCTGAAAGGAAAGTTTTGTAAAATATTACTCGACATTTTATTATTTTTGTGTTTTTTTGTTGTGGAAACATTTGTTTTTTTGTGGCAGGTTTTTTTGTCTGTTAATTTTACGAGATATAGAGTATGCTTTGAGACTAACTAACTACTGATTCTTTAATTGTTTCTTCTTAAAAAAACGTTGCCCCACACTAGGAATTTCTCATGTATCGTGGGTGCGTTTACAAACATTTAAATTCACATACACAAACAGCCAGACCCGAAACAACTACCTGTAGGTCATATAAATATTTGTTCCGTGTGGGAATCGAACCCTCGACACGTAGTGCAGCACTCTATCGCTCAGCCACTGCACCAAACGTGCCGTTAATTAAAATTTAATTGTTTTTCAATCAACTCGTTGAAATTTCGTGCAACACCTAGAGACTTAGTTATGCCGAAAAATAAAAACAACGAAAAAAAAACATATTAACCTGAGCCAATAATATTAGTAATGATATTATCTTAGTTAGTGGTTTTCGGGCTTAAGCGGTTTAAATTGGTCCATCCGTTCAAGAGCTAGAGTTTGTATGTGTGTATATTTATTACTCCTTCACGCTCAAACGTCAGGACCCATATGGATACAATTTAGTAAGTAGATTAGATAATAGAACTCTAAATTAACACATAAGAAAACATGTTTTTATTTCTAGCTAGTACACTTATACACAATTCAATTAACACCACACTTTTTTGGTTGGGGTTTAAAAATCAAAACACATTTTAAGAATTCTCGACAACAGCGTTGCTTCTCAAAATTGGTCCTTTAATCTTTAAACCAACTGGAAAATTTCTAAGAAACATTCAGAAGCAAGACTCGAAAACTCCGTCAAAAAGTAAAATCAACTTAATTAGTATGCGAAACGCAACATTCGTTTGTTTATTCGTTATTCAATCTGAATTCAACAGATGACGGCGAAACTTTGAAACTTTTACAAAAATATTTAAAACAACATTCGTCTTTTGTTTACTCAACTGTGCGGAGGAAATATGAGAGTTATGTTTGTTTGATGGGACTCGAGTCTCAAATCTAGTCATCTTGATATCTTGCTTGACTAATTTACTTACAAAGAAATCTATCGAAGGCTTGGTAATGTAAGCCAATTGTCAGTAGGACTCTTTTTAAAAAAAAAAAAACGTTGCTCCTCACTAGGGTTTCTCCTGTATCGTGGGTGCGTTTATAAACATTTAAACACAAACACACAAATTGCCAGACCCGAAACAACGTACAACGTAGGTCATACAAATATTTGTTCCGTGCGGGGATCGAACCTGCGACGCGCAGCGCAGCAGTCGATCGCTCAGCCCCTGCGCTAACCGTGTCGTCGACCTCAAACCTTAAGGCGCTGTACAAAGCAAACACTTCGTAAAACGTCTAATTTTTCGTCGCAAAGTTAGCCGTATCTGTGCATGCCACTAGCCAAAAAAAAAATACCGTGTATAGTTCAATACATAAAGTAATGAGTTAAACAAAATAAGTTTACAAAAGTGGTCTAGTACTACAAAAACGTTTAAAAAGACCAAGAAAACAAATTTTTCATCTCGAAATTCTCAATTTTTTCAGCGACAACCATCATGTTTTTATATCTATAACAAAGAAAATTGTATAGACTAAAGAGATATCTAAAATTTTTCAAACACGGAGCTGTATTTTTTTTATATTCAATAAAAACTGCAAAATGACTTACATTTTGGCGGACATGATATTCAAATAAAATCAAACACCGAAATATTTTCGACCTTATTTCTATTCTTTCGATGCAATACTGTCGTGTACTTGTGTCAGACCATGCCTAGTATGCAGCTAGCGTCATTTCCGCGAATACCTAAAGATTAGCTTATTGCCGCGCCTTAAATGTGGCACGAAGATTCAATTAAGAAAACCAGCGTACCGTTTTTTAGAGTTCCGTACCCAAATACTGCCTAACCCTTAGGGCATTCCAGGCATAATATTTTATTTTATTTTGTTTTTAACATCACCATACAGTCCCAAACAGATGGTCTAAAAAAAGCATTATTCTTGTTTCTTAAGTACACACGACGGCAGGTCAACCCATTCTTAACTATTATAAACTGATCTCTCTACTACGGATCGCATACTGTAGTAGAGAGATCAGATTAAAATGGTTTTGTGTAGGTTGATGTGCCGTCGTGTGTACAAATAAAAGCCTTCAACATAAAAAAGTCAAAAAAAAACCTTATTTTAGTTTCCTACAAAAAAACTTTAACATCGAAAAGATAGCAAAGTACCACGAAATAACAGGAAAATGGAAAATAATATTTGTTACCATGTAAACAATACCCACTCAATTTAGCATCAATATCAATAAAAAAACCCGCCACAGAAACTCAACGAAAAACACTACTAATAAAATTCACATCACCTACAAGCGAATTGCGAAAAAAATCAGTCCATGGGAATGCTTACAACGCGAAAAAAGGTCACGTACATCGATATTAAATTATCGGTTTCGTAGAAATAAAACATATTACAAATCAATTGGTGTATACTTAACATGCAGGGCACGAATACCCCAGTTAGTATGTTAAGAAGAGTCTCTCCGGTATCTGGGACTGGTATATTCACCTACTAATATTATAAACGCGAATGTTTGTGAGGATGGATGGATGGATGTATGGATGTTTGTTACTCTTGTACGTCAAAACGGCAGAACGGATCTTGATATTTGGCACAGTACTATTAATTACACCTCGAGGAGCTCGTGGCTAAATAATAGCAGCCGCTCGGGTCGAATTTTAGGTTAAGCCGCGCTTGCCTAGGTTGGTCTGTGGATGGGTGACCACTCGTTACATACCGAGTTTCCTCCGTGCCTCAGAAAGCACGTTAAGCTGTTGGTCCCGGCTGTCATTTGTAGATCTTTGACAGTCGTTACAGGTAGTCAGTGTTCCGAAAGTCTGACAACCAGTCTTACCAAGGGGTATCGTATTACCCAGTATTTACTGGTTGTGGAGGTCAGATAGGCAGTCGCTCCATGTAAAATACTGATATTCAGCTGCATCCTGTTAGAAGCCGACCCCAACATAGTTGGGAAAAGGCTAGGCAGATGATGACTATTAATTACACCTGTACCTACTACTGCGGCATTGACAGGCGTGATACTGTTATTGTAAGAAAAAAATGGGTCTTCGGTACGAAGCGGGTACTATCCCGCCAAAAGCGGGACGTATGGTCGTTATCTATAACCCACCTAGTTGGCATCGCGTGCCTGATGACAATCTCGGAGAACTACGCGATAAGACTGTCAAGTTTTTTGTATATTTTTGTAATACTTCCGGGACAATGTTTATGTTTATTATTTTGGTATTATTCAAAATAGTATTTGACGACATTATTGAAATGCTTTTCAAATACTTTCTGTTCACGCGAAGTGTCTTAAAATCATTACTTTTGAACTATCGCGAAATAACATCATGCTGGTTATTCTGTAATCTACCCTATATAGGTAAAAAAACAATGCAAGGGATTATACACTTCTCATCAAAAAAATCGAAACACCTCGCAGTTTATGATTTGATAAGGATTATCAGAAAAATGTGTATATTTAGGAATAAATGTAAAATGTCATTTAATAGTAAGTAGTATGAGGTTTTTAAATCCTAATGTTAATGTTCTAAATTCAAATTAAGTCTTCATAGGTTTCGTATTTTGTATAATGAGTAATTTTTACCCTGTATGGAATATGAAGGAAATGGGTAAAACAACACGCGTAAATGAAAAAAAAATGTAAGAAACGTTTATTTAATAACTTGTATTCCCTCCGCGAGCTCTTATTACTGCTTCCATACGGTTCTTCATCGATCGGATGAGAGTCACGATCACATGTTGTGGTATATTATCCCATTCCTCTTGGATTGCATTTTGCAGCTGGCTAAGTGTTTCTGGGGCTGGATCTCTTGCTCGAATTCGTCTCTTTAATTCATCCCATAGATGTTCAATGGGATTCATGTCCGGGCTTCTTGCTGGCCATACCATAATGGAGATACCGACTTCGGTAAGATAATCTCGTACGACGCCCGCGGTGTGAGCTCTAGCATTGTCGTGCATGAATATGAAGTCGTTGCCAATAAAATGTGCATAGGGCATCACATGAGGTTCAAGACACTGTTCGATGTATCGATGAGAGTTTAGTGCAGGCAGCCGTGGCCCAGACACAAAGGCAAGTTCTGTCTTACCGTCGGCGCTGATTCCTCCCCAAACCGTCCACGAACCGCCACCATAGCTGACCTTTTCTTCAATGCAGCATTGTGCAAAACGTTCTCCATCTCTTCTGTAGACCTTGTTCCTTCCGTCGTTACCATACAGCATAATTTTACACTCATCAGAAAACAGTACTTTACTCCACTGAAGGTATGACCAAGTTAGGTGCTCGCGTGCAAAGTTAAGGCGCGCTCTTCGATGGTCTGCAGTTAATTTCGGCCCATTCGCTGGCTTATGCGGTGCCAATCCGCGTTCCTTCAACCTTCTTCTTATTGTAGAGTCACTTACAGCTACTCTTCGTACAACGCGAAGCTGCTGCTGCAGTTGAAAAGCGTTAAGGCGTCGATTTCGTAAAGAAGTTGTTACAATAAATCGATCATCTCGCTCAGAAGTGACCCGATTCCTGCCAGATCCTGAACGGCGCGTGAACGAACCAGTCTCCCGATAGCGTTTGTAGACTCTATGAACAGATGATAAGCTTAGATGCAATCTTGCAGCCACAACACGCTGACTAAGTCCAGAATCCAGCAATGCCACCACTTGGGCGGCTTCTGCGGGCGAAGTATCCATATGTTTTAGAAAATAAGTTTTTTCAGACGTCCCAAAGTCACAGTAAATGAAATAAGAAACAAAAAGTTTAAAGACAAGCGCTAATTTTTAGTTTTTAAACGAGAAACGTACTCCAACCCTAAATACACATTTGTCTTAAAACAGTGATTAATTTCATTTATAGGATAAACAAATGAAATTCTAATTTCGAATTTTGATTTTTTTCTTCTTACTGTAATGACCAAACTGCCAGCTACACAATAATGTTTTTTTTTTCATGGAATTAATTCTCTTTTGTAAAAAAATTAGGACAAAAACAATAAAAACGAAAGTGTTTCGAATTTTTTGATGAGAAGTGTATAAGTGGACAATGGGTAGCTTACCGTCCCTCCATCTAGTGACGACAGACCGTGTTGACGGCGCTTTCGTGTTCCACGCACGCCATAAAGAGATGTCAGCAAAGCAGAGGGGCCTGCCGGGGCCCCTGCCTGCCTTGTTTAAAAGAGATACCGTGGCCCCGGAATTTTAAGGGCAAAAGAAAAAACGTGGGTGGGTTTTAGTCGGTAAAAATCTGACACCCCGTCCAGAGCGGGGGAAGTGATGATTGATTGATTGAAAACAAAGGGATCATATAAACTTTACGATAAAGTAACAGTACTAGTTAAGGTGAACAAAAAAAAATACGGTCGAACATAGAACCAACTCCTTTTTTAATGTCGGATAAAAACTAGTATTTATTTATTTATTTAACTATTTATGTACACACAATAAACCAGACAGAATAAAAAAAAACATAAAATTTGAGTACAAAGGTTCTGCATATTTCTTAAGAAATTTCTGCCAGCAGACCTGCGAAAGGAGATATGAGAACGAAATGTAGGCGATAGTGTGTGAGAGAGTGCAAGAAAAATATGTGTTTGTGCTGTAACCTATTATAACTTACATATATAAGTAAATATTAATAAATCCTTACTTCCTTACTAATATTATAAAAGCGAAAGTGAGTTTGTTTGTTTGTTACCTCTTCGCGCTTTAAGGCCTCTGCCTCGAATTTTGCGGGCAGCGGGGCGGCGGCGGCGGCGGCGCGGCAGCGGGGCGGGCAACGCATACCTGTTCTCCAAACTAGCGGGCAGATCGCGCGGCATTATAGCGGTGTAGTGTTGTGTTCGTGGTTGTGTTGTCGAGATATTTGTTTGTATTCGCGAACGAAATGCCTGAAAAACGGCGACATCTTTTTGATTCAAATTTATTCCTAACGCTCTATTTATTGTGGGCAAAAGAAGAAGTGGATCCCTACTATAGGGCAAGGAAAATAAATGGCGAGTTTTATCGAAATTATGAAGAACAGACTTTAACTTTAACATACAGTTCGTTTTTTATTTCTTCCCATAATTGGTTAATTATTCTTCTATTTTTATGGTTCACATCTTTGCTGTTCCATATGGGTGTCCTCCCAAGATTGCCGAAATAATTAGCTCTTGCACGTCCGAAGACATTTTGATACGTCACAAAAAAAATGTACAACACTATACCTACAATGCAGACGCGCAACGCGGGCGGTCACCGCTTGACTGGAGTGCACCGCTCGTTGCCCGCCCCCGCGCCGCTCCTGCACCGCTGTATTCGAGGGCCGGTCCATTTGATTATACGCGTAAGATCCTGCCGCTCCCGCGCCGCCGCGCCGCCGCCGCCGCCCCGCTGCCCGCGAGATTCGAGGCAGAGGCCTAATGGCTAAACCGATTTTGATGAATTTTGGTACAGATATAGTTGGGATTTTGGGAACCAGGAGTAGGACAAAAAAAAGTGGGATGTGAGGGAGAAAGAGAGAAGAAAAGGGAAAACTTAGCGTTGCTATTACAAATCAATAAGGTGCAAGGGGAACTGTGTTACCCCGAATTTAACGCGAGCGAAGCCCCGGGCAAAAGCTAGTACTTGAATACATACATAATGCTTAAATATATATCCATAAATAAAAACATATATTACGATTGACAGGACAGGTAATGCTCTTACAATCTGTTTTTGAATAGGGAAATGGAGGACTTTAAATCGCGAATGCTAGGCGGCAGTGAGTTCCACAACCTCACAGCGTGTACAGAAAACTATTATTTACGTCATCTACTATTATCATTTTACTTTGTTGTTTATCTGCTACCCTCTTAAAGCAGAACTTATTCCACTGAGGGAAAGAGACAGAGTTATACAGGGTGTCTAGCACCATCTCTTTCCCTCAGTGGACACAGTGCCCACAGTGTCCGTGATATTTAATGGCTGACTGAAAGTAACAGGGTCATAGGTATCAACAGTCAATTGATACCTTAAAATATAAAATGTTTTCTATAGAATAAGGCTTTCAACAACTTAGATTGACAAAGACAGGTTAGGTTTTTTTCTTGAATCAAAATGGCGCCCGTATTCAAAATAGTAAAATTCTTAATCTTTCACCTCTATTCTGACTTTTATAGCACAGTTTATTAAGGAGATTGCGCAGCCTACTATGGCACTTGGTTGCGCAACTTTTGACACAGTATAGTAGTGAAAATTAGACACAAAAAAGGGGTAGTTTCATACTTTAAAACAAGGTTAAATTCAAAATGAAATATTGTGGGGTTTTTGAAAAAAAAAATGTTTAATACCTTTTGAGGTTATGTTACATCTCAAAACAATTCGTTTTGAAACGTTATTAACTGGCACATATTTTGCATTATTTTGGTACATATTAATTGAGTATTACTTACTATTTAAGATATTTGATTAAACACATTGATCTAGAAATCCTAAACAATATTCTCGGCTTAACCGGCAGCTAACACGGTAAACAGAAAACACCGATTTTGTTTGACATTTCACCGAATAGTGTTGTGACACAACAATAGACTACGGGGCATCATAACATTATCGATTATATCTTAATTGTTTTATTTTTGCCTAGAAATTGTATTTAATGGAAAAAAATAGTAACAGAATTAAAGAATGATAATAAGGACAACTCTTAATACTTTTTAGTTGCAAATGTTAATTATTTTGTTGTTCTATGATTTATGTTAGTGTTTAATCGATCGATTATAATTGAAAAAGGAGTCGCTTCACTATTAGGCAACAAATGACGTATTTATTTTATTAAATATGTACATACTAATTAAAATTAAAATAGAAACCCCACAAATGATTTCAATGAATTTAGGTAAAAAAACATTAAAAATAACATAATTAATTATACATTAACTCTAATGGCTTTACGCGTCAAAAAGTGAGACTATAAGTGCTCAATCTCCTTTATAATTTACGATTTATCCTGTAGATTTTATCGGTTACTTTCAAATTATGTGAAGTGTCGCTTTACTCAAATACGTATCTAAGGTAAAAAGTTATTTTAGTCATTATAAAAAAAAAACCGAGATTCCGTACAAACTCGTGTTAGGTTTAATTTAAAATGGAAGAAATACTTTATATTACTGGCAAGATTAAAAATATAGGTATGTTAAAAAAGTAGTTCAGTTTTATTATATTGGCAACACCGAGAACGGTCATTTGAAAAAAACACGCGACAACGCTCTCTTTTGGTTCCGGCTGTCAGAGAAGATAGACGTGCTCTGCACCTGAGTTGAGTGTCAGTGAATATTGGTGTTCTACTGTGATATTAAAGGTAAATTATTTACTAGTTAATAATGAATTATTGTTATGGAAGGAATAAAAGATGTGATGGTGTAACGTAGGTACATTATTTGGTCTTACTATACAATGGAATTAAATGAATTCATAAAGCATTTCGGTGTTTTCTGTCATATACTCTGTCCCCTATAATGGCTATTTAATTGCAGTTCTAATAGACACATTTACAATACATTCTCATAGTATCCACAATATACATAGTACACATTTAGTTAAACTAGTTATCTTTTGAGATTTTGGAAGTAGAATCCAACACTTGCGACATAAATTCAATTCAATTCAATTCCATTTTTTATTTAATGGCATTTGTGGAAGGAGGCACCACAATTTTGCCAATAGCGACATAAATAAACGGTCATATATTTTGACTGCGTACAGAGTTGATTTTTTCACACCTTCTAGGGACCACAGACAGTACCTATATGTTTTTTTATTTATTCAACTCGAAACCTCAACGCTTTTCTGATATACAGTGTCTAGGCCCTCAGACAAACATACACACGGACAGCAAAGTATAAGGGTTCCGTTTTTCCTTTTTAATGTACGGAATCCTAAAAATAGTCAAATATGTCCTAATTTATTTAACCCTCAGTTTTCTTACTTACATCTTTACTAATATTATAAAAGCGAAAGTGAGTTTGTTTGTTTGTTTGTTACGTCTTCACGCCTACATGGCTAAACCGATTTTGATGAATTTTGGTACAGAGATAGTTGGGACCCTGGAGAAGGACATAGGCTACTATTGTTATTATATATTAAACTATTGTTTAAAAAAAGTGAGATATGAGGGAGAAAGAGGGAAGAAAAGGGAAAACTTAGCATTGCTATTACAATAAATCAGGCGCTAGGGCAAAAACTACAAGTAGCAGATACCTGCAAATCAGGAAAGGGGAACTGTGTTACTTCGAATTTAACGCGAGCAAAGCCGCGGGGAAAAGCTAGTACATTATATAACCGCAGAGATTTTCCGTCATAAACACGAACTTCATACAAACTTTGCACTAAGGTTCAAAATTTAGGATCCTTTTAATGTCAAGTATTTTACCCGGTTGATGGGAATAGGCTCGCCCCCTATTCCATGCGGTTTAAAACATAACTGACGAAATGTATTTGTACTTCTGCTGCTAAGTATACTTCTGCCTACGCCTTCGGGTTTAACAGCCGAGATGGTATGAGATATGTCCAAATTGACAGTCAAAACAGTACAATGCTATAAAAATTCAAATTTTCAAATTCAAATCATTTATTTCAATTAGACCATTACAGGCACTTTTAAATGTCATGAAAACAAAAAAGATGCTGCTACAGTCCCAGTCACAAGACATAATAATTTGTGAACGCATAATATATTAGGTCCTTACATATGAAATTGGCGTTTTTCGTACTGGCCACTTTAATCACGAATTTCTCCTCTTTGGTAAGGAATTCCAAATTCAAATTTGTACAGCTATTTACTCATGTATTTGTGCTTCGATGACCGTCATTCATTTGTTTTTTTTCTTCTGTTTTTTCTGTTTGCGTCACTCATTTTACAAAATGGAAAATTTAAAATATCGCATTATTTACGAGTACGAGTTCCGCCGTGGCACTAGTGCTGCGGAAACGACTCGAAGGGTGAATGATGTGTATGGCGGTCATGTTGCAAAAGAAAACACAGTTCATTTTTGGTTCCAACGTTTTCGTTCTGGAAATTTCGACCTGCAGAACAAGCCCCGTGGACGGCCTGAGACCCAAGTTGATAATGGAGAATTGAAGGCTATTGTGGAAGCGGACCCATCGCAAACCACGTCCGAGTTAGCTGCAGGCTTCGATGTTAGTGATAAAACTGTTTTAATTCACTTGAAGCAAATTGGGAAGATTAAAAAGCTTGAAAGGTGGGTACCTCACGAATTGACTGAAGCAAACCGGCAAACGCGCGTCGACTGCTGCGTTACATTACTGAACCGGCACAACAATGAAGGTATTTTAAACCGAATCATTACCTGTGATGAAAAATGGATTCTTTACGATAATCGGAAGCGCTCAGCGCAATGGTTGGATCCTGGCCAGCCAGCCAAATCCTGCCCCAAGCGAAAATTAACCCCAAAAAAGTTACTTGTAAGCGTTTGGTGGACTAGTGCCGGTATTGTTCATTACAGTTTTCTCAAATCTGGCCAGACTATTACAGCTGATGTCTATTGTCAGCAATTACAAACCATGATGGAAAAGCTAGCGGCTAAACAACCAAGGCTGGTCAATCGCTCCACGCCACTGCTGCTTCACGACAACGCCAGACCACACACTGCGCAACAGACGGCTACCAAATTAGAAGAGCTTGAATTGGAATGTCTTAGACATCCTCCGTACTCCCCGGACCTTGCTCCAACAGATTACCATTTTTTTCGCAATTTGGATAACTTTTTGCAAGGGAAAAAATTCAACGCCGATGGGGCAGTCCAAATCGCCTTCAAAGATTTTATTGATTCCCGTCCGACTGGTTTTTTTAGTAAAGGGATCAATGAACTACCTATAAGATGGCAAAAGTGCATTGAAAACAATGGTTCATACTTTGATTAATTAAATATATTATATTAAAAAATATTCGACTTTTTGTTCCTTCCATACAAAACGCCAATTTCATATGTAAGGACCTAATATATCAGCCCCATTCAACTCAACCATTTTGAAGGGAACTAAATGACCCGACACACACGCCACCATCAGCGAGACATTTAAGTGAGCATGACAATCTCTCAACCACCAGGGCAACCGTTGAAGCAATTAAATTACATAGTACTCACACATGGGCATTACAATTATACAATACTAGCTTTTGCCCGCGGCTTCGCTCGTGTTAAATTTCGTATGACACAGTACCTGCTACCTGCAGTTTTTACTCATGCACCTTATTGATTTGTAATAGCAACGCTAAATTTTCCCTTTTCTTCCCTCGTTCTCCCTCATATCCCACTTTTAAAAAAAAAAAAGTTAGCCTATGTCCGTCTCCTGGTTCCCAACTATCTCTGTACCAAAATTCATCAAAATCGGTTTAGCCATTAAAGCGGGAAGAGGTAACAAACAAACAAACTCACTTTCGCTTTTATAATATTAGTAAGGATTAGGAAATTGAGTCTAAACAATACAAAAAACCTTGATTAAACCGTACAATATTCTCATACATTTCCAAAAGCCAGGTGGCATTTATAATTTAATAACCCTCCATCGTACGGGTACAAGAAATGGCGTAATATTATAATTTATATAACAAACAACTCCCTGTATGATTGTAGGCAATAACTTTAGACTCAAATCCAGCTTGTTCGTTTTATGGATGGTATTAATTAGCTTAATGTTGTTCACGGAATTTGGAAATTTGAGTACGGACGGAGTTGTCTTTGGAAGGAGTTTAAAAGGGGTTGGATGATTTTTGTATAAAACCTGGCCGGTTTTACTTCCGCCTTTAGAACAAAGAAAGAGAAATAAGTAATTATTTTGACGTGATAACGTCTTTAAAATCGTTTTAGTCGGGTGACATGTTCAGAAACTTGTGTCACACCAAAACCTCACAAGCGACATTTCATAAAGATGGTAGCGCCATCTGTTACTTGGCTCGAAAAAAAAACTTTAAATTAGTACTTAATTTCATTTTAGATGTCACTACTGGTGATAACTTATATCACCAATAAGACGTTATCACGTAAACATCTCGATCGTAAACCTACTTTACAAACAACCAATTTTTAAACTGACGAATGTTTTGAATTTTCAGGCTTGTCTAATTTCTACCATTTAGTTCTATATTCAAAATAGCAAACGCAAACATTTTTATTTTTTTTTAAACGGTGGCCTACACTAGTTATTTCTCCTGTATCGTGGGTGCATTTACAAACATTTAAACTCACATACACAAACAGCCAGACCCGGACCAACTAACTATAACCACATTGCTTGAGGATTGTACTCCTAGAATGAGGACATGGTCTAGGCTTCCATAAATATTATCCAGGCTATAAGTTGGTATTTGTCTTCCATTTTAAACAAGCACAAGTTACTCTAAGTACATACATTATATTTATTGTAGTATTGTTTGGAATTGATTACTATATTTTGCTTAATTTGTAAATGTTTCGGTTTTTTTTGTATAATGCCAAAAATTTCGTGTCAGACTTTTACTGACTAAAACTCACCCATGTTCTTTCTTTTGCCCTTTATGTTCCGCGGCCGCGGTATCTATTTCGGTCAACCTGCAACCAAATTAAGACCTCATATGGAGATTGTACAACTTTTAAAATAATTAATTTACTGAATAGATACCTCAACTTAATGTTTTAACTACAGTTTCCCATTTCATTTCATTTACCTTGGGAATAATAAATTAAATCGTCTCAAAAATCATAACGTAATCTTGCTTATTTCAACTCAAAAATAGACTCAGCCTTAAAAGGTTAACGCAGACAGACCTAGGCATAAAATATAATAGCGACATCTAAAGTTAAGGTGAAGATACACCAAAGCAGTTTCACGTAACGTAACGCGCCTGCGAATGTTCGACACGATGTTACGGTATGCCTTTTTTTGCGGATGGGAAATCATCAAATAACTTCCCTTGACTTGTACTGACTGAAACTCATCCATGTTCCTTCTGTTGCCCATTATATTCCGGGGCCGCGGTATACTACTCTGTCAAGAAAGTACCGGGAAAAGATCAATAATACACAAAATGTCTGTTATTCATCCAAATTGATTTTATCACCTTCAAAGTAAGCTCAAACGATACACTTGCGCCAACGAATAATCCATTCATCAAAACATTTTTTAAACGCTGCTTCCGGAATTGAGTTCAGTTCTCGCCGCGAATTCTCTTTTATGTCTTCTATCGATTGAAAACGGGTGCCACGAAGTGGTAATTTGAGTTTAGGAAAAAGAAAAAAGTCAGCAGGAGCCATATCTGGTGAATATGGTGGTTGCTGGATGGTATTTGTTGAGTGTTTGGTCAAAAATTCGTTCACAATGATAGCCTTGTGCGAAGGCGCATTGTCGTGGTGCAAAATCCAAGAATTTTCTTTCCACAAATCTGGGCTTTTTCGTCGAATTTGCTCTCTTAAACGCCGCATAACGCTCAAATAATATTCTTTATTTACCGTTAGATCTTCCGGTAAGAATTCAGAGTGCACAACACCGCGATAGTCAAAGAAAACAGTCAACATGACTTTGACTTTTGATCGACTTTGGCGTGGTTTTTTCGGTTTCGGTTCAGTTGGAAGGCGCCACTCCGAAGCTTGTTGACTAGTTTGCATGTCAAACTCGTAAACCCACGTCTCGTCACCAGTAACAATGCGTTTCATGAATGTTGGGTCCGAACTGACTCGTTCTAGCATGTCCTCAGCGACTTTCATGCGATTGAGTTTTTGGAGAAAATTCAGATCTTTTGGGACTAGCCGAGCAGCAACATGTTTCATACCCAAATGATTAGTTACAATGGTACGGATCGACTCGTGAGATACAGAAAGTTCGGCGGCTATCTCTCTCAGAGTTGAATGGGGATTTTCAGTCACTATTTTCTTCACTTTTGCGATGATAACTTCAGTTGCAGACGTTGACGGCCTACCAGAGCGAGGCAAATCTTCCATCACATCTCGACCGCTTTTGAACGCTTTGAACCACTCATAAGCACGAGTTTTTGATAAAGTCGATTCACTGTAAGCCTTCTGTAACATTTTCAGTGACTCCGAACACGAAATTCCATTGGCGATGCAAAATTTAAGACAAACTCTTTGTTCGATATTTTTGTCCATAATGAAATTCGCAATACACACTTTATATGATATTACTAAAACCAGGACTGTATTTAATATAAATAACAGATGCAAATCAAACTCCGCTCCAAAATGGAAAACAGTTGTGCCAATCTAACAACTACAAAAAAAACAAAAATTTTAATTTGGAACCATAAACAAATCATCCATTCCCGATACTTTTTTGACTGAAGTATATTCTTTCTAACAACTCGCAACCCCGGCAGGCGGTGGCCCTGGCAGGCCTCTCTGCTTTGCTGACATCTCTTTGAGGCGCGCGTGGAACACTAACGTGCCGTCGACACGGCCTGTCGTCAATAGATGGACAGGCCCACATCCACGGTGGCCGGGAGTCGTCTCGCGGCGCACCGTGTTACACCACAATGAGTTGCAAGTTGCTTGACCCTCTATTTCACAAAATTAAGCGGCAAGTAACTCGATGTTTTGTTACAAGTGCGGACTAAATTGGTTACCCGTATAGGGGTTTTAATTAGGTTACTTTTTGGTTTAAGTAAAAAACTCTAGATCAGAAGTATTATAGGGTTACACAAGCTATAATAACCGGTTCACACACAAAGGTTTTCCCACGCTCGACGTTTTATCTCTTTCCTTCTGGTTAAGCTGCAGCAGCTTTGTTTAAATGGTTAACCCATGATATATTATAAGAGTTAACCCAGCGTAATTGGTTAACCTTTTAACTCGATTAATCGGTCTCGTGGAACAAGTCGCTCCAGTCTATACTCACGCTAATGTTGTAAGTTAGACCTTAGCATTTACATATTTAATATGCCTATTCTGAAATAGTACAATACTGTAATGGTCCGCCTGTCATGGCTAGAAGGTTGAATTAGGAGAATGGCGGGAAATGTTTTAGGGTTAACACAATGGCTGTAGTTGGGCCACAATGTCTGTCGTTGGGCCAGTGGAGGCCATATTCCGTTAGTGTATGAAATTATGTAGATGAGGTCGTTATGGATTTTACCAGTGTTAAAGAATAATACCTACGTTCCCAAAATTAATACTATTAAATATGTGGGACAGGAACAGTGATATTCTAGGATTTCGATTGGTTTTCGTTACACAGTCCTTGATTTTAAAATTACTGTACTACATTTGCTTTATTATTACGTAGTCGACAGTGGATGTTATTTAATTTCAGGAATTATAAAATATTTTTAAAAATGTGTTAATATACAATATGCCAAATCTTAATAATATTTTTTTTTCTGTTATTACACCTACTGTGTTTCGTCTCTGTATCACCCTGAGATAGACTAGAATGCCTAAGGCATTATTAAGTCCCTGCCGGGGGTGCGGGTTGCCTGCCGGGGTTGCGGGTTGTTCGAAAGAGATACCGCGGCCCCGGAACGTAAAGGGCAATAGAAGGAACATGGGTGGGTTTCAGTCAGTACAAGTCTGACACTCCCCCCCGCTCCGCCCAGAGCGGGGGGAGTTATATGATGATTTCGCACCCCAAAAAATAAAAATAAAAGGCATTATTAAGTCCGCCTTAGTACAGGTTTTACTTGTGCACAAAGTTTCAATAAATAAAAAAATAAAAATAGCATCTAATTTAAAATCAAATAATCTGAAAACAATTTTGTGAATACATAGAATAAAAGGCTTTATTTTATTTAATAATGTATTATGCATATTTGCCACCTTTAAAAACACATAGTTAATATTAGTTAAAACTCAATATTCCACTGCCATAAATATTTACCATCAGATAACATCAAAAACCTATCAATAACTATAACACGATGGGAAGATGAGATCAAAAACATAACCAGTCCAAATTGGGGAAAAGTAGCGAAAGAAATGGACATCCTTAGAGGAGGCATCCACTCAACAGGAGTACTTGAAGATTAGAAAAAATAAACTTTAATTACTTAAGATTATATTTATAAAGTTACTGCTAACATTACATTTAAGAAAAAAAACAATAAACACCCACTATATAGAAAATGTACAATTATATTCTTTAATTAGCGAAAAATACACAAAAAAACCACCCTTAATTTACTTATTAACATCAATAACCACACCCACCTTAAGGCGCTGTACAAAGCAAACACTTCGTAAAACGTCTAGTTTATCGTCGCAAAGTTAGCCGTATCTGTACATGCCACTAGCCAAAAAAAATTACCGTGTATAGTTCAATACATAAAGTAAAGAGTTAAACAAAATAAGTTTACAAAAGTGGTCTAGTACTACGAAAAAAAAATGTTTAAAAAGACCAAGAAAAAATTCTCAATTTTTTCAGCGACAACTATCATATTTTTTATATCTATAACAAAGAAAATTCTATAACTAAAGAGATATCTAAAATTTTGGCGGACATAATATTCAAATAAAATCAAACACCGAAATATTTTCGACCTTATTTCTATTCCTTCGATGCAATACTGTCGTGTACTTGTGTCAGACCATGCCAGTATGCAGCTAGCGTCACTTCCGTGAATACCTAAAGATTAGCTTATTGCCGCGCCTTAACACGTGTTCCACACAGACATAACCAAGCGAATATAATAAGGTTTTACCCAAATACCAACGGGTCTCTAATACCCCACGATATAGGCAACACGTATTAACCCTAAGTAGAACTTTATTAAATTCTTTTCTGGCATTTTTACTGAAAAATATTCTCAAATGCTTGTTTACTTTTTGCTTTTGTGGTGAACAGTATGTTCATTTCAGTCTGTATTTTCTTACTGCAAAGAAAAGATTTTCTTCTCATTTATGTGGTGTAAGAAATAATCCTATCCTACTTATATTTTAAATGCGAATGTCTGTGAGGATGTATGGATGGATGTTTGTTACTCTTTCACGTCAAAACGGCGTAACAGATCTCGATGTAGGCACAGAGGTAGATTATGGTCTGGAATAGTATATAACGTACTTTTTTTTCGATATCACGTGGGCGAAACCGCGGGGGCCAGCTATCTTACTAATATAATATTACTTTTACACGTCAAAACGGCTGAACGGATCTTGATGAAATTTGGCACAGAGGTAGATTATAGTCTGGAATAATACACAGGATACTTTTTTTTCGATATCACGCGGGCGAAACCGCAGGCTCCAGCTAGTAAATAATACATTTTAAATGTGTTGGTTGTGTGGAACATTCGATTTTTAAATAGTCTTCCACAACTTGGAAGGGAATGTTTGTTATTCGTTTTGAGTTGCCGATATTTCGGCGATGTTGCAAACGCCATGATCACGGATGAACAGGGGCCTAAAGGCCTATTCAGACCTAAGCGGTATTCGCTACCGTCTGCGTCAGAGAAAACCCAGTGGGTATGCGGTAATATTACTGTTCACACCAAAGCGGATTTCGCTATCCTTGTGGGTAAAATAACGCGCGGTAGCTATTCAGACCTATGCGGTATTCGCTCTGGTCGCTCTAGCCGCGGTACTTGATACTAAATACCTGAGCGAAACCCGCGCGGTATGTACCTCTACCCACAGCGGCAGCGAATACCGCTTAGGTCCGAATAGGCCTTAAGTCTGCTATTACAATAGTGTCAGAATGGTCGATCACTGATCGCATAATGGTTGATTTTGATTATTTTGGTAATCTACTACATACTAAACTTGTCAAAATCAACCATTATGCGATCAGTGATCGACCATTCTGACACTATTGTAATAGCAGACTTAGGCACCTGAACTCTTGCGGGTGGATGTTTATAAGTAGACAAAACAATCTACCCTCTTTCTTTTACTTTTTTTGCGTTCGGTAACAGTCAGTTTAAAGATTTATTATAGTCGTCCACAAATTTCAACGTTTGGAAGTTTAGAACTAAATCTTCAAGCAGTAATAAAAATGGACATTGACACACGCTTAGTTTTTTTTTTCTAGCCTGCTCTGTCCTACTCCTGGACAAAGGTCTTCCTCCACTCCCTCCACCTGTCATGAAACCTTCACCCAAATCCTTCCAGCCCTGATAGAACCTATCTAGTTTTTCCCGCCATCTCCTTCATAGCCTAAAATAGATTGGAATAAAAAAAATGCTTTAACTGTAGGTACAGTCACCAAAGTAAATAACTAACCAAGTTCTAAAGATATAATTGTTTTTTTTTTTCTTAGAAACCGAAGAACGTATTTAACTCAGATTTTTTTAATTGCATGAACTGTTTGTTTTCTATCAAAAAAACTCATTTTTATTTAAAAACATTCAAAGGTTTTTTTTTATATAACAAATGTATTTGACAACCCTGGTTACTTATCTCCTTTACTGACTGTACATCAAATATGGTGGGGGTTCCCTATGCTGATTAACAATATGCGTATTTAAAAGAAATATTGTATCAGATGTGAAAACTAAACGAACCACTGTCCTTTTAGTAGTTTGATAGTCTTCACTAGATAGATGCTTAAACGTTTTGGTAATTATTTGGAAAAGTATTCCGTGTTCTCAAGAATAAGGTCTCAACTCATGCAATCACCAATCATATTCAAAGAGACAGAAACTCGTCATTAACTGCCAGATTCACTTACATAAACGTCTGACTCCATTGACATTATAAGCCCTTCATTGAACGGCTCCCATTCAATTCATTCAATAAGAAAAATATCAGCAAGAATCGTACAGAACATAATCTTAGAACGAACGAACATTACACAAAAACGTGCAAATGGAGGAGAATTCTTAATTTTTTTTCCTTTATTTTTAGATGTTTCAATAGAATTTTAGTAAAAATGTCGGGATTTGTCCGTAACAGCTTTTTTTAAAGGGAAGTAAAATCAAAGCAGACTATTCTGTTTTACATAGATTTTTTTATAAAGAAAAAGGTTGACAACTCGATTGGGAGTTTTTTATGAAAAAAAACTTAAGCACCAATGGGGTTAGAGATACGTTGACAATCTAATAAAATATTTATGGTTGTAAAAAACGCGAAAATATTTTTTGAAACTATGCCTCACACTAGGAATTTCTCCTGTATCGTGAGTGCGTTTACAAACATTTAAACTCACATACACAAACAGCCAAACCCGAAACAACTATCTGTAGGCCATACAAATATTTGTTCCGTGCGGGAATCGAATACGCGATACGCAGCGGAACACTCAATCGTTCAGCCACTGCGCCAACTATTCCGTCAATAACGAATATGTTACCTACAGGATTATAATAGGGTAGTTGCCACCACCAATCAATTGACATACTTTTTATGAGCTGTCAAAACGCGATTCCCCCATAGATTTTGTATGGGACTCGCAACCGATGACGTCACTAAGTTGTCAAGTCAATGACGCAATTATTTATTGATTTAAAAGCAACTAAAAATCGAATTATAAAGTTATTTTGAAATTAATGGAGTTTTCAGGTCTAGAATAAAGTGTTCTTTCAGAAAAATTGTGTCTTTAAATTATTGGTTAATGGTGTCAACTACCCAATTCGTACCTGAGAACAAACTCTTTCGTAAGGAGCTTTTCTACGAAATTTCGTGAATAAATATCTAAATAATAAATAAATATCTTGGGACAACTCACACACGGTCATCTGATCCCAAGCTAAGCAGAGCTTGTGTTATGGTAACCAGACAACTGATATACATACTTATATAATTTATAAATACATACATATTATAGATAAATCACACCCAGACACAGAACAAACAATCATGCTCATCACACAAAGTTTGTCCTGGGTGGGAATCGAACCCACGACCTCCGGCTTAGCAGTCAGGGCCACTAACCACTAGACCAACAGGCCCGTCGAATATTATGTAAGATTGGAAGTTCACTGACAATTGGCATCTTATCCCGGGAAGTTTCGAGAGCCAATTGAAAGAAAGGTCAAAGTGTCTTGAGTTATATGCCTAAGTAGTCGAGGAGTCTTATTGCTGTTCACAGGTTCCAAGGTCATGGCTTAATTTTATCTAGGGTGGGAAAAACTTAGATTACATTTTCAATTGACGGCTGCGCTGCGTGTTGCGGGATCGATCGCCGCACGGAACAAATATTTGTATGGCCTTCAGATAGTTGTTCCGGGTCTGGCTGTTTGTGTATGTGAGTTTAAATGTTTGTTAACGCGCCCACGATACAGAAGGAATCCTAAGGTGGTATTAAAAAAAATTAAAAAATTGCCGCCCAATACGCCTACTTTTAGTTGTTGTTGAAACTTTATATGTTTACTAGCTTTTGCCCGCGGCATCGCTCACGTTAAATTCGGTGTAGCACAGTTTCCCTTTCCTGATTTACAGGTACCTGCTTGCTACCTGTAGTTTTTGCTCTTGCGCCTTATTTATTGTAATAGCAATGCTAAGGTTTCCCTTTTCTTCCCTCTTTCTCTTTCATATCTCAATCCTTTTTAAAAAAAACCTATGCCCGTCTACAGGGTCCCAACTATCTCTGTACCAAAATTCATCAAAATCGATTTAGCCATTTAGGCGTGAAGACGTAACAAACAAACAAACTCACTTTCGCTTTTATAATATTAGTAAGGATTGCAAATCATTATGTTAAATTTGATGTGTAAATCTGTAAGAGGAAGACGCTGATGTATAGGAGAAACAGTGTTCCAACAGTAAAGTTAAGTTTGTCATTTGATACAGTTTTTCGTTTAAGCAATGTTTAGTACTTTCATTGATTAACTACAAGTTTGAAAGGAACTCTCGGTGCACAAGTCCGACTCACACTTTTTTCAGAAAAGTTTTAGTAGTGTAGCTAAGAAATTTCCTGCCGGGGTTGAGGGTTGTTCGAAAGAGATACCGCAGCCCCGGAACATAAAGGGCAAAAAAAGGAACATGAGTGGGTTTTAGTCAGTACAAGTCTGATGCTCCCCCCACTCCGCCCCAGAGAAAAGGAGAAAGGAGTATGCAATCCGGGGTTGCAGGTTGTTCCAGGGTCGCTTGTTCAAAAGAGCAAAAGAAGGAAAATGGATGGGTTATAGTCAGTAAAAACGTGACAGTATAGTGTCCCGTTCCGCCCAGAGCGAGGGTAGTTATTTGATGATTTCCCATACGCAAAAAAATTGCTAAGAAATTTGAATCATCAAAGTCGCTCACTACAGAACAAACTCGTGTACCTATTCTTTCTTTTATATACTTTCTTGGTTTCTCCTAATGAGCAGATTTGCCCGGTCTTCGCATAACTCGGGTACAACGGATACCAAGGTACCAGATACCAAGCGTATCAAATAACCAGTTCATCATCATCTACCTAAGCTTTTCCCAAGTATGTTACGGTTTGGCATCCAGTCTAACTGGATACCTTTCTGACTCCGCAACCCAGTTAGTACTGGGTTAATACAATTTCCCTTTGTAAGACTGGTTGTCAGACTTTCGGGAAACCGACTACCTGTAACGATTGTCAAACATCTACAACAGCTTAACGTGATTTCCGAGGCACAGAAGAAACTCGGTATGTAACGGGTTATACGCTGCATTATAATTTAAATATCTATAATATAAAAATGAATCGCAAAATGTGTTGGTAAGCGCATAACTGAACAATGCCTGGACCAATTTTACCATTTTTTTTAAATATTCGTTGAAGTCCAAGGATGGTTTTTACGAAGAGAAAAAAAAAGCTTAAGGCAGTATAGGTTTTTGTGTAGATTAGGTAGGTAGGGTAGGCAGGGTAGAAAAAACGCATTGCAACGCAAACCGGGGCACAGCTAGTAATTTATAAAATCCTTACTAATATTATAAAAGCGAAAGTGAGTTTGTTTGTTTGTTTGTTTGTTTGTTTGTTTGTTACCTCTTCACGCTTTAATGGCTAAACCGATTTGGATGAATTTTGGTACAGAGATAGTTGGGAACCAGGAGACGGACATAGGCTAATTTTTATTTAAAAAAAGTGGGATATGAGGGAGAACGAGGGAAGAAAAGGGAAAACTTAGCGTTGCTATTACAAATCAATCAGGCGCAAGAGCAAAAACTGCAGGTCTGCTTGGTGTGTTATACCGAATTTAACGCGAGCGAAGCCGCGGGCGAAAGCTAGTAATATATAAAATAGTTTCAGGAAACTTAGTTATTTACAGCAAAAAATACGTCAACAGAACCATGTCTCGAACCTCCATCTTTAAAACTGTAGCCTTCAAAATTCAACCCTAAAATAACGCGCCCCATTGTCACGTCGAAAATCACTGAAAGACATTTCATTAACCCTTCTTGATGAAATTAAGTAAAGGGGTTCCTTCGTCCCCTTACTTTGCGATGTCGAAGCTAAAAGTTATGAAGGAATTTTTCATAAATACTTTTCTTTCTTTTTTTTTTACGGAGTTGGAGGAATTCGGGTTGTCAATGGGTGGTGATTAACCGAGAGAGAAGAGGGTTCTTTTTCTTTGTTGGATAGCATGTGTTTTGAATTTATATTTTTTTTTTGACAGTCGCTGTCAGTTGAGGCTAGTCATCTCTGAGCTGCCACGTTTTATTTTCATTAATATATTTTTGAATTGTTTTCTTTTTGCTTTTACTCTGGACGCTCTTACTGTACGCGCCTTTCTGCTTCCTTCTCAGACATATCTCAACATGAATGATGCATGACCTTGTAAAAATATTATGATTTGAAAGAGTGTCCATGGAGTTTCTTACCCATTTTTTTTCTCTCATTGATATATCTTTCTCTTCATGAAGTTCTCGTCAAATTCTTTTTTATCATGACTTAAAGCAGAAATTGATAAAACGCATAGATACTAGACATATCACGGCGAACAATTTCATACATTCGTTCCGTTAATGAAACAGAATTGATAAAAACCTAACATTTTGGTAGCTTTTGTCAAAACAAAGCCATTTTTTTGTAATCACCGATAGATTGTCATTTTTTCAAGGCCTTCGTGACACAAAAGGCGTAATAAATCCACCATCACTCCATCATGTCTTATCATCCGCATCGCTACTGCAGTAATTTGTATAACACTTAAACTTTAACTTAATAAATGTGCCCAAAGTTAGTATTACTTGACTTCCAAAAATATAGTGACAACTTGAAAAACGAGGCCGAATGAAAACTTTCCACAGACATTTATAATTTCTAAGCGATTGTATTTGATTCCAAAATGTTACATCCTTACTAATATTATAAAAGCTAAAGTCACGCCTAAATGGCCAAACCGATTTTGATGAATTTTGGTACAGAGATTGTTGGGACCCTAGAGACGGACATAGGCTAAAAAAAGTGAGATAAGGGGGAGAAAGATATTTTTTTTTCGATCATCGTGCGAGTTCAAGCTAGCGATAGCCCAAAGTAACTGTCCTACGAGGAGGAACTCGCGGGCGGAAGCTAGTTTATAATACTTTATTATATATATACTTTATTTAAAACTGTTTTACGTCCGTCACATCACTATATCAGGTCCAGTTGAAAACCAGCGTCGGGCACTAGCTGCTCGGCAGTTTGCTGAACTGGGCCTATTTGGTGCAGCCGTGAGACATGCAATAATATGTACGTTTTGTTTTTATTTGAGCTTAGAATTTTGTTTTATTATTTTTATTACTGTGTGCATTTATGTCTTGTGTTTAGGTTAAGTTGGTGTAGCACCTAGTTTCTTATGATTAGGGTTGTGGATTCAAATCCAGGCAAGTACTAATGTGACGTTTTCCATGTATACCTACGTACTTTTTAAAGTTTACCTGAGACGTCACAAAAATCGGTTGAAGGAAAACATCGTGAGAAAACGTGGACTTATAATTAATAGAAGTCTGAAACCGCCAACCCGTCTGGGGCAGGCAGAGGCCTTTGCTCAGCTGTGGGACAGTTTTGCTGCACAATTTCATTAATTCATTTACTTTTATTCTTGTTATGTATTGCATACACTTGGTTTATTTAATACTTGCTTCCGCCCGCGACTTCGTCCACGTGGCTTTGTTACTTTGGGCTAACGCTAACTTTAACCTGCGTGATGATCGCAAAAAAAATATCTTTCTCTGTCCTTTTCGTCCCTGTTTCTCCCCCGTTTCTCACTTAATTTTTTAAACTGAGTTAAGTTAGTCTATGCCCGTCTCCAGGGTCTCAACTATCGTGGTACCAAAATTCATAAAAATCGGTTTAGCCATTTAGGCGTGAAGACGTAACAAACAAGCAAACTCACTTTCCCTTTTATAATATTATACATATTATAGAGTAAGGATAAGGATTTCTACACCAGCAATGCTGGTATGTGTGATTCAATGTTTAATGTAAGATCTAAATGTACCATATACTTTTTTTGAGGATGGGATTTCATCAAATAACTTCACTCGCTCTGGGAGGAGTGTCAGACTTTTACTGACTAAAACCCACCTATGTTCCGGGGCCGCGGTATCTCTTTTGAACAACCCGAAACCCCGGCAGATGTACACACGACGGCACGTCCACCTATTCTAAACTATTATAACCTGATCTCTGTAGTACGGATCGCATACTGTAGTAGAGAGATCACGTTAAAATGGTTGCGTATAGGTTGAAGTGCCGTCGTGTGTACCACATACTTAGAAATAAATATATCTTATACTAGCTTTTGCCCGCGGCTTCGCTCGCGTTAAATTCGGTAGCGCCTTATTGATTTGTAATAGCAACGCTAAGTTTTCCCGTTTCTTCCCTCTTTCTCCTTCATATCTCAATCTTTTTTTTTTTAAAATAGCCTATGTCCGTTTTCAGGGTCCCAACTAACTCTGCAACAACAACAATTCATTAAAATCGGTTTAGCCATTGAGGCGTGAACACGTAACAAACAAACAAATAAACAAACAAACTCACTTTCGCTTTTATAATATTAGTAAGGAGTAAGGAAGTAAGGATTATCGAAGTACTAGTATATATGTCAGTGTCCGGTGTCCGCAGACTGTCTGTCCGTACCGGTTCGCTCTAACCTTTACGCAATACCTTTAATAATGTTTTTTTTTTCGGTATTTATTGTCTTTATTATAAAATGTGACATCAGCTTGCCTAATTTGACAGGTATTTTTAAATGAGAAATGAAAAAATGTGTATCAAAAGGAAAATGACAATCTCTGTCACGCCCATGGTAAAAGATATTCATTAGAAATTCTTCACGGAATAAATATGGCACTTATTCATTTATATTTTTCGTTGTATACAGCTAATGAAATATATTCTTTATTATAATAAAAAATTGATAGCTTTGTGCGATGGTACATACATTATTTATACTAAATATATTAAATAAAATGTAGAAAGTTTGTGTGTGTATGTTTGTTACTCCTTGACGCCCAAACCTCTTTACCGATTTGCGTGAAATTTGCATGTATGGATAAACACATAGATTTTAGATCTGAGTACGCTAATAAAACCGCGAGGTGCAGCTACTAAATATTAATTAAACTGACAACCTACTCGCGGTTGTAACTTTTTAATAAAAGCTGATGAACTATTTTAGTTGGGCGTGAAGTTCCTTGACAATTCCCAAATTTCTCTGATTATATATTTTTCTTTATAAACACGACCTAAATTCATAATTTATTGAAAAAAATATGAGGATTGAGAATAGAAGCAAAATGATACTTTTAAAACCTGGATTATTAACAAATAGGATACTTTTTATCCCAATAGTACGATGCTGTGGGTCAATTATCGAACCCCAAGCGGGCTAAACCGCAGTCATGACCTAGTATTCCAAAAACGGATACTTCTCTTTAATCCAAAAAAACACAACAGAAAGCTAAGGAAGTACATTTTAACCCCATCGTATTAATTTTGGCGGTACTTTTTTCCACACACAACCCGATAGGCCACGATTCCTATTATAAAGATTAGCATTTTCATTAACCCTCTCTCGAATGCAAAACGCTTTTGTAGGTGCTAGGGGTCTTTTTGATACGTGGAGGAATGAGTAAATGGAGTGTTCATTACAAAATTACTTTGATTAAAACGCGCTGATTTTGTGAGGCTGTCGAACAACTGTTGAAGTTTTACTGAACATTATGATGGTAATCATTAGTTAGTATGATGAATTCTAATATAAGGAATCGACATTCTTCACCAGCTGTTTTATTCTTACTATTCTATTTATAATGAGCCTGATGTCCCACCACCTGCAATGGGACATGGCCACTAAACCTACCAAGCGCTACCTTCCGTTTTGATATTTTATTAAGTCTATTATTTTGGCCCCATCTTATGCCAAATAGTCAGGGGAAAAATATATACTCAAATGTGTGGTCCCTTTGAGGTGTCAAAAAAAAAACACAAAGTCTCCATGGTAAAAGAAATGGCCGTTTATGAGTCGAGCTACACGATAGCTGACAAATGTTTGCACTGACTAGACAGGTCCACTCAAGCTTTGTGGTGCTTTCTTAAAAATACCATTTCAGAGACTAATCTGCATAGTCCTCATGTAAGTTGAAACAGATTTTTGTCTAGACCTTAAAAGAGACTATGACCTCTGTGTTTGTTTCGGCTGTTTCTTCTCAGAGTAGTCGGATACAAAACACCGGCCACATCTAGTTCTTAAAAAAGACGTGTTAAAGTATTTGTAAAAACCTACTTGCAAAATAAACATCATTTATCATCTAAGTCGCTAGTTTATATTTGAATCACACTTAGCTGGTTTTTTAATCACTTGGTGCGCTGTTTTCTTTTCAAAATGATTTTAGTCTATGTTGTCACTCCATTGATAATACCTCCGTGTCTCAACCTCGGAGAAAAGGGTAGTATCTCGGAACAATAGCAGAGGTATGTACTTATTGTGATCAAACTCCAGCCGATGGGTTGTGGCTCCCAAAGGCGGCTCATAAACGTAGGCTTCGGGGTTTGTGATGTAATTATTTGAGTAGATTTCAATGGGAGGAGTAATTGGTGGTGTTTGGGGCTTGAATTGATTGAATGAGCTGGTCTTAGGTCCTTAGTTTCCTCCATGAAAGCCAGTTAAGCCGTTGGTCCAGGTTTTCATTTGCATATTGACAAATGCTACTACAAATTGGATGATTTTTTTAATGATGACTCAATATAAACAAAAAAAAAACTTTTTATTATTGTTTATCCTTACTAATTTTATAAAAGCGAAAGTGAGTTTGTTTGTTTGTTTGTTACCTCTTCACGCTTTAATGGCTAAAGCGATATTGATGAATTTTGGTACAGAGATATTTGGGAACCAGGAGACGGACATAGGCTAATTTTTATTTAAAAAAAATGGGATATGAGGGAGAACGAGGGAAGAAAAGGGAAAACTTAGCGTTGCTATTACAAATCAATCAGGCCCAAGAGCAAAAACTGCAGGTCTGCTTGGTGTGTTATACCGAATTTAACGCGAGCGAAGTCGCGGGCGAAAGCTAGTTAATTATAAATGTTTCGTATTATTTTAATTAAGAGACACATTGACTTTTATTATTTTGTATTCGTTAATCCTATTGTTTTACTCCATTGTAATTTAATTTATTTAATTAAATGTGGGACTTACTAATGCATTTTTATGTGTTTTACTGGAGTTTTAATAATAAATGTTGAATGTCTCTTTATCGTAATTAATGTTTATACAAAATTTGTACGCCATTGATGGCAAGACATAGCGTTCTAATTATGATTATTGGCATCTGTACTTATGTTTACCTATGTTTTACAAATAAAAAGATTTGATTTTTGATTTTTCATATCTTTGACAGTCGTTACAGATAGTGTCCCGTAATTCTGACAGTCTTACCAAAGTTTCGTATTACCCAGTACTAACTGGATTGTGGAGGTTAGATAGGAAGTCGCTTCATGGATAATACTGACATTTAGCTAAATCCGGGAAGACAGCCTAAAAATAATTGGAAACCAACCTAAACCTAATTGAAAAAGGTAGGCAGATGATGTCATCTTTCAAAGTAACTGTGCAACGTCCACTTCACCGCACAAGCGACAATAAATTTTTGGACCAACCCAGTTAGTTGAACGAGATGGCGGGCCTGTTGGTCTAGTGGTTAGTGGCCCTGACTGCTGAGCCGGAGGTCGTGGGTTCGATTCCCACCCAGGACAAACTTTGTGTGATGAGCATGATTGTTTGTTCTGTGTCTGGGTGTGATTTATCTATAATATGTATGTATTTATAAATTATATAAGTATGTATATCAGTTGTCTGGTTACCATAACACAAGCTCTGCTTAGCTTGGGATCAGATAGCCGTGTGTGAGTTGTCCCAAGATATTTATTTATTTTATTTTATTTTTATTTTTTTATAGTACCCAGTGTACCCAGTGACTGAGCGATCGACTGCTGCGCTGCGTGTCGCGCGTTTGATCCCCGCACAGAACAAATATTTGTATGGTTTACAGATAATTGTTCCGGTTCTGGCTGTTTGTGTATGTGAGTTTAAATGTTTGTAAACGCACCCACGATACAGGAGAAATTCCTAGTGTGGGGCATCATCATCGGCCTAGCCTTTTCCCAACTATTTTGGGGTCGGCTTCCAGTCTAACCGGATGCCGCTAAATATTAGTTATTTACATGAAGCGACTGCCTATCTGACCTCCACAACCCAGTTAGTACTGGGTAATACGATATCCCTTGGTAAGACTGGTTGTCAGACTTTCGGAACACTGACTACCCGTAACGACTGTCAAAGATCTACAAATGACAGCCGGGACCAACGGCTTAACGTGCTTTCCGAGGCACGGAGGAAACACGGTATGTAACGGGTGGTCACCCATCCACAGACCAACCTAGACAAGCGCGGCTTAACCTAATGATCGACCTGAGCGGCTGCTATTATTTAGCCACGCGCTCCACCATAGATCTATAACCACATAAAACTGACTGTCAATCCTTCTGACATAATCTATAATAGACCCGCCTTACCTACATCGGTACTAAAATAAACACTATAAATTCCCCGACCCCGGGTTCCTGACACCCGCAGTGCGTATCCTACTGGCAGCCGCATAATTTTTATACTTTATGAGGCACTACACGCGTCTTAAGGTGTAGGTACACGGTTCTGTTGATTGATTGAATAAAGTCGAAGTTAATCAGGTTGTATTATATAAGAAAAACTGTTTTGTAAACTCGCATTTTTTTAAAATTGTTTTTGAAAAAATACCATAAACTATAAATAACAAAAACTAAAATACTAAAAAATAATATTCAAAAAAATTAAGGTGTTTAACTAAATTGGTCCTGTGGGAAGCCAAAACACATCTATCTCAGCATGGTGCTGCAACATGGCAACCATATCTAAAACAAATGGACCCCAATTATGTTCTGAAAAATTGCTTCTACACAATTGAAACTAAACGCGATCGGTACAGTTAAAACCCGTTCAAATTCAACACACTCTGTTGAATAACATAGCGTGAAGCTTTTTCTTTCTCCTGTCCCAAATTCGGTTCTCTTTTCATGAAATCATTCCTCCCCATATCCCTCGTCCAACTTCTGTTAAATGTTTCGTTTGTAAAACACAAATCTCGTTTTGTTTTCAAACTGTGTAAATTGATCGAAATTAATAAAATTAAGTTTTAACTTTTTGGATCGTTTTTTTTTTGTCTTGAAGTCTCTTTTCTGATTCTGTCATTCTGTCATAAATAATTGATAATCTAAATCTGCAAAGAAATACTTTTATTGTTGCTATATTTCTTAAATTACTGTTATTACTTGCTAAATATTCTCCAGCGTTTGATAGTTTATTACCAGTTTCCCGCGATATTGGCAAAATTGTGGTATGTCTCGTCCACAAAAGCCATTAATGAAGAGTTGAAGTTGAAGCTTTTTCTTTCTCGCTCCGCATGGAGCGGGAGAAGTTATTTAACATCCGAAAAAAAAATCCCTTGAATTCGACCTTCTGACGAAGATGACTAAAAATGTTTTTCGCATTATTTTTCAATTTATAGAATCGTGTGCCTACGCCCTAAGGTCTGACGACATAATATTATTATATTTTTTCCCCGTTTATATCCATTTGTAGTGTGGATATAGTATTTCATGTGTTTTTATGTCGGGTTTCGATTTCTTCGTACTTATATTTATTTTATCGTGTCGGGAAAGGGAGAAAGATATTAAGGGATTAGCCTGTTGTCATCCAATATAACTTGTGGGGGATATAGTATTGACACGGAATATAAAAATAGTTTTGATATGGGTACCGTTCTATTTGGTTCAGTAGACATGATGGGCTATTACTGTTTAAGAATATTTGTCGATTGTTTATTTTTATATTAGTACTATCAAAACCTTATTTTTGTTATTGTGTCGATGGCAATTTAAATGGAGTTAGGCCTAAAATGGCGCGATACGACTCCCGTCCACCGTAGACGTGGCTCTGTGGACAGTGTCCGCGTCGTCGTGACCGTGTCGACGCCGCGTTCGTGTTCCATGCGCGCCTCAAACAGGCCCCATGCCAGAGTCACCGCCTTTCGGGGTTGCAAATTGTTCGAAAGTGATACCGTGACCCCGGAACACAAAGGGCAAAAGAAGGAACATGGTATCAGCCATTAAAAGTCTGACACTCCGCCCAGAGCGGGGGTTGATTGACGATCCGAAAAAAAGGCCTAAACTGGGCCACGAGGTCGTGATGGTCCATTAGTACAATTCTTGTTATGAAAAAACTACAGGAGCCGTAGGAACCCATGATTTTACCAGGCAACAATTTACAGTACTTTTGAATTACCTATCAAGAAGTAGGTTTGATAGTAAAAAAAAATAAAGACAGTTAGTCATTGTTTCTGGCAGTATGGTATGTGTGTGTTTGTCGCGAGTTTATATTTATAGTTGCTGAGCGATCGACTGCTGCGCTGCGTGTCGCGGGTTCGATCCCCCACAGAGCAATTATTTGTATGGCCTACAGATAGTTGTTTTGTGTCTGGTTGTTTGTATATGTGAGTTTAAATGTTTGTTAACGCACACATGATACAGGGGAAATTCCTAGAGTGAGGAAACGTTTCTTAAAAAAAAAACTTTGATTGTCACTAGAATGCTGGCAAATTCTCGACATATTAGTGCCCAGTCTTTGCCTGCATCTTGAAGCCAGTATAAATCTTTTTATGTATTTTTTTGCAGTAAAAACTATCAAACAATCAATTCCTCTTTGATTTAACAGCCATGACGTCAGCAAAATGGCGCGAGGTCAGTCACTTTCTTGTTGTAAACGCACTATTTGACTAGAAATTCAGAGTCAGCCTCTTCTGCCTAACTCACATACCTTAAATCAATTATTTAAACTGTCATAAGAATACTCGACTCCTTGGTCAAGAAAAATACACAGAATTATTTCTAGCACTTAGGCCTAGTAGTCCTGCCCACGCCATTTCCAAAAACAACATTTGCGCAATAAGTAAGTAAACTAACGCTACTACCTAAGATATTTAGCTACACTTGAGCATTTAGCGAACATCGGAACATTGAGTATCAGTCAATATTGAGCACTCGAATTGAGCTAATATTTGCCCGAAGCACATGTATAAAGTTCATGTTGACTTTCTGGGTGATTCATGGGAACCGGTCTTAACAGAATATCATTATTATTGTCATCATTTGCCTAGCCCTTTTTATAGTTATGTTGACTAACTTTTGCCCGCGGCTTCGCTCGCTTCAAATTCGGGGTAACACAGTTCCTCTTTCCTGATTTACAGGTACCTGCTACCTGTAGTTTTTGCCTTTGCCCTTATTTAATGTTATAGCAATGCTAACTTTTCCCTTTTCTTGCCTCTTTCTCCCTCATATCTCAATTTTTTTTTTTTTTAAATAGCCTCCAGGTCGTCCGTCTCCGGTCGTCCGTCTCCAGGGTCCCAACTATCTCTGTACCTAAATTCATCAGAATCGGTTTAGCCATTTAGCCGTGAAGACGTAACAAACAAACGAATAAACAAACTCACTTTCGCTTCACTACATAGTATAAAACAAAGTCGCTTTCTCTGTCCCTGTAGCGTATAATAAATACCGACACGCTTAGTGGTAGGGCGAGCGGTGGCGGGAGCGCGCTCGGTCATATTAATGGACTGAGCGCTCACTCGCTTCTGGTCCGCCGTGCTAGTAAGACGTGCTCATTGGAGACAGACTGTTGTTTAATTTAACATACCTAACACCCTAATAGTGTAACCTGTACAAGTGGCGACCCTGCCAGGATTACATAAGTGTAAGGTATGTACCAAAATTCAAAACATATTGTGAATAAAGAGGTAAATCAGTGACTAATCAGTTTTTATTCATTGAGATGTTCCATGTAGCCCATAACTGGGTTTTAAAATGAATTAATTACTTACTTTTAATCTGGGTACGTAATTATTAAATTGTTACGTAATTATTGAAATAAAATAACGAATTTAAATATAATTTTGGTTATGACACAATAATTAAAACGATTGGCTTATTTAGCTTACGTATGCTATTATTTTAGAAACCAGCATTCTAATTAATTTACGTAATTTGTGTGCTTTGAGATCACAAAAGGAATATTTCAAGATAAATCTGATTTTGTTACTTGGTTGGTACCTAAATAGTCGTTATTGACTAATCGAAGTACCTGTACATCAAAATATACCACAAATGAAAGTCGTTGACAGAACAAAACTATCAAAGGTGTTAATTAATAATTTGAATGTCAGTGTTTTCGAAGTAGCTATTGTTACAATACACGATTTCATAAATATTATGAATAATAATAAATTATTTATTGGCATAAACAAGTTAATACATATTTGTGAATCACTGGTGCCTGTGGTGGGTATTGAAACACCTGTATCACCGGTCACCGGGTATTATATTATAAAATCTTATTCATTAGACAAACTTTATGAGAACTTATGGCTTACTTACCTGTATACAGTATAACACTAAATATGTTTTTCTTTTATATAATTTTTACATACACAACAATATAGTAATATAGTTACAATAACTTGATAAGTGTGAGTGTAACTGATATTATATAACTCACTGTAGTTTATTATGTTATTTTACTTTTGTTCTGTCAACAAAAACGTGGTTATTAGAGGTAGTTTGGGTAACCAAACAGTACCTAAATGGTCTTGTAAAATAAGATCAAGGGAAGTTCGATGAAAATCGGAACGGTACCTATAAAGGAAGTAATTCCTTAGAGAGGTAGTTTGGGTAACCAAACAGTACCTAAATGGTCTTGTAAAATAAGATCAAGGGAAGTTCGATGAAAATCGGAACGGTACCTATAAAGGAAGTCATTCCTTATAGAGGTAGTTTGGGTAACCAAACAGTACCTAAATGGTCTTGTAAAATAAGATCAAGGGAAGTTCGATGAAAATCGGAACGGTACCTATAAAGGAAGTAATTCCTTAGAGAGGTAGTTTGGGTAACCAAACAGTACCTAAATGGTCTTGTAAAATAAGATCAAGGGAAGTTCGATGAAAATCGGAACGGTACCTATAAAGGAAATAATTCTTTCAAGAGGTAGTTTGGGTAACCAAACAGTACCTAAATGATCTTGTGAAATAAGATCAAGGGAAGTTCGATGAAAATCGGAACGGTACCTATAATGGAAGTAATTCCGTCGAAAAAAATAAAAAAATAAAAAAAAAAAAAACAAAAAAAAAAAACAATGTCGACGGTCCCTGCGTGCATGAGGACATGTCGAAAATGGCATTTTATTATTGTATCATCGGCTTTAGATTATAAATTATCTATGCCTACATGCTGAACTTGTTTTTATTCAATAAAGCAAACTAACAACCTTGCACAATTCAACTTACTTACAAATAAGCAGTAGAGGTAGTAGACACTTTTTGTCGGTACTCATTATAGATGGTTGTTAACACAGAACTGATTCACTCTGTTCCCCCCGTACTAGTATAAACTGTATTACGGTGGAACAGTTTTCCTCGCTATGTTATTTTATTTATGGTAGCAGACTTGTGACAAAATAATTACTTATTAGTTGAAATAATTAATACATACGATTTTTATTTAACTTATTTACCGTGTTTTAGAAATCGTATAAGACGTATAAAAAGTATTATAAATACAACGAAAGTGTCGTATAAATGGTCATCTATAAGTTTAAAAAAAAAAAAAAACGTGGAAAAAATAAAATACCTATGTACGTAGGAACCGTCGAAATACACCTACCGCCACTAGACTCGAGCGTGCGCCTGAGTTGTACTTGATCGCTACTAATGTAGCAACGTCAAAAAAAAAAAAAAAAAAAAAAAAAAAAAAAAAAAAAAAAAAAAAAACCGAACGGATTGCGATGTTTGCATCTGTGTACATATGATATGAGAGCCAATCGAGCTATCATTAGGGAAAAGCATCCTTTGCCCACTATGGAACGAAGCGACGAGGCCGAACATAGCACAGGCTTACAAAATATGTCTTACGGGTTTTAAAAGATAACAATGTTCTGCTAAAAAACGCGCTTAATAAAAACCCTTTAAAATAAAAGCTCTGGATTGTTCAAACTGAATTATACACAAATTTAACGTTATTCATTTTGAAACTTTCATGCATTAGAAAAAAGGAAAATTAATGACTGAATTAACGTTTTAAATAATGCGCTAGGCATGTGAACGTCGTGGGAATTTAAAAATGTACTTTGTTTATTGTATTTTCCTTTGAAAACATGGCGTCGGTAATTACTAAGCGAAGGCTATGTTTTATCAAAGTAAAGTAAGATGGCTGATTGTCTAGTCAATAAACTGTTTTAGTTGACATAAAATCACGCGTATAATCTCTGGAGGGTTAAGCAGAGGTCAAACTCAAAGCATTTATTACGATTAGACCTTTACAGGCATATTGAATGTCATGAAAATAAAAAGGATTGTGCTACAGTCCCAATCACGAGACATAGTAGCTTGTGAAAAATTAAATACTGTAGTTGCCATTCCAAAGCGCAGATCTCTGTGGAGATGAATGGGCAGAGGGCTCCGTGAACGCTCTTTTAAATCATAATATTTTTACAAAATCATGGATATATCATTCATGTTGAGATTATGCATACATGTGAGAACGATGTACAAAAACGAGCACATTAAGAGCGTCCAGAGTAAAAGCAAAAACAAGAGTTTAATAGATGAATGAACGAATTAATTTAAACAAAACCGTGGCGGCTAATAGTCGACTGTCAGTGCCCGTTCATGAACATGACGGCAGCCCCGTTCAACCATTTTGAAGGGAACTAAATGACCCGATACTGATAGAATCGTTGCGAGTGCCAACAGTAATTGGAAGGTACAAAGCTTCTTAGGGCTAGTATATTATGTAGGAAAATGGATCCCTTATTCAGCTTCATAGACCGAATCCTTGCGCGAACTTTTAAGACTAAAACTAGGCAAAGATACGGATATCATCTCTTATTGGCACGATACACAAACACAAGCTTTTGATGATGATAATAGGGTGGATGACACCACCAATCATTTGACATACTTTTTATGAGCTGTCAAAACGCGATTCCCCCATAGATTTTGTATGGGACTCGCAAACGATGACGTCACTAAGTTGTCAAGTCAATGACGCAACTATTTATTGATTTAAAAGCAACTAAAAATCGAATTTTAAAGTTATTTTGAAATTAATGCAGTTCTCAGGTCTAGAATAACGTGTTCTTTCAGAAAAATTGTGTCTTTAAATTATTGGTTGATGGTGTCAGCTACCCAATTATTTATACTTGGTAGTTGATCAATATCATCCTGTAGCAATTACTTTGCGTGAATAAAGGCAAGCTTGTGAGGGAGATTCAGAGCTAAAGTTAGTCAGGAATGAAATATAGAACAATAGTTGGGCGAATTGTATATCCATTAAATTGGACGAATTGGCTATCCATTAAATTGGACGCATTGGCTATCCATTAAATTGGACGCATGGCTATCCATTGGCGCATTCTTGTGGCCAAAGCCACCCGGGCATTGTAGCCATGAAAATGAGACTACGTTCCAAAGTGGACAGTGATGGTGAACATTGTAGAGATTACTTTGGATAAGCCAAACCAAAAAGGTGAACTGACATCCAAATTCAAATTAGGTCACAATTGCAAAGGCGTTTCACAGGGCAATATTTTAGGCCCACCCTTTTTATATATATCAATGACCTGACAAAAGTAACTGATGATCCTTGCGTAGTCTTTGCAGACGATATGTCCGTAACCATTCCTAAAAATGAAGTAAACTTTAAATGAGGAAATCAATAGTAATGTGAGCAAAGTAATAACTAAGAAAAAAAAAAGAAACTTTAATCTCTAGAGCCCCAGCGGCACAAAAACGTGCCAGTAAACAAGTATTACCGTTGAGCCCCGCTGGCACAAATTCGTGCCACCAAACCTCGATCGATTGAAAACTGTATTTGTAGTAAAGACAAGTCTTAAAATCAGATTACACATACGATAAGAATCCGCCCGGCGGTGCTTGACGGATAGTTGACGTAAATAATGGGGGTCCTTGAGAGGTTAAACCCAACATAGAAAAACCTAATATGTCCAATTTTGTAACAATAATTGGAATAAAATAAATTTGAACATCAATTATAAAGATAAAAGTATACAACAATCAGATAGTATGACTTTTCTTGGGACAGATCTAGATCATAAATGTTCCTGGATTAGTCATATTGACAAGATATGTGAAAAGCTCAGTAAAAAAAGAGGGGGAAAGAAAAGGGAATGTTTAGCTTTGCTATTACAATAAATAAGGCGCAAGGGTAAACACTAGTATGTGTGTGGCAGCTGTATGTAGCATGGTCGCGAGTGTCCAGTGCCCGAAATCTATATTTATCAGCACCAAATGGAAAGACATTCAATATAGTTTACAGTAGCGTCCTAAAATAATGCTGTTACTCACATTTATTATTCAAGTACAAATATTATTAGTAAATTAAAGTACATATATTAGGCTAGTAGTAGATATAAACAAATGAAAACCTTTAACATAGACTCTGCACACTCCAAGCTTAAAGAGGTATTTTCTTGGTTAGGTGCACCCGTAAGCGTTACCGCTGATCATGGTCGGCAGTTTGTTAGTTCAATTTGAAAGTTTTTGTAAAGAATTTGGTATCCAGTTGTTCCAAACAGAAATTTCCAAATGTCGAAGTTAAGAGGCAGAACTGTTTGATTCTTTATAAGCAATTTATTGTGAATGAGTGGACATTGTTGGCCTTGTAGATTCTTAGACGCTTGTTAACTTATTATTTTATTTTGCGTTTTATAAAGCAAGCAATGACTTATTGCCTGGCCTACGCTGTCCTCTCATATCTAAGTACTAACGCTGTAACAACCACATTGTAAAACCAAATGATTTTAAAAGAGTGACTATGGAGTTTCTTGCCGGTTCTTCTCCATAGGAAACGACCAACCCGAACCGTGCACCTTTTCTCGAATGTTATTTATAAGTGCCCATGTAGGCCAATGTGACATAAAAATATTTTGATTTTGACTAAAAACATAGATTCTGCAAAGAAAAGAAAATGCAGATAGCAAGAGGAAAGCAACAGAATCTAGGAAAGATATTGGGAAAAAAGTATATGTTGAGAATACAATAAAGAAAACAAGTTATCCACCACATTCAAGGATACGACACACATTGGTGAATAAATAGTGGACAGCGGTTGCGCAGAAATATAGTAAAGAAAGTGGGAAGTTTGACCAAATAAGGATAATAAGCTTTCAGAAAATAGCGATACCGCCTGTAACAACGTGTGTGACGAAAATGAATAAGTGATTGTTTAACGGAATATTATTAAAATTATTTGATGATTATTCTTGAAATAAACTCATTTGTATGTTATTATATTTATACGAAATTATGCTATTTTTAAAATTTTGTAAAAGGTAGATGTAGCGTATAATAAATACCGACACGCTTAGTGGTAGGGCGAGCGGTGGCGGGAGCGCGCTCGGTCATATTAATGGACTGAGCGCTCACTCGCTTCTGGTCCGCCGTGCTAGTAAGACGTGCTCATTGGAGACAGACTGTTGTTTAATTTAACATACCTAACACCCTAATAGTGTAACCTGTACAGTCCCTATGTCCCTTTGTATGCTTAAATCTTTAAAACTACGCAACGGATTTTGATGCAGTTTTCAGTAATAGATAGAGTGATTCTTAAGGAAGGTTTTAGTATATAATTTGTTAAGTTTTTGTATTTATTTCTGTGTACATTAACTATATTTGTTGAAGATGTCGGCAAAAAGTATGCTGTCTGGGAGCTTTCAACGAAAACGCTGCCTAAACCCTTTAAGATATAACAAAATAATGTATGGTGTAATTGTGTATCTTATATAGGTCCACAGAAAAGTCAGCGGTGACATATGTCTATATCTTAAGGATAACATACTATATCCATTTTAATACTTTAACAAATGGGCAATTATAAAGCGCTAACTTGGAAAGCTATTTACACAAATACAGTATTAATCCTTATCATTTTAAATAGGTTTGTTGGCATGAACATTTCATGAAGATTATTTTTTCCTTTTACATCATGCAGATTAAATAAATACTTTAGGAGATATAGCAAAATCAAAATAACGCGCAACAAAATTAATTTCATGTCGCCGTGACTAGGCTGGCCCGCTCGGGCGCGGTGTAGGGAACAAGTCGCTCATCGCTGAGTGCGCGACCCGAACACGGGCAGACGCGTGAGCACAGAGTACGTTGAGTTGACACGTTCCTTACAAACTAAATTCAAATCCTTTATTTGTGAACATATAGGTACAATAAGATCTAATTACATAAAATGTAATAAAACATAGGTTTTATGAAGTTTCATAATACATACCTATTAGTTAGATTCGTACCATTACCTATGGACGGACGGACAGCGAAGACTTAGTAATAGAGTTTTTACCCATTGGGGACGTAACCTTAAAAATGAGACGTACCTAATTTTATTTATACTTCGATTTTGTTATTTTTGCTATAGGCTGCTTTTTATCAACACACCACGCGGGCGAAGCCGCGGGCGGAAGCTAGTTTATAATATTGGTAAGGATACTATGTTGTGGGAGACAAACAATTAGGTATTTCTAAAATTATGGAATTTATCTGGATTTTATCCTATACCTATGTGTGATGAACTAGCCTTCACTGAATGTCCTAATCCATACTAATCAACTACAACAATAATTGATTTCACTAAGTGACCATTTAAAAATTCATCAAACTGTTGCGCTGAGAGGTATAAGCAGGGATGTATTCATTAATAATGCAAGTTTAAATGGATATCTATTGAATCAGTTATGTTTAAGTATTTGTCAAAGAGATTTTGGCTAATAGAATCGTTTGATGAAGGTTTTAGTTGTCATCATCATCACCATCTATCTAGTCTTACTAAACTATGTTGTTGAGTTAGCTAAGCTAGGCAGATGATCTGAGTCCCAGTAGTAAGTCAATTTACCTTGATTTTATGAAAAGTTGCGATGGCTCAGGGACCTCTCATTCTAATCCGGGTAAGTAGCAATGTGACTTTTCAATTCATATGTACTTACTAAAATCTTATCTTAAACAACAAGAACGTTGGTGTAGGATCCGTAAGGAAATCTGTACTATAATCTGTCTGTGTTATAATCTTTTCTAATATATAAAACTAGCTTTTGCCCGCGTCTTCGCTCGCGTTTAATTCGGGGTAACTCAGTTCTCCTTTCCTGATTTGCAGATACCTGGTACTTGTAGTTTTTTCCTAGCGCCTTATTTATTGTAATAGCAAAGCTAAGTTTCCCTTTTCTTCTCTTTTTCTCCCTCCACTTTGGACACTCGTCTTCAGGGTCCCAACTACCTCTGTACCAAAATTCATCAAAATCGGTTTAGCCATGCAGGCGTTAAGACGTAACAAACAAACATACTATTAATATCTAAAATATAAAATTTCCGTGTCACAATGTTAGTTACCGTACTCCTCCAAAACGGCTCGACCGATTCTTATGAAATTTTGGGTACATATTGGGTAGGTCTCAGAATCGGCTAACATCTATTTTTCATACCCCTAAACCTCAGCGGGTGAAACCGCTGGGCACAGCTAGTATATATATATAAGTAAGGAGTAAGGATCCTCGTGTCACAGTGTTAGTTACCAAACTTTTTTGAAACGGCTAGACCGATTTCAACAAAATTTTGTGTGCATATCAGGTAGGTCTGAAAATCGGCCAACATCTATTTTTCATACTCCTCTCCAGAAAAGGAGCTGAGCAGCGGGTGAAACCGCTAGGCACAGCTAGTAATTAACATAAGTCTAAAATCATCAACCCGTCGTGAGCAAGCGTGGACCTGGTGATCGATGCTCGTGCTTTCTCTATTTAAGAAGAGACCTTTGTCCAGCAGTGGGACTGTTATACTCGTCATAATAAGTAAAGTCGCTTCAGCTGCCTGTTCGCTTAGATCTTTTGAACTACTCAACAGATTTTAATGCAGTTTTCAGCAACAGATGGAGTGATTCAAGAGGAAGGCTTATGTGTCCCCCCCGTCCCCCCCGTCTCTTTAAGCCTTCGCGTAGCTAAGCCAGTAAATCAAAATCCCCCAAATAATGGAACTCAGATCCAGCCTTATCCCTTTACTGTCTTCCCCCTGCCACGACCTAAGCCGAGGCCCGTACCCCGAGCATGCAGTCGCTTGGTTTATAAGCTTTGTGACCCTGGCTGGAGGCCTTAAATGCAAGGCATCCACAGAATAGTCCGGTTAAGCAGCTACCGACCTCATAGGTTGAAATGCGAGATGCCATTAAAAAAAAAAGAAGGCTTATGTGCCTATACACATAAACCTTCCTCTTGACTGACAAGGATACTATTATCGCAGTCTACGTGGTTAAAACCGCGAGGTGTATTAAATAAACCACCTTAATTTTTCGAATTACCGTTGAGGAGCTCATAGCAGCATAATAAAAGCCGCTCGGGTCGATCTTTACGTTAAGCCGAGCTTGCCTAGGTTAGTCTGTGGATGGGAGACCACCCGTTATATACCGAGTTTCCTCCGTGCATCCGAAAGCACGATAAGCTGTTGGTCCCGGCTATCAATTGTAGATCTTTGTTGTTACAGGTAGTCATTGTCTCTAAAGTTTGACAACCAGTCTTATCAAGGGACATCGTATTACCCAGTACTAACTGGGTTGTGGAGGTCAGATAGGCAGTCGCTCCATGTAAAATACTGATATTCAACTGCATCCGGTAAGACTGGAAGCCGACCCCAACATAGTTGGGAAAAGGCTAAGCAGATGCAGAATTTTCAAATTACCGTTTACAAACCAAATTTAGTAGACACTCGACACCACACATTGCGCCTACCGTTGTGTAAGTGATCCACTAGGAAGCAATAAATATGGGCAATAAATTGCCCAGAGACAAGGGGTGTCGAAGATATACCGTGCAAACGTGATCTTCGCGCCAGGCATTTGTTTTGGGGACAGGTTTGCAGTTCTTCTGTTTAAAGGGGATTATTATGGTGTGCTCTGTGTGGCCATATTAGTTTTTTGAAGGATATTGAAAGTAAGTGTATTGCGTTTGCTGCCGGGTATGCGGGCCCTCCCAGGGTCGCGGGTTGTTCGAAAGAGATACCGCGACCCCAGAACATGAAGGGCAAAAGATGGAACATGTAGGTTTAGTCAGTACAAGTTATTAAAATACAATAAGTTCATTAATACCTAAGTAAATTTTATTTAAATTGAAAGGAACTCTGTAGGTAAAACATGAGAGAGCACTGGTACCCATAACACAAGTTAAATCTTACCTTGGGTGCCAGAGTTCATTTCACTACTTACGAAATGATGTATGTTAAAATTTTAAAGATATTATTAGTTTGTTAGTGGTATTGTACAAATCTTTTTCTGGCAATAAATATTTTTATTTTTTATTTAAGCCTCTCCGCCTAGAGCGGGGGAAGTTATTTGATGTTTTTCAATCAGTGAAAAAAAGAGCCGCGCTTGTCAAGGATCCAGATACCACGAAACCTTTGGGAAGGATAACCGAACCAACCTAAGCACTACAAACGTTAGTGTGTCTTTATCTATCTTAGTGAATATTTGAATAGTAATGCCCAGTTATGGGATATATTTGGGAATGTATTTCACCCCCTATTTTTCAGAATATGAGGGGTGAATTGTATTTATGTAACTCACGGTGAGATCTCCTGGGAGTTTTTTGTGATAATAGTTTTAGTTGGCTACACCTAATTAACTACCACGAGCTAAATAATAAAAACCATTCGGTCTAACTACTAATCTGATAGGGGAGAATGTAAGAAAAAATCGTGTTGCGCCAACCCCAGATAGAATGGGACAAGGGCAGGAAAATTATGATGATGGTCTAACTACTAATCATAGGTAGCAAGTTTTCTCCTTGGAATGCACGTCAATATTATGTTGTCGTCTTGTATTGCTGGGGAGTTTGTTCCGCCACTTCTTCTTCCAAGCTAAAACACTAGGAAGTGGCGAAGGGCAGGACGTTTTTGTGGGACTATCTCTTGTAATTTGACGTTGAAAAAGAGCTGATTATTAGCATAATTTGAAGAAATGACTTATGATTTTGATATATTGGCCATGCCGTCGTTTGTAAATCTTTGTTTTCTATCTTACAAGTGGTTCAAGTGGCCCAAGTGACAATCAGACTTACTATTGATTTTTATAATTACTTATTAAGGCGCCACCCCGACCAAAACGCCGCGCAAGCCGTTTTTGTACAGTTTTCTAGAGCTATCTACTTGTTATTTAAAACGAACTAAGTAACAAAAAAAATACATTAAATTTCTTTATAATCTTGATTCCATTATTGTAGATTTAGTTTTTATTTTTATTGAGTCATTATTTAGTAAATCTCCTTACAACAAAGCCCCCGAAATGAGAAAAAATATCAATAAAATGCATCTCCTCGTAAAGTAAACATTGTTTAATTTTGCTACTGACACTTATGGATACACAATTCTATAATGAACATTTTGGTAGAAATATTTTTTCCAAAAACCCAATACTTAATTTTATATAGATTTTATTCCGAAAAATTGGCATTATTCACTACTGCCCTCACTCGCTCACTCCTGCGCGGAAAAGAGGGAAGCGAATACTCAAGGTTATTTGCGTAGGGTACGGCCTTAATCGGGTAGAGGTCAGATGGGTCAAAGGCAGTCGCTCCCTATAATATACTGTTATTAATCTGCATGCAGTAAGACTGGAAGACGAAAAGCTAGACAGATGATGGTTGTAGGTCAACGAATTGGTGATAATAACGGTTTGTTCTACGACACGGACTCATGGTTAGCTTTAGGGCAGATGGGTAATTCTATAAGTACTCGTTCCGTTGATTTGTCAAAAGAGTCGTTATACAATAACCTGTCAAAATTGAAAGATGTGTAAAAGTACTAGCTTTTGCCCTCGGCTTCGCTCGCGTTAAATTCGGGGTAACACAGTTCCCCTTTCTTGATTTACAGGTACCTGCAGTTTATGCCCTTGCGCCTTATTGATTTGTAATAGCAATGCTAAGTTTTCCCTTCCCTGCCTCTTTCTCCCTCATATGCCACTCTTTTTTTAAAAAATAGTCTATGTCCGTCTCCTGGTTCCCAACTATCTCTGTACCAAAATTCATCAAATTTTGCCATTAAAGCGTGAAGAGGTAACAAACAAACTGACTTTCGCTTTTATAATATTAGTAAGAATAGTAAGGATTCATCACCGATCGAACAGGTTTTTTTTCATACCTATATATTGTATATATATAATTCTGAAGATGAAGAACCACCCAGAAAAATATTAATAAAATGTATGTTTATTTTTGTTTCAGGTAAGATCGAATAAAAAGCGCTTCAGCATCCGTGAGTGGTTTTTAAATGCAATTATTGTATTAAGTACAGCTACCTTATATATCACTTTAATGCCATAAGGGACAAGTCAAAGTATATTACTCATACAACACAGTAAATGATGCGTCGTGACGTCTGACAGGGGAGTATGGGAGAAGAAAACGTGTTGCACCGTCCCCAAATATGACATAAAAAAAACAAAGATGACATAATTATACCTACAACAGAATACCCTCAAGTTCTTCTCCTCTGCAAAACCGTTTGACGCTTATTGTCATTTCAAATCCATCTATGAAACGAAATTGCTCACAAAACTGCAACTTAACTCTTTCCAAAGAACAACCAAACGAAATAAACTTCACCAACACTTAAGTAAAACCCTAAAAATATAATAAACGAAAAACTTTGAAACGATACATCACACGCACACACACATTCACACCCCTTTTAATAAAACAACCTATAAAAGTGCAATCAATCAAACTGAACCGTATCAACGCCAATAGTTCGCCAAGTTTCGCCAAGCTTGGCAATCACCTACCAACTTGGAAACCCGACATATTGTGAATGTCGATAGTGGTGTTTTTCGAATAGCCACAGCCCTTAGCCAAGTTTTGGCCAAGTTTAATTGGCGACAAAGTTTGGAACAAATAAATATTGTTGTAGTCTAATAAAGTTTGGGATTTTAATTAAATATTTGAGTTTTGGCCTTGTTTGTATTTGTGCTTGTTAAAGTTTGAGGGCAATGAAGAGGGGAGGCGGGAGTACGTCATTTGTTGGATTCGAGTGTCGTTAAGTGATTTGTAAACATCATTTGGGCTGCGGTTTGGTTCGATAGAGATACCGCGGCCCCAGAACACAGAAGACAAAGGAACATGAATGGGTTTTAGTCTTCCGCCCCGCCCAGAGTTGGAAGATTCATAAAATTAATTCCTATCAGAAAAAAATCTATATTTGACTGGCTTCGCCCGAGTGATAACGAACAAAAAAGTATCCTATTTGCTATTGCAGACCATGATATACCTCTGCGCCATATTTCATCAAAATCCGTTCAGCCGTTTTGACATGAAAGAGTAACAAACATCCATACATCTACACATCCATACATCTATCCATCCTCACAAACATTCGCATTAATAATATTAGTAAGAAGATACGTTGATTTGTTATTTCCTTTCAAAACTTTTGAAAATCTTCGTTTAATAGTCATCAACATCTGTCTTGACATTCGAAACTATTCACCGATTGAATTTGAACAAAACCTTCCCCTTAATTCCGGTAATCGGTGAAACACAATTACAATACATAAAATATACTTACTATACATACTTACTATACATATACTTACTATAAGTACTTACTAATACACCTCCAATGTTAGTCAATTACTCTAACACATGGTACGTTATAATTACTGTGTGGTTTTCAAATAACAGAATTATTACTGTTAATACAATAATTTAGGTAGCTGAGGTATATTGGGTTATTATGCTAGTATGCTGCAAGATTAAATCAAAATCAAAATATTTTTATTTCACACTAGCTTTTGCCCGCGGTTTTGCTCGCGTTAAATTCTGGGTTTCACAGTAATTTTTGCCCTTGCGCCTTATTTATTGTAATAGCAAAGCTAAGTTTTCCCTTCTCTTCCCTTTTTCTCACTTTTTTTTTAAATAGCCTATGTCCATCTCCAGGGTCCCAACTATCTCTGTACCAAAATTCATCAAAATCGGTCTATCATTTAGACGTGAAAACGTAACAAACAAACTCACTTTCGCTTTTATAATATTAAGTAAGGATATAAGGATTCAAATAGCCTTTATTACTGATAATGACATTATTACATAAATACATTTCATTTCAGTAATAAAGGCTTTTTGAATTTGAAGGATAAGGATAGGCCTATATGGACACATAAAAATTGTCGAGTAAAAGTGCACGGTTCGGGTTGGTCGTTTCCTATGTAGAAGATCCGGAAAGAAACTCCATGGGTACTCTTTTATAATCATTTGTTTTTACAATGTTGTTGTTACAGCGTTAGTACGTAAAATAAGATAAAAAGTTAACAAGCGTCTAAGAACCTACAAGGCCAACAATGTCCACTCATTCTGCATAGTCCTCATGTAAGTTGACCAAGATTTTTTATCTGGACCTTAAAAGAGACTATGACCTCTGAGTTTGTTTCGGCTGTTTCTTCTCAGAGTAGTCGGGTACGAAACACCGGCCTCATCTAGTTTTAAAAAAAACGCGTAAAAGTATTTGTGAAAACCTACTTGCAAAATAAACATCAGTTATCATTTATTATTCAAAGTTGCGGGTAATAGCTAGCTTTTTTTTTGGAGTGGGAAATCTTCAAATAACTTCCCCCGCTCCTAGAATGGGGGGAGTGTCAGACTTGTACTGCCTAAAACCCACCCATGTTCCTTCTGTTGCCCTTTACGTTCCGGGGCCGCGGTATCTCTTTCGAACAACCCGCAACCCCGGCAGGGTAATAGCTAGCTTGTCTATAAATAAAGTCGAGTACATCATTCAGTCCTGCCCTATGCACTAGATCCTATTCTAAATATAGCGTATCGCAGAGCGTCGCACGCTCGCTTAACTTTCTGTGTCGCTCTAGCCTTACGAGGTGAACGACGTGGAAATGTTCTCGCTTTTAAATGAGTGTGTTGTGAGGGTGGGTAGAGTTGGAGGGAGGGTGTGTTGTATTGCAGGATTATTTTATTTGTAATAGGATGGTTAGTGAATTCATTTTCAAAACTTACTTCAGCATTTCATGAAAAAACTTAACATGTTTTATTTATTACTGTGAATCAATGAAAGTGAGTTTGTTTGTTTGTTACGTCTTCACGCCTAAATGGCTAAACCGATTTTGATGAATTTCAGGTTCAGGTACAGAGATAGTTGGGACGGACATAGGCTATTTTTTTTTTAAAAAAAGATTGAGATGTGAGAGAGAAAGAGGGAAGAAAAGGGAAAACTTAGCATTGCTATTACAATAAATAAGACGCAAGGGCAGAAACTACAGGTAGCAGGTACCTGTAAATCAGGAAACGGGAACTGTGTTACCCCGAATTTAACGCGTGCGAAGCCGCGGGCAAAAGCTAGTTTCTTTTATATTTTACAAACTACATATAGGTATGAAATAGTAAATCCATATATTGCTGGATCTTGTTTTTGGAATTGTAACTATTTTTTTATTGTTACTCATTTATTCAAATATCTACAATCAGCTTTGAACTGTATTTTCTATTCCTATGTTAATTTTTTTTTTTTAATGCATGTCCTTTAATTAAAGCAACACCACAAATTTAACAAATAAGAGACTAACTTCCCCCGTTCTGGGCGGAGCGGGGGGGAGTGCCAGACTTTTACTGACTAAAACACATCCATGTTTCTTTTTTTGCCCTTTTTGTTCCAAGGCCGCGGTATCTCTTTCGAACAACCCGCAAACCCAGCAAGCAGTGGCACGGGCAGGCCTCTCTGCTTTGCTGACATCTCTTTGAGGCGCTCGCGGTTCACGAACGCGCCGTCGACCTTTCTAACCCCTTATACAATATGTTGATTTGCATTCTCGTCAAAATTTAGGAGGTGCTAGTAAAAGTCATAAATAATCAATGAAAATTACGGTACCTGATCAATAATAATATACGGCGCTTTTATGATCTGTCTCTGTGTGTTTAATTTTTTTTTTTTTTTTTTTTTTTTTTTTTTTTTTTTTTTTTATTATTGATAGGCTCGCGTTTGACCACTATCTCACCTGATGGTAAGTGATGATGTGGTCGACGATGAAGCACGCTTACCTAGAAATAACCTATTCACTCTTGACTTGAAGACCCCCAGGTTATAGCTATCGGGAAATACAGACTCCGGCAGGGAATTCCAATTGTTTAAATTTAACAGTATTACAGAATATTTCACTTCAAAAGTAAAGAATCACCTACAGAACACACAGAACAGTGTGCGTGAGCGTCGGCGCATACGTATCATACAGCGGCATGCACGCACCTGTGTGCACTTACCGATTTCTGAAAATACGAAAAAAGTAAAAAAAAAAAACTACTTATTTTATTATCGATTCGGGTCGAGAATCATGAGCATAGTTACGTCCTTGAATTTGACGAGTATGCAAAACAACACGCTGTATAAGTTCCTAAATCCTTCACATACCCATACATTTGCAGAATACATACATCTAGCTATATACCTATTTTTATCCCCGAAAACACAGCTCACAGCACGATTAAGGGCAATTTATATCACACGTACGTTGCGTCATTCGCTAAAAGGCGACAAAGTGTGTTTCAACTTTAACTTGAGTGATGAGCGCATTAATTTTGTTGAGAAAGGCTCATGAATAAAACGCGTATTTATAACACCTTAGGGACGATTTACACTTGTACGCAAAAGTTTGATAAGCGATCCGAGAAAGTGTGGAATTAATTTTAGGTTCGTACCTGTTTTGGAGTTTTGGGAGCTTGTTATCTTTATGTTGAGCTATCTTTCTTAAAAATATATAAAACAAATTGGAGAACGGCTCAATTTTCAGTTAAAAGTTCAGACTAAAAATGTCTACATTTATGGTACCTACACTAGTTGTGTTATGTTTTACAGACACATAGAATGTATCACGTTTGCCGACCTATCCATCAGGTCATGGACCAAGACGCAGGATGTATCACGTTTGCCGACCTATCCATCAGGTCATGGACCAAGACGCAGGATGTATCACGTTTGCCGACCTATCCATCAGGTCATGGACCAAGACGCAGGATGTATCACGTTTGCCGACCTATCCATCAGGTCATGGACCAAGACGCAGGATGTATCACGTTTGCCGACCTATCCATCAGGTCATGGACCAAGACGCAGAATGTATCACGTTTGCCGACCTATCCATCAGGTCATGGACCAAGACGCAGAATGTATCACGTTTGCCGACCTATCCAGCAGGTCATGGACCAAGACGCTCAGCATTCGTGCCTATGAAAACTAGACCAACTAAAAATCTTTAGCACAAAAAAAACCTTGGAACCATAAATCATTAAATTGGATAAATAAATCAATAGGTGTAGGCTAAGAACGTAGAATAACACTACTTCTATTTAAAAAAAAAACAGTCATAGTTTAAAGTAAAAATATATTTAAAATAACTTAGAGAAACTAACTTATATTTAAACCTAATAAAATAGCCTCAAAAACTTCGTCCTCAACACTGTCAATTGGCAATGTCCCCAAGAGACTGGTCGTGGTGCCCCGTTGTATGGTAACGCTTAACCTCTGTCCAAAGTAAAAGGCAACCTTTGGGTCGTATGGGAAAATCCTGCTAATATTATAAATGCGAAAGTTTGTGAGGATGGATGGATGTACGGATGTTTGTTACTCTTTCACGTCAAAACGCCTGAACGGATCTCGATGAATTTTGGCACAGATATAGATAATAGTCTGGGATAACACATAGGATACTCTTTTTTATATCACGCGAGTGAAGCAGCGGGCGCCAGCCAGTATTAAATAATTTCCCCCGTTCTGGACGGAGCGAGAGGGGAGTGTCAGATTTTTACTGACTAAAACCCACCCATGTTCTTTCTTTTGTCCTTTATGTTCCGGGCCGCTTTCAAACAACCCGCAACCCCGGCAGGCGGTGGTCCTGACAGGCCCCTCTGCTTTGCTGACATCTTTTTGAGGCGCTCGTGGAGCACTAACGTGTCGTCGACTCGTTATATTGTATACCTTGGATTCAGTAATGGTATCTACTTTTCCTCTCATTGTTCTTCCAATGATGTGCACTTCAATAAGTGACGAATTCATTATACCTAAAATTGTTTGTAATTTATATGTAAATGTATGTTTATATATTTATTCAGTAAGTCGTTGAAGTGCCCTACAGATAAATAAATAAAATAAAAAGCCATCTCTTTGGCACCAGTCATTTAATTTACGACAATCCAGTTTTAATTCATCAGACAACATTACGCCAAGAAAATTGTCGTTTAAAAATGGCTGCCAGATCTTGGAATGTTGCCATGATCAACAAGGAGATGGCTGATCTTTGTATGAGTTAGGAATTCAGGTGGATGTGGTCATTCTTTTGGAATAATTGTGATTATAGGAATTAGAAAAACCTGCAGTCCATTCTATCCAGTCAAGTGCGAGTTGGACTCGCACCGAGAGTTTCGTGCAAACTTTTAGGTAACTAAAGAAAGTACCGAACATTGTCTTGACAAAAACTGTTTTTGTAAAAGGACTAGTATCTTTTGTTGACTTTTTTGCCACCGACTTTCGGAAGTAGAGTCATTTTCCACTTTAAAGTTTTTTAATTCAGCATTTTTAGTAATGGTACCTATAATGATAAATCACATCATTTCTATCGATTATTCATTGTTACTAAATGGATATTGGCAGGTTATCCATATAGAGAAGAAGAAAAAATATGTATTTTAGACAATAACTCATAAACTAACTAAGCAATAAAAATAAAATTGATATGTTGGGAACTATACCCTATCAAACAGAAAAGAATTTTGCAAATCGGTCCCGGCGCCTTTGAGTAATCGGTAAACATACATAAAAAATAAATAAAAGATTCCGACAAATTGAGAACCTCCTCCTTTTATTAAACGATAAACTATTAAAAAACAAACTTAACTTTGCCGTTGGAAAATTGTTATCCCCGTACGTTGACATAAGTCGCGGTTAATTTACCAATTGCAATTTAGTTTGTAATGCCATTGTTTTGTGATGCATTTATAAATTTAAGGTTTTCGTTTTTTTTCCTTTACTGGTGCTATTTGACATTGCTTCTTGACACATTTCATGATTCTAAAACAAATGCACTATAACTTTTGAGTCCGTTGAGAGTGTTGCAACCTATTCGTCTTTTAGAGCATAAACGGATTTATATTTTGGGCACGGTTGGCACGGTTGGCGCAGTGGTTGAGCGATTGACTGCTGCGCTGCATGTCGCGGGTTCAATCCCCACACGGAACAATTATTTGTATGACCTACAGATAGTTGTTTTGGTTCTGGCTGTTTGTGTATGGGTGTTTAAATGTTTGTAAACGCACCCACGATACAGGAGAAATTCCTAGAGTGGGGCAACGTCTTGTTTTTATAAAAGAATACGTTAAGTTAGAAATTTGATTTTTTGACAGCTTTAATGGACCGTAAACTTCGTAAAAAGTCTTTTAATTTCAACTCGACACTTCCACGCGTTATTGAGCTCAAAAGTCTTGACAGACAGACTGACAGCAAAGTGGTGATTGATCTTGTGTTTTATTGATCCTATAAGGTATGGAACCATTATTTATTTGGATTTCCAATAGAGAATGCACAAATAACATGATTACAAAAAAAAAATAGGAGCTGATTACTGTGCTCCTCCAATTACAGGAAACCACAGCATTCACTTAAAAACTAGTTACAAAAAAGTTTGAAAAGACATTTAAGTTGGAAAAAGATAAGAGAAAAAAAAACAATGATTAAATACAAAAGACAACAAAAATAAAAGAACATTATTACAATCTGACCAAATACAGTTGGGAGGCTGGGACATTATAAAACTATAGATATCTTTTGCGCCATCAACTACATACCTACACTAATGTCCTTATTTTGGTATTGTTCGTCGTGTCGTTGAGCTCCTTGGGTTATGAGTCGAGCTACACGATAACTGACAAATGCTTGCACTGACTGGACAGGTCCACTCAATCTGTGTGGTGGGTGTGGTGCTTTCTTAAAAAGACCATTTTAGACACTAATGTGCATAGTCCTCATGTAAGTTGACCAAGATTTTTTGTCTGGACCTTAAAAGAGATTATGACCTCTGAGTTTGTTTCGGCGGTTTCTTCTCAGAGTAGCCGGGTACGAAACACCGGCCTCATCTAGTTCTTAAAAAAGACGTGTAAAAGTGTTTGTGAAAACCTACTTGCAAAATAAACATCATTTAACTAGAAAAAATCAACAGTACCAATTAGCATTCAGATAGAATTTAACCAAAAATCAAAGAGCAAACCAAACGAATCTTATTCTAGAATTTCACAGAAACGTTTCCGATTTTTTCGTCTCAAGTATTTTTAACAGAAAGTGGTCATTCAATTAGTCCAGGTCACGCTTGTTGAATATTTTATAAGACAAATCGATGATGGAACAAAAAAAACAATCAAATTTACTAGCAACAAATTGAAATCAGTGATATTTCGTTTATGAATAATTCATGCGCTTTCAGTAATCCAGAGTTCTCGAGAAATTTGCGATAACACGTTTTTTCCCCAATTTGAAATTTCGTAAGGCTTTGGTGTCGTTTTCTATTAGGGGATGCCCTATATCCGTGTATACCTGATGAGATTCTGTTGAAATCACGTACGGGTTACGAAAGGTGGTAGTCGTTTAAAGACAGCCGCCGTTTACGGGAAGGTTTAAATTATGTAAGTTACCTTCGTATTTTCGTTTACTTGTCGAATGTTGGCCTTTAATTTTTCAGCCAGTTACAATATTCTCGTTTCATTGGTACAAGAATCCTACTAACATTTTAAATGTGAATATTTGTGTGGATGGATTGATGTATGGATGTTTCTTACTCTTTCACGTCAAAATGGCTGAACGGATATTGATGAAATTTGGCACAGAGGTCGATTATAGTCTAGAATATTTTTTTTCAATATCACGCGAAAGCCGCGGGCGCCAGCTAGCATTAAATAATATTAAAGCTTCCAGTGACGTAAACAGGCAAACACTGTTGCCAAACAGATGTGAACCAGTTTTGTGTTTAAAAAAGAATTTGGGTTAAAACCCTTTCTTTATTGCGGATGGAAAATCATGATATGACTTCCCCCGGTCTGGGCGGAGCACGGGGGAGTGTCAGACTTTTACAAACTAAAATCCACCCATGTTCCTTCTTTTGCCTTTTATGTTCCGGGACCGCGGTATCTCTTTCGAACAACCCGCAACTCCGGCAGGCGAAGGCCGATCATGAACGCGCCGTCGAGACGGCACGATCAATAGCCTTCAATCTTACTTCTCCCATCGACCTTCTACCTTTCATACCTGGTATCAGCAAATCCTCGTCATTACAGCTGAGCAGAGCATTTTTCAACGAACTTAACAAAATGCGTAATTGTATGATAGCAAACTGTTCATTTAATAAACTTTGGAGACACCTGCGCCTTTTACATCCACGTTGGGCGTAGGGATGGGACAAACGGGACTTTATACTGGTCGTTTTTGATTACGTTTTTTTTTTTAAGATGTTTATACATTTACTACTTGCTGACTTTACTTTACTTACTTACGCTTTTAAAACCACATTTAAGTACCTATGTAAGCAAATCTTGTGATTTTACTCAAATCAAATAAATAGTAAAGTAATCTTTCATAATAATATTATAATTTGTGTTTCTTGGATATCCTTACTAATATTATAAAAGCGAAAGTGAGTATGTTTGTTTGTGTGATTGTTTGTTTATTACGTCTTCACGCCTAAATGGCTAAACCGATTTTGATGAATTTTGGTACTGAGATAGTTGGGACCCTGGAGACAGATATAGGCGAAGCCGCGGGCAAAAGCTAGTCTTCTATAATTATAATGTGTTCCTTGGATTTTACTTTGTTAAGCGGTTATTTTAGACCCCGCGGTTATTTTAGACCCCGCGGTTATTTAACCCTGATAGTTGTTTCGGGTCTGGCTGTTTGTGTGTGTAACTTGTGTGCATGTTAACAAATCCATTTGGACATAGCAGAAATATTTAGTACTAGCTTTTGCCCGCGGCTTCGCACGCGTTAAATTCGGGGTAACACAGTTCCCCTTGCGCCTTATTGATTTGTAATAGCAACGCTAAGTTTTCCCTTTCTTCCCTCTTTCTCCCTCACATCCCACTTTTTTAAAATAAAAAATCATCAAAATCGGTGTAGCCATTAAAGCGTGAAGAGGTAACAAACAAACAAACTCACTTTCGCTTTTATAATATTAGTAAGGATGTCTTTAAAAATAAAGGTAAAGGTACTTCAAGTCAGATGACGCTTTCATTTTCTAAAAATAGAAGATAATTATAGAAACGCATAAAACTTTTATTGTGAGATCCTTGGTTGAAATACACGACTACTTTTTCAATTGCTGTTGTGTTATTTCCTTTTATTTATTTACTAGCTTTTGCCCCCGGCTTCGCTCGCGTTATATTCGGTATAACACAGTACCTGCTACCTGCAGTTTTTGCCCTTGCGCCTTATTGATTTGTAATAGCAACGCTAAGTTTTACCTTTTCTTCTCTCGTTCTCCTTCATATCCCACTTTTAAAAAAATGCCTATGTTCGTCTCCTGGTTCCCAACTATCTCTGTACTAAAATTCATCAAAATCGGTTTAGCCATTAAAGCGTGAAGAGGTAACAAACAAACAAACAAACTCACTTTCGCTTTTATAATATTAGTAAGGATAAGGATTATTATTAACTCTAAAACGCATAAAACTTTTATTGTGAGATCCTTGGTTGAAATACACGACTACTTCTTCAATTGTTGTTGTGTTATTTCCTTTTATTTATTTATTAAAACTTTATGAACATGTAAAAACTGTACAAAGGCGGACATAATGTCGTAGGCATTTTCTACCAGTCTACCTTAGGATGATGCAGGGACAAAACACAATAATAGAAAAAAAGGATATTAGAAAATAATGATTTTAAAAATTTATACATATAACATAAAAAAATATAATAAAGTTTAGAGACCGTAACAAGACAACAACCACAACTTCATCACGAGACGAATCTACCAACGTAAATAATTATATTCATGAGTTTTCTTTTTAAAATAAACGGACTGATAACCGACCTGATATGTATTAAAGTATCGTATAAAATTAAATTAAAACAACATAAATAAACTAATTTGCATGCCTAAAGACTAAATACTATTAAACCAATCAGACAAATACAACTTGAAAACAATGGAAGTACGATTACTAACTCCACTAAGTGAATTTGCATCGGACTCAAATCACATTCAATTGTTTAGAATAATTTCTAATTGTTGTGTTTTCGTTTGGCCAAGTTACTTGATTCAATTTTGTGAGGAGAATATCTTAGCTTGGTTTTAAACGGGACTGAATTCTTTGTCCTCCTTAAAGAGGCCTGTATAGTTGGTAGGAGTAATTGATTAATCATTAGGTTATCCCTGCGGCTTCGCTTGCATGAAGTTTGGTAACCTACTGCTGAAATAATAAGTCTCCCTTGTGTTAATCCCAGTTATTAAACGATTTGTATGACAAATCCTTAATTAATATTATAAAAGCGAAAGTGAGTTTGTTTGTTACGTCTTCAGCCCTAAATGGCTAAACAGATTTTGATGAATTTTCGTATAGACAGTTGGGACCCTGGAAACGGACATAGGCTACTTCTCGTCTCTTTCTAACCCTCCACTTCCCTAAAATACGGTAGAGAAGTTTGTATGGAGCATTCCGCAATTTTCAAGGTAGGAAGCTAAAAATTGGTATGCGGACTATTTGTCACTAACAAAAGCATCGTACGTCCATCATTTTTTTTTTGGAAATCTTCTCTAACCGCTTAAAAGAATCAGTAGACACAGTCTTTGTTCCCAACGAAAAATACCTGCAAATCAGGAAAGGGGGACTGTGTTACCCCGAATTTAACGCGAGCGAAGCTGCGGGTAAAAGCTAGTTTCATATAAATCCATTCAGTAGATTTTGCCATGACAAAGTAACAGACTTCCAAAAAATATCCTTATATCCACACAAACTTTCAGATTTATCATATTAAATAGGAATTATAGAGTTTTTACGATACGGTTGACGCGGTGGATGAGCAATCGACTGCTGCGCTGCGTGTCGCAGATTCGATCCCCGCACGCACTATTTGTAAAGCCTACAGATAGTTTGAATGACGATACGATTTATACTTAACTAGCTTCCGCCCGCGACTTCGTCCGCGTGGCATAGTTACTTTGGGCTAACACTAACTTTAACTCGCGTGATGATAAAAAAAAATATCTTTCTCTCCTCTCTTTGTCCCCCTTTTCTCACGGTTTTCAGCCTATGTCAGTCTCCAGGGTCCCAACTACCTCTGTACCAAAATTCATCAAAATAGGTTGGGCCATTTAGGCGTGAAGACGTTACAAACAAACTCACTTTCGCTTTTATAATATCAATCGTAGCCTCGTACCTTCCCTGTATGAGAAAAGGCTCACCAGTGAGACAATTATATGCTGGTATTATTAATGACATAGTTTATTTTGAATCCAGATACATGAAGTACTTCTCCTATAATACGAGTTCAGTCAATCAACATTTAGTACAGAATACAGCTGGCAGTTGATAATATTCAATTACGATCTTGTCATAAAATAGATGATTGGATTGTTAGTAAGAAAATAATTAATTGGCTCAGCGATCAGTGTATGCGGGAGACAGATTATAATTATGTTTTAGATAACAATGTACACAGATGCCAGGTAATACGGAAAGCTAATTAACTAGGATGTGCATCTCATTGAACATTAATTAGGTATCTTAAGTCTATCAGACGTATATGACGGCCAGATGAACGTTTTAATCTTGACGTCAAACGTTCGAGTTCTAATCATAAATGTGAAATCCTTATCTTTACTAATATTATAAAAGCGAAAGTGAGTTTGTTTGTTTGTTACCTCTTCACGCTTTAATGGTTTAACCGATTTTGATGAACTTTGGTACAGAGATAGTTGGGAACCAGGAGACGACATAGGCCTATTTTTTTTTAAAGTGGGATATGAGGGAGAAAGAGGGAAGAAAAGGGAAAACTAGCGTTGCTATTACAAATCCATAAGGCGCAAGGGTTAAAACTGCAGGTAGCAGGTACTGGTCGTATACCGAATTTAACACGAGCGAAGCCGCGGGCAAAAGCTAATTGGTATATGAATCAACTAGCTCTCTGCCGGGGTTGCGGGTTGTTCGAAAGAGATACCGCGGCCCCGCAACATAAAGGGCAATGGAAGGAGCATGGATGGGTTTTAGTCAGTACAAGCCTGACACTTCCCTCCGCTCCGCCCACAGCGGGGGAAGTTATTTGATGATTTCCCAAACAAAATAAAAAAATAAACTAGCTCTACCCAACGGTTTTATCCGGTACTCAGTTCCTTAGTGTTGTAGCCATGGATAACGGTTCAAATCCTTATAGCTGAGAAAAAAAGAAATTAAACTATGTTTTCGTATTGATTAACGACAAAAGTACTTTTTGTCTCCAGGGTCTCAACTATCTGTGTATTCATCAAAATCGGTTTAGCCATTTAGGCGTGAAGACATAACAAACAAACTCACTTTCGCTTTTATAATATTAGTAAGGAATACGCGGTAATCGAACCCAGAACCATGTGCTCAGCAGTCGCACTGGAATCTAACTAATGATAGTTGAAGATCTTCCTCTTAAATCTGGCCTGTGATGAGTAAAGATGAATGTTTTGTGTCCGGCATAACCAACTATCTCAAATAAACCATAACAGGCTTATAAAAGTCTATTTAAATAAATATCACCAAAAAAACCAACTCGACTTGTTCCAAAAAAATCTAAGCCCACCACTAAACGAACGACAAAGTCAAAACAAACGTTCAGATAAGACAAACTGAACCTTATCGTTATCTAAATTAGGGTGCTCTCGTCCGCAATATAATTTGTCGTATGACAAACTTTTTTGAGGAAAATTTGCCCGTTTTATGGAAGCAGAGGATGTTTATGCTAATTTTGAGATTCGGTACATAGAGTGTATGTATGTTTATGCATGTTTATCTCGGGAACTGGAGAGATTTTAATAGATTTTTTGTCTGTTGAAAGCTGCTTTTGAAGTCTGATTCGCGTTGTCTACAATTTATTGGGGTTTGTTTTTTTTTTATTTTAGAGGTAGAAAAAGGTATTTAATAAAGATCTTTTAAAGTAGCAAATGGAATTTAACAATGATTTCTAGCCTTATAAGGTTACTAGTTTCCGCCCGCGACTTCGTCCGCGTGGTATAGTTACTTTGGGCTAACGCTAACTTTAACCCGCGTGATGATCGAATAAAAAATATCTTTCTCTCCCCTTTTCTTCTATCTTTCTTTCCTTTTTCTCACTTTTTTTTTAAATTAGCCTATGTCCGTCTCCATGGTCCCAACTATCTCTGTACCAAAATTTATCAAAACCGTTTAAGTCATTTAGGCGTGAAGATGTAACTAATAAACTCACCTTCGCTTTTATAATATTAGTATGTATTTCTAAATAAAAACTGCAATGAAAATATAAATAAACAGGTTTAAATAGGTTCAAGGTTAGAAGAAAGTTGGCCTGGTTGGCCTGCCAGGGCCACCGCCTGCCGGAGTTGCGTGTGCTTTGAAACAGATACCGCGGCCCCGAAACATAAAAGGCAAAAGAAGAAACATGGATGGGTTTAAATCAATTAAAGTTTGACACTCCTTTCCACTCCACCCAGAGCAGGAAAGGTTATTATGATTAACCATCTACAAAAAAAAAGAAAGGAGTATGTCAGTATCGTCGTGGCATTCTGGAGGTTCTGCTTATTCTTTACTAAAGGAAAAAAAAAACCATATTCTAAAACTAAAACACATATTCTAGTACAAAACCTGCTCATCCAATAACGAAAATACCCATAAATATTGCACTCTGGAAAGCATATGAAGCGAAAACACAGCACGTACACACATCGACGGGTGCATGGTGGAAGTCCCACCGCTGGCGATGGGCGGGAAGCGAGTAGAACTTGGAGGAGAACAATCTTGGGTATCCTGCATAAAATTGGTAATGCCTGCGCATGAGTTCAAGTTTATAAAACTTTTGTAATATCTTTTTTTTAACAAAAAAAAAACATTGCTCCATATTAGGAATTTCTCCTGTATCGTGGGTGCGTTTACAAACATTTCAACTCACACAAACAGCCAGACCCGAAACAACTATTTGTAGGCCATACAAATATTTGTTCCGTGCGGGAATCGAACCCGCGACACGCAACGCAGCAGTCAATCGCTCAGTCACTGCGCCAATCGTGTCGTCATTGATAAGTGACAGGATTGCCAATTTCATCATCAACTAGAAAGCAGGTCATTTTCAAATGATTGAGCAGATTTTCTTGAAACATTTCTAAGAACACTCTCGTTTATAACAAACTAGTTTTTGACCGCGGCTTTGGTCGCGTTAAATTCGGGGTAACACAGTTCCACTTGCGCCTTATTGATTTGTAATAGCAACGCTAAGTTTTCCCTTTTCTGCCCTCTTTCTCCCTCACATCCACCTTTTAAAAAAAAAAAATTGCCTATGTCCGTCTCCAGGGTCCCAACTATCTCTGTACCAAAATTCATCAAAATCGGTTGAGCCATTTAGGCGTGAAGACGTAAAAAACAAACAAACTCACTTTCGCTTTTATAATATTAGTAAGGAAGTAAGGATTTCAAACCGAGGGTTCAGCAAAACAATATTCGTAAGCGAATCGATTTCCGTGGTTGCGGGTTTTTCGATATAGATACCGCGGCCAAGGAACACAAATAGCAAAAGACGGAACATGGAGTCAGTATAAGTCTAACACACACTAACACCCGCTCCGCCCAGAACGGAGAAAGTTATTTCTTGATTTGCAATCCAAAAAAGACGCGAACCGCTCCGGCGTCTACTATGGGACCGATGCCTTATACAGAATCCTCCCATCCGTTTTACGTGGCACCCCTGACTTTAACAAATCGTGTGAAAAGATGAGCCCCTAATATACTTTGGGTGTAGCGTCCGAGATGGAATTTTGTAAACCCGTAGGTTGATTAGAAGGATATTTTTAAGTAAGCAGGTTTTTGTGAAAAAAAAAACATTTTGTAGGAAAATTTTTAAGTGATTTTGTTTAGAAGGTTCTGTAAAGACTTTGGCTAAGTTTTAAAGTGACAAATACTTTGACAGTCAAAAAACTGTTAACGGAAAAATTAAATTCGTCGTTCGTGACAACAGCCGGGATTCTAGATTGCTGCTCATTTGATGGCAAAAGTCTCGCCATATTTCTTAAACCTAACTGGTTTAATGTGGTTACCCCCTTAAGGAATATAGGGGAAATGTTATTGTTGTTTTAAATTCTGTAGACGCCACTGATCAACAAGGAAGGTAAGGTCAAGGCAAACCTCATCTGCCGGATTGTTCTAAAGAGATACCACAAAGCGCAAAAGAAGAAACATGGATGGGTTTTAGACAGGAAAAGTCTGAGACTCCATTTGACTCCGCCCAGAAGGTATTTTTGTAAAAAACGTTGCCCCACACTGGGATTTTCTCCTGCATCGTGGGTGCGTTTACAAACATTTAAACTCACATACACAAACAGCCAGACCCGGAAGAACTATCTGTAGGCCATACAAACATTTATTCCATGCGAGGACCGAACCCGCGATACGCAGCGCAGCAGTCGTTCGCTTAGCCACTGCGCCAACAGCGCCGTTATTTCATGAATTCCCATCCCAAAAAAGGCAAACTTCATTATTTAAAATCTAAACCAAAAATCAACAACCTTCCTGAGCTCCCGTTCAATTTTAGTTCTAAAATCAAAATCCAATATCAATACATCTCAAAAACCAACCCAGCATAAACCTAGACCTTTTACAAATAAATTTCAGGACCATTTTTAGACCCAGTCTACACGTGTTAGACAAAACATTGTACAGACGCCTGCACATCAAGCTACTACAATCTGTCAGATTTCTTTGATAGATTTTCGACTTTATTTCTAAAGTATTAGGTTCAAGTTTCATTGGGAAAAATTGACAGTTTCGGGTAGCTTGACCTGCTGGCGTCTGTACAAAACTGATTCGATTGTAATAGAAGGCAGGTGGTGTGCATCTGGCTCTTGGCGGATAGCCAGGTATAGGATTGCATGATCAAAAGTTAGTATTTTGTTTGTGTCCAAAAATATCTTTTGTTTTTTTTTACTGTAATTGATTTGTAGTTAGCATTATATAACATTACGTCTGTAGACGTCACAAGCTTAGGCAGAGATAATAAAAAAACATCCTTACTAATATTATAAAAGCGAAAGTGAGTTTGTTTGTTTGTTACGTGTTCACGCCTAAATGGCTTAATTGATTTTGATGAATTTTGGTATAGAGATAGTTGGGACACTGAAGACGGGCATAGGCTAATACGGAAAACTTAGCATTGCTATTACAATAAATAAGGCGCAAGGGCAAAAACTACAGGTAGCAGTACCTGTAAATTAGGAAAGGGGAACTGTGTTACCCCAAATTTAACGCGAGCGAAGCCGCGGGCAAAAGCTAGTGAATTCATAAATGAGACAATTTTTTTGCCTAATTTGGGAATCGAACCCAAAGCTCGTATTCAGCTGTAGCGTTTGAAACCTAGTGGTCCTAAAGCTTTCTGCCCAGGTCGGGTATAGTAACCAGACTAAGACACAGCACTGCACTATACTAGTTTCGCTGTTGCATGGTGCAGTTGACGTTAGTTAAATGAAACAATTCTCTTCAATCTGGAACGTTACCGCGATTTACGATTAGAATAATATCTAGGCTTTACCCTGAAGGCTTTACCCCATACATCCATACATCCTCACAAACATTCGCATTTATAATATTAGCAGGATAGGATATGAATATGACCGCAGATTAAGCGTTCTTTTCGAGTCTCAGAACAATACTGTAGGTATGCTCATCCTACAAAATCGAGTAGGTATTTTGAAAGGACCTTGTACCAATTCCGTCTTTACGAAAAGAGGGTATTTCTGATTCGTCCCAAATATTTTCATGCCATATTCTTTCCCATACCATCGTAGTATCGAGATAAACAAAATGAATATGAAATATTTTATTTTTATGTATGGAAGGCAGCCAGCTAATACATCTGTGCGTCATTCCTATGCTTATGTTCAAGATAAAATGGTTAACTGTCGAATTACTTTATGAGAAATAAGGATGTTACCTTAGTAAAAAAGATGGCGTCCAAATATGGAGAGAATTTATGCAATGTCATTTCGTGAGGTTGCTATTAAAAATGAGCTATTTATTTTTTTGCGTGGCTTGTTTTTATGGATTTTTACTTAAATTTGCTTGCCAATATTTTCCAATAGACTGACTCTTTTAAACTGTGCTATTGAATTAGTGACTACTGTTAGAATTACAGAAAACCTGAAATCTTGAAATAATAATGGATACTTAACTAAGATTTATTTCGGACTAGCTCCCGCCCGCGACCCGCGTGATGATCGAAAAAAAAAATATCTTTCTCTCCTCTTTTCTTCCCTCTTTCCCCCCTTTTTCGCACGTCTCCAGGGTCCCAACTATCTCTGTACCAAATTCATCAAAATCGGTTTGGCCATTTAGGCGTGAAGACGTAACAAACAAACTCACTTTCGCTTTTATAATATTAGTAAGGATTATTTTTGTTTTACCAAAGGGTATAGTATTACCCAGTACTAACTAGGTTGTGGAGGTCAGATAGGCAGTCACTCCATGTACTACACTGATATTCAGTTGCATTCAGTTTTACAGGAACCTGATCCAACATATTTTTTTTTGGGAAGAGTCACTGAATATAAAATTCAAGTTTTTTTTTTAATTCATCGCATTGTCTTCATGTTATTGTTCCATATACCTTTTGAATTTAAGATATGCTTCGACTAAAATAAAGACTATTTTTGTATGACGAAACAAACAATGGTCGGCCACAGGAAATGCGGTCGAATTTTCAGGTTTTCATACATTTTAATTTGTTTTTGTTTTCTATTAGTTTTGGAAACGGATTTGTTGGTAAATATTTGTTTCTGGACGAAACTGTTTTGTTTTGGTATGACCAAAAACTAACACAAACAGTACAAAACTTGTACAAAAATCACACTAATATCATAGTATAAAGAGGGGAAGTACGATAACTTCATACAAACGCGTAGCGCGCGGCTTGTATGTGTGCGCCGTAGTATCTATGCGTCGCCGCACGCACACTAAACAAAATCTCGGCTCCTTTCGCGCTGCGCCAGTCGGGGCTAACACTGCACGAGGTTCGCGCGTCACGGCTTTTCGGCACCGCTAAACGAATAAAAAATGTCTGATAATCGCGGGAGAAAGTATTCCTGTGTGTTTGGGTGTCTTAATAATTCATCAATTCCAGAATTGTCTGTTCAGATTACCTATTGAACTTCGCTCGGTTTATTTTATCTTTTTTTTATCACTAGGTACATAGTATAAAACTAAGTCGCTATCCGCCGTCTGTCTGTCCCTATGTATGATTAGATCTTTAAAACTACGCAACGGATTTTGATGCGTTTTTTTTTAATAGATAGAGTAATTCTTAAGGAAGGTTTTAGTATATAATTTGTTAAGTTTTTGTATTTATTTCTGTATACATTAACGATATTTGTTGAAGATGTCGGCAAAAAGTATGCTGTCTGGGAGCTTTCAACGAAAACGCTGCCTAAACCCTTTAAGATATAACTAAATAATGTATGGTGTAATTATGTATCTTATATAGGTCTACAGAAAAGTCAGCGGTGACATATGTCTATATCTTAAGGATAACATACTATATCCATTTTAATACTTTAACAAATGGTCAATTATATGAAGAAAATTATAATTATAGAAAGCTATTTACACAAATACAGTATTAATCCTTATCATTTTAAATAGGTTGGTTGGCATGAACATTTCATGAAGATTATTTTTTCCCTTTACATCATGCATATTAAATAAATACTTTAGGAGATACAGCAAAATCAAAATAACGCGCCACAAAATTAATTTCGTGTCGCCGTGACTAGGCTGGCCCGCGCGGGCGGGGTGAGGGAACAAGTCGCTCATCGCTCGAGTGCGCGACCCGAACACGGGCAGACGCGTGAGCACAGAGCAGGTACGTTGAGTTGACAGGTTCCTTACAAACTAAATTCAAATCCTTTATTTGTGAACATAGGTACAATAAGATTTAATTACATCAAATATAATAAAACATAGGTTTTATGAAGTTTTATAATACATACCTATTAGTTAGATCCGTACCATTACCTATGGACGGACGGACAGCGAAGACTTAGTAATAGGGTTTTTACCCATTGGGGACGTAACCTTAAAAATGAAACGTAGTTACCTAATTTTATTTATACTTCGATTTTGTTATTTTTGCTATAGGCTGCTTTTTATCAACACACCACGCGGGCGAAGCCGCGGGTGGAAGTTAGTTATAAATAATGCTGCTCTGTATCTTGAATACATTTCTATATTTGATAGGAAAACCATTGTTGAATTTTATTGACTATTATGAGATCTTTGACAGGGCTGGGCTTTAAACTAATGAATTTGTGATAGTACAAATTAGAGAGGCCTGACAAACCCTGTACCCAGAAAATAAAAGTAAAAAATACAACTTCTCGACCCTTGCCAATTTATAGGTACTGAATTAAAATTTAGCTAAAAGTGACAACCCTATGACAGTAGGCAATTATATCGCGAATTGGGCCGGAGATAGCCTACTTCCCCTATATTTACTTTGCTAATATTATAATAAAGGCAAAACGTTGTGTGTGTGTTTGTTACTCATTCACGTTTAAAGGGCTTAACAGATTTGGTTGAAATTTAGTATGTAAATAACTTATACCCAGCAAAAATAAATTCGACGACACGGTTGGCGTAGTGGCTGAGCGATTGACTGCTGCGCTGCGTGTCGCGGGTTCGATGTCTGCATGGAACAAATATTTGTATGGCCTACAAATAGTTGTTTCGGGTCTGGCTGTTTGTGTATATGAGTTTAAATGTAGTAATACCTAATGTGATGTAATACCTAATGTGGCCAGCGTTTAAAAAAAAGTTTTAGTAAGATAACATAATACTACCTCTAAATTGACTCTGCTTTACTTTTAATCTTTCTGCCTACCCCTTTTGACATCGTAGGCGCGATAGTACATCCTTGCATGAAGTGTTGGAAGCAAAAAGTAAATAAAACATATTTATCGCTCGTTGGGCTCGAATTGTCAATAGGGGAAACTGGGACGAGAATTAACTTATTACCCTTGACTGGGTTTATTGGAATACCGACGGATAGTCAATTTGACGAGCCTGTTGGTCTAGACTCTAGTGGTTAGTGGCCCTGACTGCTGAGCCGGAGGTCGTGGGTTCGATTCCCACCCAGGACAAACTTTGTGTGATGAGCATGATTGTTTGTTCTGTGTCTGGGTGTGATTTATCTATAATATGTATGTATTTATAAATTATATAAGTATGTATATCAGTTGTCTGGTTACCATAACACAAGCTCTGCTTAGCTTGGGATCAGATAGCCGTGTGTGAGTTGTGCCAAGATATTTATTTATTTATTTAATTACGATCACTGTGCCACTGTGCCTTAACTACCTCTACAGTTTTCGTATTTTATTAAAATGGTAATGGCTGCAAAATATGAGATAGTTGAAGACGTTGGTTGGCGCAATGGCTGAGCGATCGACTGCTGCGTGTCGCGGGTTCGTTGCCCGCACGGAACAAATAATGATATGACCTACAAATGGTTTTTCCGGGTCTGGCTGTTTGTGTATGTGGATTTAAATGTTTGTAAACGCACCCACAATACAGGAGAAGTTTCTAGTGTGAAGCAAAGTCTTTTCTTTTTTAATCTACCTTAACTAATGCATGCTAACAGTTTTAGCAATTTTAATAAAGAATTAAGAGGTATTTAATATACTATCAACACAGTCATTCAATACAATAAGTTTACGATGTCTGTCAATATGATATTTAGTGAATAATTTTAAATAGACAAGACTATTAAATTTATTTATTAACTAGCTTCCGCCCGCGACTTCATCCGCGTGGCATAGTTTCATTGGGCTTACGCTAACTTTAAGCCGCGTGATGATCGAAAAAAAAAACTTTTTCTCCCCTTTTCTTCCCCCTGTCTTCCTCTTATGTCAATTTTAAATAGCCTATGTCCGTCTCCAGGGTCTCAACTATCTCTGTACCAAAATGCATTAAAATCGGTTTGGCCATTTAAGCGTGTAGATGTAACAAACAAACAAACTCAATTTCGCTTTTATAATATTACTAACGATTTTTTGAAGCACCACTAAATTCTCAAACACACATTTCAGGCACACAACTGCAGATTTCCCCAAATAAACGAAAAGAAATATCTCCAAAAGATAATTCACTAACCGAAAATAATAAAAATTCAGTTGAAACAACCATTGATCATTATGGGCGGTAGGATCCAGATACCACGACACCCTTGGGAACGATAACCGAACTAACCTTAGCACTACAAACGTTGGTATATAAGTGAATATTTTAATAGTAATGACCCGTTTTGGGGTATATTTGGGAATGTATTTCACCCCCTACTTTTCAGAATATAAGGGGTGAATATAGTAATGTAAGTCACAGTGAGTTTTCGTGGGAATTTATTGTGATAATAGTTCTAGTAAGCTTTTTTTTTATTAGTGATAGGCTCGCGTTTGACCACTATCTCACCTGATGTGATGATGTGACGATGTGGTCGACGATGAAGCACGCTTACCTAGAAATAACCTATTCACTCTTGACTTGAAGACCCCCAGGTTATAGCTATCAGGAAATACAGACTCCGGCAGGGAATTCCACTCCTTAGCAGTACGCACAATGAAAGTATTCCCAAACCGTTTAGTGCGTGTGGGTGGGATGTCTACCATGTAACGGTGGCGCATCGCCGTACGTCTTGTAGTCCGATGATGGAACGGGCTTGGCGGAATTAGGCTGTGCAATTCCATCGCACACTCTCCGAAATGTAACCGATAGAAAACCGAAAGGCTGGCAACGCGTCGGCGATGCTCCAGGCTCTGGAGCTTTGACTTAACCAGCGCGACGTTGCCGATGAGCCTCTTGGCTCGTTTCTCAATAGACTCTAGCGCTTCAAGCTGGTATTTGGCGGATCCGTCCCAGAGATGAGAACAGTACTCCATACACGATCGAACTTGCGCTTGATATAAGTTCAGCAGCTGTTCTGGTGTGACACTAGTCTCCCTACTTAGTCACTTGTGGCTACGACGACTACGACGAAGACACGGTTGGCGCAGAGGCTAAGTATATGACTGCTGCGCTATGTGCCGCGGGTTCGATACAAATATTTGTATGACCTACAGATAGTTGTTTCGGGTATGTCTGTTCGTGTATGTGATTTTAAATGTTTTGCCGATTTTTAACGAAAAACATTTTAGTAGACTTGTTAGGCTGGCAAAAAAGTTAAATGTGAACTTGTACCAATAAATCGTAATTGTAAACGACATTTATCGCTACCCGTACTAACTGTCGCTAACTATCATATCTCGAGAGCACATAATACAGGACCATTACTTTGTTTATTTAGTTAATAACTGATACAATTATTCTTTCTAAAATATATTATAGTTACACCATGGAGATATCCTATCTGGGATTGCGGGTTGTTCAAAAGAGATAACGCGGCCTGGAACATAAAGGGTAAAAAAAGGAATCGGGGTGGGTTTTATTCATAATTCAGATCTAGCCTGTCCCTTTGCTGTCCTCCCTCAGCGACGCCCTAAGCCGAGGCTCGTACCCCACAGGGGGTGCCCTTAGCGTGTAGTCACTTTGTTTGTAAGTTTTTTGCCCTGGCTGGAGGTCTTAATTTTTCAGGCATCCACAGGAATCGCCTGGTTAAGGAGAAGATAACCTCCTAGATTAAACTGCCAGATGACATTCAGAAAAAAATGGGCTTTATTCAGTACTAGTCTGACACTCCCCCCCGCTCCGCCTAGAGCGGGGGAAGTTATTTGATGATTAAAAAAACAGGTAAACCACAGCGTTTTTTTTAAATTTACTGCCTCTGTTTGTATCTACAATAACGGAAAAATATAATGAACAAAATATTCTATTCAACAATATCGCTAACAATTATTTCATAGTATTTTTTTCCCTCGAAGCCAAAACACACACCGCTTATCTAAGTCCACGCTCAGCATAGCCAGATGGGGATGATAACAGTACAGCCGAGATACGATGACATCGCTGCCCGTGACGGCTCCGTGGAAGTTTAACGAATAAAGTTCTGGCCATGTTAAGGAATTAGTTTCTTCCGCTGGCGTAGACTTTGTGGCTCAATTTGAGAGCGGGAGCGGGGTTCGAGGAAAATTTAATAATAGAATGATAATATCCTTACTCCTTACTAATATTATAAAAGCGAAAGTGAGTTTGTTTGTTCGTTTATTTGTTTGTTACGTCTTCACGCCTAAATGGCTAAACTGATTTTGATGAATTTTGGTACAAAGATAGTTGAGACCCTGGAGACGGACATATGTTATATTTTTTTAAGTTGGAAATGAGGGAGAAAGAGGGAAGAAAAAGGAAAACTTAGCTTTGCTATTACAATAAATAAGGCGCAAGTGCAAAAACTACAGGTAGCAGGTACCATGTACAGGTACTATATTACCCCGGATTTAACGCGAGCGAAGCCGCGGACAAAAGCTAGTAAGACTAAATGATACAAGTCTTTAATTTTCTATTAATTTAATGTGGTCGTGGATGAGTTGCTTTACATCGTAGTTAAATAACTTTTTTAAATTTAACACAATCTTTTTCAACATATTAAATAATTAAAACGAATAACCATGGAGTTTCGGTTCTTCTCCATAGGAAGCGACCAACAAGAACCGTGCACCTTTTCTCGACGGTTTATAAGTGCCCAATTACTATGTGAAATAAATTATTTCGATTTTGAAACGACTGACCTGAAAATTACGACATAAACGGCCAGTTTTAGACGATTTACAAGTTATTTTATGTCTACAATATCTTTGCCATTATGTTCAATCGCAGTCATACCTACGTAGCCTCTCCAATCACACGCTATTTAATAAGCATAGGTTATTCTTATTCTGTTACTAGCTTTTGCCCGCGGCTTCGCTCGCGTTAAATTCGGGGTAACACAGTTCCCCTTGCGCCCTTGCGTCTCCTGGTTCCCATCTATCTCTGTACAAAAATTCATCAAAATCCGTTTAGCCATTAAAGCGTGAATAGGTAACAAACAAACAAACTCACTTTCGCTTTTATAATATTACTAGCATTTGCCTGCGGCTTCGCTCGCGTTAAATTCGGGGTAACACAGTTCCCCTTGCGCCTTATTGATTTGTAATAGCAACGCTAAGTTTTCCCTTTTCTTCCCTCTTTCTCCTCACATCCCACTTTTTTTTTTTTAGATTGCCTATCTCCTTCTCCTGGTTCCAAACTATCTCGTACCAAAATTCATCAAAATCGGTTTAGCCATTAAAGCGTGAAGAGGAAACAAAAAAACAAACTCACTTTCGCTTTTATAATATTAGTAAGGAAGTAAGGATAACCAGCTCTCGAAAAACCCTTTTCATACCTTTTGTACTTTCATAAAACCTGAGATAGATCATAAAATGCTTGGGTGAAGGAAAACGTCGTGAAGAAACGAAACCAGCACGTCTTAGAGCAATTTTTTGAATGTTGAGCCAAGTTAAAGTTTTGGTCATTATTTTTTAATTTTGAACTGTCAGGTAAGGTTCATATGGCAACATTTCGCTGGGGCCGACGCCATCTTTTTGTTCAAAGAACGCGTCTTCTTAACGGATCCATTTTGTAATTTTCATCCAGGTTAATCGTGTTATGCATTATTTATGAAGAAAGTGAACTTAGCTAAATAATCTTACTACCACTTTTTCGCATGAACCCGCCATAAGCTTGTGTCTTATACCAGGGTCCGCCCGCACCCGTATTGTCCCACCGCTGTGTACCGGAGCAAGTTATGAGTGAAGACTTTTGTGTCATTCCCCGGATTAACTTTCTGTCGACATACATAGGTACTCAAAGGGTCGCATTGTTCATATATTTCTTTTTGTTATTAAGTAAATAGAAGAATAAATAATAATATCACCATTTTCTAGATGAATTGGGGGAAAATAGAATGATAAGGCGATTGTGTGAGGTAGTTGGGATTATGTTAGCCTCTAATTGTACCTTTGAAGGACAAACGCTTGTTTTTGTATAGAAAAGGAACTATCATTCGTGTCTAGCAAACATCATTATTATTATCCTAATAAAAGCGAAAGTGAGTTTGTTTGTAACGTCTTCACGCCTAAATGGCCAAAGCGATTTTGATGAATTTTGATACAGAGATAGTTGGGACCCTGGAGACGGACATCGGCTAAGAAAAGTGAGCAAAGGGGGAGAAAGAGGGAAGAAAAGGGGAGAGAAGGATAATTGTTTTTCGATCATCACGCGGGTTAAAGTTAGCGTTAGCCCAAAGTAACTATGCTAAGCGGACGAAGTCGCGGGAGAAAGTTGAGCTTACCTGATTATGCTTTGTCATCCAAGCTCAACGTGTGTTCAAAGTTCAGCTTTATTACAACCGGGAAGAAGGTCCAATTTAACTTAAATGTTCGAAAAACAGTACAAATTGAGTCGAAAATACATCATACGTCGATGTAACAAATCCCATACAAATAATCGGAAAATATCATATGTGAAAGTTAATTCTAGCTTTGTTATCTACCTAGATTATTTTACAGGTATAGCACAAAAAAGTCATCAAACTTTTAACCTTACCAACATCAAACCAGTGCCATCTACGTTCCCAAGCAGCAAGCGAGCGCACTCGAGCGTAAAAGCGAGCGATGACGTCATTAAAGCGAGCGGAGCTAAGTGAAGCTATTATAAAATATTTACCGCGGGGACCTTGGTTTCAAAATGTGTGGATTTCATTTTTTCATTCGACATGCTTCCTTGAATCTGCTCATCCTCGTTTATTTGAGAATTTTCTTAAATTTATGTGTGCTTACGTTTTTCAATCTTCGTGTGGTGGAAGGAAAATAGGTCATCTCTTTATTTAATGTGTGTTTTTTTAGAAAAAATATTGCCCCATACTAGAATTTCTCCTGTGTCGTTGGTGCGTTAACAAGCATTTAAATTTACATACATAAATAGCCAAACCCGGAACAATTATATGTGGGCCATACAAATATTTGTTCCGTGCGGGAGTCGAACACTCGACACGCAGCGCAGCAGTCGATCGCTCAGCCACTGCGCCAACCGTGTCGTCAAATTTCAATTTTGTATATTAGAGGAGCTCGTGACTTAATAATTACAGCCGCTCGGTTCAATCTGTAGGGTAACCTTGCCTAGGCTGGTCTATGGATGGTTGAACCACCCATTAAATACCGCATCTCCCCTGTGGCTCGGCAATCATGGTAAGTCATTGGTCACGATTGTCATTTATAGATTTTGACAGTCGTTACAAGTAGTCAGTGGCCCGAAAGTCTGACAGACAGTCTCAAGTAATAACTGGGTTGTGAAGGTCAGGTAAGCAGTACTACCAAAATACCTGTACTCAACTGCTTTCGGTAAGACTGGATGTCGACGCCCACGTAGTTAGAGAGAGGCTAGACAGATATTGATGATTTCGTCTATGGAAAATCCATGGAAACTCATTAAAGATTGGGTTGAACTGATTTGGGCATATTTTGAAACAAATACCTAAGACTCACTGAATCTTAGACAACTTCATAAATAAATATACTCTGTGTCATATAGCAGGCCAGCATTTGCCCATTATTTCGAAAATTTTCAATAACAACTCGGAATCATAAATTTGTTGCTTAGCTAATAAAAATGTTTTTTAATCTTACTTATCCCAAAGGTAGACAAAACTAACGAATATAGCCGATCTCATAACAACAGTTACGAGTTCACCCGTACCTACCAACCACCTTTCTTTTTATAAAACTATCTCATTTAAAAATAGACGCGGAAAAGTTTTAAATGGCGGCGTTGACGTCACAGTTAGTGCTGCGGCATTACTACTCTTTAATTGACAGTTGTACAGATAACACGCAACTGAATTTCCTACACTATTTCAGGAAAACGTTGGAAAAAAACTGTTTTCATTACCGCCCCTCACTGCGGGAGCTTAAATTTCAATCCTCTTCTTAAAACTGTCGACAAAACACCGACAAAAAATCGTCACGAACCCACGCGGATTTTTAACAGCCACTTAAACAAACAAAAAACCTATTCTACTACCCCAAAAATCTACACAGACGGTGCTTAAAATTTACTCACATAATTATTTACTACCCCAGACAGCGTGAACGCGAAAAAAGAAACCTGAACCGTATTTAAATAACTGCCTTACATATTATGTAACCACTTTTTGTCGCCAAAAAATCGTTACACTCTCCCCGGTCACAACTTGATGCGATGCGACTTGCGTCAAATGCGCGCGCGTTTTCTTGAACCTTCATGGACGTCGACTTTTTAAATTGATGGATGGAACCAAATAAACCTTTCTTCTTTCAAATTCTTATTTTCGAGGAGTGAATACTATCATGTCGATATGAGCTGTTAGCTTTAATAAGTTTGCGTGTGTATTTCAATGCATTATTTGGATGGTTTTTCTTTTCATTTTATTTGTTAAATGATAAATGATGTTTATTTTGCAAGTAGGTTTTCACAAACACTTTTACACGTCATTTTTTTTTTTAAACTAGATGAAGCCGGTGTTTCGTATCCGACTACTCAGAGAAGAAACAGCCGAAACAAACTGTATCTTGGTCTGATAATTGATAGTCATTTCCATTGGCGGCCGCACATAAACCACGTATGTAATAAACTTAGATCTATTTTATCAAAGTTATTTATACTTAAGTATAAACTACCTACTTGGCACTTGCTGATTCTTTAATTGATTGTGGCCTAAGTAGCTACGGGCTCACATACAAGACATACGTCGAGGATATTTACAAATTACAGTTACGTATTCTAAAAACCATTGTACCCAGGAAAATAAAACTAGAATTCCAAGATAATGACGCGGGTTTATTCAAGCACTGTCAAATTGTAAATGTCTTTGATAAGGTACGGATACGTGTTTTAAATGAAAATTATGACAATCTAATTAATATCTATAAAAATGAAAGGCCGAAGTCGTTGCGTTGTCTGTCATACCACCCACATTTAAGAAATCTAAATCAAATAACATCTATGGGACATGGATGGGAATGCATGTTACCATCGATTATGAATGACTTACCTCCGGAAATTCGCAAAGTATTAAATGTTAACAATTGTTCGAAGATACTAAAAAGATACTTTTTAGATTGTTATTAAGTGTATTTTCAATGTAAGTAGGTATATGGATGTTTGTTTTTTTAATATTATGGCACCGAGTTGCCGTGTCTGGCATACCGCTGTTAAACCCGCGATGGTTTGTGTTGGTATGTTGTTGTTCCTAAATTGTATTGTATAATTATGTGCTTTGAACAATGAAAAAAAAACAAGGGGTATCGTATTACCCAGTACTAACTGGTTTGTGGAGGTCAGATGGGCAGTCGCTCCATGTAAAATACAGATATTCAGCTGCATCCAGTTAGACTGGAAGCCGACTTCAACATAGTTGGAAAAAGGCTAGGCAGATGATGATGATGATGATGATCTCACTGTTGGAACTCGCGTGTCGCTTTAACATGTAGGTCGTGGCCAAGCAGTAACATGTATACACTTTTCGTCGCCAAAACGATTGTTAAACTCCCCTTTAACGAGTATTTGCTTTTAAAGTCAGTGACCGAAAAAAATATATTTAAAAAATACTTCAGGAATATATTCCTACATTTTGGTGAACATTTTCAGGTAAGGACTGAATGAATTATGTTTTTTCTGTTATTTTTTCCGCCTAAAAAGGTGGCTGGAATTAAGAAAATGGGGTGCAATTAAGAGTGTACCTAAAAAACAAGGCGCCTAATGATGTGCCGTCTTGTTTATGACATTGCCTTATTTTTTAATTTTAAGGACAGCAAAAAATAATTTGATTGTTGAGAGAAAATCTGTGGGCTAATCTTATGCTTTGTTTGTTACGTCTTCACGCCTAAATGGCCAAACCGATTTTGATGAATTTTGGTACAGAGATAGTTGGGACTCTGGAGACGGATTTAGAATGACGTCACTTAAGTAGCCGTCTAGTTGCATCTAAACTAATCGAAACTGAAAAGTCAGTTAGTTGTAACGGGTGAAGGTTAATAAAACTGGGTTAAAAAATAAACTTCTTAAAGTGACTTAAAATAAATTCTTCATCATCATCATCATAACTCCAACATCTGACTCGACTAACCCAAATACTTCTTTTTCTTTTTTATAGTAAACTAGCTTTTGCCCGCGGCTTCGCTCGCGTTAAATTCGGTAACGCCTTATTGATTTGTAATAGCAGCGCTAAGTTTTCCCGTTTCTTCCCTCTTTCTCCCTCATATCCCACTCTTTTATAAAAAAAAACCACTATGTCCGTCTCCTGGTTCCCAACTATCTCTGTACCAAAATTCATCAAAATCGGTTTAGCCATTAAAGCGTGAAGAGGTAACAAACAAACAAACTCACTTTTGCTTTTATAATATTTGTAAGGATAAGGATAAAAATAAAAATCTTTTTATTTAATTTATAATAATTTACTTACTATATTATAACTAGCTTTTGCCCGCGGCTTCGCTCGCGTTAAATTCGGTGTAACACAGTTCCACTTGCGCCTTATTGATTTGTAATAGCAACGCTAAGTTTTCCCTTTTCTTCCCTCTTTCTCCCTCACATCCCACTTTTTTTTAAAATAGCCTTTGCCCGTCTCCTGGTTCCCAACTATCTCTGTACCAAAATTCATAAAAATCGGTGTAGCCATTAAAGCGTGAAGTAACAAACGAAACACACTCACTTTCGCTTTTATAATATTAGTAAGGATTTATTTTAATAAATATTTTTTTATAATAATTTATTTGTACACAAAGAAAGAAAACTTACACAGGCTAACAGTGATTAAATGTTGCACAGTGAAGACATGTTAAAAAGGAAGACATAAAATTCTCTTGTTTAAATTGGCATACTCGGCCGAAATGGCTGGACCGATTTTCATGAAAATCGGTCATAATTTATTTTTATACCCTCAAGTGATGAAGGGTCGCCTCTTAGAAGGGGACCTGAACAGCATATGAAACCGGTGGGCTCAACTAGTATTCCATTAAACTGGCGACCAAAAAAATTGTGTCCATGAAAAACTTGTAAAAAACGGTGTAACTTTTTTACATCCCTAATCAAGTCACTTTCATCTTGGAGTTAAGTAAAAAAAGAGCTCAGCGCCACAATATAAAAGGGCTTACAGAAGGACAACTAAATACAACACACTACTACACGACTACGTTTCTTTTCTTCATTTTATTTTCAGTTTTCGTCGTCATTACAACATTTATTCACTTTTTTTTATTTATTTATTTAGTGTGTTGAATAGTTTACTACCTTGTTGATCGAGTGCCCACTAGCGCGGCTGCTGAGCATAGTAAGTACGGACAAACTCCTGATGGAAAACTCAAATAACACTTTACCCGACCTGGGAGTCAAACCTAACACCTCATATTCAGCAGATGCGTTTTCCCCTGCCGGGGTGGTGGGTTGTTTGAAAGAGATGAAGATGATTTGAAGAGGAATACAAAGGGCAAAAAATGAAACATGCATTTGTTTTAGTCGTATAAGTCTGAGTTCCGCTCCGCTTAGAGCGGGAGAAGTTATTTGATGACAGCCAATTCGAAAAAAAAAAGAAAAGCAAGACTGCTTTTGTTTTTTTGAAAACACTTGAATTCGACCTCGTTCGTCTAGACAAACGAGGTCGCATTTAAGTGTTTTCATAAGTTTACCTTCTGTTCTTCACTTCCTTTTGGCGTAACTCGTAGTATCCTCAAACCCTCCTAATCTTTTGTGCAAGCAGTAAAGTTCAACTGACTAGAAGTGTACTTTATGATGTGAGGGTAATTCTTGCAGCTTCGCTTTGGGTGACACACGGTGCAATATTTTAGGTACTACAAATAGATAGTGAATGCTTTGGTTTAAGAAATGACGAGAATATTGATCAAAGACCTGTTTTTACCAACACTACACAGTAGAGAGCAGCGACTGGAGTCGCCAAGAATGTCATTTGTTTTTCTTTTTTTTAATGGTATTTGACGTATGTACGAATCATCGAAGCAAGTTTTTTTTGAATAACTTTGCCCCACACTAGGAATTTCTCCTGTATCGTGGGTGCGTTCACAAACATTTAAACTCACATACACAAACAGCCAGACCCGAAACAACTACCTGTAGGTCATACAAATATTTGTTCCGTGCGGGAATCGAACCCGCGACACGCCGGGCAGCAATCGATCGCTCAGCCACTGCGCCAACCGTGTCGTCAGTTAATTACTATAAGACTAGTGGACACAGCTGTGGTTACCCCTTGTACAACAAATTTGTGGCATACCGACAACAATTTGTGACATACCGGGCCCAATTTTGATATCAAACCATCCAGGAACCCATTGAATTAAATACAAAAAAAAAATATCGGTCCTGCCTTTTAGGAGGAGTTTCGTGACAAACACACGTACAAGGGACTCACGTTAATAATTTTAAAAGGTCAATATTGTACGTGTCTGTATGCTTGTTACGCCATCACGCTCAAACGTCAAGACCGATTTGGATGAAATTTTGCATGTAGATACCTCATAACCTGGATTAACACAAAGGTTATTTTGGGCAACCGAGGGGCGCGGCTAGTTACATACATAAACATGATAACGGATTTTTAACACTTGAAACGGGATATTTACCATGTTTGTTATTTATTTCAAGTTTCCGATATTTCGGCGATGTTGCAAACGCCATGATCACGGATGAACTGAAGTTATTGCGGGTGGATGTTTACGAGCAGACAAAACGATCTACCCTCTTTCTTATTAGTTTTTTTGCGTTCGTTACCACTAACCAGTTACCAAAACCACCAGTTATTAAAACCAGTCTGCAATCCTTACTTCCTTACTAATATTATAAAAGCGAAAGTGAGTTTGTTTGTTTGCTTGTTTGTTACCTCTTCACGCCTAAATGACCAAACCGATTTTAATGAATTTTGGTACAGAGATAGTTGGGAACCAGGAGACGGACATAGGCTATTTTTTTTAAAAGTGGGATATGAGGGAGAACGAGGGAAGAAAAGGGAAAACTTAGCGTTGCTTTTACAAATCAATACGGCGCAAGAGCAAAAACTGCACGTTACAGGTACTGTGTTATACCGAATTTAACGCGAGCGAAGCCGTGGACAAAAGCTAGTACTTAAATACATCCTAAGTCATCTTGAACCTAAATAATCTGATACGTTATCAATAAGACATATACCCAGAGTCGAGTATTAACGATCATGTATTATGTAACAGTCCCAGTTACAGATAGCCGACCTGTCTCGTCTGATACATTATTAAAATCTCTCCAAGTTATCACCGGCCATTGTAATAGAATAGTCAAGTTATTGATTTTGATGTAAGATGAATGATTATGGACTCTGTTGACATCGTTTATATAATAGAATTTTTTTTTGTTAGACTAAACGAAAAACGATCTTAATATTAATGTGGTTCATTTCTGTACATTATTAAATGTGACGTGCAAAAAATAATTTCAAAATAGATTAGATTTAATTATGTAGTAAAAGTTTCATAGATAATTTTTTTTTTACTTTCTTTGAGAAGAAAGAAAAAAAAAAATTAAGTGTAATCGTTGTTTGGCCGAATGTTTATATGTCCGATTCACAATAGTATATTTAAGATGGCAAAATTTTATTTGGCATAATTATCTTTGACAAAGTTAAATTTTCGCATAATTTCGTTTAGCATGACGTTTATTTAAAGCAACCATTATTTGTTATAATTTCAATTAGCACACTATGAAGATAGCAGAATTTTATTTGCAATAACTTTATTAGATACTAAATAAGAGCTAAGTAGCGAGCGAAACCGCTGGGCACAACTACTAAGATAAATTTACGAAAAAAAAAGCGAAGTAAACTGAAAAACATAAAAGAAAATCTTTTCTGTAAAACGACGTGAAAATGACTACAAGTCAAGTGAATACCCTAATTCTTTTCTCCTTTTAACAATCGGAGGCACTATCACAAAGCCACTTAGTATCGAGACGCCCTAGACAGTTTAAGACCTAGCTTTCTAGGTCCCTAGTACCAAAATAAAGCTTGTCTAATGAAACTGGCTTCAAATTATGTGGTCGCTTAAGCCTTTTTATTTATTACTTAGGTCCTACTCTAGGATTACTATAGGATGAGATAGGGCTTCAATTTTCTACGAATATCTTAGGTAAGAAGTCAAGAAGATCATTTTGGCTTCAAAGTGTCATCGGCCAAGCCTTTTGGCCTTGTGGTGTGACCATAGAACCAATTCATAGTTATTGTGTTTGAACCTAAGGCACGCACCTCCAAAGGGACCAAAGGCAGAGGGGCCTGCTAGACTAGAGGGGCCTACCAGGGCAGAGGAGCCTATCAGCCCAGAGGGGTCTGCCAGGGCCACCGCCTGTCAGAGTAGCGGGTTGCTCGAAAGAGATTCCACCGCCCCTTAACATTAAGGGCAAAAGAAGGGACATGGGTGAGTTTTAGTCTGTAAAACTCTGAGTCCAGAGCGGGGAAAGTTATTTGAAGATTTCCCACTCGCAAAAAAAATAAGGAACTTCGTTCCAAAACTCGCACCTCTGATTTTGAGATTCTCGTCCTTATTGTGTTCTTTATTATTACTTGCTTCGGTGTAGAAGAACACAGGGTTGGCGCAGTGGCTGACGGATCGACTGCTGCGCTGCATGTCGCGGGTTCGATCCCCGCACGAACAAATATTTGTATGGCTTAATAGTTACAGATCTGGTTGTTTGTTGACGTAAGTTTAAATGTTTGTAAACGCACCCACGATATAGGAGAAATTCCAAGTGTGGAGCGAAGTATAAAAAAAACTTGATAATCGACCTAGCCAAGGTTGCGCGTAACTCGTAGATAAGAAGTCATTGATGAAATTGGTTTTTTTTTGGTGTGGGAAATCATCAAATTACTTCCCCCGCTCTGGGCGGAGCGGGGGGGAATGTCAGACTTGTACTGACTAAAACCCACCCATGTTCCTTCTATTGCCCTTTACGTTCCGGGGCCGCGGGATCTCTTTCGAACAATCCGCAACCCGTGAAATCGGCTTTAAGACGCTCTTTGTCCAAGCCCTTAGCCCTAAGTTACAATGCTTAGTATTTCTAACTAATCTCCTACAAATATCAGACCCCCAATTCCTAAGTCAGGCATGATTATTTATTGGATATGGAAGCAATTACCTAACTCGTGATTACAAAGGAACTTGTTACGGCCTTTATCGGCTAAGTTTGTGTAACTTTGTCAGCTTTCCTAACGTTAGGCCGGGAGTACACGCCCAAAAATTATTGACTGGACATTCAGATCGAGAATATCCTCTACGTTATTTACTTCTTTTTTTGTAGATTTACGGCTTGTATCATTTATCTTGGGAGTGGGACCACGTAAGTTTTACAAGGATTATTGTGATCTACTCGAAAACAAAAAGTTTTTAACTCGTTTTTTATGAACTAGCTGTTGCTCCAAGCTATCATCATATCATATCATATATCGTAGACAGTCGATAAAGGTGCAGATTCTAATTTATTTATTAGTAAACATAGGTTATAGCTACAAAAGTAAGTAAGTACCTAGTGTGTGAGATGTAAAATTTTTGTTAGTTCTCTATGTTTTGTTGTTATTTATTCCACAAAGTTAAATAAAAAATATACTTAAAAAGAGGGAAGAGAGTGTTGAGTTATCATATTAGCCAGTTATTAAATAAGTTGTGGAGGTCGATAGACAGTCGCTCTTTGTAAAATGCTGGAATTCAGCTAAATTGAATGATTAAATGCAATTTAGTTGGGAAAAGGCTAGGCACATGATGACGTGTGCCAAGTTTCTTGAAACTGGCTTTAGCAGAGGTAAATAAATGTTTTGGCATTATAACACATTATACAATATTATAATACATACCTACTAAATATATATGACAGTATACTGAGCTGGACTCCTTTTTGGTGCAACCATGAGACACACACTGCTTAGTAATGGGCGACCGTTTTAATCAAATCAAATCAAAATATTTTTATTTCACATAGGCCTACATGGGCGCTTATAAAACGTTGAGAAAAGGTGAACGGTTCGGGTTGGTCGTTTCCTATGGAGAAGAACCGGCAAAAAAGTCCATGGTTACTCTTTTAAAATCACTTGGTTTTACAATGTTGTTGATACAGCGTCACTACTTAAGTATGAGAGGACAGCGTAGGCCCGACAATAAGTCATTACTTACTTTATAAAACGTAAAATAAAATAATACGTTGACAAAAGTTAACAAGCGTCTAAGAATCTACAAGGCCAACCTTGTCCATTCATTCACAACGAATTGATAAAAAAGAATCTATACAAGAATAACAAAAAATATTGCAAAAAAATAACTAAGTATATGAGACAACAGTTGTCTCATATACTTGGTTTTTTTTTTGGCCATAGCTAATTAGACACATATATATGTTTATATAGTTACTTCTATCTTTTTTCTATTAAATCTATATCTTTTTTTTTCTCAGCTTGATATTTTTTGTGTTGTTTCCTGTATTTCTTTTGTTGTATCAAATAAATGATTTATCTATCTTTATTAAAACAATCTTTCATTTGAATAAAAATACGTTATTTGTATAACTTACACAATAAACCACACATTTTCTCTCATTAAAAAAAAGGCTTTGTGAAACTCCAAGGAAACTAAACCGCATTATTTTTACAAATGAACGAATAGTAATGGCCGCCTCGCAATCAACATTCCTCCCTCTGTCTGTCTGTCTGTTACAATTAAATACAAAACTGCCTTCAGTAATGGTGTGGCTTTGTGTAGATGTAGTATTTCTACTGTTTTACTTTATAGGTAGAATTAATTGAAGGTAAGATGGGATTTTGTTTATGTTTTTGTATTACAGTTCGGCATTACAGTGTGTTTTTTTTTTGCGGATGGGAAGTCATCAAATAACTTCCCCCGCTCTAGGTGGAGCGGAGGGGGGAATGTCAGGCATTCACTGACTAAAACCCACCCATGTTTCCTTCTTTTGCTATTTATGTTCCGGGGCCGTGGTGTTTCTTCGCATAGTTTTACGGGGCCGCGGCAAATCGTGCGTGCTTATGGTGGAATGGAGAGAGCGACTGTCGCAAACCCGTGCAGGGCTCGCCACAATAGTGACGGTAAGTGCCATCTTTGAGGACTGGCTGGTGAGGCGCCATGGCGTCCTCGATTAAAAAAAGAACGATTGAGATATGAGGGAAAAAGAGGGAAGAAAAGAAAAAACTTAGCATTGCTATTACAATAAATAAGGCGCAAGGGCAAAAACTACAGGTAGCAGCAGGTACCTGTAAATCAAGAAAGGGGAACTGTGTTACCCCGAATTTAACGCGAGCGAAGCCGCAGGCAAAAGCTAGTAATATATAATGTAAAGCAGGTATTATTTACTTGCTGGCGCCCGCGACTTCACCCGCATGACGATCGAAAAAAAAGTATGATAAGTGTTATTACAGACTATAATCTACCTCTGTGCCAAATTGTATAGTAGGATTTAAAAATGGACGTATTTCGTTACGTTAATGCCACGAACTAGCGCTAGGGCCTTTAGTCTTAAACGCCTACACTACACTACAAAATAATAACTTAGGCTAACTTATAGTAACAGCCTAACAAGCAATTGACATGAATCTATGATGGCGGCTTGCCAAAAAACCTAACAACGAACGTCAACATATTCTTTCCAAACCCTCTACAGACTCAAAAGCATAAAATACTCTCAACACATAAGGAAAAGGTAAACATACCTATATAACACACACATAATATATATTTTAACGGTACCCAAAACCCATTTTGAAGGGAAATATCTATGCGTTGAAAAATTGGGGTAACCTCGTATGGAAAAATGCGCTAACGTAGTATAACGGGTTGCCCTAGGGGGCGGTTACTATAAATAAGCTCTTTTTGAGGTTAAGTGGCGAATGAGAGGGTTAAAAAAGAGGATGTATACGTTCTGAGGTTGTTAGGATTTTAATGTTGAAATTAACAAACTATGCCCCCACTATCAGTTCGTTGATTTGATGGTTAACAACCATACGAGTCGTTTTTGAGGATTCCGTTTCTCAAACCGAAAAAACGGGACTTTTATTAAATAAATAAATAAATATCTTGGGACAACTCACACACGGCTATCTGATCCCAAGCTAAGCAGAGCTTGTGTTATGGTAACCAGACAACTGATATACATACTTATATAATTTATAAATACATACATATTATAGATAAATCACACCCAGACACAGAACAAACAATCATGCTCATCACACAAAGTTTGTCCTGGGTGGGAATCGAACCCACGACCTCCGGCTCAGCAGTCAGGGCCACTAACCACTAGACCAACAGGCCCGTCAAATCACTTTCGCCGAATCACTTTGTTGTCCGTCTGTCTGTCTCTCAAGCCCTTTTATCTCTAGAACGTGTGAAGGTATCAAGCTGAAATTAAAACCATATACTTAGCTCTATGATTCCATTTTGTCGTAAATTTAAGTTTAAAATCAATCCTTATATGGCCTTTTTTAGGGTTCCGTAGTCAACTAGGAACCCTTATAGTTTCGCCATGTCTGTCTGTCCGTCCGTCCGTCCGTCCTCGCTTAATCTCTGTGACCGTTAGCACTAGAAAGCTGAAATTTGGTACCAATATGTATATCAATAACGCCGACAAAGTGGTAAAACAAAAATTGGATAAAAATGTTTTATTAGGGTAGCCACCCTATATGTAAAGTGGGAAGTGTTTTTTTTTTTAATTTCAACCCTAACGTGTGATATATTGTTGGAAAGGTATTTAAAAATGAATAGGGGTTTACTAAAATCATTTTTTGATAATGTCAATAATTTCGGAAATAATCGCTCCAAAAGTAAAAAACAATGTGTCCCCCCCCCCTCTAACTTTTGAACCATAAGTTTAGAAAATATGAAAAAAATCTGAAAAGTAGAACTTTATAAGGACTTTCTAGGAAAATCATTTGGAACTTGATTGACACAACAGTTTTTGTACAAAAAAGACAAAAAATTGTATTTTGTACAACTTTTTGTCTTTTTTGTACAAAAACTGTTGGAGCGCCTACCGCGGAACGTGCAACATTTGCACGCTCCTCCACCTTTAGACTCATAAGTGGGAACACTTATTGTGACGGACGGGAAACTACGGAACCCTACACTGAGCGTGGCCCGACACGCTCTTGGCCGGTTTTTTGGATTGGGAAATCAACAAAAAATTTAAAAGAGTGTCCATGGAGTTTCTTGTCCATTCTTCTCCATAGAGATCAACGCTTTGGAATGGGCAACTACAGTACTTTCACAAGTTATTATGTCTTGTGATCGGGACTGTAGGTTATCATTTTGTTTTTTTTTGACATTCAAAAGTGCCTGTAATGGTCTAATTGAAATAAATGATTTTGATTTGATTTTGATCAAATAACTGTCCCCGCTCTGGGCGGAGCGGGGGGGAGTGTCAGACTTGTACTGACTTAAACCCACCCATGTTCCTTTTACTGCCCTTTATGTTCCGGGGCCGCGGTATCTCTTTCGAACAACCTGCAACCCTGGGACAACCCGCAACCCCGGAATATATGGCCGTTTATTTCGCAAGTTTGTACGGAACCCCTTGCGCAAGTTTGACTCGCTCTTGTCCGGTTTTGTTGCTTGCTGATAATAAAACTTGTGTTGATATTATAACCCGAAAAGAGGTTCTAACATTCTAAGCTGGAAAACATAATCTGCATTTAAAGTGCAACGCGAACTCACCTTTATAATATTAATCCAAGGACTTAGTTTCGTAAAGCATCTGCAAACAACAATATGTGCTAGCATTACGCGGCTTAGCTAGAAATAGTGCAGCTTTAGGTGAAACGACACCTTAAATGTTTGTGCGCAAAGCTCGAATTAGTTTGTAGAGAATATTATCACGATTCTTTGTTATATCAATGGCTATAACAGAGAATAGGTATTAAACATTATACGTGTTATAATCCTGAAATAACATTCTCCTGAATTGAAAAAAAGAAGGAAAGAAAGAAAACATGTTTATTTAGCACATGCCCCAAGTGCACACTGTTGTGTGCACTTGATTAGTTCTTGGCCAGCTTTTTTTTTTCAAGTTTTTTTTCTCAAGTTTGAACGTAACCGTCGCGTCGATAAACAGCCATATCTTTTGACTGCGTAGAATTAGACGGTTGATTTTTCACAGCACAAGGGACTACAGGGTTGAGTATATGGTTTTTATTTCAAATTGATATCTCCACGCGGTTCCGAGATGAAGGGAAGACATAGACAATAGAAGATAGAAGCCCTTCATAGACAGACGATAGACAGACAGACAGCAAAGATTCTTTAAGGATTACGTTTTTTCGTTTTGAAGTACAGAACCTTAAAAAACTTAAATTTTAACATCTTAAAACTACAAAGAAAAAAATTCAACGAAGTTTATAGTGTGTCTCACAGCTGCGCTAAATAGGCCCAGTAGGCCTACCATGACGTCTTAAGGCAGAACTTAATCACTGAGGGAAAGAGACCCTGTGCTAGACACCCTGTATAGCTCTGTCTCTTTCCCTCGGTGGAATAAGTTCTGCTGGTAGGGTAGCAGTTCATCAGACTGCAGAGCAGCTAGTACCGGACGCTGATTTCTAACTGGACCTCGGATGTGATGTGACCTTGTAGATTCTTAGACGCTTGTTAACTTTTCTTAACGTATGATTTTATTTTACGTTTTGTAAAGTAAGCAATGACTTATTGTCGGGCCTACGCTGTCCTCTCATACTTAAGTACTGACGCTGTAACAACAACATTGTAAAACCAAGTGATTTTAAAAGAGTACCATAGAGTTTCTTTCCAGTTCTTCTCCATAGGAAACGACTAACCCGAATCGTGCACCTTTTCGAGACGTTTTATAAGTGCCCATGTAAGCCTATGTGTACCTAATAAAAATGTTTTGATTTTGATTTTGACCCGCCGTTGTTTGTTAACGCGACGTTATTTGTTAATTTCCCAAACGCAAAAAAAGAAATTGCTCTCCATTCACCTTAGTCGTCAGTACAACAATCTACACAAATGCAACTTCGAACTAAAAGCCTTAAAAAAACCTCACAAAAATGGAGACCACTTTTGAAAAACATAAACCTAACAAGTTGGAACACATTTGTGTTATAAAACACTAAAAAGTCCATCATAATAAAAGAGGCTGCATCGCCGAGATAGGTTCTAAACCAATTGAGAATGGACGCTTTGAACGGAGCGTTTAAACAAACTCTACAGGGTTCGGGTGCGTTGTGTCATGAGCGGAGCGGGGGCGGGGGAAAATGTTTCACGAAAAATGTTCTCGAAAAGTATTAAGAAGTGTACATGTGTTCCGGGATTCCGGGTTGGTTGAAAAGGATACCGCGGCCCCGCAATATTTATTTATTTATTTAGAAAATTGAAAAAAATATAAAAAAAATAAAAAACAATCCAACCCAATGAGACTCGATGGTACAAAAAATTTGCTTAAATTCAAACAATGCTGGGCTTGGGACTTATTGTTTGGGGAGATACTTATAGAAACTAGCCTTTAATTTGCCTAAACATTAAGACCAAAAGAAGGAACATGAGTGGGTTTTATCAATAGCTTCTCCCGCTTTAGGTGGAGCGGAGGAGGAGTGTCAATTTTTTACTAAATAAAACCCATCCTTATTCCTTTCTTCCTCTATGTTCCGGGCCGCGGTATCTCTTTCGAACAACCCACAACACCGGCAAGCAGTAGCCCTGGCAGGCCCCTCTGCTATGCTGACATCTCATTGAGGCGCGCGATGACCACTCGCGCGCTGTTTAGGTCTTATATAAATAAGGGGCGAACCTTTGCCACTAACTAGGCACAAATCCAGACTTCGTTGATGGCGATCCGATGGAACAACACTTAGCCCGGCCTGAGAATAAAACCCAATTCTTCTATTGTCGAAGCAGTTGAGCTTACGACTGTCTGATATTTTACAACTCTCTTAGTTTTTTTGCATTTAATTGCATCACGCAGGACAACCTATGAGGTTGTTAGCTGCTCAACCGGCCTACCCTGTGGGTGCCTTGAATTTAAGGCCAGGAACAAAAAACTTATAACCTAAGCGACTGCACGCTAAGGGCACCTCCTGTGGAGTATGGCATGGCAAGGGATGGCAACATTTGTGTGACTAGTCTCATATAGTTATTTTTTTTGCAATATTTTTTCTTAGTCTTGTATAGATTCTTTTTTACCGATTCGTTGTGAATGAGTGGACATTGTTGGCCTTATATTCTTAGACACTTTTTAACTTCTTATTTTACGTTTTGTAAAGTAAGCAATGACTTATTGTCGGGCCTAGGCTGTCCTCTCATACTTAACACGCTGTAACAACAACATTGTAAAACCAAATGATTGTAAAAGAGTAACCATGGAGTTTCTTGCCGGTTTTTCTCTATAACTCGAACCGTGCGCCTTTCTCGACGTTTTTTATGTGCCCATGTTGGCCTATGTGAAATAAAAATATTTAGATTATTGATTTCGAGCTTCAGTTTTGGTCGTCGCTGGGGGAGGACAGCAAAGGGACAGGCTGGATCTGAGTTCCATTATTTGTGGGATGATTTAGGGTACTAGTTTCCTTATTACTTTGGCGTCTATTGGAAATTAGTTTTTCTCTTAAAAACTAATTTCTGCGTTCCCCGTTCCTGCTCCGCTCATCCCTCGCCACAGCCTAAACCGACGATGCAAAAATGCTGTTTGCTAAATATGAATTCCCATTAAGGTTGCTTTTAGTGGTGATGGTAACGGCTCCGGTTGTTTAAGTCCTACCGCCTGCTGGCTTTTTATAGCGATGAATTAACATAACCAGGATTTAGTGCGGCTAAAGTTTAAGGAGCTGAATCTTAGGTAACAAAGTATAGACAAAGATAAAGAAATTATTAAATTGGCCGAATTTTGATTTTGTGTACTCTTCTTCTTACACTGTCGGTATCAATCCTACTAATATTATAAAGGCGAATTTTTGTGAGGATGGATGGATGGATGTATGGATACGGCTGCAGGGAACGGCTGAAAATTTGGCACAGAGTTAGAATATAGTCTGGAATAACACACAGGATACTTTTTTCTCGATCATCACGGAGGCGATGCCGCGGGCACCGGCTAGTTAATAGAATATTTGAATATCATCAAACTGTCTTGTTGATCTGATGTCCGCCATCGCAAACTGCTGAGCCTTAGCACACTTCTAGATTCGATTCGCGGGATGGGCAAATTGTTGTTTTATTTGTTACTAGCTTTTGCCCGCGGCTTCGTTCGTGTTAAATTCGGGGTAACACAGTTCCCCTTTCCTGATTTACAGGTACCTGCTACCTATAGTTATTGCCCTTGCGCCTTATTGATTCGTAATAGCAATGCTTATTTTTCCCTTTTCATCCCTCTTTCTCCCTCATATCTTAATCTTTTTTTAAAAATAATAGCCTATGTCCGTCTCCAGGGTCCCAACTATCTCTGTACCAAAATTCATTAAAATCGGTTAAACCATTAAGGCGTGAAGACGTAACAAACAAATAAACAAACAAACTCACTTTCGCTTTTATAATATTAGTAAGGATTGTCTGCATTATTGGGACCTTGTCAATACCAGCCATAGAGTCCATATGTGTGCCCGTTTACTTGGTAGTTAAAACAGGGAGAGTAAACTCCAAAAAACGACTGCACATCAATTCTTAAAGTAGAACATCTATATAAAATGCTCATGGTTTTGTGAAAAGACCAGTTATTCAGCAAGCATTGTACGTTCCGGACGCAATCCATAAAAATCCTTAGTTCACCGTCTCTTTTAATGCACCCCTCTCCCAAAAACTGTAATAAAAGCACCTTCACTCTTCCTATTACCATAACAAGGAACTCTGCTTACCCCCCAACATAAATCGCACCGCAGCAGCCATTCAAACCGTACCACATTCAAAGAGAAAAAATAAATTAAATTTTTAAGGGCAAAATGCGAGGAGTGAAAAGCTTTGAAATCATTTAATTACTCTTAAAAGTGTAACTTTTTATAATTATTTATAATTAATGTGATTTTTGTAATTCGCCTAACAAATGTAATTAGGTGGCTACCGCTCGAGTATTTTTGTTTTTGAGTTTTATTGTAAAAGTGGTTATTAAATCTTGTTGGGAATTTCTTGGAAGCGGGAGTTTGGAATTGTGGGACATTCTTTTGTAAGGTTTTTGGCCTTAAAACGAGGTCATATTAATTAGGCTAGGAAAACTTTATTAACATAACTAGCTTTTGCCCGCGGCTTCGCTCGCGTTAAATTCGATATAACACAGTACCTGCTACCTGCAGTTTTTGCCCTTGCGCCTTATTGATCTGTAATAGCAACACTAAGTTTTACCTTTTCTTCCGTCGTTCTCCATCATAAAAATAGCCTATGTCCGTCTCCTGGTTCCCAACTATCTCTATACTAAAATTCATAAAAATCGGTTTAGCCTTAAAGCGAGAACAAACAAACAAACAAACTCACTTTCACTTTTATAATATTAGTAAGGATAAGTTCCGATTTCTAAACGTAATAAAAACAATTAAAAACCCGACAAGAGCGAGTCAGACTCGCGGACCGAGGGTTTCGTACAAACTTGCGACAAAAACCGCCATAAATAAATTGATTGCGTAGACTTATAGGGTTGATTTTTTCACAGCACAAAGAGACCACAAAGTTGAGTATATGGTTTTAATTTCAACTCGACTTTCACGTGTTCCTCCACAAACACATAGACGGACACCAAAGTGATTTAATAAGGGTTCCGATTTTTCCTTTTGAGGTACAGCACCCTAAAAATATACACTTATATACACAACTAGCTGTGCGTCTATATCTAATATACATAAGTACTTTGTTCGGTCACTGTACAAACCAATATTTTGTAAAAAAAACAATATTCTTTCCTAAAATACAGACAGGTTTTCTGACTGATTTAGGAAAGGAGGTCGAATGATCCATATTTTTGTTGTACTGGTTTTTTTCATTCTAACAAAAAAAAAAAAAAAAAAATATGACTTAAATAGTCATAATTTTCTTGCCTGTTAGTCCCATTCTATTTGGGGTCAGCGCAACACGTTTTCTTCTTTCATTCTCCCCTGTCAGACGTCACGGCATCATTTACTCCTTTCTCCTTCACATCACTCCGTACACAATCTATCCATACTTTCTTTAGCCTACCTCTCCCACTCCACTTATCACCATTCAAATCTACCATTATTTATTTATAACATCATTACTAATATTATAGAAGCGAAAGTGAGTTTGTTTGTTACGTCTTCACACTTAAATGGCCCAACCGGTTTTGATGAATTTTGGCACAGAGATAGTTGGGACCCTGGAGACGGACATAGTCAATTTTTTTTAAAGTGGGAAGTGAGGGAGAAAGGGGGAAGAAGAAGCTTTTGTCGGTTTAGCCATTTAGGAAGACGATTGAAGACGTAACGAACAAACAAACTCACTTTCGCTTTAATAATATTAGTAAGGGTTTTAATACAGTTTTATTGAAGAGGCTATTAGACTATCCCTAACAACTAGGATACAGCTGAATCCCAATATTACCTATACATTGAGCAGCATCCTCGGAACTTACTAGATGTGCTGATCTTTTGAATCTTCCCATTTTAAATGAGAAATTAGGACAAGCTTAACACCATTTATTTTTCCCTTTTCTTATTATGATGGCATTAAACTTCAAGTAAATAGGCTGGTCAAATTCTCCTCAACGCCTACTACCCCTCAAAAATACGCGCCTTTCAACGTTTATTTTAAAATTAACCAAACGATACAAAAGCCGAGGAAATTAGCATAATCTTAATAATTATAATTTTAATAAGACATTAGCACCCGGTTGTCTGAAAGCTTTATTAAAATAAAGTCAGTTATTATATTTTGAATGGTCTATAAGGTTGTATAAGAGAGAGGTATTAAGATGTTTTGTGTTACCAAAACATTTATTTGAATAGTGAGTGAAACATGTCGCATTCTGCATTCTTTCCCGGGCCGAACATATTATTTTTATAATTAACACTCGAAACGGGATATAGATAAACATTCTAGTACTCAAATTCATTGAATTTTCAAAAAAAAACTACCATTTTTTTCACAAAAAAGTTTACAAAACTTTCGTTGATTTGCATATTTTTTGGACTCTAATTTTGTTTTCTAAAGTTACGAAAATGTAAGCTTAAAAGAATTTAAACGATAGACAATATTGTTGCCCTCTGAATAAACCTATTTTCGTCTCAGCAAGACCAAAACTTTGAGAGATATGATTATTTTTTGTACAAGCATAGAGGAAATATACCACTATTGTATATGAAGTTTAAATAAATGAAACAGTAGAAAATGCTTAGAGCCCCTAAACTTTCAACCAACTAAAATCCAAAAAGCGCAGTTGCTATGGAAAAATCCACTAAATGCCACCATTATAATCAGCTTAAATTAACAATGTTACAGTATATTTATTTAAATATTTACAATCTGTTTTGAACTGTATTTACTAATCCTATGGCAATACCACAAAATGTGGTAAAATCAGAACTTTAACATGTATGTTGGTGTATCTCTTTTTGGTTGTCCTTAAATAAATCCTTACTATTATAAAAGCGAAAGAAAAAAAATTGTTTGTTACGTCTTCACGCCTTAATGGCTAAACCGATTTTGATATATAATAGTTGGGACGGACATAGGCTATATTTATTTTTTAAAAGTGGAAAATGAGTATATTGGAGAAATGGGGAAGGAAAGGGAATAAGCCGCAAGGACAAAAACTACAGGTATCAGGTACCTGCCAATCAGGAAAAGGGACCTGTGTTACCCTTTCCTGATTGGCAGGTTTTAACGCGAGCAAAGCCGCGGGCAAAAGCTAGTAAATCAAATAACTTAAAACAGTCATAGAAAATATGGGCAAAATCCCTTCTCACCCAAATCTAAAACTAAATCGATCTTAAATATACCATTGTTATAACCAAAGTGCCTAAACAGTAAGCAATAACGTGGAACTTTTGTCAGATTTATGAGTTTTGTTGCGCTGGAGCGCTGTAGGGTTCCGCTGGAAAATAATAAAGCGCTACATTGTTTAGTTTGCGAGTTTCCAACTTGAATTGTGTTATGATTATCGGGAATTAGTCCGTGTGTGTGTGTGTTGGTGGGATTCTGTAGGGATAATGTTGGAATACTCTTAAGAATTTAAAGGTTTTATTGATTCGCAGCGATGGTTTTGCAAGCATACATACAGCTATTTAGAGTGAAATTCTGAGTTCGATTTCGCGCAGTGTTATCAATCAACTTTTTTATCAGTTAAAATCAAGTATTTTATTCTACTCAATCTGGTTTTTTTAAGACATGGTTGGAGCAGTGTCTAAAAAAGAATAGAAGAAAGAAAGCAAAAATATATTAGTTGCAATGACGACGACCACTTAAAAAAATAAAATAAAAATGATCACACACACTATCACATTTTTTTATAAGTATTACGAAACAAAAAAAACTTTACTTTACTGCTGTGCCACGTGTCCCGGGTACGATTCTCGGACGAAACAAATATTTGTTTGGCCTACAAGTGGTCATTCTGGCTCTCACCGTTTGTGTTTTTAAATTTAAATGTTTGATAACGCACCCACAATACGAATTTATAGTATAGAGCAGAGAGATTCATAGTATACGTCAATTTTGCTAAGAATTCATCTAAGTTCTTACTTATCGGGTGCAACAAATAGATACACACACATACACACTTTTATACAGACTGTTAGATATACCAGCACTACAAACAAACAAAACAACTGCAACATTACATAGTACAAATACATCTACAGCGCCATCTACATCTCAAATGAAGAACTAACATCAAATACCAAAATGGCGATTTTAAAGTTCTCCGCAAGAACCAGACAACAATTGTTGGGCAGTAGCCTTCCAAACACAACACCCGTCCAATCGGAGAATCTTCTCTACGGAGGATAAAGAAAATTATACCCTGTTCTTCATCATTTTAAGGAAGAACACAGCTTGGCCGAAGCAAGGAATACCTATTCAGGTAGGTCATGTAATTATGGTGTAGCTCTACAAATGATGGGACACTTGACATCGTGTCTTGCCTGTTCTGTTGTTTGCACATCACAGAAGCTTATGGGCGATACTGAATGCTTCAAACTCGTCGCTAAATTTTAGGCTGACTCAATTTAGATTGTTAAAGAAACGCTAAGAAGAAGATAGTTCATATGTTTTGTTCTACTACTGGGCAAAGGCCTCCCCTTTAAAACCAACTAAACACTAGCCCTCAGCATCAATACTTAGAAAAATACCATTCATGTGCGAGTTAGACTTGTACACCGAGGGTTCCCCACAAACTTGCGACATAAACAGCCATATCTTTTGACTGCGTAGACTTAGAGGGTCGATTTTTTCACAGCTCCAAGGGACCACATACTTGAGTATATGGTTTTAATTTCAACTCGATATCTCCAAGAGATAAAGGGTCTTGACAGACAGACAGATAGACAACATAGTGATCTTAAGAGTTCTTAGGGTACCGTGACCTTAAAAGAAAAATTCGGAACCCTTATTGGATCATTTTGCTGTCTATTTGTCTGTCTATCAAGACCTTTTATCTTGGGAACGCGTGAAGGTATTGAGTTGAAATTTAAACCATATACCTAAGTCTGTGTTCCCTTGGCGTTGTGGTGAAAATCATATCTCCAAGTCTACGCAGTCAAAAGATATGGCTGTTTATGTCGCAAGTTTGTACGGAACCTTCGGTGTGTGAGTCTATCTCCTTTTGGAAAGGTACTCTAAATCCTTATCCTTACTTAATATTATAAAAGCGAAAGTGAGTTTGTTTGTTACCTCTTCACGCTTTAATGGCTACACCGATTTTAATAAATTTTGGTACAGAGATATTTGGGAACCAGGAGACGGACATAGGCTATTTTTTTAAGTTGTTTGTTAGGGAGAAAGAGGGAAGAAAAGGGAAAACTTAGCGTTGCTATTACAAATCAATAAGGCGCAAGGGGAACTGTGTTACCCCGAATTTAACGCGAGCGAAGCCGCGGGCAAAAGCTAGTACAGAATAAAACGTTTTTGCCATAGTCAATATCAATATTTCTATCAATCATTTGCTCTCCGAAATATTAATATACCTCTGTCCCGTCAAACCTTCCCTACTTATAGCGCGACACATTTCAAACATTTTACGACATGAAACATCTAAAAATGGCACCAGCAATTCCTTGTTTCTTATCGCGAATGATTCATAACGTTGTTTTTATTGTTTCAGGTAAGGACGATAAAACGAGGAATGTTAGTAGTTACATTATTGTAAGTACGCAGGTATTATGTAAGAAACGTTTTTATTGCCAACAAGTGTTATTTTGAAATGGTATTGTGGTTGCTATGTGTAATTTATGAGGGATTTTAATTTATAACTTATCAAGATATATTAATAATAATTAAGAAATAAGCTGCTGTTAAAAAGAAAATAAATAATAAAAGATATTAAATATTAAAAAAAAAACAAACTTTTTTTAAATTAAAAGGTATTTTTTAATGTTCATTTTTCTGTTTTTCTTAAGAAATATTTAATTATGTGAAATGATATCTATTGAAATGAATAAACGAGGGAATAAAAAAAAACTCTTATTAAAATAAAAAAACAAGTCTTGTTAAAATTAAAAGAAGAAAATTAGGTTTACCTATCAACATTGAACGCTTATACAAAGTTTTATGTCTGTGCCATTAATCTTTGAGGAGTTCTCTCGTGAGAAGACGATCCTTGCTGTAGGATCAAGTGATATCTGTCATATTAATATTGTCACCAGTCAATGGCTAAATTGCCAAGAGCAACACTTTTTTTTTTTTTTTTTTTTTTTTTTTTTTTTTTTTTTTTTTTTTTTTTTTTTTTTTTTTTTTTTTTTTTTTTGGGTGGGAAATCATCCAATGACTTCCCCCGCTCTGGGCGGAGCGGGGGGGCATGTCAGACTTGTACTGACTAAAACCCACCCATGTTCCTTCTATTGCCCTTTACGTTCCGGGGCCGCGGTATCTCTTTCGAACAACCCGCAACCCCGGCAGGAAGAGCAACACTTGAGAACACCCTCTTTAGACCATGGATCAAGGGTTTTATACAGAAAGCTGTACTTCTGGACACGGTGGCACTATGTCTGGAACCCTGTTAGCCGGTAGCTTGGTCCCTGTTCCTGATACCGATGGCCTACTATTTTTTATAATTTTGAATATTTTATGAGACATATTTAAAAATACAAAAATGAATGTGTTAAAATGAATAAACTAAAATAAAAATGTCACCAGAACCAAAGGTGTATGGAAACGTAACTGAAATTTAGAATACCAACACATAAACCATACAACTTGAACTTCATAAAAGAAACAATCTCAGCAGGAAAAACAGACGTTTAACTAACTAACTGGTATATACCAGCTTGTATATACTAACATACAACCCAAGAAACGTGGAAAGCTAGTTACTCCAAATACCAGGGCGACATTTAGCTCCGAACGTTCTAAAAGAAAATGGCCGCCCGCCGAAAATTCTCGAACATTGGAATTTTCTAACTTCATTTCAGCTGTAGGAAATTAGAGAGCGTTGTGTTTTTGTTATATCTGGATTAATTTTGTAAGGAGAAAATGTTTGCAGTGTTGAGTTGTTTAATGTGTACATTTCTGAAATATTAACATCTAAAAATAAACTATTTGACAGGAGCGCATAAAAAATATTATTAGGAGCCATTTGCATTTGATTTGCGTTGTTGTCGTGTCCATGATTATTGGGATATCATTAGCATGGGGTGCAGCAGCCCCCCCCCCCTCTGCTGCACCCCATGGTAACAGACTGACTGGTGTCAGACTTTTGCTAACTAAAACCCATTCATGTTTCTTCTTTTGCACTTTGTGTTCCTGGGCCGCGGGATGTCTTTCGATTAATCCGCAACCCTGGCAACGCAACACAGATCCAAGTTGTTTTTTGACGGGCCTGTTGGTCTAGTGGTTAGTAGCCCTGACTGCTGAGCCGGAGGTCGTGTGTTCGATTCCCACCCAGGACAAACTTTGTATGATGAGCATGATTGTTTGTTCTGTGTCTGGGTGTGATTTATCTATAATATGTATGTGTTTATAAATTATATAAGTATGTATATCAGTTGTCTGGTTACCATAACACAAGCTCTGCTTAGCTTGGGATCAGATAGCCGTGTGAGTTGTCCCAAGATATTTATTATTTATTATTTGTAGTATCTAAAAAAATTCAGTTGTAATATCTTATACGAAAAAATGTACGAGTCGCGTTTTTTCCTTTTGAGGTTTTAACCTACCTGACCTAATTTTTGGGTTCCGTAACCCGAAAATTAGGTGATGCTCAGAACTATCTAGTTGCCTAAAAGTAAATAACCGTTTCGGTATGTTCCTATAAAACCATTTCACCCAGTTGACTCTAAATACCGCACTATTTTATTTACACAGAACTTTTTCCACATAAAGATCCGTTTTTACGTATACGTACATTTATAAATTGTGTATTTCCATTCAGTTGCCATTTCACTTTAAACCCTATTCAGTAAGCCCAAAAAACATTTCATGTTTTGACACGAAAAAGCCGACACAATGGTAAAAAAATAAAAATGTTGTGGAAAAAAATATGTTCGGAACTTCACAACGATGCATAGGCCGCAATTGTTTAATTTAATTCGCCCACTAGCCGGTAGAGCGGTGTATTTCAACATTTTCGTCCAGAATTTAGCACTGTGGTAATTCTGATGGGCCATAGTAATTCCAAGCATAATTGTTCGTTCTGTATGTTTAATTTCGTACATATTAATGTCAACGTGTATGAATTTATAATCACGCTTTCATGCTTTATTATATAGCGAGCCGAGCCAAATAAGGTTACTGCAATAAGTGGCAAATGAATGGAAACCAAATCAAGTTAACAAAGAATATTTCAATCTTTCATATTAGAGCCTAAATAATTAAGTAAAAGGGCAGAGAGGGTGAAGTCATTTACTGAATTCCCATCCGCAAAGAAACCCTTCTTTTGCCCTTCATGTTCCAGGGCGCACTATCTCAAACTCAAACTCAAAGCATTTATTTCAATTAGACCATTACAGGCACTTTTGAATGTCATGAAAATAAAAAACGATACTGCTACAGTCCCAGTCACAAAACAAAATAACTTGTGAAAGTACTGTAGTTGCTGTAATGATGTAACCCAGGTTTTGTAACAATATTCCGTTTTAAAAGAGTGTCCATGGAGTTTCTACTATAGGGACGAGCTGCAGACATTGAGTCTATATTTATTCTGCAGAAAAGAGCCATCAGAGCTATATATAATCTACGTAGGCGCGATTCCCTATGACAACTGTTTAAGAAAATTAACATCATGACAGTACCTTGTCAATACATATATGAAAACATTATGTACGTTAGGAAAAATCTGCATCTATTAAGTAAAAGAGGTGACAGACACCACTATAATACTAGAAACAGGGACCAACTAGTTCAGCCAGGTTTCAGGCTAGCTAAAGTAGACTCCACTTTTATGGGGCACTGTTTAAAATGTTACAACAAAATACCCCCAAACATCCTACAATTGAATGAATCGAAGTTTAAATCTTGTATTAAACGCACACTATGTAGGCAAGCATATTATAAGTTGGGGGATTACATTAATGATATGAATGCTTGGCTCGATGCCGGTCCTGCTCCACAACCATAGGGGCAAACTTGTTATTGTGGCAGCTGTAGAAGATTGTAAGACTATCTTTGCATTGTATAGACTCAATTTCCTAATATTGTATAATTGTAATGCCCATGTGTGAGTACTATGTAGTTTAATTGAAACGACGGTTGCCCTGGTGGTTGAGAGATTGTCATGCTCACTTAAATGTCTCGCTGATAGTGGCGTGTATGTCGGGTCATTTAGTTCCCTTCAAAATGGTTGAGCTGAATGGGGCTGATATATGCGTCATGTTCGTGAACGGGCGCTGTCAGTTGTGACTGGTCATCTATTAGCCGCCACGGTTTGTTTTAATTTATTTATTTATCTAATAGATTACCCTTGTTTTTGCTTTTACTCTGGACGCTCTTAATGTGCTCGTTTTTCTACATCGTTCTCACATGTATTTTTGATCTCAACATGAATGATGTATCCATGGTTTTGTAAAATATTATGATTTAAAAGAGTGTCCATGGAGTTTCTTGCCCATTCTTCTCCATAGAGATCTACGCTTTGGAATGGGCAACTACATTACTTTCACAAGTTATTATGTCTTGGTCTGTAGCAGCATCTTTTTATTTTGTTTTCATGACATTCAAAAGTGCCTGTAATGGTCTAATTGAAATAAATGGTTTGATTTGATTTCCTGCCCATTCTTCTCCATAGAGATCTACGCTTTGGAATGGGCAACTGCAGTACTTTCACAGTTATTATACCTTGTGACTGGAACTGTAGCTTATTGTTGTCAATGTTTCGACAGTTCAAAAGTGCTTGTAACTAGCCTACTTGTAATAAATGATTTTGATTTTTGATTCTGACTATGACTTAGAACACAGGATATGCTTTATTTTGATGCACCTTTACTCGACGTTTTATAAATGGCCATATAGGTCTTTATGAAATAAAATATTTTGATTTTGGCCGTTATTTCTCGTAAAGATATAGAGACATTTTAAAGCTTAACACGAGCGATGTCGTGAACAAAAGCCTTGAAACTATTTGGCTGATTAAGTGCGAAATTTTTGCTATAAATTATAAGCGTGGTTTATCGAGAACAATACGTCCATTACAATAATGAGTTAAATCATTATTACTTCATCTCTTACAGTAATTGAGCCACTGAATATTGTTTCACGCCATTTCATTTCATGCGATTAATTTTATTTATCGCGTTTATTCATATAAGCAATTAATTCGATGCGAGGGCAGAAAATGAATAAACATTACAGTTCAGAAAACAGTTGTACGAAAGATTTTTAAAACATGGTTTACATAATTAGCCTTTAACGATTCCATGGTCGTCAGATTTGTGGTGGAAGCCACATGTCATTAGGATACGCTAGATGTCATCCAACTTTGATTAAGGATACGCCAATAAAAAACAAAAGTCGTGCGCCCAAAGGAACTTACCAACGGCCTAAATGGCGATAGTCTAGTATTTCATTTCTGATTTTTGCGTATGGGAAATCATCAAATAACTTCTGGGCGGAACGGTAGAGAGTGTCATACTTTTACTGACTAAACCCAACCATGTTCCTTCCTTCGTCCTTTATGTTCCGGGACCGCGGTATCTCTTTCAAACAACCCGCAACCCTGGCAGGGCATTATTTAAGTTGAGAAAAGAATTTTAATGCTCACCTGCGTTGTAAAAGAAACGCTTTTGAAAAAAATACAAAAAGCAAGTCATTCTAAATTTGAAAATGATACAAAAAGCAAGTCATTTCATAGTTAGGTATGTCTTTCAAATCAAACATTATAGAAGTTGCTAACGAAAAAGCTTTCTAATACATAAGTCTAACATAAACAATTCTTCAGTGAAAAATAGAGTTTACAGCTTAACCACTTTCAAAATACATTCCGTGAGCTGCACAGTGGTGAAAAATCTGCCAATTTCTATTCAAAAATTCAGTTTGACCAAACTATTCGATAACTTGAAAAAAAGGTGCCTGTCATATTGATAGCTTGGCAATATTGCCTAACGTTGGTTTCACTAGTCGTTTGTCCACACAAATTTTTATTTTCAGTTGCATTTTTTAAACTATAATCTAGAACAATTGATGGATTTCCTTTAAAAAGTAATTTTATTTTACTTTTAATTGATATAGACCAACTTAATAAGCAATTACGTTAACCACATCGATCTGAATCTTAATTCAAAGATGTTATTGTACTAAGTAAATGATTAACAATTACAATATAAAACACATTAGCCTTCATTTATAATAAAAGTAAATATAGGTCCAATTTAATTATTAATATTTTTTTTACATATATTCCAAACTAAATAAAACATTTAAAAATACAAAAAATCCAACGGTATTGGAAACAGGGTCCAAGCTACGGGCGGTCAGGGCTCCAGAGAAAGGAACCTCCTAACAATACGAGCCGTGTCCAAGAGTAACGCTTTCTGTATCAAGCCCTTGATCCAGCTGCTTAACGAGAGCCTCCATTGGTATTTCATTTTTATAGTATTTTGCACTAATTCATATTTTTGAATGCGTATTTATTAATACGCATGCAATCCAGCACAATAGTAGCAAATTTAATAGCATAAACAATACTCCAATAAATAAATTACAACTAATTTAATTGAGAACAGTTTAACCCAAACCGATTCAGCAATTGGTTCAGAAATTACCTCCATATTTGAATTCGGTAGTCAAAACATGTCACGCAAGTACATCGCACAAATAATATATAAAATATTCAATTCACGTTTCAATTATTTTCGACATGTCGAAAAGGATTTAAAATTTAAAATATCACATGTTTTCGGTCTCGCACTGAAACCTGGGGCCGGATTAAAAACATGCCGATGATTAAGTTTGGAAACGTATATCTGAAATTTCGAATATTAAAGTGGTCATTAAAGTGTTTTGCCGTAATTATTTAAATGGAAAACGATTTATTTTGTTGAATTTTTATCCAGTTTCTTTTTTGTCACACTGGCAGGTGAGAATTTTAAATTTAACGTTTTGCACCAGTGCATGCAGTGGCGTATCTGCCCTTAACTCAAGAGGGCCCTGGCCCGGGCGGCAGACTGAGGAAGCCGGCTTGCCTGTACTTATTTTCTGTAGTCTCCCACCTGTTATTTACTTGATACGAACACGACAGTCTTTCAGTATTCATTTTAAAAAGATAATCTAACTATTTCAGGGAATAATGAAGATACCGTAGAATGCAAGAGCGAACAAAGCGAGCTAAAAAATATTCAGAACCCCTTTAAAAAAACATACCTATGTAGTTTTACATTTTCGAGCTTGCTTTTTTCGCCCTTGCACCCTTGCAAGGGCGAAAAAAGCAAGCTCGGCTGCGGATGTGAAGTCATCAAATAACTTCCCCCGCTCTGAAGCACCGTGAAGCGGGGAGAGTGACTTGTACTGACTAAAAACGAGGCCGCGATATCTCTTTCAAACAACCAGCAACACCAGCAGGCCCTTGCAGGCCCCGTCTGCTTTGCTAACATCTCTTTGAGGCGCTCGTGGAACACTAACGCGCCGTTGACACAGCGCTCTTGCACCCTGCGGTAATCCTTACTTCCTTACTAATATTATAAAAGCGAAAGTGAGTTTGTTTGTTTGTTTGTTTGTTTGTTTGTTACCTCTTCACGCTTTAATGGCTACACCGATTTTGATGAATTTTGGTACAGAGATAGTTGGGAACCAGGAGACGGACATAGGCTAACTTTTATTTTAAAAAAGTGGGATGTGAGGAAGAAAGAGGGAAGAAAAGGGAAAACTTAGCGTTGCTATTACAAATCAATAAGGCGCAAGAGGAACTGTGTTACCCCGAATTTAACGCGAGCGAAGCCGCGGGCAAAAGCTAGTTTTAATAATAAAAACGGTATCTTCATTATTCAGGAATGCGTAATACAACAAAGTTACTTAAAAAGATAGGTTTTTTAACATATCCAAAGCAAGGTGTTAATTAATTATATAGTTTTAAACTCTGAAATTGTAAATTTTCGAAACTTAAAACTCTATCTTTATTGATAATCAAAAACAAACAGAGAAGGCTTCGCTTACTCTCATATATTATTGTTTTCTTAATTGTAAATTCACCGCGAAACCATTATCACACTTGCATTATCAAATTGCGAGGCGGCCTGGGGCGTCACATATTAATTACGCCACTGTGTTGCAACGACCCCAAATAACCCGGTACAAAGACAGGAATAATAAACTGATAACCTTCTGTTCTCATACGCCTTTATATTTAAACTCGCTACCTAAAAATTATTTTCTTTTAAAACATTCAGAACAAAAACAGAGTTAAAACCGGATGTAGGATGTAGGTATATTAATTATGATCAGCTAATTAACCTACTTAGTGGAAAATAAAATGCCCGCAGATTTCTGGCGTGGAATTAAATAAGCTTTGGCTTCACAGAAATTATTCTACAACAGCGTGCTTTTGTGAATGGTATTTAATTTAAAAGAGTTTTTATGTAAAATATAATTACACACTAGAGCAAAGAATCCGTATCATTTAAAGAAGCCTATAAATCTCGAAAACTAGAATGCTAGCTTCATAAAATAAATTGAGTTTATTAGACAACTAAATAGATACTCCTTAAATTAATCTATGTTTCCTTTTTTTGTTTTAAATTGTTTGTAGTAAAAATGTAGTGACTCATAAATGTTATTACTTTCATTTAAGAGGTATTATATTGTCTAATAAACACAAAGTATTCTATTAAGCTAGCATTCTAGTTTTCGAGATTTATATTTTTCTTTAAATGACCCGGATTCATGGCTCTCGAGTGTAGTTTCGCAAACACTTTGCATTTATTTCATGTGTTTGAATTTCTTCGTAATAATTGAGGTCAATGTTTTATTTATTTATTTGGATCTCCAACAAAGGATACACAGATACATTATAAAACACAATACTATGGGTTAATTTAACTGTGTTTCTTCAATTATAGGAGCACAGCATGCACATATAACTATCATGTTTGTTGAGCCACGCATTTCGACATACAGCTTGCACCACAAAAGTGTGGCCTCATTTGAGGGACCATACCATCAAGTTGAACACCTTCCTCCATGAGACCATGATCGTAATCGTGTAACATCAGCTGTCCCATACAAAATTTTAATACCGAATCGACCCACTTGTATGGGACAGCTCAGTTTTTTTAGTTTGATGGTCTCTAGCGCTGGTTTGATGGTTTATATCATGATTAAATATCACACGAAACCTAAATATAGCATATAGTATAAAGTATTTCTCTTTTTTTAAACTTTGGGGCGAAAAGAAACACAGAATTTCTCCTGTTTCGTGTGTGCGTTTACAAATATATAAACTCACATACATAAACGGCCCAACCCAGAGCAACTACCTGTCTGTCACACAAATATATGTTACGTGCGGGGATCGAACCACATAACGCGGGTTGCTTGGACACTGCGTCAACCGTGCCGTGGAATAGGCTCTAAACCATAATAACATTTTCCGTCAATACCTAAGTCTGTAAACGAAGCCACGATCAAAAAAAACTTAGATTATTCTTACAAAAAGTTAATATTCTTTAGGTCTTGCAAAGGAATGTCATGCTGTACAATTTTAACCTGATCTGAATTCATCTCTGCCTTTATTGCAAATTATTCAAGGGTCGTAAAGAAAAATGCACATCAAAAATATAATAGATTTATTACCAATGTCCTTTTTTCTTATCACAACCAACAAGACTTAAGACAAGCTTAATAATATTCTTATCATCAGAATAAATAAAATTATTGTCCTTATCGAAAGCTAGTCCGTAGACATTCTTCATATCCAGAATCTTCTTAAGACCTTCGAACTTACCATCGACGAAGACACCACAATTACTTACAATATATGTGTCGCCTTCGTTATCTTCTACAATCTGTCTAACAGTAATAAGTTCATTCACTACCTGAGACTCCATTTTATCATTATTATACTTATATAAACCAGTTTTATTAGCAAAATATATAACATTGACACCACTTACGTGAAAGTGGTCAATTTCGAAATTCTCAAACTCTTTCACTGGTGCAAATTTTCCATCGTACTCTATGTGAAGTTTTTGGTCTGGGTAGCTTATGTAGAATAGATTCTTTTTGTAGAATAAGGACCAGACGTTCTTGCCTTTTTCTTTATAGAAATCTGCTAATTTTGTCAGCATATTATATTTGTAGATTCCATCACTGCCTCCAAAGAAGATGTCGTCATTCATTTGGTCTATGGCTACTGAGCAGCCTCCTTTGATACCAGCTATAGTTTGGTACTCTCTGGAATCCATATTTAGGGATGCTAACTGGAATTCTAGATCAGAATATATTTCTGGGAGAGAGTAACTAAAGAATAGAATGTTGGAACTTCTATGAACGTTTAGATTGTAAGGTCTTCCGATATTCGCCCACAGTGTGTCCCTATCATACCAGTTCTCTCCAATCTTCAGTCGGTTACATGCAATCTCTGGTACTCCTGCCACGGTTGCCGCGATTGTCAGGAAAATGTGTAGCTTGAGAAGCATTGATAGGTTCCTGAAATTGAAAAAGGTTACAGTCAAATCGGTTCAGCGATTAGAGCCACATGGCGGCCTGGCTAAAAGTGCAATTATTTTATCAATAACTAGCTTTTGCCCGCGGCTTCGCTCGCGTTAAATTCGGGGTAACACAGTTGCGCTTTCCTGATTTACAGGTACCTGCTACCTGTGGTTTTTGCCCTTGCGCCTTATTTATTGTAATAGCAATGCTAAGTTTTCCCTTTTCTTCCCTCTTTCTCCCTCATATCTCAATCTTTTTTTTTAAATAGCCTATATCCGTCTCCAGGGTCCCAACTATATCTGTACCAAAATTCATCAAAATCGGTTTAGTCATTTATACATCGGTTCACCCGGTACATACCGAGTTTCCTTCGTGCCTCGGAAAGCACGTTAAGCTGTTGGTCCCGGCTGTCATTTGTAGATCTTTGATAGTCAGTGTCCTAAAAGTCTGACAACCAGTCTTACCAAGGGGTATCGTGTTAACCAGTACTAACTGGGTTCTCGAGGTCAGATAGGCAGTCGCTCCATGTAAAATACTGGTATTCAGGTGGATGCGGTTAGACTCGAAGCTGACCTCAGTATAGTTGGGAAAAGGCTAGGCAAATGATGTGTTTTTCATGCTATTAGCTCAACTTGCTAAACCATTCTCTTATCATAAAATAACTGTTATATTTATAACGAGATTTTTATTAACAATATACTTTTTTGCACAATAAGGATGAAATAAGTTTTGTCTTTGTAAATCGAAAACAATATTTACACGCCAATTAAAAAATATGCACTATATTTGATTAAAACTTACCAATTAATAAAAGTCGCTTCCGTGGATAAATTATTACGACATAAATTATTTACGTATAAAATAATTAAATACTTTTATATAAAGGCGAAAGTTTGTATGTGTGTGTTTGTTACTACTTCACGTTAAAACAGCTTAACGGATTTGGATTAAATTTATTATCAAGATAGGGTATAATCTCGATTAACACATGGGCTACTTTTTATCTCGGAATAACGCGGTGTTTTTGTGGGATGAATTAATTTAAATATAGTTTTTCACCGCATGTAACAGCGCGGGGCGCAGCTGATGCAAAATTTTTGTTATTCTAATAAATATTTTTATTTATTAAAACATTATCCACAAGTAAAAAATGTACAAAGACGGAATTAATGCGGAGACAAAACAGAGTGCAATAACAGAAAAAAGGAAACTATAAAATATAAGAATAGTTACTTATAAGTAACCTAGGCAAGCGCGGCTTTGGCTAAAGACCGAGTTTGTTTTTATCCTACTAATAAAATAATAAATGCGAAGTTTGTTAAAAAGTACGGATAATTGTAAAAAAAAACTGAAAGGATTTTGATCTGGATGAACAGTATTATGTTCTATTAGAATACATTTTGACGTTCGCAGGTACAAACCTAGAAATAAATAATAACAACGAAGTCGTCACCAAACAGGGCTACTCAATTCAGATAGTCATAGACAAGCTAAGTTCTAATAAAATTAATAAAAGGAGTACTTACATAAAACTAAAAATATTAATATCCATAGCGAATCCGAATCAAATGAATGTAACTGCCAACAATATTCTTCCGACACACATGTTTCTGTACCGAATTCATTTGATCAATGACCAACAATTTGTTATTAATAATTGAATGTTACAAATCTTAAATTGTTTTGAATTTCCATCCATTGTTGCAAAAATAACAAACATTCATTTGAGAGCATAACAAATGCATTCGTTGTGAGCTGATTGAAAATATTATGAAGGAGAATGTCTGCTGATGACTACCTAGGTCATCATCTGCCTAGCATTTCCCAAATATTCAGTTGAATACCAGTATTTTACACGGAGCGACTGTCTATCTGACCTCCACAACCCAGTTACTAAGAGAATACCTTATTAAGATCACCTTATTAAGGCTGGTTGTCATCTTAATCAGTCTTTTTATTATCCAGGGTTGCGGGTTGTTCGAAAGAGATACCGCGGCCCTGGAACATAAAAGGCTAAAGGAGGTGGATGGGTGGATTTTAGCTATTAAAAGTCTGACACTCCCCCCCGCACTGTCCAGAGCGGAGAAGTAATTTGGTGATTTTCGGCTCACAAAAATATTAGCTGCATCTGATACTACTGAAAGCCATCCTCGAAATTGTTTGAAAGAGACTAGCCAGACTTGCTTTAGATCTTCACTACATAGTATAAAACAAAGTCGCTTTCTCTGTCCCTATGTCCCTTTGTATGCTTAAATCTTTGAAACTACGTAACGGATTTTTATGCGGTTTTTTTTAATAGATAGAGTGATTCAAGAGGAAGGTTTATATGTATGATGCTTTACGCTGTGACTCTTAGGAGGTGAGCAGCGGGTGAAACCGCTGGGCGGGTCACTAGTTACTAATATTTTAAAAGCGAAAGTGAGTTTGTGTGTTTGTTACCTCTTCACGCCTTAATGGCTAAACCCGATTTTGGTACAAAGTGGGATATAATGGGGAAAGAGGGAAGAAAAGGTAAAACTTAGCGTTGCTATTACAAATCAATAAGGCGCAAGGGCAAAAACTGCAGGTAGCAGGTACTGTGTTATACCGAATTTAACGCGAGCGAAGCTTCGGGCAAAAGCTAGTATACACATATATACTGCAACGATTTTTACAACCTTTCCAAATATTTTAATTGTATTTTGTAATGAACACCAAAAATGGTAAAACATGTCGTGTTTCCATTATTCAATAATTAAGTTTTTAAACTGAGTCTGTATTTCATCATCATATATCTGCATTTAATAAATATGTTTTATGAGGATTTTCATATATGTACACACAAAACACTTATTACGGAAAATCGGGGGAAATGAGATATAATAAAAGCCTTTTTTTTATTAGCTATCTCTTTATTTGTAATAAACCCTATTATTAATAGGCAAAACTTATAACAATATTTACAATCGTTTTTGTTTTGGTTTTATGTGAATCTATGGTGTCTTTATATTGAACTTTAATTCACTTATTATAGGCATAGGTACATATTACAATCCATATAAACTATTGTTTTCTTGAAATACTTTTAATTTAATTTATTTAATATACTATGGAAGACTTACAGCTATATAAAAACATAACATAAAAAAAAGAAATCATAGAAACAGAAAGCCAATTATAAGTCAACACGTATAGAAATAGAATAGAAATTATGTGAACACACGTCAGTACAATGTGTTAATTTAAAATTAATTTATTAATTTACAAGAATTATTCTTGATGTACTAGTAAATACATAAACACGGCCATAAAAGATAATTTTTAACTTAAAAATGCGTTTTTACTTCGTGACTCCTCAGTAATCATGGCATTTAAACAAACGTTACTATTTTGACTTGGAATCAACCGATATATGTTATTTGCATCAGAATATATTATGTCATCCTTGTCATCAATGGTTATACCAAAAGCCTGATCAATTTCAGCGATTCTCCTCGTTTTGTGAAAGGGCTTTTCTTCTATATAAATACCATTGCCTGCACAGAAGAACACATCACCGTAGTTGTCTTCGACTATCTGTCTGACAACCACCTCATCATTTAAAACTATAGGATCTTTGATTGGTTTTTCTATTTTATACAAGGCTGTTTTATTAGCGAAATAAATATCAAAATGTTTGGATACGTAGAAGATATCAACTTCTATGTTAACAGCTTCGGCTACTTGAACGAAGCGGTCATCTCTGTAGACGAAAAGTTTTTGGGAAGGATATTCTATGTAGTAGAAATTTCGCCGAACAAACAATCCCCAGATTGATTTTCCTTCTTCAGCGAAAAAATCGGCTTCTTTTGTTAGAAAGTTGTATTTGTAGATGCCGTCGTGGCCACCGAAGTAAATATCGTCGTTGCCTGCGTCGTAAGCTATGGCATAGCCTCCTGGAACGCCTTGGATCTCTCTGCAAGTCTTCTTCTCGAGGTGGCAGGCTCTGATACCGAAGTCAAGTTGAGAGCCATGCTGAATGGTGTGGCTGAAGAATAGGATGCCTGAAAATCTGTTGAAAATAATGTAACATTTAATTTTATTTAGCATCCGACTTGGCTTGAGAAATACCTCTAAAGCATGCTGCCTCATGATGTTTTAATACACCGTAGCAATTGACAATCAATTAAACAATACGTACATGAATCTAAAAACTCAGAGGTATAGTCTTGGGTTTGATAAAAAAAATCGGTATGGTGACAGTATACTTTTAACAGAAAAACACCATAAACAAAATTTCGGAAGTCGATGGCAAAATCCTCACTAATATTATAAAAGCGAAAGTGAGTTTGTTTGTTTGTTACCTCTTCACGCTTTAATGGCTAAACCAATTTTGATAAGTTTTGGTACAGAGATAGTTGGGAACCAGGAGACGGACATAGCCTATTTTTTTTAAAAAAAGAGTGGGCTATGAGGGAGAAAGAGGGACGAAACGGGAAAACTTAGCGTTGCTATTACAAATCAATAAGGCGCTACCGAATTTAACGCGAGCGAAGCCGCGGGCAAAAGCTAGTAATCAATAAATCAAACGAAAGTGACATCCGAATGCGCCGAAATTAATTTTTTAGGGTTCCGCAACTCAAAAGGAAAAAAACGGAACCTATTTTTATTTTAGCATTTTTAGTTATGATATAATGATATAATATGGCCTATTTTTTATCGAGTATTCATTTTTCCATTGTTACTAAAAGATTAGACTCTGACTGAGATTCTGACTGCTGAGCCGGAGGTCGTGGGTTCGATTCCCACCCAGGACAAGATTTGTGTGATGAGCATGATTGTTTGTTCTGTGTCTGGGTGTGATTTATCTATAATATGTATGTATTTATAAATTATATAAGTATGTATATCAGTTGTCTGGTTACCATAACACAAGCTCTGCTTAGCTTGGGATCACATAGCCGTGTGTGAGTTGTTATTATTATTATTTTATTATTAGCAGATCATCCATATAAAAATAGAGAAAAAATATGCATTATAGACGAAACCTCATTAACTACCTAAGCAATATAAATAAAATTGATAAGGGACCACCTGGGAACCACCACCACCTGTATACCCTAAACAAAAAAGATTTTTTCAAATCAGTCCAGGCGTCTTTGAATAATCGGTGAACATACATAAAAAACCGACGAATTTAGAACCTCCTCCTTTTTTGAAGTCGGTTAAAAAATACGTGTATCTATCAGGCAACTTTTTTTGTTCTTTTGATTTTTCGAGAACATCAGGCCCAAAGTCCCGATTTTGGCCTGTCATCATTACTCATACCTGTCATTAAAATACCAATATAAAATCGTGATCGCGTTGTTTAAAGTTTTTAATAACGTGACGTCATGACTGACGTGGAGTTAATGGATCGCAGTGGTGTGTCATCAGTTGGTGAAACACGTTGTGATGTTTTTGATTATATTTGTTTTTGGATATTTTGTTGTTCTTCTTTTCAGAATTCGTTACATTTTTATAGTTGTGATTTGACACGCTTTTATTTGCTTCACTTGTAAATTTGTAAAATATATAACCTAAAAACACTATTCAAATCTCTATGGTCGGCTGAGATTTTTTTAGAGCAAGATGCTTCATTCTCTAAGGCTTTCATACTATCACAAATAAACATGATCTTTTAGAAGATAATTTGCTTAAAACTACAAATTGTCAATTTGTTTTGTTATATATGTTGGTTGGCTTTTTAGAGGCGTCATAACTTTGTTTTTTCTTCAGCCTGCGCGGGGAAAAACAAATTAAATCATAGTTTCATAGTGATTCATGACAAAAATAGGTTTCGTTCTGTTATTTCATTTCTCCGTTAATGAATTGAAAAACGTCATTTGATTCACATGAAAATTTGTCACTGTTGTTCTCGGCTCCATAACACCCTAGCCTAACGGCTCGTGTGTGAATTCCGCCTCAAGCGCAATGATAAAGTTTCCTCACTAGAATCGAAATGAACTATTTTCCTCATAAGTATTATCTAGTTGACTTGCATGGAATACATCATACTACATATATCATATATATCATACATACTTCATAGACATACGTAATAATTGTCTTTTATACGTACAGTCAGAAAATGAGATAAGTCCCCAGGCTCATCAGATAAATCTGTAAGTACTATGTGTCAATGCGAGAAATTTGTGTCAATGATCGTTCATTGACACAAATGTGCCCTGGTGGTTGAGTGTATGCCATACTCTCTTAAATGTCTCGCTGATGGCGGCGGGTGTGTCGGGTTATTTGGTTCCCTTTAAAATGGTTGAGCTGAATTGGGCTGATCCATGCGTCATGTTCATGAACAGGCGCTGTCAGTTGGGACTGGTCATTGCTCAGCTGTCACGATATTCACTTAAATATTTCATTTTTAAATTAGTGATATCTAATTTTACTATGGACGCTCTTAATGTGCATGTTTAACAAAATCGGAATATAGATTCATCTTTTTGTTTTTGACATTCAAAAGTGCCTGTAACAACCTAATTTAAATAAATGCTTTGATTTACAGTTTTTTTTTAATCTTGATTGTTTTTGAATAAAGTTACATTAATTTGATAGACAACAAACAGTTTATCAAAATAAATTAAATTTGAGATAAAAAAAAGTCCATAAGCCTGGATACTTTTCACCATTTTGGCGCAGCGAAGGTTCCGTACAAACTTGAGACATTAATGACCATATCTTTGGACTGCGTAGACTTAGAGGGTTGATTTTCACGCCACAGACCTAAGTTTTTGGATTTTTTCCACTGTAACACTCCCAAACTTTTTTTGTGGTGAAAGCATATTACAATATAAGTGAGTACCTTACGGAGTAAGATTTTTTTAAATTAAATCAGTGTTTTTTTGTGTAATATTTTTAAATAGATAGTTTTTTCTAGGCATACGTTAAATGTTTTAAAACTTTTGCGTGCCTACGTGGTAAAAAATTGCTGAACCTGTAAATAAATTTTGTTTCATCAATTACTCTTCTTACCCATGTTTGCAAAGGGTTTTGACAGACAGACAGCAAAATGGTCCTTTAAGGATTCCGTTTATTCCTTTTGAATTACAGAACCCTAAAAAAATTAAAAACCCACTTACCTATGCATAACCAAGTTATAAGGTCTCCCAAGGTTTCCAAACAGATGCTCTTTATCATAATACACATTATGGAAGACGATGCCATCGCACTTGATCAGGTCCGCTTGATCGTCCGGGGACCGGGTGTCTGCTAGCAGGGAACTGAACGTCATCACTATTAATATGAAGAGTTTAAAATGGTACACGAACATGACTTGACTCTGGAAGAAGAAAAAATATGAGGTTACACGTTTGCCTAGACTTTTCCCAAATATATATTAGACGGGCCTGTTGGTCTAGTGGTTAGTGGCCCTGACTGCTGAGCCGGAGGTCGTGGGTTCGATTCCCACCCAGGACAAACTTTGTGTGATGAGCATGATTGTTTGTTCTGTGTCTGGGTGTGATTTATCTATAATATGTATGTATTTATAAATTATATAAGTATGTATATCAGTTGTCTGGTTACCATAACACAAGCTCTGCTTAGCTTGGGATCAGATAGCCGTGTGTGAGTTGTCCCAAGATATTTTTATTTATTTTATTTATTATTATTATTAATTCTTTTATTTCAGGAATTTTTCCCATTATAAGAGCTACAAAATTTATACAATACATTATACATACATAAGATTATACATCACAATTTTTGTTTAATTTTACACAGACTAACTGTAACGACTGTCCAAAATCTACAAATGGCAGCCGGGACCTACCGCTGAGGCACATTCATAATTTTAGAGCAAAGTCATATCGTTGAAAACAACGCAGTAATCTCGGTATACACTGGGAGGTCACCCCATCCACGAACTAACCTAGACAAGTACTGCTTAACCTAAAGATCGGCCTTTGTCGCTGTTATTAATTAACTAGATCCTCTTCTTTATGAGGGTACTGTTGATCTGTACTTCATAATCAAAATTAAAATTCATTTATTCAAATTAGGGTGATGATCAGCATTTTTAAACATACAATACAAGACAGTCCCGCAAAACGCCCACCCTTCTCGACTACTACTATTACCATTTCATACTAGTTTCTTGCCCCTACTCGGTTTGTAGCAATAAACTGTTTAATACGTAATTGTGCGCGCTTGCCTGAACTGATATTCCAACAGAGTAATTTACAATTTAACCGGACCTAAGTCTCGTAAGATAACAAGCGGTCCATCTCAATACTTTTCTTAGCTTTGAAAAATAAACAAAGACCGATTTTAAACACAAGTCAACTAAATAAAACATGAAAATATTACTCCAATACATCTATTAATCTCTACACAAAATAACAAACTAGAAACATCAACAGAAAATACACATATTTCACAAAGCAATATATACTATCAATAATTCATTACCTTTCAAAATGAAAATCCTTAGTATTCGAAAATAAAACTATGAAACAAAACACTGAAACTCTTTTCTGAAATAAAATGAAATATAGTTTTAATCTCTCGCACGTCCGTTTCGCAGTAAGGCACGTTACTATAAAAACAACTTAATGTTATTTAAAAATTATGCATCTTCATATTTGTTTATTACATCACCATTACCGCATCCAATAATAATATTTTTGTATACAATTGTACACATATGTAAGGGTTGACAAACATCTGCAATACATCTCTTATAGTACAGGATCCGGACTATGATCGACCATCATCCATGTGTTTACGTAATCTTTTTCTTCCCTGTGTTTTCTTACTGTTTTTTTTTTATTAAAACATTGAAAATTTGATTACAAACACAATGGTATTGGTTTGTCTAAAAACCGGTCGCGATTCACGATTGTCACAGTACTTGACTTCATTTCATCAGGCAACACATTTGTAATAAATATAATTGTTTGATAAATAATAACCGCCGCTCTGATCGATCGATAGGTTAAACGTTAAACCGTGCCGTGCGTTGCCTAGGTTGGTCTGAGGATGTTTGCCCACCAAGTACACCACACCGCATTCCTGCGTGTCTCGGAAATCACGCTAATCCCTAGGTCCCAGCTGTCATTTGTAGATTTTTGGCAGTCGTAACAGAAAGTCAGTGTCCTGAAAATATGACAACCAATCTTATCAAGGTGTATCATATTACCCAGTACTAACTGGGTTGTGGAGGTCAGATAGGCAGTCGCTCCATGTAAAAAACTGGTATTCAGCCAGATGACGATGTTTGGTGTACAGATGGGTGAAGGTCGTTTTTAGGCGACATCTTAGTCTATTTGACTAGAAATTTCGTTATTACAGGACGTAGTGTGTCATTGTTTATAGTAATAGTGAGTTGTAATTCTTGTAAAGAACTGCTTTGATGGTCTAGTGGTCTGAAATTGCTGCTGGTCTTGGCTTCGGGAGCGAGAGAGATTATCCTCCAGGATTTTTTTAGTGGCAACCCGGAGTCTGGATCATGGCAAGGGGATCCTTTAAAATCCCTTCAGTTACTTTTATGCGTACGTGAAATCATCAAATAACTTCCCCCGCTCCACCCAGAGCGCGTGTCAGACTGTCAGTGTGTCAGACTTTTACTGACTTAAACCCATCCATGTTCCTTCTTTACCCTTTGCGTTCCGGAGTCGCGGTATCTCTTTCGAAAATCCCGCAACCTAGGCACCTCTGCATATAGCAGCCATCTTGACAAGATCCAGTAACCCTCAATCACTTATATATTCCATTCCTACATAACATACTCTTTGTAAGGAAATTAAGATAACCCGATCTTTACGCATACGATATATTTTTATTATGTACTTCCATGGACACCAGTTACCAAGGAACAGTTCCTAGTTGATATATCGTACTACCGATGGTATCGCAGACCGTTATTTCAAATGGTTTGTGCTCCATTCTGTGAAATGTGAAGCGAGTAATATAATGGTCTTTTGGTACTTACTAGAGTACGTATATTGCAAGAAGAGATGCGAGTTACTTGGTTTTGATGGTGTAGCCGTTTTGACGTGAAAGAGACATTAAACATCCATACATCCATCCATCCTCACAAACATTAGCATTTATAATATTAGTAGGAAGTGGGATATTAGTAGGATTAGAAAGATAGCTCGGTCCCGCGCGATATCGAAATAAAAAGTATTCTGTGTGTTATTCCAAACCATAACCTACCTCTGTGCCAAATTTCATCAAGATCCGTTCAGCCGTTTTGTCGTGTATCTCCATCCATCCTGAGTAATCAGACGGAAAGTGCTCACCATTGCTCACCATCCACAGACCCGTATATGTTAGTAGTCAATGTGTAGCCGGGAGAAGTCTTGCGACAACTTTTTTCTTGGGACCATCATCATATGCGCAAAAAAAACTTCGCAGAAGACTAGAATAGTTCCGGGAAGACTTTCGGGAGCTGACTTAGGTCTTTAACGTTTGAAAAAGATCATTCTACCGATGACAGCCAGCACCTACTTCTATGGCGCATTCGTTATTTGAGAGCCTTATACAATTCCTACGGTTGAAAAAGGGGACTATATTCTCACCGTAAATCATCTGCCTAGCCTTTTCCCAACTATGTTGGGATCGGCTTCCAGTCTAACCGGATGTAGCTGAATATCAGTATTTTACATGGAGCGACTGCATATCTGACCTCCACAACCCAGTTAATACTGGGTAATACGATACCCCTAGGTAAGACTGGTTGTCAGACTTTCGGAACACTGACTACCTGTAACGACTGTCAAAGATCTACAAATGACAGCCGGGACCAACGGCTTAACGTGCTTTCCGAGGCACGGAGGAAACTCGGTACCTATGTAACGGGTGGTCACCCATCCACAGACCAACCTAGGCAAGCGCGGCTTAACCTAAAGATCGACCCGAGCGGCTACTATTTATTTAGCCACGAGCTCCTAAGATGAATATTCTCACCGTAAATGTTGGACAAAATCAGACTTGAACGTCAAAGGTCCCTGTATTCGGGGCTCCAGGCTGGTTCGAAAGACATACCACAGCCCCGAAACACAAAGGGTTTTAGTCAGTACAAGTTTAACACTACCTTTCGCTGCACCCAGAGCGCAGTTGCCCCATGAGGGCAGTTCCTATATACAATTCGCCACACTAAACACCAAATGCCTCCTTTATTAAACATTCACTAAAAGGAATTACTGGTGTCTAACCGTACGGAACGAAGACTCACCAACCGTAAGCGCACCAAAAAACCACCTAGTGTGTTCACACAGGTGAATTTGCTTATATTAAAATATTTGCTTCAGTGACCATCTAATTTTGTAAATACGAATTTGTTTCGCGCGGTTAAGCTGGTGTGTTTGCACCGATTCGTTTTAACATGGCTGATGGATTCAAATCCTTTTGATTTATGAGTGGAATGATAATTCAAGTAAGTAAGCAAGAAATAATATATTAAGGATTAGCTTCAAAAATGCAGAAGTGCGGGAAAGAGTCTAGGCCTCAAACTTGGACAGGATCCTAATCGTGAGTGATTTGTGTCGTCACCACTTCTTTCAAAATGGTTAGCCACCTAGCGAAACACGTTTAAGTCCCATTTCGGGGTTACCAGCTTAGGGGTGTAACGAGCCGCAAGACGACTCCTGGCCACCGTAGACGCGGGTCTGTGGACGGTGAGCAATGGATAGGGAAGTTATTATATGATTTCCCTTTCGAAATATAAATGAATAAAGAATCAGTAATGCAGAAAATTGTGGATAATATTATCCAGATCGAAGGGCACTTATAATTTTGAACGCCCAATTTCTCACCAAACTTTTTTGTAAAGAAAGATAAATGAAGCACAAAGCATTGCATAAGCATATTTGTGAACGCGCATCATCCCTTGTCATCTGTTCTTCGTCTAAACTTTTTAGCGAAACTCCACCAATTACGAAAAAGTTGTCAACTCACTTCTTAAGGGGAATGCTTTCGTTTCTCGTTTGTCTATCTATTTATTATTAATAAATAAAATATTTTATTGTATTATATTTTTATGATACTAACATGGATACTTAAAAAATATAAATAAGAATGTGCATACATTTTTTATTTTGTTTATTGGACGCTTTTATCCTCAAAGGCAGGTCAGCCACATCATAACTTTAACTAAATTTTAAACTACGTGCATTTGTCTTCTGTCATTGGCTTTAGTGTTGTCCGTTTTTCTTCCTTCTGGATGTCTGTCAGATTATATGTCATCTCATCATGTGATTCAGATGACAGTTGTCAAATTTTTGAATACCATCTTCCATTTAACTATGTAATTGCCGTGCAACGCACTTTAGATTTGTGCCCAGTTAATGGCAATAAACTCACTCCCTATAACATGGGACTTAAAACAGAACCGGTAAAATATAGGTGTACTAGGTATTAGTTACACCTATAAACAACTCTTCGGGGATTGCAGATTTTTGTAATTTTCTTTTTAGCTATGATAACTAACTAAACCATAGTACTTAACTTCAATAGCAAAAACGAAAATAATGTTCTCTGATTATGTTGTACAGATAAGACATGCACCACAAGAAAAATAATTTAAAATTTTCCTCACACTGTGTCTACATATTTCATCCAACTTTCCTCTCGCAGGTCTGCTGGAAGAAATTTCTAATGAAATAAGCTGTACCTTTGTGCTCTTCTGTATTAACGTAATGTCCTGACATGTATTTTGTGTGTGCATAAATAAATAAATAGGGAAATCCTTGGAGAAACCCTAAACCTGGGAGTGGTCCATGCTAAATTAGAAAGCTAATATTATTTTTACTATTTAAATAAATTAAATTGTATGACCTACATAATTAGGTGGTATATAATTTTTAAATAAAATTTGGTGAAAATGAAAAAACGTGAAGTATTTTGAATTCTAACAATTATGTTAATATTATTTCGAACGTTTTTATTATAATTTTGTTATTTTTTATTGCTACAAATTAGTAAGTTAATTAAAGGATTTTTTTTCTTTCTTTCCTTTTTATATAAAAACGTTGCCCGACACTAGGAATTTTTCCTGTATCTTGGGTGCGTTTACAAACATTTAAACTCACATAAACAAACAGCCAGACCCGGAACAACTATCTGTAGGTCATACAAATATTTGTTCCGTGCGGGGATCGAACCCGCGACACGTAGCGCAGCAGTCAAACGCTTAGCCACTGCGCCAACCGTGTCGTCAATTTAATCTGGAGAGCAAATTTGTTGCTATTTTTATTTAAAAGTAAATAAATTACTGTAACGTATGTTGCACGGAATAAAAGTCTTTTTTATTTTTGATTTTTTATTTAACACAGGCACCTCCCCTTAAACAAAAAAAAACTTTTTCGTCGAGACCCGGTGAGATTTCTTTGTGTAATGAAATGGTCTAAGCATTTAAACTTTACACAAAAGATGCCTGTTTTAAAGTTTAAGTAATGTTTCTAACTCTCAAGTATGTCTGTCAGTTTGTGAATCACAAATAGAAATATATACTTATTGTTGAAAAGCCGAGGACGACGAGACAATGTGTAACTTTTAATAACGTAATTATTCTGTGGATACAGAACTTTTTTTGATGAGAAAGGAAATGGAAATGTCAGCGACAGGTATCTTAACAGTTTCTAGAAATTACTTTGTAACAGTTATGTTAGTTAAATATCAGACAGAATGGTACCAAGGTTAAGTTCAGAAAAGTTTCTATTAGACGATATTATCATTGAGTAGCGTTACTATAACTTTGAAGTATTGTATCATTAACTAGGTAACTTAGAAATATTATGAAATATCCTTAGAGCCGAGGCCTAAGCACGAGCGCTGTCTGTCAAGACCCTTTATCTCGGAAACGCGTGAAGGTATAGAGTTGAAATTAAAACTATATACTCAAGTTCAACAAGTCAACTACGTACAGTTCGTAAGTTACTCAAGTTTTTACGACACGGTTGGCGCAGTGGTTGAGCGATCGACTGCTGCGCTGCGTGTCGCGCGGTCGATCCCCGCACGGATCAAATATTTGTATGACCTACATGTAGTTGTTTCGGGTCTGGCTGTTTGTGTATGTGAGTTTCAATGTTTGTAAAGGCATCCCCGATACAAGAGAAATACCAAGTGTGGCCACGATTCCGAGAGTACCCACGTTTAAAAAAAAGTCTGTGGTGCCTTGGAGATTTGAAGAAAAGAACTTTCTAACATTACGTAGTCATGTTGCATTTTCCATGCATGCGTTTATGTTGCAGACGTAATCAAAATCTATGCTTCCCGTTAACCTAGTCATGACATTTAGCAAGAAGTAATATTATTGAGTTCCAGTAGAGGGAAACATACATTTGTAGATGCATCATCAACAAATGTTTGCACGGAACCAGAGGTGCGAAAGTCCGACTCGCACGGCAAAAAATAAAACCGACTTCCAAAAAAAAAACGAAAAATTAATATACTTCCGGAAGTCGGTGGCAAAAAGTCAACGAAACAAACAATGATGACCGACTTCCGGAAGTAAAGTGATTTTTTACTTCTTTTTTGGAAGTCTGAAAAAAGTTTCTTTTTAAAGAAAACACGATTTACAAACGTTAAAGCATAAATAGACAGAAGAACAACACAAATAAAATATATTCTCCATCTAATATATAAGCCTTTTAACTGACAGAATATCATCATCTGCCTAGCCTTTTCCCAACTATGTTGGGGTCGGCTTCCAGTCTAACCGGATGCAGCTGAATATCAGTATTTTACATGGAGCGACTGCCTATCTGACCTCCACAACCAGTTAATACTGGGTAATACGATAACCCTTGGTAAGACTGGTTGTCAGACTTTTGGAACACTGACTACCTGTAACGACTGTCAAAGATCTACAAATGACAGCCGGGACCAACGGCTTAATGTGCTTTCCGAGGCACGGAGGAAACTCGGTATGTAACGGGTGGTCACCCATTCACAGACCAACCTAGGCAAGCGCGGCTTAACCTAAAGATCGACCCGAGCGGCTGCTATTATTTAGCCACGAGCTCCTCCTTAACTTAACTGACAGAATATGTGGAATTTTAAAGGTCCATTGTGATGAAGGAAACGAATCTCATTACATACACAGCTATTTCCAACCATCGCCATTTTGGTATGACACAAAATAAGCATACTTAATATTGACTTCACTCGCGAGGTTGTTGACATGTGGGATATAGAGTCAGAGATCATTGTGCCGATAGTCGTTACAACTAATGGTTTAATTGTATCCTATATGTTATTCCAGACCATAACATACCTCTATGCCAAATTTTATCAAAATCCGTTCAGCCGTTTTGACGTGAAAGAGTAACAAACATCCATAGATCCATCCATCCATCCTCACAAACATTCGTATTTATAATATTAAAAGGATAATATTTTTGTGTTCACCAAAAATACTGGGGCCTTAGTCTGCTATTACAATAGTGTCAGAATGGTCGATCACTGATCGCATAATGGTTGATTTTGACAAGTTTAGTATGTAGTAGATGTCAAAATCAACCATTATGCGATCAGTGATCGACCATTCTGACACTATTGTAATAGCAGACTAAGGCCCCTGATCGTGCACCAAATATTCTTTCCTGAATGTTAAAAAAATTCGTAGGTTAGGTTAGGTTAAAACTGTGACCCCATACGCCAGTAACGACTTGCATTAATAGAAAATGGATAAAGATATATAACACTTTTTTATTGTAGTGCGCTGATGCTCGTTATGACATATTTTAATTAACATATTTTGGTGCACATTCAGTATATTTGGTGGAACACAGGCAAAATTAGGTAAACGAAATGGGAATAAATTGAAGTGCTTTTATATACCATCCATATTAATAGAATGTAATGTTAAGAAGAAACATGAACAAAGAATCTAAATCAAATGATTAATGCCAAAAGGGCCTCAGCTCAGCATAATACCAGATGACAACACAAAGCCGCCACCTGACGCTGATTTCCAGCTGCAGCCCACGAGTGCCATACACTCGAAAACATAAACAAAACACATAGGTATGTGTTTTGTTTATGTTTCTTATATTGTTAGACCTAACGTATTTTTATAATGTTAGACCTAACCTAGATAGTCTAGATGGACCATCAACAGCAACAAACACACACTTCTTTAATTCATTTCGTGTCGACGACGGCGCGTTCTTGTTCCACGGGCGTCTCATTGTGTCAGCAAAACAGAGGAGCCTCCCATGGCCACTACCAGCCGGGTTGTTCGAAAGAGATACCCGGAACATAATGGGCAAAAGAAAGAACAGTGATGAGTTTTAGTGAGTAAAAGTCTGAAACTCCCATCCGCTCCGTCCGGAGCTGGGGAAGTTATTTCAAACTCAAAGCATTTATTTCAATTAGATCATTACAGGCACTTTGAATCTCAAGAAACAAAATGATGAAGCTACAGTCCCGGTCACAAGGCATAATAACTTGTGAAAGTATCGTAGTTGCCCATTCCAAAGCGTTAATCTCTATGGAGAAGAATGGGCAAGAAACTCCATGGATACTCTTTTAAATTACAAAATTGACGTTTATGGTTCTCCACAAAAATAAAGGGTTTTCAAATACTTGTAAGTAATAAACATAGACACCAGAACATCCAAGGACAACATTCTAAAGGAATGTGCTCACATGTCTCGACCCATTTACCCCATTTGCCCCTTGTTTCATGTGATCATTACGACCCCATTATACTCTTCCAGTTCCAGCCTTTTTACCTTTATAACGTCTTTTGATTATATAACAACAAATATTTATGAGTTTGTTTCTTACTGTTAATATGAGACAAAGAAAAGTAAAGATATTTTTATTATTATTATATACAACTAGCTTCCGCCCGTGACTTCGTCCGCGTGGCATAGTTACTTTGGGCTTTTTTTTTGGGGTGGGAAATCATCCAATAACTTCCCCCGCTCTGGGCGGAGCGGGGGGGGGGTTGTCAGACTTTTACTGACTAAAACCCACCCATGTTCTTTCTATTGCCCTTTGCGTTCCGGGGCCGCGGTATCTCTTTCGAACAACCCGCAACCCCGGCAGGCGGAGGCCCTGGCAAGCCCCTCTGCTTTGCTGACATCTCTTTGAGGCGCGCGTGAAACACTAACGCGCCGTCGACACGGCCTGTCGTCAATAGACGGACGGATGGTGAGCTACCCATTGCTCACCGTTCACAGACCCGAGTTACTTTGCTAACGCTAACTTTAACCTGCGTGACGATCGAAAAAAAAACTTATCTTTCTCCCCCTTATCTCTATATCCCCTAATCCCAACTATCTCTGTACCAAAATTCATCAAAATCAGTTTAGCTATTTAGGCGTGAAGGCGTAACAAATAAACTCGCTTTCGCTTTTAAAATATTATTAGTAAGGATAACGTAAACAGAATAGAATAAACTAAAATTTAAACCAACAAAGACCGTATGTAACCGAGGTTTAAAAACTGTAGTCTTAATGAATACGCGTACAAAATCCTTACTAATAATATAAAAGCGAAAGTTAGTTTGTTTGTTTGTTACGTCTTCACGCCTAAATGGCTAAACCGATTTTGATTAATTTTGGTACAGAGATTGTTGGAACCCTGGAGACGGACATAAGTTATTTTTTTTTAAAAAAAGATTGAGATATGAGGGAGAAAGAGGAAAGAAAAGGGAAATCTTTGCTTTGCTGTTACACTAAATAAGGCGCAAGGGCAAAAACTACAGGTAGCAGGTTCCTGCAAATCAGGAAAGGAGAACTGTGTTTCCCCGAATTTAACGCGAGCGAAGCCGCGGGCAAAAGCTAGTATTTTATATTTTGTTTGTTAAGCTCCTGTTGTGGGACAAAATTATGAGCTGTAAACGAGTAATAATACACACATTTTTATAAAAACATATTTGTTTTAAGTAAATATTTGAACGCAGAGAGTGTTTGTCCATACTTACATTACGTCACTGCGAAATAATTATTATTGTGTTAAAATTTCAATTTTATTTGTCGCAGGGAAAGCAACCAAAAAACAAAAAATAAGAAAAATGACCTACACATAGTTGTTTCGAATCTGGCGGTTTGTGCATGTGAGTGTAAATGTTTGTAAACGCACCCACGATACAGAAGAAATTCCTAGTGTGAGGCAACGTTTTTTAAAATAAATAAATAACATAATGAGTCAAATATGAACGCAACGACTATACACTCATGACCGATCGCTTTGGTTAAGACGTGGCGTCCGTAAAACGTGATAACGACTAATTAAATCAACACTAAATTCAATGTCAAGAATTATGCACACATACGTAATACATTTTCAATCGACTAAAGGCCAAACAAACTGTATTTAGTACCTACTTCTTAAAAGTGTTGTAACATCACTATTTAGTTGTACTATTATGGTCTTCACTAGTCTATGTATTATCTGTGATCTCCCGGCGCTCTGCCTCACTTCTTCCTGTCATGTCTTACGATGTGTACCTACCATGTCTCCTGTCAATAAACCAGTATCATACTTAATGGACATCTTTTATTAAGAATCCAACATAACATGGTGTCAGAAGTCATCTGAAGAAGTCATCTAAAGAAAAATGTCACAAGTCGGCGACGCGACCAGGCAAGTCGGCCATGACGGTGAGTCAACTTTCAACTCACATATCAAAAATTTCAACATATCGTCGGATCCAGCTCATAACAACGCTGAATCATGGAAAAAATGGTCGCAAGCATTTGAGCTATATTTACTAGCGACAGGCCTTGACAAAGCAACTGAGAAACGCAAAATAGCCATTCTACTGCACTCAATCGGTGAGCGAGGTCTGAACATTTTCAATACCTTTAACCTAACAATCAATGGCAGCACGCTTGAAGAGGTGAAAACAAAATTTGATAAATATTTCGAGCCAAGAAAAAATATCACGATGTGCAGATACCTATTCTTCACACGTAAGCAGGAAAAATCCGAAAGCATCGACGAATTCCTCATGGATTTGGAGAATAAAAGCAGAGAATGTGAGTTTGGCACGCTCAGGGAATCGCTCATCAAAGATATTTTCATTGCAAACCTCAATTTGGACTTGTCACATGTGCGTCAAAGGTTACTGCAAGAACATGACTTAACATATCAGAGAATGCAAGAGCTAGCGAGGACGCTCATAGTCGCACAGCAGGATGCTGAGAAAATAGTCAAAGGGAGCAGCATCGCCAGTGAAAACGTCATGCATCTCAGTCGGAGGAGCCGTAGTCGAGGAGATGGTCAACAGCGAGCTTCCAGTCGCAAGTCAGCTTCAAGCAGTCGCAAGCCAGCTTCAGGCAGTCGCGAGTCACCTTCAGCTTCAAGCAGCTCGAAGACATGTAGCCGCTGTGGGCAGTCTCATCGCTACAAGTGTCCAGCTCAAGGAGTTCAATGCAGGTCATGTAAATCTTATAATCATTTTGCTAAATTTTGTCTCAAAAATAAAAAAGTCAGTCAGTTGCAATCGTTTAATTCAGATAAGGGTAGTCAAGATTATTTCGTAGGTATACTGAATAGTCAAAGTCATAATAGTCAAAGTCATAATGGTCAAAGTCATAATAGTCATTCTCACGGTCAGTCACTCAGTCAGACCAGTCAGTCAGTCAGTCAGTCCAGTCAGGTCCTATGTCCAGTCAAAAAGTCACGGTCAGTCAGTCAGTCAGACCAGTCAGTCAGTCCAGTCAGGTCCTATGTCCAGTCAAAAAGTCAAAAGAAAAAATGTCAGAGTCTCAATGATGAAATCAGTCACATGTCGGAGGGATTTCACAATAAGGCACAGTCGTCCAGTCAGTCACATAATGGATCATCAGTGGTCAATACTTTGAATCACTCAAAGCAGTCGTGGCAAATTTGCTTATTGGTAGGAGATACAAAAGTCAACTGCATAATAGACTCAGGTGCAGATGTCAATATATTGTCAAAACAAACATTTCAAAATGTTAAAAGTCAAAATAAGCTGTCAAAATTGTCACTTGTCAAATGTCAAATAAATGTCAAAGGATTTGGTGGAAAATCCATTCCGATTTTAGGCAAAGTCAACTTAATTTGTAATTTTTGCTTAAACAATAAGAACATTGTTGAAAACATAATGTTTATAATACCAGATATAGAGTGTCCAAATGTCCTTGGTCTCCCAATTTGTGAAAAGTTAGGTATAATAAAACGTGTCTTTTCAGTATCAAAACAAGACTTTTGTGAACAAATTCATACACAATATAATGATGTATTCCAGGGTCTTGGCTGTCTGCCTCCAGTCTGTCATCTAAAACTCAAGCCTGATGCAGTACCATGTGTGGATCCGCCCAGGAAAGTCCCATTCGCATTACAAGGGAAACTGCGTGAGGAGTTGGATCGCATGGAGAAAATGCAAGTCATAGTAAAGGTTACAAAACCTACAGAGTGGGTTAATTCAGTCGTTGTAACAGTAAAAAGTTCAGGTCAGTTACGAATTTGTCTTGATCCTAGAAATTTAAATAAAAATATCATGAGGGAACATTATCCACTCAAGTCAATTGATGAGATTAGGTCTCAGCTCGAAGGGGCTGTATGTTTTTCTCATTTAGATGCATTTTCAGGGTTTTGGATGCTACGTTTAGATGAATATAGTTCAGAATTATGTACCTTTCAAACACCATTTGGTAGATATAAATATTTAAGATTACCATACGGCATAAATGCCTCATCAGAAATATTTCAAAGAGTCATGATGAATTTGTTTGGTGATATAGAAGGAGTTCTAATTTTTATTGACGATATTTTAGTGTATGGTCCAAACGAGTCAATTCACAATGAAAGATTACATAAAGTCATGCAAAGAGCTCGTCAAGTCAATTTAAAATTTAACAAGTCAAAGTGTAAATTTTCACTGTCAGAAGTATGTTTTTTAGGTTATGTCTTCAGTAAAGATGGTGCAAGGGCAGATCTTGAGAAGGTCAAAGCAATTGTCAACATGCCCACACCACAAAATGTCAAAGAGTTACAGAGAATACTAGGTATGATAAACTACCTAGGACCTTTTATAAGTAACCTGTCAGAAAAAACACAAATGTTAAGAAATCTTTTAAAAAAAGATGCAGTCTGGACTTGGGATGAAAATCATAGTCAATGTCTGAGGAAACTGAAGGATGAAATTACAAATTCACCAGTTTTAGCTCATTATAATCCCAAGATTCCATTAGTCTTGTCAGTCGATTCGTCAAAGTCAGCGTTAGGTGCAGTCATTTTACAAAAAAATAAACCTATAGCATACAGTTCGAAAACTTTAACTCAAACCCAAGAAAGGTATGCTCAAATAGAGAAGGAGCTGCTAGCAATTCAATTTGGTTGTGAAAAATTTCACCAATATGTATATGGTAACAGAGTCACAGTTCACACTGATCATAAACCATTAGTCTATCTGTTTAAAAAACCATTACATGATGTCCCAGCTAGATTACAGCGTATGATGTTAACTTGTCAAAAATATGATTTAGAAGTTATACATGTCCCAGGTAAAGAAATGTTTATATCAGACACTTTGTCAAGAGCCGCCTTGAAGGATCACTATATACCTGAAAATGAATCAGAAATGTCTTGTCATGTTAATCTAATGTATGCTAACTTAGCAATTACAAAAGAATATAGTACACAATTGGCACAGGAAACCAGAAAGGATGAATCCTTGCAATTATTAAAAAAATATTATAATGAAGGATGGCCAAACAATAAAAACAATGTCAGTCCATTGGTAAAACCATTTTGGAATATTCAAGGGGAAATTCATGTAATTAAAGATTTAATTTTCAAAGGCTCAAAATTAATAGTACCACAGTCTATGTACAAAGGAATGTTAGAACAGATTCACAAAGGTCACCAGGGTATAAACAAATGTTTAAAACTAGCTAAAGAATCTCTGTATTGGCCAAATATGTCAAGTGATATTAAGAATTTAGTAGACCAATGTCTTATATGTGCTAAGTTTAAACAAAGCAATCAAAAGGAACCACTACAAAATTTTGAAATCTGTAAATACCCATGGCAACAAGTAGGTATTGATTTAATGCATTTTGATAGTTTAGTATATTTAATTGTCACAGACTATTACTCAAAATACATAGAAATAGCATTATTAAATAAAAATAGTCCATCTCAAAATGTTATTACTCATTTAAAGTCAATTTTTGCACGCCATGGAATACCATTGTCACTAGTCTCAGATGGTGGACCTCCTTTTCAGTCAATCCAATTCAAATTTTTTTTGCAAGAATGGGACATAGAACATGTTGTTACTAGCCCATATCATGCACAGTCAAATGGACAAGCAGAGAGTTCAGTCAAAATTATAAAAAACATGCTAAGAAAATGCAAAGAAAATGGATCAGATCCATACATAGCATTGTTACAATATAGAAATACAGGTAAAAATAATTTTTCATCACCAGCACAGTTACTCATGTCTAGGAACTTAAGAGATAACATTCCAACATCATATAAGAAGTTAAAGCCAAAAGTGGTAACATTTAAAGATTACAAAGAGTCTGTCAAGAAAAATGATCAAAATAAGTCAAAATACTACAATAAGAATGCCAAGTCAATGTCTATGTTACATCATAATGATCATGTCTATTTTAAGAGAAACCCTAGTAGCAACTGGGAACAAGCTATTGTTAAGCAAAGATTGTCAAATAATAGATCATATGTTGTTGAGGATGTCAATGGAGTTAGGTATAGGAGGAATAGAATTCACTTAAGACATAAATATTCTCATAATTGTGCTAACCCTCCAATGCAATCCAACTCGTCACAAAGGGGAGAGGAAGGTGACAGACAGGAGTCTAGGCATCAAGGATCCTCATCTCAACAATCCTCAAATGTAACAACTAGGTCAGGTCGTATTGTAAAACCTACCAGAAGGTTAATTGAAGAAATTGATTAAGTTAAGTTATAAATAAAGTCATAAGTAAAGTTTAAGTATAACCATAAGTATAATTAAGCATGTTGTCTTGTATAAAATCAAATAGCATAGCACTTATATTAATTGTCAGTCAGGGGTCTAATTTGAACTCAACAAGGGGGATGTTGTAACATCACTATTTAGTTGTACTATTATGGTCTTCACTAGTCTATGTATTATCTGTGATCTCCCGGCGCTCTGCCTCACTTCTTCCTGTCATGTCTTACGATGTGTACCTACCATGTCTCCTGTCAATAAACCAGTATCATACTTAATGGACATCTTTTATTAAGAATCCAACATAACAAAAAGCAACAAAAGAAACAAGAATACTTTCAAAAAAATAACCTTTATTTCCCATTGAACTGTCCATTTCCACAAAATTGCCTGAATTGTGAGCACTCCAAGAATTCTAAGACTTCACACATACATTTAACAGCACTCTCGGTGTAAATACAACTATAACGTGGAACCCTGTATCACTTTAGAAAAAGGCAGCTATTTGAACTAGCCCTTAAAACTGCCTTTTGTTGTTCCGTATGCAAAGGTCCTATTACTAAAGCTCCACTATCTGTTCGCTCGTCCGTCTGTCAGTGTATCTTTGAACCGCAAAAGGAAGAATTTTATAAATTTTAACAAAGTGTGCATTAGTATACTCGCTTTAACAAAAAAATATCTGTTCACTCGTCCGTCTGTCAGTGTATCTTTGAACCGCAAAAATAAGAATTTTATAAATTTTAACAAAGTGTGCATTAGTATACTCGCTTTAACAAAAAAAAAAACATTAAATAAATTAACCAATCATACGGGATTCCAATATAAGGAAAGTGTATTTTTTTCAAGTACCAAATACAGCACATTACACATCGGTGAAGGGAAGAATCGTGAGGAAACCTGGACTTGTCATTAATATAAGTCAGAAATCGCCAACCCGTCTAGAGCAAGCGTGGTGATCAATGCTCGTGTATTCTCTGTATGAGAAAAGGCGTTTGCCCAACAGTGGGACAGTTATTAGCAAGTATTATCCTTACTAATATTATAAAAGCCAAAGTGAGAGAGATAGTTGGGACCCTGGAGACGGACATAGGTTAAAAAAAGTGGGATAAGGGGGAGAAAGAGGGAAGAAAAGAGGAGAGAAAGTTTTTTTTTTATCATCACGTGGCTTAAAGTTAGCGTTAGACCACTATGCCACGCGGACGAAGTCGCGGGCGGAATGCACGATGACCAGTCTCCACACAATGCCAATAGATGTACAGCGCCGCCAAAGCTGGTCCAGAAAGCAATGGCGAGATGACCTAGATGCGTACCATGAGGGCTGGATCGAAGTGGCACGAGAAAAGAGTTCGTGAAAAGTTTTTTTTTTAACTTTTCCCACACTAAGAATTTCTCCTGTATCGTGGGTGCGTTTAGAAACATTGAAACTCACATACACAAACAGCCAGACCCGAAACAACTACCTGTAGGCATACAAATATTGTTCCGTGTGGAGATCGAACCCGCAATACGCAGCGCAGCAGTCGATCGCTCAGCCACTACGCTAATCGAGTCGTCGTGTCGTAATTTGGGAAGGCAGCATTGTCTAGAAAAGAAAAATACTGTATGGCTCTACGGAACCTTGCTAAGACGAGTCCGGCTCGCACTAGGCCGGTTTTTTCAACAAGCATGTAATAAGGGTCTCTTGGACCCCAGGATCTGTCACAATCAAAGCACCACTTGGGGTCTAAAAGGGTACATATGGAGAAAAAGCAACACTTAACTAAAACGATATGGAAATTTTCTCATAATGTTCTTCGGGTGTTTTTTTGTGGAATCTTGGGTGTGAATGTACTGTAGTCAGTGTGTTCCCAACTTTAATGGAAGGGACATCGTTTACAGACTATTTCTTTGGATGAAATTGGAAGTCTTGTGTGACCTTTATTCACTTTAATTTGGTTTGAGTGGTCCCTGAACACTAAGGTTTCTTTTTTTAGTGAAACTAAACGTGACAAGGACATTTATACAGAGGCCCTGAACATGCGTGCGGTGTAGTTGTATCGTAAATTCGACAATTTTAAAACTAAAATATCCATGTACAACTGTAAGTACCAAGACTGTAACTTATCAAGAAAAACGACACGGTTTGTACTAGAAGGACGGACGGTGAGATACCTATTGCTCACCGTCACCAAACCCGCGTCTACGATGGCCGAGAATCGCATCTCAAACAACTGCTTTCATCATGCTTTTAACATTTTTACCATGTACTGTACGTTTGTTTTGTCCGCTGCAAAATCACATTTACTCCAATATCCACACAATATTCAGCATGAAGTATAAATAAATCATACACGTACTCATAAATACATAAGCGTTAGGTCCTATCCTAACAGTACCACTGTGTATTCCCAGTGGGGCAGCTAAACCAAAAAATTGAACAAAAGTTTAACTCCTTACGACAAACAAAAGCGCACGCACACAAAGACACGTTCCACGTATTACGAGTGCACGTGCACTCGCGACCGGCATTTGTTTGATATCACCGTACGTACATGTTGGTGAGTGCGCCTGTTCTCGCCCTTTGCATAGAGAAGGCCGACTTTGAAGTGCTTTTACCCAATCATGTCACGATTTGTCTTTTAGTCAAAACGGAAGACGGTGAATAGTAGTCTTCAATATCAATATTTTAAAGATTTATATCTTTGTAACGAAAAAACTCAATAAAATTTTATTTTTAATTAAAAAAAAAACCCCACTCTAGGAATTTTTCCTGCATCGTGGGTGCGTTTACAAACATTTAAACTCACATACACAAACAGTGCCAGACCCAAAACAACTACCTGTAGGTCATACAAATATTTGTTCCGTGCGGGGATCGAACTCGCGACACGCGGCGCAGCAGTCGATCGCTCAGCCATTGCGCCAACAGTGTCGTTAAAAAAAACATTGGTCATATAACATCACGCTACGTCGCTTCGGAGCTGAGTAGGGGTGCAAAAGCTGCCTTTATAAACCAGTTTAGCTGGTTGAAGGCGGGTCCAGCTAATGACTAGCCCCTAGACAAGGCTTTCCTACTTCTAGACTTCTGTGACAGCAGTCACAGAGCTATGAATGACAGCCGTCACCTTGCTTAACGTGTACTGTTTTGCCTTTTGGAAACAGAACCCTAATAATAGCCACCCATCAACGTCGCAAACACGTACAGCTGTTATTACTAATGGATGGGCCTCGCTGGAGAAGCCACTGCATTTACCTGATCTTGACGGGTCCACCCTTTATAGCAGAACTTTTTATGTCATAATTTTATTTTGCATAACAACGGATGGCATAAACTTCACTTCGCAGAAAATTGTTTAGCTGACACTCATTTATCATACAGTCTAAACTCATAATTTTGTAAGTCAGAATCATCTCTAGGCATAAACTTAATATCCATAATATTTAAAAAGTAGAAACATCATATCGCAGAAAGTTCACAGTCAGAATCGTCTTTTGGCATATATTTTATATCGATAATCATTAAACATCAGAATTATCATATCGCAGAAAGTTTATCTATATCTTTATATCATCTTTGTCATTATAAGTTGTCATTTATTTTAATTAATTATTTCTTTAAAATAATGTTATTTATTTTAGTTATTGTTTAATTGAATTTGAAATAATGTCATTGAATTCAATAAGTAATTGAGGCGTATAGAATCATATGCAGCTAAATCCGTATAGTACCTAAATTCACTTGAGAATGGCAACCTAAGCGTCACTCAACTAGTAAACAGTTTCACCTATCACTCAGTATCTAAAGCAGCCATATCCTTCACAAATAACGTTCAAAAACTCAGCTTAGAATCAAAATCATCTATATCCTCGCTTGTGAGAATCAAACACAGCTAAAGTTGCAATCGACCAATCGGAGAGCTTCATTGCCGCAAATTCAAAATGGCTGTCAGTTGTGATTTGTACACTGTGGAGGTTGTTTGCGTTACGTTATTTTTAGCGAAAATATTAGATTTTTGAGCAGTTGGAACGTTTAAAAGTGATTTAATACTTAATCCAATGTGTAATGGAGCAACCTGTGAAAGAAGCATTACCAGGGAAGGCCAGGAAACGACAAAAACATCCTGAGAAATGGAAGGCGAATTTGGCAAAAAAAGAGAGGTTAGTGCCGACTAGTGATGCACTGCCATTATTGTGTTTTCACGTTATTCTCATACATTATTTTAAATTTTGATAAAATTTATTTTGTATAACATATTTATGTATATTGTGTATATAAAAGTTCTTCACTGATAAGATAACGAAAAGATTCTTTAAGATATCTGTCACTAATGTGAGAGATATCTTTTTTCACACATTCGCTGCGGTCTACGTTCTGACAAAGTTAGTTTTTTTTTCACTATTAGTTATAAGCGTATGAATAATTCAAACAAATACTTTACAGGTACTCGTCGCATAGTTTACCTGAACCAGTTACGTGTAAACATGACACAAAAAAATATCAGTGCAAGAAATTGAAGTTACAAGATCTCCTGAGATTTCATAACACATTTTACGCAACGCCAATAAAAAAACAACAGGATGCTATAATATTAAAATGCTGTTCTGCAAAACAAATTCAGCGCAGACGACCTACCAAAAATGTAAGGAAGGGCAGAGAATGCTCTATTAAGTATGCAATATATGTCAAAAAACAACTTGTGCCAGTGTGCCAGCAAGTATTTTTGAAAACACTCGGTATAACTAAATATCGTGTGCAGTATGTCATGAGGACATTCTTCTCTACAGGACAGCTCGCTAGTGAAAGAAGAGGTGGTGACCGTAAAACACAAAAGTATGATCCTCTCAGGCAATCCGTTCACAGATTTATAAAATCTTTGAATTGTATTGAGGCACACTATTGCCGAAGTTCGACTCGTCAACGAAAATATTTGCCTAGCGAACTCAATATAAAAAAGTTGTACAAAATGTATAAATCTCAAAACCCTGAAAGTGCAGTAAAATTATCGTATTTCCGAGCGATCTTCAATATGGATTTCAATTTAGGTTTTGGAAACCCTAGAACCGATGCTTGCTCCAAATGCATCGAATTAACTGAAAAAATCAAAACAGAAAAAGACTCTTCCAACAAAGTAAAATTAATTACAGAAAAAAGAGTACATGCGCTGAAGGCAAAAGCATTTTTCAACTTACTGAGAGAGAAAAAAGAAGGAATGGCAACATTTTCTTTTGACTGCCAGAAGAATTTGGTACTTCCCAAAGTTCCGGATCAAAGTTGCTACTATAGTAGGCAACTATATTTATACAATTTTGCAATAATTCGTGGGTCCTCTAATGACCCTTTAAATAAAGATAATTCTCATTCTTTTGTCTGGACTGAGAATGAGCACTTTAAAGGAAGTAATGAAATAGCATCTGCTGTTTATCACACACTTAATCAAAGTGATCTGACAAATGTAAATCACATCCGTCTGGTGGCAGACGGATGTGGCGGACAAAACAAAAATAGTGTAATGTTAGCTATGTGTTCTCGTTGGCTTTTAGACAACGGGTCTATAAAAAAGATGGAATTGGTGTTTCCTGTAACAGGGCACTCTTTTATGCCCGCGGATAGAATTTTCGGTAATATCGAAAAAGAAATACGTAAGAGGGAAGTCATTACTTCCCCTTCTGAGTATGCTGCAATTATTGGCCAATATACTACAGTCACAGAACTTACAAGCATACCTATTTACAACTGGAAAAACTGGAAATGTTTTGGTACGTGGGGAGATATTTTTCAATTCAGATACGGGAGTACCAAAAAGCATCTTCAAAATTGGTAAAAAAGCCGAAATGATACAGGCTTCCGTAATTCCGAAAGGTGTGGAGGTTAAACAACTGAAACTCCGAGATGTTAGGAAGCTCCTTACAAACCATTATGGTGACAATTGGCCAAGCCTGCCAGATTTGAAATTCTATTCGGACGTAATAAATAACTTATCAGATATTGAACAAGAAGCAGGCGAAGGAGAAGAATGCGAAGAGGAAGAACGCGAAGGAGAAGATATTTGCCAGATGTGTGATGAAGAGTGTAATTTGAGAGTTTAATAATAAACATACTTCTTTCTTTTCATATAAACCGTAATTTACTTACTATCCTTATTTTTATTAAAATATAAAATAAAAAACTGTGTTTGTTGGTTTATTTTTGTTTCGTACACTGTTTTTGTAGCATGTTGCACATCACTAGGTGAATGACGTCATAGGTTTATTGTTAGAAACAAATACAGCTTTAACCGTTTCACTTACAATCAAAGACAGCAAAATCCTGAAGTTGGTAACAAAAACAGCTACGTGGATTTTAATTTATTCAATATCTATTTAAGCCACCACTATGGTTGTCCCAGTGCTTTAGTCTTATATTTATATTCCTACATTAAGTCTTTAGGAAGTTTTCTATTTTATAATGGCAAAAGTACAATGAAAAGAAAGATTATTTTTGTTTTGTGAAAAATTTGTCAGATTGGATTAAGCTGCTTTTGATTCTATACGCCTCAATTATCCTAATCTAACTAGTTCAGTTCCGGGTAACCTACATAAAACAATCTCTTTTTTCTATTAATGCAAGTCGTTTCTGGCGAAGGAGGTCGCAGTTTTAACCTAACCTAACCTAGCCATTACTGCCGTCTGCATAGTATGCCAAGTGAAATTATACCATCATTTTCCTGCCCTTGTCCCATTCTATTTGGGGTCGGCGCAACACGTTTTCTTCTTCCATTCTCCCCTATCAGACGTCACGGCATCATCATAATATATTATTTGGTATAATTTTTTAAAAAAATTAAGTGAAATTATACCAAATAATATATTATGCGAAATTTGAACTCTGCCAATCGCAATTATACTAAATGTAATTCTGCCATCTTAAAAGTATGCCATTGTTAATTCGAAGTTTTAAACATTATGCCAAACGATAATTATACCAAATAAGTTTTATGCCTTTAAAATGTTCGTTTAAAGAAAATTATGCTAAGTGTGTTATGCCAAAAAAAATTCGGAGCATCAAGATTCTGCCAGATAGAGGGAACCCGATCTTGACGAAACCTTGTGACTCGGTAGGTAGAAAAGCACAAACCGACGGTTCCTACGTAGGTACATAAGGTTAAGTCAAAAACCGAGGTTGAACAGGAAAGCGTAACTTGTGTTCAACACGCTCTAGAAATAATTCTATGAGCAATAATAAATATTTTCTTTCTACAATATTTTAACAGTTTTAAGAGCTTTCTAATGTTATTTACACATAAGTATATTACTTTTTCACGTTTCCTTGAAAAAACTGATAAATTACCGTTTCTACGACACTTATCCGTTGTATTTATAATAATTGTTCTCTTATACAATTTCTAAAACAAGGTAAATAAATTAAATAAAAATCGTATGTCAGCATGTGCGCATAGATAATCTAAAACCAATGATACCATAAAAAAATGCCATTTTCGACATGTCTTTATGTACGTAGGAACCGTCGAAACACTAACCTGGATGTAGAACAGAAGTTGACATGGAATTTTACCAACAACGGGGCCTTGTAGGGGGCCGGTCGGTCGGCAATCTCGTAAACTTGCTGCACTGCAGTTGCTGTACACTGCACTTTGCACTTATCGATGACCGAATACCAAACATCAGTCAGGGAACCACTAGCGAGGCATTAGTTTAATAATAAACTAGCTTTTTCCCGCGGCTTCGCTCGTGTTAAATTCGGTATAACACAGTACCTGCTACCTGCAGCTTTTGCCCTTGCGCCTTATTGATTTGTAATAGCAACGCTAAGTTTTCCCTTTTCTTCCCTGGTATCTCACTTTTTTTTAATAAAAATTAGTTAATGTCCGTCTCCTGGTTCCCAACTATCTCTGTACCAAAAATCATCAAAATCGGTTAAGCCATTAAAGCGTGAAGAGGTAACAAATAAACTCATATTCGCTTTTATAATATTAGTAAGGAAGAATAGGTTAGTTTCCAGGGTCAAAGTAATTACATTCTATTTAGTCCGTCTTTTAGATTATTCAAAAATAAGGGACGCGTATTTTTTTATTTGTAAAATAGATCAATAATGGCAAAAATATAACCCATTAAAGTAATGTGTGACGTCTCTTGTTGCGAAAAAATGCGTGTCCCTTATTTTTGAATAATCTAAAAGATGGACTTATATTTTTTTGGAAACTAGCCTATTATTTTCACGGACACGCGGCCAAATCAAACCGCCTTGTCACTTTCATGATTCTTAAGAGATATTGCCTTGTTCTGCCGCAACGTGGCGCGCGCGTCGACCAAATTACAGTATGTGTTTGCATTGGTTTAAATTACGGAGGGAAAACATTTTGTATTTAAGAAACAATGTTAGGGATTGGTTTAATGTTTATACAACTTAGTTAGGAGTCCCCCGAAACTGGCCTTCTGTAACTTTCTATTTTGTGGCTAGACCTAGTTTTTACGGTCTAACCTAGACTGGTACTGAAGGCTTAGATAAATTGAATCATGTTATAAGGGTTCGATCGGCGATATATTTTATGTATTTGTAATAATATTTGCAGAGTGTTTTGTCATTTATATCCGTTTTAGGTTTTTGTTGCTAGTTCTCTAAACAAGGTTTAAATCCTAACTATAGTTTTAATAAAAGCTTGCAAAAAAGGTTTTAATCAATGTAGATTTGAAATAATTCTGCTATCTAGTTTACCACTACCACTAGTCAATCCTTACTAATATTATAAAAGCGAAAGCACATGAGTAGATAAACGGAACAGAGGCAAAGTTTCCTAAGAACGTCCAAAATTTTTACCTATTTTGATAGGGTTGTCACAATAGGTTAAGACAAATAAAAAAAAAACATTTGTTAAATAGTTTTATTATTTAGTATGATATAATACTTTAGAAATTACTTACTCTAATAATTTTCTTTTTATAATTTACCCACCCACATACCTACCAATGATTAGTAAAAGCTTGTAATAATAATAAAAAGGTAAAAACACACCGTATAGTATCCTCTTCTTATTAAAAAACCGGCCAAGAGCGTGTCGGGCCACGCTCAGTGTAGGGTTCCGTAATTTATTTTTTTGTTTGAAAAAATATACGTTCAGGATAATAAAATATGTAAACGAAGTTAAAAAAAATGCTTGCTACGATTATACTACAAAAATTATTTTGTACAACTTTTTGTCTTTTTTGTACAAAAACTGTTGACTCAATCAAGTTCAAAATGATTTTCATAGAAAGTCCTTATAAAGTTCTACTTTTCAGATTTTTTTCATATTTTCTAAACTTGTGGTTCAAAAGTTAGAGGGGGGGGGGACACATTGTTTTTTACTTTTGGAGCGATTATTTTCGAAATTATTGACATTATCAAAAAATGATTTTAGTAAACCCCTATTCATTTTTAAATACCTTTCCAACAATATATCACACGTTAGGGTTGAAATTAAAAAAAAAATCACTTCCCACTTTACATATAGGGTGGCTACCCTAATAAAACATTTTTTTCCAATTTTTATTTTACCACTTTGTCGGCGTGATTGATATACATATTGGTACCAAATTTCAGCTTTCTAGTGCTAACGGTCACAGAGATTAAGCGAGGACGGACGGACGGACGGACAGACAGACATGGCGAAACTATAAGGGTTCCTAGTTGACTACGGAACCCTAAAAAAGGATCATGCAATACAATAAAGGTATTTACTTGAAAAAGTAATAATCAAATATTTAATTACCTATTGTACTCCTTGGGATAGTTAAGTATGTAATATTTTTATTTTTTAAACTATTATTCATACACACAGTACAATAAACAACCATTATTATTAATAAAATACCGCGTTTCATATTAAAATATTCAAACTTGCAAATAACAAAACAAAAAACGTGCGTCGCACGAACCCTGTGATTGTCAACTGGCTGTGCCTACGTGAACCGGTTTTTTCCAGTCTCGCCGCGTACGCGACAAGCGGCCAGTGGTCACGCACACATGCTCCGCGTGCTTGTAGTAGTGCAACCGATTCGCGCGGTTGTATGAAGCTTTGTCTCTGTTCCGTTTATCTACTCATGTGGCGAAAGTGAGTTACTTGGTTTTTAAATGAATATGAATAAATTGAAACTTTTATTACATAGTCTCAAACTTTTTTGTCTGTGTGTTGCATGTCGCGTGACGGTCGGCCGCGGAGTAGGGACGTCTAAATATCTATAATGTGAAAAAAAGTTTCTTTTTTACCGTGGTTTCATAAAACCACACAATCCTTTTTTTTAAAGTGGTATAAGGGGGAGAAAGAGGGAAGAAAAGGGGAGAGAAAGATTTTTTTTTTTTCGATTATCACGCGGGTTAAAGTTACCGTTAGCCCAAAGTAACTATGCCACGCGGACGAAGTTGCGGGCGAAATCTAGTATATTATAAACCCTGTATTATTATTTTTTTGATTTAACCACATGTCGTATACAGTAATAGGAACAGTGTTGGGTATTAAATTAAGTCGTAAGTCGCCTAACAGTTTTCTGACAACCAGTCTTACCATGGGGTATTATAATATCCTGTACTAACTGCATTGTGAAAATGCCAGTATTTCATATAAAGCGACTGCCTATCTGAGGCAGTCGCTTTATATGAAATACTGGCATTTAGTTGCATATGATTAGACTGGAAGTCGACCCCTACATAGATGGTAAAAGGCTAGGCAAAAGATTGGGAGTGCCTGCAAGGGTTTAAACTTACAACTAACTTCAACACATAAGTCACCGTAACTCCAAGCCATTACTGTTAGGGCTGAAACTGCGTTAAACGGACACCCGCGCGGTTTCATACAAAAGTGAACTGACGCGGGGACACGCGCGGGGCCCGCCAATAAAAAAAGCTTGTGAAAATGTCTTTCGACAGAGAAAGAGTAATTGTGAAACTGCAGTGTCGCTCTGTCATATGAGGCCAAGCAAATGAACTCTTTAGGCACCTGTAACAGGGTCCTTCACATACCCACAGAGCTCACGCTTGCAGACATGCGGCGGGTGTCTGTCGCGGGTGCCCGTTTTGCGCAGTTTCAGCCCTAAGGGCCTTATCATACTAGCGGATTGCGAGCGTCTTCAAAGCGAAGCGGGCGCGCAATGAATACGTTACGGGCGCGCAACGAACAAACCGCGCATGCGCTGCGAATTCATTGCGGACGCGCAACGAATTCGCCGCGAATAGCACCGTGGACGCCATTTTGTACTATCTCGTACAAACGCCCGCCCGTCCGCCCCGTCTCCCTTCAGTCAGTAACGAGACACGAATGTAAAAGGACGTATGCACCATCATGGCCATGCACCATCATCAAAGCCAACAGCAGTGTCTCCTCGTCAGAATCCATTTTGTTACTGAGTGTACTGTGCGTCGTTAACTTGCTACAAACACGCGACGAAAACGTTGCGAATTTGCCGCACGTCCGCGACGTCTTCGCTGAACAGTCGCGGCGTGTTCGCGACGCATTCGCTGCGCGCCCGCTTCGCTTTGAAGACGCTCGCAATCCGCTAGTATGATAAGGCCCTAAGTCTTTATAAAACTTGCTTCTACTAAAATTCAGAATGCAGATGAGAACAAATACTTTACTCGTAAAGCCGCACTACCTGTTACAAAGTATCGCCATCTTAGACATTTCCTCACAAAATACTCCAAACATTAACCTACATTGTATACTCGTATTCAAGATAACAAAGTAACCTCCCCCTATATATCCTTCTATATATTTTATGTAGAAGTTACCTTAAATTAATACTCCACATCACTATGCTTTTACTCTAATCTATGGCGTATTAGTAAAAAAAGGATTCCAGAGTTCAGCGTGTACCAAATATACACACATTTGTGTAATAAATTGGCGTAGGGATGGGACAAAATAAATGTCGATGTTTCTAAATAGAAGCAAATTAAAAAAATATATATATGAATTGGTTGATGTTGTTATTTAATGTAATCTTCTTCAATGGTCTAGTTTTAAAAGCGCGACTGCTGATCATCGGCCCTGGGTTCATATCCCAGGTCGGGCAAATTATTTTGAGTTTAGTTTCCAATAGCAGCTACGGAGTCTGGATTTGAGCCCGGTTGATGAAAAACAGCTTGTCCCGTTGAGACACATAAAGATAACGGTCGAAACGTTGATATTGAAAACAGAAACTCCTTTTTCTGATCCTTATAGGTTATGATTTTTTTTTACCAAAAATAGGAAGTTATGAAACAAAACTTTTAAATACAAACCTTTTTTCTATTGTGAAAGAGTGCACTATTGCTTTTCCATTCAAATTTTAGTTTTTAAAATAATTTAGAACTACGAACACAGTTCTTTGCGCTGTTTACTATTATTCTTACACAAAATAAAAAAAAAATCAACAAAATAGTTTTTTTACTAGTCATAAGTTTACTTAAACACTAAAGCTAGAACTGTAGGCGTCAGCACACTGCAGCGACAGTGCTTATTATTATGTTTAGTCTCTATGACTACGCCTCCGTAGATGAAAAATATTGCAGTTGTCACCGCGGTCAAGTGTTGCCTGCTGACGGTGCTGTGAATTCGTGACTGTAGACCGTAAACCAGATAGGTAAGGTATCTTTTTAAGATTTCTGAAGATGAAGAAGAGAAAATAATTCCGCGAAAGTTTTGACGTTGTGACAGTAATTGTCAAACTCAACGTCTTCGTCAATGTCGGTTTGGCGTCGTGTTCAGAAGTATATCTTCTGTGTACGTAACTTCTACACTCACGAGCAATGAATGCACCCTCCCTTAAAGAAACCTATAAATCTCAGAAACTTAGAATGATAGCTTTATGACGGGGTGACTGTGTGACTGTGATTGAGGAATTGTATTTTATTGTCAATTAAACACAATTTATTTAATTAAACCAGCATACTTATTTTCTAAGATTTTTAGGTTTATTTAAGTAACCCGGATTCAATGTTCTCGAGTGTATATTTAAAACCAACAACAGCACTTCAAGATTATTCTCCATGAATCGCTCAATCTACAATATTATTTCGTTTTATGACTCTCTCATAAAGTTTTCCAATATAACATACTGGTGACTTTTACTGTATACTACGCTTCCGTCCTGTAGCTGTATTTTACATCGTAACACTTCGGTTTATGGTACTTCAGGTCTTAAAGTTCATGTTGCTACCTTTATGGGGATGGTAAACATCTAAGAGAGATAAAGGCATCATTCTAAGACATTCTAGGTTAGGAGTCTAATGTTGGTGAGCGATTTTGTGACAAGAGTTAAATTGAGTTCATTTTATTGTACTTACTCCAAAATAGTCACATAGTTTAGGTGTATTTTATGCAAATTTTTATACAGTTGTGTAAAAAAGTGTCTTCTCACGACAGTGTAGTGCTATTTGCCTTTAACTTTCTTTTCAATGGGAGACTGTTGAATACAGATATCCTGTTCATTTTTTTTAACTAGTTACTATTTATTTAAGAGGCAAAAAAAGAACAATTGTTTAATTTTCAAAAATAACAAACACTATAAAATAAACACAAAAATACTCAAAATAGCCGAAATTTCAAAAAAAAAAACTATCGCTATCTTTCCCGAAAAATATCGATACTTGTCCCATCCCTACTTAAAGTACCGAGCAGTAAAAATGTTCGAGTTTGGCGGGGAGACGTATGACCATAATTTTTACATGTACGTCTGATAATATGGCTCGTACATTCTACATTGTGGTGGGTACGAGCAGAGCGAATGAAAGAAAATAACTAATTTGCTTTCTTTCGTAACTGTGGAGTTTGGACTATTTTTTCTTTTTTGCACTCTCATGAAAAATTTGGTGGCTATCAAAGATATTCAAATATAGAGCGGAACGAAAATCGTAATCGAATATTTGTTACTATTTGGTAATAGATACTTTGGCTAGACACACAAATCATCAGCCACACCCTCATACAATCTCTGTATTATAATCTTTTTATTTTTTCTTAAGTTTTAAAATCTCAAGCTTTATTTAAAAAATGACGATTGTATATTGTTCCACTATAGACGAAAGAGACTGAACCCCACGACACAGGGTATCCTAGCGTGGGGTTCAGTGTCATTTAAATTATGTATGTACCTACTTTTTTGTAGAATAATAAATAATAAATTGTTACGTCCAGTGTCACACGCCTACTTACTTCACAGAGAGCATTCGTGTGTAAATATCGAAAATGTTCGGGAATTTTGTATGAAAATATTCCCTATGGTCATACTATAAGTCTTTTTTTTTTAAATAGACAACAATCTCTTAGGTCAGGTTTTTTGCGTATGTGAAATCATCGAATAACATCCCCCACTCTTGTTAAACTCACTCGTGTTCCTTCTTTTGCCCCTTATGTTTCGGGGCCGCGGTATCTCTTTCGAACAACCGACAACAGTCTAACTCACTCTTACCGGTTAAAGATATCTTATTAAAACGGAGAATATAGAAGGCACATGGGTGGGTTTTAATCAGTACAAGTCTGACACTCTCCCCGCTCCGCCCAGAGCGGGGCAAATTATTTGATGATTTTCTATCCACAAAAAAAAAGCCTCGCACACCGAGACTTCCATACAAACATGCGACATAAACAGCCATACATTTTGACTGCGTAGACTTAGAGAGTTGAGTAGCGGAGGGACCACAGACTTGAGTACAGTAATACCCCGGACTTACGCGGTAGGTGAGTTTGAGCGATTGTCGCGTAAGTCGAATTCCCGTAAGTCAGGGTTCATCTTTGCATATAAATACATAGGTATGTGATTTTCTTTTCTTATTAGGCCTAAATGACAAATTTTTCGTTCTTTTAGATGACATAATTAGGGCTTATAAGTAAAATGCACTGCGCACATAAAACAATTCCACGCGTTTAAACCTGTCGCAAACTGAACACTGAGAGGGCGGAGCAAGACAGCCGATGCGCGCGGCAAAAAACCGCGTGTCTCCAAATTCGCGTAAGTCGGGGTTTTACTGTATATGGTTTTAATTTCAACTCGATACCTCCACGCGGTCTCAAGATAAAGGGTGTTGACGGACAGACAGACGGACGGACAACAAAGTGATCCAATAAGGGTTCCGGGCGCGGCGCCGCGAGACGACTCCCGGCCACCGTAGATGCGGGCCTGTGGACGGTGAGCAATGGGTAGCTCACCGTCCGTCCGTCTATTGACGACAGGCCGTGTCGACGGCGCGTTCGTGATTCACGCGCGCCTCAAAGAGAGTCAGCAAAGCAGAGGGGCTTGCCAGAGCCTCCGTCTACCGGGGTTGCGGGTTGTTCGAAAGAGATACCGCGGCCCCGGAACATAAAGGGCAACAGAAGGAACATGGGTGGGTATTAGTCAGTAAAAGTCTGACATGCCCCCCCGCTCCGCCCAGAGCGGGGGAAGTCATTTGATGATTTCCCACACGAAAAAAAAAAAAGGTTTCTGTTTTTCCTTCTGAGGTACAGAACCCTAAATCATACTAGATAGTTGGATATTATTCTATTATCACTTTCAAGCTTCAGCAGGTTACTTGTTACATAAGTCAAAAACACCAGCACTCCCTGTGGTCTCCAATCCACGCTGAATTGAAAACCACGACGCTGACATACTCGTTGGTACTGTTATAGGGTCCCTTCGAAGAGGCTTTTTAAAAAAAGAAATGATTTAAAATGTTAATTAATATTTATTTAATTAATAACTATAATAAGTATTAAAGGGACCCTTATGCAACCGATCACCGTAAAGGTTGGAAATAGACTGACTTTAGTACCAACGATTATTGCTGATTACTACTATTATACTGAGGTGGCTGAAAGCCATGATGATTAAGCTTTTTAGGGTTCAGTGTATGCTTATAACACCTCCCCTATCAGAGTGAACTTTGGGGATGATTACCAAAGTTAACCCTAGAAAGAGGTTCTTAGGGCTGGAGCTGGAATTTCTTGAATGGCTTGCTCCAGTTCTATAGATACCGATTTAGGTTTATCGCATTTGCGGAAACTATATTTGCGAAGGTTGCAATTGGGTTTACAAAAAAGTATCAATCTATAAACTAAGTAAAACAAAATAAAACATACAATTAAGCTTATAATTATTGAATAATGTGTCCCATATTTAATTATGTGGGGTGTCTCTTGAATTTTATCAACGTCTGATGAGAGGTTGTTAATTGCTTTGCCAAAATGATTCATATCATCTAAGTTAATTTGCTCTAAGTGGATAGGGGACATATTATTCGTTATACTATTTGTTTTACAACAACTACTATTTATTAAATTGAAATCTGGCAGATTGATAGGTGAAGTTAGGTTTAGAACATTGTTATATCTTGGTAACAGCGTGGTACCTCTACAATAGGCGATACAATTGGTTGGTATAGAAAAGATGCCAATACCAAGTATATTAATTTCCTTTATCTGATTGTGATCTTGACAATCTAGTGAAAGTTTCGTTAATTCAGATTGAATGTATATAAATTTATTATTATTGAGTGATTTAAAAATGTCTAGGTTACCATGAATAATTTTAATATTACATACTGCAGGAATTTCTTTTATCGTTTTAGATAACAATTCACTTTCGCAACTTGGTCTTGAATCAGTTTTGTAGATAATAGGAATTTCACATAAATATTCTGCCAAACGTATTAGTTTACAATGTTCCAATGATTCTAATTAACAGTAATTTGACTTATCTTTAGTTATAGCTATATACTTAGCACTAGGTACAATTAAACCAAATGTGTTTGGTTGATTGGAGTCGTGAGGTGTCGGTAATGCAATATTATTAAACAAAGAATATTCTTGATTAGATATCAAAGGGACACGCAAAAGAAATATTAGTTTATTGTTAAAATAATAACAGAATAAAGTAGACACTTTTATAATAGTGTGAACTGAACTTATATCTAATTGTACAGGTAGGTTTACATTATTCGGCAGTTGCCTTACGTTATCAGCTAGTTCTCGGTACATAGCGGTAGGCGATATAACGGACGGGTGCAGTATGTTTTGACTACAGAGCGTTATCGCATTTATTATGTCTTCAAGTTGAAATGTTAGGGTGACCATGGAAGTTTCCAAGGTGTTACGGACAAAATCTAGTTCCAAAATATGCGTTGTTTTTGAAATATTTTGAATACTGTTCGAGAGCTTGCTGATAGCGTCATTTAACTTTACTTCGTTTTCTTGAATCTTGTTAAACGTGTTATTATATGTTGATATGACAGATTTAGTTATTAAAATATTATTTTTAATCAAAGATATAAGTTTATCTTGATTGTTGCGCATTGATTCAATAGCTCGATCATATTGAACAGCGTCGTCTTCGTCTAAAGTACCAAAAACTTGTTTTAGAATCATCCCAATTCCTCCAATCCATGCTCGTTTGTTTCTGTGATCACCATTATCAGTAAGGTAAGATATGGAACTAAATAATTTTATTAAATTTTGTTGTTGGACTACTAATGGTTCCACCGTATTGTGGCATTCTGAGTGTTTTATTTAGCCGGTTTGTTTGCATGTATAAATTACTGTTTCTAATGCTGAATTTATATTTTCTATATGCGGTTTAATATGTAAAATATTTAACGGCATAATGACATTTAGGATGCCATTATTGATTTTTAATTTCCCTATGTAATCGAAGTATATTCCAGGACTCGCAGTTATCGCGTGGACATACTCGTTAGATGGTTGGAGCTCCGCTGAGGCACTGTAAGTACATAGGTATGCATGTATTATGAATACTAACTAAATGTTTATTATAATAACCAATTACCTAGCTAATCTATAAGCATTACATAAAGGTATATAGTCTAACTATACCTAAAATATTGATTCGATTAGAATCTTATTTAAAGTTTTCTTTTACAGGTTGTTGGTGATTTCTGCAAGTTTCACTTGGTCGAAATGGTGACGGACGTGTCGTCTGTTTATCAATAGTGATAAAGTGTTATTGCCGTGAACTTTTATGACTTTATACGGACCTTTCCATATGGGTGATAAGGCCTTTCGCATTCTAAGGTGGTTCTTTAAGTACACATAATCGCCAATTTTATATTGTACTGACCGACTATGGGAGTCATAATACGTTTTAGACGTTATCTTAGATCTGTGGACATATTCAAGAGCTTTATCGCGAGAATACTTTAAACGGTTTTGTAGCATACGAATGTATTCAGGGTATGTGGCGCCAAGGCTTTCGTCACATATAGAGTTTGGGATAAACGGTTTATTGCCAAACATTAATTCATACGGAGTATAGTGTGTTACGGTATGAACAGTAGTATTATAAGTAAGCATGGCTGTATATACATAACGGGGCCAATTTGTTTGTTCTTCGTTGACGAAAGATTTTAGATATTCTTTTAAGGTTGAGTGGCTCCGTTCAAGGGCGCCTTGTGTTTGAGGGTGGTATGGTGTTGACCATAATTGTTTAATTTTTAAAAATTCACACGTTTTCTTAAATAGGTCTGCTGTAAAGTTAGTGCCTTGGTCAGTCAAAATCATTTTTGGAAGGCCAAATATTGATATAAAATGTAGTAAACATTCGCATGTTTCTTCGGCTGTCGTGCTGCGCACGGGGTACGCGGCAGAAAATTTAGTAAAATCATCTTGTAGTGTTAATATATATTTAAGTTTTCCCGGACCGGATTCCGGAAGGGGTCCTACTACATCAAGCGATACGCGCTCACACGGTTTTGTTGACGTACTTGTAATTTGCATTGGTGCGCGATTTATTTTGCGTAAAGCTTTATTTTCTTGGCACGATTGACAGCTTTTAACATAGGACTCTATATCATTGCGCATACCTTTCCAATAATATAACTGTTTTAATCTATCATACATACGACTGACACCAAGGTGACCAGCTATGGGTAAGTCATGGTTATCGTACAGAATTTTCTTAACTTCAGACGGTGATGGGTAGGTAACGTTATTATGATAGATGTCTATTTGTATGCCGGTATTATGAAATAGGTAGTTTATAATATTATAAATTTTTATATAACTGTGTTTTTCGAAAGGGTCATGGAAATCGGATATGCTTATTTCCTTAATTTGATCGATTTTTACAAGTTCATTACGAATATTTTTGAGGGTTTTAAATACTTCGTCATATGACGTTTGGTCGAAGTGATGTACTTTTACGTACAGAAAGTAGTAATCTTTATTTCCTAATTGGACTTTATGGAAGTTATGTAATTCTTTTTCTTGACTGCGGATTTGTTCTCTATTTTCTAAATTATTTAATACGTGTTCGATATACGGATTCGATTCATCCAAATCAATTGATGTGGGCATTAAGACAAACTTAGATGTTGATTTTAGTAAACTATCATTATGTTCGATGATGCGTGTATTAAATAATTTATTTTTATCTGCTATTTGTTTCAGGAAGTTGGGATAGTCGACCGTGGATAAGTCAGGGACGGAACTTAGGTGCGCGTCTTGAATTATAGTGTTTTCTGATGGCACTCTTATAGAGGTAGGATTTGGAGATTCTGTAATTAAAAGGTCTGGGGTAGGAATTTCTAAGAGATGGTCGGGGTTAAGTTCATCCGACTGAAAGGAAGTAGGTGACGAAATGAAGTCGAACAAATCTCTATCTGAATTACTATCTACATTTTCAGGTGTAACATCAGCTTCGGAATTTAGAAGATTAGGTGTTGTTATTTCGTTCGGTTGAACGGGATTAACAGGGAATCTAGACAAAGCGTCTGCGTTGACATTTATTTTACCTTTTTTATACTGAATATCATACTCAAATTCTTCGAGTTTCAATCTCCATCGAATAAGTCTAGATCCGGGATCTTTGCAATTGAATAACCATTGAAGTGGCTTGTGGTCTGTTACAATGGTAAAACGGCGACCATATAGATATGGTCGGAAGGTTTTAGTTCCAAATACTATCGCTAAACATTCTTTTTCCGTGACACTGTAATTACATTCGGCTTTATTTAAGGTGCGGGATGCATAAGCAATTGGAAGATCACGCCCGATGGGACCTTGAGACAGGATAGCTGATATAGCATAGTTAGATGCGTCGCATGTTAACAAAAAGGTTTGATTAAAGTCAGGATATGCTAATATAGGTGCTTCAACTAATTTATTTTTTAGTGTTTCAAAACTAAGTTGTTGTTCATTCGTCCAATCAAACGGGGCGTCCTTTTTCAGGAGCAAGGTAAGAGATTTGGCTAGTTTCGAAAAATTAGGGATAAAACGCCTGTAGTATGACACGAGGCCTAAGAAAGATTTAATGTCTCTAGCAGATTTTGGAACGGGGTATTGTGTTACAGCTTTCACTTTATCTGGATTTGGTTTTACACCGTTTTGGGTGATAATATGACCTAGGTAAGTAACTTCTTTCCGGAGAAATTCGCATTTTTCTGGTTGAAGTTTTAAATTAAATTCTCGAAGTCTGTCGAAAATGGCCTTGAGGTTTAGGATTGCTGAATTTAAATCAAACGCATACTGGACTATATCATCTAAATAAACAAAACAACGAGAGCCTTGTAGCCCAGCAAGGCAAGTATTCATAAGTCTCTGAAACGTACTCGGGGCATTTTTTAAGCCAAACGGCATTCTATTGAATTGAAAGTGACCCTGGGGTACAGAAAAGGCTGTTTTAGGTGCGTCTTCTGGTGATATCAATAATTGATGAAATCCTGATGAAAGGTCGAGAGTGCTGAAATATTGGCTTTTACCTAATTGGTCAAGAATTTCGGTAATTTGAGGGATAGGATAGATTTCACCTATTGTGACATCGTTTAACTTTCTATAGTCAATTACGATGCGCCATTTCTTTTGGCCAGAAGCGTCTGTTTTTTTAGGAACAATCCATATAGGAGAAGACCATGGAGAATTTGAGGGTTTGATGATATCCTGGTCCAACATTTTATTAATTTGGGTGTCCACTTCCTTTTTATGGCACTCAGGGAAACGGTAGGATTTTGTATGTATTGGAGTGTTACTGGTGATTTTGATTTCATGCTGAATGGCTGGCGTAAAAGATAGCGCTTCTTCTGGTAAGTGGAATATATCAGAATAGTCTGAACATAAATTAAAAAGTGCTTGAGCCTCTTCGTCGTTCAGGTGGGAGGTTCTCAGGCAATTCAAAACTTTTCTAGTACGTTCAACTACGTTTTCACTAAGGGGTTTTGATTGAATGGGATAAGCGACAATTGGGTCTAGTTTAAGGTTAAGGTTACGTTTAATCTTAACAGGTTTATTAGAGGTATTAACAACGGATATATTGACTCTATTATTATCTTTAACTTTTGCTATACAATTAGCAACTAGAAGAGTACTAGAAAGATGTTGATCTAAAATCACGCCTTCTTTTAATTCTGGATTTGTGACGGTACATTCTATTACAGTCTCTGTACGTGGTGGTATGATATAACAAGAGTCAAAGAAATGAATTTTAATTTCGTTGCGAGTTACTTTAAGAATATCACGACTATAGTCAATGTTGCAACTGTTAGCCGTCAAGAAATCATTACCTATAATGCCATCGTAAGGTAGGTTAATTTCCTTGATCATGTGAAATTTATGGCTGATCGACTTAGAATCAGAAACTTTTAATTTTAAATTAAAATAACCCACAGTTTGAGTGGTTTCAACGCCAGGATCGATGCCTTTAATGCTTATAGGCTTATGAACGATTTTTGGCTTGTTTAGGACACTTGATTCTTTTATCAAGCAGATTGCAGACCCTGAGTCTACAAGGAGTGTTAGTGGGATATCAGAGACTTGTGACTCTACCAACACATGAGGTAGTAGTTTTTTAGAGGTATCGATATTAACCTCATAAATTTTATTAGGAATGTTGAGGTTTCCGTTTTGGGGCTGGTTACCCTGCTGTATAACCTCGAGAGGGTTGAGGTTGCCGTTTTGGGGCTGGTTACCCTGATGTATAACCTCGAGAGGGTTGAGGTTGCCGTTTTGGGGCTGGTTACCCTGATGTATAACCTCGAGAGGGTTGAGGTTGCCGTTTTGGGGCTGGTTACCCTGATGTATAACCTCGAGAGGGTTGAGGTTGCCGTTTTGGGGCTGGTTACCCTGATGTATAACCTCGAGAGGGTTGAGGTTGCCGTTTTGGGGCTGGTTACCCTGATGTATAACCTCGAGAGGGTTGAGGTTGCCGTTTTGGGGCTGGTTACCCTGATGTATAACCTCGAGAGGGTTGAGGTTGCCGTTTTGGGACTGGTTACCCTGATGTATAACCTCGGGATTTTGGAGGGTTGAACTCATGCGGTTCGAATGTGTGCCGACTTTGACTTGGCGTCCTGTTCGGCACGGCTGCAGGACGTTTATTCGTTTAAATCTTCCACTTCGACATTTTCACCTTCGTCATCGTGGGTAGATTCATCAGAGTCATCGTTATCATCGATGAAATTGACTTGAGGAGATTTAGGATTGGGATGGAACCCAGAGGATTTACTTTGATCCTGTCGAGGTTGAGAACTCGGGTAACGTTTCTGTCGCTTTTGACAGTTATTTATATCATGACCAATCTCCTTGCAATATTTGCATGTAAGGTTTGAGTCGTATTTAGGATTGTTACCCGACGTACTCGGTTGCGAAGATGATTTCTGTGAGTATTTATTGTTTTGAGCAAAGGTTTTAATTTTAGACCTATTTTGGCTAGCCTGTTTATCATGTTGTGAGCTGTGATTTCGCCTATAAAGAGTTTCTAAAATCCTTTCTTCGGAAATGGCTAAGTTAACTGCCTCATTGAACGTTTTGGGTGCTCTGCACCTTACCATGTTTGATACGCGAGGGTTTAAACCCATGAGAAAGTGGTGGAGTGTTAGGTCCTCCATGGCCGCTGTGCGACCTGGTATTTCCTTGGCCTTATAATTAGAGAGTGATATCTCTGTTAATAATTGAGAAAGGTAAGTCTCCATACGAAGGGCGAATTGTCCTACATTTTCAGACGAAGTTTGTTTGCTTTCTTGGAGGTCGTTAAGTAAATGTGTATAGTGTTTTCTTTCTGAAAATTGAGTTTTAAGAAACTCCTTTAACTGTTCCCAAGATGTGAATTCTTTGATTGAACAAGCAATTTCGGCTTTGTCTGTAAGTTGACATAATATGTATTTAAATATAATTGGCTTTTGTGCCTCGGATGCTAGCTCGTAAGTATTATTGCAGTTATTAATAAACGAATTCAGTTTCTCGCGACTGCCGTCATATGGTTTTACGAATTTTAATAAAGTATTAAGCTCCATTTCTACTGTTTGCCTAGTAATTCTTGGTGATAAGATTGGAGATTTCAGGTCTGAAAGATCGGATGGAGTATCAATTTGTAATTTACTATCTTCGTTTTTTAGCACTTTAGGAGGCATAACATGTAATTCTAGACGACAAGTAACAAAATATTAATTTTAAACTAGCAGGGATAAGCTTACAGTTAGCAATTGTTCGTTGACTTACAGGAATACGTGGGCGGCGATAAGAGTTAGAGCTGCGAACGGCTGCATAGCGACGCTCACACACAGATAACACAACCGACACTCTTTGATTCACGGAACACTTATTAGACTAAACACAAAACACTCGCGGAGGGCGACACTTATGACGTTTCGGGATCCGCAGGATCCCTGAAGGACTCGTGAGATGCTCGGAGGACTCGCAGGATGCTTGGAAGACACGCAGGATGTTTAGAGGACTCGCAGGATGCTCGGAGGGCTCGTAGGATGCCAGAAGAATGTGAAGCTGCCAGGTAGCTGAAGGACGCGACTGGCGCTTACAAGATACTCGCAGGACGATTAATGGATGTCCATACACTCACTAGGCTGCACTTATTTTTATGCGCTCAGGATGTACACTCACAGAATCGTAACGTGCTACTTATGAACACTTTACTGGTTTTATTTATTTTATAGGATTGCAGGATACGGAGAGTCTATTTATTGATTACGCAAATGTAGATTTCGCGAATCGGCACTGGGGATATCCGTATCCCACCGCTGCCACCAAATGTTATAGGGTCCCTTCGAAGAGGCTTTTTAAAAAAAGAAATGATTTAAAATGTTAATTAATATTTATTTAATTAATAACTATAATAAGTATTAAAGGGACCCTTATGCAACCGATCACCGTAAAGGTTGGAAATAGACTGACTTTAGTACCAACGATTATTGCTGATTACTACTATTATACTGAGGTGGCTGAAAGCCATGATGATTAAGCTTTTTAGGGTTCAGTGTATGCTTATAACAGTACGAACAGTGCTATTTCTGCTTCACATTGTACAGACGCCAGCAGGTCAAGCTACCCGAAACTGTCAATTTTTCCCAATGAACCTTGAACCCTAATACTTTAGAAATAAAGTCGAAAATCTATCAAAGAAATCTGACAGATTGTAGTAGCTTGATGTGCAGGCGTCTGTACCTACATAAGGACCATTCAGAGCTTTTGTACTAAAAGCGGGACTTATATAAAGGTTATATGTAGGTACATATGTATAAATTGTCGTATATTGTTTCAGTACTGTTTGGGATAGGAAAATATGTTTTGCTTGGTCTTTTAGCTCTCTTGTGTGATATTGTCGTTATAGTTGACTTGAAGTTATTTATTTATTTGGATTATTTACTCCAACAAAGAGTATACAGATACATTATAATTAACAATACAATAGGTTGTTTTAAGTCTGTTCCTTCAATTATAGGACAACATAGCTACACATATAACTAGGTGTTAACAGAAAAATATGAAAAAAGGCAAAATTGAAAATATTTTAAAAAGTGAGTTTGTTACCTCTTCACGCCTTAATGGCTAAACCGATTTGGATGAATTTTGGTACAGCGATAGTTGGGACCCAGGAAACGGTCATAAGCTATTTTTTTGTAAAAAAATCAGTTAAACAAACAAGAAATTTGGAAATATAGTTACTTTTACTTTTTTTTTGTGACTTTAGAGAAGCCAGTTATTCTTGTCAAAAAAGCTCTTTTGTAGTCATTGTCACTTGAACACAACGATTACTTCCTCATCATCGCTCTGACCGCAACTGTAACTTCACAGATCCTCGTTGTCTTTCTCCGTAGCCAAGTACCCCTCTCCCTCCTTCAACCCCTCCAGCTTTCCCCAAAAGGGTACAAATAAACCCGAAGGTACACGTAAATGATTAATGAGGAAGACATTTCCGTTCATGTTATTCAAATAATAAAATAAGAGATGTGAGTACATAAAGTCGTGTATAAAATATATTATAAATGTAATATTTTTATTTTATGAGACTACCGAAGAATAAAATTGCTGAATTAAGTATTTCCATTATGGTTATATATATATATATATATATCCATACCATACCATGTATAAATATATATATATATATATATTTTAAAGAGACGTCGCTCCACACTAGGAATTTCTCCTGTATCGTGGGTGCGTTTACAAACACAAACAGCCAGACCCGAAACAACTATCTGAAGGCCATACAAATATTTGTTCCGTGCGGGAATCGAACCACAAACAAACAAACAAACTCACTCGCTTTTATAATATTAGTAAGGATAGTAATAAGTCTGATAGGGGAGAATGGAAGAAGAAAACGTGTTGCGCCGACCCCAAATAGAATGGGACAAGGGCAGGAAAATGATGAGTAAGGATAGTAAGGATGACGCATCCCTGAAATAAATTAGTTCTGAGCAAAACCAGAAAGGTCCTCATCTCAACATTATACAACTTGATTAATCAAAAAGAAAGAATGGCAACTGTACAAAATTGCACCCATCCCTACTTATCTGTCACATATTAAATGCTTCCCTTTGTAAAAGTTTGTTCTACAAAGTTAAAATTTGGCATAGTTTCACGAAGTTGCCGACGTTACATATGAGAAGATTTTTTTTTTAAGTTACGAGCGCACAAAACTACGGCGAAAAAGTTAACAAGGAATAGGGAAGGAATAAACCTGATTTAAAAAACCCAGATTTTATAATTAAGTAAAATCAAAGATTTAATAAACATACTAGCTGGCGCCCGCGGCTTCGCCCGCGTGATACGTGAGACAGGAAAAAATCTTAGTGTGGGGCAACGTTTTTTTTTTAAGTAAGTATCTGCTACTGAAAAACAGTAGTTAAATAATAGTAGCCGTTCGGGTCGCTCCTTGGGTTAAGCCGTGCTTGTCTAGGTTGGTCTGTGTATGGGTGACCAGCCGTTACATACCGAGTTTCCTCCGATCTCGGAAAGCACGTAAAGCTGTTGGTCCCGGCTGTCATTTGTAGATCTTTGACAGTCGTTACAGGTAGTCAGTGTCCCAAAAGTCTGACAACCAGTCTTACCTAAGGGTATCGTATTTCCCAGTTTCAACTTGGTTGTGGAGGTCAGAAAGGCAGTCGCTCCATGTAAAATACTGACAGCTCATCAGCATCATTCAGCTGCATCCGGATAGACTGGTAGCCGACCCCAACATAGTTGGGAAAAGGCTAGGTTGATGATATCTGCTACTGAGAAAATTGCCCGCCGTGAAAACCTTGCTCAACTCGGGAATCGAATCCCAAAAGGTGCCTACGCCAGTTCAATACCGTCTTGTTTTCCACACATCTCACTTGTGATGACACAATCACACCGAATATTAATTCGTTTAAAACAGTTATAAGTACAATCCTTTATAATCTCCTCTCCTAATCCTTAAACCCTTTTCTTCCGTATCTACCCCATGGCGGGTCTACGAAACGGCTTTTCAATTAGGGTCCACCAACGGATGGCTAAGGATAATATTTAAATAATAAATAACCCAGTCGGATCACAAGCCGGTGTTTATACAGAAAATTGGTTTTTGAAAAACCCCTTATTTTGAAATTACTGGCTGAATGTGGCTTACGTTGGGTTGTGTCAATTCGACTTTTTAATTTTGTTTTAATTTATTTTACTTAATAAATTAACAAAAATTATGACGGCACGGTTGGCGCAGTGGCTGAGCAATTGACTACTGCGCTGCGTGTCGCGGGTTCGATTTCCGCACGGAACAAATATTTGTATGGCCTATAGGTAGTTGTTTCGGGTCTGGTTGTTTGTGTATGTGAATCTGAATATTTGTAACTACAGGAGAAATTCCTAATGTGAGGAAATTTTAATAAAAAAAATAAACCTATTTATTTGCTAAGATATAGGTAGCCAATAAAAGTTCTTTATTTTACTAATCGTAGGGTTTTTATCTTGTAAAGTAACTTACTCGTAGCTCACCGTCCGACCGTCTAGTGACGAAAGGCCGTGTCGACGACGCATTCGTGGTCTACGAGCGCCTCAAAGAGATGTCAGTAAAGCAGAGGGGCCTGCCAGGGCCACTGCCTGCCGGGGTTGCGGGTTGTTCGAAAGAGATACCGCAGCCCCGGAACATAAAGGGCAATAGAAGAAACATGGGTGGGTTTTAGTCAGTACAAGTCTGACAAGGAGCAGTCGAAGTTATTGGATGATTACCCAACCGCTGTATTTTAAAAAAAGGTCCCCCCGTAACAGAAATACCTACTAATATTGCTAGAGCAACATTCTAAATAAAGAATCACTAACAATTATTACAGACCCGGTAGTTTTAGTCACAAACAAATGCAACTTGAAATTGAAAAGAATATCTTTTAAAACTCCACCCAACTTTAAAATTACTCAAACAAATGAAACAGAATTCCTTCCAGCAGTACCTTGGCTAAAATAGTTCACTAGTTCACAAGCCATGACGTCAACGTTAAAGGGGTGAAAAGGGGTGCAGAGGGGGTGGTCGTAGTATAAATTTCCGGGACAGTACTTTTAGCGGGCAAGACCATAATGCCCATCTAGCTCAACTTGTAAGTTGAGCCCTAGATTGCTAGGTGGCTTTTATAAATACAGTTTAGAAAGAAGTCTAGGTCATTTACTTGTAAAATATTGGGGAAGTTCTAGGTTTTTAGGGGGTGAACAACAGATGTTGTTGTTTTAATAGCTTAAGGGTATAAGCTAGCTTGTTTGTGGGGTACCGTACCTAAAAAGGACAAAGGAAACCTTATTGGATCACTTTCTTCTCTGTCTGTCTGTCTATCAAAATCTCGGGAACGCGTGGAGGTATCGAGTTAAAATTAAAACCGTATACTCAACTCTGTGGCCCCTTAGTTTTGTGAAAATATATGGCTGTGTACGGAACCCTTCGTGCGCGAGTCTGACTCGCTCTTGACCGGTTTTTTGAAGTGTTCATATTCTCAAATAAAACTGGCAGTTCAATAGATCACACTTTCAATCAAAAAGTGCAGGATTTAAAAACATGACAGACATCCCGTTTTTTTTATAAAACGTTGCCCCACACTAGGTATTTCTCCTGTATCGTGGATGCGTTTACAAACATTTAAACTCACATACACAAACAGCCAGACCTGAAGCAACTACCTGTAGGTCATACAAATACTTGTTCCGTGCGGGGATCGAACCCGCAACACGCAGCGCAGTATTCAGCTCAGCTACTGCGCCAACCGTGCCGTCGGTCGCCGTTTTACCAGTTATGTTTATCATGATTTGATTTGATTTTGATTTTGAGTCCCATATATTAGAGGGCGAGTATATTATTATCAACCGGGTTATCACCAAACCAGACTTCGTGAGTGCTACTTAGAATTCCCTGACGAAAAACTCCGAATACACATTGCACAAATCGGGAATCGAATCCCGGACCTCATGGTCGGCAATCGTGGTAGCGACCAACGAAGCAATCAGGATTTGGAAGTATATCTTCAAAATAATGCTTTTGAAAAATATTTATAATTCTCAATAATCGAATTAGTTTTATTCATCAGTGGTTATGAGGATTAAAAAGAGCAAAGGGAAATAAGTATGAACTAACCGCATTCATTTAACTTTGAATTCAATAAACGTTCAACAAATTAAAACTTATACCATTAATTAATAAACCCTCATATAATTTGCATTAAATTTTCCATGACGGTGTTTAAATATGTGACCGATAATTTGTACAACATTCATTAATACATTATTAATTTTCAATTAACTATAATTTTTGGTCAAAATTATGAAATTAAATAATTAATATTAGTTCAATTAGTTGCGGCATTGCCCTCATGAACTCTCTACTCTGAACGTGACTCTAAAGTCTGACAACCAGTTTTACTAAGGAGTACCGTATTACTCAGTCAAATGGGTTGTGGAGGTCAGATAGGCAGTCGCTCCATGTAAAGTCTAGTCTAGAATTCAGCTGAATTTGGTAAGACGTGAAGCCAACCCCAACGTATTTGGAAAAGGTAGACGATTTAGCAACGCCGACGCACGGAGAGAAAATCAACAGAAATTGTACACACGAGGGCACATCAACCTACACCAAACCATTTTAACCTGATCTCTCTACTACAGTATGCGTTCCGTAGTAGAGAGATCAGGTTATAATAGTTTAGAATAGGTTGACCTGCCGTCGTGTGTACCTACATGAAATAAGCTGTCTACCTTAGTAGGAACCTATCCCGATGATAAGTGTGTATCTCGAAGCGAATCTGAAAATCTTCCGATTTGCTCGAAACGGAATCCGTAATCAGCTGTTTATGCCCGCCATTTTTATGCGCATTTATTTCTGAGAGCGTTTTCATCAACACTGCGATTTTGATAGGTTAGCGAAAATAGAATCGTTTGGATATTGCTGTTTTATTTTTGTGTTGGGTGTTTATTTTATTTATTTATTAAAACTTTATGCACAAGTCAAAAATTTACAAAGGCGTTGGGATATTTTCTACCAATTTACATTAGGGTGATGCAGAGATAAAACACAGTAGGTGCAACAGTTACAAAAATATAGGTATTTGAGAATAAATACTTATACATACATATAACAAAATTATATCACGTTATAGAACATAACAAGACAACTTAATTCACACAATTATATCGGTTTTGGTTTACTATTAGATTCACCCCTTTGGCGATTACAGTCGCTCTAGTCGTGATGTTATGCGTGCACATATAAGGAAGATTATTAAAAATTACATTACGCGAATGGTTGTTGGAGAAATGTTTCTATGACTGAAATGATTTTTAAATGTACAACTACAGTACTTTCACAAGTTATTATGCCTTGTGACCGGGACTGTAGATTAATTTTGTTTCTTGACATTCAAAAGTGCCTGTAATGGTCTAATTGAAATAAATGATTTGATTGATTGAATGACAAGAATGACTTTTTAAAAGCTTTTAAATGATTATAATGTAATGGTGACATTAAAAAAATTAATAATTATTTAATTGAATTATGAAATTAATTTGAAGTGAAAATGTATGAATACCAATGATTATAATTAGAAGTAAAGTGTATGACATAATATTTTTCAAACGCGATCTATTTCAATTAATATAAATTAATTTTAAATGACTTATCCAATATTTGTATACATAGCAATGTTGAAACATGTTGAACTTTTCATTATTGTATGTACTATCCTCAACCAACACCACGTTTTTGATAAATAAATTACTTTGAATTTGTGTATTTTAAGATCAAATTCCAAACGATTTTTTGGTGTCTATGTATACTTTTATCAATCACCATAACATGAACTGTCAATCGTTGAACCAACAAGGAATATAAAAAGTTTTTCATCCTCGGTATAAAATCTCAGTAATTTAATTTTCCAAGATGGCCCAAACTCATAACTTTCCTTTTAGCTTCACAATCGGGTAGAAATTAATTAACGTAACATTTCAAGTTAAAAGACTATTACCAAAGCTATTGCGTTCTTCAAACCTCTTAATTTTACTTAAATTTATTATTTTCTATAACTTCTGTATCAACAAACTGGTCGTAGGTCGTTTGGTCTTGTGAAAACCTTTTCTCTAATTTAATTCTGTACTACAGTCAATTTCGCTGATTTTAAGCTTTCAATTTAAATTATTTTGTAAGGGCTTTCGTCACGGTTAAGATCCTTCTGTATTTGGGCAGATCAGTTAAATTTCATGGTTTATTTACAATTTTTGAGCGATATAAACTAGACTAATATTTTGTTAACTAAGTTACAGTGACATCATATTTTGTTTATTTAAAACTAGCTGTACACACACTCTTTGTTACCAACGAAAAATACGTGCAACTACAGCTACGTGGAACTGTCATGTGCTACACCGAATTTAACGCGAGCGAAGCCAATTTAACGCGGGCAGAAGCTAGTAATATAATAAAATTGTATGTGCAAATATAATACAATGAAATTTTAGACCATGAAATCGCCAATCAGCAATGAATACAGCGTGTTCATCTTTATTCCAATAGGACAATTATAACCTGACTTTATTTATACTATCACAATTAACTCACAAACATTTCCACAACAAACTGAATAATTTACATCATCAAAAAGCGATTAAATTCCCTTTAAAGCAGCGATCTATCAATTACCACCCAGGACAGACAGACGTACAGACAGTCTGACTTTACCTAGACATTTATTATTAAATATTAATTACCAATCAATTTTCAATTACGAACGCAAATTACACGAACAATTTAATCATTTTTGGGACATATTTGTGTTAATTATTTTGTTGTTTGATTGGTTTTGTGGGTAGTTCGCTCGGGGGGCTTAATTTGTTGGACTCTTTGTTTTATTTTGTACTAGCTTTTGCCCGCGGCTTCGCTCGCGTTAAATTCTGTAGCGCCTTATTGATTTGTAATAGCAACGCTAAGTTTTCCCGTTTCTTCCCGCTTTCTCCCTCAAAAAAACTGCAGGTCTGCTTGGTGTGTTATACCGAATTTAACGCGAGCGAAGCCGCGGGCGAAAGCTAGTCAGGAAATAAATGAGAGTAATCATAGCAGATAAACACCAGCGTAGTACACATATCATTTTAGTTTGTAATCAGTGGTGTATCACAATCTTAATTCCGTATTGTACTGAAAACAGTATGCGGACGAGGAGCGTGTGGTTATTTTGATGTGGCATTAATTTACACAACCACATCATCTGCCTAGCCTTTCTAATAATATTGGGGTCGGTTTCTCGGTTATTATCTTTTTTTTTACATATTTCTTATTTAAAAAAAAACATTAAATAATATAACAGAAATATGGAGATCTCTGCTACAAAAAACACCTTAACACTATACCCATGTTTGCAAAGAAATAAATGATTTGATTTAATTTGATTTTATAACAGATAGGTAATGGGAACAGGGTCCAAGTTACCTGCAGTCAGGGCTCCAGAAAGAGGATCTTCCTAACGATACGAACCGTGTCCAGGAGTACCACTTTCTGTATTAAATCCTTGATCCAGCCATCTAACGAGAGCCTCCTCAGGTGTTGGATGATGGAGAGACTGCTTATTTGATCTCTGCAATTCAGTTAGTACTGGATCATACGATACCTCTTGGTAAAAGTCTAGCCTAGACTTTTGGGACACTAACTATCTGTTACAACTGTCTACAAATGGTGTATAATTATCTACAAATGACAGCCGGGGCCAACAGCTTCACGTAATTTTCGAGGCATGGAAGGAATTTGGTATTTAACGAGAGGTCACATCCACCGACCAATCTAAGCAAGCCGACTAAACCTTAAGATTGAGACGAGCGGCTTATATATTACTAGCTTTTGTCCGCGGCTTCACTCGCGTTAAATTTGGGGTAACACAGTTCCCTTTTCCTGATTTGCAGGTACCTGTAGTTTTTGCCCTTGCACCTTATTTATTGTAATAGCAAAGCTAAGTTCTCCCTTTTCTTCCCTGTTTCTCCCTCATTTCTCACTCTTTATGTAAAAAAAATAGCCTATGTCCGTCTCCAGGGTCCCAACTAGTTGAGATATCAAAATCGGTTTGGCCATTTAGGCGTGTAGACGTAACAAACAAACTCACTTTCGCTTTTATAATATTACTAGCTTTTTCCCGCGGCTTCGCTTGCGTTAAATTCGGGGTGACACAGTTCCCCTTGCGCCTTATCGATTTGTAATAGCAACGCTAAGTTTTCCCTTTTCTTCCCTCTTTCTCCCTCACATCCCACTTTTTTTTCTAAATTAGCCTATGTCCGTCTCCTAGTTCCCAAATCTCTGTACCAAAATTCATCAAAATCGGTGTAGCCATTAAAGCGTGAAGAAGTAACAAACAAACAAACAAACTCACTTTCGCTTTTATAATATATTATTATATTATTAGTAAGGATAGTAAGGATTTCACACAACTTTAATACTTTCGAGTTTTTGGCAACTTATACTTATAACTTTTTTATTGACCAGACTTTGGGTATACCGAAGCATTCATTATGCGACACACTCAACATCAATATCAACCCACATTCAATATTTATGGCCCCAGTTGTCCCTCAAGATGTCATGCGTATAATAAACAACTTAAAAAATAAAAAGAGTTTTGGCTTTGATGGCATTTCTACCACAGTTATAAAATTTGTATCTGATACTATAAGCAGCGTAAGCATACATTCTGGAGTATTCCCAGAAAGTCTCAAAACCGTAATAGTTATACCAGTACATAAAAAAAATGATAAAGATGAAATGGCAAACTATAGCTCTTGCTCTTTCGTCCAAACCCGCACCGAGACCAGACGTGTTACTTTTACTCCGCATTAATTACTATCTTACTCCAACCGATATTAGTGCATGTCTCATACTGCCTAATAGCCAACCTTACGTGCACCGACCACCAACACAGCGGAGGAGCGCCCTTGCACCCGCGACCCGCGAGGGAAAAGAAATCAGCTCATAATTGCCATCCTGCTCTTGCGCCACCGCCGTTACTCGCCACACGCTGGCCGCGTGACGTCGCTCCGAACACCGCACGCTGACGACGCATGCGCGAAGAAGGGAGATAGACAACATACCTGTCGCCGTGCTCACACTTCGACTGCTGCCGCTACGAGCTCTGCGTAGTTCTTTACTACAGAACTGGTTTCCGCTACGAAGCTGCTACGGGGACATCAACTTGCAATCCCATCGGCTACGCGAGACATACTTGTGAGTTATTATTTATTTTTCTAAATAGGATTCACATCCCACGTCTAAGACATGAATGCTTCACGTACGCCCCCCCAAGGATTCTCAACTTCAGATCCGAACATATGTAGTTCCGTCGATAGTCAACCAACACCCCTGTCTAATGTCACAAAAAGAGGTAACTCTAAACGTGCCCGTCTAGAAGACGGTGACAGCAACAGCTTCGAGTTGTTTAGAGAGGAGATTAAGGATTTATTTTCAGATTGGATTAGCCAACAAAATGTAAGACTAGATAACCTGGAAAAAAACTTATCTGAAATCAACAAACACTACTCTGGTATTCGATCTTCGAACAACGGAATTGAAAAATCCCTGGAAGACATCTCAGCTCGAATGAAAGACTTAGACAGGAAAATGGATATGTTGGAGGGTGAGCGGAATAATACACGCGCAAAAATTGCAGAGCTGGAAGAAAAGAGTGAAAGCCTGGAAAGATTTATCAGAAAAACTAGCGTTGAGATAAGGGGTGTTCCCAAGAGGAAGAAAGAAAAAAAGGAGGAACTACTCAGCATGGTTACAAGCCTTATGAAAACCACCGGATTAGAGTACTCCCCTTTTGACATAAAAGACACGTACAGACTACCCTCCAAGGAGAATGCTACAACTTCTACAATCGTCGCCGAATTTTCAAACAACTTTTTCAAGGAAAAATTCCTAAATAGCGTCAAGCAATTTAATAATGTCCCACAAGGACGACAATTAAACACATCTCACCTAGGTCTTGATGGAGCTGGAGCGGCTTTATTCATTTCTGAACACCTAACATCAAAAGCGAAAAGACTCCACTTTCTCGCTAGGGAATTTGCTAGATCAGAAAAATTTCAATACTGCTGGATTGCGAATGGACGCATTTTTCTGCGAAAAAAGGAGGGAGAAAGGTACTCAGTCGTCAAAAACGAAAGCACCTTTCAACAACTACGAGAAGCATACAGAAGTAATAATTAACTTTAAGTATAGTGTACAATATTTCTTTATTTTACTAATAATGATAGTTGTAACTCAAAACCCTAAATCTAACACATGCTCTTACACCCAAACTCAACACTTACTTGTCACTATAAATTACACCAACACCGTACTCTCCGTATCACATTGCTCTATAATTAACCTGGTCTCCGCCATTGCCGTTATGTTATTATGGTCAAGTGATTCTAAAATAAGCTACCAACCCACCACTATATTACCTTTAAGAAATGGCCAATTGCTATAATTTAATTAACGACTTCGACGAGACGCACTTATATATAAGCACGAAGCACAATGACCCTCAAAAATGCATCAATGATATCGGTGATGTGAAGTCACAGCTTACCATCATATGTCAAAATATACGAAGTATTCAAAAGAACTTTGATAACTTCACTATTTTCTTATCTTGCCTGAACTTCCTGCCCGACCTGATAATCTTGACTGAATGTCGTTTGAGTGATGCCACACCTGTTTTTAATCTTGACGGCTATGAGTGCTTTTATTCAAAACGCTATCTTAACCAAAACGACGGCATTGCGGTCTTCTATAAAAGTGATCTCCAAGTGACAATCGAAGAACCACCCTTCAAGGAAGCTAACTGTTTGCTAATACACATCGGTACCGATTTTATGATATGTGCTATTTACAGGTCACCATCTTTTCACAGCACCCATACTTTTTGTGGTTCGCTTGAGAAAATTATGCAGTCATACGAATCCACAGCTAACTGTGCCATAGTAGGCGATATCAACATAGACATAGGTACTAGCTCTTGTGACAATCGTGCAATCGATTATCTCGACATCACTGGGCACTATGGTTATTATCCCGGCCATCAGTTCCCTACCCGTGACCGTACATGCTTAGACCACGCTTTGCTAAAAACCAAAAGAACTGCAAAAGTAACTATATGCGACTCGGGCATAACCGATCATGATACAGTCATTGTCGGAATTGCTAAAACTACTCCCTGCTCGCCCAGCGGAATTGACCGAATAAAAGTAGACTACCCAAACCTAACCAAAGCAATCGCCGAATCTGACTGGAGTTACATCGCCAACTACACTCACATAGGCGAAGCAGTTGCAGTTTTCACAAAAATGCTTAGTGATAAAATATGCGCTTTCACATCAACGGAGACTGTACGAAATTCAAAAGCCATTAGAAAACCCTGGATTTCACAAGGGTTACTCAAATCCATACGAAAAAGAGATCTTTTACATATTGAAGCAAAACAACCCCACAATAAGGACAATGCGATCATACAACAGCGATATAAAACCTATAGAAACTTTTGCAACAATTTAATACAAAATCTTAAAGCAGAACACGAGAAGAAACTTCTGGAAGACGCTAATGGAGACACTAAGAAAACATGGGCAGCTGTTAAAAATATTTGTAATTTTAAAACTAAGAACCTTAGTGGCTTAGAACTTACACATACACACCCGGACCCCATAGAATCACTAAATAACGTGAATCAATACTTCACCAAGGTAGGTGAGCAGCTAGCTGAAAGGACATTGCTTCGCATAAACAAGACCGAAGCAGAACTCGCCGATATCATATCTCTTCAGGATACAAACTCACCTAGCGAATCTTTATTGCAACGCCAACTGACGAAATTGAGGTTAAAAAGATCATAACTAACCTCAAAGACAACTCAGCACCTGGATGGGTCGGTGTCACAAACATGACACTTAAATTAAACAAAAATTACCTTGCTGCGCCTATAACCTTCTTGTGCAATTTAAGTATCTCGACTGGGAAAGTACCAAAGTCTATGAAATCAGCAAATGTGAGTCCAATTTTCAAATCCGGAGACAAAACAGAACCTTCGAATTATCGTCCGATATCCCTACTGACGTCCCTATCTAAAATTTTGGAAAAGATTATGAACAACAGACTCCTCAGTTTTCTTGAAAAAAACGGACTGATTTCACAAAATCAATATGGCTTTCGCAAGCACAGGTCGACGGAAGATGCAGTCACTGACCTAGTTGATTTCGTAGTCAACAAAATGGACAATGGCTATAAATGTTCTGGTGTCTTCCTTGACCTGGCAAAAGCCTTTGATACGGTGTCCAGGCGTATTCTTCTCAAAAAGATGGAAGCCGTTGGAATTCGGGGTATAGCTCTCGAGTGGTTCCAGTCCTACCTTACGGACCGCACTCAAAGAGTATGTATGAGTGGTAAATGCAGCAGCTATGCCCGCCTCAACTTCGGAGTTCCACAGGGCAGCGTGCTCGGGCCCACCCTTTTTATCCTATATATCAATAGCCTCTGCACATTAGGATTGGACCGTGCTAAAATATTTGCCTACGCTGACGACACCGCCATAGTTTTCTTTGACAAAACCTGGGAGGGTGTTCAAGAGGCTGCAAACGCGGGTGTAAACGTAGTTTCCAGTTGGCTTACCCACAATCTACTGACTCTTAATGTTGACAAAACTAAAATTATGAACTTTAGCATCAGCATAAGAACATCCTGCCCAAGTAATTTTACAGTTAAGCTGCACTCTTGTGATACAACTGAACTCGCAAGATGTACTTGCCCTGGCCTCGAACAAGTTAAACAATTAAGGTATCTTGGCGTCCACATAGACCAACACCTTAATTGGTCGAAACAAATAGAGCATGTAAGCGGAAGGGTCAGAAAACTTCTTCATATTTTCAAAAAAATGGGCCGTATTGCCAAAGAAACTCTGCTGAAAATGCTCTATTTCACACTCTGTCAATCCATTATCAACTATTGCATTATATCATGGGGTGTCGCACACAAGACGCGCCTAATGAAAGTTGAACGTGCACAACGATCTCTTCTTAAGGTAACCTACAAGAAACCAATGCGCTTCTCAACTGACACTCTGTACCAAGAAACTGGTGTTTTACGTGTGCGCCAACTGTACATAATGGCTGTGGCACTGAAGTACCACAAAATTGCCCATAGTGCAAAAACATACCCCAAAGTGCGTTCTCTCAGAAATGCAGACAAACCTAGATGGCAGAAACCTAAATGTAGACTCGGTTTTGGCAATAGATATTATCACTATATGGGACCATTAATTTACAGTAAACTTAATAATGAAATAAATTTACTGCCAATGACCAGAAGTAAATGCAAAACTCACCTTTTCATATTCCTGGCAGGATTGGACTATGATGACACGGAGAAGTTCCTTAATTCATGACCACTACACATACATTCATCACACAAATACATAAAGGACGATTTGGACCAAACTAACGAACACTCCTTCTGTCCCTTATTCCGATGGTTTACGTTTCTTTTTTTAACGCTTGGTCACAAACCTCCTAAACTCAGTCATTCATTACACAAACTTTCCTTACTTACACATCACACACATGCACACGGCACATTTATAAACCAATTAAACTATTTTATTTTATTTTACTAGTTATAGCTCTAGATTTGCATATGCTTATTGTAGCCTAAGAAATCTCTCTTGTACCTTCGATGTTACTGTATCTGTATTCCATACCTACATATTTATCTTGTGAGACGAAGGAGACTAGTCTCCACGACACAGGGAATCCTAGTGTGGAGGCTAGTGATATCTCAATTTATGTAATACTTTCTTATACAATAAAGCTTTTTATTATTTATTATTATTATTATTTATAGACCAATTGCTCGTATTTCCATATTCTCAAAGATCATAGAAAAAAATATATATGAATCCTTTACAACTTCCTATCAAAACACCACATACTTTGTAACGAACAAAAGGGTTTTAGGAAAAATAAAAATATAAACATGGCCATCTTTGACTTTCTCCATGAAATAATGCCCAAAGTTGACTCCAAAATACCAGTCTGTGCAGTATATGCCGATATGTCGAAAGCTTTTGACTGTGTGGACCACGATAAACTTTTAAACAAACTTGACGCATACGGCATTCGTGGTAATGCTCTTAATTTAATAAGTAACCTTAAAGGCCGTAAACAATGTACGGAAATATCAAGCCTGTGCTTTAAATCTAGAAAGGAACTGAAAACTCTATCGTCCTTTAAAGAAATAAAATATGGCGTCCCACAGGGCAGTGTTTTAGGGCCCTTGCTATTTCTACTATATATTAATGACCTGCCACGTTATATGTCCTACCCTATGGTTTTATTTGCAGACGACAGCACTTCAATTATTTCATGTACCAACAAAGAATCTTATGTAACTGACATTAACAGTTCAATCAGTAGTTTAATAAGTTGGCTTAACAATAATAACCTAGTTATCAACCTACAAAAAACCAAAACTATGCATTTTCACCAACGAATACCTACAGGAGATATAAATATTAACTACAATGGTCAAACTATAGAAAAAGTGAATAGTACAAAATTTTTAGGAATCCTAATTGATAGCCAATTAACCTGGAAGCCGCAAGCAGAAGATGTATGTAAACGTTTAAGTACAGCCGCGTTTATGTTACATAATCTATCTAAAAAAGTAAATTTAGCAACAATCTTAGTGGCCTATCATGGTCTTGTAATCTCTATCTTAAGATTTGGTATAATATTTTGGGGTTATTGTAGTGAACGGGAAAGCATTTTTAAAGCCCAGAAGCGCTGTTTGAGAGCTATGTTTGTAGTTATGGTTGTCAGTCTCAAAAACTATTAACTTTACCATGTCTCTATATCCTAGAACTAGCAATATTTGTAATAACAAACCGAAATCTATTTGCATCAATATCAGAAACCAGAAAACGAAGTACTGCCTTAAGATCACAATATCGACACCTACTTTGCACAGGCGTATTTAAAACTATTAAAAAAAGTGTAATCGGTATGGCTCCTGTTATCTTTAATAAAATTCCTGAACAAATTAAAAACTTACCCCCTGTCAAAATTTAAAAAATGTTTTACAGAATTACTTGTAGAGAAATGTTATTACTCTGTGCAGGATTTCTTAGACGATGATACATTTTAATAACAAAACTGCCAATATTTTACTCATATTTGCATGCTAATAAGGAAGAATGTATTTGGATCTCAATTATGTAACTTACCATCTTATTTTTATGTTACTTACATTCTTAGCAAATAAAGACATATTCTATTCTATTCTATAATGACCGCTGCTGGTACAGCTGGGTGTCAGCGCGTTATGGCTTTCTCTTCCATACTTTTTTAATACTCATCATCTTATCAGACACCTCAACTTTTCATAGTACCTCCAAAACCCATTACCGCCCCGTTGACGGGCAAAACACAATGTTTACGTATAATAACATCTACGTTTACATTCCGCAAGCTGATTACTGTATCATTTTGTATGATAGCACTGAAATTAACTGAGCGAAACCAAGAGATACTGCATAGTCTTATCACATAGAAAGTGTACGCTATCAGAAGTGTATTGGTTCTACAATAATCGAGGTCTACGTAGGTGCTACGGCGTAGCTGAAGCCACTACGACTGCTACGGTTTCGTAGCACATTAAGTTAGGAAAGCGTAGTAGGCGTAGCGTTTCGCATATCGCAGCCAGACTTATGGCGATAGACTGTCATATTACGAAGGACTTTTCACATATCTTAAAAAATGCAGATGTACTAAAGGTACTCTATTTTGTGTTGTAACCATTATATCAACTCTGCAGTATAAATTAAAGTGCCTCTCTGCCTAACCCTTTATTATTTACAAGCTTGACGTTCATATTGTCCCGTTGCTGCAAACATTAATTTTCTTCCACGAACTTTTACCTCGCGCCTTTTTGAACCAAACTTATTTGCGGACGGGAAATTGTAAAATAACTTTCTCCACTCTGGGTGGAGCGGGGGGGATTGTGTTAGACTTTTACTGTTTAAACCCATGTTCCGTGGCAGTGGTATCTCTTTCGAAAAACCCTTAACCCTGAGAGGTACCAAACCCCTTGCGGTACTTAATGAAGTCATCCTGCCGCCCCTTTCTGGACCAGCCTCAGCGGCGCTACCCATGTCTTGGCACCCATTGTATGGAAACTTTTGCCCAGCGGTCATCGTGCATGCAGCAGACGTGACCCACACAATCCCATTTCAGCCTAGCAACCTTCTTACCAAATTCCAATATGCCCAGTGTGGGACGCAAAGTGATTTATTTAACGATTTCTTAAATTCCTAGTGTGGGGCAACGTTTTACAAAAAAAAAATAGTCTATCTCAATTACGAAAGGAAGGAAGGAGCTCCTGGGTATAACACGATGGGTCGTTTTTCACGTTAAGCCGCGCTTGCTTAGGTTGGTCTTTGGATGGGCACCACCATTCTAACCGAGTTTCCTCCGTATCGTCGGTCCCGGCTGTCATTTATAGATCTTTGACAGTCGATACAGTGACTCGAAAGTCTGACAACCAGTCTTACCAAAGAGTATCTCGTTTCCTAGATAATAACTGGATTGTGAAGGTCAGATAGGCAGTCGTTCCATGTAAAATACCGGTATTCAGCTGCATTCGGTTAGACTGTAAGCCGACTCCAACATAGTTGGGAAAAGATTTGATGATGAACGTTTCTTTCAATTACATTACACCAATAACTGAAAACAGGAACCTCAATATAGCCTCGTTTCAATCTCAAATTGGATGCCGCTCCTGTAGAGGGGGTAAGCAGTCCAGTTAATCAGACTGCCTCAGAGAGGCTGAGTTACAAGATAACTGCATTACTTTCATGGGGATCCGCTCATTGATTCCACGAATTATGTCGCTCTCTCCGAAAGTAGCGATCGCAAAAAAAAATTAAAAATATTTGAGACGATTTTTTTTGATGGTTTTGAATCTGGATATGAATAATATCATCATCCTTGTTCCCTGAAGAAATAGGCAGATGCCTATAGTACGAGCGGTGAGCCATTAGACAAAAACTAGAAAAATATGTTTTACATAAAAAACTGCGTTCATTATAATCTGAAAATAGTTAAGAAAAGTATGTAATAAAAGTATCCAGAATTTTACCAATTAGTCAGTTTCAATTGTGTTACAATAAATTCTTTGGATACCCCGCAAAATCCTCTAAGATAAGTAAAATTCGATAAAACTACGATAATTATCGCTAACTAACACGTGAACAATATTTAGTTATTATTCGATACTGAGTTAAGCACGTGTCCCATCGCTTTCGATAAGCGAGAAAAGACAGATAAAAATGGAAAAATAATAAACCAAAAAACTTAGTTTATATATTTTTTTTTTTTAAACGTTGCCCCACACTAGGAATTTCTCCTGTATCGTGGGTGCGTTTACAAACATTAAAACTCACATACACAAACACCCAGACCCGAAACAACTATCTGCAGGTCATACAAATATTTGTTCCGTGCGGGAATCGAACCCGCGACACGCAGCGCAGCAGTCGATCGCTCAGCCACTGTACCAACCGTGTTGTCGTTATTCTAGTTTTAGTCTTGCAAACATTAAGTTGTGTCATAAGTTTAGTAATATGAATGAAATAATGTTTTTCTATAGTTACTCCAAAATCCAAACAAGCTATATATATTGATTGTATCAGTAACACGTGTGTTGGTCGAAAACACACAAGCTTCATTAATTAAGAAACTCTCACCATAAAATATTGTTGTTTTTTTTTTTAATTTTTAGGTGTACAATAAAGCATATTTTATTTTATAATATCCCATTATATTTAACTAAACGGTACCTATATTTTTCGCAAGTTTATGTAGTGCAAAAATCATTTATATGTGGTCCTTTTCACGTCAATTGTGGAACCCGCCTTGTTTAGTAGTTTTCAAACACGTTCAAATTTCGCCTACAGTTTGGACCTAATTTTAGTTATATACAAAGTTTTCTTCACACAATGAGGGACAGATATATTCTGATAGAACTAGTTAGGCCGAAAACCGAGCCTAGACCGAACATACTCTGAATAATGATAATGGTCAAAGTTTCTTATTTAGTAAAGTTTGACTGTCTAAGACCAACACACGTGTTTAATGACGTAATGAAACAAATAGCGTGTTTTTGAAAAAAAAAACTATAGAAATCACGAAAATTATTACTTATACTTAATCCTTACTAATATTATAAAAGCGAAAGTGAGTTTCTTTGTTTGTTACTTCTTCACGCTTAAATGGCTAAACCGATTGTGATGAATTTTGGTACAGAGGTAGTTGGGACCCTGGAGACGGAATTAGGTTATTTAAAAAAAAAAAGATTGAGATATGATGGAGAAAGAGGGAAGAAAAGGGAAAACTTAGCATTGCTATTACAATAAATAAGGCGCAAGAACAAAAACTACAGGTAGCTGGCACCTGTAAATCAGGAAAGGGGAACTGTGTTACCAGAATTTAACGCGAGCGAAGCCGCGGGCAAAAGCTAGTACTTTCATAATTGCTAAACTTATCACACAACTTTCATGTTTCCAAGACTATAACTAGAATAAAAACTAACTATAACACTTAATTGAATTCTAGTTTCTATTAGATAACTGATTGCTGTTGCTTTTAGTGTTCCGTGGTTCAAAAGAAAAAAAACGGTACCCTTTTTTTTCTTTGGGGTGGGAAATCATCAAATAACTTCCCCCGCTCTGGGCGGAGCTGGAGCGGGGGGGAGTGTCAGACTTTTACTGACTAAAACCCACCCATGTTCCTTCTACCCGCAACCCCGGCAGGCGGAGGCCCTGGCAGGCCCCTCTGCTTTGCTGACTCTCTTTGAGGCGCGCGTGAAACACAAACGCGCCGTCGTCGGCACGGCCTGTCGTCAATAGACGGACGGACGGTGAGCTAGACGGACGGTGAGTTAAAACGGTACCCTTATTGGATCACTTTGTTTGGACGTCTGTCAAGACCCATTATCTCGGGAACGCGTAAAGGTATCGAGTTGAAATTTAAACCATATACCCAACTCTGTGATCGTTTTGTGCTGTAAAGGTTATTATGAACCCTCTAAGTCTTCGTTATTAATCATCACCATCATAATTTTCCTGCCCTTGTCCCATTCTATGTGGGGTCGGCGCAACACGTTTTCTTCTTCCATTCCCCCCTTTCAGACGTCATGGCATCATTTACTCCTTCCTCCTTTCTTTATTAATATGAGTGTGAAATCGCCAACCCGTCTTGAGCAAGCGTGGTGATCAATGCTCATGCCTTCTATGTATGAGAAGAGGCCTTTGCCCAGCTGTGGGACAGTAACAGGCTGGTATTATTATTATATAGTTGCGTAGTTAAGTAATGTAGATTGTTTTTAAGTAGGAAAGAGTTTGCCAACCACAGACAAGTTCTTTTAATTAATGTTAGACATGTTGGAGCAACAAATAAACTAAAAACCAGTTTCGAAAGCTTTTTAATTGTTACAAACAAAATTCAACGCGATAAAAAAAAACGTTAGAAACCGCTTACTTTCTGCATCCGATTAATTAACAATTCTTGTGCAAAAAAAGAAATTAGAAGATTGTTTTGCTAACCCTACCACTTACAGAAAAAGATCCCTGTTTTTATTCAACAGAGAAAAAGCTCGTCTTTGCGTTGCATTAGTGCGATTGTCTTTAATAAAGTATTTTTTTGCTAACCGTCCTCGGTGAGGGATTTTATTTTTATTTATTGCATACTAGGTTTGGTTCAAGACCTTATCGCATTCTTTAGGTTACAATTGCCCTTTATTGAGTCCCTTTTTGTATCGTTTCTTATATATATATATTTTGGGATATTAAAAATCCTTACTAATATGTATTATAAAAGCGAAAGTGAGTTTATTTGTTTGTTACGTCTTCACGCCTAAATGGCCAAACTGATTTTAATGTATTTTGGTACAGAGATAGTTGGGATCCTGCAGTCGGACATAAGCTTTTTTTTAAGGAGAAAAAGGTATGTATGTGGGAAGAAAAGGGGAGAGAAAGATACATTTTTTTCGATCATCTCGCGGGTTAAAGTTAGCGTTAGCCATGAAAGTAATGCAATTATCTTGTAGCTCAGCCTCTCTGGGGCAGCCTGATTAACTTGATTGATTATAAAGTCCCTCTACAGGAGCGGCATACAATTTGATATTGAAACTAGGCTATATTGAGGTTCCTGTTTTCAGTTATCGGTGCAATGTAATTGAAATAAACGTTCATCAGCATCTACTTAGCCTTTTCCCAACTATATGGGGGTCGGTTTCCAGTCTTACCGAATTCAGCTGAATACCAGTATTTTACATGGAGCGACTGCCTATCTGGCCTCCACAACCCATTAACAACTGGGTAATACGATACTCCTTGGTAAGACTGGATGTAAATTTACTGATATCCTGTAACTCAACGGGGACTACATGCATGAGGTAATTTTATACTTATGTTTGTGAATTTATTCAAATCCAGCTCTCCTATTGACGTTATTTCCACAACAACGAATTTAAACTTTATATTATGGTTATATAATGACCTGTACCATTGAAATAGTTCTAAAAATCTTTGATGTTGTAGCGTAAACTAAACTTTATTTGTAAAAATTAAAGTTGTTGTTCCAAAAACAATAACATTATTTTTAGGATTATAATTTAAATCATATTTTAATTTACATGTCACACTTTTTATCTCAAACCTACGATTCTGTTATTCTTTTCTTTTCTCATTTTAAAACGACCTGAGTATTTGAACGTTATGGTAATTCTGCCAGCATTGGTTAGGTTATAAAACCTCTTACAATACATAGTCTAAGTATGTCATTTAACATTGACCTATTCAAAACAAACCAATAAAAATAAGAGAATCGCCCCTAAAAACCATAGTCAGCATAAAATTCAATTCAATAACTATAAAAGACGATATGCTAACAATTCTTTTTATATCGAGCTATCGTTAATAATGCCCAATGTTGCGTTAACATTGTTCTGCTTACCTCGCATCGGTAAGCGTAATTGACTGTAGGAGTTTTAAGAGGCCCATGGTTCAATAATAGCCTTTTTTTGGGTTGTAAATCATCAAATAATTTCCCCGCTCTGGGTGGAGCGGGGGGAGTTTCAGATTTTTCTGACTAAAACCCACCCATGTTCCTTCTATTGCCCTTTACGTTCCGGGGCCGCGTTATCTTTTTCGAACAACCAGCAGCCCCGGCAGGCGCAGGCCCTGGCAAGCCCCTCTGCTTTGCTGACATCTCTTTGAGGCGCGCGTGAAACGCGCCGTCGACACGGCCTGTCGTCAATGACGGACGGACGGTGAGCTACCCATTGCTCACCGTCTACAGGTTTGAGGTTCTCTCCCTCAAACGCCCGGCCGGACGCGAGAGATCGCCGTTGCCGATCGCCTCCACGAGGGCACGGCGGTGCACCGCCCAAGCTGGGCAGACCGCCACTGTGTGCTCCACCGTGTCCTCCGGGCGATCGTCACAATAATGACACCCGGACGTTTTCAATAAGAGCCTTAACCAAGCAATAAGTGAGGTTATGAAGGTTATTTTTCTCGTAGAAGCGATCGACGGCGGCCATCTCTCGAGTCCGGCTCTGGTTCAGTCCATGGTCCGGAGCGAGAGGGAATGGGAAGCGTTCACCTCCTTCTATGAAGCAGTTATGCTAGCGAAGGAGGTGGCCGAACGTTTGAGGATGGGAACCTCAAACCAACCCAGCAACCGCGGGAGACGCCTCGGGCGTCGGGTATCAAGCAGAGGAGCCTGCCAGGACCACCGCCTGCCGGGGTTGCGGGTTGTTCTAAAGACATACCGCGGCCCGTGAACATAAAGGGCAAAAGATCGGTGGGTTTTAGTCCATAAAAGTCTGACACTCCCCCCCGCTCTGTCTGATAGTAGCGGGGGGAATTATTAGATGAGACCCCAACCGCAAAAAAATGGTTTTAGATAATATTTTAAATAAAATAAAATAAAGTTTAAAGATAAGACTATTATACAATACTAGCTTTTGCCTTTGCCTTTTGTTATATTCGGGGTAACACAGTTCCCCTTGCGCCTTATTGATTTGTAATAACAACGCTAAGTTTTCCCTCTTCTTCCCTCTTTCTCCCTCACATCCCACTTTTTTTTTAAATTAGCCTATGTCCGTCTCCTGGTTCCCAACTATCTCTGTACCAAAATTCATCAAAATTGGTTTAGCCATTAAAGCGTGAAGAGGTAACAAACAAACAAACTCACTTTCGCTTTTATAATATTAGTAAGGAAGTAAGGATTACTTCAGTTAGTCATCTTATAATATATACTCACCCTATTCTTTTCACACAATCAATCCATCGTATCTCCAGTATCCTTTCTGCCTTTCATCGCCATGTCAATACAAACTCACTCGTTTTACAAATACCAGTTAGCCACTGTTCTAAGACAGTCCAATGAAAACTGTGAGGTAGGGTCGTAGTGACGACGAATAAATAAGTACATTTAATTATTACTCTATTGTGCACCAAAATTAATGGCGTCTTGATAAATTAATTGTCAACCGCCATTTAAAAAATAAAACATCTCGCATAATTTTGTAAAATAAACCTATTAGCCACATAATATCTAAACCTTTATTTCTCGTTAATCATTGAAATCATTAAACAAAGAGCCCATAGAAAGTTTTATACACAAACTGTACAGCACAGCATTTCATTGCACTTACGCTAAACTTAAACAATACATTCTTCCCCCGGGACGCTCTATAAGCAACATTTATAGGGTCAAGTAGGGGTAAAAGAAGGGAGAAATTTAGGTTGAAAAGAGAGAAAACTTGTACATACAGTCAACAGAAGAGATAAGTAACCAAACTCATCAAAAAGCTTTTTTTTTTTAAAACACCTTATTTATTTTCGAATAAAGTTATATTTATTTGATTAAAAAACAAACAGATCATCATCTGCCTAGCCTTTTCCCAACTAAGTTGGGGTCGGCTTCCAGTCTTATCGAATTCTGCTGAATACCAGTATTTTACATGGAGCAACTGCCTATCTGACCTCCACAACCCAGTGAGTACTGAGTAATACGATACTCCTTGGTTAGACTGGTTCTCAGACTTTCAAAAAACTAACTACCTGCAACGACTGTCAAAAATCTACAAATAACAACCGGAACCAACGTGCTTTCCGAGCCACGGAGGAAACTCAGTATGTAACTGGTGGTCACCCATCCACAGACCAACTTAGGCAAGCGCGGCTTAACCTAAAGATCGACCTGAGCGGCTGCTATTATTTAGCCACAAGCTCCTTAAAAAACAAAACAAACAGCTCATTAAATAAATAAATAAAATATAAATAAATAAATATCTTGGGACAACTCACACACGGCTATCTGATCCCAAGCTATAATATGAGTCTTAAACGTCCATCGGTTTCGAAAAAAAAAATTAACTAAGTATATCTCTACGGATATAGACATATACTATACTCGTATATACGACACGGTCTTGTTACCTTTTTTTGGATGGTATTTAAAAGTACTTCAATTTATTCCCATTTCGTTTACCTAATTTTGCCTGTGTTCCACCAAATATACTGAATGTGCACCAAAATATGTTAATTAAAATATGTCATAACGAGCATCAGCGCACTACAATAAAAAAGTGTTATATCTTCATCCATTTTCTATTAATGCAAGTCGTTACTGCGTAGGGGGTCACAGTTTTAACCTAACCCAACCTACGCATTTTTTTAACATTCAGGAAAGAATATTTGGTGCACGATCAGTATTTTTGGTGAACACAAAAATATTATCCCTTTTTTTTTGGGGTGGGAAATCATCAAATAACTTCCCCCGCTCTGGGCGGAGCGCGGGGGCGTGTCAGAGTTTTACTGACTAAAACCCACCCATGTTCCTTCTTTTGCCCTTTACGTTCCGGGGCCGCGGTATCTCTTTCGAACAACCCGCAACCCCGAGGGTCTTGTAACTTATTTCTTTAGCTGTCCGTACAACAAACAGTTTTCATCGTGATAATTTGAAGAATAAATTATAGCTTTAGGGAAAAATAAAAGTTAGTGTAATTTTCTGCTCTCACATTTTCCTGTTTAAAAGTAAATATTTTTATTTCCGCGTCGTTTCTTACTGCGTTTTATCACAATATTGTCTGTTTGAATGGGACACCGATGATAACAAGTTTGTTCACGTTGTAGTTACAGTTTTTTTGACGTTGTGCTTTTTTTAGGAGCAATACAAGTGAAAAATTATTCTCTTTTCCTCTTGTAAGTCCTGTTAAAATGGCCGAAGTTTTTTGTGTTTATTTTTGATACGGTGTTTTGTTTTCTTTTACGTGATAAACGTACATAGTTATTATTTATGTTACTCGTTATGGTTTTTATGAACAATATTACATTTTGATACTAGAGGGAAAACTTGGTCATTGCATCCGAGGTAAAATAACAGATGGAAAAGTTATTTGTCATTAATCACAATTATTTAATTTTATTATTTCCTGCGTTTTACCTTCGCAGGCTGGAGTAGAAGCAAAGGTATGAAGCCGCTACACAACCAAACATTAAAGAAAGTTTTTTTTTTATTTGAAATACAAATAAGTGTTATTTTGTTGATTGAATGAAATTACTTCATAAATAATCGTGTTTATTTATAAAATTGTGTTCAAAAATTCAATTTCAAGGGTTGGTCTTTGTCTGTCGAGGCTTTTTTAGACAAAAACTTAGCATCTAAAACTTAAATCAACCAAAAGTAACCTACACTGAAACCCCACCCCAAAACTCTTACCAAATTCTAATCACAAAATCAAAGTCGGAAAACAGACCGTTCTATTAAAAGCATTGAGTTTATTGCATTGCTCTAGAACACTTATCGGCTAACTACTCTTCCGTTCCAAAACGACCTTTGTCTTTGGGTCGTATCGTTATGGACTTTAGTAATAACCTATTTGGAAGAAAAAATGCTAAAAGCTTAAGTGAAGTTGGTTTTGAATCAAGGATGCGTGAAACTGTCTTGAAGTGGGGATTCAAGGTAGAATGTTAAGAAATTCAGTGATATATTTATTCCTATTCCTCTTTTTTCTTGTTGTGTCAATGTCCTCAAGGGCCTGTTTGGGCCTCAGCCTTTTGGGGTTGTTGTAGTTGGTTCGAAAAACATACCGCGGCCCCAAAATATAAAGGGCAATAGAAGGAACATGGCTGGGTTTTAGTCAGTATAAGTCTGATACTAAGTTTTAATATTAGGATCTTGTTTGACCATAAACTAAGAAACAAAAAATAAAATACTTTGCTTCCTCTCGCTCCGCCAAAACGGGAGGAGTCATTTGACGATTTTCCATCCGAAAAAAATAAATAAAAAAGTGTCCATGGCTACACTATAGCTGATATATTACAAATTCAATATATTTATTACTAGCTGGCGGCCACGGCTTCGCCTGCGTGATAATAAAAAAAAGTTTCCTATATGTTATTCCAGACTATAATCTACCTCTGTGCCAAATTTCATCAAGATCCATTCAGTAGATTTTTCGTGAAAGAGGATCAAACATACATCCATACTCACAAACTTTCGCATTTATAATATTAGTAGGATTCCTGTTGTTTTCTTCCGGGCATGAACAATTTTGCTGTTAGTACTGTCGGTGTGGTGTCCTTTTCCTGAGTGTTTTTAGGGTTTTGTACATACCTCAAGCTAAAGCTACAGTCCCGGTCACAAAGCGTTGATCATCCCATTCCAAGGCGTTGATCTCTATGGAGAAGAATGGGCAAGAAACTCCATGGACACTCTTAATTTAAATTATAATATTATTACCAAATCGTATTTACATCATTCATGTTGAGATTATACAAAATATGTGAAAACGATGTAGAAAGACGTGCACAGTAAGAGCGTTTAGAGTAACCTCAAGATCGACATTATTTAGGCACGAGTTCCTTTAAGCATATGACGTCATATAACAATCAGCCTGCTGTAGTGAATTTAGTCAGTAAGCCAGCGTGGCTATCCAGGGTGTGCTGTATATTCATGTAACAATTACACGTGCAACAGACCACACATAATACCAGACCAGCAGTAATTACGAACACTTGATGACACGGCTGTCCTCAAAGCAGTCATTACAAACTTCGTGCTGTGACCGTAGGTACCGGACATGCATAAGAATTGTCGTGGGTCATATTAAAAGAACGCATTTGTAAGGTAATGCTGATTGTAACAATGGGGATATAAGCTTGTGAGAAAGATATTTAACTAGCTTTTTGCCTCGTACGGGGCCCCATTGGCCCCGACAATTTAGTTGTTTTTTTTGTTGGTCTTTTTATATTTATTTTTATAATAATATAATAATAATGAAAAATATAATAAAAATAATAACTAGCTTTTGCCCACGGCTTCGCTCGCGTTAAATTCGGGGTAACACAGTTCCCCTTTCCTAATTTTCAGGTACCTTTTGCCCTAGCGCCTTATTTATTGTAATAGCAAAGCTAAGTTTTCCCTTTTCTTCCCTCTTTCTCCCTTGTATTTTTTAAAAGTTAGCAAGGTCTCAACTATCTCTGTACCAAAATTCATCAAAATCGGTTTAGCTATGTAGGCGTGAAGCAGTAACAAACAAACAGACTCACTTTCGCTTTTATAATATTAGTAAGGATTTTGTGCAAGACTAAATAAAAATGAAAGCTCTTGTTGCGATAAATGAGAAAAAAGCACGCGTGAAAAATATATTGTATGTTGAGCCAAATCGTAGTGCAATTAGAGCTAGTTTTCGAGGAACTGTATTGAAAAGCATATTTAAAGCCACAGTAGTCATCAGAAATTGGTTCAATAAAGTTACTATAGTATAGGAATTTTTTTTTTTGTAAAAATGACTCGTCGAATGAGACAGAATCAAAGTTTTGACCCACCTTCAGAATACAGTAAGTTGAGCAGGCTAGCTTTTGAAAATAATCATTACCATTAATTTATTGTGGTTGTGTAATCATCAAACAAATCCGCTTTCGTCGAAGCGTTGATGTCAGACTTTTACTGACTAAAAGCCACCCATGCTCCTTTTTTGCCCTTTATGTTCCAGGGCCGCTGTTTATCTTTCCAACAACCCGCAACCCCGGCAAACAGTAGCCTTGGCAGGCCCCTCTGCTTTGCTGACATCTCTTTTAAACGCCATCACCCCGGCCTGTCATCACTAGACGGACGGACAGTGAGCTACCCATTGCTCACCGTCCACAGACCCGCACAATCATTACCATGCCACAATATCACCGTTCTCACTGAATCATGTCCAATCGTGCAAACGTCTACGTTTTCATATAAAGTACGTACATTTGGACCGATATCACTGATGGCTATTGTACACATACAATGGGCTCAGATTAAATTTCTCTGAAAGGAATGTTACAAAATAAGAATTGTTATACGGTGCAAGTTGAAAGAGCTCAGATTCTGAGATATTTTATACCTGAACATTTGTCATTTGGAAAGCTGCATGGATAAATGAAATTGGTGCCAGGATCAATATGATACCTCTTTAGCGTATTTTTTTTAAACAAACGTTGGGACCTCATTAGGAATTTCTCCTGTATCGAGGGTTCGTTTACAAACATTCAAACTCACATACACAAACAGCCAGACACTAAACAACTATTTGTAGGCCGTGCAAGTTTTTTTTCCGTGCGGGAACCGAACTCGCAACACGCAACGCAGCAGCCGATTGCTCAGCCAATGCGCCAACCGTGCCGTCGAGATTTGTTGCAATTGCGATTTCTGAGTATGAGTATCCGGGTTCCATTCCTGGGCCGACCAAAACTTGGGTATTGTTGGGGTTTTTCATTAGAAATCTCTCAGTAGCAGTGACGGACAGGACACGGACAGGCTCAAGACGAGCCTGGTAGATGTCAATAAGCTCGCTCCTTTTACATGGGAATTAAACATAACTGACTTGACGACACGTTTGGCCGCAGTGGCTGAGCGATCGATTACTGCGCTGCGTGTCGAGGGTTCGATCCCCGCACGGAACAAATATTTGTATAACCTACAGATGGTTGTTCCGGGTCTGGCTGTTTGTGTATGTGAGTTTAAATGTTTGTAAACGCACCCACGATACAGGAAAAAAAACCTAGTTTGGGGCAACGTTATATATGAAAAACCGGCCAAGAGCGTGTCGGGCCACGCTCAGTGTAGGGTTCCGTAGTTTCCCGTCCGTCACAATAAGTGTTCCCACTTATGAGTTTAAAGGTGGAGGAGAAAATTATTTTGTACAACTTTTTGTCTTTTTTGTACAAAAACTGTTGTGTCAATCAAGTTCAAAATGATTTTCCTAGAAAGTCCTTATAAAGTTCTACTTTTCAGATTTTTTTCATATTTTCTAAACTTATGGTTCAAAAGTTAGAGGGGGGGGGACACACATTGTTTTTTACTTTTGGAGCGATTATTTCCGAAATTATAGACATTATCAAAAAATGATTTTAGTAAACCCCTATTCATTTTTAAATACCTTTCCAACAATATATCACACGTTAGGGTTGAAATTAAAAAAAAACACTTCCCACTTTACATATAGGGTGGCTACCCTAATAAAACATTTTTTTCCAATTTTTATTTTACCACTTTGTCGGCGTGATTGATATACATATTGGTACCAAATTTCAGCTTTCTAGTGCTAACGGTCACAGAGATTAAGCGAGGACGGACGGACGGACAGACAGACATGGCGAAACTATAAGGGTTCCTAGTTGACTACGGAACCCTAAAAAAGGTTAAAAATCCATTTAGAGACCCGCTTAATAAATGATCTCCATAGCGGAGAAGAGATTCTATCAGCTACAGTCTTTAGTGGTCAAGAAATTTCTGGCGTGGCAGCTGCAACAGAATTCACAATGAGTATCCTAATAACACTTAACCTGACTTGGGAATCGAAGCCTCATGCTCAGCGGTCTTGACCACTGGACCAAAGAGGCAGCTACTACAAAAACGTGAATCAAAAATCGTTTTCAAACAGATTAATATCCGAAAGAGCTCAGTAGACAATAATTTATTATCTTCTCAATAAACGTTTCCCTAAAGAGTTCCAAACTGATTGGTTCCGGGTCACTGGCATTCAACAAATTTACGCAACGTTCACCGAGTTATGAAACCTTGTAAGAAGGGGGAGGATAATCCATGGATTTATCGTTTAATGTTTCCTTTAACCTCGTTTTTAATTTTCAAAGAAGTTTAGGGGTATGAAGAACGGTGTAAAGCTTTTTGTCCCCTATAGAAAGAGAGTATCCTTCGACCAGACGGGTATCGTGTCTGGTTGGTCACTGCCCGACAGTTCACTAGAAATCGCTGCGCCCCTGCAATAGGGCGCAGCTGGCGGGGTATCAAATCATTTTTTTATTTTACATAGGCCTACATGGGCACTTATAAAACGTCGATAAAAGAGTCACGATTCGGGTTGGTCGTTTCCTATGGAGAAGAACCGGCAAGAAACTCCATGGTTACTCTTTTGAAATCATTTGGTTTTACAATGTTGTTGTACTTACGCTGTAACGTTAGTACTTAAGTATGGGAGATATATTCCGGGGCCGCGGTATCTCTTTCGAACAACGCTGGCAGGCGTTGGCCCTGCCAGCCCCCTCTGCTTTGCTAAATATCTCTTTGAGGCGCGCGTGGAACACTAACGCGCCGTCGACGCGGCTTGTCGTCAATAGACGGACGGACGGTGAGCTACCCATTGCTCACCAATTCTCTGATTGGCAAGCTGTGCCTTTAAGGGAGTGTCAGACTTGACACTCCCTTAAAGGCACAGCTTGCCAATCCAACTTTTCTTAGGGGTTAGACACTCTATTTGACTTATAAATCTTACAGAGCTATGGTTAAACAGGCCATGTGGTACCAGTTCTACCCCGGTTACTCCAACAAATGTTAAAGACTATAGCAGGCTCTGTCTTTTTAGGCTATGGACTGACGCTGAAGGAAGTACCAAATATAAAAAAGAATTTTAAAATTTAATTATTTAATTATGTGCTAAATGTTTAAGGATAGATATAAGTTTAATGAATATTGTTTATGTTGTGTATGGCTAGATATAAGTTTAATTAATATAATATTGTGTAAGTTCCTACCATACGTGATATTAGATACTACAATATAATTTTATTAGTTTTAAGACATTTTGCTGTGCCCTAACAGGGCCATGTACTCATTACTTATAAGCCTAGCGTGTAACTATTTGTAGATTGTGCATTAAATGAATAAATAAATAAGTCGGACGCAAAACTAGAAGAAAAACACAAATAAAAAAACTACAACTACAATAAAATGATAATAGAAGTATTAATATGCTTGTGCCAGAAATACTCTTACGAATCTTTCTTTTATTTATTTATTTTTTAAAAAACGTTCCCCACACTAGGAATTTCTGCTGTATCGTGGGTGCGTTTACAAACATATAAACTCACATACACAAACAGCCAGACCCGAAACAACTATCTGTAGGCCATACAAATATTTGTTCCGTGCGGGAATCGAACCCGCGACACGCAGCGCAGCAGTCGATCGCTCAGCCACTGCGCCAACCGTGTCGTCAATCTGAAGTTAACTTCCAGCTGCTCACCTTTCCTCTAACTATTCTTAGAAGACCCCTTCTAACCTCTATCCTCTTCTTCCTCAGGTGTCAGACGACATCGGCTACGTGGTGTACTCAGCGCTGGGTAGCTTCTACATACCGTCCTGCATCATGGTGTTTGTCTACATCAGGATATACTACGCTGCCAAGGCCAGAGCGCGGAGAGGGATCCGGAAGAATCCTAGGCCTAGAGCTGTAAGTGCATCTTAGTTGACCAGTTTATTTAAGATACGGTGACTTTGTTCAAACTCAAACTCAAAGCATTTATTTCAATTAGACCATTACAGACTCTTTTGAATGTCAAAAACAAAATAATGAAGCTGCATTCCCAGTCACAAGGCATAATAACTTGCGAAAGTACTGTAGTTGCCCATTCCAAAACAAGATCTCTATGGAGAAGAATGGGCATGAAACTCCGTGCACACTCTTGTAAATCATTATATTTTTACAAAATCATGGATACATCATTCATGTTGAGGTTATACATACATGTGAGAACGATGTAGAAAAACGAGCACATTAAGAGCGTCCAGAGTAAAAGCAAAAATGTTAATTGAAAAACTAAATAAATTAAAATGAACCGTGGTAGCCTAGAGGTAACCAGTCTGAACTAACAGCGCTCATTCACAAACATGACTCATGGACCAAATTCATTGTCTCTCTCTGTTCGTAGTCAATCAGTTCCAACATTTTAAAAATATACCCAATCCTTACTAATATTATAAAAGCGAAAGTGAGTTTGTTTGTTTGTTACGTGTTCACGCCTCAACGGCTAAACCGATTTTGATGAATTTTGGTACAGAGATAGTTGGGACCCTGGAGACGGACATAGGCTAATCAAAATTTTTTATAAGTGGAAAATGAGGGAGAAAGAGGGAATAAAAGGGAAACCTTAACATTGCTATAACAATCAATAAAGCGCAAGGGCAAAAACTACAGGTAGCAAGTACCTGCAAATCAGGAAAGGAGAACTGTGTTATCCCGAATTTAACGCCAGCGAAGCCGCGGGCAAAAGCTAGTACAGTATATTTTTAAAATTTTGGAACTTTTCATTGTCACTTAATATTAAGTTCAATTGAAAGCTACGGTACCTCTTTGGTGAATAGAATTTTGTTGTTTGTGTATTCACGAATACTAAAGTACTTTTATTTCTTTCTTTCGTTCTCTAGAAGTTTTTTATTCACAGTTCGTTAAAACAAAACGTCGTTTTAATATATACCTTTTGTTTATAGAATGAGCAGCAGACATGCTTCAGCAACCCGGCCAAGGGCACGCGACCGATGCCCTCCACTCACCCCATGCCGCCGGGACATCTTAGTAACAATAACGGGTAAATATCAACCTTTTATTCTTGCGGTTTACCTTACTGGGAGCATTCGCCTGTAATAGTTCAGATTCTCTTGTCTCTGTGCAATATCGAACATTGGATGTTCGTGAAGGAGGAGCACCTTTAAAGGGACACTTATCCGCGCCGAAAGAATTATCCGCGCAAAAAGAATCGTCCGCGCCGAAAGGATCGTCCGCGCCGAAAAGATCGTCCGCGCCGAAAGAATCATCCGCACCCAATGTAACGTACTTTATATTATGTCGTTACCGACATTTACACTGTCGACCACCGTTATATGGTAACAGTTCCACGAACCCAATTTTTTTTAATAAATAATACAGTAAACTAAAATTGGTTGCCTGTAAAGTCGGTATACGGGCGAAAGTTTTACGTGACAACGACTTTGAGTGGTTTATGTCTGTCTCTCTCGCTCTTAGGCGGGCTAACCATGCCCGAGTGGAAGGGACGCGTGCCTCTCACTCGCTCTCATTGTGAGCGCATAACGTGAGCGGAGCGTAACGCAGTTTCTTGAAGTGTCACCCGGCAAACCAATTTATAAGACGTTGTCACGTCAAAACATATCCCCTGTTTCGTGGGTGCGTTTACAAACAATTAAACTCACATACAAAAACTGTATGGTATATCGTCTTTTTTTTAATTTGTATTTATTTAAACGTATTTATTAGTTTATTTGTGTATTAGAATCTGTATACGTATCAGTTCTCGAAAACAAATAGTAACATCCTTACTAATATTATGAAAGTGAGTTGGTTTGTTTGTTTGTTTGATACCTCTTAACGCCTAAATGGCAAAACCGATTTTGATGAATTTTGGTACAGAGATAGTTGGGACCCTGGAGACGGACATAGGCTATTTTTTTTTTTAAAAAGATTGAGATATGAGGGAGAAACAGGGAAGAAAAGGGAAAACTTAGCATTGCTATTACAATAAATAAGGCGCTAGGGCAAAAACTACAAGTGGCAGGTACCTGTAAATCAGGAAAGGGGAACTGCGAAGCCGCGGGCAAAAGCTAGTTTATTATATTTTTGAATATTTGTATATCCTATTACAATGTTGTCGTATTTATCCCAAAGGTTGACTAGTAGAGAATGCCTTATAGCATTAAGTCCGCCTATGTACCACTATAAATTGTACATGAAGTTTAAATAAATAAATAAAACTGTTCGATATTCAAGACATGCAAAGCGGTTAAGTTTTGTTCTAGAAAATGCTTCGACTAACCGTGACAATTAGGTACAATTCACAGAATCATTCACTTTTATTCAACTCTTTTAATCTCACCTGAAACAGAAATGATGTCAGAACAAAAATTGAAACACCCGTTCATAAGAGTGTTATCAACAAGTGGATTCAAATCCACCGGTTGAACATGTTCGGAATGGTTTCATTTCATGTCTTTATGTCTCTATGTTCTGCTGAATGTAGACTACTGATTTGAATGTTCTGAACTTGTTGCTTGAATGTTGTACTTGTTTACAGACTCGTCAATTATAGTTGTTTTTTTTTTCTTTAATGAACTGTTGGTTTTCCATAAAATAAAGGAGAATGTTCTCGTGACTATAGTTATTAGTATCGCTATACAACCTTTTGTGGCACAAATATTTGGGGCTTAATTTAAAACATAATAGTCCGGTCAATTTAGACATTCGAAGCTACATTAATTTACAACAAGCTGAGAATTGGTGAAATCGTACAAAATATAATTCTTCTTTTCGATCTTCTTTGATGATAAAACTTATCGTTTCGCTGAAAATCACGCAAAACTCATTTTTTTCACTTTTGACCTTGTATAACTTTTTTCCGTATCGGGGAAAAATGGGGAACTTTCAAATAGTATTTATAATTATATTTTGAACGATTTCAATTCAATTCAATTCAATTTATTTATTTTACAGACATCTTCATCCAATGGTTAGTATACATGCTGACTTAAAACTATTGTTAGTTACACAAATATAAAAGGCACTGATTCTTATATTTCGCCTCAGGGCAGGAAAACAGACAATCATAAAGACCCCTGCGCTGAGACAACCCGCCCCATCCCGATAACCGATAGAGAGATAGGTACCTCTCTAATCGATCATCAGACGAACGAAATGCCTCAACACAGGAGCACCCACATCTTCAGCTATAGTTCTCAGGATGCTGTTGATTTCACCAATTTTCATTTTGTTGTAAATTAATGTAGCTTCGCTTTTATTTTTTGACCTAATTTGACCAATGGAGACACCATGGCTTGTCTGCATTTATAGTCCATAAACGCAGACAAGCCATGGTGTCTCCATCGAACATGCGCACTCGACTCCTTCGATGTTTATCACTTCCGTGCCGTTTTTGGCAATAAACTACTATTTAAAAATAAGTTGCGGCTTTCGTCCCATTGCATAGTGATTCGGTTTGAAAGTCTAGGACTACAGTTAAATCTCTAAGCGATTTCTTGATACGATGTTTTATAATCCTGATAAATTTTAAATACGGAGCAGTCGATTAATTTTTGGGCCCATTCATTACTCGTCAATTCCGTCAGCTAAAGGTGGAGGAGACATAATATGTATGTAGACGTATTGTGGGTGACGATAACTCAATAATTCACTTGTAACAGATCATATCCAAAAAAATATTCATTTTCACTCTGTTTTGCTCACCTGACAAGCACAGTATTAATACTTTCACACATAAGTAGACTTTACTTTTAAGACATTGATATACACACATCAAAAGTATCTAGGGATCAACATATATTTTTGCAATAACTTTTCTCCTGATTGATATTAATTAAAATTTTCTTTAAGGATTCATCAAATAAAGTGTTTTCGTTTGTCACAGTAACGATAAACCAAGTCACCTTTGCATTAATAAAGAAATTTGCCATTTTCCTAATAAAGGGATTTTTGACATTTGAACCACTAACATTAAAGTTCGAAAAAAAGACTGAAATAACAGTTTTCTTTAAAATTTTATTGGGTAACTTAAACAATTAATAATCCGTGTTTCTACCGCGAACACTAACAACACAAGAACATCGGTTTGGCATACTCAAAATGAGTTCATCCAAATCACGCTGTGGAATGGCCGCCCATGTTCGTTGCAACAACAAAAAAAGGTCTTCTTGCGACTGGATACCCTCCATATTCGGCAGAGCTCTTCTCTGTAGCATATCCCATGCATGCTCAATCGGGTTCAAGTCTGGCGACTGAGCAGGCCAGGGCAGGACATTGATGTTAGCTGCGGCGAGAGTCTGTCTTACAACTCTTGCGGTGTGCGGTCGTGCATTATCATGCATTAACTGAAATAAGGGACCGATTTGCACTTGTAGAGGAACGATGACGTCTGATGCAATCGTCTCAGCATAAATTTGAGCGTTGAGGTTGCCTCTGATCCAAATCAACTCAGTTCTTCCGCCGATCCAAATACCCGCCCATACCATGATGGTTCCACCACTATAAGGATGGACTTCCTGGCAGGATTTTAATCGCTGTTGGCGTCCAGGGGTTCTCCAGTGTCGTATACGTCTTGTATCCGGTCTCATACCAAAACGAGACTCATCAGAAAAGCACACGAAACGCCATTGTTCTTCTGCCCAATTTCTGTGTTCAAGAGCTCATTGATATCGAATCCTACGATTGTGCATTGCTATAGGTGGTACCCGTAGCGGTCTTCGGGAATGAAGGTTCACTTCATGCAAGCGGTTTCTGGCTGTTTGGTCGGTAATTAAGTTCCCTGAAGAGTGATGAAGCCTCACGGCTAACATCATGGCGGTTATTGTTGGAGCTCTTCGAGTTAAGATTTGAATGTATCGGTCTTGTCTCCGTGTGGTGCAGCGATACCGTCCTCCATGGCGCTCAGCCACGGTACCAGTGCTTCGGTAACGTGTCCAAAGTCGACTGATAACACTCTGACTTGTATTCAGAGCTAAAGCTACAGTACGTTGCCGGGAACCAGCTTCTATCATTCCCACGGCTCTGAGCATTTCTTCCCTGCTTAAATGACGTCGCCGCTCCATAATAACGTTGGTTTTAATCAGTAGTAGGGAAACAGTAGCACTAATAATGTCTTCAATGCGTTGTATGTTTTTATAGGGAAAATTTGGACAGCTTATTTTCATCTTTTACTCGAATTTGATTGAGAGTTCCTGATTCAAATTATGAAATGCACCAAAAAGGATCCATATAAATTTATAAAATCATAAATTTATTACAAAGCCACATCCCAATCTCAAGAAATCCGCATAAAAATGCTTGATCCCTAGACACTTTTAATGTGTGTAGTTATTATAATTTTCACTATCGTATAAAAGTTCTTGTATAAACTGAAATAAGTTTGGAAAACTTATTTCAGTTATTTAAACTGAAAAATGTTTACTCCTGCAACTAAGTTAAAGGAAACAAATGAAAAAAAAACTACTTTCATTTACTTCTTGACGGACACGAAGAAATTAGAAAAGGGTTCCCTATTAGATACGGAATTCAGCAACCGGTCTCGAGATCCGGGTTGCTTCGGATTTTAGGATTCCGCAGCGGATAGGAAAATCGTTGGAATCTTTTCTCGTTACCAAAATTTGTTGGAAATTCTTTCTTGAATATCATTGCTACTTTATGTGGAAAGTAAATAGGTTTCCTACTTTGTTAATTTGTAAAAAACCTGTTAAATTCACCTAGTTTTACTAGGTGAATTAGGGCCTGATGGGAATACAAAAATCTAGGAAAACATACAATGAAAGGCAAAAGCAGGGAAGTTGGGCGCATACGTCAGCTAGAGCTATTTGAAATAAAATAGCGTACGAGGGACATGTTTCGCATTGGCTGGGTGCACCTTAACGTTTAAGCATTTATTAAAATACTAACTTCTGCCCGCGGCTTCGCTCGCGGTAAATTCGGGTTAACACAGTTCCCCTTTCCTGATTTGCAGGCTACCTGTATTGCCCTTTTTTTTTCGGGTGGGAAATCCTCCAATGACTTCCCCCGCCCTGGGCGGAGCGGGGGGGCATGTCAGACTTGTACTGACTAAAACCCACCCATGTTTTCCGGGGCCGCGGTATCTCTTTCGAACTACCCGCAACCCCGGCAGGCGGAGGCTCTGGCAAGCCCCTCTGCTTTGCTGACTCTTTTTGAGGCGCGCGTGAAACACGAATGCGCCGTCGACACGGCCTGTCGTCAATAGACGGACAGACGGTGAGCTACCCATTGCTCACCGTCCACAGGCCCGCATGTACGGTGGCCGGGAGTCGTCTCGCGGCGCCCGGCGCCCTGGGCGTCTCCCGCGGCGGCTGGGTTGGCCTGATGTTCTCTCCCTCAAACGCCCGGCCACCTCCTTTGCTAGCATTACTGCTTTGCAGAAGGAGGTGACCGCTTCCCATTCCCTCTCGCTCCGGACCATAGCCTGAACCAGGGCCGGACGCGAGAGATCGCCGCCGCCGATCGCTTCCACGAGGGTACGGCGGTGCTCCGCCCAAGCTGGGCAGATCGCCACTGTGTGCTCCACCGTGTCCTCCGGGCGATCGTCACAATGGTGACACCCGGGCGATCGTCACAATGGTGACACCCGGGCGTTTCCTCCCGCCTGATGATGTGCAGGAACCTCCCGAAACTTCCGTGTCCGGTGAGGACCTGCGTCAGGCGGTAGGTGAGGACGCCATGACGCCTCTCCAGCCACTCCTCAAAGGGGACTTACCGCCACTATTGTGGCGTGCCCTGCACGAGGTTGCGACAGTCGCTCTCTCCATGCCACCATGAGATCGCACCGGAGGTCAGTCCGCTGAGCGGCAATCTGCCGCGGCAGCGGAGTTTCCCCCCGGTGTAGTGCCTCCGTGCGCCACTCAAACAGGCGCGCGAGGACTATCGCCTCCCCTTGCACCTTATTTATTGTAATAGCATAGCTAAGTTTTTTTTACGTTTTCCCTCATTTCTCACTTTAAAAAAAAAAAAAAAAAACAAACTCACTTTCGCTTTTATAATATTTTATAGTAAGGATATTCACTCGCGTGGCGATAGAATCCATACTAATCCTTATTAATATTATAAAAAGTGAGTTTGTTTGTTTGTTACGTCTTCACGCCAAAACCGATTTTGTTGAATTTTGGTACAGAGATAGCTGGGACCCTGCAGACAGGCATAGGCTATTTTTTTTAAGTGAGTAATAAGGGAGAAAGAGGGAAGATATCTCTTTGAAGATATCTTTGCTGATATCTCTTTGAGCACGCGGAATAGGCCTCGATATCTTGATGTGATTGTTTATCATTTTAATACATTATTCTTTACTAGCTTCCGCCCGCGACTTCGCCCGCGTGGCATAGTTACTTTGGGCTAACGCTAACTTTAACCCGCGTGATGATCGAAAAAAAAATATCTTTCACTCCACTTTTCTTCCCTATTAGTTCCCCTTTTCTCACATTTTTTTAGCCTATGTCCGTCTCCAAAATCCCAACTATTTCTGTACCAAAATTCATCAAAATCGGTTTGGCCATTTAGGCGTGAAGACAAACAAACAAACACACTTTCGCTTTTGTAATATTAGCAAGTATTTGTTAAGTTGTGATGACAATGTATTAACATTAACAATTATCCCTTTCCAGTGAAAGCCAAATATCAACAATAGAGACGCCACAAGTGCAGATCCCGACAGTGACCTGCGAGCTAGCGTCTGACATATCCACAAGCGAAGCAGGTGACACCCTTCCACCGCCGCCTGACGAACGAAAGGACACCCTGAAGGTAGCTTACCAGGTAATACTACCACAATCATCATCTGCCTAGCCTTTTCCCAACTATGTTGGGGTCGGCTTCCAGTCATACCGGATCCAGTATTTTACATGGAGCGACTGCCTATCTGACCTCCATAACCCAGTTAATACTGGGTAATACGATACCCCTTGGTAAGACTGGTTGTCAGACTTTCGGGAAACTGACTACTATTACGACTGTCAAAGATCTACAAATGACAGCCGGGACTAACGGCTTAACGTGCTTTCCGAGGCATGGAGGAAACTCGGTATGTAACGAGTGGTCACCCATCCACAGACCAACCTAGGCAAGCGCGGCTTAATCTAAAGATCGAACTGAGCGGCTGCTATTATTTAGCCACGAGCTCCTAATAATACTACTACCACAATCAATATATATAATGTAGATGACAGCTTACAAGCATCTGCCATCGGGACTCCAGCACATAATGAACGGGAAGACCCGCTCAAAGGACCAGGCACTACTTCGTTCAACGAATAAAGTAACCTCTTAACTAGCATCTGATCAGCATCTAACTATAACTAGTGAAACTTGGAAGAAGAGGTCTGATGGGTACCGATATCTTTCGAGTTTCGCTAGGTAATCCAATTTGACCTTACAAATGAAGCTGGTGACACCGCGCCACCGCCCAATAAATAGAAGGATCTTAAAGAAGCTTACCAGGTACACTCACATGGAATATAATTAAGTATGTGAGGACGAGTGCCTGACATATAAGCAACGAGTAAAGTTGATGTCATCGGGCCACTGCCACCTGACTAACGGTAGGATAAGAAGATACTCATCGATTTTTAAAAACAATGGATGCAGTCAGCTTTAAAAACAATAGTGGACCTCTGAGTTTGTTTCGGCTGCTTCTTCATCCATCTAGTTTTTTTTTTAATATAACACGTTTAAAAAAACTTTAGAGGTGTCAAGGCACACCCGGATGGAACAAAGTTATTATTTATTATGTACAGACGCCTGCACATCAAGCTACTACAATCTGTCAGATTTCTTTGATAGATTTTCGACCTTATTTTTAAAGTATTAGGTTCAAGGTTCATTGGGAAAAATTTACAGTTTCGGGTAGCTTGACCTGCTGGCGTCTGTACAAAAAACCTGTATAAACTCAACAAAAATAATCGTCGCGACACCACACTGTTCAATGCTTACAACTATAGCAAAAAGTGTCGTTACAACTTTTGGTTTTATTTTTTTTCGTCTAGCCCCCTTATACAAAGCGCAATAATTATTATTTATTAAATGGCGCGACGGGCCTGTTGGTCTAGTGGTTAGTGGCCCTGACTGCTGAGCCGGAGGTCGTGGGTTCGATTCCCACCCAGGACAAACTTTGTGTGATGAGCATGATTATTTGTTCTGTGTCTGGGTCTGGGTGTGATTTATCTATGATATGTATGTATTTATAAATTATACATATAAGTATGTATATCAGTTGTCTGGTTACCATAACACAAGCTCTGCTTAGCTTGGGATCAGATAGCCGTGTGTGAGTTGTCCCAAGATATTTATTTATTATTATTTATTAAATGTTTGCAAAAACCTACTTACAAAATAAACATCAAACATCATTTACAAACACTATAACAGCTAGTCTTACTTTTTAACGAGTATCGGTCTTTAATGACTCATCAATAAGCAACATTGTCCCCAGGTAAAGTTTACTCCATTCTATCACTTTAAACCTAATCTAACTGCGAGCTGTGGTTTAAAGTTAGCTGCATCCAACTACACTGTTACTTGTAGTTAACTGACAATGTTAGCTCTGAGGTCAATCTAAGTTTAGTTGACTTTCTGACTTGCGGTCAATTTGCACACTGTCGTCAGTTGCATTTGCCTGTTGATATTGTGTGAATCCAAATTAACACTTTATTGTGTAGATAATAATTTATTTATTATTAAGGATAAATTTAAATTATGGACGACAATTAGTACCTATCACGTAGGTGCACTCCTTCACTTACAGGAGACCACAGCATGCACAATCCAAATAACTATAAGCTAACAGCTGACGGCACGGTTGGCGCAGTGGTTGAGCGATCGACTGCTGCGCTGCGTGTCGCGGGTTCGATTCCCGCACGGAACAAATATTTGTATGAACTGCAGATAGTTGTTTCGGGTCTGGGTGTTTGTGTATGTGAGTTTAAATGATTGTAAACGCACCCACGATACAGGAGAAATTCCAAATGTGGGGCAACGTTTTTTAAAAAATAAATATATATTTATATATATAATATTATAGAAGCAAAAAAAATAAAAGTTTATAATAATTAATTATTTGGAATTAAAATAATTAATAAATTTACACAAATTTAATTTAATGATAAACATTTGAGGCTGTACTTCTGGACACGGCTCGTATTGTTAGGAGGTTCCTCTTTTAGGAGCCCTGACCACCGGTAGCTCGGACTCTGTTACCGATGCTGGTGGACTACTATTTTTTATATTTTAAATATTTTTTGTGTTTATAAGAAATATGTAAAAATATGTTTAAAAATGAATAAACGGAATAATTGTAAAAAAACAGCAGTCCTTGTGTCGGCCAATGGCTTAATAGCCAATAGCCTTGACCAACATGTGAGGAGGTTCTCGCTTGGTAGCTGGATCAAGGGCTTGATTCAGAAAGCAGTACCTCTAGGTTCCTCTCTCAAAAGCCCTGACTACCGATAACTCGGACCCTGTTCCCGATACTGGTAGACTACTATATTTTCAAATGGCATTTTAAATTAATGTAAAGAGATTGGAAGCAGATAACTTAATGCGCCGTTCCCAAATAGAATGGGAGAAGGACAGGAAGATGATAATTTTTACTTTATTTATATATTTGTTGTTATAGCAGAAACCGAAATACACCATCGGAACATTCGGTGCGCGGGTCTGACTTGCTCTTGGAAGGTTATGTCCCAATACCATCATTCATTTTAAGAAAAAAAAACTATTTAAAATAAAATATAAAATAAATATCTTGGGACAACTCACACACGGCTATCTGATCCCAAGCTAAGCAGAGCTTGTGTTATGGTTACCAGACAACTGATATACATACTTATATAATTTATAAATACATACATATTATAGATAAATCACACCCAGACACAGAACAAACAATCATGCTCATCACACAAAGTTTGTCCTGGGTGGGAATCGAACCCACGACCTCCGGCTCAGCAGTCAGGGCCACTAACCACTAGACCAACAGGCCCGTCAAAATTTGCTTTTCTTCTATCAGCACCACTTTTGAAATGCAAGTTTAAATAACCACACTTTCTTTCCCCAGGTTGTAACATCAGCACAAGTACAAAAAAATCCATTAGCATCCTGTCCACTGAGAAGTTCGACACTCTCAGTAAACGGGGAGCTTCAACTACAGCAGACAAGGGGTAGAGCACCCAGCGTCGCGATAGACGCCGACATGGTCTCAGAAATGGAACCATCGTCGTCAGACTCTGGGGTCGTCAGCCGTTGCGGCGGCGTCAAACCCTTAAAACTACGCATATTTAAAAAGACAGACAGAAGACAAGAGAAGTCTCAACCAAGCAAATCTGAGTTAGAACCAGCACTACCAAAGCCTCATAAACCAAGAGATCCAGAGAGAGAAAAGAAAAGATTAGCGAGAAAGAAAGAGAAAAGAGCTACATTAATTCTAGGGTTAATTATGGGGAGTTTTATTGCTTGCTGGCTGCCTTTCTTCTTCTTGTATATATTGAAGGCGGCTTGCAGAAACTGTGTGATACCTTCGAGCGCGTTCGCGATAGCCTTCTGGCTCGGCTACATGAACTCTGTTTTGAATCCCGTGATCTACACAATCTTCAACAAGGATTTTAGAAGAGCGTTCAGAAGGATACTGTTTAAGTGATGTTTAGCCTACGTGTGCTGCTACCGCTGCGTTGCCAACAGAATCCTGATGGCTCAGCAGAGGGCAGCACCGAATCTTTACAATGTACGTTGAATGGACTCTCAATAGTTTTAATAATGATTGGAACGGTTCAGTGATTTCCGGGTTTGGACTTTGACTGATATTTTTGACAGCACTCAGTGAAATTAAGTTTGAATTTATGTTTTAATCAACTAATTATTTAAATAATTATTCGGAGCATAGTTTATAATAGTTGGTTAAAATAATTAAGTCATACGGGTTTTTTTTATTTTAGTGTTAATAATATCAGTCCGGGAACGACGATTCAGAAACGTCAAAAGAACAGCTAACAGTGGTGAAACAAAAATTACGCTTACAGTTATCATAAAATACATAGAAGATATTTATCTTATCATGTCTTAGGTCGCTTGTTCATATTTTTAAGCTTTATATATAGAAACTATGGTCATTTCATGTGTAACTATTACAAATTAAGTACCAATATTCTAAATAAAAGATTTAAAATCCAAACTGATTGCAAATAATGTTACTAGAAAAAATATAAACAATAATTTTAATGAAATAGTTATTTTTAATGTGATTAACTGAGTAGTGCCAACATTAATAAAAAAACTGTCAATAGATTAAGAAAAAAAAAGAAAAATCATGAAGTGACTGTACATTTATGTTGCAATATAAAAGAAAGGAATTGTAAATTATAAATACATAATTACGTAATTCATTTCGTAGGATTTTTAAATATTCGTAGCAAAAATCATAGATTAATATATAAAATATGAAGAAACTGCAAAAACACTAATGGATTTGAAAAATTATACATACTTATGATATAATTATTCCTTTAATAGTACAATAAAGGAATTACATAGCTTTAATTAATGTCATCAGATTTTGTAAAACATTAATTAGCATTGGCTTAGTACCTTTGTCGACTGTGGTGTAACAAATAATATTATTAAATGTAGAATGATGCTATAAAATAAAACAGATAAGATAAACATTTAGTCAAAGAAACCATAAAATTTTCTGTTATTATGTGATATTAATAAATTGATCGAGGAAAACATGTTTGAGAATACAAGCATAATTTTAAAACTATGATCATAATTTGCTGCTAAAAATGACATTATATTGTTATTTTCTCTACTTTCAGCTGTCTGCTTTTAAAAAACTATTCATTTCGTTCAATATGTGAAAATGACACTTCCAATCAAAAAGTTGCTTATGCAGACTTAATACCCATAGAACCCCACATTTCTCCTATTATTATTAATTCCTATTAAATAATAGGCACAAAATCTACCTTCTTTTTATTACTTTTCAAATAACTAAGAAATTATAAATATGTTTTAACAAAAGCAATTAAAAACAACTTTCCTTAAAACACAACAAAAACAAAATAGGTACTTAATAAAATGAAAATAGCGGAATATTTAGCATGTTACACCACGATGGGTAAAGGTCTTAGAAACTTGCTAGAAAAATCACTAAAATAGCTTTTAATTGGTATTTAAATACATTTATTACATAATATATTTCTTTGACAATCCCTTGAAGACTTACCCATACGCTTATATACGTACAAAATAGTGAAGTATTCGTAATTTTCATGTAAAATTATTTGCTATATTGAGTATCCTAAGATTCACCATTCTAAATAAAAAAAAACAAATAAATTGAATGAAATGTTATTTTAAAATGTTTAATGTTTATGAGCAATCTTTCATAAATGTTATCGCTGCAATTAAATAGATATTATTTTCTAAATACATATTTTAATGTAACTGAAAATAAAAAAAATATCAAAATAATAGACATCACCAATTTTTTTGCCAAGTAAAAAGAATAAAATGTAATTATGTATGTCTTTTTAAAGTGTTGACTTTCGATTTTATGAACGATTTCTCATAAAACATATAAATACGTATAAAACTAAATATATATACCTATTTAAAACTGTTAAATCACAACAACTAATTAATGTAAAAACCAAAATAAAACAATCATTGTAAAGATGCGGTGTGTAAATTATACTGATTATATTGTGAAAGTAATTTAAATTAAAACAAAAATGTTTATTTAATTTTTTACCAACTCAATATAGAATACTAGATTTAAAAATAATACACAATAAAATATTAATGATGCAAAGATATTATTTTAAATAAATATACATTCATAGAGACAAAATGCATAATTTTATTGGTACTGACCTAGTTTAGTATCAACTAAACTAGGTCAGTCTACTCAAACTTAATTTTAGGACTGTGGGTGTTATCACTGTCAAGAAATACTGTCAGCATTAACACTAACAGCTCTTGAAATGCATTCAAATTTATTGATCACGTTCAGACTAATAAGTAAAATTTGCTCTAAGTAATTAATAAATACAGAAGTTTATGATTCTTTCACAATGTGAACAGTCTTGTGTAGGTTAAATATATTTTTAAATAAAATAAAAAATGACTGTGCCTCTGTGCCTATCGACAAGCACTACACAACAATAAATTGCACTTTATTGAAAAATAATGTAAATACTACCTTTAGTTTAATTTCATTTTTGTGTAAGTATTTTCAACCAAGGTTTTGGTAGAATTTGATATTCATAATTTTAAATACTTTTAAATAGCGCTGGACGCTTTTAAAATATTTTTATTTTTTAAATTTAAGTTTTTCTTGTAAATATTGTACTTATGTATAGTCTAAGTTCTAGGTTAGATTATATTAAATATATTAAACCAAAAAGAACACCAAATACTTCCTGTAATTTTTTCTAATCTTATGAATAGTAAAACGTTTTATCCAGTAAACTTTTAACCATGTATAAATATTGTTCCCAACTAGTTTGTAAGGGTTGTTTATATTTTTTGTAAAATAAGTAGGTAGAGTTATTTCTATATCTATCAGTTTTATAATACTTCAACCCAAATCCTTAAAGTTTGTATATTATTTCAGAAATAGATAACCTACTTGTAATTTTTCACAACTTTGCTGCGAATATTCTATTTAAATTTTGTTAAAATGTTTATCAACTATACCCTACGACTGATGATAGTATTTAATAATAAAAAAAAATCCTTTTCCAAACTAAATACAATTGTAAATAATATTTCCTCAGTGACTATTGCGAAAAATCTTGTAAAATAATTATTAATGAACAACAACGACAATTTAATTCTAAATCGGTGTAAACTAGATTCTTGGATTTTAGAGTTAATACTTAATAATTAAGTATTATAACTATTTTTAAGTAAAAATAATAACATTGCAACACCATTGCCGGAATAGTTATAAAATTAGAATTTTAGATAAAATAATTATTAGATATTAATTATGTACTGAATTCAAAAGCAATAGAGAATGTAGTTTTCTTTTCGTATATATTTTTCACTATTTAAAAACTTCATATAGTCTTCCAAGGAGTGTGTGATTATCAAATAATAGTAGTTATATTTCTTTTCATGTTTGTAAAAAATACCAAAAGTATTTTTCTGTTGTGGTTTTTTTTATGGAGAATGTGATGATTTGTGGATGTAAGGTATTTTAGATGCGGAGTAACATTTTTTTAAGAATCTAGAACCCCACAATCTAGCACAGAGCCCTTGCTGGTTGTGTAGGTTCTATTTTAAAAGTCGCGAAAATCGATTTTAAGTCTTTAAAAATTGTTCACACAACACTTCATCAAAAGTGTTGTGCGAATGATTAAAAAAAATGCAATAATTTAATTTTAATGAGTGAATTAAAAATGTGAAAAATATGATTTAAGTGTGTAAAAGTTTTCAAAAAATAAATACAGGTTTTTGTACAGTTCTTAAAATCTTGTAAAAATACAATCTAACGCCATTGTTTCTTATTTAGTGAAAATATTTAGAATGTTTTTAAAAATTAAATAACTTATAGGTGGCTATCCTATGTATCTAGTAACTTGTTCAATAAAAAATGTTCTAAATTAATAAAAAAACTATTTATACTTATAGTATAATAATCTATATAGTATTTGTTAAATATTTTAATTTTTAATATATAAAACTTCGGAACTCGTTACGTTTATATAGTTCTTTATAAAAAAAATATAATTATAATTATTAAAATCGTCTAAGACTATACGATTAACTATTAATTCTTATCGACTCAAGATGTAAATGAAAAAATATACGAAGTACCAATATACAAATTTTAATCTTTATTTATTTGTTTTATTACCTTGAACCCTGTCTTAGAATCTTCGATGGTTGGAAAGATATCAATATTCAAGTCTTTAATTCGAGCGAAGGCTCATATAGGGTATATATATCATATGTATATATAGGCTATGTATATCATGGGGTTCCGGGTTATTCGAAAGACGCGGCCCCGCAAACATCCCTCATGCACTGCAAATCAAATCAAATCAAAAACTATTATTTCAAATAGGCCAGTTACAAGCACTTCTGAACTGTCGAAACAATGACAACAATAAAATGAAGCTACAGTCCCAGTCACAAGGCATAATAACTGCGAACTGTGAACTGTGTACTGTAGTTGCTCATTCCAAAGCGTAGATCTCTATGGAGTAGAATGGGCAAGAAACTCCATGGACACTCTTTTAAATCAGAATATAGTTGCAAAACCTTGGTTACATCATGCATGTTGAGATGGTAAATTATGTGACAACACAATGGCAACCCATTCTTGAATTGGATACAATATTATACACCAACCATTATTTATTTATTTTATTTATTATAAAAGCGAAAGTGAGCTTTTTTTATTGGTTAGTTTGTTACGTCTTCATGCCTAAATGGCCAAACCGATTTTGATGAATTTTGATACAGATATAGTTGGGACCCTGGAAACGGACATAGGCTACTTTTTGTCTCTTTCTAACCCCCCACTTCCCTAAGCCCCACATTTTAGTTGAAGTTTGTATGGAGCATTATGCATTTTTAATAAAGTGAGATAGGGGGAGAAAGAGTGAAAAAAAGGGAAGAGAAAGATATTTTTTTTCGATCATCATGCGGGTTAAAGAGTTAGCGTCAGCCCAAAGTAACTATGCGACTCGAACGAAGTCGCGGGCGGAAACTAGTAAAATTATAATAGCGAAAGTTTGTATGGATGTTTGTTACTCTTTCAAGCAATAACTGGTGAATGGATTTTAACGAAAATTTGCAATAGTCTTAATATATATAAATCACGTGTCACGTTGTTTGTCCGCGATGGACTCCTAAACTACTTAACCAATTTTAAATTAAATTTGCACACCGTGTGCAGTTTGATCCAACTTAAAAGATAGGGTAGGTATTGTAGGTAGGGTAGGTAAGGTAGGTAGGGTAGGTAGAAAGGTAGAAAATTGCATTGCAACGCATGCCGGGGCACAGCTAGTATAGCTTATACATCAGAATAACAGATAGGCTATAATTCATAAAGATATATTGTATATTCTATCACCACGCGAGTGAAACCGCGGGACGTAGCTAGTATTATATAAATATCTATCTCCCTCATTTCTCACTTTTTATTAAAAAAAATTGCCTATGTCCGTCTCCAGCGTATCTCTGTACCAAAATTCATCAAAATCAGTTAAGGCACTTAGGCGTGAAGAGGTAACAAACAAACAAACGTACTTTTGCGTTTATAATATTAGTAAGGATAAATTCAGGTCATAAATAAATAAATAAATAAATATCTTGGGACAACTCACATACGGCTATCTGATCCCAAGCTAAGCAGAGCTTGTGTTATGGTAACCAGACAACTGATATACATACTTATTGTATAATTTATAAATACATACATATTATAGATAAATCACACCCAGACACAGAAAAAACAATCATGCTCATCACACAAAGTTTGTCCTGGGTGGGAATCGAACCCACGACCTCCGGCTCAGCAGTCAGGGCCACTAACCACTAGACCAACAGGCCCGTCATGATGTTTTCCTTCACCGATGTCTGTGATGTCTTTTTTTTTTGTTCGGGTGGGAAATCATCAAATGATTTCCCCCGCTCTGGGCGGAGCGGGGGGACATGTCAGACTTGTACTGACTAAAACCCACCCATGTTCCTTCTATTGCCCTTTACGTTCCGGAGCCGCGGTATCTCTTTCGAACAACCCGCAACCCCGGCAGGCGGAGGCTCTGGCAAGCCCCTCTGCTTTGCTGACATCTCTTTGAGGCGCGCGTGAAACACGAACGCGCCGTCGACACGGCCTGTCGTCAATCGACGGACGGACAGTGAGCTACCCATTGCTCACCGTCCACAGGCCCGTATCTACGGTGGCTGGGAGTCGTCTCGCGGCGCCCGGCGCCCGGGGCGTCTCCCGCGGCGGCTGGGTTGGCTCGAGGTTCTCTCCCTCAAACGCCCGGCCACCTCCTTTGCTAGCATTACTGCTTCGCAGAAGGTGGTGACCGCTTCCCATTCCCTCTCGCTCTGGACCATGGCCTGAACCGGGGCCGGACGCGAGAGATCGCCGCCGCCGATCGCCTCCACGAGGGCACGGCGGTGCTCCGCCCAAGCTGGGCAAACCGCCACTGTGTGCTCCACCGTGTCCTCCGGGCGATCGTCACAATGGTGACACCGGGGCGTTTCCTCCCGCCCGATTATGTGCAGGAACCTCCCGAAACTTTCGTGTCCGGTGAGGACCTGCGTCAGGCGGTAGGTGAGGACGCCATGACGCCTCTCCAGCCACTCCTCAAAGAGGGGACTTACCGCCACTATTGTGGCGTGCCCTGCACGGGGTTGCGACAGTCGCTCTCTCCATGCCACCATGAGATCGCACCGGAGGTCTGTCCGCTGAGCAGCAATTTGCCGCGGCAGCGGAGTTTCCCCCCGGTGTAGTGCCTCGGCGCGCCACTCAAACAGGCGCGCGAGCACTATCGCCTCCAGATCCTACGGTGGCAGTCCGGCAAGGAGGCTTGCTGCCTCGCCGGAGATCGTGCGGTAGCCCCGGATCAGCCTTATGGCTACCACTTTTTGGGGCGCGTTCAGATAGTGGGCGGCGCGCCGCCCTAAAGAAAGCGCCCATACCGGGGCCCCGTAAAGGGCCATGGACCGCACGACTCCAGCATAGAGCCTACGGCAGGAGCCGCTTGAAAGCAGCCCCCGTCCGCTAGAGTTTGGGAGCCAAACGTCGGAAATGCTCCACGAAATTCCACCGGCTGTCGAGGACGATTCCCAAGTACATGTCTGTGATGTCTTAGATAAACTTTAGAAGGTATCTACATAATTATTACCTAATAAACTTTAGTCTTCAATTATATCACAGTCCCTATTGTAATACCTGTGATATAATTACGAAACTAGATGTTAGTTTCGTGTTATGAATTAAGTTCGGATTATGATGCTATGAGATCGATTTACTAACGGTTGAGTGTCTATATTTACTGAAGTATTTAGAACAAAGCCACTATCTGTATAGTGTAGTGTAACCAACTAGCTACATAGCTAGTTTATTTCGCAAAAACATTTTTTATTTCAAATCAAATCAAAATCATTTATTTCAAGTAGCCCAGTTACAGGCACTTTTGAACTGTGGAAACATTGACAACAATAAGAATGAAGCTACAGTCCCAATCACGAGGCATAATAACTGTGAAAGTACTGTAGTTGCCCATTCCAAAGCGTAGATCTCTATGGAGTAGAATGGGCAAGAAACTCCATGGACACTCTTTTAAATCAGAATATAGTTGCAAAACCTTGGTTACATCATGCATGTCGAGATGGTAAATTATGTGACAACACAATGGCAACCCATTCTTGAATTGGGTACAATACACCAACCAATAAGCGACCAGAAACAATCTCTCACATCTGATCCACAATCCCATAACTTCTATGCATACAAAACCAACGAACAACTATATAAAAGTACCTCAAACTAAACTATACACGGTGACCAAGTTAGCTAGAGTCGCGGACAGTCTCGATCGGTGCTGCCCCACTGGGACAAGTCTCGATATATAATACATAATACATTATGTAGTTGCCGAGAAGTCTCACATGTCGAAACAAACGAAGCCAACTTGATTGTTAAGTTAGGCACACTTTGGGAAAGTCTGAATGGACATACGGGAGCCGTGTTTGGGTAGCAGTGAAATAGTTTTTCTGTTTGTAGGGGGTTATTTTCGAAGTAAAAAGAATATATAATAATCGTAGATCATTTCTTGTTTTGTTGTTGTCACGCTTACATATTAAAGGTGAAAGTTTGTATGTGTGTATGTTTGTTACTCATTCACGATCAAACAGCTGAAACTATTTTGGTGAAATTTGGTGGCTAGCTTAAAACCTGGATTAATGCATAGACTAAAATTTATCTCGTTTTTGAAAAAGAGATATTAGCGTATCGGTCAAATACATATACGTCCAAATAACATGTTTTCTTTCTTTCTTGACATAAGCAAGTTAAAAATAATATTCTCATCTGATCCACAATCCCATAACTTCTATGCATACAAAACCAACGAACAACTATATAAAAGTACCTCAAACTAAACTATACACGGTGACCAAGTTAGCTAGAGTCGCGGACAGTCTCGATCGGTGCTGCCCCACTGGGACAAGTCTCGATATATAATACATAATACATTATGTAGTTGCCGAGAAGTCTCACATGTCGAAACAAACGAAGCCAACTTGATTGTTAAGTTAGGCACACTTTGGGAAAGTCTGAATGGACATACGGGAGCCATGTTTGGGTAGCAGTGAAATAGTTTTGTTTTTCTGTTTGTAGGGGGTTATTTCCGAAGTTTAATTCGCAGAACGTCTTTACGAGGAAAAGAGATTTAATATTAAAGTTGAAAGTTTGTATGCGTTTGTATGTTTGTTACTAATTCATGATCAAACGGCTGAAACTATTTTGATGAACTTTGGTGGGTAGCTTAAAACCTGGATTAACGCATAGACTGAAATAAATGTATCTCGGTTTACGAGGGTAAAGCGTAGAGCGTAGCTAGTAAACTTTTATGAGAAGACATTTTCTACAGAAAAGAAACTTTCCTTTGCCTTTTTATTTATTTAACAAAACACATGATAAAACTGGTTTTTAGACGTTCAGACCACTGACTACTTGTATTTTCAGAGTCTTCAAATGCCTTTTCCTAAGAACAACCACACAATTATTCAAAACAACCCAACATTTATTTCGCTAACCATCCTCTTCATCCGTGTGTCCCCAAAAGGGAAGTCAGAGCGCGCCACTTGGGAAATGTCCTGTTAACTTACACACGACATAATTGAAAATACGATTTCAAATTTATGTTCAGCCCAAGTAGGGCGTAATGAAGTTTTCTCAACTGCCAACTTGCTAGCGATACTTTGGGCATGTGTGTGATATGACTTAGGAGTACTAAGGAAACTTTGGGAAAGGTTCTCTAGAGGAGCCGGTTGGTGCCTAGTTTGTAATCTAGGTTGGAGTGTATGGCAAAAATAGTTCAACTAAACTTGGTGTAGTTTAATCCTTACTAATATTATAAAACCGAAAGTGAGTTTGTTTGTTTGTTTGTTTCGTCTTCACGTTTTAATGGCTAAACTGATTTTGATGAATTTTGGTACAGAGTTGGGACCCTGGAGATGGGCATAGACAATTTTTTTTTATAAGAGAGAGACGTAACCAACAAACAAACTCACTTTCGCTTTTATAATATTAGTAAGGAAGTAAGGATTACTGTTACACGTAATACATAGTGTCAATTTTATTAATTTATGACTTAACTTTTATTATTTAATTAATTCAGCGTGATATTATATCAGTAAGTTACATCAAACGTCATGTTAAGCATCGCACCGCGCTAACTTACCGCAACTTGTAGTGGCGTTAACTTAACTGTAACTTGAGTTAGATTGAGAATTATAACAACTATCGTTAATCCTGGTTAAACTGTTCCTGTTTGTTAAGATCATGTTCTAACTAGAGTTAAAGTAAGGTTTAAGTTCATGCTAAGTTGTGCTTAAGTAGAGCATAGTTTTGATTGGTTTGACGCCCGTATCTATAGTCAAGTTGAAGTAATTACTTGATCTTATGTAAATTGTTATGCAAACACTTTTTGCAATAGACAAGAATTTAAACGAAGTAGGAACAAAGAAATACTACTTTTAATAACTTTGACAGGTTTAACTTCAACCAATTACTAAAATACATAATAAGAACCGTTTCTTAAAAATAACTTTTAGTTAAGGGAAATGAAAAACTTAATTCAATTCAATTTTTACTTACGGACATCTTGATCCAACAGTTAGTATACATAGGTACTGTTTTTTTTTGGGTGGGAAATCATCAAATAACTTCCCCCGCTCTGGGGGGAGTCTGAACTTGTGCTGACTACACCCACCCATGTTCCTTTCATTGCCCTTTATGTTCCGGGGCCGCGGTATCTCTTTCAAACAACCCACAATCCCGGTAGGCTGTGGTCCCGGCTGGTCCCACTGTTTTGCTGACATCTCTTTGAGGCGCGCGTGGAACACTAACGCGCCGTCGACACGGCCTGTCGTCAATAGACGGTTTTTTTTTAGTATACATACTGACTTAAAAACTATTGTTAGTAACACAAATAAACTTACATGAACAAAAGGCACTGATTCTAATATTTCGCCTCAGGGCAGGAAAACAGAACTTTTCCTGACATTCATAAAGACATCATATTATTTTTTTTTTAAATATGCGTTGTTTGAAATGTTATCTAGTACCTAAAAACGGCATAAAAAAAACATGAAAAATACATGCAATACTTTGATTTATGCTCTTCCATTTTGCACACAGACAAAATGATGATTGATTTTTTATTTTGGAGTAACTGATGCCGTGACGTCTCATCATTTTCCTGCCCTTGTCCCATTCTATTTGGGGTCGGCGCAACACGTTTTCTTCTTCCATTCTCCCCTATCAGACGTCACGGCATCATTTACTCCTATCATATCATTCCTTACACAATCCATCCATCTTTTCTTTGGCCTTCTTCTCGCTCTCCGTCCATCAACATTCAGATCCATCACTCTTGTCACATGTCCTTCATCCCTCCTTATTACATGTTCATACCAAGACAAACGACTCCCTTTAAATTTTTCTGTAACAGGCGCCACTTTCAAACTTCCTCGAATATACTCATTCCTTACTTTATCCATTCTTGTCACTCCACGCATCGATCTCAACATTCTCATCTCCGCTACATGCAACCGTTTTTCATCTACCTTTTTTTTATTTTTTTTCTTTATTTCCCCCTTTAACTTGAGGGGCATCCGTGGGTCACAAGTTGTCCCAGTGACCAAAACTCAAAAACTCAAAGCATTTATTTCAATTAGACCATTAAAGGCACTTTTGAATGTCATAAAAACAAGAACAAAAAAATGATGCTGCTACAGTCCTGGTCACAAGGCATAATAACTTGTGAAAGTACTGTAGTTGCCCATTCCAAAGCGTTGATCTCTATGGAGAAGAATGGGCAAGAAACTCCATGGACACTCTTTTAAATTATAATATTTTTACAAAATCGTATTTACATCATTCGTGTTGAGATTATACAAATATGTGAGAACGATGTAGAAAGACGTGCACAGTAAGAGCGTCCAGAGTAAATAAAAAGCAAAATTCAATTTAAAATCTAAATAAGTTAAAAAATGACCGTTGTAGTTAAAAAATGACCAGTCCCAACTGACAGCGCCCGTTCACGAACATGACGTATGGATCAGCCCCATTCAGCTCGACCATTTTGAAGGGAGCTAAATGACCCGACACACCCGCCACTATCAGCGAGACATTTAAGTGAGCATGACACTATTAACCACCAGGGCTTCGTCAAGTCAATGATAATACATAGCACTCACATATGGGCTTAATAATTATACAATACTAGAGAATTGATTCTATACATTGCAAAGATAGTCTTACAATCTTCTGCAGCTTCCACTATAGCTTCGGATACTTATCAATGAGTTTACCCCTATGCTTGAGGAGCAGGACCAGCATTGAGCCAAGCATTTTTATCATCAATATAATCCCCCAACTTATAATATGCTTGCCTACATAGTGTGCGTTTAATACAAGATTTAAATTTCGTTTCATTCAGTTGAAGAATGTGGGGAGGTATTTTATTGTAGCATTTCAAACAGTACCCCATGAAAGATGAGTCTACTTTAGCTAACCTGAAACCCGGCTGAACCAATTGGTCCCTATTTCTAGTATTATACTTGTGTCTATCACCTCGTTTACCAAATAGATGCAAATCTTTTCTGACGTACATGATGTTTTCATAGATATATTGACAAGGTACTGTCATGATGTTAATTTCCTTAAACTGTTCTCTTAGAGAATCTCGCCTACGTAGATTATAAATGGCTCTAATGGCTCTTTTCTGCAGAATAAATACAGACTCGATGTCTGCAGCCCGTCCCCAAAGTAAAATACCGTATGACATTATACTATGAAAATAACTAAAATAGACTAGCCTCGCGGTATCTACATCAGTAAACTGACGGATTTTTCTGACAGCATATGCTGCTGAACTAAGCCGTCCTGCAAGAGATGTTATATGCGGACCCCATGCCTTGAATCGAGCGTTATCCCCAGGAAAACAGTTTTATTGACGAATTCTAGTTTCTCTTGATTCAATACTATGTCACAATCACTACTTTTGACGTTTGGCAGAGCAAATCTTATGCACTTCGTTTTTTTCCCATTTAATACCAAATTATTGGCGGTGAACCAATCATTTACCTGTAATAGGGCGTTATTTAAGTCGTCTAGATTTGTGGCACGTCTATTTATCTTAAATATTAAAGAAGTATCGTCAGCAAACAACACCATTTGTGGTTGGTTTTTAAATAAATGGGGTAGATCATTAATATATACTAAAAAGAGGAAGGGACCTAATATCGATCCTTGTGGTACACCCATCTTTACATTTAAACCCATTGAATTGACACCATTTATTTGCACTTGCTGCTGTCTATCATTTAAATATGATTTTACTAAACTAAGCGCAAGTTTTCCTAGGCCGTAATGTTCAAGTTTCAAGAGTAGGGTTTCGTGGCTAACACAATCAAACGCTTTTGAAAGGTCACAAAAGATTCCTATGGCATCCTGTGCCTCTTCCCACGCAGTAAATATGTGTTTTAACAAGGTAACACCAGCGTCAGTCGTACAACGTCCTTTGGTGAAACCATACTGTTTTTCATGTAAGATCTTATTGGTGTTAATGTGGTTGAGCATTTGATTAAGCATTACCTTTTCAAACACCTTGCTGAAAACCGGCAAAACGGATACGGGTCTATAGTTATTGGTGTCTTTACTATCCCCAGATTTGAAAAGGGGTATAACTTTACTGTATTTCATAAGGTCCGGAAAAACTCCTTGGTCCACACACAAATTGAATATTATGGCTAAGTACGGTGCTATTGTCTCAATAATAGCTTGACAAACTTTAATAGACATTCCCTAAAGATCTTCGGTTAATTTGATTTTGATTTGCTTGAAAGCTTTAATGACTGCAGTGGGGTTAATATGCTTAAATTGAAACTCAACCGGACATGGTGAAACGTTTGCTCTTAATAAATCAATGGAAAGCAAGGGTGAAGAATTTAATGTTTCAGTAGTTTTAAGTGGGATATTAGTAAAGAAATCTACATATTCTTGTGCAACTTCGTTTTTAGTGGTTAGAAGACCACGCGAAGACTCTAGTGTGATCTCATTATTACATTTTTTGTTTCTGTTAGTTTCACTATTAATGATTTTCCAAACCGTCTTAATTTTATTATCGGCGGATTTAATCTTGTTGCTAATGAATAAAGATTTAGCTAATTTGCAGGTGTTTTAAATTTTTTTTGAGTAAGTTGCAACATGTAGTAGTTTTGATAATTTGGGGGTCTGTAAACGCACACTATGACATGCTTATCTAGCTCAACACAAGACATTTCAATATTATGTTCAACCGAAAGATCAATTATATCATTACGAGTTTTAAATTTAATGCCATTTTTAATTAAGATAAGTGAATCCACACGCATCTTAGATTTGCGGTTAAAGGAACTGCCTACACTGTAATTCTCAAAGTTAATTAACATTTCATGATCTTTTAGCCAATGTTCGGTGAAACATACAATATCAAACTTGGTTTTTTCTAAAAACAATTCAATCTCTAGTTGTTTCGAAGAGAAACCTTGAATAGTTTGATGGAATAATTTCAAGGAATTCTGCTTAGCCCCTTTTTTAAATTTAATTATTTGAGAGCAAGAAGGTACCTTGGTGTTAGTGAGTGTAACACTTATGTTATTTATATCTTCTGTTGTCTTACTAGCTAGTTTAAATGAGCCGGAGTGAGTGACAATACTCCCCCACCTTCCTTGTAAAAAGGTATATTAGTATAAGTACTAATAGTCGCAGTGTTAATAATAGAAGAAAACATAGACATAATATTTATGTCCGAGTGAATATTATAAGCTAATAGCCTAGCTATTTTGTGTCTACAACTAGTAGGTAGAAACACATTACCCCGTGTCGACCTAAGTTTATCAACAACATTGTTAATATCCAGATACATGAGTTTGTCACAATAGTGACCTACCAAAAAATGAACATGCTTATTCAGCATGTGAATATAATTGTTAATTCGTTTCGATAATCTTTCAAAATATGGAAAAGCACACAATATTATTTTACGACAGTTCAACTTTAACAACTCAGTTACACTATCTGTGATGTCTTCTTTTGTAATTTTTGAACTATTTCCTATAAATATAGGTAAATCAGTATTTTTACTATAAACATTTCCAGTTACTAATGCCATTATCTGTTTATAAGTGTTAACTGGCATACAATTATTTTGACTGGGAAAACTCAGGTTATTACTTAATAATTTACCTACACCCCTTCCTATACTATCTGAAAACATTACTGAGTGAGAACATTCACAACTATCATATATCTCAGTTTGTACCACTTGTAAATTATTTTGTGGAATATTAACTGCATCTTGGTTGAGTATACAGTCCAGAGGCAAATTCTCAGCCTGGGACGGGTCCTCCATTACCTCAGGCTGGGTAGTGTCATGGTTGGAAACCGTATGGCAACTACATTGACTCATTACCAACACATTTGCTGCAAGAATATGTTCCCTTATTTGGTTTTGAGAACTCACATATTTACTAGAAAGGGAACGAAGTGAGTCCTGAAGTACCTCTATTTCAGACTGCAATTGCTGAGTATCTATATTATATATTTTAATACTGTCTTCTAACTTTATTTGATAACTAGCTTCCGCCCGCGACTTCGTCCGCGTGGCATAGTTACTTTGGGCTAACGCTAACTTTAACCCGCGTGATGACCCGAAAAATGTATCTTTCTCTCCCCTTTTCTTCCCTCATTCTCCCCCTTTCCTCACTTTAAAAAAACTTGCCTATTTCCGTCACCAGGGCCCCAACTATCTCTGTACCAAAATGCATCAAAATCGGTTGGGTCATTTAGGCGTGAAGCCGTAACAAACACGACACGGTTCGCGTAGTGGCTGGGCGAACGACTGCTGCGCTGTGTGTCGCGGGTTCGATTCCCGCACGGAACAAATATTTGTAGATATGACCTACATATAGTTGTTCCGGGTCTGGCTGTTTGTGTATGTGAGATTGAATGTTTGTAAACGCACCCACGATACAGGAGAAATTCCTAGTGTGGGGCAACGTCTTTTAAAAAAAAAGAAAGAAAGAACAAACAAACTAACTGTCGCTTTTATAATATTAGTAAGGATTTATGAAAATAACCGAAGGTAACTGAATGCCTATTCATTTACCTAACGAAATAAGCTACGTTAGAGGTCCTAACTGTAGCTACCTTACACTTAAAAAAGTGCCTACTTAAATAATAAAACTGATCCTAAATACACTACAGCTACAACTAAATAAAACTACAGCTAAATAAATTAAAAAATAATAATTTGAATTTATAATTAACCTGAAAATAATTTAAGTACTAAATTATATATATAAATTTTGTTTTTTTTTAATATATCTAATTATGCCTGTTATCTATAAGAACCTATTAATTACCAAATAAAGTAGGTACTAAAACTAAATAACTCTAATAGAATTATACCCAGAAATATGTAGGTAAGTACAACTTGTAACAAAAAAAGAAATTAAAATAAAGCTAAAACGCCTGTCCAATACTGGGTCCACCCTTTATAGCAGAACTTTTTATGTCATAATTTTATTTTGCATAACAACGGATAGCATAAACTTCATTTCGCAGAAAATTGTTTGGCAGACACTCATTTATCATACATTCAAAACTCATAATTTTGTAAGTTAGAATCATCTCTAGACATAAATTTCATATCCATAATATTCAAAAAGCAGAAACATCATTTCGCAGAAAGTTCACAGTCAGAATCGTCTTTTGACATATATTTCATATCGTTATCATTAAACGGCAGAATTGTCATATCGCAGAAAGTTTATAGTTAGAATCATCTTTATTATTATTTGTTGTCATTTATTTTAATTATTTATTTCTTTAAAATAATATCATTTATTTTAACTATTATTTAATTGAATTTGTAATAATGTCATTTAATTCCATAAGTAATTATTATTCTAATGTAAATAGTTCAGTTCCGGGTAAACTACTAAAAACAATCTCATTTTCTATCAATGCAGGTCGTTACTGGCACTCGCCGGCCGCTGCCGCGGCACCGCTCGCTCCGCTCGCTCGGCTCGTGCGTAGGGGGTCACAGTTTTAACCTAACCTAACCTACGATTTTTTTTTCAACAAATTAACCTAATCTTAATAGTTGAGTCCCGGGTAACTAAAAACGATGTCTTTTTTTTTCTATATAATTCCAAAAATATCTTATTTTTGCCTTAATATGTTTTTGTATACAATTGTAACTCACTGTATCGGTTCACACCAAAATATTGGAAACTCAAAATAAATAACAAACATGGTAAATATCCCGTTTTAACCGTTAATAATAATGTTAGTGACCATGTCAGTTTAAAAACTTATTAGGCATATAAGTCTTTAAACTTAAAGTTATTCTTAATTAAATTCTGCCATCTGCATAGTATGAAAAGTGAAATTATACCAAATACTCGTCGCTCTAAATGAACATTATGCTAAACGACATTAGCGAAATTTGAACTCTGCCAATCGTAATTATACTAAATGTAATTCTGCCATCTTAAAACTATGCAATTGTAAATTCGGAGTTTTAAATATTATGCCAAACGATAATTATATCAAATAATTTTTATGCCTTTAAAATGTTCGTTTAAAGAAAAATATGCTAAGTGTGTTTTGCCAAATAAATTTCGGAGCATCAAGATTCTGCCAGATAGAGGGAACCCGTCCAATACTATCTACCTATGTATACCTACTTCACTTAAAAATAAAAACCTATAAATACTTTAATTAATAATACCTGTAACTATAATAAAGAATATAACTATATAACGCTATGGCGCCCATTAGGGGAGGGCTATGTCCAGCAGTGACACTAATATAGCCTAATGAACTACGCTTTTACCAATATAGTATAAAAAAAACTGAACATAAATTAGCCGAAACTCGGTTTCTAAAAATCTATGCGTACCTACTACCACTTCAGCTAAAAAGAAATAAAATGTAAACTATGAATAATTTGTAATTTGAACGAATATTTAAACACTACCAAAATAACTAATACCTATTTTATAAAATAACAACAAAAGATATAAATTATTTAAAGACTAAAAGTCGGGCTGAAAGCATTGTCTGTCAATAAGGTCGAACACTCTGAACATCTATTCGCATCAACAGCCAAATATTACACAAAAATAATCCCTAAAGCATGATTCAGTATTCACGCGCGATGGCTTATTAGCGTATTTCATGCATAACTTTGGTGTTTGTATACCGATTTATATGTTTCTTTTTTTATTGAATACGTAATAATGTTAACTGTTTTTAATTAGAGATGAGTGGGAGTGTTATAAACGTAAGAGTAGACAAATATAATCAGAAAGCTCCGAACTGCTAAGTTATCGGGAGTTACACGTGTTATTGTGAGTCAACCATAAAAGATAGACCTATGCTGTCGTAGGATATTTTTTATATAATTTTAAGGAGAACATTTCCGTCATACATGATTTCTGTGTAGCTTTAACAAACTTCTCCCGATTACCCAACATTTTCCTTCACTGCTCTGCTCCTATTGATCGTAGCGTGATGAAAAGTATACTATAACCTGCCCAGGAGTATGAAGAATAATTGTACCAAGTTTTGTTAAAATCCGTCGAGTAGTTTTTGTTTCTATAACGAACATACAGACATCCAGACAGACAGACAGACAGACAGACAGACAGACAGACAAAAATTTTACTGATTGCATTTTTGGCATCAGTATCGATCACTAATCACCCCCTGATAGTTATTTTGGAAATATATTTCATGTACAGAATTGACCTCTCTACAGATTTATTATAAGTATATTGTGAGTCAACCATAAAAGATAGACCTATGCTGTCGTAGGATATTTTTTATATAATTTTAAGGAGAACATTTCCGTCATACATGATTTCTGTGTAGCTTTAACAAACTTCTCCCGATTACCCAACATTTTCCTTCACTGCTCTGCTCCTATTGATCGTAGCGTGATGAAAAGTATACTATAACCTGCCCAGGAGTATGAAGAATAATTGTACCAAGTTTTGTTAAAATCCGTCGAGTAGTTTTTGTTTCTATAACGAACATACAGACATCCAGACAGACAGACAGACAGACAGACAGACAGACAGACAAAAATTTTACTGATTGCATTTTTGGCATCAGTATCGATCACTAATCACCCCCTGATAGTTATTTTGGAAATATATTTCATGTACAGAATTGACCTCTCTACAGATTTATTATAAGTATAGATTTTTTAACTTGTTCACTAAATCAACACGTTCTTTCCTTAGTGGAATGTTTTTAGAAAAGTGTTTATATTGTTTTTTAAATTGATTACATTTTTTAATTAGTCTATTTAACTTGGCATATTTTTTTATTTTCTTATTGCTTACTGAATAATTTGGTTTTAGTAAGGAATCTTCAGTCAAATCAATAGTTATTAAGGAAGGGGAGGTACAATTACTATTTAACAATTCCTTATATAAGTGGTTAGTTTCAATAACCTGAGTAGATTGTCTTTCTCTCTGTAACTTTAAAATACAACTATTGGCATGAATCAATTCATCTTCTAGGTCCCTAATCCTACATAAAGCCTCCTCATATAAATTACTGCAATTGCTGAAACCATCTGTGACCACCTTTAGCTGATCCCGTTCATCAACAACGTCCAAGTATTGCTGATGAAGGTCTACTAACTGCCTTTTCAAGGAAGAGTTTTTGCTGTTGACTTTAACGACTTCCACCTCACTTTCTTCTCTCTCCTGTAACAGTTGTTGGACTTGGAGTTTTGATTCTTTAAGCTCTTGGAGGGCCGTTCTCAACTTGAGCTCCATCTCCTGAGCAGTAGCCTTACGGGTCATCACAGGCATGGTTTCAGGATTAGTTACTGAAAAATAGAAGTAAAGAAACGGTGAGAACTAACAGAATAGACAAATACAGAAAAGTTAGCGGTGAAAGGGGAAAAAAAAACAAAGGGCAAAAAGTTCAGATAATGTAATTAAATGAGGTAGGATGTTATATTAAGTTTAAAAGATTATCTTTATATTAAATTAATCTAAAAGAATATTGAATTTAACTGGTTTTTATCAACCTATTTATACTTTTTCTTAAGTGGGACCCACTGCTTTGATAAAAAACAAAAAAAAATGAATGTAGTTCATTCAAATATTATTTTTAGACAAAATTATCATTAAAGTTATTAATAAGCTTGAATGTAAGAATAACAGAGTTATGGAAAGACTATCATAATGTTGTTGTGTTTTTCAATCACAATCTTAGATTGTCAACAAAGCGATTAAGAACCATTATAGGGTAATAAATAAGCACAAAATTAAATCTGGAATTGGCATAGATGTGCTATATAGTTGTCGCCATTTCATCCATCCTGCGTTGATCCGGTGCGTTACGTCCCGGTTTACTTCGCCATCCCCTTGGACAAGCGACCCGAGGTACTGGAAGTTGGAGCAGATCGGAATTGGATGCCGTGACGTCTAATAGAGGAGAATGGAAGAACAAAACGTGTTGCGCCGGCCCCAAATAGAATGGGACAAGGGCAATTTTGCATACATACAATATTAAAATGTCATTTTTTGTGCAAAGTATCATTTAACTTATTTATTCGTGCGTTCATCAACATGAAATTTATACCTATCGCTAGAGAATTTAATTGTTTTTAATTGCAAAAATTATACTTTTGTTTTGAGACAATTATCTCAATTTCATAATTATCTCACATTTCGCATTTAACCCCGTATTCTGAAATTTGAATGACTCTCGTTTTAATATTATTGCAGCATTCACACTGTGATTAATTTATAGCTAAGTTTAGAAACACAATTCAATACCATTTTCTCTATAGAATTATACCGCAAAGTTATCTCTACAATGTATTTTAATTGGTAAATATTATTTTAAACGAAGGAACATGGATGGGCTTTAGTCAGTACAAGTCTGACACTCCACCTCTCCTCCCAGAGTGGAGTGTAGTGTGCAGTCTTTGAGGACTTCCCGTCTGATTCATCCATCAACATTTATGTTAAAGTTCCATGAAAAAGAAAGCAAGTCTTTTACCATCAGTTGGCCACAGATCTAGACTCTACGCCAGCTACTGAGGAAAAACCCAATAACCCTTTGCCCGATCTGGGAATCGATCCCAAAAACTCATGCTCAGCAGTCACACTTACAACCAATATAATAATAAAGTGATTTAATAATAAAGTGATTTCATAATAAAGTTATTTATTTTCTCTTCACAAAGTTGCCTTAAAGTTAATGTTTACAGGAAAATGTCTTAGCTGCTTCCACCTTTGCGAGAGACTGGTATCTGATATAGGTTTTCGGAAGAAACCTGTGTTACAGGTCACCTTACACAGCTAGAATTAGCTATTACAGAGTAACCGTGCAAGAGATGATATTGAACAGTGTGTACAAAACTAAATAAAAACTAGGTGAGAGCTAAACAGTCTACTAATAATAATAAAGGATGGAGAACAATAAAAATACCTACCTAATAATAATTGTGCAGAAGTTAGTGAGTCGTGTTGTGAGCGTTCGAGTACGGCTTATTCGTCAACTCGCGCCTCATAAACTCGCGACTGCGCGCGAGTTAGCACTTTCCGATTTTACCTATTTTTAACTCGCGACCGAGTGAAAATCTGACGTATTTACAGAAGACAAAATACTTTTGTAGGTGACTGTAAATACGTCAGATTTTCACTCGGTTGCGAGTTGACTACAACAAAAATAGGTAAAATCAGAAGGTGCTAAGTCGCGAGTTTATGAGGCGCGAGTTGACGAATAAGCCTCGAGTGCGTGTAGTGATATATACCAACGAGACAGTCAATTAATAATTACACAAGAATTACGTGTCTAGTGTTCGACGGAAGAAACCTACCCCTTCAAATCCACGCCGTTTTTCCAGACAGAAAGAATCTCCAGGACGACATCTACCGGATTCTTTCGCACTCCTAATACTTTCTTTTACAGCAAATAAAAAACCACTTGCAAAAAAAATATCACCCCTAACAACAAAGTTACGACAAAAATATATCACATCGTAATTTTAGCCTCAAGTTCTACGAGTTAAAAGCTATTATTAAATAAACCAACACCAACTTCGTACAAACAAACAGTTCTAAACAAACTTTGTAAACAAAAACAATCGCGGGAACATTTAAAACAAATATTTATACAGGTTGTTTCGATTATTGACGATGGTTTTTTGATAGTAGTTGATTACCGGACTTCCTCATTGCTTTTAGGCAACACATTATTAGCATTATTTTATGAATTAATTTAGCCTTAGTTTAGAAATTCTTACTTAATATTATAAAAGTGAGTTTGCTTGTTACGTCTTCACGCCTAAATAGCCAAACCGATTTTGATGAATTTTGGTACAGAGATAGTTGGAACCCTGGAGACGGACTTAGGTTATTTTAAAAAAAAGTGAGATATGGAGGAGAAAGGGGAAAGAAAAGGGGAGAGAAATATTAGGTCCTTACATATGAAATTGGCGTTTTTCGTACTGGCCACTTTAATCACGAATTTCTCCTCTTTGGTAAGGAATTCCAAATTCAAATTTGTACAGCTATTTACTCATGTATTTGTGCTTCGATGACCGTCATTCATTTGTTTTTTTTCTTCTGTTTTTTCTGTTTGCGTCACTCATTTTACAAAATGGAAAATTTAAAATATCGCATTATTTACGAGTACGAGTTCCGCCGTGGCACTAGTGCTGCGGAAACGACTCGAAGGGTGAATGATGTGTATGGCGGTCATGTTGCAAAAGAAAACACAGTTCGTTTTTGGTTCCAACGTTTTCGTTCTGGAAATTTCGACCTGCAGAACAAGCCCCGTGGACGGCCTGAGACCCAAGTTGATAATGGAGAATTGAAGGCTATTGTGGAAGCGGACCCATCGCAAACCACGTCCGAGTTAGCTGCAGGCTTCGATGTTAGTGATAAAACTGTTTTAATTCACTTGAAGCAAATTGGGAAGATTAAAAAGCTTGAAAGGTGGGTACCTCACGAATTGACTGAAGCAAACCGGCAAACGCGCGTCGACTGCTGCGTTACATTACTGAACCGGCACAACAATGAAGGTATTTTAAACCGAATCATTACCTGTGATGAAAAATGGATTCTTTACGATAATCGGAAGCGCTCAGCGCAATGGTTGGATCCTGGCCAGCCAGCCAAATCCTGCCCCAAGCGAAAATTAACCCCAAAAAAGTTACTTGTAAGCGTTTGGTGGACTAGTGCCGGTATTGTTCATTACAGTTTTCTCAAATCTGGCCAGACTATTACAGCTGATGTCTATTGTCAGCAATTACAAACCATGATGGAAAAGCTAGCGGCTAAACAACCAAGGCTGGTCAATCGCTCCACGCCACTGCTGCTTCACGACAACGCCAGACCACACACTGCGCAACAGACGGCTACCAAATTAGAAGAGCTTGAATTGGAATGTCTTAGACATCCTCCGTACTCCCCGGACCTTGCTCCAACAGATTACCATTTTTTTCGCAATTTGGATAACTTTTTGCAAGGGAAAAAATTCAACTCCGATGGGGCAGTCCAAATCGCCTTCAAAGATTTTATTGATTCCCGTCCGACTGGTTTTTTTAGTAAAGGGATCAATGAACTACCTATAAGATGGCAAAAGTGCATTGAAAACAATGGTTCATACTTTGATTAATTAAATATATTATATTAAAAAATATTCGACTTTTTGTTCCTTCCATACAAAACGCCAATTTCATATGTAAGGACCTAATATATATTTTTTTTCGATCAGCACGCGCGCGGGCTTAAGTTAGCGTTAGCCCAAAGTAACTATGACACACACACACGCCGACGAAGTCGCGGGCGGAAGCTAGTTTATAATAATAGTATCTGCATTGCACCCGTGCAAAGCCGGGGCGGGTCGCTAATGTAATATATATGACATATTAACCTAACTTTCAGTCTTGCAACCAAGTATACTGAGAATAAAGCCACTATAAACAACTTTAAAAAATCAACATTTTTAAATCACAGAAAAACTGATATCGAACTTAGTTTGCAATAACTTTCTTACCCCCATTTCCCCTTTGAATTGACATCGTTTAAACCACCCTGTATACAGTACAGATTCTGTAGTTTCTAAAAGCGTGCTCCGAAGTTGGTGAAATTCACTTAAGATTAAGTTCGAAGACATCCGCGTTGACTTTAATAACTTATGAAGACCTAAAAGGTATGTTACATTTTATAATTTATTGTTTTTGACATTAACGGGGTGAAAATATGATGTTGGGGGTTAATCTGTAGGGGAGTGGTGTGGTGCTGCTTATAGTTTTTTTAACAGGCTTTTCTTAGCTTCACTTGTAACTAACTATGTATGTAATAAAATCTTGGTATCTTAATTTGACCCACTTCCCGGTCTTCGATTAGGATGAAATTTTGCACACGCTCTGAGTTCTGATGACAATACATGACTAGCTAAAAAAACCCAAATCTAATATGGCAGCCTCCCCAATATGGCGGACTGGCTGTTTGAAAAACACCCCTAAGATATGGGTATCAAATCAAAGGGTTTGCTGTCAGGAATACGAAAAATATTGTCACGTGTCTTAAATCCAATTTGGCGGACGTCCAAGATGGCGGACAGGCTGTTTGGTTTGTAATTTTTAGTGCGTGCTAAAAGCGTGTTTTTTAGTTTTTTAAACTATTATTTTTATTTACAAGGAGAAGAATACCGTTGGCGCAGCGGCTGAACGATTGACTGCTGCGCTGCGTGTCGCGGGTTGGATGCACGGGGCAAATATTTGTATGGCCTACAGGTATTTGTTCCGGGTCTGGCTGTTTGTGTACGTGAATTTAAATGTTAATAAACGCACCCACGATACAGGAGAAATTCCTAGTTTGGGGCAATGTTTTTTTTTAAATACTATCTACAGTTATTTAAAACATTTCATCATTATCTGCCTAGATTTTTCCCAAATATATTAGGGCCGGCTTCCAGTTTAACCTGACGCAACTGTATTCAGTTGCGTCAGGTTAAACTGGAAGCCGGCATGGAGCGACTGCCTAATATTATTATTTATGCACCCAAAAAATACATGACAGAACATTACATCAAGACAAAATAACACAAAGGTAGTGCTTATTTAATTAGAAATTTCTTCTAGCGGCAAGAGGAAAGTTGGATGAGATATGTCATCCAAATTCTCTACACACTGTGTGGAAATTTGGATGACATATCTCATCCAACTTTCTCTATTTCTTTCTCTAACTTTTCTCTATCCAAAAGAGAAAATAGAAAATTATCAATCATAAAATAAACATACATACAAGTAATCCTTAGTAATATTATAAAAGCGAAAGTGAGTCTCTTTATTTGTTTGTTTGTAACGTCTTTACGCCTAAATGGCCAAACCGATTTTGATGAATTTTGGTACAGAGACAGTTGGGACCCTGGAAGCGGAAATAGGCTTTTTTTAAAGTGAGAAAAGGGGAGAAAACGGAAGAAAAGGGGAGAGAGATTATGACCTCTGAGTTTGTTTCGGCTGTTTCTTCTCAGAGTAGCCGATTACGAAACACCGGCTCCATCTAGTTTAAAGGAAAAACGACTTGTAAAAGTGTTTGTAAAATCCTACTTGCAAAATAAACATAAGTTAAAACAATGCTAAAGAGAGTAAATAAAACCTTAACTTCAATTTCAACTCTTCATTAATGGCTTTTGTGGACGAGGGATACAAATAAAACCTCAAAACTATTCAATAATGAAATCTATGCTTTCACCTGTCATAAGTCTACTTTTACTGTCAAACACATATTGTCTATTCCCAAATATCGCAATGGCAAAATCAATGAAGCACCGCTATAAAAAATCCAGGCAAAAATGCTTGTAATACCAATGGGTGCCTCTGAAGTTCCCTTGGAATGTTCTAGAATTCCCCTGGAGTTGTCGCAAGTCCATTTCGGATGGGCACATGTGTTTCTGCGTCTGTGCTCCTCGTTGGTGCTGTTTTCCTTCCATTCTGAGTCCCTGCCTCTCTTGTCTGCCTTTGTGCGTTCAAGGTATTAAAGACGTATTTCTAGAACCTTTTTATATCCTACTTACTAACTTTATAAATTGAAACGTGGACGTAAGTTGGTTCACGTACAATCTCAACATAATTTGTGCAAGCAACTTTTCTTTACTACATTTTTTATTTAAAAGCGTGTACATTGCGTTCCTTGGCCATTATTCTCCATAGAGGTCTACGCTTTGACATGAGAAAAAAAAGTACCCGTAATGGTCTAAATAAATGGCTTGTTTTTAGATGAAATTATTAAGTACTCTATAAAAATGGCAAAAATAACTATGTTTGTTGAATGGGAACCCCCTTAAGTATTTGTTGTTATAGCAACAAAAGAAATACATCATCCGTAAAAATGTTAACTATTAAGGCTCCTACACACAGTGCCGGCGGCAATGCCGCCGGGTTTATGCCGAGCGGGTATGCCGCCGGGTTTATGCCGAGCGGGTATGCCGCCGGGTTTATGCCGAGCGGGTATGCCGCCAGCAATACAAGCCGCCGGCAAAAGCCGCGCAAAGCCGCCAAGCATCATTCCGGTTGTGACAGTCACATAAAACGCTAGCTACAAACCGCACACCACTACCGCTCGAATGCCAGGAACAAGCCGAGTTACCCACCGGCACACCCCGGTGGCCATGCCGGCGGCTCCTATGTGTAGCAAAGCCGGCGGCTTTGAATGCCGCCGGGTGCGCGGCGGCCCTGCCGCCGGCACTGTGTGTAGGAGCCTTAAACAATCACGGTTTATGAGATACAGCCTGATGACAGACGGACGGACACCGGAGTGTTAGTAATAGGGTCCCGTTTGATACGGAAACCTAAAAACCGAATACCGAAATCAACCATTTATAAATCAAAATATTTTATTTCACATAGGCCTCTACATGGGCACTTATAAAACGTCGAGAACGAACGGTTCAGTTAAGTGATTTCCTATGGAGAAGAACCGTCATGAAATTCCATGGCTTCTCATTTAAAAAGTAAATAAAAATATCGACGACACAGTTGGCGCAGTGGCTGAAGGATCGACTGCTGCGCTGCGTATCGCGGGTTTCGATCCTCGCTCGGAACAAGTTTGATACGACGGAACAAATATTTGTATGGCCTACAGGTAGTTGTTCCGAGTCTGGCTGTTTGTTTGTGTGAGTTTAATTGTTTGTAAACGCACCCACGATACAGGAGAAATTCCTAGGGCCCTCTCTACAACGATTAAAAAAACCACTGACAACAGTTGATTAATAACACAGTCGTTGGGTAGAACGATATATCTTGGCTGAAATAATTGTTAGGATTATAGAAAAGACAATTTTATAGATTCATAAGATGTAATACGAATAGATAATATTATATTTGCACACCTCAGTAGGTTATAATAGAGCGTACTTTTAAACTTTTTGTAACATCCATTCAACCTGTGTTATGCAAATAAATTGATTTGATTTGATTCTATTTTCAGGCCTAAACTCTTGCCAGTGCGTCGTAGTGCATATTGACGACAGTGAGGAATTTGAGAAGCCTCCGAGGAAACCCTCACGAAAAGAACGACGTTCAGGAGATACTCAGTCTTCATCAGTTTTATAATAAATATAGTTTTGATCGTATTGGTTTATTAGTTCAAGTATACAGTCACTAACAATTATTATTATACTAGCTTCCGCCCGCGTCTTCGTCCGCGTGGCATAGTTACTTTGGGCTAACACTAACTTTAACCCGCGCGCGTGATGATCGAAAAAAATTATCTTTCTCTCCCCTTTCTCCTCCATATCTCACTTTTTTTAGCCAACTATCTCTGTACCAAAATTCATCAAAATCAGTTAAGCCATTTAGGCGTGAAGACATAACAAAAAATTCAAACTCACTTTCGCATAATATTAGTAAGGATATTTTATATATTACTATATCAGTATTTATTTTTATATCTCCTGGGCAATCCCAGTCCTAACTGGGTTGTGGAAGTTAGGTAGGCAGTCGCTCCATGCGATTACTGGTATTCAGGTGCATCCCTAAGCCGATCCCAACATATATATAGTTAGGAAAAGGCTAAGCAGATGATGATGCATAAAAACTCCTCCGCTTAATTCCGTTTTGAACGCTATTTTTATAAATATTCTACTCTTTCGTTTCTGCGGCAATAAATACTCTTCTTTTTTTGACCACAGAATAAATACTTACCTTTTCGCAAGGGTCTTTTTGACATAAGTGATAACTTTTGACACCGGTGTCATTGCAAATACATACAAAAGCACAAAAGTATATTTTTAATAAATAATTCAAAATTACGCGTGTAATTCTGTTACTAATTATCAAACTTACCGAGTACCTATGTTTCTGAAATATTTGAAAGCCAATTTTTTGTCCAATTTCAAATATAATCAACATTTAAAACCGGACTGCTCATGATTGGAACTAAACTAAGTGATAGAACACAAGGTCAAAGTTACAAAAAGTGCTTGATTTATGCCTGAAATAAAAAGAGAAACTTATGATTAAAAACCAAAAACTACGCTCAAATTCAGAGAAGACAAGAACGAATAACAAGGCTGATTTGGAAATACCGCCGAATGTACCATTTCATGCATGCAATAAGGCTTATAATTCCTTGTTTCGTATGCTTTATAGTTTGCTATAATTGCTTCTCATGGCCTTACCCTACAGACGAAGATAGCACTGCTAGTCTTCCTAAGCTCTCTGACACGGACAACAGAGCACCAAAATTAGAAAAAAACTAAAAAAATACAAAACTAAAAGCTTGATAACTTGTAAAACGTGCTTAGTTTTTCAACTTATGTGTTGCATATATTTTTTACCAATACTTCTGCTTTTCATCGTAGCAATTTACCCAATATTATGTCCGAGTTTAATTAATTGCTGTGTTGGAAATAAGGACGACAAAATAACTGCAGAAATAATTGGCAATAAACTGTGTATCTGCAAATGTCATAGTGATAATATACTGCATGTGTAATTTTGTTTATCGAAGTAGTGAATTATGTCATTAATAAAGTTTTTTGAGTGGATACTATTTTTGTTTTATATTAATACTAGCTTTTGCCCGCGGCTTCGCTCGCGTTAAATTTGGGGTTACACAGTTCCCTTTTCCTGATTCGCAGGTACCTGCTACCTGTAGTTTTTGCCCTTGCGCCTTATTTGTTGTATTAGCAAAGCTAAGTGTTCCCTTTTCTTCTCTCTTTCTCCCTCATTACTTTTCTCTCTTTTTTTTTAAATGCTTACTACGTCCGTCTCCAGGGTCCCAACTATCTCTGTACCTAAATTCATCAAAATCGGTTTGGCCATTTAAGCGTGAAAACGTAACAAACAAACTCACTTTCACGTTTATAATATTAGTAAGGATAATTAAAAACATTAAATTCACAGTGTCGCGGTGTTTGTAACTAAACTTCTCCGAAACGGCTACACCGATTTGTATGAAATTTTGTGTGCATTCGGATAGGTCTGAGAATCGGCCAAAATCTTTTTTTCATACCCGTATGTAATTAGTGTCTTCAGAAGGAGACCTGAGCTGCGGGTGAAACCGCTGAGCACAGCTAGTTAAATAACATTCCGGCGGAGCGGGAAGGAATGTCCTGTACTACTTGTACAAAACCCACCCATGTTCCTTCTATTGCCCTTTACGTTCCCGGGCCGTGGTATTACTTTCGAACAACCCGCAACCCCGGCAGTCGGTGGCCCTGGCAAGCCCCTCTGCACATTGCTACCTTTGCTTAACCCGTCGTATATCTAATAGCACACCCACATTTCACCAAATATGTTTAAGCCATGTAATAGGATGCGAGCATATTGTTGTCAAGAGTAGACAAATCCAGAATCTGTGGATGCTTTACAGAGAAATTGTTATACTGAAGTAAAAACCAATCACAGTGGGAATCGAACGCAGAACTTCTTGCTCAGAAAATAATACAATTTCAGTGTGCAACTTACGTAATATTGAATGCATATGTAAGTCTAATACATACATAAGTACTTTAGCAGAATCACAAAATCAAAATGTGCTTTCAATTCCAATAACTTTAATACTTAATCACTTCTTAAAACATAACATATAATATACATTTTTTTACACATCACAATTTGAAAAACCAAACATTATCACCAACTTTTTGCATACATATATTATGTGAAGTAGATTCGTTTCGTTTTGTTAAGCAAGTTATCATTCTGTCACAATATGTGATCATTGCTTTTGATTTTAAGCTTAGCTTTTTGTGCTTAATTTCTCGTTAGCACTCCCCACCTTTCTTCACTTGAGGGCAAGTGTCAGGACACTCCTTTATGTCCATCACAGCTCTCATACAACAGTCGAAACACGGGATGCAAGAAACAAAGGGACTTGCAAGAAGTGGTAGAATTATAAAACACATTTATTTTGTTCTCATAACATGACCCGTTCAATATTTAAGACGAAGTACAATGGAAAAAATAACTAACTTTAAAAATTTCACGTTAGAGATTTACAAAGTTAAACCTCATTCAGGCAAAACTAAGCTCGTTTATTTGTTCTGATTCTGTATTATTCGTCATTACATCAGTAGTTTCGTCATCGTTATTGAAGAACGAGTGTACCAGGCTTGTAGAAAAATAAGGCAGCTTGGGCAGCACGAAATGAAGCAAAGGATTTATGAACACAAACAAAATAGGCAACCAGCTAGAAAGATCAACTGTGGAAACACTGTCTCGCAATATTTTTAATACAATTTTGTAATTTATGAACTAAAGTTATAGCTTGCGATCTTTCAGTTTGACAGTTTTTAAAGCATAAGGAATGTAATTAAAAAACATCTGAAAAAAGAGGCTTAACAGTATTGTCTATGAGAACTGCTTTCCTGTCAGGATAGGACACGGCCGACGCTAGATGTAAGCTATGGAAAAATAGTTGTTCCCATCCTATTCACTACTACTGCTACTACACGTCCAAGAAATCAACTCATCATCAACATCGTCTCGATACCTCTCTGTTCCTAAGATAAAGGATCTTGAGTCTGTCAAGACCCTTCATCAAGGGTTTGTTCCTTTCCTTTGTGGGTTGTTGCTTAAAAGGTATGGCACCCTAAGAATATAGGTTGGCTATGGGGCCAACCCATAGCTAAGTCCTTTCGGCGTATTGCTATTCTAAAAATGAACCATCGCTCATCTACACAATTTCCACAGATAACTTCAACTCTTCATTAATGGCTATTTCACAAAATATTAAACCGAATTATTTATTTAATGGCGTTTGTGGAAGGAGACACCACAATTTTGCCAATTTCACGTAGGTACTATGGTAGACAATCAAACGCTGGAGACTTCACAAAATATGTTTACAGACAGCAACCTCATGTCAATGTCATTCAAACGCCAAAACAGCCATGCAACCCTTGACAGCTGTCAGTTTACTTTCAAACCGATTTCTTTTCAAAATTCTCAGCGGTAGTTAAAATTAAATTAATGCGGGAGGGTTTTTCTCCACTTTCTGCCTGTTGTTGGTTGCCAGTCTTCTGTTTGTGTCCTTGGATGTTTTGTATACCTTTCTGTTGTCCAAGCTGTCTTTTTCTCCTACCAGGGTGGTACTTACTCTGGTTCTTCAATGGTGATGAATGTGATGAAAGGCCAGGCAAAGTCAAACGCAGACACAGTCGATAAACAAGCTTTTTATTGTATTGTAATAGAGCGTAAATTTGAATAAATCGTAACATCAAATTCATCAGCGAATGCAAAGCTTGATCCCACTTTACAGGAATACCAATCAGACTTCGTCTTGAGAGAAGAACCTTAAAGATTTGAAGATTGAACCTTAAGGTATCAAAATAAAAGTGCTATTAGTTCTACCTCTACTTGCAAGTCCTTGAGTTTAGTAGATCTCATGACTGCTGCCTGAGAGCTGTAATGGGCATAAAGGAGTGTCCAGAGAGCTATCCTCAACCAAAAGAAATGTGAGGAGTGCTGAATAGAAACTAAGCTTTAAAAACGAGCTTTAGTGCAAGATGTTTAACTCCCAGACGTACGCCTTTCATGTGTGAAAATGATGATTAAAAATCTGCCTTTTTTTGTTCATTCTATGGGCTGTCTGATATGGCGTTTCAAGCCTATGTTTTATGCAGTGAACGGTGACAAAAAGAAGGAAAAGGGAGGTTGTGCTAATGTTCCAGTAATAGGAGATTATCTTTTAGTAAGATGCTGTTAAAGTGTAATTAAAGTGTTTGATGTTTCGTGTTGAGTTTGTTTCCCTTGTCCAAAAGATACTACCAAGAAAGTTATGAACTATTTGTGCAATATTTCAGCAAAATCTGTTTAAGGTTTGAAGGGCAAACAAAGATCGTATCGCAGACTTAGATCTAAACTAAGACGACTCAAAAAAGGAAATTTTTCAGGAGACGAAATAAACGTGTTTTTTATGAGAATTTATGAACAATTATTTTATTTTAGATCATAAATAGGTTGTACAATGACATTTTTTTGCGGATCGGATCATCGAGTAACTTCCCCCGCTCTGGGCGGAGCGGGGGCGAGTCAGCTCTTGTAATGACTAAAACCCACCCATGGTCCTTCTATTGCCCTTCTTGTTTCGGGTCCGCGGTATCTCTTTCGAACAACCTGCAACCCTGGGTACAATTTTACTATGAAGAAATAAAACATGATAACCAAAGCTGCATACAAACGCGCATGCCTACCGCCTCTGGACTCGCCCAGCTCCGCCTCACCGCCGCCGGAATCCAGTCTGACCATAAGTGCTGTGACACCGGCCGTGACAGTGGCGTCGAGCTCGAGCGACGAATATTTCTCTCCGCCCATGACGCCACCACCTGCTCGTCGACGGGGAGGACGGCTTAGGACCTCGGGGCCCACCGGCCTCTGACAGGGTCCCAGCTCCCGGCGGAAGTGTGCAGCGCATGCGATGGACTCAATCCATCAATGAAAACGACATGCGCTCATACTATGTGACCTAATTTATTTACACTGTGTTTAAACTGAGTTATGTTAGGTGGTTGCGTATGATCACCGAGCATTCGAATACAAAGGTAACAAAACAATCACGATTTTTAAGTTATTACTTTTTGATCTAGGTGCGATATATATACATCTATACATTATCACAAACTTTCCCCCTGGCTGAAGGACTTCCTCTTAGTCACCTTCAGGGTAGTACGGTGGAGCAGCTAACAACCTCACAGGTTGACCAGCGAGATGCCATTAACAAACTTGAGAGGTTTCTAGAGACACCCGGATAGAACGAAGTTATTATTTATTACTAGCTTTCGCCCGCGGCTTCGCTCGCGTTAAATTCGGTATAGCACAGTACCTGCAGTTTTTGCTCTTGCGCCTGATTGATTTGTAATAGCAACGCTAAGTTTTCCCTTTTTCTCGTTCTCCCTCATATCCCCCTTTTTTTAAATAAAAATTAGCCAATGTCCGTCTCCTGGTTCCCAACTATCTCTGTACCAAAATTCATCAAAATCGGTTTAGCCATTAAAGCGTGAAGAGGTAACAAACAAACTCACTTTCGCTTTTATAATATTAGTAAGGATGACAGTTAAACCTATGATAGACGTTTGCTGCTCAACCAGACTATCCTGTGGATGCCTGGCATTTCAGGCCTCCAGCCAGGGGCAAAGAACTTCTAAACTATCGACTGCTCGACTGCACGGAACAAATATTTGTATGACCTACAGATAGTTGTTTCGGGTCTGGCTGTTTGTGTATGTTAGTTTAAATCAGCGGTCGGCAACCTCTTGGCAAGCAAGGGCCACAAGGTGACAAATTAAACCAAAGGCGGGCCGCAGTCATTTTACTCGCATAAACCCAAAAAGCCCAATATAGCTGCTCATAATAATTGGTCATATTCCATAAATAAAATAAAAGTGCCATTGAAAATTGATAATTTAATACGTTAATACTTTTTTTTTGTGGTGGGAAATCATCAAACAACTTCCCCCGCTCTGGGAGCGGGGGGGAGTGTCAGACTTGTACTGACTAAAACCCACCCATGTTCCTTCTATTGCTCTTAGCGTTCCGGGGCCGCGGTATCTCTATCGAACAACCCGCAACCCCGGCAGGCGGAGGCCCTGGCAATCCCCTCTGCTTTGCTGACATCTTATTGAGGCGCGCGTGAAACACTAACGGGCTGTCGATACGTCCTGTCGTCAATAGACGGACGGACGGTGAGCTACCCATTGCTAACCGTCCACAGGCCCGCATCTACGGTTGCCGGGAGTCGTCTCGCGGCGCCCGTCTCCCGCGGCGGCTGGGCAGGATTGAGGTTCTTTCCCTCAAACGCCCGGCCAACTCCTTCGCTAGCATTACTGCTTCACAGAAGGAGGTGACCGCTTCCCATTCCCTCTCGCTCCGGACCATGGACTGAACCAGGGCCGGACGCGAGAGATCACCGCCGCCGAATACTTCTACGAGGACACAGCGGTGCTCCAAAGACCGCCACAGTGTGATCCACCGTGTCGACGATCGTCACAGTAGGTGACCACCCATTTTTTTTATCAGGTACGTCACTGCCTTACTCTTCGGGAATTACAAGCTGGGCAGACCGCCACTGTGTGCTCCACCGTGTCTTTTGGACGATCTTCACAATGGTGACACCCGGGCGTTTCCTCACGCCCGATTATGTGCAGGAACCTCCCGACACTTCCGTGTCCGGTGAGGACCTGCGTCAGACGGTAGGTGAGGACGCCATGGCGCCTCTCCAGCCATTCCTCAAAGAGGGGACTTACCGCCACTATGGTGACGTGCCCTACACGGCGTTGCGACAGACGCTTTCTCCATGCCACCATGAGATCGCACCGGAGGTCTTTCCGCTGGGCGGCAATTTGCCGCGGCAGCAGAAGTTCCCCCCGGTGTAATGCCTCCATCGCCTCCAGATCCCACGGTGGCAATCCTACAAGAAGGCTCGCCGCCTCACCGGAGATCATGCGGTAGCCCCTGATTAGCCTAATGGCTACCACCTTTTGGGGCGCGTTCAGGTAGTGGGCGGCGCGCCGCCCCTAAAGAACGCGCCCATACCGGGGCCCCATAAATGGCCATAGACCGCACGACTCCGACGTAGAGCCTACGGCAGGAGGCGTTTGGCAAACCCCAGATTGGGCAGGAGCCGCTTGAAAGCAGCTCCAGCCCGCTCGGGTTTGGGAACCAAGCGTCAGAAATGCTCCACGAAAATCCTCCGGCTGTTAAGAACGATCCTCATACCATCAGCTGGGATCCCGATGGTGGCGTATTCCCGCGGCCATAAAAGACCATGTCTTTGGATTTGTGCAATGCCAGCTCAAGACCCAGTAGCCGGATCCTCTCCGCGACTATCGCAACCCAAGCGGGGTTGCGATAGTCGCGTAACCGATGAGGAGGAGAGGAGGAGCGGCCGATCCCTGTGGGACACCGGTGGTAGTAGTCGGGGCCCGAGAGCCTCCAAGGCCAGGACCCAGGCTTTGCCGTGCAAGCCATAGGGTCCCGGGGTGGTATTTTTGGCTGTAGAATAATGCTCATCTGTAAGACGAGAAGCATATTTATTTTTTCTATATTTGACAATTGAAAAATTGTAATGAACTACTTAGCAAACCTTTTCAACTCGTCAAAATCAGATGGCATTTAACAAAATCATTGGATTCATAGAAGGGGCTTTGAGAATATCAGCTAGTATGACACATTTCAAAGTGTTGCGGAGCAGAGGGGTTTAAAGGCGCGCTTACTTAATGCGTTGATTTTGATAATAATTATAACATATTTACAAAACATTCACGGGCCGCAAGGAAGACGTTCGCGGGCCGCATGCGGCCCGCGGGCCGCGGGTTGCCGACCCCTGGTTTAAATGTTTGTAAACGTACCCACGATACAGGAGAAATCCTAGTGTGAGGCAAAGTTAAAAAAAAACAAAGTGTTTTCTTCATCTTAAGTTCGTTAACCTACTAAAATTATCTCCACACTATCGATAATAATCGATGCTGCCATCGTCTCGGAAACTCTTTATGTCTTAAGTTCAGTTTTAAAATTCACACTCAACTTGCATAATGTGGAAAGTTTGCTCAGTAGAGTGGTGGAGCGATCGGCAAGAGCTTTCGGTGAGTGATGAGTTTATTAGACTAGGTTTTACCCATGGCGCCGCCCTTATGAGGACAGGAATATATCATGGGTACAAATCCCCAAGTATGAAGTGCTAGCTGCGGCCCGCGGTTTCACTCGCGTGGTGATAGAATATTTAATATATCTTTATGAATTGTAGCAGTGTTATTCTGATGGATATAAGCTATATATTGTAAAGTTTCATTAAAATCCATTCAATAGTTTTTGTGTGAAAGAGTAACAAACATCCATTCATCCATCCATCCATACAAACTTTCGCGAACAAATACAAAAAGTATGTGTTATGCCAGACCATAATCTACCTCTGTGCCAAATTTCATAAAGATCCGTTCAGCCGTTTTGACGTGAAAGAGTAAAACATCCATACATCCAAACATCCATACATCCATTCATCCTCACAAACATTCGCAATTATAATATTAGTGGGATTCTATGTCCTAAACCAGACAGGGAAAGTTGTCAAGAAGTGAAAAGGTGACAGACAGAGTACTTTCGCATTTCAACACCTTTCTGCCCTTGTCCTATTCTATTTGGGGTCGGCGCAACACGTTTTCTTCTTCCATTCTCCCCTATCAGACGTCACGGCATCATTTACTCCTTTCTCCTTCATATCATTCTTTACACAATCCATCCATCTTTTCTTTGGCCTTCTTCTCCCATTACGTTTGCAGTTATTAATTTAAAATTATTGATTATGGGATACCAGACGGAATATTTTGATAATCGATTAATAACCGCAAAATCCAATTTTAGAATATTTTCTTCCTATCATAAGATACTTCTTTTTGATTTGTAAAAAATATAGTCGTTTATAACTTACTAGCTTTCGCCCACGGCTTCGCTCGCGTTAAATTCGGTATAATACACCAAGCAGACCTGCAGGTATTGCTCTTGCGCCTGATTGATTTGTAATAGCAACGCTAAGTTTTCCCTTTTCTTTCCTCGTTCTCCCTAATATCCCACTTTTTTTAAATAAAAATTAGTCTATGTACGTCTCCTGGTTCCCAACTATCTCTGTACCAAAATTGATCAAAATCGGTTTAGCCATTAAAGCGTGAAGAGGTAACAAACAAACAAACAAACTCACTTTCGCTTTTATAATATTAGTAAGGAAGTAAGAATTTTTATTGACTCCTTATTCATTTTTAAATACTTATAAATAAATAATATATTTATAAAAACATTAAAAATAGTTTTCGCCGGCATCGCACCAGGGTCCAAGCTACCGGTTGTTAGGGCTCCAGGGTTATAATTAGTACTAGCTTCCGCCCGCGACTTCATCCGCGTGGCATAGTTACTTTGGGCTAACGCTTACTTTAACCGGCGCGCGCGGCGTGATGATCGAAAAAAAAATATCTTTCTCTCCCCTTTACTTCCCTCTTTCTCTCCATTATCTCACTTAAAAAAATAGCCTATGTCCGTCTCCAGGGTCCTAACTATCTCTGTAAAAAAAAAACATCAAAATCGGTTTGGCCATTTAGGCGTGAAGACGAAACAAACAAACTCACTTTCGCTTTTATAATATTAGTAAGGATTTATCATTTATTTCAGGAAATTATTCCCGCAATAAGAACTAAAAATTACACATTACCTACATCAAACAACATTACACATTACGTCATAACATTAAAATTAACTTTAAGCTAAAATAAAATTATAGTTATTAGGTAGGTTACAAATTAAATGAATTATTGAAATTACATCATTACATTACATCATACAAATAAATCTACATCAAAAACATTCACTTTAAAATCAATGCATTCAAGTTAAATTATTCTTTTGACTGAAGTCTTAGTTATTAATAATCTTAAGGTGAAAGCTCCAACCTACCCGCGAAATTCAAATTTTCTTACGTTTTTTGCAATTTTCAGGCCAGTGCTAGGTTGTATGTTGATTAAAATATTATTCGCGGCTGTAAGACGTATGTAATTATAGAATTATAATCATCAAAATCACCAATACAACCCTCCAAGTTCATAAAGCTGTAGGAAAGACTTTTTCTGTTTTTTTTTTGTTCCTACGCCTTTATGAACTTGGAGGGTTGTATTGGTGATTTTGATGATTATAATTCTATAATTACATACGTCTTACAGCCGCGAATAATATTTTAATCAACATACAACCTAGCACTGGCCTGAAAATTGCAAAAAACGTAAGAAAATTTGAATTTCGCGGGTAGGTTGGAGCTTTCACCTTAAGGCAACAAAACACTGACAGCGTTCTCGTTGGGCAGTTAGACGGCTTATTCCTAACAGTCTTCAAATTCAGTTCGTCCGTTTAGAAGCTTCGAAGCCACAGACAGACGAAGATACACAAAGTCGCTACAATCCAACCCCAATCTTGTACAGAGAGTCTAAACTGAGTCTTACCAATAAATTGACATGAGATTTTTTTCCTAGATCTTCAGTCAAAATCCTCTTGAAACCAGAAACAAGATATTAAAACATAGACCCTAAATTCTACAAGCCAGTATTCAGCTAAAATTCAATTTGCACTTCTTAAACGTCTCCAGGGTTGGCTGACATCCCGAGATTCTGCCGATACTCGTATAAAGTTGAGTCCCATTCGACTTGAACGAGTGCTGATGCATCAAATGGTAATACTTGGGATTATGCTGAAGTTTCAAAAGATAGGAAAGATATTATCATACTTGGCGGTTGTGGTATATTTAGATTAACTTGACAATTGACACGAAAACGATCGCCACGCGCGTTTGTGACACAAGGTGAACAAAGCGATTCGCGCGTTTGTGACATGACTTGAAAAACGCGTCCCGCTCGTTTGTGACATAACTTGAGGAAACCACCACGTGCGTTTGTCACGTTGTTTTTAGGGTTCTGTCTGTCTTTCTATCTGTATGTCTAACGGGAACGGGTGGAGGTATCGAGTTGAAATTATAACCATATACTCAAGTCTGTGGTCCTTTGTGCTGTGAAAAAATCAACCCTCTAATGGCGCATCCACACATGCCGCCGGCTTATGCCGCCGGGTTTCAGACCGCCTTGCCGCTGAATGCAGGCCGCCGGCTTTACCGGCGGTTGCCGACGGCCTGCAGATGCGGTTGCAATTTTTCATTTTCACCACAATGGTTCATTTTCTTGATACTTTTCTATTAATAAAAGTACTGCACTATCATCCCAGTTAAATTCTGTCATTTCGTTTTTACTTCTATGAAATTATACGACAACACTACCACTCCGTATCGAAGCCGCAAGCAAACTGCCGCCGGCAACCAAAAGCCGCGCGTGCCGCGGCTGAGATGCGGCAAATGCCGGCGGCACGGCCGCCGGCCATGCCGCCGGCCGTGCCGCCGGGCATGTGTGGATGCGCCATAAAGGCTCCTACACACAGTGCCGGCGGCAATGCCGCCGGGTTTATGCCGAGCGGGTATGCCGCCAGCAATACAAGCCGCCACCAAGCATCATTCCGGTTGTGACAGTCACATAAAACGCTAGCTAAAAACCGCGCACCACTACCGCTCGAATGCCAGGAACAGGCCGAGTTACCCGCCGCCACACCCCGGTGGCCATGCCGGCGGCTCCTTTGTGTACCAAAGCCGGGTGCGCGGCGCCGGCGGCCTGGCCGGCGGCTTGCCCGGCGGCCCTGCCGCCGGCACTGTGTGTAGGAGCCTTTAGTCTACGCAGTCAAAAGATATGGCCGTTTATGTCGCAAGGTTGTACGAAACCCTCGGCCTCAGCGCGCAAGTCTGACTCGCTCTTGGCCAAGTGTTAGACTTGTACTGACTAAAACCCTAAAGCGCCGTCGACACGGCCTGTCGTCAATAGACGGACGGACGGTGAACTTCCTATTGCTCACCGTCCACAGACCCGCATCTACGGTGGCCGGGAGTCGTTTCCGCCCGACGCCCGGGGTGTCTCCCGCGGCGGCTGGGTTGGTTTGAGGCTCTCTCCCTCAAACGCCCGGTCACCTCCTTCGCTAGCATGACTGCTTGACGGGCCTGTTGGTCTAGTGGTTAGTGGCCCTGACTGCTGAGCCGGAGGTCGTGGGTTCGATTCCCACCCAGGACAAACTTTGTGTGATGAGCATGATTGTTTGTTCTGTGTCTGGGTGTGATTTATCTATAATATGTATGTATTTATAAATTATATAAGTTTGTATATCAGTTGTCTGGTTACCATAACACAAGCTCTGCTTAGCTTGGGATCAGATAGCCGTGTGTGAGTTGTCTCAAGATATATATATTTGCTTCGCAGAAGGAGGTGACCGCTTCCCTCTCGCTCCGGACCACGGAATGAACCAGGGCCGGACGCGAGAGATCGCCGCCGCCGATCGCCTCTACGAGGGAACGGCGGTGCTCCGCCCAAGCTGGGCAGACCGCCACTGTGTGCTCCACCGTGTCCTCCGGGCGATCGTCACAATGGTGACACCCGGGCATTTCCTCCCACCCCATTATGCGCAGGAACCTCCCGAAGCTTCCATGTCCGGTGAGGACCTGAGTCAGGCAGTAGATGAGGACGACATGGCGCCTCTCCAGCCACTCCTCAAAGAGGGGACTTACCGTCACTATTGTGGCGTGCCCTGCTACTACAACACCTCTACTTGCAATCTACTACTACGATGTACCTACCTATATATAACTACTCATGATAACATGGTACAGTAGGGTTACCATGACATCTTATAGAAGCACTTATTCCAGTGTGAGAAAGAGATGGTGCTAGACACCCTGTATAGCTCTGTCTCTTTCCCTCAGTGGAATAAGTTCTGCTTTAAGACGTCATGGTAGGGTAGCAGAAGGGTTACCATGACATCTTATAGCCGTTCTTATTCCTGTGTGAGAATGAGATGGTGCTAGACACCCTGTATAGCTCTGTCTCTTTCCCTCAGTCGAATAAGTTCTGCTTTAAGACGTCATGGTAGGGTAGCAGTTTCACAAAGTGCACCGCTTGCACTCTCGTTAAAGTCAATCGTTATCGTTGACGTGCCGGTAACGCACACGTTGCGTTTGTCTTTCTGATGCTCTCCCGGTAATGTAATCTTATTTGATGGTGTTGTTTTCATGAGAGTCGTGATTTTTGACTCTTAGATAGAAAGATACATCATTTATTTGATGCAACAAAAGACACAATACAGAAATAAACACAAAAAAAAACAAACTAAGAAAAAAATAGTCCAAATAAAGACGCTAACACCATTACAGGCACTTTTGAATGTCAAAAACCTAAAGAATGAAGCTACAGTGCCAGTCTCAAGGTATTACTTGTGAATGTACTGTAGTTGCCCACTTCAAAAGGTTGATCTGTATGGAAAATAATGGGCAAGAAACTCCATGGAGACTGGTTACATCATTCATGTTGAGATTATACAAATATGTGATAATGATGTGGTCAAACGTAGTGTAGAGCGTCCAGAGTACTATTAAGCAACGAGCTCTGCATGAACTACTTAATCATCAACGGTATTGTAGAGATCTTCTACCCTACCATGACGTCTTCAAGCAGAACTTATTCCACTGAGGGAAAGAGACAGAGCTATACAGGGTGTCTAGCACCATCTCTTTCTCACACAGGAATAAGAACTGCTATAAGATGGCATGGTAACCCTATAACTGATAACATTGATCAAATCTTTGACAGTATAACAGGCTGGTTTGCAAAGACGTTCGAATCCTCAGGTTTTTAAATAGAGAATCAACAAAAATAGAAGGGCATAGACTTGGAATCATTTTGTGTCATGTGCTGCTGAAATGATGAACAAAACTATAGTGTAGAAGTCTGATAACATTGATCAAACCTGCCAAAAATCTAAAACTTGATTTCGTCACGTTAAATCGTAAAAAAGTACCTACTGTAAGGCGCGTCGCCCACACGACCAATAGTCGAGGCGCAGTCGAGGCGCGGGCGCGTTAGGCGCATCGCCCACACGACATTCGTAAAGAAAATCTCACATAAGATTCACGCCGCAACAAGATTTTCTTTACAAATGCCGTGTAGGCGACGCGCCTAACGCGCCCGCGCCCCGACTGCGCCTCGACTATTGGTCGTGTGGGCGACGCGCCTTACAGTAGGTACTTTTTTACGATTTAACGTGACGAAATCAAGTTTTAGATTTTCAGGTGGAAGTGAAGCATAAGTGCACTTCGCGTTTAAGGGATGCGAGATATTTTACGCTCCTAATTATTATCTAAAAATTAATATTTTATTAATTACGGTCAGACAAGCGTTGGAGCGCGGGGCCCCTCAATTCGCGGGTCCCGTAGCATTTGCTACTTTTGCTACGTAGCTAATCCGGCACTGTTTACAGTATCGAATGCACTACTCTTACAGTAAGTACTAACTCGGTAGAACACAGCTGAGCCACAAGTTCACAAGTTACTGAGACACTTACAGTCGTTTATTTCCTCCTATAGGTATCTACTGTGGAATTTATTTATTTATTAACTAGCTTTTGCCCGGGGCTCCGCTCACTTTAAATTCGGGGTAACACAGTTCCCCTTTCCTAATTTGCAGGTACCTGCTACCTGTAGTTTTTGCCCTTGCGCCTTATTCATTGTAATAGCAATGCTAAGTTTTCCCTTTTCTTCCCCCTTTCCCCCTCATTTCTCACTTTATAAAAAAATATGTCCGTCTATGCCTATGTCCGTCTCCAGGGTCTCAACTATCTCTGTACCAAAATTCATCAAAATCGTTTAAGCCATTAAGGCGTGAAGACGTTACAAACAAACTCACTTTCGCTTTTATAATATTACTAGCTTTTGCCCGCGGCTTCGCTCGCGTTAAATTCGGGGTAACACAGTTCCCCTTGCGCCTTATTGATTTGTAATAGCAACGCTAAGTTTTCCCTTTTCTTCCCTCTTTCTCCCTCACATCCCACTTTTTTTTTCAAAAAAGTTAGCCTATTACCGTCTCCTGGTTCCCAACTATCTCTGTACCAAAATTCATCAAAATCGGTTTAGCCATTAAAGCGTGAAGAGGTAACAAACAAACAAACAAATAAACAAACAAACAAACTCACTTTCGCTTTTATAATATTAGTAAGGATTACTATAGGTAATATTGATTGAAACTTCATGCACATGTAAAAAATAACGCTGTACAAAGGCGGACTTAAACTAAGTGTTACTAACGGGTTTGGTTACTTATCTCTTTAGTTCACTGTACATGCTATCTACCCAAATTTATTATCTAGCTCATTTTCTATGCAAAACAGACTCGTTTCATAAGGTTTGTTATTTCTCTTGTTGTTTTGAAATGAAATTAGGTTACTGACTATCTTAAGATATACCATTGAGGACACCGACGCCGGACCATTTTTCACTACATGCACCTTTTCTTGATGTTTTATAAATGCCCAAGTAGATAGGCCTATGTGAATATATTGTGTTCAACGACACGGTTGGTGCAGTTGGCGATCGGCTGCTGCGCTGCGTGTTGCGGGTTCGATTCCCGTACGGAACAAATATTTGTATAACCTGCAGATAGTTGTTTCGGGTCTGGCTGTTTGTGTATGTGAGCTTAAATGTTTGTAAACGCACCCACGATACAGGAGAAATCCTAGAGTAGGGCAAAGAATTAAAAAAATGACTTTAGTTTTTTGAAAATAAAGATAATTTTAAGATTAAATCTTCTATGTTAACCGTGTATTTTCTATTTTTTAAGCTGCTTTATTAATAAACAAGCCAAAACAGATACGATTAGTAGTATCAAATATTCTTCCCGATAAACTCCTCCAGAACCTTCCTGCTACCCATCCTCTATACAAAATTAACACAAAAAACATTTAAAGATCAACCAACGTATCTACTAAGTGTCAAAACTTTAGGAAAACAAGTTACAAGATACACCGTGCTCCACGAATCCACGCGCTAAATGCACGACACAAGGAAATTACAAACTATCGGGGAGAAGTTTAAAATGACAACGAGTTGCTATCTGTATTGTGAAGTTTGGAGCGTTCCTTGTCTTCCCTGGACGATTGCCAGGGTCGTACTTAGATGGAGAAAAAGTAGGTTATTAGTTTGATAGTGTAGATAATATTATAAAAATACTAGCTGTGCCCAGCGGTTTCACCCGCTGAGGTTTAGGGGTATGAAAAATAGATGTTAGCCGATTCTCAGACCTACTCAATATGTACCCAAAATTTCATAAGAATCGGTCGAGCCGTTTCGGAGGAGTACGGTAACTAACATTGTGACACGGAAATTTTATATATTAGATTAAATTCAAATTTATTAAAATAACTAGCTTTTGCCCGCGGCTTCGCGTTTAATTCGGGGTAACACAGTTCCCCTTTCCTAATTTACAGGTACCTGCTACTTGTAGTTTTTGCCCTAGCGCCTTATTTATTGTAATAGCAAAGCAAAGTTTTTTCTTTTCTTCCCTCTTTCTCCCTCATTTCTTACTTTTATTAAAATAAAGTTAGCCTATGTCCGTCTCCAAGGTCCCAACTATCTCCGTACAAACAAACAAACTCACTTTCGCTTTTATAATACATATTAGTAAGGATTTTACACACACACAACCACGCACTTCACAAACACACGCCTACTCTACACGTAGAAACACTTACTCTCACACACAACACAAACCCACATACAAGACTCAAACTCAACATAAAACACATACCAACCCACACAAACTCATAAACACTTTTCTTTTTTGGGGTGGGAAATCATCAAATAACTTCTCCCGCTCTGGGCGGAGCGGAGGGGAGTATCAGACTTGTACTGACTAAAACCCACCCATGTTCCTTTTACTGCCATTTATGTTCCGGGGCCGCGGTACCTCTTTCGAACAACCCGCAAAACTCATAAACACTCTAAAAACATGTTATATTATAGGCCAAGGTAGATACAATTAATTCAAATTAATTTGTTTTACAAATTTAATAACAATACTTGCTTTGTTGGCTTTTTAGAATCGAGAAAAAAGGTACTGAAAACCGAAATACAGGCATTGCTTAGTTCGGTTGCAGTGACTTGATCCATTTTAATTGTAACTAGCTTTTGCCCGCGGCTTCGCTCGCGTTACATTCGGGGTAACACAGTTCCCCTTTCCTGATTTGCAGGTACCTGCTACCTGTAGTTTTTGCCCTTGCGCCTTATTTATTGTAATAGCAAAGCTAAGTTTTCCCTTTTATTCCCTGTTTTTCGCTCATTTCTCACACAAAAACAAAATATAGCCTATGTCCGTCTCCAGGGTGTACGTGTAACTATCTCCGCACCAAAATTCATCCAAATCGGTTTAGCCATTTAGGCGTGAAAGATTAATATTGCCAAACTAAGTTCTGTAAACTAGTACTAAGTTTTTTGAGAAAATAAATTTATTTTTTACCTACCCTTTTTTAAGGATGGGAAATCATCTAATAACTTACCCCACTTCTTCCTTCTTTCGCCCTTTGTGGTCCGGGGCCGCGGTATTTTTTTTTAAAAAACCCGCAACCCCGGATACTATCATATGCACATTAATATGTATAATATGCATATTTCGGATAATACAACAGGCTAAATTCCTGAATAATAACTGCCAAAAATCAACAATAAGTTATATCACATTATCTGTCTATCTTCAGATTAAGCCGTATATACTAAGCTAGTACGTATTTACGTGAACTCTAAATTCTTAAAATTAAGATAAGATTAATTGTACGTGTAACGAGTATATTTAATTTAAAAATCGACTTACTCATAAGTATTTACGTTACGTTTAACGCGCGCTCGCGAGCCACAGATTGAATTGAAATTTGGCTCAGAAGTAAACTAGAACATAGATTATCCTCAACTCTATTTATTATATGGGAATGAAACCGCGGACTACAGCTAGTATTAAATACGAACAATTGAAAAACAATTCAAGAATATTATTCTGAACTCCCTACGTTATTTCTCGGTGGAAAAAGCTGAATCCCGACATAAGTTCAAATCTAATATCCCTGTTATATAAGGATGTAAAAACTTCAGTTCCGTGATAAAACACAGATTCGGAGTTATCAGCTCTCCGAAGGCGGGTGACAAAGTTTTTTGTAAAAAAAATAGATAAAACTACACGGTTAAATAGATAAAATTATACGGTACCTAACTAACATTGTGACACGGAAATTTTATATATTAGATTAAATTCAAATTTATTAAAATAACTAGCTTTTGCCCGCGGCTTCGCTCGCGTTAAATTCGGGATAACACAGTTTCCCTTCCCTGATTTACAGGTGCCTGCTACCTGTAGTTTTTGCCCTTGCGCCTGATTTATTGTAATAGCAATGCTAAGTGTTCCCTTTTCTTTCCTCTTTCTCCCTCATATCTCAACCTTTTTAAAAAAACCTATGTCCGTCTCCAGGGCCCCAACTATCTCTGTACCAAAATTCATCAAAATCGGTTAAGCCATTTATGCGTGAAGACGTAACAAACAAACTCACTTCCGCTTTTATAATATTAGTAAGGATTTTAAAATTATGGTAATTTCAATTTGATACCTCCCCGCGTTCCCGAGATAAAGGCTCTTGATTGACAGACAGACAGACGGACAACGTTTTATTTTGACATCACGCTACTGATTTGTTGGGGATGAGCAGAAACTACAATACCAGTCGAAATGCAGTCATTTAAGGCGCTGTTTCAAAGTACAGCGGTATTTATTTACAAATAAATAAAATTGTTGTGTCCGTTTGTAATTTCAAATACAGCTATTTACTGAATGCATATGAAAGTACGTACGATACATGTAACAAAAAAGATTTTTTTAAATTTTTGTCTGTTCCGGCTAATCTCCAAAAAGGCTGGGCCAATTTTGACGAGATGAGGACAAAATTTAGTTCCACTGGACGCAAATTACGGCTTGTTTAAAATAAATATAATTATGTAGACAGCAAAAGAAAAAAGTACCGTAGCCGTTACAAATAGTTGAATTTTCTTAGAAACCTTTTCTAAAAACTTTATGCGTAAACATTCATAGATTTTATAGAAATAATATCTAATTTTAAGCAGGGCAGGAAACTTCCCAGAAAAATAAATGTTAAAAAGTTAGCCGATTCTCAGACCTGCCCTATATGCACACAAAATTTTATAAAAATCGGCCGTTTTGGAGAAGTATGGGAACGAACATTGTGACACGAGAATTTTTTATATTAGAAGAAGATTAATTTAATTAACTCTGCACTTCAGCTGGACAGACAGCAACGTCATATTTTAAACAAAATCGAGTAGCGACTACAAAAAACAGGTAGCAATAAACTAACAAATTCTTCCACAGCGAACTTTTAGTACCGAAACCCGTTTATTTATTTACACTCTAAAGAAAATCACAAACTATAAACCCGTGGCGTCATGTCAGCACTTTCCAAGATTATCACAGACACAGGTTTACCGTCGCTTTCCGCAGAAATTGTTATTTTTCAAGTCACTCATAAAATTGTGGTGTATCATAAAAATACGAGTGAATCGTAAAAATGTCAGAGCAACGGTTAATACGGTTTAAATTTTTCATAGCAAATTGATACAATGTGATGGATACGATAAGAGGCCCTAGCACGAACTGTTTTACGTACGTCACATCACCATATCAGGTCCAGTTGAAAAGCAGCGTCGGGCACTAGCTGCTCGGCAGTTTGCTGAACTGGACCTATTTGGCGCAGCCGTGAAACACACAGTAATATATAGGTACATTATTTTTATTTGTGTTTAGAATTAAGTTTTATTATTTTTAATACTGTGTGCATTTATGGCTTTTGCCAAATAAACTTGTTTTCTTTCTTTCTCTCTTTCACCAGTTGTGTGTTAACAACATAGAATGCGTTTGCAATGAGAAAGTGACGGAGCTCGCGCCATGTTGAGACTTTATCTGTCAACTGTCACTTGAATGTTTGCAAATTCTCGATAAGTATAATAATTGGTGCGCAGTTTTTGCCTGCGCTTTAAGGCCAATCAAGAGAGATTTAAAAGACTTATTGAGTGGACATTGAGAATATTTTTTGATCCCAAACATTTTCGATTTTGACACCCGAATGCTACCTGACAAGGAGGCGTGTGACACTAAACAGAACGATTTTAAGTAGGCTTACGACCTTCTTCGTCACATCACCATCATCATCATTCATCACATGTAAACTTGGATGTCTTTGAGCCAACCGAAATCCTTGCATGTTTTTTTTTATCAATAAACAACCAACTTCAAAAAATAATCGTTTAAAATTTTCAATATTTTCATGATTTAAAGAATTTATTAATATCCATGATTGACACCGATTGTGCTTATTGCAAATAATTTTAACTAAAACGTTAGGAATAGGATTATTGTTTTTTCGATTAAATAATACAAAAACTTGAGAGGTGTCATGGGACACCCGGCTGGAACGAAGTTATTATTCATTATGTACAAAAAACCTGTATGCACTCATCAAAAATAATCGTCGCGACACCACACTGTTCAATGCGAAATAGAAAGACGAAACGAAAATAACTGGCTTGCTTTCTATAAGAGAGAGACAGACAGAGAAACACGCACACGCCGCACGGCTTACAACTATAGCAGAAAGTGTCGTTACTACTTTTGGTCTTATTTTTTCCGTCTAGCCCCCTTTCGCAACGCGCGATAAGGAACTTTGTTCCAATTATCCTGACACACCCCTGATTTTTCATAAACAGATGCGTATAAATATCACTTGATTCGGTGAAGGAAAACATCGTGAGGAATCCAGCACGCCTGAGAAATATTTTTTGACGGCATGTAAAGCCAAATCAGAGGCAAAAAAACTCTGACACCAGGATAGAAACTAACAAACGATATAGGTAGATAGATTCAAGAATATAATCGATCTATTGACTTTACGTTTATACCACGTGCTTGTGCTAGGGCGATAGTAGACTCGGTAGAATTTTAATCGATACAAGTTTCATAATTTTATTACTAAGTATTTATCTACTTAAATCATTATATTCAGAAAGGTCGGGTGTCTTAACCGGTTGTATGAACGTGGACGCGGACAAAAGGAGTATATAAGGATCTTTGGAAGAAGCCGCAGGCAACATCTGTTATCCATACTTAATATTATAAATGGGAAAGTGTATGTGTGTCTGTTTGTTTGCCCGTCTTTCGTGGCAAAACGGAGCGACGACGGGTTGACGTGCTTTTTTAAGTGGTCATAGTTGAGGGGATGGAGAGTGACAAAAGCCTTTTGTCTCTTTTTAAACTCCCGCTTCCCCAAAATGGGGGGTGGAGGCGAGCAAAGCCGCGGGAAAAAACTTAATTTATTATAATAAATTAATCACACTTATATTATTAAAGTGAAAGTTTGTATTTGTGTCTATTTGTTACTCCATCACGTTCAAACGTCTATATATCGATTTGGATGAAAATTGGAATGCAGATAACTTTTACCCTGAATTAACACATAGGCCTTTTTTTGGTTCGGAAATCATCAAATAACTTCCCCCGCTCTGGGCGAAGAGGGGGGGAGTGTCAGACTTTTACTGACTAAAACCCACCCATGTTCCTTCTATTGCCCTTTACGTTCCGGGGCCGCGGTATCTCTTTCGAACAACCGGCAGGCGGAGGCTCTGGCAAGCCCCTCTACTTTGCTGACATCTCTTTGAGGCGCGCGTGAAAGACAAACGCGCCGTAGACACGGCCTGTTGTCCATAGACGGACAGACGGTGAGCTACCCATTACTCACCGTCCACAGGCCCGCATCTACGGTGGCCGGGAGTCATCTCGCGACGCCCGGCGCCCGGGGCGTCTCCCGCGGCGGCGGGGCTGGTTTGTGGTTCTCTCCCTCAAACGCCCAGCCACCTCCTTCGCTAGCATTACTGCTTCGCAGAAGGACGTGACTGCTTCCCAGCCCGCTCCTGACCATGGACTGAACCAGGGCCGGACGCAAGAGATCGCCGCCGCCGATCGCCTCTACGAGGGCACGGCGGTGCTCCGCCCAAGCTGGGCAGACCGCCACTGTGTGCTCCACTGTGTCCTCCGGGCGATCGTCACATTGCTGACACCCGGGCGTTTCCTCCCGCCCGATTATGTGCAGGAACTTTCCGAAACTCCGGTGAGGACCTGCGTCAGGCGGTAGGTGAGGACGCCATAACGCCTCTCCAGCCACTCCTCAAAGAGGGGACTTACCGCCACTATTGTGGCGTGCCCTAACACATAGGCCCTTTATCTCGGTCGGATAGACAGCATAATATAAAATTATATTATTAATAGGTAACGTTTGTGAGATTCTTTTAAGGAAGTTATTTCTCAAAATACAAAACCGATTTTGAAAAAAATTACATCAGTCGAAAGCAACATTCCTGATGATTTATTCCTTGGGATAATTTTCGACCATAAGGCGAACGGATTCGCGTCCAGAGTGTAGTGTGTAACCTGAGTCTACATGGACTCAAGTTACTACACTCAAGACATAAAATATTAGATAACAATGTCATAGAAACCAAGATTAACTCAGTTCTCCCGAGAACCATGAGCACCACTCGACCATTTTGACGATAGAGCAAAAAATTTTATGTTCAAATAAAGTACTTACAATAAGAACTTATCTGGAAGAACAGTTGTGTGCACTTTGAATCGGTCCATTCGCGTTTACCTCTTAGGGGTTTGTCAATGCCGATGCCTGTCGGGGTTGCAGGATTGTTCGAAAGAGATAGAAACCGTAGCCCTGGAATCTAAGAGCAAAACAATTAACATAGGACAAATGTCACAATATTTTACCGACAGTGCCTTTCTCTTATAGAACAATGTAGCAAAATACGGCTAGCATTAACCTTAAGCTAAGTCAAGTCTAAAAGTCTATTAACCTATTTTTCATTTAGGTACAGCACAGTAAATAAAAACGTGCGGTCTAAACGAGCTAAAACCTAAAAGACGTGATCTCCAAGGAACCTGGGTCACGTACCGCGCAAATAACACACGCGCGCAGCTTTATTTTATTATATTTTGGCGCGAAACCGCCGCCATTACAGCCAGCGCGGGGCATGCATCATATTGTGATATTTTTTAAAAGAAAAGAGAAATAGCCGGGTGTTTTTATTTTGATGTAGGTACTTTTTCGTAATTTATGTTCGTTTAGAGTTCGGATTAGGTAATTTTGTTTTTAGGTATCTAGGCATTGTCATGGAAAACAAAATTAGGTAGAGCCATAAAGTAGTTAGATTAGATTTTAATATTTTTTCTTTATGTAGTATGCACTTGAGGCAAGTGCCAAATAAGTGTGTTTTCTTTCATTCTTTCTCTAAGTGCTTTTATATACTTGTGGATAATGTAAGATTTTTTTAAATCGGTCCAGTAGTTTTTGAGCCTATTCATTACAAACATACAAACAAAGTTTTCCTCTTTATAATATTAGTATGTATCTATAGAAGTATAGATATCAACTGGAATTAGATGACTTGAGATTTTAAAATGTCACATCTGTCTTTTTTCAAATAAATTGGAGTCGATTATTTTATCTAAATTGGGAAAATTGTGGTATCTCTCGTCCACAAAAGCCATTAATGAAGAGTTGAAGTTGAAGTTATCCTATCTGACCTCCACAACCCAGATTGAGATAAATGTAAATGACTATCTAATATATATATTAGTCATCATCTGCCTAGCCTTTTCCCAACTATGTTGGGGTCGGCTTCCAGTCTAACCGGATGCAGCTGAATATCAGTATTTTACATGGAGCGACTGCCTATCTGACCTCCACAACCAGTTAATACTGGGTAATACGATACCCCTTGGTAAGACTGGTTGTCAGACTTTTTGGAACACTGACTACCTGTTACGACTGTCAAAGATCTACAAATGACAGCCGGGACCAACGGCTTAACGTGCTTTCCGAGGCACGGAGGAAACTCGGTATGTAACGGGTGGTCACCCATCCACAGACCAACCTAGGCAAGCGCGGCTTAACCTAAAGATCGACCCGAGCGGCTGCTATTATTTAGCCACGAGCTCCTCCTAATATATATATTAGTATATATTATATTACGGTTCATTCACAGTCGGTCTTTTTATATACGCGGGTTAAATTTACGGTTTTAAGAAAATTCATTCCACTCTAAAATAACACAATTATTCACTTCTATGAGGAAAAACATAATAATAAAGATAGGCGACGGTTTCGCATGGTAATAAACTAAAATTAGGTTAAAACATTTAAAAAAGATTTACAGTATAACTATTTATTATATAGGTACAGGTATTTATTATATCACATTAATGCCCAGTTTCAAGTGACTAAAATAATTTGTGCGTTTTGTTCGTTACCAATGACAATCAGATTCTGAATTTTATAGTCTATGGTTGTCAACGCACAGAGAGAAAAGAAAACTGTCAAACAGTAGTGATTTTCGTTTTTGCATTTATCACGTAAACATAACTTTCAAATAAAATGCCTGCCGGACCGTCAGCCATGGACGGGCTACGTGAAAAAGCCTTTCAAGACTACAGAAAGAAGTTGATGGAACACAAAGAAGTAGAATCCAGGCTTAAAGAAAGTATGTATTTGTGTTGCTTGTCATCGATTTCTGCCGAATCATGACCCTAACTTTTGTCGGAAAATGCATTTTTTTGATTATTTAATGAAAATAAAAACTAAATACAATCTTATATTATCAATGGCCCGTATTAAGTTATAGTTTAATTGGTAAATAACGGGATTTCGGTACAAATAGGTTACTCCTTACACCAAGCAATCATTAGTCAAATTGTTTGATAAATTCAATTAATTCTATATTTTGCTTTGATTACTTCTAATTATCCTGACAAAACATGGTCAACCTGATTTTTCTCAAAATATTGGTAATTTCTGCCAAAGTTTGAATATTTATCTTAGAAATCAGTATGTTTGGCAATTTCCTAGTTATTCGTCAGAAGATAACCTCCTTTCTGTATTATCCTTTTGTTATGCCAGTCTATAAAAGTATCCTCCCTCTGTTTATAATACATTCCTTCCATCATCAACCTCTTTCCAGCCATTTTTTTCTGTCATTGTCTTGGATATTGGAGTGATTTGCGGAATGACTTGATACTTTTACTTCTTGATATCTGTCAATCGTTGGTATTCTATAACTTAATTTAAAAAAACAAAACATGGTTCGAAAATGTTGTTCAGAGTTATTTAGTTTTCAAAGATTAATAAATTGTAAATGGTCATTTTATAAGGTTTTAAATATACAAAATCTGATCTGATTACAAAGTGATGGATTGAAAATGGTAATAAACTAGCACGAAAATCAATCAACATTCACACAAACCTTTCTGTTCTTTCCAAAGAGATTTGAAAGACTTATGAGCCTATTTTGAATAATTTTGATACCAAACATTTTCGATTTTGACAAATGCTCCCTGACAAGTGGCCATGTGATACTACACAGAATAATTTGTTACCAAGTATTGGATTACGATTTCCTCGCCTTGTGCTGTCTATCACTCATAAATATTTGAATGTCTTAAGTTATTTTCTTCTTCCACCACCATCTACTTTCCTAAATGTTGTTTACCTACTTTTTACATTCCTAATGTTGTTTATCTATTTTTTATTTAATTTCAGTGCGAGACAAATTGAAGGATGTAACAAAACAGTATGATAAGAGTGAAAATGACCTAAAAGCTCTGCAGAGTGTCGGTCAGATTGTTGGTGAGGTGCTGAAGCAGCTTACTGAGGAGAAATGTTAGTACCTATAATATATAATTTTTAAGATATTTCAAACAACATTAACAAAGCGCTGATATTTTTATTTTTCTTCAAAAGAACTCTAAATGATAACATGACCAAGCTCAAAAGCATACTCATTTTGCAGCGGGCTATCTGGAACTCCACATTGCTGCTCATATTTTAGTATGGGTACGAAAGAATCAAAGAACTCCTTTGTTTTACTAACGATCTCACAGAGAGTACCAGGTTTACCTAATTTCATGGCCCTGTGTTTGGAAAGAATTATTCACTTTATGTTAGGCACCTCTAAGAAGAAGTCATCTCTGAGAATTATTTTGAAGATATTATAACTTAATGATTATATTTTCTTAATCAAATTCCCAGTCATAGTAAAAGCCACAAATGGTCCGCGGTACGTGGTTGGCTGCCGTCGTCAGCTGGACAAACAGAAGCTGAAGGGAGGCACCAGGGTTGCTCTGGACATGACCACACTCACCATCATGAGGCATTTACCTAGAGAGGTACTTATTTTCTTTACATATTATCAGATATATAGATAGAATGCTGGGCTGTAAAACAGGTGGATGAAAAACGATTGCATGTCGCGAAGATGAGAATGTCGAGATGGATGTGTGGAGTGACAAGAATGGATAAAGTAAGGAATGAGTATATTAGAGGAAGTTTGAAAGTTGCGCTTGTTACAGAAAAAATGAAAGGGAGTCGTTTGTCTTGATATGGACATGTAATGAGGAGGGATGAAGCACATGTGACTAAAAGAGTTATGGATCTGAATGTTGATGGATGCACAGGAAAAGGAAGGCCAAAGAAAAGATGGATGGATTGTGTAAGGAATGATATGAAGGAGAAAGGGGTAAATGATGCCGTGACGTCTGATAGGGGAGAATGGAAGAAGAAAACGTGTTGCGCCAACTCCAGATAGAATGGAACAAGGGCAGGAAAATGATGATGATTGCCCTAAAAGAATAGTAATACTGGTTAGGTTCTTCAGAACGTCAAGTGATTAGTAATCATAACCGGTGAACCTCAACGGTAATACTTGTTTACTGGCACATTTTTGTGCCGCTGGGGCTCTAGAGGTTACCCTCCGGCAGTCACATTGCAAACGCCCTACGTATCCCGCTTAACACCGGTATCATCCAAGAGGTCCTTGGTGACCCAGTAACCCAGGTAATTAATGCTGTATAATGATATGAAATATCAATTGATTCCAGGTTGATCCTCTAGTTTACAACATGAGTCACGAAGACCCTGGTGATGTAACATACTCCGCCATCGGAGGTCTGCAGGAACAGATCAGACAACTCAGGGAGGTATGTAGAAACTATTGGCAGTTCTGGTAAGTATTGCAAATATTGCACAAACAAACATAGGAATTTGTTTAAGTAATTCTTAGCTGTATGAAATCACATTTTAATTTGTTTTCTTTTGATTTGCTGTTGCAGAGATAGTCAGTAAATATTACAACTATATTTGTTACACTACTAACTGCCAAGATAATTTCATTTAAAAATGGTATTTTTACCTGTAGTCTTACAGAAGTAGTCTAGTAAATATTACATCTAATATGTATATTTGTTACACCACTAACTGGCGACATATAAAGGGTGTAATTGACAGGTTGGCAAAAACTGAAACAGTAGCTTCAGACCATGATTTATGACTGAAAAACTTTGGAATTTTCTTCAGGAAAATTGTCGAATTTTCCGACCGTTTTTCAACTAGATTTGTTTTCTATTCATTTGTTACAACAAAATCCAGCCCTAAAAACATAATTTTAGTGAAAATCTCTCGGCAATGTAAATAATAATGATGTAAAAAGAAAATTCATGCAACGCGCTCGGAATCAGCTGTTAGCTCTAAAAGTTTATTGCACTCCTTAGTGCCTACGACAGACAGAGACAGCATACCTACCGCTCGCTCGCTCGCACCCTCCATTTGAGTGCTGGCCTGCGCACCCGCCGCGCCGGCGGCGCGTCAAAGCAAAGCGGCCGCCGCCGCGCCGGCGCCGCCGCCCTTTGCTTTTACGCGCCGACACTGCTAGGGTTGTACCGCTTATGGAATTGAATACTTGTAATTTTATTTTTATTTATGTAAAATGTTTTATTAATAATTAAATACTCAGGAATGACTTTGTTCTTTCTTAGTTCCGAAAACCTTATTTTAAATCGTTAACCTTTCGAGTATCGTAATTAAAGACTCAAAAAGACGGGGTAGGTGTGAGGACGCCGGCGTCCTCTGTTTAACAGTTTGATCTACAGTATCAATTACGAAGCCACCCGAACTGTACACACGCGTTGCATTACAGTAATTATTTGGTTTAGACAATTAAGTGGGACATAAAACAAAAACATCGCGTCAATATTGCCAGATTCACATTCCTTAAACTGCCAATCCCCGAGCGAACGCTGGCGTTCGAAAAGGTTTGCTTATTTTCGATATTTACAGACTACATAAGAAAAACTTCTTATTTGCGTTTTTAATTAAATACCCAATAAAAAACCATTATTTATAATCTATGCGTTTGCTTGGGGATTGACAGGCCCTAGGTTTAAAGTTAGAAGCAGAACCACGAGTAGAAGTTACAAGAGATAGCGGTTAATAACAATCTTTATCATACGATTACGATACGATTCTTTTTCAATACCTAGTTCTTCATCTTTATCTCAATCGCAGGCCGACCGCGGTAGCTACTGTGCCATGGGCTCCTCGACTAACGTTAGGTACGTTATACCTAATTACCGAAATGAAAATGTTTCATTTCATATCATGTGGGCAGCCCTATGCTACAAACTACACTAGGTAACTTAGGTTTAGGTAAGCCACGTCGAGTCCCTTCAGTCAGTCAGTCTGCCGCGATTGCTGGTCCGTTCTTGACGTTTCGTTCTCTTTCAACTGTCGGGAGTTTGGGACTGTGTCGTTGAGTTGAGTTGTGTGTTGTGTGATATCGTCATGAATCGGCGTAATGAAACGTTTAGTGCTCGCGAATATGGCCAGATGTTAATGTGCTTGAGTGAAGCTAGAGGAAACGCGTCTTTGGCATTAAGGCTCTATGTTCAAAGACACCCAAATGAAAGACATCCAGCTAATAGTCGTACTATCACACGGGCATATCAACGTGTTTTAGAAAATGTACCTATTGTGCCGCGGCAGGAAGGTGCTGGAAGGACAATCTATGCTCGTTCTGAGCAGGCGATTTTAGATGTTATCCGTCGTAATCCGCGTTTGGGAACCCGTACTGCTGCAAAACTTGTACGGCGTAATAATGGACCCCGGGTTTCACATTGGTCTGTGCACAAAGTCCTTCGAAAGGACAAGCAACGTCCATATCGGATCCATAAAGTGCAGACTCTGGTACCTGGCGACTCAACCCGTAGGCTAGCGTACTGCAGATGGCTGATACATCGGCAGCAGCTAAATCGCCAATTCATTTCACGGGTGATTTGGACCGATGAATCGACTTTTACACTAAACGGTATGTGGAACCGGCGGAATGCTCACATTTGGGCACGCCACAACCCATATGCAATGCAGCAGACGGGTCATCAGACGCGGTGGTCACTGAATAACCACTTCGAACCATTCCTTATACGACCCGAGAGACTTTAATTTAGGTAAGTGACTAAGTATTTTAATTTTTGATAGGTATTGAATTTGTGTTTAAATTTTTTTAAGGCGTGTTTGTGTGTTTATTGTATTATGTATTTATTCCAAACGTCCCGAAGTACCTATTAGTATGAATGAACGACGCGCGGGGTACAGGGTCGCGCGCGTATCGCAATGTTCGTTATTCATTGCGTAGCCGAAATAAAATTGAAAATTGAAAAACGTTCACCTATCATTTCCGGGAAAATATTTCACTATCAACATGTTAACAATACCAGTCTAAATTCATGCTTTTCGTTTTTGCCAACCTGTCAATTACACCGTGTATTACAAGAAAACGTGTTTTCTGATAAAAATTTCAATTGACTGAATCGAGAGAAAGACAATAATTATTGAGGCTTTAAAATGGATTTTATGTGACAGCTTCGGCAGTGCAAACGCAGTAGAAAACCTTACCAAAAATAAAGAAAAAATTAAAAATCTAACTAAAAAAAAACTGCTCAAATCTTACTTAAAAATTCTAATTTAAAACTGAAAGCTTATTTCAATTAGAATATTTTTTTCAGGGATACGAAATCATTAAATAATTTTCCCCATGTCAGACTTTTACTGAATAAAACCAATCCATATTCCTTCTTTAACCCTTTTTGTTTTGAGGCCGCGGTATCTCTCGATGTCCCTGGCAGGCCCCTTTCTTTTGCTGACATCTCTTTGAAGCGCGCGTGGAACACGAACGCGCCTGTCGTCAGTTCAATTACGCCAATAAAGTCACTTTTAAATATCAAACACAAAACGATAAAGTTACATTTCTAAATCACAAGGCAAAATAATAAATTGTGAAAGTTCTGTAGTTGGCCATTCCAAAGCATAGATCTATGTATAAACTAAGGACTCTTTTTTTAATCTCTCTATATTAATGTATTACCCAAAAAAGATTTTAGTAAAACTTATTTGACAACCCTAGCTTAACTTTTAACACCCATTCTCCTTTTTCATCCAGGTTATCGAACTGCCCCTCATGAACCCAGAACTGTTCGTCCGCGTCGGCATCACCCCTCCCAAGGGCTGTCTGCTGTACGGGCCGCCCGGTACAGGCAAGACTCTGCTCGCGAGGGCTGTGGCGTCGCAGCTTGATGCTAACTTCTTGAAGGTTTGTAGTTCTATTCTGTAGGGTAGATATTTTAAATGTTGCCCCACACTAATTCGGAATTTCTCCTATATTTTGGGTGCGTTTACAAATATTTAAACTCACATACACAAACAACCACACCCAAAACAACTGCCTGTAAGTTATACAAATATTTATCCAGTGCGGGGATAGAACCCGCGACACGCGGCGCAGCAGTCGATTGCTCAGCCACTGCGCCAACCGTGCTGTCAAACGTATTTTCAACATGCATAGCGTGGGACGCCCTTACCGACACACAACCTCTTTTTCTGCATCTCAATCTCTTCTCATCACTTATAGGCTTTAAACAGCGAGAATTTTGGTCAAAAATATTGCATTGATTCCCAAAACCCCCAAAATTTTACATCACAAATTCGTATCAAACAAAATTTATATGAACCCACCAATTTTAATTTCATCATTGAATTCCTCAGGTAGTATCATCAGCTATCGTGGACAAGTACATCGGTGAGTCGGCGCGTCTCATTCGAGAGATGTTCAACTACGCGCGCGACCATCAGCCCTGCATCATATTCATGGACGAAATTGATGCCATCGGTATGTAGACCACCTAACTTTATTCACCCCCAACTAGCCCCTTTTCTCTCATTTAGGATGCAAATGTCAAACAACAAAAAACTCATGTCAAAAAACTAGAAGTGTGCCAAAACGCTATGGAAAGGAGCATGTTGGGAAAGAGGCTTTCTGATAGAATAAGAACCACTAACATAAAGAGATGCACTAGAACAAAGAATGTCACAGTATCTATCAGAAAGCTAAAGTGGAAATGGGCAGGACACAATCAGAGATGACATAAAGTGGTTCTGGAACGGTAATGCGATGGTTTACGGGGCATTATAGGCGAAAAAGGGGCAGGCCGCCAAGAAGATGGGTGGACGATATAAAAGCAACACCAGGAGGTGGTTGGCCTATATTAGCCAACAACAGAAAAGCATGGAGAAAGTTGGGGGAGGCCTTTGCCAAAAAAGGGCAAACAGACGAAACCAAAACGATGGAACAACAACACAACACAAATGGAAATGCTAAAATATAAATTGTTAATTAAATTTTTTTAATGTAATTTTAATGTAATTTAATTTTAATGTAATTCTAATTTTAATGTAATTTCAATTTTAATGTAATTTTAATTTTAATGGAATTTTAACTTTAATGTACCTAATCTTAATGTAATTTGTCAATGTATTTTTTGCGTCTGAATAAAGGCAATTTATTATATTATTATTATAGGATGCAAATGCAGAATTAACATAAAACAATATACACACAATCCTTAGTAATATTATAAAAGCGAATGTGAGTTTGTTTGTTTGTTACGTCTTCACGCCTAAATGACTAAACCAATTTTGATACAGAGATAGTTGGGACCCTGGACACGAACATAGGTACGGAAAAAAGTGAGAAAAGGGGACTGAAAGATATTTTTTTTTTCGATCATCTCCCGGGTTAAAGTTAGCGTTAGCCCAAAGTAACTATGCCACGCGGACGAAGTCACAGGCGAAAGCTAGTAAAAGAATATTTATGTAAATCGGACCACAATCACCGGAGAAATAATTGAGTAACAGACATACCAGAAAAAATACAAAGCACAATTTGACAGCAAAAACCTTAATCATAACCCATGGGAAATTAGCACAGCAGATACAACATCCATCTGGACAAAGTATCCTCCCTTTTCTATCAGAAACGAAGAACTTCGCACCCTGTCCTTCATATCCATCAACCATAGTTTTTTCACTTAACGCTTAAATACCTCTCTCTTCTTCAGGTGGTCGTCGTTTCTCCGAAGGCACAAGCGCCGATCGTGAAATCCAGCGTACATTGATGGAACTGCTCAACCAGATGGATGGCTTCGACTCCTTGGGCCAGGTCAAGATCATCATGGCTACCAATCGTCCTGATACCCTCGACCCTGCGCTCTTGAGGCCTGGTAGACTGGATAGGAAGATTGAGATTCCATTGCCAAATGAGCAGGCTAGGTAAGAACTTGAAGACTTTTCGTGTCTTCTCTGGTGCTTGAAAAAATTTATTGTAGATTACAAAAAGACTTATTATATTAATTTTCTGGGATTTGTTGAACATCAACCATCAAACGTAAAGTACAACCAACGAGAAGCGATACGAAAGGTCATTAACCTAAAGAACAACTGTGGCGTTGACAATCTAATATTTATCTCTTTCCATCTTGTACCTTTGTCGTAATGTCTCGTTCTCCCGGCAAAAACATGACAACGTCAAGACGGGTTCGCCAACATTCGGGCGGCCATTTTAGATGGGGTTTTAGCATGGGTTTTGTTATATTTGGTATCGCTTCTCGTTGGCCGTACTTTATACAAGTTTCGTAAAAAAAAAACAGAGTCATTTAAAATGATTAAAGAAATGATTTTAAGTACATAACAAAATTTCAGCGCAATTTATTATTTTCTTCTCTGTGAATCAAAGTGTGTGGTAATTTGATTATTTTTTTTAAGGTACCACAAATTAAAGCACTACTTTGGATTTCCTTTCCAGACTTGAAATCTTAAAGATCCACGCCGCTCCGATAGCCAAGCACGGTGAGATGGACTACGAGGCAGTCGTCAAACTGTCCGACACATTCAACGGTGCTGATCTCAGGAACGTCTGCACTGAGGCCGGTCTCTTCGCTATTAGGGCCGAGAGAGAGTATATCATACAGGTAAGCTGTTGTTTATATTAATCCTTACTAATATTCTAAAAGCGAAAGGGAAAACTCCCTTTCGCTGTTTTCGTTTGTTTGTTTGTTACGTCTTCACGCCTTAATGGCCAAACCGATTTTGATGAATTTTGGTACAGATATAGTTGGGACCCTGGATACGGACATAGGCTATTTTAAAGATTGATATATGAGGGAGAAAGAGGGAAGAAAAGGGAAAACTTAGCATTGCTATTACAATAAATAAGGCGCAAGGGTAAAATCTATAGGTAGCAGGTACTTGCAAATCAGGAAAGGGGAACTGTGTTACCCCGAATTTAACGCTAGCGAAGCCACGGGCAAAAGCTAGTATAATATATAATTGTAGGTTTAGATGAACAATTTGTTATTTATAGGGGTGCCATACCTTAAAAGGAAAGAACAGAACAGCGGCGCTACCACGACGTCATAAAGCAGAACTTATTCCGCTGAGGGAAAGAGATGGTGCTAGACAACCTGTATAGCTCTGTCTCTTTCCCTCAGTGGAATAAGTTCTGCTTTAACCCTCGGTATGCCTGGTGGCGAGAAGTGACGCGGTATGCCTGGTGGGTCTGTCAGACCCAGTTTTGGATCACTATTTCATATACATATTGCAGTAAATAAATAAAAATATTTGTTTTATAATGAAATTACATACTAATATTAGGATTAGACATAAAAATCGTTTTACAAATCAACGATCTTTATTTTTTTTTTAATTTTAAATGAAAATTTGTTCGTTTTAAACATAAAATTAAGCTTTGAGCTTTTTGTTAACAATTATTATGAATTAAAAGTAGAGAGAGCACTTTAAACAAGTCTTTTCGTTGTGGGAACGCGTCCCGGACTGAGGTAGCGGGCGGAAAGCATTGAGTACTTCGTAACGGCCAGCTACAGCTTGCGGGTGCGCTCAGAATTCAAATTTGAATAAAATACAACGGTTTTTCTGCCGTGGCGGGTCTGACAGACCCTACCAGGCATGCCGAGGGTTAAGACGTCATGGTAGGGTAGCAGAACTCCTAATGGATCACTTTGTTGTCCATCTGGCTGTCAAGACCATTTATGTCGGGAACGCGTGAAAGTATCGAATTGAAATTAATAAACAATATACTCAAATCTGTGGTCCCTTGGAGTTGGGGGAAAATCATATCTGTTAAGTCTATGCAGTCAAAAGATATGACCGTTTATGTAGCAAGTTGGTACGGAACCCCCGGTGTGTGAGTCCAACTCGCACTTGCCTGTTTTTGTTTTGTATTTATTCTTTGTACCAGATAGGCTCCAAAATTACTGGGTCTAATTTAACCATGTTTATCAATAGAAAGTTGAATTATTAGAAAATAATATATAATAATATCATCACGCTACAAAAAAGGAAATGAACAGCGGGTGAAAGCCCTGGCCACAGCTCTTGTGTGAAATAAAATATTTAGATTTTGGATCTATTTTGTGTTTATTGTAATGTCCGTAGGATCTCCAATAAAATGCACACTTAATTTACGGAATCCTACTATAATAATAATACTACGAATGTTTGTGAGGATGTATGGTAGTTTGTTACTTTTTCACGTCAAAACGGCTGAACGGATCTTGATGAAATTTGGCACAAAGGTAGATTATAGTCTGGATTAACACATAGAATACTCCATTTTTCGATATCACGCGGCTGAAGCCGCGGGCGCGCCAGCTAGTAATATAATAATATTCGATGCCATTCCTGAATAATTCAATGAATAATGTAACAATTACGAGTTAATTGACGGCACGGTTGGCGGTTGACGGTTGGCTGAGCGACTGACTGCTGCGCTGCGTGTCGCGGGTTCGATTCCTGCACGGAACAAATATTTGTATGACCTGCAGATAGTTGTTTCGGGTCTGGCTGTTTGTGTATGTGAATTTATAATAAGATGCCACATACTTAAAGTATAATTTCTGTTTTCAGGAGGATCTAATGAAGGCTGTCCGCAAAGTGGCTGACAATAAGAAACTGGAGAGCAAGTTGGACTACAAGCCTGTCTAATTATAATGTTTTATATTAATTATATTATGTATCTTCATTTACCTACTTGCTAATAAATAGTTACAGTTGCTTCACAATTATATTACCTCCAAATTTGCATCATTATATTATATTAAGTGAACTTTATTTTCATTGCAATAAGGTTGCTGTCAGAGGTAAAATAATTATGAAAAAACTGTATGTCTTTAACTGTTTTGCTTTTTTTTTTAACCTTACTGGTTGAACCCTGCAGTTTCACCCACACGTAGACTGGGATATTCATACATATACATGGATATACATATAAATCTTCCTCTTTGAATGACTATTGCCGAAAACTGCATTCAAAGCCGTTGAATTGTTTTATAAGATCTAAGCGAACAGACATCGTGAGCGACTTCATTTTATATCATGTAAAATAAAATATTTTTATTTAGCATAGGTACTTATAAAACGCCCAGAAAAGGTGCACGATTCGGGTTGTTCCTTTCCTATGGAAAAGATATTAAAGGTAGTAAGAAATTTGCAAGTTTTACGAAAACTAAACTTTAAATAGGATACGAGCCAATTATTAACAATTAGTAATTATTTTGTTCAAGACCTTAAAAACCCTAAAATCTTATCAAAGTGATGTCATTCAGTTATCAGTCCAGCTACAGTATTACTGACAAGTGCTTGCCAGGACCACTCAAAGCTGTGGTTCTTTCTTCAAAAGACTATCTTATACATTCAGACTCAAGTATTTTTCAATTAGACCATTACAGGCACTTTTTTATGTGAAGAAACAAAAAGTATGAAGTGCAGTATTTAGCAGAATGAGGCAGAAACTCCATAGACACTCTTTTAAATCATAATATTTTCACAAGATGATTATCATCACCATCACTCGTGTCAAGAACAAGAACCTCTAAGTTTCGGCTGTTTCCTCACAGAGTGATCTATACGCATCTTTGAAATATTCATTTTTTGATGTGTAAACCAATTTACAAAATTAACGTCATTTATATAGCCATGCAATTTGAAGTTGCGTCGGTAGAAAAGAAATACACATAAAATATTTTTATATAAATTTTATTTACTTACATAAAATTACAAACATATTCTTGTATTGTTAATACTTAACACAATTATATACATTACACAATATAAATTTACAATGCAATACTTAATAAGGCAAGTTTATTGTTCCAATAAAAGGAACATTCGTTAAGTTTTTAGTCAAAGCAAAAACAAAATGCACTGCAATATCGGTGTTAATAAAAGAGCCCACCTGCAGAGGGAGGGCACGAAGAAACCACATTTAATGCTTAGTAAGGATTATTTTACTTTGTATCCAATTTTGTCCGACAGCTGGGCGGGAGAATCTGAGTTCCAAAAAGTGTTTATAACACGAACAAGGATCCAATATATTGTCAACAATCATTGTACCATAACTTTGTATTTGTACACAATGAAAAGGTACAAAACAGTAAATATCGCAGGCGTTTTTGTAGAGTGAGGACTTCAGAAATGCCAGATGTCATACTGTTGGCGTTTTTTAAAACGTATTTGTGTAATAATTCACGATTGTGGTCAAGAATAATTCAAGATTGAGCCATTACTAATTACTTGTGACTTGAAGATTTTAAATGACAAGTTTAGGATCTAAATTATTAGTACTTCGAGGAAGAATGTTTTTTAAACGTTTCGTGGTAGCTGATTTTAGGGACAATATTGTGAATACGTATCTGTAGTTAACACTATGTTGCAATATGTTATAAAATAAACTTTTTATTAGGTTCTTCATACTAAATAGAATGAATGACAGGACCCTACTCTACAGTGGCGCCATCTGGTGAGCTCAAAAACGATACCTAGCCCTCATTCATTTCACCAAAATCTCCGACACATCACAAACATCGAAACTTGAATAATATGACCAGAATACAGAAACTCGCAAGTTCCTCCAACTCAAATTTACTTAATAAAATCAGGCAAAGTACCATTCTTCCGTGCCTTAGCTACATTCTCGAAGTAACAAGAAAAATCAACATAACCCTTTATTTTCCTATCCCTATCGAACGGCCTGCCAACAGGATAAATATCTGAAGTCGATTCCATAGACCGATTAGTATCGATATTCGAATCGTTCGTCTCGATTTCATTCGTTCCCGTTCCCGACGAATAAATTTCAGAATCGATTTCGTTTAATAACGTATTTGATTTTGATTGGACAATCGGATTGAAACGGACTGAGGCGTTTTTCGTAACGCTATGATTGGGAGCATGATCATCTTCATTTGTGGGTAGGAAATTAAAATTCCTTATTAATAAGGACATGTGTGTGTTAGGTTTTGGCGTCAAGTTATTCTTAACGCAGTAGGATACAAATTCTTGTTCGATTTCTTCTAAGACTGCTTGACTGACCATTCTGAAGTTGGACTGTTTTCTAAAGTTTTCTACTATGATTTGTGCGAGCTGTTTGTTCGTTTGTTCATAGCTTCCTTTTGCTTCTTGTATGCGTTTGTAGACGCCAGCGCTTACTAAGACTAGGAATCTGAAATTATTAAAAGAAAATTAGTTAGTTCTTGAAGGCACTAGGACACTGACTGACTGACTTGATGACAATAGGCTGACCCCTTATTTCATGTAAATCCTTCCTAATATTATAAAGGGAAAGTGAGTTTGTTTGTTACGTCTTCACGCCTATATGGCTAAGCCGATTTTGATGAATTTTGGTACAGATATAGTTGAGACTCTGGAGACAGACATAGGCTATTTAAAAATAAAAATAAAAGAGTGAATGGGGAGAAAGAGGGAAGAAAAGGGTAAACTTAGCTTTGTTATTACAATATAATAAGGCGCAAGGGCAAAAACTACAGGTAGCAGGTGCAAATCAGGAAAAGGGAAGTGTGTTACCCCGAGTTTAACGTGAACAAAGCCGCGTGAAAAAGCAAAGTAATATTAATTACTCGAAAAGGAAAAGAGTTTCAATGTTATATGGCAATCTTTAATTATTTACTGTAGAGGCAATGAATCAGTAATAGTACTAATCCTATTACTAATTCAACCTTGCAATATTGTAAACAAAAACATCTGAAGTTTAATAATAGCAAGGCAGTTTGCTATCAAATGGCACAAGAGGGTCAAAGATGTAGGAGATATCAGTCTAAATATTTTGCAATGAAACATACTTGAACAATATTATTTTCTCTAAGAAATGTATTTCATATTATAGTGTTCAGCAATAAAGATTTGACTTCGTATGTCCCAGTTATGAATTGGGTTTTGAGGTCAAATAGACATTGCTGAATGTAAAATACTGGTATTCAGATGAATCCGGTAAGACTGGAAGCCGACCCTAATATAGTCGGAAAGTTCTAGGCAGATGATAATGACATCCCTCCCTACACCTATAAAAGAGATAGATAGAATATTCTCTATTATGTACACCATACAAATTACAAGAATAACAGTATACAACTTATTAATAGGGTGACACAATGGGCGGTCTTATCGCTAAAAGCGATCTTTTCAAGACAACCTTTGGATGGATTTAAAAGGAGAAACAGTACTGTAGGTTGTCTGTGGTGTTTCATTATTCAAAACACACACACATACATTTATAAAAACGAAGGAGGTGTGTAGCAAGGGATCATCTCCGGTTCCACTTCGCGTTTGCGCGCCTCAAAGAGATGTCAGCAAATTAGACGGGCTGCCAGGGACACCGCCTGCCGGGGATGCGGGTTGTTCGAAAGAGATACCGCGGCCTCGGAACGTAAAGGGCAATAGAAGGAACTTGGGTAGGTTTTAGTCAGTACAAGTCTGGCACTCCCCGCCGCTCCGCCCAGAGCGGGCGAAGTTATTTGATGATTTCCCATACGTAAAAAAAGGTAGTCTGTGGTGTTTCATTATTTAAAACGAATAGCTACATTTATAAAAAACAAATGTTATTTTATGTCTCTTTAGTATCGACAATATCATATAGTAGCGTCATCTGTCATAGGGTATGTAATACATACTAGAGTATTACTGACTTTATGCGAAAATACAAACATAGATGTTTGTATTTTGGCATAAAGTCAGTTCTCATCTGTGTCTCAAGCGTTTAATTTATTAGAGGTTATGCGCCCAGATTTTTTAGTTTTACTCGCAATTTTCTTGGATATTCCTAGTGGAAATAATAATAGAGGTGTGTGTAGCTAGGGGTCCAGTGGAAATGCAACCTTAGGCCTATAACTTTAACCACCTTTCACGGTGCTCTCGGTTACCTGCAAGACTCATCAAGTATGATAGGTCCATGTATCTCTGGGGCTGCGATGACGGGTTCAGTCACAGCTGCACTGATAGTTGGGAATGCTTTATACAGCCCCTTGACTAAGTAGTTGCCGAGACATCGCGTGCCCGTTTGATTACCGAGGTATTGGGCTGTGAAAAATGGAAAAAAAAATTGTATGAGAAAAACATCCTTACTAACATTAAAGCGAGTTTGGTTGTTTGTTACGTCTTTACGCCTAAATGGCCAAACCGATTTTGATGAACTTTGGTACAGAGATAGTTGGGACCCTGGAGACGGACATAGGCATAGATTTTTTTATGTCGGAATTTGTCTTTTACACTTCATAGACTACCTGTGTGTCAGATTTAATCGAAATCCGTTCAGCAATTTCTATGAAAGTGAATAGAAAGTATTCTATTCACTTTCATAGAAATTGCTATATGCGTGTGCAATAAAGTATTATTGCACACCAAAAATTTAACACAACTGTTTTGCAGACATTGCAAATTGTACAGTTACAATGGCGGTCTTATCGCTGACAGTGATATCTTCCAGACACCCAGTGATATCTACCAACATAATATGTATCATTAACTATTAAATTGCAATGCCTAAACAGGCAACTAAGTTCTAAGAACCTACCCTTTGTTAAGATCTAAATTACTACACTTAGTTAGCAATAAAGAATTTGACTTTGACTTGAACCTTTGGATGGACTGTACGAATATATAACGGAGGGTAGTCAATAGTTAACTTAGTGCTTATACACGACAAGTAATTTGGCACTTAACTTATTAGCATAGCAACTTATTAGCTCTTAGTGTTTATTTTCTAACTATATTTCATAAATCATTTGATGGCACGGTTGGCGCAGTGGCTGAGCGTTCGACTACTGCTCGGAGGTTCGATCCCCGCTCGGAACAAACATTTGTATGACCTACAGGTAGTTGTTTCGAGTCTGGCTGCTTGTGTATGCGAGTTTTAAATGTTTGTAAACGCACGATCCAGGAGAAATTACGAGGGGCGCAAATTTTATATAAAAAAAAATACGCATATACCCACCATTCCTCAACTTATTAACATCAAGCCCCAACTGCTGCAGCCTAAGCAGCTCGTCTTCATTGTTCAGACTGTGGTCCACCGTCAGCTGCACGACCCTCAACACAGCGTTGTCATCGGTCCGACAGAGCAGGGCCCGGGTGTCCCCTACGTGGGCCACAAACAACTTGTTCGCATGGACCAGAGCGATGACCACGGCTGCACCCCCAGAGAGATGGACGTCGATTTCTTTTAAACGAGCTAGAATGTTGTAGTTTTGGGAGACCTGGAAAATGTAGAACAGTTAGCTATAATTAACCATTTTTAGGGATCCGTGTCTTAAGGCGCAGATAAACGACTTTTAATGATTTTTTATTGAACATCACGTCTAAACTTGTAGTCTTATTTCTTTGAAAATGTTATATATGTATGTATGTATATATGTTATACTAGACAATTTTATTCATAATTTGATATGTAAAAATGTGAAATAATATTTTAATAACATAGTGTAATTAATTTGTAAAGTATTGTCTAAAATGGACAAAAAAACGACAATCACGCAAAAACTATGGGGCGTATTTACATGAAACTTTAATCATATAAAAGACAATTTAATGACCCATATTTTAGTATACGGCTTTTATTTGTATTGTGTTTGATAAGTCAAGGTGGGTTGTTTTTCGAATAATCTTGGTGCGCGTTGAAGCGGGGTTCTGGCGGGCGACGGGCGGCAGTGTATGGCTGACTACTGTTACGGTTAATGTCGCCTTAAAAGGAAAAAAACGGTACCCTTATTGTCTGACAAGAACTCTTTAACGCGTGGAGGTTTCGAGTTGGAATAAATACTATATAGTCTACTCTGTGGTCCCTTTGAGCTGTGAAAAAGTCAACCCTCTGAGTCGCAGTCAAAAGATATGGCTGATAATGTCGATTTTATTTAGTTTGTTATATATATTTAAAAAAATACTTTATTTTTTGTTGTGTTTCCAAATAAACATGTTTTCTTTCTTTCTATATCGAATTGAAGTCAAAAGTTACATTCTAAAAGCGCGTCCTAACCTAACTAAATCTATCGTCGCGCCCATTTTGAGCGGCGAGCCTGAATGACAAATGCGTATTCGCAACATATTATTTTCAGTGCTCGATTGGTCTTCCGGTCGCAAACGCGACTGCTGAGCCTCGTGCTCATCCTTGGTTTCCAAATCGGACGAAAGGTGTTATTGTTTTTCCATTAGAAATTTCTCAGTAACCGCATTGAGTTTGGATGTTGGCGGTATGATAACCCCACGCATAATAGAATGGCTTCCAAAATAAATTACTCGCGACCGGTAGATGTCATCGGCAGCCAATCTCAGCGGAGATTACCCATCGGCGCGGGAGTTATTATAGTGCAGGCGTGTGTGCGCAGGCGCAAGTGCACTCTCTGTTCCCTCACTCTCATAGTCCGATGGGACGGCAATTCGACACGAGCGAGAAAACTCGATATAGAACTGGTGGTTACCCAAGACCACAGACCAACCTAGAAAGCGCGGCTTAACCTAAAGATCACACTAGGAAGTGGCAAAGGACGGGGTGTTTTAGTGGGTCTATCTCTTGTAATGTGACATTCAAAAAGTGGTGATTATCAGCCTAATTTGAATAAATGACTTGATTTTGATTGACCTGAGCGGCTGGTATTTTTAAGCCACAATTTCCTCATTAGTCTATATCTAGAATAGGGTAGTTCCAGGGTCGACGTAATCACATTTTATTTAGTCCGTCTTTTAGATTATCCAAAAATAAGGGACACGTATTTTTTTATTTTTAAATCAGACCAAAAATGACAAAGATATAAGCCATTAAAGTTACGTGTGACGTCACTTGTTGCGAAAAAATGCAGCAACGCGTGACTTTTATGTAACTTTAATAAGCTGTATCTTTGTCATTTTTGGTATGATTTACAAATTAAAAAATACGTGTTCTTTATTTTTGAATAATCTAAAAGACGGACTAATATTTTTTTTAGGAAACTAGCCTACATAAAATCACCTGTGTTTCATTCAGAGTCTGCAACTGGTACTGCAGGCTGGTTCTCTCAGCTATCATGCCATCATAGTTCTCTGTATATGCCTTCTCCACAGATATGAATGCTGTCCTGAAATAGAATGAAGGTGAGAATTATTAATGTCATATAAGAAGAAAAGAAAAAAGAATAGATTGGGTTAAGTGAAGAGAATGCAATGAAATATATAGTTTTAAATATATAGGTATATAGTTTTACTTATTGTATTGTATAACGGGCTGGTGTCCGCAACACAATTGTTAAAAACAGCTATTAGATAGGTAGGTATATGTATGACTGCTCCAGCTCTTTGTTTTTTTTTTTTAAATTCCTATATCGTGCAATCAGTCCTTTGACTATGAGCAGATGTGTCATTGATAAATAATAAACCTAAATTGTATTAACAAAATTGTAAGACCAAATGATTTTAAAATAGTAAGTATGGAATTTCTTGCTGGGTCTTCTCCATAAACAGCCAAACCGAGCCATGCACCTTTTCTCAATGTTTTATAAGTATCCATATAGCTTGCCGGGGTTGTGGGTTGTTTGAAAGAGATACCACGGCTCCGGAACGTAAAGGGCAATAGAAGGAACATGGGTGGGTTTTAGTCAGTAAAAGTCTGACATGCCCCGCTCCGCCCAGAGCGGGGGAAGTTATTTCATGATTTCCCATACGCAAAAAAAAATTTAAGTATCCATGTAGGCATTTTTTTTTATATTTTGGCTGCTAGCATTGTTATTTCCAGGGAGGTGCACCATCAGTTCCATAAAAATAGTTTTGTTTACACTTACACTAGATTCAATGGCCTGACTAGGGGCCAAACATACGGCTAGTCAATTTTATTTTTCATATTATATTTTATCTACACTCTGGTTGGCGCTAAAGGGAGTATCAGACTTGTACTGGTTGCATCTTTTGCCCTTTGTGTACCGGTTGCGGGTTGTTCGAAAATTGAGAGTGGTATCAAGCCATAACTCAAGCCATAACAGGCACTTAAATTTACTGGCATCTCATTGAGGCACGCGCGGAAAACGATTGCACCGTTGATGCGACCTGTTGTAGCCAGACAGAGGTATGGTGAGGCACAGGCCCGTGCTAGAGGTTATCTCGCAAATCCTCTAACATCCAGCGCGTTTGAAAGCTTGTATGAAAGTACTGTCATTCATAACTTCTTTAAATTAATTATTTATTTTCTTTTAAATATGGCTTCATCTTACCTTAGCCTCTCTCTAATCTCCTCATCGGTATTGGCAGAGGGTGGTGGGAACAGAATCTCGGCCGCCATCCTTTGCATGATAAATCTCGCTGCATCCAGTCCATTGTGTGGTTCAAATACTCCATAAAGGGTACTAAGGGAATAAAATTATATTGCATATCACTAACTGGTATGTACAGAATTTGAATATGTGTGTTAATATATTTTATATTGATAAGCATAAACTCACTCTTTATTTGCAAATGCCCTTTAAATTTGTCCAAGATTTAGTTTTATTACCTGTTATTTTGATTTATTTAGAAGAATATTTTACAGGTACTTTCTCTCGGCATGTTCAGGGGGTACCAATACCTAAGATAACAACAATATTTGACATATAGAGAAAGCCAAAAATAGAAATATACATTTCTTCAGTGCATAATTGTGGTTCTTAATGTTATCAACCTTTCTCTGGCTAGAACACTCCTATACTATTATAAATTATATGGAAAAACCAGTCTACTTACAAATTATCCTCGGTTTGGCAATAAAAACATAGATAATCGTCAGTTGTGTTCGTATTTCCTCCTCCTAAACGGGAGAAGTAAGATGCTACGCAGGAGTTTTTGCATTTTGGCAGATCATCGGTCCACGGTCGTGCTATCATTATAAAAAGTAGCACAAAATTCTAGGATACCCTTCTTAAATTTTGAACACAAAAATATTTTAGGAATAGGTATTTATTTTTGCAACTTGACAGTTTTGCACACGCACAGGCACAGCGATACTTCAAGTTCAAGTCTTCAAGACTTCAAACTCCAATACTTGACAGTGGATGAATGCGTTCTGTAACCATGATCGGAAAAAAGTTTAAGTGGTTTGAAGTTTAAGTAAGTATACCCTATAAAACTTGAGATGCTTTTACTCATAGCAGCTGATTAAAATAAGTTCATCCACTATTTAGCATCTAGAATATGAAGATACTTTAGAAATAAATGCACGTTAAAAGTAAAAGGTTGTGGACTCGTTATTTTCATTTTTGTTAATAAGCTCACATTACTCATCTGCATCGATCCCTACTTGTAATCGAAGTTAATCTGATAACAAATATGAAATAATACATTGAGATAATTACACTATTTTAAGTCGAACACGCAGAGTATTGTAATCATAATCGAAATCATGGAATGATTCGATTATGATCGAATCATTCCATGATTCCAATGACTTATTAAAAATTGTTCTACCAAATTCACGATACTGAAGTATGTAAATTGTATTACCGATTACCATACCATTCACGATAAAGTACCTACCAAACAGTTTTTTTTGGGTAACCGGTAACCACAGTTTCCTTTCCCACTAAATATTTGACATTTTGATAAAATTGCTTGATGATACAGTACAGCAGTACAGAGTACAGCCACGATTTGTAAACACTGTTTGAGTACTCCAAAATTCTAACATGGGATTCATATATTTTAACGTCTTCACACGCTAAGATACTTTATAAAAAAAATTACTTAATTTAATAATTGAAAAAATCCAAGGACCATCAATATAACTTGTTTCAATCCATTTAATCAGGTTATAAAGCGTGTACTGGAACAATTTTTTTACTGCCAGGCATCTGGATAATCTTAATAAACGAATAAGGAATTTGTTGCTATGGAAATGAAGGTCATATTAGTCAAACAATTTGCATGTGATGACCAATCATTTCGGTTTTATACTATTATGTGTAAATATAATTTGAGCATTGAGCAATGAGGCAGCTTTATTCAAGGTGATTTGAAATAGAAAAGTCACAATGAATAAGTTTAGAGAGCAGTAACTTATCTCACTTTAATTTAAATCACTGATTAATGATTCAGCAGGCAGGAGGGCCATTTGGTAAAAGTCTGGGTACAAGTCCATAATGTGTAGTAAAATAAAAGTCCATTTTCAGCGATCAAAGTTTTAATGTTCTCTTCACATACCAAAACTCTAATCATTTACAAATTTTTGCAATTTTTATAATTTTATTTATACAATGTTAGCTCAATAACCTATTATAGAGCTACCTGTGACTAAACTTTTGTTTTATACCTATTTTTTAAGAAAGCAAATCTTTACCACGGACATGAATCAACAACTTTAGAAAATATTTTAAAAATATTCTAAGGTGTACAGAACACCTTTTTACTATACATATTTCATTATATACTCTATGATTTCCTGGTGCACTGTCAAAAATAATGTATATTATATTTTCTCAATATAATGTATGTTACCTATAATGCCAATATCTCAACAATAGGGTCATTAACACTTAACTAGTTCCTATTTTAAGAGAATCGACAAGTTTCATATCCCATTATGCTGTATGTTACAATATAAAACTAAAAATAATGTATTAGTGCATGGCATAAGAGTTAAGCAGTTTTAAATCGGGATGGTAGAGGTTTCCAAAGTCACATGTAATTAGAAAAAAAATATTAAAAAACAGTGTCCCTGTACCAACATAACCACATTCACAATTTACACATACAAATAAATGTAAAAAATGATAAATTCAAAGTACATTTATTAGGAACACAATGTAAAACAAAATGAGAACTATTTGAGACGCCTCTGTGGCTTTGGAAACCCTTTGTCACTGGGTGAGCAAAATTAAAAACTACACCATAGTGGCCGACTGGAAGTTTAATCGGTTTTCTTTTCTGCAGCTTTGGTTTCTGATTCTGGTTTCTTATCCTTTTCTTTTTCCTTTTCCTTCTCTTTCTCGTTCGTGATGATTTCCTTGGCCTCCTGCTTCGATGCGTCGTCGAAGTTGCCGACTAGGTTAGGGACCTCATCATCCTCGTCGAGTGGTTTCGGCGCGGCGACGCTAGACGCCAACCTCTTCAGCTGATTCAAACCCTCAGGTCCGAGCTGACTAAGGATGCCGGGCAGCATCTCGGCGATCTGCTTGTTCTCTCCATGACCGGTGATAGCGAAAGTGTTGGCCGCGAGGGAAGCCTGCGCTTTCGGATTGTTGAAGTGTATCACTGTACCGTCATCTTTTATCATATTCACCTCCTCGATGCCAGGGATTGTATTCACTGACAGCTTCTTGAGCGACGATTGCAATTTCTTGTCGTCTGTCGCTGCGGTAACGTGAACAACCTTTTTCTTGCGTCTCGGTGTGCCCTTACCGCCGATGCGCACCTGTGACTGCAACTTCTTTAGCTTTTCGGTGTTCATTCTGTTGTTTTAATACACGTCGTCCGTTTATCGAAACCCGGCGCACTTTTTAGTGTAAGTATTTATTCAATATGCACCGTGATCACACAAGTTTTCCATGTAACTTGATCGTACGCACGTGTTTTGAACACCGGTTAGTTACAAAGGGAAAATGGTGGATTGAGACAAGTTATTTCTGATTTCCTACTTCTTGCAGTTGGCAGCACTGTCAGTTAAACTGTTCCATTTTACTTGAAATAAGAATCATATGTTGAAAATTGTAGGGTGACGCGAGTAACTGAAAGTACTTTCCCCTGTAACTTATACGGTTTGATATAATTTTGTGTATTTCATTTATGGCTGGTTCATTTTATATTTATTTTGGAAACAATATTAAACTTTATTACATTTTAAATTATTAGGACACGTAAAAAGGAACGTCTAAATGTTGCCAGCAACATCAGCAACAAGTAGTAGTGACATCTATGACAACCAACAACAAAATTAAAGACACAGTTATTAGTTTTCCGGTTCAAGCCTAGATGGCGCTATAAAGTTGTTAAGTTAACGTACACTTAACACTAGGTGGCACTATAAGTATCAAACAATAATTAATTGGTAAAATTCAGATTGACAGCTGCTGAGCGAATTGCCATTCGTCTTTTGATTACATAATATAATTTATTAATGATTTTGGCAGTCAACCTTTGTTCGGACTGCATACCTTTACTAATTTACAAGTGGGCGTGGATGGCCAAATCCAAAACTATGAGGATTAGTGAAAAATCCTCCTTGGGTTCTATTTTATTTAAGAATTAAAATGTTTTATTGGATTTTTGATCAGTATTCCTACCCAGGAGTTGAACCCGTTGATTTAAAAAAAAAATAGTTTGTTTATGACACTAATATCGCTAATTCGGATAAAATTCAGACTGTATAGGTATATTATTCTACTCTGTGAATTCAGACCATTGCGGCATACGACACACACGAAAACATACGCAAACTAAAGAAAATAACTATTTTTTTACAAAAAAAATCCCATGATTGGTACATTGCCCGAGACTCCTTCGAGTATTTATTGTTATTCTTCATAGTTTCAGTTTCTAAATCTGAAATGATTTCATCCAAACCCACGTGAAAAAAATCTCTATCAATCTGACTGCCTAATATAAACTCACTTTATTACTACAAGGAAGGTGACATTAAAGAGAATAATTCTTCTTCGAAACTATGTACTGATTTCATTTCGAAAATTCTTTCAGAAATGGAAAGCTACCTGATTGTCTTAAGCTATCAGGTATTTCAACATTCCTTTGGCATAATTTCCGACCATGATGTGGTAAAAGCCATGCTTCCTGGAACACTGCCCAACCGAGTTGATTTCAAAAGTTGAACTAAGTATTTCTCAAAATTTGATCTAACTACCTATCTGGAAAGCAAGGACCCATTAATCGGATTTAACGGTTAACCGGTTAGACGTATAAGCCCTTCGTTTGATTAACCCGTAATACGGGTTAACCCGTATGCCATAACGATTAATCTATAAAATATTGCTGATTAATCTGAATGAAAGAGATAGAACTTGTAAGTTGCACAGTCTCGGCTGCGTCGCTTGTTACCTACTCGCTCGAGTGTGTGTAGGTAGATATCGCACGTTCGTATGTACTGATAACGCACCAGCTTCTGCATATTTTACTTTAAAACGATAACCGCATGGCACGGCGCTCGACTCGATCGCTCCATTCATGCGGTTTGACCAAAGACTTTTTTTTTCGTTTTGTTAGTTATGATGAGACCTTACCTCCGGACTTGATTGAGTGATCTGAAGGTCTACTTCGGTGACTGATACTGGAACTCTTCGTCGGATCGAACTAGATGTATCGAGTTTGGGCTCGTTTTGTTAGTTATGATGAGACCTTACCTCCTGACTTGATGGAGTAACCTGATGGTCTACTTCGGTGACTGCTACTGGAACTCTTCGACGGATCGAACTAGATGTATCGAGTTTGGGCTCGTTTTGTTAGTTATGATAAGACCTTACCTCCGGACTTGATTGAGTGATCTGAAGGTCTACTTCGGTGACTGATACTGGAACTCTTCGACGGATCGAACTAGATGTATCGAGTTTGGGCTCGTTTTGTTAGTTATGATGAGACCTTACCTCCGGACTTGATGGAGTAACCTGAAGGTCTACTTCGGTGACTGCTAATGGAACTCTTCGACGGATCGACCTAGATGTATCGAGTTTGGGCTCTTTTTGTTAGTTATGATGAGACCTTACCTCCGGACTTGATGGAGCAACCTGAAGGTCTACTTCGGTGACTAATACTGGAACTCTTCGTCGGATCGAACTAGATGTATCGAGTTTGGGCTCGTTTTGTTAGTTATGATGAAACCTTACCTCCGGACTTAATGGAGTGACCTGATGGTCTACTTCGGTGACTGCTACTGGAACTCTTCGACGGATCGAACTAGATGTATCGAGTTTGGGCTCGTTTTGTTAGTTATGATGAGACCTTACCTCCGGACTTGATTGAGTGATCTGAAGGTCTACTTCGGTGACTGATACTGGAACTCTTCGACGGATCGAACTAGATGTATCGAGTTTGGGCTCGTTTTGTTAGTTATGATGAGACCTTACCTCCGGACTTGATGGAGTAACCTGAAGGTCTACTTCGGTGACTGCTACTGGAACTCTTCGACGGATCGACCTAGATGTATCGAGTTTGGGCTCTTTTTGTTAGTTATGGTGAGACCTTACCTCCGGACTTGATGGAGTATCCTGAAGGTCTACTTCGGTGACTGCTACTGGAACTCTTCGTCGGATCGAACTAGATGTGTCGAGTTTGGGCTCGTTTTATAAGTTATGACGAAACCTTACCTCCGGACTTGATGGAGTAACCTGAAGGTCTACTTCGGTGACTGCTACTGGAACTCTTCGACGGATCGAACTAGATGTATCGAGTTTGGGCTCGTTTTGTTAGTTATGATGATACCTTACCTCCAGACTTGATGGAGTGACCTGAAGGTCTACTTCGGTGACTGCTACTAGAACTCTTCGACGGATCGAACTAGATGTATCGAGTTTGGGCTCGTTTTGTTAGTTATGATGAGACCTTACCTCCGGACTTGATTGAGTGATCTGAAGGTCTACTTCGGTGACTGATACTGGAACTCTTCGACGGATCGAACTAGATGTATCGAGTTTGGGCTCGTTTTGTTAGTTATGATGAGACCTTACCTCCGGACTTGATGGAGTAACCTGAAGGTCTACTTCGGTGACTGCTAATGGAACTCTTCGACGGATCGACCTAGATGTATCGAGTTTGGGCTCTTTTTGTTAGTTATGATGAGACCTTACCTCCGGACTTGATGGAGTAACCTGAAGGTCTACTTCGGTGGCTGCTACTAGAACTCTTCGACGGATCGAACTAGATGTGTCGAGTTTGGGCTCGTTTTATAAGTTATGATGAAACCTTACCTCCGGACTTGATGGAGTGACCTGAAGGTCTGCTTCGGTGACTGCTACTGGAACTCTCCGACGGATCGAACTAGATGTATCGAGTTTGGGCTCTTTTTGTTAGTTATGATGAGACCTTACCTCCGGACTTGATGGAGTAACCTGAAGGTCTACTTCGGTGACTGATACTGGAACTCTTCGTCGGATCGAACTAGATGTATCGAGTTTGGGCTCGTTTTGTTAGTTATGATGAAGCCTTACCTCCGGACTTGATGGAGTGACCTGAAGGTCTACTTCGGTGACTGCTACTGGAACTCTCCGACGGATCGCACTAGATATATCGAGTTTGGGCTCTTTTTGTTAGTTATGATGAGACCTTACCTCCGGACTTGATGGAGTGACCTGAAGGTCTACTACGGTGACTGCTACTGGAACTCCTCGAAGGATCGAACTAGATGTGTCGAGATTGGGCTCAATCAATTCTCTAGTATTGTATAATTATTAAGCCCATATGTGAGTGCTATGTATTATCATTGACTTGACGAAGCCCTGGTGGTTGATAGTGTCATGCTCACTTAAATGTCTCGCTGATGGTGGCGGGTGTGTCGGGTCATTTAGCTCCCTTCAAAATGGTCGAGCTGAATGGGGCTGATCCATACGTCATGTTCGTGAACGGGCGCTGTCAGTTGGGACTGGTCATTTTTTAGCTACCACGGTTCATTTTTAACTTATTTAGATTTAAAATTAAATTTTGCTTTTTAATTTACTCTGGACGCTCTTACTGTGCACGTCTTTCTACATCGTTCTCACATATTTGTATAATCTCAACATGAATGATGTAAATACAATTTTGTAAAAATACTATAATTTAAAAGAGTGTCCTTGGAGTTTCTTGCCCATTCTTCTCCATAGAGATCAACGCTTTGGAATGGGCAACTACAGTACTTTCACAAGTTATTATGCCTTGTGACCGGGACTGTAGATTAATTTTGTTTCTTGACATTCAAAAGTGCCTGTAATGGTCTAATTGAAATAAATGGTTTTGAGTTTTTTGAGTTTTGATCAAGGTCACTCCATCAAGTCAAGGTGGAGGCAAGGTTTCATCATAAATTCATAACTTATGAAACGAGCCCAAACTCGACACATCTAGTTCGATCCGTCGAAGAATTCAAGAAGTAGTCACCGAAGTAGACCTTCAGGTCACTACATCAAGTCCAGAGGTAAGGTCATATCATAACTAACAAAATGAGCCCAAACTCGATACATCTAGGTCGATCCTTCGAGGAGTTCCAGTAGCAGTCACCGAAGTAGACCTTCAGATCACTCAATCAAGTCCGGAGGTAAGGTCACATCATAACTAACAAACAGAGCCTAAACTCGACACGTCTAGTTCGATCCTTCGAGGAGTTCCAGTAGCAGTCACCCAAATAGACCTTCCGGTTACTCCAACAAGTCCGGAGGTAAGGTCTCATCATAACTAACAAAACGAGCCCAAACTCGATACATCTAGTTCGATCCGTCGAGGAGTTCCAGTACCAGTCACCGAAGTAGACCTTCAGGTCACTCCATCAAGTCCGAAGGTAAGGTTTCATCATAACTTATAAAATGAGCCCAATCTCGACACATCTAGTTAGATCCGTCGAAGAATTCCAGTAGCAGTCACCGAAGTAGACCTTCAGGTCACTCCATCAAGTCCGGAGATAAGGTCTCATAATAACTAACAAAAAGAGCCCAAACTCGATACATCTAGTTCGATCCGTCGGAGAGTTCCAGTAGCAGTCACCGAAGTAGACCTTCAGGTCACTCCATCAAGTCCGGAGGTAAGGTCTCATCATAACTAACAAAACGAGCCCAAACTCGATAAATCTAGTTCGATCCGTCGGAGAGTTCCAGTAGCAGTCACCGAAGTAGACCTTCAGGTCACTCCATCAAGTCCGGAGGTAAGGTCTCATCATAACTAACAAAACGAGCCCAAACTCGATAAATCTAGTTCGATCCGTCGGAGAGTTCCAGTAGCAGTCACCGAAGTAGACCTTCAGGTCACTCCATCAAGTCCGGAGGTAAGGTCTCATCATAACTAACAAAACGAGCCCAAACTCGATACATCTAGTTCGATCCGTCGGAGATTTCCAGTAGCAGTCACCGAAGTAGACCTTCAGGTCACTCCATCAAGTCCGGAGGTAAGGTCTCATCATAACTAACAAAATGAGCCCAAACTCGACACATCTAGTTCGATCCGTCGAAGAGTTCCAGTAGCAGTCACCGAAGTAGACCTTCACGTCATTCCATCAAGTCCGTAGGTAAGGTCTCATCATAACTAACAAAATGAGCCCAAACTCGACACATCTAGTTAGATCCGTCGAGGAGTTCCAGTAGCAGTCACCGAAGTAAACCTTCAGGTCACTCCTAAATACTCCTAATAAGTGCCTACTGTAAGTGAAACGCGCTAGAATAGAAATAAAATTTGAAATAATCTAAGCGTCGAACATTTTTCAATATCAAAAACAGTATTGTGCACCATGTAAGGACTAAAGTTCAATGCATCGTGCGTGGCTGTTAGTCATGTCGGAACACGATCAAACACCGCTTGGTAGTTATATCTGTCACTTTCTTGCAGATGTTTTATGTACAAAAATGAACCTTACGACGAAACCGGTTCTTATAGGCTGATTAACCCTATCATACGGGTTAATCTATATTGTGGGGTTTTAAACCTAACCCTAAAAAATAAACCGGTTAAAACCCTCATTCGGATTAACCTTTTGGTCCCTGCTGGAAAGTTTTACATCCCTAGTTATCTAGGCAGGGCATCATCAATAAACTTATGAATAAGAGAGTAGTAAGTAGTCTTTGATTTTCGTAGGCGTTGATGTTAGGTTAATGGGCATGGCTAAAATTACTAGATTTCTGATGTCAATCTCCAAGGTGAAGCAGCGCTTGCCAAAGCCGGTCCGTGGGTAGGTGTTACAGACCGAGTTTACTTTATCCTTTTCTGCTGGTCCCGCTTATCATTATTAGATCTTTGACAACCTTTGGAGGTACCTAGTCATTGGTCCATACGGTCAGTCTTAGAAAGGAGTATCGTAATAAATAGGCATTCGCTCCAATTATAATAAGTACCTAGGTACTGGTATTCAGTTTCTACAGCAACATCTGCTTTGAATGGCTGCCGTCCTCCTGTGCTGGAAAAAGGTAGATAATGATTGTTTTTGAGCTTTGTTTTTATCCATAACGTTCAAAAAGTTCTATGTGCATTTTTAGAACTTTAATGCTTTTTACCAGGAGTGATTAAATTGACCTTCAATAGGTACACACGACGACAGATCAACCTATACAAAACCAGTTTATGCTGATCTTTCAACTACGAATCGTACGCCGTAGATTTCCCGTACGACGAGATATCCGCTTAAACTGGTTTTGTATAGGTTGATCTGTCGTCGTGTGTACCTAAGTCATTCATTTGTTTGAAAAAAAACAGACAGTAAAAATAAACTCATGATCTTATTTATGTTCCCGGTAATCATCATTGTTTTAAGATTAACAACTCTCAAAAATGTCTAACACACTCGTATTTTATGGACAAACATCCGATTCACAGAGAGCTCTCCGTTACGAAAATAAACACTACTCATCAGCATAACGCATGTTATTGGGCCGATAAATATTTATCTGCATTTACCAAATGGACTCCAAAATGGTGGACTATAAAGCTGTCGTCAGGCAATCTGTCCGCGCCATATTTTCAAATTATGTGGGGTTGCCAGTTTTTTAATAGAAGTTTCTTAAAAAGATGCTGTACATTTTTGTTTTGAATAATTCAATTTTATATATTCTGAAGTACGTTACACGTTGCTTCTATGATGACATAAAATCGTCCAATAATATGAAAGTTATAGCCAAGTAACAGTAAGCAGTTTATAAAATAAATCCCCATACTTGGCCAAATATTCGACTTGTCCGGGGAATGACCACGTGCAGAACTAACAACTTGATTAACTTTCGTGATTTTAGTCACTGGTTCCTTTTATATTATAGTAATCTGTGGTCACTGGGTTGTGGCTGCTAGTTCGGATAAAACATGCCATGTTTATATCTCTAGATCACTTAGTTTTTTATCTTTTGATACTTCCATAAGTTAAGTACAAAGTACCAAGTAATTTTAATATGTACAAACTTAAAAATATATTTCTGTCTTCAAACTTTATTCCTGGCAACCTATCTGTCAGGCCATCAATTCGCGCCTTCACTTCGACAATAGCTCAGTTAATATGAACGCATAGACTATGTTATATTACGTTTCGCTAATGTATCCGAACGCGCTTCTTCGCGCCTTCGCGCACTTATCCGTCGCGATGACAGCGGAATAGGCGAGGCGAGGAGAAAAGTTTTAAGACATTTTTTTTGTATTAATTCCTTTGAAAATATATAGTTTTGAGTTCTTCATTATTATGGAAAAAGAATAACTTAGTCCTTGTCACTTCGATACCTTTTAAGAGTAAGTTGGAAGAAAACTTCACACTGCAATTAAAAGTAGCTGTGCCATAATAAAATAATACAGTTATGACATTTACCAAAAGTAAGCACCTACGCAAAAGCTTTTACGATGGGACGTACGAATAGGGCAGAGATTTTTTTTCGTTTGGGAAATCATCAAACTCTCCTCCTCCTTTCAGACTCCTCCCACTCTGGGCGGACTCTGACCCATCCATTTTCCTTCCTTTGCCCTTCGTGTTTCAGAGCCGCAGTGTCTCTTTCGAACCTATCTGTAGCCCCAGCAAGACTGTGTGACCTACCTAAATATATATAAATATCTCTAGCCTCTACTGGAAGCCCTCTAGCTACTACTAGATAGAGGGCTTCCAGTAGATCCTACCACCTACCTTCTGTGAAATACCTAGAATTGCATTGCCCTTCATTCCACAATATTCTTTGCGTTATTTGCGTTCTCAAGCAGATGTACACGTTGTATAGGTTGATGTGTCGTCGTGTTTACCTATTTTTTAAATAGGCACTTGGAGAAAACTCTGCTGACTAACGCTGTCAAAAGATTATCTTTTGGAGCTGTGTGTTTTTAAATCTTTGCTTCACATTAGCTTTTGTGTTCTAACGAAGTATGAGTTAGATTAACATTTCGAGTTGGTTTCGCATCAAATCGTATCAGATACATCCACACACACCACACACGCACATACATCATTACATCATCATCATTGATGATCACAATCATCATTAATTCATTTATTTTTCATTATCATATCAATACAAATCCTTGAGCACATAATAACTGCATTGTCTGTTGCACAATGAAATAAGAAGTCACTGGCGTACAGCTAGCAACAGATCTATTAAGAGATAACAAACAAAAGAAGCTAATTAAAACGCAATTAGTACATAAACGTAAGTAAAAAGAAGCGATCCCACAATGTAATTAATTAGACTTGCAAATTCAAATCTAGGAATTAATGCAGCCATGCGTATAATTTACTGTGTTTTTCTTACAGGCCGCTGGGCCAAGGCCACTTAGAGTGAATGAGTGGGTGTGTGTACCTCATATACCCCAGAGCGGGTTGGTGGAAGTCACGTGCAGTCAGGTTTCGAATTTTTGGTCCTTGAACAACGTTGTTTTTTCGAAGTCTCCAACACCGTGTTATCAGCAGTTGTATAGAAAAAAGTACACAATGTAATGCTCCTGAGAGAAGCTCGTGGCTATCTATGGCTATATCTTAAGGTTTGCCTAATTTGGTCCGTGGATCAGTTACCACCACTTACATACCGAGGTTCCTCCGTGCCTCGGAAAGCACGTTAAGCTGTTGGTTTTGGTTTCGCGTTGGTTGGTTATTTGTAGATCTTAGACACTGTTACAAATAGTCAGTGCCCTGAAAGTCTGACAACCGGTCTTGCCAAGGGGTATCGTGTTACCCGGTACTAACTGGATTCTGGAGATCAGGTAGGCAGTTGCTCCTTGTAAAAGGGAAAAAGGTTAAGCAGATGAATGTACCAGCGTGCGTTCGTTTTCACACGTTTTTTTCGGTAATCATCAAATGAGCGGAGTGGAATGTCAGACCTCCCGTCTGACATTTACTGCCTAAAACCCATCGATTTTCCGTCTTGTGCCCTTTGTGTTCCGGAGTCACGGTATCTTTTTCGAACAACCCACAACCCTGTTAGGCAGTGGCCCTGTCAGGCCCCTCTGCTTTGCTGACATCTCTTTAAGGCACGCGTGGAACACGAACGCGCCTTTAAGGCACGCGTGGAACACGAACGCGCCGTTGTCACGGCCTGTCGTCAATAGACGGACGGTTGGTGGGCTACCTATTACTCACCGTCCACAGTCCCGCGCATACACAAACCTACAACTCTGTATTCAAATCCGATTCTACAGAGCCTTAAAATAATATTAGAAATGCGAATGTTTGTGAGGAATGTGTATGGATGTTTGTTACTCTTTTACGTCTAAACGGCTGAACGGATCTTGATGAACAGGCGTAGATTATAGTCTGGAATAATACATAGATTACTTTTTTTTCGATCATCACGCGAGCGAAGCTGCGGGTGCCAGCTAATCTGTAATACTTACTTTTATTCTTCTTTATATCATCAGTACCTTCATATTATCTTTCACAGTCTATCTTAAAACTTTTCTGCTCGCTAGTACAACACTGACTAATAAACTAATGCACTTAATTTTAGTTTCGTTACCCGTTTACTGCTTTTTTATAATCGTACTTTGTTGCTGTTATGACGATTGCTGATATGCTTCACAGATGAGGAGCTAGGCATTAATAAACGTTTTTGGATTCTGAAAATTGGGACTAAAAATACCGACTTCAGAAAAAACCACAACACGATGGAAAATAAATTTAATTTCGGAAGTCGGTGACTTTTGTTGAGTTCTTAGATTTTTTTGCCACTGACTTCCGGAAGTTAATATATTTTCCGTCTTTTTTTGGAAGTCGGTTATTTTGTTTCACCGTCAATTTCTGTCCATTTTGAATATTCTTTTGTCGCGATGTTTTTGTACAGTAGTAGGATGAATCTGGCTGAGAGTAATGCTGATAGTTACATACACACAGTTACAGTTATTTTATTCATTATATTATCATATTTTCCTAGTAATATTATAAAAGCGAAAGTGAGTTTGTTTGTTTGTTACCTCTTCACGCTTTAATTGCTGAACCGATTTTGATGAATTTTGGTACAGAGATAGTTGGAAACCAGGAGACGGACATAGGCTAAAAAAGTGGGATATGAGGGAGAACGAGGGAAGAAAAGGGAAAACTTAGCGTTGCTATTACAAATCAATCAGGCGCAAGACCAAAAACTGCAGGTCTGCTTGGTGTGTTATACCGAATTTAACGCGAGCGAAGCCGCGGGCGAAAGCTAGTTATTCCTATAAATTAAAAACTACGTCAGCTTTGCGAGCTAAGCTAAATGAACTAATTTAGTTCTTGGGCTGCAAGTTGCACACTGCCAGCCCGCACTACTGGTGTCCCTAACCAAAAAGATAGGTAGCAGAATTTGAATTGTGAATGAATTGTGAAAGGCTTCCGTATTGCGTTCTTACTCCAACTCTTCGTCTTCAGTAGTTGTCCAATCTGTCCCAGCTGACTCTCTGAAGTAGTCGCATGTTCGTAAGTTGGTATTTAAACTAAATACGTAAATCTATCTTTTATGCAGATCGGTGGAAAATTTAAACAAAAAGGATAGTTGAAAGTGTCTAGCTCCTGTACTATTTTGTAGTAACCTATTTAGATTTATTTCGAGCAATCATTTTATATAGTGTGGCAATGACGTGAAGTAAACTCTACACAAGTGAAAGAGCATTGTGTAAATCATGTCTGTATATTTGTTACTATTATATCTGAAACATTCCAATTTGTGATTCATTGTAACAGTATTTTTTTATGAGAAATACTTTTGTTATTATATAATACCTCGATTAGTTCTAGTTCTAAAATCTAATCGAATTGAGTAAGAAATATGTAAATTCGTGATGGCCTAGAGGTTAAGCGCCTTGTTTCTCATACATGGGGTTCACAAGTAGATAATTTAAATGAAATTGATATGGGACCACTTCGTTCCAAATAAAAAATAATAATATGAAAATCGGTCCATACTTGGCGGAGTAATCGGTGAACAGAGACAAAAAAAAACGGTCGAACATAGAACCTCCTCCTTCTTTGATGTCGGTTAAAAAGTAGTTACACAAAGGCATAATGAATGCACCACTGTCTTTCACAGTGAGAATGATTTTGATGAATTCGTAATATACTGTTTGAAAATAGTAGACTATCTACTACTCGATGACGTTAATAACAATGCAGTGTATATTTTCCAAAATGCTTAACATTGTTACGCATAACTAATTTTTAAAAAACAACAGAGCTTTACAAGCCACCGTTATAACACGCGTCCTCCACGAGGACATCCGCTCATTCCGCCTAAAACCCTAACCGGGCGCGACAATGCACACATTCTACACATTTTGTCTCCATCCCGTTACATTTTAGTATTTTACACACGTCAACACAGAACTGTATAAAAAAACGTTTTCTCCAAACAGTTCAAAAATAGGGCAACACAAAAAGTCAAGCGTGTTTCTTAACAATCGTCGGTTCTTTTTTTGAATTTTGGAGGTTTATTTTTTCTTTACACTTTCGGATGCGTTCATCGATCCATCAGAGACAATTCGGTCGGATTCTGTCGTTACAACAATTATTGTTTCGCGATATCATCCTGTCAAGTTTAATGTTTTTGGGGTAACAGAAATAGTTTTACTTAAATGAGCGCCTTTTTCGAACTAATTTGGGCTTTGAATGATATTTATTTAGATTTAACGATAAGGGCGTATTTTGTGTTAGTTCTTTTTAGGGTTCCGTAGTCAACTAGGAACCCTTATAGTTTCGCCATGTCTGTCTGTCTGTCCGTCCGTCCGTCCGTCCGTCCGTCCGTCCGTCCGTCCGTCCTCGCTTAATCTCTGTGACCGTTAGCACTAGAAAGCTGAAATTTGGTGCCAATATGTATATCAATCACGCCGACAAAGTGGTAAAATAAAAATTGGAAAAAATGTTTTATTAGGGTAGCGACCCTATATGTAAAGTGGGAAGTGATTTTTTTTTTAATTTCAACCCTAACGTGTGATATATTGTTGGAAAGGTATTTAAAAATGAATAGGGGTTTACTAAAATCATTTTTTGATAATGTCAATAATTTCGGAAATAATCGCTCCAAAAGTAAAAAACAATGTGTCCCCCCCCCCCCTCTAACTTTTGAACCATAAGTTTAGAAATTATGAAAAAAATCCGAAAAGTAGAACTTTATAAGGACTTTCTAGGAAAATCATTTTGATCTTGATTGACACAACAGTTTTTGTACAAAAAAGACAAAAAATTGTATTTTGTACAACTTTTTGTCTTTTTTGTACAAAAACTGTTGGAGCGCCTACCGCGGAACGTGCGACATTTGCACGCTCCTCCTTTAAACTCATAAGTGGGAACACTTATTGTGACGGACGGGAAACTACGGAACCCTACACTGAGCGTGGCCCGACACGCTCTTGGCCGGTTTTTTTTATTTCATATGACTTTATAGTGGTGGTGATGCTTAAACGGAGTATAATTTTATTTGGTACCTATGTTTATAATTTGAAATCAGATAATTGGAAGTTTCGGATTTAAAATGGTTTCTTTGATGTCTTATCGATGAACTTGGTTCCTAAAGAGAAACATACCAAATTCTAGCTGTAATTATTTAATGTTTAACTATTTGATTTCCCAAATAAATAAAATGAGAAAAGAGCTATCTGACACACATAATTCATGTAAGATTCTAAACTGAGATTATAATATCATATTGCTAGCTTAACAGTGTTTCTAAAAACATATGTTAACGATTTTGAGATAAGTTGCGTTCATTAGTTATCTAAACAGGTCGGATTTTAAGGATTAACTGTGAACGCGACCACCCGTGCGAAAACAGCTGTCAATTTAGCGGCCATTTGATGTTTTTGTTTTTAATGGAGCAAAGGTAACATAAATTAGTGAGCCTAGTTTTTGTGTTAAAATTTATTGGACCATATTTAGCGTAAAATTTGCAAGCGCTGAAGAAATTATGGGCGCAAAAAATTAGTTCGTTTTTTTAAATATTTAAATAAAAAATATGGATTCAGTGCTTCAAACTTAATCGCCTAAATTCAAAAGTTCGGTAGATATTATTCTTATTATAAAACAACTTACAGCAGTTGGTAATTGTGCTACATATTTTCCATCTAATAAATATAGGATAATAAATCAACGATTATTTTGTTGATATATTTAGTGTTCTTAGGATTGGTCGTACAAGAAAATTAATAAAAGCTGACTAACAAAAGCTATTTCGGTAATTACCGTAAATAGATAGGTTTTGATTAAATAATGAATTAATAAATGTAGCTAACTTAAGTTTTTAAGACATACTTTAGTATTCCTTTATATTCAGCATTTCAGCCGTGCAAATTGTTGTATTTTACAACTACTTAATTAGATTAACTTATAGGAAGTATATCCTTGGTGGTGTTCTCCAAAAAGGTCAGATGAGTATTCAAGCTTGTTCAGACGTTTAAACATGGACGAAAAAGTAGTATGTAATGTGAGGAACATACCAGGTGGCTTTTTGTAGTTTCTATCTTCCGCTACAAGAAAACGGTGTGAGAATATCAGTCATGATAAATGTGTCTAATACTAAGATACTTATGCTTGAAATTATACAAAATGAGCAGCTGATAAACCATAAGTAATCCGTCTTTTTTGCTCAATATTCGAGATATCCGAACACCCACATTCCCGGAACCAATTTGTCCTTTAAACATTAAACTATGAGTTATGAGGATGACGCAAAAACTCGTCCCTTCGGCTTCGTTAACTTTATTATTTGTAACAAGTTTGAAGGAACAGTTTATTAGATGGTTTTGTTAAGTGATAGGGAAGTTAATCTTAGTTTTAAATGGGTGTTAATCGGGGTTTTGAGAGGTTGTGTTAATTGACAATTGGGCAAAGTATTTCGGACTATCATAGTTTTTTTTAAGGTTCCGTACATCAAAGAAACCTTTTAGGATTACTTTGTTGTCCGTCTGTCTACTTATATGAAGTTAAAACCATATGCTCAAGTCTGCGGTCTCTTAAAGCTGTGAAAAAATCAAATCTCTCTAAGTTCACGCAGTCAAACATATGGCCGTTTATGTCGCAAATTTGTATGGTTTCTAATACCTAATTCGTGATAACAGACACGATATGGAGCTATTCCAATTTCTGACACTACAAATTTTAAATTAGAATTCTCTTTTCTGTTTGCTTAATTCGTAGGTCATCATCTGCCTAGCCTTTGCCCAACTATGTTGGGATCGGCTTCCAGTCTTACCGGATGCATCTGAATACCAGTGTCTTACATGGAGCGACTGCTATCTGACCTCCATAACCCAGTTAGTACTGGGTAATACGATACCTCTTGGTAAGACTGGTTGTCAGAGTTTCGGGACACTGACTATCTAACGACTGTCAAAGATCTACATGACAGCCGGGACCAACTGGTTACAGTTTAACGTGCTTTCCGAGGCACTGAAGAAACTCGGTATGTAACGGGTGGTCACCCATCCACAGACCAACCTAGGCAAGCGCGGGTTAACCTTAAGATCGACCTGAGTGGCTGCTATTATTAAACCAAGAGCTCCTCGTAATTTGTAGGTCTTTAGCTTAATTAGCATCTCAGTCTTCCTGAATTTTTCAATTCGTGAATCATGTCATTCTTTCTAAAAACTCATTGAAAATACGACCGTTCTCTGCTGCAGTCTACCAATAACAAATATAATACTGCTATCTAGTAATAAAGTGAACCAATTTCAGACATTGTGGTAATTCTTCCATCAGTAATAATTCAGCCAGTTCAAATAAACAGGAACAAATCCCAAAACAGAGCAAAACTAATACAATTTACAAAAACACCTTTTTGTAACTCTTGTATCGAAAACAAAATCTCTCACCCTGCAAATAATTCTCGCACACAAACGAAAAAAGGTTCCAAAAATCCATTTAAAAAACAAAACAATGGAACGCTTCGCAGTGATCAAATGGAATAAAATGGCCGATGCCGGAACAAATTCAATCGTACAATCTAACGAACCCATGCCGGGGGCCGATTTGTGAAAACAATATAGAAACCTTTTTGTTTTGGTACCAGGATACTTTGGAATGGAAAACAGGAGCTATCGGCTATTAGGCTTTGAGAGAGGTGACGATGTACTTCGATAGCTTTCATGCAGTTGATGCGAAAGGATAAAATTGACCCCAAAATACTATGATGCTTCTTAACTTTTAAGGTTATCAAAAAACTTCTAGTTATAGAGACAGCTCATGTAAATTTCTGTTGATTTAAGCCTCAATGGACCAAGGAAATTAGTTCGTTTGTTTCATAGGGTGTAAACAAAATGATGACAAAATGGAATACTTACTTACGCTATATTTAACAGGATTTGAGGTCGTAATTATGTTTTGGTAGGATCATGATGTTAGTAAATTTAATTTCTTTACTATTGGCTATAAAACAAAACCATTTTCACCAACATAGCCTACACCCAAAGTGTCTATCAAAAATGGTCGCTCTAAAAATTTGTTTCTTTTGGAGGCAAAATCTTTTGTCGCTTCGTTCGAAATCGATCCGCCGGGAGCAATATTCGTTCAAGAACCGTTGGAAATATCAAAAGGGTTTCGTTTCTGAACGGATTTAAGCGCCGAATACCAAATATAGTATCTTTGTTTGTATTTTATATTGTTGACTAGTAACGCCCACGGCATCGCCCACATTTAAGAACAATACGTCATTTTACCTACTTACCTATGTGGAAAACATTTTCTTTGGCTTGATATTTCTTCATATTTATTGTTAGCAACGAGGTTTAATTAAAATAAGTAGGAAGTTTAACTTATGGTACTAACAGAAAGTTCAATCAGAAAATCTTAAAATTTGCCTCAGCTAAGACCTAACCTAACCTAAGTGTCTATAGAATACGACTTACACGCCTTTTACCACGCCTTTTACCACACCGTCACGATCTCTTGTAAAAAATAATCTTATTATTAGCGAAAGCGAACATAAAGAAACAGTCGCTTTACATCGTTCTAGAAGCTTTCAAATTACGAATCCTTATCCTTACTAATATTATAAAAGGGAATGTGAGTTTGTTTGTTTTTATGTTTGTTACGTCGACAGACATAGGCTATTTTTTTTTAAAAAGTGAGAAATGAGGGGGGAGAAAGGGGCAAGAAAAGGTAAAACTTAGCTTTGCTATTACAATAAATAAGGCGCAAGGGCAACAACTACAGGTAGTAGGAACCTGCAAATCAGGAAAGGGGAACTGTGTTACCCCGAATTTAACGCGAGCGAAGCCGCGGGCAAAAGCTAGTTATTTATAACGATAAGTTGTGATATAGAGACAGAGATACAGGAACACGTTGCTTAATATTAGCAGCCGCTCGGGTCGATCTTAAGGTCAAGCTGCGCTTACCTATGTTGGACTGTGGATGGGTGACTACCCATTACATACCGAGTTTCTTCCTTGCCTCGGAAAGCACGTCAAGCTGTTAGTCCAAGCTGTCATTTGTAGATCTTTGACAGTCGTTCCAGATAGTCAGTGTCCCGAAAGTCTGACAACCAAGGGGTATCGTAGAACCTAGTACCAACTGGGTTGTGGATGCCAGATAAGCAGTCGCTCCATGTAAAATACTGGTATTCAGCTGCATCCGGTTAGAGTGGAAGCCGACCCCAACACAGTTGGGAAAGGATTATGCAGATGATGAGTTGTGATATAGAAACCGGACTTGATGGTTTTTTTTTTTTTTTTTTTTTATCTTGGGACAACTCACACACGGCTATCTGATCCCAAGCTAAGCAGAGCTTGTGTTATGGTAACCAGACAACTGATATACATATCTACTTATATAATTTATAAATACATTCATATTATAGATAAATCACACCCAGACACAGAACAATCATGCACATCACACAAAGTTTGTCCTGGGTGGGAATCGAACCCACGACCTCCGGCTCAGCAGTCAGGGCCACTAACCACTAGACCAACAGGCTCGTCATAATGGGTTCACCATAATGAGTTTTACTTGTAGATTAGGATAGATCATTTCTGGCAGCCCTGTTCCACCCTATGGTGACCTGGCAGCATGGCGCTAAAGCGAGGACTTTTTGGCCTCATGGTTTGTAAGAATCTCAAGCAGGTACTAAGACGGTGAATTCTGAAAGTTGCCAACGCTGCACATAGCTGTCAAGTATTTCGCTGTTTTAATTATTTAATCAATATTATTGAATGAAATTTGGCTGTGTTGTACTAAATTATTGATACTAACTATTGCAAAAGTAACACTGGATATGGTGTTGTAAAAAAATTAAGTATCTAGAAAGCAACAGAACGATATCCAAATGCTTTTTATACAGCTACAACTAAATTATCAGTGCAACCATATTAGTTTTTGCCATTAATCATCAATATTTAAGTGCACTATGGAGTGATATTTCATTTTCATTCAGTGATATTAAAAAACTCAGCTTAGCAGCGATATATTTGACAGATATTTACGATGTTGCCAACTTTCAGAATACACACTCTTGAACACCACGTTCAAACTCTCATCCACCTATCTGACGGCCTCCCAACACTTCTTCTATACATTTCGGCAACCATAAAGTAGTTTAACGTAATTACTTCAAATATACCAAAAAAATTGGTTGTTTGTAAAGTAGGTTTACGATTGAGATGTTTACGTGATAACGTCTTATTGGTGATATAAGTTATCACCAGTAGTGACATCTAAAATGAAATTAAGTACTAATTTAAAGTTTTTTTTTCGAGCCAAGTAACAGATGGCGCTACCATCTTTATGAAATGTCGCTTGTGAGGTTTTGGTGTGACACAAGTTTCTGAACATGTCACCCGACTAAAACGATTTTAAAGACGTTATCACGTCAAAATGGTTCCGAAACAATCTTAAGACATTTCAGTTTTGAACGTAAACATTTTTACGCCAAACATTTTATTGTAGACTATCGTATTTTTATTAGTTTCCTCTCTAGCCCATTTTCTTTTTACTGCCAACCGACATATTGAATAGAATTGGCGCGAAAGTGCGCGCCATATTGGGCTCGCGTGATTGCCGCTGAAATAAATGTTATTGAGATTATTTCGACTGTGTTGTTTAGATATTGTGTAATATTTTTATGTTTTAAGGGGTTATTGAAGCTAGTAGATACAATTTTAGATTAAATTGTGTGATGTTGTACCTACTGTGACGTCGCTTTCCAATTATTATGAAATCCAGATTAACAACTGTTTAGACTTTTTTTTGTGACAAATAACTAGTAAACAACTATACCTATTAATTAACGCTTTGTAATAAGGTGTCGTTTGCCTTGTTATTATTATCCTTTATTCACTTTACGTTAGAGCTCCAGAGACAGGAACCTCCTCACACTGCGGGCCCTATCGAGAAGTACTGCCTTCTGAATCAGGCCCTTGATCCAACTACCTAAGGAGAGCTTCGACAGATGTTCGTCGAGGCTCGTGGCAATTATGTAAGTAATTGGCCGTTACGACAATAGGCACAATAATATAGCCGAGTTTACATTCCATATATCGACAACCTCGTGTGCCAAGTCAAGATATTTTAGTTGTTTCTCTTACATGACTGCACATTAATTGTCCACACCAAATTCCATCCTGATAGGGTTACTAAAAGATTCAGTTACTCTCAGTAGCTCCATCAGTCGCAATTAGTTGGGGGCAAATTACGACTGATAGTTATTATTATCACTATTTTAGTCTACGTCTTTTTTTCTTCGAGGGTAAATATTTCTATTCTCCTTAAACTTGTTGGTAAGGACCAGTCTTTTTAAAAAAGAATATTTTAGTTTATTCCAAAATGTGCATGAAAGGATTGAATTTTAGGTACTTACTTATTTTTTCAATCAAACGTATTTTCTATCTTATCTATCTATGCATAAACAATCAAAGAGAGCGTATACACACAAGTCGCAAACGGCACAAACCTTAGAGGACGAATCTATCGCTTTAGGATTTATTATGTCGCTGGAAAATTGCTTTCAGCACATAAACCCTGATTGCTAGTGTCGAGTTACTAGTTTATGTTGGTCGGGTGGTGTTGGGTTCCAACCAATTATCGGTGTTCTTCATTTTGGGGTTATGGCCGACCAATTTTTAAAGGCTTTTGGTTGTTTTGTGTTTGGTTAGAAAGGAATTGATTCGGGAGTCTTGTTCACACTCCTGTCGGGTTTTGGAACTAATATTATTAATGTTACGTCTTAACTTATTGAATTGAATTGTATAACTATAATTTATTGTACATAAAAATTGAAACAATTGATTTACAAAATTGGTAAATTTTATGGTTACAATGTCTTGTCAACCTTGTCACTGATTGCTGAGTGGAGAGTATCTGCTGATTCTGTATGGAGAATGTGAAGAATTTATACACTGTTTTGAGAGCTGTGGTAAGAAAATTGATTAAAGTAATATTCTAGAAGATTTTAATTCACAGATGAAATGATGCCAGGCGGTCACCACGAGGTTACCGTTGCTCTTTGTAGCAGTTGAAACCAACTTAAACCGAACGACTATAAGAATATTCATTTTCGACCATTCAAAGACGCAAATCGAGGAATACGAGACGCAAAAAAGAACAAGATTCGTTTACACAGACACTATTTACGAAGAGTAAGTTCTACGTTGATTTTGTCGCCGCTTGCCGCGCCGCGCGTGTGTGTAGAAGCCTTAATGTTAAAGCATCAATGTTGTCTATGCTTCTGTCATAACAATTGTGGAATTCGTCTACTTTTTTAATTTATCTTCCCCCGCTCTGGGCGGAGCGGAGGGGGGGGGGAGTGTCAAACTTGTACTGACTAAAACCCACCCATGTTCCTTCTATTGCCCTTTACGTTCCGGGGCCGCGGTATCTCTTTCGAACAACCCGCAACCCCGGAGCGTATTCGTCTAGGTACTTGGCTTATGGATTCAAATTCAGATTGAGTACTCACGCATCGAGGGTTCCGTACAAACTGACGACATAAACCGACATATCTTTAGTCTGCGTTGCCAAGCTCTAAAAGACCGCAAACTTTGAGTTTATGGTTTTAATTTCAACTTGAAACCTCTACCCCGAGATAAAGGGTTTTGACAAACATACAGGCAGATGGACAACAAAGTGGTCCTATAAGGGTTCCGTTTTTTCCTTGTGAGATACGGAACCGAAGAAGAGTTTCAGATAAACTAACAAGAGTACTAATCAAGGTACTTAACAAACATCATGCTTTTTATCCTCATAGATTTAGGTAGAAGTGTACTTAATAATACACCTACTTTAGGGGCGAGCTTATTGCCATCAACCGTGCACAACTCCAGACTCCTGGATTACTACTGAGTAATTCTTGACTGAAAAAACTCAATAACATTATGCCCGATCTGGGATTCGAGCCCAGTAGGTACCTCATGCTTGGCAGTCGCGCCTGCGTCCACTAGACCAACGAGACAGTAACCAAATTACATAATGTATCCTACTTCCTACTATATATTATTTATCCTACTTAATCCTACTAATATTATAAACTAGCTTTCGCCCGCGGCTTCGCCCGCGTTAAATTTGGGGTAACACAGTTCCCTTGCGCCTTATTGATTTGTAATAGCAACGCTAAGTTTTCCCTTTTCTTCCCTCTTTCTCCCTCACATCCAACTTTTTTTAAATAAAAATTAGCCTATGTCCGTCTCCTGGTTCTCAACTATCTCTGTACCAAAATTCATCAGAATCGGTTCAGCCATTAAAGCGTGAAGAGGTAACAAACAAACAAACAAACAAACAAACTCACTTTCGCTTTTATAATATTAGTAAGGATTCAAATGTATGTGATGATGGATGGATGTTTGTTACTCTTTCATGTTAAAATGGCTGAACGGATCTTGATGAATTTTGGCACAGAGGTAGATTATAGTCTGGATACTTTTTTTTTTCGATATCACTCGGGCGAAGCCGCGGGCGCCAGCTAGGAGTTAAATAAAACAGTATCTAGTTATCAACATCTATAACAAGTTAATGATCTTAACTAATTCCCATTTAATCAGACGCAATTATCTCTCCACTCTCAACACAGCATCCATACCTACCTACACTCTACAAATGGCCCCCGTCGCCGCTTATACTAACAGCTCGGTAATGGGGGACAAATAACACCCCCTCGCCCCCTACCGAGCTCGTCACCCGCCCCCAAGCTCTTGCAGAGATAAGTGCCACCCCTGGGCATAGAGTACAGACACGGAAAAAATGTCTATGGTTTTTTGGTACTCGTGTGGAAAATTGATAACATAAAACCTTTGTCTAGGGAACCTTATTTTGAAGTACCGTTGAGAATTTTTAAATATAGAACACATTCAACGTAGTTTCAATTTTAACCGTATAGTTCGGTACGAACCTCTTCAGGGGCTCGACATTCAAATCTCCGCTGGCTCGGTACTGGCCCCGAAAGGGGTCGAACATTTAAGTCATACGACCTCCTTATTATTTTTGTAATCATTTTATGCGCCGTCCTTTTAAGAGGACGATAGTAATAAGTGGGTTAAAAATTATACGTGTGTGCATTAATTAAGATAAGTAGTTGAATAACAATCTCATATGTGAACGTCATTAGAAGTTCTTTAATTATTGAGCAAGTTAAGAATTTACCAAGGTACAACACATTGAGCAGTGGTTTTAACCGACTTCAAAAAAAAAGGAGGTTCTCAATTCGAATGGTTTTTGTATGTTTGTTACGCTATTTCTCCTTCGATTGTGCCAATTTTCGAAATCTTTACTTAACAATATTATAAAAGCGAAAGTGAGTTTGTTTGTTACGTCTTCACGCCTACATGGCTAAACCGATCTTGATGAATTTTGGTACAGAGATAGTTGGGACCCTGGAGACGGACATAGGCTAAGCTTTTACTTAAAAAAAGTGAGCAATGAGGGAGAAAGAGGGAAGAAAAGGGAAAACTGAGCTTAGCTTGCTATTACAATAAATAAGGCGCTAGGGCAAAAACTACAAGTAGCCGGTACCTGCAAATCAGCAAAAGGGGAACTGTGTTACCCCGAATTAAACGCTTAAACGCGAGCGAAGCCGCGGGAAAATGTTAGTTATATAATCGAAAAGGCTCGTAATTATTTTATTTATATTGCCTAGGTAACTTACGAGTTTCTTCTATAATAAATAAATATATATTTTGTTTTTGTTTTGTGACGTCTTTTCACCATCTAGGTGTGCGATATATTCAATGGAACCATCAACAAAATGTTTTGATTGCGTAACATTGGTACATACCGTAAAACAACTGATGAGGTGAAATTTAAAGCTTGTCAAATGCTTAGGTCAATGCTTGTCCTGCCCCACAACCAAGTCACTGGTTAGCATCAGAAGTTATAGTGGAAGCTGCCGAAGATTGTAAGACTACGACGATGCCCTGCTGCTTGAGAGTGTCATGCTCACTTAAATGTCTCGCTGAAAGTAGCGGGTGTGTCGGGTCATTTAATTCCCTTCAAAATGGTTGAGCTGAATGGGGCTGATCCATGCGTCATGTTCGTGAACGGGCGCTGTCAATTGGGGCTGGTCATCTATTAGCTACCACGGTTTATTTTAATTAATATATAAATATTTGTTGCCAATTTTACTTTTACTCTGGACGCTCTTACTGTGCACGTCTTTCTACATCGTTCTCACATATTTGTAAAATCTCAAGATGAATGATGTAAATACGATTTTGTAATAACATTATAATTTAAAAGACTGTCCATGCAGTTTCTTGCTCATTCGTCTCCATAGAGATCAACGTTTTGGAATGGGCAACTACAGTACTTTCACAAGTTATTATGCATTGTGACTGGGACTGTAGTTTCATTCTTTTGTTTTTGACGTGATAACGTCTTTAAAATCGTTTTAGTCGGGTGACATGTTCAGAAACTTGTGTCACACCAAAACCTCACAAGCGACATTTCATAAAGATGGTAGCGCCATCTGTTACTTGGCTCGAAAAAAAAACTTTAAATTAGTACTTAATTTCATTTTAGATGTCACTACTGGTGATAACTTATATCACCAATAAGACGTTATCACGTAAACATCTCGATCGTAAACCTACTTTACAAACAACCAATTTTTTGACATTCAAAAGTGCCTGTAATGTTCAAATTGAAATAAATGCTTTGAGTTTAAAAAGTCGTTAGATGCACAGAATTCATGGTTGATGGATTCGTGAAGCTTTGTCTTACAGCCTGTAAAATATGATCTAAGACTTTTTCGCTCGCCTGTACATAAGTGGGAGGTATTTGCTAAAGGAGTGATACTTGCCGGAAATGGGATTGTAAGACGATGGATTGAGTGCCCCGTCCCGCTCTAACACATATACGCAATCTCTTTCGCACATCAATATGGATTGGACGCAGAATTTCTTGATGCTTCTCTTATGTGGGACGTTTAGGATTACTTTGGTCCTATTATCTTTTTGGATAGAAAGAAAGGTTTTAGCATTTTAGTAAAATTATTTGTGGATATACCTACATCAACTGCCTAGCCTTTTCCCAACTATGTTGGGGTCGGCTTCCAGTCTAACCGGATGCAGCTGAATATCAGTGTTTTACATGGAGCGACTGCCTATCTGACCTCCACAACCCAGTTAGTACTGGGTAATGCAATACCCCTTGGTAAGACTGGTTGTCAGACTTTCGGAACACTGACTACCTGTAACGACTGTCAAAGATCTACAAATGACAGCCGGGACCAACTGCTTAACGTGCTTTCCGAGGCACGGAGGAAACTCGGTATGTAACAAACCAACCTAGGCAAGCGCGGCTTAACCTAAAGATCGACCTGAGCGGCTGCTATTATTTAGCCACGAGCTCCTCTATTTGTGGATATACCTACACAGTGATCATATGAGTATATTTAGAAGAAGTTTGAAAGTTGCGCCTGTTACAGAAAAATGAGGAGGGATTAAGCACATGTGACTAAAAGAGTGATGGATCTGAATGTTGATGGACGGAGAGCGAGAGGATGGCCAAAGAAAAGATGGATAAATTGTGTAAGGAATGATATGAAGGTGAAAGGAGTAAATGATGCCATGACGTCTGATAGGGGAGAATGGAAGACGAAAACGTGTTGCGCCGACCCCAAATAGAATGGGACAAAGGCAGGAAAATGATGATGACCATGGAGTTTGCAACTGTCCCGAAATATCGCGACCTCAAATGAAATAATTATCATGACATAACATCGTGCCTGTAATCCCCGAAGGGGTAGGTAGAGATGGTGGTGTGGTGGTGGTGGTGTAAGTGATGTATTAAATAGTATACCCACAATTCGCCCGGTATGTTTTTCAGTCCCATAAAATAGCGAAACATATATAAAACTAGCTGTGCCTAGCGGTTTCACTCGCTGCTCAGGTCCCTTTCAAACTTAGGTGTATGAAAAATAGATGTTAGCTGATTATCAGACCTACCCGAAATACACACAAAATTTTGTACTAATCGGTGTAGCCTTTCGAAAGAGTTTGGTAACAAACACACACACACGAGAATTTAAATATTACTAGCTGTGCCCAGCGGTTTCACCCGCTGAGGTTTAGGGGTATGAAAAATAGATGTTAGCCGATTCTCAGACCTACCCAATACGTACCCAAAATTTCATAAGAATCGGTCGAGCCGTTTCGGAGGAGTACGGTAACTAACATTGTGACACGGAAATTTTATATATTAGAAGATATAGTCAACATGGTAAATATCCCGTTACTAAGTTTAATAATTCACATACACTTTATATTTTTTCGATAGGCTACGACAAAAAATGTTTAAGCATGCATGCATAATTCATGCAAAAAAATATAAATGTTAGAAAACCTAGTCTTTCCTTCATAGTCTAGTCAACAAGTTCAAAAACGTGTTAAATAGACATAAAGCTCCTAAAAATATGTATGATAGCTCAGTGGATGCGGAATGATGTCTACAAAAATGTTTTTAAGGGCTTATTAGCACATAAAAAATTGCGATTGTTATAAACAAAATAAGATTTAAAAAAAAAGGAATTTGGTTTTTCCTTAATAATTTTTAAAATAATGATATTTAAGAAATTTTGAAAAAAGATCCTGAAAGAGGAGGAAATTTCCAATAAAAAAGTCTCAACTCCCGGAATTCTATCTCTATTATTTATAACTTTTCTTTAACGCTGAAAATAGGGCTCCGTGAGGTTGTTACGGCATAGGCGCGCCGTCTAAAAAGCCGGTATATCACCTAAAATATTTTTTTTATAGTATTAAATAACAATTTAAAAATTTGAATATATTATGGTGTAATCTAAACACTTTAACGAAAAAAACCTCGGTGAAAAAAAAATTGTAAATCGATTTTTCAAAAACTTACACCATTGTTAATGAACTAATATTTTTCCAATCTCTGTTTTTATATATTACGATATAAAAGTTTAAAAAATTCATCTATAAATTTTTCCCTTCGTGGAACTCTTGTCATTTAAGTACTTAATAAAGTAATGCAAATTTTTTTTTATAATGTTTATTATTTTGTTAATTATAATTTTTTTTAAGTAACAAAAAATGAAATTTCTAAAAAATGTAATGAAATTATTATTTCTTCAGTAATATCTTATTATTGCTGTTTTTGCATCTACTATAGGTATTAATTAACATTGGAAAAAAAATAATTACACTATTTGTTAAGAAATTGTTTATAAACAAATAGACTATTTTGGGATTTTTATAACTTGACAAATATTATCGTATTTTTTATAACTTGACAAATTATGTAACGGCTGTAATTTCATTATCAAATAATATTTAAAAATGCTGTAAAAATTACACAATTTTTTTTTTATATATTTTGTTTTATATGGTTGTTTTAGTAATTTTTTGTAGTTTTCGAAAAAAAATATAACAATTAATATTAATTGTTTATAACAAATTGTTAAGTTAATAAACAATGAAATTATTTATAAAAAAAATGTATTTCTTTGTTAATCCGTTGAAAAGAGTCAATGATGATTTTTAAGAAAAAAATAATTTCTTAACTAATTATTTAAACAATTGAAATATGAAAAAAACGATTTTAAACAATTAAAAAATTTATTTAATTTATTTTTATTTTTTTATAATCATTATTTTACCCAAACAATAAGATGGAAAAAAAATAAAATTAAAAAATCCCAAAATAGTCTATTTGTTTATAAACAATTTCTTAACAAATAGTGTAATTATTTTTTTTTCCAATGTTAATTAATACCTATAGTAGATGCAAATACAGCAATAATAAGATATTACTGAAAAAATAATAATTTCATAACATTTTTTAGAAATTTCATTTTTTGTTACTTAAAAAAAATTATAATTAACAAAATAATAAACATTATAAAAAAAAAATTGCATTATTTTATTAAGTACCTAAATGACAAGAGTTCCACGAAGGGAAAAATTTATAGATGAATTATTTAAACTTTTATATCGTAATTTATAAAAAACAGAGATTGGAAAAATATTAGTTCATTAACAATGGTGTAAGTTTTTGAAAAATCGATATACAATTTTTTTTTCACCGAGGTTTTTTTCGTTAAAGTGTTTAGATTACACCATAATTTATTCAAATTTTTAAATTGTTATTTAATACTATAAAAAAAATATTTTAGGTGATATACCGGCTTTTTAGACGGCGCGCCTATGCCGTAACGACCTCACGGAGCCCTATTTTCAGCGTTAAAGAAAAGTTATAAATAATAGAGATAGAATTCCGGGAGTTGAGACTTTTTTATTGGAAATTTCCTCCTCTTTCAGGATCTTTTTTCAAAATTTCTTAAATATCATTATTTTAAAAATTATTAAGGAAAAATCAAATTCCTTTTTTTTTAAATCTTATTTTGTTTATAACAATCGCAATTTTTTATGTGCTAATAAGCCCTTAAAAAACATTTTTGTAGACATCATTCCGCATCCAATGAGCTATCATACATATTTTTAGGAGCTTTATGTCTATTTAACACGTTTTTGAACTTGTTGACTAGACTATCAGTTGTATCTTGTTTCCTTAAAAACACCTCAATTGATTGTCATGTTTGTAAGAAATTGACGGTCGTAATTTCCATCTACAATTTATTTCAAACTTCACACTCTAATTTATCACGCATGTTATCTGAAATTTAAAAACACATACGTGTTGATCCCATAAAATTCAAAACGAACTAATTACAAAAACTTTTTACTCATCATCTGCTTAGCTTTTCTCTACTATGTTGAGGACGGCTTCCAGTCTGACTGGATTGAAATGGGTACCTGAATTCACTTGGAATGACTGTCTATCTGACCTCCACAACCCAATTAAGACTGGGTAATATGATACCCCTTGGTAAGACTGGTTGTCAGGCTTTTAGGCTACTGACAGCGGGGACCTACAGACACACGGACGAAACTCAGTATGTAACCTAGGACTTATATAGTACTAGCTTTTGCCCGCGGCTTCGCTCGCGTTAAATTCGGGGTAACACAGTTCCCCTTTCCTGATTTGCAGGTACCTGCTACCTGCAGTTTTTGCCCTTGCGTCTTATTGATTTGTAATAGCAAAGCTAAGTTTTCCCTTTTCTTCCCTCTTTCTCCCTCATGTCCCACTTTTTTTTAAAAAGTATGCCTGTGTCCGTCTCCTGGGTCCCAACGATCTCTGTACCAAAATTCATCACAATCGGTTTAGCCATTAAGGCGTGAAGAGGTAACAAACAAACAAACTCACTTTCGCTTTTATAATATTAGTAAGGATAAGGATTACATCCTACTAATATTATAAATGCGAATGTTTGTGAGGATGGATGTATGGATGTTTGTAACTCTTTTACGTCAAAACGGCTGAATCGATCTTGATGAAATTTGGCACAGAGGTAGATTATAGTCTGGAATAACACATAGGATCCTTTTTTCCGATATTACGCGGGCGTAGCCGCGGGCGCCAGCTACTACAAAATAATTCTCTGCCCGTAATTAATAAAGAATCTACTCAATTAATTAACAAAGTACCAGGACTCTATTCACACCCATTTCCTTAACAAAATGTCTCCTTTCTCCCAGATTCACCACATTTACTGTGTGACTACCCCCTTCCCCACTCCCTCCCCCACCTCTTCAGTGTCCATGTGTGCGTGAGACGTGCAATACAGTTAAACGTGTCATTACCAACGTCTGAGATACAGGGTGGTTCAAACTCGTAAAAAGTTTTTGACTGTTTTGTTGGAGAAATGAGGAGGTGGCTTTATGCGAACCTATTTTGGTACATAGGTAGTGATATTGTGTCATAATATAATGTATCGATTTAAGCATAGTTTCGATCCAAACTATATGTTATATGGTTTTATGTGGTAGAAAGAGGTGACGAGATGATCTGGAAGCGCATCATTAAAACGGAAGACTGGTTAGTGGTAACGCAGAAAAAGAGACCCTGTAAGAAAGGGACAGTTGATAGCAGAATATGGCTACTTAAAATCTTTTTGCAAAAAGAAATGTTTACTCAAGTTTAAGCATCGATGGTATATATTTTCTATGTTTTGTTGTTTTCGAATTATGTGAACTTTCCAAAATCTTTATACTTTTTAGGTTATCCGCCTGTCTGTCGGTCTGTCAAGACCCTTTATCTCGGAAAAGCGTGAAGTTATCGGGTTAAAATTAAAACCATAAACTCAACTCTGTGGTCCCTCTGAGCTGTAAAAAAACCCTCAAACTAAACCCTCTAAATCTACGCAGTCAAAACATATGGCTGTTTATATCGTAAGTTTGTACGGAACCTTCGGTGTCCGAGTCTGACTCCCTCTTGTTTTTACTGTGAGACAGGAAATTGCCAGAAAATTTTGTAGCGACGGGTTTGAAATTGATTACCAAGACAAACATTTAGCATGTGTGGTCAACGCGCGTTTATTTCCTACAGAAAGATACTTAATACCTATTAGTTATAGGCTAGTTTTAACTATTAAGTATCCCACTGCTGGGCTAAAGCCTCTTCTCATACAGATAAGTCCCGTACATTGATTACCACGATTGCTCAAAACAGTTTGGCAGTTTCAGACTTCAAGTTTCCTTATGTTTCATGTTGTTCGTTTTCCTTCATAACTGTGATGTCTAAGATAAATATTAGAAAGTATATATATGAATTGAAAAACTCACATTAGTTACTGCCTGGATTTGAACCTATAACCTCAAGCATAGAAAGAACTCTGGGCCATCACGACATAAGAAATTAAAAATACATCCTACTAATATTTTAAATGCAAATGTTTGTGAGGATGGATGTATGGATGTTTGTTACTCTTTCACGACAAAAAGGCTGAACGGATCTTGATGAAATTTGGCACAGAGGTAGATTATAGTCTGTAATAACACATAGGATACTTTGTTTTCGATCATCACGCGGGAACGGATCTTGATGAAATTTGGCACAGAGGTAGATTATAGTCTGGAATAACACATAGGATCCTTCTTTTGATCATAACGCGGGCGAAGACGCGGGCGCGAGCTAGTATACGATAAAGATACTTTGCCAATAATAAATCGCCATCAATTTCCACTACACCCTGTGTCCCCATATCTGCATAGCACAAATAGCCATAGTAACATGTGCGCAATATTCTCGCCGGAACCGACCAATCACACCGCTCCGTTCCATGTGTGAGTAAGCTGTGTACACTGTGGGTGGCTCCCATTTAAGGGGGCGCTCTTTACACCCAATTAAAGTTTAATGCGACGATTGTTATGTAATTGGGGGAAGGGGGAGGTTTTGTGTCTTCGTTGTTTTTAAGGGTAAAGGCATTTTTGTGTTTCTAAAATTTTCTCTTGTTTGTTTGTAGCCCACCGTCCGTTCGTCTATTGACGACAGGCCGTGTCGACGGTGCGTTAGTGTTCCACGCGCGCCTCAAAGAGATGTCAGTAAAGGAGAGGGGCCTGTCAGGGCCACGGCCTGCCGGGGTTGCTGTTTGTTCGAGAGAGATACCGCGGCCCCGAAACCTAAAGGGCAATAGAAGGAACATGGGTGGGTTTTAGTCAGTACAAGTCAGACTTTCCCCCCTGCTCCGAGTGGGGGAAGTTATTTGATGATTTCACATCCGCAAAAATGAAAACAAAAGAAAGGTAGAGGTATTATAATATTGTGTATCTTAATTTATATTTTATTTGTTCTGTATAATCTCGTTTTATTTTGTCATTTTTATTTTTGTTTATATTCGTTTCTATACTTTGAGAAGCTTGTGGCTAAATTATGACAGCCGTTTGTGTTGGGGTAGACTGCACTTGCAGGTTGGTCCGTGAATGGAAGACCACTTTATACCGAGTTTCCTCCGTGTCAGAAAGCACGTCATGCCTTTCTTCCCTTCTATGAATGGTAGATCTTTGACAGTCGTTATAGGTAGTCAGTGACCCGAAAGTTTGACAACCAGTCTTACCAATGACTTTCTTTTGACGGCTCGGTTGGCGCAGTGGCTGATCGATCGACTGCTGCGCTGAGTGTCGCGGGTTCGATCCCCGCACGGAACAAATATTTGTATGACCTACAGGTAGTTGTTTCCTACATAAAATAAAGGAATTAATAAATGAAACAAAGGAAAAAATTGATACTCATTAAGCAAATTAAATTGGAGTGTACCCCCCCCCCCTTTATCTGCATTTTTTTTATGGGAAATCATTAAATAACTTCTTTCGCTCTGCGCGGAGTGTGTGTTTAATTCCATGTCCTTTGTACTGTTTAATGTATCAATCTGCACTTTGCTTAGAGCGTGTAACATGGCGTTCAACTGAAAACGTGATTTTCCACCCCACAAAAAAAAACTCGTTTCTCAGCAATCATTTTTGCATAGAGTTTCTTAGTTTGATGAACCAGAATCTATGGTTGACGGCAGCGTGAAGGGTTTGTGTTTATTAACCAAGAAGTAACCAATTTATTCACTCTCAGGTTTTAAATTTCTCTGGTACACACGACGACAGATCAACCTATACAAAACCAGTTTATGCGGATCTCTCATTGTACTTGAAATCTATGGTGTACGATCCGTTGTTGAGAGAGCAGCATAAACTGGTTTTGTATAGGTTGATGTGTCGTCGTGTGTACATCTATCTGAAAATACAAATCCCAACTGAGATCCCTGTCGCCAAATTAAATATGTTACTAGAATGTCTTTGTGGCAACTTACTTCAGGGAAATCTTGATAAAAACAGGCAAAAGGTTAATACGTTTCTACAAAAACACATGGTTTTTTTTCACGAAAAACCGTGACTTCATCTCCACAACAAGACATAATTTCAGCGAAGGTAATTTACATGATTTTACGTTCAAAATTATGGCACGGAACCCGAAAAATTCTTCAGTAGATTTAGCAAATTGCAGAATGCAAATACCCGCCTCTTAAAGGTGCCATCCGCTTGTGGAAAATCAATAGAGCGTGTGTGAAAGAGTTGGAAATATCTTTCACAATGTGCTAGAACGAGATGGTAAACCAGCCTCTTTCCTCTAGGTTTGGTACTGTGAAAATCTGATACTGAAGACACATTTTCTCAATTTTCAACTGTAACTCTTGAGTGTCACAGTTGAATTTCCATTGCCAGTATTCTAGTCATATTATTTTAAGACCACGGATTTCAGTCAAACCATTTTGAGGTTTGTATTTAAACGAGTAGAGTAAGTTTTCCTTTGAGACGATTTCAGAGTAATTTTCCTTCAGTAATTGCTAGTGATTTCATAATAGTGATAAATGGGGCTGTAGAAAACATTTGCTAATTATTTTTATTGGTTGTTCGCCAAAGTGGAGTGATATTATGACGTGTTGAGCAATAAAGTTTATGTAGTTATAACTGTGGATTATTCTAAACTGGTCTTTAATAATCTATAGTGCGTTGAAATAGAATTACTTTGAGGTACCAATTTTATAAATGGGTCTATGTTTTGGTTAGTTCAATTCAATATTCTTGGATGGTGTTGATAAAGATATCTTTAAGAGTTCAAAAACTGGATTAAGTACTTACTTATTTTTGGGGAAGTGTCAGACTTGTACTGACTAAAACCCATCCATGTTTCTTCTTTTGCCCTCTATGTTCCGGGGCCGCGGTATCTCTTTCGAACAACCCACAACCCCGAAAACTTGAATACTTGAAAGTTGGTTCAATTCAAATTGAACAGTAATTATTTACAACCGTAGAGGTATTCTTATCATCTAGAGAGAACTGCATTTTTATTTAGTTTACTATAAAATCAATTTGTTTATTGAAAAGGGACCTAGTTGACTAAAAGAGCATAAATTAGATAGATAGACACAATATTCTCGAGAACAAAAATAAAATGAGCATTGCCATTCAACGTGGCAATTCTGCCAGTCTTCTGGGCACGTTTACGGATGATAGCGATGCGGAAACGCCCAAGTGCGCTATTGTCGTCGTCGTATATATGTAGATCCTTAATTTTAGTCTTAACCTCTCCTTGACCGCCATTATTTACGTCAACTATCCGTCAAGCACCGCCGGGCGGGCTCTTATCGTAAGCGTAATCTGTTTTTTTTCATTCAACGGTAATACTTGTTTACTGGCACGTTTTTGTGCCGTTGGGGCTCTAAGGGGTTAATTTAGCATTTAATTTCGCAGTATGTAAAAATTTAATTAAGACTTGTTTTTTTTATGACGGGCCAAATGCATATAGATCGTAGAATCAGTTGGCCGCAAAAAAAAATGGCACGAACTTGCGACATAAGAGGCCATATCTTTAAAGAGTTCTTTTCACAGCTCCAAGGGACTACAGAATTGAGTATATGGTTCAAATCAAATCAAATCAAATCAAAATAATTTTATTTTACATAGGCCTACATGGGCACTTATAAAACGTCGAGAAAAGATGCACGGTTCGGGTTGGTCGTTTCCTATGGAGAAGAACCGGCAAGAAACTTCATGGTTACTCTTTTAAAATCATTTAGTTTTACAATGTTGTTGTTGTTACAGCGTTAGTACTTAAGTATGAGAGATATTTTAATTTCAATTCGATACCTCCACACGTTCCCGAGATAAAGCGTTTTGACAGACAGATGGACAAACAAACGTTAGTCGGGGGTTATTACGTCACAATACTCTTATAACAACATTATCATCGAGTTGGACGGGGGTTCCGTTGTAAGTTAATTCGTTCTATAATATCAACCCCTATGGTGCTCCCCGTGGGGTAGTTATGGTTTAATCTGTGATGATGCGCTATTAAAATTAAGTGTGGCAATCAGATGCAGTTAATTTAATTACCACTTAACAAATATAATTACGAGTGATTAGTTTTGAGATTTTATACAGTACAAAAACACTTTCTTTTGGTATGGAATGGAAATTTTCAATTAACTTCCGCCGCTCTGGGCGGAGCGGGGTGGAGTGTCAGACTTTTACTGACTAAAACCCACCCATGGTACTCCTTGCCCTTTATGTTCCAAGGCTCCGGTACCTCTTTCGAATAACCCGCAACTCAAGCATAGACGCGGTTGCGGTGGCGACAATATAAAAAAAAAAACCGGCCAGGTGCGAGAGAGACTCGCACACCGCAGGTTCCGTACATAAAAGGCCATATCTTTTGACTGCGTAAACTTAGAGGGTTGATTTTTCACAGCACTAAGGGACTATAGATTTAAGTACATGGTTTTAATTTCAACTCGATATTTCCTTAAGTTCTCGAGATAAAGGGTCTTGACAGACAGACGGACAATGAAGTGATAATGGTTCCGTTTTGTCTTTTTGAGGTACTGACCCCTAAAAAACTATACTTAAAAGAAAATCCAAGCGGCAAAACGCAATAACCCTTAGCTCGACTCAGAGATTGAACCCGGGATCTCTTGCTCAGAAGTCGCCCTAGTCACCACTGAACCAACGACACCCTTAACAGCTAAGTATAGGTTATTAGAAATTCTATGTTTTAAACTTTAAGTTTTAAAATATAAGTAACTTAACACAAGATTATTTAAATTTAAATATTTTTCTTGTACAACTTCCATATGTATGCAGTGCTTACTTTTAAGTGATTGTTGCACTAATGTTTATTTTTCGAATGTTACCTTAAGCATAAAACCAGTGTGGACCAATAACATAAAATCAAAAATAAAATAGCCCCAAAGAATGATGGCATAATAGGGAGGGCGTGATATTGTAAGTTAATTTGTTAGATGATTTCAACCCCCATGGTGATCCCCATGGGGTAGTTAGTGTAAATCTGTGACGGTATGGCGTTTGTAGGGATGAGTGTGTGGAAATGGGCAATAACTTTATTTTTGGGTTATATAACGTGATATGACGTGATATGATACCACGCCTCAATTTTCTAAAAAGTTTGCACCCCGCGTTTTCACTCGCGTGGTGATAAAATATACAATATACCTTTATAAATTGTAGCCTATGTGTTATTCTGATGTATAAGCTATATTATTGTAAAGTTTGATTAAAATCCATTCAGTAGTTTTTGCGTGAAAGAGTAACAAACATCCATACATCCAGACACACTTTTGCGTTTATAATATTATAATAGGATAGTAGGATGGCGAAACTAAATATCATTGTTAACGTGAATTGACTCTATTTATTTTTCAAAATCAAAATATTTTTATTTCACATAGGCCTACATGGGCACTTATAAATGGTCGAGAAAAGGTGCACGGTTTAAGTCTAGATTGTTGTCGGACAAGCGCTAGGTTGTAACTGTAATCTAGTCTTAAACATAACTAGCCACTTGTAAAGTGTTTGTCGAAACAGTCTAGTGGAGTTATCGTCGGTTTTTTTCTCCCGATTTCGAACCCAAGGCGCTCACACCTGCAGAGGGGCCTGCAAGAGATACCGCGGCCCCGGAACATAGAAGGAACATAGGTGGGTTTTAGTCAGTACAAGTCTTACACTCCCTCCCGCTCCACCCAGAGCGGGGGAAGTTATTTGATGTTGTCCCATCCGCAAAAAAAGTCACTCACACCTGTGATTTTTTGGATTCATGTGCTTATTATATAATCATACATCGTGATCATCATCTGCCTAGCCTTTTCCCAACTATGTTGGGGTCGGCTTCCAGTCTAACCGGATGCAGCTGAATATCAGTATTTTACATGGAGCGACTGCCTATCTGACCTCCACAACCCAGTTAGTACTGGGTAATGCGATACCCCTTGGTAAGACTGGTTGTCAGACTTTCGGAACACTGACTACCTGTAACGACTGTCAAAGATCTACAAATGACAGCTGGGACCAACGGCTTAACGTGCTTTCCGAGGCACGGAGGAAACTCGGTATGTAACAGGTGGTCACCCATCCACAGACCAACCTACCAAGATTATGATACCAAGGGGTATCATTTTATATTTTTTTTTTATAACTAGGTAACACAGAAATATTTAAAAACTCAAAATTGCAAACTATTTTAAAATTTGTGAAAATTATAACATAGCGGGAATATAAAACATAACGTCAATAAAAACCAAGATATAGAAATCAATAGAATATAAGAATAGAATTAAAATTGTTTCACATAAAAAATATCTATATCTAATCATTATTATAGACAATACAATTATTGTTGTAGTTGGTTAATAGTTTGGATATAAAGGTACAATGTCGTAATTTTTGTACCTTGTAAAAATATACAAAAAAGCCCTCCAAATATTTGAATGTTGCCCTTTAAAAAGTCAGGTGCAGCAGTATAATAAAGCATACAAGAAACTGGCCTTTAAAAAACTCAAATCAAATAGTAATACCCTTTCAATCAGAAGGGGCAACAAATTCCGCGGTCGTTAAATCTGCAGGCGTATACCGAACATGGGCACGACTGACATTTTGAATGGCATACGGGAGAATATGGCGGACTGTACCGCTGAAGAATTGTGCCTACTGATTGATATACGACATGGGGAGTTGTCATTGATCATCATCATCTGCCTAGCCTTTTCCCAACTATATTGGGGTCAGCTTCCAGTCTAACCGGATGCAGCTGAATATCAGTATTTTACATGGAGCTGCCTATCTGACCTCCACAACCCAGTTAGTACCGGGTAATACGATGTCCCTTGATAAGACTGGTTGTCAGACTTTAGAGACACTGACTTCCTAAATAATAGGTAATCCTAAATATAAGGAACTAGCTTTTGCCTGCGGCTTCGCTCGCGTTAAATTCGGGGTAACAGTTCCCCTTTCCTGATGGTATCTGCTACCAGTAGTTTTTGCCCTTGCGCCTTATTGATTGTAATAGCAAAGCTAAGTTTTCCATTTTCTTCCCTCTTTCTCCCTCATTTCCCATTTTTTTAGCCTATGTCCGTCTCTCCAGGGTTCCAACTATCTCTGTACCAAAATTCATCAAAATCGGTTTAGCCATTTAAGCGTGAAGACGTAACAAACAAACAAACTCACTATCGCTTTTTATAATAGATATTAGTAAGGATAAAAAGTATACAACAATAAATACCCTTACAAAGTAACGACCACTCAATTAAGTATAACAAGCCCGAATGAAAAAAGTTAAGAACTAAAAAAGAAAAAGAAATTTCAAAGTCCCCAAGTATTGAGTTATCAGAAATATTTATCGGTCATAATTATATTTTTTTAATAAAAGTTTGTTCAATCATTGCGTAGTTTATTTATTATGCGTAAAGTTGTAAGCCTCGATAAACATATTATTTAAATTACAAGGCCATTGTGATTTATGTCTCAACAGGTCAAATTAACTTGACATAAAATTATGTTAAACGCTAAATTGGCAATTTTAATGGCTTTACTTGATTATCTATAACGGAATAAACTTTAAGTTATTTTTGTCTGTTCGTTGAACTAGTCCCACGTTACTATCAAAATAAGAGAAAGGTACAATCAGTAGCAAAAGTGTTAGAGCGGAAATAATAAAAAAAAAACTAGTATTTGTTTAAAAAATATATAAACAGTTACAACATTGTTATCTACACATAAACAGAAAAGTTTAATGAACAAAACTTAATAAAAAATACAAATTGTTGGTAATAAAACTTGCCTTGCTAACTGTACTGTTTAAATATGTATTTTAAGAAATATTTTTAAAATAAATACTTGTAAAAAAAAAAGGAAAAAATTCTTGATGAAAAGGTTTTCCAACTAAACCAAACCTACCTACTAACCAAAACTACAAGCAAAAATAATTACAAATACAATTAATAATACTTACAAAGATTTGTAAGTCCCTTTAATATCTAAATAAAATGTGATCATGTGGCAAGTAAACCCACAGAAAGAACCTAGTATCTCTATAATATATTCAAAGTAATTTAGAATGTCATATCCACAGTCATCAATAGTACAAGATTATGTTATTAGGAATCAATGACCAAGATTGACGACATTATGAAAGATAAAAATGATTATCATATCATTAAGACAGCCGCTATGATTGAATTAATATGGCGAAGTGTGAGCTGGTTTTATAGCTAGTGGTTCTTGTGTGCAAAGGTAAGGTTACCTAAGTTTCTTGATAAAGCTGTGATAGCCTAGTGGATTCCAGTTCGAAACCAACTCGAATACTAAAAAAATATACTATTACTAAAACTACGAATTATAAAGTCTTAAGTGAAAGAGCATTACCTGTCCTCTCAATCGTAATTTATGTATTTATTTATGTTTATATATTTAAGCAATAATAATAATATTTATTAATAGCTTTTTTAGCGATCGTACGCAATTCGTTGAAATACGCCGGGCAGACGGATCAACAGTTGTTTCTAGGCAATGCTCAGTAGGAAGGGGGGTCCCACAGGGCTCGATCCTTGGGCCAGTTTTGTTTATTTTATACTGTGCAGATTTAATCAAAATTATCAATAAGTGTAAATACCATATTTATGCCGATGATACACAAGTTTATATTTCATTTAAGCCGGAAGACTATGAGCAAGCTCTAAATGATCTTAATGCAGATCTCGAAAACATAGTGCAGTGGTCCGATGCAAACACCCTTGCGTTGAATCCCACCAAAACAAAATATATGCTTTTTGGTACCGTAAGCCAGCTAAGTAAAATTAAACCGTGTGCTGGCTATGTAACAGTCATGGGTCAGTCTATCGAACGGGTCTACGAAGCACGTAATCTGGGTCTGATAATGGACACGGAACTTCGTTTTCATAAACACGTGACTGAGTGTATTCGTAATTGTTATTATAGACTTAAGATTTTATATAAAGCCCGTCCATATCTTAGCGAGGAATTGCGAGTCTTGCTTGTGGAGTCTTTGGTTCTATCTAAGCTAAATTATGCGGACACAGTGTACGGCCAACGACTTCTGTCAAAAACTGAGAGAATGATCCAAAGACTTCAAAATGCCTGTGCACGTTTCTGTTTTAAAGTTCCTTTTAGAGGGCATATTACACCTTTTCTAAATGAGCACAACATTTTAAAAATGAAAGCTAGACGTAAACTGCACTAGGCGACCCTTCTTTTTGGTATTATCAAGTCTCACTCCCCTTCTTACTTATACGACAGGCTATCATGGACTAGTAGGCACAGAATCGGTGAGGGAAGAAAATGCTCTCAACAGCTTTCTACTACCCGACATAAGTCAGCGGCTTTTAGGGGCAGTTTTCGTTACGCAGCTACAAAATGTTGGAACAATATCCCGCCGCCCATTAAATATAGTAAAAGTTGTTCGACTTTTAAATTGAAGTTAAGGTTATTTTTGTTAAATCATCAAATAGAATTTCAGGATGTTCGAGCCGACTTGTCAGCCATATAATATATTATATGATTTTGATGAGAGTAGCTTTGATTTTAGTTTAAAAGCCAATTGTAATTTATTTTATTATTAAAAAATTGGTGCCTTATTATCTACTGTATAGCTGTGTAATATTACGCATTTTTCAATTTTAGCATTGTTGTTATTTCCTTTTTCTCTTTTATTTTATATACCGGTCTTTTACGTTTTTAAATTTTACTAATGTTATTATATTTTTACACATTTTTACTTTTCAATATTGTTTTTATTTTATTATTCAATTTTATTACTGTTGTCAACTGTGACTTTTATACCTATGTGTTTGGTTATGTTTTCGAGCGTATGGCACTCGTGGGCAGCAGCTGAAAATCAGCGTCAGGTGGCGGCCTCGTGTTGCCATCTGGCATTATGCTGAGCTGAGGCCCTTTTGGCATTATTTATTTTATTTCTTTAATGTTAACGTGTCCCTGTGTTTTTTATTTTTAATAATGCTGAATAAACGCAATTTTCTTTCTTTCTTTCTTTCTAATATTTACTTATATGTGTGTTATAATAGGATAGCACTTATTTTTTTCGTACTCTCTCATACACTATCACACTGCAGGCAGAAATTTCTTAAAAAATAAGCGGTACCTTTGTACTCAAGTGTACTTTATGTTTGTTTGGACGGGCCTGTTGGTCTAGTGGTTAGTGGCCCTGACTGCTGAGCCGGAGGTCGTGGGTTCGATTCCCACCCAGGACAAAACTTTGTGTGATGAGCATGATTGTTTGTTCTGTGTCTGGGTGTGATTTATGTATAATACTAGCTTTCGCCCGCGGCTTCGCTCGCGTTAAATTCGGTATAACACACCAAGCAGACCTGCAGTTTTGCTCTTGCGCCTGATGGATTTGTAATAGCAACGCTAAGTTTTCCCTTTTCTTCCCTCGTTCTTTCTCATATCCCACTTTTTTTAAATAAAAATTAGCCTATGTCCGTCTCCTGGTTCCCAACTATCTCTGTACCAAAATTCATCAAAATCGGTTAAGTCATTAAAGCGTGAAGAGGTAACAAACAAACAAACAAACAAACAAACTCACTTTCGCTTTTATAATATTAGTAAGGATGTATGTATTTATAAATTATATAAGTATGTATATCAGTTGTCTGGTTACCATAACACAAGCTCTGCTTAGCTTGGGATCAGATAGCCGTGTGTGAGTTGTCCCAAGATATTTATTTATTACAAGAAAGAAAGAAAAAAATATATATGTCGCAATTACGACGAGCACTCAAAATAACAAATAAATGAAAATAAACATTAAACATACAAAGGATAAGAAATATTTATACAGAATAAATATTTGTAAATTTTGCATACGGAACGGAACAAAAAAACGGATAGTAGGTCACTCAGCATGATGCTGTGCTAAGGGAGCCTACAGTACAGCGCTGGTTTCCAGTGGTCAACCCGTGAATAAAACGTATGGATGTCAAGATAGCATACATACAATAACATAATACAACACAAAAACAACAATAACTAGGTTTGGTAAGAAAACTGACAAGAAGTGGCGATTTTCTATCTTACCATTATTGATTACTTGTAAACGTTACATTAAAGTTTATCTGGTAAAAATCAGTATCCATTTATTTTATCAATGGTAAATATTCAATAATAATATTTTTTTTTTGTGCAAAAGTTATGATTTTGGTTTCCAAAGTTTTCTCAACATCACCTGCGGAACCCAAATTCTATAAAGCAAACTTTATTTACAAACTTAATTACGTAATTGGCTGCTAAACGTATTTCTCATGCACATTAGCATGTCTGCCGGATCTCAAGACTACACCATTAAACATGTAGACGCCATTAATTCCCTATTGATTTGAAAACTATACAGTGTGCGATAGGCGAAGATTTAAATCATTTCGTGGTAAATGGGCCCTATCGTGTCAAACATTATTGGGCGATCCACCAGTCTGTGGTAGTTACTTCCGGCTTCTCTGTTTTTCGAACTTCATAACCTGGATCTCTTTACCGTGAATCGGTTTCTTCTAGGTGCTCCCTAAGCTGCTTTATTCTAAACATCAGGCAAGTTACGGTAAAACTCAAGGCTACTTAGTATTTAAATTAAAAAAAAACCTTATCAGTGATAGTCCAGAGCCGTAACCGTCGGGCTGCTAAGTCTTCAGAAACGCACCTTTGATTTTCGGGACCATGTGCGTATTGTATCTATATTATGAATGGCTTCAGTTAAAGATAACATCGTGAAAAGACAAATATTTCTCGATGGCGTGTTTAGGCAAGTCAAAAGCTCATAGGTGGCTCTTACACCAGGATAGTCACCTAACTACACGATTAAGAAAGATTAAAAAATATATTTCGTGTGGAAATGGGTATGTCCTAGAACCAAAAATTTTAAGAATGTGACGTCCATCAGACAAGACTAGGTCCGCTTTTGAAAGGATAGGGTCCATGTGCCGGCAGTGGGAACGCTAGGCAATAAGATTTAACATAAAATAGAGGCTATCAGAAGAAACACTTTAAATTTCCTCTTAGCATTTTAAAACATTTGAAAACGTTTGACAGGCATTTTGACAGGTTTCACTAGAACAAGGCGAGCGTAAATACCTAAATTAAATGTCTTTGGTGCGAGCCCATCTAACGGTCACAATCTTTGTTGATGGTTATCTTCCCACGCGTGTTTGTGTCAATGGGTTATTAATGGCGTGTATTGGTGATTAGTAGATAGAAAAACATAACCACGGATTTTTGTTACGTAAATGTTTTTTTACATAGTTTTGCTGTTCCCAGATCATAGGTCTTATGGATAAAGATTTTTCATTGATGTTGTTTTTAAAGATTACTTAAGCGCGATTCCCATGGTTCAGACTGTAACCTCTACCAAACCCTTTGAAGATTTCAGGCGAGAATTTTATGTATCTATGTATTTAATCAGTCTATTTCTGTTTTATATTCTGATGATTCTCACAAAGATACATCATTCTTCGTCTGAGGGTGAACGGCTCAGAGCGGCCTGCCAGGGACACTGCTTTCCGAGGTTGCCGGTTGTTCGAAAGAGATACCGCTGCCCCGGAACATAAAGGCCAAAAAAAGGAATATGGGTGGGTTTTAGTCATTAAAAGCCGGACACTTCCTCCCGCGCCCAGAGCAGGGGAAATTATTTAATGATTTCCTATACATACACTTTTTACATATAAAAAAAATATGTAAAAAGGTCGTAAGTAAAAAAAAGGTATACTGTAAAAATATGCACGGGATTTGGATCTAAAATTGAGCGGATTCAACTTTTCATGATACATCCCTCCTTACACCGTTTCCTCAGCGTACCAGTCCACAACAGCATCCCCTGTGTTTCCACGCGTCCTGTACACTCGGCTATCTCCACATTTGACTCGCAAACTCAGCGCGCGTCAGCGATACGTATCGCAACACTATTTGGTTAAGAGTTCGGCTTACAACCTCCTAAGAGACCTAGCACAATGGACTGTATGTGGCATTATTGTGCTGGCATGGACTAAGGCTCATTAAAAAAAAACTTGAGAAGTGTCAAGAGACACGCGGATGGAACGAAGTTATTATTTATTATGTACAAAAAACCTGTATACACACAACAAAAATAATCGTCGCGACACCACACTAACAAAAAACTGGCTTGCTTTCTATGAGAGAGAGAGAGAGAGACAGACAGAGAAACACGCGCACGCCGCACGGCTTACAACTATAGCAAAAAGTGTCGTCCCAGTTAGTACTGGGTCTTCATCCTCTCAAAATGCTAGTTGCATGGTTAAACTGAGCACGCTATTACAAATCTAATATGGCGGCTTCGCAAAGATGGCGACTTTTGATTTTTCATTGAATTAAAAACTACAGTTACAATTTCCAATGAGTAAGCTCCTTAACGTCTTCGATTATGCTTGTCCATATGAAGTAGGGACATAGCCTATTTGAAAACAATCGCGCCGGACGCCTCGGTGGCGACTTGACTGACGGCCATTCTTCGCTCCGACCCATGTAAACGCAAACAGTCCAACACAACTCGACTAAAGCGAAAAAAAAGTGTATACATAATAAAATTTTAAGATTTGATTCGCGATTTTGTTTGTGCACCGAAATTGGGGTTTGCGGTTCGATTCCCTGGGTCAGGTGTTTGTGATTAAGGTAAGGAATTGGTTTTTGGACTTTCTTTTCTTGCTTTGTGAAGCAAATAAAAAAAATAAAAGTGTTTCAAGTTATTTCTTGATTGTGAATAGGGAATATTACGCAAACCTCGGCGCAGAGGGCGCCACTAGCACATGCAGTAAACAAACCGTCATGTGCGCAATCGCGTATCCAGATATTCTGTGTAAATATGTCAAAGTGTTAATTATTTTGGTATAACTTACCTATCTGTACTTTAATTATATATATTATGGCGTCCTACGGCCATTTACGTCTCGGCAAAAAACTTTTTACTGCTTACGCTAGTGCTGCGCCCTTGCGCCAGAATTTTGCAGTAATATCCCCTATTGAACAGAATTTGAAAAATGTTTCTTGAACATGATCATTTTGTAAAGTAATACAATTATGATATTGTAGGTATAATCATCATCTGCCTAGCCTATTTCTAAACTATTTATTTATTAATAACAAGATTTTGCCCACGGCTTCGCTCGCGTTAAATTCGGGGTAACACAGTCCAACTTTCCTGATTTGCAGGTACCTGCTACCTGTAGTTTTTGCCCTTGCGCCTTATTTATTGTAATAGCAAAGCTAAGTTTTCCATTTTCTTCGCTCTTTCTTACTATATCTCACAAAAAAAAGCAAAAGCTACTATTACATATTAAAAAAATATAGCTTTCCGCCGGTTTTGGGAGCAGGGTCCAACCGGTGGTTAGGTCCAGAGAAAGGAACCTTCTTATATGCGGGCCTTCTGAATCAGGCCCTTGATTCAACCGCCTAAAGAAAGCTTCGACAGATGTTCGTCCAGGCTTTCAGCAATTAAGCCATTGGCCGTTACGACAATCGGCACAATGATAGCCGAGTTCACACTCCACATGTCGACATCCTCTTGTGCTAAGTTGGGATATTTTAGTTCTTTTTTTTTTAACTTTTCCTTACACTAGGAATTTCTCCTGTATCGTGGGTGCGCTTACAAACATTTAAACTCACAAACAGCCAGACCCGAAACAACTACCTGTAAATCATACAAATATTTGTTCCGTGCGGGTATCGAACCCGCGAAACGCAGCGCAGTAGTCGATCGCTCTGCTACTGCGCCAACCGTGCTGTTATTTCTCTTTATAAAATTTCACGAAGTTCTTGTCATTACTTTCTTAATTATCGCATTCAATTGACAGGTTTGACGCAGATTGATTACAATGTTATTAAAAGAAAAACATATAATGTTATCACCATTATAACTCCCATAATTCTGATCGAACAGCCATCGTATTATTTCATCCCCCTCACTTAACTTTACCACCCCATAGCTTGTAACGGTTTACCGGAACAACTCCCATGGGTCATGTTACGGGGCTTAGCGATGCCCCATAACAAGGGTGCAAGTGCAACAACCCATGGGTTTTGACAGTTATTTGTTTTTGCCAAGATTCCGATAAAGTGGTATATTGAGTGTGATATTGAATGGTGATTTCTTAGGTATTTTTTTTAAAGGAAAACTGATCGTTTTCATGTAGCTGTGCCTTGCGTTTTTACCAACTTGGCTACTCGTTTATTTGCATTTCACCAAAACATTACACTAAAATAAACAATGTTAATATGGAACACTTAACAAAAACTGCTAGCTAGTGTTCTGTACATCATTCTGAGCCCCAAAAAATAATTAGCTGTTCCATACATTTTGACCGTTTAGGTTATTGGAGTTTTTCAGGAAACCGTACAAATAGGTGTTCTGTACCATAAAAGGATAAAACAGAACCCTTATAGGATCACTTTGTTGTCTGTCAAGAACCTTTTTCTAGGGAACGCGTGGAGGTATCGAGTTGAAATTAAAACCATATACTTAACTCTGTAGTCTCGTAATGCTGTAGTCTTATAATAAATATCTTGGGACAACTCACACACGGCTATCTGATCCCAAGCTAAGCAGAGCTTGTGTTATGGTAACCAGACAACTGATATACATACTTATATAATTTATAAATACATACATATTATAGATAAATCACACCCAGACACAGAACAAACAATCATGCTCATCACACAAAGTTTGTCCTGGGTGGGAATCGAACCCACGACCTCCAGCTTAGCAGTCAGGGCCACTAACCACTAGACCAACAGGCCCGTCAAAAGTCAAGTCTCTAAGTCTAGGCAGTCAAAATAATGCTGTTTATGTCGCAAATTTGTACAGAACCCTTGGTACAGTTATAAATCCTTACTAATATTATAAAAGCGAAAGTGAGTTTGTTTATTACCTCTTCACGCTTTAATGGCTATACTGATTTTGATGAATTTTGGTACAGACATAGTTGGGAACCAGGAGACGGACATAGGCTAATTTAAAAAAAAAAGTGAGATGTGAGGGAGAAAGAGGGAAGAAAAGGGAAAACTTAGCGTTGCTATTACAAATCAATAAGGCGCAAGGGGAACTGTGTTACCCCGAATTTAACGCGAGCGAAGCCGCGGGCAAAAGCTAGTGGTACAATATAATTGATTCTGTAATAACTGTAACATATTTTGTAAGAACTATATTCTGACAAAAAAATATTCTTTCTTTCTTTCTTTTACTATTAAATGCAACCAATCTGAGTTTTGAGAGCGTAACATTGAATTCTACTGTGAAATAAAAATTTTCCCCCCAAAAAAAGTCGTTTGCTAGCAATACATTTTGCGTTGAGTACACCTAGTTTGATGTTTAGAATGCATGGTTGACGGCAGCGTGGCGGGTTTGTTTATATCGTGTTTGTTACCTCTGCTTAAGAAGCTTCTTAAGAACGTGACCAATAACTGCTACTGTTACTTACAAGTACTACCAATGCCTCTGTTTTTGTTTTCGTATGTTAATCATCAAATAACTTCCCCCACTCTTGTTTTCGTATGTTAATCATCAAATAACTTCCCCCACTCTGAGTGGAACGGAGGAGGAGAGAGACAGACTTTAACTGATAAATCCCACCCATGTTCCTACTTTCGCCCTTTATGTTCCGGGGCCGCGGTATCTCAGTTGCCTTCGCAGGTCTCTCTGTACCAAAGCCTCCGAGATATTTATTGCAACTTTGTTTAAATTGTTGACAAAGAGTCGGGAAACCCTTTGGTCCTACAGGTGTCCGTTTTCAACAAACTTATTAAAACTGTTTCTCCCATTTCAAACGAAATAATAAATTTAGGCTTCCCCTTTTTTTCAGCAATATAATTAAATTCACGACCAATAAAAAACGGAAAATTGTTAACACCGTTACATCAAGTTGACAACATAATACTGTGTCTCCGTCTGGAGCATTTTGGGGCAAAAAACCGAGGCCTAATGAAGAGATTCGCACGTCCTCTGGAATTTTCGCCGCGATCAAAGAAAAAGTTGGTCCGTGTGAGTTGTTTGGGAGGCTGTGATGTGTGAGATTGTGATGGAAACACAATGATAGCTGTTGTTGTACCTACCTGGTTATACAGGGTTATTTGTAAAACACCGGCAACGTCTCAGGACCATGTTACTAACATCATAATCAACAACTTTTGTTCTAGGACATTTAAACATTTATCATATTTTAGTTCATCAGATTTTCATACAAAAATAAAAATATTGAAATTGAACGCTCTAAATGTTACGAAATCTATGCAATGCAAACGTACCTACAAGTGGCGGTGTAGGTATGTAGGTACAGCAAAATACGGAGTTGAAATGTGTTAGATAGGACAACGAAATCTTGAAGATTTGTTTTTGGTAAATGTATAAAATTTTGTAAAAAATCATAGAACAAAAGTTGTTGTTTATGATGATTGTAATACAGTCCTGCAAGGTTGTCGGTGTTTTACAAATAACCCTGTATACGGGGGGATATCGTACTACAAAAAACTGTATGAATGTAATACCACCCATAGCGAACCTGACCTTAAAGAAGCATCAGAACTCCCTAGCATCCTTCAGTCTGAAGTTGAAAGAGCAATAGAAAGCCAAAAAGAAGACAAAGCTCCTGGACCCAATAGTATAAATAATGGGATTCTGAGGCAATGCCAAGGAACGGTAGCACCTGTACTCACACATATGTTTAATGATGTCCTAAACTCAGAAATTATTCCACAACAATGGACTGAATCCAACATCATCTTATTGTATAAAAAGGGGGACAAACACGAAATTGGGAACTACCGGCCCATTAGCCTCATGTCTAATATATACAAGATATTCGCTAAAATCATACTGAAAAGAATTGAAATGTTATTAGACCACCAACAACCCATTGAACAGGCAGCGTCCCGGAAAAATTATTCAGTGATAGACCACATACATGTAGTACGACAAATCTTAGAGAAGTACAATGAATACCAGCTCACGTATTATATTGCATTTGTTGACTACAGCAAAGCATTTGACTCACTGCTTCACGGAAAGATATGGACAGCCCTAGATGGACAAGGAGTTGATCACAAATATATCCGGCTGATCAAAAACTTATACAGTAATAGTACTGCAAGAATCCAACTAGAAAAGAAAGGCGATCCATTTAGAGTAGCATAAGGTGTCAGACAGGGTGACCCACTTTCTCCAAAATTATTCTCAGCAGTATTAGGATCGGTTTTCAGAGGCATCGACTGGGATAATGTAGGAATCAAGGTGGATGGAAAATTGCTAACACATCTTAGATTCGCAAATGACATAGTGTTGTTTGCCAAAACATCTGAAGAACTAACCAGAATGATAAGAGAACTGGCAAAGGAGAGCGAGACAGTTGGTCTTACATTAAACCCTGACAAAACTAGAGCTATGACAAACGGGGAAAGGAAACCAATTCATATAGGAAGCTCAAAGATCGAGTATACTGATGAATATGTATACCTCGGACAGCTAATAACACAACAAGATTCCATTAGCAAAGAAGTCGAAAGAAGAATAACCAATAGCTGGAAGAGGTACTGGGGACTGAAAGAGGCTATGAAAGATGAAAAGCTTCACGTAAAATTAAAAGGCAAACTATTTAATACTTGCGTCTTACCAGTTCTTACGTACGGCAGCCAAACATGGGCATTAACACAGAATACAATAAGTAAACTTACAACATGCCAACATGCAATGGAATGGAGTATGCTGAACATTAACAGACCGATAGAATGAAAAACTATAAGATAAGAAGTAAGACAAAGGTAATAGACGTAACATACAAAATCAGAAGACTCAAATGGCAATGGGCAGGTCACATGTCAAGAGGACAGGATAAATGGAGTAAAATAGTTACAAGATGGTACCCGAGAGAAGGAAAAAGAAAAAACTGGGCAGACCCCATAAAAGATGGGACGATGACATAAGGCAAGTCGCTGGAATAACATGGACTAGAGTAGCCCAAGAGAGACAGGAATGGAAAAGGTTGGAGGAGGCTTTTGCCGACTGGCAAACGGACCTGCAGAGAATAAAGAAGAACCAAATAATAACATGAAGTAGATTGTAGAATAATAACTATTTTTTTTTACTTTTTGTTTATTTAACAATAAACAAAAAGTAAAAAAAAATAGTTATTATTCTACTAGTCATAGATTATAACACATAGTAGTAGTAACTGCAATATTAATTAAAGTTATATTAGTTTGTAAGCAGCTCCGAATAAAAGGCTTTATTATTATTTCCTTTATTTACATCGCATCTTACAATTACATTTTTAAATATTTCTTAGAAAATAAAAAAATAAATAAAAAACATTTTTTAGTATCCGCACCTCACAAGGGAAGAAACGGAACCCTTACAGGATCAATAATTGATGTCGTCCGTTGTAAAAAGTTGTGACTTCAAATGTTTGTTAACGTACCCACGATACAGGAGAAATTCCTAGTGTGGAGCATAAAGCGTTTTAATTATAACTTTTTCTATGAGGTAGAGTCACTTAAATGTCTCGTTGATGGTGGCCGGTACGTCAAGTCATTAAGTCCCTAAAAAATGGTTGAACTGAATGGGGCTGATCACGGTCATGTTCGTGAACGGACGCTGTCAGTTGGGGCTGGTCATCTCTTAGTTGCCATGGTTTCTTTTAATTAATTTATTTTTTAATTGTCATTTTTGCATTTACTCTTGACGCTCTTAACGTGCACGTCTTTTACATCATAATATTTGTATAATCTAAACACGGATGATGTAACCATGATCTTGTAAAAATATATTTTCAAAGTGTCCATGAAGTTTCTTACCTATTCTTCTCCATAGATAGCAACCCTTTGGAATGGGCAACTACAGTACTTTCGCAAGTTAATATGTCTTGTGGCTGAGACTGTAGCTTCATTCTTTTGTTTGTTAACATTCAAAAGTGCCTGTGATGATCTAATTGAAATAAATACTTTGAATTTTAGTTTGATACACAAAACCTCATTTTGACTGCCTAACACCACGCAGGCTGTCAGTCAACCTATTTCTAATTAACACCAACCATAAACACACAAACCCAAGTCTTGCCCCAAAAATAACTTTACTACAACAACAGATTTAACAAATGACATCATAAATTAAACATTAAAACCGGACAATTTGAAAATCACCTTTGTCAGACAAAAACCCATTGTCGGTCGGGTGATATAAATCGGTAACACTATAAGAAGCCTCTAAAGTATTCGTTGGTATAATGGTACAAATGTTCTGAAGCCATTACGTGCGGTTCACGGGTTTTTCATGGTGCCTCATGCATGGGGAACGCGCGGTGTCCGTCTTTAATGTTGGGGTCCGGTGTAGGAGTGAGCGGGGAGCGAAGTCTTTCGCCAGAATGACTCATGCTGCTAAATCTAACGGCACGGTTGGCCTGTGGCTGACCGATTGACTGCTGCGCTCCGTATCGCCGATTCGATTTCGCTTTCGATTCGATTCCGCACGGAACAAATATTTGTATGGTCTACAGGTAGTTATTCCGGGTCTGGCTGTTTGTGTATGTGAGTTTAATTAAATGTTTGTAAACGCAGCCACGATGCAGGAGAAATCCTGGAATGGGGCAACAGAAAAAAAGGTAGGCTTCCTGGATAAAAACAGTTCATTGATACACTTGGTTTCTCTAATCATACCTCATTTAACTCAATCTTCGATCCAGCTATTGCCAGATCAAATGAGCATATAAAAGTGAATGGATTAAATCGGGAGCTCTCTGACTGAACTGGTTCAAATACTTACCACACCATTCTACTATTACTATAATGCGAGAGCCTGTGAGTATGTATGGCTTGATATTTTTACTCTTTCTCGCAAAACACACTGGATGGATTTAGATTAAATTTGGTAATCTATTGTTTGACAGTTAAGGTTTTTTTATACGGATGGGAAATCATGAAACAACTTCTCCTGCTCTGAACGGACACGGGGGAGGGTTAGACTTGTAATGACTAAAATCCCCATGTTCCTTCGTATATCTTTCGAACCACCAAGTTTAGGATAGAACTATCCGCAACGCTGCGGGTATGTACTAGTTAGAAATAATTAAATGTAGTCGTCCGGAAACATTAGAAGAACATATAAAAATTGCCCTTTGACTGACTTTCAGCGATGGCAGCCAGTCTCTAAGGAAACCTAGTAATCGATGCTGGATAAAAGAGTAACCATGGAGTTTCTTGCCGGTTCTTCTCCATAGGAAACGACCAACCCGAACCGTGCATCTTTTCTCGACGTTTTCTATGTGCCCATGTAGGCATATGTAAAATAAAAATATTTTGATTTGATTTGATTTGGAAATATTATAGTGTACTAGCTTTTGCTCGCGGCTTCACTCGAGTTTAATTTGGGATAACACAGTTCCCCTTTCCTGATTTACAGGTACCTGCTACCTGTAGTTTTTGCCCTTGCGCCTTATTTATTGTAATAGCAAAGCTAAGTTTTCCCTCTTCATCCTTCTTTCTCCCTCATATCTCAATCTTTTTTTTTAAATAGCCTATGTCCGTCTCCAGGGTCCCAACTATCTCTGTACCAAAATTCATCAAAATCGGTTTAGACATTTAGGCGTGACTAACAAACAAACTCACTTTCGCTTTTATAATATAAGTAAGGATTTGCTTTTAGACTTCGTTGAGACGGCAATATGGCAGCGAGCGATAAAGCGTAATCTATGAAATGGAAGAACCTCTTTATCGCTATTCTAGACCTCACCAATCCTCTCGTCCCATGCACCAAACTCAGTGATATGTATTTATTTATGAGTGTCGCGATTCGATGTCGCCTCGGACGCGTTTTTGTCGCACGCGCATAATGATCGCCAGTTTAGCCCGCGACGAGATTTGTACGACGATCGAAAGACGTGTAAGAATGTGGACGTTGTTGTGGCTTAGGAAAGTTACGTTGGCAGAGTCGGTTGAAATTTACTTACAACTAGCTAGCGCCCGCTGCTTCGCCCGCGTGATATCGAAAAAAAAAATATTATCCTATGTATTATTCCAGACTATAATCTATCCAAGTTTCATCAAGATTTTTCGTTCGGCCGTTTTGACGTGAAAGAGTAACAAACATCCATACATCCATATATTCATCCATCCATCCTCACGAACATTCGCATCTATAATATTAGTAGGATAAATGCGAATTTTTGTGAGGATGGATGGATGGATGTATAGATGTTTGTTATTCTTCCACGTCAAAACGGCTGAACGGATCTTTTCGACATCACGCGGGCGAAGACGCGGGCCAGCTAGTAATATACTAGGGTAATAGTCATCTTTCGGAATATAATTAAGTACCACTAATACTCATATTATACAAGAAACAAGGTTGAGTTCTCAAGACCATAAAAATCACTAAACGATATGTCATGAATAGACATATCATATATTACAAATATCTCTACACGTCCCGAACACCTTCTTTCAACGCCCTTTTTATCGGGAAACACGAAAAAGTTTCAATATATTTGGTTTTTAGATAACTTGAATAGTAATAATCAAAGACATGTATTTACAAGAGGAATACAATTGTAATCCAATACTTATTACAACTTAGTAACAAATTCATCATATAATTAAATTAATTACTAAATATATATAACCTATAAATGTACACAAACTCATAATAAAAAAAAAAATTATACAAGTAAAAAATGGAAAATTACAGGGCGTCAAAAAATTCGTCCGTATCGCCGTCAACAGGTAAAGTGCCCAGAAGGCTGGCAGAATTACCGCGTTGGATGGCAATGCTTATTTTTTGTGCAAAAAACAGGCCAGCCCTCTGGTCACGAGAAGAATCGACCAACCGCTTGGCGATTTCTCGAAATACTACATGGGCACTCGGACCCCATGGTCCTAGTGTTTCAACCCCAAACGGCTCAAAAACATAATTACCAATCAAATTGTGATATTTGCGCCGTTTGACAAATAACAAACAGATAACAAACAGTTCTGTTTAGTGTCACTCGCCCGCTTGTCAGGCAGCATTTGTGTGTCAAAATCGAAAATGTTTGGGATCAAATTTTTGTGTGCAAATCCCAATGACCTCTATATAAGACTTTTGAATCACTTTGGTAACAATCTATTTATTTACAGTGCAATGATTTATACTCTTATCAGTGACAGTGATTCCTTCATCTATACCTAAGTCAGCGTATGTATATGTCTCTGTGTCGAAATTGAGACAAAACCTTGTTCCCCAAGACTTCAACAGCTTAACATAAAACTAATGTTACTAAATCCTCAAAAATATTACCTACAAAATATCATCTTCACAAATCCAAAACACCCTTACCTTATCTAATATTTCATCGACGCATCAAATACATAAATCTGGGGCCACTAAACGGGCGTAATATAAAACACAATTAATTAGCGGACCAATAATACTAGTTCTCACTTGAGGATGGTTTAACAAACTGCTGAGCCGCTTATATGGTCGCATGCTGGGTTTGGTGCAAGTTATGAGAGATGGCGTTCTGAGGGTTATTCAAACTCAAACTCAAAGCATTTATTTCAATTAGACCATTACAGGCACTTTTGAATGTCATGAAACAAAAAAAAAGATGCTGCTACAGTCCCAGTCACAAGACATAATAACTTGTGAAAATACTGTAGTTGCCCATTCCAAAGCGTAGATCTCTATGGAGAAAAATGGGCTAGAAAATCCATTATTATTTTTTGAGATCCATCAGAGCTGTTGAAAATAGGCATTTGATTTTATTAGGCCTAGATTCAGTTGCTTCTCAAAATACTTTTAACCATCCTAGGCCGCATTATCGCTTTACATCAGGCGAGTTGCAGCCAATTTAGTATAAAAATCTTTTACAAAATGATGACAAACGATTTCCAAACCACGTTTGAATTTTTTTTAGCGCAACACGTGGCACAACCCGAGCAACTGATTGAAAAATTCAGTATTACTTCACCGTTTCTTTCAGTAGTAAGTAGGTATAAAGCTACTGAATTCAGTTTAACCATTAGTATTACAGCTAACTACAGTGGCCAACTACAGTCCTTTCACTTGTGACTGGAACTGTAGCTTTATCCTTATGTTTCTTGACATTAAAAAGTGCCTGTAATGGACTAATTGAAATTAATAAGTTAAATTTGAGGATGCTCTGAAAAATGCTTTATATACACACTAGCTTTTGCCCGCGGCTTCGCTCGCGTTAAATTCGGTAGCGCCTTATTGATTTGTAATAGCAACGCTAAGTTTTCCCGTTTCTTCCTTCTTTCTCCCTCATACCCCACTTTTTAAAAAAAAATCGCCTATATCCGTCTCCTGGTTCCCAAATATCTCTGTACCAAAATTCATCAAAATCGGTTTAGCCATTAAAGCGTGAAGAGGTAACAAACAAACTCACTTTCGCTTTTATAATATTAGTAAGGATAAGGATTATAGCAATTGCGTTATTTTGATAAGATTTTTCTCTCTAATTTTAAACAAGTTTTATTTTTGTTTTCAGATTGAAAATCACTTCATCTCTCAACTTACACCATCGATAGTCAAGTCTAATAAATCGCCCGGCCCGACGTACCGGGGTATCTGTTCACATTAATCGCGTTTATACATGCCGGAACAAATAGTGCGCTCTCTAACAAGCGCTCTTCACTACAGCGCGAGGCACTGGTAACACAACGCGCGACTAGACGCGACGACACGCGGTAGACGAGTTAAGGGGCTTGACACACTGTATCTGTATGAAGAGAACTCATAGCAAGACGCGTGTTCACGTTTTAGTTACCTAGCATTTTTAGGCATAGCAGACGGTCTAGACTACACTGCAACTGTAAGGCACTGGTATTATAACGTGCGACTGGACTCGACGCTTGTTGTTTAGTTTTCCAGCAATTATTTTTATGTAAGCGAAGTAGAGGGCTTAATTCATTATTCTTCTATTTTTATTCTTCAACGAGTTTATGAGATTAATATTCGCTTTTCGATAGCTTGTGTCAATCATCGTTGTCACTAATAATTGCCATATAGTTCAGGTTAATTTACCGATTCCAAATGATAACGGAGATAAAAGTAGATTTTTATGAGAAATTAATATTAGTCTGACACCTCTAATAACGTTTGTGTTAAAAGTCTTAATAATACACATTTTAAATAGCGGGAAACAAGAATATTTTTTATTCCGCGTCTTAAACACCGTTTAACCGCGCGGCAAAACTCACGTCGCAGCAATGTGTCGTGAGCCTAAATCGTTTGTATGGTGATTAAAATATTTATGTTTGTGAAGTGTTGTGGCTAGTTTAAAGGATTCGGGATAGTTTGTGTTAGGGTTCCGTCCAAGAAAAGAGAGATTTTCTAAGTTTTTTTTCCAACGAATACCTGAAACCGGGATGAATACCAAATACCAACTCTCAGCGTTAATACTACCGTTAATAATCCAAAAACATGCTTTTATGTAGGCGTTTATTTAGGTATCGTCTCATGTTGGTAATAACCGGCATTAAATTTTATAGACAAAATATAAGATTTCAAATGGACTAGACTGAGAGAGCTCAAAGTATACCAACCCATCTATAGTCAAGTTAAAACAATTACTAATTATGAACATTTTTATGCAATAGACAAGAATTTAAACGAATTAAGAACTGTTAAACAAAGCAAAGCTATTTTTATAACTTTTTAAAGTTCCAACTTTTCTCATTATTTATTTTTTCTTTAAAAAAAAACGTTGTCACCACACTAGGAATTTCTCCTGTATCAATAGTACGTTTACAAACATTTAAAGTCCCTTCCCCAACAACCAGACCCGGAACAACTATCTGTAGGCCATACAAATATTTGTTCTGTGCGGGGATTGCATCTTTAATTATATATTTTATAAAACTCTAGCCGAAACATTTACATGAACATAATAATAAAATGTTAAGGCTAGAGGTAACACAAAAGCTTCGCAAGATACGAATGTTTTCTAAGTAGCCAAACCTAATGACCTAAATCTCAGCGTTTACAAAAAAAAAAGATTAATAAATAATTTAACACACAATGAAGAGCATTAACTCAGCCCTCCTTCCACAGAACGCAGCGTGAAAATATCTCTTCAAAACATAAAATTAAACGATCACACACTAATTACCATAAAAACCTTCTTTTATCTCAATCTCTACGGAATCCGAATGACATCATCAAGCTAAGATGGTATCGTACTAATAAAACACCTGCGGGTCCCCAAAATGGATACCAACACCTTCTCCTATTAAATTTACCAATATAATAGGTGATTAATCTTTTGGCCAACAAAAACCTTTGAATTTACGGCTGCTGTCAAAATAAATATAAGTTGACTACAGATAACAAGATGGTCTTAGTTTTTTTCTACCCCAAATTTAGTTGTTTAACAAAACATTACAAAAAGACGAGTGAACTAAAGGTTTTTTTTATTAATTGGGTATTGGGCAGTGGTGTTGTTTTTTCGGCTCGATGTGTATATTATTGGGGCGATATATGTACGTGCACATTAACGCGCGTTTCGGATTTGTTCGAATTAGGGCAGACGTACACTGGGGAGTGAGTGAACGATTTAGGATCATTCCCTTCTATTCTAAAATTCGAGGCATGTAAAAAGTGATTGTCATACAGATCGTTCTGTTGTAAACGACACCAAATCTTTTGATTATTATTGCCTGTAAATGTTTGAAATCGAATGAATTAGGCATCGTTACTAATCCGTTGAATATATTCGTGAACCTCGACTAATAATATGTTAACTAAGTAACCTATGATTGAATGAAATAATACTCAATTACAAAAGAATGTACAAAAGCTGAATATACTTTTTTGTTCTAAATAAGTTTTGTTTGGCTGCAACTCGCCTAATGTGAAGAGATGATGCGGCCTACGGTGGAGCACGCTTATCTAGACGAATGAATGACCAAACCTATTGTTCACATTCATTCGTTCACTCCCTGGTATGCCCAGTCCTGTGTGCGTTATTCCTCAGAAGATGCTATCTCCGCGTTCCGGGAAGGACATGTGTCGACCAATAAACTAATTGGTCGCGCTATGCTCAGGCAACGAGATAGTGGACTTATTTTATTTTTATCTTAATATAGTGATGTTCTGTGGTTCTGCTCGGATAGCTGGAATTACCGTGGGTTATCTTAAATGTTGTTTATTGGGTGTGAAAAAATGGAGGCTGATATTTAAGGACTAAATGACATTATTGTCTCTATTTTGACATTTTTCATAGTTGTTTTTGGAATGAAGTTCCTTATCGCGCGTTGCGAAAGGTGGCTAGGCCGAAAATATTAAGACTAAAAGTTGTAACGACACTTTTTGCTATAGTTGTTTTATTTTATATAAAGTTGTAAGCCTCTCTATGAGACTTTTCTATGAGAGAGAGTCTCTCTCTCTCTCATAGAAAAGTCTTTAGTTTTTAATTTTATGAAAGTTTACCTATGATGAGTTTTTTTGGTATATATAAGTAATATTTATACCAAAAAATATTACTTATATAATTAATTATATACTATATTACTTATATAGTTAATTAATTATTTAACTTTTTTATTCTTTCAATTCAAGAATAAACTTTCTTAAGAACAGTGCGAAATAAAAGTGACTATTTGGTTTGGAAGAAATCTAAGCTTCTAAAAAATAAAATAGTTTCATCTATTGAATATGGCCTAGATAGTGTGACTTTCTATCACCAATAACGATGCAGTAAAAGTCTTTTTTTGGATGGGTAATCATCAAATGACTTCTCCCGACCTGGGCGGAGCGGATCCCTTCCGCTATATCAAACTTATTCTAACTAAGCCCTTTGATGTTCTTATTTTGCTCTTTGTGTTCCGGAGACACCCGCAACCAGGAAAAGGCCTCAAAAAGCCCTTACTAAAGGCACAAAGTTTCTGTAGAAAGCTAAACTCTTGGAAAACGACTGGAACTTGACTCTCAAAACAGTTTCAAAATTACTTTCTTTTAGAGTTTCGTATCCAAGGGTAAAGCCCTGCAACTAAGACTCCGCTGTCCGTCCATCTGTCACCAGGATGTATCTCATGAACCGTGGTAGATAGACAGTTGAAATTTTCACAGATGATGTGTTTCAGTTGCCGCCATAACAATAAATACTTAACAACAGAATTTCCTTACCTACTAATATTATAAAAGCGAAGGTGAATTTGTTTGTTACGTCTTCACGCCTAAATGGCCAAACCGATTTTGATGAATTTATGTACAGAGTTGGGACCCTGGAGACAGACATAGGCTAAAAAAAAGTGAGAAAAGGGGGAGAAAGAGGGAAGACAAGGGAAAAGAAAGATATTTTTCTTTCGATCATCACGCGGGTTTGTTAGCGTTAGCCCAAAGTAACTGCGCGCCTGTTTGAGTGGCGCGCGGAGGCACTACACCGGGGGGAAAACCCGCTGCCGCGGCAAGTTGCCGCTCGGCGGGCGGACCTCCGGTGCGATCTCATGGTGGCATGGAGAGAGCGACTGTCACAACCCCGTGCAGGGCACGCCACAATAGTGGCGGTAAGTCCCCTCTTTGAGGAGTGGCTGGAGAGGCGTCATGGCATCCTCACCTACCGCCTGACGCAGGTCCTCACCGGACACGGAAGTTTCGGGAGGTTCCTGCACATCATCGGGCGGGAGGAAGCGCCCGGGTGTCACCATTGTGACGATCGCCCTGAGGACACGGTGGAGCACACAGTGGCGATCTGCCCAGCGTGGGCGGAGCACCGCCGTGCCCTCGTAGAGGCGATCGGCGGCGGCGATCTCTCGCGTCCGGCCCTGGTTCAGGCCATGGTCCGGAGCGAGAGGGAATGGGAAGCGGTCGCCACCTTCTGCGAAGCAGTAATGCTAGCAAAGGAGGTGGCCGGGCGTTTGAGGGAGAGAATCGTCATCATCTGCCCAACCCAGCCGCCGCGGGAGACGCCCAGGGCGCCGGGCGCCGCGAGACGACTCCCGGCCACCGTAGATGCGGGCCTGTGGGCGGTGAGCAATGGGTAGTTCACCGTCCGTCCGTCGATTGACGACAGGCCGTGTCGACGGCGCGTTCGTGTTTCACGCGCGCCTCAAAGAGAGTCAGCAAAGCAGAGGGGCTTGCCAGAGCCTCCGCCTGCCGGGGTTGCGGGTTGTTCGAAAGAGATACCGGGGCCTCGGAACGTAAAGGGCAATAGAAGGAACATGGGTGGGTTTTAGTCAGTACAAGTCTGACATGCCCCCCCGCTCCGCCCAGAGCGGGGGAAGTCATTGGATGATTTCCCACCCGAAAAAAAAAAAAAAAAAGCCCAAAGTAACTATGCCACCCGGACGAAGTCGCGGGCGAAAGCTAGTATTAAATATTCCATGGCGCTCTCATACAACAAAACATGATTTTGTAGCCGTTTTTTAAGAATTCTATAAACACAACAAAACAGACAGACCTATTTCTTTTACATATATCGCCAAAGATTTATGTTATTCGATAACATTGGATGTTTGTAGCGTAAAGCGGAAAGATATACTTATTGGTATTTCTCTGATTTCATCGTTTTTAAACTCTTAATTAATTTCAATATGGACGCTCGTATTTCTAAACGGCAATTACATGCGCTATAGTAATAATGTTTTTTAAAACTAACGTGTTTTTCCGTTAATTTGAATAACTTTAGTTAAAACTATGTGTCTATTTAATTAATTATTCTGGTTCCCAATTAGGGTTATTTTAAATTCTTTTGCGGTTCTTAAATTGTATTGGTTGTCCGTTTTTGTGGTTCTGGTTGATTTATTTCATGTTTAAATGTTAATGATGATGAATGGTTTTTATTTCTGTAATAGTGTTTGGTAAATAAGGAATTTGGAGAATTAGTTACACTCTGTTACACAATATTTAACAGAACTAAACCAATTAGAATATTTTGAGTAGGTTGTCTTAGAAAATCCAGCCATTTGCGAGTCAGAACCGCGCACCGATGGTTCCGTACAAACTTACAACATAAACGGCCATATCTTTTGATAGCGTAGACTTAGAGGGTTATTTTTTACAGCTTTAAAGAGCTAGTTACTTAAGTATACCTCCACACGTTCCCGAGATTAAGGGTCTTGACAAACAGACAGACACACAGAAGGACAACAAAGTGATCCTATAAGGGTTTCGTTGTTTCCTATTGAAGTACAGAACCCTAAAATCCTTACTAATATTATAAAAATAAAAGGGAAAGTGAGTTTGTTTGTTACCTCTTCACGCCTTAATGGCTAAACCGATTTTGATGAATTTTGGTACAGAGATAGTTGGGACCCAGGAGACGGACATAGGATAACTTTTTTTAAAAAAAAGTAAGATATGAGGGAGAAAGAGAAAACTTAGCTTTGCTATTATAAATCAATAAGGCGCAAGGGCAAAAACTGCAGGTAGCAGGTACCTGCAAATCAGGAAAGGGGAACTGTGTTACCCCGAATTTAACGCGAGCGAAGCCGTGGGCAAAACTAGTTCAAAATAAATGAGGAATATTCCTCAATAAATCACAAAACACAACACATAAAAATATGCCCTTGCCAAAATAACTAAAACATGTTTTTTCGTCCCAAATAAGGACATTCGAATAAAGTCATTACCATTAAATCGGGCACATTCCGTGTCACTCGTTTCACAAACATACTGAACTTAAGTAGATCTTTTAAAGATAATCATTTTTATTACAATTAATATTCTTCGTGATGTCCTCATTAAAGGCCTTTTTATGTTTACACGAATGCCCTAAAAAGGAGTATTATGTTTTCAAGGTTCATGTTTAAGCGCCATTTTAAGCATGTTTTAATTATTATTTATATAAGCATTTTGGGATGATTATCTACGTTATCTACTCAAAAGTACTGTAATAAACTAGTATTATTGCGTCATTAGCTGGCGCTCGCGGCTTCGCCTGCGTGATGGTCGAAAAAAAAGTATCCTATGTGTTATTTTAGACTATAATTTACCTCTGTGACAAATTTCATCAAGATCCGTTCAGTCGTTTTGACGTGAAAGAGTAACAAACATCCATACATCCTCAAAAACATTCGCATTTATAATATTATAGTAGGAAGTAGGATTAAAAGAACATAAATACTTTTAAATTATATTTTAGTTCATATTTCAACGATACATGTCATACCCACACTTTCTACGTCATTCTTAACTCGTTATTTTTTTTTTACTGAGTATTCGAATGTTTTTGCAAACCAGCCTGTACTATCATAGATTGATCTATGTAAATGATAAATGATGCTTATTTTGCAAGTAGGTTTTCACAAACACTTTTACACGTCATTTTTTTTAAAACTAGATGAGGCCGGTGCTTCGAACTTAGTAATTAGGTTATTTTATGTTAATTTTTTGCACGCGTAAACTGGCATCAACTATTTGTTTAGAAAAGTGTTGTTTTTATAATAACCTTGCCCCACATTAGGAATTTCTCCTGTATCGTGTTTGCGTTTACAAACATTTAAACTTACATACGCAAACCCCAAAACAACTACCTGTAGTACATACAAATATTTATTCCACGATTTATTACAATGTCGTTCGCTTAACTTACATCTACGAAGATATTGGCCAATTCAGAAGTAGCTCAAAACTTCAAAGTATGTTCTAGACCCTTTTATTTTTAAAGTTTTAGGTTAATGACAAATGTCCAATCATGGTCTCATTTTTTTTTTTCGGCATCTTTTATTCGTAGACTATATTCGGAGTTGGAAAGCTTGTGGCTAAATAAAAACTGCCGCTTGGGTCTTTTTTCTGGTTAAGCCACGCTTGCCTAGGTTGATCTGTGGATGGGTGAGCACCCGTTACATACCGAGTTTCCTCCGTGCCTCAGAAAGCACGATTAGCCGTTGATACCGACTGTCATTTGTAGATCTTTGACAGTCGTTACAGGTGGTCAGTGGCTAAAAATTTTGACAACCAGTCTTACTAAGGAGTATCGTATTACCCAGTTGTTAATGGGTTGAGGCAGTCGTTCCATGTAAAATACTGGTAGTCAGGTAAATCCGTTGAGACTGGAAGCCGACCCCAATATAGTTGGGAAAAGGCCAAGCATATGATAATTCGGAGTTGGAAACTCCCGTAAGTACAGACGAAACAACGGATTTCGTGTTTGGAGAGTAGACTTCCAAGTACACATTACAAGTTAATTTAGTTATAACAGATTTTCACGTTTTACTTATGTCAATTTCCATATTATTTGTACACAAAACGAGCTACTTCCAAATCCTGTACATTTTTCACGGTTGTCAAAACCTGTTCTGTCATAATGACAGGTGTAGAAATAAAAATACTAAAAACAAAATGGCGGCCATAAATAATAATAATGTGCCATTTAAATGTGACAAGGGAGCTTTTAATGCGACAATTAAGCTAAAATCATGTGTTTTTAAGTTAACTAAGTTAGAGACTAATATGTAAGATAAGCTGCTTGATTAATTTTATCTTACGTTTGCTTAGAAAGTAAGTTTTTAAATATGAATTATATTTTTAGATAAATTTGTGATTGTTGATGTGTTAGAAAAAGCACTTTCTGTTTATTTTTGTATGAAATAGTAATTAGTGCGGTTTTGATGTTTTGCCCCAGAAAACACTTTCTATTTAACTCAAACTCAAACTCAAACTCAAAGCATTTATTTCAATTAGACCATTACAGGCACTTTTGAATGTCAAAAAAAACAAGAACAAAAAAATGATGCTGCTACAATCCCGGTCACAAGGCATAATAACTTGTGAAAGTACTGTAGTTGCCCATTCCAAAGCGTTGATCTCTATGGAGAAGAATGGGCAAGAAACTCCATGGACACTCTTTTAAATTATAATATTTTTACAAAATCGTATTTACATCATTCGTGTTGAGATTATACAAATATGTGAGAACGATGTAGAAAGACGTGCACAGTAAGAGCGTCCAGAGTAAATAAAAAGCAAAATTCAATTTAAAATCTAAATAAGTTAAAAAAAAAAAAATGACCGTGGTAGTTAAAAAATGACCAGTCCCAACTGACAGCGCCCGTTCACGAACTTGACGTATGGATCAGCCCCATTCAGCTCGACCATTTTGAAGGGAGCTAAATGACCCGACACACCCGCCACTATCAGCGAGACATTTAAGTGAGCATGACACTATTAACCACCAGGGCTTCGTCAAGTCAATGATAATACATAGCACTCACATATGGGCTTAATAATTATACAATACTAGAGAATTGATTCTATACATTGCAAAGATAGTCTTACAATCTTCTGCAGCTTCCACTATAGCTTCGGATACTTATCAATGAGTTTACCCCTAAGCTTGAGGAGCAGGACCAGCATTGAGCCAAGCATTTTTATCATCAATATAATCCCCCAACTTATAATATGCTTGCCTACATAGTGTGCGTTTAATACAAGATTTAAATTTCGTTTCATTCAGTAGAAGAATGTGAGGAGGTATTTTATTGTAGCATTTCAAACAGTACCCCATGAAAGATGAGTCTACTTTAGCTAACCTGAAACCCGGCTGAACCAATTGGTCCCTATTTCTAGTATTATACTTGTGTCTATCACCTCGTTTACCAAATAGATGCAAATTTTTTCTGACGTACATGATGTTTTCATAGATATATTGACAAGGTACTGTCATGATGTTAATTTCCTTAAACTGTTCTCTTAGAGAATCTCGCCTACGTAGATTATAAATGGCTCTAATGGCTCTTTTCTGCAGAATAAATACAGACTCGATGTCTGCAGCCCGTCCCCAAAGTAAAATACCGTATGACATTATACTATGAAAATAACTAAAATAGACTAGCCTCGCGGTATCTACATCAGTAAACTGACGGATTTTTCTGACAGCATATGCTGCTGAACTAAGCCGTCCTGCAAGAGATGTTATATGCGGACCCCATTGTAGCCTTGAATCGAGCGTTATCCCCAGGAAAACAGTTTTATTGACGAATTCTAGTTTCTCTTGATTCAATACTATGTCACAATCACTACTTTTGACGTTTGGCAGAGCAAATCTTATGCACTTCGTTTTTTTCCCATTTAATACCAAATTATTGGCGGTGAACCAATCATTTACCTGTAATAGGGCGTTATTTAAGTCGTCTAGATTTGTGGCACGTCTATTTATCTTAAATATTAAAGAAGTATCGTCAGCAAACAACACCATTTGTGGTTGGTTTTTAAATAAATGGGGTAGATCATTAATATATACTAAAAAGAGGAAGGGACCTAATATCGATCCTTGTGGTACACCCATCTTTACATTTAAACCCATTGAATTGACACCATTTATTTGCACTTGCTGCTGTCTATCATTTAAATATGATTTTACTAAACTAAGCGCAAGTTTTCCTAGGCCGTAATGTTCAAGTTTCAAGAGTAGGGTTTCGTGGCTAACACAATCAAACGCTTTTGAAAGGTCACAAAAGATTCCTATGGCATCCTGTGCCTCTTCCCACGCAGTAAATATGTGTTTTAACAAGGTAACACCAGCGTCAGTCGTACAACGTCCTTTGGTGAAACCTTTGGTTAACCGACATTTTGTCCTACTTATATTCTTGTTTTTTCGTTACGTTCAAACTTGTAGCTAGGAGACAATTTATTTATATACAGCTCATTAATACGGTATACCACAAGTTACAATTATTAACATAGATACAGATCAAGTTGACAAAGGTGTATAAGTGTATAATAAAATGTCGTATAAACTTTGCTTGTTACACACTTAAATTATGGAAATAAAAGAAAAATCTGAGGAGCTGGGTAAATAGTAATAATATATATAAACAGATAAAATAAAAAATACACAAGTCCCAACTTGAACTACATTATTGTTTCCTATTTGAAAATGCTTTGTCTTTCTTAATAAAACTATTCTCATCTGAATTCATATTATTTGGAATTACAGTTTATTTAGCCTAGCGAGCATTGTGAACGGTATGACGATCGATTATTTCAAACACGATCAAAATAATCTGCTCTCATACGTTTTCACTATTTTAGGATTCCGTAGGTACCGGAAAAGAAAGATACAGAACCATTTTCCTTATAATATTATTAAAGCGAAAGTAAGTTTGTTTGTACGTCTTCACGCCTAAATGGCTGAACGGATTTTGATGAATTTTGGTACAGAGATAGTTGGGACCCTGGAAACGGACATAGGCTTTTTAAATGAGAAATGGGGGAGAAGAGGGAAGAAAAAGGGAGAGAAAGATAAATTTCCATCTCAATCACGCAGGTTAAAGTTAGCGTTAGCCCAAAGTAACTATGCCACGCGGACGAAGTCGCGGGCGGAAGCTAGTAGGATTATAAGTAAGTTTTTAATAAATAAAACTTTTGACTTTTGTTTCATTCATAGAATTTTTTGCCACCAGCTTCCGGGAGTAAATTTTATTTTCTGTCTTTTTAGTAATTTTAAAATTTTAAAATAAATTTAAAATTTTAATTTTTGTCAGTTTTTTAGTAGTTGGTACCTTACACTTGTAGCTTTAAGTGAGAAGTGGTAAGTCAGTACTTGGAGTTAGGCGAGTTGATGTAAACACACACAGATTTGGTAACACTAAAGGTTTATTAGAGTACCGATCACAACAAAGTAAAAGTGGGTTGGATGCTAATCCGCGGTGTTCGCGTAAGTATGTAATTCGTCAACTAACTTAAAATCATATTAAACATTGTTTTAAATACCAAAGAGAAAAGAAGGTTGCTGCGTTTGCAGCCTGACGGAATGTACGTAAACCGTACAGTGGTTTTTGCCAAAAACGTTTATTATCTTTATTGCAGTCGAGTATATTTAGTTATTTATGAATTGTCTTGTATATCAGTGTACCTACTTAATGCGAAATATTGATGTTTGGTAAAAGCAGTTTTGTGTCGTGATTCTGTGGGAATATTAGGTCGACGCTGAAGCATCAAGCTGGGACGGTTTGCAGCACAAAGAGATGGATGGATGGATGGATCAAATGTCTCGCTCATGGAGGCGCATGTGTCGGATCATTTAGTTCCCTTCAAAATGGTTGAGTTGAATGGTGCTGATCTATGCGTCATGTTCGTGAACGGGCGCTGTCAGTTGTGACTGGTCATCTCTCAGTTGCCACGGCTTATTTGAATTAATTATGTATATTTGAAATTCTTTTTGTTTTACTATGGACACTTTTAATGTGCACGTCTTGCTACATCGTTCTCACATAGTTTACCAAATTAATACGAATTATTTAACCAAGGTTTTGTAACAATATTCTGATTTAAAAGAGTGTCCATGGAGTTTCTTGCCCATTCTTCTCCATAGAGATCTACGCTTTGGAATGGGCAACTACAGTACTTTCACAAGTTATTATGCCTTGTGACTGGGACTGTAGCTTCATTTTTATTGTTGTCAATGTTTCGACAGTTCAAAAGTGCCCGTAAATAAATTATTTTGTTTTTTTTTAAACCGAGTATTAAGTCGAGTTGTTGGATAGCGATAAGGTTTGATGAGTTCAACTTTTATCTTAGATCTTACCTTCATTACGTTTAAGGAAAACACAATAACTAATACCATCGTTTTTCTCCGAAATGTATGATTGTGGTATTGTTCATATTGACAGAATATCGACTGGACGGACACTGATGTATTAACTGTCATTATTTAGGTGCACGCCATATTTTATGTCTAATAAATAAATAAATAAATAAATATCTTGGGACAACTCACACACGGCTATCTGATCCCAAGCTAAGCAGAGCTTGTGTTATGGTAACCAGACAACTGATATACATACTTATATAATTTATAAATACATACATATTATAGATAAATCACACCCAGACACAGAACAAACAATCATGCTCATCACACAAAGTTTGTCCTGGGTGGGAATCGAACCCACGACCTCCGGCTCAGCAGTCAGGGCCACTAACCACTAGACCAACAGGCCCGTCAAAGAAAAATCAAGATCAAGAGGCTGAATGCCAATGTGGGTAATAATTTGCTTTTTGGTGGATTTTTGTAATGTGGTATTGCTGACTGGCAAATAGTATTACTATGGTGGTAAACAAAATAATATTCGAATTTCTTACAAAGATGTAAAAAAGTTATTTTTAAAATATATAAATTATTAATAAAAAATAATCCTTACTAATATCTATTATAAAAGCGAAAGTTAGTTTGTTTGTTTGTTACGTCTTCAAGCCTAAATGGCTAAACAGATTTTGATGAATTATGGTACGGAGATAGTTGGGACCCTGGAGACGGACAAAGGTTAATTTAAAAAAAAATGAGAAATTAGAGAGAAAGAGGGAAGAAAAGGGAAAACTTAGCTTTGCTATTACAATAAGTAAGGCGCAAGGTCAAAAACTACAGGTAGCAGGAACCTGCAAATCAGGAAAGGGGAACTGTGTTACCCCGAATACCAGCGATGCCGCGGACAAAAGCTAGTAACAAATATATGTAGGTACGAGTTTTACACTAAGAAAATAATTGCACTCTACTGCTGAAAACTGTATTTAAATCCGTCGAGTAGTTTAAAAGATCTAAGCAAACAGACAGTGAAACCGATTTCATTTTAAATCATGTAAAGATCACAGAGACACATCAAAATACAATTATCTAAAAATACAATTTGTAAAAAAATCACTAAGTCAGAATTGTCAAACATAACTGAAGTATGAGGTGATGAAACTACCCAATAATACAGCACACATTAGTCATCTCAAGCTAATCATACCACAATAATGACCTCAACAGCTCTGACAGGGAGACAGACCATTTACCATCAGCTAATTACCCTGCCAGTCTCCCCAAGTGATTGAGGTCTTAATTGAAAGATCTCTTCGTTTGTTAAGTCTACCCCCTGGCAGGCGATGTGTGTTTGTTTTTTGTTTGGCAACTTGTGTATGGTATTATAAAGCTTGTATTATTTGGAGGTGTAGGTAGAGGAGTTTAATACAGAAACGTTTTCGTCATCTATTTATTTACAATTTTTGTTCAGACGCCTGCACATCAAGCTACTACAATCTGTCAGATTTCTTTGATAGATTTTCGACTTTATTTTTAAAATATTAAGTTCAAGGTTCATTGGGAAAAATTGACAGTTTCGGGTAGCTTGATGTGCAGGCGTCTGTACACACTGAATACAGTGAAGTAGACAGGAACAGAAAACAGGTACAAAGGTAATGCTTATTTCTAAAAAAATCTCTTCCAGCATACCTGCGAAAGGAGAGTAAATAAAAAGAGATGTAGACACACTGCGTAAAAAAAGAGAAAATAAAATACTATACAATAAACTTTCATACATTTGACGGGCCTGTTGGTCTAGTGGTTAGTGGACCTGACTGCTGAGCCGGAGGTCGTGGGTTCGATTCCCACCCAGGACAAACTTTGTGTGATGAGCATGATTGTTTGTTCTGTGTCTGGGTGTGATTTATCTATAATATGTATGTATTTATAAATTATATAAGTATGTATATCAGTTGTCTGGTTACCATAACACAAGCTCTGCTTAGCTTGCGATCAGATAGCCGTGTGTGAGTTGTCCCAAGATATTATTATTATACATACAAGTACAAAGACAAATATATAACACAAATACAACAAAAAGTTTAATAATTATTGTTGATGTGTTAACTATGCCTATAGTGGAATGGAATGATTATTTGAAGAAAGATTCTTTCCTTTCACTCTTCTCTTAAAAACATCCATACATATTCACAAATATTCGCATTTATAATAGTACCTAGTAGGATCAATTAATATTAATATATAGCAGGATTTGCCCGACCCGAGAATCAAAGCAGGCCCTTACGCTCAGTAGTCGCGCTTGCAACCAAAAGGCCAAACAGTTAATAAATACCTTTTAGTATAATGATGCCAGGTAGCCACCTGCATTTTTTTCTCCATGACAAACTATTCCAAATATTGCTACCTCTTGGAATTGTTATTAAGTAATAAATCATTAACGTCTAAATGTGTTTCGTTAGAGTATAGGCTGAATTGTCGAGTCATTGTGCCACCTACCAATATCGAAAGCATATTTCGTTTATGGTAGTTTAGTATTGTGTTCCGTAGATATTTGAGATATTAAAAGATGATTTCATTTCAGACACTAATCTGCATAGTCCTCATGTAAATTGACCAAGATTTTTTGTCTGGACCTTAAAAGAGATTATGACCTCTGAGTTTGTTTCGGCTGTTTCTTCTCAGAGTAGTCGGGTAAGAAACACCGGCCTCATCTAGTTTTTAAAAAAGACGTGTAAAAGTGTTTGTGAAAACCTACTTACAAAATAAACATGATTTATCATTGACTCTTTTGCCATCCTTGCTCCTTATAAGCTTATCATAAAAGGCATGATATGAAGAACGCCTCTCTTCTTTTCTCCTTATAATATGTATAGGACACCTACGGTTAACACGCATTCAATATCTCTTACAGCCAGTATCCGTTATACATTTTTACACATAATTTTTATTTTTTACAAATCCTTACCATAATATTATAAAAGCGAAAGTGAGTTTCTTTGTTTGTTACGTCTTCACGCCTAAATGGCTAAACGAATTTTGATGAATTTTAATACATAGATAGTTGGGATGCTGGAGACGGACATAGACTAATATTTAAAAAAAAGTGAGATGTGAGGGAGAAACAGGAAAGAAAGGGGAAAACCTAGCTTTGCTATTACAATAAATAAGGCGGTAGGGCAAAAACTACAGGTAGCAGGCACTTGCAAATCAGGAAAGCGCGAGCGAAGCCGCGGGCAAAAGCTAGTATCTTATAAAAAAAAACAAAAACACATTTATTCACACTTTTTTTTATTTTTAACCTATTATATTTTAAGCTGAGGGCACGGTTGGAGCAGTGGCTGAGCGATCGACTGCTGCGCCGCGTGTCGCGGGTTCGATCCCCGCACGGAACAAATATTTGTATGACCTACAGGTAATTGTTTCGGGTCTGTCTGTTTGTGTATGTGGAGTTTAAATGTTTGTAAACGCACCCACGATACAGGAGAAACTCCTAACTTTTTTAACTAAAAAAAAAGTTACCAGTAAGTCATTATTGTGAAATGTAAAAAGTGATTGACCATGGATCATTGCGAAATATGAAAACTTTTTTTTAAACTTTTCCGCACGCTAGGAATTTCAACAACTTGAAATAACCATAACATGTCTTAAAAAAAATTGTCTTTAACAATTGTTGCCAGACTAAATCCTTACTTCCTTACTAATATTATAAAAGCAAAAGTGAGTTTGTTTGTTTGTTACGTCTTCACGCCTTAATGGCTAAACCGATTTTAGTAGAAATAGTTGCTTTTTTAATAAAAGTGAGAAATGAGGGAGAAGGAGGGAAGAAAGGGGAAAACTTTGCATTGCTATTACAATATTGCAATAAGGCGCAAGGGCAAAAACTACAGGTAGCAGTTCCTTGCAAATCAGGAAAGGGGAACTGTGTTAACCCAAAATTAACTCGAGTGACGCCGCTGGCAAAAGCTAGTAAATAAATAAAAATTAAAAAAATGCTACAATGTAAAACAACCTCCGCAACCCATTACCTCACAGACCTCTAAAAGCCCAGCGCTGGGCATGAACGTAAAAACAAACAGTGATGATTATCCCTCATTACGGGGCGAGGTGTGTCGTTAATCATCGCGTCGTTAGATGACGGTTACGTGATCATTATCTGTGGGGTGGCTGTACCTGTTAGCGGCGAGCAGATTTCAAAATGTTAAAGTTGAGATGGGATTTTTGTTTGGCTGTATTGTTGTTCTTGAAATGTTGGACATCATAAGGCCTACAGTCTGTGGACAGTTTGTATTTTGTGGTTGGTTTGTGTTATTATTTTTATTTGCTTGTAATACGCGAATTATATTATCCTCTCAGCTGGTGCGGCCCATAAATTATGCATTTGCCCAGCTGTGGGACATTACCGACTAATAAAAAAGAGCTTTGCTCTAAAAATGTGTTTGAAATTTTAATACTAAAAACGGTGAAAAACGAACCAATATGTCGGCACGGTACCAATTTAAAACCGGTAAGGTCCTGCAAACCACTGAATTCCTTCTATTTTCTAATAATTGAGGTTAACCATTTCCACAAAATTCTAATAAAATTCGTTAGTTTCGATACTACTTTACTGACCAGAAATTGAAACTACAATCACAAGTATTATTATCAAATACCTATACAAACATGTTAACGCACCTAAGCCCAGTAACCGCTGCATCCACCTGACCCGTCAAGTTATTTCGTGTATTCTCAATTCATATGAGTCATTGAGCGTATAAATAATTTATTTTAATTCGAACCGTATCTGTTTTAATATCATTAGTTATCTTATATTAGGATAATGTTTCTTATTGGTATAACATTTACGCTTGCATTCTCCATAGGGTTGGGTAGAGGGACAGCTACACTTTGAGTAGTTGATTTGTTCTACTGGACAAAAATCCAGGCTTCAGCCTACCACTGATCGTATTGAGATATAACGTTGGGTAAGTTTCCAGTCTTACCAGATGCTGCTGAATACCAGTATTTTACATGGATCGCTCCATGTAAAATGCCTATTTGACCTTCACAACCCAGTTAAAAACTCGGGTAGTAAATTTTTATTTACATTTGATTGAAGATACATCCTACTAATATTATAAATGCGAATGTTTGTGAGGATAAATGGATGTATAGATGTTTGTTACTCTTTCACGTGAAAACGACTGAACGGATCTTGATAACATTTGGCACAGAGGTATGTGTGTGTGTGTCTACATCTCTTTTTATTTACTCTCCTTTCGCAGGTATGCTGTAAGAGATTTCTATAGAAATAAGCATTACCTTTGTACCTGTTTTCTGTTCCTGTTATTTATTTTTTCTGTGTTCAGTGTGTATGTACATAAATTGTTAAAATAGAATCTTTTTTTTTCGACAAAGCCGCGGGGGCCATCTAGAACATACATACAATCAAGTGCTTTTCCCTTTGGGGAAGACAGAAAGCCTCCAAACGTCACCTGCCCCGATCCTATATGTGAACAATAGTTAAAAATACGGCCAAATACGAGTTGGACTCGCGCCCCTCGGGTTCAGTACAAACTTTTGACATAAACGGCCATATGTTTTGACTGCTTGGAGTTAGAAGGTTGATTTTTTCACAACTCCAAGAGACCACATTCTTAAGTTTCCTTACTAATATTATAAAAGCGAAAGTGAGTTTGTTTGTTTGTTTGTTTGTTACCTCTTCACGCTTTAATGGCTAAACCGATTTTGATGAATTTTGGTACAGAGATAGTTGGGAACCAGAAGACGGACATAGGCTAATTTTTATTAAAAAAAAGTGGGGTATGAGGGAGAACGAGGGAAGAAAAGAGAAAACTTAGCGTTGCTATTACAAATCCATCAGGCGCAAGAGCAAAAACTGCAGGTCTGTTTGGTGTGTTATACCGAATTTAACGCGAGCGAAGCCGCCGGCGAAAGCTAGTATGTTATAATTTAATTCAACTCGATACCTCCACGAGTTTCCAAAATAAAGGGTCTTGCCAGACAGACGGACAGATAGACGGATATCAAAGTGATCCTATAAAGGTTCCGTTTTGGAATAAAGTTCCTTATCGCGTGTTTAGACGGAAAAAATTAAGACCAAAAGTTATAACGACACTTTTTGCTATAGTTGTAAGCCGCGCGGCGTGCGCGTGTTTCTCTGTCTGTCTCTCTCTCTCTCATAGAAAGCAAGCCAGTTATTTTCGTTTCGTCTTTCTATTTCGCATTGAACAGTGTGGTGTCGTGACGATTATTTTTGTTGAGTGTATACAGGTTTTTCGTACATAATAAATAAGAACTTCGTTCCATCTGGGTGTCCCTTGATACCTCTTTAGTTTTTTTACCTTTTAAGGCACGGAACCATAAATGAACTTGCAAGAATATGTTATTAGCGTATTTTTAACCACTGAGCCATCGCGTATCACGTTTCTTATAGCAATAGATTTTAATAAGTACAGAATAGTGATAGTTCTGTGGTTGAGGTGTCGAGTAACGGAATGTTGTGGGTTGCATTCCAGAAGTGTAATAATGTTGTTTTATTTTAGTAGGTATTAGGGTCTGGTGTCAGTATCTTTAATTGCTGGAATGTGGTTTGTAGAAAGTTGATATTGAAAATCACATCAGTCATCATTTTTCGCTCTCTTATCATCATTTTCCTGCCCACTGCCCATTTTATTTGGGGTCGGCGCAACACGTTTTCTTTTTCCATTCTCCTCTCTCAGACGTCACGGCATCATTTACTCCTTTCACCTTCATATCATTCCTCACACAATCCATCCATATTTTCTGTGGCCTTCCTCTCGCTCACCGTGCTTTCAGATCCATCACTCTTTTAGTCACATGTGCTTCGTCCCTCCTCATTACATTTTTCACTGTCTCTTATCCAAATTTATTTGCGGTGTTCCTTCTCCATATTTCTCTATTAGCTGTCATCTCAAATTTATGTCTTTAGATAGAAGTATCTATTTATGCAAACAATCAGTCCATCTATATGATAAATGTATAATCCTTACTAATATTATAAAAGCGGAAGTGAGTTTGTTTGTTGGTTACGTCTTCACTCCTAAATCGCTGAACCGATTTTGAATGAATTTTGGTACAGAGATAGTTAGGACCCTGGAGACCGACATAGGCGAAAAAAAAATGAGAAAAGGGGGAGAAAGAGAGAAGAAAAGGGAAACCTTTGCATTGCTATTACAATAAATAAAGCGCAAGGGCAAAAACTACAGGTAGCAGGTAGCTGCAAAATTTAACGCGAGCCAAGCCGCGGGCAAAAGCTAGTAATATTATAAAGAGTAGAGGAAAGATTTGTATTTTTGGATGTAACGAGTAAACTCAAAACTACTGGACGGATTTAAAAAAAATTAAGGGACGCATCCTAACTATATTATAGTTTGACAGCATTAAGAATAGTTAATATTATTATTCATTATATTATATTATTATTCATTATTATTATTCAATTTAGAGAATATCGCAATCCAAGTGTTCCAAAATTGACGTTTTTTTACTAAAAATAGTGTATGTCAAGCTAAATCGGACTATCTTTAATTGCGACTTAAATGGTGTTGAATAAAAATCAGATGTGATTACGTATGTCATTTTAGTCTTAGTCTAGTTTAATCCGGTAGATGATCAGATTCAGCACCACTATAAACTCTACCCACCCCTCAACAAGTTCATAGTCAACACCATGACCTTACAATTACCTGTCAAACCCAATCGATCACCAGAACATTCACCTTTTCAAAAAAAGAATTCGAACGCAATCGTTTTAAAACTCAATCGTTCAGAAACGCGTTAAATAAACACTTGGACGCGTGACTTTTAATATCTCCATACATTAAAAAATATCAAATTATAATATTAAGCTCATCTTGGATGGGTATTCATTATTTTCTTGTACAAAGGTACCCTGTGGTGCCTTGGCCGGGATGAGGGTGTCAGTGTGGCTACCTTTTCTGACGTCTCGATTATGTTGTTTGTATTAAGATTAAATTGATGATAAATCTGTGTTGGTCTGTGTGTTTTTGTGGCCCGTTGTTAAGTTTATTTGTTGCTAAGTAGGTTATGATGTAATGGTCTATTTGGATGGGTTAATTTTGTGTTTGGATAGAGATTTTTTTGTAATTATCTTATTGAGTTAAAACGGCATTTCGTATCATGATTGGCATAATTATTATTGCAAATATAAACTCATACCTTTTTTTCTCAATGAGGTAGGCAGAAACTCTACCTATTACGATCCATACATACATACTATTAGTGTCTGTTTCATATATTTTGCAACTTTTAAAAATACTTGAGGAACAAGTCAAAGTTAAAATATTATAGCGACTCAATATTATAGCGACGAGCTTTCTTTAATTCTGAGTAGTCATATTAAATGACACGAATACATAAATGAAATATGAAAACAAGCAGACCCGAGTTTAAATCGAGCAAACCCATTTATAAAGCAGTAATGTAAGCCAATGTGTATTGCATATTTAAGTCTTACCAGAGAAAATCGGAATTTAATATACATATTTCTGACCATTTTGCGCTTAAAACCAACCCAACTTTTGCAACTTTACTGAACTGTATTCCAATGCCTTAAGGATGGTTATTCCAACAAATTGAAGTTGAATTAATTGGTGAATTGTCTTTTATTTAAAACACACTAATGAAACTCTATTGAACTTTATTCCACTGTTTTAAGAGACAGTTTTGCTTGATTTTTCAGTTAAACGAGCTTGTAAAGATGTATTGTATTTTAAAAGATTCTGTAAAGAAATTTTCTATGTATTACATGATCATAGTGTAATGGCGTAATTATGAATACCTACTCTAAGATATTTATCTTATGTGTATAGATGTAAACATTGTAACTCTCTGTCTTTTAATAAGGTTAAGAAATTTTAGTTAGTTTTAGCAATGCTAAGTTTTCCCTTTTCTTCCCTCTTTCTCCCTCATATCTTAATCTTTTTTTTTAAATAGCTTATGGCCGTCTCCAGGGTCCCAACTATCTCTGTACCAAAATTCATCAAGGTCGTTCTAGCCATTTAGGCGTGAAGACGTAACAAACAAACTCACTTTCGCTTTTATAATATTAGTAAGGATAAGGAAGTAAGGATGACGATGAGCTCTCCTATAGTCTACAGATATTGACAACACTGTAACACTGAATTTCTTTAATCTCAATGTTTCTATCATTTCTACCTACTCATCATGGGAAAAACAGTTGAAGTTTATACAACTGCATGTAATACTAAATCCGAGGGTTCTTTGGTTGCTTTATTTTCTGTAATAACCAACAAAAGCGCCATCCACAAAGGCGATTCAAAAACATTATTTCTAAAATTCAGAATCGAACGCAACTCAGCTACTTGTGATTCCTTCCTCTCAGTCGTAATTTATTTATGGATATATATTTAAGCATTATGTATTTATACAAGTATTTATTAATATTTACTTATAAATGTGTTTATAATAGGTTCCACAAACATATATTTTTCTCATACTCTCTCACACACTATCGTCTACATTTCGTTCTCATATCTCCTTTCGCAGGTCTGCTGGTAGAAATTTCTTAAGAAATAAGCAGAACCTTTGTACTCAAATTTAATATGTTTTTTCCTGTCTTGTCTACTGTGGGTACATAAATTATTAAATAAATAAATAAATATAACCAACCAACATGAAGCCCCAAGAGATCAACCACCAATTAACTCCTCAGGTCAAACTATGATTACCTTAGCCCCATTTCTATACTCCTATCCATTAATATCTGAACAAGTAATACCCAATACCAAGTTTGACAGTTAAAAAATGCTACCGTAGAGCTTCGAAGAGCTTTGTAACAACATCATTAGAGCTTCTGACTCTCCATAAAAGAGCAAATAGCCGGTAAGCTTATGCCTTATTATGGTGGGGTGACCATGGAGTTTGGTTATGGAAGGACATGTTTCGGGAACCTATGTTAGTTAGGGATGCTAGGTTGTATGGCAAAGCCTTGCACGACTAAAATATTTGCAAAAATGTATCCATTTTAATTTTTCCTAAAACTCAGAAACTCAGAGAATATGTGAAGTTATCAGTCTCAACTGGAACCAAAGTACGTTAGAGAAACAATTTATTTTTTTGTAAACAAAAGAAAACGTTGCCCCACACTAGAAATTTCTTCGGTATCGTGGGTACAACAATTAAACTCACATATATTTAAAACAGCCAGACCCAACAACTACCTGTAGGTCATTTGTTCCGTGTGGAGATCAAACCCGCGACAAAATCGCGATCATACAGTCGATTGCTCAACCACTGCGAAAACCGTGCCGTCAAATACATTGTCAATTACTATGCACAAATGGGAGCGCACAAAATGTACACTCTCTGTTTTCGCAGGACTGTTGGAGACAAGTGCTTTAACGGGGATACCACGCCACCAATTGCCGAATTCCAAGCGGTTGTTAGAAAAAACCCAAGATCACCCACCCTGATTTGAGTATTAACCAAGAACCGTCACTTTGAATCCTGCAACATAGGGTATCCTAGTGCGGGATCTAGCGTCTTATCTAACTGTGTTACAAACGATGTAACTTTTATGAAATAAAATCATTTAGAATTTACATTTAAGTGTGTGTGTGTGTGTGTGTCAAGAAGTGGTCCAAGCAAAAGCTTCAGCACGATGGAATTATTGTGCAATTTTCCGGTCATTAATTCTTAAATCCCGGACACATAAAAAGCATGGTCACCCGAACATAACTGCTTAAATAAACATCGTTAACAGTGATAGATATGGGTAGTTATGAAAATAAACCAAAAGATGCTAACTTAACGAGCTTGAGTACCACTGACCGATTGTTGACGGTTGTTATGATGTGTTTGTAATACATTGATTGGTTTGTATGTAAGTTTAATAACTGATGAAGTTGATTTTAAAGAAACTAAACACTGAATTAATATGAAATTAAAATAATTAATAAGTACCCGGTTTCTGGAATAAATATTTATTTGACAATGATTATTGATTAAACAAAAATAAACGAAAGTCTAGAAATTGTATTAAAAAAAAAACAAAACCATTTATTTCAATTAGACCATTACAGGCACTTTTGAGTGTCAAGAAACAAAATTAATCTACAGTCCCGGTCACAAGGCATAATAACTTGTGAAAGTACTGTAGTTGCCCATTCCAAAGCGTTGATCTCTATGGAGAAGAATGGGCAAGAAACTTCATGGACACTCTTTTAAATTATAATATTTTTACAAAATTGTATTTACATCATTCATGTTGAGATCACACAAATATGTGAGAACGATGTAGAAAGACGTGCACAGTTCATAAGTTACTCTAACAATAACAGCGGTTGACTAACGCTTGATAATTCGTATTATAACTTTTATGTTGATTTGCATAGGTATTTATTTTATTAGACAAAACAAAATTAAATGTTTAACAAAACGAGAGTGTCTCCAATGGAAGAAGAAAATTATGAAAAGAGCTTCGAACTTACATTTCATGTTTCTAAATAAAAACTACCAATAAACCAAAGATTATGTCAATTAAATATTAAACATATGTTTTTAATTTTTCTTTCTTCTTTCAACATCTAGCCAGCGATGTACTTCAACCAAACCGACATACTCACGTCGCCATCTTTACCCGGCCTATCCAATACAAGCCCGGGAAGGTACCCTGCTGTGACGTACCTAAGTTTATCCCTTTCACATCAATTGAAAATATATTATATTTGTCCTTTTTCCTCGCAGCCAAACAGTTTAGTGGCGTGATTGCTTCTAGCCTTATGAATATTTAGATTTGTCTAGGAGATTAATCTTGTTTGATTTGCGATAAAGTCTTGTTAGAGCTTTTGTGGAGGATAGTACTAAGTAACACTGAATCCGGAGTTGCGGGTTGTTCGAAAAAGATACCACGGCCCAGGAACATAAAGGGCAAAAAAAGGAATATGGGTGGGTTTTAGTCAGTAAAAGTCTGACACGCTGCGCCCAGAATACGGGAAGTTATTTGATGTTTACCCATACACAAAAAAAAAACAATTTAGGGTTGCTATTTCAAAGTTACAAAAACCATGAGAATAAAAAGGACATTTGCAATAGGTTTCAATAATTAGTAAATGACGATGAAGTTGAAACAGCGAAAGTAATTTTTTGGCAGTTTAGACATTTTGATGCCACGCAGAGAATCGGGAGACGGATTGTGTCAGCTATTTAGCAACAAGCAAATCTCTATCTATTGCAAGTGAACATATAATATAAAATGGTTTTTGTACCATTACCTAGGTATGTTTTATGCAGTGTTTATCAGGCTTTTCTCAGTGGCAGATGGAGTTTGAATTTGCGCTTGATTGATACCTATAGGGATTGACAGCTTTTACATAGATGAGTTACCAAATGCTGAAATTAAGGAACACTCAAAAAATGGAACTTTCCGAAATCTTATACCACCAGTTTTTTTCGGCTTATTCTTGCGGTACAATCGATACTGAGTCTTAATTATCTAGTTTAAAATAATCTGTGTATTAGTAGGTAGTGTTGGCTTTTTATACAAGTGGGTTTGTTGTTATATAACTGTCATTAAAAGTTATAACAGTGTTAAAGAATATTTAGAGAATAAGTCGTTAGTAACATAAAAAAAAAACACTTATTTTATCATATCCAACAAATACATATTAAATGTTGATCAATATTATTACTACAATACAATTTCAATCTTTATTACAAGAAATAATTAATTTAAGTCACAAATTCATGATTACTAATAGTTAATAATATAAGCCTTATAAGTCATAATTTGGCAGTATATGCTGGAACTAATATTACAACATCTATTGTACCATATTCTTACAAATAAACATTTTTGATTTGATTTGAGTCTTTAAACACTAACTAACATTATTATTAAAGCTTGAAACGGGAAGTTTACCATGTTTGTTATTTATTCGAGTTTTCAATATTTCGGCGATGTTGCAAACGCCATGATCACGGATGAACTGAAGTTATCGTGGGTGGATGTTCATGAGCAGACAAATTGATTGATTTGTTAAACTCCTTTAATGAAAAGAAAAGGTATACGCTCTTTAAAGTACAGCTGATCAATACAAAAATATGAAACTAATGCCCTGTCTAAAGCAGAGGGGCTTGCCAGAGCCTCCGCCTGCCGGGGTTACGGGTTGTTCGAAAGAGATACCGCGGCCCTGGAACGTAAAGGGCAACATGGGTGGGTTTTAGTCAGTAACACACACTCCCACCCGCTCCGCCCAGAGCGGGGGAAGTTATTTGATGATTTCCCACCCCAAAAGAAAGCCCTGTCTAAATATTCTTAACTCTATACATGTTATGATCACTTCGCAGCCGTTGCGTGTGAAGTACAAAACGTATGAATTAATTACACGCGAGCCATTCCTTAGTACGATTGCTTATACGTCTGTTTGTCTGTGTGTTTGTATGTTTGCTTGTGTGTGTGGTGATAACTGACAGGTAGATAGCGATGCTGTTTTAGATGAGGAGTGATGGAGAAAAGTTATAAAATGTTTATGTGAAGATCATATTTGTCTATACTTATATTATTTTAAAGAGGAAAGATTAGTTTGTTTGTTTGTATCGAATAGGCTCCAAAACTGTTGGACAGATTTTAACTATTTTTTCACTAATAGGAAGCTACATTATCAGGAAGTAACATAGGCTATACAACATACGGGAGCCGCATCAACTAATGACGCGGGTGAAAGCCGACCGATGTAGTGAAATATTAATGAACGACATATTAATATGAGAAGACTGCTTCGCGCAAGGTAGAGCACCAGCAAGATACTCAGATGCGATCAAGAAGGCTGTTTGGCCTCCAACAACCTTCTTGATCGCGTCTGACTTTTCTCACGGAACAAGCTGCCTGTGTTTCACACTGCCGGAGACTGCGTGGCTTGGAGACGGATCAAATGATCGTAATCCTCACCAGTGAGAGAACGACAAAGAAAAACGGGTTTATACATTTTGTGTAGCTGTCCCAAAACTGGATTTAGCTCCGACAATATCCTGATTAACAAAAAAGACATAAAACTATCTAATTGGTGCACTGTGGGGAATCTTTGTATCATTGGTAGAAACCAGGTTAGCTCAGGAGCTGTTTGCATTTAACAGAGAAAATGATTAATGAGAAGTTGAAAAAAAGTATTGAACTGTCATTTGTTTTTTTTTTTTAATTTTGCCACAACTCCTGATGTGAAGCGATGATGCGGCCCAGGCGACACGCTTGCCTTTAAGAAACCGATTCAATCGAATCGAATCGAATTTGAAGAGGACCATATTAAAATGATTAGGGAACAGGGACGGCGGCAGTGAATTCCAAAGACTGGCGGTTCCCACTATAAATGCGCTTTGTTCGGGATTTACCGAAAAGTTTATGCTTATACCTAGAAAATCATCCTTACTAATATAATAAAAGCAAAAGTGAGTTTGTCTGTTTTAATGGCTCTTCACGCTTTAATGGCTAAACCGATTGTGATGAATTTTGGTACAGAGATAGTTGGGACCCTGGAGACGGACATAGGCAATTTTTTTTAAAGTGGGTTGTGAGGGAGAAAGAGGAAAGAAAGAGGAAGAAAATTTAGCGTTGCTATTACAAATCAATAAGGCGCAAGGCAAAAACTGCAGGTAGCAGGTATCTGCAAATCAGGAAAGGGGAACTGTGTTACCCCGAATTTGTCGCGAGCGATGCCGCGGGCAAAAGCTAGTTGTATATATACAACCTGCTACTAGTAACCACAAATTCAACAAGGCTAACCCCGGTTTAATTAAGATAAAACTTAGATCACACATATGTAATCTCTCCAAACTTAACTGTAACCCAATTGCTACAAGAAAGTTAACACGTAACTTCAAATTACCATTAAAATCCTACCACTTAACCTTATCAGATGCACCATTCAAATTACTCGAATACAAATTACATTCATTCAAATCTGAATGTGAACGTTAATGCGAGTCATTCGTTCATTCTTGACAAATTAATTCGTTCGTTCATTCGAAGCTTGCATGTTAATTAGAAGGCTTTAAATAATGAGATGCACGTAAATGAGGTAATTTTTAAAACGTGTGTATTTGTTTTTTTTAATTTGAAGTTTCAATTGGTGTTGGTATTGGCTGATTATGTTCTGAGTAGTGTTTTTAATTTGTCAGGTGGTGATAGGAATTTGAATTACGAAATGGAAAAAAATAGTTTATTTTTAAAATGTTTTAGCAGAATGAGCAGTTCATCCTACAATTAAGTATTCAATTGTCAATTTCTTTTTAAAGTGCCGTACCTCAAAGGTAAAATCGGAACCCTTTTTTTTTGGGGTGGGAAATCATCAAATAACTTCCCCTGCTCTGGGCGAAGCGAGGGGAAGTGTCGAACTTTTACTGACTAAAACCCACCCATGTTCCTTCCGGGTTCCGGGGCCGTGGTATCTCTTTCGAACAACCCGCAACCCCGGCAGGAAATCGGAGCCCTTATAGGATCATTTCGGTGTCCATCTGTCTATCTGTTAAGACCCTTTATCTCGGCAGCGCGCGGAGGTATGGAGAAAGAGGTATGAAATTGAAACCATACACTCAAGTCTATAGTCCCTTGAAGGTGTGAATGAATCATCCCTCTAAGTCTACGCAGTCAAAAGATATGGCCGTTTATGTCGCAAGTTTGTACGGAACTCTCGGTGCGCGAGTCCAACTCACACTTGGCCTTTTTTAACACGGGTTAGGTACTGTAGGTTATGCATGACTCAAATTTGCTTGATTCCAATAAATCCTTTTTATATTTCACTTCCTAGTGTACTTCCTACCATAGCTTTCTAAGGTCCGAGTGCCCAACTAGTTTTTTGGGATATCGCTATAGCAGTTGGTAGACTCTTCACGACGTCCATCGTGGCAATGCTGCCAACCTGCAACTTTTCCTATTGACAGTGATGTGGACGAATTTTGTGACGCCCTGTATTTTTTTTTACACGAAGCTTTCTTATAAGAACTGCAAAATAAAAAAGATACTCGGAAGGACTTGGGGTAGGCACTTGCACACAAGTGAGATAGCAACAGCTATTACATTAAAAGAACCAAGGGCTTTTATTGCTTTTCTTAATATCTTCGAATAAAATAAAATGTTAACCCAAGTTAGGAATTGTGGGAAGCTTTTGCCCAGCTGTGGGACAGTATTGTGTCTGTGTCTACTTTAATCGGTATACAAACTAAGGCATTATTATTTGATTTTCAAAAAGGACAAAATACTCTTTAATTAAGAAAATTATGTTTTTTTTTCTGGATTTTCTTGTGTGTAAAGTTACTCATTTCCCCTTTTTATTTGCTTATTGATTATTAAAATAAAACTAATTAGCTTTAATATTATTCTAATAAGCAGCAAATATGACTTTTCAGAAAAAAAAAATATTCATCACTTTCAAGGTTATATAAACCCTAGGCCTAACTTAAAAATAGGCCTATAACTAAAACCAGTAGTACCCACGAGAGAGATGGCAACATTTACCAATTTTCCAATCATAGCAAAGAGTGAGACAGACAAACCCCTTACCCACACGAGCGAGCAGGACGGCAATACAAAGACAATAGTGCTCAACCGTGCTGAGCTCTGATTGGTCGACTGGTTAGTTCCAATTATTTGTAAATGCGTGAGAGTACTTGTAACGTACTTCTTTTTATTTTGTCCTTAAAATTACAGAGTTTGTACCTTATACTTTTAGAATTACAGTTGGTTTTTGGTTAAGTTGGTTGTCTTGTATGGAGTTGTAAGTTAGTATGGATTATCGGGTTATCACTTGCTTAAGTTAAGTTCATTCTAAGTTATGTTGTGTAGTGTGAAAAATGGTAATTAAGGGCGACTATTTTCCTGCCGGGGTTGCGAGTTGTTCGAAAGAGATACCACGGCCCCGGAACGTAAAGGGCAATAGAAGGAACATGGGTAGGTTTTAGTCAGCACAAGTCTGACACTCCCAAAAATAAGGGTGACTATTTTGAAAAGGTTTGCGTTCATAACTAAACGTTTGAAAAGCGCTTCAGGGCGACATTCTCAAAGCTCATAAAATGTAAATGTCTTCTGTATATCACTTTAACAAGAAGTATTTTATACATTATTTATGTTCTTTTGTTTTACTATTTCTTATTCGTCTGGGGTGTTTGTAGCAACGTTTAGGTAACCTTATAGACAAGATTAACTGTATAGGCTACATTTTTACATAGTTTTTCCCTTCACAACCATAACATTGTAAAAATGATGACGTAAAAAAAATTATCAAATGATGTAATATTGTGACACTTTTAATAATTTAATTTATTCTTAAATTAAATATTTGCACACCACATTTAATGGTAGAATGTAAATCATCATCAGCCTAGCCTTTTCCCAACTATGTTGGGGTCGACTTCCAGTCTAACCAGATGCAGCCGAATATCAGTTTACACGGAGCGACTGCCTATCTGACCTCCACAACCCAGTTAGTACTGGGTAATACGATACCCCTTGCTAAGACTCAAAAATCTTGAAATGACAGCCGGGACCAAGCAACGGCTCAACGTGCTTTCCGAGGACGGAGGAAACTCGGTCACCCATCCACAGACCAACCTAGGCAAGCGCGTCTTAACCTAATGATCGACCCGAGCGGCTACTATTGTTTAGCCACGAGCTCCTCTTACATTCTAGAATGGAAGAATGTAAATGGGCTATATTAATGTTAAGATCATACATGATACTGCTTGTACACCTATATACTGGCAAATAAATTATTCTTATTCAATTATCATTAAGTATCCCAATTTATTTGGAGTCTGCACAGCATATATTTCTTCCATAGTTCTCATCATCTCCCAAGACCCAAACCCACTAGTTACTGGACTATTAAACCTGACAGCGGTGAAGAAAACAGATCGCTTTTAGCGATAAGACCGCCCATTGTGTAACCCTATTTATAAGTTGAATACTGTTACTATTTTCATTTGTATGGTGTACATAATAAAGCATAATCTATTCTATTCTATATTCTACCTTCTATAAGTGAGAAGCCCAGTACCTAGTGGCTGCTCCATCACAAAGGCATTCCAACTTGAACAAATTCGCTTATAGTCTGACGACCAATTGCAAATGGAAAACGAAATAAAAAAATCTCATCAGACACTTCATTTTATTCAAAAATTACCGACAAATATTGCATGAAAGAAAAGAAAAAACGATTCAGGGGCTTTTCCCTGAACTGTACCTTCCACCTTTTGCTTTCAGGAGCATTCTTTTTTTTTGCAGATGGGAAATAATCAAGTAACTTCCCCCGCTCTGGGCGGAGCGGGGAGGAGTGTCAGACTTGTACTGACTAAAACGACACGGTTGGCGCAGAGGCTGAGCGTTTGACTGCCGAACTACGTGTTGCGGCTCCCGCACGGAACAAATACATATTTGTATGACCTACAGATAGTTGTTCCGGCTCTGGCTGTTTGTGTTTATGTGTTTAAATGTTTGTAAACGCACCTATGATACAGGAAAAATCCTAGTGTGGGGCAACGTTTTAAAAAAAAAATACCCACCCATGTTCCTTCTATAGCCCTTTATGTTCCGTGGCCGAGGTATCACTCTAGTAGGGTAATGACTTTTGTCGATTGTCTTTTTATCATTATGGCATTCAAAACATAACAAAAAATTATAAAACGCCTGTAATCGTGCAAAGGCAAGTAGAGGTGTTCCAAATAGTACAACCACCTTTCGTCAGTTATAAGTATTTAAGGCAAATTTAATGGGGGTGAGCCCATTGCCATCAAAAAGGCACTAACCCAAACTTCCTGATGGAAAATCCTAATAATACTTTGCTCCAAACGGGAACAGGGTTCTAAAAAGGCCACTTTAGTAGAATCATAAAATCATGCTAGTATGTCTGGTGTTTTGTGAAACAAAGTATGCAAGAGTGTCCACTGTTCCATGTTAGTTTTAATTAAAAAAATAAATAAATAAATATCTTGGGACAACTCACACACGGTCATCTGATCCCAAGCTAAGCAGAGCTTGTGTTATGGTAACAAGACAACTGATATACATACTTATATAATTTATAAATACATACATATTATAGATAAATCACACCCAGACACAGAACAAACAATCATGCTCATCACACAAAGTTTGTCCTGGGTGGGAATCGAACCCACGACCTCCGGCTTAGCAGTCAGGGCCAATAACCACTAGACCAACAGGCCCGTCAAAATTGAACCTATTGTAAGTTTTTTGTTTCTATGTTCATTATCGAATTGGTGTTATACCGGATTATAATATGAATTACGTACCAGAACTTGCGTCTACTAGGAATGGGGGTTTCTATAAAATATTAATCTCAGTTTACTCTACAAAGATCGATTGATTGATAACCGTTAGTGTTGATTTATATCCAAAGATGGCGTTACTTACTCTGAGTTAAAGTGTAGATATCTTTTAATGTCCTTTACTATAAAATCAATTACTTAACTACTTGATAAAATAATCTCAATAATGTATATGTCTTCAACATTAATTTTGAAGACATTTATTTCGTTACTATATTATCGTTAATATAGTAACGAAATAAAAATTTATTGATTTTTTTTCATACGTTTATTGCGAACACCTCTACAATCTAGTTAGTACTGGGTAATACCTCTTGGTAAGATTGGTCAGACTTTCAGGCCACTGACCTGTAAAGACTGCCAAGATCTAAAATTGACAGCCGGCACCAAAGACTTAACGGGAGAAATCTTAGTGTGTTATAGTTGATACCCACCCATCCACGGACCAACCTAGGCAAGCACGGCCCGAAGATCGACCCGAGCGGCTGTTATTATTTAACTATGCCTTTAGGCAATAGACAGATGTGTAACTTTTTAATTTAAACTAGGTTGTGGAGGTCAGATAGGCAGTTGCTCCATGTAAAATACTGGTATTCAAGTTAGACTAGAAGCCGATCCCGACATAGTTGGGGAAAGGTTGCCACAAACTAAACTAAGCTCTAAAAATCACTAAAATTTAGTTTAGATCTGTCTAACGACGTTCCCTATTCTGAAAGTTACACAGCTTAACTATATTTTAAGTAGTTTGACAGTATTAATTATATAAGTAGTTTAGTTACTCAATTTACAAAATCTCAATCTCACTATTCTGAAATCGAAATTTTTTACCAAAAATTGTGATTGTCAAGAAATGGAATAAAATTAGATGTGCAATTTTAATCTTAGTCTAGTTTTATCCGGTACTTCATTAGAATCGGCGCCATTTTCAAACTTTGAACCCTCGGACTACAACTCATAAGACGGGGGCTTTTATCACGAGATACTCAAAATGATACTTGTTAATAATCACATCATCAAGATTTAACCTTTTTATAAAGTACATTAGTGGTACCAACCAGTAAATTAATTACACGTTTACCGTAACCACGCTGTCAACTCAAACGAAACTTTAACCGAAACCTAGTATTTAACCACCTATCATTAACTATAAACGGTTGATCATTTAAAAATATAAGTTTAAGGGGATCTACACACAAATTCGACTCGGCATGATTCGGGCGGCAAAATCAAATTATGTTGTTCCGACCCAATTATCATCATTTTCCTGCCCTTGTCCCATTCTGTTTGGGGTCGGCGCAACACGTATTTTCTTCCATTTTCCCCTATCAGATGTCACGGCATCACTTACTCCTTTCTCCTTCATATCATTCCTTACACAATCCATCCATCTTTTCTTTGGCCTTCCTCTCGCTCTCCGTCCATCAACATTCAGATCCATCACTCTTTTAGTCACATCATCACATGTCCTTCATCCCTCCTGTTCCGACCCAAATATGATTCAAATATAGAATTTGATCGGCACGAGCGGGATTAATGCCTATCATGTTTGTTACTTTGGGTCGGCTTTTATCATCAGCAGTCTACAGCTACAAGTATGCCTCTCCTATCGCACTCAGCCTAATTCTTGGCAACTCTCATCCAGCTGCTATCAGCGTCCCTGTGGAGATCATCACTCCAGCTATCCTGGGTCGGGTTTATTGTTTCACAAATATTATCAGTATCCTCTTGGCTGTTTTCGGCCAGCGACCAATTACAGAGGAGATTAGCTATTGGTACACTAGATATTATTGTGCATAAGTGGTTGCGCAGACACATGTGCATTCTCGGTGATATTTAAAAGCGCAAGTGTGTGTGCACAGTGTACCTTCTGTTATTTCAGTCTCTTAGTCCGATAAGACAATAATTTGACAAGGTCGAAAACAGATCAGGAGAAAAATCTGCAGCTCGACGTCTCCGAAGCACGGAGGTATCATACCGCCAACTTCAAAACTCCGAAGAAGCCCTTTTTTGTTCGATCCAGAACCCCAAGCTCAACAGTTCCACTTGTGACTACAAGACCAGCAAATACTGCTTATTCGAATGTGCCGAGCCGAAAGTCAGTGTGGAGCACCCCTCATAACTGTTTGTGAAAGGTTAAAGACAACGCGTTGATGTCTTTATAATGACAGTAAACTTGCCTTGTGATGATCTCAGTAATTCTATAAAATTATATGATTTCAATAAATTATTGTTTCATAATTTTCCAATTTAGTAGACTATAGACTCTGTAATGGTTTTTAAAACATCTGCCCTAGTTATAGATTTTTTTTCGTAAGTAGGTAAGCTGTTATTTTACGTATAGGTTATTTTTCTTAGTTGTCATTTTTGATCGACTTATAGTTTAAAATACATGGAGCTGTCAAATTGTGTGTTTCATATTAAAACAATAGGTAGTGGGTATAAATTGACTGATAGACTGGTAGTCACAATAGTCTACGTCGCAAGCATCTATGTCTAAAATAATTGACTTTAGCCAACTCCTGTCGTCTGTAAAAGGACTTTAATAAGAAGACGCGCAAAAACTATCTCCAAGGCTTGCTGTATAGGTGTCTGTTGGAGGTTGTAAGATACCTATTAAAATAAAACTTGAAACAAATAAAATGAGACTTAAGTTATATAAGTATTCAGATATCTTAAATGTTACCATAAGTCGACTATTACATTTTATATAATAGAATATATTGACTATTACATTTAGTAGGTGTTTCAGGAAAGTTTAGGACTTCTAACTGTCGTTGTAACCTTAAGTTACCTGTCATAACTTGAAAGAAATTGTGGGAGTTCCAACAGACAATGTAACACTTAGTTTCCAAAGCGGCAAAAACGTGATAGTAATATGTTTGCCTGAATATGATATTTGCCTTGGTAGGTGGTGTATCGCGGGAGACGACTCACCCGCCTCCGTAGACGCGGGTCTGTAGACGATGGGTAGTTCACCGTTCTGTCCATCTAGTGATGACAGGCCGTGTCTGCGGCGTGTTCATATTGCACGCGCGCCAAAAAAGCGATGTCAGCAAAGCATAGGGTCCCACTAGGGCCACCGCCTGCCGGGGTTGCGGGTTATTCGAACGAGATATAGCGGCCCCAGAACACAAAGGGCAAATGATAAGTATAATTTAATAATTTTGTTGATTTCAAAATGAATCATTTATAATTAATATTAAGAATTTGTTTAATTTGTTTGCTGTGCCCTACAGGGTCCGTAATTGTACCTTAGCTTTAAGCCTATTTTAAGATCTTCAGTCATTATGGAATGCAATAAAGATATGAATAGTATGAATATGGAACACGGATTGGTTTTAGTCAGTAAAAGTCTGACAATCCGTCACGCTCCACCCCGCCCAGATCGGGAGAAGTTATTTAATGATTGCCTATACGAAAAAAAACAGCTAATGCTACTAGTAGCTCTTATATTGTAAAGTCCTTGTTCAAATATTACTTAAAGCAACTCTTGCCACTTCTTGTCAAAGAATCAGCAGACAATTTGCCTAAAAGACTAACGGAAAAACTTCGTGCACGATCAACATAGCTTCACCTACCTAGTTTAAACATAAAGCTTTAAATCTCGAATCTAAACTAATGAAAGCTTAATTAAAATGGGTGCGTGTTTATGGTCGAGGAAAGTGGCAAGTGTGAGCGGTATTATTTAACGATGCGGGTATAAATTACGGCGGGAGAATGAGAGCCACGCCCTGCGCCCAGCCGCCGCCGGCGATACGGGTGGGGATGAGTCGATAGATGAAATCTATCGATAGAATTGACCTTTGGCTAGTCCAGGCTTCTTAGCATTTGCCGGTGCTGCCGGTTAGTTCGAAAGTGATACTTCGGCCCTGGAACACAAAGAGCAAAAAAAGAAACATATATGGGTTTTGGTCAGTACAAGTGACACTCCCTTTTGTTTCGCCTAGAGTTAGAGAAGTTATTTGAGAATATTCCAATCGAACAATAAGGAGAGGACTTTGCCCAACAGTGGGCTTATACGGGCTGACAGTTTCAGTATTATAATTATTATTTTGTCACAAGTCTGCTACCATAAATAAAATAACATAGCGAGGAAAATTGTTCCACCGTAATACAGTGTATACTAGTACGGGGAACAGAGTGAATCAGTTCTGTGTTAACAACCATCCATAATGAGTACCGATAAACACCAAACAAAAAGTGTCTACTACCTCTACTACTTATTTGTAAGTAACTTGAATTGTGCAAGGTTGTTATTTTTGCTTAATTGAAAAAAAAAGTTTTTTTTTTTGTAATTAAATGGTCAAAGTAATTAGATTAGATATATTTATTTGCTCAAACATGTTTTTGTGTTTACATACAGAAAGAAAAATGCATGTGTACGATGACATAAAAATAATAAAAATAGTTCAGACATGTTTGCCACATACAATGGCGTGCAAACGTTTTAAATGTTGAAATTGTGTCGTCATTAAATAATTACATAACAATATAATTCGTTTTAAGTGAAATTAGCAAAAGATAAGAAATGTTAAAATTATACATGGCAAAAATAAAACTGTCAGTGAATTAAGTGATAATGTCAAAATTATAAAAGTTAAAGTGCATAATAATATATCAATTATCTATGTCACAGTAACTGGCTCTGTCAGAAATTCGTTAATGTTGTAATATGCTTTGTTAGTTAGGAACGATTTTAGTAATAATAATTTATCGATACCCGTATCCCTACAGCGCGTCCCATCACTATTGCTCTCAGTAACAAGGCAGCATCGAACGATGCATTCTGGTGATTAACCATTATTATATAAAGTAAATTCAATAATGGCCCGGTGCTAACTCGATGTTTACTGATGGCCAGTAATCTTTACAAAATGATTTTCAACCCTAACGCGTTTTAAAAATTAAGTTTAAAGTTCTTCAGCAAGATCTCAACGAATTTTGACTTCGACAAAATTAATTTTGCAGTCAAAAAAGTATTTAAGCCATAGAGTTTTTAGGAGATTCTTGTTTATGATCTGTAAGTGGAGATTTGTGATCGTTATAGGGTAATACTAACCAGTGTTGCCAGTATATCGCAAATTACCCACATAAAGGGTAATTGTGCGAAATTTTAGGGGTTGTCTGGTGTAGTGTTCGTGAGTTAATGGCTATAAGTGCAGACATTTTGCAGTTAAGTTTTGTATATGAGCCTGTGTGTTTACTTATGTGCATATTTTCACGCCATTTTCTTTTTTGAGTAAGTAGATATTGTTAGTAGGCAATTTGTTGATTTTGTTATGGAACATGATTTTATTATACAAGCATGTAAGGTTATTTGGTTTTATGTTAAAATCGATGTTGAAATGTGAACGCTTTGAAAGCTAATATCACTTATTTATGCCCTTTGTTTGAAAACGCTATTTATCTAGTACGCCCAAAATAAAACAATCAAAAAGATATAAAAAGTAGGTACCTTTTCTATGTGTTATATCGGGTCTGAATCTCAAACCTGAAATAAAATAAACACTCCACTATATAATTTCATCCAAAAAACACACAAAAAAATTAACCCATAATGTTTCTCAATCCTCATGGATACCTGTCATAGCCGCACTGCCATAAACTGTCCGTAACAGAATTCATTAAAGAACTGATAATTATAAATAAAGCAAATGAAACCGCTATTAATATCACAGCCAACCTCAGGACAAAATATATAATTTAAAATATTAATATTAACTAATTATACGTTTAAAAGAAATATTTTATGCATAATGATATGATATAAATCTCGTTTCGGTTTAGAGTTGGGATGAGGTCGATGTTTGGTTAATTTGAATATCGATGTTTTTATTTTTTGTGTAAAACAAAAACAATATTTTTGGTATTTTACTTTGGCTTCTGGCGGGTGGGGTAATGGCCTCTGATGCACTACTTCTAAGATCCTCATGTCAATTGGTATTCCTCCTCAATTAGTTTCCGCCCTCAAATTTGTCCAGTATTAGCTAACGACGGCCAAATTGAATAAGGAAATGTAACAGTCAGATGTTTCATAACCTTTGTCTAACAAGCTTAAACTATTGATAACTAAGAAAACAAGAAAATATCACACATAACAATCCTAAAGTAAAACGGAAAACAGCAGAATAAACGTACACTTAGTTTAAAAAAAAACATTTTGATATCTCCAAGTAACGTGAAGACCGACTCCACACTGGTCTATAAAAGTCTATTTTAGCAACGCCTCTCATATAATCCCCTCACACAATCACATATCAACCACCACACATCAGCACCAATTCATAAGCGATTCTATCGACGTTCGTATTCAATAAAACACGCTCAGACGCCACGGACGCAATCAATGCACATAATAAACAGCTGAACGTCCACGGGCGTAACTTTAAAACAAATAGTTCTCAGAAACGGAAACTTTCATAACTTTACCAAATTGACACCTTGTTGAGACGAAGCAATTCTTGGCGATTTGCGCTGCTCGTAAGTGGCCTATTATAAAAGTACCAATTTACTTATGTAGCTAAGCCATGCGAAACTAACCCTTATGTGTGTAATGTTAAAGTTAAAGGAGGGTGTAAAAGTAAATTGGTAGAAACCTTCTCAGAACATCGGGCCAGAACACATCTCATCGACAACTCGTTTTGTGTTTTTTTCCCATCACGGAATATCAATGAAATTTGTTCGAGCCCCAATTATGTGGGCATACCTTTATTTTCGTATTGGAAAGGGTTCCGTAATAATTTTTTAGTTTAACGCGTTTATTATTGGTCGTTTATATCGTATTGGTGATTAATCAACGTTTTTTTGGGGTGCCTCGGTGATTAAATGATGTGGTAAGGTGCAAATAAGGTTCTAAGAATTATTGGATTTTTTTGTTTAAATTGATACTTTATTATTAAGTTTAGAGTTTATTATCTTATTAGGAAGTGAGTAGAATTTTAAACAGTATCATATTTTGTGGTAGAGTGATATTGGAATTTGAAATTGTCTGAGAAATAAAATATATAGCTAGACGATGATTTTAGGCTGGCATTTTATCTATAGAACTTTAACATAACTGGAGAAAAGTGGCTGTACAATAGATACACCTTTGCCTGACCCGTCAGGGATTACCTATAGGTTTGATATTATGTCATAATCAGCCAGTTAAAGTAGGATTAAATTTTTCAAATTAAATTAGATTTGCAGTTTTTTCCAGATAAGAATCTTAAAAAAAATCAAAATTCACATTACTTTCCAATTTCAAACACTAGTACAGTCAACGCGCTCATTTATTAAAAAAATAATAAAAAAGCTTCCATTTTTAAACGCTGTGTTACGTCACAAGGGGCTGCGCGCGCACGTTTTTTGCTCGTGTATAATATGTTTAAATATTTGTTAATGCTGTGGAGCGGTAATAGCCCGTGAGTTATATGTGGACACGCCCCGTATCGATAGCAGCGCAACACTAGTCGATGGGAATTAAAAAGAGATTTATTTTTTCGATTTTGAAAATGATTCGTAATTTTTTTTATTTTGATAATTGAATCATGTTTGAAACAAATAAAATTTATAATTACCTACTTTAACTTACTTTCTAAAGAAGTTTCTCTCAAAGTTCTGAACAAACAACGATATTTTAAAAACCAATTATGGATGTTTGTTACTCTTTCACGTCAAAACGGCTAAACGGATCTTGATGAAATTTGGCATAGAGGTAGATTATAGTCTGGAATAACATATAGGATACTTTTTTGTATATCACGCGGGCGAAGCCGCGGGCGCCAGCTAGTTATTAATAAAAAAAACGGTAGCAAACTTTTTTGTCAATTTATAAAGGAATGGAATTTTCAAACTTGACCTTTAATGACGAATATGCATAGCATATGCATGCGGAACTAGTGCATTGATAATACATTCAGTCAAAAAAGTATCGGGAATGGATGATTTGTTTATGGTTCCAAATTAAAATTTTTGTTTTTTTTTTAAATGTTAGATTGGCACAACTGTTTTCCATTTTGGCGCGGAGTTTGAGTTGCATCTGTTATTTATATTAAATACAGTGCTGGTTTTAGTAATATCATATATAGTGTGTATTGCGAATTTCATAATGGACAAAAATATCGAACAAAGAGTTTGTCTTAAATTTTGCATCGCCAATGGAATTTCGTGTTCGGAGTCACTGAAAATGTGACAGAAGGCTTACGGTGAATCGACTTTATCAAAAACTCGTGCTTATGAGTGGTTCAAAGCGTTCAAAAGCGGTCGAGATGTGATGGAAGATTTGCCTCGCTCTGGTAGGCCGTCAACGTCTGCAACTGAAGTTAACATCGCAAAAGTGAAGAAAATAGTGACTGAAAGTCCCCATTCAACTCTGAGAGAGATAGCCGCCGAACTTTCTGTATCTCACGAGTCGATCCGTACCATTGTAACTAATCATTTGGGTATGAAACATGTTGCTGCTCGGCTAGTCCCAAAAGATCTGAATTTTCTCCAAAAACTCAATCGCATGAAAGTCGCTGAGGACATGCTAGAACGAGTCAGTTCGGACCCAACATTCATGAAACGCATTGTTACTGGTGACGAGACGTGGGTTTACGAGTTTGACATGCAAACTAGTCAACAAGCTTCGGAGTGGCGCCTTCCAACTGAACCGAAACCGAAAAAACCACGCCAAAGTCGATCAAAAGTCAAAGTCATGTTGACTGTTTTCTTTGACTATCGCGGTGTTGTGCACTCTGAATTCTTACCGGAAGGTCTAACGGTAAATAAAGAATATTATTTGAGCGTTATGCGGCGTTTAAGAGAGCAAATTCGACGAAAAAGGCCAGATTTGTGGAAAGAAAATTCTTGGATTTTGCACCAAGACAATGCGCCTTCGCACAAGGCTATCATTGTGAACGAATTTTTGACCAAACACTCAACATATCATTGTGAACGAATTTTTGACCAAACACTCAACAATACCATCCAGCAACCACCATATTCACCAGATATGGCTCCTGTTGACTTTTTTCTTTTTCCTAAACTCAAATTACCACTTCGTGGCACCCGTTTTCAATCGATAGAAGACATAAAGGAGAATTCGCGGCGAGAACTGAACTCAATTCCGGAAGCAGCGTTTAAAAAATGTTTTGATGAATGGATTATTCGTTGGCGCAAGTGTATCGTTTCTAAAGGAGCATACTTTGAAGGTGATAAAATAAATTTGGATGAATAATAGACATTTTGTGTATTATTGATCTTTTCCCGGTACTTTCTTGACAGAGTAGTATGTAGTTGCATTATAATGACAATATCTAGTTCTCATAAATTATGCAGTGTTTAAAGGCTATCTCGATTGTCCTATCTCTTCCTGATCGTTTCTAAATGTTTCTTATTCTATCCTTAGGCATGAAAGGGGACTACAATCTAGATTTAAGCGTAGCAAACATATTTTTGTTGATAGATTAGTTTGTAATCTGTAAGTCCTGATTGCTATTTTATTTATATTTTATATTTTAGAGGAGCTCGTGGCTAAATAATAGCAGCCGCTCGGGTCGATCTTTAGGCTAAGCCGCGCTTGCCTAGGTTGGTCTGTGGATGGGTGACCACCCGTTACATACCGAGTTTCCTCCGTGCCTCGAAAAGCACGTTAAGCCGTTGGTCCCGGCTGTCATTTGTAGATCTTTGACAGTCGTTACAGGTAGTCAGTGTCCCGAAAGTCTGACAACCAGTCTTACCAAGGGGTATCGTATTACCCAGTACTAACTGGGTTGTGGAGGTTAGATAGGCAGTCGCTCCATATAAAATACTGATATTCAGCTGCATCCGGTTAGACTGGAAGCCGACCCCAACATACTTGGGAAAAGGCTAGGCAGATGATCAAGTCCTGATTGCTATTTTGGCATTTTTCGGGTATAGGTACGAACAAAAACAATCACAAATAAGCAAACATATTATGTTTAAAGGCATAATAGTTGTTATCACTCATCATCACCTTCTTCTCTTGTCCCATTCTATTTGGGGTCGGCGCAACACGTTTTCTTCTTCCATTCTCCCCTATCAGACTTCACGGCATCATTTACTCCTTTCTCATATCACGGCACGGTTGGCGCAGTGGCTGATCGATCGACTGTTGCGCTGCGTGTCGCGGGTTCGATTCCCGCACGGAACAAATATTTGTATGACCTGCAGATAGTTGTTTCGGGTCTGGCTGTTTATGTATGTGAGTTAAAATTTTTGTATTCGCACCCACGATACAGAGAATTTTCCTAGTGTGGGGCAACGTTTAAAAAAAAATATATCACACCTTACGCAATCCATCCATATTTTCTTTGCCTTTCCTCTCCCTCTCCATCCGTCAGCATTCATCAATAGTTTCTTACCTTTTAGAGATTACAGGCACATTAGACATTTCAGCATATAGTAATAATTTCTGTGATAACAACGCAATTTCTGCCTTAGCTAAAAGTTCACTTGTGGTATTTTTTCATAAATCATCAAACTTCCCCGCGGAGCGAGGGGAGTGTCAGACTTTTACTGACTAAAACCCAGCCTTGTTCCTTCTTCTGCCCTTTATGTTCCGGGGCAGCGGTATCTCTTATCTCTGGTGGACCCTCTGCCATTTCTGGTCTGGTTGCTGAACGAATTACTAAAAAAAAAACAAAACCAATTCAGAAACACATAGTCAATGCCATCAAAAAATTTGATCCAATTATTTTCTGTTCTGCAGTCCCTCCAGTCGGCGCAGGCGCAGCACGATGTTCAGCAATACGCCGCGCTAATTACCGTCTGTAGCCGTACTCTTGTTTCTCTTAGTTTCATCCCAGCCTACTTGCTTGCGGAGCTTTGTTTTAAAGAGTACCTTTTGATTTCATATCTGTTAATATATCTGTTTTCGCTGTAGTATGGTGTGGGTGACATTAGCTAAATGAACCGTTCCTCTTCTATCTGCGACATTACCAATTTATGACCATGACTGCAAATAGGCTTGAATATCATAGTCGTAAAGGACTACCCATCAAAGCAATACATCCCATCAATAAACATGTCTTTTCATCTAATGTCACCTCCTGTCATTGAAATTATTTTTGTACATTTGGCTTTGTTGTTAACTAACTATTAACTAACCTTAACTGTGGACTCTGAAAATTGAAATAAGATCTAAGAAGTATTGACCATAATTATCATCTGCCAAGAGTGTTTCAACCACGTTGGTGTCGGCTTCCAGTCTAACTAGATCCAGCTGAGTACTTTACATGGAGCAACTGCCAATCTGACCTGCACAACCCTGTTAGTACTGGGTACTACGATACCTAATGGTAAAAGAAAGAAAAAATATGTATTACTCGCAATCACTACCACAAAGTAAAAAAAAATGAACATACAAAGCATCACAAACATTTATAACTACATTTGAAAAAAAAATATAGCTTGCACGCCGTGACTGCGACAAGTAGGTAACCACTCAGCGTGATGCTATGCTATGGAAGCCCACAGCACAGCGCTGGTTAGAGTGATTTTCAGACATTCATACAACAAAATATCTGTAACGACTGTCAATGATCATGACCATTTATATGAACTGGAAATAGCTACATCGTTTTCACATATTTGTATAATCTCGACATGAATGATGTAACCATGATTTTGTGAAAATATTATGACTAAAAGAGTGTCCATGGAGTTTCTTGCCCATTCTTCTCCATAGAGATCTACGCTTTGGAATGGGCAACTACGGTACTTTCACAAGTTATTTTGCCTTGTGACTGTAGCTTCATCTTTTTGTTTTTTGACATTCAAAAGTGCCTGTTACGGTCTAATTGAAATAAATGCTTTGAGTTTGAGTTTGAATAAATACAGGCCACTTTATTTCTTATTTTAAATGAATTTTGTTTTATTGTCTTATCTTGTGCGAGCTTCATAAACAGTTTTTTTTTACTTTTTTTCAATCGTTCTACCCATGAAATAATTAACAAGAATCAAAACCCATTTTTCTGCCCCCGTCTCACGCCCATTCAAGGCTAGTTCTTAAAATTAGCGCATACTAACCCGATACAAATCATCGACATTCCGAGAAGGCCCATAATTGGCCTGATATTGGCCCAAATAATAGGCTTTAATGCCCAAATTTGGGGCCCATAAAATAATGATCTAATGAAGAGGGCCTCGGGCACCATACATGAGTTATTTTGAAGTTGTTAACAAATTTGGAGCTTGTCGAGTTTTTGAGAGGTCAACAGAGTTCTTGGTTTAAAATAATTTTGTGTGTGAGTCACTGGGAGCGAATTGAAGCGCCAGGTTTTGTAAAATCATTTATAGTAAACTAGCTTTTGCCCGCGACTTCGCTCGCGTTAAATTCGGGGTAACACAGTTCCCCTCTCCTGATTTGCAGGTACCTGCTACCTGTAGTTTTTGCCCTTTCGCTTTATTGATAGCAAAGCTATCGCTAGCGATTTGTCTTTTCTTCCCTCTTTCTCCCTCATTTTCCACTAGTCTATGTCCGTCTCCAGGGTCCCAACTATCTCTGTACCAAAATGTATCAAAATCTGTTTAGCCATTAAGGCGTGAAGACGTAACAAATAAACAAACAAACTCACTTTGACTTGTATAATATTAGTAAGGATATTCGACTTTTCAAGTGCAATTTTCAACTGAAAATTGGTGAGATCTGTTTTGAAATTCATTGATTATATCAGGTACTGCTATGCTAAACCCTGCCGGGTTGCGGGTAATTCGAAAGAGATACCGCGGCCTCGGAACATAAAGGGCAAAAGAAGGAACATGGGTGGGTTTTAGTCAGTAAAAGTCTGACACTCCCCCCGCTCCACCCAGAGCGGGGGAAGTTATTTGATGATTTCCCATCCGCAAAAAAAGGCCTTGTAACTTTACAACCACGCTTCTACCTACCTAAAGCAGTTCACGCCAAAAATACACGTCATCCAAAAAAAAAAAAAAATTTTTTTTGTATTTTTTTTTATTATTTCAGCCTTTTTAGTTGTGGTGCTATGGTATCTCTTTATCGAATATTCACTTTTCATTGTTACTAAGAGATATTAGCATATCTATATAGAAGAAAAAATAGATATAATTATTATATTATGGAAGATTACTCATAAATGACCTAAGCAATATAGATAAAATTCATATACTGAAAGGGTATATAAGGAGTATACCCTTTAAGTTTAAAAAAATAGTCCCACAATCGCCAACAACATACAAAAAACAACAGTCGAATTGAGAACCTACTCCTGTTTTTGAATCAAAGTCGGTTAAAAACAAATCCTTCTCCCAAGTCCAAACTCTTCGTAAATAAACCTCATTCTCCATAACAAAAACTCAATAATTTACTCTGCCAAACAAATTAAACCAACACAAACCGAAGTTATGGTCGTTCGCCATATTTATTGAAATTATTGACAGCGGCTGCATATTTATCCTTTATCTTTAATTTTAACGTACGTTAACCGACTTGTCAGACAAACTGGTATTGTGTGTTTGTTGCTTTGCATTGTTGAGTACTGTTGGTTACAGAAGTTTCTTTCAGCTTGTAAATATAAATATAGATACTTTAAATAACAAATAAATCAAAGATCCGATGATTATTGCGCTTGCCTAGGCCAGTCCGTAGATGGGTGACCACCTATTACAAACCGAATGTTCTCTGAGTCTTTAAAAGCATGTTAAGCCGGTGCTCCCGGCTGTCATTTGTGGATGTTTGAAAGTCGTTACAGGTAGTCAGTGTCCCGAAAGTCCGACAACCCCTCTTATCAAAGCGCATCATATTAGCCAGTACTAACTGGGTTGTGGAGGTCAGATAGGCAGTCGCTTCATGTAAAATACTTGTACTCAGGTCCATGCGCTTGGACTGAAACCCACCAACATAGGAAACGCTAGGCAGAATTATGATAAAGAGGTAGATGACATTACTTGGATGTAGGCTTTTCCAGGAGTTTGCTGAAATGCTTATACCTGTGCTTATTTCAGCAAACTTTGGAATGCCCTGGCTTTCCAAATTTCTTTGGAGGTTATAAATATGAATTTTCATTTCATTCATGTTCTTTTTTGTTTTCGGTAGACGTTATACTCGTAAAAATTAAAAAAAAAATGGAAAGTCATTTTATAACACTTTGCTTCAACGACAAAGCTAAATGATTTTGAGTTAAGTATTGAATGCAAACATGAGCTTACACAGACACACCCTCTGTTGGTGTGTGTGTTACTGTAGGTGTGTGTGTGGTGTTGAGCTCAAATTGGCTCCCACTTCGCCTCTGAGCATGAGTTGAGGAACTAATAGGCGGGGCTATGCTTAGGGCTGGCACCGACAAGTTATTTGTGATTAATTTATTTTATTATATTATTTTTGTTATTTATGTACATATAAAATACTTGTAAGTACATTACATTAGGACAAAGGTGATGCTTATTTCATTAGTCATTTCTTCCAGAAGAACTGCTAGAGGAAAGTTAAATGAGATATGTAGGTAGACAGTGTGTACACAAGACAAAATAGGTAAATTATCGAACTTAAAACAAAAATATATCAATATAAAACAACTAGCTTTTGCCCGCGGCTTCGCTCGCGTTATGTTTGGGGTAACATAGTTCCCCTTTCCTGATTTTCAGGTACCTGTTATCTGTAGTATTTGCCCTTGCGCCTTATTTATTGTAATAGCAATGCTAAGTTTCCCCTTTTCTTATAAAAAATATGTTTAAGGTTTATGTAGTAGGGAGCGAGCCTTTGATGGCTCAGCCGAGCAAAAATCCACGGAAATACCTGATACAAAAAAAACTCAATAGCACTTTGCCCGACACCATGACCTAACGCTCACCAGTAGCGTTTGTGAACACAAAACCCGAGCCCGTTTCAATCTAACTTAGATTAAAATCACACCTAATTCCTTACTAACTAACGTAGTTAATCATGTAACTTATAATTGATGATATAATAAACTAGACGCCTGCCAGTCTTGTAAGTAATGGCGACCTTTTAGCACGTGCAGTTTGATAAAATCTCTATGGTAATGCATTTTGTATGACGGAACTGCTACCGGCTTGGGGCTAGATTCTAAACCAACGCCTTTTGCTTCATGGATTGATTAGAAGACATAATCATTTCAATGTATTGTTTTTTTTAAGAGTTTTTTATTATATTTTTGATTTGTAAATAATTAAATTGTATTATTAATTTTAATGGATATTAATTGGCTACATTTAATTGTTATAATTGAGTTCTATTCACTCAGTTTGGATATTTTTTTTTAATATTTTTACCTACTACTTAGAAATAAGAAATTGTATTTAGAATTTATTTGATTCATGTTGATATCTGAATTTATATACAAACATAGGTTAACTAAACCTATGTTTTTTTTTCTTTTTGGGGTGGTAAAACATCTGACACTCCCCCCCGCTCGGAGCGGGGGGGAGTGTCAGATATTACTGACTAAAACCCACCCGTGTTCCTTCTATTGCCCTTTACGTTCCGGGGCCGTGGTATCTCTTTCGAATAACCCGCAACCCCGGTAAACCTATGTTTTACAAATCAAATTTGAATTTGGAATTTCCTATAAGCAACTTCTCTGGAGAGTTTCTAAAAACCAATAATGCAACTTATGCAACAAAAATAATTCTTTGTCATTGGTCAAAGTGAACGATGACTGTGGTTCCTCAGCCTCTTATTTTATAAATTTAAAATCTAATATTAGATAGAATATTCTTTATTATGTACACCATACAAGTAACAAGAATAACACTAGACAAATTTATAAATAGGGTGACACAATGGGCGGTCTTATAGCTAAAAGCGATCTTTTCAAGACAACCTTTGGATGGATTTAAGAAGAGGAGAAACAGTACTGTAGCTAGTCTGTGGCGTAACATTTCGAGTCGGACACAGATTTAGACTGCTAAAGTACAATATTCATGCAGGGTATTCAAGCCACGACTCGATTATACGGTTTCGAGACAAACAGTAAAAGTTCCTAAATAGCTTGACCCTCAAGTTACTTCGAAAGAAAGAAAGAAAATATTGGCACATACAACAATTGCACACAACCTGAAAAGAAAAAAAACTAAACACTAAAAAAAAACAAAAACTTAAATCTTAACAACAAAAAAAAAACAATTTGTAATTTTTTGCAAAAAAAGACTATTTTACTTTAACTTTTTGTGGCAACCCTGAGCTCCAAGCCGCGGGGCCATCAATATAACAATTTAACAGGGACGTTTCAACTGCAATAAATTAAATGAGTTAACAGCCTGCAAATACTCGCGGTTGCCCACAACCAGCAACCGGCAACCAGACATACTGCAACGTTTAAACACATAAACATGATTACGGTTATAATTTGGAGGAAAAAGGTTTTTAATGATTAAATACTCAAATAATTAACAAGGTTCTTAAAAAGGAGATTGTCTCTTATACTTACTTTATTTTATGTAGGTAAGTTAGTTGTATGTAGTTATGTTAACGTGGCGTTGAACTGCGAGGGATCCTGGTTCTACGTATGTAGACCTGTAAATGTTATAACCGAAATCCAATCGGGATGTTCGAAAGAGATACCACGGCCCCGGAACATAAAGAGCAAAAGACGGACCAAATACCCACCCATATTTTCGTCAGTAAAAGTCTGACACTTACTGAGGATATTTACTCTCATAATCCGATAGAACGGCAATCCAATAAGACCGGAGAGAGATCAGGCGCTGGACCAACGGCTTAATATGCTTTCCGAGGCACGGGGGTATCTTACCGCCAACTACCAAACTCTGGGTTGCAACTGTGAAAACCCTAATGGACAAAACCCAATAACAATTTTTAAACCCAGGACCCCGGACCAACAGAGCAGTAAGAAAACCCGGCCAAGAGCGAGTTAAACTCGCGCACCGACGGTTCCGTACAAACTTACGACATAAACAGCCATACATTTTGACTACGTAGACTTGAAGGATTGATTTGTTCACAGCTTAAAGGGACTACAGATTTAAGTATTTGGTTTTAATTTCAACTCGATACCTCCACGCTTTGCCGAGATAAAGGGTCTTGACAGACAGACAGATGAACAACAAAGTGATCCAATATGGGTACCGTTTTTCCTTTTGAGGTACGGGACCCTAAAACTATATTATTATGTAAATGAAGAGCTGAGAAAAATGATCAATTTCTCTCCCAAAACCGTTCCAATACTTGACTAATGTCCACAAGGTTGCTGTTTGTTTTAAACATCGTTCATCGCTTCCTGTCTGCTCGTTTGTTCGTGTGTTTGTCACAGCTTGTTTTCATCACAAATATTGAGTTTCCGTGCTGATTTAGTGGAGCGAAAGAAAAATAGATATTTTTGAGATCTTTCCTTTTTCAAAATAAGTACATATAGGTTTTAATCAATGTTTCGTCAATTACCTATGTATTCTCGTAAAATGCAGCCGATATATTGGAATCGGTTTGGAAATGTTGAGGATTTGTTAAACTTATTTGATATGTTAATTTTTTCTGCGGCTTCGCTCGCGTTAAATTTGATTTATTTTCGTTGGATCCCAGTTTTTGATCCCATTTTTTAGGTATTAACGATGGGTCCCATTTGATATTACCATTGAATCCCATTTTATGACAACATGTGTACATTTCAGAAGAAAAGTGATTTACTTTTATTAAATATTTCAAAAACACCGTGTGTGTATTTTGGATTTTTTAGGATTGTTGCCACTGGGGAATAAATGAGACAAATGATGTACTCCAAATAGTACTAGACTGGCATGAGTTAAAAATGATCAGGTTTATTTGTGATGTTTATAAATAAATAAATATGAACGCCTTCAAAACAAGCGCCTCTAAGCTCAAAAAAAAATACTGCCGTCATAATTTTTCCATATTTTTTTTTTATATAATGTGGCCGTTTCTGGCACACAGGTCACAGTTTTAACCTAACCTTTTTTTTGTAAATAAGTAATTATCCTAATCTAAATAGTTCAGTTCCGGGTAAACAACTAAAAACAATCTCTTTTTTCTATAAATGCAAGTCGTTTGTGGCACTCGCCGGCCGCTGCCGCGGCACCGCTCGCTCCGCTCGCTCGGCTCGTGCGTAGGAGGTCACAGTTTTAACCTAACCAAACCTAGTTCCCGGTTCCTATAATTTGTTTGGGTAATGAAATTTTGTCCAAATCTTTTCGGAAAAACGGCAGGCACCCGTTATTCTAACATAACCTATCCACATACCTAAATTTCATCCAAATCAGTCTAGAAGTTTGAGCGTGTTGGAATAACAAACATACATACAAAATTTCGCCTTAAAATATTATTGTGATTTTGTTGTTGGATGTACCCGCATTCAGATGTTTTTAAACATCTGGGATCCAACGGAAATAGTTTTTGGGATTCAGTGGCAATAAAACGTATTTTTTTAGTATTTTTCAAATTTGGGATTCAACGGAAATATATAATAATGTTTTGTGGGATCCAACGCCAAAAATATTAAAGTGGGATCAAAAACTGGGATCCAACGAAAATAAGCGTTAAATTTGGGGTAACACAGTTCCCATTTCCTGATTTGCAGGTATCTGCTACCTGTAGTTTTTGCCCTTGCGCCTTATTTATTGTAATAGCAAAGCTAAGTGTTCCCTTTTCTTCCCTCTGTCTCCCTCATATCTCCCTTTTTTTTTAAATTAGCCTATGTCCTTCTCCAGGGTCCCAACTATCTTTGTACTAATATTCATCAAAATCGGTTTAGCCATTTAGGCGTGGAGACGTAACAAGCAAACAAACTCACTTTCGCTTTGATAATATTAGAAAGGAATTTGATATTTTACTTTAGATATCATAGAATTTGGAGATGAGAATTGAAAACAATAATGGAAAATGGAAACAAAAGCCTTTTTTTCTTTCATTATTATCATTACAGTTAGCCCATATCGTCCCACACCTGGGAAAAGGCCTGTCACCATTTCTTCAAACTGTTTTAATTCTTTCCAATTCTCATAGAAGAAATCTAGTTCATACCGTCACCTTTCGTGGTTTGCCGCGATCTATTCCCCATTAATACATACATTATAATATATACATTTAGAAGAAAAGACGAAGAGGAGATACCACGACCCCGGAACGTAAAGAGCAATAGAAGGAACATGGGTGGGTTTTAGTCAGTACAAGTTTAACACTCCACCCTCCGCTCCACCCAGAGCGGGGAAGATATATGATGATTTCCCATCCGCAAAAAGCATAATTTCCAAAGGCATATTTTTTGTTGACAAATTGTATTTCGAAGGATGCATTCGTTGATGTATCAGTTTAAGATCCTGATCCTTGTATTACTAGTATTGCCCGAGTTTACTGACTATGAATGATGTGTTAATGAATGCTATAATAAAAGCGCATTGTTCGATTTCTAATACTTACTCGATCTTATGAAATTCTAACAGTGCAAAAATATTGAGACGTCAAGTTAATGTTCAGTGTTAATATAAAAGGCCATCTTAAACTTCCTACCCATCTCTGCCTACCCCACATGACACAGCACACTAACAGCACCGGTTAATATATTGACATACAAACACACACACATCCGTTTCCGTCCTCTATTGACTTTACACTTTGGCCACCTACCTGATTAGGTACACTCGATGAAATGGTTTGGTATGCTCCTGTCGAGGAACTAACGTTTTTGCATTAGAACATACTAACAACTACTGTAATAGTGTAGTTTCCATGGTCAAAGTAATTACATTCTATTTAGTCCGTCTTTTAGATTATTCAAAAATAAAGGACTCGTTTTTCTTTATTTGTAAATTAGACCAAAAACTACAAAGATATTACCATTAAAGTAACGTGTGACGTCATTAGTTGCGAAAAAATGCAGCATAGCGTGACGTTACGACGACATTTTTCCTTCCGTCGTCCTTTTGACGACCGCGACCAATCTCAGCGGAGCCGGAGGTTAGCAATCGACGCAGAAGATATTATAGTGCACAAGTGTGTTCGCAGGCACAAGTGCACTCTCTGTTCTCTGATTCTCATAGTCCGATGGGACGGCAATCCGATACGACCGATGATAGATCAGACGCAGGACCATGATGTTTCATACCGCCAACTTCCAAACTTTGGGTTGTTACTGGAAATTTCCTAAAAACCCCAATAACACCATTTTCCCGGCCCAGGAATCGTACCCAGGACCCCGTGCCCCGCAGGCGAGCACGAGTCCAAAAGAGCATATTATTATATAGATGATTGAACGATGATTTCAAGAATTTCAATGCTAATTTCACTCAAAATATAATTGAAAAGGTGGTGAAGTAGTTGCCTGTGTACTCATTATTTTTGTCGAGTGTACATCCCAAGTGTTGTTGCAGCGTTCTACATTCGGATTTTAAGATAAACATATTAATAAATAGTAGTTTTCTTCCATTAGATACGAAAATATTGGATGTGTCATCGTTGTGAGGGTTGGCAGGAAGAGTTGAGGGATGTATTCAATTCTGAGCTCTAAATCAATGTAATATGTATGTAATCAGTGTAAATATGGAAAGTATTGATGTGTGCCTTATATCAGAGTCACATTTCACTAAAGAATCTCATATTCAGATCAAAGGATATAACGTATACCATGCATTGCATCCCAATAACACACCAAGAGGTGGTAGTGCTGTCATTATAAAAGAGAATATTTTTCACTATGAAGAACTCAAATATGAAAAAGAAGAAATACAAGCAGTGGCTGTCTGTGTCAAAACGAAATACTGTCTTGTCACTATTTCAGCCATATACTGTCCACCTAGGTATTCACTAAAAGCAGATCAGTACATTAATTTTCTAAACCTTCTTGGAAACAGATTCATTTTAGGAGGCGACTTTAATGCTAAAAATACATTTTGGGGATCTAGACTGACAACAACCAAAGGAAGAGAGCTACTGTGCGCAATTGAAGAAACACAATGCAAAACATTGTCAACAGGTAAGCCCACTTATTGGCCTACTGACACAAAAAAGATTCCCGATCTCATAGACTTTTTTATATATAAAAATATATCACCTAACCTTCTCCGCATTCAAGAAGGTTATGATATGAGCTCAGACCACTCACCTTTATTACTTACTCTAAGTGAGACTTTCTTGCTGAAAGAAACCTACCCGACATTGGTAAATAAGTACACTGATTGGGCAAGCTTTAAAATAGACTTGGACTCTGTAATAGATTTAAAAGTTCCACTAAAGAAACCAGAAGATCTGGATCGGGATATCAGTCATTTTATTACACAAATACAACAATGCGCCTGGAAAAACACGCCTACATTTAAGATCAAAAACAGACTTACATACTATCCAGCAGAAATCACAAAACTCATAAATGAAAAGAGGCGACAGAGACGAATATGGCAACAAACAAGATTTCCACAAGATAAAAGGATTCTGAACAACCTTACAAAACAGCTAAGTAGTGCAATTCAGAAATTCAAAAATGAATCAATGAGCAGTTATCTAAAACAACTAACTAGCTCACGCACGACAGATTACTCTCTGTGGAAAACTACAAAAAATTTAAAAAAGCCAATTATGCATATTCCCCCTATCAAGGATACTAACGGGCGGTGGGCAATAAGCAACGAGCAAAAAGCTATTAGGTTTGCACAACATCTGGAACTAATTTTTACGCCAAATAAAGAACACCAAGACAGCGCTTTGCTAGATGAAACATCAAATAATTATGAGCAAGAAATAAAATTGGTAACACCTAGAGAAGTATACAACGAAATCAAGCGTCTTCGACTAAAGAAATCACCTGGCTACGATCTTATTACCGGAGAAGTTCTTAAGAACCTCCCACGTAAAGCCATCGTAAAACTTACGACCCTTATCAATGCAACGTTCAGGCTTAAGTCTGTACCTGACCTGTGGAAAGTTGCCGAAGTTATAATGATACCAAAGCCTGGTAAACCACCTCACGAAACGACATCATATAGGCCGATCTCGCTGCTACCGATCATGTCAAAATTATTTGAAAAGCTTCTCTTGAAGCGGCTAAAACCCATCATAGAAGAAAGAAACTTGATCCCTGACTACCAATTTGGATTTAGGGAAAAACATTCGACAATAGACCAAGTACACAGGATTACCAACATTATAGAAAAGGCTTTAGAGGAAAACAAAGTTTGCTCAACGGTCTTCCTCGATGTAGCGCAAGCATTTGATAAGGTATGGCACAAAGGCCTCATTAACAAACTAAGAAATATGCTCCCTAAACAGTTTGCTGACATCTTAGAGTCTTACCTATCACAGCGTATGTTTAGAGTAAGACAAGATGATGCACATTCGGAACTAAAACCGATAAAAGCTGGAGTACCGCAAGGAAGTGTCCTAGGTCCCGTCTTGTACTTATTGTACACTTGCGATATTCCTGAATTAGAGAACAATACCATTGCCACATTTGCAGACGACACAGCTATAATGGCCACAGGCGTCACTCAAGAAGAAGCAGTGAAAAAAGTTCAAACAGCCGTCAATATCATCTTTGACTGGACAAAAAAATGGCGTGTGAAACTTAATGAAACAAAATCTGTTCACATAGACTTCACAAACAAAATGCAAAATTATCATCCGATAAACATAAACGGTCATGTCATACCATACGAAAATACAGCCAAATACTTAGGCATGACATTAGACGCAAAGCTTCGCTGGAAAGCTCATGTTAAAAAGAAACGCGACGAGCTAGAGCTTCGCTACAAGTCGATGTACTGGCTGATAGGAAAACATTCTTCGCTGTCAGTACACAACAAAGTACTGTTGTACAAACAAGTCCTCATGCCTGTATGGACTTATGGTATTCAGCTTTGGGGCTGTACCAAACAAAGTAACATCAAAATTATACAGCGTTTTCAAAACAAAGTACTCAGAGGTATCGTTAATGCGCCCTGGTACATTCAAAATGACGACCTTCATCGGGACCTCAAAGTAAACCTCGTCATAGACATAATTAAAAAGAACGCCGAAGCTCATGAACGAAGGCTTCACCATCATGTGAACATCGAGGCTATCCAGCTCCTCGACAACACGGACATAGTGAGAAGGCTAAAAAGGACAAAACCTTTCGAGCTAATTTAGTGAAGTGTTAGTTTAATGTAGTGAAGTGAGTGCTACCTATAAAGAACACAAGAAAAAAGTGTCTTCCCCTTAATAGAGACAATAAGAAAAGTGTTAATGGACACATTCTTAGTCATAGTCTCCCTAGCAAATTAAGTCAAAATAGAATTACTCATTAGCTTTAGTATTAAGCTAGATTGTATTTTTTATGATGTAACCGTATTAGGACACATTATACAAAAAAAAAAAAAAATGTAATATGAGTTGAACTGCGTGAATAAGGATTTTTTTAATCATTTGAAGGTTTGTAAGGATATTAATAGGTTGTCTTTAAAAAATCGTTATTTAATCATAATCCAACCACAAATTTATTTATTTATTAAGGCACTTCAACGACTTACTCACTTACATATAGCTACACAAAAATCACATACAATGAGACTATAGTGAGTTCGTCACTTACAGAAGTGACGAACTCACTATAGTCACCACCGAGATTATAATTATAAATTATACAGTTTGCAAAAGACTGCTCATGGAGAGAATGGAAGCGTATGCAAAATATTTACCCGGTGTCTGATGTCACGCAGCCGTAACTATACTCCGAGCTAATTAAATAAAATTTAATATTAAATCCCAAAAGTAACATAACATCGCTCCTATGATCCCGGGATTTGCGATAGTTATTAAGGCGACATCGCCACCCCGACCAAAACGCCGCGCAAGCCGTTTTTGTACAGTTTTCTAGAGCTATCTACTTGTTATTTAAAACGAACTAAGTAACAAAAAAAATACATTAAATTTCTTTATAATCTTGATTCCATTATTGTAGATTTAGTTTTTATTTTTATTGAGTCATTATTTAGTAAATCTCCTTACAACAAAGCCCCAGAAATGAGAAAAAATATCAATAACATGCATCTCCTCGTAAAGTAAACATTGTTTAATTTTGCTACTGACACTAATGGATACACAATTCTATAATGAACATTTTGGTAGAAATATTTTTTCCAAAAACCCAATACTTAATTTTATATAGATTTTATTCCAAAAAATAGGCATTATTCACTACTGCTCTCACTCACTCACTCCTGCGCGGCAAAGAGGGAAGCGAATGCTCAAGGTTATTTGCGTAGGGTACGGCCTTAATGCGGATGTAATAGGGGTCAACCTTATTACCATCAACCGAACACAAATCCAGATTCCGTGGTTGCTATTGAGAAGTTCATGATGGAATAACCCAATAACACTTGACCTGGCCGACTTGAGTATCAAACTGAAGTTAATGACGAATATTTATGGTCATACTAGCTGGCGCCAGCGGCTTCGCCCGCGTGATATCAAAAAAAAGTATCCTAGGTGTTATTCCAGACCTTTGTGCCAAAATTCATCAAGATCCGTTCAGCTGTTTTGACGTAAAAGATTCACAAATATCCATACATCCATCCATCCTCACAAACATTCGCATTTATAGTATTAGTAAGAGTAAGATAATAAAAAGAAAACACCAAAAAAACCCTCAATAAATTTATCGCCTTCATTCGGAAAGTACATCAACACCTTCAATACTATTGAGCTCCCAGGTTTTAACAAGCGTGATGTTCAGTTAGCTGGCCAGCGGTGCAGCGGAGCAGCGCGGAAACACACAATACTTTATATTAATTGTCTAGATAATCGGGTAACAAGTGGTTTTGTTCCAGTCAGGTAGATTTTTGTTTGGGGAAACTGAATTGTTTTTTTTGTCTATTCAAATCGTGACTTAATAGGTTTCCTTTGGGTTAGCTGGTCCTATAGGTCGACCTCACCTCAGTCATAAAGACAAGATTGAGGAACAAGAATAGGCTCATGTAATATAAAACAAAGTTGATGATGCTTTAGAAGGCTTATTCGTCAACTCGCGCCTCATAAACTCGCGACTAAAATAGGTAAAATCGGAAGGTGCTAACTCGCGCCCGAGTTAGCACCTTCCGATTTTACCTATTTTTGTTGTAGTCAACTCGCGACCGAGTGAAAACTGGTATGCTCATCTACAAAACTGTTTTAATAAATTTAACCAACTTTATATGTATTGGGCACTGTACAGTTTAAAATAAAAGAAAATGTAGTTGTTGAGATAGATGTCTCTATAATATAAAACACGTGCCATAAATCCAAAATTGCTTATTTTTCTAATGATTATCATCAATATCACAAATCAACATTATCACAATGACTCAAGATTTTGGTTAATTACCTAGTATGTAAATTGTCTAAAACAAAACAAATATAACAAAATAAAATCAATAATATCAAAATACGAGTATGTGTAATAAAATAATCAACAAGTAAACGATTTGGTTAATTATTACTTACTAATATAATCAACAATGGTCGTCTTAGGAACTATAAAATCACAGGTCTGGGTTTGTTGTAAATGATTTTTATAACAAACGTTAATATATTACTTACTAATAAAAACAATCACAGGCTTAGGGACTATAAAAGTAAATTATTTTTTAAAGCAAACTTTTATAATAATTATTACTTATTAATAAAATCTATGATAATTATAAGATTATCATTAACTATAAAATCGCAGATCAGGGTTTCTTGTAAATGATTTTTATAACTGCTGTATAATATGTAATAATCACAAGATTAGAAGTTCCAAAGATAAACCGATACTTATAATAGCGCCGTACATAAATTCGTTAATGGTAAATGTAACGTGTTCATCAATAGTGCACGTTTCCTGTAACTTTACTGTTCTCATGCCCGAAGTAGTATTGACTTTCCTCGCAGGGATGTAATTATTTCATGCCGTTTAATTAGTAGATGGACCTGCTTGTGGTACAAAAGCTTTAAATCCAATAGCAATACTTTGATAACCTTAGATTTCTTTCTTTACACTTTGTCCCCCCAAATTGTAATTGGCAAAATGCACGTTTCATTTATTTTATTGTGTAATAAAATAATTATGTTAATAATATGCTGAGCGTCCGTAGCCTGGCTACGTTCCGGGGATCTCTTTGGAGAAACCGAAGGTTTTGTCTGTGCAATTATGGATGAAGTTATGATGATGAATAACTACCGGAGATTTATTGTGAAGGACGGCACGGTAGGGCACGCCACAATAGCGGCGGTAAGTCCCCTCTTTGAGGAGTGGCTGGAGAGGCGTCATGGCGTCCTCACCTACCGCCTGACGCAGGTCCTCACCGGACACGGAAGTTTCGGGAGGTTCCTGCACATCATCGGGCGGGAGGAAGCGCCCGGGTGTCACCATTGTGACGATCGCCCGGAGGACACGGTGGAGCACACAGTGGCAGTCTGCCCAGCTTGGGCGGAGCACCGCCGTGCCCTCGTGGAGGCGATCGGCGGCGGCGATCTCTCGCGTCCGGCCCTGGTCCGGAGCGAGAGGGAATGGGAAGCGGTCACCACCTTCTGCGAAGCAGTAATGCTAGCAGAGGAGGTGGCCGGGCGTTTGAGGGAGAGAACATCAGGCCAACCCAGCCGCCGCGGGAGACGCCCATGGCGCCGGACTCCGTGAGACGACTTCCGGCCACCGTAGATGCGGGCCTGTGGATGGTGAGCAATGGGTAGCTCACTGTCCGTCCGTCTATTGACGACAGGCCGTGTCGACGGCGCGTTCGTGTTTCACGCGCGCCTCAAAGAGAGTCAGCAAAGCAGAGCCTCCGCCTGCCGGGGTTGCGGGTTGTTCGAAAGAGATACCGCGGCCCCGGAACGTAAAGGGCAATAGAAGGAACATGGGTGGGTTTTAGTCAGTACAAGTCTGACATGCCCCCCCGCTCCACCCAGAGCGGGGGAAGTCATTGGATGATTTCCCACCCGGAAAAAAAAAAAAAAAAAGGACGGCACGGTTGACATATGTCGGGCATGTCACCGTCCGGGTGAATCAATTCGACACATTATCTTAGGTTGTTCTCGTCTAGCTAACGGAGAATACTTGTATAGACACAACCTTGTAGCCAGGATTATCCATCAGCAACTTGCTCTAAAATACAACCTTGTGGAATCGGAAGTGCCGTACTACAGGTATGAGCCCGACCCAGTTCTTGAACATGGCAATATCACATTGTACTGGGATCGCTCCATCATCACTGACAGGACTATTGTTGCCAACAAGCCTGATATAGTGGTGGTGGATCGATCAGAGCGGCGCGCAATGATTATTGACATAACAGTCCCGCATGATGAGAACCTCGTGAAAGCCGAGAAAGATAAACAAATCTAGTATATTGATTTGGCTCGCGAGGTTGTCGACATGTGGGATGTGGACTCAGCGATCATTGTGCCGATAGTCGTATCTACCAATGGCTTTATTGCCAAGAGCCTCGACCAATACCTGAGGAGGCTCTCGTTAGGCAGCTGGATCAAGGGACACAGAAAGCGGTACTCCTGGACACGGCTCGTATTGTTAAGAGGTTCCTTTCTCTGGAGCCATGACTGCCGGTAGCTTGGACCCTGTTCCCGATACCGGTGGGGTACTATTTTTATATTTTTAAATGTTTTTTTTATGTTTTTAAGATATATTTAGAAATTTAATGATATGTGGAGAAAGCAATAAGTGAACGAAAAATGCTGATTTAAATAAAGCAAAAAAAAAAAAATCTAATAATTAGCCAAATTCAACAACAACGGCATCCTCGTACATATTATTATAGTAGATTTTATTTTGTTTGTTTAGTTTTAGATAACTTCTTAAGTCATAGTTATATTTTTGATAAATCATTAAGAAAATAAGTAGTTTTATATGTTTGTCAAATTGTTTATTAAAATATGTTTATCTATCTCAAAAAACAACTCCAAGACGATCAACAGTCTCTAAGACGATCTTCCGACCCTCAAATCGTATATTATCTTAGAAATGTAAAGTAGGATATTAAATTTATCAAAACACTTTTGTAGATGACTGTACATACGTCAGATTTTTACTCAGTCGCGAGTTGACTACAACAAAAATAGGTAAAATCGAAAAGTGCTAACTCGCGCCCAGTCGCGAGTTTATGAGGCGCGAGTTGACGAATAAGCCCTTTAGAAACGTAAATCATAATACGATCACAAATGAGTTGGTAATATTTTTACTAGCTGTTGCCCGCTGTTTCAATGTTGAAATTTATCCCAAAAGAACATAATACCGAGAATAAAAGTAGCCCATGTGATCAAGGTTATACACAATACGTGTGACAAAATTCATCAAACCGTTCACTGGTTAACAAACCTTCGCATTTGTAATATTAAACTAGGAATGCTTAGCAGTAGCAGTCTAATTAGCATTTTTTATTGGACTCGCAATTAGTAATTTATGACTTGCTGTTTTAAGAAAACTTACATTTACAATACTGTTTTAATTTCAGGTCATAAATTGAACCTAATCCTCCCAACTAAAAAGTCCCGAACTCGTCCCGACCCATACAGCGGGGGCGTTCCACTATTATATATTGCTTTTAATTAGCTATCAGACGCCACCATTTTGTAAGGCGCCTAACCGATCGTAACTCAATGATCACTGAGTTTAATTATTAACTCAGTTGAAATAGTGCTTGTTTGTTCGTAAACGACGTGTGGTTGAAAGTGATTTCTGTTGAAAGCTGGGGAATTAAAAGATAAGGGTGATTGTTGAAATGTTTTCTTGTTGTTGACTCATCTTGTTATTTCCTGGGAGATTAATTGTTAAGCTCAGTGACACGTTACCTGAATTTACCTTGTTTAAATTTGTTTTGTATTTCTGGAAATTGGTATTTTTTTTTTTGTAATGTGTATGTGTCATTTATTTATTCTTGATTATTTTTCCGACCCAAATATCGACCAATAGAATTGCACCATTCGACGTCACGTGGTACAACCTACATGGTGTTATACTGATAATTTTTTGAAAATTTTCTCTGGTCGTTGCTATGCATAAAAAACAAAACATGATCCAGTCAAATTAACCACACGTCAAACTGACAGGTTGAATTCAATTGTGAAAATTGGAGATTTTGCATGAAAATGAGTCGATTTGGAGTTTGTGCAATTCTATTGGCCGACATTTGGGACGGAAAAATAATCCCCCGAATACCACACGAGCTTCAAAATTTTTTTTTAATTTTGAAGCTCTTGTGGTATTATAAGTGATTATTTTACTTTTTTATCGATAGTTTTTTTTCGAGGCAAATTTCAAATAATTTCCCCGCTATGGGCGCGTGCAGAGTGTCAGACTTCTACTGACTAAAACCCATCCATGTTTCTTATTTTTCCCTTCATGTTCCAACAACCCGCAACCCCGGTAGGCGGTAGCCCTGGCAGACCTCTATGCCTTGTTAACATCTCTTTGACACGCATCTGGAGCACGAACGGGCCATCAACACCACGAATGTATGGACGATGAGTGAAATAAGTTAAGTATGAAAATTAAATAGCCATTTAATTGAGAGATTTGGATAAGACCTACACTCAGCATAGGGTGTCTACATAATATACTCATCATCTGCCTAGCCTTTTCCCAACTATCTTGGGGTCGGCTAATACTGGGTAATACGATACCCCTTGGTAAGACTGGTTGTCAGACTTTTGTAACACTGACTACCTGTAACGACTGTCAAAGATCTACAAATGACAGCCGGGACCAACGGCTTAACGTGCTTTCCGAGGCACGGAGGAAACTCGGTATGTAACGGGTGGTCACCCATCCACAGACCAACCTAGGCAAGCGCGGCTTAACCTAAAGTACGACCCGAGCGGCTGCTATTATTTAGCCACGAGCTCCTCTACATAATATACTACATCATTAATAATATAAATTAATTATTTACAAATACAAAAAGATTGAAAGTAAAACTAGGTACAAGTATGTAAACGCAGTCGGGTAAAAACCGGCCAAGATCACCGAGTTCCGTACAAACTTGCGCCATAAATGACAATAACTTCTGATTGCGTAGACATAGAGGGTTGATTTTTTCACAGCACGAAAGGACTACAGTCTTGAATATATGGTTACAATTTTATAATCTGATACCTCCACGCGTTCCCGGTCTTGACCGACAGACAGCCAGACAGACGGAGAACAAAGTGGTGAATAAGGGTTCCGATTTTTTCTTTTGAGGTACGGAACCCTAAAAATATCCATAAAAAGGTGGCTATTGAGACGACGAGATGCTGAAAAATATATTGGGATAAGTAAGTGATGATGACTTTCAGGCAGGCTTTCTTCGTTGTCTTTCGTTCAACAAGAATTTCAAACTCAGAAAAAAAGTACGAAAAAAAATGTTCAATAAGTAACATTATGCGTAATAAAATTTTATTACATTCGTGCCCCGTTAAAAGCGTGTTAAAACCAACAGTGTCCATATCCTGGTCGTTTTAATATTTAAATAATAAATGATATATTGCTGAAAGATGCACAAAAAACACATGACTACAGTGGCAGTGTTAATCATTGCAAATTAAAAAGGTTTGTCTCACTTTGTCCTTAAGGGCTTGGCGCAAGTTATAAGAAGATCGCTACGTTGAATATATTATTAAATCTTTCATTTCACTATTCTTTGCGTCAATACCATTCTTTACATACCTCGTATATTTGCACACCTCTTATAAGGTTTTAATACAGTGTAACTAAAAAAAAAACTCTATGTAACATCTCTCAAACCTGTGCTATGCATATAAATGATTTGATTTGATTAAATCTTATGCCATTTTTTGGAATCGGCACAGCATAAATTTCATTTGAATTTGAAGAGTTTTTCTTCCATAATTATCTCAGCCGTTATGTGTCACAGTGCAATGGTTTCATTGTATTGCGGAAAACCCTTTAAGTTACATTTGTGTGTGAAAAGACTTTATCAATCGAAATGGTTTATTTTCATTTACGTAGGGACCATTTCGGGTTATAAATGGTTTTTTATTTACCTTGAGGCATCGTGTTTCGCTGTGGAGATTGATTCTCTTTTGACCCTTTACAAACGAAACAGTTCTTGAACTGTCGTTGGTAGCTCTTATTTGATGTAATATAGACCCATTAGAAAAACCTTTTTGACAGATAGAGGACAGGATAGAGTTAGTCAACCGTTTTCCACTACATTATCTGAATGTTTACAAAAATGAAATTTGAACTATTATTGTGCGTTTCATCGATCGCCTATTGCTAATAACCACAACACGTAAAATCGCTCACCGCTTATAACTTAACCCGCTCAATTCGTTCCAGCGATTAATTTGGTGAGAAGTGTAATCGATTTTTCGTTCAACTGACTCCGATACAAATAATGAAAACGACGTATGATGATAACTGTTCCCATAAGTGAATAACATGTTCCAATTCATTTATCGACTTCATTTCTCCATGAGGAATTGAATAAATTTTATGTTCATTTAATACGTAAGACTGTTATATGCCTATCGTACAGACAACCAGCTAAACTTGCGCCATAAAAGACCATATCTTTTGACTGCGTAGACTTAAACGGTTAATTTTCTGTTGAACTTCTATGGACCACAAACATGAGTATACGGTTTTAATTTCATTCTATCCCTCCACGTGTTTCCGAGATAAAGAGTCTTGATAGACAGACAGACGGGCAACCAGTGTTGCCAACCCCAAAAAACTAAAAAACAATAACTCGCCAGAAAAAAAAACAGTAGAAAACAGTAGGTAAAGTAAAAAAGGCAGATTTCATAGTTTTGCTTATAACGGGTGATTTTTATGCTGGCATCTTTTTGGCAACACTGTTTTTGACAGATCACGCGTGAATCGTGTCTTGTGTCATTGTCAAACTTGTTCAGTTTGGTCTATAATTTAACCATGAATCGACTTACGAACGAACAACACTTGCAAATTATTGAATTTAGAACAAAGGCCGAAACGTTACTGTGAATGGCGAGCGCTATCGTGTGATGATTGGCGATTTTTTTTGGCCCAAAATGGAAGAATTGGACATGCCTGACATGTGGTTTCAACAAGACGGTGCCACATGCCACACGGCACGCGAAACAATGGCCCAATTGAGAGCCGCCTTCGGTGAACAGTTTATCTCACGTTTTGGGCCCGTCAATTGGCCGCCTAAGATCGTGTGATCTAACGCCTTTGGACTATTTCTTGTGGGGCCATGTTAAGGCTCATGTCTACAGGGATAAACCAGCAACGATTGACGCACTGGGAGCCAATATTGAAGCATTTATTCGTGATATACCGGCTGATATATTGGAGAGAGTGTGCCGAAATTGGGCCTTGCGAATGGGCCATCTAAACCGGAGCCGCGGCCAGAATTTGCATGAAATCATCTTAAAAACATTAAATTATATTGATCGTTCTATCGATTCCAATAAAGATTTCATCAATTTTTTCATTTTTTTTGTGTTTTTTTTGATAATCAAATCCTATTCTCTTAAAAAATCACCCGTTATAATTAAACAATAAATAATTTTCTTAGTTACCAGAACGCACACACATTGTTATATTAATAATGACAACAACAAAAAACTAATATTAAAGTAAAATTATTTTTCAGTTTCATTGTCAATTGCCTCATCTTCAGTATTTTCACACTCATTATTGTTACACAATACAATAGGCCTTAGCTGTCATTCATTAACTGGGATTTCATAGGTGGCGCTGAACGTTACTTGAAAAACAGTAAAAATCAGGAATGAAACAGAAAACATGGACATCAATGTGAAAACCGCCAATCTACTGTAGGGTTGGTAACACTGCGGGCAACAAAGTTATTTTTCGTTTGGTTATTTTTCGGTTGGTTATTTTTTGGTCGGTTATTTTTCGGTTGGTTATTTTTCGGTTGGTTATTTTTCGGTTGGTTATTTTTCGGTTGATTATTTTTCGGTTGGTTATTTTTCGGTTGGTTATTTTTTTAGTTCCGTACCTCAAATAGAAAAACGGAACCTTTATAGGATCACTTTGTTGTCCATACGTCTGTCTGTTTGAGACCGAGACCCTTTATCTCGAGAATGCGTAGAGCTATCGAGATGCAATTAAAACCATGCACTTACCCAAATTTGTGGGCCCTGTCAAATAAACCTATCTATCTCTATGCAATTTAAAGCAAAAAGTATTTTCTTCCGTGCTCCGTTAATATTTTAACCCTTAATGGGTTACGGTACCTATTTTGTGTGAAGATATGGCCATTTATGTCGAAACACTCGGTTAGCGGGCTTATTCGTCAACTCGCGCCTCATAAACTCGCGACTGGGCGCGAGTTAGCACCTTCCGATTTTACCTATTTTTGTTGTAGTCAACTCGCGACCGAGTAAAAACTGGTATGCTCATCTACAAAAGTGTTTTAATAAATTTAATATAGGAACCAACGTTATATGTATTGGGCGCTGTACAGTTTAAAATAAAAGGAAATGTAGTTGTTGAGATAGATAGATATCTTTATAATATGTATAAAACACATGCCATAAATCTAAAATTGCTTATTTTTCTAATGATTATCATCAATATCACAAATCAACATTATCACAACGAATATAACAAAATAAAATCAATAATATCAAAATACGAGTATGGGTAAAAAAATAATCAACAAGTAAACGATTTGGTTAATTAAAACTTACTAATATAATCAATGGTCGTCTTAGGAACTATAAAATCACAGGTCTGAGTTTGTTGTAAATGATTTTTATAACAAACGTTAATATATTACTTACTAATAAAAACAATCACAGGCTTAGGGACTATACCCTCCCTTGCGGCGCGGCTAAGTTCAGCAGCGTATGCTGTTAGAAAAATCCGTCAATTTACTGATGTAGATACCGCGAGACTGGTTTATTTTAGTTACTTTCATAGTATAATGTCTTATGGCATTTTGTTATGGGGACGGGCTGCAGACATCGAGTCTATTTTTATTCTGCAAAAAAGAGCCATAAGAGCCATATATAATCTCCGTAGGCGCGATTCTCTAAGGGAACTGTTTAAGAACATTAATATCATGACAGTACACTGTCAATACATTTATGAAAACATAATGTACGTAAGAAAAAATCTGCATCTTTTTGGTAAAAGAGGTGACAGACATAATTACAATACCAGAAATAGGAACCAATTAGTTCAACCGGGCTTCAGACTCGCTAAAGTAGACAAATCTTTCATGGGGTACTGTTTAAGGTGCTATAATAAAATTCCACAAAGTATCCTTGAACTGAGTGAGACGAAATTTAAAACATGCATTAAACGCACACTATGTAAACAAGCATATTATAAGTTGGACGATTATATTACTGACAAAAATGCTTGGCTCAATGTCGGTCCTGCTCCACAAGAACAGGGGCGAATAAATTGATAGCATTCAATAGTATTGTTGGAGCTGCTGAAGATTGTACAACTATCTTTGCATTGTATAGATTCAATTTTTTAGCATTATATAATCGCATAGCCCAAATTGTGTGAGTACTATGTACTACAAAGCTATCATTCAATGGAAACCTACGTCTTTTCTTAACTAATTTGCTCTGGCGGTTGAAAGCATGTCATGCTCACTCAAATGTCTCGCTGATGGTGGCGCATGTGTCGGATCATTTAGTTCCCTTCAAAATGGTTGAGATGAATGGTGCTGATCTATGCGTCATGTTCGTGAACGGGCGCTGTCAGTTGTGACTGGTCATCTCTCAGTTGCCACAGCTTTTTTTAAATTTAATTATGTATTTTTGAAATTATTTTTCTTTTACTATGGACACTTTTAATGTGCACGTCTTGCTACATCGTTCTCACATAGTTTACCACTTTAACACGAATGATGTAACCAAGGTTTTGTAACAATATTTTGATTTAAAAGAGTGTCCATGGAGTTTCTTGCCCATTCTTCTCCATAGAGATCTACGCTTTGGAATGGGCAACTACAGTACTTTCACAGTTATTATGCCTTGTGACTGGGACTGTAGCTTCATTTTTATTGTTGTCAATGTTTCGACAGTTCAAAAGTGCCTATAACTGGCCTACTTGAAATAAATGATTTTGAATTTTGAATTTTTATAAAATATAAAATAAAAATGGTGGCATGGAGAGAGCGACTGTCGCAACCCCGTGCAGGGCACGCCACAATAGTGGCGGTAAGTCCCCTCTTTGAGGAGTGGCTGGAGAGGCGTCATGGTGTCCTGACCTCCCGCCTGACGCAGGTCCTCACTGGACACGGAAGTTTCAGGAGGTTCCTGCACATCATCGGGCAGGAGGAAACGCCCGGGTGTCACCATTGTGACGATCGCCCGGAGGACACGGTGGAGCACACAGTGGCGGTCTGCCCAGCTTGGGCGGAGCACCGCCGTGCCCTCGTAGAGGCGATCGGCAGCGGCGATCTCTCGCGTCCTGCCCTGGTTCAGTCCATGGTCCGGGGCGAGAGGGAATGGAAAGCGGTCACCACCTGCAGTAATGCCAGCAAAGGAGGTGGCCGGGCGTTTGAGGGAGAGAACCTCGAACCAACCCAGCCGCCGCGGGAGACGCCCCGGGCGCCGGGCGCCGCGAGACGACTCCCGGCCACCGTAGATGCGGGCCTGTGGACGGTGAGCAATGGGTAGCTCACCGTCCGTAAGTCTATTGACGACAGGCCGTGTCGACGGCGCGTTCGTGTTTCACGCGCGCCTCAAAGAGAGTCAGCAAAGCAGAGGGGCTTGCCAGGGCCTCCGCCTGCCTGGGTTGCGGGTTGTTCGAAAGAGATACTGCGGCTCCGGAACGTAAAGGGTAACAGAAAGAACATGGGTGGGTTTTAGTCAGTAAAAGTCTGACATGCCCCCCCGCTCCGCCCAGAGCGGGGGAAGTCATTTGATGATTTCCCACCCGAAAAAAAAGGGACTATAAAAGTAAATTCTTTTTTACAACAAACTTTTATAATAATTATTACTTACTAATAAAATCTATGATATAAGATTATCATTAACTATAAAATCACAGATCAGGGTTTCTTGTAATTGATTTTTATAACTGCTATATAATATGTAATAATCACAAGATTAGAAGTTCGAAACATAAACCGATACTTATAATAACGCCGTGCACAAAGTTAATGGTAAATGTAACGTGTTCATCAATAGTGCACGTTTCCTTTGATTTTACTGTTCTCATGCCCTAAGTAGACTTTCCTCGCAGGGATGTAATTATTTCATGCCCAGTTTTATTAGTAGATGGACCTGCTTGTGGTACACAAACTTTAAATCCAATAGCAATACTTTGATAACCTTAGATTTCTTTCTTTACACTTTGTCTCCCCAAATTGTAATTGGCAAAGCTGTGTAATAAAATATGTTAATAATATGCTGATTTAAATAAAGCAAAAAAATCTGATAATTAGCCAAATAATTAGCCATCCTCATAGATATTATTATAGTAGATTTTATTTTGTTTGTTTAGTTTTAGATAACTTCTTGAGTCATAGTTATATTGTTGATAAATCATTAAGAAAATAAGCAGTTTTATATTTTTGTCAAATTGTTTATTAAAATATGTATATCTATCTCAAAAAACAACTCCAAGACGATCAACAGTCTCTAAGACGATCTTCCGGCCCTCGAATCGTATATTATCTTAAAAAAATTGGTTGTTTGTAAAGTAGGTTTACGATCGAGATGTTTACGTGATAACGTCTTATTGGTGATATAAGTTATCACCAGTAGTGACATCTAAAATGAAATTAAGTACTAATTTAAAGTTTTTTTTTCGAGCCAAGTAACAGATGGCGCTACCATCTTTATGAAATGTCGCTCGTGAGGTTTACAAGTTTCTGAACATGTCACCCGACTAAAACGATTTTAAAGACGTTATCACGTCAAAATGTAAAGTAGGTTCTTGATATTAAATTTATCAAAACACTTTTGTAGATGACTGTACATACGTCAGATTTTCACTCGGTCGCGAGTTGACTACAACAAAAATAGGTAAAATCGAAAAGTGCTAACTCGCGCCCAGTCGCGAGTTTATGAGGCGCGAGTTGACGAATAAGCCCGCAGACCAACTCGGACATGGCCAGTTTTTTATTTTAGATCTTAATCTATGTTAAAATGATTTAAGTCCTTTTCCCAGGCCTCCATTTCCTAGTGCTTTATCTGGGAATCAAACAAAGCGCAACAAACATCATTCTCTCTATTATTTTTTTGTTTTTCTTTTTCGTTGACGTCTGCATTCTGTATGATCTTCTTACCCTTGTCCTATGCCATTTGGGTGACCCCAACACGTTTTCTTCTTCCATCCTCTCCTGTCAGACGTCAACGCATCATTTACTCTGCAACAATAAAAAAATAATAAATATCTTGGGACAACTCACACACGGCTATCTGATGCCAAGCTAAGCAGAGCTTGTGTTATGGTAACCAGACAACTGATATACATACTTATATAATTTATAAATACATACATATTATAGATAAATCACACCCAGACACAGAACAAACAATCATGCTCATCACACAAAGTTTGTCCTGGGTGGGAATCGAACCCACGACCTCCGGTTCAGCAGTCAGGGCCACTAACCACTAGACCAACAGGCCTGTCACATCTTATTATCCAACACACACACACACACACACACACACACACACACACACACACACACACATTCATAACTGACGTCACTACAAAACAACGCTAACCACAGCAAAGTTCAGTGGCCAATAAATAAATAAATATAATTAATTTTTCGCACCGTCTGTCTGTCTGTCCGTCCGCTTCGGCGCGTGCGTGATGTACGGCGCAGAGTCGCGATGCGATGCCAGTTATTATTGCATTTATTTTATTATACTAATAAGGAGATAACGATTTGTTCGCTTAAAAAAGGTACGGTTTTGGCATTCCATTGGTATTTTAAAAAGGTTTATTTTCGAAAGTATAGCTGAATGTCATTAACTTATTTTAAAAATCAATGATACATGACGTAGAGTAGGGGACATGGTCCTTTATTTGTAGGTTAAAATGTCTATTATAACGAAATGTCCCTTTCTCAGTCAGTCCCTTTCACAAAATGTCCCTTCCGCAAAATGTCACTTTCTGAGTCTGTCCCTTTCGAAAAACGTTCCTTTTACAAAATGTCCCTTTCGCAAAATGTCCCTTTCTCAAAATTTCATTTTCTCAGTCTGTCCCTTTCGAAAACCGTTCCTTTTACAAAATGTCCCTTTCGCAAAAAGTCACTTTCTGAGTCTGTCCCTTTCGAAAAACGTTCCTTTCGCAAAATATCCCTTTTTAGTCTGTCGCTTTCGTTACATGTTCCTGTTTTACATTATTCAGTATCAGTAAAAAGCAACATTTATTCAAATAGAGTTCACGCTTGTACTCTCCGAAGGTTTAAGCAGAGGTGTGCCTAATACATACCCACATTACGCGAGTCGTGGTTAAGTCCCAAAAAAGGGGGATAAATCTATTGCCATCAAGCGAGCATGAATCCAAACTCCGTAGCTGCTACCGAGAAGTTCCTGATGGCAAAAACCTCTACCACTTTTATAACCTTCCAAAACAAACCACATATTTCTCTACCTACCTCCTTAGTTTACAAGCGACACGGTGATTAGCGCGTAAGTCTGTTAGTTATGAATCACCGTAATCTCGATTAGTGGAATCAGAAACAAACTCATTAAATTGGTTGTTGTAATAATCAGGTGATCTCCACGCTAACACCGGCCTGGTCAGCCGTTGGGAGGTGTTAAAAACAGATTGGGACAAATAAAAACATTGAAAAAGTGTTCGGTTGTGTAGGGTGGCTGTGGTTTAGGATGTTAGGGGACAGTCCTGCTTAATATTGGTTGTTTAGAGTGGACATTTTTTGGTTCATGATTTTGGTTTCATGTTTAATTTGGATGACAATGCATGGTCAATTGGTCATATAGTTGTAATGTTCAATTTTTTTTAAATTAGTCATATTTCAGACCTCTTTGGTCATTTTTTTGGCACAAAACAGCGGGTACACATTCAAATTATAACGACATCCAATTTATGTCAATCAAATTGACAATGAAATAGGGTTACTAGCTCAAATAAAATCTTTACTTATGAGTGTTTTTTAGTTTTATTATAAACTTTGAACTATATGTCATCAAGGCCACATTTATATTTAAAGAAGTAAATAGAATAGTTTATCACGATTTTATATTTTTAACCTGGAAAGGGACATAGGATATACATTTTAAAGCTAATAAGTTGGTCAACTGCTGAGAGAGACATATTAGAGGAGTAATAATGTTAGAGACTCGGGTAACGAAAGAAAAATTGAAATTTTGAAGCTCCTTACTAAAAAACTTGTTTTAAGCTAGTTATTCTATATGCAGGCGGATCCAATGGATATTCAGATAAGATTTCTTTTTATTTTAATTTAAATAAGCTTAAGGATTTTTATTTTATAAAAATGTAACATTGTATTTGGACGATCTAAAAAAGGCAAAATATGGTTCGTGCCTTAACCACAAATATTTACACCTGGGTACAACTATATTTTAAGCAAAATTATTATTCTGATTCTGAAAAAGACTATCAACAACATAGCCACCCTACACTCCACTAAAAACACAAGAGGACAATCTTACGGGATCTTAATTGGGGTCGAAGCTATGCGCGGCATCCGTCGGCGTTGGGCCCCGAAACAATTGTTTTATTGTTCCAACGGGCCCCGGACCAGGTCGTGTGTCACTGTCGGCGACTGTCCGTCTCCCTGTCCTCCATATTACTTTTAAATCACCAAGGTTTATGTAGCCTGCAGATGCTGGAGTTACTCGTAAAAAATCATGTTTGTTTCTTTGATGTTTCGAAGTAAAAAGACGTGTTTTTGAATGACTGTTTTCTTTTGTTTTGCGTTGTGGGACTTTCTTTTGGGATTTGCGTGTTGGTGTGTCCTCGTACTTTTTCTCATGGTCAAGAATGTATTGGTTTTCTGCAATCGTTTAATTTTTACGTATATATATATATATAGGGTACAAACGACCGGGGTTGCGGGTTGTTCGAAAGAGATACCGCGTTCTCGAAACATAACGGTAAAAGAAGGAACGTGTGTGGGTTTTAGTCAGTAAAAGTCGGACACTCCATTCCGTCCCGCCCAGAGCGAGTGAGTGTGTGAGTGGTTGGCGCAGTGGCTGAGAGATTGACTTCTGCGCTGCGTGTCGTGGGTTCGAAGTTCGAGTTTCTCCTGTATCGTGGGTGCGTTTACAAACATTTAAACTCACATCACATACACAAACAGCCAGACCCGAAGCAACTACCTGCAGGGCAAACAAATATTTGTAACGTGCGGGGATCGAAACCGCGACACGCAGCGCAGCAGTCGATCGCTAAGCCACTGCGCTAACCGTGTCGTCAGACGTAAGGGCCGACCTACTGCTGCTCTTAAACCATAAATCTATTTAAAAACCTTATTGCCCCAATAAATAAAGTCCTAAATACTTGAACATCAGAACAGAACGATTTCACAAGAAACGTTATTAATCAATCAAGGAGTAATTATACTAAACATTGATTCGTTTAATGGGCATATAGGTGTCTTAATGAGTTCCTCGTAGGTTGCTTTTATAGTCTGTGGTAGAAGATTGAAGATTGAGACCAATATATTAAAGTTGACTACTTATTTAAGTCGGGAATTTTTACACCGAAATTAATTTGGCTGAGCGATCGACTCCTGCGCTGCGTGTTGCGGGTTTGATCTGGAAAATTCCAAATTTAAAAAAGTGAGTTCATTTAACTTTTTTCAGGTTACAGCGTTCATCTAGTGGTCGTAAGCATGACTGTTCATCAAGAGAAGCCTTTTTTATTTTATTTTTTGGGGTGGGAAACCACCAAATAACTTTCCCCGCTCTGGGCGGTGCGGGCCCCCCCGCTTAGGACACTCCCCCCCGCTCCGCCCAGGGCGGGGGAAGTTATTTGATGATTTCCCACCCCAAATAAAAATGTGTCGTTGTTTGTACCTAGTATATCATTATTGAAAACAATTTTTTGACATAAGGGTAATTACTTCAGGGTTGCGGGTTGGTTCAGTACTGTTGGCATCACTGGAAACGGCCATATAGTTTCGTAGCTTAGCTTTCACATAGTCGATAGCATAGCTGTCCTGCCGAGGTTGCAGGTTGTTCAAAAGAGATACCCCGCCCCAGAACATAAAGGGCAAAAGAAAGAACATAGGTGGGTTTTAGTCAGTACAAATCTGACACTCCGCCCAAAGTGATGATTTCCCCATACGCAAAAAAAGGGTAATTACTTGGTTAATTAACCAGGCCCCCAAATAGTATTAGTCCAGGGCCCCACAAACTCACGGTCCGTCTCTGATTAGACCCGTCGAATGTGAAGTGAGTATTAAAAAAAAATTACAGTCAGTAACTAATAGTTAAGAATTTCTCTATGTCAACCACGGAATTTGAATTTGTGCCTGATTGATAGCAATGACATTAGACAATGAATAGTAAGGAGGGATGAAGGACATGTGACTAAAAGAGTGATGGATCTAAATGTTGATGGACGGAGAGCGAGAGGATGGCCAAAGAAAAGATGGATGGATTGTGTAAGGAATGATATGAAGGAAAAAGGAGTAAATGATGCTGTGACGTCTGATAGGGAAGAATGGAAGAAGAAAACGTGTTGCGCCGACCCCCAATAGAAAGGGACAAGGGCAGGAAAATGATGATGATGATAGCAATGACATTACATGGGAAACAAAATGGGCATAATGTCGTTATACTATTATAATATCTCTGGAGTGAAAACGTGCTCCAGGTAGGTTTTCGTCAATATGATTTTATGTCTATAAACCAGTGTTTTACCTGTTACTAAATCCTACATAACATCCTTGCTAATATTATAAAAGCCAGAGCCAAAGCGAAAGCGAGTTTGTTTGTTTGTTACACAAACAAACTCGCTTTCGCTTTGGCTCTGGCCAACTCGCTGTGGCCAAACCGATTTTGATGAATTTTGGTGCAGAGATAGTTGAAACCCTGGAGACGGACAACAGCTAATAAAAGTGAGAAAAGGGAGAGAAAGAGGGAAGAAACGGGGAGAGAAAAATATATTTTTTTCGATCATCACGCGGGGTAAAGTTGGCAGTTACTTTGGGCTGACGTACCAAAGTAACTGCCACGCGGACGAAGTCGGAAAGCGGAAGCTACGTACGTGAAGTACGAAATATATTTCATTTCATGTGTTACACTTGCGTGTAAAATAAATCACATATTGTTTTAATGTTGTAGCATTCTCGAGTTTTCATATTGAAAACAAGCGAGCATAACTTACACTTCGGTGTAAAAGCAGCCACAATAACAAGGCTCCTGGCTTCGTACGAGTTAACAAGATGACAGTAAACCAATTATTAAGGGTGGTAAACCGTTCCCGGTAACCAGGGTAGTCACAAAATAAAAACTGTTATCTTTATACTGTGAAACGATCGCTGAAACTCGATGAAGGCATGTGCTGTTTTCATTTATTAGTGAAGTTATTATATATATTAGTTAAAATTTGATTACTGTTTATGCGGATTTTCGTAGTATCAATTTTTTTTTTCTAAATGTTGACAGTTTGATACGTCTTGGAGCAGCTATTATTTATGAATGTGAAATCATCAAATAACTTCTTCCCCAGCGGTCAGACTTATTTTCTCTTTCGAACAACCCGCAACCCCAACAGGCAGTGTCCCTGGCAGGCCCTTCTGCTTTGCTGACATTTCTTTGAGGTGCGCGTGAAACACGAACACGCTGTTGACACGGCCGCGGCCTGTCGTCTCTAGTCGGATTGTGAAACGTGGAAACGAAACGTGGTGTCCGTGGACGGTGAGCAATGGGTAGCTCACCTTCCACAGACACCACGTTTACGGTGGCCGGGAGACCTCTTGCGACACCCGAAGCCCGGTGCACCTCCCACAGCGGCTGAGTTGATTTGAGGTCTCAGTTACGTTTAAGTCTAATACCATTCATTTCGTCACTAAACCGGAGTAATAATCTAAAATTGAGAAAATAATTTTCCCCTTTTAATTTGAATCCTTATCTTCAGCCAAGAGCAGTACTAATTATCAGTTATAGCTAATTATAAGAACAAGGTAGAATTAATTAGTTTTTCGTAAAGCAATTATCGAGTGATTCGTTAATTACTGCACCTTGCTATTCTGATTGCTTTGAATTAGGATTTAATTTACTTTTGTTTGGAAGTGGGTAGTTTTCTTTTGATTTATTTTTCGTTAATTGAGACTGTATCATTGGTCTACTGCTATTTCATGTATGGTACATAGGCGGACGTAATACCATAAGGCATTCTCTACCAGTCAACCTTTGGGTAAAATACGACAACATTGTGATAGGGAACAAAAATTATATAAAAGTATTTGTTTTCAAAAAGGTAAATACTAATACAGATATATACTAATACACATTTACATTTGAAATTTTTTGTTTTGTTTTAATAAAATGTTGCCGTTGAAAGTTTTTGTTTTGTTTTATAATAAAACTAGCTTTTGCCCGCGGCTTCGCTCGCGTTAAATTCGGGGTAACACAGCTCCCCTTGTGCCCTATTGATTTTTAATAGCAACGCTAAGTTTTCCCTTTTCTTCCCTCTTTCTCCCTCACATCCCACGTTTTTTTTCAAAAAAGTTAGCCTATGTCCGTCTCCTGGTTCCCAACTATCTCTGTACCAAAATTCATCAACATCGGTTTAGCCATTTAAGCGTGAGGAGGTAACAAACAATCAAACTCACTTTCGCTTTTAAAATATTACTAGCTTTTGCCCGCGGCTTCGCTCGCGTTAAATTCGGGGTAACACAGTTCCTCTTGCGCCTTATTGATTTGTAATAGCAACGCTAAGTTTTCCCTTTTCTTCCCTCTTTCTCCCTCACATCCCACATTTTTAAAATAAAAGTTAGCCTATGTCCGTCTCCTGGTTCCCAACTATCTCTGTACCAAAATTCATCAAAATCGGTGTAGCCATTAAAGCGTGAAGAGGTAACAAACAAACAAACAAACAAACAAACTCACTTTCGCTTTTATAATATTAGTAAGGATATATGAAAGTATATTGTGTACATATAGTATTTCTTTGTAGGTACTGTTAGCCCTAGCTTCCATTCCTGGGCAGTTTTATTGCCTTTTATAAGGTATTTTTCAACAGATTACCATGCCAGATTAGGTACTAAAGGGTTTTGTAATAAGTAAGCTGAAGTGGCAGTGACCATTACAGTATAACTTCATTAACATACTACGAGGTACAGTACTGTTGGCATCACTGGAAACGGCCATATAGTTTCGTAGCTCAGGTTTTACATAGCATAGCTGTCCTGCCGGGGTTGCGGGTTGTTCGAAAGAGATACCACGGCCCCGGAACATAAATTGCTTTAGTCAGTGCGAGTCTGACACTCCCCCCCCCCCCGCTCTACCCAAAGTGGGGTAAGTTATTGGATAATTTCCCATCCGCAAAAAAAAGACTACAACAGAAAACACAATTTCCGTGAATGTACATTACTTTCTTTGCAAAGTATTTATTTAAAATAATATCTATCATCCATTCTGGCACTAACGTACTTCTTTCCAAGTTCTCAAGCAAAGATGGAATGTCTATTTGTATAATCTTAACATCACGCCTAAATTCCCCGAAAGGTTAAGCAGAGGTGTTCTGGATGGTAGATCCACATTTCACCAGTTATGTTTAAGTTTTTTGCAAAAGGGGGTGAGCCTATTGCCATCAAAAGGGGACAAATCCCGACTCTGTAACTGCTGCTGAGAAATTCCTTATGGAAAAATCCCAAAAACATTTTGCTCGACCTGGGAATTGAACCCAGGACTTCATTCTCAGCAGCCGCGCTTGCCACCACTAGACTAACGAGGTAGATACTATTTTTATTTTATTTATAAGTACTATTTACGTTCCTTGTGTTTTTAAATTTTCTTTGCCACGGAAAACACGTTAAGCTGTTGGTCCCGGTTGTCATTTGTAGATCTGACCTGTAACAACTATCAAGTTGTTACAGGTAGTCAGGGTCCTGAAAGTCTGACAACCAGTCTTACCAAGAGGTATCGGATTACCCAGTATTAGATGGGTTGTGGAGGTCAGATAGGCAGTTGCTCCATGTAAAATATTGGTATTTAGCTGCATCGGGTTAGACTGGAAGCCGACCCCAACATAGTTGGGAAAAGGCTAGGCAGATGATGATGATGTGTTTTGTGTATTTTTAGTGTTTTATACCTCAAAAGGAAAAAACGGAGCCCTTATTCGATCACTTTGTTCTCCGTATATCTGTTTGTCAAGACTTTTTATTTCGGGAACGCGTGAAGGAATCGAGTTGAAATTAAAGCCGTATACTCAAATCTCTCGTTCCTTGGAGTCGTGGAAAAATCAACCCTCTAAGTCTACGCAGTCAAAAGATATGACCGTTTATGTCGCAAGTTTGTTCAGAACTCTCGGTGTTCGAAGCCGAATCGCACTTTCCCGGTATTTTTTTTATTATCAGTTATATGCTCAACTTGGAGGAAGCCTTTACCTGCAGAGGGGTTCCTACAGAATAATTTCACTACAAACATTAACGTATCAAAAATTCTTTTAAAAATTAACTAAAACTATTCTAATAATACACTACTAAATACCTTTCTAGAGACTGGAACTGGACTCTTCTCTATTCAGAAGGATTGGGCCTAGTTAGCTAATTACAGAGAAATAAAGTGTAACCCATTCTTTTTAAAATTACTTAAGACCCAATCAAAATCATTTTATTTCACATAGGTCTACTTTAGAAACATCGTTTTTAATCTAATAAAGCTATTCAACTTTGTAAACTAGTATTTTCTGTAAAAAATAAAAGCCTTTTCCATTTTATCAGTTATATGTACATTTTCTTTATTCAATTAGCCAATAAACTCGTCTGTGATGTGGGAAGATCTCACCAAAGTTCCTCACATGAGAAGCAGTCCAAGCAAAGGTGCCAGTAATTATAAGCTGGGCGTACAAACAGACTTGTTATTTGTTCGTACTCGCCAACTACAATAAACAACGTTGTAATGTGGTGTGTTTCCGGTGGAAAATGTCTATCTAACTAGCCGGTAAATATCTGATGGACATACGGGCCTAGAGGTTGGCGAACAGCATTTTAAAGTAGGCATAGCTTGTAAAATATGTACAGTACAAGTACACATTACATCATCATAATTTTCCTGCCCTTGACCCATTCTATTTGGGGTCGGCGCAACACGTTTTCTTCTTCCATTCTCCCCTATCAGACGTCACGGCATCATTTACTCCTTTCTCCTTCATATCATTCCTTACACAATCCATTCATCTTTTCATTGGCCTTCCTTTCGCTCTCCGTCCTTCAACAATCAGATCCATCACTCTTTAAGTCACATGTGCTTCGTCCCTCCTCATTACATATCACACTAATATAAAAAATGGCATTTTTCTTTGAATTTCAGAATAAAACCTCTTATTGTAAAACCCTGTATTATAAAGGTGAAATGTGTCTGTGTATGTTTGTTACTCTTCCACGGTAAATCGGCTTATCGGATTTGGATGAAATTTGGCACATAGGACACACAAGGAATTTCTCCTGTATCGTGAGTGCGTTTACAAACATTTAAGCTCACATACACAAACAGCCAGACCCCGAAACAACTACCTGTAGGTCATACAAATATTTATCCGTGCGGGAATCGAACCCGCAACATGCAGCGCAGAAGTCGATCGCTCAACTACTGCGCCAACCGTGTCGTTAAATATTGCTTATAGTTTATATATAAAGAAACCAACTAATTGAAAAATTAGATAAGTTTTTAATCCATAGGCTTTCCTTCAGTGTGACTGAAATTTAATAAAATTCAAGTCACTTCAAATATAAACATTATCAATTTCCAAAAATTATAAGATTTGTTCCTACAGTTGTACCATCCGTCTGTCCGTATGTCCCTGCGCAGCTACGGAACGTTCTCGTTCATTTCATTACCGATCGTGAGCAGATATCGTTACTGCGTGCCGAGTTCACTCGCGCAGTATACGTAGGATATTCAGATAAATTGGCCGGGTAATTGGTGTGAAAGTCATGTTTTTCAATAAAGAATTTTAACGCCTTTTGGTTTTTTTTGTTCAAACTCAAAGCATTTATTTCAATTAAACCGTTACAAGCACTTTTGAATGACAATGTCATGATCTTCTTGGGACGTAACAACTTTGTTTAACAACTGATTTTGTTTAGGCCTTTTTGTCGTGGGTCGTGGGTCGATGGGAAATCATCAAATATATCTTTCCTCGTTCTGGGTGGAGCAGGGTGTGTTAGACTTTTACGGACTAAAACCCGTAACCCGTGTGTTCCGGGGGGTAACCCGTAACCCCGGCAGGTGGTATGCCTGAGTCAAAGTGTTTTGAAAACTGTCATACACTGCAAAATCCATTACCTATATCTAAACAATCTAAATAATTATCATATGCAGCTTCCAATCCATTGATATTTGACATGATTTAATTAATTATTTATTTATTCCGTGTTTGGATAACTGTTAGTAAGACAAATGCCTTAAAATATGAATGTCACGCACTGTTTCTTAAATTATAAAAACATGGGTGATAAAAAAAAACGTTTCTATAGAAACTTTAGTATCTACAGAACTACAAAGTAATAAATAAGATATTACTATAATTTGAAACGGGATATTTACCATGTTTCGGCGCAGTCTCAAATAAAATTTAATAATTGTAATAAACACTTGAAACGGGATATTTACCATGTTTATTATTTATATACAATATAAGTAACCATGTCAGTTTAATGACTTATAATTTTAATAATGTTAGTGACCATGACAGGTTAAAAAACTCATTACGATTACAGTAAATCCATAAAAAAAAAATTATGTTTACCATAAAAATTCAATAAAAAATCTCATTGAATTTATAGAAGTTTATCTAAAAACCTTACACATACTACGTACAAAACCAACTCGACTCTAAAACATAAATAAATAATTACATGATTATGTTGAATGAACCTTAATCACCTGCTAATCACAGCTCTTGGAGTATCAAGGAGACTAATAACGTAATGACGAGAGAGGGAGAACGCGATATATGATAGACAGGGACGGGTATACGTCGCGAGATCGCTTCGAATTAAAGGGGATGCGTGTGCGCAAATTTTTAGAAAGGCTTTCGTTTTTGATTGTTTGGTGTTTGGATAGGTTTGTGTGATTTTCTAGATGATTGGTTAGTAGAGATTGTTTCTAGGAATATTAAACTACTAGCTTCCGCCCGCAACTTCGTCTGCGTGGCATAGTTACTTTGGGCTAACGCTAACTTTAACCTACATGATGATCGAAAATAAAATATGTTTCTCTCCCCTTTTCTTCTCTCTTTCTCCCCTTTTTTTTAGACTATATCCGTCTCCAGGGTCCCAACTAGGTACCTCTGTACCAAAATTCATCAAAATTGGTTTGGCCATTTAGACGTGAAGACGTAACAAACAAACAAACTCACTTTCGCTTTTATAATATTAGTAAGGATAGTAAGGATTAATGACTAAAATTTATTTTAATGTTCCCTATCATTATATGTATACCTGCTTCTCATCATCATCTGCCTAGCTTTTCCCAAATTACGTTAGGGTCATTTTGCAGTCTATGCAGATACAGCTTAACACCAGTATTTTACATGAAGCGACTGCCTATCTGACCTTCACAACCCTGCGTTGAATTAAATAAACTTTTCAGTTTCATAATGTAGAATGATATCGAATGTGAAGGCAGGATATTCACATCTGCTTTCAAAGTATTATCCAACACCATTTATTTGAAAAGTAACTCAAATAATATGACTACCATTAACAATACCATTCACTGATAAATTCGCAAAATAAGAATGATAACATTTAATCCAGATACACTACACCACTTAATATGACATCATTCCCAATATCATTCACACCATTTTAACCGTTACACCTCTTGTTCCAAAGGCGGATATTGTGTAAAAGATTGAATCAGCTGTTGCCAACAAGGTATAAAGCGGAAATACATTACGTCATGCAGTAATAAAACGTTTATAGCTTTATCTTCTTATTGAATAGTAATTTGTACAGCTTCTTATAAGACAAGGTGTTACTTTTATTGTTCACAGGTTAATTCTTCGATAACTGAAGGACTTAGAGGACACAATAATAATCATTTTTGTTTATGGTTTAACCATAAAATAAACACATGTTTACGAAACCGAAAAAGTTTTAATACGATTTACTTTTTGAAATTTTCGACAGTCGTTAAAAAAACATGTAGTGAACTCGTGACTGAATATAATAGCTGCTCGGGTTGATTTTTAACCGACTTCAAAAAATGGGGAAGTTCTGTGTTATCGTCTATAGGTAGTACATTTTGTCTCCTACGTGGATGTATGTTTGGATGATCTACTAATATCCTTAAAGAGAAAGTGAGTATGTTTGTTTGTTGGTTACGTCTTCACGCCTTAATGGCTAAATCGATTTTGATGAATTTTGGTACAAAGATAGTTGGGACCCTGAAGACGGACATAGACTATTTTTTTAAGTAGAAATGGGGAGAAAGAGGTAAGAAAAGGAGAGATAAAGATTTTGTTTTTGATCATCACGTAGGTTAAAGTTAGCGTTAGCCCAAAATAACTGTGCCACGCGGACGAAGTCGCGGGTTAAAGCTAGTAATAAATAAGTGAGAAATTCGTGATTGCGTCAGTTAGCTAATAGAGTAATGAACACTTTCTATTGCGTGACACGGATCCAGCTGCCTGGCTCCCCTGGCAGGAGGCCAAAGGCTGCGATGATGAAAACATCGAACGGGATTGAACGGACAAGATTAATAGTAATTAGGTAACACAATTAGGTATACTACTTATTACGTAAAAGATTGCCTAGTTAGTCGAGTAGCTGTAAACGTGGCTGCAAACATGAGGTCATCATCATTTTCCTGCCCTTGTCCCATTCTATTTGAGGTAGGCGCAACACGTTTTCTTCTTCCATTCTCTCCTGTCAGAAATCACGATATCATTTACTCTTTTCTGTTTCATATATTCTTTACACACGCCATTAATCTTTTCCTTGGCCATTCTCTTCATCTCTATCCATCAACAATCAGATCCATTACTCTTTGCTTACATTCAATATTAAATTATGTAGGTACTCTAACAATGGAAAGTGTGGCGTAAATAATAATTAATAAAGAAAAACAAAAGCGTACAACAAATAAAATTATATAAAAAACGCCTGGTTTTATTTACTGGTCATCATCATTTTCCTGCCCTTGTCCCATTCTATTTGGGGTCGGCGCAACACGTTTTCTTTTTCCATTCTCCCATATCAGACGTCACGGCATCATTTACTCCTAAATAAAAATAATATGATTTTTATTTTTATTTTGAATCTCTGCTCATCCTATTTGAGCAAGCGTGAAGGTAACCTCAGTGATATCAGCTGCATCACGATGAGAACACGTACGATGACTTAACGACCATACATTAAGAGACAGGCACGCGTTAGGAGAATGCCTAATTGTTGGGGTTGTGGATTAGGGCTGCTCTTATTAACATTTATTGAAATCCTAATATTGTCTTCATAGAACTAACTAACTATATATTTTCCAATAATGTGCTTTCAGCATTTTTCAACGTTAAAAGTCCCCAACTCGAATGATTTTTTCTCAAATAGCTCAATTCGACTTATATCTTTTAGTAATGGAAAATGAATTCTCGGTAAGAATTTATCTGAGAACCTATCGTACCACAAAAAGCAATGTTTAATTCATCGTTTTTTTGCCACCGACTTCCGGAAAGCAACGTTTTTTTTAAAATTTTAGTGTTTTCTGGAAGTCCGTTTTTTTATTCACTACTAGCTAGCACCCGCGGCTTCCGTTGAGCCGCTTTGACTTGAAAGAGTAACAAACATTCATACATCCATCCTCACAAACATTCGCATTTATAATATTAGAAGGATATCCCAGTGTAGGTGGAGAAAAAAAGTTTCATGACTTATTTATTTATTTCGGATTACCAACGAGTAACATTACAAACATATTTTACAAAATTAAAATTGCACAATATAATGTCCTGCAATGCACACTCAATTACAGGTAACCACAGCTTACACATTATTGAGTAGGTAAACATGCTGTAAATACAAATTATTTATTAAAAGGAATACATGCTACAATTATACAATCATGCTATTATTAAGGATTAAAATATCAAGAAAATTTAAATACATTCAAATTAAATTGCAATTTCAATAATATTATGTCAGAATGAGAATAAAATTACAACACACAAAAACACAAATTGAAATACATAAATTAAATTATTATTAAGGGTTATAAGATATTATTTAATTAATTATTTTTTTAATTAATTAAGACTTTGAGAGAACTAAATGTTTACAAAACTACGAATAACCTAACCTTTTCCCAACTATACTGGGGTCGGCTTCCAGTCTAACCGGATGCAGCTAAATACCAGTATTTTACATGACCTTCTTTCTGACCTCCACAACCCATTTAGTACTTGGTTATATGATACTATTAGTAAGGCTGGCTATTATACTTCCGAGCCACTGACTACCTGTAACGACTGTCAAAGATCTACAAATGACAGCCCGGACCAACGGCTTAACGTTCTTACCGAGGAACGGAGGAAACTCGGTGTGTAATGGTAATTCATGAAACAACCTAGGCAAACGCAGCTTAACTTGAACATGGTTGATTTTCACCACGACCAGCTGTTACTATGTAGCCATAAGCTCCTTATCTTTCCCTGCCGGGGTTGCGGGTTGTCAGAAAGAGATTCCGTGGCCCCGGAACGTAAAGGGCAATAGAAGGAACAGGGGTGGGTTTAAGTACAAATCTGACAATCCTCCTCGCTCCGCCCAGAACGGGGGAAGTTATTTGATGATTTCCCATACGAAAAAAAAAGCTCTTTATCTTACGCATAGGCATCAACACAATGTGTCCGGTCATGGACTAGCGATATTGTCACATACTCCTCTGTTACTCGTAAACTAACCAGATATCTCATTTCTTGCCATATTATCCTTCAAACAGTCCATTCATAGTTTATTTTAGTTTATTATTGACGACACGGTTGGCGCAGTGGCTGAGTGATCGACTGCTACGCTACGTGTGTGTCGCAGGTTCGATCCCCGCACGGAACTAATATTTGTATGGCCTACAGATAGTTGTTCCAGGTCTGGCTGTTTGTGTATGTGAGTTTAAAATGTTTGTAAACGCACCCACGATACAGGAGTATTTCCTAGTGTAGAGCCACGTTTTTTTTAAATAAAAAAAATAAAAAAATTGTTCGTCCTCTATACTCTTCTACCCATCCACATTAATACTCAAAATTTCCTCACGTCATTTTGCTCATTACACGTATGTTCTTAATTCTTTAGCACTAAAAGATAGTCAATGTTGTGGGATTTCTTATTAATCCGGTTTTTCAAAGTGGTTTTTTTGTGGCAACCCTAGCTAGAGACAGAATCAATGAGTGACAAATGAATGTTTGTTCAATAATGTAGTTCGGACGCGTAACTGATGCAACTGCGGTAGTAGATAACTATAGTTAAGTATTAGTTAACTCTATCGTCCACGGACTGCGCACATACATTTACGCAATTTTCCCTTGGGGTAAACTATAGATACAACTTCAGTTTGCTATACTCTGTTCGCGCTGCGTCTAATACGTTCGTACGCATTTTTTTTGGGGGTGGGAAGTCATCAAATAACTTCCCCCGCTCTAGGCGGAGCGGGGGGGTGGAGAGTGACAGACTTGTACTGACTAAAACCCACCCATGTTCCTTCTATTGCCCTTTGCGTTCCGGGGCCGCGGTATCTCTTTCGAACAACCCGCAACCCCGGCAGGATATAGTACGCGTCTGGCTTTTCTGAAGAACTTCATCTATGTATAAGGTCAGCGAAAAAAGCATGATCTTCGTCCTGGCGTTCCTTCTCATATAACATCACGCCAGAAATCTCTTAAGGATTAGGCAGAGGTGTACCTACATTTTGCCAGTTATACTAAAGTATGTAGTAAGTATAGCCTATTGTCATCAACCTGTTATGAATCTAGACTCTGTGATACGAACTGAGAAATACCTAAAGCAAAAAAAAACAATCATATTTTGCGTGTCCCGAGAGTCGAACCAAGGACCTCAAAGCAGAGATGCAGTTTCCTCTTACACCTTTTTTTCCGGATGGGAAATCATCAAATTTTGTAGATATTTTCTAGTCTATTATTTGTTTATTGTAAATGTGAGGACCATGTGGATCATAACTTTTATTTACTTTGTGTGTCTTTGAGGATTGTTTGGCAGTTTGAGTACTATAAGCGACCTACACAAATGTCCTTTTTTTGGTATTGTTCGTCGTGTCGTTGAGCTCCTTGGGTTATGAATCGAGCTACACGATAACTGACAAATGCTTGCACTGACTGGACAGGTCCACTCAATCTGTGTGGTGCTTTCTTAAAAAGACCATTTCAGACACTAATCTGCATAGTCCTCATGTAAGTGGACCAAGATTTTTTGTCTGGACCTTAAAACAGACCTCTGAGTTTGTTTCGGCTGTTTCTTCTCAGAGTAGTCGGGTACGAAACACCGGCGCTCATCTAGTTTTATAAAAAGACGTGTAAAAGTGTTTGTGAAAACCTACTTGCAAAATAAACATCATTTATCAAATAATTTCTCCCGTTCTGGGCGGAGTGGGGAGCGGGAGAAAGTGTCAAACTTTTGCTTACTAAAACACAACCATGTTCCTTCTTTTGCCCTTTGTGTTCTGTGCCGCGGTATCTTTCCTTGGCAGGCTGGTGAAATAAGTGCTGTATTAAAAAATAAAATAAATATTCCACATTGTTTAATGGTATCTACACTACAAAGCATAAATAAATATAAAAAGACCTTATATTTCTTGCAATCTTAAATACTACAATGACATATCGTAACTAAGTGTTAGTCATTTTTAAATAAATCTAGTTGTGTGTTAGTATATTCTTATAATAGATTTTTCTTAGTGCCTATAACTATTTAACTATTATTAAATTTATCTTAATCTATTAAATTATTCTGCAAGAACCCCTCTACAGGTGAAGGTCTCCTCCAAAGATGTCCATTCTTCTCTAGACTGGGCTGTTTGCATCCAGTTTATTCCGGCAACCTTTTTAACTTCATCATCCCATCTAGCATAGGGTCTCCCCTTTTTGCGTTTTCCTTGAGGGCCCAGCTATGCGGTAATCTTTTCATGACATGGCAAAGCATATAAAAAGTAAATAAAATAGGTTTTGCATTGCAAACCTCATAAAATATAGTGGGAAAGCTGGATAAAACCAACGAACAACATCCAGGCTATCATTTCGTAAGTTTTGCATTACTTGCAAATTTTCCCTATTTATCATTCAAAAGTTACTCCACGGAATTCGTAGTTCACAGATTACTAATAGGACATCGTAAGAATAGCTGGCGCTATTCCTATTAATAGCAATGGGATATGTCCGCACTATCATTGAGTGCGTAATAACTATCGGGACTATTGCTGGGTACTAAATTAATTAATTACTATCGATAGATATTGATGGCTTCGATTGTGTATTATTAATAAGTACTTGGAAGTATCGGAAATAGTATGTAAGGAACGCTTCGGAATGGGCAACTACAGTACTTCCACAAGTTATGTACCTAAGTATGCCTCGTGATCGGGACTGTAGCTACATTTTGTTTCTTGACATCCAAAAAGTGCCTGTAATGGTCTAATTGAAATAAATAAACTTTGACTTTTGAAGGACTAATATGTTTTTTTGATTATCTAACTGGATTCTTTAAATTATAACAAAGAGAACCTTGTAAGAGGGTTTTTACTTTGCTACTAATCCGAATAAGATTTGAAAATGATTTGCGACTCGGATATATTGGGATATTAAGGATACAAAGAAATAAAAAAAACACTTTAAAAAAAAACTTAGGTGTGCAGTTTTCTTTTTAAGTAATAAATAATACTGAAAGTCTGACAACCAATCTTACCAAGGGGTATCGTATTATCCAGTACTAAGTGGGTTGTGGAGGTCAGATAGGCTGTCGTTCCGTGTAAAATATTGGTATTCAGCTGCATCCGGTAAGACTGGAAGCCGATCCGGACATAGTTGGAAAAATTCTAGGTAGATGATGATAGTTAGTGATAGTTTTTATCATTCCTTGTCAGACTTATATTTTAAAGACGAGTCGACGAGAGACAAGAAGTTTAAATGCGTGTATGTGTGTTTGTTAGTTCTTCAAGCTCAAAAAGCTTAACGGATTAGGTTTTGAAGAGATAAAGTGGGCTGCCGTTGTAAGACGATTTAAATTCCACGGTGTATAGTATTTACAGTATAGATGACAAAGTATTTCTTCGTCAGACGAACCAAAGATACGTAACCATTATTGAACGAGTGCAAAATACCAATAAGGTCAATAAGACCCTTTGAAATGACCCGCTCTCTGCACATTGCTTAACAATGTTGCAATTTCTTACTTAGACAGTATCATCACGCATATACTTCCTTTGGCACGGACAGAGATGATATAATGATAGCTTCATTAGCTACGCGAGTGACATGGATGATTGGGTATTATAGAAATTGCGCTTTCTAAAGTGTATATTAATGGCGATGTGGCGTCGTAAAATTAGTACGTTTGCCTATTATCTTCTAAATTCCTAGATGTCGGTATCTCTTATTAGTTTTATTTATAGATGCTACTTCAATTCAATTCAATTATTTATTTAATGGCGTTTGTGGAAGGAGACACCACAATTTTGCCAATATCACGTAAGTACTATGGTAGACAATCAAACGCTGGAGATTTTATCAGTAATTATTATTGTTGAATAGAACACAACAAAGAGATTAAATGATTTAAAAAAATTTAACAAACAATTAATGAACCATTTTCTGCACAGACATTTCAGACATTTTGATCAAAGAGAGAAAAAAAAAAAGATGCTACTTCAAAAGGCTTGGACCTAAATGTCAAAAATGTCTTGAAATGACATAAGACATTTCTTAACAGAAATCACTGAAATGGGCATAGAATGGCACTTTAACGTACCCAGCTGGCCTAACGCCGGTGGACTATGGGAGCGAGCAGTACGCAGTCTAAAACACCATCTCAAAAGGGTCGTTGGTCAACAAAGACTAACCTTCGAGGAGTATACCACATTATTAGCTAAACTTGAAGCGTGCCTGAACTCTCGACCACTTTGTGCGATATCCGAGGATGCCGATGATATAAACTTCCTCACACCAGCTCATTTCTTATCAGGAAGACCAGGAACAACCATTATAGAAACTGAGCAAGATGCTAGAACCAGATGGCATCTAACCAATAAATTATTCCAGGATCTTTGGAAACGATGGAAGACTGAGTACTTGGTACAACTCTCGTCTCGCAATAAATGGATGGAACCACAGAAAAACATCGTTATTGGAGATTTAGTTGTGATTCATGATGAGAATCTACCTCCAGGAAAATGGGCCCTTGGCCGTGTGATCAACACGCACCCAGGAAACGACGGGCTAAGCAGAGCAGTTTCATTAAAAACCAAAAATGGGGTCATGAAACGCCCTATCGTGAAGCTCTCAGTATTGTCTATTAATAAAAATAACGTAACAGAACCAAAACCACCTATAAAGCCACCTACCACATTACCAGAAAGGAAAAGAAAGCCAAGGTCAAAGATAGCAACTGTAGTAACCGTTTTACTGAGTTTTTTAATGCTAATTTTTCCAACTTACGGTTCAGTCGAAGTCAAACCATTTCCAAGCAACCAGACGCTTTATTTTGACCCAGTATCTAAAGTACAACTAATCAGGGACAAATGGACATTAGTCATGTACTACGACATGGAACCTTATTGGACAGGCATAAAAACATACAATAAAATAACTAATTATCAAGAACAATTATGCGCTACCATTGAAACACAATCTCATTGTAATTCGATCGTCGAGCAAGCCCGCCACGATTACCAGGAACTAGAATACTACAATGAACTTTTGTTATCACAGCATTTTGATGTCCACGCTAGACAGCGACGCGCGGAACAGACAGGTCGGCACCGACGAGGTTTAATCGACGGTGTCGGGTATCTAGCGAATGATTTATTCGGAGTGTTGGACTCACGTTTTGCAAACCAGTACGAAAAGGACATTGAGACCATACATCGCAATGAGAAACACCTTTCCAATTTATGGAAAAACCAAACTTCCGTAATTGAAGCTGAGTTCAACCTCATGAAAAGAATGGAGATCACTGTAAACAAACAGCACAAATTGATTAATAAAAAACTAATGGATTTGCAAGAAAACGAGAGCGTTCTCCAACGTAACATTCAAAATATTTCATACGCCAGTGAATTCACAATGTTAGCGATGTCCGGGAACGGCTTACTGCAAGGCTTAAAGAGACTTCAAGACACGTTGCTCGATGCAATAACAGACATCTTCCACGGTCAAATTAATATACATTTACTGCCACCAACGCAGCTTAAACGTGAGCTCCAAACCATTTACGGTCAGATGCCGGAAGATCTCACACTACCAATCACAAATATAGACACAGATCTTCAGTATCTTTACAAACTACTGAAAGTCAAGGCCAGAGCAACGCAAAAATATGTAATTATTGAAGTTACTTTCCCACTTGTATCCAGAGAAAGCTTCCAATTGTATAAGATAGTACCTATACCGCACCAAACAAATACACGTATGACAAAAATAATACCAGTCTCAGAATATGTTGCAGTCAACCTTAAGAAAGATTCATACTTTAGTATGTCCACCAGCGAACTTACAGAATGTTTACACCATGGACCTACTTATATGTGTCAGCTGTTGAAACCAATTCTAGACTTAAAAAACGATGAAAGTTTTTGCGACAAAGACCCACAAACAAATACATGCACAGTTGAAAAATCAAACTGCACCAATGCATGGATCGAATTACATTTGACTTCTCAGCATTTATACTTTTGTTGTGACACCTACACAATAAAAATAATATGCGGCGATCAAGTAACAGTTCGTCAGATGAGCCAAGCCGGAGTTATTAGCGTAGGTCAGGAGTGCATCATTAAAGGCAAAGACTTCTCACTATATTCGATTCGTCATCAATCCAACCGTGTCAGCATTTCACCAACCATTTACATGCCGGAATTCGACCAAATCAACCACTTGGTCAACATAAAAATTCCTGACGAAAAGCAAATTGACGACGGAAACCTTACCACATCAATGGATAGTCTCAGGGAACAGATTGAAAAACTGAAGGAAAGCGATTCGGAAATAGAAGAGATATCGCCCCATGATATCCACCAGTACGTAATTTGCTACGTACTACTGTCGCTCGTTCTATGCGCGACAGCAGTTTGGATGTGGAAGACTGGGCGATGCGGCCTGTGCCGCAAGCCTGGGCAGCCTGGCGAGGGATCCCGCCGGCACGAGGCGGCGGTGGCCCCGCCAAAACCGCGGCGTCGCAGCGAAAGTCGCCATGAGCAAGAATTTGCGGCGGCTCCGCCTACACCGAAACCATGCAAAAGTGACAATTATAGTGAAGTGCTTAGTGCGAAAGATCTAAATAATAAAAGTGAAATCGAGTTAAGTTTATACAGTTGTGCCAAACGATGGCCTAGTGCAGTGAAACGGGACAAAATTAAGGACTCAGGCCACCAAAATGTCGCCTTTTCTGTAGAGGACTCGATAGTTTAACTTTAAACCAATTTATGTTTTTTACTAACAATTATAATTATTTATGTAGACCATTATACATTTATGTTGCTTTTATTGTGCATGCGTTATGATTTAATTTTAGTTAACGTTGTTAGACCAGTTAAGATTACTCTAAACAATGTGTTTTTATTGTTTTCTATTCAAGCTTAATGTTTTTAAATGTTATTATATACACCATGATATTGTAGAGTTAGCTTCATCCTGCACTTCTTCTCGTCTCGGGAATATGTTCGAGTTAATCGAACACTCAGCGAAAATGTATAATTGCATCGGTTTGAGTGAATCGAACACTCTGCGAAAGCACATAATTGCATCGATCGCAAGTATGCACATTCGCTCGAATCTCACAATATCGAACCAGTTCGTTCTTTTATCTCTTTAGAGACACCACGCACTCAAAACTATTACCATTTTACCATTACCATTTTACCATTACCAATAAGTAGTTATATAGTTTACCATTTTACTTTGTAACTCTTTATAGTGATTTAATATAACTGTTTCCACTTTAATTGAAGACTTTAACTTTAACCAAATAAACCATTATCATATCAATACGAAAGAGTAGTGTTAGGTCACCATAGCACCGAGCGCAGCTTTTTACACTGTCGAAATGCATAAATGTGGTTATTCGTGTTTGTTTGTGAATGTCGACGTAGAAATGAAACATCTTGATTGCGACTGTCAATATCTAGACACTTTGGTTGATAACCGATTACATAATTGTGTACCGAAAACTGAAATGTTTATGTTTTATTGTTATTTCTTTTCAATATATAATACAAAAGAATATAATTTTATTAAATAAAAAATATCAAGGCAGTTGTTTTAGTCTATTTTGCGAAATGAATCATGCATAGTTCTTCTAGAGGTTTTGGCTAGTTTTTTTTCCCTAAAGATCCAATAAATTAAACTAAAAAGATACCTTGTAATAGAACATTGTATTGTCAGATTAATACAAACAATAGCATTGTGCACCAGACCCAACAAACAACCACACAGAAAAAAATAGAAAAACGATTAAAAAATAAAACTGTCAGCTGTCAAAACTCCCGCCAACCGTGCGTTTAGTTGCTGCATCACTTGCATTCTCTCTAAAATTAATTCTAAGCGCATAATACGAATTAGTTATGTTTAAATGCGTCTTGTTGCCTCGCCACGCATAGTTATATGCACTTGACCACACCGTGTGTTCCTGTAGTTTTGAATTGAATGCAACGTTGTTTATTGAGGGTGTACGGGTTGAATATCATATTTTCTGTAAAGGTATGGAGTTGATTTGAGGTTAATTTTTTGTTTTTGATGGAGTAGTTATTGAAAAAGTGCACTTTTGTTAAAAAAAATCTTTTTATCTCTTTGTCTCTTATTAATAACAACGAATGATGAAACGGGATACTTATCACGTGTTTTTTTATTTTTAGTTTCCAATATTTCGGCTCAGTTGAAAATGCCAGGATTACGGAAAACCTAAAAGTGCAGTAAGGAGGTTCTTACAAGTAACCTCCTTACTGCACTTTTAGTTAGCACGGCAGAATTGTGGGTGGGTAAGCAGACAAAACGACTGATTAGTTTTTGGCGCTCGGTATCACTACCACTGTCACTCACAAGTCACAACTCGATTCTGTTCTCGTCACACGAAATTCACTGTTACCGGTCGCGAACTTTTTTGAGGATTTGAGGACTGGATTTCAGGTTCTTGACTATCTTTGTCTCTATTAAAACCTGTTTCGAAAATAGACATGTACAGACGCCTGCACATCAAGCTACTACAATCTGTCAGATTTCTTTGATAGATTTTCGACTTTATTTCTAAAGTATTAGGTTCAAGGTTCATTGGGAAAAATTGACAGTTTCGGGTAGCTTGATGTGCAGGCGTCTGTACAATCTGTCGTCAAAAGCTTAAAAGGTTTTGTTAAATAGCAAACGTGGCACGTAAACCGGACAGGTAAAAGTTAATCCAATTGGATCAAACACAAAATTGCCAAATCGAAAACTACAATACACTAACATATATCTAATAAGGTACATACATAACATTCGCCATTTATAGACCTGGGGCTAGTCTATTGCCATAAAACACGAACTTTTTTTCATTCAGTGTGGGGACACTAGGAATTCCTCCTGAATCGTGTTTGCGTTTTATAAAAAATACAAAGTTTTATAAAAAAAAACAAACTGCCCCACGAATTTTCTGTCCCATAATATCTTTAAAATGCAAACATTATTTTTGCGATCACATTTGGTCTCAGCGAATATGATCGTTACAAGTTGTCATCAATATGCGACACAGGTGATTATAACATTATAACTCTAACAAAACATTACATATTACTTTAACATCGTTTGTATCTTGACAGCTTTGGAATAGGTGGTCTTGTACGTCTGGTCTATCAGTACAATTGGCTTTTTTTGTGCTGTGACATCATCAAATAACTTCCCCCGCTCTAGGCGAAGCGGGGGGGGGGGGGAGTGTCAGACTTTTACTGACTTAAACCCACCCATGTTCTTTCTATTGCCCTTTACATTCCGGGCCGCGGTATCTCTTTCGAACAACCCGCAACCCCGGGGTACAATTTGTTTGTTGTATCTTTGTAAACACTCCCTTTTCGGTGTGCGAAAAGGGAGTGCCAGATTTTTGGTAAGTAAAACCTACCCGTGTTCATTTCTTTTGATCTTTGAGTTCCGGAGCCGCAGTATCTCTTTCGAACAACCTACAACCCCGGCAGGCGGTGGCCCTGGCAGGCTCGTCTGCTTTGCTGTCATCTGTTTGAGGTGCGTGTGGTACACGAACGCGTTGACACGGTTTCAGACAACCGTTATGAAGGGAAGTGATACCACATTTTCACGGGTTGACCTCTGAAAACCAACGCCGTGCTGTGGGCTCGCATAGCACAGCGTCATGCTGAGTGGTGACCTTTTTGTCGCAGTCACGGCGTGCATGTTATCTATTGTCTTATGTATTTATAAATAAATGTACCTACTGTTTTTTTTTTTGGGGTGGGAAATCATCAAATAACTTCCCCCACTCTGGGCGGAGCGGAGGGGAGTGTCAGACTTGTGCGGACTAAAACCCACCCATGTTTCTTCCATTGCCCTTTACGTTCCAGGGCCTCGGTATCTCTTTCGAACAACCCGCAACCCCAGTGGACATCTCTTTGAGGCGCGCGTGAAACACTAACGCGCCGTCGACACGGCCTGTCGTCAATAGACGGCCGCATGGTGAGCTACCCATTGCTCACCGTCCACAGGCCCGCATCTACGGTGGCCGGGAGTCGTCTCGCGGACTGTGTATGTGTTATGTCTTCTTTTAAAAAAAAATGATTTCCTTTTTTTGTTTATGGTTTTGTGCACGTTTTCACAAATAATAGAGTCAACTTAATCAGTCTATAATGTTCCTGCTGCAAGGACACGGTCAGACTCTGTGTGTGGAGCGAGTTGACCTTCGAAGTTCGGTAGTGGACCACGCCACCATTTCACCATTGCCAGATGTCCCGCTGCAGGCCCGGACCAGACTCATTCCCGCTTTTCAGGGATAACTCTAGCGTGCGTGCAGCGTCCTCAGAAAGCGCGGTCGGGAGACTCAGCTGCCATACTGTCATGTCAACTACCTAACGATATGGTAAATCTCTGATTTAAAATATCATATTTCCATTAAGATACATTTTCTATGGCTTTTCTTGCTATCTATTGTCACTTAAACGTAGTTAATTTAAAAATTGAAAATAAATTACAAAATGTGAATACTTAAAAAATGATTATTTTGGTTTTTTATTATGTCCCGCTTTTTTTACCCAAAATGTTTGAAAATCCCGACTTGTCAAAAAAACGTGGCAACGTTGTTTAGGAGCCTCACAACGTTTTTCTTCATTTTGGAACACCGATAAGGCGGAAATATTCCAACAAAACATCATACGGATGTCAACAGGTTCACGTTTCTAAAAATATGACGCAACTAGTGCGCCATTTGATCTATTCTCTACAGTTACGTCATTGCACCATGGCGCATCCTTTGACTCGCGCTGCCTACAAGAGACCTGATTCCTTTTAATGCCATAGTTAACGCACAGATCACATGCGCAAGAGTGTATACTTTGCCAAGTGTAGCAAGGTTTCGTGAAAATATGTAATAACTAACGGTCGTTACGACTGGTCTGGTGTCTGTATTTGACACCGTTTCTTAACGGTCGGTTAGAATATATTGATTTTGGTTGTCAATCTGCAAGAATAGACTGAACGATCCTTGGCAGACTTCTTCGAATTTCATCACTTAAGGGACAATACTTTGGGTAGTTAGAAGAAAAGAAAAAATATATATTAGTTTAGCAAATTACGACGAGCGCAAAACAAGGGACACCCGGATGGAACGAAGTTATTATTTATTATGTACAAAAAACCAGTATACACTCAACAAAAATAATTGTCGCGACACCACACTGTTCGATGCGAAATAGAAAGACAAAAAGAAAATAACTGGCTTGCTTTCTATGAGAGAGAGAGAGAGACACACAGACAGAGAAACGGCTTACAACTATAGCAAAAAGTGTCGTTACAACTTTTGGTCTTAAAAAATACCGTCTTTCACAACGCGCAATAAGGAACTTCGTTCCAAAAATAGTTCATGTGTGTCTGCAGTTTTGGAGGATTCTCGATGATTTGTATGGGGATGTAGGCCGTGGTTGCTAGGTGAAGATAACTGTGTTACATTTTGGGAAGCATATTTTCTAGTATTACTACAAATTCATTTCAATTTCAATAAAAGAGTCCTTTCATTTATTATTATATATCATTTATTTTCATAGATTCTCAGACAAACATCCAATTTGATTTGTTTTTCTCCAATCGATGAGGGAGAGGTTTAGATATAGTACCGGGGTATACCTACATTTCGCTAGTGCATAAGTTTAAGCCTTAGGTCCCATGTAATAGGGCCAGCCTTTTGCCATTAACCGGGAACGAATCAAGATTTCAGACTGCCACTGAATCAATTATTATTAGAAATTATTATTAGAAATCCTGCAGTTCTGTTGCAATAACCGAAAATCTACATCTGTTAACTCAACAAAAGACAAGTCACGTTTTGTCATAAATCAATCACCTTGACCACGTATCCTCATTTAAATGTCTCTACGTTCCTTACAACATTTTATCGTCTCCCAGAAATTTACTATCCAGCCGAACTAATGACACATTCTTCTCCACCACTATATTTCACTATTCGAGGTAAATTAGTCAATTTACTGTCAACGGGAGCCACAATTTTTAACTAGACAGTCGTTAACACGTAGTACATATACTCGTGTCAAGAAAATCAGAATTCCCATCGGGTGTCATAGTAATAATTTAATAGGTGCGTCAAACGTGCTGGCTTCCTGCGACTAGGGTGGGGCGTACGTAATGCATTGTGATGCAGTGAGGCGCTTGACGTTTTTAATCTATGACGTGTGACGTTTTTGAATATCGAAGGTAGGTAATGGCTGGAGAGAAATGGCTTGATGGTTTTACACAATGGACGATATTGGTGTTCTTTTTTTGTTTGTTAATTGATTCGTGTCTGCATTGGTCGCAGTTTATAATAGAGTACGGATACACCACTTGGTGTGTGCGTATCGTGCGTTGCAGCTAAGTCCCTAAACGAAGGAGCTGACGAATCCTACAATGAAGGCGCCCCCCCGCGAGAAGACTCTCGGCCACCGTAGATGCGGGCCTGTGGACGGTGAGCAATGGGTGGCTCACCGTCCGTACGTCTATTGACGACAGGCCTTGTCGACGGCGCGTTAGTGCTTCACGCGCGCCTCAGAGAGATGTCAGCAAAGCAGAGGGGCCTGCCAGGGCCTCCGCCTGCCGGGGTTGCGGGTTGTTCGAAAGACATACCGAGGCCCCGGAACTCATGGGTGGGTTTTAGTCAGTACAAGTCTGACACTCCCCCTCTCTACGCCCAGAGCGGAAGAAGTTATATGATGATTTCCCACCCCAAAAAAAGGCGCCCCCGGCTATTAAAGTGATCGCCAGTCTATCTGGAAAGACGGCAAAAAAAATGTGACAGGTTACGGAAGAAGGAATACAAGGTATTGTGATAATGCGTGAAATTGAAAAAGGCCTATATCCAGCAGTGGACTGCAATAGGTGGAGAACGACTTATGTCCGTATGTGAGTGGCAGGGCCAGTGGCCAGCTTCATTAAATGTTTACGTGAATATTACATGGTCTTCTAACAAGTTAAAGTATACCTTGTGACATCTATTCAAATATGAATCAGGTTCATAGGATACTGCTGTCAGGCAACTTAGTCAAAGATTGTTATCACTATCACAGTAATCATAATTTAATATCCCATCAACATACCTCTTCCTAGTATCTATTACCTTTTTTCATCGATATCCCTTACAATTCCAATCGAAATTTGCAAAAACAACACAAACCTATGATTATACTGAAACCATCCCTCATTCCAAATCGATCACTCAACAAAATGACAGATGCGTTCCTTTTACAAACTTTTTGCAACGAAACGTGTTTCGAAAATCGAATCCAAACATGTTTAAACGGCCAATTATAATGGCAATTTGCTGGCATCGCTCCCGACAGCGTTAGAACGCCCATTTTAATACTTTAAAATAACAGTTTTTGTCCATGGTTTACTTATGACGGTGGATCACTTTACAAAAACCTTTTTTTATGTCCCATCAATGTTTTTTTTTTGTAAGTGGACTGATTTATAAAAATGTTTAGTTCGTAAATTGGTTATGGTATTGAAGTTATTAAGAAAAATAAATGTCATATGGATGCCGTGCAAGACCAAAAACTTGTGTCAACTGTCAAAATTCCCGCCAAGAGCTGCGTTTAGTTTAACGTTTCCACAATTTAAAGTCATTGAATGAGTTTTTCTTTGAATAAATCAATGGGTCTTTCCTACAACGACAACAACATTAAAAGTCTGCCAGTTTTGCATACAATTAGGTTATCAGAATCAAGTCAAATAGCCTTCAAGTCAAGCTATAAAATGGAATCGACGTAATATTTTCATTCATATACTTACGGGCTAGTACCTACTATTAATGTGAAATCATAAAACAATAATATTTTACTATCAGTCGACCTTTGTTGATGTTTGGACATGTTATGCCAGATAAAGACATAAGGCTGGGGTTTTATGTGCGACTTTAATTCGTCCACACACTTAAGCACTTGTCTAACACAAACGGACATTCTAGTATTGATATTGGCTTGACATAAGCTATCGTGAACTCGACATGAACTATTTCACTGCTGTTGCAAGTCTTAACGTGATCACAAAGCTTTAACGTGATCTGCAAATAATGTAGTCTCTTTGTACTGTACTCTGTGTACTCTTATTAGAATTGGTAGTTTTGCAATGTATTCCTGGTTACTGTTTTTTTTTTTTAAGTTGATGCAGTGTTTTATGCTATGCTTTTATTCAATGCGCATTTGAAGACAAATACTGTTACTGGTAGACTGCGTTAACCCACTGCTGGGCAAAGGCCCCCATGTCTTCCCATCGGTAAGACCCAGGTCCAATGTTCGTTGGTTTTATCCAGCTTGCCCGCCATCTTATCAACAAAGTTATAAATTCATAAAACAACTATAAATAACAAATATACAACGATACCTCAAACGACTTACCCATTTCGTCTCATCTGTCTCTCAATCTCTTCGTGCAAAACGCAATCCTACAAAACATAAGTCGCAACTAAACAATCGCAAATGTGAACCAAACCTTTCTATTCAATATGTATCACTGTAAGATCTACGCAATCACCAACCAAACACACTTCCAACGGAAAAACAACCTTCTGACTTAAAAGATTACGTATATTTTCCTATCTCAACGAGTGAGGTATATTAGGATTCATATGAACGATCTAATAAAGATTGCCTGATAAGATACAATTGTCACAGTTTAAATTACTCAATTATAAGCAGGTCATGTAGGCGATTTAATGTGTTGTTGTAGACTCAAGGAGATGTCTAAGCGATGAAACCAAGGCTGCTTGCAAAGTTGGACCTGTATTGTCTAGGATTCAAATATGAAAGTCTATATAATCCTTAATATATATATAATAATATTATAAAAGCGAAAGTAAGTGAGTTTTGTTTGTTTGTTACTTCGTCACGCCTAAATGGCTAAACCGATTTTTATGAATTCTGGTACAGAGATAGTTGGGTCCCTGGAGACGGGCATAGGCTATTTAAAAAAAATAAAGATTGAGGTATGAGGGAGAAAGAGGGAATAAAAGGGAAAACTTAGCATTGCTATTACAATAAAAGAAGCGCAAGGGCAAAAACTACAGGTAGCAGGTACCTGTAAATCAGGAAAGTAGAACTGTGTTACCCCGAATTTAACGCGAGCGAAGGCGCGGGCAAAAGCTAGTTATGCTATAACTAGCTGGCGCCCGCGGCTTCACCCGCGTGAAATAGAAAAAAGAGCATCCTATGTGTTATTCCAGACTATAATCTAACTCTGTGCCAAATTTCATGAAGATCCGTTCAGCCGTTTTGACGTGAAAGAGTAACAAACATCCATACATCCTCACAAACATTCGCATTTATAAATATTAGTAGGATATCAGAAAGCAGAATAAATCTCCTCCTACATGAACCAACTATAGTCAGTTAACAAGCCTATATCTAAAATGACATATCAATCAATCAACCATCCCATATTGCTCAAAATCACCAACACATTCGCTTTCCGAGAACAATATTATACCTCTTAAATTTCACGCTGCTCAAACTTTAACGATTTAACGTGAAAAGTATTTGTCAAACAACCTTTGTCAAATGTATGGTTTACAATTTTTTTGGCGACAAAAATATTAATTTTATATTAACACGACTATGAAAAGGGAATGACACGATGATAGTATCGCTTTCCACTTCATAAGTCGAGTATCATTATTGTTTTGGCAAACTTAATATTTGCGTTTGAAAATTTTTATTTTTTGGTTACAAACTAGATAATAGAGTTAAAAATCGTTTGGCAAGTGAAAGAGAAGAAAGAATGTGGCTAAGCTATCAATAAACGTACAAAAAATCATAAAGGGACGTTTGATTTTTTTTTTCCTAAACAACTGCCGTTTTCTGAGAAGGTGTAAAGTGGCTCTATGGCTATTTTATTTTTATTGTATTGTTAATAAGCATGCTAAGGGGAAGTCTTCGTAAACTATTAAACGGTTATATCGAACTAAATAGAATATAATGACCGTGAATAATGCACAATGGTTGACGGCAATCAAAGCGCTTTGTTAAATTCTGACTTGACGTCTTTATTCATAGACAACATTAACTCTACAGTTCTCAAACTGTCATGACACTCAACCTCTTTGCAATAAAGTTCATTTTGTACACCAATAGATTTTTTGCAGTGTGGCAACACAGATTGATTTCGAATTTGGAAATAATTGTGTCATGGCGCCTTCTTAGAATGGCGAGTGACAATTTGTTGCAAATAAATCCGTTTTTATTGTCGACATGAGATCGTCTTGTAACACAATGAAGTGTAGGTTTCTATTGAATATCGATTGGTTTTTGATCTACCTATGTAAGGATACTTGACACTTGTATTGAGAAAGAGGGCTGTCGATTGCTTTGGTTGTTGTTTGAATGGCGGTATACTCATAAAATTATTGAAAGGAGACTTTCACACCGTTTTTTGTAAGTAATAAATATTGGTTAAGTATGTTGAAGTGTTACCAATTTAGCTGTTTGTGTACTCAGCGTAATAGATCAAAGTAATTAGTAGAAATCATATGGAAATGAAGATATTCAAATTTTACAAGTAATAGACAGGACAAGACGAAGGAAATCATAATCGAATACTTGTTAATACATACTTGATAACAATTTTTCTGTTTAGTGTCATACGCAATCATGTGTTAAAATCGAAAATCATCGCGATCAAAATATTTGTATGAAAAAAATCCTAATGAATCTTTTTGTATGGAAACAACCAACGACTACAACTGCCACTATGATTAATGATGGTAACTATTATTTAATCTGAGGATGGTAATAATTAAAAAAAACAGTTCGAATAATTGAGAAGTTTGTATTCCGTAAAAAAAAAAAAACAAAAAGTAATAAAAAATATTCCTTTATCATTTGCCTGTCTTTTCACACCTATGATGGGGTCGGCTTCCAATCTTACCGGATTAAGCTGAATTCCAAAATTTTACTTGGAGCAACTGTCTATCTGATCTCCAAATTAAAGTTAGTACTAGGTCATATGATACCCCTTAAACTAGACTGGTTGGCAAACTTCTTGCGAAAATTGACTCCACACTAACCTAACCAATAAAATCTACGTTCTCAAAAACAACAAAATAAATTGAACGCATTTTTCACATCCAACTGCCATTAACAACACTAAACCAAAGAAGGGTAGATCACATCACCCGTTCCTAATTCAATTTGAACCAATGAATAAGGAGCCGTGCAAAATTAACTGCGCACGCGTTTATAAATTACTTTAGAATTGTATAATGGGGGAGTCTAATGGAAATTAAAAGGGAATTGTTATCTTTATTAAGTTGTATTTATCTTTTATTTTATAATTTCTTTACTTTGGTTTTATTGCATGGATAGAAACGTAAGGTTGTAAATGTTTAAATATGGAAATTATTACTTACTTATGTTGTAAGAGATAAAGAAAATAAAAATAATGAAATAGATATACGCAAGATACGTTACGTTTTATACGTGTTTTGTCCCCGCAAAACAAAAATTAGGTTCCTTTCGAACATTTACTGATAATTTCTTTACATTCAAGTACATTTCTAAATTACAATTAATTATTCAATGGGTTTTTCCATAGCCAATTTATTTTGTCGTTTGTACTAATTGTGCCCAGTGAGAAACGCCATTGCTTGCATATATAATTTTACTTAACATTTTTTATGTTCATTATTTTCGATCTAGCAAAGCACTAGGCATTTAAATTTGATGGTCTTACTAAACATATAATATCTGACAATGTTTTCCACTCAAGAAAATAAAGTAAACAATTACATCAATAATTCGCACTAACCCATCAAAGATACTTGTAAGGCTATCAATTTATTTTCTAAATCTTTTAGACTGTATCGTGCTTTCAACGTTAGCTCTATGGTTAGGTACCAAACTGACATGTCTAACCTCTTTGAAATTAAAACAAAATTATTCCCCAACAGTTTTTTTTATACCAAATAAGCTTAGGTTTGGCCACAACTCGCCTAATGGTAATGCGACTTAGGGTACCATAATTGCCCAAAAGAAACTCATTCACTCGAATTTTTATGAGATCCAGATTATAATGATCCAGGAACAGAGGTTTATCCAACTGGCAACACTTTCCTAGCCAAAGAGACTTTGAATTTGGAAATAATTGTGTCATGGCGCCTTCTAAACGTTCAAACGACAGAATGGCTTCTATCCATGTTCCTCGCGCTAACCAGCTCTCATACAACACAAAGACTTAAACAATTTCATCTCCCATCCATCCACAAATACTGACCGTCATAATAGCATAGTGTAGATACAATCTCACGCTACAATGGTTATCGTCTGACGTGCAGGCGTTACGGCGTTGCCTCCCGCTGAGCTTAGCTGTTGTGGGCACAGGGACGGACTGGGATGAGGGTTGTTAGAATATTTTTGTTAGGGGGAACTTAATTTTATTGGTATGTAATTAAGATTCCTTGTGACTGGTCGATAATTCGAGTATCTGATTACTCGAATTATCGACCAGTCGGCAATAAATCTGGGTTGGCTCTTTTTTGGCCAAAGATTTAGCATTGCCATTCAATGTGGCAAGGTTACTAGTGTGCTGGGCATGTTTCCATTAGAATTTACGTTTAATATAAACAGTAATAAAATGGAATTTGGAGTGTGATGGGCGGATGATTTGCAATTTGTGCAAGACTAAGTAAAATGTACATATTTGTAATTACAATTACGGAACCGGGCTTACATGAACTGGCGACTAAATGTGGTTTATAAACCTGAATTAGAAGGCCTCAACCGATTATATGGATAATGTTTTTTCGGTAGTAGTAGAATAAACTGAAAATTGTACTCATGTTATACTTGTGCGTCTTGGTTATAGGCAGTTATAATGATGAAATTGCTATTAATACTATTTTTTTTTCCTAAAATCATTATACTTTAGAACTTACAAGTTACTTGAATCTTTTGAAATTAGATACTTACTTTAATATTTAATTTTATGCTATTTTGGTAGGCCCTGATCCAGACTACATCATCTATTAATAGTTTCTGCATTCCTCTCCCCAAATCCATCTCTGTACCACTTCACCCGAAACCCAAAAACACTCAATACACCAGGATTCTGCTAATTATTAGGAGAATAATGGGCCAACCAATTTATGGCCCTTAACAAAGATATATGGTCATTTAATGGCCTGTCCCAGCCACAAATGGCCTTTGTCTTGCACTATGGTCAAAGCCTGGTCTTTGACCATTCAAGCTGTGTTTGGGCCCATGATTGGCCGTGTAAAATTTTATGAATTAGTCCTTTGTGTGAGAATGATTATTTTATTATTTAAGTTGTTGGTTACAAAGTGGTTGATTATTGTTTTATGACAAAATTAGTTGGACAGAATTAGAACAATGAGTGGTTTGTTTTCTTTGTTGTTCTTGGTGTTGTTTATGTCAGTTAAACATTCCTTGCCCATGTTATAATGATGTTGACTTTTGAAAGAGAACTTTGAAGCACTTGGCTATAGCATTCAAAGTGTTTCGCATTTTGTCAACGATTCTCCACAGGGTTGTCAGTTTGACATTCGCTTTTTGAGAGATTACATCATTGTCATTTGTTTGTTGACGGAATATCACTTCATATAGGCCTTGAAATAAGAAATAAGGGTTTGAAAATCATCTTCGTGGATAATGAAAAGATCTCAACATAGCTATAGACAAGCACTCCATTGTAATCTGACTACTTGCCGTGAGTATAATCGAAGAAGTCCTCCAAACGCTCTTTACAGATCCGTAATCCGACAATTTTTACATGTCCACACAATCGTGTTACGATATAGAGACGTCAAACATACCGACAAAAAACGAGTATCTGGTAAAATTCTGTTTACTATTAAGTACTAACATAGGCTAAGAATTTTGTTACTAACACACTGGACCCCTGTTGTCTTAATAATAAATAAAAAATAAATAATTAAAAGATAAGATATTTATCACTATGTTTGTGTATGTGAATTTAAATGTTTGTAAATGCACCCACGATACAGGAGAAATTAGCCTAGTGTGAGGCAACGTTTTTTTTTTTTAATATATCTTTGTAAAATAGTACCTTTACATTAACTAGGAACTTTTTGTATCCAAAGCCCACATATTTAATACAAAAAACTTTCAAACTTATGTTTCAACGTCAGTACAACTTTTCTAAACAAATATCTGAACTTCGAAAATCTTCTAAACATCTATAACCCACCTACAAAATACATCGCGAAAACATAGAAACTTCCTTCAATAAAATACTAAACGAATGTATTAAAAGAATCTTGTACTATCCTACTCAACTCCTACGCAAGCATGTTCAAAACAAAATGGAGGTACAATATTGTAACTCGATTCCTTGTGGAAATACATGAGTATTGAAACAATTGAAGATTGAAACCCATGTTCGATTTACGTAAGAATATGGTGTGTAGGTCTAATATTATTTTGTCAATATATTTGTAGGATGTAGAGTTACTTAGTTGAGTTCTTATATAAAAATACTAGCAAACGCCCGCGACTTCGTCCGCGTGGCATAGTAACTTTAGGCTGACGCTAAATTTATACCCGCGAGATGATTGAAAAAAAAATATCTTTCTCTCACCTTTTCGTCCCTCTTTCTCCCATTTTTCTCACTTTTTTTTTTAAATTAGCCTATGTCCGTCTCCATGGTCCCAACTATCTCTGGTGGTACTAAAAATAATTAATATCGGTTTGGCCATTTAGACGTGAAGACGTAACAAACAAATAAACAAACAAACTCACTTTCGCTTTTATAAAATTAGTAAGGATTATCATCTTATCATACAGTCCTGTCGAGTCCTGGAGTGGTCCTTGATATGTGGCTGGGTCAGAAGGGATACGGAAGACGGAAGACAAGGTGTTGTGCTACAGCTTGAAAGCGCCCATGTCCAGCAGTGGACAGCAATAGGTTATATTGTTAGATAAATGATGATGAAAAATGCTGAAATAAAAAAACTTTTTTTTAAACTTCCTCTTGTAGACTTCCAAAATAATAATTAAAGGATTGGAAGTAGGTTTAATTTTTACAAAAAAAGTTTTTTATTTTAGCATTTTTAGTTATAGTATAATGACATATTTTTATCGATTATTCATTTTCCATTTTTACTATAAAAGATTCATCCATATACACATAGAGATAATATTAAAGGAGGTGTTTTTTTTATATGGGACCAGCTGGGAAGTATACCCTACCAAACAAAAAAAGAATTTTGTAAATCAGTCCAGGTGTCTTTGAGTAATTGGTGAAAATATATAAAAAAAATCCGACGAGTTGAGAACCTACTCCTTTTTTTTAAGTCGGTTATAAAGACGTGTCGAGACGATATGGACGCGCATCATGAAGGCTGGTTCGAAATGGCGCTACTAGGCTATCACTCCTATAACGCTCGTTTCTTTAATGAAATATCTCAAGAACATGATATTGACTTATTTTGCACTATCTACAATAAGCACAGTAAGAAAACTTCTTTGTGAATGAAGCACCGGCTGGTGGTCCTCAAACTCGCATGTGGGTATCCTTACTAATATTATAAAAGCGAAAGTGAGTTTGTTTGTTTGTTACCTCTTCACGCTTCAATGGCTACACCGATTTTGATGAATTTTGGTACAGAGATAGTTAGTTAGTTATATACCAGGAGACGGACATAGGCTAATTAGATTTTTTTTTGAAGAAAAAGTGGGATGTGAGGGAGAAAGAGGGAAGAAAAGGGAAAACGTAGCGTTGCTATTACAAATCAATAAGGCGCAAGTGGAACTGTGTTACCCCGAATTTAACGCGAGCGAAGCCGCGGGCAAAAGCTAGTTAACTATAAACGTAAAATTACAAACAAAAACTTTTAACATTCAACTATAGTCGTTAATGTTATATATCTGTGGGGGCTTGTTATTAGCAATTTTATAATTTACTGTTTTTACTTTTTACTGTGTAATTAGTCTGTAAGCCTTCCTAAAAGTAATGAAATAAAATAAACAAATGCCTAATACAGTGATTTACGTCATGTCACATTCTTATAGCGATAAACTTCAATTCAATTGCATTAGACCCACCAATTTGATATAGAATTGTTACCGTATTTTAAACAAAACGGGGAGTCTTCCTGTGTATGTAGGCGTCAAGCAACAAAGGTTTTGTGTAAGCAACATAAAGTTTAAATAGATCATAATCTTTGTTATTGAAGTACACTAGTTTATCAAAGGTTGTGAATACAAAAATACGAAATGCTTTATTTAGTGTAACAAGTTTTGCAATGCTTAACTAATTTTTGAAGCATCCTTTTAGGCAAAAAAAGCCTGTAGTAGGATACTTTGCTCTTTTAGAACTTATATGCTATGTGTACAGAACCGCTAAATAAAAAATGTGATTGTCTGCTTAAAACTAATTTAGACCATACTTAAAAAAGAAAAGCTTAGACGTAGTGTGTATACGTCAATTACAGCTCGTTACAAGTCGTTTTAAATATACAAAAAGTTTAAAAAGCGATGGACTCTCGTGTAGGAACTGAAACATCTACGCAACTGCATGTTCAATTGACGACACGGTTACGGCCCGTTCACGACCTTGCCGCGGTGAGCGGCGGCGAAAGCGGCGGCGGCGAGCGATGAGAACAAAAGTATGAAAATGTATGAAGCACGCCACGAGTCGCCGCTCATAGCGAAAACGCGCGCGGTTTTGTCCGAGCGAATCGCCGTAGCGGCGCGCGGTGCGGGGAGCGGCGGGATCAAAAGTACAAGCGAATGAGTGCGACGCGGCGACGACGCCACGAAACAGGGCGGCGCGGACAGCGGTGTAGGCAGGACGGACTCGGCGGCGAAATAATGAAAAAAATATTTTAGACGATTTTGTGTCGGTAATCGATACCGAAGCGTTTATAACAGAAATTTTAAATTGACCCTCTATACGGATGTCAGACATCCCCAACACACAACAACATATTTTCTGTAATCTTCGTATAGGTCACGAAATGCGCCATTTAAATATCGATCTTTATTAAGTTCGAGCACTCCTTTTCTCATATTAAGAATATCTTGTTTTAAAAATATACTGCTCTCTAAACACAGAAGGGATAATTTTGATAACGCCATTATTTTGAGCACGTTCTGACTGCCTAAATCCGTCCACCTCGGCCGCAGCCGCTCGCCGCTACTGAGAGTACGTGGCGTGTAAAACGCACCGCTTGCCGCCGCCGCGCCGCCCGCCGCGCCGCTCGCCGCTAAGACCGAAGTCGTGAATGGGCTCTTAGCGCAGTGGCTGAGCGATCGACTGCTGCGCAGCGTGTCGCGGGTTCGATCCCCGCACGGAACAAATATTTGAATGACCTACAGATGGTTGTTTCGGGTCTGGCTGTTTATGTATGTGAGTTTAAATGTTTGTAAACGCACCCACGATACAGGAGAAATCCTAGTGAGGGGCAACGTTTTTTTTTTTTAAAAATTGACCTCAGGGAAAACCTTAATGTAATTGTTATTTAATAAGACAATCATTTGGTTTTTATTTCACCAACGAAACATAAACCAATTTTTTTTTACAGGAATCTTTCATTCTATCTTACTGAACTTTAACTCAAACTTAAACCATGGCACTTTTGAATGTCAAGAAACAAAAGAATGAAGCTACAGTCCCAGTCACAATGCATAATAACTTGTGAAAGTACTGTACTTGCCCATTCCAAAGCGTTGATCTCTATTGAGAACAAAGAAACTCCATGGACACTCTTCTTTTAAATCAAATCAAAACACACACACGGAATACCAATCACTAGTCAAATCTAGTTTCGAGAACATCTTACTCTTCCCTAAGGAACACGACAGCTAAACAAAAGACCCCCATCCCTAGATTTTATAACTCGACAAGCAAGTAACTCGCGACAAAAAAGTCGTACAGTCGTCCGTTTGTACAGCCCTATTGTCAAGACGCTGCCTCTCTAAATAATAGAGACATCAGCCACAACAAGGCAGCTATAACTTATTCAAATTAGTCGTAATACGATACCTGGGACTGGTGCGTACGTGCGCCCAATATCTGGGATCTTTGTGGGTTTTTGAGTGGAGATGGGGAGAGGTTAGGATTGTAGTGGAAGCGATGAAGATGCTTTTTTGCGATGGTGTCTATGTTCGAACTCATGCCACCATCTCCCTTTTTAACCGTCTCAAAAAGAAGGAGGAAGTTCTCAATTCGAATGTATTTTTTTGGATGTTTGTTTACGTGAAGTCTCCGTCAAATTGTGGACAGATTTTCAAAATTATTTTTATAAAACAGAGGGTATACCCCCGAAAGGGTTCCGTATCAATAATATCTGTATTGTTTCGGTACTTTATGAGTTACTAGCTTCTGCCAAATTACTAATATTATAAAAGCGAAGGTTAGTTTGTTTGTTACGTCTTCACGCCTAAATGGCTAAACCGATTTTGATGAATTTTGGTACAGAGATAGTTGGGACCCTGGAGACAGGCATAAGTTAAAAAAAGTGAGAAAAGAGGGAAGAAAAGGGGAGAGAAAGATATATTTTTTTCGATTATCACGCGGGTTAAAGTTAGCGATAGCCCAAAGTAAGTAACTACTTATGTCACGCGGATAAAGTCGCGGGCGGAAGCTAGTAATATTATAAACGAGAATGTTTTTGAGGGTGGCTGGATGGATGTATAGATGCTTGGACGTATGGATGTTTGAATGTTTGTCAAAACGGCTCAACGGATCTTGATGAAATTTGACACAGAGGTAGATTGTAGTCTGGAATAATACATAGGATTTTTTCCTATCGTCACGCGTGCAAAGCCGCGGGCGCCAGCTAGTAATATTATAAATGTGAATGTTTGTAAGGATGTATGGATGGATGTATGAATTGTTTGTTACTCTTTCAAGTTAAAACAGCTTATCGGATCTTGATGAAATTTGGCACAGAGTTAGATTATATTCTGGAATAAAATAAAGTTTTTTTTATAGTAAAATAAAAATATTTTGATTTGATTTGATTCCCATAGCATAGCATCGCATCAACCTCCAACTGCTCCACATACCTCACCCGCCTTCATTCTCGCACCAACCACGGCGCTTAGTGTCATCTGATTCATATAAACTTATCTTGTAAAGAATTATATTACAGACGTGCCTGTAATACCGGCTAATGAGTTATGTGTGGGGAAGACATGTAAACATGAGCTTGTATGATTGGTCGACTGTTTAAGGGGATATTTTCACGATGACTACATTTTGTGAGTTATGGTGTAACTTTATATTTTAATGTGAGGTTGTTTTGTTTTAGAATTCCTTTGTGTGCGTACAAACGACACGGTTGGACTGCTGCGCTGCGTGTCGCGGGTTTGATTCTCGCTCGGAACAAATATTTGTATGACCTGCAGATAGTTGTTTCGGGTCTGGCTGTTGTGTATGTGAGTTTAAATGTTTGTAAACGCACCCACGATACAGGAGAAATCCTAGTGTGGGGCAAAGTTTTTTTTTATAAAAGCAAAGTAGGTTTTTCTTGTGGGTATTAGAAGTTATACAATGTGTCCGGTCCTATTTTTTGCGGATAGGTAATCATCTAATAACTTCCTCGGGTCAGAGCCCATTCGTCCCCTAAAATTCGTCCCCCAGCATAAAAGTTGTCGATTCGGCCCCTATATAAGTGCCCATTGGTCTCCTGGTAGGGGACCAATTAATATTTTAATAAAAAATATTATTTTTAAGGTACCCATTCGTCCCCTCTAATATATTTACAATATATGTTAAAGATTTGGCACCTATTCAGGTGCCTATTGGTCCCCTGAGATAAAATTAGCTATATTTTACATAAGAAACGGTTAACATAGTACACTTGTGAACAGTTTATGAACGGAATTAATTTAATAAATCATAACAGATCATTGCAAAAAGAGCTATGATGAATGATAATCCGTTATGATAATAATATAACCTGTCGATAGGCTTTTTTTTGTACTGTTATAATTTTTTAGATTTAAGTTATTATGATTTTGCATGTATGTAGTTGGTAAATATTCAAAAAAAATAAGAAGTGATTATTTACTGTTGATATGTGTTCTATTTTTTTGCATATTTTATATTTCGTGTTGATTTATATGATGGTCAATCAAGGCTGATTTTTGATTTTTAAGATGATTTTTAAAAGAGTTGTATTTTGTTAGTTTCTAGGACATTGTGATTTTGCATGTGTATTTGTTGTTAGTAAAAATGTTGGTTTTACATAGTTGATAAAGACTGATTTTACTTTTTATATTTCTTTTATACAAAGTTATTGTGATACTGCATTATTTTGTAGATCTCTTTGACTGTACAAAGTACTAACAATTAATTGTTATTTTTGTTATATTGGTATTGATATTTGATTATTTGTTTGGATGAAAATAATCTAAAATTCAGTTATTACTGGGATTATAGTTAAATAGTTACACAGTTTTTTTTTACTGCATAAAGATATTATAGTTATCATATATTTTGCTAAATATTTACAAATGTACAAGAAACCAAAAGTTGATCAATTATTTTGAAGACTGACTTAAAGCCTAGAGCCTAGAGGCATTTCATTAAACTTTATCTTATTTGAAATAAACATGATATCTACCGAATTACTACATTTTTTATTTTGGCCTTTTCTGCGCGACTGTACCAGGACTACCAAGTTGCAGTATACACATATGCATGTACTTATATTAGAAGAATGAATAAAAATAAATATTCTTCGGGGGACGAATGGGCCCCTCAAAAGTTCCAGGAGACGAGTGGGCACAGGGTGCGAATCTTAGGGGACGAATGGGCTCTGACCCACTTCCTCCGCTACTGGCGGAGTTGAGGGGAGTATAGACTTGTACCGACTATGTTTCGGGGCCGCGGTATCCTTGACGCGGTGGCCTTGGCAGGCCCCTCTGCTTTTCTGACATCTCTTTGAGTGTCTGGTCCTTGAGTAATAATACTCTAGATACTTATAAAACAAGTGATCTAATAAACTGTTACGCTACACACTTGGGTCGAATTCACTTTCTCACTATTTGGTAGCCATTTTGATATTTTTTGAGATATTCTCTAAGCGTATACAAAAAAATATATATCTCAAAGTTTTGGCCTTACTGAGATAAAAATTGGCTTATTCAGAAAACAACAATATTAACGTCTATCTATAATAACGAAATAATGGGCTCACATTTTCGTAACTTTAGGAAGTACAAATTAAACCCGGAAAAAATATGCAAATCAACAAAAAAATTGTGAACAAACAAAACTTGGTCAATTTTTTATTTGTTGCACAACAAATTTGAATACTAAAAGTTTTGTTGCTTATATAAGTACCTACCGAAAATATCGCTTGTCCATGACCGGACACATTGTTTAAATATCTTAGGTATCTTAACATCTGGGAATCTAAAAAGCATGTTGCGCGGTTTGATGATATGTAGAACAGTTTTTAATACCTATGATTTTTTATTTCTGTTACACGCTGTCTTTGAGGAAATACAAGAGCTTAAAAGTCATCATCATCATTTTCCTGCCCTTGTCCCATTCTATTTGGGGTCGGCGCAACACGTTTTCTTCTTCCATTCTCCCCTATCAGACGTCACAGCATCACTTACTCCTTTTTCCTTCATATCATTCCTCACACAATCCATCCATATTTTCTTTGGCCTTCCCTTTCAATATTTATATCTATCACTCTTTTAGTAAAAGTACCGGAGTGTTATTTTTAGGGTACCGTACCTTGAAAGGAGCTAACTGAACCTTTATTGTCAGTCTGTGCTGTTTGTGAATGTTATTTTAAATGTTTGTAAACGCACCTGTAGGGGAAATTCCTAGTTTTTTTAAATCTTGCTTCAGCAAGGTTTAAAAAAAAACTTGAGAGGTGTCAAGGGACACCCGGATGAATTTTTAGCTACCACGGTTCACTTTTAATTTATTTAGATTTCAAATTAAATTTTGCTTTTTATTTACTCTGGACGCTCTTACTGTGCACGTCTTTCTACATCGTTCTCACATATTTGCATAATCTCAACATGAATGATGTAAATACGATTTTGTAATAATATTATAATTTAAAAGAGTGTCCATGGAGTTTCTTGCCCATTCTTCTTCATAGAGATCAACGCTTTGGAATGGGCCTTGTGACCGGGACTGTAGATTCATTTTGTTTTTTGACATTCAAAAGTCCTGTAATGGTCTAATTGCAATAAATGATTTGATTTGAACGAAGTTATTATTTATTATGTACCAAAAACCTGTATACACTCAACAAAACTAATCGTCGCGACACCACACTGTTCAATGCAAAATAGAAAGACGAAACGCAAATAACTGGCTTGCTTTCTATGAGAGAGAGACAGACAGAGAAACACGCACACGCCGCACGGCTACAACTATAGCAAAAAGTGTCGTTACAACTTTTGGGCCTAATTTTTTCCGTCTAGCCCCCTTGGAACTTCGTTCCATAATGAGTCACAATCTACTTTCTAAAGAACTAATAGATAGTTCAGACATACAGAAAGACAAAGACCGTAAGACCAGTAAAGTCTGATTGAAAATTAGAAGTCTCATAAAAATTCCACCTGTCACACACAACCGAAGCGTCACACAAAAAACTTTATTCGAACATTTAAGTTCTAAACGGACTCCCGAAAGATATGTGACAGTGGAATACGGCATTACAATATATTAAATTATTCGAATAGGTTACTTCCCGCGGCTTGATGGCCGCCTGTCCATTGTGTGGTAGCTCAGTTGCTACCTTATGTCAAGAAGCAAGTAATGACAGAAGGCTAGATAATTACCTAATTAATTTATCTATTAAACTCTTGTTTTTGCTTTAACTCTGGACGCTCTTAATGTGCTCGTTTTTCTACATCATTCTCACATCTATGTATAATCTCAACATAAGTGATGTATCCATGGTTTTGTAAAAATATTACATACTAGCTTTTGCCCGCGGCTTCGCTCGCGTTAAATTCGGTAGCGCCTTATTGATTTGTAATAGCAACGCTAAGTTTTCCCTTTTCTTCCCTCTTTCTCCCTCACATCCCACTTTTTTCAAAAAAAAATTAGCCTATGTCCGTCTCCTGGTTCCCAACTATCTCTGTACCAAAATTCATCAAAATCGGTGTAGCCATTAAAGCGTGAAGAGGTAACAAACAAACAAACAAACAAACAAACAAACAAACTCACTTTCGCTTTTATAATATTAGTAAGTTTAAAAGAGTGTCCATGGAGCTTCTTGCCCATTCTTCTCCATAGAGATCTACGCTTTGGAATGGGCAACTACAGCACTTTCACAAGTTATTATGTCTTGTGACTGGGACTGTAACAGCATCTTTTTCTGTTTTCATGACATTCAAAAGTGCCTGTAATGGTGTAATTGAAATAAATGATTTGATTTGATTTGGCTCACATAGACGACACTGGTGAAGCATTCGCGCATGGAAATCTTTTATCAAATGAAGTATAGTTACAGCTCGCCGGCTGGTTACTGATAACGATTAGCCGCTGTTAATTGCCAACAATAGTTACTTTCGAAGATTGCAATAAACCTAATAGGTATACAGGTTTAAGGGATACAGTTGAAGTTTTCTGATGCTTTTTTTTTTAAATAAATCGATGCCCCTAGGAATTTCTCTTGTAACGCGGGTGCGTTCACAAACATTGAGACTCAACCCGCGATACGCAGCGCAGCAGTCGATCGCTCAATCACCGCGCCAACCTTGTCGCTAATTAATAAATGTTTATATCTAGTAATTTAATTTGGAAGCATCCATCGGTTTCTAGTAAACACAACCATAATATTATAGTTGAAGAAAGTAATTTCAACAGCAACATGTTTTGCGTAGAGTTACTAAGTTTAATGTTACAAAATTCTTAGTGGAAGCTTTCATGAACTGTCCGTTTTTAAAACAACTTCAAAAATTAGATACAAAATTTGAAAATTTGATTCTTTTTTGTCTGTTACGCGATTTCTCCGTCGATTGGCAATTTTCAGATTTTCTTCTATTATATTATACATAGTTTTACTTTTAAAATTTATGGACGATATGCCAATATAACTTTCTGTATGTTGATGGACGGAGAGCGAGCGGAAGGCCAAAGGCAAGATGGATGGATTCGCTCGGACGTCTGAAAGGTGGGAAGAAGAATACGTGTTGCGCCGACCCCAAATAGAATGGAGCAAGGGCAGGAAAATGATGATGATGATAATATATCTTAGTAGCAATGGAAAATGAATACTCGACAAGAATTTGGGTTATATACCAACATACATTCATACCACAACTAAAAACTAGTGTGCTAGTGTAGCTTTAATTTAAAAAAAAAGGTTAAATCATTAAAATTTTTGCAAAAATAAACCGAATTCCAAAAAAACACTAAAAAGACGGAAAATAAATTTACTTCCGGAAGTCAGTGGCGAAAAATCTACGAATCAAACAACGGACTTCCAACAGTAAACTTATTTTTATTACCGTATTTTTTGTGTTTTTTCAGAAGTCGATTTTTTAACTTGTTTAGGTATTTTTCTCTCGAAAAGAAGTGTACGAATTAGTCCTTCTGTTATTTATCTTCCATGTACCACAGGTTTATGAAGATATCCTAACTTTTGAATAAAATTAAATTGAAATTGCTGTCTACTTTATAGGATTTATGGTCAATTTTGGATTTTTGCTGTGTTTTGTTATGTAAAACCTTTGGCTCTTGAATGCTGGTTGTTGTATTGAAAAGAAATGGGTTTATTATAGTGTCTGGTTCCGCGTGGCTGTATAGGAAGTGTTTCTTAGGCTTGGGAGTCGATTCTTAAGCAAATGACAAGCTTGAAGCTCATTTATTCAAGACTAGCTTTTGTCCGCGGCTTCGCTCGCGTTAAATTCGGGGTAACACAATTCCCCTTGCGCCTTATTGATTTGTAATAGCAACGCTAAGTTTTCCCTTTTCTTCCCTCTTTCTCCCTCACATCCCACTTTAAAAAAAAAATTAGCCTATGTCCGTCTCCTGGTTCCCAACTATCTCTGTACCAAAATTCATCAAAATCGGTTTAGCCGTTAAAGCGTGACTCACTTTCACTTTTATAATATTAGTAACGATGGACTTAAATAAGTGGTTTTTGAACACGTTCAAATTTCCCAAATTCGCCCACCATTTTAGTTTTTTTGGTTCCGTAACTCAAAAGGAATAAACGGAACCCTTATAGGATCACTTTGTTGTCCGTCTGCCTGTTTGTCTGCCTATATCTCTGGAACACGTGGAGGTACAAATAAAAGTGATTTTATTTGAGGTATCGAGTTGAAATTAAAACTTAACTCTATGTACTTGTCTGTGGTCCCTCTAGGATGAAAAAATCAATCGAAGTCTACGCAGTCAATAGTTATGGTTGTTGTGGTTGTTGTCACAAGTTTATACGGAACTAGGGCTTTCAATACCGGTATTACGGGATCCCGTAATACCGTAATCACGGATATATTTTGGACTTTTTTCAATACCGGTACTGACGAGCCAATACCGTGATTACGGTATTACAATCATTTTATAATTTTAATTATTAGACATTAATACTAGATTGCAAGACAAGATGGAGCAGTATGGCTGATATGATTGGACGCTTTTTGAAACTAAAGGATTGTGTTTTAAAACTTTTAATCGATCTAAAATTAAACTCCGATTTCGAATCAGACGAATTCGATTTGACAATTTAAAAAAATATTTACAACAGCCTTTCTGTAGTCAAAGTAACTGTATTAGAAATTTGTAAACGGGATGCCAATTTACTAAAAGCGGATATTGTGCTATTTATGTTGACAAAGTTAGATGGTCAAGCTAATGACTTAAGCCAAATTCTTGCAAAAACACTTCGAAGACGACTTTTAATTTCTGGAGTATTACAATATTTGCATGACCCTGAAACTTTTTTTCAGTAATGATGATAGCGGTGACGACACTTTTATAAAATCCACATCTGATGAAATATTAGATATTATAGTTAATCTACTTACACGTTTAAAATATAATAATAACATAACAAGACAGTCTCAAAGAGACAGTGAGAATATAGCTGATATGACGATAGAAGAACCTTCTTCTTCTTCCTCTTCTTGTGAAAATGAAGACACGTCCATACAAAAGCAATTAGAAAAAGCTATTAAAAGAGAATAAAGACTGATTTGGCAACAAAAACACGTATTTAAATGGTTTTATTAATGCCCTAATTGAAGTTCTTATGAACCTTAGAAGAATCCTTTAGAAGGGATGACAGTCAAGCGCTAGTTTATTTATTTTTTAAAAAGCCTGAAAAACTTGAGTTCAATACCGTGATCACGTGATCACGGTATTGAAATTTCTAATACCGGTACTGATACCGGTATTGAAAAAATCCGGTATTTGAAAGCCCTATACGGAACCCTTAGTGCGCCTATCCGACTCGCACTTGCCCGGTTTAAAACTGGGCATTGAAAACTGCCTTCTATTTGAATAACTGATAACTGGCTTCTACCCATGGGTTCGCTCGCTTTATAATAGGAAAGTACATTTAGGGATGATGAAGCTAGCTTCCCATTGGTTAAATATTTTTTGGAAATAGATCGTAGTAGTAGCAGTTTTGGACGACGATAACTCATAAAATTACCCAAGCAATATAGATATAATTCAAATGGGACTCCTTTGGGAGTCATATTATATTACCCTTTCGATTATAATAAGAATTTAAAAAAATCGGACCTTAATCGGCGGAGAAGTCGAGAAAAAAAAAACAAAATAAACATTACAGTCGAATGAGAACCTCCTCCTTTTTTAAGGTCGGTTTATTAAGGACCCCGATGAAAACTCGCTGTAGAAATACGAGAAGTTTCGAAAACAAATTCCGTTTGTCTACGCCCCCTGACCAGACAGTGTGCCGGCAAAAATTAAACATCAATGTTGCGTAAAATTCATTGTAAACTTAAATACAAGTGGACAGATGTCATTTCACACAAAGATCACGAAAATGACCAAGTAATAGACTTGAAGTTAACAAAACAAGATGTCACCGAGTCCACGTGTCTATGGCAATTTATGATATTCTGACACCTATTCTTTTTTTTTTGTAACTTAAGGCCATCTGTCGCCATTGTGTGAATGACAAACTAATGGTTGTTGTATTGACTTCTAATTTTGCGTTAAATTTTAACAATGTTGTTCGTGTGAATACTTTTTAAAATGTATTACGGTCAGTTATAATTTTATAAAGTTAAAGTGAGTTGTCATTCGATTTGATTCGGTGCAAATTGATTTGTAAGGCACTACCAATCTGCCGGGGTTGCGGGTTGTTCGAAAGAGATACCGCGGCCCCGGATCGTAAAGGGCAATAGAAGGAACATGGGTGGGTTTTAGTCAGTAAAAGTCTGACATGCCCCCCGCTCCACCCAGAGCGGGGAAAGTTACTTGATGATTGCCCAACCGAAAAAAAAAATGGCACTACCAATTGAATAAATATAATGTACTAGCTGCGCGCCGCGGTTTCACTCGCGTGGTGATAGAATGTACATTATATCTTTATGAATTGTAGCCTATGTGTTATTCTGATGTATAAGCTATATTATTGTAAAGTTTCATTAAAATCTATTCAGTAGTTTTTGCGTGAAAGTGTAACAAACATCTATACATCCAAAGAAACATTCACGTTTATAATATTACTAGCTTTTGCCCGCGGCTTCGAAATAAAATTCGGGGTAACACAGTTCCCCTTTCCTAATTTACAGGTACCTGCTACCTGTAGTTTTTGCCCTAGCGCCTTATTTATTGTTATAGCAATGCTAAGGTTTCCCTTTTCTTCCCTCTTTCTCCTTCATATCTCAATCTTTAAAAAAAAATAGCCTATTTCCGTCTCTAGGGTCCCAACTATTTCTGTACCAAAATTCATCAAAATCTTTATTATGATTATGATTAAGTAGGATTTTTTACATTTTCACGCCTAAATAGGCGTGAAAATGTAAAAAACAAACAAACATACAAAAAAACTCACTTTCGCTTTAGTTTAGCTAGTAAGGATATTTATTTTTCAAGAATTATTTAAAAACTAGCTTTTGCCCGCGGCTTCGCTCGCGTTAAATTCGGTAGCGCCTTATTGATTTGTAATAGCAACGCTAAGTTTTCCCGTTTCTTCCCTCTTTCTCCCTCACATCCCACTTTTTTCAAAAAAATATTAGCCTATGTCCGTCTCCTGGTTCCCAACTATCTCTGTACCAAATTTCATCAAAATCGGTTTAGCCATTAAAGCGTGAAGAGGTAACAAACAAACAAACTCACTTTCGCTTTTATAATATTAGTAAGGATGTAAACAAATTATTTAAAAAGAAAAATATAAACATATGAATTGAAAAAGTCACTGGCCCGGGTTTGAACCCACAACCTTATGCACAACCGCATGAGAGGCGAGCGATTAGTCAAAAATCTAAACTGATAAGAAAGCTAAATAAATACTCACTGCAATATCAACAAATCAAACTTGCGTGTTACAATTCACAACTACCGTCAAACGAACAAAAAAAAACCAGCCAAGTGCGAGTCGGACTCACACACCGAGGGTTCCGTACAAACTTGCCACATAAACGGCCATATTTTTTGACTGCGTAGACTTAGAGGGTTTGTTTTCGACAACTCCAAGGAACCAAAGAACTTAAATTTCAACTCGATACCTCTCCATTCCCGAGATAAAGGGTCTTGACAAACAGACAGACAGACAGACGGTCAAAAAAAAGTAATCAAATCACATCATAATATTTCTATTTCACATAGGCCTACATGGGCACTTATAAAACGTCGAGAAAAGATCCACGGTTCGGGTTGGTCGTTTCCTATGGAGAAGAACCGGCAAGAAACTCCATGTTTAATCCTATAAGTGATTCGTTCTTTTATTTTTGAAGTACCCTAAAAATTCCTAACTGACTTTAAAAGGGAGCAAAAAAGGACCACTTTAGAAGTGACCATGGCTAATGAAAAGCCCACAATATCACAATGGGTAGCTAATTGAAATCAACACTGTATACAATAGCCATACAGTTGTATGGGCAGACTGAACTAGGGACCCGCAAAAAATGTGGACATCTGGTTGAAAATGTACAGGGTGTTTGATCAAGTTATCGTTTGAATGATTGTGTTTGTAGCTGTATCAGTTTATAGGCTTCTTCATTGAAGTATGTACATCTTTAAATGCTAATGTTGAGATTAATTTAAGATTTCATTGTTTTCCTTTCATTTAAGTTATGAAGTTTGTTAAAGAGATTTCTTCCTTATTGACCCTAACGATCGATGCAATAAAAGTACAGGATGCAGCTTTTACAGATTTTAGTCGGTTCGATTACCGTGTGCAGCAAGCGAATTTTTAAAAATCTTTGAATGCCGTTTTCTTTCTTTTCAAAAATAAAGGAATGTTTTCTTTGAGTAAAATTTTCTATCTAAAGTTTTAAGAGTACTTTCCCTTCAGGTGGCATTACAAAATTCCACCCTGTATACTAGCTGCGCCCCGCAGTTATAGAATATACAATATATCTTTAAGAATTGTAGCCTATGTGTTCTTCTGATATGTAAGCTATATTATTGTGAAGTTGCATCAAAATCCATTCAGTAGTTTTTGCGTAAAAGAGCAACAAACATACTTACATACATCCTCGCTAACTTTCGCTTTTATAATATTATTAGTAGGATATATCGATTTCAACTTTCAGACGACACGGTTGGCGCAGTGGCTGAGCGATCGACTGTTGCGCTGCGTGTCGCGGGTTAGATTCCCGCACGGAACAAATGTTTGTATGGCCTACAGATAGTTGTTTCGGGTCTGGCTGTTTGTGTATGTGAGTTTATATGTGTGTAAACGCACCCACGATACAGGAGAAATTCCTAGTGTGGGGCAACGTTTTTAAAAAAAAAATTAAAAAAAAACTAAACCGACATACTTACCTACACCCTTTTGACTTTTAACGCACAGCTTATTTCACGGTATTCAACTATTCACGGCTTACCGAAAAGTTTTTTTTTTCTAACCTCTCGAAAGCGGTTCGTTTTTTTTTTATAAACTTAAACCAATTTGCTCTAGTGGATTAAGAGGGGTTGAAATTTGAGTCAGAAGTGGATTTGTTAGAGGAAATATTTAATGAGTTTCAAGAATATTGCGGTCTACTTTTGTAGGATTTAAAAAGGACGTAACGCGTTTTTGTATGGATGAAGTATTAAGGCGTGGTGTGTGATCTTTCTGCCCGCTCACTTTATCTTAATTTAACGGGATTTTGACTAATTCACTTTGCAAATATAATTAGTTAGTGTTTTTTTGAAGGACTCGAGTTGCTTAACTTTCTGCTTTCGAGAGCATCGACAATGCTGCCGCGTGTAATAGTGCTCTAGGGTTTGTTTCTGTAGTTCACCGTCCGTCCGTCTATTGACAACATGTCATGTCGACAGCGCGATCGTGTTCCACGCGCGCCTCAAAGAGATGTCAGCAAAGCAGAGGGGCCTGCTAGGGCCTCCGCCTACCGGAGTTAGGCAATTAAATTAGTAGATCTATACGAATATCGGCATAATGATCGCTGTAACTTTTATATATAAGTTTATGTTTAATAATAAATAAATAAATATCTTGGGACAACTCACACACGGTCATCTGATCCCAAGCTAAGCAGAGCTTGCGTTATGGTAACCAGACAACTGATATACATACTTATATCCTTACTAATATTATAAAAGCGAAAGTGAGTTTGTTTGTTTGTTTGTTTGTTTGTTACCTCTTCACGCTTTAATGGCTGAACCGATTTTGATGAATTTTGGTACAGAGATAGTTGGGAACTAGGAGACGGACATAGGCTATTTTTTTTAAAAAAAAGAGTGGGATATGAGGGAAAAAGAGGGACGAAACGGGAAAACTTAGCGTTGCTATTACAAATCAATAAGGCGCTACCGAAGTAAACGCGAGCGAAGCCGCGGGCAAAAGCTAGTAATTTATAAATACATACATATTATAGATAAATCACACCCAGACACAGAACAAACAATCATGCTCATCACACAAAGTTTGTCCTGGGTGGGAATCGAACTGCAGCTGGGCAGATAATGATGATGTTCAAAAATGATGTATGTAGGTTATTTACATACTACAAATAAACGACGGTTTGTTGACGGGCCTGTTGGTCTAGTGGTTAGTGGCCCTGACTGCTAAGCCGGAGGTCGTCCTCCGGCTTAGCTCTTTTTGAACATCATCATTATATGCCCAGCTTTATCCCAAAGGCCAAAGGTTCGTGTTCCTCGCGCGCCTCAAAGAGATCTCAGCAAAGCAGACGGGCCTGCCAGGGCCACCGCCTGCCGGGGTTGCGGGTTGTTCGAAAGAGATACCGTAGCCCCGAAACTTAAAGGGCAATAGAAGGAACATGGGTGGGTTTAAGTCAGTAAAAGTCTGACACTCCTCCCTCCCCTGCTCCACTGATTTTCCATCCGCATAAAAAGGGTAAATTGGAGCAAACCAAAATATCCCTAAACAAAGACGAAGCACGTTTAGTTTCCGACAAAAAACTCCACGTCTTCGGATGAGCATAAGACATAACCAGCATGTCACACGTCGATCACATAATACTCGCGTACTTACTCGAGTACGTACAAGTACGTACTACCGCTCATTTGTCTGTTATCACGGATCTGGATGTACTCGGAAACTGTTTAGATAAGCACCGTTGGATGTGGGGCTTTCCAGTAGTGTCGGTTTAAAGTTTATGTCGGAATATTTTTCTAGGTGTAGACAGTCTGTTTAGATTTGACGGGCCTGTTGGTCTAGTGGTTAGTGGCCCTGACTGCTAAGCCAGAGGTCGTGGGTTCGATTCCCACTCAGGACAAACTTTGTGTGATGAGCATGATTGTTTGTTCTGTGTCTGGGTGTGATTTATCTATAATATGTATGTATTTATAAATTATATAAGTATGTATATCAGTTGTCTGGTTACCATAACACAAGCTCTGCTTAGCTTGGGATCAGATAGCCGTGTGTGAGTTGTCCCAAGATATTTATTATTATATTTATTAATTATGACTTAAAGGTTAGACAGTAATTTATCTTGGCATAAGTTGGAGTTAAAAGAGTTATAAATTAACTAGCTTCCGCCCGTGACTTCGTCCGCGTGGTATACTTACTTTGGGCTAACGCTAACTTTAACCCCCGTGATAATCGATAAAAATATTTTTCGCTCCCCTTTTCTTCCCTCTTTCTCACTTTTTATTTAAAAAGTTAGCCTATTTCCGTCTCCAGGGTCTCAACTATCTCTGTACCAAAATTCATCAAAATCGGTGTAGCTATTTAGGCGTGAAGAAGACGTAACGAACAAACAATCTCACTTTGGCTTTTATAATATTAGTAAGGATTGCAATTGAGAGGATGGGTAATTCTCTTTCACTCGGTTTTTGAATAATGAAGTAGTAAATGGCAGTGAGCTTCATAACCTTACAGCATGTACCAAAAAAGAATACGAATAATAACTGGATTTGTGAGGATAGGATTTGAATAGGGATCTAAGGCGTGATCCACACGGTACGTCGCTAGGGCGGGCATAGGAAAAACGTTTACGCATGCAAGAGGGATAGGAAGGGTTGTGTAGAATATTGAAGAGGAGAAAAAGGATCTCATTTTATTTAGTTTTTTTTTTTTTTTTAAGTATAGTAAGTTCCTATTCTTAGCGGAACTTAGCTACCGTGTCGACACAGCATACATTGGACAAGCGCCCTCGCACCGCCATGATTGTGTGGCGTGTAACAACTTTTGCCGGAATTCTGTCAATTCCGCGACTCACCGAGTTTACATGGACTTTATGCAGATTGCGCTAACTAATGATCAATTCAAAGAATACTATCTTCCTAATTTTGCATTGCCATCCAATGTGGCAATGCTGCCAGCCTTCTGGGCACTTTTCCAATTAACAGCGATTGAATTGTTTTCCCTTTTTTGTTACTAGTACGTAATTTAGTTATTTACTCCAAATTCCTTTGTTAACTTTTCCTAATAAAATTTCGTTTAAAAATCCTTACAAATATTATAAAAGCGAAAGTGAGTTTGTTTATTTGTTTGTTAAGTCTTCACGCCTTAATGGCTAAAAAGATTTTGATGAATTTTGGTAGAGATAGTTGGGACCCTGGAGACGGACTAAAAATAGTGAGAAATGAGGGAAAAAGAGGGAAGAAAAGGGAAAACTTATCATTGCCATTATAATAAATAAGGCGCAGGGGCAAAAACTACAGGTAGCAGGTAAATCAGGGAAGGGGAACTGTATAACCCCAAAAGTACGCGAACGAAGCCGCGGGCAAAAGCTAGTATTTTATAAAAAATAAATAAATTAAACGTTTAAAAATATAAAAATAGGTTTCCGACGGTAACTGGTGTAGGGTTCAAGCTACCGGTGCGGTGGTAAGAGCTCCAGAGACAGGAACCTCCTCACAATGCGGGCCGTATCGAGGAGTGCTGCCTTCTGAATCAAGCCCTTGATCCAACCACCTAAGGAGAGCTTCTACAGATATTCGTCGAGGCTCTTGACAATCAACACTAAATTATTATTATAGATTGTATGTATATTAATTATTTAAAATATAATAAATATTATGAACTAGCTGTGCCTCGCGGCTTCACTCGCGTGGTGAAAGTTTCATCAAAATCCATTCAGTAGTTTTTGCTTGAGAGAGTAACATACATCCATACAAACTTTCGCGTTTATATTAGTATGTATGTATATATATTAGTAGGTTAAGTTCCTACTAATCTAATGAGTTGCATGAAATTTGCCCTCTTTGTGAAACTACTGCACCTCCAATTCTCCATATAATCTCGTCCTCCCAGGTCATAAGTCAACTCATTGATGTAGCAGGAACACGTTACACTATCGCAGACAACATTATGTGGCACATCAAGTGCTATTATGTTCAACATAAAGTGCTATTAGCGACAGAGTAGCACTGGGAACTTTGTGTTGTAGGGTTACCAAGTTGTGTTAGGATTGAGGAAAGGTTATGCTTGGAATGAGTGGAGTATTCAACCTTTTGGCAGTATTTTAAATGATGAAAATGTTTTGATATTTCATTGATAACCATTTCGCTAAACAGAATACCATATCGCTCATTCATAAATTAATGACTGTCAAAACTTTATTCTAAAAACAATTCCTAGGATGGAATTATGCATCACATTTTAATCAAATTGTTAATGTATTAAATTTCTTTAGATTTTTAGGGTAACGCACCTTAAAGGAGAAAAGGGAATACTTATAGGATCACTTAGTTGTCTGTTTATCTGGCTGTGTTAATTTTTTTCGAGGTATCAAGTTGAAATTGCCTGTTGGTCTAGTGGTTAGTGGCCCTGACTGCTGAGCCGGAGGTCGTGGGTTCGATTCCCACCCAGGACAAACTTTCTGTGATGAGCATGATTGTTTGTTCTGTGTCTGGGTGTGATTTATCTATAATATGTATGTATTAATAAATTATATAAGTATGTATATCAGTTGTCTGGTTACCATAACACAAGCTCTGCTTAGCTTGGGATCAGATAGCCGTGTGTGAGTTGTCCCAAGATATTTATTTATTTTATAAATTAAAATCAAATACTCAAGTCTGTGTCGGAGGTCCCTTGGAGCTCAATCAACCCTCTAAGTCTATTCTACGCTACGCTAGTTTGTACGGAACCCTGACATGGATTTAGCCGGCTTTTATTTTATTTATATTAATTCCAACCCTTAAATATTAGTCGGTAATCGATGATACGGCAAAAATCCGGCCAAGAACGAGTCAGATTCGTGCCCCGAGGGTTCCGAACAAACTTAGGACATAAACAGCCTTATCTTTTGACTGCGTAGACTTAGAAGGTTATTTTTTCACAGCACAGAGGGATCACAGAGTTGAGTATAGGGTTCTATTTTCAACTCGATACCCCTACGCGTTCCCGAGATACAGGGTATTGACAGACAGACAGACAGACAGACGGACGGACAACAAAGTGATCCAATAAGGGCTCTGTTTTTCCTTTTAACGTAAAAACCCTAAAAATGTCCACACGAGATCCTATTTCTTATTAAACAAATAAACTCTTCTTCTATTTTTTTTTAAACGTTGCTCCACACTAGGAATTTCCCCTGTATCGTGGGTGCGTTTACAAACATTTAAATTCACATACACAAACACCCAGACCCGAAACAATTATCTGCAGGTCATGCAAATATTTGTTCCGTGCGGGGATCGAACCCGCGACACGCAGCGCATCAGTCCATCGCTCAGCCACTGCGCTAACCGTGCCGTCATTTCTAGTTTTCTAGTTCTATCCACAATCTTTCAAGTTTAAAACAAACAGGTATCAAGGAATAGCCGGGCTTACAACAAATCATGGCCACAACACCCCACGTACGACCTATGACGGTTTTTTAGGAAATCGGAACACAAAATGGTCGTTCTTCAAACGGGTTGCGAGACAATTGTCGTTGTTTTACGGTTTTTACGGTAATATGCGGTTTATTGTTGATTTTCTTCGGATAATACGTGACGCATTGTGTTCGGGGAAAATCGCGGGGTCACCTCTGTCTGGGTTATATGGGGTCCTGCAATTAGTGTGGTTCTGTGGGAATGGGGGCGAAATATGGTAGCTCAGATTGTCAAGTAGGATTAATGTGTATAATTCGCCTTTAAAACATTTATGTCGACAATTGTTGAGCTTTGTTATTATGTTACTTTAGTCTATGAAAGCATTTCTGTTTCATTTTTACCAAAGTGTAGGTGAACATTGTCATGCCCTTTTTTGTGGATGGCGAATTATTAAATAACTTCCCCCGCTCTGGGCGGAGCGAAGGGGGGGGTGTCAGATTTGTACTGACTAAAACCCACCAATGTTCCTTCTATTGCCCTTTACGTTCCGGGGCCGCGGTATCTGTTTCGAACAACCCGCGGCCCCGGCTGGCGCTGACTCTGGCAAGCCCCTCTGCTTTGCTGACATCTCTTTTAGGCGCGTGGAACACTAACGCGCCGTCGACACGGCCTGTCGTCAATAGACGGACGGACGGTGAGCTACCCATTGCTCACCGTCCACAGATCCGCATCTACGGTGGCCGGGAGTCGTCTACGGCGCCCGACGCCTGGGGCGCAGCATGTCTTCTCGTTCCATACTCCCCTATTACCCGTCATCTCATCAGGCACTCCTTCTTCTTGCCACATCATCGTGCACGCACTCCATCCATCGTTGTTAGGTTTCCGTACCACATAATGAAAATAGGAACCCTTATAGAAAGAAAGAAAAAACATTTATTAATCGCAGATTACGACGAGCACACAATATAACAAAAAAAACACTAAACATTCAAAGCACTAAACATCACAGATAAGTATTAACAAAAAAAAAAATATAGGATTACTATGTAGGTCGTCTGCCTGTCTCTCTGTCTGTCAAAACACTTTATGTCAAGAATGCAATGAAGTATCAAATTAAAACCATATACTTAAACCTATGGTCCCTTGAAGCTGTCAAAAAATCAACCCTCTAAAGCAATCAAAAGATATGGCTGTGTATGTCACTGATCCCATATCCCGTATTCACTTTTCAATCACGACCCACAACAAACATAAAAGTTTTGCGTAAACCTATTAACACTAAAAACGATATTTAATGTCTTATTAACAGCACATTTATGTTAAACCATCATCCATAAACATAACTCACTTGCTACGTAACATAAATTGTAAATAAAAAGCCATAAATTATAGAAAATCTTCGAAACTATACAAATTGATGGTCAGAACTATCGTTACATGACTATTACTTATTTTGGAAACATTTTTATGAATACTAAAACAAAACACATACGGAATAATAAATTGTACTTACGATAGCTTGTGTTGTTGGAAGGAATGTCTTCAACAAAGCTGTCAGGAAGAAATGTTTTCTTACATAGCATATTTCAATTTCAATTTTCAATTTACGGACTTCTTGATCCAACAGCTATCAATCAATCATTTATTTTGTAGAACATAGGTGTTTACCAGGTAGTATATAAGAGATAGGTTCACTATGTTTTGCCAATAGATGGCGTAGGTACAAAGTTAAGGTATAAAATATAACAAGCAATAATAACATAAATCAAAATCAAAAGTGATTTATTCAAATTAGGCTGATAATCAGCACTTTTTGAACGTCAAATTACAAGAGACAGTCACACAAAAACGCCCTGCCCTTCGCCACTTCCTAGTGTATATAATATAAGAAATCATAATTATAAGTAAATTAAGAAGTTAAATGTCTAAGTTTAAAAATAACTAGGTATGTCAATCACGTGAAATGTGGTCAGTATCATTATTAAAAATTAAATCAAATTAAAATAAGCACATCATTTAGCTAATATTACTGATTCATCAATTATAAATTATTATAATTAATTAGCAAGTCTGATCTTCGTATTCCTGTTTATCATCAATGAACTCTTTGATGGCATAATAGTTAGTATACATACTGACTTAAAAACTATTGCTAGTAATACAAATAAACTTACACGAATACAAAAGGCACTGCTTCTAATATTTCGCCTCATTGCAGGAAAACAGAACTTCCTCTGACACTCATAAAGACCCCAGCGCCGAAATAACCCGCCCCATCCAGATAACCGATAGAGAGACAAAGATGGCAGACTAATTATTTTATTATGTATACTCATAGGTAAAAAATCCTGGTCTTGCCGGGGTTACGGGTTGTTCGAAAGAGATACCAAAATATAAAAGTCCGGAACATAAAGTGTAAAAGAATAGGTGGGTTTTAGTTAGCGAAAGTCTGACACTCTCACTCGAGTGAGACACCCCAGAGCGGAGGAAGTTTTTTGATGATTACCAATAGACAGGTTTGCTGGCAAGAATATGAGAAAGTGTATTTGTTACTTTTTTAACTAAAAAAAAAATAAAAAAAAATAAGAAATATCTAGCTTGGTTCCTCTCTCTCTCCCTGTGTTAATAAAGAACATCTATACCCACCTCTTGTACTGCCCACCCTGCTTCTAACAAGCGAGAGGCCATTAGTTAAATAAAAACAGCTTTCTTAAGAATTAGTAAACGGTCTGCCAGCCAGAATGACAATATATTTGATTGTTTATTCTGTGCGCGGCCGAGTGCAAGTGGTTCTTGTTAATTTTCGGATCTATTTTAAATTTTTATTTGGTTGGTAGTACTTATTGCCATGTAAAAATGTAAAAAAAATTGTTGCTCTATTAAATGCATTTTTATGCTTATTTCTGTTGAGATAAGATATTCATAAAAGTTCAGTGTTAGATAATAAATCTCTTGGAGTCACACAAGGAAACGTTATAGTGCCATTTCTGTCGGTTGGTCTGTTCATCTGTGGCTTAGCTCAGAAACTCTTAGAACTTCCAAGCTGTAATTTCGCATGGGTATATAGGTTTTAATTTGAATAAATCACATTGGCATACGAAATTCAAATATTTTTCGAGATCTAATAAATTTTAAAAGTGTATGACCTTTGTAATTAATGGCAAGTTTAAAAAAAAAGTTGCCCCGCACGTGCGGCTGGCTACAAACATTTAAACTCACATACACAAACAGCCAGACCCAGAAAAACTATCTGTAGACCATACAAATATCTGTTCCGTGCGGGGATCGAACCCGCGACACGCAGCGCAGCAGTCGATCGCACAGCCACTGCGCCAACCGTGCCGTCAAAGTAAGTTAAAATTAAACCTATAACATTAAAATCAATAAACAAAAAATAATTTTTCTACAAAAAATTTAAAACCACTTCTGTCTTAGATATGGGTACTTTGCCACTAAGCATAATATAAAAGAGTATAAAGGTACTTGTACAGACGCCTGCAGGTCAAGCTACCCGAAACTGTCAATTTTTCCCAATGAACCTTGAACCTTATACTTTAGAAATAAAGTCGAAAATCTATCAAATAAATCTGACAGATTGTAGTAGCTTGATGTGCAGGCGTCTGTACGATAGTTAAGCACCGCTACAAGTTTTAGGAACAAGTAATATTCAAATGAACAAAATGTCCGAATTGTTTGTTTCTGAGAAGGAAAGTTAGAAATTTAATTGCGTATCACAGAGAATGTTATCCTTTGAATTGGATGGTTAAGAATTGTGATGTAGAGTTAGCGAAGCGATAGCGGACATGCTAACAGAGATCCTGGCACGTGTTTGTGGCGTTTATTGATTTGTAATAGCAACGCTAAGTTTTCCGTTTTCTTCCCTCTTTCCCTCTCACATCCCACTTTTTTTTAAAAAAATTAGCCTATGTCCGTCTCCTGGTTCCCAACTATCTCTGTACCAAAATTCATCAAAATTGGTTTAGCCATTAAAGCGTGAAGAGGTAACAAACAAACAAACTCACTTTCGCTTTTATAATATTAGTAAGGATTATCATCATCATTTTCCTGCCCTAGTCCCATTCTATTTGGGGTCGGTGCAACACGCTTTTTTCTTCCATTCTCCCCTATCAGGTGTCACGGCATAATTTACTCCTTTCTCCTTCAATTATCATTCCTTACACAATCCATCCATCTTTTCTTTGGCCTTCCTCTCCCTCTCCACCCATCAACATTCATATCGATCACTTTTTTAGTCATATGCGTTTATCATGTATTCTGTAACATTTTATTTAAAATATTTATCTTTTTATTTTTTAGATGTACGAATAAATTGTGAAAATATGTTACTAATATTATAATTCTACTACTAAGTATTTAATATTATAAATTCGAATGTTTGTGAGGATGGATGTAAAGATGTTTGTTACTCATTCACGTCAAAACGGCTGAACGGATCTTGATAAATTTGGCACACAGGTAAATTATAGTCTGGAGTAACACATAGGATATTTTTTTTCGATTGGCGAAGCCGCGGGCGCCATCTAGTTAAATATAATAAACCAGCCTAGGCAGCCTATAAATGTCCTACTGCTGACAAAAAAACTTCTCAAACAAAGAAGGCACGAGCATTGATCACCACGCTAACTCAAAACGGGTTGGCGATTTCAGACTTATATTAATTATATTATAATTAATACAAGTCTTTGATGTTTTTGTTTTTGACGGCACGGTTGGCGCAGTGGTTGAGCGATCGACTGCTGCGCTGCGTGTCGCGGGTTTGATTCCCGCACGGAACAAATATTTGTATGACCTGCAGATTGTTGTTTCGGGTCTGACCGTTTGTGTATGCGAGTTTAAATATTTGTAAACGCACCCACGATACAGGAGAAATTCCTAGAGTGGGGCAAAGTTTAAAAAAAAAAGTGTTTAGATTTAAGTTTGTTTTTTGTTTTCTTTTTTGATTTACTATATGTTCCGAGGCTGCAGTATCTCTTTCGATCCAACCCTCAGTCCCGACAGATAGACTTGAGATGGTGATGTCCATGTCAGTCTTAAATCTTAGCTATCTCCTAGCTTACACTACCACTCAACTACCTCCTTTACTATGCAAGTCTCGCCACATGATTGGCCGGCACTAAACTGGCGCGCGTGTATCGAATGCGATGCTATGACTTAACGGTCGCTTAGGCCTGGTACACACGTGCGTCACACTAGTTCGTAGTAACAGAAGTTAGGAGAATTGCTTTAGTTGGGAGTGACGCAAATGTGTACTGTTTTTAGGGTTCAGTACCTCAAAAGGAAAAACGGTGCGCTTATTGTTGTCTGTCTGTCTGTCAAGATCCTTTATCTAGACGGGCCTGTTGGTCTAGTGGTTAGTGGCCCTGACTGCTAAGCCGGAGGTCGTGGGTTCGATTCCCACCCAGGACAAACTTTGTGTGATGAGCATGATTGTTTGTTCTGTGTCTGGGTGTGATTTATCTATAACTAGCTTTCGCCCGCGGCTTCGCTCGCGTTAAATTCGGTATAACACACCAAGCAGACCTGCAGTTTTTGCTCTTGCGCCTGATTGATTTGTAATAGCAACGCTAAGTGTTCCCTTTTCTTCCCTCGTTCTCCCTCATATCCCACTTTTTTTAAATAAAAATTAGCCTATGTCCGTCTCCTGGTTCCTAACTATCTCTGTACCAAAATTCATCAAAATCGGTTTAGCCATTAAAGCGTGAAGAGGAAACAAACAAGTAAACAAACAAACTCACTTTCGCTTTTATAATATTATATATATATATATAATATTATAAAAGCTATCTATATATAGAGAGAGATATATATATATATATATAGAGTATATATATATATATATATATGGTAAGGAAGTAAGGATATGTATGTATTTATAAATTATATAAGTATGTATATCAGTTGTCTGGTTACCATAACACAAGCTCTGCTTAGCTTGGGATCAGATAGCCGTGTGTGAGTTGTCCTAAGATATTTATTTATTTATTTATTATCCCGGAAACGCGTGGAGGTATCAAGTTGAAATTAAAACCGTATACTTAAATTTATAGTCTCTTAGAGGTGTGCAAATATCAACTCTCTATGTCTATGCAGTCAAAAGATATGGCTGCTTATGTCGCAACCCTTGTACGGAACCCTCGTTGCGCGAGTCTGACTCGCAATTAACCGGTTTTTTTTATTGTGGAATGAGTTACTATTGCATTATTTGGTAAATGCCAATAAATCAAAACTATTTTCTAATATCTTAGCTCTTTAGTCGATAAAGCACTTAAGTACTTATTATATTATTGGAATGATGTAATATTATTGTTTTTTGGCGTTGGCTCCCTCTTTCTCCCACATTTCTCACTGTCTTTAAAGTTAGCCTATGTCCGTCTCCAGGGTCCGGACTATCTCTGTACCAAAATTCATTAAAATCGGTTTTGCCAGTTACGCATAGGCGTGAAGACGTTACAAACAAACAAGCAAACTCACTTTCTCTTTTATAATATTAGTAAGGATGGACACACAAAATACTTCACAGGATATTACATTATGACATAAGAGCACAAAGGTAGGTACTGCTTATTTTAATAGTTTTTTTTTAACAGAACAATCATACCAATAGAATTATTTGCGTTACAATATCTCACTTGAACGCAACACTAATAATTCTCATCATTGTAGCCCAGCCCTAACATACCATAGAGGTCAACCAATAACGACTTTTATTGAGCTGTCAAAATTTATTGACAGGACCAACACCATTGGTTGCAGGACCGATTCAAAGAACTCAATGAGCACCCATTGTGATCAAAACACATCAACCAATAAGATAATACTTTGCATCCTGTTACATACACTTTTTAGATTCTAAATCGGTTAATTAAAGTACTAGGTACTATAAGTTAGTGTGTAACAGACTTTATGTAACTAGTTGCGTGGGTGTGAGTGAGTTGGGCCAATTGAATTGCGTAAAATGTATTTACGTGCTAATGATGAGTTGGAATGTGAGTGTGCGTGTGTGAATTTATGGTTAAATGAGGCGTGTGTGAATGATATGGTGATTTTAAATGTGTGTGTGTGTGTGTCAATATACAGGGTTATGGAAAATGTTTGCAAATTCAATTATTAGCTAATGTGCGATTGTTACATACCTCTCTATGTATTAGTTTGTACATATTGTGAATATAAGACGCTTTATTGTCATTGTAAAGGTCATTATTAAAGGAATTTTAATGAAAACACTTTTGGACGTGAATTTGAAGTTTTATCACTTTTAGAATAATTTACAACTTAAGAATGGATATGGTGATGACTGTACCAGAACCCCAATTTCGTCATACTTTTCAATCAAAATCTAAAGGATTCTGAAGGACCTGAATGTCGACTTGTTTACGAATATCTATCGATGTTCTCTTTAGGCGGATGGATCAGGGGCTGATTAAGAAGCCAGCACTCCTCGATACAGCCCGCATTGCGAAGAGGTTCCTGTCTCTGGAGCCCTAACCAGTAACCACTGGTAGCTTGGACCCTGCTCCCGATACCGGCGTAAACCTATTTTTATCTTATCTCTTATATTTCTATATATCTATTATTTCTCGTTTCACAGTTTTAGTTGCCATACTCCTCCGGAACGGCTAGACCGATTTTTATGACAAACTTATAAAATTATAAGCATATTCCATAGGTCTGAGAATCGGTCGTGATCTATTTTTCATACCCCTAAGTGATAAGGGTGACCAACTTCGGGTTAAACCGCTGGGCACAGCTAGTATTTATATATATATTTTTAACAAATATTTAAATATGTAAACAATATACAAAAACCATTTTTTTTATAATTTTAAACGTTTTATTTATTTATTTTATTAGAAATATTTATAGATATATAAATGTATACAATGTGTATAAGTAAATAAAGAAAAACAGTATGAAAAATTATAAAAGTCTTTAATTTTTAAAAAAAATACCTAATGAATTCCTTGTCAAAATGAATTATTTTTTTTAATTTGTCTTTGCCAGTGTGTAGAGCACAAACTCATTGCCACAAACTAACATTGTTGCAGTCTTAGATCACACATCAATTCGAAATGTTTATCACCATAATTAATAACCACAATTCGTTAATTCATATCATATGAAATTAATTCAAATGCTACTGGGAAACGATATACCTAATAATAAAATATATAAACTTTACTTGTTTTGTAGGCGTGTATGAAGACATTAACTTTGTTGGAGCAAAAAATGCAGAAGGTTCAGTCTCATTGTCGCATTAACCATCCTTGGCCTACAGACAGTTGTTCCGGGTTTGGCTGTTTGTGTATGTGAGTTTAAATGTTTGTAAACGCACCCACGATACAGGAGAAATCCTAGTGAGGGGCGAGGTTTTTTTAAAAAAAACAAAAATTAGAATCCAAGCAGTCATTCTTGCAATCGCTCCAAGAATTCATCTCTTTGATAACATTAAAAGCAAGCATTGAAATTTGACAACCACGGTAAGAGCACCCGTGTAAACGAACACTAGTTTAAAAGAAGACAGAAGTTGTTATGATGAGTTCCTATCTGAAAAAAAGGCTTGTCCCAAAATATGTCAATGTTACTAATGTATGAAATAGACCTTCTGATATAAACATTATCAGGCAGTGTCACGGTTCACAGTAGTCCACTAAAAGGCCCCATACTGCGCTTCCATAATATATAGTCCAGTAAAAATTCCACAGTAAAGTTATAAAAATTGTAATTTTGTTGTTTTTCGTTTATGAATAATCAATGAGCGAAACCTTATTAGTGGGTATTTTTACGCTTTTAGTTGCGTGGTGTGAGCAGAGATCTGTTTTTAGATAATTCGATGTAGGAATTGTTTAAATTAAAAATAAAGGAAGGAAGTGTACAGAGAAAACCATTTACTAAGAAGAAAAGTGTTCATTGGAGTTTTAATAGGATTTATTTGACTTAGATTAGACTATTCCAGGATAGGAACTTGTTGTTTTATGTATTACTAGCTTCCGCCCGCGACTTCGTCCGCGTGGCATAGTTACTTTGGGCTAACGCTAACTTTAACCCGAGTGATGATCGAAAAAAATATATCTTTATCTCCCCTCTTTCTCTCCTTACCTCACTTTTTTTTAAATTAACCAACTCAACTATCTCTGTACCAAAATTAATCAAAATGTTGGGCTATTTAGGCGTGAAAACGTAACAAACAAACTCACTTTCGCTTTTATAATATTAGTAAGGATAAGGATAAGAATGTACAAGGATCGTAACAGGGGACGTTCTATGGTCTATCACCTTGGAAAAAAAGGCGTGAAATTATGTATGTACATACCTATGTCATTATTTTCTTGCCCTTTGCCCCTTTCTATTTGAGGTCGGCGCAACACGTTTTCTTCTTCCATTTTCCCCATTTATATGTACATATGTATTAACTGCAAACACTATTTCTTACATGTTCGTAATAAAACTAATTGCACGATATTTATAATAGAATAGCTCAACAAAAACGGGTGATAACTGTAAAATTCATAAATGAATAACCTCTCACTTCGTCATTCCAACACAAAACTTATTTTAAGTATAAATTATGACGCTAATTATAATAAAGTATTAATTTATTTATCTAATAAAGCAATAAACGCGACTCTTAATAATTAACATTAAAGTGGACAGACAAACAAACTGTACACAGTCGTAAATCTTAGAGAATTCCTACATAGTAATGAATTTGATAGATTTTCTAATTTTATAACCTTTGGGATAATATATTAGTTAATAATCGCTATATAAACAATTCATACGAAACGTGAAAGTAACTTTGTTTGTTTGTTTGTGTGTTATCTCTACACGACTAAACTGCTGATTGGATCGTAATGAAATTTGCCAAGGAGGCAGATTTTAACCTGGAAAAGGATATAGGCTATAACCTACTCTAATAACTTAAGAGGGTAAGCAACCCTGGGGCCTAAGTCTGCTATTACAATAGTGTCAGAATGGTCGATCACTGATCGCATAATGGTTAATTTTGACAGGTTTGGTAATCTACTACATACTAAACTTGTCAAAATCAAGGGTTTGGTTGGGTTGCGGGTTGTTAGAAAGAGATACCGCGGCCCCGGAACATAAAGGGCAATAGAAGGAACATGGGTGGGGTTTAGTCATTACAAGTCCGACCCCTCTAGAGCGGGGGACCCCTCTAGAGTATTAACATTTGACGGCACAGTTGGCGCAGTGGCCGAGCGATCACTGCTGCGCTGGGTGTTGCGGGTTCGATCCCTGCACGGAATAAATATTTGTATGACCTACAGGTTCAGCTGTTTCGGGTCTGGCTGTTTGTGTATGTAAGTTTAAATGTTTGCGACGTCCCCCGCGATACAGGAGAAAATCCTAGTGTGGGGCAACGTTTAAAAAAACAAATAACATGCTTGTATTTAGATACAAGCATGTTATTTGTTTTTTTAAAGGAAAGGCATGTTAGTTAACCACAAATCTAAAACGTTCAAAGTTTTCACGGCCCGTCTCGCTTAGTCTCGCACACCGAGGGTTCCTTACAAATTTGAGATATAAACAGACATATATTAAGACTAGTAGACTTTAGTTAGAGGGTTGGTAGAGACCACAGACTTGAGTACAGGGTTTTAATTTCAATTCGATACCTCCACGTTTTCCCGAGATAAAGGGTCTTGACAGACAGACGGACACCAAAGTGATCCAATAAAGGTTTCATTTTAACCTTTTAAGGTATGGAACCCTAAAAATCCTACTAATATTATAAATTCGAATATTTGTGAGGATAGATGGATGTATGGATGGATGGATATAATGGATTTAAGGATGTTTGGATGTTTGATACTCTTTCACGTCAAAACAGCTGAACGGATCTTGATGAAATTTGGCACAGACTTATTTTTGGGGGCGCAATAAGGCCTTTTTTTTTCGTGTGGAAATCCTCAATGGATGTCCTCCGCCATTGCGGAGGGGTCTGTCAGACTCCTACTGACTAAAACCAAACGGTGTTCCTTCTCGTCACTTCTAGCTGGGGTGCGGGGACACATTCGCATTCTACACAATCACCCCAGCAGTGGCGCAATAAGCCCTGTTCTAACATAGCAATAGTTATAAAATATTTATTAATTTATGTAAAAAATGTTGTAAATGATAATCTCTACAAATGTATTTTCTTTTAACAGGTAGCGCTGATCATAGGAATTAGTGGAACGTGCCGTAAAACAACATTGCAAAACATTCTGTAAAATGACTGTCAGTAAAATTGAAAAATGCAAAGACTAACCTTGATAGTTTTTTTGTCATACGCGAAGATAATGTAAATTTTGTGCCAAGCCAATACAAAAAAGACCCCGATTTTTCATTTAATATCACATTAATAAATAAACACGATACATGTGTTACACAAGACCAAAGTTATTTGCATCTCGTCCCTTTGAATCCCTCGCCACGCTCAGGATTCTACTTTAGAAAGCTTCGCTACGTTCGTGATTCAATTATAGAGTCCTTCGCTTACTCAGGATTCAAAATCAGCACTCGCAGCGAAGATCACTACGCTCTCTTTGTGCACGAATATCTATTTGTAACAGCTTGTCTAGTTGTTGTTGTAGTTGTCTAGTTGTTTGTCTAGTTATTTGTAACAGCTGTTAGTGGGGCTTTTCGGCATTATGAGTAGGTATTTTTTACGTCCATTGGCCCTTGTTCTTGCTCTATAACTAAAATAAAATATAAATTTAAACAATTCAAAACGTATAAATAAGCATTAAAAACGTTCGATTATCGATTTTTGGTGTAAATGCTTGTCAATTTAATTTAAATGTTATATAAGTTAAATATTTTATGCCCAACGATTTCTCATATAAAACTCATATTCATGATTTTAATTTGTCATTTACATAATATTGATTATTGTTTTACTTGAATAAATTAGCGCAAAACTAGTAACTCTGAAGAATGTATAGAATTTATTTTAATAACAGGCTATTTCATAATTTAAAAAAAAAAACAGTAATATAAAGACGTGACTGCTGAGATAACATATATATTTTTTAAACGTTGCCCCTCTAGAGATTTCTCCTGCATCGTGGGTGCGCTTACAAACATTTAAACTCACATACAGAAACAGCTGGAACAATTATCTGTAGTCCATACAAATATTTGTTCCGTGCGGGGTTCGGCGGACCCGCGATACGCAGCATAGCAGTCGATCGCTCAGTCACTGTGCCAACCATACCGTTGCTGGAGGTATTAGTACCTATTTCAAATTGTGTATATATTTAAAAAATGGCACCCAAAAAAAATGTGTGCCATCAAAATAAGAAAAACCGGTCAAGTGCGAATCGGACTCCCACACCGCGGGTTCCATACAAACTTGCGACATACTTAAACTATTTAAATCATATTGTATTTGATTTAATGTACATGTCTGTGTAAGTCTAACAATATTATTCTTGTTTAAAGGCTTCTACGGGTCTATGCCACCTGAAATAAAGTTTATTCATTCATAAACGGCCATATCTTTTTATTGCGTAGACTTAGAAGGTTGATTTTTTTACAGCTCTGAAGGACCCAGCAGACTTGAATATATATTTTTTATTTCAACTGGATACCTTTAAGAGTTTCTGAAAAATAGGGCCTTGAAAGACAGACTCACTGACGGACAACGAAATTTCCTTAAAAAATTATAAATTCGGAATCCTAAAAACTAGTAATAGTGAAGGAGAATGATGCGCCCCTAGTGCAATTAAAGGCACGTCACTGCGTTTTATTCCAATGTTACGCAAACAAAATAGGTAATATAATTTTGAAATCCGAAAATAAATCAGTAACATCGTGGTATAAATTGATAAAAAAAAGAATAGTTTTACACCTAACATTGTTCGCATCACCCAAAGGTTGACTAATAGAAAATGTCGTTGGCCTGTACCTTGTGCTTGGAGTGTTAAATCCTTACTAATATCGTCTTCACGCTTAAATAGCTAAACCAATTTTGATGAATTTTGGTACAGATATATTTGAGACCCTGGAGACGGACATAGGCTATTTTATTTTAAAGTGATAAATGGGGGAGAAAGAGGGAAGAAACGGGAAAACTTAGCTTTGCTATTACAATAAATAAGGCGCAAAGGCAAAAACTACAGGTACTACAGGTACCTGCTAATCAGGAAAGGGGAACTGTGTTACCCCAAATTTAACGCGAGCGAAGCCACGGGCAAGAGGTAGTCCGAAAATAAGTCAGTAATATCGTATTTTAAATTCATAAATAATAAAAAAAAACTAGTTTTACACCTAACATTGTTCGCATCGTTCATTCGCATCACCCAAAGCTGGACTAATAGAAAATGTCTTTGGCATTAAGTCCGCCTCTGTACCTTGAGCTGTGTTAAATAAATAAACATCCGGTTCCTCGGTTGACAACGTCAACCCACCTTGCTAAAAAACAACAATAATCTTTTCTTTTCTAAAAATTCCCCAACATCTCACAATACCTGTGTCCACTAAATAACCCCATAACGTCACTATCACCATAGATCTCTTCTAAACGACCATAAAATCCTATAATACACATTAATAAGCTATAAAACGACATTTATTACTAAATAGTCGTTGAGGCGACATTTGAGCGTGTCACCTGGTTTGAAACCATAGAGTAAATGTAGATTAGTAAAAGGTCCATTCTAAGCAAAGTAAGCTGTAGACAAATTGATAACACGATTGGCGCAGTGACTGAGCGATCGACTGCTGCGCTGCGTGTCGCGGGTGCGATCCCCGCTCGGAACAAATATTTGTATGGCTAACAGATAGTTGTTCCGGGTCTGGATGTTTGTGTATGTGAGTTTAAATGTTTGTAAACGCACCCACTATACAGAAACATGAGAAATTCCTAGAGTGGGGCAACGTTTCTTTAACTTAACCAAGACCTGTTTAATTGCCTAGATATTTTCTATATGAGTACCTACTTAATAACGGATGTAAAAATTCCTCTAACGAAGCATTGCAATATTTTTTTTGCGCTAGACCATACCTGGGACCTTCTATTTAAGATGATATTGAAGTTCAAAGTTCCAATTTTTCGACAAATAATATTCTATTATGTAAGTATTATAGTTTTACTTGCAATAACCTCTACGAATCTTGTACTACTATTAAATGGAATACAATGTCCCTGTTGCGGGTTTTTCGAAGGAGATACCGCGGCCCCGGAACATAAAAGGCAATAGAAGGAACATGGGTGGGTTTTAGTCAGTAAAAGTCTGACACGCCCCTCCCCCGCTCCGCCCAGAGCGGGGGAAGTTAAGTTATTTGATGATTTCCCACCCAAAAAAAAAAATTGCAATGTCTCTCTCACCGCACTGACTTCATTCACCGTTCATTCTTCGTCCAGTCTATTTCGTTATGGAATGCGCTTCCCCAGGAAATCAGAATGGCAACCAACTGTTTACCTTTTAAACTTAAAGTTCGAGAGTGTCTTTGATGTTAATGTTTTCCTCATTGTTTGTATTTTTATTTAGTGTATCTGTGTATCTTTATTTTGATATAAATTTACAGTATTGAGTTTTATGTTTATAGTGTTTTGATTGAAAAATAAGTATCCTAAATGTTATTCCAGACTATAATCTATATATGTGCCAAATTTCATTAAGATCCGTTCAGACATTTTGACGTAAAAGAGTAACAAACATTTGTACATCCTCACAAACATTTGCATTTATAATATTATATAGTAGAATAGGATATAGTAGGACTACAACATTTTAAGTGCAATTTTGGGTAATTTTATCGTGGAACTTCTGCACACATAAATGCTGTGGTCAAGTCCTATTCGTTAAGCCGTGATGTATGTGTGTTGTATAAAAAACGTCGTGAGAATTAGGCTGACCATAAATATTGTAAGTCAAGTTAGAGTTAAGATTATTGTCTATTGAGCAGGTTGCGCGGTCAGTGAATGTATGTTTAGTCGGATGTAGCTTCATTATAATAATGGCGACTAGTTTTGCAAGTGATCCGGTTGATAAGTTTTCACTTTTTGTCTTTTATTACTGATTTGTGATCATCAAATAACGTTTACTGACTAAAACCCACCTATGTTCCTTCTTTTACTCGGGGCCGTGGTATCTCTTTCGAGCAACGCACAAAACGGGCTGGCTGGCACGGCCCTCTGCTTTGCTGACATCTCTTTGAGGCGCGCGTGAAACACGATCGCGCTGTCGACACGGCCTGTCGTCACTGGACGTAAGGACAGTGAGCTACCCATTGCTCACTATCCACAGACCCGCATCTACGGTGGCCGGGAGTCGTCTCCCGCGGCGGCTGGGTTGGTTTGAATTTCTTTCCCTCAAACGCCCGGCCACCTCCTTCGCTAGCATAAGTGCTTGATAGAAGGAAGTGATCGCTTCCCATTCTTCTCTCACTTTTTGCCTGGGAGATTTAAACCAATTAAACAAGTAGATCTTTTTAGATATTTTGACCAACGATATATCTATGAATATTTCATCAATTGGTGTTATTTATCTTTCACTGTCACTGCTCAGGAATGAATAAATGAAAAACAAAACTGCCGATCGGGTCGATTTTAAAATTAAGCCACGCTTACCTAGGTTGGTCCTTGTACGTGTGACCACCCGTTACATACCGAGTTTCCTCCGTGCCTCGGAAAGCACGTTAAGCCGTTGATCCCGGCTGTCATTTATAGATCTTTGACAGTCGTTACAGGTAGTCAGTGGCTCAAAAGTCCAACAACCAGTCTTACCAAGGGGCATCGTATTACCCAATACTAACTGGGTTGTGGAGGTCAGATAGGCAGTCGTTCCATGTAGAATATGTACATATATATAAATATAATAGCTACAGAGACCCAAAATAAATAATGTACAAACATGAATAATGTAATTTAATTAATTTTGACATTCCTGCAATTTAATTGACCACACGGTTGGCGCAGTGGTTGAGCGATGGACTGTTGCGCTGCGTGTCGCGGGTTCGATCCCCGTACGGCACAAATATTTGTATGTCCTACAGGTAGTTGTTTCAGGTCAGGCTGTTTGTGTGTGAGAGACTAAATGTTTGTAAACGCACCCACGATACAGGAGATATTCCTAGTGCGGGGAAAAAATTTAAAAGAAAACAAAAACTTTGACATTTATGTAATTTTATAAATTTTGGCAGGCCTGAATTCTTATTTTGACTTTCATATATTAGTCATTCAATAAATAAAAAACATGGCACATCCAAAAATTTGAATATGAAGTACTGTGCATTGTATTTTAAGATCTGTAACCAATATCATTACATGCAAATAAATAGACTACAACCACCTACAATTTACCTTACAAAGTACTGCAAACGAAGTACTTAAATAAAATCTAGATAATATAGCGCTGGGTGAATAAACACTAATATTGTAAGTAATACTCATCAGTTCCCAGACTTAGTTTATTATAATGTTGTAAAACAAGCACACGACTTAAATGCCATATTCAAAGTATCAGGTGACAGTTTGTGGTGGAGATGTGGGAATTAATGGATGCGGTAACTTGGAAGTATGAAAATGGATGGTAAGCTTATTTGGCGTTCTCACATATACGTATAATTTCGACATGAATGAATGTATCCATGATCTTGTAATAATTTAATGATTAAGAAGAGTGTCAATGGAGTTTCTTGCCCATTCTTCTCCATAGAGATCTACGTTTTGGAATGGGCAATTCCAGTACTTTCACATGTTATTATGTTTTGCTTAGCTTAATATTTTCTTTTTAACATTCAAAAGTGCCTGTAACGATCTAATTGAAATAAATGATTTGAGTTTGAGCTTCAAACGGTTCCTTTTATTAAACAAAACCGTACAAGAGTTCCGTACTTTGCGACATAGACGGCCAAATCTCTTAACTGCGTAGACATAGAGGGTTGATTTTTTCACAGCTTCAAGGGATTACAGACTCAAGGTTTTAATTTTAACTCGATACCTCTACGCGTTCTTGAGATAAAGGGTGTTGACAGACAGACAGATAGATAGACAGATGGACAACAAAGAGGTACAGATATAGGGAACCCTAATAATCCCCATCCCATCTTACTTGAGACTAAATATTTCTTCATACATTCTGGTCCAGATTACATTGTGTACAATAGCAGAACTATTTTGCTGCCCACACATTATTGCTCGATTATACCTCCAACCGAAACTCATCCTTATTTCTGGAAGCACAAAGTTTGTTTTAAGAACAGCTTATGCACTGGCCTATAATTCCATATGTAAAACTGTTTGTTTTTCCTTTTGAAGATTTTTACGGCATTTTGAATGAGAATTATACAAAAGGAAGGAAGAATGTGAGGGATTTAATAGAGTCGTTTGGTGTCCTGTGAGGTAAATCACTTGCATTATCATACCAAATAAAGGGCAATGCCCTCCTGTCTTTTATAAAAACAATAAACTCCTACACAACATTATTTACTAATAAATTCCTAAACAACCAAATTTACAAATAAATTCCTACACAACAAAATCTACAAATAAATTTATATACAACAAAATCTACAAATAAATTCCTTTACAACAAAATCTACAAATAAATTCCTTTACAACAAAATCTACAAATAAATTCCTACACAACAAAATCTACAAATAAATTTCTTTACAAAAAAAATTACAAATACATTCTAATACAACGAAATTTACAAATAAATTCCTACACAACAAAATTTAAAAATAAATTCCTTTACAACAAAATGTACAATTAAATTCCTATGCACAAAATTTTGAAACACCTTCGCCCTTCATTGAAACAATTACAGCTCAATAAAATATTCCTTACCACAAGATTAACGTTGGAATTGCGCTATAAGTAGATACCTATAATAAATTGGTTACACATTGAATGTGTGCCGTAAGTCTTTACAATTATCATGTAAAACAAACTGTGACTTGTGAGCCGGATAAATGCGGACAGACTTTTTGTGAAAGGACTAATGTGGATAACGCTTGGATTTAATATTCGGATTTATTATTTACTTCCTGTCTTGCGCGGCTTTACTCACGTCTTTAGTTGCTCCCGTGGGTAGTAGCGGGATGTTGTATAGCCTATGTTATTTCCTGATAATGTAACTTCCTATTGGTGAAAAACTGGTTAAAATCGGTCCAGTAGTTTTGGAATTTATCCATTACAAACAAAAAAAAACAAATCTTTCCTCTTTATAACATTACTAGCTTTTGCCCGCGGCTTCGCTCGCTTTAAGTTCGGGGTAACACAGTTCCCCTTTCCCGATTTGTCTACAGTTTTTGCCCTTGCGCCTTATTAATTTGTAATAGCAAAGCTAAGTTTTCCCTTTTCATCCCTCTTTCTCTCTCATATCCCACTTTAAAAAAAAATTGCCTATATTCGTCTCCGAATTCCTATACTATCTCTGTACCATAATTCATCAAAATCGGTTTAGCCATTTAGGCGTGAAGACGTAACAAACAAACAAACTCACTTTCGCTTTTATAATATTATTAAGGATTATGGGTAAACAGTCAAGACTAGATAGCATTAATTAGATTTCTAAGTAAAATATCTTATTTTTCTCTGTTGAAGATTAATAACGGTTAGTCATCAAGTGATTTTATTTTTATCAACCTACATACTTTTTTAAAGAGGTGTTTGCGCACGCAAAATGTCTGGCACAAAACAAAACACGTTCAAATTATAACAATATTTATGTCAATTAAATTGACATAAACTATGAATAGAGTTACTGGCGTAATAAAATCCCTTACATAAGTTTGTTTTTTTAATGAGCCAATAATATTTATTGTAAGTAATTCAACTTTCTAATTAAGTAAGTACTTGACAAAGACACCAACATCGTTCACAGAACCTCCCTACATAATAAACTACACATGAAAGCCAAACACCACTTTGTCTTCACTTACCAACTTATTTATAACTTAATTTACTTAACTTAAGCCTTCCACACATTGTACTAAGTTATTCCATACAATGCTTAAGATAAAGCCATCTCCACACTAGGGTGTACCACGAGACGTTTATATTAAGTTGGAATAAGTTATCTCACTTATCATAATCTAACAAAAGATCACAATAGACTGTTACAGCATCATCAATATATTACTGTGTGCGGAACGACTGAGTAGTTTTGATACTTGAAATTACTAACACTTCCAATATTAACTTAGTAAAATAATAAAAATATAATATTGAAAAATTCGCGTAATTAGGATTAAGCTACTTATATTTTTTTTTTATCAACCTATCAGTATTATTTGGCATCTTCTAAAGATACTACAGTACTTTCACAAGTTATTATGCCTTGTGACCGGGACTGTAGATTCATTTTGTTTCTTGACATTCAAAAGTGCCTGTAATGGTCTAATTGAAATAAATGATTTGATTTGATTTGATAGATAATCTATAACAAAAGAAAAAATACCGTAGCTTTTGATGATTAAAATTGGTTGACTTTTTGACCAGTCAAAACACTGTGATGTGATAGGCCAGCCCAATGTTGTTTTGGAAAATAATAAATGAAAATATGACTTAATAGATTTACTTAGGTTTCTTAATAGATTTACTAAGGCTTTCAAAAATCGTGGTTTTATTTAAATTGCTAATTTTATTAGTAATAGTTAATATTTTCTAGAGATTTTTAAGACTGAAACTCCCTAGAAAATACCTACATTCTTACTGTTACACACAAACTAAATACCGAAATTCTTACTGTGAAACATCTCTTATGATGCATTTTTTGTAGTCTACCATTTTCAATTCCTTTAATAAAAGAATCCATTACCAAAGTACCAAGATCTCTTCATCCACGCACACAGCCCGCAATCCCGCGAGGTGTGAGTGGCGTGAATTACCGTCGCAGCGGGGAGCGAATCCCGAGTCCGAGGGGTTCCAAGAAGCGACGCTGATAGTACATCGTCGAGGCTTTTTGATGATGCTGCCTTGAGCCTTGATCTATGTTTAGTTGATTCAATTGAGAAGTGGTATTACGAGTATTCATAGTCCAGTGGTGTGATCGTTGAACTGCCAGGTCATAGATCTTAAGTTCGATTCTAAGGCTCGTTCTTAGATTTTTTGGATTCATGTGCGTATTGTTTAATTATCACTCGGTTCGGTAAAGGAATACATAGTGAGGAAACTAGCATGTTTGTTTTGGATGAGGAATGATTAAATAACTTCTTCCACTCTCGGTGTAGCGGCGGGAGTGTCAGACTTTTACTGACTAAAACCCATCCATGGTCCTTCTTTTGCCTATGGTGTTCTGAGGTCGCGGTATCTCTTTCGAACAACGCGCAACCCCGGAAAAAATACTTTTGACACAGATAACGTGGTGGATTTTAGTCAGTAAAAGACTGATACCCCCACCCACTCCACCAAAAGCGGAGGAAATTATTCCCAAAAATAGGGATATCGTATTGCCCTATACTAACAGTGTTGTGTAAGTCAGATAGGCAGCTAATACCAGAATTTACATGGAGCGCATGTAAATTCTGGTATTAGCTGTGTCAAGTTATAGAAGAAGCCGACCCCAACATAGATGGTGTAGTGATTCGGGTATTTATATTAATAATACTTCAATTAGACTGGCTTAGTTTATTATATAAAATTATAGACAGACATCGTAATGAGTTCAGTACCGAACTGCGCCTTACCGAAATGCCGACAGACGCCATTTTTATAATGAACAAAACTGACTTCCAAAAAAAAAACTAAAACGTGAAAAATAACTTTACTTCCGGAATTCAGTGACTTTGTTGGTTTCGTTGACTTTTTGCCACCGACTTCCGGAAAGTGAAAAGTGAAAGTGTAAAGTTGTTTTCCACTTTTAAGTTTTGTTTTTTACAAAAAAGTTTTTTATTTCAGCATTTTTAGTTATGGTATAAATATATCACATAATTTTTTATCGAATATTCGTTTTTCATTGTTATTAGAAGATAAGCAGATCATCCATATAGAAATAGAGAAAAATATATTTATTATAGAATATAACTCATAAACTGCCTAAGTAATATAAATAAAATGAATATAGGCCTACTTGGGAAACAAAAAAAGAATTTTGCAAATCGGTCCAAGCGTCTTTGAGTAATTGGTGAAAATACATTAAAAAAAAGATTCCGACGAAATGAGAACCTCCTGCTTTTTTGAAGTCGGTTACAGCACTAGTGATGTTGTCATAACAGTTTGTCGACACAGTTGGCGCAGTGGGTGAGCGTTCGACTGCTACGCTGCGTGTCGTGGGTTCGATCCCAACATGGAACAAATATTAAATTTGTATGACCCACAGGCAGTTGTTTCGGGTCTGGCTGTTTGTGTATGTGAGTTTAAATGTTTGTAAACGCACTCACGATGCAGGAGAAATTCCTAGTGAGAGGCAACGTTTCCTGCCGGGGTTGCAGGTTGCTCGAAAGAGATACCGCGGCCTCGGAACGTAAAGGGCAATAGAAGGAACATGGGGGGGTTTTAGTCAGTACAAGTCTGACACTCCCTCCCGCTCCGCCCAGAGCGGGGGAAGTTATTTAATTCCTACCTCAAAAAAAAGTAAGGTTTTTTTTTAAAGAAAAAGTTGGGCCATTCAGTTGATACGGGACAGTTATGTACAACATTGTCATTAAAATTCCTGCTTACACCATCAATGATTAACACACTACCAATATCAAACATAATTTTCATCTCAAATAATAGAGATACATAACTATAACTCAGCCGGGAACGAACCCCGATACGATCGATCGTTTATCTATAACGTTTAATATGAACATGTTTGAATAAAAAGGTTAATTAACGCCTTGCCAGGCATTAATAAAATAAATAACTTTATTACGAATAATAAATAACTTATATTTGTGTATGTGTTTGATGTATGTCTGTGTGCATGTCGAAGTACCTATCGACGTGCATCTTGGTAATAAGTAAGCTGGTTGGTAAGTAAGGTTTTTTTCATGATTATAATTACCCATCCTACTAATATGAATGCGAAAGTTTGTGAGGATGAATGTAGGGATGTTTGTTACTCTTTCACGTCAAAACGGCTCAACGGATCTTGATGAAATTTGGCACAGAGGTAGATTATAGTGTGGAATAACACATAGCATACTTTTTTTTCGATCATCTCGCGAAACTAGTCTCCCTTAAAAAACCCATTACGATTTATTTTTCTTGATATGTATTCTGTCGCAATTAGGGGTGGTTTTAATAAACAATCCAAATGCAGTAAGACACTAAAGTTTACTCTTTCCAGAATTGAGGAATCCAATTCGTATCGATTTGTAGTTTTTCTTAGTAAGTTATCTTTACTTTAGTTACCTACTTTGTAGTATTAATTTATTTTTATTTATTTATTTATTACCACTAATTTATAGCACCTTACAGAAATATCCAATACGATGCTATAAGTCACCAAATAAAATAACATAAAAAACACGATAATTAAATTAAAAACAGATTTATACTTTTCTAAATTAAACTAAACATGGCAAAGCATATATGATCAAAATTATACCTTACTAGTCATCATTAAGGGAGGTGGGTACCACTCTCAATGTAAATAGGTATATGAGTAGATTTAAACCAAAAAGAGTACCTACGAGTTGGAATTTTGCACCAAGGGTTCTGTACAAACTTGCGAAATAAACGGCCATATCTTTTGACTGTGTAGACTTAGATGGTTAACTTATTTACAGCCCCAAAATACCACAGACTTGTGTATAATATGGTTTTTACTTCAACTCGATACCTCATCGCGTTCCTGAGTTAAAGGCTCTCGACAGACAGATGGACAATAAAGTGGACAATAGGGTTCCGTTTTTTTCCTTTTGAGGCACAGAATCCTATAATTATAGTAAGTGACTTTCTATATTGACTGAATCTGTCTGTTTTGGGTCAGCCTTTAGAGACTCTTAGAAATGGCAGTAGGTATTTTTAAATATTAAATTAGCTTGCGTTCCCCTGATGTGTTAGGTGTTGTTTCAAAGAGATACCGCCACCTTAGAAAATAAAGGGCAAAAGACGGAACATAGGTAGGTTTTAGTAAATAAATCAGTTTTAGCCTCACCATCAAGTGATTTGATGAAATTCCATCCGCAAAAAAAAATGTATGTACTTTTTTTATAATCATCAAATAACTTCCCCCGCTCTGGGTGAAGCTATTGCCCTTTACGTTCCGGGGCCGCGGTATCTCTTTCGAACAACCCGCAACCCCGGCAGGAAACAAAGTGTATGTAGGTACCTACTTATGGTCCTTCTCAAACTGTATAAGCTTTAAAACCAAGCTATGTTCTGATATAATCACAAGTTTCTATTTCCCATATCTGAAAACTCGCGACAGATTTTAGTTTGCAAACGTTGTACGGAAAAACCCTAATGACGTTTAAAAATCATTTTTTTTTATATGGCTACTCGCAGTTCAACTCTCTTGAGTTATTTTCAGCTCAACAGGACTATCCTGTGGTGACCTTAATGAATTTAAGGCCTTCGGCCAGGGCTACTATTGAAATTCGATGATCGTTAAAAATCATCCAAACACTCGCAACTCAAAACAAAAGCCAACGATGGTATTCAAATTAATTCCCATACCAACACTATTAACAAGAAAAATAAATAAAAACACGACCCATGGCATGTGTCGGTGGACATGTCACACATAATTCACGAGTTCCACATGTACTTACGACAACACATTATACTATCATTTCCAGTATAAGTTGACCTGTCATTGTATTGAACGCAGTAACCTATACGTTGCGGTCGTAGTCAAAGTGCTACTAACATAGGCTTTATGGATCTTTATACGTGTTTGAGTGTAAGGTACACACAAACACATGGACCAAAGTTGCAAATAAATTAATGTTATATAACTGTTACTTATGTCTTTTTTTTTATTTTGCCTCACACTTAGAATTTCTCCTGTATCGTGGGTGCGTTAACAAACATTTAAACTAACATACCTAAACAGCCAGACCCGGAACAACTTCTGTAGGCCATACAAATATCTGTTCCATGCGGGGATCGAAAACCGTGACACGCAGCGCAGCAGTCGATCGCACAGCCACTGCGCCAACCGTGTCGTACTGTAAGGAAAGCGTGCAGTGCGAGTTACGAGTGCGTCTCCACCCAGTTGTCCATCATCCCAAACTAAACCTGCTGCGACGGAGATTTAAACGCTTAAAGCCTGGAATGCAAATTCAAATTCAAATTCAAATCCATTTATTTCAATTAGACCATTACAGGCACTTTTGAATGACAAGAAACAAAACTAATCTACAGTCCCGGTCACAAGGCATAATAACTTGTGAAAGTACTGTAGTTGCCCATTCCAAAGCGTTGAGCTCTATGGAGAAGAATGGGCAAGAAACTCCATGGACACTCTTTTAAATTATAATATTTTTACAAAATTGTATTTACATCATTCATGTTGAGATTATACAAATATGTGAGAACGATGTAGAAAGACGTGCACAGTAAGAGCGTCCAGAGTAAATAAAAAGCAAAATTTAATTTTAAATCTAAATAAGTTAAAAATGAACCGTGGTAGCTAAAAAAAAATTCTCAATTAATGTTATCTTATCCTAGTGCCCTTTTTTCAGGGGGGGAAATCATCAAACAACTACTCCCACTTTGGGCAGAGTAGGAGGGAGTGTCAATCTTTTACTGACTAAACCCCATCCACTTTCCTTCTTTCACCGTTTGTATTGTGGAGCCCCGGTTTATCTGTCGAACAACCCGCAACCCCGGCAGGCAGAGGCTGTGGCAGGACTGTCTGCTTTGCTGACATCGCTTTGAGGCGCGTGGAACATTAACGCGCCTTCGACACGGCCTGTCGTAACTAGACGGACGGACGATGATCTACCCATTGCCCACCGTCCACAGGAACTGATGTCTACACTCTAGAGAAATTGATGGATGTCAGAAAATGATACAGAGTTAGTGTATACTGCTGCTGAGTATGTGCGAGTATCGCTATGCTATGAAGATTAAACTAAACATGTATGGGTCAGGTTAAACTAAACATGTATGGGGCGTATTTACAATATAACGACAACAATATGACGACACGGTTGGCGCAGTGATTGAGCGATCGACTGCTACGCTGTGTGTCGCGGGTTCGATCCCCGCACGGAACAAATATTTGCATGACCTGCAGATAGTTGTTTCGGGTCTGGGTATTTGTGTATGTGCGTATAAATGTTTGTAAACGCACCCACGATACAGGAGAAATTCCTAGTGTGGGGCAATGTTTTTTTTCTTCAAAAACAAAAACTTGCCATAAATTAATAATAATAAATTATTAATAAAATAAAAAAGAAAGAAAAGAATATGTACATAGCTAGAACGCAAGGGTGTGAAACTAATCTCGTATAGATTGGAAATCACTTTTTAATCGAAGTCTTCCAAAGTATACAACAGCAGTACGCTACTCGCGTATTCTTTGTAGTGGCCAAAGTAACTAGCTTTGCTCCAAAATATACAGTGCTAGTCCGCATGCAACTAATCATGTATAACTATTGAGTATAGGTAACATTCTTAAAAAAAATGGGTAGGTTAGGTTAGGTTACAACTGTGACCTCCTAGGCAGCGGCCGGCAGTCCCAGTCACAAGGCATAATAACTTGTGAAAGTACTGTAGTTGCCCATTCCAAAGTTCTCAACAACAATTTTCTTTACCGAGTGCCAGAAACGACTTGAGTTAATAGAAAAAAGAGATTGATTTTAGTATCTAGGTTACCGGAACTGACCTATTTCGATTAGGATAATTACTTATTGAATTGTTAAAATAATTATTAAAATAAATGACCTTATTTTAAAATTTTTAAATAAATAAATAATTTGGCGTTTAAGCCGTGTATAAATTGGAAAGATGCATGTGCAAGTCTGAGTTACACACTATACCCGAGTAGTACGCAAAATTCGTGTATACTTTGTAATCACAAATTTAAAAAGTGCATTACAAAGTATACGCGAGCAGTTTCCTATGGCTGCGTTCTGGCCATGTATACGATGTAAACGCATGTATGGGTCGATGTGTACAGACGCCTGCACATCAAGCTACTACAATCTGTCAGATTTCTTTGATAGATTTTCGACTTTATTTCTAAAGTACTAGGTTCAAGGTTCATTGGGAAAAATTGTCAGTTTCGGGTAGCTTGACCTGCTGGCGTCTGTACATAAATGTACTTACACGTATATTGGTTTGTGAGAATAACTCAATCTAACACGCTACACGTCCTTCGGAGAAGGTGAAATACAACATGTGTCTTGTTTCTTTGTTATTTATTATTGATTAAAGAGAAAGAAAGAAAAAAATGAATGTGTTTGTGGTCTGATTTCTTTTAATGGAAAGGGAATTTTGTTTTTTCTTTTTTTTTCTGAAGTGTTGAAGAATTTGGTACTTAATGGATTCAGAGTTAGTCTACAAGTAAGTTAATTAATGGTTCTTTGCGAAGTGTATGTAACCGGGAAATGATCTTTGTGTAATCCAGATCTCAACTTTAAAAAAAAAAGAAAACGTTGCCTCTTGGTCACGGTTCGCGCAGTGGCTAAGAGTTTGACTGCTGCGCTACGTGTCGCGGGTTCGATCCCCGCACGGAACAAATACTTGTTCCTGGTCTGGCTATTTGTGTATGTGAGTTTGTTTGTTTGTGTATCCGCCCAGAGCGGATTTCCCATCCGATAATAAAAAGCACAGGTATGGAAGTAAAACACATATATCTTACTAGCTTTTGCCCGCGGCTTCGCTCGCGTTAAATTTGGGGTAACACAGTTCCCCTTTCTTGATTTGCATGTACCTGCTACCTGTAGTTTTTGCCCTTGCGCCTTATTTATTGTAATAGCAAAGCTAAGTTTTCCCTTTTCTTCCCAAAATTCATAAAAAAAACGGTTTAGCCATGTAGGCGTGAAGTCGTAACAAACCAACAATCAAACTCACTTTCGTTTTTATAATATTAGTAAGAATTATGATATAATACATTTCTTTTCTTCAGCAAGTCTACACCATTTAGAATCAAAACAATAAATTACAATTAAAGCACACCAAAAACATTCCCAATATAACCCACGGACCCCAAAAACCCACGTACACAATGAAAAATCACGTTAAACATTTCAATTTCAAAACTAAAAGGTTCTTACCACATATAAAAGTCTTTCGTTCATTGTTAAAGTATCAGGTTACTGATAAACGGCGCAGGCGCAGCGTAAAATGTCCCGAACGGCCCTCGATTAAGATCGGGAGCCTTCGGGCGAGATCGTGTCTTGTCGGGGAACTTCGTTTCTAGAGTCTGTTTGTTTAATTGGATTTGAATTGGTAGTGGGTAGTTTGGTCGTCTACTTAGCTGGTAAGTTCCAGAATTTGCGGCTCTCAGCTGGCACTATGTAGAAATCTTCTGCTTTTTTTGCGGATGGAAAATCAAAACCCACCCGTATTCCTTCTATTGCCCTTTATGTTCCGGGGTCGCGGTATCTCTTTCGAACAACCCGCAACCCCGGCAGGCGATGGCGCTGGCAGGCCCCTCTGCTTTGCTGACATCCCTTTGAGGCGCGATTGGAAGAAATCTTCTGCTTAACGCGTAAATAGGGATCTAAGTAGAATCTGTCTAGCATTACGACTTTTACAGTAGCGTCCATGAGTTCCTTTAGTGAACAAACAACAGGACAGGCAGTATTTTGAAGGTATCATAGGCATCCATGGTATTTATATGGGAAAGCATTTTTTTTTAGGCCATGACTGCTCTGTTGGTCTCGTAAGTACGACTGCTGAGCACGGGGTCTTGAGTTCGAGTCCCTGGTCAAGCAAAAAGTGTAATTAAGTTTTCCGTGCATCGGCAAGCACTTAACGTGCTCTCCGAAGCACGGAAGTTCTTAGAAAAAGAAAGAAATACTCTATTAAGAATTGCCAATTTGAAACATAGACTACGCATTCAGAGAAGGAGTTTCTTTAAAATTTTTATATTTAAGCTTTTCCCTTCTTTTATAAAATTACTAGCATTCGCCCGCGGCTTCGCTCGCGTTAAATTCGGTATAACACAGTACCTGCTACCTGCAGTTTTTGCTCTAGCGCCTTATTGATTTGTAATAGCAATGCTAAGTTTTCCCTTTTCTTCCCTCGTTCTCCCTCATATCCCACTTTTTTTTAAATAAAAATTAGCCTATGTCCGTCTCCTGGTTCCCAACTATCTCTGTACCAAAATTCATCAAAATCGGTTTAGCCATTAAAGCGTGAAGAGGTAACAAACAAACAAACAAACTCACTTTAGCTTTTATAATATTAAGTAAGGATAAGGATTATTGGTTTCCAGTAGTAATATTACTAACACCCACACAATTGAGGTTCCCATGCCCTCACACCAATAAGTGAGAAACCATCACTAGTCCATGAGCTACCGTGATTTCAAATCAAATCACGCTGCCTTTCAATCGTACCACCCACTGTTTTCGATATGGCAACAGACAAACGAACTAACATTATTGACGGAGCCTACACGGAGATCTGACGTACCATTACTTTTGGATAAAGTGTTGGGAGTTGGAATATACGGGTAGGTATTTTGTGAGGGAACGCTGCGTTTTTTAATTTGGATGGAAGCGGGCGCGCCTCTTTCATTTTATTTATTTACTAGCTGGCACCTGCGGCTTCGCCCGAGTGATATCGAAAAAAAGTATAACCTATGTGGTACTGTAGTAGACCAGAATCTACCTCTGTGCCAAATTTCATCAAGATCCGTTCAGCCGTTTTGAAGTGAAAGAGTAACAAACATTATGCTGTTTTGACTTCCGTACGTTTAACTCACGGGTTGACCACTGACAACCAGTGCTGTGCTGTGGGCTCCCATAGCACTAAGCACAGCATCATGCAGAGACCTACCTGTCGCAGTCACGACGACGTCCAAGCCATTTTTATTTTGTCCGTATTTATGTGTATTTGTAAATGTTTGGAATGCTTTGCATGTTTAATGTTTCTTTTTACCCGACTGCGCACCGCAAAGGAGGGTTATTTGTTATTTTGTGTGCTCGTCGTAATTTGCGACATTTTTTTTTTCTTTCTAAGATTATTACAGCTAAACGACGTTTATTGCTGGAAATGGGCAACCTCCAATGAGTGCTAAATAACTGCTTACTGAAACATAATAATAGTTTATCAAAGAGGTTACCCCTCTACCCCTCTACCCCTCTATCACTCATAAACTGATTTTTTTGGATAAGAGAAGCACGTTTTTTGGCTTTTAATATTTATTTTATTACAAACAAAAAAAGTATAAACATGTCGAATTGAAAACCTCCTCCTTTTTTTCGTCGGTTAAAAATGAAGTTACAATAATAGAGAGTGTTGCTTTTTGGCAACACTGAGGTTTTTTTGCGGACGGGAAATTTATCAAAGAACTTTCCCGTTCTGCGCGAAGCGGGGCGTTCCACACTTTTACTGATTCAAGCCCACCCATTGCCTTTTTTTTGCCTTTTATGTTCCGGGGCCGCGGTATCTCTTTCGAACAACCCGCAACCCCGGGACACTGAGGTTTGGAGTCGTATTTTTTGGTACTACTTGGTTGTTCGGAATGTGGAGCGTACCTTATTTCACATTTTAACGTAAGTATACAAATACGTTTATTAAATCAAAAATAATGAGAATACAACAACAATACTCTGTCACTTAAAATAATGAGAATACAACAACAGTACTCTGTCACTTAAAATAATGAGAATACAACAACAATACTCTGTCACTTAAAATAATGAGAATACAACAACAATACTCTGTCACTTAAAATAATGAGAATACAACAACAATACTCTGTCACTTAAAATAATGAGAATACAACAATAATACTCTGTCACTTAAAATAGGATTCCCTGTGCTATAAGTGACAGTTGGAATCGCAGTTGCCCTTAATTACGAATATAGTTTTCAGACAGTTTTTATTTATTTAACAGAAGCTAGTAAAAAAAAAATGGTTGTTTGTTTAGTATGCGTTTGTAAAGTATGTTGCCTACAGTCTACACAATGATAAAGAGGGTTAAAATTTATTAGTTTTATAAGTAAAAGAGACTTGGTCAAGATCATTTAATCGGTGTTTATGTCTTTCCTGGAAAAAGTCTACCAATATTATGGACTAGTGACCCGTCCCGTCCTGGCTTTGCACGGGTGAAATGTCAATATTCATATTATACATATAAACCTTCCTCTTGAATCACTCTATCTATTGCTGAAAAACTGCATTAAAATCCGTTGAGGAGTTTTATCTACATCTAAGCGGGAAGACAGCGGAAACGACTTCATTTAATACTAAGTATGTTAAGATACTACAGTCATCATCATTTTCCTGCCCTTCTCCCATTCTATTCGGGGTCGGCGCAACACGTTTTCTTCTTCCATTCTCCCCTGTCAGACGTCACGGCATCATTTACTCCTTTATCCTTCATATCATTCCTTACACAATCCATCCATCTTTTCTTTCGCTTTTTATTTTAATACTAGCTTTCGCCCGCGGCTTCGCTCGCGTTAAATTCGGTATAACACACCAAGCAGACCTGTAGTTTTTGCTCTTGCGCCTGATTGATTTATAATAGCAACGCTAAGTTTTCCCTTTTCTTCCTCATATCCCACTTTTTTAAAATAAAAATTAGCCTATGTCCGTCTCCTGGTTCCCAACTATCTCTGTACCAAAATTCATCAAAATCGGTTTAGCCATTAAAGCGTGAAGAGGTAACAAACAAACAAACAAATAAACAAACAAACAAACAAACTCACTTTCGCTTTTATAATATTAAGTAAGGATAAGGATTAGTAAGGATAAAGATCCTACAGCAATGCATTTAAACTATGTTCGTGAAAACTTTTAAAATTCCTATCACAATTAAATAGACTGATACACCCACATCGTAGTACTAAACGAAAGCATTTAAAGCAGATCAGCTTACAAATTAAAAACATCAAAGTAATTTGACACATAAAAACACCAAAATCACCCAAAACATTGACATTCCAGACTGTAACCTAATCCGATATTACTAAAAAGAAACTATCATTAAAAAAAGCCTTCCAATTTTATAGTAAAACACTAACAACAATAATAAAATACACTAACATGTTTATCCGTATGTCCGTTTCACGTACAAAACCATTCGTTCTCATCATTTGTCGGTTTGTTACACCTCTGCTTACCAACGATCGGGTTACATAGCGTAATGATAATGACTCTATCTAATCTCAGAGATAAGGTTACAAGAAAATATTAGTAAATGTTTGTATTGAGAAAAATAATGGGTCAATAAATTTTATAAGTGTCGGTTTTAAGACTTTTATTTTTATGTGTGTTTTTGTAAGTAATTGTTGGATTGGAGTTGACTCTATTGGTTTCTGTAGCCTTTCCTTTATTATTCCTTACTAATATTATAATAGCGAAAGTGAGTTTGTTTGTTACGTTTTCACGCCTAAATAGCTAAACCGATTTTGCTGAATTTTGGTACAGAGATAGTTGGAACTCAGAAGACGGACAAAGGCTATTTAAAAAAAAAAGTTTGAGAAATGAGAGACCAAGAGGGAAGAAAAGGGAGAACTTAGCTTTGCTATTACAATAAATAAGGCGCAAGGGCATAAACCACAGGTAGCAAGTACCTGCAAATCAGGAAAGGGAAACTGTGCTACCCCGAATATAACGCGAGCGAAGTCGCGGGCAAAAGCTAGTCGTTCATAGATATAACATCACGCCTGTAATTGCCGTAGGGTTAGCAGAAGTGTACATAGTCTTAGTACCAAGTCCCTTGTGATAGGAGGTAAATGATAAATGATGTTTATTTTGCAAGTAGGTTGTCACAAACACTTTTACACGTCTTTTTTTTTTAAACAAGATGAAGCCGGTGTTTCGTACCCGACTACTCTGAGAAGAAACAGCCGAAACAAACTCAGAGGTCATAGTCTCTTTTAAGGTCCAGACAAAAAATCTTGGTCAACCCACTCACACATCTTGGTGACCCCATTGCCATTAACTTGGCACGAACCCAGACTCTGTGGTTGCTATAGAGAATTTTCCTGATTCAAACCTAGGACCTCATGCTGAGGAGTCGCGATTGTGACCACTAGACCAACGAGTCAGGTTTGATTTTTTGGTCGAAGTTTTGACTTTTTCAGAAAAGTTATATCGCTTAAAGAAAGTAACTTCTACTTGTCTCTCTGGTCTATTAGCGGTGTGAGACACAATAATTATATTCTTTTTGTGTTTGGATTTAAGTATTTTTCAATTAAATTTCACATTTGGTTTTCTTCCATCTCATAAATTATATTTAAAAAAAAAACGTTGCTCCACACTAGGAATTTCTCCTGTGTCGTGGGTCCGTTTACAAACATTTACACTCACATACACAAACAGCCAGACCCGGAACAACTATCTGTTGGCCATACAAATATTTGTTACGTGCGGGGATCCAACCCGCGACACGCAGCGCAGCAGTCGATCGCTCAACCACTGCGCCAACCGTGTCGTCAATATTAATGGAGTATTAATTTTTTTTCTATAGCAGCTAGCAGTTATTCAGACGGCTGTCCTTTTTTCGACAAAGAATTAGCATTGCCATCCAAAGTGGAAATGCAGTTTTCTGGTCATTTATCCCGTTGACAGCGCTCCGGATGAATTTATTGATGCCCTTTAGTTATTTTTCCGTGTTCAGAAGACAATTTCTATTGTTAAGATACATTGTTTTCTGTTACAATGCGTTTACATTGAGAAAGTCACTGAACTCGCGCCATGTTGATGACGTCACAGCTGTTTTTATAAATACAATTTGAAATATTTAGTTATACTGTTTAAATATGTTGCTGTGACTGATTTCAATAAACATAATGTTATAATTTGATTAATTAATATTAAGAATTATTTAGTTAATGTATTAATTTTATTTCATAATTATTTTATAGTCTTTGCTGTGCAATACAGTCCGTAATTGTACCTTAGCTTTAAGCCCATTGTAAGATCTTCACAAATTATGGAATACAAATAAAGATATGAATATTTTTTTTTATTTTTTTATTTAAAACAAAAAAAAACGTTGCCCCACACTAGAAATTTCTCCTGTATCGTGGGTGCGTTTACAAGCATTTAAACTCACATACACAAACAGCCAGACCCGAAACAACTATCTGCAGGTCATACAAATATTTGTTCCGTGCGGGAATGGAACCCACTACACACAGCGCAGCAGTCTATCGCTCAGCCACTGCGCCAACCGTGCCGTCAAATATGAACTATTTTATTACCCAAAACATTCAAATAAATACCAAAAAGTTCAATGACCCAAAAGCAATGCTAAAACAACACACAAAAACATTTTAGTAAACAATTACTGGTGCAATAACTCGTGCAACACAAAAATGTTTAGCAGGTAATATAGTTCCCGAGGTGCGCGCGACCAGACGGACAGACAGACAAATTTATAAGCAGGCGTTAACGAGATGTATAGAACGGTGGTGGTGTAGGGTAAGGGGGTAACTGTACATTTTGGTGTCGAGTTATTTTGAAGCAGACAATATAAGTATCAATTTACGAGTGGTCTGTTCGCCACAAAAAAAGTGTTAAAAAGACCATTTCAGACACTAATATGCATAGTCCTCGTGTAATTTGACCAAGATTTTTGTCTGGACTTAAAAGAGACTATGACCTCTGAGTTTGTTTCGGCTGTTTCTTCTCAGAGTAGTCGGGTACGAAACACCGGCCTCATCTAGTTTTTTTAAAAAAACGACATGTAAAAGTGTTTGTGAAAACCTACTTGCAAAATAAACATCATTTATCACACCTGTCAGTTCATTTGTTTCGCCAGTTTCGCTGTTTGGACAGTTTTTTTTTAATTTGACAGTTGCTTCCTTACGACAGTTTTCAGTGTTTGCCAGTATCTTCGATTCGACAGTTACACACTACAAAGAATAAATATTGTAAGTGTAGTAGTATTGTGGTGCAATATATTATTGCAGTAAATTTTAATATTAGGGAGAAGCAATTTTTTATTTGAAAACATAATACTTAGTGTTCTATTTAAATGTGTTTTTTTCCATTTAATTTAAACCGACCGGTTGACCCCTAATCTCTTTTGTGTCACTATTCTAGAAGTTATCGTATAACTTTTAAATAAAATCAATCAAATATTTGACAAATTTTGAGTGATCTTGCAAGTAAAACATCAATAATTAAGATCCGCAATTTTCACATACGCATTTACCTTGGTAAATCGCATAAATTCTCAAACCGAAACAATTCCAAATACCAACAATTTCACGCACATCCTTATCCACGAAGCGCCACTAAAATAAAACGCGACGAACAAACAAATATAATAATATGCAGGTGTGAATGGGCTTTTGCTGCCGTCGAAACGAGACAAAACATACAACTTCGAACGAGTGCGAAAGAGAAGGGACTAGATTGACGAAGAGCTACGAAGATGCACGAAGTCATAGAGTAAGTTGTTAATTACTTTTGTAGTATTTGTTTTGTTTATTAAGATTAGGTTGTGTTTATTTTTGTATTACCAGTTTTAATGGTTGTAGAAATGTTAAATTGGTTTTTGAATAAATATTTTTGGTCTGTCAATCTCGTTTTTAATGTAGGTGGTAATAGTCCGAGGTTGCGGGTTGTTCGAAAGAGAAAGAGATACCGCAAAAGAAGGATCATGGGTTTCAGTCAGCAAAAGTCTGACACTCCCCTCCGCTCCACCCAGAGCAGGGGAAGTTATTTGATGATTTTCCATCCGCAAAAAGAAATATGTATTAATATTAATAGTAACGTAAGCATGTATGTATATTAATATTAATAGTAACAACTACAAATCGTGACTGTCTTTAAGCTTGCAATTTATTTGAAAGGTAATTTAACAATTTTAGACATCTGATTATATCATCTTTTCTTACTAATCTTACTTCTAACTAATATTATAAATGCGAATGTTTGTTACTCTTTCACGTCAAAACGGCTCAATAGATCTTGATAAAATTTGGCACAGAGGTAGATTACGGTCTGGAATAACACATAGGATACCTTTTTTCGATATCACGCGGGCGAAGCCGTGGGCGCAATCTAGTATCAATATATTTGTTTTTACAAATTACATAAGTGTTCCGTTTCCGAAGTAAAAGTGGTCGCAACAAAGTGTTCAAATCAAATCAAATCAAATCATTTATTTCAATTAGACCATTACAGGCACTTTTGAATGTAAAGAAACAAAATGAATCTACAGTCCCGGTCACAAGGCATATAACTTGTGAAAGTACTGTAGTTGTGTTATTGGGTTATTGCCCGGTTGGTGGCAATAGGATCATCATCGGCCTAGCCTTTTCCCAACTATGTTGGGGTCGGTTTCCAGTCTTCCCGGATGCAGCTGAATACCAGTATCTTACATGGAGCGACTGCCTATCTGACCTCCACAACCCAGTTAATACTGCTTAATACGTTACCCCTTGGTAAGACTAGTTGTCAGACTTTGGAACACTGACTACCTGTAACGACTGTCAAAGATCTACAAATGACAGCCGGGACCAACGGCTTAACGTGCTTTCCGAGGCACGGAGGAAACTCGGTATGTAACGGGTGGTCACCCATCCACAGAACAACCTAGGCAAGCGCGGCTTAACCTAAAGATCGACCCGAGCGGCTGCTGTTATTTAGCCACGAGCTACTCCTTGGTGGCAATAGGATCGCTCCCTATTAAATAGGACATTACCTTACATTTGGGGTTACACGCGTTACGTTATTTATTAATCTAACAATGTTTCAGAACAAAAATTTTGTCAAAGTTGTTTCAGATCTTCTTGCAAGAAGAAGACATGCGTCGACACCAAACACAAAAAGATAAGGGCATGAGATCCATGGTATAGACACACAATAGATTCCGAAAAACCAAAACTAAAATCACTTGAATATTGAAAGAGGAAACTCGACGCTACTTAACAAAACTTTCACTGTAAAAATCCTTCCCGTAATTTTATGCCCAATACATCAAAAAATAATATCCTCATTTCCACACACACAAAAACTTCTTAGTATTCGGCACAGTGTTTATTATTTAATTATTATACAAAATTACCTCTTATAAAAGCTTTTACGACAATTCTGATCCCATAAATGTTTGTAACCATTTCATGGACATTTTTTACGACAAACCTTAAGACATACTGGCCGAAAAATCCTTACTAATATTATAAAAGCGAAAGGGAGTTTGTTTGTTTGTTACGTCTTCACGCCTAAATGGCTTAACCGATTTCGATGAATTTTGGTACAGATATAGTCGAGACCCTGGAGACGGACGTCGGCTTGCGAAGTGCGAAATGAGCGAGAAAGAGGTAAGAGAAGGAAAAACTTAGCTTTGCTATTACAATAAATAAGGCGCAAAGGCAATAATTACAGGTAGCAGGTACCTGCAAATCAGGAAAGGGGAACCGTACTACCCCGAATTTAAAGCGAGCAAAGCCGCGGCCAAAAGCTACTAAATTATAAAAAGAAAAAAATGTTCGGGCGATTTTGGTCACGGTTTCACGGTATTCTTTTGATAGTAATCTTTTCTCAAATTACCGCAATGCTGGGTTAAAGGCTTTCCCTATCTCTTTCCAAAACTCCCTATTCTGTACAATATCTAGCCATGTTTACCCCAAATAGAAGACCAGATCATCACACCAGTTTCATCGCCATAGTCTAGTCGCATAGTCTACCTCGACGGCAATCTCCTTCACAAGGTTAATTGAGTGACGATCTTGGCCCACCTCTCCAGTTGGTAATCTAATGGATGGTATTCTTCTGCTAGGGTTGCGGGTTGTTCGAAAGAGATACAGCGGCCCCGAAACACAAAGAAACATGGATGGGTTTAGTTCAGTTAAAGTCTGACACTCCCTTTTGCTTTGCCCAGAGCGAAAGAAGTTATTCTAATTTAAAAGAGTGTCAATGGAGTTTCTTGCCCATTCTTCTCCATAGATATCTACGCTTTGGAATGGGCAACTACAGTACTTTCACAGTTATTATGCCTTGTAACTGGGACTGTAGCTTCATTTTTATTGTTGTCAATGTTTCGAGAGTTCAAAAGTGCCTGTAACTGGCCTACTTGAAATAAATGATTTTGATTTGATTTGATATGATACAACAAAGGAAAAAAAAACCGGCCAAGAGCAAGTTAGACTCGTGGACCTAGAGTTCCGTACAAACTTGCGACATAAACGGCCATATCTTTTGACTGTTTAGACTTAGAGGGTATTTTATCACAGCACAAGCGGACCACAGACGTATACGATTTTAATTTCAACTCGATACCTCCACGCGATTCCGAGATAAAGGGTCTTGACCGACAGACAGACGGGCAACAAAGTGATCTAAAAAGGGTTCCGTTTTTATTCGTAAAAAATGGATGATACATTAATGAACATAACTCTCACAGATTGGAATTTGTAGAGATGATTTGCCTAAACCTCAAGGAAATGTGACATGTATGTAACATCTTATGGATATTCATCATCAGGCTACATCAGTTCACTGCTGGGACATAGGTTTCTTCAATCGCACGCCACTCAACTCTTCAGCAACTCTCATCCGGTTGCTACCATCCACCCTGCGAAGGTCATCGCTCCACCAAGCTTAAGGGATCCCCACCATACGCTTCCAGATACATACTTTATGTTCCGGGGCCGCGGTTTCTCTTTCAACAACCCGCAACCCCGGCAGATCCCACAAGTCCTGGTCATTACAGTTTAATGATCATATTCTCGGAGAACTTTGTTTGTAGGAAATAAGGATGATTGTACATTACCAGCGTCAAATAAATGAATTTAAATAATGTCAACAACGATATAATTTTGATGCAAGTCTTAAAAACGTCTGCTCTCTATCACTTCTTAATGGATTAGCAGTGTCGAATAAAATATAGGAACAAATTCATAGCAAAAAAAAGTTAAGCTGTTAACTTTTGACGACACGGTTGGCGCAGTGGCTGAGCGATCGACGGCTGCGCTGCATGTCGCGGGTTCGATTTCCGCACGGAACAAATATTTGTATGACCTACAGATACGCACTACGCACCCACGATATAGTAGAAATCCTAGTGCCCCCCACTGGGATTTCTTCTATATCGTGGGTGCGTTTACAAATATTTAAACACACATACACAAACGGCCAGACCCGAAACATCTATCTGTAGGTCATACAAATATTTGTTCCGTGTTCAACGTTTTTTGATAAAATGCGTTCATTAACTGACACGTTTCAATCCACAAAACAAACATCAAGGAAACACAATTGTATACCAGTTAACGATATTCAAAATAATTACTTGAAACTAATTATTTTATTGCAAATACGAGCGCAAAATACGGCAGTGTACAACTGCCTTATGGTGCTCGTTACCGTGAGATGTGTTATAGCCAACACTATTATAAGATTATTAGCATCGCTGGTCTGTACCAGACTTTATTGGCTTTTTATTGCCATCTCTTGAAGTGACAATCTGATTGAAATTGTTTTTAATCAAAATGACGTAACTTGAGACATGTTTTATGTAAATTTCAATTCTGTTACTTTACAAATTAGGTTGTAATTTGATTGATAGAAGAATAAGATGTGTTGGAATGGCCTTTTTCAAAGGCTGAGGGCAAAAGTGTCGTACGAACACTTTGTTTAAAAGATCTTAATTTCAGTTTGTTAGTATCCACATAAAAATGTGTTTTATTTTATTGATATCCTTTTGAGATTGTCAATTTGTTATAACACCTACACGTTAGTGTTTTCGGATCTAAATTAGGTTCCAAAAATGACGAGGGTCCGGACCTAAAGAGGTTTCGTAAAAATTCAAATTATTTTTTAATATACCTGTTGCTTATGAGGCAATGATTAAGTAGAATAAATACTTCTTTTTTGTGCACTTGCTGGCTGGTCAGGTGGTTTTTTGTTATTCTTTTTTTATTTTGTAATAGAGATGGCGTGAAGATATTGTTTTTATTTATTTTAGAGCATCTCTTTTCATTATTTTGATCTTGGAACTTGGAAATATGTGGCAGCTGCCTTTCTCACTGGAAATAATAATAATCTTAGTAGATGTTGAACACCAAATAAGCGATCATTTGGAAAAGTAAGAACAGGTGGAACAATGAGATACCGATAAATTCAGAAAGGGACGCCTGACGAAGAACAGAGATAATCAGAACATTTCTTTATTTATAACCAACTTATACTTATAGTTCAAACCATATGCAAGTTATCAGTAAATAAATATAATAACAAGACAATAAAATTAGAAAAAAAACATATACCTATTTAAAAAAAAAATTGGTACACAATTATTATAACTCACTGAGATAGTACTGGGTTTGTCACTTGTAAAGGTATCTATGCATTCGTCATACATTAAAAATTTATTAATATGAGTAAAGGATAGAAACAGTGACAGGTCTTAAGGATGATGTTATTGTACTGGATCGAGGTACCGAAAAAAAAAATAGTAAGGTTTCATTTTCATGACATTGAAGTTTCATCAACCACATCTAGTATAATACCACCTTGAAGGACAAGATACTTGTAAATATTATGGACTATGACCATCATTGAAACATTGGATGCGTTCACTGTAATGTCATAAAAGCAAATAAAGTAACAACCTGCCTAAATGACTCATTCACAATAAACCGAAAACTTGAAAACCGATTAATATTTTAAACGCAAGCAAATAAAAAAAACAATTTAAAATATGTGTACCTTTTGCAAAAATTACATCATTAAACCATATAGTGTTGCCGTTTTAAAAAACAATTCTCGCATAAAAAACAAAACGACTCTAAGGTTCTTCATTCGAAATTTAATAAAACCGTGTTCGCAAAGGCTTTATATAACGAACAATCGTTTAATCTTGGAACGAACCAGAGACAAAACGGTGCACGGTGGTGCATTATAATGCAAATATTAATTTTCTTGAAGATAAAAGTCATTAGGTTGGATATGGAAATGTTTTGGGTTCTGCATATAATTTTAAAAATCGAAAATGTGTGTTTTTATAAACATGTTAGTAATATATACGATATGATTTGGATATTTTATGAAAAATGGATTAAAAAATCAAATATTTTATAATAATTAAAGTATTACTTTTATATCTCTGTTTCAATTAAATCAAAGGTTGAATGCTCATCAAATACAAGTCTTTTTATTAGATATATAGAACTTTAATATATACTTGACTCACGCTAGATCCTGAAAGCCTTATCAAACATACGGGCAAAGATATTATCTCCACAATTTTGAAAGAAATTTAAACCTGACATAACTAACCAATCACATAGCTAACTTAGCTCAAGTTGTGAAAAAGAAGCTTTACTATTGGTCAGTTTTACACATATCAACCGCTACGCATCCTCGCTCTGTGGTGAAAATGTTGTCTACAAACTTGCGACATAAACGGCCATATATTTTGACGGCGTAGTTTTAGAGGGATGATTTTTTCACAGCTCCTAAGGGACCACAGACTTCAGGGGGCTTAGACAAAGTAACAATTTAAAAACGATAACGAAGTTAGAAATCGTTATCGCTCAGCAGTCACTAATACATTTTCAACTTTATACCCTAGTGCATAAAGTTGAAAATCTATTAAAGACTGCTGAGCGAAACAAACAAAAACGATATGTAAACGTCAATAGATTTTCAACTTTATTAAACGCGCGTATAAAGTTGAAAATGTATTATGACTGCTGAGCAATAACGATTTCTAACTTCGTTATCGTTTTTAAATTGTTACTTTGTCTAAGCCACCAGTATAGGGTTTTACTTTCGAAATAAAGGGTCTTGACATAAAAACGGACAACAAAGTGATCCTGATTTTTGATGTGATTTTTTTAGTGTTTTTTCCTTTTGAGGTACCTACGGAACCCTAAAATGTATTACTTATTCTTACTAATATTATAAAAGCGAAAGTGAGTTCGTTTGTTTATTACGTCTTCGCGCCTAAATGGCTAAACCGATTTTAAAGAATTTTGGTACAGAGATAGTTGGAACCCTGGAGACGGACATAGGCCATTATTTTTTTTTTAAAAAAAGATTGAGATATGAGGGAGAAAGAGGGAAGAAAAAAGTGATAAAAGGGTGAGAGAAAGTTTTTTTTTTTTTCGATCATAACGCGGTTTAAAGTTAGCATTAACCCAAAGTAACTATGCCACGCGGACGAAGCAGCGGGTGAAAGCTAGTTACTTGTAAAAAAGGTTTCGCTATTTTCACTAATAGTCGATCTATCATACTAAATTCAGCTGCATCTGCTTAGCTTTACTGCAAGCCGAACCCAACACCCTATTCTACTAATATTATAAATGCGAACCGAAACGTTCGAATTTCAAATTTCGAACCGAAGACAACAAAAAAAAACTACTGCCATAGTCACAAATCATAACTATGCAAGTACTGTATTTGGCCATCCCAAAATGTGACACAACACAACTTTTTTTCGATATCACGCGGGTGAAACCGCGGGCACCAGCTAGAACATAATAATGGTGGTAATTAAAAGAACTAAAATGGCTGCCCATTTGAAAAAAAAACATTTATTTCAAGCAGGCCACTTACACGCACTTTTCAAATTTCGAACCGAAGACAACAAAAAAAAACTACTGCCATAGTCACAAATCATAACTATGCAAGTACTGTATTTGGCCATCCCAAAATGTGACCTTGGCTTCGCTAAGAACCTCTGCAGAACTCTAAGCCAGGTCACAAAAGGCTCGCAGTTAAAGTCAGTCCCGCCATGTTTATGAGAAGCGCGATATTTATTTATTTCGACACGCTTCTATGTGTGAGTTGTTTGTTGTATTGAAACGTGTTGCGGACGAATTTGGCGAACGGTGTGTGAATACTGTGGCGTTTGGAAGAGGTAAGGTGTATTTATGAGACTGATGGTGGATTCTATGTATCAATAAGTTCAGCTGTTTTGCAGTCCAGTAATGTCAATTTCAGTAATGACATTCGTAAGTATGTGATTTCATTTTATTAAAATTTAATTCATTATGTATTTGACCTCTGATGTACACACGACGACACATCAACCTATACAAAACCAGTTTATGCTGCTCTCTCAACAACGGATCGTACACCATAGATTTCAAGTACAATGAGAGATCCGCATAAACTAGTTTTGTATAGGTTGATCTGTCGTCGTGTGTACCTATTTGTGTGGTTGTATGGATAATAATAATAGAATTGGAATACCAACGTTATTTTAAGTAAATATTGTTACTAATAACTAATACTTACTATTGTAACTAAAATTGGATTTTCTCAGCTCTATGTGCAGTACAGTACGCCTCTGCCGTTTCGCAAAACTTTTATTTTTAATCGACGATCAGATTTCGTTTGCTCGTTCTGTGCGCGTATTTTATTTATATTACATTAAAATTGCTTCCAATAAATATATATTTCCATTCAAATAATAATATTGATTGCGGAACCCGAAAAAAATAAATTGGGATTGCTGTTCACTTGGTTCCGTATTTGTTTGTAAAGTTAACTGTATTTGCTCAAAAGTTTAAGCTTTTATTATCACACACATACCAAAGTAAAAGCTGATATGTGTGTGTGTTTGTTACTCCTTAACGCTCAAACGTTTGGGCTGATTTGGAAGAAGTTTGATATGTAGATAGCTTATACTCTGGATTCACACATATGCATATAAATAGACCCTAGGTCTTTTTCCCGATCTACGCGGAAGATACAGCGACGGGCGCAGCTATATGGATTTATAAGTTTTTTTTTTTAATAAATAGATGGTTGTTAAAATATAAAACTGACACTATTGAACTACGTTCGAGAACACGATATTTGTTCACAATATCTAAACAACAGACAGTCTAGAAAACAAAAGAGTTTTATAAACAAACACACCATCAGAAACAATACGATATGAAACGACTCAACAACGAGGTTGCATGAATAAATTGTAGATATTCCATGAATTTTGATGAAACCACCCCTATTTCTATTCGTTGTTTAGTTTATTAAAGTCTGGAGCGTGAAGGGATGACAACAGAATAAAGTTGCAAATATACGGGGTGGATGAATTGGTTTAGAAGATCGTATTCTTAAAATCTACCTCATACGACTTATATTCAGACTTTAAATTCCCGTATAGTACGACAGATGAGTAGGTACATAAAGTACACTAATCGCCAGTTGTGATTAAATCCCTTGAATTGACAGTCGAGAGGAGCTCGTGGCTAAATAATAGCAGCCGCTCGGGTCGATTTTTAGGTTAATCCGCGCTTGCCTAGGTTGGTCTGTGGATGGCTGAACACCCGTTACATACCGAGTTTCCTCCGTGCCTCGGAAAGCACGTTAAGCCGTTGATCCCGGCTGTCATTTGTAGATCTTTGACAGTCGTTACAGGTAGTCAGTGTTCCGAAAGTCTGACAACCAGTCTTACCAAGGGGTATCGCATTACCCAGTACTAACTGGGTTGTGGATCCCAGATAGGCAGTCGCTCTATACTGATATTTATAGAAGCCGACCCAAACATAGTAGGCAGATGATGATCAACTATGGCAAACTTATTGATCAGCATCTGAAGTTATTGTGGCAGCTGTAGACGATTGTAAGACTATCTTTGCATTGAATAGACTCAATTTCCTAATATTGTATAATTGTAATGCCCATGTGTGAGTACTATGTAGTTTAATTGACTCGACCGTTGCCCTGGTGGTTGAGAGATTTTCATGCTCACTTAAATGTCTCGCTGATGGTGGCGTGTATGTCGGATCATTTAGTTCCCTTCAAAATGGTTGAGCTGAATGGGGCTGATATATGCGTCATGTTGGTGAACGGGCGCTGTCACTTGTGACTGGTCATCTATTAGCCGCCACGGTTTGTTTTAATTTATTAATTTATCTAATAGATTACCCTTGTTTACCTATGCTTTTACGCTCCTAATGTGCTCGTTTTTCTACATCGTTCTCACATGTATTTTTGATCTCAACATGAATGATGTATCCATGGTTTTGTAAAATATTATGATTTAAAAGAGTGTCCATGGAGTTTCTTGCCCATTCTTCACCATAGAGATCTACGCTTTGGAATGGGCAACTACATTACTTTCACATGTTATTATGTCTTGTGACTGGGACTGTAGCAGCATCTTTTTTTTTTGTTCATGACATTCAAAAGTGCCTGTAATGGTCTAATTGAAATAAATGATTTGATTTGATTTGATGACTGATAGATAGGGTGTATTACTATGAAGACTGAAAAGATCTTTTCATCTAATGTTACCCGCACCATGCTACAGCGAACATTGTATAGCTGAGTTGTGTAGATCAGAACATCACATAGACAGTCGCTTACTGTAAAATATAGATATTCAGCTGACTCTGGTTAGACTGGAAGCTAACTCCAAAATAGTTGAAATAAGGTATAACATCAATGTTGAATTACGGGCCAAGAGTCATTGGGGCTGAAGAGACAACGAATGAGCCCTTCTTTAACTTAACTTAATTACTTAACTTATTATTTTTATTTTACGTTTTGTAAAGTAAGCAATTACTTATTGTCGGGCCTACGCTGTCCTCTCATACTTAACGACTAACACTGTAGCAACAACATTGTAAAACCAAAAGACTTTAAAAGAGTAACTATGGAGTTTCTTGCCGGTTCTTCTCCATAGGAAACGACCAACCCGAACCGTGCACCTTCTCTCGACGTTTTACAAGTGCCCATGTAGCCCATGTGAAATAAAAATATTTTGATTTTGGTTGATTTATTTTGGCCTGTTCAATTAGGCAACTGATGCACCAATCACACTGTGCCATCATCATTCTTCTATCATATCAGTCTCAACTTTATTGTGGTCAGTGCAAGATGTCTTCTTCTATACTTCTCTGACACTCCTCATCTCAGCAGCCACCATATTTATAATATCCTTATCATCCTTCATAAGGTCCATTAACCATTTCTTTGGTCTCTACTCTTTTATACTCCAAACATCTTGTAGGTATATCATAATATCAAAATGGCGACATAATAAAATGTATTAATTTATTCATTACTAGCTTTTGCCCGCGGCTTCGCTCGTGTTAAATTCGGGGTAACACAGTTCCCCTTTCCTGATTTGCAGGTACCTGCTACCTGTAGTTTTTGCCCTTGCGCCTTATTTATTGTAATAGCAAAGCTAAGTTTACCCTTTTCTTCCCTCTTTCTCCCTCATTTCTTTCAGGGTACCAACTATCTCTGTACCAAAATTCATCAAAATCGGTTTAGCCATTTAGGCGCAAACAAAAACACAAACAAACTAAATTTCGCTTTTATAATATTAGTAAGGGTTATCCTTCACAAGGTCCATCCATCGTTTCTTTGGTCTCTACCTACTCTTGTATACTCCAAACATCTTGTATATTACATTAAAATTGACACCCACTACACATAAATGGTGTTTATTTTGCAAGTAGATTTTACAAACACTTATACACCTCGTTTTTTTGTTAAAAAAAAACTAGTTGCGGCCTGGATGTTTCGTACCCAACGACTTCGAGAAGAAACAGCCGAAACGAACTCAGAGGTCTCTTTTAAGTTCCAGACAAAAATTTTGGTCAACTTACATGTGGACTATGCAGATTAGTGTCTGAAATGGTCTTCTTAAGAAAGCACCACACAGATTGAGTGGACCTGTTCACCTGTCCAGTCATTGCAAGCATATGACAGTTAACGTATAGCTCGACTAATAACTTAAAGAGCTCAACGACACGACGAGCAATACCAAAAAAGGACATTCGTGTTAGTCGCTTAAGTATTGTTCGTACTGCTAATAGTTAAGGGGTATTCATTTTAATTGGTATCAACCCATACAATTTATAGTTTACGATACTCCTTTCAATTGCCGAGACAAATTCCTTTGGTAACTGTTTCAATAATATACCCTCAGGTGTTCGTTACGATCATTTAAAACGCTCTCAAAATAATTAAATTTGTGTACCGCCATCTTGTAAGCGATTAAATTAATGTTACTTACGCTGGGTGGACTCGACCAGAATGTTAAACTGATTCATTAATTTAAAACAGTATTAGGTTGACATATTTTATTATTATTTCATTTATGGTATCTATGGGAAATAATTGATAGAGTACATTTTGTTTTTCTATTTGGGCTTTACATTTTTTTCAGTGCGTGTTTTCAGCGACTCGTATTTGACTATGTATTTGAAGACACTGTGGTGTTTTGACTTCGATACCTTAAAGTTTTTTTCTGCGATACGCTTGCATTTTTTACCCGATTAAAAAAAAGAAAGATGTTCTCAATTCGACTGTGTTTTTTTTTGCACGCGATATTTGTTTCTTCTTATAGTTTGCCCTGAGCCAAGAATTCGTCCTGTATCGCGGGTGCGTTTACAAACATTCAAACTCACATACGCCAACAGCGAAACCTGCAACAACTGCCCGTAGGCCATACAACTATCTGAAGGTCATATAAATATTTGTTGCCTTTGGGAATCGAACCTGCGACACACAGCATAGCCACTGCGCCAGGCGTGCCGTCAGCATCTTCCTGTTCAGTTTTCAGGGTCATTCAGCACTTTTTAAGACACCTTGGGTAAGATTGGAAAACTCAATATTTTTTGTTGTTCTATAACTGACAATTTGACGGCACGGTTGGCGCAGTGGCTGAGCGATCGACTCCAGCGCTGCGTATTGCGGGTTCGATTCCCGCACGGAACAAATATTTATATGACCTGCAGATAGTTGTTCCGGGTCTGGCTGTTTGTGTAAGTATGTGAGTTTAAATGTTTGTAAACGCACCCACGATACAGGAGAAATTTATAGTGTGGGGCAACGTTTCTCTTTACAATAAAAACTTATTTCTTTTTCACGGCAGAAATATCTCCAATCGTTCTGAAAAGAGTAATTTACAAACAAAATAACACGTTCCCAGCGGGCTGGTTCTTTTACCGGTCCCTTAGTTAAACATAAGATAATACCAACACAACTACAGCCAAGATATGATTATATTTATTATCTTCCGTAGCCCGGAGCCTCATACCCACCTATTTCAAGCCAAGTGATATTTCTTCCCCAACACTAGAAATTAACTCGAAATAAAATATCAAGAACACCTTACCACACTAATAAAATCGAACTTCCAATAGGGCCATAATTATAAAAATTAACATTTTATTGGTCAATTATAATAAATGATTTAGAAAACCTTCGGGCTAACTCGCTCGTTAAAGCGCTCATGATTAAATGGTTTTAAACCAAAATAATCGCCTTTAAAAATAAATATTTAAGTCTTTTTATTTTCGCCACTGTCTCGTTACGGCGCAGAACCCAAGTTGAAGCCGGCACTGCAGAAGTACATCTATCTCTTTCTATCTCATACATTCTTGGTTCACTGTCTCGTGCTGCCTCTCTCGCACGGCTCGGCAATTTGCCGACATGTTGTTATGCTGCAATCAATTGCCATGCGCAAACAGACATCTATGATATATCCAATTAAGTCGACCTCGCGGGTAAGGGTGTAGCTGTGTTTTTTATTTTATTAGCTAAGTGTGCGATGTGTCGAGTTTTATTATTTGAGTATTATAGAGGTAGCTATTTGTATATTTTTAATTGAGGAGCTGGTGTTATTTTTTTCTTTCTTTAGCTTTTACAGGAGATTGTATAGGTGTGTACTTAATACTTGCATACTTTGGACGATATGTGTGATATGAGTATTTTACAATCTACACGTTTTTATTCTCATAACTAACATTATTGTCAAAAAATTATGCAAACCCTATTCTCAATCTACTCTGGGTTATCCTTACTTAATATTATAAAAGCGAAAGTGAGTTTGTTTGTTTGTTTCCTCTTCACACCTCAATGGCTACACCGATTTTGATGAATTTTGGTATAGAGATATTTGGGACCCTGGAGACGGACATAGGCTGTTTTTTTTTTTTAAAAGAGTGATAAATGAGGGAGAAAGAGGCAAACTTAGCATTGCTATTACAATAAATAAGGCGCTGGGACAAAAACTACAGGTGGCAGGTACCTGCAAATCAGGAAAGGGGAACTGTCTTATCCCGAATTTAACGCGGGCGAAGCCGCGGGCGAAAGCTAGTTTGCTATTAAACCTATGAAAAAAGCAACTGTCTTTTTAATATTAAATCTTCTAGGTTGCCCGAAAAGACGCTGTGTAGCCGTTTTATACCATCGGCTCACTGCAAACTATGTATTAGGCATCAGAAGCTCCTATTCAATATATTTCCAAAACACTATTAAAATCAACAAAATGTGCCTTTACACCTCTATTCAGCAAACGCGACCGTCAGGTAAACTTAAAGAAATTTACTGAGTATTAAATCTTTGAACAAACAAGTTGTTCTTGCTTACTCACACCGACTCACACACACACACACACACCTGTCGGGTGTAACGTGTGTTTATATTTAAACACACACTTTCGTGGACAAGTTAAGGTGAAGTTTGGTAGCAGTAGAGTTTTGGATTTAAGATGGGTATATATTGTGACATTTTAGTGCCTATTACTAATTAATCACGAAACAAATTTGTCTTTATTTTGAGAGTAAAGTTACTGTTTACAATAAAACAAAAACTATAAAAGGGCAGCAAAAAACCTCGTCCTCAACACTGTCAGCTGGTTATGTGCCCATGAGAATGGCCGCGTTGCCACGTTGTAAGTATAGCGACATTTAGCCTTTGGCCAAGGTAAGAGCAAACCCTTAGGTCACAGGAAGCATCAGCTAAGCGATTTGAAAATTCTGTTTCTAATTTATATAATTTGACTTGACGACACGGTTCGCGCAGTGGCTAAGCGATCGACCCCCGCACGGAACAAATATTTGTATGACATAGCTAGAGATAGTTGTTCCGGGTCTGGCTGTTTGTGCATGTGACTTTAAATTTTTGTAAATGCACCCATGATACAGGAGAAATTCCTAGTGTGGGGCAAAGTTTTATAATAAATATTACCTAGTAGTTCATAAGCTCAAACTCAATGCACTTATTTCAGTCCTAGTCCCGAATAGTGAAACCCAACAAGTATTTCTACATTCTAGATTATCGTATCGTAAACCTGATTGTTGTATACTTTTGCAATGCGATCACGTGTCTCTCTGTTATAAAAATGAACTTGAAAAAATGATTTTTTTTTATTTTAAGGCCTTACAAATTTTTGTATGGCCTTCAGATAGTTGTTCCGGTTCAGCAGCGCGGCAGTCGATCACTCAGCCACTGCGCCAACCGTGTCGTCATTGATGCTCAATTTCAAATTTTATTAGACTCCCCCTTAACACACACACACACACATTCACAAACTCACACACCTATACGCCGTTCAGTATCTCAAGACATTAGTGAGGGGTGGTTCTCACCCCATATAGATCAACTAGCCGACACAATTGGTTAATGGGGCGAATGATTTTACAACCTCTTACATGTGTTTGTGATTATTGTGGGTAAACGAGTGAAGATCGAGTGGTTAAAGGTTTTTATTAGGCTTGTTGGTAGGAATAAATTAATATGCTGGTTAACACTTTGGGATATCTGAACCCACTTTAAAGGTATCTGCGTCGTGTAGTAGTTGGAAATAAATTTTATTGTTATATCATCGCCTGAATTTCAATTCATTATCTGCCTAGCAAAAATAACAATGCAATATATTATGTCAAAGTTAAGGCTTACCTACACTATTTATAGAGCGATGTCAGAAATTTAAAATAATGTATAACATACAAAGTTATTTAAAGAAATCATGAAAAAAAACATACTTATTAAGTTCATGTACCAAGTATTTTTTCTTCTAGAAACTCTGAAATTGTATAGTAGGCTTTATTAACGAGAAAGTTCTTTCAAAAAGATTAATGTTTAACTACAAAATGTTTAACAATTGCTTCTGGTAAATGATCATAAATTATTGGAGCCATACAGGAGATACTATTGCCCATCAGTGCTGTGCTGCCTTGAACACAACATATTGGCGTGCCGTCGACTGCAGTCATTCCTCTCTGATAGCTAAGAAAATATTTCTGCGTTGCTTTTTACAAATACACACTGCAGCTTCGAAAATGTACAGTGTAACGTCAATATTTTACATTTAATAAAAAAAGGTTTACAAGTGTCTATGCATTTTAACCCAAACATTGACCTGATGCATCTTTTTTGGGCCTGAAAAATGAGCTCCTTATTTATTGAGTTGCCCCAAAAAAAAACTCCGTATCTAAGTAAAGAACCAGCCATGCCATGGTATGCAGTAACAATAGCATCTACTCCTGTAATAGGTGCAAGTTTATATAAAGCATATGCTGATTTGCTAAGTCTCTGCTAAACCTAAAGTGTGTGCTTTCCAGTCCAGCCGCTGCCGCGCTGGTCTATGGTTAATGCTAGGAATTTAGATATTCTTACTTGATAATCAAATGTGGGATTACAGGCGTGGTGCTCTATGATTTTTAGGTTTTTTTTTTACGTTTTTGTTTAGTTGGTTGGTTTGTTACATAGTGTATTGGTCAAAACGTTTGCATAGCTGTTTTAATTTCTACAAAAGCGTCAGGTCATGTCAGTCTCATACATCACAAGCTTACACTGTTCGACTGTAAATTGGGCTGGTTGACGATTCGGACACAATATTTTCGGACACAGTGTCTGAACTCACACTTTTTTGCACTAAAGATTCGCACACCAATAAAAAATGGTTTTGTACATTCGGATAAAAAACGTCTAACAATAGGTAGCCTGTAGGTGTAGAAATAACAGTTTTAACTAAAAAAACAGCTGTTTTTAGAGTTCCGTAACCAAGTGGCCAAAACGGAACCCTGATAGACTTGCCCTATCTGTCTGTCCGTATGTCACAGCCATTTTACTTCGAGACTATTAGCACCACATAGTTGAAATTTGAAGAATAGATGATGATTTAGTTTGGTTAGATATTGGTGCCAATTCTGATTAACCACCGGAATAAACTAGACTGATATCAAAATGACATACGTAATCACATCTAATTATATTCTACACCATTTAAGTCGCGATTAAAGATAGTCCGATTTAGCTTGACAACCACAATGATTGGTGAAAAACGTCAATTTCAAAATACTGAGATTGCAATCTCTAAAGCCCCGTTCCAATAAACAAAAACGAGTCGTTTTTGTTTATTGGAACGGGGCTTAAATTGAGTAACTAAACTATCAAAAATGCTGTCAAACTAAAATATAGTTTACTTGTGTTTACCTTCAATCAATTTCAAAATGGGCAACAGCGTTTGACAGGAGTAGGTAAACTATTTTTTGTGATGATATAGTCGTTTTAGTTTAGTTTGTGACTACAGAATCGACACCCAACGTACATTATTATGTTAGTTAGTGAACCCTACTAAGGTAAAATTTAGAAGGAATACTTATTCAGTAAATTATCTATTAAACCCTTAATAACAACAAATTTCCAAATTATCACAAAAAACAAAATACCGTTCGTATCCCACTCTAAAAACGTTGCCCACACCTGATTAGTTCCTAAACCACGTTATTAAACTCCGATCAAAGACCCCAAGGTGCAAGAAAACATGCGCAAACGCATCCCCTAACCAAATCAACCAATTTAAACTGCGTTTAACCTCAACATCTGTCAGTTAAAACAATGCTGCAGGAAATAATGCCTATTAACTAATAAATTAACTTATAATGAAAGTTTTGGATGATACTCTAGTTAACGATATGAGTATTTATATAAATTGGTGGAGGTCTAAACTGTATGGTGGGTTTCCATTATATTTTGGTAGCTGGTCACGAAAGGAAGACACGATACTATTCGTACGAACCTTGTGTGTACATTTGCCATGAACCCAGTACTGTTTCGGGTACTTAATGCTTTTCCTTCCTCTTGTGATCATACTCGCCGTTTGGTCAAATAATTAACCGGCCGCCACATTGCCCGCAAACATTGATTTTAACTTTAAATGCGACGTAAACCAGTTTTGTATATAAATATCATATTAAATTTCTATTTTAAGCTTTTTTTACTAAATCCTCGGTCAGCGGAACTGAGAAATTACGCCGTGGTCCGGTGGACCTGCGTCAGGCAGTGGCTGAGAAAGTATCGCCTCTCTAGCCACTCCTCAAAGAGAGGACATATCACCACTATTGTGGCGTGCGCTGCGTGGAGTTGCAACAGTCGCTTTCTCTATGTCGCCATGATGTCGCGCGAAGTCTTTCCTCCACTAGCCTCCAGATCCTATAGCGGCAATCCGGCAAGGAGATCGTAGGGTACCCCCGGATTAGCCTAATGGCAACCACCGTTAATTGTGTCCACACCGGAGCGCCTAGAGTAGGTCCCTCTAGACGCCCCGATGTGGACACGGTAGGAGGCGTTTGGACTTTCCAGAATGGACAAAAGCCGCTTGACGTCAGCCGGTTCCAGCTTAGAAGCCAAAGTGGGAAATGTTCCACGAAATTCCACCGGCTGTCGAGGACGAGTCCTAGGTACTTCATCGTCGACTCGACTCTGATGTGAATCCCCCCCCCTCCTGTCAGTATCTCAGTAGGGATCTCGGCGATGGCAAATTACAAAGCCCAAGAAATCCTCGGACTTGTGCAAGACCATCTCGAGACTAACACACGATCTGCCATATTTTGACACGATTGCCCCAAAAAGAAGTGTTGTATTTTGACATACCTTTTCATTCTTCGTCTAGTCTACCACTAAGCTTATTGCCTTAAGTCCCATTACACTAGCACAATTTCTCGTAACACAATGGACACAAACCTCCGGCGCTATCCCATTTAGAGGGCAGCACTCGCTGATGGCTTAAGTGGGTGTTTAAATCCCCATTTTTGGGGTAATTCCCCATGAAAACGCCCCTTACCTGTCGGGACGCGCTTACTGACTATTAGTCATTTATTTCGTAGCTAACTATTACAAAATTATAGAAGTTAAGTGGTGGGCGGAGGTAAAATGCAGCTTAAGAGGTTTTTTGGTCGAGCTGTAGAATGTTTTTAATAATGTTTAAGGGTTTAATAATTAACAAGGACGTCTTTTCTTCTTGGCGAGTTGATGACGATCTAAATTAAAATAATACCAGCCTAAAACTGTCTAACTGCTGGGCACAGGCCTCTTCGATAAAGAAGGCACGAGTATTGATCACCATGCTTGGTCAAGACTGGTTGGTGATTTCAGACTCATAGGTAGGTACTAATTGTATTATAATTAATATGTATGTTCGTATTAATAGAAGTACAACAACGACTAGAACTAAAGTAAGTTTAAATCATTAAATTCTACATCGTCATACATCATTTTCATAGAAACAAAGTTTCCTAAAAGGATTCTCCTTTGTACCCTTGCTACTCTTAATCTTAAAATTCCGGTCCTATCGTCAGTTTCAGTTTAGCCTTGCTAAAGCCACTGAACCATCTGTGCTGCGGTCCTGAAACAATATTTCAAGCTTAACATCATTATCTATTTACATAACAAGAAAATAATAATACTAATAATCAAGTTGGTAATCTCTCTAAAAAAAGACATAATAAGCAAACACACTCATAAAAAAAACAATAGAACATCAATATCTCGCAACCGCCAATTTAATTTTCAAATAAAGAACCATAGAGCCACCAATAACACAGTGTGTGAGAGTGTTACCACACCACAATAACAGTGTTGCCAGTTATAATAACGTGCCATAATGTTGCTACACTGCTGCGCCAATCACATATAATGACGCTTATTTAAAGTTTATTGGTTTATTAAATGGCGTGAGGTAACGTATGATAACTTTATACGTTGAAGGCTGAATAATTACGTTATATGTGATATTTAAGTAGCCAGTTACTGGCGAATAGTTATTGGTCAATAGGTAATCATCTGTACTGACTGTATAGCCCATTACAATGGACATGGGTTTGTAACGTCCAATTAGAAGAACAGCCTTCACTTCTTTCTGTTCGTTGATTAAGCAGGTTGCAACGCATCAAGTTTTTAAAATTCATATTTTTGAACTTGGAAACTCTTAGGTTAGTTTCACATGGACTCCAGTTAAACTGATCCCCCTGACTATTTTTTAAGTGGGACTGAAACCCAGTAAATACTAGCTATCGACGCAAGAAATGTTGCAGCGCTGTGTGCCTCAAACGCATTACAAAAGCCACTTTCTCTTGAAAAAGCTGTTTTTATTTTGAAATAAGACTCACTTTGTAATAGTATGACTTCCAAAATACTATGTTCGTGAAGCCGTTGAACGTTCATCAATAGGTACAATTGGAGGAAATCGCATCAAATCGAATGTCAATGCTTGCGACTGTATTCTCTCTTCCCTCATGCTCATAGTCAGATGGAACCAACATGAGCAAAGGGATCATGAAACCAACGAGCGGCCAGTTGGTTTCAGTCTCTTTTAGTAACAGATAGTACTTACCTCTAACTTTCTACGCATTTCTCTTTTAACGCACCAAAATGGCTGCGTACTCCAAGCATTTTGAATCTCGGCCTCTGATTGGTCGACTCGGAATGACGTCATATTGATCGACGGCTCATCTAGATAGCCTAATCAAATTATTAGAACAAGTACGAAACTTACTAAAGAATACAGTTGCAGATTAGGATAATCGACTCTATTTGAAAAGGAATGTTAAGGAGTAATGAGTTTTGTGGCTGCAAAGTTAGGTTTGTCTATTTGTAGGTGAGTATCGCTTAATCTTGGTACGTTGACAGCGGTTTAAGTGTTAAGGCGAACAGTTCATTTAGTTTTAAGAGTATCTATTTCTGTTAATCTACTGATTATTGTCAACTTGTTAGGTTTATTTGGCTGTTTATAAAATAGTTGAATGGGATAAATTCTTTAACCGTTCTTTATCATTTCAGTTTTCGGTTCTCAGTTTTCTTCAGTTGTTTATTTTTGCAAATCTTATTCCATGGAAGTAGAAGTAGTAAAAGTAGTTTAAAATAAAACTAGAACGACATGATTTTTCATGTCATTAACATAGAAGTATTTAATCGATGCCAGATTTGCAGTCGTTCTATGTAAAATATTGGTATTCAGTTGTTTCCGGAGAAACTGGAATTTGACTGGTCTGCAACCACGCGCGTCGGTTGGAAAAAGCTAGGTAAGTGATTATTCAATTTCCGCGACCTTTTAATGATGGTGGAAATGGTTTATGGCTGCTCTGAGAACTGAAAAATAAATTATTAGAAAATCGTAATACTTTTAAAATCCATACCTGTGTAGGCAAACCTAAAGATTGATTTCCATCCCAATTAGGTATGGTCCAAAAAATCAAAAGATCTCGTATGGCCCTTAAAACATGTTCCACATTGATGTTCAATAACCATAATTAATTAAAGCGCGGTCACTCTTGACATATGTCAAACATGTCGCCGACCATCGACAAAATTATGACGGATGCTGTCAAAACCGTTCTCGACTTTATCTTCAGTGTTGTAAGAGTAAAAAATATTATTCTATTAGTAGTTTTATGATGGCAGATTTTTCTGTGATGTGCGCCGAAACATAATTATTTTAATGTTATTAATTAGTGTATCAGAGTGTTTTGATTGTCAATGTTATGTGATTGAAAGGTACACATTAGTTAAGTCTTGTCGCTTAGGAATTTGTTGCAGGATGTGAATTGAATATTATTTATTATTGTTTTTTGACAGTGTGTAGCAGTATTGCGAAGAATTTCCGGCATCAATGGCATTCAATTTCGTGAATTCGAAACATAAAACGGAATATGAAATCGGAAACAGACTGAAGCGTCAACTCATTAGTAATAAATTACATTAGTACTGTTAGTTAGGTAACAGTAAAAACAAATTTAAAGCCGAAAATAAACTGTGTGTTTGTGTCATCGTCACCTGAAAAAAAGGTACTTATCTTCTGAAAAATAATAGTGCTTTTTCACCAATGCCGCTGCCGTTTGCCCGTCACCTCCGAAAAAGTTAACCACTTTTTGAATTTATTTTTATTCTATACTAGCTTTTGCCCGCGGCTTCGCTCGCGTTAAATTCGGGGTAACACAGTTGCCCTTGCGGCTTATTGATTTGTAATAGCAACGCTAAGTTTTGCCTTTTCTTCCCTCTTTCTCCCTCACATCCCACTATTTTTAAATAAAAAGCCTATGTCCGTCTCCTGGTTCCCAACTATCTCTGTACCAAAATTCATCAAAATCGGCTTAGCCATTAAAGCGTGAAGAGGTAACAAACAAACAAACAAACTCACTTTCGCTTTTATAATATTAGTAAGGATTGTTATGCAATAAATTACTTTTGACCAAGAATAAAATAATAGAATCTACTTCTAATAATAGCTAATGCCAACCTTTTTTGTTGAGCAATAGTTGCCCAGCAGTGAGTAGATAAGACATCGTAGAACTTTATACAGATAGTATTAATAGTGAGGTGCCACGCTAGTCATGGCTGGTCCACAATAATAGTGATGTGCTTTGTTGGACGTTTATATTATATTAATATAAGTCACAGGTCATCAGCGAGCTCTGGGGTACTCCGTTAGCGTGTGGTGTAAGGGATGAAAGATGAGCGATTTTATAATTCCCGATTTAATTCGTCGGCGTTAATTTGCCATCCTTTTGATATATTTTGGTTTGAGAGATAATTGTCTCACTTTGACCTTTTGGGAATTAAAGGACCAGGAAAGGAGGTGGGGCACATTTTTAAGCACAGCTTTACTTTTTTTGACATAGGTATTTCTATACAAAAGATAAAATAATAAGAGATATCCAGCGGCAAAGAAAAAGGACAGCATGCAAAAGACAAAAACGTATTTTATTAATGGTCCCTATTAATTAAAAACCAGTATCAATTGGATAAAATAATCTTCCCAATGATTATTGAGTGTTACTTATCGACATGGATCATTAGCGTTTCCAACATTCGCCAAACAAGTCTTATATTTCCATTTGTTTGGTTTGGTAGGATTACAGTAATACTTATTAATCATTAACTTCCTGGCTTTGGCTTTACTTTGGGCACGACCACTGTCCCTGTCGAAGTATTCCTAAAATTCAAAGGCAACGTTATTTATTTGTAAAACATAGGTAATTATGGTATCATCATCTGCCTAGCCTTTTCCCAACTATGTTGGGGTCGGCTTCCAGTCTAACCGGATGCAGCTGAATATCAGTATTTTACATGGAGCGACTGCCTATCTGACCTCCACAACCCAGTTAATACTGGGTAATACGATACCCCTTGGTAAGACTGGTTGTCAGACTTTCGGAACACTGACTACCTGTAACGACTGTCAAAGATCTACAAATGACAACCGGGACCAACGGCTTAACGTGCTTTCCGAGGCACGGAGGAAACTCGGTATGTAACGGGTGGTCACCCATCCACAGACCAACCTAGGCAAGCGCGGCTTAACCTTAAGATCGACCCGAGCGGCTGCTATTATTTAGCCACGAGCTCCTCAATATAATAATTATGGTATATGGTATAAAAAATTGTGTTGTTTCACTATGCTTTGCCTTGCAAGGCATACAAATTATTTACAAAAAAAGAACATGCTAGGTAGTAGTAGGGTAAAACCGTTTCATATACAAAATAGAATAATACATAGATCGGACAGCGTTTTATCTTATGTTTTTATCATCTAAAAAATCATTAATATACTACACACACGTTATTTTTTTTAGTCTGCCTTCTTTTTATGTTCCGGTCTTTTGCCCTTTATGATCCGGGGCCGAACTCTTTCTCACTATTGGGCAAATGCCTCCCTTTACTCCTACTAACATTTTCTTATTAATAAACACCCTTATTACTGTACACACGACGACACATCAACCTATACAAAACCAGTTTATGCGGCTCTCTCAACAACGGATCGTACACCATAGATTTCAAGTACAATGAGAGATCCGCATAAACTGGTTTTGTATAGGTTGATCTGTCGTCGTGTGTACAAACATAATACTGAAATCGATCAAACAAAATCAAAGTGGAGAAAAATCGACAATATCTTCTAACTTGCACCCCACCCTAGATACAAAGATAACTCTATATAGCAACTTGGCGGGCAGATCTCATCATTTGTAACAATACTGACAGATAACTTAATATCCAGCCGTCGCTCGCACTGACTAACTAATTAATAGCTTGCTATAGTGTTTGTTTAGCGCCTTGTTTCATTTAATATACGTCCGGTTGACGAAGAACAAAGCGTTTTGCGTACCAATAGTTGACTCAATTCTTTGATATTATGTCCGGCTAATATCTATTAACTAATCGTTTTTTATTTGCCATTTATTGAACCCATTTTGTCCCACTGCTGAGGATTTAAAATTCTCTTTTTGAGTAGTTTTCGCCATCACCACAAATGTTTGTAGTTAAGGATCATGAGAACCAGTGCGTTTTCATTTATATATAATTGTATTTGTTTTAGTGTCTAGTCAGTTCATTAGGTTATTTTTTTTTAATCTAAAAGTTCTAATCTAACTTATTTTTTTATTTTTCTTAAGTATTTTAAATATTTAAAACTACGGGTTAACCACTGAAAACCAGCGCTGTACTGTGGGCTCCAATAGCAGAGAATCATACTGAGTGGTGTCGGCGTGCAAGCTACTTTATTTTGTTCCATATGTATTTATAAATGTTTTTGATGATTTGTTTGTTCAATGTTGATTCTTTTGATTATTGTGTGCTCGTCGTAATTGCGACTAATAAATACATTTTCTTTCTATCCAAGAACCCCGGTTTCTATAAGTCACCAGGCCGGCCTAAGAGCCTGAATTCATTTCAGTGAGGCTGCAACTAACCTATTCAAAGGAAAAATAAGAAGTATACTATGTGATAGACATGTTTCTGCTTATTTAGCTACAATACAACGAATAACTTTAATATGGCATTCTCTGTTGCCCACAAATAGTGAGACGTCAAAAATCGTTTCATGTATTCAGACAATGAAATAGTTTTAGCTTATTCAAGAGCTTATCCTAATGCTACGCATTTAATCTGTTTATTTAACACGTTGCACGCTTTACGGCTCACCGGTGGGCCTAGCGTACTATGCCATTCGGGCCAAGCCGAAAACAGGAAATCGGTAATTTTCATCAACTTGAGATTTTAATTCCAAAGTTTATAAAATGTGGTAATTCGTATGGAAAATAAAAATTAGCGACTTTTACCGTCTAGTTTCTAAGATATTATAAAAGGCTCACGGGTGGGCCCCGTGGCCTCGTATTAAGGGTTGCGTATTTTTCCGTTGGCGGGGGCCGCGGGGTCACGCTGTGGCTCACCCCGCGCGCGCTTTGCGGGCGTTGCGATTTACTCCGGCCGATCAATATAAATAATAAAAATTTGCGAAAATCTGTAAAGTGGTACAAGAAGCTGGCTATTGATTTATTACTGAATACTGCGATGGTAAATGCTTTGACTCTGTACAAGTCAGTAACTAAAAAAAACATACAGATGGTAGATTTCCGGAGGTTTATCATGATGAATCTTTGCAAAGTTCAACTAAATGATGTACCTGTACAAGAACTGAAGAGAATTAAACACTCACTGGAAAGAAAAGAGGGTTTGGCTAGAAAAGTCAGAAGAACATGACGCCAATGTTATGCAGATAACGTACCAATCATGGGTAGCAAACAGGCTAAAACGAAGTCGAAAAAAGTATCCACTTATTGCCAAAGCTGTCCAACTAAACCTTTCCTCTGTTAACCTTGTTTTAACAAGATTCACAAGTAATTTAGATATGTTTTATGCTTCATAAGAAGACTGATTATTTAATAATGTTATAATAAAAAGAAGTGCCATGGTTTTGATTGTTGAAAATTATAAATTATTTAGAAAGTATTATAAAAGTTTGTATTGAGTACATAATGTCACCGATATTTTTACTTATTTGGAAATGAAGAAAATGTTACCTATGTTCTTTTGTATTTGATTAAATATTGTATTATTATTTTATAGTTTTATTACCGCTATTAAATTTTAAACAATAATTTCTACCGTATCGTTAAGAATAACCCTAGCATCATTGCAAAAACCTTGACAAAACTGCAAGATTTTATTGGATTTAAAAACCACGCCGTCCGGTTCGGCTACAGGGCCACGCGGCTCATTTCCATACGCGTTTTGTTTGATAGTTGCAATCTGTGGCCTGTAAGAAGCGTTTTCGTTGGACCTTCCACGCGGCTCACGGGTGACCCCCATGGCTCGAATGGTTCAGTAACATAAGGCTCACCGGTGGGCCCTATGGCCTGAATGGAAATATTCGATTTTTCATATGGCGTTCAACGTGTTAAAACTTCTTATGTACTTTACATCACAAAAAGATGACTAAAAAGTCATCTTTGCGGTAAAAAACCTCTAAACGAAAACTATACAGTTAGCCAAAAGGGCTTAGGTCGCTTTTTAAATCTTTTAAAACGATTAACTGGACTCAGAGATAACTCAAAATGTTACAAAAGTCTAAATAATGGATCCGTTTTAAACATGATTAATATTAAACACCAAAGTGCCGGCTGAACCCGCCATTTTGAAAACCCTATTAAATAAAATAATCCTCTTTCAGTAAGAACCTTTGTCAAAGAGTTTAGGCACATAAATGAGTGGATGTACAATTAAGTACGGCTCTGCAAACCCCGGCGCGGAATACAGGCGTGATGATGTGATAAGATAGATAAATCATTTGTTTGATGCAACAAAAGACTCAATACAGAAATTAACACAAAGCTATGACAAACAGAAAAAAAAGATAGAAGTTAGATTGACCCATAGACAATTAGACACATCATTATGCATTTATAACGGTCGCCCACTATTGGGCTGTTTCTCAAGTTGAATACCTGAAGCTGGTATTCTGCACAAAATATCCTAATGAACATCGAACACCAAAATTATGTGTATATTTAATTGGCGAATGTAAACCGACAGGGGGTTTCATTATCTATGGTAAAAAATAAACCAATTATCAATTATCCCTCGCTAGCTAATCTTGACTCAGTCATCAGTCAACAATATAAGTATTTTTTAGAGTATTTCTTTAACTCCCCGCTCCATACCGCTTAACTGTGTGGTTAACTAATCACAGTTAATGCAAAAATGTCCAGTTAACTCCAGATTAACGAAAGTTAATCTAATCATTTAAAATCTGCCGCCAAAAAGGCGGTACACACAGGATAACTTTACAAAAATCGTCAAAAAACTTATCTTAAGTTTGTTGTGAAATCTTTTAATAACCTTATAATGTGCCACCCGCATCGCTTCGTGGAAAATTGGCTTACATCATCCAGGATTCGAACCCACTTACCTGCAAAGTAATCCTTTTAACTATTTGACTTTTCATGCGTCAGTGGTCACCGCACTTTAGTAAAATGGAAAATAAATTGCCTTATTTTTTTACTTGATTCCACTTTAATTTACATTTTATGTGTGAGAACCAAGTTAAGCAAAGATGGGTAGAGATAGCTTAACCACAAAAGTGCCCATTTTTTTGCACCATAGATTAAATAGACTGGCAAAATGGCATGATTTGATTTATCACCTAACTCGCATTTATGGTATCTTGCCCTTTAATCCTGCTTCACAGCCGCTCATTTGCTTTTGGTAACCGTGGTTGCACAAAAAGCAATCCCTAGATATCTACGTTTAACACGTTAGCTGCGGCACCAATTTTTGCATACTTTCCGTTCCTGCGGCACGAGGTATAATCGGCCCGTACCGTGACCAGACGTTAGGGCGACACGCGGTCTATTAGACCCCACCTCCTTTTACAGACTAAAATCCATTTTCTGGCGCGAAATCAAAGATAAATGAGAATTTTGGTCCTTATTGATTTAGACAGTGAATTGATGAACCCTAATCCACCGTCGCCCCGGGATCTGATGGCTAGTTTAGGAATTATTAGCAAAACAAAATATGGGATCTTATACACCTCGTAACGCACTGAAATAGGGCAAATTTTCGCTGCGATTAGTGATGGAAAAAATAATATCGACGTTTTTAAACTGTCTTAACTACGCAAGACTTGACCGATTTTGATCAATTATATCTCATTAGATCGTTTTAAGGGCAAAACCTGGCAAAACAACACAAAGCTATCAAAGGATACATTTTTTTTTAAATAATCTAAATTGTGCTTGAAGGCGCCATAAAGAAAAAAAAACCGGCCAAGTGCGAGTCGGACTCGCGCACGAAGCGTTCCATTCTATACCATTAAGAGGCACCTATTACAGACTTATTATTGGAAAATAATGGATTACGGTTTATGCATAAGGTTTATCTTTCTATTTGTATATGAAAATCTTAATGCGGTTCACAGAATAGAAAAAAAAGGCAACCAGAAGTAGAAAAGAAACTGTCCTATTTATTCTGCCTCGGGCTTTAAAAATACAATTATGTGCTCTCCAATCGACGTGATGCACAACACTGGTCGCGGGAAGCTCGCGTTGAGTGCGGTACGAGGTCAGGGGGGATATGGGACGTTTTAGCCTCGTTCCGCACTGCATTAAAATTATATTAATTCAGTGCGGCACGAGGCCTAAGACATCCGGTACCAAGGTAGGTACACCACCGAGTCCGGAACCATTAGTGATCTCAAATATATATTTATCTCTTTCCTACACTGGACCAAACCAAAGCTATGCCATTCGCACGACAGAGAAATTCACTTTTTTGCTTGCCGCACCACAGGGAAGTTGCATCAGGGGTGATTTAGGCCTCGCTTCGCACTTAACGTGTTAAAAACTAAACGTGGTGCAACCGCGGCGGTCAAAAGCAACTCAGTGGCACTTTTTTCAACACAACTGTTTAAAAGAACTAGATCAAGACAAATAGTCGATAATTAATAAATACTGTTAAAAAACAACATTTGATATTTTCAGAGTGGGATTTTCTTAGAGTTGTTCTAAAGTCTTCTTAAGTCCGCCGAAATGAAGCTGCTGTGTAACTTAAGTGACTCGTAGACTAGATTCTACTAAGTGGGTTGAGAAGGTCAGTCGCTCCATGTAGTATTCAGCTGCATTCGGTTAGACTGGAAGCCGACACGAAGTTAGTTGGGCAAGGGTAGAAGGTTTTTTCTAAGTTGGGATCGGCTGTCCGAGGCATTTTTATAATTACTACCATTTCCCTATATTCTAACAAACTTTTTAAACGTGGTAACACCATTGAAGGCATTAGTATTGCACGATAGTCAATTGTTTGTAGATGATGTCGCTACCCGAGAAACGACACTGTGTTATCATGACATTTTTCTTATTTTAGTACAATTTTATTTTATTTTTGTCGTGGTATTTTTTAAATTGCTATCCAAAAAGGATTATATAAAGAGAATCTGTTCTTGATACCTAATAATACTCTGACGGATCGGATAGGGTAATATTTACCTATTGTTTAAGAGAGACATAGTTAAACAAACCTATTCGGTAATTCCCTTATTACCTTAACAAAGACAAGGTTGCTCATCCTTTATCATAAACTATAAACCACAAGATGCACCTCAAGAAGCACTAAACGCCACTTTTGTTTTCACTAAACATACATTTGAAATCAGATAACAATCTGTACCAACACTAATAAAAACTCAAGCCTACCGTGTCGGTAAAGTAAATTACCATCCTCCTTGAAAAAGACCTCACACTTTTCCTCAATCGACCATCGACAAACTCCTCACGATCATTTTCGCCATAAAATCCAATCTGATAACTCTTTACATAAAATGTCTCACCACAAGAGTTCAAGAAGATAATAAAAATAATAAACCGAAAATTTCCGACATTATCGATAGTTGATTAGGGAGTGGTGTCACGTCCCTACTCTGCATTCATCGCGCGGCTGTAGTGTTGTCATCATATCGATGTGTGACGTCATGTCTATATGTGTGGTCGTTTGGCAATTTCTTTATGTCGCTAGTTTCAACTTTGGATATTTAAATGACAAGGACTTCCCTCGGTGTTCACTTTGTTTGATACTAAATTGGCAATGGTTGACATGACGCTGGTAAGGAATTGCAGTAAGTTAGATAACCTAAGTGATATCACCTAATTTGGAATCTGTAACTTGTCCCTAATTCGTACATACTACTCTGTCAAGAAAGTACCGGGAAAAGATCAATAATACACAAAATGTCTGTTATTCATCCAAATTTATTTTATCACCTTCAAAGTATGCTCCTTTAGAAACGATACACTTGCGCCAACGAATAATCCATTCATCAAAACATTTTTTAAACGCTGCTTCCGGAATTGAGTTCAGTTCTCGCCGCGAATTCTCCTTTATGTCTTCTATCGATTGAAAACGGGTGCCACGAAGTGGTAATTTGAGTTTAGGAAAAAGAAAAAAGTCAGCAGGAGCCATATCTGGTGAATATAGTGGTTGCTGGATGGTATTTGTTGAGTGTTTGGTCAAAAATTCGTTCACAATGATAGCCTTGTGCGAAGGCGCATTGTCGTGGTGCAAAATCCAAGAATTTTCTTTCCACAAATCTGGCCTTTTTCGTCGAATTTGCTCTCTTAAACGCCGCATAACGCTCAAATAATATTCTTTATTTACCGTTAGACCTTCCGGTAAGAATTCAGAGTGCACAACACCGCGATAGTCAAAGAAAACAGTCAACATGACTTTGACTTTTGATCTACTTTGTCGTGGTTTTTTCGGTTTCGGTTCAGTTGGAAGGCGCCACTCCGAAGCTTGTTGACTAGTTTGCATGTCAAACTCGTAAACCCACGTCTCGTCACCAGTAACAATGCGTTTCATGAATGTTGGGTCCGAACTGACTCGTTCTAGCATGTCCTCAGCGACTTTCATGCGATTGAGTTTTTGGAGAAAATTCAGATCTTTTGGGACTAGCCGAGCAGCAACATGTTTCATACCCAAATGATTAGTTACAATGGTACGGATCGACTCGTGAGATACAGAAAGTTCGGCGGCTATCTCTCTCAGAGTTGAATGGGGATTTTCAGTCACTATTTTCTTCACTTTTGCGATGTTAACTTCAGTTGCAGACGTTGACGGCCTACCAGAGCGAGGCAAATCTTCCATCACATCTCGACCGCTTTTGAACGCTTTGAACCACTCATAAGCACGAGTTTTTGATAAAGTCGATTCACCGTAAGCCTTCTGTAACATTTTCAGTGACTCCGAACACGAAATTCCATTGGCGATGCAAAATTTAAGACAAACTCTTTGTTCGATATTTTTGACCATTATGAAATTCGCAATACACACTACATATGATATTACTAAAACCAGCACTGTATTTAATATAAATAACAGATGCAACTCAAACTCCGCGCCAAAATGGAAAACAGTTGTGCCAATCTAACAACTACAAAAAAAAAACAAAAAATATAATTTGGAACCATAAACAAATCATCCATTCCCGATACTTTTTTGACTGAATGTACGTCAATAGTACCATCGAAAAAAAGTATCCTACGTGTTATTCCAGGCTATAATCTACCTTCGTAAAAAATTTCATCAAAATCCGTTCTGCCGTTTTGACGTGAAAGAGGACCATACATACACCCATACTCTCGCTTTGGCATTTATAATATTAGTAGAATAGGATTTAAATCTAAAATGTCCTATGTAAAAATCTTATATAATTTTAGTTTAATCACTTCCCTCACGCACAATCAGTAACACTTATTAATATAATACATTCTTAAAATTATAAAAATATTCTATGGGAAACGGATAGCTTTAGTTTTGAAATAGAAGCGGAGGCGAGTGTCGACTTGTACTGACTAAAACCCATCGATATTCATTCTTTTGCCCTTTTAGTTCCGGGCCCGAGGTTACTCTTTTGTACAACCCGCAACCCCGGCAGGCGATGGCCCTGGTAGGCCTCTCTACTATGCTGAAAGGCTAAATTTTCATTTTCATTCTCTCCACAGAAATTAACTTTTGAAAATACATTTTTTTTTCTCAACATTTTGATTACCTACAGAATAACAGCACAGGATTTGCGCTTCTAACTAAATGAGACATGTTTAACAAATTTAAACCCTATGTCGTGACCTTTCAGTAGTAAGTGAGCACTTAACGCGCTGATCTACAGCCGTTTACAAGCTTTAACTTAAACACGTTAAGTATTTGAGTCAATCATCATCATTCTTGAAAACTTTTCCTAAGTTGGTATGTCGGGGTCGGCTTGTAAACTTAACTAGTCCGTAAAATATTAGTGTTTATGCTTCTTACAATATGTGAAACTAATTACTGAGCAATTTCTACAGGCATAGCTTATTTGTGAAGACTGTTGCAGTCTATGGCATCGTCAGATGCGTTTTCGTCGTACGGTGAATTCTTCAGACTGTTCTTATTGATGCTTGCAAGCCATCGCGCTAGTACAGTCAATACTTCAAAGATTTTGTTGATAACGCGATTGGATGCATCGTACGATCCCTGCCAATTAGGACGATGCATGTTCACATGGAACCGCTCATCCGCTCAGTCAGCTAGTGAGTCGGTCACATTGTATAGGGTCTTTTTTGGATGGAAAATCATCAAATAACTTCTCCCGTTTCTGGGAGTGGGGGGAATGTCAGACTTCTACTGGCTTAAACTCATCCATCTTCCTTCTTTTGCTCTTTTAGTTCCGGCGCCACGGTATCTCTTTCGAACAAACCATAACCCCGGGTTACCCTTGATCCATCACTGACTTTAAGACAGACTCAAATAACTTCTCCCATCTCGGAGTGGGAGGGAGTGTCAGACTTTTACTGACTAAAACCCACCCATGTTCCTTTTATTACCCTTTATGTTCCGGGGCCGCGGTATTTCTTTCGAACAACCCACAACACCGCGTTACCCTTGATCCATCACTGACTTTAAGACAGACTAGCGCTCTACACAACATCACGCTTGTGAACCCCGCAGTGTAAGATAGACGTGTCCCTAAATACCACACCCACATGCCGACAATAGGGGGCGAGCCCAATGCCGTCAATCGGGAACAAATCCAGGCTCCATGACTGCTGTTGAGAAATTAAAGCTCTGTTGGAGTGATTAGTGACTATGCCTTTTTTTCAGTTTTGAGATTTTCATAATGCGACTGCCTGTATTTAATTTACGCAGATTTATTTATTAAAACTTTATGCACATATATAAAAAAATACTGTACAAAGGCGGACTTAATGCCTTGGGCATTTTCTATCAGTCAACCAGTGATGCAGAGATAAAACAAAATAGGTGCAGGGTGCATAACAGAAAATACTGGAAAAATTATTTTTAAAATATGACGATAAATACCTATAATAAATAAATAAATATATTTTTATTATTAGTTTGTGTACATTTATAGGTTGTATAAATTTAGTAATTAATTTAATTAGGTATATGATGAATATGTATCAAACGATAAATACCTATATACATACATACAAATATATATATATAAATAGAGTTACAAATACAAAGAAAACTCACAACCGTTTAATTACGAGACGAATCTGCCAGCTTCTTTAGCAAAAGTTCCCGAGCTTTTACTTTAAAAGTGAACCGATTATGTTAGATCTCAAAATTTCGTGATGGCTCGGAGGTAAAGCCACTGTTGAATCTGTTTTTGAAGCAGAAGTTTGGGAATGGTGTGACAAGTCCCAATAAAAAAGAAGTAAAAAGACCTGAAGTTACAGGCAACATACTCTTCTGTATAAAAAAGGAAAAAAAACACAAATTAAATGAGTAAAAACATATATTTTATATATCACTCGTTGATTTTAAATTACTACAATTTCGTATTGAGTTAGAACGAAACATAACTGGGGTACAGTCGCGAAGAAAAGTTACTCGATATACACACAAATACACTTAAACTGTATTCTTTTACATCTAAACACACATATGTACAGGTTTACTAAGTTTTCATTTAAATAAAGATAATGTACAACTAACCTATAAGAGTCTTAATGTTAGTTAATTATTTACAGACTGTTTCAGTGGCATTAACCAGGAGAAGGAACATTTTTTTTTATTATAGGGACATTTACAATACCAAAGGTTGGGCGCAAATGGATAAACAATTTTTCGCACAAATAATATTGGCCAAATGTAATATCGTAGTCAAAGTCAATCACATTCTACAATCCATTGTTTTTTCAAAGTTAGTCTTAAAAATAATTTCTCTTTCGTTTAGTTGACGTCTCAGTTTGACTTATAACTGTCAAAGTTGTCAATCAAACTACAGTTGAATAAAACAGTAAAAAAGATTGGCCAGTGTACAGAAATAATAACGCTTTGCAGATAAAATAGTTTTAAGAACAAAGTTTCTTCAAATAAAAAAACAGGTCAAGAAATGTTTAATAAAACAATAATTTAAAACTCTCAACTATCCGTTTACCTTTTGTATTATATAAAGAAAGAACAAAATGAAGTTTATTTTCAAAGAAAACCTTTGCTTTGTAACAAAGCCTTAAAAAAATAACTTTAAATAATGATGACCACGAAAAACTGTTTTGTTCAACAAATTATGTGTAGCCCCCATATGCGTCCAACCTTTCAAAGAAGTTCCTTATTAAGTACAAAGTAAGAAATAAATAGTTTTATTTACAATTTTCTGTATCCTTTTAATTTTTCTTACAATACATAAAATAAATCGGTCAATTTTCTCGTTTTACCATCTGTCAACATGTGAATGATTGAGAACGAATGAATGGGAATGCTTGGAGCGATCTCATTCACTGGTCTTTATGGTTGAAAGGAAGTTTAAGGAGTATTGTTTGAAAGCAGGCGGTGCCGCGGGCGCGCACGAGTTTGCTTTTTATGTTAAAATGTTTTTGAAGAGAATTGGGTAGTTGCCAACCACATTTGTATGGTTCAAGTTTCACAAAAAAGTGTGAGAACCTTACAAAGATAGGCCTACAAGACTTCAGAAAACTGTAGGTTGCGTTATCTGTCTCTAACCCCAAAAGTTCAATAAAAATGCATCTGCTAAAAAACGTCATGTCAAGTGATTTCATTAGCTGTTATCTGTCTACCAATGACAGCAGTTGACATGACATTTGACAGTACCTACCTAACTTTCAAGAATACCTACTAATTAAAAAAGTAGGAAATCGTCTAATTTTGATACCAAAAAGGAATGACACTTCAAAAGTAACTGTTACGGGTGAATTTCAAATTACTTGCCTTAAGCTTTAGGTATAAAAATCTGAATTCACTTTTTTACTTGACTTTACCTTTCACAGAGCTATTGTTATAATTGAGGCAGCGAAAAAACAAGCGTTTAATTACAGGAATAATTTTACCAGCGCACAAACTTGCCGCTTAAAGCTGTGTCAGCCGATATTTCTATATTGATTTCTTAAGTCCAAAGTTGCAACTAAGTATACAAGGATACTTTGTCTCAAATTGTAACTACTGCTATCTTGTTTTTCAGAAGGTACCTACATTTAAAACAATTCAGGAATTTCTATATCATTCAAGGCCCAAAATATGTTAGTTCCTCTGCATCCAAGTTGTCGATTTATTATATTTTGGAGGAAAATTAAATTCGACAATAAAATTCAAACAGTCATTTTTCATCCTTCTGTCGAATAAAAACATTCAGAAGTTTTTTTTTAATTCTAAGCAACCAACCTTTTTCAACAATGATATTTTCATTCTCGATCTAGTCAACATAAAAATAGGACTAACTTGACGGAAAACATTGACGTTTAGTTGTCAAAAATGTCACTTAATATTTGTTTAAATACGTGTACAGTTTTCAAGTATCTCCTATTTTTATTTTGAGCGTTTAGTCTATGTTCCAAAAGTGTACATCTATTGCAAAAACAACTTTTACGTAAATACAATTTAATAAATCTTCATGCTCTTAAATGGTCATAATGCGTTCAGTAGTTTCCAGTTTCTATTAAATTATTTAAAATCCAATTATACTGACAGCTTTTCAAGAAATAAATAGAAGGTTTTATTGTAAAAAAGACATTTCAATTTTAAATATTGAAAATAAAAGTAGCGGTTCTTTAAACTTCGAGCAAGAACAATAATTGGTTACTAGTGACCTTATTTTATGCAATAAAACATCAAAGATTAAAATAATAGTCATTTTTAATTGTTTTCTAAATTGATGACAAATTCTGTTATTATGTAAATTGTTTTTGGAAATCATTTTAGAAATTACACATTTATTTTTAACTCTCACGTTGCGTTTTGACATTCAAACGTCAAATTAGAAAATAGAAGTCAGTGTTCCTGACGTGAACTGACGTCACATGGTCAAAGAACTAACGTCAAGATGTAGAATTATTATAATACTGCACAAAGTTGTTAGATATTTTTATTCACATAACATATTATTACTCTAAAGGAACTGGCTTAATAAAACTACTATATTTGAGCGAATTGTTAACTTTATAGTATATAATATGTTTTATTTTCATGTGTATTGCTACTCAATTTTGAGCTATAAGTACTCAGGACCAATTTCAACAAAGCAGTCTAAAGTTTTCTGAAATAACATAAATAATAAACATTTAAAATTTTAACTTAAAATAAGTACATTATTCTGACAAGTATTTATTTTGACTTAGCTATCGATTAACCAACAAGATTTTTTGTTGAAATTGGGCCTTTTTTCATCTTAAAACATTTATGTCAAAACATTGAACATCACTCAAAATTCTGACGTCAAAGTCAATTCAAAAATCGAATAGCCTTATCTCAACATCCAATGACTTCAATAAACCTTATAATGTCACATAATCAGCGAGTTAAAGGCAATCAATGCGAATGTAATTAAAAACGAACTTTTACGAAAGAATACATCGTAAAATATCGACATGCTCGCTAATCGCAAACACTTAATGAATAAAATCGATAATTAAAATCGACTAAGAGTTAATTGAGCTGAAAATGGAATCTAGATTTCAAATTACGAATGGCGTGGAGCCAAACGCTTTGCCTGTGTGTTTTTTTTGTTGCTTTTTTTTCAATCGCGCATTTGAACGGAATAGTGTGGTAGTTAGCGCATTCCAATGTTCGATTTTTGTTTTTTATTCGACTCAAGAATTCGGTTAATCTTTTTATTGAGAATATTTAAAAGTTTGATCTTTAATAGAGTTGTAAATAAACTATTCAGAAATATCTTCGATGTATAACGAAATAAGAACTTTCAAAGACTTTTCAAAATCAATTTACTCTCAAAGCCGCGCAATTAAAAATATATGCCTCTGCATGTTTTCAAAACTACATTTTGTAACAACATGGCATAACCACACGGGTACCGAGCAAAAACAAAATAGTTTGTTTTTAAAATCGATTCACTCGGTAAATTGATTCGGCGAGAACTCGATACTCGTAATCGTAAATCACATGAACAAAAGACGGAAAGGAAAATACAAATTAGCCTTATAATCGCTGGTTTTAACTCTGGTTTAAAGAAAACTGAGTTGAGTGAAGAACATAATAAACAATGCGAACTGAATTTGGAATAGGTACTGGGATAGTTTATTTTACGAAAATTATAAATCAAAAACTTTGATCAAATAGACCACACTTTTTTTCACAAACTTTTTTTGACAAACCATAGATTTCTACACCATGACTTTTTTTTTCAGAATTCAAGTTTAATTAAGCGAATTCTTAGTTGCTAATCGATTAATTGACCGTAAAGATTTAACAATCAGCCATAATCCGCCATAAAATGGCCGCTCGCTGATGATTAGAGTGAATTTATTTTTATTTTTGGAAACACAGCAACGAATCCGAAACATTCTCTCCATAACAAAAACTGTTCTTTTAAATTGATAATGGCCATAAAAATACAGGCTCACGAACTTAAAAAACAATGTGACACATTAAAACAATAGTCCAGACACGTCGTTAGTCAAACTAAACAGTTAAGCAACGCGTCAAAGAAATCATCAACAACAAAAAGATCTCTATCGATAAATTCCTAACGCGTAGACAAATAGTCGTGGAGAACAATCGTCAACGACTTGAAAACAATTTGGTTACGTCGCGAGCAATTACGAAACGCGATTCGAGAACGCGATAGTTTTTGAACGCATCTCTTAATAATAGGGCCCTGAACGCACCCATAATCGGCTTCATCTCTATATTACTTCTATCTCTCTCGAACACCAGTAACTCGTGTATTGTTATCCCTGTCCAGCGTTGACAGCGCTCGTTGAGAAACCACAGACCCTGCCTATCAACGTTTCAAATCTAAAATGTCTAATTATACCCACATCACTGGATGAACATCAAAAAAGAGCCATTTTTAATTAATTTAAACCCCAAAAACTATTATAATACGGTCAATTTTGTTATCTAATAAGCCGTGACGCTAACAAGACCCGGGAAGCCATTTTGAAACCGTTTTATAAAGTTGATTTAATGATATGGCTGGTTTAATGGCTTTAGAATTGATATAAATTATTGCAAACACCAACTAACGCCCACTTTTTGAAGATTGATCATGTTGGCTGTTGATACATGAGGTTTAGTAATCAAATAAATTTTAATTAAAATTTACGAATTTGATTGCAACAAGCTAAGTGCCAAATTAATTATTCAAATTATGATAATTGATGACAAATTCTTAGACTTGTCCTGTTAAATATAACCCATTCTAATCATGTTGAAATGTAATCATAAATCAACTCATTCCACGCTGCAAATTCAAACGTAACGTACTATAAATAGCGAAGTCATTGTCAGTCGAGACAAGGCTATGTTGACACCCTCATCCTCGCCAGTGCTAAAATCTCTTAAAAATCATAAATAAATAAAACTATACTCTAAACATCTAGATTACATTAATATTTACACGATTTTATCACTTAGTCCACTGTCTTACGTTTCATTCTCACTTTCACTGAGTTCGTCCATGTCCATATCGATGAGTTCCTCATCATCATCTTCGTAGGAGTTATTAAGTTGGCTGCCATCGTCTGGCTTCATGTTCGAGGAACCTGACTTGCCTCCAGTCTTTGCCTCTTCTTCTTGCTGCATTCTTTTATGTTTCGTTCTTCTGTTTTGGAACCAAACTTTTACCTGTTGACAAAGATTTTTGGTTTATAATGGGCTTTATATTTATGAGTATCGGTATCGGCCGGTCGGTAATATTAAACTTCAAAAATAAAACAAACGCAAAGTTGATTAGTCTTATTCTTAAACGCGTAGTTAAAACCAAAAACATGAAAACAACAACAAAACAAAATAGAAAACACAAATCATAACATAATTTCACGGTTGACGAACAACAATAAAGGATTAAAGGAACTAGCCAATAAAAAACTATTCAATGCGACCCCTCCAATCATATATCACTAGCTATTGAAAGAAAAATCCGTTGTCGAATTTTTCTGCGCACCAACAACAGATTTCCCGCCCAAAAAACGTCGGCGGCCATTTTGTAAGACAATTTGTCACGTGGTTAATGGCTTGCGAAATGTATTCACGTTCTACCCAGCCAGTACGCTTTTGAGATATTGTAACTAATGCATGGAGTCGGTATATCTGTTATTCTGCCAAAAATGGAGCTAAGGTTGTACATTACACTTATTTAGGTTAGCAATTCGCTTATATCTTTGAATGGTCTACAATCTGGTTTATTATAGTGAATGAGTCATGCAATGAAGGGTAATTGCTGATAATAATTTAAAGTTGGCTATTGTTCTGGAAGAAATACAAGGTTCTAATGTCAATTTAAGTGCATTCCATTTGCCAAAACATTGTTTGTACATTGTGGCTACAGCTGAAACTGTCAAATCGATCAAACGAAGTCAAATAATAGGAAGGATTTCGGGTGTATTTGCAGTTACAAAAAAAGAATATGTAAGAACCATGGCTATGGTTTAGAAGTTTGAAGTTATTTGAGTCTAATCGTCCATCTGGGCAAGTTATGTCCCATAACCAAAAAAAGTGTCTCCAAAAATTTTCGACAACACAAGATTACCTAAAATTAGGTAGAAACTATACAATTATATTTTTATAGCCGAAAGCAATAAGTTATCAGTATTTCCATTAAAAATTGAATGCGACGGTAAAAACAGTCAATCGCTATGTAAGTTACATCGGATTGGCGTGAAATTGATGCAATCGTACGTTTATAGCTCCTTACAATTCCGTACATGTTATAAATCACATTTTAGTTTATTACTGATAACATTTTACAAGGAAATAAGCGATTAACTTTGCTTTTTGTATGATTTTCTATCAAACATTTCAGTTTTATAGTCTTTCCTATAATTGGGCTTTATACTTCCATGACATGGTCATGTTATCTGCTTTTTACTTGATTTTTGCTTTTAGCTACAGGAAAAGGAAGAAAAACGAATCCGCGTAACGCTGGTCATTTTTTCTTACTTGTCCAGTTTATTTAATTCGATAGTTTCGTCAGCTTTGCTGATTGGACAGTTTTGTTCATTCGACAATTGCGTCGAATCGTCAGATTCCCTAATCTGTCATAAACACCAGATCTGTACAAGAATCTAAAAAGCTTATTCACAGATTGTTAACCAAATCCGTGGGAGAAATATGACAAATATTAAAACTTCACGGCTTAGCAGCACCTCCCCCTCTTATTATAAGGTCTCACACTGCGACAGTCATGCTACATTAAGTTCCATATATCGACATCAAATATCAATCAAGTTGGTTCCGATGCCACCCTTTTGTTGGGAGTAATGATGCGTGGCAGAGGGGAGTATCCTATGTATCGTGATGTTCTGTTTATCCCAGAAAGATCTATGTAAGACGGAAAAGATTTGAGAAGTCCTAAGTTTGAGTGAGGATAACAAAGGAGTTTGACGATAAGAAGAAGTGTTTAACTTTTGTAATTCTCATTTTCGAACTACGTACTACGTACTTTTAGGCGTAAACTAAGGTAGAAACGTACTGGATAACATTTCAGAAACAACCGAGTATATGGTTTCATTTAATATTTGATGCCTCAAACGGAACTATATAACAATGAACCAGACACACAAAAATAATCCTTAACTTAACACTAAAAGAGCTATTAAACTAACAGTTCAATAGCTATCTTAAGGCCCACCACGTATGTAAAAGAAATACTGGTATTCAGCTGATCCCAACATATTTGAGAAGAAACTAATCATGAGACAGAACAATTTCATCTCGTACCCAAAGGGTAAAACGGGACCCTATTACTGAGACTCCGCTATCCTGTCCCGTATGTCATAAGGCTGTATCTCATGAACAGTTGAAATTTTCACAGTATGTATTTTTGTTGAAGCTATAACAACAAGTACTAAACAAAACAACAGATAAAAAAAATACAATCATTTCATACAACTAAAAAGTTCTTTTTGCTGTTTTTATTGATAATAGCACGGAACTCTTCGTGAGTCCGACTTGGACTTGGCTGGTTTATTTTTTAAACTACTTCTATGTTTTTTTACTCGTCAAAGGCTATTTTGTGTTCTTTATAGAACGTTAGATTATTTAAACTCAGTCTACACTTGAGCCAAGCTTGTCTATAGATTCTACAGACTGACTCAGGTCCACAGCCTTAAGTGTTTCACATATGAGTCCAAATGACCGGTTACCGTTTACAACTACAGCTGTTACAGCCTACGTAACGTTTACGATGCGATAGTTATGTCTTTAGTTAAAGAGTACATAGTTTTAGACCTTTATTTGTCTTTCGAGACAGTTGTGAATTTACATGATGTGCCTAGTTTTGAGTTTGTTAGAGCTGTGCGCTACTTCTCAATTATATTATAACTAGTAATAAATATGAGTTAATATTTTCGTTTAGTTTGTGGCGATACGAGTTAAGAGCAACAAGACATCTTACAATAACGCTAAGAGTACCGCTAGGCACTATATTCGGGCCTAAAACCTAAAAGACTGAACTTATCAAAACTTTTTAGGCATTTGCATGGTTATCAATAAAATGTGTCATCACAAATTTTGAAAGTGAACAGCAGGTACATAATCGAATATACAAGGTATACATTTGTAAGAGACAGGTGCTGAAATAGGCATAAATACTGATTAAGTAAAGTATAACCAACAAGTAGTAATATTAAATTTGCGCTAGGAGTACAACAAGGCACGACATTCGGACCTGTCTCAAAACAAGCGGCAATACACACAATTTTGTCAAATTATTATGATGATATATAATAATTAAAAAAATAGTTGCGAGGTACCGTCTCCACACATAAACATACCATTACAGCTCTTCTTACCTTTTGAGTTTTATGTGAATTTTAACGACTCTCCACTGTTCTTACAATAGCTTTTTAACCTGTGTTTAGTCGCCGTAAATCAAAGTTTACTAAATAACAAAATGGATATTAAATTGCATCTTTTGCATACCAGTTACATGAAGATTTTACAACGAACGTCTTAAACAAGATAATTATAGTAGTAACCGAAGCTGTACAGACTAGTCTTGTGTGTTCAAGTGCGTAAAACGTTACCCAATTTGTGTTAAATCTTTTGGAACCTACTCTTTAAGGTGTTTCTTATTATTCCTTTTGAGAAACAGTATCTTGTTTATCTCCTGTTTTAAGGGCTACTACGGCTCCTACTTTTGGTTGTGCACCTACGGGCTAAACTATGTTATTTAGAAAAAAGGTTCTATCTTTAGACTTTTTATCACAAGCAGGATCTACAATTGGCTAGAAAATTAACCAAAGCTTCTTTTTTTCAAAAAATATCTTAAAAGTTATATCCGATGCAGCGTTATGAGAATATCAGTACAGCAAATATTTTATTGATATCTACTGTCTTCAGCACATTGAAAACTGCATCATCTTTCTTTTTAACCCCATCAATATCATCTATTACTTCCCTGTAAGATTCTACATCATACATTTTATTACAATTATCTACATAATTCAAAGACCCTATCAGGTTTCTCCATTCAACCCTTGTGCCGGCGGTCCCATAGGCCCATTTGCCGGTTACGGGTTGTTCGCCGCTCCCATCCATCATACGGTCTTTCTTACCCCTGGGGATGTGTGAGATACTATGTAATTTTGTATCATTTTACTTTGATGTTTGTAGAGTTAAGTTTTATCTTAGTGGATTTATTTTTGAGTTTCTATAAAGACTTTTGTCTATTGTGGTTGCTGATCTATTTTTTTTTTGTTTCAGATGGAAAAATGTCTTCAACACCTTTATAGATTGAGAATGGGCCCAATGTAGATAATTTACTTATAATTTTCTAATCGAGTTTTTCTGAAGTTCTTAAACTAAACGATCTCTACAACACGCTTCAAAAATTTTAAAAAGTGTGTGATTAACTTTATACTTAGATATACCTACCTACAGAGGACCCACCACATACCATTAATTCTAAAACACACTCGTATCCCACTCCAAAGCACACAAACTCACATTAAACCTCAAAAAAATTGCAACGAGACGAACCATCAAACAATTATCACATTCTGATGCAAATTTAATGTACTACCACTTCGTGCTACAACAACAATAAACTTTAATTCGTTCTCCACATCGCATCTGCTCATACGCTCCAAACTACCGTAAAATGAACCCTCATAAAACTCTATTATACCAACAAAAGAGGCCTAACAACGCTGGTCGTTAAATAAAAGTCATAAGTCTCCACAAACAATCGTTATAATAGGAAAAGGGATCCGCACAATGATACCCGTACTAAATAAATAGGGGTGTCATTCAACATGGCCCGAAATGCGATTAAGTGCTTATGTACCCGATTATGGTGTTCCCCTATGGATTAGAGAGCGAGACAGACTTATACAAGCTACTATGAGTTAGAAAGGGACAGAAACAACTAGGGGAGATACGCAATTAAGAATGCCGCGCGAATTTGGAGGAAAATTTAAACGGATCGCCGTATTACTTTATTGTAGCTCCATTAGCGAGGGAAAAGGACAGATATAGTTTAGAAAGGGACATTATAATGACAAATTGGGGTTGTTAGATATTTGTAGGGTTGGCGAGCTTTAATTGGATGTTAATAAAGTTATTCAGTTAGAAATGAGTGAGTTGAATGTTTTTTCGGTGGCGACACATTTTATGATGGCGACCCTTGAAACTTTTAGGGACATAAAGGATGAGGGAACAAAAGAGATGTAAAAAGTTAATCTTTTCACATTAGCAACAAAGTTTCACCTTATTTTCTACTATCAATATAGCAATCACGGCTGCTCCTAAAACGATGAAGGAAATCTTCGCCAACCGACCGAAATGGCCTAGAAAAAAAACTTAAAAACAATCGTATCTACCATCCACCTACATCTAGGTCCGCGTGGATGACAGTACACCGAAAACAAGCCCAACAGTGAAAATAATATACATACTAGACAATGATAATAATTAAGATTCTTCTTCTAATTTTCTCACGTCAGTTTCCCGCCAAAACCCAAAGATGACAGCTAACTGTCAGTGTCAACAGAACTTTATAAAAAATCATGGCGTCCTGCGCAAAAGAGACAACATCTCGTAAGTTGACTGCTATGCGTCTTTAATCGTTTGTGAACTGGTTTTCGGCCAGTACCGTTGATTGATGGTCGAATTTCTTTATTACATGGCCGCCATTTTGGCGTTTTGTACTAAGTAATCATGGCGAATTAGCGAGCTTGTATTTGGGTATGGGTTATTAGAAGTGGGTTTTTCATGTTTGATTTTATTACGGTTTCCTTCGAATAATAACTATATTTTTGTGCAGTGAATTTAAAAGTTTTTTTTTTATGTTGAACATATTTTTATATTGGTCAATCTCTATGCTCTTTATAATCATGTTTACCTAAGTTTCTAAATGACGGATGAACCTCAAAAATATTCCAGATCACGATTAAATTTTAAACGAATACTACAAGTGCCTAAGCAGTATCAAATACATCATCATGACTCAGATAGGTAATGTCAATTACACCATCCCTTAACATCAGCAGACACAATCAACGAGTTAAAACCTACATGACACCTCCTTGAACACTTTCAAAGACAACATCAATTAAAATTTATTCCACAGACATAAGCTCATCACCAAAGCGTTCATCAACAAATAGGCCAGTCATGAAAAACAAACATGAAGTTTAGAATTAACCCATCAATTCAACCTTCACAAACAAAGAGGCTTAACGCGAATTTCCCTTGCCTAAGTGATGGCATTGCACGATAAAACGCAAGACTCGATAATCGAGTGCCGTCCGGATGTGGAAAAGCGCCCGCTTACGTCGCTTCCGTTCGCCATTAGTGAGGCACAGAATTGTTTTCTGTAATCGTTGAATTTGTTTAGTGGAAATTGGTGGGAAGTTAAAATTTAAATTGGATGAACGAGGAGCATATCCCGAAGAGTTTAGTACCCACATCTACTTGCCGACGTGTGCCGAATTCACCCACACCACCCAAACCCACATTTCGCGTTGTTACAGAATATTAACATCGACTAGGAACACGGCTCCAATTATGAAATTGGTCCTAACACTGGCCATTTATCTACAACTTCTGCAAGCTATTTTTATTAGTCTCTGTATTTGGCTGTTAAAACCGTCAGCTATTTTCTCCGATTCTATGTGGTGTATTAGTAAAAATAAAAATTCTGCCATTAAAAGCCAATCCATTTATAAACAATAAATATCAATTTATTTTTTCATCTTTCTAACGAACACGAAGCGTGAATTAAATTAAATCATTTCCTTTGCAAATTCTTTACAAATAAATCTATTCAGCCATTATGCAAATCTAGCTAAAACGATTTATTACTGCAGTTAAATTAATTTAATATACGTGAAACAAAGTTCAGTGACTCCCAATCAAATCCAGAGACAATTATACTTCATTCAAAAGTCAAAACCATAGACTATAATGCAGGTTAAAGTCAAGCAGCCTACTTGATTTTAACATTATGAATGTAACATTTGTTAGTCAATTACGGAAAAACGACTAAAGGAATAACTAATATCCTGGATTAATACTTTTTACCCCGGTAAATGACACATACATGACAGACACGTTGTCACGAAGACGAAGTTGCGGACATAGCTTGTAATGGCCACTTATTTTATTAAAAGATAACGTTTAACATTTTGTATGAAGAACGTCGCCTCCACAACTCCTTGTTCCATACCAAAATTATTTATTTTCACTGTAAATGGAAACCTACACAATTCCCCATAGATTTTTCTTACAGGCAAAGTTGCGGGCAGAAGCTACTACATAATAATGTAAAATTCCACTGCAATTACATTACTGGCTACCGGACATCGAAACTTCGGCAGTACCGGAACGTTCGGCAATAAAACCGTACACGGGTCGAACGCGTGTCGATTTCCGACATTAAATGTCGTAAGTGGAAAACGGGATGGGACATACCGTTTTAATGGCGGATGATTTATCGTTAATATTTTGTTTATGGTATGTATGATGGTAATGAAGGATATCTATGTAGTCTGTGTGTGTGTTACGTATTAAATAATGTCTGAAAATAATTATCTTGTAAGTAGAAAAGTATTGTGAAAGCGTATCGAAAGGTATCTGCCTAGTTTTACCCAATGTTGGGACCGGCTTTCAGTCTGATTAGATGAAGCTGAATAATAGTATTTTACATAAAACAACTGCCTATCCGACCTCCACAAGCCAGAAATGACAGCTACCTACACAGACTAAAAATAATATTTTGAGTATACTTAAGTTTCAGGTTCATAACATGTTGTTTGTTTATTTCATTTATAAAAGCGTAAAACGCATATTTTATGTAGGTAATGAATACTTTGGAATGTAAGAACAATAACAGATCAATACCTAACGTCTCGACAACTACCCTGAAAAACTAAGGGCAAAGTCCTTAGTGTTATAGATACTTACCTATATTTTGCCGTCCTTAATGATGTAAAACGTAATTTCAATTTCAATATAAGTTACCCTGCCATTCATCCGTACCCATCCGATTCCATAAACCTGTTATAATATACAATGGAACCTATTCGTAAAGACGCCAGCAGGTCAAGCTACCCGAAACTGTCAATTTTTCCCAATGAACCTTGAACCTAATAGCTTAGGAATAAAGTCGAAAATCTATCAAAGAAATCTGACAGATTGTAGTAGCTTGATGTGCAGGCGTCTGTACATAACCAACCACAATTGTCCTACCATAGACAACCCAAAAAGGCCTAACTAAATTAACAGTCACATTACTTTTTTCATTAAAAACCAGATATCGTTCCAAGCGTCCCCTTATTCGCGCCCCCCACAGGGGACCGTGTTAACACCGCCGTAGGACTCCTTAGGGCTACGCCCCCAATATCACGCACGCGCAGTAACAAAATAAATATTTGCCGCCTTTTTTATTTGCCCAATTGAGACGTAATCGAAATAGGTGTTTGAGAATCGGAGCGATATTTTTGTTCTGTGAATAGATAGGGGTTTTTTTTTTGTTGATACTGGCTTAAATAAACAGTAGATGGGAGAATTGAATAGAATAAAAAGCGATTTAGTAAATAGTTTTTTTTTTAGTCGGTATTGTGATGAAAAATGGAGAACTCGTCTAAAATTCAGATAGCACTTGCAGGGTTATGTTTCAACCCCTTTATTTAAACAAATAAACTATCAATACCTAAATTGAAAGGGCTCGGTACCTACGTCATCTTAATCACTTGCAAATGGTTTATTTTTTAAATATTGTTGTGCAGAAAGTTTGTTAACTTTGGTGTTAAATTAAGAGGAAACCTGTAAAAATTGCTGTGTTTTTAAGCAAATAAATAACCTTATTCTTACGTAAAAGAGACATAATACGCAGCTGTTTTAAGTTAAATGTCACGATATTTTAAATCAAATCACCAATGAATGACAAAATAATAATGATAAAAGTTTCACAACAACAATAATAAATAAAGTTGAAACTCGTGCAAGCAATCAAGATCAAAATTTAAACTTAAAAAAAATCGATAAGAATCCACACGCGTAATGGAAAACGCACATTTATAAAATTCAAAAGTCGAACACGTAAACAATACGCCGCCATATGTGAGAAAATTATGACTAATTAAAAAAGTATAAACCAACATAACGAGCAAAGGTATAAAAAAATACAGCCAAGCGAGCATTTCCCTCAAAAATTACGTTTTCACGAGTTCCAATAATCGAATTAAGTATGGTAAACATTTTATCTTAATAGTCGACTATATACGAACATACGAACAGGCCAGCTGCGTGTAATTTAGTTAATAATATAAAATTACTTGTATCGAGAATAACCTGTCCTGGCTGTACGTCATCCCGACTTGGCTTGAAATAATAACATATTGGATTAAAAACCTCGATGGTTAGTATGTTTACACTTCTTTGTGTTGCCATTTAAGTTCACCAATAAATAACTAGACCAATATTATTTATTTCTATGATTTAATTACGCATGCGTGTGTTTAAGCAGTATGCTATTGCAATGCCTCCTCACCTACTAAAATATTTTCCACATTAAACACTACATTAAGTATTTTTTGTGCTGAAAATACGGAAAAAAACGTAATTACAGTGTTTAACTTCATCAGGCGATATTAATAGACGTGCAATGCGTGTAATAACAGACACAATACATATACAAGAGGCCACTTTAGATACTTTAAAATCAATTGAAAGCCATAAATAAACACGTAATATAAAAGAAGAAATGAAGGCAAGAAAGCGTAATTGAATTTCTTTAATAGAATCGCATGTCGTTGGTCTACTATTCATGAACTTAAGAGCCATTTCACATTTTCGCCCAAATTTTTAAGACTTTGAGCTTCTCTATTACCATCTAAGTAATATCTAGAATTTATTGAATGAATACAAAATATAGATTAATCGTTTATAGTGTCGTTTAATGTAACACATTTACTAAAATCGGTTTGTTTAATTTATAATGACACATCTCCCACAACCATTTTACTGAAAAATTGCCGCAGAGTCTACTTCTGAGTCCTAAATCTATCAATAATACTTATAAATGAAACTAAACAAAATACATACAGGTTCAGACATATATTTAAATCGTCGTTTAATGAAATAGATTCCTGAATTATATTACCATTAATTAGTAAAAAAATAAATTCTTAGACCAATTTTTAACTTTTATTGTGTTTTTTTTACGTGTTTTTTGGTTCAAATACATAGTAATTATAAAAATAAAATTATTCAGAAATAATCTATGTTCTTTGGGAAATCGAACCCTATAGTTATTTTGAAAATATTTGCATATAATTTGTCAAAATATCAATTTGAACATCAGTCTAAATTACAATAACATATAAATACTAATACAATACTAAAATAAAATTTACCAAATCATATTACGATTACGGCTCAAGATTGCTCTCGTGTTACACTGTATATTGCACGTGTGTGGCTCGCTAAGCACACATAAACAATGACGCACTCTTTTGCCTAAACTCGAGCGCAATCATTTTGTGAAATGGCTCTTAAACAAACACTGTTAGAAAGCAATCCTTCAAAATTAGAAATGGATTTTCAGCATCAAATAAACGTTTGTGGTACACAAAATTCTATTGTCTACACGACAAAATGCCCTATTTAATTATAAATAGCAATTACAAATCACTGCTTTATTTCTGAAGGAAATACGACATTTTTCCTGAATAAGATAAAGGAAAATTTAATAGAGACATGTTCCAAATATTAAAATCGGAAAGCGGCATTGTCTATGGTCTCCTAACTTTCACCATAACTAACGGTATTCTACTTCATCAAACAAGCAGCTGCCATCAATTAACCCACACGTTATTACAAATAATTTTCATTTAACATGTAAATTCTTCAATTGAACTCTATATTTAAACATAACCGTTAAAACTATGGTGCTCATCACCTAAGTACCATAAATTAGATCGGCTTTCAAGCCTCATTACTCTATAATTCTCTATGGTAATGTGTAGTTGTGACGGGAGATAATGATTGCTGCTTTGAACTTGATGGTAAGACTTTTTTTTAGAATTCCGTAAGATTGAAATGTGTTAATGAAGACGACTATTTTTATAACAGGGTTTGAATTGAATGCTTTTCCTTCTTTGGTGGCTTGTAGAATTCTAAAAGTGAAATGTTAATTACAGCCTTTTGCATCTTATAGGTTGTGCTAAATTACTGCAATCAATTTTATCGATACAGACCTACTCCAGTATAGCTGTAGTGATAAACAAATTAATTGAAGAACCATGAAATTTCTTACCGGTTCTTCTCCATAGGAAACGATACGGAAATCCAACCTATCTTTTGACGTAGGTTTTTTAAAGAGGCACACGATTTTATTTAGTAGGTTTTTTTCTACTACTTAATATTATAAATGAAATAGTTTGTAAGTAGGTATGGATGTTTGTTCTCTTTCTCGCAAAGACTAGGTACTGCATGAGTTAGTGACAAATGAAATGTTTTGAAATTGATATTAATTGACTTGGCTGATCCAGTCTTGAATGATATCTTTACAATGTTATCTTAAGATACTTGTATTTACTAATAAAGACAACATTAATTCAGCACTTCTATATTTATAAATACAACATGCAGAACCACTGCACCGATCTATAGATCGCTCCACATTTTTTGTTTCATCACCAGTGTTGCATGATGCGATTAGCCGCGGCGCTAATTTCCTACTGGCCTGGCTGCCTTAATCAACTGTGTAGCCATGTGCATGTTTTTTTTTCTACCAAATTGGTAGTTTCCAACATTTATCGAGTTAGAACTACGTTTTAATAATAATTATATATTTGTTCAGTTATATCTGTGTTGACTTCACAATATACCTTTAATTTTGAAGGAGACCAAAGGTGTTATTGTTTCGAGATATGAACATGGATTTCTGTTTGTGGTTGAAACTTACTTTTACCTTTTTATTAGTAGGTATTAACTGTGTATGGGGATCATTATAGGCTGTTGTTATACTTTTCGAAATCAGATACATATATAATACTTTAATGACAGGCACACGTTTTCCGATGTGGAGAAACTAAGAATAGGTTTATACTATTAAGTTTTTTTTTAAATGTTACCCTCAATAGAGATCAGAATTTCTCCTGTATTGTGGGTGCGTTTACAAACATTTAAATACACACACACAAACAGCCAGACCCGAAACAACTATCTGCAGGTAATACAAGTATTTGTTTCGTGCGGGAATCGAACCCGCGACACGTAGCGCAGCAGTCGATCGCTCAGCCACTACGCCAACCGTGCCGTCGTTTGCTATTGAACTATCAAAATTGCATGGCAACGATACTGCACGATAATAACTTTAAGGTTTTTGATGTGCAAAAAGATTTTCTTGTTATTGATTTTGTTTATGTACAAACTTTCACTCGTTTCACTCGAGGAGCTCGTGGGTAAATAATAGCAGCCACTCAGGTCGATTTTCAGGTTAAGCCGCGCTAGCCTAGGTTGGTCTGTGGATGGGTAACCACTCGTAACATACCGAGTTTCCTCCGTGCCTCGGAAAGCACGTTAAGCTGTCGGTCCCGGCTGTCATTTTTAGATCTTTGACAGTCGTTCCATGTAGTCAGTGTCCCGAAACTCTGACAATCAGTCTTACTAAGGGGTATCGTATTATTAATTGGGTTGTGAAGGTCAGATAGGCAGTCGCTCCATGTAAAATATTATTAATAATATACGCTGTTATTCAGCTACATTTAGTAAGACTGGAAGCCGACCCCAACATAGTTGGGAAAAGGCTAGGCAGATGATGACCAACTTTCACTAATTTGGTGACTGATGGTGATTATAACAATACAAGGAGTTGATCACTGATTTCAGGAAGAATGTTCGATCCTGGCTGTATTTTATTAAAACTTTTTTAAAAATTAGGTAACCGCTTTAATTGAATAGTGGGATACGTGGTTATATAAGAAACACAAACGAAATAAAAAATAAGAACGTGTAAAATAGCCGACCTCGTCACCTTATAAATAAGCAATTTGCACGTCCTCTCGACCGCCACAAAACAGCTAAAAATTGGAAATAAATCAAACAATTGCAGCTAAACACAGCACATACTTAATTAGTACGAAAAAACATCGCCAATGTGTTTAGAAACTAGGTCGAGCTATTAGTATTAGTAACTGACCACACCCGGTGGATTCGCAACTACACGGACAGATAGCAAAATAATAATCAATTAGTGATTCTTACAAAATAATTAAATTCCCAATTGGACCCGAGTTTCCATGACTGGCATGGAAGTCATAATAGTAAGTACCTACCTAGTAATAGACTTGGGACAAATATTGGCCGAATAAGGAACACTTAAGAAAGAGGAAGTTTTGTTTATTTAAGTTAGTGCTTAAGTTGTTTTTTTTACACACTGTGTCTACGTGTTTATTTTTTTCCATCTGTCCTATCGCAGGTCTGCTGGAAGAGATTTCTTTATGAAATAAGCAGTACCTTTGTGCTCTTTTTTTCCTTATGTACTTTTTTATATATTGTTTTGTGTGTACATTAATAAATAAATAAATAAACTTAATCAGGTGGGAATTAATAGGTGAATTGAAACTGCTACGTCGGTCTCGTGTCCGTTCGATTTCCGGATCGAAAACTGTTATTTGGATGTTCCATTTAGAACTCCTCAGTGACAGCCCGGATATATGTAAGTTGGTGGATGATATCCTAGTGCCTTGAAAGCACTTCAAACCGTTGGTACTAGGCCTGATCTCCCTCCGGTCGCGTTGGATTACCGACCCATCGGACTATGAGAATGAGGGAACAGTTTCAAGATAATATTGACCTGTTTAATATAAGAAGACATGGCAAAATTCGCACCAAGAATGGCAAGAAGGCAAGATGAATCCTGAACCTTATGAACTTGGTTCACCCCTTCCCGTAAGTCTAGTCAAAGGTTGTCTTAAAAATATCGCTTTCAGCGATAAGACTGGCCATTGTGTCACCCTATTTATAAGTAGTATACTGTAATTCCTGTAATTTGTATGGTGTAGGTACAGTACATAATAAAGAATATTCCATCTATCAATCTATGAATCAGGGTTTGGTGTCAGCAGAGACGATAGAAAAGCTGATAAAAATAACTTTGAGTCTGACCAAATAATATAAAAAGCCCTACAAAACTATCAATGAATTCCTAAATCAACTTCAAACTGAAATATCAGGTGAGGTACAATGCAGAGCACAGAAATATCACGGTGTCAAAAATTTTTCAAACAAAACCAAACATTTTACTGTTTACTTGCTCTACAACACAAAATCGAGTAGAAAAAACTGACGACTTTGTATTTCATGTCAGCAATTGTAATTACCTTTTTTTTGTGGAATGGGAAATTATCCAATAATACGCGGCTTCGACACGGCATCGCCCTTTACGACTTTGGACCCCACGATTTAGTTTACTCTGCCGTCTCTAGACACTGCTGTTACGAAGATTCCGTGCTAACTAAGTATCATTAACCGACCAGATAAACAAATTACCCATAAAACAAAACACGACACAAAAAAACACAAGAGATACAATAGAAAAACCTTCTACCATAAACACAGCTACTTGAGTTGTCGACGGTACATGCGCGCACGCACGGCAACGCCTAATGATCCAGTAATTAAAGCGGTTTTTTCGCTCAGTTTCGAACAATTAGACGCAACGCTTGATACTCTTATCGCGATTTCGTTGTTACGATAATGTCGGTGATTATTTTACTTAATCCTCTATGACTTTGATTGTACTCATCATTGATTGTAGGAAGGTGTACCTAAAGGTCAGCTTTAGGATGCTTTCATTCAACTAGAATCTGAATTTAACCGTTTTAATTACATGCCATGTCATACCCGCGGGTTCGATCTGCTTTGTAGTTCAGTAACTGTCCCACGAGATCGTTGTTTCTGTATTAAAAGTATGTTTTGTATTAATCCAGGGTATAAGCTATATACATACCATATTTCATCAAAATCCGTTTAGCCGTTTGAGCGTGAAGCAAAAACAAACATACACACATACAAACTTTCGCCTTTATAATATTAATCTGATGGTCCTTCTCTTGATATCAATCTTGTCCTGAAGATTAGGTCGATGATGAGACGAGCTTACCTACCCAAAAGAAGACTGCGACTTAAATAGATTTATTTTCTCGTAGGCTAAGCCGCGGGTTTAAGCTAGCAGTTTAAAAGACAAAGGAAGGTTTCAAGATTTATCAATAACGCACTTTACTGGCTGTAAACTAAATGCCAATCTAATTAGGTAAGAATATAAATCTATTGATCGACGTGAGAATGTAGCGAACATAGGTTTTATTGGAATTCAGATCATGTTGTGAAGTGAAGCATGTCTAATGACTAAACAGCACGGTCAAATAACTTACCGCATGTTTATGTGTATATCAGTTTGAACATTCATTTCTACTGTTCCAATAAATTCTGCATTGATCTTTTACCCAACCAGATTTATTCCTAATAAACAGACTAGACAAAACGATATTCTTTATGCGGCAAATACTTTCACGATTATTATAAGAAGAAAAATTAGGTTTATCTATCACCATTGAACGCATAGTTTCTTGCCCGTGCGATTAACAGTTGAGTAGTTCTGTCTTGAAGAGGTGGTCCTGATTGTAAAAACAAGTCTGCCATAAAATATACTGTCACCAGCACTAAAGATAATTTCAATTAAAATTTTTACTTCTACACTTTAATGAAATGATTGGTTCCTAAACACATTCACTTTTTATGAAACATTAACTAGATACTATTACTATTTAGTTTACTTTTACTTGTCATGCTTGAGTGACCAGCCTCATAAAATACATTTTCTACCAAAGATCAGTTCGTTTATTAGCGAAAATAATCGTAAAGCATAATTATTATTTTATTTAAACTTTCTTTAAATCGCGTGTTAATTACATACTTATGAAACTCACAACAGGTGACGCAAAAACTACACCGTAAACTATTTTATATTAATTGTGTTGCTAGAACAAAATAATGATATCAATTTCGCAGTTTTTATTAGTTGATGTGGTCAATGCGCAAATAAAGAATATTTAATGTGGCTCGTTAGTTTATTAATTAATGTTATTTAAAGTCACGACGAATAAATCATATTATGTGTTTTGCAGAAGTTTCGTTCTTAATTATATTTTTTATTTAATTTTAACGAGAATCAATAATCCGCCCGCTGTTTTTTTTTTCATTCGATGCGTCAGCTATTATAGCGCAGTTTGTTTTTTTACCGATCGAAAGTTATCATCATTATGGCGCATTTGGTAAACATTTATAGAAATAGTATTAAGGTCGGGATTCGGGGTGTTCTAAACTTCAAGGAACAGATTCATAAAGTGTAGACTTCCTTACGACAACATTTTTTTTTTCATTACAATACGTGTCTACCGATTTCGTAAGAATTTTTGGAAACACAACATCTAACAAATTCAATTGTTTAAAATAACAATAATATTAAATGTAGTTTAGTGATTTCCCCGAAAAAAAATGTTGTGTCCACTTTTTGTCTCTGTTTTAGAGTTCCGTATCTCAAAAAGCAATACGGAACCCTTATAGAATCACTCTGTTGTCCGTCTGTCTGTCTGTCAAGATTCTTTATCTCGGGAACGCGTGAAGGTATCGATTTGAAATTTGAACCATAATTATGATACTTATGTCTGTGGTCCCTTGTTTGAAGTTAAGGTAAGTTAGCTCACCTTTTTCCGATCACTGCTTATAAAATTAACTTGATTTTGGCGAAATATGGATTTAAATGTAGACACGTTTTAGATACACCTCTGCCTAACACTTCGGAGATTACAAGACATCAAAGTCAAAGTCAAAGTCAAAGGTTTTTATTTGTGACATGATGATACGAATAAAAAAAAAAGATTAAAGATGATTGTAGATGTCGCGCGAAAAAATGCTTTAAAATAGTCGTATTTTCGATTCAAAAATTGACGTACATATTTACGTGACGTTTAGCTACATCGCGAGTTCGTTATAGAACCACACCATCCTACAGCACCATAGATACTTGAGTGTATACTTTTTTCACATGACTACAACACAGGATCAGAATATCAGCCTGATATTTAAAACTTATCATCTTATTTAATCTGAACTGTTTACATTACCCTTTTAAAGTCTATAATTATAAAATCGTTAGCAGTCAGTAATTAATCATGTGAATAATTGTTTTAGTAATTTTTCTTATGTAGATAGAAACTTCTTTATAAGAAGTAAATATAAGATAGGTACTTTATGTTTCCATACCTTGGAACGTTATACATAATATTTATGAGCTAATAATACTGTTGGAAATGTGATAGATAAATACACACATACATATAAAATTGCTAACCACATCTGTCTGCCAGTATGTTGATATTTATCTCGAAAACCATTTAAAATGCTAGCGAGCCGCCATTGCTTCGTACAGCGCCACCTATCGGATCCGAAACTATCCTCTCTTTTAGGCTGGGAACAACCACAACACACTTGACTGCGTGGACTTAGAGGGTTAATTTATTCACAGAACAAAGGGATAATAGACTTGAGAGAGAGTGAGCGATATGGTTTTAATTTCAACTTGATACTTCTACGTGTTCCCGAGATAAAGGGTCTTGATAGACAGACAGACAGACAGACAGACAGACGGTTAACAAAGGTAGGGGTTTCGTTTTTTTCCTTTTGTAGAACGGAACACTAAAAATCATTTAAATCAGTTAGGTAAGTGATTCCGGAGATCAGTCTACAAACAAGATGACATTGGCGACACGTGATTTTAATTTAGTAATAAAATAATATGTTTATACTATGATCCAGAATGAATTTTATCTCTACAGATAAAACAACCACAAATATATCTAATTAATACTTCAATTATTTACTTTACATAAGATAACAATTGAATTCTCGCAAATTATTTTATAACATTATTTTTTAATATATAGAGCAAGATGTCACATAGAATTGACAGTTATCTGTGACGCTACGACTTTTGACATTAAAGATATTAATTATATTAAATTAAACAATGACCGGGATGTTTTTATACACAAATATGGAAGTAATTACAACATTATTTTTGATGTTACGGCACCCGGTATCGTGGCATGCGTATGATAATATATTATGTGTGAGAAATGCGACAAAAATCCTGACTCAAAAACTATTTCAGAGTAATTTGTATATACTTATACTATTATTTCTAATCAAGATATTGACTTATGAAGATGATAGAAAAGGTGAAAGAGATAATTTAACTCTGGAGATATAGGTATATTATATCATATTACCACTATACCATAATTTTGATATAAGGGTAAAGTCGAAAGCAGAGGGGCCTGCCAGGGCCACCGCCTGCCGGGGTTGCGGGTTGTTCGAAAGAGATACCGCGGCCCCGAAACTTAAAAGGCAATAAAAGGAAAATGGGTGGGTTTTAGTCAGTACAAGCCTGACAATCCCCCCCCCGCTCCGCCCAGAGCGGGGGAAGTTATTTGATGATATTTCCCATCCGCAAAAAAAGGGTAAAGTCGGGCTACATAACACACTTTTAGAAATAGTTTTACCATGGGTTGTGGAGGTCAAATAGGCAGTCGCTCCATGTAAAATACTGCTATACAGCTGCATGCAGTTACACTGCAAGCTGAGCCATACGTAGATATATGTTACTCAGGAGTTCTTCTTTTACCAACTCCATAAAAACAACAGACAAGTACATAAATAAGCATAAAACAAACCTGTGTCTCCGTGAGGCTCAGAGCCTGCGCAAGCTGTTTTCTCTCCGCGCCAACAACGTAATGATTCTTCTCAAACGCGTGTTCTAACTTCAGAAGCTGTGATGGTGAGAAAGCTGTTCGGATTCGCTTCGGCTTGCGGAATGGCTGGAGAAGGAAACCGGGGATGTCTGGACCTGGGAACAAGGGTTTCTGTTAATTATAAGACATAACTTAACGGTTGCAATCCTGGAAGATTAAGACAGGGGTACACCTATTCCTCCCGGTATTGCGGGTTTTTCTTTCTTTCTTTTTTTTCTTTATAAAATAGTCGCCCTATTGGTCTAACCACAAGCTTTGCAAAATATGTTTGACTAAGCTAAAATCGCTAGACCATGCAATTATAGCCTTATTTAGATGAAAGCGTTGACATGAAACTAAGTTACATATCTACCACTCCAATAACACGAAAACGACAAACATTGCAGATTTATTAATTTAATTTACTACAAGCCCAGTTAATTTTGACACTCGGCAAGATACGGAACTAAAAACTTAAAATGTATAAATTTGACAGCTCAATGACATTTCGACTTGCAAGTGACGCCGCCGAGAAGTTTCAAGAAATATTGGACACGGTAATCATTTCTAAACAAGCGTAAATATTCTCACTTTGACAAGTTCGATTGATACAACATAACTTTTATGGGCAAGCAGACATGACAAGAACAGTAATAAAACCGTCATTATACACACTTATTGAATATTAAAGATAAAATTCTTTACGTTAATAAATAATTCATAAGTTTATAGAACGTACATACATTGACTGTAGTTTAAGTGTTAAGTCAATGATGATTTTACTGGTAATTTATTATTTTTAGGAAAAATATAAATTGTTTTTTTTATTAATTAAACAATATGATTGAATAACAATATCGACATTATTGGGTTGGTTACACCACACATTGACATGTCCTTTAATCCTGGCCGTTACACACAATGAACAGTATTTGAAAAAGGAACCGCGTACAAAATTCCTCGCGCACTATCCTCGTAGTGGCGTACCGACAATTAAAATTAAATTAAACAAAGATTACCACTAAACGACCGCTGCCCCGGGAGGATAATCCATCATCCACTTATGTTATTTCTACGTACTAAGAAATATGAAGTAATGAAACACCACAAATTATACAGTCGAGTGTTTCTGCTTTATAAATGCTATTTTAGTTTTGTGTTGAAATTTGACGTTTGTTAGATTTACACAATAGTACTTTAGCGTTTGTAAAATGGCTATTATTATACGTTTTGCGGGTTATAGATCGTAATCAGCAGGATGGTAATGTAATTCGCATATTTGTACACGTTCATGTATGCAGACGTACTGAGAATAGATTCACTTCATCCATTCACATTGTGGTGACAAATAGGTGCTAGATTGAGTTGTTTATTCTATGAATGAGTCATGATCTATTGTGTTTGCGATATTTTTATGCAAATTGCTGACTAGAATATATTATAAGTAAGATAATTAAAGCCTGTTAGTCGGTGTATTAAATCAAATTAACACAAAAGCTCGCTTTATGTTCCATGACTTAAGTATCATGCTCCAAATATTTCTCTGACTTTTCCCACTCCCATAATGGTTCTATTCAAAGCCCCACTACCGGTTTTGAAACTTCTGTACACAAAAGCAATTATATAATTATAATTAAAAACTGACACGCCCACTCCAAACAATTACTTGTAGATTACTGAACCAATTTAGGCCTCGTATCAAAATAACAGCCATGCTAAAGGCCTCGTCCAACTTGAAACTTTAATAGGCCATTAGTTATGAGGAATAATATTACCCGTGGGTGGCTGCATACGCGTTCCGCACGCAGTGGCCTTGTGGCGACGTCCTGACATTTGCTAATGACATTATAATTGCACACATAACCATTTTACCCGGACCTATCTTCACCCATCCGCGATTCCAGGCACACAATTCCACAAAGTGCCTTATTATAATGGTCAAGCGTTTATAATGTAATATTTAAGGTACGATATCAATTACATGCAACGTCATTGTCGGTCGAGACATTAAAATTGAGATGTTATCGTTTATTTTTATTTATTATTCTCTGGTGAGTTTTAATGAGGAGATTACTTTGTGAGCGAGATAATACTGTCATAATCCAAGGTATTTCCACTTACATTGTCGCGTTTACAATACTATTAATGTCAATGATAAATATGTTACCTTCAATAAATGCATGTTAGTAAAGTTAAAATAACTGTAAGTGTATAAAAAGGTCTTTAATTTCTTCAAGATGTAACATTTTTGACAACTCTTTTGCGTACGATGGCTTTCAGTGATAATCGTGGCTGTGACAGAATGAGTTACTACGTATTTTTATTTAAGTCTTATTTACTTTTAACTTTATGCAACGTTTAACTGCTCGTTTTAATTAGCTGTCAGTCTTTAAACACAAGTTTAAGTTGTTAGCGAATTCTTCAAGTAAAAGTGTAATGCAAATAGAAACAAAGGCCCTCCGTCCGAAGAGGAAAAATCAATACAAAAACTAAATTTGCGAAAAGGTACAATAGTTTTCCGATTCAAATAGAATAAAATTAGGCAACAAGGATATGGGCAAACAAATATTTGCATGAGAGAATGGCGTAGCGGCAAGTAAAGGTCAGAAACAAATATTATTTCACAATGCACGACACTAGGTTGTTACCTTAACTTTGTCACAAAGTGATTACACAAACAGTGAGTCTAATTGATGATATAATTTGGGAAGCCAACCAATCATTGTTAATTGACGGGTAGGTAGGTGTGTACTTCATTCCCTGACGAATTCACAAATGGCAATTTGTGGTCGAAATTCAAACTTTTATTTCGCAATTTTCATGTCCATTATATGACTGTGGTGAGTTCAATGGGCCTACTGTCAAACTATAAATTGGTGGTATTTTGCACTTTAAGAGGTGGTAAACGGAAAACTTTGTTGGGAAGTTATCACTCTATGTTCTATTTTAAAGTAGGTAGGTACAGCTGTTACAATTTTTTACAACTGGCGCCAGCAGATAAGAAAATGAAACATTGTATAATTCATACTGATAAAGATTTGAAGAGAATCATAAGAAAATATTAATACCAGTACATTAAGCATGTGCTCGTAGGTAAGTAGCTTTCTGATAATAAAGACATCGCCACGCCATAACCCTTAATGTAATTACGTAAACTTAGACATTGCTAAACTCATTAAACCCATATAAGTAAAAATACCAACAATAAACCGCTTATATAAAGTATATAATTGCTGAATAACGACAATTTAATTACCAGGTACGTTTATGTCAACGCAAATGTGCGTTTTGCGTGATATGTGTGATAACACACGGGTTTTCGCACAAGTGCGGCAATTTATTTTGATAATGTGTTTTCACACTAGTCTTTACGTTTGGACTACTTGTGACTTATTAGTCACTATTAGCAGCGATCTGGGGCCTTAGTCTGCTATTACAATGGTGTCAGAATGGTCGATCACTGATCGCATAATGGTTGATTTTGACAAGTTTAGTATGTAGTAAATGTCAAAATCAACCATTATGCGATCAGTGGTCGACCATTCTGACACTATTGTAATAGCAGACTAAGGCCCCTGTTAAAGTGCCCTATATAACGTTCGCAAAGGAATTGTGTTCAGCACGCAACAATAACAAATGCTGACTGTCGCTGTTGTCAGTTGTAAAACAAGTTTACTTTGATGAGGAAAACGCTTCGGCTTTTTTTTCTCTATTGAGCGAAAAATGTCAAAGATTTTGTATAAATCTTTAAAGAACATAAAATCGTTTAGTTAAATAATTTAAAATTACTACATTACTGTCTTTAGTAATTGAAATCACAAACATCCTTATCTTCCCGATAACCCGTGGGGGTGTCACAAAACACATAAACTTTTTGTTTTACGACCACGAGACAGATAATTGTATTGACGTTCATAAACCTAAAATTTAAAGATAAATTCATTAAAACTATATTCCTGTAAACGACAAACAATTTTTTTTTCTTAAAAATATTTTGATGTAAGTAGTAATTAAAGCCGTCGTTCTAAGGTCACCGTGCGCTGAACTCTTTTAATGAATGATTTTATTTGATAGCAACACAATTGAACAGAAATTATGAATCGAAAATGCGCGTCATCAATTAAAATAAGCTCCAAGATAGAGTTTATTATACTATTTATATTAAACGATGATGGACCGTGACATCGAAAACGAATTCAGATACTACTGTACGATATTTCATTTCGACAACACTCTTTTAATTAAACATCAGAATTTAATGTGGCGACGGCCGAAAAAAGTTGATAAGCTTTAAAAATTATCGCCCAAAACAAATAAGAAGAACTTCTAATAAGTTTCCCATTATCTCGAGAGACCAACAGCAATAACTCAAGTTAATTAATCATAGTTTTCGTTGCTCTTCGTAGCCGTCGACATTGTAAATCATTTGTCTAACTACCGATCGCATCACTAACAAAATGGCTGCCCACTCAAAGTTACCAACATAACAATCATTATAAATCGTTGCTTTTTAACGTCAGTTAATCGTTGCAGTCGCCCGACAACAAAGTAAGCTCAAATTACAGCCAATTATAAGCTATTCAATCCTTTTAGTGGAAATATGGTTTGAAAAAAAACACGTCGTTTAACAATATGCGATAATTAAGAAAAAAAGCGCGCGTAACGAAAGATGTGACGGGCAGCGCTACCAACATGCTTAACGGGGCAGATAGTGATGTACAAGTATCGATAAGTAGGACGATTGGTAATGACATGCAAATAAGCATCTAATTAGCGTTACGATTTAAACGAGGAGTAGGTACCTACCTACTCTTCGTTTACATGACGAGCTCAAACGAGCAGTAGTTCAGACAAGCATTTTTTATGAATCATAATTATAAATAAGTACAAATATCTTTACAATTATCTGCGTCGGTTAATATGTCTATTAATCTTGTTATTGGCATAGAAAGTTTGAGTTAAATTGCATTAAGCGTATGAATTTTTTGCCTAATCATCACTTTCTATCTCAGTAAGAATGAGGAAAATAGAAGGAAGTTTGTTAATTTAAACAACATAATCATTTATGTTGAAGCCAGTTAACTCAGCAGTTAATGATATGAAATAAAACCAAATAAAAACTTTAAAAAACAAACTAACCGACTAAAGAGCAACACTATAAAATAATCAAATTTCGAACACACAATGGCGTCAGTTGATAATCGGGAGCCGGGTCCCGCTCGCTCACATAAAACCTTTGTCAAAACGCTTATTAGTTTTGTATGAAAAAATAAAATTTATTTTTATTATTTCCCCTTTTTTGTGTGACGATTTTGACGGGCATCGCGTTTAAGCCAGTTTAATTAAAATCGAGTTCTTTACAATGTCGTCGGGTTCATAAAATAACATTGGGTCGCAGATAAAAATGGGGATGATAAAGCAACTAATCCATGGAGTTTATTTTATGAATATTACTTTACGGATACGGAAGGAGGGACAAATTGTTATGGCGGCCCTTTGTTGACTTAAATAATGGTGTGAAATTGAGTAGGGTAGTTGCAGATTACTTGGGAATGGTAGGGACTACTGTTTTTATTGTAAGTAGTCTATTTAGTTGAGTATATACGTACAATTTTTTTTTCATATAAAGTACATAGAATGTATGTTTATCGATGGAATTAGCCGTACTGTGGATTCCATTGCCTAGGTCATATAATAAAGTGACCTAATGAATCTTTTGGTTCTAATATGTATTTAAGACACAAACAGTGCTTAATACCTTTTGGTATTCGCCTTTCGCCCCTGAATTCAATATCCAATATTGGTCCAACACTCAAAGCTCGCAAAAAAAGAACTTAAAAAAACATTTTAACTTATGAGGAGAAAAACCTTTTCATAATAAAAAAGCACACACTCACTCTTAAAAGAAAGCACTGGCAAAGCATAGACAAAAAAAAAACGAAAACACTGACAGCTTCAAATGTCAAAATAAAAAAAAGTTTCGCGCCCAAAAAAAACGAAAATCTTCCACACAAATCCGGGACACATCGTAAACGAGACAAGAAACTATAAATTAATGCCGTTATCATCATAATTATGTTATCATCGTTTTAATTGCAGCTAATGGGTCGATAGTTACAAAGTATTCGGGCTATAGGCTATCGGGAAACAGTAATGAAACAGAGTACGATAGGGTCAAACGGCCATGATATTGTTTCAAAATAGTTTTATTGCTGTGTATTTGTTTTAACGTCTAGTTGGAGTCAAAACTAACACTAATGTTAGTCTAATTACTTATTTAGAACTGACATCTACCCGTGACTTCGTCCGCGTTTGAAAACACATTCACACATTTCACACTGTGTTCAATAATCCTACTAATATTATAAATGCGATAGTTTGTGAGTATGGATGTATGTTTGATCCTCATTCATACTGAACGGATCTTGATGAAATTTGGCACAGAGGTAGATTATAGTCTGGAATAACACATGGGATACTTTTTTATCATCACGCGGGCGAAGCCGCGGGCGCCAGCTAGTAAATTATAATTGTTACTTAGAAGAGCGCTATATATAGGTACCTTTAATGTCATTATATTGTGGTAATAATATTATAAACGCGTAGATAAGTTTGTATGGATGTTTGTTATCTACTCTTTCACGCAAAAACCATTGAATGGATTTTAATAAAACTTTACACTAACATAGGGGCGCAGCTAGTTAATAGTATCTACCTATATTATAATAACTGATAACTGGTATAACCCACCTGCTCCATAAATCGGGTAGTACGGCGGAACCTAAAAATTATAGACCAATTACGTGTCTTCCGACACTTTATAAAGTTCTTACATCCATTTTGAGAGCTAAAATCACTAAACACATTGATGACAATTCTATCATGTCTGCTTCTCAAAATGGATGTAGGAACGGGTCCCGCGGTACTAAGGAGCTGCTCCTCATTGATATGGCCATTAGTCAACAGGTTCGCCGTTCCCGAAGGCATCTTTCGACATGTTGGATAGACTATAAGAAGGCCTATGACTCCGTGCCACATACATGGCTCATGAGGGTGCTAGATTTGTATAAAATTGATGCAACTCTGCGCACCTTCCTGATCTCGTGTATGAGGCAATGGAGTACAGTCCTTCGCTATCCAGGATGTCGGCAGATTCAGAGAAATAGTGAACCGATAAGGATAGAGCGAGGTATATTCCAGGGCGATAGTTTGAGTCCACTTTGGTTCTGCTTAGCCTTGAATCCTCTAAGCACGTTGCTGGAGAATTCAGGTCTGGGCTATCGATTGAAGAGAGGTGGTCAGGTTATATCTCACCTTCTTTACATGGATGACCTGAAACTCTTTGCCCCCAACGATTTGCAGCTGATGGAACTACTGAAGGTAACTGAAACTTTCAGTAGTGCCATCAGGATGGAATTTGGTGTGGACAAATGTGCGGTCATGCATGTAAAGCGAGGGGAAATTGTGGAATCTGTGGGAACCCAGCTTTCAGATTCCATAAATCTTAGATCCCTCTCAGCAACCGAAACCTACAAGTATTTGGGGATGTCGGAAGCGCTGGGCATCAATGTTGCTGACATGAAGCAATTGTTGAAGGAACGCTTCTTTGGCCGCCTGAGAAAAGTATTTAATAGTCTTTTATCAGGCGGAAACAAGGTGCGTGCTTTCAACGGTTGGGTCATGCCGGTTTTGATGTACTCTTTCGGCATACTCAAATGGACTCAAACAGAACTGGACGCCCTGGATAGGAAGGTCCGTACATTGTTAACGGCATTTCGTATGCATCACCCACGTTCTTCGGTTATGAGACTGTATATCCCGCGAAGTTGTGGAGGTCGAGGCTTTTTAAACGCTAAGACTCTCCACAATCGCGAGATATGCAGTCTGAGGGAATATTTCCTAGAAACCGACGTGGGAATGCATCGGGATGTGGTTGCAGTGGACAAAGGCCTCACCCCGCTCTCCTTGGCTAAAGAGAATTGGCGCAAACCTGTAGTGCTTGACACTAACGACCGCAGGGAGGTATGGCAGAGTAAGGAGCTTCACGGACGCTTTTTCCGGGCCCTACATGGTCCCGATGTAGATCAATCAGCGTCCGTAGCCTGGCTACGTTCCGGGGATCTCTTTGGAGAAACCGAGGGTTTTGTCTGTGCAATTATGGATGAAGTTATGATGACAAATAACTACCGGAGATTTATTGTGAAGGACGGCACGGTTGACATATGTCGGGCATGCCACCGTCCGGGTGAATCAATTCGACACATTATCTCCGGTTGTTCTCGTCTAGCTAACAGAGAGTACTTGCATAGACACAACCTTGTAGCCAGGATTATCCATCAACAACTTGCTCTAAAATATAACCTTGTGGAAGCGGAAGTGCCGTACTACAGGTATGAGCCCGACCCAGTTCTCGAACATGGCTATATCACATTGTACTGGGATCGATCCATCATCACTGACAGGACTGTTGTTGCCAACAAGCCTGATATAGTGGTGGTGGATCGATCAGAGCGGCGCGCAATGATTGTTGACATAACAGTCCCGCATGATGAGAACCTCGTGAAAGCCGAGAAAGATAAGCAAATCAAGTATATTGACTTGGCTCGCGAGGTTGTCGACATGTGGGATGTGGACTCAGCGATCATTGTGCCGATAGTCGTATCTGCCAATGGCTTAATTGCCAAGAGCCTCGACCAATACCTGAGGAGGCTCTCGTTAGGCAGCTGGATCAAGGGCTTGATACAGAAAGCGGTACTCCTGGACACGGCTCGTATTGTTAGGAGGTTCCTTTCTCTGGAGCCCTGACCGCCGGTAGCTTGGACCCTGTTCCCGATACCGGTGGGCTACTATTTTTATATTTTTAAATGTTTTTTTTTGTTTTTGATAAAAAAAATATGTAAAAATATAAAAAATATGTATGTAAATAAATAAATGACAATACGAATTACGTTACAATTGGTTAAATGGTCACAAAGTAACAATTCAATTGTTATTTGTGTCCATTTTAACAATTTCAATGTTCTTCTGCTAAATCAGTCAATTTAGAGCCTCCAGGTCATCTTGATAGTAGTTACCCTAATGGCGCCCTAGCTGGGACTGGAAACAGCCAAGCAGGATATGAACAAAACTAGTCAAATAAAAACCAAAAACATCTTCTTGATTCACTAAAGAACCCTAAAAAGAAGACTAGAACAACAAAAACTAATTACCAACTATACGTTGTAATTAACACATAAAATTTTAATTGACTTCATTAGATATGTGTTATAAAACATATTAATTGAGTACATCTGTGACGGCTTATATACGCGCCTATGTATTTACATATATTATAATCTTGATTAATTGCAAGTTGGATGTTAGATCGAGATGATATACATGGTGAAATCTCTTGTATGCTGAATTAAAAATATTATATACCTTGTTATATTTTTTTCCACGTAAACTAGTTTTTGCAGCTTCATTCGACTATTACAACACTCGTAAAACTATGTTTAACAGCTGGTTTTCACTGCTATAAAGATAATAAAAAGTAATGATACACACAGCGACATATAAAGCAATACATTTCCAGTATAACATGGCCTCGCTTCGTATAGATTTCCTCCACAATGTAAGATCCGCTCATATTGGTTATTATACTTTTATTGAGTGTCGTGCGTTCCTTTCTATCATTTTACGCATCTAGGTAAAACAGACGAGCTAGATAATTTAATAATAAGATACGTTTTTACCATATAAAAATTATAAGACAGTTTATATTTTCTAAAATTGTATGGACAGTAACAAAAAAGAAACTAGGTACTTACACCAAGTTTTAATCCCGTAGTTTACCGTAATAACTAATGTTCTAAAAGAAGTATTTACTTAACCAAAAAAACATAAATAGAACTTAAAAAACCAATACACAAAGAGACGAAACAAAAAGCCGTTGATATATCTAAACTAACGGACGAAATAACGGCATTTCTCTTAATTAACCAAGTTAGCTCAACGGTAAAATTTAAACAAGTAAAGAAGCTTAAAAGGATAATCTGACTTCAACAAGACAATAGGAATAAACAAACTTATTAAAACCTCTTTGAACGTCAAACTATTGCGGATTAAAAAAAAAGGTTTATGGTCACCTTCAATGGCTTAGGACAACCACACTTTTTAACCCAATGGTCTTTAAAAGAATATGCCAATCAAAGTTTTTAAACATCTATGATTATTTTTAAATGCCTAAATAAACTAAGTAGGTACAATCATGACTTTTTTCTTGTCTATTTGACATAATCTAACTACGACCTGTCAAATCCTCAATAAACCAACAGAAGAAGATCTTGATCTTCGTAATTGACAGATTGGCAAATTTATTGATAACGGTTCAGAAATATCACAGCCATTAGTAAAAATAACAAAGAACATTCAAAATACAAAAACGGAATGATTAAAAATAAAATAATCCCTAAATGCCAGACTTTAATCATCTAATTCCCACAAAAAATAAAAGAACCTCACGAAATGCCAACCTAACAAATACATACAGCTTTATTTTCGCGCCAAACAGATTAATCTGTTACTTTCTTTTTACAAGCAAAGACAACGATCTCAACGTACTCAGATAACGGGCTTTTTATCATAATGGTTTCGTGTACCGATAAGCTACTACTTTTTTTAAACATTTTAATTCTGTCAACGACGTATCTTTACACGCGACGAGCGGGGCAAATCGATAATCTTTTTTTAGTAAAAAAAATCTGCTTCTGTGGTTAAAAAAAACGACGTATTTACTTTACGTTTACAATGCGCACTCGTACTTGCGCTTCATCTCAGTCTTGCAAACGTGTAATACACAGATAAAAAAAAGGTTTTATGTGGTACAAAACACAAATATCTCATGATACTTTTCGTTAACAAGCGGCTATAACTAGATGATTTATTGATCACGAAAGCGCATTTGTAATGATAGGTTGCTACCCCATCGCATACATCCACCGTAACCTGCAATTGAGCTTTACAACCGTCCATACATTCGAAAACAAACGTAGGTACAATAACAACTACCATACCCGCGTATATTATCGACTACACTCAATTAGTATCGATATTTATTTCAAATTAGTCGAATAAACACTTCACTAGTAGGAAATTTGTAGGCAGGAAATGAAAATCAGTTGAATAATTTAAACTATATGTTAGACATTTAATGGGTTGTGCATTGCAACTGCAATGGGAAATAATTAAGTGCATAAGTAAATAGACTTCTCTTTTAATAACTGCCTAATGGGCGATTTATAACATTTCGTAATAAATCGCCGGACTAAAACCGCCATTTTGATCAAAATGGTACCTACTGGATAGCAAATAGCATCTTCTAATTCACGTTCTACTATTGGATCTAATTAGGAAAATAAAAAGCAGTGTGAAATAATTTTTCGCGGTAAATAATAGGTCTATTTAATTTTCATAATCCGCTTAATTAACTTAAAAAAAACGCGTCGGTAGATTTTAATAAAGATTAACGGTAACTGCTTGAAAATAAAAATGTAGATTTAGAAGATATTTAAAAATCTAAACACCTGAATTTTATAATAATATATCTGGTTTGTAACTGTCAATTTGCCGCCGGAAATTCAAATCAGCTCCAAATTCGACAATAAAAGTCGTATTATTGAATAATTTGAATCATAAAACTAATTCGATCGTAGAAAACGCAATTAGCTAATGATAGGATGTGTGTTATGTTGTCAGTGCTCGGTGATGAGTGATGACATGATAATTAATAAAAAAAAACCCAGAAGACTAAAGAGAATTTTCAACCTTATGGTCGTTAAATCTAGAATATACCTAGCAAACCAGTTTAAAAAAATATAGCTGAGTGACCAAAAGAAGCAACTGACAGAACGCAAAACCATCTGTATAGTTTGATCAATACTTTATGAACAAAAAATCTGAAAAGAAGAGACAAAGCGTCATTTAAAAACAAAATATGAAAATCAAGCTGTACGCATGATACACGATTTGAACAGGAAATTGCAGACACCACATCTACTTATAATACAAAATAATCAAGAATAAACAAAAGTAAAACGTAAATATATCCGAAATTTGAATAAGGAAAGATTCTGCGATGCTGTTTTGTTTCAACGGTACCAAGGTATTGCCAGATGCGCGTCAGGAAAAACCAACGAAGGATATTGGCATAACACCAGGAAATCTTGACAAGAAAGGCCCATGCGTTTGTGTGACCTCAATACTATGAAGAAATATTTAGATGTTTACTAGCTGTGCCCAGCGGTTTCACCCGTTGTTCGGACCACCATTACCAGTTAGGGGTATGAAAAATAGATGTTGGCCGATTCTCAGATGTACCCGATCTGCACACAAAATTTCATAAGAATCGGTAGAGTCGTTTCGGAGGAGTATGGGAACGAACATTGTGACACGAGAATTTTATATATTAGAGATTACATAAGACGATAGCGGATAAAACTGCGCACAGAAGAATGGCACAAAAGGAAAGAGGGAAGATACAGTGGTGGTTAGCTGAATTATAACAAGAAGAGGGAGAAAACTGCTAAGAGTCCCGAAAATGATGCAGATCAAAGCAAAGAAACGGAATGAAAGGCCTAACCTAATGTCGTCTTCCTGATGATATTTCATTTCATTTTCAATTTAAGACAAATCTAATCATCTTTTGCACAGTTCATCAATGCAAGAAGATGCCTGGGTTTGACATTTCACAGAAAGTGACGTTTGCGTCGGAAGAACAAAGCACAAAGGGAGCATTTTTCCGAACGCAACTTTTTTGGTTCGGAGTGTCAAGTTTTTTCAAAGACATGACTTGGCTTTGTGAAGCAAAAAATAAAAGGCAATGAAGCTTTTCTCATGAGCTATTGATAATAAATTATAACATAATTGGCCAAATATTTGTGGGAACAAGTTTTTTTTTGTATTAACTTTAATAGCTTTTTTTACCGTAAGTAGGTACCAATGTATTAAAAAGTAAGATGATTAATCAGGTGATTACACATTCCAAGTTTTTTTTAGCACTATAACATTAGTAATATGGGTATTACAAGTTTTTTTTTTTGTTATATTTAAATACTGTGGGAATTTTCCAAAAACGTAAACGGATATTGTCCGATGAAATAATGGTCCCTTTCGGGCGCCATATTTTTGATTACTTTAATCATTCATCTTTGCCTACACAAAGTCTTGGACTTAGATATATGAAAATGAGACCTGCTTTCTGAATGAAAAATGCAAAGCTTAAATTAGAGCGGAATAAATTGTGATGCGGTCAAACATGAGAATCTGTAATAATTTAGGGTCCCCTTAATATTACAGATTGACCTAACTTGGATAATGTTTAAATCAATCAGTATTTAAATGATGTTACATTATGAAAGAAGATTGCTACTGGATTTAGTTGCACGGCTCTAAAATATTATATGACCTGTTAAATACCTATATGTGCTTTGAAAAACTAAAATCTCTACCCTAACCACTTTGTGAAACTAACCATCTTAATTAAACCCAGATTATCACTCTTTTGATCCTATGATACGACCGGACATAAAAAAACAGAAGCTAATAATTTGTACTAACCTCCAGGAAACCGGTGTGGGAATATCCTGCCGTGCCTGTTGATGAGCCAGGGGTACAGCGTGTAGGACTCCCGGGGGACGGGCGGCGCGGGGTGCGGGGGAGGGTGCGGCGGCAGAGGTCCTCCGAAACCCTGCTGCTGGTGCGCCAAGGCCGCGGCAAGAGCAGCTCCTTGGAAGTGCGCCAAAAACTGGTGGTGATGACTCTGCGCGTCCAAGTACGGCAGCCTCTTCAACTCAGGAGAAGGAAACACCGCAGGCAACGCACTCGGCCTCAACAGCGGTCTGGGTGAAGGACTCCTCGGAGACGCAACCGGTGAAGGAGAACCAGGACTCGCCAGCGGCGGCGACGCCTGCCTCGGCCGCTCCGAACCACCCACTATACTGTCTATACTAAATCCTATCTTCGGCTTCGATGGCACCGCCACCACAGGGGTCGGTGCGAGAGGCATCATGCTTTCACACACAACGGGTCCGTCACAAAAAATAATAATACACCAAATCAGAAGCACATGTCACACAGAACACAATCCATCGTGACGCGAGCGCGCGATACGAACGCCAAGGCGGCGCGCGGCCGAATGAGCCCTCCGCGCTCGCGAGACGCCCGTCGACACGGAAAAAAAAAACGGACATGGACTCCTCACCTCCTATTGGACGGTATTTACCGAGGGGTGGCGACTGATCTGTGAGCTGCACTCTTTATTTGAATGTCTGCAGCGCGATTGGCCAGCAGGCGTGTAGAGGTGTTATTTGAATTTGGAACGCTTTCCCAGTGGGCGGTTTGAGTTAAGAGCTTGTGATTTAGCCGGCCGTATGGCGTATTACACCAGATTTGTGGCGCGAAACGCTTCGAGTGGTGCTTTCGAATTTAGTTGGTTATGATTCAATTAAGGCGTCGATTGGGTGGGTAATCGCGGTCGACTTGCTCGTTTTGGGCGCTAGTCGGCTCGCGCTGCGCTCGCCCGCTCCGCTCGCCTTTACTCGGTGTAATACTTTTTAATTAAGTCCGATGCTTTATTAGCTTAATGTCGCGAGATAAACGTGGATTTTTCAACGATTCCCGCCAATAATTGATTCTTACAAAATGGCGGACGTTTATAGTCGCGTTCGGTTTAATTATTTTTATCGATAATAAAATAATTTGTTGCAGCGGCCGTACGATTGTTTTCTTATGTAGTTGAATTAAATTTTAATGAAACCCGATAAAGTTTGAATTTCACGGATATTTTCCACCATTACAAACTAAACAGTGTTTGGTAAATAGTTGATTTTTTAATTAAAATTGTTATGCTTTATAGTCTGTGGTGCGTTGTGATTGATTTTTGTTTATAAAATACAGATTGCTTACTTTAAGATATCTATTCATTATGAAAGATTGAAATAGGTTCCTACAAAAGAGTTCAATTATTTTTATAAAGCCTTGTGTGGACAGTTTATTAATAATTATACCTATATTATGTTGGGTAGACTCTACCGTACTGTACCTACATAAAAAGGTTGTTACTTCTTTTCTTTCAATAATGTAAGTACCTACCTATAGATGAATAATTATCAAAATTATTGATGATTTCCATTTTTTTCATTAATATGCAGGCGAAAAAATATAATACCTAAATAAATCCTTTGAAAAATACTACCGCGGTTATACACAGGTAGGTAGCTACCTAGGTAGGTACCCACTATTTAGGTTGATAGAAAATTACCTATTTATGTTTTTCTTCTCATAAGTATGAGAAGAAAAACAGAACAGAGTAAGTACACAGTACAGTAAAAACAGTACAGTAAACAGTAGATAGTAAAATCAGTTGCGTTTCTAAGAACCAAATTTAGCTTACATTGATGACATCTTAGTACCAAATTGATAATATTGTAATGACATCGCAGATATTGTGAGTCAAACAAAATTATCAAATAAACCATTTATGGTGGCCCGTTTCTTATATCTATGATCCGCTTCATAAACACTGAGTTGCAAGTTGAAACCCAGCAAGTACCTACCTACCTACTTACCTACCAATGTGGCTTTTTCAAAGTCACACCTAGTTTCTAAAAACACTTAAATACCACATTCTTTGGAATGGGCAACTACAGTACTATCACAAGTTATTACCTATGTCTTGTGACCGGGACTGTAGCTTCAACATTTTGTTTTTTGACATTCAAAAGTGCCTGTAATGGTGTAATTGAAATGAAAGCTTTTGAGTTTGAATTCTGACAAACGTTGAAGGGAAACATTGTGATCAACTTCTGGACTTCGGTCTTAAATCACCAACCCGCATCGAGCAAGTGTGGCGATCAAGCTCATTTCTTTTCATCTCTATGAGAACTCTAAGATATTCAAGACATTACAGGCAACAGAATACCAATTTCATTTTATTTTCTGCCTCGTTGTTTTAATGTTTTCTAATTAAAATTGGTTTCAGAAGCTGGCTTTTTTTTCTGGGCGGAGCGGGGGGGGGATATCAGACTTGTACTGACTAAAACCCACCCATGTTCCTTCCATTGCCTTTTATGTTCCGAGGCCACGGTATCTCTTTCGAACAACCCGCAACCCCGGCAGGCGGAGGCCCTGGCAGGCCCCTCTGCTTTGCTGACATCTCTTTGAGGCGCGCGTGAAACACAAACGCGCCGTCGACACGGCCTGTCGTCAACAGACGGACGGACGGTGAGCTACCCATTGCTCACCGTCCACAGGCCTAAGAAGCTGGCTTAGCTTCAAAAAATTATTGGGGAATTATAACTGCTTTTGGGGGGCTCTACGATATTTTCTCTATTGTATTTTTATAATAAGCTCGTCACCAATATATTTTGGACGTATTCTTCCTATAGTCGGTTGTTATGGAACGGCCATGTTGTTTGTAGGAGGAGATATCGTGAAGGAAATTTTGAATTTGAATGTTGAAAGCTTTTAAAAACTGTGTGAAAGATGATAACTATAGCTAGAAAAGTAGTGGCTATTGGGATGGCAACTGATAGAGTATTACGGAAGAATGTAACTAACTTTTTTTAATAGGTATTGTTGTATTGTCGTGGTCTATCATCTAGTTTTTGTTGTAAAACCACGACATTTATCCAAATATTTACCACCTCTCTATAGACGGGACAAAACGAAGAAAAAATTATAATCTACTTACTTCTTTAAATACACTCTTGCGAAAACCGGCTCTTAGTGCACTACAAATAGGTTCAACATGCAATGTAGGTATAGGTATCACTTTTCCTTTCATTTTTTTTCTAATTTCTCCACGGATAACAATGAACAAATCCCTATAGCCAGCGTTGTTTTTTTATTAGAACAAGGAGGCGTATGTTTTTAAGGTCTTCATACCAATTAAAAACCATTTATATTTATCAAGAGAATATCACATTTAAATAAGTATGATTATTTATAAGATAATTTGCTTACCTATAACAACAAATTGACATTTATTTCAGATTTAAAATGTTTGATTTTCTTATTTCTAATAATAGGCTGTTAAGCGATCATAACTTTGGTTCTCCTTCAGCTTGAGAAGACAAAGCGCGGGGAAACTAAATTGAATCATAGTTTCATATTGACCCCGCTTCTTCGGGGTTCCACACATCGGGGTATCGTATTACCCAGTACTAACTGGGTTGTGGAGATCAGATAGGCAGTCGCTCTAAGTAACATACTGATATTCAGTTGCATCCGGTTAGACTGGAAGCTGACTTCAACATAAATTTATTTTATTTATTTATTTAGATACTTATAGTTAATTAAAACGGTAGGTATAGCACCAATTACAAAAACTAACACAGAAACAAACAATTTACACTAGGTTACATATAAAGTAAACAACTTACACTAGGTTCAATTAAAACTAACATGGAACAGTGGACACTCTTGCATACTTAGTTTCACAAAACACCAGACATACTAGCAGACAACTATCATAAAGATATACCTACTTATAAATTTTATAAAAACATGACAACACATCAAAATATGCAATGCTGCTACATATTTTGCCATTCAGGAATGGCGTACAGTTATTTTTTGGTTTAAACTGTACGTTGAATCTAAAAGATAACATAAAAAAAACAAACGAAAAAAGGTAGGTACCTACTTAGCTTGAATTATTGGGAAAAGACTATATGCAGATGAAGATGAGATGCTGAACTTTCGGGTTTGGTATCTATCTACTTCTACAGTTGCGGGTTGTTCGAAAGAGATACCACGGCCCCGGGACCGGGACACAAAGGGCAAAAGAAAGAACATGGTAGGGTTGTAATCAAACTCAAACTCAAAGCATTTATTTCAATTAGACCATTACAGGCACTTTTGAATGTCATAAAAACAAGAACAAAAAAATGATGCTGCTACAGTCCCGGTCACAAGGCATAATAACTTGTGAAAGTACTGTAGTTGCCCATTCCAAAGCGTTGATCTCTATGGAGAAGAATGGGCAAGAAACTCCATGGACACTCTTTTAAATTATAATATTTTTACAAAATCGTAATTACATCATTCGTGTTGAGATTATACAAATATGTGAGAACGATGTAGAAAGACGTGCACAAATCAGTAATAGTTTGACACACCCGCCCCGGCGGGGGAAGTTATTTGGTGACTTAACATTGGAAAAAAAATATAAGCCCTAAACCGAAATGCCTCTTTTCATAGGCTCATGGTGTTGTGTATCTATCCATACTAATATTGCTCCGACCAGAGCGGGGGAAGTAATCCGATGATTTCCCATCCGAAAAAAAAATAATCTATCTACTTCCCTCTGAGACCTAATTGGCTAATTTCCTAAAAAAAAATAGTTCGTCTTTTAGATTATTCAAAAATAAGGAACACGTATTTTTTTATTTGTTAATCTTAAAGACGGACTAAATACCTAGAATGTAATTACTTTGACCCTGGAAACTACCCTATTAGCTAAACTTGAAGTTGAAACCCCTATAACTAGGTAAGTAGGTAATATAGTACAGACGCCAGCAGGTCAAGCTACCCGAAACTGTCAATTTTTCCCAATGAACCTTGAACCTAATTCTTTAGAAATAAAGTCGAAAATCTATCAAAAAAATCTGACAGATTGTAGTAGCTTGATGTGCAGGCGTCTGTACCTAATACATGATTTTAACTCGAGTTTTCCTCGATTGCTCTATCACGAAAAAGGCTGTATAACTAATGACAGAAAATTGCTCAAGTACGTAACTAATCAGGATATATGTAAAGTGGGCGGTAAACAGTTTAAGCTAAATAAAGCAATTTTATTGATTGGGCAATTCAAAGCTAATCGGGAATTATATTTAAGTAATTATACATAGGAAACTACGGCAAAGGACTTAGGTATTTAGTGTAGGTATTTGCATACCTACTCGACCTTTATGTTTGCTACTTTACGTAGATATAGGTAGTTTAGTAGTTATTAAAAATCTAGTTTGCGTAGATTTATGTAGGTAGATAATATAGGTACCTAGAGTTTCTAGATTCCAGACATTTTTATATGAATTAAATCATTTGTTTTATTAATATTAATCTGTATTAAGTAGTCGTCAAGCTATAAATATTGGTATTTAAACTGACATGGTTACTAATATTAACACTTGAAACGGGATATTTACCATGTTTGTTATTTATATCGAGTTTCCGATATTTCGGCGATGTTGCAAACGCCATGATCACGGATGAACTAAATAAATATTGTATTACCCGGTACTAACTGCAAGACAGTCTCCGTTCTTAACATAGGTACTTGAGAAGGCTACATAGGCAAATGATACATGTAAAGGACTCTTTTCAGTCATAGATTTACAGACCCTACTATATTTTATATTTTTAAATAATTTTATATTTTTAATGTAGGTAGGAGGTACCCAAAAATAAAAATCAAATAGGTTCATTTAAAGATGAATAAATGGAATAATAAAAATATAAATCCTATATATTTGGTAGATACTTAATTAAAACACGTTTGAAATTGGAACATGAAAACAGCTTAGGCGTAGGTACCTACGTCAAAAGTGTACAATGTAAAAATATGATTCTTTCAATAAATATTAAAGTTAAATTGTATTAACGCCTTTTAATAATAATACTAAATTACTATTCACTCAACACATATCCGTTTCTTACAGAATTAGGTATCAAACGTAAAAAACAAAGCCTCCAGCTATACAACCCATGACCTGGTTGCACCATCCTACAATCACCGATCACCAACCGTGGTGATTAAGGCAATCATCCCCACTGCGGTGCGTTACGGTGCGGCAGAAGACTTCCTGCCAACCTTTTGCTCTTTGCTTTTAAAAAAAAAACTTTTACTCTTTTCTTTCCATAAACTAAACTAATACCTAATACCTACCGATTTTTCGATTAAAAACAACAATGATAGTGAAATTAACTGAGATGTTGACTCTAATTAATAATTTTTATGTTTTACCTAACGTTGTATTCAGAACAATAGTTTGGAGAAAAATAAAATGATTTTGTAATCTTCTTGACTGACATACGCATGCACATGCAGAACTTATTACATTTCATCAGATCTAAACATTAATACTTAGGTACTAAAAACCAAAATATTGCCCTTGCTTACTAGACAACGCAGTCTTGCCACAACTAAAAAAAAAACAAAGTTCTAATAGGGATTTAAAATTCGAATTACAATGTTTGAATTTCATGAGAACCCTTAACTTTAATCGCCCGGTTCCAATAAACAAAAAACGACTCGTTTTGCTTACGGATATTTTGACATAAGTTCTATGAGACGCATGTAAAAATACAACTATCCGTATGCGAAACGAATCGTTTTTAGAAATCTTTTACAAAATATTTGTAAATTATTTTTGTACGTACAATCTATCAAGCAAAATATCAATCTAGGGAGCAGCATGGGGCCGGTTGATTTCCATCAGAAAGTTCTAACAATTAAATCTTCCCAATTAGATTTTCCCTACAAACTTGTAAGAAAACCGCCCAGATCTGTCTATCCCATATAAAACTACAAGCGTGATAATACCAGCTGAAATCTACAACAAACATTCCCATAGCCCCAAACAAATAATCGCGTAGTTAGAGCCCATTACACCGCCATCTTGGATTCAGTTGAGATAAAATCAAATCTTCTGAACACTATAACACCTCTGGATTGCACACAACTAGTATTCAGTTATTCAAATGTGGTCACGACTCTGGCCGCTCCCTTGGAACGAGGCGTGATAATAGACTGATTCAATAGTCTTGTCGTAATTGAGTGTGGTTTTATATTTGCTTGGTGAGTAAACTTGTAATTTGGTACGAGTAGATTAATGGGGGCTAGAAATAATGCAGTATTTATATGGAACTAGCTTCAGCCCGCGACTTCGTCCGCGAGGCATCGTGGCAGTAACTTTGGGCTAACGCTAACTTTAACTCGCGTGATGATCGAGAAAAAATATTTTTCTCACCCCTCTTCTCACTTTAAAAAATCCTATCTCCGCTTCCACGGTCCCAACTATCTATGTACCAATTCATCAAAATCGGTTCGGTCATTTAGGCGTGAAGACGTAACAACTTAGAAAATCGAACGATTTTTTAACGTGAAAATCACCAACACACATCGGAGGTAAAACATATTAATTTAAGTAGATTATTTGTATCTCATAGTAAGTCAACCTTTGTATTGTTCTTATGAGAATAAATTCTTTAAACCTAAAAACGTACGCGTCTAAGCTTTGAACTTTGATTCGAAGAGAGAAATCTTGTGTTTGGTAGCTACTGATTTTTTCTAAAGACACAAATATGTGACAAAACTTGAGGTAAAATGAGATGCTTGGCGAGGGACTTGGAAGGTTACTCTGGCGTTCAAAATATTAGTATGGAATCAAAGATAAAAAGTCATTTCTCTACACAATTTGCGTATAGTTAACGCGTTCAGTTTGAGAAGGGCCCGTTTACAATCACACATAATTTCACCGGTTGGGGTCCAAGGTAACATAACGGTGAAAAGACTATAGTGTAGTTCTGACTGGAGTTAAGATGGCTACCGCATCCGGTCTTACCGGAAACCGATTCTATGTAACTTAGAACAAGTTGGGAACATTGTGGAGCTTGTTATACACGATAAGGTGTTGAAAGTTGAAATTAATCTAACTTTATCGTTTTAGGTCAGTATGTTTATTGTTTTAAATATTTTATAGAGTAAATAAATCGGATATGTCAAACTATGTACGCTGGGTATTGTTAAATTTGTTACAGTAATCCGTAAGAAATCTATTCATACTTATTTATTTTTTCATCCTACTATATATAGTATACTATATATATAGTAAGTATACTAAGTATATATAATCCCATCCTACTAATATTATAAATGCAAAAGTTTGTCTTTCACGAAAAAACTACAGAACGGATCTTGATGAATTTTGGCACAGAGGTAGATTATAGTCTGGAATAACACATAGGATTCTTTTTTCGTCGATATCACGCGGGCGAAGCAGCGAGTGCCAGCTAGTTAATAATATGTTTTAGTAATAAAATAAAAATAATGGATAACCGAATTACTCTCAGAGCCTAACTTCTCAAAATGACGCTTCCTTCAGGATGTCAGATGTCACAACTCTTTAGAACTTCCAAAAGGCGCCAAGAAATCCGAAACTTTACTTATAACTGTACTGCTTACCTCCTAAGTGACCTACAGCGGCGTAATGAACGCTAAGCAGCAAGCCTCGGTTAAAAGCGTACGCGCATAAATGCAGTGTAGTGTTGCGCTTCACTGGTTGCCGATTGTCGATGCAGTAGGGATGGGGTGGTGTCGATATCGATGGTTGCGAATTTGGAATACTTTTTATTATTCCGTTTTTTTATGGATTGGGCGAAAATAATACGAGTGTTATAGAAAAAGAAATTGATAATGTAGACGGTGACCGCGTATGTGATAAATGAAAATAAAGTGAATTCATCATTCACTTTATTTCATTGCGTGGTGGTTAGGTAACCAGAGAGAGTGAAGAAATTACCCGACCTTAAACACATTGAGTTAAGGGCAGGAGAATGATGATGACTCTTCTTCATTGTGATATGCTAAGTAGTTAATTAAAACTAAACTATCACTGTAACTAGTCATTTGTCTTTTCTGGCTGAAAAAACGTGATGGTTGGGGGACAGCTGGTGGGATGACAGTTTTGGGCTAGATGTTCACTCTAGTATTTTTTGAATCGATCTAGAAATTACACAAATTAAATACTCTTTTATTTAGTAACATTACTTAGGTAACGTAAGCAGTCGTTCTGCTTTTTATTAATTTATTTAAACTTCATGTACAATAGTGGTACATAAGTGGACTTAATGTCATAAGGCATTTTCTACCAGTCAACCTATTATATGTTATTATGTTACTTTTCTTGCAAGATTAATATGATATTACTCAAAGCAACTTGACAAGACCTGTTATTACTTATTAGCACCAGTAGGATATTAAACAGTCGATAATATCTATAACTAAGTAGTCTATGGCCACAGATTCTAAAACCGCGTTTATTAAGTAAGTTTTAATTTAACTTTATCTTGTCTTTAGTAATCATGGTTTAGTAGATAGCTGGTGTACTTATTAATTAAAACTTTCTAGTTAAACCTATACTTAATATACGTATAAATGTAGGATTAGATTTGTATAGGTACTCTCAGAGGGAAAACTTGTAATGAATCTACTTATATTGAAATTGCTTCACACAGTAGCAACTTAACAAAAAAACGTTAACATTTTAACAAAATTACCCATGTGGGTATATCTGTGTCTATATGTAAATTGTAGCGTGTAATTTGATTTCAGTGAATTCAACTCTCTTAAATGATTTTGTTCATCACATAAGTACAATCCTAAACATAGTATTAAATTATGCATAATTATTATGTTTTTTAGTCATCTCTTATTTTTATTAAATTAATTACTAAATACAAACTATAAATAGACACAAACTAATAATGAAAAGATGTACAAGAATCATCATCATCATGTTATCATCTTGAGTTTTTATAATTGAGCCAATAAAGAAATCACAAACCACACAACAATTATAATAACATCAAGCATTCACAATTATCCACTCTCACAAAAACAATTAATCTTACGGAAGTTAAATCCATCGACTTTTTTGTCGATATTAAAGTTGCATCACTAATAGCATCAATCATAAAAACGTGGCTGGTAAACAATGGGCGCGGGTGGGCTGCGGCGACGCGGGCGGCCGACACTTTAGCGACACTTGGGAACTATATCGATACTGGCCCAACACTATTTTAATTAATTGATTTCCGTTACCAAAATAGTTGTCGACTCGGAGGTTTACTTACTTGCTTACCCTGTAAAGAAATAGGCGTGGTGATGATTGATTGGTTCCATCAAAATATTCAGCCATCTTTATTTATTTTATTAGAAATAATGAATTTTAAATTCCGAACAAATAGTCTCAATTGGCTCATAAATTATTTTGTTGTTTTTTTTTTGTAATCGAAGATGAATCGAGGTCATGTATTCGTATTATTGGAGGTAGAATTCATTGCTCCTCATTGGTCTAGTGATTACAAACGCGACTGCCGAGCAAGAGCTCATGGGTACGATTCCAAGGTCAGGCAAAGTATTATTAGGTTTTTTCCAAATCTCAGCAGCAGTAAAACAATTTGGTAATAGGCTCGCTTTATGACGTGAGACTTAAAAATGCAAAATAAAAACATAAACAGCTGGGACCCTTAAACGAAATAGTACCTACCTATATCTACCTATCTAAGTTCTCCGCTTACTCCTTCAATTTTAACACGTAGCCTCCTAGCTTTATTTGACCTCGTCTAAAACAGTAATCTAAGTCGAAAATGCACCAACGAGCAATATAACAGAAGCCATAATGCCCTTCGTCTGTACCTAGACAGATAATTTCAACAAAGATAGTGTAAAACCCACAGTTTTATCTAAATAGCGTTGTGAATAAAAGGGCGCAGACAACATTAACCTTTTAAAGGGCCAGCGTTGTTGTACCAGTGTAATTAGATCATATCTCAACACTAGACATGTGCAAAACAGTGCACCACGAAGTGATGTTATATGACATTACATTTCGTGCCGAGTAATATTACATTTTACCATCACTTCAAACATCACGCGTGATGGTTGTGATGTAGTGCCATTCGATTCGATAGCACACCATCGCGCGTAATAGTGTAATGAAATGTTCTAGTGTATGTAATATGACATGTTATTGAAATAGTATAGTAACATAGCAGCAAGCGATACAATTTTCTCCGCGTGTCATTATAATGATTTATAATTACATGAAAGAAATAAAATGAGCAATAGTGTGATTTACTCACTATGATTTAAATATACAAATTATACAAAGTTGATTTTCCTTCATACTTATACCATAAAACAAGTAACGGGTTTCCAGGCTTAGGACTGGCAATATTCTTAGGCGTAGGATTAAAACTTAAAAGTATTTATGAAAGGTGTCAAGGACCCATGAATATTATATTTAATATTGGCGTATTTAAAAAGTACTCGCCTAGTTCCGGACAAACCGAACATTACCGATGCGATGCGTTCGGGATCGGAAGTAATCGGGAGGGCTTGGTTCGAGCGAGTCTGCAAGTCATGTCGCGAGTGGTCGCGAGCTACTGCGCTGCTACCGTACGCGTGATGTTTAGTGTAATGGTGTGATGCTTATTTTAGTCGAGTAATGTGTCATGTAACAGTACGCGCTCGGGTGATATTACGCGTGATGCATCACTCGCATTACTTACACATGTCTACTCAACACGCTATCCGTTTAGATATAGAGTGTTTCATAGACTAGCGGTCCAGAGAGTATAGACGAGTGACGTTTTATAACCGCTAAAGATGTCAGAAAAGTCATTGTGCTTAAATATAACGACAATTTGGTTTATCTTGCCCGTGCATTAACCGTTGAGGAGTTCTCTTGTGAGAAGGCGGTCCTGATAGCAGGATCATGTCATTTCTATCATAAAAACATACATACATAGACTGATGAACACATTACCCTCCTATGCGGTGCGCAGTCGGGTAAAAATGGTTTGTATTGGAACTAAAAGATTGTGCAAAAGTTTCAGCTAGGGAAATCGGTTAGGGGGAACTGGCTTAAAAACCATTTGTAAAAGTTATAAAAAAACGTTGCCCTTCGCTCGGAGTTTCCCTTGTAGTATAATAAGTGAGTTCACAAATGTTTAATTAAACTCACATAAACAAACAGACACGGAACAACTTGTAAGTACCTAGGTAGCCAATTTGAAAAAGGAACTTATTCGTACCAAAGAGTTCAAAACAATCTAACATTCCAGTGTTACCAGTTAATCAGTTAACGTAAGCTGTGAGAAGACTGGCAAATTTAGTAACTGTTTAAAAAATAATACTTTACTGCTAAACGAATGCCAGGATACAATAAAACAGTTAACAAAGCGTCCGTCAGCTTGTTTCTTGTTAAGAACTGATGTTTGTTAATTTTGAATTGTGTTTGTAAACAAGATTTAGGTATTTTGCGTAAGTCAAGTTAAATGAGGAAGGAATGACATTTTGCTAATTATGACGGTGCTAGTAGTTACAGAATATTTCACCATAAGCATGAAACGGTCATTCCTATTAGACATTTAATAAAAAAAAACTTAAATTTTGAACTTTTAGATATTATACAGGCCATTACATAGTTTTGTAATATTAAAAACTAACTAGTGACCTATGTTAGGTAGGTAACTATTATTTTTTAGAACCATTGGGCCAAGTAGCGTAGTGCTTTGAAAGCATTTCATATTTCACAAACACTTTGAAGAAGGTTATTTTAATGTAACTTTTTGGAAGCATAAGACAATCCAATAATTAGGTACTTACATGTTTGACCTTTCCATCGAAAAGTCAATCTACTATATAAAAATAAGTCGGGTTTTCCTTCCTGACGCTATAACTCCAGAACGCACGAACCGATTTCCACGGTTTTGCATTCGTTGGAAAGGTCTCGGGCTCCGTGAGGTTTATAGCAAAGAAAAGGTAGGGTAGGTAGGGTAGGTAGGGTAGGTAGGGTAGGTAGGGTAGGTAGGGTAGGTAGGGTAGGTAGGGTAGGTAGGGTAGGTAGGGTAGGTAGGGTAGGTAGGGTAGGTAGGGTAGGTAGGGTAGGTAGGGTAGGTAGGGTAGGTAGGGTAGGTAGGGTAGGTAGGGTAGGTAGGGTAGGTAGGGTAGGTAGGGTAGGTAGGGTAGGTAGGGTAGGTAGGGTAGGTAGGGTAGGTAGGGTAGGTAGGGTAGGTAGGGTAGGTAGGGTAGGTAGGGTAGGTAGGGTAGGTAGGGTAGGTAGGGTAGGTAGGGTAGGTAGGGTAGGTAGGGTAGGTAGGGTAGGTAGGGTAGGTAGGGTAGGTAGGGTAGGTAGGGTAGGTAGGGTAGGTAGGGTAGGTAGGGTAGGTAGGGTAGGTAGGGTAGGTAGGGTAGGTAGGGTAGGTAGGGTAGGTAGGGTAGGTAGGGTAGGTAGGGTAGGTAGGGTAGGTAGGGTAGGTAGGGTAGGTAGGGTAGGTAGGGTAGGTAGGGTAGGTAGGGTAGGTAGGGTAGGTAGGGTAGGTAGGGTAGGTAGGGTAGGTAGGGTAGGTAGGGTAGGTAGGGTAGGTAGGGTAGGTAGGGTAGGTAGGGTAGGTAGGGTAGGTAGGGTAGGTAGGGTAGGTAGGGTAGGTAGGGTAGGTAGGGTAGGTAGGGTAGGTAGGGTAGGTAGGGTAGGTAGGGTAGGTAGGGTAGGTAGGGTAGGTAGGGTAGGTAGGGTAGGTAGGGTAGGTAGTAGGTAGGGTAGGTAGGGTAGGTAGAAAGGTTGAAAATTGCATAGCAACGCATGCCGGGGCACAGCTAGTTAAAACATAAAAATAATAGAATGTCATACTAAGTTTCTTATCATAAATAAATTAATGACATTGACACTAGCGACTTAGTTACCAATTTGAAAATCAACCAAAAATTAAAAAAAAAGCTATGATATTACCTACTTACTACCTAAATAGTAGTGCTGCGCCCCCAATCACCGACATCGACATTCAAACATCGAACGCACGAACAACATCGGCCATTTTGTAAAACATGCCATTTACGATCGCGCGGTGAGCTCAACAAATGCGTTCGAGATTAATTTAATAATTCGTAATTGCTGTTTTTACTTCCGTTCTCAATATAATGAGAAAATGTTTTGATTTTATTTTATTGCTGTTTAACGGACTGTAAGGTTTCGTGTAATAAGTAGTGTTTTATGTAGCTCTCGGTGTGGTCGCCTGTGTAATAATGTGTTGCTTGGTTTAGTTTGGTAGGTACCTACTTATAAATCCTACCTAGGTATCGAGTACTGAAGTAGGTTCCTAGTACTTACTTAGACGTAAAAGCAACAAGTTTTAAGTATTTTAATACAAGGTTTACCTAAACTAACCCGTCAACCTTACATTCTGTAAGTATCTACTTCAAACTATGCAATAATTATTACTGAAGAACGAAAAAACTAAACATTTTTTTGGGGTGATCATCAAGTTTTACGGTAGAGCTCCATAGTATGCACGCAAAACAATTGTAGGTACTGATGGATGTATTGAATAGTACTTAGGTACGAGAAAGTATTTATAAAGTTAAAACATTCGAAACTAGGAATTTAAACGAAGCTTGTGGAAAGTTTGAACCTTGATATGCCAATATCTCCATAACTTGGTTGTTCCCAGGTATAAGTAGTTTGGATCAAAATAATAATCGTAATGACGATAACAGAGAAAACAAATGTGTTTCGGTTTCGTTAGGGGAACAATTAACACCCTTTATAATAGATACAGGCCTACCTATTTAAAAGGAACTTGATTGTGTGGGAATTATTTCATTAATTATAGGCAGCTAGGTATTTTAACACCTACATCTTTATTTTTGGATGGAAAATCATGAAATAACTTTTGATTGTCAGACTTTTGCTGGCTAAAACCCATCCACGTTCCTTCTTTTGCTCTTTGTGTTCCAGTGCCGAATCTCTTTCGAACAACCCACAAACCTGGCAGGCAGTGGCCCTGGCGGACGTCTCTGCTTTGCTGGCATCTCATGGAAGCGCGCGTGGAACACTCGCACGCCGTCAACACGGCAAAGGAACTTGTTTATATGGGCATTACCTATATTTTTAACTATAGCTAGGTAGGGTATTATAATACCTAAGTATATATTGTAGGTATTTAAATATCAAAGTCACCCCGTCACCATAATATAACAGTTTTATTTCAAAACACGTTTGCAATATACTACTGTACCTAACATGTACCTACCTTTAACAATAAATAACTTAAGTATCTAATTTAAATGTAAAATAAGTACATACATAACATCAGGATCTACTCAGTATTGGCGCCAAATGCCACTTGGCAATGTTCCAAAATGTGCCATCATATAAATGAAATAACCAGTGCCAATAAGTGGCGACAATAGTTGCGTTTTTTATTTTTACTTAAAATGTTTGCAATATTTTTACATATCATTACGAATACCTTAGAAACATATAGGTGTAGGTATGTAAATTTAGTTTTGCTATGTATAATTTTGACCTTTAAATTTTTTTTGTTAATTTTGCACTTAAAATTAATTTTATTGAAATGTAATTAATTCATCACGACGCTATTTTAACATTCAACACATTGAAACGCCCGCGCCATAGTGGCAAACATGTCCGAACCAATTTTTTTAATTTTCATTTCTTTCTAAGTAGGTACCTACATCCAGCTTTAAACACGATTAAGCAAATGAATAAGTAAGTATATCTCATCATAAATGCTCGTTTTCTGATGGCGATTGTTCTCCTAATTTTATTAACATACTAGCTAATTCCCGCTGCTTCGAATGGGCTTTGCACATAGAGCAACTTAAGTTAAGGCTGTAACGTTTACGTTACGGTTGCCGCAATTTTATGGCAATCTGTGAGCAACTTTCATAAACCGAGTTGCTCATTCTGCGATCAACGATTGATATTGAAAAAGCAGCACTTGCTCTCATTTTAAAAAACCTAAATACTTAGTATAAAAAAAAAACAAAATTTTACAAACCGGCTTTAAAAAGTGGCATCATATTTAACAGTTGCTAGTAACGGCAATTAGGAACTAATTTAATCATCGATTACAGCTACTGAAAACTGTTGACGATCACCAGAACTCGAAACTCGAGTTGCTGTGTGCGCAGTTTAATTGAAATACTTATATATAAACAGCTAGTTGTCAGTTAGGTACTGCAAATTGCTCCATGCGTAAAGCCCCGAATTGTCTCACGGGATGGCAATACCGGAATAAAGAGCCTATGTGTTAATCCCGGTTATAATCTATTTGTGTGAGTGAAAGAGTACGTAACAAACATCGCGAAAGTTAGGTTGTGAGGTTGTCTGAACACACACTCACAAACTTTCTTTATATTCTTTCTTCATTAGTGCAATTTGTTTGTTTTTTTTTTTTAATTTTGTGTGTAATAAAGAATAAGAACTTTCGCATTTATGAACTAAGTAGGGGAGGATTGGTTGTCTTTGATTGTATAAATAAAAAAAATAATTCGGTATAAAGTTAAGATTGTTTTGTCCTTGAGAGAACTAAGTAATGAGGATGGTACGTATCATTATCAATGGATTTTATTTTATTACTTACAAGAAACTTCAACTATATCTACTCACAAAAGTAATACTGTAGTGTACTGTAGTAAATACTATATATAGCTACAAAGAAAACGTTTATTAAACAGTTTCTGATAAGACTTAGACGACTGAAGCTTAGAAGAACGTATTGATGAGATGAACATGACTTGAAATAAACTCGTCGTAACCAAAGCGTTACCCCGCTGCGTAGGCGCTCGTATACCGCTGCGTAGGCACGCGTAGCTAGCTGCGTAGGCACGCGTGATCCACTGCGTAGGCGCGGCTTATATATGGCGTAGCACGACGTAGCAAGGCGTAAGTAATCCGTCGTATGTACTACAATGTAGTAGTATGAGAAGGTACTCTACAAAGAATCTTAATTTAAGTAAGTATTTATATTTGAAGGTAGGCGATGCAATCGGTAATCCTCTTCGGTTCGCTGGAATCCGCGGAACGCAGTAAAAGCTTCTGTTCGGGTGAACCCGAGTTTCAGGCTATAGTCAAACAGTCAAATCTAATTCTAAGAAAACCAGCAGGTTATGAGTTATGACGACCTTGCTACTACGGTACGGTTTTATATTATCCTAGCTTCCGCCCGCGACATCGTCCGCCTGGCATAGTTACCTACTTTGGGTTAACGTTAACTTTAACCCGCGTGATGATTGGAAAAATATATATATAAGATTTCTAGTGTGTGAACACTAGGATTATTCTTGTATCGTGAGTGCGTTTACAAAAACAAAATAGATTACCTGTAGGTAGGCACCTGAACATATCTTACAAATATGTCAATATAGATGCTTCATCATCTAACTACCTTTTCCCAACTATGTAGGGGTCGGCCTCCAGGCATACCGGATTCAGCTGACTACTAGTATTTTACATGGAGCAACTGCCTATCTGACCTCCACAACCCATTTAACAACTCCTTGGTAAGAGTGGTTGTCAATCTTTCGAGTCACCTACTACCTTTAACGACTGTCAAAGATTTACTAATGACAGCCAGGACCAACGGCGTAACGTTCTTTCCGAAGTACCAAGCAAACTCGGTATGTAATGGATCCACGGACCAATCTATGCAAGCTGGCTTAATCTTAAGATCGACTCGAGTGGCAGTTTTTATTTAGCCACGAGCTTCTCCAAGAGATACTCCACATATAATTATCTACTTTTAATTAAACATTTACTTGCTTATGTATTGATTAAGTATGCAGGCGAGTATAATATTATTTCAATTAGTAGTACCTACCCATTCTCAAAGCAGGTGGAGACATTACCTCCGTTCATTAAAATAAGTACAAGGTATTAAGTCCTTCGTGCATCCGAACTCTTTACTTACATACATGACAGATGTCAAAATGGCGTCCCAAATTGGCGGGAATCGATTTTCGTTTCGTTTTTCCGTAATTATCGAATTAGAATGACATTAACGGTTATTTGATGATATATTGAACGTAAATTGATAATAATTTGTGTTCGTTTTATGATGAAATGTAATAAAAATGTGAATAAAAACTTAATTTCTGCGGCTGGTTATATTTATGAGGTATGTATTAATATGGTGATTCCATGTGTTGAGTGGACGGAATATAAAGTAGGTTTTGTTCTGCGGCATCTTATTTGTTTTCGGACATGTCAATACACGCAGATATTTGGCACTCTCTGAAAATAAAGGTGTTTTGGGGTCATAAATCGAACGCGCGTGAACAAAATCTGAAGCAACGCCGTCATTTTTTATTTTGAATCCATTCAAAAAGAATCCACACTGAACGTCATTCAAGCTCTAAAAGATTTATGTACCTACTATAGTTCTGTAGAGTCATAACTAGACATATTTCTAATGGGTTCCCTTCCCTCTATCTGGCAGAATCTTGATGCTCCGAAATTTATTTGGCATAACACACTTAACATAATTTTCTTTAGACAAACATTTTTAAATGCATAAAATTATTTGATATAATTATCGTTTGGCATAATGTTTAAAACTTCGAATTTACAATGACATACTTTTAAGATGGCAGAATTACATTAAGTATAATTACGATTGGCAGAATTCAAATTTCGCATAATATCGTTTAGCATAATGTTCATTTAGAGCGATGATTATTTGGTATAATTTCACTTGGCATTCTATGCAGATGGCAGAAATGGCTAGGGTAGGTTAGGTTAAAACTGTGACCTCCTACGACATATCCAGAAACGACTTGCATTAATAGAAAGAAGAGATTGTTTTTAGTAGGTTACCCGGAACAGAACTACTTATTTAGATTAGGATAATTGCTTATTGTAAGTATTTACATTATTTCAAATTCAGTTAAATAATAACTAAAATAAATGACAAAGATGATCCTAACTATAAACTTTCTGCGATATGACAATTTTGCCGTTTAATGATTATCAATATGAAATATATGCCAAAAGACGGATTATACGGATAGTAGGATTTTGACATAAGTCTGATAGAACTTATGCCAAAATACAACCATCCGTAAGCAAAACGAGTCGTTTTTGTTTATTGGAACGGGGCTTTAGTAATCTTTCTTCTACTTTACTATGGTTTAAACATAAAAACCACCCAAACGTCACATGGTAAAATATAGCCTTGTCATTTATGACGAGTAGGTACAGACGCCAGCAGGTCAAGCTACCCGAAACTGTCAATTTTTCCCAATGAACCTTGAACACTTTAAAAATAAAGTCGAAAATCTATCAAAGAAATCTGACAGATTGTAGTAGCTTGATGTACAGGCGTCTGTACCTAAATGACATTGATTACGAGGTCAACTACTTAAACATAATTTAATCCAATTTCCTAAAACATTCTAATGACTCTACCTACTCTAATTACGACTCCGCCAACCCAGCAATGAGAGTAATGTGCCATTTATTTAATTCAATTAATGCAAAACCATTTAAGTCTAACAATTTGCTCACCACGTTAATGGCGATCTATAAGTATTCTTCCTTCGACTATAAATCCAAATAGGTTATTGCAAAGTGTTTATTATCTTTTACTACCCTAGAACTAATTAGATAGTAGTGAATCAACACGGTTCAATAAATATAAAACTAGTCCTTTCAGTTTTTTACGTCTAGCTAATAAGTTGGAGGAGCTCGTAGTCATAATCTTCAAGTTTAGCCGCGCTTGCCTTGGCTTAGACTAACCAAGGAAAGCGCGGCTTAACCTGAAGATTGACTCGAGCGGCTGTTACCGTAAAACATGGCAACTTTGCCCATAAATTTAAAAAATAAATGCTTAATTAATGATATTTTGGAAAATTTTAATGAATTGATTATTGTTTCGGTGCCACATAATACTATATGCTCATGTCTCGATACACAAAACTAAAAATAGTAAAAAAAAAGCATATTTATTAGTCAAAATAACAATTAAAGGTGTTGGGCAAAAAATCTTATACATTTGGTAACTTTGCCCACATTACAGATCTCCGTTACTATGGACTTTATCACTATTCGAAATATGACTGAATGAAAATACTGGGCAATGCAATATTGTATTAAATTATACGCCAAATATTCGCATTCCTTGACCCTTAAAAATGAGTGGGCAAAGTCAAAAAGCCTTCTAGAACATTTTTCGTACAAAATGGCGACTGTTCAAGGGTTGTCACCATTGACAATACTTAACTATTTAATAATTTTTAGTGTGGAATATTATAATCCTTACTAATATTATAAAAGCGAAAGTGAGTTTGTTTGTTTGTTTATTTGTTTGTTTGTTTGTTACCTCTTCACGCTTTAATGGCTAAACCGATTTTGATGGATTTTGGTACAGAGATAGTTGGGAACCAGGAGACGGACATAGGCTAACTTTATTGAAAAAAAAGTGGGATGTGAGGGAGAAACAGGGAAGAAAAGGGAAAACTTAGCGTTGCTATTACAAATCAATAAGGCGCAAGGGGAACTGTGTTACCCCGAATTTAACGCGAGCGAAGCCGCGGGCAAAAGCTAGTATATTATAATGATAAATTAAAAAGGGAAATAATATAACATCATTTTTTACATAATATGCTTTATTTGTAAAGTGTTCAAAAACTAAAAAAAAATAAAAAAAATTAACTTTTAAAAAACCCATCAACAAAAAACTTTAAAACACAGTCAGAATTTGGAAGATACGAGCCCTCGTATCTTCTAAATCCCGACTGTGTTTTTAAACTTTATATGTTTACCAATACCAACATTATTAACTGTTCATCAAATCCGAACCCTCCTTTTTTTACTCGGTTAAAAAATGTACTTCGGGTGACAACCCTAGTCAAAAAGAAACGTTGGGCAATGTCGTCAACGATATTCAAAAAATATGCTTGTGACTTTGCCCACCGTTATATTTTAAGATTATATGACGCAATTAGCGAAGTAAACTAGTCTATATTATTCATTTCCAATGTAATAACGGATGTATAAAAATTACTTACCTGCGATGACTCCAAGTAGCACTTCTCGAAAAAGTTTTTTTAAAAGTTTTTGCCCGCAAAAAAACACTCTAACTTCAACGACGTCTGACAGACAGCTGAAGTAACATCTGTGACAGCGCGTCACACAGTGTTGCCAGAAAAATGATGAATTTTTTACCATAGACAAAATGTTCTCACTAACTATAGACAAATTTGGTATGTATTAAGTTTTTAAAAAAATACACAACTGGGCAAAGTCAAATGTCGAGGGCAAAGTCGCCATGTTTTACGGTATTAATTAACTACGGGCTCCTCCAACTTATTAACTAGACGTAAAAAAAATATAGGACTGTTTATTATCTTTTACTACCCTAGAACAAATTAGATCTACTTAGTAGTGAATCAACACGGTTCAATAAATATAAAACTACAGTCTTTAAGTTTTTTTTTTTACGTCTAGCTAATAAGTTGGAGGAACTCGTAGTTAATTAATAACAGCCGCTCGAGTAAATCTTCAGGTTTAGCCGCGCTTGCCTTGGTTGTTCCGTGGATGGAGGCGCACCCATTACGTACTGAGTTGCTTCCGTGCCTCCTAGAGCACGTTAAGCGTTGGTCCCGGCTGTCAAATTTAGATCTTTGACAGTCGTTATAATTAGTCTGTGGCCCAAAAGTCTGATAATCAGTCTTACCAACCATCAGTCTTAAGTAGATATAAGTTGGGGCGGTCGGATCGAAAGAAGATGTATAGGACAAAAGGCTAGGCAGACAAGAAATATTAAGTTGGCTTTTTTTTGGGTGGGAAATCATCAAATAACTTCCCCCCCTCTGGACGGAGCGGGGGGGAGTGTCAGACTTGTACTGACTAAGACCCACCCATGTTCCTTCTATAATAGAAGGAACATGGGTGGGTCTTAGTCAGTAATAAAGGGCAATAGAAGTTCTATTGCCCTTTACGTTCCGGGGCCGCGGTATCTCTTTCGAACAACCCGCAACCCCGGCGGGCGGAAGCCCTGGCAAGCCCCACTGAGCAATATTAAGTTGGCTAACATGATAGATTAGTCTATAGAATATTTATCCAAACAGTAATAACAAAGTCAATAAAGAGCGAAAAGACTGTACTAATAAGAAACCAATAATTTATCGGTCTTGCCATCATTTAATATCTTGGCACGCATTTAAAAAGTGTTGATTTCATTTTTTTTAATCGCTTTGAACTACAAACACGTTCGGAAACGCAAACCAAACCATAACATGAACACACTCATTAAAAAAGGCCCGTACCTCTAGGCTGTATATAAATAACGCATTCAAAAACCCCAGTTCTCTGTCCGTTAATTACTAAAGCCAGTTCGAAACAGTCAATTATTATTTGAAATATAAACATAGAAACGCCACGGTACCAGTTCTAACTACTTATTCTTAATTACTTTTAACTAAGACGTAACTCACTCGTTGAAAGTAGGTATTTAGTGGACTTATCTTTAACTAGAGACTTTGATGTATTACTGGGTGAAACGGAGCGTTTTTGTTTTTTTTTCAAACGCCCGCCCGCCGGCCATGGGCAAGGCTCATTCAATGTGGGGGAGGTTTTACCCCTAAACCTGGGAATACTGGAATATTGATGCGAAAATCACTCTGTATGAACTTTTTGAGTACCCAGGCAATTATAAAGTTATAAATATTTCCGAATGTATGTAGGTAAGTACTTAGGACTGTAAATGTTCCTAGCCTACCTTATACTTTTGCCTAAAACTACCCGCATGCAGCTTCCAAGGCGTATAAAATGGTGCATTTACTAGATCACACCTAAAGTAATTACGTTGGTTTCTTTGTTTCACAAGTAGGACTAAAAAAATCACCGCTAAAACACATTCCTTAAAAAATAAATGTGCAAAAGATGCGGAAAACATAAATAAATCATAAAACCTTTTTTAATTGACAGTAATTACTCCGTGGAAAGCGCAATAAAACACAATAAATATTTTACGATTTTATTGTATAACGAAAACACAATTTTCGTTTTTATTCGTTAATTTGGGGGAGGTTTAGTTTTTGTGGCTGGCAACTCGAGCGTGGCCGGTCGAGCGAACCATGTAATTAGGCGGTTATAAAAACTTTAGGTAATTAATTGTGTTGCTTTGTGTTGCTTTGTGCTGTTAGTGTGCGTTAAATTGATATTTATTGTTGACATTTCGTGCCGTGAGCGGCGCTCGTATTTAATTGTTGTTAATTCGTACACACGAGGTAAATGGCGGGCGCTCTCTGTTGGTATGTATTGCAATTAAAATTTCTACAAGAGATACTGAATTCCTATCACAGTTTGTGCCACTAATAATAATTTGATGTTATTACTTACATTTCTTTTAAAGAGAAAAAGTAGATAGGTAAGTAAGTTATTATTTTGTGGAATAGATAAGTTTTCGGCAAAGAAATTGTTAACGGAAAACTTACATTAAATTCAACAGTTTCTTCTTCAGATGATGGCAATGTTTCAAGAAAATGGAAATGGGGGGTAAAAAAAAACCAACAATCAATGAGTGAAATATTCATAATCTGTTTATATGTTTTCAATTGGGTCCTTTAGGCACATGAAAGAACAATATAGCCGGTCTCTGAACCAAAAGAAAACATCGATAAAACTCTAAACAATTATTCGTCCCCGCCCTACCAATAACAGCGCGGGAAGAGACCGCCATCTTTTAAATGGTACTACACTGACCTAAAATATAAAATTATGGTTAGGAAAGCATTTAATTACCCTTAAACGCGATCGAAACCAAGTTTAGACGTTGTTATTAAGCTAAATATGTTTGAATTGCTAATTAATCGACACGAAACGGCCTCTACGCACGCCATTTTGAACCGCCACTAAATTAATGGTGGTCGACACAGTATGGCTGTGATTAGCTATTGTTTCCATTTTTAAATATGGTGGGGGTTAATTATTTTCATAATGTTGCACTAATCGTTATTATGGGCCACTTATTGTTATAATAGTTTGGGTACAAGGATGACGGTTGCTATGTGCTATTGTTTCTAAACTCATTTGGTTTTATACCTACCTAATAGATACATAATTGGTTAGGTCTTACTTACTATGTTTGTAAACTAAATCATCATTATATTTTCCTTTGAATTATCAGCTATTAGTGGCCGTCTATGGAAAAGATGTACTTAGTCTTTGTCTAGTTTAATCAGAGGCTCTTTGTGTCATATACGACTTAAAATACGTCATCAGGTTTTTAGTAGATTTAGATCTAGGTAGGTACTTACTAAAAACCTGATGGGTAAACAGATGATCTTAACACTGGAAAATTTACTTTTTTTCTTATTTTTTTAAAAAAAAACGTTGCCCTACACTGTATCGTGGGTGCGTTTACAAACATTTAAACTCACATACACAAACAGCCATCGGTCATACAAATATTTGTCCCGTACGGGAATCGAACTCGCGACACGCAGCGCAGCAGTCAATCGCTCACCCACTGCGCCAACCGTACCGTCCTGAGAACAGCTAAGGATACAGATAAGGATCAAAACCTAGGTCAAAATGGGACTAACGCCACCATCTTAAAATGTAGGTATAAGTACGTCATTTAAAAAAACATTGTTGTACTTCGGTAGCAGACTTCTATAAGTACTTATGCCTTAAAAGAAAGCATTTTTTCGATTGTATTTTTTAATGATTCGAAATCAAATTGTTCCAGTTATTAGGCCTCACATCATACATAGGTACACGCCTGATTCCCGAAGGGTTAGGCAAAAATTTACCTAATACCAAACCCACATTTCGCTAGAAGTTATTATGTTTGGTTCCATGGCGGCTTTAGACACCCTCCTATCACAAATCCACCTCGTGGCTGTTACTGAGAAATTCCTAATGGAACGTCCCAATAGCACTTTGCCAAACCCTAGAATCTGACCCCAAACCTCATGCTCACTAGTCGCGTTTACGACCACTGGACCAACGAGGCTGTCAAATCTGACCTCAATAAGATTAAAATAATGTTAAGGGACAGACTGAATGCACAAGGCGGAGGACATGGTACTGAAATGTGTGCCTATATTTACCAGTGGACTGCGTTGTTTGAAGAACAGTATTGCTATTGTGCTGGGTTCTGATTGCTGAGCAATATTGTCATTTCTCTATTAACCCCTTGTTGAACGTAGATCTACGCGAGAGACAATGCGTTTTTAATTGTGTCTGTAATTCCGGCATACAAGCGGTTAATATCGAACGGACGTAAGTATTATGGTGGAAAGGTAAGCGAGTGGCCAACTATCCAATTAAGACCACGTAGTTAATATCACCTTTAGGGATATCAATGAAGAACAGGGTGTAAAGCTCTTCATTCTCTATGGTAAAAGGAGGATTCCCCGTCTGTTATTGGCTACTGCCTGAAAGTTGTTTGCCAGGTACTTGTATACAAATAGTCAAATACACAATGAAAAGAGGACGTTAAAGATACCTATGGTCTTGATTTAGCTATAATCCAGATGTCATGTTATAACTTCAACAATACGTACGGCCTTGTGTGGTAAAGGTGTTTATTATTGCCGTGGAATTGCAATATTCATTGATAGTGGTCAGGAAAATCATGTATCCAACTTAAACATTTCTTAAACAATGACTAGATACCTACCTTATCTGTAACATTAACTACTTTTAGTGTAATTACCATACGTGATATTAGATTCTGCAATATAATTTTATTAGTTTTCAGACATTTCGCTGCGTCCTAACAGGGTCATGTACTCATTAGTTATAAGCCTAGCGTGTAACTATTTGTACATTGTGCATTAAATGAATCCTTACTAATATTATAAAAGCGAAAGTGAGTTTGTTTGTTTGTTACTTCTTCACGCTTTAATGGCTAAACCGATTTTGATGAATTTTGGTACAGAGATAGTTGGGAACCAGGAGACGGACATAGGCTAATTTAAAAAAAAATTGGATGTCAGGGAGAAAAAGGGAAAAAAAATGAAAACTTAGCTAGAGCTTAGAAGCTAGTAAATATGTTATGCTATTCAAGCCATTTTCTGTATAACACACCATAAGGACTGTTTAGACCTAGCCTGCATTCAACAAAATCCTGTAATTCACAGTAAAAGTAAAAATTGTAAGATAACCTGAATCTACATACTGCCACTAAATATTACCGAACTCAATTTTAGTTTAGATATCTTCGTAAACACTAACGTAGCGTCAACTCAACTCTGACGTTTCCACTTTTTTCCAAGTTTCCATGACCGTCACTGTCAATGTCACATTTATCAATTTTCGACGTTATCAAAACAGTTTACGGATTAAACGATTTATTAATTAAATTTTAATGTTCACGTGAAAATAATGTGCTTAAATAATATACCAGTATATATTTGACAATAAGCATAAATGAGTGGAAGGATTAATGTAATGGGCTACAGATTTACTGCATCGAAATGTCTCGGACTTTGTTTGCTATTAACTTTTGTCATGGGATGTTATTTAGCAGCTTTACCTATTCGATACGGTAAGAATTATACATAGTAATATTCCTTATTCTGTAAAGCAGTGACTTAAAGTGATTTTTAACAAATAAATTTAATAATTTCCACAGAAAAAGAGGCCTTACCTAACCCTGTACGACAACGAATTACATCAAAAGAACTGCCGAAAAAACGCCTCGCGGTGCTCGTGCCTTTCCGAGACCGCTTCGAGGAGCTTCTAGAATTCGTGCCCCACATGTACAGCTTCCTAAACCGACAGAAAATACCATTTCACATATTCATAGTGCAGCAAAAGGATAACAATCGTTTTAATAGGGCTTCATTGATAAATGTTGGGTTTAAATATTCACAGAAAGACTATGATTACATAGCGATGCATGACGTGGACTTGCTGCCAATGAATGACAACTTAAAGTATGATTATCCTGCTGCGGGGCCTGTACATATATCTTCACCACATACTCATCCCAAGTACCACTATGAGACTTTTATTGGGGGTATTTTGTTAGTGAAAAGAGAACATTATGATTTAGTGAATGGTATGTCTAACAATTACTGGGGTTGGGGACTTGAAGATGATGAGTTTTATGTAAGATTAAAAGATGCTAACTTGAGTGTGGTACGACCAAGCAATATTACTACTGGAACAGATAATACTTTCAGGTGAGTTACTATTTATGCTTTAAAATAATTGCCCTTCTTAATTGGGCATGTTCTTGTAACAACAATAATTCTCATGACCTTTCTATTAAATTAATCCAACCAATTCATTCGCCAGTTCTTTGCTATCTCCTCTCTGTGGTGAAATCCAGACCATAGGTTGGCTCCACCGGGAGACATGGGAATGACGAAAAGCACTTTCCACATCAGCTAATAGTCTAGTATTACTGCTTGCAGGACCAATAATTCTGTTCAGTAATGCCCATTCCCAGTATCTTAGCCATCTTTTCCAACACAATACCTACTCTAAAACAGATTAAATCAACTGAGCTACACAATAACTGACAAATGTGTTCACTGACTGGACAGCTCCTCTCATATCTGTGTGGATTTTTCCTGAAAAGACCATAATTTATCAGATAGATAGATGGTCTTATGTATGACCTTCTAAACTTGACAAGATACAAGAAAGATCGGAACTTTATAACAGACAAGGTAAATGCAGTCAACATTTACTCAGTCTGTTTCCGTTTTGTATGTTTGACTGTCTCTTCTCATAAGAGATACCTATATGTGTAATTATGAAATAATTATTAATTTGTTCAAGTGTTTTTTCAACCAAATAACAGAAATAAGTATCATTTATCAACCTCATTAATTGTGGAATAAAAGAATATTACATTATAAAAGTAATAATTAAAAAGTTTGACATATTTATGTTATAAAAACTAATTCTTTATTTATTTCATTAGAAGTAATTGCTAATTTACTCTTTTTAGTTTTTTTTTTTCGGATGGTAACTTGTTCTTGCTGAAACCCGTCCATGTTCCTTCTTTTTTTCCTTTGTTTTCCAGAGCCGCGGTCTCTTTAGAACAGCCGGCTACCTCGGTAGGTAATGGCCCTGACTGGCCCTTCTGTTTTGCGCTTCAAAGCGGGTAGACCACGAACGCGCCGTTTACGCGGCCTATGGTCACTAGACGGACGGACGGTGAGCTACCCGTGCTCACCGTCCACAGACCATCCACAGACCCGCGTCTACGGTGGCCTTTGGCCGTCTCGCGCCTCCCAACGCCCGGAGCGTCAAACCACGGCTCTTTTTTGGTATAAACGTAACATGTTATCCTCGAAAGGTTAAGCAGAGATGTACCGAACAGTGCATACACATTTTGCCAGTTATGTTTAATTTGTGCAAGGAGTGAGCCTCTTGACATCAGCTAGACACAATTCAAGAACCCATGGTTGGTTAATGATAGCTCACCTTCCGTCCGTCTATTGACAGGCCGTGTCAACGGCGCGTTAGTGTTCCACGCGCGCCTCGCGCAGCCGTGGCCCTAGCAGGCCCCGTAACGTAAAGGGCAATAGAAGGAACATGGGTGCGTTTTAGTCAATACAAGCCTGACACCCCCCCGTTCCGCCCAGAGCGGGGGAAGTTATTTGATGATATCCCATCCGCAAATTAGAAATTCCTGAATAAACTGATTAACACTTTTGCATGATCCAGGAATCAATCCTAGGTCTTCATGCTCAGCTGTCGTGCTTGCCGCGACTACACTAATGAGGCAGTCCTTTTAAAACATCAGCCGAAATTTATTTAATTTATAGGTTTCCATACCTCATATAGGAACACTTTATTTTCCGACTGTCTGTCAAGACTCTTTATCTCGAAAATGCGTGGAGGTATCGAGTTAAAACCATATACTCAAGTTTGTAGTCCCTTTGTGCTGTAAGAAAATCAACGCTCTATGTCTACGTATTCAAAAGACATGGCCGTTTTTACGTCGCAAGTTTGTACGGGACCCTCGCTGTGCGAATCATGTTTTTATTTTGCAAGTAGGTTTTCACAAACACTTTTACACCTCTTTTTTAAAAACAAGATGAGGCCGGTGATTCGTACCCTACTCTGAGAAGAAACAGCCGAAACAAACTCAGAGGTCATAGTCTCTTTTCATGTCCAGCCAAAAAATCTGGTCAACTTACATGAGGACTATGCAGATTAGTGTCTGAAATGGTATTTTTAAGAGGGCACCACACAGAACCTGTCCAGTCAGTGCAAGCATTTGTCAGTTATCGTGTAGCTCGACTCATAACCCAAGGACATGTCCCATAGTAGCTCCCAAATAGATGAACCGATTTCGATTTTTTTTTGTTAACCTCTTTTATTTCACATTCCAGACACATCCACGACAAATCCTACCGCAAACGCGACATGCGGAAATGCTTCAACCAACGCGAGGTAACCCGCCACCGCGACCGGCACACCGGCCTCCACGATGTGCAGTACAACCTGCTGAACAAGCACACTGTGGCAGTGGACGGGTTGAATGTCACCGTGTTGAATGTGGAACTTCTTTGTGATAAGAGTAAGACTCCTTGGTGTCAGTGCCCTGACCCGGTGAAAGTACCTCCTAAGAAGAATTAGAGAATATTGGAACATGATTAATTGGTTCTGCTTTTCTGTACCAATGGATAACTTCTATAAGTTTCCATACTGAAAATCAGGAATGTTATGGATATGAAATAACGAGCTGTGTTCAGCGAATAAAATACGACCGATTCTAAGACCTACCGAATACACATATAAAATTTCATAAAAATCGGTCAATCCGTTTCGGAGGAATATGGCAACTAAAACTTTAACACGATCCTTACTAATATTATAAAAGCGAAAGTGAGTTTGTTTGTTTCGACTTCACGCCTACATGGCCAAACCGATTTTGATGAATTTTTGCACAGAGATTGTTGGGACTCTAGGAAAAGATATTTTTTTTCGATCATCACGCTGGTTGAAGTTTACGTTAAAGTAACTATGCCACGCGGACGAAGTCGCGAGCGGAAGCTAGTTTTATTATAAAAATATATTACACCGGTTTCGGAAATGGCTATGTATGTGAAAATATTTTGGTTTATCCGCTAGTTTTGGTTACGGATATTAGAATTTTATATCAGAAAACCTATCGGTAACTATTAAATCGGTTTCGAATATTTTTATGGCTACAGAGCTCAATAACACCTCTGCTGAAACTGATAAGATTTGAACTTATTTAATTAATTTATACACCAGTATGCCGTTTTTTATAATTATTTATAAATCACTGATATTATGTTTTGGATACTATATTTATTATTGTAAGATTTATGTAATATTGTACCTAATTTTAAGTTTTAACGCTCAGTTTAGATAAATACTCCATTCCTAGTCTTGTAGTAGCCATTTAGTTTTTTATTTGTTTAATATATAAGTATCATTAGAGTATGATAGTATTCCATACGCAAAATACGCGCCTCAGACGTGGAGTTGCGGACACCAGCCCGTTATACAATACAATCATTAGAGTACACTGCAAAGTTGCAAGCGACAATCTATCATTATAATTCGCCTATAAGGTTTGGACTCACCAGTGGAAACCATTTAGGCGCCACCCTGTATTTTGTGTGGGGAAGAGTAGATCGTCACACACCTTACAAGTGTGATGTGTGAGATGGTGGATATAAAAATCTCTACTAATAAATAAGTGTCAGTTTGTAACTTTATAATAACAACTTTGTAATGCATATGAAAGTATATACGGTAATTAAGACGAAAACAAATTGTCTGTCTGCTTCGGCTAATCTCCGAAACGGCTAGACAGATTTTGATGGCACTTTTTCTGGCAGATAGTTGTTATAAGAAGTACGTGTACGTGTACTTTTACAAAAAAAAGTGTAGTCATTGAATAAGTATTTTTTTTTAATACCACGCGATGAAAAAGATGGCAAATACTAGAGTTGGACCAAAAATGCGTGAAGCCTAGAAACCAGACGCCATTATATGAAGACCGAGGGAGAGAATTTACAGAAATGCCCCCTCTAAACAACAATGTAAAAAACAATATATAAACAAAAAATAAACAAATACACGCGAAAGAATTCGCGGGTTTAGTTTACCCTAAGGGCTGAAACTGCGTTAAACGGACACCCGTGCGGGCTTGTTCAGTCAATAACGCTTGATGAAAAGCTTGTGAAAATGTCTTTGGACAGAGAAATAGTGATTGTGGAACTGCAGTGTCGCTCTGTCATATGAGGCCAAGCGAATGAACTCTTTAGCTACCTGTGACAGGGTCCTTCACATACCCACAGAGCCCACACTTGCAGACACGCGGCAGGTGTCCGTCGCAGGCGCCCGTTTAACGCAGTTTCAGCCCGTGCCTGTCAATGGTCGAACCCACGTCTACCAACTTTGTAAGTCAAGACATTCACTGTCTGGATAGCCAGTATTCGCACTGCACTGCCCGCACCCTTCCATATTAAATTATTACCTTTAAGCTAAAACGATAATTATATAATATAAGTTTGTAAATAAAACAAAAATGTAAATAAATAAACCATTTTATTCTCATGTAAGTAAGCGTTTTGTTTTTACATTCATTGGTAATATTTTCAAAGCGGAGATTTATTTTATTGATAGATATATTGATGACAAGGATAAAACATTTTGACAGGTTCAGCCATATTTTACAACATAAGCTTGCAAAAATTATCAGTTTAAACAATGTATTTGCGAATGTACGGTTAACTACAAGGCGGCAACGTTAATCTGTTGATTTTAACTGATTACAGCATGTTTCTGTCTAACTGAATAGATGTTTTAGTTACTATGTTGTTAAATAACTGATATATCACATGGCAACAGTAAAACAATAGAAAGATAATCCTAACAAGAAATACTTATGACTATCTCTAATCGATAATCGTGTTTCTTATCAATGTGAAGAGCTTTGATTAAGAAGTGAAAAGTAATGGAAATTAGCTAAACCTTTTTTTTATATCTTTTATAATATTATTATTAAAAAAAAATCTTTATTGATTTCAGTTTAAAATTTTACAATATTTCGAGGTACTAAGGTGTGCAAGTTAGGGGGCGTCCATAAATTACGTGAGGTGTTTAAGGGGGGGAGGGGGTCGAGTCAAATCTCATCTAATCTTACGTTGGAGAGAGGGGGGGTCTCGGCAAATATCACGCAATTTTTTTAAAAATTATACTACTTTGGTCCATTTAATCCAGATTGTTGATTTTTATTACACTTATAATTAAACTCTCAGCAATATTGATTACTGGATCCCTAATAAGTTATTATAAGGGGGCGTCCATAAATTACGTGAGGTGTTTTTTGAATTTTCTGTCCCTCCCTGAAACAAATAAAACCGTCAAGTTTTTCAGGAAAAATCACTCGCGCTTCGCGCTCGTGATTTTTTAACCTGAAATACTTGACTCCTTCATTTGTTTGCAACGAACCTATCGGGAAATACCCGATCATTTTGAAGCTCTTGTGGTATTATAAGTGAGAGTTTAATTATAAGTATAATAAAAATCAACAATCTGGATTAAATGGACCAAAAATTTTTTTTGACGTGATAACGTCTTTAAAATCGTTTTAGTCGGGTGACATGTTCAGAAACTTGTAAACCTCACGAGCGACATTTCATAAAGATGGTAGCGCCATCTGTTACTTGGCTCGAAAAAAAAACTTTGAATTAGTACTTAATTTCATTTTAGATGTCACTACTGGTGATAACTTATATCACCAATAAGACGTTATCACGTAAACATCTCGATCGTAAACCTGCTTTACAAACAACCAATTTTTTTTTGTTTCAATCAGAAAAAAAATTGCGTGATATTTGCCGAGACCCCCCCTCTCTCCAACGTAAGATTAGATGAGATTTGACTCGACCTCCTCCCCCCCTTAAACACCTCACGTAATTTATGGACGCCCCCTTAAAAGAAAATTTAATAATATCCTAGGTTTATACAGCACTTTCATAAAAGCTTGTATTGGATGAGAAATCACCAAATGACTTCTGCCGCTCTGAGCAGAGCGAAAGGAAGTGTAAGATTTGTGCTGACTAAAACCTATCCAAGTTCCTTCTTTTGCCCTTTGTGTTCCGGGGCCGCGGTATCTGTTTCGAACAACCCGCATCCCCGGCAGGCCCCTCTGCTTTGCTAACATCTCTTTGAGGCGCGCTTGGAACACGAACGTGCATCCTCAGCCTGTCATCGACGGACGGACGGTGAGCTACCCATTGCTCACCATTCACAGATTTGCGTTCATACAATCCTAACCTTGATGATGTTAGTTACTGAATAGTCAACATGGGTTTGTATTGTGGGATCCTTGAAGTTAACAGCATAAAGAAAAAATATTTTGTCGAGGAAATTGTTTATCAAATTTATACACTCTACCTTGTGTTCAATCTCAAATAAAAACAGTTATGAATAGTTTAAGTCGGTAGGCAATTTGTTAAACAATTAATTTACAGGTTTTAAGTTTTTATTATTTAAAGTGATATCAATTAAATAATAAAAACTGATTTACAAATGACTGTGACAATTACTGCAGCTAAAAACATACTAATACAAATCTATGCGGTAACATTTATTATAATTATATAATACATATAGGTGTCAAAACTAACACTATAGGAATAAATTATCTTGCGAATGTATTTTGCTAAGATGCTGTAGAAAAGATTTTATATCAGCTACTAGGTGACCATTGAATGTGCTAAACTCTTTAATAAATTTTGTGCTGACTCAATTTAAATTGTCATCCAGAAAAAGAACCTACTAGATTTTAATAGTCACCTTCATCATCATCTTCCTTGCCCTTGTCCCATTCTATCTGAGGTCGGCGCAACACGTTTTCTTCTTCCACTCTCCCCTGTCAGTCGTCAGGGCATTATTTACTCCTTTCTCCTTCATATCAATTCCTACACAATCCATCCAACTTTTCTTTGGCCTTTCCTTCCCTCTCCATCCATCAACATTCATATCTATCACTCTTTTAGTCACATGCGCTTCGTGCTTCCTCATTACATGTTCTTGTCCATACCAAGGCAAACGAAAACCTTCCAATTTTGAAATTGAATCAGAAAAAAATATTAAATTGCCACAAGGTAATACAGGACAAGTTAGAGCATTTCGATACTTAATTTCGTTTATTTTATATTCAACTTGAAACAACAACAAATCTAAATATTTAAGCTATGTCTTGTAGCAAAGGAGCGAAATATTTCAAATTATTACATGATTGATTGTTGTAAAAAAACCCTATGCTAATGTAAAGCTTATGAATTCTATACTATTACCGTACTGAATCTAAAGAAATTACTTCAAAGTTTGCACTTGACTAAAACATTTCTTAAAACATACTTGCTCTCAGAAAATGACATGGTTTTTCATAAGACACTTACTTCAAACGACTCTTCGTCTATTCCAGATTCCTTAAAAAAAAAATCTCGATGTAAATATTCGTTAGCAAAACAGATTGGGATTTCTAATAGGTACCTCTTCGGGGAATTTCTTACAGGCGTAATGTTTTTTTCTACAGCATCGAATATGGAATATCGTTGTAATGTCACAAACTAACGAACCTTACCTATTGGCTTAACCATAAACAAGGAACATAGGGAATTAAGAATTCTGTTGTCACAGGCTGGGTTAAATGACATGCAAATACAAATTACCTCTATATTTTGACTGGTTGGTCGAAGCCAAGATTCACAAATCGAACTTTGACTTTACAACTAAGAAAGCATTGCATACGAATATCAAGATATTTCGTTAAACCTTCGCGTCCATATTCGAATGCGACGCTCACAGAAAAGGGAGTCAAAGTGTGGTATGAATCTTGGCCCAAATAACAACTGCACATCAAATATTATCATGTGAGATTTATAAGAATTCAGAAAGTGTAATTTTATAAACGTGTGGATATTTTATTTTTTCTCTATTATTTAATGTCATTCAACACCGGCTAGGCAACTAAATAATAAGTTAATTAATCAGATCCTTAAAATTAAGTACACATTGTATATGCATAACTATAAAATAATAAGTAAAAATTATATTTGTAAATTGTATCAAATGACAATGACAATTATTTCAATAATTTATACTATAATCACAAAAGAGACTGTAATATATGAAAAACAATGAATAACTATAATATTTTTTTTAAATAGAAAAGAATTTGTATCATTATATCGCTAAAGAAAAACCTAAAATAGATATTTATTTGGGAGTTTTCATTTATGAAGTAAATCAAAAGAAAACTAAATACAAAAAGAAAGGCTCCATGCCTAATTTAGAAAGGAATCTAAGAAAACAATTATTTTAAATTTAAAAAAACAATAAGCACTCAAAATGGGAGACCTTTTATAGGATATGTTGTTCTCTAGGGATTTTCAAAGTAGGGGGCGCGCCACCCTAGAGATGCAAATTTATATTTTATACAAACTTGGTAACATGCATACATATTTACTGGCTTAAAAATTACTGAAAATATTTGCGAAAGTTCAATTATTTTTTAGTATTTTTTTTCATTTAGAATTCTGATCAATATAAAATAATTACTATATTTTATCAGGATAATGGGGGCCCTGAATTTGTTCTTTAGAAAGAGGTCGCATAATGAAAAGGTAGGGAACCCTTGCCCTAGAGAACAACATAGCATGATAATGCGCTTGTAATGCCTGAAGGGTTAAGCAGAGGTGCTTCTTATAGTACAATTCGCTTATTTTTAAGTCCCATATAATAGGAAGCCTATTGCTATCAATCAGCAACAAATCCAGATGCCGTAACTGCTACTGATAAAATTACTGTACAAGAACTTTCCATGAAATAAATACCTTTTTTTTGCGGAAGGGAAATCATCAAATCACTTCCTCCGCTATGGGCGGAGTGGGGGGGGGGAGTGTCACACTTGTACTGACTAAAACCTACTCATGTTCCTTCTATTGCCCTTTATGTTCTGGGACCGCGGTATCTCTTTCGAATAACCCGCAAACCAATGTAATAAATACCTAAGCCACTGATTTAGTGAATCGACAATACAAACACATTTGTCTATGATGTACTGGATTTGATTCCCGATTCGAGTAGTGTCTTTGGGTTTGTCCATCAGAAATAGGCTAGTTTCCAAAAACAAAATATTAGTTCGTCTTTTAGATTATTCAAAAATAAAGGACACGTATTTTTTTATTTGTAAATTAGACCAAAAATGACAAAGATATAGCCCATTAAAGTTACGTGTGACGTCACGCGTTGCTGCATTTTTTCGCAACGAGTCAATATACGTGTCCATTATTTTTGAATAATCTAAAAAAAGGACTAAATAGAATGTAATTACTTTGACCCTGAAACTACCCTATTAACCAGTAGTAGCCAAGGAGTCCAGATTTATACCCGATTGATTGCAATTAGCTCGTCCCATATAACATTAGACTTAAACATAACTAGCTAAATGTGGATGTACTGCGTATAAGGAACACCACTGTCTAGCTCTTTAAGGTTTACAGGCATGATGATATGTGTTGGCTATTCGTTCCAGTTACTTCGGAAAGGTATTCTCCCATTTTTAGAGCTGAAAGATTGTCTTGTGTTACGACAGAAGATGAGTGCGAAAATAAACGAAATATTTCCTAGTTTTACGAGCACAATCAAAACTCATCAGCTAATAAGTATTCGATCTGAAAAGATCATTGAAATGCTATGGCTTTTTAGGTTTTCGTACCTCAAAAACCCTTATTGGATCCAATGACAGACAGACAGACGGACGGACAAATAAGTGATCACTAAAGCCCCGTTCCAATAAACAAAAACGACTCGTTTTGCTTACGGATGGTAGTATTTTGACATAAGTTCTATGAGACTTACAAAACAAAAACAAAAACGACTCGTTTTGCTTACGGATGGTAGTATTTTGACATAAGTTCTATGAGACTTACAAAACAAAAACAAAAACGACTCGTTTTGCTTACGGATGGTAGTATTTTGACATAAGTTCTATGAGACTTACAAAACAAAAACAAAAACGACTCGTTTTGCTTACGGATGGTAGTATTTTGACATAAGTTCTATGAGACTTACAAAACAAAAACGACTCGTTTTGCTTACGGATGGTAGTATTTTGACATAAGTTCTATGAGACTTACAAAACAAAAACGACTCGTTTTGCTTACGGATGGTAGTATTTTGACATAAGTTCTATGAGACTTACAAAACAAAAACAAAAACGACTCGTTTTGCTTACGGATGGTAGTATTTTGACATAAGTTCTATGAGACTTACAAAACAAAAACAAAAACGAGTCGTTTTGCTTACGGATGGTAGTATTTTGACATAAGTTCTATGAGACTTATGTCAAAATCCTACTATCCGTAAGCAAAACGAGTCGTTTTTGTTTATTGGAACGGGGCTTTAGTTATCCATCTGTCTGTCAAGGCCCTTTATCTCGGGAACGCGTGGAGGTATCGAGTTGAAATTAAAACCATATACTCAAGTCTTTGGTCCTTTATTATACAAGAGTTTGATGAGTGCCAGATAATCGTAGGTATTAATCTAGGGCACACCAAACAGTCTATATGAAGAACAGGATCTTAAGTTCTTAAGTGGCTTAAGTGCTTTTTGCTTTTTATTTACTCTGGACGCTCTTACTGTGCACGTCTTTCTACATCGTTCTCACATATTTGTAAAATCTTAACATGAATGATGTAAATACGATTTTGTAAAAATATTATAATTTAAAAGAGTTTCTTGCCCGTTCTTCTCCATAGAGATCAACGCTTTGGAATGGGCAACTACAGTACTTTCACAAGTTATTATGCCTTGTGACCGGGACTGTAGATTCATTTTGTTTCTTGACATTCAAAAGTGCCTGTAATGGTCTAATTGAAATAAATGATTTGATTTGATTTAAGCCCTATAGAAAAGGGAGGTCCCTCTGATCAGATATGTGTTGTCTGGTACCACAACGGGCCCTAAGTCGCAGTTTAACCTCTAGAGCCCCAGCGGCACAAAAACGTGCCAGTAAACAAGTATTACCGTTGAGCCCCGCTGGCACAAATTTGTGCCACCGATTTAAAACTGTATTTGTAGTAAAAATAACTCTTAAAATCAGAATACGCTTACGATAAGAGCCCGACGGTGCTTGACGGATCGTTGACGTAAATAATGGCGTTCCTTGAGAGGTTAATGGCACTGTTTAAAATTGTTTGATGCATGTTCCTCTACAAGTCGTTTATTCATTGTTAACTAAGGAATTTTGGCTAACCTTGAGTTTGACCAGCTAGTATTAAGTTTATTTTCACACCCAATAACATTTACATGCAACCAGAAGAAAATTAACTAAGCTTAAACATATTCAATTAAGTTTTACTTTTGTTTGAACACTCACTCATACAAAATGCTACTACTTAAATAATTAAAGAAGTACACAATAAGCCTAAAACATGCTAACGCTAGATTCACCTAGTTATACATATAGGAAAAACGATTGTGCAGCTCTGTTTAAAACTAGACTTTAGAACTCACTAAATAAAGTTCATATTAACTTTTAAGTTTTTATCGCTCATTCGAAACTGATTTTCTCACTAAGGAATATAGACTTTAGAAGCTACTAAATAGAGTTGAAAATCGCAGAGGTGCATAGTCGTTGTATGGCATAACAATTGACGTAATCAGGCAGAATACGGCTGATACTTTACTAAGTAAGTATAGAAGCGCAAGTACGGCCAGATTCTAAGCTAGGCTGGCTCTGAACCGCGGCGATGGCTGCTTAATACTTTGTGGAATACCCGTTCAAGAGGTATAGAGACTCTTTAGACTAATCTTTTTTGTCCACAGAACATGTATGTCTATCTTTGAAAATCAGGAAAATTTTGTAGGCTTTTTTTTGTGGATGAGAAATCTATTTGACACGTTACCGTGTTTTAAGTTATAAAAATAATAATAGGATACTGCTCAATTCCTAGTTTTCTGTTGGTTTTAATGTCAGCATAATGCATGGGTATTTTTCTTAAATTAACATTATATTTGACCAAAAGAAGTAGCCTTCCACCTAAAAAAAAATCGGATAAAATGAGGGAACATCTCATGCAGATTTTCCACAAAAGCCTCAAACAAGCCATTAAGTATGTGTCCACTAGTTGATATAACACTTCATAATAACAAAATTTTATTATTTTATAGGAACCCAAAAATACTTAGTTTTCCATTAACACGCAAATATTGAGCACGTATAAAATTAATAAGTAACATTGTATAAATATCCTCCAAAAATAAGTTACTTTGCCACAACTTTTATCACATTCCATTGCATTTTAATGATATTTATTTATTTTATAAAATACATACAAAAAAATAAACTGAACAACCTTGATTGAAAAAAAAAACGAATGCTCTAGCAACCCCAAAAATAAAACGTCAATTTTGACATTCGGAACGTCAAACTAGTGGACACAGTAGGCAAAACGTTGCACTACGTAGACAAAACTTATAACTAAGGTCCTTTCACAGTTATTTTACCTCTGACTTGAATCACAGTGATTTATTCCCGTTAAAATGAGGTTGCTTATAGTTTGCCCAATGACAAACCTATGAAAATGACAGTGATTCTTATTAACGTTAAATAAAGGTGCTATCAGACTACTGGTGTCAGAGGTAAAATTAAGTACTGTAAAATTAGGTAGGGTGTGCGCGCTCCGCCCTCCCCGCTACGCTTGCTACGAGTTGCTACGGAGTTGCTACGAACTCGCTACGCCCCGCTACGGCGTGACGTCATCGGCGCGCGCGCAACACGTCAGCTACAACGCGCAGCCGCCTCCCTACGCACACAACACCCACGGTTAGGAGAAAAATAAAAAAGGGGGAATTAAAATACGTAGTCTTGCATGATTCTTTAGCGCACTCTTTAAACGAAACTTGTAATGCAGAAAAATATTGTATTTTTTAGACTGCTTTAAATGTTATGCTTTAGCGGGCTTAGCGATCGTTTTAATACGTTTGTTACGCCACCAATTCGTCAATATCTGACAATTTTATCTAAGCGCCGTCAAAATCATGCACTACTATAAAGACCCAAAAATTAAGCGATAGATTCTTGCAATCAGCCAGAAATATAAAACTTTTTTAAAGTAAAACCTCTTCTGTACATGTTTCATACAAAAAGGGTGTTTGTATGTATTGAAAATCTGGCCATTCAATCACACAAATATTATGCTTTTATTTCTAGGTCTATGGGGGCAAGACAAGGTACAAAGAAAATCATACAGAATCAATACTCTATGGATGAGGGGACAATAATTACTGTAGGGCACATAGACTATAAGAAGCAACATCGATAGAACATGCTAAAAATAAATGTTATGAAAAAGTCATAAAATTTAAATTTTCACAAAATTTTTACAAAATTTAAATTTTACGACTTTTTCATAAAAAAAAATTACGTAAAAACTTACGTAGACAGTAACTTTGATTCAATGCTTACTTAAAAAACAATTTCCATTTATAGGATTGTAAGTATATTGCAATTTACCTCTTTTATATAATATTGAAAACAGTTACTAAGCAGTCGCTTTGTAACCACTTACAGCAATTCAGTGTTGAGCACAAGTCAATATAAAAAAGTAAAACAATAGTTCCCATGTTACACTTGTGTAACATGTTAAAAATATATCCTGCAATATTATAATTCGATAAATTTCATCATTTCTCCAAGAAATTCATGAGGGCATTTAAATACTAAAATGGTACCCTAATTTAACAAGCTATTTAAAAACCTTTATTATTAATTTAGTTCAGTTACATTTAATAGTTTTAATTAATTATTTTATTAAGTACACAGACATTAATCAAATCAATTATATTAATATTTTCACACTACCTACAATTTAAAAACTATTTTAGTGTTTCATGCAACGAAATAATAAAATAGGAACGATAATAAATTGGCACTGGTTTATAGACAATACTGTTACAAGGTTCGACAAAGTAACAGATAATAAATTAGTATACATAGAAGGAGCACTTTTCAAATTAAATACAAATTCCGTCTTAGCATTTCCGAGTCCGCACATATTTATCCATTAATCTTCATCTGCCTAGGCTTTTCCCAAGTTTGTCATAGACGTATTTTTCCATGGAACGTTTTTTTAATAATAATAATAATTCTTGCGAACCTTTTCGCAACAGTGTTGGGGTCGGCTTCTAGTCTTACCACTTACCAGATTCAGCTAACTACCAGTATTTTACATGGAGCGACTGCCTATCTGACCTCAACAACCCATTTAACAACTGGGTAATACGTTACTCCTTGGTAAGACTGGTTGTCAAACTTTCGAGTCACTGACTACCTGTAATGGCTGTCAAAGTTCTTCAAATGACAGCAGGGACCATCGGCTCAATGTGCATTCCGAGACACGGAGGCAAATTGGTTTGTGGGTGGTCACCTATCCACGGACCTACCTAGGCAACCGTGGCTTAACCTCAAGATCGACCCAAGCGGCAGTTATTATTTAGCCACGAACTTTTCTTATACAATTTAATATTTATTAAAAATTATAAGTTAAGCGAACGTTAAACATTATTTTACCATTGGCAACTATTATGAATAAACCCTATGTTAAATGCATTTTATAAATATTCAATTTATTTAACAGATATCTTACAACATTACTATTTGGCTTAGGAAATTATTAAAGTAGTAAAAATATTAATTGCACATGTTTGGGGCAGTTTTGAGGCCGCTGTAAATAATGACTCATTTAGAGTAATTAAGAAGTATATAGTATGTAACAATTTAAAGGCAAAACCTCTCTTGTGATGTCTTTTTTAGAGCATGGGAAGAGATCAATTAACTTCCCCGGGCCGAGCGCAGGGGTGTGTCAGACTTTTAATGACTAAAACCCACCCTTGTTTCTTCTTATGCCCTTTTCGAACAACCCGCATCCCCGGCAGGACATAGGAATGTTAATGTCTCTGGCTATGAAACAGAAAAACTTTTGTTCTATGAATGTTTTGTCAATTCATAACTTTTTTTTGTGTTGTCACATACTATAGAAAGTCTTTGCATTATTTTATGCAAATTTCAAGAACTCGTACAACTAAAGTTATTCAATTTTATAGTCCGAAAGACCACATGTGACGTGTTGCGTTTATATTTACTATTACCATTCATTCAGGTAAAAATAAGGAGAAATTACTGTGCCATACTATATTTTCATCATGTAGACACTGTACTTCTATACTTATTCATATAGAAGTACAATATCTACATGACGAAATTGTATGGAACAGTAGTTTGCCTTTATTTTTCAAACAAGGAAATTATTTTTTCTACTGTTGGAGAAAACAAACAAAACTTTAATAATTAAAATCTCAATCTTGATTGATAATACTTAGTGCTTTGACATTTAATGTAAACAATGTGCTTTATTAATACTTTTTATGGTTAATTTTTGATTACACTTAATTTATAATTTAAAGGAAAGTTTTAAATTGCCTAGTTTTTAATTTCTATCTAGTTATATTTCTCCTTATATTAAGAAATGTATTTTATTTATTTTTTATTAAGTAAATACGTACTTACCTGATGTTTTAATACTTTACGAACATACTTAAATGCATTTTGTGTATAATAAACTTATGTTGATAACTCTCTCTTTAAAAGTATACTTTCTACAATAATTCTGTAATGTTTATCTAATGAAACAACATTAACCGCAAGTAAACTGGGGTGTATAGCAACTACTGGGGTGAAAGACAAGTTTTGAGAAAAAAAGCATCATCATAACGGCAACATTTTCTATAGAATTTTTGTATTGCAATAATTGGTTTAAATGTCATATTTTGGTTGTCATTATTGCATTTTGACATTTGTTTTTTTTTCTAATAACTGTTGTCTTTGACCCCAGTAGTTGCAATACACAGTTTACATGCAACATTATAACTAGATAACCTATACTATAATATAACTAGATAATTACTAGTAAATTTAAACATCTTAAGGTGTGTCCAAATATCGAGCGGCAATCGAGCGCGGCTGCCGCGCGCGGCCCGCCGCGCTGTGATTAGACGACTGCCGCGCGCGAACGCTTCTGGCTACCTGCCGCGCGCGAACATTCTTAGTAAACATTAGGCAGTAATTGTGTTTGGACGTATTTCTGCGCACAAACATGGACAACGAAACATCGATTCGTTTAATTGAAATGTATGGATCTTTTAAAGAGTTATGGGATCCTCGACAGAAGGAATATATAAAAATGTTGCGACTAAAAGTTGTTCCTCAAAAAACGATCTACAAAAATGGTCAGATATATTTTTTTCGTAAAATGATAAAAAAATGCATCTAAAAATATTCTTTTTTCTGGAATTTCTGAAGATTTTCGCTTATAACTTTTTTATTTATAGTTCTACGACAAAAAGTTACTGAACCAAAGTTGTAGAGAATTTAATTTGCAACAAAAAATGATAACAACTTTTTTTATCAAATAAATAGTTTAAGAGATATATCGTAAAAACCATTTCAACCCCTATTTTCAAGATGGCCGTGGAACAAGGGTTGCGACCCCACAAACTTGTTTTTAGCTTTACACTGACCCCCCCTACACATCAAAAAAATAAAATTGTGTCCTCTAAAAAGCGCAAGGTAAGGCCTAAAAATGTAACATTTCAATGGACTAGGTAATTAATTTCATAATTGATTGACTCAATATTCTGTAACCTCCGTTGAAAAAGTGGTTTCATCCAGCATTTCCTCGTTAAAATATGTTTCTTCTTAGCTCTTTTACGCAATTTTTTAATAATAAGCAGAGCTACGACACATGCGACCGCTTTCATTTTAGTTCTGATGCCAACTGAAGCGCGCGGCATATCTTGATTGTGCCGCGCAGTACTGCCGCGCAAACATTAGTTGGCTTTGTCCAAACTAGAGCGCGGCAGAAATGTGTCCTACAAATGCCGCGTGTTGCTGCCGCGCTCTTGCTGCTCAATGTTTGGACACACCTTTATAGTTAAAGGTACAATATTATAAAAAGAGCATTTATTACAAATACATATAAATATTTACAAATGATTATATTTTGATGTAAAGAACATTAATAGCTTTAATATAAATTCCACTGTTTCGTACATGAAATGTAGCCTATCAATAGAGTTATCAATTATTTTTATTCTAATGAAAATTCGAAGGGGGCATGAAATGAATGTTTATCAAGGTTTTCTATTTTTATGTTTTTTGCGGGTCGCTCTTGGTTCTTATCAGTCCTCAGATTGCAAACTGTTTGAGACGATTTATGACTCTTTGTCATAGACAAATAGTCTTATTTTTATATTGAACCAATTTGTTACTCTTGAGAACCTTTTCCCAACTATGTTGGGTGTCGGTTTCAAGTACTGCTGTAATAACAGTATTTACCCTGGAGTGACTGCCTATCTGACCTGTACTACCTAGTGAGTAATGGGTAATACGATACCCCTTGGTAAGACAGAGTGTCAGACTTTCTTGTAATATCTTTTTTTCTCGCGGATTTTGATTCAAAATTAAGGAAAAGAGTTAAGAATAATATAATAATAAGAGTGGGCATGGAATTTCTTACCATTTTTTCCCTTAAAGATCTACGTTTTGAAACGGGGAACTAGCTTCGACTTTTTAACTAATAACCCTAGCGCAATTTCTAAATAAACAAATTCGCCACAATTTTGTACTTAAAGGTAATATTAATACAGTCCTTTATTCGCTGATCTCAAAACTAAAACTCCAAGAGGCTTTTTCCGCTAAATTCCGCGAATTCGGTTTAAAGGTGAAGTTTGAATCGGAGGCAGATGCGATTTTAATGACATGAACTCCAATGTATATTTAAATATTCCAAAGTCAGTCAGAAATTGATGATTGCAAATTGACAAATAAATTCAGTTCGGAAGACATTTTCTAAAAAACTGCCTAAACAAAGACTTCTCTCGGCCTTTTGAAAAGCTTTTATTTTATATTTATTGTTTTTTTTATATTTAAAATTTAGAAGTTATTGAACTTAAAATTCCAATTAAATTGACTGTTTTATTTTATATTTATTGTTTTTTTTATATTTGAAATTTAGAAGTTATTGAACTTAAAATTCCAATTAAATTGACTGTATCAGGTATCTGATTAAATTCTGTTATTTTCTGGCAATACGAGATTTATTTATTAATAAATTACTCTAGGTGAGATTCTACTGAAAAATTGTTCTCGTCTGTCTATCGGTCTTTCACCTTTTGACGCCTTAACCGGCTAACAGATTTCTTTAACACATCCCACGCGGGTAAACCCAGGTGTAGAAGCTAGTATAATCACGAGCATACACTTAGCAAAATTCAACAGCGGTCTTTTCTGGCTTTATTGATTAACATTTTTAATTATACGGAAACAATTTTTTTGCGAAATAGGTCTTATATGTCACAGTAGAAACCGTTTTTTTTTTAATCGCGAAATCGCTTTTGGATATTGCTAAATGTATACTTACCTTTCATTGGTCGCGACTGTACATCATAATTAATTCATAAACTAATGCATTTTTAAATTGCAGTACAATCTCAACCTTAAGCCATTAGTATTACGACCACTTTCTAAACAATAGCCTCTGTATCGCTAATAATATGAATTCCATGCTTCGTCAAAATCAACCTAACAATATCGTTACAACTCCGCGTCTTATAGTTTCTTCCCGAACTATCCTTTATCTTAATACTCTTCATCTTATCACACAGCTTACTGACTTCGGATTTCGACTTCTTCATTTCATCTGGCTTCAGTTTCCTAATAGTCGACGAACAACGTTTTTTCGAAGCCTCAACTTCGACTTTCTCCACATTACCTTCACTTACCCGTCTTTTGTATAAGTCAAAATCTGAATCCTTGCTTAGGTAGCTATCGAGGGAGGAATATGTTGTGTCTAACGTTACCTTGTCAATTTTGTGTTCAGTTGCATCGCTGACGATTTTGACGGCTTTTCCTGGGACGTAGGTCGAAGGAACTTTGTCTAGATATGCCATTTTGGGCTTTAAGGGCCCACAAAGAGGGGATACAGAATCAGTGTGAGAGTTGGGCATCAGGAAGTTGGTCTTCCTCGGTCTTTTGACTGTAATAGTCTCGTCAATTATAGAAGGTTTGTCTCTGATCGATATGAGGATGTTTTTAAAGCTGGTTTCTTCAGGGGAGGCCATTATGACGTCTTGTGGTGAACGTTTGTCGTAACTAGCAATTAAATCGTTGAGAATGTTATACTCACTGTTTCCGGGCAGCGTGAAAAGGTTATTGTGTATTAGTATTTGTATATAAAATTATGACTTAATTATAAGGTTAAAAAGGTCGATAACTGTTTGAAAAATCTAAATTTAGTTTTGTCACACGATTCAGTCGTTTTAAGTATTGTCGTTATAGAAACTGTAGTTATGTTATGTTTACTTTTTTGTCCATTCTTTAATTGTATATTCGAACTTAAAAAAACACAAGGAAATAACCATGATTAAATCGTTTATTTTCATAAAAATTGTTATAAAAACAATTATTAGTAAAAACAATTAGTAAAAAAATATAAAAAAGCTAAATAGAAATCTGCAAAAAATTGGCTATAAAATCAATTTTGATGTAAAAATAATATCACAAAAGACAAATAAAACTTAAAAAAAATATCTAAAGAACTGAACCATCAACATAAGAAACACGACGACACATTAACGATTGGACGGATTGTAAACCGTAGGATTCCCGTACGATGAGAGTTTAACCAGTTTTGTATAGGTTAATGTGTCGTCGCGTGCACGGAAGGTTGTACGCACGACTACCAATCAAGCTATCCAAAATCAATTTATACGGATCTCTCATTATACAGGAAATCGATACAAAGCGAAGTCATCTATACGTGATACGAAGTTGCTACCAATGTTAAATGACAGGCTGGACAGTCATTTGATTAAGTATTGGAGCAACTTATATTTAAGTTCAAATCAAAATCAAATCAAAAGTATTTATTTGCTAGAATATGGTACATAAGGTGTTACAGTTAATTGTTTTCAGCATATCCTGCCATAATATGGCGTGCAAATATATTTACAGTTCGTATGTCAATTTAATCAGTCTATATTGCAAATTACATCTTGTATTGACTTATCTTCTAAATAGTCCTTAACGGTATAATATCTCTTTATTAGTAACAGATTAAAGAGTATTTTTTTAAAAATCCTCAGTGGTAGCTCTTGTAAATTATTTGGTAAATGGTTGTAAATAATTATTGACATACAGTATACATTTTTCTTAAATAGTTGCAATTTTATTGGTGGCAGCCGAAGTCTGTCTTTGTGCCGTGTTCGGCTATTAGGCCTGTCAATATTAGGTTCAAATAAACTGTAGTTTTTCTTAACAAAAATACATATTTCGAAAATATATAAACATGGCAAAGGTATAACTTTAAGTTTTTGAAATAATGGCTTACAGCTGTCTAAGAAGTGAGCTCCACAAATAGCTCGAATACATTTTTTTTGGGCTTTAAAAGCTCTGTCAAAATCTACTGAGTTACCCCATATTATAATACCGTATCTAAGTATGGATGATACACCATGGTAAGCCAGTTTTGCAGTGTCATAGTTTACCGTTTGCCTGATTCTTTTCAAGACATATATAAAACGATCTATTTTTGTAACAATTTTATCTATATGTGCTTTCCAGTTGCAATTTTTGTCTATCGTTATACCTAAAAATACACAATTGTCGACAGTTGTCAAGTGAGAGTCTTTATAATGAATATCGAGTTTATCTATGTTTGAATTGAATGTCTGAAATTGTATAATATTTGTTTTAGTCATATTTACTTTCAAATTATTTTTTTCGAGCCAATTGATAGCATTGTCTAACGCCTGGATGATTTCATTTTCTAAATTTTTGTTTGTGTCACTTTTAAGCATTATTGTTGTGTCATCCGCAAATAGTATGCAATCTTTACCTATCGCCTCTAGAATATCGTTGATATAAATTAGAAAAAGTGGTGGGGATAAGATTCCTCCCTGTGGGGTGCCATAATTATTTTGTTTATATTCCGACCTATAGGTATTTTTTTCATTTTTAAAGGTTTTTGTTACTTCAACGCATTGTACTCTTTCTGATAAGTAACTTTTGATCCAATCGTTGGCTTTACCCCGTATTCCATAATGTTCAAGCTTTGAGAGTAGTGTTTTATGGCAAACAAAGTCAAAGGCTTTTGTCATGTCGAGGAACACGCAACTTATCTTAGATTTTTTATTCAGACTTTCAGTTATGTATTTTACTAGCGTGAAACATGCTAAAGCGGTGGAACTGCCCTTCCTAAAACCAAATTGTTCTTTTTTAAGAATATTATATGCTGTTAAAAAGTTCTCTATTTTCACACACATGACTTTCTCAAATATTTTAGCTAGAATTGGAATTAAAGTTATTGGGCGATAGTTGCTCATGTCAGTTTTTACACCTTTCTTATAAAGAGGTTTGACAATTGACCTTTTTAGGCGTGTTGGGAATACTCCCTCCGTTAAAGACAAGTTTATAACGTATGTTAAGGGAGACACTAGACTTCTTGCACATATTTTTAGCACTTTAGTGCTCAGGTCATCATATCCAGTCGAGCTAGTGTTTTTTAGACTGTGAATTATTTTATAAACATCTGATTCATCCACTGGTGTGAGGAAAATGCTTTTATGATTTTGAGAAGTCGTTATTTTTATATCATTTTTCCTGTTATTTTGAGCGGAGTTGGTTGTATTTGTTTGGGATATATAAAAGTCATTAAATAAGTCACATATTTCGTTTGCATTGTCATAAATTTTACCGTTAGTTTTAACTGCGTCAACTTCAGAGTTATTCGTCATATTAATTGTGTTTGTTTTAATCATGTTCCAGGCCGCTTTACTTTTGTTTTTGGCTTTATTAATATAGCCTAAGCTATTGAACTGCTGAGCTTTATGTATACATTTTTTCAGAATTCGATTATAGTTGTCATATATTTTTTTGTTTTGTTTTTTATTATGTTTGCAGAGATGGTATTTTAAATATAGAGTTCGTTTTTTTATGCAGCATCTCTTTATACCTTTGGTAAGACCTCTATTTTTCACCTGTTTAAAAGTATTTTTTATTTTTACAATAGGAAAGCATAGACTGTAGAAAGGGGTTATTAAGTCGTGTAGTTTATCAAAGGCGTCGTTAGTTATTTGAGCTTCGTAAACTTCGGAAAATGATAGACTCGAGATGCAGTTATAAAATTTAATTATATTGTCGTCACTGAGGTCTCTTACTTTTTTAAAACAAAAGCTTTGGAAGTCTTTAACTTGAGAATCAGTTTGTAAGTTAACCGTAATTGATTGAGCCGTTTCGTGGTCTGAAAGCGCTAGACAGTGAGTTGCAGGCTTAGCGTCGTGTATGTTACTTACTATTAAGTCCAAACACGCGTTCTGTCTCGTAGCCAGTTTTATGTGGTTTATTAAGTTGTTATTTCTAAGTATTGACTGTAAGTCATTTGAAGTTTTATTTGTTTTCAATACATCAATATTCCAATCGCCACAGATGATGATTTGTTTATTACCTTTTTTACACAATTTATTGGTGAGAAGTTCTAGATTATTTAAAAATATTGTGGCATCATATGAAGGTGTTCTATATATGCACACTATAATCAAATTAAATTTAATGATTTCAATGGCACAACATTCAAATTGAAAGGGAATGGAGAGGGGCAGATTATTTATTTCTCTGAATTGTAGGTTATTTTTTAATAATATACACGAGCCTCCCCTTCGTTGGTTAGTACGCGAGAAGAAAGATACCAGATTATAGTTATTTAGCCTAAGGTTTTGTTCGCAACCACTTTTAAGGAAAGTTTCAGTTAAGCATATAATATCTATGGAGCCCAGTTCCTTTTGTAGATTTGAAATGGCCACCTCTATTAATTCCTGTTTGTTCAACACTCCAGCAATATTTTGGTGAATTACCGTTACTTTACTATATTTGATTTTGTTCACGAAAAAACCCGGTTTTGATTTGTTTCGTTTTCTCGAAGAAAGCAGTAATTTTGGTTTGTGTAGTTTTTCGCGTTGCCGTATGTATGTTTATTTTGTTCTGGAAAGCGTGTTTATTTTTAAATCGATTAAGAAACTCAGTCTTATATTTTGCGTAGTCAATGTTTGTATTAAGTTTCAAACATAATTGTGATATATAATACTGGTGATGACTTTTCATTGATCCGTCGTAAATGCTATTTATGTAGTCTAAATTGTGTATTTTTATGTATCTACAATTTTTATAATTTTTTATTATTAATTCTAGGTTATAGTTAATTGTATTTTCGTTTAAGTAAGGATTGTATTGTACGTTAGTGATGAATACAGTATTGTTTCGTAGTTTATTAAGGACGTTACACACCTCAGTTATCAAAGAGTATGGGTTTTTGTCATTAGATCCTATCACTAAAACTATAATATCGTCCCACGACAATGTTTTTACGAACTCGTCATTGCAGCTACTAAGAATTTGAGCACTTGTTGCATTGGGCTTGATGAAAGACGTGATTTTGTAGTTATTATTCCATTTGTTTAACCTGCTGTTTGTCATAGTTTTATTGAGTCCGTAGGCCTGTTGATCTCCGAGAATTACTATTTTGTCATGTTTGTCCGTTACACCGATTTCAGCAGTTTCTATCATGCTTTTACGTTGGGATTGATGCTGGTCAGTGGACTCTGTTGCTTCATCCGCATTCATCTCGTGGATTTTTTGTTCTTCAATTTCTACGCATTTATGTGGCGATTGTGGGCAAGTGGGATGTATTCCCTCCAAACTGCATACTGAGCCGGCTGTGTTGAAGGAAATATTACCGGCCTCGCTTGGTGTTTGTGCCACTACAGCCGTGTTAGGTTCCCGAATCGTTGAGGGAGGAAGAAGAAACAGCTTGGATGGAGTGGAGGAACCGCTCGTTCTTGTGACATTTCTTTTACGTGCAGATTTTGGCGTAAGGCACTTTGTTTCTGATGTAACCTTTTTATAAGTCTCTATAACTTTTTGGTATTGCCCGATGTCCATTTTTAGTCTAAAATTTTCTATATTTAAGTTGTCAATCTCCTGATGAGCAGTTTCGAGTTCCGTGGTTAGCCTTTTGATTGTGTCCTTGTAGTTCTCAATTTCGTCGCTGTCATTTATAGAGGTATTTGGCAAGCTCATCATGGTGGTGTCAAGTAATGAGGAATTATTTTTTCGACTGCTATTGAAGATGTTGTCCACTGAGTTAGCCCTCAATGGTTTCCGGACCGTAATGTTATCCATTTTAAAATTAATTGTCGTCAATTGAAAAAAAATAATTTGGAAAAAACAACAATGGAAAAAATGCAAAATTGGAAAAAATGCAAAAAAGATAGCCGGTACTCAGATTTGAACCTGCGCCTCCTTCACTGTAAAGCGCCTCCACACTTGACTCGGCTAGTTTGTCTTGACGAAATAAGTTTAAATATTAACATAGAAAAGTAAGTTATTTTTATTGCATCTTGAATTATGTTTTGTAAATGTGAATCTTTATTATGAATTGTACTAAGTATGTGTAATTGTATTATGGGTCTTTGGCATATGAATATTTTTTTTATACTGAAAATGTATAGCTTGATGTGCTGCCGTGTGTACACTTGTAGCGGACACCGGCCATGCCTTTTTTTCTTAAACTGTTTTAGGTTATTTTATACAATATTTACTCGCCAAAATTTTAATTATCAAGATTGAGATATCGTTTAATATAATGATATGTCAAAAAGAGTCCGGTGTCATCAACAAGTCTGCAATTCGATTTTTAAAAAATACACAAAAAGTATAAAATATCATAAAACATAACATAACAATCAAAAATAAACAGAAAAATTATAAAATAATACGTGTAACAAAACAGAACTATAAATATATTTCGACGGAATTAACTTTGTCAAATATTTTGCTCAAATATTCTATGAAAATTATATAGGGCAGTGAACGGCATACGTTACTAACCAAACTATCTATATTTATATCTATTGACCATAGAAAAATCATATAAATTTACTTTTTTATTCTAGGATAACGATACTCGTTATGCATGTGTACAGTCAACAAAAGAGATAACTAACTAGGCTCGTTAGACGCAGTTTAAAATTTCTTAAAAACCCATTCCTGTCTTCGAATAAAGTTAAATTTATTTGATATTTTTTATTACAAACAGTTTATTAGATAAAATTAAATTTGAGTTGAGGACGTACATCGGTTTTCAAGAATAAAGTTATGATTCCGAACTCGGCAACAATCAGCAGTGCTGTTGTCGCGCTGCTGCCCTAAGGTGCTGCCCAGCAATGCTGCCTCCCGCGCTGATTCTGAGCAAGGCAGCAGTGTCACTCTATTCGTGTTGAAGCTTTGTTGTGTATTCGTTACTTTACTTTGAGTTGACAAGATGTTGATTGATGACCTACTTTTATTTGTACTGTTGCGCGTCACTACTGGGGCCTTAGTCTGCTATTACAATGGTGTCAGAATGGTCGATCACTGATCGCATAATGGTTGATTTTGACAAGTTTAGTATGTAGTAGATTATCAAACTTGTCAAAATTAACCATTATGCGATCAGTGATCGACCATTCTGACACTATTGTAATAGCAGACTAAGGCCCCTGGTCTGTCGCGGCAGTAGGGTGACACTGACGCGCAGCAGTGCTGCCGCGACATTGCTGCTTACCTCGGAATGTAATCTCATAATGAGCTTATAGAAATTGTATGAGGACCAGTAGTGTCGCGGCAGCGTGGTTTGGAATCATCTTTATCTGACCAGCATGGTTATTTAACTCTTTAACTGACTGTACCTAATTAATATTAACATAATATCACTTAAGCATTGCCTACCTAAAGATTGCTGCACCCGTCCATTAGCCTAAATTGCTCAACCATTCCCTAGTCAAAAATTGCTATACCATTTTTATAGCTCCATTATTCAGCCAATAAAACAACTTGGTTGTACTCACGTTACGCAATGCGGGGCTCCATACAGCCGGTGTTGCCTCACGTAGGCCAACACGGCGTCATCAGTGAGGTACTTGGCGCTCTCACCGCGCCGGACTAGACGTCTGATCTGAGTCGAACTGACTTCATTGGCTATGTAATTCGTTACTAGGATCACGTTGTTCTGCAAATAATTTTAGAGCTTAAATTATCTAGTTGTTTATTTGTATAATATCGTATCCTTACTAATATTATAAAAGCGAAAGTGAGTTTGTTTGTTTGTTACCTCTTCACGCTTAAATGGCTGAACCGATTTTGATGAATTTTGGTACAGAGATATTTGGGACCCTGGAGACGGACATAGGCTATTTTTTTTAAAAGATTGAAAAATGAGGGAGAAAGAGGGAAAAAACGGGAAAACTTGGCATTGCTATTACAATAAATAAGGCGGTAGGGCAAAATGGCAGGTACCTGCAAATCAGGAACGGGGAACTGTCTTATCCCGAATTTAACGCGGGCGAAAGCTAGTTAATATTATAAAAGCGAAAGTTTGTGAGGATATACATCCTGACAAACTTTCGCTTTTAGTATGGAAGGAGTAATAGAAGAAGAAAACATGCTGCGCTGACCACAAATAATTTCGGAATTTACAACTCTACTTGGTTTAGAAATGTGTTAGGGTCAGTTCACACCGAGACGCGACGCGACGCGACGGTGCTGTAAGAAGTTCGTGATTTCGCGCCGCGCCGCGCGCGGCCGCGATACGCATCGCAACGTCGCGGGGCGCATCGTAAAATCGTCGGCAACACGACGCCTCGCTGCGCAGCGAGACGCCGCGCGGCGCAGCCGAATGTGTCAACATTCGCCACGTGCTTCTGCCCCGGCCCGCGTCCCGCGTTTACCCCCCTCAGTCTACCGTTTGCAAGCGCGTGAGAGTGACGTTGACGTATAAATTGGCGGGTGCAATAATAATATGGAGATCGAGGAGAAGTTAATTTTTTTGTGATGTCTTCCTTTTAATTTTATTTTTGTATTTTTCTTGCTCTGCCTCTTCTGCAAGAAGTCCGATTATTACATGATCCCAGTCTATCATTATAATTTCACTCGAGTACTCGACCGAACTGCATCTACACGAAGTCTGGACGGAAATAGTACAGACAAGTTGCCACGGCGGCCTCGACTGCGCCTCGCGGCGCATCGCGGCGTTGAGAGGCGCAGCGCCGCTCTTGCACGCCGCGAATACCGCTGCGTCGTGATGCGTCGCGCTAAGTCGCGAGGCGTCACGAGGCGCACTACTGCGCCTCGTGACGCCTCGCGGCGTATAGCGCGATGAAATGTGTATCTTTTCGTGTAGAAAATAAAGTTATATTTTGAGTAGCTCTTTTAAAGTGTGCGCGCAGCGTCGCGTCTCGGTGTGAACTGACCCTTATTGCTTTTTATGTTAAAACTAACTTTTGCCCGCGGCTTCGCTTGCGTTAAATTCGGGGTAACACAGTTCCCCTTTCCCGATTTGCAGGTACCTGTAGTTTTTGCCCTTGAGCCTTATTTATTGTAATAGCTAAGCTAAGTTTTCTCTTTTCTTCCCTCTTTCTCCCTAATTTCTCATTTAAAAAAAAAATATTAGACACCTATTACCCAGTCTCCAGAAGTGAATTGAAGACGTAACAAGCAAACTTACTTTCGCTTTTATAATATTAATAATTTTAGTAAGGATTCATTCTATGTTCCAATATGGCTGTCGAATTCATTAAACGCATTAGACGAATCTAATTCAATTAAGTTCCGGTGACGAGTGAAATATACCTAATGCTGCGAAGCGTCCCAAATTGTTGTGTGTTTGACGAATGGCATATTGCAATCAATCACGAATGCATCAGCCAAGCGTGACAACATCAGTTTATTATTATTTTTCTGGGGTGGGAAATCATCAAATAACTTCCCCCGCTCTGGGCGGAACGGGGGGGAGGTGCCAGACGTCTTGTACTGACTAAAACCCACCCATGTTCCTTCTATTGCCCTTTACGTTCCGGGGCCGCGGTATCTCTTTCGAACAACCCGAAACTCCGGCAGGCGGAGCCTCTGGCAAGCCCCTCTGCTTTGCTGACATCTCTTTGAGGCGCGCGTGAAACACAAACGCGCCGTCGACACGGCCTGTCGTCAATAGACGGACGGACGGTGAGCTACCCATTGCTCACCGTCCACAGGCCCGTATCTACGGTGGCCGGGAGTCGTCTCGCGGCGCCCGACGCCCGGGGCGTCTCCCGTGACGGCTGGGTTGGTTTGAGGTTCTCTCCCTCAAACGCCCGGCCACCTACTTCATTAGCATGACTGTTTGAAACAATATAAATAAATGAATCTTTAACTACACAAATGTCCTTTTTTGGTATTATTTGTCGTGTCGTTGAGCTCCTTGAGTTATGAGTCGAACTACACGATAACTGACAAATGCTTGCACTGACTGGACAGGTCCACTCAATCTGTGTGGTGCTTTCTTAAAAAGAACATTTCAGACACTAATCTGCATAGTCCTCATGTAAGTTGACCATAATTTTTGTCTGGACTTTATAAGAGACTATGACCTCTGAGTTTGTTTCGGTTGTTTCTTCTCAGAGTACGGGTACGAAACACCGGCCTCGTCTAGTTTTTTTTTAAAAGACGTGTAAAAGTGTTTGTGAAAACCTACTTGCAAAATAAACATCATTTATCATTTAACTGTGTGGTTAGATTTTGTAAGTCATCATTATTTTGGATATAACATAACATCACGCCGGTAATTCCTAAAGTGTAATGGCTAGGAGCGTAGCTACTGATGTAGCAAAGACACGGGTAATCAGAGTTTCTGACGTGTGTTGGAAAATTACAATTTTTTTTTAAATCTCCTTTTTGAATTTTGATAAGAGGTTCATGAATGAAAAATGAAGAATGAATGAAAATTTTACTTATCGCGGCCCAATAGTCTTTATTATCAAGGACAAGAAAGCTCAAATTGTCAAGCTCGCTACACTCGTACTTCAAAGAAGTTTGCCTAAAAAGCTGAAATTGTTATTTCATAATCCTTTTTACGGGCATTACCGTAATCGGGTTCAAAAGCCTCCAATATTTTGCGTAGTCGGAGTAATTTTTAGGGTTTCGTGCCTCAAAAGGAGTAAACGGAACATTATACCCATTTTTTTTCGGGTGGGAAATCATCCAATGACTTCCCCCGCTCTGGGCGGAGCGGGGGGGCATGTCAGACTTGTACTGACTAAAACCCACCCATGTTCCTTCTGTTGCCCTTTACGTTCCGGGGCCGCGGTATCTCTTTCGAACAACCCGCAACCCCGAACATTATACCCTTATATCTGTCTGTCTGTCAAGACCCTTTATCACGGGAACGCGTAGAAGTATCAAGTTGTAATTAAAACCATATCCTCAAGTCTGTGGTTTCTTGGAGATATGAAAGAATCAACTCACTAAGTCTATGCAGTCAAAATAGCCGTTAATGTCACAAGTTTGTGCGGAACCTTCGTTGCGCGAGCCCGACTAGCATTTGGCCGGGTTTTTGTTTTCAAAATTATGTTTGTCTTGGTGTGAACATGTTATGAGAAGGAATGAAACGCATGTGACTAATACAGTGAAGGTCTGGCTGTTTGTGTATGTGCGATTGAATGTTTGTAAACGCACCCACGATACAGGAGAAATTTCTTGTGAGGGGCAAAGTTTTTTTTTTTTAAATAAAAAAATAAAAGTAAACTTCTGGGAAACTATCTGTACCGGCTGTCAAAGATCTACAAATGGCAGCACGGAGGAATCTCGGTATATAACGGGTAGTTACCCATCCACAGACCAACCTAGGCAGGCGCAGCTTCACCTAAAGATCGACCCGAGCGGCTCTTATTATCTAGCCACGAGCTCGTCTCGAGGTGTAAGTATATATATTAATATGATATTTACCCTATGTTTATATGGACATGTAATACAATGACGGGCGAAGCACATATGACTAAAAGAGTGATGGATCTGAATGTTGATGGACAGAGCGAGAGGAAAGTCAAAGAAAAAATGGATTGTGTAAGGAATGATATGAAGGTGAAAGGAGTAAATGATGCCGTGACGTCTGATAGGGGAGAATGGAAGAAGAAATCGTGTTGCGCCGACCGATGAGCTGTATCTATGTGTCATCATCCGCTAAGCATTTTCCCAACTTTGTTGGGGTCGGCTTCCAGTCTAACCGGATGCAGCTGAGTACCATAGTTTTACATGGAGCGACTGCCTATCTGACCTTCACAACCCAGTTATACTGGGTTATACGATACTCCTTGGTAAGACTAGTTGTCAGACTTTCGGGACACGAGACTATCTGTCAAACATCTTCAAATGGCAGCAAGGAGGAAACTCGGTATATAACGGGTAGTCACCCATCCACAGACCAACCTAGCCGAGAACCGAGCGGCTCCTATTGTCTAGTCGTGTAAGTATATACAGAGTGTTAGGTTAAACGAGGGACTTATTGAGGGAGGGTATTCAGTATTCGATTCTCGTCCCAAATATGTAAAAAACCTATAACCTTAATTTCTGACGTAATTGTCCAATAAAATACATTATTCATGAACACTGAGCGCGAGAGATGTAAACTGGTAAACAGTGAAGTAAATCACGCGGCAAAATACCTACGCGCCGATCGATTCTACCGAAAAGGCGTCCTAAGCCAGGTTTAAAGTATGAAGGGAAAATGGATTATACCTAAAGGTCATTGACATGCACACATGTTCTGCGATAGTATTAAATCGCTAGCGCAAGGGTATATACACGTTGCGAGACTTATGCGAAATTTTTGGTATGGTTCTGTCTTTTATTTATTAGTGTTTTTTTTTTTGTTCATATTTTTATTAGTATCATGTAAGTATGCACTATTGTGGGTTTGAATACGTCCCTCGTTTAAACTGACATACTGTATATTTAATATGATATTTACCCTATGTTTGTAGAGCATATCCGATTCGTATATGAACCGGCCCGGGTCACTGCCGGCGCGTGTCACCACCACAAGCCCGTGACGGCCCACTATGTTCTCCAACTGGAAATGAAAATCACGATGGTCATTAAAATGATATGTCTTAACCAGTAGAAGGTCATTACGAGATGTGAGACACTGGAGCTCAATAAAACGCAGTGACTGAGTCCTTACAATAATTTTAATAACACTTTCGTGCTATTACAATGATAATAAATAAATAATAAATATCTTGGGACAACTCACACACGGCTATCTGATCCCAAGCTAAGCAGAGCTTGTGTTATGGTAACCAGACAATTGATATACATACTTATATAATTTATAAATACATACATATTATAGATAAATCACACCCAGACACAGAACAAACAATCATGCTCATCACACAAAGTTTGTCCTGGGTGGGAATCGAACCCACGACCTCCGGCTCAGCAGTCAGGGCCACTAACCACTAGACCAACAGGCCCGTCCCGCCCGCCCGAATGATGTATTGGGGCGTTTTTCAAAAAAGGTGTACATAGCGAATTTGGGGTGTCCCCTCACTTTAGCTATTTTTTATAATTTTTGTATGCACCGTACTCAAATAAACTGCATATTTATTTAATAGTTACATGTTTAAGTTATAAAATTGCCTAAAATATGCAACCCAATTATCACTGTTATTAAAATATCATAAAATTAACATTAAAAAACGTGTAAAATATTCGTGTCCCACCTGCATGTTTGGAACTTTTAAGTCTCAGGTAAGATTAGCTAAATTAAATGGAGTCACTGTTTTAGGCTCAGTAGACGTATGTTGAACTCATAAATACAATTTCGAGCTTTTAATTTCGAATTTGGGTTTTAATAATTCAAAATACTATATTTATTGTTGTCCCAGGAATATGTCAGAACCGGAATTCCGGTATACGTCACGATAATTTTTTCAATACTTCAACGCAATATTACCCTAAAATATTCTTATTTTTCATTTCTGGCAACATTTATCTTGTCTGTGGTGTCAACCGCCATTTTGAAACAAACCTCAGTGTCAACAAAATCTGTGACTAAAGCGGGCGCGTTACGGTGGTGCAGAATTGGAGTTCCAGCTAGTAACAGGATTTTATGAGGTATGTAGCAAATTTTCAAGTCATTTGCCATAACACAATGATATTTCTATTTATAACTTATTGTAAAACAAGTCAGAAGTAGTCATAAAGTGAATACAACAGCTTGAATTATTGTTAGAAGTTTTGTAGGTATGAATTCGTCACATCGGGATCGTCACGTATTGTATAGCCGGAAACATTTTGTGACGCACCGGAACTCATATTTTGACTGTGAAACGATAGACTGTGTAAGTAGTTAAGTACCTTAAGATTTTAGTAATAACCTGTTTTTACTTTAGATTATTAATAGACTTAAAATAAAAATGTTCGACCAAATATTACTCCGTTTATACTTTGCTTATTTTTTTCTAGTTAGTCACATAGAATTCCAGATAGTCACTGTCCCATATTTTACCGAGACAATAAACCTATCCTATTTAAGAAATATTTAGTTATTCGATAATATTTATATAGTTGTAGTTGACCCTCAATTTGTTGTTTATATTATTTGTAATCTCGTTCAATTTCATTTTAAGTAGTAGGAAGAAATGTAAAGTTTTAATGGTCAAAAGTTCCGCCCGTTACGATCTCGAAATTAAAATGATTGCTAAGCGATTATTATAGTGATTTATCTATGTTTAGATGGTTAAGTTCAAAGATTTGAAGGTTTATTAAATAAATATTAAAAATAAATTTTCATAACAACTCATATTTTGCATTTTATTTACACTTTTCCTTTGTGACGAACCGGAGCACGTTCCTGTGAACCCTTGCATAAAAATAAATATTGCCACGTTGTTTTGCGTAATACTGATGTATTTTTTTTATTTTTTACTTTTTAAGGGTATATTTAATCAAATGAGATAAGAATTTACAGCAAAATTTAAATAACACAAAAATCGGTTCCGGTTCGTCACGTGTACATCTTTTTTGAAAAACGCCCATTGACGGCACGGTTGGCGCAGTGGCTGAGCGATCGACTACTGCACTGCGTGTCGCGGGTTCGATCCCCGCACGGAACAAATATTTGTATGACCTACAGGTAGTTGTTTCGGGTCTGGCTGTTTGTGTATATGAGTTTAAATGTTTGTAAACGCACCCACGATACAGGAAAAATCCTAATGTTGGGCAAAGTTTAAAAAAAAAGTTTTAATAAGATTATAAGTTGGACCGATGTTTGTCCGATCTCGAATCTAGAATATAAAACTTCTTCCTTGTGGAGGAAGAATTTTTTTCTTATATTTGACAATATACTTAGAAATATCTATAAATTACTAGCTGTGCCCAGCGGTTTCACCTGCTGGGGTTTAGGGTATGAAAAATAGATGTTAGCCGATTCTCAGACCTACCCAAAATTTCATAAGAATCGGTCGAGCCGTTTCGGAGGAGTACGGTAACTAACATTGTGACACGGAAATTTTATATATTAGAAGATTTTAACCTGCGCCTGATTTAAGGTGGTTAGCAATGAGTATCATACGTTTGTTAATCCGGGCGTAGACACGAGGTTAAACACTAGGGCCATGGGGTCCGAGTGTTCAACTAGTTGTTTTGGATATCGCCAAACGGTTGATTGACACTTAACTTAACATCCATTGGCCAAAGAATCTGTTTTGCCATCCAACGCGGCAATGCTAGCAGCCTCCTGAACACTTTTCCAAATTGACAGCGATGAGGATGAGGATTTTTTTCTGACGCCCTTTATTTCATTTTAGGGACTTGTAAATACTTACTTACTAAATAATTTATTTAAATTGATGAATGACATTATTTATTTTTTCTTTATTATTGATCCACTATACTTCTTCAGCAACACGTTGACGAAGTCAGAAAGTTTGTCTAATAATTATCACAGACAGCCTTAAGTCGGCTTTCAGTCTAACCATTACCTGAATATCAGTATTCTAAATACAAAGAGCAACTGCATATTAGACAAATACGGTAACCCTTGGTACGTCTGGTTGTCAAACAACCCATCCGTGAACCGCTTTTAACAATTTAACACAAAATAGTAACGAATACTCACGTCTAAATCAGCCTACAACTCCAGCGATATTTGACAGTTCGGTTCCACACAATCTGAGGTCTGAGGCACATATTGATGACTTTTATGCCATAATTCGTAAGCGTATCGCATCTCTGATGTGGCGGGTGCGTGGCAGCGCCAACAGTCTCTTGATGACCGTAGCAGATAGGACCGATGACGTTATTTGTAAACACTGGACGACGGCGTTAGTGTTGCCTTGAAACCGTAACCAGAAATAATGTGTGTGTGTGTGTGTGTGTTGTTATTATGTATGTATTATAAGTTTTGACATTTAATGAATTGACCTAAGTATTTATGTTCTAACATTAGTTTGTAAGTTCTGTATGTCTTTACTAACAATAATGGATTGTATTAATCTGACAAATAAATAATAAAAAAAAATATAATAATTTGACACCATCCTACTTTCCGTTCCGCTTTTCCATCAAATTAACTCTACATCGAGAAATTAAATTATATTGGGGTCGGTTTCCAGTCTAAATGAATGCATCTGAAATTCTGAATACCTGTTTTTCATGGAGCGAGCTGCCTATTTGACCTCTACAACCCAGTTAGTACTGGGTAATACGAAACTCTTTGGTTAGACTGATTTTGAAAAGCCGGATGTTGACCCGGCTTTTCATCGGCTAAAACGTGCTCTCTGGAACCTTGATATGTAATAAATGGTCACCCACTGATTACATATCAACCTTGGCAAGGGCTGAATTTTGCAGATAGACCCGATCAATATTTATATTGATACATAAAACACTTACTTGAAAAAATGATTTGCAAAAAAAGAAATGACTTCCAAAAAAGCAGACATTTTTTTTTATTATTTCTACCTTTTTATTTGTTGAATGTATGTTGGTATCTAACACAAATTCTTATCGAGTATTCATTTTCCATTGCTACTAAAATATATATTTAAACATATCCATATTATAAATACGATGAAAAAATATGTATTATAGAAAATAACCTACTGAAGGAATATAGATAAAATTGACAGGGGACCCCTTCGGGAGTATACCCTTTCGATTATAAAAAGGATTTTGAAAATCGTTCTACAATTGACGGAGATATCGCGTTACAGGGACCTTCACTAATGTCCTTTTTTTGGTATTGTTCGTCGTTTCGTTGAGCTCCTTGGGTTATGAGTCGAGCTACACGATAACTGACAAATGCTTGCACTGACTGGACAGGTCTACTCAATCTGTGTGGTGCTTTCTTAAAAAGACCACTTCAGACACTAATCTGCATAGTCCTCATGTAAGTTGACCAAGATTTTTTGTCTGGACTTTAAAAGAGACTATGACCTCTGAGTTTGTTTCGGCTGTTTCTTCTCAGAGTAGTCGGGTACGAAACACCGGCCTCATCTAGTTTTTAAAAAAAGACGTGTAAAAGTGTTTGTGAAAACCTACTTGCAAAATAAACATCATTTATCATTTATTACAAACATTTTAAAAAAATAATGTATAATTTGATTTTGAAAACCTCCTCCTTATTTTGCAGTGGATTAAAAAGTACTTACATCTTCTTCAGACCACAGCCCGGGCGTCGCGAAAGACTCCAACAGATCAGCTCCGCATAACAGTTTGACAGTCACACCGCTTTCTGGCACATTGCCGTTCAACTTCTCCATCAGGTTATCTGGCTCATCCAGACTGTTTAGGTTAATGATGTCGTCTGGCAGCCATGATGGAGGGTCTGGATCGTTCTGGCCTGTTAGGTAGTTGTTGATGGTATCCTGGTGGGTAAGCAGACGATTTTACTTAGTAGCAGTTTCCAAAATGTTTCAAATGGGTTCGATCCCCGCACGGAACAAATATTTGTATGACCTACAGATAGTTGTTCCGGGTCTGTCTGTTTGTGTATGTGAGTTTAAATGTTTCTGAACGCACCCACGATACAGGAGAAATTCCTAGTGTAGGGAAAAGTTAAAAAAAAATACTTGTCACCAATAAAAGGGGAATTTTTTTTTTTGGATGAGATATCATCAATCACAATCAAAAGTCATTTATTCAAATTAGGCTGATAATCAGCGCTTTTTGAACGTCACATTACAAGAGACAGTCACACAAAAACGCCCTGCCCTTCGCCACTTCCTAGTGTTTTAGCTGGGAAGAAGTGGCGAAACAAATAACTTCTCTCGCTCTGGGCGGAACGGAAGGGAGTGTCAGACTTTTACTGACTAAAACCCATCTGACATAAACCCATGTTTCTTCTTTTGCCCTTTGCGTTTCGGTGCCGCGGTATCTCGTTCGAACTACCCGCTACCGCGCGCGGTGAACACGCGCGCCTTTGACACGGCCTCTCATCACTAGATGGGCGGACGGTGAGCTACCCATGGCTCACCGTCACAGACTCGTGTCTACGGTGGCCGGGGGTCGTCTCGCGAAACAAGTAACCTTGAGGGTAACTATTTGGTACTCTTTCACGCAAAAACTACTGAATAGATTTGGATGAAATTTGGCACACAGATCTGTTTACAACCTGGAAGAAGTCTTAGTACTTTATTCACCGTGACGCGGCAGTTTAGTCACAGTGATAACGCGGTTCAATATCCAAGAATCTAGTTTTTGTACTTTAAGCTCTGTATGTTGTGACTTTTTACGTTAATTACTTATAATCTTATCAATCATAAAAATAATGATTTCATCTATGATGGATGACTATTGATATAAGTTATTTTTTTACAATTAATCGCACAGTAAGAAGTCGTTCATGTCATTCAAGTTTAATCAATGAGTGATTTGTTGATTTCATGCTTTAGTTAATGACAAACATTTACCTAGATAAGTTACGGAATCAGGCGGTACTTTAAGGATGTAGCAGTTTTTTATTGGACAAAGACAAACACAAATATTTTTATTTGTTAAACATAGGTGGGTCAGCTACCGTCATCATCATTCCAGTCTCATCGGATTCAGTTGAATACCAGTATTTTACATGGAGCGACTGCCTATCTGACCTCCGACGGCTTAACGTGTTTTCCGACGCTCAGGAAACTCTCTATGTACTAGGTTGTCAACCATCCACGGCAACCGAGGCAACACGGCTTTAGCTGAAGCCTATACAGGGTGATTTTTTTAAGTAATCTCGAGCCCGATTTTAATAAAAAACCAAAACTACTACATTTGTTTTTTGAAAAATCGTTTTTCATAGCCAGGAGTCGAAACTGTTGATTTTGGATAAAAACATTCTTTATACCATTCGATAGTGTCGCTAAAATGGATCAATTTCTGGGAAGTAGTGGCATACGGCAAATTAAGGATAGAGCTCATTATTGATAAATACGAAATAGTCAACATATCAACGAAACGTTGAATAAAATCACTATTGGCGCCAATTCACTTATAGGTTCTAATTTCAATTGCTTGTCATTTATTTTTCTTTTAATGTGACATCAAACAGCGAAAAGTTAAAAAAAAAACTAAAATAAATTCTATGCTACTTGAATTCGCAGCGTCAAAAGGGCCCTAGTTTCAACGACAGGTCGTAGTATGGGCCGATCTAGTAAGACAAAAAGGTTATTGAATTATATAAAGCAAGCATATTATAAGCATATTATAAGTTGGGGGATTACATTAATGATATGAATGCTTGGCTCGATGCCGGTCCTGCTCCACAACCATAGGGGCAAACTTATTGATCAGCATCTGAAGTTATTGTGGCAGCTGTAGAAGATTGTAAGACTATCTTTGCATTGTATAGACTCAATTTCCTAATATTGTGTAATTGTAATGCCCATGTGTGAGTATTATGTAGTTTAATTGACTCGACGGTTGCCCTGGTGGTTGAGAGATTGTCATGCTCACTTAAATGTCTCGCCATAGTATAAAGAGGGGAAAAACGATAACTTCATACAAACGCGTAGCGCGCGGCTTGTATGTGTGCGCCGTAGTATCTATGCGTCGCCGCACGCACACTAAACAAAATCTCGGCTCCTTTCGCGCTGCGCCAGTCGGGGCTAACACTGCACGAGGTTCGCGCATCACGGCTTTTCGGCACCGCTAAACGAATAAAAAATGTCTGCTAACCGCGGGAGAAAGTATTGCTGTGTGTTTGGGTGTCTTAATAATTCATCAATTCCAGAATTGTCTCAGTTCAAATTACCTATTGAACAGGAAAGGTAAGCTACTCACTTATTCTAGCATAATTCAATTTTTTACTTCATAATGAGATACCTACCTACCTACTGACTTCTTTTTGTTGTATTAGCATATTAGTTTTCTATCACACAGAGGAAGTAGAATAGAATAGAATATACTTTATTGCACACCAAAATCTACGAAACAAAACTGTTTTACAAAAAGATGTTAAGAGCCATTTCACATTTTCGCCCAAATTTTTAAGACTTTGAGCTTCTCTATTACCATCTAAGTAATATCTAGAATTTATTGAATGAATACAAAATATAGATTAATCGTTTATAGTGTCGTTTAATGTAACACATTTACTAAAATCGGTTTGTTTAATTTATAATGACACATCTCCCACAACCATTTTACTGAAAAATTGCCGCAGAGTCTACTTCTGAGTCCTAAATCTATCAATAATACTTATAAATGAAACTAAACAAAATACATACAGGTTCAGACATATATTTAAATTGTCGTTTAATGAAATAGATTCCTGAATTATATTACCATTAATTAGTAAAAAAATAAATTCTTAGACCAATTTTTAACTTTTATTTTGTTTTTTTTTACGTGTTTTTTGGTTCAAATACATGGTAATTATAAAAATAAAATTATTCAGAAATAATCTATGTTCTTTGGGAAATCGAACCCTATAGTTATTTTGAAAATATTTGCATATAATTTGTCAAAATATCAATTTGAACATCAGTCTAAATTACAATAACATATAAATACTAATACAATACTAAAATAAAATTTACCAAATCATATTACGATTACGGCTCAAGATTGCTCTCGTGTTACACTGTTTATATTGCACGTGTGTGGCTCGCTACGCACACATAAACAATGACGCACTCTTTTGCCTAAACTCGAGCGCAATCATTTTGTGAAATGGCTCTTAAATCTATGGTTACAATGGCGGTCTTATCGCTAAGAAGTACCGCGAGTTATCGCGAAGTAGGTAGGTAGGTAGGTCTACTTTCCCACTAGAATGTTTGTTTACGTTTAGTTGTGCCGATTTCTCAGTATTGTAGGTATATTAACTAAGTACCTAACTACCCACAGTTATGAAATCGTAATTAAAAATAAGTTATTGACTAATTTTAAATTATATACAACATTATTTTTAGTATATGCGAAACCTGAATATAGTTTGTTCAGAATAAGTAACTGAATCGATTCCAATAGTTTTTACACCATGTTATATTTTGTCCCAAAAATATTAATAAAAGGTTACGAGTTGGACACTTAGTAGGCATACGAAATCATACGGCGCGCAACAAGGTCACGGCAGGTCAAAGCGACAGTACCTACGTGCGGCGTAGTTTGTGCCGCTCCGTGGCCGTGTTTTTGTACGGACAGTCAGGTTAAATAACAAGCTTATAACTTAAAAGCTTATAACTTAAAAGTGACAACCCTATGACAGTAGGCAATTATATCGCGAATTGGGCCGGAGATAACCTACTTCCCCTCTATTTACTTTGGTCTCGCTGACGGTGGCGTGTATGTCGGGTCATTTAGTTCCCTTCAAAATGGTTGAGCTGAATGGGGCTGATATATGCGTCATGTTCGTGAACGGGCGCTGTCAGTTGTGACTGGTCATCTATTAGCCGCCACGGTTTGTTTTAATTTATTTATTTATCTAATAGATTACCCTTGTTTTTGCTTTTACTCTGGACGCTCTTAATGTGCTCGTTTTTCTACATCGTTCTCACATGTACTTTTGATCTCAACATGAATGATGTATCCATGGTTTTGTAAAATATTATGATTTAAAAGAGTGTCCATGGAGTTTCTTGCCCATTCTTCTCCATAGAGATCTACGCTTTGGAATGGGCAACTACATTACTTTCACAAGTTATTATGTCTTGTGACTGGGACTGTAGCAGAATCTTTTTTTTTGTTTTCATGACATTCAAAAGTGCCTGTAATGGTCTAATTGAAATAAATGATTTGATAATAACTAGCTTTTGCCCGCGGCTTCGCTCGCGTTAAATTCGGGGTAACACAGTTCCCCTTTCCTGATTTGCAGGTACCTGCTACCTGTAGTTTGCGCCTTGCGCCTTATTTATTGTAATAGCAAATTTAAGTTTTCCCTTTTCTTCCCTCTTTCTCCATCATTTCTCACTTTAAAAAAGAAAATTAGCCTATGTCCGTCTACAGGGTCCCCACTATCTCTGTACCTTGTAAAATTCTTGAAAATCTGTTTAGCCATTTAGGCGTGAAAACGTAACAAACAAACACATTTTCGCTTTTATAATATTAGTAAGGTACTACCAAAAGCGATAACAAATACTCCCGAGGTGACTTTATCGGTGATAATTTTGTGCAATTAATTTCCATTAATTTTAATGTGATATTACGATAGCATGCATAATGAAAACATTCAGTTTTCTGCACTTGATGTGTCGATTTTTATCCTTACTAATATTATAAAAGCGAAAGTGAGTTTGTTACCTCTTCACGCTTTAATGGCTAAACCGATTTTGATGAATTTTGGTATAGAGTTAGTTGGGAACCAGGAGACGGACATAGGCTATTTTTTAAAAAAAAAAAGAGTGGGATATGAGGGAGAAAGAGGGAAGAAACGGGAAGACTTAGCGTTGCTATTACAAATCAATAAGGCGCTACCGAATTTAAGGCGAGCGAAGCCGCGGGCAAAAGCTAGTATTATATAAAATTCAATCCTTCCAATCTCACTCAACCGTAAGCTATTCGACATGTATCTTGCCTATACCAAGTATAAGAGAACAGCGTGGGCACGACAATAAATCTTTGCTTACTCCACAAAACGTAAAATAAGAAGTTCAAAAAAGTTCAAAACAAAACTGTCGCAATCAATACCTATTTCTGACCTTAAACTTCCATGGCTACGAATACCGCTAGGAATCTTGCTAGAATGATACAATCCACCTTTAGAAAGTGTGATGACGAAGTTTTTTCAAGTAGTGGAACTGTCAAGTAATAATAATAATTACCTGATGATGCTGCAGTGTAAGCCTGGTCCTCGTCCACCCGGACTGCTGTGTCTCCCACTCCGATATCTTCACCCATGATGATGACCTCAAGGCCAACTTCAACATGGCTATCCTAAAATCACATTAATTTGATTAGTACTTTCACCCAAACTTCCAATATCATTACGATATGATATTTATTAAACAAATATACATATATTATATTTGTTTAATAAATATACTTTATACTTTTATTTGATACGGCGGTCTCAACCCCCAAAACAAACCCGGCTTGATTTTGGCTACCACCCCTACTTTTTAAATCATAGTGTATTGTATAATAATACAGGCCCAAGTATACCGCCTTGGAGTATGAAGAGTCTTACCATTGCACTGATGACGAGATTTGATTTTATACAAACGATTAAATTATAAAAAAGTATAAAAAGGACATAAATAAAATTACAGCTAAACCCATAGTGAATATGTTGCATAAGTGAACTGCAGCATAGAACTGATGTTTTGCATTATCAATTTTACAACTATGAGAATGTTTGATAAAAAAAAAATCATAAATATTATTGATACTAATTACAATATTATTATTAATAGTACGAGTTCAATAGAAAATAGGCTGCCTCATAGCAATGGGAATTTACTAGGCCCATTATGTATGTAAACATGCACTACTGTTAAACATTTAGTTGCATGTTTATATTAATCGTCAACTGTGTTGGTGTCGGTTTTTTTAGTCAAACAAATCGACGGTCCCTACGTAGGTACGTAAAGCCATGTCGAAAATGGCATTTTTGTTTTATTGTATCATTGGCTTTAGATTATCTATGCGCACATGCTGACATACGATTTTCATTTTAATTTAATTTATTTACGTTATTTTAGAAATCGTATAAGAGAACAAGTATTATAAAATACAACGAATAAGTGTCGTAGAAACGGTAATCTATCAGTTTTTCCAATAGTCCATTGAAATGTTACATTTTTTAGGCCTAACCTTGCGTTTTTTAGAGGACGCAACTTTTTGTCGTAGAACTATAAATAAAAAAGTTATAAGCGAAAATCTGATGACACATTATTAGTACACACGTATAATAACTATACAGTTAAGAGTACTGAAAAATAGTACCTACTCACTTCGGGGCGCTGTAAAACCTTAGCTATTGACTTAATGAAAAAATGTGCTGTATAAAAGTTGTTCCTCAAAAAACGATCTACAAAAATGGTCTGATATTATTTTTTCGTAAAATGATAAAAAAAAGTTATTTCGAAAAAAAGATTTTTTTTCTCGAATTTCTGAATATTTTCGCTTATATAAGTTTTTTATTTATAGTTCTACGACAAAAAGTTACTGGACCAAAGTTGTAGAGAATTTAATTTGCAACAAAAATGCTAACAATTTTTTTTATCAAATAAATAGTTTAAGAGATATATCGTAAAAACCATTTCAACCCCTATTTTCAAGATGGCGGCCGTGGGACAAGGGTGGCGACCCCACAAACTTAGTTTTAGCTTTACACTGACCCCCCTACACATCAAAAAAATAAAATTGCGTCCTCTAAAAAATGAAACCCCAAATGTAACTTTTCAATGGACTAGGTACAAGAAAACGTGAAAAAATAAAATACTTATGTGTAAATAGCACTATTAAGCTCTTAAAACTGTTAAAATATTGTAGAAAGAAAATATTTATTATTGATCATAGAATTATTTATAGAGCCTGTTGAACACAAAATACGCTCTCCTGTAAACCTCGGTTTTTGACTTAACCTTATGTACGTAAGGACCGTCGAAATGTAACGGTATACCAGTATTTTATGCCGGCGCCACACATTGGATATATTGGCTTCAAGTTATAGTCTTGGATCCAATACACCAATGTGTGGGTCGGTCTTGGCCCGATACTGGCCATAAACTTAACATTGCGTCTAATAGCCAATGTCAACCCGTGACGTGTCGGTTTTTCATACACCAACAAAGGCGAGGGGAGTGAAGGGGGTAGGCGGGCGAGCAACTTGGATCCAACGTCACTCCCCGGTCCCCACATTGTTTGTAAGTATCAGTGCGCGCTATCCCGAGTGCGAATCGACTAATTGAATTGACTGATGCTGGTACATACTCGCAAGAGAATGACGAGTTGAGCTGCGGTCCAACCATCCAATGCTCTTGGCTACTAAGTTTGCCAAAAGGTATTGGAGTTAATGTGTGGCCGCATTAACTTGGATACAATAATTAGCCATAAATTCGTAACCAAGTTTGGACCCAATTTGAATCCAATGTGTGGCGCCGGCATTACATGGAACCATTGCCTATCCGACGCCCACAATCCAGTTAGTACTAGGTGATGTGATACCCTTTGGTAAAACTGGTTGTCAGACTTTTGAGATACTGACTCTCTGTAACAACAGTCAAAGATCTACAAATGACCGCTGGGACCAACAGGTTCCCACATCCCCAGACCAGCTAAGGCGAGCGCAGCCTAAACTAAAGATCGACCCTGTTATTATTTAGCCCCAAGTGTTATAGCACAATGAGATATTATGTTTTTATCAGCACCTTGAACTGTTTGCTATGATAACATTAATTGTCTCACTATCTGTGTCAACTTAAAATATATTATGGTTCTCTGGCAAACAGCATTATGATGTAACATGCATAATAATATATGATCTTGTCTCCATCCCTTCTCCGGCCAATCTGTTATGTTAGTCAAATCATATCTGTTTGATTTCTTCTTTAAAATACCAAGTAGATTGACCATGATTACGTCTGGACTGCTGCGTTGGTTTAGTGGTTGTTAGAGCAACTGCTGAGCAAGAAGCTCTGGGTTCGTTTCCCAGGTTTGGCAAGTGTTATGGGGTTTTTGAATTTGACCAAGATTTTTGTCTGGACCTTAAAAGAGACTACTAATTCTGAGTTTTTTTCTGCTGTTCCTTCTCAGAGTAGTAGGGTATGAAACAGGCCGGTGTTTATCATACCCTACTACTACTACTCACTTAATTTAATAAAAAACTATGTCTAAAAATCTACTTGTAAAATAAACATAATTATTTTATCATTAAAAAGTTTTAAGAAATTGTAGCTTTGTTCTAGGCTGGCTGAATATAAATTGCAATGTTATGAGATGTATAAAAAAAATGCCAGTCAGCAAAAAGAGTAGACCACCTAGGTTAAAGTAGATGAATACTCCCATGAGTATTCATCTACTTTAACCTAGGTGGTCTAACATCCATATGTTCTGTATCCTACTTCCTACTAATCCTTACTAATATTATAAAAACGAAAGTGAGTTTGTTTGTTTGTTACCTCTTCACGCTTTAATGGCTAAACTGATTTTGATGAATTTTGGTACAGGGATAGTTGGGAACCAGGAGACGGACATAGGCTATTTTTTTCTAAAGTGGGATGTGAGGAAGACAAGGGAAAACTTAGCATTGCTATTACAAATCAATAAGGCGCAAGGGGAACTGTGGTAACCCAAATATAACGCGAGTGAAGCCGTGGGCAAAAGCTAGTAATATTATAAACATGAAAGTTTGTATGGATGTTAGTTACTCTTTCACCCAAAACTAATGAATGGATTTTAATGAATCTTTACAATTATATAGCTTACATATCAGAGTAACACATAGGCTACAATTCATAAAGATATATTGTATACTAGCTTTTGCCCGCGGCTTCGCTCGCGTTAAATTTGGTAGCGCCTTATTGATTTGTAATAGCAACGCTAAGTTTTCCCGTTTCTTCCCTCTTTCTCCCTCATATCCCACTCTTTTTAAAAAATAATAGCCTATGTCCGTCTCCTGGTTCCCAACTATCTCTGTACCAAAATTCATCAAAATCGGTTTAGCCATTAAAGCGTGAAGAGGTAACAAACAAACAAACAAACTCACTCACGCTTTTATAATATTAGTAAAGATATGCTATCACCACGCGAGTGAAACCACACGGCATGACGGCACAGCTAGTATTACATAAGGTTTGCCATTTTTATTTTGGTATAGTACAACCTTTCACCAACACGGAGATCCATGAGGCTCTGAGCATAAAGACTGTTAAAGAGGAGTTAAAACTAACAGGGCACAAATACAGAACACGGCTGGAAAATCATCCAAATGACCTAGCCACCGCGCTAGCAACTATTAGCTACACTAAACAACTGAAGCGCCATGATATCCAGAAACTTGGTGACAGATGGTGAAGGAAGAGGTGTCTCCTGCTGAGGAGCTCCTTCTATACGACATGAACGACGGAGAACAAATCTGCTTATAGTTTAAGACTGATTGCAGATAAACACAAAAAAAAAAAAAAAAAAAAAAAAAATAGTACAACCTTACATAATCCAAACTTAACTGCAGGTCTTAACTGACTGCAGGCCCAGCTTGGCCGTTGTAGATATTATCTGGCCAAATGGGGCATCATCCACCCATCCAAAACGCAATACCTAATCTAAGGTTGACTGGTAGAAAATGCCCAAGGCATTAAGTCCGCCTTTGTACAATGTTTTGTTACTTGTGCATGAAGTTTTAATAAATAAATAAATACCAGTGTGGTGCCCCTTTGCAGGATATGTCCAACCTTCATTCAAGCAAATGCTAGAGCTGTGCAGGTGGCTACATACTGGTCTAACTCAATATGGGTTTTATTCACACAAAGAGAAGAAGAACCAATTATTTGTGTGACCTCCCTGAATTAAAAATATTATGTAGGTTGTTCTAACCTTATAAGTATTGTTCTAATCCTATTTTCCTCATTACTAAAATAAGGTAATAAAAGGTATAATAAGGAAAATGGACAAACTAACAATACATATGGATACATTGTGTATTTGAAACATGTTTTATGTTGAAATTTTGTATTGAAAATAATTTAATCTGGCATATTCTGTATGTAACATTTTTTTTTATATTTATGGTATTTTTATTACATAAATAAATACAAAAGTAGGCTGATTTTGAACATTTTACCTGTGATTTGCAGGCACCAGGTCTTTCTTCCCATAAGCATCATGCACAGGACATACCAAACCTCCGACCACACTGCCTATGTTTAGGTTGTGGATATAATCTTTGGCAATTTCTAGAAAAGTAATAAAATATTCATAAAATTCTGCTATGGAACCTTGAGGAAAAATGTATCATTCTTATTAAGATTTCCGTATCTATCACACAAACCAATAGCTTGAGGAAGTTACATCTATTCTAAATGCCTAAGGTCAATAGTTCAAGTTCACTGCAATAGAATTAAAATGCAAAATAGTTGCGCATTTCACGTTCGATTTCCGATTACTTACCGAACATGCGAAGGTGCATGTATGTCGGTGGGCTAAAGCTGCCACAAGCCATAATAACTATCTTTCCGTAAGACATTTTGTGGCGTTTTTTATTCAACACAATTTGCTACACTATATTTCGATTTTGCAATGTTAATCACATCACATTCACAACAAATTCGCACGTCTGCGAATTACTATCGAACTATCCTTTCATTGATTCAACTACAGAATGCAACAAAATTGAAAAATCTAAAAAATTTACGGCAATCCTTAAAACTGAACGTCATTTTCTCTTGATCGGGTAACGTCAGAAACGTCACATTTAAAACTGCTATTCTCATTTTACGCAGAAATTAGAAACCAAAAATTATTTTGTTTATTAACAATTTTTCATGTGATATGTGTAAACTATAGGAAAACATAAATGAATTATGGTTTTAAAATGATATTTACACTGAATATTTTAATAAATCTTTTGCAGTTTTACAAATTGTAAATAATTAATTTCGACGCTTTTCAATAGTTTGTTTGTAAGTTAGTTTTTTTATATAGGATTTTGTTAAGTATATTATGAAACCCATATTAATAACTTATGTCCGTCATAAACCACTGAATTTAAATGTATGACTTTATTAACTTGTAACAGAACGTATATAGTGCGATGGAATTAAAAATTCATGCACTGGCAGTGAAATGTACCGTTAATTGATGTCATCGTAAAACACCGCATTACTTTCATTTGACATTTTGTCCTTTATTTCAATCAAATCAAAGCTAAGGCAGGCCGGTGATCGTCTGGGCAATCTTGAACGTATTATTTTATTAACTTCGATCATAATTATAGAACTATGAATAGAAGTGTATGAAAAGGACGCATCGCTGTAATAAACAAACGAGAATTGACACTCCAAAGTTTACAGTTGTAATCATAACCTTACTGATAATCAGCTGGGTAAACATTGCAAGTGATAATTTTCTAAGAAAATGAGATTAACACTGCGTCTGCTTTCTTCCGTTGTGCAAAAAACACCGTTTTATATCACTACTCCGATATTCTATGTGAATGCGGGTAAGTAGAAGACTTCGTCGCAATTTTAAACAAGGTACGGTAGAATGTTTGAATAACATTTGCTAGATCAGGTTCAAGGTTTTATTGCAAACAGGAAATGAAAGTAAATCAACACTTGGTAGTTTGAACTTCAACATTTATAACTTAGATAGAATGACTTGTTAAACTCACATTACATCTGTAAACTCCAAATGGTTAAGAGAGATCCACTTATACCCCATTGACCATGCAGAAATCCACACTAGGTTCCTATATACGTAATTGGGGTTGGAGTATTTTGTTTAGGGCACATAATCTATTTCTATTTTTGAATTCTTTTAACTTTTCTTTGTTTGTTTTTTCCTTTTTTTTTCATTCATGTATTTTGAGCTCAACTCCCTGGTTGGACAATGTATAATTGGAATATTCTATGAAGATTTTTTTATAAATATAAAACTAAAAATGTAATCAGTTTTTAACTGAGATCTGAAGACAAAGTCACAATAATGTAATTAAATGTTCTAGCTCCTCATTTGGGTCACCTGTACACAGCGGTAGTAGCAGACGCAATACAGAGGTTTGAGAAGTTGACCAACCCTGACTCCCATGTTATATTTAGCACAGGTTTGTAATCAACATAATTAGGTCGAAATTAGGTAGAGTTATTTGTGTAATTACACTGATTTCATACAGCGAAATAATAATGTGGATATGCCTCAAATCCCGGGATTAATTTTAGAGAGCAGAAAAAAACACCTGATTGAAAAAATAAAAAAGAAATGAATATTGTTTTTATTATTATTTATCTGTAATATTGTTGGCCACACGGGATTTTTCATTAGAAATCCTGGGAAGATCCATATTAACATCAACATTTTGATGCAAGTACATAAATAACTCTACCTAATTCTGACCTCTGGTAATTAGTTAGTCTTAACTGAGTCTAACTAACTCTTACTTATCACGTTATGACCTGAAGGAGCCGAGCAAATAGAAAATGGAGGATGAACCACGGGGCATAAAAGAAAGATTTTTTTTTCTTTATTGGCATTATAAGGAAGAAAAACACCTTACAAATTAAATAAAACTGTTATATATACCAAAAAGGGCCTCAGCTCAGCATAAAAACAGATGACAACACAAGTTATACCTTGTTGTCAGGTGGTGGTACCTGATGGTAATTTTCAGCTGCAGGTCACACATAGCATATTATCAAAACCGTAAACTATCACACAGCTAGTAACAATATAACTAACAATTTCGCAATAGACTTTGATGATTACAGTTATACATAAAGATATTATACAGAATTATGTATAGTAAGAATTACATAATAATTGTAAAGTATTATTTCTTCATGTACATTTTTCATATTCACACACTAAGAAATATAATGATCTAATCCAAAATATTACATTATTGACTTACATTAAAAAAATGCCCTAAATAACATTTAATTTCATCCACTTTATGAAAGAAAGTCAAAAATACAAAATTTTGGATCAGGTCACTATATTTCTAAGCGTGTAGTCATGACCTAAATTAAATGTTACTGTTAATTTAGGTCATTTTATGAATGAAAGTCCAAACTACAAAATTTTGGATTAAGTCACTATATTACTAAGCGTGTGATGTGTGTACTCCATATAATTATAAACTTCCAGGTACAGATGAACATGGCACTAAGATCCAGCAAGCGGCTGCTAAAGCCAAGCTCTCCCTACCAGAGTACTGCACTGGCATATCCAATGAGTACAAACAGCTGTTCAAGGAATTCAATGTTGATTACACAGACTTCATACGGACAACTGAGGAGAGGCATAAGCTTGCGGTCAGACATTTTTGGGTAAGACCTTCATTTATAAAACTGATGCCATTGTTTGGGGTGACTATCCAGGGTTGAGGGTCTTACGAAAGAGATACCGCGGCCTCGGAAGATAAAGGGCAAAAGAAGGAACATGGGTTTTTAGTCAGTAAAAGTCTGACGCTCCCCCCTGCTCGTTAGTTATTTGATGATATCCAAACCTCGAAAAAAGGGGGTGACTATACGTGTTGATGTAGAATGAGCTTAAGCCTGCCTGAAAGAGGTATACATCCATACATTAAAACCGAACAGTTCGGTGTGGAGTTAACGAAATGAGGGGAATGAATGCCGATCTAAAGCCTTTTTAACCCCCGACGCTAAAACGACGGGGTGTTATAAGTTTGACGTGTCTGTGTGTGTGTGTAAATGTGTATGTGTCTGTCTGTGGCATCGTAGCTCCCAAACGGATGATCCGATTTTTTACATAATGCGAACTACACACATTCGAGTTTCTTCGGCTCGTGCCGATTGGCATATTCTGTGAGTGCCGCTATCACCGAATCGCTGTACAATTTGAGCTAAGCGGCTGCTCCCCGATTATGTATCTACCTATATTGGAATGAGTGATTCGCACGAACAGCTTTGCTTCATTCTTTATTAAATGCACTCATAAGGAGTAGAATTTTCTGCCTCTGTCTGTGTTCCGAGTTCATATAACCCCAATCTGACGGCACGGTTAGCGCAGTGGTTGAGCGATCGACTGCTGCGCTGCGTGTCGCGGGTGCAATCCCCGCTCGGAACAAATATTTGTATGGCCAACAGGTAGTTGTTTCGGGTCAGGGGCCTAAGTCTGCTATTACAATAGTGTCAGAATGGTCGATCACTGATCGCATAATGGTTAATTTTGACAAGTTTGGTAATCTACTACATACTAAACTTGTCAAAATCAACCATTATGCGATCAGTGATCGACCATTCTGACACTATTGTAATAGCAGACTTAGGCCCCTGGCTGTTTGTGTATGTGAGTTTATATGTTTGTAAACGCACCCACGATACAGGAGAAATTCCTAGTGTGGGGCAACGTTTTTATTGAAAAAAAAACTAAAATCAACTCGCGGGTTAGCTAGTCCCGTCGTCAACCTCATCTCTATCTTTAGACCAAATTGAGATGAAGAGTTTACTAAGTTCCGGGGTTGCAGGTTGTTCCAGGGTTACGGGTTGTTCCTGGGTTGCGGGTTGTTCGAAAGAGATACTGCGGCCCCGGATCATAAAGGCAAAAGAAGGGATATCGTCCTGATTTTCTGTCCATACCCCCATTTTTTTGGAAGCTTCTGTCATGTCTTCTTTTCATACATCTTTATCAACCAGGTATCAGTATTTTGTGGGACGTGCTAAAATATTAAAGCCTTATTAATATTTTGCAATATTGGGCAAGTCATATTTGATTTTTCCATCAAGGATTTTTTGCTTTATTTCGTGAGGATTTGTGCCCAGTAGATGGCAATGGGCATTGATACACCACTTTTTTTGCGGATGGTAAATCATTAAATAACTTCCCCCGCTCTGGGTGCCCGCTCCACCTATGGTTATGGGAAGTTATGTTATGGTATGTTATGGTATGTCAGACTTGTACTGACTAAAACCCACCCATGTTCCTTCTATTGCCCTTTACGTTCCGGGGACGCGGTATCTCTTTCGAACAACCCGCAACCCCGGCAGGTGGTGGCCCTGGCAGGCCCCTCTGCTTGATACATTCTGTCTTACCGTTTTGGAGTATACAGGCTTGATGTTTGTTATTTTGTTTGCTTGCAGAAAAAGCTAGTTGACAAGGAGTACGTATACAAGTCTAAGTACAGCGGCTGGTACAGCGTCAACGATGAGGCGTTCGTGCCCGAGACACATGTCAAGGAGGAATTCAGAGATGGAGAGAATGTAAGATACACTTATCTGACTACTTGTGCCCCACGGATTCATCCGCCTGGACTTCAATGCGGAGACAGCAAAATTTACTATTTATTTTAGCGTGACGGCCCAGAGCGCCTCGCCTTTCACGCATGATATTTTGGGTTCAAATCCGGGCTAGTACCAATTCGACTTTTTCAATTCATATATAATTTATAAAGTTTATCTTAGACATCGTGACAACCGTGTCGTCGTGTTTGACGACACGGTTGGCGCAGTGGCTGAGCGATCGACTGCTACGCTGCGTGTCGCGGATTCGATCCCCGCACGGAACAAATATTTGTATGACCTACAGATAGTTGTTCCGGGTCTGGCTGTTTGTGTACATGTGAGTTTAAGTGTTTGTAAACGCACCCACGATACAGGAGTAATGCCTAGTGTGAGGCAACGTTTTAAAAAAAATAAAAACAAAGCATTCGTGAACGAAAACATCCTGAAGAAACCTGGACAAACCTGGACTTGATGAATATAAATCTGTAATTGCCAACCCATCTCAAGCATGGTGAGAAAAGGCTGTTGAAAGTCATAGGCTGGCATTATTATAAAACATCTTGCAATCTTTTGCACTGGGCCCACAATGGCCCATTCTCTCTCACAAAGCTACTGTGTCTTAACCACAAGAACATTCATTCAGTATTAATGGCTTATGCAATACTGAATGTAATAATAAATGATGTTAATAGTCACCAGGCCACATCGGAATGTCTCATAAACATTGTTTTTATACTGCCTCTTTGGTGTAATGGTTGTAAGCGCAACTGCTGAGCATAAGTTCATTGGCTCGATTCTCGAGTCAGGAAAAGTGGTATTGGGTCATTCCAACAAGAATATCTCAGTAGCACTGCCAAGGAATCTGGATTTGTGCACGGTTGATGGAAAAAAGCTTACCTACCAACAACACAAGCACAACACTTTCATGTAGAATGTAGATGTTTTATGAAAATAAATATTGCCTGGCAATATTTGGGTGTACAGTCGCGAGCAGTAAAAACTTAGCTATTTTTAAACTGATTTTCTCCTACTGTATAGATTTTAATTTCATATCGTTGCGAATTTTGTATTTTAGGACCCATACTATCATGATAAATCTTACAACAAAGTTGCAACCGATATTTCTCGAGAAAATCATGTTTAAATTAAATCTAATATATAAAATTTTCGTGTCGCGGTGTTTGTCACCAAACTCCTCCGAAACGGCTATACCGATTTGTATGAAATTTTGTGTGCATATTCAGTAAGTCTGAGAATCGGCCAACATCTATTTTTCATACCCCTAAGTAAACAGCGGGTGAAATTTTGTGTGCAAGTCGGGTAGGTTTGTTTATCGGCCAACATCTATTTTTCCTACACCTAAGTGAGAATAGGATCTGAGCAGTGGGTGAAACCGCTTGGAACAGCTAGTCTAATATATAAGATTCTCATGTCTCGGTGTAGTCACCAAACTCCTCCGAAACGTCTGGACCGATTTGTATGAAATTTTGTGTGCAAGTCGGGTAGGTTTGTTTATCGGCCAACATCTATTTTTCCTACACCTAAGTGAGAATAGGATCTGAGCAGTGGGTGAAACCGCTGGGCACAGCTAGTATGTGTATACAATTTAATGTTCGTGATTGTATTATAGATACGCTTCTGCGTAACGCTTTCGGGATAAAGAGTGTTATGTTTTTTGTTATTAAATTGTTTTTCATTTGGCAGGTAAAAGTATCAATAGAATCTGGCCACAAAGTCGAATGGACAGAGGAAACAAACTACATGTTCAGACTAAGCGCTTTCAAATTACATCTACTGGATTGGCTAAAAAAGGGTATTTAATTCTGATTTTACCTTGACTTAAGTTCCAGTATCCCTAAGATGGCGCAGAGGACGTCCACAGAGCGCCCCCATTCCATTTGGTCTTCACAGTTCATTTCGCTCCAATTCTTCCCTATGTATCCGCCTCTGCGATGATCATTCGGCGTCAGGTCTGCTTAGGGTGACCACGTTTACGTTTGACTTGTTGATTTCATGCCTGTCTTGGATTATGTTCAGGGTCTCCGAAGGGAACTCCAATCCAGTTCCCCTTCCACAGTAGATCGGTGTTTCACCGCGTCCCACAGATTTATTTGTTAAAGTGAATAATAAAAATAATAAATTATTATACCTACATGCTAACAACACAGTTGTACTCCCAAACAATTGACATAGATTTTTTAAGCTGTCAAAACTCGATTCTTCATAGATTTTGTTTGGTAATAACAATCTGAGCCATCAATTAATGGAATCCACTAATTATGACTGACTCCACTAATTATTGATTTAAATACAAAATACAACAATTTGAAACTTTTGTATTGTATTGTATAACGGGCTGGTGTCCGCAACTCCACGTCTGAGGCGCGTATTTTGCGTATTTGAAACTTATAGGTCTATATTGAAATGTTTTTTTTTTGAATATGTAGGAAATATTGGTTCTGGTGCATTTTCTGAATTCATGCTATACAATCAACAAATAGATTGATAGACACTACAAACGACAACTTTAATCGTTGGATGTTGTTCACAGATGGCGTGATCACCCCATATAAGTTCCAGAAACAACTACAAGAGATGTTGGAGGGCGATGTGTACCTACCCGATATATCGGTCAGTCGGCCCTCCAACAGAGTTCATTGGGCGATACGGGTATGTAACCGTACTAATCTACACTAAAATTATAAACAGGAAAGATTTGTATTTTTGTATGTAACGACTAAACTCAAAAACTACTGAACCGATTTCAAAATTCTCTATCAATAGGGTTACCATGACATCTTATAGCAGCTCTTATTCCTGTGTGAAAAAGAGATGGTGCTAGACACCCTGTATAGCTCTGTCTCTTTCCCTCAGTGGAATAAGTTCTGCTTTAAGACGTCATGGTAGGGTAGCAGGTCTGTCTATCAAGACTCTTAATCCCGGGAACGCATGGAGGCGAGGAAAAGTAACCTTCTAAGTCTACACAGTCAAAAGATATGGCTGTTTATGTCGCAAGTTTGCGCAACCCTTGGTGCGCGGGTCTGACTTGCTCTTGGCCAGTTCTTGTGTTTTTTCAGCAATCACGCGTTCTTTATTCAGCATTGGGCTTTGCAGATCTCTTAAACTTCGTACCATTTTCATGACGCAGGTGCCAGACGACGAAGAACAAAGCATATACGTGTGGCTGGATGCGCTGATCAACTACCTTACAGTGGTGGGGTACCCTGACGAGGGTCGTCTGAAGGAGATGAGAGCCTGGCCCGCGGACGTGCATGTGGTGGGCAAGGATATACTCAAGTGGGTTTATTTTAATACTAGCTTTTGCCCACGGCTTCGCTCGCGTTACATTCGGGGTAACACTTTTCTGATTTACAGGTACCTGCTACCTGTAGTTTTTACCCTTGCGCCTTATTTATTGTAATAGCAATGCTAAGTTTTCCCTTTTCTTTCCTCTTTCTCCTTCATATCTCAAACTTAAAAAAAAAAAGAGATGCCTATGTCCGTCTCCAGGGTCCCAACTATCTCTGTACTAAAATTCATCAAAATCGGTTTACCCATTTAGGCGTAAAGACGTAACAAACAAACTCACTTTCGCTTTTATAATATTATAGTATGGATAAGGATAATGTGTTTGCTTTCATCTATAGACTTTTAACGCAGTTATAAAACTATTAGTACTTTCACAGTGGTTAAGCTTTTTTTGTGGATGGTAAATCATCAAATAACTTCCCCCGGTCTGGGCATGGCGAGAATGTCAGATTTACTGACTAAAACCCACCCATTTTCCTTCTCTTTATGTTCGGGGACCGCGGTATCTCTTTTCGAACAAACCGCAACTCCGGCAGGCGGTGGCCCAGACAGGCCCCTCTGCTTTGCTGACTGCTTTGTGTTATTATACCTTGTGACTTGGACTGTACCTTCATTTGATTGTTGTCATTGTATTGATAGTTCAGAAGTGCCTGTAACTAGCCTAATTTAGATAAAAGTGTCATTGGAATTTGCAACTAAAAAGTTTTGGGATCCTATACTTGTGTAATCTTAATGGCAATAATAAATGGGCCAATTTAGCGCAGCTGAAACACACTGTGTTTTAATTTTTCGAGCAACGTCTGACCCTAACCATCCTTTCTTACTCAATAGATTCCACGGCATATACTGGCCAGCCTTCCTAATGGCCATAAAATGGCACCCGCCACGTCGCCTGGTCTGCCACTCTCACTGGACCGTGGACGGCAGCAAGATGTCCAAGTCGCTGGGCAACGTGGTTTGCCCACGCACCAGCATCGTGGGCAACGAAGCGCTGAGGTATCTACTACTGAGGGAAGCTACCATGGCTAGTGATGCTAGTGAGTATATTATTGGTACATTCTTTTTTTGTCGGGTTTAAAGGTTTCCTCAAAAGGCTACCGGTCTTTGGGGACAAGACCGGACAGACTTACCGCACTAAAACCATCCCGATGATCACCATCTGCACATAAGAGGAGGCCCCGTTTTCTCTTAATAGACCTGTCCGGAGCCCCCTCTGTGCAACGCCTGTTAGGCACATCCCTTATTTATTGGATACTAGCTTTTGCCCGCGGCTTCGCTCGCGTTAAATTCGGTAGCGCCTTATTGATTTGTAATAGCAACGCTAAGTTTTCCCGTTTCTTCCCTTTCTCCCTCATATCCCACTCTTTTAAAAAAAAAATAGCCTATGTCCGTCTCCTGGTTCCCAACTATCTCTGTACCAAAATTCATCAAAATCGGTTTAGCCATTAAAGCGTGAAGAGGTAACAAACTCAAAACTCACTTTCGCTTTTATAATATTATTAAGGATTAAGGATAGTAAGGAAGTAAGGATTATTGGTACTAGCTCTGGCCAGCGGTTTCACCCGCTGCTCGCCTCCTTTGTGTCGTACCGTGATGATATAGTTTATTAAGTTCATAGGCATCTGGCCTATGCAAAACTTCAAGCCAATCTTACCAAGGAATCGCGATCTCCCATATAAACTTTGCATCCCTGTTTCACGTTTAGGAGTTGCATTTGGCTAAATCACGTCTTAGTGAGCGCCAAAAGGATTCCCCATTCAAAAATTGTACTCTTAACACTTGTAGTTTCTGATATTCCCTGATGATCAACAAATTTCTTCTTTTTATTTATTTTATTATAGATAGTAAGAAACAAAAGTTTGTTTTGAAACTTGAAACCTTTCATGACTAAACTTGCGTTGGAGTATATTACTCTTATTTGACTTGCACAAAGACACGAAATAGTAAGAAGTCCAGTTCAGACAAACATTAAAGTTTTCTTCGTATTTTTTTCCAGATTACAGCGAAACAAAATTAATAAACGTAGCGAACTCTGAGCTAGCGGACACGCTGGGCAACCTGGCGTCGCGCTGCTGCGGCGCCGCGCTCAACCCGCGCCACGAGCTCCCCGCCCTCCGCGCCGCCGAGCTGCGAGCGCTCGCACGCAACCAACATGCCGCCATGCTCATGGACTACGTCGAGACTCTACCTGGTGAGTGGGCTAGCACCTTGCTACTAACTAGCTTAATAGAACAGTGTTGGACCTAGCATTGAACCTTGTGGGAACCTGAAACCGATTGAAGCCTGTAGTTAATTTTGTTGATTGTGGGGACTGTTACATATATTACACTGGATTTACTGTAAGTGAGTAACACATAATGTTGCATATAACACCAACGAACAGTCACACATAAAAATATAACGTACAACTGGTTATTTTATGAGTTCAATTGTTTGACTGAAAGCTATAAGAACTACTCAAGTTAATAAAATAAAAAGTATTCCCCTAATACAAAACTAAGTTCCTATTCTAATTTGTAGTCTTATAGATATCACTTCCTGTACGCGCATAAAAATAACAGCGATCTCGCCGAGTAATCTATCTCACTTTTTCCAATAAATCGTAAATTATCACTGGTTTCATTTGCCCCCAGAAATATGCCACACTCACTACAAAAACTACCAATTCTACAAAGCAGTGGACGCCGTTATCAAAGTGTTGCACATCGCGAACCTCTTTTTCGAAAATACCAAGCCTTGGGAGTTGCGCAAAAAGCCAGAAAGTCAAAAAGAACTAGACGTTATTCTACACATCACCATGGAAACGCTCAGAATATGTGGAATAATCTTACAACCAATCATACCAGAAATGACTACAAAATTATTAGATAAACTACAAATTAGTAAGGATTGCCGAAGTTGGCAACACTGTGAAACGCCATCTTGGAGGCTCAAAGGCGCCATCTATGAAACAAAGAACATTCAAAGCGGGAAATTTGTTTTGTTTCAAAGAATCTATGAAAAGAAAGTTGCACAGACTGATCAAAAGAAGAATGTCCAGGTTGAACAGAAAAATGTGCAAGAAAAGAAGAAAAACGCTCAAAAGAAAAAAGTTACAGCTGCATAGTCTAGTTTGAGATTTTATTGTAGAATTGGTTAGAAACGGGTTTAAGAAATGAATTAAGATAATAGTAGAATTCAAAAAGAAACGAAGCATTTAAAGCTAAATATTTTAGCTTTATCACACGTTCAAAAGGTTTAAAATTAAAAATTGTATACAAACATATCGAAATATAAAAAAAATAACATTAGCTTAGGAAGACTTGAAGTGTGTTTCTGATGTGTGCAATATTAAAAGTCATATTAATATTAAAAAGCCATACTAATACCAGCGATTTTAGTGTATATGTCATGAGCTCATTATATTAATTGCTTATATTACTAATCAGATAGCATATAGTGCTAAAGGTTTTAAAAACTTCTGTTGTCTCAATGAAATTAACGTTTTAGACTTTTGTGGTGCATTGGGGTAATACGAGGGCTTCTGAAGCTCTTTTTGTTTTGAGAAAAGGGGAAGCTAGTTTAGTCTTTTCTGATCTGACCAAAATTAAAGCGTGACTTAAATGACGAAATAATACTGGAGGTTAAAATTTTATACATTTTCTTGCATTTTTGAAATGTGTTTTTTTTTTCAATGAGACACTTCAATTATATTGCAGTTACCCATAAATAGATATTTAATCATTCTCTCATTTGAAATAAATTCGCGACTCATATTTATAGAAAAAGTTTAATATTAAAATTAACGAAAAGACTGTTATTTCTTCTAGTGTAATAGTTTGCTTCCTTAACTAAAGGTAAAATTTCAAAGGCATCCGATAACGCTTTATAATAAATAATAATAAATCATTTTTTGCTTGAAATATGGTGCTTACAGATCTTAAAATACAATATACAAATGACAGCCGTTGGTCCCGGCTGTCATTTGTAGATCTTTGCCAGTCGTTACAGGTAGTCCGTGGCTCAAAAGTCCAACAACCAGTCTTACCAAGGGGTATAGTATCTCCAGTAACCGATCATTATAATCTGGATCTTTTCAAAATTCAAGTGAGTCGGATTCTTCTAGACAAGCGTGCTTCAACCTAGGCCGTATCATCGCTTCACATCTGGCGAGTTACGGCTAAACACAAGCATATTTAGATTTTTTTTTTAAACTGAAGGTCAGATAGGCAGTCGCTCCATGGAAAGTACTGATAATCTGCTGCAACCTGGTAACATTGAATAGTTAGAAAAGACCGACCCCAATAAAGTTAGAAAACGCGGGTGATGACAAGAGACACGAATCGGCTTGTGTACGCTGATGACATAGTAACCAGTTGAATCACTACGTTTTTGCATTTAAGGATGCCTCCGGAATTATAGCTTAATGTATTTGAGATTTTGATCTTGATTAGTTTTAAGTAGAATAGCTTGTGGTGCATTTTTATAATTCTGATTTTAATTAGATGATGTTCTGTCCAACTGTTATTTATGTTTAATAAAATGTTGAATTTGAAAAATTTATGATAGTTTTTTTTCTACTCTTACGTACCGTTCACGACCTTGCCGCGGTGAGCGGCGGCGAAAGCGGTGGCGGCGAGCGGTAAGAACAAAAGTATGAAAATGTTTGAAGCACGCCACGAGTCGCCGCTCATAGCGAAAACGCGCGCGGTTTTGTCCGAGCGAATCGCCGTAGCGGCGCGCGGTGCGGGGAGCGGCGGGATCAAAAGTACAAGCGAATGAGTGCGACGCCACGAACGGTAGGTGGGACGGACTCGGTGGCGAACTTATGAACAAAATATTTTAGACGCTTTTGTGGCGGTAATGGATACCGAGGCGTTTATAACAGAAATTTTAAATTGACCCCCTATATGGATGTCAAAACATCCCCAACACAAATATTATAAAAAGGTTGTGGGAAGGACACACTCATTCCTGTGTACTCATAAAACTTATATTTTCTGTAATCTTCGTATAGGTCACGAAATTCGCCATTTAAATATCGATCTTTATTCAGTTCCTGCACTCCTTCTGTCAAAGTCTCTTCTCCTTCTGTCAAGTGTCTTCTGTGAATATCTTGTTTTAAAAATATACTGCTCTCTAAACACAGAAGGGATAATTTTGATAACGCCATTATTTTGAGCTCGTTCTGACTACCTAACTACGTCCACGTCGGCCGCTGCCGCTCGTCGCTACTGACAGTACGTGGCGTGTAACACGCACCGCTTGCCGCCGCGACCCGCTAACACCGAAGTCGTGAATGGGCTCTTAAATCTGCACACTGACTTGAAATGCGTGCGACGTGAGACGCAACTGAGCGCATCGGTTTATTAAGCAACCTAGTTAGCAATAATGAATCAATTAATGTTAAGCTTAAAGACTGAACCTCGTCTAAAAGCGCACTTTCCATACTCGTGTTCTTTTCCGTCGATCAGAAATATTATTTGCTAGAGCGAAAAACTGACAACTACTTACTTTTGCATCCAAACTGTTTTAAGACTTGGCTTTATCGTGGCTATTTGGAATCATATTGAACCTTCTTCTTGGAATCATATCAGCTTTGATGGACAGGATACGTTTAAAGTTAAAGGGCTTCAAAGAAAACACACATTCTATATCGGAGTCAATTTATTTACGAATATGCTTATTAAATAATAATATTTGCATCAAAATACTGCAATAACGACTAACAGTATGAAGGGAAGCTAACCATAACACTATTAAGCTAGATACAGCAACGCGTTGCGGTTGCATTGCAACCGAACACGCAACACGATGCAGTAGCATCATACACGATCGACTTCGGGGTGGTTTTGGTCACGGAAATTGCCGAATGGAAAGAAGATGGCGGCTTGAAATGTTATCCTGCCGAGTGATTGTGAATATGTTTGTACTCAATAACTATAAATATAGTCAACCGCCATGTTTGAGCACCTAACATTCAAAAACGTAGTGAATTATCGACCACTACCTCTCATACAGAGAAGAGAATCCTAGCAGTGGGTTCATCATGGACTGATTACACTGTAAAAAAAAATCTTTGCTCTTTTTAATATTATGTTCGGTTATCTTCGGAATCCCGAAGTTAGCCGAAGTGATTATGGATCATGCTACTGCACTTCAATACACTTAGTCGAAAATGCATCAAATGAGTATGATACAGGTATGTTACTAATTAATTAATCATTATTATATATAAATTCTTACAAAAATTCGGTGACACATACATTTTTGCTTAAATGCTTATTTAAAAACTGTTATCTGTGAACGTCGTTGTAACAAGAAACACTATTTAATCTATTTAGAAGTTGCATTGGTACTAATAAAACTATCGTTCATAAGAATATATTGGCATTAATTTCACTGTCTTTTATTAAAGTTATTTTAAATTCTAATACAAAATGGCGACGACTGTTTGGCGTACATTGCTGCTTTTGTATGAAAATTTTCGATCTATTAGAGTATAAAGTAAAAAATCTGTCAATGTACGTCAAAATATCGCCTATTACCATTGCATTAACCCTCGTTATCGTTTCAAACAATGTTCACAGACAACACTATAGCTCAATGACTTTGCCCTAAAAATAACTTCGAATACTAAAGAAATCTGTACAATTGAGCTCCCAAGTTGAGCATTGTTGAGTGCAGCTCACCAAACCGAGCGTCTAGCTCAACTTACGTGCATTCTGATATTGACTCTACAACAACAACGTATACAGTTTTAAAATAAACTGTCCTTCTATACTAACTTAAATAAAAATGCATTATGGATGGTAACACTATAACTTACATGAAACAAAACAATTGACAAGCTATAAAGATAATACCTATGCACAGCTAATTATTAGAAAGATATGGAAAATAGAATGGCTCTTATAACGTGAGTAGGAGAGCCGAAGATGGCATGGCCAAACTATGTTTCATCTCTTTTCTTCTTAATAGTATCGACGACTATATCAACAGCCAAATCTATCCACATATATATTTTTGATTGTACAAATTCATAGCGACTGGACATTGCATAGAAAAGTACAAAGGTTAGGATGATACATAACAAATAGGTTATCAAAATTTGACATCGCCCGTAAAAATCACAAAATTAAATGATTTTGAGAATATTTTAACAAGATTTTTATAAGCGATTGAGTAAATAAGTCAACTTTCAATAAAATTGACAACATAGTATTCGTACATGTTACAAACATATGGTCATAAAGTCAATATCGGAATAATTGCTTATATCGAATAGGAGCGTGAAGCATTGAACGACTTCACTCGTTCCGTTCACTCATTCAATGAATATTTCGTAGTAACAGAGAGGCTGACTGCAATGAAGGTGTTCATCTCCAGCTCATAGGGAGTTTCACCAACTTACAGACAATAAACAGGATAATAAACGAGTCTCCAGGAGATCAAGAGACTATTTTTCAGGCTGGTCAGTTAAAAGATAGAGAAGCAATCCAGACTATCGAGAGGAGATTCGATAGAGAATTCACAAAACCTACTAAAAATCACCTCATAGCAGATTTGATAGAGAGTGTCCCTTGCTCATTTACAATAGCCAATAGAGCAAGAGAGATTAGTTGGGATTTTCCTGTAACTGGAATCACAAGTCCTGTCCCTTGTGAACAGATATCAATCCAGGATTACGATCAGTCGACAGAAGATGAAAGATCAGATTGCATTATAGCAAAGGTGTCCTACAACTTAAGACTCAAGGCGTTTTGGCTTTGTCTTCCAGGGGTCCATATACCCCATATTTGGGATCATCCACGCCTGAGAAGATGACGAAGCCAAAATTGACCGTTACTTGTCCGAACCCAACGATCAAATCCATAAAAAAACTGTATTATATTATGACCTACCTCCTGAGGATGGACCCCAACAGTTCATTAATAGGATTAATTCGTCGAATGATAGATGAGAAACTGACAACATTACCCCCTGTTTTTCAGACTATTTTATTATTCCACTAGAAGACTGGTGTGGTAAAAATTACGGAGGGAGCTATGAGCATAGATTCAAGGCATCTTCTCAGAAGAGGTCTGCCCTATTTGCTCTAACGACTAATCTTGCGACCCATGTTACCCTGAATACAAACCAGCTGGGTAGAGCTCTACGAGGGAATGAGGATTATAATTTATTCTTTTAAGAAATCTTCCTGTTTGTCCAAAACTATATAACAGAGATAGCAGTGCGGGGATTCAAAGTGTATGACACATATGCCATTCCACTAAAATGCACTCAATGTACATACCAAATTGTAAATAAACCAATTTCGCTAGGAGCCGATGTACGGGATTATCACTCACAGTTAATGGTAACTTTACCAGACCCGAATCTGAGTCCAATAGACTTAACTCCGTGTATCAGGGTATGTACTGTTGCCATGTCAGTTTCTATAGGAAGGAAGCTGGCCCAAACGAGACTTCATGAGTCTGAGGTCCATGATCCCAGGGAAGCTTATGGAAATCCAAAAACTGAGGACTCCTCCGACCGATTGAGTAGCAATTACATGTCGGAATTCAGATCCTGTGACATCAACTACCTAATTGTTGGAGCTTTTCAGTCGAGCAAGCAATTAAGAGATTTTATACTTTCAGAGTGTGACGACTACCCGTGTTCCTTTTTTGAGCACTTAGCATATCTTATCATCAGTGACAGGCTTTCGAAGATAGCAATATACTTAAATCTTAAGATAGAACGACATTCGAGTGTTACTCAAGTGTCAGGGCTATCAAAGGTATTAGCAGGAGGAATCAGGGACCATGTTTTGTCTCATTTGAGTTTGTTCTTCCGAGCAAGCACATTCACATTTTTCCGAAGTGATCTCATAGCTAACCATGTTTATTGGTGGAGAGTATTCCTCATGCATATTTTACGAGAAGGGAGGAAGTTATCCAGAATTCAATTGGCAGGTATTGGGAGATTGCCTACTTTGGGAGGATCGACAACTTGTGATTGGAACAAGAAACTTATCAGAGATGAAAGACGGCAACTGACACTTGATATTCCCTATGATGAGAATGATGCCATCTCGGTCTGGAGAGATCTAAAAGGGCTCATTAACGAACTTATAGGACCAGTTTCGCCATTGTCACAATATATCGGTAGGGCGGAATCTGAACCAAGATATGTATCGTTACCTACAACCCTTTGTGGTCTTCAGGACGTTTTCATTTTTAGTGGGAAACACCTCATCAAGAGCGATAATACTTATTGCCCTATATGGGTCAGATACATACATCATATATGTCGAACAGTGGGGAAGATCAGCACTTCTGCGTCTAAGATGATTCAGGTTCTAAATCATTACCCTGAAATATGGAGAGACAAGGGACTAATTGTCACTCTAGCAGAGGGATCGGTTGGGATTCTACACACTCTTGCCCATGCATTCCAGCAGTCCGATCTGATTTATAATACCCTTCAAACCGATAAAGTAGAACTTAAGGATAATGCTCTCAACTGTGAGCCGCCAGCACTCATCGGGGATCAATGCGATCTTATGTCAAGGTTACGCGGTCTCAAAGATCTCTGCTTGGGACAATCAGACATCACAAAACCTGAATTTATTCACAAGTTTCAGAATCTCCTAAATCAGATTAATGAGAAGATCGCAATCTTCTCTATGGATGCAGAACTCAAAGCCGATATGTCGAATTTCGATAAACTTGATATATATCTCTTGCAGCGGAATTCTTATCGAAGGATGGACTTCTGATAAACAAAATGTTTATCCATAAACCCCCTTCTAGCCATCCACGTAATCATGAATTCTATATAGTGATCTTTAGAAACAATTCTAGTCACCGGGGTATACAAGATATAATCGGTGAACCTCATATCGGTCGTTTTTTATTAACAGAAAGTGGTAAGGACGTCTTGTCTAGCTGTCAATATAGGCGATTGTATTTTAAACACTTAACATCAAAAATGAGGAATGATATACTAAATAGGTTCACGAATCATCCATGTGTTTGGGCCATCAGAAACCGGTATTCACTTACTGAGATAACCATTCACTTCTTAACTCCAAGACATCAGAGAAATCTCATTCTCTTAATGCTGAATGTAGAGGATCCTGGGACCATTGTGGATGAGAGCACTGACATGAACTATCACGTGGACTTCTTACAGAAAGATATTATCAATGCTCTATTAACCTTATCTCTGTGCCTTAGTTCATGTCGATCTCCTAATCAGGTTGTTGCAACACTCGACTCATTGTTGTACGTGAAACCAATGAGTAATATAGTGCCTGGCTCTCGGATAACCCTCCAAATCCCAAAGTTTCGGGACCGAAGATTTTATATTTTAGTATTTTCTGCGATCTCAAAATGTCGTTGAAGTAAGAACGGGTTTAAAATGTAGCTCATTTTTACATTTTAACCCTATAAGACTATTTTGTGATTAACCAAAATGACGATTAAAATTCCAACATTATTTTAGAAATTACAGTTCTAAATTCCCCATTGCTGAGATAATTTTTCCCTAATTGAATGAGTGAACGAGTGAAACCATTCATTTTGTGCGAATAAAACATAAAAATCGTAGCGAAATGACTTGTCTTACACGATTACCCTTGCATGCCCAAAGGGCTACACTTCGGCAGTTTCCGTGAACATTCGTGTGGCGTCGTAGATGGAAAATCCAAGATGGCGACAAATGTTCAGGATGCGAAGTATATAGCCTGAATGACGAATAAAAATGGGAGGCAAGTAATGAAAGCGTGTGGCAGAGGCGGCGAGTTTTATAACAGAGTTTTTATTTCCCTTTTTTAGAGAGAATACATAGGTAATATGCATTGAAGAACATAACAGATTTCTTCAGTAAGAAATCTGCATAGTATTTTCTCTTGTAACTATTAGATTCCTATGTCGATTGCTTTCTAATTTATTTTCATCCATTCTAATGCTCAAAATTCCTCAATTATCCATAATACCTTCAAAGGACCAAATGGGTTAACCAACCCCAAGTAAAACAAAACAATTTTTTTTACTCAATTACCACCAAAATGGCCTCCTAGGTCTAACCTAATTTCATATGGATACCATGATTTCATTTTTAGTATCGCAAGCATTTCATTAAAACTACTAATAATGTTAGTAATAGCTCCTTAAAACTAATTCTTTTGTTACGGCCTAACCAAGCCAAGTTTGGAACATTTATCAAACCCGTAATAATTTGTCAAAAAATCCTTCTTTTCAGAACATTAGGTATTGTAAGACATTTGATAATATACTATGCTAAAATATGCTCATTGAAATGGCTTTATTAAACCCTTAGAGCCGTCAAGCTATTGTTCCTTCAGTTTATTTACGCGTTTAAGGTTATCTAACCTGAAGTTTGCAGTACATTTTACATTTACACACTGCACAGTTTAGATAACATAATCTTATGCTCTGAAAAACTAATTTTACGTAAATTCTTGTCACATATATGTCACAATGGCGTTTATAAGGTTAAGCTACTATTATACCACATTGGCTAACCTGGGGTTTGTAGAACATTTTTGTTTTACAACATTTTTAGTTTAGCCAACTTAATAGCTTCAGAAGAAAGCGCAGGGTAGCCCGCGTAATTCAATGTTTTTTGCGTATTTTTTTTTTCATTATTCACGTCTTTGTCAATATTGTTTACCGTTTTTTTTTCAATGGAATTTAATGAACTTTGGAAGTTGTATTAATCATTTTCATGATTATTTAATAAACATACAACCTGAAAGTGACCCGTAAATTGCAAAAAAAAATCTTTAAAGAAAATTTGAATTCCGCGTGCTTTATTTTTTTTTGTTAAATGCCTAAATAAACTGTAAAAAGACATCATATTTCTTTTAAAAGCCGTTCCCCGTCACACGCAATCTGCCTCCATAAATGACAACAGGCATCGAAATATTCAATAACAATAAAAGTTACACATCAAAATGCATCAATACTTATTTCTAAATACAATACAAACATTGGATTTGAATTGGCAATGTACAGTAAGACGAAAAAGTTTTTTTTTCCAATAATTTGTGCGATATTTTTCTTATTCACAATCTTATAGGGAAGGGACACGATACCCAAATTTTTTTTACAAATTAAATTCACCTTTTTTTCTTTCCTCGATTTCTTACATAACATCTTTTTTTTTTAATTTAGGACTAACACGACAGACGAAAACAACTAAATACATACGATTCTATAGATTTCTTCTATTCGTTTCGTTTATTATTGCTTGATTATACACTATCTAGCTTTTAAGTGACTTATATGAGGCGGATGACTTGTTTATATTTATCTAGACAAGTTTACCAAGTAGACGTTAGAGAACTTTGCTAGTTATTGCTTTTAATTGTCACGTTTTGAGGCATAAATACATAAACTCATGTTTTTTTTTTTGAGAAACCTCTAAATGGCACCTGCTACGATCTCTGTGTACCTCTACCATTTTCATTTAACACACCTTTTAAGCCTTATAAGGTACTGAATGTAGTACCTTAAAAATATGTCTGTCTTTTGCCCCAAAATACATAATTTATCGTACCAATAACATCTACTCAGTTAACTCGCAAAGCACGGACATTAATATCTGATTTCTTAACATTCATAATATATTGCATAACACATGATACTGACAGCTATTCACGATCAGCTTAGAATTTTCCTATACTTTCCGCGGCTCTCTCTGGACCTCTTATAAAGCCATCATTAGGAAATATTTAAGTATCATATCTCATCAGCCATTCATAGAAAATAAACTTTCAAAAAAACTTTTTAAGTATAATAATATGTAAACGTACGTATGTATCATAAAAATGTATATAATAAGTCCGTAAAAAGTTTCTACTGTGATTACTTGGTAGACACACATCTAAAACAGCATCATCCCTTCTAAAATGTTAGATTGGCATCGATATTTAGTTTTGTTGGTGACATACAGACAGACACCGTTTAACAACAAACAATTTGTGTGTATCACAAGAGTTAAAATCAATTTATCGATACAAAACTATCGTCTTGCACAACACTATCTATCGATACTTCACCACCATAACAAACAACCCTATAAAATACATATTTATAAAAAAAAATAACTTTCGATGAATAATAATATCAATAGTGATAGACTACTCACAATTATAATACAATGATAAATAATAATAATATAAAATACATGATAATAATAACGTTATAGTAATAATAATGTTTGTTCGTGTAATACTCCACGGTTACTATTGAGCTAAATGCATTATGGTTACAGAATAATATCAGTCATCCATACGAGAAGTATTCGTTACATTTACAAAGTTTTGGCAAATATTTGCTGTTCGTGTATGTGAGTTTAATTGTTTGTAATCTCACCCACGATACAAGACAAAAACCCAATTTTTCAAAAAAAAAACAAGTTTTTGGAGATATGAAGAAACTGGGTGTTCATTTCTTCATCCTTCACAGAAGGCAGATCTCCCCGCTTTTCTGGCGATTGTTCTGACAAGTAGGCTCCTGTCTGACAGACGTCGGCTACAACACACGGTGGGATCTACAAGATGATTGGCTAAGCGTGACTGGTACTTTAAGGGAAATACTTATAAATTTTGAACAACTTTTAACTTATATGGGACTAATTATGAAATATGCCAAAAATTATCTGCTGCTGCTTTTATTTTCGCACACAACAAAAATTTGTCCATTTCATAACTATTACAAACCTTAGAAATACTGGCAACGTTTAAAAAATCACACAGTATATCCTCTCTTGGACTTCACCAAACCGGAGGGGAGGAGACTTTCGGGAATCGACCAATGACACTGCTTAAAATCAACATCGCGTGTCTCGTGTTTCCTGTGATTGGTAGAATTTTGCACGTCTATTGTCTGCTGTTTGTCCGCGCCTAGATCTGCTTATTCGACGCAAGTTTTACGTGGCGGCAGTTGTAATGTGTAATTCATAAAAGGCGTTTTCGGCGTGTTCCCGAGAGAACTTACTCACTAGATCGCGCTATTTATATTCTACTAGTGTTGCCCAGCGGTTTCGCTCGCTGCTCAGCACCTCTCCTATAGGTATGAAATATAGATGTTGGCCGATTTTCAGACCTACCATACAAATCGGTCCAGCCGTTTCGAAACACCGCGACACGGAAATTTTATAATAGATTTCAAGGGTGGTTTTCTAGTATTTTGTCAACTCTTACATTACCTTGTTGTTAATTATTCAAAATATAAACAGGCATTTAGCATACTGAAATCTAGTTGTCAGCCCAACTCAAAATAATGTTTCAAAATTCGGTCAAAACTTTGTAAATGTAGCCGAAACGTTTTCGTTAGCACCTGTAAGGGTCAGTACCGTTTGGCATCAGATTTGAATAGGGCGGCTGCAAAATGTCATTCTAACTTATTACAGTTATTAAACATTTTTATTAAAAAATATCATAAGTCTCACCATAAATGTTTACACCCATACAGTTGCCAACGTAAATAAATTTATTGCACTACAAACTAAATTGTTCATGTTTTTTCCAACAGGTCTAATCAAGTTGTTTTACGTATCGTCAATATTATAATAATCACTTCGCTTGCTAATGTTGTTTTTATACCTACTTGATGAATGTATCAAAAATATAATTTAATTCTGTAGTAAAATAAGGTTTGAAAAATGGTAAAGAGCTAAGTAAGTCATGCATGCCAAAAGAGACTTGGCAATATAAGATTTTTTGCTGGTAATTCAAATGCATTATGTTGGCAACACTTTTATTCTCATTCGCCATCTTGTTTTCTAAATGTTACAAATAAATTATGCTCCTGCTTATTACCAAATTCTACAATTATATGAACGATTTTACCTCAAAATCCAAAAAAAAAAAAAATATTTACAGTTGTTCCAATGATTAAAAAACCATCAACTTCCGAAAATGGTATTCCAAAATAGTTACAATAAAGATCAAAATTTCAAGATAACTCAAACGAAGATAAGTAAAAAAGCAACGTTCGCAAGCTCTCATACATACACAAGTTCGAAACCGATACAGTAACCTGCAGTACATGTAGAAATGCATTACATTCATCCTACACATACAAGTTCATTTGACAGTCACTTAACACTCTAACCATGATTATTTTACGAGCCTTATAAAGCTGCGTCTACACGTTTGCGAACCATGTACGAGCTGAGGATAAATTCGCTTAGCGATGGGGCTTAGAAGCGTCGAACTAGAACTCCCGCCAAGGGAATTCGAGTTCGACTAATGCTCCGCTCGTGTTCAGCTTGTTTAGCATAGACGCAACTAAATTGAAGGCCTTGTCTATAAATGTAATAGAAAAATTCATTACTATTATTCCAAAAAATATCTTTTCGAATAGCAACATTGGCTGATGTTATTTTGAACGAGAATTCGTGATGCAGACGTTTCTTTACCCTTTGTTTTTTATTAAGTTTCACAAAAAGATCGTCAAATTAACACTTTATTACACAATTTTGCCATATTAAGACATATAATAATCGCCAGTAAAGGCTGGCAACATTCTTATTCGATAACGTAGAAACGGTCCTTTCACGAATAATCAAATAAATAATGTGTGTATTATACATTGATAACTAATAGATGTGTTGGTGTGATAAAATCATTTAAATTAAAAGTGTATGCTAAGGTGTCATTGGTTAATATTCTGAAGTATTTTTTAAAAAATATACAATCTCATTTTCGTCATTGTTTAGTTTTCATGGGAAGAAAGTATTGCTACCAAACTCATATTTTCAATACCATATTTTCCTGTTCAAAACCTACTTTGAGCTTCAAAACCAGCGATAAAACTCCCAAATATTAGGTTTCCTGTAACGTATTTTCATATTCTTCTAGTGAGACTACTGTCAGATTTCAGCAAAATGATTAAATCTCTGCTTACTTGAAAGTGCTAACTTTGACATAGAAGATTAAGTTCTATGCGTTGTCGCCATGTGTGGGGTGTCGTCGTAGAGTTACAGCGGTCAGCTGCTGGGCGGGGGCGCGGGGAGGGGCGCGGGGGGCGCGGCCGGGGGCGCGGGGGGCGCGGCCGGGGGCGCGGGGGGCGCGGCCGGGGGCGCGGGGGGCGCGGCCGGGGGCGCGGGGGGCGCGGGCGACGTCGGCAGCAGCAGATGTTCCGGGACGGGGACGGCGCGCAGGCGGGCTGATACTTTCTTCTGTGGACATAATACCTGTGGGAGAGAAATAGTTATTGATTAGTATTATTTTCTTTCCATGCACATTTTTTTAATTGTGTTAAAAATACAACATTTATAAATTTGTTATTATTATTTATTTATTAAAATTAACAACATTGGTCCAATAATGCCGGTTTATATTAGATGTGCTACACACAAGTAGCAAATTAAACTTTCACCATTATTGCTCAAGGTATCAGACCAACCCTTTTTTTTGCGGATGGGAAATCATCAAATAACTTCCCCCGGAGCGGGGGGTGTGTCAGACTTATATTGACTAAAACCCACCCATGTTCCTTCTATTGCCCTTTACGTCCCGGGGCCACGGTATCTCTTTCGAACAACCCGCAACCCCGGCAGGCGGACGCCCTGGTAGGCCCCTCTGCTTTGCTGACATCTCTTTGAGGCACATGGAACACTAACGCGCCGTCGACAGGGCCTGTCGTCAATAGACGGACGGACGGTGAGCTACTTATTGCTCACCGTCCACAGGCCCGCATCTACGGTGGCCGGGAGTTGTCTCGCGGCGCCCGTCGACCGGGGCGTCTCCCGTGGCGGCTGGGTTTGAGGTTCTCTTCCTCAAACGCCCGCCCGGCTACCTCCTTTCCTAGCATGACTGCTTCGCAGAAGAAGGTGACCGTTTCAAATTCCCTCTCGCTCCGGACCATGGAATAAACCAGGGCCGGACGCGAGAGATTGCCGGCGCCGATCGATCGTCACAATGGTGACACCCGGGCGTTTCCTCCCGCCCGATGATGTGCAGGAACCTCCCGAAACTTCCGTGTCCGGTGAGGACCTGCGTCAGGCGGTAGGTGAGGACGCCATGACGCCTCTCCAGCCACTCCTCAAAGAGGGGACTTACCGCCGCTATTGTGGCGTGCCCTGCACGGGGTTGCGACAGTCGCTCTCTCCATGCCACCATGAGATCGCACCGGAGGTCTGTCCCCCGCGGCAGCAGATATTCCCCCCGGTGTAGTGTCTCCGCGCGCCACTCGTACAGGCGCGCGAGCCCTATCCCCTCCAGCCCCCACGGCGGCAGCCAGGCAAGTAGGCTCGCCGCCTCGCCGGAGTGAGTGCGGTATCCCCGGATCAGCCGTATGGCTACCACCGCGTTGGGGCGCGCTCAGGTAGTGGAACCTACAGAACGCGCCCATACCGGGGCCGGGTGTCGCGCCATGGCCCGCACGACTCCGGCATAGAGCAGGAGGCAGGAGGCGTTTGGCCCGCTCAGATTGGGTAAGGCCGACCCCTTAAAAATCAATTGGGTGTGAAAGTTTACTACCGATGATTTGTTTCGGTTGCACCCGGAAATGTCTAACTTGATTGGCTAACAAATAAATGTTATTATTCTAATTTGTACTACTTATTCTTAAGTACAAGTAGTTGTTGTAGGCCTGGCTGTTTGTCATACAAATATTTGTTCCGTGCGGAGATCGAACCCGCGATACGCAGCGCAACAGTCGATCGCTCAGCCACTGCGCCAACCATGCCCTCATCAACTTTTTAATTTGGAGACTGTCTGCCAGCTTCTTAAGTATAAGTTTTCATTCAGAAATTCAATGGCATGAATGAACCTACCCTTCTGGCGAACAAAAAACATCCCTTCTCCTCTTCCGGCGCCGTAGTAGCTGGTACCAGCTGTAGGTCTACCGTCGCACATTCCTTACTATCATCACCTGCAAACAACAAAATACAGATTAATATACAAATAGGTATTTGTAACAAGTGATCCTGTTTCGTACGGTGTTTGCGACTTTGTGTTTTATCTAGAAGTATTGCCAGTGGCTTAGATGTTTTTGCCACCCAAAGTCAACTAGAAATCTCTATTTACTTAGGGCCGATTTTTCAATCGTTAGATAACTTTTATCTAAAAAGTAAATGTGACGTTTTGACAGATAGTCCATACAAAAACTGTCAAAATGATAGACTTACGCCTGGTTCCAATAAACAAAAAACGAGTCGTTTTGCTTACGGATAGTGGGATTTTGACATACGTCTCATAGAACTTATGTCAAAATACTACTATCTGTAAGCAAAACGAATCGTTTATTGGAACCGGGCGATATTCGTCGGATAAAACTTAACTAGCGATTGAAAAATCGGCCCTTAGTCAATAAAGACAATAAATAACAATTCAACATGTTCAAAGCGTGTGATTGAAGATTTTAATAAAATGTCATTATGATGGATGGGAATTTTCAAAATAACTATGAGAATTGAATTTCGCAAGAAACCTTGAGATGTTAGTGTTCGGATGTAAGAGATTTCGCTTTGGATAGGTTTGCCAGATTTCCTTTTCATTAACTTTTTCGACAAGAGTATTTTTTTTAATAATCACAAGAAATTAATTTCGGAATGATTAAATATAGGACGCGGACAGCATAATAGTATATATTTTGTAGGGCTCGGATGAAAAAGGCAGTCTGTGGCTAGAGACGTACGATAAAGTAAATACGTCATAGCTCGGTTGTCGTAGTTTTTAAAATATATTACACTAGAAAACTCTAAACCTATCAGTGTTTCTCTACAATAAAATGCATGTATTATACATATAAAACTTCCTCTTGAATCACCCTATCTATTAAAAAAACCACTTCAAAATCCGTTGCGTAGTTATAAAGATTCAAGCCTACATACAACATAGCAACAGACAGACAGCGACTTTGTTATTAACTTTGTAGTGATAGTGAATTTTTAACTTCTGTTCAGAGTAAGTAACTGAATCGATTCCAATATTTTTACACCACCCGAACATATTTAAAGGTTACGGTGTGCAATACAGATCACGGCAGGTCACAGCGACACTAGACGCGTGTGGTCACCGTGTGCGGACAACCAGGTAACATAACAAGCTTATTTATTTTTTTAAGCTTATAAATAAATCACCTTTCGTCTCACCCCATAAGACATATAACTGCTTGCCTCACACGGCCGCTTACACCACAGTCCCTTGTTGAAATTTCGGGACAGGTTCAGCCATCACTTACATATCCCTTCAGTATGTATCAAATTGTTACCTCTAGCAAACACGTTAAGTTCCGTGAAGCAGCCAGTCTCGATCATCTCCGTCTGCCACGGGATGCTGACTGATCCCGTGTTGAACTTGCCGTAGAACGTATCGTCTCCCGCGTCCAAGTTCACTCCCTTCACTGTGCTGAACTGTTCTATGTCTAGAACGTCTTTTGCGTAGACTGCGTGTGGCTGTAAAGAACATATTTTAAAGTTATTGAACTGTGTAACTTTGTTAACTAACTTGAACTATATTTTCGAGCCGTTTGGGGTTGAAACTCTGGGACTGTGGGGTCCTTGTGCTCAGAGCCTTTTCTTTGGCCAGGGGCGTTCATACAACATGGCAACAGTCTCTTGGGGATATTCCAATTGACAGCGTTGAGGACTTGCCCAGCGCGCCCCAAATGTACTAAGTAATACTAACGTCAGGAACAAAGGGTGCGTCCACCATGCCGGCCTCCAGGCGGGCCCAGTTGAGGTTGGTGAAGAACCGATGTGCCTTGACCTGCCCCGCCCCGCGCCGCCCCGCGCCGCAGCCCAGGCGGCCCGCGGGGGACTTGCCCAGCAGCGCGCCCCAAATGTACTAAGTAATACTAACGTCAGGAACAAAGGGTGCGTCCACCATGCCGGCCTCCAGGCGGGCCCAGTTGAGGTTGGTGAAGAACCGATGTGCCTTGACCTGCCCCGCCCCGCGCCGCCCCGCGCCGCAGCCCAGGCGGCCCGCGGGGGACTTGCCCAGCAGCGCGCCCCAAATGTACTAAGTAATACTAACGTCAGGAACAAAGGGTGCGTCCACCATGCCGGCCTCCAGGCGGGCCCAGTTGAGGTTGGTGAAGAACCGATGTGCCTTGACCTGCCCCGCCCCGCGCCGCCCCGCGCCGCAGCCCAGGCGGCCCGCGGGGGACTTGCCCAGCAGCGCGCCCCAAATGTACTAAGTAATACTAACGTCAGGAACAAAGGGTGCGTCCACCATGCCGGCCTCCAGGCGGGCCCAGTTGAGGTTGGTGAAGAACCGATGTGCCTTGACCTGCCCCGCCCCGCGCCGCCCCGCGCCGCAGCCCAGGCGGCCCGCGGGGGACTTGCCCAGCAGCGCGCCCCAAATGTACTAAGTAATACTAACGTCAGGAACAAAGGGTGCGTCCACCATGCCGGCCTCCAGGCGGGCCCAGTTGAGGTTGGTGAAGAACCGATGTGCCTTGACCTGCCCCGCCCCGCGCCGCCCCGCGCCGCAGCCCAGGCGGCCCGCGGGGGACTTGCCCAGCAGCGCGCCCCAAATGTACTAAGTAATACTAACGTCAGGAACAAAGGGTGCGTCCACCATGCCGGCCTCCAGGCGGGCCCAGTTGAGGTTGGTGAAGAACCGATGTGCCTTGACCTGCCCCGCCCCGCGCCGCCCCGCGCCGCAGCCCAGGCGGCCCGCGGGGGACTTGCCCAGCAGCGCGCCCCAAATGTACTAAGTAATACTAACGTCAGGAACAAAGGGTGCGTCCACCATGCCGGCCTCCAGGCGGGCCCAGTTGAGGTTGGTGAAGAACCGATGTGCCTTGACCTGCCCCGCCCCGCGCCGCCCCGCGCCGCAGCCCAGGCGGCCCGCGGGGGACTTGCCCAGCAGCGCGCCCCAAATGTACTAAGTAATACTAACGTCAGGAACAAAGGGTGCGTCCACCATGCCGGCCTCCAGGCGGGCCCAGTTGAGGTTGGTGAAGAACCGATGTGCCTTGACCTGCCCCGCCCCGCGCCGCCCCGCGCCGCAGCCCAGGCGGCCCGCGGGGGACTTGCCCAGCAGCGCGCCCCAAATGTACTAAGTAATACTAACGTCAGGAACAAAGGGTGCGTCCACCATGCCGGCCTCCAGGCGGGCCCAGTTGAGGTTGGTGAAGAACCGATGTGCCTTGACCTGCCCCGCCCCGCGCCGCCCCGCGCCGCAGCCCAGGCGGCCCGCGGGGGACTTGCCCAGCAGCGCGCCGCACAGCGCGCGCCCGCACTCGCTGAACTTGGATGAATACTTTTCTTGTTCGTGCTGATTGAAAAAAATATATTTAAACTGTAAATACACACATCAACACGGTCTAGGGATATTTTATACTCAATTAAATAACTCGAAAAGTACTGGCCGCATTGGAATCTTTTATACACCGATTTGTTTGTAATTTATCTCGGACTAATTCCAAATTCAATTTTTTTTAAATTCTTTTGTTTCGGTGGCATAAAAATGTCTTGATGTGTAGGAGTGGGAATTTTCATTTGTGCGAAATTTAGAAAACAATACGAATTAGTTACAGTTTTTTTTCATTTTTAAACGAAAGATAAAGTTAAAATTGAGGTATTGTAGCCATACAACGCCGACATTTGACGAGGGCGGAGATGTTACGAGCTGTGGGAATGCTGGAAGCTGGGTCTGTTCAGCGTAATGTTGCTGAGGCCATAGGGACCCACCAAAATGTAATTTCAAGATTGTGGACACGCTATCATGCCACAGGTGAAGTAGCGGAGAGGCACCGGGGGCCAAGTCGCATCACTACCCCCAGACAAGACCGATTTTTGCAAATTACTGCACGAGCTCAACCAAATGCAACGGCGACTCAATTGGTCCAAAGGCTGCGAGGGGAACACCAAGTGCTTGTGAGTGACCAAACTGTAACAAGGCGACTGCATGAAAGCAATCTACGCTCTCGTAGACCACTCCGGGTCCCACCTTTACGGAGAGGCAATCGTGGACGACGATTAGAATGGGTTCGGAACCACGTGGACTGGGGCCGTGAGCAATGGTCCCATGTGCTGTTCACGGATGAATCCAGGTTCGGCTTCCATCCAGATTCACGAAGGATGCGTGTTTGGCGAGTTTCTGTACGATGGAGCCGTCTCCAGAACCCTTAGGAAGTTCACCATACCAAGGAGGAACAATTATGGTTTGGGCAGGAATTCGTCTTGGAGGACGGACGGATCTCGTTTGGATGCAGGGCAATATGACCGCAGAACGATACGTCCAACAGGTGCTGGGGCCCGTAATCTTGCCCAACAGAACACAAATGGGGCAAGATTTCCTGCTCACGACAATGCCCGGGCACACACGGCGAGAACGGTAGCAGCTTGGTTACACACACACGATGTTAGGGCCTTAGACTGGCCTGCTCAATCGCCAGATCTAAATCCCATTGAGCATGCATGGGATATGCTGCAAAGAAGAGCTCTAAAGGAAGTTCTTGAAAATCTGGCTACAGAAGATCAACTTTTTGCGCACCTCAGAAGGACATGGGACAATATTCCGCAGCTAGACATTGACAACCTTGTTCTGAGCATGCCGAATCGTTGCCGATGTGTTATGAACATCATGGGTGCTTTCTCAGACTACTAACTTCAAGTTTATAAACACAAATTAAATGGTTTTTCTATTTTTTTCAGTTTTTACTCACTAATTAAAAGTTAATTCATATACGGTTTCCGTCTATGCTTAATTTTTTTCCATAAAATCCTGAAATTTTAATCTAAGTACCTTAACCATTATTAAAAAATGGTAGAATATTAAATAACGTATCTTTTAAATATACTACTCAAAACAAAATAAGGGCCACGAGGTATTTTGTCTGTACCATGAAAATAATAAAACCAATATATATTTTTTTGTCTCCATAACGAAAACTAATGTTGTTTTTACCATGTAGACCAATAAATTTATTCAAATAATAATGATTAAAAAGTTTAAGTATTTGCTTTTGAAAGAAAAAACACATTTGAGGTTAAAAATAAAAACTATGTAAAGTTACTGAAAACAAAAGAAAATACTCCATGCTCATCTTTTAGTAACGGGTATGCCCTCCTCGTTTAGCTACGCACTCCTGAAGCCTGGAGTGCATGCTCTCAATCAAATGCCTGACATTTTCCATTGGAATCTCTTCCCAGGCCCTTTTAACAGCGTTGATGAGTTGCTGTTGGTTGTGGATTTCCTGATCACCGTCTCTAACTCTTCGTTTTAACTGATCCCACATGTGCTCTATTGGATTTAAGACCGGACTGTTCGCCGGCCACGGCAAGACTTGAATTTGAGAGGCTTCCAGTACAAACCGAGTCGCTTGAGCCGTGTGTGCACGAGCATTGTCTTGCAACAAGATGAATCCAGGACCCGCTCGCTGTGCATATGGGATCACATGTGGTCTGACAACTTCCTCAATATACCGCTGAGCAGTAACAGTACCCTCATTTCAAATAGCGAGCTCAGTTTTGCCGTGTAAGCTTATCCCGCCCCAAATCATTACATTTGGACCACCAAAACGATCGACTTCATGGATGCAGGCTTCTGAAAATCTCTCGCCGCGTCTTCTCCATACTCTAATACGCCGATTGTCGTTAAAAAAATTTACTTTGCAATCGTCTGTGAAGAGCACCATGCCCCATTGGTTTAGGTCCCAGTCCAAATGTTGACGGGAAAATCTTAAACGATTTGCACGATGATTTCTGGTTAATGGAACACGGACAACTGTTCTTGATGCCTGCTGGTCTTCATGCAATTGATTACGAATAGTTTGGTCACTGACACGAGTACCCGTTACAGCCGTAAACGATTTGGCAGCTTGCGGGCCATCGTTGTGCGATCTCGGCGCGCACTTAATCGAATGTAACGATCCTCTTGAGCTGTTGTAATGCGAACTCTGCCCGAACCAGGTCTTCTTCTAATACTGCCGGTCTCTTGGAAGCGATTCCATAGATTTTGAATTGCTCTTCGAGAAAATCCCAATTGCAAACCCACAGATCGCGGCGAATGACCTTCTTCAATCATTGTAACGGCTCTGGTTGCTGTCAGCGAGTCCATATGACGCCTGCGTGCTTGTGCCATATTGCAAAAGATGTTTCTGACTCAAGATATCAATGAACTCTGATAATTTCTAATAAACCAAGAAGCTAAGGAAAGCAAAAATTTTCAAAAAGATTTTAAGTCAAATTTGATTTAAAATTGTTGCCAGCATTAAATGAATACTACAATATTAAAAAGTTTACGTTTCAAAGAGTTTGTATACTCAATATTTTACTACTTTCAATATGAATGTTTAATAAAATACACCAAAATGAAAAAATACCTCGTGGCCCTTATTTTGTTTTGAGTAGTATATACTATAGTATATATACATATCATAAAAAAAATTAACACATTGATAGTAATTCGCTTTTTTTAAAAAATATCCCTAGACCGTGTTGATGTGTGTATTACCTTGGAGAACCTCTAAATAATTGCTAAGTATTTTTTTTTAATAATAAGACTGTCAGCTAATGAAAACCAGCCCCTTTTTTACGCATAGAGAAAATGTTTGGTTTACCTCTAACTCTAGGTATTAAGCAGAGTTTCATCAAATAGTAATGGATTCTTAAAAACAGTCAAGACTATATAAAACATAACTTAGACACAAAAATAATACAAAATTGTTTACTTTTTTTCAGAATTATTAAAAACAAAGAAAAAAAAACAATAACACTCCTCCTCGGGCCTCAGCTCAACATAATACGGTATTACACCTATTTTTAAAAAGTATCTCATTTTGATCCTAGGGTCCTAGTAAACCACCAAAAAAAACAAAAAAAAAAATATTCAATCGATAAGTGCCATAAAACTGCATTAAAATTTTACAATTTCTATTTTCGCGCGTAAAATCACAAAAAACGCTTGACGCCATGTTACTCTGTGGTCATGACGTCAGCTGGGCATGTAAACAAATGCGCTGTTATTAGTCTTTCTGTTTAGTTGTATATTTCACTATAATTTAAAAATGAGTTATTACCCTTACCATTGGTGTGCTGTTCCTGAATGTAAAAACACTAGTGTTAAAACACCGGACAAGTTGTGGATTCAAGTGCCAACTGATTTAAATATAAGAAAAACTTGGTTCAAACTTGCGAGAAGGGATCCAACACAATTGTCCGAAAAATCTCGTTTGTACTTTTGTGATTGTACTGTCTCCTTTTACGAAACCGTCTTCCATGGTATTATTACTATTATTTCAATAAAAATTAAAATGTAAAGTTTTTTAATACAAAAATAACAGACGTTGCTCAGTTGACAGTTGTCACTTTTTGTTTATATGACCGTATGACGTAATAATCATGGCGGACACTGTTTCGCTTAGTAAAACAACAGACTAAAAAAGTGAAAACTTTGAAATCAATTTTAAAATTTATTTAGTTATTTTATTAACTAAATCTAACATTTTCCGACTGCTTATCGCATAAGCTATCTGAATTGTATATTTTTAGAATTTCTTTCATATAGAGTAAAATACCCTATTCCAGATGGCAACACAAAACTGGGCCACCTAAAATTAATTTTCAACTGCAACCCACAACTTGTTTTATAGCTACAAGTGTTATTGTATATTCCTAGACATGTCCAAAGCGTTTGATATGGTCTCTGTCACAATCCTTTTATCAAAACTGGAGCACATTGGAGTTCGAGATTTATTACTAAATATATTTAAAGACTATCTTAGCAATCGTAAACAGGCATTCAAAATTGATACGATGGTGAGTGAGGACTAACAGATCGAATATGGAGTCTCACAAGGGAGTATTCTAGGCCCCACGCTGTTTATAATATACGTCAATGACTTGTGCAAAATGGTTCTTAAAAATTGTGATATTTTTACTTATGCTGATGATACAGTCCTCTTAGTTTATGGAAAGAGCTGGTCAGAAGCCTGTTATGTTATGGTTATCTACTAATCGGCTAACTCTGAATATAGATAAAACAAAATATATTCGTTTTTATCTTCCCAACACCCTAGCACCATTAGTGGAAACTAAAACATTTATTGCCCACAACTGTGTCAGATCAACAATTACCTGTAGTTGTGGACCATTGACTAATGCTGGCAGTGTAAGGTACCTTGGTGTTTTACTTGATGAGCGATTGTACTGGCGCCCACAGGAGGAGACACTTACAGGACGCGTCAGGAAATTAATTTACGTGTTTAAGAATCTTCGTCATTCTGCCAATCGTTCGGTATTGCACACGGTCTATCTTGCACTGTGTCAATCAATTTTGGATTATTGTATTCCAGCGTGGGGCGGGACTTACAAAACTCTATTTTTGAAATTAGAAAGATCGCAAAGGTCTATCCTCAACGTCATGCATTGTAAACAACTATAGCACCGTACTTAGCCTTAATATTTAATTTTTGTGTGGACCAAGGAGTCTTCCCGGACCTTATAAAATACAGCAAGGTAATACCACTTTTCAAATCTGGGGACAGTAAAGACACCAATAATTATAGACCCGTATCCGTTTTGCCGGTTTTCAGCAAGGTGTTTGAAAAGGTAATGCTTAACCAAATGCTCAACCACTGTAACACCAATAAAATCTTACATGAGAAACAGTATGGTTTCACCAAAGGACGTTGTACGACTGACGCCGGTGTCACCCTATTAAAACACATATTTACTGCGTGGGAAGAAGCACAGGATGCCATAGGGATCTTTTGTGACCTCTCAAAAGCATTTGATTGCGTGAACCACGAAACCCTTCTCTTAAAACTTGAACATTACGGCCTAGGGAAACTTGCCCTTAATTTAGTTAAATCGTATTTAAATGATAGACAGCAGCAAGTACAAATAAATAGTGTCAATTCAATGGGTTTAAATGTAAAGATGGGTGTGCCACAAGGGTCGATATTAGGTGCCTTCCTCTTTTTAGTATATATTAATTATCTACCCCATTTATTTAAAAACCAACCACAAATGGTGTTGTTTGCTGACGATACCTCTTTAATATTTAAGATAAACAGACGTGCCACAAATCTTGACGACGTAAATAATGCCCTAATGCAGGTACATAATTGGTTTACCGCTAATAATTTAGTATTAAATGGGAAAAAAACGAAGTGTATAAGATTTACTCTACCAAATGTCAAAAACAGTGAGTGTGACATAGTATTGAATCAAGAGAAACTAGAATTCGTCAAAAAAACTGTTTTCTTAGAAATAACACTCGATTCAAAGCTACAATGGGGTCCGCATATAACATCTCTTGCAGGACGCTTTAGTTCAGCAGCATATGCTGTTAGAAAAATCCGTCAGTTTACTGATGTAGATACCGCGAGGCTAGTCTATTTTAGTTATTTTCATAGTATAATGTCATACGGTATTTTACTTTGGGGACGGGCTGCAGACATCGAGACCTACGTAGACGAGATTCTTTAAGGGAACAGTTTAAGGATATTAACATCATGACAGTACCTTGTCAATATATTTATGAAAACATCATGTATGTCAGGAAAAACTTGCATCTTTTTAGTAAAAGAGGTGACAGACACAATTATAATACTAGAAATAGGGACCAATTAGTTCAACCAGGTTTCAGGTTAGCTAAAGTAGACTCATCTTTCATGGGGTACTGTTTGAAATGCTACAATAAAATACCTCCCCACATTCTTCAACTGAATGAAACGAAATTTAAATCTTGTATTAAACGCACACTATGTAGGCAAGCATATTATAAGTTGAGGGGATTATATTGATGATAAAAATGCTTGGCTCAATGCTGGTCCTGCTCCACAAGCATAGGGATAAACTCATTGATTAGAATCCGAAGCCATAGTGGAAGCTGCAGAAGATTGTAAGACTATCTTTGCAATGTATAGAATCAATTCTCTAGTATTGTATAATTATTAAGCCCATATGTGAGTGCTATGTATTATCATTGACTTGACGAAGCCCTGGTGGTTGATAGTGTCATGCTCACTTAAATGTCTCGCTGATGGTGGCGGGTGTGTCGGGTCATTTAGCTCCCTTCAAAATGGTCGAGCTGAATGGGGCTGATCCATACGTCATGTTCGTGAACGGGCGCTGTCAGTTGGGTCTGGTCATTTTTTAGCTACCACGGTTCATTTTTAACTTATTTAGATTTAAATTAAATGTTGCTTTTTATTTACTCTGGACGCTCTTACTGTGCACGTCTTTCTACATCGTTCTCACATATTTGTATAATCTCAACATGAATGATGTAAATACGATTTTGTAAAAATATTATAATTTAAAAGAGTGTCCATGAAGTTTCTTGCCCATTCTTCTCCATAGAGATCAACGCTTTGGAATGGGCAACTACAGTACTTTCACAAGTTATTATGCCTTGTGACCGGGACTGTAGATTCATTTTGTTTCTTGACATTCAAAAGTGCCTGTAATGGTCTAATTGAAATAAATGATTTGATTTGAACCACGTGACTATTCTACTACGGAACTATACAAAGAGTACAATCTATTAACAGTGCGACAGCTATTTATTCTACGAACGATGCTACGGCGACATTCACTGCTTCCCTTAAATAAAAAGGTTTTTAGTAAAAGAAGTCGTGCTCTTGTTTGCCCCTCGGTACGATGTAGGACAGCTTTCGCGCTGCGACAGTATAATGCATTGAGTTCCAGGCTTTACTATGTAATAAATAAAAAGATCTCACTTTACAAATTGAATAAGTGCAATTTTAAAAAGAAATTAATAAATTGTTTGAAGTCACTAAACTATAACGAGTCAGAAGAACTTATTAATATTGTAAAATAATGTGAATATCTAATTTTCTTCTCTATTTTTGTTTTTAACTTTCTTATTTTTTTATTCAATGAAATTTATTTGCATGGTAACCTACACATTGTTATGGTGTCAGTGTCACTTTAGCAGTATTAAGAAAAAAATAGAATACATTCTAACAAATATATTTAATTTAAAAAAAATTAAAGATAAATAGTTCGGTGAACCGCCGACTACCCAAGATACGAGCATTGCTCAGTTTGGGAGTCGTTGAATCACTTCTTAAAAGCCCTGTACAATTACTTTGCTTTGTCAATTTTACCTTGTATTATGTTTTTTTTTGTACTTTTTGTGTGAATAAATTTTATTTATACTATTTATTATATATTTTTTTTTTTTAATTTATCACGTATTATCGTACTATGTTACTATTCTCTCGCCTATTCTCTGATTATAAAACATAACCGATTGTAAAACCCTATATGTAAGCTTTAAAATGACGTACTGTACATCAATGTACATGAATTGTATTTTTGTTAGGGCACAGCTCTAAACCAATTCCTTTCTATGAACATTACATTGCATATTAGTAAGCATAGTGTATGAAGAATTTTTATTACATAGTGTCTGACCTTGACCCTCCTATCGACCTCTTCCCGTTTCACCTTCTCCTTGCGCGCTCGGAAGGGCGCGCGACCTTCGATCATCTCGTACACGAGGCAACCGAACGAGAACCAGTCTGGGCTGAACGTATACCTCTCGTTGTCTATCACCTGGGTAAATACACAAGTCATTATTAGAATTAGTAACGACGAATACAATATATAATTATTATAAATTATATATTTACATATAATAATTATTAATATATAGTCTCTGAAAACATGTAAAAAAGAGCGGTCTTTCTACTATATAAATACGATAAATTGTGAAGATGTATGAATATTCGTTCGTCTTTCACGCAATAACTGTTGAATGAATTTGAATTAAAGAACAATGGCCAGATTTCTATAGGAGCTGGACTTGACTTTTGTTTTTCATGTCCCAAAATAGATCATAGTGAGTTTCGTTTGTTTTTATGTTATAAACACCATCCTGTTTGAAAATCATATCTATATAGCCACGATTTTTAATAATTCCCTCATCAATACTTTGAGGTTAGAATCAACAACTACCTTTTACCCGACTCGACGCGGTGCAGTCTAAAAGTGTAGTTAGTATTAAGCGAGCAGGTAATCGGGATGTCGTTTATATTTATTTCGATTACTCAGAATCAGAAAAGTGAATTACCCAAAAAACGGCATCTTGCAAAGCACACTAACCGTTTGTCTGTCCATCAGACTTAAGTTCGATGTCAAAGAGGCTCCACGAATCGGTTGACGACAGTGTCAAGCCGACTCATGGAGACTGGTCCGCTTCGACGACGGATTTTGACCGATAATTCTGTGAAAACTACATTTAATTTGCTCTAACCTGCATAACGCGTGCTGTAGAACTAAAGATGACATAACATCACACAAACCACAATAATTCAATCTATCGGAAGGTTTGTTCCCACTAGTTCTACTAAACAGTTCTACGGTAGAACTAATGGGATTTTTTTTTCTCAGTAGTACTACGATATTAGGTATAACAAAATAGTAGAACTATTGGGATTCTCTATTCCCACTTGTTCTACTGAACAGTTCCACGGTAGAAGTAATGGGACTCTCTAGTCCCACTTGTTCTACCGATGAAACAGGTAGAACAAGTGGGATATTTTGTTCTCACTAGTACTACGTTTTGATAGGTTTCAGAAATGGAAGTTAAGTACCAAATATGCTAGTCATATCTATAGGTATTAGGTTTAAAAGACACTTACATATTACTGGAAGCATTACGACACTATTAATTAAAAGACACATCCTTACTAATATTATAAAAGCGAAAGTGAGTTTGTTTGTTTGTTTCGTCTTCGCGCCTAAATGGTTAAACCGATTTTGATGAATTTTGGTACAGAGATAGTTGAGACCTGGAGACGGACATAGACTTTTTTTAGGCTTTTATTTTTTAAAGTGAGAAATGAGGGAGAAAGAGGGAAGAAAAGGGAAAACTTAGTTTTGCTATAACTATAAATAAGGCGCAAGGGCAAAAACTACAGGTAGCAGATACTCTATTGTACTACTTAAATAGAGCACATATAATACATAGTTTAAAGAATATAATTTGTACAGTTTTCGCGCATATTTCGTATGAGCTTTATTTAAGTAGTACAATAGAGTTACTACAGTACTGTCATGATGTTAATTTTCTCAAACAGTTCTCTTAGGGAATCGCGCCTACGTAGATTATATAATATGGCTCTGATGGCTCTTTTCTGCAGATTAAATATAGACTCAATGTCTGCAGCTCATCCCCTTAGTAAAATACCGTATGACATTATACTATGAAAATAACTAAAATAGACTAGTCGCGCGGTAGCTACGTCAGTAAATTGACGGATTTTCCTTACAGCATATGCTGCTGAACTCAACCGTCCTGCAAGAGATGTTAAATGAGGACCCCATTGTAGCCTCGAGTCGAGCGTGATGCCTAAGAAAACAGTTTTATCGACGAATTCTAGTTCTCTTGATTCAATACTATGTCACATTCATTCCTTTTGACGTTTGGCAGAGCAAATCTTATGCACTTTGTTTTTTTCCCATTCAATACTAAATTATTAGCAGTAAACCAATTATGGACCTGCATCAGCGCGTTATTTAAGGCGTTAAGATTTGTTGTAATTAGTTTGATTTCAATTATATTATTGAATAATTGAGTGTATGATCCCTCAAAAGGAAATAACTATAAAACAATAAATATTATTATAATATTTACCATTATATATATAAACAACTAGCTTTTGCCCGCGGCTTCGCTCACGTTAAATCCGGGGTAACACAGCCCCTTTCCTGATTTGCAGGTATCTGCTACCTGTAGTTTTTGCCCTTGCGCCTTATTTATAGTTATAGCAAAACTAAGTTTTCCCTTTTCTTCCCTCTTTCTCCCTCATTTCTCACTTTAAAAAATAAAAGCCTAAAAAAAGTCTATGTCCGTCTCCAGGTCTCAACTATCTCTGTACCAAAATTCATCAAAATCGGTTTAACCATTTAGGCGCGAAGACGAAACAAACTCACTTTCGCTTTTATAATATTAGTAAGGATGTGTCTTTTAATTAATAGTGTCGTAATGCTTCCAGTAATATGTAAGTGTCTTTTAAACCTAATACCTATAGATATGACTAGCATATTTGGTACTTAACTTCCATTTCTGAAACCTATCAAAACGTAGTACTAGTGAGAACAAAATATCCCACTTGTTCTACCTGTTTCATCGGTAGAACAAGCAGTGGCGGCGTAGCATGAGTTGGCACCCGGGGCGACTTTCTATTGAGCACCCTCAAAATAAAACGACAAATACTAAACGCGGTTGCGTGAGTTTATTTTGCTAAAATATTGCGTGAGTTTATTTTGCTAAAATATTCTATGATATCAAAATTTACTTTGCGGTCCTTTTCTATGGACAATATGGAAAGACTGGTAGGTCGTGTTTGGGTCCTTGCAGATCTTTTCTTTTTTTTTACGGGTGGGAAATCATCAAATGACTTTCCCCGCTCTGGGTGGAGCGGGGGGGCATGTCAGACTTTTACTGACTAAAACCCACCCATGTTCCTTCTGTTGCCCTTTACGTTCCGGGGCCGCGGTATCTCTTTCGATCAAATCCGCAACCCCGGCAGGCGGAGGCCCTGGCAAGCCCCTCTGCTTTGCTGACTCTCTTTGAGGCGCGCGTGAAACACGAACGCGCCGTCGACACGGCCTGTCGTCAATAGACGGACGGACGGTGAGCTACCCATTGCTTAACGTCCACAGGCCCGCATCTACGGTGGCCGGGAGTCGTCTCGCGGCACCCGGCGCCTGGGGCGTCTCCCGCGGCGGCTGGGTTGGTTTGAGGTTCTCTCCCTCAAACGCCCGGCCTCCTCCTTCACTAGCATTACTGCTTCGCCGAAGGAGCTGACCGCTTCCCATTCACTCTCGCTCCGGACCATGGCCTGAACCAGGGCCGGACGCTCCAGATCGCCGCCGCCGATCGCCTCTAGCTCGGGCACCGCTTGGGGCAGACCGCCACTGTGTGCTCCACCGTGTCCTCAGGGCGATCGTCACAATGGTGACACCCGGGCGTTTCCTCCCGCCCGATGATGTGCAGGAACCTCCCGAAACTTCCGTGTCCGGTGAGGACCTGCGTCAGGCGGTAGGTGAGGACGCCATGACGCCTCTCCAGCCACTCCTCAAAGAGGGGACTTACCGCCACTATTGTGGCGTGCCCTTCCTTGCAGATCTTAAGTAAGATTTTATTAACTAAAATTTTGAGAAACTTCTTTTACAAGAAGCCACTGAAACACAATTGCTTAAAAAAAACCTGTGTAGATGCTGCATCTCTTGTATCAACGTTTTCTTTGCTGCTGCTGGTGTCACACATGTCTTCGAGTGGTTATACAAGTTTCTCAAAATATTCCTTAGTGATTTAACAGCTTCGTGAGCACTGCATGTAGTCTCTACTAGACATTTTCCCCCAAACACCAGCAATTTTCATTAGAAATTTCCATCAATGTGTGGATGACGAAAAGAACGAGTTAACTCGCTTCTACTGTTCCAAAATATGTTAACTAACATTCCCGGAAGAGTTCACCCCTCATAAATTTATAGCAATTGATTAGCACAAAGCATAAACAACGTTTTCAGCTTGTTCTTTAAATATTGCTTGTACACCACCATAAATTCTTGCCATGGTTGCAGCGTTATTATATCCTTGTGCCCGACAAGTTTGACTGCAGTCTTTCCAGCTATAGGGAAGAAACCTAGAAAACATTCCTTCACTGCAACTTAATCGCCTTCAATATGAACATATCTGATAACATAACTCATCTGATCTACATGTGATATGTCTGGAGTACTATCGAAAATAATTCCGAAATATTGAACTCATTTCGAATGTCTTTAAATGGACAAAAATAATCTACTTTTACATGCTCTTTTAGCACTAGGCCATATTTTGACAATAGATTAACTAAAAAAAACCTCTATAGTCTGATGAAATCCCCTCTATATGTTAGAGGAAGATTTTAACGTGCCAGGAAGAGAAAAACATCTAAAAGGCGACTCAAAATGGAACTCCACTTTTTATTTCTTGGTCACAACATTTTGTTGTTCATGGTCGATAGATTTTTGCAGCTTCAGTCCATTTCAAGATTTTCCATTTTTCAAAACAGGAGAGTAGGCCTTTAGAATTCGTTATGTGTTCAGACACTTAAGGGTTAGTTAGTTACCACCATGAATTAAATCCGTTGACGAAACTCTGTCAAAAACAGCATCATTTATTTTTTTGTTGGAGAGTTATCATCCATTTTCTTAGTATTTTTTCTGTATTTGGTAACGTTTAATAAAACCGTTCTGAATAGAAATGTTGGAACTTTTTTTTTGTTTTATATCCAGATCTTTGGACGGTAGGCCTACCATGACGTCTTAAAGCCGAACTTATACCACTGAGGGAAAGAGATGGTGTAGACACCCTGTATAGCTCTGTCTCTTTCCCTCAGTGGAAAAAGTTCTGCTTTAAGACGTCATGGTCCCTACCCAGCATCTACAAATGGGCTGACTCTGCTTCGATAGGATTCACTTTCCGCTTTAACAATTCTAACTCTCAAATCATCACGCATTGGTGTTAGTCAAGTAGCAACATCCAAACGAGTAGTGTCATGCAGCTTTTCTTCATCGTTTTCAATTTGCTGGTTTCTTCATTGTCGCTATTCCATCCTTTTTTAACCAACTTCATATAAAGGAGGAGGTTTAGGGTTTTTTTATGTATGTATGTTACTCAAAGACGCCTGGACCCTGAATAGATAGGGTTCGATCATAGGGTATGCTTTCCAGGTGGTCCCATATCAATTTTATTTATATTTCTTAGGTAGTTTATGAGTTATCGTCTATAATACATATTTTTTTCTCTGTATATATGGATGGCAATCTCCACCTTTCATCTGTGTATCAAGATTGTTAAGCTCTCTTCCCGGCACCCCTCCATGCAATGCATTTTGGCTCCTGGTTTGTACATCATCTGTTTCAATGTCACTTTCAACACCTTGAAGTGGTGTATTTGATACCAGAGAAGCCGAAGGTGCTACGTACTTCAAAATTGATCCAGATAATGGTTCCCTTGCAAATTAAACGACCACATCGTAGAAACAATAACACTGGTTGACTGACCAACTGTCAACTGTGATTGCTTTGATTGACACATCAACAACTTGCCCCTTCCGCCCGCGCCGATCTTATCGTGCAGATGCGCCAGTGGCTACTAATCTGGGCGACTGGCTTGGCATTCAGTTGTCACCCCTTGATGCTTGGCACCCGGGGCGGACCGCCCCCACCGCCCCCCCCTTACGCCGCCACTGAGAACAAGTGGGACTAGAGAGTCCCATTACTTCTACCGTGGAACTGTTCAGTAGAACAAGTGGGAATAGAGAATCCCAATAGTTCTACTATTTTGTTATACCTAATATCGTAGTACTACTGAGAAAAAAAAATCCCATTAGTTCTACCGTAGAACTGTTTAGTAGAACTAGTGGGAACAAACCGGCCCGCCCATAATTATAACATTTGCACAGTACCCAGCCATCCTTGTACCAACTAGACATTTGCTGCAATACTCTAAGTCTAAGAGCTTCCATGCCAGACACATTATTTTCAATTAATATAATATTTAATGTCCACAGATTAAGTAACCTGTCGATGACAAATGACGTTCTGTTATACGTAGTTGAACAAAACGGTTACAGGTGCTACCATGAACATACATAATTATTTTTATGACAAGAATCCGTAATAATAATTAGTGTATTAGTTGATTTAATGCCTGCACACTAATTGTATTTAATTACAGTCAACAACTATTCAGAAAATCGTGAATAATTATAGTCTTTGATTAAAAACTCATTAACCGACTTCTAAAAAAGGAGGAGGTTCTCAATTCGGATGTTTGTATGTTTTTTTTTTAGGTTTGTTCGCGCTTAACTCCGTCGCTTGCCAACCGATTTCAAAAATTCTTTTTTTGTTGGAAAGGTTATACTTCCCAAATGGTCCCATGAAAATTTTATCGAAATCGGACAAGCGGTTATTGAAAAATCAACAAAAAAAAATTAAAGTCTATGCTTTCTAAATTGCTCCCATAGTCACCAAGTCGGGATCTGATGATGGAATCTTGGCGAAATCGAGGGAAGTTTTTTTAACCGACTTCTAATAATACTATAACTAAAAATGCTGAAATAAAAAACTTTTTTGCAAAAAATAAATAATTCGGTTTTATTTTTTGCAAAAAAGTTAGTATTATTAGAAGTCGGTTAAAAAAACTTCCCTCGATTTCGCCAAGATTCCATCATCAGATCCCGACTTGGTGAAGAAAAATGAATCGTCAACGGGTGCGTTCTGAAACTACTATTCTAAATAATTTCGAAAATGTTGTGAAAACTAAAATAAATAGATAACTATTTTTTGTGGCCACTTAAAAAGATATTTCTTGTGTATTTTATGACCTTAAAAAATAACGGTATTTTTTCATATATATGGCATATTGGGACGCCATGCATCGTTTCGTAGTCTGGTACGATATGACCATCATTCTTGGACACACAAATAGTTTTTAAACTAGATTAACACAAGTGATAATTTTATTCCGACGTACTCTTGGGATAAATTCCGAAGTCCACCCGAGCAAAGCCGCGGCATTAAGCTATTTAAAAATATTTGTGTAAAATTTTGTTTGCCCTCAGAGCTTTGTTAAAATTCCAAAATGAACATGAAATAGTATTTTACGCTTTTTGTCACCAATCCTGCAAACGGGTCGCGTTGACCATTACATCCGGATCTGGGAAAGTACTCGATCCATACATCTTCACAAACTTTAAGTGGGATTCTGTAATGGATATCAAATAGTTTATCATCATAGTATAACGTACCTCAGGCGCCATGTAGCCCACAGTCCCGACCCTGCCCCTCACACTCCCGCCCTCCGGCACATCCACGGCGAGCCCCAGATCTGATATACGCACGTGGCCCGCATCGTCTAGCAGAATGTTCTCTGGTTTGCAATCTCTACAAACATAATTTTTAAGGAATAATTAAACAAAATCAATGGCAATTGTTTCATTTAGGAGTTAAAGGTTACCTAAACTTTAAAAAAAACTCCACATGTTGTACATGTGGAAGATTAGGTCACCAGTGTAATCTTACGCCGTCAATTTGCTGAAAATGTAACAATTAATATTTCTTTTCAATAAGGTGGGTCATCAGTAATTAAAATGAAGTTAATATAGCGATTCTTTCCTTAAAACTACTTGAATTTATAGGGGGCATGAACAAGATGACAAATCACCATAATTATACAGGCCAAAAGTAAAACTGCGGGGAGAGTGAGCATACTAAAAGTTTCCTCAAATGCTCCACTTTATGATCTAAATAAACCGCTCACATGTTAAGGTGTAACTGTAGGTCACCCACGTGCTGTAGTACTTATAGGTCACCTACCTATAAACGATGCCCATCTTGTGTAAATGTTCCAATCCGCACGCAACCTGCGCCGCATAGAACCTCGCGCGTTCTAACCCGAGCCCCGTGTCGGCGCCACACATGTTGTAGATGTGGAACTTTAAGTCGCCACCTGGAACGAAACAGAAAACGATTAAGAACATACCTAATACAATAATTAGTACGGTATATAAGGACCAGTAAATATATGGAAGCTGTAGGACACAAATAGCTGATGAGAAATTAAAAATAACACTAATTACAGGGCAACTATCTGACGATTATGAGGCTTATATAATTATATACAATAGTAGACTGTTATAGGCCATAGGCTTAGTGATTGATTGAACTGAAGGTAGGTATGTTGCTTATCACTGACCATTAATGTAGTAAATTTAAGTATGACTTTAGAAAATCCATGTTTGAGTAGTTAAATATTAATAGGTATCAATTTTTAAACTGATATATCTCCATCTATCAATCACGTTTGGTTTTGTATCTTTTTAGTTGTGGAATTTAAGTTTTTTTAGAACTTAAACTGTAGATCACCCACGCCTTGTAGACGTGTAACGTTAGGTCACCTAGCAGTACCTATATAAGTATTTGTTGTAGTCTATGTACAAAAGCTAGTTAGTACTAAAATAACTATTAGTATACTAACTACTTTAGTAGTATGAGAAACTGCGTGTAAAGTTCCTTAATACTCAATTGAAAAGGGAAGACCTTTCGTTCAGCGGGCTATTTTGTCTGGTGGGGTACTCCCCAGCAATTGTCAGATACTCGCAGATAACAAAGGGCCATGCAGGATTTTTAGTTCTTCATTTATGTCATAGATGGCGCTAGCAATTTTTATTTTTGTACCATGGGTGCGTTCACAAACATTTAAACACACATAAAAACAGCCAAAACAGAAACCGACAAACTGTAGGTCATACAAATATTTCTTCCGTGCGGGGCTCGAGCCCGCGATACGCAGCGCAGCAGTCGATCGCTCACCCACTGCGCCAACCGTGCCGTCAAAAATCATTATATCCGATACAATACTAATCCAGCATATGACTAAAAGAGTGATGGATCTGAATGTTAAAGGTCGGAGAGCAAGAGGAAGGCCAAAGGAAAGATGGATGGATTGTGTAAGGAATGATATGAAGGAGAAAGAAATAAATGATGCCGTGACGTCTGATAGGGGAGAATGGAAGAAGAAAACGTGTTGCGCCGACCCCAAATAGAATGGGACAAGGGCAGGAAAATGATGTTGAGTACTAATCTAGTAATACTGACCGTTCATGATAGTGAGCACTAAGCAGAGCGCGTCCTTGGTCTCGTACGCGTACGCGAGGTTCACGACAAAGCGCGAGTTGATGCGCTGCAATATCTGCTTCTCTATCAGTACCATGGCTTCGCCTTTGCGTTTCTTTATGCGTTTCTTTTCTAGTTTCTTGCAGGCGTACATTTTTCCTGTTGCTCGGACCTGGAATGCGTGAAAAAACTTATTATACATAACAATACTCACCTTGTAATGTAATACCCAAAAGGTTAGGCACAAGTACTTAAAACGGGGCTTTCTTTTTTGCGGATTGGATCATCAAATAACTTCCCTCGCTCTGGACGGAGCGGAGGGGGAGTGTCAGAGGTAACGTCACGAGCTCCCACCCTCCAACATTGTCGCGCTTTTTCTGTCATTTTTTGTTTAAATGACAAGAAAAAAAATGTGTCCATATTTTTTTTATAATTAACTGACGGACTAAATAGAAATTTGTTTTTACCCAGTCCTCATCCCAATTTACATTAGCATAAAGTCGGAATTCATTAAATGGAAAAGATTTCAATAGACATGGTTACATTTTTACCCGGTTCTAATAACTTGTGAATACTAACATCATAATTCATAACACACTTTATGTAGTCGTCTAAACCTATACCTATGTACGTCAATAGACATTTGACAATAACAACTGTTGTTGAACCGGAAAAATATATTAAAATTTGATAATTACCCGTGATCGGAATATGTAGAACTTATTTGCCTAAACTTTAGGAGCTTGAGGCTAAATAATAATTATTTTTATTTTATTTAATATTAAAAAAACGTTGCTCCACACTAGGAATTTCACCAGTCTCGTGGGTGCGCTTACAAACATTTAAACTCACATACACAAACAGCCAGACCCGAAACAACTATCTGCAGGTAATACAAATACTTCGAAGCTGCGACACGCAGCGCAGCAGTCGATTGGTTAGCCACTACGCCAATCGTGCCGTCAAAATTGCCGCTCAGGTCGATCTTGAGGTTAAGCCGTGCTTGCCTAGGTTAATCCGTAAACGTGCTTTTTGGGGCACGGAGGAAACGCGAGTTTATATAATATAATGGTTGATTTTGATAATTTTGGTAATCTACTACATACTAAACTTGTCAGAATCAACCATTATGCGATCAGTGATCGAACATTCTGACACCATTGTAATAGCAGACTAAGGCCCCAGAGATGGGGTCGACAATGGAACGATATATCTTAAAAGAAGCTTATTAACTTTGGGAATTCCACTCTTTGTTTGGCCGTGTGCATAATAAAGAATGTACCAAAGCGCTTGCCTTTAATGTAACATCTTTATTTCGTAACTTAAAAACCATTCCGAAAATTTTGTAGGGTGGAGGTTAATTCTTGATGTTTAGGCAAATGATGACACCATTGTAATAGCAGACTAAGGCCCCTGTCCTTAGGACCACATCGAGGTCAGGAGTAGGCCCATTTAATATTTAAAAAACCGGCCAAGTGCGTGTCAGATTCGCGCACTGGTGTTCCCGTACAAATTTGCGACATAAACAGCCATGTCTTTTGGCTGCATAGACTAAGAGGGTTGATTTTTCACAGAACAAAGGAACCACAGATTTAAGTATATGGTTTTAATTTCAACACGATACCTCCACGCGTTCCTGAGATAAAGGGTCTTAACAGACGGACAGGGTTACGTTTTTTCTTTTGAGGTACGGATCCCTGAAAGGGAGAGGACCTCATCTGTCGGAATCACGTGTTTCATACTCATATCCTCTTCATTCGTCATATGATAGAGCGAGAAACAGACCACCAGTGCTTATAGCAAGTGGCAGTATCGACGATGCGCTCACAGTACACTCTGTTTCAACCCTTTAATCCTATTCTTATCTCTGATAATAAGCCATTAATAAATGTTGAAATATATTACTTGACTAATATACATTTGTACGACCACCTTATTCCTGAAATTAATGAGTTTTCGGTCTTGGCTGTTACCCAAGCTAGTAGAAACTTGTGTAAACAAGTAGATACATACTTAGCCATAGTGGCTGGCTACTGGCAACGATCTTAAGTCATCACTCTTAGGACGGGGACATTTTACTAAGAAGACTGATCGGTTAAAGAGAAAAAAATCCTTGCTGAAATTAGACCTAGATTTGTGAACAAACATAATTTTGGGCAAATGTCATATATATCACGAGCTAGCTAGACATTACTGATGTAGACATATCAACACAGGAAAAAAACGACGTAGGAATGCGAAAGGAAAACTACTTTTTTAATCAGTGAATTATCCATTACTAGCTGGCGACCGCGGCTTCGCCCGCGTGATTTCGAAAAATAAAAGTATTCTATGTGTTATTCCAGACTATAGTCAACCTCTGTGCCAAATGTCATCACGATCCGTTCAGCCGTTTTGACGTGAAAGAGTAACAAACATCCATACATCCGTACATCCTCATAAACATTCGCATTTATAATATTAGTAGGATTGAATTCCAGGAAAGCCGCAAGTAATTGAAACTATACAAATATTAGTATAATTTTTGGTTAATTCATAGGTCCCATCCGGCTTTGCTACCAAATTTAACTGGCTACATTTATCATTCATCATATCAGTATCAACTCTCTTACACAGCACATTCTCATAACTGCAGGGCAACTTAACTCTTGTTATCAGGGGCCTAAGTCTGCTATTACAATAGTGTCAGAATGGTCGATCACTTTTGATGAACAGTTTGGTAATCTACTACATACTAAACTTGTCAAAATCAACTATTATGCGATCAGTGATCGACCATTCTGACACCATTGTAATAGCAGACTTAGGCCCCAGCTGCCTAGCCATTTCCTGCTATGCTGCAGTCGATATAAAAGATATTGTGGATGGAGCAATAACGTCGTTGGAAACTCTACAATTTTCTCTTAAAAAGCTAACCCTGAGAATGTCCCTAGATAAAACCGTCTTCATTATCACATGCTAAGCTCTACTTCTACATCTGGTTACAGTGGAAGAACATCGAACAGTCTTTTAGCCAAAATACGTCAAACATCACGTGGGCCACTTCGTCTTCTCGAATCGATGGCCTATATTTTGACCGACAAATACATAGTTACCTGGACAGCTCTGTTGTTTGCCTCCTTCAAGTTTAGGATGTTACACGACGGGCTAGAGGTGTGGCATATCCTGTGTTGGGGCTCCACGGCATTTGTTCAAGATCAAACGGTAAGTCCCACGTACCTGACACGCGCAGACCTCGCCGAAGCCCCCCTTGCCCAACACCCGGTACATGCGGAAAGTGTGCTGGGTGATAGGCTGCGCCTCCAACCACTTCCATTGCAGGTAGCGGTGGAAATACATCGAGCGCTCGAACTCCGCGAACGGAGCGCCCGCTAGGAAACTCTTGACGCATCGGACGCATTCTATGAATATGTCTTTTGAGCCGGCTGAAAAGAAGAATATGAATTTGAAATAGGGAAATAATAAAAATTGTGTTCAACAACAACATATAGTATGGCTGGTTTCCACTAATGAGGAGAGGAGCCGAGCGGCGCAAAATTCGACAAACCTCAAAGAGACAATAGACGGGATGTAGGTTTTGAACATGTGATTTGGTAATTTTTCACACATCTACTCTTCCTTTTAGCTCCGTTCATCTCCGCTTTGGCAAAAATTAATCCACGGCTGAACGCAAGCCTTTCACCCACCAATCCATCCTTGGCTACTCCTTACGAAATTAAAAAGATATGAAATCAGAAATCAGTTAACGTAAAACAAAAAAATACATCGAATAACCAATTACGATTCGTAAATATTTGAACTCGTATCTCATATCAGCCGGTATATTTCAATACACGATTGAAAAACATATGCAAAACCACTAGAGATTTAATCAAAAACCCAAACTTCATTGATTACCTATCGCCTGTTATCAGGGACGTGTGATCAGATAAGTTTATATTAACGCACACCTTTCTCTGTTTCATATTGTAAAACTAAAATTGCCCTATTAATTCATTCAGCACATAGGGTGACCCAAATGGCATTCATTGCCAAGTTTTTATTTGTTTGGTTACCCACATACTTTAAGTTTCCGCCCCCGCCCCCCCCCGGCCTTTACCAGACCAGTGCCCACTTCCTAGGGTGTCCAAACTTTTCCTACACCCGGTCTACACTTTAGACTCGCTTTGGAGAACTTCAAAAACAGTCCTGAAGACAACCCGCTTATCCTGGCCATTGCCTAGTCACCAGAGTGCAGGATATTCTTTTGTTGTAAATTTTAAGCAATCGACTCCTTAAGCAAAGTGCTTATAGCAATATTATTCTTCTATATCCTCAAAATGATGTCTGGTTACAGTATCCTTCCGTTTCCTCATTCCTCGTCTCTACATCTAGTAAGGACCAGTATTTTTCTGTCAGCCCTTTTAATGTGAATCCATAGTAAAACTAGCTAAAATGTAATTGAAAATTTAGACCCACCATCAATAGTAGCACTGGCTTCATCAATGACCTGTCGGCTGACCACATCAGTAACCGCTTCGCAGTCATCAGTCTTCAGGTACCTGCCGAACACATCGGCCGCGAGCATCGCCCGCGTCTCGTCCACCTCCACCTCGTACCTGTCAGTCTGCAAGCAAAACTATGGACCTTCGAACATTGGTGTTATCTGACTCATACAAAGTTTTTGGGTGCGTTTCAGAGACAATTTTATTGTTGTACTGCATGATTCTTTTCGCGGGATTTTTTGTTGTATCGTCTGCGGCAACGGTATTACAAACAAAATGGTGACGATGGTTCTGATAAAGGTTACGCGCGAAAAGAACCATATAGCACCATCTGAAGTTCTGACAACCTTGGAATAAGGAGTCTTATTTGCTTTTTTTAAAGTCTCTAATCAATCAACTAAATGTGTCTGCAAGCAAAACTGTGGATTTTCGAGCATTGGTGCTATCTGAATCGTACAACATTTAGAGTGCGTTAGAAAGACAGTTTCCTTAAGCTTGGATTACCTACTCGTATGAAAATGATAATATGCCAACAGCAGTATGACGAGATTGTTCTTGAGCTCGTCTTGTCGAACACTGCTGAAAGATATAATTTTTTACACTATCATCGATTCTTAGGAAATCCAAACTTCAGGGTGTGCTTTGACTTTGAATGAGGTGTCTCATTTGCTTCTATTTATTTATTAACTATTGTTATTTCTCTAATGACTATGGAATTAATTGATTAGATATTGGGTTCAGGGATAGAGGCTTTCATAAATAAAATAAACATGCATATAGCCTTACTTAAAGTTTCGTCATAAAGGACTGCATCAGAACAAGGATTACTCCAGATTTAAAAAAAATAGGGTAACTAGGTTTATAAATACAAGAAATACAGTTTCTATGGGAATATTAAAGCGGAGTACTAGTAGGTTTTTCTTTGTTAGCCTCTCATTTGTTCCACTGCTGGACCAAGGCCTCCCCATTCTCCTTCCAAACCTCTCTATTCTATACAATAACTAGACATGTTCACCCCGCATATAACACCAGATTGTCCGACCACGTTCGCCGCGGTCTACCTCGACGGCAATTTCCTACATCAGGTACTTTATAAATTATTAATACACACTTATTTGAAACTCAAAAGAAAAGAAAATCCTTTCGATGATTATCACAATGGAATTCTGAACAGACAAAGGCGGGACCCCTGTTTCGCATTTATTTATATCGGTTCGTTTCATGTTTTCGATATTCGGGATTGTATTGTCGGCTTGTCGCCACATCTGAATATCGCATATCGATTCGATACCGCAAACCGAAGGCTATCAAAAGGTTCTTTTTAGGTCACTTTTCGAATAAATATGTTTGTTTGATACAGTTTGTTTTCTTGCCAATTTTGTTTTGATGTTATGCAGAAGTCAGCATTCGGGGGGAAAATATGGCTTTACAAGAAGATTTGAAATGAATCTGCAATAAAAATACATGTGCCGAACGAAGTGTGACGTTAGAGATTTATAGTCGCAGTTTAATTTATCTATACTATAATTTATATATTGTTTTTATTTGAAACCAATTCGCCAAAGAAGGTCTTCAATAAAATCAGTAGCGAGATTAAAAACTCTCTCACTCTTCAAAAGACGCTCTCATAGTAACTAGCCATGGCAACTAATAGGTGAAGAGCTTACTCAAAGGTCTGAAGCGAACCGACAGGCCCTGTCGATGGAGCGTTGCAAACGCACCTCAAAAATGAGATGTGAGCAAAGCAGAGGGGCCTGCCAGGTTTATTGCCTGCCGGGTTCCAGGTTGTTTGAAAGAGTTATCGCGGCCCCAGAACAGAATGGGCAAAAGAAGGAACACGGATTTTGGGCATGGCTTCTAGTCAGAAAAAGTCTGAGACTCTGGAGCAGGGGGATCCACATAGAGCGGGGGTAGTTATTTGATGAATTCCCAGCCAAAAAAGAAGCCTTGAAGCGAAAGGCCTCTTTTCATAGGCTCACAGTGTACTGTATCTATCCATACTAATATTGTGACAACATTACCGAAACTATTCTGATATGTATTTAACAAGATTTTATAAGCTTCATCTTAGAAGTTGAATTTGACCCACTTCCCAGTATCTGACTGAGCTGAAATTTTGCATACATGTTTAGTTTGGATGACAATGCATGGTAAGCTAAGTGATGTCATTCCAAATTCAAAACGAGGACTCCCAAAGATAGCGGACTAGTTCGTTTTTAAGTATTATCACGTTATGGGCTTGCTGAAGAAAGAAAGAAGAAGGAAACACTACATCTTGTCGGAAAAGACTGAATCCTGCAACACAAGAGGGTATCCTAGTGCGGGATCCAGGTTCTTTGATGAAAAAAATATCTATATTTATTACTACATGCTGGGAGAGGAGGAGGGTGTAGTACTACTATGTACAATAACAAAAATAAGAAATTCATTCATTCGATGAATACTTACCGCATCTAGAAAGTTATTGTACTTGTGATACTGAGGCCTGTTCCGCTCGCAGAACTGTCGGAACAGCAGCTTGCCGATCGGCTGCTGGTCTACCACGTAGTCGTAACCTACATCTGTAACAAGGAAACAGTTCTCCATCAATACACGTGTCATATCATGGACAAAAATACAAATTCATGAATTCCATTCGTCCATGAAAGACTGGCCATCCCGGATTACCAGTTTCGCGCATGCCCCATCCGTGAAGCTGTTCAGTCCTCGCCACACAAACTGAAGTATACATTAAAAAGAAAACGAACCAGCATCCAAATAAAGTAATAAAGAAAGTATGTTTATCATAACTTATAGTACACCAGAAAACAATTTCGATGACTATCATCTGATATCTAAAGTATGGAATACGATATTAATTTCAATCTGTTGCTATTATATATATCTATTATACTAGAAGCGTTATAAGTTCTAACAGTAGGTATCTTAGAACTAATAACGCTTCTAGCATAATCTTGTATTTCATTTCGAAACTCTCATCAAAATGATTTAGGGAGCTACAATACCTTCAAGTATTTTGTTTTTTTTTTGTTTTGGCAGGAGTGGGAAATTGGACACCTCGACTATCTCACAAGTTGTGAGGTAGTGCCGGACTCGAACCGGCTAAAACGACACTCCTGCCCCGCCAGGGTCCTTCTAACATGATTAAAGATCTTGTTTGCGGATTGTTTGTTTGATTTTCGACTGTTTTGTTGGGAGGCCGAGAGACCAAGCACTGAGTTTTTCTATACACTATTAATTTTTACGCTTTCTTTATTTGTCTTTACTTGACTTCCGAATTATTATTTAAACTTGAATCTAATTTACGTATTTGGTTACCCACTGAAATATTTGAGATTACCTACAAGTATTTCAACAAGAAATTTCTAGTCGAATTTTCATTCTCCCCGTTTTTACGTTATTCAATAATTCATCTGAAAATGTATAGATAAGGTTAAGACGTATTAGGCTATTTATCTACAAGCCTTGCCTGCGGCTAAATCTGTCTGGTAGAAACCTTCGCAGCCTAACTTTTTACTAAATCCGTTCAGCCATTACAGCGTGATTAAGTTACGAAGTTTCTACCATATCAACATCAAAGTTTGGCATTAGTTTGTTAAGCTCTGGGTTGTATTTCAACCCTTTTCTTACGGCAAAGTAATATAGATTAATGATTCTTATGTTTCAATTTGCATGTATAAACTTGATTAATAGTAATATGTGGTATATTTGGTCTACCTTATGTTCAACGGACTGAAGTTTCTTTTCCTGTATCTTTGAGGATTTCTCTGAATCTTCATTGATCTTTCAAGCCTTTCGCTTTTTAGGATCGGCTTCTAGTCTCACCGGATGCATCTGAATACCAGTATGGGGTAGCACGATATCCTTTGGTAAGACTGGTTGTCAAACTGTCGAGACACTGACTAGCTGTAAGAACCGGCAAAGATGTACAATGACAGCCGTAACCAACGGCTTAGCGTGTTTTCCGAAGCACGGAGGAAACTCAGACACGACCATTTATTTCGACGTCCCTAAACCCTCGTTATAGTGATGATAAGATGATGTAATGTGACTACCAGATAGTTATGTGTTTCAGTCATTAATTCGAAAAATCAAACGGATGTTTGAAAATGGCCGCTTTAGCAGAATCATAATAGGATAATAATATAATTTGCGTTAAAATTCTTAAAATGGGCACAGACGCAGTTAATATTGTGAATTGTAACTTAGTGACCACTTTGCAAATGGTAACGAATTCATAATATTATCCTACTAGCTTTTGCCCGCGGCTTCGCTCGCGTTAAATTCGGGGTAAGACAGTTCCCCTTCCCTGATTTACAGCTACCTGCCACCTGTAGTTTTTGCCCTAGCGCCTTAGCAATGCGAAGTTTTCCCTTTTCTTCCCTCTTCCTCCCTCATATCTCAATCTTTTATAAAAAAATAGCCTATGTCCGCCTCCAGGGTCCCAACTATCTCTGTACCAAAATTCATCAAAATCAGTTTAGCCATTCAGGCGTGAGGACGTAACAAACAAACTCACTTTCGCTTTTATAATATTAGTAAGGATTATGATTTTACTAAAGCGGCCACATTCGAACCACTGAACTCAATTCATCGTTTATAGCGAGTCACCAATATTCGATTCTCTTAGCTGAGATGCCAATCGATTGAAGTATCCAATAACTTCGGAATTTCCTCAACTAGCAGATATTCGATTATCCTGAATATTGGTATTTATATTGGATCTTATTAGTACGAATGTTTGCGTTGTGGATTAGGAGCCTAGGTCAAGTGTTCTGAAGGCTTTCCTATTTCGGCCTTTTGCGCATCGTAAGGGATATTTTCAAGACGATGCATGGTTTATAGCTCTTAGGGTATGGTGATAAAATCTAGTTTGTTGAACTAGCCTGCTATGAATAACCCCTAAGTCTAATAACAAAATAAGCTGGACTTTGCTGACAAAGTCCAGCTTATTTTGTTAAAATATTTTATTTTTATATGCTTATTTTGTTGTGTAAAAAAAAGCTGGCCTGAGCCAGCTTTTTTTTGGGGTGGGAAATCATCAAATAACTTCCCCCGCTCTGGGCGGAGCGGGGGGAGAGTCAGACTTTTACTGACTAAAACCCACCCATGTTCCTTCTATTGCCCTTTACGTTCCGGGGCCGCGGTATCTCTTTCGAACAACCCGCAACTGTCAGGCCAGCTTAATTTGACTTTCGGCCAATGACTTTCTTAGTTTTCAATTTGAGTCACAATTCTCACTAATGCTTTTAACCACAATTTATTTTTTATTATTATTTACCATATTTACTTAGCCAATATATTCCAATAATGTACAGAAAAGTAGGTAGAAATATCAGTAAGTACATCGCCGGTACATTTCCTTGACAAATGGTAGGAAAAAAGTATTGAAATAGATGCAGCATACAATAACAAAAAAATAATGGGAAGGACTGTCAGCGTCCGGTATCAGCAAAACTATCTAAAACTTGCAGAAAGAAATAACGAAACATACATAATGCAGAATGTTGGCAAACTAACAACTATGGGGGTCTTGAGGAAAGAATAACATTTACACCCGTACACAACCTCAGGCGATGCTACTACTACTTGCGTCAAGTAATATGCGCGTTGTTCGAAAGAGATACCGCGGCCCCGGAACGTAAAGGGCAATAGAAGGAACATGGGTGGGCTTTAGTCAGTACAAGTCTGACACTCCTCCTCACTCCGCCCAGAGCGAGGGAAGTTATTTCATGATTTCCCACCCCAAAAAAAAAGTAATATGCGCGGGCCTCACTTGTTTTGATGAAATCACTTTTACACAAAAAAAAAAACCGAATGTTCATGCATCTTCCTTTCTTTCACTTAGAATTGTAACTCAAAAGTGTGAATCACGATTGCGCAGTTAGCAACTTTATAGCGGCGACGGTGTGGTGGTGGTAAGACACCAATGACAGAACGAGATTACTACCTAAACACGAATTCACGTATTCGTCGCAAGTCGCTTCGCGGTGACTTCATTCATTTGGTTACTCAACAACACGCGTGTCGTTTAAGCGTGAAGGTCGTGGCCAAGCAGTGACAACTAAAGTAATTTCTTGCGGAACGAGCTCTATGGGGGAAGATGTTTGGGGCTGAAGGCCTATGGGCCGTTATAGGGATTTGTGCCGGGTTAAGAAATTGGAATACATTTGGAACGAAGATTGTGATTGGCTCTCCCGACTAGTGGCAGTAAATTTTCAGATAATAACAAGCTTTCTAGGTTCTAGTTAAGGCAAGTCAGTTGTGTTCTAGGGAGAGACTACTCTTCTCCACTAGGAATTGGCTTGAGCCGGTTAGAAAGATTCGTGCAATATAAGCGAAAAAGATGATTTTTTATATCGGACTATTTATTACATGAAGTACCATTATCTACCTAGCCATTCCCCAACTAACTTGGGGTCGGCTTTCAGTCTAGCCAGATGCAGCTAAATACCAGTAGTTTACATAGAGCGACTGCTTTCCGAGGCACGGAAGGAAACTCTACATATAATAGACGGTCACCCATCCACAACCCAACCTAGGCAATCACGGCTTAACTTAAAGATTAACCCGAGTGGCTAGTATTGTTTAACCAAGAGCTAACACGAATTACTATAAAAAATAGGTTTGTACCTTGTCAATGACAGCTTAGGGCAAGAATTGTTTTAATGTTTCCACACTTTCCACTAAATAAATCGTTACACCCATTAATAGTAACTGAGTTACAGCCAAAGTATGGTGGTTACGAGCGGAGGGTCTGTGTCAGCAGACGTGTACTTCTTGCGTTCCCTTTGAACTTCACAAAATTACATTCGTACCTTATGGACGCAATATTTCTTCTAACAAAAAGTAATCTCGTGGAAACGCCCACAGAGAGACCAGACATTGTTTTACGAGCTACGTATAACTTACGGTACCGTCCCCGGAAGAAACGCGAAATAATAAACAATAGTTAGGAACGCCATCGGTTACACACAGCTTCTAGCCCATCAATTGTATGATTATCTTACTTAATCCCATACAATATTACAGGAAATCTGTGAAGATATTAAATATAGGGATTATTACCCTTTTGTTCGTGTTATTTTTTTATGCTTGTCGTTATTTCTGGCCGATGTATCGTAGACGTCACTACCAAATCGTCCTTCCTTGAAAACACACTGTTTAGTTATTGCTCCTTCCTTCGTAAATAACCATCAGTGTCGTCCCCATTTCTTCTTTCAATATTCCTTATCGTATTGAGAGTGTGCGAAGTGGGTGGTGGGGAACAGCAAATCGATCGTAGCGCACGACGTGGCAGAAATGTGAATTAATTCTGGGCTGTGATGTGTCAAATTGCTTTATTTTCATAACTTCCTTTATAATTTTAAGTAAAAACGTAAAAATTTGCGATATGGGTCACAGTACATGCTGTGTCGTAAATTGTAAAAACAATGAGAAAACAGTTCGTGCAAGTTTTATTCGTTTCCAACATCAAATTGGACATTACAGCAAAGACAAAAAAATGGATAGCTGCTGTGAAGAGAAAAAAGGAAGAAATTTAACCTAGTACACTATAATAATAATAATAAGCGTTCCAAAATTACAGTCCTTTTTTATTTGTTTTAGTGCTGATGGGTCCCCATGGCACCCAAAACGACATGCAAAAACGAAATATGATGCGAAATTTCGGGTATGATTTGCAACTGGCGGGAACATTTCTTCGAAATATCTACCTTTAGTATATTTATTTTTGACAAATTGTCGAGTGCTGGGTTTTCCCCACTGCTGTTCGCTGCTTGTTTTTGATAAGCTCTCTTCTGTGTTGATGTAATGTATCAAAGCAGCAACATGCTTACACTTGCCACTTTGGTTGTAAACACAGGCGCACTTAACATTTGTAACAACACGTTCATCATTTATCTAGAATTAAAATAAACAATAAAATAATTAATATAAGTAAGCTGACATGAAGCTAACTCAAATATACTATTTCTATAACTTGATATGTAGGTAGGTATGTACTCACATTTAATGATGTTTTGTAGGGAGTTTGTGTCACAGACGTTTGTCTTATGATCAGAGCTCTTATTAAGAAGCTTCTCCCGTTCGTTTAAAAAGGGAAAAAATTAGTATTAGCACAGCATGTGAGAGAAGTGGAAGAGCTTATCTTCCACTTCTCTCACATGCTGTGCTAATACTAATTTTTTCCCTTTTTGCTCAGTTTGAGGTTGGAAATGTATTTTATGCTTAATCGATTCAAATCCCGTACGTATTATAATATCCATATTTTTCACGAGGAAGAAAATCGCTAGGTATAATATACACACTCACTTTTTACACTATTTTTTTCAATTTCGTTGAAAAACTAGTCAAAAATCAATATCACAAAGATATCTTAACATCTAGTTATCATGATTTGAACAGATGACAAGTCCTGAATAGTTGTGGCCACTAGGGGCGCTGTCATCGCGCACACAACGAATACATCTCAGTAGTCATACCTATTCTTACCAGATCATGTTGCACACAGTTCACTCATCGTTTCTTTGGTCTTTGGCTACTCTTACATTCATCTATATTAATTTTCCTAGGTAAGGATTAAAATTGTAAAGTAAAATCTTGAACGTGTATTATGAGCTTTTTTTTGCGGATGTGAAATCATCAAATAACTTCCCCCGCTCTGGGAGGAACGGGGGGGAGTGTTCTTTTTCTTGCCCTTTATGTTCCGAAACCGCGATATCTCTTTAGAACAACCCGTAACCCAGTTTCTTATGAACTTCGCATTACCTTTTATCATCTGTTCCGATATAGAAAACGAAATCATCTATAAGAACAAAATTAGACAATAATTAATAATGTCGGCCCAAGAAAAGCAGAAAATGATCATCTAACAATACCACACGAAGATGACAAGCATCTGTACACTTGTCCTAATATTCCCGATGAGAACGCTGCGTATATTTCCATTAACAGCCCGATAAACAGACGAGATTGCTTTCGGCGATCGTATCCTGAGAATATTGCCAAGTAATTGTTTCTTTAGTAAATATTGAATGAACAAACACGGCTTCATTACGATTTTATAGACGCGTATGGATTGGCACGACAACGACAGGACCAAAGTACTCACGGATTTTTTCTAATGTCAGATTTCTTGCTAGCGTAGGTTGAGTTCGTTGAAAATTACAATGCTTCGTTCACTACAAATTTTTATTGAAATTTGTTGTAAAATTTTAAGTTATTTCGTCTAGTTCTACTGTCTTCTTATTTCAATTAGTTGTTAAACCAACACAATTTTTACAAGAATTTGATTTGCACAAAAGGCGATTATACGAATTATACCCAAAATTGAGTAGGTATTGACAATTACTTCGTTCTACATCTCCTCAGACAAATATAATGTCCGGGTTCTAAGAGCATATTAGAAAAACCTATTTCAGGAGAAGATATAACAACATTATCCTCAATATTCGATAAGGTTTCGTTCAAATTACTTACATCTAAATCTTTATGTACGTGTACATCTGTAATAAGATATATATACTTTTAGACCTGATTTTCGTGATAATATTATACTTTATCAGCAAGCGGCGACGGCGACAGTCCTATCTTTGTAAGACACAGGCCTGAATCGCATAAATAAAATCTTTTCAAATCTGCCTTTTTCGAGCCTAGAAGCTAGGGCACTAGATTTGGGTTAATCCGGGATTTTCTAATCGTACCTACAATATGTTGTTTAATCTCTCGAATATTTTTATTGAAAGAAAAACCGGATACTAGTAAGCTCTTCTAAAAAATACCAGGCACGTGCGAGATGGACTCGCGCACCAATGGTTCCATACAAACTTGTAGGTTACTACCGAAAATTGCTCTTACGAAAAGATAAAATGTCGAAGAACAAACTGTTCTCCCCATAATCATAGGTCGTGGTTAGTTCACCAACTGCAATTAAGTTTGTAATCACATTTTTTGTAATCAAATTTATGGTTTTCGGATTTTTCCCTTTACTCTATTACTAGTATGATATTGTTTCTTACTGAATTTCATGATTTTAAGTCAACGGTTTCGCTTTGCGTGGTCATATTTTTTGATTGCGTAGATTCAAAGGGTTGTTTTTTTCCACAGCTTCAAGGGACCGCAGATCTTAGTGTTTGATAATAATTTCAACTTTATATCTCCACGCGTTCCTGAGATAAAAGGTCTTGACAGACAGACAAACATACGGACATCAAAGGGTGATCCTATGAGGGTTCCGTTTTTTTTTCTTTTGAGGTGCGGGCCCCTAAAATCAGTTGCTTCAACTAGCTCGTTAAAAAATAAACTTTTCTTCTCTTCCTTAGATTCCGCAAGCACAATGCGACGCGCGTTCGGATACCTTCTCAAAATTGTTATAATTTCTTATTGAAAAGCACACAACAAGAATTAAAAAATTAAAATACAAATATATATATTTATTTTTTGCGATCATTTACAAAGGGTAAAATTATTTAAGTCGTAAAAAAAACATTACGCAATTTCTTGTCTGTCTGCATTTTCATGAAATTAGAGGTAGCAATAAAACTGCACACGCTTAAACATTTTTATTCCTTTAACTTTATCACCAGACACCACATTAAAACTTCCCACACTACACACGTGTTTAACGGTACTACAAACCCACCCCATAGATGTCGCTAGCATACCGTGAAGTAAACTTTACGACCACCAGTAAAGGGCGGCTATATAAAACACATTCAATTAAAACTACATACATATGTAATTTTAACTCGCCAACTCCATCAATATTTAATGAAATTGTCTCTTCATTCGGTTTTTCCGTTGGAATAGCGAGCACTAAGCATATAAACTGCACATAAATAAAGTAAGTGTTTAATTTAGCGTGTCGTTTGAGTCGCTGGAAAGTAGTTACTGCTGTTGAAAGGATAGGTAAGGTAGGAAAGGTACGATAAAAATTTGACTTTTATTCTCTTTTGTGTACTTCCAGATAAGATGTTCCTGCGTTTGATCATGCACCCGATCTCTCTCTATCTGTCTCTGTTGTGGGATTACCGTCCCATAGAGGAGCCCGTATGAGGGTGAAATACAGACTTAGTGTACCTGCGTAAGCGCAAGCGCGTAAGTGTTCCACGCGCGCCTCAAAGTGATGTCAGCAAAGCAGAGGGGCCTGCCAGGACATCGCCTGCCGGAACGTAGAGGGCAATAGAAGGAACATGGGTGGGTTTTAGTCAGTACAAGTCTGACACTCCCCCCTGCTCTGCCCAGAGCGGGGGGGATGTAAGGGGGATGCAAGTTATTTGATGATTTCAAATCCGCAACAAAAAAAAAGGTTTGCTGAGTTTAGCCGCCATGAGCGAAAACAACCAGAAGAACCAAATATAAAATGGTCACGGTAGAAGAGGACGGATAACATATTCGTTAAGCCATCATCAAACATCATCACCTGTCTAGCCTTTTCTAGACTATGTTGGGAATGGCTTCCAGTCTAACCAGATGCAGCTGAACATTATCATCTACCGTTATGAAAGCTAAATCTAACAAAGAAAGATGCAAACCCAAATCCAGAACTCAAAATGCAAATAATAGATCGGACACAATCCTGATACCGAAATCAAAGAGCTAACAGGGTAGTCTCATATCAGATACAATCAGACCACATTCCAAAACATATTTGCACAAGCATAACCAAACGTCAACCTAGTCAAAGTTAACCCCTTTAGATTTATTAGCCATACGCGCCACCGAAGGGAGTCGACCGCGGGTAGCATTAATTAATTATATCTAATTGATATCAATTGCAAGGAGACCACGTCCCTCACCAATTAGATACAAAGAGCTATTTACAATTCAAATGTATTGACTAACCTAGTTTTAGAACACGCGATAGGATTATGTGAAGTAACCGGTGCAGCACCGGTGTGAGCTGTCATTGGGTTGACGATAAGGGATAATGAGACTATGACATTAACTTTTAATTGCTCAGAGGTGATATCGGATCTTAAAATAGCTTTCTTTCTTCTTCTGCTTAACGTGTCGATAGCAATCTAAATTGTATCGACCAAGGACTGAGCCACGATTTGGCGACCAAGATACACACCGAGGTGAAACCCAGTCACATAGACGATTTGAAGGCACGGTTAGCGCATTGGCCGAGTGATCGACTGCTGCGCTGCGTGTCGCGGGTTCGATTCCCGAACGAAACAAATATTTGTATGACCTGCAGATAGTTGTTTCGGGCTTGGCTGTTTGTGTATGTGAATTCAAATGTTTGTAAACGCACCCACAATACAGGAGAAACTCCTAGTGTGGGGTTACACTATTCTCCTACATCTGTCACCCAAAGCACGGTAACTCCATGTTTGCTGCTCATGGCGTAAGCATACTACTCACCGAATGCTCAAACGTGAATAAATTATAATGTACGTCCGGCAAACCCTGGCCAATTAGCACCGCTAGCATCTTGCTACTGGCTAGCAATATTGACACGGCATGAGCCGCTCACAAATGAAGCCCAAAGAAACGAAGAAGAAATTATACTACTAAGCATCCCATTCGTTTCACCTGCTGAAAATCTTCCACATTGCCAAGAGTTGCCATTGCTAACCCAGGCTGCCCAGATAACACCCGTCTCTAAAATTTACTCATGACATAGGTTGGTCGAAGCCAGAAAAAACTGCTCTGGTGCAAATTTATTTCCGATTCCAGCCTAGACTGCAAATGTGGTGCATAGTGTCATGGAACGACAGATAACCTGTATACGCTGATGCTTGCACGCCACCGTAAATGATGGACGCCACTGCTAGCGCCAAACATTGCTACGAACACCAAATTTGGCAAATGTGTTTGAAGGCAATATTATGCCGCGGGCGGAAAAATCGTGCGATAGTCCTTTTTCCCGGCAACAGTTTCAATCGCTCTATATTTCGATTGTATTTATTGTTTCAGTATGAAAGCTTTCATTGTAATTTCTCGTCTAAGGATGTTTTATTGAAGCGAGTAAGTATCGATATTGGCAGTTTTAGTGTCTATTGAGTGGAATTGACACTAAAATTGAAGATAATGGTTAATGGCTTGGCTGTCGCGTATTTTTTTGTTACTTAAGAGTTGGGACTAATGTCTTTTATTCTTGTTTTTTGGCACAGTTTCTAATTTTTACGCGTTTGTAAATTTATATTATCATCTTACTGCCCTTATCCCATTCTATTTGAGCTTAGCGTAACACATTTTCTTTTTCGGTCCTCTTCAGTCAGCCATCTGGACACCTGGTATCACACCTGGAATAATGGTTCTCCCGATTCTTACGCTTCTGTCGATGTTGTTCACCTAAGGGGTCACGCAATCTTTTCCCCGGTCCGCCGCGACCCCATCTAAGTATCTATTTGCATTATAACTTTCAATATTTTGTATTTTCAACGGTCTTCAAACGTAGATATAATTTTTGAACTTGAAAGAAATTTTAACCACATAAAAGGATCCGGAGATTAAATCAACATTTTTTTTTTCGTTTTACGACAAATTAAATTAATTTCACTGAAACCATTTCCGCCCTTCGTTTTCTAAGAAACAAAAAAACATACTATGAGAATAACAGTATACAACCTTAAATAAAAGCATTGTATTTATTAGCAGCACCCATGTTTCAACACACGTTGAGTGTTATTACCTCTGAAGGTTCTAACACTTCTAACAAGCTTCGACATTTCCCAGAACCTCATTTCATTTGTAACATGAGGACTACGGAACCCGATATTTTCTGGACTCAATCTTTATTTCCCGTATCTTAGGACCAATACAGGGTGTGAGGTTGAACGAGGCACATACTTTTAGAAGCGTAGTCTGTACATTCAACTTGTATTTACTTTTGTCATCATCCTCACCTAGCCGTTTTCAATTATGTTGGAATCGAGTCTAACCGGATGCAGCTGAATACCAGTATTTTGCATGAAGTAACTGCCTTCTCGTGGAACACACCATGAAATCTTTAACTCCACAGGCCTGTGGACAGTGAGCAATGGGTAGCTCACCGTCCGGCCATCTAGTGACGACAGACCGTGTCAAAAGCGATCGTGTTCCACGCACGCCTCAAAGACATATCAGCAAGTCTGATGGATCAGAGCCATTACCTGCCGGGGCTGCGGGTTGATTCGAAAGAGATGCCACTGCCCCGGAACACAAAGATCAAAAGAACATTGATAGGCTTTTGTCAGTAAAAGTTTGACGCCCTTCCGCTCTGACCCGAGCGAGAAGATTTCCCATCCGCCAAAAAGCCGCGCAACTCGACGAAATGTAAGGGAAAAGTGTTTTCTTTATTTTTTCAGTGTTGGCATACCAAGGTTCGCAGAAACAAGAAACACACGTCCTTGACTGAGGCACCGTACAAGTGTTCTTTACAAACTTGGCGCGCACAATTCGCACATAACAAGTTGGCTCGTAAACGCCACGCCGCCATATTTTATTTGTACACTGTAGGGTGACTCGCCTTTTGGTAGGACGAATAGAACTTGTCTGATTGTTGGAAAACCTACGGTGTCTGATGGCATGATAAGAAGTACGGAAGACAATGGCTGCATGCTACACGTACCGAAAATAAATTGGTATAAGAGGATAATAATGATAATGTTGGAAATACCTAAGGAGGCTCTCATTAGGCAGCTGGATCAAGGGTTTGATACAGAAAGTGGTACTCTTGCACACGGCTCGTATTGTTAGGAGGTTCCTTTCTCTGGAGCCCTGACCGCCGGTAGTTTGGACCCTGTTCCCGATACCGGTGGGCTCCTATTTTTTGTATTTTTTTTGTTTTATAAACAAAAAAAGAGAAAAAACAAAAAAATAAGAGAGATGTAAAATTATAAAGAACTAGCTTTTGCCCGCGGCTTCGCTCGCGTTAAATTCGGGGTAACACATTTCCCCTTGCGCCTTATTGATTTGTAATAGCAACGCTAAGCTTTCCCTTTTCTTCCCTCTTTCTCCCTCACATCCCCCTTTTTTTTTTCAAAAAAGTTAGTCTATGTCCGTCTCCTGGTTCCTAACTATCTCTGTACCAAAATTCATCAAAATCGGTTTAGCTATTAAAGCGTGAAGAGGTAACAAACAAACTCACTTTCGCTTTTATAATATTAGTAAGGATATGTGAAAAAATGAATAAACGGATTAAAATAATGTTGGAAAACCGATGCAGGTAGAAACTTTATTTTTTCTGTGTTTTTTTAGCAAGCAAATCCTCTTTATGATATTGGGTCGGTCGGGTCGCCTATTTAGGCAAATACTTTAATCTGTTAGTCTGTTAGACATGCTTCGTTCAACAATTTTGCCGTAGCGGATCAGACTCATGCCAAATTTCCGTAAGTGCTGACATAATCAGACAATTTGCGGCTGATTCTTCTTCTTCGTGTCGACGGTAATTTACATTGTTAAGGCCAGTTATATCAAGTTAGTCATCAAAAATCTAGTATCAAGTAAATAGGCACTTAGGACACTCCAGCAAGTGGGCTATGGTCTGATCAGAAGCACCGCAATCGCAATGGGTGCAAATTCGCCATCTCAACACTACAACAAATTGCGAAAAACACGAAAAAAATTACCCCCAATAATAAGTTTACAACATGTAATAAAATATTTGTCAAACGTTTACTGGTCCTTAAACACTTAAGCGCCCGTTAGCGTGTAAGCGAGCATAAAACGAGGGAATTTTACGCTTCAACAAATAAAACAGTATTCAATCCTATTTTCGTATTAATAGATGGTTAAGGCTACGTATGGAATGGTCCTTTGATCTGAGATTTCAATTTGGAATAGTCTTTCATTTGCTTTAAGAGTTGAAATGAAAAATATTATAAGAGTTGCACGTCGCAGGTTTGATTTAGGACTTTTATTTGTATAAATATTGCAAGCTGGTTGCCGAAAATCGAAAATGTCCAGCTGTGGAATACTGTTGATGCTATTAATGATCATGCCATGCCCGTACAATCACTAACGTGGAGTTCGGTAACTGACCTACGGAATCGTTCTCATCATCCTCCTGCCCTTTTTTTCGGTTGGGAAACCAACAAAAAACCCTCTCCAGCTCTGGGCGGATCGGAAGGGAGTGACACTTTTACCGACTAAAACCAATTCTTTTGTTTGTATGTTCCTTCTTGGCGAATTTGCACCTAATGCCAATGCCCAGCCGTGTCGACGGCGCGTTAGTGTTTCACGCGCGCCTCAAAGAGATGTCAGCAAAGCAGAGGGGCTTGCCAGGGCCTCCGCCTGCCGGGGTTGCGGGTTGTTCGAAAGACATACCGTGGCTCCGGAACTCAATAGGCAACCATTGAGTTCCGGAGCCAAGCTATGGCAGGCTCCTCTACTTTGCTGCCATCTCTTTAAGGCACGCATGGAACACGAACGCGCCGTCGTCGTTCAAAATGACGGGCCTGTTGGTCTAGTGGTTAGTGGCCCTGACTGCTGAGCCGGAGGTCGTGGGTTCGATTCCCACCTAGGACAAACTTTGTCTGATGAGCATGATTGTTTGTTCTGTGTCTGGGTGTGATTTATCTATAATATGTATGTGTTTATAAATTATATAAGTATGTATATCAGTTGTCTGGTTACCATAACACAAGCTCTGCTTAGCTTGGGATCAGATAGCCGTGTGTGAGTTGTCCCAAGATATATTATTAAATGTACATAGAAATAACTAGGAAAAGTAATTAATTTTATGTAATGTGTCAAATCATACGAAGTTTAGGGTAAGACTAAGAAAGTGACGTAATTATTCGTTTTCTTTGTAAAAACTATTGAAGTGCTATTATGATACTGTTAGTTTTCCTTGTTTACAACAATACTCAGAATTTAAAACTACAAAATTTAACGACGTTGCGCTTTTATAAGCTCCCTCAGAGTATAGAATCTCGCCTCTTAGTACATTGGACTTCCTGGCGAAATAATAATAAATAAATATCTTGGGACAACTCACACACGGCTATCTGATCCCAAGCTAAGCAGAGCTTGTGTTATGGTAACCAGACAACTGATATACATACTTATATAATTTATAAACACATACATATTATAGATAAATCACACCCAGACACAGAACAAACAATCATGCTCATCACACAAAGTTTGTCCTGGGTGGGAATCGAACCCACGACCTCCGGCTCAGCAGTCAGGGCCACTAACCACTAGACCAACAGGCCCGTCTGAAATGTAGAATGAATTCACATCCAACATCCATAAATGCGAAAGTAAGTTTGTATGTCTGTCCATCTGTAACATTTTCACGCCAAAACCACTGTAATGATCGATACGCAGCCTGGGACTTGAAAAGAACTTACATTTCTTTTTATTCTGAATATTTTTTCTATAAAAAGACAGACAAAATCCCGGGCACGTTTAGTATGAAATAAATAGAAATGTACATTATCTTTTAATATGGTACGTAAAGACTAAGACTCTTTTCGCACAACTTGATCAAGTGAATTCTATCAGACATCAAACACAATTTCTTACATGACATCCTCTAAAATACTTGTACATAAAAAGATTACTCAACCTACTTAAGATCAGAGACAAATGTTGTCAGTACTTGCTCGAACTAATATCCTTCAACGTTGAGGGTTTCATTAGATTGTTAGTTACTATGACAGTTTTATTCTCTCCTTTTGTATCTAGTCGTATTATACTCAATCCCTTATGTAGGAAATAGTTTTTCTTCATTGTCCCTTCCACCCTTCGCCCCATCGTCGAAATCCACATCATCTCGGCCGCCGCAGGTGCGAGCCCGTGGGTAGCTCACCGTCCGTTCTTCTAGTAACTACAGGCGACGTCAACGGCGCGTTTCAAAGAGATGTCAGCAAATCTGAGTGGCCCGTTAGAACCTCTGCCTTCAAGTTAGTTCATGAAACATACCGCGGCCCCAGATTTTAGTTGGTACAAGTCTGACACTCCCTTGGAAAGCGGGAGTCATTTGATGATTACACAATCAAAAAAACAAAAAAAAACCTGTATGTGACCAAATCAACTAAGCTACCCGAACATAATTCAGCGACATCTTCAACTATATCCTCCTACCCTTGTCCCAATTTATTTGGGGTCAGCGCAGCATATGTTGTTCTTCTATACTTCTCTATTAATTGTTATCTCAGCAGTCACCCTTTATTCTAGCCATATCAACATTCACACAGTCCATCCATCGCTTCTTAGGCCCTCTTATAGCCCTCCACATTCATACTCTAAATTTTCCTCATTCCTCCACATCCGTATAACTCAGCGAGATACCGAAGGCACCAATCGGCACGAGACAAATGAAACCCAAACATGTGTAACGATCGCTTTGATGTTCAACAAATATGTACCCGAACAAGATAGTAGTATCGCTACTACAACTGGGGATCCGAAAATCGAGTATTTTTGATTGGGATCAATTAAGCTGTATTGATGATCAACTGCCGTTATGAATTCATGAATCATTGGAAGCTACGCACATGTTAATTAAATTGCACTAAAGACAAAGACTAAAGAAAAGGTGGAAATAAAATGTTTTTTATAATACAAGAACAAAAGCATAAACTGACAAATAAAGGAAGGACAAATTATGAGAAAGAACACACACTACACACATAAATGCCTCATGATCGATAAATTGCTCCATTAGATTCTTCTTCTTACAGCTATTCCCACACAAAGGCACTACTTCCTTTGAGTGTCTCAAAATTATGAGCGATAGATAAATTAACATGAACCAATAACACTTCAAGCATCCCAAAATCAAATTACCCGATAGACAAGAAAGTTTTAAGTACCCAACTAAACCTATTCCCGATACCCCCTTCAGAAATCAGTATCAAAGGGATTGGAAAGTCCCAATGCCCGAAGGGATCCCGATTGCCCCCGAAGTCAACCGAACATTTTCTATATAACCCTGAATCGAAACGCTGAAGGTAGGGATCGCAATAAAAATAAAGGCATCAGAGAAAAGCGGATTTATTCCAATCGCAGGCTTACAAGTAAACTAGGAAAATATTTATCACAATGTCGACGGAAAAACATTCGAGGGTTCGGAGAGTATGGATAAGCTGTAGAACGCTGAATTAGTTGGAAGAAGGGGCGTATGTAAAGTTGTTGTTTTTATGTTGACTAAGACAAATATAAACTTTAGGGATGTTGAAAGAGAAGGAGAAGAATGTTTTTAAGTTGACGCATTGGAACTGATGAGAGACCGTTAGACGACTGACCGTATCTCGATTTTTCCTCAAAAAATTAAACTCTTAAAACAAAATATATGTAATACTCTCTTACAAACTGGTCTACCCCGCCAGGTATGCAGTTCCTGGTTAAATGATGTGGCTTTAGTCTAACCGTCTGTCGCTTGTATTATTGATACTCTTTGCTAGAATAAGTCCCAAGATGGTCGATACCGGTGCCATCTATCACCCACGACGACAAACATGGGTAACAATGTGTATACAGCGACGTTTAACGCTACAGTTGACATCGGGGACAACACATACGTTACTATTCTTTTTTATAACTAGCTAAATTCATGGCTTCACCCTGATATCAATCTTTCTGTACATTTTTTGTCCAATCTTACTTAGGGTAGAAAAATACAAATTGTTCCTAGATTTGGATATTGATACTGTAATGTCATATTTTTTTCGAGAGGACTTGACTAACATTATTCTGAAATCGCCCGCCACCTGGATTTACCATAGTGATGAATGCTCATTAATTCTCCATGAGAAAAAACACTTACCCTGCGGTGAGACAGCAGTAGGTTGGTATTACAAAGAGTGAGTGAGTTTCGGACAATATCAAAAGCAGTATAGAAATTAGGATGAGGGTTAAACTTTGGTAGAGAGTAACGCCAGAAAAAGAAATAAGTTGATCAAAAACAAAAGTTGGTTGACTATAGACCAAACTACAAAAAATACCAATAACGTCTCACATTCTTAAAGAAATATATAAAAGTACGATCTAGATTCGAAGATACCATTTCTTTTCGGTTAAAACATCGCGTGTTTAAAAACAATAAAAAGTTCCCCATAGTTGGCCGTTATGGGTGCTAATAAAAATATGAAAAGAGAAAATAAATCAGAAATAAAACAGTTTTGTTTTCCAAATTCGCCTTCCTGATTAATCTTGGGTAAACCAGGTCGAAAACTCGAAACTACTTTAGAAGCTATAAACCTAGAATGAACATTAGTTAATAAAGAGGCCATCAAAACTATCAGTTAACTGCTTGAGCAATTAAGTAAGGGGGTTAATGCGAAACTAAATGTAGAAGAACATGATACAGATCCTCACGCATCGAAGAATTCCCTGGAGGTTTGTACGGGTATTACATCCGTAATTTGCTGATGATATTTGATCCCATGGGAGCCATCGATCTTCATTTATCGAGGTCAACTTCCTCTGAGGTTATGTAATCAATGTTTCGAGGATACCAATTTTACTGTACTAGGTGAAACGGGTGCTGAGGGACGAAAACATTTCCTGCAATCACAATTCATGTGTGAGACTAAAAAAGGCCACCTTACCAATGATAACACAACTGTTTTGTAGTTCAACCACAAATATTTTCACACATAGCAGCGTTGAAAAGTTATTTTCTTTTACGACGTAGATTGTAATTTTATGTTGTTTCGTACATAGTATTATGGAATTCTATTGAAATAGGTTTTTATCTCAATGTAGCAAAATAATTTATTATTACATGAGAAAATTGTTTTGGAATATTGTTACGTATAACATATACAACATATTTATATAACTGGTTCTGATAGTACCTGGTCCATAGTTGTAAAGCATAACATTACGCCTGTAATTTCCATAGGGTTAGGCAGAGGTGTACCTTATCCCATTGAAAGACTATTACATGAAAAAGTCATTCAATGATTAGATGAACTGAGAGGCTGGTATTAATGATTTTAATGAAAATATTTTTGTAAACCAATACGTATTATGGTCGCGTTTTATATACATAGTTTTAAGTGCATTGTTACTAACAATTTATGGTCCTGGACTGAAATAAATGTTTAATAATAATATATTTAAATCAACATACAACTCTACACTGATCTGCAAATTGCCAAAAATCGTCGACTATTTTTTATTTCTCGGTATACTCGTGCGCTTCCCCTTTTTAACCCCCCCCCCCTCGCTCCAGAGCGGGGGACGTTGGGTTGGTTGAGGAGGTGGAGGAGTATCAGACTTTTACTGACTCAAACCTACCAGCAAACCTAGGGAGCTTCCCCTTTAAGTTTATTTTGTGGACACCAAAGGACCGAAAACTGTAGTGAGAACCCTAAGAGCAGTAACACAATAAGAAGTAGAAAAATAGGCAGAAGACGTAGCAAATCAATTTATCTACATCACATAGTTATTCAAGGCTCGAGCCGTTAGGGCACCAAGCCACGAGATACAGCCGATAATCTAATGACTTACCTCATTTGGTGAAACGTTTGCTAAGAAATGGAATTGTACTGTTTTTGATAGAACTGGTCTTACCTTTTTTGAATATGAATGAGACCTTAGTACGGTAGACAAAAGGTAGAAAAAACCAAATAAACGATGGTAGACTATGTCAAAGATGATTTGACTATGGGTCAACTATTAAAATTACTGCGCCAATACCAAATATATATGACTAGCTTTTGCCCGCGGCTTCGCTCGCGTTAAATTCGGGGTAACACAGTTTCCCTTTCCTGATTTGCAGGTACCTGCTACCTGTAGTTTTTGCCCTTGCGCCTTATTTTTGTTGTAATAGCAAAGCTAAGTTTTCCCTTTTCTTCCCGCTTTCTCCCTCATTTCTCACTTTAAAAAAAAATATTAGCCTATATCCGACTCCAGGGTCCCACTATCTCTGTACCAAAATTCATCAAGACCAGTTTAGCCATTTAGGCGTGAAGACGTAACAAACAAACAAACTCACTTTCGGCTTTTTTAATATTAGTAAAGAAGAACTTTTTAAACAAAATCCCATGCACACGATCACCACATTATTTTACCAGTTTAGTTTTAGTAAGGATTCTTTAGAAGAAGACTGATGTTTTAACAGGTGGCATGAGAAGAGCGGATAAATATATGTTGATATCTCTATAGCCGCTAAAGGTTTCAATAGGTCGAGTTACGTAACATACAAGAAGATAATTTGTCAACTAAATAAAAGATTTACGCAAAGTAAATAGTAGATAAGTTAGTATTAGTCAAAGAAGTTAACGTCAAAGATATAAATGTAACGTTAAATATGGCTACAAACATTTTTAGTACTCGAAAGATTTCTTACAGGGCCTTATAGAAAAGCCTTGAGTGATTGGACATAAATTCCCTATGGGAACGACAAAATGATCTTACATTCAGCATGTTATAGCTCTATTTATAAAACAGGTGGTCGGTTTTATTTTTATACTGTTCTTTATTTTTGGCATATGACTTATTTACGGTATGAAGAAGTTATACGAAAGATAAAATACAGACTCATCGTTACTTGCCCAGTCTACTACTATGTTGGCTTGTTGGGGTCGAGTTCCAGTCGAATGGGATGCAGCTGAAGCCCAGAATCCTTACTTTAATATTATAACAGCGAAAGCAAGTTTGTTTGTTAGGTCTTCACGCCTAAATGGCCCAACCGATTTCGATGAATTTTGGTACAGGGATATTTGGGACCCTGGAGACTGACATAGGCTAAATAAAAGTGAGAAAAGGGGGATAAAGAGGAAAGAAAAGGGGAGAGAAAGATCATCACGCGGGTTAAAGTTACCGTTAGCCCAAAGTAACTATGCAACGCGGATGAAGTCGCGGGCGGAAGCTAGTTTTACATAAAGATAAATCAGATAAGCATAGAGGCCTGGACCACCGCCTGCCGGGGTTGCAAATTTTCCGAAAGAGATACCGCTGTCCCGGAACATAAAGGGCTTAAGAAAGAACATGGGTGGGTTTCAGTCAATAAAAGTCTGACACTAAGATGCGGCGGATGGTAAATCATCGAATAACTGATTTACCATCCGCATAAAAATAAGCTAAAACGGTCTATAATATATTTATAGACCTTCATAATTAACTTAGTATCTCCTATTCAAATAATCAAAAGTCATTTTCAAAGGCTAGGCTGATGATCAGAACTTTTTGAACAGTCCCCAAAACGTACTACCTCAAAAAAAAGGTTTATTGCAAAAACTTGTACAACTTTTACAGTAAATATTACATAGGGATCCTCCCTGATGACATAATTGCTATAAAACAATAATCTGGACTTCTCTCTCTGGAAACTCTATGTTTATTACATAGAGTTTATTGAACTAACTAGTTATTGGAGATAGTTCAAACAAAACAAACTCCTATTTTGCTAGAAACTTGCCTGGAATATTAAAGTAGGCCTTTTTAGTTCAGACTCAAGTTATCTTTAATACGGATAAAGGTCCTAATCTGAGCATCGTAAATTTTCAAATTTCGGTTGAATAAATTCTGAGATTGCGTAAAACTTTACTTTTTAGTGACAATTTGAATAAAATAGCGGGACTAGTTATTTGATCGTAATTCGCAGATGTTAATTTTATTCCTTATCATTGTTTCAGAGAACAGACAAGATTATGTATATTGGAACTGATAGAGGTGGCAGGTCTTTTAGATGAATGGATGTGGACATGAGAAGCAAGTGGTAATGATTCTTATGGTGCCATGGAGAGAGCGACTGCCGCACCGATATCGACCGACACTCCTCCCCGCTCCGCCCAGAGCGGGGGAAGTTTTTTGATGATTACCCACCCCAAAACAAAGCGGTAATGATCATGCAGAAATATATCATCACTAGTTTTGCCCGCGGCTTCGCTCGCGTTAAATTCGGAATAACACAGTTCCCCTTTCCTGATTTGCAAGTACCTACGCACGCCTTATTTATTTTAATAGCGATGCTAAGTTTTCTCTTTCTCTCTTTCTCCTCTTTCTCTCACATTTCTCACTTAAAAAAAAATTGCCTGTGTCCGTCTCAAGGGTCTCAACTATCTCTACCAAAATTCATCAATATCGGTTTAGCCATTTAGGCGTGAAGACGTAACAAACAAACAAACTCACTGTCGCGTTTATAATATTGGTAAGGAGAAATACATCATCATGATCTTTCGATATTTGTGGCCAGCGAAGCCATATCATTTTTAATACATAGCCGATCTATCGTTTAGATGATGCGAAGTCTATTATTGATATTGTGGTATGAAATCAATCAGCCTTTACCCAAGTACGATTTTTATAGTGCTTTGCAGAGAAAGTCATTTGCCTGCTTTGTTTAGTCTGGATTTTTAAGTGCAGCAGCTAACTCTGTCTGCATTTTCTCCGCCCCTTTTTCAATTCATTACATACCTAAAGTTTTATTAAAGACAAGTAAATATGACATCAAGCCATGATCTCCAAAGTGTTAGGTAAAGGTGGAGGTGGTGGTAGTACCACCCACATTTCCCCAGTTATGTTTGACTCTCATGAAATACCATGCCATGAACGGAGCTCAAATCTAGACTCCTCAACGGCTATTGAGAAATTCCCGAGATAAAATGCGATGCTTGATTGAACCTCATGGTCAGCAATCTTTTTTTTTGCGGATGAGAAATCATCAAATAACTAACTCCGTTCTGGGCGACGCGAGTGGGAGAGTCAAACTTTTGCTCTAAACCATCATTCTTTTGCCCTTAATGTTCCGGGCCGCGGTATGTCTTTCGAACAACCCGCAAACCCGCAGTGGTCCTGGTAATCCCATCTGGTGCTCAGCACTCTTGATAAAGTATTGTAACTATTTCAATTGAAATACCGAATGCCGGATGCCGAAATGCCGAATGTACTATAGGTCCTATAGTACATTCGGCATAACAGAACGCAAAACAAATTTCCAAGAGCGGAATGAATGGTTCGCTATAAAAAGGCAAGTACCTATAGGGTAAAGGGAGACATCCGAATAGAAACTATTATCTGCCGAATAAGTAAGGGAACGTTATCGATCGAGTTTATTGGGGAATTGTACCACGTACGTACAGTAATATAATAGAAAGCTTGGAGGAATATTATGTTCGGAACGTGGTCCTTGTTCGCACTCATAGCATTTTAGGGTGAGGTCAATGGGAGGTAAATTTTTAAAGATTATGTATAGAATAGGCTAGCTTAAGTCCAAGAAAACAATCTTTGAATCACAAGTCCCCGGCAACTTCAAAAGATTTGCATAAAAATACTATCAGTATAGTGGCTGGACTAGCTACATCTTTTTGTTTTGATACTTCAAAACTGCAACTAGTATATTTAGATAAATACTCGAGTTTAAGAATGTTTGTTTATGATATTACTAGCTTTTGCCCGCGGCTTCGCTTGCGTTAAATTCGTGGTAACACAGTTCCCCTTTCCTGATTTGCAAGTACCTGCTACCTGTAGTTTTTTATTGTACTAGCAAAAGCTAAGTTTTCAATTTTCTTCCCTCTTTCTCCCTCATTTCCCACTTTAAAAAAAAATTGCCTATGTCCGTCCCCAGGGTCCCAACTATCTCTGTACCAAAATTCATCAAAATCGGTTTTGCCATTAAGGCGTGAAGAAGTACCAAACAAACAAACTTACATTCCCTTTTATAATATTAGTAAGGATTCTAGACAATATTCTTCGACACAAATACAAGTTTTGAAACGCAAATCCGCGACCAACCGCCTGGCTAAGAGTGTGAACGGTAATAAAATGGTAGTCAAACATTTTGAAAGTCGTAACAACTACGTGATTACCCAATTACGTTACATTTCAAAACATCCTATGTTTGATGTACTCCTGGTACTATTTCTGGTGTTACTCACATCATCGACAATTCCTACATTCGTCTTAGTTCACAAGGATGGTAGAAGCTGTTCGCTATTTTGACGGAGCTGAGGTTTTAAGAGCAGCGGGTGGACTTCATGAGAAAGATGAAGAAATAGGAGATTTAAATAATTGAGTATATAAATCGACATTGGCTATTTTAAGGACTAAGAACCAAACACTGAATGCTTACCGCTTAGAGGTGCGCAGTATTCACACCCGGAATGCGTGTTTGACTAGATTTATGAACGTGCACGAAGTAAAAGGAGTATGTAAAGATCGTATCAGCTCCGGGGTTGCGGGTTGTTCGAAAAAGATACGTGGGCTGGAACACAAAGGGAAAAAGAAGGTATATGAATGGGTTTTAGTCAGTACAGTCTGACAAACCAGCCAGTGCGGGAGAAGTTATTTGATGCTATCCCAAAGAAGATAGAAGATAGTAGCAGCTGGGGCTTTGATAGGTTCAGGGTACCTCCAAGGAGTGAGAGTATTTATGATAAGAACAGACAGAAATATTAACCGAAGCAATTGGATGTGAATGCTTTAAATTACAATAAAAACACACAAATAGCTGCTCCAATATAATTCCTCTCAGTCATGATGTGTTCAGTAGCCGGTTTGTATCCTATACCTACCTTAATTCGTTTTTGTTTGGTTTTAACTTTTTTTTTGTATATTTTTTTAAATAATTTACCTACCTATATTATTACACGACTATTGCATGCCCAAAGGGCGGGACATAGCTGATCTATTTAATTATTTAAGACCTGTATTATGTACAAACCTATGATCCACAATAAAGACATTGAAATTGAAAAAAATCTGTTTAAATTTCCTAAATATCTCATACAATTCTGAAATTCTTACCTTTACTTAAATTATTCACGACTCGGAAAATATTTCATCGCAGCTAAATGTCAGTATGCTATACCGTGACGAATCGACTGCGTTGCAAGGAGTGAAGTAGTTGCAACATTCCAGTCAAAGGTCTTCAAGCTAATCATTGACATTCCAGACGTCACGAAACACTTAAATTAAGAGTTCTTCAAACGCGAATCTTAAACTTAAGACCTAGCGGAATGGCATGCTATTGTTGGTATAGTGTATAGTTCCAGTGTGCTACTGTAATGTCCAACGAATTTAGTTTTGTTTAGGTATGTATAAGTAAAGGCTTGTAATTGACTGTCAGTCTTTTTTGCAATTTTTTGTCTAACGTTAATAGTTACTTTGGTCTAACGCTAACTTTAACCCGCGTGATGATTGAAATAAAAATATCTTTCACTCTGCGGTCTCTTCTTACGTCTTCACGCCTAAATGGCTAAACCGATTTTGATGAATTTTGGTACAGAGATAATTGAGAACTTGAGACCCTGGAGACGGATCTGTCGGAATGGGTTTTTTTTTTAAGTGAGAAATGAGGGAGAAAGAGGGATGAAAAGGGAAAACTTAGCTTTGCTATTACAATAAATAAGGCGCAAGGGCAAAAACTTCAAGTACCAGGTACCTGCAAATCAGGAAAGGGGAACTGTGTTACCCCGAATTTAACGCGAACGAAGCCGCGGGCAAAAGCTAGTACAAGATAAGTTAGTAATGCAACACTAATTAGTACTACAGAAGAAACACTAAAGTAAAAATGGGAAGCACGTCTTCATTAGTATCGAGTTACGGCTGTAACCATTTCGATTAATCAATCGTCTTGCGCCAGTAGTCTGTTAAGCGGTCATGTTTTCACTATATTGAAGAGCCCTTGATCTTTAGACCTTTGTTCTTACAGATAATTTCACAATAAATGCTAGGTCTATCTCGAAGATACATAATATATCGTAGAAATAATGTTACATATTTCAACTTCGAGGAAGATGTTTATTATTTATTTATTCTGGTAGGCATCAAATAATATAAATACAAAAAAATAATTATAAAAATCACCATTCTGAATATAAATTAAATAACCAAACTTAATTAAATTTAATACGACATTAAACAAACAATACCTATCTTCGATTTGAACTACGCCTATTAAGTAGCAGTAAAGCTTAGGAAAATCCAGGCCTTATCAAGGCACAGATAATTGCACTACAAAAATTAAAGTCTAAAACCAATCCGTCTAATAGTAAGTCGAATCGTGGTGAGGCCATGGAGGATTTGTAAGTGTCACTAGTCGCTTACTACAGTATCAAAGTTGGCCTGGACAAACTGTCATTCTACGATAGCGATGGTTGAAGAGTCGACAATTTATTGGATTGACATAAGCTACCGAAAAGTAACCGCTGTAGAAATGCGAAAAATTTTGAACCCGTTTGTCACTTGTTTCTGTCCCCTCTGTTCCTTTATCCCGCATCATTTATTCGACCAAATTCCATTTTGCCAGCCTGTATTTCGAATTTAGAAAACAAAAGGCCAACGTTTTTGGTCTCGTAACGCCAACCATTACCGACCGCTGCGCTATCGGTAGGCATAAGTTTTAACTACATATTACTTTTACCGTCCTATCTCTTAACCCGAGCAAGTCCTTTCTATTGCCCTGCGTATCTACTTGGGCACTTAGATCCGAATTTATTAACCATTTAGACGCAGATATTTTCCGCATTTAGAAAAAGTAGGCTTAGTTCAATTTACTGGTTCATTTGGCGTCTTAACTGTCGCTTAATTGGCGGTCAGGGTTGATTGATTGCCGCGATTAAATGTTGGATGAGTAGTTATTTATACAAAGAGATTAAAATTTGTTTACGATTTGGAGAACATATTAATAATTAAATATCGGATTAATCGAATGTAGGGGACTGTGAATGTGAAGGATATCCTTGGCATACTGGCAAAAACGAAGACGAATTCAAAATGTATCGATTGGAAGATGAAATTTTCCAAATCAATGAAAGTTCAAAGTTCAGCTTGAAGCTAACGCGGAGTCAATCTAATCGCACAAATAAGTCAACTAATGAGATTTCCCAGAATTTTCCTTTACAAAGAATAAATACATCTCCAAGGGTTTATTTCGAAAACCTCTGAGGCTTTTCTAAGTCTTGGCAAGCTTTGTTGGATTAGCAGTAATCTTCCAAGCATTAATTAAATTTGCGTAATGCTAGCACATGAACAAACAACACACACACACACGTATCAAAATATGAAACCTTCGGTACAATCTTCACAGTCCGTCAAAACTTTGGATGGAAAGACCTCAGATGCTAAGACGATGAGTCACGACCAAACAACCCATGATAAATACTTAACGCTTTATTTGATTATTGCAATTGAACCCTGAGACCTCTGTGTTACTGAGAATTTTTTTATGATCTTCTAGCCTACTGGCCGAATGAATGGTTGAGATTTTGATACGGCATCGTCTTTGTTATCATTATCGTTTTGGAGGTTCTTAAAAGTCATCATGCTCGTGCATTTATTATCTATTGATTCGAAGTGGTCTGTATCGTTAAGCATTTAAGTAACCTGACTTAACTTTGTTATGTTCGACCTTTAAAAACTTATTAGAACCAGTTCTTTTGCAAATGTTCCTTTCAAATCAAAATCCACGCACAAACCAACATGTCTACGAGTATTTCCGAATTCCACACGAGCATAGCCGTCTGCAAAATCTAGTTTAGAATAATCAGACGAACACCATTTGTCTTTAGAATTACGAATGTCTTCATAATATATCATATTGTCTGCGTCTTTGAGATAAGCATCAGGAGTTTGGAGAGAATTTGGTGCGCGGAGTCGCGGCTTCAATTAAGTTTGTGTCTATGTGTGCCTGTGAATCTTGAATTTTGTTTAGTCTATCTGTTCTCTTCAGCTTTGGTATTGTTTATTTCTTTAAACGACGGTCTTTTCTTGCATACACGACACTTGTAAACTAATGTTGTCAAACATCAACTAATGACATATTATAATCATTCTTTTGATTTGAGACTCAAGGAAATCTTGCGTAGCTTTATGAATCAAATTAGACTCGAGAATTATTGCTGATACTTTTTGTTACTCACAAGACAGTCCCCAAACCGCAGTTTTAAGTGTTTTGAATGGCGAGAAGTCAGTCAGTCAAGAATGAATTAGAATTCATCTTAAGTTCTAGTTAGTCGACATTCGACAGTCTGCCATGGTGGTTGCAACCCCATACGAATACATAATTTCCAATCAGCTGAGCTAAAACAAAAAAAATAAGCGTATCATCAAAAATATACAAGAAATAAAGTACCATGACTATACCCGATAAGTTATTCCACCCCAAGGTTTCCCGTCAGTCTTAAGCCGTAACATGCACAGAATCAGGTCAGGGCTTATGTGTTACAACTTGATGGACAGCATCCATTGTTTATTAATGAAGTCTTGCTGCTTGGCACTAAGGCGTGATGGGGTTTGGATTGCAGTTCCGTGTAAAATCGATAGTCTATCTAGGTTAGGAATTTTTGATGAGACGTTTTTTCATAACATGGAAGAAAAAGGTGGTTTATTCGTACTTAATGAACCACATTACAATTTTTTACTTTATGGAAGGAGTAGTGAGTAGAACTTCTAAGATTATGTTTTTGGTTAAAATGAAAATAACATTATACCTGATTGATCCCTTAAGAAAAAAGCGCTCAGACCAATTCGCGCGGCGACCACCATTTACATACCGAGTTTCATCCGTAACTTGGAGAGCACATTAAGCCGTTGGCCCCGGCAAAGGTCCAAAGATCATTAATTGTAGTTATTAGGGTGGTATCGTATTACCCAGTACTAACTGGGTTGTGGAGGTCAGATAGGCAGTCGCTCCATGCAGTAAGACTGGAAACCGACCCCACCATAAGAGAGATGATGACTTGATTTATATTTGTTCTAATATCGAAGCATAGCTCCTTAAAAATCAAATACTAAATGAAACGGGATAAAACATAACGCTACTAATATGGAATCAGAATCCGAAGCATCAATTATTATAGTCCGAACAACTTAATATTATAGAGGGAACCGAGGTTATACTGACATAAACACTGGACAACAATCATGAACATAAAACAACAAACATAAATATGAGTTTGTTGTCGGTATCGTCACCGACAACAAACTCATAACAGACGGATTAGTTTAGTTTGTAGGAGCAGTGTGTATTCAGACTTTTGGACATAAGCTCAACATTTTACAACACCGTATGAAAGACTGGCTTATCTTCCACCATACAGCTGTCTGTTTTTTACGTGTGGAAATCCTCGATGGATGTCCTCCGCCATGGCGGAGGGGTCTGTCAGACTCCTACTGACTAAAACCACACGGTGTTCCTTCTCGTCACTTCTGGCTGGGGTGCGGGGACACAATCACATTCTACACAATCAACCCAGCAGCACCATACTGCTGTCCTAGTCCAACCTAATATAATAAATGTGGAAGAGATTTTGTTTGTTTGTTACGTCATTACAGCTCAGCAGCGAAAATCCTATGTCCTGTAGAATATTTTACCTGGTAGGTTATTTCCATGGCCTTTCTACGCAAGCGCAAGTGGGGAAACATCCCTTTATTCGCGACCTCACGATGCTGAATAGTCTACTGCCCGGATACACGGATGAGTATGTCATAGATTTTTTAGTATCTGTTAGAGGATGAACGAAAGACCTCTTCTACTCTCTGTGAGAGGATGGACAAAAAAAAATGTTTTCTTGTTATTCTGAAGTACTTTATTATTTATATTTCTCTACCTACCCTACTTTTTTTCATAAGAACTCTTTTCTGACATTAACCAACAGATCAAAAAAAGAATTAGCGAAATCTGTTCAGCCGTTCTCGAGATTTGCGCCTAGTAACAAATTCAGAGATTCATTTTTATATTATAGAAGATGTTTCTTTCAACTGTGCAATAGTTTTTTTTTTGTCTGTTAGGTTATACATATTTTCTTAAATAAATAACAAAATATAGGTACGTTGTACAAACTCAGAATTTAACATACAACACTTGTCCAATTTAACGTGCCCTGTAATTCTGTTACACGATGTGAAGCTCGGTTATAATTACTGGGGTATTGTCTTGGGATTACTACGGGTACCACAGTCACGGGGATAACAGAATATCAATGTTTTGAGAGAGAGAATGAGAACGATGTTTGTACTTATGAAAGTCCATAGCACTAAACAGAGACAGAGTGAGTATCAAGTGGCTGTAGTCAGGTGATTAACAGGAAACGTTGCTTGACACAATGACGATGATGGAAAAGTTAAGAATGTGTTGGATTGACATCATCATCATTTGACCAGTTCTATTTGGGGTCGGCGCAACACCTTTTCTTCTTCCATTCTCCCCTGGCCAGACGTAACGTCATCATTTACTTCTTTCTCCTTCATATCATTCCTTACACAATCCATCCATCTTTTCTTTGGCCTTCCGCTCCTTCATTGATTGACATTAAAGGAAAATTCCTGGAGGAACGCACAGAGGCGGGTAGTGTGGCAAAAGAAAGGGGAGAGGTTTCCGGACTGATATGACGATAATACCAAAAAGCTTATAGTAATTAAACTTGTCCAAGTCGTTGCAGAAATACGAAGGGCATTGGTAGTATTTAGTTGTACTCAATCCCTTAAAATAGAGAGAGGCTCTAAGAACCAAACCGCAATGCGAAACTAACAACGACGACCAAAAAGTATATCTGGACAATTTCCTAGTTTAAATTTTATGGAAATGAGCACCATCAGCAAGTTTCAATATGATTATGCTTTACTTGGCAGGTTACTTATGTGGGAGTAAGTTCAAATTCGGAAGTAAAGATACCACTACTGGAATAGAGCTGCGGTTTGGTGTCGTTTGAAAGACACCAAACCGCAGCTCTGGTCCCTTGGAGCTGTGAAAAAAGCAACTCAAATGCCCGGTTTCTGAGTCACTTTTGACGGCAGTTTATCTATTCGATAGCGCTATTGGTTCAATAACTGTCAAAAATGCGTTTCCGAACCATTCGATTCAAAATAAACTCGGTTTAAACCAAGTTTAACTTAACTGACCATTTTTGGCCGTTTATCGGTCCTATAACTATTCGACATTTCATTTCGTGTGATTTTTAAGGTTATTGCGTGTTATTTATTTTTATTTGATTATAGTGCCAATGCAATAAATATCACCTAAAAACTAAGTAGGTGCTTACGTATAATTATAATTATTGATTAAGACAAAGTTGTGAATAATATAAATACGAGCAGCTCATCATAGTCTGATTTGGAAGTGCTGGAACTGATTACATCATCATCATTATTATCATTATCAGTTCCCAGAAACCTAAGATCTAGAAGAAATCCCTTTGAAATGTTCAGTGACGAAGAGTTTTATGTGAGATATCGATAAAATAAAAACACTGTGATACACTTATGTGATATTATAAAAAGCTTGATTTTCGGCCTCTACAGTTGTCCCATAAATAGATACAAATTATTTCGCTACTTCGATAAGAAGGATCTTCTCCCTCTCGGTAAAGATTTTGCTGCGTTTACAATTCAATTTCGTTTGCGTTTCAATTGTAAGAAATTACGATAACCAAAATAATACCACACACCAAAACAGAAACAACAACAGTGCGGCGTCCCGGCAGGCGCAGTTACTGCCGGGACGCCGCAAACAATCAGTTTTTTTTTCGGCTTGCACGTTGTCAATGGTAACGTTCATACAGCCCCTATTAAAATAAATATATTTATTATAACATATTTGTTTTACTAAAGCAGTGCATAATTATTTATTAATATCTAAAAAAATATAAAATTATTTCAAAATCTAATATTAATGACGTATTAACATGTTAAAATTAATTTTAAAGTCAACCTCTTCAAAAGACCCATCTAGTGACTAAAACAGAAACTATTTATCGGTTGCATAGTTATAGAATGGCATGTTGAGTACTCGGAAACGCAGTGACAGTTAACCGTAGTTTAAACTTAGTTTATATATAATGAATCATTAGCTATTGAGAGTTTAACTGAGAACTTCAGAAACCGGGCATAAGTCTACGCAGTCAAAAGATATTGCCGTTTACATTGCGAGTTTGTACGGACTTGGCCGGTATTTTTCTATATTAAATGCATAAACTACGTGGTTATAATACATATAACAGTTAATGCACAAAGGCGACCTAACCCAGAATTGGATATAACAATAGTTTTTAGAAAAATAAACAAAAGTTTTCTAATAAACATTGAATTCTTTTACACAGAACAGCCCGCTTCTTACGTCGATCACAGACTAAAAAGTGTGACAATAACGTGCATATGCAAATACCGGAGAAAGTACAAAATGAGTCCGTGAGCATCAGCATGTGTCTGCCACGGCTAAGTGCCTTTAGAAAGGTCGAGAAGCCGAGCTTGTCAAATGCCCTTTTTGAAGACAGTAATTAGACGTGACGATGGAATGAAAGGTCCATTCAGGGAGACTCGTTGTTGGGGAATTCTTACTGCATTTTTTATTTTATTTTTGTATTGACTGAAAGAGTTGAATGTAGGTAAATAAATAAAATTTGATGATCTTAAATTTGTAAATATATATTTGCCGGTAGTAAAATTTAAAGAAAGTATGTTTATAAGTGTATTTTGGTGTATCAATAGGCATAACAGCATCTATTATTATGCCAAATCTGATGTTTATTACAACAACAACAAAATGTGGGAGAACGGAATGTAAAATGAACCATTTTGTTTTCTTCCAACCCTGGATTCCTCATATCTTCTACAAGTTTTCAAGTAAATGATCATCCTGTATTTTCCCATGAATGTTATAAGTAAAGCTATTAGGATAAGTACTACCGTTGTTTTTTCTTCTAATTAAAGTCGAGACACTTTAACATTCTCTGGAAGCTAAATGTTACTTGTTAGTGTTATTTCTTCGGCATTTCTTTCGAGTCTTCCCAGTTTTCTTTGTCGTATTTAAACGTTTATTTGTCGTAACATCGTAATGAAGTCGATACTATGAAAATTGATCGGTTTTCAATGTCGTATTTCGATCGGAAGGCAGTTATTCCTAAAAGATTTTCTTCTGTTTATACACCTTTATATTTTTTTCTCTAGAACCACATTTAAGTAATTCGAGTGTACTATACAACTATATCGTAGCTCAACTAATGTTTGGCCCAGAAATAAGTTAATTGACGCGCGATGTCAACTAGGGGGTCATACACTAACGTGAGTATAGTTCTGTTCATTACTTTCGGCTCCAAAGTAACCTGCGGGTGACGGTATGCAGGTTTTACAGTTCAAACTCTATGGTGTCTCGGAACATCTAACGTAAAGCTGCGCAGAGGACGCATCGTCTCGACTGTATAATGCGCAGACCGTAACTCGCAGCTAACTTCCGAACCGCCATAAAGTTTGAAACGAACTCTATTACATATTTTCATGTCCGCTTACCAAAGTTGTTTGATACTTTAAAAAAGGTTAATTTACTGTTTCTAGATAAACAATAATTAAAGCTAACTGGCATTACTAAGGCATATGCTATTCTACTATAGTTCGTGCTGATATGAAAGAAGAAATTATTACTTACTTTCCACTTTAAACATATTCTTTTATCTCTCTGTGTAAGCGATACAGTGTACTTAGAAACAAAACCCTTATTTCAGTACATAATATCAGATACGATCCCTTGTGGTAGATATAACAGCCTTGTGTAAATAGACCTTGGTCATAAACTTATGTAATATTCATTTATATTATATACTAGGGATATTTTGTTATTTATTTTCTGCTCCTCTGTTGGTATTACCACCCAAGTTGGTAAGTTAAACATTTTAGGGTGCCGACGTAAGTTATGTAATACTAGGCGCCTGTAATTATTTTGGTAAAGAGAAAAGGTGTCTTATCATGCTGGAAAGGAAAGAAATATTATCATTATGTTCGCTGGGTGTGTAGACGATTCCCTTGTTGTATGTTCTTTAGACTATGGTACGATATTTGCTTTAACTGTTTTAAAGGCTTTTGATATTTTGGATCAGAGGTACAGTTCTGTAATTATCAGGGATTTTTGTCTGTCTTTCTTAAGCTTTCTCTTCTAATTTCTCTTTCCGTATGACTATTTAGTTCATCCATGGAATAAAAGTTTTTAGAAATATCTCGATTGAGCAACATACTCGATTGAATAACTGGAATATTTTAGCAATCCGTCGTTTCACTTAATAATCAACACAATTTAAATGTCCCCATAATTTCCGAACCAAGCATTCCAGGATATTTTTTGCTCGCAAAATCACTGTTTTAACGTTAAATTCCCGCTGATAAATTATATTAGCTAAAACCCTTTTACAAAGGGCCTTAAAATGACAAAGTTTGTGTACAATCCACTTCACGGATATTAGGCAGAATATTCTGTAAATAGCTTTACTTTAGGCCCTATCACACAGGGGCTTCAAACGTTCAGACAAACGATACACGTGTTCAGACTACATAATCATGTTTTATGTTTATGGCACATCTTTACACTAAAATATTCATGCCCTTATACTTTCTTTTAAGATAATATTGAGAGTAGGATCGAACAGAAGTGTAGTTAAGACAATTTTTTTTATATCGTTGCCACACACTGAGAAGTTTCTCCTGTATCGTGGGTGCGTTTACGAACATTTAAACTCACATACACAAACAGCCAGACCCGAAACAACTATTTGTAGGCCATACAAATGTTTGTTCAGTGCGGGAATCAAATCCCGCGACACGCAGCGCAGCAGCCGATCGCTCAGCCACTGCGCCAACCGTGCCCTCAATTCTTAGAATGTCGTTTGATGAAGAGATAGAAACAAAACATGAGATTATGACCAATACAAAGCGATACTCTACAAACGATAAGGATGATGAAAAGTCAAAGATGTTCGCTACCGACAAAGTTTTTTCAAGTCATTGTCAGTTGTAAGGGCCTTATCATACTAGCGGATTGCGAGCGTCTTCAAAGCGAAGCGGGCGCGCAGCGAATGCGTCGCGAACACGCCGCGACTGTTCAGCGAAGACGTCGCGGACGTGCGGCAAATTCGCAACGTTTTCGTCGCGTGTTTGTAGCAAGTTAACGACGCACAGTACACTCAGTAACAAAATGGATTCTGACGAGGAGACACTGCTGTTGGCTTTGATGATGGTGCATGGCCATGATGGTGCATACGTCCTTTTACATTCGTGTCTCGTTACTGACTGAAGGGAGACGGGGCGGACGGGCGGGCGTTTGTACGAGATAGTACAAAATGGCGTCCACGGTGCTATTCGCGGCGAATTCGTTGCGCGTCCGCAATGAATTCGCAGCGCATGCGCGGCGTGTTCGTTGTGCGCCCGTAACGTATTCGTTGCGCGCCCGCTTCGCTTTGAAGACGCTCGCAATCCGCTAGTATGATAAGGCCCTAAGTCATTAAAGAAAAAAGCGCTACAAAAGAGATTAGCAGTAGTCTTGTCAGACTTGCTGTATAAGAACAAGCTGACCATCGACTAGGAGAAATTCAGTAGAATATTACGAACGAGGACAACAGCAGAAATTATTTGATATGAACACGGTAGACAAAAGAACCCAAATTAACAAAACATCAATTACGACGTAGAGAAAGCATAGGTTTGTCCAAAGAGTTTTTATGGAGTACTAGTGGCAGTACAGAATACCAAACAGCGTTCTTTGTACAAAGGCCATAAAAGCGCACTAACTCACATTGTAAAATAAAGACCCAACAAATTCTTTACCAACTAATCCTTCTGTACAATCCTATTTCATGTCCAACATAATCCTGAAGAAAAAAACAGTTCACAAAGAAGGGTGGCCCCATTTCATTGCCGTCTTTGGACTATTTATAACAGAATTGTGTACTAAAACTGAATGTTTACAGTCAACGACTGTTACCACGTTTGACGGTCGCGGTCGATTGCGACAAAAAATATTTGTAGGGCTGCTCGTGTGAACGTTAAAACTAAGTTGTGGATATGAGGGTAGTTGGAATAATATTATATATATTTCATAGAGAATTGTTACTGCGGGTGTCAGTGATGATTAGTGTCGGTAGTTCAGTTATTTAGGTATTTTTATTATAGGAATATATTTTTCCTCGTACAGTTTTATTTTGACCATAATTAGTACCTTTCATCTTGCACCACATACCTTGTCTTCTGCGCATTTGATTGTATCAGTGAATGGAGTTTACGTGGTAGAAGTTTGGACCAAAAACATTTAAAATGTTTGCCATCAACACGCTAAGAAGAAGACAATGATTTGAGATTCAACCTCTCCTTCATTGTTTATTATTTTAACGGTTTAAGTGGATTTTGTTTTCTCCCAAAACGAAATTTATACAAAATAAGACATTTCTAGGTCGCCATCATCACTTAAAGGAAAATATACAAAAGAAATCTACAAAATTATTCAACAACGTCGAGAAATCCAATATAATTCTAATTTCCCGTCCGAGATAATTTATAAACGTAACAAATTATTTCGTTGGTGACAGCCCTGCCTCACCCTGAAGCACCCATCGCGTTGTAATAAGTAGGGACATCCTCCCACTACAGTAACTGTGCCCATAAGAATTTAAATTTAATGCTAAACGCTTTTTGAATTACCCAAACTTGATAGTACGCAATCATTTTATGCAAGCAAAAACCTTCTTAAGAATGAATGAAAAAATATGTAAATTGTTTGATTTCGTAACAATTGCACTAATAAAGGTCCGTCACGAAATTTCATTTAATTTTATGAAAGGTGAAGGAATGTTTAATTTGGCTGTGTTCGATAAACGTCTTAAAGAGACTTTCATTTAGAAACAGGAGAATATCAAAAGGCGAAGAATACATCTTTCTTTATTAATTTCAATCTGTACATGATAGATAAAAAAAGACAAATATAATTGTTAAACTATACACATATTAAAGCAAAAACTCTTTTCTTATAGATCCTAAGACACGGCCCTGTGGCACACTGTAAATCGTGGCTCCAATTTCATTTGATTACCGAAACTTTTCTGTTGATCCTAAGATAATATTGCCTAGATTCCACACTATAGGGTAAGTCTGAGCTAATAATGAAGATTACGCTTAGATTCTCCTAATAGACGAACGAAAATTGGTGTGTATGTTTGTCAAACGCTAGCTAAAGGTCAAATTATATGTAGACTAGCTTTTGCCCGCGACTTCGGTCGCGTTAAATTCGGGGTAACACAGTTCCCCTTTCCTGATTTACAGGTACCTGCTACCTGTAGTTTTTGCCGTTCCGCCTTATCTCTTGTAATAGCAACGCTAAGTTTTCCCTTTTCTTCCCTGTTTCTCACTCATTTCTCACTTTGAAAAAATAAAAAATAGCCTATGTCCGTCTCCAGGGTCCCAACTATCTCTGTACCAAAATTCATCAAAATCGGTTTAGCCATTAGGGCGTGAAGACGTAACAAACAAACTCACTTTCGCTTTATAATACTAAGTAAGGATGTACCAAATAACAGTTGCAATAGTCATTTTTTACACAACAACTCCGATCCGATTCGCGACAAGTAAACAACGAGTATACGCTCCTGAAACTCGATATAGACTACGTTTGTATACATAGTGTGTCTATAAATGTTTCACACTGTCGTGAGTGCTGTTACGGGTACAAATCACATGCACAAACATGAAGAGAAATACTTTCCAAGTTTACGGATTAGATACGCTACATTTATTGATATACGTAAGAAAAAGGTTTTTGACTTTTAGAGCTTTGTTATGACTAGATGTGTAGGACCAAGTAAGCAATTAAAGGACTTTCTGAAACACGACATGCCTACAAAACGGATCACTTCCGAAATGAGTACTGGTAGACAATTATTAGATTAGTAATATACGACATGCCCCGACCCCAAAATTATTGGCACACGGACATGATAATGATGTAGTATAAGAGTTGAAGATTGTCCCTGCCGGGGTTGCGGGTTGTTCGAAAGAGATACCGCGGCCCCGGAACGTAAAGGGCAATAGAAGGAACATGGGTGGGCTTTAGTCAGTAAAAGTTCTCACACTCCCCCCCCGCTCCGCCCAGAGCGGGGGAAGTTATTTGATGATTTCCTACCCCAAAAAACAGGGAAGATTTGAAAAAACAGGGAAGATTTGGAGTCGTGGGTGCCTTTCATCTTACAACGAATGACGTAGTTAGAAAATTAGGCAAATCATTTCTGAGGACAATTCATAGTTATCTTGTGCTAACTCCGTATATGGGATTTATTGCCCAAAGATCATAGAACAACAACAAGGAACCGTGATGGAATGATAAGATTTTAACGTAGTCACTATAGACCGGACCTGGCGTGGTTATCTGATAAACCGCAGTATTTTACATTAATAAGCACAATGCGGATTGTACTTACACGTTTCTAAAATAAATGTTGCACCTTGATCCTAGGTTGCCTTTCCTCAAAACATTTTCCTCTTTCGTAAAAAAAATGGAATGAGCTATGCTTTGCCTTATAGACGACTATAACAGACTCTGACAAAAAACCTAGAAAATATTTCGTACAATCTTGAGATAAAACACAGGCTTGGGACTACTAACCCGCAGCGGTAGAGGAAATACGAATTTTCGTCCATTCCCGGTAATTGATCTTTTAACCCTGAAAACAGACACTTCTGCGTTGCCATTAAGATCGTCATATAGATAGCTTATACATGCGTAATACGGTAATAACAGTGTGACAGACATTTATTGCGACATTCCCTCTTCAAGTGACAAGAGGAAGAAAATTAGTGTCAAACATTAGTTACAATTTGTGTGGCAATTTGTGTACAAAGATCTTGATGGAGATCGTTGCGAGTTTTACAGTTCTGCGTTCTGGGGCGTAATGAGGGTATTTGATTAATGTTTCTGTTGGTTGACGTACAATACTGGAAATTGTGGTGTTAATTCTGGTCACGATGCCCTTAACGCCTGTCAGTTAAATCGGCACGGCTCTCCAAAGATACTAGCTTTACAAGTCTCGTTTAATATGGAGTGCGGAAACGGGGAAGAGTGGAATTGAGGCCCGTTGCCACTCTGCACACTTCGTTTACAAACAAGTGTTCAAGCGTTTTGTTAGTCGTTTCCGCTACCTATTCCTATGTTACTTTGCCTTGTATGTTTATTTTGTGTGCTCGTCGTCCCTGGAACAAAATAAATATATCTTTCTTTCAGTTTTGTTGAAATTACAGCCGACGCTACTCTTTCTACAACTCTCGTTGCATTCGAGTGTAAAACTGTGTGTGTTAATTTTCAAACAGCGTTTAATAAAGCAAGCAAAGTATGACTGACTGCAGAGGGGCTTGCCAGGGCCTCCGCATGCCGGGGTTGCGGGTTGTTCGAAAGAGATACCGCGGCCCCGGAACGTAAAGGGCAACAGAAGGAACATGGTTGGGTTTTAGTCAGTACAAGTCTGACATGCACCCCCGCTCCGCCCAGAGCGGGGGAAGTCATTAGATGATTTCCCATCCGAAAAAAAAAAGTATGACTGACTAAGAGATACCTCATAGTAACTGTTTTGAAAAAACCGTTATAAATGGAACTAAAGCTCAAAATAAAGCATGGATATAGATCAAGACTACGGAACCAGCTAGATTAGCTAGTACCATACGTTAGTACTATCATTTATTCTGAGGCACTATTCTAAGGGGAGAATAGAAAAGTCTACGAAGGGGCAAAATCAATAAAAAGTTGTACCCATAAATCAAGGGTCTTTATTACCTTTATATTTCATCCATTTGGAAAGAAAAGACCAATTCACCCGATTCGAGAATAATAAGAAATTATAAGGACGGTAATGTGTATGTCTGGTTCGCCGAAACATTGTATATTTATGATCAATTACAATTCTATTACTTTTTCTATTACTTTTTTTAATTCTATTACGTTTAATTAAGTAACTTTTGTTTCTTTAACCTTGTCGCTTCCTTTGTACTTATCCATTTTACTTCATCTACAATCCTTACTAATATTATAAAAGCGAAAGTAAGTTTGTTTGTTACCTCTTCACGCGTTAATGGCTACACCGATTTTGATGAATTTTGGTACAGAGATAGTTGGGACCCAGGAGATGGACATAGGTTATTTTTTTTTAAAATAAGTGGGATATGAGGGAGAAAGAGGGAAGTAAAAGGAAAACTTGAGCTTTGCTATTACAAATCATTAAGGCGCAAGGGCAAAAACTACAGGTAGCAGGTACCTGCAGATCAGGAAAGGGGAACTGTGTTACCCCGAATTTAACGCAGGCGAAGCCGCTGGTAAAAGCTAGTTCTATATAATAACCCACCATTTTAAAATAAGAACGCACATTATGTACAACGTTTGAGACCTTTTTAAAGGACTTCACCAATAAGGTCAACATGTGACCTTCATGGGCGTCCCCTCCTGACATTTCCGACCTCGGAGCAATAAATTCCGTGGATTAATCGCCATTAATCATTCATTCTACATCGAGTAAACCATCATCATTCATCCTGTCTGCATGATCATAAAAATTATCCATATTATTACTAATGCGATAATATTATTATTATCAATCTGTTTGTCTGTTACAATTTCAAGCTTAAACCACTGCACCAATAGCTGAAATTTAGAGAATAACGTAGGCTTATTTTCATTCTAGATCGCAGACGAAGTAGCAGGCTACAGCTAGTCATCCATGTATCAATAACACCAACATTTTCTTATCCTAATTTATTTGGGTCTTTAGTCGTTTCGCACCGCGAACGGTTAGAACCGCGGAGTGAATTTCCCAAGAGTTCGTTTTGTTGGGATCGACGCTACACGTCTTCTTCCTCCAAACTTGTCTATTACTCATTAACTCGTCATATAAACAGTTGCCTCCTTTCCATCCATGAAATTACTGGCCATCAACAAGTCAAAATAAATCTTATATTTCAATAAACACAACTGCCCTTCGTGCGTTGGAAGTATTCACATGAGAGAGGTTTAATTGTTTTTTTTTTTCTTTTTTAAACAACCATGTACGTCAAAGGCATTGTTGTATGAATGTTTAGACTGTTGAATAACTTGTTATGTTTTGTCTAATCAATGTAGTTTTCTTTCGTTTATTGTAAATGTTTCCTTAGTTTTTCGTTTGGCTTCTTGTTCAATGGGCTTAGTTTTACTTCATTACCATATTGATGTTCATTGTGTGTAAGTACCTTTCAATGGAAGAAATCAGATTCTATTATTTTCATACAATCCAGCTCTATCGGTATAAGCAGAACGAGACGAGCAACGATAGTATAAGGCAACGATATTCCAATGAAATGCTTGCAATACGTATAGCCACAAACGAGGATGTGTCTACTACAAACGACAGAACGGATTGAGATCGAATCAGAGAACAAGAGGATGATCTTTAAGTTGCGATAAGCGTTAGCTACCGTCCCAGAGTGAGTATAACAATGTAGCGGAAAGTCCAAGACTGGAAAACATGGCGCGCAATGAAATAGATCCACACTCAACTTTGAGTGAAAGAAGAAAAAGAGCTAAAGAGTTATTTAACTCAACCAAAAAAACTCTCAGGAAAATGAATATTGAATTATCTGCCAAAAGCATCGCTGAAATTTAACAAACCTATCTTACTTTTAATTAATTAACGTAAAACCATTACGTAATTAATATTAAACGTTCAATTGGTTACAATGAGTGCACCGGCCTGATGTACTCGGTCAAAGTGGACAATGGGGTCAATATGGCGCATTTAAACGATATAGGTAATATTTTTGTAGTAAACAATAATATAAAATGAATATCAATCACATACCCATTCAAAATGAGTTTTATATTAGTTCTCATGATTTTATGGGATTCAGTTTAGAAGTGGGTTAAAAACGCCCTCTACTGATATTCTCTAAAAATACAGCCTTGACCGTAGCGAGGACCCCAGACGAATTTCTAAGAAGCTTGATGCTGAGGCAGCGCTAAGTTCGACGCCGTATTCATACAATATTGCATTACTGCTTGCCAAATAGCTAATGAAAACATACTGTGAGAGTGCATTGGGACAATTTGGATAGATTTCAAGTTGAACAATATGTGGCTAAACTCTGTAGTTTGTGTCTGAATTTGCACCTTTTGAAGATCTCGGCGAAAGAAATGAGACAGAAGTTCTTTTTCTTCTATTTCATACCAAAATCCGCCGGCGCCGCCCCTATTTGGTAACATTCCTTTCGGCTGGCAAACTAAGTACCCAACTCAACCTTCTGTAAATTATGTTGATGTCCCGAAAGACATCTCGTAAGATATTCGAAACAATTTGTATTTACTCTATCTCTCCTTTCAATCAACATTTCATTCTTGAAAGTTCGAGACCAACTTTTCCAAAACATTCAGTAATTACGATAACTTTACTTGTGATTCCCATGTCTTTCAAACTTCAGGGTTGTTGTTACACACAGTGTTCGGGTCGACAAATTCGATTTTGGAGTGTTGAACAAAACAGCCAGCCGACTAGCAGCATTTAACATGCATTTGGCTTGTGCTTTTCTGAATCTACTCCGCATCTAAGCTGAACGAGTTTTTCTCATGCATCATCATTTGCATAGCCTTTTCCGAACTACGTTGAAGTCAGCTTTCAGTCTAAATCGAAACAGCTGAGTACCGTTATCTTACATGGAAGACTGCCTATCTGACCTCCACAACCCATACGTTACTTGATTTCAGCCTTTTGGGAGACTGACTACCTGTAATGACTGTAAAAAAAACTACAAAATTGCAACCGAGCCGGCTTAATATGTTTTCTAAGGCACGAGACGATGAAATGGATAGTCACCCATCTACAAACCAACCCTCGCAAGCGCTGCTTAACCTAAAGACCGACCTGTGGCTGCTATACGGTGCTATACTGACCCGAATAAGTATGAAGCACCGCTCAGTAAGTAGGCACCTAAGCCAGACAAACTAATAATAAAGTGTAACCCTAGACTCAATATCAGGTCGATTCTACAGTCCGCGTACTTTGGCATTGAACGTGAGCCACATAGCAATAAGCGTCGGTTTTCCTTCAATACCCACTGAGAAAATAAATGTTCCGTTCAAGTGTTAAGTTTGAAGAATTCTTGCGACCTTGCCGGGCAGTTTATGGAAAATTGACAGACCAACAAGGGTTTTAATGAAGTTTGGAAAGAAAAAGGCTGTTTCAGAAAAGGTTTTGGGTTGTGAAAGCTTTTATAGTTTCGCTATTATTGGGCGATTGAAAGACCCCTTTCTAACATAATCTGAAGGAAGAATCTCTGAATCCATTTCTTCATTTGTTTTAGTAAGTAAGTAAATACTGCAATGAATGTTGATGAACTGTTAAAACGAATGGCATTGCTTTGTAACCGTGATACGCAATAACCCCGAAGCCATTTGTACTGGATGAGACAGGGATCTTAAAGAGTCTTCAAACTGCAGAACTGGCATTCTTGAGGTCAAGTATAATAAAATTTACAGTCGAGAATTATAACATATCACTTGATAGGTTAGGCGGAAGAAAGTACAACTATACTTCGACAGTTATGTTTAAGTCCTCTGTAATAAGGGCCAGCCTATTGTCATCAACCAGACACAAATCCAGAAGTTTATCACAGGGAAAAAACGCGCGTGCACGCGCTTTTTCCAGCGTATTCGCTGGAACCAGTGGGCCAGAACGCCGAGACATACTGCAAACACATACTACTACTGGTCTGTCAGTAGTAATAATATGTGAAAATGTACACCTTAACAGTACGACAGCACGTTGCGCGCGTTACCAAAAGCAAACAAACGCGCGCTTAATAAAGAATTCGCGCAAAAAAATACACAAATCTGAAACCGCCCTTATTTGTTAAATCTGAAAACGAACTCACACAGCCTGTTTTTATTACACTGTATACGTGCTAGCGAAAGAAGACAAAGTATAAAGCAAGTAAAATGAAAAATACTTCGGACTCCGCCTCAGAGGAATGTTGGTAATAGAAATGTAATTCTGAAGAATTCCTTGGATTACACGTGTTTTGTGTTATTGCTTATTGAAGTTTTATTGTTAGACATAACTTGGGATTCCTGAAGGGAATGGCAGGGGTGGGTTTTGCTTCTACAATTTCTTATTAAAACTTTTTGTAGAAGCTGTATATATTTCAGTCTTATTTTTTCATTATTTTTGCAAATTAATAGAGCAAGTATAATCTGCCTAGCCTTTTCCCAACTGCATTGCCGTCGGCTTCTAGTTTCACGGGAAACAGCTGAATACCAGTAATTTACATAGAGCAACTGCCTATCTGAACTCCACAACTCAGCATTGTGTAATACCTTATACCCCTTGTAAGACAGGTTGTCGGTTGACCTGTAACGACAGTCAAAGATCTAAAATGGTGCGGGTATGTTATAGACGGTCATGGGTCACCCATCCACAGACCAACCCAGGCAAGTGCGGCTTAACCTGAATATAGAACCGAGTTATTTGCGCCACTGTCTGCCGGGGTCGCGGTTTGTTTGAACGAGATACCGCGGTCCCGGAACGTAAACGACAATAAAAGGAACATGGGTAGGTTTTAGTCAGTAATAATCTGACACTCTCCCCTCGCTCCGCCCAGAGATGATGTTATATGCTGATTTCCCATCGGTAAAACGAAAAACAATAAAAAATGCATGCTGGTTTCCTCAAGATGCTTCACTTCACCGAAGAAAATGATAATTGTACACACGCACATGATTTTGACGTGATAACGTCTTTAAAATCGTTTTAGTCGGGTGACATGTTCAGAAACTTGTGTCACACCAAAACCTCACAAGCGACATTTCATAAAGATGGTAGCGCCAACTGTTACTTGGCTCGAAAAAAAAACTTTAAATTAGTACTTAATTTCATTTTAGATGTCACTACTGGTGATAACTTATATCACCAATAAGACGTTATCACGTAAACATCTCGATCGTAAACCTACTTTACAAACAACCAATTTTTTAATGTATTTAAAACATCATTCTCTCTCTGTCATCTTCGTACCAAAGTGAGAAACAGAACGCTGAAACAAATAGATTCAGCGCTTATCGCATTAAAGGATTCATCATCTGCCTAGCCTTTTCCCAACTATGTTAGGGTCGGCTTCCAGTCTAACCGGATGCAGCTGAATATCAGTATTTTACATGGAGCGACTGCCTATCTGACCTCCACAACCCAGTTCGTACTGGGTAATACGATACCCCTTGGTAAGACTGGTTGTCAGACTTTCAGAACACTGACTACCTGTTACGACTGTCAAAGATCTACAAACGACAGCCGGGACCAACGGCTTAACGTGCTTTCCGAGGCACGGAGGAAACTCGGTATGTAACGGGTGGTCACCCATCCACAGACCAATCTAGGCAAGCGCGGCTTAACCTATAGATCGACCCGAGCGGCTGCTATTATTTAGCCACGAGCTCCTTGCATTAAAGGATTAGCGGTGGCTTATTAAAGGATTAGTGTATAACCCGGACCAGTACCAACAGCATTCTAGAAACAGTTACCGAGAGTGTGTTTTCCCCTTTTTTCAGGCATTTTGTGGAGAGGGTGACCGCTTGAGGAACTGGCTTTCATCTTCTGTACAAAGTGACTCGTGACTCATACTCAAATTTTTATATTAGTATGGTCTCCGTTAGATTCTCGTAAGTCTTAATTTACGCTGCCAATTTTCAGTACAGCTTTGAAAGTAAGACTTCCATTTTCAGCACATTCGGCATTACTCTTTATCTTCATTTACTGGGCAAAACTCCAATTTTAGATAGAATACAAACTTTGCAAAGAGAACTGCTTACTAAACATTGGTACAACACTAGATGAGCATTGGGTTTAGGCTCAGACATTTCGGCGACTTTAGACATAAGACATTTTGCAACCTGTTAAATTCAATTTTGGTGAGCCAAGTCTAACTTCAATAAAGGTAGAATCATCTATAACAGGGGTGGCCAACTTGAATAGACCCAAGATCTACTTTTAACGTACGAAATCTTGCGCTATCTACCAATGATATACTTCTTACAATTTTAAATGAAACAGTATCTATCATGATTTAGTATTTTTTTTATTAAAAATCACACAATACCTCAATGTGATTACGTTGCGCATCTATTAAACGTATTTATTTTGTTTGCTTTGCTACGATCGACTGGACTATTAGCTGCGATCGACTGGTCGATCGTAATCGACCGGTTGGCCATCCCTGATCTAGAAGATACCTTATTCTTTTCAGGATATTTAAAGGATCATTTTGTTGTCCATCTGTCTATCTGTCTGTGAAGACCCTTTGCCACAGGAACGCGTGGAGGCAACGAGTTGAAATTAAACAAACCATATACTCAACTCTGTGGTCCCTTTGTTCTGTGAAAAAATCATCCCTCTAAGTCTACGCAGTCAAAAGATATGGCTGTTTATGTCGCAAGTTAGTACGGAACCCGCGGTACGTGAGTCTGACTCGCTCTTAGCCAGTTTTTGTTATTGAATGCCATCGCATGAGGAAGTCAGAGACAGTAAAGATCGATGTGCTTTATTATGACTTAAGTTTTTTTCGTTTTTGTATCAGTCTTGCCATAGTTCCTAGTTTCCAGACCATTGCGTCTGTTAGGTCCAACTAAGCCTGTCTACGTTTTTCCTGTACAGTGCGTAGGTTTACTGAACTAATTTTCTGTATCGCTTCATTCTGTCAGTACGCTTTCTAGAAAATATCAAACATAAAAAAAATATTGCCCCACACCTGGAATTTCTCCTGTATCGTGGGTGCGTTTACTAACAAATTAAATTCACCTGCAGGTCATACAAATTTTCAGAGGATTCTGGAGATCTACGCTTTGGAATGGGTTACTACAGTACTTTCACAAGTTATTATGCTTTGTGACTGAGACTGTAGCTTCATCCTTTTGTTTTTGACATTCAAAAGTATCTGTACCAAATCAAAACTGCCTAGTCTTTTCCCAACTATGTTGGGGACGGCTTCCAGTCTAACCGGATGCAGCTGAATATCAGTATTTTACATGAAGCGACTGCCTATCTGACCTCCACAACCCAGATAGTACTGGGTAATGCGATACCCCTTGGTAAGACTAGTTGTCAGACTTTCGGAACACTGAATACCTGTAACGACTGTCAAAGATCTATAAATGACAACCGGGACCGACGGCTTAACGTGCTTTCCGAGGCACGGAGGAAACTCGGTATGTAACGGGTACCAAAAGTATCTGTACCGATCTATCTAAAATATATGCTATTGATTCTAAAATATGTGCAATTTGAGTTAAAACATATGAAGCTTAATTGTATGTCTACACTATGCGGTGTCTCTAACTTCCACTATTCGTGACGTGATCTAGTAACGCGTTTAGTTTAAGCTCGTAAAAGTTATTGGCAGGTGTAACATGTCTTCATGGGTCGTTTCACATTACCTCACACCCAGCATGGGGTATATCACCCAGTTAAGTACCAACTCAGGCACTTGTTAAAGCTTTGAGCCCTGTAATGTAATTTCCTCAACATACCAATGCTGTCCTGCATTTTATTGATGTTCTGTTTAAATAGTTTAATGTCTCTTCTTCAGTAAGAGACCTTCACTATTGATGATATTTTCAATTTGTACAATGAAATAACCCTCGACTACAGAAGTTGTTTTGACTTTCTTCTCAGAAGTTCGTTCCAGGCAGTCAAGAAATGCTGACACCAGTTCAACATCATCTATCTGCCTTTGTTCCATTTTATTTAAGGTCGGCGCAACACGTTTTCTTCTTCTATTCTCCCCTGTCTGATGTCACGCTAGCATTGACTCCTTTCTCATTTTCCCTCACCAGTTCGATAATAAGAAATTGAATCTGATATATCGCGTGGCATCGTATACAAAAACATTATTTCGTTTCGCAAGGAAAAAATCATAAAAGATGTGAAAACTCTCCAGTAGTAAATATCCATTCCAAAATTGTAGCCAAAGTATAAAAATCCATTAATGTACGACTTTTCCGATCTACATAATTTATGATAACGAATACTGGACCTCCTTTTGACAATGAATAATATCCATTGATCTTCCAATAGCGTTACACGTCAAAGGACTGAACGAGGCTTTTATGGGTGCTAGCTTGCCAGATTGCTAAACGCAGTTGAACCTTCTTTCTTTTTCATTCAAGACTCAAATCTGTGATGGGCCTTTTCATCGATATTATTTAAATTAAGAACAGTCATTTAACTTTTATTTTTAAAGGAATCATTATACATGGCTAAAGAAATTTGACGACACGGTTGGCGCAGTGGCTGAGCGGTCGACTGCTGCGCTGCGTGTCGCGGGTTCGATTCCCGCACGGAACAAATATTTGTATGGCCTACAGATAGTTGTTCCGGGTCTGGTTGTTTGTGTATGTGAGTTTAAATGTTTGTAAACGCGGATGCGTTTACGAAACAGGAGAAATTACTAGTGTGGGGCAACGTTTTAAAAAAAAAATGTGAGCTTGAAGTACTCCATGGTAAGACTGATTCAACGGATTATAATTTAGAATTTCAGGGAAATAGAAACAAGTATGATTGACATTGGAAAATCGAAACCCTGCACCATGAGTTGAAGATTAGCGAGGATGATGTAGAAAGTAGAATTTGAATGATTTGTTAAAATTTCCAGAATCAAGGGGAATACAGACTCGTCATTATCCATAATTCTTCTTTTTTTTCTTTTAACTTTTTAGACGCAGCCCCAGCATAGTTCAGTGCCACACTTCATCATAAAATTGAATAGACTTTCCTCTCCAAAGTTGAAACTTAACGAACAGAGCAATCGATAAAACGGAAATTAGAGTACAATGGCGAAATGAAATACGGTACCAAATCCCGACCAAACTTGATTACATTTTAATTGCAGCCAACTGAAATTGATACTTCGTCTTCCTTTCATGAACGAAGTTAAAATCCAATCGTAGACCAAATCGAATTTATAGCGGTCTGGAAACCATAATTGGTATTGTAATCTAGACGTCATTGAAGCTGAATATCCGTACTACCACATTTCTTTTCGTCGTGTCTTACCCTGCCCTTATCCTAGTTTCTTTCAGGTAGCCGCAGCATGTCTTCCACTTTAGTCATCATTTCACGGGTGTCCCCCCTTCTAGCCAAGATGACATGGCTAGAAAGTCACATCACACAGTCTATCCAGCGTTGCTTAGGTGTTGCTTGACTCTTATAGCCTTTACTAAAGCGTTTAGCTTTAAAAGCATTGTCCGACGTCGCGCTTACAATATCATCTTGTATCCGATTGTATACCGATGGAACCATTATATGAATTAACTTCCCAGATTTATCTACGGTGTGTGGATAGCCTGCTTATAGATAGATAGATAGAATATTCTTTATTATGTACACCATACAAATGACAAGAATAAAAATATACAACTTATAAATAGGGTGACACAATGGGCGGTCTTATCGCTAAAAGCGATCTTTTCAAGACAACCTTTGGATGGATTTAAAGGAGGAGATACAGTACTGTACTGTTTATTTATTTCTACTACGAGTACAGCCAATAATGACTGTTCCCTCTATGGTAATGTGAAACATAATGTTTCACAATGTGTTGTAATGTTTCACATTACCATAGAGGGAACAGACATTATTATAAACTCTTTAAAGAGGTTAACTGGTTAAATTCGACCGGAGTAGCTGGGGTCTTTAGTATTAACAAGGACAGTATTAAACTTCTACTAAAGATAAAAGATTCTCATTACTGAACAAAGGATAGCCAAATCTCAGAGTGAAATCAGGGCTAAAGTCACGCTCTACTTTGATAGAATTTAGCTCAAAATTGATGCTGGTTTCCTCTGCCCTATTCAGTAACGTTTAACCCTTGTTTACCTCAACCTAGTACCTACTTTGTAATGTGTGAAGATGTATTCTGCGCTTGCAAGTTAGTTTCTGAACTAAGAGAATAAATATGTGCTTCCGACAAATAACTTTAACACACACAAATAAAGTTTCAATTTCAGTTACCAAGTTCACACATTTTAATAGATTTCAAAAGGAGGATGTTCTCAATTCGAGTATTTGTTTATTTGGTCTATTTTAAAGTATTTTTATAATCGAAAGGGTATACTCGAAGAGGTCCCATTTCAATTTAACCAATATAGACATAAGTAGTTTGTGAATTATCCTTACTAATATTATAAAAGCGATAGTGAGTTTGTTTGTTTGTTACGTCTTCACGCCTAAATGGCAAACCGATTTTGATGAATTTTGGTACAGAGATAGTTGGTACCCTGGAGACGGACATTGGCTAAAAAGTGAGAAACGGAGGAGAAAGAGGGAAGAAAAGGGGAGAGAAATATTTTACTGTCGATCATCACGTGGGTTAAAGTTAGCGTTGCCGTTAGCCCAAAGTAACTATACCACGCGGACGAAGTCGCGGGCGGAAGCTAGTCTTCTATAAGTGCAATGGAAAAATAATACTCGATAGGAATTTGTGTGAGATACAATCATACCACAACTAAAAAGGCTGAAATACAGTTCCAAAAAAGCACTAACGGTGACTTGATTTATTATATTTTTTGCAACCGACTTCCGGAAATAATTTCCCGCTTATTTCATACTAATTGTTAAGACTAGTGTATTTTTGGAGGTCGGTTGTTTTTTTAGCGTTTTTAAACATACAATAAACATCAACTTACATTACATAACGCACCTGTAATCCCCAAAGGCCTACGCTGATGGTGTACCCAACAGTACATCAGCATTTCACAATTATGTTTTTAAATGTCATGTAATAGCTTAGAGCTTATTGCCATCAACTGGACAAAAATCCAGACTCCACGGCTACTACCGAGAAAATCCTGATGGAACAAATCAATAACACTGACAGCCCCAGGAATCAAACCCAGAAAGTCAGGCCCAGCATTCGCGCTTACGACCACTCAAACTCAAACGGATTTACTTCAATTAGACCAATACAGGCACTTTTGAACGTTAAGAAACAAAATATTGAAGCTACAGTCCCGGCCACAAGACATAATAACTTGTGAAAGTACCTACTGTAGTTGCCCATTCCAAAGCGTTGATCTCTATGGAGAAGAATGGGCAAGAAACTCCATGGACACTCTTTTAAATCAGAATATTATTACAAAATCGTATTTACATCATTCGTGTTGATATTATACAAATATGTGAGAACGATGTAGAAAGACGTGCGCAGTAAGAGCGTCCAGAGTAAAAGCAAAATTCAATTAAAAACCTAAATAAATTAAAAATGAACCGTGGCTGCTAAAAGATGACCAGACTCGACCAACGACGCAGTCTTTTAAAAGGAAATCACATCAATTGGAAGCAAGGATTTGTATAGGTATAAACACACTCTCATGCTCATTAAAACTAATTCTAAGTAGGTACAGAACATTATAATATAATATAAATTATAATTTTTTTTTTTTTTTTTTTTTTTTTTTTTTTTTTTTTTTTTTTTTTTTTTTTTTTTTTTCCCTTTGTGGGTAGACATAGTACCAACATATTTTTTTGAGTGCTCCTGTTTAATTATTTATTTTAAATTATTTATTCATTCTTTTTAATGAAATAAAACAGTTTTTTCTAAATTAAAACCCCCCACACTTGCTATCTATTATTATCAAGTCTCTGACACTTGTCTGTCACTACACATTTAACATGGACACTAAACTTGCTGCCAGTCTGGAGGATCTTCAACAGTTGTTTGGGTCCCGAATGCAGGAATATGAAGCGAAACTGCAGCAGGCTACCTCGAATACCACACCAGCTTCACCTGACATTGCTTCCATTGCACGTGAGTTCGCAGAGTTTAAGCTGTTTGTCTGTCAAGCACTTTCCAAATTGAAAACTCAAATTGAGCTGCTTGCTGATGGGTTTGACAGGCTTGAGACCATCACGAGAAGAAAGGTACTGTTGTTCCATGGTGTTTCAGAGCAAAATAACGAGAAGTTACTTGATGTGGTGCACAATATAATAACCAACAAAATGAAATTGGCTGATGTAAGTCGTGATAAGAATGTTATTCATGTTTGCCATAGACTCGGATTCTCACAGCAGAAAGCCCGTCCCATACTAGTACGATTCTTCGCGATGGAGCACCGACAACTTGTGTGGGATAGCAAGAAAACACTTAAGGGCACCGGGATCACCATCTCTGAGTTTTTGACACAAGCTAGGCACCGTGTGTTTACAGCTGCTCGTAAGCACTTTGGTATGCCAAATTGCTGGTCCATGGAGGGCAGGATTGTTGTTATCTGCCCAGACAAATCTCGCTGCAAGATCGAAACGGCTCGTGAGCTTCACGACGTTATAGCCAAATTCCCGTCTTGCTCAGTGGACACCGAGGATTCTGTACAATCTGAAGAACCTGGATCTCCAAACATCGCATCATTGTCTACTCCCGCTAAGAGATTGAGGAAGACGCGTTTGCGCAAGTAACACAATGTTATTCATTTTGTTTTGTAGTCCAATAACTTAGCTACTACTCTATTTTGCCGTTTAACACGTTTGTAACCGTTATAGATTTTACTGGGCCGGTAGATGACTATTTTATGTGATTTATACACCTTCAACTTTTATTTTTTTTCATATTTTAGTAAGTGCCGGTATTATGCTTTCTTTCTTGTCCTGTGTTGCGACGTGACGTTGTGACAGTTGTAAACATTTGTCATTGTCATTTTTTCTGTCATTGTGTTACGGTTCTTTTTACGTTTGGTTCGATCCGCCAATCGATTTTTATTCACGTTTCGTTTCATTTATTTCTTTTTTACCTGCTGTTAAGTTACTTCAGTGTTTCTTTTAAGTTTAAACTGTCTAAATTTTTACCAATATTCCAGTGAGTTGGGGTGGTTTTTGTTTTTCTAATTGAAGGAAAACCGTTATTTGTGATTTTAGTATTTTTCTTTTATTTTTGTATTTTTTTTTTTTTTTTAGTTAGGTACATACATTTTATATATATATATATTATTTATCAATACTTATTATGGATAACATCGCTGACCTTAATGACAGCTTTTTCTCATGCTCTTCTTCTTCTAGTTTTGCTAGTGCGGACAGTGACCCCTCTTTACCACTTACTTTACATGATAAAATTTCTACCCTTTTTTCTAATGACCCTAAGAATTTGCATATAGCGCACATTAACGCCCAGAGTGTTCCTGCTCACTATTCAGATCTTCTGGCATCCTTTAACAGTGCTCACGTGGATGCTCTGTTGATTTCGGAATCCTTTTTGAAGCCTTCTCTTCTCTCTACTCAATATTCTCTCCCTGGCTACGTCTTGATTCGTAACGACAGGACTGGCAAAGGTGGAGGAGGTGTTGCCATGTACTTGCGTGCTGATTTACCCTTCAGGGTGGTTAGCTCATCTCCATCATCATACTCTGTATCGGCTGAATACTTGTTTGTTGAAATTTCTGTTCACCACACAAAAATTTTGCTTGCGGTACTCTATAGTCCTAACTTGCATATTGACTACTTCGAGTCCCTAGATTCCACTCTCACTGATCTTTGTCCCTTGTATGAGCACGTAATTTTAATGGGTGATTTTAACACTTGTTTGATTAAAAACGATACTCGCTCTCTTAAACTCCTCTCTCTCTTGTCTTCTTTTAATCTTCAAGTATTGCCTCTCTCTGCTACTCATTATTTTCCTAATTGTTCACCTTCTTTTCTAGATCTTATGATTGTTTCTTCCCCTAATAACGTTTCATACCATGGGCAACTTACTGCTACTTTTTCTTACCATGATCTCATTTATCTTTCGTATCGCATCCGTGTTCCCAAGCGTAAGGCTCAGCTTCTTTACCTCCGTAACTACAAAAGTATAGATCTGGAGGCATTGCAGCGTGATGCCGACAGTCTTGACTGGTCTCCTCTCGTCGAGATTGACGGTATTGATGGTAAGCTGGATTTTCTTAACTCGACTGTTCTTGGTTTGTATGACCGGCATGCACCTATCCGTCGTGTCAAAGTTAAACATAACCCAGCACCATGGATGACGCAACAAATTAAGGAGCTAATGGCACGCAGGGATAAAGCTAAGAGTAGATTTAAGCGTAGACCATCAGAGCTAAATCTCTCTTGTTACAAAGCGTTACGTAATCAGTGCAGTCGTCAGTGTCAAGACGCTAAGAGACGCTTTTTCCATGACCAACTCGCCAATCGCAGTTCTGCTGATGTATGGAAATTCCTTAAGTCCGTTGGCGTAGGCAAATTACCTGTCAATCAGTGTAAAGATGTGGATCTCAATGACCTTAATAAGCATTTTTCTCACCTTCCTTTTTCTCTTGATCCATGTGTCAAAGCTTCAACGCTGGACAGCCTCTCCAGATTGCCGTTGCCTAACTGTTCTCCATTTAATCTGGATTATGTTACTGAGGATGACGTTAAGAAGTCTGTTCTCGCGATAACTTCATCGGCAGTCGGCACTGATAAGTTGTGTTCAAGAATGATAACTCTCTCTCTTCCCTCTCTACTTCCAGTTCTTACCTTCATCTTCAATCACTCTCTTATGTCTTGCTCTTTTCCGTCTGTTTGGAAACAGGCTCACATTATACCTTTACCTAAAACTAACAATCCATCTTTACTGTCACACTATAGACCAATTTCTATTCTTCCATTTCTCTCTAAAGTCTTTGAGCACATAGTTCATAGACAGTTAAAATTTTTCTTGGAATCCAATTCTTTAATATCACCTTTTCAGTCTGGTTTCCGTTCGGGTCATAGCACTGTAACTGCACTTCTAAAAGTAACTGACGACATCCGCTGGGCTATGGAAAATAAGTCCCTTACTGTTCTTGTTTTACTTGACTTTAGCAGCGCATTCAACTCGGTGGATTTCGATATTTTACTAGGTATCCTCAAAGCCATAAATTTCTCTTCTTCCGCCTTGGCCTGGTTCAACTCTTATCTCCGGGGACGGTCTCAGTGTGTTCGCCTTGAAGAGTCCTTTTCTGATTGGTGTAGCCTCACTGAGGGTGTTCCTCAGGGAAGCGTTCTCTCTCCTCTCCTTTTTTCTATTTTTATTAACTTTGTTACTAGTGTTATCTCTTCTAGTTTCCATCTTTACGCAGACGACTTGCAACTTTACCGTCATTTTACTGTAGCTGATGCGGACTCTGCTATTGCTGCTATGAATCAAGACCTGGCTGAAATCAGCGCATGGGCTAAGTCATTCGGCTTGCAAATAAATCCCTCTAAATCTCAAGCTATGATCATAGGCAGCAGATTCATTCGCAATGCGGCTGTTGTTACATCACTGTTGCCGTTATACCTCGATGGTGTTCGCATTGACTATACTGATACAGCCAAAGATCTGGGTATACTTATTGAATCAAATCTCTCATGGCGGGCTCAAGTCAACGAGGTCAGCCGTAAGGTACATTTCTCCTTCCATTCGCTGAAATGCCTTCAGAGCCTCCTGCCTTTGAAGACTAAAATTACTTTAGCGCAAACTCTTATTCAGCCGATTATAGATTATGCCGATGCCTGTTACCTGGATGCTACTGAGGAGCTATTAAACAAGCTTGAGAGATTGCAAAACTTAGGTATTCGCTTTGTTTTTGGTCTTCGGAAGTATGACCATGTTTCTCACCTTCGCAAAGAACTCAAGTGGCTCCCTATCCGCCTTCGCAGGAACACCCGGATACTATGTCTCCTTTTTAATATTTTACATAACCCGTCCTATCCTTCCTACCTGCGTGAGCGTTTTACTTACGCTCGCCCTCGGGACACCCCTTGTAGATCGCACCTCAGATCCCTCCTTAAATCCCTTCCTCATAAAACTAGTTACTATTCCTATTCCTTCTCCATCCATGCCGTAAGATTGTGGAACTCACTCCCGCCTAGCATTAGAGACTTGAAAAGCATTTCAATTTTTAAAACTAGATTAAAGGAGCATTACCTTTCCTCTCAATTGTGAATATTTATAATATTGTATTTACATATCTGTTAATGTATTTTTGTGTTATGTATGTATATAGTTAAATATTATTATGCTTATATGTGTACTTATATTTAGGCTAAGACATTCTTATTTTAGTTACTATTCTCTTCCTGTTCTCACACACTATTGTCTACGTTTCTTTCTTCATATTTCCTCTCGCAGGCCTGCTGGTAGAAATTTCTTTAGAAATAAGCTGTGCCTTTGTACTCTTTGTTTTTTATGATGTTTTCCTGTGTTTTTTCTTGTGTGTACATAAATTATTAAATAAATAAATAAATAAATATAATACACTGACGCAATAACTTCCTATCTACGGAACATTGTTGAACGACTATGTAAATAATTATATATAGATTTGTGGCAGCCATCTTAAAATAAACTTTTTCCCGTAGGTAACCAAGGGATTATTTATGTGAGGTGGGTGGGGGAAGCCCATGAGCATACCTATTGGATGCACGAGGATTTACTGTTATTTAAAATTTCCTTGTTGCGTAGGTTTTTGTTTATTTTGTTTGCAAAGGATCTGTTAGCTTTATCAAGACAAAATTGTCTGGGATTGCGGTTTCTTCGAAAGAGAAACCGCGTCTCCGGAAAACAAGGCGAAAGGAGGAACATGGGTGGGTTTTTAGTCAGTAAAAGTGTGACACTCCCCCCCGCCCCCCGCTCTGCCAAGACTGGGAGAAGTTATTTGATGACTTCTCTTACATAAAAAGAGACCTAATTCACAGAGAACAAATTGAAATCCAATACGATATCTATCTTAGACCCTATCAGAATTCTAGCGTTGTTGTGAGATTTTTGGGACAATGTAGGTAGGTAGGTACCTCAAAGTACGGTACAAAGTAAAATGTTTACTCACACCAGATAAAATTAAATTAAATGATTATTTGATTTTATTTTATCTTGTTTGAGTAAAAAGAAACGTTATACTTTCTAATAATCAATAACATTCTATTGCATATTTCTTGATGTCTTAACTTCTTTTTCGTTTCTTTAATTTTATCGACATGTTATTAATCTCTTACCAATCTTCCCTATATTGCCCAAATATATCATGGGTGGATATAAAATTGGGACATTATCTTTATCGTATGGTTAGATTGGAAATCTCGCTTCACCGAAGGAAGTGATGATTCGGAGAAGGAATAAGTGAACTATACAATACGCACAATCGCACATGAATCCGAAAAATCAGACCTGCGTGCCTTGGATTCAAACTCGAGACCTATGACTGGGCAGTCCGACAATAACACCACTAAGCTATCACTGTTTTCTATACCGGAACATCCTACAACGGTTTTAAACGTCTACAACTGGCTGAAAAACAGACCACAATTATGGATAAATTGTGTTGTAATTTTTTTTCTCAGCCAGTACCAAATTTTACCGAAGGTCAATAAATGAAAGCCCAGGTTATCCAAGCTCCTCATAAAAAAAACATCCGATATCGAAAACCAATCAATCTTCAAAATCGAATCAAACATTTCTTGCGAATAATTTTCTCGACGGGGTTACAACAAGCTATAAATGACAGTAGGCTCTATAAAACTGAAGTGTTTGCCTAGCTACCATAACAGATATTTATGATCTTGTTGACTTACCAACGGGACAAAAGAAAAACATGGTACAAGCTAGACAGCTCATCATAACAAGAAAAACTCCGGTAGTGGATTCGGATTAAAGTGATTTTAGCAAGATTTCTTTTTAGCGTATCGATGACAATCTAAATTGAATCAGCCTAAAAACAGGCGACGAGTTTGGCGCTTTTAGTAGCCGTTAGCTCCTGTGATGTGCAAACAACAGAACAGGCAGGACACGATATCAAGTGTCCCATCGTTTGTGGGGTAACACCACATTTAAACTCCAGGGCAGAGTAATCTATGAATCCCCACACACCACAACAGGTTTAAGAATAAAAAGAAAGATTTCTTCGTTCAGAAAATGTGAAAAGTGGGACCCAGGCCTTCACTGTTTCAGCGAGTGGGCCATAATCCATTATATGAAACGGGCATACCTTAGAAACAAAAGCACATGGAATATCAAACCGTGCTGAGCCCGTATGGTGAATTGCAGCACATTCCCTCGCACTCAGAGGCCTGGGTCTCAGTATTAGGAAGTTATCTTTATTATGACATTTGCCATAATTATACCAGGAAACTAACCAATAATAGTTTAAATACAACAATCCACGCAAGCAACTATAGAGCTCTATTTCCTTCAACTCCATGATACGAAGCGGCGATAATAACCTCACAACAGTCGCTCAACAGAAAAGCACCCTAATTGTGCTCCAGACAAAGGGGTTCCCGAGGCAACTGAGATAGGTGTTAGGAGGCAGTAGAAATGCTTAAGCTGCTTATCAGCCCACGCAACTGATGCTAGTTGAAAGGTCTCACCACAATAGTTCATTGAGATTGGAACTCGTGAATTTATGAGCTTTTGATTCGGTTGAACGCTTCTGGGTGAGCGAGTACGCAGGATTAAAAGGAAACAGAAGGACTATTGCCGTCGCGTTGCACCCGAACAATGCCTCTAGGATGCGAAAGAGACCGCTGCAGTTCAGACCGATTATGTCACAGAAAAAATTACCAGTCAAGACCAAGTCAACTCGCGCACCGAGGCGTCCGTACAAACTTGCGACATAAACAGCCATGTCTTTTGGCTAACTATACTTAGGAAGATTGAGTTTTTCACAGCACCAAGCGCCCACAGAGTTGAGTACATGGTTTTTGATGTCAACTCGATACCTCAGACAGGCGGACAACAAAGTAATCCAATAGTACCGTTTTTTTCTTTTGAGGTACGAAACCCAATTATTCACGAAATCGATGATACGTATACTCCTATTTTCTTGTCAAACTCAGCCGATTTAATTAATATTGGCATTAAAATGCCTCAATAGCAGACCCTGATTTCATAAAAAACGTTTTCTAGAGATATAATTCAAGAAGAAAACTGGAGAATAGATTTGTTTGAAGAAATTGCGCGACGTCCAGTGATTTTGCAGACGCATTGTTCGCTATTAGCAGTACTTGCCTGGGTTCAGTACCAACCAATAACATGGCCTCTTTTAAACAATTGTAACTAAGCTTGCAATGCGATTGGTTAGTTTTAAGCACTGCAAATGTTGCAGTAGAAACAGCCCTAGCGACGACCCGCAATGAGAAAGTAACTTGTAGTATGTGGGTGATGATTTTGTTTAGCGCCTCTTCGGGAATGAAAGCTAAAATTTACATAGTAAATACAATATTGGTGTCAATGTGCAGAAGTTTATGCATAACAACTATGTATGCGAATGCGGCTTTATGCCTACTTCACAGGAGCACCACTTCTTCCTATAATAGGGTAGTTTCGGTATTAAGGTCAAAATAATTACATTATATTTAGTCCGTCTTTTAGATTAATCAAAAATAAGGGAAGATTATTTTTTTAATTTTAAATTAGACCAAAAATAACAAAGAGTGTGTGACGTCACTTGTTGCGAAAAAATGCAGCAACTCGTGACGTTTCACGTAACTATAATGTTTTGCCTAATTTACAAATAAAAAAATACGTGTCCCTTATTTTCTAAAAGGACTATTTTTTTTTTTTAAAACTAGCCTATTATGTCGTAGCTCGAAACATGACGTAAAGATAATAAATTACAACTTACCTATTTTTGTTTTTATATCTAAACATTGTGATATGTGTGGAAACTGGAGGATTTTCCGCCACTTCTTGCTTTTGCCCTTATTGCTATCGGAACCTCCTGAAACAAACAGAAAACGAACTAAGTAATATGAACATTGAACATAGAGCCTTGTTTTGTACAGTCGAGACCATGAACGATTCAAGGAACAAGTTTTTATATGTCGTATTTATTTTATTTACAAGCCTGACAAAGTCATAACACGGAGCCGTGTCTTCATGATGTCTGAAAAAAAAGATGATGGGCATGGCGGAAAACATAATGTCCTCCTTTGTAAGAAGTCGCTTAAAAAGTGACTTTGAACATTCAGAAAGTATGTTAGGAACGTACTAGCAGGTAACGTTTTCTAGTTTCTGCTATCTAACCATGGAGTGACTGCCTATCTGACCTCCACAATCCAGTTACTACTGTTTTATAGATACCCCTTGATACCTGGACTGGTTGACAGATTTTCAGGCTACAGACTACCTGTAACCCATCGGAAAAAGGCGTGATTTTGTGGTTCTTCCGAATTTTAAGATTAACTGATTCAAATACTCCTTTGAAATTCAGAATACCTAGACAAAATAGTATTTCCTTTTCAGTTGTACTTGTGAAGATACGATTTGGCGCCAATAGCCCCTAAATTAATGATAAAACAGTAACAATACTATGTCAATTTTATATCAGAGCTTGTTATCGACAGAGCATGATTTCATAGTTTCTCCAAAATATGACACGGCTAAAGATAAGGCAAGATTTCTAGATTTTAATGGATGTGATAATTTTACGATAGCTACAAGACTGGACATATATTTATTTGGATGATAGCTTTTGCCCGTGTAACCGCGCGCGTGATTGTCAATAAATATCCCAATCATCTGCCTAGCTTTTTCCTAATCTTGTTTGGGTCGCTGTCCAGTCTAACCAGACCCGTATTTAACATGGAGCGTTTGTCTGGCTGACGTTCACAACTCAGTTAGTCCTGGGTTATACTATACACCTTGGTAAGACTGGTTCTCAAACTTCCGGGCCACTGGACTAGCTGTAGCGACTGTCAAAGATCCACAAATGACAGCCGGGACCATATAGCTACAAGAGATGCTTTTCGAGGCATGACGAAAACTCGGTATACAAAGGGTGGTTACCCATCCATGGACCAACCTAGGCAAGTGGGGCTTAACCTTAAGGGAGACAAGCGCGGCGGAGAATACCCGGTATTAAAGGTATACAAAGTCCAAATTTTGTTTATGATCAAATTTTTAACAAAATCAGTTCAAAGGCGTGAAAAGGCAGCCCAAACAAAAATAGATAGACCTTCGTTTCGTAATTAATAATATAGTATAGACAACCGCACCAACAAGCTAATAAAACCCGCATATAGGTAATAAAATTAATAACCACAAATGATACTTTCAATTCAATTAACACAATTACAACTAAAAACATGATTAAAAACACTTGTAACAAACTTGAACACTTGTATATATAAAATTCTCGTGTCGCGATGTTTGTTACCAAACTTCTCCGAAACGGCCGGACCGATTTGTATGAAATTTTGTGTGCGTATCGGGTAGGTCTGGGAATCGGCAAACATCTATTTTTCATACCCCGAAGTGGCAAGTGGACCTGAGCTGTGGGTGAAACCGTTTGTCACAGCTAGTATTACATATACATACATATATAATACCTCGTACACACACATTGGACTTTCTCTAGATATACCAGTTTTATCAGCTAGATAAGTATCGCAATGTATATAAAAAGGTGTTTTAATTAATCTCCGATCATAATCTATAGCAAGAGCGGTACGTTGCTGCACTAATGACTTTTTTTCTAATAATAAAATGAGCATTTTTATGTCGCAATACTAAGTTTCTGATGTCACATAAAGATTTTTTTTATATTGTACTAGCTTCCGCCCGCGACTTCGTCCGCGTGGCATAGTTACTTTGGGCTAACGCTAACTTAAAACCGCATGATGATCGAAAAAAAAATATCGTTCTCTCCCCTTTTCTTCCCTCTTTCTCAGTTTTTTAGCCTGTGTACGTTTCCAGGGTCCCAACTATCTCTGTACCAAAATTCATCATACTCAGTTTGGCCATTTAGACGTGAAGTCGTAACAAACAAACAAACTCACTTTCGCTTTTATAATATTAGTAAGGAATTAGTAAGGACTAGCAGTTCTGCAGGGTTTCATCCGCGTCATTAGTTGCTCCCGAGGGTAGTAGCGTGATATTGTATAGCCCATATTACTTCCTGATAATGTACAGTGCATAATGCTTTCTTTTTGCTAGGAATAGTTCAGAGACTACTGGGGATCAATGAGGCAGTTTGATAAAAATACCGGTCAAGTGCGAGCGATTTGGACTCGCGAACCGAGGGTTCCCTACAAACTTGTGACATTAACGGCCATATATTTTGACTGTGTAGACTTCGAGAGTTGATTTTTTCACAGCTCTAAAAGACCACTTACTTCAATATATGGTTTTTTATTTCAATTCGTTACATCCACACGTTTTCCAGACTGTCTGTCTGTAAAGACACTGACAGACGGACAACAAAGTGAACCCATCGGGGTTCTGTATTTTCCTTTTGAGTTAAGGAACCCTGAAAAGTATATTATGTCGTAATAATAACTTGATTTGACATCAACATTTTGGTGTTAAGTAATCGCAAAAGAAGTAGGGTAGATACTAGATATTGACTAGAGACCAGGGGCCTTAGTCTGCTATTACAATGGTGTCAGAATGGTCGATCACTGATCGCATAATGGTTAATTTTGACAAGTTTGGTAATCTACTACATAATAAACTTGTCAAAATCAACCATTATGCGATCAGTGATCGACCATTCTGACACTATTGTAATAGCAGACTTAGGCCCCAGTTCGGAAGTCTATTCTGTAAGTGTAAGTGTATTCTGCTCTTTTATCGTTATGTGATTTGATTAGTATTTATTACTTTCACCAAGGGGTATCATATCCTGCCGGGATAGTGGGTTGTTCGAAAGAGAAACCCCGGGACACAAGAGGCAAAAGGAGGAACATGGATGGGTTTAAGTCAGTAAAAGTTTGACACTCCCTTCCGCTACGCTCAGAACAGGAGCTGTTGTTTGATGATTTTCCACCTCAAAAAGTGGGTGATATATATATTACCCGGTAACTAGACTGGTCAGATAGGTAGTCGCTCCATGTAAAATACTGGTATTCAGCTGCATCCGGTTAGACTGGAAGCCGACTCCAACATAGTTGATAGAAAAAGGCTAGGCAGATGATGAGTACGATCCCCTATGACAATAGGGTAGTTTCCAGGGTGAAAGTAATTGCATTCTATTTAGTCCGTCTTTTTTGATTATAAAATGACAAAGATATAGCCCAATAAAGTTACGTGTGACGTCACTTGTTGCGAAAATATGCAGCAACGCGTGACGTTTCACGTAACTCTAATGGGATATATCTTTGTCATTTTTGGTCTAATTTACAAATAAAAAATACGTGTCCCTTATTTTTGAATAATCAAAAAGACAGACTAATACTTTTTTTAGGAAACTAGCCTATTGTAAATAATTTTATTTTAAGACCGCTTCGCGCATTAGGTATATACCTGTAATGGTTGCTGCAAGGGAGATTTTTTAATTAATTAATAAATAAATCATCCAACTCCTTGCAGGAAAAGCCGCGAGCATAAGCTAGTAAAAAATATTTATGTAACGAATCATCATTCCAGCACTTATATCCAAATTAATATTTATAAAACTAGTATGTAAACAATAACACTATAATTATTACCTACAACATTTATACTTATATACGTCACTAACATACAGAAATGACTAACTACTTTGGCATACGCAAATAAATATTTACCTAATTATGATTGTATTTGAAATATTTATACCTCTGACGTAGGTAAATACGTACCTATCAGTAATTTGTTGCTAGCTTAATATCTTATTTCAGAACATATAATTTCACGCCTGTAATCTTCATAAGGTTAGACAGAGGTACTTAATAGTATATCTACATTTCACCATGTAATGTTTAAGTCAAATGATTTTTTTTAATCGTTGCCCCACACTAGGAATTCTTCTTTTATGGTGAGTGCGTTCACAAAGATTTAAACACACATACACAAACAGCCAGACCCGGAACAACTACCTGTAGTCATACAAATATTTTTTCCGTGCCAGGATCGAACCCGCGACAAGCAGCGCGTCAGTCGATCGCAAAATTGTAATTAGGGTTGAGCCTATTGCCATCAACCGGGCACAAAACAAGGCTCCGTGGCCGTGGAAATCCCTGATAAAGAAGTCATCGGGAGTCGAACCCAGGACCTCATGCATAACAGTCCCACTTGCGACCACTACACCAAACAGCACAGAGTTCACTTTATATTTTTTTACGAATTTAAGAGTAATCTACCAAGTTAATCTGAACATTTCATAGGATATTAGTAAGCATAGTGTATGAAGATTTTTTATTAAATAGTACATGAAATTAAGAAGTAGTAAAAGAAGCAAGGGGTTACTTTTGCCCAGCTGTAGGACACAATCTAGACTACGAAAAAAAGAAACTAGAAAACGGACTAAAACAAAAAATAAAAATGACATACATTGCACATCACAACTCTTAAAGAAGGCTTTATACTGTACTGTCTAGATTACGAGTTGTTTAATTGAGATATCGCGGCCCCGGAACATAAAAGGCATAAGAAGGAACATGGGTGGGTTTTACTCACTATAAGTCGGACCGTCTTCTAACTCCCCCCGCTCTGGCCGGAGCGGGGGGGAGTGTCAGACTTTTACTGACTAAAACCCACCCAAGTTCCTTCCATTGCCCTTTACGTTCCGGGGCCGCGGTATCTCTTTCGAACAACCCGCAACCTCGGCAGGCGGAGGTCCTGGGCAAGCCCCTCTGCTTTGCTGACATCTCTTTGAGGCGCGCGTGAAATACAAACGCGCCGTCGACACGGCCTGTCGTCAATAGACGGACGGACGGTGAGCTACCCATTTCTCACTGTCCACAGGCCCGCGTCTACGGTGGCCGGGAGTCGTTTCGCGGCGCCCGTCGCCCAAGGCGTCTCCCACGGCGGCTGGGTTGGTTTGAGGTTCTCTCCCTTAAACGCCCGGCCACTTCCTTCGCTAGCATTACTGCTTCGCAGAAGGAGGTGACTGCCTCCCATTCCCTCTCGCTCCGGACCATGGACTAAACCAGGGCCAGGGCCAGTTGTTTGATGATTTCCCATCCGCAAAAAACCGGCCAAGAGCGAGCCAGACTCGCGCACCGAGAGTTCCGATCAAACTTGCAACATAAACAGCCATATCTTTTAACTGCGTAGATTTGGTTGATTTTTTTACAGCACAAAGGGACCAGTGTTGAAAATATGGTTTTTATTTCAACTCGATACTTCTACCCGTTCCCGAGATCTCTGTCTTTCAAGAATCTTGACAGACAGAGAGACAGACGGACAACAAAGTGATCCAATAAGGGTTCCGATTTTTCCATTTGAGGGAGGAGGAAAACTTTATCGATCACGCTAAGACCCTTAGGAGCCAAGGGCAAAGATCCAATAAGGGTTCCGATTTTTCCATTTGAGAGAGGAGGAAAACTTTATCGATCACGCTAAGACCCTTAGGAGCCAAGGGCAAAGATCCAATAAGGGTTCCGATTTTTCCATTTGAGAGAGGAGGAAAACTTTGTCGATCAGGCTAAGACCCTTAGGAGCCAAAGGCAAAGATCCAATAAGGGTTCCGATTTTTCCATTTGAGGGAGGAGAAAAACTTTGTCGATCAGGCTAAGACCCTTAGGAGCCAAAGGCAAAGATCCAATAAGGGTTCCGATTTTTCCATTTGAGAGAGGAGGAAAACTTTGTCGATCAGGCTAAGACCCTTAGGAGCCAAAGGCAAAGATCCAATAAGGGTTCCGATTTTTCCATTTGAGAGAGGAGGAAAACTTTGTCGATCAGGCTAAGACCCTTAGGAGCCAAAGGCAAAGATCCAATAAGGGTTCCGATTTTTCCTTTTGAGAGAGGAGGAAAACTTTGTCGATCAGGCTAAGACCCTTAGGAGCCAAAGGCAAAGATCCAATAAGGGTTCCGATTTTTCCATTTGAGAGAGGAGGAAAACTTTGTCGATCAGGCTAAGACCCTTAGAAGCCAAAGGCAAAGATCCAATAAGGGTTCCGATTTTTCCATTTGAGAGAGGAGGAAAACTTTGTCGATCAGGCTAAGACCCTTAGAAGCCAAAGGCAAAGATCCAATAAGGGTTCCGATTTTTTCATTTGAGAGAGGAGGAAAACTTTGTCGATCAGGCTAAGACCCTTAGAAGCCAAAGGCAAAGATCCAATAAGGGATCCGATTTTTCCATTTGAGAGAGGAGGAAAACTTTGTCGATCAGGCTAAGACCCTTAGGAGCCAAAGGCAAAGATCCAATAAGGGTTCCGATTTTTCCATTTGAGAGAGGAGGAAAACTTTGTCGATCAGGCTAAGACCCTTAGAAGCCAAAGGCAAAGATCCAATAAGGGTTCCGATTTTTCCATTTCAGAGAGGAGGAAAACTTTGTCGATCAGGCTAAGACCCTTAGGAGCCAAAGGCAAACAGACAGAAACCGCGAGGCACAGCTAGTTACCAATACCTCACCATCAATAATAACCACATAACCAGTAATCCAGCTCACCAACCTAATTACAATTTTACAACCAATAAATTAACGACCAAGTATGCAACCACGTTACCCAGCTGATTGCGACCACGTTTACGCCTTTACGACCAAACTCGCGGTCAATGCGCACTCTTCAAACGAGCTAATTTACGGGCAAATTGAAATATATACGCAGTTTAAAATAAACATTTCTGGTACGTTTTTCGAAGAGCGTGTCTTCATTTAGTGAGTTTCAGTGGTTCGCGGGATTGCTCACGGTTTACAATTAATGATATTACTGAGAACGTGTGATCTTTGAGATTATACAGAGCTGAAGTACTCTCGTTATACTAACGTTCTGTTATTGCATTTAGATACTTTTGTTTTTCTCATTTATCGTTAACTTTGACAATATAGTTTACTAACTCTTGCCTTCTCTTCGAGGTAACACAGTTCCCCTTTCCTGATTTACAGGTACCTGCTACCTGTAGTTTTTCCCCTTGCACCATATTTATTGTAATAGCAATGCTAAGTTTTCCCTCTTTCTCCCTCATATCTCAATTTTTTTTAAACAAATAGCCTATGTCCGTCTCCAGGGTCCCAACTATCTCTATACCCAAAATTCATCAAAATCGGTTTAGCCATTTAGGCGTGAAGACGTAACAAACAAACTCACTTTCGCTTTTATAATATTAGAAAGGATTCTTTAATTCCGTTTAAAAAAATAGACTAACAGAGCGGATATTGGAACTATTTTCATACAAATATTAAGATCTCGAACAATTTCGATTTGACACACGTGTGACACTAAACAGAACGATTTGTTACCAAGTACTAACAAGTATTGGATTACGATTTTCTTTACCTTGTCCCGTCTATCATTCGTAAATATTTAAATGTATTTGGATGGCAATACCATAGGAATGAGCTCCTATGGTATTGCCATCCAAATAATAGCCATTCGAGTCGACCTCCAAGTTAATCCGCGTTTGCCTAGGTTGGTCCCAGGGGTAGTTTCCAGAGTCAAAGTAATTATATTCTATTTAGTCCGTTTTTTAGATTATTCAAAAATAAGGGACACGTACTTTTTTATTTGTAAATTAGACCAATAATGACAAAGATATAGCCCATTAAAGTTACGTGTGACGTCACTTGTTGCGAAAAAATGCAGCAACGCGTAACTTCATGGGCTATATCTGTCATTTTTGGTCTAGTTTACAAATAAAAAATACGTGTCCCTTATTTTTGAATAATCTAAAAGAGGGACTAATCAATTTTTTTTAGGAAACTAGCCTATTGAATGACGAGTTTCCTCCGAGCTTCGGATAGCACGTTACAGGTCGTCAGTGGCCTGAGAGTCTGACAACCAGTCTATCCCAGCGCTGTAGCTTTGAAGCTCATACAAATCGAGGTCAGGTTATAGTGGATATGTATAGCTTGATGTCCGTGTACTTCCCCAAACCGCTCTACTGCTATTAGTGTACATAAACAGGCCTACACTTGCAGCCAGCGAAAACGGCTAGCAAATAAAATTTTATGAAGAAACCTTAGTTCCCTGCTGACGCTATAACTCCGTAAGTCACTCAGTAAGTGGTGATAGGCACGCCCCCTGGTGGCCCACTTTATCGGACACAGTCCCAGTATCGGGTTACAATTATTGAGAAATAGCTGATGCCCGCGACTTCGCCCGTTTTGAGTTCGGGTATTGTCCCACTGGATCGTACTACTGAAGACAAAACATATTATTATGTCAATCTAGCTTATAAACTATGTGTGCCAGATTTTGTCCAAATCTATTCAGTAGTTCTTGCGTAAGAGAGTGACAAACATCCACACATTCTAACAAACTGGTATTTATAAAAGTAGTAAGATTCCCTAACACAAAACCCCCAATGTCAGGGGTCGAATCGATAAAGAAGGCGTCACAGTTAAAAAAAACCCTTACTGAGTTTTTTTACATTCTGTCGTTTTTCGGTGGGTCATTGTAACAAAAAAATTAAGTAAGACTACCTTGACGATTCTAAATGTACCAGATCTTAAGATTTTCTTAGACATTGCCCGTAAAGGTAAAGGCTTTATTTCATCTAAATAAAGAAATCGCTTACAACTTTTTTATAGGGATTTGGTACACACGACGACACATCAACCTATACAAAACCAGTTTATGCTGCTCTCTCAACAACGGATCGTACACCATAGATTTCAAGTACAATGAGAGATCCGCATAAACTGGTTTTGTATAGGTTGATCTGTCGTCGTGTGTACCAGAATTTACTAAGACCATATACGCAGATGATGTTTGTACATAGTTATAACCGTCTGAAACATAATTTCAAGGTTTAGATCTCCCTTTTTTTGCCCCGCTCCGGGCGGAGCGGACCCACCCATGTTCCTTCTTTTGCCCTTTATGTTCCGGGGCCGCAGTATCTCTTTCGTTCAGGTCTCCCGTACGACGAAAGAGCAATAGATTTTGAGGGATGGAAAGATGGATAAATGTTTTTTACTCTTTTACCCAAAAACTACAAAACTGATTGAAGAAATTTAGCGCAAAGAACATATGCGTATACCTCGAAGAGTATCCTAGGCTATATGTTAATAGCCTAGGATACTCTTCAATTCGGTACTACGATAACGTGGGTCAATTACCGAAGTCAGGCGGGCGAAAACGCGGGCAATAGCTAGTATTTATACATTTTGCATTTCAGGCTATAAAACTCCCTTACTATGTCAATGTTATTTATATGGAAAAACGATTAGTAGTTATTAAACAAAATAACAACTGTATAATAAATCAAATTCTTGAAAATAGGCTGTCAAGGAATGACGTCAAAACATTGAATAAATTGGTAAAAAAAACATCAAATATTAACATATTTTCCCTAAATATTCAAATTACCATTATATTTTATCGACATACTTTGAATTTTTATCAGGCGAACGTGACCCGTGACCAATACTGTTCGAATCTTGAAACTGATGATGAAGTCAATGACCTCTTAATGAGCAGTGATTACAATCAGAACAATGTCAAAAAATCCATGATATAACAGAAAAAAGAAACACATTGTTGTATCTTAAGAAAAAAACGCGCTAAACGAAGATTTTGGCGAGCGAGTCCGTTCTGAACTAGTCGTTTGCTCCGGGTGTCATTTGTAGACTCTTTGACACAGTCATGTTACAGGTCATATCCAAAGAGTATCCTATTACCTAGTACTAACTGAGTTTTAGAGTTTAGATAGGTGGTCGCTCCATGTAAAATACTGGTATACAGCTGCATTCGATTAGACTGGAAGGTGACCCCAACATACCGTTTTTACCGTGCCGTTTTTATAAGACAGTGTCCACGTAGGCCTATGTAAAATAAAAATATTTTGACCTCCTACTATCTTAGAATATATTATACTTTATTGCAAACCAAAAATTTAAAAACAAACTGTTTTATAAAAAAAGTGCTAAAACTATGGTTACAATGGCGGTCTATCTTACTAATATTATAAATGCGATTGTTTGTGAGGATGGTTGGATGTATGGATGTTTGTTACTCTTTCACATCAAAACGGCTGAACGGATCTTGATGAAATTTGGAGTTACATTATAGACTGAAATAACACAGGATACTTTTTTTCGATTATCACGTGGGGGAACCGCGGGCGGCAGTTAGTTTGACATAAATTTTGTAAAGGCTAGGTACATGATGATGGACTGGGAAGACAAAAAAAACCGGCCAAGAGCGAGTTAGACTAGGGCACCGAGGGTTCCGTATAAACTTGTGACATAACAGCCATATCTTTTGACTGCGTAGACTTAGAGGGTTGATTTCACGCATTCCCGAGCTAAAGGGTCTTGACAGACAGACAGACAGGCGGACAACAAAGAGATCCAATAAGGGTTCCGTTTTTTGCCTTTTGAGGAACGAAACCTTAAAAAAATTAGAACAGAGTGTACAAATATAGAGTTGAGTTAAATGTTACAGAGCGCCAGGCAATTCATCTCAAATGTGGTTGAGGTTTCCCGCCACAACTCCAAATGGATTGCGGCCGAAACTGAAACGGTCACCGGCTAACGAATTTTAAAGCTATGCTACGGAGCTTAACAACACGACAAAAGTAAAACTATAAATGCGAAACTGTTTTTTTTCTGTTTCGTTTTTATTATAACGGGTATTTTTTTTGCGGATGGTAAATCAAATACCAGAAGAAGAACCCACCCATGTTCCTTATTTTGCCCTTTATGTTCCAGGGCCGCGGCATCTCTTTCGAACAACCCTCAACCAATCTGGGGCCTAAGTCTGATATTACAATAGTGTCAGAATGGTCGATCACTGATCGCATAATGGTTAATTTTGACAAGTTTGGTAATCTACTACATACTAAACTTGTCAAAATCAACCATTATGCGATCAGTGATCGACCATTCTGACACTATTGTAATAGCAGACTTGGGCCCCTGGGGCCTTAGTCTGCTATTACAATAGTGTCAGAATGGTCGATCACTGATCGCATAATGGTTGATTTTGACATCAACTACATACTAAACTTGTCAAAATCAACCATTATGCGATCAGTGATCGACCATTCTGACACTATTGTAATAGCAGACTAAGGCCCCTGGTTAAATGACGCCTTGAAGTTTAAATTAAAAAGAAACCAAAATTAAAATAAGTCGCGGGGAAAGATATCCATCCACAACACAACATACAATCCTTATCCTTACTAATATTATAAAAGCGAAAGTGACTTTGTTTGTTTGTTACCTCTTCACGCTTTAATGGCTAAACCGATTTTGATGAATTTTGGTACAGAGATAGTTGGGAACCAGGAGACGGACATAGGCATATTTTTTTTAAAAAAGGTAGAGATATGAGGGAGAAAGAGGGAAGAAAAGGGAAAACTTAGCAATAAGGCGCAAGGGCAAAAACTACAGGTAGCAGGTACCTGTTAATCAGGAACGGGGAACTGTGTTACCCCGAATTTAACGCGAGCGAAGCCAGGGCAAAAGCTAGTTAATTATATTTAGGCGTACTTTCCACATATCAACAACAATAACAAAACGTGTTTGCGACAGCGGCCATGCGAGTTCGGTCGAGCGTCATGAAATTATGATTTATAAATGAATCCAATCAAAAGTGGGTCTCCTTCGCCGACTGTTTCACCACTCACCACTTAATTAAATCATATTTTATAATGACGTTTAAATAATGAACACTTGTTTCATCATGACTGAGAATCGCGGAGCTTTGTTAGGGTCGGCGGAGACTGATTTGTTGTAGAATTCGTTTCTGATTAAATACAAACTTGCGACATAAATGGTCATATTATGTTATCTGATGGGATTCATCAAATGAATCGTCCCGCTGCGGACAAAGCGAAAGGGAGTGCCAGACTTGTGCTGACATAAACCACATCCATGTTCCTTCTTTTGGTCTTTGTATTCCGAAGTAACCCCAGCCCCGACAGGCAGCCCTGATGGACCCCTCAGATCCGTCTTAAGCGCGAGATTATTGTATATTCCCTAGAATCGGACACTAGAATACCCTGTGTCGTGGATTCAGTCTTTTTCCAAGTAAAGCCTACATTTTACTTTTAACTTTTTTTATATTTTAACTTTTAGAAAATTACTTTTTTGTTGTAAGATATATTTTAACTAAAACATTCCTGGAATGTGGGTGGTACCTAACCTACCATCTCTGCATAATCTTTCGGAGATTGTTAGCCGTTATGTTCAAACATAGTTGGATCCATCTTATTTCAACGAACGAACATAAAAATATCTACAAGTTGACGTAATAACGAAAAGGTTAGTTATTTATTAATATCCTGTTGACCATATACAGAACATTCATGCCTTCTCCATCTGAATAGGGGATGAGGCGACTAGAGATGAAGCTGAAAACTGTATCATAGAATTCAGTAATGTTCAAGTCATACGTGAGCTTGCCACAAATATGACTTAATTTTCAATGTTGCCCAAAAATCTAACGTTTATAGTACAAAATAGACTCGACTATAACATAATACCAACAAATCTAAACTTCAAATTATATTCAATGTAGTTGGGCTGTTTACGCTCACCAACTCAAGAGCCTTAATTTAAAACCATTGTCAGAACGTTTTAAAGGACCCTCCGTCCTTGAGACTTGGGACAACAATTGATAAATGGGTCAAATCTCTTCTTCAATAGCTGTTTATTTCTTCAATAGCTCTTTATAACAAGCCTTGTTAATAAAAGCCGAAACATACCGCAGTTTCTCGAAAATTTTGAGACAAACTATTTTATTGTAAGAAAAAAGTACTGAGTTCGTATTGGCTAAAGCCTTGGTCAGCTGTAGTGCACTCATCAAGGCTTATCCGAAAATGCTAAAATACAGGTTTTCTCTTACGACCGTGAATTTAATTCTAATTTATTAGTTACCCATTCGGACCGGCACGATCAGAATTTATTTATTTAAACGATGTATTCTAATAAATCAGTAAAATGACATCATTAAATTTATGGCGAAAACACGCGCCTATCAAGAGTGTGCGTAAAAATGAGTTGTGTAACATACTCGGTTCGAACTGTTGCAAGTGTTCGCATAAAACCAATGAGTGCCGACCTTAATGATTCATAACAACCAACGGTACCATAAACGGTAACCGTTGTAACTATTATAGTTATTGTGATCTAAGAGGTTACTAAACTCTCGTGTCTTGAGGCAGATGAAAAAACATTAAGAAAGAACTAAATCATTACTCAGTCCAATTTACAAAAGCCAAATTAGGTTGACAGGATCATAAAGAAACTTCTCTTTATCTCAGAATTTACGCGTGCGTATTCTGATATATTCCACATTTTTATGTTTTACTTTATTATCAAATCAGCATGAATAAACCATAACTTTGGCTATATTTCTCCGTTTCTTTTTACACAATATCGGAAAAATAACTTTGTGGGGAAGACACATATTTGGCATATCGTTATGGCAATAACGGGTAATAAAAATAAATACGAAATATGTTCAGTACGATATTTTTGTCAAGGACTTTAGGGATATTGTCACAAGCTTCTATCGATCCGCGGGTGCGTCCGCCCTCATCTATTTTTCGATAAAAAGACCTAAAACTTGAGAGCCCACGCACCCTTCTCCCTAAGGAGGTCACGTAAGTGTTTTATTGTATTAGCATCGGAATAGTCAAGGTCTGCTTTTTTTTGGGACTGACAATATGGATCGTTTTTTTCTGTTTCCAAGATTCTGGCGCCTTAGTCTTTGGCAAGGAAATTCATTTCGTAGATTTTTCTTTTTAATCTCCAAATGTACATAACGTTTGGTTCAGTTCGCATTAGCCTTATCGACAATACAACTGGAAAATTCATTAAAATGGCGCAAAAACATTTACGGACGTCGCCACCGCTGCTCATTTAAACGTCGTTGGCTTCAGCCATTAGTGCTAAATGATTTCATGGAATTTTTATAGAATTATTTCATTGATGGAGTAATATTTAAGTACTAGCTGCGCCCCGCGGCTTTACTCGCGTGGTGATAGAATATATGAATTTATGAATTGTAGCCTATGCGTTGTTCTGATATGTAAGCTATATTATTGCAAAGTTTCATCAAATTCCATTCAGTAGTTTTTGCGCGGAAGAGCAATAAACATACTTACATACATCTTCACAAACTTTCGGTTTTATAATATTAGTATGATTAACTGCATAAAAAACAGTTACTGCAAAGATCAGCTAACATCTCAGGGACGGAAAATTTTGCCGAGAATTTTTACTTCTTTTACAATAACGATGTTTAGATTAAGTCTCGGCTTATCATCAAGTTACAACACACTCGTAAAAAAGTACTTACAAAATAATGAAAACCTAAGAGCGATTTATATACTATTGTTGAAACAATGTGTTGATATAATATAGCAAAATTTTAAACAAAATAATCAAAGAAAAAAGCATAAAATATTTCACGGATATAAAGACACTGTCGTACCTCGATGACGTGTTAATCCAACTTAAATAAAATAATGTATTCCTTTCTGTATGTCTAACTTGACAGCTCAAGCTAAGCACACCCACAACTAAACACATATTTATTTCAGTTTACAATATTAATTCCAAATACATAGTAAAAGCCTTCACTGTCAATCAAGAACGCTAGATACCCCTAAGATGGGGCTACACATGGCCGGCTCAACTAAATAAGTCCTCAATTAAGGCAAAATTATCAGAGTATAGCAATAAATCAGCCGACAGAACTCAAGCATGAGTAATGCGACACTGATACATTCATTTTAATGACAATTAAGTAATGATAAGGTAGTACCCACGACGACCAATCAAGTTTTGCATAACCAGTTAATGCAGATCTCTCATAGTACGGAAAAATTAATACAAAGCGAGACCAAGTTATACTGGAAATGTCAAGCTTGATCTATCGCCGTGTGTACACACACTGATGAATTTAAATAGGCCAGCGATTGGGCGAGACAGACACGTTTTGGTTACTGCGGATGGTTTACCGCTTGGAAGGATGTGAATACTGCTGATGACATTAGATGGAGATGTCGGAAAGAAGACCAATGCTATGTGATCTTAAATAAAAGAAGAAGACAACGGTTTGATTTGACGCCTCATCCTTTTCCTACCTTTTTCCCAACTATGTTGAGGTCGGCTTATAAGTTAACCAGATGCAGTTGAATACCATTTTTTGACATGGAGAGACTACCTATTTGACCTCCACAACCCTGTAAGTTCTGGGTAATACAATACCCCTTGGTAAAACTGGGTGTCGGACTTTTGGGCCACTAACTGGGGTAACGACTGTCAAAGATCTACAAATGACAGCCGGGACTAACAGCGTAACCTGCTATCCGCGGCACGGAGGAAACTCGGTATGAAATGGGTGGCCTGTAGATGGGTATCTACAGACCAATTACATGCAAGCGCAGCTTAACCTAAAGATCGACCCGAGCGACTGTTATTATTAACCAGCAGGCGCTCGCAGCTTCGCCCGCATAATATAAAAAAAGTATCCTATGTGTTGTTCCAGACTATAATCTACCTCTGTGCCAAATTCCATCAAGCCGTATTCGTGAAAGAGTAACAAACATCCATCCATCCTCACAAACATTCGCATTTATAATATTAGTAGGAAGTAGGATACACGAGCTGTTTCTACTGTTCTGGTCCATAATAGTTTAGTTTCTGTCAATAGTTTCGTGAGGCAAAAACAGCGAAAAGGTGTATTTCTTTTATACCGGAACGTTTCATTAAATCTGCAGTGTACTCACTCTCGGTAAAGCCTCGTCCACATCACCGCACAGGGCGCGGCCGGCTATCAATCAGCAAATGGGCGACTTCGCTAAGTCGCACTTAGTAACGGCTTACTAAGTGGTTTTACTTGTGTGTCGTGGTCCTTAAACATAATTCATCATTGAATGAAGAAAGAACGCTGCGTATATTTTTCAATTAAGCCGAAGAAAATTACTTTGTTAAGTGACTGAGAAGAGGTGGCTGTAGTTTTTATTATGTAATATAATATATATCATTCTCGTGTCGCGTTGTTGTTGCTAAAGTCTTCCGCAACGACTAGCTGACTTGTATGCAATTTTGTGTACATATCGGGTAGGTCTGAGAATCGGCCAATAACAATTTTTCATACCCCTAAGTGATAAAGGGGACCTGAGCAGCGGGTAAAACCGCTGGGCACAGCTAGTTTATTAAATAATTAGATCTCATTATGTTGACAGTATAGTAAGAAATGCAGCATGTTCGGTCTCTTTTCTCAGTTCGTTGATTACTTTGATAATTAAAAAATCATTAGTTGAATGTTTGGCGATGTCTAAGTGACTTTGTTAGAAGGTACACGCTCAGCATTCTATGATAGATGATATAAGAAGGTTATTAACTTCGTACCAAAAACCCCTTTCATCCTATCAGCGACTGGGCCCGCAGCCATTTTGAACCATAGACATTTGACATTTGAAGCACATAAAAACCTCAATGGATGAATTTAATGATTCGAGGAGATCGTGTAGTTGTAAAACTACACGATCTGTGTGACCTACTTTAATGTTAAAATTTAACCAGCAGCATTAAAACAGTCATAATCACATAAGATTTTTAAATTGAAATCTTTTTGGTATCCTAACATGGCCGCTTTAGCAGAATCATTAAAGGATATAATAATAAAAAATTACGTTACAATTCGTCAAATTATTAAATATTTATAATAAAAAATAAAGTAAATAAATAAATTTAACTGCGTCTGCTACCATTTTAATAATTTTAACCTGATTCATATTACTATACTACTAGCGACTAGCGACCCATCCCGGTTTCGCACGGGTGCAATGTAGATACTAATATTATACATATAAACCTTCCACTTGAATCACACTATCTATTTCAAAAGCCGCATCAAAATCCGTTGCGTAGTTTTGAAGATCTAAGCATACATAGGGACAAACAGACAGCGGGAAGCGACTTTGTTTTATACTATGACGATTCTGCTTTTGCAATAAAAAGTCCACTTTTCTAATTGACTTTGTCATAAGTTCAAAACTTCTGACTACAAAATCTAATATTAAAATTATTTGTATCCGTTTTTTTTTATAAGCTCAGAGTGTTATAAACAAACGCAAAAGTTCAGTTCTCGATTAGTCAATGACCTCGGCGTAACGGAATTAAAAATAGAAATAATTAAGTATGAAGGTAGAATTATTAGTTTGTCTAATCTTTGCAGCGCAAAATCAAATGCAGTAAGTCATAATGATAAGTGATTTACATATCTGCCAATGGTTAATTAAACCATTGGCAGATATGTAAATCACTTGCCGAGAGTCTCGACCAATAATAAAGGAGGCCCTCGTTAGGCAGCTGGATCAAGGCTTTGCGACAGAAAGCGGTATTGTTAGGAGGTTCCTTTCTCTGGAGCCCTGACCGCTGGTATCTCTGACCCTGTTCCAGATACCGGTGAGCAACTATTTTTAGACTTTTTTTTTTCGATTTTAATAGAGAACTATCATGTAAACATATTAAAAAAATAAATAAACGAGAATTAATATAAGTAATTTCAGGTACTACCCACTTTTCGAGAATATCCTTAGCTCACAAAACTAATTGTGACCATGAGCTTTGTTTTATTATTTAGCAAAGTGACATTGACCTTGAGATAAGTGAGTGGCCTTGTTGATATTAAAATACATTCGTCGGGATAAACTGGTCGGTTTTAAGTTAATAAAAATATGTAAATAACTACGAAACGAAAACATCTATAGCCGTAAGTCGTTGTACCATCGAGGACACTTGCGCCTGACCACTTTTTACCCTTACACCCTCGAGTCTTTATAGTGAAAACACTAAAAAGACGGAAAATAAATTTACTTTTGGAAGTCGGTGACTTTTGTTTGATTTGGTGAGGAGTGTTGGTTTTGGATAGGTTGATTGGCTGGTGTGCGTACACACAGTTTTTCGGAAAATCAAACAAACATAAATCTGTGAGTACCGTCACCCGTTGCACGATTGTTTACAAAAATGTCAATGTAGGTAAACTTTGCACCCGTCGTAACACTTTGTCGCGCGAAGGTTTAAGTACCCAGATCTCTAAATACAGTGAAAAAAAAATCTATAATTCGAAGAGCGGAACAAATCAACAAAATAAATTACGGAGCAAAAAAAACCAAATTGTATGAGCATTTACTTAGACACGCTTTTAAAACCTCGTTGACAAAACGAGTATTTTCCATACTGGTCTTTGGTATTCTATGAATAATCTTCACTTAGCATATTGAGTTCTTGTTTCTCTACGCAAGTTCTTTATCCTAACTTATTTGACAACCTTCCAATGTGTTTGTGAAGTTTCTTCCTTCTTTGCATTAGACGATTGGTTTACCACATATTTTGCAACATGCAATGGCCTTACGTATACATGCATTGATCAACAGTTCAAGTAAATCTATATTACTAATATATATATATATATATATATATCTATCTACACTAATATAATATTATAAAGAGGAAAAATTTTTTATGTTTGTACCGAATTACTACGCTAACTACTGAACCGATTTTAACCATTTTTACACTAATAGGAAGCTACATTATCAGGAAGTAACATAGGCTATACAAAATTACGCTTCTTTCTACGGGAGCGGGGCAGCAACTAGATATGCGTGTGAAACTGCGTAAGATATGCGCCTTATTTAATGTAATAGCAATGCTAAGTTTTCCCTCTTCTCCCTCACATCTCAATGTTTATTTTAAAAAAATAGCCTATGTCGTCTCCAGGCTCCCAACTATCTCTGTACCAAAATTCATCAAAATCGGTTTAGCCATTTAGGCATGAAGACGTAACAAACAAACAAACTCACTTTCGCTTTTATAACATTAGTAAGGATTGCGAGCCAACTTCAAAATCTTCATCAACTTTATTCATTTTAATCTTCGCGTAATTTTCTAGCATATTATTACTCTAGCTTGACAGCCTTGTTTGTCGAGTAGTCGCGTGCGACTACTGTGCATGGCATCCGATTGATTCCCGAGTCGTGCAAAATGTTATTGGGATTTACGGGCTGGAATTTCTTAGTAGGAGCCACGGAGACTTTGACGGAGAATTTGTGTGTTTGACGGCAATCAATAGGTTTGCCCCTTATTAAATTTGATCTAAAACTTAACTGGAGAAATGTAGGTTTACTCTTAGGTACAACTCTGTTTATCCTATCGGTGGTTTCAAGTGTGATATTACGTTAACTTGCGCATAAACAATCAATTTCTTTCCCGCAAAATACAAGTGACGCATGGCAACCGCGGTCTGACCACCTCTGGGGAAATTAGGTTACAATATACGACGTTATTTACAACACACGTGCCACCAATGTTGACTGTGTGTCCTTAAGTTGACGGTAAACTGGAGAGGTGATCGATTGCCTTCTTGATGGCTGAAGAATGATGGGGAATAAACCAAGGGAAATCCAAATGAGACACTTCCACATCAAACACCAGTTCACGTATTCACTTTCTTTCTACTTTCAAAGGATTCACAGCACCGTGTGTAAACTAGAAAAACCAATAATGAGAAAAATATCAAAGTAAAACTCTTCCAAGCACAGGCAAAGGTCAAACGAAGAAAAACTCCAAAATAACTGGGAAAGACAGATTTGGTTTTGCGTGTTTTTGCTGACGAAAATATTTTTATTTCTCGGTAACAGAAAACTCGCTGGCGATTGAGAAGTCTTCTGAAACGGATAGATGTTTGTTTATGCTAGAAATTAAAGGGAAATAAGAATACCCTCTCGTCTTAAATCTATTCATCTTTATGAGGTCAGGGAGAATTCTCGAAGGAGAAATAAAAATGGTATGTCATTGATCGGAAAAAAAAATAAGTTTTTCAAGCTCATATACTATGCGTAACTTGTATGGAAAGTTATAGGTAGGAAGTAGATCATACCCGATAAACCCGTAAAATGTCAGCTGGACTTTTTTGTATTATAGTGCCGAATTGCCGACCTAATTGAGCAGGTTTTTAGGAAGAGAAATGGAACATGATAAACCGAATAATATATGACGAAATCATAGAGATTTCACAACAATAAACCGGTTCAAAACGACCGCCACGTTCTGCGATAACACAGCCATAACAGAAAAAAAACATCAAAGCATGTTTTCGCATATAAACGAACTTAGAACAGTCCAACATAAGGTAAAAATCTAGAAACTAAATTAAAATATTCATAAACTCAGTCTTTATGCAAAATAAAAGCTCCCATTTAATCGCTAATATCTCTTTTAATCTTAGTTTTACGAGGGTAGTCATAAAAATGTAATTTACTACGTCCATATTTCGTTCATACTGCTCAAACGGGTAGGGCAAGAGCTAGGTTCTTAATGAAATTCTAGGAAAACTTAAGAACCCCAGGGAAATTACAGGCACTGATGTTGGTACCCAGTCTTTAGTAGTAGCTGCTGCACGTGTAAGGCCGGGTAGTGACAAAAAATAAATTTCACATTGAAGCAACCAATGGAAAAGTGAAAATGTTCGATGAGGTTGACAGAACTGACTTCCCACGGTAAACAAACGCAGATGAGTGGCAGCAAAAACCAGGACTAGCTGGCTCTAATTCTATTGGACTTCGTACTCTGTTAGCTCAAGGTCAAATATCGCCGACACCGTATAGTCGGCTGTACTTAAGCAGCATTGGAGGCTCAAGCTTTTTTATTCCTATTATGTATTTTATTTGCCTCATGCATTGGCGGAATATAGCACTTAAGGCGGGGTTAACCCGAGCATCGTAGGCATTTATGGCTTACCCCAGCCCCCGCAAGGAGTACCGATACGTAAGGAACTACGATGCGCGGGAAACGCGCGCGCTAAGCGCATCGGTTTTGAGTTCGTGACCTTGCGTAGCTACCAAGTTTCGTCACAGAGTAAAGTAATGCAGTAACTCAACTTGAGTTGGCATGTGGAATTAAATTTTTCTGGAAAGTATTTTTAAGGTTATAGATAACCGGGCTGCCACTCAGATCATGAATTCGGGACTGATTCAAAACTAAAAAAAATTCAAAAGTAAAAAGTTAAAAATAAAAGTAAATACACACATTAAAAAAGTCTAAGCAACACATACTATTTCAAATTATTATTCAATTATTATACCATTTCTTACCAAGTAGCTTAACCTATGTAAACTTTTTTGATCTAGAGGACATACTGGCTGATTGTAAAAAAAAATCGAGTACCTATCATTTATTTATTTTTTTCACAAATTCAAAAGCCTTTTCTTTGCTCATTAAAATTTTGTATGAATTAAACAATAATTTGAAAAAAGTTTTGAATAAATTTGGATTTAAGTCATTTTTTACGTCATGGACCGACGTCATTTGAATGCAGATAAAATGCAAACAGCTGTAGGTATGTCGCAAGCGGGAAGAAGTCAGTCTCAGGTATCTCGGTATTTCGGTGTCAAGAGAAGCGTTATTTGCCATGTTCATCAGCATTACACTAACACGGGAGATCGATACATACATCTGACTGCGTCTTGCCAACCAATGTTAGTCGCCCGTCTTTAAGGCTACAAAATTCAAATAGTGTTGTTGTTAGCTGCCAAACTGTGCGAAATCGACTGCATGAGTATGACGGCCAATTAGGTGCCCATCGTTACGTCACGGGAATCGCGCTCGTCGAAATGAATGGTGTAAGGAACACATTACATGAATCCGGGAACAATGGGATAAAATTTAATTTAGCAATGAGTCTCAATTTGGGTTCAAGTCTGATATTAGAAGGGTAAGAGTGTATCGTCGTCTTGGAAAAACTGAAAGGCTCAACAGTTATGATATGGTCGGGTATTATGAAGAACAGACCAACTGAGCTCGTTTTTGTAAATGGTAACAAGAACGCTGTAAATTACGTTGAGGATGTTCTAAGGCCTTATGTCCATCCATTCGCACAAACGCTTGGTTTCAATATCACGTTGATGCATGAGAATGCATGTTCGCAAACAGGTTTGTACACACGGGAATACTTGGCAAGGGAAAACATCCTGGTATTGCCTTGGCCTGCACAATCGCCAGACCTCTACCCCATCGAGCATGCATGCTCCAGAGACGTGTTTTAAGGAACTTGGATGGAGTGAGAACTACCCAACAACTGATAGACTTACTAAAATTTCATTGGGAGCAATTGCCGCAGGATGACATTAACAGTTTCATCGATTCTATGAATAATCGGTGCCAGCAAGTTCTCAATAACAGAGGAGGCCACATTTTGTATTAATTTAAGTATGCAATTTTTGTACAACCATTTAATTTTAGTTTGTTTAGTTGATTAGGGACCTTGCTTTGTACTACGTACTTACAGTACTTACTCGTAAAAACTATAGTTAACTAGCTTTTGCCCGCGGCTTCGCTCGCGTTTCATTCGGGGTTACGGGGTAACACAGTTCCTCTTTCCTGATTTGCAGGTACTTGCTACTTGTAGTTTTTGCCCTAGCGCCTTATTTATTGTAATAGCAAAGCTAATTTTCCCTTTTTTTCCCTCATTTCTCACTTTTTTAGTCTATGTCCGTCTCCGGGGTCCGAACTATCTCTGTAACAAAATTCATCAAAATCGGTTTAGCCATGTAGGCGTGAAGACGTAACAAACAAACTCACTTTCGCTTTTATAATATTAGTAAGGATTGAAAAAAATAATGGTTGTTTAATTTAAAAAGCATTAAAAATAATATAAAAAAGAAATACTATGGACTTAATACGAAAACACATTGTAAAATTGAAATTTGTATGTGTTCCTTAGACTTTTTTGATGTGTGTAGTTACAAATAAAAGTAAAAAGTAACAAATGAAATTAAAAAACTTTTACAACACACACAGCACAACCCATACATAAACATGCAATAATAGTAAGTAATCTCGAGTGTAGAAAATGTACATGTATGTAGTATCAATATTTCTATCGTACTAGTGTGGATATATAGGATGGTGTGAATATATCAAAAAAGGAATCACAGGTCAAGTAAATCACAAGTATAGGTTTATTGAAGAACCAAAAAGAAGTCTGTCTACATCGAAGTTAAGTTAAGGACTGTCTTCCAGCCTCCTCTTCTATAATTACGTTACCTACGTTTTGGGTTTTTCACCCCACTCGGTCATACTGTCAAACAAGCCGCTCTCGACGTTCCCACGCATTTCCTATTCTTACAAATACAATAGGTTTACAAACATATTGTCTATCGGTCAAAACATCTGTACACAGCATGCTTAAAACTAATTTACTCTAATCTTATTTACGACCCGAAAAAACCCTTACCGTCATAAAGATAAAAACATGCAAAAGAATATTAAATACAATTGAAATAGCCTACAACTTATTTTTACAACTCCACATGTATACTGTCACATTTCTACACTGTGGCACGAGTGTTGTGTGCGGATTTAGACTATTATACACAAACGTTGCATACCTACACCATCAAATTTCTATTTTAAATAAAATATGCGTAATAAATGATACTTATTTTATTTCTAAATGAATGACTAATTTATTATTGCACTAATGAATATTCACCTACCACGTTTTTATTTAGGAGCTAATTCGGACTTCTAGTTGGGAGTAAGATATGTGGAAAATGAACATATCAGTACCTAGGCTAAGACTAAGTAACACTAACGCAGCGGCACAGAGCGGACTGAACTCATTGACGTTATTTGAAAACAGTAAACCATTTTAACATTTCCGCGTGTGTGGGCTTCATTTACTCTACCATAAGGTTCAAATTCGACTATTTTTCACAATTGTTGCCGATGGTAAATCTATTCCGCAAGAAAATAAACCATTATAGTTTTTTGCATTTTTGACTTCTTTGATTACATTTATCTAAGGAATAAATTCAAATATTTTAGATGCAAATTTCAGGTTTGTAAATCTATTTTGCGTAGACACGGCAACATCATACAACATTCTATCAACTAACTTAGAAAAATCAACTATAAACAGGTAGGTATTCTTTTTTCGTAACAGAACTGAGCGGGGTACCGCGTTCGCAAAAATTGTCACACGTCCGACCTCCAACGCGTTCCGCTCGGGACTAAATAGCCCGCGCGAGCGCATGAATAGATGAAAATACTCGGAATTTGAAATTGGGAGTAGGGATATTTTCATATTTCAAATTATGGTGGGAGATTTTCATCACATTTTTTACGACCTTTATTATGGTATAAGTTTTATTTTTCAAAACCTAATATAAATCGAATGAAATGATATTTAGATCACGATTTAGCCTTGTCTTTGCGATTTAATTGGATGCAATAAAGTGCAAGTAATCGTGTATCGGACGGCAGGAATATATAGGTCGTAGTGTGAAAAATGTAATATGTTTTTTTCAAAATTTTAATACCTTATTTCAACGAATAAAACACAATAGTCTAAGATCCCGTATAAAACGACCTTCGCCGAGATGCTTATTTAATGAAACGTATTTTATATTTAATTTAATATGTCAATAAATATAATGCATATGGGTTGCCTAGCAAATTTCAGTCCAGAGTATGTTTAATTAATAATTAAAAAAAAAAATTTTTTTAAACATTTCACCGGTATGATTATTAGATAAATTCTATACCAATCGAAAGTATGAAGCCCGTAGAATATGCAAACGTTAGGTTGTCTATTCTTTTCCGGTCACAACTATCGGGTTGCCAGGTATAAACAGGTAAATCTGTACTAGCATTTTGCAACGGTCTGTTTATTGAATGAAATTTAAATGAAATTAAAGATTATTTTATTCTGAACACGGTGGTATAGGGTTGCCTGCGAAAAAACAGTCCAGAATTGCGGTTGTCGAATTTTAAAAAGTAAAATATTGCTCCGAGTGAATGTGTGCGACTGAGAGGTCCCAACCAACCATCCCATGAGATAGAAGAGGACACAGCATAGCAGCTGTTTAAAGTCTGCACATTTAAAGAAAGAGAGTGTGCATGCTATTTGGGCTTGGTAAAGAAAAGGATAGCGATAGACTCGTATATACTATGCATCATTTTAGAGTAGTTTATTATTTAAATAGAGAAATAGTTATTTATTTATTTTTTAATCAATTATTTATTTATGTGTATATTTTTATGTGACACTAAAGTAATCTTGCAAATTTTATTTTTATTATAAGATGACAAAATAAAAAACAACAATTAAAAATTACTTCTATTTATTGTAAAACATTAAAAATACATTTTTTTTTAAATTATTCAGAATCCGAGTCATCGGACATAAAACTACGATCTTCAACTTCTGAATCTTCTTAAAGAATAAAGATAGAAGACATTGTCGAAAAAAGTGAAACAGAGAGTGATGACGAAGAAGATTCAGAAGTTGTTGTTGTTTTTTTATTTTGTATTCTTAAAATAAAAATAAAATTTGCAAGATTACCCTGATTAAAAATATTGATTGAAAAAAAAAACACTTTTATGAATTTTGTTGTGTATGTTTTGAATTTTTTCCAATAGTTTCAATTGATTTCAATTTCTCTGTTTACATTTATAGATTTATAATTTGCATGTAGTAAATTTTTTCAATCAATATTTTTAATTAGGGTAGTATTACATATGTATCACTATAACCTTCTTTTTTACTAAAGATGTATATGTTACTGTAAAAGCCCGAACTACGGTAAATCTTAAGATTTTCCAGTAAAACCTAAGATTTACCGACATGAGTTGGTAAATGTAAGTATCCTTACTAATATTATAAAAGCGAAAGTGAGTTTGTTTGTTTGTTTGTTACCTCTTCACGCTTTAATGGCTAAACCGATTTTGATGAATTTTGGTACAGAGATAGTTGGGAACCAGGAGACGGACCAAGGCTAATTTTTATTAAAAAAAAGTGGGATATGAGGGAGAACGAGGGAAGAAAAGGGAAAACTTAGCGTTGCTATTACAAATCAATCAGGCGCAAGAGCAAAAACTGCAGGTCTGCTTGGTGTGTTATCCCGAATTTAACGCGAGCGAAGCCGCGGGCGAAAGCTAGTTTATTATAAAGGGACGACTTTTTCGGACTTTTGCCATTTCCATTTCAGTAAATGCTAGGTTTTACCAATGTGGACTGGTAAATGTTGGTTTTAGGAATAATAATAAGGCGTAAAAAAATTTTGATACAATTATCGTTTGGCATAATGTTTAAAACTCCGAATTTACAATGGCTTACTTTTAAGATGGCAGAATGAAATCCTTACTAATATTATAAAAGCGAAAGTGAGTTCCTTTGTTACGTCTTCGCGCCTACATGGCTAAACTGATTTTGATGAATTTTGGTACAGAGATAGTTGGGACCCTGGAGACGGAAATAGGCTAACTTTTTTTTCAAAAGTGAGAAATGAGGGTGAAAGATGGAAAAAAAATTGGGAAAACTTAGCTTTGCTAAAACAATAAATAAGGCACTAGGGCAAAAACTACAAGTAGCAGCCTGCAAATCAGAAAAGGGGAACGTGTTACCCCGAAATAAACGCGAGCGAAGCCGCGGGCAAAAGCTAGTTAAGTATAATTACGATTGGCAGAGTTCAAATTTAGCATTATATCGTTTAGCATAATGTTCATTAAGAGCGATGATTATTTGGTATAATTTCACTTTTCATACTATACACAAACAGATGGTAGGATTTCATTAAGAATAATTTTAATAGGCATAAAAGTCTTTAAACTGGCATGGTCACTAACATTATTATTAATGGTTAAAACGGGGTATTTACCATGATTGTTATTTATTTTGAGTTCCCGATATTTTGGCGTGAACTGATACAGTGAGTTACAATTATACAATTTTTTTTTTGGAATAATATAGAAAAAAAGATATTGTTTTGAGTAGGTTACCCGGACCTCAACCATTTAGATTAGGTTCATTCCTTAAAAAAAAGAAATGTGTAAGTTAGGTTAGGTTAAAACTGTGACCCCCTACGCACGAGCCGAGCGAGCGGAGCGAGCGTTGCCGCGGCAATGGCCGACGAGTGGCTGAAACGATTTGCATTAATAGAAAAAGAGATTGTTTTTAGTAGGTTACCCGGAACTGAACTATATTTAGATTAGGATAATAACCTACTTATTGAATTAATGACATTATTTCAAAGAAATAAATAGTTAAAATAAATGACAACAAATAATGACAAAGATGTTTATGACAATTCTGCCGTTTAATGATTAATTATTATCGATATGAAAAATATGTCAAAAGACGATTCTGACTGTAAACCTTCTCCGATATGATGTTTCTACTTTTAAATATTATGGATATGAAATTTATGTCTAGAGATAATTCTGACTTACAAAATAATGAGTTTTGAATGTATGTTAAATGAGTGTCTGCCAAACAATTTTCTGCGAAATTAAGTTTATGCTATCCGTTGTTTTGCAAAATAAAATTATGAGATAAAAAGTTCTGCTATAAAGGGTGAATCCGATTTTTTTCGACATTTACCGTTTCTTTAATGTAAATCCTAAGATTTACCAAATGAATGATGGTAAAAGTTCGAATCCCAAACTTTTATGGACATTTACCATTCATAATCGGTAAATCTTAGGTTTTACTGGAAAATCTTAAGATTTACCGTAGTTCGAGCTTTTACAGTAACATATAATAATATATACTTTAGTGTCACATAAAAATATACACATAAATAAATAATTGATTAAAAAAAAAAAAAATAACTATTTCTCTATTTAAATAATAAACTACTCTAAAATGATGCATAGTATATACGAGTCTATCGCTATCCTTTTCTTTACCAAGCCCAAATAGCATGCACACTCTCTTTCTTTAAATGGGCGGACTTTAAACAGCTGCTATGCTGTGTCCTCTTCTATCTCATGGGATGGTTGGTTGGGACCTTTCAGTCGCACACATTCACTCGGAGCAATATTTTACTTTTTAAAATTCGACAACCGCAATTCTGGACTGATTTTTCGCAGGCAACCCTATACCACCGTGTTCAGAATAAAATAATCTTTAATTTCATTTAAATTTTATTCAATAAACAGACCGTTGCAAAATGCTAGTACAGATTTACCTGTTTATACCTGGCAACCCGATAGTTGTGACCGGAAAAGAATAGACAACCTAACGTTTGCATATTCTACGGGCTTCATACTTTCGATTGGTATAGAATTTATCTAATAATCATACCGGTGAAATGTTTAAAAAAATATATTTTTTTAATTATTAATTAAACATACTCTGGACTGAAATTTGCTAGGCAACCCATATGCATTATATTTATTGACATATTAAATTAAATATAAAATACGTTTCATTAAATAAGCATCTCGGTGAAGGTCGTTTTATACGGGATCTCATACTACAAAAGAAAACGACGTTTTTTCGGAAAGGCCCGCCTTAAGACTTATCTACACAATGAAACATTCTATGAATCTATGATCCACAAATAAATGAATTTGATACCAACTTCTGCATTTTTTCATGACCTTGTCTAATATAACATGTGGTTTGGCCCCAAATATTTTCTTTTCCATTCTAGCCGTCCAGCCTCGTTATCCATTATCATCAAACTAAACCATAAACAATCCAATTTATTTAACTTTTCAAGAGGATCAGACTCACTCCCTTAGTTAACATGATTTGCGGGTAGCGCAGGGAGGGACTAAAGCCGCCAGCCACATGAGTATTTACTAAAGCCGTTTAAGACTATCAACGCAAGGGGTCGCGGAGTACCACCTCGAAGGTTTGATTCCTTCTAATCCTTAACAATACAATGTTTCTAACATTCATTATGGATTTTCTTCGTTTTGGGTGTATTTGTGTGAAGGATTACCATCTGGTACAAGTTGTACTAAAACAACGTTTTAGTGTGCTAGTCATCACTGTCATCACCCTCGTTAGTCCACTGCTGGACACAGGCCTCTACAATCGCACGTCACTTAACTCGATTTTGGGCAACTCTCATCCATTTGCCACGTGCCACCCTGCGCGGATCGTCGATACACAGACCCTAAAAGCTTCCCCTTTCGTTTGCTAACCTGCTTACACGTGTTGCCCTAACTTTTCAACTCTAACTTTAATTAACAAGTATGATTCGAACAAATACGAACATAATATTCTTTGGCTTTAATTTCAGCGGAAAAGCGAAGCCAAATCTGCTCATTGCCGACGCACGTGCACATAATATTGCTTTTTTTAATCAAACTTATCCTGATATGCCGTTTTCAGAGGCACATTCAGGAAAAGTTAAGACAGTTTTATCGCGTTTTTGATAGTTTTCTCTCGTTTAGGATTTTTAGATCCCGGTCAGAATGAACATCATCATCTGCCTAGCGATTGCCATCTAACCTCCATAACCCAGTCACATAGTATTACGACACGTCTTGTCAAATCATAACATAACACCGCTCTTGTAGGGGTGCAAAGTCAGAAAACCTCCGCGTGTGCCTAGTGGCTGCTGCTCTCCTCGATCCGTTGAGTGGGAGCAGCAGTTGCTGGGCCGGTGCACCCTGGGCGCGGACAGTGGCATTCCCCGAGTAATGGGAAGAAATTCCTATCCCTTGGGGAAGATCACTGTCCGTGGCGAATATTCTGACGTGGGAGGGGTCCAACCCGGACCACCGGTGCGTTGCTCCGCGTGACGCTCTGAAAAGCAGAGGGCACAGCGGAGGAGCAAGGGCGGGCTCGGTGTGCACTCACCCTGCCCCGAGCAGACAGAGGAGGCACTTCTTCTCTGTCCCCGTCGATATCGTAACCCCAAACTGGAGTGTCGTGGATCACGCGCTACAATTGGGACCGAGGGTCTCGGCTTAACCGCCCGGACCGCGAGGTAGAAAACCTCTATAAAAAGTCACCCCGAATCTCAAGCGCCGGCGCACCGCGAGGAGATGAATGGCTGATGGGTATTTCAGTCGTTAGTGCGCCCCGCCAGGGAACTAGCCGACCTCTGGTGACCACTCGTAGGCTATCGTGAGTGGGAGACAGGGACCTCACCCTTCAAAGGAAAAACAAAAAATGGACAAGACATATTGTGAACAGGTACCCCAGGGCGGTACCAGCTGCTCCGCAGCTGGAGAATCCGCCACGGTCCCTTCGGGGCCGTCATGCCCACCGTACTCTGGGGGGGGCAACAAATGTCTTCCGCCTGCCATTGGCAGCAAGAGCCGAGGAGGCTCCATTAGATCACGGTCTGCTGAAGACCTGATCTCGTATCAGGTGCCCGACCGAGAATCGGGTGACGTAGATAAGGAGAATAGGGATGCGGGGTGCGAGTCCGACACCGCATCAAGTGTGGCGAGCGCGGGAAGCTCGACGAGCTCCCGCCGCGAAAGGGTCGGAGCTGCTACGAGGGCGGACGCTAAGTCCTTCCTCAAGCGGCCCAGGCAGGTGGACGACCAGGGGTCAACCACCGAAGGGGAGCTTGCCTCGGCGCGAAAAATCCCCACCAGTAAGCGTGGTGGCGTGCGTGGGCGAGGCAAGGGTGGGGGACCTGTTGCCCGGAGGGCTGCTGAGGCTGGGCGCCTTCCGGGTGATAGCGGGCCTGACGAGGCCGGTTCGGGCATCCCGAGTGTAAAGGCGAGTGCAGTTGGCGGCTCCAACCAGGAGCGTAAGACCAGATTCGCGGAGGCTGTGGGGGTCGCGGTCCGGGACGTGGCCCTCAAGCTGAAGAGGTCCACCAAGCTGAAGGCCATAGGCGACGCCTCGGAGGCCATTATTGCGGCAGCGGAGGCCATCTACGCGGAGCCTCCGTCGAGCGACGTGGTGGATCTGCGGGCAGAGGTGGCCCGATTAACTGCCGCCACGAAGGCGCTCCAGGACCAGAACCGCAAGCTGCAGGCAGACCTGGCCAGCCTGCGTGGGGCCGGTTCCCCGGCGGCAAGCGAAAAGGGGCCACCGCAGCGGACGAGCCATGCCGAGCCGGTTGAGAACCAAATCCTCAAACTGGTTCGGCAGGAAATGGCTGCCTTCCAGGCGCGGTTCTCCGTCCTGGAGGCCAAAGTCCTGCGCCCGCCCTTGGCAGCAGGCCAAGCGCCAACCAAGGCGATAAGCAAAGGCCAGGGGACGGCCTCGTATTCAGCAGTTGCTGCTTCTGGCGCGAAGCCGCCTAGCCAGCCCTCTAACCGGTCGGCGCCGAGTCCGGTGCAGACTGCGCCGGCTAAACCGGCGCAGGCCACGGCGAAGCCGGCTCCGTCGAAACCGGCCCCGGTCCAGGTGAATCCGGCTCCGGCGAACCCGGCGCCGGCTAAAAAAGCCCCAAGGAAGGGCAAAGCGGCGAAGGCGCCACCGCCAGCCGTCAGCACCCCCCACTCGCTTAACCCACCGACAGCCGAAGCCGGGTGGGAAGTGGTCGGGGAAAAAAGGAGGGGGCGTAAAGCGGCTAAGGCTAAGCGCAAGAAGGCACAGAGGCAGCGGCGAAACGTCGCGGCCAGGCTTCGCGCTCCGAAGACCGCGGCTGTAGTCCTTACACTACAGCCGGAAGCGGCACAGAAGGGCGTGACCTACCGCGACGTACTCTCCAAGGCAAAGGCGGCGGTAAACCTGGAGGAGCTCGGGATCACCGGGGGACTCCGGCTTAGAGTCACCGCAACGGGGGCCCGAATGCTGGAGATCCCCGGTGCAGCCAGTGGCCCGTCCGCTGACGCCCTGGCTGAAAAGCTCAGGGCGTCCCTAAATGCGGACGAGGCCCGAGTGTCCAGGCCTGTTAAGTGCGCAAGCCTGCGCATTTCAGGCTTGGACGACTCCGTGGTGGAGGAGGAAGTGGTAGCCGCCGTTGTCAGGACTGGTGGGTGCCTTGCTGACCAAGTAAAGGCACCAGTATGGTTTCCGCAAGGGGCGCTCGACGGTGGACGCCATCATGCGCGTGAGAGCCCTCACGACGGGGGCTGCAGTGTCCAGGGGTGGGGTAGTCGTGGCGGTGTCTCTCGACATCGCCAACGCGTTCAACTCCATGCCTTGGAGCTGCATCAGGGAGGCACTCCGATACCACCGGATGCCGACCTACCTTCGTCGCGTGGTCGGGGCATATCTGACGGACAGGGCCGTCATCTACCCCGGTCGCTCTGGAGAGTGGAACCGGCGAGAGATGTCGTGCGGTGTCCCGCAGGGATCGGTCTTGGGGCCGCTCCTGTGGGACATCGGTTACGACTGGGTGCTGCGCGCCGACCTCCCCAGCGGCGTCAGCGTAGTTTGCTACGCTGACGACACGCTCGTTCTGGCTCAGGGGGGGTCGCACCAGGCGGCGGCCGACATCATGACACGCGGGGTTGCGATAGTCGCAGAGAGGATCCGGCTGCTGGGTCTCGAGGTGGCCTTGCACAAATCCGAGGCCATGGTCTTTCATGGCCGCGGAAACACGCCACCGTCGGGATCCCAGTTGACGGTAGGAGGGGTTCGCATCGGCGTCGGGTCGACGATGAAGTACCTGGGAATCGTCCTCGACAGCCGGTGGAACTTCGTCGAACACTTTCGACGTTTGGCTCCCAAACTCGAGCGGACGGGGGCTGCTTTCAAGCGGCTCCTGCCCAATTTGAGGGGGCCAAACGCCTCCTGCCGTAGGCTCTATGCCGGAGTCGTGCGGTCCATGGCCCTTTACGGGGCCCCGGTATGGGCGCGTTCCTTAGGGCGGCGCGCCGCCCACTACCTGAACGCGCCCCAAAAGGTGGTGGCCATACGGCTTGTCCGGGGCTACCGCACGATCTCCGGCGAGGCAGCGAGCCTCCTTGCCGGACTGCCACCGTGGGATCTGGAGGCGATAGTCCTCGCGCGCCTGTTTGAGTGGCGCGCGGAGGCACTACACCGGGGGGAAAACCCGCTGCCACGGCAAGTTGCCGCTCGGCGGGCAGACCTCCGGTGCGATCTCATGGTGGCATGGAGAGAGCGACTGTCGCAACCCCGTGCAGGGCACGCCACAATAGCGGCGGTAAGTCCCCTCTTTGAGGAGTGGCTGGAGAGGCGTCATGGCGTCCTCACCTACCGCCTGACGCAGGTCCTCACCGGACACGGAAGTTTCGGGAGGTTTCTGCACATCATCAGGCGGGAGGAAACGCCCGGGTGTCACCATTGTGACGATTGCCCGGAGGACACGGTGGAGCACACAGTGGCGATCTGCCCAGCTTGGGCGGAGCACCGCCGTGCCCTCGTGGAGGCGATCGGCGGCGGCGATCTCTCGCGTCCGGCCCTGGTTCAGGCCATGGTCCGGAGCGAGAGGGAATGGGAAGCGGTCACCACCTTCTGCGAAGCAGTAATGCTAGCGAAGGAGGTGGCCGGGCGTTTGAGGGAGAGAACATCTGCCCAACCCAGCCGTCGCGGGAGACGCCCAGGGCGCCGGGCGCCGCGAGACGACTTCCGGCCACCGTAGATGCGGGCCTGTGGATGGTGAGCAATGGGTAGCTCACCGTCCGTCCGTCTATTGACGACAGGCCGTGTCGACGGCGCGTTCGTGTTTCACGCGCGCCTCAAAGAGAGTCAGCAAAGCAGAGGGGCTTGCCAGAGCCTCCGCCTGCTGGGGTTGCGGGTTGTTCGAAAGAGATACCGCGGCCCCGGAACGTAAAGGGCAATAGAAGGAACATGGGTGGGTTTTAGTCAGTACAAGTCTGACATGCCCCCCCGCTCCACCCAGAGCGGGGGAAGTCATTGGATGATTTCCCACCCGAAAAAAAAAAAAAAAAAAAAACACCGCTCTTGTAAGCCGAAGGGTGAGAACGAAACCCAGCCGCCGCGAGAGATGCTCCGGGCTTCGCCGAGTGCCTGGAGACGACTCCCGACCACCGTACAGGTCTGTGGACGGCGCGTTTGTGTTCCACACACGCCTCAAAGAGATGTTAGCAAAGCAGATGGGCCTACCTGTCTGCCGGGGTTGCGAATTCAAAAGAGATACCGTGGCCCCGCAACACAAAGGGCAAAAGAAGGAACATAGATGGGTTTCAGTCAGCAAAAGTTTGACACTCCCCCCTCCCTCCGCCCCGCCCAGAGCGGAAGAATTTATTTGATAACTAGCTTTTGCCCGCGGCTTCGCTCGCGTTAAATTCGGTAGCGCCTTATTGATTTGTAATAGCAACACTAAGTTTTCCCGTTTCTTCCCTCTTTCTTACTCATATCCCACTCTTTTAAAAAAAAATAATAGCATATGTCCGTCTCCTGGTTCCCAACTATCTCTGTACCAAAATTCATCAAAATCGGTTTAGCCATTAAAGCGTGAAGAGGTAACAAACAAACAAACAAACTTTCGCTTTTATAATATTAGTAAGGATTTCCCATTTCCAAAAAAAGGGTGTGTACCTAATAGTACACCCACGTGGGCCAGCCTGCTAGGCACAAATCCAGACCATGGCTGCTACCGAGAAATTCCTGATGGAAAAACCCAATACCACTTTGCTCGAATCGGGATTCCTCGAAGAAGGCAGTCAATTATGGCTATCATAGCACTATAATATTTTTCAGCTTCCTTACAAATTGGTACCGCCTAATTGAAACCATACTCCTGTGAATAGGTATATATTACCTACGTTCCAAAAATCCTTAGGAGTAGTCCAATTTCTTGCCTCAATTCACCCTATAATAATGAGAAATCCTCTTCTCCAATTACATGGCACCTTACCGTCATCACCGAATAAACTACGGCAACAAGACACTCTTTTGGGCAACCCTATAGCAAATGGGAATACTCGAGATTCGATGTACCAATGTATGATTAGCTTTTGCCCGCGGCGTTACCCGCGTTGATTATATTATTAAAAGGGAAACTACTACAAGGATAAAATACATCCTACTTCTTCAACCAGATTGTCAAGGCAGATACAAACAGACCAACACGGAGGGTTAAATTCTGGGACCGAAAAGGTTACCCGAATAGGGGCTTAATTTTATAGGGCTAAGTGAAAGAGATCTTCGTGATTTCAGCCCGGATTCTCCTACTGTTGGGTAATGTACTTCTGTGGTCTGTTTGTCTCTAATCCATCGGCTTCCCGCGGCTTTCAACATTATATATAATACTTGTAATTTCGGTAGAAAGATCCCATGGGATAATTACCGCACTTTACGAGGGCAACGCCGCCAAACACGGACATAAGCTAATACGATAAAATTGTTTCTTATAAGTGGACGAAACCGCGGGAAGAAGCTAGTGCAAAATATTTGAATGGATTCTTGTTATACTCGGCAGCCCTAGAGTAGGATCCTTTTGAACTTGACTTCACTTAGAAGTTTTTGGAAGAATATTATTCTATCGGGCGTAGCCAAGCGGAATATTTTAGTGAAGTTCTCTAGCTAGCTACGAGCTCGTGTTTGTATATCGTTTTGGGGACTTTTATTGGATTTTCTTATTCACAAGTGCGTTGATTATTGGTGCTACTTTACTAACTTTCGTCTTTTTCCTTATCAAAAACGGCCATAACATAGGGTTGGATTTAGCACAAGGAAGGAACTGTGTCCAGTCCTGTAGAATGATACAACTCTCTTAACAAAAACCAATACACACGTAAGAACAATGAGATTTACTCACGTCTTTTTCCCATGGGAGTAAACAGAAACCCAAGAACGCCACCTGCTACGATCCTTACCTCCTTTTGCCTCGTCCATCCGGTTATGAACGCTGGCTGTGAGTACTACGAACCTAAACTTTCTGAAGAACATCACCAATAAGGTGAGTATATATCCTTCTAGGGTGTCCCCTCCCGGCGTTGGCACTCAGATCTGCCTTGTAATTCCTTTTTGTTAGTCTCCTATCACCCACCCTCTCGATTTACCAAACCATTTAAGCCTTACCCTTTTACTACACCTTTTCTTAAACCGCACCATTCACGTGTAACTTTTTTGCTCAAATTGATTTACTACGGAAATATTTAAGCATAAAGGCAAACTATTTACTTATTTACTACATAAATATATTTTTTACTGCAACCACATAACGAACAGAGATTGATAGTTTAAAATTCGACCTTCGACATGACGTTCGGTTATCCGGTAAATCCAGTTACAAACTCGATAACATAAAACACAACATGTTCACTCCATAAGCATTAGTACCAATCGGTTTTTATGCACTACTCGTAGAAATACATCAGCATTTTGAAACATTATCTAAGTGCACTTTAAGTAATGAAACCTCTCTGGATAATGATCATTCCATCTTTGATATAATAGAGCAAAGTATTCGTCAAAAGAAAAATGTTCGGGAAAAGACGTTAAACAAGCCTCAGGAAGCAACGCTTCTTTATTAAGAAAAATACTTCCCCTAGTAAAGAGAAGAATAGTGCTAATAGTAACTGGTAAGTTCTTGTTTGTTTGAACAGGATTCACGGATTACTGCTCCACTGCTCTTCGTAAGACTGTTGGTTTAGGAGCCAAAGATAATACAGGAAGGGTAGTTTGTGTTCTACGAACACTACCCTTTGAAAGACAGATAATGGAGGGCCCTTTGTTCTTTAAGGGTGAGAGGCATCGGAGGGTGTCGGTCAATGATCTTAATAACGATGATTAAGACCAATCTGGGCAATGCAACATTTTTAATACCTTCATTTTGTCGTTTCTGTTTAAGTATTCTTTATATTTGAGTGAAAGGTAGTTTTATAGGTGGTGGTGATGGGAACAGCTTTTTTTCACACACACAGTTGTATCGTTAGTATTAAAAGTGTAAAGGTATATTGCGGAATGCGGAAGATCGTGAGTTTGGATTTTTGGATGGATGTTTGTTACTCTTTTAGGCTTCTTTAAAACTACTGAACGGATTTGTATAAAGTAGGCACAGAGATAGTAAAATCCTGTGGGTCGATTACCGAACTCCACGTGGGCGTAGACGCGGGCTTATAAGCTAGTTCTTTTGGCATGCAATTATGATGATCTTAACTCTTAAGTAAATCGCTAAGCATAAGGAACATCAACGTACAACAAGGCTTCATATTCACATTACACTTCGACAATTGTATAAACTGTGTACTATTATATTTTATACGCCAACTAGTTGTGCCCAGCGACTTCACCTGCAGCTCAGCTAAAATAAAATAGATTATAACCGATTCTCAGACCTACCGAATATAAATTATTGTGAATTTCTGAAATACCGGTCAAGTCGTTTCGGGGGAGAATGGCAACTAAAATTATGAAAAGATATTTTTATATATTTGAGATATGTTGGCGTAAGGTGTCAGTTAGCCGGCAGAGGGGCTTGCCAGGGCCTCCGCGTGCCGGGGTTACGGGTTGTTCGAAAGAGATACCGCGGCCCCGGAACGCAAAGGGCAATAAAAGGAACATGGGTGGGTTTTAGTCAGTAAAAGTCTGACACTCCCCCCCGCTCCGCCCAAAGCAGGGGAAGTTAAATAATGATTTCCAAAAACAAAAATAGGTGTCAGTTAGCCTAACAACGAACGAACAACGAATCAGTAACGCCCTAACACATTGTAACAATCAATTTACGTCAATAGCAACCAGCACGTATTGGAGAATATCACATTATTTGCATGTTCCAGTAGATAGCAGCCGGATACCGGCTATCAGCACACATTGCCGGAAACCTAATACTTTGTGATTATCCGCTGTGTTCGCACGCAATTAGGCGTACAATGTAATTAGAATCACGCTGTATTAAGTACAGTGACTGGACAAGCTTTACTTTGAAGTTTGAGTAGACGAAGCTTGGAGGTGTTTTTTTGAAGCTATGGGTCACATATGGGAGTTAACCAAAGAGAATTAAACCGAGTTAACAGATCCTTCACCAAGCTAAACTAGCTAACTAAATACCTCTACACAAAAACATGAGCTGGAAGAAAAATTGGGTGAAAAATCACGGCTTACGGTAGGACTTAATGTAATGCATGCAAACATTGTGCTGATAGATGCATTGACTAGTTCAGGGTCATGAAGGTATTTGAAGTAAAGTTATAATATTAAAACCTTGTAAAAAACGTTGAAAATTTCACCTCCAATATATCCGTAACTAAGGATCCCAGGTAACGATCCACAACTAAAATAATATCGCAAGGACGAATAGAACAAGTGCCTTTGGATTTCGTGAAGTCTTTTTACAGCCGTTAGCTGTAATGTGAAGATGACAGTAAAATACGAATTTAGTTTATTCTGTCTTTGGAAGAGTAATAAAGGAGGTTCAAGAAAACTGATTGATTTAAGACTGATCTCGCAAAAAGCTGGAGAATATGCCAAATATTCTCTGGGAAATGCATCTTCCAAAGATTGACGGAAAAAGAACGATTTTGAAAACCGTTTAGCTCTAAATTTAGTGACTTAAACTCTGTCAATTTATTTCTAGAAGAGACATTTTAAAGATTTATTCTTTAGTAGCCCACGCCTGCCTGGCGTTAGGTAATTGTTCCACTTGACCTTTGTCTCGTGTATTAATCCAGGTTATAAACTATCAGTGTGCCAAATATCATTCAAATTCTTTCAGCAGCTTTTGCGTGAGAGAATATACATATATACAAACGCCCGCGCTTATTATTAAGTCTTCCTCTTAAGATTATCTTAGTCTGAAAGTATAATTCGAATCGATAACACTACCACTGACCAGCATCAACCAGCATCAACCAGCGATAAAGCGAAGTTTTACCAATTTTGAACTTTACACACAACTTTTTTATAAGAAAGAACATCATGAATAATAATTCTTATTAAAGTTGAACGATATGACCTGAGACTGTATGAAAATCAAAACATGATATATAAATTAGTTGGCTCGATAAAAAAGAGATCACGAATGTGGCACTAGCTTACGATTTTAAACATGTATTTCTACAAAATTATGTAATGGAAAAGTATTTAAAGTTACAATAATATTAGAATGAACATATTTTTTGAGTAGGTACTGTTTTTTTTCAATAAAACCAAACTACTGCTATTTCGGGGCTGCAAAATCGACATACACACGACCGAAAAAACTTCGCGGTAAAAGAGAGCCATTTTGCGGATGGGAAATCATTAAATAACTTCCCCATTCTGGGTGGAGCGGAGGGAGCCAGACTTTTACTGACTAAAACCCACCCATGTTCCTTTTTTCACCCTTTATATTCCGGGGCCACGGTATCTCTTTCGAACAACCCGAAACCCCAGTAAGCAGTGGCCCTGGCAGACCCCTCTGCTTTGCTGACATCTCTATGAAGCGCGCGTGGAACACGAACGCGCCGTCAACACGGCCTGTCGTCACTAGACGGACGTACGGTGAGCTACCCATTGCTCACCGTCCACTACGGTGGCCGGGAGTCGTCTCGCGGCGCCCGACCTCCGTAGCGTCTCTCGTAAAAGAAGGTAACAAAAATGATACCCACATTTTCTCTACTATCAAAGTCTACTCTACCATGAAACCGTGTCGGTGTGTGAGTTAGAAACCAACATCCTTTCTCTTTTACTTACATAATTATAATATTAGTGGATTATGGATGTCAAGGTCAACTTTGTATTGAGATAATATTTGTGAGAAGTTTATTTATTACGTCATTTTAACGCTATTTGGACGTGAGGAGTCAACATTGCAATGGTAATGATATGTCTGGTCACGAACAATAATAATTATGTGTACAGCAACTTTTAAAAAAATATATAAAAACTGGAAAATAACTTTATTTCCGGAAGTCGGTGACTTTGTTTGTTTCGTTGACTTTTTTACCACTGTCTTCCGGAAGTAAAGTTATTTTTTTGTGAAAGTCGTCTTTTTTAAAGATTTTTATTTCAGCATTTTCATTTAATATTGTTGTAAATGTGATGAAATGGGTGTAACTCACCTGAATTAAAAAATATTTATTTCTAGTTATGGTATAATGATATTAATTATTGTCATTTTCCATGTTTATTATAAGACTATTTTTTATTTGCTGGGGAGTTTGTTCCGCCACTTCATCCCAGTTAAAACACTAGGAACTGGCGAAGGGCGGGGCAGTTGTTGGACTGTCTCTTGTAATTTGACGTTCAAAAAGATGCTGATTTTGATTAGCCCATTCATCCCATCCATTATAAACATATTATACATCATAGACGATAACTCATAAACTACCAAAGCAATATAAATTAAATTGATATGGGACCACCTGGGAGGTATACCTTTCCGAACAAAAACATTATTTATGAAAATCGGTCGAACATAGAACCTCCTCATTTTTGAAGTCGGTTAAAGATGATTTTCTCCTACTATACTGAGTAAAGTTTTTAGTTTTACGAACAGAGCATTTTCGAAGCTATTCTATAAGGAAATAGGTCTCATTTCAAAGCCGACGTTTACTATTACTTATATCACGAGAAATCCGCTTTTGAATTCTGCTCAATGCAAAACATTATACTGCTTATGACTGTTGCAATGATCTAAAGAAAATCCAATCCAAGAACATAATTTATGCAATTGTAAAACTAAAAATTCCGAGTTTTGTAAAGTTGTAATTCTCAACATAAACCATATCACGGCTGTAATTCCTTAAGGGTAATTCCAAAGCAGTAATTCCGCCAGCTCTCTTTGTTTGTAATTTGCTGTTTGAATTCTTTTACGATATTACAAACTTAAATTATATTATCAAGTGAATTGAAAAGCAATATTCTATGTTCCGGCTGTCCCTCTATTTTACCGGCTCATCCAAAGCAGGAAATCTAACGGAAGGAAAATATTGAAGTATTCACAGTTACGGGGGATCAGGGAAATATCCGGAGCTGTGAATTTAATGGATAGTTACATCAATGCAGTTGGTGGTACAAGGTCAAAATTGCAAAAAAAAAAAAAGAAGTCCTACTAATATTATAAATACGAAAGTTTGTGAGTATGGATGTATGTTTAATCCTCTTTCAAGAAAAAAACTACTGAACGGACCTTAAAGAAATATGGCAAAGAGGAAGATTATAGTCTGGAATAACACATAGGATACTTTTTTTATCGTCACGCGGGCTAAGCCGCGGGGCGCACCTAGTCTATAATATAAAAGAAAGCCGTAATTATACAATTTATAACTCAAGAACGGCTGTAACGATTTGGCTGAAATTAGAGGAGAGGTAGCTTAGAACCAGCAGACGGACAGACTAGGATAGACGGAGTAAATACCAGGTGCATTGCAATGCATGCGGGACACAGCTAGTAGTACAGTCAACTCTCAAGCTTGAAAATAGAAGGTCGTAAGTCAAACTAAACGTCAAGCTGTTACATTGTAAGTTTGCCTAAGGACTTTTGATCGCCACTGTACATAAAGAAGTAACTTGACAGAAACAAACAACACAACATCATACATGACTGTAATCTCTCAAGGGTTAGTTCTATCACACCCATTTTTCGCCAGTTATTGCGTATTGCCATCAATCCTACGGATACAACTCCCAAAATGTATTGTACGCTTCTGAATACCGGAATTCTCCTTCAACCTAAGTGCAATAAGAGCGAAATAGATGTCTTTTGCTTTAGGTTCGAACTAAGAGTCATCGTCTTGCCCTTACACCATGCTACTAGGTTCGGCGCAAAGCTTTTTTCTTCCATTCTGTCCTATTAACCGACAGGCTATCTTTTACTCCTATTTCTTTCAAATCATTCTTCACCCAATCCATCCATCGTTTCTTTGGTCTTGACCTCTGTTTCCATTCGTCACCCTATTAGTCACATGCAATTCATCCCTCCTTATCACGAGGCAGACTATTATTTATTTTTGTCAAACAAAAAATAAACTTTCACACTCCAACTTTAATTGAGGACCTCACACGCAATTCTAAGCCCCTAAAATGGGGAGTTACCAACCAATTACCACCGAAAATACATCGCCAATCTATTCACTGACACTTAATCTAGATTACAGTTACATCTAAGCCCCGGGGGGTCACTACACCGTATCGTATCTGTGTAGCTACAAGCAATATACGATTACATTCAGATTCACGGCCACTCCTACGCAACCGGCCCACTCTAAAATTCGAATCTGGTGCATAGATTTCAAGGGCATCGTTTTATTTACTAACTTTGTGCACCTGGTGCTAATGAGATGGACGACTTTTTAGCTGTGCATTTACTTTCCAAATATAATCCCGGAAAACCGTCATAAACATATATTGATATGGAAACCTGTTTTCTGCAATTAAAACATTTAAATTTTGATGTGTCATTGAGCCATTTTGTCTTTACGAACTTTTGACTAGACTCCCTCTTGCCTTTGTAAACTTCTAGATCGTATAATTCGTGTATCTATGGATAATCGCAAAATAGTCCAAATTGCCTATTGTTATCATACCATTAGCTAGCAAATGAGGTCTAACGGACCTCATTTGCTTTGTACCGACATTTTAATGTTCAATGGCTCTGTTGTTCAAAGTTGGAAGGGTCTATGCTACCCCTGCCAAATTGTTTGCTCTTCCGCAATAGATACAATTACAAGTTAGGTGTGTGTTGGGATTCTATAAACACAATCAGGGGTTAATCATCTTGTTTCATCATCTTGTAGTACATCTATTCGTGTTGACGGTACATCTAGGCTTCGCTGTTTGGGTCTAGTGGGCCATGCTTATTGCAGCGTTATTTGTTTTAGATCCCCAAGGGTGCATTTGAACGGACATTTGGGTCACTCGTCTAGAATTTTCGCCGCGTTCACGGAAAGAATTCACGAAGTTTTCAGTGGTAAAATAGCCTTACGAGCGCCGTGAATAGCAATGGCATTTCTTGGCTCCTAGCCCTTTTGACAAGAACTTTCTCAAAAAGGGCCAAGACAAGCGTGAACCCGTGAATAGTCGTGAAAACGTGTCGTCGGGCAAAGAACCGTGGGCGTTTGTGCGTAAAATTCAAAGCGCCTTTGAAGTTCTCAACCGTATTTCTTGCCAATACAATGATTTTGCAAAGAATACTTTGCTGGTAATTTCATGTACTAAGATCCTTAGATGGTTTTTCTTCTACCATAATATAGTGAGTTATCTCTTTTTACATTGCGTTACCTCATGACCCAAAGTGGCAATGAATTTGTTTTCACAATTTTGGTTAGTAAACTCGCAGTACGTTGATGGCGATTTACAGGTCGGCTGGAGACGTCTACTTGCGTAACAAAACGTGCGCGTGGATATCGAGTTAAAAGTCGTTCTGTACGCAAGAAATCTTTTAAGACTGTTAGAGTTGTACCTCATTTGGCAGAACGGTATAGTAGAGATCAGATACAGTCGTTCTATGTTAAATTCTGATATTCAGCTTCATCAGGTTAGACTGGGTACATTGGGAAAATGTCTCAGTATAGGACTCGTCTCGTAAAAAAAGGCGGCTAGCTATGTACCCCGCCACTACCGCTCAGCGGCCATTTCACGCGACGAAACCTATTCTTTTAATGTAGTACAAATCAGTGCCTACTGCAAACCAACACGTCATGTTATGATATTTTGAAACTATGTACAGGATATTTCATGAATAAATATATAATACCGTACCACAATGAAGGTAAACCTTACATAGTTTAATACAAGTTATATTGAAGGTCTTGCTAATTATATAGGTTGTTTCAAAACAGGATGATTATTTAGTTATTAACCATTTTAGACGCTTACTCAAGGATAAGTTAATAATTATATCTTATATATCTAATTATAGGTTCATTGATACCTGCATGAATGTTGTATTTTATGTATGAAAACCTATGTCATACATGTTTTCTGTTTGTACACGAAGTACCTATATTTTAAGTTTGTTGTTAGGTTTCTGTACCTCAAAAGGAAAACACGGATCACTTTGTTGTCCATCTGTCCAGATCCTTTATCTCGGGAAACGCGTATCAAGTTGAAATTAACACCATAGACTTACTCAACTCGCAACGTTTAAAAAAAAAGCTGCGGTACTTTTGTCAACAAAAAATCAAACCTCTATGTCTACGCAGTCAAAAGATTAGCTGTTTGTGTCGCAAGTTTGTACGGATCCCTCGATGCCCGAGTCTAACTTGCTCTTAGCCGGTTTTTTCTAAGATGATTAAGCAAAATATAATCATTTTGCATTATCATCGTTGTAAAAATGTTACTGTTAATGATTACGCAACATAAAATTAGGTTTCTGTATTGAGAAACTTGAACTCGTGAATAACAACGAAATCTACACTGGATCTAGAATGGAGTGGTGGATTACAGAAAACACTTTCTTACAGAGAGAACATTCATCGATGGGAACATTAACACTTTCGCTGCCCAGTCCAAATTATACATGTTAACTCTTTTGCACAAAATTATTTGGCTAATATTCATAATTCTCGACAGTCGAGTCCATCGGTGGGATGACTACGTAACGGGAACTCTAAGCACCCGGATCCGAGTTCCCTTAATGACTTACACATATTTTTATTGTCGTTGTTTTTTTAACTTTCTTTCATAACACATTTTAGTTTTTTAAATATATTTTTTGTGTTCCAAAAGGCATATTCCCCCTCCGACACTTTCCAATCCTCTCCCTTCTGCGCCAGTCTAGTCCCGGTGTTTCCAGATGTTTTCCAAGTCATCTTTCCTTTTTCTTTCTCTTGGGTACTTTAGTGTTCCATTTGTCTTCTCCTGTAATCTTTACTAATATTATAAAAGCGAAAGTGAGTTTGTTTGTTTGTTTGTTACGTCTTCACGCCTAAATGGTTAAACCGATGTTGATGAATTTTGGTACAGAGATAGTTGGGACCCTGGAGACGAACAAGGCTATTTAAAAAAAGGGAAAACTTAGCATTGCTATTACAATAAATAAGGCGCAAAGGCAAAAACTACAGGTAGTAACAACTACAGGTAACTGTGTTACCCCGAATTTAACGCGAGCGAAGCCGCGGGCAAAAGCTAGTTAGGTATTATGACCAGCCCACTCCCACTTAAGTGTACTTCATTTTAACACCACATCTTGTGTCTTTGTGACTATTCAGATTGAGAGACTGACAGAGAGCCCAGCAGTGGGAACATTATAAACTCACATTCTACTAACCAGTAACTTTAATAAGTTGCGTGTAGAACTTTTTTTGTTTAATAAAAACATTGTCCTGCTACATCTGCATAACTTTGACCACCTTCCTTCCTTGTGATGATTATGTTACATTCTTGAAACCTTGAGTATTTCCTTTTTAGGGTTCCGAACCCAAAGGGTAAAACGGGACCCTATAACTAAGACTCCGCTGTCCGTACGTCTGTCCGTCTGTCACCAGGCCGTATCTCATGAACCGTGATAGTCAAACAGTTGAAATTTTCACAGATTATGTTATTCTGTTACCGCTATAACAGAAAATACAAAAAAAAAACAGAATAAAATAAATATGTAAGGGGGCTCACATCACATGTCATACAAAAAACACATTTTTTTTGCCGTTTTTATAGATAACTAGCGACGCGCCCCGGCTTCGCACTGGTGCTATGTAGATATATACTAATGTTATACATATAAACCTTCCTTTTAAATCAATATAATGCTGAAAATTGCATTATTTGTTAAGTATTTAAAAAGATCTTAGTGAACAGACAGCAGAAGCCACTTATACTGTGTAAAGAGATTTATTTTCGTTGGATCCCAGTTTTTGATCCCATTTTTTAGGTATTAACGATGGGTCCCATTTGATATTACCATTGAATCCCATTTTATGACAACATGTGTACATTTCAGAAGAAAAGTGATTTACTTTTATTAAATATTTCAAAAACACCGTGTGTGTATTTTGGATTTTTTAGGATTGTTGCCACTGGGGAATAAATGAGACAAATGATGTACTCCAAATAGTACTAGACTGGCATGAGTTAAAAATGATCAGGTTTATTTGTGATGTTTATAAATAAATAAATATGAACGCCTTCAAAACAAGCGCCTCTAAGCTCAAAAAAAAAATACTGCCGTCATAATTTTTCCATATTTTTTTTTATATAATGTGGCCGTTTCTGGCACACAGGTCACAGTTTTAACCTAACCTTTTTTTTGTAAATAAGTAATTATCCTAATCTAAATAGTTCAGTTCCGGGTAAACAACTAAAAACAATCTCTTTTTTCTATAAATGCAAGTCGTTTGTGGCACTCGCCGGCCGCTGCCGCGGCACCGCTCGCTCCGCTCGCTCGGCTCGTGCGTAGGAGGTCACAGTTTTAACCTAACCAAACCTAGTTCCCGGTACCTATAATTTGTTTGGGTAATGAAATTTTGTCCAAATCTTTTCGGAAAAACGGCAGGCACCCGTTATTATAACATAACCTATCCACATACCCAAATTTCATCCAAATCAGTCTAGAAGTTTGAGCGTGTTGGAATAACAAACATACATACAAAATTTCGCCTTAAAATATTATTGTGATTTTGTTGTTGGATGTACCCGCATTCAGATGTTTTTAAACATCTGGGATCCAACGGAAATAGTTTTTGGAATTCAGTGGCAATAAAACGTATTTTTTTAGTATTTTTCAAATTTGGGATTCAACGGAAATATATAATAATGTTTTGTGGGATCCAACGCCAAAAATATTAAAGTGGGATCAAAAACTGGGATCCAACGAAAATAAGCGTGTAAAGATGGTACGGAACCCTTCGTGCCGCGAGTCCGACTCGCACTTGGGCGGTTTTTATTTACCTCCCAATTAAAAGTGCATCAAAGCCATATTTCATGGTTAGAGGAAGGAATATTGCATTTAACATCATGTTTTGAAAAGGTATTCGACTGTGAAAATGATTACAATTTGATCATATTAATTCTGGTCAGTGATAATGTTTTTCCCAGTATTTGAAGCAATATTGGTAAATAGAAATTGGACACTGGTCCTGTTTTTTTTTTATTGTGATGCCTTTGTCCATACATCTGATCATGGTCAGGATTGACTGATGAGATAACAGAAAAAAAGACAAATTATACCCCGCTGGACCGCGCATTCCTTGACTGGAATGATGTATGGTGGAATCACTATCTTAAAAATGTATTACATTTTTAAAGCAGTAAAACCAGAGTGCCGAGTGCCTGTTTTTATCACTTTACTTAACTTGATCTTCTTCAAGTACTAAGTTCATTTACTACTACAAATTCAATATTCCTGGGCACTTATATCATGGCAATATACATAAATATACATTGTATATTTAAATATTATATGTATTATGCATAGATATAGTGTACGCATCTGCTAATTATGCAGTACAGGTTTGTAGAACTGGTCTTATACATATTTAAATGATGATATTTTATGATGATTTCTGTTGTGGTTTATCTGCCGTTACTTCACAAAGAGTTTCAATGTGCATGTATGATAAAAAAGATTATTTTATTTAAATTAAGAACTATCATCCCACTCAGCAGAAAAAGACTGTTTTAAAATCAGATGAGCCATCCCCAAAATGCCTCATCACACATGTGGGTATTGACTTGTTCTATATACAGAATAAATTAAATTTCGATGACAATTTACACTACTAAGGTAAAAAGAAAAAAAATATGTCACATATTTCCTTAATCGTCAAGTTCAAACAAATCAGTATCAATATGTTCCACAAATACAAATAACAAGCGCAACTAATTACACAGTACATTAAATTTCCTCAATTGCAGCAATCTTCATACCGTAATCATTAAACAATAAATAATAATAAGGTGTAAATATATGTCTATTGACGACAGGCCGTGTCGACGGCGCGTAAGTGTTTCACCTCAAAGAGATGTCAGCAAAGCAGAGGGGCTTCCCAGGACCTCCGCCTGCTGGGGTTGCCGGTTGTTCGAAAAAATTCCCACCCCAAAAAAAGAAACTAAAAAAAAGTTGTAAATATACCTTGAGCACAAATGTTTTGAATGTCAAACCTATGCAACTAAGTTACAGTCTTCTGTAACTATTGCTAGTTTTCACTACTTGCAACATTTTTTATTTCTGTTATATATGAGGCAATGTGGCTTAGTATTTAATAAATCATTGGTCACAGTATCCCATAACTGGTGTTTCATTCCAACAGACCTACCTATGACCACCAAATATATATATTTCAATATATTTTATTCTATCACACAAATAATTTATAGGTAATTCAGGTAGATTAAGGATCTTGTTTGTTACCCGACACAAGAAAACTTCTAAATGGATTCTAGATTTTACCTGGACTAATATGATGATCCCCTGGTACAATTACCGAACTTCACACAGGCAAGACCGCAGTAATGAGCTAGTAAATATACTCAACCTCATTGGTAGACTGTTTGTTACAAATCTTACCACCTTAGGTGTTGCTTAGTCTTGGCAAAATTGGCATCATTCTCGTAACATCAGACTGTCTTCTATATTATAATTTCAAATGATCAATAAACTTGTAGTTACTCTTGCATGTGCATTTTTATAATTGACTTTATTGTTTTGCAGATAAGGTGGGAATTTGAATGAATATGCAGTCTTTTAATTAGGAGAAATTATGAGAAGTTTTTTAATCAGTGAACATACTGTTTTCTTTACTTGCATGCTTAATGAATTACCTAGAAATTTTAATTAGTATCATATCTTCTTACATTAATGTTGATGAGATACTGTGCTTTCTGGTCATCTTAATTTTTAAGTTGATACCATAAAAACCAGTCAAATTGTTGATCCTCAAGAAACTCGCAAAAAACTATGAAGTGTGATAAAAACCAGTTTTTTTTCTTATAAAAGTTTACTTTTGAAGTTTCAACTAGTTAAAGTTCATTTCTGTTGTTTTAAACTGAGAATACTGGATAAATATTATGATCCAGAGCAAAATAACTCAAAAACAACGAACTATCATTGTTTTAGCGTCTTCTACTACGAAGCTAAGCTAAGATTCTGCAAATAAATGGTACTAAAATGATGTATCAAGTGGTACCTACCCTCTCTGGCTTTCAAATAAACAGTGTTCGCGACGATATTCTCTAATTCCATCAGTTCCAGTGTGGCTGATTTTATTGTAGACCCTCCACGAAGCAAGAACCCGCCGCTGCGGCTCCTCAGCCGCCTGCCAGACGCGCTCGACACAGCCCATCAATGTGTCCCGCGCTCAACAACACAACTATGCAACCCTACAACTTATACACATAACACTACACCAGACACAGATTAACGTAATCCAACCCGTACAACAGCCTCAAACGCTGCCGTCGGCAATAAACACGCAACAGTTCACGAATACGATTCACTATACCCAGGGGTGTGGTGGAAAGGACGATAGCATGACAGTCTTTGAGCGGCAAATAGCGGCGCGAACGCTCGTGTGCGTCGACGATGGCGTAAAACGGTTAGTTTATTTCAATAAATGTGTGAAAGGAGCACACGCCCGAATTACGCGAGTTATTGATGACGGACAGCAATACGCTACGAAAATTACCACTTTTACAGTGTTTCTACTTTCCAGTTGCCATACCGACATTTCAAAAAGCTACCATGGCAGTTTTTTAACCGACTCTGAACTAAAAAGAAGTGTTGTTTTTTTTTTAAATGTTAAGTGCGCTCGTCTCACATTATAATCGGTATTAGAGTGTCAAAATCATTTTGAGTGACCGTGAGTTAGACAACCACTGATTTTAGCTATCTTAAATATTTTAATCCACAGCGCTATATCACTATGAACGCCCTGTCGAAAGTGACATTTCGTATGCGTATGTTCGTTACATTTAGTAAATTGGAGTTATTTACAATACATTGTGATCGCTCAAACTCTAAGCATTTATTTCAATTAGACCACTACAGACACTTTTGAATGTCAAGAAACAAAATGATGAAGCTGCACTGCTACAGTCCCGGTCACAAGACATTATAACTTGTGAAAGTACTGTAGTTGCCCATTCCAAAGTGTTGATTTCTATGGAGAAAAATGAGCAAGAAACTACCTGTTATCATCGATATTGGCATCACTTCCGAGTGATGCCAATATCGATCGTCATTATTTTGCCAAAAAAGAGAATGCTCAAAACAAAATGACTTGTTCTTTGTTTGCTAACTCGAAAGTTAAAAAAGCCTATTAATTATTCAAGTAAATAAATGTTTTAATTGACACCAAAGAGACGTTTCAGGTGATGGTTTTTTTCTGAAATTACATAAAATATAACCGGGGGACTTGTTTCTTTTTGTATTCTATGAAAATCCTAAGGTTTTATGTTTTGTTGAAAATAACTTACTTCTTCATTCTTCTTTCGTCATTTTACAATAAAATTCAGAACGGCGAGAAGACAGTTTTGAGCTAGCGTTTTTTGTAAACTTTTACCCCTTATGTACACTGCTGGTTTAGTAGGTTTTCCTTTGTTATGGTAATAATTTACACGTCAATTTATGCACTCTTCAAAAAATGTTTAGAAAATATTAGCGCAGATCGTTACATAATTATAAGAATAAGTGTATTATATATTTTTTCTTTTGAGTAGGACCTTACTATCAAATGTAACTAATATGTAACTCTCCAAGAATTTCACTCATGCTATTTTATTTTTGAATGCCACAACACTGGAATTCTGGTTTTGACATTGACAACAGTTTTGATGGCGGGAGTCAAATTATTATCACATGTGATTCATGTTGATTTTTTGATTCTGTGATTTGATTGTTTTATTTATATTCCTCATGCTTATTCTGTAGTTCAGTCTTTTGATTTATTAAAATGCAGGCATCCGACCCTTGTGTAGAGTGTGGGGGCATCGAATTGAAATTATTAGATGGATATTATTACTGTGTAGAATGTAACACTCAAAATACGAATGCGCGAGAAACTGTGGTGGAACAAAAAACTCTGGGGGATGGTACTTTTGCTTTAGCAACAAGGAGAAAAATAGTTAAAATTCACGACAGTAAGATTCAAAGTAAGTTGGTTTACTTATAAGTTCATTTTCGTTGTTTTTTAGTTCACTTATCTCCGAGCCCTTATTTGTTGATGCCAAACACAAGTTTAAACTCCTTGCCAGTGTTCCACGTTTTTTACTATCTTACATGTGCAAGGGAAGAGTGCTTGATACTAAACAGTTATAGAATCTTAGTAGTAAAGCCATCTAAAGCCAAATAAATGATATTTCATATCACAAATTGCACAATGTTTATGTTTGTCACCGGTTACTATGGGTATTGCATCAATTAGTATTGAATTTTTGGGTTCATAGATCTGCATGTGGAACTTCCAATTTTAATCTTATCAATCTCCTTCATTCCTCTATCCACATTTACAAATTAGGTACCATACATACTAACTAATATTGCTACTGAACATTGATACATAACATTGATAGACAAAGTAAATTAAATTACCTTAAAAAAATGTGTGAGATTGCCTTGATGTAAATCTTATGTTTTAAATGGGATTGCAAGAAAACCACATTTTCATATGAAAATATGTTAATTGTTTCTGGTTATCATGTTGGAAAAAAAAGGGAACATATAAATAAACTAGCTGCAAATTGAATTATTTGCAAAAATGTTGTTTTTCAGTGAGCGGGGAATGGTACAAATGGCATGCATATAACTTCATAATCTTGGGTCTGGCTGATGAATTGGTTGCAGCTGGAGCTAAGACCACATTTAAAGTAAAACTCTTGTGGATATGGACTAGATACATCAAGAAATATCAGAATAAAGATGCGTTAAGGTAGGTTAATTATATGCTACTTACTATCAAGAAAAATATTTTCTTGCCGGTTCTTCTCCATAGGAAACAACCAAGCCGGACCGTGCACCTTTACTACGAACTATGTAAATTAAAAATATTTTGATTTGATGTTTTAAGTAAACATTAAAATCTACTCCTGTTGAAATAACAGCCAAAATAGAGCCGGTCATAAATATAGTTGTTGAAATTAAAATATAATTAACTTTTCTAGAAATATCTAATGCTTTTCTTGTTTACCTGTTAAAAAAAACACATTGGAAACTCTTCTCTAATAAGTATGACTAATGACAACTAAAACGTTTTTCTTACAGATTAGGAAAACAACCTGAACAAAGAAATAATGACAACCTAACACTACCAAGTTTTATGGTAGAAGAAAATAGCAATAGTATCCAGTTATCAGACAAACAAGACAATAATGAACTGGAAGGTGAAGAAGCAAATAAGAGTATAAAGAAAAACATTATAATGGATGGCTCTAAGAGAGACATAAAGTTTCTTTCAAGAGGCGTTATAATCGCCATGTTGTATTTAGCACTAACTCTAGATGAAAGTGAAATACAGCTTTACCATATATTTAGATTCATTAAAGAAAAACGCTTGAACTTCTCCAACATACAAAGGTTTGTGCCTGAGGATATTAATTTAAAAAGCATACAAGATGAATGGCTAAAGTTTATTCACAGCAAAGTATGTACTATGCACAGAGTCCGTGCACTAACTATGACTTTGCTACGAAAACTTGATTTAGGTACGCCAATTGTTCCCAATATGAAGAAAATCATTGATGACTTTCTGTTAGAACTTTGTCTCCCAAATGATATAAAGCCAATGATTCACTCTTTGATGTTCTTCCATCATTGTGACTTTTTAGATATAAGTAGCAAATCTAAAGAACACCTTATACAAACTCCTGACTATGAAGGTGTAGCCATGTCATATATTCTTGTTGCTCTGAAAATGTGCTTTGGCCTTGATGGCTGTTATGAAGAAAAGCTATCGGATGCCCTTGACAAGATAAACGATGAGAGAAATCTATCAAAATCATTTAGAATGGGGAAATACTCAGAACCAAGTACAAGGCTATTTTCTTTTAGAGAATGGTGCAGCTTCATGCAATTTAGGAAGGTAACTCTTTGTAAGTCTTCCTTACATATGGCAGAACAGCATTGTTTGGATATTGATGACAATGTTTACTTAGAACACATGAGTGATAGACCACAGAACAACAAAGAGTTACAAGATGAAACAGCAATGAATTTGTTAAGCAAAATAACTGAAGAAGAAGAAGGGAGGGTTATACCTAGACATATGTTCTCACCAACATTGACGCCCATGACTGATTACACAGAAATCATTATAGAACATACACAAGACCTAGAAGTAAGAGCTCTTCTAAGCGAAGATTTTACGCAATACTCTCTTAACTATGCTTGTGAATATTTAGAATTGGTAGATTCAAATTCAGAAAATATAATCAAAGGTGTCAGTGAAGATAGAAAAACAATCAGCAAAGTTATTCTAGGCACAATAGTTACGAAAAAAAGTAAAAAAGAAATGGTGTATGTAAAAAATTGTGAAAACAGAAATTGGATGATAACTAACCCACCTAAAATGGAACATGTTACATGTGAAGATGCAATAAACATTAGTAATGATAAAGAAAGCGATCATGGTTATGATTCAGAACACCCAGTGTATGAAAAAGAAGGTTCTAGAGAAACTCTAAATGTGGATGATGCTGATCAAAGTATGACGAAGAATAACAAAGGAATTAAAGATTCTGAAAATGAAGTTACTGAAGTAAATGAAAACATAGATATCACCGAGGAGAGTATGGAAGAAGAGAATATGGTACTACAGTACCCAGAAAGTCTAGTAAGTGAAAACGAAGTTTCTAAGGAACCTGAAATGGTAAATGACATAGCAGTTAATGGCTCAGAAAATCCAGCAAATGAGAAAGAAGTGTCTAAAGAAACTGATAATGTAGGTGACAATGATCAGAATATGGACGAAGGTATCAGAGGAATCATTGATACAGAAAATACGCGGAACCAAAAAGAAGTTTCTGAAGAAAATGATACTATCGTGGAAATTATAGAACCGAATATAAAAGAAGACAAAAAATGTTTTATTATAACAGAAGAAGACAATGGCAAGAATATATTCGACGACTTATTTATAGAACTTGATTTGAAGGATGAAATGGAGCAAAATGACGTAGAAAACTGTAATGCTGATAACGAAGATCAACAATTACCGACCAACAACTCTGTCTTCGATGATCGCGCCAGTATAAGTGACGTCACAGATGATGACAGTGTATTTCCAGCATTTAACCCAGATACTTTTGATAGGGAGCGAACAATTAAAGAATTAATACTACACACTTGCAAGAAATACAAAATCCCAGTACCAAAAGAGTATAAAACACTTAAGGAACCAAGAAAAAGAAAAGCTAATGCGTTTGGCGATACTGAAACACCGAGAGAACCTCGAAAAAGAGCTAAAGTGGATAAGTTCGAAGCTAAAAGGAAAGTAGAAGAACTAGTAAGTGGTTATTACAGTCTTAAGGAATCTGATTTAATTAATCAAATGCAAGAGGCAGTCAGTTTAGCTATAAGAAACAACAATCACTTTGATAGTTTATTGAATGTTAATCAAAATGAAACAGCAAACCTTGGAAACACTGAACAAACTAGTGATGCATTAACCAGAGGAAGTTCCTTTTTAACTAGCAATGTAGAAAGTCAGTCCAACATTACTCTACAGAATCAATCAAATGTAAACCCTCAGATAAGCCTATTAGAACAAACTGATAAGGCACAAAATCAGGACAAAGCAGATGATGTAGAACAGATAGACGAACATTGGGAAGAAAAACTATTTGAGGGAGAAGATGAAATGAAATTAGACGATTTAGTTCTGAAAGGCGATCCGAAATTTGACGAAGAAAAGTATGATGTCAATCAATTATACATTAAAGTAAAGGCTGAAGAAGAAGAACAAGATATCGTCCCTCCCAAACTAGAACAAATCCTCAACCAAAAGATAGACCAGTGTAAAGACAATAACCTATTTGAAAACCTAAAACCTGTACATGAGAATCCTGTTAAAACGAAGTTCGAAAATGATGATTCAGATGATGAAATACCATTAAATGTTTTACAAGAAGAAAAAAAGTTGCTAGAAGAAAAAGTATCCTGGGAAGATAATTTCGAACCTTTGATAAACAAAGAAAATGTTTCAGAATTTAAGTATTGGTTTAGGCATTACGACGAAGATTTTATGACGCGGTCCATGGACTGGCATAAAAAGTTTGACGAAGAGCTGAAAGAGAATACACCAAGCAGTTTCTATTTTGTCATAAGAGAATGTGCCGCCATTTTGAATTGCACCACTTTCTCTCTTTACAAACACATGCAGAATTTGGAAAAGTATATCAGTGCTAGAGCGAAGTACCCAGATTGATGAAGATCATAAAAATAAATCCAACGCTTCTTAGGTGGTTAGATCAAAGGCCTGATTCAGAAGGCAGTACTCTTCGATACGGCTCGCATTGTGAGGAGGTTCCTGTCTCTGAAGCTGAAGTCTCTGAACCACCTATAGCTTGGACCCAGCTCCCGATACCGGCGCGGCGGGCCACTATTTTTTTTTTTTTTTTACGAATTATTTTTAATAAAAAAGTATTTTTTATGAAATATTTGAAAATGTAACAAATACGTAACAAAATGAATCAACTAATTTCGAGGAAGACAAGAGAAAACTTTTGTACAACAGCTACATATAGTTTTGAGTTAGCCCCCAAAAGTAAAAAATTGATCGCCTAAAGTTGATCAATGAAACACTCTAAAATGAACTCTATTCGTCAAGGAAAATATTTTTAACGTAAATAACGTAGACCTCAATGTTCATATTTTTGATGATTTTAGTTAATAAGAACAACCTGTGATTGCAATGTGATAAGAATTTTATTCATGATTATGCTTTGAAATTGAGTTTATTTCGTAGAAGTAAATGCGGTTTTCGAAGTTCGTATGTGCGGTGGACCCGTATACCCCTTACTATGGCCTATAAGGGCCACTGGCCAACTACTACTACTACTATAAAATATTTCCTGATTTCAACTGCGAGAAATATAGTTTTTTTTTTTATGTGAGTGATTCGCCAGTAGATGTGCAAAGTGATAGCTTACCATTGATTAAAAAAATAAATCAACTAGCTTAATCATGATTGTAAAACTACAATAAACAAATGTTATACATATTTTCTAAACTAAGTAGGCAATTAATTGATTTTTTATAGAGTTCCGTAATTTATTAAACAGTTTAAATAGTGAGATATGATTTAAATAAATTAATTTCTCATATTATCTAGTTTTTTATTAAACCTCTCTGTAAATTTGTACTTCATAAACCAGTAACCAGTGTCCATAGAAATAATAAAAAAAACAACTCGTTCTGATATCTATGCCAGTGTCCTAAACGGATTAAAATTGCGGTAGTGTCCATGGAGTTTCATGCCCATTCTTCTCTATAGAGATCTACGCTTTGGAATGGGCAACTACAGTACTTTCACAACTTATTATGTCTTGTGAATGGGACTTTTATATTAATAGTACTCTGTGAATGGGACTGTAGCAGCATCTTTTTTTGTTTTTATGACATTCAAAAGTGCCTGTAATCAATGATGTATAAAACTATAGATACGTTGTCCGCACTCTAAAATGGCAACATGAAATGAAGCCAATTGGCCACATTGCGCTCAGTCACGCACCAACCTGTCGCGCGACGCTATGTTTGTTTTTAACCCCCGACGCTAAAACGACGGGGTGTTATAAGTTTGACGTGTCTGTGTGTGTAAATGTGTGTGTCTGTCTGTGGCATCGTAGCTGCCAAACGGATGATCCGATTTGAATGCGGTTTTTTTTGTTTGAAAGGTATATCAGTCGAGAGTGTTCTTAGCTATGTTTGGTGGAAATCGGTTCAGGTCTTCAAGGTCATCAGGTCGTTTGTTAGGTGTGATAGGAATGTTCCACGCTCAGTTTACTTGCGAGCATATGTAGGATCTGACATTTGAAACATTGATGTCTTCTGGAACCACTGAGCTGGTCTGCTGTTAGGGCTCGAAGATAGGAGACGTAACCCTGGACTGCCTTTTAGTAAACCCATCGAGTTTGGGCACGTTGAATTTGTCTTAACTAGTTCTCTTTATGTTTCTAATTGACGAGGACCTGATGCTGGAAATCTAGAACCTCTGAGCTGGTCTGGTGATAGGGCTCGAAGGTAGGAAATGTAAACCTGGACTGCCTTTTAGTAAACCCATCGAGTTTGGGCTCGTTGAATTTGTCTGGACTAGTTCTCTTCATATTTCTAATTGATGAGGACCTGATGCTGGAAATGGGATGTGGCGGATGAAACCCTGGAATGCCGGAATGAAACGGATAAACCGATTTATATCTTTGCTGAAAATCTAGAATGACCAAAATTTAAAAATAAAACACAAAATTACCCTTAAATGGCAAGAAACATAAAAGAAATTAAATGTAAGAATGAAAAATTAAGGAGCTCCTTTAAAAAGCATAAAATAAAAATTAAATTAAAAATTTAAAAACACCCCCGACCCAAAAAAAGTACGCAATTATTATGACAAAAGGTTAAAAATGCTAAACCCTATAAAAAGCAAAAAAAAAAACTTTTAACACTACGTAAGTACCAACTAAAGCATGTCAGACTATCTACTCGGGACTTTGTGCCACCTTTATGTCGGAGGCATAACCGCTAATTTTGAACTGCAAATGGTTATCTTGGCCTGCTGTTGACCGTACGTATGAAATTTTTGATTAAATTTTGTCGTGTCGGGGGACCGCTTTTTACCTTCAAAAATACTTACCTAAATCAAATGATCAATCACAAAATTCGTATTTTAAAACTAAATATGTACACAACTACACCAAATGATACAACAACACTGGACAAAAAATTAAAACAGACGAATAGTATGACTCACAAGATTTACTTGTAAAGAAAGAAGAAGGTAAGTAAACAAAATAATATTTAAATTACAACAAAAATGTTAACGTAAGTAACGAATTAAAAAAAAACTTTATACTCTATCTAAATAAATGATAAACAATAATTTGATCTTAGGAACGACTCAAAAAATTTGTATGAAAAATGACAATGGGATTGAGGACTTCTTAATGTGAGCTTCTAACGTTAGGCTAATAAATTAGAGCGGTCCCCCGACACGACAAAATTTAATCAAAAATTTCATACGTACGGTCAACAGCAGGCCAAGATAACCATTTGAAGTTCAAAATTAGCGGTTATGCCTCCGACATAAAGGTGGCACAAAGTCCCGAGTAGATAGTCTGACATGCTTTAGTTGGTACTTACGTAGTGTTAAAAGTTTTTTTTTTGCTTTTTATAGGGTTTAGCATTTTTAACCTTTTGTCATAATAATTGCGTACTTTTTTTGGGTCGGGGGTGTTTTTAAATTTTTAATTTAATTTTTTAATTTATATCGTGTGTGAACTAACTGAAGATGTTTATTTATCTCCCTCTAGCAACAGGCATCCCGCCGTACGGTGTCATATTTTCTTTCCCTTTCTTTACGCGTATAAGTAGTTATCTAGTATTTTCGCCGTTTTTAAGCGCCGAGATGTTGGTTGATAACGTGTCTATTTATAATACGTCATTGCCTGTAATGGTCTTATTGAAATAAATGGTTTGAGTTTGTTTTTATAAGTGATTGAAGTCTTCCCAGGGGCAAAAATCGCTATTTGTATATTGCAATTGAAAAGAGTTTAAAAGGTATTTTTCTTATGTTTAACACTGGCTGAGTAGTTGACTTGCTGTCATAATTTTTTTTAGAATTAAAATATGTAATTTCAAAAACCATTTTGACATCGTTTGTCAAGTAACAATATCGTTTGCGAATTCTCAGAAAATGATAAGAAATAAGTGTGGGCCGTTGTTACGTGCGGCTGTTTTGCCGTCGAATGTCTTGAAGCGGGATTTCGGGCAAGTCGGCCATATAATTTCGACACCCCCAAGAGTGAGGTGTTCGTTATCTGTAAGTTCAAAGTTGTTCTAATCCTCGTTTTAGTCAGAGGGTTGTTCGAAAGAGATACCGCGGCCCCGGAACATAAAGGGCAATGGAAGGAACATGGGTGGGTTTTAGTCAGTACAACTCTGACACTCCCCCCCCCGCTCCGCCCAGAGCGGGGTAAGTTATTTAATGATTTCCCACCCTAAAAAAACCCTCGTTTTAGTTGTACCTGTGTTTAACTAAAAGGCAAAAGGATTTAAAAGGTTTGAATGTCTTTGGTCGAAAGTAAGACGCGCTGCCAATTTGAAATGGAATCCTAAAACACAGGAGTAAAAGAATTCGACTGACTCAGAATATTTTGGGAGCAAAGTCTGAAATGAATTGCGTGAAGTACCTGGCTGGGTTTGAACCCAAAAGGGGATACGATTAACAACTCTATCGTCGATGATGATAGGTACAGATATTTCATATGCTCAAATGAGTTGATGTTATTTGCTAATTGTTGGTCTCGTTGGTCGAATTGGTTCTCTGTGTTCGATTTCTTGGTCGTATTGGGTTCAGAAATTTCTTATCAGTAGCCACTCAGTATGAATGTGTGCCGGTTGGATGGTATTAGGCTCGCTCCCTTTTACATGGAACTTAACGCATAAGGGGCCGTTCAAGTATTACGTAAACACTATGAGGGAGGGTCTTTACTTATGTTGATGACGTTGAGGAAGGGGGTTAACGTAATCACCATCTAGAGATGGTGATTACGTTAGCAGTAAGAAGTCATTTATTTTTTACATATACTTTAGCAATCTACAAATTGTGTGCTTGAAACCGATATATTCAATAATTGTAGTAAAGCTTACATAATAGGTAGTTGAACGGCCCTGGACAATACTTGAATAAATGGAACTGGTAAAATATGGGTAGGTACACCAGCAATTAGTCAAAATGTTACGTTATGTTTTCTTTGAAATTTTTCAGGAGAAGATTTTGCATATATTATTCATGCACTTAGTGTGGTTGGGACCGGTAGCGTATTTCCATACTCGATTGAAGTGTTGGCGGCGGTTCTACATCGGAGACAAATAACTTATTTGAAATTGGAAGGAATGATTACTATTGGTTAGAATGAGGACAGTAATAAAGTGGATTTAAATATATTTTTGTTTCATTTATCAAACAGCCTTATGTTTAGAGTTTTGTCTGAGACTCCAGAATGTATGCTTCTCAGTACTTAACGATAACGTTAATAAGTCTCAGCTCGAAACACACAGTGTTTTGTAATATAGGTAGTTCCTGTACGACAGCATTGTTTTACAATCAGTCATTCAAGTGCATGGAGGAAGATACAGCATTTGAGACTACAAATGGAGAAGAATGTTAAAAGCTCATTATAGATACACCCACTCGTTTGCACACTGTTTAAGTGAAGGTTTATTTAATAGTAGCAGCGCCCCCCGGTTTCACCCTTGTAGACCAGGATAAAAAGTAGCCATATGATAATTCTTCAGGGTATAACCAATGACGATGATTAGAATCATCGATGACGGCACCCTTATCTTATCATTAGTTTTACACACTGGTTTCACAGTGGTCACCCCTACTGAAAACTTGTCTATGCATATGCAATGTGTCAATCTATGACAGAAGTAAAAAAACAAACCAATTTGTTTATGAATTGTGTTGTGGATTTTGTTGCCGCTTGTTGTTACTAAAAGGTCTATCTATATCTTTAAGTAACTCAATTGCAACAAAATGAAAGAACCTAAACCCACGCAGTCTCCGATAGAGGATTTAGCAGAATTACGAAATTATTTCGTTTCCCACAATCTCGTTCGTGAATACATCGCCCATTCTTCGAAAGTGCATTCGGTTGGTTGGTCCTGTGATGGTAGGCGACTTGCATCAGGCTCGTTTGATAAAAGCGTTGCTATATTTACGCTAGAAAGAAATAGACTAGTAAGTATAGCTGCTAAATCAAGATTTTGATATATTGTTCATGATTGTAAAATAAAAGTTAGGTTATGTTTTTGTAGTCATGTATTCAAAGGCATATCATTATTTTTTAGGTTCAAGACTTTGTATTTAGAGGCCACACAGGTTCTGTTGATCAACTGTGTTGGCATGCTTCACATCCTGACCTACTGAGTACAGCTAGTGGAGACAAATCTGTTCGAATATGGGACACAAGGTAAATAGTTATTCAATTGATTTTTGAGCCAGTCCATGCTTTAAAAATTAGCAAAATTAACATTGGAATTCTTTTCAAAACAAGATAATGAGGACAAGACATTTTTCATACAGATTTACACTGTCACTTATCTTACTTGATGTCTTTTGTGATTTTTCATTATTGTCAGTCAAAACTGAGCTCTTCTAAAGTTACAAGTAAAATACACATTATTTTCCTTATCAATATACAAATAAAACAATACAATAATTTAAATTCAACTAGTCCACTGGTTCTAAGTGCTACTGTCGCGGGTTCGATTCCCGCATGGAACTAATATTTATATGGCCTACAGATAGTTATTTGTGTATGTGAGTTTAAATGTTTGTAAACGCACCCACGAAACAGGAGAAATTCCTAGTGTGGGGCAACGTTTATAAAAAAAAACTGTCACTTATGAGATATCTTCTGTGATTTTAATTTGTTATTAGCACCCAATATTTCAACACTGTTGCAAGCATCTTAAAATCATAGAAGATCCTTTAAGTGACAATTTCAAAGTTGATTTCTCACAAGTAATGTTGATTAAATGTAATATTAATAAAAGAGAAAAATAATTTATACAATTTACATACACATCAATGAAGAATGTTAACTAATTTTGATTATTAGCAGTCCATATTCTCTGTTAAAAATAAAAAATACTAGTGAAAGAATTACTTATACATACAGTCGTGGTCAACTAATTAGGGACATTCAAGATAGTGAAGAGCAATAACCGGTTATGTACATATAAATATAAAACCCTATTGATTTTTCAGCACCTATTATTTGCATAATTTGGTCCGATTACTATACTATAAATGGCTGTAAATAAGAGAATAATTAAATAGAAAAAAGTATTTAATATCAAAGGTTGAACATGTATTAAATTTTAAGGTATAATTATGTAGCTGGACATTTAATTAAGGACAGTAAAGTATAATGATGAATAGAGTTAAACAAAACGAATAATCTCCAGTATTATAATATTTTTAAAAGCTCCATTTTATTACGTGTAAAATCAGTACCCAGTAGCAAAACCTTTGTTAGTAATTACCGCTTGACACCGATGTGGCATAGACATTATCAGTTTCTGACATGTTTCGATAGGAATGTTTGCCCATGCCTCACAAAAAGTTTGATTAAGTTGATCTAAAGTTGTGGTACGATAAGTTGAAACTTTTTTCTTGATTTCGTGCCAAAGGTGCTCAATTGGGTTGAGGTCCGGGCTATTTGCTGGCCAATCTAGCACCGATACTGACTGACTGGTAAGAAACGACTTGACTGAACGGGCGGTATGTTTCGGGTCGTTATCATGCTGAAACGTCCATATAATAGGGAGATGCTCCTCAGCATAGGGAAGCATAGTTTCCTCCAATATTGTTTTGTATTGATGTTGGTCTAAGTTACCCTGAACTTTTCTCACAGGTCCCACTCCACGTCCAGAAAATGAACCCCAAATTTTAATGTTTCCACCGCCATGTTTCACCTGCTTTTTTGTGAATCTTGGATTCATTTCCGCTTTTACAGGACGCCGTACGTATTGCCTTCCATCTGAAGAAATTAAATTAATCTTGGTCTCGTCAGAGAATAATACATGTTGCCATTGGGCGTAGGTCCAATGTCCATATTTACGTGCAAACGCCAAACGAGCATTTCTATGTTCTTTCTTCAACAACGGTACTTTGCGAGCCACTCTTCCGAACAACCCTGCTTCTACCAGACGTCGTCGAACGGTCCTCGCTGATACACCGGCTCTTTCGTCTGCCCCAAACACTTCGTGTTTAATTAAAATAGAGCCTAGAAACGGATCTTTCTTAGCTAACCTGGTTATCATTCTATCTTCTTGCGGAGTTGTTTTTCTCGATCTTTTTGTCCTGGGCACATTTAAAGCTGTGTTATTGCGCCTGAAATGTTGCACTGCATTGCATACCATAGTTTTTGAACAATTTAAATGTTCTGCTATCCCTCGGTATGACCAACCACGCTCGACAAACTTCATGATAATTGTTCGTAGTGTTGGATCGCAACTTTTATTTTTGCCCATATTTCTTCAAAATAATTCTCAAAACTTAAAATTAAAAATCTGGATTGCCGCCAAAACTACCACAAAACAATAAAAGAAGAAATAAAAAAGTATTGAGATTCAAATTTTGAAAATAGAACGCAATATCTCAGTGTCCCTAATTAAATGGCCAGCCAGCATTCTTTGAACAAATAGCACACTGATAATCTATCAGCTATACTGTAAAGAGGTTTAATGTTTAAGAAGTTGTTATTTTTTGTATAATCGGGCACATCAATGACTAATTATACTTACGTGTAAAAGATATGGAATATTGTTAAGACTCGTTGGAAAATAAAAAATAAATTCACAATTTGGCTTAACTAGAGATTGTCCCTAATTAGTTGACCACGACTGTATATGTCAATTAGGTTCCCATTTAGTAGTAAAACAAGACGTGGGCTGCCGGTTACGATGTGATGTCATCACACAACATGCTCAGTCTGGCTCATTCAGTCCGCTAGTGTTCGCGCGCCCTTACCGTTGAAATTATAACTAAATACTTTTAAAAAAGTTCAATCTAAATACTAGGAAATAATGTGTTGTGCCTAACTGTAAAAAACCGTTTAAAAATACACCGCGCGGCGCATTGTGAAATGACGTTACAAGCGGTCACGTGACTGTTAGCAGACTCGATATTTTTCAAACTTTGAATGCCTATAAAATCAAAACTACTAGGTTTTTTTTACTACAACAAAAACTAGTGTGTTTGTATACATACAGGCTTTACTGAGAAAACTTTTCAAGCGATTTGGCATACCTAGTAACATTCTCCATTGTAAATTAAAGAGTAATGTCATATTTCACATGTAGTAAAATATCTTATTAACTTGTGCACTCTATTTTCAGAACTTAATCTTATTCTGAAAATAAAGTTTAAGATTTTGATTTTGGTAGTAGTAGTTGATGCTAAAAGACTGGCCTTCTATTAAATCTTGATCATAACTGGCCTTTTAGGATTATATGCCTGATGTCCTGTTACTTTTAACTTACTCACATCTAACTTTTTTTTTCCTTAAAATAAATTTGCCCCGCACTAGGAATTTTTCCTGTATTGTGAGTGCGTTTACAAACATTAAAACTCACATACACAAACAGGCAGACCTGGAATAACTATCTGTAGGCCATACAAATATTTGTTCCGTGCAGGGATCAAACTCACAACACGCAGCATAGCAGTCGATCGCTCAGGCACTGCACCAACCGTGTCGTGAAATCGTCAAACTTGATACGTGATTAAAAACCATAAATGAGCAATGTATTTCACCAGGACACACAAATGTGCAGCAACCATAGCTACCAAAGGAGAGAACATCAACATCGCCTGGTCACCTAATGGCAGCACCATTGCTGTGGGGAACAAAGAAGACCTTGTTTCATTTATAGATACCAAGACTTATAAAGTGGTAGGTTTTAGAAATACTTAATTCCTTTCCATCCTGGTTTTAACCTAAAATATGTATAGTTAAAGTGATATCTCTGTTGCCACCAATAGATTTAAAAAGATCTATGCATTGCCACCAATGATGCCTTGGAAGTGGCTTAGTTATGGGGCTAAATTTAAATATGTAGTGCCACCCTGTTTCATCTGTTGCTTGAATTTTGCAAGATCCCATCTTAGTGCATGGAAGATCCTCTTTAAACGTAAAGAGGATCTTTCATGCAAAATTTTGATTCTTAATGCATTTAGTTTTTAAGATTTTATGATGAGTGAGTAGGTGATTTTCTCTTTTATAGAGACTCGTAGATATTCGTAAGGCAATTCTTGTATTATTTTCTTAAGCAAAACATAAATAAGAACTTCATGTACACAGTTACGCAATAAATATATCTTTATCTTTGTTGCACTATTTTTTTACAAGTTTTTTTTGTTACTTATTAAGTTTATTTTCTTATAGGTAGTAGAAGAACAGTTCAACTTTGAAGTGAATGAAATCTCCTGGAACAACACATCAGATTTGTTCTTCTTGACCAATGGACTTGGCTGTGTGCACATACTGTCGTAAGTTTTCTTTTATTGTGTCCATCCTTCGTAAAATCCTAAATTTTATGAAAATAAATCTTACAGAATCAATCAGCCACTCCTGAGGTTGCCGATTTCCTCACGATCACGGAGAAGTGGTGCTGATCTAATTAACACAAATCGCTGTTGTCTAGACTCTGATGCAGTTGAAGCACAGCTCTACGTCACTCATAATAAGCATAAGTTAATGTTTTTTTCCGGTCTTGTCTACTGTGAGTACATAAATAAATAGACGACACGGTTAGCGCAGTGGCTGAGCGATCGACTGCTGCGCTGTGTGTCGGGGGTTTGATCCCCGCCCGGAACAAATATTTGCATGGCCTACAGATAGTTGTTTCGGGTCTGGCTGTTTGTGTATGTGAGTTTAATTGTTTGTAAACGCACCCACGATACAGGAGAAATTCCTAGTGTGGGACAAGTTTAAAAAATAAATAAACAATAATAACGACTATGCAGTACATGCGTAGTTGCCTCGCATTTCTAATATAGAATATGAACCTGACAAACATAATTGGCAAAATGTGGGCCCATAGGTACTCTGCCTAATTGTCTGTCGCAGATGTGATGTTGTGTTATCTTCTTATACATATTTAAAATTCTCGTGTCACAGTTTTCGTTCCCATACTCCTCCGAAACGGCTCGACCGATTCTTATGAAATTTTAATATGTATATTCGGTAGGTCTGAGAATCGGTAGTAATCTATTTTTCATGCCCTATGTTATAAGGGTGGCCCTCTAAAAAAAAGGAGCTGAGCAGCGGGTGAAACCGCTGGATACAGCTAGTTTCTCTCTAAAAATGTAACTGTTTTTCCAGGTATCCATCGCTAGAGCTCCAAACAGTACTAAAGGCGCACCCGGGGACATGTATCTGTATAGAACACGACCCAACAGGCCGGTACTTCGCCACGGGCTCCGCTGACGCTCTCGTTTCGCTGTGGGACGTCAATGAGCTTGCCTGTCTTAGAGTGTTCTCGAGGTAAAGGAGAAATTAGGATAGTAGTAGTATTTTTGAATAAAAAATCATGTAAGAAGTTTTGGACGCATATTCAATGTAAATAAGGAAAAAACAGAGGCTTGAACTTTTTTTTATGGAAGCTGAAATAGTCGCCGTCATTTTGGTTACGATTTTGAAAAAAAAAAAAAACACTGTACCATTTTCCTTCTATGCCATTAAATTCAAATTCGGAAGCACTCATAGCGTTCTATTCAGCTCACTCCAGACAAAGACTGCCCAAACTACGGTCAGGGTTACTAAACCAGATTACATATTGTTACAGACTAGAATGGCCGGTACGCACACTATCGTTCAGTTTCGACGGCCGCCTCCTCGCGTCTGCCAGCGAAGACCACATCATCGACATAGGGGATACTGAGACTGGTAAGTTATAACTAATAGTAGATACACCCACATTTTATTTGTCTAAGTACAATGTAATAGATATTTTAATAGAGCTTATAGTATAGCCATCATCTGGGCACGAAAACAGTCTGAAGCGGCTACTGAGAAAATCTTGATGGAAAAACTCAAACCCAAACTCTTGAATTTGTTTGATCCCGTGAATCGAACCCAGAGTATCGTGCTCAGCAGTCGCGCGTTCGGCCACTGAACCAAGACAGTTAGTAAAACTAACAATTTGGATATTATGTAAACTAAAAGAGGTTTGATTTCAAGTACTGAGCTGCAATCAATTTTCTACCCATAGCCGACCATTACTAGACTAAATAGGTCGTTTTAAGAAGTCCACAACAGATGTTCCTTCGCTATCAGCCTAGAACTTATGAGACTAGACTGATTTAACATACTGAAAACTTTCAATTTACCTGCGAAAAAGATATAAGTAACTTTAAAGTTTGTTTCGATTTATTTTTAGGTGTTTTTTTCCATACCTCAAAAGGAAAATACGGAGATCCCTTATAAGATCACTTTGTTGTCTGTCTGTCTGTCAAGACCCTTTATCTTAGGAACGTGTGGAGGTATACAGTTAAAATACTCAGGTCTGTGGTTCCTTGGAGTTGTGAAAAAATCACCCCAAGTCTACGCAGTCAAAAGCCGTTTGTCGCAAGTTTGCACTTGACCGGTTTTTTTTACCAAAAATTTAGCTTTTGTTACATACTTTTTATCTGTACTTCATACATAAATATACCTACTCACGCCTCTTTGTCATGGGGATACGCAGTCACAGTTACGACGACCCTTATACAAAGTGGTTAAGATAATACGACAATAAATTAAACTACGCATACCTCAAGACGTTCTCAGTCTACCTATAAAAAATCATTTAAATATATGCACTAGTTTAGTCACAGGAAATTATTTTACATTTCTTAAATTTGCTACACGATGTATCTATAAATAGGGAAGTACTGACAGGTTAACGACCGGCGACCACACGTTAGTGACCTATTTATAAAGGGTGTTCTATTTTGCTTCCACTTTTAATCAAATCAAATCAAAAATATTTATTTGTAAGAATATGGTACAATAGATGTTATAGTTTATGCCATTTAGTTTGTTCGAAATTTTATTTTTGGTGATAGGGTTTTTTGATAATTTAGAATTATTCTTATGAACTAGTATTGTCAACGTTTTCATATATTGTCGTATTATCATAACCACTTCGTATACTTCCTTAACATCATCATAAAAATAATTTCTTTTTCAGGCGAGAAAGTAGCGGAGATACCGGTACAAGCCTCAACGTTCACAGTAGCGTGGCACCCGTCGCGCTATCTGGTCGCGTTCGCGTGCGAAGATAAGGAGCCTCCAGAGAGGAAGCGGGATGCAGGGAACCTCAAGCTTTGGGGACTGCCTAACTCAAGCTAGAATAAGTATTGATGTCAACTGCCTAAAAGGAACCTTAAACGGCGGAGCGGGAGCACGACAGCTCTAGCTCCAGAATAGATTTAGGTCTTAAACTAAATCATAAGTGACTACAAAATACCATAAGTTTTGGAAAAAACGTTTTTTTTTTTGTCATACTTCGTTTAGTTGCGTATCTCCCCAAAAGCGATGGAAGGTTGAAAGGAAGAGACGTATGATTCGTTTATGAATAGAGTAACATCTATGGGTGTCAGTGTTTAAAGATAACAAGAGAATAATTGGACCTATTTATGCAAACAGGAACCAATCCACTTTCGTGCCAGAGTTGAGATAGAAATACAGTATTTTAGTAGATCAAAATTATCTGTCAATTTTGACAGACTAAAACATTAAATTGTCAGATCATTTTGATCTCTATAGGGTTGATAGAAAGAGCATTTTTTTTTAATTTCCAGTACTGGTACTAGCTTCAATAAGAGACAGTCTGTCAATTTGTATTAAGGTTTTTTTTTATAATAAGTTTGTAGTCAAAAAATAACTATTTTTATAAGTTGCGTAAGTCATATTTTCCTTCTTGATTTAACATAAAATTATAATGTAAATATTAAGATGAGAAATAAATTAAATGACACTAATATTTTTTTACTTTGTTTTATTGTGTACATTATCACAGTTACCTGTTCATAGACAATAGAGTACAAATATACAGAAGACAGCATTATTATTCGAGTTAACATTATTACTAAAATAGAAGAATTAGGTCAATTTATACACATACATTTCAAAATAATTATTTATCTAAATAAAATAAAACATTGTAAAGAAAATCATCAAACTAGCATTTTTGGAAACTAATGACTTCCAAATAAACGAAACCAAAAGGCATTTGTTTAACCCGTCAATGAGCTTTGTGTTTGTTCTGGAACCTTCTTACGGGGTATTGGAGGTCAAAGTTACGATATTTTCACAAGTTTTTACTTTTAACACCTCCATGACCACTATACTGTTTTTGCTGTAGCTTAGTGCGGTTGACATAAATAGAATAGAATCCTTACTAATATTATAAAAGCGAAAGTGAGTTTGTTTGTTACGTCTTCACGCCTAAATGGCCAAACCGATTTCGATGAATTTTGGTACAGGGATATTTGGGACCCTGGAGCAGTCTCCAGGGACTTTTATTTAGCCTATGTCAGTACATAGGCTAAATAAAAGGGGGATAAAGAGGGAAGAAAAGGGGAGAGAAAGATCATCACGCGGGTTAAAGTTACCGTTAGCCCAAAGTTACTATGCCACGCGGATGAAGTCGCGGGCGGAAGCTAGTTTTACATAAAGATAAATCAGATAAGCATAGAGGCCTGGACCACCGCCTGCCGGGGTTGCAAATTTTGGGCTAACGGTTGCAAACCGATTTTGATGAATTTTGGTACAGAATTTTGGGATATAATAGATCTAATAGGTCTATTATATCCCAGAATATATATATAGGATATAATAGATCTAATAGTTGGGACCCTGGAGACGGACATAGGCTAAAAAAAGTGAGAAAAGGGGAGAGAAATATATATTTTTTTCGATCATCAGACGGGTTAAAGTTAGCGTTAGCCCAAAGTAACTATGCCACGCGGGCGGAAGCTAGTAGAATATATTTATTCAAAGATCAAACAATAAGCACTTTAAATACAATTTAAATCCTAGAAATAATGTTGATATAACAAGACAAGATATAACAGTAGTTATGCTTGGCTGTTTTTTGAAAACCATCAAGATATTTAAAAAATATCAAGACCATTTTTTTCAATACACTTTACTTTTTTATCAATGTTGCTTCACTCTTTAGACCATTTGGTTCTATAACACATTTAACTTTTTTTTAAACGTTGCCCCATTTTGTTGCGTCTACACACAGCCAGACACGCCCCTCTTTTAATATTAGATTGGTTAAGGGTAAAAATATCATTGATCTTCGTTTTGTCTAAACCGACTTTAACATGTTTGTGCGATTGTATGTTCAATTCTAACAAATATTAAATTACTAGCTTTCGCCCGCGGCTACGCTCGCGTTAAATTCGGGGTAACACAGTTCCCCTTGCGCCTTATTGATTTGTAATAGCAACGCTAAGTTTTCCCTTTTCTTCCCTCTTTCTCCCTCACATCCCACTTTTTTTTCAAAAAAGTGGGTAGCCTATGTCCGTCTCCTAGTTCCCAACTATGTCTGTACCAAAATTCATCAAAATCTCGGTTTAGCCATTAAAGCGTGAAGAGGTAACAAACAAACAAACAAACTCACTTTCGCTTTTATAATATTAGTAAGGATAGTAAGGATTATTAATGAGAAAATGTGTTTGTTTACCTTTCGCGCCTTAACCTGAAATTCCAACAAATATAAATTGTTGGAAACACCAAAAACGTTTCCTTATGATAGCAGATGGCGCCACGTGTCTTTTGATTCATGATTGAAAGAGAGAGAGAGAAAAGACCTCATTCTAAATTAACGTAAATAGCAATAGAAAATACAAAAAAAAAACTCTCGTCAGTCCATCACCAAGCCTCAACTTGGAACCGTCCAGAATCTTCCATATCTTTCAGCATCCCCTTGGCTTCATCCATGCTATATCCACCAGTTTTACTGATAACATCCTCTGCGAAGGCATCGCGGACATTATCAGGCATGTTCTTCGCGTTGCCTGATATGTAGATGTAAGCTTGATTGGTTATCAACTGCCAGAGAAGCTCCCTGTGCTCTGCTATTTTGTGTTGGACGTAACTGTTGGTGAAGAATAAATACTTCTTAATATTCCAAGGGCAACAAATATACACACGGAACACGAGAAACTGAATCGCAATACAGCACAGTAGATATGCTAGGTTGTTGAGTTCAGGGGGTCTAAAATGATGGCTTCAGTAGAATCATAATAGGATAATTTTATGAATTACGTTAAATTCTTTAAATGGTCACAGACGCGTAATATTGTGAATTGTCACTTTGCCATTTTAAACGATGTCTAAAGTGTTTGTAAAAATCCTACTTGCAAAATAAACATCATTTATAACTGCAGGGCCGCAGGGCAAAGGCCTTCTGCAACTTGTTCCCTAACTACAGCTGTTATTGGTTAATCTTTGAGAAACAAGTCAAATTGTTATTAAATAAGGCACACCAACGACATATCTATATACCTATATACCTACTCAAGAACGGCTGAATCGATTTGGCTGAAAATTATTGGGGAGGTAGCTTAGAATCAGGCGGACATAGGATTTTATCCCGTTAGTTATGGTAGGTAGATTATTAAAAGGTGCATTGCAACGTACCTATAAGCACGGCTAGTTTACAATAAAAATAACAAATAATAAACTCAATTTTTCAATGCTGTGTAAAAATGACAATTACTGGCATGCACAGCATTATTATTATTATTGTTTAAATATAGAATAGAATATAATTTATTGCAAACCAAAATTGTTTTACAAAAAAAATGCTAAATCTATGGTTACAATGGCGGTCTTATCGCTAATAGAGATATCTTCCAGACAACCTTTGGATGGACTTTACGAATATAAAAATACAACAGGGGGGTAGTCAATGGGTCATACTTACACTTTATCTTCCTGATCTCTGGAGAAGGCGCAGTACAAACTAAGCTTCTCCTCCTTCACCATTCTCTCCAATTCCTCTCTACAGTGGAAGTCTCGTTCCTTATACCGACATCCGAATATTAAGTGCAGGGCGTCCTTGTTGGCAGTGCCTTGTACTTCCCTCTCCTGTAGGAGGGAGCGGAAGGGTGCTAGGCCGGTGCCTGGCCCGACTAGGATGTGAGGTGTAGTCTGGGAACGCGATAAAAGGCATCAGGGATGATAGTTCCACATGGGTGTTGGCAGCACAGTGCAAGTAGGTGCACTTAAACAATTGTCTTGGGTCAGCCGCCGCGGGAGACGCCCCGGGTGTAGGGTGCCGCGAGGCGACTCCCGGCCCCCGTAGATGCGGGTGTGGACGGTGACGACAGGCCGTGTCGACGGCGCGTTTGAGGTCCACGCGCGCCTCAAAGGGGCGTCAGCAAAGCAGAGGGGCTTGCGAGAGCCACCACCTGCCAGGGTTGCGGGTTGTTCGAAAGATATACCGCCGGCCCGGAAGATGGCAATTTTTTTTTTTTTATTATAAAAAACGTTGCTTCACACTAGGAATTTCTCCTGTATCGTGGGTGCGTTAACAAACATATAAACTCACATACACAAACAACCAGACCCGGAACAACTATCTGTAGGCCATACAAATATTTGATCCGTGCGGGAATCGAACCCGCGACACGCAGCGCAGCAGTCGATCGCTCAGCCACTGCGCCAACCGTGCCGTCGTCGTCATATAAAACATGGGTGAGTTCTAGTCAGTAAAAGTCTGACACTTCCCCCCGCTCCAGGGAAGTTATTTGATGATTTCCCAAAAGTAAACGATCCCCGATATGTCGGGCTACTATAGAGAAACCAACCTATCCGAGGCAGATTGCGAAATATATCGAACTCGCTCGTACAACAATTCTCGTTACTGAATCCTTACTAATATTATAAAAGCGAAAGTGAGTTTGTTTGTTTGTTTGTTTGTTACCTCTTCACGCTTTAATGGCTAAACCGATTTGGATGAATTTTGGTACAGAGATAGTTGGGAACCAGGAGACGGACATAGGCTAATTTTTATTTTAAAAAAGTAGGATATAAGGGAGAACGAGGGAAGAAAAGGGAAAACTTAGCGTTGCTATTACAAATCCATCAGGCGCAAGAGCAAAAACTGCAGGTCTGCTTGGTGTGTTATACCGAATTTAACGCGAGCGAAGCCGCGGGCGAAAGCTAGTGTATGAATAAAATTAAAGTAATTTATCCAAGAACTTCCTAAAACTTTAACCCTGCTCCTGTAGTTCAATATATTAAGCATTCAGCGAAAAAATAACCGCCCAAGTGCGAGTCGGACTAGCACACTGAGGGTTCCGTACAAACTTGCGACATAAACGGCCATATCTCTTGACTGAGTAGACTGCGTAACTTCAAGGGACTACAGACTTGAGTATATGGTTTTAATTTCAACTCGATACCTCCTCGCGTTCCCAAAATATAGGGTCTTGACAAACAGATAGTCGGACAAGAAAAAGTGATAATTAGGGTTCTTTTTGAGGTACAGAACCCCAAAAATGCGCCCGATACGCTACTAATGTGAACAAGAACAAGCTTATAATACCCAAATACTGTAACTCAGGTTCTCTGCAAGCGACAGTGAACAATTGAATTAGTTTTTTTTAAGTAATTTTATTATCCTTATTTCCTATTGAGGTACGAAAACCTAAAAATGAGTCCGATACGCTAGTAATTTGAATAAGAATCAGCTTATAATACCCAAATGATGGAACACCAGCTCTCTGTGAGAGAGAGTGAACAATAGAATTAGAATTTTTGATCAGACAGGCCTGTTTGCACCATTCCGAAACATAAAGGGCAATAGAAGGAACATGGTTAGGTTTTAGTCACTAAAAGCCCCCTCGCTTCGCCAAGAACGGGGGAAGTTATTCGAAAAAAAGGCTTGTTTGCTCTGAATGTTTTCCAACACCGATTTAAGAGCAATTAGTAAGCAAGTGCCACTGTTCCAATCCAAGACCTACAACTCGTAATTTAAGTTGCAGAAGTCACTCCACTGCTAACGGCCTCATACTATTAATAGGTATACTCACAGCATCTTTGGGAAAAACTAGCGTCCCAGCCTTAACCCATCCATAAACTTGATCTCCAACATCCAAACCCTTCAACCAATTCGAAGCCAACCCAAGCCTCGGTTTCTTCAACTTTGTATAGTAATGCACCACGGCTACTAGTAGGTCGATGTTCTGTCCCTCCGAGGGTAGAGCACTGCTGGCTATGGAGAAGGATCGAGGCTTGATGGTTGAGAATAACTCGAATATAACTTCTAGAGTTAACTTTGAGGCTGATTTGTGGAAGTCGTGGAGGACCTGGAAGAAATAAATGTTATTATAGATGACTAGCTTTTGCCCGCGGCTTCGCTCGCGTTAAATTCGGGGTAACACAGTTCTCCTTTCCTGTATTACAGGTACCTGCTACCTGTAGTTTTTGCCCTTGCACCTTATTTATTGTAATAGCAATGCTAAGTTTTCCCTTTTCTTCCCTCTTTCTCCCTCATATCCCAATCTTTAAAAAAAATAGCCTGTCCGTCTCCAGGGACCCAACTATCTCTATACCAAAATTTATCAAAATCGGTTTAGGCGTGAAGACGTAACAAACAAACTCACTTTCGCTTTTAATAAATTAAGTTAGGATTAATTTGAACTATGCAAGATATAGCAATTAAGGGAAACATCACGCCTGTAACTACAGGGTTAAAGGCAGAGATGGGCTTAACAGAACACCCTCATTTTGCCAGTTATGTAATAGGGGGCGAGCCTATTGCCATTAATGGGGCACAAATCCACACTCTCCGGCTGCTACTATCCTTACTAATATTATAGAAGCGAAAGTGAGTTTGTTTGTTTGTTACCTCTTCACGCTTTAATGGCTAAACCGATTTTGATGAATTTTGTTACAAAGATAGTTGGGAACCAGGAGACGGACAAAGGCTATTTTTTTTAAAGTGGGATGTGAGGGAGAAGGAGGTAAGCAAAGGGAAAAACTGCAGGTAGCAGGTACCTGCAAATCAGGAAAAGGGAACTGTGTTACCCTGAATTTAACGCGAGCGAAGCCGCGGGCAAAAGCTAGTTCTTAATAAAAACACCCAATTACACTTTGTTCGACCTGAGAATCCCACGTAGGAGCTTATGCACAGAAGTCACACAAGTTGACAGCTCCTAACCTAAATCCTAAATATATTAAGCGTTCAGCGAAAAAATAACCGCCCAAGTGCGAGTCAGACTAGCACACCGAGGGTTCCGTACAAACTTGCGACATAAACAGCCATATCTCTTGGCTGAGTAGAGTAGACTGCGTAGCTTCAAGGCACTACAGACTTGAGTATATGGTTTTAACCTTTTAAACGCCAGAGCATAAATGCATGCGCGTGCCCTTCACGCCAAGCATCTCATTTTACCTCAATTTTTGTCACATATTTGTGTCGTTGGCGTCCAGGGCACGCGCTTGTTTGTCACAAAAATGTGACAATGGCGTTTAATTTCAACTCGATACCTCCACACGTTCCGAGATAAAGGGTTTACTGCCAGAGAATTGACGGCACGGTTGGCGCAGTGGCTGAGTGATCCCCGCACGGAACAAATAGTTGTATGACCTACAGGTAGTTGTTTCGGGTCTGGCTGTTTGTGTATGTGAGCTTGAATGTTTGTAAATGCACCCACGATACAGGAGAACATCTAGTGTGGGGCAACGTTTATGAAAAAAAGAGAGAAGGGTTCTGTTTTGTTTCCTTTTGAGTTACAGACGCCTGCACATCAAGCTACTACAATCTGTCAGATTTCTTTGATAGATTTTCGAGTTTATTTCTAAAGTATTAGGTTCAAGGTTCATTGGGAAAAATTGAGTTTCGGGTAGCTTGACCTGCTGGCGTCTGTACAGAACCCTAATAACCTCAAAAAAAGGTGAAGAGAACACAATTATTATCTACAGAACTCTTACCTCAAGCACCGTCCTTTTCGGTCGCCTACAATAATTAAGCCAGTCCTCCTGTCCTTCGAGGGAGCTGAATTCGACACACTTCTCTTTTTCTAGCTTATCGTCTGATACCAGCGCCAGCAGAGAGAAGACGTACTGCGTCGGGTAACAGTGGAGGTCCCAGTATTGTTCCGCTATTTCGTATAGTGTGTGTCGTTGTTTTAGGAAATCGGGGACGGGCATGTCTGCAATAGTAATGGTGGATTTAGCTTGAATTTAATATATTTTTTATTCATTACCAGCAATAGAAATGGGTTGTTCCAAAGAAATACCGCAGCCCCGAAACATGAAGGGCAAAAGAAAGGACTTGGGTGGGTTTTAGTACAAGTGTGACACTTCCTTCCACTCCGCCCAGAGCGGGGGAAGTTATTTGATGATTTCCCATGCGTAAAAAAGGGTGTTGTGGTGTAAAGTTATCGGATAAAAATAAAATAAGTAATGATACATAAGACGATGTCTGAAAGTAACGCCGTAGGCTGTAAAGATCCGGGGTTGTGGGCTGTTCGAAAGAGTTACCGCGGCCCCAGAACACAAAGAGCAGAAGAAGTAATATGGATGAGTTTTGGTCAGTAAAAGTCTGACAGTACTTTCCGCTCCACCCACAGCGGGAGAAGTTATTTGACGATTTCCCGTCCGAAAATAATTAAATAAAAAAAGGAATGTGTGGTTTTATGAAATCACGGTAAAAGTAAATTTTTTTTTTACATTAAAGACATTTATACCTACTCCGCGGCCGACCGTCACGCGACATGCAACACTCAGACGAAAAAGTTTGAGACGATATAATAAAAGTTTAACTTTAAAAAGACTGTAAAGTTACGGTAATTGGCTATTGTGATATGGAGACATGGTGCGGAGGAATGAGGAACTTTTTGAGCATGAATGTGGATAGCTATAAGAGTAGAGGAAAAAAAAAGAAACAAAAGGCATTGACTTTCGGAAACCTTTGTCCAAACTTATTTTACGTCTTATTAGTGTTTTTTTGGAAGTCCGTTTTTTGTGCATAAAAGTTTTTATTCAAACCGGACATATGGAAACTAAAGAATAAGAATAATTTATTTGCCAGAAAGTAGTTGTACATGTAGTATGTATGATCTTAACATTAATGTGGCCCATTTACATTCTACCATTAAATGTGGTGTGCAAATATTTAATTTAAAAATGCATTAAAAATATTAAAAGTGTCACAAAATTACATCATTAGTTATCCATAAAATAAAACTACATTGTTTATTAAAAATATTCGTTTATTTGATCACTCTTCCTCCTGCCAACCGTCGTCGTTGCTAAGGAAGCGTCTCTTGGCGGCGGTGTTCATGTAGGGCCGCAGCGCCCACTCCGTGTCGGCCGCGTCCAGCGAGTCTAGCGTGCCCAACTTTATCTCGTATAGCTTCATTTGGAAGCGGGGACCTATCTCTGATAGCTCTATGTCTTTACCGGCCTGGAAAATAACAAGGATTAGCTATGGTTATGTGTGTAATCGAAATAGAGTGCGAACCTGGTTTTTATTTTCAAGCCAAGTCCTTGTCAAGTCCTGCCGGGGTTGCGGGTTGTTCGAAAGAGATACCGCGGCCCCGGAACGTAAAGGGCAATAGAAGGAACATGGGTGGGTTTTAGTCAGTACAAGTCTGACATGCCCCCCCGCTCCGCCCAGAGCGGGGGAAGTCATTAGATGATTTCCCACCCGAAAAAAAAAAGTCCTTGTCAAGAATCAATTTTATTTGTAGTTATAAGGCCCAAAAGAAAATGCATATTAAAGTTGATAACTCATACGAGACCGCCGCGCGGGTTCCGCAAAAACTTGCGACATAAACGGCCATTTACTAAATAAAAAAATAAATCGGCCATAACTTAGAGGTTTGATTTTTTTACAGCTGCAAGGGGCTTGAGTTATATGGTTTTAATTTCAACTAGATACCTTCACGCGTTCCCGAGGTAAAGGGTATTGATAGACAGATAAACAGACAGACAACAAAGTGAGGTTTCCGTTTTTCCTTTTGAGATGCGGAACCCTTAAAAAACACGTAAATGGACCAAGTAATCACGGAGTAAACGGTATCAATCCATGAAAAATATTGATGCTGGTTGAATACACAACCTCCTACTATTTTAGAAGTTCAAAAAGGAAAGTGCTGAAAATCCATACCTTCTTGTAAGTATGTTGTCTGAAGCAGATGTAGTCGTCATTGTTAGCGAAGGTGATCACTCTCTTGGAGTCGGGCTTCGGTACCGGGAACAGGTACTTCAATATGCTCATTGTTCTTAGACCTGTAGACAAAAGAATAAGGTTACATTGGAACATGCCTATTGGAAGCTGGTTGTTCGAAAGAGATACCGCGGCCCCGGAACATAAAGGGCAAAACAAGAACATGGGTGGGTTTTTTGAAAAGTCTGGCACTCCCCCTCGCTCCGCCTAGAGCAGGGGAAGTTCCATTTGGAGTACTGACGATGACGTCTTGGAAGCGATCCCGGCATTTCTTGGACTTTCAACGTTTGTTTGTATGGAGAATTGCAGCCGCTGTTCCCTCTTAAAGGACTAACTATTCGAGAAGACTAACGGCCACCATAGATTCGTCTGTGGACTGTGAGCAATGGGTAGCTTAAAGTCCTATAGTCCAGTAACGACAGGCTGTGTCGACGGCGCGTTAGTGTTCCAGGCGCGCCTCAAAAAGATGTCAGCAAAGCAGAGAGGCTTGCTGGGACCACGGCCTGCCGGGGTTGCGGATTGATCGAAAAAGATACCGCTGCCCCGGAACATACAGGGCAAAAGAAGGAACGTGGGTGGGTTTTAGGCAGTAAAAGTGACACTCCAAGTAGAATTAGGGAAGTTATTTGATGATTTTTTCATCCGTAAAAAAAGGACTAACTACACTTATTCAGTTCAATTAAGCTTTTGTCCACAGAAATAACTAGTTTTGTAAGTAGATGCTGTTGTCAGCTATCCGCAGCTGAGCTAAATGTCCCCCAAGTACGGTAAAATAATGTTAACTTACCAAGCTCAGTCTTAAAGTTATGGAATACTAGATGTGGGAACTGTTCGCTCATGGGACCGATGTCGGGGATATCGTGGCGCATCACCACGCCGGACAGCGTGAACGATGCTGTGGGACCGTATGGGAGGTGGCAGATTACCTGGGGATGAGATAAGTACCATAAGTGTTTATACTAACTGCGCCCCGCGGTTTCACTCACGTGGCGATAGAAAATTGTGACTAATAATCACTATGTGTTATTCTGATTTATGTAAGCTATATTAGACTGTTAGAAAATGCTTAAGGCATTAAATCCGCCTTTGTACAGTTTTTACTTGTGCATAAAGATTTAATAAATAAATATTATTTTGAAGTTTTATCAAAATCCATTAAGTAGTTTTAGTGTGAAAGACAACAAATATACATCATCACAAACTTTCGTTTTTATAATATAAGTAGTGTTGAATGTGTGGACTGTATTTTCTTGTGCTGGTGGTGAACAGTTCGTGGATTTGTTTGTGGAATGAAAGATGTATCACTATTTATAATAACTGTTATATTAACTTATTACAATAATATTGCACGGCACACGCGAGTTCAGGCCTTTGTGCAAGAAAGAAACGGAAGTGGTACAATTTGGTGTTGCCACACTATAATAAAAATTGGTGTTGTCATAATACAATAATAAAATCTACTGTAAAATAAATGTTGGTATAATGTTTCCAACAAGTAGGATTTGTATAAGTGTTTGCAGCCAGTATTACAATTTACAACTCACCAGACTGTCAGGTACACCTCTATGCTCATGCACCACAATAAAGTCTGTGACGTCATTGGCACGACACGCGTGTATCAGCTGAGACATCTCATAACCACCACGATTCATGCGCTGGCTGTTTGGGAATATTAACCTGGGAAGAAATTGATGACAGGTTAGTACGGAAATTATAGAATAGAATAATTTATTGTTCCAAGAAAATACAGTTTTTACATTGAATCCTGAAACTCACACTAGGATTCCCTGTGTCGTGAGTTCCAGGCTCCTTCGCTCCGTTTACAATTTTAAGTAATGTGTGTCTTAGAACTAGGAATATAAAATAAAAAAATTAAAGTAACAAAATCAAAAGATTACCCAATTTAGTTTTTTTTTTTTTTAATGTGTTTTGAGTGGGCTTGTGTGTGGGTGGAGTTTGTGATATATGTTTATGTGTGTATGCGATATTATTTATATATGAAATTGAGAACAAAACTTAAACCTATGTTTATGTATAGTAGAGCAAGAATCCGCGACAGGCTTATCAGACTTCAAACCAACCCAATGTCGGGCGCCGCGAGATGACTCCTGGCCACCGTAGAAGCGGGCCTGATATACGATACGGGCTCACCGTCCGCCCTTCTATTGACGACAGGCCGTGTCGACGGCGCGTTAGTGTCTTACGCGCGCCTCAAAGAGATGTCAGCAAAGCAGAGGGGCTTGCCAGGGCTACCGCCGCCGCCGTGGTTGCAGGTTGTTCGAAAGAGATACCGCGGCCCCAGAACGTTACGGGCAGAAGAAGGAACATGGATGGGTTTTATTCAGTACAAGTCTGACACTCCCCCTGCTCCACCCATAGCGGGGGAAGTTATTTGATGATTTCCCATCCGCAAAAAAAAGAAGGTTTATCAGACTTTTGTTATTTTGTAAACCTTTTATCCAAACTAAGTTTTTAGGACAATACACAGAGATTCTACGGTTTTTAATAACAAAGGGCTGATTGTCACGGGCTCTTGAGATTTTTTTACAGATGGGAAATAAAACCCACCCATGTTCCTTCTTTTGCCCTTTGCAGCCCCAGAACATAAAGGGCTCTTGGGCTTGGTTTGCCAAATTGGATACTTGACCAAAGTCTAAAATATAGGTATTTTGCCTTTCTGACTTATGAGCAGATATACTACTGTATATGTTGCATGCCTGATCAATATTCAGGCATGCAACATATACAGGGCCCCAAACAAAATCTATGCTTTCAAATCTTATCCGGCACTAAAAGATTCAGTTTTTCTAGCACATTCTCCATTGAATACTTCTTATTGTGGATAAACGAAAAGCTAAATTTTTTCATTGTTACTAACAATAAAAAATAAATTATAACTTTACCATCTACTCATCATTATACTCTTTTTGGATATTTTTCTGCATCCTCGTTCAAAGGGCTCTAAAATAATTGACACAGGGTCCTATTAAGACTTGCTAAGTCATTTATTATGATGAAGTGGTACAATAAAATGTAACCAACAGGTACTGACCTAAGTTCCTTGACAAACATCTTGAGCCTAGCGCTAGGCTCTCGTGAGGTGGTGATCATAATCTTAGGATCTTCCACACCTGCATATCTGTACTCGTCGTCCTGTGAGCTCTGTGTGTTGGCACCGCCACTGAAACTGCCTATTACTGCTGCTCTATCAGGACCTAGAATTATGGGTTTTATTAATTAGTTTTGGTGAAAGACACACAAGGAGTATGTTTAGATTGAAGCATTTGAGAGTTTACACATGCACCCCATAAAGTCTCACTGTAATCACTTTATGTAAGTTTTAGGTGGTGTAATATTAAGCAAGCATTAAAGTTAAAATGGTGCAACACAAACAAGCTAGAATAATTAAGTCAAATATAAAATGTATCTCTGTGTAAATCTTCATCTTGTAGCCTAAAGTTATTATGCTCTGTCAGAATTTCCGCCTTTAACCGATCTACAAATACAGTACAATACAGTAAATAAAACTTAGGTTATAATAGCATTGTATACAAGCAAATAAAATATCTAATTGTTAATAAATGGACCCAAAAATCTTACCTTTATCTTCATAGTCAATTCTTTTCTGTAAACTGAGAGCTTCCTTTCTCAAATCTCCATGAATAGGAATGTTTTCTTCTAAACACCGTTTCAGTTGATCTTTTTTTGCTTGAATATTCTTTTGTTTGTCTTCCACAGACTTCCTGTACAAGTACTCACGGCGCAAACGCGCCTGTCGTCGCAACATGGTGAATATTTATTGTATTTTGAACTTATTTACGGTAAAATCTTTGTGATAAATACATTGCACACGCAACTCGAACTAGGTGTTAAAATGACATTTGGTGACAGCACCACACGTGTTTATTTTGACATTGACATTACGCGTTTAGTTACCAAATTTAGATTCATTATAACATAATCACTGGATTTTAAAATATAAAGAAACCCAAATAATCATATATTTAATTCTTAATTGATAAAAAGTTATTTTTTTACTTAATTTTAAAATAAAACAGACTTTAATAATATTCAGAGTGTCCTAGGGCTTTATTATCTTTCCAATTTTATTTTAGAGAAACAAAACGTAACCAAATTATACGTTCAGAAATAATTTAGTAGTGGTTACGTCCAGAAATAAGGTTAAACGAATATACAAAAAACAATAAATTAAAAAAAAAACTGGCTTACGCCATTCAATAGACTCATTTTAACATTGTTTATTATAATTTTTGTTAACAAAAACTTACCATCATGATATTCCTCCACTACCAAATTGTAATGAGGTTTTATGTCTATGTTGTGCTCTTCAAAAATATTAAATAAATCTTCTACTTCTTCCTTACAGTTTCGTGGGCGAATATTAAATATATCTCCCGGTTTATAACTTAGTTTGCTTTCATCTGCAGTCTTCAGTGTTATCATTCTTACATCCTAAAAAGATAATTAATGTACACTTCTGGACACATCTATTGGCCCACCTTAGAGTTCAGGTTTCGATGGCCCCTACCGAAATATGATTGCTAGATTGAACAAAAACTGTTGATGCAGTTTTAAACCTGATACATTTTACCATCTTTTTCGATCGTATTGTTTTAAATTTGAATTCAGAATACCATACGACATGGAGCTACGCCTAACAAGTCGGATATGCGCCTTGTTAAAGGCAATTGATTTTTGAATAAAAAACATGTTTTATCAAATAAAGGTTTAATTTAATAACGCGTGTTGCCTCCATGGGCATCTACCACAGCTCTCATACGATTAGGCATAGAGTTTATCAACCGCTCTATGAAATTTTGAGGGATCATCTCCCATTCCTCTTCTATGGCAGTTTTCAACTCCTGCATCGTCTGGGCAACTGGCTGACGAGCCCTAACACGTCTTTTTAGCTCGTCCCACATGTGCTCAATAGGGTTCATGTCTGGGCTTCTGGCTGGCCAGTCCATAACTGTGATGTTCACATCCCGAAGATATTCCCTGACGATGCCGGCCGCATGGGCTCTTGCATTATCATGCATAAAAAGGAAATTTGGGCCCACATAGTCCGCGTATGGCATCACGTGAGGTTCTAAGCACTTACGAATGTACCTTTCAGCATTTAATGTTGGCAGCCGTGGTCCTGTAACAACCTCAAGTTGAGTTTTGCCGCTCGCGGATATACCGCCCCAGACAGTCCATGAGCCACCGCCATAAGCAACCCTCTCTTCAAAGCAGCATTGTGCGAAACGCTCTCCCTTACGTCGGTAGACCTTCTTCCTTCCATCATTGCCATGTAACACAATTTTAGACTCATCAGAAAAGAGTACACGGCTCCAATCTTGCTGTGTCCAATTTAAATGACTGCGTGCGAAATGAAGGCGCGCTGTTCGGTGGGCTCGCGTTAGTTTGGGCCCATTAGCTGGCTTGTGTGGTACCATATCGCGTTCTTTTAACCTTCTCCGAACAGTTCGAGCGCTTACAGATACTCCGTGGAAGTCGCGAAGTTGGTTTTGTATCTCAATGGAGGTAAGGTGACGATTTCTCAAGCTGGTCGTCACGATGAATCGATCCTGCCTTTCAGTTGTGACCCGAGATCGTGGCCTTCCTTGGCGACGAACAAAGCCGCCAGTCTCTAGGTACCTCCGATAAACATTTCGGACCGCAGATCGACTTAAATTAAGTTGAGCACTCACGTTTCTTTGGCTGTGTCCGGCCTGAATAAGTGCCACAGCTTGGGCGGCAATTTCAGGTGAAGTATCCATAGATTATTGATAGAACCTCACCTTAATGTTAAGAATAAGTAATGTTTGTTGCAAAACCAAAGATATCAATCACTTTTTCAAGAATTAAATCCAAGTAAACCAATAAAACCTGATTTTCTTAGTATTTGATTGTTTGATATCAACAAACAGGCTCCAAATTGTCTTTTGTTTCTTTAAATTCTGTGTTCGAAATTCAAAAAAAGACTATTGAATGAAATTGTGAATGTGCCAGGTTAAAAACTGCATAAAAACTTTTTGCTCGACCTAATATAAAATTTTAGCTAGGACCAAACGAAACTGAAAATACAAGGTGGGCCAATAGATGAGTCCAGAAGTGTATTTCAATTTTGCGGGCATGTTGCACCTTTTCAAGTTACAAACAGGAATAACACACGAAATATATAGGGATGCCATAAAGTAGTAACTAATAAAAAAAGAAGAAAATACAAAGCTTCTTAGAAGTTTAATGTACCAAAACTATAGTACAAATTCTGAAACTTACCTGAAAATGAGTTTCTGCAGTAGTTCTTTCATTTTTCATAACTTCCAATAGTGTTGCGTCTACAAAGCTGTCTTTCACACCTTTCGAAAAGTATATATCTTCGGTCAAACCATTACAAGGGGCTATTTCTTCACATTTTTCTAAAGATACCTTCCATCGCGGTATGAATGTTGTTTTGATGTTATCGGTTTGTATTTGTGGGAAGTGTTGTTTTAATATTGATAGGTATTCTTTGAGCCATGGGGCCATTACTCCATCATGGCCTAAATCATGTTGGTAGTCACACAGTCCTGGAAAAGACACAAAATTATATGTGTTACAATTATGCTAGTAGGCTTCATTAGAATTTCTCTTTTTTTTTCTTTTATTGATATAATTTCTTTTGGGACTTGGAGCTTGGACTATATGTTTGTGCATTCATTATTTCCAGTTTCTCAAGACAACATTGACTGACTCACTTTTTTATTCATGCAATTATCTTAGACAAAAATGTTTAGCTTATTTTTGGGAATTTCAGAGAAATAACTAGTACTATCTGTTTACTTCACTCAGTTGTCATGATGAAATGCTATTTGTTATCTCGTTTCAATCAAACCTTGCAAACAAGTTTTTAGATAAAGAATAAGTACAATTTCTTAGCCCCTATTCTTACATAGTTTACCGCTTTGTAATCATATTTAAAATCACATTCTTACCTATATCTAGTAATGGTGTTGCTCCTAACTGCATTAGCCGCCTATGAAGCTTCTTTCCTGCAAAATTAAACTTTAAATACGATGAATCACCGAGGCCAAGCACACCATACTTTAACCTGGCTAGAGAGTTTGAAGGCAAGTTTTTTCGCAAGAGAAACTTCCAGAATCTCTTCATATTATCCGGTTCATCACCCTGTCCTGTTGTGGCACACACGAAAATAGCAAATTGTTCTTTTATAAGCCGAGAAATGGCATATTCATCCATTGCTTGAACTGGCCCTCGAAATCCTAAAACTTTCGTCGTCCTCCATATTCTTTCAGCTACTTCTTGAGCCGTATAGGTTTGGCTGCCATAAAGCACGAGAAGCCGAGGTGCTTCACACATTTTATATGATTCGAACTAAATAAAATGACAAAATTTCACAATCAAAACACAGGTATCAGCTGTTTGTTGACATTAGGTGACATCCACAGAGTACTATAATATAAATGGTGACATCTCACGACATTTGACAGAGCATGTCAGAGAAAGATGCAGATAAATTATTCCGTTTTGTTCACTTTCGCAACTTAACAAAGTTCGCACTTAATATTTATTTCAATTATGCTTTTAAAAATGCCTTGAATTTTAAATGACCTTATAATCTGCTTATCGATAAACATCTTTTTTTACACAACTTCATAACATGATAAGTATTACTAACCGTACATGGTTCAAAGTGACCTCAATCGAAAATATTAAGAAAAACTTAAATACATCCGATTAGATTTTCTTTTAATGAAACAGATACATAAGAATATTAACATACAATTTGTTTTTATAATAAACGCATTTCCAGATTATCTTCAGACACTCAAACTATGCGAGATGAAAATCGGAAACCAATCGAAACTGGGATAACTGTGCCGCTTTTATAAATCTCCAACCCCTTTGCATCCCCCGTTCAATACTATACAGTCCTCTCTATTGCACCTATCGAAAGTGACCTTCTATCTCTTTCATATTTGGCGCACGGCAGTCTCGCGGCCCCAGTTGGCGGGCTAAGTCGCTCCGGCAGAAAAACGCGGGAAATCGTTACAGTGTAGTGACTCTATAATAGTAAATATATTTTAGTGAGATAAATTGAATATTTTAAAACACCAAAATGTAAGTATAAATATTTATTAGTGGGTGTCGTATTTAATTTGCGAAATGAGCCGGTATATACGGTGGTAAAAAATGTTTAACCTTTGACATTTCCTTTGGCACGGATTTTTCGTAGATTTTTATGAGATACACGTGATTAAAATTCGTGCGTATGTTATAAATTATCTAATAAAAAATAATTAGAGCTTATATAAAAATATGAATTAATCCTGAATCTGCAAAGCAACAAAGTACGAAAACGAAGAGTTAACTTAGTTACGGAGCTTTTTCTGCAGTATGTCGCGTTTTAAATATTGCAAAATAAAAACCTATTTCCATTAAAAGTAAAACTTATTTAGTGCTAGTCTTCTGCTGTTAATTTATGTGTCTTAAAACCTAGGCAAGTTGTTAAATAATTTATTTCATGACCTTACTTAATCTTCAAACTTACTTCGTATAGCCATCTAACAATTTACGAATATCGAATACTAATCGTCTCCTTGAACTTATTTATCACACTGAGATAGAAAATATCCAATAAGAGCAGATAAAATTACATCAGCGCCGACATGATTGATGATAACGATGATGAATCTACGTCACAAATAATAAAATAAGCTAGGAAAAGCTCTACAAACTTTCTACACAGCCATTTTCCTATTTTCTATCGATTACCTACTCAACGTCTGTCTTATGGACCAGCTAAAAGCATTTAAATTTACACTATTTCAATAATTATTAGACCTTAAACTGAACACACGTTTTCCATTTAAATTCTAATTTCGAAAACTAAAAAAGAAGAATTTTCCCGCGTCAAAAATAGCGGTACTTGCGTCAGACGGCCACGTGGCGTCATCGATCTGCCTCCCTTTCTCACCCCCTCCCTCTAGGGGTACTGAATAACCCCAAAATGCCTTTTACCTTTGACCCCTAGCTGGCCCCGGACAATCGGTGCAGAGAATATTGTAATAAACGTATGTTATTTTTAGAAACAGGAGATAAGCAGGTACATTGTGATAGTATCCAATAACTTACATAATCATCATTATATGTACCTACACATTAAATTTGAGCTATCGATCTATTTTGCTTGCCTAAATTACCAGATCGCGTAATATAGCGGTTATTAATCTAATTAAATAATACCTAGGTATGTGAGCAAAATAAGTTATCGTCATTCGAACATGGAGTTCATTACAATTTCTTCATGAGTTTTCCTTATTGATTATTTCTGGTATCGATAGTACGCTTATACTCCCGATCAGCTTACCTTAAATATTACAGCACTGTTGAAATATCATCTCCCACCCGGGGTCCGTAACTTTGAAAGTCCTCGAGATCGCTTTTATTTAGGTATACATTCACTCACCCCATATTCTGGCGAAAGTTGGGTGTACTTACTATTAGGTAAGGGGTTTTTTTTGCCGACGAAAGAAAAGGAGGAAGTTCTCAATTCAACATGTATTGTATATATTTTATTGTACAGCTGTACACTAATATGGTACCTTCAGCGATTATATGGCGTGATTTTAAATTAGGTTCTTTTTATTCGGATTTGAAACCATCCAATGTTTCATCTCGCTCTGGGCGGAGCGGAAGGGAGTGTCAGACTTGTCCTGACCATGAACCCTTCCATGTTCCGTTCTTTTTAACCGACTTCAAAAAAAGAGGATGTTCTGATTTCGATGTCAATTTGGGCCGATTTTCAAAATTATTTTTATTATCTACCCCGCGGTGTTTCCTTATTTTTATCTAGATTGCTTAGGTAGTTTATGAGTTAACTTCTATAATACATATTGTTTCTTCTACTGTATGTAGATGATTCACTTTTATATCGTTTAGGAGCAATGGGAAATTAATAATCGATTAAAAAATGTGAGATAGGTGCCAATAATTATACCACAGCTGAATTAAAAAAACTTTTTGGAAAATAAGCTTAGGTACTTACCTACTTCTGGAAAACGCGGGCAATAAAATTGATGAAACAAATTAAAACCACCGAATTCCGAAAGTAATCTTATTTTCTACGTTTTTTATTTGTGTTTTTCTTGCGCTATGTGTTCCGCAGATTTTTTTTCAAACCAAACCGGTATGTTATGTCCCTTGAGGTGTCGATTAATCTACTGATATTTTATTAAAAACTAGCTTTTGCCCGCGGCTTCGCTCGCGTTAAATTCGGGGTAACACAGTTCCTCTTGCGCCTTATTGATTTGTAATAGCAACGCTAAGTTTTCCCTTTTCTTCCCTCTTTCTCCCTCACATCCCACTTTTTTAAAATAAAAGTTAGCCTATGTCCGTCTCCTGGTTCCCAACTATCTCTGTACCAAAATTCATCAAAATCGGTGTAGCCATTAAAGCGTGAAGAGGTAACAAACAAACAAACAAACAAACAAACAAACTCACTTTCGCTTTTATAATATTAGTAAGGAAGTAAGGACTAGCACAAGGTATGGTTTGCTAGATTATTTATTCATTGTTCTGCCAGATCGTTCAAGTTTTTGCTAAGACTTTGACTGAAACGAAGTGATTTCAGCTGAAAGTAAAAGATAACTGTTGATTGCGTCATCTAACCGTTTCTTATTGTAAATCACTGAAGCGGTTACTCAAACGATTTTCTTTTGTTGTTACTCTTTTCATTTCATGTTTTATGTAGATAAATGAGCTGTGGTTTTGTTAGTACCAATTCAGTAGCGGTTATTTTGGAGATATTCTAAAGATCATAGGTTTGTAAGAAACTTTCTCTAGTACCTAAATTGCTACAATTAGATACGCGAGTCACCGGTTGAATTGGACATTTTCAAATCCCCTCTCAATTTTATATCATCTTGATTTCTTTACCAATGTCCTCAGACGTTCCCAGACGAATAAAAACGTTTATTTTTCTAGAAAGAAAAAAATAAAATTGCTCTCTTAAGTGTGGATTATCTTGAAATTGAAGTTCAAACGGGTTCTGAGAAGAACTATTGTTACATTTAAAATTGTAAAAAGTAGATTTCATAGACTGAAACCTATAAGTTTTTATGGATCCGAAATCGCTAAAAATTGCTCTGCGGTTGTTAACGTGACTTCATAGCCCAACCGCTAAAATTGCAAAGTTTGTCTTATTTTCGACTAATATCTTGATTTATCATCAAAAATGTATAAAAAGAGAAATTGTACCCTAATATGAAAATTGATTATTTGACTATTTTGACAACTATTACACGTTACTAAGTTCTATACAACTTTAGTGGTTGATCTGCGTGATATAAACATGAAATCCAAAAATATATAGATACATACAGCTTTAAAGCTCATTATGAGCTTTAAAGCTGTTGTATCTAGGACTATGATAGTCCTCCTACAATGACGATTTAGATCACGCCTTCACACATAACAATAAAAGCTGCCATTTACTTTACACTCTTTCAAATACCCTTGCATTTGGCAGCAACAAACTTGATGCTCACATGATACGGCCTATGGTGAAGCACGCTTGCTTAAAGGAAACCGATTCACTCAAACTTTGAAGAGAGCTTGATTATAATGATAAGGGAACAGCGAAGTTGTTAGTTAATTCCACATACTAGCGGTTTTTACAATAATGTGGATGCATAACGCTTTGTTTGGGTCCGTGTAACTGTTACCATAAAATGCTGACGCGATGATAGAAGGGGCATAGGGATGGGGAAATTAGATTGTGCAATTTCAGCTGAAAAACACGCCATGGCCTGTGTTTGTGTTGAGGTGGGTATGTCATGTTCTGTTTGTTCTAGTATCACGTCAAATGATTGGGTTGTTTTATTTTAGTTTTTTAAATCTTAATACTATTTAATTATTTATTCATTTAAGTACCTAAAATATTGATGTATGATGTTTCGGCTTCCGTACGTTTTACTCACGGGTTGACCACTGAAAACCAGCGCTGTGCTGTGGGCTTCCATGGCACAGCATCATGCAGAGTAGTGACCTATCTGTCGCAGTCACGACGTGCAAGCTATTTTAATTTTATCCCATGTATGCATTTGTAAATGTTTGTGATGCTTTGAATATTTAATGTTTTTTTTTATTATTATTATTTTGTGTGCTCGTTGTAATTTGCGACAAATAAATGCTTTTTTCTTTCTTTCTTCTTTTTCTTCTTTCAATTCCATAACACACAACTCAGACCACTCGCTTGGTGCCTGGTCTAGGTCTCCAGCAATTCAAGTTGATAATGTCGTCATCTTACAAATTGATCCTAACTGTAACCGTTCTAAATGCTTATGTAATAAGAATGGATATTTCATTATCAATCAATTTCAATTGTTGTGCCATGCAATTCATTTGGCGAAGCTATTAAATTTTTACCTTGGCCGCTGTGAAGGCTATTGGTTTGTGGCTAGTCAGTACTCTGGTTGTGATAACTTGGTAAAAGTTGGTCTTCAGAGAGTTGACTTTTTAGGTGAAGATCTGAAAAACTGCCAGCATACAACAGACGTTGTTTTCGGGCATTCTTTTTTGCGGGAAATTTTGTTTGTTCAATATCAGTCTGTGATGTCCAAAGGCCTGCTGAGAAATTGCCAGATTGTCTGATTCTTGGTATTTAGTGGACACAATAAATCAAAAGTTGATTCAATTGTACCTATTTATTTGATTTAATTGTACCTGTTTTTTGGACTTGGCTTGGTTATATTATAACCTACATTTAAGGCCTGCGAAGATGAATGTTAATTTAAGTTATTTATTTACAGTGAAAAGAAATGAACTTAGAATAAAACTTAAATCAAATTAAAATTGCTTTAAAATCTAGTACTTTTAAACCTGGCGCCTTTTAATCTTGCACATGCGTTTCTGTGAACAAACATTTTTATTTACCTGAATTGTTTAATTTGGCTTTTGTTTAAAGTTTGTTACACCAACAAATAAAAAAAATGTGCAAAGGTATTATCGAATTCGGTTCATTCGGAGTCACGAGACAACAAAAAAAAAACCGGAAATACAAATACATTTTACATGCAGGTCAAAGATATTAAACCTCCTTTTGGGCATCCCCGTAGACGGGTAAAAAGCCAAACGCTATTTTTAGTGCTTAATTGAGGTATGTATAAAACCTATAATTGACTGCCATTTCATGGAAAGACACAGGTTTTTAACCAGGAAAAAACGGGTACCTACAAATATTTTTTTCTTGAAGACCTGGCAACGGTGCTCTCCGATAACGCCTATAAAGTCAATGAATTGGGATTGACATAGTTTGACTTTTAATAGTCTGTATGTTTTCTTGTAAAGGTCTGTCACTCCCCCTCGCTACGTCCAGAGCGGGGGAATATATTTGATGATATCCCAGCCGCAAAAAAAAGGTTTTACGGAGAAAACCTCGCCATTTGAGCCACACGCAATCATCATCATCTTCCGTACCTTGCCGTTGCTGGTCTTGGGGGCGGGGCGGAGCAACACATTTTGACTTACATTTAATACTGTCCAAAATACTGGAAAAAAGGAGCTTCATCTTCTGTTTTCTATAGCTTTGCATCGATCAAAAGTTTTCAATAAACTGTGATGGTCCTAGCGTCGACCCAGTGACCTAACAATGCACTCTATCGATTGAAGTATCTAGCCAAACAGACTACAGTAATTTGGAAGCAGAGTAGATTAGATAGATAGAATATTCTTTATTATGTACACCATACAAGTAACAAGAATAACACTAGACAAACTTATAAATAGGGTGACACAATGGGCGGTCTTATCGCTAAAAGCGATCTTTTCAAGACAACCTTTGGATGGATTTAAGAAGAGGAGAAACAGTACTGTGGGTAGTCTGTGGCGTAACATTTTTCAAAATTAATTTTAAAAAAATTACAAATACAAATACTTATTTATAAATAAATACATATAAAATAATAATCATGAAGAGCAAAGAAATATTTCATGTTGTTGTTTAAGGAGAGAGGTAGTGCTTTTTGACCATAGTTTTAAAAATAGACAAGGTTTGAGCGCTCCTTACAGACATGGGCAGGGCATTCCATAGCCGTACAGCTTGAACTGTAAAGGATTTATCGTAGAAGCTAGTAGAATGCACCGGCATCTCCAGTCTCAGGTTTTCCGATGACCTCAGATATCTATTATGTGTGTCATGAAGGAACTCAAAACGTTCTTTAAGATAAGGGGGGGTTCTAGGATTAAACAAACTATTGTATAGCTGAAACAGGATATGAGTATTCCGGCGAAGTCTTATGGGAAGCCACTTGACTTAGATTCTACTTTCTAAAAATAATGTGCACTGTGGTTTGGGAGTTTGTGCTTGCAGTTGATAGTCGCTTGATTAGCAGGGCTGCTGCCAATCAGTTGATCTTCGAGCTTAATTTAAAAGGTACAGATATAGCTTGAACAATAAGGAAGATGTCCTGAGGAAAGTTTTGAGTATATAAGAAGGTGTCTGATGATTGAGGAGACTGAGGTGTCTGATGATTCTTCTCCATAGAGATCTACGCTTTGGAAAGGGCAACTACAATACTTTCACAAGTTATTATGTCTTGTGACTGGGACTAGCAGCATCTTTTATTGTTTTCATGACATTCAAAAGTGCCTGTAATGGTCTAATTGAAATAAATGCTTAGAGTTTGATAACGAGTAATAAAGAAGTGTGGATGCGTAGGACGATATTTAATAACGTTTTTGTTATTTATTAAAAAATAAATTCTTTTCCTCATTAACAACAGCAATTCGACATAATTATTTCACCGTTTAGGTAAAACAAGAGTTTAGCAGGAAGTAAAAATACAAGCTGCATATTTGTAAAATCACTACGAAATATCACCTTCCTTCACTCCATTGAACTGGAGATCAAGGACCATGCAAAGCGAAAGTGTAGAATACGACTGATAACAGAAGAAGGCCAATTAACTGAGTTATCAGTGGCGCAAGGTCGGCTTGTCAATACTTATGTAATTAAAAAAAGAACTGCTGAACAAATTGTTTAGTCTTTTTTTTTCGGATGGTAATTCATCAAATAACTTCCCCCGCTCTTGGCGAAGCGGGGCGGAGTGTCAGATTTTTAGTGACTAAAACCCATCCATGTTCCTTCTATTGCCCTTTATGTATGTTCCGGGGCCGCAGTAGCTATTTCGAACTACCCGCAACCCCGGCAGGCGGTGGCCCTGGCAGGCCCCTCTGCTTTACGGACATCTCTTTGAGGCGCGCGTGGAACACTAACGCGCTGTCGACACGGCCTGTCGTCACTGGACGTCCACAGACCCGCATCTACGGTGGCTCAGGTGGCTGGGAGTCGACTCGCGGCGCCCGACCGACGCTCGGAGAGTCTCCCGCGGCGGCTGGGTTGGTTTGAGGTTCTGCAATTCAAGCTTAAGTTCATAAATCAAAAACCTTTTACGAAAATGACTTTTCTGTCACTCTAGCTTGCGTAAAGCGGTGTCTAATTGTTCAATGAATCACGACTTAAAACGATTACGTTGTTAAGATGTCCATCGGGGGCTTTACGGTCTGTCGCGTCGACTTTTATTTAACCCTGCTTTGAAAACATAGTAACAGTGTGATGTAAACTGAAAGATACCTTGAAAAACATAGTGGTAGGTACTCTAACATATTATAAGTTATGTAGTATATTTGAAAAAAAACAAATTTAGTTTCATATAGGCACAAGCCAAAAAAAAGCGTTTTTGTGGGACTGTATCTTGTAATGTGACGTTCAAAAAGTGCTGATTATCAGCCTAATTTGAATAAATGTTGAAAATGAAAAAATAATAATTCGCGAAAACGCATACCTTAAACTCAGCATCACGTTTTCCGATAATCGCCGCTCTGTATATAAGGGTCGTTTAGCAATAGTACCGGTTTATGACGTCAATGCCCCTATCTACGTAGTATATAGGGTTGCCAACCATACTTTATAATAACGTATCCTACTTTATTTTTGGTAATTATACTATATACTTTTGCATACAAATAAAGTATTTGGAAATACTTTATTTTCAACCTTTACTGTGATGCTTTCACTGAAAAAGTTTTTTCAGTAATGAATATGAAGAGGCGAGAAGAGAGAAATAGAGCGTCAATAAATTTAATTAAAAACGAATTGTTTATTGATTTAAAATTAAATTTTGATTGTCGAACAAGCTTTGAAACATTTAAAGATAATTAAAAAAATGTTAGCAAATGCTAAAAGCACACAAAAGTACATTTTTAACGCAATAAAAACATAAAATTTGAAAAATACTTTATTTTCTTTCAAATACTTTATTTTTTTCCTATCTAAACCATTTTATACGTTTCTTTTACAAATAAAAAACCGGCCAAGAGCGTGTCGGGCCACGCTCAGTGTAGGGTTCCGTAGTTTCCCGTCCGTCACAATAAGTGTTCCCACTTATGAGTTTAAAGGTGGAGGAGGAAATTATTTTGTACAACTTTTTGTCTTTTTTCTACAAAAACTGTTGTGTCAATCAAGTTCAAAATGATTTTCCTAGAAAGTCCTTATAAAGTTCTACTTTTCAGATTTTTTTCATATTTTCTAAACTTATGGAGACTTTTGGAGCGATTATTTCCGAAATTATAGACATTATCAAAAAATGATTTTAGTAAACCCCTATTCATTTTTAAATACCTTTCCAACAATATATAACACGTTAGGGTTGAAATTAAAAAAAAAATCACTTCCCACTTTACATATAGGGTGGCTACCCTAATAAAACATTTTTTTCCAATTTTTATTTTACCACTTTGTCGGCGTGATTGATATACATATTGGTACCAAATTTCAGCTTTCTAGTGCTAACGGTCACAGAGATTAAGCGAGGACGGACGGACGGACGGACGGACAGACAGACATGGCGAAACTATAAGGGTTCCTAGTTGACTACGGAACCCTAAAAAGTTGGCAACCCTCGTAGTATATAAGGTACTCATGTATGTACACTTTGGCGGCGTCTCTGAGACCTGTGACATGATTAAAGGACATTAAGCAGTATATATTATTAGGATAGACTAGGGTCGTCTGATGTAGTTGAATTTTTCTTCAAGACCGATGTACGTGTTCAATTTATTTATTAGCTGTATGTATGTGTAGCTGTGTGTTTATTTATTAGCAATTTTTCTATCCTACCTACCCTGATGATAAAAAAGTAGGGTAGAGTCCTACCTACCCTACTTTTATATAAATAATTTTAATAAAAACTCTCTTCTAACCAACACAACAAAAAAAGAATTAGCGAAATCGGTTCAGCTGTTCCCGAGATTTACGCTTAGCAACAAATTCATTTTATATTATAGATTAATTTATAACACAATGTACAAATAGTTACACGCTGCGCTTAGTGCCAAAGTATCCTTCTAATAACCGGAATGAAAGCCTAAAAACATTAAAAAATACCATCCAAGCAGTAACTATATCTTAGTTAGTATAGTTATTACCTGTTAGTTAAATGTTATTCGAAACAGATTGGTTATCAAGCAGGAACTACTAAGTAACGTAACTGAATTAGGCAGGAAGCCCCATCAGTGCACTTATGAATTGAATCCATGGTTTCCGTTGTCAAATCTATAAAGCAAAGTTTTATTTTAGTATTTTCTGGATTCATATTAAATTTGTTTTTTGAATTTACAACTGAAAAACTGTCATATTTTTGCAGTTTTTCCTTGTTTTTTAGCGGTTTTTTCCCTAGTTATTTAATGAAAAAAAAACCGGGACTTAAAACTAGACGTACCTACACAACAAAATTATCAAATCAAAGTGATCATAAAATAATACATTAAATTAGTCAGCCAGAATTAAAAATTAAAAAAATATATATCTACAATCGCTATTGCAAAAACCAATTTTGAAATAAGTGTGTAAAAAAAACAATGTTAATATGCAAGTCAAATAAATGTTAAATCTAATAGATTAATTTATAACAAAATTACAGACTAATTTCAAATAATGTTAAAAATATAAACAAATAAAAAAAAATTGTATTTTTTGGTTTTGTAAATAATTCAATCAATTGCATTTAAGTTTGAATAATTCGTGTTCTTTGGTAATGTTGTTGAGTTTCTTTCCTTAAAAAAATACGGGAAGTTTCAAACAGAAATTAAAAAAAAAGAACTCCCCTATGTTGGCTTCAAATTGGCCAGCAGAAGCATTCGACACAATATCCCGCGTCCCCTACGTCTGCTGCTTGTAGTTAGGGTTCCAGCCCTATTGATGGATCTAGGCCAAGGGCGACTGCTTTGGCAGATGTAGCGTTGTTAATGAGGTGAAAAACATAGGGGAAGCTAAGATGGACGTAGGGGAAAGAGATATAATTTCTTTTTGCTGGCTTCCGATAACTCGAGAAACCAGCAAAAAATAAGTACCTATACTAATCACAGTTATAGTACAAGAAAATAGAGTCTCATAGTAGTATTCTTATATTGTTAGACTTTCTTATGACTGTTTTTAGGGTCATTATCATTTATAGGATGACTTTGTCGTCCGTCTGTTTGTCAAGACTACCTCCACGCGTGATATAAAGGGTTATCACGTGTGGAGGTATCGAGTTGAAATTAAAACCATCTACCCAACGCTGTGGTCACTTTGTGCTATGAAAATATCAACCCTCTAACCAATATTGAAATGTAAGTAAGAGCGATTAGTAATGAGTTTCTATCTCTAGTAGACTATCCGACCTCCCAGCGATAGATAGACAACTTCGGTAGGAAATGCTATCTGTCGGTAGGATATTGAATAGTAAGTAAGCGTAAAAGGATAGATTTGCCTGTCTGTAGTGACGAGAACTAAGGATAGATAGGTTATTGAAAACGGCCGTAAGTCTACGCAGTCAAAAGATATGGATGTTTTTGTCGCAAGTTTGTATGGAACCCTTGGTGAGCGTCTAAGTTATTGGCCAGTTTTTAGGGTTCCGTAGTCAACTAGGAACCCTTATAGTTTCGCCATGTCTGTCTGTTCGTCCGTCCGTCCTCGCTTAATCTCTGTGACCGTTAGCACTAGAAAGCTGAAATTTGGTACCAATATGTATATCAATCACGCCGACAAAGTGGTAAAATAAAAATTGGAAAAAAATGTTTTATTAGGGTAGCCACCCTATATGTAAAGTGGGAAGTGTTTTTTTTTTAATTTCAACCCTAACGTGTGATATATTGTTGGAAAGGTATTTAAAAATGAATAGGGGTTTACTAAAATCATTTTTTGATAATGTCAATAATTTCGGAAATAATCGCTCCAAAAGTAAAAAACATTGTGTCCCCCCCCCTCTAACTTTTGAACCATAAGTTTAGAAAATATGAAAAAAATCTGAAAAGTAGAACTTTATAAGGACTTTCTAGGAAAATTATTTTGAACTTGATTGACACAACAGTTTTTGTACAAAAAAGACAAAAAGTTGTACAAAATAATTTCTGGACTAAGTTTGTAGTATAATCGTATATGCAAGCATTTTTTTAACTTCGTTTACATATTTTATTATCCTGAACGTATTTTTTTTCTAACAAAAAAAGAATTATTGAAATCGGTTCTCGCAATCCAAAATTACCTCCTTGCACGTCTTTGTAACCCAATTCCCCGAGAGATGGCGCTGTAGGTACTTATTACATTGGATCGGGTATTACCGAATTGTTCGGTTGGTCTCTCCTTGGCATTGGCGGTATCTTATAACTACATAAAACTGCTATCAAGAACATGCTAAGGCAATTTAGAACAAAACTAAAATTCATTTTTTTAACACCATCAAAATGTTAAGGTAAAAACCAGTTCATAAATGGTTCGATAGATGGCGTTGCGTAATGACGTCATTTTTTTAAAAGTCGATGTTAAGATTTTCCGTGCCTACCGTGGTAAAGAACACTTATTGTGACGGACGGGAAACTACGGAACCCTACACTGAGCGTGGCCCGTCACGCTCTTGGCCGGTTTTTTTTATTAGCCTGGGTTTACCCCCCGCCTGGGCAAAGGTATTCCTTCCAGTTTCAGCACTTTCAATGTCAGCGCCACTTCCTGCTCCTGCAAATTAAGGAAAAAAGCCATCCAAGGCGTCCCGCCATCTCCTCCTCGGTCACCCGGTCCTCGTCTAACTAAAAAAAAAAAATTTAAAATTTGAAACTATTTATTGCATGAATTATTCAAGTTTTTTTTACAGACATTTTATATGGAAGTGCTCAATCTTTTTTCAATTAAGATTAGGTGCACTTCCTTTTATATTTTGGGTTGCTCGCAGGACCTACACGCAGTCCTCCTCCATTCTGAATTTCCCCACGGTAAAAAAATGCTTAAGTATGCCTTTTATCTGTTGAGACTTCCGGCCTTCAAGCTTTTTGGCAACATCCTTTGGCAGTTCATTCAGAATGTTAGGAAGAGCATACGCCCAGGTCCTCCTACCGTAGTCATTACTGACCCTTGGCAATTTATATAAAGGCAAATTAGACAATTGACGAACAAAATTTGGTCTGCTTGTTTTCCTTAGTTTGCTTATGTGTTCAAAGTAGTCAGAGGTAATAGCCACTCTGACCTTATCGTAGACATTACATACCCTACAGTAATGGAATAACTTATCATAAGCGTGTTTAAATTTGAGTTTAATTTTATATGGTACTATTATTTTTAGTAATCGTATTTGTATGTCATATATCTTTTGGAGATAAGTTTTATAAGTTCTTCCATAACTAGTTATACCATAACTTATTACAGAGTCGGCCAATGCCATGTACAACAATCGTAATGTTCTATATGGTACTTTGTTTTTTAGTAAGCGCAACTTGGACATAATACTTCTGAGTTTATTGCACACAGAGTCCACATGTGGACCCCAGTTAAAATGATCAATCGTAAGTACAAGGTAGACATGTTCCTTAACATTTTCAATAGGCTTACAGCCACAGACATCCAAGCACTGGTGCATACATTGGTGTTCATGAGCCACGACTCTTGGTGTTCCTCTACTTTTTAAGTACGGTGAGTGAATGTGCATGAGTTTAGTTTTTTGAGAGTTAATTGATAAACCAACGTCGTGGGCCCATTTATATAGGAGGTCAAACTCACTTTGCATTAGTCTCTCCGCAGTACTTAGGTCTCTGTGGGCTGTAACAAGACATGTGTCGTCGGCATACTGGTACACAGAGGCATGCCGGAACAGGTTACACATGTCATTAACGTATATCAGGTATTCAGTAGGTCCAAGGATCGATCCCTGAGCTGTGCCATGTTCAGTCGGAATTGAGTCGCTGTGAGCGCCCGCTATGCTAACCATGTTATGTCTATTGAGGTGATAATCTTTGAACCAGTCCAGCATAGGACCCCGTATACCATTACTCTCTCAGGGCTCCAGTTTTGCGATACATGAGACCACAGCTTCGCCGACAAGATCGATAAGTCATCTATCCGTCAAGCACCGCCACTGATTTTAAGACTTATCTTTACTACAAATACAGTTTTAAATCGGTCGGGGTTTGGTGGCACAAATTTGTGCCAGCGCGGTTCAACGGTAATACTGGCACGTTTTTGTGCCGCTGGGGCTCTAGAGGTAAAAGTCATAATTTCACTCCGCATCTATCATTTTCCACTCTTCGACAAAATGTAGCGCACGTGTATGTAAATTATTTTATGTAGGCAGCTAAACGACATGACGTGAGAAAATGCAGTTTTAATCATCACGGCAATTAATTTTTATATCTGATCTGATTTAGTCGGTAGCTCCTAATTAGTAATTATATGCCTAACAAGGTTGTTTAATTGTTAACTGAATGCGTTTCGTCAATAACCTCGTTATCTGAAATCTATACGATTGCAAAATTATCCATCCGTACTAATAATATATAGGTACTAGCTGGCGCACGCGTCATATCGAAAAAAATATATCCTATGTGGTATTCCAGACCATAATTTACCTCTGTGCCAAATTTCATCAAAATCCGTAGGTACGGCCGTTTTGACGGAAAGAGTAACAAACATCCATACATCCATCCTCACAAACATTCGCATTAATAATATTAGTAGGATTATTTTTACAAATTTAAAAGAAATCCTGTTTTTCGTTAGTAGGACAGGAGATTTTTTTTTTCTCGCATTTTGTAGGGAAAGAGAGATTTCAACCTGGGGATGGACATAGGGAGTGTGATACGTGACTTAGAAACAAAAAAATGAATTAAGAACTGCCTGACTAAAAAACTTCTTTAAGCAAATCGCGACCCTAATACTATCCAGTTATACATTTATTTTGATTCATCGTCAGAGTGGGTATTTTACCCTCTCTGTTGCGTCAACCTCTTTTCTTTAGGATCAACATTGATTTTATTTTTTTTAATAGTCATGTTTCGAATTTCATTCTGTCATTTCATCTTCAACAGTAATTTTTTGGCGCATTACGTTTTTGGATCACGGCTAGCAGCCACACGTGTTAGTTTATTGTCTTTTTTTATTAAGCTGTATCTATATCCTATTTTAATTTGAATGTCCTAAAATCAGTTTGTGAATCAGTTATTGTGCAGTTCAGTTTGTGATATAGGTCACCTAACCTTTGTGTATTTTCACCCCTGTTAAAAGGATCCATTGGGAAATAAAGAAATCAAAACCTGTAGTGGCTCTTATTTGTACACCTGCCCTAATTTACATCTGAAAACTGCGACCTCGCTTGGAGGGCCACGAACGAGTGTCACAGTTTCATGACATTTAGACTTCTAGCTGTTTTTCAAATCCAAGAGCTAACTTTGTACGAGTATCTGTTGTTATCATAAAAATATTAAAAACAATGTCTATGGTCGTTATTGTGAGTTGTCCCTTTTTCAGGGTTGCTATCGCTCTAAAAATAACGTGAAAAACTTTTTAACAGTATTAAATTACCATAGTTATCAAAATATTACGTCAAGAACTTGACATGTATTTGAAATGGAAGAAATTGATTAAATTTTATCAAACAATGAAGAAAACATTACCTACCTTATAGTTCTACATACATATAGAAACAAGTTTAAAGAATAACTCGTAACATTTTAAGTTGTTGTCCTTGAAGATGGTATGTACCTATAGTTAGTTCGTAATACCGTTTTTTACGCATGGGAATTAAATCATTAAATAACTTCCCCCGCTCTGGGTGGAGCAAAGGTTTTATTTGTAAACAATAAATTAGCTACTATTTCTACTAAATTAATTGATATGTGTGTATCGGTCCGACCTCGATATTTTGCCCCAATTAACTCACCACTGGAACTGATGAGAGCATTCACTCTGTTCATATCACTTCAAAACCAATACAATTAATCTTACTACCCATTTGCTGCCAATCGTATCTAACATTTGAGTGGGCAAATGTTTTAGCTCTGCTTATGTGCTTAGTTATTTTAGAATATTATTATTTTCATTTAATTATTTGTATACATATTTTATATATTTCTTATCAAAAACAAAAATCATTTAAAAATAAAAAAAATTGTAACCCACCGGTATCAGGAACAGGGTCCAAGCTACCGGCAGTCAGGGGTCCAGAGAAAGGAACCTCCTAACAATACGAGCCGTACCTAGGAGTACCTACCGCTTTCTGTATCAAGCCCTTGATCCAGCTGGCAATCAAGCCATTGGCTGTAACGACTATCGGCACAACGATCGCTGAGTTAGAATATCATTATTTCTGATGCTGTTAGCCAGCATCCTTCCACTGCTGAGAAAACGCCCTTCTTTCCTAGTTCGTTCGACCGTTTTGTCCAATACGTTCCACCTTTCAAATTTAAAGCATTTATTTCAATTAGACCATTACACGCACTTTTGAATGTCAAGAAACAAAAGAATGAAGCTACAGTCCTATCCTAGACACAATGCATAATAACTTGTGAAAGTACTTTAGTACCCCATTCCAAACCGTTGATCTCTATGGAGAAGAATGACCAAGAAACTCCATGGACACTGTTTTAAATATAATAATTTTATATTTTCTATGAGACTTGCCGAGAAAAAGCTATTTTGACCCATAGTGGCAGTCGTTGCTCAGTCCAGCCAAGGTGGGAAGCAACGTCAGTAATCTAGTTTAGTGTCATTCTTGGAAAGCCAATATCAATTGTTTAATCTTGATTTGACGCCGCATTTAATAGCAGAAGATCAAGATATCTTCGAGCAGGAAACGATATACCATATAAATCATTCAATAAAGCAGATTAAATAATTGCATAATCTCAGTTTTATGAATCAAGTACTTTGTCACTAACCCCGCATTCAATCAGGAACTTCAAACTCCTACTTATAACTTTATTGACCGAATGACCTGTGTTATCTCCAAGCAACCACAGACGCTGATAAATGAGTTGTATCTCTCAGAGTATACATGATTCTGATTTGTTTCTTCATCTGTGATCTTGTTTTTTTAAGATCGTGTTATTGTAGATGCAGTGGTGGACTTTCTGGGTGGTGGCTTGGATAAAGAGGTTATAAGTTCACATTTCGCACTTAAACTTGATCCTGAAATTCTTAAGCCAAGGTTTTGCTACCTATCATAATTTATAACAGAATATACCAAACGTACAGACACGTAGGGGATTCAATGAAGTCAATTGATCTTATCCTCAGACATGAAAAATCTCCGAGGTTGCTTGTTGTTCGAAAGAGATACCGCGGCTCCGGAACATAAAGGGTAAAAGAAGGGACATGGGTGGGTTTTAGTCAGTAAAAGTCTGGCACTCCCTCCTGTTCCGCCCATAGCGGGAGAAATTATTTGACGATATAACAGAGAAAAGGTTTGCAGAAGTGTCATTGAATTTCAACAGTGATCCCCAAAACAAGCGAATGGACAGCAGTCTAGGAACGTTGATGGCTTCATAAAGGTTTTGTTTATACCCTGTATATAAATATTAAGTCTATATTATTTGCTGAACCGTTATGATGGTATACGTTGTTAATAAACTCCAAACCTGCGAAGAAAACTTTCAGAGTGTTTTAAAAGCTTCCGCGGTTCCATTTGACCCAAATCTGTTCCGCCGTAGATGGAGTTTGACAGTTGTTATTTATGAGGTTTTGTATTATCAAGTTTTGTTATTTTGGTGGATAGTTTTGGATACTCGATATTTTTTGATTTATTTAACACTAGCTTTTGCCCGCGGCTTCGCTCGCTTTAAATTCGGGGTAACACAGTTCCTCTTGCGCCTTATTTATTTGTAATAGCAACGCTAAGTTTTCCCTTTTCTTCCTACTTTCTCCCTCACATCCCAGTTTAAAAAAATAATGATTAGCCTATATCCGTCTCCTGGTTCCCAACTATCTCTGTACCAACATTCATCAAAATCGGTTTAGCCATTAAAGCGTGAAGAGGGAACAAACAAACAAACTCACTTTCGCTTTTATAATATTAGTAAGGATTATACGTGTAAGTATGTCAGTATGTGGATCAGAATGTTGATGGACGGAGAGCGAGAGGAAGGCCAAAGAAAATATGGATGGATTGTGTAAGGAATGATATGAAGGAGAAAGGAGTGAATGATGCCGTGACTTCTGATAGGGGAGAATGGAAGAAGAAGAAAACGTGTTGCGCCGACCCCAAATAGGATGGGACAAGGGCAGGAACATGATGATATGTGTAGTATGTGGCATCAGATTACAAAGTACTCACCTAAATCAAAATTGGAGCTTAGAAGCCTTTGAATCGTTTAATCATTATAGGCTGCTGAACTGTCAAATACTAAAAGAGAACTTGTCGTAATCTTGGAAAAGTAAGGATATTGTAAAACCAATCCATCGGATCATTTCACAAACACATTATGTAATTATTAATTTATCTAAGATATCACAGACATCGGTGAAGAACAACATCGTGAGGAAACCTTTATTTAAGTCTGAAGTCACCAACCCGTCTTGAGCAAGCGTGATGATCAATACCAGTGCCTTTGCCCAGCTGTGGGACAGTTATAGGCTGTTTTTTTTTTAAATTTAAAAAACGTTGCTCCACACTAGCAGCGTGACAGTCGATCGCTCAGCCACTGCGCCAATCGTGTCGTCATTATTATTATTTAATCAGCGCTGCCTTTGGATGGTTGCTTTCACCTCTAACTCATTTTCTCCTTTTTCAGAGGAGTCAGATTCTAGTTCTAACCGGATGCATCTAAATACTAGTATTTCACATGGAGCTTGCGAAACTGCGTAATGTGATACCTCATTGTCAGACTTTCAGGCCCCTGACTCCTATAAGGACAATCCAAGATTTACCGACACACGGAGGCAAGTCGGTATGTAATGGGTGCTCACCCAATCTACTGAACAACCAAAACAAGCGTGGCATAGCCTAAAGATCAACCCGAATGGCTGTCGTCAACTATACCTGTTTTTTATTCACCTTTTACTGTTGTAGTATATCGATATAATATCTAAATTAATCCTCTATTGTCTTCATCTTCAACAATCTTGTTTTCTATTCGGACGTCACGTTGTTTGTTTTTTAACTAAGTAACAAATCCACCAACCTTCACAACTATTTAAATAACTCCAATCAATCATAAACACTTGTTATCATTCCCAAAGGTCAGTGGGTCACAAACCCGTTTCTTCCTAATCCTGTTTTCTACCACTCATTGTCTCATCTTACTCTATAAGTTTATCTAAAATGTTGATTAACTGTATCTAAATATGGTAATCAAAAATTACATAAGTCGCGCCGATTATTTCTGACAGGTTTTTATCTACTATAAAATTGTTTTGCTGAAATACTTAAGTAATGGCAGAGGAACAGGTATTTTTATACATTTATATCATATTGTCTTTATTGACATTTACCATCTTTAAACATTTTTATCCACTACGATGCGCAAACACTTCGCCTCAAAGCAAAAATAAACTGATTTTTACATGCTTAGCTGGATCAAAGCCTTGCGAAAAACTATAACACAGATGTAGTCCAAGCATGTCCTTGTGGGACCCCAACGATTCGTTTCTTTCACTACCTCTTTGAACGTCGCTTCTTTGAGCGCGGACAAAAGACGTCTGGGAACTTTGTACAATGATATTCACATGGACTGCTCTCATCAGAATTTAACTCTTTTGAATACCTAGTACTGGTTTCATTTATAGTACTAAAAACTGTTTGTTGTTGTTATTTTTTTTGTAAATGGCCTCATTTTTGCAAAATTTAGGTTAAGGTCGCAGATATAGATATCTGCATAAATCTGTTCCGTCGTACTCAATTCTATGTTTGAATTAGGAGAAGAAAAAAAGCGTTATTCACTTTTAAACGCATTTTTGTGACAGCTTTTTTATTGATTCTTTTTTTCCTTTTGCCTGCATACAAATACTATCACGCTTAAAATCTTTCGTAGTGCTATGAAACTCGCCAATTTGACCACTTTATACGATAAACCAAATTGTCTTTAATCGAATTACTGGAGTCCGGAGCAACTGCAACTCGAGTGCGGAAGACACAGTTTAACACAATATCTTGAGGTTAGCCAGTCGTCCTCCTTGACGATAGAATAAAATTGATTTCGGTAAACCAACCTTGACTTTTGCAGATGAAGAATTTAATTTCCATTTTAATGAAGAGGGGGAATAGGTGTTTCTGATTCAGCCAACCAGACTTCCAAAGGCAAATATCAAAAAAGGAGCAGATTCTCAATTCGACTGTATTTGTTTTGTATGTTTGTAACGCGTTTTGTTAGGTTAGTAGAAGATAAATAAGAACTCTCCAGCAATCCATGTGATTGTTAAGTTTAAGAGCTATGATGCTGAGATCAACAAGCAAAATCTCTACGGAAGTATAAATGCTGTAGCTGTAACCTACTACAAAGATTACAACAAAACAGCAAAGTAGATACTACTACATTTTCATTGCGAATGCTCGGAACCTAACATTTCAGTCTACACGACCTACTAATTTAAATTATACTAGGGTTTCGGGTAGGGTAGGCGTTTATCGGATGTACGCGTTGGCATCGGGATTAACAACCTCGTTATCCTTAATCAACGCTCTATCCATAGGATGTTCAATAAGGTATGTTCAGTTCGGGTGCCTCTAATTACGTAAGGACAAATCTCTCGGGAAAGGGGGTTAACAAATGACGCTGTGTGTCTGTACATATCTTTTTACTAGTAATATTTCTCGTCGTCATCACATTTCGTTGCCTTTTTCAATCCCGACGTTCCTATTGCTTTCCTGCTAGACAACACGTTTGACGATACGGTTGGCGCAGTGGCTGAGCGATCGACTGCTGCGCTGCGTGTTGCGAGTTCAAAAAATATTTGTATGGCCTACAAATAGTTGTTCTGGGTGTGGCTGTTTGTGTATGTGAGTTTAAATGTTTGTAAACGCACCCACGATACATGATAAATTCCTAGTGCGGGGCAACGTTTTAAAAAAACAACACGATGGCATAGAGCATTCGTCAGATTAATTTCGGTACTTGTAGAGTGAATACGTAACAAATCCTATTATCTAGTATTATTCAATCAGCCCAAACGTCCTGGGTCACTGAACTTGTAAAAAAAATAAGTACTATTGATATTTGACCAGTTTTTTTCAGCGTGCGGCGAAACTGTTACCTGAATTTTAATATACAGGCATCTGGAAATCAGCGGTGAATATTTGACATTAATGCTGTGATATAAAGTCAGTGTGATATAAAATCACCCTTAAGGGTGATTATCGATTGTACATATAGATAGATTTCACAATTCTTCTGATTATCTTCTATATAAAGTGTGACAAACTGTGTTTTCGAGCGTATGGCACTCGTGGGCTGCAGCTGAAAATCAGTATCAGGTGGCGGACTTGTGTTGCCATCTGGCATTATGCTGAGCTGAGGCCCTTTTGGCATTATTTATTTTATTTTCCTGATTTTCTTGATTTTCCTGATCTTTTGTTTTTAATTCTAAATAAACGCAATTTTCTTTCCTTTTTTCTTTCTTTTCTTTTATATAAGTACCTAGATACACTTGACCCTATACATAAATCTATATCTACTATATTTTATACTAATCTATCTATAAGCATAGCTGACGAGGTCAGTAAAGATGTCACTAAATAGTAAATGTTATCTAGCTATAAAGAGTTCCTACATCAATTCGTATTAAATTAAACATAACTGTGTCCTTGGTTTAATGATCGCAAGCGTTACTTCTGACCACGTGTAAAGTGTGAGTGTATTGAGAAATCATTAGCCTTTTTTTGCGTATGGGAATTCATCCCGCTCTGGGCGGAGCGGGTGAAAATGTCAGACTTGTACCGACTAAAGCCCACCCATGTTCCTTCTTCTTTGCACTTTGCGGTATATCTTTTGAGCAACCCCGGATATTGTTAGCCTAGTTGCTGGATACTTGATCGATAGTGATAGGCATCACGGACATGTATACATACTTGTATTCAACTACATCCGGTTAACTTGCAAGCGGATTAAAATAAAGTTGGGAAAAAGGCTAGACAGATGATGATGACTTAAACTGAACTTACTGAGAAACGACATTAACACGTTCACTGCGCAATAATTTACAAAGAACTTTCAGCTGGTGCGTTTGAGACCTAATGAGTCTCCTAAAAATACAGTTTTCTCATACTTAGAGAACTTTACACGTTAGATCCTCCCGCAAGGAGTGAATCAAACCGAATTTATTCAGCGCACAATACAAAAGTCCTGCAACAGATCTGATAGATCTCGTAATGCAACGAACGTGTTAAAAGATGATAATGACTGCCCAGATATTGTTGTACTTAAACTAAATTTAGTGACAAACGACATTCGAAGAACACTAGATCATTTAGACAAACGAACTCACATAACTGTTTTCTTTCTTTCCAGGTCACCAAAAAGTAAAGAAGAATGCGAGAGCGAAGCTCTCAAATCGGATGCAGAAGGGGACATAGAAGTGAAAGATGGCGGCGAAGGGGCACTAGAAGCAAAGATGTCGTTAATGAACGGCATCACAGTCATCGTGGGCTCTATCATCGGTAGTGGGATCTTCGTGTCTCCTACCGGGGTCCTCAAGTACACTGGATCTGTTAACGCTAGTCTGTTGGTATGGGTGGCGTCAGGGGTGTTCAGTATGGTAAGTTTTTTTTATATTTGTAACAACTTTATGCACATGTTAACAAAACACTGTACAAAGGCGGACTTAATGCCTTGGGAATTTTCGACCAGTCTACTTTAGGGTGATGCAGAGATAAAACATAGTAGGTGTAGGGTGCATAACAGAAAATATTTGAAAAATATATAACGATAAATACTTATTAACATAAATACAAAAAATAACTAAAAATAGTTAAAAATACATGAGGAAAAACTAACAACCATTTAATCTGGAGACGAATCTGCCAGCTTTTTTTTTTTTTCGGATGGTAAATCTTCTAATGACTTCCCCCGCTCTGGGCGGAGTGGGGGGCATGTCAGACTTGTACTGACTAAAACCCACCCATGTTCCTTCTATTGCCCTTTACGTTCCGGGGCCGCGGTATCTCTTTCGAACAACCCGCAACCCCGGCAAATCTGCCAGCTTAGAATCATTTTTTTGTGAAGTAGTTTTTTTTAGTAGTAGTAACCGCTATCCCTTATACTCATCTCTCTTTTGGATTATTGCAACCCTTACGTAAAGAAGGTTTAAATAAAACTGAACTGAAAACGTAAAACGACTAAATAATGTGTGGCTTGAACAATATTACCACTAGTAGGTAGTTATCAAGCGCTGATGCTTTTTACAAAATCTGCCATTCCGGTAGTCCTCATGTAGAATGTAATCAAGTAAAAAATCCGTTTTTTTAAATGCGTAAATGCGAGTCTACAGTTACCTTTTTTTCAGAACAAAGTTATTTATATCATTTTATAATCGACTTTATGTCTGCTGAATAATGTAGACATCTGTTTCGTTCACAATTCCTTAAGTACCTTTAAAGATCCCACGGGACTTACAAGTACCGGGACTTGGTAGAACCTACTCATTTTAAAACCAGTATAATAAGCCAATTTAAGAGATTGGTTCCTTATTGGCTGTAAGAGAAATGGTTTCAAAGCTTCGAGGGACTTATTAAAAACTGTTGGTTCACTTATCTCTGGTGTATTGTTAAAGTTTAGTATAAAATCCATTCTTTAATGTAAAATTTATTTTATGAGACTCATCTTTTGCTATAAATAATTGGTCCTTCGGTACTTTTCAAATTATTTATTTGTTTTAGTGTTCTGTATTAAAGAATGTTGAAAAGATGTTCAAGGACAGTGTCGATTACTGCCACCTGCTCTTTCTCAAGTCTCTTGGGTCGGTTTTATTACGAACTAGCATTAGTTCCTATTGTTTTATCAAAAGTAATCACTCTTGGTTGCTATGTCACATTTTCAGCGTAGTTACTAGGTAAACCCATGGTCAGAACGAGACCTTATCAATAAAAAGCATTACCCAAATCTGAGCATCAGTCTCGAGTATTAATAAAATAACGCAAACTTGAACTTTGATATCGTTTAAATATATGCAATAAAAACGATTCAAATACACATAAAAATAATATTATCTAGTACCTTAATATGGTGTTTATTGATCCACAACTATACTTAGGCTTTAAATCTTTGTAGAAGGAGAACATGGAGTTTTGGTTGGCTACACGTTTGGCTCTGTTTCAGTAGGATGAATATATGAGTGGTAGTAAGTTGAACTACGATCCAGTCTTCTGTGGGTACTTGAGTTGATGTAGCTTGTTCTGCAAGCGTATAGCCGCCAGAAAATTATGCAATAGCCGATCTTTTGCATCGTCCCAAATTCAGTGACATGGACTATATTAATTTTCGCCCTTGCCTATTATTTCTGCGAACTTTTGCTGCATAACATAATAAACAATCATATCTGTTATCCCTTAAGGGTTATGCAGAAGTGTAGGTATCTTATAGTAGGTACCTCTATACTTAACTAGTTAAGCTTTAGTCTCATGTAATAGGGGACAAGCCTATTGCCACCGACCAGGCACCAACTCAGACTCGAGGGTGCTGTATCTTACGCTAAACTTACTCACGTTTGAATTTGGTGATCTGTACAACTTTCAGCCTTCTATGTTAAGGGGTTCCGTACCTCAAAAGGAAATACGGAACCCTTATTGGATCACTAAATCACTTTGTTGTCTATCTGTGTGTCTGTCTGTCAAGACCCTTTATCTCAAGAACGCGTGGAGGCAACGAGTTGAAATTAAAACCCTATATTCAACTCTATTGTCCCTTTGTGCTGTAAAAAAAACAACCGTCTAAGTCTACGCAGTCACAAGTTATGGCTGTTTGTGTCGCAAGTTTGGACGAAAACCTCGCCTAGGTGCGCTAGTCTGACTCGCTCTTGGTGGGATTTTTTCTTTTTCTGTCGTGTGGTTAGTACCTAATCTGGTGTCGGAGTTTTTATGCCACACTTTGACTTAACATGCCATCGAGAAATAACTCTCTGGCATGGTGATTTCATCACAATGTTTTTTTTTTCTCTGATTCAGGTGATAATTATACAATACGCACATGAATCTTAAAAACCAGATATGCGTGCCTTATTTTTTTTTGGCTTGGGAAATCATCAAATAACTTTCCCCGCTCTGGGCGGAGCGGGGGGGAGTGTCAGACTATTACTGACTAAAACCCACCCATGTCCTTCTATTGCCCTATTGCGTTCCGGAGCCGCGGTATCTCTTTCGAACAACCCGCAACCCCGGCAGGCGGAGACCCTGGCAAGCCCCTCTGCTTTGAGGTAGATTTGCGTGCCTTGGGTTCTTTTCCATCTAAAATCAGATCAATCAAAGATCTTGTAAAATTATTATGATTTAAAACAGTGCCCGTGGAGTTTCTTGCCCATTCTTCTCCATAGAGATCTACGCTTTGTAATGGGCAACTACAGCACTTTCAAAAGTTATTTTGGATTGTGTCTGGGACTGTAGCTTAATTTTATTGTTTCTTGACATTAAAAAGTTCCTGTAATAGTCTAATTGAAATAAATGCTCTGATGTTGAGTTTCTATCTTCTATTCATTCACTTCTTCATCAAATAAACTGCAGTATTGCGTTATTACAAATCACATAATATGATTGCTGAATTCAACGTTATCAGAGTTTCGTATTATGTAGTCATCGTCGACATATTATGTACTGATATCACCACGTGTGTCATATATAGTTAAATCACGTATATGTATGTTATATATGTGTAACATAAATAAACCACTATCTATAACATGTTCGGCAGAACATTACATTAACGACAGTACATCGGGGAGGTAAACTTAAAATATTATTGTCTTCTTATTTTTTGCGGATGGGAAATCATCATATAACTTCTCCAGCTCTGGGCGGAGCGGGGGGAGTGTCAGACTTGTACTGACTAAAACCCACCCATGTTCCTTCTATTGCCCTTTAGGTTTCGAGGCCGCGGTATCTCTTTCGAACTATACGCAACCCTGGCAAGATTATTATTTGTCTAAGATGCTGTTTGGTTTTAGTAAATGAACAATTTCAACAATTGCAACTCTCATGAGGTAACAATTGCTGAAATTATTTCTACGGATCGGGGAAGCTTTTACTTGTTCATTCTGGTTAAGGTGAACACCTGAACAAAGTTTATTTGACAGATATTTTTTTTGGCTAAGATCATCAATTGGTTTCAATGATCACAAAAACAGTATAGTGAGCATCAGCTAACTCTACCGATCTTTTTTAGTTTGCTCTATCCCACTCCTAAGGAAACGCCCCCTCTTTCACTCCTTCCATTGTTCGCCTATCTACCGATTTTATTAATTATATTTTGTTAATAAAGCAAACAATAATTTTTATATCGCAAATAATTCAGCTAACCTTAAGTTGGAGATCTCTGCTACATCGATAGTATTTGGTCGAATTTAGCTTGTATTCAATTATACCAAACATTTTATTGCGGTCATGTGATTCAATTGTCAATAACTACCTACCTTTTTAATGCGGATGGGAAATCATCAAATTACTTCCCCCGCTCTAGGCGGAGCAGGGGGGAGTGTCAGATTTGTAATGAGTAAAACCCACCCATGTTCCTTCTATTAAGTACCCTTAATGTTCCGGGGCCGCCGTATCTCTTCCGAACAACCCGCAACCCGGGCAGGACGCACCTAGGGTTCAGAACAAACTTGTGATATAAACGACACATCGTTTTTAATACCTAATAAAAATCCCAAAGCTTTTTTAATAAAAAATAAAAATTATAACAACGTATCAATTCCTATCTCCATAGGGCATATTTCCTGCTTTAGCTAGTCACACCAAAATTGGTAAACACGACGATGGTTTTCTTTATCACAAGACTAGAAAGAAGTGATTTTGACAATGTTATCTTCATCAAATTCTGTGTAACATTATTGCACAACTGTTTATCCTGATCAACATTAAAACGAGTCTGTGGTTTGATAGCAGGATGTACCTACTCGACCGCATATTCCCACCATTACTAGTCCCACAAACCTACATAAACGAGTTACAAATGATAAATATCAAGCAATCAAAGTCGCCATTTTCCCATAGATCCATTTTGGAAAGCCAGATGGTCTCAAAACGGAACCTTTAATTAATTACAATCTGAAGAAAATTGGTCAATTAATGGCAGGTCTCATTGTTCACCATTCTATGTAACAGAAAACAAAAGGATACCACGTAAAGGGCTTTTATTTTTAAAGTTCAATACTTAGCCTTTTTTTGCAGATGGGAAATCACATCAAATCTCATCTCTCATCAATTCGTGGCGGAGTGGCAGACTTACTGATACCCACCCATGTTCTTTCTTTAATCCTTTATGTTCCGGGGTCGCAATATCTCTTTGGAACAACCCTCAACCCCATCTAGCGGTGGCCCTGGCAAGCCACTCTGGAGTTCAATAACCCTAAATTACATTTTCCTTAAGCTTGAAGAAACCCGAGAGAAAAACTGAAGATCATGTTTGTTTGACCTTCCTATCTTGCTTTTACTTTTATGATGCAGAGACACTTTTACAGCATAGCAAGTTTTCTTCTTTCATTCTACCTTGTCAAGCGTCACGATAACATTCACCATTTTTAACCGTCTTCAAAAAAGGAGGACATCATTACTTTTGACTGGGTGAACCGATTTTGATGATTCTTTTTTTATTAGAAAGCTGTCGCTTCCCATGTGGTCTCATTTTATTTATATTGCTTAGGTAGTTTATGAGTTATCGTCTATAATATATATTTTTCTCTATGTCTATATGGATGATCTGCTAATCTTTTAGTAACAATGGAAAATGAATACTCGATATAAAATAAGAGATATCATAATACCATAACTAAAACTGCTGAAATAAAAAACTTTTTGTAAAAACTAAAATCAACTTCCAAAAAAAAACTAAAATGTGGAAAATAACTTTATTTCCGGAAGTCCGTGGCAAAAAAGATTTTAGATTTTTTGTTCGGAACTCGGCTTTATTTTTTACAAAAAAGTTTTTTTTCTTTCACTTAGATATCATTCATCACACAAACCAAAGGAGTATTAATACACACATCAAAAGTATCTAGGGATCAACATATATTTTTGCAATAACTTTTCTCCTGATTGATATTAATTAAAATTTTCTTTAAGGATTCATCAAATAAAGTGTTTTCGTTTGTCACAGTAACGATAAACCAAGTCACCTTTGCATTAATAAAGAAATTTGCCATTTTCCTAATAAAGGGATTTTTGACATTTGAACCACTAACATTAAAGTTCGAAAAAAAGACTGAAATAACAGTTTTCTTTAAATTTTTATTGGGTAACTTAAACAATTAATAATCCGTGTTTCTACCGCGAACACTAACAACACAAGAACATCGGTTTGGCATACTCAAAATGAGTTCATCCAAATCACGCTGTGGAATGGCCGCCCATGTTCGTTGCAACAACAAAAAAAGGTCTTCTTGCGACTGGATACCCTCCATATTCGGCAGAGCTCTTCTCTGTAGCATATCCCATGCATGCTCAATCGGGTTCAAGTCTGGCGACTGAGCAGGCCAGGGCAGGACATTGATGTTAGCTGCGGCGAGAGTCTGTCTTACAACTCTTGCGGTGTGCGGTCGTGCATTATCATGCATTAACTGAAATAAGGGACAGATTTGCACTTGTAGAGGAACGATGACGTCTGATACAATCGTCTCAGCATAAATTTGAGCGTTGAGGTTGCCTCTGATCCAAATCAACTCAGTTCTTCCGCCGATCCAAATACCCGCCCATACCATGATGGTTCCACCACTATAAGGATGGACTTCCTGGCAGGATTTTAATCGCTGTTGGCGTCCAGGGGTTCTCCAGTGTCGTATACGTCTTGTATCCGGTCTCATACCAAAACGAGACTCATCAGAAAAGCACACGAAACGCCATTGTTCTTCTGCCCAATTTCTGTGTTCAAGAGCCCATTGATATCGTATCCTACGATTGTGCATTGCTATAGGTGGTACCCGTAGCGGTCTTCGGGAATGAAGGTTCACTTCATGCAAGCGGTTTCTGACTGTTTGGTCGCTAATTAAGTTCCCTGAAGAGTGATGAAGCCTCACGGCTAACATCATGGCGGTTATTGTTGGAGCTCTTCGAGTTAAGATTTGAATGTATCGGTCTTGTCTCCGTGTGGTGCAGCGATACCGTCCTCCATGGCGCTCAGCCACGGTACCAGTGCTTCGGTAACGTGTCCAAAGTCGACTGATAACACTCTGACTTGTATTCAGAGCTAAAGCTACAGTATGTTGCCGGGAACCAGCTTCTATCATTCCCACGGCTCTGAGCATTTCTTCCCTGCTTAAATGACGTCGCCGCTCCATAATAACGTTGGTTTTAATCAGTAGTAGGGAAACAGTAGCACTAATAATGTCTTCAATGCGTTGTATGTTTTTATAGGGAAAATATTGACAGCTTATTTTCATCTTTTACTCGAATTTGATTGAGAGTTCCTGATTCAAATTATGAAATGCACCAAAAAGGATCCACATAAATTTATAAAATCATAAATTTATTACAAAGCCACATCTCAATCTCAAGAAATCCGCATAAAAATGCTTGATCCCTAGACACTTTTGATGTGTGTAGTTAGGAGGGTTATTTTTTATTTGAATGAAATTTAAGTCAAATTAAAAAACGTTTAAAAAAAACTAGGCATATGACATTCTAATCTAACCTAAAAGTGAAAACATTGTATTTATTTTAAAACTCTTTTCTCATTCTCAGATAGGTGCATACTGCTACGCAGAGCTCGGCACCATGATTCGACTCAGCGGCGCCGACTACGCGTACATCATGGAGACGTTCGGTCCTTTCGCCGCGTTCATCAGGCTCTGGATCGAGTGCATGATCGTCAGACCTTGCTCACAGGTAAGAACTTAGAAATACACTTGGTACATTTCCAGTATAACGTGACCTGGCCTTATATAGATCACCCGTACACTGAGAGATTCGCATAAACAGTTTTTTTGTGTATTGATGTAAATTGGTAAAATATCCTATACCTTTCGTTGCTTTTGTTTCTCTTGTGAATAACGAACAAAGATTACTCAGGTCTAGTAGTAAATATTGTAATGTGGATACCTACGGACGTACTCTAACAAAAGTCAAACTAATTTACTTTTGAAACTTAACGGCCATTCATTATGGGATTACCGCAAGCCATTACAAGAGGATTATTTCGAGAAGGTGATCTGAAACATTGTAAATATTGATTGTAATGTTTAGAATTAAGAACTTTAGCATTTAGTATTATACAGGGCGGAACAGACGCCGGCGCAAAAACGATTACCACATATTCAGTAGGTAGGTATATCTATTGTCCTTATTGTAATAAGGTGAACTTATGTCGCCTGTGATACAGGTTCATCCTAGTACAGGCATCTTACTTAGTTTTACCTACATTACCATTAAGTTTGATTGTATACTAGCTTTTGCCCGCGGCTTCGCTCGCGTTAAATTCGGTAGCGCCTTATTGATTTGTAATAGCAACGCCAAGTTTTCCCGTTTCTTCCCTCATTCTCCCTCATATCCCACTCTTTTATAAAAAAAAATCGGTTTAGCCATTAAAGCGTGAAGAGGTAACAAACAAACAAACTCACTTTCGCTTTTATAATATTAGTAAGGATTTTTTACCAATTTAAACTATGAATATAGATATATAGTTCTGAATCCAGCTGTTCCATACCATTTTGACCGCGTCGGTGTCCCTTCCACCCGGCAACCTATAATAACGTTTTTACCGATCGGCACTGACTCAGCACTTAATAATTATTTCAGTCTGTTGAACGGCAAAGAACTTTTCAAGTCCACAATCGAATTCCAATACCTTTCAGTAAAATACTAGGGGTAGGTTTTAACATTATTGAATTTCTATATAACCTTGACATGTACCCTCGTATACATATTTCATAACTGTTTTATTTTATTGGCTCTGCAAGTTATTTTTATAGTTAACCTCATTGCTTTTTAGATAGCATCAGAACTTACCGTTGTATTGATTCGAAATTTGAATATACGTATGACGTAACAACTAAAGCTCAGTATGTCATCAAACACGGGGGAGTGATGACGTAATCTTATAGCGTAGGAGACACAAGAATGGAATACAAATTATAGCTTTCAGCGGCACGGTCAGTAATCCGATTAAGGGTGCCACAGCTTTTACTTTTTTATGAAAAAAGATGGATAAAAGAAATTTTATTACTAAAGTTGCACATTATGGTTTGAAGTATTTCTAGAATTGTTGTGAAGATACAAATAGTTTAACTTGGTCCTTAATTTGAATGTTATAGAACGCATAATTCAAGTGTTTTTACATAAAATACTTAAAGTAAATAAAAATGTATAAAATAAATATCTTGGGACAACTCACACACGGCTATCTGATCCCAAGCTAAGCAGAGCTTGTGTTATGGTAACCAGACAACTGATATACATACTTATATAATTTATAAATACATACATATTATAGATAAATCACACCCAGACACAGAACAAACAATCATGCTCATCACACAAAGTTTGTCCTGGGTGGGAATCGAACCCACGACCTCCGGCTCAGCAGTCAGGGCCACTAACCACTAGACCAACAGGCCCGTCAAATCGTATCAAGTATAATATCAATTTCGCCATCATCAATGAAACAACCCTCAGTGCTTCCATAAACATTTCGCTCACACATATTCCCTCAAAGTAAATAAAATACCGCACAAGCTCCCTGGTTTCTTCTTTATTAAATTTTCTAACTTTATACGACAAAAAAGAAAATATGAATTACAATAATGTTGTATTGTAATTCTTTTGCTGTAGACATTTCCCTTATTGACGCCCAACGTGGGGCTTATGTTTTCTTCATTGGAATTTATTTTACCGCGACAAAAGATTTCGGTTTATTGGTTGATAAAGTTCAACCAATTTTGCTGTTTTTATTAGGATACGACATACGACACAATATTGCTACAAAGACCTGTTTCACTGATTCTTTGATATTTGAAAATGGCGCCCAACATGGGACTTATTCAAATGACATTTTCATCGGATTTCTGTTACTGTGAATCTACACTTGTTGATAAAGTTGATTGACCTGATTTCAAAATATTCTTTACAAGTCTCCAAACATTATTGATTTAGAGATTTGTTTCATTTCATTTTCACTCTTATTGACAACACGGGTCTTATTTGAATGTTATTTCAATTTAAATTTGTCGAGACATAGAATTGAACTCTGCTGACTGATAAAGTTCATTGAACCCTATTTTGTTATTTATGGAGATACAATATTACTACAGAGATTTGTTATACTGCCAATATACGCCTTTATAGGATTGTCCGTCCAACGCAGATCTTTTTGAAATGTCATTTCCATTCCATTGGGTTTCTATTATTGTGACAATAGCCTATGTTTATGTAAATACAACTCAATATTGCTACAGAGATTTGTTACACTACTGTACTACGTCTACCTACATTATCCTTTATTGACGCCCAACGTGGGACTTATCTAAATGTCTATTGGATTACTATTATTGTCTATTGCTCTGACATCAGATTGAACTCTATAAACCGTATTGATTTACGAAATTCACCGAACTTTAATTTGTTACTGTCTTTATGAGAACAACATAATATTTGTTTTATTCTACTACTACTATTTTTCTTATTGACGCCCAAGGCGGGTCTTATTTAAATGTTTTATTCCTTTGGATTTCTCGTGTTGTGACACAAGATTGAACTTTATTTGATCGTAAATTTGCTTTTAGTTTAGAGGAAGCTGATTTTAGTTTAGAGCAAATAACGTTTTGTTTGATGTAGCTTACTGTGACATTCAATTGGCGCCCAGCTGTTTTTATATTACGCATATAATTGATTTGAAAGTGGAGTTAATGAAACTAGCCCGATATACGAAACAATACTAGTATTTTACGTGGCTTTTTGAGGCTCTTTTGTGGAATATTGAGAATTAGAATTACAAATTCCAATTCTCAATATTCCTTTTATATTAACTATGTAAATACTAAAACATTTACTACAGTAAAATTCATTAACCTCTATAATTTTTGGTATTAGAATTTAAAAGGCAGAAGCGTATTTGGAGACGGAATACTAAAACACCGTCTGTAACTAAGCCTCGAGGGACCACTATCCTCTTTAGATGTACCGAGGGTAGGAAATTCATAGAATTTTTCACAAGGCGATTTATTTTGTTCGTCCGCAAGAATACGGCGTAAACGTCTGAAGTTATTTGACCGGGGAGAGATAGTCTCGCAAATAACTTAAAGCGTTGAGGTAACCTCTGAAATGTACATTTACTTACCGATTTGTACTTTCAGCATCAGATTAAATGTCAATTCAAATTTACTTCCTTAGCACATCCTCCTAAAATGTCCAAATCAATCAAATCAAAATATTTTTATTTTACATAGGCCTACATGGGCACTTATAAAACGTCGAGAAAAGATGCACGGTTCGGGTTGGTCGTTTCCTATGGAGAAGAACCGGCAAGAAACTCCATGGTTACTCCATAATCATAAATCCCCTTTACTGCCTTCGCAAGTGACGCCATCTTTGTTTTCAGGCGATCGTGGCGTTAACATTCAGCGTGTACGTGCTGAAGCCCATATTTCCGGAGTGTGATCCTCCTGAGAACGCGACCAGACTGCTTGCGGCCTGTTGTATATGTGAGTATAGTTTAATGACTTTTTGAAGAACTTAAGACACCAGTGGCTGGGTTTAAGTGGTTGCTAAAGGCGGAGAACAGGGTATTTGTGGCTAAGTAATGTAAGGGCTGAGAGCTAGGCTACTTAGCCTCTTCAATTAACTTTAATGGAACAGAAGAATGACGGAGTAGGTAATGATACAGGGTTTTCTAATTACCTACGTTATTTTTCTTTTGTATTTATGATACGACTTATTTAAATTGTATAGCCCAGTTTGTAACATCTCAACTATCAAATATCAAACTATGAAATAAAAACAAACGACCTAAAAGATCGTCTGTCTTTATTATTCTTGATAGAAAAGATACAGTTCATTAAATAATTTTAATTTAATTTGAAGACTTCCATCTGTTTGTAAGAAAAAAAAATTGAAATTTGACGAGAATGGTCACTTCTCTATTTTGTCGACTGTACATGGCCAACACCGAGCTGGACTTCTCTAAGTTTGATGAAATTACATCAAACGAATTCCTGGAATACCTAAGCCCGCCATCTTGGTCTTTGTCCCACTTTACGCGGTAGTAATCAACTTTGAGCGACGTGTCTTGAATCGCTAAATGACCTATCCTCCATTTACAAAACTAATTTCCATGAGTTTTATGTTATGAAAGTTTTTCGTTTTTTCTGGACCTCTTGTAAGAATTTTTCCTTAAAATTGATAAGTTAGAATTTTTAAAAGGTAACCTTCAGTTTTGCCACAAATTACTTAATACATTTATTGTTATTATTTATTTATTCAGAAAGGCATCAAATCCCAATATCTTTCGTAAATATAAAATTCCCGTGTCACAGTTTTAGTTGCCATAATCCTCCGAAACGGCTTGACCGATTTTTATGACATTTTATTATGTATACTAGCTTTTGCCCGCGGCTTCGCTCGCGTTAAATTCGCGGTAACACAGTTCCCTTTCCTGATTTGCAGGTACCTGATACCTGTAGTTTTTGCCCTAGCGCCTTATTTATTGCTTTAGCAATGCTAAGTTTTCCCTTTTCTTCCCTCTTTCTCCCTCATTTTTCACACTCTTTTTTTAAAAAAATAGCCTATGTCCGTCTCCAGGGTCCCTACTATCTCTGTACCAAAATTTATCAAAATCGGTGTGGCCATTTAGGCGTGAAGACGTAACAAACAAACAAATAAACAAACAAACTCACTTTCGCTTTTTAATATTAGTAATAACAATAAGGATTCGTTACGTCTGAGAATCGGTCGTAATCAATTTTTCATACCCATAAGTTAATTTATAAGGGTGGCCCTCTTCAGAAGGGGATTAGAGCAGCGGGTGAAACCGCTAGGCACAGCTAGTAAAAATAGAAAACTTAATAATTCAAAATCAATATAGTTATAAAACTCATTAGAAATATTATCACTACCACAACAACGTTATAATTATAATTTTAAAATATCCATTATAAATCAATCCATTATAAAAAATAAAATTGTCTCTTCCCAAAAATCTTTGAAAGGTTCTTGACTATTAGTAAAGCGTTGCAATTGTTTTTTTTGCCACAGTAAAACTTATTTTAATGAGTTTCCACCCCAAACACATTTTACCACGGCACGAAGAAATATGTACCTAAGTTATTTTAATACGTTCTGAGACCCCACCCCCACTTCGACCCCTGCTAGCGGATTCCTCTCCGCTCCGATACGGTCCTATATTTATATTATTGTCCCAGTTTCCAATCTTAAAGAATTAATACTTATGGAAGATTATTGTTATTTTTTACAAGGTTTACGTCGTAATCGTGATTTCAGAAAGTATTTAAAAATATATGAAAGTTTTTAAGAGTACTTATATTTAATATCTCTCCTGTTGCATTAATTTCCTAGATGACCAATAATGTTAAAGGAAAAGTACTCGGAAGGCTGGTAGCATTACCGCCGTAATGGCGGTAATGCTACCAGCATTATTAGACTATATTTAAGTTTTAAGTATACCTAATCATATCCTTATTTGCAAATTTCTCAATTTGAGTAAGGTTTGCTGTAAGAAACCCAATTCTGGGTTAAGCTCGCCATTGTGCATAAGCATTAGTATTGCAATTTGTGTGTTTATTTTTTTATTTAGTGCGCAATCATAAATAAAAACTGCACAGGGTCCGCATAACCTCAAATAAACTAATCAATCCCGATCTGAGTTAGTGAAAGAGTACCAAACATCCAATATCCATCCAGATATCATCACAAACCTTTGTCTTTATAAAATAGTAGCTTTTGCCCGCGGCTTCGCTCGCGTTAAATTGGGGGTAACACAGTTCCTCTTTCCTGATTTGCTGGTACCTGCTACCTGCAGTTTTTACCCTTGCGCCTTATTTATTGTAATAGCAAAGCTAAGTTTAGCCTTTTCTTCCCTCTTTCTCCCTCATATCCCACTTTAAAAAAAAATAGCCTATGTCCGTCTCCTGGGTCCCAACTATCTTTGTACCAAAATTCATCAAAATCGGTTTAGCCATTAAGGCGTGAAGAGGTAACAAGCAAACTCACTATCGCTTTTATAATTTAGGTAAGAATTACTGTGAAAGTAGAGTTTTGACTTAGGTACTTTTGTCTAAGACATCAATATCTTGTCCCCAGTGCTGCTAACATTCGTGAACTGCTGGTCAGTCCGCGCCGCCACGAGGGTACAGGACTGGTTCACGTACGCCAAGCTGTTGGCGCTCTTCATCATCATCGCTGCCGGTATCTACCAACTTTGCAGAGGTATGTATCCTGGTTATTGTTTTAGTTTTATTATTCGCTTTTTAGGACTCATCATCTGCCTAGCCTTTTCCCAACTATGTTGGGGTCGGCTTCCAGTCTAATCGGATGCAGCTGAACATCAGTATTTTACATGGAGCGACTGCCTATCTGACCTCCACAACCCAGTTAGTACTGGGTAATGCGATACCCCTTGGTAAGACTGGTTGTCAGATTTTCGGAACACTGACTACCTGTAACGACTGTCAGTGATCTACACTGACAGTCGACTGTCAGTGATCTACACTGACAGTCGTTACGTTGCTTTTTAGGACTATGTACCATAAAAAGAAAAATGGAAGTCTATAGAATCACTTTGTTGACCCTGTCAACTTAGGGTTGTTTCAAAGGGATACCGCGGCCCCGGAACATAAAGAGCAAAAGAAGGAGGATAGTTCTAATTTAAAAAAATAATTGTTCTTATTTTTTTTAAATCATAAATCATTTATTTCTTTGCAAACATGGGTATAGTGTATAGGTGTTTTTTGTAGTAGAGGTCTCCATATTTTACCGTCACATGGGCATGCAAAGGTTTTACAATTTTCAAATTAAAAATATCTGGCAGATTACTGAAAACCAAAAAGTAAAAATTAAAAATCAAAATGTCAGCGTGGTCACAGTAATAAAGAACACTAAATTAATGATTTGAAATCGTAAGTTAGTGTCACAAGTGAATGTTTCTTAACGAAAAAACGAATTTGTAACTTGTTTTGATTTTCGCACAGCCTTTATGTTTAACTATAATTTTTCATGTTGTTGTTTGTTATATTTTTGGATTTAAATAGGTTTAAAACAGTTTAAAATTGGTTAAACCCCGCCTTAAAACTATACACGGGACGACATTGCTGGAAATTCCTTACTATTTGGCAAGCCTAGCTTCAACCTTCCCAACAGTTTTATCTACTAGTACTTATAATTGCAAAGTCCAAGATGAAGTAAGTTGGAATGCTTGCTCAATTACTGATTAAACACATTGATCAGCCTTGGACATCTTAAAACATTTGTTCAAACAGATGTTACCTACTTTATTCCGTTTGAACAAATATAACATTACGCTATGGAGAATGTGTAATTGATTCGATGACGAAAAATGAGGTCACTCCTGTAACCTTGTTCGTGATGGAAAACATTTCTCCTGTATCATGCTTTCGTTTACAAACATTTAAACTCACATACAAACCTAGAACAACGATCTATAGGCCAAAAAAATATTTGATTCGTGTGGGGATAGAAACCGCGACATCACTCAGTCAATGCGCCACCCGTGCAGTTACTCCGGGCGTCGGACGCCGCGAGACGACTCCCGGCCACCGTGGATCGTAGCTCACCGTCTGTACGTCTAGTGATGACAGGCCGTGTCGACGGCGCGTTCGTGTACCATGCGCGCTTTAATGAGATGTCAGCAAAGCAGAGGGGCTTGCCTGAGCCACCGCCTGCCGGGGTTGCGGGTTGTTTAAAAGAGATTCCGCAGGCCCGGAACATAAAGAGCAAAAGAAGGAACATAGCATTTCCCCCGCTACACTCTTGAGTGGGGGAAGTTATTTGATGATTTTCCATCCAAAGAAGGGGTAACATTTTGCAAAATCTCGTCTTCGTGTGGACCTACGTCTTAAAAGCATGTTCCATGCAAAATTTAAGACTCCTAACTAAACTGTAGTTTTTAGATTATTTTTATATTGTACTAGCTTTTGCCCGCGGCTTCGCTCGCGTTAAATTTGGGGTAACACAGTTCCCCTTTCCTGCTGATTTGCAGGTACCTGCTACCTGTAGTTTTTGCCTTTTCGCCTTATTTATTGTAATAGCAATGCTAAGTTTTCCCTTTTCTTCCCTCTTTCTCCCTCACATCTCAATCTTTAAAAAAAATATGCCTATGTCCATCTCCAGGGTCACAACTATCTCTGTCAACATTCATGAAAATCGGTTTAGCCATTTAGGCGTGAATACGTAACAAACAAACAAACTCACTTTCGCTTTTATAATATTAGTAAGGATTTAGATATTACAACAAAAAACTTGTTTTTTAAACAGTCAGGCTAGACAGACCACTAAAGAATTTGATTGCGTTCATTATTACTCAATCGCGTTTACGACACGATAGTTTTTAAACTTGACCGTGATCCACTTACGTTCATGCAAATATGACGCTTAGAAATAGAAACAGCTGTTACATCATTAGGTTTTATTGTGTTTTTATTCAAATTTTTAATGAGGCTTTTGTGAGAAGACTTTTGTGAGTAGGTACCAAATATGACTGGAAAGTACCTATACTATCTAACGTCACGTTGACGTATGTCTACATCTCACGTCTTCGCAGTCTGGATATGCCCCGTTGATGGCAATAGGTTAGCCCTGGAGGTCCTTAGGAGGCTAGGAGGCTCCTACGGACAACTCACAGGGGACATCCTTACTAGGTAATATTATAAAAGCGAAAGTGAGTTTGTTTGTTTGTTACTGTTACCTCTTCACGCCTTGAAGGCTAAACCGATTTTGATGAATTTTGGTACAGAGATAGTTGGGACCCAGGAGACGGATATAGGCTATTTAAAAAAAACTGGGATATGAGGGAGAAAGAGGTAAGAAAAGGGAAAACTTAGCTTTGCTATTACAAAGCAATAAGGCGCAAGTGCAAAAACTGCAGGTAGCTACTGCAAATCAGGAAAGGGGAACTGTGTTACCCCGAATTTAACGCGAGCGAAGCCGCAGGCGAAACCTAGTAAAAGATAACTAGCGAAATGAGTTTGTACACACGGTGAATATGATGACACATCAACTGTAGATTTTCTGTATGATGAGAGATCCGCATAAACTGGTTTTGTATAGATTGATGTGTCGTCGTATGTACTATTAGGTACAACTCTCCCTAATGAACGTCTCTTCTTAGGTGTCTACTTGAGAACGGAGTTGGTTCAGTGACAGCGCCCTGACTTTTGAGTCGTCAGTCGATGTTTTAAAACGGCGCGGGCGGCGGCGTAGGAAAACATCTTGAGGATAAAATCTGGTCGACCGAAACGTGAATTTTGATTGCGTGACAGTAACAGAATTATCCCACTGTACACTGATACTTTATGGCCAATGGGTAATCCTTACTAATATAATAAAAGCGTAAGTGAGTTTGTTTGTTACGTCTTCACGCCTAAATGGCTAAACCGATTTCGATGAATTTAGGTACAGAGATAGTTGGGACCCTGGAGACGGACATAAGCAATTAAAAAAACAATTGAGAGAGGGAGAAAGAGGGAGAAAGAGGGAAGAAAAGGGAAAACTTCGCTTTGCTATTACAATAAATAAGGCGCAAGGGCAAAAACTTCAGGTAACAGGTACATGCAAATCAGGAAATGTTACTGTGTTACCTCGAATTTAACGCGAGCGAAGCCGCGGGCAAAAGCTAGTGAAATTATAAGACACTCCACCAAGCGGGTTCAAGAAGGACATACGGCTGCGTGTAAAGCTATGACTGCGTATTTTTCGCACAGCCCCCGGGGAACCCACCCCACGTGTACCGCTCCCCTTTAAATGAAGCATAGACTTTTTAATCTTATCATTGGGTCCCATATGCTAGGGTGTATTAGCATTAACGGGACGATAGACGACCATTTAATAGAAACTGCACACTTCTCTTTTCTCTTACAAAACGCATTTTTAAACGAAGAATGGAATCCATTGTACCTACTTACAAAGGGAAAAAAAGAAAGCTTGACCAAAGTCGCGAGTCGCGAGGTCGCGAGGTCGCGAGTTGACTACAACAAAAATAGGTAAAATCAGAAGGTGCTAACTCGCGCGCAGACGCGAGTTTATGAGGCGCGAGTTGACAAATAAGTCCTTTTTTTGGGTAAGAAATCATAAAAATTACTACTCCCGTTCTGGGTGGAGCGGAAGGGAGTGTCAGATTTGTACTGATTAAAACTCGTCCATGTTCCTTCATTTGCCCTTTGTGTTCCGAGATTACGGTATCTCTTTTGAACAAACTCCAGCCCGTTGTAACAAGCTGGCTATCCATTGATAGTACTACTCTAATTAACTGGTCAACCAGTACGATACGACGAGTATATTTAACGGCAATTTAACAGAGAAAAAAAACTCATGGACGTCGCACACCAAACAATAGTTTACCACAAAAGCATCCTGATCAACAATAACTCAATCGCATGAACCAGTCAGCAATGAGCTCAACGAGCCATAGATAACAGGGCGATTGATAGCGGAGAGCAATCTTCGCGCAAATTGATTCAACACTTGAACATTCCACCAGGGATTCCATTAAGATCGTTGTGGAAGGTTATCATAAGTATGGAATAATATTAATTGATTTGATTTTATTTTATTGATTTGGTCATTGACACGGCTGGATCCTAGAGGTCTCGATTTTTAGTAGGTAAGCTGATTTTTGTGACTTTGTCGAGCTTCATTGTCTTCTGGTGATTCTGGCTTTCGGAAGTCGCAATGGTTTCGTGAAAAGATTGGGGACAATCCCGTCTGGATTGTTAGATCAGACGTCTTTAAAAATATAAAAATAGTAGCCCACCGGTATCGGGAACAGGATCCAAGCTACCCGCGGCGGCGGTCAGGGCTCCAGAGAAAGGAACCTCCTAACAATACGAGCCGTGTCCAGGAGTACCGCTTTTTGTATCAAGCCCTTGATCCAGCTGCCTAACGAGAGCCTCCTCAGGTATTGGTCGAGCAATTAAGCCATTGGCTGTATTAGACCCATTATTAGGTATCTTCGGATTTCTTAGAAGCCAATGCGACGTGATGATGAGATGAGAGTTCTAAAACTCGCTGTAGAAATGGGAACCCCAGGTCATAATTACGGGGTTGCGGGTTGTTATAAAGAGATACCGCGGCCCCGGAACGTAAGGGGCAATAGAATGAACATGGGTGGGTTTTAGTCAGTAAAATTCTGACACTCCCCTCGCTCCGCCCAGAGCGGGGGAAGTTATTTGATGATTTCACAACTGCAAAAAAAGGGCAGTATAATACATCTACAGAATATTTTTTTAGGAGAAAAAGAGCACAATGGTAACGAGGTAAATATTCAATTAACTATTAAATAGGCTTTCGTGTTCAGTGTAATATGGCCGTGACATTAAGATCGAGGAAAAAATATTCACTCTTACAGATGGCGATGAAAAAACGATGAATGAGGGATTGCGGCGTTCTCGGCAATCTGGTCAAGTTTGTAGGTTTGATTTGGCGAATTAGGATAGGTTTTTTTTTGCAAACACTTGTAGTTTTTAGGTTTCCGTAGTACAGAAACCTAAAAACTACAAGTGTTTGCACATGGAAAAAACAGCATCATTAAAGGAACATGTCTGTCTGTCTGTCAAGACCCTTTATCTCAGGAACGTTTGGAGGACCGTAAACTTCAGTTTCACCCGCTGCTCACACCCGCTTGTTATCTATATCCTATCCTTCCTACTAATAATATTATACATTCAGTCAAAAAAGTATCTGGAATGGATGATTTGTTTATGGTTCCAAATTAATTTTTTTGTTTTTTTTTGTAGTTGTTAGATTGGCACAACTGTTTTCCATTTTGGCGCGGAGTTTGAGTTGCATCTGTTATTTATATTAAATACAGTGCTGGTTTTAATAATATCATATATAGTGTGTATTGCGAATTTCATAATGGACAAAAATATCGAACAAAGAGTTTGTCTTAAATTTTGCATCGCCAATGGAATTTCGTGTTCGGAGTCACTGAAAATGGTACAGAAGACTTACGGTGAATCGACTTTATGAAAAACTCGTGCTTATGAGTGGTTCAAAGCGTTCAAAAGCGGTCGAGATGTGATGGAAGATTTGCCTCGCTCTGGTAGGCCCTCAACATCTGCAACTGAAGTTAACATCGCAAAAGTGAAGAAAATAATGACTGAAAATGCCCATTCAACTCTTAGAGAGATAGCCGCCGAACTTTCTGTATCTCACGAGTCGATCCGTACCATTGTAACTAATCATTTGGGTATGAAACATGTTGCTGCTCGGCTAGTCCCAAAAGATCTGAATTTTCTCCAAAAACTCAATCGCATTAAAGTCGCTGAGGACATGCTAGAACGAGTCAGTTCGGACCCAACATTCATGAAACGCATTGTTACTGGTGACGAGACGTGGGTTTACGAGTTTGACATGCAAACTAGTCAACAAGCTTCGGAGTGGCGCCTTCCAACTGAACCGAAACCGAAAAAACCACGCCAAAGTCGATCAAAAGTCAAAGTCATGTTGACTGTTTTCTTTGACTATCGCGGTGTTGTGCACTCTGAATTCTTACCGGAAGGTCTAACGGTAAATAAAGAATATTATTTGAGCGTTATGCGGCGTTTAAGAGAGCAAATTCAACGAAAAAGGCCAGATTTGTGGAAAGAAAATTCTTGGATTTTGCACCACGACAATGCGCCTTCGCACAAGGCTATCATTGTGAACGAATTTTTGACCAAACACTCAACAAATACCATCCAGCAACCACCATATTCACCAGATATGGCTCCTGCTGACTTTTTTCTTTTTCCTAAACTCAAATTACCACTTCGTGGCACCCGTTTTCAATCGATAGAAGACATAAAGGAGAATTCGCGGCGAGAACTGAACTCAATTCCGGAAGCAGCGTTTAAAAAATGTTTTGATGAATGGATTATTCGTTGGCGCAAGTGTATCGTTTCTAAAGGAGCATACTTTGAAGGTGATAAAATAAGTTTGGATGAATAACAGACATTTTGTGTATTATTGATCTTTTCCCGGTACTTTCTTGACAGAGTAGTAAATGCGAAAATTTGTGAGTATGGATGTTTGTTTGAACCTCTTTCACGAAAAAACTACTGAACGGATCTTGATGAAATTTGGCACAGAGGTAGATTATAGTCTGGAATAACACATAGGATACTTTTTTTATCATCACGCGGGCGACGCTCGTACGACGCGGAGGAGCTCGTGGCTAAATAATAGCAGCCGCTCAGTTCGATCTTTAGGTTAAGCCGCGCTTGCCTAGGTTGGTCTGTGGATGGGTGACCACCCGTTACATAACGAGTTTCCTCCGTGCCTCGGAAAGCATGTTAAGCTGTTGGTCCCAGCTGTCATTTGTAGATCTTTGACAGTCGTTACAGTAGTCAGTGTCCCGAAAGCCTGACAACCAGTCTTACCAAGGGATATCGTATTACCCAGTATTAACTGGGTTATGGAGGTCAGATAGGCAGTCGCTCCAAGTAAAATACTGATATTCAGCTGCATCCGGTAAGACTGGAAGCCGACCCCAACATAGTTGGGAAAAGGCTAGGCAGATGCTGACGCGGGCGACGCCGTGGGGTGCAGCTAGTACATTATAAGACAAAATCACCGAGTCAAATCTCAGAAACTAAAAGTGTTAGGAGTCTCAAATTTTGCATAAGGGATCCTTTTGGGACGTAGGTGTCCACTAAGACAGTATTTCGCGAAAATTCAACCCCTTAAGGGATGAAAGACGGTGACAAAGTTTGTATGGGAGAACGCGATTCCTAGACCAGTTTGACCTGAAATTTTGCATAGGCATTCCTTCACGAAATTAATAAACTATATAACACCACGCTACGATACAAGGAGCTGCAGTGGGTGCAGCCGCCGGGCGCAGCTCGTATAGCTGACACTCACAAAAAAAGTGGCTTTCTATTGGTAAAAGAATTTTCAAAATCGGTTCAGTAGATCCAGAGATTATCCCGCACAACCTCACATACTTTACCTTTTTTATTATTACTAGCTGTGCCTAGCGGGTTCAGCTGCTGCCCAGATCCCCTTCTCATTTAGAGGTATGAAGAATAGATGTTGACCGAATCTAAGAACTACCCGATTAGCAGACAAAGTTTTATACGTACCTATTGGTCCAGCAGTTTCGGAGGAGTTTAGTAACCACGTGACACGAGAATTTGATATCCTTACTAATATTATAAAAGCGAAAGTGAGTTTGTTTGTTTGTTACGTTTTCACGCCTAAATGGCTAAACCAGTTTTGATGAATTTTGGTACAGAGATAGTTGGGACCCTGGAAACGGACATAGGGTTTTTTTTTAAAAAAAAGATTGAGATATGAGGGAGAAAGAGGGAAGAAAAGGGAAAACTTAGGATTGCTATTACAATAAATAAGGCGCTAGGGCAAAAACTACAGGTGGCAGGTACCTGTAAATCAGGAAAGGGGAACTGTGTTACCCCGAATTTAACGCGAGTGAAGCCGCGGGCAAAAGCTAGTAGTAGATAAAGTAATTAGAACTCATTTTTTACAAGGAAAGTATTGTTAAAAAAAAATGTTCAGTCAAGTAAAAACCCGTTGCATTTCTTGAAAGTGAGCTAGATCCATGTCAAACTAATGCTCAGAGCGAATTTAAAAACATGAACAACATTTAAAAATTATGAATAAACATTGTCAAGCAATTACGGGTAACTGAGCAGTATTGCTCATTGACTTATTCATTGTTAGTTAGGTAATTATTAGCTAATTAACTTAAGTAGAATAATCTTGTACAGCCGTAGGTCCCAGCTGTTATTTTAGATCTTTAACCTGAGAAAGTCTTAATATTTTTTTTTTTTAACGTTGGTCCACTCTAGTAATACTCTCCTGTATCGTGGGTGCGTTTACAAATATTTAAACTAACGTACACAAACAGCCAGACTCGAAACAACTATCTGTAGGTCAAATTAGAAGAGAAAATGATAGAAAAATCGCGTACAAACATCTCCTGAATCGTGAATGCGTTTACAAACATTTAAACTCACATACACAAACAGCCAGATCCAGAACTACAGACTACCTGTAGGGCAATTAGAAGAGTGAAAATGGTGCCGATAGAAAAATCGCGTCCAAAAATTTGAAGGCGGTTAGTAAAAATGACAACATAGAATTATAATCATACTTAATCTTCCAATTTTGCACCGCTTATGTTACTGAGACAGACAAATTGATGTCGTAGTCCACCCTCTTGTTTTAAACCTTTGTAGACCTTTTATGTACACACGACGGCAGGTCAACCTATTCTAAACTATTATAACCTGATCTGACTACCACGGATTGCACACCGTAGTAGAGAGACCAGCCTAAAATGGTTTTGGTGTAGGTTGATGTGGTTAAAGTTCAAGTCAAAACTAATCACAATACTATCAGTCTCTGTTTCTGTGCGGTCTATATTCCATCACCAGTTAATATTAATGTTCTGGAGCATTATATGGAGAATGCAGGCAAAGTAATTAGTAAAGAAGGTAACACTTTCATTGCAGGAGACTTTAATCTGACTGGCATCAATTGGCTAAACAGCGATGACTGTAGCTTCCTAGTCCCTGAAACCACAAATTGTTTAACTAGCCATCTTTTTACGGAGTTTGTTGCGTTGAATGGCTTAGAACAGTTTAATAATGTCAAGAATAGTAAATCAAGGGTCTTAGACCTAGTTTTAGCTAATATAGCTGATATTAGGGTGAAAGAATGCAATGATTCCCTATCTAAGTTAGACACACATCACCCTCCTCTATTGATCAACTTAAATATAAGCCTCGAAAGAACCCTCAATTCCAGTATGTTGCCTACCCGTAACTATCACAAGGCTGATTACCAAGCCATAACACAAAATCTTGACTCTATTGACTGGACATCAACATTGGAAAGCTGCGGATCCATAGACGACATGGTTGAAATATTTTACAAAAAGGTCATGGGTGCTATAACAAACCACGTTCCTTTTTCATATAAAGTAAATAAAAATAAACAACCACCGTGGTTTACGAAAGACCTCAATAAACTACTTAAGCAAACGTATAACCTTAGAATTCGAGTAAAAAAATATAACAATGCTATGGATAAGATTAGTTTAGGGTTCTTGAAGGAAAGATGCCGGTTATTAAACAAATCATCTTATAATAACTATATTAAAACTATAGAAGCTAGAATTAAAACGAATTCCAAATACTTTTGGACATATATTAAACACAAGCGTAAAAATAAAAGCACAATACCGGAAAAAATGATCTTAGACAATGAAGTAGCTGACAACAGTGCCGATGTCTGTCAACTTTACGCAAAAAACTTTTCATCTGTGTACAATCAGAACACCCCTAAACAGCAAAACAACACATCGGGAGTTTTATTGCACTGTGGCAGTCTGAATGTTTTAAGTTCTATTTCACTTACGGAGGAAATGGTTGCTTGCAAACTGAAAAGTCTGGACGTTCGCAAAGGACCAGGTCCTGATCAACTTCCACCAATTCTTCTTGCTAAGTGTGCCAAGTCATTCGCGACGCCCTTAAGTTATATATATAACCGTTCCCTCGAGTCAGGTTGTTTCCCAACTGCGTGGAAGAGGGTTAAAATAGTCCCTATTTACAAAAATGGTCGCAAAAACGATATTAAAAATTATAGACCAATATCGATTATTTCCACCATCCCTAAAGTTTTCGAGTTATTAATTTATCCTTATCTGTACAATCACTTGAAAAACGACATAGTAGACAACCAGCATGGTTTCTTTCGAGGTAGATCTACTCACTCCAATCTGGTCGCTTTCTCAGAGAATGTGATAGGGTATGTTGACCAACGCATTCAAGTTGACGCAGTTTACACTGATTTTAGTAAGGCATTCGACAAAGTGGACCACCAACTGTTGATACAGAGACTAGAGAACCTCGGAATCCATGGTCCTCTATTGATATGGTTTCAGTCATACCTAAGAGAACGTATGTCGTTCGTTGTTTTGAATGGGGCCCGATCTGAGGATTTTCTTGTGACTTCTGGGGTGCCACAAGGATCTCACTTGGGACCGTTGCTTTTCAATGTTTTTATTAACACTATAATTCACTGTTTCCACCACGCAGAATCCTATCTATTTGCAGACGACCTGAAATTGACTTTGCCTATAAAATCTATGCAGGATTCTTATTTATTACAGGCTGACTTGGATAGGTTAGTTGAGTGGTGCAAAGAAAATAGAATGAACTTAAATTTAGAAAAATGTTTACATATTAAATTTGGTCGAAATAAAAACATTTATAATACGGAATACTCCATTTTGGACAACACTCTCAAGGAAGTGAATAGTATCCGGGACCTAGGAATCTTGATGGATAGCAAATTGACATACAATAAGCATATAGATACAATCATATGTAATGCAAACAAACTGCTAGGTTTTGTATTAAGGACCTCTAAGCCATTCAACAACTCCAAGACAAAAATTATACTATACCAGACTTTGGTTCGCAGTAATCTAGAATACTGTTCACAAGTATGGTCACCTCACTATAACGTTCATAAGCAACGTATTGAGAGAGTCCAAAGAAGGTTTTTGTATCATTTATGCTCACAAAATAAAACCCAACTGCAACAATTCAAGTCTTATAAGGACCGTGTACATCACTTTAAACTCCACAGTCTCAATAATCGCAGAAAAGTTTTGGATCTTTGTTTTCTTCACAAATTGATGACATCCAAAACAAATACAGACCTTCTGTCAAAAATATCATTTAATGTTCCTAACAGGTTACCTCGGACAAATACTTATAATCTCTTTAGACAGTCTTTTCATAAAACCAATTTGGGTGATAATTCTCCCCTTACAAGGGCAACCAAACTGTACAACGCTATATGGCGCAAAGCTGATGTCGATATTAACCATGACAGTCTCAACATATTTAAGAAGAAATTATATAAGTACTTTCAGTTAGAGGACATTTGAATTCCAAAGAATAATTAATTAATTAAATAATATCTTATTACCCTTAATAATAATTTAATTTATGTATTTCAATTTGTGTTTTTGTGTGTTGTAATTTTATTCTCATTCTGACATAATATTATTGAAATTGCAATTTAATTTGAATGTATTTAAATTTTCTTGATATTTTAATCCTAAATAATAGCATGATTGTATAATTGTAGCATGTATTCATTTTATTAAATAATGTATATTTATAGCATGTTTACCTACTCGATAATGTGTAAGCTGTGGTTACCTGTAATTGAGTGTGCATTGCAGGACATTATATTGAGCAATTTAAACTTTGTAAAAGATGTATGTAATGTTACTCGTTGGTAATCCTAAATAAATAAATAAATAAATGTGCCGTCGTGTGTACCCCAAAGAGTTTAGAGGGAGCCGTATTTTTTACCGTAGACAGTTGAACAAAATAAAACCGGCCACCGAGGGTTTCGTAAACTTGCGACATAAACGGTCATCCGTCATATCTTTTGACTGTGTAGACTTTAGAAGAGGGTTGATTTTTTCACAACACAAAGGGTGCACAGACTTGAATATTATGGTTTTAACAAAAAAATATCCTATAAGATTTCTAGAAACAGCATGTAGAGACCAGTTGCAAATTGATCGCAGCAAGCATCAATGCAGTAGGAAATGCTCTTCAGTGACGGAGTTGTTTGTTTCCGAGTAGTTACTGCAGTTATACAGGGGCCTTAGTCTGCTATTACAATAGTGTCAGAATGGTCGATCACTGATCGCATAATGGTTGATTTTGACAAGTTTAGTATGTAGTAGATTACCAAACTTGTCAAAATCAACCATTATGCGATCAGTGATCGACCATTCTGACACTATTGTAATAGCAGACTAAGGCCCCTGTCCGTTATAACTGTACAGGGTCGACAAGACATCGACGCACAAATGGTACCCATGAATATTGAAAACTATCTTTTTCGGTTATTTAAACAAAAAACAACTACTGTTTTACAAAAGCGGAAACGAAAGCTGTACTGAATACAGACTGTTATAATCATTTGTGCATTAAAATCCTCTCCAGCTATAAACGTAGGTAACATCTCTGAAAAGGTACTGTATGTGTATATTTCCGGGGTTGCGGGTTGTTTGAAAAGATACCAAAATTTTCCTGCCCTTGTCCCATTATATTTGTGGTCGGCGCCACACGTTTTCTTCTTCCATTCTCCTCTATCAGACGTCACGGCATCATTTACTCCTTTCTCCTTCATATCATTCCTTACACAATCCATCCATCTTTTCTTTGGCCTTCCTCTCGCTTTCCGTCCATCGCCGCGCCGCGGGGCCGCGGTATCTCGCCTGCGGGCGGTAGCCCTGGCAGGCCCCTCTGCTTTTGCTGACATCGCTTTGAGTGTCGTGTCGTGTTTCGACGCGGTACACAGAGGTCACTTACCATCTAAGATCAGTCGCCAGACATGCACAATGCACAAATAAATTCAATTCACACTTCCTTTGGACGAGTGGGCCGGCACAAAGAGAGCGTTATTAAATGATTGCTGCAATCCGGACGTTCTCCAGTTCGTGTGAAACGACATTACAATAGAATGTTGAATTAGTGTAGTATCTTGAGTATGATATGCTAAAATGTAGGAAGGGTGGCTGAAGACGTTGTTAGTTTATTTTAGAACAAGTTTTCCATCAGGAAAATGACACTTGAAATTGAGTATGTATAACTAAGACGGCACGGTTGGTGCAGTGGCTGAGTGATCGACTGCTGAGCTGCCTGTCGCGGGTTCCATCAGCATACTTAGAATGATGTACAGAATGCATGTTGACGGCTTCGTTAAGGATCTGCTTACATCTTGTATCTACCGTATTAAAAGATACTTGTGGTTACAGGCCACATTGGAAAGTTGCTCACAAATAAATAACCTCTTTTCCTTCCAGGTGAGGTGCAACACTTCACATTCGAGGGTACCACAAGCGACGTGACGTCAATAGCGCTGTCCTTCTACTCGGGATTGTTCGCTTACAACGGATGGTAAGTAGCACTGGTCTATATTTTTCTGAAAAAGTTATGTTGTAGATATGTTAGGAGTTGTTTAGGAGTATCTATCTAGAATATGGCGGCGCAGTTGGCACGCGCGCTGCGTGTCGTGGGTTCGACTTCCGCACGAAAACCTATATTTGTATGACTACAGGTAGTTATTTCGAGTGTTTCTGTTTGTGTATGTCAGATTAAAAGTTTGTAAACGCACCCACGATACAGGAGAAATGCCTAGGGCTTATAAATCAGGATGAAGTATAACTTTGATCGGTACAGTTCTGATTTACTTCCACGTTGGTCGCCAGCGACCGACTGTTGATCATGAGGGTTTAGGCGATTAACACACTGCCACGCACCACGCAGCGTAGCGCGTGAATGCGTGTTTTAACGTTGCTTGTAAGTATTTCCGTTTGTATAGAAAACACGCACAGTCCAACACACAGAAAATGCATCCACGCGCGTTCATTCAGATCACGCGCCTATAAGCGGTGAAACATGCGCACACGCGCGTGGGTGCGAAGCGAGACGCAAGGTATGGCACACCGAGTCTCACAGTGCCATGCGTGATTTTGAACAGCTTTGAATGAAATGTGTCAGAGCCGCCGTGAATCCACAAAACGCAACTACGCGCGTGAGTGCGTAAAAAACCCGCACGATGATGCAGATCTGCACTCCCGTAAGTACACGCGTACGTGCGTTGACACGCAACATGCAACGTGATGCGTGGCAGTGTGATAATCGCCTTACTTCCACGTTGGTCGCCAGCGACCGACTGTTGATCATGAGGGTTTAATTACCGGGTCGGCAGTATCATTGGGTTTTTTCATCAGGAACAGTTGCAGCCACAGACGCTTCTATTACATGGGACTTAAATAGGGTTGCCAACCATACTTTATAATAACGTATCCTACTTTATTTTTGGTAATTATACTTTATACTTTTGCATACAAATAAAGAATTTGGAAATACTTTATTTTCAACCTGTGATGCTGAAAAAGTGTTTTCAGTAATTAAATATGAAGAGGCGAGAAGAGAGAAATAGAGCGTCAATAAATTTAATTAAAAACGAATTATTTATTGATTTAAAATTAAATTTTGATTGTCGAGCAAGCTTTAAAGATAATAAAAAAAATGTTAGCAAGTGCTAAAAGCACACAAAAGTACCTACATTTTTAAAGCAATAAAAACATAAAATTTTAAAAATACTTTATTTTTTTTCAAATAATTTTTTTTTCCTTTCTAAACCAATTTATACGTTTTTTTAACAAAAAAAGTTGGCAACCCTAGACTTAAAGCATAATTTAGGAAAGACGGGTGTAGCTGTAGGTACTATTAGGTAAAATATTAGAGGCACCTCTGCCTAAGCTTCAGGGATTACAGGCGTCATGATAATGTTAGTTCTGATTAAACGATTCTCTCCCCACCAGGAACTACCTAAACTTCATAATCGAAGAGTTGAAGGACCCCGTGAGGAACCTCCCTCGTGCCATCGCTATCTCCTGCACCCTGGTCACTGTGGTGTACACCTTCACTAACATCGCGTTCTACACCACGCTGTCACCAACTGAGGTATGATCATCATTAACAAAGAATACACAAACTTAGATAGAGTAAGAAATAAGCATAAGAGGAAGTTAGACTACCTCAAACCAATTTAACCGCCGCGGCAGACGCTCAGGGCGTCGCGTCGGGCGCCGCGAGACGATTCCCGGCCACCGTAGATGCGGGCCTGTGAACGATGAGCAATGGGTAGCTCACCGTCCGTCAATCCAGTGATAACAGGCCGTTTGAAGGGCGCGTTCGTGTGCCACGTGCGCCTCAAAGAGATGTCAGCAAAGCAGAGGGGCCTGCCAGGGACACCGCCTGCTGGGGTTCCGGATTGTTCGAAAGACAAACCGCGGCCCCGGAACACAAAGGGCAAAAGAAGGAACATGGATGGGTTTCAGTCAGTAAATTCTGACACTCCCTTCCACCCGGAGCGGGAGATGTCATTTAATGGATTCACATCCAAAAAAATAAGAAGGGCGTGATGGTTTAGCGGTAACCATATTTGGGTTAGCACGTTCTTGAGTAGCGAGTACGGGGCTCCACCTATCAGGTCCATCAATATCGAGGTTCTTACAAAGTGGAACCAATCAGACACATTCACAAAAGGTTTCGGAGATTAGCCTGGCGAACTCGAATACTCGGTTTTTACCCTCTGAATGGCGACAAGGAAGAATACTGATTTTATTTTTTTATATCATAATTACTTACCTTACCTCGCCATTCACTGCTACCGAGAAGGATCAATAAACATATTTTTTGCCACGAACATTCGATTCTTTGTATTTTTTGATGGCCAAAATGAGGAAACATTTATTTGGTCAATTATTGTAAATCGTTGGACATTGAAGGCTAGTCAAGTAAATAACTAGTTGAACACAAGTAATTAGTTTATTTAGTGTGGCTACCGCGGCCGTGAGACGTTAAGACAAATACCTACTGGCTGTTATTACAACTCTGTGTTGTGTCATCGAATTTGGTTTATAACCAGGCGTTTAGTCTGTATAGTGTTTCAAAGGAACAAACATACATACATACATAGACTGATGAACACATTACCCTCCTTTGCGGTGCGCAGTCGGGTAAAAAAAGAAACCAATAGGCGTGTCTATTTTTCATTTTTAAACGAAACTCACAAGAGATCTAGTTTAGGTCCATTTTGCGGATGGGAAGTCATCAAATAACTTCCTCCGCTCTCGACGGAGCGTGGGGAGTGTCAGGCTTTTAATGACTAAAACCCACCCATGTTCTTTGTTTTGCCCTTAATGTTATGTGCCGTATCTGTTTCGAACAACCTGCAACCCCGGGACAACTCTCAACCCTGGACAACCCGCAACATATGCCATATCCATTTCACTTCGAATCTATTAGCATTAGAAGAGTAGGAGTCTTTAAAAAAATAACGTTTTGTGCTAGGGAACCCTGTGTATGAGCCCAACTTGCACATGGCCGGGTTTGTAAAACCACTATTTTTGACGCCTCCAAACTCAACGGTAGAGCGCAGCCAAGTTAAAAAAAAAACTTACAAATATTTTTGTCACCAAAGTGTCTTCAATTTACTGTTTGTTCATATAATACTGTACCTACTATATAATGCGAAACACGTTTATGTTTCCTTGCGTTCATCCTATTTAGTTAGTTATCTATTTATTTATCTTTTTCCTGTTGTTTCGTCTTGAAGTTTTCTTGAATTTTATTAATATGTTGTTAACAGTAGATTTTACACAAATTTATTCTATATACGCACCGATTTATACACACAAAATATAAAACAGTCTTATGTCCGTCACATCACATCCCAGGTCCAGTTGAAAACCAGCGTCGGGCACTAGTTGCTCGGCAGTTTGCTGAACTGTGGGCATGTTAGGCGCAGCCGTGAGGCACACGACATTATGTTTTTATGTGTGTTCACTTATGGCATGTGCCAAATCAACATGTTCTCTTTATTATTTATCCTATTAATAGATATTATAAAAGCAAAAGTTTGTGAGGATGTATGTTATTGTAAGTATGTGTGTTGCTCTTTCACGCAAAAAACTACTGAATGAACTTCACAATAATATAGCTTACATATCAGAATAACACATAGATTACAATTCATAAAGATTCTATCAACACGCGAGGCGCAGCTGGTTTCTAATAATAATGCTTTTAATTACTTTTCAATGTTATTTGATGTAATAAATTAACTGATATTTCACAATTTTGTCTAGGTGCTCGGATCAGCGGCAGTAGCTGTAACATTCGCAGAGCGTCTATTCGGATGGTTCGCTCTCTCCATTCCGCTGTTCGTAGCGGCGTCCACGTTCGGAGCCGTCAACGGTGTTCTGCTCACTTCCTCAAGGTAAAGGCCTCTCTGAGCTAAACTTTTACATTCTAGTTACTATTATAAATGGCAACAGAGCCTGTGAAAGTAAAAATGATGAAGGTAACGTGTAACAGCGAAGGTTGTGATCGAAATACAAGCAATAAAGATATGCGTGTGTGTGTTTGCATTATGCATGTACACCAGGTTTCATCACTAAATTGTAGCCTTTGTACCTGAACTGAGCATTAGAATATTAGACCTTCAACTTCTTATCGAATCAATGGCAAAAATTAAAAAAATGTGAGGCCCCATAATTTAGTTACGCGGACAGCACTCACTCGTGCAGTTAAAAGGTTGTCGTGCGTAGGTGTCAGGGCAAAATTAAAATATTTTTATTTCACACACGTCGAGAAAGATGAGCCGTTCGGGTTGGTCGTTTCCTATGTAGAAGAACCAGCAAGAAATGCCATGGTTACTGTTTTAAAACCATTTGGTTTTACAATGTTGTTGTTAAGGTTAAAGGGCATCAGGGAATTACCTTATAGTGTGTACTGTGTAGTTATTAGTGAGTGTTCATATGGTACAATATTGGAGCATTCAATCAATATTGGAGAATGGCGTTAGGCAGCGGAAAAGCCGTATTGCAATGAAACATCAAAACAAAATTTATTTCTATGAAAATGGCAACAGGCGGCAATCTCGCTAGATGGCGTAATCATTTTCATAGAGTTAGATAGAAATCACTCGCGGTCTGTCTTTGTAATTAGGTGGAATTGTGGCATGAATCGCTTTTGGAATTGTACCTTCTTATAATCGTATTTTTCATGCTATGAGTATGAATGACGATTAAGGGGTATTATATCCTGCCGGGGTTGCGGGTTGTTCGAAAAAGATACCGCGGCCCCGGAACAGGGGTGGGTCATAGTCAGTACAAGTTCCCCCCGCTCCGCCCAGAGCGGGGGAAGTTATTTGATGATTTCCTATCCGCAAAAACCCCTTTTTTGCGGATAGGAAAATATTGTATTACCCAGTTAGTGGATTGCAGAGGTCATATAAGCAGACGCGCTATGTAAAATACTGGTATGCATCTGCATCGTTAGATTAAAACTGGGTAATATGTTGGCCCAGTACCCAGTTTAAGGATAAGTGTATTTTGACGATAATGTGAGGCTGACCCACAAATTTCGTTCCAGACTGTTCTACGCGGGCGCAGCTCAAGGCCAGATGCCCGAGATGCTGACCATGGTGAGCGCGCGCGCCACGCCGGCGGCCGCCGTGCTGGCCGTCGCGCTGCTGAGCCTCGTGTACCTCACCGTGTCGGATATCTACGCGCTCATCAACTATGTGGGCTTCGCTACTTGGGTGAGTCTTATTTGGGAGCAAATATTTTTATTGAACTGAAGTTGACTACAAGGCGGCATCGGACAGGATTCAATTCTGCGTCTTAAACAAAAATATTTCGGTGCTCATCTAAAAACCTAGAAAAGCTACACTACTTCAGTGCCCGATTAACAGCCAGGGTGTTACAAATGCCATGGACAACGTCACTGATATTAACTTCAGTTGCCTTCTTTCTCCTCTTTTTATTTATATGTATTTCCTTCTGAATGTGCGTGATACTTAAATCCTTGGTTATATAACGAGTTCTTAAAAAAAATTATAGCTTTTGTGAGCACTCCAGGATTTAGCTACTCAGATTCTGTCGTGCATCTAATGCTAACTCTTCAGAACGTAATAAATAAAAGTGAAAATTTTCAGTTAAGTATTGGCGCTGCAGTTCTGTGCTTACCTGTGTTGAGGTACACACAGCCCAACCTTGAACGACCCATCAAAGTCAACCTGTTCTTCCCTGGTAAGTAGCCCGAGATTGCATTTGCTTTTCATCCAAAATTCTCATACATATTTCAACCCACATTCAAGTTTTATAAGCCAGCTTACCAGAATCCATTGCGTTAGCATAGTTGGTAAGAAGACATGATTTTGGGCAGTTGGAACAAAAGATATTGTTTGACTGTCAAGTTTATTTGCGAAGAGTTAATTGGCTAAATAATAACAGCCACAAGATTCGATCTTCAAGGCGCGCTTGCCAAAGTTGATAACTGGTTGAGTGACCATCTATTATGTTACAGTGCATTTCTTCCGTGCTTCGGAAAGCACAAGTACTTTAAGATGGACTATCATTATAGATCTTCGACAGTCGTTATAACATGTAGTCAGTGGCTCGAAAGTCTCATTACCAGTCTTACCAAGGCGTATTGTTTTACCCAGTACTAAATAGATTGTACAAGTCGGAAAGCCGACAGCTTCGACTGGATGCCGAACCCAACTTAGTTAGGAAAAAGTTAGGCTAGTTGATTGTGTTATAGATTCATACAGTTGACTCATTCAAAACATTCCGTTCCAGTAATCTACATAATCTGCACGATCCTGGTGGTAGCCTTCCCAGCATTTGCATCTCCCGCGGAAACCGGCGTGGGATGCCTCATGATCCTGACGGCTGTGCCGGTGTACCTGCTGCTGCTGCATCCCAGGACCAGGATCAAGTGGCTCAGCTCCATCACCAGTTAGTGACCGTCACACTTCTTAAGATCATAAACCACCAACCGCTATGCTGTAATGATCTTCAAAACAACATCTCAGACACTTCATAGTCTTCATGTGACTTAACTAAAATTGTGTCTGGACTTTTAAAAGAGACTGACCTCTGAGTAGGTTTCGACTGTTTGTTTTAGTTAGGTTAGATATGTAACATTTACAGGCCTCAAATAACGAAAAAAAAAGAATGCTTGTAAAGAGTTTAAAAAAAAAAAATCATTCAACCACTTGGCCACAAGCTACACGACTTATGAGATCAAACGACTCGCGTGTTGCGGCGGCGACTGCCGAAAAAAAAAATGAAAGAAGTTTCTTAAGATCATGCTACGAGTCATGGCGTTGCAACTTGCGACACGGCAGTATTAAGAGCGGTTTCAATCTTATTTTAAATACAAGTAGCAAGAAAGACGAAGAAAGCGCAAGAAATGTACGCTAAATTATGCCCTTTAAAAACTTCGCCCGCGTGGTGCGCTTATTTTTTGCGATTTATCTCGCAACTCGCGCTTGTAATAAACTACGCTCAAAAATTAAATAGTATAAAACGAATAATTTATCTTCCATCCATCTATCTACGCGCTAAAAATGCGAAATCTGAAACCGCTTACCCTTACGTGAATGAAAGATGAGACGCAAGGGGGTCATGTTCGGAAGAGTATCTCGTATTCGATTCTCTTAAGCCATTTCATATTTATGTGTATTTTACTTTCAGATTTGGCTACACTCCTTGTGCAAAAGTTGACTTTATCAGCGCGTCCCAAAATGAAGGTAAGTTGCGTCATTAAGAAAATATTAGGAATTAAAGGGCAAACGGAATGAGGTGGCAAAGTGAACCAACTTTTAAAAAGTTTGATTGAGTGAACGAAATGAAACAAATATATTTCTGTCTCTTTTGGCGGACATTATTGCATCTTTATTTATTTTTAACATATTAAACTTAGGTACAACAGCGACCTTGAAGCAGAATTCAGTTTTCCTGCAGCAAACCTTACTAAAATTAAGAAATTTGCAAAAGTGGATAATTATAGTTTGACTAATGTGCATAAACACTTAAAATTTAACTATGTTTAACTATTTATTAATATTAATTCAATTAATAGTAATTTATTTAATTTAATATATTATTTAAATTTTTCAGTGAATGTCCTCCACGACGACTGCTTCCGACAACATATCCGACCACTTCGGTAAAGCATTCCACCTGCCTGTTTTACTATGAGAGAAAAATACACTACAGTAATGTGTACTTTATAATTTAAAAGTTTATCAAATCTTCATCACCTGCCTCGGATGATACCTCCAATTAAAGCCAAAAAAATATTTAAATGTATCCACATTTAAATACTATAATTTTACATGGAGCGACTACCTTTTATGGACTTAATAACCTAATTACCAACTGGTTGGTCTTCCATAAAAAGTATTATAAATAAAATATTACAATGCATTGAGGCAGTACTACACTGAACTTGGCTGGATACTCTTCCAGGCTTCAAATTCTTCCAACCGTAAACTGTAGTTGCTTTTAGTAAAACAGGCAAGTGTAAATGTGCATATTAGGAAAAAAAATTGTTATACTATTCACTGTAAAAGAATATAGGCATAGGCCACTCACATGTTTACAATTTTTATGTCGGTAGTGCGATTTTTCAATGAGTTTTGTCTCAAGTGTGTGAGCCGCCTACTTGTTGTATGTTTAAATACAATTAAACGTACTCAATTACCAAATATGTAAGTAGGTATATTATTATATGACATCATATTGCATTTACACGTGACCAGTATATTTTGTAACTTCAGGTTGCAAGCAGCTTGCCATGCTGGAATGTCATTCTTATGTCAAAGTCAGTACATTTAGATTTAGTTCCTTATTTCGCCACAGTTCAAGATAAACTGGTCATTGTGTATTTAATGAGCATTCTGGGCAGCATATAGGAACAATTTACATTTGTGGGAAGTTGATGATGAAAAAATATTTAAAGGCAAAAAAATAGTAACATATTGCACTAAATAGACAGGTACTGCTGCTCGACCAATGGAAAATACACCTGTCTTAGTGCAAATAATGATGAAGTCTAGGCAACAGCTTATTAAATGGTAAGGCTATCGCTTATGTTTTCATTACGTACGCCACGCTCGCAATTGTATTGTTTAGTGTTATAAGACAATTACAGATAAAGTTTTGCGAGAACAGTAACAAATGCATTCCCTAATTAAAATACGTGAAATACGTTAACTTATTTTTTATCATTTTTGATTAAGTACATTAATATATTCCGTTTTTTGTAACTTTTGTAAGTATATCTGAAATAAGTTTTGATTTTAATAAAAAATAACGTAAGGCTTAGTTAGCCGAGAGAGTTGAAGCAAGCAAGTCTGAAACCACAAAAGACATTCACCTTCGTAATAAATAAATTAACTTTAAAGCCAATTTGCTATCAGGTAACAAATAAAATGCATAATAACAGTAAAATTTTAAATTGCATGACGCTAGCATAAAATATAACTCGAATTTTGAATGACGAACTTGGCTATGCACACTACCGTGCATCCAGTCACAAGACATTAGTTTTTAATTTACAAATTGTAGGTAGTTTGATATTTAAGTTTTTTTATTATTTGGAATAAAAGAGATTTGTAAAATACGATTATTCTGAATTTACGCTCCCGTCACACACCAATAAAATAATTACAAAAATATGTACACATTGCATATTAAATTTTGACCAACTCCATAACTAGGGCAGTATGAAGTGTGATGTGTTCTGTATCCGCCATTTTTTTTTATTTCAAGTAGGTAAATCAACGGAACCGGTATAAACGACTTATTGACCGGGGCACACAGTGTGTCCTGCTACCTTAGCAAGCAGAACTTATTCCACTGAGGGAAAGAGACAGAGCTATACAGGGTGTCTAGCACCAGCTCTTTCTCACACAGGAATAAGAACAGGGGCCTTAGTCTGCTATTACAATGGTGTCAGAATGGTCGATCACTGATCGCATAATGGTTGATTTTGACAAGTTTAGTATGTAGTAGATGTCAAAATCAACCATTATGCGATCAGTGATCGACCATTCTGACACTATTGTAATAGCAGAGGCCCCTGGACTGCTATAAGATGTCATGGTAACCCTACTGGTGTACTGGAATGTACGGCAACCCTATTTTAAGTGCATCTACTTGGAATGGACAATAGTACAAGATATCTATGTAACAATGTTAGTTGTAGCTTTTTTAAGCCTGTAACTCTTTTGAATAACATTGTACTATGTATTCTTATAAACGTTATAAGCTATATAAATGTTTAGTTTTCGTAGTGTCAAAGAAAAGATGATACAATGTATTGTAAAAAAAATGCAGGAATTAGGAATGTACATTGCGCTATAAAATCATTCAATTTTAAAACATTGAATATATTTTATTGCTTTTAGCTTTGAATTAGTTTTTGTTTTAATATTTCGTTTCCGAACATTTTTGTGAACTGTGGTTTTACAAGGTTTTTTTTTACATATTGTTAGAAATACACTGACTTTGACATTGTCAAACTTTTGTCTAGTCAGTATACGGGCAACCCAGTAGGTACCTACGGGACTTACCTCTGTTTATGTTACTACATCGAAAAATAAATTAAAATTTAAAGAAGTAAAAGCAAAAGTAGATACAACAATGTAGTCGGTATATTTCTAATATTTTTATTAGGTCAGTAATTATTTTAGACTTGGTTGATTTGTCAGTATGGCTGTGCTAAACTAAGATCCAAGTGTTGCCATTCCCAAAGAAACATTTATGATTAATTTTATTCGATTTAGAATAAGTCAAGTTTTGATGTTTGGGTGTTGTAATCAAATCATATTATTATGTGGAAGTAGTCAAAAAAGTTTAATGCAAAACATACTAGATATTAACGTTATGTATGATTGAGTAACTTTTTTTTTTAATTAAGTGCATCACGGCAAATCCAGCTAAAAGCTATACATAAATGAAAAATGCATAATAATATGTTCTTATAATTTTATTTTAGACTGTTTGTTGTGTGTTGTTAGCATAATATTGTGTGTAGAAATCGTGGGCGTAGATAATTATTTTTGGTAACTTTTAGTTTTGTAAATATAAAAAAAATACAACACATACTCGAAACATTCCATTGCGAGTTGCAACTACCACAGTTACCTGAGGTAGCTATGTTAAAATAATATAAAGGTAGTACCTATTTAATTACGTATTTTGACTCTAACATGCAATGGTTCTCATACGGTCATTTAGTTCTATTTTCTGATAATTGGAGTTCCACGACGTCCTCTCCTGATAAAACAGTATTATTCTAAAATTATTTCAGTGTGTGAGGGAGATGCAGCTATTCGCTCTCTTTCACATGCTGAAGTGAGAGCAGAGAGAGTAATAATTGAGAGGTGATCGCGGGCGACGTGCGGGCGACCCTGATAGACTCCTTCCACCAGTATAGTGACGAATAATGTTTTGATTTTGAATTTAACTAAACCAGGCTGTTGCCTGGTTTAGTAGAGAGTAGAGCTATTGCATGAAGAGTCTCTAGATATTGGACTAGTTTGTATGAAATGTAAAGTTTTATACACAAATCGCACACTTAGTTAAAGACTAGCTCAACTCTAAATACCACTTTTGTTCAGGAATCGAAAAAAACGTTTTATTTCATTTATATGTAGTATATTAAAAACATTCTATAGTTATATAGTTGCTTGCATTATATAGTTTCTTGTGTATAATTTTACGCAGATAATTATTGTGATAATGGTTTTCCATCAAATACCACTAATACTTTATAATTTCGGTTTTCGAATTATTTCGAGTTGCGTGACTCGTTATCTAGGTGTGCGAAATATTAACTGCCACTTAAGTCTCATTATCTGTTTGATAGTTCGTACTAAGTGTTTTTAAGCATGTATGGATCTAACAGTAAACAGGAACAAGAAATAGTTTTTCTTTTTACTAATACTCCGGATACCGTTACATAAAATGGCCGCTTGGCGGTAGTGGCGGGGCATATAGCCATCGGCCTTTTTACGCGGAGGGACCTATAATGATGTTGAAGTTGTACATAATTTCTAGGCATAGACAACCTTTTATAAAGTGTAACAAAAAGGTTATATTTATTCACAAGGGTGTGCTTCAGAACTAAACAAGGTCCTTAATAGGAACAACGTCGTTATCGGGAAACAATAGTCCGCTTCCTCCTTCCATGTTGAATGGGTAAGCTGATTATTTTATCGCGATTATGTTGTGGGTCACAAGAAGGATGCTGTTCAGCTTGTTGATCTGAAAAAAAACCCTCGTGAATATACATTTTTCTTGTTCCACTTTGTAAGCTAGTAACTTGTCTCGATAGAACAAACTCATCATAAGAATCTCAAAAACGTATTTATACGAATTTTTTTTTCTACAATAGCAATATTTTAATTTTATAGGTTATTATAAATAAGACGCTCTTGAAATAAACAATTACATGCAGAAATATTGATGCAATCATGAATGCATTTATTTTGCTCATTTTATATTTTTTCATCGTAATATTTATTTATATGTTAGAATTTAAATATTTTCGTCGTAGGTTTAATCATGTATTTGTATATCAATGTTACATGCTTAGATTATTTATAATCTAAGGTTACATGTGTCGATGTTTCTGTTAAGCGCAATGTCTTAAGGAGGCGATATGACAATAATAAATTATTGAAGAAAGTGTACCTATTTGTTTCATTATGCTTTTTATGGTGTGGTTATCAACTGTCAGCCAAATCTAAGTCTCAATCCTCTTATGTGTTCACTGAGCGGCGATGGCACATCACAGCGAATAGGATGTCTCGTAAATTACTTAGGCACCCTTAATATACCTGTCGCACGAACTCGCGCCAGTCCGCGGTGTTCATAGGTAGGTACCTACTATTTTTCTTTAAAACACCAGCCAATAAAATGTCTTAGCGTATCACACATCCTCCCTTATCTTTTGTGTAAATTAGTCCATCCTGCTAATGTATCCATGGCATTAATGCTCAATGGTGTAAGGTATGTACAGACGCCTGCAGGTCAAGCTACCCGAAACTGTCAATTTTTCCCAATGAACCTTGAACCTTATACTTTAAAAATAAAGTCGAAAATCTATCAAAGAAATCTGACAGATTGTAGTAGATTGATGTGCAGGCGTCCAATTGTACATACATAAAAAAATGTGTGCGTGTACTAGCGTACACTCGTAAGAAGTGAAACTTCGACATTATTTTGTAAAAGTAATATGCAGAAAAGAACAGATTGTGATAGGAACTAAATATGTCATTAAAAACATCATTATTCTGTTTCATTTTGGACTTATCAAAAGAACATCGTTTTCGTTTTCGTGTTCATCATCGTTTAGAAATTCGAGGATCGAAGGCACTTTGAATAAAACTCTATTACTGGCCCCGTGTGGTAACCCATCTATTCCCAAACCTTGGCAAGGGTTGCTTAACCTGGCCCCCTGTGTAACCCATCCATTTCCAAACCTTGGTGAGGGTTGCTTAACCTGGCTCCGTGTGGTAACCCATCCATTTTCAAACCTCGGCAAGGGTTGCTTAACCTGGCCCCATGTGGTAACCCATCCATTTCCAAACCTTGGTGAGGGTTGCTTAACCTGGCTCCGTGTGGTAACCCATCCATTTCCAAACCTCGGCAAGGGTTGCTTAACCTGTCCCCGTGTGGTAACCCATCCATTTCTAAACCTTGGCAAAGGTTGCTTAACCTGGCCCCCTGTGGTTACCCATCCATTTCCAAACCTCGGCAGGGGTTGCTTAACCTGTCCCCGTGTGGTAACCCATCCATTTCTAAACCTTGGCAAAGGTTGCTTAACCTGGCCCCCTGTGGTTACCCATCCATTTCCAAACCTCGGCAAGGGTTGCTTAACCTGGCCCCGTGTGGTAACCCATCCATTTCCAAACCTTGGTCAGGGTTGCTTAACCTGGCTCCTTGTGTTAACCCATCCATTCCCAAACCTTGGCAAGGGTTGCTTAACCTGGTCCCCTGTGGTAACCCATCCATTTCCAAACCTTGGTGAGGGTTGCTTAACCTGGCTCCGTATGGTAACCCATCCATTTTCAAACCTCGGCAAGGGTTGCTTAACCTGGCCCCGTGTGGTAACCCATCCATTTCCAAACCTCGGCAAGGGTTGCTTAACCTGGCCCCCTGTGGTAACCCATCCATTTCCAAACCTTGGCAAAGGTTGCTTAACCTGGCCCCCTGTGGTAACCCATCCATTCCCAAACCTTGGCAAGGGTTGCTTAACCTGGCCCCCTGTGGTAACCCATCCATTTCCAAACCTTGGTGAGGGTTGCTTAACCTGGCTCCGTATGGTAACCCATCAATTTTCAAACCTCGGCAAGGGTTGCTTAACCTGGCCCCGTGTGGTAACCCATCCATTTCCAAACCTTGGTGAGGGTTGCTTAACCTGGCTCCTTGTGTTAACCCATCCATTTCCAAACCTCGGCAAGGGTTGCTTAACCTGGCCCCCTGTGGTTACCCATCCATTTCCAAACCTCGGCAAGGGTTGCTTAACCTGGCCCCGTGTGGTAACCCATCCATTTCCAAACCTCGGCAAGGGTTGCTTAACCTGGCCCCCTGTGGTTACCCATCCATTTCCAAACCTCGGCAAGGGTTGCTTAACCTGGCCCCCTGTGGTAACCCATCCATTTCCAATCCTCGGCAAGGGTTGCTTAACCTGTCCTGACGGGCCGCAAAATACATTGGAGACATTTACCAATCCCTACTCCGCTGGAGAAAGTATACTTCGAATCACGCGTGGTAGGGATAAGAAAAAGATGGCGCGTAACCGAAAAATGTTACGCGAATTTTTTTCCAACCCCGATAAAGAAGTTTCACTTCAATAAGTCTAAACTGACATGGTAACTAACATTATAAATTATCACTTGATCATGGCGTTTACAACATATCGCCGAAATATCGGAAACTGGAAATTAATAACAAACATGGTAAATATCCTGCTTCAAGTGGTATGACTATTCGCTGTCAAACGGTTCCCCGGTAGACAATTTTTAGCCGTTATCTTGAATGATGCTGAATGAAAATGACGGCCATTTTATGCGCCACATTTTTGGAGGAGGTCACGCTAATTCTGTAGGTAACCAGTCAGGCAGTCCGGCAGCCCAGCAGTAGAACTTTGTTATGAACAGACAGGGACTCCGCTCACACCGGGGCTCTACAAACTTTTAGTTAAAAATATTAGTGGGATAAAGAAAATTAGAAAACTATAGGGATCAATACAGGATGGATAAAATGGCGTCAGGTCACTAGAACAACCAGTGACCCACGGATGCCCCTCTAGTTAAAGGGGAAAATATACAACTAGTGACCCACGGATGCCCCTCTAGTTAAAGGGGAAAATATACAAGTCCGTGATTAGACCTGTTGTACTGTATCGGTCGGAATGCTGGGCTGTAAAAAAGGTGGATGAAAAACGATTGCATAATAGCGGAGATGAGAATGTTGAGATGGATGTGTGGAGTGACAAGAATGGATAAAAAGTATGGAATGAGTATATTAGAGGAAGTTTGAAAGTTGCGCCTGTTACAGAGGAAGGTCAAAGAAAATATGGATGGATTGTGTAAGGAATAATATGAAGGAAAAAGAAGTAAATGATGCCGTGACGTCTGATAGGGGAGAATGGAAGAAAAAGACGTGTTGCGCCGACCCCAAATAGAATGGGACAAGGGCAATGATACTTTAAAAGTAATAATATCATTGGACAAGGGCAAGAAAATGATGAAAAAAAAAACAATCTTGTGTGTAAATAAATAATAAGTTGTAACTAAATTAATTTTGCTCACTCTGTATGGATATTGCTTGTCCGAAATAAAAGTTATTTAAGTTTTTATTTATTTAAAAGAAATAATAGTTATATTAGGTCCTTACATATGAAATTGGCGTTTTGTATGGAAGGAACAAAAAGTCGAATATTTTTTAATATAATATATTTAATTAATCAAAGTATGAACCATTGTTTTCAATGCACTTTTGCCATCTTATAGGTAGTTCATTGATCCCTTTACTAAAAAAACCAGTCGGACGGGAATCAATAAAATCTTTGAAGGCGATTTGGACTGCCCCATCGGAGTTGAATTTTTTCCCTTGCAAAAAGTTATCCAAATTGCGAAAAAAATGGTAATCTGTTGGAGCAAGGTCCGGGGAGTACGGAGGATGTCTAAGACATTCCAATTCAAGCTCTTCTAATTTGGTAGCCGTCTGTTGCGCAGTGTGTGGTCTGGCGTTGTCGTGAAGCAGCAGTGGCGTGGAGCGATTGACCAGCCTTGGTTGTTTAGCCGCTAGCTTTTCCATCATGGTTTGTAATTGCTGACAATAGACATCAGCTGTAATAGTCTGGCCAGATTTGAGAAAACTGTAATGAACAATACCGGCACTAGTCCACCAAACGCTTACAAGTAACTTTTTTGGGGTTAATTTTCGCTTGGGGCAGGATTTGGCTGGCTGGCCAGGATCCAACCATTGCGCTGAGCGCTTCCGATTATCGTAAAGAATCCATTTTTCATCACAGGTAATGATTCGGTTTAAAATACCTTCATTGTTGTGCCGGTTCAGTAATGTAACGCAGCAGTCGACGCGCGTTTGCCGGTTTGCTTCAGTCAATTCGTGAGGTACCCACCTTTCAAGCTTTTTAATCTTCCCAATTTGCTTCAAGTGAATTAAAACAGTTTTATCACTAACATCGAAGCCTGCAGCTAACTCGGACGTGGTTTGCGATGGGTCCGCTTCCACAATTTATAGCCTTCAATTCTCCATTATCAACTTGGGTCTCAGGCCGTCCACGGGGCTTGTTCTGCAGGTCGAAATTTCCAGAACGAAAACGTTGGAACCAAAAACGAACTGTGTTTTCTTTTGCAACATGACCGCCATACACATCATTCACCCTTCGAGTCGTTTCCGCAGCACTAGTGCCACGGCGGAACTCGTACTCGTAAATAATGCGATATTTTAAATTTTCCATTTTGTAAAATGAGTGACGCAAACAGAAAAAACAGAAGAAAAAAAACAAATGAATGACGGTCATCGAAGCACAAATACATGAGTAAATAGCTGTACAAATTTGAATTTGGAATTCCTTACCAAAGAGGAGAAATTCGTGATTAAAGTGGCCAGTACGAAAAACGCCAATTTCATATGTAAGGACCTAATATTAAACGTTCTTGGTAGACCGTCATTTGGGTGACGTTGACATTTAGCTGACACTGATTATTTTAAAACGTCTGACCTGACGTCTGCTGCCAGAGAGACTCAGAGAGTGTCAGGTGTCAGGCAGCCCAGGCAGGCAGGTGTTATTGCTAAAGTTAGCATGTGCATTTTGTTGTGAATATTTTTTGTGCTTTCATTTTTATAATAAATCTTATTTAAAATGGTGAAATTAAGCAAGACTAAATTGAAGGCACTTAGCAAACTCTCTAAAGCTGAGAAAGCTGTAGCAACATGTTCGGGAGTTTCTAACAAATCCTTGAAAAAGAAAATTAACGCGGAAAGGAAGGTTACGTTTCATAAAGAAATTTTAATCAAAGAACTTAGTGGTAATAAAAGTACGCTCGTAAATCAGAAAGCACCTCGTGAACTACGGAATAAACCAAAGAAACCAGTAAATGATAATGCTACAGAGCAGGCAAATGTATCAAAACCAAAACCCAAACCTGTTGAAAACAAGAAAAAACGACAACAAACACAAATCAACGACACCAAGGTAATGCTAAAATTAATGAAGAAGTAGAATAAGACGTAGTTATAAGTTAATAAATAATTATGATTACTTAAAATGTTTTTTTTCGATCCCCTACTACAAGGTGACATTAACAGGGAGAGGCTAACCTGTATTTAAACACATTTACCAATCCCCAGATCGTTCCACCTATACTCCTACAAAATAAACTCCCAGTTCTAAAAATGTTAACTCATGATCCAACACAATTGGATTTATTAAGTTTAGGAAAAGTGTAAAGCCATGCTTTTAGATGTGGTACAAACCTTATTCAAATAATTGAATAATTAATCCTGTGCGTCCCATTGTTATTTTCTACTAGCTCTTGTGAATGCCATTGTCATAAATGAGTGACAAGCAAGCGCATGCGCTGGATGTCAATAGACAAAAAAATGTGGCTTGGCATGAAGAGTACAGATGATCTGGCATTCAAAAGGTTAAGGCCAGTATAAGAGTAAAAGTTATGTATCTGGTATTCCCCAATTTAAGATAAGATTTCAGTGATGCAAACCAGTTTGCTGGTTATTTTTTCTTACTAGAGATAATATTATGTTCTGTGCATCACAATCTTTATTTTTCATGACACTCACAGCAGAGCAATCATGGTCATCAGGTAGTAACTTCTGTAAGAGCAGATCCGACTCACCTCAACTCCTGTATGCCCCTACAGGGAGTAGAAGAGTGTCTGTGAGTCTGAAGAGTGAGATAAACATATGTACTATTTTTCACCTAGGACTTGCATACAGACTTCCACAGAGAAGTCAGCGGCGCGTCCTTCATACATGTGCAAAAGCATGGCTTGCCCTAATATCAAACTCAATACCTATATATAAAAAACCCTACAAAACAATGTTCAAAATAAAAATAACATCAAATTCCGCGCCAAACGCATTGTGATGCAATGCGAGGTTGCCAGGTTTACTCACTCACTGAACACCTGTGTCACTCGAACATTCGCGCGACGTTGCCAAATTTTTTCTGCGAAATTCGATACTCGACCTCGCTCTAACACTATACAAAAAAAGAGTTCAAGTATATGCAGCACGTGTCTACGGTCAGTGACACCATTGTGCTAATGCTTTCTCGCTCGCACTCGTTGGCTTCTTATGGGGCTTGTAAACTTCTCACTTTTTCCTAGCAAAATATTTACGTTTTGATAAAATTGTTATGACGTCATTTGAAAATTTGTATGGAGTTAAATGCCGGGCTTTTTTATGACTGTGTGCGTGTAAATCAGTGTAAGTTCGAAGGAGAATGTGTGTTCGCACCAAGCATGCGCTCAAAACTGCGCGATGCGCGAATTTTGATAGAAAGTTTAGAAATTTCAAATTAGTTCATATTTGTTTTGAGCGGTTACTGGTGCATTTCTTTTTTTGTGATATTATTTTCTCAATTTCTAGTAATTTTAAAGTTTAGTGATTACTTTTTGGTGCAATTAACTTTGTTATAAAGTGATTACAGTTTCATAAAAATAAAAATGAATTCGAAAACGCATGCAATTGTTCCTTGTGAAGGTTTAAAGTGTGTGAAATCGTTATTGGGCAAGGTAAATAGTTTGAGTTTTACAGAAAAATATAATCTCGTTACTTCACCAAAACCTACCCCTGACTTGGATATTTATCAGAAAACTAAATCCCATAGTAGGCAGTTTAATCGATCAGTGTACAATATTCAATGGGTGGTCGGCTGCTCTCATTTAAACAAATTTTTCTGTTGGCCTTGTTTATTTTTCTCTAAAGATAATAATGCTTGGAATGTATCAGGTTACAATGATTTAAATAACTTCTCTGGTGCCACGAAAAAACATCAGAAATCTCAAAAGCACATGAATGCTGTTATTTCATTCTGTAGTTTTGGTAAAGCACGAATAGAAACATCTTTATCTCGTCAGTTAGGGGACGAAATATCTAAACACAATTTGAGTGTCGATCATAATCGTGCCGTTTTTCGAAGGTTGGTTGATATTGTTTGTTTCAACTAGAGGCATGTTATTGCTGATATGTATCTGTAAATCTATCTAGTAATACTATGCCTTCTGTGTGCTTTGTTGTTTGTCATCTGTCCGTGGTAAAGAATGAAGAGTTAGTGGGTGTTTACATTGTGAGTAGTTACAAATGTTTTCAACAATGTGTGGTGAGAAAGCAATTTATTATTTGTGCGCCATCTTGCGGTAAGTGCTTTTATTTTTTTTGCATAGCGACCGTAGAGATCGAGCGAAATATTAGGAATCGAATCGAACTATAGTTGTTACATTCAACTCAATAGATGGCTCTTTTATCATTTACTTAAAACTGCGCGTATTATAAAATTACTATATCTGTTTTTCATTACTGTTTGTGCTTTTTTTTAAATTTAGGCATATTTAATTCCTAATAGGAAAATAAAACCGGCGTTATAAAAAAAAAAAAAAAAATTTTTTTTTTTTCAGCCTGAAAAAAGGCTGAAAAAGCTATTGTAATAACTTGGCTTTACCTTCATAAACAAACCTCTTTCGCCACTGAGAGAAGTCTGTATGTTATCCATTTTTAGAATGAAAGTTACCATAATGTCTGAAATTGACAGCCCTGAAAAGTCTATTTACAAACTATTGGATAACTGCTATCAGAGCAGCAAGCTTTACTAGGTCATTCTTATAATTAGAGTATGTATGTTTTGTGCAGGATATGGTGATGAACTGTAAATTTCAAATTTATAGACATCGGTCACAAACACAGTAAAGTGTAAGAAAAGTGACATTATTTTATACTTCAAATTTTTGTAATTCTTTAACTAATAAGATATGTACCTACTTAATTAAATAAAAAAAAAAGTCATTATACGACGTGTAACGGAATAAGCGCAAGACCTCATACACCCCAATTAGAATATTAATTTATAAGACTAAAATAACATATGCAATTTCATTTAGTTAAACCTCCCCTAGTTTTTTTTAATAAGATGTTTACCCTGAGTAAGTGTCAGACGTATGGGCGCATGACTCAATCTGTACGTGTGTGCGTACAGATCGAATCGTGTGCGCCCCGCCCCGCACACAAATGTACCAGCTGACTAGCATGCGTACGGCTGTAGGTACCTACGTTAGTTCAATGTCCGAACAAAATAACGCACAGAATACGGAATAAGATTAATAAATTACGTGTAATGTGACTATTATTGATAAATAATTTGCTAGTAAAATTATGATTCCTTCTTTCCATCACACTTTCACAGGCTTAAGACTGTCGGATTTGAATATTTTTGTTTAATTTTAAGTAAGTACCTACTGCGATCTATTTTTATTAGAGACCGCTTTAATATTAAATAATTAATGTTATCTCTGATGCGCAGGGTAGTAACTACCTAACTATTGCGATGTCGTACCTATTCAAAACCGGCGTGTTTAGAAAGATTAGAATCGTAATATTTACAGGTATTAAAATCGATAAATGATAAAATTAGGTACTCACATGATTGAACAAACGAAGAAATAGTGTAAATTAATGTAAATAACATTAATTTACACTGCACTTGCACTTGCACGTTTTCTTAAGATTAATAATTTTAGTCTGTTAAGCACATTAGTTTCACTTTTCACTACGATGAATGCAAGTTAAATTTTTTCTTTAAGGTCTTTAACACTTGTTACATAAACAAGCTTCAGCCTCGTTTACATAAACAAGCGATTTTATTCGACCCCACAAATAAAAATCTAACGGCGTAAGATCAGGCGACTTGGGTCCAACGGGGGCCATAGGTATTCCGTATCCAGATGCCGTCGCACGTTCCATGAGAAATGCGGGTGTATTCCCGTTCGTCCCCTCGACTTCGTCCCCCGATGGGGACGAACGGGAATTCGTTATTTATTTTCCCGATGGTCCCTCTAAATTTTTTGGGGGACGAATGGGAATAATTTATTATTTATTTTTTTAGGTCTATTGCTCCACCAAATAATATAACTGGTGGTTTTAATTGGTAAAAAAAAAACAAATTTGAAATAAAAATCAGTCATTTATTAAGGAATAAAAATCACAGTAAAAATCATAGAATCAACTTTGCGATAACTCGCAATATTTTTTACATAATATTTTTTAATTAAGAATAAAATTCTCCTTATATCTAAAAATTATGATTAAAAAATCAGTGTATAGAGCTTATAATAAAAAAAGTCTGTATTATATTACAATTAAACACTACAAACAGACTTTTTACCATTCAGGTTAGTCACAGTTGCTTATGTGTATGGTGGCAAGATTTTACGTTTTACATTATGTAAGTGATTAGAAAAGTTTACTCATTATTTTAACACACAAATAGGGACAGTAAATTATCACACTTTCAAAAGCAAAATTAAATAAAATACCCAAAATATCACGAAATCAAGGTAAAAATAACAAAAAAAAACTTATGTATAATAAACAATAAATGCTATAACTTATGTATAATAAACAATATGGATGTCTATTATGTTTTTATTGAAGTCCGGTGTACAGGATGTGTGTGTGGTTTCTTTCAAAATTTGATCATTCTGCAATAAACGTGCATAATTTATTTACCCATTGTCTGATTTTGCATGAAAAAAGAAGCCAAAAAAGTAGGTAAGTACTTACTTTTATAGTTAAGGTCCCACTGCACTTATTCTTTCTTCTAAGATGACATTCCCATACAACAGCTCCACTTTTATTTTGCCTTCTCCTTAAAAATTGGTATCCAGCACGCAGAAGCAGGATTCCACCTTTTCTTTGTATATACTGCAAACAGCTTCCTGTACTACCTGTTGAGTGTTGAGCTCTAAAAAACAGGAGGCAATAATTACACACTTATTAATATAATTTAGATTTATTTAATAATATGTGTATACTAAAACTGAATACAAATATTGATACTGTACATTATTAGCATAAATTAATAAGACATGAGACAATAATTATAGTATTGACTATAAACCATCTAATAATATTTGTAACTTACAAAAATGTAGGTACTTACATCAGTAGCTTTCCGCAGAACTCGTGTCGAATATATTTATTACATTAACACCCGTGCACTTTCATTGTTTTGTCAACACTAACCCGACCGGTCTAATTTAAGGATAGGAAAGGGAGAGAATGTCAGGTAAACCAATAGGATTTACGCAAATAACACAATGTTATCGGCACTCTTTTGTTAACTACCAGCATCGCCGGCGCTTCCCGCCAGAGTTGTTATATTTAGTGTAGGTAAACATTATGAAACAATGATAAACTTAGGATTCGTTTTATAATTCATAAAAAAATAGAGAAGAATTTTGTAAAATAATGATTAAATCTAACGAAGTAACTAATTTAAAAGTAAACTACGAAACAACGAATAAACATATTTCTGCACAAATCTTTTTAGTGGCGAATGGCACTAATCGAATAACATATTCCCATTCGTCCCCTCTTGAATTAGGATTGGGACGATCGGGAACAAATTAAATATTATTTTTGTAAATTCCCGTTCGTCCTCATCGGGGGACGAAGTCGAGGGGACGAATGGGAATACACGGAAATGCGCGGGTGCACCGTCGATGAAGAGAGTACCGGAGTCCCTCAGACGCTGAGTTGCGCTTAGCATTGTCCGGGCGCTTACTCGGGTACCATATCTAATATTAAACTCGCGGCATGCTAACTCGACATTGTCATTACAACGAGCCAGTGTCCTCACCATCTCCGTGTACTGATACTGAGGGTGTACTGGAATGACATCGCGCGCGTAAACAAAACACAACTCTTACCGTCCGCGGACAAAAATTTACTAACGTACCGTAGGTGTAGGTTACGTAGGTAACGCGTTTGATGTTCGGCGCATGCGGCGGTGCCTATGGCGGCGGCGGTAACACTTTGATTTATACCGCCACTAAGGCGGTATAAACCAAATACAATCATGCGTTTAAATAAGCTTTAATACTTTAAGATAAGTTCTAAATTTCCGCAACTAATATGTTTTTTAACGTAGCTAGTGCAAGTTGAGTGAATTACAAATACATTCGTGCATTTGAAAAGTCTTTATGTCTTTGAGTTAAAGTCACAATTTCTTTATTCAAAATGTATTTTTACCTTGTTATGTTTACGTGGTGGACATATTTTCAATTAGATGAAAGATATTTTCGTGAAAAATTAACACATATAAATAATGACGGGAATCGATTCAGAAGCCCATTCTGAGCAAACTATTTTCAGGTCTTGCGCTTATTACGTTACACTTTGTATATTGATCTAAAATGAAGTATCCCTTCATTTGACTTCTAAAAGAAGAATGAGGAATTTCTATCTATCAGGGGCCTTAGTCTGCTATTATAATAGTGTCAGAATGGTCGATCACTGATCGCATAATGGTTGATTTTGACATCTATTACATACTAAACTTGTCAAAATCAACCATTATGCGATCAATGATCGACCATTCTGACACCATTGTAATAGCAGACTTAGGCCCCTGGACTTCAGCCAGCTGTTGTAGAGGAAAACAAAATAAAACAATGAATAGAATTTTACTGATTTAACTTTATTTGAATAGACACAGTTACATTATGAATGATATAAATAGCATGCATCCAACAAATAAGGTAAACTAAACTGTGGAGTAGGGGCGAAGCTGTAGTATTACAAAAAGTTGGTAATTCATTCACAAAACAATAAAGTGAATTTGCTACTTTAGCCTACTTGCTCCAACCTTTAAATAATATGAAATCAAGAGGATCTCTCGCTATTCACAAACTGCTTCAAGTTAGAAGATATTTAAATGTCAGCAAATGTATGGCCAAGCATACAATAATCATTATTAAACTTGATGCAGTGTTTATGCATAATCCCCTTAGCCATAACATTTTGGTTACATTTTCTAATAGAAAAAGAAGGCCTACACTATGTTATCTAAGTTTACTACAATTTATATATAGATCTATTAGATTATAATTAAGAATTTTGAGATACAACAAAGTCTTGATAATGATTTTTTAAGCCTAATATGCTAGAAATTTATAAGTTATCCCTATGATATATATAGTTAATTGTACACAAATTAGTTGTGCACTAGCAGAAAGCGATATTAAAGGTACACTATAAAAACTCGAATTTATCGTCAGACACTATTGTTAAATGTATGTTGTACAAAACTTAGTGCCATTTTGTTGATGAAGATTTTTTTGACATTTATGTTAAAACAGTAATAAAAACCACTTGAGTATTTACCAGCCAACTTCAATGCGTAAAATTGTTGCCCAGTGAATACACAGCTCAATATTATTGAATCAGTCCCAAAGTTATTGAACTAATCTTTTTTCTACATACATACATATAAACTTGGAAGATGAATTGTTATTTGATTGGGTACCTACATACTTAAAACTCTTATAGTTTTTTTTTAATGTATTTTTTCCTGAAGAAACATTTATTCTGCTCTATACAAATACTACACTAAAGACATTAATTGTAAACATATATTTTAAAATCCATTTAATTGAAATGAAAAGAAAAACGATAGTTTCCCAAGAAATGGAAACAAGAGAGATATCTAAAAAGTAAAATGCAAAACAATATATCAATAAATTGCTACTACAGGCCATTTTATGCTTTTAAATTGACACTAATCAGAAATAGCGAAAATTATATTAAATATTATGTAAAACTCATACACTTCTGTGTAATTCACACACTTTAATATAGGTTGGTTTAGACCATAGAGAGAATGCATATTATGTTTCTGCTCAACTATAAGTCTTTTTGTAGAAACGGAGCATTTTATTTGTTGGTAATTCCATATCAGAAAAGCAAGAAAATAATCCTTATTCTATGTCCATTTGGTCTAGACCCACCTTTATATGGAATATTCGACTGCAGTCCAAGGAGAAACTCACAGCTTGCTCAAAAACTGCTAAAAATTTCGATTATTATTACAGCTAGCCTTTTCTGTCCCAGTGGTGGACAAAGGCTTACCTATATTGTTTTTGAATATTTTAATCCTCGATAATCGGTGACTACCTAGGATTGTAGAGTTCTTAAACGTCCTCACTACTTGCTCATAAGACTAGATGGCTAGTTTTATTGGCAGAGTAGTCATTTCAATTTCTTAAAATCTCAGTGGCATCTAACCACGCATCATCCTATGCTGTAAGTGCTTAACAAGGACATTTAACACAACACATAGCATTTTAAGCAATTTGTTGATGGAAATTCGACGGATTTTGAACAAAATGTTGCCTATGGTTTGGTGTTGTTTGTGAACATGTTAAACCCTCGTCAAAACCTCGTATTCATGTTAAAAAATGTGTTCAATATTGTTTTTGACAGGAAACAGTACACATTTATATGCCTCTGATTTTAAACCACTAAAGAATCACAGTATCTAATACCAACCTGCAAGGTATCTATTTGGTTGCAGATGAGTAAATTATTGTTGTAAAGTTGATTTTAGATAACTTTGAGAACTGTTTTGTTCCACAAATACGAAGTAGTAAATCACTAAAATCGACCAAACAAAAAACAGCACATACAGCCTAGGACGATAAAAAAATGGAAAGAAGGAGGTGTTGGTTAGGTCTTAGTACCGGCCGCGTCCCCTGCCCCTGCCGCGTCCGCGACCGCGCGGGGAGCCGCGAGGCTTCTCGTCGACGACCGCGGCCACTGCGGGCGGGGTCTTCGGCTTCACTTCTTCTTGAACCTCTGGTTCCGGCTGCACTTCTGGTTCAGCAGGTTCTTCAACTACGGGCACCGGCTCTTCTGTTTTTAAGGCTGTGGAATAATTTTTGGTTTTAGTTTTGTGCTAGTGGTAACAAGTGACTGCTGAGCATATCTTAGGGCTGAAACTGCGTTAAACGGGCATCCGGGCGACAGACACCCGCCACGTGTCTGCAAGCGTGGGCTCTGTGGGTATGTGAAGGACCCTGTCACAGGTGCCTAAAGAGTTCATTCGCTTGGCTTCATATGACAGAGCGACACTGCAGTTTCACAATCACTCTTTCTCTGTCGAAAGACATTTTCACAAGCTTTTCATCAAGCGTTATTGACTGAACAAGCCCGCGTGTGTCCCTGCGTCGGTTCACTTTAGTATGAAACCGCGCGGGTGTCCGTTTAACGCAGTTTCAGCCGTTAGATGCCTTTAGTAACAAGAATTTCTCAATAACAGCCATGTGGTCTAGATTTGCGTCCAGTGGGTGTGAATAGTCTAGCACCCTATTACATGTGACTTAAATATAACCGACTAAATGTCATTATCCGTTATGGCTCTGCTTAACCCTTTGAGTTACAGGCGTGATGTTATGTTTTAATGGGATTTAACAGTTCTTTAAGCAATGCTTAAGTATGGTATGCAGATATGAAATTGCGGGGAAACTAGAAAGCCTTTTGGAATGTTGAACTATTAATTCTCTTTACTATTTCCAGAATAGTTTCTTTACATCGCCCTCCCATAAAGAAGCAACAAGAATACATTATTCTTAGACTTTTGGACTTAATTTATTATCGCCACGCCCAAAAACTTACGTTGTTAGTCGCGCAGTATCCCAAAATGGCAGGCATTAAAAACAAAACAAATTAATAACCAACTTTAACTTTATAACAATTCAAAAGTGCTTCCATGAAATGGTTTCATTAAAATAAATAATTATATTGAATTATTTTGAACTAGCTGGCGCCCGCAGCTTCGCCGGCGTGATTTGTGCCAAATTTTATCAAGATCCGTTCAGCCGCTTTGCCGTGAAAGAGCAATCACAACATATCCATACATCCATCCTCACAAACATTCGCATTTATAATATTATATCGAGTACTACATAGGTACATACAACAACACTAATGTTAATAAACGCTCGGAAGATTGACATCAAACCTAACCAAACCTTATTAATAAAATAAAAAAAAACGTACTAGCTACTGGACTACACTTTATCTTAATCACGTATTTATTCAATAAGTGAACTATGTATGTTATCTTCTAGAATAAATAAATAATCTTTAAACTCAATATTCACTTACCCCGGCCATTTTCATCTTCGAGTATTTCATCGACGGTTTGCTCCCAGTTCTCCAGCTCATCGTTAGGGGCGTCCTCGTCAGGCGTCTTCAGATCGTGTTCACCTTCCTTCATGATAGCATCCTCATTATCATCTAGGAACAGCGAAAATACGTTTAGCAACATTGCACTTGCCTTTACCTACGTTGGGCTTGTCTTCCAGTCTAACCAGACACTGTTTAAGGAGTCGCTCCATGTAAAATCCTTACTAATATTATAAAAGCGAAAGTGAGTTTGTTTGTTACGTCTTCACGCCTAAACGGCCAAACCGAATTTGATGAATTTTGGTACAGAGATATTTGGGACTCTGGAGACAGACATACGCTAATTTAAAAAAAAAGTGATAAAGGGAAAGAAAGAGGGAAGAAAAGGGGAGAGAAAGATATTTTTTTTTCGATCATCACGCAGGTTAAAGTTAGCGTTAACCCAAAGTAACTATGCCATGTGGTCAGAAGGTAGTACTGGTATATTTTACATGGAGTGACTGCCTATCTAGCGGCCATAACCCATTTAGTACTGGGGAATACAATATACCTTTGTAAGACTGGTTGCAATGCGATGGTTGAGATGCAATTCCGATAGAGACAATAAAAGCCTTAGGAGATCGTGGCGACCAGATGTTTCATCTTATTTGCAACAAGGTATGGCAGACAGGAGTTTGGCCTACTGAATGGACACACACCGTTTTCATACCCCTGCACAAAAAAGGCTCGACGAAGAAATGTAACAATTACCGGCTCATTGCTCTAATATCACACGCTAGCAAAATAATGCTGCATATTCTCAACGAGCGACTGAAAGCCTACCTGTCTAAGGAGATCGCTCCGGAACAGGCCGGTTTTGTGAAGGGGAAAGGCACTCGGGAACAAATTCTCATCGTACGTCAGATCATCGAGAAGTCGAGAGAATTCAATAAGCCCATATTCATTTGCTTTGTTGATTTCTCCAAAGCATTCGATTCGGTGAAATGGCCGGTATTATGGAAGACCTTGCTAGATATGGGCACACCAAAACATCTTGTTCACCTCTTAAGATGTCTATATGAAGAAGGCACAGCCTCAGTGCGCACAGATGATGTCTTTTCAGGTGATTTCCATCCTACTGCCGGAGTACGCCAGGGATGCATAATATCCCCGCTCTTATTCAACGCCTACACAGAGCTGATAATGCGCATCACTTTGGAGGACTGGACGGACGGAGTAACAATTGGTGGATACAAGATTGCAAACTTGCGTTACGCGGATGACACCACCTTATTTGCAACCAGTTCACAACACTTGGATGAGCTACTGTCAAAGATGGAACGAGTGAGCCGTGAGTTTGGACTTAAAATTAATCGCAACAAGACCAAGGTAATGATTGTTGACCGTGCCAGAAATAATCCGCCCGAAGTGACACAAATCGCGAATAGTCCAGTCTTATATCTATCTTGGGGCTCTGATTTCAAACAATGGCGGATGCATCGATGAAATCAAACGACGTATGGGCATCACAAGAACAGCGATGGACAGGATGCGGAAAATATGGAGGAATAGAAACATTACTAAAGCCACAAAGACCAGACTTGTTAGGACACTTATATTCCCCATATTTCTATACGCGGCTGAAACGTGGACTTTGCGAGATGTGGAAAGGCAGAAAGTGGACGCTTTGGAAATGTGGTGCTGGAGAAGAATGCTTGGGGTTTCGTGGACCGAGTTTCGCACGAACGTCTCGATACTTCAAGAACTCGGTATCAGGCAGCGTCTATTTTCGACAGTACAATCTCGCATCCTAACATTCTTCGGACATGTTTCTCGGCGTGACAACCTGTCCATAGAACGCCTTGTCGTCCAAGGAAAGGTGGAAGGTACTAGACCGCGCGGAAGGTCACCCACGCGATGGACTGACCAGATCAAGTCAGCCGTTGGAGGTTCACTAAACGAGTGCAGCAGGATGACCTCTAGCAGGCAGCAATGGCGAAACATCGTGAAGCGCATCACATCTGCCCCCTCCAATAATACTACAAGTTCATAGCGATCACGACCGCTCTGTCAAGAGCGGCTAAGAAGAAGAAGACTGGTTGTCAGATTTTCTGGTCACTGACTACATGCAATAACTATCAAAGATCTAACGTGTTTCCGAGGCACGGAGAAAACTCGGTATATCATGGGTGGTTACCAATCCACAAGCCGACCCAGGCTAGTGCGGCTTAACCTAAAGATCGACCACAACATAATGATCATAATATTCTAGGTAGTACAAAAGAACTTGTGTCTATTTTCTAAGCCATCATAATCATTGGGTGATGATATGGCAGACGCTTGACTAGAATAAACCGATTCATTCGAACTTTGAGGAAACTAGATTAAAGTGCGTTGACTGCGACATACTCTTCACTTGAAGATCTGACAGATTTTATGCTTGGACAAATTCGTGTAAAGTTTATACTGCCGTCTTAAGAAGAAAGGGCATAACTAATTTTTTTTTCCAAAATTGAGTTATTTGCATATTCGAAATCAGAAGAAAAAGGTGCATCTACCAGTATTTTTATCTTTCGCCTAATATAAATAGAACCCTGTAAACTTCGATATTAAATATGACACTTCTCCCTAACCATAGAACATTTACAAATACAATTTTTTTTTTCTCCGTTTCACTATTTATGCAGTTATGCCCTTTTTCCTAACGACGGCAGTATAGTTTTCCACCCCAAAAATGTTACTTTTAAGGGTTTACAAACCCTAAGGGTAAAACGGGACCCGACCCTGTTACTTAGACTCCGCTGTCTGTCCGCCTGTCCCTAGGCTGAAAAGTGACAGTTACACTTACACGTAATTTACACAGATGATGTATTTCTGTTGCTGCTATAACAACAAATACAAAAAAAAACCGAATAAAATAAATATTTAAGGGAGCTCCCATGCAACAACCATGATTTTTTTGCTGTTTTTATAGATAACTAGCTTTTGCCCGCGGCTTCGCTCGCGTTAAATTCGGTAGCGCCTTATTGATTTGTAATAGCAACGCTAAGTTTTCCCGTTTCTTCCCTCTTTCTCCCTCATATCCCACTCTTTTTAAAAAAATAATAGCCTTTGTCCGTCTCCTGGTTCCCAACTATCTCTGTACCAAAATTCATCAAAATCGGTTTAGCCATTAAAGCGTGAAGAGGTAACAAACAAACAAACTCACTTTCGCTTTTATAATATTAGTAAGGATTAGTAAGGATGGTATGGCCCCTTCGTGCGCGAGAGGAAGTTTGAAAGTTGCGCTTGTTACAGAAAAAAAAAGGGAGTCGTTTGTCTTGGTATGGACATGTAATGAGGAGGGATGAAGGACATGTGACTAAAAGAGTGATGGATCTGAATGTTAATGGACGGAGAGCAAGAGGAAGGAGAAAAGATGGATGGATTGTGTAAGGAATGATATGAAGGAGAAAGGAGTAAATGATGCCGTGACGTCTGATAGGGGAGAATGGAAAAAGAAAACGTGTTGCGACGACCCCAAATAGAATGGGACAAGGGCAGGAAAATGATGATGACCCACCCCTTTGTGCGCTTCGCGCTTGGCCGGTTTTTTTATTATTTCGCTTTTCACAATGTTAACTTAGGTGGAAGGTTCTAGATATGACATGGTAGACTCTCGGACAAAATACAGTAAGAAGAAAAGACGCTGGTCTCACCCTTAGTATCTTCCTCATTCTCATGTCCGTTCTGCTCCTCCCCCTCCTCAAGCTTGCGTCGCTTAGCGTCGCTCGAGTCTTCAGCGTTCAGAGGCCGCTTGTTGCTGTTGCTTGTTGCCGTTTGTTGTTCAGCGCCAGCTCCCTGTTGACAATATTTACAACGTTAATAAAATTGGAGCAGAACTTATATTAACACTCTTGCATGATTCTTTTGGCGCCTGAATGAGGGCGCTGTCGTCGGTTAACATTTTGAGAATTTGACTATGAAAAATGTGTGATGACCGGAGTTAGTTCCAATACATTTCACGCGCCAAAAAAACATGTTCAGTAACACGATAGTTTGACATACACATAGATTCACAATAGAGTAAATAAATTGGCTTGAAGATACGATAGAATTAAAATTGACCCTCCTGAATAATGTACAAAATCATAATTAGTTGTTATTTAAGTTTTTCTTTAATAAGCAATGAAGGAAAACAGGTGGATACCTGGAAATGGTCTGAAATTATGGCTTTGCCTTTAGTCAGGCAATAATAGGTTTATAGTAACGTTAATGGAGGAACGGGGTGCAAATGGCGAACTTCAGGGGGTGTAAAATGGCCGCTTTTTAAGACCCCCCTGGGCCAAGAAATATAAACCCTACATTCTTTAACTCATTGAACTGCATTGAACTGGTGCTGTTCTCAGACTTAGTGATCAGTAAGGGGGCGTTCATAAATTACGTGAGGTGTTTTTTTTTAAATTTTCTGTTCCTCCCCCCTTGGTGAGATGTCGTGAGATTTTATTCAACCCCCATCCCCCAATCTCACGTGATATTTTTCAAAATTTGTGTTTCTTACGTAAACGCGTTGGATTATTATTGTAAAAAGAAAAAAAAAATAAGATAACAACGATATTAAGATTAAATCTTAAGCATGTACAGTCTGGATTAAATGGACCAAAATAGAATAATTAGATTTTGTTTCATTCAAAAAAAAATTGCGTGATATTTGCCGAGACCCCCCTCTCTCCTAAGTAAGATTGAATGAGATTTGACTCGACCCCCTCCCCCCCTTATACATCTCACGTATTTTATGAACGCTCACTAAGCACAAGTTTGACTTAACTAAAACTAGAGATCTGCGTTGTATTAGATGTCAATGATCACCGATATCGGTAAAATATAGTAGAAAAACAAAGATTTCGAAAGGGTTAGGTATAGACATCATTTCAAAAGTCATGAAGGAATTTTTATAAATTGAAACCAGATAATAATATTTCTAGACGCTCACAGTGTCTGTTTGGTAGAGTTGATTTCAGAAATTGCTGAATCAATTTCATTGCGAAGAAGACATGTCTCTTGGACAGTATTTTCGATGTGTGTTGTCAGGGCGAGTCAGCAATTTAAATTAAAATAAAACATTAAAGGCTGAAACTCGGAAAGACAATTTTCATGCATTGCCACATAAATACTAGAGAAAACGAAGAATAACGAAATTGAGGGATGCGTCGGATGCGTGCTTTAAACGACAACGGAATGTGTTGACCAATCAAAAACAACTGAAAAGATAAAATGTACACATACAGGTTCAAATTTCATTGGCTAGTAAAACATTAACATGTGATGAGTACCGATGTCTAAATACAATAAATTTTACGCTCGCATTAAAAAAAAAGAGTAGTATACAACATGAAAGAAATCCCTGTCCGATTTGTGAGTGAGGTATCGAAAGTAGATTCTATTTATTATAATAAAATACCCCGACAAAAATTAAATAAAATGTACTAAAATGAGGGAATGTATATGGCAACACAGGTGGTCACTCGGTTAGTGACGATTTACAAACAATTGTAGATCATACATACTAACTAACGTCGACGTTCGTTTTAAGTTACTGAGAATTTAGGGAAATGGTGGTAATTTGGGACAAATTTCATGCATTTTAAAAATGAATTCTCATGAATATTTTATGTTTATTATTTTACTAGCTGTGCCCAGCGGTTTCACCCGCTGCTCAGGTCCCCCTATCACTTAGGGGTATGAAAAATAGATAGTAGCCGATTCTCAAACTTACTGAATATGCAATAAAAAAATGTCATAAGAATCGGTCGAGCCGTTTCGGAGGAGTATGGGAACGAACATTGTGATACTAGAATTTTATAAATTAGATTTGGTAAAGCAATACGCCCCTTTCAGATCGCACAGGACTTTTTTTAACATATTGTATATTAAATAATCCTAGGACTACTAGACTGAAAACCTAATTTAGACCTAATTTACTTTTAATCTAAATCTTGTCCGATGATTTGTCTCGAGGTCGACGATAGGACGAGCTAACCTAAAAGAGGCCTATTAACTCACTAACTTAGATAGATCCGGGTTATAACCTTTGATCCAGGTTATATGAACTCAGTAACATAGACGGAGACAGTCTGACACTTCAAGAAACCAACAATAATTATTTTAGATACATTTCATTTTATCATCTTTAGATATCAATACCATGACATCTCCAGAGTTTCACTAGACAATTTAATTTGACCTCATATAATAAACGTTCAACGTTTTGTCATGCAAAAACAATGATATAGTAAAGCGTGCCTAGTGTACTTTGGTAGCCGACAGCATAGGGAAGATATTTACGTCCAAATACTTGGGAATCAAGCTACTGGATATAGTTAGTCTTTGCGTAGACTTCCGTGGGTCGCGAACGTTACAACAAAACTGTACGCAACGATAATGTATGGAGTTTGTGGAATTCAAAATTTCAGATAGTTCGAAAATAAACTCTATGTCATACAGAAATAAGTTCAAATTCAAATGCATCTGAAACCAATTCAGAAACATTTCCACATTCGAAATGATAAAGATAAATTTCTTCATTCATTGTATTTTCAAAATTCGGGCCAGCGCTGACAGTTCAAAATCCAACAGCCGCAGGGACTTGGTAGCGACTCCATACATTTTCATAGCGTTTGTCGTATCGTAAACCACGGAAGTCTTACATGACGTTTGTACGCAGAACGGCTGAACCAAAATATACCGCGCATTCTTTTTTCTTTCTTCTTTACCAACTCCTCAGTTATCGGGTACGGGTGAGGCTAAAATAGATTTAAATAAATGTGTTAGAATCTTTGAGTAACATACAGTAACACTCTGTTATTAAATAGTAGTTCTTGAAGTTTTTTTTTTATTTTAAATAAAAACGTTGCCCTACACTAGGAATTTCTCATTTAAACACACATACACAAACGGCCAGACCCAGAACAACTACTTGTAGTTTCTTAGGTCTTTCTCTAATCTTATTTATACCCAAAACAAATTGTCCTCAGAAATTAAAATAACTGTACTTACTTTAAAAAGGATTATCTTTACTAATTGATATACAATTTTATACATACCAGATACATGCTGCTTGCAGTTAAGAGATAAATGGTTGACAAATGTTTTACCCTAAGAGAAAGCTTACTTTGGCCCTATGTCAGTTGATGCTCCCGTACCTGCCAGAGTTGCGGGTTGTTCGAAACGGAAGGGTAAAAGTCTAACACTTTCCCCCGCTCCGCCCAGAGCGGGCGGAGTTATTTGGTAATCAAATGAAAAAAAATGTTTATCCCTTCAGAGAAAAAAAGGTGCTTGCATAAAGATGCAGGCTTCTTTGTCCTCATTTGTAGATAGCAGGCTATGGAGTTGAAATAGGCAGATGCTTCATGTACACACTGGTATTCAGGTGCATTTGGTTAGACTGGAAACCTAACTAAGGGATAGGAAGATGATTTATGATGGTGTGGCAAACGCGCCTCTGGCAACTTCAGAGGACACAGATGTAATACTTGTGGTACATACCAGCTGAGTGCCGCTCTTCTCAGCCAGCAGGCGCGTGAACAGCTGGTGATGTCTCCAGGTGCGCAGGTGCACCCGAGCCGTCTCCTCGCTGTCCAGCAGCTTGCGGCACAGGCTGCACTGCACGCAGCGGAACTCCGACAGGAACGATGCGCCGACGCCGCGTTCCGTGCTGTGGGTGGAAGAAAAACTTGTAAATAGAATCAAAATTACGGGCATTATTTTGATTTAAAAAAAAATGTTGCTCTACACTAGGAGTTCTCATGTATCGTGGGTGAGTTTACAAACATTTAAACTCACATACACAAACAGCCAGACCCGAAACAACTACCTCATACAAATATTCGTTTCGTGCGGGGAGCGAACCCGCGACACGCAGCGCAGCATTCGATCGCTCAATCACTGCGCCAACCGTGCCGTCAAAAGGAAATCTTCAGAAAGAAAGTATCACTTAGCTAATTGTGTCCTGTAGTTGATGCGTTCCTCAATCTAAAGATACATGAATACTGAACCTACCTGTAAGATGGGAACTGATCCTGAGTAGTTCCCGCCAGGTCATCACCGTCCTTGTAATCCAGGATGGTATTCTCCTGATCAATGGAGTTCTTCTTTTCCTCAACAACTTCCGGTTTAGCTTCACCTTCTGCCACTTTCTTTTCTCCTTCCTCCTATTGGGAGTATTATAAGTTTAAATAGAAGCCAAATATACTACTATACTCACCCTAAATAAATGTGATAAGGACAAGAGTACGATGATAAAGTTATGGTGGAACCTCTTATTATTTAAAATAGGAAAGTATAAATTGATAAGAAAAACTTTGCCTCTTTCGACCGGTATAAAAATCCAGTCAAACTTTTAATAATAAAATGATTTATCATATTATTATCACAGTGGGACAAAACTGTCACAATTTATATCATAGCTCATGATGATTACAATTGACTAATTTATTTCATCCCCACCACTATCAAAATGGTGAAGAAAGATATTCTGCGGAAGCCAGAATGTATTAGTATAAAACAAGTCAGATTCGCGCACCGAGCGTTCCATGCAAACTTACGACATAAACGCTATACTTTGACTGCATATACTTAAAGAGTTGATTTTTCACAGCACAAAGGGACCACAGACTTGAATATGTGGTTTTAATTTCAACTTGATACCTCCACGCGTTCCTGCAAGGTCTTGACAGACAGACAGACAGATGGACAACAAAGATAAAGGTTCCATTGCATGCCTGTTTAGTTTCAATAAAAACACGTAATGTAATTTCGTAGTGCATATTGCATATTATCTTAAGCGCATGTATCTTGCAACTAATTGTTTTTATAAAATGTGGATTAATGTTGTTGATTATACATTTATTCAAACTATAGCTGTAATTTTGTGCAATACTGTCAATCTTTAGGTTAAGCCGCGCTTGCCTAGGTTAGTCTGTGGATGGGTGACCACCCGTTACATACCGGTGCCTCGGAAAGCACGTTAAGCCGTTGGTCCCGGCTGTCATTGGTAGATCTTTGGCAGTCGTTACAGATAGTCAGTGTTTCAAAAGTCTGACAACCAGTCTTACCAAGGGGCATGTGATTACCCCGTACTAACTGGGTTGTGGAGGTCAGATAGGCAGTCGTTCCGTGTAAAATACTGATATTCAGCTGCATCCGGTTAGACTGGAACCGACCCCAACATAGTTGGGAAAAGGCTAGGCTGATGATGATGACTGTAATGTGTAACCATTGTTTTCCCAAATAAATAAAAACACTTAAATGGAATTGTTGGATGTTCACCATCCTATACCTCAGTATAGGATGGTGAACACCACAAAAACTCAACTCAACGTCTCAACCATGTGGTGCTTTACGGCTCAGTATAATAGTCTTAAGTATTCTGCTACTGACCTGATTTTCTCCCTCTCCTTCCTTGACCTCTGCCTCTTCAGCCTCCTTTTCATTGTCTTGTTTATCATCGTTGCGACGACGACGCTGCCTGTCCTCGCGTAGGTACAACTGCTCCATGTTCAGGGTTGAAATCACCATCACTGGGGAAAAACATTTGTTTAAAACAAAGCTATAATGGAGATTGTGTCGTGAACATTGACCATGACCAAAGAAGTTACAAAACATGCAAATTTCTATTCTATAGAGAATAAAGATGCCAGCTTTATGACAATAGGTGATTTTGTTTATTCTTGTCTCTTGTTATGACTAAGGCTGCATTTCTACGGGAGATGAGCGAGAATGCGTAGCGAGGACTGTGTGAAACTTACCTATCACATAGCTAAATGTGCTGAAGCTGTGAAAAAGAATCCATACTCAAAGCATTTATTCCAATTAGACCATTACAGGCACTTTTGAATGTCATGAAACAAAAGCTACAGTCCCAGTCACAAGACATAATAACTTTAGAAAGTACAGTTTAGTTCATTTGAATAATAAAACCATATAGACCAGGGCCGTAGCCTTTAAAAAAGGAAAAAAAAAATCTTTTTATTACCTACAACTTTGCCATTTAACTTTTTTCCATAGGACTTGTAGTTTTGCCGGAAATCAAGATAAACCATTTTATACCCTTAAAAACTCACCCCCTCCCACTTCCCGAACTCGGATCGACCGTAATTTATTTTTCCTTTCATTTTTATCATATTTTCCTCCTTTTCTAAGAGGTTTCATGATACTGTATTTTTTTTTTGTTTAAAAAATTATCGACCATCATTTGCCTAGCCTTTTCCCAACTATGTTGGGATCGGCTTCCAGTCTAACCGGATGAATATCAGTATTTTACATGGAGCGACTACCTATCTGACCTCCACAACCCAGTTAGTACTGGGTAATACGATACCCCTTGGTAAGACTGGTTGTCAGACTTTCGGAACTCTGACTACCTGTAACAACTGTCAAAGATCTACAAATGACAGCCGGGACCAACGGCTTAACGTGCTGTCCGAGGCACGGAGGAAACTCGGTATGTAACGGGTGGTCACCCATCTACAGATCAACCTAGGCAAGCGCGGCTTAACCTAAAGATCGACCCGAGCGGCTGCTATTATTTAGCCACGAGCTCCTCGATTATCGACCCTGGTCTAATAATTTAGGTTTTGATTTCACTGACCTTCAGGCTTAGGCTTTGTAATAATCTCCTGCTTATCCTGCATATTCCTGAGATGCTCAGCCGTCAAACGATGCTCATCCAACTCGATTCTGGTCGGCATCTCCTTGTGGCAGGACGTGCAAGTAGGATGCAGGTACTTCTTGAGCTTACGGTGACCGACGGTGGTGCGATGGATGGCGCCGTCGGCGGCGTACATGTCACACATGGCGCAGTAAAAGTCGCGAGCTGGTTGCTGACCAGCCTTACGGGTGCGTTTCATTTCACGGATCTGTTGATTAGATATTTTTCGAGTCCAGCTTTATTATACAGTCAACGTCCCCATCATCCTACCTTCGCAAGAGGCATAAAGCGTCGCCATATAATGATATAACGTGGAAACGTCGGCAGTCTCTTGGAACCGGGTCGAATTGTTTGACGCTATTTTATCTAGAAGTTATTTTATAGGATTTTGTCTACAATAAATAACATAATTGATAACTTAGTCCATATTTGTCCTAATCACTAATATTATAGATTTCAAAATATGTTTATTTAACATTATGCTATTAGGCCAATGTCTAGTTATTTTTGTGAAAATGGCCCTTATTGTTTGATTTTCTAATGATACGAGTCTAACATCTGAGTGTTACAAACATTCAGATTAAGCGTTACCTATGAAAGTTTGATCCACTTGATTGAATGGAATACCTTAGTGCATAATTGAGTCACTCTCTTCTAGCTGAGTCCTATTTATGCACAATGGATATTTTTCCACCCATTAAAATATAAGATTATTTGTAATTCTCACCTTAAACTCTTGCCTCATAGTATCAGCAGTAAGTGCATAGCTCTCCGCAGTCTTTGTCATCATAATAGCATGAGCTCGTCCGCTCAGATGGTTCTCAAACGACCTGCCATCCCACATGCTCTTGTTACAGATATGACACTTTAACAGCCCCGGGTTGATATCATCATATCTGGTCTTTGGAGGCTCCTTCTTCACACTAGTCTCCTCACCCTTCTCCTTATCTTGATTCTCAGCAGTTTCACCTTCATTCTTGTCGTCAGTCTCACTGCGAGACACTTTGCTGGTAAATAAAGGCAGGTTTATAGAAATGAGGTTTTTATGGCTTTGGGACTCTGAAAGTTGTCTATGCTATTTGGATTGAGTTTAAAGTTTGTCTATTACTAGACTAGCAATATTTTAATAAAGGAGGCATTTAATAAATAAGTTTTCTTGTAGTGTGGTTCTTTCTGTAAAATGTATTTAGGTATAAAATATATCTATTGGTCTGGCAGTCATAACTTTTTGTTTGTTATAATGTAGTTTTTATTGCCTGGTAAATAAATTGAGTAGTAGAAATTGTATTTCAAACACTTACTGGAATCCAATTGTCATGCATTTGAATTTAATTTATTTGGAGTTGGTAAAGCCATGTGTTCACTGAGAAACATTTCTTTAAAAACACTGTTTTAGATACCAATGAAAATAGGTATTATAATGTTGGAAATACAAAAAGAAATGTTGAAAACAAAGAGTCTAATTTGGGATAGCTTGACACAACTACAAAAATTAATTAAAAATTACTCTTTGGCCAAAGAATTAGGTGCAAGTGTTCTAGGCAAGTTACTTGCTGTCAGCAACATAGAGCAGTACTTTGACACCTAAGCATGCTTTTGTTTAAATATAGTTGGCTTATTTTAGCTTAGGCAATTCATTTGTTTTATATAATTTTGTGCTTATTGGTACACTGAAATTCTTGTTTTAGTTGCTAATGATTTAAAATAAATTTGAATGGGAAGAAATTTCAAATGCAACCATCTTTAATCATTTAACAAGTCTACAGAGTTCTAACCCACCCTTCTACAAAACATTAATCCTCTAAACTTTATAATATAATGTTGTGAAAAACAAAGTTTCTGAAACATCATATTATGATGTTTAAAAATTTTTTTTTTTGATGAACACATGGCTTAGTTTTGTATTTTTTTTTTTCACAATAAAGAAAGGATAAAGAGTCTTCTAAATACTATACACAACTGCAAAGAAAGTCCATCTTTAAATTTGCTTGTAATTTTTTTTTATTACACACTTACCAACATTACAAATATTAAATGTTTATCGGTCCATTACAATCCAAAGAAGCAAGCGGTAAACATAAGGTTTGATTGGGTGCAAAAACCCAGTGACGGGTGTTGCACCCTTGGTGATGAAGCTCCAAGTGTCAGGTCTAATGAGACTTACAGTATAGACAGATAACTAATTATACCTGCCTATGGTGAAGACAATTTTCATTGGAACGTAAAAACAAACATTCGAGATTTGCAATTGAAATGTATTCATACCTCAATAGAGGCAGAAACTAACGTAATGCCAATTCGGCTAACGTACTGAGGCCGGTGAACGTATGGTGTTAACAGAAACTTATTCACAGCGAGGCTCAACCTCAGCAGAGGAACAAGAAATGCGGTGTCACCACCGGAAGGAAACATTCAGGGTTCCTTACCTCTCCTTAACAGGTTTAGCCTTTGAATCGGCCTCCTTTTTCGGGGAATTCTTGTTTTGTTGCCTCTGCCCATCATTGGGCCTATACGGTTTACGATTGTTGTTGACACGCTCACCGGAGCGATTGTAAGTTCCCGTACGCCGGAAATTACCTTGATTGCCCATCTAAAGGGAATTGATCAGAACATGTTTGTTAGTACGAAAACTGCAGGGCTCTACGAGCCACGAAGAAGTGCTGAAATTTGAAATACTTCAGGTTTGTCATTAAAATGTGATTATGAACATTATTTGAACTATAACTGAAGATTCTGGGATCGAATAAAGGGGCTTCCAGTAGATTTTAATATTTTTTCATGCATGAAAATGATGAAAGTTTAACTTCAAGACTTTAACATTTATGTAGGAAATGACATACACATTTGCATAGAATAATCATCAAAACATTATCTATATTATTGAAATTGTATTTTAAATACCAGACATTAAGAAAATTTGGATTACCAGGTCATCAAAACTGTAAAATTGCACTTAAATTCAGTTCATACTGTTATGTAGCTTTACTATGTGATGTAGAGTTGTACTTACCCTGTTGGGTCCATAACCTCGGTCATACCGACCCATGTTGGGTCCACCAAAGTCCCGTCTAATGGGCATGTCGAGGAGAGAGGGGACAGGGTTCTGCCGCGGCTGCAGCAGGTTGATGATGTTACTTGCTAAAGCCAGAGTGGCTTCAGTGGAGCCCCCTGACAGGGGCAGCAGGTTGGGTAGGCCACCACCGGGGCCGCCGCCCTGCCACGGCGATACACCGCTGCGCCCGAAGTTCTTCCCGCGATCATTGCGTTGGAAGTCCATGCGACGCCCACTATTATTTTGCGGTCTTCGGTTCGCCATCTTAGATTCTAGGACACAACGAAAAGTGCGTTCTAAATCATTCGCACGCAAATCTTACCGACCCGCCCTTTGGGCTACACAACCACTGAAGCGTGGTATTTAAGTCACTATCTTTATGAGTAATGAATGATTAGTAGTAGAAAGTTGCCGGCCGGCAGAAAATAGCACAAGGTGATTGCGCAGATTATTGATTACTTTAACTTTAGACTACCGATGAGAACATATTGTATAATACACATAAAAACTGATTTAAATTTATAAGTCACAGGCACATAAATAGGTTACATGACTTAGAAAGCTTAAAATTCATTACAAAAGATCATGCGAACCCAAAGCGATGCTTACGTAGCTCGTTTCACGATCGATTAATCCCGAGAATTTACAAGTACCCTAGCAATTTCCGTAATAAATTGTTACAAATTGTAATACTTACAGCTCGACAGCACAATAAAACACCACTCAATTTATTTGAAGGATTGAAATACAGTGAAAAATACACAACAGCGACGTCCACCAAACTGAACTGAACGAGAGCTAAACGTCAATTGCAATAAAAATGGCCGTCCGCGCCGATGCATCAGCATCAAAGCTTGGCTTGTTTGTTTATGGCTTATTGATTACACCATAGACTATCCAAATGGTGCTTTTCACTTTTGCTTTTGGCCAACTCCTGCGGACTCCGTCTACCGACACAACAATCGTCCGCTTGTGAAACTTGGCCGAATTGCAAAGGCGAATTCTATGAGATATTTTAGAGATAATAAAGGAATAAGTAAGTTTTTTTTTATGGCTAAATATAAGTTTGATTAATATAAATTATATAATATCTTATTGGGAAAATTCATAATGTAAATGAGATACCTTCTTTGCTGCCTGTACGTCATTAAATAGTAGATACCACTGAATGTTATTTTTATTAGTTTTAAGATATTTGGATGGATCCTAATAGAGTCATGTTCTTACTAGTTGTTACAATGTGTATATTTTACATTAAATGAATAAATCAGATAACAACTTGAGAGGTATGTTTTGATGATTTATGATTAATATTCAGTAAACCCATATTTGAAACGTTTACAATTCATATTTTAATCAACATAATACTTGACAATGATTCGGAGTTCCGGCTTGTTAGATCGAAAGTGTGGCCCCCGGAACATAAAAGACAAAAGAAGGAACATGGTTGGGTTTTAGTCAGTAAACGTCCGACACTCCCCCCGTTCCGCCCAACGGGAGAACTTATTTGATGATTTCTTGATTTCCCATCCGAAAAAAAAATTATTTGATAGGTTATACGAAATTTTTTTTCAATCCCGGGGGCTACCCTGCTGTATGTACCTTACCACTGAAACTTTCGGAAAAAGAATAGGTAATAAATAATTCTGTGATTATGATCATAGGATTATTTTATTTTTCCGGAAGTTATGTGGGCATAATAGACTTCAACAATTTTGTAGAGAAAATAAAAAAAAATAATGTCTAAAATGCTATTTCTCTCAATAAAAGAAGTTTTTATAATCTAAAATTATTAAACTAAACTAAACTTATAAATAAATTAAAAAATAGCGTCAAAAAATTCGTCCTCAACGCTGTCAGTTGGCAATGTCCCCAAGAGACTGGCCGCGTTGCCACGTTGTATGGCAACGCTAAGCCTCTGGCCAAAGTAAAAGCCAGCCCTTGGGTCACGGAAGTGTCAACCAAACGTTTTGAAATTTCCTTAAAAAGGCTGTGAGCACAAGGACCCCACGGTCCCAGAGTTTCAACCCCAAACGGCTCAAAAATATAGTTCCCAATAAGGTTACTATATTTACGCCGCTTGAGGTTCTCTGCAGCCGCAGCAGCAGCGCCAGCGCAGCACGAAGAGCTAGGAAGATGGGATGACGCAAGAGTATCGACGCACGTTGCGTCCCACACTAAAGGCCTACCCAACTTCCACGGAAACAAAGACATACCGTCCGGTCTTTTGCCATCGTCGCGTGCCAAGCTATTGGGTTCTAAAACAGCTGGAACGCCGACGGTGACAAGAGCTCGACGGATGACGTTGTTAATATTCGCGTGCCGCGCAAAACGGCCCGCACTTCGGCTGCATGATAGGCCGTGGTCTCCAAGGCTGTTGACTACTTCACCACAATAACAGCGATGAGGAGAACAACAAGGAGCACCTAAACGTAAGGTAGCAGCGAGGCGGAAAGTAGTGTCGTCGAACAAAGTGCCTATGCTCGACGACGGTAGTGCGTAAAGCCAAAGACCCGACTCCCACTTGCTCACAGCCAAAAGGCGCGCACGCTCAGCAGTAGTAGCAGACGTGTTCAGTAGATTATTCTGAACTACTCTGCAGAGCGGCTCGTCCCACTGTCTCTGGGAAAATGGTTTGTCGAGTTCTTCAGTGCTCTGGCAAGCGACTTTCCAAGCATCCTTAGCCTCGGAGAAGCACGGCACATCAAAATCAATCAGTGTGGAAGCCAGGATATTCCTGATTAATTTCTCAGTACCGTGGACCGAAGATAAGAAAGCAGGTAGACTAATACTAGAAATTTTGCGGACGCCGCCGCCGAGTCCTCCCAAACGAATGGGAAGAGTGGCTTGAGCCCAAGCTCGGTCATCCAGAGCCACATTTAAAATTAAAGACAAAGAATGTCTGATAATTTGATCCATTTTGTCCAAAAGATTAATGTGCTTCCATAAAGGGGAAGCACGTAGGAAATATGTTAATTTAGGGCCAAAACAGCAGTAAATGCTATTTTGCATTTACTCGCAACGCACTAGTCAGCTGTCAAGATGACAGCCAATTTTTTTAACATTAAATGTTAAAAAAATTGGCTGTCATCTTGACAGCTGACTAGTGCGTTTTGTCGTTTGATCTTTGATCTGAAAATGATCTTTATTTCAATGATGTTATGAATCAATCAGACAGGTATCATGATGTTTCCAGACTTCTCGTGGTATCAGGATATTTGTTGAAAGAAACAATAAATAAATTCCAAACCCACGTTAAATTGTATAATATCAGTAGTGGAATTGGACACGTTGTGTAACAAATTTTATCCAGGTGCTCTGTGTAAAGATATCAACGAAATGGAGGACGTAGAAACTGAAAATGATCAAAAACGCACCAAGGTAAGAAAATATTCTAGAAAAATAATCTGGAATTTACTAATTTAGCGCAAAGGATACATAGAGTAAAATTTTCAATTTTCAATAAATTGTTATGTTAAAATGTATCGGAATTGCTATTACTTATTTTGAGAATTTGATGAGAGCCATAGCTCTGTAATGTGGTATCAAAACAGATGTTTATAAAAACATTGTGTAAATTGACGATTCAAACTTCATGACTGAAATATTGATCTTGAATTTATTATACATCTTCAGTTTTAAAATGGATAATTATTCATTCTCATTGTTTGGTAATTGTAGTTTTAAAATAATGTGTTATTTTTTATACTGAATTTTATGTATCATAAATATTTTTTACTATTCTAAAGCAAAAAAAAATGTCATTATATGAATGAATGAAACAGGCAAAATCATTTTAGTGAGATGAAAGTGAAAAGAAAAACTCCTATAGAGAAAATCACATACTTAAATATGGTCTATTCTGTTTTCAAATTGAACGTTAAAATACCCACTAGTATTCATATCTGCCTTTGATTATAATGGAAGACAAGTAAGAAAAATGAAAATCTGTATTCTTTATCTTCAAAAAATACCACATGTCTAGAAATGAAAATTGAAAATATTATTTTATTTTTCATTTGTCATGTTGTTGAGCTCCTTGAGTTTTGAGTTGAGCAAACTCAAACTCAAACTCAAAGCATTTATTTCAATTAGACCATTACAGGCACTTTTGAATGTCATAAAAACAAGAACAAAAAAATGATGGTGCTACAATCCCGGTCACAAGGCATAATAACTTGTGAAAGTACTGTAGTTGCCCATTCCAAAGCGTTGATCTCTATGGAGAAGAATGGGCAAGAAACTCCATGGACACTCTTTTAAATTATAATATTTTTACAAAATCGTATTTACATCATTTGTGTTGAGATTATACAAATATGTGAGAACGATGTAGAAAGACGTGCACAGTAAGAGCGTCCAGAGTAAATAAAAAGCAAAATTCAATTTAAAATCTAAATAAGTTAAAAAAATGACCGTGGTAGTTAAAAAATGACCAGTCCCCACTGACAGCGCCCGTTCACGAACATGACGTATGGATCAGCCCCATTCAGCTCGACCATTTTGAAGGGAGCTAAATGACCCGACACACCCGCCACTATCAGCGAGACATTTAAGTGAGCATGACACTATTAACCACCAGGGCTTCGTCAAGTCAATGATAATACATAGCACTCACATATGGGCTTAATAATTATACAATACTAGAGAATTGATTCTATACATTGCAAAGATAGTCTTACAATCTTCTGCAGCTTCCACTATAGCTTCGGATACTTATCAATGAGTTTACCCCTAAGCTTGAGGAGCAGGACCAGCATTGAGCCAAGCATTTTTATCATCAATATAATCCCCCAACTTATAATATGCTTGCCTACATAGTGTGCGTTTAATACAAGATTTAAATTTCGTTTCATTCAGTTGAAGAATGTGGGGAGGTATTTTATTGTAGCATTTCAAACAGTACCCCATGAAAGATGAGTCTACTTTAGCTAACCTGAAACCCGGCTGAACCAATTGGTCCCTATTTCTAGTATTATACTTGTGTCTATCACCTCGTTTACCAAATAGATGCAAATTTTTTCTGACGTACATGATGTTTTCATAGATATATTGACAAGGTACTGTCATGATGTTAATTTCCTTAAACTGTTCTCTTAGAGAATCTCGCCTACGTAGATTATAAATGGCTCTAATGGCTCTTTTCTGCAGAATAAATACAGACTCGATGTCTGCAGCCCGTCCCCAAAGTAAAATACCGTATGACATTATACTATGAAAATAACTAAAATAGACTAGCCTCGCGGTATCTACATCAGTAAACTGACGGATTTTTCTGACAGCATATGCTGCTGAACTAAGCCGTCCTGCAAGAGATGTTATATGCGGACCCCATTGTAGCCTTGAATCGAGCGTTATCCCCAGGAAAACAGTTTTATTGACGAATTCTAGTTGTTTCTCTTGATTCAATACTATGTCACAATCACTACTTTTGACGTTTGGCAGAGCAAATCTTATGCACTTCGTTTTTTTCCCATTTAATACCAAATTATTGGCGGTGAACCAATCATTTACCTGTAATAGGGCGTTATTTAAGTCGTCTAGATTTGTGGCACGTCTATTTATCTTAAATATTAAAGAAGTATCGTCAGCTACACAATAACTGACAAATGTTTGCACTGACTTTACAAATCACTGAAATCTGTATGGTTCTGTCTTTAAAAGACCATTTCAGACAGATCTATGTAGTCCTCATGTAAGTTGACCAAGATTTTTGTCTGGACCTTAAAAGAGACTATGACCTCTGAGTTTTTTTCGACTATTTGTTCTCAGATTACTCTGTACGAAACACTGGTCTCATCAAGTTTAAAAAAAAAACTATGTGTAAAACTTTGTAAAACAAACTTGCATTTATCAAAAGCATGTTTTGATCACCAGTTTAATCATCTGGGATCCTTCTTTATAAATCACTAATATACTCCTAACTAGTCATCGGATTATATTCATTAGCATGTTTGCATAATGCATATAATGCAAAATTTGTACCATCATTGCATATTTTAGTATTTTTTCATTAAGGTGAAAGCTCCAACCTACCCGCGAAATTCAAATTTTCTTACGTTTTTTGCAATTTTCAGGCCAGTGCGAGGTTGTATGTTGATTAAAATATTATTCGCGGCTGTAATACGTATGTAATTATAGAATTATAATCATCAAAATCACCAATACAACCCTCCAAGTTCATAAAGGCGTAGGAACAAAAAAAAAACAGAAAAAGTCTTTCCTACAGCTTTATGAACTTGGAGGGTTGTATTGGTGATTTTGATGATTATAATTCTATAATTACATACGTCTTACAGCCGCGAATAATATTTTAATCAACATACAACCTAGCACTGGCCTGAAAATTGCAAAAAACGTAAGAAAATTTGAATTTCGCGGGTAGGTTGGAGCTTTCACCTTAATATTATTTATTTAAGTTAATTGTAAAAAGTGTGTTGCATTACACCGAGGTTTGTTTGTTCCACATGCCATATAGAGATGTCAGAAAAGCAGGAAAGCCTGCCGGGGTTGCGATTGTTCGAAAGATATACCGTGGTCCCAGAACAGAAAGGGCAAAAGAAGGAACATGGATGAGTTTTAGTCAGTACAAGTCTGACACTCCCTTCAGCTACATCTAGTGCGGTAGAAGCTATTTGATGATTTCACAAGCGAAAAAAAAATGCTAAATAATTTAAACCCATGAAATTGTAAACAAAATTCGATTCAAATACAGGAAGTTATGTTTTTGCACTAGCTTTTGCCCGCGGCTTCGCTCACGTTAAATTCGGGGTAACACAGTTCCCCTTTCCTGATTTGCAGGTACCTGCTACCTGTAGTTTCTGCCCTAGCGCCTACCTATTTATTGTAATAGCAAAGCTAAGTTTTCCCTTTTCTTCCCTCTTTCTCCCGCAATTCTCTTTTTTAAAAATGATTGTCTCCAGGGTCCCAACTATTTCTATACCAAAATTCATCAAAATTGGTTTAGCCATTTAGGCGTGAAGACGTAACAAACAAACTCACTTTAGCTTTTATAATATTGTAAGGATTAATTTCACGCGGATGAACTAAATGCCATTTTTTCTTATTTGCAGAGTCGCAGCCCTTCCCCGGGCATCAAATCCACAGCAGTAGTGAAGTACACCGCGTTCCAGAGCCCGGTGGGGTACGCGCGGCTGCAATGTAACACGGACCTCAACATGCCCCCCTCCAACTGGGGGGCCGCCATAGACTCATATGGGTTGAAGCAGATCCTGACCAGGGGTGATGGACTATCAAGGTAGGTTGGATTGTTGACTTCGGGTCGAGAACTGGGCCAGCTGGGACCACTGACTTGTACAACATTATTTTTAGTATATGCGAAACCTGAATATAGTTTGTTCAGCATAAGTAACTGAATCGATTCCAATAGTTTTTACACCATGTTATATTTTGTCACAAAAAAAATTATAATAGGTTACGAGTTGGACACTTAGTAGGTATACGAAATCATACTGCGCGCAACAAAGTCACGGCAGGTCAAAGCGACAGTACACACGTGCGGTGCCGTTTGTGCGCGCGTTGACCGTGGTTTTTTACGGACAACCAGGTAAAATAACAAGCTTATAACTTTCTGATTTTTCATGATAAAGTTCTGAAATTTTGTACATAGATTCTTCAGATAAAAATACTAGACACGTGTTTCGGGTTTCGCATAAAGTAAAACTAATGTTGTATATATGGTTTTAATTTCAACGCGATACCTCAACGCGTTCCTGAAATAAAGGGTCTTGACAGACAAACAGATACTGTGAAAATCAAGTTTATTATTTTTAGTATTTATCTTCGAAATCTTTCCTTCTGACAACCCACCTACATAATATTCGCCGCACATTTTCTCGACATCCGTGTGTCACTAGCAGGATTCAGCGGAATACCAGCGTCAGGTATCTGGTATTATGCTGAGCTGGACTCCTATTTGGTGCAATCTTGAGACACACACCGCCCGGTAGTGGGCGACCTTTATAAATGAATGTGATATGTCTAAATGCCTATGGGTCAATCTAACTTAGTGTGTGTTCCTTATTTCTGTTTGATATTTTTTTGTACTAATTCCTCTATTGTGTAAGGGTTCTGTCCCTCAAAAGGAATAAACGGAACCTATAATCCTCAGAAGAACTATCATGGGGTTAGGTCTCTACCAAGCAGTTCAATGATGATGACACTGCGCTTCGCGATTCTTGCTTACAGCTTCAGGATGGCGCATATGTTTCCGGACTGCGTGGGGGAAGTCGACGTCATATCCGGCGCCGAGTGCATCAAGAAACTACTCAAGTTACCCTACCAGCCTAATGGGACTGTAAGCTTATTATTATTATTACTTCCTAAATAAGAATCACACTTAACAAATCTCAATAAGGTGTGTTTCGTTGAGGTTTTTCTCCAAGTATAACTTTTCCTAAAAAATATATCCTACTATCCTATCCTACTATCCTATCCTACTATGCTCTCCTACTATCCTATCCTACTATCCTATCCTACTATCCTATCCTACTATGCTCTCCTACTATCCTATCCTACTATCCTATCCTACTATCCTATCCTACTATCCTATCCTACTATCCTATCCTACTATCCTATCCTACTATCCTATCCTACTATCCTATCCTACTATCCTATCCTACTATCCTATCCTACTATCCTATCCTACTATCCTATCCTACTATCCTATCCTACTATCCTATCCTACTATCCTATCCTACTATCCTATCCTACTATCCTATCCTACTATCCTATCCTACTATCCTATCCTACTATCCTATCCTACTATCCTATCCTACTATCCTATCCTACTATCCTATCCTACTATCCTATCCTACTATCCTATCCTACTATCCTATCCTACTATCCTATCCTACTATCCTATCCTACTATCCTATCCTACTATCCTATCCTACTATCCTATCCTACTATCCTATCCTACTATCCTATCCTACTATCCTATCCTACTATCCTATCCTACTATCCTATCCTACTATCCTATCCTACTATCCTATCCTACTATCCTATCCTACTATCCTATCCTACTATCCTATCCTACTATCCTATCCTACTATCCTATCCTACTATCCTATCCTACTATCCTATCCTACTATCCTATCCTACTATCCTATCCTACTATCCTATCCTACTATCCTATCCTACTATCCTATCCTACTATCCTATCCTACTATCCTATCCTACTATCCTATCCTACTATCCTATCCTACTATCCTATCCTACTATCCTATCCTACTATCCTATCCTACTATCCTATCCTACTATCCTATCCTACTATCCTATCCTACTATCCTATCCTACTATCCTATCCTACTATCCTATCCTACTATCCTATCCTACTATCCTATCCTACTAATCCTACTATCCTATCCTAGAAATATTATAAATGCGAAAGTTTGTGAGTATGGATGTATGTTTGATTCTCTTTCACGAAAAAACTACTGAACAGATCTTAATGAAATTTGGCACTGAGGTAGATTATAGTCTGGAATAACACATAGGATACTTTTTTTATTACCACGCGGGTGAAGTTGCGGGTGCCAGCTAGTTTATCTTTGCTTCGTAAATGTCACGTTCCTGTGCCACCCTTATCCAGAGCCTTAGCACGAGTTCGTGGTGTAAACGTAACGTATCCACGAAAAATTTTCAGTGCAAGTCAAGCTTTTGTACTTGTACAACGATACCGCCACTGCTATCCTCCTTTATTTTGTCTACAGGTGAGCATGATGGTACACCGCGTAGAGAACACGCTGCTGCTGGACGACTTCGACGTGTACGACTACCTCATGAAGTCGGAGTGGTCCTGGCTCAAAGACTTCTTTTACGAAAACATATTGAAGACTATGTCCGAACAAGTAAGTGACTTTGTTGGAGAATTCTCGTCGTTGACTGATACCTCGGTAGTTGTTGTTGGAAGGTAGTTAATTCTCACCAAACCACTGTTAGGTTCAATAGTTTAATCCTTACTAATATTATAAAAGCGAAAGTGAGTTTGTTTGTTTGTTACCTCTTCACGCTTTAATGGCTACACCGATTTTGATGAATTTTGGTACAGAGATAGTTGGGAACCAGGTGACGGACATAGGCTAATTTAAAAAAAAAAGTGGGATGTGTGGGAGAAAGAGGGAAGAAAAGGGAAAACTTAGCGTTGCTATTAGAAATCAATAAGGCGCAAGGGGAACTGTGTTAACCCGAATTTAACGCGAGCGAAGCCGCGGGCAAAATCTAATTACGTTATATTTGTTTAGTTATCTGAGCCGCACTTGATACAACGTTATAATTGATCTACCCACTCATGGCTGAGTTTTAGTGACGACTAAATGAATGTTCTATTAAAATTAGTAATGTATGTTTAGCTTAATTAGTTACGTGCGCAGAAACGTATTTTTGCTGTATGAGCATTGCCCCGTACAGACTTTAAAACCAGTGTCTAAAATAATCCGTGGAATTAAATCTAAGTTGTTTTTAAATCTCAACATGTATCCATGATTATGTAAAAATATTATGATTTATAAGAGAGTCCATGGAGTTTCTTGCCCATTCTTCTCCATAGAAATCTACGCTTTGGAATGGACAACTACAGTATTTTCACAAGTTATTATGTCTTGGGACTGGGACTGTAGCAGCATATTTTTTTGTGGGAATTCAATCAATTTTATATATTTAAGCTACCAAAAATTATGAGTTGACATTGCAAAATGCCACGATTTGACGTCGTGTCGTGTGTTCCGGCAGTTAGAGCTCGGTGTAAGCCCCATATGTCCGTAGGAGCGCATGTCGCTGACCCTGGCCCCGGCGCCCAGCTCGGCGCTGCAGCTGACGGCGGCCTTCTTGTCGCACAGCGTGGCTGCCAGGCCTCCGCCGCCGCAACCTCTGCCGGATATGTCCACCATAGCACTCACAGATCAACGTAATGTATTATTTATTTTGCCCTGGAGGGAAACTACCTTAAATTCTTAAGTTGGCTCATTTCACTTAAAGGAGACATACCTTTATTTTTAAAAAGAAACAAAACTGCATTTAAAGATTTTCTAAAACTCGCTTGCCTCGCTTTGGTGACAATAATCTTCGAACAGTTTTATCCTGACAACACAGGTCTGATCAGAGGATCCTCCCTTTTCTATTAAGGATGAACTTGGTATCCTGTACCTCACATTTCTAAACACGGGCCAGTATGAACAACGCCTTATGTTCAACAGAACTGCATTTAATCGATTTATCTGCCCTTAAAGCTTAAAATTATTTTGTTTTCTGGAAAAAAATAAGTCAAAAACATAAATAGTCGTTGAAAAAATCGTTTATTTGGTTCTAACTACAGTACTTTCACAAGTTATAATGTCTTGTGACTGGGACTGTAACTTCATCTTTTTATTTTTTGACATTCAAAAGCGCCTGTGCGCCCGCAGTTCACATTGGGCCAAGGTGTTGGGCCAGTCTATTGGCCCAAAGTGTAGAGGGCTACTTGGCGGTATGTTGGCAGCGATGTTCGGTTGGCGCCAACATTGGCGAGCAAACCGATTGTTGTCGGTTTTTTGTTCACACATCAAAGGATCTTGGCGCGTCATGATTGACACCAATGTGTATACAGCGACATTGGAATTCATTATCTTGGCCCAATAGGCTGGGCCAATACCTTGGCTCAATGTGTACTGCGGGCTTAAGGCTGTAACGGTCTAATTGAAATAAAGGCTTTGAGTTGGAGTTTGAGTTTCAGCTTTGATCTCATTGAAATACTTTAACTTTTTTTTTTAAGAAACACAAAGAATGAAATCATCTATCTATATAACATTTTTTCACAGGTCCATTTCTCCCAGAACCAGAAACTCGTGCTGAAGAGCCTCCAAACGAGCACTTATACAACCGCAACGTCCTCTGGACCTTTGAAGACATCCACATGCTCATAGGCAGCGACCTACCCATCTTCGGCGACAAAGACCGACCCTGCGTCAGTCTACGTCTCAGAGACGCACGGGAACCAATCAATGTACTAACTGGCATAGACTACTGGCTCGACAATCTTATGTGCAACGTCCCTGAAGTCTTAATGTGCTACCATTTAGACGGAATAGTCCAGAAATACGAACCGATGAAGACCGAAGATCTTCCGAACATGGAAAATTCAAAATTTTCGCCGAAAGTTATACGCAATGTAGCTCAAAATATTTTATCTTTCTTAAAGTCTAATGCAACAAAGGCAGGGCATACCTATTGGCTTTTCAAAGGACCCCATGATGACGTAGTCAAGTTATACGATTTGACTTCTCTATGTCCTGATAGCTTAGACAATCCGTTCACGACTCCAGTGGCTATGCTGCTGTATAGAGTGGCGAGGAACATGCGAATGACGAACAGGTCGAAACATGTCCGTCAGCTGTTGGAACATGTCATCGAGTTGCTGAAAGTGGAGAGGTATCCTCAGATTATCGCGTCTTCGCACTATATGTTGGCGGATTTGTATGTGCCGGCTACTACGAATCCTGCTAATCCAGATTTTAAAGGTGAGTTTAATAAAACTTTTTTGTTTACCGTGTTTATTTAGTCTTGGACAAAGATTCGTGGTCTTTGCCCAGGATTGCAAAATCGCGGGCTTCTCTTCTATGTTATTATGTTGTGGACATTGTTGGCGTTGTAGATTCCAGGACGCTTGTTAACTTTTGTTAATTTATTATCTTATTTTACGTAAAGTAAGCAATGACTTATTGTCGGGTCTACATTGTCCTCTCATACTTAGGTACTAACGCTGTAACAACAACATTGTAAAACCAAATGATTTTAAAAGAGTAACCATGGAGTTTCTTGCCGGTTCTTCTCCATAGGAAACGACCAACCCGAACCGTGCACCTTTTCTCGACGTTTTATAAGTGCCCATGTAGGCCTCATCATCATTTTGCTGCCCTTGTCCCATTCCATTTGGGGTCGGCACAACACGTTTTCTTCTTCCATTCTCCCCTATAAGACGTCACGGCATCATTCACTCCTTTCTCCTTCATATCATTCCTTTCACAATCCATACATCTTTTCTTAGGCCTTCCTCTCGCTCTCCGTCCATCAAAATTTAGATCCATCACTCTTTTAGTCACATCTGCTTCATCCCTCCTAATTACATGTTCATACCAAGACAAACGACTCGCTTTCATTTTTTCTGTAACAGGCGCAACTTTCAGACTTCCTCTAATATACTCATTCCTCCTTCCTTCCCATATCCATTCTTGTCACTCCACACATCCATCTCAACATTCTCAAATGTGAAATAAAATTTTTTTTTTTTTTAATTTTTATGATTCTGCTAAAAGTGACCATTTTAGGGCCCCAGGTCAAGTAACTTGCGATATCGGATATATATTAATATTCTAAGATTCTCTTTTCATCATATTCTAGAAGAAAATTCAGATTCAGACTGCGAAGATGCAGACTTCGTGAACACCGACTACCCGCCTGAACCTACGGACATTGGTTCGGACAAAGTAGTGGACGTCACGGAGCAGACAGATGGCGCGGACAGTGACGCGGACATCGATGCGGACACCTCGCTTGCGCTGCAGATCAGGAACTTGGAACTGAGGGACATAGGGGATAGAGTGCGGAATATTGTCGGGGTGAGTATTTTAGGGGGTGAAGGAAAAGGGAGTATTTTAGGGGGTGAAGGAAAAGGTAGAGTTGTTTATACGTTTTATATTTTTGACGGGCCTGTTGGTCTAGTGGTTAGTGGCCCTGACTGCTGAGCCGGAGGTAATGGGTTCGATTCCCACCCAGGACAAACTTTGTGTGATGAGCATGATTGATTGTTCTGTGTCTGATTTATCTATAATATGTATGTATTTATAAATTATATAAGTATGTATATCAGTTGTCTGGTTACCATAACACAAGCTCTGCTTAGCTTGGGATCAGATAGCCGTGTGTGAGTTGTCCCAAGATATTTATTATTTATTTATTTATTATACCTCTTGAAAAAGGGAGTATCCTCCGATCTTATGGTTATTGAGTCTGGTGGGTATAGACGACGACACGGTTGGCGCAGTGGCCGAGCGATTAACTGCAGCGCTGCGTGTCGCGGATTCGATCCTTGCACGGAACAAATATTTGTATGCTCTACAGATAGTTGTTTCGGGTCTGGCTGTTTGTGTATGTGAGTTTAAATGTTTGTAAACGCACCCACGCTACAGGAGAAATCATAGTGTGGAGGGCAAAGTTAAAAAAAATGTACACATTGGACCAGACAAAAAAAAAAAAAATTTGAGTACAAAGGTACTGCTTATTTCTTACGAAATTTCTGCCAGCAGACCTGCGAAAGGAGATATGAGAACGAAATGTAGACGATAGTGTGTGAGAGAGTACGAGAAAAGTATGTGTGTGTGCCTTAATCTAAATCATTCTTTACACTTGCCTTTCAGGAACGTAAGGAGTCGACGGGAGAGTCTACGGGCCTTCCGTCGTCTCCGCCCGAGCGCTGCGGGCGCGCGCTCCGGCACGCGCTGCGCGGGTTGCTCGCGCTACACAATGTTACCATACTCAAGTGCAAGGTAAGGCAGTATAAAAATTAGAACACCCGAAAAATTTAGTGACATTCCTACAGCAGCGCCATCTGCCGGGTCCGACTGTGTTTTGAAACCATCCAGGAACCCATTGAAATATACACACAAAATTTCTTCCAAATCGGTCCAGCCGTTTAGGAGTAGTCAAATGACAAACACGTTATAAGAATTAAATATGTAGGAAATTCGTTATCTTCACAGTCGCTCATAGTGGGCATCAGCAGGGTCCGGGCGAGAAATAAAGTCGTTGGCAGAATTACTAATAATAATTTATTTCGTAGGTAGGCGAATCACAATACTTTCACTTTAGATTAACACTAGAGACAACAGACGGCTAACAGAAAATAACACAATACAGTTCCTAGGCTATTGTTTTCTTCAAGAGCGGACGATCAGGTAAGAAGGGGCGAATACTGAGCGCACGCTCTTTTATTGACCATTTCCCTCCAGTCTAGGCTCTGTACACGCCGTTATGACGTTTGTGCTTCGTTGACGTCCCGTACTAATGACCAGGATGCGACACGGCCATCCTGTGTTTCACACGTCCTCGTGTGTTAATCTGAAGCAAAAGAAATACCACACAGTATCATTCACGCTCGGCCATATCTGACCTAAATAACTCTGACTCAATAAAAGTATCATGTCTTTGAACATTTTTATTATAAATGCAAGAATGTAACTACAAAATTCTGTAACACCATTGAAATTACACAAACAAAACATAAGTAACTGACAATTGCTGCAAAATCTCTATGTACAACTCATGTAAACAGTAAAACAAGTCATCCCTGTGACCATGAAATGCGACACACACTAAGTCAACTCTGTGACTACAAGTGTTCTATGGTAGTCATCCCTGTGACACCAAATTAACAGTCAGTCAACCCTGTGACTGAAGCGCAACACATTTGCGCACACAAACACACATGTCAACCCTGTGACCATGTGAACTCAATGATTCAGTCATCCCTGTGACTAATCAATCAGACAGTCATCCCTGTGACCATCACTTAATCAATCAGACAGTCATCCCTGTGACCATCACATAATCTTACAAAGATTGTCATCCCTGTGACAATAACATACAATCATAGACAGTCATCCCTGTGACCATCGCACACAAAATCAACAATAATTGAACTAATTACCTAGAGTACCTGCAGCAATGTCAGGTGAAGGTTCTGAAACGCCTTCAGTATCACATTTCGGTAAATCACAGTTATCATTTAATTCAATAATCACTTTAGCTTCTGGCATTTTCCTAACCCTATCATGCGCGTACTTATATGCTCGTTTTGAATTTAAAGATTTTAGCAGATAGCGGTCACCATCCAGAACTTCGATTATTTTAAATGGACCTTTGAATTTGGGGTCTAATTTGGTTTGGTTTCTCTCTTCGTTCTCAATTAATACAAACTCGCCTACTGTAAATTTATTAAGCTTAGCCTTTGAACTATTAAACCTTTTCCTGTCATACTCAGCCGATTTTTCGATATTCTTTGCTGCATTTTCTCGTAATGCGTCTAAATCAATTGACATTTCATCGTTTTCTACATCACATGCCATCAATGACAGTGGTCTTGCCACCTTACCGATCATAAGCTCCAGTGGGGAACATTTGGTAACCCTATTGATAGTACAATTGAGAGCTAATTGTACCTCTCCTAAAGAATCCTGCCATGATTTTTCAGAGTTAATCTCTACTGCCGTAAACATAGACTTCAGTACACTCATGACTCTTTCAACTTGCCCATTTGCGCGAGAAGAGCCAGTGGCAATTAAGTGAAGGTTTATATTTTTGCTGTCACAAAATTCGCGAAATTCTTTACTGGCAAAACACCTTCCTTGGTCAGCAATGATACGAGTGGGTGTACCGAATAGTTCTACGCTGTTGGTAACCGCTTGAATGCTACTTTTAGTGTCAATATTAGTAGTGTGATTTAATAAAACGAATTTTGTGAAGGCATCAATTAAAACAAAAGCGTACTCTTTTACATAATTTTTTCCACTAAGCTTGCCTGTGGCATCGATGTGAATTGTATGCCATGGTGACGTAACCTTGGGTATGGGGTGAAGTTCGGCTTGGACTTTACCTGATCGAGACTTAGCTACTTTACACGTGACACAGTTTTCTACAAAACGTTTTACGTACCGCGACATTCCTTCGAACCAATAATGATCGTATACTTTCTCAAGCGTCTTCTCCCACCCAAGGTGAACAAGAGAATCATGAATGTTGTTTATGACCGACCACTTTAATGCATGAGGTACAATTGGGAGACACCGCGTCTTACCATTACGTTACACTTTTCTATGGAGAATACCGGATCTAAGGACGTAGGTACTGGCTAAACTATCTTCTAACCTACCGTTATCCATATCGTCAACAATTTTAACTATTTCACTATCACGTTGCTGTTCAGCGACTAACCAATTTGGGGAGAGTTCGACTATGTTCACTCGCTTGGGCTCTATTTTAGAACTAGGACGACTATTGTTCGATGAGGATGGTAGAGGATTTCGAGATAAAAAGTCAGCATGTGCCATGCGTTTGCCTGGCCTATATTCGACATCGAAGTCAAAACACTGAAGGTAGGACCACCATCTGTGCACTCTAGGTGTCAAATCGATTTTACGTTGGGACGACTTTAGTGAATTGCAGTCCGTCACGACTAAAAATTTACGCCCGTGCAAGTATTGTCTAAAATGTTTGATAGCATTTACGACAGCCAGTGTCTCTAATTCGTATGAATGATATCGTGATTCCGCGGAGGATGTTCGCTTGCTAAAGTACGCTATGACGTGACGCATATGGTTAATAATTTGAAATAAAATAGCACCGTACCCTTCGGAGCTTGCGTCTGTATGAAGTTCTATGGGAGACTGGGGTTAAAAATTTTCAAAATAGGTTCGTTGGTCAAGATAGAAATCACTTTTTGTCTGATTTCTTCATGCTCCGGTTTCCAAATAAAATTACCTTTGAGAGACGTTAATCTATAAAGTGGGGCCATTATACACGCAAACTGTGCAACAAATTGTCGAAAATATGAAGCTAATCCTATGAATTGCCTTAATTGCGTCACAGATTCGGGGGGTGGTAACGCAGTTAGTGATTCTATTTTTCGCTTATTCGGCCTAACATTTCCGTTTTCAATCTCATAGCCTAAGAACTCAATTTTAGATTTTAGAAATGAGCATTTTTTTGAATTTAATGAAAACCCGGATTTAGTAAGTACGTCAAGGACTGTTTTAAGTCTGTCAAGTCCCTGTTCAACGGACTCAGCTTGTATCATGACGTCATCGACGTAAACGATGACGTAATCGCGTGCCAAGTTTCCCAATGCATTAACGATAGCTCTTTGAAAAACAGTGATAGCATTCTTTAAACCAAAAGGCATAGTCAAATATTCGTACTGGCCGTCAGGAGTAATAAAGGCTGTACGCTCTATCGACTCAGCATGGCATGGAATTAAATGGAAACCACTAGCACAGTCGAGTTTAGTAAAGAATTTTGCTCCTTGTAAACGCGATATTAAATCAGTAATAAGAGGGAGGGGGTATCTATCGGAAATAGTATTTTCATTAAGTTCTCGATAATCAATACACATCCTATCGGAACCGTCCTGTTTCTTAACTAATAAGGCTGGGCTAGCAAAAGGCGAACAGCTCGCCCTAATTATATTTGCGCGTAAAAGTTCGTCAACTTTAGTTCGCATAACGTTACATTCCTCAACCGATAACCTATAAGGACGTCTTTGAACAGTTTTACTCGGATCCTTTAACCGTATCTCTAATTCACCTGTCGTGACCCGCGTGGTTGGCATACCAGTTACAAAGTAATTTGAATAGCGATTTAAAATCTCTAAAAGTTGTGGTCTATATTCAAAGGGTATATCTGTATCAATACTACTAAAATCAGGCGAAGAGTTCTGGATAGTGCAGCTATTAACAATGTTACTTTTTAACAATTGAAAACTAGTACTCGTCATCACAATCGAAAATCCTAAACTCAATATTTCACGACCAATCATTATGTCACTGCGTAAATAAATATCAGGTAACACATGTAACAACAATTCTAATGAGTGCTCATTAATTATAACCTTAGCTAAAATTTGTTCTGTTGATTTTACGCTACTTTGACCAATACCAGTTAAAGAAATGATATTGAAACTACGTTTACCACTAAATCTACTAGCTAGTTTCCTTTATCAATGAACACTCAGCACCGGAATCATAATGAAAAACATAAGACTGACCGTGATGTTGAAGATATCCAGTCGGAGGTTGCACGACGCACAAGTCGACTCGACGCTCAGCCTGCGTGCTCGTGCTGTTGCTGGTGCCGGTCCCCGTAGTACAGCGGCTCGCCACATGCCCCAACGCTCCACACTTGAAACATCGGATGCTCGATGCCTTGTCTGCACGATGAGCACTGGATGCCACGTTGGACTTCGCTGGCGAACTTGGCTTGTAGTTTTTCGGTTTTGATCTGCACTCAGCCTGTCGGTGACCCAATTTTCCACAGCCAAAACACTTTGATGTTGATGGTTTGTAGAACTTTGCTCGTTTGCTGTCAGATGTTGACAACGCTTCGGTTGCAGGTGACTTTCGCTTTGAATACGAAAACGCCTGTAATTCCTTTTGCAGTTGTTGGCGGGAAGTAATTTCCGTTGTAAAAGCAAGACGTTGTAGTCGCGAGTCATGTTGAGAAATGTGTGCCAGAGCGATTGCTACGGCGATCTGTTCTTGGGTGCAATCTTTCCAACAGCTCATTAAAGAAGTAATAATACGACTCGCACACGCAGCTAGCGACTCATTGTCTTTTAATTTTTCATTAATTAAATTGATGAGGGTACCTGCACACGTGTCTGTAGATATGAACCTTGCAGTGAATAGGTCCTTAAATTCCGGCCACGATATCCCAGGGTATGATACCTGAGACAGCCATGCAGAAGCGGTACCTTTGAGGGCTTTGCTTAAAATAACGACGAGTTGACCGCCACGTGGTGCATAATCTTCGAAGCAAACATCAGCCGTTGCACACCACGATCTCGCATCACTCTCTTCTTTATCGGGGTTGAATTCGGGTAGGGCGAAGCGACGACTTGATTCTTGCGGTTGTAGGGTAGAAATCAAGGCCATCATATTATGATTTTGTTTTTCAATAAGTTGGCGCCACAATTCTTCATTATTTGATGATTTCTCAGCCCGTTGACATCCCACGTCTGATGTAGGATGTTCGTTATCTTCACAGTCGCTCATAGTGGGCATCAGCAGGGTCCGGGCGAGAAATAAAGTCGTTGGCAGAATTACTAATAATAATTTATTTCGTAGGTAGGCGAATCACAATACTTTCACTTTAGATTAACACTAGAGACAACAGACGGCTAACAGAAAATAACACAATACAGTTCCTAGGCTATTGTTTTCTTCAAGAGCGGACGATCAGGTAAGAAGGGGCGAATACTGAGCGCACGCTCTTTTATTGACCATTTCCCTCCAGTCTAGGCTCTGTACACGCCGTTATGACGTTTGTGCTTCGTTGACGTCCCGTACTAATGACCAGGATGCGACAAATATATAAACTAGCGGACACGACAGACGTCGTCCATTTTTTAAGGTCTGTTTTGTGAATCTAAACCATCCAGATTTCGGCTTATTTTTTTTATAACGCATTTATTTCAGATAAGAAAAAATCCATAAAAAATATACCCTGGATTAACACATAGACACTTTTTATCCCGGTCTATGCGCTTGAAACCGCGGGGCGCAGCTGCTGCACCGCTAGTTACATACACCATTATTTTTAGTATGCGAAACGTAACTATAGATAGTTTGCTCAGAATAAGTAACTGAATCATTTTCAATAATTCCTATGATTTAAAAAAGGTTACGAGTTGGATACGTAGTAGGTATACGCAATCATGTGGCGCACAATACTAGTCATGGTAGGTCACAGCTACACTAGATACGCACGTGACGGTTTGCAGGTACGGTGTGATTATTCATGTTACAGTTCTGAAAATTTGTGTGTATGTTTCGGGTTTCGTATAAAGTAAAACTAATGTTGCATATGATCAATCTAATTAATCTAACAGGAAGAAGAACGCGAACGCCTAAAACAACAAATAATCGTAGAAGAACAACACCCAAGGATGGCGAATCCATCCGAACCAATCAAAATGACGTACGAGCCAATCACAACGAAACCAAAATCCGACAACAAAGAACACTCGTCCCGCAGCCGAAGAAGAAAACGAGAACGAAAGACGAGCGATAAAACAGCCAACTGCTTAATAGAAACAAAATCAAACATCGACAAAAACGCTATACAAGTTCTTAAAGAGAAAAAAGTATATTCAACTTGGCACGAACCGAATCGAGACGACAATTTCGCTTGGAAACTACATCTCAAAACTTTGTTATACGAAAAAATATGTCTAGCATACGCCACGTTAGCAGAATACAGTTATTCAAACGAGCAGTATGGGTTCTCCCTCAAATACATAGACATGGCAAGCAAATGTCAGAAGTTGCTGTCAAATATGATTATTAAAAGTAGAGTCGTGGATGCAGGGGCGTTGATTGGTCGTGTCGGGGATAATTATTTTCAAATGAGTAAGAATTGGCATCGGTTGGAACAGTTCAAGAAGCAGTTTGAAACGGACCATGATATTGATGGGAAGATAAGGATAGAGTTGGAAAATGATATGGCTGAGGAAGTCGATCATGTTGTCGTTGATGAGTTTGAACTTGGTGAGTTTGTCTTTTAAAATTATCTTGTGTTAAAATATTGTTCACAATCCTTAATAATATTATAAAAGCGAGTTTGTTTGTTACGTCTTCACGCCTAAATGGCAAAACCGATATTGATGAATTTTAGTACAGAGATAGTTGGAACCCTGGAGACGGACATAGGCTAAATGTGGAGAGACAAATGAGGGAGAAAGAGGGATGAAAAGGGAAAACTTAGCTTTGCTATTACAATATATAAGGCGCAAGGGAAAAATTACAGGTAGCAAGTACCTGCAAATCAGGAAAGGGGAACTGTGTTACCTCGAATTTAACTCAAGCGAAGCCGCGGGCAAATGCTAGTAGTATAATAAATAACTGGCCAACAGTGAGTCAGACTCGCGCATGAAGGGTTCGGAACAAACTTTTGACAGAAACAGCCATATCTTTTGTCTGCGTAGACTTAGAGGGCTGTTATTTTTTTATTCACAGCACAAAGGGACCATAAAAAAATAAAAAAAATAATAAAATAAAAATTTTATTCAAGTATAAGTAAAACTATGATTTACATTAATCGTCATAGAGGAAAATTAATTCTAACTATAATGTAGACCTGCCTGATCTAGGTTTATGAAAACCTGTGTTTCAGGCCATCAATTTACGCCAAACATTTTAAAAAGAGGACATTAGTAAATTTATTAGTAGCTAACTTATAGAGAAGACATATTATTTTCAACGACTTAACAAGTAATTATTTAGGTATATAATATGAAGACTTCTATATTATTAAATATTATGTTATTTTATCGAATGTAAGATATAATATTATGTTAAAATAAAATTAAAGTAGAGTATATGGTTTAATATGAACTCGATACCATCACGCGTTCCCGAGATAAAGGGTCTTGACAGACAGACAGAAAACAAAGTGATCTCAACACCTAGGGACAGCGCTCTAGAATCTCTGACATACAGTAATTATAAATCAATTTTCTTGAAACCAACAAACCCGTATGATTTAGATGAAATAATAAAAATGCTTAAAATACTAATAACACAGGGTACGATGATATTAACAGAAAAATTGTTAAATGCGTATGCCATCTCATTGCTCCAGTAATTAGCCACATGTTTAATCTGTGCCTTGAACATAGATTGTTTCCTTCATAACTGAAATTAACGGTTATAATAAAACCTTTATTTTTAAAAAAGACAAAGACTACATGTTATTTTATAGAACAATCGCGTTAATACCAGTCTCTGCAAAAATGTTTCAAAGAATCATTTACAATAACTTATATAATTACTAGAAACTAATGACATATTTGCAGATGAACAATTCGGGTTTCGTAAAGACAGATCTACTAGCAGCGCTCTTTTTCACTTTTTAAGAAATGTAATGACTGGACTGGATAGCAAGCAAAATATAACTACGATTTTTATGGATATGTCAAAGGCCTTTGATTACGTGGATCAAATTTTCTTGAATAAACTAGAGAAATATGGGGTAAGAGGAAATGCACTTAATTTTGTAAAATCGTATTTATGTAACAGATTTCAAGTAACACAAGTAACACGCATAACAAGCGATAAAAAGTTGGAACAAACATATACGTCAAATCCTGGAACTATTCTGTATGGAGTGCCCCAAGGAAGTATTCTTGGACCTCTTTTGTTTATAATCTACATTAACGATCTACCAAATATTACAAAACAGGAGATTGTACTATTTGCAGATGACAGTACAGCAATTTTTACAAACCAAGATAAAGATAATTATGAAACCAACATTAACAAATCACTTAAAAGGATTATAAAGTGGTTAAACGTAAACAATCTAAAAAATAACATTGAAAAACAAATAATATGACTTTAAAAAAAATGAAAACACTAAATCAAAAAAACAACTAAATATACATTATTAAGGTGAACAATTAAAAGAGGTCAACAACACTAAGTTTCTTGGTATTCATATTGACTCTGGACTAAATTGGAAACTGCAAGTTGATCATATTTGCAAAAAATTAAATCAGTTTCCATATGCCCTTTATATGCTAAGAGAAGTTGTCAACGAAAAAGCATAACTAAGCGCTCACCATGCATATGTAGGTTCTACACTAAATTATGGTATTCTGTTCTGGGGTAATTTAACTAACAGGGAATATGCTTTTAAGGCACAAAAAATGTGTGTTAGAAGTATATGTGGGCTTAAACAGACCGATTCATGTAGAACAGAGTTTTGACTCTACCTTCACTATACATTTATGAAGCAGCAGTAATGATAAAATGCAATATAAATAATTATGATACATTGAGAAGTGCACGGTATAAAAATGTATTGAGTGGAATTAAATGCAGGACAGTTAAGTTTAAAACAAGTATATTTCGTACAGGTGTAAAAAAATTAGCAAACTTCCTAATTATATAAAAATAGTGAAACTTTAGATAGTTTAAAAAGAAGCTAAAGGACCACGAATACTAAATGAAACACTTATTGCCAAATATTTTAGTACGGAAGACGGTGGCAAATACCTAACAAATAAAAGTCACCCATTTTTACCAAAATTAAAGTTTTTACGGAGTTTTAAACCCCATTATTTAGATTTTGTGAATTTGGTACGGCTTTTCACCTAACTCCGCATATTTATTCTCAGTATTCCTCCCACAGATATATCCCTGCCCTCTAGCGAAGTGTCGGCCATGTTAGCGTCGTGCGCGACGTACAGACGCGCGGCGGGCGCGGCGCCCGACAGACGCGCCGAGCTGCTGCGGCGACGAGCGTCCGTCGGGAACGAGCTCGCCGTGCGGCACATGAACGACGCGCAGCGTACGTACACACACATACACCACAACACTATACAGACGCGCCGAGCTGCTGCGGCGACGAGCGTCCGTCGGGAACGAGCTCGCCGTGCGGCACATGAACGACGCGCAGCGTACGTACACACACATACACCACAACACTATACAGACGCGCCGAGCTGCTGCGGCGACGAGCGTCCGTCGGGAACGAGCTCGCCGTGCGGCACATGAACGACGCGCAGCGTACGTACACACACATACACCACAACACTATACAGACGCGCCGAGCTGCTGCGGCGACGAGCGTCCGTCGGGAACGAGCTCGCCGTGCGGCACATGAACGACGCGCAGCGTACGTACACACACATACACCACAACACTATACAGACGCGCCGAGCTGCTGCGGCGACGAGCGTCCGTCGGGAACGAGCTCGCCGTGCGGCACATGAACGACGCGCAGCGTACGTACACACACATACACCACAACACTATACAGACGCGCCGAGCTGCTGCGGCGACGAGCGTCCGTCGGGAACGAGCTCGCCGTGCGGCACATGAACGACGCGCAGCGTACGTACACACACATACACCACAACACTATACAGACGCGCCGAGCTGCTGCGGCGACGAGCGTCCGTCGGGAACGAGCTCGCCGTGCGGCACATGAACGACGCGCAGCGTACGTACACACACATACACCACAACACTATACAGACGCGCCGAGCTGCTGCGGCGACGAGCGTCCGTCGGGAACGAGCTCGCCGTGCGGCACATGAACGACGCGCAGCGTACGTACACACACATACACCACAACACTATACAGACGCGCCGAGCTGCTGCGGCGACGAGCGTCCGTCGGGAACGAGCTCGCCGTGCGGCACATGAACGACGCGCAGCGTACGTACACACACATACACCACAACACTATACAGACGCGCCGAGCTGCTGCGGCGACGAGCGTCCGTCGGGAACGAGCTCGCCGTGCGGCACATGAACGACGCGCAGCGTACGTACACACACATACACCACAACACTATACAGACGCGCCGAGCTGCTGCGGCGACGAGCGTCCGTCGGGAACGAGCTCGCCGTGCGGCACATGAACGACGCGCAGCGTACGTACACACACATACACCACAACACTATACAGACGCGCCGAGCTGCTGCGGCGACGAGCGTCCGTCGGGAACGAGCTCGCCGTGCGGCACATGAACGACGCGCAGCGTACGTACACACACATACACCACAACACTATACAGACGCGCCGAGCTGCTGCGGCGACGAGCGTCCGTCGGGAACGAGCTCGCCGTGCGGCACATGAACGACGCGCAGCGTACGTACACACACATACACCACAACACTATACAGACGCGCCGAGCTGCTGCGGCGACGAGCGTCCGTCGGGAACGAGCTCGCCGTGCGGCACATGAACGACGCGCAGCGTACGTACACACACATACACCACAACACTATACAGACGCGCCGAGCTGCTGCGGCGACGAGCGTCCGTCGGGAACGAGCTCGCCGTGCGGCACATGAACGACGCGCAGCGTACGTACACACACATACACCACAACACTATACAGACGCGCCAGATATACAGATAGCTATGCTAGTCAGACAACCGACCGTGCGACCAAATTTTCTTTGGAGTTTCTGTAACTAAGATACCAAGCTATACGCCGAATTGAGGTCATGAAAAGAAAGAAAACTGGTTTATTTGTGTAGGAATAATATGGAAAGATCCTTCCTTATCGTCGTCAATAGTTCCTTACGGGTGTACGCTGGGGCGATGGAATGAAAGTCTTCAGGTAAGTGTTGTAGTCAGCTTATAATGTGTTCCAAAGTTCCAAGTACACCAATATTACACGCACAAGAAGTATGAAAGGTTAAAGGGCACAGAAAGCAGCAGTATAGAGTGCACAAGCATATGATTAAGCTTAAGATAGCACCAAGTTCTAGTCGCACTTCCGTATATAAACGCGGCACTAACAAGCATGAACGGCGAGAGGGTGCAAGCAGAGCAGTAAACAGTTTAAGCGGCGTGCGCTTCGCGTCTAGGTTAGATTAGGACTGCTTAGATAAGGCTACGAGTACACATAACATAAAAAAACAACTTAATCTTAAAAAAAAATAACAAAATAATTCCAACATGACAACGGCTTCCGTGGCATTCTTAGACTTCCGAAAAATAAACAACAATCTCTCCTTACAGAAATCTACATGAAATACCTAGAAGAGTCGGACCCCAAGGACCCGAAAGCGAAGCTTCTGCTTAAGCAGTTCAACGTGACCTCGCGCAAATCTCTAGAATGCCTAGACGAAGCCACGGAGATCTTCAAGCAGGTCAATGATATACCTAACCTGGCGCTCTTGTATTGTAACAAGGGCCGGTACTTGAGATTCAAGGCGCATTGCGATCAAGGTGGATTTAGGTAAGGAATAAGGTTGAATTTTGCATGGATAACGGCCAGTTAGAGTCAGACTTGTACTGACTAAAACCCTCTTATGTTCCTTCTTTTGCCTTTAGCAACATTTTTATTTATTTATTAAAACTTTATGCACAAGTAAAAACTTTACAAAGGCGGACTTAACTTTTACTTTTAGGCATTTTCTATCAGTCTACCTTAGGGTGATGCAGAGATAAAACACAGTAGATGCGATAACAGAAATAAAGAATATTAGAAAATAAATATTTAAATTAGGGACAGGTGTAATGTTTTGTTATTTATGTTAAGAAAACTCACAGCCTTCTTTGATTACTACCTACTTTTTATCTGACTTCAAAAAGGACGAGGTTCTAAGTTTGACCGTTTTTGTTTTTGTGTTCGGTTCGGGGCCGCGGTATCTCTTTAGAACTAACCCGCATCCCCGGCAGGATGTATAGTATAAACCGTTGAATTTACTTTACAGTACTGTGATGACTTTGAGATATGGGGGGAGGGTATTCGTAATAAAAGAAGAATAAAATACTTAAGACTATATTTTTAGTTAATCATGCCCCCGGCATGCGTTGCAATGCAATTTTTCTAACCTACCTACCTAAAAACCTATACAGCTTTTTTTTTCTTGCCTTAAAATCCTTAGACTTCAATGAATATTAAAAAAAATCGGTAAAATTGGTCCAGGCGTTGTTGAGTTATGCGCTTACCAACACATTTTGCGATTCATTTTTATAATATTATAGATAAGACATTATTGCAAAGCTATTCTATTTGTTGGGTCCTCTACCCCAAAAGGAAAAAAACGGATCCCTTATTGGATCACTTTGGTGTCCCTCTGTCTGTCTGTCAAGACTCTTTGACCCTCGGGGACACGTGGAGGTATCGAGTTCAAATTAAAACTATACAGGGTTATTTGTAAAACACTGGCAACGTCTCAGGGCCATGTTACTAACATCATAATCAACAACTTTTGTTCTAGAACATTTAAACATTTATCATATTATTTTAGTTCATCAGATTTTCATACAAAAATAAAAATATTGAAATTGAACGCTCTAAATGTTACGAAATCTATGCGAAGCAAACGTACCTACAAGCGGCGGTGTAGGTATGTAGGTACAGCAAAATACGGAGTTGAAATGTGTTAGATAGGACAACGAAATCTTAAAGTTTTGTTTTTGGTAAATGTATAAAATTTTGTAAAAAATCATAAAACAAAAGTTGTTGTTTATGATGATTGTAATACAGTCCTGCAAGGTTATCGGTGTTTTACAAATAACCCTGTATACTTAAACTCTGTGGCCGCTTTATGCCGAAATCAATCCTCAAGTCTACGCAGTCAAAAGATATGTTTGTTTATGTCGCAAGTTTGTAGGGAACCCTCGCGGCCTCGGTGCGCGACACTAACTCTTAGCCGGTTTTTCTATTCTCTATTTAAACAACCTGAGTATTTGAACGTCACGTCATTGCAAACCAGCCTGCACTATATAAGTTTTGATTAACCTCTCAAGGACCGCCATTATTACGTCAACTATCCGTCAAGCACCGCCGGGCGGGCTCTTATCGTAAGCGGAATCTGATTTTAAGACTTATCTTTACTACTAATACAGTTTTAAATCGGTCGGGGTTTGGTGGCACGTTTTTGTGCCGCTGGGGCTCTAGAAATTAATGGAATAAAACCTTCACAGTACCGAAAAACGTCGTCTGTACAACGAAGCAGAGGAACTGTACCAGTCAGCCTTGTCGCTCCTGGGCCCCAGAGAGACCTGTGGCGCCACCTCGGTGTGGGAGCTAGTGGCTTGGGAACTGTCCTGTCACCTGTACACGCGCGCCGTACTCTTGCAGGACGCGCCCGATATATATAACGTAAGTGTAATCCTTACTAATATTATAAAAGCGAAAGTGAGTTTGTTTGTTACGTCTTCACGCCTAAATGGCTAAACCGATTTTAATTAGTTTTGGTACAGAGATAGTTAGGACCCTGAAGACGGACATAGGTTATTTCTTTATTTAATGTGAGAAATGAGGGAGAAAGAGGGAAGAAAATGGCAAACTTAACTTTGCTATTACAATAATTAATGCGCAAAGGCAAAAACTACAGGCACCTGCAAATCAGGAAAAGGGAACTGTATTACCCCGAATTTAACGCGAGCGAAGCCGCGGGCAAATGCTAGTCTTTTATATTACATATTGTTTCTTCTAATGAATGATATGCTATATCTTTTAGTAGTAATGAAAAATCAATACACGATAAGAATTTGTGTGAGATTAGGCTGAAAGGACTGAGAGAAAAAACCGACTTCCAAAAAACACAAAAAAGTCAGAAAATCAATACTTCGGGAAGTCGTTTTTTTGTCTTTATCTAGAATCGGTGACTAAGATTTTGGACTAGCATAGCCGTTTTTTTTTTAAAAAAGAAGTGAGAAAAGGGAGAGAAAAAGGGACGAAAAGGGGAGAGAAAAATATTTTTTTTTGATCATCACGTGGGTTATGCCACGCGGACGAAGTCGCGGGTGAAAGCTAGTAAATAAATAAATAAGTGTTCGCAGTATTTTTTTGTCGATGCGAATTCATCAGATATCTTCCCCCGCTGTGGGCTGAGCAGGGGGAGATTTTAGACTTACTGACCAAGAGGTGCGCGTGGAACACTAACGCCCCGTCAACACGATCTGTTGTCACTTCGATGGACGGACGGTGAGCTACCCATTGCTCATCGTCCACAGGCCCGGTGTACGCAGAATTAAGGTGAAATTCAAGGACGACAATTTGAAGAATTTGACCATTGTAAACTTAATCACAAGGTTGATATTCGTATGAAATTATTAAGAGCTAACTGTTACCTGTAAGTTTGTACTCGTTAGGGTTGCGATTTGCTTTAAATAAGTTTTTTAATACAGAGGTTTTTACTTCTTTTTTTGCACTCGTTATCTGACGTTTCTAGTATTTATTATAACTCCTTGAATGCATGTCATGACAGTTGTCAAAGACTTGTTATTAGCGTGTTACAGTATACCTATCTTCTTTCCCAATAAGCTGAAATCTTTCTCATTGCCAAATTTTATTACGATTTGATAAGCCTATTCGTGAAAAGGTAACTATGTTCCTTCTTTTCCCTATGTGTTCCGTGGCCACGGTATCTCTTTCGAACAATCCGCAATCAACAATTTAAAGGCAATTTATAAAGGAACAAGCTGGCCCGCGGCTTCGCCCGCACCATATCGAATAAGAAAGTATCCTATGTTAACACATAGGACAACTATAATCACTACAATCTGCCTCTATCTGACTATAATCTGCATCTGTGCCAAATTTCATCAAGATCCGTTCATCCGTTTTGACGTGAAAGAGTAACAAACATCCATACATCCATCCATCCTCACAAACATTCGCATTTATAATATCAGTAGGATAATAATCCTTTTTTTTTACTCACAGGAAGTGTCAGAAGTCGCAGACGCATTGAAACATGCTCTAAAGTACTGCCTTCTAAGTCCTGGACCGAGGCAGTATCTGTACCAGTTCAGAGCAGCCATGATATACCATAGGCTGGGGTCGCTGTACCACTCGCAGTATCGGTGAGTTTGTTGACAAACTATAGCGGACGATGAACTTGTAAACAGCAAGCTATATCATACTTATGCTTTTTATAGCAATGCTGTCATTGTGTGATTTTAAATGGGGGTCGGAGTAACATCATTTACAGTTTTTTTTTAAATATAATTTCTCTCTTTTTCTTTTGAAAGAGCACATTACATGTTTATAATATAATAAAAAAATAAAAATATTTCATTTAAAGTTCATGCATAGTCACAAGCAATGAAAATAATGTAAAAACCCAAAGCATTTATTTCAATTGGCCAATTACAAGTATTTTTGAATGCCATAAAAACAAGAAAGATGATGCTACAGTCCCAGTCACAAGACATAATAACTTGTGAAAGTATTTGCCCATTCCAAAGCGTATAGAAGAATAATGGAAAGAAACTCCACGGACACTCTTTTAAATCAACAAAAAACACGTGGCTACTATTAAAAGTGATTTTCTCCATTATAAGTACCTAATAGGTAGTAGGTAAAAAATAGGTCTCAAGTAGGTAATAGGTCCCAAGTAGGTAATAGGTCTCAAGTAGGTCTCAAGGTCGAAACCGTTAGTTCACAAGGGAAATCGCTTCTAATTTTTGGTTAGTTTTCATTGATTGTGATTGTACAAGAGTCGTACGTAGACGGCCTTAATGTCCCAAGGCAGTTTTTCGATCAGTATTCAATTCCTATTTTTTTTCCCAGGATAACACAAGAAGAAGGACCAAAACGTCGCACACTACTTAACGCGACCCGAACGAACTACGAACAGGCATCGAACATGTTCGCTTTGTTAGAGGACGCGGGCATGTTCCTCACTGTGCAGCTGGAACATGTCGCTGTGTTGGAGACGCAGTGTGCAGGTAACGTTACACATACAACTACAAACAGGGCAGGCATCGAACATGTTCGCTTTGTTAGAGGACGCGGGCATGTTCCTCACTGTGCAGCTGGAACATGTCGCTGTGTTGGAGACGCAATGTGCAGGTAACGTTACACATACAACTACAAACAGGGCAGGCATCGAACATGTTCGCTTTGTTAGAGGACGCGGGCATGTTCCTCACTGTGCAGCTGGAACATGTCGCTGTGTTGGAGACACAGTGTGCAGGTAACGTTACACATACAACTACAAACAGGGCAGGCATCGAACATGTTCGCTTTGTTAGAGGACGCGGGCATGTTCCTCACTGTGCAGCTGGAACATGTCGCTGTGTTGGAGACGCAGTGTGCAGGTAACGTTACACATACAACTACAAACAGGGCAGGCATCGAACATGTTCGCTTTGTTAGAGGACGCGGGCATGTTCCTCACTGTGCAGCTGGAACATGTCGCTGTGTTGGAGACGCAGTGTGCAGGTAACGTTACACATACAACTACAAACAGGGCAGGCATCGAACATGTTCGCTTTGTTAGAGGACGCGGGCATGTTCCTCACTGTGCAGCTGGAACATGTCGCTGTGTTGGAGACGCAATGTGCAGGTAACGTTACACATACAACTACAAACAGGGCAGGCATCGAACATGTTCGCTTTGTTAGAGGACGCGGGCATGTTCCTCACTGTGCAGCTGGAACATGTCGCTGTGTTGGAGACACAGTGTGCAGGTAACGTTACACATACAACTACAAACAGGGCAGGCATCGAACATGTTCGCTTTGTTAGAGGACGCGGGCATGTTCCTCACTGTGCAGCTGGAACATGTCGCTGTGTTGGAGACACAGTGTGCAGGTAACGTTACACATACAACTACAAACAGGGCAGGCATCGAACATGTTCGCTTTGTTAGAGACGCAGTGTGCTACCTGCACTCTGTGTAGAAGTCGCGGGCAAGTTTTAAGTAAATAGGTTCTGGAAATAAAAAACTCTGTTTCAGCACTAAAATGAGACGGTTTGATGAAACAATGACCTTTCGATTTTAATTTGGTTATTCAAAGTAGATTTAATTTTTTAATTTTCACGGAATTCATATTTTATAATTTAATCATTATCATCACGCCTGAAATTACCAAAGAGTTAGGCAGAGTTGTATCAAATTTAAGTAAGTCCTATATAATAAGGGGCAAGCGAGCCTATTGCCATCAACCGGACGCAAAACGAACCCAACCTGGGCTCAGCAGAGCCGAATAATGAATAAATAAACAATAATAATAACAGAAAACTTTCTTCAACAGTGTCGCCGAACCTGAAACTAAAATCCCTCCAATCAGCCATCCAACTCCTCCGCCAGTGCCACTCCATCATGAAGCTCCTCTCAGAAAAGGAACCCGACGAGAAAGAACCACCCAAACTCGAAGACAGTGATGAGAAGAACATGAAAAACGAACACAGTCTTCTCTCATTATACGAAAGCAGATTGCATTTTATCTTAAAAAGTATCATACAGTACTGTAGGTCAAAATCGAATAAGGATTATGAGAAAATTACTGATTTGCACAAGAAACTGTATTGTGGTAGTCTTAAGATTAAGAAGAGTGAAGATATAAGGTTGTATGCAACTAGTATATGCGATGTCTTAGTTAATATGGATGAAATTTGTAAGGAATTTGAGTAATTAGGTTTTTTTTTTGTATGAATTTTAGTTCTTATCTGAGTTTTGTGCGGTCAGTAGTAGAGGTCTTTCTATTTGTTGTTTTAAAATGAAAAGTCGCGTGTCCTGTGGCATTTACCGTTAGCAAAAAATACAACTGATATCGAAATTAATTGGTATGAATTTTCAGCCTCATGAATTCTGAATTTTTGATCGGCAGATTTTTTTCGGGTCTGGCTGTTTGTGTATGTGAGTTTAAATGTTTGTAAACGCACCCACGACACAGGAAAAATTCCTAGTATGGGGCAACGTTTTAAAAAGAAAGAAAGGAAAGGGAAAGAAAATGTAAAATGTTATGAAATAATGCTGGTATTCGTAGGAAGAGCGTATTCCATCTTTTTACATATTTTTATTCATAAATTTCTTCTGAATCGTGAAATTTTTAACCAACTTTTATTGCTGACTGCATAAAATTGTATGTATGAATTCACTGAACTAGTTATTTCCGATCTAAGATTTAGTTACCTTGTAAATAGCCGGTCTCGAAAAAATTGTTCTTTTAATATTTTACTGACTGAAGAAGTTGCTAAAACAAGTTAGGCATTTTGAAAATCTACACTAATAATTAAAGAGGAAAGATTTGTATTTTTATATGTAACGAATAATCTCAAAAACTACTTTACCGATTTTAAAAATTCTTTTGCCATTTGAAAGCTAAACATTATCACTAAGTAACAAAGGCTATATATATAACATCACGCTACTATTCACGGGAGCGGGGCAGTAACCAAAAACGCGGAGTAACCACGCAGGATAACTAGTACCTACGTAATATAGGGAAAGCTCACACTAAATCTTTTAGTGCCACTAAATTTTATAGATAAAAAATTGGCCAAGTACGAGCCGCAGTCGCGCACCGAGGGTTCAATACAAAGCGACATAAATGGCAATATTATTTGACTGCGTTGATTTCTTTACTGCTCTAAGGAACCGCAGGCTTGAGATTATGGTTTTAATATCAACTTGATATTTTCACGAGTACCGAGATAAAGGGTCTTGACAGACAGACAGAAAGACGGACAACAGAAAGATCTAATATATATATATATATATAGGGTTCCGTACCTATCACACATGCGCATTCTATCACACATGCAAATACTATCACACGTAATCCGGTCAATTTAGACATTCGAAGTTACCTAAATTCCCACCAAGCTGAAAATCGGTAAGATTGTTTAAAATATCATTAAAAACAAAATTTGAAAGTTCCCCATCTTTCCCCTGTAAGGAAAAAAAAAATATTCAAGGTCAAAGGTAAAAAAAAATGAGTTTTTCGCGATTTTCAGCAAAACGGTAAGTTTTTTACCATAAAAATACCTCAGACAAAAATTGTAGATCATAAAATTATCTACAAAAAAAATTTTAATACTTTTTTCTCTACGCCACCGTTTTTGAGAAATAACGATTCAAAAAGTTGTAAAAGTTGTAATCGACTTTTCAATCAATGGATTAGTAATTTACTAGCAGTGCAGTATATTTTTCAGTAGAGAGCCTTGCGATGTGACCGTTGGACTGCGATTTCATAGGTCTTGGGTTAGAACCCAAAACACGCACCGCTGATTTTTTTAGATTCATGGGTCGTATAAGCGTATTGTATAATTATCACTTGTAAGGAAATCGTCGTGCAAAAATCAAACAGCTATTTTTCGACGGCAAATGTAAAGCCAGATCAGAGACCCGTGGGGGGCATAAAAACTAAGACCAGCATAGCTATTCACAACCATTCGATTACAATCGTGCCGTGAGTATAATCGAAAAAGTCCCTAAACGCTATTCACAAATCCGTAATCAGCCAATTTTGACATGTCTGCATAACCGTGTTACGATATGAAGACTTCAATTATACCGACTAAAACAAATACCTAGTAAAAATAATACAGTACTTTTTCTACTAACTTTAAGTTTTCTACCATTATAAATATAATAACGTACCCTGTTAAACACCGCTGCCGGGGTTGCGGGTTGTTCAAAAGAGATACCGCGGCCCCGGAACGTAAAGGGCAATAGAAGGAACATGGGTGGGTTTAGTCAGTACAAGTCTGACACTCCCCGCTCCGCCCAGAGCGGGGGAAGTTATTTGATGATTTCCCACCCCAAAAAAAAACCATGTTAAACAAATCTTGTAATGTTTTAAAAAAGAAACCACACATATCAGTAAACAGCGTTTTGCCGCTTTGAATATTGGATTACGAGGACATAGACTAGTGTCGATTGTCGATTACGGTTACCTACGATTGGATTGTTTTTGAATAGCTATGCTGGTACCAGCCAAACGGATCTTTCGGATTGTTGCTGTAAGTGTGTTAGCAGTCGGGGTGCTAAATCCTAGATAAGATTACCAAACTGTAAAATGCTTTCGAATGAATTTGAATGCAAGACTGATGTGTAGGTTTATGTCAAAAACATTGTTTATTGTAAAATATAGTTTTTGTATGTTATTTTTTTTGTTTTATTTATTACCTAAACTATACACTGTTAAAGATTGACTTCTATTTTTGAGTTTTTCGAAAATATCTCTAAAAAACCCTGAGAAAACTTCTTCTGTAATAGCTCCAGGGATAATAAATAGAGATAATTGAATAAATAATAAATTAATTCATTTTCTCAAAAAAACATACAGAAGATAGTTTGGCAATATTAAATAGGTACTAATAAAATGGATCAAGTCACTGCAACCGAACTAGGCAATGCCTGTATTTCGGTTTTCAGTACATTTTCCCTCGATTTTCAACAATAAAAAAGCCAACAAAGCAAGGATTGTTATTTGTACACAAATTATTTGAATGAATGTACCTAACTACCTAAGTGGCAAAAGGTGCTTATGCAACTTCGTCTGCGTGGCATAGTTACTTTGGGGTAACGCTAACTTTAAGCCGCGTGATGATCGAAAAAACATATATTTCTCTTCCCTCTTTCTCCCCCTTATCTCACTTTTATTTAGCCTAAGTCCGTCTCCTGGGTCCCAACTATCTCTGTACCAAAATTTATCAAAATCGGTGTGGCCATTTAGGCGTGAAGACGTAACAAACAAACAAACTCATTTTTGCTTTATAATATTAGTAAGGAAGTAAGGATTCAATATTTTTTAAATAAAACCCAAGAAAGTAACACATGGTATAAAACTATTTATTCGTAACAAAATATAATAATAATTATGTACAATAGAAATAGTAATATTTAACTATTATCACAAATAGTTGCGCGTGCGCCGCGGATTCTGGCATTCACTAATTTGTACTTAAAGTGTTGTTAATAACTTAGCTTAAAATACCTCCTAATATTTAAGGGGCTAGCCAGTTTTGGGGTCATATTCGACTCCAAAAGGTTAATAAAAAACAAATATACTTAAGGGCCAAACTGCTACAAAAACAAAATTGGTCCATAAAATTTCAAAGAAAAAATGCCAATTGCAGGTCAAAACTGTACGTAGGTATAAAAATATGAATCATATTACAAAAATATATCTTCACTGGAATAAATAGTTATGTTTTGACCTCCATTCAGCAATGACAATAAATAGTGGGGCAATATAACTAATTAGGAAACTTGGGATTCAACGAATAAATTAACATTACATGACAATGTTCAGTCGAATGTTCGTCAATACAAAATAAAAACTATTTCGTTGGAAATAAAGTTAATTTTGTAATGATTCGTTCAAGCTTTTTATATGTTATAATATTTTGTAATAATTATCGATCGTTTCCCGTTTGTTATTCTCGATTATTCGTGTTCGGGATCACATATTTTTTTATAACATATTTTATTAATGTCTCCATTGAATCCCCTAACAATCCTATTATAATGGGGTACTTTAAACCCTTGGCCCCAACGGATTGCCCCATTAATACTAATATTTAGCGATAATTCATGTAAACTTAAACACACATGATAAATTCGGTTTACTCTATCACTTTATGCCTTCTGTGATTTGGACGACCTGTAAATAAAGAAAAAAATAAATTAAAATCACAAACGTATTCAACTGAGACGCGCCAAACTAAAATTAACGCGTTTCAAATGAGAATGGGACTGAGCTCGCGCCATTTTGATAAACGTCATCACTGTTAAATCAAAGAAGTCGGGTATGATCAGCAAAAACGTTAGGTGATATTTTTTGTTGGCAATAAAAAATACAAAAACGTATTCGTTTTTTTGCTACCCATAAGAACAACGTGATAAAAATATATTTTGGCGTGAATATTCGATTCATTTCCGATTAACTATAAAATTATATTTAATGTTAATATAATAGTTAAGTTGAAGCCAAATTAGTGACGTCACATAAAGGGTACTATTTATATTAAAGTCTTATGAGGGAATCGCCCTTTGATAACTCATTAAAAGTTGGTCAATTGATTGATTGGTATGACAATTATTATTTCCGTCATAGTCTGCCTGTCACAATCCACTCCTGGATATGGACCTCTACCAAACTGCACCGCCATCCGCATCTAGTTTGCTCCCGCCACCTTTTGTTAGCTCATCGTCCATCGAGCTGGACGCGTCTCACACTACGACTACAAGAAGGATACTCACTTGCCGGCCAGGATTTCCTGGATCTCTTGGAAGCTCTTGCCCTTAGTCTCGGGCACCAGGAACAGCGTGAAGAAGAAGGCGGCGACACAGCAGGCGCCGAAGATGAAGAACGTTCCGCCCATACCCAGCGCTGCCGCTACCGCACTGAAGTATCTGTTGGGGGGCAATATATGTAGCCAATCATCCATCGCAAGGTCAAATCGAGGAATTGGCAAGTCCAAACTTGGACTGATCGTTGATCTAGTGGTTGCAGGCAGGGCAAGGTGTTAATAGGATTTTCCATCAATAATATCTCAGAAGCAGCCACGGACTCTGGATTTGGGCCCCGTTGATGAGGTAGGCACCTTCGGAGGTACTATTCTCGAAACAATAGTTAATTACAAACGTGAACGTGGTCGACGATAGAGCTATCGTGGACCCCATCAGCACTTGCCATCGAACGACCCACGAGCAAAACTGGCACACTTTTCCATAATAGTCTAAAAACAACTACTACTAACCTGGTAATCAAGAACGACAGCACCCAACAGAAAGCCGTTGCTATAGGCGAGGCAATGGCCTTGACTTCAATAGGGAACAGCTCAGACATGACAGCCCAGGGCAGTGGGCCCAGACCCCAGCAGTAAGTCACGATGAACAGGACCAGAGACAGGATGGGTAGGAAGCCGATCTTATCGACCACTGGGTTCCCATTGTCAGCTAAGATGAAGAACATGCCAAGGAGAACCTGGAAATAGAAGTAGAATTTTGAAGTTAATTTACATCACACGGTCACGTTTTGATTAATAGACGAAGATCTTGTATAATATGAATGCCAGACGTACTTATTTTTTTATGGAAGTTCCTTACTGTGGTTGAACTCATCTGGCAGCACGGAAGCGCACTTTTCCGTACTCCTATTTTTTATGTCAGACAGACAGCCATTTGTCGATCGGCGTGCGATATCATTCCCGCTCTCTAGCATAAAAAGTGCGATACTGCTTGATGAGGTTCAACCCCTTTACGGTTTACCTATTTAGAGTAAGGGAAATGTAGAGATCACGCAGTCACCTTGTTCCCTGATATATGATAAAGCCACCACGATCGACTTCATTATAATTATCTGATTGTTCTTACCTTTGTACAAACTTCTACAGACTACTACTAGGATCAAGCAGATAAGAGGGGACGAGTAGATTGCTTAAACCTGGGAGATTGAAACTGAGATAGAAGCAGGCTAGCAGCTACTGCTTAATTACTGCTCCATCCCACAGCTGTACCAAGTCCTCTCGTCATGACTTCCGGTGCTTTCGATACAGGGCTTATATAGACGAGGCAGCTTTGGTTTCCTTCGCTTGACTACTGGACTAGATCTGCTACAAAGCCTTCCAGCAGTACCAGAGCTCTACATAGTGGTTATTTTTGGTTTTGCTTGGTAACCCCTCAAGACATTTCCTTTGGATCATTTATCTGTGGAAAAAATACTTCGCAGAAGAATACTTACAAGTCCAATAGCAGTTCCACATGAGGAAATGAGGAGCAGAATCCTACGTCCGAGACGGTCCACCACCAGCGGAGTGATGAATGATGCAATCACCTGGAAGTTGAAGTATTAAATAAGATTGAAAATAGATCAATGAAAACAAGAGAACAGTTTTTGCGGCATTGTTTATCTACAAGTTTTTTGCTTCTCGAATATGGTCAACTTACCTGCACAGCACCAATGATGATGGTGGCGATAGCAGAGTCCAAGCTAGAGTGGGCAGCTTCGAAGATGTTGGTCATGTAGAAGAGTACGGCGTTGATGCCACTGAACTGTTGGAAGAACACCAGCGCGCAAGAGATGTAGAATGCCTTGAAGTTGCTGCCACGGAATACATCGGCGATCTGGAATGGAAGATGAGATATTTTGATTAGTTATTTGGCAGCTAATGAAAAAACGTTTGACAAAGAAGAACTAATCGACAATTCAAGCCCAAGTATTGGAGACGAAAGTTAATTTTATCGTAGATAATCGCTGAATTTTTCTTAGAAGATTGTCGATAAGTATACCTATTGATTTTTAAGAGAAGAGTAAAAGAACATTATCTTGCTATTTTATCATAGTTGCATAGGTATTTATTATTATATTTTATATTGTATTTATGTTACATATTTGTCTTTGTACTTGTATGTATGTTAGTATATTCTTATATTGTACTAGCTTTTACCCGCGGCTTCGCTCGCGTTAAATTCGGGATAACACAGTTCCCCTTTCCTGATTTAAAGGTACCTGCTAACTGTAGTTTATGCCCTTGCGCCTTATTTATTGTAATAGCAATGCTAAGTTTTCCCTTTTCTTCCCTCTTTCTCCCTCATATCTCAATCTTTTTTTTTTTTAAATAGCCTATATCCGTATGGCTAAACCGATGTTGTTCATCAACATCGGTTTAGCCATATAGGCGTGAAGACGTAACAAACAAACAAACAAACTAACTCACTTTCGCTTTTATAATATTAGTAAGGATTTAGTCATTATGTGTTTATGTATTCTTTTTATTCTCTTTTTTTTACGCACTGTATCTACATCTCTTTTTTATTTACTCTCCTTTCGCAGGTATGCTGTAAGAGATTTCTGTAGTAATAAGCATTACCTTTGTACCTATTTTCTGTTCCTGTCTTTTGTTTTTCTGTATTCAGTGTGTATGTATGTAAATCGTTAAATAAATAAATAAATAAGAAAATTACATACTGGAAAATGTCGTTAGATATAAATATTACATAGGTACTCGTACTGTATATTATTGGCATTCCCAAGCAGAAGATATTGAAATATTCTACACATTTAAAAAAAAAAAACTTAAAACTTACGGTAGCAGTCTTCTCTAAGGAGGCGTTGACATTGTCGGCCATTTTGTCGAGCTCCTCCTGCACGCCCGCGTGCGAGCGGCCGCGGATCTTAGCCAGGCAGTTCGCTGCTGACTCGCGGTCACCTGGACATGGGCATAACAGAAGATTGAGGACCGGTGTAACAGTTGGGAGAACTCAATAATACGAAGCATCGAATGAATCGGTTTCAACTAGTCAAGTGGGCATCACTCTTAACCGTATAATCGTTTCACATCGCAATGATGCAATGATATAGAAATAGAAACAATGCACCATAACTGTTTTTTAATAACTGTCGAAAGTATGGTTATTTCATTTAGCCGCAAATTACCTTATGTAAAGCGATGATGTGGCCAGGGGTCGAACACAGTTGCTTAGAAGACATCGTTTCACTCAAACTTTGAAAGATCTAGATTATAATGATCATTTCAATGATGATTGACGACACCACGGTTAGTGCAGTGGCTGAGTGATTGGCTGCTGCGCTCCGTGCCGCGGGTTCGATAACCGCACGGAACAAATATTTGTATGGCCTACAGATAGTTGTTCGGGTCTGGCTGAGTGTTGGTTCTGGTTGGGTCTGGTTGTGGCAAAGATTTTAAAAACTTACTAGTTTAAATGTTTGTAAACGCACCCACGAAACAGGAGAAATCCCAAGTGTGGGGCAACGTTTTTTTTTTAAATACATCATCGGGGTACAGAAAAGCCGGCTATAAGTACCACAGAGCGGCCATTAGTATTTTGATTAATATTTACCTTTATTCAAATAGTAGAAGGGCGACTCGGGCATGAAGAAGAATGTCACGAAGAAGACTACAGTAAAGACGATACCGACGTAAGAGATGACCATGTACGACACGTAAGGACCGATAGCATAGACTAGCAGGAAACCCAGCGTGATGAAGGCTTGCAGGAACGAACCAAGAGCGCCTCGAGAGTCATCCTGGAAAGACAGAAGAGAAGATAACGGAAAGAAAAACAAAATATTGTAAACTAGCTTTTGCCCGCGGCTTCGCTCGCGTTAAATTCGAGGTAACACAGTTCCCCTAGCGCCTTATTGATTTGTAATAGCAACGCTAAGTTTTCCCTTTTCTTCCCTCTTTCTCCCTCACATCCCACTTTTTAAAAAAAAATATTAGCCTATGTCCGTCTCCTGGTTCCCAACTATCTCTGTACCAAAATTCATCAAGATCGGTTAAGCCATTAAAGCGTGAAGAGGTAACAAACAAACAAACAAACAAACTCACTTTCGCTTTTATAATATTAGTAAGGATTGCTAATGCATTTCACAGTACCAGCCCGGAGCCTTTTCGGGGCTGGTTGCTGGCAACATTACATGGAACATAACTGGCGAAATGTTTGTGCACTTAAGTACACTTCTGCTTATCTCTTCGAGGATTACAGGCCTGATATTATGTAAAATAAATATTCAATAACAAATGCCAAGTAGACCTTACCGTAGCAATTTCAGCACAGTACATTGGTGAGATCGTGAACAGCATTCCGACGGCCAAACCCCAGAAGATTCGGGCGCCATAAATCATGCCAACGTTCTTTGTCGCCGCGATCAGGATCCAACCGATGAGCAGTGGGATGGCGGTACTGAGGAGACCCCATTTGCGACCGATCTTAGATGCTGCGAAACCGCCGAAGAATGGTCCTGGAAAAAAGGTAAGCTTTGTAAGAATTTTGCAAGCGTCTGCTCTTGACCGCGCTAATCTAAGGATTTTTTTAATGTGGCATGGCTCATTTATCGAAAAAGGATAAGTGCAAATAAAAAAAGTTTAAATTTGAGAGTAACATATTCCTTAAAACTATGTCTAAAAGACTAAAACATCACGCTACAAAACATCGGAGCCGAGTAGTGGGCGAAAAAACACACACCAGACAGTGATAAAAGAGTTATAGGTAATCTAAACTCCAAGAGATTAGAAAAATCAGCTCATAGCGTTTCCCAGTTGGACAACAGACCTCCCCTCTGAGAGCTGGAGTGTACTAACCACCACAGCCTAATTCGGGTTGGTAGAACTCACAATTGATTTCGATTTTGTGATTCTAGAACATGAAAAAGGTTTTCGTTTGTTGTTCACCACCGCCATTTTTGTTATTGGTGATGAAATTTACGAAATGTTATGTAACAGCGTAGGTTTTAACAGGCGACCCAGAACTTATAAGTTGGTGCCATAACCATTGGACCATCACAGCTCTAAACATTGTCAAAGAATCAACGGGACACAGCAGTGGCGGATTTACCAGTAGGCGGAATAGGCCGGAGCCTAGGGCGGCAGATTCCAGGGGGCGGCAAATTTCGTCCCATTTTTTGATCATTCTAATAATGGGAATGAGCTGATGTAATGAGGACGATAGAACACAAGCCATAAAGTTACAATTTTAGAATAAATGTAAATAAATGATTGTGAACTAAACTAGCGTACTTATTGAATTTCGAAGGTCAGTAGGGGCGGCAAAAATTGTATAACCTACTGGCGGCAAATTTGTAAATCCGCCACTGGGACACACTATCATCATGATAATCAATTTCTTCACCATTATTGACAGCTCAGAACAGAGCTTCTTCCATTTGTGCCATAGTCAGTCTTAACAAAATTAGTCATAATATAATTACCGAAAATAGCGCCAACAGTGAGCAGGGAACCGATCCATGCCTCTTGGTCAGAGGTGATGGGATCTGCCAAGGGGTTCTCCGTGGTGTTCTGTTGCAGCTTCAGGTTCACGGGAGACGTCCATCCCATACAGTAACCGGTCGAAGCGATCGCGATGTTCGCTGGAGGACAAAATAAAATGTTAAGAGATGGGTAACGAAAATATTGTTTTAATTTCAACTGGATACCTTCACACGTTCTCGAGATAAAGGGTCTTGACAGACAGGCTGACAACAAAGTGATCCTATAAGGGTTTCGTTTTTTCCTTTTGTGGTACGGAATCCTTAAAATGAAGGGCTGAATGGATTTCTAATTCCAAGCGAAACATGGGTGTCAAAAGTAAGTTATAGATTGATCTTAAGTTGCAAACATGGGGCAAAAGCAATAAGAATATACTTTTTTGTGCATTAAAATTAGAAGCAAAACAAAAGCATTATTATATCGACGGCACGGTTGGCGCAGTGGCTGAGCGGTTTACTGCTGCGTTGCGTGTCGCGGGTTCAATTCTCGCACGGAACAAATATTTATATGGCCTACAAATAGTTGTTTCGGGTCTGGGTGTTTGTGTATGTGAGTTTAAATGTTTGTAAACGCACCCACGATACAGGAGAAATTCCTACTGTGGGGCAACGTTTTTTTTCCAAATTAAATAGAGGCACGATAAAATTCCTAGTTCTATTGTACGTTTTGGGAAACAGTACTCCTGAAGTAAGGTGCCATCAAGAGAAGGCTCTTACTATTTAAAATGCTTATATTTGATTATCTAATTCAGTCTAAGTGACCGGTCAACTGACCTAATTAAGTTGGATATTATACGTATTATTCCTATACAGGGTTATTTGTAAAACACCGGCAACCTCTCGGGACCATGTTACTAACATCATAATCAACAACTTTTGGTCTAGGACATTTAAACATTTATCATATTTTAGTTCATCAGATTTTCATACAAAAATAAAAATATTGAAATTGAACGCTCTTAATGTTACGAAATCTATGCGAAGCAAACATACAAGACTTACAAGCGGCGGTGTAGGTATGATGTAGGTACAGCAAAATACGGAGTTGAAATGTGTTAGATAGGACAACGAAATCTTGAAAATTTGTTTTTGGTAAATGTATAAAATTTTGTAAAAAATCATAGAACAAAAGTTGTTGTTTATGATGATTGTAATACAGTCCTGCAAGGTTGTCGGTGTTTTACAAATAACCCTGTATGGGCTTACTAGCTTTCGCCCGCGACTTTGTCCGCGTGGCATAGTTTTGGGCTAACGCTAACTTCAACCCATGACGATCGAAAAAAAAATTTCTTTCTCTCCCCTTTTCTTCCCTCTTTCTCCCCCTTTCCTTACGTTTTTAATGCCTATGTCCGTCTCCAGGGTCCCAACTATGTCTGTACTAAAATTCTAATCAAAATTTTAGTTTTTTCGGTAATTGTGAAATTCAGTGCAATCCTCACTGATGTCATATTTTGTTGTAAACATTATTTACACATGTAGGACCCCGAAAAGATTTATATTACACTAACATGGGCCACCATCATAGACCAGTATGTAACATACATAAACCACATGGTGGCCACGTTGAAACCTCCACGTATATTTATAATTATGACATTGTAAATATTTAAGATGTTTTAAAGATACGAGATAGTGTAAATAAATACTTATGTACAAAGCTATTTCAGTAAGTCCCGTCTATTTTGTTTTTTCGGAAATTGTAAAATTCAGTGCAATCATAACTAAAGTATTTTCTTGTTAACATTATTGTTTAAGGACCAAAGACACGTAAAACCCCGAAGTTTTTTTATACAGAAATCACATGATGGCCCCGTCGAAAGTCGAAACCTTCACGTATAAATTTATGTGACATTGTAAATAATTAAGACATTTTATAAATACGAGATAATAGTGTGCATAAATATGTATAAAGCTTTAATATAAGTAAGTCCCTTCAATTTTGTTTTTTCGGAAATTGTGAAATTCAGTGCAATCGTATCTGATGTCATTTGTTGCAAAAATATTTATTATGGACCAAAGACATAAGACTACCGAAAAGTTTTTATTACACCAACTTGGGCCAGCATTATAGACCAGTAACTAGGTAATCACACGTCATAACTGTTGTCAAGGACCAAAGACACTTGTCACCTCTGAAAAGTTTATTGTACTACAGCAGAGTTAAGCTTGACACGGTTGGCGCAGTGGCTGAGCGATCGACTGCCGCGCTGCGTGTCGCGGGTTAAATTTCCCGCATGGAACAAATATTTGTATGACCTACAGATAGTTGTTCCAGGTCTGGTTGTTTGTGTATGTGAGTTTAAATGTTTTTTTTAAACAAATCCACGATACAAGAGAAATTCCTAGAGTTAGGCAAAGTAAAAAAGAAAATAGCTGACACCATGGAATATTTGCCTTCGGGATATGGTCTGCAGTGTCCTGCATGGAAAGCGCTCAACCGATTGCGTACCCAAGTAGGCCTAAAACACAATCCAGCAAAAAGGGGTAGGTAGAAAAATATTTCCGACACAGTGCAAATGCGGTGCTCCCGATCAGACGATTATAGCTTGCAGGAATAAATGTACCAACATCTGCAGTTTACAGTACCTGGAACGCCACCGACGCCGCTATCAACTTGGCCATAATGCCATATACTGGGCAAAAGAAATATAAAGAACTCGGTAAATACCACCGATTTGAAAAAAGAAGAAAATGGGCCACTGTGTACAGAAGCCAGGCACATGATGGCCACGTCAAAACCTCCACGTCGATATTTGCATGAAATTCTAAATATTTAAGATGTTATAAAGATACGAGACATCATAAGCCTTTATCTACACGTATATAAATACCACATTGAGTAAAATAAATCTTAAATAAATATACACAAGTGTTGCCACAATAAACTTCGGTATTATCTTAGTGTTGCTATATATTCTTTAGGCCACTGTTGTGTTTGAGTTTGAGATAAAATATATTTTAAGCAGATGTTTGATAATAAACAGTTTCCTGATTGGCGTAATAAACATAAGAATGTAGTATTTTGATAAGCTAGTTAACGTGGCAAACTGAGTTTTCTCGTACTGTATTCGACGTTCAGACTTTTTTGGCCCACGTTGACTTCAATCTAAGGCTTAAGGCGGTTGTTCGAAAGAGATACCGCGGCCCCGGAACGTAAAGGGCAATAGAAGGACCACGGGTAGGTTTAGTCAGTACAAGTCTGACACTCCCCCCGCTCCACCCAGAGCGAGGGAAGTTATTTGATGGTTTCCCATCCGCAGAACAAAAGGCTTTTAAGGCTCCGGGGCTGCGGGATGGTTCGAAAGAGATACAGCGACTGTGGAACACAAAGGGCAAAAGAAGGAATATGGATGGGTGTTTTTTTAGTCAGCACAGTATTCAAGTCTGATACTCCCTTCCGCTCCGCCCTTCAGGAGTCATTTGATGATTTGCCATGGCCAGGCTTAGTGATTTTCGTGTGGTAAGTGCCTAAACTGGTGTTTTTTTATGCCCTCCATGAGCTTTTGACTTGAATTTACATGCCCTAAAGTAAAAATATCTCTAAGGCACGCTAGTTTGGTTTTTTTTTCCTCAAGAAGTTTTCTTTCACGGAAGCAAGTGATGACTAAACATGTATTGTTGTTGTCACATGAATCAGAAAAATCAGAGGTACAACAACAAACAACACTAATTTTTAGCTAGTATTGGCTCTAGCTATAGATTAATACTGATGCCCCAGTACCCAGGAATAGGTGTGCACACTTGAACGAGAAGGTAAGCATACCGACACTAGGTAAACAGCAAAAGTTTACGAGTTCAAGCTAAACGACTACTTTCAATTCCCAACGGTCGAAGCGGAACAGAAAGATGCATTGTTATGGAGCCAAGCCCTTTTATATTCTTTAGTACTCAAATAAGTTACTTTTCTAAGGTTAGTATTTCCAAGGGGATCGTATCACCATGTTAACTGGGTTGTGGAGGTCAGATAGGCAGTCGCTAAACCGGTTAAATTGTAATCCGACGCTAACATAGTTAGGGAAAGGATAAGCAGATGCTGATGTGCGTTTTGTGCTTCGAAGTAGACAAGAAAGACTTAAGGGAGGGCTCGTCACTATCGGTATATCTTAGTGGAGAGCAGTGGTAGCCCAGTGGCACTGTCCTCAATTTACGAGGGAACCCAGGAGAGCACAGGGAACCTAGAGGAAGGAACTCAGTCAAACTCAAAGCCATTATTTTAATTAGACCAATACAGGCACTTTTGAATGTCAAGTAACAAATGATATAGCTACAGTCCCGGTCACAAGGCATAATAACTTGTGAAAGTACTGTAGTTGCTCAATCCAAAGCGTTGATCTCTATGGATAAAAATGGTTAATAAACTCCATGGACACTCTACTCTCACTCTACTAAATTTTAATATTATTATAAGATCGTAGTTACATCATTCATGTTGAGATTATAATACAAATATGGGAGAACGATGTAGAAAGACGTGAACCTCAACTCCTGAGAATCCAAGCAGACACTTTACTTTCTGTAATATATTATTATGTTTTTATCACCATTCTGAATTGGAAAAAGTAAAACAACAGAAACCAACATGTCCTAGAACCAAAGATTCTAATGTGTGTGAGAGCGAAGCCTGAATGGGATTTTTTTTCTTTGTCTATCAATGATATCATAAAGAAGTAAAGGCGACATATTTTTTCTTTAAGGTTTCGACCCCAAAAGGAATAAAACGGAACCCTTAGGGGATATCCATTAATCATGTGAGGCTCGAAAGGGGGGGCGGGGAGGGGTCCATTCAAAATCACGAAATATCACAAGGGGGGAGGGGGGGGGGGTAAAGTATTATATCACGTGTACTTATTTTTCCGGTAAGCGCGCGATACTCAACCGAAAAGCGGCGTCGAAAAGCGCGACCTCTGAACGTTTATTAAAGTAGTCTTTAATTTTCTATAATAAAATTAGATGATACTTATACCAGTATTTTTTTTATAAATAAAAAAATAGATTCTTTGCAGGTACGAAAAAATACACGTGATATAGGGGGGAGGGTGGAGGGGTAGTCTTAAACCTCACCACGTATCACCAAGGGGGAGGTGGGGGTTTCAAAAAATTACAAAAAAAAACATCACGTGATTAATGGATGGCCCCTTATAGGATCACTTTGATGTCTGTCTGTCTGTCAAGAACGCGTGGAGGTATTGAAGTTAAAACCATAAATTCAAACATTACGCAGATACATTTATTGAGTTCAAAAGTTTAGCAATTCGTCACGTCTTGGTACAATTTTTACTCAGAATTGACATTAGGAGCCCCTACTCCCGATTTTTGACGCGCTTTATCTCTGTCTTTTTTTGTTTGACAAAAAAAAATACTATAAATATTTGTTGAATTCCACCCTGGCTGGAGGTCTTAATTTTTAAGGCATCCACAGGATTCGCTCGGTTAAGCAGACGACAACCTCCTTGGTTGAACTGCGAGATGCCATTCATAAAAAAAGTCGTCATCCAAAACCTGAGTCCACGTAACGTTCTAACCTGATGATACTATAAAAGTTTTCCGTGAAACATGGATCTGTTAGTTCATTAAATAACAAAACAATCAATATACAAGTTGTTGTTGTTATTTTCATTACGACACTTGTGTTATAAAGCTGTTCATTGTCGGCTTATCTTTTGCGGTCAGTTTGATAGTTTACTAAAAATAGGTACTATTATATCATCTGTGATACTAATACTTATTTATTTAAAAGCTAACTGTTCTGTGTTTCTTGTTTGACACTAATAATAAACACTTAATTAGGATTAGGTGGCAAGTCTATTTCTATTAAGTTGGTGAACCCGAGTTCAGTGGTGAATTAACCACGGAGCAAGGTGCACTAACATCCACACTTCGGCAGTTATGTTTAAGTTCCATTCAATTTGACGACACGGTTGGCGCAGTGGTTGAGCGATCGACTACTGCGCTGCGTGTCGCGGGTTCGATTCCCGCACGGATCGAATATTTGTATGGCCTACAGATAGTTGTTCCGGGTCTGGCTGTTTGTGTATGTGAGTTTAAATGTTTGTAAACGCAACCACAATGCAGGAGAAATTCCTAGTGTGGGGCAACAACTTTAAAAAAAATATAAGAGGCGATTCTATTGCAATCAACCGCAAATCTTGAGGCCGCAGCAGCTACCACCAGATCAATGAGGCAGCATATCTAAGTGATAATTCCATAAACTAAAGGCGCTATTTTATAAACATGATCAAGCAATACCTACATAACAAAGGTGAACTTATAATTTTAAAATATACTATTCATACTACTATCACAATGACTTTGTTTTGTTAACTATTTTTATTCTTCCCATTCTTCTCAGCAAACCCTTCTGTATAACACCCTTATTATGGGAATGCTTATAAAATAATTAGTCCGTCATTTTTGGGAATCCGCCATTTTGAATTTAGAATGACGTCATGTGTGTAAAATTTCATCTCAGTCGGAAACCGGGAAAACAAATTTATCTTTTTAAGCTTATAGAGAAGTGTTTTCATACACAAAATCATCTAGTGATAGTTATATCACAGTATAAATATGGACAGTTTGGAAACTTGGCCTAGTTGTAGAAATAAATACTTACGCTTCGAATAGACACACTTATATTTGCATTCGGAAAAGAAGATTGTTCGGTCAATGCGCTTTAAATTCGAACATAATGGCAAATGTTCATTGAGCGACAATCGTGTGCAGTTGTGATGATAAATATATTGTGTGCTTGAATAAAGAGAATATCCATAATGTTAAAGCACTATGCCTGAACTATATCATTATAAAGTGTAAAGGCGTTTAGTGCATAGCCTTTCCCCAAACCAAATTCAGTAGAAAAACCTCAACCTTTCGTCAATCAGATAAGACTGTAAACATCATCGTCATAAAAAAAACTGGATTCACAGACCAATGTGTCACTAACAAAAACATTACAATAACATAGGTGACCATGTTGAACAATCATTCATAATCTAATACGAACACACCTTCACAGTTCGCAGCCCACGATTCTATATTTGAAACTGTTCTATTTTTAGAAGAGACTTTGTTGATCGTCTTCTAGTACCTACGTATAAGATGCGGACGCGGCTGTGAACCCCGTGCACGTACAGATTTATGACTCAGAATTACCCGTCATGCATCTTGTCCGCAATTATTACCAGTTTGATTCAAGGTGTTAACTTTTCCTTACCTCATTTGGGGTAAAACCATAACCAAGATCCTATGTTCGCGGGGGTGTGGGTTGTTTGAAAGAGATACTGCGGCCCCGGAACAAAATAAGAAATATGGATGGGTTTTTGTCAATACTAGCACTCCCGAGAAGTTTTTTGATGATTAAGCATCCGAAATAAAAGGCCCCATGTTCCAGGAACGACCCATTTGTATCGGATAGGTATAGGTAGAAGGCAGCCGAGTATACTAACTAATAGTGCCAGATTTAAAAACCACTATAAACGTGAATATCTTTTATTTTCCGTATTATAAGAGTAGCTAACAAAAAAAAAAATACTTGACCACTGCTATGGTTGCAAACCTCTTTGAAAAATTTACAACTTTCAATGTTAATCAAAATCATTTAAATTTTTATGGCCTTTAATATAAACAAAGGTCTCATTACATTCTATTAGTCTGACTGCCAATTCTTGATGAATAAACTGTTCGACACTGATGATGACGTTTTTGACTAGATAGGTAATAAGCGAATCTTTTACAATATTATGTGTCGATACTCAGGCAGGATCTTTAGCCCACACGGAAATAGTTTACTATTCGCGTCAAAATGGCTAAAATTACTCACTTCCTGCAATCTTTTTGCAGTCATACAAATAACAACATACCGGCGAAAAATGTAAATGTGGGGTTGGTTCCAGAATGATGTTCTAAATACGTGGTAATCGTTTGTACGTCGTCGGTGTCCCTTCCCCCTTGTATTAAGTTATCAAGTAATTTTCATTCGGACGTTATCTTGCCAAGTAAAATACAGAAATGGTAGAGTCACCATAATGAATTGGTTTCCGGGACATTTTTTCAAAGTGCGTTCTTTTCGTTACCGATACTGTTTCTAGGATTTTTTTAAAACTTTATGCTTCTTCCTAGTCATATTTATAAAAAAAATAAAACATTAAAAAAAATTAAGAACTCATAAAATAAGTACAGCATTATGATCTGTGGAGTAAGCAGTTCAGTCTACTAAAACGCTGACAATAGTGCAATTAGACAGATGTAACACGCATACAAATCGGATGTTTAGTCATGTTTAAAATCATTGCCGACACGCCATAACTAATGCAACCTTGGCAATGGACAACAGCGGAACTGTATTTATTAATTCGCAACAATGGGTCACATAAATATTTTTAGGGAGGTAACACCGTAAGTGTTAAGTCTCTTCTAGCTTTCTGCTAGATTAACCTGTTGAATGTCGCAACAAACGCGCGAAATATCGACGAATTTATTAGCAGCATTTTAGCGAAGTAGGCCTTCAGAAAAACTGATACCGTATAAAGTTCCCCCGTGGGTACTTAAGACACTGTGTCTTATGTAACCCCGTAGGAACTAAACGACATTCATTCATTTTATACTCATAATCATTCCTGCCTTTATCCAACTTATTTGGGGGTACTTCTATTACTCGTCTTCCTAGCAGTAGCCTCTATTCTAGCCTTACCATCCTTCATAGACTCTATCCATAGATAAACACACGCTTTTTTCACATGGGGTAGGTAGAAACCACAGAATGATGCCCGCTACGATCCTTTTTTTTGCGGATTGCAAATTATCATATGACTTTCCCTTCTCTGGATGGAGCGGGAGGAGTGACCTTTACTGATACCGTACGTATCCACATTATCCTTATTAATTGAACATAATAAAAAAAGTCTCTCTACGTAAAATGAATAAATAGATAAAAATGATTTTTATTTGTATGGAAATTAGTGGCATTGTTTGACCTTCGGACACACGTTGAGTTCACCACTAGACTGCCTAATTTGTATTTAATTCTATATAGCAGGAAAAGCAGACAATAAAATATATATTATTGTTTTTTTTCCATTGTATAACATTGCAAAAGTGATGCGAGCGTAGATTGTAAAGTTACAAGCCGATTTATGCTTATCTCATCAAAATATAATAAATAATGTAAGTACATGACCAATCTATGCTACCTAAGTGATAAGAACATGTCTAATATCTATTAGAGATTGATCACAACACGGTGTGGGAAAAAAACCTACTTTATCTATTTTCTAATCTTTTATCTTGTGTGAATATCGGTCCCTTTACAAGCATGTCCTGGTCTCTTGGTGATAGTGTAGTCTTATTATCGCTAAGATCTTAGATTCCGGTAATTTAGCAATTTTTGCACGATTTTAGCGATAGCGTCTGTGAAACATAAAAATTTGTTCATTTCTTACATGAAAGATCCTATTGGGACATTTCACTGTCGTTTTTTTTAAATTAGCCTGTTTTTTCCCACTTCTGGGCAAAGGCCTCCCCCCATTCCTTCCACTTTTCCGCCAATCAATGAGAAAGCCATCCGAAGCGTCCCACAATCTACCCCTCGGTCTGCCTCGACCCCGTCGAGCTGTCCAGTTTTGCCAAATATGGGCCCCGTTTTGTAGACCGGCAGAGATAGCCCGCCCAGTCCTATTTAAGTCTTGCCATGAGCGAGTTGCAGCTTTATGAGCTACGAGTGTCAGAATAAACAGTAAATATAAAGAGTTTGTTTGAGTTGAACTTGTTTACTAGTGCTTTTTTACAGTGGTAGAACCAATAGGTAGGATCGTGGCGTCTCTATCTCTATCCATTGGTTTTGTAAGTTTCAATAGACGGACTTAAGATATACTGGAGGGATCTTTATGCTGAATACACGAAGAAAGATATGGCTACAGAAGAATTGTACCTCAAAAGTAAAATACGGAACCCTTTTAGAATTACTTTGCTGCCCATCTGTCCGTCTGACAAGGCCTTTTGTCTCTGATCTCTCGGAGCTGTGAAAAAATCACACCTCTAAGTCTACGCACCCAAAAGATATAAGTAGCCGTTTACGTCGTAAGCTTGTACGGAACCCTCTATTCGCGAGCCCAATTTGCACTTCGGCCAATTGCTAGTGTAGTGCAAGTTTTGTAACTGGCAATTCTTATCTATATTTTTAGATCACTGCACTTAAACAAGTTACTTCACTGTTTAGTTAGTCATGAACCAAGAGATTCCTAAACGAAACTTTACATAACTTAACATCGCGCCTGTAATCCTAGAAGGATTAAGCAGAAGTTTACGCACTACACAGTACACTCGCATTTCGCTATAAACCGGGCACAATTCCAGAATTGATGACTGCTACTGAGAACTTCCTGATATAAAATCAAATAACACTGCCCGGGTAATGAAACTAGGACTAGCATTAGCAGTCACGTTTGCTTCCACTAATCTAACGAGGCAGTCCATTTATAATCAACAGTCCATTATTTACAACAGTAAATAGTAATATATGAGAATTCCACAATGTAGTCTGCTTGTGACAATCATTTTAATGACTAATTTCCCTGTTTGACTGTTCAACATATCTAGTTTCTTTTACCACGGATTTATGTATCAGGTTTTTATTTCATGCGAATTTTAACTGTTATTAATCATAGAATATAGAAGTTTATAATAGGAAAAGTACAAAATTATTGATTACACATTCATTTTTTAAATGAAAATATAATGTTTTTTTTTCTCAACTAAGTATACTTAATGTAATTTTATTATATGTCATTTTTTTAATTCAAAATAACCTAAAATTACAGTACTGTTTAATTATTACTTAAAACTCCACAATCGAGTGACCATGATGCAACTTTTTTTCGATAAAATACATAATGCGGAGGAAAAATCTAAAAAAAAATATATACAGTGCAGGTTGTTTATTTTAATAGTTTCAACAGATAACTTTAACTTGAGATAGTATTAACACCATACAAAGACGTAGTTGGGGTCAGTTTCAATCAAAACATAATAAAATTAACGTCTGCGGAGTTTGTTTTGTAATTCACCATGTTGCTTTGTCACGTTTTTCGGATAAGAAATATCGCTAAATGTTACAGTGAATTCATTATTGCTTGTAGAATTTTGTTTTTTTTTATAACATAATTTGGCAAAAAGTAAATTTCTTATGGCATACGTTTTTGGTTAAATATCATAAAGTAACAATGGGAGGACTGTGGAAGGTGGTATGTTTAAAAAAGGGAAAACAAGCTGCGCTAATTCCAAACAAAATTCGGATAAGCGCCGGAAAATGATGCCATTTTCTACACACAAAAGTTATTATTTTTTAATTAGGTATTTATTATAAATAATTATCATACAACAGTTCTCTTTTGGGCAAAAAACTCTGTCACTTCTAAAGTCTTAAATAATGAATTACCAAAAACCGTTCTATTGACAAGTTTTCACTATGTCTCCATTTCGTTTAAAAAAAGAAAATATTTAGCAGATTTTGCGTAAGTAAACATTATTAGTAAATTGTCTTACTTTGTACGTTTTGTCCTTTGACAGTAATACTATCAAAAGATTAAAAAGTGCTAAAGAAACACAGTACCAGATAAAACAGTAAAGGGTAATTTTTATTCTTTATAAAAAAATACTTGTCGGTAATTACGATCTTAAATAATAAAATTAAGACTTGTCTACATCCTTTAAAAGTTAAAAAAAATTAAATGATAAGCAAATAAACTGATAAAAGATTATATATCTTATAACTAAGATAAATTTACGTCTTGCGTACTCTGCGGATGTTATTACAAGCTTACATAGCCATATCAATAATATTATTAGTAACTAATAAAATATACATATCAGAGACTTTGCAAAGTAAATAATTAGTAGGTTTTAAAAACATATTTTAGGACGGCTGGGCGTTTTTGTGGGACTGTCTCTTGTAATGTGACGTTCAAAAAGTGCTGATTATCAGCCTAATTTGAATAAATGACTTTTGATTTTGATTAGTGATTTGAAATAAATTTCAAGGGTATATTTGCTTTGGGAATAAGCTTCAGTTGGAGGCATTTTTTTCAGTGGTCTAATAAAGATATTCGGCAAGATGTCTTATTCATTGCTTTGATTTAAATGTATGTGGCGTCGCCAGGGGAGTTAATAGATCAGTTAATGCTGCCTCTCGAATTTCTCATTTCTCTAGTGTTTCTTTTTTCAATTATTTTTCTACAATAATCATAAGTACTGACCTTTCTACAGTGTTTATATTACGGATAACCTTTTTTATTGCAAACTGTCCGCGGACCACGATAATCTTTGTCGCCCTGTCTTATCATCTCCTTACTGGAGGTCAACATTATATAACGATATAAATAAGGAATTTTACTTTATAAGTGACGTTTTAATACTTGTTTGCTTGATTAGGGTAGATTGTCGAAGTATTAAAACTAAGGAACTAATAACGATGGAACGAGGGAGGTTAAGTTCGAGACCATATTCACTGTGATTTAAAGGTTTATCTTAAAACTAGCTTTTTGCCCGCGGCTTCGCTCGCGTTAAATTCGGTGTAACACAGTACCTGCTACTTGCAGTTTTTGCCGTTGCGCCTTATTGATTTGTAATAGCAACGCTAAGTATTCCCTTTTTTCCCTCGTTCTCCCTCATATCCCATTTTTTTAAATAAAAATTAGCCTATGTCCGTCTCCTGGTTCCCAACTATCTCTGTACCAAAAACCAAAATCGTTAAAATCTGTTTAGCCATTAAAGCGTGAAGAGGTAACAAACAAACAAACTCACTTTCGCTTTTATAATATTAGTAAGGATAAGGATTACTTGACACTGGGGAATTGTAGCGAATCCTTTAGAAAAGCCACAAATTGATGACAAATAAGTTTGCTTTTTATATAGAGCAAGACTTTGGAAAAAACAATCTAATTCAGGAGACTCTTTCAGCCCAATTCCTCTTAAACATGAAACTTAACACACGCAAATATTCTTGCATATTGTGCGATCTCTTTTCTTTGTTTATTTTTAATCTGTACTTCTCGATAAAATGCCTGTAGTAATTCCCACGTAAGCACTCTAGAGCTTTCATTAACGTGCGGTGCTTCAGACAACACGTTTTGTTAATCACCGACTTTTCACATACCGTGATAGCAAACGGACCGGAAATAACAATGGTATTAACATTGAAAAGTACTCTAAATGTATGTGTACTGTCTAGGATAAACCTCAGCATCTGTCCTTCGAAGGTTACAGCCGTGATGAGAAGATACAAGAGAGATTGCAACTTTAACTCTCTTTAACTTATATGTAGTGAAATTACTTATTATTGTCTTTTTAATTGATTTAAATAAAGCTGAAAGTAAATTTGCTTTTAAAAAAAACTTCGTAACCACTGTTTAGGTCCGTCTACCAATTAAAAGTCATAGTAATTACTGTTAAAGTTCTCGTTCTTGTTTATTTTTAAAATGTATTTATTAGTTTATTTGATATGTATATGTATCCGTATAAAAATATACGTTTTCGTAATCAAATAGTTTTAGATATGTATATTTTATATAATTTTTGTACCCTATCACAATGTTGTCGTATTTTACCCAAAGTTTGACTGGTAGAGAATGCTTATGCTTATGGCATTAAGTTCGCCTATGTACCACTATTGTATATGAAATTTAAATAAATAAATATCTCTCAATTGCCTAGCCTGTTTCTAAGTTCTCAACTATTTATGTAACCAGATGGAGCTGTATACCAGAAACGAATCTGAAGCGACCTCTACCGGTGTTAAGTTTAAGAGGGGTTGTAAGTAGCTGTGGACCGCGACAGGCTGAGTTGATTGACTGTCTACCTATCTGACAGATTACAGGGTAACAACAATCCAACGATAATCATATTAGGCACTATATCGAGTATCTAAAGCACATTGTTTTTATCGTTAGTATTTAATCTATATGACCGAGGGAAGTGCTTCGCCTAATCCTGCACAATACTCACCGCGCACGTTTTTTTATTTTATTTATTTTCCTTCCATTATAGTTACTGTTATTTATTCTGAGGTACGGTTTATTTATTTCATGAGGCAATTGATTCACTTTTTTGTAGGGTGAGCGTTTTTGTTACCGATGCGTTTTCCGTAACTATAAGTCGACATAAAAAAGTCCACAATTTACACAAAATGATGGTTACCCTAATGGGATACTTTGTAAGTATTTCTACTTATAAAGCTGTGGTCACTTCCATTATTTCTGATAATCGTGAGATGTACTTTTATGTAATTGGAGCAATATTTGAGGAAGTTTAGAACTAAGCAGTTGTTCTTATGATGTCAATGAATTTGTTTTTTTTTTCTGACTATCTTATAAACCTTCAGATATTAATAACAATTATAACAAAATTAATCAAATTTAATTTGCGCGTAATTTCCAACGAACCTTTTATCACGACAAGTGCTGTACATTGATCATAATAAATTATTTTTATTAGCCTTCCATATAATTTGGTATCGCAAAGTTGTCAATGTAATATTTTTAAAATGCCAAAGAATTTGCTATCAACAAACTGGGGTTATCTGTAAATATACGTAACAAGGGGTCTGAATGGAAGCATGACTTGATCAGAAAATGATAACCACGCGCGCCTCAGAGAGATGTTAGCAAAGCAGAGGGGCCACTGCCTGCCGGGGTTGCGGGTTATTCGAAGAAAAACCGCGGCACCGGAACAAAAAGGGCAAAGAAAACATGGATGGGTTTTAATCAGTAAAAGTCTGACAATCCCTTCCGCTCCGCCCAGAGTGGGAGAAGTTATTTGATGATCTACCATCCGCAAAAATAAGCATACAGGATTGCAGATGTGCAGTAGCAATCATTTGAGTAGGTACAGACGCCTGCACATCAAGCTACTACAATCTGTCAGATTTCTTTGATAGATTTTCGACTTTATTTCTAAAGCCTAATACTTTACTTTACTTTCAAGGTTCATTGGGAAATATTGACAGTTTCGGGTAGCTTGACCTGCAGGCGTCTGTATCTACTTCTGAACTGGAATTAGGGAACTTAAAATGGCTGCAATAGAATCATAATAGAAAAATAATATAAACTGGGACCTTGGTATCGAACTCTCTATATTATGAAGAAAAAAAACTTTTTTATTTTTAAATGTCTACGTTATTGTATTTAGTAGTATAGTCTAGTCAGTTTAATTTATTACCTACGTCCTACTAATATTATAAATGCAAATGTTTGTGAGGATGTATGGATGTTTGTTACTCTTTCACGTCAAAACGGTTGAACGGATCTTGATGAAATTTGGCACAGAGGTAGATTATATCCTACTTCCTACAAATATTGTAGTTTGTGAGGATGTTTGCATGTTTCTTACTTTTTCACGTCAAAACGGCTGAACGGATCTTGATGAAATTTGGCACAGAGGTAGATTATAGTCTGGAATAACACATAGAATACTTTTTTCAATATCACCCGGGTGAAGCTGCGGGCGCCAGCTAGTATGTTTATAAAACCTTATGTAAAACATGAATCCCTAACAATAGATGTAACGATAGCATTTAAGCCAAAAACAAATATAGAGTACATTGTGTTGAAATGATAGATTGCTCTGTTGGTTCTCTATTACTTGATTTGCATGGCAACTAGATATATCGAGCAATGTTTCAGGGCTCTACCCTCTATTAAATGGGACTCACACATAACTAGTGAAAAGTGGAATTACAGTCGTGATATTGTGTTGTTTCAAGGGGTCTACAGTTTTCAGGACAGTCTGAAGGGCATAGACAATATATCTCCAGCCTAACTTATCATATCGCCCGTTTTTCCCAAAAGGTTTGACAGAGGTATCCAGTATATAGTATATTTGGCCAGGCTTTCAAGTATTAAGGACGAATATGTGAAAATTGTTTAGGATGCAATTCTGCATAAACTACTTAACTGATTTAAATTGAATGTGGTTTCCACAGAGGTCATGTTTAGAAGTTTCATAAGATAAGTAATGCCTGAAATCATACTGAATTGAGGATCTAGTAAAGTTTGAAGGGCGTTCAAACCTCTTTTACAATCACCGATCTTGTTAAAGAAATGTCGTAATTAAGCCGTTTTCATCATCGATACCTAGCGTTTGTTGTCTTATGCACTGAACGTTTACAAAATGCGATAGTTATGTAAATATCTACATATTTCCTCATTTTAAATAATGTAAGACCTATGCTTTGCCTAATCATTCGTCTATAATCATAGAGCTATTGTTTCTTTTTAATAACAAACCTCTGTAGTCGTCAACTCGTCACTACATGAAAGAGCAGAAATAATCGAAATCATTCAACACACTAATCTACGCTAATTAATTAATGAAATGTAATTATCCAATAAGCTATATTATACGTACCTAGTATATTAAAGAATCGTCCGTTCAACCTATCTCGAGACGATGCCAAAAATATTGCAACGGCCATTTGCAATGAACAAAAAAGCCGCGGGAAAATAAGCGAACGATCCGGTTTAAAAACAATAGTTTTTCCTCTAGAAACACACTGACTTCTATTGTTATTCGATGACCCACACGCATTTTCATACATATTTTATATAAGACAATGCCCGTCACACAAGTCATATATTTTTCTTTGCCTTATCGCATAATTTCCTATAGTATTTAATAATAACATCATCGTTATAAAACAAATTTTGATAGGTTATACATTTTGTTAAATAAAATAATTTCTTTTATTGTATGTAACAAACGCTTCTATGAACATTTATTCGCGTTTTCCACACATATATTTATATTATATTTTTTTTGCGATTCGAATGATTACATTTACATACATTGGAATGCACTTGAGCATAAAAGTTCGATTTTTAAATCACAACAGATTCAAAAATATTACCGGAAAAGTTTGATTTCGCGGTACAATTTAAAAAATCTTCCGTTACAATTAGTTGCTCAGCTAAATCGTGAAATCTTATGGATACATTATGTCATTAAATTGTGATTATTTTACTATTTGTTCCGCCATAATGTTGCACAAAACAATTGTTTCAACTTTAATCTTCATGCCTTTTTAACTAGTTAGGTATCATTTAGTAATCATACCTTGACAGTTCAACTTTGTTTCAAAGATGTTCACTGTCATTTAATTTAATCATTATTAACTCACATTATTTGAATCGAATTCAATTGCATTTTAACTCACAATATTAGGATATGATTTAAAAAAATACAGTCGAATTGAGAACCTCCTCCTTTTTTGAAGTCAGTTAAAAAATACACACACAACAACAACGTAGGTAGGTTTTTCACATAATTTAACGCGCACTTTTTCACATATATTTTTATTTTATTTCAAACATTAATGCACTGTTTTATCCATAAAGGCACTGATATATTTTGATAATAATTTAAAAAACTTAACTTAATATTTTTACACATATTTTTTTTAACGCAAACGCACTTTTATTTATATTTGCAAACAGCCACTATCATATTTTAAAAAAAGAATTATGAAAGTGAAATTTAAATTCTAATTTTAAAAAATACATACCGATGCCCGCGATGACATATTGCCGCCACAGTTGCCCTGCCTCCATTCTGTACGACTGCTGGTTGAGTGCCGCACCGGTCTGACCAACCGGGTCGTAAGCGTAATTCCTATCTTCCATACGTCAGGTGACGTCACCCGATGTGTATTACGTTCCGCTTACGTTGAGCTGGGCTCGAGGGTGGATGTTTGGCAAACACCCGACGTTCAGCCGCCAAGACTGCAAGAGAAGACTCGTGTTAATTTATGTGTGATACTTTGGGATTTTCCCTTACCATACAACCCCATGTGGCCATTTTGATGTAAACATCATCAATGGCGGCAAAGTTTGCAAGGGAAAACTTGACTAGAGGCTGCATATGGGCCACTGTCTATGGTTAAAAACGCTGTTATGGGTTTTAGAAGCAACATCGTTTCGGTCATGCTTAGGGATAATGATAAAGCAACAAGAATAAACACTAATAAATAAACAGATATGAAAATAACATAGCTGTCATTGACAAAATATGGGACCCCGTTATGAAAGACATCAAACGGTCAAAATAACACCATCACTGTCGTGTTCTTTTTTTGAAATGTTTTGATAGGCTGTATCAATGATAACTTTTGACCTCTCTTATTTATGGTAGTGCTGTGAACTTGTTTTTTTATTGTTATTTGTTTTTTTTTGTAAGACAATATTTGAAAAAAATCTTCATGTCTTTTTGTAAAATGAGAGATGGAAATACAGGGCAGCGGCTAACTACGTTTGTTTTCACATCGTATTTGTGGTCCAAGGTTCGATTTCCAGATAAAACCAAAATGTAAAACACCTAAAGATTATTAGAGAATCCTCTTCAACTTTGGAATATTGTATTACATCGTAGCAGGTCGCATTTCGTAGTTTCTGTCTGTCGGAAATATAGGTAGGTACGTCGCTAATTACGTGATTCCTCTATTATTTATATTTCTTAAAAAATAAAGCCTAAATCGTTCTATTTTACATGATGGCTACAGTCATAATAAAAACTGAAGACCTACTAGCACTTCTGCCGACTCCTTCAGGGAACTCACCGACATTATACTGAAGTAGGTATCAATATCCATCGTCCAATAATATTCATTATTAGACAAAAGTGAGTTTGTTTGTTTGTTACGTCTTCACGCCTAAATGGCCAAACCGATTTTGATGAATTGTGTTACAGAGATAGTTGGGACCCTGGAGACGGACATAGGCTAAAAAAAGTGAGAAAAGGGGGAATTAGAGGGAAGAAAAGGGGAGAGAAAGTAATTTATTTTTCGATCATCACGCGGGTTAAAGTTAGCGTTAGCCCAAAGTAACTAAGCCACGCGGACGAAGTCGCGGCCGGAAGCTAGTAATGAATCCTTACTAATATTATAAAAGCGAAAGTGAGTTTGTTTGTTTGTTTGTTTGTTACCTCTTCACGCTTTAATGGCTACACCGATTTTGATGAATTTTGGTACAGAGATAGTTGGGAACCAGGAGACGGACATAGGCTAATTTTTATTTTAAAAAAGTGGGATGTGAGGGAGAAAGAGGGAAGAAAAGGGAAAACTTAGCGTTGCTATTACAAATCAATAAGGCGCAAGGGGAACTGTGTTACCCCGAATTTAACGCGAGCGAAGCCGCGGGCAAAAGCTAGTAAATATATAATTTCAACACAACACATACGCGTTTATTTCCACAGATTGTTCTAACCGGTGCATCATATCTACATAATAACATATACATATTATATATATGTATAGTTAAGATAAATTACCCCGAGGATATCGCACATTACACACAGTATTTATTATGATAATATCCAGATAAATAACAGATATAGTAAAATATCGGTTGGATAATAAGTACTTGATAATAATTATGATGTTTTGCATATAAACGTACCTAAATATTTTAATGACACATTCTCGCGTCTAAAGTAGGTAAAAAAAATAAGCCTAAATATAACCTTTCTAAATATTATTGATTGAAAGTAAATACGTTTTTTTTTTCATAGGCGTATGTCATGATGGGACAGATCACCGCGGTATTAAGACGCAATTTGCACTTAAGTGACAATTTGCTCTTTGCCGTTATAATTAAATGAAGCCTACTATAGCAAAGGCAGCTCGCGATCGAGCTCATCAGCATCATTGCATGAAAAGAAATATTTATAGGTTTCGAAATAAAACTGTTAAATAAGAAAAGGGTGAAAGCGTACTTAGTTGTAACACACTTCCTTGTCATTAAGGGACAGCACTCTATACATTCTATTTTTTTTTTAAGTAAACCGTTGCCCCACATTAGGAATTACTCCTGTATCGTGGGTGCGTTTATAAACATTTAAACTCACATACACAAACAGCCAGTCCCAAAACAACTATCTGTAGGCCATACAAATATTTGTTCCGTGCGGGTATCGAACCCGCGACACGCAGCGTAGCAGTCGATCGCTCAGCCACTGCGCCAATCGCGTCGCCTTACATTCCGTTCACTAGTCATAAATTACACACAACAGTCGCCATAAACAGAAAACAAAATGTCACAAATAATTAATTAACTAATCAGTATTCTGTGATGGTCCACATCAGGCTTCACGCATATCGGAAGCAGAAGGCGAGATGCATAATGGCGCCGACCTCAATTCTGATTTCCTTCCTCCTCTATGACAATAATTTTGACACACTGCACACGTCAAGTAGGTATAATTTTTCCTCTGAATCTTTTATCTGATTTAAGATTAACTATCGCGAGTTGTCGGCAAAGCAGAGGGGCCTGCCAGGGCCACCGCCTGCCGGGGTTGCGGGTTGTTCGAAAGAGATACCACGGCCCCAGAACATTAAGGGAAATAGGCCACCCATGTTCTTTCTATAGTTCAAGTTATTTGATGATTTCCCAAGAAATAAAAGAGTTACATCGTTAAGGAAAAATGTCGGTTTATTTATTGGCGGATTTCTTCAATCTGCGTTTTGAATTTGCCAACAGGTAAATATGTATATCTTATTATGACCTATGCTAAACTAGAGGAAAAAAAAACTGGCTAGATTGTGTGCCAAGCTTGGAGTAAGTTTTCCAAGGAATTTTGGTGTATATTTAAAACGAAACACAGCTTCAAAAATTGGAGGAAAAGTTTTGATAGTTTTTTTTGAGGTTAGTTTTTTTCGTGACAGACCTAATTTCTTTTTTATTCTCTTTAGTATCTGTACTTAATTAGTTTATTATTTAAGCAGATGTGGCAAGTGACATAGGGTGACCGATTTAAGCCCCGTTCCAATAAACAATAAAAGCGTGTTAAAAACGACTCGTTTTGCTTACGGATGGTAGTATTTTGACATAAGTTCTATGAGACTTATGTCAAAATCTTACTATCCGTAAGCAGAACGACTCGTTTTTGTTTATTGGAACGGGGCTTAATGAATGTAAAAATTAAATGATGTTGACAACACAGAGGATTTTTCTAGGTATTTACGGAACTCTTAAAACTGATTATCATTTACGACAATGTTTATTCAATAGTACAAATGAATGAATAAACATTATGAGAGGTCTGTTTTACAGAATTCTATTCGTTTGTTAACAGAACATGTGTGAATGCAATGGGAATAACATATCTCTTAGGTGCATGTAATTTATGGTGATAATTTGACGCAAAATAATAACCCATAGTCGGAAGAGGTAATCATAAATAATTGCTTGATGTTACTATTATTCTGACTGAAGTGTGAAAATGGTAACCATAGTGTATTCGTACGTTACTTTTAAAAACAGTAAAAGTAAGGCAAGGTCAAAAACGTTTTTTTAAAGGTTTTCAGATGCTGTGTATTTGAGCAACAGCCTATTATTAAGTTACGTTGCTGAACATAAAAAGGGCGATCTCCAAGTCCCATCTTATTCGTTGAGGGCACGCCACAATAGTGGCGATAAGCCCCGTCTTTGAGGAGTGGCTGGAGAGGTGCCATGGCCTCCTTACCTACCGCCGGACACGGAAGTTTCGGGTGACACCATTGTGACGATCGCCCGGAGGACACTGTGGCGGTCTGCCCAGCTTGGGGCTTCCGGGTCCTCGTAGAGGCGATCGGCAACGGTGATCTCCCGCGTTCGGCCCTAGTTCAGTTCATGGTTCGGAACGAGACTGCTCTGCGAAGCAGCTCTATAGCTAGCGAAGAACAAACAAACCCAGCCGTCACGGAGACGCTACGGGCGTCAGGTGCCGCGAGACCGTAAATGCGGGTCTGTGGACGGTGAGCAATAGGTAGCAAAGTCCGTTCGTCCAGTGAAGACAGGCCGTGTCGACGGCGCGTTAGTGTTCCTCGCGCGCCTCAAAGAGATGTCAACCAAGCAGGGGGGCCAGCCGAGGTTGCGGGTTGTTCGAAAGAGATACCGTGGCCCCAGAACATAAAGGGCAAAAGAAGGAACTTGGGTAGGTTTTAGTTAGTACAAGTCTGACACTCCCCCCGTTCCGCCCAGAGCAGGGGAAGTAATTTAATGATTTCCCATGCACAAAAAAAAACAATTCGTTTTCGTAAACGCCTAAAAATTTTCTCATGGCAATACATATTGCTTTCAGAAAATTCGTGGCTTACAAATTTTCGGATAGCAATTTAATGCTCTTACGAAAATGCCAGGCGTTACAGTAGTTGTCTGTGGATCCACTAATTGCCACAGTCATGCGTGCCCTGATAATCATGGCCGTAAATAAATCTATTTTTAGGCAATTATTTATAGTATATAAATATATAGTTTATATACGCTTAAACTGAGTCAAAGAGCTTGTAGCGACACATAGACGCAAGTGGCAAAAAGTACTACAGCGCCATCTATCCAGCCACTGCAGAACTAAATCATCGCGCAAGCAAAGTTGTGCGCGAAGTTAGCATATACGAGCACCCGACAAGCAACTGTCGGGCAGTGGCCCACCAGACACGACACCCGTCTGGTCGGAGGATCCTCCCTTTTCCATAGAGGATGGAGAACTTTACACCCTGTTCTTCATACCTCTAAAAGCTGTTTAAGCAAACGTTTCGCTGACGTAAGCAATAGTGTTAAACAGACGACAATCACGTTAATAAAATTATAATAATTAAACCATTATTTTTCATTGTTCGGGTTTATTTATTCATGAGCTTAGACGGAAAAATTATTGGAGCTCTTGTACTGACTGCATGTTTAAGCACTATTTTTAATTAAATATGAAGGGGTATCGTATCCGGCCGGGGTTGCGGGTTGTTCGAAAGAGATACCGCGGCCCCGGAACATAAAGGGCAATAGAAAGAACAAACCCACCCAGGGTTTAAGTCACTGCAAGTCTGACACACTCCCCTCTGGTCCGCCAAAGATTTGCCACCCGCAAAAAATGCACTATTTTTATTGAGGTAGCTAGAAACAAACGCATTATGCCTTTGATGTTTAATAAGCATATTGTGAATAAATGTTTGTAAATTTTACAGTAGTTTCCTCGGAAGGAAGAGGACACTTCATGGAAAACCAATTAGCAGAAGAATGACATTCTTCTTGCATATGCATTCAGGGACATAGGTACGTTATGTTTTGGTGCTCTTTGGCTATAGTTAAACATTAGAGAAAATGATTGAGAAAGGACAGAGTCCAAAAGGCCCTGTGTAATAAAGAGTATCGGAATCGGAATTCATGCTAATTAATTTTCTTTTTTATTTTATTATGTAAGTTGGAAATACTTCTGTAACACGGACTAGCAGTGTGCCAAAATTTTATGGTATTTTACGCGATTAATTACGTTCGCCAGTCGCCATCTACGCCTTATTTTAGGAATATAGGACCTGTCTAAGTTATATATCATAATATTAATAGATTCTTTGCATTTTAATGTTGCAGTTACATTCACTTAGGCGTTAAAAAAAGTATTGCATAGGTAACTACTAATTGTAAAGACTAATTGTAATTGTTTTTTTAGTTTCTTACAAATACATAACTCGGACCTATGAAAAATCATAAATATCTAATTAATATTCGTCGTTATGGTTCGATTATAACCTCAAAATTTAGTCAATTTTAAATAGGTAGGTAAGTATATTTATTCTGCAGCTAGTCCGCTATAAAAATCCTTACTAATATTATAAAAGCGAAAGTGAGTTTGTTTGTTTGTTTGTTACCTCTTCACGCTTTAATAGCTTAACCGATTTTGATGAATTTTGGTACAGAGATAGTTGGGAACCAGGAGACGGACATAGGCTATTACTTTTTTTTAAAGAGTGGGATATGAGGGAGAAAGAGGGAAGAAACGGGAAAACTTAGCGTTGCTATTACAAATCAATAAGGCGCTACCGAATTTAACGCGAGCGAAGCCGCGGGCAAAAGCTAGTAAGATCATAAAGGAGTTTACTAATGTTAGAGAATACAATACATAATTTTCCGATGCTCTTGGCTCCAGGGTCAACAATTTATGGCAGCAGAGCAATGTCCTTTAATAAAAAACAAGATGGCGATTAAAGTTCAAATTTTTGCCACGCTCCAAAAATTGTAACATCTTTTTACGTCAAGTAAGTTTGAGGAATGGTTTATTAGCTTTATACCCAACTGGCGGAGTGTAATGTGTTTATCAGTCTATATTACGTATGTCTGTCCCTTTTTTCGATGATCGCAATGACGCAACTAACCTATATTTCTCTAACTAGCTTTTGCCCGCGGCTTTGCTCGCGTTAAATTCGGGGTAGACACAGTTTCCCTTTCCTGATTTGCAGGTACCTGCTATCTGCAGTTTTTGCGCTTGCGCCTTATAGATTTGTAATAGCAGAGCTAAGTTTTCTCTTTTCTTCCCTTTTTCTCCCTCATATCCTATCCCAGTTTAAAAAAATAGCCTATGTCCGTCTCTTGGGTCCCAACTATCTGTATACCAAAATTAATCAGAATCGGTTTAGCCATGTAGGCGTGAAGACGTAACAAACAAACAAACTCACTTTCGGTTTTATAATATTAGTATGGATGTCTGTCCCTTTTTTCGATGATCGTGATGACGCAACTAACCTATATTTCTCTAATGTTCGACAAATCGATGTATTCACTAATGCAGTCAATTAAGAAGTGGAGTCCATTATAAATTGCCATGTTCCACTGTCAAGTGTCTGTGTGGCTTTTGACGTTATTATGCATTATCATTTCAAGGGAACTTGTAACAAGTGTTTGCCTTCAATTTTGCATGAAGTTGTGAAATCTAGGTGAAATAGGTAGCTTTTTATTTAAAAATAGGTTATCTAATCTTTGAATGGAATACCTTGATTAGTAACTTGTATCCCCCACACCATGCTTGTATTCGTCGCAGGAATTAACCGAAAAATTAGAAACTCTAATTTTGCATGAAGTTGCGAAATCTGGGTGAAATCGGTAACTAGATTTTTATTTAGAAATAGCTTATCTAATCTTTGAATTAACCGAAAATATATTATAAACTCTATGGTTACGTGAGTCTCACATAAGTAACTACACACAGGGAGTGTCTAGCTAGACTCACATTACCTACCATATAGTTTCTATTTTTTTAAATAATAAATGCGTTTGCGTTTGCGATGAAATTATACCTGATAGAGGATCCTACCCAGATCCGTAACCCTTTGAGCAACGTATGATATAGCATCACTCATCTTCCGAAAAAAAAGGTTGTTGGATCGAGCCATCCTCATCAATTAATTTCCTTCGCTCTTAGCCTTATTCTAATCCTAATTATGTAATGTAGGCTTAATTCAAACACAATGCAAATTGTTAAATGAATGAATAAAAAAAAAAATTCAAGGTAAAATTATTGATAAACTAGCTTTTGCCCGCGGCTTCGCTCGCGTTAAAATCGGGGTAACACAGTTCCCCTTGCGCCTTATTGATTTGTAATAGCAACTAGCAACGCTAAGTTTTCCCTTTTTATCCCTCTATCTCCATCACATCCCACTTTTAAAAAAAAAATTGCCTATGTCCGTCTCCTGGTTCCCAACTATCTCTGTACCTAAATTCATCAAAATCGGTGTAGCCATTAAAGCGTGAAGAGGTAACAAACAATCAAACAAACTCACTTTCGCTTTTATAATATTAGTAAGGATAAGGATACTTAGGTTAAATTCTTGAACAAGTCAATAGATTGTATATTGAATGACTTTCCATCTAGCAAAAAAGTGTATGAAAGATAATTTTGTCAGTTCATACATTTTCATTAATTAATCTTACCCGTGTTAAGCCGAGGGCATAAGCTTCTGATTAATTAAAGTCAATGTCAAAAAACATTCATTCTGTCGTATCTATGTGTTTAGTGGCAATAAACGTTCTTAATTAATTAGTGTTATTAACACATTATCAAATAATGTTTTTGATTGCACATACTAGATTACAGAACTTACTAATAACGTTTATCACAAAGGTCATTGGCGAGAGTAGGTAAGTCTCTTCGAAAAGCGAATAATCCTACTAATACTATAAATGCGAATGTTTGTGAGGATGGATGGATGTCTGGATGTTTGTTACTCTTTCACGTCAAAACGGTTGAACGGATCTCGATGAAATTTGGCACAGAGGTAGATTATTGTCTGGAATGACACATTGGATACTTTTTTTCGCGGAAAAAAAGTATTCTATGTGTGTTCCGTGAACCCGCGGGCACCAGATAGTTTTTTTTTTAACCTTGCCCCACACTAGGAATTTCTCCTGTATCGTGGGTGCGTTTACAAACATTTAAACTCACATACACAAACAGCCAGACCCGAAACAACTATCTGCAGGTCATTCAGACATTTGTTCCGTGCGGGAATCGAACCCGCGACACGCAGCGCAGCAGTCGATCACTCAGCCACTGCGCCAAGTTAGATGTATATTGGCGGTTTAAAGCATATGCAAGGTCAAGTTTAATTAGCTAGTGAAACACCACAGACCTGACGGGTATTTTATTGGCCCCTGAATAGTATTTTTTTGTCTAGTGGTCGCAATTGCGACTACTGGCCATAAGGTCTTTGGTAAGATTACCGGGTCCAGCAAATTGTTATTGAGTTTTTCTGCTGCGACACGAATTGCTGCGGTTTGATTTGCATGTTTGCTACTCTTTCACGTCAAAACGGCTGAACGGATCTTGATCAAATTTGGCACATAGGTAGATTATGGTATGGAATAACACATAGGATTTTTCGTTATTTCGCGGGCCAAGCTGCGGGCGCCAGCTAGTTTTAAATAATTAATATTAATTCTTGCAATGCGTCGTGTGAGCTCGTAGATTTTTACAATGTGACGTTGCATCGTAGTTTGTGTATAAGTCCTTACTTGGTTATGCAATTGGAAAGGCGGTTGACTTTCTTTATTAGTCCTTCTCGTAGTTATCAAGACATTGATTGCAAATGCACTAATGTACAATCTTTAGATTAATTTTGGAAAATTACTTAATCACTCTTAAGTACGTCATGAAACTTAAAGGCTTACTATAATAAGACACGTCAACCTGACTACATATAATTACGATTATATCAATTAATAATCGATAAACAATGACATACGTATTATATAATATCACGCTTGTAATCCTCTTAGGTTTAGACTGAAGTGTAGATATATTACCTAATGCAAGCTGTGTCGACAGCGCGTTAGTGTTCCACGCGCGCCTCAAAGAGATGTCAGCAAAGCAGAGGGGCCTTCCAGGGCCTCCGCCTGCCGGGGTTGCGGGTTGTTCGAAAGAAATACCGCGGCCCCAAAACGGGGCAAATGAAGCAACATGGGTGGGTTTTAGTCAGTACAAGTCTGATACTCCGCCCCCGCTCCGCCTAGAGCGGGGTAAGTTATTTGATGATTTCCCGCCCCAAAAAAAAAAGAAAAGTGTAGTTATATTTTCTAATGCAAGCTGTGTCGACGGCGCGTTTGTGTTCCACGCGCGCCTCACCACACCACACCCGCACCACAGCATGACCACATTTTGTCGCTGCGACGCGACGTGGTGTGGTTGTGGTACGTGTGAATTGACCCTAAAAGAGATGTTAGCAAAGCAGAGGGGCCTGCCAGGGCCACTGCCTGCTGGGGTTGCGGGTTGTTAGAAAGAAATACCGCGCATAAACAAAAAGGGGCAAATGAAGCAACATGGGTGGGTTTTAGTCAGCAATTGACAATCTTCCTGTTTACCCAGAGCAGGGGAAGTTATTTGAAGATTTACAATCCGCAAAAATAAGTATATGTAGATATATCTCGCCAGGTATGTTTAGGTGATAATAGGAGAGAGCCTGGTCACCAACCGGGTTCTTATCTAGACTCCGGCGCTACTATTATAAACTAGCCGTTTTGACGTGAAAGAGTAACAAACATCCATACATCCATTCTCACAAACAGCATTTAATTTATTAGTAAGAAGTATTATAGCTGGCGCCCGCGGCTTCGCCCGGGTGATGTCGAAAAAAAAAAGACTATAATCTACATCTCTGCCAAATTTCATCTAGATCCGTTCAGCCGTTTTGACGTGAAAGAGTAACAAACATCCATACATCCATCCATCCTCACAAACATTCGCATTCATAATATTAGTAGGTTATTTTGACGGAAAAGAACACAAAGCACTTTGCGAGTCCTGGGAATCGAACCGAAGATCGTATATTAATATATCGATAAACTAATTGCATAAAGTATTCATTTCTGCAGTAGAAACTTGAAGGGCGGGACTTCAAATAATTTATGATCCGTTCGGAGTTAAGTTAATTGGTTATTACGACACCTTCTGATGTGTGATAAGACGTAGTAGTAATCGTTATCAGTTATCTTAGGAACAAGTAGATGACTATTATATACTTTACTAGCTGCGCCCCGCGGTTTTGCTCGCATGGTGATAGAATATACATTATATCTTTATGAATTGTAGCCTATGTGTTATTTTGATGTATAAGCTATATATTGTTAAGTTTCATGAAAATCCATTTAGTAGTTTTTGAGTGAAAGAGTAACAAACATCTATACATCCACACACAACTTAAGTTTAAAGACTAATATTACTTATATAATATTAGTCTTTAAACTGACATGGGTACTAACAATATTTTTAACACTAAAAACGGGATATTTACCATGTTTGTTATTTGTTCCGAGTTTCCGATATTTCGGCGATGTTACAAGTGCAGATCAGATGTTGTTGATAATAACGTTTATAATCCTACTTCCTACTCCTACTATAATATTATAAACGTGAAAGTTTGTGTGGATGTATAGATGTTTGTTACTCTTTCACTCAAAAACAAATGGATTTTCATGAAACTTTACAATATATGGCTTATACATTAAAATAACACATAGGCTACAATCTTTTGCCCGCGGCTTCGCTCGCGTTAAATTCGGGGTATTACAGTTCCCCTTTCCTGATTTACAGGTACCTGCTACCTGTAGTTTTTGCCCTTGCCCCTTATTTATTGTAATAGCAATGCTAAGTTTTCCCTTTTCTTCCTTCTTTCTCCCTCATATGTCAATCTTTTTTTTAAAAAAATAAGCCTATGTCCGTATCCAGGGTCCCAAGTATCTCTGTACCAAAATTCATCAAAATCGGTTTAGCCATTTAGGCGTGAAGACGTTACAAACAAACAAACTCACTTTCGCTTTTATAATATTATAGTAAGGATACTTGATAACGCACTTTTTTTCGGATGGGAAATCATCATATGACTTCTCTTATTCTAGGCAGAGCGGGAGGGAGGGAGTGTCAGACTTGTACTCAATACTTTATTGCATCCCATAATGTATACAAGACTGGTAGGTAATTAAAGAGAAACAATTATGGACCCTGTCGGGCACAGCAAGTTAGTTTTTAGAGGAGAGGATGAAGCGCTTTTTGTTTAAAAACATATTGAAATTAAGGAAGAAAATCTTATATTAAGATATTTAAGTAGATATTATTTATGTGTAGATTTATATTAATTTTATTTATTATTAGATATTATACATTTATTTATATATTTATTTATTATTAATAGTTATTAATATTCTAGATTATATATTAGGTAATTATTTTATATATTTATTTATATATTAGCTGTAATTTTTCATTAACTAAATAGTAAGTAATTAAAGATATTGCACGGTAGATAAGGTAGATAAGGTATTAGGTTTTACTTGGTTATTCCAATTATCTTCGTTTCTCTAGGTGGCTAAAACTTGTACTGACTAAAACCCAAGAGTTTAGAGTCTGGATTTGTGCTCAGTTGGCAGGAAAAGCCTATTATATAAGACTAAAACATGACTGGAGAAATCTGGGTGTGGATACGATAACCTTCTGCTTATCTTTTTAAGTATATCAGCGCAATGTTATATTATGCTTGCTGTTTATCTTGTGAGAGCGTCTATCGATGCATTTAATTTGTAGGTCAAGCGATTGAAGCGGTCATTGCGTATCTGGGGACTATTGAAAAAATACCTTCCCTGTAATTTTTAGATACGGAATTGTAGCGTCAGTCAAAAAAAAAAACTGTAACGACTGTCAAAGATCTACAAATGACAGCCGGGACAAACACCTTAAAGTGCATTTCCGAGGCACGGAGGAAACTCGGTATGTCACGGGCGGTCACCCATCCACAGACCAACCTAGGCAAGCGCGGCTTAACCTAAAGATCGACCCGGGCGGCTGCTATTATTTAGCCACAACCTCCTACGAACTTCGAAATGAGTTATACTATGTATTATAGAATAAACGCAAGACCTCCAGAGGATTTCTCTCGCACACTAAACAATGTTTGTTCTAATCTAAGAGTAGTTAAAATTCACAAAAAATTGGTTGTTTGTAAAGTAGGTTTACGATCGAGATGTTTACGTGATAACGTCTTATTGGTGATATAAGTTATCACCAGTAGTGACATCTAAAATGAAATTAAGTACTAATTTAAAGTTTTTTTTTCGAGCCAAGTAACAGATGGCGCTACCATCTTTATGAAATGTCGCTTGTGAGGTTTTGGTGTGACTCAAGTTTCTGAACATGTCACCCGACTAAAACGATTTTAAAGACGTTATCACGTCAAAAAAAAACCAGCAGAGTGTGTGTTGGAGTCACGCACCGAGGTTTCCCGTACAAACTTGCGACATAAACGGCCATTTCCCTATTACAGCTCCAAGGGATCATGGTTTTAATTTCAACGTGATACTTCCACGCGTTCCCGTGATAAAGGGTTTTGACACACAGACAGACCGACAACAAACTAAATATCTTAAATATCTTAGGACAACTCACACACGGCTATCTGATCCCAAGCTAAGCAGAGCTTGTGTTATGGTAACCAGACAACTGATATACATACTCATAAAAATTATAAATACATACATATTATAGATAAATCACACCCAGACACAGAACAAACAATCATGCTCATCACACAAAGTTTGTCCTGGGTGGGAATCGAACCCACGACCTCCGGCTCAGCAGTCAGGGTCACTAACCACTAGACCAACAGGCCTGTCAAACTGATCCTATAAGGGTTACGTCTTTTCCTTAGCATGGTAAAACTAGCAGAAATATATGTATAAGAATTCTTCTCCATAGAGATCAACGCTTTGGAATGGCCAACTACAGTACTTTCACAAGTAGGTATTATGCCTTGTGACTGGGACTGTAACTGCATACTTTTGTTTATTATACATTATATTACTTTGGATTATATAATGGTCATCATCTGCCTAGCCTTTTCCCAACTATGTTGGGGTCGGCTTCCAGTCTAACCGGATGCAGCTGAATATCAGTATTTTACATGAAGCGACTGCCTATCTGACCTCCACAACCCAGTTAATACTGGGTAATACGATACCCCTGGGTAAGACTGGTTGTCAGACTTTCGGAACACAGACTACCTGTAACGACTGTCAAAGATCTACAAATGACAGCCGGGACCAACGGCTTAACGTGCTTTCCGAGGCACGGAGGAAACTCGGTATGTAACGGGTGGTCACCCATCCACAGACCAACCTAGGCAAGCGCGGATTATATAATGGTAAACACCATTATTAAATCTCCTCATACAAGTTTACATTTCTCTTTTCCTCATTTTTCTTTCTGTTTGTATTCAAATTTCATTCCTTCACCATTTTGATACATTGTTGAATTCACGTTTTTAAAGTCATATCGGGCGCCATTGATGAGCTGGGTGATAAGAATGTTTATTTATAAGAGGAATCGATTTATGTTGATTATGAAAGTGATTATTACTTCATTATCTGTACATGTATCTACGAGAATAATCAAGATTAAGGATACAATTAAGGAAATCAATAATAAGTGCTGTTTATTCAAATCAGTTAATATTTATAATCACAGGATCGGAATCGTGCGTAAACTGGGAGCCCCCCGAATAATCAATCTTCAATCTTCTGATGAAAGATACAGAAGACAAATTATATCAGCGATGAACTTTTTGGAGTTTACTCCTTAAGAATCGATTTTCATATATAAGGCGCCCGGTATGAGAAAAATGTGAGGTGTAAAATCTACTGATGAATGACCTCGTTACGTTTTTGGTGCGCACGCACCTGTCGTACAGTTGAATATTACTAGATGGCGCTTTATGAAATTTGTCTTCCGTCAGTGATATTTTTCGCCGGTTAGTTATAATAACTCTTTTTGCGTATGTTTAGACAATCGTACTTAAGGAGTAAACTCCAGTCGTGCGTCGGAGCTGACACACACACTTTTTTTTTTTGCTGATGGGAAATCATCAAATAACTTCTCCCGCTCTGGGCGGAGCGGGGGGGGAGGGAGTGTCAGACTTTTACTGACTAAAACCCACCCATGTTCCTTCTATTGCCCTTTACGTTCCGGGGCCGCGGTATCTCTTTCGAACAACCCGCAACCCCGGCAGGCGGAGGCTCTGCGGCAAGCCCCTCTGCTTTGCTGACATCTCTTTGAGGCGCGCGTGAAACACGAACGCGCCGTCGACACGGCCTGTCGTCAATAGACGGACGGACGGTGAGCTACCCATTGCTCACCGTCCACAGGCCCGCATCTTGATGTCCTTGATGGATGTACTTTTGATGGCCTTTTAATTACATACAATATTGAAGTACCGCCTTTCAAGGTTGGTCTGTGAATGGGTGACCCGTTACAAACCGAAGAGTTTCCTCCGTGCCTCGAAAAGCATTTTAAGCTGTTGGTCCTGGTTGTCATTTGTAGACATTTGACAGTAGTTCTAGTTACAGACTGTCAGTGTCCCGAAAGTCTGACACTATAATCTTGCCAAGAGGTATCGTATTCACCAGTCAGTATAACTGGGTTGTAGACGTCAGATAGGCAGTCGCTCTATGTAAAATATGGTCTCCAGGGTCCCAACTATCTCTGTACCAAAATTCATCAAAAACGGTTTGAACATTTAGGCGTGAAGACGTAACAAAAAAAACTCACTTTCGCTTTTATAATATTAGTTAGGATTATGTTTCTGCTTAAGCGGTCATTTTAAACCCCTTGGTAGTCAGATTTTCAGGCTTTGACTTATAGAGACGTTTCGGAAGAGCATAAGCAAAGCTGGGTAATCCTCTAGTCTCAAACACGTATGTAAATAATGACATAATGTCTTGAAACGGCACATAACATAGAAACAAGTACATATATAAACAAATGTACTAATGGTTTCCTAGTTTTCTTGCAAGTTGTTAGTAGGTACTTAGGACATACTGTATATTTGTTTATTAATTACAGAACATAAAGTAATATAATTATGTGAACCTATTTGAACTGTCTTGTAGCCAGAGTGTGAATTAAGACAGAAAAGTATTTTAGTCATTTGATCTGGGTGTGTAACGATTGACATAATAACAAAATATCTAACGTTTACTTGACATAATTTTAGTTAACATAATTTTGTTTAACATAACGATCAGTTGACATAATGAATTGTTGATATAATTTCATTTTACCTAATTTCATATGACATAATGAACATTTCCTATAATGCACATTTCACATAATATTCATTTAGCATATTTTTCATTTACTATAATATTCTAATAAAAAGGACGAAGAAATGTTTAAACAAAAAGGAGCGAATCGATAATATTCTTAAAAAAAAAGGAATACACTGAAATTGAATTCCTTCGGGCTTTGGCCTCTAATTTAAAACTAAAATAAGATGTAATATTTATGTTATGATTAAATAAATATTGTATTCAGTTTTTTTTTTCTTCACTTTATACCCTATACACCTGTCATCCTCAACTATTGTTACCAGGAGAAACTGGATGCAATCTGGACTTTAGGGCACCCCGACTCGGATAGGTTAGGTTAGAAGGGGATGGCGGGGTCGTGTAAGCGAGCGAAGCGAGCGAATGGACCCCGCCATCCCCTTCGTGGTTATTTTTTTATAAACCACCCAGAAGTAGGAGCCCCGCCAAGCGGGGCTCCGTCGACCAGGCCCACCCTCGACCATGCATAGAATATTTTATGGTTTGGTTAAGTGCCATTTGAGTTAGGCTAGAACTGTGCCCATTAAACATGAATTTTAGGTCAAATGAACGTTATATAAAAAGAATATTATACATATTGAAAATTATATAAAATGAACGTTATACTAAATGTTATTATGTTAAATGAATATTATATGATAAGAAACATTAGGTCATATGAATTTATGTCATTTGATATTATGTCATATGAAAATTATGTCATATGAACGTTAGTTCAAGTGAAATTAGAGCATTTGTTATTATGCCAAACATTACACACCCATTTGATCTATAGATAGGAGTTCATGGAAAAATAATAATGTTTCGAATCGATGTTTAGGTTAAACCGCGCTTGCCTAGGTTGGTACGTGGATGGGTGACTAGCCGTAACATACCGAGTTACTTCCGTGCAACTGAACTGCATATTACAAAAATAAACTCGACGATATATAGTCTACTTACATCATTCTTAATTAATCCGTTTGATACCGTAATTTTCATTTTCGAATGTTATTATATTAACAATAAAATTGTTTGTTAATATCTTATAGTATAATCCTTAATAATAATTAAAAACGGATCTCAGGATGATAAACTTACCATCAATAATTTACAGATCCGTGTTTTTTTTTAGATAGGGAATAATCAAAAAATTCTCCCGCTCTGGGCGGAGCGGGGGGAAAGTAAGACTTTTACTGACTAAAACCCATCTATGTTCCTTCTTTTGTCCTTTGTGTTCTAGGGCCGCAGTATCTATCTGCAACCCCGGCAAGCAGTGACACTCACTGGCAGGCCCCGTTTCGTGTTTACATGGACTTCGTATTCTACTTCGTATTGAATCTAGATGGTTCCGCATGCACCGCTAACTTCTAAAAACGCCGAAACAAATTCTAACCTCTTTATTTTCATAATCATATTTTTTTTTTATGATTAGGTATTAGTTTAATGAAATTAAAAAAAAGTTAATGGGTGATATTACGTTTTTGACATTAAAACAAAAGACACACCACAAGGATATTGAAACTTTTTTTATCTGTATGTTATTGGTATTTTGGTCTTTGATATAAACACACTGACATACTGACACGTAAGCAATGTCAAATTTTATCGGATTAAAAGTAAAAAATTCTATCGCTTATTATTGTTTATCAAAAAGGCCGCATACCTAATTATTATTGATATAATTAGTATTTTTTAATTTAGTGCAAATCTTTGCTTGTTATAATAATAAGTACCTTAGAATTGACATATCTATAGTAAGCGTTATATTACCGTCTATTTAGTTATGAAGTAATTTTAAGACAACTTAAGCTGTTTTGTACTGAGATCTTAATTAAAGACAAAGAGATTTTATTTTTATTAAACTTGTTTAAGGCTTTTATGGGTCTATGCGAACTGAAATAAAGTTAATTCATTCGACGACACGGTCGGTGCAGTGGCTGCCCGATCGACTGCTGCACTGTGTGTCGCGGGTTCAATCCCCGCACGGAACAAATATTTGTATGGCCTACAGATAGTTGTTCCGGGTCTGGCTGTTTGTGTATGTGAGATTGTATGTTTGTAAACGCACCCACGATACAGGAGACATTCCTAGTGTGGGGCTACGTTTAAAAAAACAAAAACAAAACAATTATTCAAAAACTTATAGAGCGGACATTGGGAATCCTTACTAATATTATAAAAGCGAAAGTGAGTTTGTTTGTTACCTCTTCACGCTTTAATGGCTGAACCGATTTTGATGAATTTTGGTACAGAGATAGTTGGGAACCAGGAGACGGACATAAGCTAATTGTTTTTTTTTTTAAGTGGGATGTGACGGAGAAAGAAAGGAAAGGAAGAAAAGGGAAAATTTAGCGTTGCTATTACAAATCAATAAGGCGCAAGGGGAACTGTGTTACTCCGAATTTAACGCGAACGAAGCCGCGGGAAAAAGCTAGTTTTCATATAAAAATTTCGATCCCGAACATTTTCCATTTTTGACACATGAATGCTACCTTACACGCGGGCGTGTGACACTACCTACACAGAAAACGTTTTTTTTCGCTTTCGGATGTGTATGGGTTTGTTTGTTGTGTTCCAGAGCCTTGAAATGAGAACCGGGATCAACGGCATAACGTGATTGCATGAAGGAAACTTGGCATACCAAGTTTCCTTCATGCCTCGGTAATCACGTTTAGGTCGGTCTGTAGATGGGTGATCATCTAATACATATATTAGATGATCACCCATCTACAGACCGACCTTGCCACAAGCGGCTTATCGTCAAAGACCGACCTATGCAGCTATTATTTGGGCACAAGCTTCTCCGCAGTGACAGCCTTATATTGACAATACATCTATTTTTAGCGATGCTCTATCATGAATCTCAATGTAAATCAAGATACCACCAAAAATACCTGTTTATACATCAACAAACTTTCACAAGCAGAATATAGATACCCTGTATCGCTAAATATCTCGATAGATCTATTCTGTTATTTTTGTAATCATCAATCTATAAAAGTAATAGGCACTTGTCGACGTGGCGATACATCGATCATTTTTATCGAAGAAAATCTGTGTTGATAAGATGATAGTGGAAGGATATCGTAGTAACACGTGTCTGATCGTACGGCATTTGTAAAAGGAACGAGTTTTGTTTATGCCAACGTGGAAGTTGGAAACTATACCGCGAGAAATCCGTGTAATAATAAAACGGTTACAGACCGCCGATTGGTTGTTTTTGCATGTTTTATGTTAGCACTAGCATTTGCCCGCGGCTTCGCTTGCGTTAAATTCGGGGTAACACAATTCCCCTTTCCTGATTTACAGGTACCTGCTACCTGTAATTTTTGCCCTGGCGCCTTATTTATTGTAATAGCAATCAAAAGTTTTCCCTTTTTTCCGTCTTTCTCTCTTTTTTTGCACTCTTTTTTTTTAAAAAAAATAGCCATATTTATATATTTAAGTATTATTCATATATGGTCTTTCGCAAGTTTGTACGGATCCCTCAGTGCGTCAGTCTGACTCGCACTTGGCCGGGTTTTTTTTTAATAATGTCTAACAATTCCTAACAGCATAATTTCACTGCAACACGTATAAGTTTACCCTATTAAATAGAAAAACATGTAAATAAAATTATAAGTTATGGCTTTATACTGCCAGGAATGTTGTTATAGAACAAGTTTAACTTAGAATAGAGAAAAAACATAATAACAAACATTATTTTTGCATAATTCACTCTATGTTAACACTGGACGAGTTTTATTTAGAAAAACCATTTTACAATCGTTGTCTTAAAAGTAGGTACTTAATTACATTTTAAACGACACCGAAAATGAGCGTCCCCCTGGAGCCTGCCTTAAGTTTTTCAGGCATATTTAGCGATTGCCTAGACATTGTATGAAATTAAAATCTGTGATCATGGTGTATGGCAACTTGGCCGAAATATCGGAAATTTAAAATTAATCAGAAGTAATTAATTAAAATCCGAAAGAAACATAGTAAATATTCCGTTTTAAATGTTATAATTAATTTAAGTGACAATGTCAGTTTATAAACTTGTGTTGTCTAGAAAGGTTTATCATATTGGGTTGTGTAGAAAATAAACGCGCGCTAGGCAGAGCAGCGGGGCGCTAGGTCAGAAAATCTCCACGTGTGTCTAGCTGTTGCTTGTCCCTTTTCATAACTCATCATTTTCATTTCATTTATTCGTAACAATTTGCATTGTGTTGAAAATTACATTTTTTTTTTTGCATGCATTAATAAATTTAAATAAGTAAGCAACAAGACAAGTACAATCTAATGTTAAATTAATATTGAAATATAAAGTAAAATTGATTAAAATAAAATGTCAAATTGATTAAAATATACCTAATGTCAAAGTGTTTTAAAATAAAAAGTCAAATAATGTATAAAATAGTATGTCAAAAGTAAAAAATATAACCAACAATGTCTGTGTGAATTCTTAATAATTTAGTAGATTGGATTAGATTTAACTACCTACAGTACCTACTATAAATCATTTGACATAAACTCGGTTACAGAGTATAAACATTTTTCCAATAAGAAGGCTTTTAGATTATTTTTAAATATGTTAAAGCTATAAATTAATAATTTCAAATGTGATGGTAACCTATTAAATAATTCTACTGCTTGGTATCTGGTGCAATGCTTGGCAATGTTTAAATTCGGTGCTTTTTTATGTTTAAAATCCTTTCTTCTTGTGTTTTCTCTTATCGTACGTTCCTCCTGTGATTCATATTGATGAATATACTTAGCAAAATTACACAATGTTACTAATATGTATAGACTTGGTACTGTCAATATGCCTAGTTCCTTGAAGTGATTCTTACAGGAGTCTTGTTGTGAGATCCTTACTATTGTCCTAATTGCCCTTTTCTGTAAAATAAACGCCTTCTGGCAGTTATAACTGTAACTGTTACCCCAACAAATGATACTGTATCTTATTCTGGATTCTACCAGTGCATAATACACAGCCGTGAGTTGCTTTTGAACTAAAACATCTCTGAGGGTCCTAAGTGCATAGCATGCTGATGAAATTGAAGAGTCAATTTCCTTCAGCTCTTGTTTCCAATTTAAAAGATTATCTATGTTTATCCCTAGGAATTTAACATGGTCAACTAATTTAATCTTGTCACCTGATATGTGTACGTCTAGTTCGTCATTAATACGAGATGTTGTTTTAAATAAAATTGAGTTGGTTTTACTAGAATTCAACAAAAGATTATTGGCCGTAAACCAGTCACAGATGTATTTCAAGCTCTTATTAACCTTTTTAGTCAGTTCTTTTATGTCATTTGCTCCAAAAATTATGTTTGTGTCATCTGCAAAGACTACGAGGTTTACACCAGGCTGAACGTGCTGCATAAAGTTCAGCAAGTCATTTGTAAAAATAATAAATAGTATTGGTCCTAAGATGGACCCTTGAGGCACACCACGTTTTATTTGGACTATTTTGGACGGATAGACGACTTCATGATTATCCTCATCGACTCTTTTTATTTCGACATACATTCGCCTATTTTGCAAGTATGATTTTAAAAGTTCTAAGGATTTACCTCTAATACCATAATATTCAAGTTTTCCTATAAGTAATTCATAATCAATTGTGTCAAAAGCGGAGCTCAGGTCAATAAAAACCCCAGCCACTTTCAGTTTGTCATTCAATTTGTCAACTATATCATCTATTAGAGTGTTTATCGCATCTGAGGTGCCGACGCCTTTTTGATACCCAAATTGTCTTAAATTAATGAGTTTGTTTATATTCAAATGTACCATCAGTCTTGCTTTAATAAGCTTTTCGAATACCTTTGATAAAATTGGTAACAAAGAAATGGGTCTATAATTTTTGGCATCAGTCTTACTACCTTTTTTGTAAACAGGAAGTACTTTAGCCAATTTTAATTGGTCTGGAAAAATCGACTTTTCGAAACATTGATTAAAGAAATCGGAAAGAGGGGTCGCCATTATGTCTATATTTTCCTTTAAAACAGAGATCGGTAAGTCATCGAAACCACTAGATTTTTTATTGACCATTTTACTAACTATCTTAGTGATTTCAGATGGTGTAGTTGGCATCACCTAACTAAATCATCAAATAACGTCCCCCGCTCTGGGCGGAGCGGGAGACGTGTCAGACTTTTACTGACTAAAACCCACCCATGTTCCTTCTATTGCCCTTTACGTTCCGGGGCCCACGGTATCTCTTTCGAACAACCCGCAACCCCGGCAGGCGGTGGCCCTGGCAGGCCCCTCTGCTTTGCTGACATCTTTAGACTGCTTAGACTTAAAAGGGTTGAGCTTTTCAGAAATGCGCTACGCAAATATGAGTAACGAACGACTGTCAAAAATCTACAATTGACCGCCTGGACCAACGGCTTAACGTGTTTTTCGAGGCACGGACAAAACTCGACAGAAAATGGGTGGTCACCCATCCACAACCCAACCTAGGCAAGCCGGGTAAACTAAAAATCGACCTTGGAGACTGTAAAAACTAAGCCACAAGCTCCTTAACCAGACCATACAAACCCTTTTAATAAACAGACGTTAAAACGTACAATCTAGATATAACCAGATTACCACCATAATAATTATGTATTAAATATGGTATAAAAAATCCGGCCAAGAGCGTGTCAGGCCACGCCCAGTGTAGGGTTCCGTAGTTTCCCGTCCGTCACAATAAGTGTTCTTTACCACGGTAGGTCATGAAAGCACGGAAAATCTTAACATCGACTTTTAAAAAAATGACGTCATTACGCAACGCCATCTATCGAACCATTTATGAACTGGTTTGTATTGTATAACGGGCTGGTGTCCGCAACTCCACGTCTGAGGCGCGTATTTTGCGTATGGATGAACTGGTTTTTACCTTAACATTTTGATGGTGTTAAAAAACTGAATTTTAGTTTTGTTCTAAATTGCCTTAGCATGTTCTTGATAGAAGTTTTATGTAGTTATAAGATACCGCCAATGCCAAGGAGAGACCAACCGAACAATTCGGTAATACCCGATCCAATGTAATAAGTACCTACAGCGCCATCTCTCGGGGAATTGGGTTACTAATTTTATTAATACAAAGACGTGCAAGAAGTTTTCGGTGGTAATTTTGGATTGCGAGAACCGATTTCAATAATTCTTTTTTTGTTTGAAAAAAGATACGTTCAGGATAATAAAATATGTAAACGAAGTTAAAAAAATGGTTGCATATACGATTATACTACAAACTTAGTCCAGAAATTATTTTGTACAACTTTTTGTCTTTTTTGTACAAAAACTGTTGTGTCAATCAAGTTCAAAATAATTTTCCCAGAAAGTCCTTATAAAGTTCTACTTTTCAGTTTTTTTTCATATTTTTTAAACATATGGTTCAAAAGTTAGAGGGGGGGGGGGACACATTGTTTTTTACTTTTGGAGCGATTATTTCCGAAATTATTGACATTATCAAAAAATGATTTTAGTAAACCCCTATTCATTTTTAAATACCTTTCCAACAATATATCACACGTTAGGGTTGAAATTAAAAAAAAAACACTTCCCACTTTACATATAGGGTGGCTACCCTAATAAAACATTTTTTTTCCAATTTTTATTTTACCACTTTGTCGGCGTGATTGATATACATATTGGTACCAAATTTCAGCTTTCTAGTGCTAACGGTCACAGAGATTAAGCGAGGACGGACGGACGGACGGACGGACGGACGGACAGACAGACATGGCGAAACTATAAGGGTTCCTAGTTGACTACGGAACCCTAAAAACCAACCAAGAGCGAGACAAACTCGCCCACCGAAGGTTCCGTACAAGCTTGAGAACAGCCTTATCTTTTGACTGCGTAGACTTTAGAGGGTTAATTTTTTTCACAGTACAAAGGGACCCCAGTTAAGTAAATGGTATTACAACTAAAATTAGTATAAAATAAACGATTGAAGATAAATAAACGATTAATAAAAATACCTGCTTAAATTACCGTATCTCCCAAATATTGTTATTTTCCGTGAGTAGTCAGATAAAATCATTCCAAATAAAGTTAAACTATCTAAATAATTACTGATTTACTTCATGATATTAATTAAATTAATTAAATTGATATCAATGAAATCAGTTTATTTATCTTGCCAAAATGTGCGTCAAACTAGGTTTTGTTCAACTAGCGACAACAGGTCTGAGGTCTTTGGTGTTACGCTGTGCTACGGAATTTACGCTGCGCTACGAAATCTGTGCTGCGCTACGAAGGCTGTGCTACGCGCTGAGTCAACACATCTACCGATACGATAAACTGAAAATAGACCTTTCTTTATACATAAACTTACGCCTTTTTGTATCACACATCCTTACATAATCACTTTTTATTACGGATGGGAAATCATTAAAACTTCCCCCGTTCTGGGCGGAGCGGTTTCAAACGTGTACTGACCAAAACCCACCCATGTTCCATTTTTTGCCCGTTATGTTTCGGGCCCGTGGTATCTTTTTCGAACAACCCGCAACCCCGGCAGGCGGTAGCCCTTACAGGCCCCTCTGCTTATACATCGATCCTTACATACTTCTTTTGACTCGACAACGTTCATACATCATACAATTTGCGTGTACGCACCTGACCTTTCTGAAGAACCTCACCAATAAGGTTATATAGGTATATCCTTCCCGGTGTTGCCACTCTACTTTGTAAACACCATGTGTTAGTTGCCTTTCACTCATCAACTTAACAAGACCAAGTTATTTTTAAGGTTCCGTTTCCAAAAGGAAAAAAACAGAATCCTTATAGAATCACTTTGTTGTACCTCTGTCTACATATTGTCTATATGCATAAAGTTTGTAAGTACGAATTACTCTGGGTCAATCCTTACTAATATCATAAAAGCGAAAGTGAGTTTGTTTGTTTGTTACCTCTTCACGCTTTAATGGCTAAACGGATTTGGATGAATTTTGGTACAGAGATAGTTGGGAAACAGGAGACGGACATAGGCTATTTTTTTTTTTTATAGTCGGATGTGAGGACGAAAGAGGGAAGAAAAGGAAAAACTTAGCGTTGCTATTACAAATCAATCAGGCGCAAGGGGAACTGTGTTACCCCGAATTTAACGCGAGCGAAGCCCAGGGGGTTAAAGCTAGTGAAGATATATATCATACATATAAACCTTCCTCTTGAATCACTATAACTATTTTTGAAAACTGCATTAAAATCCGTTGAGTATTTTAAAAGATAGAAGCAACGGAGACAGTGGAAGCGACTTAGGTAATTTTATGCCTTGTAATAATGTAAAGACAAATAAATTGCCGATATTATTATCAGGGATTAACAAGTCAAAGTAATTATTACATAGTACGTAGTTTCATGCTAAAATATTATTTGGCACAACAGCATTCTTGGAAGATTAAAAGAGGAACAGGCATGTATTGAAACAGTATAATTTGAGTGCAGATTGAAATATATATAGATAAACAAACACAGCACTTAAAACAACAGCCTTTGTTGTAAACAAAGTATTAAATGTGTCATTTAAAATGCAGTTTTGTAATTTAATAGATTATTAGGTCAACATTTCCTATAATGCGTATATTGTGTGTTTAATGTATAGGTAAACGTTGTAATCGGCATCATACTGCCGGGATTGAAGTGTCGTATGTATGTATCCAGGTTTCAATATAAACATCCTTTAATATCCACGTATCCATCCATACTCACAACCATTCGCATTTTTATACTAGTAAGGTAATGTAAGGATTTTTCTTGACACTTTAAGCGCTGCCCAAAAGTATCAAGAAAATGAGTGAAGGGGAACTTGATCTTCAATTCTAATCCTAATCCTCCATCCTCATAGAGATGTCAGCAAAGCAGAGGGGCCTGCCAGGGCCACCGCCTCTCAGGGTCGCAGGTTGTTCGAAAGAGATACCGCGGCCCCGGAACACGTAAAGGGCAATAGAAGGAACATGGGTGGGCTTTAGTCAGTACAAGTCTAACACTCCCTCCGCTCCCCAGAGCCGGAGAAGTTATTAGATGATTTCCCCTCCAAAAAAAAGGAGAACCTTATAAAAGCTTGATCTACAGCTTTCATTAGGTGAAAGCTGATGTTTTATCTATCAGTATTTTGTATGCTTAAAGATAAAACATCTAGTTTATATTGAGTGCATCGTAGTTCAAATTCAGTACGTATTTCAGTGATCTTGGATCAAAAGCAGCCATCAAATGCGTTTCAACGACTATTTCGGTCTCTTCTTCAGCAATGTCAAAACAAAAATAACTTTACAACTGTTTCTGAATTCCGACTATCTTGCACAATGCTCTCATCATTTTCCTGCTCTTGTCCCATTCTATTTGGGGTCGGCGTAACACGTCTTCTTCTTCCATTCTCCACTATCAGACGTCACGGCATCATTTACCCCTTTCTCCTTCATATCATTCCTTACACAATCCATCCATCTTTTCTTTGGCTTTCCTCTCGCTCTTCGTCCATCAAAATTCAGATCCAGAGCACATGTGACTAAAAGAGTGATCTTTTAGTCACATGTGCTTCTCTTGTACAATGTTCTAATATACCTACATAAACTCACACTTTTGTCCCATGAACGCATGCAGGGAGAAACTATATATTTTTTCTTCTTTTTACCGTTCCGTCTCTCAAAAGGAAAAAAACGGAACCCTTATTAGATCACTTTGTCGTCCCTCTGTCTGTCTATCTCGGGAACGCGTAGAGGTATCGAATTGAAATTAAAACCAGATACTCAACTCTGTGGTCCCTTTAGCTGTCAAATCAACACTGTAAGACTACGCAGTCAATAGATATGGCTTTTAATGTTGGAAGTTTGTACGGAACCCTCGTTGCGCGATTCTATCTCGCTCTTGGCCGGTTTTTTTGCGGATGGGAAATATTTAAATAACTTTACTCGTCGGAGCAGGAGTGTCAAGACTTTTTCTGGCTAAAATCTATTTGGCCTTTTTGTTCCGGGGCCGCGGTATCTCTTTTGTATTATAACCCGTAACCCGGCCAGAAACTATAGCTTACCTACATACATTTCCTTTCATATTTTTTTTTTGTCTGTGTCCACTTTCATACATCAACGTACGTGTTTACTATTTGAATTATAATAGGAACAACTGTTTTGAAGTAGATTTTTTTTATGTCTTTCTGTTACAAAGGAGATCTCGCTTTTGTTGACGTTATATGCCAGTGTTACTGAACAGCATGTTGTTTATAATATCTTTTGTCTTTTAATAATATCTATGTTATTGTAACAATCGAAATGAATCATTCGTTTCAAAAACGTCACAACAAAATGTGTCAATTTTACGCGAAGTTATCCGCGAATACGAAAAATGTTCTGCATAAATCACAAAAATCAAATAATACTAGCCTATTATTGTCCAACTTCAGATCAATGGCCTCACTTCATGCAAAAAAGTAATGTGCATTGCTACCAAAACAAAATTGCTCTCGGTGACTTCAAAATTTTAATGGAGTCATTCTATTTTCAAACAATAAAAAATAAATAAATCGTACTCACTTTTTTCTCAAAATCCTGTTCACACAGATAAAATAGATTAACAAACGAAACTTTTTTTTTCTAGCTTTGACAGCTTGTATCCGCGTCGGCGCTTGCGACTAAATGATACCACAATCTGGCTCCTATCATAACCGACAGACTCCAATGGCGATAGATAAACAATTAATTATTAAATGTATACGTGTTTAGTGCAAACCACTCACGTCGGGTATTGCGTAAATGAAGGGATTTTAGGAAACGTAAGTACTAAATGACTTTGTGACTAATAACCACGTAAAAATATTTTCTTGCCGGTTCTTCTAAATAGGAAACGACCAATTCGAACCTTGTACCTTTTTTCGGCATTTTCTAAGTGCCCAGGTAGGCTTAAAAGAAAAAATAAAATTGCTTTTTATATAATACATACAACAAAGGAATACGGAATAACTCGTGGCTAAATAATAACAACCGCTTTTTTTGGGATATACCTTATTAATAAAATAATCTCAATGGACATGTTTACTAAATATAATTAATTTCATCAATATTGTATGCTTAATAAATAAGATCCCAAACGTTTGCATGTCACATTATATGACTGTTATGGATCTATAATTAATCATTTAAGACCTAAATTGTACCAACACTTACTGCGAATAAATTGAATTTGAATTTAAAGACTACTGTAACACTCGCTCTCAATTGGGACAGGTGTACAAAATATAATAGCCACTACAGGTTTTTAATAGCTTTAATCTCTAAGGAAGAATCCTATTATCAAGGTTTGAAAATGCACAATAGGTTAGGTGAAATCAAAAACTGAACTGGACAAAAACTTATTCACAAACTGATTTTACAACTAAAAAAAAACTAAAACTAGTAAAAAAACACAATAACTAGCACGTGTGGCTGCTAGCCGTGATCCAAAAACGTAATGAGCCATAAAATGACTGTTGAAGATATAATGACAGAATGAAATTCGAAATATGAATATTTAAAAATCAATGTTGATCCAAAGGGAAAGAGGGCTAAACTTTCCTTTACGGGCCGTCAAGTTGGAAGTTCATTTTTTTTTTGTAGATAGTACTCATTAACAGAAGGCTTTTTACAAAGTTTTAAGTTGCGGAGACGCACGGTTTACGAGATATAATTTTTTAAAGTTTCCAAAATAATACGCAATTTAGGTTACTTAAAATGTCACAGTAATGTCAAAATTGACGTTTTACGTTCCGTTTATGGTGGACGTGTTATTCATAAAATTTTATCATATTATGTTTTTAATATAATTATGTATTTCATATAGTAAATTTGATATATAATTAATGTGCACTAATAATGCGTTGTATTATGCAATTACATTTACTTTTTTACATAAAAATAACGCAAATTGAGTTTTTTACAAAAAAAATATTTATGAATATTTACACTCTGGAACGGAACGTTTAGTGATGCTATTTTGTTGTTTGGCGTCTCCGAAGCCCTATGCTTCTGTGTCTGAAGAGTCGAGTGATGTGCAAGTGTTGGACTTAAATGAGCCGCTTGTCACGGCCTCCTCTTCAGTGCTTGTGCCTTCTAGTAGTGCGCGAGTGATGGACTCAATAGAGCCGCTTGTGCTCCCGTGTGTGTCGTCGTCGGTCCTCGACGAACCAGTTGCTGGTCCCAGTGGAGTAGCAGCGGGATCTAGTGGTAGCTTACCAGCTGTCGCTAGTTCTTCGGAGGACGAGGATGAGGACATTGCTCCTGCGATGCCCAGGCCTACTGGGTCTTCTGGCAGAAGGATCAATCCTTACTCGGATGAGTTACAGTAAGTTTTGAATTATTGTATATATGTTATTGCTAATGTGAGTTGTTAATCTGTAGCTTTTCTGATTGAGTCTGTTAAAGTACACTCATAACAGATTAGGACCGTTAGTCCAAGAGCGAGCAAAGCAAGCTCAGAATTTTAGGGCACCCCGACTCGGACAGGTTAGGTTAGAAGGAGGTGGCGGGGTCGTAGTGAGCGAGCGAAGCGAGCGAACAGACCCCGCCACCTCCTTCGTGGTTATTTTTTTTTAAACCACCCAGAAGTAGGAGCCCCTTTTCGGAGATCATTTAATTTAAATCATTTTTTTATTTGTTCAGATCTACGTTGAACTGGTCTTCGGTCCTCAACGAACCGGTTGCTGGTCCAAGTGGAGTAGCACAAAAATTCAGACAACAACAACACAAACAAGATTTCACACAATGGTTGTGCGAGTATGTATGGAGACGGAGAAACATGATTGAACACTTGGATCCATATGAGGAATTAATAAATGCTATTAAACATGTGTATAAATATGATCAATAAATGATTAATAATATTCCTTGTGTTTTATTCTAACTTACTATCCTAAAAACACCCTAACCCAATCTCAACATTTTCACCCCAGATATCTCCGTAACCGTGGGGTTTCGCGGGATGAGGATGGTACTGTGGTAGGCCCCTAGCACCCTCGCCCTCCCCGCCCCATAAATCTATTGAAATTAGAGTACAAATTGATAGATATTAGTGTTTGAAAGTAACATAACCTCAAAAACTTTAACCATGGATATCTCCATAACCATGGGGCTCCGCGGGTTGGGGGTGGGACAGGGGGGTAGCCCCCTCTCCCCCCCACCCCCTCCAACCCCCCGCGACCCTTAAATCGACGGCCCGTAAAGGAAATTTTAACCGGAAAGAGGTTGAGGCAAAAGAGAGGGTAAAATACCTACTCTGTTACACTACGGTCAAAGAATCAGCATTGCCATCCACCGTGGTAATGTTGCCATCCTTTTTAGTTGACAGCGATGCGAACAGTCACGGTTCTGTTAAGAAGGGATGACCACTGAGATAGTGCTGAGAAATGCACTGATAGGATTTGGAATAACTATGGTATCCACTACGGTTGGCACAGTGGCTGAGCTATCGACTGCTGCACCGCGTGTTGCGGGTTCGATCCCCGCACGGAACTAATATTTGTATGGCCTACAGATATTTATTCCGGGTCTGGCTGTTTGTCTATGTGAGTTTAAATGTTTGTAAACGCACCCACGATACAGGAGAAATTCCTAGTGTGGGGCAACGTTTTTTAAATAAAAAAAGGGCTCCAAATGGCGTCAATTCAAGTCAATTTTATTTGTATTGATTTGTTAGTTTAGTTTATCTTTATGACATATTTTTTCTTCTCATGTAAATAGATGGTATGCTTATATCTTTTAGTAGCAATGGAAAAACAATACTCGATAAGAATTTTGAGATAGCATATGTTGCCATAACTAAAAAAAAAATATTTTTTTAAAGAAACAACGACATCTAATAAAACAATAAAAGGCGGAAAATAAGTTCACTTCCGAAAGTCAGAAGTCATTTTTTTAATGCGTATTAGTTTTAGTTATTAAGTTTACATAATTTCCTACTACTTCATTAACAAATGTAATGAGATATCAGTGATCCAGTTAATTGTTTACCAAGTACTAGACGGAATGCGTAACCGGGTGACAGAGAATTGATAGCCACTGCGTACAGGTGACTCAGGGAGTTTCTCAAGAAGATGGCTAAGCTTCTGAAGAAGTATGCAGTTTTCCGAGACGATATCAACCTATCTATTACAGAAATCAAAAAAATCTAAAGTCATTTATTCAAATTAGGCTGATAATCAGCACTTTTTGACCGTCACATTACAAGAGTCAGTCCCACGAAAACGCCCTGCCCTTCGCCACTTCCTGGTGCTGATTAGCTGGGATGAAGAAGTGGCGGAACAAACTCCCCAGCAGAAAGTAGCTAGACAAGCCAGCTCAAATATTAATGACCCTGATATCGACAGCATATCACACTAATATTATAAATGCGGATATTCTATACGAGTTCCAACCCATCATCTAAACCCTTCTTTAAGAAGGACTTTTGGCCGAAAAGTGTCGTGTATGGTTTCGAAGACTTTTACGCGTTGATAAAAAATGTTGTACGTGTATGTGTGTATATTTGTAACTCCTTATCGCTCAAACAGCTTAACGGATTAGGATGAAAATTTGGTATCAAGATAGCTTATATTCTGGATTAACACATACTTTTTATCCCGGTCTACGTGGGTGAAATTCGGGCCTATAGATCCCGGTGCTTCTGCCTTTTGTGGGCAAAGAAACAAACGGTTCCGGAAATAATAATGGAATTAGGACAATGTCTACCGTCTTCAGACCGTGAGCTTGTCTCAATTTTTTATGGATTTAACTTTTATTAATTAAAACTAAAAAAAACTGTTGTCTATTAATTATGCCACTCATTACAATTTTAGGTCCATCGTAAAATCTGATATGATAATTTTCTCGTCCCGCGATGTTTATTACCAAACTCCTCCGAAACGGCTGGAGCGATTTGTATGAAAATTTGTGTGCATGGGTAGGTCTGAGAATTCGTTAAAATCTATTTTTTATTCCCCTAAGTGGGAAGAGGATCTGAGCAGCGGGTGAAACCGCTGGGCATAGTTAGTAATATCTAAAACTAAACCCACAATTTCCATATGCTAATAATTGTTTTCAGGAAATACATGAAGATAGTCTTGTTTATTGAATGAAACGCCGTAACTAGGCTATTAAAACAATGGAAATCTATGGCGTCCTGTCAACTTGTCTCGCAGACCATCGGTCAAATATTGGAACCGCTCCAAGTTCGTCGGAGAGATTCTCCAGAGTTATTGCAAACAAATATAATATCCTACTCCTGAACTAGATCTTTGAAGATCACCATTGTATCTATAGAATTATCAAAAAGGTTGTTACAATTTTAGTGTACAAAAATGTTCTTATTCTTCATTGCACACAAATATAAAAAATATATATTTACATATATATATATATAAACAAATTGCAATGCTACAACGGCGAGCTTCACCCGGAATTGGGTTTTCGTACCTTACTAAAATTAAGAAATATGCAAATGAGGATATACTAATGTGAAAGTTAAATTATTTTTTATACACCTACTAACTATCCAATTCATCACGTACTACCTAATAAAGTGTATATAAATAGTCTCTTCTTTTTCTGCATTCCAAAACCAAATAGAAGAGACTATTTATATTATTTTTAAATTATTCTGAACATCAACAAATTGTTAAAATAGTTTAAAACTATTGAAATCAAGTCAGAACTCCCGCCATGTCCACGCGGGTTGCTGGTAGTTCGAAAGAGATACCGCGGCCCCGAAACACAAAGGTTAAAAGAAGGAATGAATGGGTTTTAGTCAGTAAAAGACTGACGTTTTTCCATCCCAAAAAACCGGCCAAGAGCGTGTCGGGCCACGCTCAGTGTAGGGTTCCGTAGTTTCCCGTCCGTCACAATAAGTGTTCCCACTTATGAGTTTAAAGGTGGAGGAGGAAATTATTTTGTACAACTTTTTGTCTTTTTTGTACAAAAACTGTTGTGTCAATCAAGTTCAAAATGATTTTCATAGAAAGTCCTTATAAAGTTCTACTTTTCAGATTTTTTTCATATTTTCTAAACTTATGGTTCAAAAGTTAGAGGGGGGGGGACACATTGTTTTTTACTTTTGGAGCGATTATTTCCGAAATTATAGACATTATCAAAAAATGATTTTAGTAAACCCCTATTCATTTTTAAATACCTTTCCAACAATATATCACACGTTAGGGTTGAAATTAAAAAAAAAAACACTTCCCACTTTACATATAGGGTGGCTACCCTAATAAAACATTTTTTTCCAATTTTTATTTTACCACTTTGTCGGCGTGATTGATATACATATTGGTACCAAATTTCAGCTTTCTAGTGCTAACGGTCACAGAGATTAAGCGAGGACGGACGGACGGACGGACAGACAGACATGGCGAAACTATAAGGGTTCCTAGTTGACTACGGAACCCTAAAAAAAGATAAAGCTTCCCGCTCTTGGCAATTTTTCAGAGTTTTAGAAGTAGCGAACAAACTCCAGACCAAAAAGGTACCCGATCCACGATTTGCGTTCCGAATTGCACTACACTTGTAAAGCTGTGGACATTGGTGGAAAAAAATAAACAACAGGCGAGGCGCGGCGTGCGTATGCGTCATATTACTATTTGTTTTTCCAGAACTAAAGGTGACCGTGTCAATGTTTCTTCCTTTGACCTGTTTTAGTTTAAACAGTACAGGTTTTTGATCCCTATTTTATTTGCAGTTTGCAAAAAATACCTACTTTCTTATAGGCGATGACGTTGTTATAGAGCTGCCTATTTATGGTTCTTATTTTTTTTTACTTCGTAGTGTCTTTGATTTTTAATTGTTACCTATATTCGAATTGAGGTTCCAGAACTTTGCTACTTTATTATAGAGTCAGTGTTAATTGATCCCTTTTGGGGGGGGGGGGATCATCAAATGACTTCCCCTGCTCTGGATGGAACGGGGGGGAGTTTCAGACTTGTACTGACTAAAACCCACCCATGTTACTTCTACTGCCCTTTATGTTTCGAGGCCGCGGTACCTCTTTCGAATAAACCGCAACCCCGGTTAATTGATCCCTTAAATTGAACTCAAATAATTTTATGAAACGATAAGGAAAATATCGAAAATGAACTACCATAATTATATAACTTTGATGAGTTGCGAATATTTAAAAGAAGAAATAGAACTTAAAAAAAACTTAGGTACCTACCAATTTATTATCCTATCAATTTATTCATCAAACTAAATCAAAATAAGAACGCACTTAATCACTTTAAAAAAAAGCTAATGTCTCTATCTTCAAACTTCTTTTTTAAATCTTTAAAACTAAGACCTTGTTAGTTTTCCTTTCGAAAAATTCAAAGATATTTAAAAATAAAATAAGTACTTACTGAGTTCCAAGGAGGAGTGTACCGATCACAGAACCGCACCAAGCACAACTAGACCTAAATTCAAAGATATACAAATAATATTGATATCAAGGGTGTAGTAGCAGGCGTGATTTACCATCTTATCAAGGGGTTCCGTACAGAATTAGTTTATCAGTGGACAAGAAATCCGATACAGTGCGACTTATAACTGATAGAATTGTTCTAGAAAGAAATCTAATGAGAGATTAAAAAATGTGCTGACTGATGACAACCAAAATCTTTTTTTTTTCACTTTGCACTAGGTATTTCTCTTGTATCGGTGCGTTTACAAACATTTAAACTCATACACAAACAGCCAGACCCGGAACAATTACCTATAGGTTCATACAAATATTTATTTGTTTTGTATGTAGTTCGAACCCGCGACACGTCAAACGTTACGTCGTCAGGTTAGCAGTCAAACGCTTAACCACTGCGCTAACCGTGTCGAACGCCAATCAATCAGGATATCGAGTAAGAGATTCCAGCGTTGAGGGTTGTTCGAAAGAGATACCGCTGCCCCGGAATATAAAAGGCAAACGAAGGAGCATGGATGGATTTAGGTCATTAAAAGTCTGACACAGATCGGGTTATTTGATGATTTGGCTTAACCAAGATCGACCCGAACAACTCTTATTATTTTGCCACAAGTTCCTCAGCCTTTATACTTTGTGACGACGGGCCGTTTCGATGAAGCATTCGTGTTCCACGCGCGCCTCAATGAGATGTCAGCAAAGCAGAGGAGTCTGCCAGAACATAAAATGTCGTCTTCAAGGATCGCAGCGAAATTCCTAATAAAGAACCCTAATAATCAAGTGCATTTTATCAATCAAGCTGTCACTTAGCGTACCTCTTGAGCAAATGACAAATTACGAACGGATTTCTTCAGAATCAAGCGCGCACGTGAACACCGAAGCACCTGTTATATTCCTTACGACCTTGAATGAGTAGTTAACATTTGTCATCAACTGATAACTGTTAAATATTCATGACTAGCTTTTGCCCGCGGCTTCGCTTGTGTTAAATTCGGGGTAACACAGTTCCCCTTTCCTGATTTGCACTCAGGTACCTGATACCTGCAGTTTTTGCCCTTACGCCTTATTTATTGTAATAGCAATGCTAAATTTTCCCTATTCTTCACTCTTTCTCCATCATTTCTCACTTTGAAAAAAAATATGGTCTATGTCCGTCTTCAGGGTCTCAACTATCTCTGTACCAAAAATCATTGAAATCGGTTTATCCATTTAGGCGTGAAGACGTAACAAACAAACAAATTCATTTTCGCTTTTATTATATTAGTAAGAATTATGTAAGGAATGATATTTTTTTTTTTAACTTTGCCCTACACTAGGATTTTCTCCTGTATCGTGGGTGCATTTACAAACGTTTAAACTCAAAGCCAGAGAACTGGAACAACTACCTGTAGGTTATACAAGTATTTGCGAGGCAGTCAATCGCTCAGCCACTGCGCCAACCATGATATGAAGGAGAAAGAAGTAAATGATGCCGTAACGTCTGACAGGAGAGAAAAGAAGAAGAAAACGTTTTGCGCCGACCCCAAAGAGAAGTAATAAAAGTCATACAAGGCCAGGAAGAGGGCAGGACGACTAACGGCCAGTGTAGACACGGGTCTGTGGACGGTGAGCAATGGATAGCTCACCGTCCGTCCGTCTTGTGACACCAGGTCGTGTCGATAGCGTTGGTGTAACACGCGCGCCTCAAAGAGATGTCAGCAAAGCACAGAGGCCTACCAGGGCCACTGCCTGCCGGGGTTGCATAATAATCATGCAACCCGGTGACCCGTAATACAGGTTTTTTAACTGAAACCCACTTCAGGCACCAGTCTCTCACAAAGTTAACGTTTTGACCATGCATTTCTGTAAAGCTAGCATTGAGTAACATGTGTAGAGAAAATAAACGATTTTATTATTAAAAATATAGGGGTAACCAGGTGATGATATTGGTGGTTTAGGCATGTTACTCGAAAGAGATACCGCGGGTCTGGAACACAAAGGGCAAAAGGAGGAATATGGATGGGCTATACTTAGGTCAAGTCACACATCAGAAAAAAAATCCGGCAAATGGTGATGATTTTTCATCAAATCAAACAGTGATTTTGGTAGGAATGTTAGACTTTATCTGTAATGGGTTTGTCCGTATAGATTTACGCGACAGTTATTGAAGAGGCTCTTAAGGCGCGGTAACAAGCTAATCTTTAGGTATTCGTGGAAGTGAGGCTAGCTGCAGACTGGGCATGATCTGACACAAGTACACGACAGTATTGCATCGAAAGAATAGAAATAAGGTCGAAAATATTTCGGTGTTTGATTTTATTTGAATATCATGTCCGCCAAAATGTAGGTCATTTTGCAGTTTTAATTGAATTAAAAAAATACAGTTCCGTGTTTGAAAAATTTTAGATATCTCTTTAGTCTATAAAATTTTCTTTGTTATAGATATAAAAAAATATGATGGTTGTCGCTGAAAAAATTGAGAACTTCGAGACGAAAAAAATTTTTTCGTGGTCTTTTTAAACATTTTTTTTTTCGTATTACTAGACCTCTTTTGTAAACTGATTTTGTTTAAGTCTTTACTTCATGTATTGAACTTTACACGGTAATTTTTTTTGGCTAGTGGCATGTACAGATACGGCTAACTTTGCAACGAAAATCTAGACGTTTTACGAAGTGTTTGCTTTGTACAGCGCCTTAAACGACTGTGGAAGTGTGTTACTACTTTTTTAACTTGACCATTGTAACGATGGGTTGACCCCGAATTTGGCGTCCTCAGTTCCTATTTCATGCATATAAGGACGCGTATATAAGACAAGCAACCCTTCTTTTCGCACATTTTTTTTTGCCCTAATATACTTGTTTCAGCATATATATTTTTGACATAATAATACATTGCTATAATTGCTTATCGCATACTGTTTACGTTGGCATAACTTTCGTTCTCATAATATTATTAGCCATAATGACTATTAGCCTAATAGTAGGTATTTATGCATAAAAATCAATAGGAATAACGGAAACAAACAGTTATCTTTACACTTATTTTTGAATTAGTTGACGGGCCTGTGTTGGTCTAGTGGTTAGTGGCCCTGACTGCTGAGCCGGAGGTCGTGGGTTCGATTCCCACCCAGGACAAACTTTGTGTGATGAGCATGATTGTTTGTTCTGTGTCTGGGTGTGATTTATCTATAATATGTATGTATTTATAATTTATATAAGTATGTATATCAGTTGTCTGGTTACCATAACACAAGCTCTGCTTAGCTTGGGATCAGATAGCCGTGTGTGAGTTGTCCCAAGATATTTATTTATTTATAAACAAACAATTGAGTCATAATAAGTTAATATATTGTGCAAGACAATTTAGTGACAGAAACAAATCGCTGCAAAACCGACTTCACGGAGTCTTGTCTGCCCTACCTCTTTTTTATCAAATAACTTCCCCCGCTCCGCCCAGAGCGGGCGGAGGAAGGAGGCGGCTGAGGCTGGCCGACTACGTAGTACATCATATTCAGCTACTATTGACATTAACTCCTGACGAAGTCAATATCTATGGTGGCAACAGTACAAATATGAATCCTTACTAATATTATAAAAGCGAAAGTAAGTTTGTTTGTTAATTTGTTACGTCTTCACGCCTAAATGGCTAAACCAATTATGATGAATTTTGGTACAGAGATAGTTGAAACCCTGGAGACGGACATGGGCAAATTTTTTTTAAGTTAGAAATGAGAGAGAAAGAGGGAAGAAAAGGGAAAACTTAGCTTTGCTTTTAGGTACAATAAATAAGGCGCAAAGGCAAAAACTACATGTAGCAGGTAGCTGCAAATCAGGAAAGGGGAACTGTGTTACCCCGAATTCAATGCGAGCGAAGCCGCGGGCAAAAGCTAGTATCATTATAATTTTCCTGCCCTTGTCCCATTCTATTTGTGGTCTGCGCAACACGTTTTCTTCTTACATTCTCCCCTGTCATACGTCACAGCATCGTTTACTCCTTTCTCCTTCATATCAATCCTTACACAATCCATCCATCTTTTCAATTCAATTCAATTCAATTCAAATCATTTATTTCAATTAGACCATTACAGGCACTTTTGAATGTCAAGAAACAAAATGAATCTACAGTCCCGGTCACAAGGCATAATAACTTGTGAAAGTACTGTAGTTGCCCATTCCAAAGCGTTGATCTCTATGGAGAAGAATGGGCAAGAAACTCCATGGACACTCTTTTAAATTATAATATTTTAACAAAATCGTATTTACATAATTCATGTTGAGATTATACAAATATGTGAGAACGATGTAGAAAGACGTGCACAGTAAGAGCGTCCAGAGTAAATAAAAAGCAAAATTTAATTTTAAATCTAAATAAGTTTAAAAATGAACCGTGGTAGTTAAAAATGACCAGTCCCAACTGACAGCGCCCGTTCACGAACATGACGTATGGATCAGCCCCATTCAGCTCGACCATTTTGAAGGGATCTAAATGACCCGACACACCCGCCACCATCAGCGAGACATTTAAGTGAGCATGACACTATCAACCACCAGGGCTTCGTCAAGTCAATGATAATACATAGCACTCACATATGGGCTCAATAATTATACAATACTAGAGAATTGATTCTATACATTGCAAAGATAGTCTTACAATCTTCTGCAGCTTCCACTATAGCTTCGGATACTGAGTTTACCCCTATGCTTGTGGAGCAGGACCAGCATTGAGCCAAGCATTTTTATGATCAATATAATCCCCCAACTTATAATATGCTTGCCTACATAGTTTGCGTTTAATACAAGATTTAAATTTCGTTTCATTCAGTTGAAGGTTTTTCTTCGGTCTCCCTCTCCCTCTCCATCCATAAACATTCATATCTATCACTCTTTTAGTCACATGCGTTTATATAAATAACCGTTACCGTGACCGCCTATTATATTTATCTAATTTATAACATCTCCATCCGAAATTAATTATTTGACTGGTAATGTAAAGAAAACTATTGTCAGTTTGTTCAATCTTTAAGTATTTGCGTATGTAATATGTATTTATATTGTTTATTGAATCTTAGTGGCTCTGGGTATTTTATTTCATTCTGTTCGTTGAACTTAGTACTCTCTGCCATTGATGCAAATCTGAGTAAATATTCGATGCATCTTCACATAATAAAATGAAGTTGCTCCTGCTGTCTGTTCCTTTATATCTTTGTAACTACTCAACGGATTTTAATGCAATGGATTTTTTCAGCAATAGAAACAGACCTCCATATTGTGCTCCACCGTGTCCTCCAGGCGATCGTCACAGTGGTGACACCCGGGCGTTTTCTCCCGCCCGATTATTTGCAGCAACCTCCCGTAACTTAGGAAAATGCCTTATACTTTATGATTGCATGCAATGTAATGTAGTTGAACTCTCTTCTCAAATACCTAGGACGACCAAAAAATGTAGCTCTCGTCCGTCTATTGACGACAGGCCGTGTCGACGGCGCGTTAGTGTTCCACGCGCGCCTCTAAGTGATGTCAGCAAAGCAGAGGGGCCTGCCAGGATTGCGAGTTGTTCGAAAGAGATACAGCGGCCCCGGAACATAAAGGGCGGTAGAAGGAACATGGGTGGGTTTCAGTACAAGTCTGACACTCCCCCCCCGCTCCGTCCAGAGCGGGGGAAGTTATCTGATGATTTCCCATTGCAAAAAAAACAAAAAGTGTGTTGTCCGAGCGGTGGGACTCGTCCCTGATACAGAGGTGGATGCAGCTTCATGTTAGCGCCTCTCCCCGTATTTTTTATATTATTGTGTAAGTTGTGTATGTCATTTTCTTGTAATTTCTTGTGGGAATGTTTATTAAGTATTTTAATTCAATTTAATTATTTTTTTAAATTTTATGTATTTTGTTTATTTTACTTTTTTTTGCTTTATTTTAACTTGTAATTAGATTTGTCTGATTTATGGACTGTATGTCTGAAATAAATGAGTTATATACATATATTAAACATCGCCGTGCACTTATAAAAATGTGTCACTGAATCAGGCATAGGAAAATTACAATCATGAAAGTGTCGATGATAAAAATAATGATTATGCGGTAGTAAAGTGTTTGATACCGTGAAGTGGCTGATAATTGCTGGAGGAATTTTCATTGCCTATGTCGTTTACAGGAATTAGTTATGTTTCATATGCTTTTAGCGCCACGAGGGGCTCTGCGGGGACATTGCAAGATGACATGGGAAATGCACTTAGAAAATTAAACAATTTTTTTTGTACTGCTTTTTTTTTGCGGATGGAAAATCATCAAATATCTTCCTCCGTTTTGGGCGGAGTGGGGGAAAACCCTCCCATGTTTCTTCTATTGCTTTTTATCTTCCAGGACCGCGGTATCTCTTTCGAACAACGCGCAACCCCGGCAGGCGGTGGCCCTGGCAGGCCTCTCTGCTTTGCTGACATCTCTTTGAGGCGCACCTGCAACACTAACGCGCCGTCGTTGCGGCTTGTTGTTGCTTGACGCATGGACGGTGAGCCACACATTGCTCACCGTCCACAGACAACGGTGGCCGGGGGTCGTTCCCGGCGGCTAGGTTGGTTTGAGGTTCTCTCCCTCAAACGCTCCCCCGGCCATCTCCTTTTTTTCTACTGCTAGGATTAACGTAGGGAATGCCTAATCTCGTTTTCGCGAGATCTCGTTCTCGCGAGACCTTTTAGCGAGGCCTTTTTTAGCGAGATTGATCTCGGACAAAAAAGGGCGAGATCTCGCGAGTTTAACGAGATTGTACTTGAGCAAAAAACGTCTTAATCGAAGCGCCGTGAAGGGTATTTTTTGACTCCTCGTTGTTTTGTTTGTTACAAAAGAATTGTTTTATTACTAAGAGAATTTTTGTTTGATATTAAGGACTGGTTGTTTTTTTCATTTGTTATTTGAAAGATACGTACAGACGCCAGCACATCAAGCTACTACAATCTGTCAGATTTCTTTGATAGATTTTCGACTTTATTTCTAGAGTAGGTATTAGGTTCAAGGTTCATTGGGAAAAATTGTCAGTTTCGGGTAGCTTGACCTGCTGGCGTCTGTACAAGCATGAAAGTCAATTTAAAAATATTACGAAACTAAATGTTTTCACTGATTTTTATAATTTTTTCCTAATTTATTCAAATATCGTGATTATTTGCGTAAAAAAACACACAAAACTGCCAATCTCGCGAGATCTCGAAATTGGCGAGATCTCGCAGTATTGATATTCATAAACTAGCGAGATCTCGTTTGAGTCCCAATCTCGCGAGATTTGCATTCCCTAGATTACCGGTTATCGTTTTCACGAACATAGTATTTTTGAAGCCTTTTTCCAGTTTCCTCAAAAAGGCCGCCTACGGACACTAGCGCTAGAAAATCTACATAGAGCCCATGAAGAGGCGGGTAGAAATGCCAGTGAAGCTCCTTGCCTTACAATACTTACCTATATTAATTAATTTATTACGTCTGAATGTTTTTCTACGTCACACTTGTATTACTGACTTCTTAACCTATTTATATTTTAATGTAACATGTTATCTAATCGTTCCCTTATTTTATCATTGCGCCCTTTCTTCCCGCTGTGTCGTGAGGAGGTCACCACGGAATCAGAAAATGCCAAACACTTATGGTCATGGAGGGGTGTGGGATTAATACGCAAGGTATTGGTCATAGGTTTGTGAAAATTAAATCACCCTACCTTTTTAAGGTATTGCATAGCTTTTATCGCGGGCTTTGAGCGCGGCAACCAAATAAAGAAATTCCGTAACGAATAAAAACCTAACACTTTCATTACGAATACGGTCAGTTATTTCGATTCTCGATTCCATTGTTCTATCAGCGTGTTTGGTAGAGTATCGGATAGTAAACCGACATTACGCTGAATCAAACCCAAGGTCTTGTTCTTTTTTTTTGCAACTTCTTTTCATTGAAAATACTTTTAGAATATTATATATTTTTTTTTTATTTATTGCTTAAGTTATTAAAAAACGATTTTTTTTATTTACTCCTAAGCAATAACAAAACCGTAACAAAGACAACCTGCTTTATTTGTATCTACGTCCTAAGAAAGAAAGAGCGGCTCAACCTGAAGATCGACTGGAGCTGCTGTTATTATTTAGCCACCTGAACTCGAACCGTTTCAGAACCTACATACTTACCCACAGCTACAGATGGATAGGCCAATATAGCCGAGGCTAAACCAAAGATGAAAAAGAATTCTTTTATTACTAGCTGCGCCCCGCGGCTTCGCCCGCGTGATGATAAAAAGTATCCTATGTGTTATTCCAGACTATAATCTACCTCTGTGCCAAATTTCATCAAGATCCGTTCAGTAGTTTTTTCGCGAAAGAAGATCAAACATACATCCATACACACAAACTTTCGCATTGATAAATTAGTAGGACGGTTCCACACCTTAAAAGAATAAAAAAAAACGGAACGCTTATGGGATCACTTTGTTGCCCGTCTGTCTGTCTGTCAAGATCTCTTATCTCAACGTGAGAGAAATCGAGTTAAAACCATATAGTCAAGTCTGTGGAAAAAAAAGCTGGGTTGTGGAAAAAATCAATCCTCTAGCTACTACGCAGTCAAAATATTATATGGCCGTTAATGTCACAGGTTTGTACGGGACCCTCGGCGCGCGAGTCGCACTTGGCGCATCCTTAAAGGATGTTGTTGCTTATCGTCATTATCATGCGCGGCCTTTCCGTATCTTTATTTAATTTGAAGACGGTTCAAAAACAAAATCAAAATTCATTTATTCAAATTAGGCTGATAATCAGCACTTTTTGAACGTCACATTACAAGAGACAGTCCCACAAAAACGCCTTGCCCTTCGCCACTTCCTAGTGTTTTAGCTGGGAAGAAGAAGCGGCGGAACAAACTCCCCAGCAACACATCTGTCTGTCAGGTTAGAAGAACCAGATTCTATACAATTCCGTTCATCACAAAAAAATAAGAAATTATTCATTCACTAGCTTTTGCCCGCGGCTTCGCTCGCGTTAAATTCGGAGTAACACAGTTCCCCTTGCGCCTTATTGATTTGTAATAGCAACGCTAAGTTTTCCCTTTTCTTCCCTCTTTCTCCCTCACATCCCACTTTTTTAAAATAAAAATTAGCCTATGTCCGTCTCCTGGTTCCCAACTATCTCTGTACCAAAATTCATCAAAATCGGTGTAGCCATTAAAGCGTGAAGAGGTAACAAACAAACAAACTCACTTTCGCTTTTATAATATTAGTAAGGAAGTAAGGATTGTCACATGTCAGCTAGCAAAGACTAATTATGTATATAAAAATAAAAATTTACCAAACCTTAAATAATAAATTCTCCAGTCTAACGGGTGTGCCCGCTTACACGTGCAGTGAAGAAGTCACAGGTGATTAACGAGGACCATAGTGCAAAAGAAATAAGCTAAGCATAAAAAGATTTACTAATAACAGTAACAAAAGAAAAAAAATATAAAAAAAACCTGGTCAACAAGACGACCAGTCACCACAAGCAGCACCCGTTCACGCGTTCACGAGCATAACGCGAAGATCAGCCATTACTCCCTCGCCATATTTGAGGGAAGGAGGTAACCCGACCCACGACGCTACCGCAAGCAATGACATCTGAGGGAGAATGATGGTGGTGGTGGTGGTGGTTCTTATTCCTTCTTTTCCTTTTAACCATCATACGACTCATTTTGTAGCAAAATTATCTTGTTTTCCTGTATGCAGCCATTCATATTATTTTTCATGGTGTTTGCCCTCTCAGTAACACCTTGTGCTTACACCACGATGAAGAGTTCTCTTGACACTCTTAACCACTGGCTTACGCCCTGTTACAATAAACAAAAAACGATTCGTTTTGCTTACGGATAGTACCTAGTATTTTGACATAAGTTCTATGAGACGTCATACTATCATAGTAACTTTACGTTCCCCAAACTCATAGAATAGATTCTAAAACACTTTTTCTATTTTCTTATAATTAAAGGTTGCATAGGTATGTAGTAAAAAATACTGGCACAATAGAAAATTATAAAACGTAAAATATCAAAAACTGCTAAGAAGAAAAAAAATACACCATTCCATTTTTGCATAGAGTGTCAGCTTTTATGTCACTTAGCTTTTTGTGATTTTTTTACTGAATTCTCTGAGTTTTTATATAAAATAAATTGAACAAAAATGCACATTAGTTATCAAAACATAAAGTTATTCCGTGTCAACATTCCCAATTATTCATAAAAAATAAATGGCTTGCCACACGAAAATATTTGACAAGAAAATTAAGGAAGATTTGGTTGTGAAGGGTGCCCATTTATTTGGGCCTAGTGTGGAGTCCAAATTCGACGAGTTAAAGTACGAAGTGATTGACAAGATTGATAAGGAGTTAACGGACTCTCAGAATGCTAGGGACTATATTTCCCAAAAGTATGACGAGCTTAGTAGCAAGATCCAGTACCTCACGGAATTGGACGCTACCGTCAATGGGTTCAGGAGTGACGTGAAGGCGATTGAAAAGCAGATAACGGAGCTGGCGTCAAGGGTTGATGATATTGAGAAGAGAACCATTTGTAGAGAGTGTCCCTCTATCACTTCTTCCTTGTTTTGAGTTCTTAATAAATACTGTGTCATGATATTTTTGGTTTTGATTTGGTCATTCTATGTTATTATGGATTTAAGGAGCCACTCCTGATTTTTTACGAAAACTCATTCCCAAAGACATTTAAATTTTCACTTAATTTCTTTGCCCATCCTTACTAACATTTTAAAAGCGAAAGTAAGTTTGTTTGTTTGTTACCTCTTCACGCAAAAATGGCTAAACCGATTTTGATGAATTTGGGTACGGAGATAGTTGGGACCCTAAAGACGGACATAGGCATAACTTTTGAAGTGAAACTTCTTTATCGGGGTTGGAAATAAATTTAGTGTAACGTTTTCAGTTACGCGCCATCTTTTTCTTATCCCTGATGATGATGATGATGATGATGATAGGACTCCATTATCCGCACGTAGACTCCCATTCGGTCCGTTGTGCGTGGGGGTCCTGGCTAACATAGCCAGCCCAACTCCGCCCAGAAGCACAGAAGTTTCCTGGGGACTTCACAGGCTTCGCGGAGCGACCTCACTGTTCCGAGGATTTGTTCACGTTGAGAAGCCACAGCGTCGCATTCCAGGATGACGTGGGCTGCTGTTTCCTCGGCGCTAAAGCAGCCTCTGCATAGAGGACTGTCTGTGGCGCCTGTGTTAAAAAGGTGTTTGTTTAAGGGGCAGTGGCCCGTAATTGTCCCTATCATTATTCTGAGGTTGTTCCTACTAAGGCTGAGAAGTCGTTTGGTTAGTCGCGGATAGACCTTAGGCATGGCCATTTTAGACTGCCTGCAGTCTGTTGCCCGTGACCATTTGTTGTTGTGTAATTCTGTGGATCTTTGGCGAATCCACGATCGGAACAGAGAGAAAGGTAGGGGGAGGAGTGGATACGGGCCTAGCACTACCATCTCAGAACCTCTCTTTGCGAGTTCGTCAGCAGCGTCGTTGCCAAGGGATCCACTGTGCCCTTTAATCCACTGGATTGTGATTCGATTTGATGTCGATATACTCTCCAGGGCGAGGTGACACTCGAAAATTAGTTTGTTGTTTGTTTGCTTGTTTTCTAAAGCTTTAAGCACGGCTAAGCTATCGGATATGAATCTAATACCATAGTCGTGTATTCCTAACCGCCTTACGGCAGTCGCAGCTTCTGTCAAGGCGACGCATTCGCATTGAAAAATGGAGCTGTGTGTGCCTAGCGGTATGTGGAAGTTAATGTTGAGGTCTAGGGAGTGTACGCCAGCCCCTGAGCCGGATTGTGTTTTAGAACCGTCTGTGTAAATGCGTACTTCGTGGACACCTGACTGGTCTCTTTCCTCCTCTATTGTTTGAATGTTGTATTTTTTGTTAAACATGGGTTGATTTGGTGTCCTATCACACGGGGCTGCGATGAGAGGTTGATACTCGATCGCCCGGTCCAGGATGTTAGTGTGGGGACTGCTGTGGTTTTTGCCCCATATGCCTAAGTGCATTAGCCTGATGGCAGCGAGAGCTGCCTCCTGCTGTATGTAGAGGTCGAGGGGAGTTATTTGGAGGGCAATCTCCATTGCCGCAGTTGGCGTGGTTCTCATGCAGCCTGTGATAGCTGAGCAGGCGAGTCTTTGGAACCGTGCGAGCTTGTTGGCGGTGGTCGAGAGTTCAGTTCTCGGCCACCAAACTAGGGCACCATAAGCCAGCATTGGCCTAATCACGGCTGTGTAAAGCCACAGCGTAATTTTTGGAGAGAGCCCCCATTTGTTTCCTAACATTTTTTTGCATTGGTATAGGGCGATTGTGCATTTGTTGAGTTTATGGTCAAGATGCTTGTTCCAGAGGAGTTTGCTATCAAGGACCACTCCCAAGTATTTGACCTCTTCTTTGAGCGTTGATTCTGAGTTAAAAAGCTTTGGTAGTCTGTGGGGTCCGAGGACCCTCTTGTTAGTGAACATTATTAATTCTGTTTTTGAGGGGTTAACCGAGAGTTCATGTTTTGCACACCAGCCCTCGATTATTCTAAAAGCTTTTCTCATGAGGTCGCATAAGACGCCTTCAAATTTCCCAGATATTAGGATTGCTATGTCATCTGCATAACCAACCGAGTAAAGACCGCACGCGTTGAGTTCCTTAATGAGCTCATTAACGACTAAATTCCACAGTAGTGGTGACAGCACTCCGCCCTGTGGGCAGCCTCTACATACGATACATCGTGTGGTGGTGTTAACAGTAAATTGAATAGCGCGATATTTTAACATGTTATTTATCCATTCTATAAGCGTTTGTGCGACTCCATGTTCGGCCATTGCCTGGCTGATGCTGGAGAAGTTTGTTTTGTCGAAAGCCCCTTCTATGTCGATAAAGGCGCCCAGGGTTGGATTTTTGATTTTTAGAGCATTACCTATACGCGAAACTACGCTGTGTAGTGCTGATTCGGTTGATTTGCCTGCACAATAGGCGTGTTGGTTGGGGTGTAAAGGTTTTGATATTGATATTTGGTTTCTTATCTTCCTGTCCCCCAGCCTCTCCAGTGTTTTTAGGAAAAACGACGTAAGGCTAATGGGTCTAAAGGACTTGGGTTGGGTGTAGTCACCCCTACCAGGTTTTGGAATGAAAATTATTTTTACTTCGCGCCATTTCAGGGGGATGTAGCGGTGAGCTAGGCAAGCTTGGAAAACCATGACTAGGTAGTTAGCTAGTAAGTCTCCGCTCCATCTAAGCAGAGCAGGGAAGATACCATCCATGCCTGCTGCCTTGAAAGGTAGAAAGGTGTTGATTGCCCACATTATTTTATCTTTGTCAATTACTTCTGAGGCTACTTCCCAGTCTATGCTGTTAGTGGCCCTCTCCCTATGCGGTTCCCAGGTTCGCTCGGTGGCGATCTGGCAATCCGGGAAGTGAGTTGCAAGAAGTAGCTCGCTTGTTTCTGTGTCGTTTTTGGTGTAGGTGTTGTCCGCTTTTTTTAGGCAGCCTATTGAGTGGTTTGTCGCTTGAGCGAGACAGTTCTTAACCCTCAGTGCCTGGTTGTTATTTTCAATGTTAGTACAGAAACGTCTCCAGCCGTTTTTACCCCTGAGACGTATTAGTTTTTTGTAGGTTCTACGAGTTTTGGTGTAACGGTCCCAGTCGTCGGGCGAACGTGTGTTCATGGCCCTGTTGAACAGTCTTCTTAGCCTGCGGCGGTGTCTTTCTAAATCGGGACCCCACCAAGACCGCCTGACTCCCTGCCTAGGTACAGTGAGTGGACAAGACTGTTCGTAACTAGAGAAGAGAATTGATGTGATGTTATCTACATGTTGGTCTATATTTGTCACAGTTATTTCCGCCGGTAGAGGGTCTAACTTTCCTAGCTCGGCATTGACTAGTCTAATGAACTTAGATTTGTCTGTATTTCGAGGAACCCTTATTGGCTGTGGTTTAGGTAAGTTATAGTTTATAGTAAAACGGATCCACCTGTGGTCTGAGCATGATACTTCATTTGATACATGCCAGTCAAGTACGGAGTTGGAAATACCTGGTGTTACTATAGTTAGGTCTATTATTGTTTGCGATCGTACGTTAATGAAGGTTGGTTCTGAACCTTTGTTAAGTAAGATAAGGTTGTTGCTAAGAATAAATTCAAGCATTCCCTCACCTCGGTTGTTGGTTTTAGCATTACCCCAGAGAGTGTGGTGCGCATTTGAGTCTGTTGCGATGATTAGCTCCAGTCTCTCCTTTTCACAGTACTCCACCAGCAAGGCGAGCTCCGGTAGGGGAACGTCCTCGTCGCCTGGCAGGTAGGCCGAGGCTAGTACAATGTCCGGGAGATCTTGTTCTGCTCTGGAAAGCCTAGTTGCTGTCAGGTTTCTTGAACAGAATTCGTTTATTAGCAAGGTATTTACATGTTTAGGAACAAATATGCAAGTTCGTGGTTTACTTACGGAGGTGTCTAGCAGCAACTTGCCTCCGATGTTGGCGAGACCACATATTCTGTCGCCCCTGATCCACGGCTCTTGGATAAGGGCTATGGTCTCTCGTTGGTTGTCCAGCACTCTGCGCAAAGTGGCCGACGCAGTCTGACTGTGCTGGAGGTTGGTTTGCAGGATATTAGTTGTCCCGCAAGGGAGAAGAGCAGAGGCTGCTGCCATCGACCTCAGTCTCCTCCCCCGACGGAAAGCAATCCTCGTCCGTTGTCAGCCCGGGCGAGGGTGGATCCTGCGTTGGTTCTACCTCCATGGTTGCCGTGGAGGTTTCACGCTCCACCGCTGCCGCATCAGTCACCATCGCGGAAGGCGACGATGAGGACGCAGGCCGTAGTGGGTCGTGCTCTGGTCCAGGCACAATGGAGGCCTGGTTTTTTGTTAGTGTTTCCGCGGCGAGTTCCTTACGGGGGGCATCCACCTCCAGAAAGCGGATGTAAATGCTCCCCATGAGGTAATAGACGCGCCTCTCCTGTTCTTTAATAGTTTGTACCATGGACTCTGGCACACGGAAGTACAGGCAGGTGCCCTTGGGATCCTGCCGGACCCTCTCGTGTGTCAGGGTCCATGAGTTAATATTTAAGTTGGGGTTCTGCCTCGATAGCAACTTGAGCAGAGTCGGGGTGCTATCGGTATTGTCCGGTACGAAGAGTAGGCAGAGTGCCTTCTTCGGAATTTCGGATTGAGGCCGAACAGTTAGTTTAGTCCCCAGTATCGGGGACGGCATGTTTGCAATGATCTCCTTGAGCCAGGCTAGCGTGAAAGCATCCTCACACCAGGTTTTGAGGACACCCTCAGCGAAATGGGCCCTACCTCGAAAGTGGATCGCGGTGTTTCCAGTTGGGTGGGAAGGTCCCGGTTCTGTCATGAGCAGTTCCCGGAGCTTTCCCTCTACGTTTGATCGGATCTCCTCCGCTTGTACCTGTGACAAGTCCTCGAAAGGCTCGATCATGACGGCGACGCACAGCTCATTGTTCCTGTACGCCGCTGTCGCTTCAGCGTAGCTCACCAAGGAACCGTCCACCATGTGGGAGCGAGCATGCTTGCTCTTCTTGCCTACCCCGGTTGGCGTGACGGTGTCCTCGGGTCGCGTTCGCTTCTGAGCCCTCCCCGAAGGATCCCCTTTGTTGGTTTGTGTTTTGTGTGAGTGTTTTTTACGTCCCCTGGGCCTCATACTGCGCTTAACAGTAACAGTGGCATCCGCACCCGCTGGTGCCGGGGTTGTTTCCGGCACTTTTGCAGGGCAGTCCGCCACGGCACTGCGCGGCGTAGCCTTGGCCGATGTGGTCAGACTCCTCTTTGAGGATGTTGACTTGCGGGAAACTGTTGTCCATTGTGGTAGTTCTGTTGGTGATTGAATGGCGTCTCTAAGAGATGACATGTCAATCACGGTCATGTTATGTGACCCTGCCGGTGGGGCTTCGGCTAGTCCCGTCAGGTCCCTACCAGAGACCGCAGACACTGACGCAGCCCCTGAGGGCGCATCTTGGGCAGCGGTCTTCCTTAAGTCGCCGTGAGCGAGATCTAACTTCGGCCTTGCGGCTCGGGTAGCGTTTGTGTTAGTAGGCGCATCCTTGGTCGAGGCAGAGGTCGGCGTTATCTTTGACGCAGCCTGGTTTGGCGCATTCTCGACGTTTGCCTTCCCCTTCCCGTCCTTGGACGCAGCCAGTGAGCGTTTGTGCTTGTTAGTGTGCCTACGGGCATCGGAGGACGCAACCTTAAGCGGATGACGCTTAGGTGCATTCTGAGACGCAGCCCTAGGTACTGTTGTGTTTAGCGCATCCGAGGACGCAGCCCTAGCTGTGTTTGTGTGTGGCGCATCCGAGGACGCAGCCGTAGCTGTGCTTGTGTGTAGCGCATCTAAAGACGCAGCCTGGGTGTTTTTTGGGGGTGGCGCATCCGAAGACGCAGCCTGTGTGGTTTTTGCCTCAGTATCCATGGGTTGGTTTTGTTTTAATTCACCGTCGGAGCTCTCCACCCGCCACGGAGCCCTCAGTCGGGGACGTCTCTCGTTATTCGAGTAAACGCCAGAGATACTCCTTCGGTATAGGACCAGCTTAATCAGAAGTAGACGAACCCGCACGCAGCGAGGAAACACGAGACTGTTCGCGACACGAGACTATGCCGCAAACTCATCCCGTGGCCCGCGCCGCGCCGGCTGCCCCCCCTCACTAAACCAGCCCTCGCACGACAGCCCGCTTATGGGATGCCTCAGCCGATTGATCGTGGGTAGCTACCCCACGACCTCCCGTGTAAGAGGAAATCCAGACCAAAGTGGTGTGTTGTGTGCAGATTGCTCCACTCAACCACCAGGACTCCTTCATCCCCCCGTACGGGTCCCCGCGCACGGCACAAACACGCGGGAGGTCATTACTATCCACCGTCTGCTCTTGTTCGATGGTGGACACGCAAGGGCATGACCTCGCCACCCCTGCATTTGACCGCCTGGTGGTTTCTGTTACGTCTATTTCTGAAGGAACTAGACCAAAAACGGGGCGGCAACCACGGGAAGGTTTACCACCAGACTTGCTTTGAGGATCTACACGACTTGCGCTCACCCTCAAAGCCCCGCCACCTTACCTCCTCTGAAGGAGGTGATAAGGTAGGCCTGTATCTATACTACCAAGCAGCAAGCGTGTCGTTGTGCAACCGTAAAAGCATATATACAAGCCCTCCCCTTTTCTTATCCCTACGAACGTTCCTAAGTTTTTTTCGTAATTCTTCGTACCATCAAAAAATATTTCATATTTTTGAGATATTATGAGACCTTACCTCCGGACTTGACGGAGTGACTTGAAGGTGTACTTCGGTGACTGCTACTGGAATCCTCGACGGATTGAACTAGATGTGTCGAGTTTGGGCTCATTTTGTTAGTTATGATGAGACCTTACCTCTGGACTTGATGGAATGACCTGAAGGTCTACTTTGGTGACTGCTACTGGAACTCCTCGACGGATTGAACTAGATGTGTCGAGTTTGGGCTCATTTTGTTAGTTATGATGAGACCTTACCTCTGGACTTGATGGAATGACCTGAAGGTCTACTTTGGTGACTGCTACTGGAACTCCTCGACAGATTGAACTAGATGTGTCGAGTTTGGGCTCATTTTGTTAGTTATGATGAGACCTTCCCTCCGGACTTGATGAAGTGACCTGAAGGTCTACTTCGGTGACTGCTACTGGAACTCCTCGACGGATTGAACTAGATGTGTCGAGTTTGGGCTCATTTTGTTAGTTTTGATGAGACCTTATCTTTGGACTTGATGGAGTGATCTGAAGGTCTACTTTGGTGACTGCTACTGGAACTCCTCGACGGATTGAACTAGATGTGTCGAGTTTGGGCTCGTTTTGTTAGTTATGATGAGACCTTACCTCTGGACTTGATGGAGTGACCTGAAGGTCTACTTCGGTGACTGCTATTGGAACTCCTCGACGGATGAAACTAGATATGTCGAGTTTGGGCTCATTTTGTTAGTTATGATGAGACCTTCCCTCCGGACTTGATGGAGTGACCTGAAGGTCTACTTCGGTGACTGCTACTGGAACTCCTTGACGGATGGAACTAGATATGTCGAGTTTGGGCTTATTTTGTTAGTTATGATGAGACCTTACCTCTGGACTTGATGGAGTGACCTGAAGGTCTACTTTGGTGACTGCTACTGGAACTCCTCGACGGGTCGAACTAGATGTCTCGAGTTTGGGTTCGTTTTATAAGTTATGATAAGATCTTACCTCTGGACTTGATGGAGTGACTTGAAGGTCTACTTTGGTGAATACTGCTGGAACTCCTTGACGGATGGAACTAGATATGTCGAGTTTGGGCTTATTTTGTTAATTATGATGAGACCTTACCTCTGGACTTGATGGAGTGACCTGAAGGTCTACTTTGGTGACTGCTACTGGAACTCCTCGACGGATTGAACTAGATGTGTCGAGTTTGGACTCATTTTGTTAGTTATGATGAGACCTTACCTCTAGACTTGATGAAGTGACCTGAAGGTCTACTTCGGTGACTGCTACTGGAACTCCTCGACGGATGAAACTAGATATGTCGAGTTTGGGCTCATTTTGTTAGTTATGATGAGAGCTTTCCGTTACGCGCCATCTTTTTCTTATCCCTACGAACGTTCCTAAGTTTCACTTCTTACGAGTGTACGCTAGTACACGCACACATTTTTTTAATAAAAAGTGAGATATGAGGTAGAAAGAGGCATGAAAAGGGAAAACTTAGCTTTGCTATTACAATAAATATAAGGCACAGGGGCAAAAACTACAGATAGCAGGTACCTGCAAATCAGGAAAGAGGAACTGTGTTACCCCCAATTTAACTCGAGCGAAGCCGCGTCGTATTACTTAGTAACCATTTGTAGAGGTCAGATAGTTGGTCCATGTTAAAGTATCGTATTACCTAGTGACTGACTTGTGGAGGTCAGACAGTTGGTCCATGTTCAAGTATAGTATTACCTAGTGACTGACTTGTGGAGGTCAGATAGTTGGTCCATGTTAAAGTATCGTATTACCTAGTGACTGACTTGTGGAGGTCAGACAGTTGGTCCATGTTAAAGTATCGTATTACCTAGTGACTGACTTGTGGAGGTCAGACAGTTGGTCCATGTTAAAGTATCGTATTACTTAGTGACTGACTTGTGGAGGTCAGATAGTTGGTCCATGTTAAAGTATCATATTACCTAGTGACTGACTTGTGGAGGTCAGATAGTTGGTCCATGTTAAAGTATCGTATTACCTAGTAACTGGCTTGTGGAGGTCAGACAGTTGGTCCATGTTAAAGTATCGTATTACCAATAATTGGCTTGTGTTGTGGAAGTCAGATAGTTGGTCCATGTTAAAGTATCGTATTACCTGGTAACTGACTTGTGGAGGTCAGTTAGTTGGTCCATGTTAAAGTATCGTATTACCTAGTAACTGACTTGTGGAGGTCAGACAGTTGGTCCACGTCAAAGTATCGTATTACCAATAATTGGTTTGTGGAGGTCAGATAGTTGGTCCATGTTAAATACCTATATACAAGTGCATAGTTGGATGAAATATAGGCGTGCTGAAGTTTTGCAGAAATAAAAACCAATAGTAACAGCTTATTATTTATTCATCTAAATTGCTTATATTTAACATTATGGTTAAGTTACAACATTAACAACGATCACTGTATAAAAATACTTAAACCAGACAATTGTAAACATTTGGCACATTTTGTCTTATTCTAAAGGTGCGTCTACACTACGCAAGCTCAACATAGTAAACATGATCAAGGGGTCTAAATTTAATAATACTTTCAGGATATTGTTGCGGCTGCCCCGTTTCTGTAGCGCTTCGGAAATGTTTGCGCTGGCCCACACCGATGGCAAAGTAAATAGAGGGGAAGTAGGTTATCTCCGGCCCAATTCGCGATATAATTGCCTACTGTCATAGGGTTGTCACTTTTAGCTAAATTTTAATTCAGTACCTATAAATTGGCAAGGGTCGAGAAGTTGTATTTTTTACTTTTATTTTAAAGTGACTAAAATATTATAATTAAACAAAAAACACCGTAAAACAACATTCAAAACTGTCTGTCTACTCTCTGCCTGTCTCTTAGACTATAATCAAATCTGTTGTTATGATTCGAACTTTGCTTTATATGTATATAATATATAATTTAAAATTAGTCAATAACTTATTTTTAATTACGATTTCATAACTGTGGGTAGTTAGGTACTTAGTTAATATACCTACAATACTGAGAAATCGGCACAACTAAACGTAAACAAAGCAATAGCGGTAAATCAGTTGACAGATCAAAAGTACAAACATTCTAGTGGGAAAGTAGACCTACCTACCTACCTACTTCGCGATAACTCGCGGTACCTACTTCTTAGCGATAAGACCGCCATTGTAACCATAGATTTAACATCTTTTTGTAAAACAGTTTTGTTTCGTAGATTTTGGTGTGCAATAAAGTATATTCTATTCTATTCTATTCTACTTCCTCTGTGTGATAGAAAACTAATATGCTAATACAACAAAAAGAAGTCAGTAGGTAGGTATCTCATTATGAAGTAAAAAATTGAATTATGCTAGAATAAGTGAGTAGCTTACCTTTCCTGTTCAATAGGTAATTTGAACTGAGACAATTCTGGAATTGATGAATTATTAAGACACCCAAACACACAGCAATACTTTCTCCCGCGGTTATCAGACATTTTTTATTCGTTTAGCGGTGTCGAAAAGCCGTGACGCGCGAACCTCGTGCAGTGTTAGCCCCGACTGGCGCAGCGCGAAAGGAGCCGAGATTTTGTTTAGTGTGCGTGCGGCGACGCATAGATACTACGGCGCACACATACAAGCCGCGCGCTACGCGTTTGTATGAAGTTATCGTACTTCCCCTCTTTATACTATGCCGATGGCTTTCACGCAAAAAAACTGCGTCGCTGCTATGCAGAGTGCGGAGTAGTCGCAGCTATATCCTGAGAGCTGTGGCGGAGAGCTGTACTCCAAACATTTTGTTCGGAGGTTGATGAAGTAAGACACATTGTTTCTGCTTTGTCATCCTTTGTTTTAATATTTAATTTTATCTGCTACTAACACTAGAGTATAAGCCGTTTGTAATACTAACAAAATATGGATCAAATAAAAATCATTTATTTCGGACAACGGATTGTCCGAAATAAATTATTTTTATTTGTACTTCGTTAAAATTCTTAAAATGGTCGCAGACGCAGTTATTAGTTATTGTTACTTTGTGACCATTTTACAAAAGATAACGTAATTCATATTATCAACATATTATGATCCTACTACAGCGGCCATTTTCGACCCCCAGAGCCCTCGCGTCTAACTCACTTTGTTTTTTTTATTGTATATTATATTTGAGTCTTATGTATGTCTTAGAACTCAAATTGCATTTATCAAAGTCTAACCTCACCCGCCTCAGGCCACACACGCTTTGCACCCGTCAGCTTACATGACATCGCTGCGCTGATTAACCGCGTTCCGTGCGCGAGTAAGGACACAACGCGTGTGTCGGTCGGCGCGGATCATCTGAACACGGCTTAAAATTACACACCTAACCATACTTTTTAGAGCAATGTACCAAAATGGAGACCATTAGGGTTACCATGACATCTTATAGCAGTTCTTATTCCTGTGTGAGAAAGAGATGGTGCTAGACACCCTGTATAGTTGTCTCTTTACCTCACTGGAATAAGTTCTGCTTTAAGACGTCATGTTAGGGTAGCAGATCCCCTTTTGCTATTTTATTGACGTGATAACGTCTTTAAAATCGTTTTAGTCGGGTGACATGTTCAGAAACTTATGCCAAAACCTCACGAGATATAAAGATGGTAGCGCCATCTGTTACTTGGCTCGAAAAACTTATATCACCAATAAGACGTTATCACGTAAACATCTCGATCGTAAACCTACTTTACAAACAACCAATTTTTATTTTGATAGGCACTTTTTATTTTTATAGGTAGGTAATAGATATAGTTTTTTTTTAAATCCTACTAAAGGCACTGCATTTTTTAAAGCGCGTTTTTAGACTTGCAGAACAAAATGGGGAGTTTTAGCTCTACTGTGGGATGGTGTTGGACTGTTGGTTAATAGTGTTTGCTCTTTGCATCATTGTAAAAGGCAAGATAGAAACTCCTATCTAAATTCCATCTATAATTTGTTCACTGCATGTTATAGTCTAGTCTTTGTTAAGAAACAGAGACATAATAACTCTTTTCATCTCTCTCTTTTATTTAATTTAATTATTTTGTCAATAAATAAAATTCATTTTATTTCTGATTTCAACCTACCCTGCTACAGTAATTATAAATTAGTGTTAACAGGACAGCTTTAATAGACCGAATAGTAACATTTATTTCTTTAAATTAATTATTTAAATAACAAATTTATTATTTTTTACATTTCTTTGGCACACCATAGTCCAACAACTTATTGACAAAAATATAACCCTCTTTGCTTCCGCCAAAGTCCGTTAAAAATGCCACAATACTTTATTACGTATAACAATTTGATCGCTTATAATTTTATAATATTTAACATCCTCTCGCCGATAGATGAGTATTATATCACAAAAAATTGGATTCAAGCACTCATACAATCTCTTTTAATCACTTAAATATTCCTTAATTACTAATTTTATATTAATAACTAAAGCAGTTGTTTTAACACTTTTTGTAACAGCAACCACTCAACAATTTTATTTTTATTTGGCACCGAAACAAGACGGCATTTATTTTAATTTATAAATACAGTAAATTATCGAACAAAAAGTATTAAAAAGCAGAAAAGTCTAAAGAAAATATAAACTGTTAGGCCAGCTAAGAGTCTAAAATTATCATTTGGCAAAAAAATATTTGTTATTAAATTATTATGAAATAATCGACTTTCACATAAATTCATCAATTTGTATTGACAACAAAGAATAAGGACCTAACAGTTCTCAAAAGGTCCTCAATTTTTAACATTACAAAAAAAATCGACGGCACTACCTGGTATTGATTTAATAATGACATTAGGACCCAATTATTTGGTATCATTGTGAACACCACGCACGCACCATCATTTTTAAATTTATTTTTTATGTCATGATCCTATACATCCATTACGTATCCTTACGGTAAATTATTTATTTTATATCCCATATTTAAATCACTCACAATAGTATCACAACATTGAATAGAGGGTTTTACACATCTCCTTCGAAATTCCATGCAATTTCATCTGAATTATTTTAATTAACCCTCACCGTGCACCGCAGTGCTGACTACTGCAACCCTCAATTCTCTTTATACCTAAGCATTCTTACCACCCAAAATTGCTTGGATTTGCGAAACAGTCTTACCCTTGGTCTCTGGAATCAGGAAGAACACAAATATGGTTCCAATGACCATGAAAGCGGCGAAGAACCAGAAGCAACTATAAATGCCTATAGCATCCTTCATAATAGGGAAACAAAGCGTGACGATAAACACCAACATCCAGTTAACAATGACGGTAACTCCAGTCGCGGCGCCTCTGAACTCCACCGGGAACAACTCAGCCATCATCATCCAAGGTATAGGACCGAAACCCATAGAGAAGGAAATGATGAACAGGATCAAGCAGACTAACGGGATCCAGCCAACGGAGGCGACGTTGTAATGATCCTTTTGAAGTTTGAAATAGATTCCGAGAACGATGAGGCACAGTCCCATGATGGCTGTGCTTTGGAGCAGGAGGATCCTACGACCGGCTTTATCGACGAACACGGAGGACAAATAAGTCGCAATGGTCTGAACAACGCCGACAATGATAGTGGCGATGACTGGAGGGATATCAGAGCCTGCGGACTGGAAGATGTTGTTAGTATAGAAGATCACAGCGTTGATGCCACTGAACTGCTGGAAGAACATGAGGCCCAGTCCGCAGATGAGCGCCATACGGGACGCGCGGTTGGTGACCATGCTCATCATGCCGGCGCGTTGACGGGCGGCGTCGTCCACCTGAAAGAATAAACATTTCGTTGTCATCAAATTGCTAAAGCTAAGGTATTTGTTTCCTGCCGGGGTTGCGAGTTGTTTGAAAGAGATACCGAGACCCCGGAACATAAAGAGCAAAAGAAGGAACACAACTACTGACTAAAACCTGGGTGGGTTTTAGTCAGTAAAAGTCAGGCACTCCCGCCGGCTCCGCCCAGATCGGGAGAAGTTATTTGATGATAACCCATACGTAAAAAAAAAGGGTATTCGTTTGACGATGAGACAAAAGTTTATTGGTTTTGTCGTATCACTTTATCAATAGAAATCAAATCAGTTTCAAGAGCTAGATAAGTATGTTTATTTTGATATTACAGTGTTGCCAACTTCCATTTCAACAACTTGAGATGCAAGGTCGTTTGAGACAGACTTTATCACGAAACATCGGCTATTGATAGGATCAATGATTAACTAGTGGGTTAAATAGAGGAGCTCGTGGCTAAATAATAGCAGCCGCTCGGGTCGAACTTTAGGTTAAGCCGCGCTTGCCTAGGTTGGTCTGTGGATGGGAGACTACCCGTTACATAACGAGTTTCCTCCGTGCCTCGGAGAGCACGTTAAGCCGTTGGTCCCGGCTGTCATTTGTAGATCTTTGACAGTCGTTACAGGTAGTCAGTGTTCCGAAAGTCTGACAACCAGTCTTACCAAGGGGTATCGCATTACCCAGTACTAACTGGGTTGTGGAGGTCAGATTGGCAGTCGCTCCATGTAAAATACTGATATTCAGCTGCATCCGATTAGACTGGAAGCCGACCCTAACATAGTTGGGATAAGGCTAAGCAGATAATGATGATTAACTAGTGGGTTAGACGATTGTCCTAACCTCATCAAACGTGTTTAAGTATCATGATCCATGAAGGCTCTTGTCACTCATCTTTGCAAACTAACCTACTTAATATAGGAACTGTCTCACGTCCGCCACATCACATCTCCGGCCCAGTTGAAAACCAGCGTCGGGCACTAGATGCTAGGCAGTTTGCTGAACTGGGCCTATTTGGCGCAGCCGTGCCACAAACAACATTGTCTTTTTTGTCTTGTTTTCTTTCTTTAATTATGTATATTTCGTTTGTGCAAATTAAATGCAAAATGTATCGCTACATTAGGTGAGCTAACTAATATAAATAAAATAAATATCTTGGGACCACTCACACACTGATCCCAAGCTAAGCAGAGCTTGTGTTATGGTAACCAGACAACTGATATACATACTTATATAATTTATAAATACATACATATTATAGATAAATCACACCCAGACACAGAACAAACAATCATGCTCATCACACAAAGTTTGTCCTGGGTGGGAATCGAACCCACGACCTCCGGCTTAGCAGTCAGGGCCACTAACCACTAGACCAACAGGCCCGTCAAAATATCAACGTGAACAAATTGAAATGTAAAAAATCTTACATCTTTCTGCATGTCCTCAAGTTCTGAAGTAAGATCAGCGTCGGGTCCTCGTAGCCAACGTAGAGACTTTTCAGCATCACGTCTGCGGTTCTTGCCCAGAAGATACTGAGGAGTTTCGGGCATCCACCTGTAATATATAGCAAACAAATCAGTATTATGACCCTCTGTAAATTGTCTTTGGTCATAACTATGAAGTTTCAGACCTTTGGGAGGTGTATTACCTACTGGCAGAAATAAAACTCGTAAAAGGGCTCCTGCAGCTGCCTTCGTCAAGTTAGATGTGTTAAATGTATTGAGGCACCAACCAACAGTTATCTCTGTTTGCATTATGTTTGAAAATATCCATTGAATCCGCAAGGCACGTAAAGCTGTTCATCCTGGCTACCATTTGTAAATATTTGACAGTCGTTACGGATAGTCAGTGTCCCGAAATTCTGACAGTCTTACCAAGAGGTACCTATTGTATTACTCAGTACTAACTGCATAGCGGAGGTCAGATAATCGCTCTATGTAAAATACTAGTATTAAGCTACATTTGGTTGGACTGGAAGAAGTCAGAACTCTTGATTTTAGGATCATGTACTGGACAGACTTCTTTAATTAGATACTTAAACACAAAAGCACATTTTCATTAGCTTCGTCATCCTGTTCTACTTCTGATTTAGTAATTCTTCCATCAGTAGTTTTTTTTTTAATAAAACCCGATTAAAACTGCGTTTATCCACGCATTGTTGATTGTCAATTTAAATAAACAATGCAAAGGAAAGCGTCACGTGATAGCTATTTTTATTTTAACAACAATGTGTGTGAACTCTGCAACTATATTATCATAATTGTCATAAATATTGCTTACGTTATAACGATTTACATACATTAACTCAAGTTAAGGGATCTTGTACCCTACCCTGAGCAATATTGTCTTACAAGTCTTTAAACTGACATGGTTACTAACATTATAATTAACATTCAAAAGTGATCATGGTGTTTGCAACATCGCTAAATATCGGAAACTCGAAATTAGTAACAAACATGGTAAATATCCCGTTTCAAGTGTTAATTATAATATTGTCTTATTTCAATTCCATAATAAACAAGAGTGAGTCAGACTCGTCCACCGAGGGCTCCCTACAAACTTACGATATAAACGGCCATATCTTGTGACTGTGTAGAATTTGAGGGTTGATTTTTTCACAGCACAAAGGAACTACAGATTGGTGGATGGAGGATGACGGAGAATTTATTGGCAAAGAATAATTCAAATCTGCACTATTTTCATACAGACTTAATTCAGCTTCATTAACAATGTCAAACACGCGCTTTTTAATTCGTGCTTGGACTTCTTTTGGAAACGTTTCCACTTTATCTGACATAGACAAAAATAAAATTGCGTAATGCCTTGTCAGGGTTTAGTATTTTTTTCTTCAAGAGATTCTTCGAAAACCGTAGCAACATCTTTGTTTAAGCGTGGTCTCTTTCTCGAGTCTCGAGAAGGTTCTCGAGTCGGATTCAACTTCGGAATGGTCAGAACGTTTAGATGATGTCGATGCTGGTGGTTGTGTACATGGTATTTTATTGACTTGAGTATATGGTAATTTCAACTCGATACTTCCACGCATTTCTGAGAGAAACGGACTTCACAGGCAGACAGACGGACAAGAAAATGATCCTATAACGGTTCAGTTTTTTTTTTCATTTTGAGGTGTTGATCCCTATAAACATGGTAAAAATCCCGTTTCAATCGTTATTAATAGCATAATCCTTACTAATATTTAATATTATAAAAGTGAAAGTGAGTTTTTTTGTTTGTTACGTCTTCACGCCTAAATGGCTAAACCGATTTTGATGAATTTTGGTACAGAGATAGTTGAGACCCTATAGACGGACATACCATTTTTTTAAAGTGAGAAATGAAGGAGAAAGAGGGAAGAAAAGGGAAAACTTAGCTTTGCTATTACAATAAATAAGGCGCAAGGGCAAAAACTACAGGTAGCAGGTACCTGCAAATCGGGAAAGGGGAACTGTGTTACCCCGAATTTAACGCAAGCGAAGCCGCGGGCAAAAGCTAGTCAGCTTATAAAGCTCCTATGGCTGGGAAATGGGCCAGGACGAGCTTGTGGCTAAACAATAACACCCTGGTCTATCTTCAGGTTAGTAAATAAATTAAATAAAATAGCCAATGGCAACAAACAGTAGCAACAGTAAGTAGCATTTTTCCATTAGGAATTTCTCAGTACCATCGGCCCTTTTGCTGGCAATACGCTCGTTCCCTTTTACCCATGTAAAGATATTGAGTCCCATGACTTAAACATAACGAGATGTGAATGAAAGTACACCTCTACTTTAACCCTTCAGGGATTCCAGGTGTGATGTTATCCTTACTTCCTTACCAATATTATAAAATCGAAAGTGAGGTTGTTTGTACCTACCTCTTCACGCTTGAATGGCTAAACCGATTTTGATGAATTTTGGTACAGAGATAGTTGGGAACCAGGAGACGGACATAGGCTAATTTTTATTGAAAAAAAAGTGGGATATGAGGGAGAACGAGGGAAGAAAAGGGAAAATTAGCGTTGCTATTACAAATCAATAAGGCGCAAGGGCAAAAACTTAGCGTTGCTATTACAAATCAATAAGGTTAAGGGCAAAAACTGCAGGTACTGTGTTATACCGAATTTAATGCGAGCGAAGCCGCGGGCAAAAGCTAGTGTCATTTATGTTTTTAGGGTTGGGAAATAACTTCTCCCACTCTGGGCGGAGCGGAGCGAGTGTCAGACTTGTACTGACTAAAACCCACCCATGTTCCTTCAATTACCTATATGTTCCGGTACCGCGGTAACTCTTTCGAACTATCCGCAACCTCTTCAGGCTCTCTTTTCTCTCTTTGCTTTACTCATATCTCTTTGGGGCGCATGTGGAGTAATGCCATTGTTATGTGATCCAGTCGAAAACGGTTACGGACACGAAGAATTTAGCAAAAATATTGTGGTTAAAACAAAGTAAATACAAATCAAGAGTTGTTTACAAACCACTTACAGCTGCAAATACTACAATCGAAGGAAGTATTGAGTTTCTAATCAATGCTAATTAGCATAGGTAGGTAGGTAGGTTTTCCATAGAACATATTAATTAACCCAGTACCAACGGAATTTGACTATCATCATCATTTTCCTGCCCTTGTCCCATTATATTTGGGGTTGGCGCAACACGTTTTCTTCTTCCATTCTCCCCTATCAGACGTCATGGCATTATTTACTCCTTTCTCCTTCATATTATTCCTTACACAATCCATACATGTTTTGGCCTTCCTCTCGCTCTCCGTCCATCAACATTCCGATCCATCACTCTTTTAGTCACATGTGCCGGACTCCTCATTTGAGGAGGAACGAAGCAAATGATGAGAACATGAAAATTAATCTGTCTTCGACATGTTTCAGAATGAAATTAATGAATCTCGATTCTGGAGTGGCAGGTACAGAAGAATTCCGTAATACTATGCGATTAGTGTCCCTACGATCACATGAGATTAACGATGCAATAAATAAACCATAGTTTTAGGATCAGACAGTGAACCTCAAATCAAACCAGCCGCCGCGGGAGATGCTCCGGGTGTCGGGTGCCGCGGGACGACTTCCGGCCACGACGAGGCTTTGTGGACGGTGAGCAATGGGTATCTCACCGACCGCCAGTCGGCGTGACGACAGGCCGGGGAAACGGCGCGCGAGTCTTCAACGCGCGCCTCAAAGAGATATCAGTACGTACGTATGTACCACTATTGTACATGAAGGTCAAGTAAATAAATAATATCAGCAAAGCAGAGGCGCCTGCCAGGGCCACTGCCTGCTGGGATTGTGGTTTGTTCGAGAAAGAAACCGCGGCCCCAGCACACGAAGGGTAAAAGAAGGAACATGGATGGGTTTAAGTCAGTAAAACTCTGACAATCTCCCTAGCTCCGTACAGAGTGGGGGAGATTATTTGATGAATCCAGTACCAAAATAAAAATGAATCAGACAGTATGTGGATCATAAAAAGAAATGGTGCTGTCCTGTACCTATGGCTCCATCAGTTGTAACGGACATTGCTATACCTTTACCACAACAAAAAATGATGTGATATATGTAGTAGGATAATTTGATACTTCGAATCTTCGCGGAAATCCTAGGGGTTTTGCGAAAACGCGGATAATTAGACATAGGCGAAAAATTATCAAATCTTACTGGACAAAGTCAGGATTTTTGCGAAAATACTCGTTATTATAGCAATATTGCGAAACGAAACGCTGGCTGTTATGAAATAAGAACGCTGATTGGTCGGTCAGCGCGTTCAATAAGAGATCGTCTCTGATTGTTTGACGTCTGTCGTAGGATAATTTGATACTTCGAATCTTCGCGGAAATCCTAGGGGTTTTGCGAAAACGCGGATAATACCCTAAAATTGGATCATTTTTTTTACTACGACTGAGATCTCCTATTGTCTGTAGAAAACAACATACATACTAAAATTTTCAATAAAAAGTTTATAAAAATCAATTTAGTGATTTTCCTTTCTCACCTATTCTAAACCTTCATAACTCTATGACACAATACTTGAAGTTAATCATCGGCAAACTAGGAACCAATTAGAAGTCAGCCAGCAAAATTGTAGCCAATCAGTGTTGAGCACATCAAATCTTACTATAGTAACGAGTATTTTCGCAAAAATCCTGACTTTGTCCAGTAAGATTTGATAATTTTTCGCCTATGTCTAATTATCCGCGTTTTCGCAAAACCCCTAGGATTTCCGCGAAGATTCGAAGTATCAAATTATCCTACGACATATACATATAATAAAAATTGAGGTTTTGGAATCAATTGCCAGGACGGGCAAAAATGTTAATAAGTCTACAGAATTAGCTTCATCAGTCCGGAGTCTGGATTTATGCCCAGTTGATTCTAAAAGGGTCGCCCCTATAACATCGGACTTTAACCTATCTAGGAAATATGAATGTGTTATTGGAGATTAGATTCTTAATAGGTATGTCATAAATCCAACTCACCAGAACATAGCGACGAGTAAGACAGGGAAGATAGCAGATACGATAGACAGGGTCCTCCAATGAGTCCACCCGCCGACTACGAAGGTGAACAGGATCCCTGCAGTCAGGAATAACTGGAAGAAGGCGCCCAAAGACCCTCGGATGGAAGTTTCAGCTATTTCGCCGATGTACATAGGGGCTGCTACGCATGCACCACCTGGAATTGAAGGAAAATATTTAAATGTGGAGTAGCATCAGTCTGGGACCACTGGCATTATTATAAAGATGGAATTGAAGCCAAGGTTTGTGACTGGTGCAAAAAGATAGCATAGATGCGGCATCAAGAAAATCTAGTCTTTATCATCCCACTACTGGACAAATATTTCTCCCTGTGATTTCCAGTTATATCTTTCATATTTTCCAAAAAATATTTGAAAATTCTTGTGTCTCCAATTTCACTAGTTTCTTTATTTTTCAAAGCAGAACACAACATTATAGCGTGGGCTGGAATCGTATCGACCGGCAATCAGCCGGTAAACTAGTGTCTCACTGTGATTGGTTGATCATCAAAACTATCCTCGTCACTGCACACCTTTTTGTTACTGTAGCAAGTTAACTTATTTTTAATATTGCTATCAAATTATTTGTTTCTTCATCAACTTACTCCAGAATCATTAATTACTGGGTAAAGCTCCTCTTTCTTTTCCCAAACGTCACGGTTCACCAACGCGGTTTTGAGAGCACTGGTTTCTTTGGCCCACCTTTCGGATTCGATTTCCAACTTGATGATGTCAAATCAAGACTTACCAGTAGCTAACCCAGCAAAGAATCTCGCAGCAATCAGCATGCCAGCGCCGTTGGCGAAGATAGTGAGCAACCAGTTGAGCAAGAACGGCACAGAGAGGATGAGCACGGTGGGTCTTCTGCCAACCTTGTTAGCTAGCATACCCACGGGGAGAGCGCTGAGCGCCGCTCCAATGGCGAGGATTGAAGAGACTAAGGAACCTGTAAACAAACAAATAATAATGTCATTTTGGAGGAAGAAATTAAGCTAAACACAATACACAAAAAGGCTCCAAAAAAGAAGATAAATTTAGTAGTACTTCTTCATGTCGCCATTCATGATCACTACTACTACTATTATTCTATATTATTGATCTTTTAAAAGATCAATAAAACACAAAATTTTAGTTATTCATCCAAATGTTCGTCCACTGTAGGAACCAACATTTTGTAACTGCAATAAGACTCATTATTAATGGATATTCTTTCCTAAGATACAGACAGGTTATCTGACTAATTTAGAAAAGGGAGTCCTATGACCCATATTTATGTTGTACTGGTTTTTCTTCTTTATAATATTTAATTTAAAAGACAATTTTGTATGCCATACAAACTACTTATTGAATAAATTATTATTATTCATAAAATTTTATCGCCGTATTTAAAGTAAGCTCTTTAATAAAAAACGATACACTTACGCTAACGCCTAGTCCAATCATTAAAACATTTTTTAAACGAGTTTTCCGGGATTTCGTTCAGTTCGGGCTGGGAATTCACTAGATTACTATTAGGCTGCTGCTAAGAATTATTTATTAACTAGATGGCGACCGCGGCTTCGCCCGCGTGATGACCGAAAAAAAAGTATCCTATGTGTTATTCCAGATTATAATCAAAGTTTGTGCAAAATTTCATCAAGATCCGTTCAGCCGTTTTGACGTGAAATAGTAACAAACATTCATACATCCATCCTTCCTCACAAACATTTGCATTTATAATATTAGTAGGATGGAAGAACCCAATAACACTTTGCCCGGCCTAGGAATCGAATTGGCTACTTGTTAATTCCAAAATTTAAAAAATAATATCTTAAACCATAAGTGAATTGGCTACTTGTTAATTACTTGTTTAAATTCTGGCAAAGAATAAGCTGAAAGTAAAAGTTTTCCTTTTTAATTCGGACGTAATATAATTCTTCTTCTTGATAACTGTCTTTATTCAAGCCCAGCTAAAGATGTGGATTATCATAAATATTTCATGCTTTGTTTTCAATCGACTTGATCTTTCATCTCGGACCCAGATTTATCTAGCACATGCAATCGTAAATCATTCTTATATCACACAAGCCGTTGCAGGTATGAGATAACACGTCAAATAGTTTGTCTATTTTTACTACAAATTCGGATGACGTATCGTTGTAAACACACATAGTCGTATCATGACTCGTGTTACGTAATCTGGGGGCCTGCCAGATAGCGCCAGTTGAGTTCACAGGATATACAGTGTTTTTGGCTTATCGGAAACACCGCCCACGTTTTAATTTATAGTACTGCTTTGTTCTTTTTGCATGTGATACGTGAACGTGGTCGAAACTAATGCTGCCCCTCTTGTTGTTAAAACGCCTGTGCCCTTCTAGTTTCCGCCATTTTAATTTCACAAAATACCGGCTACGCATCAAACTTGTCGACCGCGCCGTCGACTCAACTTGCATTTGACCTTTACGTCTTGATATAAATAAATAAAGTACGTTAAACAAAACAAGAAAACGTATGTTCTCCGTCGCGTTATTTTTGCATTGCATTGCACACACGATAACTGTATTAATGTATTACGCAGGGCAACACAACAAGCTATTCAACTCCAGTACAATATTGCTCCACTTTATATAGATTTCCCGTAAAAAAAGAGATCTAAATCAACTGGTTTTGTATAGCTTGATTATTCGTCGTGTGTTAGATCCCACGTGAATAGTTTTACATAATACTTTGTATTGACAATGAGATACGCTCTTATTTTTCGCATATCCTGTTATGTCTAGCTATTAAATCAGCAATACGTATTTTCAGATGTAGACTAACATCACGCCCCTAACTCCCAAAGGGCATGGCAGAGGTGTACCCAATATTTCGTTCAGAAATGTTTTCAAATTGCAGGTTAGGGCAATCATTCACGGGGTTGCGGGTTGTTCGGAAGAGATACCGCGGCCCCGGATCGTAAAGGGCAATAGAAGGAACATGGGTGGGTTTTAGTCAGTACAAGTCTGACACTCCCCCCCCCCCCCGCTCCGCCCAGGGCGGAGGAAGTTTTTTGATAATTTCCCACCTCAAAAAAAAGGGCCATCATTCGGGAACAAAATTAGATTCCGAGGCTTCTATCTAGTGAAAAGTTCATGAGGAAAAATACTGATGACAATATTTGCCCTGGGTATTGAAACCAGGTTCTCATGTTTACCATGAATGATGTGTCCATCATCTTGTAAAAATATTATGATTACAAAGTGTGTCCATGGAGTTTCTTGCCCATTCTTCTCCACAGAGATCTGGTTTTTGAAATGGGCAACTACGCTACGTTCACAAGTTATTTTGCCTTGTTATTGTGGCTTCTTCGTTTTGTTTTTGACATTCAAAACTGCTGTAACGGTCTAATTGAAATAAATGATTTAAGTTTGAGTTTAGCAGCGTTCCTGTATGGAGTATTGCAGCCACCTATGGGATGGCTCGGCAAAATACCAGCTCGCTGCACTCGACTCGGTGGAACGCAGAGCCAAAAGGCTCATAGGCGATGAGATGCTTGTGTCCAAGCTTCACAGCCCGGCGCACAGGCGTAACGTTGCCAGCTTGTCGGTTTTCTACAGATTGTACTTCGGAGAGTGTGCGCTGGAGCTCCATGATCCCACCATCTCCGTTTTACTACCAGGCTACCAGACGCACGGCAGGGTACCACCCGCACTTGGTCGATATACCGTCTTGTCGTACTAAGCGCTTTTCCTAAACATTTATTGTGCGCACGGCCAAGGTGTGGAACTCTCTGCCAGCTTCTGTGTTCCCTACCACATACGACCCGTCTGCCTTCAAAACAAGAGTTAATAGACATCTTCTGGGCTCGCTCGCTCCATCGTAGACCTCATCTGTCGCTTACCATCAGGCGAGATCGAGGTCAAGAGTGAGTTCATTCTAAATTAAAAAAAAAGCATGTCTGTGGCAAGCATCATAATATCCTCAATTCAGTGACGTTTTTTAACCAATTTTCCCAACTAAAAGGTCTGCTGGAAGAGATTTCTTTATGAAATAAGCAGTACCTTTTCTCTGTTTTTTTTCATAATATGTGTTTTGTGTTTACTTAAATAAATAAAAATATATCGCTGATCTCGGAATTCTCGGATCCGTGTCAATATTGCATTCGTTTTAATAGTATCCGGTGTTTAGTTATAAAAATCCTTAACCCACACGACCGGCACATATTTACGATCAAAACATTTTTCTTGGCACGTGTTACTGTGACGTGGAGATCACGAGACACGCCCCCAGAAAAAATAAACAGAGTTTTTAGAACACACGCGTATTACTGATCTTGTGACTCTCTCATTATGTAGAACTAGCCTCTGTTGGTGTCTGGCAACCGGATCAACGCAGGATGGATGATATCTCGACAGAACACTGGAACAACTTGTGAACCACGGATACGGAACTTGAGGGAAGTTAAAGAAGAATATATACAAGTCCGTGATAAGACCTGTTGTACTGTATCGGTCAGAATGCTGGCCTGTAAAAAAGATGAATGAAAAACGATTGCATGTGGCGGAGATGAGAATGTTGAGATGGATGTGTGGTGTGACAAGAATTGATAAAGTAAGGAATAATTTGAGAGAAAGTTGGAAAGTTGCGCCTGTTACAGTAAAATTGAAAGGGAGTCGTTTGTCTTGGTATGGACGTGTAATGAGGAGGGACGAAGCGCATGTGATTAAATGAGTGTTAGATATGAATGTTGATTTCTGGGGAGGGAGGGAAAGGAAGGCCAAAGAAAATTAATTTTGATATTTCAGATTGTGTGTGGCGAATCGCTGGTGCATTTTGTACCTCATGAGGAAACTAACATGCCTTTTTTCAGATGGTCAATCATCAAATGACTCTGGGCGGAGCGGAAGGACTGAACCCCATTCATGTTCCTTCTTTTACCCTTGTGTTTCGGGGCCGCAGTATCCCTTTCGAACCAACCCGCAACCCCGGCAAGCAGAGACCTTAATGCCCCCCCTTAGATATCCACCGTGTTTGGTACATAATTCTCGACGGCATGTCATACCAAGTCAAAAGCCTATGGGGGCACAAAAAGTCTGACACCAAATTAGGCACTTACAACACGATGAAGAAAACTACTCATATCCAGAACTGTGTGCTATCATAAAGATCGTTCAAGTATTAATGGGAGGTGTGTGCTTTTTGTTTAACAACTAAAATAGATTTGCGAATGTGTCTGCGACGGCATGCCAACCGCCCACTGCTATGCGGTCGTCACTGGTTGTAAATATAACATGTTTTTGCAAATATTTTCAACGCATTTTACTGGATTAAACTGGATTTTGAAACGAAGCGTTTACTTGCATAATCTTGGCAGATGTGGAAAGTTTAGTGATTTTTAAGCTGTTTGCTCACAACATTGCCAATTTTTTTTTTTCAAAGTTCAGATTTAGAAAGAAACAGAAAAAAAACTTATTATTTTTTTCTAATCTTCGTCTGTTTTTTTTGTGAAGTGATTAATCTAAGCTTTTAAGGAATAATTCATGTTAAAAAAAGTTTTTTTCGATATAGGTACCTCAAAGCTTTCTTTACTCAGGATATTTTTCGTCCCAGAAGTAGTGGGATATATCTCATCCTCCACGTGACCGTGGCTAAAAAGCTAGTCAACTATAAATAAATCGTCACGTCATTAAAAAGTAACATAATCAGCTAGTTAAAAATTAATTGCCATATTTTGAGGAAATACCGATAAATTTTAAAATACTATAAAGCTGCTGTTTTCCTCAAACTACGTTATAGCAAATAGCACAAATTATATTTTTGTACTTACAAATAGTTCACAAACTAACCCAAATTCCCACAGGCAAGTTTTGTTTTCCTGTTGTTCAAATTGGTTTAACTGAAAAGGTAAAACTAATTACTAAGTGACAAATTTTAGGTTAACAACTCATGGATACGAAAAAGGACAATGATTCAATTAATGTAATTAACAGAAATCCCATCGAAAATGGGTGACTGTTCACCATACATAACAATTTATACATGGGATGATTATCAAATAGGGTTCTCTTAAAAATATAGTTCTAAGCGATAAGGTTTCTTTTTTTTTAAATCGTTGTCCCACACTAGGAATTTCTCCTGTATCGTGGGCGCGTTCACAAACATTTATACCCACATACACAAACAGCTCGACCCGTAACAACTATCTGGTAGGCCATACAGATATTTGTTCCGTGCGGGGATCGAACCCGTAACACGCAGCGCAGTCGGTCGCTCAGCCACTGCGCCAACCGTATCGTCGATGGATTTAAGGGAAGAGGAAACGCCTAGCCTCTCATGCATAAGATTATGGGTTCAAATCCGGGCAACCATTGTGACTTTTTCAATTCATATGTAGGTACTTTCTAAAGTTTTTTTTTATAATTGAAAGGGTATACTCCCGAAAGGGTCCCTTATCAATGTATATCTGTATTGCTTCAGTAGTTTATGAGTTATCCTTACTAATTTTATAAAAACGAAAGTGAATTTGTTTGTTACGTCTTCACGCCTAAATGGCTAAACCGATTTTGATGAATTTTGGTACAGAGATAGTTGAGCCCCTGAAGACGGACATAGGCTATTTCTTTATTTAATGTGAGAAATGAGGGAGAAAGAGGGAAGAAAACGGCAAACTTAACTTTGCTATTACAATAATTAATTCGCAAAGGCAAAAACTACAGGCACCTGCAAATCAGGAACGGGGAACTGTGTTACCCCGAATTTAACGCGAGTGAAGCCGCGGGCAAAAGTTAATCTTCTATATTACCTATTCTTTCTTCTAATGAATGATATGCTTATATCTTTTAGTAGTAATGAAAAATCAATACACGATAAGAATTTGTGTGAGATTAGGCTGAAAGGACTGAGCTAAAAAACATTTTTGGCAAAAAAAAAATTTTGACTTTCAAAAAACACAAAAAAGCCAGAAAATAAATACTTCGGGAAGTCATTCTTTTTGTCTTTATCTAGAATCGGTGACTAAGATTTTGGACTAGCATAGCCGTTTTTCCACTCAACACCTGGAGAACCCTAGCTTAAGAGGACTAACCCCAATCTCTACTTACTTTGCTTCGTGTCCAACAGGAAGTCAGCAGGTTGCCCCAACGAGTTGATCAACCCGCTGTAGTTCGCTGCCGTGGAGTTCAGTACTGATGCCGTCGCATTGGCAGAAGTGCCGTTGACGATAGTGACGTTCTTCCATGGCTCTAGTTGAGGCAGCGCTGGTGAAGTCCACGCGAGGATTGTGCCGCCCGCCACCGCGGCGATTGACGCTGTGAATAAGAAAACTGGTTTAAGGCGCGGTAACAAGCTAATCTTTAGGTATTCGCGGAAGTGAGGCTAGCTGCTTACTAAGCATGGTCTGACACAAGTACACGACAGTATTGCACCGAAAGAATAGAAATAAGGTCGAAAATATTTCGGTGTTTAATTTTATTTGAATTTCATGTCCGCCAAAATGTAGGTGATTTTGCAGTTTTAATTGAATATAAAAAAAATACAGTTCCGTGTTTGAAAAATTTTAGATATCTCTTTAGTCTATAACATTTCCTTTGTTATAGATATAAAAAAATATTATGGTTGTCGCTGAAAAAAATGAGAATTTCGAGACGTTTAATTTTTGTTCGTGGTCTTTTTAAACATTGTTTTTTTTTCGTAGTACTAGACCACTTTTGCAAACTTATTTTGTTTTAAGTCTTTACATTATGTATTGAACTATACTAACACGGTATTTTTTTTTTTTGGCTAGTGGCATGTACGGCTAACTTTGCGACGAAAATCTAGACGTTTTGCGAAGTGTTTGCTTTGTACAGCGCCTTAATAAAAGGCAAATTGACGGCACGGTTGGCGCAGTGGCTGAGGGATCCACTGCTGCACGGAAAAAATATTTGTAAGACCTGCAGATAGTTGTTTCGTGTCTGGCTGTTTGTGTATGTGAGTTTAAATGCTTGTAAACGCACCCACGATCCAGGAGAAATTCCCAGTGTGGGGCAACGTTTAAAGAAAAAGAATGTATTATTACATTTTCTTATGTCTAGATCTAGTCGTGCAGTATTTGAGAGTAAAGACCGATTAGACTTTGAGGGTTAAAAGTTTGGAATCACGCCATAACATCTACTTTTCCTGCTCTGGGTGGAGCATGAAGAAGTGTCAGACTTTTACTGACTAAAACCCACCTGCGTTCCTTCTTTGTCCTTTTGTGTTATGGGACCACGGTATCTCTTTCGAACCTCTGGCAGGCAGTGGCGCTGGTTGCCTCTCAGCTTTGCTGACATCTCTTTGAGTCGCGCGTGGAACATGAATGCGCATCAAAACGGTCTATCGTCACTAGACGGACGGATGGAGAGCTACCCATTGCTCACCGTCCACAGACCCGCGTTGCTCATCCCATTACAAGCCATTCAGTACATACACATAAAATTTATACATCCCTATGAGAACAACATCCATGATTCATCGAATTAATAAAAACAATGATATCAGAATTCATTCATGATCTTAATGCACTCACATTGGTCAATGAGGTCGCGTTTCGGGTTACAAAATAACCAAATCAACATAGTATGCGGATAAAAGAGGAACTAAGACAAAATGTACTGGATTTTGACATATGTCGTTGTAAGTAGCGCCACCGTGACATGCCAAGATATTGTGGTCGTCGTAAAAATAGAGTGTCAGTTGTGGCCAATATTCGGCTACTAATTGAGTTGTCAATGTAACATTTATTTTTGTTTATGACGAGTCAAACGGTTTTAGTATTGGCATTGTTTTAAATAATGCTGTTAGGCAATATTTATTAGAATAGTAACAAGAAGCTAGTGGCTAAATAATGGCATCTTATGGTTAAGCCGCACTCGCCTAGGGTTTTCTATGGATGGGTGACCACCCGTTACATACCGAGTTACCTCCATGCCTCGAAATGCACGTTAAACTATTGATCCCGGCTGTCATCAGATCAGATCTTTGACAGTACAAGTAGTCAGTATCCTGAAAGCCAGCCAGTCTTACCAAGGGGTATCGTATTACCCAGTACTAACTGGGTTGTGGATGTCAGATAGGCAGTCGCTCCATGTAAAATACTGATATTCAGCTGCATCCGGTTAGACTGGAAGCCGACCCCAACATAGTTGGGAAATGACAAAACAGCTGTTGGTGGTAATGTGGTCACTCATAAATAATACAATATAGTGAGAATACTTTCATCATCACTTCAGTCCGCAATCTCCCACTGTTGGGCATAGGTCTTCGAGCGCTATACAGTCAGCAACAGGGATGAGTAACCAGGCTTATCAGATTTAGTTGTTTTTTTCTTATAGGTGTCTAAGAAAACACGTCTTCGGCTGAAGACGTTTTCAATCCAAATTTAATTGATTAAATTAGGTTAGTTTGTTTTCTATGAAATAAATTTTACTTTATTCGAAAATATTCATGGTTTTTAGGGTTCCGGGGCCTCAAGAGGAAAAACGGAACCCTTATTGGATCACTTTGTTGTCCGTCTGTCTGTCTGCCAAGACCCTTTATCTCGAAAACGCGTGGAGGTACTTATCAAGTTTAAATTTAAACTACTTACTCAGGTCTGTGGGCCCTTGGTGTTAGGACATAAACAGCCATATCTTTTGAAAGCGTAGGTCTTATAAGATTGATTTTTTTTACACAGCACACATGTACAGACGCCAGCAGGTCAAGCTACCCGAAACTGACTATTTTTCCCAATGAACCTTGAACCTAATACTTTAGAAATAAAGTCGAAAATCTATCAAAGAAATCTGACAGATTGTAGTAGCTTGATGTGTACCACAGAGTTGAGTGCCAATATGGTTTTAATTTTAACTCGATACCTGCACGCGTTCCAAAGACAAAGGATCTTAACAGACAGACAGACAGACGGACGGCAAAGTGATCAAAAAAGAGTTCAGTTTTTTAACTTTTGAGGTACAGGACCCTAAAAATACATGATCTTCACCAAGTCACATGAGAACTCACAGATTCGATTATCCTTATTCTACCGCAATTAACCATAAACAAAAGCCCAGAGTCTTCTTAAACGTCAAAACAATATATTTAAACATTACAAAACAACCATTGCCGTTAACAAGTCAATGCACTGAAGGTGCCTTTTCAAAAAGAGGTAAGCAGAGGTCATGCGTGCACTGTTTATTGTAAACAACGTAAACCCAATGCATAATCATTACTTTGTCTATTAAAACAATAGCCGGCATTAACTAAACAAGTAACATCAATATTTAAATAGAAACAGGATTATGTAAAGAACAATGGACGGGCTATGCGTATTGTTATTTGTCATCTGTCTGGCCTTTTTCCAACTTTGTTGGGATAGCTGAATACCAGTATTTTTGATGGAGCGACTGCCTATCTGACCTCCACAACTCAGTTAGTACTGGGTAATACTAATCCCCTTGGTAAGACTGGTTGGCAGGCTTTCGGGACACTGACTACCTGTAACGACTGCCAAAGATCTTCAAATGACAACCGGGACCAACAGATTAACCTGCTTTCTGAGGTGCGGAGTAAACGTGGTATGTAACAGGTGGGCACACATCCACAGACCAACCTAGGCAAGCGCGGTTTAACTTAAAATACGTGATAACGTCTTATTGGTGATATAAGTTATCACCAGTAGTGACATCTAAAATGAAATTAAGTACTAATTTAAAGTTTTTTTTCGAGCCAAGTAACAGATGGCCCTACCATCTTTATGAAATGTCGCTCGTGAGGTTTTGGTGTGACACAAGTTTCTGAACATGTCACCCGACTAAAACGATTTTAAAGACGTTATCACGTCAAAAACTACCTTAACGGCTGCTATTATTTGGGCACGAGTATTGTTATCCTTCCTACTAATATTATCAGTGCGAATGTTTGCGAGGATGGATGGATGTATGGATGTTTGTTACTCTTTCACGTTAAAACGGCTGAACGTATCTTGATGAAATTTGGCACAGAGGTAGATTATAGTCTGGAATAACACATAGGGTACTTTTTTCGATCATTACGCGGGCGAAGCCGCGGGCGCCACCTTGTATCCTATATTGGGACTGTGCGAGAGGGTGAGAAGCCCGTGGCTAAATAAGAATCGCCGCTCAGGTCAGTCTTGGGGTAAAGCCGTGCTTGCCTAGGATGGTGAGTAGATGGGTGACTAAAATAAAAACCATTCCAAAAGTCATTTATTAAAACAGCACTTTTTGAACGTCATTACAGAAGACCCCCAAAACGCACACCCTTGACCACTTCCTAGTGTTTTACCTGGTAAGAATAAGTGGCGGAACAAAATCTCCAGCAACTGTCTGATAGGTTTGATGAACCAAACTTTATACAGTAACTAGATTTAGCCCGCGGCTTCGCTCGCGTTAAATTTGGGGTAACACAGTTCCCCTTTCCTGATTTGCCTGCTACCTGTAGTTTTTACCCTTGCGCCTTATTGATTGTAATAGCAAAGCCAAGGTTTCCCTTTTGGGAGAAAGAGGGAAGAAAAGGGAAACCTGTGAGTGAATGAGCTTCCCACTTTAAAAAAAACCCTGTGTTCTATGCCTATGTCTTTCTCTAGAGTCCCAACTATCTCTGTACTGCGGAGACAGTCTTTGAAAATGACGAAGAATGAGGAGAGAACCCTTTTTTTTTGGGGTGGGTAATCATCAAATAACTTCCCCCGCTTTGGGCGGAGCGGGGGTAGTGTCAGACTTGTACTGACTAAAACCCACCCGTGTTCCTACTATTGCCCTTTACGTTCCGGGGCCGCGGTACCTCTTTCGAAGAACCCGCCACCCCGGCAGGCGGAGGCCCTGGCAGGCCCCTCTGCTTTGCTGACATCTCTTTGAGGCGCGCGTCGACACGCCCTGTCGTCAATAGACGGACGGACGGTAAGCTAAGGAGATAATATAATGTTAAATGAAGGATACATACCTGCAACAGCGGCTATGTACTGGTTGAGTTTCCTGCTCTGTCCGCCCTTCTCCTGGACGTCCAGCATATGCATTGTTGGCTTATCCATCTTTGTTATTTATCTTAGCCTGGTACTCGCATTCTGGAACAAGAAGAAAATCCTTATAAAAGCGAAAGTGAGTTTGTTTGTTTGTTACGCCTTCATGCCTAAATGGCTTAACCGATTTCGATGAATTTCGGTACAGATATAGTTTGGACCCTAGAGAAAGACATAGGCTATGTTTTTAAAGTGAGAAATTAGGGAGAAAGAGGGAAGAAAAGGGAAAACTTAGCTTTGCTATTAGAATAAATCAGGCGCAAGGGCAAAAACTACCGGTAGCTGCAATGGTACCTGCAAATCAGGAAAGGGGAACTGTGTTACCCCGAATTTAACGCGAGCAAAGCCGCGGGCAAAAACTAGTACTTATATTAATAAAATGAACGTGGACGTAGCTAAAGTTACCTATGCAAGAACTTTCGTTTTCCTAACCGCTGCTACCCACCCTCACCGGAACGAAGCGTGATATTATGTTTTGTTATTCCTCGAAAGATGCACTCGAAAGATGATCTTGGTGTTATGTGAGAACCTACTTATTTATTAATGATAAATAAGTAGGGTAGATTTAGTTACTGACACACAGTGAACGACTGGTGCGTCAGACCAATATATCAGCTTAAACGTTCCGGTTGTATTATTCCAAACATTATCCACCTTCGTACGTGACAGTTGGCGACGAGGTCAAAGTACAAGTAACGCGTAATTCGTAAAATGGAAAAGTTTCCGCTACAGTTTCGGTCGGAACATTAACAATATTTAATCATGAACATCAAGACAAGAATGGCAATTGTACAAAGAACGACTCGAACAGTGGTTTCTTGCGAACGAAATCGGGGTAGATGTGGATAAGATTCGCTTTACCGAATGTTAAAAGTAATGATTGTGATATAGAATTGAATAAAGAGAAACTAGAATTCGTAGATAAAACGGTTTTCCTGGGAATTACGCTTGATTCAAGGCTTCAATGGGGTTCCCGTTTAACATCCCTTGCGGCGCGGCTAAGTTCAGCAGCGTATGCTGTTAGAAAAATCCGTCAATTTACTAATGTAGATACCGCGAGACTGGTTTATTTTAGTTACTTTCATAGTATTATGTCTTATGGCATTTTGTTATGGGGACGGGCTGCAGACATCGAGTCTATTTTTATTCTGCAAAAAAAGAGCCATCAGAGCCATATATATATAATCTCCGTAGGCGCGATTCTCTAAGGGAACTGTTTAAGAACATTAACATCATGACAGTACACTGTCAATACATTTATGAAAACATAATGTATGTACTTATGAAAAAAATCTGCATCTTTTTGGTAAAAGAGGTGACAGACATAATTACAATACCAGAAATAGGAACCAATTAGTTCAGCCGGGCTTCAGACTCGCTAAAGTAGACAAATCTTTCATGGGGTACTGTTTAAGGTGCTATAATAAAATTCCACAAAGTATCCTTGAACTGAGTGAGACGAAATTTAAAACATGCATTAAACGCACACTATGTAAACAAGCATATTAAATAAATAAATATCTTGGGACAACTCACACACGGCTATCTGATCCCAAGCTAAGCAGAGCTTGTGTTATGGTAACCAGACAACTGATATACATACTTATATAATTTATAAATACATACATATTATAGATAAATCACACCCAGACACAGAACAAACAATCATGCTCATCACACAAAGTTTGTCCTGGGTGGGAATCGAACCCACGACCTCCGGCTCAGCAGTCAGGGCCACTGACCACTAGACCAACAGGCCCGTCATAAGTTGGACGATTAAATTACTGACAAAAATGCTTGGCTCAATGTCGGTCCTGCTCCACAAGAACAGGGGCGAATAAATTGATAGCATTCAATAGTATTGTTGGAGCTGCTGAAGATTGTACAACTATCTTTGCATTGTATATATTCAATTTCTTAGCATTATATAATAGCATAGCCCAAACTGTGTGAGTACTATGTACTACAAAGCTATCATTCAATGGAAACCTACGTCTTTTCTTGGCTAATTTGCTCTGGCGGTTGAGAGCATGTCATGCTCACTTAAATGTCTCGCTGATGGTGGCGGGTGTGTCGGGTCATTTTGCTCCCTTCAAAATGGTCGAGCTGAATGGGGCTGATCCATACGTCATGTTCGTGAACGGGCACTGTCAGTTGGGACTGGTCATCTCTTAGCTACCACGGTTTGTTTTAATTCATCTATTAAACTCTTGCTAATTTTTGCTTTTACTCTGGACGCTCTAAATGTGCTCGTTTTTCTACATCGTTCTCACATTATGTATAATCTCAACATGAATGATGTATCCATGATTTTATAAAATATTATGATTTAAAAGAGTGTCCATGGAGTTTCTTGCCCATTCTTCTCCGTATAGATCTACGCTTTGGAATGGGCAACTACAGTACTTTCACAAGTTATTATGTCTTGTGACTGGGACTGTAGCAGCATCTTTTTTTTGTTCTTGTTTTTATGACATTCAAAAGTGCCTGTAATGGTCGAATTAAAATAAATGCTTTGAGTTTGAGTTTGAACATTACGGCAGATTATAAATCATATTACTAGTGTGTATAAGTAAATAACTTTTTTATTTATTCAATCACGGGATTGATCTCTACTACAAACCCCGGGATTTGAGGCATATCCACATTATTATCTCGCTATATGAAATCAGTGTAAGTACATAAATAACTCTATCTAATTCCGACCTCTGGTAATAAGCAGGATGTTGTTGATTAACTTGAGAAAGAAGTGTGACGGTTCCTTGTAGTGAAATCATCATGTACCATCTTTATCGAGCCTTCCAAGTCCCGACCGAGGAAACACTCGCAAATACGCAAATGCAGGCGGAAAACCAGAGTAAACAAAGGTTTACCTAGTACCAACTGGATTAATAAACAAAATAGCATGTTAATAATATGAAGATTATACAATATTTACGATTAAAATAAACATTTTACTACCGCTATTCAGGTTAAAATTACCAAAACTGGTTTGTAAGCCTATCATGAACGTGTTCCATTGGTATTTCATTAAGATTATCTGAGATATTAACAAGTATCGCGACCTTGGAGTGACCGCTGTGGGCTGTTCTAATAATCTGCTTAATTGTGCTAATTTGCTCAGCAAATACCTCTTTACGAGTACCGTAACTATGGTTCTGTTAAATCGTATTCTAAAATCGCAAGTCATTTGAATAAGTAGGAAAGTATTTTTTTTTAAATGCAGTGTTGCGTTCTATTTTTATCTGTTTTAAAAAAAGAAGGAACTTCTATGTTCGACCGTATTTTTTTCTTTTCTATTTATTTTCACCGATTACTCCGATAACTGTGGACTTATTTTTTAAATTCTTTTTTTATTCGAAAGGAAATACTTCTGAAATGGTCCCTTATGAAATTTATTTATATTGCTTGGGTATCTATAAGACTTTGATGAGATGATAATCTTTTAGTAAGTAACATTTATTTATTTATTTATTTATTAACCACTAATATGGAAAATGAATACTCGATAAAAAATATGTGAGATATCATCTTACCATAAATAAAAAAGCTGTAATAAAAACCTTTTTTGCAAAAAAAGCCGACTTCCACTTCGGTAGAAAAAACTCAACGAAACAAAAATGAGTCACCGACTTCCGAAAGTAAGTTTTTGTCCACTTCTATAGTTTTTTTTCTCTCTCTCTCTAATCTCAAAACTCAGAAGATTTGTTCTAGTCTTTTGTTCTAAAGTTTAGCCTATAAACATGCTAGATCCATCCTTAATTCCGTATTTTTCTGTCCCATTCGACCTCCGGATGCAGTAAACAGATGCAATTGTAACAGGGGTCAAATCAAGCGCATTGCCGCACTAACGAAGCTCAATGGACCAAACGAGGTGGTCTCCAGTCATGCTCTCGATCGACAGATCCATAAGACTGTATTGTGTTCTTATTTCCGGACTGTTGGGATTCGTAGGGCTGACCCAAGGACTTGTAAGGAGGCTAAATAAATATTGAGTATTTCATTTGATCCCCCAACTAAGGGCATTTTAGGTACTATCGCATTCTGATCTTTATCAATCTGTATATTAATAGAACATACCACCGTTTTTGACAATTTTTTTACATTATTGCAATTAGGGTTTTGATTGCCACTTTGCATATATTTTGCATTTTTACCATACAAGGTCAAAGAAAAGCTGAATGGATTTAAGGAATGTGTTATTGTCTTCTGATAGGAGAGAATTGAAGACGAAAACGTGTTGCGCCGACCCCAAATAGAATAGGACAAGGGCAGGAAAATAATGATTGCCTACAGTACTACAAGGATTTGGTTGGATATTTCAATAAAATGCGCATATATCCTTTTAAGATTACAATTTTAAATTATATTTTTAAGTTACATGTTATATCAAAACCTATCTTATGTTTTACTAAGTTCTATCTTTAAAACGACCTGAGTATTTGAACATTATGGATACCTTCACGATCTACCTTTAAATTAATTAATTATTAATCTTATACTACTGTTTAAGCTTCTTGATTAGTTAAACAATGTCCGAATTCGATTATTTATAATGTTCCAAAATCATTTTTAACTCTTAAAAATTGTGCTTACTCATAACTGGCGTAATGTTTATTGTAATGTTCACTTTTGCCTACCCCTTCGGGGGATATCAGTTGTGATGTTTTATTATATCCTAAAAACTACATAAGGAATCCGGAATGTTGTATACAAGATGCTATATCTCCAAATCTCTAGCAGCCCTACTCAGAATGATGAATGCTTAAGAATGACTCTTCGTATCGAGTATACCAAGGATTTTTATTAGTATTCATAAGTTATTGCATAATTAGACAACAATTTTGGCAGAATGTGCTTTGGTGTGTGTGTATTCTCTTCTCAATCTTGTGGGATCTCGACGGTTATATATTGGAGTTCTTCAAAAAAGTACCAGCTTGCATTATAAAGTTAGGGTTATATCTTTAATTATCTGAAAAGTGGTTAACATGATGTTAAAGGACTAATACCGCAAAATGCTATGAAGCATTTTTTTGTATACAATAAACGCTTCATTGACCTTTGTGGAGTTCCCCCAAAGTTGGGGTCCATACCTGGTAAAGAAGGGACAGACAAAGGCACAGATAATATAACACTACCCTATGGTAAGCAGTAAGAACGTCAGCTTCACGGGCAGTACTTCTTTAACGTTTAAGAGCAAACACAAACTGATTGAGTTTCTTGCATACAATGTTCTATTATGTAGTTTCCAGTTACAATGCTGATCAAGTTTGAGTCCAAGAAGTTTGTTTTATCTACACTAGCTTCGTTGATTGGTTGACCTTGACGATTGACTTTAAATGTTACTTGATTTGAGTTGTAATTTCGAAAATAATGCATTTGGTTTTACTTAGGTTTGCACAGAGATAAATAATATCAAGCCATTTTAAAACAGGTTGTTTTCGTGAGTTGTATCCGATTTGCTATGATTTGTAAAAATGACAATGATTCATGATAAATGATAAATTTTTGAAGATGAAATACCATCAGCACAAAGTATATACTGTTGTAAAGCTGCGGACAAATCTTAATATATAAAACAAAGTCGGGTTTGTTCGAACACTTATAAGTCGAGAACGGCTAGACCGATTTTCATGATTCTTGATTTTTTTATTTGTCTCCGTGCCGAATAGCAGAATAAGTATTAAAATATACGTAAAAAAGAAAAACAAGACGTGATTTTGATACACCCTTTGACGACGCACGTTCTATTTGGTAGGTAAGGTAGGGTACAGTACCCTACCCGTCCTGCCAAATAGAACGTGCGACCTACCCTACCTTACCTACCTAGGTAGGGTAGGGTAGGTAGGGTAGGTCGGGTAGTTAGAAAGGTAGAAAATTGCATTGCAACGCATGCCGGGGCACAGCTAGTTATTAATAAAGAAAAGTAAAGGGCCAAGCATGCATCCCTGGGGTACACCTGATTTGATTTTACTATGTACAGAAGGGTATGCTGTAGACACATTATTTTCATTTGTAAAATTAATTTCTACTCTTTGTTGGTGGTCAGATAAGTAGCTATACAGTGATCTAATCCATAAATATACCTCCGATTCCGTAGTTATTGCATTTTTTGCACAAGTAAATCGTGATGGACAAAGTCAAATGCTGCCAACGTTGTCAATTTACTCCTTTCAAAGCTTTTTTTTGTTCTCCTTTCATAATTCCGAATTTTCCCAGATAGTATGTGAGTCTACGATGCATGATCTAATTGTTTTATAAAAAGCAGAAAAGAATAGCAGAGCAGTAGGGAAAACAGGTGCCGCTTGACGATAGTGGAAACGGACGATAGACTTCCTGTCTGAATTCTAACATACACAAATCTTAAACAAACAGAACACGTAGGTACCATCGAAGACACTGACGGACTGACGCCTGACCAGTTTTTACCCTTTTTTTTCGGATGGGAAATCATCTAATGACTTCCCCCGCTCTGGGCGGAGCGGGGGGGCATGTCAGACTTGTACTGACTAAAACCCACCCATGTTCCTTCTATTGCCCTTTACGTTCCGGGGCCGCGGTATCTCTTTCGAACAACCCGCAACCCCGGCAGGCGGAGGCTCTGGCAAGCCCCTCTGCTTTGCTGACATCTCTTTGAGGCGCGCGTGAAACACGAACGCGCCGTCGACACGGCCTGTCGTCAATCGACGGACGGACGGTGAGCTACACCAGTTTTTACCCTTATGCTCTGAGTAATAAGGTTGAAAAGTGGTCAGTCTTCGGTAGTACACAGCCCACAGACGAACTCTGTTTTCTCGCATTCCGTTCTTTGAACTAATAGACAACGCAATATTTGTAGCTCAAGGGCACTGAACTCACGACCTTGGATTACACGTGTAAATCCGGTATTGTCTACTCACTATTGTATTAATTTCCCTCAAATCTTGTTATACGTGGAATTAGTTTACTTATACACAAAGATTTTTCTTGCTAATAAGAAAAAAGAATAAACTGTAAAAAAAAACCAATTTTCTGAGCTCATACTTCAAGTAACTACCCCAAAAATGGATCAAATATTCTGTCTGTAGAGTTGAGTTCCGCTAATTAATTTACATCGACCCTTTGTACGAGACACTTTTACAGTCCTAGTCAGTTGCTACGGACACTAATGGACAGGCCGGGAGACCGCCTCCACAAGCGATGCCACGCAACACAACGTAAGATATTTTATTTAATCTAATCCTATTTCACAAGAGGAAGTCGTCGCTTATTCTGTTAACCTATTCATTTATAACCCAAAGTTTATTCCTGTAAGTCCTTACAATGAGACAAAAATAGTACAGTCTTGTCATGGACGGTCGCTATTGTATCGCTAACTGGTTGTGTTTAGTAGAAGATAGAATATTCTTTATTATGTATGTACAATAGGGTAGTTTCCAGGGTCAAAGTAATAACATTCGATTTAGTCCGTCTTTTAGATTATTCAAAAATAAGGGACATGTATTTTTTTTTATTTGTAAATTAGACCAAAAATTACAAAGATGTAGCCCATTACAGTTACATGTGACGACACTCGTTGTGAAAAAATGGAGCAACGCGTGACGTCAAACTTAAAAAATACGTGTCCCTTAATTTGAATAATGTAAAAGACGGTTTTTTTGGAAACTAGCCTATTGTACATCGAATAAATTACGGTAGATATAAAAGTTATAAACAAGGTGACTATTTTATAAAAACAAAGACGTTATACACTAAAGGGTGGAAGAAACAAAAACGACCAAAAAATTGGTGCCTCGTATCTATAACTAAAAAAAACCTTATTCCGTTACCTACTAAATGAAACCTTACGTTCTATAAATGCATTCTCATTCTCGGCCTACATAACACGTAATATAATTCTCAGCAAAAACATTTCAGTCAAATAGTAGTGTAGGAAAATGCACAGCAAATGCTAATAAGCCATACTTGAAGATTGTTATCAGAGTATTAGCAAGGAATAGTTTGCGATTGACACCCTTGAATCACTGAAGTGCCTCTTACATGAGAATACCACGATATTCACGACAAATAAGTGCAGTTAAAACATGAAAGGAATGTGGTTAATGGAATCTTAATTTGATACGGATAGTTTTGGTTCATCCCTAACGTGATCTGATCGTGCTTTCGATTAGGCAACTACAGTACTTTCACAAGTTATTATGTCTTGTGACTGGGACTGTAGCAGCATCATTTTTTTTCATGACATTCATAAGTGCCTGTCATGGTCTAATTGAAATAAATTATTTGATTTGATTCGATTTTCGAATTATCATTTTTGTCTATGAACACATAAAACAATAGATGGACTGTGTGACAAGAAAGGATGTATCTGAGATTACGAAGGAAAAAAACCGGTTTATATCGCACTTGCCACAAGTACACACAAGATTAAAAACAAAAAACTTAATCTTATCACTAGAAAGAAAATAAAAAAGAAAGGAACAAATAAAATAAAAATCAAAGCTAATATTGTGTGTCTCACGGCTGCGCTAAATAGGCACAGTTCAGCAAATTGCCTACCAGCCCGACGCTGAATAGAAAAGTATGGAAAAACAGAAGATATTATGCTGCATCAACCACAAATAAATTGGATAAGGGTAGGAGAATAATGATGAGACGTTTTTATTTTATAGTAATAAGCATTGATGGACCAAAGTCGTGACGCAGTGACGACTTAACACGTTAGCTGCGGCACCAATTTTTGCATACTTTCCGTTCCTGCGGCACGAGGTATAATCGGCCCGTACCGTGACCAGACGTTAGGGCGACACGCGGTCTATTAGACCCCACCTCCTTTTACAGACTAAAATCCATTTTCTGGCGCGAAATCAAAGATAAATGAGAATTTTGGTCCTTATTGATATAGACAGTGAATTGATGAACCCTAATCCACCGTCGCCCCGGGATCTGATGGCTAGTTTAGGAATTATTAGCAAAACAAAATATGGGATCTTATACACCTCGTACCGCACTGAAATAGGGCAAATTTTCGCTGCGATTAGTGATGGGAAAAATAATATCGACGTTTTTAAACTGTCTTAACTACGCAAGACTTGACCGATTTTGATCAATTATATCTCATTAGATCGTTTTAAGGGCAAAACCTGGCAAAACAACACAAAGCTATCAAAGGATACATTTTTTTTTAAATAATCTAAATTGTGCTTGAAGGCGCCATAAAGAAAAAAAAACCGGCCAAGTGCGAGTCGAACTCGCGCACGAAGCGTTCCATTCTATACCATTAAGAGGCACCTATTACAGAGTTATTATTGGAAAATAATGGATTACGGTTTATGCATAAGGTTTATCTTTCTATTTGTATATGAAAATCTTAATGCGGTTCACAGAATAGAAAAAAAAGGCAACCAGAAGTAGAAAAGAAACTGTCCTATTTATTCTGCCTCGGGCTTTAAAAATACAATTATGTGCTCTCCAATCGACGTGATGCACAACACTGGTCGCGGGAAGCTCGCGTTGAGTGCGGTACGAGGTCAGGGGGGATATGGGACGTTTTAGCCTCGTTCCGCACTGCATTAAAATTATATTAATTCAGTGCGGCACGAGGCCTAAGACATCCGGTACCAAGGTAGGTACACCACCGAGTCCGGAACCATTAGTGATCTCAAATATATATTTATCTCTTTCCTACACTGGACCAAACCAAAGCTATGCCATTCGCACGACAGAGAAATTCACTTTTTTGCTTGCCGCACCACAGGGAAGTTGCATCAGGGGTGATTTAGGCCTCGCTTCGCACTTAACGTGTTAAGCCCCGTTCCAATAAACAAGAAACGACTCGTTTTGCTTACGGATGGTAGTATTTTGACATAAGTTCTATGAGACTTATGTCAAAATCTTACTATCCGTAAGCAAAACGACTCGTTTTTGTTTATTGGAACGGGGCTTTAGAGGCGTTTTTCAGAGATTGACCGGGGAGATCCACACAAAGAGAAAAGTTGGAGGTTATGTAGGAGACCTTTGCCTTTACTAAACGGAAAAACTAGCTGCATGTATACAGGCAAGAATTGTTTTTGATGAAATCCAAAAGCTTATTAGGGACATAATTGACTAACCAGATTGTCTAACCAGACACCACCATTTCTTTTATAAATGATTGGAAATATATAACTTCCAAGTAAATATATCTGCAGGTACAGGAAAGCACTAGTTGCTTTTCGTTCTTTTTAAAAAACGACTTTCTACAACACGAGCACCAGCTTTTCGGTAACTTTAGATCAATATCATCTGTTTTTTTTACATTTCTTTCATAGGTATTAACAATAAACTGTGAGTTCTAGTCCACTTCTATATATCTAGATTTGACCCCAAGAAATTTGCACATACCATAAAGTATTTAATAATGCCATGCCTTGACTATATTTTAACCATACCTAAGCAATAAATATGACTCAGTGAAAAATACTATTACAATTAACAATTTCTTACTACCTATTATAATATTACTAGATTACTTTTATAATAATAACACACGTGCCTTTGAAAATATCCATATTATTCCAAGAAGGTTGGTATGCGCAATCAATCGGCGCCAAATCTGTTCGTTTATCTCTTATCAGCTAGCCGTTATCAGGCAATTCATCAGGGATTGTGAAGTGTCATCGTATCAAACGACGGAAGCCTACTTGAAGTGGTTCAACCTTGGGTTTGTAAAGATGGAGCTACACGGAATGGAATACCTAGAAGAAAATACCTACGATGTCTGATGTCAATATCTCATCAGCATTTTTCTGCCCTTATAGCCCATGGAGTTTCTTGCCCATTCTTCTCCATAGAGATCCAACGCTTTGGAATGGGCAACCACAGTACTTTCACAAGTTATTATGTCTTGTGACCGGGACTGTAGCTTCAACATTTTGTTTCTTAACATTCAGAAGTGCCTGTAATGGTCTAATTGAAATAAATGGTTTTGAGTTTGCGTTTGAGTTTTGAGCTTATCGTAATTCATTTGGGATCCGCGCCGCATGTCTTCTCCTTCCATACTTCTCCATAACTCGACATCTCATAAGACATCTCCTTTCTTGCCATATCTTCCTTCATACTGTCCATTCATCGTTTACTTATTCACCCTCTACTCTTTTATCCACATGTTCCTCATTCCTTCGCATCACATGGCCAATTTATCATCATCATTTTCCTGCCCTTGTCCCATTTTATTTGGGGTCGGCGCAACACGTTTTCTTCTTCCATTCTCCCCTATCAGACGTCACGGCATCATTTACTTTTTTCTCCTTCATATCATTCCTTACACAATCCATCCATCTTTCTTTGGCCTTCCTCTCGCTCTCCGTCCATCAACATTCAGACCATCGGAAGGAAAGAAAGAAGAAAGAAAAAAAACATTTATTTGGCCCATGCCACAAGTGCAACACAAAATGAGATAAAAACTTAAAACTAAACGATAATAACAAATACGTAATTGTGTGACTCACGGCTGCGCCATCACTTTTTTAGTCACATGGCCAATTTATATTTGCAAAATTTAAATATCTCTTTGGCCCAAATTATGGGACAGCTGATTATGTTTCTGCAATTACAATAGTGATCCATTGATCGAAGGATCCAATGAAAAAAAATATTCAGTGTTATGATCACCCACACACTTAATTGTAGCATACTGGCTGTTCCTAGCGGTTTCACTCGCTTCTCAGCTTGTCTGTGTCGTAGCCTGATATTTTATAGTCTACTAGCTTCCGCCTGCGACTTCGTCCGCGTGGCATAGTTACTTTGAGCTAACGTGAAACCGCGTGAGGATCGAAAAAAAAAAACTTTCTATCCCCTTTTCTTCCCTCGTTCTCCCCCATATGTCCGTCTCCAGGGTCCCAACTACCTCTGTAACAAAATTCATCAAAATCGGTTTAGCCATTTAGACGTGAAGACGTTACTAACAAACAAACTCACTTTCGCTTTTATTATTATAGTAAGGAGTAAGGATTAATTTCGTAAAAGAATGCTTATTCAAAAAATCCAGTCAATCCAAGGAATCGCGTTCGCCCATACAAACTTTGCCATCCTGTTTGACTCCCAGTGAGCACCTACGTTCTAAAAGAACCCTCCATGCGAAATTTGAGACTCCTAACACTTGTAGATTCTGAGATTTCGTGAGGAGTGAGTTAGTGATTTTCCCTTTTATCAAAATAGTATGTAGGTACAGTCATTCTGTACAGGGTAGAAATGCACCAGAGTCAAAAAGTAAGTAGGTAGTTGTGTCCTACAAAAATGTTTATGCATATGAATGTCAAAACGTATGGAACAGCAGTTTTTAGGGTTCCGTAACTCAAAAGGAAAAAAACGGAACCCTTATTGGAACACTTTGTAGTCCGTCTGACTGTCTGTCAAGGCCCTTTTTCTCGGGAACGCGTGGAGGTATGGAGTTGAAAAAAAAATATACTCAATCTTGTTAGATCTGTGAAAAAACCAACCCTCTAAGTCTACGCAGTTTATGTCGCAAGTTGGTACGGAATCCTTGGTGCGCGAGGCTGACTCGCTCTTGCCCGGTTTTTTTAAGGAGAACGATGTATTGAATATACGGTAACCATTTGTACATTACAGACCCTTGACCCGTGACGAGTATCCGAGATATTAAAACGGTCAATTTTTTCTATCCTGTGTCGTGATAGGACAATGATGAGAGTGGGCAGCTTCCTTTAAAACGTTCATATCTTGCTTTGTTAGCATTTATATTTACCGTAGGTGGTTTGTGCGATTCGAGACTTTGAACTGGTGCAATTGAAGTGCAAATAACCAACCAAGTGCGAGTGTGAAAAATTATATAGGTAATCACTTTCTTCCTTATTAGCACTTTAGGTACATAAAAGACTTGCCGAAAGCACTTCTTCTTTCCGGCATTGCGGTAATTCCTTTGTTTCGTTTCTAGTTATGAAGATATTGAAGGTCAAAGTTCCAACTTTGTCGCAATTTTTGTTTGATCTTTCTTTGTCTTTTTAAAAAAAAAATTTTTTTTTGCAAAAAATAAAACCGACTTCAAAAAAAAACTTTTATTTTTTGCAAAAAAGTTTTTTATTCAGCATTTTTAGTTATAGTATTATGATATAATACGCAAACACGGTTATTTTTACCCGACTGCGCACCGCAAAAGAGGGTTATTAGCTTTTTAGTGCGTAGGTCCCGTCTTAAATACAAGCTTTAGTTCCACATCACGCTAACCAATTCATAAATCATAAATGCATCATCGCCTAGGGGATACAGCTGATACTTGATCTGATAATTATGTTTCTTAATGACTAGGTGAGGGGTGGGGAGGGGGTACGGGCACCCTGCTCCCACTCGCCTGCCTACTCTGGCGAAACCCATACTTAAACATGTGATTGCAGCAATCACGGCAGATTTGCTGTCATTTATTGAAGAGTTCCGTTGTATATCACTGAAGATCTATCACCAAATCACCTCAAAAAACTGCGATGACCTTCCAAATCATAGTGCATAGCGTTTTTTGTTCATTTGTCTTCGACAACCTCTACAATTATTCAACGTACACGAAGTCAATCTAATACGCATTATTAAAGATAACTCAAAAACTACTGGCCGGATCTTGATATTTTTTTTATGGGACCAAACGACAACCACCAGCTTTCGAATAAAAAAAGAATCATCAAAATCGGTTCACCCAGACTAGAGTTATGAGGTAACAAACACAAAAAAAAATTCAGTCGAATTGAGAACCTCCTCCTTTTTGAAGTCGGTTAAAAACTAGCTGTGCGCAGAAGTTTCACCCGCTGCTAAGCTCCTTTTCTTAGGGGGGTATTAGGATACCCCTTGGTAAGACTGGTTGTCACACTTTGAGCCACTGCAAACTACCAAAGATCTACAACTGAATGCCGCGACCAACAGCTTTAAACGTGCATTCCGAGGCACGGAGGAAACTCGTTATGTTACGAGTGATTTGATCACCATTCATGGAACAACCTGAACTTGGCTAAACCCAAAGATCGACTCTAGCGGCTGTCATTATTTAGCCATAAGCACCTCACACAGGTGCGTCTGTTATGTAATATAAGTAAATAGTTTTATCGCAAACACACGTGACGATAACTCTGATTTATTGTTATCATCGTAGTTAATTTTTATGTCGCATTATCGTTGTCAAAATGTGTAAGCAACATTGATTTTTTTGATAACAGTGTAGCAGTATGATTATTTTTACGCACTGCGATAATGTTAGAAATAATGTTGGTATTAAATGTTTATTTTTGTACTAGTCGGAGTCTTCTTGTCTGGCAATAGGCACCTCCCTTTTTTTGCTAATTGGAAATCATCAAATAACTTTCGGAGCGGGGAGGCGTGTCAAAATTGTACTGACTTAAACCCACCCATGTTCCTTCTATTGCCCTTTAAATTCCGGGGCCGCGGTATCTCTTTTGAACAACCCTCAACCCCAGCAGGCGGTGGCCCTGGCAGGCCTCTCTACTTTGCTGACATCTCTTTGAGGCGCGCCTGGAACAATAACGCGCCGGCGACCCAAATTTTTAATAAATAAATAAATCAAGATACTTTTATATTATTTATTAAAACTTCATGCACATTTACATAGTATACATGTTTATCTACTAGGCCCTAATAAAGTCTGCCTAGGACGTAGATACTAAAGTTGATATAAAATATGTAAACGATATAAAATAAATAATAACTAATATTACTCGTCTACCCTCAATAAACCGCAGACAAACACACGATACCATCAAGGATAATTGTGACATCAGATTCATTTGATATTCTAGTAGCATATTTGTTCAGGATTTAAATAGCGAAACTTTATGATACGACGCGACGGTGTTGCCAAAACAGAAATCATAAAAGAAAGGAGGCTTGTGTACCACTGGTGGAAACGTTATAAGTTAATCCTACTAAAATTATAAACGCGAAAGAAGAGAAGATCAGGCAAGAAACTCCATGGTTGCTCCTTTAAAATCATTTGGTTTTACAATGTTGTTGTTACAGCGTTAGTACTTAAGTATGAGAGGACAGCGTAGGCCCGACAATAAGTCATTGTTACTTTACAAAACGTAAAATAAGATAAAATGTTAAGAAAGTTAACAAGCGTCTAAGAATCTACAAAGCCAAGTCATTGTGGAAGATGGTGGAGGAAATTCTCAGTTGGAAATTTCGCAGTAGCAGCTACGTATTACAGATTAGAGCCCGGCTTTTTTGCGGATGGAAAATCATCAAATAACTTCCCCTGTAGTAGCTCTGGGCGGAGTGGGAGGGAGTGTCAGACTTGTACTGACTAAAACCCACCCATGTTCCTTCTATTTATGTTCCGGGGCCGCGGTATCTCTTTCGACCAACCCGTAACCCCGGCAGGCGGTGGCTCTGGCAGGCCCCTCTGCTTTGCTGACATCTCTTTGAAGCGCGCCTGGAACATTCGTGGCAATATTCTCATCTTCTATTACATGGGACTATTACATGTATCTCTTCCTAAACCTTAGGTCAATACCGACTTGAGCATGGCTTTGTATATTCTACAGATTTTTGGTAAGATAGCAACACCGGACCCGGTTCGTTGGTGGGTGCAGATGTAAATGTTAATTGAATATGTACATACGTAAACACAATAATGATAAACGGGTTTTAGTGACCTCACAATTACGAAGGTAAGCAGGAAAATATATTTGCCTTGAGTGGAAATGGGATGTCTTCGTTGACCTAGGTTAAGTCTTTTGGACTCATCCACAGACCAACCTAGACAAAGGTTGGTCTGTGGATCCGTTACAAAACGAGTTTTCTTCGTGCCTCGGAAAGCACGTTTAGCTGTTGGTCCCGGCCGTCATTTGTAGATGTTTGATAGTCGTAACAGATAGACATTACCGAAAGGGACAACCAGTCTTACCAAGGGGCAACGTATAACTAACTGGGTTGTGGAGGTCAGATAGGCAGTCTCCATGTAAAATACTGGTATTCAACTGCATCCGGTTAGATTGGAAGCCAATCCCAACGTAGTTGGGGAAAAGGCTAGGCATTTGATGGCGTTCGTTCACATGAACTTAAAAATAAACGGTGTTAAAAAAAAATTGTTCTAATTCCGTGTAATTCTCGTTTATCTATTTTACCACATATCATTTGAATTCCTAAATATGTCTGAATAAGAACATAGAAAAAAAAAACGTATAAATAAGTTTACTTTCGGAAGTCGATGGCAAAAAAGGATGAATCAACAAATTGTCATCAATCAAAAAACAACAAATTGACCAATGTTATTTATTTCAGCCGTATCTCACACAAATTCTTATCATGTATTGATTTTCCATTACTACTGAAAGATAAAAAGCATAACATACCTACATTAGAAAAAAAAATGTAATTTAGAAGATAACTTATAAACTACTGAAGCAATACAGATAACATTTATAGGAGTCTCTTCCTTCGAGAATATACCCTTTCGATAACCTATAAATAATATTTTGATAATCGGCCCACATTTGGCGAAGAAATTGCGTAACAAACATAAAACAATATAATTGAGAACCTCCTCCTTTTTTAAAGTTGGTTAAAAAAACTGTTGAAATGAGAACCTCGGAACCTCCTCCTTTTTTAAGTCAGCTAAAAGTGTGTATGTTCAACAATCATGTCACGGATTCATCTAGGCTTATGATAATCCAGCATTCGGCTACCGTATTCAATAAATCTGCTTATCAAGCCTAATCCCTTTCAAAGGCATGATAACGTTTGTTTTACTGTAAATCTTTTTATATTGGTCGATAAGGTTAACATGATAGGTGCAACTGCAGCTGTCTTTTGCCAAGATCGCAAGATTTATAGCGGATTATAACGGGTTTTTATTTATTTTTTTGCGGATGAGAAAACGTCAAATACCTCCCCCGCTCTGGGCTGGCCCAGTATCAGACTTGTATTGACTAAAACCCACCTATGTTCCTTCTATAGCCCGCTATGTTCCGGGGCCGCGGTATCTCTTTAGAACAACCTGCGGGTTGTTCTAAAGAGATACCCCGGCAGGTGGTGGCCCTGGCAGGTCCCTCTGCTTTGCTGACATCTCTTTGAGGCACGCGCGGAACACTAACGCGCCGTCGACACGGCCTGTCGTCAATAGACGGACGGACGGTTAGCTACCCATTGTTTACTGTCCACAGGCTCGCATCTACGGTGGCCGGAAGTCGTCTCGCGGCGCCCTTGGCCCGGGGCTTCTACCGCGGTGGCTGGGTTGGCTTGAGGTTCTCTCCCTCAAACGCCCGGCCAACTCCTTCGCCAACATGACTGCTTCGCAGAAGGAGGGGACCGCTTCCCATTCCCTCTCGCTCCGGACCATCCACGCACGGATCCCTTAATTTACGCAAATTTTGAATAGGGTGATATTTCTGCTCTCAACAAAAACAAAAACCCCAGTACGATGAAAAGCTCGCTTTGTTAGGTTAGGTTAGGTTAGTAATGTTTTTAGCTTAGACGTGTTAGTAAAAGTAAAATAATCCTACTAATATTATAAATGCAAAAGTTTGTGAGTATGGATGTAGGTATGTTTGATCCTCTTTCACAAAAAAACTAATGAACGGATCTTGATGAAAGAAGGATGGCGGGGACACATGTACAATAGGACCCACTCTTAGGAGTACCGTAAAGTATAGAAACTTATACCTAGCTGTAGAACTATATAAAACTAGAAAAATAGCAAATGGGCAGTAAGTCGTAGAGGATGGGAGAAAATAGAAATTCAAGGTAGAAGATTATAACCTAAAACGAATCCAAGATTGCGTATTTAACAATAGATACAATATTATCTTTTCTTGTAATACATATGTAGTTTCAAAAAGGTGTTCAATCAGATAATAATTATTTACCAACAGCATCATCGTGGTTCTGTATCTCTCTAGCCAAATATAGGTACCTTACCTACTTCCCCATTCAAAATAAAAAATGCTTGAAACTATAATGACTTGGTCATAACGAGATATACTGTTAGCATAGAGTAGATTGATGTAGGTTAAAACTATAATTATTATTGTCAAAAACCTAATCTGAAAAAAGCGTAAATATCTAGCACAATATGTAGTAATAAGGCTCCAATTGACGCGACTTTTTAGTTGCGACCGAGATTCCATCTTAAGTCAGGTCTAAAGTGAGATGCCTGTGGAATCGCGTGCTATTTGTTACACCCACATTTTGTCAGTTAGAGTGGCTGCTCACCCATCGGTGAGCCAACTGTCGCTAACTGGGCACGTATTCAGACTTCGGACCTGAGAATTTCACCTTGCCTGACTTGAGAATCGAACCGATCACTAGACCAAAGAAGCAGTCGAAAACGAAAGGTAACAGGAATAAATAGCCATCCTTAATAAATCACAAACATAGATCTCCTGCAACGACCATACAGCCCACTCCTGGAACTCTCTCCATGGAAAGCAATTTAGCAGACGCCATTTTATAGACTATTAAGAACTTGGATTTTAAGTAAGGTTTGTTAAATAAAATAATATTAAAAAAATCTTTTATTTCGTTTGTGATTATAAAATACAGGTTGTGATAAAAAATAAGACAACGATAATAATTATAATAAATACTGATTCAGTAATTTTATCTTGGTTCTAGTTAATGTTCATTCCTAGATAACCTTTAATACATTATCTAATTAAAAGATTATCTAAGAACGAAGTTGGTGCAGCAACATAGCTTTGGTGTCTGGCATTACCCATATACCACAATATGCTCATTATTGAGAGCAGCAGCCCACTGTCCGTGTCCCTACGGTACAGTCAGTAGCAGTAATATCCTAATATGGCACTTCGCCCCTCCAGTCTTCTATCAACTGCAATGTAGGTGTTGTTCTGGCAAACTTCTAAAGCATATATTCCATGGGCTCTAAGGTGTTCTCCAACAGATAATTTTGCTTGCTTAATTTGGTACGTACCCAGAGCGATTAGTTCTAGGTCATTTGTTGTCAATTCAGGGAATTCTATTTGAGTGTGTAGATAACATTTTGAGCATAGTATGTCTCATATTCAAACGCAAAGCCAAGTCGTCAATAATCCATAAAATCACACAGAAAATATTAGACATTCCACGTTAGCCGTTGAAAACAAACAATGGAATAATACGAAGTAGTTTTGACACTAATCGTCAGCTCATATTGACAGCATAACGTTTCATTCTACGTTATCATGAATAATCGTAATTATTTCAACACTAGCTTCCGCCCGCGACTTCGTCCGCGTGGAATATTTACTTTGGGTTAACGCTAACTTTAACCCGCGTGCTGATCGAAAAAAATGCATCTTTCTCTCCCCTTTTCTTCCCTCTTTTTAAAAAATGCCTATGTCCGTCTCCTGGGGTCTCAACTATCTCTGTACCAAAATTCATCAAAATCGGTTCGGTCATTTAGGCATGAAGCCGTAACAAACAAACAAACTCACTGTCGCTTTTTAAACCCCGACGCTAAAACGACGGGGTGTTATAACACCCCGTCGTTATTAAACTCGTCGTTAAACTTATAAGTTTGACGTGTCTGTGTATGTGTGTGTGTAAATGTGTATGTGTCTGTCTGTGGCATCGTAGCTTCCAAACGGATGATCCGATTTTAATGCGTTTTTTGAAGTTATACTTCTTTTGGCGCGATATAGAAAAATGATGAGAGTGAATTTAGCCAGCGACAGCATGAAGTTAGTTCTAGGTTGCATGCAAATCGATAGCTATGTTCAAGTTGTATATTTTAGTATTTTTATGTTTAGAACACGTGTTTCATAATAAATAAATATATTATTTTGGTGTTTTTTAAAATCAATTTCACATTCCAAGCAACCCTTGCCGAGGTTTGGAAATGGATGGGTAACCACACGGAGCCAGGTTAAGCAACCCTTGCCGAGGTTTGGAAATGGATGGGTTACCACAGGGGGCCAGGTTAAGCAACCCTTGCCGAGGTTTGGAGATGGATAGGTAACCACAGGGGGACAGGTTAAGCAACCTTTGCCAAGGTATGGAAATGGATGGGTTACCACACGGAGACAGGTTAAGCAAGCCTTGCCGAGGTTTGGAAATGGATGGGTAACCACACGGGGACAGGTTAAGCAACCCTTGCCGAGGTTTGGAAATGGATGGGTTACCACAGGGGGCCAGGTTAAGCAACCCTTGCCGAGGTTTGGAGATGGATGGGTAACCACAGGGGGCCAGGTTAAGCAACCTTTGCCAAGGTATGGAAATAGATGGGTTACCACACGGAGACAGGTTAAGCAAGCCTTGCCGAGGTTTGGAAATGGATGGGTTACCACACGGAACCAGGTTAAGCAGCCCTTGCCGAGGTTTGAAAATGGATGGGTTACCACACGGAACCAGCTAAAGCAACCCTTGCCGAGGTTTGAAAATGGATGGGTTACCACAGGGGGCCAGGTTAAGCAAGCCTTGCCGAGGTTTGGAAATGGATGGATAACCACAGGGGGCCAGGTTAAGCAACCTTTGCCAAGGTTTGGAAATGTATGGGTTACCACACGGGGACAGGTTAAGTAACCCTTGCCGAGGTTTGGAAATGGATGGGTAACCACAGGGGGCCAGGTTAAGCAACCCTCACGAAGGTTTGGAAATGGATGGGTTACCACAGGGGGCCAGGTTAAGCAACCTTTGCCAAGGTTTGGAAATGGATGAGTTACCACACGGGGACAGGTTAAGTAACCCTTGCCGAGGTTTGGAAATGGATGGGTAACCACAGGGGGCCAGGTTAAGCAACCATCACGAAGGTTTGGAAATGGATGGGTTAACACACGGAGCCAGGTTAAGCAACCCTAACCAAGGTTTGGAAATGGATGGGTTACCACAGGGGGCCAGGTTAAGCAACCCTAGTCGAGGTTTGGAAATGGATGGGTAACCACAAGAGGCCAGGTTAAGCAACCTTTGCCAAGGTTTGAAAATAAATGGGTTACCACACGGGGACAGGTTAAGCAACCCTTGCCGAGGTTTGGAAATGGATGGGTAACCGCAGGGGGCCAGGTTAAGCAACCTTTGCCAAGGTTTGGAAATGGATGGGTTACCACACGGGGACAGGTTAAGCAACCCTTGCCGAGGTTTGGAAATGGATGGGTTACCACAGGGGGCCAGGTTAAACAACCCTTGCCGAGATTTGGAAATGGATGGGTAACCACAGGGGGCCAGGTTAAGTAACCTTTGCCAAGGTTTGGAAATGGATGGGTTACCACACGGGGACAGGTTAAGCAACCTTTGCCAAGGTTTGGAAATGGATGGGTTACCACACGGAGCCAGGTTAAGCAACCTTTGCCAAGGTTTGGAAATGGATGGGTTACCGCACGGAGCCAGGTTAAGCAACCCTCGCCAAGGTTTGGAAATGGATGGGTTACCACAGGGGGGCAGGTTAAGCAACCCTTGCCAAGGTTCGGAAATGGATGGGTTACCACATAGGGCCAGTAATAGAGTTTTATTCAAAGTGCCTTCGATCCTCGAATTCATAAACGATGATGAACACGAAAACGAAAACGATGTCCTTTTGGAAAGTCCACAATGAAACAGAATAATGATGTTTTCAATGACATATTGAGTTCCTATCACAATCTGTTCTTTTCTGCATATTACTTTTACAAAATAGGTAATGTCGATGTTTCACATTTGCCAGGCGTCCCGTGACGGCTCACATTTTTTTGATTAATTTTTATATTTATCGTTAATCACTTCAGCATTTTAGTTATTTTTTTTACTATACGCCAAAGAAGTATAACTTGTAACGCGTGTACATAAGTGCACACATGCCTTTTTTTTGTTTGAAAGGTATATCAGTCGAGAGTGTTCTTAGCTATGTTTGGTGGAAATCGGTTCAGGTCTTGAAGGTCATCAGGTCCTTTGTTAGCTGTGATAGGAATGTTACACGCTCAGTTTACTTGCAAGCATATGTGAGATCTGACATTTGAAACGTTAATGTCTCCTGGAACCACTGAGCTGGTCTGCTGTTAGGGCTCGAAAATAGGAGACGTAACCCTGGCCTGCCTTTTAGGAAACCCATCGAGTTTGGGCTCGTTGGATTTGTCTTAACTAGTTCTCTTTGTGTTTCTAATTGACGAGGACCTTATGCTGGAAATCTGGAACCTCTGAGCTGGTCTGATGATAGGGCTCGAAGGTAGGAGACGTAACCCTGGTCTACCTTTTGGTAAACCCATCGAGTTTGGGCTCGTTGAATTTGTCTTGACTAGTTCTCTTCATGTTTCTAATTGACGAGGACCTGATTCCGGAAATCTGGAACCTCTGAGCTGGTCTAATGATAGGGCTGGAAGGTAGGAAACGTAACCCTGGTCTACCTTTTAGAAAACCTATCGAGTTCGGGCTCGTTGAATTTGTCTTGACTAGTTCTCTTCATGTTTCTAATTGACGAGGACCTGATGTTGGAAATGGGATGTGGATGAAACCCAGGAATGCCGGAATGAAACGGATAAACCGATTTATATTTTTGCTGAAAATCTAGAATGACCAAAGTTTAAAAATAAAACACAAAATGTCTCTTAAATGGCAAGATGGTCCCCCGACGCGACAAAATTTAATCAAAAATTTCATACGTACAGTCAACAGCAAGACAAGATAACCATTTGCAGTTCAAAATTAGCGGTTATGCCTCCGACATAAAGGTGGCACAAAGTCCCGAGTAGATTGTCTGACATGGTTTAGTTGGTACTTACGTAGTGTTAAAAGTTTTTTTTTTTTGTTGCTTTTTATAGGGTTTAGCATTTTTAACCTTTTGACATAATAATGGCGTACCTTTTTTGGGTCGGGGGTTTTTTTGAATTTTTAATTTAATTTTATATTTTAGTAAGGATTAATGAAAATAACTGAAAAGCATTCAATTACCTAACAAAATAAGCTACGTTAGAGATCCTAACTATAGCTACCTTACACTTAAAAAATCCAAGTGCCTACTTAATAAAATAATATAACTGATCCTAAATAAATCCTTAAATCCAAAATTAAATTCTTAAAAATATATAAATAAGTACCTAAACTAAGTCTAATAGAATGAAATAACCTATTTGACACCTAGGTACCTATTTAAAAAAACAGCTTAATAAATTAAAAAAAAAAAACAGTTTAATTTATAATTAACCTAAAAATAATGTAAGTACTTACGTACTAAATTATATCTAATTATGCCTAAGTATATTATTATCTTTAAGAACCTATTAATTACCAAATAATGTAGGTACTAAAACTAAATAATTCTAATAGGATTATACCCAGAAATAATTATGTAGGTAAGTACAACTTGTAACAAAAAAAGAAATGAAAATAAAGCTAAAACGCCTGTCCAATACTATCTACCTATACCTACTTCACTTAAAAATAAAATCCTATAACTACTGTTATAAATATTACCTATAACTATAATTAATAAGAGTACCTACGCTTTACCTACATAATATAAAAAAAACTGATTAGCCGAAACTCGGTATCTAAAAATCAATGCGTAGTTCTTCACTTATAAAAGAAATTAAATTGTAATTTTAAGGAATATTTAAACACCAAAATAACTAATACTTACCTATTTTATAAAATAACAACAACAGAATTCTAAAAATAAATTATTTTAAAGACGCGCTGATAAGCATTGTCTGTCAATAAGGTCGAAGTCGAACACTCTGAACGTCTATTCACATCAACAGCCTAATATTAATTATTAATTAGCCAAAAATAATCCTTATAGGTAGTCATTCAATATTTTTTAGATAATCTTCTTATAAACTCTTAGTTATAATAAACATTAACTCGCAAGTGAATGATAGTTCTTTAATTTATAAATAATGTGGGTCCAATCTCGCCCTGTAGGCCTACCATCAACTTTTAGTTAACCATTCACTTCCGATGTAATCCAGTATAACTACCTAAACTAAATCGTGCAGATTCGTACCATGAAGTGCCTTTAGCTGACAGGAGTTTGAATCTTCATGGACTGAATGAAAGATCGAAATTTGTCTGTGGTCCGCGGTGTGAGAAAGAGATGACGCTATACAGACGTTGCATAAGTCTGTCTCTTTTACTCGCACCATATGCGTTGCGTTTCGAAGCATAATCTGTATAAAAATTACAACAAAAACATTTTCAAATTACGTTTTCTAGCTTCAAATTATATACCATTACGCCATATTTAGTACTCATTAAATAATAGTAGTTTATATAATTATTTAATTAAGAAATATAAAAGGTTTGCTTAGTGTTGTTGTTAAAATAAATTGATTAAGACGAGTTAGGAACGCACCTCCACAGACTAAGTAACCTGTCGATGACAAATGACGTTCTGTTTTACGTAGTTGAACAAAAAGTTGATCTTACATAATTATTTTTTATGACAGGAATCCGTAATAAAAATCAGTATATTAATTGATTTAATGCCTGCACACTAATTGTATTCAATTGCAGTCAACAACTATTCTACTAACTAAAATAAATAGATAAATAGAGTTCTTTACTTAATTTTATTAGTATTATTTGAAATTATATTAATAAGTAATACGAATAATGGCTGAAATACCTTGAATTGCGTATATTATCACAATTTTTATAAAGTTATTAACAAAACGACTCATTTCACGCCAAGAAATACCAACTTTTTTTGAATTAGTTACTTTGACACATAAGCCATCCTTTTCAGGTTGATAGGTCACGTCATGGTATGAAAAATGAATGAACGAAAACAGTTTCGAAGCAATTGTCGACTTGATTTGGCGTTGCCTAAACTGGATCATATTATGGATATTGTGGTATGAAATAGCAAAACAGTTTAATTTAGGCCATCAATTGAATCGCAATAACAGTTGATAGTAAGCCTCCTGATCCTTTGGCACAGAGGTAGATTATAGTCGGGAATAACACATAGGATACTTTTTTATCTTCACGCGGGCGAGGCCCCAGCACCAGCTAGTAATTCATATAAGTATTAAATTAATTATTATTTTCTTTTTCAAACTAAACAATCAGTCAGGCGCTTGCTCTCGTATGTTGGCCTATCCTGCGCGCCATTAGAAGCGAGTCCTAACGGCCGGCGCACGCAGTTACGATAGCTCAATACTCAATACTTTATTGCATCCCATAAGCTCTTAATGTGTACTGTAAGAGGTTTTATACCCTAACCAATGCTGACTGGTTGACCATAATGTTCAAATACTCAGATCATTTTAAAGATAGAACGTAGAGAAAAACATTAGAATAGGAATCATATAAAAAGTGTGACATGTAACTTAAAAATATAATTTAAATTATAATCTTAGAAGGATATGCGCATTTTATTGAAATATCCAACCTAATCATTACTTTGTTACAGTATACTGTTCATGTAATTGTTTTAAAACAATAACTTTTTTTCATTTAAAGTCTGAGAAGTTAATGTAGGTACAATATGCGGGAATGTTTGCTTTTTAACGAAATCACGGATGATCGTCATTTACATAACTATTTCTCTTTTCTTTTTTCTCTTTTCTTTTTTCCCAAACTAGGAATTTCTCCTGTGTCGTGGGTGCGTTTACAAACATATATAATGTATTGTGTACCTAAGTAATATATTATCAACTATATCAGCTCTCATGTATTTGTGTATGTAGGTAGGACTAGTGGAGAAAGTGTTCATGCAATTATCACTCGAACAAAGTGCAAAGGGCATGATTGTAACACAATGCGCATTTCTTAGTTATTACTAGCTACGCTAGGCGGTGGTGAACATAGTACATTTTGATTCAAGTAAGGAAGCTTTGTCAAGAATTTAAGAGCCGTCAGGCGAGGGTCTCATAGAGCCGAGACCAGCAGTGACAAACTCTCACGTGAATCAAAACGACTTTTTGAATACACCTACGCAGAAATCCTTACTCTTTACTTTACTAATATTATAAAAGCGAAAGTGAGTTTGTTTGTTTGTTTGTTACCTCTTCACGCTTTAATGTCTAAACCGATTTTGATGAATTTTGGTAAAGAGATAGTTGGGAACCAGGAGACGGACATAGGCTATTATTTTTTTTAAAAGAGTGGGATATGAGGGACAAAGAGGGAAGAAACGGGAAAACTTAGCGTTGCTATTACAAACCAATAAGGCGCTACCGAATTTAACGTGAGCGAAGCCGCGGGCAAAAGCTAGTATTATTATATATATAACATTATAAAAGCGAAAGTGAGTTTGTTTGTTTGTTACCTTTTCACGCCTTAACGCCTTAACGCAATAACTTCAGTTCATCCGTTTTTGAATAATATTCGGTCATATGTTATCAGGAGCCTTATCTAAAATAACGTTACTACATTTAAAAAAGTCGTGTTGAAAATTTATTAAAAACTGTTTACATAAGATTGCGACATTATCTAATGAATTACTTTTCGATTTATAGATAATTACCACTTTAACGTTAATAATCAGTCAAATATGACAGTAATCACTGACACTCTATCTTTTTTACTTATAGCCGTTTTTAGATACTATCATTCTACAGCCATTAATAAGCGAATACGTTTTAAAAAGAAAATCAGTTTGCGAAATTATCTGTTTAATTTTCAACTTTAGGTAGGTACAGACGCCTGCAGGTCAAGCTACCCGAAACTGTAAATTTTTCCCAATGAACCTTGAACCTTATACTTTAGAAATAAAGTCGAAAATCTATCAAAGAAATCTGACAGATTGTAGTAGCTTGATGTGCAGGCGTCTGTAGAATTATAATAAAACATTAACCTTTTGAACGCCATTGTCACATATATCTGACAAGCAAGTGCGTTCCCTGTGCGCCAACGACACAAATATGTGACAGAAATTGAGATAAAAATGAGTTTCTTAGTATGGAGGGCACACGCGTGTGTTTTTGCTTTGGCGTTCAATATAATCATCATTTTCCTGCCCTTGTCCCATTCTATTTGAGGTCGGAGCAACACGTTTTCTTCTTCCATTCTCCGCTTTCATACGTCACGGCATCATTTACTCATGTCTCCTTCATATCATTCCTTACACAATCCATTCATCTTTTCTTTGGCCTTACTCTCGCTCTCCGTCCATCAACATTCAGATCCATCACTCTTTTTGTCGCATGTGCTTCGTCCCTCCTCATTCCATGTCCATACCAAGAAAAACGACTCCCTTTTACTCTTTCTGTACTGTAACAGTCGCAACTTTCAAACTTCCTCTAATATACTCATTCCTTACTTTATCCATTCTTGTCACTCCACACATCCATCTCAACATTGTCATCTCAGTTACATGCAATCGTTTTATGTAGTTCAATTAAAAACTTTAATAAACAGTTCTACCCTGGATCCGTGACATTAATCGTTGGTCATCCAGAATTACGTAACTTAAACCAGAGAGGACAGCATAGACAACAATTCATTATCATGCCTGACAGCTGTCAAAGCCCAACGGTTTTGCCAAACGCTAGGCAAAGGAATCCTATCACACGGCTAGGTTGACTTGAACTATAAACGGCGCCAACATTACTGAATACAGGGTCATTGGGTCAAAGATCACTATTATTTTACACATAGCCAGAGTCGTTTTTTTTAAGGAACAGGGTTCCCAATATCACCAAAAATGCATATAAAAACTTCATAATTCCAACGCTGTTTGTTTAGGACTTATCAGGAAAATTAAAATAATTGACGACACGGGTTGGCACACGGAAAAAATATCTATTAGAGCCCGTTTACACCAACGTAAGGCGACAACTAACTCAATAACTAGTATCCGTTTTCACCAATGTAAGGCGTCACCTAACTCAAAACCTACTATAATGTATTCACCGATGTATGGCGACACCTAACTCAATGCTTACTGTCCGTTTTCACCAACGTAAGACGACACTAAACTAGGGTAAACTTAATTTCCTAGTGTGGGGCAAGGTGTTTTTTATCTACTATCAACTAAAATTGTCCCATCTTTCAAATCACAGCTGTCATACTTCAACAGTTGTATGGAATGGCTGGAACGCGACCCTGTTCTTCCCTGAATGTACTTACAATTGATAACCGGCCGGACTCAATATGGTACACTGCTAAGGAATGTTTACAATTTCTGGACACTTAGGGAACGTGGATACCGATTAATCAGTGGGTTAAGACAAGTTCAAATTGATAGCAAGTGGGTCAAGACAATCAATGGATCCCTCGAGAATCGATCAACGGGTTTTTAACCTGGAGTTAGTTACTATTGCATTATACCACAAACAGTACGTTATACATTAACTTACACAACAGAAAATCTGAGGGAACTGTGTACTATACAGACGAATTTCAGGTCCAAAATGACAGATTTGAGGAGTGGCTGGAGTGGCGTCATGGCATCCTCACCTACCGCCTGACGCAGGTCCTCACCGGACACGGAAGTTTCGGGAGGCTCCTGCACATAATCGGGCGGGAGGAAACGCCCGGGTGTCACCATTGTGACGATCGCCCGGAGGACACGGTGGAGCACACAGTGGCGGTCTGCCCAGCTTGGGCGGAGCACCGCCGTGCCCTCGTAGAGGCGATCGGCGGCGGCGATCTCTCGCGTCCGGCCCTGGTTCAGTCCATGATCCGGAGCGAGAGGGATTGGGAAGCGGACACCTCCTTTTGCGAAGCAGTCATGCTAGCGAAGGAGGTGGCCGGGCGTTTGAGGGAGAGAACCTCAAACCAACCCAGCCGCCGCGGGAGACGCCCCGGAGGTCGGGCGCCGCGAGACGAATCCCGGCCACCGTAGATGCGGGCGCCGCGACACGACTCCCGGCCACCGTAGATGCGGGCCTGTGGGCGTTGAGCAATGAGTTGCTCACCGTCCGTCCGTCTATTGACGACAAGCCGTGTCGACGGCGGCGCCTTAGTGTTTCACGCGCGCCTCAAAGAGATGTCAGCAAAGTAGAGGGGCCTGCCAGGGCCTCCGCCTGCCGGGGTTGCGGGTTGTTCGAAAGAGATACCGCGGCCCCGGAACATAATGGGCAATAGAAGGAACATGGGTGGATTTTAGTCAGTACAAGTCTGACCTTCCCCCCGGCTCCGCCCAGCGGGGGCAGTTATTCGATGATTTCCCAACCCAAAAAAAAAAAGGCGCGTTAAGAAGCCTAATCGTAATCTTTAGGTATTCACGGAGGTGAGGCTAGCTGCAGACTGGGCGTGGATTGGCACAAGTATACGACAGTAGTGCATCGAAATAATGGAAATAAGGTCGAAAATATTTCGGCGTTTGATTTTATTTGAATGTCATGTCCGCCAAAATGTAAGTCACTTTGCAGTTTTAATTGATTATTTTTCCGACCCAAATATCGACCAATAGAATTGCACCATTCGACGTCACGTGGTACAACCTACATGGTATTATACCTACTGATAATTTTTTGAAAATTTTCTCTGGTCGTTGCTATATAAAAAACAAAACATGAACCAGTCAAATTAACCACACGTCAAACTGACAGCCTTTCTATTGGCCGACATTTGGGACGGAAAAATAATCCCCCGAATACCACACGAGCTTCAAAAGCACTTGTGGTATTATAAGTGAATATTTAAAAAAATACAGTTCTGTGTTTTAAAAGTTTTTGTTTTAGGTTGGCGAAGACGCGGGCGCCAGCTAGTAACTCATAAATTACCCAAGCAATATAAGTAGATAAAATTCATATCGGCCCACAATCGACGGAGAAATCGCGAAGCAAACATACAAAAAATAAAAATACAGAGGATTTGAGAACCTCCTCCTTTTTTGAAGTCGGTTAAAAATAACACAGCCATTCAATATCAAAGTATGGAAATACAACCGTCAGACAAATTACGGATTCATAAAATATCGTGATTTTAATACAATATGCATGAACAAGATATTGTTTATCGCTCATTGCGACAGCTAAATTAATAGTTTCTATAAAGTTAATAAACGTTTATGTCTACGTAATAATATGTCTATTACATTAACTTTGTTGCAGCAATTTGAATCAAATTGACATCATAAATGTAACAAAATATGGACTAATGATTAAACGATGAATATATAGGCACACCATATATTATATAATAGCTGGCGCCCGCGGCTTCGCCCGCGTGATGATAAAAAGAGTATCCTTCGTATTATTCCAGACTATAATCTACCTCTGTGCCAAATTTCATCAAGATCCGTTCAGTAGTTTTTTCGTGAAAGAGGATCAAACATACATCCATACTCACAAACTTTCGCATTTATAATATTAGTAGAACGTAGGATAGTATTCCTGCTATACTGTACGATATAGCATGTAATTAATTATAATTAATTAAAAAACAATATAAAAAGACAATTAATTAGATTAGTCCTGTACGAGACCAAAAGGCCCATATCTTAGCATGGTGCTGCAAATTACCTAATTAAAAAAAATGAGAAATTTTGTTCTCAAATATGTATTATAGAAGGTTCCCATTTATGGGCTAGAATAAAGAAATGATCGCACAGAACCCTCAGGTTCCGTACAAACTTGCGACATAATCGACAAAGTTTAGCTCTTTTTTTTTCGTATCTATGCATTTAGCTGTTGAAAAGTACTCTCGTGAAGATACGACTTATTCGTCTATAAGCCATTATGCCATCAAACGGTCCCAAATCCAAACTCAATGGTTGCTACTGAGAAATTCCTGGGGCCTTAGTCTGCTATTACAATAGTGTCAGAATGGTCGACCACTGATCGCATAATGGTTGATTTTGACATCTACTACATACTAAACTTGTCAAAATCAACCATTATGCGATCATTGATCGACCATTCTGACACCATTGTAATAGCAGACTAAGGCCCCTGATGTAAAAACCCAATACCACTTTACCCAAACCAGGTAACGACCACCCACCCAAGACCACTCAGGACTTTATGCTCTTCAGTGGGGCTTGCGACCAATTGACTAATGAGGTAGTCCAGTATCCATGTTAACATAGGACTTGAACATAACTGGCGAAATGTGGGTTTATTATCAACTAGCTGCTCCCCCCGGTTTCACTCGCGTGGTGATAGAATATACAGTATTTCTTTATGAATGGTATTGTAGCCTATTTGTTATCCTGAAATGTAAGCTATATTATTCTAAAGTTTCATTAAAATCCATTCAGTAGTTTTTGCGTGAAAGAGTTACAAACATCCATACATCCTTACAAACTATTGCGTATTTAATATTATTAGGATTTTAGACAAATTTATTCCATATAGGAACGTACGGTACGTACTATAGAATATATTTTCACCTCACATCCTAGGTCCAGTTGAAAACCAGCGTCGGACACTAGTGGCTCGAAAGTTTGCTGAACTGGCGCTGGTTGGCAACACTGTCTTTTATTATTTTCATTGTTGTGTGCACTTGAGGCAAGTGCCAAATAAATGTGTTTTCTTTCTTTCTTTAGATAGGTACACCTCTGCCTGACTCTTCAAGCATTACTGGTGTGATGGGTGTAGTCTATGAAATAGTGAAGTAACTCCAAGTTTCTACACGATGTCTTCTTTAACTGATGTTATTGATGACCAAGATAAACTTAAAAAGCTTGTGTTAAATCTTCCAAAATAAAATACATAAAAGATCGGACACGTTACTTGATTTACAGAAACGTTTTATTGTGTTATTGCCAAATTTTCACGGCTATTGGCAATGTTTGGTACTTCATAAAAACGAGAAAAACAACTGAAATTGTGCTAAGTAACATGTTGGTTGGCAGAATATTTATAACCGCATTGCGTATCTACTAAGTAAGATTGATAAACATATTAGGATATCAATATTTAATAAAGTAAAAACTAGGTACTTACTTTATTTGTTTAAATAGAATATAATTGTAACTTTTCTCAATAAGGATTCAAAAACCACGAGTTTTTTTTTGAGGGTACCTTTACATTAGTAAGTCTGAACCGAATTACCGTAACGATTTTTTCTCATACGATTTTGTCAACATTTGAAAAAAATTAAGTATTCTCAGAGAGTCATCTTATTATAAAGATGTGCCTATTAATCCAATTATACCTACACAGTAACTTAAAATAAGTAAAATATTTCAATCTGACCCTACCATAAGGCAAAAAAAAACAAATGACGAATGCATTAAAAAAAAAATTAATATCACGTTTTTATTTTTTATTTTAACTATTCTAAATCCATTCTTAAAAATACAAACATAAATGAAAAACTTATTAACTTCTATTTAAAATTAGATCTTATGTATATCAAGTATTTTGTGTGTAGGTACATAATTAAAATTAAAAAAAAATACTCACCAGATTGCAAACAAAATGTCAAAATAAAAAAATTAACAACAAAACACAAAATCACTGAACACGACCGTAAACCAGATGGCGCGTTTATTATTTTTTTAAATTATGTAACGTGATTTGGCGCGGGACACGGTCGGACAGTCAGGCGCGCGCAGCGTCCGCACGATTTTAGAGCACTGGCCGAATTAAAAAAAGTACCGACGTTCAACGTTGTTTGTGCGTTAACGTGCGTAGGTCACTAATGTATTATGCAACCTTCTTTTAGGCATTTAAAAAAAAGCGTTCTCGAATGATTCCCGACCGATATTCATAAAATTAAAGTAAGAATACCCGGTATTGATTTTGACTCCAGTATTTATAGGTTAGTTTTCCCGTTTTTGGTGTGACGTAAATCGAGAATAGAGGCGCGGCGGTAAGGCACGTAGTCATGCTTATAAACTAAGCAGGTTTTACAGGAAAACCCTCAGGAAGATTAAGTTTGCCGAAACGTGCGTAACTAGGTAAATCTTGCCTGCTTGCCTGACGCATTATTCTTCAGTTAATGGCTATTTAAATTTCAACGTTTTGTTTGAACAGTTTTCGATCTTCAGAAACAAGACATGACCTACCCTACGATCACATCATATTTATAGGCTAGTAAAGGTTAATTCACCAAGAAAATGTACACACACTGGAGATTTATTATTTTAATTTATTTTCAGTATAGTTTTATTTTAACAAATTGAAAATACTAAAAATACATATTATTACATCATAATCAATACGGAGCTTGCCGAAAAATGGACGAAAAACAATGTATAGCAGCGGGAGAGTCCAGGCTTCGCGCATGTTTTTGATGACTTGACAAAACATTATTGAAGATTTGTTTACGTTGGTTTTTGCGGAATATCTACCTAATGATATTGAAACCAGAATTGTCAGGATTTGTTTCCGTTGAGTTACACCATTTTGTGTTACACTGTTAAAAATTACCGATTCATAAGACAAGCGGTGTTCCGTCGACCTATCTTAGCGCAGGTGGTAATCAGTTGTAAATTTTAGAGATGTATTAATAGTAACTTTGGGACATTTTGTTCCCGACATGTAACCCTATTACGTACAGTGTTAATTGATGGGGAAAAATGTGGCTTTGAGTTACCTAGTGTTACTAACCGGTAATTTTTTTCCCAATGGGATTTTGGATTCAATGTTGGACTGAACTTTGACTAGTTTTCACTTATATAAAAAAATCTCGTGTCGCAGTTTTATTTGCCATACTCCTCTGAAACGCCTTGATCGATTTTTATGAAATTCTATACATAGGTACCTACTTATAAAAAATAATATACGTATATATTATACATACAATGTCTGAGAATCGGTCGTAATCTATTTTTTATACCCCTAAGTGATAAGAGTGGCCTGAGCAACGGGTGAAACCGCTGGGCACAGCTATATAGTATACTAGCTTCCGCCCGCAACTTCGTCCGCGTGGCATAGTTACTTTGGGATAACGCTAGCTTTAAACAGCGTGATGATTGAAAAAAAAATTCTTTCTACTCTCTTTTACATTTTTTTAGCCTATGTCCGTCTCGGGTCCCAACTATCTCTGTACCAAAATTTATCAAAATCGGTTTGGCCATTTAGGCGTGAAGACGTCACAAACAAACTCACTTTCGCTTTTATAATATTAGTAAGGATGTATTTAACAAACATCACGCCCACAATGTAAGGATAAGGCTTAGGGCAATTCGCCACTTATATTTACGTGTCCTGTTTAAATAAGGGTCGTGTCGACGGCGCGTTCGTGTTCCAAGCGCGCCTCAAAGAGATATCAGCAAAGCAGAGGGGGCTGCTGGCCAGGGCCACCGCCTGCCGGGGTTGCGGGTTGTTCGAAAGAGATACCGAGGCCCCGGAATGTAAAGGAATAGAAGTAACATGGGTGGGTTTAAGTCAGTACAAGTCTGACACTCCCCCCTCCCCTGCTCCGCCCGGGGGAAGTTATTTGAAGTCACACCCCAAAAAAAGGGCGTCGAACCCACTACCATCATCCGGGCACAAATTCACACTCCATGATTGCTACTGATCCCAATAATTTCCAGACCTAAGTATCGAATCTCGGACCTTTTACTTGACAGTTGCGCATGCGACCATTACACCAACGAAGCAGTTAACACTTTCGCTGCAAAGAACTCAGCGTATGAGTCCAAAATAATTCGTCCGTGTGCCCACAACCCGTCTCACGAGTCGTTGCAGTACGTAGCTATTGACTTGCGTTGATTTTGACAAGTTTAGTTAGTATGTAGTAGATGTCAAAATAAACCATTATGCGATCAGTGATCGACCATTCTGACACTATTGTAATAGCAGACTAAGGCCCCAGGACTAGCGAGTCCACATCTAAATATCCTTACTAATATTATAAAAGCAAAAGTGAGTTTGTTTGTTTGTTACCTCTTCACGCCTAAATGACTAAACTGATTTTGATGAATTTTGGTACAGAGATAGTTGAAACCCTGGAGACGGTCATATTCAATTTTTTTTTAAAAAAAAGTGAGAAATGAGGGAGAAAGAGGGAAGAAAAGGGAAAACTTTATTACAAATCAATAAGGCGCAAGGGCAAAAACTGCAGGTAGCAGGTACCTGTAAATCATTAAAGGGGAACTGTGTTACGCCGAATTTAACGCGAACGATGTCGCGGGCAAAAGCTAGTCATTTATAAGTATGCTTTAATAGAAAAAATGTGCTCTATTATCATTGCGGGGTATAATGAGCTGTTATCTTACCAACAGTTAATTGGTACTCGCTCATATTCAGGCCACAACAGATAACGTTATTATGCATCTATTTAAAATGTAAACTTGATCAAATCATGCGGGTATTGTTCAATGTCATGGCTGCATCACAAGACTTTATTTTTAATTAGCGTGCCTGCGGCTTCGCCCTCGTGATATCGAAAAAAAAGTATCCTTGTTATTCCAGACCATAATCTATCTCTGTGCCAAATTTCATCAAGATCCGTTCAGCCGTTTTGACGTGAAATCCATCCTCACAAACATTCGGCTTTACTTTGTAATTTCTTATGACACAATTCTGAAATAAAAATACTAGACACGTGTTTCGGGTGTAACATAAAATAAAACTGATGTTGTATTACCTAATTAGTATATACCTCAAGCATATTACAATAAGCATAAAAGGGTAGTTTCCAGGAATAAAGTAATTACATTCTAATTAGTCCGTATTTTAAATTATTCAAAAATATGGGACACGTATTTTTTATTTGTAATCAAGAATAAAAATGATAAAGATATAGCCCATAAGCCCATTAAAGTTACGTGTGACGTCATGCGTTGCTGCATTTTTCGCAACGTGTGACGTCACAGTTTTGAATAATCTGAAAGACTATTTTTTTTTTTTTTGGAAACTCCTATTATGGATTATTGCAGAGGTCATATAGGCAGTAGGTCCATGTAAAATATTGGTATTTAACCCTTTTGCTGCCCAGTCCTAATTATACCATATACTTTGGACTCATACGTTGAGTTCTGGTCAGCGAAAGAGTTCTGCATCCGGTTAGATTGGAAGCCGACTTCAACATAGTTGGGAAGACTATGCAGATGATAACGTGTGCTACCTTACAGTATAATGAAAAATAAAATTATTATACCGTTTTCAAAAAAAGTTTTTATTTATTAATACTTATTTACTACGCTTATGTAATGAATCAGTACATTTATGTGAAACTTAAAAATTAAACTTAAAAACAATAGTAGGCTTGCAGGGTTGACAACAATTTTTTATAATCCCAATCAGATCAAAAGTAAATGTTTTACAATATAATATCCTCATGAAAATTACTATTTTTCAAGTTGGATTCATTTTGCATCTTAAATAAAAAGTATTTTAGAAAGTCTATTACTAATATTTACAGTTGAAAACCCTAATAATCAAACCGACTTAATATTTTGCTTTTTTTCCCGCGCTTTCTTTTCTTATACCGAAGGAGTAACAAAACAAAGGCATGACATCGTTAAACAGCCTAATATTAAAATAAAAAAATTATTCAGCCATAAAGAACTAAAATAAAAGTAAAAGATTGCTTAACATATTGAAACCCGAAGACTCAAGAGTAAAACACAGCCTTGCCCAGGAAGTAACATAGCTTTTGGAAGGATGGATTTAAAAAAATATCCGTGGTTTCAAATTACTTAGTAATTTTCTCCGGACAAGGTTGCGTTTATTATAGCTCCAACTTTAAGGTCAGTACAGACAGTAGAAAAATACTCGGTTAAATTTGCCATCAATAAAATTAAAAACTAAACTTTCGCTGCCCAGTCCAAATTATACATGTTAACTCTTTTGCACAAAATTATTTGGCAAATATTCATAACAACCCGACAGTCGAGTCCAGCGGCGGGATGACTACGTAACGGGAACCCTATGCCCAAGCACCCGGATCAGAGTTCACTTAAAAGCCATTCGGAAGTCCACTTAACACAGCGCGAGTCATATTGTATTTGTATTAATCGTTTGAACTCCAGGAACCGTAGTAAGTTTGAGTTGGGTATTATTTCATGTTCAAAGTCCAGTAAATATTGCCAGAAGCAAAGTATTTTTAAACTTTCGGGAGTCCATTGAACGCAGCCATGGTAAGTCCAGTAAACACGTATTAGAAATAGTTCGAAGTCCAGTTAACTCAAGAAGGGGTCGGTACAAATAATTAGAAATCCGTCCAAAACCGGTAAACTTTAGCAGGGTTGGTACAAAGTATTAGAAGTCGGTCGGAGTCCGGTAAACTCAAGCAGTCAGTACAAAGTATTAGAAAAAGGTCGAAGTCCAGTTAACTCAAGAAGGGGTCGGTACAAAGAATTAGAAATCCGTCCAAAACCGGTAAACTTAAGCAGGGTTGGTACAAAGTGTTAGAAGTCGGTCGGAGTCCGGTAAACTCAAGAAGGGGTCGGTACAAAGTATTAGAAGTCGGTCGGAGTCCGGTAAACTCAAGCAGTCGGTACAAAGTATTTTTAAACTTTCGGGAGTCTATTGAACACAGCCATGGTAAGTCCAGTAAACACGTATTAGAAATAGGTCGAAGTCCAGGTAACTCAAGAAGGGGTCGGTACAAAGAATTAGAAATCCGTCCAAAACCGGTAAACTTTAGCAGGATTGGTACAAAGTATTAGAAGTCGGTCGGAGTCCGGTAAACTCAAGCAGTCGGTACAAAGTATGAGAAGTCGGTCGGAGTCCGGTAAACTCAAGCAGTCGGTACAAAGTATTAGAAGTCCGGTAAACTCAAGCAGTCGGTACAAAGTATTAGAAGTCGGTCGGAGTCCGGTAAACTCAAGCAGTCGGTACAAAGTATTAGAAGTCGGTCGGAGTCCGGTAAACTCAAGCAGGTTCAACTTGTTTTAAGAGAATTTGACGCTTCGACTGTGCGTCATATCTGCTGAGCCATCCCAATTTACTTATAAAGTTACAATACAAACGATATCACTCAGTTATATTTTAAGATCACAAGATATAAATATCGCAGCCTGAATAACTTATGATTCTACCAAGCATACTATACAAGTTTCGATATGAAACTAGAAACAGACAGCTGCTGAATAGATGAGAATATCATCAATTAAACCGAACCTATAACTGCGTTCAAAGTATCAATATTAAATAACTATTACATTGACTTGAACGCAGATTACATGGATCTAAATTGTCCTTCTGTATAATTTCGCATTCAAGATTTAAGCGCTAACCCATGAAATTCATTTTTTCTTTAGTGTTTTGCAATTTTCAAATGAGTGCCAAGCTGCATCATGAAATAAGTATAAATCGCGTATATGTCATCAGTACAACCCTTTTAGTTTATTTATTTATACAATGTGTCCGGTCATGGACTAGCGATATTCTAGCTAGATACTTATGTAACGAGTGTTTAATGTAATATTACCGCTACACACTTGGGTCTAATTCACTTCCCCGCTTTTTGGCAGCCATTTTGAGATATTCTCTATGCATGTACAAAAATAATCATATCTCTCAGTTTTGGTTTTACGGAGACGAAAATAGCTCTATTTGGAGGGCAAAAATAACGTTTAAATTAAGAAATGATGAGCTTAAATTTTCTTAACTTTAGAAAACAAAATTAAAGTCCAAAAAAATATGCAAATAATCATAAAATATTTTTTGTAAATCATAAAATTTGAGTAACAGAATGTTTGTTTATGTAAGCACATAGAATATCGCTATACCGTGAACGGACACATTGTATATTTAGTCATTGTATGACTTCTTCACGAAATAGTCATGAAATGGGGTAAACCCATTTCATGACTATTTCGTGAATGAATGAACTTGAGAGTTGTATTGATATTAATTCTGTAAAAGCATTTGTGTTACGGCCAATTATTATTAAGCTATTGCATAGCTTCTATCGCAGGCCTTGAGCGTGGAGACCGAATCCAGAAATTTCGTAACGAAAAAACCTAACAATTTAATTACGAATACGGTCAGTTATTTCAATCACGATTCCAACGTTCTAAGAGTGTTTGGTAGAGAATCGGATAGTCAATCGACATTACGCTGGATCAAACCCAAGGTCTTGTTTTTCTTTTTGCGACTTCTTTTCATTGCTTTTACTTTTTAAATATTATACTAATTTAGATTTTTGTTTTTTTTTAATTATCGATAAGTTTTTTTTTATTTATTGCATAAGTTTTTATTTATTTATTGCAGAAGTTGATAAAAAATGCTATGCAATAGCTTTACCGCGGCAGTCCCTGAGTGCCACACGTACTTTTTATTCTGTGTTTACGGTCGCAATTTATATTTCAATCAATATACATGCAACTTGAAACACTGACATGCTAATAGTAAAAAAAACATAAGAAAATTTGAATTTCTCAGGCAACTCCGGCGCACCTCCTTAAACCTCAAACGAACATTCGGTTGCGTAGCGCAAAGTGCCTGAACATATCACTCATTTCCTTCACGTTAACTCGATATAAATTATTCGGTCGGTGATCACGAATATTTGTCTCGGCTTTAGATTTTTCTCTCTTATGCTCTGACGTCGCAATGTGATCTAAAATGTCGTCCCAATCGTTCTGGATTATGTTGCAGTACCCACAATGGTAAACATCCAACTTTATCTGAAACAAATAATTTACATAAATTAACGTCATCATGTCTGGATCCCCCCCCCCACCCTTCCCTTGCTAGATACAGCCTGTACCTTTGCTTTCCTCACTCAGTGAAGCTCTAAGCAGAGGCTCGTAACCCACAGGGAGTGCCCTTAGCGTGCAGTGGCTTAGTTTTTGACGTCAACGACACAAATGTTACAAATAAAAGGTATAATGAGTGGCTTGGAGTGGAGGGCACGTGCATGCGTTTATGTTCTGGTGTTCAAAAGGTTGAAACACATAGCCAAGTAGAGATCGTCTAAACTAAAATGACGCGCCCCACTATATTAACAAATGACTTTCCATCTGTGTGGGATCGTCGATTGTTTATTACACTTCGATCTGTTTGTGTACAAGACGGTAGACTAGTCGGGTCATAAATCTGACAATGCTTACTCTATGGTGAAGTTTCTTTGTGTGCGTAAATACGGTGGTGGGTGGGGCGCGTCATTTCTACTTAGACAAGCTATATTGTAAAACCCTTGTTCTATAACTTACCTCTCTAATGAATTCGTTTTCCAAAGAAGTTATCAAAAGGCATTTTTCAACAATCCCTCGGTGGTTATCACTAAATAAAATATGCTCCACAACATTCTCAAGAGTCAAATCTATATCGCACCCATAACAGAAGATTCTTTCAATTTTTTTAGCAATCAAGAAAAATCCGAAAGCATTGAGCCAAAATTTATCGTTTATAATTATAATACCTTGCGTCACGTCTTCGACGAGTTCAAAACACTTGATGTTCGCCATTATTGGTTCTTTTACTGGAGCCTTATTTGTTTCAATCAAAGCAATTTGTTTAGTATTTTCTGTGTGAATTTTACTATCAACATGCTTTTGTAAGTCTTTGAGTGTTGCGGGGAGTCTCCTACTGCATGGATGGCAGTAATAGCTACTGTCAGCTCGGTTGTGACTAAATCCATGTTGTTTAGCATAGTCTCCAACATACACGGTCGTTTGTCGCTTGTCCTTAGCAAGCACAACTGGTTTAGTATACAAAGTAGTTTTCGCTGTCCCATTAGATTTTATGCCTGAAGACAGAGTCTCTCGCGACTTGGTGTTAGAAATGTCTTTTGTTTTCTTATGTTCTTCAATGTGTCTCTCGATGGCTTTCGTATTAAAGTCAATGTTGCTTGAGCATTTCTTACAAAAGGCCGTTTCGTTTATAAAGTCGATATTAACGTTGTTTTTTTGGTATCCGATTACGGATTCATATGGGATTGTTGCTTCGTCTTCGCTTGAGTTATTGTTGTTTTCAGCTAATCTTTCCTGGTGGAGTTTTAATAAGTTTTGGTGATGTTTGGAACGAATGTGGACCTCCGAAGGTTCTTCTAACAGCCATTCGCATAGAATGCACCATCTGGCCATACCAGCGACGGTTATGTAGTTTTTAGCGCCCAAATTCTTGCAGTAAATCTTTTCAAGTTCTTCTGCGTTTTCTTTCTTTGTTGATTGTTTTGACTTTTGAGTTACTTTTCCTTTTTCAAGAGGTTTGGTGGCTGCTTTTTTGTTGTCTTTTTCATCAGTTTTATTTGTTGCTTTATTGATGTCTCCATTGACATTTCCATTGACCACTTTAACACTGTCCTTTACATCTGCTTCCTCGTTATTACCCGTCACGTGTTGGGTTTCTTTCGTATTTTTGGACGTTGTTTTCGTTTCGTCCTTATGAATGGAGGGATCATACAATTTATATGCATCTTTATGGTCAACTGTGTTGAAATGGCTTGCTGGGTCGTTTCCGAAGATCACATTGCATGTTAGACACTGCCGAGATCTAGCATCGATCTGTAAACAAAGGCACCAAACGTTGTACAGGCACATAAGAACACTATTATAAATTCCTACTGTGGGACTATGTCTATATATTTTTTTTGTTCTTAATAACATTGACCCACACTAGGAATTTCTTTTTTATCGTGGGTGCGTTTACAAAAATTTAAACTCACATACACAAACAGCCAGACTCGAAACAACTATCTGTAGGCCATACAAATATTTGTTTCGTGCGGGGATCGAACCCGCGACAAGCAGCGCAGCAGTCGATCGCTCAGACACTGCACCAACTGTGACGTCAATTCTGAGTTAACTGAACCCCGTTAGGAAAATCCCACTTGCAAATATGTTGCTATATGTATGGAGTAGTAGATTAAACTAGCGTAAACAGTCGCGGGGTTGCCTAAACACAAATAATGGGACGCAATTGCATCTCGCGCAAGTTTTGTCACAGTATGATAAGAGCTAAGATCTTCATTTTTGTATAATTACTTAAACTGATGTCAAATTGATAAACTTTTTCCATGGGGCTATTGTCGAAATCCCAAAAAACAATTACTGTTAGCCCACATCACCCCACTGCTGGGCAAAGGCCTCTCCTCACGATTTCCAGTTCTTTCAATCCAGCGTTTCGACGGGCCACTGGGCGTATCTAGCTCGTCCATCTTCTACGAAGTCTGCCGCGTCGTCTTCTAGCTGTGTTAGGGCCCACGTAGTGGTTATTTTGGCCCACACCTCGAAAAACAATTGGCTTGTCCTTATACATTGAAATTAATAAACGAATTTTTCAACTTACCATTCTATAAACCGTTTTTTCAATTTGATCAAAAATAACTTCGCTTTTGATTAAATTCAGAATATGGCTTTTGATTCCCTTATGGGAATTGTAATCATCAAACTCCGTGTTACAAAGAACACAAGTATCTTCAACGCAGCCGTTCCAAGCATCATCAGAAATGTAGAACTGATTGAAGACTATGATATCTTTCTCCACACGCTTGAGCCAAGGAGATATCTTGTTCTTAGCTGCCACGTGAGATGGTTCATCTATGTGTAGTTCGACCTTCGTGGTCGTAGGGAATGTCAGGCTACATGGCTCGCAGAAGTAGATTCCGTTTGTCTGAAAAGGAAGAAATGACTATGAATTTGTTTATTCAACACTAGCTGTGCCCAGCTATTTCGCCCGCTACTCAACATCTAAATATCGTACTGTTATGTTGTATAGCCTATGTTGCTACCTGAAAATTTAGCTTTCTATTCACCAAAAAATGGTTATAATCGGTCGAGCAGTTTCGAAACCTATTTGGTATAAACAAAGAAAAATTATTTCCTCTCTATAATACATAGAAATGTAACACTCGCTCGTTGCTCTTCGAGCGAGGTCGTAGTTTTCAGGTGTTAGAGGTGGGACAGGTCTACAAATGATGGCCACTACAGGTTTTTAAATAACTTTAATCTCGAGGGAGAACCCTTTTATCAAGGGAGAAAATACACTATTGTGTATTTTTGGTTAAGTGAAATATGACAAACTGAACAAAACTACACGAAAACTTATTCACAAACTGATTTTACAAATAGGTATAATTTAGTTTAAAAAAACAATAACTAGCACAAGTGGCTACTAGCCGAGATTCAAAAACGTAATGAGCGAAAAAAATGACTGTTGAAGATGAAATGACAGAATGAAATTCGAAATATGAATATTTAAAAATTGAAAAATCAATGTTGATCCAAAAGAGGTTGAGGCAACAGAGAGGGTAAAATACCCACTCTGTTACAGTAGTTCTCAGTAGCAGCTACGGTTCTCGCCTTTGTGGCTAGTTGAAGGCAATAGGCTTATTAGATGGAATTTAAACATAACATATAGCAACCCCAAGAGGTACGTCGCGACCAATAAGAGCGTCCCGCGGTCGCGTTCCGCTACGATACCAATAAGAGGTATTCGCGCGCTTTTTTCCCGCGTTCACGCACGGGGTTGCAACCGCCGGGTGTCTGCGCCGCCAGTCCGTTGCTTACGCGCCTACTACTCGCACGCGAATTATAAATCCGACCTTAACTCAAGACTTTTATTTTCACGTTCCCCCTGAAACCTCTTCTCATAAACATAAATTGTGGGTGTACTATTAGTTACACTACTCTTTGGTGATTACACGCGTGATGATATGTTTAAGTTTTACCATGATAAAAGAAAATACAATACATACGTTTCTGATGAAATTTTCTTTATATTTCTCAAAATATCCACAAGTCATCAAGTCCTCCTTATGCTTTGTATCAGCGATGTGCGCTAGAGTATCATCTTCGTTCTTAAATTGTTCTGCGCAGATCAGGCAATAATAGTCTATACGACCCGATAGAATACCGTTTTTAGAAAATATGGACGACATTCTGAAACATATAAATATAAATTATAATAATAGAAATTAGGCAGAATCACAAAAAAATACAACAGGGAAAAATAACTGTAATATATTTTTTTTCTTTTTTTTTAAACATTACCCCACACTGAGAATTTCTCCTGTCTCGTGGGTAAGTTTACAAACATTAAAACACACAAACAGCCAGACAAGCATGTGTTTAAAAGAGTGATGGATCTGAATGTTCATGGACGGAGAGGGATTGTGTAAGGAATGATATGAAGGAGAAAGGAGTAAATGATGCCGTGACGTCTGATAGGGGAGAATGGGAGAAGAAAATGTGTTGCGCCGAACCCAAATATAGGCAGAAGATACATGTAAAACCCTAGTATTATACTGCATACAGTAGGCTGGAAGTTGACCCAAAGGGGAGGGTTGGGTCAAGTCTAGGCAGATGATGATAACAAGGAGCTTAGAGCCAATTTGACGACACGGTTTGCGCAGTGGCTGAGCGATCGACTGCTGCGCTGCGTGTCGAGGGTTCGATCCCCACACGGAACAAATATTTGTATGACCTACAGGTAGTTGTTTCGGGTCTGGCTGTTTGTGTATGTGAGTTTATATGTTTGTACGCACCCACGATACAGGAGAAATTCCTAGTGCGGGGCAACGTTTTCTAAAAATAAATAAAAATAGTCAGTCCGGAGAAACTGATTTTTGGGTTCTTCTCTTCACTGTCTGTATTTATGTTCGGGCTGTTAATAGCAATAGGGTCGCCCTCTATTGTACTAAAAGATAGCTAGCGTCATCTGAGTGTGCCTTTACAAATGCCTCTGCTTCACCCATCGGTGATAACAGGCGTGACGAAAATGTTATTAACGTTTTTACGCATAATGGTCCACTAAAAGGATCAAGTGCGGAAACCGGACCCCCCCAAGAAGCAGGGTCCACATGAAGAAGATTAATGTTATTAAGTCAGTTATTTTCATCACAACAAACTACATAAGTCAAAAAATATAAACCTTGTTAGGTTTACAAGTGCTACGGAACCCTATGTGAGGATTTCTGTCTGTCTAATGAGCTGATATCGCAAGGAACCGCGGCAAGTGGTACTGGAGCATCGCCCCCTTACCGCGGTGGCCCGCCTTGGTCCGTTTGACGAAGTCAGTCATCCAGACATGTGGCGCGCGTTTTTTTTTAATTACACCTGGCAGTTCAACCTGTGAGGTCGTTAGCTGCTCAACTGCTGACTATCCTAGGATGCCTTGCATTTAAGGCCTCCAGCCAGGGGCAAAAAGTTATAAACTAAGCGACTGCACGCTAAGGGCACCCCCTGCGGGGTACGAGCCTCGATTTAGGGCGTCCCTGGGCGAGGACAGCAAAGGGACAGGCTGAATCTGAGTTCCATTTTTTGGAGGATTTAGATTTACTGGCTAAGCTACGCGGGCTGTTACGTGGAGGTCGCGGCGGTCCTCGTCGGTGAGGACGGAAAGACGGCGGTGTATACTTGTATTTTTTAAGCGTGGTGATAGGGCCAACGGGGATGTGTGGCGCGCGTACTAATAAGCTGTTAGCCGTTTTTCGTCGGTAACGAAACCATTGCACAATTCAGAAATCGGCTCTCACCTAACAACGCCATCTAGGGAGACGGATTGAAAACTTTTGATTGCATGCAAAAAGTTAAGTTTTTTTGGTTATTGCGTTTTACAAAGTAATTAACTTTAGATACGTGAAAAATCGAAAAAAAAATCTGTTTAGCTAAACGAGCTAATCAGATTTTTTTTTTCAAATGCTAAAAATATAGCGCGATTCAGGAACCGGATCACAACTAACAACGCCATCTAGGATAGGAACAAGTAAAGGTAGGTACTAGGTAAGAACTCAGCAAAAATATATTTTAATTCAGATTAAAAATAAAGTAAAGGTTTACTAAAAATTTCGTTTTGTTTTTTTTTCGTTCCATCACATTCTCAAAGACGGAATTGACTTGACAATACTAAAAATGTTAAATTGCTAAGATGGTCTTCAACCTGCAGTAATTTTTGGTAGTTTAGTATACCTACCTATATGTTTAATGGTTTTTTTTTTCCTTTACGTGGGCAAAGCTATTATTCACACCAATTTCCAAAAAGAGGTAATCTATTTTTCTCTGAATATTGAGTGATTTATTCGCCAAATGTGAACATTTCCATGTTATTGTTTTTTATAACTGTATGTACAATTGTACACTCATTTTTAAGCAAATGTCCGAATCAAGGCACTGTAATCCGTTAAATATACACACTATGCAGGATGTGACATCCTATTTGATAACAAAAGTATAAATGTGTGTTTCAAAAATTCATTGATAGGTACTTCATTGTGTTATCAGCTAAAGCCTATCATAGTTGCGGGCCTGTGGACGGTGAGCAATGGGAAGCTCACCGTCCGTCCGTCTATTAACGACAGGCCGTATCGATGGCGCGGTAGTGTTCCACGCGCGCCTTACAGAGATGTCAGCAAAGCAGAGGGGCCTGCCAGGGCCACCGCCTGCCGGGGTTGCGATTTGTTCGAAAGCGATACCGCGGCCCCGGAACATAATGGTTTATGGAGGAACATGGGTGGGTTTTAGTCAGTACAAGTCTGACACTCCTCCCCGCTCCACCCAGAGCTGGGGAAGTTATTTGATGATTTCCCATCCGCAAAAAAAGTTATTATGGCATTCAGTTGTGGGGTCCCAAAATGGTTCTTATGAAACTTAGAAATTAATTCCTAGCTGATGTTTTATTAGTCCGATTAGAAAATAAATAAATTAATTAGTGTGTCAAATCACTGCTTAATGATGATAATTAATTAATGATTAAGCATTGATAACTAATATGACATTTTTAAACAACAAAAAATGTAAAAAGAATGATAACTGCACTGTAGACTTATAACTTGGGTGTTTTTAAATAATTTATCAGTTTAAGAAAATAATTTAAAAACTAGCAATTCTAAGGCAGAGATCTATAAAACTTATTTAGTGTTATTCCTGTTGGTAACACAAGTGCAAGACATACAAAAAAGGCAACCAGGCCATATCTGAAGTAACGTTTATAAATATTTATGAAGTTGTTTTTTAACTCTTTCACTGCCCAGAACTCAGCGTGTGAGTCCAAAATGTATGGTATAATTCGGACTGAGCAGCGAAAGGGTAGATATGCAAACAACTGATTTATTTTTACACCTTTAACTATTCTTTCAATTACATAATTATCAAGATTAAAACATTTTTTAGCTCATATCTATCTTGGATTAAAACATGTTTTTTTTTTAATATATTATGTACATTTTGTAGCCATTTCTACAATGAGATAAATATTTCAAATTCATTCTCTATACAACTGCATACTACTTACTGCTTTAAGCCTTATTCCTCCAATCAAAATAAGACAATATAAGTAGCGTTCACCCAAAAAAAAAGTGAGCCAATTCAAAATTAGAAGGGCAAGAAAATAACTGCCAACATAACTTAGCTTAGGCTATTGGCTTAGTAATAATACTGGCTGGTTCAACAGCTATAAGGTCTGTTTACATGGGTAGGTCCGAAAACAATTGACACATTAAATACAAGCTTCCATGCTTTGAACATCACAATAATACACCCATTAGTTGAAAAAAGAGTTTGCATGTTTGCACTACACACAAACAAAACTGTTAAGGAATAAAATCTTGGGTATGGTCATTTAAGATAGGTATGATCATATGATGGCAATAATAAATGCTGTTTATTTTGTAAGTAGGTTTTTACAAACACTTTTCCACTTCTTTTTTCTAAATTAGATTTGGCTTGTGTTTTTTACCCAACTACTCTGAGGAGAAATAGCCGAAACAAACTCGGGGGTCATCGTTTCTTGTAAGGTTCAGACAAATATCTTGGTAAACTTACATCAAGACTATGCAGATTAGTGGCTGAAAAACGGTCTAAAAAAGAACCACAGATGCATTGCAAGCATTTGTCAGTTATTTGTGTAGCATAGTTCGACTCATAACTCAAGGAGCTTAACGACACGACAAAGAATACCAATGTATGGGTTTTACTTATTCAGCTTAATGAGTAGCGCGTCCGGTCAGCATTTCAGCAGACGGCTTGATACGGCAACGAAAATACATTGTAACTGTTGATACTATTGTGCGAAATGGTCCTTATCGTACAAACATAGAAAGCAATTCCCGGAGTGCATGCATAATGGAATCATTTGATTCATTGAACATGATTAAATATTTGTAATGGCTAAAACCTTTAATCGATGAATTACGACTTCTATAAAGGCAATAATTGGGGGTACGAAAGATAAAAAACTAATTTCCCAAACAAGTCTACGTTCTATGTATGTACTTGTACATACATACAATCATGTCAGTCAGTTGGTTTTAACTAATGAAACATGCAAAAAAATACTTATGAAGATTAGTTATATGAATACTACTAATAATATTCTACTAATTCACGACAGAATCACAAAAATGAATACGAAATTGAAAATCTTATTGTACTTACTTTTTTACACTTGGTTTTGTTTAGCCAGTAGGTAGCTTGTAGCACTTGAGAAACAATGCAGAGCTCCGCTTTACTTAGACCAATAGTAGTCTATGACTTAGACTCGCGTTGTAGTGCAGTGACACGTACAAACGGTCGTCGAATGCACTACTGCATAAGTCCTTTATATAGAGTAGATAGCGTCGTCGATCTAGAAAGCAATTAATTTTATGAAGTGGTGAATTCCCGCCCGTAGAGTTCCTAGCCGTTCTATCCGTTAAAAAAGAAGGACCATAGAGATTGGAGTATCTAGATTAGGGACTAGAAAAGTAGAAGAACTAAACGTGTTTGTTATGGATGCGTTCAATCTATAATATTTTTTTGGAGTTTCATCATCAAAGAAGTTGAAATTGTTTGAGCTATTGGTACTGGTGAATGAGGATTTAGCAGACTATTTACTTTTTTTTATATGTAATTCATTGGCTGTGCTGACAAAATCCGCAAAACATTTTTTTAAGAATGATTAATCATGTAATATATTAAAATTCTGGTGTCACAATGTTTGTTCCCATACTCCTGCGAAACGACTCGACCGATTCTTATGATTTTTTATGCATTTTTCATTCCCATAAGTGATAAGAGGGACCTGAGGAGTGGTGAAACCGCTGGGTACAGCTAGTTGATTAATAATGGTAAAAGTGTTCACAGAAAGTCTTCGATATCTAGACAAGACTTAATAAAAGTTCTGTCAAGAAAGGTTAATAAATAGAATAATAAAATTATTATATTCATACTGACTAATACAGTCTGTCAAGAAAGTCATGAAAAAGAAGGGAGGGCGCCACCATCATCAACATGGTAACCCGATAAACTTCGACTGAAAAGTTTTGATACTTATGCTTATAAAATAGTAATTATCAATATTTATAGTCCCTTTACTTTGTTTACTGTGTAGATTATTTTACCGATCTATCTGAAACTCATCTGTCTATTTGATACTCATCTGTCTATTTGATACTCATCTGTCTATTTGATACTCGTTTATTTGATATATCTGTCTATTTGTTACTCATCTATCTATTTGATACTCATCTATCTATTTGATACATGCATGCAGAATGGCGCTGGTACAATAGCGATAGCATACCTATCGCTATTTCAAAGATCAATTGCAAAAATAAAAGAGTTTATTACATATAATATTTATTTATTAATCTGAATCCAAATAATCAGAGTCTAGGTATTCGACTCCCGAAATGTTGCCTGAAACTTCTTCATAATGACATTGGTCCACGTGTCCAAATTCTCTCAAACTGTCATCACTTACTGATACGACAAATCTACAATCAATTTTGATGACATGGTCAACACAATTCTTCGGTCAGTGGGTCATCTTATTCTTGTGGAGTCACTGATTGGAAAGCTTCTTCAGCCAACTTTGCCACATTTTGATCACCAACATTCTTTTGCGCAATTCGCCTTTTTACTATTGCCCAAACTAGTTCGTAGTAGTAGAAAAAATGTACTTTCTGACGAATAGCACAAACATCGAAATCATCTATTTGTTTCGTAGGTCGGCCTTTCCTGTGTTTTCCAGGCGTTGAATATTTACCATTCTTCATGCCTTCGTCCAGAATGCGCCGCACTGTACTTTCGGAAACACCTGAAATCAATAAAGACATGTTATTAAAATTAAAATACCAATTACCGAAATAAACAACACCAAAATATCAAAACCGCTGAGTGGTAGTATAATAAATCGTAGGTAAATTTCATAACCTCAACAAAATATAAACAATGATAAAGTAACTAAATTGTACTTAAAAGCAGAAGATTATCATAAAATTATGTTTCCGCTAGTGTGTTAATAAACTAGAATAAAGGAGACGACTAAAAGTGGGCCTTTATTCCGAAGAAATTTGAACAGCAATATGATATACCTTATTAGAAAGCTTATTTATTATGCTACTCGATTATATATAAATATGTTTTTTTCAGCCCCCCGTTTTTGTAAAAAACTGAAAAATGTATTAGTAAAAACAAAACGCACATTTTGTTTTATTTTGGTTTTTAAGACATATAGTTATTTAAAATGGTTCTTAAATTAAGTTTTCTACTTAATACTTCTTGATCTTATGATGATTTAAGCTACAGTAACATGCAATTGAGACAAAAATATTTATTATCATAATATTGCAATATCAAAACGTGGCAGAAAAGACAAATTCGTAAATGTCAGATTGACAATTTGTCAAATAATCGACTTGACGTCAGTTGTCGTTTGACATTAAAATAAATTGTTGATGGGAAATGCAAATTACAATCAATATTATATAATTCCAGATTGAAATGAGCTTTATGATTACCACAAGGCGCAAAGTACTTCATTGCGCCTCGCTGATGGCAAAATAGTAGACACCGGCTCAGTTGCTAAAAGGATCTTTATCTAGCACACATCCATACTTATTATTCCCTTGGTAAAATCCAGTACGATTCATTAAGGATGAAATAACAAAAGGTGCAAACTATCTTGAGACTGCTAGGTATCAGAAACCCAAGCTGCTTGTAGCCCTGCTATTGGGCTTTATCCCTCTGAATGAAGTGTTTTAACTCGGTTAAGTTAGTATAAGCCAGAGGACATTTTGTTTTACAGAGTTCAGATGGCAGTAGCCCAGTAGGTCCATGTAACATACTAATATTCATGATGAACATGTGAAGTCTAAAGAAAATAAAGTGTTCTATTTTTCATTTTTATATGTGCATACTTAAACTATAGTAGTCATCATTGCATAGGGATAGAAGTAGGTAATGAAAAACAGGTTAATAATTATTTGTGCTTTATTCATCTTCTTCATTTTCTATATCGCCTCGTACTAAAATATTATCTAAGAAACTGGCAGGTGGGTGAATTACGTTTTCCTGATGCAGCGCCCATCCCAAGTACCAAACAATAGTCATAACATGGGCACGGCTTCCAATAGTATGTTTCCCTATAATACAACTGCAATAATATTGTGCAATACGTTGACACCAATCTGTACTCCGACTATTTAAATTCAACAATATATATTTTACTAGCTTTTGCCCGCGGCTTCGCTCGCGTTAAATTCGGGGTAACACAGTTCCCCTTGCGCCTTATTGATTTGTAATAGCTAAGTTTTCCATTTTCTTCCCTCTTTCTCCCTCACATCCCACTTTTTTTTTTAAAAAAAGCCTATGTGTCCGTCTCCTGGTTCCAAACTATCTCTGTACCAAAATTCATCAAAATCGGTTTAGCCATTAAAGCGTGAAGAGGTAACAAACAAACAAACTCACTTTCGCTTTTATAATATTAGTAAGGATTGCTTTGGTGGCGTGACCTTAATCTTCCTCTTAATAAAAATGAATTATTTAAATGCTCTAGGCACAGCAAACAAACAGCTGGTCTATGCCACAATCTAACATATCTTCTATTTGCATTCTGTTGAAACTGTGGAATATCCCAGTTATATAACATTAAATGTTCATGACATACTCTAGCATTGTCAGAAATATATTTTTAAATTGAGACAAGATTGATCTTTTTAAATAGTGAGGAACTCTAATGCGTTCAGGGTTCACACAGTCTGGTGCAAAACAGTGGGATGCTGTCTGATGTGCGAGCATATGAAACTAAATTAATGGTATCGATTGGTGGTCGAATGTTGGACATCTGATCAGCCCAAGATTCTGTTTCTGAGCTTGGCACAGTTATTGAACTTGATGCAGGAACTGAGTCAACATTCGGTTGTTCTGGAACTGACACCTCATTTACTTGGACTGGGACCACTGGCACTTCAAATTCTATGGGTACAGGAGGGTCCGTTTGTAACCGGGGTATATTATGATAAGTCCTCATCCAGCAAGCATTACATGCCCAAGCTTCATCCGGGACCTGTTAGTAATTGAAATGAATATATTAATAAAACAAAAGTCTATTATTGTGTAAGCAAAGTAATAAACAACTAATGATCTTATTACCTGTCGGGAAAATATTTGGTTTTCTATGTAATTTCTCACATGAGATCCCTCTAATAATGTGCGATGTCATCTTCCTGTGCGTTGACCCAATGTAATGCCACAAGATATGCATACAAGTATGTGTGAAACCAGTCTGATGGCGGGATTTTTAGTGTGATTATTGGCTTCTTGTGCAGATAGGTGAACACATGCTTGGCATAACCGGTCGTTATCACTAATCTGTAAATCAAAATAATAATTTTATTATGCTATTTATTTAATAACTCAGTGATTGATATAAAATCTATTTAGTGAAACACTAATGTAAGAACAACTATATATTTTATGTCTAAAATAATATTTAACACTACAATACGTCTGAAGAAACCTATTTTACGTCATTCCACTATGGAATGGACCCCGGAACAAAGCAAGACAGTTTTTGATAGGATTGGCCTTCAATTCATGAGTTTTTTAGTATTGTGGATTCGAACGTTCACAAAATAATGCTAATGGTTACTAATGTAGGCATTCAAAGCCTTGTTTGTGAATAAAACAATTAATACTTCTAGTCGATTAAAGAAAGCTAATAACTAACCTCACGTCCGCACCATTCTTCAATAATCAAAGCTAGCTCTGGGCTCAGTTCTGCAGCATAGTATTTATAATGACCTGACGTCCTCAGGTTGCAAGATAACACAGCAATTAACACATACAGCCATGGTTTTCGAACAAACGATAGTCCAAATCGCAAAGAATATCAGTCCAGTTAACACAAGCGGTAGGTTGATTAACTAAAGAGGGTTCGGAGTCCGTACTGTCCGTATCCGTAGAGCAGATGCAAAGGTCAAATGGAAGTAAAAGCACACCAGCACGATAACACTCATGATCAAAACGCGGTAAATACGATGTCGGAAAGTCGTCAGATTGTTTTGTTTACATTTTGTTGTCGCCACCACAGATATATATAATTACCACAGATATACAAAATATACCGTCATGGCAATTGCTACAGGGTTGCTAGCCCTTTAAAATAATGTTTGTAGGGTTACAAGCTTATATTTTTTTAACTTCGTTTTATAAATAAACGGCGGCCTGTAAAATCTTATTTAACACCTCAAAAAATCAAAATAAGTACGCTCTTTCAACCCGTATAGGTCAGCTTGCTGTTCAAATTTAAAATTATTTTAGGTCCAAGCCCCATACATTTGTTGAACGTCTCCTTTACGTACCGGTTAATTTTGCTGTTCGACCGAAAACATCGTCTTTGCTCGTTCCAGCACTCCCACCTTGAATTTCGGCCATACACCCTTGAAATACTTTAAATATAATTTGTCTCGCACTGCTCTTATAAACATTGCGATTCCTTTTTTATCTCTTAACGATCACACGATGAAAAAAACTCGAAATTGCATCAAAATATAGTAAAACATCAACCACACAGCTACGACGTGACAGTTGAGGTACTTAGCTTGACAATTATTTAGTGTTGCCAGTATTGGCAAAAGCAGTAGTTCCCAAAACATTCTTTTCATGACTTTCTTGACAGACTGTACTAATCTGCAAATTGCATGCAAACAGTTTGAATTTCGCGTGTTACTTTTTGACGCTTTCCCCTTGGCCAACATCAAAACTAACAGCATGCAACACGTATTTTTAACTTCGGCTAAAGTGTGAGCGCGATTCGAGCCTTGGGTCTTTCCCTGCCATAGACTAAAATATTCAACATGCAATACTTTCACTGTCATCGACACACTGAAACAAAAAAAGTCATTCGATTTTGAAGTTTAGTTGACATTTGACACTTGACAGTTTAATCAAAACACGTGTATACAGTGTAATGTATATAATCACGTTGAATTGTTAATTAACAATTAAATTATAAATGTGACTAAGAAAAATCAAAAATGAATTCAAAGAAAATCGCTAAGAATCCTTCTTTGGCTTACACTAGTCACCCGGACTATCGAAAACCACCAAAAATAGCAAACCCGGTTCGTAACCTCACAAATTGTTTTTTTTCTTGATTTTACTTCGTTTTATTAAATTTAAAATAGAAAATTATTTATTATCTAGGTATAGATAAGCAGGTGCATTAGTAATTTATCGTCTCTTGTTTAGTAAGCATACCATATTCCCTAAAGTTAGTGATAGTTGTCTGCATTTTATTCTGATGATTTAATGTAACTTGCCAGTCTTCTGGGCATATTTCCGGAAGACAGCGATGCGGTGATGTACTTTGACGTTTAAGTGTGCTATTGTTGTCGTATTACATAATTATGTAGGTACTTGGTTTTTAATTTTAACTTAGACCTTGTTTGTTTGTAAATATGTAGATTTGTGTAATTACTCAAACAAAACTCATATTAAACCACAAAAACTTGGTTTATTTTTTCAGCATCTACAATGTCTTGGAGCACCTCACATAGACTCATTTAACTATATGTTACAAGATGGTTTGCAAGCAGCTATTGCGGACCTTGTTCCTTCTGAGTTTGAGTTACCAAGCGGAGAAAGGGTTAAAATAACAATTGATGAAGCAGGATTTGCTAAGCCCAGTGTCCCTATGGAGGCTGTTGGTGTTAAAAATCAGACAGTACTTCCTACAGAGTGTAGACAACGGGCTGCGACATATAAAGGGGACTTCAAGATACGTATGACGCTTACTATTGATGAGAAGTCTGTTACTGTGGATAGGTCTTTGGGATCTCTGCCCATAATGGTTAAGGTAAGGTTTTTTATTTAACTAATCAAATATATCTTAGTGCAATTAGGCTTTTGAAATAAAAACCCTTCTTCTTCTTCTTCTTCATTCACCCTTAGTTTTTTAAAAATGTATTGTTAATTTTTTGTATGGTTGGCTTATTTATTGGCAACACGGTTGGTGCAGTGGCTGAGTGATTGACTGCTGCGCTGTGTGTCGCGGGTTCGATCCCCGCACGGACAAAACATTTGTATGGCCTACAGATAGTTGTTCCTGGTCTGACTTTTTGTGTATGTGAGTTTAAATGTTTGTAAATGCACCCACGATACAGGAGAAATTATAATGTGGGACAACGTAAAACAAAATAAAAAATTGCCTATTTGAAAAAAGTCATTGTAATAATATTGCAATAAAATGTTATTCGTTTTATGTTGTGGTGCTACAGGGTTGTAAACCGAGTATATAACTATTTGTAATTTATTATATATTTTTAATAATATTGATAAGTGTTAATAATTAATAATATATAGTTAATTTTCTCCCGCGTGACCGCTGACCGGCTTGGGGAAAGCCGGTCAGCGGTCACCGTGGGGAAATATGACCACCACCCTCCAGTGAAACAAAAACAACACCAGAAACAACACCAACAACAAAAGCAACAAGAATGCATTAGAAATAAAACCACAATGAACATTTGTACCTACAACGTACGGTCTCTGGCATCAACAGAGAGGTACCTAGAACTAAGCAACGCATTAGCATACATTAATCATGACATAATAGGATTAAGCGAAGTCAGAAGGATGGGTTGTAACATCGAGGAATATGAAAACTATATCTTCTGCTACATCGGTCAAACAAAGGGACTGTACGGAGTAGGATTCCTAATTAAAAAGAAGCTAAAAAATCAAATAAAGAACTTCATAGGAATCTCAGAAAGAGTAGCGCTTCTGCAACTTAAGTTTGAAGATATAGATTTCTCAATAATACAAGCATACGCGCCCACCGAAAAATCAAATAAAGAAGAAGTCCAGAAATTTTACAACGACATTAAAGAAGCACACAACATAGCTGACAACAAAGTAATCGTAATGGGCGACTTTAACGCAAAAATAGGACATCCAAAGAAGGAAGAAAAGATTATCATGGGCAACTACGGCTACGGAGAACGCAACGAACGAGGAGAAGAATTAATTGACTATGCACTAGAATACAACCTATCTATAATGAATACTTTCTTCAAGAAAAGGCCAAACAGAAAATGGACGTGGATATCACCAGATCAGAAAACAAGGAATGAAATAGACTTTATAATGACCAATAATCCTAAAATGATTACAAATTACGAAGTACTGAGCAATGTGTTGTTCCCTTCTGACCATAGATTACTGAGAGCAACCTTCGTCTTGAATCACCCTATAAAAAGCAGAAAAAACTTTACTTCACTGCCGAGAACTATCAAGTCCGAAGAAGAGGCACAAAACTACCTCAGATGCTTGACAAGGAAATTAGAAAGTAAATCAGAAGTATCAAATGTTCAGGAATATTACAACAAAATAGAGGAATCAATACAAAACAGCATAAAACAAAGAACCGAGTCGCAACACAAAAAAACTAACAAAATCTTCAGTGAAAATACAATACGACTAATCAAAGAACGTACCGAACTAATGTTTACAAAGAAAAAAGACCCTGGAATGAAAAAGAAGCTTAGCAACCTGTTTAAAGAAACAAGGAATTCTATTAAAAAAGACTACAGTAAACATAGACATGAAATAATAACAAGAAATTTAAGAAAATATAGAAGCACCAAAAGAGCCATAAAGGAACTAAGTCTAAGCAAATCATGGATACAAAAACTAGAAATCAACAAAGAAGAAACAAAGTCAAGAAAAAACGTAATAGACCACGCAACCAAATTTTACAAGAAATTATATAGTAAAAATGAAAACAATATAGTAGAAACTATAGACGAGACGTTCAACACAAGCTCAACAGCGAAGCCAATTGAAGAAAGAGAAGTATTTGAACATATAAGACAGCTAAAAGCCGAAAAAAGCCCTGGCCCAGACGGTTTGTCTAATGAAACCCTTAAACTAGGCGCACCAATTCTACTTCACCACCTAACTCACTTATTCAATATGATACTAGACTCAGAAACTGTTCCAGAACAATGGTGTACATCAGACATCATATTGCTCTATAAAAAAGGCAATCCTATGGACATCGGAAACTACAGACCAATTAGTCTACTGGCGAGCATCTACAAACTCTTTTCTTCAATACTATTAAATAGAATAGCTAAAACAATAGATGAATCACAACCGAAGGAGCAGGCTGGATTCAGGGCAGGTTTCAGCACAACCGACCACATTCAAACATTGGACCAAATTATGGAAAAATATAAAGAATTCAACAGAAACCTATATGTCGCCTTCATCGACTACAGCAAGGCATTTGATAGCATCAGCCACAGCGCAATATGGAACGCCCTATCACAGCTAAATGTTGAACAAAAATACATCAACATCATAAAAAACATATACGCAAAAAGTACGAGTCGAGTAAAGCTAGAAACAAAAGGCGACGAAATAAAAATCGAGAGAGGGGTCCGACAGGGCGATCCCCTATCACCCAAAATCTTTATTGCTGTCCTAGAATGCATATTCCGAAATCTTAACTGGGAAAGAAAGGGCATAAGCCTTGAAGGCTGTAATCTCAATCATTTACGTTTTGCGGATGACATAGTCCTGGTGGCCGAAACTGCCAAAGAACTTGAGGAGCTTATACAACAATTAAACAATGAAAGCACAAAGGTTGGCCTACATATGAACGCCTCAAAAACAAAAATCATGACCAACAGCCACCAAGTACCAATCATGATAGAAGGAAAAAATATAGACTATGTCAACCAATACATATACTTGGGAAAGCAAATGTCATTTTCAAAGTCGAACAATGAGGAAGAGGTAGAGAGACGAGTAGGCTTAACATGGAGAAGATTCTGGTCACTGAAAGAAATCATTAAGGGTAACTATAACATAAACCTAAAAAAGATAGTTCTTGATACATGCATTCTGCCCAGCTTGCTCTATGGCTGTCAAACTTGGACCCTCACAGACAAAATAAAAAGGAAAATAAGAACCACCCAAAGAGCCATGGAAAGAAGCATTCTTAAAATAAAAAAAGTACAAAAAATAAGAAGCGAAACCATACGAGAGCAGACTAAAGTTCAAGATGCACTTACCAAGGCCCTTAAACTAAAATGGAAATGGGCTGGACATGTGGCACGCTACAATGATAAAAGATGGACACTAATAGCAACCAGGTGGAGAGGTCCCACAGGGAAAAGAAATGTAGGGAGACCGTTCAAGAGATGGAAGGACGACATCGTTGAAACAGCAGGGAAAGACTGGCTGCTCAAGGCAAAGGACAGAGGAAAATGGGACAAGCTGGAGGAGGCCTTCACCCTAAGAGGGGTCCAACTTAAAAATTGACTTTACTAACATTACTAACAACTAGCCTAAAAAGACCACTAACAATCTTACTAACGACATTTGCATTGTAAAATAAGTTAACAAGTTGGAAATAAATGGCTTTATTATTATTATTAGTTAATTTTCTTGCAGTAAAATATTGTTTTTTTTTTCAGTCAAAAATGTGCCACTTAGCAGATCTATCTCCTGAAGAATTAGTGCAACATAATGAACATTCTGACGAGTGGGGAGGATATTTTATTGTGAAGGTAATAATCATGATTTCGTAAATAGGTGCAAGTTCTTGAGTTATTGTTATACTAATAGAATTTCTATCCGGAATTTTTCAGTAAAAGTTAGGGTGTCTGGATTTGTGCCCCCTTTTTTTATTGCGGATGGGAAATCATCAAATAACTTCAGTTCTGGGCGGAGCGAGGGCGGTGTTCCTTCTATTGCCCTTTATGTTCCGTTACGTTTTGTGCTCCGTTGTGGCAATAGGTTCACCCCTTATTACAGAGAACTTAAACATGATTGGCAGAATGTTGTTGAAGTATTAAGCACACGTGGCGACACCTCATGATTTACATGTCCATTATAAGATCGCTTTTATTATTATCGCTTTGTGAAGATTTCCTGTACAGTTACAGATGCGCATGAAGTGGTTTTTTATACCTAGATTGGTGGTCGTGTGTACATATCTGTTTTTGGGATTGTAGGTGTGATTTTATGTAATACTAATTTATGCCTTGTTTTTACAGGGACATGAACGATTAGCCCGTATGCTCCTGGTGACCAGACGTAACTACCCAGTAGCCATCAAGCGGTCAGGATGGAGGATGCGAGGAAACTTGTTCTCCGATTATGGAGTCATGGTCCGCTGTGTCACTTCGGATCAGACAAGCACTGTATGTAAAATTGAAATAATCTTTTTATTTTTTTAAATAATACATTTATGTGGTCATTGACTAGCTGTAATGACTGGCAAATATTTACAAATCACCCATCTACGAATTTAACCTAGGTAAACGCGGCTTAACCCTAGGGTAAGTTATTATTATACCACTAGCTTATTGTAGTTTTTACCTACCCCGGTTTTGTTTGCCATTCAATAATTTTATCTATCTATCTTTTTTTATATATTTAAAAAAAAGTCATGTTAGTCACACTATTTATAACTCAAGAATTTGGCTGCAATTTTTGTTTAAAAAAGCTTATACAATTTGAATAATAATTTTATTAAGAGCTATAAATTAGATTTAAAAAAGGGAAATTGTGTTAAATGATGTCACAACATGGATGAAACAGTCACAGGCGTCGGAACTGTAGTAGAAGATTGTAGGAATTATAGTTGAAATCAACTTTTCTTAGATTGTTTGTACTGTTATTCATTGATTAATTATAGTCAAGAAAAAAAAAATACACGCATATTCGCTATTGATTAACTTATTAACATTGTTCCAGAACAATGTCCTCCATTTCTTAAATAACGGCACATGCAAGCTAATGTTCTCCTACCGCAAGATGATGTACTACGCCCCCCTCCTACTCATCATGAAGTGTCTGGTGGACTGGCCTGACCACTATATATACAGGCTGCTGTTGCATGGAAAGAAGAATGACCTGTATTATGTTAAGTAAGTCAGTCTCTATGCTAAGATTTGCAGGGTTCTGGGTTTCAGGGTACCTCAAAAAGAAAAAAACAGAACCCTTATAGATCACTTTGTCTGTCCGTCTGTCTGTCAAGATCCTTTATCTCGGAAACGCGTGAAGGTATCGAGTTGAAATTATTTTTTAAAGTATAGTGTTAAGATTTTTTGGATGTAATGTTGTTCAACTACTTGTTGATAACTTAGGCTGGGTTGCACCATCTTACTTTAACATTTAACAAACATCAAAACTTCAGTTAAAGTAACGGTTAGGCCAAAAATGAGTTGCACCATTTGACAAATAGTTAAATGACGTCATAACTTTAACCGTAACGGTAACCGCTCACTTTTCACTGGTTAGTGTTATTGTTTGTGTTAAATTAACCGTCAACTGTCAAACGCGTTGAATATAACCTCTAAACATCATGTCCCTACTCCAAGAAATACTCGCCGAAACCAGTTCTGAAGACGAAATCGATGATCTTGTCATTGTAAATCGAAAAAGAAAAGTGTACTTACTTAGACCCGATCGTTTTTCCACATGGGACGACGAATGTTTCTTGGCGAGATTTCGAGGCTCTAAAAACGTAGCTAGGTGGCTGAGTTTACGATTGCACCGCTGGTTAGAGCATCCTACGATGAAGTAAGTTTCCTTTTCTAGCACGGTATTTATTTTTTACTTACTTATTTAGTGACTGTCTATCACATTTTTGAAATGCTCTCAATTACGTTTATTAATTACTATAGGTATATGTTATCTTTATTTTTCAGAAATAAAGCAGTAACTCCAGTATAGCAAGTACTCATCGCATTAGAATACTATGCCTGTGGTTCATGAGGAATATAATATAGTTTATACAGTGGTGTTTAGTATTGCCGTATTTAAAAATGTTACCCGCATCGAACTTGGGGTAAATCACGCCTCATTTGACTTGCAACACTTTTAACTTTAACAAAGCACATGAATTCGCTGGTGCAACTCATTTTGCTACAACTGTTAAAGGCAGCGTTACTGTTAGTGTTAAATTTGACACAAACCTTTACTATAACTTCTTCTGTGGTGCAACCCAGCCTTAGTGTTAAGTTAATTCATGGAAAGAGTTGTTCAGCAAATTTTGAATTTTTAAGATGTTAATTCACTGGCACTAGTCCTGTTAAGCAATTTATGTAAGACTAGCTTTTGCCCGCGGCTTCTCGCGTTAAATTTGGGGTAATACAGTTCCCCTTTTCTGATTTGCGGGTACTTGTTGCCCTTGCGCCTTATTTATTGTAATAGCAAAGCTAAGTTTTCCCTTGTCTTCCCTCTTTCTCCCTCATTTAAGAAATTAGCCTATGTCCGTCTCTTTTAGGCGTGAAGACGTAGCAAACAAACAAACTCACTTTCGCTTTTATAATATTAGTAAGGATCATGTTTCCATGAGTTTTGGAAATATGGATGTGGTCATCGAGTTATGAGGTGTACACCTCAGCTTACCCATCGGGGAATCCGGCCGAGATGCTATATAAAAAAAAAGATAGGTTAAATCTGAAAATCCTTTAAGAAATTGTTTTCTCAACAGTTGTATTCAAAACATGCTCCGCGAGCTTCACGAAGAAGGCCTTCACTCCTCGCACGACTGCCTCTCCTACCTGGGCCGCATGTTCCGTCCCAAGCTGTACGAGCTGCCGCCCTGGGCCTCAGACCTGGACGCGGCGGCCTTCTTGCTGGACCGCTGCGTCATGATCCATCTGAAGGACCACAAAGATAAATTCAATGCGTTGCTGTTTATGGCTCAGAAGTTGTATGACTTGGTGCAGAACAAGTGTAAGGTGAGGACAATCTCACTATTTTTAGGGTTCCACACGTCAGAAGGAAAAAACGGAACCCTTATTAGATCACTTTTTTGTCCGTCTGTCCGTCTGTCTGTCAAGACCCTTTTATCTCGGGTACGTGTCGAGGTATCCTTACTAATATTATAAAAGCGAAAGTGAGTTTGTTTGTTTGTTACCTCTTCACGCTTTAATGGCTCAACCGATTTTGATGAATTTTGGTACAGAGATGGTTGGGAACCAGGAGACGGACATAGGCTATTTTTTTTTTTAAAGTGGGATGTGAGGTAGAAAGAGGGAAGAAAAGGGAAAACTTAGCGTTGCTATTACAAATCAATAAGGCGCAAGGGGAACTGTGTTACCCCGAATTTAACGCGAGCGAAGCCGCGGGCAAAAGCTAGTCGACTATAAATTAAAACCATATACTCAACTCTGTGGTCCCTTTGTGTACTGAAAAAATCAACCCTTTAAGTCTACGCAGTCAAAAGAGATGGCTGTATAAGTCGCAATTTTGTACGGTATTTGGAAAATGAAAAAAACTAAACTCCACGCGGGCGGAGCCGCGGGTTTCAAATAGTTTTAATAAAACATAATGATGGCAGTTAGGGAGGTCAAATAATGCACCCTTCTCAGCTAATCAAACGTTTTGATTACCAGGTGGAAGGTGCTGATGCTGTAATGATGCAAGAGCTTCTTGTTGGCGGCCACTTGTACCTTCAGGTCCTGAAGGAGCGACTCCAGCAACTGGTCTCCATCGTGAGGATACAGGTCTTGCGGAAGGCCAAGACCACCAAGAAACTTGTTATTGGACAGGTCAGTTCTTTTAAAAATAATGTGGTTCTATATTCCTTTGTTGTAAAATTAAAATCCTTACTAATATTATAAAAGCGAAAGTGAGTTTATTTGTTACGTCTTCACGCCTCAATGGCTATACTGATTTTGATGAATTTTGGTACAGAGATAGTTGGGACCCTGAAGACGGACATAGGCTATTTTTTTTTAAGTGAGCAATTAGGGTGAAAGAGGGAAGAAAAGGGAAAACTTGCTTTACTATTACAATAAATAAGGTGCAAGGGCAAAACTTCAGGTAGAAGGTACCTGCAAATCAGGCAAGGGGAACTGTGTTTATTTACCGAATTTAACGCGAGCGATGCCGCGGGGCGCAGCTAGTATAATATAAAGCTGAATAACTGATAGGAATGTGTAATAATAATACCAGCCTATTATTGTCCCACTGCTAGGCCTCTTCTCATACAGGGAAGGCTCGGGCATTGATCACCATGTTTGCTTAAGACTGCTTGGCTATTTCAGAATTAAAATATGTAATTATAGTTTATCTATGTAATTTACTATTTGGTAACCAGCTCTAACACCAGACCACTTCAGACACTAATCTGCATAGTCCTCATGTAAGTTGACCAAGATTTTTTGTCTGGACTTTAAAAGAGACTATGACCTCTGAGTTTGTTTCGGCTGTTTCTTCTCAGAGTAGTCGGGTACGAAACACCGGCCTCATCTAGTTTTAAAAAAAAGACGTGTAAAAGTGTTTGTGAAAACCTACTTGCAAAATAAACATCATTTATCATTTAACAAATCTGCTGCTTCCCATAGAATAAAATTATTTTGAAATTACGTAACACCGTTTTTAACAGGGTTTTCTATTATATTTTAATATTTGACCATTACTCATGAATACATTCACAATGGTACCCGTCATCCTGACTCTCACGTTGTTAAAGTTTAGTTTGTTTTGACGGTACGGTTGGCGCAGTGGCTGAGCGATCGACTACTGCGCTGCGTGTTGCGGGTTCGATCCCCGCACGGAACAATTATTTGTATAAGCTTTTAAATGTTTGGAAACGCACCCACGATATAGGAGAAATTCTTCGTTTTATTAAAAATAAAAAATAAAGTATGCTTTACCTAAAAAACCTATAATTTCTTAAGCATGAGCTCCAACAAATCCTGCGCAGTTCCGGCAACCTGGAACAGAAGATGGAGACTTTCCTGGCGACGGGCAACGCGCCCTCAAACAACGTCAACCTGGCACAGTACAAGGGACTCACCATCGTGGCGGAGAACATCAACAGGATGCGATACATGTCGCATTTCAAGTTAGTTTCGTAATCTATCTATATTAGGGGTCCCAAACCGGGATACCGAATTTCAAAAATACCGGAATACCGGGCCAAAATTAGGTCTTATTAATACCGGTATTCATGTCACAAAAACCGGGATATTCGGTATTTTCGGTTTTAGTAAAATAAATAAAAATATTACGCGCCATTTAATTAAAAATACGCGAGCGCGAGTTTGTTCACCTTCGACAAGACTGATGATTCGGCGACAGCCTAGTAGCCGAACTTCATTCTCATTAAAAGGCTAAACCAAAAATTTAATTTTAAATATTTCTTAATAAAAAATAGTAGCCCACCGGTATCGGGAACAGGGTCCAAGCTACCGGCGGTCAGGGCTCCAGAGAAAGGATCCTAACAATACTAGCCGTTGCCAAGAGTACCGCTTTCTGTATCAAGCCCTTGATCCAGCTGCCTAACGAGGGCCTCCTCAGGTGTTGGTCGAGGCTCTTGGCAATTAAGCCATTGGCTGTAGCGACTATCGGCACAATGATCGCTGAGTCCACATTCTTTCATGTGGTCATTTCGGTTCTCGTCATGTGGGACCGTTATGTCAACAAGCATTGCGCGCCGCTCTGATCGGTCCACCACCACTATATTATCAGGTTTATTTGCAACAATAGTCCTGTCAGTGATGATGGATAGATTCCAGTGCAATGTGATATTTCCATGTTCGAGAACCGGGTCGGGCACATACCTATAGTACGGCACTTTCGATTCCACAAGGCTGTGTTTTAGAGCAAGTTGTTGATGGATAATTCTGGCTACAAGGTTGTGCCTATGCAAGTACTCTCCGTTAGCAAAACGAGAACAACCAGAGATAATGTGACGAATTGATTCACCCGGACATGGTGTCACGGTGTCATGCTCGACATTATGTCAACCGTGCCGTCCTTCACAATAAATCTCCGGTAGTTATTCGTTATCATAACTTCATCCATGATTGCACAGACAAAACCTTCGTTCGGTTTCTCCAAAGAGATCCCCGGAGCGTAGCCAGGCTACGGACGCTGATTGATCTACATCGGGTTCATGTAGGGCCCGGAATAAGCGTCCGTGAAGCTGCTCACTAACACGGGATTTTTCAAAATTCAACCATATTTGGTGAAAAAAGACTCAAATCCTTGGCTAGTTTGATTTTCTTTACAATTATTTGTGAATGAGTGGACATTATTGGCCTTGTAGATTCCTAGACGCTTGTTAATGATTTTAAAAGAGTAACCATGGAGCTTCTTGCCGGTTCTTCTCCATAGGAAACGACCAACCGGAACCGTGCACCTGTACATTTAAAAACTGCACATTTAGTCCTATGTGAAATCCTCATCCTTACTAATATTATAAAAGCGAAAGTGAGTTTGTTTGTTTGTTACCTCTTCACGCTTTAACGGCTAAACCGATTTTGATGAATTTTGGTACAGAGATAGTAGGGAACCAGGAGACGGACATTGGCTATTATTTTTTTAAAAAGAGTGGGGTATGAGGGAGAAAGAGGGAAGAAACGGGAAAACTTAGCGTTGCTATTACAAATCAATAAGGCGCTACCGAATTTAACGCGAGCGAAGCCGCGGGCAAAAGCTAGTATTATAATAATGTGAAATAAAAATATTTAGTTTTGATATATTCGTGCAGGTCCATCCACCGAGGCTCGTTCTTCATGGAGATGCGCACGACTGAAGCTCGCCAGCTGCTCCCGGACGCGTGGGGCTTCGTGTGTCCCGTGCACACGCCCGACGGAGCCCCGTGCGGGCTGCTCAACCATCTCACTATGACTGCACAGGTGATGTACAATAGGCATGACGACAGTATAAAAAAATCGCTGATTCAGTGATTAGAGGGGAGAAGTCAGATTAAAAAAAAAGTAAACACAGGTTTATTTTTATTTAAAAATAACAGATTATTAAGATTTTCAATAAAATAAAACATTAAAATACTGCAATCGGCCATTTTGACTGAAACACCGATCACAGCGTATGACGTCACGGTTATGTGATATATGCAATGACAATAAAGCCTCTTGACTGCTCATACGGGCGACTCAGGCTCACCACACATCAATGAAATTACACTTATGTTAGATGAAAATATGACTGACCATTTTAGTTTTGACCTGTTATTGGATCTCTCCACACGCGATTATTTTGATAACTTTTTTAAATATTTCTGCATAATATCAAATAATTACGAGTTCTTGTTCAATTAAATGGTGTGGGAAATCGTCTAGAACATCCAGCTATAAAAAGGATGGCATAACTTTTCATCGGTAAGTAAAATATATTTATAATTTGATAATATTATGAATAATTGCAGGGCTCAAGCTAAACTGGTTGTTTACGTTTAAGGCACACAAAACGTACACCGCGTTGATGTCTTTTTGAAAAGTCCCTTTCTCTCACTTGGTATTTTTAATAAGTATGTCCCTTTCTATCTGTAGGCATAAATAGAAAGAGTCAGATGCATTGCTGTAGTGTTGTGACAACTTCGAAACTAAGTCTTTAAAATATTGTCGATAAAAATAACGATGTTCCCTAACTGTAAAAAAGTAACGTTTACTTAATGTTTACATTTTAGATTTCCAAATATTCCAGAAGTGAAAGAAAAGTGGATCAATGCTGTCAACAAGGAAAATTGGTTTCCAAAAAATACAGCGTTGTTTGTTCAAGGCATTTCACGGAAGATTGCTTTGAAACCTTAAATTAACCTTACTATTAAATTACCTTAAATCTTACGATTTTATTAACCTTGATTTAATTTTAGCATTAATTTAAATAAAGTTAAAACAGAGTTACGTAAGTGTTTTATTTGCACCCAGTTAACGCCCAATCACTATAATTAATAAAAAAATAAAATAAACAGACATCGTTATGTTTGATTTTATCGATATTAAGTATTGTAGCAAAACTGACTTGTGCATCACTATGTTTGGAACATTCGTCCTGACATTGTTGCATCGGCCAATCACAACTGCTATTTTTTCTTCGTCCCCCGAACCGCAGTGGTGAGTCGTGTGCCTAGACGAAATCGGTCTATCAGCTCTCAAGTGGTTTAATTCTCTTTGGATATATGGGACGATGTTATAGACACAATGACATTTTACTTAACTGTGACGTCATGCCGACGCCATGACACATGCGAGCTGTTTTCGGGCACTATTGAAAAATTATGAGAAAAATGGCTTCAAACTTTGTTAAACTTAAGTTTATTACCGAAATAAAGGCTTTTTTGTAAATAGTAAAAGTGTACCCACATTATGGACGAGGATTTTAAAATCTTTCGTCACGCCTATTAGCTTACAGTTAATTTGACTAGTGGTTTTTTTATGTATTTATTAGTTTATTTCATACTAGCTGGCGCCCGCGACTTCGCCCGCGTGATATCGAAAAAAAAATATCCTATGTGTTATTTCAGACCATAATATACTTCTGTGCTAAATTTCATCAAGATCCGTTCAGCCGTTTTTACGTGAAAGAGTAACGAACATCCATACATCCATCCTTACAAACATTCGCATTTATAATAATTAGTAAGTAGGATGTATAAAAGAAAATTTATTTATTTCAGATAACTCGATCCATACAGTCCCAATTAAAAACATATTAAATCCAAAATAAAATAAAATGTGTCTTAGTATCTGTATAAGTATACATATAAGTTTTCGTAAACAATTTTTTTTTATATATAATTTTTGTACCCTATCACAATGTCGTTTTTACCCAAAGGTTGACTAGTAGAGAATGCCTTATGGCATTAAGACCGCCTATGTACCACTATTGTACATTAATGTATATGAAGTTTAAATAAATAAATCTTTTATGTTTTTATCTCCAGGTAACACAGCCGGCCGAACCGAAACAAATAGAAACACTACCACAAGTCTTGGAACAATGTGGTAAGTAGTCTACTTATTTATATCTAGCTCTAGCTGTGGTAAGCGTTGCAATGCAATTTTTCTTCCTACTTTCCCTGGCTACCCTGTCTACCCTACCTACCCTACTTTTTTTATAAGAACCAAACTTCTGACCTTAACCAACACAACAAAAAAAGAATAACCGAAATCGGTTCAGCTGTTTTACTTAGCAACAAATTCAGAGATTTATTTTTATTATAGTTTGTTTAGTATTTTTGTAAATCGTTGCCCCACACTAGGATTTCTCCTGTGTCGTGGGTGCGTTTACAAACATTTAAACTTATATACAGAAACAGCCAGACCCGGAACAAGTATTTGTAGGCCATACAAATAGTTGTTCCGTGTGGGGATCGAACCTGCAACACGTAGCGCAGCAGTCGATCGCTCAGCCACTGCGCCAACCGTATCGTCGTATGTTTTAAATTAGAAGAAATAAACTCACAATAGGCTAGTTTCCAAAAAAAGTTACGTGTGACGTCACTCCTTGCGAAAAAATGCAGCAACGCGTGACGTCACACGTAACTTTATTAGGCTATATCTTTGTATTTTTTATTCTAATTTACAAATAAAAAAATATGTGTCGCTTATTTTTGAATAACGTAATTACTATGACCCTGGAAACTACCCTATTGTCCCACGGGATCGTTACTACTGAGATAAAAATTATCCTATATGAAAACAATAATCCTATATAGAAACTTTTAATTTCTCCTCGAACAGGAATGGAAGCCATAAGTTCGGTAGCCCAGACGCCCCTCTCCCGCGACGTGTACAAGTACCCAGTGTTCGTGGACGGCCGGCTGGTGGGCTACTTCGCAGAGGATACGGTGGACAAGTCTGCGGCCTACCTTCGGACCCTGAAGATCAAGGGCGAAGAGGTGCCTATGACTACAGAGATTGTAGTTGTGCCGAAGAAGCAGGTGGGGTTTTTATCGCTTATTGCAATGTCAAATACGCCTAATTTGTTTTGAAATAATTGTAGAACGTATTTTTACTATAAAAGTGATTATTTTTTAATTGCAACATTCTATTGTGTAGTGCAACAATTTTATAAATTTTACTACTGTGCACGTCTTTCTACATCGTTCTCACATACATATTTGTATAATCTCAACATGAATGATGAAAATACGATTTTGTAAAAATATTATAATTTAAAACAGTGTCCATGGAGTTTCATGCCCATTCTTCTCCATAGAGATCAACGCTTTGGAATGGGCAACTACAGTACTTTCACAAGTTATTATGCCTTGTGACCGGGACTGTAGACTCATTTTGTTTCTTGACATTCAAAAGTGCCTGTAATGGTCTAATTGAAATAAATGATTTGATTGGATTTGATTTAACTACGAGTGGCCCAATAAAAAAAAATGCAACATTTTTAGTTTTTACTTGCAATAATTTGTGACACACAAAAGCACCAAATTCAAATTCTTGTCGCAATCTTAAATATTTCGACAACTTATTAAGCAAAACTTGTCAAAATAATAGACCAGATCAATCTTTCGAAACATTGTCGCATGCTGGGCTCAGCCACTGATGTAATCATCATTTTCCTGCCCTTGTCCCATTCTATTTGGGTTCAGCGCAACACGTTTTCTTCTTCCATTCTCCCCTATCAGACGGCATCATTTACTCCTTTCTCCTTCATATCATTCCTTACACAATCCACCCATCTTTTGTTTGGCCTTCCTCTCGCTCTCCGTCCATCAACATTCAGATCCACCACTCTTTTAGTCACATGTGCTTTATCCCTCCTCATTACATGTACCAAGACAAAAGACCCTTAAATTTTTTCACAGGCGCAACTTTCAAACGTCCTCTAATATACTTACCTTACTTTATCCATTCTTGTCACTCCACACATCCATCTCAAGATTCTCATCTCCGCTACATGCAATCGTTTTTCATCTACCTTTTAAACGACGCTCAAAAAGTGCTGATCATCAATCCAGTTTGAATAACTGACTTTTGATTTTGAAATGTTCCTATGAATACGGGAATCGCGTCTCTGATCTAAACGTATATTGTTCGCAGATATGCTCCCAATACGCGGGCGTATTTCTAATGACGAGTGAAGCACGCATGATGCGTCCGGTCATCAACCTCTCCACCGGACAACTAGAGCTCATCGGTACCATGGAGCAACTGTACCTAGATATAGCCGTCACACACAATGAAATACTCAAAGGTAAAGAAGCCTACTATAGCGAAGCGTCCGGTCGTTGACCTCTAATTGTAGAACTAAAGCTCATCGGTACCTGCCGGGGTTGCGGGTTGTTCGAAAGAGATACCGCGGCCCCGCAACGTAAAGGGCAATAGAAGGAACATGGGTGGGTTTTAGTCAGTAAAAGTCTGACACTCCCCCCCCCCCGCTCCGCCCAGAGCAGGGGAAGTTATTTGATGATTTCCCACCCCAAAAAAAAACGTCACACAATGAGATACTCAAAGGTAAAGACAATAGAACATAGTCTACAATAGCGAAGCGTCCGGTCGTTGACTTCTTATCGTAGAACTAGAGGTCAACGGTACCATAAAGCTCATGTATATTGGCATATCCGTCATACACAATGACATACTTAAAGGCATAGCTTAGCCTAGAACATAACCCACTTAAGCGAAGCATCCGGTCATCGACCTCTCCTAATTTGGTTATAATTTCAGGCAAAACCACGCATTTGGAGTTATCGGAGACCGCGTTCATGAGCAACTTGGCCCAACTCGTGCCGATGCCTGATTGTAACCAGTCGCCACGGTGAGTTTACTATGAGACCTGACTTTTAACGAAAAACAATTATTTAAAATGTCTCGACGGCCATTTTGAAAGCATACTCAGTTATTGGTTTCGATTCTATCTATTCTATCCTATCCGATATTCCGAACCACCTTATTAAACTAGAATAATATGAAAATGACGTACCTAATCCACACCATTTTAGTGGCGATTAAAGATGGTCCAATTTAGCGCGACAACTACTTTATTTGGTAAAAATCAACAATTTCAGAATAGCGAGATGGTCGTTTTATCTAAATTGGTAACTAAACTATAAAATAGTATTTAATCAACGACAGGACTAAACTTTTTTTTGTGATTTTAAGAGTAATTTCAGTTTAGTTTGTGACAACAGAATTGACACCATTTTCAATCACTTGTTAGGCATCTACTATGTATCTATCTTTACATACTATAAAAATGATGTCGCTTCCGTTGTTTATTCGCTTAGATCTTTTAAACTGCTTAATTTCTGATTCAAGTGTAAGGTATATATGTCTAATATCCCAGACTACGTGGGCTAAACCGCAGCTAGTTTTAGATAAAGAAGAAAATGGGACAGTGAAAAACACTGATTCAGGAAAAGTTACACGATGTACCCAAATTTTAAAAATTAATGGCAATGCGCTCGCGCCCTATTAAATAACTAGGGAAATGTGTGTGTACCATTAGGTACATCTCTCCCAAGCAAGGTTGTCTTGAAAAGATCGCTTTTAGCGATAAGACCGCCTATTTTTAGTTTTTTATTGTGAATGTGAGGACCACGTGGATCATTACTTTTATTTACTTTGTTTGTTTTTGACGATTGTCTGGCAGTTTGAGTACTATAAGCGACCTACACAAATGTCTTTGTTTTGATATTGTTCATTGTGTCGTTGAGCTCCTTGGGTTATGAGTTACACGATAACTGACAAATGCTTGCACTGACTGGACAGGTCCACTCAATCTGTGTGGTGCTTTCTTTAAAAGACCATTTCAGACACTAATCTGTATAGTCCTCATGTAAGTTGACCAAGATTTTTTTGTCTGGACCTTAAAAGAGACTATGACCTCTGAGTTTGTTTCGGCTGTTTCTTCTCATAGTAGTCGGGTACGAAACAGCGGCCTCATCTAGTTTAAAAAAAAAGACGTGTAAAAGTGTTCGTGAAAACCTACATGCAAATAAACATCATTTATCATTGTGTCACCCTATTTATAAGTTGTATACTGTTATTCTTGTAATTTGTATGGTGTACATAATAAAGGAGGAGCTCGTGGCTAAATAATAGTAGCCGCTCGGGTCGATCTTTAGGTTAAGCTGTGCTTGCCTAAGTTGGTCTGTGGATGGGTGACCACCCGTTACATACCGAGTTTCCTCCGTGCCTCGGAAAGCACGTTAAGCCGTTGGTCCCGGCTGTCATTTGTAGATCTTTGACAGTCGTTACAGATAGTCAGTGTTCCGAGAGTCTGACAACCAGTCTTACCGAGGGGTATCGTATTACCCAGTATTAACTGCGTTGTGGAGGTCAGATAGGCAGTCCCTCCATGTAAAATACTGATATTCAGCTGCATCCGGTAAGACTGGGAGCTGACCCCAACATAGTTGGGAAAAGGCTAGGCAGCTGATGACATAATAAAGAATATTCTATCTTCTATATATCTCCCTATCCCTTCGAAGATTACAAGCGCGAAGTTATATAGAACCAAAACCATTTTTTCCAGTAACATGTACCAATGTCAGATGGGTAAGCAAACAATGGGTACTCCAATCCACACGTGGGTGACCAACGCGGAGACCAAGCTGTACAGGCTCCAGACTCCTGCCACGCCTCTGTTCAGAGCCACGCATTATGATAATATTGGGCTAGATGACTATCCTTGTGGGACCAATGCTATTGTCGCTGTTATTTCTTATACTGTGAGTACAAGTCCACTATTTTAATTTCTTGCTGATGGGATATCATCAAATAACTTCCCCCGTGCGGGGGGGGGGGGTCAGACTTTAACTGATTAAATAAGGTTTTATATAAAATTAGTTTTTTTTAATGTGTATATTATGGTAATTTTATTTTGGAGAGTCACCGCAAAGAGTCTATGTACTTCTTAGCACTTACGCTGCCCAGAACTCAGCGTATTATTATTTTGGACTCATACGTTGATACGTTCTGGGCAGCGAAAGTGTTAACTAATAGTGATGTGACGTTTTATAAGACAAAAATAAACAATTAACCGGTTCCTTTTTAATACTGAAAAAAAAAACTTTTTACTTGGTAACTGAGCCATTCTTTTTAATGTTGCCCTAAACCAAGAACTCAAATACACAAACATGTCGGTCACACAAATAAATGTTACGTGCGAGTATCGAACCCGCGACACACGACGCAGCACCCAATCGTTTAACTACTGCGCCAACCGTGCAGTCTAAATTGCATCCCTTGCCAACACAAAACTAAATGGTGTCTACAATAATTATCTATCTATGTTATAGACACCTTACAATTAAAACGGCACGGTTGGCGCAGTGGCTGAGCGGTCGACTGCTGCGCTGCGTGTCGCAGGTTCGAATCCCGCACGGAACAAATATTTGTATGACCTGCAGATAGTTGTTTCGGGTTTGGCTGTTTGTGTATGTGAGTTTGAAATGTTTGTAAACGCACCCACGATACAGGAGAAGTTCATAGAGTGGGGCAACGTTTAAAAAAAAACATAATTAGCCTATATTTTATGCCAGGGTTACGATATGGAAGACGCGATGATAATCAACAAATCTGCTTACGAGCGGGGCTTCGCTGCCGGCTCCGTATACAAAGCGGATTTCATAGAGCTGGCGCATCCCGCGTCCTACTTCTGCCGGGACCCTTCTAAGCCGGACCTCGCGGAGCATATCGATGATGACGGCCTGCCTGCTGTCGGCGCCAGGGTCAGACCTGAGGATCCTTTCTATTGGTAAGTCATACGTACAGCTGGCCTTTCCCGCGTCCTACTAAAACGCTAGGAGGTGGCGAAGGGCGGGCGTTTTGACTGTCTCTTGTAATTTGACGTTCAAAAAGTAATTATGAGCCTGATTTGAATAAATGACATTTGATTTTGATTGATTTCTTCTAATGTTTAAAATAAATGTTAAACTTCTTAAGTAGTTTGTATTGCAAGCGGATCTCGTAGTGGCAACATAAAAATACTACATCAAAATATATTTTTAAAGAAACTTTGCATTGCATATATAAACTGATGACTTTATTATTAAATCAGGGAATTGAAATAATTATAACACACGTTGTACATACCACAGAATCATAGAGAATATATTTAGAGAAAAACAACCACAGAGTATAAACTTAATACTAAGAGTAAACAATCATGGAAAGGCGAGTAATTTAATTATTAGTTTAACAAAAACCATTTTAACCTGATCTCTCTACTACAGTGTGCGATCCGTAGTAGAGAGATCAGGTTATAATAGCTTAGAATAGATTGACCTGCCGTCGTGTGGAAATATCCCTGTTACTGTACAGTACTGTAATACCCGATGTAGTATCCGCTTATAGCAGAGTTACGGATCAACTAACTACATCACAGGCTCACCACCACGCCCCAGTCCAGGGTACGTCTTTAGCCTCCAACTTCCCGCCATCTTGCCAACTGACAGTTGACATTAGTGACAGTTCCCTGACCGCTTGTGATCGTGAGACACTGTTTACATATCTATAAAATGGATACACTGCACGCGGGATGTGTATTTAATAATAAGAGGGTTTTTTTTTTCGATTTAAAATACTATAGATGTATTTGTTCAAAATTATATTTTAATAATCTAAGTGTCGAGAGCCCTCAAGCTCTGTCTTATTATGAAATTAATGATTATATTATTTTATTTAAAAAACCAGGCATTAAATGACCATAAAGTTTACGTCTCTACAGTACTGTGAAGGTTTTTATACCAATACCATACCGTACCATATATCCCAAGTTACCACAGTACTTACATAACTAACATGGTCAATCTTCCCATAGCTACTACGACGGCGAGAAAAGCATCTTCATAGTCAGCAAATACCACGGCAAAGAGGAAGTGTTCGTGGACAGTGTGCGGCTGTGCGGGGACTTCAGCTCGCGACCGCTCAAGAAGGCCTGCGTTATGCTAAGGTTACAGGTAAATAGTTCAACATCATTATCATCATCATCTCAATCAACCTCCACAATCCAAATAAAAATAAGGATATCATAGCAACTAGAAATTTATTTTCCAATACACTTCCTCAAAAACTTACGCTTATTGCACTACGATAAGGTTCAACATGCAATGGATTTCACACACGTGCTTTTTCTCATTTATCGCAAAGGGCTTTAATTTTTTCTGATTTCATAATATATACATCATCAATATATGCGCACGTGATATCGAAAAAAATATATGTGTTATGCCAGACCATAATCTACGTCTGTGCCAAATTTCATCAAGATCCGTTCATCCGTTTTGACGTGAAAGAATAACAAACATCCATACATCCTCACAAACATTAGCATTTGTAATATTAAGTAGGATTTGCTTATAACAACAAATTCACATTGTTTGAGTTCTAAATTCAAAAACATAATTAAAATTGGACGTTAAAGAGGCAGCGTTTTTTTGTAGAACGCTGTCTTTAAGTTGTTAGATTCCATTTCAAATGTTTTTTACTTTTCAGTTTTTTTTTTAAACCTCTGGTAAGTTTTTTTTTAATGTCTAACAGCGCAACCCAACAGTAGGTGACAAGTTCGCATCCCGAGCTGGCCAGAAAGGCATCTGCTCCCAGAAGTGGGCGGCCGAAGACCTGCCCTTCACGGAGTCGGGGCTGGTGCCTGATGTGCTGTTCAACCCTCACGGCTTCCCCTCCAGGATGACCATCGCCATGATGATCGAGTGCATGGCGGGGAAAGCTGCCAGTATACATGGACATGTGAGTTTATTTCTTCTAATTCATTACATACGGCATGGTTGGCGCAGTGGCTGAGCGATTGACTGCTGCGCTACTGGTCGCGGGTTCGATTCCCGCCCGGAACAAATATTTGTATGGCCTACAGATAGTTGTTCCGGGTCTGGCTGTTAGTGTATGTGGGTTTAAATTTTTGTAAACGCACCCACCATACAGGAGAAATTCCTAGTGTGGGGAAAAGACAAAAGAGGATTTATCAATTATGTAATAAACATACAAACATACAAATAATACACAGTTTATTTAAAAAAAAAAAAAAAAAAACAGTATTAGGGAAGGTTCACATTTGACGGAACATGCGTCGCGTATTATCGGTCGCGTAACGCCAGAACAGACAAATGTATAGAAAAACATTTGACCGTTCACACTCAACCGATGATACGTTAGTGCGTCGAGCGTACAGCGTCTATTCCGTTTCCGTTAACGCATTGTCGGTCGACGTAAGAGCGGCAACGTCGCGCGCGCCACGCGCTGCTTGTATTTTGATTGATGCATTCAGTCTAGGCGTAACGTCAGCAGAGATCGTTTGTGTACAGGCAGTTTTTTGAAAATGATTGATTGCTAAACGCAGAAACTGACATGTGGCAGGACGGATGTTATCTACGCTCGACGCATTTTCCGTTGATATGAACCGACACATTCGACCGAATAGACGCGACTGATGATACGCTCAGCGTATTATACGTCAGATATGAACCTTCCTTAACGCCTCGTCATCTTATCAGTAAAATCTTTTTGCCATATTATCATCCTTCACACAGTCCATCCATTGTTTCTTTGCTTCCCCATCATCATCTGCCTAGCCTTTTTCCAAATATGTTGGGATCGGCGGATGCAACTGAATACTTTACATGGAGCGACTGACTATCTGACCTCCACAACCCAGTTAGTACTGGTTAATATGATACCCCTTGGTAAGACTGGTTGGCAGATTTTCGGTACACTGACTTCCAATCACAGCTGGGACCAACAGCTTCGTTTTGAGGCACAGAGGAAACTCTGTATGTAACAGGTGGTCACACAGACCAACCTAGGCAAGTGCGGCGTAACCTGAACATCGACCCCAGCGGCTGCTATTATCTAGCCACGACTTCTTTGGTCTTCCTATGAGTGTTAAATAAAGAATCTATCCCAAAGGTACACGACGCTACTCCCTTCCGCTTCAACGAGAAAGACACAGCTATAAACTACTTCGGGCGCCTCCTGGAGGCGTCGGGGTACAACTACTACGGCACCGAGCGCATGTACAGCGGCGTCGACGGCCGGGAGATGGACGCCGACATATTCTACGGAGTCATCCATTACCAGAGGCTTCGGCATATGGTCTCAGACAAGTGGCAGGTCCGTTTATTATAAGATAAGATTTGAATCGCTTGTCGTACTAATACAGTTAAAGCGGTTTTCGCAGGGCAGTATCGGACGATCGTTTTGTCGGATTATAGAGTAAAGCCACGGATTTTTCAAATCAAAGTGGAAAGAAAATATATATTTACTGTTTTATTCTTATTACTTTAAGGCTTATGTTTAACTTACCACCAGATATAGTAACAAAATATAGCAGACAAAAATAGTAAATGATCACCAAAATGAAACCCGCATTTTAATGTAAAATTAAAACCAAAGTTTTAACACTTTGCTATCCTATTTAAGCAAAATGACTCCAAATAAATTGTGGTTAACCCAAAAATAGTAAATGATCACCAAAATTAAACCAGCATTTTAAAGTAAAATTATAACCAAAGTTTTTATTTCTGGGTGGTTTAAAAAAAAACCGCCTTAACCTTCCAACCTAACCTATACGAGTCGGGGTACTCTGAGTCGTGGTGTTAACCATAATGAGGTTATAATTCATATTTACGAAAGTTTATAAAGTGACTTATTCGTAATAAAATAGTGTGAATTAATTACCTATTAATACGCCATTACACAGTCTGCTATATCCCATTCAACGACAATGCTAAATGACGTTCAGTCAGCAAGATTTGGTGATCATTTATTACATTTGGTGGTCGAATACAATTATTTAAAGTGCAGTCGTGACTAAAATAGCTGATACTATTGTAATTTTAGACATTATTTTTCTGGTGTTAAGTAGATATTTTTGATTACATAACTAAGGGTATCAAAGCATTTTATGGTGGTCATTATATTTAACCCCTTACTTTAATACTTAACTTTCGAGCGCCGAACTAAATAGTTGTGGCGCGTACAAGTTACAACCTGTTTAACAGATTTAGGTTTGTTTTTGTTTAATGTTTTTACACTTGTGTGTTTTGTACTCTTAAATTTCTTGATTATTAGATATTTTGATTAAAATAAGTGAGGCGGCTCATTACACTTATAATGTTTGGAGACGCGTGATCGCGACATTATAATGTAATGGTGCTTCCACATCTGGCGAATGCAGCTCGCGAGCGGTTTGCGAGCTGTGCGCGTGCAGTCACGGCAATGGTTCGGTGCGTCTCTTTAGCGCAACTCATGCAAGGGCCTTGCATGAGTTGCGCTCATGCAAGCAAGGCATGAGCAAGGCTCATTAAAAGAGTGCGTGCGGCGCGCGATCTACGCGTACTTTCATAATGTCGGACGACGCGAGCCACTCTAGCGCGCCGCCCGCGCGCTGATCGCGAACGGCGCTTAGAACGCGCGCGGATGGCGCACGAACAAAAAAGCACGCGCGCAGCTCGCAAACGTCTCGCGATCTGCACATTCGCGTCACATCCGCCAGATGTGGACGCACCCTAACGAAACCGCTATGTTGTCTCCGATGGCGGCACCCGCGCGGCTCACGCGTCATTGCGCGGGACGGTAGCTCGCTTACGGCCGCGTTTAGTAGGTGTTGTTTGATTGTTGAAAGAAAGAAAAAAAATATCACCATCATGATTTACGAAATACAGTGATAGGCATGACGGAATACAGGGTGTGCGGGAATACCGGGGGTCCACGGGGGTTTCTGTATTTCTTTTGAGTGTCATTTGGCTTCCACCACCAGGCTTGGACGCTGAATGGAAATGTATAATAAGGAAACCGCAGTTGGCGATCGTTTGATAGCAAAATGCTACCCAAACCTATACTTGACATGAGTCTACACATGTAATGCTCAATCGTCGATCGATAGGATGCAAAACTGCTCGGAATTTTCGTGTGGTCATTCATTTTATTTAGTAGTGAGTGAACTCCAGTCCCGCTTTGGAGCTGATGAAAAACGCTGGCCACGAGGAATCAAGATCATAATTCCTTCTCTCGTGTTACTGTTCTATGAATATTAATTTATTTAAGAGAACTTAAGAAATTGCTTATTTGAAAGGGATATTATAATATAACAGTTTTTGAATGAGAAATTTTGAATGTAGTTAATTATTTAATGATCCTTTTTGTTTTTTTTAATCAATTGTATTATTTTTGATTATAATTTATTTCTGTTTTTTTTTTGTAATGGTGTATTTGAATATTATTTTGACATTAATTTATTTTTATTCTTATTTATAATTTACTAGCTTTCGCCCGCGGCTTCGCTCGCGTTAAATTCGGTATAACACACCAAGCAGACCTGCAGTTTTTGCTCTTGCGCCTGATTGATTTGTAATAGTTTTCCCTTTTCTTCCCTCGTTCTCCCTCATATCCCACTTTTTTTAAATAAAAATTAGCCTACTCTACTAACTGACGAACTATCTCTGTACCAAAATTCATCAAAATCGGTTTAGCCATTAAAGCGTGAAGAGGTAACAAACGAACTCACTTTCGCTTTTATAATATTAGTAAGGATTGGGAACTATTTTGTACGCTGAAAAGGCAAAACATGTTGAACCAACATTTTTAAACTCTTTCCAACCATATGTGCATATCCTATGTATCATGTTACACATGGTTATATAAATAAATGAATCTTTATCTTGTGATATTACTAGCTTTTGCCCGCGACTTCGCTCGCGTTACATAATTCGGGCCAACACGGTTCCCCTTTCCTGATTTGCAGGTACCTGCTACCTGTAGTTTTTGCCCTTGCGCCTTATTTATTGTAATAGCAAAGCTAAGTTTTCCCTTTTCTTCCCTATTTCTCCCTCATTTCTCACTTTTATTTAAAAAAAAATAACCTATGTCCGTCTCTAGGGTCTCTATCTCTGTACCAAAATTCATCAAAATCAGTTTAACCATTTAGGCGTGAAGACGTAACAAACAAACAAACTCACTTTCGCTTTTATAATATTAGTAAGATTTTTTAATATATCTCCTTACACCCAGGTCCGAACAACAGGCGCAGTGGACGCACTAACCCGGCAACCAGTGAAGGGTCGGCGACGAGGCGGAGGCGTGAGGCTCGGGGAGATGGAACGCGACGCCCTCGCCTCACACGGCGCCGCCTTCCTGCTGCACGACCGGCTGTTCCACTGCTCGGACAAGACTGAGGTATGTCGATAACGTGGACAAACAAACGAACTATGCCTTTTTACGGATAAGAAATCATCAAATAACTTGTTGCCCCTCACTAGGTATTTCTCCTGAATCGTGGGTGCGTTTAAACTCACATACACGAACAGCCAGACTCGAAACAACTACCTATAGGTCATATAAATACTTGTTCCGTACGGGTATCGAAACCGCGACACGCAGCGCAGAAGTCGATTGCTCAGCCACTCCGCCAACCGTGCCGTCAACTTTCGAACAACCTGCAACCCCAGAAGGTAGTGGCCCTAACAGGCCTCTGTGCTTAACGAACTATGCTTTTTGGGTTTATTTTACTGTCTCTTACTAGAGGAATGTAGAAATTAAGTATTTCCTACTATTTTGAATAAATAACGTTGCGGGATCAAAGACATTGAAATTGTTTCCCAGGGACCTCGTCGAGCTTCATTGCGTCATCGTTTTTTCTGGTGGTCGCTAGTGTTGATTCTAGCATTCAGGAGTTGCATTGGTGTTGCGGGTTGTTCGAAAGGGATACCGCGGCCCCGGAACGCAAAGGGCAATAGATGGAACATGGGTTTTAGTCAGTAAAAGTCTGACACTCCCCCCCGCTCTGCCCAGAGTGGAGGAAGTTATTTGATGATTTCCCATCCCAAAAAAAAAGGAGTTGCAATGGTTTGGGAATACTGTGGCGCAACCGGCTGGCCCCAAAAATTAATCAGTCTATAAAAAACTTAGTTTAATGCCATAGTCGCTTCTGTATAGAGAAAATTATAGTTGACTAGCTGGTGCCCGCGTGATGTTTGATAAAAAGTATCCTATGTGTTATTCCAGACTATAATCTACCTCTCTGCCAAATTTCATCAAGATCCGTTCAGCCGTTTTAACGTGAAAGAGTAACAAACATACATACATCCATCCTCACAAAATTCACATTTATAATATTAATATGTAGTAGGATTTTCAACACAACCTTTTACAAAGATGACGAGTGGAAAACGGGCCAAGTGATCCATTGTAGTCGACACCACTTCTTGTAGGATTGAAGCGAAATATTTCAATTTCAATTATTTCTCTTTTAGGCAATCCTTTGCTCAAAATGCGGCACACTTCTTGGTCCAATAATCGGCAAGAGTGAAACGAACAAGGAAACCTGCCGCCTGTGCGGTGACGGCAGCCTGGTCTCCATCGCTATCCCCTACATCTTCAAGTTCTTCGTGACACAGCTCGCGTGCGTCAACATAAACGTCAAGATTAACTGTAGCGAGCATCTCGCTATCACTGGATGATGAAGACTTAGGTTTAAGAGAATGTGAAGTTACAATACAAGATTAATATCATACGTTTTTGTTTTATTTGAACTCTGAACGATTTAGTTAAAAAAACAGTACTTTACTTGACTCAATATGGCGGAACAAAAGCCGTCCATCTTTGTCAAAACAATTACCACAGACAATTTCTTTGGAACTATGTTTTTAAGTCCCATGTAATAGGGGCGACGCTGTTGCTATCGACTGGGTACAGATCCAGACTCCATGGCCACTACCGCGAAGTTCCTGATGGAAAACAACAATAAAAAAAAACACAATACGAGGTCTCCCTTGTATTGTATTGTATAACGGGCTGATGTCCGCAACTCCACGTCTGAGGCGCGTATTTTGTCTGTATGGTTGGGAATATTATTCGATCCACCCCAGCTCCACGAGAAACGTTAGCAGCGCCTTGGTGTTGCTGACGATCTCGCGAAGAGTACCTGGGTTACCGAAGTACTTTGCCCTGTATGGGGCAACCTCTGGGCAGTGCAGAAGCACGTGGGCTGCTGTTTCGTCTACCTCCATGCAGGCTCGGCACAGTGGGCTGTCTGTGACTCCTAAGACAAAGAGGTGTTTATTAAAAGAGCCGTGGCCAGTTACCCAAGACCTTATACTCAGCAGTCGCGCTTGCGACGACTAGACCAAGTAGAACACAACTTTGAACAAATAACTGTTTAATAATAATTGGTTTATTTTGGTGACGGTGTGTAAATTGCTGTGCAAGTACCATACATAATGGGTTTTTTTCGGATGAGAAATCATCAAGTAACTCTTGCCGCCCGGGGCGGAGCGGAAGGGAGTCAAAAAAAAATATTTCACATAGGCCTACATGGGGCATACAACGTCGATAAAAGGTGCACGATTCGGGTTGATCGTTTCCTATGGAGAAGAACCGGCAAGTAACTCTATGGTTACTCCTTTAAAATCATTTGGTTTTACAATATTGTTGTTTAGCGTTAGTACTTAAGTATGAGAGGACAGTGTAGGCCATGGTCCTTTAGCTTAGAGTATTCATATCGGAATATTATTTGGATGATTTACGAAGTCAAACGAAATCCTTTTGAATAGTGCAGGTTGAAAGCTTTTTAAATAAGTTGTATTATAATCTTGATAGTTTCATTCACATGTTAGTAGATGGCACTGTCTTAAATTTTTCGATAGAAACCGGGAACAGTGTAATCTGTTCCATTTGGTCTGTTAAGCCGGCAGTGCTGCACGAAATATCCAGTCTTGTTGTTGCATTTGATTTGGAGTACAAATGTGAAATTGATCAAGGAACCTACACCGTAAGTAAAGATCGTACGATTTTAACTTTCGATCTTCATAAACGTAGTGAATACAAACGCACGCGAGAGATTTTAACATTGTATTGAAATTATATTAAGTTATCAACTCTAATCTATCTAGTAATCTATTTATTTGCTTTTATACTTACCTCGTACTCATTTTTTAATATTCCTGCATAAATAATTAATACCTAACGAAAAAAATCGCGGTTTTTAAAAAGACCTTGTTGGCAGAACTTTAATGCAAAGTTAAAATCTTATTCAAAGTTTTATGTTAATTACCGCTAAATTGAACTTTGTTTTTAATGAAACTTAAAAAATAATATTGGTAAGAAAAACAATAAACAGGTACCTACATAAATAATTATTAGTGTATTCATTACTATGTTGTACGAATATAGCAACAATACAGTGTGAAATGAATATATAAACCAATTTGCAAACTGTATATAAAACCAGTTTATGTTTTATCAGATTGTTCGCAAAATCTATTCAAAGCGAGGCCACGATATAGGTACGGGAATGATACTGAATTGAAGTACCTACCTAAGAACTCATCGTTTCAGTACTCGATTTTTAAAACGTCCTTGTTGTACCGCTATCACTATCTGTAATGCTCAAATAAAAACAACATGCTAGACTCCTACGTGGAGCATTTAATAGCTAGGTTGACTAATAATATCCGAAAAAATATATCGTTGCAAATATGTGATCATAATTATTTGCACTCTGAAACTATTTTGACACAAATATTGTCTTGTACACACGACGACACATCAACCTATACAAAACCAGTTTATGCTGCTCTCTCAACAACGGATCGTACACCATAGATTTCAAGTACAATGAGAGATCCGCATAAACTGGTTTTGTATAGGTTGATGTGTCATCGTGTGTACCTATATCGGTAAATGATTTTTCTTTCCTAATTTCAGATGGCGCCTTTTACTCCCATCACGCTATCAGGGGATAATCTGGGCCAACGGCATCGGTACCTTAACTCCCTAGTGGTTAAGGCTAAAGTGAACTCTGCTTCGGTCCAAGACGTCGAGGCGCTGCCCGAAGAGTCTCCAGTCGATCGCCTCTTTAAAATAGACCTTGCTATAGAATTCAAACACGTAGACTACATTATACGCAATTTAAAAGACGACGACATGTTATACGTGAGCAGAGCCCTAAAATCAACATGGCTTATAGACCACCGTGATATTATCAACCCAAAATATTTAGAAGATGTTCTCTTCCCGGAAATGATAAAACCAGCAGTTACCAAAATGAAGCACTGGCTGTACATCAATCTACGAGACCCAGCAATGTGTCAGGAGTTCTATCAGTACTACAAAGAGAACGCATTTCAGTTGGCCATAAAGTTTCTTAGTCACTGCAGTCATGATTTCATACTGGCAGAGGCTCCCAAGATATTGGCGAAGTTATCTATTCATTCATTAAAAGTATTGTGCGAGACCTGTCCGAGAGTCGCCAAAATATACTTTGATTCTTTGGCGACAAATGAAGATGTAAAAAATCTCTATCTTTCACAAGAAAGTTCTTACTACAACAGTGTAAAGTGTGTACTGAAGTCGGATGCAGATTTGTTCCTTGATATCACAGAAAAGTATTTTAACATAAACACCTTTAGGAGATTCAGTCCTTTGGCTACTGATTACGTATTACGTTGCCAAAAATCTAGATTTACAAATAAGTTGGGCTGGTACAGAATCAGAGTGCGGACTTTCCGGGGTAGGAGACTTTTCGACACTACTCTCCCCCAAGTTCCCTGTGCGATCCTGTTCCTCGCCTCTGGTTATGGGAACCGCCAACGATTTGCGTGACCGTGTTTGGATTTCTAGTTTTGTCGACATTTCTGGTACTATTATTTTGTTTGGAACGTTACCATCAACCTCGTGTGTAACCCTCTGCCTCAGTTGATCGACATGCCTATGGATTTCCATGCCAGTATTGGTTCTTATGGAGTAATTGGATTTACCTACACGTCTAAGTACTGTACCGGATTGCCATTTATCCGCTCCCCTATAGTTTCGGTACCAAACATGTGCTCCTGATTCGAACAAGCGCTGTGAGCCGCCAGCGTTTTGTTCGCTACTTGACTGGCGGGCTATGACGCGAGATTCTCTATTTGGTTTTAAATTGTCTAACCTCATGCGTAAGCTGCGTCCCTGTAATATGCTAGCTGGGCTATCTCCCACGGTCTCATGTTTCGTATTTCTATACGCTAGCAAAAACCTAGCCAGGGCTATCTCTACATCCAAATTCTGCTTAAAGGCTTTTTTAATAGTTCGTTTACATATTTTGACAGCACTTTCGGCCGCGCCATTGGATGCGGGGTGATAAGGAGCCGTAAAAATATGTTCTATACCATTATGTCGTAAGAAGTTTTGAAATTCCTCGCTCGCGAAGGGTGGCCCGTTGTCGCTAACAGTTTGTCTTGGAAGACCAAACTGCGACCATAACTTCCGTAATACAGTTATAACAGCATGTGCGGTCGTCCTATTCATTTTGATAGCTTCGATCCATTTAGAGCAAGAATCTACTACAATTAAATAAGTTAAACCACCAATAGGCCCTAAGAAATCTAAATGCAGTCTTGACCAAGGCCGTGACGGCCAAGGCCAAGAGTGTGGGACAGCATGTGGCGCAGCATCAGCCACAGCGGCACACACTGTACAAGCTCGACACGCGGTTTCCACCGCTTCATCTAAACCTGGCCACCAAACATAGCTACGTGCTAGTGATTTGGTCTTGACTATGCCCATATGTGAAACGTGAAGCTCTGACATTACTCTTTTCTGACAAGATGATGGTATGACAACCCGGTGACCCCACATAATGCATCCTAATTCGCAGTATAACTCTTGCTTCCTGTTAAAATAAGGCCTTAATTCTTTAATTTCAATATCTGTCGGCCATCCGTCCATTATATAACTTAAAACACGACTTAAAATTGGGTCTCGCTTCGTTTCCTGCTTCAGGACATTGTAGTCTAATAATAAAGCGTCTGTTGCAAAATGTAAATAGCTCTGTTCTGGCAAATCGTTATCTTCGGAAGCTACCTCCTTTTTTTGAGAATCTATTAATCGTGAAAGAGTGTCAGCCGTATTTTTGTCTGTTTTCACGTATTCAATGGAAAAATCATAGGCTGATAATTTGATTGCCCATCTTTGTAAACGGCTAGCTGCTGCACAAGGAATGCCTGCATTTGGCCCGAAAATGCTAACAAGGGGTTTGTGATCTGTCCGGAGAACAAACTTCCTTCCATAAAGATATTGATGAAATTTTTCAACAGCAAATACTATCGCTAAGGCCTCTTTGTGTATTTGACTATAATGATATTCGTGTATAGTCAGTGAGCGCGAAGCGTACGCAACAACCCGCTCGTCGGCGCTGTCCGGCTCGCGCTGTGCCAGCACGGCCCCAAGCCCACGGGCGCTGGCGTCTACAGTCAACACTGTTTCTTTATTTATATTAAAATGTTCCAAAGCTCTTGTACTACACAAAAACTGTTTTACCTTCAAAAAAGCAGAGTTTTGGCTTGGACCCCATTCCCAATGTTTTCCCTTTTTCAAAAGAGCATATAATGGTGCTAAATGTGTACTCAAATTTTTTACAAATTTGCCATAAAAGTTAACCATTCCTATAAAGGATTTTACTTCTGTAACGTTACTGGGGTGTGGCATATCAACAATAGCCTTCACTTTGTTCGGGTCGACTCGTACGCCGTTTATATCGATCACAAACCCTAGATATTTTACTTCCTTAGCCAAGAAATCGCATTTCTTTTTATTAATTTTTAACCCGTTTTCTTCCAATATTTGCATAACTTCCTCTACTAATTGTAAGTGCGACTGCAAATCCTTGCTTTTAATCAAAATATCATCATAAAAAACTAGCACCTCCGGCTTATTTTTAAATAAATTAACCATGAGCTTTTGAAAGATACCTGGACTGGAGGATAGACCATAAACTAAACGACCGTATTTGAATAACCCCCTATGCGTATTGATAACCGTATAGTTTCTAGAATTTTCGGACAAAATTACCTGGTTATAAGCTTGCGACAAATCTAATTTTGTAAAGTACATGTTCCCACTAAGATCGCTAAATAGATCTTCAACCCTTGGAATTGGAAATCTGTCAATCACTAAAGCACGATTGAGGGTTACCTTATAGTCGGCACATATTCGCAAACCGCCATCTGCTTTGCGTACCACAACCAGAGGCGTTGCCCAGTCGGACCGGTCAACCGGTTCAATGACGCCGGCGGTCAGCATGGCGTCCAGCTCCGCATCGACGCGCTGGCGCAGCGCGTACGGCAACTGCCGCGCACGACAAAAGATGGGTACCGTTCCTTCACGCACATGTAGCTCAGCTATGCCCCCCGTGAAAGTACCCAATGTGCCGTCAAACAGTGATTTATGCCTAGAAACAAGTTTATTTATTATTTCATTTTTGTTTAACGCTTTATCGGTTGCATGGCTAGTCAGTAAGTTTATTGTACGGTCGATTCTTATCGGAATATCAAGTTCGGCTAACCATTGCCGACCCAATAAATTTGTAGTACCCCTACTTAAAACATATAAGTCCAAGGTTTTAACAATGCCCTTATGGTTAACAATGGTTTCTATGTAACCCAAAGGTTGTACACTTGAGCCGTCATAAAATTTTAAATTTAAACAACATTTGTTTAAGTGCAAGTCGCTGAATAAATCATCATACACTGCTTTGTTTATACATGATAAGGCCGATCCTGTGTCAATCTCCATTGGGAGAATACAATTATGAACCTTAAGTTTTATACGCACCGGTTTATAATTACTTAATGACATTTGGTACACAGGCTCGTCGTCGCTTTCTCTGTCATCGGAATCCATATTATTGTATCGGTTATTACCAAAGCTGCCGGCCGCTCCGCCGGCGCCGTCGTTGTGTTGACGTAATAAATTCATCGAAGCCCGTCCGCCTCGTTCCGAACCGCGCCGCGTTCCTCTCGTCGTGTTGCGCCCGCTATATCCGCGGTATTTCCCGCGCCCTGTAACACGACCGCGTCTGGCAGATTCCGCTGACGCTTCCTGCTCCATTTCGATGGTTTTGTTCCGCTCGTTCCGAGCGTTTCGACACATCCTTCTAAGGTGCCCTATTTCCCGGCACCAACTGCACACATAATCCTTAAATGAGCAGTCGTTGGGCTGATGTTTTCCGTCTCCGCATCTATAGCACTCGTACACTTTTAATTTGTGGATTCCCTCGGATATTTCTGTGCTATTGTTCTTCACCGCATGCGCGTCACGCTCAGCCGCCTCCAAGGACAGCGCCAGAGTTACGGCTCTGTTGTATGAAAGTTGTTCTTCCGAGAAAAGCTTCTGACGTATCATTTCACTACTTAGGCCGCAAACTAGCTGATCCCTGAGGTTGTCATCGAGGTTTGTTTTGAAATCGCAATGCTTCGCTAGTTTTTTCAGTTCCGTGACGTAGTCCGCTATTGACTCGACGTTTATTTGCCGTCGCTGTCTAAATTTATATCTTTCAGCCATGATGGAAGGTTTAGGCTGCAAATGTGCTGCCAATATTTCTATTGCTCTTTTATAAGACAGTTCCGCAGGTTTTAACGGGCTGGCCAAAGTCGATAAAAGTTCATACGCTTCTTCACCCATTAACGATATTAATGTCGGTAGTTTTAATTCTTCCTCCACTTTATTCACTAAAAAATACATATCGAGTCTTTCAATATACGCGGACCAGTTTCCCGCTTTTATGCAAAATTCACGGACTTTACCGATCGACATTTTGTTACACTTCACTTCAATAGTCACATAAACACTTAAAAACTTTTTTTTATTGTTGTTGTTGTTTTATCCTCGTCGCCACTGTTGAATCAAAGGCGTGTGCGGTGTGTAGGGCGTTTAATGCGAGACTGGCGTCGGTCTCGTACACTGGTACATAACAATACGTCTTATAACTATGCTTAGTATATCGATACACAACACAAAGAGAACGCATTTCAGTTGGCCATAAAGTTTCTTAGTCACTGCAGTCATGATTTCATACTGGCAGAGGCTCCCAAGATATTGGCGAAGTTATCTATTCATTCATTAAAAGTATTGTGCGAGACCTGTCCGAGAGTCGCCAAAATATACTTTGATTCTTTGGCGACAAATGAAGATGTAAAAAATCTCTATCTTTCACAAGAAAGTTCTTACTACAACAGTGTAAAGTGTGTACTGAAGTCGGATGCAGATTTGTTCCTTGATATCACAGAAAAGTATTTTAACATAAACACCTTTAGGAGATTCAGTCCTTTGGCTACTGATTACGTATTACGTTGCCAAAAATCTAGATTTACAAATAAGTTGGAGCTGTACGTTGCGTATTTCCTGCACATCCCGACCGTAGCTGCTCGGCTCAGTGTCGAGGAATGTCAAGAAGTAGTGTTAAAGCTAGCACGAGCAAGTTACTTGCAGCATTGGTTCGAGTATAAAGTGGTAGAGCCGTTGATAAAGCGTCTGAGACCCGATAAGAGAACGGCATTCAAGAAACTAGTGTTCGTTGAGAAGGATATTGGAGGCCGTGTAGCAGAATGGCCGTACCCAACGCCGGAGTCACCCCCGCACTCCGACTCTGACCCACATGTATTCGACGACGAGAGTTTTTCTCCGGTCTGCCGGTCAAGGTTAAAGTGCTGCAAACGCAAATTATTGGAGGTAGATTACATTTCGTCTTGCTGTGAATATAAATCGGACTTAGACAAATTGTTCGATGAGTTTCGCTTTATCGGATTCGACCGAGCTCTACACGACTTAGGGCAACGGCTCCGAGCTGCAGGTTCTGCGGACAGACGGCGCGATATTTTCCTTGTTCTAGTGAGCAAGAGTGGTGGACGCAGTGATGCGGTGTCGGCTCTGTTACGTCTCGCAGCTCGGCACAGTAACGAGCCGCCGCACACAAGAGCCTCCATTCTGCGCAGCCTCGTCAAGCGCGCTAACGTCTGGCGCCTGCCTGTAGATGTCTGGCAACATTTCCTGGAATTCGGGCACGGACTCGGGCTCGACGGCGCACCATCCGAAGCCGCGTGCCGTGAAGGACTGCACTGCGTTGTGATTCGTCAGTTGTTAGCTGGTGAATGTGAACAATCCGTCCGCGACGCTTTTCTCAATGACTTTTCCACATTGAGGGAGTATTCTTTAACGGTGGAGGAGCGAGTGCGCGTTGCTAATGGTCTTCAAAGCATGTTAGTAGCTGCTGCCATAGACGTGGAACCTGCAATCGCCGCGGAACGGCTTAACCAACTGCTTGATGTCATTGAAATATACCACGTCCGAGTCGACCCAACTTCAGCGACGGTAGAAGCAGTAAGGAGCTTAGCTCTGCGTGATGCAGAAGTCGCTCGTTACTTACTCGAAAGGTTATACAACGCGAGGATTGGCCGTCGTGAGTTATTTCGAGTCAACTTAGAGTTTCGGTGCGATCAGGGAGCGCTCTTAAACGCGTTGCGCCACGACCCATCTGCGCTAGAAAGCGAGAAGGTTGCAGATATAATAGCCACAGATCGATCACAGTTTGACGGATTCATTTCGAAGCTAGTGATATACTTCAACCACAAGGAAGACTTCACTATACAGCTCAAAGGTGCATTAAAGCAGAAATTCGCTCAGCAAGAGCAGGAAAATGATAAAAATACAGTAATAATATCTGTGGCACGGCCGTTGACAAGTCTGTTTTATAATGATTTTGAGAAAAAATTAAGTGAAATAGACACAGCGGGTAAACAAAGGGTAAAGGCTGCGGCCGCTCTGAGAGCCTGCGCACACCGAGCCCGGCCTGTAGTCAACTTGGCGGAATGGGGCTGGGGCAAGGCTGGCGTGAAGGCTGTCGCGACACGAGCGATGCGCTGTCGGAAAATAGAAAGAGCTGCGTTAACTCGTGTGTTGGCGGCTGAACGACGCACGGTAAGAGTAGCCTTAGCACTTAGCATGCGCTCGTCGGATTACTTACTTCTCGACACCTTCAGATCAGCAGCTACACTGCGTCCTGTGGTAGCAATACGTGTTGCGATGTCGTATTTCCGTCACCACGGCGCTATTGCTGATCCTGGGGTATGGGATATTGTAAAACCCTTATTTTCCAATGTTGACTTCACAACTCGTAATACGCTTTGTCAGTTAATCCAAAAAACCAAGTGGATTCCGTCTATCATCAAACCAGACTACTGCGTAACCTTGTACTTAAGTATTAGAAAAATCGACAAATCAGGAGCGGTAATCGTGCTTCGCGAATTGTGCATGCTTATTCCCGAGATAAAAGAAGATTTGATCGAAAATATATTGCTCTGTCTTTGCGAGAAAGTTGATGAAGGTGAACCCTCGCTAACGTACCCTGCAATATTTGTGAGATACTTGATGTTGTCTGGAAATCAGGAAGATCTAGACAGGAGATACGCTAAAGTTGGAGATCGGTTCATGGAGCAGTTAGAAGCCTTGCGTTGTGAAGGGGACTCGTATTTTGGTAGAAGACTGGATCAAGTTATCAAGTGTCTTAAATATAACGCAGCTTTTCTAGACACTAAATACATGTCGTGTTTGTTTGTGATCGAGAGAATCTTAGCTTGGACGCAGACGTTCATGCCAAAAGAGGAGTATTTTGAGAAGTATGTACAAATCCATTTAACAATGTTGTACTTCAAAGCTGTTCGACAGGGAGTGAAACAGTTGCCAGAAGTTTGGGTCGATCCGAAAAGAATGAAGGTGGAGGGGGTAGAGGCTGTGGGTTACTTGTTAGGCAGATATGTAGTGAAGGAGGTAGCTGAACTTGTTAACTCATACTTCGACTCCATAATAGAAGTTTATACCGGAGCTTTGGTTGATTACTTAGGTGAGTACTTCATGTTTGGAATTTCAAGAGCGAAGTTTCTTGGGGCCTTTATCAAAGGCATCCTGGCTGAAGCAGTCGGTATCCAGCGTCGTTTGGCAGTGTATCTTCTTAGAGATCTTCGACATGATGTGAAAGATGTCATGAGACAGGAGATCCAAGAACTAATGGTTCATGATAAATACATCCAGCTATTTGTTCATGCTGAAATATTTAATTAATAGATTCCCAATCTGTGAAATGCTTAGCTTTGTAATTTTGTTTTGAAGATAGTTTGTTTTCAATGTGTAGGTACATACAGTGACGTTGCAAAATGTTTTTACTGTGTTTTTTTTTATCAAGTAAACAATCTTGTGTCTTTTTGTTTTCTTTCTCATTACCATTCCTCAAATTATTCTGTTATTTTAATTCATTTTGATACTTGTACATAGTTGACATATTCAGGAGCTCGCGGTTAAATTAAATATAACTGCCGCTCGGGTCGATCTTGAAGTTACGCTGCGCTTCTTTAGGTTAGTCCATAGATGTGACTACCCTTTGCATACCGAGTTTTCTGCGTACCTTGGAAAGAAATCATTGACTGTCGTTACAGGTAGTCAGTGGCTCGATAGTCTGATAATGAATCTTATCAGGGAGTTTTATAATAATAATAATAATCAATTTATTTCAGGCATCGAAGGCCCATACATACTATACACAAATAATCTTAAATTTATAAACTAATACATATTTTATAAAATTAAAAACTATTGCACACGAGGTGACAGCTTCGTGTTTCGCTGCGAGTTCGGTATCCTTCCACGAAAACGTCGATACACGACACCCTTCGGCCAAAACTCTCCTTTGAGGAAGGTGTCCAATTGACTAGTCGGCACCCACACCACAAACGACTTAAAATTAGTGTCATGGCGCGACTCCAACTGCACGACTCTCAAAGTCCAGTTTGTCTTCAGACGCACATACTCCACGATGTCTTCAGTCGCCGTGGTGCGAAGCAATCTCGACACGTACAGCTGCGTCGTAGGTAATGCTGGACGCAGCAGCGTGTTGGATCCTGCCAGCGCGGTACCGCACTGGTTCTGACAAGGAGGCTTTTTCTTTTTCTTCTTTTCCACCTTAATAAAACCATCCTCTTCGTTGGAACCCCTTAACAGACCTCGTTGTTTTATGTCTGCGTTATGAGGCTTTAAGCACTCCTGCTTACCCCTTTTCACTTTGCCTGCTTGCTGTGTTTTTTGCGACACAGCAGATTTGTTTGCGGCAACAATAGCAGAGTAGGTACGTTTAGGGGTCAAAGTACCTACATGCGACACCACTTCAACCGGCATCGAAACAGCGTCGTCAGCGGCGGAACAAGATGCAACGCACGCATTCTTATCAGCGGGTGACGCACTACAACTCGCCGACTCAAAACTGCTGATGGATGCATTTTGCGCTCCGCACCGAACATTCAAACTAGAGGTGATAGTTTAGTTTAGTTTGGTTTTAGTTTTATATTACCCACTTATCAACTGGGCTGTGAGGGTCAAATAGGCAGTCACTCCATGCTAAATATTGTTATTCTGCTGTTTTTGTTAATAATCGGCGTATCTTTAGTATAGAATTGAAGACGACGTTCCTATCCTACCCGCAGCCTACGATCTACGGTCCTCTAGCCAAACCACAAACACAACTTTTTTTTTAAATTATTTAAATAATAAGTAGTATCTGGAGCCTCTGGGATCTTGGAGTATCTAAATTTAAAGGAGTTTCTTTCAAACATCAAAGCAACATTTTACGAGGTTAATAACGAAAAACTTTGTAATATAATTCGTTTCTCACACATGCCAAGACACACCTACGTATTGAATTGAACCGTGTAACAGTTTTCGGCTCAACAAGTAAAATGTGTATCAATGCGGATCGATACAGTCGTAGTGATGTCGCAGTAGGTACTACACTTGCAAGCAAAACCAAACAAAATTCCCGCCAAATATCAGTGAGATGTGTAGGTATTGTTTTATGGTTTTATGTATCTTTCTTGTACAGGACCTACTCTCTTCTCTCCATTCGCAATAAATTATTAAAACCAATAAGTCAAAATAATAAAAACAAAAGCATGTCGTTTAGTGTGATTTTTTAACCGACGAAAATAAGGAGGTTCTCAATTCGATATGTAGGTATATATTTTTTTTATGTATGACCACGCATAACTTTTTACTGAGACGTCCGATTTGAAAAATTCTTTTCATTGGAGAGATTTTATTTCAAAGTTGGTCCCATTTCAAATTGATTAAAAAAACCGCCCCTAAGGGTGGAAAAATAGGGGTTGATTGATTTTTTTTTATACTAAATTTGCAATTGTGAACCGATTTTGTTTAAATTTGAAACTCATATGTATTTCTGATGATAATACGGCGTCAAAATGATCTGATGATGGATGATGGAGACAGAAAATACTTGCATTTTGCAAGAGGTCCTCAACGGTTTAAAGCAGCGATATATCGTGTTTCAACTCATTTCATGCACGTTGACGACAACTTTAGACCTAGCTGGAGAATAGCGCTGTCATTGAAGGTCTGACGATGGAGACGGAAGGTATTTCCAAGACGTTCTCAACAGTTTACAGCAGCTATATCGTGTTTGGGCTCATTTAATGCACCTTGACGTGATCTTTAGACCTAGCTGGAGAATTACGGTCATGGAAGGTCTGATGATGGAGACGGGAAGTATTTACTAGACATTCTCAATAGCTTACAGCAGCTGTATTGTGTTTAGGCTCATTTCATGTACGTCGATGAGAACTGTTGATGCCTTGCTGGAGTATGATTGTCATCAAAGCTACTGCAGTGGAAATGGAAGTCAGAGGTCCCCAACAGTATAACGCCACTTGGGCTTATTTGTGTTCCGGGGGCGCGCTATCTTTTTGGGGCGCGCGTGGAACACGAACGCGCCCTTGACACGCATTGTGATAGGAAAGAAACAAATAAAACACAAAATCCTTAAAAATAATGTATTAACTGCAAAAGAGGTCTCATCAATAGATTTATCTGAAAAATATGTAATCACTATGGCTTATAGCTATAAAAGAACTGTCACTTTGACATTGGAAGATAAACTGTCACTTTGACATTAGAACTGTCACGCTGACAGTTAATCTTCATCCATAGCTACTTCCTCCTCCTTCTTCTTCTTCTTTTTTTTCTTCTTCTTGGCACTGGCTTCAGCATCAACAGTCTGTTGTAGTTCTTCCAAGGCCTCCTTCATGACTTCAATGTTCTTCTTGGGAATGTCACCAGTTTCGTAGAATTTCAAACGGTCTTCAACTTGCTGACGTAGCTTTTCGCCGAAAACGGATGATTGGATTTCTGTAATAACGAAATAGTCACTTTACGTAAGTTTTTAAAATTTATACAAAAGAGAAAATCGATATACATTACTTTAAAGAGTTGAGAGACGACAAGTCATAATACTTTTACATGTTGCAGAAAAAGTTTGTAGCAATAAATTTAGTACATGATACGCATTTTGGCGTTCATATGTGGATACAACTGCATTTAATATAGCACTACTGTTATTACCACAAGTGCAGGGTACACTTGCAATAGATCAAAGTGTGCATATTTGTGTCGTTGGCGTCCAGGGCATGTGCTTGCTTGTCCCATATATGTATGTGATAATGCCGTTAAAATAGGAACATATTATCATGATTTTAAAGAAGTAACTTTAAACATGAATCAAAATTGGTTCAGTAGTTTTAGATAATAGGCATGACGACAGTATAAAAAAATCGCTGATTCAGTGATGACAAGGGAGAAGTCATATTAAAAAAAAAAGTAAACACAGGTTTAGTTTTATTTAAAAATAACAGATTATTAAGATTTTCAATAAAATAAAACATTAAAATACTGCAATCGGCCATTTTGACTGAAACACCGATCACAGCGTATGACGTCACGGTAATGTGATTTATGGGACGTTGTTATAGAAACAATGTCATTTTTATTTTACTGTGACGTCATGCCGACGCCATGCACATGCGAGCTGTTTTCGGGCACTATTGAAAATTTATGAGAAAAATGGCTTCAAACTTTGTTAAACTTAAGTTTATTACCGAAATAAAGGCTTTTTTGTAAATAGTAAAAGTGTACCCACATTATGGAAGAGTATAATATATATGATACAAAACCTCCTTTTAAAAAAATATTTTAACTTAAGCGTTGCAATGCAATTTTCTACTTTGGATCAAACTGCACACGGTGTGCAAATTTAATTTAAATCAGTTAAGTAGTTTAGGAGTCCATCGCGGACAAACAACGTGACACGTGATTTATATATTATGAAGATATAACTACAATTTCAGATCTAACTATTCTTTACTTATAGAGAACTAGCTTCCGCCCGCGACTTCGTCCGCGTGGCATAGTTACTTTGCGCTAACGCTAACTTTAACCCGCGTGATGATCGAAAAAAATATATCTTTCTCCCCCCTTTTCTTTCCCAAATCTCAATTTTTTTTTTAAATAGTCTTTATCCGTCTCCAGGGCCTAATATTAGTAATTATTAGTAGTATAATATTAGTAAGGATTATGGAAGACCGAAACTTATTGCGCCAACCCCAAATAAATTGAGGTAAAGGCAGACTAGTATGAGAAGTTCAAGTATGTTTGGCTCAATTCAGCTACGTGACAATGTGGTGTATTGAACAAAACAAAAGTTTGGCTCAATACACCACTCACTGATGCAGTTCTAAGCTTATCAAATGCGCAGAGCTAGTACAAGATGGAAGGTGGGTCATAGAATGTTGAGTATTCCTTACCAGAGAAGCAGTCGATCCTGGACGCTATGGAGCACTTGTTGGCGAGGTAGCGACTGATGCGGCCCTTGTTCTTGACGCCGGCACGCCCAATGAAGGTGGAGTGGTACAGCAGCCCGTATTTGGGCGTGTTCGAGCGGGTCTTGAGGGCGCGGAAGAGCGCTTTCTCGGCACCTAAATGAACAGAAGATAAGATTAATATATTTGTTTAAACATTGTATACATACATGCATGGATACAATAGCATAATTAAGTCGTTTGAGTCGAATCATGTTTAGCTCGGCATTGAAAAGTACTAAAACAATACAAAATATAAAGTAAATAAAGTTTTTTTTTTGTTATAATGTCAAATTAAGTGAAGAATGCAAGGTTTGGTTCAAATAGGATTTATTCAGTAATTTTGTTTTCAATGGCAGATTTAAAACATTTTGTACTTCATTGCATGTTGCATGCTAACTTGATGGTTGCTGTTAATTTTGTCTCCTAATCAAACTTAGTGTCAGTTACAAGAAACTTAAAGGGATTTAGTTGAATTTTTAATGTTAATGTATGAAAAATAATATGAGACATTGTTATATAACTTCTTTTTTATCGTGAAGTCTGTGACTAAACTAGTGTCAGGATTTCTATACCTCCCATAGGCCTATGATTTGGCTAACATGCCGTTGTGAAATATCTCTGGCAAGCTGAGTTCCAAACGTTATACTAAAGGGTTGACTACTGAAAACCAGCACTGTGCAGTGGCTCCATAGCACAGCATCATGCTAAGTGTTGACCTACCTATCGCAGTCAAGACGTTCAGTATTTTTATTTTGCCTGTATATATATGTATTTGTAAATGTTTGTGATGCTTTGCATGTTTAGTGTCTATTTTTTTGTTATTTTGTGTGCTCTTCGTAATTTGCGAAGCAACTCTCACCGAAGTAAGTGTTAATTATAAACACGCACATGATACCGAAAAATCAGAGCTGCACGCCTTTATTTTTGCAGATGAGAAATCATTTAAATAACTTCCCCGCTCTGGACGGAGCTGGGAGAGCGTCAGAATTGACCTTTATGTTCCGGGGTCGCGGTATCTCTTTCGAACAACCCGCAACCCGGAGGTGCATGCCTTAGGTTTGATCTCAGAACCGACGGTATACACTTTTTTTTACATATTTACAAATAATATACATTGTTTGCCATTATTTTGTCTCTGGGAGCTATAGAAAAGATATTGTTAATGCTAATACAAGAGGTATTGTAGTACATACCCAAAATCTGTAGCGTAGATGCAGGGTACTTGGCAAGACTGGTGAGCGAACCGGCCTTGGATATGAGCCGCGCGCCGACCTGGTCACCAACCAATGTGGTCAGGTTGGGAGCCACAGACTCCATCTTTGTGTGCAGGTACTCAGATATCTGCCTCCTGAAAGTTTAAAGTTTTCATTAGTAAATAAATTTATTTGTATGCAGCAAATTAAAGAAGGTTCCGTACAAACTTGCGATATAAACGACCATATCATGACTCTATATCGGATCTCTCTGATATTGATTGAGACTTAAAGGGTTGACTTTTTCACAGCTCCAAGGGACCACAGACTTGCCTATATGGTTTTAGTTACATCATTTTCTACAATCATTATTTTCTTACTCATTTACTACACTACAATCGTTTTCTGCAGCTTACCTATAATTACTGAGCGCGACAACTCTTCCGGCAAACATCTGTATATTAATCAAATCAACAGGCGAAATATCCATTCCCATAGACATCTTAGATGCATCTATGATAGCCTGGGCCTTCTCAGAGTCTCCAAGGATCTCTGTCAGAGGTTCCACAGACTCCTCACTTAACGTCTTCCGGTCCTTGATGAACTCGGCACACTTGGTGTATAGCTGATTCTCTGGGACGATGCTGATCAGCTCTGGGAAGTGGTAAGAGTACCATTCTCTGTGAAAAAGTTTTGAAGTTAGTTTTCTACCTCAACTGACAAGGACTCTAGGGGCAGTATTTAGAAATAAATCTCACTTCTGAATCCCGGTTGTGAGATATCGACATAAATTGATAAACAAATATTAAAACCCGGTTTGCGATTCGTTTTTCATGTGATATCACTACTCATTAATATGCGGCGTTCTATCGCTAAAATGGTCTCAAGACATGGTAGACCTTATCTTAAGACCATCTGCTCATTAAAATCACGTTTGACACTTGGTTGACTTGTGTTGGTTTGTGTACGCGACTCTCCTTCCATTCTTTAAACTTTGTACGAGTATGTTTCAGAGAGTGAACAATGTTGACGAATATCAGCTTTCACTCATACGTACCTACTTCGCCCTAGGAGAGAACAGCAGCAACATTGTTTATAATTTATCTTTTTAACAGAAATTGTCTTCATTTACCTTATCCGCATAGAAAACGTGTTGACATCCTTGTCCAGTTGATCTAGCAGTGCTATTGACTGAATGATCATGTTGTCAACACGGTGCACGTTGAACTTCACACGGGCTCTGGAGTATGAGTGGCCCAGACCGAGCTGTGCCACGCTGCAGGCCTTCAGGGTTAGACCTTTGATTAGGGAGTGGAAGTGGTGGCGAATACCTGAGGGAAAGAAAAGAGAGTTTTAAACTTTAAAAAACAATATTCCTAAAAAGGGTAAAACAACACCTAATCCAAAAATGTTTCTAGTTAGTTAAAGAATATTTAGAGTCTAGCTTAAAATAATGATTATATGCACATGCAAAAGTAACGAAAAAAGACATTAATATTGATGAATAATTGTATAAAACACATTATTTTATTATTGACATTAAAATTTCTTGTGTGACTTACATTTTATGAATATAACAATTGATTTTGACAAAAATTGTGGTAAAATGATTGGCTTGGTGTGGAGAGTGAGTGTGGGACAAACTTAAATATAAATGTGTTTTCTGAATGAATTTAAAAACATGTAGCAGCATATTTCATACACAATACACTTATTATTTAGGTACATGTGTGGATATTACTGCATTTACTTTAGCACTACTGTTATTACCACACGATGAGTTTAAACACCTGCAGTAGATCAAAGTGTGCTAAGATTAGTTGATGAGTGTAACTACTGTATAATATACCGACGGTTCCTACGTACATAAGGTTAAGTCAAAAACCGAGGTTTACAGGAGAGCATAATTTGAGTTCAACACATCCTAGAAATAATTCTCTGAGCAATAATAAATATTTTCTTTCTACAATATTTTAACAGTTTTAACGAGCTTTATAATGCTATTTACACATAAGTATTTAATTTTTTCACATTTTTTTGGAAAAATAAAGGATGACCGTTTCTACTACACTTGTTCGTTGTATTTATAATACTTGTTCTCTTATACGATTTCTAAAACAAGGTAAATAATTTAAATTTAAATAAAAACCGTACCATGCCAGCATGTGCGCATAGAAAATTTAAAGCCAATGATACAATTTAAAAAAAAATGCCATTTTCGACATGTCTTTATGTACGAAAGGACCGTCGATACAGAGTAATAACCAACTAAGCAGCATGTGTATAGCTGGTCAATCCAAGAGGATGTAGGGGAGAAAATTTGCGATCAAACAGCATTATTCTTCTTCTTTATGTGGATCCCGCTTCTTGGGGGGGTCCGGTTTCCGCACTTGATCCTTCCAATAGACATTGTACGTAAACAGCGTACATTAATGTGATGATTCTTAAGTGAGGCAGTTTTCAAACTAGGGTTGCAGGTTGCGAAAAATAGATACTGCAGCCCCGGAACATAAAGGGCTAAAAAGGAACTTGGGTGGGTTTTACCGAATACCTATAGTTTTGTAAATAGCAAACGAACCATCAAAAATCCTAAGCTTGCTAGGGTTACATGTAACATTTAAACCTGCATAAAAAAGGACTAAGTACTAACCTCTTAGAATCTCTGGAACTGCCCCAGTGTGTGAGCATGGAATCTCCAGGGCCTCGCTGATAGCTGCCCCCAACTTGGGGTCCAACACACCCAAAGTGCATTTGCTACGCTTCTTGCGCTTCGGAAGCGCTCCCTCAAGGAAAAGGTTCAAGTCTTCTGGTAGAATTCCTGTTAGAAGATCAGGTTTAAAGATCTTTATTCTCAATAAAAACATGACATGTCAGTTACAGAACAATAATTATAACTTAAATACTAAATTGGGTTCGACAACATCCATTAAAAACTAATTAATCTCTTTTCTTCTGAGGTTATTTCCAGTTTGCAATTAAGTACAAGCTAAGCTGGGTTTAGAATGCATTGAATGTTTGGTTTCTTATGCGTGAGGGTATTTTTATTATATAGCTCCTTCAAATGTTAGCATTTTTTTGCCATAGTTAGTCCGGGTTTTGGCTAAACTTTCCTTTACGGGCCGTCGAGTTGGAAGTTCATTTTTTTTTTGTAGATAGTACTCATTAACAGAAGGCTTTTTACAAAGTTTTAAGTTGCGGAGACGCACGGTTTACGAGATATAATTTTTTAAAGTTTCCAAAATAATACGCAATTTAGGTTACTTAAAATGTCACAGTAATGTCAAAATTGACGTTTTACGTTCCGTTTATGGTGGACGTGTTATTCATAAAATTTTATCATATTATGTTTTTAATATAATTATGTATTTCATATAGTAAATTTGATATATAATTAATGTGCACTAATAATGCGTTGTATTATGCAATTACATTTACTTTTTTACATAAAAATAACGCAAATTGAGTTTTTTACAAAAAAAATATTTATGAATATTTACACTCTGGAACGGAACGTTTAGTGATGCTATTTTGTTGTTTGGCGTCTCCGAAGCCCTATGCTTCTGTGTCTGAAGAGTCGAGTGATGTGCAAGTGTTGGACTTAAATGAGCCGCTTGTCACGGCCTCCTCTTCAGTGCTTGTGCCTTCTAGTAGTGCGCGAGTGATGGACTCAATAGAGCCGCTTGTGCTCCCGTGTGTGTCGTCGTCGGTCCTCGACGAACCAGTTGCTGGTCCCAGTGGAGTAGCAGCGGGATCTAGTGGTAGCTTACCAGCTGTCGCTAGTTCTTCGGAGGACGAGGATGAGGACATTGCTCCTGCGATGCCCAGGCCTACTGGGTCTTCTGGCAGAAGGATCAATCCTTACTCGGATGAGTTACAGTAAGTTTTGAATTATTGTATATATGTTATTGCTAATGTGAGTTGTTAATCTGTAGCTTTTCTGATTGAGTCTGTTAAAGTACACTCATAACAGATTAGGACCGTTAGTCCAAGAGCGAGCGAAGCAAGCTCAGAATTTTAGGGCACCCCGACTCGGACAGGTTAGGTTAGAAGGAGGTGGCGGGGTCGTAGTGAGCGAGCGAAGCGAGCGAACAGACCCCGCCACCTCCTTCGTGGTTATTTTTTTTTAAACCACCCAGAAGTAGGAGCCCCTTTTCGGAGATCTTTTAATTTAAATCATTTTTTTATTTGTTCAGATCTACGTTGAACTGGTCTTCGGTCCTCAACGAACCGGTTGCTGGTCCCAGTGGAGTAGCACAAAAATTCAGACAACAACAACACAAACAAGATTTCACACAATGGTTGTGCGAGTATGTATGGAGACGGAGAAACATGATTGAACACTTGGATCCATATGAGGAATTAATAAATGCTATTAAACATGTGTATAAATATGATCAATAAATGATTAATAATATTCCTTGTGTTTTATTCTAACTTACTATCCTAAAAACACCCTAACCCAATCTCAACATTTTCACCCCAGATATCTCCGTAACCATGGGGTTTCGCGGGATGAGGATGGTACTGTGGTAGGCCCCTAGCACCCTCGCCCTCCCCGCCCCATAAATCTATTGAAATTAGAGTACAAATTGATAGATATTAGTGTTTGAAAGTAACATAACCTCAAAAACTTTAACCATGGATATCTCCATAACCATGGGGCTCCGCGGGTTGGGGGTGGGACAGGGGGGTAGCCCCCTCTCCCCCCCACCCCCTCCAACCCCCCGCGACCCTTAAATCGACGGCCCGTAAAGGAAATTTTAACCTACTTGTTTGAATGTTTTTGTTTAGAACTTTTGATAAAGATACATGTGTTATTAATACATAGTTCCTTTATATTCATTATTTTTGTGTCTCCATATATTTTAGTCAGGATTACATATTCACAAAAGATGAATGCAATATTGATGAAATTTGTTTACTAGTAATATTACGTAAAACAGTAAAGATTTGCCATTGTTTGTATATTACGTAAAACAGTAAAGATTTGCCATTGTTATATGCAAATGTAGCAACAAAATAATCATTCTCACATAAATATTTAGCGCATGGTATAATAAAATTATTTGTAATAAAATTGCTACTGACATGATTGGAAAATAAGGTCAATCCTGAGGAAAAGTATATAATTTACGGTTATTCTAAGCATTTCCGACCATTGCGTAGTACAAATTCGTTCCATAAATTAAACAAGCATGGTGTAGGACGACATATTCACTAACACGCGGGCACTAACCTTCAGACACCGCATTGATATTTTCCAAAGCGACCACCGCTGATTTGAATGGCTGGAACCCACTAAGCGTCACAACGGAGTTGAATCGCTGCAAATCAGTCACAGACTCCTCAACTTGAGGCAGGAAAGCCGCAAGCTCTTCAAACTCGGTGACTTTAAACAGCGCAAAGCCTGCGCTGTGCTCGTACAAAACATACAACTTACTCTGAAATTACACAAAACTTTATCACTAACACCCACCGCACATTTTGATCAGGCAAAATAAGGATATTACGCACCATTTTTGCTTGTTTTACTTCAGGTTATTTTCATTTTTCGGGGAGAAACAAACACGTGATTATTGTTTGCTCCCCGCGAATGAAATTGAAATATTTTTGAGGTTAGAATGTTTCGATTCACGAATGCAAACAATTTAGGCGTTCCACTTAAATTATACTATTAAGTTAATATTATATCAAATGTAATCAATGGAGTCAATTTGGGTAAAAATATTTATTTCAAAAACAGTATCTTGTATTGCATTTCTGTAAAGTTCCTCTGCCGTCATGAGTGTAAAGGAACGTTACATTTGATTGGTCGTTCAGAAATTCTGTTTACAGAACACATCACTAGAAGTATTAAGTCTTCCTTTCCGGAAGGGAGATATTATAGTGCAAGCGTGTGTGCGCAGGCACATGCATGTGCACTCTCTGTTCCCACGATCTCATAATCCGATGGACCGCCAACTTTCAAACTTCAGGCTGCTACTGTGAAATTCCTAATGGTAAAATCCAATAATACGTTTTGCCCGTCCTGAGAATCGAACTCAGGATCCCATGCTCAACTTCGCGATTACGACCGCGACCGCGAGACCAGCCAAGCCTTTGTGATGTTAACTGGACTGAAACCATTGAGATAGATATGAACGTTTTTGAATGACATTAGAATTTTAAGTTTTAGGTAAAGTAGTATGTTGTACGATTATTTTTTAAGGTCTCTGAACGAAATCAAATTGTGCTAAAATGTATGACTTGCTTGACTTGCTAGTCGATTGTGATACTCGACTATTAGCGTATAATCCTTACTTATATTACAAAAACGAAAGTGAGTTTGTTAATTACGTCTTCACGCTTAAATGGATTAACCGATTTTGATGATTTTTTTGTACAGAGATAGTTGTAACCCTGTAGACGGACATAGATTTTTTTTTAAGTTAGGAATGAAGGAGAAAGAGGGAAGCAAAGGGAAAACTTAGCTTTGCTATCACAATAAATGAGGCACAAGGGCAAAAACTACAGATAGCAGGTACCAGAAAATCAGGAAAGGGGAACTGTGTTACCTCGAATTTATCGCGAGCGATGCCTCGGGTAAAATCTAGTTTTTTAAAAATAAAACTTGCTTATTATTTAATAAGCAAGTTTAATCTAAGTGATCAGCAGAGCCTAGAAGAAACAACAACACAGAACGTTCACACATACATATATTCTATATATTTTTCAAACAGTAAATTTAACTTTTGGTGGTAGTATATTATAAATGTCTCAACATTTAATTTTCTCTTTTAGACTGAACCAAAACTTTATCCGTTTACAGCTTAAATAAATTAAAATAATAAACTTTAATTATTATAGTTATGCACTAGTCGATTTTCATTTAATCCCAGAAGGACAACACTACGTGGCATCAACGGAAAAATTGACATTTCAATTTGAATTCAACCCAAAAAATGCTTATGTGGTGTTTGTTATTATTTCTAAAATATTGTAAAACCTTTCTAAAATATGGTTTGAAACCTCATTCTAGTGTAAAACGTTGTTAAAAATAAACGATTTCGTGTTAAAAAGTGCATCTGTGTGAAAACAAAGTGCTAAAATGGCTACAATAGCGATGCAAAGAGACCTTGTTGTCTCATTCAAGAAGGAGACGATTTTGAACCTAGGAATATTGAGCAAACTGCAGCAAATGCCTTCAGATCTCAACAGGCAGATATTCAAGGAGAATTCATTAGAAAAACCTACTCAAAACTTCTTTAATCACCTTTCTTACTATTTGGTGTCGATAATCGACACTCAGGCTTCTAGTTCATTACCATGGCCACTATACGACACAAAAACTGAGAGAACCTATAGAAACGAGCTCTCTAACTTCATCAGCGACTACAGCAACAAGGGTCACTTGGCACCAGTCATGTCTTCCTACCTGGTCAACCCCAGCTGCTACAAAGTCACCATGTTGATATTTCAAATGTCTCAACTCGCTATCCAAAGAGTATTAATGTCCAAAATGATCAAGGATACTCAAATGAAGCTGTATGAGAACATGACTGAGGATTACAAAACAAAAAAAGAAGGTTTTATTGACAAAATTGAAAAAGAAACAGTGACAATATCCGGTAAATTTTCGAAATACTTGTGTAAAAGAACAGCTATGGAGAAAATAGCTGAGTTGTTCCGTAAGAAAATAACTGATATGGAGAACAAAATGACTGAATTAAATGTGCAAAAATATTTAGATGATATAGTTGATGGCTTTTTGAAAACACATGAAGTAGATGAGACAACAAAAGCAGAAATATTAAAAATAAAAGATGTTAATAAAACTCCTTCTTTTTTCGATGACTGGTTGACTGAGACTGATAACAAAATTACTCAATTAGAAAATGAATGGGATGCTAAAATAAAACCATTCCTTCAAAGCTGTATAGAGACTAGAGATAATACTGAAATGCTGATAGCTAGACAAACAGGAGAAGCAGATAAGAGTTCATACACATTGGAATATAACCCAAAAACTGACGATATATGCACAAAAGAATTACAAAACCAAGTCAACAGTGAACAGAAATATATCCTCAAAAATATTGTGAAAGATGATAAATTAAGTTTCCCGAACCTTATTAGAGCATTTCTTATATCAATATGTTTTATGCTTAAAAATGCTGAAATTGGTGATGAAATATACAAGTTTAATGAGTATTTGGAAGGTGGGAGACGGAACTTTACGGAGATTGTGTCTGCTATGAGGATACTCTTGGACCGTGTGATGAATGCGGAAACTAAACTCCAGGTAAGTTCCTGTTATTATTTAAAACTTTCAAGGTTCAATTTTGAAACATAAAACATGATAAAATCAAGGTTCTATCAAATAAAATAAAGCTCAGGTATATAGCCAGCTAGTGAGGGATAAGAAGACCTTAGCATTCATTTTAAAACAATATTAATATTTTTTTCAGCATGGGCACTTGAGTCTTTAAATTAAATCACTAACTCATTGTTCTAGTGGTTGTAACCTCTACTGGATGTTGGAATTGATTCCTAAGTTGTGTAAAGTGTTATTTGAAAACCTTTTTATTAATTTTTCAATAGGAATTTGTGGGGTATAGGTTTCTGAGCCCTTTTTTTGTTTATAGTACTTATTAAGTTCAGGCATAGTCAATAATCACATTTGGTTTGAATTAATATAATTTATCAAAACACCATCATTTTTGTAATTGATACTATTAATTTTTGATAGGTCTGTGTGCCCTTTGTTGGATAAGGCCTCCTCCAACTTTTTGATTTATTCTGACTATTAATTGTTATTTTTTCAGCCAACACAAATATCCTACAACCAGTCAATATCCCTGAAGGAATTCACTGAAATACCACCATTACCTGACCTAGCAGACCTAAAGATGGGCAAAGACTTGCAGTCTCAAATTATATTTGACACATTCACACCACTCAACATAACCAAACATCAATTCAACTTGCGCAGAAGAGCCAGCGCTTTTGCTAAACCACAATCACGGTCCTTACTCATTGCGCCATTCTATCAGGGACCGAGAGACGACTTCTTAAAGAGCCTCATATCCTTCCGCATCAGTTCCTATGACCGTCCAAATGCAACGCAGAACTTGAACATGTCAATACTCTCTCAAACAAATTATAGAAACAATGAGACTATAGCAGAATGCTCCTCGGGCTTCACAAAACAACAAATAATGAGGTTGTTGTCAACGAAAAAGTCTAGTAGCTCCAAAAAGTTTAAATATAAGACTGAGAGACCAGAAAATGTGAATGTGAAAAAAGGCGGGTTATTTAATGAATCAGTGGCGTCAACAGATAGTAACAGTTTGTTCAGAAGTCATTCATCACCAAATCTCTTTGATCACAGAGAAAAGAAGGCTAAATCTAAGATTCCGATTCCTAGGAAACTATCTGTCATGCAAGAAGACTGTCCACTTCTAGAAGTTTCTGGCATCTTAGCTCTAGAAAATGATAATAGCTATGGAACTCCTGAAGGTGTCATGCGAATTGAAAGTAGTAGAAAAATATTTGATGCCACCAGTTTACCTGCAATATCTATAACTCCTGAACCAGATAAAGTTTTAACAAATATTCAGGAAGACTCGAATAAGGCTCATTTTGCTGATCTAAATGTCCCAAAACTGCAAGAGGATATTCTAGAAAAAGAAGATATTAAGACTGAAACACCGAAAACAAATTCTCAATTGATAAGAAAAACAAGTTCTTTAGAGAAAATTATCAATAGGTTTAAGAAAGTCAGAGCTAGCGTCTTGCCGTGTGACAAAAGTTGCGAAGAAGGTAATGAATTTAAAACTATTGTAGAAGAAAAAGAAAATCTCAACACTGTTAATGTAGATGTGTTCACAGCAAATAGGGTCTTACTACCTGATCTCTTAAGTCCAAGTTGCAGTGTGATCCCGAAGAAGTCTTCAGACTATTTGGATCAGATTAGCTTTGACGACGATCCTCCTTGCAGAAAACCGCGAGAAAGTCTCGGGACTGCATTGGGTGTAGACCACACTTTTTTAGACCAGTTTGACTTGATAGACTAATAAAAAATAAGTTCAAATTAGGGAATAATACATTTAATATTTAAAATGCAGTATTTTTGAAGTTGGGATAACAAAACACTATCTTTGTCTATTAGAATCTTCCATTTTAATTGACATAGCTTTTAAACTACAGCTTGTGAACTAGGAAATAGCAATAATATGTTAAGCTTTCTTTAACAAATAGCCTATTTTTCTAGATTTAGTGAAGTGAAATGTAGCGTACTGAATATCGATAGCAACACGACGCACGCAGCACAGGATTATAGTAGTTAATTCTATGAAAAAACTCAATAGTAAAGACTAATGTTGCTTGTATGGGTGAGATGAATGGTTATGTGTTTATTTACCTCAGTTGGGGTCTGGATGAATATATTTATTTTTATGTTGTATAAGAATCTAATGGCTAACGCACAGTGGTGTATGTGAGGCACATTTTAACGTATTTCCATTTAATACTCTGAATAATTATAATATTTAAAAAAAAATTATAAAAACGTGAAAATAAAGAATGAAAGAAATAAATCATCCTATAAGTTTGGCAAACAATCCAAGTAAGGGATATCATATTATCCAGTACTGGGTTGTGGAGCTCAGGCAGTCGCTTCATATCAAGTACTAGCACTTTACTGCATCCGCATGCGGTTAGACTGGAAACCGTCCCAATATAGTTGGAAAAGACTAGACAGTTTATTAGCCTACAATATTCGCACTGCTGGTCATCCACCTCATCTATATAGATATATTTTTTCTATCAAACGGAGTTACTAATCTGTAGTCAGAGTACTTTGGACATTGTGTTACTGTTATAGGGTTACTTTTGCCCCTTTTTGGTTCATTCGTAGAATAACTATTAACATGAAATAATTTTTAAACTGTCATATTAAATTATATTTCGCCATTGTGTACGTAAGTATGGCTAAAGTGTTTAACTGATTACTTTTAAAAGCTTTACAATCATAAAGTATGATATATTAGTTAATTTAATTCATTAGCTGTTAACTGTTATCCATTATGTAACTAGTTTTACTAATAAAATGAATATAAATCGATCTTTGATTTTTTTATCTGTCTGGAGGTATAGAGAAGGAAACACAAATTTAAAAAAAAAACTTTAATTACTAAACATTAGCATTTAAAATACATCGTATACCTTATTACACATTTGTATATAAACGTTACAACCAATATTATATTGTGTCTGTCTCAGAAAAAATGTGGAATGCAATGCAACATAAACGTTTGCTTATTCTTAAATAGTTCTTTGACGAAATCGTCATTTGTACGTCTCTAAAATAAATATATCGTTCTTGCTTCACACATGTATTTAAATCCTAGGATCATCTTCACCCAACTTGACCATTTTCTCAGAAATCTCCCAAACCTTCTTAGCTCTAGTCATATTACTGACAGAATTCGACAAAGAACTTTCTCTGCAATCAGAAAAGTACTTCCCAGAAACATTTTCAAGTTTTTCGTCAACTGCCAACATGACTGTGGTTTGACAACCTTGTTCTGGGTTCTTAAAGAAGCATTTGGATATTGGGTACAGGAACCAATTCAGCGGAGGAGGGACAGAGCTCCAAATACCGGTTTCTATCAAGCCGGGATGTAGACAGTTTACTGTCACTCCCGTACCTTCCAGTCTTCGTGCAAGTTCTCTTGTGAAAAGTATGTTGGCTTCCTTTGAAGCGTAATAAAGATATCCTGGCAGGGTATCAACTGGGTTTGGGTTTTCTGTGTTGAAAGCTGCAAGACGGTACAAAGAAGAAGCCACCACCACTATTCTGGATGGGGTGCTTTTCTTTAGCAGATCAATCAAAAGATGTGTAAGCAGAAAGGGTCCATAATGGTTTGTTTCCATGGTCATCTCAATATCATCAACTGTCTTCCTTTTCTTGAAGGTGTCTGCATAACCAGCGTTGTGAACTAAAACGTCCAGTTTTGTCTCAGTCTTGTTGATGTCTTCGGCAAATTCTCTGATGGATGCGAAGGAGCTGAGGTCCAGTTTTTTGACTATGACTTTCGTATTCTTAGTTGTGTCGATGATGTCGGCTGGAAAAATTAATTGATTGTGTTAATTATGTTCATAAAAACGCAAGAATGGTGATGAACGAAGAAAATTAACTCGAGTGAGTAACCTAAGTAAAATACACTGACAGCTCACCATTTAGATGGCTATTTTAGATGAAACATGCCGAAAACGTCTGTTGAACGCCATGTTTTGTTACCCACGGTTTCGCCATAGCATTAATTTCTTCGGCTTTCGTAGTTTTACCCTACGAGGCCAGACCCTTACCAATTCGTCCTATCCGAAAATTGAATTAAACAGTCACCTTTTACTTTCTCAGCAACCTCCAAATTCCTGCAAGCCATGATGACCCTCGCTCCTCTCTTAGCCAGTTCCCTCGCAGTTTCCTTCCCAATGCCACCGGTACATCCAGTGACAATCACGGTCTTTCCATCCATCCTGGTTGGCTTCCGGAACCGTCCACAAGTGTACTTGGCGAAGAGTCTGATCGCGAAGATGACTCCGAAGAGACCTAGGACCGCGAATACTGTTGCAATGATGAGTACCGGGAAGACCCAGTAGAGGTAGCTTGCTTTCCAAGCTTCGGCGACGATCATGTCTGGAAAGAGAGGGAAATATGGTTAATCAAGGAAAGGAGAAAATTGAAGTTAAATGCATCGTGTGTACGAGTCGAGCTGAGAGTCAATCTGACAAAGCTTAATAATAGACATCTTCAGGCGCGTATAGCAGATACAGAGGGAAACAATGGGTGCAATTACCTTCCCCTCCTCTATAAATCGGTCCAATACGACGATCTTCAATAATTTTAAAACAACAATCTCATCACTGTAGTACATCGATCGATCGATTCATGTAATTCACTCGTAAACAAAAAGTTGCCCCCAAAACGAAATCCTGTAACCACACCTGAGTCTCTTCTATCAATCCGGATCGATCCTTTTTATCGTAAACCAATTATGTCAGTTCTGGCCTAGTTTTAGCTTTTTGTCTTATTTAATGAGTGTCCTAAACGGACTAATACCCACCAAAGCTAAGTAGAGGCGACAAGTGCTAATAACGAAATTCTATTGATGTTTTACAACACGTCATCTCTCCTCTTATCTTGTCTCCGCTTCGGTGCTACTCTTCTGCAATCAATCCTATCCTATATTACCTATATAGTCATCACGATTGATTAAGTAACAATATCTATGACTTTGATTATAAACATGTCTAGATAGAGCGTTCGAGCGTATAAACGCCAAAAAAAATATCAGCCAACTGTTGGCTGATAACCTCGTCCCGCCCGCTCAGTAGACATGCGAAATGTAGCTCACTGAAAAGAAAAGAGAGATACAGCTCTTTTGATCAAAAGAGCTATATCGCTCTTTTAGCTCTTTAGCTCACCGAATAACTCTTTTAACTCTTCAGCTCAATTGATTTACTTGCGAGCTACAGATCAAATTGAGCCGAATTACTTTACGCAAGTCAAACGATACAACTAGCTCAGTGGCTCTTTATAATCTTTAAAGTTCTGTAGTTCATTTATCTCAGTTGCGAGCTATAGATAAAACTAGATTCATTGGGTTGTTTTGTTTTTACAAAAAAAAAAAATTATGAAAGCCAATGATTTTCCTTCATACTTGAACAGGCTAAGTACTGTCAATCTAGATGAATAATATTAGAAAAGCTAACTAATTGATAGTATAATGTAATGAATGGACGTTATCATTAAGATTAGCGTATTTCTTTAAAAATCATCATATTTTACAATGATGTATTGTATTGAGCCGAAGAGTTGGTCAGTGAGCGACATGCGAAATCGTTCACCTGTTCGTCGGGGAAGTTCGGACATTGTCGGGCCGCTGTCGGTACCACTCGTAACTCGCAAAGCCACAGAGTATGAGAGTATAGAGTCAATGAGCCGTTGAGCTAAAAGAACTAGTGAGCTCACCACATGACACTGGCAGAATAGTCGACATCGGCTCAGTTGCCAAGAAGAAGAAAAAAAAAAAAAAACTAGTGAGCTATTCCGTGAACGACTGAGCGACTGGGAGCTAGATTGAAACTAAAGAGCTAGTTCAATTTTATCTCTCATTCGCGAGCTACCCATGTCTACCGCTCAGTGGCGACACTGTCATTGTAGAGTAAACACGTGTTTAGTGGCTTAAGAAAATGACAATTTGCGCTATAAAAGTGTGCAGGAATTACAAAGGACGATTGAAAACAACTAAAAAAGTTACCTATCATCGGTAAGTAAACTTTAAATAACTATATTTTAAGAAACAATTAAATTAATAAAATGAAATTTGATTAAAAGATGCGACGCCATTTTGACGGCATGTTTACAGGGTTGCCTGTTATTTGACTCTAAAATTTCCCATGAAAGCTTTAGATAATTAAAAAAATGTTTAATGATGATCCAAAAAGTATATTTCGAGGTTTCAAGCCACCATTTAATTATAGTGCTAGATAATTCATAAAATATATTCATATTTATAATTGTTTATTTTATTTAATAATCTGAAATGGGGGTAAATTTTGGTGGTCCTTGGGTGCTCATAATGAAAGTAGTATGTATTCTACGTATTATAAATGGTGATATCGAATATCGATAATGGCGTTCTGAGTTTCTTTTTTTGTTTCTGTCTCTGAGTTTTTAGGCCAAAGTTGGTTAAGCAAGTCGCATGAGGGTGCATATCAGAGCAGCAGATCTGAGCTATTCAAAATGGTTTAGTGCTAAAGCCGTTGTTGTGTAAAGTTTTAATTTTTTTTTTACAGAATACCTAAAGATCCTATTTTAAGAAGTAGGTGGATAGATATTATAAGAAAAAGCCGCGGAGAGGATCTCTGGCAACCCTCTAAAACAACAGTTATTTGCTCTGAACATTTCCGTGCCAAAGACCTGTATTTTGCCAACAACCAAAGTCGTCAAAGGCTAAAAAAGCAAGCAATCCCGTGCAAGGTAATTTTATAACTATTTTTGTTTTTAAAAAATACCCATCATGTTCGAGTTTGCCTCGCACTTGGCAGATTTTTTATTTTATTATATTTTACAGGCTTTGTTCTTAACGGCATTAGAAACAGATGATGATGAAAGTGACGGCTTACTTGAAGAAATAGAAAAAGAAAAAGATAACCAACATGCTTCTTCTTGCTGTATGGAACTTTCTGACAACATGTCTAGTAATTTAACGGGCATAGCATCTGCAAGTACTAGTGGTTATATACCTGAAGAAGCAACCTGTAGTAAAATCGGAGATGGACGGAAAGATGAAGAAAACAATATAATTGAAGACTTTTCTGATCTTGAATCCATTTTTGATACACCAAAAAAAATTAAATTGCGTCAACAATTACGAAGAAGAATACGACTACAAAAAAAACAAACTCTAAAGATCCAATCTTTAAGACGTAAAAACCTACGACTTCAAAAGAAAATAGCTTCTTTTAAACAAATTATTGGTACCCTTAAAAAAGAGAGATATATTGACAACGACACTCATAATATTTTAAGTGATAATGTTTTTGCGGCGGATCTATATTCACATATGAAGAAAAAGCTACAAGGGTCCAAGAGACCAGTTCAAAAGTATGTTCCAGAATTTAGAAAATTTTGTTTGACGTTACACTTTTTATCTCCAAAGGCGTATAGCTACGTCAGAAGTAAATTCGAGACTTGCCTTCCACACCCAAAAACGTTATCTAAATGGTATTCCAATATTGATGGATCCCCGGGTTTGACAGAAGATGCTTTTAAAATGTTAAAAGTTAAAAGAATAGAATCAGACAAAAACATGATTTGCGCGTTGGTAGCCGATGAAATGGCAATAAGACAACAAACATGTTTTAATCGAAAGACTTTGCGAGATGAAGGTCTTGTTGACATAGGGAGTGGACCCACTGACAATACGAATGTTAAAGCGTCAGAAGCATATGTATTTTTACTGGTCTCATTAAACGAGCCTTGGAAATTACCGGTGGCTTATTTTTTAATCCATGGCATGACAGGGGAACAAAAAGCCAATATTATCAAAACAATACTATATAAATGCCATGAAGTAGGCGTTGATGTCGTGTCATTGACTTTTGACGGCCACAGATCAAATTTATCAGCCATGGAACTGTTGGGTTGCAAATACAAAAACCCAAAAGAGCTGAAGACAACATTTAAACATCCTTGTGCCGATTATGAGGTGGCAGTATTCTTAGACTTCTGTCATATGTTAAAATTAATTAGAAATCATTTAGAAGTGTTTCTATATAAAGATGATGAAATTAAATTTGTATATGTTAAAAAGTTGGCCGCATTACAAGAAGAAACTGGTTTGCATCTTGCTAACCGCCTTACAAAAAAGCATATTCAATTCAGAAACTCCATAATGAACGTAAAGTTAGCAACCCAGCTTCTTAGCAGAAGTGTTTCTGTAGCAATTGAATTTTGTAGACAAGAGCTAAAGCTGCCCGACTTTTTGGAAAGCGAAGCAACAGAAAAGTTTATAATGATTATGAATAATATATTTGATACATTCAATTCTAGGAACTTACAGGCACATGGTTATAAGCATCCATTATTTCCTGGTAATAAAAATGAAGTGTTTGCTATGTTAGAAGACGCGAAAGATTTAATTTTGAATCTAAGTCTAAAAGAATCCAGAAAAAGGACATATAAAGAACAGCAAACATCAAAAAAACTAGTATTAAAAGGCTATGTACCAGTTCTAAAATCTCAATCATTTACTGGATTTCTTGGCGTTCTTATTTGCATAAATAGCTTAAAATTTTTGTATGATTCTTTAATAGAATCGAAAAGAATGAAATATTTAACCACGTATCGCATCTGTCAAGATCACATAGAGTTATTTTTTGGTGCGATACGGATGCATGGGGGCTATAATGATAACCCGAATGCTCGCCAGTTAAAAGGCATTTACAAAAAATTACTTTGCCATATGGAACTTAAATCTGCTTCGTCAGGAAACTGTGTGCCACTGGAAAACATAAGTATTCTAATGTGTTCTTCATCCCTTAAATGCATCAATGCGACAGTTCCATCGTTGAGGAAAGATGACGACGACGACGAGGACGAGAGTGAAAATATCGCCAAAATGTTTACTGCTCAAGACTGTAAAATTAGGCTATTAGATGATTCGCAATTATCTGAATACACACAGCAAATTGTTGGATACATAGCAGGTTTTGTTGTTAGATGTTTACGTAAACAAATAAAATGTGTCGCTTGCATTGAAAGTCTGATATCAAATGAACCTTTGCAATACCATAAATTGGTTAATATGCGAGATGAAGGTGGACTTATTTACGCCTCTCATGATGTATATTCTGTATGTAAGACTGCTGAAAACGTTTTAAGGAAGTTTATTAAACAAGATTTTATAATGACGCCCATCAATTATGCAAAAATAGTATCCACTGTAATGAAACAATTTGTTGGAGGTACAAATTATTTTAAAGCGAATACTGATCATGTCTGCGGTCTTCTGCATCAAGTCAACTTAATAAGACTGGTTGTGGAAAAGTATTTGGATTTAAGATAATTATTACTATAAGACAAAATTGGATAATATCAACCGGGATATAAAATCTAAACGTAAACTGTTTAAAAAACAAATTCTAAGAGAAGGTCACTAAGATTCCTATCTGCTGTATGCTGCCTGCAGTATAGAGCACATTTTGAGAAAAAAAATTGGTAAAAATAATGTTGTTGTTAGATATTTTCCGTCTAGAATATTACGAATAAATAACCTTTAATAGCAATATCTCTTTCATTAAAATATATTACACCTTTTTTATTTTAAGTTTTAAGTAATTCATATGCCTAATATGTGAAAAAACATAATTCATTGAATTTAAATTTTAAACAAATTACTTATTACTTAATTATCTCAAAATCAAAACATAATATTTGATTCCCACCTTTTATGGGAATTATTCAAGGGCTGGTATCACTCAGTACGCTCCCACGTGATGCGCGCGCAGCCGCGCGCTTGTAAGGCTACGTTTGCTTGTGTGCGTAACACACACACAAGCGCTTCAAATCTGGCCTGTTGTTTTTGTTGCGCTTGCACCGCAACACTCTATCTAGACATGTTTATAATCAAAGATCTATGACCATCAGATAAACGCGCGAAATGTTACCTGCCTTGACTTCTAATAACCTAAGAATCTTGACCTTTGAGGTCTCTTCATTGTCTCTTCACAAGGAGCATGGCATTGGCATGAAAATTGTGTAATTGCGCGCCTCTATGAAAAGTAGTGTCCCCACTACTTTAGGTCAAACGGGCCAGCACAAGTACGACGCAGTGCAAATCGCATTTGTTCAGTACGAGGCAGTGCATTTGTTCCCGCTACCCCCCGAGGCAATTGAACACCGGTATGGACTTAGTCAGTACGAGTCTGACATACCCGTCACATTAGAGAACATTCATTACGGAAATATATATTGACAAAATAAGGGTATCGTATTACCCATTAACTGGGCTGAGGAGGTAGACTGTGTCTGACTGAGTGACGATGTCACTCCACGTAAAATGTTGGGATTCAGCTAAGATTGAAAGCTGGTCCCAACATGTTTGGCAAAAGCTAGGCAGATGATGATGATGCTGTACTTAGTTTACTTTGCCTCCACGCTGCAGTCGTACTTCTTTCTGACTTAGAAGATCAAGGAGGCAGCAGACTGACTTGTTGAAAGCATTGACAACACGGTTGGCGCAGTGGCTGAGCGATCGATTTTGCTGCGCTGCGTGTCGCGGGTTCAATCCCCACACGACACAAATATTTGTATGGCCTGCAGATATTTGTTCCGAGTCTGGCAGTTTGTGTATGCCATTTTAAATGTTTCAACGCACCCAAACAATACAGGAGGAATTCCTAGTGTGAGGAAAAGTTTTTTTAAAAAAAAAAAGCTGTCTATATTTTTTTATAAACATCATATGTCATGACCTTTTTGTCTATTTCGTATTTAGATTGAAGTAAATCAAAACACAAATTAATTCTTATGACCTAAATTCGGCAGGAACCTACGTGATCTGATGAGTAATTAAATAATTTCGTAATGCCATTTAGCATTGTTGGAACCACTTGTGAAGGTCAGGAGTTTGATATAGTATTGTCTTGCAAATACTTTTAAGTTACCTACTGCAATCATTTAGTGGGTGCCTTGAACATTGGTCGAGATTACTATCCATTCAAAACTCAACTTTATTGTAGAGAGAATGAATAAGGATGTGCTCGAGCAAGGTTCAGGAAAGACTAAAGTTTAATTTAACGTAAACATCAGGCCGATACTGTTTTCTCCAGGAGGAAGGCAGAGATCATGTCAGAACTCACAGAACTCATTGTCCGTCATTTACCAAGACAACTACAGTTTTTCAACAGTCATTATGTCTTGAGACTTTGACTACCTATCTTTGTCTTTTTGACATCCAAAAGTGCCTGTACCTAAGGTTCAATTCAAATAAATGTTTGAGTTTGATTTTGAACGTACCTATTAAGTTAAGAAACCGTTAGAGCGTTAAATGTTTTGGAAATCCCTAATCAAGTTAAATATCAGACAAAATACTCACAATGTAACCACAATCTTTTTCTTCAAACCACGTCCAACACAGTCTAAACTAAAACTGCTCAAGTAATTAAAAACTTAGATATTATTTTTCAAGACCACCAGTGAGCAATTATAAATAATATAAAAGTACACCGGAAAACGCGTTCTCAACTGCACTCATGACCATCCATAACACACTGGTGTTAACTACTGAGGAATCTTTAAAACATTAGCTGACTACAAATTATTATTTGAATACAAAAAATCATTAAGCCCTGTTCACATTGGCGGAGTAACTAGTCAAACAACCAAGTCTTGCCATCTATAGAATACAAATAGGCTCTGAATAGCAGTATTGGTTTAATTTATTTCAAGGTGAGACAGAGATTTGTTCCCTCAACCCAGCCGCCGCGAGAGAAGCTCCTGGCGTCGGGTGCCACGTGATGACTCCCGGCCACCATAGACGCACGGTTGTGGACGGTGAGCGATAGGTAGCTCACCGTCCGGGTCCGTCCGTCTAGTGTCGACTGCGCATTCGTGTTCGACGCGTCCTGAATAAGATGTCAGCAAAGCAGAGTGGCCTGCCAGGGCCACTGACTGCCGGTGTTGCGGGTTGTTCGATGAGATACCTACCGAGGCCTCGGAACTTAAAGGGCAAAAGAAGAAACATGGATGGGTTTTAGTCAGTAAAAGTCTGACACTCAACGGGAAGTTATTTGATGAGATGCCATCGAAATAAAAAAAATCTTTATCCAATGCTAGAAGCTTGCGAGAAGGCGTGACGGTGCTGGCTCAGATATGTAGAAGACTTATCAATAGTAGATAATGGGTTAATGTTATTTACGTTACAATGAATTAAACATCAGGGGAACATACTCATACTATAATACCATAATGTCACAGGTACCTATATACTGTGCTATTTGTTCTGTTAAGTCCTAGATTTGACTAGCTTTTGAACTTCATTTTGAAGTTACATTTTTTATACTACATAGACGTTTTGCCGAATCGAACTTTGAAAACATCCAGATTATACTGACCGGGACACAGGGAATTAAGCCGGCAGTTCATTCCATGAACTGGACGTTTGCAGAATAAATGTGGAAGCTTTATTCGGGTCCGGTGGAACTTCCACCATATAACTTTGGATGGCCCACACCGCCATTTTGTTTAACATACATACGCTTACGCTTTTTGGGGATGTCCGTGGATCCCAAGGGGATAGGCAGAAACTACAAAGCTGAATCCATCTTGGGTTTTTCAATACAATTTTTTTTGATAAACGTTGCCCCACACTAGGAATTTCTCCTGAAACGTGGGTGCGTTTACAAACATTTAAACTCACACACACAAACAGCCAGACCCGGAACAACTATCTGTGGGCCATACAAATGTTTGTTCCGTGCGGGAATCGAACCCGTGACACGCAGCGCACCAGTCGATCGCTCAGCCACTGCGCCAACCGTGTCGTCAAAATTCCTACACATGTTCTATAGAAGGACCATGCAACGCTACAATTATCGGCAGTAGAATATATTTAGTAATAACTTCACCAATGTAAACTTGACTTTATATCCTTGTACAAATTAGAAGTGATCAGATCACAGATTTAATAATAATACACCAGAAGTTACAATCTTAGAACTTTGTTATTTTGTTTCCTAATTCTATAAAACTATTAGTTCTTTATTATAATTTGTCGTCTCTACGTCAGATTCCTAATTGACTAATTTGAATACATGAAAAGCCGCACATAACATAAGGTTGATTGATAAATTATGTTGTATGTTGTATCTACTGGCTATAAAAGTAAGAGTGACTCAATCTTTGCCCTTCTGGTTTAAAAAAAAAAAACTTGTTTCAATTAGAAAAGGTGACTTATGTAATATATTGAATAACACAGCTGTGGTAATTCCCGATTATTTAGTGAAAAGTCGTTTGTACTTAGGTGTGGCTTTTTGAACGATGATTGCTTGCTCGTTGATATTTTTTTCGACCTTTAAATATAGCTTGATTGTTTGTTACTGTTAGTAAACTACCCATTTCAAGACACGGAAATACCCTTTTTGGGTTCAATATGTATAAGTAAAAATTGATATGGGACTAATGGGACCACCACGGGAGTATACTATTTCGAATAAAAAATTATAAAATCGTCCCATAGTTGACGGAGAAATCGAGAATAAAAGAACATACAGTCGAAATCAGAACCTCCTCCTTTTTTGTTAGTAAACTACCCATTTTAAGACACGGAAGTACCCATTTTGGGTTTCTGTACCTACCTACCTCAAAAAATAGACGGAACTCTTGCAGGATCATTGTGTTGTCAGTTTGCCTGTTTATCTCGAGAACGGGTCCTCTACCCGTTCTCGAGATAAACAGGCAAACTGGCATTACAACTATTATCGAGTGACGATTAAAACCATATACTCAAGTCTTTGGTCCCTTAGAGTTTTGAAAAAATCACCCCTCTAAATCTACGCAGTCACCGGGGTTGCGGGTTGTTCGAAAGAGATACCGCGGCCCCAGAATATAAAGGACAATAGAAGGAACATGAGTGGGTTTTAGTCAGTACAAGTCTGACACTCCCCCCCCGCTCCTCCTATTTGATGATTTCCCATCCGCAAAAAAATGAGTTTTTGAGATTTCGTGATGTGCGAGTCAGTGATTTTCTCTTTTATTTAAATATATAGATACCTTATCTTACTGCTTTCCTTACGCAAAAAATTATGAACGGATTTGGGCATACAGTTAGATCAAAACCTGGATTAATTCTATGAATACTCCTCATCTACTTTTTTCTTTAGACCGCCTTGTTGGTCTAGTGATGGCCAATTACGACTGTTGAGCATTGAGCACCAGGCTTTGATTCCCAGGTCGAGCAGTGTCAAAGGGTTCTTCCATGAGGGAGTTGTCGATATCAGTCACGGAGCCTGGATTTTCCCGGTTGATGGGAATAAACTTGCCCCATATCATATAGGACTTTGAAACAACTCGTGTTTGGGTGTGGGTCTGCCAATCTCTTCGGGGAGTAAAAACGTGATGTTATATTATGATAGTTTTAATTGGATGGTATTTAAAAGTACTTCAATTTATTTCCATTTCGTTTACCTAATTTTGCCTGTGTTGCACCAAATATACTGAATGTGCACCAAAATATGTTAATTAAAATATGTCATAACGAGCATCAGCGCACTACAATAAAAAAGTGTTAGGTATATCTTTATCCATTTTCTATTAATGCAAGTCGTTACTGGCGTAGGGGGTCACAGTTTTAACCTAACCTAACCTACGCATTTTTTAAACATTCAGGAAAGAATATTTGGTGCACGATCAGTATTTTTGGTGAACACAAAAATATTATCCGTTTTAATTCCGGAAGTACGATCTCATAGGACACTTACCGAACCGCTTAGCTTTCTATTCTGACATAAAAATGTAGAGGCCCAAGTCATTGAAATGTACATACATAAATAAGCATTTTAGATCATTTGGTTTGAATCGACATTACAGAGAACAAACATTAGGCCAGTGAATAATTACGCAATGCGCTACTAGCCTAGGAAATTAAGGCATTGCCGTTGCACAAACGTGGACACTTTTGTGTATTGTGTCGAAAACAAGCTACCTATTTCTATATAATCACTGTATGTGTTATTCCACACTATAACCTACCTCTGTGCCAAATTCATCAAGATCCGTTCAGTAGTTTTATCGTGAAAGAGGATCAAACATACATCCATACTCACAAACTTTCGCATTTATATAGTAGGATACTAATATTACTCATTATAATTATTAATTAATTATATTATTGATAACTCATTATACAATTAAACTTTATCTAATTTAATTAACTTATCAACATTAAAACTGTCCAAGTAATATTTAAATAAGTAAAAATTTATATGGGACCACCAAGGGAGTATACTCTTTCGAATAACAATTGAAAATCGTCCCATAATTGACTGAGAAATCGAGAATAAAAAAACATACAGTCAAAATCAGAACCTCCTCCTTTGTCGGTCATATATAATATAAGTCGGTTATATATCGGTTCTATAGGGTGTCGGTTATATAGGGCCTTTTAATATAGTCAAATTGAAATAAATACTTTGAGTTTGAGTTGTGTGGGTGTGGTTAGGAATTTAAAACTGCACATATTTGTGGATTTAGTGTAAGCTGTTTTATAGGGCAGTTGTTGAATTGAGGTCATCGACCCACCTGTACAAGATCAATGACCATTGAATACAATTACAAATGTGGTTTATTGAGAAATGTCGTTTTGATACGTAGCATACTTAACTACATTGTTATTTGATATTCAAGTCACGTAGTATAATGGTCTTTTTTTGCAGATAAGAAATCAACAAATAACTTCGCTCGCTTCGCTCTGGGCGGAGCGGGGGGGAGTGTCAGACTTGTACTGACTAAAACCCACCCATGTTCCTTCTATTGCCCTTTATGTTCCGGGCGCATGACCACTTTAAGTGTGCAGTTCAAGGTGGCGCTGCTTGTCAAGAAAAAATGCATCTATATGTCAAGCTCGGTACATTTATTTTAGTTCCGTGTTTTCCCGCACAGAAATGTTGGTTGAGCTGTATTGTTATTTGTTATTCAGCTCATGAATGACGGTCTGACGCAATACAGTTAACGAAACCGCAACTTTTTTGGTCTTCTTTATTACTAAATGATGCCCTTCACAAGCTATGCATATTTAGTTTCACATTTGTTTAGAATTGTCCTTTTTTAATTCTTTTTATAGTCAGAATAGTCAGTTGGTTGGCTGCTCCGTTGGCCCGGTCGGTTGGTCGGGAAAAAAGTTGTAGTATTCAAAATTGTAGTATTCTACCGAATTCTACGATTTTTTTCTTTTAGTAGAAATCGATTCATCCATCATCTAGCAGAAAAAACGTTGCCCCACACTGGGAATTTCTCCTGTATCGTGGGTGCGTTTACAAACATTTAAACTCACATACACAAACAGCTAGACCCGAAACAACTGCCTGTAGGTCATACAAATATTTGTTCCGGGTGGGGATCGAACCCGCGACACGCAGCGCAGCAGTCGAGCGCTCAGCCACTGCGCCGTTAACCGTAATCAAAACGTGAATACTACAGTAATTTTAAAAAGAGAGTTATTTAAATTTCTCAATTTTGGGTTGTTTTGGCACGAGACTGAAAACGTTGCTAGGTACCTACATGCGTTCTTGCCAGGGTTGCAGGTCCTGCCAAAGTTCCTGCCGGGATTGAGGGTTGTTCGAAAGAGATACCGCGGTTCCAGAACATAAAGGGCAAAAGAAGGAACATGAGTGGGTTTCAGTCATTAAAAGTCTGACACACCCGCTTAGCCCTGAGCGGAGGAAGTGATTTAATGATTTCCCTTCCGAACAAAAGAAAAGCTACAGGTATTGGTACTATTGTCTCTGTCAGTCTTGGATTATCCGTTCTTGCGTAAGATAAACAATACGTAGGCAAAATTGTTTCTAAGTTAACTTTCTCTTCCACTACAAATGTTGACACAAAACATTTCCAACAAGATGTCGGATGTTGCAAACACATGTTAAATAAAGAAGACGTCATTTCTCTATTATTGTCGCATGACGACACGGTTGGCTCAGTGGCTGAGCGATCGACTGCTGCGCTGCGTGTCGCGGGTTCGATCCCGCACGGAACAAATATTTGTATGACCTACATATGGTTATTCCGGGTCTGGCTGTTTGTGTATGTGGGTTTACGTGTTTGTAAACGCACCCACGATACAGGAGAAATTCCTAGTTGGGGGAAAAGTTTATTTTTTATATTTCAGCTGGATCTGGTAAGACTGGCACCTAACCTTTACATAGTTGGTAAAAGGCTAGGCAGATCAAAGTAGAAAGGTTAAGTAACAGTATTGTGAATGATCACGTATACTGAAAGATATCTTGATCAAATTAATAGAAACCTAACAATTAATATCTATGCTGCCACTGAATAATGAGCTACCATTATATAATGATCATCACCGTGCTAAATTAATAATTAATAGAAGATTAATTAATTACAAGCATAATTACAAGGGAAAGCGTGATGTTCTTCAAAATCAGTAGCGCATACAACCTTTCACATTGTTTAAGAAATGAGGAAAATAAATAATTTGATATAAAAACAACGTTTTTTCGTTTGATTTCCCTTCAAACCCATTTATTGAAAAACAAGACTAGACTGCCATCTTTGGTAGTCCGCCATATTGGATTTAGCATTGTCTTCCAAACTAAACACGCCGGCAAAATTTTAGCTTGATAAAAAAAGCGGGAAAAATCAAATTTACTTCTATAGTTTGTTAGTTACAGGTGAATTGAGCTAATATAAGCATGTTAAAAATAAGAAACTAAATAGAAAAAATGGATAAATACTATAATTGGCTATGCGGTTGAGGTATAATATGTATAGACGTAGGAGAAAAAAGAATGCAAAAACCTTCGATCATTAGCGAAAACATAAGCGGATTGAATCAAAATTTTGGTTTGGTTTTACATTGTTATTATGTTACTAAGTAGTTATTGAAGCTTTATTAATTAAATATGAGAGGACAGTGTAGGCCCGACGAAAAGTCGTTGTTTACTTTATAAAAATGTGAAATCCTACTTAATAATACTTATTATAAATGCAAATGTTTGTGAGGATGGATGGATGCATGTGTGTTTGTTACTCTTTCACGTCAAAACGGTTGAACGGATCTAGCTGAAATTTGGCTCAGAGGTAGATTATAGTCTGGAATAACACATTTTTTTTTCGATACGCGAGCTTAGCCGCGGGCGCCTGAGGACACGGTGGAGCACACAGTGGCGATCAGCCCAGCGTGGGCGGAGCACCGCCGTGCCCTCGTAGAGGCGATCGGCGGCGGCGATCTCTAGCGTCCGGCCCTGGTTCAGGCCATGGTCCGGAGCGAGAGGGAATGGGAAGCGGTCACCACCTTCTGCGAAGCAGTAATGCTAGCAAAGGAGGTGGCCGGGCGTTTGAGGGAGAGAACATCTGCCCAACCCAGCCGCCGCGGGAGACGCCCATGGCGCCGGACGACTCCCGGCCACCGTAGATGCGGGCCTGTGGGCGGTGAGCAATGGGTAGTTCACCCTCCGTCCGTCGATTGACGACAGGCCGTGTCGACGGCGCGTTCGTGTTTCACGCGCGCCTCAAAGAGAGTCAGCAAAGCAGAGGGGCTTGCCAGAGCCTCCGCCTGCCGGGGTTGCGGGTTGTTCGAAAGAGATACCGCGGCCTCGGAACGTAAAGGGCAATAGAAGGAACATGGGTGGGTTTTAGTCAGTACAAGTCTGACATGCCCCCCCGCTCCGCCCAGAGCGGGGGAAGTCATTGGATGATTTCCCACCCGAAAAAAAAAAAAAAAAAAAGCCGCGGGCGCCAGCTAGTAGGACATAAAGTTAAGTTACAAGACGGTCCCCTAAAACTCTCCATTCTCAATACTTCATACTGTTTAAGCTGAAGACAAGAGGCGTGGAACTGACTCCACATACTGTAACGATTTAAAAATAACAGTCATTCCCTGTCTTTATGAGGTTTGGTCAAAGAGCAAACTACCCCAAGACTGTCGTTTGCAAATAAACTTGAAGGCTCCCATTCGAGACCAGTAGGGTTACCATGACATCTTATAGCAGTTCTTATTCCTGTGTGAGAAAGAGATGGTGCTAGACACCCTGTATAAGCTCTGTCTCTTTCCCTCAGTGGAATAAGTTCTGCTTTAAGACGTCATGGTAGCAGGGGGTCCAAAATGCCGCTTTAGCAGAAACATAATAGGGTAATATGAATAACGTTAAAATTCGTCAAATAGTTACAAAGTGACAATTCACTGTGTCTGTGACCATTTTTTGAATTTCGAATTCTGAGTTCTCATTATCATCATGTTAGCTGTGGAAAAAATGATGTAATAATTTGTGTCGAAATTTTAAAAAGTTCGAATTTTGAATTTAATTGAAATTCGAAATTCAGGTTTTAAATTAAAGTAATGAATAAATTAATAATGTATGTATGAGATTAGTGCATTCGATTATACTTATTTCAAAATCGTTAAACGATGGGTCAGTAGTCTAATCCTTACTAATATTATAAAAGCGAAAGTGAGTTTGTTTGTTTGTTTATTTATTTGTTTGTTACCTCTTCACGCTTTAATGGCTAAACCGATTTTGATGAATTTTGGTACAGAGATAGTTGGGAACCAGGAGACGGACATAGGCTAACTTTTTTTTGAAAAAAGTGGGATGTGAGGGAGAAAGAGGGAAAAAAAGGGAAAACTTAGCGTTGCTATTACAAATCAATCAGGCGCCAGAGCAAAAACTGCAGGTCTGCTTGGTGTGTTATACCGAATTTAACGCGAGCGAAGCCGCGGGCGAAAGCTAGTATATTAATAAATCATATAATTATCCTATTAGGTTTCTGTTAAAGCGTCCATTTAAAACCCCCGGTACTTCCTCCGGCTACAGATTATTTTCTTTTCGAAACATCTATTAGCACTTGGCGCACTGTTTACAACACGGTTGGCGCAGTGGCTGAGCGATGGACTGCTGCGCTGCGTCTCAATGGTTCGATCCCCGCACGGAACAAATATTTGTATGACCTACAGAATATAGTTGTTCCGGGTCTGGCTGTTTGAGTATGTGAATTTAAATGTTTGTAAACGCACCCACGATACAGGAGAAAATCCTATTGTGGAGGAACGTTTTTTTTTTTAAATATATTTATTTTAATGCAATTTTCACCAATAGATATATAATGTTAGTATCTACATTGCACCCGTGCGAAGCTGGGGCGGGTTGCTAGTTTTATTATAAGCTTTTCAAACTGACATGGTCACATACAATACTATTAACTCTTACAAAGGGACACTTACCATGAGGACCACGGTAAATATCATGTCTCAAGTGTGAATTATTTTATAATATCAGTAGCGGTTTTTTTTGACGAATGGGAAATCATCAAATAACTTACCCGCTCTGGGCGGAGCGGGACAGACTGTCAGACTTTTACTGACTAAAACCTACCCATGTTCCTTCTTGTGCCCTTTATGTTTCGGGGCCGCAGTATCTCTTTCGGACAACCCGCAACCCCGGCAGGCAGTGGCCCTGGCAGGCCCCTCTGGTCAGTAGCGGCCTGACTGATGACCCGGTTGATGACAATAGGCTCACCCTAATACATGGGACTACAATATAATGACAGAACATTGGTGACACTCTGCCCACAGCTTCAGTAATTACAGGCGTTATGTTATAGACTCACCTTTTTCTTTGATATTTTTTCAGGCTCGTATTCTTATAACCACTGCACTAAGAACCACGCGTGTGAATCGGACGGCTGTCGAACTAACACTGACAGCCTTTGATGTTTGACTCTGGTTAGAGAATACTTTGATAAGGCGGAAGTCACAGTGTGAGCTGTACGATGCGTTTACTATCGCGTGGGTTGAAGATTTTATGCGCCCTAACAGGGTCATGTACTCATTAGTTATAAGCCTAGCGTGTAACTATTTTGTACAGACGCCTGCAGGTCAAGCTACCCGAAACTGTCAATTTTTCCCAATGAACCATGAACCTAATACTTTAGAAATAAAGTCGAAAATCTATCAAAGAAATCTGACAGATTGTAGTAGCTTGATGTGCAGGCGTCTGTACATTGTGCATTTAATGTTTTTTTTTTTTTTACCTTACCTGGGCCTATTTTTCCAAATCATCATTATCTGCCTCGCCTTTTCCCAACTATGTTGGGGTCGGCTTCCAGTCTTACCATACGGATGTAGCTGTACAACAGTATTTTACATGGAGCGTCTGCCTATCTGACCTCCACAACCATGTTAGTACTGGGTAAGAGTGGTTATTAGAATTTCGAGACACTGACCACCTATAACAACTGTCAAAGACAGTCTGGCTTTGAAACCTAGAAATGCGTTTGACAGCTTGCAATTTATTTAAGGCGCTGTCCATAGCAAACACTTTGTAAAAGTTTAGATTTTCGTCGCAAAGTTAGCCGTATCTGTACATACCACAAGTAAAAAAAAATACAGTGTATAGTCACATACATAAAAAAAGACAAACAAAAACAGTTTACAAAAGTGGTCTAGTACTAAGAAAAGAAAAATTTAGAAACTCCTCGAACAAAAATTGGTTTTCGTCTCGAAATTCTCAATTTTTTCAGCGATAACCACCATATTTTTTATATCTAAGTATAACAAAGGAAATTTCAAAGACTAAAAACATATCTAAAACTTTTAAAACACGGAACTGTATTTTTTTAAATATTCAATTAAAACTGCAAAATGACTTACATTTTGGCGGACTAGCATTTTGGTGGATATTCAAATTAATTCTTTCGATGCACTACTGTCGTATGTGTCAGTCCACGCCCAGTCTGCAGCTAGCCTCACCTCCGCGAATACCTAAAGATTAACTTCTTACTGCACCCTGGCGTGTTTAACAACAACAGAGCTACGTAGATGGATGAAAAAAAAATACGGTCGAACATAGAAACTCTTCCTTTTTTGAAGTCGGCTTAGAAATTAAAAAATCCCTATTCGCGATTCCATGGCCTTACCATGGAATCGCGTTCTCCCATACAAACTTTACCACTCCCACTCGCTTACAGCTTGCACCTACGTCTTAAAAGGATCCCCATTAAAATTCGAGACTCCTAACATCGTATGAGTGTGTCTGTGTTTTTTTTTTGTATGGCATCCCGCAGTTCGACCTATGAGGTCGTTATCTGCTTAACCGGACTATCCTATGGATGCCTAGCATTTAAGGCCTCCAGCCAGGGGCCTCTGATTTTCACTTCTATTTTATAAAGATGTAGGTGCTATATAGCAGCAGCGATAAAACGCTTGCAGTGTGTATGAATCTTTATAACTTTGAAGATAGAGCTATTGGAAAATGAAAACGTGTGTGAATAATCTATGATCACGCTATTCGCAGTGAGGCCGGACAGACATAAGCTGTTATAAAGCCTGATGCAGTTTATTCAAAGGCATTTTAAAATGTAAATATCCCAATTTTGATGATTTTTGACAGAATTGTTTCAATTGTCATCATCACTCTGCAGGCCTATTTATTTGTGGTCTTCGCAGCATAACTTCTTCCATACTACGCCGCGAGATGACTCCCGGCTACCGTAGATGCGGGTCAATGGACGGTGAGCAATGGGTAGCTCACCGTCCGTCCATCTAGTAACGGGCAAACAGTCGAGGCGCGTTCTTGTTCCACGCACGCCTTAAAGAGATGTCAGCAAAGCAGACAGGCCTAACAGAGTCAACGCCTGCTGGGGTTGCGGGTTGTTCGAAAGAGATACCGCGGCCCCGGAACACAGAGGGCAGAAGAAAAGAAGGAACAAGGTTGGGTTTTAGTCAGTAAAAGTCTGATACACTCTACCACCCAGACCGGGAAAAGGTATTTGATGATGAACTATCCGAAAAAAATAGCTGTCTTCTAGCCGATGAAACAATGAATGGAGTAAATGAAAATATCCTTCACACAATTTATTCACCGTTTGTTTGGTCATCCGCTACTCTTATAGCCTTAAGATATTCCTAATTCCTCCGTATTTTCTGTATTCTACTAATAGATTAAATAACTGTGCTTACCTCAAAAAGGACGTAGGACGCCCTCCGACCAGGTGGGATGACGATCTAAGAAAGACTGCAGGCAGATGCTGGAGGCGGCAAGCTGAAGACAGGGCGCTATGGCGCTCATTAGGGGAGGGCTATGTCCAGCAGTGGACTAATATAGCCTGATGATGATGATGATGACCTCAAAAAACATTTCCAGTTTAACATGGCCTCGCTTTCTTTACATTTCTAATACAGCAAGAGGTCCGCATAAATTGTTTTTGTATGGATTAACTGTCTAGGGTCGCCGTGCGTACATAGACTGTTAAAAGCATAACCTTTCCTTTTCGCGTTGCAATAGTCGGGTGATAAATAAGTTCTGAAAGATGGAAGTTTCGCAAGATTTCCTACATGATTTCATTAATGATTTGATTTTGTTTTTTTTTTTTTAAATTGTGATTGAATTTATAAAACATTGAATTTAACATGATCGTTTAGAACACTTTTATAACATGTTTTATGCAGATAAACGACTTGAACTTGAACTTAGAACGTTGCTTTCCACATTACCTCTGATCAGGGTCACCACCAGGAACTTCTTGAAATGTCATTATAAAGTCGTCAACTGTTGTGACTGGCAACTCTGTCTTATTTATTTACTAGCTTTTAACCCGCGGCTTCGATCGCATTAAATTCAGGGTAATACAGTTCCCCTTTTCTGATTTACAGGTATTTGCTACCTGTAGTTTTTGCCCTTTTTTTTTTTTTTTTTTTTTCGGGTGGGAAATCATCCAATGACTTCCCCCGCTCTGGGCGGAGCGGGGGGGCATGTCAGACTTGTACTGACTAAAACCCACCCATGTTCCTTCTATTGCCCTTTACGTTCCGAGGCCGCGGTATCTCTTTCGAACAACCCGCAACCCCGGCAGGCGGAGGCTCTGGCAAGCCCCTCTGCTTTGCTGACTCTCTTTGAGGCGCGCGTGAAACACGAACGCGCCGTCGACACGGCCTGTCGTCAATCGACGGACGGACGGTGAACTACCCATTGCTCACCGCCCACAGGCCCGCATCTACGGTGGCCGGCAGATGTTCTCTCCCTCAAACGCCCAGCCAACTCCTTTGCTAGCATTACTGCTTCGCAGAAGGTGGTGACCGCTTCCCATTCCCTGTCGCTCCGGACCATGGCCTGAACCAGGGCCGGACGCGAGAGATCGCCGCCGCCGATCGCCTCTACGAGGGCACGGCGGTGCTCCGCCCACGCTGGGCAGATCGCCACTGTGTGCTCCACCGTGTCCTCAGGGCGATCGTCACAGTGGTGACACCCGGGCGCTTCCTCCCGCCCGATGATGTGCAGGAACCTCCCGAAACTTTCGTGTCCGGTGAGGGCCTGCGTCAGGCGGTAGGTGAGGACGCCATGACGCCTCTCCAGCCACTCCTCAAAGAGGGGACTTACCGCCACTATTGTGGCGTGCCCTTAGTTTTTGCCCTTGCGCCTTATTTATTGTAATAGCAAAGCTGAGTTTTCTCTTTTCTTCCCACTTTCTCCCTCATATCTCAATTTAAAAAAAATGTCTTTGTCCGTCTCCAGGGTCCCAACTATCTCTGTACCAAAATTCATCAAAATCGGTATAGCCATTTAGGCGTGAAGACGTAACAAACAAAATCACTTTCCCTTTTTATAATATTAGTGAGGATAGGATATTGAATTTCATTTTGGTTTGAGAAAGAATAGTTCAACGGTTAAGAAGAGGCAGGCGATTCGTTGCTTACTTTCATTATACCCTCTTCTAGTAATATTCACAACAATAAAGTAATATGTAACCTTTGTGAAAACTATATTTTCGAGCCGTTTGGGGTTTTAAGTCTGGGGCCTGAGTGTTCATAGCCTTTTTAAGAACAAAACAAATCGCTTAGTCGACGCTTCCCATGACCCAAGTGCTGGCTTGTACCATTTTTCGGATGGGAAATCATCAAATAACTTCCCCCGTTGTGGGCGGACCGGGGGGAGCGTCAGACTTTTACTGACTAAAACCCACCCATGTTTCTTTTATGTTCCGGGGCCACGGTATCTCTTTCGAACAACCCGCAACTCCGGCAGGCAGCGGCCCTGGTAGGCCCCTCGGCTTTTCTGACATCTCTTATCGCCACTTATCGTCACTAAACGGATGGTCGGTAGGCTGCCCATTGCTCACAGTCCACAGACCCGCGTATCTTGGCCAAAGGCTAAGTGTTGCCATATAACGTGGCAACGGGGCCAGTCTGTTGGGCACATTACGTCTATTAGCTCCTGGGATGTGCAAGCAACAGGACAGGCAGGTTTTGTATTATATGCTATTTTTTTTTATTGTAAACGGGTTCCATATTTGAAAATCCTTGCTAACATTCATGACAAAGGCAAGGCGAAGGCTATTTTGAAGAGTAAACAACGCCGTGAAGGTTTGCAAACTAACGTCTAAGTAAATATTAGTGCACTTTGTTGCTCATATTGTACGTTTAACAACGTTGAGTCAGCGCTTAACACAACGGCTTGTACAGTTATGTAGAAAAGTCTTTTGTATTAAAGAATGTGGGTATAAAGTATTGTCAGCTCAACCAAGATAGTGCTTTGTGTCAAATAGTTATTTTTTTGCAATATTTTTATTCTTGTATAGATTCTTTTTTTACCATTTCGTTGTGAATGAGTGGGCATTGTTGACCTTGTTGATTCTGTGACGCTTGTTAACTTTTGTTAACTGATTATTTTATTTTACGTTTTGTAAAGTAACCAATGATTTATTGTCGGGCCTACGCTGTCCTCTCATACGTAAGTAATAACGCTGTAACAACAACAGTGTAAAACGAAATGATTTTAAAAGGGTAACCATGGAGTTTCTTGCCGGTTCTTCTCCATAGGAAACGCCCAACCCGAACCGTGCACCTTTTTTAGACGTTTTATAAGTGCCTATGGGTGAATATCAACAAGTCCATATTTTTGTCAATTTTGGTGGCAAAATTTTTTCTTAACTTTTCGTGAAACTATTGACCTAGGACAAAAATAGAAGGTTTAAGCTTTAGGAATCTTCATGAGGTCCGAAAATATCTTGGTAACTTTTTGAGATATTTGAGTTCAAAGATTAGTGTAGCCACCAAAATTGAAAATTGTCCACCAAAATTGAAAGTTGACCACCAAAATTGATATTGGTCCACCAAAATTGAAAGTGCTTAAAACAATACATTAAAAATCAGTTTTTTACATTAAAAACATTTAAAAATACAAAAAATAGTAGCCCACCGGTATCGGGAACAGGGTCGAAGCTACCGGTGGTTAGAGTTCCAGAGACAGGAACCTCCTCACAATACAAGCCGTATCGAGGTGAACTGCCTTCAGAATCAGGCCCTTGATCCAACCGCCTAAGGAGAGCTTCGACAGATGTTCGTCGAGGCTCTTGGCAATCAAGCCATTGGCCGTTACGACAATCGGCACAATGATAGCCGAGTTCACATTCCACATGTCAACAACCTCGTGTGCCAAGTCGAGATATTTTAGTTGTTTTTCTTTCTCAGCTTTCATCATCTCATTTCATCACCACTATGTCAGGCTTATTGGCGACAATAGTCCTGTCAGTAATGATAGACCGATCCCAGTACAGCGTGACATGGTCTTTCTCGAGAACTGGGTCGGGCACATACTTGTAGTACGGTACCTCAGATTCCACAAGATTATATTTCAAGGCAATTTGCTGACGAATAATCCTGGCTACTTGGTTGTGCCTATGCAAGTACTCGCCGTTAGCTAGACGAGAACAACCAGAAATAATATGTCCGATGGACTCACCCGGATGGGTGACATGGTGGCATGCCCGACACACATCAACCGTCCCATCCTTCATAATATATTTCCGGTAGTTGTTCGTCAACATAACTTCGTCCATAATCGCACAGACAAAATCTACAGTTTCCCCAAAAAGGTCGCTGAATCGTAGCCAGGCTACGGATGCTAGAAAATTTACATCGGGCCCATGAATAGCCCGGTAAAAGCGCCCGTGAAGCTCCTTGCCTTGCCATACTTTCTTGCGGTCATCGGTAGTAAGTACCACAATATTTATTATTTATCTGATGAACTCGTAATGAGAACTATGAGGGTAGACTTAAAAAAAAAACTTTTTATTTTGAACAAAATTACCTGCCATACTACAAAATTTTTCTCAGCAAAACTAAGAAACTAAAACATAATAAACTCTAAAATAAAACAAGATTAAATAACAATATTAAACCGTAAAATATATAAAGAAAAGATATTTTAGTTTTTAAACATGAACCTTGTCTCGTCTTTATTACAAAAAAACATGTAATATTAAAATAATTAATACTTAAATAAGTATTTATAATTGTACACGTAATTGTATAGGGATCGATCCATCATCACTGACAGGACTATTATAGCAAATAAACCTGATGTGGTGGTGGATCGATCAGAGCGGCGCGCAATGATTGTTGACATAACGGTCCCACATGACGAGAACCTTGTGGAAGCCGAAAAAGATAAACAAATCAAGTATATTGACTTGGCTCGCGAGGTTGTCGACATGTGGGACGTGGACTCAGCGATCATTGTGCCGATAGTCGTTACAGCCAATGGCTTAATTGCCAAGAGCCTCGACCAACACCTGAGAAGGCTCTCGTTAGGCAGCTGGATCAAGGGCTTGATACAGAAAGCGGTACTCCTGGACAGGGCTCGTATTGGTAGGAGGTTCCTTTCTCTGAAGCCTTGACTGCCGGTAGCTTGGACACTGTTCCCGATACCGGTGGGCTACTATTTTTATATGTTTTTGATAAGAAATATGTAAAAATATAAAAAAATATGTATAAAAATAAATAAACGATAATAATACTAATTATAATACGGTTTTAATGTACCTACTCTTTCGGCATACTTAAATGGACTCAGACTGAACTTGATGCCCTGGATAGGAGAGTCCATACACTGCTAAACGCAAACCGGATGCATCACCCAAGATCATCGGTAATCAGACTGTACATCCCTCGGAAGTGCGGGGGTCGAGGCCTATTTAACGCGAAGACCTTCCATAACCGAGAGGTGTGCAGTCTCAGTAGCAATTGCCAGTCGACCTTAGAGTAGTGCAGAAAAATAGCATGGCATGTGCACTTTAATAAATAGAACAAACAGAACAGAAACAAATAGAATAGTAACGTATACATATAAATGAACAATGTGTAGTGAAAAACTGTCTTTATATGTACAAATAATATATAAACAGTACATACTTAAATTTTGGTGGCTTATTTTCAATTTTGGTGGTGAAAATCGCCACCAAAGCCACCAAAATTGAACCACCAAAATTGAAACCAGGCATAAAAAAAATCTTAAAAAATACAGTTATTAAGATACAAAAGAATAAATATCACTGATAAATAAGTTACCCAAATCACTACCTACAATACGTAGCTTACTATTAAAACACTAAAAAATCACCAGCAAATCGATCCACCAAAATTGACAAATTCTTGTCCCCTGTTCGACCCAAGATGAATACTTCGTTTTTGGCGAGCAATTACAGCACTAAGCACAGACCTGTTACGCGCCACTTCCCGCGCACGACTGAGAAATACAAAACATAAAAAGCGATTGATCGCACACGCACGAATCTTCATGATAATGTAAATTGAAAAAGTGCTACCAAAATTATGATTTTTGCTAGGACAAACTTGAATCGAGTATCCTGTGCTTTTAACATCAATTTTATAATATGATTTAGATGTTTTTAGATAGTGTGTCATATGCATTTACCAATGAAATAATTTGTTTTTTACTTCACTTTAAATTGTTCCTTTGGTAAATACATTTATATCAAAAAATGGAGCTAGGACAAGCCACCAAACTTGAATTTTAAAGTTATTTATTTTTCCTAGCCTCCATAGGTAAGCCTATTTAAAAAAAAATTGTGGCCCTAAGTGGAATAAGTTAAGTAGTTCACTAGAAAAAAAATTAAGAAACATCCCATCATTTTACACCATGATTCTCAACGTGGACACGTAAAATTAGCGCCTGGGATATTCACCCCTATGTGAAATAAAAATATTTTGATTATGATTTTGAATGTGATATTCCTTTTATAAAACCTAAACGAAGGCCTCTTAGCGACAGGGGTTGGGGGCTGTTCGAAAGAGATGCCGTGGCCTAGGAACACAAGGGGAAAAGAAGGAACATGGGTGGATTTTAATCAATACAAGTCTGACACCTTGTGCCTTCCGCCCAGAGCGGAAGGTGTCATTTGATGATTTGGCATCCGAAAAAAAAGGCATGTGTGTAAAACTAACAAATAGTAAAGCTTATTTTTGACAGCTAGCTAGCTATGTGATTGGTTAGTTTAATAACCAATCACATAGCTAGCTAGCTTTGAACCAATCCGCAGCCCACACACATCTCTGGCTACGGGTACGCGGGTCCCCGCTCACCTCGGGTGGAAGCGCAGCCTCACTTGCAATATCAAAATCAAAAGTCATTTATTCAAATTAGGCTGATAATCAGCACTTTTTGAACGTCACATTACAAGAGACAGTCCCACAAAAACGCCCTGCCCTTCGCCACTTCCTAGTGTTTTAGCTGGGAAGAAGAAGTGGCGGAACAAACTCCCCAGCAACACATCTGTCTGTCAGGTTAGAAGAACCAGATTTTATACAATTCCGTTTATCACAAAAAAATAAGAAATTATTCATTCATTGTCACATGTCAGCTAGCAAACACCAATTATCTATATAAAAATAAAAATGTGAAAATGCTTTGGAGATATCCAGTTAAAAAATGTCCATCCTGTCATATCACCCAGTATATTAGAGCACAATAATGTTATTTGATGATAGAATAATAAAAAATAAAACTTACACAAAAACTTTATTCAAAAGAAAAACTTGAGTATAAAATAATTGTACTCCACTGTACAAAAACGAAACTTGTCATCTCACCGTCCGCGTCGTTAGCGCATTGTGAAAACGCAAATAATAAAATTGTAGAAAGTGACAATTTGGATTCAAGATGGCTGCCATAGACTAGGTGCAGGACTGCACGTAGGTATACTGTTTTAGCATTGTGCAGGTGACATTAGATGACAAGACATTTTTACTAATATTATAAAAGCGAAACTGAGTTTGTTGGTTTGTTACGTCTTCACGCCTTAATGGGCAAACCGATTTTGATGAATTTTGGTACAGATATAGTTGGTACCCAGGATACGGACATAAGCTAAAAAAAGTGAGAAAAGGGGGAGAAAGAGGGAAGAAAAGGGGAGAGATTTTTTTATATCATCCCGCGGTTAAAAGGACGAAGTCGCGGGCGGAAGCTAGTAGGGGCCAATAACATTGTTCGTGTTGCAATTAGATGCATAAAAGATGTATTTTATTGTGAAGAGTACATTCGCCTACGTATAAATACTTAAATTATATTTCTAAGTGTTATGGTTAATCCATAGAAGCACGTTAGAAAAAAAAGAGAAAATGTCACAACCGACCACAACCCAGGGACGGTTGTGACAGTGATCGGGGTCGGTAGTGACAGGTTCAAAAAATACACCGAAATGGTCATGAATCACTTTTATTGCATATATATCATTTTACATTAAGTCATTCGATATAAAAAATCTTAAAATATCTTAAAGATCTAGTCAGAGTCATCACAATTGTGACAAATATAATGACGACTACCATCTGTGCACCCTAAGTGGGACCAGAATCCACATTATCCTTGGCATTGTATCCATTTCTCGCCAGGCCTTCTGTTGGAATATGTGAATACACCACACCAGACAAAATACTCTTCTTTATCCGAAGACGGTGGTGATGCCTTCCGTTTGTTTTTTGCTTTATTTTTAGTTTTTGGTTCATTTAGTTTTTTGAGCTCGTGGCTAAATAATAGCAGCCACTCGGGTCGATCTTTAGGTTAAGCTGTGCCTGCCTAGGTTGGTCTGTGGATGGGTGACCACCCGTTACATACCGAGTTTCCTCCGTGCCTCGGAAAGCACGTTAAGCCGTTGGTCCCGGCTGTCATTTGTAGATCTTTGACAGTCGTTACAGGTAGTCAGTGTTCCGAAAATCTGACAACCAGTCTTACCAAGGGGTATCGCATTACCCAATACTAACTGGGTTGTGGAGGTCAGATAGGCAGTCGCTCCATGTAAAATACTGATATTCAGCTGCATCCGGTTAGACTGGAAGCCGACCCCAACATAGTTGGGAAAAGGCTAGGCAGATGATGATGGTTCATTTAGTTTTTTTTTTTTTTTTTATTCTTCACCTGTTTAGCCCTCAATCGTTTTTCTATTTCTGCATATACTGCCTTACTGCCTCTTTTTCAGGAGTGTCTGTTTAGATGGTTGATTTCACTACTGAGATGCCGAGTACCTAAGTTTTTAAAAAAGATAACATTATGCAATGAAATTTATTCTTAACTATTTTTACGGCAAAAATCTTGTGCTCTTTACGTCATTATTTCAATATAAATGCAACTTTATAAATAACATATTTGAACCGAAGTTTAGAAAACTAAAGATACATAAACGATTTTGGTGGTCTTGAGTCTGCTTTGACACATTCAACGAACAATTCAATAACATTTAATCGTAATGTATGTTCCGTTTGCGGGTTGTTCGAAAGAGATACCGCGGCCCCGGAACGTAAAGGGCAAATAGAAGGAACATGGGTGGGTTTTAGTCAGTAAAAGTTTGACACGCCCCCCGCTCCGCCCAGAGCGGGGGAAGTTATTTGATGATTTCCCACCCCAAAAAAAAATGTATGTTCCGTTGCTTCATTTAAGACTAAAGATGACGAAAACAAATCCCTTAACGTAAACTTCTTTTAATGTAAAAATTGGCTTTTGCCCGCGGCTTCGCTCGCGTTATATTCGGGGTAACACAGATCCCCTTTCCCGATTTGCAGATACCGGCTACCTGTAGTTTTTGCCCGTGCGCCTTATTTATTGTAATAGCAATGCAAAGTTTTCCCTTTTCTTTCCTCTTTCTCCCTCGTATCTCAAAATTTAATTTTAATAAATTGCCTATGTCCGTCTCCAGGGTCCCAACTATCTCTGTACCAAAATTCATCAAAATCGGTTTAACCATTTAGGTGTGAAGAGGTAACAAACAAACTTACTTTCGCTTTTTCAATATTAGTAAGGATAGTAAGGATATCGACTATCCATCTGAGCAATACATCCCATTAGTATGGTGCCGCCTAATAACACTACCTCATTTTCCATTAAATTTTATATGGTTTTCGGACAAAAACTTTAAAATTTTGGACTAACCGTCCAAAATTTTAAAGTTATTAAATTTACTGCAGTTATTACAGGAAATCATCAAATAACTTCCCCTGCTCTGGGCGGAGCGGGGGGGAGTGTAAGACTTTTATTGACTTAAACGTAGGTATTTCTTTCGAGCAACCCGCAACCCTGGCAGGCGGTGGCAGCAGGCCCCTCTGCTTTGCTGACATTTCTTTGAGGCGCGCGTGGAACACGAACGCGCCGTCGAAGCGGCATACCTAATACAGAGGGCATGGAGATATTTAAAGTAAATGTTTCATAACATTAAAACAATGTACTCAATAGATTAATAAAAATCAAAAAATCCGACTGCGTTAAAATTAACTTTCACAAAGTTACTCTAACAAATTCTGTCCAAAAGTGTTGAAAGCAATTTAATTACTGCAATAGTCGGGACCGATTAAATAATCTAGACTTAAATCATTATATCCAGTATATTTTTTACACTGACGGGTTTTTTTTATCTTTTATGATTTTTTTTTTATTACTAACTTTATAATTTTAATTTACATTCAAACATATGTAGATATAAATATTCGTAATCCCCTTTCAAAATATTTTATATCAATAGTCTAATCGATAGATTTTGTAAAAATCTAATTTTATATAATAAATTTAAAACATAATTTGGCGCCAAAATTCCGCCATTTTGTATTTATTTTTAATTGCACAAAAACAAATCAAAAACAATTCCGTTAAACGGTTTAGGTTGTGGAGCGTGCCAAATAATTAACTACACATGCATACATAGTTACATAAGCTCGAGAAACATAACCCTCTACTAAGCAGTCGGGTAAAAAAACACAAAGTTGGAACTTTGACCTCCATTATCTCCATAACTAGCAGGGTCCTGGTATGGTCACAACAAAAAAAACTGGCCAACAGTCAGACTGGTCAGATTCGCGCACCGAGGGTTCCGTACAAACTTGCGACATAATATACAGCCATGTCTTTTGACTGCGCAGACTTAGAGATAAGATTTTTACACAACTCCAAGGGGCCATAGACTTGATATTATGGTTTTAATTTCAACTAGGTACCTCCACGCGTTCCAGAGATAAAGGGTCTCGACTGACAGACAGACAGACAGACGGAAAACAAAGTGATCCTTTAAGGGTTTATTTTTTTCTTTTTGACGTTCGGAACTTGACTTTGACAGTACGGTTGGCGCAGTGGCTGAGCGATCGACTGTAGCGCCACGTGTCGCGGGTTCGATTCTCGCACGGAACAAATATTTGTATGGCCTACAGATAGTTGTTTCGGGTCTGGCTGTTTGTGTATGTGAATTTAATTTGTTAGTAAACGCACCACGATACAGGAGAAATAATACAGATAAATCCTTGTGTGGGGCAACGTTTAAAAAAAAAAAAAAAAAGTAATGCAATGATGGGGAGAGAGTATTTTTAAACCTATTATCGTTCGCTAGCTTACCACAGTATATTTACAACCTTCCTTTGTTCATTTATCAATAACTTAGCCGTGAATACTTAACACAAACGGTACACATATGTCACTTCAAACACAAACGATAGAAAGCTGGATTTCTATAGAAAATGAACAGTTACAACACCGCTATGACCAGAATAGATTGACACCAGTAACTGCATCTTTCTTCACAAATCTATCGGGATGCAGAGAGGAGAGGGTTCAGGTTATAATGGTATATAATACATTATGTAGTAAATACGATGCACTTTATGTGATGGACGTGTTCCACGAGATGGTGCTTTCTAATGGAACGGTAGAAAATCTCAAATGGTTGATTTAACGAGGTGCTGTTAAATAAAAAGCTTAACTGCTTATAAGAATAATGAGGTATATTTATTAATTGCAACCTAATAATTAGTTGACACGGTTGGTGCAGTTGCTGAGTGATCGACTGTTGCGCTGCGTGTCGCGGGTTCGATCCCCGCACGGAATAAATATTTGTACGGCCTACAGATAGCTGTTCCGTGTCTGGCTGTTTGTGTATGTGAGTTTAAATGTTTGTAAACACACCCACGATACAGGAGAAATTCCTAGTGTGGGGCAACGTTTTATAACAAAAGATAAATTCTTGCTTCATCCTTCTATGAAGCAAGAATTTATCTTTTAGCTCGTGGTTAAAAAATAACAGCCGCTCGTTTCGATCCTTAGGTTAAACCGCGAATGCTTCGTTTGACCCCGAATGGGTGACCTCCATGTATCAGAAATCACGTTAAGGCCCGGCGCCCATTATCGAATGGGCACGGGTTCTGTTTTCCGACGAATCTCGCTTCGGTTTTCATCCTGATTCGAGAAGAGTGCGTATATGCGAGTTCCTGGACGTTGGAGTCGTCTCCAGAATCCGCAAGAAGTTCATCCTTACCAAGGTGGAACAATCATGGTATGGGCTGGAATTCGCCTTGGTGGAAGGACCGACCTCGTTTGGATACGGGGCAATTTGAATGCAAACCAATACATTCAAGAGGTTATACATACACCCCATGGTAATTCCTCATCGACAGCAGTTCGGTCAAGATTTTATGTTCATGCAAGATAATGCACGGTCACACATCGCGAGGGTAGTGGTCAATAGCTCACCGTCCGTCCGTCTATTGACGACAGGCCGTGTCGACGGCGCGTTCGTGTTTCACGCGCGCCTCAAAGAGAGTCAGCAAAGCAGAGGGGCTTGCCAGAGCCTCCGCCTGCCGGGGTTGCGGGTTGTTCGAAAGAGATGCCGCGGCCTCGGAACGTAAAGGGCAATAGAAGGAACATGGGTGGGTTTTAGTCAGTACAAGTCTGACATGCCGCCCCGCTCCACCCAGAGCGGGGGAAGTCATTGGATGATTTCCCACCCGAAAAAAAAAAAAAAAAAGGGTAGTGGTCAATGCGTTAAGCGAGCACAATATTACGACGTTGGAATGGCCTGCTCAGTCTGCCGACCTCAATCCCATAGAGCATGCCTGGGATTTGCTTGGGAGAAGAGCTTTCAGTGATTCTTTGGAAAATCTGAACACTGAAGAACAACTTTTTTTACACCTTCGCAGTGTATGGAGCCATATTCCACAGACGATGATTGACAATCTCATACTAAGTATGCCACGCCGTTGTCGAACTGTTGCTAATGCTTTAGGAGGTCCTACAGATTATTAAAAACGTTTAAAGTAAGGTTAATTACTGTATTTCGTACTACCTCGTTATTTTTGTGCCTAATCATAGAAGGTTGTAATACTCAATATTGGCACTATTCAATTCTTTCTTTAAAAAAATATTTTTTTAAAAAGAGAATGTTTTTATTAAAATTAAAAACGGTATAAAAATACCCTTCTATTGATATAAATCACTCACTATTACAAGAAAGGGTTTTTAAATAAAAACTAGAAATGTCCTTGTTCCCTAGACTTTGTTGATGTGTGTATATTGTATATTCTATCACCACGCGAGTGAAACCGCGAGGCGCAGCTAGTAGAAATACATAAATTTTAATAAAAGTTTGAGTTTTATTTAACAAACGGCGCAAGCAAGCTCCTAAACTGTCATGCAAAGAAATTCACTTGCAAACAACATACACAGTGTGATGGACACAAAGATATACAGTCTAAACTCTCTACCTACCAGCAAGGAGTTTCTACTAACAATAAAAACCTCTTTACTATTCAAACAAAGACTGGCTCAAAAAGGCAAAACAAAAAAAAAACACAAAAACGCAATCTGACAACCTGCAACATTTATCAAACACGAAATTTATCCTGTCAAACAATCAATTCTGAATAAAATAAAGAATATAAATATAAGTATTTATTAATAATATTATTTAAATGAAACATGACTCCCAATTTCGATTCTCCAATACCACTATCGGAAATTGAATCAGTGCTAGCATGGGTCGATACTTTTAAACTATCGAGACCTACGAAGAAAATTAATCGGGATTTTTCAGATGCTGGTAAGACTCTCTCTAGTCTTTGATCCGTTCCTTTTTCGCTGTTGTTTTCCATCGTTATTAGTATGTTATGCAAATCTTTACAGCTCTAAAGTACGGCCAACGAGAAGCGATACCAAATGTAAACAAAACCCATGCTAAAACCCCATCTAAAATGGCCGCCCGAATGTTGGCGAACCCGTCTTAACGTTGTCATGTTTTTGCCGGGAGAACGAGACATTACGATAAAGGCACAAGATGGAAAGAGATAAATATTAGATTGTCAACGCCACAGTTGTTCTTTAGGTTAATGACCTTTCGTATCGCTGCTAGTTGGCCTTATTTTAGGCATTCTTAGCGACGTGGAAACGAATGGTGTGGCCCACAAACATGGAGTTACCGGTCCCTTCACCAAGTCGCTTGCACCCGCACTCCGTACATCAAATTGAATAACTCCACACAAAACATATTGCAGGGAAACGAGCGAGCTTTATGATAGAACTTTTTTGACGTTTTGCTGTGGGCAGGAGGTATTTATGGATGGCTTCCATGCCATGCGCAAGAAAGTGGCTTCCTTACTGCAACGCTTGCGTAACACTCGTAACAGCATCCTGAAAATGATTGCTGGTAGGCCCGACTGCCCCATTCAAAGGCACTGGGTGAAATTAGCAATAGGTTCATGTAATTAAGTACCTAGTACTAATAACACTAACATAGTACATATAAGCATATTCTGTTCCTAATTCACTAACAAATTATGGATTCTACTGGGTCTGAAATAAATATATTTTATTTATTTAAAGTAAAGTCAATACATAGGTAGGTATTAACAAAAATTCTGTGTTAAATTAGATCTTTGATCCTCATTGTTATCGCAACTAGAACGCTTAGCTTAGCTTAGCTTAGGAAAAAATTGTTGCAATGACAGGGGCGGGTTAACTTCGGCATTGACCTCCCAGTACTGGGGAGGGTAGCCCAGGGTTCCCCTGGAAATCCATTTCCACTGAGAACTGCCGCGTCTCTTGTATTAGTAGAACATTATAATAAGTCGATGTTATTTTATTTATTTATTTAAAACTACTTGCATCCAGCGGTATTATCCATGTAGACTGGGATGTCCTTACTCATATTATAAAAACGAAAGTGAGTTTGTTTGTTACGTCGTCATGCCTAAATGGCTAAACCAATTTCGATGAATTTTGGTACAGAGATAGTTGGAACGATACGGACGGATATAGGCTATTTAAAAAAAAAATAAGAATTGAGGGAGAAAGAGGGAAGAAAAGGGAAAACTTAGCTTTGCTATTACAATAAATAAGGCGCAAGGGCAAAAACTACAGGTAGCAGGTACCTGCAAATCAGGAAAGGGGAACTGTGTTACCCCGAATTTAACGCGAGGGAAGCCGCGGGTAAAAAATAGTTAGACATATAAACCTTCCTATCTCTCACTCTATATAATGACTGAAAACAGCATAACTGCAAAATCTGTTGAGTAGTTTAAAAGATCATACCGAACAGACAACGGCAGCGACTTCATTTTGTATTATGTTTAGATGAAGATAGGCACACCAACAATACTTACATTAATCATTCAAAAATAGAGAAGTTATCTCACGTAGGTAATAATTACAGGTACACACACAACATTCTTTATAGCATAACAAATAACACAAAGGTATAGTCTAAAACTAATACCAATATGAAACATACAATAGAAACAGAGCACAACGAATAAAGATCAAATATCTAAAAAAAAACTTAACAAATCTATTGTTTCTTCCACTAGTCCTCCTAGCAGAAATCCTGAGCATCCACTACCCAAAACTGGTGGACATGCACAACTACCCTCCGCGGAACAGCCACTCGCTGAAGCTCAACAACTGGATGACCCTAAATAGAAAGGTGCTGAAGAAGATCAAGCTGAGTCTGTGCTGCAACACGATGGAACAGCTGGCGAACTGTGCGCCGGGAGTCATTGAGAGGGTGCTGGTTATGGGTACGCTGATATTGATAAGTTTTTCCATATTAGAAATCGCGTTACGGAACTTCTATAAAGCTGAGCAGGTCACCTGGCATAAGAGCGGCGGAGGAGGCGCTATGTTGCCACCTTAGGACCTGCCAGCAGGCGATAAATCAGGGGTTCCTTCGCCGGTGCATTGCACGGCATGTCTCAGGTGAGCCTGGAAATCGCCAAGAGAGTTTTGCAAATGTCATGCTTTGCAGTTCTGGCGGCTCATCCGTCGAGACTACTCTCATCTTAAACCACATAACCAAGCCGTCAACTGTGCCGTATGCGTCAGGACTTCTTCACCGCGAAAAAAAGGTCACCTGGCAAGTTGCCGTGGCGGGAGGTAGAGTAAAACTGAGACCTGGTCGCGACCAAGAAATGTAAAGAGAAGTGTGTGAACGAAATGGGCAGACGACATTGATGCTGGTGCGAGTGAAACCTAGATGAGGAAGGCACATGAACATGTAGCACAAGGAAAGAGAGGCTTATGCCCAGCAGTGGGTGAAGTCAGGCTATAGATGGAGTTATATGATGCATTTTCTTTATTAGCGTTTAATTGATAGTTTTACCAACATTCTTCCATCTGCATACCTACAGTGGCCTGTACTGTAATGAGTACAATAATACTTCAAAGCTTTTAAATTTGTAACTTGTTTTTACACATGCCTTAAACTAATGAAGGTTTCACAACTTGTAAAACCTCTTTTGTTTCGTTCTTTCAGTTCGTGACAAAATCCGTCGTGACGAGGACATGAACAAGTCCATGAGGGACGCTGAACAGAACATGTCCAGCGGAGGTAGCTACTACGAAGCCTGCGGAGATGATGGTAGATACTGTTATTATTCTATGTTGCCCATTCATCAAGTAAGGAATGAGTATGTTAGAGGAAGTTTGAAATTGCGCCTGTTACAGAAAAAATGAAAGGGAGTTGTTTGTCTTGGTGGACATGGACATGTAATGGGCATATAATGAGAAGGGATGAAGCACATGTGACTAAAAGAGTGATGGATTTGAATGTTGATGGACGGAGAGCGAGAGGCAGGGCAAAAAAAAGATGGATGGATTGTGTAAGGAATGATATGAAGGAGAAAGGAGTGAATGATGCCGTGACGTCTGATAGGGGAGAATGGAAGAAGAAAACGTATTGCGCCGACCCCAAATAGAATGGGACAAGGGCAGAATGATGATGTTGCTCATTCATCAGCATACAGTCCCCTGCTGGACAGAGGCTCCATTACACATCAATGTACTTGATTCTCAGCAACCCTTATTAGCTACCACTAGGCACGCTAAGATCATCGCGTTACCTACCTGAGGACGTTTCATCTTACGGTTGTCGACTCGCATTCTTCATCCAAAACCACGTCTACCTCAACGGCCATCGTTCCTGATACTAATATGGCCGACCCACTGCCACTTCAGCTAGCTTATTCTGCGAGCTATATCGACAACTTTGGTTCACTGCCGAATCACCTTATTCCAAATTCGATCTCACAAGATTCCAAGTATTGCCCGTTCTATATTTTGCTGAGCGACGGTTGTTTCATTCATTACAGGTCACGTAAAACGTATGGGCCTGCGTGGTAGATTACGGACTACTTCTTCTCACAGAGAAGACGTCTATGTTACAGATGTTAAAATTCTATGGACAAACTGTTCCACTACAGGGCAAAGGCCTTCCCTCATTCCAGTATTTCTGGTCTATCGATATTGTGTGCTAATAATCGTTTTAAAATAAAACGAGCTCATAACGCATATTTTTTTTTGGACTGTTTTTTTATAAGGCAATCATCAAATGGCTTTTACTGACTAAAACCATCCAATGTTCCTTATTTGCCCTTAGTGTTTCTGGGCGGCGGTGGTTCTTTGTGGAACAACAACCCGCAACCCCGGTCCTTGGGGTTTGCTGCATTGTCGTTTTGGGACATGTTTGTTAATTGTGAACTATTTTTCTCACTTATTCGTAGCTATCTTAAGTACTGACAGCACCTCAGAATCTAGACAGTTTGTCGAGATATGTTATGCGTCGATAACAATAATGTATACTCTAAGTCCGTAGCAATAAGATTGGATTTCGTCTTAAGATCCTGATCTCAAAACGATGATTTTTTTCCCCATGGCAAGAATTATAAAACTAATAATAAGTGAAAATAATGTTTCAGACCATGTACTGATGGTGCCAATTAAAGTAAGGGTCAACGGTATGTTGGAGACTGTGCAGCAGAAGGTGATTAGCTACGACATGTACTGTACCCTCAAAGAAGAGCTGAAAGATGCAAAGGAAGCTGCGGATGTTCTCAAACAAAAAGTGAGTGGAAACGTTCATAGCGAAGAATAAATAGTCGAGGGGCTTAAAATAAATAGCAATCTTTATATTTGCTTAGATCATACTAATTTTATATTATAAATGCGAATGGTTTGTGAGGATGGATGTGTGGATGTTTGTTACTCTTTCACGTCAAAACGGCTGAACGGATCTTGATGAAATTTGCCACAGAGGTAGATTATAGTCTGGAATAACACATAGGATACTTTTTTTTGACATCACGCGGGCGAAGCCGCGGGCGCCAGCTATTAAGGAACTATGTATATTAACAAAAGATGTTGGGGGTTTTTTGTATGAAGCCTGGCTTTGTGTAACTTCCGCCATTAGTTAATAAGGTAACGCTGATTAAACAATAGCTCGAATGCTGCGTTGCGTGTCGCAGGTTCGATCCCCGCACGGAACAAGTATTTGTATGACCTACAAGTAGTTGTTCCGGGTCTGGCTGTTTGTGTATGTGAGTCTAAATGTTTGTAAACGCCCCCGCGATTCATAAATTCCTAGTGTAGGGCAATTTTAATTAAAACAATACAAACAAGTTTTTATATGAGACAAAATCTTCCGAAGCGTCACGATACTGAGCTCTTAGTCGGGTCTTTTGCGTAAAAAGTTATTTTTTAAAAGTGGTCGAAGTTACGTAGACCAAATTATTCGAACCCCTTTTCATTCTGTTATTTCTATCATACAGGTTGATCACCTAGACAGTCTATTTAAACTTAAAGAAGAAAGAATAGAAGAACTGCAAAAGCAGCTAGAAAGAAAACAAACTTGGCGAAAGGAGGTAGAAGTCCTAACAAGCAACTTAACTATTAATTCTGACAGTGTAACTTCAAACCTTGACGTGAAACACGAATGCATTATAATGCCTGTTAAAACAACAAACTCCCTTAAACTTATAGGGTCCAAAAGTAAAATGGATGATTCGAAAATCCCTATAGCCAAAGAATCGTTTAAAACTATCTCAATTCCTAGTCTCACTGATGTCACAACAGAAATGAATGACACTGTGGACAGAATCAAATCCGATGTCTTCAAAGAGATAGAGTTGGGCAGCGAAGTGAGCAACAAGTCACTGCCGACCGAGAAATTGGAAAATTACCCAGAATTTTTTGAAGATTTCAAAGACAGTGTTATGAGACAAGAAAATTTAACGACCATTCATGAGTCAATGCAGCCAGATGCAAAAGATGTAACTCTGAATCAAATGGAATATACAGATGGCCTTACTGGTTTGGTAAGTTAGGTTTAAATTCACGTGAATTTAAACCTAAATAAGGAGCAGATGCTCCTACTGCTGAAAATGTGTTTTGTTGTGCTGGCTTACAAAAATATTTATAAAAGATAACAAAAGCCACATAGAAATGTAAAATCCTCACAATAAGTGCATGTTTGTTTGTGGAGATTTAAAAAAAAATCGTGATCGTGTTTGTATTAAATAAATATTTATTTTTTGGGTGTTCTAAATTATGTAACGTATTTAGTCATGTGTAGATATAAAATATGTCTGTTATATTCGATGTTTTTATTAAGGTTTAGTTTGATTGTTATCGGAATATGTCAAGGTCTGGTAAGCTTGTTAAGTATTTCCAAAATTTATTGGTATCTTCCTTCCTTAAATTATGAAATTAGTTCTAAATTATGCTACGTATTCATAAGTGGTATATATAAAATACGTCTGTTATATTCAATGTTTTTAATAGGTTTTAGTTTGTTTGTTACTATTGATTTAGAAATAAAAAGTTTACACTATACGTTTGTTATTACTTTGTGTTGGCTTGGAATATGTCAAGTAGGCTGGGATGCTTGGTGAGTATATCCGTTATTTCTTGGTATCTGCCTTGTTTGAATACTTCATCAGTCTGATTCTGCTCTGGCCTAAAAGTAATGTTTTAATTTAATGTCGGTTTGAACAGAGCCATAGTGTTGTGCTAAGCACAAAGGCGGTAACTCGAAAAAAAAAAATATGAAAGGTGATTTTTATGGCGTTGGCTAGCTGACATAAATACGCATGTTATGTAATGAACTAAGGGCTGTTTTTTTCAATTGTCAGATAACTTTTATCTGAGGAATAAAAATAGCAGTTTGACATATTTTCTATAGATGATCAAATCTCCATATTTATTCCTCAGATAAAAGTTATCTGACTATTGAAAAAACAGCCCTTAGCCAAATAGCAGGCATATAAAAAAAAACAATTAAAACATTCATAAAACAAAAATTATTCCCTTAAGACTCCAAAATATATTTATACTAGCTTTTGCCCGCGGCTTCGCCTGCGTTAAATTCGGGGTAATATAGTTCCCCTTTCCTGATTTACAGGTACCGGCTACCTGTAGTTTTTGCCCTTGCTCCTTATTTATTGTAATAGCAATGCTAAGTCTTCCCTCTTTCTCCCCCATATCTCATTTTTTTAAAATAGCCTTTGTCCGTCACGTTGGCGACACGGTTGGCGCAGTAGCTGGGCGATCGACTGCTACGCTGCGTGTCGCGGATTCGATCCCCGCACGGAACAAACATTTATTTGGCCTACAAATAGTTGATTCGGTACTGGCTGTTTGTGTATGTCAGTTTAAATGTTTGTAAACGCACCCACGATACAGGAGAAAATCCTAGTGGGGCAACGTTTTTTTTTTTTTTAAAAAATAACAACATTAACTCACTTGTGTTCTTTACTATCCGTTTCCGTCCCTATTAGATGGAACCGGTCGAAATCTATTTTATCGCTGAAGAGGCATTCCTTGTGAATAGCGTCCATAGCTACTTTTACGAGCTCCAGATCTGCCACTGCATATGAAAAGGAACTAGTTACTATGGAACTGGTTGCTGGTGCACGCTTTTAGGCTAAGGGGGCGGATAGGGGCGGGGCATGTGGTTTGCGGTAAATAGGTCCACCACCATCTCTGCTGCTGTTTAATTATTTTGACAGCACGGTTGGCGCAGTGGCTGATCGATCGACTGCTGCGCCCCGTGTCGCGGGTTCGATCCCCGCACGGAATAAATATTTGTATGATCTACAGGTAGTTGTTTCGGGTCTGGCAAAAAAATAAAAGTTGAAGTCATCATCTGCCTACCCTTTTCCCTGACTATGTTCACTATGATAAGGTGGTGTAATGACTGTGTAATACGATACGTCTTGGTAAGACTGGCTGTCAGACTTTGGAGTCTGACTATTTGACTGGATAAAAAATCTATCCGACATGTAATTGTTTTCATACATGTGATATGAATTGGGACTCTGACTATTTGACTGGATAAAGAATCTATCCGACATGTAATTGTTTTCATACATGTGATATGAATTGGGACTCTGAGTATTTGACTGGATAATAAATCTCTCCGACATGTCACTTTTCTCATCATAGGGATGGATGGATGGATGTGATGTCTTACTGTGTGTCTGTGTGTTCCTGTGTCTCTGACTGAGTGACTGACTGTGAGAATGACTATTATGACTTTGACTCGACGTTTGATTGTGATTATTTAGACTCAACATTTGACTTTTATGACTTTGACCATTATGACTTTGACTATTCAGCATACCTACGAAATAATCTTGACTACCATTATCTGAATTAAACGATTGCAACTGACTGACTTTTTTATTTTTGTGACAAAATTTAGCAAAATGATTGTAAGATTTACATGACCTGCATTGAACTCCTTGAGCTGGACACTTGTAGCGATGAGACTGCCCACAGCGGCTACATGTCTTCGAGCTGCCTGAAGCTGAAGGTGACTCGCGACTGCCTGAAGCTGGCTTGCGACTGCTTGACGCTGACTTGCGACTGGAAGCTCGCTGTCGACCATCTCCTCGACTACGGCTCCTCCGACTGAGATGCATGACGTTTTCACTGGCGATGCTGCTCCCTTTGACTATTTTCTCAGCATCGTGCTGTGCGACTATGAGCGTCCTCGCCAGCTCTTGCATTCTCTGATATGTTAAGTCATGTTCTTGCAGTAACCTTTGACGCACATGTGACAAGTCCAAATTGAGGTTTGCAATGAAAATATCTTTGATTAGCGATTCCCTGAGCGTGCCAAACTCACATTCTCTGCTTTTATTCTCCAAATCCATGAGGAATTCGTCGATGCTTTCGGATTTTTCCTGCTTACGTGTGAAGAATAGGTATCTGCACATCGTGATATTTTTTCTCGGCTCGAAATATTTATCAAATTTTGTTTTCACCTCTTCAAGCGTGCTGCCATTGATTGTTAGGTTAAAGGTATTGAAAATGTTCAGTCCTCGCTCACCGATTGAGTGCAGCAGAATGGCGATTTTGCGTTTCTCAGTTGCTTTGTCAAGGCCTGTCGCTAGTAAATATAGCTCAAATGCTTGCGACCATTTTTTCCATGATTCAGCGTTGTTATGAGCTGGATCCGACGATATGTTGAAATTTTTGATATGTGAGTTGAACGTTGACTCACCGTCATGGCCGACTTGCCGGGTCGCGTCGGCTGGGTTAGGCATTTTCTTCGACGACCTCGATTTTTTCAGATGACTTTTTCTTAAATGACTTCTGACACCATGTTATGTTGGATTCTTAATAAAAGATGTCCATTAAGTATGATACTGGTTTATTGGCAGGAGACACAGGACAGGAGATACACACAAGGCTACATCTTGACATGAAGTGTGGCAGAGTGCCGCAGACCACAGATAATACATTTACTAGTGAAGACCATATTAGTAACATACTAAATAGTGATGTTACAACACTGACGACCCGTAACGACTGTCAAAAATGACAGTTGGACCAACGTCTTAAAGTGTTCCCATCCATAGACCAACCTAGGGATGCGCGACTTGACTCCAAGAGCTGTTTCATTGAAGTAACCCCACTTAATCTTTATATTCATATCTTTATTTGCATTCCATAATGTGTGAAGATCTTCCACTGGGTTTTAAGCTAAGAGCCTAAGCTATGTCACATTTCAATGGTATAGAGATAGAAATATACGACCTGCGTAGCTCCACCCTTCCCCAAACTAAAGTAATACTACGCTAAAAGGTGATGGTAGACCTGCAATGTTCTGCCAGGGTTGCGGGTTGTTCAAGAGATACCACGGCCCCGGCAAAAAGAGGAACATGTACAAGTTTGACCCTCCCTTCCACTCCACCCGGAGGAAAAAATAGCCCCACAATGTCTACTTACGATTAAGCACAAAGTCCCTGGACGTGGGTGACTTCAAGGGTTTGTCATGGCAGACACAGGGTGGCATGACATTGATGTCCGACGTCTGGACCGCCACACCAGTGCTGAACCACTCCGAAAGAGGACTTTGCTGACCGCTGTCAGTGTCTAGTAGCTTTTTGGAATCCTTCTGAATCTTGTTGTCTAGGCGTTGTTGCAGCATCTCCAGTTGTTCTGTTGGTTCAAGAGTCAATATTAGATTCCAAATTATATGCAGGTCACGGCAAAGATACGCCACATTTTTTTTGTATTATTGAGAAATATTGTAACAAAAAAAAAGTCGAAACCATCATCTTTTCTCGTGTAGCCTTTCGGTAAGCTCTTTCATTTGATACAGCTGATGTCTTGTCAAAGCAAAAAAATATATGACCGCATTTTTTGGGCGTCCGACATTTTGGATATAGAACGACGCGACGGCTATTTACGAAATATGCATTGCCATTTAAAATAAACATGTTCCTATGCAGAATTACAGCTCAATCTGGATCTGGGAAATAGTTAATAAACTTTCAAGGTAGGTATGTTGTATTGTTATAAAATTAAAAGGATTATTGCAGAAACTTGTACAACTTTTACAGTAAATATTACATAGGGAACTCCTTTTAATTAAAATATTTACATGTACTAGGAATAACAGATTAGAAATAGTAAAAGTGGCGCACAATAAAAGAAAAAAAAACATAATAATAAAAAATAGAATTCAAAAATAAAAATTAAACAAAATAAAACTTAATAATATAAAAAAGAAAAATCAAATATATAATATCCTAAAATAGTGTGTGAATGGGTGTGTGCGACTGGGTGTGCAGATGAGTTTGTGTGTGTGCATGTGTGTAAAAAATGTCTTAGTTCGTGGTGTGTATCTTTGCTTCATATATAATTATATCATATGAATAAGCTATCTTTAAGGTATATGACAAGAATACTTGTACCTGGTGTGCAAGTCTGATACTCCTCAAAGGACTGCTCGAAGTTCGTGAAAGGGTTGGCTGTCATGTACGCTGGCAACGACCTCATGAAGGAGTCCATATGCAGGTTTTGGCACTTCTCCATGGGGCACACCTGGAGAATATACATTTATCCACAGGACGAACTGAGACAAGCAATAAGGAGCAGGTACCGAAAAGGTTAGCCGTATAGGGGTTTTAATCGGGTTATTTTTAGTGGTAAAGTGAAAAATCCTATAGACTAAAGGACATTGCACATCGGAAAATGATGCATTGTATTCTTATTTTTATAGCGGACGGACGGTGAGCTATCCGTTGCTCACCGTCCACAGGCCCGCATCTACGGTGGCCAGGAGTGGTCTCGCGGCGACCGACGCCCAGGGAACATAATAATATGGGTTAAATGTCTATGCGGGAACATAATAATATGGGTTAAATGTCTATGCGGTTAACTTTCAATCGGATTGAATGGTCCTGGTTTTTTTTATTGATAGGTATGAAAAATTTCCTCAATTTTTTTTTATAAAATAAACAAGGATTTTTTTCGCGCCTACAAAATTAGTGTAAGCAAAGTGTCAGTGTGGTACAAATCTTTGGTTAACTGGTTTCTTAGTATCCCGATATAAAACATAGTCGCTTCTCGCTGTCTGTCTGTCCTTAGGTTAGCTAAGATCTTTCCTGCCGGGGTTGCGGGTTGTTCGAAAGAGATACCGCGGCCCCGGAACGTAAAGGGCAATAGAAGGAACATGGGTGGGTTTTAGTCAGTAAAAGTCTGACACGCCTCCCCCCCGCCGCTCCGCCCAGAGCAGGGGAAGTTATTTGATGATATCCCACCCCAAAAAAAAGCTTAGATCTTTAAAACTACGCAACGGATTTTCCATACGGTTGTTTTTAATAGATATGATATCTAATATATAAAATTCTCGTGTCACAGTTTTCGTTCCCATACTCCTCCGAAACGGCTGGATCGATTTAAACGAAATTTTGTGTACATATCGGGTAATCGGCCAACATCTATTTTTCATTCCCCTAAGTGAGCAGCGGGTGAAACCGCTGGGCACAGCTAGTTAAAATATAATATGATAATCAATCAAAGAAAAACTATTTATATCTATTGACTAACTAAACTCAAATTATGAAGATCTCACACACTCTTTGTGTGATCCATAAGAGATTAGGAATATTCATACCCTCTCGTAGTTGATCGTGTGGTCCTGTTCTGGATGCCGAGATTGTACCATTAGTAGGCTGTCGGTATGAAGACTCCTGCGCATAAGAAAAGACAAGTTATCCTTACGTCGTCTATTTATTTTTTTTAATTTTAAAAAAGCGTTGTCCCTCCCTAGGAATTTCTCCTGTATCGTGGGTGCGTTTACAAACATTCAAATTCACATACACAAACAGCCAGACCCGAAACAACTACCTGTAGGTCATACAAATATTTGTTCCGTGCGGGGATCGAACCCGCGACACGTAGCACAGCAGTCAAACGCTTAACCACTGTGCCAACCGCGTCGTCATACTACATATTGACGACAGGACGTGACGACGGCGCGTCAGTGTTCCACGCGCGTCAAAGAGATATCAGCAAAGCAGAGGGGCCTGCCGGGGTTACGGGCTGTTCGAAAGAGATACCGCGGCCCCGGAATATAGGGCAATGGAAGGAACATGGGTGGGTTTTAGTCAGTACAAGTCCGACACTCCCCTCGCTCCGCCCAGAGCGGGGGAATTTATTTGATGATTACCCACTCCAAAAAAAAGTTCTTTAAGAGCTGTAAAAATAAACCTTTTAAGACAACGTAATCAAAAGAAATGTCAGTTTATTAAATATTTGACGTAATTTTGTAAAAGAACTAAGGCAGACCGAATATCTAAGCTTACTAGTCATCAATAGACTTTGATTTAAAAAAAGTTACAAACCCAAGTAGGGACATCTGGTCAGTAGAACTTGGTGCATTGCTTGCCGCTGAATTCTTTGCCGTTGGATCACTTCGAGGTTGCCTGTAATGAGAAAGGTCTTTGAATCATTTGCCCTTCTATTTTCCGCCATTTTGTTTTATTTTTAGAATAGTTACGCATAAAATCCGTATTACTCAATAGCTGGCATCAACTCCTAATGTTCCAAAGCGACACGTTTCAGACATCCTTACTAATATTATAAAAGCGAAAGTGAGTTTGTTTGTTTGTTTGTTACCTCTTCACGCTTTAATGGCTAAACCGATTTTGATGAATTTTGGTACAGAGATAGTTGGGAACCAGGAGACGGGCATAACTTTTTTGAAAAAAAAGTGGGATGTGAGGGAGAAAGAGGGAAGAAAAGGGAAAACTTAGCGTTGCTATTACAAATCAATAAGGCGCAAGGGGAACTGTGTTACCCCGAATTTAACGCGAGCGAAGCCGCGGGCAAAAGCTAGTACCTATACTACCTATATATAACCCATCAAAGTTACAATTTATGCCATCAACACAACTTTGATTGCTTAGATTTCACAATTAATGTAACGCTTTAGAACATTTTGCTGAATACTTGTATATTTGAAGTCAGCAAGAGATGTTTTTTTGTGAATGGCTTCTCGCAGTTTAACCTAGGAAGTTATCGTCTACTTAACCGGGCTTTTAAAAAAAAACTAAAAAAGGGGAAAATAATTTCACTTAAGGAAGTCGACGACTTTTGTTGGTTTCGTTGACTTTTTTGCCACCGACTTCCGGAAGTAAAGTTATTTTCCACTTTTTATTAGTTTTTTTTGGAAGTCGGTTTTTTACAATTTATTTTTTTACAAAAAATTTTTTTTTGTTCATACAAGTATTTCAAATATTTATATGTATGTTGTATCTTGACATCCGTACGTTTTACTCACGGGTTGACCACTGAAAACCAGCGCTGTGCTGTGGGCTTCCATGGCACAGCACCATGCTGAGTGTCGACGCAATCACTGCATGAAAGCTCTTTTTTTTGTTCCATATGTATTTATAAATGTTTGTGATGCTTTTTATGTTAATTTTTTTTGTTATTTCTTTTGCTCGTCGTAATTGCGACTAATAAATATTTTTATTTCTTTACTCTTAAGTACTGCTAAACTATGTAATAAGAAAAATAGAATATATTACTGCAGCTCCACAGTTGACTCCTCTTCTTCATGTTGAAATTCAGCGAACGTAGATGTCTGTTACGAAAACATTAATGTAAAAATTAGGATTGGGGTGCCTACAGTTAGAATTAGGGTACCTACAGTTAATATTATTGCACCTACACTTAAAATTAGGGTACCTACCTACCCTTAAAATAAGGGTACCTATAGTTAGAATTTGACGGCACGGTTGGCGCAGTGGCTGAGGGTTCGACTGCTGCGCTGCGTGTCGCGGGTTCGATCCCCGCACGGAACAAATATTTGTATGACCTGCAGATAGTTGTTCCGGGTCTGGCTGTTTGTGTATGTGACTTTATATGTTTGTAAACGCACCCACGATACAGGAGAAATTCCTAGTGTGGGGCAACCGGTTAAAAAAAAAACAAAATTTAGAGTTGCTACAATTAATATTAGGGTAACTACATTTAAAAAGGGTACTACTTTTAACATTAGGGAAACTACAGTGATATTAAGGGTACCTACAGTATCGGGACCCGCGTAACGCAGCGCAGCCAATCGCAGTCAATCGCTCAGGTTGGTGTGATAATTTTAAAAGAAACTTACCCGCTTCTTTCCGATGTTTAGTACCACATTTTGTTCAGGTTGATGATGTGTTTCTAATCCCGATCTTAAAGACATCCGCTGAAAACATTTTGTAGGTTCAGTTAATCCAGCTGATTGGAACTGTATGGTTGTTTAGCTCACAACCAACCTTAAATTAGGCAGGTTACTTATAGATGCATTCAGATTTAAGACTTTGAATTTAGGTGAAAACGAAAATTTTTAGGGTCCCGTACCTCAAAAGTTAAGAATGGAACCCTTATGGGATCACTTTGCTGTCCGTCTCTCTGTCTTTATCGAGTTACCGAGTTGAAATTAAAACCATATACCTACTCAAGTTTATGGTCCCTTAGAGCTCTGAAAAAATCAACCCTCTAAGTCTACGTAGTCAAAAGATATGGCTATTTATGTCGCAAGTTTGCACGGAACCCACGGTGTGTGACTCCGACTCGCACTTAGACGGTTATTTTGCATTTCGGGTCGGTGTCGGGTAGTATGTTGATTAAAATATTAAAATAACTAGCTTTCGCCCACGGCTTCGCTCGCGTTAAATTCGGTATAACACACCAAGCAGACCTGCAGTTTTTGCTTTTGCGCCTGATTGATTTGTAATAGCAACGCTAAGTTTTCCCTCTTCTTCCCTCGTTCTCCCTCATATCCCACTTTTTTTTAAATAAAAATTAGCCTATGTCCGTCTCCTGGTTCCCAAATATCTCTGTACCAAAATTCATCAAAATCGGTTTAGCCATTAAAGCGTGAAGAGGTAACAAACAAACAAACTCACTTTCGCTTTTATAATATTAGTAAGGATAAGGATTCTTACCACTCTAGTCGTGGAAGCGATTTCTATAGAGTCCCTCGCGCCAAGGAGTTCTGTCTTCGTCGGAATGGGCGCTGGATTTGGTCCACAAGTGCTGCAATCATATTATTGAGGTTTTTTTTTAAATAAATTGTTGCCCCACACTAGGAATTTCTCCTGTATCGTGGGTGCGTTTACAAACATTTAAACTCACATACAGAAACGTCTGGCTGTTTGTGTATGTGGGTTTAAATGTTTGTAACAAACTATCTGTAGGCCATACAAATATTTCCGTGCCGGGATCGAACCCATAACACGCAGCGCAGCAGTTGATGGGTTAGCTACTTCGCCAACCATGTCGTCAAAGAGGTTTGAGGACCCTTTCATGAAATTTTGTATATTCTGTAGGTCTGAGAATCGGTCGTAATCTATTTTTCATACCCATAAGAAGGGTAGCGCTTTACAGAAGGGGACCTAATCAGCGGGTGAAATCGCTAGGCACAGCTAGTCTCTTTATAATATGATTTAAGGGTGTAAACGTACCATGAACGAAGCTGACAGGCACGAATTCACCTTGTCATTGAGATAATTGTTTTGTTCTAGACTGCAAACTACTAACCTTGTTTTGTTTTAGTTATGGAGATATTGACTGCCAAAGTTCCAAATTTTTCACAAGTTTTTTTTTTAAATCATTTTTTTTTAATGTTTTAACTTTACTCTCAATACGTCCCCGAAACCCATGCAACAAAACGTGATATTTCTCTATAAAACAAAAGGTCTTTTCCCAACAATCATTTTTTTGTATAAAACTTTGATGTTAAAGTAAATGACGTAAATCATGTTAACTTCTACTACAGAAATATCGAAGATAATGTTTTTTACTTTTCAAAAATTTGTAGATAAAGAACCAAAGTACTTGACAGATTAACAAATAAATAAAATATTTTGATTTTTTTAGTAGGTGATAATCAATTATTTCTAAAAGTCTGGCATCAATCCCGAATAGGGCACTTATTCGTGGAAAAATCAATTGTTCCAGACAAAACTTCAACACCTATGGAGCCTAGACCCATATATTTTGGTCTATTTTATATATTTGGAAATATAATGAATAAGTGAAGGTATACAATAGTAAAAAATAAAAGAAACTCACATAATCTTGAGAATAGAGCCCATAGTGCCGCGCATATCTAGACTCGCTGTTCGATTATTGACCGGGATCGACTAAAGAGAACACAAAACACGTTTTAAATAAGAAAGTTTTATTTACAGTTTTACCAAGGGTGGTTCCGTAGTGAAAGCCTAGTGGCGTGATCGCTGGACTGACAACTCATAGGTGTGAACTTGAGACACGCACGAAGATATTTCGGATTTACGTGCGTGTTGTTTAATTATCACTTACTTCGATGAAGGAAAACATCGCGATTAAACCAGCTAGCTTGACGGCATGTTAAACCAAGTCAACGACCCATGGGTAGCATGAAAACATTTGGCATTTAACCCAAGGGTTTACTGGTAGATAATGCTTTAAGTTCGCCTATGTAGCAGAGAGAGAACTTTATTGCGGCTCGAAGTTTAGCAACAAATGACGGTCTGCGCATTTTATAGTCAAGATTTCAAAATTATATAACTGTTAATAAAGGTGTATGAAGACATTGTACGGATTTATTTCAAAAGTTATGGTTAAGAGACAATTGATAGGAGCAAGCCTACTGCAATAAATAATAAAATAATATATAGCGCTGTGCTGTGGGCTCCCATAGCACAGCATCATGCTGAGTGGTGACCTACCTGTCGCAGTCACGACGTGGAAGCTATTTTAATTTTGTCCCATGTATGTATTTGTAAATGTTTGTGATGCTTTGCATGTTTAATGTTTAGTTCAGAGCAATTCGTGATGGAAAAATTCTATAAAACTTTGGCTAACCTGTGAAACAACCCACCCAGTTTCATAAGGAGCATTTGTGATCACGAAGTCGTTGATGGAAATAAGCTCGCCCCCTATTACATGTGCCTTTTAACATAACTAGTGAAATTCAGTTGTAATACTAGGTACACATCTCCTGCCAGGGTTGCGGGTTGTTCGAAAGACATACCGCGGCCCCGGAACATAAAGGGCGATAGAAGGAACATGGGTGGGTTTTAGTAAATACAAGTCTGACAATCCCCCCGTTCCGTCCAGAGCGAGGGAAGTTATAGTATATACTATCGGCAAATAAAAGTCCGCCTATGTATGCCAACTGTTCATGTAATTTAAATAAATAAAAGCTCTGAAACTAGGTTAAGCACTAACCACAAGATGAAGAAAGAAACACAGAGGGATATTGTGGTAAACACGCTCCAAGTAAAACGCTGGTATTCAACTATATGCGTTTGGACTGTGAATCACTCCACCACAGTTGGGAAAGTGCGAGGCAGAGGGCGATGAGGATAGACATTGATACGCACTCCATTTTCTAGATCATAAAATCCTGTTTTGGTCAGGTCCTGCTATCCTACGGCTGGGCAAAAGGGTCCCCTAATTCTCATTATGACTTCAAACTTCAACTCTTCATTAATGGCCTACAAGACGAGAGATACCACAATTTTGCCAATACCACGTGCAAATTGTTAATAAACTATCAAACGCTGGAGAATTCCCATTATGATGTAAAAATAATCTTTGGTAAACCTACATTTGACAAAATGTCATTTTCTGTGAGATTTTCAAAACAAACAAGACACACTTGGCCTCGCAGTATCTACCTCTTTGCATACCGATAGTGCTGGGGTGATTGTGGAGGTTGCCATGTGTCTCCAGGCTTTACAACCTAACGAGAAGTGACGAAATGGGACACTGGTATGGTTTAAGGCTTTGAACGCCGTTGACCACTTAATTTGCAAAACCGTCGCGTGGCTAAGACGCCACCGACAACGAAAGTTTATAATAATGTAGACATTGCAGATAATTGAAAATGTCCCTTCATTTGCGAAAATGCCTGTCATATTATACAATGTGTCCGGTCACGGACTAGCGATATTCTATGTACTTATATAACAAACATTCTAGTACTACTTATATAACAAACATTCCAGCCCAAAGTGTAGAGGGTTACTTGGCGGTATGTTGACAGCGATGTTCGGTTTGCGCCAACATTGGCGAGCAAACCGATTGTTGTCGGTTTTTTGTTCACACATCAAAGGATCTTGGCGCGCTTCGTGAACAGTATTCACACTTTGGCGTCGTATTTAGTTCGTTGATGTAATAATTAAACGCACTGTATAAATAGATTGCGGCGGCTGCAAGAGACTCCACGTCCATCTTTATCCAAGCGTTAATGCAGAATGATTGCCACCAATGTGTATACAGATTGGGAATTCATTTTCTTGGCCCAATAGGCTGGCCCAATACCTTGGCTCAATGTGTACGCGCTTTACAGATCCTACGGCGATCACATGACGACAACCATTAAGATTTACACACGAATTAAAGGGATTATTTACCAACTATTTTAATACACTACTTGAATACTGGTTAAACATTCTGTTCAGTAAACAAACCTGTTAAACTGGAAATAACACAAATCTAAATAATAAAAAAAAATCTAACAATACTATTCTTATAGCAAACACTCATACCATTTTCGAATTTCCTTTCAGTTCTCCATTGTCTGGTGAATGTAGACATTCCCACTTTATGGGGATGGGCAGCTTATCTTTGTACAACGTTTTGATTTTATCCAAATGGGCGCACTTGGATTTCAAGTACATATCCCTAATGGCTGAAAAAATAAGACAGGTTCTAAAATTCGGCAAAGTTAATTTTTCTCGAAGATGGAAAAGGAGATAACAGCCGCACGAGTCGATCCCATGAAGCCACGCCTACCCTACAAGATGGGAACTTACATGCCGAGTTTCCTCCGTGACTTGGAGAGCATGCTAAGTCAAGTAGTCGGAGAGTTTCGGAAGTCTGACAACCAGTCTTATCAAGGGGTATCGTATTACCACTGGGTAATACGATGACAATTGGTGAAAGAGAATATCTGACCTCCACAACCCAGTACTGACTGGGTTGTGGAGGTCAGATATTCTCTTTCACCAAGTTTTTGCCCCTGGCTGGAGGCCTTACTCTCAAGGCACGCTCTGGAGTCCTAATAAGTTGAACTGCGAGAGGCCATTAAAAAATAATCTCTTTAACCTTTTAGAGATAAGAGGTGATGTACAAAATACACAAAGTAAAAGTCCTCACTGAGTTTCCGCAAGCCAGGGACCTCCACAAGCAGAGGGGTCTACCAGGGCCACTGCCTGCTGGATTTGCGGGTTGTTCGAAAGAGATACCGCGGCCCCGGAATACAATGGGCAAAAGATGGAACATGGATTTTTGACCCCCAAAGAGCGGGGGAATATTTTTGATACGTTTTCCAACCGAAAAAAGGGGCCTCTGTTGCTCTCATTAAACTTAGCATTAAGGCTTAGGGTTTTTAGGCGATTGGCTTTATGACTTTTAGATCATACTAAACATTGTGCACGTACATTCTGGCAAACATAATTATTATCATATCTTCAGTACCGATTAAAACCGTCGTGATTACCACACATCGCACCGCCTACCGAGGAAGTGTAGCTATAATCACTTCAACGTGCCAAGATCTATAACCAACCTCGGTCACTTCGCCGTTCTGCCAAGGCTCTGCAGAAACTACAATGAATTGTCGGAGCACCACAGTCTTGATGAATGAAATGTCGGTAAATAAAAAGAATTTAATCTACGACTCATATTGTCTAAACTATAATGTCCGCAACTGTATTTGGTCAGATTGTAATAATGTTCTTTTATTTTTGTTGTCTTTTGTATTTTTTTGTTCTCTTACATCCGGTTCCAATAAACAAAAAAACGATTCGTTTTGCTTACGGAAGAAGTATTTTGACATAAGTTCTATGAGACGTATGTCAAAATCCTGCTATCCGTAAGCAAAACGACTCGTTTTTTGTTTATAGGAACCGGGCGTTATCTTTTTCCAATTTTATTGTCTTGTCAAACTTTTTTGTAACTAGTTTTTAAGTGAATGCTGTGGTTTCCTGTAATTGGAGGAGCACAGTAATCAGCTCCTATTTGTATTTTTTTTGTAATAATGTTATTTGTGCATTCTCTGTTGGAAATCCAAATAAAAAAACACTATACATACATAATTCCTTCCATTCTTTGGGCGCAGTCTTCTTGGCCTTTATTTTCAGCTCCTTCATACATTTGAGAACCTCTCGTCTTTGATCAGGCTTAAAATCAGCCATGTCACCATACATAATGAATGGACTACCCTCTGCGTCCAAATCTTGCCACCATTCTTTGATTTCGGTGTTTGCTGTAGTGAAGAAATGGAAGGTTGGGTTAGCAAGCATAGTCAGCTTATATATATGCTTCCACTGCTGAGAGAATTTGATTTAGTTCCACAAAATTTTATGACCAGTCATTCACGGTGCAGGCTGACCGTTTCTTAAACGTGTCAGTAAGACATGATTAGTCACTCGTTGATTTTAAATCCATAGTTGCAAATCATTATCTTTCCTTGTAATGTTATTAAATTTCCACAATATGACTTAGCCTATGTTAGAACTTAATAACTAGAACGGATCGAGAGCGATTGGTTAGCGCCCAAATATTGGGCTGTCTGCCCGGTCAGCTACCGATTGCAGGATAGTGTTGGGACTGCCACGCAGACTGTGGAGTAGCGAGGCAGATTTTTTAAGCCAACGCATCAAAACCTACAGTGTGTGTGTCAGCAAACATTGCTGAGGCACTACAGAAGCGTGGCAATCGCAGCAATACCCTGAACGCATTTTTATATTAAAATGCTCTCATTATAAGCCGTTTAGGTATATGTGAACCACAGGGCCCCCGAGTACAGTGAGATGCAGTATGCCTTCAAAAGAACAATTTCAATGTTAAATATTTTTTTGTGTAATGCATCTACTTTACGGTTTTCGGTTTTTTTTCTTTTTCTGGTGCTTTATTATATTGCTTCTTGCCAAATTTCATAATTATGGTTCTCCGGGAAGTAACCTATAGGTTTTGATTTCTATTGCCTTTGGAAGTTGCGACACAAACCATTGATTCCGTAAATATAGAAAGTTGAGTTGGTTAGTTGGGCTTTTTTAGAGACCACGGAATTGAGTATATGGTTGTAATTTCATCTGGATACCTTCTCGCGTTCCTGAGATAAAGGGTCTTGACAGACAGACGGACAGCAAAGTGATTCTATTAGGGTTCCGGTTTTCCTACAGTATGGAGGTACGGAACAACTAAATAAACAGTATCTACGCTCATCGTTGCCAGGTCCATCCAAATGGGAGTCATCATCGTCACAATCGCAGGGGTCTTCGTTTGGGTCGATGTCTAACGGCGCTTCGGTCTTCAGCAAGTTGGGCAGGTCTATGAGGTACTGGTTCGTATCAGGGTCGCCACCCGCGAAGTGGTAGATGAAAGCCATGAACTGGGGGATGGAATAAACTGTGTAAGTACTTAATTAGGTAATAAATGATTATTTATGATAATAATATAATTATAATACCACCTTCGATCATTTGATCGAAGAATACCACTCACATTTTTAAATGAGTATATTTTAAGCCATTTTCTAAATTATAAATAAAGTGCTTAATAAAAACGTATAAGTATTAAAAAAAAAAACTGATCTCACTATGTAACTTTAAATTAATGTCAAGTGTAATACATAGGTTTCAAACTAAAAATGTGTAATGTTGTTATATTTTAACATTTAGATTATATTAGCTTTTGCCCGCGGCTTCGCTCGGGTTAAATTCGGGGTAACACAGTTCTCCTTTCCTGATTTGCAGGTACCTGCTACCTCTAGTTTTTGCCCTTGCGCCTTTTTTTTTGTGGGAAATTTTCAAATGACTTCCCCCGCTCTGGGCGGAGCGGGAGGCATGTCAGACTTTTACTGACTAAAACCCACCCATGTTCCTTCTGTTGCCCTTTACGTTCCGGGGCCGCGGTATCTCTTTCGAACAACCCGCAACCCCGGCAACAACCCGCAACCCCGGCTGCCCTTGCGCCTAATTTATTGTAATAGCAAAGCTAAGTTTTCTTTTTTCTTCCCTCTTTCTCCCTCATTTCCCACTTTAAAAAAAAATAGCCTTTGTTCGTCTCCAGGGTCCTAACTATCTCTGTACCAAAATTCATCAAAATCGGTTTAGCCATCAAAGCGTGAAAACGTAACAAATGAACAAACTCGCTTTCGCTTTTATAATAATAGTAGGTAGGTAAGGATTTAATTTTAACACTGTTGCTGTGCCCTAACAGAGTCCATACATGTACTTTAACTTTAAGCCTTTTGTAAAACCTACTACACACATTCATTATGGTACGCAAATAAATGAATAGAAATATGAAGTTTAGTTACTTACTTTAATAATTTTGAGGGTTGCAAGTCTCTCTGATCTCTCCGCAATCCGGATTGCTGTCCGATCGGAGTGTGAGAGATAGGGAAAAGAAATGCACCAGTGCTTCACTATAATCTCCTGGGCCGGCAGATCTGAATCGGCTGATATTAGCCGCCATTACCGAATGCGGTGAGATTTACCACTATTGTATATACCACAACTACGTTGTTGACGGCACGGTTGGCGTACTGGCTGAGCTATAGACTCCTAGTTGTTTCGGGTCTGGCTGTTTATGTATGTGAGTTTAAATGTTTGTAAACGCACCCACGATACAGGAGAAATTCCTAGTGAGGGGCAAAATTTTTTTTGGAAAAAAAACCTATCAGCGAAATGTGCGCATGATCTGATTCCAGTCCAACTGCCTAACCGCATCAGTTCCTGGATCCTATCTAACCTGCAACTCTTGACTCTCTAGGTTAGAGAGGAGAATTACTTTAAGGAACAACCACACGAGTCGAAAACCGAACTCGATCTATCTCGTTTTACTGAGTTGTGACTAAAGAAACTGGACCAACAAGGATCTATCTGGTGATCTGCTATGAAGTTCTAGAGCAGTCTAGTAAAGATATACTAGTGTGTGAAAGAGACAGCTGTATATGAGGTCTAGCGCCATCTCTTTCCCACGAAGAAGTCATGGCAACTTCTTTTTTGGCTTATATATTTATCTTGGTGTATCTTGATTGACCGACCTTGAATGGTCTTGATAACAGATTCAGATAAGCTCTTATGTACCTACTATAAATACTATTTGTCATACCTTATCTTCACAATCCGATTCTGCATCTGTTACTTAATATATAATATGCCTTATTACCGTAAAACTATGGATGGATAGTGTGATATGAATGAAAGAGGAGTAAATGCTGGTGTGACGATTGACAGAGGAGAATGGGAGAAAAAAAAACAATATGAAAATGATTATGTAATTTTTTCCGTAAAAACGAGTACCTAATAGAGAAGTATGGGGGAAGAAAATTCTCCGCTGACTCTTAATACAACATTGGGATAAGAATAAAAGAATGACGGTGATATCGTTCCTGCTGTAAAATTGATTTGTACGCACGAAGACACATCAAGTACTTAGTACACCACCTGCGAAACGACTCCCGGCCACCGTAGATGCGGGTCTGTAGACGGCGCGTTCGTGTTCCACACGCGCTTCAAAGAGATGTCAGCATCAGAGGGGCTTGCCGAGGTGGTTCGAAAGAGATACCGCGGCCCCAAAACACAAAGGGCAAAAGAACAAGAACATGGATGGGTTTTAGTCAGTAAAAGTCTGAAACTCTCCCCCTCCCCTTGCCACGTTATAGCTACTGGAAATGTTTAGCTTGATATGTAGAAGTGTGTACCTACGACCGTTTGAAATTACTAGTGCCAGACTATTGTATTAAAAGGCAGTTTTAGTTATTTAAGTTTTTAAAAAAACACATGCACCATAACCGATCCGAAGCATTCACTACAAATAGGTATGGTTTATTTTAAAATTATGGTTTAACTGGCTCGTCTCGTTGCTAAATAATAGCAGCCGCTCGGTTCGATCTTTAGGTTAAGCCGCGCTTGCCTAGGTTGGTCTGTGGATGGGTGACCACCCGTTACATACCGAGTTTCCTCCGTGCCTCGGAAAGCACGTTAGGCCGTTGGTCGCAGCTGTCATTTGTAGATCTTTCACAGTCGTTACAGGTAGTCAGTGTTCCGAAAGTCTGACAACCAGTCTTACCAAGGGGTATCGCATTACCCAGTACTAACTGGGTTGTGGAGGTCAGATAGGCAGTCGCTCCATGTAAAATACTAATACTCAGCTGCATCCGGATACACTGGAAGCCGACCCCAACATAGTTGGGAAAAGGCTAGGCCGATGATGGTTTAACTGGCAAGTTTTTCGGTAAATACAACATGGAGTTGTTGTAGAACAAAATACCTATGAAACATTCATTTAAACTAAATAAAACTAAGTGGGTAAGCCCTAGTTGTAGTGTAAGCACGCACCTGGCTAACGACTTTTTTCATTTTTTCGCGCCATTCATGATCCACCCTAGCCGCTGTCTTGTACCCTCTGGATAAATGAAGAATCAGTTCCTGCCCTCGAGTCAGTATATCATGCAATACTTCAATATAAGTCGTATAATCTGTTGAAAAAATCATTTTGTAGTGTCTTTTAACCATATCACCTACTTAATAATATACGATCAATCGATCATTGCCCAGAGCCGGTAAACAGGCGTAGAAAAGCCAAACGTCAAAGTAATTCGCAGCTATGCCAATTTATTAATGCGCTTGTCGCGTGAACATTTTTTATCTAATTTCGTAATTATAATGCTATGTAAAGATAGCACATACGAATTGCCAAATTTTCAGCGTGGTAAAATAGTGCGCGAGATTTTACTTCGTTTCACGGACAAAATAAACCTGCGTGGTGATGGTGATTGCGTTGCTGTCAGTGTTGCCAGATATAAATATAAATGTTCCTACAAAGCGTCGGTAGGGATGTTCTGTTGAGTTACACGGATTAAATCGATTTTGCTATCGAAATTGTATCGATATCAGTATGAATCACTAATTTTACGCATAAACCATTATATTTCTTAGGATGTTCCACTTAATAAGGTTAATAGGAAATTTATGATTTAAATTAGTTTTAGAATGTACCTTCGATAATCTGTAGTTTTTCCAATTTACTTCTTCTTCTTTCTGTGCACATAACATACATTAAAGCTGTTAAGTTTTTACATTGTAGTTGTGTTTGTAGAGCACGTACTTTTTCTTGCCGTTCCCTGTGTGCTTCCCGAAGCATGTAGGATGAGCGAGCTTGTTCATTTCTGTATGATATATAAAATAAAATATTAAACCAGTACCCTAGTTTCAGAATCTTATAAAATCTAGAAAAGTCAAAATAATTATATACTATATTTTTATGCTTACAATAAGATGTAGTTAAATTTGTCCTTTATTTGTTGCTTTTCTTTTTGTAATATCCTCTCATATTCTTCACGCAGTTCTTTTTCCTTTTCCCTTAGAATCTCTTCAACGTGTGCAGGAGAAATTCTCACTTTCGAAGCCTAGAACAAATATTTTAAATAAAATCTTTTATGGGGGATGTAGTTCGTGAATAAGTGTTTGCGAGATGGTCACATCTTTAATACATAAAACAAAGTTGAGTTTATTCGAAAACTTATAGCCCGAGAACGGCTGAAATAATACCCATTTTTTTTACAAGATATTTATTTATTTATTAATTGATGTAAGTTGTTTAGTCAACAGTAGGTAATTTTAATTTCTTAGCATCGATAGCATTGTAAATTAAATTGACCCAGAATTCACGAACGAATTTAGCGTCTTTAAGAGCGTCCAATAATATTTGATGGACAGAAACAATTCCTAAGGTAGATTATGACATTTAGCCAGTCATCTATAAAGTTCCACCTGAGCAAGTCTTGGTTGCTACAGCCAACCTGCGTCTAAAGACCAGTTAAGAATTTCTGAAAACCAGGTAGCTACTAAACGATATTACTTGAAATGCTAGCAGATACTAAAGTTTTGCAACGTACATACCTCTTCGTGTGTTTTACAAATGCATTTCAAAAATGCCAATTCTGGTGCTTCGGTTTTTATTGGGTCAACCAAACGACCTAAGGACGCTGGAACAGATTCTTCTGCTTTGATTTCCAAGGCTGAAATGCCCTCACTTGAAATATTGCTATTAATGCTCGGAGACATCTGTAAGATATTTTATCTATTAATGGCCTCGTATTCAATTGTAAATAGTACTAATATTAGTTAATCACAGTGCCTTAAGGGTGCAGTTGCCCTGCCGGTGTTGCAGACCCTTCCGGGGTTGCAGGTTATTCGAGTGAGATACGGCGGCCCCGGAACACAACGGGCAAAAAAGTAACATGAATGGGTTTTAGTCAGTACCTATGTTGTTTAAAAAAATTAAGCATTTGACAATGCAAATAACGCATTAAATGTCGTATGTGAATTGAATAAAATTGGCATCGTAATAATGCTGGATGCATATTTAATAGTGTTTTAAATTGCATTCACGGTACAACCCTACTAACGCGTTGACCTGTTGGTCGTTTTACGTGGTACGTAATTTAACGTATTCTAATGTGAAAAAATGTAACGTGACGAATGCCTATGTTTTCTCTTTGATTAAAAAACGTTAATTGCATGCAAATACGGTATTTGCTGTACTATAAAACTAAAGGTTGTAAACAATCGCATCGTTTATTAAATTTGTTTTCAATTCAAAAATGCATTTACTTCCTTAAAATTATTTACAAAAAACTAAAGCAAAAATCGATTATTATTTTGGCGATCAAACTTGTCAACTCAACCTCGACAATGACAAATGGTGAAATAAATTATGGCAACACACAGTTCTGCTGTCGTGAAGTTCGTAACATGTGATGTTTCGTGAAAAGTGTTAATTTTTTTACGAAAAACCTTTTTTAATTATCCGTAGTGTATCTTGAAAGTGTTAAAAACGTACGTTTGTGCTTTCTGTGCTGTGTATATTGTGTTAAAAGTGTTTGAATACCGCAACAAAAATTACATGGATAAAGCCGTCACCTGAGGTTGTAAAGGTTAGTGCTTTTTTCATCTGTTGTTTGTCTTAAAATAGATTTCTGTGCGGGTCGCAATGATATTTCAGTTTTGTTTGTGTAACGCCTTCATGTGACTTTTCAGTTCTTTCATAGGACCTTGAACTAGAAATCTATCAGAGTGCCGTGATCAAGGTTAGGTTCGCGCGGGCGATTCATCTCGCATAATCATTGTTTATTCCACCAATTTTGGCGATAAACTTGTAATATTTGGTGAAAAAACCTATAAAATACATAATTGGGGTGTATTGTGCTTCAAAATGTGGTTAAAAATGTAAAAATCTGGTTCTGTGAACCTAACCTAAAAACGCGATTGTATTTAGTGCAGTTTTTTTTTGCAAGTACAGCAATACGACGGATTAACCGTTATCTGGTCGGTGCGCGTGTTATTACGGGTATTGGAAGTGAGTGAAGCTGTTGAGTACATTTAGAGCAGAAATTGATTCGGTCACGTGAAAATATTTCGGTTTCACACATGGCTTGACAGTTAGTCGAGATTATTTTGGTCCATATCTGTGACGGCAGTTGGTATGGAGAGTTTTTGGCGTCAGATTTAAGATAAATCTTACAAAGGTGTAACTGCAAAGGGTTTCATTTCACTGATAATTGTGTTTGGAGATGTAAACATAATGTGTAAATGTGCAAGTTCATGTTGTTTTTTTTGTGCCAAAGCTATAAGGTAAATGATTTCGTTTTAGATTTAAAATAGATAACATTGAAATGCCATGGGGTTTAAAATAGTGACATTTGACTTTAGGGTCTGGTCTTGTAAGGTTTACAATACATTTAATTTATAAATAAGGTTATGTTATTCCCATATATTGTATTCTTTAAACAAATCAGAAGTCTATGTATCATAATAAACACATAACCTAAAAAAATCCCTCACTGCTTACACTTGCTGGTAAAAAACTTCTTAAAAGCCTCTTTTTAAAGACAAGGAAATAAACAGGCAGTATTGGTTACTGACAGTTCAAGATAAAAATGTTAAAAGCCAGAAAAACTACTAACACACTTTAAACAACAATTTCTTCCTCAAATAGAATTCCTTATCAAGTTTTAAAATAATTTATGTTGGTTAGGTTAGGTAGCACATGTTAACTAAAAATTTTAGTTTATTTACTAGAAAAGATTATCGTTTACTAAATTAATGTTTAGTTTTAGTTTGTTTGAATACGTTAAGTTAGTAAAACTAAGTATCTTAAATCTCAGGCATTCTTTAGTTTGTGACTGTTTAGAATCAAATACCACTCATATTCAAAAATCTATCAAATTAATTCCTACCAGTTACTCAGTTGCCACATATCTCCTGAACTTAATTCCATCCATATTCCACATAAGGTTAGAGATGTGTTCTTCTTAAGTAAGTCTTCATAATTTGCCCTTAACTATACATATTTTACTAGAATTATAGTTATTTACCAGAGTCGGATTTTTGTCACAATTGACAGCTGAGCTTTTTAAAACATATTCACCATGTCATATTGTGAACTGTGCAACTTTGTTGGTAAAGCAATTGTAATTTAGTCAAAAAGACCAGGTAGTTCTCTCCAGTTGGATAGGTCAATCTTACTTTAACACCTGTGACCCCTGAACAAATGCATATAAGAATTGTTGTGTGTTTCAGCACTAAGCAGATTATACTCTAACAACATACTTTTGCTTAGGCATTCACTTAGGAACCACCTAGTTCTAGTAAAAAATGTCCAAGTTCTAAAAGACCACTACTTTGTTTTTATTGTTCTAAACCCAAATATACAACCACTAATTCCTTTACCAACACTTTAATTAAAATCATAAACAACAGTTCATTGTTAACTTGTGCAAGTTCATTCACCGTACCGCATGAGAAAAGTTTTTTCGTAACAAGTCTAGCAGTTTCCGATATGATCTTAACTTACACAAAAACAAAGAAGCGTACAACGGTTAATTAAATCAAATGATTCATCAAAAGGACGGAGACTTGAGACATTTAAATGTGGAATGCAATTAAAGCTATATTTCACATATAATTAACATTTTCCTTCAGTTTTGCTAACCTTAACACTTCCTAACAGCCTAATTGTTATATATTATTGGTTATTCACTGAAGTACCTATATCAAATAACTTTTTGTGCTTTTTATTTTATTGAATGCCCAAATATAATTATTATACTGATGGAATTTCAATTCTTGGTCTGTGATTGAGCATTGTGCATTCAGTTGCACTTTTATTTAGTTATTTTTTAGATTATTATTTATGTAAAAAGACATTACCTGCATTTTAACAAATTTAATAACCGCATTGTTATTTTAAAATAAAGAAAAGTTGGATGGATTGTGTAAGGAATGATATGAAGGGGAAAGAAGTAAATGATGCCATGACGTGTGATAGGTGAGAATGGAAGAAGAAAACGTGTTGCGCCAATCCCAAATAGAATGAGACCAGGGTAGGAAAATGATGATTGTTATTTTAAAATATAAAAGGTCACATCAATTTCAGTTCTTCTTTTTAGATTATAAAAAAAAATACTAACAAAGGAAAACATATTGATGAGTTTGCAAAATAGTCAAGCAAGACAAAATGTTGAAGGCCTATACCTCAATAGAGATTGAACATTTGATTGTTATTGATCTCAATTTGTTTTTATAGCTTGTTCTAATAGTTACAGTTTGTTTTTGTTGTATTAATCACTTAATTTTCTTAGATATTGGAAACAGTGCAATCATTATGGATAGCCATACTATAATGTTTTCCAGACAGTCTTTCTAAGGAATATCATGATACCCTACAACTTTCAAAATCAAAAGTCATTTATTCAAATTAGGCTGATAATCAGCACTTTTTGAACGTCACATTACAAGAGACAGTCCCACAAAAACGCCCTGCCTTTCGCCACTTCCTAGTGTTTTAGCTGGAAAGAAGAAGTGGCGGAACAAACTCCCCAGCAACACATCTGTCTGTCAGGTTAGAAGAACCAGATTTTATACAATTCCGTTTATCACAAAAAATTAAGAAATTATTCATTCATTGTCACATGTCAGCTAGCAAACACCATTTATGTATATAAAAATAAAAAAAATACCCAAGCTTAAATAATAAATTCTCCAGTCTAACGGGTGTGCCCGCTTACATGTGCAGTGAAGAAGTCACAGTGATAAACTAGGACCTTGTAGAGGAGGTCGGATAAGTAATTGCTCCATGTGGAATATTGGTGTTTATCTATGGTTACACTAGAAGGTAACCCCAAATTAGTTGAAAATTAGCTGAGTTGTTATATTGTATGGTTAGGAAATATTGTGATGGGTAGTTTCTATGCCGCCCATGGGGTTCTGTCTTGGCTAACATGGTGTCAAAAAGTCTCAGGCATGCTGGTTTCCTCACAAATATGCAAATGAGCCACAGGCTAGCATTCTAGAGTTAGCCTGTGACCTATCACTATTTCGTTCGAAAAATAACAGCCATTATTTTGTTGATTTTTAAATTATTTCCCATATTAACTAGAAAGTAAATGTTGATTAAGCACAATTTGTTGGTGATAGGAGTAAGCAACATGTGAAGTCCTATACATTCTGGCAACAAGAGTTACTTTGAACAAGTATAAGTAAATGTGAGACTTGTGAAGCCGCCATCTCAGTGGCGTTAGACAAGCGAGTTCCTAGTGGCAAGCGTCACATCCGCTAAACGCAATGTTAAATAAAATCGCGTTGACTGGACATTAATGTTGCTAAGTCGCAGCGCGAATGCTTGCCACTAAAAACTCGCGACGACAACGTCGGATTAGCGCAGCTTTGTCGCTAGAGGGATAACGCCTAAGTATCAGAAAGTGTCTTAAAATGATTCTTCTTTATCATAGTAACAGGTGTCTATTTAAAGTTGATTAGATGATGATGGTCTTCCAATAATAATAAATATCATCTGAGAATGGCGTTTAAGTTTTGCAGATACATTAAATTGCATACATTCAATTTTATGTTAGGTAATTTTAATATCAACACATGGTTTAAACCAAAACAGAAAAATTGTATGCCATTCCTGAATGGCAAAACATGTAGCAACTTTGCATATTTTATCAACTCCATACATACTCATGTTTCACAAAATAAATATATCTTTATCTCATTAATTGCAACTGAACAGGAGGTCCTGCATGCAATTCCCGGGTCAGGCCAAGCCTAAATTGTGTTGTACCATTGGGTATCTCTCATTAGCAACTACAGAGTCTGGATTTGTGCCCAGTTAATGACAATAGGCCAGTTATGTTTAAGTTCCATGTAATAGGTGTGAAATGTGGGTGGACTATTGAGGTACACCCACATTCCTTAACCCTTAGGATCCCCTAAGGGTTAGGGATGTCCAGGTATGATGTTATGGAAGTTAATGTTGTTTTTTTATGATTCAAACTGATTACCATACCTTGTATTAATTTTACAGCATGATATCTTAAAGTAAAATAGTAATTAAAATATTTTTTAAACAGATTTTTCAATTTTTATGTTCTTAGTTGTCTTTTTTTGTTGATTATTATTGTCATTTTGACATTTAAATCAGCTGGGGTGTGTCAAATGTCAATTGTTTGTGGCCAGTTATTGCTTAGTTATTTCAAGATCATGGAGTTCCATTGCACAACCTTGCTTAATATCTATGATTCATTTTGTTTTTGTGTTTAACTGGTATGAGAAAATGTCTTATCCTGTTAGCTAAATTGGCTGTAATAAAATAATGGTTTTGGCCAAAAATATTATACATATATTTATTCAATACAATTGATCATTACATTACACTATTAATTTATTAACTACAAATAGACTAAAAATATGGTCTCAAAATGGGAAAGGAATTACAGGGCTTCAAATAATCGTTCACATTACTGATTCTAAATTATATTAAGAATGTGTTAATATCGTCGACATAACTTCCTTATCTCAAACCTTTCTTCAACCGTAGTTAATTGCAGATCTCAATAAAATTTTGCTTTATTTATTTTAGTCTGCAAGCGGACGAACTAAATTACTTTATTATATTTCAAAAAAGAAACTTTTAAAAATAAATAATAAAAGCCATGGTTATGGTTTAGCTTTATAATTGAAAGGATTTATATTTTTGGTAAATTTTCATAAACTTCCCAGTTTTACCAGAACGACAACGTTGTCTGGTGCATATTGGCGTCTCGTGGTCATCTGGCGACTGTCGGCCACCGCACGTTACCATACGTTAAGCCACGATTTTTGTCGGTGCAGACATAATATGACAGCATAGTTGCCGCAGTGGCTGGGTGATCGACTGCTGCGCTGCGTGTCGCGGGTTCGAACCCCGCACGGAACAAGTATTTGTTTGTAAACGCACCCACGATACAGGAGAAATACCTAGTGTGGGGCAACGACATACTGCTTTGTATGGACAAGCTAGATCGGCAGTTTTTAGTGTGCATAGACCGACCCAGATAAGACCCCCCAGAATGGCCTGCCAGGGATGCAGGTTGTTCGAAAGAAATACCGTGGCCCCGGAACATAAAGGGCAAAAGAAGGAACATAGACGACTTTATCCAGTAAAAGACCTGACCCCCCCCCTCGAAACTCGAGTGGCACCTGTAATTTCACTTATTCTAAACGGTCATAAAATAACTCAACACGTGGTTCTATTCCTAGGAAGGAATTTTACATAACACAAGCAAATGACAAAGTGTCGACTTCAATATCGTTTGTGTTAAATAAAACACTTGAATCAATAAAATTCTATGGTTGCTATGTTCTATGATCCAGTTAAGAAAAGGAGACATCATGTGAACACTATTTTGCTTAATCAAATTCGGCTAAGATACGGGGTAACGTGTAACTCAAACAGACATACAAGCTAAAATCAAAACCCTTCGATGCGGCATTCTTGGCGTCGGTTAAAAATTGTGGATCATATAATTTGGTTATCAAAATGTGAATTAAACACGTGACTCGCTTCATTTGAGAAAGTGGGTGAAAGTAGTAGGTCGAAGATGCGTGTTCGGTTGCAAATTCTGTATAAACTGGAGCGTAAATGCACTCGGACATAAAATCTCAACACTGTTTTAAAGACCCTTCTACATGAGAGGGTTTCTGGAGAGTCGACCATCAGGCAATTCATCAGACTCGTGTACAGTCAAGCGCTAATATATGGTTGCGGTTGCGGGTTGTTCGAAAGAGATAACGCGGCCCCGGAACATAAAGGGCAATAGAAGGAACATGGGTGGGTTTTAGACAGTACAAGTCTGACACTTCCCCCCGTAAGCTATTTGATTATTTCCCATCCGCAAAAAATAAAATAGCGCTGATATATCTTTATTAAAAAAAGTCGTGTTAGTTGTACCGATTAGGGCTCAAAATTGGTGGGGGGGGGAGCTTAAAATAAATCAGGAGACGGACATAGTACCTACTTTGTAAGTAGGGTAGTAAAAGTTGCATTGTAACGCAGGCCGGGGAAAGCTAGTTATAATGTATAATTAGCGAAATTAAAAAGGCTTTTCTTAACAGTATGGCTTCGCAAATACTATTAATCAATACAGTAAGAGATCACGTTTAAAATTTGCTACGTGTAAACATATTAGAGGTCATCGTGTGAACTAGCGGAGCATTGATTAATATCGTTTTTAAATATGGCCGCTGTTTTGAAAACGAAATAAAATGGTAGGAGTTAGGTAGGCCACATTCATATATCTTCCAACCCCTTTTCGAATACATGGCTCCTTCAGTCTCGAAACAAACTTACGATCTTCATCAGACTACTAAATACTTACGAGTAATGCATTTTATCACTCAACGCCTCTGACATTGATCTTGAAAGGTTTAGGTATCAACCGGTGCAAGATACGTAGAATGTTTGCGTAAGGAACACGAAATATATTGGTATAAAACATTTATTCTCGTAATTTAAAATGACATTGGTGTCGCCACGATAAATTGCTTTGGGTTTTGAGAGTGATCTTAAACCGCGTCCACGACCTCAAGTTATGCGAATTGCGTCACCAGACGCGTCGTTTGTGTCACTGGTTACTGTAGTGTAAGAAACGCGTCGCGTCGCATTGCGGTGACATGGTCTAAAAAACTTCTTTCATTTTGTTTTCTCCCGTTTCGTAGCTTGTAGATTGTGGCCAAGCGGTTACATTATGTAACTTTGATTCCAGATTGCAGTATTATATTATCGTCGTTTGAATGATATGATAATGATATACCGTCCTTACGCAATCATCGCTCTGTACGTCTCCCTAGGTACTAATAAGTTGTGATAGATTTTTTTCTGTGATCGCGAACTGGCGCGTGTTTCGACGTCTCGTTCGTGATCTTAGATATATTTTGATTTTCTAAATGTCGTAACCTGAAATAATCATCTGCCTAGCCTTTTCCCAACTATGTTGGGGTCGGCTTCCAGACGTCCTTAATTACTTCTTACTGTAAATGTTTTCTTTTATTCTGTTTTTTTTTTATATTTGGTTTTGTAGCGGCCACAGAAATACTTACATCATTTGTAAAATTTCAACTGTCAAACTATTACGGTTTTTGATGTACAGCCTGGTGGTAGACGGACAGACAGACGGACAGCGAAGTCTTAGAAATTGGGTCCCGTTTTACCCTTTGGGTAAGGAACCCTAAAAACCATTCTATTCGGCCCGCCATTTCCTGCGGGTTCCGTCGACGAGCCCGCCATCCCTTCATTCTGTCTAGGCACCAACTTTTATAATATTTGGGCGTCCATTACGTTACATATTTGGTAGACATGTCCTGCCCAGACCTATTTAAGGTGAAAGCTCCAACCTACCCGCGAAATTCAAATTTTCTTACGTTTTTTGCAATTTTCAGGCCAGTGCTAGGTTGTATGTTGATTAAAATATTATTCGCGGCTGTAAGACGTATGTAATTATAGAATTATAATCATCAAAATCACCAATACAACCCTCCAAGTTCATAAAGCTGTAGGAAAGACTTTTTCTGTTTTTTTTTTGTTCCTACGCCTTTATGAACTTGGAGGGTTGTATTGGTGATTTTGATGATTATAATTCTATAATTACATACGTCTTACAGCCGCGAATAATATTTTAATCAACATACAACCTAGCACTGGCCTGAAAATTGCAAAAAACGTAAGAAAATTTGAATTTCGCGGGTAGGTTGGAGCTTTCACCTTAAGTAGGACAGCCTGTAATAATGCCGGGGTTAAAGCAGGGGCTCCCAAACTTTAAAGATAACGGAACATCCACCGCTTTAACTTTTTATTTCATGGACTCCCGTATCAAATGACTACAATTAAAAAATACTGTAATTTAAATACAAACAAAAGCTTTTATTAGCAACATCTAAAAGTATTACAATTTATTTTTTAAATTAACTTTTAATGTTAAAAATGAAGTCGTGTCAGTTTTGTCAATAAACTGTTATAATTATTATGTATTACTTAGTGGTAAATAATTTCACGAAACCCTTACAATTTTTTCACGGCTTGGCTGGCACAGTGGTATGCCTCGTTTCGCGGGTTCGGTCCCCGCACGGATGAGATATTTGTGTGGCCGACTGGTAGTTGTTCCGGGTCTGGCTGTTTGTGTATGTGAGTTTGATGTTTGTAAGCGCACGCACGATACAGGAGAATTTCCTAGTGTAGGGCAAGAAAATTTCCTAGTGTAGGGTTTCTTTAAGAAAAAAAAAGAAACTTTTATACAGAGAAACAACAAGCAACATAACTACAAGCTCACAGACGAAATGCCCCTTCAATAATTTCACGGAGCTCTTGTAAAAGGGGTTCCGCAGAATGATGGAATCCACTTTGAGAATCATTGCCCTAAAGAATGACGTCATCTGTGTTTGGTAATTTTCGACAAAAACTTGTTAGGTAACATATTTTTGACACTCATACAATAAACAAAGAGTTTTATGCTCGAAAATTACTTTGTCACGATATGGCGGACCAAAATGGCTTCTGTGAATTTATGACCTAAATTAGCACACATTTTTTATCGTACAAAAGAATAAATTCTAGTATTTTGTTGATAAATACATCATTATCTCATTTACTTATCTTCTGAAGAAAACAATGATTCAGATACCTACCGCGAACTTGTAATATAGAGATTAATATTTACCCAAACAAATATGACGGATATTGTGTCATAATAACTAGTCATAAGTAACCGAAGTTTTGTCGGGCTAAGACATGGTTTTACCAGAAATTCTTATCGCGAATCTGTAGGCTTATGAAATCAATCGAAACAAAATATTTTTATTTTACATAGGCTTACATGGGCACTTATAAAACTTTGAGAAAAGGTGCAAGGTTCGGGTTGGGCGTTTCCTATGGAGAAGACACGGCAAGAAACTCCATGGTTACTCTTTTAAAATCATTTGGTTTTACAATGTTGTTGTTACATCGTTAGTACTTAAGTATGAGAGGACAGCGTAGGCCTGACAAAAAGTCATTGCTTACTTTAAAAAACGTAAATAAGATAAGTAGTTGACAAAAGTTAACAAGCGCTAGGAATAGGTTGTAATACAAATAAATTGAAAAACGAAAAAGTATTCGTTTTTTTTAGTAGACATGTTATTCGGATCTCGTTGGACTGATTTGGGTAGTCATCACGCGGAAATGAACATACAAGTTTAGAAGAACACACATTAGGCTGTAGTTGGAGATTAGTATCTGATGATCTCAGTTTTTTTGTGGATCAATCATACAGCTACAAGAGTATCAGATATCGTGCTTTTGTTTGTTTCTGTCTTTTACATTCTGCTCGATGTTAAGTGCCTTAACATCTGGCAGTGGTCCAGCGTAGGCCTGTCGAATGTATGAAGTATGTATGCAGCGTAAATGAGACGCTAGCGCCGCATATCTTGTCCTAAATGGTGATGAAGCGAAGAGTCTTTTTAGGTGCATGACCCAGATATTGATTGATTAAGGGCACGATGGGACAGTCAAACGCATTTTGGACAAAAAAGGACGCCGTATATAGCTCAAGCATCTTGCATAAAGATTGTGCGATATTGTTCTGAATCTTGGATGTTACTTTATAAAGTCTGGTTCATCACACCTATCAGACAGTTGCGTTGCTGGGGAGTTTGTTCCGCCACTTCTTCTTCCCAGCTAAAACCCTAGGAAGTGGCGAAGAGTGGGCGTTTTGGGGGACTGCCTTGTATAATGCTGCTCGGCAGTTTGCTGAACTGGGCCTATTTGGCGCAGCCGTGAGACACAATATTAGCTTTCTTTTTCATTTTCTTTTTAGTGTTAAGTAAGATTTAGGGTTTTTTTATGTTGTGTGTACTTGTGGCAAGTGCCCAATAAACCTGTTGCCTTTCTTCGTTCTGTTTCCTCTCCAATGACGTTCAAAAAGTACTGGTCATCAGTCTAATTTTAATAAATGACTTTTGATTTTGTTCTTAACTCTTCTAACTTAACAAAAGCAAATTTTGGATTGGATTTAGACTTACACACATGACTGTTCCCAATGCGGCTCTTATTTTAAACTTACGATCGATGATAACGTAACAAGCAGAATTTAATGGCCGGAAAACGGAATTAATTCTTGCCGTTTATTCCCATGGTTTATTCAGGAAGTGGCAGCTAGCCTTATCTATTTTATATTTCTACGTTTGTGGTTTAGACAATAACGTCGTTCGGTGTCATTCTAGAATATCATGTGTGTTATATTATGGGTAGACTATTTAGCTCTTGTGCAACTGCCTCTGTGTTTAGTGTTTGAGGTATTGCTTCAATTAATTGAAGCGAATTCACATCAAATTGAGCTGTAACGTACTTCTGTTTTATGGCAGTAAATCTAGAGTGTCTTTAGTTTTAATTCTATGCTATAATGTCGGAGGATCTAACCATAAAACACATTTCCTGTACATGGAATGTTGTTAAGTGGGCAAAGTCACAAAAATAATTAAATTGTATCTCTTTCTTCCACAGACATGGAGTCGCACATCCTAAACACGTATCACCAGGCGCGATTCCGTCCCATCGGTCACAAGATCCTCCGTATGAAGAGTGACTCCCTGTCTTCCGAAAGCAGCTGCAACCAGAACAGTCCCGAGTACCCTCAGATCAGTGTGCCCCAGCCGAGGCATTCTGTGGACAGCAGCAATGGCGATTGGTGCCAGAATCAGACTGTGAGTAAACAAATCTATCCTATATTCAAGGGTTTATGCTTGCAATACATTTATAAAACAATTTCCAAGTCAAGATCAAGCATAAACTTTGGTTCTTTAATTCCAGATGAATATAACCCAATCGAGTCAAGACACTAGTTCGGACGACGAAAGCTCCGGTCTAGAAGAAAGTATGGAAGACTTAGAAGAAAATGGAGTGCAAGAGAATGCAGACGACAGCGGTGAGGAACTCGAAGAAGCTATACTGGTACACGAGGTTAATGTCGATGATGATGATGATGATGATGACGACGATACTATCGAAGTCGATGATGACAACTATGCAATGCATTCAAATTCTCAATATAATATACAAATGATCGGATCTAACAGTATAGAAGACAATTCTTTAGTAGAAGGCCATGATTATGATGTCATTACTGTTTACACGGTCAACCCTGATTTAGACCTAATTGAAGCTTCTTCAGATGACGATATAGACTCTACTGTAGATTATGTAATCAGTGAAAAAGACGTTGAAACAGAATGCATAAACGGAGATGATAGTAGCTACAGAGAAGTCAATTATCAAGAACGGAACAGAAGTCAGGATGGTCTAGATATTAATTTAGACACTCCAGTAGTTTCAAATGTCGATGAATATTTCATTAAAAATAATAACAACGAACACCTATTAGACACAGATGGTCCCGTTGTGAAAGATGTGGACGAATATTTCATAAAGGATAAAGGTAAAGAAACGATACCAGTGCCAAATGTAGACGATTTTTTCATAAAGCACAAGTTACCTGAAGAAGAGAGCACACAGTTTCATATACCAGTTCCTATCCCTAATGTAGAAGAATTTCTTGTTACTGAAGTTAAAAAAGATGTAGAAGAAAACATTGAAACTGAAAATGAACCCGATAATGACCAGGAGAACGCAGAGAATGTCGCTGATGTGTCAATAAACGAGTCCGATTTAGAAGTTCTGCCTAACATCGAAGAACTAAAACGATATCTTTTAGAAGACATGACATACACCAAATTCAGGCACATACAAAAGTCGTGTTCAGTTCCACAATCTCCCATGCAAAATATTTGCATGGACATTGATGACGTGAAGACTTGCATGAGCTTTGAAGACTTAAACTTAGATCTCTCTGACCTTGCTTTTGATAACGACAAAGACAAATCGGAGAATGCTAATAAAAGTGATGACATGCCACGAACACTGACAGACGAAGACGTAAACAGCTTTCTTATAACCGGCAACAAAACTGAACCAAAGGCTGAACCCGAAGAAGACGATTTGAGTCATCAAGACATGGAAATTGAAAGGCCACTTGAAGCTACCATCGAAACTGCACCACCTATTGCAGATTTGCCTCCATTAAAACGAACATCTACCCCAATACCAACTGTTTTAGATTTCTGCATAGAGAAAACACCCATAAAGAAAGAAGCCACAGCAGATTCAAAGGGTGAATTAGAAGACTTTGTGGACGTAGAGTCTTGTAACGATACCGTCATACCGGTTCTCGAAGCGAATAACTTGAACTCTTTACTGGAACAGTTTGAAGCTACAGAAAAACTTAACACAAAGAAAAAAGTGATACCTGTAGTCAAAACTGAAGAACCAAAAATCAAGAGTTTCAATAAGAACGGTCTGACAAACGGTATGAGGCTTCAAGACGCGGGCGTGCAGCTAAATAAGAATAAAATGCGGCAAATACTGGTAAGTATCTTAATTTGCTGATTGCTTCTCAGGTCAAGTTAAAGGACACATTCAATCGCAATACGTTATTACAGATGCCGACGCCAATTAACACTACCGTCAGGCGGTCACAAAGTCCAGTTCACTCGGACCATGACTACTGTTCGTCGAAAAAGCGGCACAGTCTGCCCAACCTCAAGGGCGGGCAGAGCCTTCTCAAACCGGAAGTGTTGTCTAGCAATAGCAGAATACTAAACTCAAGACATAGGTCGTGTAAAAGTAAAAAAGTAGTGTACCATCTCAGTAGTGACGAGGAGACTGACAGTAACGCGAAAAACAAAAAAGTGGCTAAACCAGACGATATAGACGCTAAAAAGAAGACAAGTGTAAAGCCGAGTGTGAAACCGCCAGTCCAGTCGAACTGTCGTAAAAAACTGTCCCCACCCCACAGTGCGCCCGATAGTTTTAAAGATAAATCCAACAGTTCTGTGATGATCAAAAGTGCTTCTAAAGCGAGTGATAATAGTAGTCAAAATTCTAATGGTAGCATTAAGTTAACTATAAAAAATAAATCTGAAGTTATACTAAACTGTGATCACGTAGACTCTCAGAAGGATAAAAATATAGACAAGTGTAAAAATAGTGTTAGTGATAAAACGAACAATGTAGAAAAACAGGAAAAAAATATTAAGGAATTAGATAGGAGTAAAGGTAAAGTTGTAAATAATGTAGAGACTGTTACTGTAAAAGAAGAACCCCGTCCGAAAAATGAAAACTTTTATACAGCACTGTTTAGTAATAAGCAAGATGTACAGATTCCTCAGGCGTTGCAACCCAAAACGGAGAAGAGGCCGTTTGACGATGAACTGAATAAGCTAGATATGCTTGAGGTTACTATCAAAAAGGAGGCTGAACAACCTCTGAAGAAAAAGAAACTTAACCTACAAGAATATAAATTGAGAAGAGGCGTCTGTTCGAATAACAGCTCTGCGACCGTAAGTCCAGAGGCGATATTCCCAGACATGCCGAGTCCCTTACTCGACAAAGTGGTCAAATGTCCAATAACACAGACCCCTCCCAACGGTTTACTAAACACGACTGGCAAAGTGAACAACGTTCAAACACTTTTCGACCCAATTAAAGAGGCTTCTAGAAAAATACTGATGAACACAAAGAAACAAAAGGCTGAGGCTATGAGGAAAAGAGACGAAGATATAGTCATGAGTAAGATACCTAAAGTAGAGAATTTGCAATTGCAACCGTTGATTAGTGATGCCGAAATGATGAAAATTGTAGGAATGAGCCAACCGGAAATTTTGGCAGTACCTAAGGAAAAGCCTCAATTGTCAGCTAATTATGAAGAAATTATTCTCGTAAGTATAGGAACAAATACTGAAGAAAATATGTTTAGTCACGTCGAAGAGCCTGTTGAGAAAGTATTAAAAGCTACATCTCCAACAACAATTGAATCCAAATCGATGATTAATTTCAAAATCAAAAAGTCTGATCATGTACTGAAGCAGAACGTATTTGATAATGTCAAAAGAGACAAAAGAAGCCCAGTTGACGAGAAAAAGCATTCAGACATAAAAATAGACAAAGAACGATACAAAGATATAACAGCTACACTGAAAAGTGTGGGGAAACAAGTAGAGACTAAAATATTGAGCAATTCATTGTTCTCTAGTATCCAAGACGTAGTCATGAAGAAAGCGCCCGAAGAGGCTGAAAAACATGACGAAAGACACAAACCTAAGTCGCCACAAGAGAAACGTGATTTCAGATTTGTAAAGACGAGGATAGTAAGAGAATACGATCCTAAGGCTGAACATGGAGAAGACAAAGTCATCCTACATTTAGGCAAGCATAGAAGTAAACCAGAATTTTCCAGCATGGTCGTACAAACTGACCCAGTAGCTGAATTCGCTGAACTGCCAGTCTTAGCCCCAACGCCTAAAGAACGAGCCAGCCCAGTAAGCAGAAAGCGAAACGACAGTGATATGTCTTTATCCAGCGATGAATGTCCATCACGTAAAAGCGACGACCGTCAAGTAAAGCAGACGAAACCAGAAGATAGAGTATCTAAACCTAAAGAAGTAAGAACAGACCGGACAGAGACAAAAGAAAAGAGGTCTAGGTCCAAAGACCGATACGATTCTAAGTACAGACGGCGGTCAAGGTCGTTGTCACGCGGTCGTAGAAGACGATCGCGTAGTCGCAGTCGCAGCCGTAGTCGCTCAAGGTCCCGTGGTCGCTTCAGGAGATACAGACGGTCTGATTCTCCCTACAAAAGGAAACGTAGGTCGAGATCCCCGTACCACAAAAGAAGATCACCCTCAGTTAGACGCGATCGTTCAATTCGGTCCAGGTCTCGTTCGAGGCCGACAGAGACTCGTTCAAAGAGTCCTGTTGCTAGGAAGACGAAACCAAGTCCTCATACGAATGGCAATGATAGGAAAATGGCGAAATCAATGACCCCGCCGTTGAGGAAACAGACGGTTTCTGAAAGCTCAGATTCGTCATCTAGGTAAGCATCTTTTGCTTTAGCGATTTTTTTATGGGGAGGAATTTTGAGATACGTTCACTATAAGTAACATTTTTAGAAGCATGCTTTCGTCTTCTGTCTCAAATTATCTCCCTTTTAGTATATTTGGCGTCTATATTCTCCGTTGTACTGTGTTCTTAAGTATGTAAATAAAAGATTGACAATAGATTCAAGTATAAAAAGAAAATGAAACACGTGTTAACTCGCCCTAATTTCTAGAACTCCTGGCGAGAAATCGTCACCAATTTAAATTTAGTGATTATTAGAAACACATGTGGTAATCGCTATCAGTAGTACGTGTACTGTACAACTAACGCTGCGAATTGTTACTCGATAGATTTTTTTTTGTCGATTTTGCATGTCTTAGTAGCCATTGAACATGATTTATCGCGCTCAGTGCTCCACCCTAAGCCGCATCATCGCTTCACAGCAGGCGAGTTGCGGCTAAGCGCAAGCCTATTTAGTATTAAAAAAAGAATTCACAGAGAAATAGGCTATAAGAAAATGGAATGTCACAATATCTTACTGGCCATGATTTATCTTTCCGACCAATCTCATGTATAAAATAAAATAGGAGGTAAGCAGTCATAATTCCGGGGTTGCGGGTTGTTCGAAAGAGTTACCGCGGCCCCGGCACATAAAGGGCAATAGAAGGAACATGGGTTGGTTTTTAATCGATGATTTACCATACACGAAAAAAAAATAGCAGTCACCATTGTAGATAGTGGAAGAGCTCGTGGCTAAATAATAGCGGCCGCTCGGGTCGATCTTAAGGTGAAGTTCGTTACATACCGCGTGTCCTCCGTGCCTCGGAAAGCACTTTAAGCTGTTGGTCCCGGCTGTCATTTGAAGATCTTTGACAATCGTTACAGATAATCAGTATCCTGAAAAAACTAACATGTCTTACCAAAAGGTATCATAAATATTACGCAGTATTAATTGGGTAAAAAACCACAAACACAAATTATATAACTACTGTAGACCTTAAAAAACCTCTTAAAGAATATTGAATATTCTTTCGTATCAGAAAAACAAGACACACGAGACATTAATCCAAATGTTTAGTTGCTAAAATACACCAAGGCATGTTCACAGGTTTTAGTGCATAGTTTTCCTTGTATATGTTTTGTAGGAAGCTAAATATAAATAGAAACAAGGTAATTCAACTACAAGCATGTATACAGGGTGATTTTTTCAACTATATATTATACAGTCTGAATTTTTCAAGTGGACGTGGGATCAAATGGTTTACTAATAAATGTTTCAAAACATAATTGACGAAATGTAGGTGTACTACTTTGCCTCACCCTTCAAACTTTACAGACGTGATGTTTTGTAAGTAAGTCCTGTACAAAAAAAAAAGCTAAACCGAAGCTTAAAAAAAAAGCTTTTTGTAAAGCGTTTTCTAATATCTGCGACAGCGTTACGTAATAAGGGTTCTGGTCGACTAAACCTGTGAACTAACACGTGGCTCGACTCGTGGTGAAACAATGGCACGTGGAAAGTTCCCTTTTAAGGCCGTACCCTACGCAAATAACCTTGAGTATTCGCTTCCCTCTTTGCCGCGCAGGAGTGAGCGAGTGAGAGCAGTAGTGAATAATGCCAATTTTTTGGAATAAAATCTATATAAAATTAAGTATTGGGTTTTTGGAAAAAATATTTGTACCAAAATGTTCATTATAGAATTGTGTATCCATTAGTGTCAGTAGCAAAATTAAACAATGTTTACTTTACGAGGAGATGCATTTTATTGATATTTTTTCTCATTTTGGGGGCCTTGTTGTAAGGAGATTTACTAAATAATGACTCAATAAAAATAAAAAACTAAATCTACAATAATGGAATCAAGATTATAAAGAAATTTTATGTATTTTTTTTGTTACTTAGTTCGTTTTAAATAACAAGTAGATAGCTCTAGAAAACTGTACAAAAACGGCTTGCGCGGCGTTTTGGTCGGGGTGGCGCCTTAAGTGGTTTCGTTGAGCAATCATGGCGAAATATAAAAGATCAATTGTTTTAAAGACTTTCTTTGGAGAAAAGGGAGCATTCTTCTCCTGTTTCACAACCATTTTTTTTTTCTGGGATGGGAAATCATTAAATAACTTCTCCCGCTCTGGGCGGAGCGGGGGGCGTGTCAGACTTTTGCTGACTAAAACCCACCCATGTTCCTTCTGTTGCCCTTTACGTTCCGGGGCCGCGGTATCTCTTTCGAACAACCCGCAACCACGGCAGGCGGAGGCCCTTGCATGCCCCTCTGCTTTGCTGACATCTCATTGAGGCGCGCGTAAAACACGAACGCGCCGTCGACACGGCCTGTCGTCAATAGACGGACGGACGGTGAGCTACCCATTGCTCACCGTCCACAGGCCCGCTGTTTCACAACCATTGAGTTAGTTCTCTTAGGCGAAAAACGTAGGCGAAATAATTCTACGCAAATTCTGTTTTTTTTTTTGCATTAAAAGAGTGAATAGAAATTTTGGATGCTGTGAAATACTTACTGCTTAGTTTATTTTATTGAAAAAATAAATGACCAAATAAAAAAACCCTTAAACATTTAGTCATTTATATTCTATACGTAATTTATAAAGAATCAATAATAGGTTTTTGTTCATACATAATTATTTGTTTATTTAGACTATCATACGTCTTCACAGCCAAATTACTGAAATCAAAGTTCACTTGTCGAATCCAATATTCCTAATGACTTGAAAATTTATCACCTCTAAACAATTCACAATTAGAGACATTGTAAAAACCTCTCATCATAAATAACTTCGAATCACTGATCACCATCTAATCACCACCTGACTATTCCAGTTCAACATCGTCTTCGTCCTCATCATCGGAATCCAGTTCATCATCGACCAGCTCCAGGAAGTCGAGAGGATCCCGAGGGTCCTGCAGCCCCTACAAGCGAGATGAGATGTTCAACCAGAAAGGTTATAGGAGTTTTAGTTCGGAAGATAGGTGAGTTTTTTGACAATTGTTTTAAAATTAATTTTACTGTGGATGTGATAGCAAAACTTAACCTTTGTTAATCTATGAAAAAAAATGTACCTATGAAACTTGATTGTTTTAAAAAGTTATCTTCTTTTTTAAGGAAAAAACGGAACTCTTATATGATCCCTTTTTTGTCCGTCTTACTGTTTGTCGGGGACGTATCGATTGGAAATTAAAATTGTATACTCGAGTCTCTGGTCCCTTTGTGCTGTAAAAAAATCAACCTTCTAAGTCTACGCAGTCAAAAGATATGGCCATTTATGTCGCAAGAAGTCTGTGGTCCCTATGTGCTGTAAAAAAATCAACCTTCTAAGTCTACGCAGTCAAAAGATATGGCCATTTATGTCGCAAGAAGTCTGTGGTCCCCTTGTGCTGTAAAAAATCAACCTTCTAAGTCTACGCACTCAAAAGATATGGCCATTTATGTCGCAAGAAGTCTGTGGTCCCCTTGTGCTGTAAAAAATCAACCTTCGAAGTCTACGCAGTCAAAAGATATGGCCATTTATGTCGCAAGAAGTCTGTGGTCCCCTTGTGCTGTAAAAAATCAACCTTCTAAGTCTACGCACTCAAAAGATATGGCCATTTATGTCGCAAGAAGTCTGTGGTCCCCTTGTGCTGTAAAAAATCAACCTTCTAAGTCTACGCACTCAAAAGATATGGCCATTTATGTCGCAAGAAGTCTGTGGTCCCCTTGTGCTGTAAAAAATCAACCTTCTAAGTCTACGCACTCAAAAGATATGGCCATTTATGTCGCAAGAAGTCTGTGGTCCCCTTGTGCTGTAAAAAATCAACCTTCTAAGTCTACGCACTCAAAAGATATGGCCATTTATGTCGCAAGAAGTCTGTGGTCCCCTTGTGCTGTAAAAAATCAACCTTCTAAGTCTACGCACTCAAAAGATATGGCCATTTATGTCGCAAGAAGTCTGTGGTCCCCTTGTGCTGTAAAAAATCATCCTTCTAAGTCTACGCAGTCAAAAGATATGGCCATTTATGTCGCAAGAAGTCTGTGATCCCTTTGTGCTGTAAAAAAAAATCAACCTTCTAAGTCTACGCAGTCAAAAGATATGGCCATTTATGTCGCAAGAAGTCTCTGGTCCTTTTGTGCTGTAAAAAATCAACCTTCTAAGTCTACGCACTCAAAAGATATGGCCATTTATGTTGTACGGAATCCTCGGTAAGCGAGTTCCACTCGTTATGTACGATTTCTTATTGAAAAATCTTCTGCAAATTAAATAGTTTACCTTACGTCAAATCTTTATAATGGCTAAATACGAAAGCAGAATTTCTTTTAATTGTTCGAATTTGGATTTTGAACAGGAGAATTCACCTTAGGCAACTCAACTTAGAATTAGTAGCAATAAAAATAATACAAGCATTGTGACCATGTAAACAAATGACAGGTGCTAGTGGCGTCTTCTACGGAAGCGTTTAGAAAAAAAAGTAATTGGGATAACCGTTTAAAGTTACTTGTAGATGGCGCCACTAAAGCTTGGCCCCAATGTTACCAATGGCGTCTAAGTATTTTTGTAATCTAAAATGTCATTACTAGATTTTCAACCAATGAGGATGCTTGGAACTAGCTACGCTAGCCACATGGCAGTTGCCAGAAGCAGCATTAACCCTGTCTTTAATTACAGAGAAAGCAACACTCCAGTAGAAGAGCGTCGGATAGTGTTCGTGGGCCGTCTAGAGAAGGATGTTACTAAACTCACGCTCAAGAACCAGTTCTCCAAGTTTGGACATGTGGTGGAAGTGCGGCTTCATAGCAAGGAGGATGGGTAATTGAATTTCTTTTACATTGTTGTTTTGTACCTATATTAGGGTTCCTTACTTCAAAAGGAAAAAAACGGAACCCTTATTAGATCACTTTATTGTTCGCCTGTCTGTCAAGATTCTTTATCGCGACAACGCGTGCAGGTATCGAATTGAAATTAAACCATATACTGAAGTGTGGTCCCTTGGAGCTAGGGTTGCCAACTTTTTTTACAAGAAATAAAGTATATTCAGGTCTGCGAAGAATATTAAACAGTATTTTAGAAAAATTTACAGTATTTTATTTATTTATTGTTTTAAATACATATTTTTTAGAACTTCTTGCACAACTTACCAATTTACTTTTCTAAAAACTTATACGCCTCACCACATTTATTAGTGAAATTAAAATAAATGAAGAGCTCATTTTTTATCAAATAAATAGATGCTCTATTTCTATCCTCCCGCCACTTCAGCATTTATTATTGAAAAAAACTCTTTTAGTAAATGCTAATGTGTTTGCATGCTGAAAACAGTATTTTGTATACTTTATTTTTGTTCAACAGTAAAAAGTATAATTTAGTGAAAAACAGTAATATACAATACTGTTGAAAACAGTATAGTTGGCAACCCTACTTGGAGCTGTGAATAAAACAACCCTCAAGTCTACGCAATCAAAAAATGTGGCCGTATATGTCAAAGTTTTCGGAACCTTCGATGTGGGAGTGTGACTCGCTTTTGGCTGGTTTTTTTTGTAATCTAAAATGAAAGACTTAAAAAATGTGGTAATACACTCGCACAGGACAAAAAATTAATAAAACAACAGTCTTTAAAAAGACAACGGAGAACAAAATTGAAGCCATATTATTAAATTCGCCTACTCTCTCTAAGTTTGTCCTTGGACAGAGATGAGGTTGCCGATGGGACGACCTAACTCAGTAATATAATCATCAGTTTTGTAAATTATAAAACCAGAAAATGTATGCGCTTCGATAATCTTCGGGTTTCCGCATGAACATCGCACCACAGAAAGATGACCAGAGCCAAAGCTTCTAACTTTTGTTCTGCTGCGCTTTATAGTTGCACGTTTGTACGAAATTTTCTCTCTGTTAGGTGCCTTCTCCATCATTAGGCCACTTAAAAGTATTTTTTTTAAATTGCATATTTTTATATCATAGTAAAATGAAATAAGCCTGTACTTCCCTGCCGGGTTAGCGTCTTGTTCGGTAGAAATAACGCGGTCGCGGAACATAAAAGACTAAAGAAGGAACATGGGTGGGTTTTAGTCAGTACAAGTACGACAATCCCCCCCGCTCTGCCCAGAGCGGGGAAAGTTATTTGGAAAACAGCCTGTACTTCAGTGACTCTCAAGTTTTGGGTAAAATTTCGACTGTATCTGATGAAACTAATTTCTTTTGTCTTTACTTTAACATTCCTCATAATATGTCGTATAGTTCTCGGTACGGCTTCGTGACGTACCAGCGCGCTCGCGACGCCTGGTCGGCCGTGGAAGCGTCCAGCACGTTCCCGCAGTACGACGTCGGCTTCGGAGGCAGGCGCGCCTTCTGCAGGCAGAGTTACGCTGATCTCGGTAAGTTGAGGTTTTACAAGGTTCTGGAACTACTTTTTTTAAACTTTGCCCCACACTAGGATTTTCTCCTGTATCGTGGGTGCGTTTACAAACATTTAAACTCCCATAAACAAACGGTCAGACCCGAAACAACTATCTGCAGGTCATACAAATATTTGTTCCGTGCGGGAATCGAACCTGCGACACGCAGCGCAGCAGTCGATCGCTCAACCACTGCGCCAACCGTGCCGTCAAACCTCACGTTTACCTTGTCACTATTTGAAATGAGATTAAACATGCTGTTGGATTTGAAACTGTTGGCTTACAGTCGATAGTTGGAAATTGAAAAGGACGCTCAATGCATTATGGTTACACCTTTACAAAATTGTACAGTGTGTCAAAGTCAAACATGTATTTGCAGATAAATATGGTTACAAAACTTTGTATAATAGTGGCTTAACATATTTAATCATAACATAATGGAATAATGCAAATTGCAAGTGCTTGTGTACCCCTACATACTTATTGTTGCGCTATATTTTCGATATAATTCTTAGGAGCTATTCCAAACAATATTTACATAAAAGCTTAAATGATGATTTTTTCTCTTTCAGATGGTCTCGAAGCCAAATACACGGAAAGCGCCTTCCATGGCCAGGCAGCGCCTCCACCAATAAGAAGAGACGATAACATGTCCTTCGAACAAATGCTTCTAGAAATGAAGAAGAAGCTCAGCCAACGGAAGAATGAGATGAAACGCCCTGATGATCCCAAGCCTTGACAGTTACTCACACTTGGCCGGGCAATCATAATGGCACTGACATTCGCTGTCAAAGTGATAGTTGGCTTAATCTAGTGGCAAAGGCATGAATCAGATTCAGCCTCAGTGATTCAAGTGACAGTGATTTAGTTCAATAAGACTGTGAAATTTTGTGTTATTTACTAGACGCTGGCTTCTGATTAAAAATGGTTTTTTCGGTAAGCATTAAACTTTAGTATTTTAACACATACCTCGGTAGAACTTTCAGTCATAGTAGTTAAGTGATTTAGTATGACTAAAATGATTTAAAAATGTATACAAGATGATATTACGTACTGATTGACATTTATATTATCCCGGCTATGTGTACCTTGTCAATTTATTTAAATTGTGTCAGGTCAAAATATTATTAAACAAAAGAGTGAGATTATATGAATTAGGATTTACAACCGAATTATTCATGAAATTCTTATAACTTAAGGGCCAATCGTGTGTAAATGGTTTGTCTGTTTAACAACTTTGGTTTAAGCTGGAGTGTGTGCAATGACAGCGCCTGTCAAGGATGACAGCTGTCAAAGTGACAGTTACCTAGATGTGCAATCTAAAAGACAGTAATGTGTCGTAAACAAAACTTGCTCATGAGTTGTGGCATTTAGTGGTAGTCCGTCATCATAATTTTTATTTCGTACACGTTTTTTTCACTGATACATTTTCAAAAATACCCAAAATTAGGTAAGGTTTTATTTAAAATTTGTATTTTTGAGAATAGTTTTACTGGTTCCATAATTGTTGAAAACCACAAAATGTCACTGGCTTCTTCATTACCGTTTTGTTGTAGTTAATTAGTTTATAATTTAGTTGGATTACCTCATGGATGTAAATATTTTGTTTTTTTTTTCTCTTTGTAAATAATATCTTAAGATTTGGCGCTACCTAGTTTAAATTATGTTCTGATTTTCTGACAGTTAGGGTTCGACCATAGAGTAAAAAGATGAAGTAAACAAAGACACTACTTTCGTACCATGTTCTTTCAACAACCTCTACAAAACCAGTTTATGCAGAACTCTCAACTACGGATCATATACGAGACATCAGCATAGCAAGACAATAGTAGAAGGGTATGTCGGATAAATGATTCAGCTGGTTTATCAGTGGTCAAATATTTTGTAGTCTGATAGAAAGAAACTGTCCTGAGTCTGCATTGAACTATGACATACAAGTATGTCTTATTTCCTATTGGTTGTCTGAATATTCGCAGATTTTGTTCAGTAACCACTGTTGCTCTGATTTGTGGTTTGCATTACATTGCCTGCCAAGAAATGCGGTCTACTTTTCATGGTATACTGCTGGAGGAAATTGGCATTGGAAAAAATATCATGTCTCTGTTTGACGTCTTCTTCTTCTTTATGTGGACCCCGCTTCTTGGGGGGGGGGGGGGGGGTTCCGGTTTCGCACTTGATCCTTCCAATGGACCATTGTACGTATCTGTTTGACGATTTAATAGTATTGTTCACTCATACTGTAGTATTTTTTGGTTTCATGCAAGATATTGTGTGCGTTCACCTTACTTAATGGAAACAATTTTACTATGCTATGATACGCTACGCTGTGCTACTTCAGCATGTTGTCAGTTGTCTATCAAGATACTACGATTAACCAACCAGTTAGCACATAATTACATTAAAAATATAGACCACAAGTTCATAATGATATTTGAATAGTTAACTTTGTAACTAAGTCTGAAAATAAATAGTTTGTCCCAGTTTTAACTCATACATTTGTATGAATTTAGAAATTCTATGAACTGTGCCCTCTGGAAAGGAAAATGCTGGGACCATTAGGAAAAATAATCTCTTGCCTATTAATATAATTCACTTCTAAATTACTTTCAAGTTAACCAAAAGCTTAAGAGTAGAGGTACCATACTGAATCATGATGTTTTTAGAAAACTTGAAGATTAAGCATTCTTGGTGTCATGTTAGAACCTACTGTTTTTACTATGATACTCAAACGGAAGCCTTGAAAATCGGTACCGACTGAAATTCCAACAGGCATTGATTCTCGGTTGCTTAAGAATAGTGGAAACTCAACATAAGACTGCAGCATTCGTCCCAAACGCTGCACAGTTCAACGTGAACCAAAGCCGAGGGTCACATTATCACACTAAATTTGAAATAATGTAAATATTTTTTTCATTTTGTCAATATTTAATTTTATGTAATGTATGTATTACATTCATTTAACTACTGTTACCAATTCTTTATGATATCTTATGTATTACTTAACCGCACGGTTGTAATTTCTGTGTACATTATGTATAACAATATTATAGAGTTACACTAAATGAAAAAATATTAAGACAGCTAAAAAGACTAGATAGGAATTGAAAATGGCTCTGATGGAGGTATACTAATTGGCTATCTTTTATTGATATGCTCAGTAAGAAAGAAAGAAAATAGGTACATGTGTCAGCAAGTATGCTTTAGCGTGCTTTTAGGCGGCAATCTAATCTGACAGCTGTCATTTTTGACATCTCTTTCTTATTTTATCTGTAAGTAAGAGATAGCATGTCCTAGTATGGTTTGAATCAGGGCCATTGCTTTAGTTTACTTTAAAAGTAAAACCTTGCACAATTATACTTTTATGATGACCATTTAATATAATAAAGCTTCCATTGAGATTGTAAGTGCCAAAATTAGAAAAAAAACACTGTTCCTATTATACACATATTAAATGATCGAATCACCGAATATAAGCTAATAGTTATACACAAGCAATAGACAAGAAAAATGATTAAAATTACACATACTAGACTATGTTGTAAATCTATTTCTATAAAATTCGTGGTGACTAAAAAAATAGGGAATCTAATCCTAAATAGGGGATCAATTTTAAAGTTAAATATTAACTTTCAAATTCTTCTTGAACCTTTTTGAACTTAAACTCCATTATTTTGACGATTTAGAAAACTAAGTCACGTTTCAATTGCGTGTTCATGTTCACCCGAATTTTGTAGGAAATCCTCTGTAATTCTTATTTATGTAATTGTACAGCTCATGTAGAATATAACCAATTAAGGTTGTAACATTAGCCTCGTTTTGCATATATTTGTCTAGACCAATTCAATTGTAATTTACAAACTCTAAGCAGTGTAGATGGCGCCACTATAGGTTGTACTTTTAAGTCACGTTTAGTTCCAATTTCAAATAGAATAATACCGAAACTCAACTTCAACTTTAAAAAAGAAATTGCCAAAGGAATTGTTAATAAATACTTGACAATACTTTATTATAGGTTTTTTTAACACATAGTTATCCCAGATTCAGTAACCGGCAACGTTTCATGAGCTTGCTTCAAGTTGCCAGGGGAGAAAACAGCAGTTAGATTCATTTTCAAATCTAGTCAGTGTTACTAGATGATATTTTTGTTTTATCTTTGTGGTGATAATTTATTTAAACGTAAAGTTAAGCTTATTTTAACGATTTTAAGTTTAAAGATTTTATTGCAAAGTTTCTATCGGCTAGCTAAATAAAGTTACGAAAAAGGCAACCAAAACTTAAAAAAAAAAAACTGGACTTTAATCAGATTTTGTTTGTTATAAAATTGGTTTTCAATTAATACAAAGTTTTGTTTTTTGTAACTAAATACGTTTTGATTTCCACTAGTATTGTAATTTATTTCCGAATTTTGGTTCCACCGACAGTTTAAACTCAACTTAATTGTTGTATGTCATAAGGTTAACATTCTATCGCTTTGTGTATAAGGTTAACCGTACACTAGGCAATTTACAGTTTTTTTTATCGATGTTCAGTAATGTCCTTCTTTGTACATTGATGTATTGTAAATATAGACATATCTATTATGATAAACTGTGTTACAACTTGTATCACCTACCATTCGGTTTGCAACAACATCTGACGGTAAATTGACAAGTGTATGGCCCACTTGACATAAGTTTTTCCCGCCAATTTTGACAGCTGTCATAATAACAGCCTGCACAGATAACATTTTTTTTCTAAACGTAAACTTAAGCTCTATGGAATGATAAGTAACGTGAATGATAAAAAGCATAATTTTGTACGTATTTTTAAATTTAATCAGCTAAACGAGTCATTACGAACATAGAATCAATACTCTTTAAAAATAAGATCATGGCTTTGTTGTAGCATTTAGGAATTGTTAAGACTTACGATAATAGGAAACATTAAATTTTTGTTTTTTTTTGGTATTACATGATGGTGTAGTGTCCATATTGATTTCGTTTTGTGACTAATATTCAGATAATGAACACGAGTTTTGTATAAGAATTTTATACATTTCGGTTTTATAAATCTTAATTGTTAGCTCTTAAGATTTAAAAGTATGTGAAAAATGATAAATTGACCTTAAATACATTCATAACAACTGTGGCGCTTTTGTCAAAAAATTAACTAATATTTAATGTTAAAGAATATAATGAATGAAAAGGGAGAAAAACGCACAATAGCGCCATAGGAAATCATAATGTATTTTAGAACTTATCGTTCCTATTTCTCTTTAAAATGAATTGTTATCCAAAATTATGGAAATTGAATAAATAGAATGAAATTATACCCGTATTTGAACATATTAAAAAATAACCGTTATACAAGGTTCTACATTCTTTTAAATTCGACGGTAGCTTATTTTAATGTTTTAAATACGGGTATACATTATTCGCTTGGCTTGAATCTTATGCGCTTGTGAATAGATTCGACATTCGTACAGATTCATACACTACGGGGTTGTAGTACATATTGAAAGTCCAACATAGTGTTGATAGTACATAGTGAGAATGTTTTATACATAAAGCTGTTGATAAATAAAAGTATTTTGGACATAATTATACGTTTTTTATTTGTTACTCCCTCGATTATAATAGTTGTTAAGGACTAATGAAATGGAACATTATCAGTAAGCACAAATAAGGGTTGAAGCTCACGATGGAGCACAGTGTGGCGGCCTGCACAGCTAGGGCACCGCTGACTCCTCGTAGAGGCGATCAGAGGCGGCGATTTCGCGTCCGTCTCTGGTTCATGGTCCGGAGCGAGAGGGAATGGGAAGCGGTCACCTCCTTCTGCAAAGCAGTTATGCTAGCGAAGAAGGTAGCCGGATGTTTGAGGCTGCGGAAGACGCTTCGAGCGTCAGGCGCCGCGAGACGACTCCCGGCCACCGTAGATGCGGGTCTGTGGATGATGAGCAATGGGTAGCTTACCGTCCGTCCGTCTCGTGACGACAAGACGGCGCGTTCTTATTCGCTCGCCTCAATGAGATGTCAGCAAAGAAGAGGCCTGCAAGAACCACCGCCTGCCGGGGTTGCGGGTTGTTCGAAATCGATACCGCGGCCCCAGCACATGAAGGGCAAAAGAAGGAACATGGGAGGATTTTAGACAGTCTAAGTCTGACACTCACCCCCGCTACGCCCAGAGCAGGGGAAGTTATTTGATGGCTAAAAGCGAGTCAGACAGCGCACCAAGGGTTCCGTACAAACTTGCGTCATAAAAGGCCATATCATTTTCACAAGGGACCACAGACCTACTTTTAATATTTCTATGGTCTTGACAGACAGACGGACAACAAAGTAATACAAGAAGGGTTCCGATTTTTTTCCTTTTGAGGTAGAGAACCCTAAAAAAGGCTTGAACCTCATCTTGCAGCACAGTATCGCATTTTTCGAGGTGCTCAAGCTAGAAACAGCGGTCGTCAGCACGCTGCTTCTCGTTCCAGCTAATGACGGTTGTGTGCGAAAAAAGGGGAAAGGAGCATTTGGAGCTGGGATTCCGTGCTGCCAGATGAGGATCATCCCTAAACTGTTTCAAGAACTGGTAGTAATTAATTATGACATTGGCAGCTCTTGAACATAGTATAGTTGATCCTGTACGAACAATTTCTAGGGTATTTTTACCCTAAAAATGTTAGAGACATTAATAGTCACTGCTTTTGCTAGGTTATTCATAAGTTTAATATGTTGTTCTATCCACTAAAAATGACGGCACGATTGGTGCAGTGGCTGCTGCACTGCAAGTCGCGGGTTCAATACAACACGGAAAAATAATGTAATGCCTACAGGTACATGTTTCGGGTCTGGCTGTTTGTGTATGTGAGTTTCATTGTTTAAACACACCTACGATACAGAAATAAAAATTCAAATGTAGAGTAAAGAGATCACAAGCTCTGAATGGCTGAATACAAATTAGAACTTACTCCGACTTTGGCAAACTAATGTTTTAAACTCGACGAAAGCAAGATATGTCATGTCTTAAATTAAAATTCCGAAAAACAACAGATTGTAGTTATACCAGTGCATGCAATGTAACTGTTCCATCCAATAGATGGCAGTGTTTCAAATTCGTGGAATTTCGTGCTTTCATCTGATAGATGGCGCTGCTATAAATTTTGAATGATGAATGAAACTCACATTAGTTTCTCTGTACTTACATAGATGTCAATATTCAAGAAGTGGTGAGCAAAATAAAGGTGGCGCTAGTTGTGGTCGACAACTGGACGCGAAAGAAACTGTTCTGAAGGTGCACTGGTGGTTCATTCTGCAGTTATAAAATCAACATTTGATTGTCAGAACTCATTTCCAGAGTAATAATGCGGTTGCGAAAGTATTGGATAGTTTTATGACAGGCCCTGAAAAGCGTGATTGATAGTCTTTACTTTCCCCATCAAAATTTAAAACTTTAAAAATTTTATTGCAGCTTTGCTATGGTATTTTTTCCTCGTAATTAAGAAGTGCCATTGAGTACTCGACATTATTTCCTAATTTGCCCAAAGACTAAGCATTTGCTAGCTAAAATATAATAACTAAATACTAATAAAAATAATACATAATAAGATATCTGTCGAAATCGGTTTGTACCGCTTCTTAACCCTTTGCAAAATTACGCTGTTTTGTATTTTTATAAAAGAAAAAACCTTACTTAAGTCATCTCTACCTTAAAATAAGTTAACTCCCAAATCTAAATTCCCCTTCAATCGCCATTTATTCAACAAACTAAACCTTTCCACCATTCCTAGCGTACGCTACCCCAAATGTACCTACAAGGGCAATTATAAGCGCAAATTAGTCATTAGGGCGACATCACACAGGCGGGGACGCAACGGAATTGCTCGCGGGCACCACACTAATTTAGACAGTGTAGTCGCTGCCTTAAGGCCGGGGCTATTTAGTGTAGCCGTTGCCTTAGCCTCGGGCTATTTAGATATAAGGAAAAGTGAACTCCACTTTGGCTGAAGTAAGTACGAGTAGATACCTGGAGTGAAATTGTTGGTGGAAAAATACGGTTTTAGATTAGTGACGTGAGTTGTTATGATAGTTTGTTTTGCAGATACTGTAGTGGTTAATTTATGTAACTATGTTTCGTTTTTTTCTGAAGTTGGTAGGGTGGAGGTGAGTTTTAGTATCTCTGATTTTTAAAGCGGTTATTAAACGGGAGTACAAGATACCGCTGCTCATTGTATTTATTTTGTAAAATAATTGTAGAAATCGTTCAACTTCGTGAATACTGAATGAGGGTTCCAAATAAGATTTAGGTAGATTTAAATGGAAGAAGAAGACATGCTACGTCACTCATAAATTAACTTGCATAACTAGAACACGACTGCACATGATGATTTACGACAGGGTGTTTTCGCAGAACTAATCTTCTGCATCTTAAAAAAAACAGACTAAATAAATCTAGTAAGTTCCGGACGCTTCCTCACAACACCAAGACGCCTCTGTAAGACGGGTTGGAACTACGGTTACTTATAATTTTAGAACTAGAAAAGTTCCGAAAAAACGAGCAGAAATTTGCAAAAAAAAAAACAAAAAAGTAATTTTATTTACTGTTTTACAATTTTGCAATTACTTTTAGGGGTAGTCCTTACTAATATTATAAAAGCAAGTGATTTTGTTTGTTACGTCTTCACGCCTAAATGGCCGAACCGATTTTGGTGAATTTTGGTACAGAGATAGTTGGGACTTGGGACCCTGGAGATAGAAATAGGCTAATTTAAAAAAAAAAGTGAGTAAAGGGGGAGATAGAGGTAGGAAAAGGGGAGAGGAAGATATTTTTTTTCTATCATCACACGGTTAAAGTTAGCGTTAGCCCAAAGTAACTATGCCACGCGAACGAAGTCGCGGGCGGAAGTTAGTAAATTATAATTTATAAAATCGGGATACATGGCAAGGACAGAGGCCGAAAGAGTGGGCTATGTCCAGACAAATCTGGACGAAAACTACCCTATGCAACAGTGGCCTAGAATATAAAAGATGTGGTAAACGGGCACTTAGCACGCGGGCGTGCTCATGGAGCCAAGGGAGAACTTGGCTCTTCCTATCCTACTGATATTATAAATGCAAAAGTTTGTGAGTATGGATGTATGTTTGATCCTCTTTCACGTTAAAACGGCTGAACGGATCTTGATGAAATTTGGCACAGAGGTAGATAATAGTCTGGAATAACACATAGGATGACACTTTTTATTCGATATCACGCGGGCGAAGCCGCGTAGTATTTAATATGTAAATCATTGCTACAGCTTTTAATCCGTCGGCTTTTAGATTTCGATGACAACGGTACATTATTGTGCTTTAATACCTTTTTTTTCGAGGATGGGAAATCATCAAATATCTTCCCCTCGCTCTGGGCGGAGCGGGAGTGTCAGAGTTTTACTGACTAAAACCCATTCATGTTCCTTCTTTAGCCCTTTATGTTCCGGGGTCGCGGTATCTTATGGTAGTATCAGTGCTTGAAAACCGTCAAGATAGTTGTTAAATGAAATGGAATCGACGCATGATCGTTCATGAAATAATAGTAATATCGTTACAGTTTTGCTGTAAAAATAAAATAAAATAGGTACGTTTATATTAGTTGCGCTAAACAATTATCGCCATCGTGTGCGATATTTGTTTAGCGTCCCTGCATTTTGTTTTGAAAATAAGCAGATGTAGGTTTTGGCGACACCTAGATTTGACCCTAAATCATTTTTCTAAAGAATGACAAAAGCCTTGCACTTAGGTCGATTAAAAACTTTTGATGAGAACCTTACTCAAACTTCCTAAGGAAATTATTACGTTCAAAACAATATTCTATCTAGATCAATTGAGAATGGTATTTACAATACCACTTTGCCTGATCTGAGAATTAAACAATGTGACTAGTCACTCAAAAAATCACTCAAAAGATCATTCAATAAAGAAAAAGTATTTATTAGACTCACACAAAACAAACAATAAAAAAACTGTTTATATTCTAGGTCGTATAGCGTATGCTCCTCATCTGCCTAACCTATTCCCAACTATGTTGGGGTCGGCTTCCAGTCTGACCGGATGCAGCTGAATACCAGTAATTCACATGGAGCGACTGCCTATCTGACCTCCATAACCAACATTTTACTGAGTAATACAATAACCCTTGGTAAGACTGGATGTCAGACTTTCGGGACACTGACTAGCTGTAACGACTGTCAAAGATCTACAAATGACAGCCGGGACCAACAGCTTAACGTGCTTTCCGAGGCACGGAGGAAACTCGGTATGTACCGGGTGGTCACCCATCTACAGACCAACCTAGGCAAACGCGGCTTAACCTAAAGTTTTACCTTAGCGGCTGCTATTATGTAGCCACGAGGTCCTCATATGTATAGCGTATGCTACTTCCTAGAAGAAAATTTTAATATCGGTCCATTAGTTTCGGAGCCTATTCGGTACAAACAAAAATCTTTCCTTTTTTATAATATTAGTTTAGATTGAGACTTAGGTTATCTAAAGATTATATTATCACAGAATATAAAACATATTTCCGAACAGATGACAGTAATAACAATACGCAAACCGGTCAAGGACAATGGCACATAAAAACACAAATGAAGTATCTGAGGGAATCGGTCCGTGCAAAATCGGCGCTAGTTTATTTGATATCTAGGAGTATCTATGTACCTAAAATATCTATATATTTTTAACAGCATTTAAATTTATTTATAAACTCTTTGTGCATAAGTTAAAAAAAACATTTTTGCCAAAAAATAACTGACTTTCAAAAAACACTAAAAATACGGAAAATAAATTGAGTAGTAGTCAGTGACTTTAGTTTGATTCATAGATTTATTTGCCAAACAAATTCTTATCGAGTTTTCATTATTCATTGCCACTAAGAAATAATATATTAGCATGTCGTCCATATACATTACAAGAAAAACTATGTATTATAGATGATAACTCTCAAATTACCCAAGCAATATAGATAACATTAATACGGGACACCTTCAGAAGTATAACCCTTTCGATTATGAAAATAATTTTGAAATTCGGTCCATAGTCGACGGAGATTTCGCCCTAAAAAAACATACAAAAAAATAAAGTCCAATTGAGAACGTCTTACTTTTTTGAAGTCGGTTAAAAACTGTACAAAGGTGGATTAAATGCCATAGACATTATACCACATTGTTTTTAAATATTCTCCTATAAATGTATTAAGATTGCAAATATTTTTTTTATTTGGTTGGCTTAGAACATCAGTAGAAGCTTCTGAAGATGTCTGTGACACCCTAGGAAAGATCTATTCTTAAATGGATCATAAGAATGTACGAAATATGAAAAATATCATAGTAAAAAAAAAGAAAAAATATATTTTAGTGTCTCTTCAATAGCACCTTTGCTTGTCTATTTATTACTGATATAGATTCTCGATATTTAAATAACTGGCTGATTATAATCCAGATTAGGTACATATAGTGGGATGCTAAAATAAAAAAAAAATAACCTCTCCTTAATCACCCTTCTAAATTCAAACGACAATCACCATCCCGCTTCATAACCGAAACAAAATCTTGAACAACAAGAGAATCCCATTCGCATACAATTTAAACTTAAATAGTTTTATATAAATAACCTAAAACAGTCTGAAACAAGTAGCGTTCCACCACATTCGCCATTATAAACCAGAGTCCACGAAATTTAACAAAAACACGGGAACCGTTTCAGCGATTTAAAAGCTAAGTGTGGACCCTTAATTGTGTTAGAGTCGACTCAGTACAGCCACTTTAACGATCGATGATTTTACCTTAAATAAAACAAACTTATCATACAGTTTACCCCAACCGTAACAACCCTACATAAGGTTGAATGTTAAACAAAAACTGTTGGTTATATATCTTTGTATTTGAGTAGGAAAAGGATGGGTATAAGGTACATGGTTGGTTGATATAAGGGGTGGTACTTGCAAAGAGTGACGCCCCAAAATCTAAGGGTAGTTTTACCAGTAGCCGTGGTACAGTCACCCGCGGTGACGCGCTAACTCGCTACTATACGGACATGTTACATTAACAATTCTTGTTGACTCGATTTTTAAAAAGACAGTGGTATAAAAGGACTTTTCTGTGTTGTGTTTTTATAAGACAAAAGTTATGTTTAATAGAGTAGTGTGCCTGTGTTAAACGGAGGGAATTGCTGATTTTTTGACAGGTTAGTTTTTTTTGTGATGTTTAAGACTTTTAGCCTATTCGTGCTAGTTACTTTTAGAACTAAACTAAAGATTGTTTGTTGGTGTGTTAGGGTTAATTTCAGAAACTGTACGTAGTATTTATAAAAGATTTTGCCTCAATTTTTTGAGAAAGGTGGTTTTAATGCGAGTAAATGATATGATAAGAATTAATCGAAGATGGTTTTCTAAGACGAACGCGATTAAATCTTTATCGTGGGCAGTTTGTTAGGTATTCAATCCTGTTCAATTTTCATCATATATTTTCTTCCCGTAGTTTACTATCAACCACATTAATTTAAGAAAGCAGGTAGATAATTTCAATGAGATGATGATAACATATATTTTTGTTATTTAAATACTTTAAGATCTATAATAGGCAAAACGCTTTATACGTTTTTTTTTGTAAGTAAAAAAAATCGATGACGCAGTTTACGTTTTTCTATATGTAGAAATCTATAGGTAGATAGATATTGTTGATATTAAGTTTATCCGATAATGACGGAAAATATGGCTAGGAAAATACAGATTTTTGATTTAAGAGTATTGTGGTCGTAGCACATTCGTAGCACCGCGTAGCATTTCGTAGCAGTTTGCTTGCTTATCAAAGTTGTTACCTAAAAGATCTTTATGATAATTATATTCTTATTTCTTTGTTTAAAAAAACTAGTTTGTATAAGTGATAATATATTGCTGATATATTTCTATTGGTTAATGTTTTATAAATATAATAAAACGCTTATTTTGCTTTTGTTAGTATTGTAAATAAATTTTAAAGATAGCGTACGGTTTTGCACCTATATATCTTTTGTTTTAGTTATCCATTTTATATTTTGCGATAATTTATTTTTCATTTTACCAATCAAAAAATTGTTAAAATTAAACCTGACAAATAACATGCCAAATCGGTCGAGTCGTTCCCAAGTAATGGTCCTTTATACATGTGAAAATTGTTTTTTATTCAAAAAGATTTATATAATTATAATTACCGGCGGATATAAAAAAGGAAACTAGGATCTTGAACAAAAGCTCTACGCATTTATTGTTCTGTAATTTCGATTCACTTTTGAACGTTGATCCGTGCAATTCCTTTATTTTGCCAGAACGCAGGTTAATGACATAACGGGTATTTTTTTTTGTAACTTTAGTTCGCAGATGAAATGGTTAAAAATAAGTCTTTAATTTCAAAATAGATAAGATTGGTTTAACATGTCAGCTATTCATGTAAGTGATAGAGAGAGGTCTGGTTTTCTGGTCAAATGGTCGCAAGGACTGCTGAGAATGAGGTCCCGGGAATATTGCCATATTTTTTTTTAATTGAGAATTTCCCTCTGGAATTTCTCAATACTAGAGATGGAGTGTATTTTTACGCCCATTTACTGGCAATAGGGTCGTCCCCCTATTAAATCCTACTTCCTACTATAATATTATAAATGCGAATGTTTGTGAGGATGTATGGATTTTTGTTACTCTTTCACGTCAAAACGGCTGAACGGATCTTGATGATATGTGACGGTTAATACGGGTCATAATAAACCCCTACCTAAATCAACCTATGAATCACTCCAGACATAGATTAACTACAATATTACTCAAATTATTAGCCTCTTTGTATCCACAACATAGAAAACACGGCACGTCCTTGCTTCCCAACAATAAAAAACCATAAATAAGTAGAAGTCACATAGATAATTTATTTGAAACTAAACGCAAGTCTCTATGGACACAATATTACTGTCATTAGCTACCGACCATGACACTTGTCACTCGTTTAATATACCACTTACTAATTAACACTTTTAATAATTAATATTTTATGTATTTCGCTTTTTTATTGCCTGACAAATCGGTTTTTTAATTAGACTTTTTTTAAAGGCCAAAATTAGGGTGTAGCTAATTGTTTTTGATAGTAGGTATAACTATTTGAAAATCGACGTGTTTGGGTATCTACTTACCTACATGAACAATGTAATATCACGCTTGGAATAGCCGAAGGTAAGGCAGAGGTGTACCTAATAGCACATCCATATTTCGCCAGTTAAATTTTGTGTCTCACTATCTGGCGCCCGCGACTTCGCCCGCGTGAAATCGAAAAAAGTATCCTGTGTTCCAGACTATAATCTACCTCTGTGCCAATTTTTTTCAAGATCCGTTCAGCTGTTTTGACGTGATAGAGTAACAAACATCCATACATCCATCCATCCTCACAAACATTCGCATTTATAATATTAGTAGGATTATGATTCTGCTTAAGCAGCCATTTTGACCCTCAGATATATTATTTCAATACAATAACTGTCAAAGAAACTGGTCATAAACGCACTCCTGATTCATAACCATTTACTTTATCAATGTCGTTAGATATTTATTGGTGAAAAAGAAAAAAACAATTTGTAGTTAATTAAGTCGTGCTTATCCATAGCTGATTGAAAGTGTCCAGCTCACTCAACTCGCACTATGTTTTTAATTTATAAATGAGTTTTTAACAGCCGACCGCTAAGCCATAAACAACATTACAAAGTATAATTTAAATAACCCTTTAACTAAGATGCGTTGTGGACGTCACCGGGTGTCTATTACACCGTAGCGTAACGTTTGTCATAATTTTAAAGAAAACTAGCTTACGCCCGTTGCCGTTGAAGTGCAGTAATTGGTCCACGGGATCGTTTTATCAGAATTAAAAGTATCCTATGTTCCATTTTCTATATGTATCCAGGTTATGAACTATCTGTGTGCGAAATTTCATACATACATCCTTAAATTCATACAAACAGTCGCTTTTATAACATTAGTAGGATACTTGGAGGAGGATTCCATGATATGCATTAGGCCTGTGTGCTTGATTACGGTCCCCTCCTTCTCTAAGAGACCTGTGTCCCAACCCACAGACTGATAACGGTTTTACTGTCAAAACTTACCACTGCAAAGTTGCATGTCTGTCAGTATTTTACAGACTGTCCTTCTGTCAGTGTGCCCAAGAGCTCCGCGAGCTCAGTCCGCCATCACACGTCTTCCATCACAAGTCCAGATGTACTGAACTGCTTTGCCACATCATTTATTTTGCGCACAGACAAGGAGTGTGAGTGCCATACTCCATATTGCTCTATTCAATTCGTGTAGTAAGTACGTTTCTTTTGGGTAAGCTCAATCCAACATCGACCTCACCTCTGTCCTCAGAACTAATTTGAGGTCAACATGATATTGTTTAACGCAAGTATCTTGGTAGTCCAAAGGTCGCATATAAAAATAACTTCTGCAGTTTTTGCAGCTAGGTTTTTGTGGCTTGTTGCTTGAATGCAGTTAAAATCGAGCAGTGAATGAAGAGGGCTCTCAAAGTTTTACTATCACTTTTTCGTTAACAATTGGAAGAAAGATAAAGAAAGCAACTTTTTCCCTGAATAAAGTTAAGGGAAAAAGTTGCTTTTTCAGTGTAAAGGCTAGTTTAATGGGAGTTTGGTTTAAACTTGACTTCACATTCTTAAATTGTTTTCAAATAAAATCTATAAGCATTAGATTTTATTTAAAAACAATTGCTTTTGTGATTTCTGTGATTAATGACTATGAAATACAAACTAGTCTTAATAAACCTTTTCAAAAGGCGCCAACTAGCATTAATTGTATGACATAAAATATAAACCTTCCAAATTCAAAACGCCACATTGACATTAGAAAATTAGAAAATAAAAATCTAATCTAACCGTCTGATCGCTACGGTTTGTAAGCCGGTCGAATTAACACTGTCCCGCGATTAGCATGCAAAGGGTTAAACTTTACTACACACTAAACTACACAAAACGATGGTATCTTCAAATGAACATCTGCCTGCAATCTTGTAACCTAAGTTTTGGTGAAATGTGTGTTGGGAATTCGTTAAATGTTGCATGGGAGCAGGGTGTCTAAAATGGTCACTTTTGTAGCATTATAATAGGACTAGCTTTAGCCCGCGGCTTAAATTTGGGTTAACACAGTTCTCCTTTCTTGATTTGCAGGTATCAGGTATCTAATAAAAAAAAGAAAAGTCACTGAAATTTATCCATATTTAAAGCCTTGATTTCCATTGAATATGTATGTTGATTAATGTCAGTGTTTAAAACGCCGTTTTTGGTTTATTTGTGTTAAGTTATCGTTAACAAAGTATTTCTAGAGTAATTTGAAATGTAATACAATCCAATCTTGGAAATTCCGCATTCAAATCTTTATTGAAGTAGCTCTGATAATAAAACTACTCACAATTTAGCAAAAAACTTATTCTCAAGCCACAAAGATTATTATGACAACAAAATAAAAATGTTTTACGTAAACTTTTAATTAAAAACTTGAAAGCCAAAGGCATAGCGTTGTAAAAAGGCTAATCGATAAAAAGTATCGTTTACACTTTGATTACGCGTCACTGAATCGAGAACACCCGGCGTTGTTTGTGATTTTATCTTTGGTATTTTGTTACTGGCAACACAATGTGGTTGATGGTTGTAAAACAATCGTTTGAGGTCTAAGATTCTTGCTAATAATACCGTGTGTACAACCTTATTATTTCGGAACTAGTTGTAGAAATATTACTTTATATTTTATTTTTATTCAGGTGTGTCTGAATCTGATTTGATTAGACTGGAGAATGGCTATGGAGATGACAATAATTTAAATAAAAATCATCAAATAACTTTCCCCTCTCTGGGCGGAGCGGGTTGGAGTGTCAGACTTGTACTGACTAAAACCACCCATGTTCCTTCTATTGCCCTTTGTGTTCTTGGGCCGCGGTATCTCTTTCGAACAACCCGCAACCCTGGCAGGTGGTGGCCCCGGTAGGCCCCTCTGCTTTGCTGACATATCTTTGAGGCGCGCGTGAAACACAAATGCGTCGCCGACACGGCCTGTCGTCACTACATACATATGACTTACACAAGAGTAACCATGCAGTGTCTTGCCGGTCCTTCTCCAGGAAACGACCAACTCGAACCGTGCACCTGTTCTAGAAGTTTTATAAGTGACCATCATGACTCTTTTAACATAATCCTTACAAATATTATAAAAGCGAAAGTGAGTTTGTTTGTTTGTTACGTCTTCACGCCTAAATGGCAAAACTGATTTTGATGAATTTTGGTATAGAGATAGTTGGGACCCTGAAGACGGACATAGGCTAATTTAAAATAAAAGTTATTAAAGGGGGGAAAGAGGTAAGGAAAAGGGAGATAAAGATTTTTTTTTTCGATCATCACGCGTGTTACAGTTGGCGTTGGCCCAATATGCGGAAGCTAGTTTGATTATAAAAGGTTGTTATGTTACAGCATATAGATATATGACTGCTCCGTTGGTCTCGCTACTGCTGAGTACGTGCTAAGTTCAATTCCCGAGTCGAGTAATAAGTGTTATTGGGTTTTTTTAATTTAGAATTTCACAGTAACAGCCCGGAGTTTGGAAGTTGGCGGTAAGATACCCCCGTTGATCGGAAAGCAAGTTAAGGCCGTACCCTACGCAAATAACCTTGAGTATTCGCTTCCCTCTTTTCCGCGCAGGAGTGAGCGAGTGAGAGCAGTAGTGAATAATGCCAATTTTTTGGAATAAAATCTATATAAAATTAAGTATTGGGTTTTTGGAAAAAATATTTCTACCAAAATGTTCATTATAGAATTGTGTATCCATTAGTGTCAGTAGCAAAATTAAACAATGTTTACTTTACGAGGAGATGCATGTTATTGATATTTTTTCTCATTTCGGGGGCTTTGTTGAAAGGAGATTTACTAAATAATGACTCAATAAAAATAAAAACTAAATCTACAATAATGGAATCAAGATTATAAAGAAATTTAATGTATTTTTTTTGTTACTTAGTTCGTTTTAAATAACAAGTAGATAGCTCTAGAAAACTGTACAAAAACGGCTTGCGCGGCGTTTTGGTCGGGGTGGCGCCTTAAGCCGTTTGTGCTGCGCTCTCTCTGGTCGTGTCGGATTGCCGTCCCATCGGACTATTAGAGTTAGGGAACAGAGAGTGCTTCTGCGCGCACAATTACGCACTATAATACTCCCGCGCAGATGGCTAATCTCCGCTGAGATTAGCTGCCATGACTGTAAGCGGTCAGGAGGACTTTATACAGAAATTTCCATCATATTCCGTCACAGTTGTGTAACAATACAATTGCAAATCTTAACTTTTTGATTGAACTGATCATAAAATTCGTAACCACTATTTAGGTTCGTCTACCAATTTAAAAGTCATCGTAATTACTGTTAAATTTCTCGTTTTTATTTATATTTTTAAAAGTATTTATTCGTTTAGTTCATAAATGTATATGTGTATTAGTATCTGTATAAGAATATATTTTTTGTACCCTATCACAATGTTGTCGATAACATTCTGTGCGTATGTTTTGTGGAAAGGTATCTAAAATACCTGAAAAATGTTTCTATTTTTTGGCTTTTTACATAGTAAAATAATGATAATTAGGGAGGGAATAGGTAATATAGTTTTTAGGACTCCGTACCTCAAAAAGAAAATAACGGAACCCTTATTGGATCACTTTGTTGTACGTCTGTCTGTCTGTTAAGACCCTTTATTTCGGGAATTAAAACGATGATAAAATTAAAACCATATACTCAACTCTGTGGTCCCTATGTGCTGTGAAAAAATCAATCCTCTAAGTCTACGCAGTCAAAAGATATGGCTCTTTATGTCGCAAGTTTGTACGGAACTTTCGGTGCTGGAATCTGACTCGCTCTTGACCGGTTTTAATCACCAAATAGACCTTTAAATACACACTCCTAAACTTAAATACCTTAAAGCCCCAAAAAACCTTTAAACGTCACTTAGCATAACATATTAGTGACTAGCATATGATCTGATTGATAGTCGCGCGGCATGCGTGTCGTCGCCATTTAATTACCTAATTATATCGCCATCTTGTTTGTTGCGATTGTGTCGACTAGCGGTAGAATGTGGCTTCGCTTATTTAGCCTTATATTACGCAGGGTGTAAAAAACATTGACGCGTCATCATCATCATTTTCCTGCCCTTGTCCCATTCTATTTGGGGTCGGTGCAACACGTTTTCTTCTTCCATTCTCCCCTATCAGACGTCACGGCATCATTTACTCCTTTCTCCTTCATATCATTCCTTACACAATCCATCCATCTTTTCTTTGGCCTTCCACTCGCTCTCCGTCCTTCAACATTCAGACATCAGCAGACAGATACACGTCAATGTTACTATATGTTTTGTAAATGATTGTAGAATAGACAGTTATTTAAAAAAAATAGCTTTTGGTAGGTAATAGTTTGTTTGTCAAGCACTTTATTCGGCCCTAGAAGGCCGTCATTAATAACGATGTCTAAATACTCTTAGCACTTTTTAATAAATCTTTAAAATTAAATTAAAGATTTATTTTAAATCAAATCAAATCAACTTTATTTGTGAACATAGGTATTACAATAAAGGTCTTATGTAAGTATTCAATTTAGTTGAGCTCTATGTCCTACCAATGAAATTGGTGTACAAATCTATTTTATAATTTAATTATAAGATAAAGCTAAATAAGTGATTGTTATTTATAATAATACCAGCTTATAACTGCCCCACTGCTGGTCAAAGGTATCTTCTCATACAGAGAAGGCATGAGCTTTGATCACCACACTCCAGACTGGTTGGTGATTTCAGAGTTATATTAATTACTAGCTTTTGCCCGCGGCTTTGCACGCGTTAATTTCGGGCTAACACAGTTCTCCTTGCGCCTCATTGGTTTGTAATAGCAACGCTAAGTTTTCCCTTTTCTTCCCTCTTTCTCCCTCACATCTCACTTAAAAAAAAATAGCCTATGTCCGTCTCCTGGTTCCCAACTATCTCTGTACCAAAATTCATCAAAATCAGTTTAGCCATTAAAGCGTGAAGAAGTAACAAACAAACAAACTCACTTTCGCTTTTATAATATTAGTAAGGATAATACGAGTAAGTACAGGTTCCGTGACGTCTGATAAGGGAAAATGAGAGTTGAAAGAATGAGTGTTGCGCCGACCCCAAATGAAATGGGACAAGGGCAGTAAAATGATGATGTTGATGATAAGTACAGGCTCCCTCACGATGTTTTGCTACAGCAATGTCTGTGATATTCAAGATAAACTTGAAACTAATTGGTATTAACTCGTATTCGAACAACATGCGCCTCAAAAAAAACAATTCATGTTTTAATTTGACTATGGACACAAAACAGTTATTAGTATAAGATTCTTAACAAAATAAAATACTGATATCTTGAAATGTACTGAAAGGTTTTCAACCTCTTTTTGTGTAGGATAAATAATTCCGTATCACTAATCATATTAAATACATTTAAAAGCTAACTAATATGAATAAATAAGCAATTCTTCGCTAATACGCGTCGAGTCAGCCATAAAGAGCTATATTTACGAGCGCAAGCCGTGACCCAGTGCTGCGATCGTCTGCATATTACCTTTTTACACGATAACTACGTACCTACCTTCATACTGAGTTATCATAACTGGGTACTTATAAATTATCATTCTGTTTTAACAAAGTATTTAGTAATGAACACTAGTGTTTAAAATGAGTTTTTGTTCGTCTGTTTGTAGAGTTTTGTTTTAAGGAATTGATTTTTAAGGTTTTTTTTGCTTGGTGATAAAATATACAATACCTATATCTTTATGAATGCCTATGTGTTATTCTGATATGTAAGCTATTATTATTGTGAAATATATGTAAAGTGTATTTCTTCAAAATCCATTCAGTAATTTTTGCGTGAGAGAGTAAGAAACATATTTACAAACATCCTCACAAACTTTCGCTTTTATAATATTAGTAAGGATAATCGACAAAAACCAGAAATCATGATCTAGCGTCGTATAGCCTTTTCCCAAACATGTTGGGATCGGCTTCCAGTCTAACCGTATGCAGCTGAATACCAGTATTTTACATGGAACGACTGCCTATCCGTGTTCCACAACCCAGTTAGTACTGGGTAATACGATACCAACTGGTGAGACAGGTTTTCTGAAGGACACTGACTTTCTTTAATTACTATACTAATACTGCCGAAATATAGGTATACTATTAGGTACACCTCTACTTAACACTCCGGGAATTACAGTCGTGATGATACGTTATCAACCTTACTTAATATTATAAAAGCGACAGTGAGTTTGTTTGTTTGTTACGTCTTTACGCTTAAATGGCCCAACCGATTTTAATGAATTTTAATACAGAGATAGTTCGGACCCTGGAGACGGACATGGGCATTTACAAATCATCACGCGGGTTAAAGTCAGCGTTAGCCTAAAGTAACTATGCTTCGTAGACGAAATCACAGGCAAAAAATAAAATAAAATAAAAAATAGCCTTTTATTTTTTACAGAAAATGCTTTTTGTTAGCTTAAAAAAAGTAAGAAATAAGATTAAGTAAGTAACAATTTCAATCTTTTACTTTGGGTACAATACAGACGATATTCTCGAAATGTAATTTTACTAATTTTAGTTAAAAAAACCAACGTATTGAGTCTAAACATCAGTATTTCCCTCTTCACAACTAACATCTTACCTCCTTCGAAGCAATAACAAGGGGTAGCCACCCACGAGCCACAAGCCCCCGACATGTTTATCAAAGATCACACGCGTGCCTCCAATTATAATTACCCTCTGCACATATTTAATTAGTTGAAAAATGTAGGTGCTTTGTATCATTCGCGTTTAAACTGTTTGTCAACTTTTCATTAGAGCTTTCCTTGACATGCCGTCGAGAGGTATCGATTAAGTATGTTTGGTTTCTTGATGATATTGTCCTTTACCAATTGTATTGTATTGTATAACGGGCTGATGTCCGCAACTCCACGTCTCAGGCGCGTATTTTGCGTATGGGTGGGAATATTATTCGTTCACCCCAGCTCTACGAGAAACGTCAGCAGCGCCTTGGTGTTGCTGACGATCTCGCGAAGAGTACCTGGGTTACTGAAGTACTTTGTCCTGAATGGGGCAACCTCTGGGCAGTGCAAAAGCACGTGGGCTGCAGTTTCGTCTACCTCCATGCAGGCTCGGCACAGTGGGCTGTCTGTGACTCCTAAGACAAAGAGGTGTTTATTAAAAGAGCCGTGGCTGGTAATGGCTGCTGCCCTTACCAAAACAAGTGAATATTATTTGACTCAGTGATCATTGTGTCGTATCTGTCAATGGCTTAATTGCTAAGAGCCTCGACCAACACCTGAGGAGGCTCTCGTTAGGCAGCTAGATCAAGGCTTGATACAGAAAGCGGTACTCCTGAATACGGCTCGTATTGTTAGGAGGTTTCTTTCTCTGGAGCCCTGACCGCCGGTAGCTTGGACCCTGTTCCCGATACCCTTGGGCTATTACGTTTGTATTTTTAAAAGTATTTTGTTTAAAGAGGATTTATTTTGTAATATGGAACAAAATATCATATCATCATAAACAAAAACCCAAATCAAACAAAACAGTGAGAGCCTATTCATGTTTTCTATCATGTAGAAAACCCGACATCGATCAAATATCTAATCACAAAACATTTAATCAAACATCAATTTCAGAACCAATATTACAAAATCTAATACCACATTCACATAAAAATACAGAAAACCTCACTGAAATACAACTCATTGCAGTTCAGTAAAAACTCAACGGTGAATATAGGAATGATTGGAACTGAAAACATGGCATTTCAGCGGCACTTTCATGGCATTTATCATTAAATTGCCATATTGTAAACATGCGGCTGGCCCGTATCTGATAGTGTCCTTTTAAATTTAATCTCATTTGATTTTCCGATTCAGAATCGTTTTTCCAATCGGTTTAAAAGGTCTATTGGAAATGGTGTGAAACATTTTGTAAATAAATTGAGCTGTAATTATTATATTGTATTACGCGTCGACGACACGGCCTGTACATTGTTGACGATGTACAATCGCGCGACAAATAGATGTCAGCAAAGCAGAGGATGATGAAGAGGAGAGGAAGCACCGCCTCCCGGATTGTTCGAAAGAGATACCGTGACCACAGAACATAAAGGGCAAAAGAAAGAACATGGGTGGGCTGTAGTCAAAAAAAAGTCTGACACGGTTGCCATGTTCCTTCCGCCCGCAACCCCGTCTAACCTAGCTGGTTCACAGATTCGAAAAGACTATAAAAGGATTCATTTAAACCAAAATCATCTCCAAAAAACGTCTTAAACCCATAACACGATTATCTTACGTCAAAATTCTTTTTCATCCAAAATCCTTATAATTCATTTATTATTCAAACAATGGGGGTTGAAACCCTCGTTATATTAGCCTGTCCCCGCGGGACGGGAGTAAATAAAGCTCAGAACAATAAGGCACTTAAATATCTTGAATTATAGATCATGTTAAACGTCTTAGGAGGCTAAGTTTTAGTTTGGAGGATCTGAAGTTTCATTGGTTTATGTTTTAGTGGAGTTTAGTTCGGTTGTGGATAGAATTTGAGGAGTGGGTTGTGCAAGTAAAGAATAGAGCTTTGTATGATTAGTTGATTACTCTCTATATTGTGTAAACTGTAGGTAACATACCGTATATACGCATAAAAATTTCAAATAATTGATTTTATACAGTCATCGCGTTCTAAAGCTCGTAGACTACATTCCAAAATAAAGAACTAGTACCAAAAAATAACGATTCTCGACCTCAGTTCTCTCTCTCTCTCTCTCACCGATGTTGCCTAAAAGCAGTACTAGGTAGTGTTGCTTTTATTTATGTAATTTTGTCTTTTTTAAATATTAAAACCCAGAAATACGTGTATTTTATTCTCAGTTTATGAGTGATAGAGGGTTAACGCAAGTAAAGTTATCGGAGGTCTCTACAGGTAGAGATATAATATAGAGGTGCTATTACTCCATAGACGGCCTTGTTAGTCTAGTAGTCATAAGCTTATGAGATCCTGGGTTCAAATCCTGGACAGAGAAAGTGTTGTTGAATTTTTCCATCAGGAATTTCTCTACCAGCAGAGGGCAATAGACTCTCCCTTAATAACATGAAACTTAAAACATAACTGGCGAAATGTGATTTAGTTTTAAGTACACCTCTGCTTTCTATGATTGCGTGTATTCTAGCAAAACGGTATCGAAATTAGCCAAGTAGTTTCCGAGCAAATTCAAACATACAGACAGTAAAAACTTTATCCTTTGAACAAAATTACAACACTAAGATAAAATCTCACATTTTACACTAATTTAAAAACTCTTATTTCATATCCCGCCAGGTCATCATAAAATGAAGCAGTAACTATCAAGATGGACTCGCCCGTTTCCTCACAAGATGACCGGGACATCGAAGTGAACGTAGTCTCCGGGGCGAGCAGCCCTGACATCACATCTTCTCCATCAAGAAAAGACCAAAAGAGCCCCTTCTATGAGTTGAAGAAGGACAAAGAAGAGAAGGCGACGGGAAGTGCGCCGTATACGAGTTTTTCTATCAGTTCGATTTTGAACCGTACAGAGCCGAGAAGAGAGTCGAATGTTCTGGAGGCAGCGTTGGCTGCGAATCATTTTGGGAGTGCAAATGATGCTATGTTGTCCAGGTGAGTCAAATTTTGATTTTCATGTTTCGTCTTTGGTGTTCTGTGTGTGTGTATTATAAGCCCATTAAAGTTACGTGTGACGTCACTAGTTGCGAAAAAATGCAGCAACACGTGACGTCACTCGTAACTTTAATGGGCTATATCTTTGTCATTTTTGGTCTAATTTACAAATGAAAAAATACGTGTCCCTTATTTTTGAATAATCTAAAAGACGGACTAATATTTATTATTTAAGATAAAAGCCTATTGAAAAAGTGTTTGTTTAAATCTATTTTGCAAATTAAAAGTCATTTATTAGTTATCATTGTATCAACCAATTGCTTTAAACCTTGGTTATGACTAAGACCGCGTGTCATTCCTTCCCATCCGCACTACACTACACTTCAGCCCCAACATAACCACTAACAATAGAGGAGTGTTTAAACTCGGTAATCTATTCAAGGCGAGTAACTGGCCACTTGTCTGTCGGGTATAATGTTCGGATCGATCGGTGGTCGACCGACGCGGTTGTGGCAGACTTAATCTCAGATAGAATGCGGGTTTGTGTAGGCGAGTAACTTGACTGGACTGTCTGCTGGCTTGGGGAGTGGTGAGGAGAGTAATGAGTAAAGTCAATGTTAATGGAAATTATCTTATTTTTATAGGTTAAGATCCGAATGATATTTTGCTTCTAGAAGAAAATGCATGTGACTTAACTTGAAAAATCTTTGCGGAATAAATAAATGGTCGTTTTAATCTGTAATCAAAGAAAATGTCTCATTGACTTTTGCAGACGTTATTCAGTTAAAAAAACATGCTCTAAAACTACTTAATCATTGCAGTTATAAAAACTGCAATGATTAAGTAGTTTTTAATAGTCAATTATTGGTTTGTAGCCTGTTTATCTTATAAGTAAAACCTTTTTTGCACAAGTTACGTAATACGCGACTTACCGATGACTGCTACAATGTAGTTTATTAAGGCTGGTCAGTTTTGTAAGTAATATTAGTTTATTAATAATTTTTTTTAATTATGTTTACTTTATTGCGCCATAAACGTTATTTTAATACCTAATGTTACACACCTGCTATCATAAATAATGGGTGTAACTCTATTGACATAGTTTGTAAATTATGTATATATTTCTGTCTTCCCATGAGCAAAGTGAACCAATTTTATTTGAAGACTGTATTAGTAAATATTTAAAAATAATAATCAGTTTTTTCGTCCATCATTTTACATTCATAATAATTAACTTTAAAAAAAACCATGTAAGTAAAACAATTAAGTTTGACAAAACACAAATAAACGGGCTGTCAAATTTTCCCGCAATGACATTTAGCGAGATTGTCACACACTGATTGACTGTAGGTGTTGTTTGTTGTATGTAGATTTCGTAAAGATATTATGACAAAACAAAGACACTTGATTACAACTACAGAAATACAGGGCCTGCATGTGAGAATCACTGTCAAAGCAAGCATTTCTTCGAAGACTTTCCGTAATGTAACTGCCCCGTCTAAACGCAGCACAGTCCGTAAAAGATCGGTTTAAACCTAGTTGGGATAAGTACGGCAAGTTCACCGTAATATCCTGGACTATTAGCTCTCGGGCAGGGCTAACGAGTTTCCAATCGCTTGTAAAGTTGAGCTGAAGGATTTTACAGAGAAATTTTAAATTAATTAAAGTTTTTATTTATTGGGTGATTTTGGATGGACTATTTATTATCGGTTAGATAAGATCGATTAGAGTTATGTATTATTTTCTTTTGATTAAGCTTATCATCATTTCCAAGTTTCTTGACTACTTTTTCTCCATAGACATAATAAAATTATGTTTTGGAATGGGTAAATACAGTTCTATCACAGTTATTGTGCCTTGTGAAGGGACTGTAGTTTTGTCTTCATATTTTTGACCACTCCAGATTAGAGACCAACTGGTCCCATCTTCCTGCTCTTGCCCCATTCTTTCTTTCATTTTTTTAGGGTTCCGTAGTCAACTAGGAACCCTTATAGTTTCGCCATGTCTGTCTGTCCGTCCGTCCGTCCGTCCGTCCGTCCTCGCTTAATCTCTATGACCGTTAGCACTAGAAAGCTGAAATTTGGTACTAATATGTATATCAATCACGCCGACAAAGTGGTAAAATAAAAATTGTAAAAAAATGTTTTATTAGGGTAGCCACCCTATATGTAAAGTGGAAAGTGATTTTTTTTTAAATTTCAACCCTAACGTGTGATATATTTTTGGAAAGGTATTTAAAAATGAATAGGGGTTTACTGAAATAATTTTTTGATAATGTCAATAATTTCGGAAATAATCGCTCCAAAAGTAAAAAACAATGTGTCCCCCCCCCCCTCTAACTTTTGAACCATAAGTTTAGAAAATATGAAAAAAATCTGAAAAGTAGAACTTTATAAGGACTTTCTATGAAAATCATTTTGAACTTGATTGACAAAACAGTTTTTGTACAAAAAAGACAAAAAGTTGTATTTTGTACAACTTTTTGTCTTTTTTGTACAAAAACTGTTGGAGCGCCTGCCGCCTCCACCTTTAAACTCATAAGTGGGAACACTTATTGTGACGGACGGGAAACTACGGAACCCTACACTGAGCGTGGCCCGACACGCTCTTGGCCGGTTTTTTTAAATGTTAGTGTGGGGCAAACACTAGGAATTTCTCTTGTATCGTGGGTGCGTTTACAAACATTAAAACTCACATTCACAAACCAGACCCGAAACAACTACCTACCTGTAGGCATTACAAATATTTGTTCCGTGCCGGGATCGAACCTGCGACACGCAGCGGAGCAGTTGATCGACATATTCTTCGGACCACAGACTTGAGTATATGGTTTTAATTTCAATTCGATACCTTCACGCGTTCCCGAGAAGGGATAAAGGGTAATACAGACAGATAGACAATAAAATGGTCCTATATTTTTTTCTTTTGGGGAACGAAACCCGTAAAATAAATAAAAATAAAACAAATGCATGTACCTGTTATTTCACAAATCCGTCCTACACTGAGAGAATACATTAAAAATTACATACAGTTCTGTTTTTCATTTTGCGAATCAAAACAAAAAGCTATCGCTCAATTTTTGATCGAACGGATTGGTAGCCATTTTAAAATGCACTTTGATAAAACTGAACGATGGTAAAACATTATTTATTAAATACTAACAATTTGTTTCTGAAATATCGATTGTACAGTCACGACCAACATGTACCTACACAGTTACTAAAATTCAAAAGCCCTTTTTCTTGTAAAAAAAACGGTGTCTACTTTCAGATAAGACTTATTTCATAATAGAATGGCTGCCAAAATGCTTAGTTCGTGAAACCGTAAAACGTTAGTCAATTCAGTAGGAGAAAATCGCTTTTGAATTTTAGTTTTTTAAATCCTCACTTAATATTATAAAAGCGAAAGTGAGTTTGTTTGTTTGTTACCTCTTCACGCTTTAATAGCTAAACAGATTTTGATGAATTTTGGTACAGAGATAGTTGGGAACCAGGAGATGGACATAGGCTAATTTAAAAAAAAAATGGGATGTGAGGGAGAAAGAGGAAAGAAAAGGGAAAACTTAGCGTTGCTATTACAAATCAATAAGGCGCAAGGGGAACTGTGTTACCCCGAATTTAACGCGAGCGAAGCCGCGGGCAAAAGCTAGTGTTAAATGTTCGTGATTGTACAGTCATAAAAGGAAATTAGTAACCAGACTTGTCAGACAGTTGTAATATTTTTTTTAAATCCATGACTCTTTTCGAATAAAGTTAAGTTTATCTGATAGAAAATAAACAAATAAATAAACTTGACTTGAAAACATCTATCGGTTTCTAAGAAAAAAACAACTATGTCTGACGAGGCTAGTTACTTTTCTGTTTTACTGAGTGTACATTTCGAAACGATAAAGTTTACATTATGTAATAGAATATTTTCATTGCATTTTTGAACGAATCGTCTCATGTCATGTCTGTTTGTTTGAGCTTAACGCTCTAGCTTCTTGTGTCGGGTTGTTCGAAACACAAAGGGCAAAAGAAGGAATATGGATGGGTTTTAGACAGTAAATGACACTCATCCTCGCTCCGCCTGGAGTGAGGGAAGTTTTTTGATAACTTACTATCCGAAAAGAAAGTCTTGTAGCGGTGGCGTCTGCGGGAAGGAATGAATGAAATTGCTCAGAACAAGCGAAGAGCCACCACGAAGCAACTTGTAACATGACGCTACCCACGGTATTTTTGACGCATGTCACATCACCTGTACAGTCAACATGACATATGAAGTACAGAAACACTAACGAAAACATATTCATATTACTAACAAGATATCTTCTATAAGCTAAAAAAAATTGTCAATCCTTTATCACACAACAAAACCTTACACAAATAAAACTAAACACGGTCCCAAAACTACACGAAAAACATTCCCTTTTTCACGCAAGTCATTACCAGGCTTCTAAACATCCAAACTGACGTAAAACTGAATCCTTACATCCACCGTAATACGCCCCGACATCCCCTTGTAATCAGCTGTCTTAAAGAACATCCCTACATCCCTTTTTATCTTCAACACCCCTTAAACCCTTCGAATAGGGGCAAGAATGTAAGAGAGTAACAAATTACGAATTGGATGGACTTTCACTGACAGAATTAACAAGATGGCGTCCAAGTTTTGGCGCGCTTTTTGATGATTTGTTTTTAGGTTAATTGGTTTTTGGTTAGAGTAATTAATTGTGTTGGTGATTGGTGTCTTATATAGTGTAGGTACTCTAGATAAGAAATAAAGATATAACAGTATCTTTTTGGTAACTTAGAAATCTGAATTGAAATTGATCGGTGAACTGGCTGGCTAGAGTGATTGGTTAGGTTCAGTGTGATTTTCTTTCTTTAGGAATGTTAAGTTCTGCGTCAGTTCATTTACTGTTTTGATTTCTTTCATTCAGAACTATATTATTGTTATGAAACGAATGTGGAAGAGCCAAAAAAATATGTTGAGTGCAGAAACAGGTTTGCATGCAAACTCATAAAACCCTGTCATACCACACTCAGAAAACTTAAAAAAAAAATGATGACATAAACAAAGTATCACAAACAAAGGAGAAAATCTTCACGGTGTCTGCACCCCAAAAATAAAAAAGTAATCTCGCCATTTACAAGGAAACACCATAAAAACGCAACATCTGTAAGAGTAAACATTTATTCGCGCCTTTTCCTTTCCCCATCTTAATTTACAGTGGCGGGACATTTTGTATTTGTGTAAACGATCTGTCATTGTGTCCGCCATCTTGGAAAACTTTTTTTTCATGCCTAATCTGTGTTCATCCTTGTTTTGACAGCCTACTAATTAAGTAAAAAATACGTCGTGAATTTATTTAGAGATTACGACGAATTAGGGTGAATAATTTTTGTTTTAAAAGCATTTTGTTGCTAATTAAGTAAATGGTTTTGATGTTAATTGGTGTTTTTAACGTGAAGGACGTTGTTGAATATTCATATGTCCCAGTTTTTTTATGAAGTGTTAGAGATTTTTCGAAGTTTTTATTTCCGTGTTAACTATTTACTTTAGGAATACTAGTATGTGGTATTGTTGTATTTTTTAAGGCATATTTGTGAAAGAGGTAGGCCGAATCTATACAAAGTCAAGCAAAATTGATTGTTTTTATAGTCATAAAGAATTTTACCAAGCTTCTTATATGTTCTTTCTTGTATCAATTTTACAGATTAGAGAGCGTTGCTTGAACTAATTTGCTTAAACCCCATTTTTTACACATGTTCCTTAATTTGGTCTTTATGTTCCGGGGCTGAGTTATCTCTATCGAACAGCCCGCAACCGAATTGACTCCTCTTTGAGTTGCTTAAACCCTACGGCATAGTTTACGTATATTTAGTTTTGGATAAAAACTTATCACATATACTGGAGTCCCCTACCCGACATGGGGAAGAGACCGTCAAGTTTTCCGAAATCCGAACAAAATTCAGACTTTGGGATGAACTCGTCCCCTCGTAAACCGGGACGGCGTTGATCCCGTATTATGTGTCGTTGGAGTTATTTACGAGGTTCCGGGAATCCCGCGGGATAGCCAGCTTTAACCTATATCTATTGATTTTTATATTTATATTTACACTGCTTCATCTGAGGTATGAAAAAGGTATTTTGGTTGATGAAATTTCGTAGATTGAGCCATCTTGTTTTTGTACTTTATGCTATTGTCGCACGCCGTGGTTGGCAGATCAGTTGTGAGTAGCAACGCTGAGAGGGGCAACGCCTTAGAACTGACCTTAATGGTGAGGTTCTTCAGAAAACTCAGGTGCGTAGCACTCGAAAGGATCTGCCTAGCTTCTTGGGAAAAAGGTGTGATTTTTTACTAATGTACATCAAAAATTTACACACACTTATTTCGGGACCACATATTCAAAAACTGGAGCCCTGAGATAACTAGACGGGGTCGCGGAAGACCAAGGAGCAGATGGCGGGGAGCCTTTTAGCATGGTTTTTAGGCATGGTAAATCATTAAATGACTTTGGATAGCTTTCTTCTTAGTTGGTGGAAAGAGGCGCAACATCGCGAAAAGTGGAAGGAATGGGGGGAGGCCTTTATCCAGAAGTGGGAAAGATCAACCTACCAAAAAATGAAATTTTTTTAAAGACTTGGAAATCCATCTAACTTACTTTCATCATAAAAAAACAATGTTTATATTTTTGACAGAAAGACAGAACGATTATAGGTGTCATTACAAATAGGTTAAAATACGAGCTATGAAAACTTCAATTGTGTACTTACTCGTTTCCAAACTACACAATTTTTTTAACCTGCAACACCCAATGCAACTTTAAAAGCCACACTCTGCACAAATTACATCCTTAGATACAAATCACACCCGAATATTCATCCAATTTCCTCTTAAACCACGGTAAATGCAGCCCCTCTTACGAGCTAATAGCGTAAAGAGCGGACATGTCGAGCGCGTCCCCGCGTCTATCCGGCCACTTCGACGGGAGCGTTAAATGTAAATAATTTAATGCAATGGGGTGTGGTCCAAGGTGGATGCGGTTGCGGGAGACATTTTGTCTCTGTACGTGAAATTTGTTGTTAGATTCATTGTGAAGTGAACTTTGGTATTGTTATATGAGAGTTTACTTTAAACTTGGCAAGAAAGGAGGCGTCTAATAAGACATAATTTGGTTTAAGAGCAGCAGAATCTTGACATCGGGTTTTATACTTCAAGACGATTCGTACCATAATTTCTGGTGTGTAAAGTATTTAGTGTGAGTTAAGGATGACATTCCAGAAGATTTTTTTTTGCATGACTAGACCAGTCCTCGCCAAGTCAATCTACCATTTTGATGTAGTTTAGGACTAAGACAAAATTTTACACTAATCCGCGATCAAGTAGTTTATGGGCCATTGACAGTAACAGCTCTTGAACTTGATCAGTGTCATTGGTCTACCTTAGACCAGTGACTAATCTTAAAAGTTATCGCTTCTGAAGATCCTTAAATTTATGTATGTTTAGGGTTAAGTTTAGTACTTAATTAGCAATTACAAGTAGATTTTTACTCAATTAACTTAGTCCAAGAGTTCATCAATATTTTCCATATCTTTCATTCTCTATCTTTTCACCTCTCTTCATCCCTTAACTTGTACCACCCAATCTTCTCAGTCTATATACAATCTTAAGTTAAGGGGAGCTGTGCTTACCTACTTATTGGTTAAGACGATTTCATATAAGGGGTGTTTTGATTTTTACAAAGGAATGCGGCTTATGTACAGGGTTGAGGGGAGATCGGTTTTATACTTCAACGATTTCTTTTGGAATTATAAAGAGTTGAAATTCTTGTTTGACGTGATTGTTTTAAAGAGAAAATATTTTTTTCGTTTAAGTCTAATATTGAGAGTTCCAGTAGAATGTGATGATTGACTTTTAGTGAAAGAGTGGTGTTATTTAAGTTAAGTAATTCCAGCTTATAAATAAGCAACATCAATAAATTACCGTCACCCAAGGGCTGGTCAAGGCTGGTGGCCGCTTTTACCGTGACCATAAGCATTGCCACACATCGTGGCAAGCCACCAGTATCTTGAGCACATTACCGGTTGACTGCGTCGAGGAAGAGTTTTTTGATACTATATTTTAGGTTATATTTTATAAGTTAGGTTAAGTTATTGTTTTGGTACATGTAGTTATTGGAGTGTCTGACTTTTACTGACTAAAACCCATCAATGTTTCTTCTTTTGTACTCAATGATCCGGTGTCGCAGTATCTCTTCCGAACAATCCGCAACCCCGTACCTTAACGCCCTGCAACCGATTTGTCCGACTAAGTAACTTCCCCATGGTGGCGTGGACCATACCACAGCCTTTTTTGTGGTCGGGAGAGTGTTAGACGTTCACTGACGAACCACCCATGTTCCCCATGTTCCTTCTTGTGCTCTTTATGTTCTGGGCTGCGGGCGGCGGCCCTGGCAGGCCTTCTGTTTTGCTGACAGCCCTTTGAGGCGCGCGTGGAACACGAACGCGCCGTCGACATGGCCTGTCGTCACTAGGCGGACGGACGAAGCTAAACATTGCTCACCGTCCACAGACATGCATCTACGGTGGCCGAGAGTTGTCTCGTGGCGCCCGACGCCCGGAGCGTCTCCTGCGGCGCATACCATAGCCTTTTTTTGCGGATGGGAAATCATCAAATAACTTCCCCCGCTCTGGGCGGAGCGGGGGGCAGTGTCAGACTTGTACTGAATAAAACCTACCCATGTTCCTTCTGTTGCCCTTATGTTCCGGGGCCGCGGTATATCTTTCGAACGACCAACAACCCCAGCAGGCGGTGGCCTTGGCGTTGAAGTCTCTTTTCATGCTTTTATTCATTTTTTGCAACATACTTAATTACCAAATCATTTACTAATACAATTACCCTCCCGACCACGTATTTATTATATCGTGATTGAGGAAATTACCATGAATAAATAATATAATTAATTGCAGCGATAATTTGCTCAGGTTATGAATTAACGTGTGCAAATTAATTCCATTAAAATGTTTTTATTTCAATCAATTTTACACGAAATAAAGTGGTATCAGTATTTAACTATTAAAATGATTTCGCTTTTATCTTCACTACTGGCGTATCCTCACGCCTATGCGTCCGATGGGTAAGGTAGAGGAGTATCTATTAGAAAAACACAAACACATATCACCAGTTCCGTGTAATAGGGGGCGTACCTATTGCCATCAACTAGCCACAAATCAAGACTGTGGTATTGGAAAATTCTTGACTGAAAATCTAAAACTTAACCCAACTCAGGAATCGAACTTAGGACTACATGCTCCGCAGTCGCGCTTGTAACCGCCAGAGCAACGGAGCATTGAAAATAAGCACTCAACAAACAGTTTTTACCTCATAATAAACAAAAGACGGATGTCGACATGTGGCACGCGGTCTCTGAAATCATTGTACGTTGACGTACGGTTTATGGAGTTGTAGCAGGTTCTTCGAAAAGGTCAGGTCAACCGGCGTGCGTGTAAGACCAGTAGGCCTACCATGACGTCTTAAAGCAGAACTTATTCCACTGAGGGAAAGAGATGGTGCTAGACACCCTGTATAGCTCTGTCTCTTTCCCTCAGTGGAATAAGTTCTGCTTTAAGACGTCATGGTAGGGTAGCAGATGTATGAATGTGGAAAACGCAAAAGGATTCCAGCAGGTGGCACTCAGTGGCCTGCCTCACTCACTCCTTTTTTACAAGGTCTATGAGGAAAAAGACGTGAATTTAAGTGTGTATGTATTTATTTTCATAACAGTGAAATTCGTAGTGTTCAGTGATTATTGATATGCATTTAAAACATCATTGTTTCACAGAACTTCAGAACGAAGTTTAATTAAATACTGATTTTCAAATGTGTGCCTCATAACAAAATTATTGTCGTTATGCATGATTTAAGCTATGTTGTTGAACTTATTGTGAACAATTATTATTAGAGTACTCTAGTTAACTAGCATAGTGAATGCATTAGACAATGTTAATTAGCTACTCAGCACGAAATTTTCAGGACGTCACGGTTGGCGTAGTATACAGTTCGATTCCCGCACGGAGCAAAAGTTTGTTTGGCCTACAGATTTGGTAACCAATGTATGAATGTTTGGTAACCATGAAGTAGGTTGAATTCCGAGATTGACGCAACGTTTTTGAGAATTATGTGCGTATTGTATAATTATTAATACACTTGGAAGAAAGGCCAAAGAAAAGATGGATGGATTGTGTTAGGAATGATATGAAGGAGAAAGGAGTGAATGATGCCATGACGTCTGATAGGGGAGAATGGAAGAACAAAACGTGTTGCTCTGACCCCAAATAGAATGAGACAGGGGCAGAAAATGATGACGTGTAATTATCACTTGATTCGGTGAAGAAAAACATCATGAGGAAGTTACCTCATGATGTTTTGTGTCATTATTTGCATGAGAGATATTATTCGAAGGCATATCAAGGTCAGTTAGAAGCCCAAGGGTGGCATAGAAACTCTGAAAACAGCTTAGGCACTTACCACGCGACAAAGAAGGTTTGAATAAAAACATTCACCTCCTTGAAAATTTTTCAGTTAGATAGAGTCTCGAAAATATACTAGTAAGCCACGAGACCAATTTGAACAGTACCAATAGTTATTGTTTCAAACTTCAGTAGTATTTTATCGAAAAAAATTCCCTCCCTAACGTATGTAACAACAACATGCTTATAAGCCCCATCTGCGTCCACAACATTACTCGGAGAACACAAAGGCTTATTGTCCAGCGCCAGAGTGGCCTCGCTTACACCGAACACTATCATCTTAAACCTGAAATTGAAAAGAACACAATGCTTTTAAAAGCATACTCCTACCAACAAAAGAAAACAGGATGCCTCCTCAACGGACAAGATACAACTAAACACTTTAAAGCTATAAAAAGATAGCACAAGCGCTATTATTAGTAACAAGTGAGAAGTGTCGGTGGACGTGCGACACCAAAAAGAATAACGTGTTCGTCGAGCATCGATTTTTATACCCCCAGAGGGAGGCGGGGTTAGTGAGTGGGCCAATCACGGCGCGGTGTGCCGACCAATCAGACGGCGGCGTAGTGCTCCGTTTCAGCGCGTCGTTTTATCGTGTAATGGAATTTGCTCGGAGTACGCCGCCTGGATTACTGTGGAGCCGAATTGGTAATGCCGGGCGACGGGTTTTTTTTTTAGATTTTCTTCTCTCTTATGTATGTTTTTTCTTCTTCTTATTGATTTTTGTTGGTTTATTTCGAGGTTATTGGTTTGTTAGTCGGGATTGAGTTAGGAATTACTTTGTTTTATTTTGGGATTAGTCGATTTTTGGCACGTTTTAATTGAATCTGCGAAATTCACTTGTGCCTTGGCTAACAACGCTCGTTGATTATTTTGTTATTAAATGTCACAATCCAGTTAGTAACACAAACAAGAAATATATTTCTAATAGATTCGATGTGACCTGAAAATAAATCTATTCCACAACTAGTTTCCTAGAAAATTCTAAACTAGGTGCGACGTCCAAGTGCGTCCATTATATCACATTGGTCCAGGCTCCGCCATTCAAGCCGCAAGTGACAACACTGAAATCTTCCAACAAAGGGCACTTTTAAAAATAAGCGCTGTACGAGAAAACGAGCATTTTTTCATTTCCCCATTATACTACACTCGGCGCTTTCCAACAATAAAATATAGTCGATAAAAGACTCGCAATCGTTATTTTTATTTCGAATATCGATAAAAAATAAACTTGCAGGGAAATGGGAAAATATGGGATCGATTTTTATAGTGGTGGGAAATAGGGATTTAAAATAGTCGATTTATCGAAATATAAGCGGTTGGTATCAATAAAAATCCTACAAACTAGGGAATCAATAAAGAATTTTTATAAAAACAAAATTTTTCTTCGAATAACTTACGCGAGTCGTGGTCGTAGCGGATTCATTAGTTGTAGATGTTTGCTACGAGCTACGCACGCCTACGCCGTAGCTCGTAGCAATTTTCGTAGAAGCGTAAACCGCTTGATTGTGTTTTAGTGATTTGCTACGTTCATTAGGGTTACTCGTTTGTGTTGAATAGTTTATTCGTGAAACAAATTGTTGATGAATCTTACTAATTAGTATTTAGAATGATTATTATAAGTATGAGTGTGTTTTTTATAGTTTCTTGTATGGAAATAATTTTAGGGGAATAAATGTTGGCGAAAACATTTATTCAAGTTGTACTTGTTGTATGGATGCTAATAGCATGATATGACTAGAGATTTTAAATATATTTTAAGTTTCGCGATGCATTTTTTCGTAGTATCAGTATAAATTCACTACGTTGGAAACTTATCTGTATCAGGGGTGCTAAAATGGCCCCTTTAGTAGAATTATAAAAGCATAATAATATTAATTAGGTTAAAATTATTAAAATACTAGCTTTTGCCCGCGGCTACGATCGCGTTAAATTCGGGGTAACACAGTTCCCCTTTCCTGATTTGTAGGTATCTGCTACCTGTAGTTTTTGCCCTTGCGCCTTATTTATTGTAATAGCAAAGCTAAGTTTTCTTCCCTCTTTCCCCCTAATATCCCACTTAAAAAAAATTGCCATGTCCGTCTCCAGGGTCCCAATTATCTCTGTACCAAAATTCATCAAAGTCGCTTTAGCCATTTAGGCGTGAAGACGTAACAAACTCACTTTCGCTTTTATAATATTAGTAAGGATTTTAGACCACCTGAACTAAACAGTTAAAATCATTGTCATGTCAAACACTTAATCCAAAAATCTATCGACACTCCCCCCTCACTAGAGAACTATCGCGTCCCCAGAGCGTAGTGCTGCAATCCTCTTTGGCAACAATCGATATTTATACGCGCCTCCAATCGGTCGGTAAGCGAGAAAGCTTGTTCTTAACAATAAGGACTACTCTAAAATCTAACATTTTGCCGCCGATCTCTCCCCGCCACTGATTTATGGTGCCTCTTACTTTATATTGGTTAGTTTTTCTTTAGTTTGTTTTGTGGGTAGTCTGGATTTTAGTTTCTGTTATTTCGACTCTTGTGCTGGTGTGAATTGTATGAGAATAGCTCGTGATGATGGTAGTTAGTATTGTGCTATATTGTGTTGACTGCACACATACATGTAAAGGGAACTGAGGATATTTGAAGAAAGCATGCTTTTTTTCGGATTGGATATCATCACACACAACTTTCCCCGCTCTTAAGTTCGTCTGCGGTGCGGTGTGAGAGTGTCTGTCTTGAAAATCAATTTACCTACAGTTTTGTCACATATTTGTGTCGTTGGCGTCCAGGACATGCACTTGCTTGTCACATATATGTGACAATGGCGTTTAAAAAGAGAGTTGGATCTTCGACCCTCAATATTCCCAGGTATATCACGCAGTATCGGGGAGAACAAGGCCCTTCAGCTTCTTCACCAGTTTAATTATTTACTACCAATAAATGGGACAAATTGAAGTTAAGACAAGGCTAAACCTACATACTTCACTAAACCAATTAACTACGGGTCATTGCGTACCTGCATAAACAAAATACATGACAAGTCATTTTTAAGGCGTTTTCAGTAAAGCTTATAACGGTTTAATGGGATTTTAACAGCCGCGGTGTGACAAGCTTATGTCATGGGGGCATCAGGTTACTTTAAAAAAATATGACAAATCTTGCTCAGTCATATATACTAATTTGGATTAAGGAGATTGAAATACTAAATAGGCCTAATTTGAAGGTATTTTGTCAGCTAAGCGACTGAAACAAAAATACTTAAAACATTTATGTCTAATAGACTATCCAATCCAAATAATACAATTATCCACACAAAAAAATCAAGCCAGAGTAATACAAAAGCATACAATAAAAATAAATAAAAAATAATTAATGTCGTGAGTCAATAAATGAAAAAATAAACAACTCAATTAGATTAGGCTACATTTATATTTATTTATAATTCATCAATGGAATAAAGACACTTACTTAACAAGAACCGTTTAACCTCTAGAGCCCCAGTGGCACAAAAACGTGCCAGTAAACAAGTATTACCGTTGAACCCCGCTGGCACAAATTTGTGCCACCAAACCCGACCGATTCTAAACTGTATTTGTAGTAAAGATAACTCTTTAAATCAGATTACGCTTACGATAAGAGCCCGTCCGGTGGTGCTTGACGGATGGTTGACGTAAATAATGGCGGTCCTTGGGAGGTTAAGCTCACTCTGAAACCCGCTTATATAGACTAGACTTTTTATTCATATCTAAGACTTCTTATAAGCATGTATTCATTGGCCTGATAGTTTGACAACTAGTCATACCAAGGGGTGTCGTATTACCTAGTACTAACTGGGTTGTGGAGGTCAGATACGCAGTCGATTTGGGTTTAAGAGTAAAATATAAAATGACTATTATTTTATCCGTGTCGAACCAAGGCCACGATACCAGCAACCAGCAACCAGCCATTCAACCACGTTGCCAATCTCTTTATCTTAATCCATGTTAATTGTTACAGATTGGGCCTGATATCTCAATGGAGCGCTCTCGCAGGGAGGTACGGTGGTTTGGTACCCGCGCCTTGGTACTGGCAACGACCGCAGGATAGAACTACGCCGCCCAGAGGTTAGTATTTAAATGATGATTTTTGTAGTGTAAGCAGCTTCATACCTTTGCTTCTCCTTCATCCTGCGAAGACAAAGCGCGGAGATAAAAGCAAATCACATCAAAGTGACAATTTTGTTTTTTCGTTATTTTATTTTTATAATTTTTTTAATTGTTTTTTAAAAACGTCGTAACTCTCCTTTTATCCATAATTGTCCATACAGACCAAAATCAGAATTGCTTTTGCAATAATTCAATCACTGCGGCCTTTCAGAACCATTTAACTAAATAGTTCAGTTAGAAACCTCTATATTCAGTCAAGTTATCCTCAACTTAGTAAGCTAGTTACTTTGATGACCATTAAATGGAACCCGTAACTGTCAAAGGCAAATGATGATGGTATACAAGTATTGAGAGGCGGCAATCAAAGCAGTATCTCTGTCAATTCATATTGTCTATGGTCAATTTGTATTGTCTCTGGTGGCAAGGATATTTGTTACGATCAGGCCATTTACAGGCACTAGTTTAGAAAAAGCATTGCGTTGTGTAATATAACATATATATTGATATGTTTCTTTGTTCTTTGAATGAGTTCACAAAAGTTGCATTATTTGTAATTAGTTACAAGGTATAATTTAACCGTTATTGTTATTGTGTACACTATCGCATTAGGTAACCCTGTAAAGATAGTCGTAAGATAGAGAAATAAATAAATAAAATAAAACATATGGACAAATTCTGATGGAATTAGAGAATCATAGATATGACATTTTGTTTAATGATTTGCCTAATTTTCAATTATTGTTGGTTTTTTTTTGTAACATAGTCATTGTTGAATGCGATTAATAAAACGTAGATTATTCAATGTAACTGTTAATATTCAATAACCAATGAGATGGTTGGATGGATGGAAATAGTGCCAGGTACAGGAGACCACAGCATGCACAATATAATTAACTATAACCTAACAAAATATCAATTTATAATATTATAGAATTAAAATATTATTTACGAACTATAATACTACCTTATACTTTGAGCAAATAGGTAGAGGGTCAAGTTTTAATTCGTAAAATTACACTAAGTGTTCAGTTAACCGTATCAAATTTCACAAAGCTAATCGCTGATCGTCACAATTCACTATTCCCATACAAAAGATACCGCTCTCTTAAAATAAATAGACAAAACACAACAATATAAACTGAAACCCAACCCCAGAAAATCCATTCCCATTTTCCCGCGTAATTTCTAAACAACACAGCCATTACTGTCTATTAGTCGGCCACAGATAATAAATGATGTCAGCAAGCTACCGGCAGAGATTAGCGCACTAGTGGGGCGTCCAGGCCTAATCGATTCTACGCGATGTATCGAAACTATCGAGTTACCGACGTGATTTTGGTGTCGGGTTGAAAGGATTAGTGATGACGTATGCGTTTTGACAAACTGTTGTCAAGTCGAGTAGTGATTTTCGTTTATTTGAAAATTGTTTCGAGTGTGCAGTTCGAATTTGGAATGGTGTAGTGTTGCTTTTAATTGGGAAACGTATGTCCAGTAAGGCTAGGTTCACATTAGGTTGGACGGATGGTTTTGCCGTTGACCAGCCATCGGGTCTAACTGTTCACATTTCAAGCTGGTACGATCTACGCTAAGCAGTATACCAATATTATGACCGTTTCGATAGAAATCGTGGCTGAACGTCCAATAATTGTGTCGTTGCCGATGTGTCATCATAATGTGAAACAAATAATGTGGAACATAAACATCCAACACCGTTTTTGTTCCGGTAAAACTGTCGGTTGAAACTAATGTGAACCCGCTCTTAGGAGTGTCAAATTATTGACCCCTTTTTTTTTCAGGTGGGATTTCATCCAGTGACTTCCCCCGCTCTGGGCGGAGCGGGGGGGCATGTCAGACTTGTACTGACTAAAACCCACCTATGTTCCTTCTATTGCCCTTTACGTTCCGGGACCGCGGTATCTCTTTCGAACAACCCGCAACCCCGGCAGGATTATTGACCCCTTGATTAGTGACTGCGATCACAGAATCCTTTTATTAGAAAGCTACCTATATTTCTTGCTTGCCATGCTTATCCCCGAAATAAAAAAAAAGAAATTGTCCGTCACATTTTTATACAACATACGACATGATATTACATTAAGATAGAAGAGCACAAAGGTACAGCTTATTTCATTAGACATTGCTATGTTTTTGTCTCTGCATCACCTTGTTGATTGGTAGAAAATGCCCAAGGCATTAAGGTAGCCTTCGTACAATAAATATGTATTGTGATACATGGATAAATGTTGTGATAAATGGAGGGTATTTAAAGAATAAAGATGCACTGACTAAGAAATGAGTATCTGCGTTTCGGGAGATAGGTTCAAATTTAACAATTAACAGAAACAACTCTTAGTCTGAATCGTTTGTGCATGCTATATTGGGAATTAGGGTAGCCAAAGCCCTGCTCAAGTGATGAAGAAAGATTCAACATAGTATTTTTTGCATATCTAAAGGAGCGGACTCCATATATTTCAGAACATTTTTCAGGAAATATCCGGTGTCTACAGTCCGGTTTGCGCAGTTTGATCTCAACTTGAGATTTAGGTTTAATAGTCACTTATCCCCACTATGTCAGGCGGTATTATGGCTTAATTGACGACATTGAAGCTTATCGGAAGGTACACACGACGGCACATCACCTACACAAAACCATTTTAACCTGGTCTCTCTACTACGGTGTGCGATCCGTAATAGAGAGATCAGGTTATAATAGTTTAGAATAGATTGACCTGCTGTCGTGTGTACATGATACAATCCGTTCTAGGTGATCCTTACCGCCTGTGTCAAATTGGTTTAGTTTCTAGGCTGTTGTTAACCATTTTCATTTATTTCCATGAGTGAGGAGCTCGTGGCTAAATTATAGCAGCCGCTCAGGTCGACAACCAATCTTACTAAGAGGTATCGTATTACCCAGTACTAACTGGGTTATGGAGGTCAGATACGCAGTCGCTCCATGTAAAATACTGGTATTCAGCTGCATACGGTAAGACTGGAAGCCGATCCCAACATAGTTGGGAATAGGCTAGGCAGATGATGTCTACAACACAAACACAAAGGGCAAAAGAACGAACATGGATGGGTTCTAGGCTGTACAAGTCTGGGAGAAGTTATTTGATGATTTCCCATCTCTAAAGAGGTCTTTGGAGCGAGAGTAACTCCATACTTAGTATATTTATCTCATTTACCTAGCCCTGTCCCAACTATGATGATCCTCCTTCTACACAAACTGGACGCAGCCAGTACCAGCAGATATTTGACCTCCACAACCCAGTTTGGGAGCTCGCGGCCTCGACCGAAACTGGTTGTCACTCTTTTAGAATTCTGTATATATGTAATTACTGTCAAACATATACAATACAATTCCTATTTTTTTTGGGGTGGGATTTCGTCAAATAACTTCCCCTGCTCCTCCGAGCAGGGTGGAGTGTCAGACTTTATGTTCCGGGGCCGCGGTATCTCTTTCAAACAACCCGCAACCCCGGATACAATTCCTACTTAATTTATATTTAAAGAACTACGTATATTTATTTTGAAGATGATTGAGGCTGTTCTAAAAGATTTACAATGATGTTTTGTCACTGGATCACTTCCAAAAAGATCTGTCAAACCAAGTCCAATCTGTCAAATCTGACATAATATATTTTGTTACTGATAGTCTTTGTCAGAATTCACAAGCGACCCACAATCTGACCGCCTAAAACCGGTAATCTCTATTTGTACACCCCGCCGTACAGCCTAACTAACAAAATTATTCCAACGGAACGTACCCCAACAACAGCTGTCAACATAACTGACATCACAAACTAACATAAACACACTAGGCACACGTTACCTCTAAACAAGCAATCACCGTAACATGCTCTGCCCTCGACGCGGCTTTAATTTTCCCAAAACCATCTCACTGACGAAACAAAAGCTTCGCCATTTCACGCGGTCACAACCGACCGAACAATGCTTTTCTGCCACAGTGTTGGTAGGTTGGGGACTTCTTTCCCTGTTATGGGGAAAAAATATTTCTAGGGGAAATTTTGGAGAAATAAAATCTTTGGAAAAAATCTCCAAGGACAGGTGAACCAAAAAAAAGTGTGATATTTAGGAAGACCGGAGTTTTTTTTTTCGTTTTATTAGTCATTTGTAATAACTTGCGTATAAAAGGAACGCCGACTGCATCGCGTCACGCATGAACGGGAACCGAAGGTACATAGTACAAAGGTTGTTTGAATAATAGATGGAATGAAAAAAAAAAAAATGGGGAATGAATTTTCCCCATTTTTTTTTGTAACTCTTTCCGAGTTACAAAAAAAAATGGGGAAAATTTAGAAACTTGATCTAACAACCCTGTTTTGCCATCACAGCGCAATTACTGACGAAACAACAAATGTATATCCATCTCTTTCGCACCCATGACATTTCGTATACGAATCAGTTCGCGCCAAATGCGGTGTCGTCGCTATGTTAGAGTGATGTCGCGCGCGCTCGTTTTAATTTTCGAATGCGGTTTATACGGAACGCTGTTTTGTTTGATTGCTCGGTTTTTGTAGCGTGTTTTTTTTTTAATTTTTGTGATTATTGACGAGGGCACAGGTGTGGGGTGCCAAACTTCAAAAGATGTTTGTTAAATGAACATCGTAGGGAAAACTGAAAGAATATGAATGTTTAATTTGAATGGTATTTTTTTACATCTTCATTATTGAAACCGACAAAGTATTTGGTCGCCTTAATTAAAACATGCTAAGATTTTATCAAGAGACTCCTAGCTATTTTGGAAATCCCTGTAGGTACCTAGATAGCGTGATTACTGATTATACCTCTTTTCCATGTTTATCATTTATATTTGTTTTTTGATGAAGACAGATGATGCAAACTATATCTATACTCATTTGAGTTTTACCGTGCATCATAATCATTGACACAAAATTCCACTTAACAAAAAATAACACAGAAATAACCATAATATTTTAGAACAAGAAATCACACCCAGAAATCATTTAAAAGTTAGTTACTTTTAAATGATTTCTGGGTGTGATTTCTGATGATGCAAAAAGCCGTTCCGGCATCGCAAAAATGCATTTTATTAATACACTTAAAAATATTTAAAAAAAAGAGCCACATCGGACGAACCGCTCTCAAGTCATGGAGGGACCATGATTTGAGAGCGGTTATATAAGTTACCGGTACTTAATTGATTGTTCATCCAAAGATACAATAATTGACGAAGAATAAATAATTGACGTGTTTGTATGCAAACACTTGGAGTTCGGTGTAACAATTCCGTAGCTAATTATTGAATAATATCTCGGCATGCAAACTCGTAAACTGCTTAACTCGTAAGCGGTTGTGTAAACAGCAAGCGAGCACTAACACAGGATTACTCGCATGGCTTCTAAAATCAATGCAAATCACACATCACTAACAACCAGTGAGAATAACCTCTTTGTTAGAACCCAAACTGTGTAATAACAGGTCAACTTTCACTGGTTGTGTATTGTTGTGCAACCACTAAACAAGAGCTTTCAAATCAAGGCTCTTGTACACAGGCTGCAGAACTTCATTATGCTGGTTTTATCATTGTTTAAACTTAGAAAGAGCACTGGGATTTTAAAATTGAACTCTATTTCGAGAGTGTTAGGGTGGAAAGTGCAATGAAAGTATTTCTAATTCGAGTGAAGTGATTCATACAAGTGTAAATCACAATAGAGAGAGCCGTTCCATTTTCGAAATTTAAATAATTTTTAATTATGTGGTTGAGGTTCCGAATTTTCGCGTTCAGCCATTATTTTTTGCATAATTAACTAAGTATTTATGATACAAAAAGTTTGTATTACAATATAATATGACGCTGGTAATCCACAAAGTGTCAGGTAGAGGTGTAACTTTTTTGCGGATGGGTTATCATCTTAAACTTCTGGCGGGGGGGAGTGTCAGACTTGTACTGACTAAAACCCACCCATGTTCCTTCTTTTGCCTTTTATGTTCCTTGTCCGCGGTATCTCTTTCGAACAATCCGCAATCCCGGCAGGATATGTGTTACAACTGAATTTCAATAGTTATGTTAAAAGGCACATATAATAGGCGGCGAGCTCATTTCCATCAACGACTTCGTGATCACAAATGCTCCAGATGAACCTAAGGTTTAGGTTTGTTTCCCAGGTTGGCCAAAATTTTATTGACTTTTTCCATCACGATATGCTCTGTCTACATTTATTGCAATAGGCTTGATCAATTGTATAAAATATGTGTAGCTGGGGAGTTTGTTCCGCCACTTCCTCTTCCCACCTAAAACACTAGGAAGTGGCGAAGGGCAGGGCGTTTTTGTGGGACTGTCTCTTGTAATGTGACGTTCAAAAAGTGCTGATTATCAGCCTAATTTGAATAAATGACTTTTGATTTTGATTGGCTCTGACCATAAATTTTAAAATGAATCCGTACAATGTTTTCATACACCTCTGTCCACAGTTATATCATTTCGAAATCTTGACTATAAAATGCACAGACTAGAGATTCGTTGCTAAACTCCGAGACGCCATAAAGTTTGAATTGAACTATGCTTAGTAGTCATTGGTCTGATCGCGTCAGGAACTGGTTTTAATTTAGTTATAGTCTCTGATTCTGGTTTGATTGTAAGCCTCTTCTGATTTGGAGGTGATATTGTTTTTTATTAACATTATCCCCAGCCGTCACGCTATCATTTACTCATTTTTCCTTTACATCTTTCTCAGACAGTCTATCCATCTTAGCATTGGTCTCCTATATTCATCACTTTTTTGGTTACCTGTGCTGCATGCCTCCTCAAATAGAAGTACACTTCTCTTCCTCCTTTTAACCTAATTAAATAAAACAACTTCAACCAAACGAATACATTTATTGCTTAGACAACACCCTGTTAAGTCAATAGAGCTTAGAACAAATCAGTGCGTATTAACAAATAAGGATTCTTTGTGGTTAGAATACTCGGAATTTTTCCAACAATCGAACACCGACCTTATTAACACAAGTATTAAGCTCATTTCGATCTTGATGGACTTGTCAGTGGTAGCCAACCCAAAAGTAACCTTATTACAATGTTTATAAAGTTCACAGTGACGTAAGATGAGTGGTAATATAAATTTGAAAGGACTCTAGCGACATATCCAATTACTGTTAGTCGATTTAAGCTTAATACAAATCGAACAACGCCTATGAATGGGCAATTTGACGGGCTCGGATAAAATACGAACGCGTTTTGTAGTTTTTAAAAAGAATTGTTTTTTTTCATAAATTTTAAGACCATTTTATAAAAAAATGCTCATCCAATTTATGGTATTTGTATTCATACCCGTTTAGCTAACCTAGAAAAATGACAATCAGCAGCAATGCAAACGTCATAGTATTTTGATTTGACATAAGCTAACGAAAAGCTGTCAAACCAGAAACTCGTTCTAGACCATACTACCTACTTTGGTTATAAAAAAACTATCCTATACTAGTCTTACGTAAGTTAAATGAGTCTTTATTCTTACTAACAGACACACCCTTGTTGCAGAAGATTCAACCACCAACGAAGAAGGTTCAGCAGGCGGTTCGCCTCGCATACGCAGCCCGACACGAGCGCCCACCCCGCCTTCCCCCTCCCGTTCCTCGCCCCGCTCCCCCCGCCTACATCCAGCCCTCTACCCTCAACAACCAGACGTCCAGGACTCAGACCCTGACGTGGACGAAAGTGACGACTTTGATAAGGACGAAAAGCGAGACCCCAATGCGAATCTGGGTAAAAGAAAGAAGAAAACCCGGACAGTCTTCTCCAGGTCCCAAGTCTTTCAACTAGAACAGACCTTTGACATGAAACGGTATCTCAGCAGTTCAGAGCGGGCTGGTTTAGCTGCGTCCTTACACCTAACGGAGACGCAGGTAAAAATCTGGTTCCAGAATAGACGGAATAAGTGGAAGAGGCAGTTGGCGGCGGAATTAGAAGCTGCAAACATGGCTCATGCTGCCCAGAGACTGGTCCGCGTACCCATCTTGTACCACGAGTCGCGACCGACGTCCATGCCTCACACACCAATGCCGCTGCACCCTCAGTTCAATGACGGAGTTGGAGGGGTGTACTTCCCTACTCAAGCTCCTCAGCAGTTGCAGCAGCTGCCAGCGTCCCCTGTGACGTCCAGGGCTCCGCTGTCCAGCCTCGTGTAGTGTTCGCTCGAGCCCGCACGCTCGGAGGACGGACATTTCTGAACATGGCCAAGACGGATGTGTCTGAATGAAGTCAGTGCGGGGACTAGTCATGTTGGGAGTTTAATTGCCAAATCGTTCAAATGTAACTTATTGTATAGGTTGAGTGTTGGTGTGACGTGTTTGGATAGGTATTGGAAGAGACAGGTTTTTGAATTGTGGTCTACACGAATTCATGACAAGTGCCGATTGTGGAAATATGAAAAAACCCTGCTTTCTACCGTCTCGGTAGACGAGAACTAAGGTCTTTATAGAACCAAGTGTGATTGAAAAAGGAACACGGTATTTTGACAGCTTTCTGACTTTATATATGATTTCAGTCTAACAGGAAGGTCTGTCAAAGTTTGAGGTAGATGGCGTTACTGTAGCTCAGTTTCAATCTGATCAATGAGGTTAAACTATATTGAAAAAAGAAATACATTAACATATTTTCAACCAATGACGACGCTTGGGACTAGCTATACTAGTGCCATTAATGTCAAAGTTACCATCATGGGGATGGTATATTGTGTCACATTAATATTATTATCAATTACTATCAAATTCCATAGTTACAAAGTTTAAATCTTTTCTGCCTCTTGTTTATGGATCTCGAAATTTAAATCCAAGTAAGAACAAGCAATCAGCTAACTTGTTGAATTAAAGCTAGTCACCACGCTTAAAGGTTTTATGGCCAGACCAACATTGCCATGGGTTCTAATCTTATCCGAACACGCCTTGACCATTTTATTTACGTGCTAGATAAATTGCAACGGCGTAGTACTACGTTCTATACGCTTTATGGACTAAAGAGGTTTTTACTTTTTTGTGATCTATGGTCTTTTTTGTTGATGGTCTGGTGGCTTGGTTGAATGAATTGTGTGTGTAGTAGGTAGTACTAAAGGTTGAACCATAAACTTTGAAAAATTATCCAAGTTTTGCGCTTATTTTGAATTTACAAGTGCAAACATAAGATTGGTGTAATGTTGCGTTGAAATGGAAATTTGAAACTGGTACGGGCAGATTGGATACTTTAGTTATGTCAAAGTTCACAGCCAATGAGTCCGTACTACTTTGATTAGATTTCAACTGGCAACGGTATAAAGTTCGTGGTAAGCCTATGTCGTTGGTAAGAAATATAAGTAGTAAATTGATTCGACAAAATGTTACGTACAAAGATCAATGTAATTCAGTGTTGTACATTAATGTAAATAAGAATGTTTTAAATCCTCCATGTAATGTAACTATTTATTTATTTGCGGATAAGTTTTGTAAATAATAGCTATTGAAAGAACTGAGTATTCGTTTTTTAAATGTAAGCTTTCGATTTTTAATCTGTTCACAGGTTGTATACCGCTTGCTATTAAGTTGGCCAGCCTGAAGTATGTGTTAAAATATGGACTCATTCAAACTTAAGGTTATCCAACTTAATAGGTACAAATTAAATATCTGTGAACGGATTGTAGTTCTTTTATTTGATTTACTTTTTGTAATTTTGTAGTCGTTGTCTAGTCGCCGTTTAATAATAAAATTTTGTTTTAATTTGTAAATGACAGTTTACTTTTTTTCTCCACCTTTTCTGACATGCTATGGAACTTTGTAACTAAACTTAGTTTTTAAAAGCTATCATTGTTTGATCTACTATTTTTCATTAATGCTGTAACTTTGTATAGTGCTTCACTTCGCTAGCTTATTCTTTGACGTTTCTTAATTATTCTTTGACTTATTCTTTGACGTTTCTTTATTCTGATATGCCAATTTACAAGAAGAAACTTCTTGTAAATTGGCATATCAACCAATGATATGTTAATTATTTTCTAGCATATCATTGGTTGATATGCCAATTTACAAGAAGTTTCTTCTTGTAAATTGGCATATCAAAAAGAACGCAAAATCATTGCGACCTTTAACATTGTAGAAAAAAAAACAAAATTAAAAAGTAAACGAACAAAATGCTCAGAATATTGTAAATATTTTTAAGATAAACTGTGTTACTTACTGTTTTTTAAGTATTTTAAACCTCAGTATTTTTAAATATTTATCCAGAGAGAAATCGATTGATTTCTAATCGTATATTATGTTTTATAATTATAAACTGTGTTGCAATGTTGCTTCAATGTAATTCTGTAATATTGCTAGCCTAAATAAATACTAATAAAAACAATGCTTAATTCTAAAATATTAATGTTATTTACTGATAGTAGTTGAATGATCTTCTTAATTGTAATATTATGCTGAGGTAAGGCGAGAAAATAAAACGAGTATGCAATATTTGTGTCGTTTATTTTAGACTAGCAATCGCCCGCGACTTCGTCCGCGTGGCATACTTTTAGGCTAATGCTAACTTAAAACCGCTTGATGATCGAAAAAAAACTTTCTCTCCCCTTTTCTTTCCTCTTTCTCCCCCTTTTCTCACTTTTTTAGGCCATATCCGTCTCCAGTCCCAGCTATCTCTGTACCAAAATTCATCAAAATTGGTTTGGCCATTTAGGCTTGAAGACGTAACAAACAACCAAACTCACTTTCGCTTTTATAAACAGTAAATATTTTCGTCAACTGGCTAGCTTTTTCCCAACTATGTTGGAGTCAGCTTCCAGTCTAACCTAATCCGACTAGCTAATAATACTATCTGATCGCCGCAACCTAGTTAATACTGGGTAATACGATAAGCGATCCCTTGGTAAGACTGGATTTCAGAGTTTGTTGGGTCACTGTATCTGTAACGATTGTCAAAGATCTACTGACAAATGATAGCCAGGACCAACGGCAACCTGTAGTTTCTATAATTAAAAAAAAAGTTGCCCCACACTAAGCATTTCTCCTGTATCGTGGGTGCGTTTACAAACATTTAAACTCACTAACACAAATAGCCAGACCCGAAACAACTACCTGTAGCCCCTGTAGGTCATGCAAATATTTGTTCCATGCGGGGATCGAACCTGCGTCACTGCGTCAACCGTGCCACCGATTGATTCGAGGGGCTGTTTTTGTAAATCTAAGAGCTCCTCAAAACTTGAACTGTTTTTGTCTTAAATATTTAGAAACTCTATAATAATCACTACAGTTTGGTTAAGAAAATCTAGTGATTGGAAAACCGTAATAAGAATCATACATTCGATTATAGACCATAATCTTACCCGAAATTAAGTTGATATTCCATAGATTCCTGTAAATAATAGAAAAGCATTTAAACGCACGTATTATATATTTATGTATAAATAATATAAATCCATACAATAATAATATAATTTATCTTAAAGCCTAAATGGCTTAATTGCCAAAAGCCTCGACCAACACCTGAGCAGGCTCTCCTTAGGCAGCTGGATCAAGGGTTTGATACAGAAAGCGGTACTTTTTGACACGGCTCGTTAGGAGGTTCCTCTCTCTGGAGCCCTGACTGCCGGTAGCTTAGACCCTGTTCCCGATACCGGTTGACTAATTTTTTTATATATATATTTTTTTGATTTAGTAATATGTAAAAAAAGAAATATAATATATCTTTATAATGTATATCCAGCGGAAAACCTATAAATGAAGTTCTAAACACCAAACAATCCCCCAACTCCATAATTAAATTACACTCGGGATCATTGCGCGTGTCACGTTATCAGGCAATCAGGATGCCAAAAAGTAAAGTAGGGTAGTTAAACGCTGGCACGCGGCGCCGCCACTAACACGTCAGCTCCGTATCCGGTCGCGTCCGGTGTGGGAGACGCGCTTCCGGTCCGGATGTAAAGCCTGGTTTACAAGGCTAATATTATTTTTAACGCTGGCAACATCGGAAGGGAAAGTGTGAAGTATGGTAATTTTTGTGGTGTAGCTGATATGTTGGTTATATATCTTTTTCTTCTTACGGATGGGTAATCATCAAATAACTTCCCCCGGTCTGGGCGGAGCGGGGGGAATGTAATAATGTCAGACTTATACTTACTAAAACCCACCCATGTTTCTTCTATTGCCCTTTGTGTTCCGGGGGCGCGGTATCTCTTTCGAACAACCCGTAACCCCGGCAGGCGGTGGCCCTGGCAGGCCCCTCTGCTTTTTTGACATCTCTTTGAGTCGCGCGTGGTACACTAACGCGCCATCGACACGGCCTGTCGTCAATAGACGTACAGACGGTGAGCTATTCATTGCTCACCGTCCACAGGCCTGCATCTACGGCGGCCGGGAGTCGTCTCGCGGCGCCCGACGCCCGGGGCGTCGCCCACGGCGGCTGGGTTGATTTGAGGGGCTATATATCTTAGGTAAGGATGAAAACTTTTGGTAAGGTTATAGAAAGAAGTTATTCTTTAAATGTCCTCTTTATCCTTACTAATATTATAAAAGCGAAAGTGAGTTTGTTTGTTTGTTACCTCTTCACGCTTTAATGGCTAAACCGATTTTGATGAACTTTGGTACAGAGATAGTTGGGAACCAGGAGACGGACATAGGCTATTATTTTTTTTAAAAGAGTGGGATATGAGGGAGAAAGAGGGAAGAAACGGGAAAACTTAGCGTTGCTATTACAAATCAATAAGGCGCTACCGAATTTAACGCGAGCGAAGCCGCGGGCAAAAGCTAATTATTAAATAAAATAATACCAGTCTATTACCATACCACTTCTGGGCAAAGACCTTTTCTCATATCGACGAGCAGTGCACGCTTGCTCAAGACCGGTTGGCGATTTCAGACTTATATTAATTAAAGTCCAGGTCCCTAACGATGTTTTCCATCACCGATGTCTTTGATGTCTAAGATAAATTTGGAAAAGTACATATGAATTCAAAAAGTTGATCGCAGTCCAGCTTGTAATAGCAGTGGGATCGTGACGTATGATTCTACGTCTAAACGCCCTACCTAATGCTTGGCCCTTGGCCATACCAGGGGACACTCGTTCACCGTCACTTAGCGTGCGCATACATCGGCCATTTTTATTTGTATTCCACCCAGTCAAATTATAGAGTCTTCATATGGAAAAGGAAGTGTTATTTAGACGACACCACCAGCTATGCAACTGGAGCTTGACCATCAAACAGTGTTCCTTCGAGCCGGTTGCATGTTAACTGTGTTGAAGTCGGCTTCCAGTCTAACCGTTTACACCTTAGTAATATAATCCTTACTAATATATAAAAGCCAAAGTGAGTTTGTTTGTTTGTTACCTACCTCTTCACACTTTATTGGCTAAACCGATTTTAATGAATTTTGGTGCAGAGATAGCTGGGAACCAGGAGACGGACAAAGGCTAATTTAAAAAAAAAAGTGGGATGTGAGGGAGAAAGAGGAAGAAAAGGGAAAACTTAGCGTTGCTATTACAAATCAATAAGGCGCAAGGGGAACTGTGTTACCCCGAATTTAACGTTAATAATGTTATTTTAAGCGGAGCTCCTCCACAACCTACTTAGTACGAGGTAATACGACACCCCTTGGTAATACTGGTTGTTAAACTTTCAGTTCACTATCTGTAAAAGCTATCAAAGACCTTCAAATGACAGCCGGGACGTGCTTTCCGAGGCAAACTCGGTCGATATGTGCTGGTCATCATACAGAAGAAGGAGATCGACATGAGCGGATGTTATTCTTTAGCCACAAGCTCCTCCGAACAAGTACCTATTATTGTGATTCTCTAATTCAAACTCAAACTCAAAGCATCTATTTCAATTAGACCATTACAGGCACTTTGGAAAGTCAAAAACAAAAAAAATGAAGTTACTAAATTAAATTAAACTTTACCAATACAGTTATTTCATTACATCAGATTGTGATAAAACATTTAATTTACTTCTTGTCTCATTAATTACGAAATAAACTTAACTACTCATTCATGAACGAATTAATAAAACAAATACAAATTAATGTAATTTCCACTTCCGATAATTTGCACATTAAGAATGACGTTACATTGGATCAATCATCGAATTTAATTAATATCCGTTATCGCCATTAACTGACCATTCACAAATATATCAATTTAATTAAGCGATTCGCGATATTAATTCGATTATTACCAGTCGTAAAAAAGTTACAAAACAGTCTGTTTTACCGCGTAAACGACGCCATGTCACGAACGCCCTGCCATTATCATAAAGCAATTTGGATTTTATCGTTAAGTAATAGAGATTACATTGGTTTATCACGACAATCCTCTAATTACCGTTATGCATCCCCGGAAACGTCACGCCATACCGTAATTTTGTGTTAAAATGAACCTTATAATTGCTATGCTATGATATCATTTCCAAAAACTGGCGTTGAAATTTTGATAGTGTCTCATGTGTTTTTTGGGCGAGGGAAAGTGCACTCTGCCTAGTTGATTTCATAGTTTCCTTTTGATTTTTGTGGGTAATTTTAGCGCCATCTATGACTTTATTAGATCAAGTTAGTGCGTCGAGGAATCTCAATTTAATTAAAAATGGTGGGTTTTTATCGGTTGATCGCGCGTGCTTGTAAGTGTTGGCACGCTCCGATTGTCGTTCGGCGCGCGTCGGGGATACTCCATGTTGTTTTTATCAACTGTCACTTAATTATCGAAATTGAATTTGGAACGTGCGCTCGCCATGTTTCAGTTTTTATTAAGTGCAGCTGTTTCTTTGATTTTCATTTGCTAATGAGAATTCTTTTCATGAGATATGGATGTTGAATTAATGGATCATATTTTTGATTTGACGATTTAATTTTCTATCCAGGAAATGCCAGTTTTTTAAATGATCACTCTGTAAAATGTTGATAATAGGTTAACTGAATTTGTAGGTGCATAGAAAAAATAGTTGACAATTTTATAGCCAAAGAATATTGGATACTTTAAAAAAATAACCTTTATCACCCCCTGGAGTATCATATTGTTTACATTATCCTTTTAATTGCTTGAAAGCGTCCAAAAACTCCACAGTATCAATTAATAACATGTTAAGAGGTAATTTAGGTGAACTGTCAGTTATTGTAACAGATAACACGACACGAAGTCCTTAATGGCAAACTCGATGTCACACTACCCATGTTTTAATGACGACGGAAAAATACGGAACTAAAATTAGTTTATGAAACTTTTCACTTTATTTCACATTTGACAAAGACACTAGCGCCATTATTAATCGCAATATAACTTGGTCAAGTTATACGTGTTTGTATTTAAAACTTGTAATTATTCAAATTTGGAACGGCAGATGCGTTTGAAAATGATAATCGATTTTGTATACGCGGCTAAGTTGATTAAGCATTTTAGAAATTATCTTTAAAGAATTTTGGACTTCATGTTTTAGGAAATAAAGTTTTATTTATAGAATTGATAGGTATTCTGAGTTGTCAAAGTCTTTTTCTTTCTTTCCATTTCAAAACAAATGTTATTGTGTTTTTTAATAATGTTTTCGGATACATTTCCGAGGGTTAACTTTGAACCGCAACTGAGCAGTTTATGGCGTGTTTAGTTAAAAATACAGTACTTAACAATTATACGAGTTAATGACGCGTGAAAAACAATGATACTTTAAACAATTTAATTTAAAAAAGCGGATAGCACATTAATATATGAGTTTGTTGAATGTATTAATTTACTCTTTGTAAGTATTATATTTAATAGTTACATTTACATATCGCGTAAATAGAATGTTTTATAAATGAAACTAAGGTTGAAAATAAGATAAATATCATTATAATACTCAAACCATCGATTAAATACGTCATAATCCTTTGATAAGGAAAGCTTATTGACTAAACTATTTAAAAGGATCTGTAAACTCAAAAAAAACTTCTTAAAAGTTGTTGCTTGTTTTTTGAACTTAGTACTGACAAAGATCATTGTGGAGTATTTAGTTTTTAGTTTAAGGGGCTCCCTACGAAAAGAGGCAGCAAAAAAAAATACCCAAAAAAATTATATGCAAATCTTTTAATTCATTGTTTTCTTGCAGTTTTTTTTTAATTTTTTGTTTATTAAAATAAATACAGGCAATATTAAAAAATATATTTTTTGTGCCAATTAAACTTGTGCGTTAATGAACATGAAATTACCTTACATACCAATCGCTAAAGAATATAAAAAATATAATGATGATAATTTTTTTAAGCTTTTTTTAAGTCCTTAAAAAGGTGTTTAACTAAATAAAATGAGCAGATCTATAAATAAAAGGTCAACATAACCCATCTAGATAACAACTTAAAAGAGTTCTCTTTTTTCAGATTCGAAATCGACAATTGACTCCCCCCGTGAGTATCAGACCTTTACTGACTAAAGACCATCCGTGTTGCTACTTTTGCCCTTTGTTTTCCGGGGCCGCGGTATCTCTTTCGAAGAACCCGCAACCCGCCACAAGACGCTTGAGTTAAGCTCAAACAGGCATGATATGATTTATATCCTGTTTTGACTTTCACATAGTTGCGGTTGGTCATATGTTCAACTTAAAAAAAAACAATAAGAACCTCGCCTTAATTCGTTTCTAATCGCTGGGCGTTCTTCGCCTACAATTTAAACATATTAATACTTAGTATATAACGTTGCTATATAGTAAATAGGCGCTCGTCTGTGTAACGAGCGGATGTCGTGCAACCTCTGTGTTTACAATCGGTACACTTTTCGCTATCGTTAAGGGATAGTCAGTTTTAATATAAGAAAGCAAAGTAATAACTGAATCGACAGATAGACGTTCTCGTGTTCTAATAATAAAACCTTTTACATATTTATGGATAACATAAAAACTCTGACACCAGATGAAGCGCCTAATCCTTACTAATATTATAAAAGCGAAAGTGAGTTTGTCTGTTACGTCTTCACGCCTAAATGGCCAAACAGATTTTGATGAATTTTTGTACAGAGATAGTTGGGACCCTGGAGACTGGCTATAGGCTATTTAAAAAAAAGTGAGAAGGAGGGAAGAAAAGGAGAGAGAAGATTTTTTTTTTCGATCATCACTCGGGTTAAAGTTAGCGTTAACTCTAAGTAACTAATCCATGCGGACGAAGTCGCGGGCGGAAGCTAGTCTTACGATAAAAAACGAAAGAATGAAAGCGGGAATTTATAAAAAAATATAGTCCGCCATATTGTATCATTGGGAGTCCGCCATATTGGATTTAGAATGACATCACTTAGCTTATAATGTATTCACCATTGTCACCCAAATTAAAAATGTATCTCAATCGGAAGCTGGACACTGGGTCAAACTTAACTTCTAAGTTAATAAACTTTATTAATTAAAAAATATTTTAAATAGAAAGTCCTTGTAAAGTTAAATACTGAGTGGTGTTAAAATAATAATTTATAATTTAGCTAGCTTTGCCCGGCGATTTCAACCGCTGCTCAAGTGTCCTTCTGAATATAGAAAGAAGGAAAATCCGTTTATTTAACACAATGCTACAAGTGCACACAAAGAAACCAAACAAAAAGTACCTAAACATAAAATCAAATTAAAAAAAAAAAACTTAAAACTAAACACAAAAAGAAGATAATTATTGAGTCTCACGGCTGCGCCATAAAGGCAACTAGTGTCCGACGCTGGTTCTCTACTGCCACCCTTATCACTTAGAAGTATAAAAAAAGATTACTACCGATTCTCAAACCTACCAAATATACATAATAAAGTTTTATAAAAGTCAGACAAACCGTTTCAGAAGAGAATGGCAACTAAAACTGTGACACGAAAATTTTATGTAAGAAAAAGATATCTGGTTCGGCTTCCCCTTAAGGATCGCGCAGTAATTTTCACCCACTTCTAATAACTTGGAGTGGTTCCACGCGGCTCTCCGACGATCACGCCATTACTGGCAATTTAGTGTGTCTGTACACGAGCAACCAAGCAAGACTTTGCAAGAGTTGATGAGCATGGAGATGTAAGCGGTACTCATGGGAGTATAAAATGGCCGCGTTAAAAAAAACTGCCTATGCAAGAAAATCTTATCTTGTTTACAGTGAGTCAAAATGGCGGCTTAAGCAGAATCATAATAGGTTAGTAATATGAATTACGTTAGGACAATTCACAATATAAACTGCGTCTGCGTCCATTTTAAGAATTTTAAAGTAATTCATATTATTTTCCTACTAGCTTTTGCTCGCGGCTTCGCTCGCGTTAAATTTGGGGTAACACAGTTCCCATTTCCTGCAGGTACCTGCTACCAGTAGCTTTTGCCCTTGCGCCTTATTTATTGTAATGGCAAAGCTAAATTTTTAATAAAAAAAAATAGCCTATGTCCGTCTCCAGGGGTCCCAACTATCTCTGTAACAAAATTCATCAAAACCGGTTTAGCCATTAAGGCGTGAAGACGTAACAAACAAACAAACTCACTTTCGCTTTTATAATATTAGTAAGGATTACATAAAAAGGCACAGTTTAAAAAAAAATTGATAACGTGTTTACATACACGGCACGCATATCACCGAAGGTTTGAGCAAAGGGGTAATTAATAGTATCACACATTCCCTGCGCCATCATTTTCAAAGAACTTTCAGCTGGTGCTTTGGAGGCCTAAAAGATCTCGAAACTAACCTACCCTTTAGTGCGTTTGAGACGATAGATCCTCCCGCAAGGAGTAAAACAACATGATTATATTCAACGCACAATACAAAAGTCCTGCAAGAGATTTGATAGATCTCGTAATGCAACGAACGTGTTAACCCACATTTCCCCACTTATGTGTAAGTTCCATGTAATAGGGAGGAAACCTATTGCAATCAGTCAGGCACGAACCCATATCATGGAAATGCCTAAAAAAAATCACTTGACGGTTTACTGCTTGAAAAATGTTATTATACTCTAGACGAGTTTCTTAATGACCAATCTCTATAATCATCATCATCATTGTCCTACCTTGTCCCATTCTATTTGGGGTCGGCGCAACACGTTTTCTTCTTCCATTCTCCCCTACCAGACGTCACGGCATCATTTACTCCTTTCTCCTTCATATCATTCCTTACACAATCCATCCATCTTTTCTTTGGCCTTCCTCTCGCTCTCCGTCCTTCAACATTCAGATCCATCACCAATCTCTATAATGCTGACTTAAATTTTAATATTTACATTAATATTGAATTAATCTTTCGAATTGAATTAACTTTACACTTTGGTATGAATTTAAATAGTGTGTTTTTTTATATATTTGTATGTCAGTCAACTGACAAAACATACCGCATTATATTATGTTTTTAGATCTTTTATGTTATTATAACCTCTTTTTTTATGAATAAAAAATGATTCTGATTCTGATTTCGCCTTTTTGTGAGTCTACCATATTATATTTAGAATGACGTCACTTATTCAACCATCCATTTTCATTCAAACTAAATCTGTGAAAAATCTCACCCCAATCGGCAACTGAAAAGTGAGACAAATTCTACTACTTCGTTTATTAACTAAGTTACAGGATAAAAATAAAATTGTGTTAAAACAATTAATTTCTTGTCTTGTTTTGGGCAGGTGTGTCCCCATACACCTACCCAAAGCAAGAAAAGAACTTACTTACACTAACGCGCTTCTAACCGCGGTCAACATACCAGTTGTTTATTGACTCTATCGAGTTGAACGCGCCTTTCTGATCATGGTGGGTCCTTATTGGTCGCTAAATACTTTAGCTATCAGGCATATGTTAATAATTTCATATTTCTTTTGTTAATCTGTTTACTTAGACGGTCTTGCGTTATTTTTGTTATGATTTGTTATCGAAAATGAGTAATAAGGTCGTGCCTGTCATTCTTGTTATACATACTAGTACTACTTGTAATACTCACACTAGGCGCTTTGCTATATCTATATATACTATGTTTCCAGTCACGGACTAGCGATATTCTATGTACTTATAATACGATACCTCTTTTTTGATTTCATTTGACCAACAACACCGTCATGAGGTCCGAAAACAGAGGACGAATTAAAATAAATGATAATTATCGTCTATGGCATAGTTTTTATCATCAACCTAGTGAAAATAATTGTCTATTGACTTAACCTTCCCATTAACCAGCTGTACTCCCACCAATCTACGTCCGTACCGCTACTTATCACAAATTATCAACTCCTGCAAAATTTAACCCGCTGCCTGCAAACAAACACACAGAAGACCGTTATTACATCACTATCTCGTGGTTAGATCTAACTCAACGATGCGCGATAATGAATTTTTGGGGGCGAAGCGTGCGCCGGCGCAGGCCAGCGATTTAGGGTTGACAAGCTTAGAACAACGATGTTTGGGGTTATTATTTCGGTTAGTTGAGTATTAATTAATCGGTAGCCTCTGTGGCTTTTGTCGATGAAAAGACATTTAAATGATCTTTACGTTGAATGAAATAAGGCACTTTTTCCTGTGATGGACTTTTTGGGACAAGCCTGCCATACTATTGCCAAACAATCACCAGAAAAGTTGAAGTTCGATGAAGTTCCGGGGAAACAGTTTAACCGTTTCAGATCCCGCAATAAAATCCACGGTTGGCGCAGTAGCTGAGCGATCGACTGCTGCGCTCCATGTCGCGGGAACGATCCCCGTACGGAACAAATATTTGTATGGCCTACAGATAGTAGTCCGGATCTGGCTGTTTGTGAACGTGAGTTTAAATGTTTGTAAACCATAAAAAAACCGGCCAAACGCGACTCGGCCTCGCACACCAGGAGTTCCGTACAAACCTGCGACATAAACGGCCATATCTCTTGACTGTATAGACTAAGAGGGTTGATTTTTTCACAGCTTTGAGAGACTACAGATATATGTATATGGTTTTAATTTCAACTAGATGCCTTTCTGAGATAAGGGGTCTTGACAGATGGACAACAAAGTGATCCTATAAGGGTTCCATTTTACCTTTTGAGGTCCCTAAAAATATGAAATTGAACAGAAAAGAAAAGCGGAGGAGTAGCAATAAAAAGTCAGTTACGTAACTGTATATAGGCATCATCATCTGCCTAGCCTTTTCCCAACTATGTTGGGGTCGGCTTCCAGTCTAACCGGATGCAGCTGAATATCAGTATTTTACATGGAACTGCCTATCTGACCTCCACAACTCAGTTAATACTGGGTAATACGAACGATACCCCTTGGTAAGACTGGTTGTCAGACTTTCGGAACACTGACTACCTGTAACGACTGTCAAAGATCTACAAATGACAGCCGGGACCAACGGCTTAACGTGCTTTCCGAGGCACGGAGGAAACTCGGTATGTAACGGGTGGTCACCCATCCACAAACCAACCTAGGCAAACGCGACTTAACCCAAAGATCGACCCGAGTGGCTACTATTTATTTAGCCACGAGCTCCTCAACTGTATATAGGCATAATCCTTTGAAATCATTAGTATGGTCTACACCACTACAAGGTCCTTTTACAAATGCTAATCCTTACTAATATTATAAAAGTGAGTTTGTTTGTTACCTCTTCACGCTTTAATGGCTAAACCGATTTTGATGAATTTTGGAACAGTGATAGTTGGGAACCAGGAGACGGACATAGGCCATTTTTTTTTAAAAAGTGGGATGTGAGGGAGAAAGAGGGAAGAAAAGGGAAAACTTAGCGTTGCTATTACAAATCAATAAGGCGCAAGGGGAACTGTGTTACCCCGAATTTAACGCGAGCGAAGCCGCGGGCAAAAGCTAGTAAAAAAATAAAAATCAAATTCATTTATTTCGGACAACGGAGATCCATATTTTGTTAGTATTACAAAACGGCTTATACTCTAGTGTTAGTATTAAAGATAAAATAAAACATCAAAACAAAGGCTGACAAAGCAGGAACAATGTGTCCTACTTTATCAAGCTCCAAACAAAATGCCTAATATTTGGAGTACAGCTCTCCGCCACAGCTCTCAGGATATAGCTGCGACTACTCCGCACTCTGCATAGCAGCGACGCAGTTTTTTTGCGCATTATAGCGTGAAAGCCATCGGATGTTGAACAACGAACATCGGATAATGGTACCGCAACAAAATCAAGAAATTATAAAAAAATAATACATCATGTCGCGATTTTATCGTCAGTACCGCAACCCATCGTATTTGCCCCAAGGGTGAATTCTTACGCATTCAACAAATCAAGATGGCTTCCCCGAAAAACATATGGTTAGTAACCCCATACAACGATATTTTGGACGAATCTAATTAAGCATCCCGATAAAAAGTACAAAGTTAAATTAAAAAACATAATTTCAAATAATTTATGGCGGATCATCACGGCATGTTTCCCGAAAAATGTGTATTATTTTTGTTTATAATTTATTATTAATTAAAGTTTGCATTTTAAGTGAGTATTTATACTGACCGATACTAAGTTTAACATGTTAGGTTGTGACGTTAATTTGATGCAATAAAATAATTAATTAATGAGTTATGGAATTTTGTTAGTGATGCCGGTCGTGTGCGCTAATTACTATATTCCTTTTTATGCAATTTCCGGGAATATTGTGGTGTGCATTTCGAGCGCTTTCTCTTATGGTTACCTGGTGTCATGAAACGCTTACATTTTTCGACAGTATGGTCATCAACTCATTAGTGTCGCATGGATCGACGTATCGTACCGTCGATTTTTTTTTGTTATGGCAAAATCAAAATTCATTTTTTCAAACTAGGCTGTTTATCAACACTATTTGAATTTCAATTACACAAGACAGTCCCCTAAAACGCCCACCCTTCTTCACTTCCTAGTGTTTTAGCTGGGAAGAAGAAGTGGCGGAACAAACTCTCCAGCAACACAACTGGCGCATAGGTTTGATGAACTAAGTGTGATCAAAGCTCCAGTCAAGCTTGTATAGTTCCCCGAACCAACCGAGCCGCCGCCGCGGGACACGCTCCGAGCGTCGGGCCGCGAGACTCACCGTAGAAGCGGGTCTGTGGACAATGACCAATGGGCAGCTCACTGTCCAGCCATGTGACGACAAGCCGTGTCGTTAGTGTTCCACGAGCGCCTCAAAGAGATCTCAGCAAAACAGAGGGGCTGCCGGACCACCGCCTGCCGGGGTTGCGGGTTGTTCGAAAGAGACACCGCGGCCCCGGAACATAAAGGGCAAATGAAGGAACATGGGTGGGTTTTAGTCCTTACAAACTTAACTGTCACTCCCCCCGTTCCGCCCAGAGCAGGGGAAGTTATTTGATGATTTCACATCCGCAAATATAGAACCACTGACAATAATTTACTATGGAAATTCTTACTAGTATTATAAAAGCGAAAGTGAGTTTGTTTGTTTGTTACGTCTTCACGCCTAAATGGCTAAACCGATTTTGATGAATTTTGGTACAGAGATAGTTGGGATCCTAGAGACGGACATAGGCAATTAGAATAAAATTGAGATGTGAGGGAGAAACAGGGAAGAAAATGGAAAACTTAGCATTGCTATTACAATAAATAAGGCGCTAGGGCAAAAACTACAGGTAGCCGGTACCTGTAAATCAGGAAAGGGGAACTGTGTTGCCCCGAATTTAACGCGAGCAAAGCAGCGGGCAAAAAAAGTTAGTAAGGAAATAAATACCAAAACAATTAAGGGTGCGTTTCCACTAATGCGTAATTTATGTTGAAACGCGGCGCGGCACAAATCCAATTACGCAGTCGTGGCGATCGTTGATAAGGACAGTATGCTGTTCATCCACGCTGGTTAGTGACCAGCGTACATTTTGATGACTAATTGGATGTTAAGCATTTGCAGGAGTATTTGAATTTGAATTTGAACTTTATTTGGGGGCTATAAGAAGAAAATCTTCGCACAGTATACGCTTTGTGCACGCGTATTTATTTTACTCAAAATCTTTGGCGATTTGCGCCTCCACCAAATGTAGTAACTGCTGTTTTACTACTTGAAATAAAGCGCATATAAAGTTTTAGGATTACATAATTAAGATCATATTTTAAAAAGCGCATATAAAAGTTTTAGGAATATATAATTTAGATCATATTTTAATTTATATGTCACACTTGTTATATCAAACTTCCATTTCTATTCTATTTTTAAAACGACTGAGTATTAGAACGTTATGCTATATCAGCCAGCATTGCTTAGGTTATAAAACCTGTTACAGTACCTAAGTAGTTGTGTTTCCGTTACTCAAAAGGCATAAGCAGAACCTTTATAGGATCACGATTTTGTCCGCCTGTCTGTCTTTCAAGATCCTTTATCTCGAGAACGCGTGATGGTATCGAGTTTAAATTAAAACTATATACTCAAGTCTATTAGTCCCTTGGAGCTGTGATGAAATCAATCTTCTAAGTCTACGCAGTCTAAAGATATGGCCGTTTTATTTCGCAAGTTTGTAACGGAACTCTCGGTGCGCGAGTCCGACTCGCACTTTGCCGGTTTTTTGTTAAGAGCGCAAGAAGCTATTCGCTATAGTTCTAATTCCTGTGTGAGAAAGAGATGGTGCTAGACACCCTGTATAGCTCTGTCTCTTTCCCGCAGTGGAAAAAGTTCTGCTAGACGTCATGGTAGGCTGATAGGTTTATTAAATAGTTTACCTAAATTCCTTAGGTATATTCCTTACTGATTCAATGCTGAAAACCTGTCTGATATTCCAACAGACAGGTTTTCAGCATTGAATCCGTCTATTCTACCTATGTGTCGTAGGAGGCTTTAAAGTTTACAGTTAATAGGTCAAACGGAGCGAATTAGACTTCATCGGTACGAAGTCCGAAAAACCGATGACACAAACCCGGTGGTTAGCGACACTGGATTTTTCGGAGTCCGGTTTTAAGGCGTGGTAACAAGCTAATCTTTAGGTATTCGCGGAAGTGAGGCTAGCTGCATACTGGGCATGGTCTGACACAAGTACACGACAGTATTGCATCGAAAGAATAGAAATAAGGTGGAAAATATTTCGGTGTTTGATTAAATTTGAATATCATGTCCGCCAAAATGTAGGTCATTTTGCAGTTTTAATTGAATATAAAATAAAATACAGTTCCGTGTTTGAAAAATTTTACATATCTCTTTAGTCTATAAAATTTCCTTTCTTATAGATATAAAAAATATGATGGTTGTCAAAAATTTTTTCGTGGTCTTTTTAAACATTTTTTTTTGTAGTACTAGACCACTTTCGTAAACTGATTTTGTTTAAGTCTTTACTTTATGTATTGAACTATACATGGTATTTTTTTTGGCTAGTGGCATGTACAGATACGGCTAACTTTGCGACGAAAATCTAGACGTTTTACGAAGTGTTTGCTTAGCACAGCGCCTTAACAGATGTTGAATTGAAATACAGTCAGAGACAGAACCGTCCGCAGTCCATTTTGCCCGATCTTTCACCAAACAGTTTTTATCCAACATTCCGTCGTTATTTCTCGACAAAAAAACATACAAAACCGGCCAAAAGCGAGTCAAACTCGCACACCGAAGGTTCCGTACAAGCTTGCGACATAAACGGCCATATATTTTGACTGCGTAGACTTAGAAGGTTAATTTTTTAAACTCACATTTTAACTTGATACCTTCACGCGTTCCCGAGATAAAGGGTCTTGACAGACAGACAGACGGGCAACAAAGTAATCCTATAAGGGTCCCTTTTTTTTGTTTTGAGGAACAGAACCCTAAAAATGCATTTTTCTTAATGCATTAATTGTTTGTGCTCTCCTAAATCCTCTCAAAAAAATATTCTTAATTCTTGACCAACTTCTACACGATTCTATTTTTAAGGCGAGTCAGAGTCCCCTGGTCTGCATAAAATCTCTGACACCAGGTAAGACACTAAACACCCGAAAAAGAAAAAAATAATGTTCTTTGATTGGTTCATTATTTCACTATTGAAATCCTTGTTTCAAAATTCACGCAAAAACTCGTATCTAAATCACGGTAAAATAAAACTCTCACACATTTGTATAGGTCATCTTTTAAATACAAAAGTCCTTATCTTAAAGTTTCTAAAGCTTGCTAATACGGATGTATAAAAACTTATCACACCGATCGATGTGTTTCAAACATTAAACTCAGTGGTGTCAAACTGGCGACAATGAGCGGCCATTTTATAAACATACGATTCCAATTTCAAATGCAGCGTGCAAGGTATAGCTGGGAGAAAGTACTGATGCGTCAAAATTTAAATGATAGTGGAAAAGCTTCTGTGGTAGTGTGTAATCCTATGTATTGTTATTGTATACTGATACGGACATTTAGCTGGTGGATATTGCTTTAGATAGTATACAACAGGTAATTATTTTGGTAGTCTATCAAATTAAAGTTAAAGATATCTTAATTAAAACAAGTTGAAACTGACACATCTATCCACTTACCAAACAAAACCAAATAAAATCAATGCCAACAAAATTTAAACAATTAAATACCACTAATTAGTTAAATCAAAACAAATTGATGTCTCACCAAACATTTTAAACACTGAAAATACAAAATAAACCATAATAAATCAAATGTTGCCGCAACAATAAATTCATGATAAACTACACGGAAAAGCACCGAAGTAACCGAAGTACTGTTTATTGTGTAGTGAACCGTAATTGGCACTTAAATTTATATAGAATTCGATCATTTTCATTTAATTATTCGTGTGATAGACAGAATACTTGATTGATTGCTTTTCCAGTAATACGATATAATTATTTGCGCCATCTATTGTGAAATATTTTCAATTTACTGTCCATTATATGTGATCGTTTAAAAATTAATTGGAAAATGGAGTATTCAATTGTTATTAAGCTTAAATAAATTATCATGAATGGTAGATTTAATTAATGTGCGCCGGTATTAAATGCTGATATTTATGTGTACGTTTGTGAAAAGATTTACTTCCCGTTGCTAATGCGTTTTATATTTTTTTATTTTTATTTGTTTATTGTGAATGTGAAGACCATGTGGATCATTTCTTCTATTTACTTTGTTTTTTGACGATAGTCTGGCAGTTTGAGTACTATAAGCGACCTACACAAACGTCCTTTTTTTGGTATTGTTCGTCGTGTCGTTGAGCTCCTTGGGTTATGAGTTGAGCTACACGATAACTGACAAATGCTTGCACTGACTGGACAGGTCCACTCAGTCTGTGTGGTGCTTTCTTAAAAAGACCATTTCAGACACTATCTGCATAGTCCTCATGTAAGTTGACCAAGATTATTTTGTCTAGACCTTAAAAGAGACTATGACCTCTGAGTTTGTTTCGGCTGTTTCTTCTCAGAGTAGTCGGGTACGAAACACCGGCCTCATCTAGTTTTAAAAAAAAATTACGTGTAAAAGTGTTTGTGAAAACCTACTTGCAAAATAAACATCATTTATCATTAAATTAAATGTTGAATGAATATGTGTATTCTTACGAATAATTTTTATTTTAAATAAAGAGAAATTGTCTAAAATTTCTAACTAAAATAAAAACGATCAGTAATTTCTTGTTGCCATACCTAAGAGGGAGTGTCCAATGACACCTCGCTGTTTTGAAATAAGAATGCCGCGTTCGCAATTTGAAACTACGAATTACATGTTTAAAAAACGTAGGGAGCCGTATTTTTCTTTTTTGCATTGAATACTGCGATATTCATATATCTGTACAACAAGATTTTATCCTAAAATCGTCTTTAACACCTTCTAAATAAAGTATTACTTTTATTCAGAGGGCGGTAAACTTTAGTTGGTCGAATTACACAAAGCCGTTTATTTTTCCTTTTGTGAGTATTAACGCGTCGATTTGGGCGTTAAGTTCCTTTTTTGAAAAATGAATAGGTAAATAGTGTTGGGTCGTGTTACAAAGCTTCTAAATCATAGATATTTATTCGATTGTAGACTTAGTATTACAATTCTAATGGCTTGAACAATAAGGTACATTTTAGAGGTAGTCTATGATATTTAGAAATAAATTGTTACTCAAAAGCTCTTTTATGGAGTCGTTGATTGAAATTAGAAACGAATCACTTTATATTTTAAAACGTATTAATGCTTGTTTTTTTGTTCGACGTTTTATTTCTTTCGCAGATCATGAGTAGAATTGTGTGATAATTTCTTGGATTCGACTCACATTTAACTGCAGTCAAATACACATGAAAAAGTGGAACTGGATTTTATATTGAAGTTTAATTAAACTTTGTTTAATCTTTATAACATGCTCATAACTATTTCCAATCTAAATATTACGAAGTAATCGCAGCGTTATTTTCTTATAAATGAAGAAAACAAACTGAAACAATCACCGGTATCGTGAAAGCTCTCATGGCGATTGTAAAGCAAAGTATTGTATAACCTCAAAATATCAAAAATACACTAAACTTAAATAATGAATAGTTTCTATATCTCCAGAAGAACACGAAAAAGAAAATAGGTACATAATATTAAAATAACGGTTGATAAAGAAATAGTGACGCAACTTATTACTTTTAATTTACCATCACAATAGTGATGTTCAGTATATCCGTTACGAGCGATAGTCGATTAATAGACACGTATAATTAGTTGCCTAGCATTAGGGACATTAAAAGTGAGATCTCAATGTCAGGGGTGAGAATGTCACCTTTAGTTTAATTGTTGTGGCAGTGACATCTGCCGGTTTTTGTTGATGTTTTATTGAAGTTGTAGATAAGAATAAGTTTTATTTATTGTTTCATTTGGTTTAAATTAAATTTTGTTAGTTTGAGAAATGTAAATGAAAATGAAATTTTTTTTTTCTTGTAGCGAGAACAAGTCAATCCTTGTAAATATATTTTTCAACTGATTTATAAAAAGGAGTAGAAAAAATCTTTTTAAAAAACGGCCGTTTTTTAAATTATTTGTTACGTCATAACTCCGTGATAACTGATCCGTCCGTTTTGATGTTTACATTCAATACCTACAAGAATTTGTATGATGTATATGTATTTGTATCATACCAAACTTGAAAGCCTGAAATAAAGAACTGTTTTCCAAAAAACAAAAACAAAAAGTCAATGCAACAAACATAAGTCACCGACTTCCAAATACAAAGTTTAAAAAAAACGCTTTTTATTTGTTAAATTTTCGCTTTTTATTTGTCTTTTCAGTTGTTAAATTTTAAGTAATTTTTTTTCACATTTTCTTTGTTCTTTTATTTAGGATTTAATTTTTTTTTTAATTTCCTCGTGATATTTCTTCAACTTTTTAAACTTAGAACGATGACTTTAACAAAGACATACACATATTAGTTAACGTAACATTCCATTAACATTAATACACGTTTTAGCTTCAAGTGAATGGATGGTCGATTTTTAACAATTAATGCTCAAGGGCCGTGGACATCGGACATTAATTCTGTCACCCCTTAGTGGGACGGCGAGGTATGTGACGTTTGACTACGTGGTTTGGGGACTTCGGGCATAATTGTGGTAATTTTATATCCCAAAGACACACACAGACAGATTTTCTATATAAACAGATTATCTCTATTTATAGAGATAAACTCCACATGTAGTATACCCGGGGGTTGCGGGTTGTTTGAAAGAGATAGGCTCCGGAACATAAAGGGAAAAAGAAGGGACATGAATGGGTTCTAGTCAGTAAAGGTTTGACTCCCGCTCCGCCTATTTAATGATTTCCCATTATTAGAAAAAAATGTGTACTATATACATTACTAATAAATAAAGAAATTAGGTCAGGCCTTTACCCAGTAGTGGGGCAGTCCAAAAATCTTTAAGTCGCTGAAAAATTTACCGTCAGATCATAGGCAACATTTTGTATTCATAGATGAATACTAATAAACCAGATCTTAGTTAGTTCTGGTTTATTTCTTATAATTATTTTAGGTATCCATTAATCACATGATGTTTTTTTTGGCATTTTTTGACCCTTCCTCCCCCTTGGTGATACGTGGTGAGGTTTAAGACTACCCCTCCCCCCTCCCCTCTATATCACGTGTATTTTTTCGTACCTGCAAAAAATCTATTTTTTTATTTATAAAAAAATTCTGGTATAAGTATCATCTAATTCTATTCTAGAAAATTAAAGACTACTATAATAAACGTTCAGAGGTCGCGCTTTTCGGTTGAGTATCGCGCGCTTGCCGAAAAAATAAGTACACGTGATATGATACTTTATCCCCCCTCCCCCCTTGTGATATTTCGTGATTTTTTATGGACCCCTCCCCCCCCCTTTCGAGCCTCACATGATTAATGGACAGCCCCTAGTCTCTTTAAACTTTTTACTGTTGATTCTGGCTGAGGTCGATTTATTTTTCATACAAAGTTTTCTAACGAAGTCTCTTCATAGATAGATAGATAAAACGTTCATTTGATGCAACAAAAACACAATACCGGAATTAAAACAAAAAAGCCAACGGAGAAAAAAAGAAACGATTTATGAAAAAAAAGGTTAAAGTTAGATAAGCCCATAGACATTTAGTCATATCACACACATTTATAACGGTCGCCCACTACTGGGCGGTGTGTGTCTCAAGGTTTCACCAAATGGGAGACCAGCTCAGCATAACGCAACCTCGCATCTTTACGCATCTTCCAACCTTCTTCATCAACCTTTTCTTATTTCGTCTCGGAGCACCTAAGAAAAAGGACATAACTAAAATGGCCCAAGTCCACACTCTTCAAAGCAGTACAATATAATTTATCAGTTATAACTAAATGAATAAAGCAGTTGCCAGTGGTCAAAACACTCCGTATCTAATTGTAATTTTATTTAAATGGCAACACCGGCGGGGGCGCGTGGCCCACATTAAGGGATGATATTTCAAATGGTGGAGATACGCATCTCTGCTTACCCCTAGATGTGTGCGCGTGATGATATTTTAATATTAGTTTTTGGTAAGCCGTTTTTTTACGTGTGGTTGTTAATGTTCAATTGAGTACCTAAGGGGATTAGTGTAATCGTCTAAAATTGTAATAATTTACATATTTGCATAGACGCACTATTAAGCGGACACTCACTACTGATTGGCATATTATATTCTTATCAAAGTTTGAGTAGTCTGGGTATTGAGAAGCTTGGAAATCTGGGAGCTGCACCCTCCTTTTTTAAGATGGGAAATAAAATGGGTTTTAGTCAGTACAAGTCTGACACTTCCCCCCCGCTCCGCCCAAAGTGAGGGAAGTTATTTGATGATTTCCCACCCCAAAAAATAACAATTATAATGTTAGTAACCATGTCAGTTTAAATACTTAATAATAGTCCTCCTAGCCGTTTTCGGTAACGGCTTCCAATCTTACGAAGAATATTTATTCGCATAAGATTTTTGGAGTCGGCTCAGCACAGCATGACTTCTTCTATACTTCTCTATTCTTCATCCTTTCTAGCCATATCTTCCTCCACACAGTCCATCTATCGTTGTTTTGTTCTTCCTCTAGTCTTATTCCTCAATCCACCTTCATACACATGACTTTCCTTACAAATAATACCACAAATGTACTTAAAAAAAATACGCCTTCTAGCTGATCGGACGAAGCCCCAATTTGGAGGTAGATACGAACATTAATCTTAGCTCAAAGCCAACGTTAATAACGTTACTTTGGCAGCGCTGTATTCGCGTTTTTTGTTACCATTCGCTGCGGAGTACTGGGGCACTTTTTAATTCTTTTGACGCTCGTTCGGGAGGCGAGTGTGTTGAGAGGGCTTTACACTGGATGTGGGGTATGATCAAGATCCTGGTTTAGTAAAAATTCGGGAATGATTTGATCGGCCCTTTATGATCTTATTCTGGTTAGATACTGCTCAGTATTCGTTTTTTTTTAAGTTTTAGAACGTCATCCTTGAAATCACTTCTTTTTTTTAAATCTAGTGGATCAAAATCACAGCCTTTTAAATGACTAGTTCCAAAGTTATCGTATTACTCTATAATGTCGGTTGTTAAAATCAAATAGGCAGTCGCTCCATGTGGAATAACGATTGACAGCTGTACCTATCTGGCTAGACTGGGAGCCTAATCCTTACTAATATTATAAAAGCGAAAGTGAGTTTGTTACATCTTCACGCCTAACAAATTTTGATGAATTTTGGTTCAGAGATAGTTGGGACCCTGGAGAACGGACATAGGCTATATAGGAAAAAAGTAGGATAAGGGGGAGAAAGAGGGAAGAAAAGGAAGAGAAAAATATATTGTTAAAAAAAATGGCCTAATTCATCTGTTGTATATGAGGGGGCTGAAATCTATAACTCTATGCCTATAGTAATTAAGGAATCAAAATCACTTCCAACTTTCAAAAGGCTACTCACGCACCACCTGAACAATCCTAATAATATTATAAATGCGAATGTTTGTGTGTTGTGAATATGAATGTTTTTAATTAGGACTGTATGGATCGAGTTATCTGAAATAAATGAATTTTATTTTATTTATTTTATACATCTTACTTATCATAAATGCAAATGTTTGTAAGGATGGATGTATGGATGTTTGTTACTCTTTCACGTCAAAACGGCTGAACGGATCTTGGTGAAATTTGGCACAGAAGTAGATTATAGTTTGGAATAACACAGGGTATTTTTTTTTCGATATCACGCGGGCGGATCCGGGTCCAGCTAGTGTAAAATAATTTGAAGTTTTTAGCATTTTTGTTTTAACGTAATTTTAGTTTATAACTATGCGAAACCGTTGCCTATTTTAATTATTTTGTTTTTTTTAATTGTATTCCTTTTGGGTGAAATAATTTTTCTTAAACCGTATCTATGCGAAGACAAATATAGAGGGTAGATGATTGTGATATATAAAAGCTAATGTTTAATGACTTATTCCAGTTATCTGTTTGACAATGATCTCTTACCAGTAATCATTCTTTAAAAAAAAACATCATAAATATTCATAACATTAATAATTGGGCTACCTAAACCTCGCCAGACTAGCGAGAAAGCATCTTTATTTACTAAATATGAACCAGTGATGTGAAAAATCTATCGATAAAATGATCATTTTATTCCGTGACCATTGAAAATTGTGACAATTGTTATAGTATTTTAGGATCGTAAAAGTAAATCACGTTAAAATATACCTAACAATGTTTTAACTATATTCTAAAACATGATATTGCATCAAACTTTAGTCAATTGAAAGCATATTCATTAAAGCTTTGAGTTCTTCCTTTTATATCTAGTGTTAGCTTAACTCTTTCTATATGATGTTAATTATCATTCAATTAGTATATATATATCCTGTTGAATACAAACTTCAAATCAAATCTAAATATTTTTATTTAACATAGACCTACATGGGCACTTCTAAAACGTCGAGAAAAGATGCACGGTTCGGGTTGGTCGTTTCCTATGGAGAAGAACCGGCAAGAAACTCCATGGTTACTCTTTTAAAATCATTTGGTTTTACAATGTTGTTGTTACAGTGTTAGTACTTAAGTATGATATGACAGCGTAGGCCCGACAATTAGTCTTTGCTTACTTTACAAAACAAAAGTTAACAAGCGTCTAAGAATCTAGAAGGCCAACCAATTTCAATTTCAATAAGCTTTAATATTCCAAAAATAGATCAACATTAAAATAAAATCGACTCACACATTGCTATCGCGTCCCATCCCTATAAGCCGAGATATTTTCGCATCAAGCCTGCACGAACCATCGTATATCATTTTTATCATTTTTATTCAATCCTTTGCCGAAACCGTACTTTTAGGCGAACTCTTTTAATTCATTTTACAATGATAACTGCGGACTGGCTGCTTTTTTTTTGTTCAACATATATTACTTTGGACGGAGTCTATGGCTTCGGTGGGGATTGCTCTCGTTACGGATGGAGTATTTGGTATTGAAGTGCAGCGCGATGTTGCTGGTTGTTCGAAAGAGATACCGCGGCCCCGGAACGTAAAGGGCAATAGAAGGAACATGGGTGGGTTTTAGTCAGTACAAGTCTGACACTCCCCCCGGCTCCGCTCAGAGTGGGGGAAGTTATTTGATGATTTTCCATCCGCAAAAAAAAGTGCAGTGTGATTCTTTAGTTATTTTTACGTTTCACGTCTCTTCAAACGTTTCTCTTCACTAGGAACTTCTCCTGTATCGTGGGTGCGTTTACTAACAATTAAACTCACATACACGAACAGCCAGACCCGAAACAACTATCTGTATTTTCTATATTTTAACTATCTGTATTTTTTTATATATTTTCGTTTTTATTTTAAATTATTATCTGGCTCGCCACCTGAACTGTTTTAAAACCCGCTCAACTACCGAGAATCATCGGTACCTCACAACTAAACGACGATACATCGATGGATATACATCATACATATTGTTTATGTAGGTACATCCCTACTAATCCCTACTAATATTATAAAAGCGAAAGTGAGTTTGTTTGTTTGTTACGTCTTCACGCCTAAATGGCTAACCCGATTTCGATGAATTTTGGTACAGAGATAGTTGGGACCCTGGAGACGGACATAGGCTATTTTTTATAGTGAAAAATGAGGGAGAAAGAGGGAAGAAAAGGAAAAACTTAGCTTTGATATAACAATAAATATGGCGCAAGGGCAAAAACTACAGATATCAGGTACCTGCAAATAAGGAAAAACTGTGTTACCCAGAATTTAACACGACCGAAGTCGCGGGCATAAGCTAGTTTTCCACCACTAAAATCAACCTCCACAAACAACCTAATGTAATATTTAGTGTTTGATAGACGCTTAGTCTCAGCCTAGTCTGAATTAATTTTGAGTAGCGAACGCGCCAACCGCAACAGTAATACCCATCTGACGTAAATATCAGTTATGCAGTCATTAGCCGTACTCCTGTATTTATGGTCACGCTGACGCCTATACCCGCTCGACGGCCATACACGTCCATACACCCCACACGTCGACATCCATACACGTTAGGTTTTAGCGAGAGAAATGTTTTTTGATTAGTCGATTTTCAGCCGTGTCCTCGAGATCATAAAGGTGTGTTTTAGGTTTATGTGATTGTGATTTATTGGACATTATTATTAGAGTTTTACAGTTTATTTAACAAGGCTTTTGGTATGCTAAAAGAAGCGAAAACATACCTTTCGCTGATGTGTCTTTCCATTAAAACTAACAGACTAAGTTTCGGAGTGTTTAAAGGATAGTAGCTGGCGCCCGCGGCTTCGCTCGCTTTAAATTCGGGTTAACACAGTTCCCCTTTCCTGATTTACAGGTACCTGCTACCTGTAGTTTTTGCCCTTGCACCTTATTTATTGTAATAGCAAAGCTATTTTTCCCTTTTCTTCCCTCTTACTCCATCAGCTCACTTTCAAAAAAAATGTTAATTAGCCTATGTCCGTCTCCAGGGTCCCAACTCTATCTGTACCAAAATTCATCAAAATCGGTTTAGCCATTTAGGCGTGAAGACGTAACAAACAAACGCACTTTCGCTTTTATAATATTAGTAAGGATTACATTGTTGTGGTCAGAGTGTAAAGTAATATAATAAAGGATAAAATGGAAACCTTATTGGATCACTTTGTTGTCCGTCTGCCAAGCCCCTTTATCTCGCAAAAGCGTGAAGATATCGAGTTGAAATTAAAACCATATACTCAAGTCTGTAGACGCTTGGAGTTATTTATATTTAATTAAAACAAATTAATTATTGTGGATCTAAATATTCGTAAAAAGATCGATGCACTTGTTATTTTAAAATCACCGTATTCTTTTTTCATTTTATTTGTTTGTTACTTTTAGCTTGTTTTTGAAGCGCATTATTATTAATTTGCATGTATGCTGTGAATAACGCTGTTGATTACATAATTGTTAATTTTAAGTTTTGTTTATGCTTTATTATGTAATTGTTTGTTGTTCCAAATAAAATAAAATAAAACCATATACTCAAGTCTGTAAACACTTGGAATTGTGAAAAAACCAACACTTTAAATGAAAACCATATACTCAAGTCTGTAGACCCTTGGAATTGTGAAAAAACCAACACTTTAAATGAAAACCATATACTCAAGTCTGTAGATCCTTGGAGTTGTGAAAAAACCAACACTTTAAATGAAAACCATATACTCAAGTCTGTAGATCCTTGGAGTTGTGAAAAAACCAACACTTTAAATGAAAACCATATACTCAAGTCTGTAGATCCTTGGAATTGTGAAAAAACCAACACTTTAAATGAAAACCATATACTCAAGTCTGTAGATCCTTGGAGTTGTGAAAAAACCAACACTTTAAATGAAAACCATATACTCAAGTCTGTAGATCCTTGGAGTTGTGAAAAAACCAACACTTTAAATGAAAACCATATACTCAAGTCTGTAGATCCTTGGAGTTGTGAAAAAACCAACACTTTAAATGAAAACCATATACTCAAGTCTGTAGACCCTTGGAGTTGTGAAAAAACCAACACTTTAAATGAAAACCATATACTCAAGTCTGTAGATCCTTGGAGTTGTGAAAAAACCAACACTTTAAATGAAAACCATATACTCAAGTCTGTAGACCCTTGGAGTTGTGAAAAAACCAACACTTTAAATGAAAACCATATACTCAAGTCTGTAGATCCTTGGAGTTGTGAAAAAACCAACACTTTAAATCTACGCAGTCAAAAGATATGGCTGTTTATGTCGCCATACATTAGCTGGCGCCCGCGGCATCGCCCACGTCATATCGAAAAAAGGATCCTATCTGGTATTCCTATCCTATCATCCTCTGTGCCAAATTTGATCAGGATGCGTTCAGCCGTTTAGACGTGAAAGAGCAACAAACGTCCATACATCCATCCGTCCTCACAAACATTCGCACTTATAATATCAATAGGATTTCAGACACTTTTGTGGCATGTAAGGTACTGAGTGTTTCGTCAGTAAAAGCCTGACTTCCCCCCGCTCCCCTCAGAGCGGGGGAAGTTATTCGATGATTTGATTTCCCATGCACAAAAAAAACCTTTAGGTAATTTTTTTTGGCCCCATTTGACTACTGAGAATACTTTTATTTTCAATAATTATTTTACTAACTTAAATTGGACCTCGACTAGTAGAAAATTCTTATATTTTTAGAGGACAATTTATTTCTCTTTTTTATTACAAATATCAAATATACCTATCAATAAGTACAGAGATAATTTTATTTTTAACTTATAAAGTTTCTTGTAAAAACATTAAATTTTTTCTAAACTTAAGAAAAAAATATGTTTCTCTTAATTTATTGGGGTGCAATGAACGTAAAGGGCTGTATTGATGACTTAATTATCATAACTCTGAAAAACCATATTTGTTACGGTCTCAATTTATATTTTAATCAACAAATAACATTGACGACACGGTTGGCTGAGCGATCGACAGCCGAGCTGCGTGTCGCGGGGTCGATTCCCACACGGAACAAATATTTTTATGGCCTACAGATAGTTGTTCCGGGTCTGGCTGTTTGTGTATGTCTGTTTAAAGGTTTTGTAAACACACCCACGATGCAGGAGAAATTCCTAATGTGGGGCAATGTTTAAAAAGAAAGTAGACAAACATGACATGAAAATTACAAAAAATATAAGAAATTTTTAATTTTGTAAGTAGCCGCTTCCACCATAAAAATTAACAAACATTTCGATCATCTTTCTTATTTTCCAAAATACAAATCTACCTTATACCGTTACAAAAAAAAAAAAACTCGACCCGGCTACCGTCGGCAGACAAACACAAAATAATACTAATACCCGTAGAAAACAATGGCTCCCATCATAGTAACAAATACAGACGCCATGTAAAAAAAAACGTCTGTATACTACAATAGCTCCCGACTTCGCCCGACAAAGATCCGATCAGAATAATGATAACATCATATTTTTCGTGCCGGCTAGGTTTTGGGTGGGTTAAGTTAAGAGAGGTCGCGATTTGCGATTTACGTGGTGTATTTAACATATCGTCGGCAATGTGCTAACACCTTCACACAAGTTTATAGTTCAAATGTATGAAGGTAATTCCGATCTCCGAGTTCCATACCTCAAAAGGAAAAAATGGAAGCCTAATTAAAATATATATTCAAGTCTCGTCCCTCGGAACTGTAAAAAAACTGAGTTGTATTTGTTTTTCATATTAATAATGTTCTGAATAAAACAGAAGACAACGTTTGATGAAATATTTCAAAAATAAAAACCTAGGTCTTTACATAGCATAAAATGAAGTCGCTTCGACTTTCTGTTTGCTTAGATCTTTTAAACTCTTAAACGTATTTCAGTGCTGTTTTCAGCAATATTTAGAGTGATTCAAGGGGAAGGTTTACATGTATAATATCCCAATCTACATGGATAAAAACCACGGGATGTAGCTAATTTGATTGTGAACGGTTATAGTATGCGTAATCGCTTCCCGCTCCGCTCGCCGCCAACTCTCATCACCTCCACCACAAACCGAGGGAGCGTTAAGGGTGCTTCACACGAGTTATTAGCCCTTTTGTAGAGTGCTCTTATATTTCACGCACCGCTGCGGGCAGTCCGTGTGGCGAGGCTTTTTGTTGTATGTCCAGCGGGTAAATGATCGGTATTGATTGCTAATGGGAGTAGATTCGAGTATTCACTGTTGATTTTTGTTGGAAATGTTTTTTTTGCTGTATGGTGTTTTGGGAATAATATTTATTGTGCGTGATTTGAAGACGAAAGTGACGGTTTATCAACAATAACGATTGTCAAGCTTACTGGGAAGTTACATCGGATTATATCCTAGGTACTGCATTTTTTAAAGCTTTACTAGCTGCTGTGCCTAGTGGCACCCCCGCTACTCAGGTTTCCTTCTTTGAAGTTGGCTACCCTTATTACTTAGGGGTATGAAAAATAGAGTACGACCGATTCTCAGACCTACTGAATATACATATAAAATTTTATGATTCGTTAAATTTCAAAAAAGATGTTCTACGGAGTTTATGGTGGCTTTAAACCATCACATCAGCAATCTCATAGCATAGAGCAGAACCGCCTGACATAATAAACTTGAAACGATTTAAAAATCAACTTTTCCACAAGACCACTCAAAAAGCACCGAAAACTAAACACAAAAGTAAAAAAAAACAACCGTATCATATTTTAAAATAAAGAAAACAGTTATTGGCCAGAAAAGGTCCATTGTAAACTAAAAACGGATTAAATCCGGCTAATTTAACAAAACTAGAATCAATGGCGCACAAAATTGCAAATGTTTGTCTATGGCCGCAAGATGGCAGTTGTTAGAAGCGCGCCAAAACCCTTTGGGATCTGTCAAAGTAAAGCAGATGGCGGTAATTTGCAATAATAACGATTGGTTGACGATTTCATTGTTGTTTATTGCAGTGTGATAATTGTTTGGACAAGATAACTGTATGCGGATGACAGTTATTAGATTTACAATACCTTGTTGTATGTTTGATAGTTTCGATTGCTCCCGAGAGGAGTTTATAAGGCCATTGGTGACAGCTGGAGTAGCTAGAGAATTATTGACGATAGGGTCCATCTTTGGTAAAGCCGCGCTTGCATAGGTTGGTCTGTGGATGGGTGACCACCCGTTACATACCGAGTTTCCTCCGAGCCTCGGGAAGCACGATAAGCTATTGGCCCCGGCTGTCATTAGTAGAACTTTGACAGTTGTTACAGATAATCAATTCCCCGACAGTCTGACAACCAGTCTTATCAAGAGGTATCGTATTACCCAATACTGACAAGGTTTTGGAGGTCAGATAGACTGTCGCTCCATGTAAAATACTGGTGGGTATTCAGCTGCATCTAGTTAGACTGGAAGCTGACTCCAACATAGTTAGGAAAAGGCTAAACAGATGATTATGGTGACAGCTGGTAGAAATAGAGAGATAACTACTAATAAAAAGATGTAATGTACCGGGCAGCCGTAAAATTGATTATCCGTTTATTCATTTTTTTACATACTTATTCTTTATTTTTTTTATATATACCTATATGCTCGTAAATAATAAAAATACAAAAAATAGAAGCCCACTGGTATCAGGAACAGGGTCCAAGCTACCGGCGGTCAGGACGCCAGAGAAAGTATCCTCCTAACAATACGAGCCATGTCCAAGAGTACCGCTTTCTGAATCAAACCCTTGATCCAGCTGCCTAAAGAGAGCCTCTTCAGGTGTTGGTCGAGGCTCTTGGCAATTAATCCATTGGTTGTAAAAAAACTGTAAATTGATCATAATTATTAAGGTTTATCTTGAAATAGTTAGTGGAGTAATACTGTGACCGAGTGGAGTCTTAGGGCTGGTGAGAAAAGTGTTGGACGTCTGACACGAGATAGGTAGACGACATTGCTGCCATTGCGGCAATACCCTGGAAGAGGCTAGCACTAGAACGTGGAGCTTGGCACAAGGAAAGGGAGGCCTTATCCAGCAGTCGGTGACGTCAGAATTTGGATGATGGTGATGTCGTATTGTGAAAAAATAAGCTCCCTTACTGCGTATTTTATAACTGTTTCTTTATTTCTATACCGATAAAAAAAACGTCCGTTTTTATTATTGTTTTATTTTATGAATGTCCGGCTCATTACTTTTTGTACCATACCAACTAGTTATTATGTCTTGTGACTGGGACTGTTGCACCATTTTTATTTCCATTCTACTTTAATATATAAGCATGTCATCTATAACTTCTAATGTTATAGAACACTAGCTTTTGCCCGCGGCTTCGCTCGCGTTAAATTCGGGGTAACACAGTTCCCCTTGCGCCTTATTGATTTGTAATAGCAACGCTAAGATTTCCCTTTTCTTCCCTCTTTCTCCCTGACATCCCACTTTTTTCAAATAAATATTAGCCTATGTCCGTCTCCTGGTTCCCAACTATCTCTGTACCAAAATTCATTAAAATCGCTTTAGCCATTAAAGCGTGAAGAGGTAACAAACAAACAAACTCACTTTCGCTTTTATAATATTAGTAAGGATTAGAAGAAAATAATATGTATTGTGGAAGATAATTTATAAAGCATAAACAAGATAGATAAAATTCTTTCTTCTTTCCTTCGATTCATCATTTTCCTGCCCTTGTCCCATTCTATTTGGGGTCGGCGCAACACGTTTTCTTCTTCCATTCTCCCCTATCAGACGTCACGGCATCATTTACTCCTTTCTCCTTCATATCATTCCTTACACAATCCATCCATCTTTTCTTTGGCCTGCCTCTCGCTCTCCGTCCATCAACATTCAGATCCGTCACTCTTTTAGTCACATGTGCTTCATCCCTCCTCATTACATGTCCATACCAAGACACACGACTCCCTTTCAATTTTTCTGTAACAGGCGCAACTTTCAAACTTCCTCTAATATACTCATCCCTTACTTTATCCATTCTCTTCTCTCCTTCGAGTAAAAAACTAATTTTGAAAATCGACCCACAATAATTGATGGAGTAATCGCGTAACAAACATATAAAAAATATACAGACGAATTGAGTACCTCCTTTTTTTGAAGTCATACAAAAGTCACAATAAACCACTAACTCACTTTAAAACCAAATAAAAAATAAATAAAACATTCAGAATTTTTGCCCACACGAACCAAAAAACCCAAATTAATTTGTAAAAGCTCAGCTATCAATTACATTGTTAAAAACCGTACGCGTGCACATAACCTAGTTATAAATAACGTTACAAATAACGGAACGATAACGATGTAAGTCCGCTTTGAAGTCGTTAATTATGGTTGCCTAAGGCTCCAGTTACGTATTACGCTTGATTTTCAAACTATGTGGGTGGGTTAAGGTGATTTTACACTGCGTGTGTGCCTCGGTTTGAGTTTATTTATTTGTGAAAGACAAAAAGAACAAGTCAGACATGCAAGTCTGTGTCGACGGCGCGTTCGTGTTTCACGCGCGCCTCAAAGAGAGTCAGCAGGCATGCCAGAGCCTCCGCCTGCCGGGGTTGCGGGTTGTTCGAAAGAGATACCGCGGCCCCGGAACGTAAAGGGCAATAGAAGGAACATGGGTGGGTTTTAGTCAGTACAAGTCCGACATGCCCCCCCCGCTCCGCCCAGAGCGGGGGAAGTCATTGGATGATTTCCCACCCGAAAAAAAAAAAAGACATGCAAGTGTATGAGTATTACTTACCTAAGTCATTGTGTTTTGGGAGGTTGTTCTGATTGAATATATGTAGAATAGACAATGATGATGCAGTGAAAATGTCAAGTCAACCTTTCCTCAGCTGCCGTTTTGACGGCGCCTTCGTGTTCCACGCGCACCTCAAATAGATGTCAGCAAATCAGAGAGGCTTGTCAGGGCAGGAGAAGCGGGTTGTTCAAAAGAGATACCGTGGCCCCGGAACACAAAGGGCAGAAGAAGTAACATGGTAGGTTTTAGTCAGTTAAAGTCTGACACTGACCCCGCGCCACCCATAGCGGAGGAAGTTTTTTTAATGATTTATCATCCGCAAAAAAAACCCTCTGCTTTGCTGACATCTTTTTGAAGCAGACGTGGAACAATAACGCGCCGTCGATACGGCCTGTGCACTGAACGGACCAACAGTGAGCTACCCATTGCCCACCGTCCATAGGCCCGAGGCCAATAAACTGCCAATATCAGTTGCTAAGAATAGTTATCGGACTTACGGACCACTGACCACCTGTAACGACTGTCAAAGATCTTTGAATGATAACTGGGACTTAACGTGCTTTCTGAAGATGGGAGGCAACTCTGCATGTGATGGGTAGTTCACTCATCCATGGACAACCCTTAGGCAACCTAAATGTCAAGTTTATCGATATAAAACTTGCTTAGAACACCGTCAATTGAGTCCTATATAATCATACGTCTCGTGAGTTTAGTCTAAGTTGAATTTAGAAAAAGAGGCTTAGGTTAGCCCACAAAATACAAAGGCTTTGGGATAAAACAGTAACTTGTTTGTTAAAACTTTATGCACAAGTAAAAACTGTACAAAGGCGGACTTAATGCCTTAGGCATTGTCTAAATAGATTAAGTTACATTAGAAGTGATCTTTCACGCACACAGGCATACAGCACACATGCATTCAAATCACAATCATACAGTCCACTATTTTTAGAATCGAAGGTGTAAGGCGAATTTAGTACGAAATAAATATCCTTTGAGTAAAGACGTATTTGAGTGTTTTCTTCAAATCATCAATCAGATATAGACCTTATTCCCGTGAACGGCATTTTCTACCGGTCTACCTTACTGTCTTACCTTGTCTGTCACCTGCGTCTTTGTTTACTGCTCTGCTCCTGTGGTTAGTAGCGTAATTTTATAAAGCTCATATTACTCACCATTAATGTAGCTTTCTAATGGTGAAAGATTTTTTTTTTGAGTTATATTGTGGCAAATAAACAAATTGTACCTCTATAAATAAATAAAATAAATATCTTGGGACAACTCACACACGGCTATCTGATCCCAAGCTAAGCAGAGCTTGTGTTATGGTAACCAGACAACTGATATACATACTTATATAATTTATAAATACATACATATTATAGATAAATCACACCCAGACACAGAACAAATAATCATGCTTATACTATATTATATTTCGTTTAGATTCACGAGGTGGATGTGAGTGGATATGTCTGGAGGCTCTTGACTGGGAGGACATACACAGCTTATCGTAGAGGTTCTCCAGTAAAGTCTGGTGCATAATACTGACATCCGGCGTGCGTGTATGACAAGATTTATAACCTAAAACTGTGGATGAAACAAAAGAAATGTGCAAGGATTGCAGCAGGTGGCGCTCTGTGGTTTCTATCTACCCCCCTTGTGAAAAAGGCGTAAGTTTATATATGTTTGTATTATTGGAACCCCGATAGAGGGGGATTCATTTATGGATTACTAGCTGGCGCCCGCGGCATCAACCGCGTGATATCGAAAAAAAGTATCCTATGTGTTATTCCAGACCATAATCTACCTCTGTGCCAAATTTCATCAAGAACCGTTCTGCCGTTTTGACGTGAAGAGTAACAAACATCCAGACATCCTCACAAACGTAATGAGAAATGACTCAGGGTTAAGACAGTGTAAACGAACCTTTAAATTTTTCAAACATTACAATTTATAATATTATATGTGCTTTAAATTATAAGGATCGTTCATTATTTAATAAACATTTGATCTTCATGTCTTGTCAGTATTACAAGCGATTGTATCTTAAATATTTATCTACCTAAGGATCATGTTTTAAGCTGGATCTTTGTTTTGTTTAATCAATAAAGAATCGTAATGCTAATAAGGGTCGATTGTGTTTGTGCAAGACGAAATATGTACATACCACGCCTTGCAAATCAAAGAATTAGTTATCAACTAGGCGTTGTTGACTAATTCTTCTATTTTTTTTTTTGCGGATGTGAAATCATCAAATAACTTCCCCCGCTCTGGGCGGAGCGAAGGGGAGTGTCAGACTTGTACTGACTAAAACCCACCCATGTTTCGTCTTTTGCTCTTTATGTTCCGGGGCCGCGGTATTTATTTCGATCAACCTACAACCCCGGCAGGTGGTGTCTCTTGCAGGCACCTCTGTTTTGCTGTCATCTTTTTGAGGTGAGCGCGGAACAATGACGTACCGTCGGCACGGCCTGCCGTCACTGGACTGACGGTGAGCTACTCATTGCTCACCATCCACAGACCCGCATCTACAGTAGCCACATCAACAAGGCTTTGTAGACTAATTCTTCTTTGATGAAAGATTTTGTCGTCGTTTCGCTCATGAATTAAAAGTTCTAACGGCGAAACTTTTGTAGCAGAAACGTTCTGTTGACGACTTGTTCGTGAATATATCGTTTTATCGTCAAATCGTTCGTTAGTCCTGGGTTCGATTAATATGTTGAGCAAAGTACTATTGGTTATTACTAATTGGCTCGCTCCCAATTAAATGTGACTTAAAAATAACTGCTGAAATGTGGCTGTACAATTATGTACAACTCTGCCGAACCCTTCAAACTCAAACTCAAAGCATTTATTTCAATTAGACCATTACAGGCACTTTTGAATTTCAAGAAACAAAATGAAGCTACAGTCCCGGTCACAAGGCGTAATAACTGTAGTGGCCCATTCCAAAGCGATGATCTCTATGGAGAAGAATAGGCAAGACACTCCATAGACACTCTTTTAAATTATAATATTATTACAAAATCGTATTTACATCATTCATGTTGAGATTATACAAATATGTGAGAACGATGTAGAAAGACGTGCACAGTAAGAGCATCCAAAGTAAATAAAAAGCAAAATTCAATTTAAAATGTAAATAAATTTAAAATTACACAAAATAAACGTGAAGAGTTAGAAAACTATACTAAATAATTTTACACATACACATACCTTTTATCAAGGGAGAAAATACACTTTGTGTATTTTAGGTTAAGTAAAATATCATATAGTTATTACCACAAAGTGAGGTCAGTGGGTCATCTTAGGGGTGTCAAACTGAACAAAACTAAAACTGCACAAAAACTTCACAAACTGATTTTAAACACAATAACAAGCACAAGTGGCCAAGCCAAGCCGAGATCCAAAGACGTAATGAGCGAAAAAATGACTGTTGAAGATGAAATGACAGAAAGCAATTCGAAATATGAATATTTAAAAATTTAAAAATCAATGTTGATCTAAAAGGAAAGAGGCTGAGGCAACAGAGAGGGTAAAATACCCACTCTGTTACATTATTATATTTATGGAAAAAGAAACCCAGTTTTTATTTGAACCATTCAGTCTGCAGCAGACCTTTGGCAGAACTCATAATCACATGTGCCCATTAACGCAGAATTAAAAAGCGCCAGCATTTAGGGGGGAGTAATAGCTAAATCATGTAACTTTACCCCGTGCCCCTTTTGTACCCCTGCTTCACCCCTATTGCCTCATTTAGGGGTGTTATGGTAATATCATATTGTAGGGTAGCAATTTGTTTGTTGGTTTATTAGTGATCATTGAGTTATCTTAATGTTTTATTTAAATCTGTGGATTTTGTTGGTTTAGTTAGCGAATTAAATACGGATTGATATAAGAACATTGTGTCAAATGACTGCTTCGTTGATGTAGTGGTCTGGAACAAAATTTGGGTTTATTTCTATACCGGCTTTTGCCCGCGGCCTCCCTCGCGTTAAATTTGGGGTAACACATTTCCCCTTTCCTGATTTGCAGGTACCTGCTACCTGTAGTTTTTGCCTTTGCCGCTTATTTATTGTAATAGCAATGCTAAGTTTTCCCTTTTCCTCCCTCTGTCTCCCTCATATCTAAATGTTTTTTTTTAAATTGCCTATGTCTGTCTCCAGGGTCCCAACCATCTCTGTACCAAAGTTCATCAAAATCCTTTTAGCCATTTAGGCGTGAAGACGTAACAAACAAACAAACTTAAAGAACCGAAAAACCATCTTAAAACACTTCAAACGCCACCAAACTAACGCAGTATTTACCAAAGTAAACGAACTTAACCAAACATGAAAGTCCATACAAAATAAACACACAAGGCGCATCACAATGCACTCAACTACAAAAGACTCAGCCATTCGATCATTTAGCTACTGTTTATGATCATTAAACTACCCCAAACACCCCCACCTATGGGAATACCCCCATTCCCCTGCGAATACTCTCATTGGGGGACCAAATGTACCAGAAAACGGGTCTTCCATAAAATTGGCCATGTTTATCTAACAGTTGTTGGGACAATTTTTTTATTAATGGTTTCTGGTCTCCTGTGGTTAGAATGTTTTGATGGTGTAAATAGATCAAAGTGTTTTTCGCGGTTTTATTTTTAAATTTGGATGTTGTTCTTTTTGGAGCTGATATTGTTTGTAATCACAAAAATGACATGTATAACGGCGCTTTGATGCTTTAAGAGTGTCAAGAAACGTCAATTATGATGGTTGACATTTGAAAAAAAACGGGTTTTGACGTTTCTTGGCTCTGATGCAACTCCGGGCTCTCTTGCACGCGACCGTCGGACGAGGAAGAAGCCTTTCGCATCACGCTGAAGCAAGACGTGTTTGGTGGAGCGACGCTATCCTTACTAATATTATAAAAGCGACAGGGAGTTTGTTTGTTTTTTTTTTTTTTTTTTTAAGAAACGTTGCCCCACACTAGGAATTTCTCCTGTATCGTGGGTGCGTTTACAAACATTTAAAGTCACATACACAAACAGCCAGACCCGGAACAACTATCTGTAGGTCATACAAATATTTGTTCCGTGCGGGAATCGAACCCGCGACACGCAGCGCAGCAGTCGATCGCTCAGCCACTGCGCCAACCATGCCGTCAACGTTACGTCTTCACGCCTAAATGGCTAAAAGGATTTTGATGAACTTTGGTACAGAGATAGTTGGGACCCTGGAGACAGACATAGGCAATTTTTTTAAAAAAGATTGAGATATGAGGGAGAAAGAGAAAAGAAAAGGGAAAAACTTAGCATTGCTATTGCAATAAGTAAGACGCAAGGGCAAAAACTACAGGTAGCAGGTACCTGTAAATCAGGAAAGGGGAACTGTGTTACCCCGAATTTTACGCGAGCGAAGCCACGGGCAAAAGCTAGTAAAAAAATAACATGGTTCCACATATAATATGGTTCAGTAGAGGGTCTAGGTTATACCATATTCTGTTTGTGTTGTTGAAGACAAATGTCAGAAATATATTGAAGTCGCATATGCCGCCATCTTGCATTTTTTTTCTGTTGGAAAATCATCAAATCTCTTTTTCCGCTCTGGGCAAGAGTGTTAGACTTGTGCTCACTAACACTTATCCATGTTCCTTCTTTTGCCCTGTGGGTTCCGGGGCTGCGGTATCTCTTTCGAACAACCCGCAACTACGGCATGCAGTGGCCCTAACGAACCCCTCTGCTTTGCTGACATCTCTTTGAGGTGACCGTGGAATACTCGCACGCCGTCGACACGGCCTGTCGTCACTACCTATTGCTCACCGTTCACAGGTCCGCGTCTACGGTGACCGGGCCCGGGTGTCGCGGCTCCCGACGCCCGGAGCTTCTTCCGCAGCGGTAGTGTTGGTTTGAAAGCTTTACCTAGCTTGGCTTGTGTTTTCTTTACCGATTTACATTTTCTGCAGAAAAAAAAAAACAAAAACGTTAGTATTATAAGTCATACTTGTATGAATACACATTTACACCCTACACACACATATTTACACCCCCACAACACACTTACACCCCGCAGATAATTGTCCATAGCTTTTAGCCAACACAACGTATTTAATAATCCCCACAAGGGTAATTACGTTTCATATAAACGATGACCACTTTACCTTGAACCCTGCCCACTCACTTACACAAACCTTTTAACTGTGGTAGCACACCACCAGTTTGAGAAGATCTCTATTTGGCAACGTTTTGAAAGAAATCACAGATCAACTGTTATTGGATTTTTTGGTTATCCCATGACTGGTTTCAAAAGACCTCTATTTGCCAACTTTCTGTACTAAAACAAAGCTCAACTGTTATTGGATTTTTGGTTATCCAGTGACAGGTTTCAAGAGACCTCTATTTGCTAACTTTTTGTATCAAAATACAGGTCAACTTTAACTGGATTTGTTAATTATCCAGTATCCGTTTTAAAAAGACTTCTAATTACCAACTTATTCTACCAAAACATAGGTCAACTATAATTGGTTATTGTCAAGGTTAGTTTAGTCAAGGATCTAGTATACTGGAATGTCTAGAATTGCCTTGATTGTAGCTTTAGTAGTCAGTCTCGCCAATCTACATTAGCTCATATTGTTACTATTGCAAGAGTCATTTTCATTTGATTTTCTTTGATAAGATATAAAACGTAGAGTATTACTTTACCGGTCCGAATTCGTGCCGATTCAATGCTATTGGTCAACACCCTATTAATTATTTATTTACTTTAAGCACAAAGGCAGAGGTGGACTTTACTTAGCTACTATTATATTAAACGTTATCATAACTGGCGATAGTGAGCGTACTAATACTAAACTAGCACTAAATATAAAGGGCATAAAAGTCCCATTACGAATATGAATACGGGGCCTGCCATTACCACCGACTGCCGGGGTTGCGGGCAATAGAAAGAACATGCTTAGTAAAAGACTGACACTCGGGGAGAGCCTTCTGGGCACTTTTCCTGTTGACTGCGATGCGGACGAATTTTTTGACGCCCTGTAATTATTTTGTAATTTTTATACTTGTACATATTTTCGTTTATTCATTTTCTTACATATTTTTACATATTTCTTATAAAAAAACACACACACACAAAAACATTTAAAAATATAAAAAATAATAGTCCACCAGCATCGGGAACAGGGTCCAAGCTACCGATGGTTAGGGCTCTTGAGAGAGGAACCTCCTAACAATACGCGCCGTGTCCAGAAGTAGGTACTGCTTTCTGAATCAAGCCCTTGGTCCACCTGCCAAGGGATAGCCTCCTCAAATGTTGGTCAAGGCTATTGGCTATTAAGCCATTGGCCGACACGACTATCGGCACAATGACTGTTGTATTCACGTGCCACATATCGACAAGCTTGCGAGCCAGATCTAGATACTTGAATTGTTTATCTTTCTCTGCCTTCACGAGGTTCTCGTCATGCGGAACAATTTTTTAATTTTTTTTTATTATTTATTTTAAAAAAAACGTTGCCCCACACTAGGAATTTCTCCTGTATCGTGGGTGCGTTTACAAACATTTAAAGTCACATACACAAACAGCCAGACCCGGAACAACTATCTGTAGGTCATACAAATATTTGTTCCGTGCGGGAATCGAACCCGCGACACGCAGCGCAGCAGTCGATCGCTCAGCCACTGCGCCAACCATGCCGTCAATTATATCAACAATCATTGCGCAACGCTCCAATCGATCTATGACCACAATGCTTATTGGCAACAATAGTCATTTTTATTATTAGTATATGTCTATTTATAGTTTGTAAATAATAGTAGATAATTAATTTAATGAGAGAAATAAAAAAATATAAAAAAAGCTCAAATTATGAATCATGTTTGATTATTTCCTTGATTCCTCCAGAACCTGACCAGCATCCTCAGACCTCTAAAACAGTATTTTATGAAAACAAATGGCGGTCAATTAAATCTGGACAGGCACCAAGTGACCCTAGCCATCATTACTAAAAGTGCGTTCAGACTTAAAGTAACTGGAAAAGTATACCGTTTGGTAGCCGTAGGCGCAAATTTGTGAAAGGGGTTGGCGGGTTGCTGGCGAAAATCGACAGAGGTGAAAGTGGAGGAGTAATTTCCTGTATTAAATCTTACTAATATTATAAATGCGAAAGTTTGTGAGTATGGATGTATGTTTGATTCTCTTTCACGAAAAAATTACTGAATGGATCTTGATGAAATTTGGTACAGAGGTAGATTATAGTCTGGAATAAGTTATTCCAGACGAATATCAGTGTAACAGTGGAACCTACCTACTTAATGATGGAACTAAGACTGCAAAGAAATGCTAATATTTTTGAGCAAATAAGTTTTTATCTACGCCGCAAAACTGGACAATTACATAATTAAGACATGGGCGACACTTTTCGAAAGGCGAAAATGGCGAAACATTGCTTGTTTTAAGTTATAATATAATGTTGTTCAACTTTGATTATTAAAACAGTTACTTTTGTTATACAGTAAGTACTGTATAAAAAAATGAACAGCATTAAATTTTTTTTCACGCTTTGTCTATTCTCGGTCTCGGTTCTCGGTCTCGGCCGAGCTATTATTTTATTCTCGGTCTCGGTCTCGGTCTCAGCCGAGAACGAAAAACGCATCTCGGTCGAGCCTTAGGAATAACACATTGGATACTTTTTTTAACATCACGAGGGCGAAGCTGCGTCAGCTATTGCAATATAAATGCGAAAGTATGTGAGGTTATATGGATATCTTGAAGTCGATCTTTCGAAAGGATTTGGATGAAAATTGACACATAAGATACATTATATCCCAGTAGTCTGATTCCGTGAGACAATTACCAAATTTAACCCGGGCCACACCACGGGCATGAGCTAGTAAGCTCTATTTGTTCTGTTTTTATTCCAAATAATTATTTTTCAACAAATCGACAACGATATTCGACAAAGCACCCTTCTTATCACTTACTTACCTTTCTTATATTTATTTTCGCTAACTGTGCAGAACCCAGTAACCCCTGCAATGTCCGGGGGCAGCGCTAGTGTTAATTATGTTTCGCTGTGGCTAATAGGAACCTTCTCTTTTCTATTGCCTGATAATTGGAACTCTCACACATCTTCCTCACTAATATTATAAAAGCGAAAGTGAGTTTGTTTGTTTGTTACGTCTTTACGCCTCAATGGCTAAACCGACTTTGATGAATTTTGGTACAGAGATAGTTGCGACCCTAGAGAGGGACATAGGCTCAAAAAAACTGAGAAATGAGGAAGAAAAAGGGAAGAAAATGGAAAGTTAGCTTTGGTATACAGTAAATAAGGCGCAAGGGCAAAAACCACAGGTAGCACGTACCTGCAAATCAGGTAAGGGGAACTGTGTTACCCCGAATTTAACGCGAGCGAAGCCGCAGGCAAAAGCTAGTATACTATAAAGGAGGTGGTAGACTTTTGAAGCATGGTAATTTGCCGGTATGTCATAGAGCGACTATTGAAAAATGATGCGTTCAATTGTAAATAGATTGTTGCAGATCCCATGTTTTTCCCGACTTTAAAAAAGGAGGAGATTCTCAATTCGACTGTATTTTTGTATGTTTGTTTCCCGATTTTATCGTCTATCGTGGGCTGATTTTCAAAATTCTTTTTATTGTAAATATAATTAAAGGTGTATATACACACTCTGGAAGCGATTCCATATTATGATTTTTATCTACATTGCTTGGGTAATTTATGAGTTATTTCCTATAATGCATATATTTTTCCTAATGTATTTGGATGATATGCTAATATTTCCTTAGTAACAATGAAAAATAATTATTCAATAAGACTTTGTACCACAGCTAAAAAGGCTGAAATAAAAAAAAAACCGACTTCCACTAAAACACTAAAAAGTGACCAAACAACAGTCACCAACTTCCGAAATAAAATTTATTTGTCGTCTTTCTAGTGTTTTTTAGTAAGTTTTCTGCAATATAATCTTGTAAGTAGGATTATTTACGCGTTCAAAATCCTACGGTAATAGAAACACTCTTTGATAATTGTGTTGTATAGTTACTACCAAAATAACAGAACTACTAACAATACATTTACCAGCAAAGATATCGGTAATACCAGCAAGGGTGGCGACATCCCGACTGCGCAAATTGCGAGAATACGCGCCGGCCATTAGGGTACATTACTCGAACCACTGCTTTAATAGAGTGGGAGAGGACATTCAATTATTTTAGTGATGTTCTTCTTTTTGTGTCTATTAAAAGTATTTTGTATTAAGATTTTTTATGGTAAACCAAACCAAATCTAATTATTTATTTGCATATCTTCTGGTTGTAGAGAAAATGTTACAAAAAGGTTCATTTTTTTTTATTCTGCCTCTCGTAATTAAATTTATTAAGCAAAAAGGTTCATTAAGTTTTCTAATCTTACAAGGAGTGCAAATTTTATATAATACTAGCTGCCGCCCGCGACTTCGTCCGCGTGGCTAAGTTACTTTGGGCTAACGCTAACTTTAATCTGCGTGAAGATCGAAAAAATATATCTTTTTCTCCCCTTTTCTTCCCTCTTTCTCCCTCTTTTCTCACTTTTTTAGCCTATGTCCGTGTCCAGGGTCTCAACTATCTTTGTACCAAAATTCATCAAAATCGATTAGGCCATTTAGGCGTGAAGACGTAACAAACAAACAGTCACTTTCGCTTTTATAATATGAGTAAGGATAAGAGAGCTCAAAGCAGAGGCGCCCGCCAAGGCCACTGCGTTCCAGGGTTGTTGGAATAAGATACCGCGGCCCCGAACAGAAAAGGCAAAAGAAGGAACATGATTAGGTTTCAGTCAGTAAAACTTTGACACTCCCTTCCGCTCCGCCCAGAGCGGGAGAAGATATTTGATGATTTCCCAACCGAAAAAAAGAGCCCTAAAATGTATTCCACCAGACTAAATACCAGCATTACTTTACCTCTTTAAAAAAAAAAGCGAGCATAGACAACACACCTCATTATTTTCGGCCTCATTACAGAACAGACCACAGATAATATTATTGTTTTGTCTATGGAGGGGTCGAGTTTCGCGCCATTTGGCCAACCGGTCGTGTAATAGCTCCGGTAGGAACGGCGCACAGTTGTCGATTAATGTAATTGATGTATGTAAGTGTAGTTTTGGTTTTGATTGGTAAATTGTGATGTGATAGGGTCGGAATGATTGAAGATACTTGGATTATTTTCTAACAAAAACAAGTTTCGAACTAAAGTATATGGCCCAACTAGATTAGACAAACTGCGACGCGAAACCGCATCGTGCCGACTGATAAAATATGTAGGTATTTAAGGAACTTATTGTCTGTCAGTGACAATAATACCGGGTTGTGGAAATAAGCGGTCCGCAAACTGTCCGTGTCGGATTGACCGAATTTTAACAAAAACAATAGCATAATATTTTATATGTATGAACAGCTTTTTATTATTAAAAACGACCCAGTGTGCGCCGCTCACACTGAATTCCCTCCAGACAGTAATGTCTATTTGAATTTAGAATAAGCCCGTTCGAAATTCGAATTGAGATGTTTGTTTATGAATCAATGGTTAGATTTGATTTGAAGTGGTAGTGGAGCGACCTTATTGAGCTTGTGAAGGAGAGGAATTATCTAAGTGGCCAGTTAACCAATATTGTATTTAAGCGAGTTTCTATTAAGAGTTTAGCTAGTTTGACAATACCTACTTATAGTGCGTCATGGGCGATTGAGGAGCTCGCAGCTAAATAACAGCCAATCGGATCGATCTTTAGGTTAAGCCGAGCTTGTCTGGGTTAATCCACGGATAGGTAAAAACGCATCACCTATATTCTTCTGTACCTTGGAAAGCATGTTAAACCGTTGGTCCTGGCTGTCAATTGTAGATATTTGACAGTCGTTTAAAAAAAGTCAGTGTCTCGAACAAGGGGTATCATATTACCCAGCTGTTGGTCAGATAGCGTTCGTGTTCCACGTGAGCCTAAAAGAGAGGAGCCTGCCAAGGCCCCCGCCTGTCGGGGTTGCGTGTTGTTTGAAAGAGATATTTTGGCTCCGGAACATACAGGGCAAAAGAAGGAAAATGGGTGGGTTTTAGCCCGTACATGAGTATGGCCTAGTGCGCGAGCAAAGAGTAAGAAAAAATCAACAAATAAGTTTCTACAACAATCTTATTTCTCAAAACTTCTATTCACTTAATAAAATAACCATTTACCAACCCAGCAAACAAATAAATAAAATCATCGGCCATTATAGCTGGCAACACCGAATCACCGTTTAATTAGTGTTGCCACCCTCTCAGTTATACTTATTACTTTGTGATGTGCTCTGATGTATGTTAGGGCTGCATGGAGGAGGGTTCCGTTTAATATGTTTTGGTGTTGATTTGATTACTTACTTTATTTAAGTAAACGGTGGAGCTGTCCTAACAAAAACGAGTAACAGTGTCGCAGGAATCTTTTGCCACTCTCGCGAAAGAAAGAAAAGACGCAATTACGACGTGCACACAAAAAAAAAAAATTAAACATCCTTACTAATATTATAAAAGCGAAAGTGAGTTTGTTTGTTTGTATGTTTGTAACGTCTTCACGCCTAAATGGATAAACCGATTTTGATGAATTTTGGTACAGAGATAGTTGGAACCCTGGAGACGTACATAGGCTATTTTTTTAAATAAAAGAGATAAATGAGGGAGAAAGAAGAAAGAAGAGGGAAAACTTAACTTTGCTATGTACTACGTGTTAGTTTTGTCCTTGCGCCTGATTTGTTGTACAAATCAGGCGCAAGGACAAAACTAACACGTACCTGCAAATCTGGAAAGGAGAACCGTGTTACCCCGAATTTAACGCGAGCGAAGCCGCGGGCAAAAGCTAGTTACTTAATAAACTAGTATTCCCCATTTTCCTTTAAGTGCGGTGATTACAGCGCTTTTCTCCAGCAACAGGGAAGCTTTGCAATTTGTATACGTAACCCTAAATTGGGTCCATTAAAGAGATATCCCTATTCCCAGTTGTGAATGACAAAACATCATAAAATTGTTCCACGGATGGCTTTTGGCTCGAGTTACCCTTAAGAATGATTAGTTTTATGGATTGTTCCTGTTTCGGACTTTTTCTGTTGACTCTAGGGTGTTATTGAGGACATATTTTGTTGAAATAGGTTGCAATTACATTAAGCTTTTTCTTTCACGTTTTGAAGTAAAAAGCAACGAACAGACAAAAACTAATAATAAAAATATGTACAAGTTTCAAAATAGTATAAAATAACAAAATTTATAGTTGTTACAACAAACAGAAAACTGGAACATGACAACATGAACAATCAATGGTTTTCTTTTTTTTATTATATTTGGGCACCTAAAGAAATTGAAATAAGTTTGCACGACCAGTTACAAGACCGCCATTCTTTCAACAACAATACAGACGCTAAAAAAGTTACCATGGAGTGTCGTGTCGGATCTTATCTATAAGAAATGTGCACCACGTTTTGGGGTGGCACCTTTTCTCTACGATTTATAAGTTTATAAGACCATGCTAAATAAAATATTTAGAATATCCTTATTAATATTATAAAAGCGAAAGTTAGTTTGTTACGTCTTCACGCCTAAGTGGCTAAACCGATTTTGATGAATTTTGGTACAGAGAATTTTAAAAAAATGAGAAAAGGGGAGAAAGAGGGAAGAAAAGGGAAGAGGAAGATTTTTTTTTCGATCATCACGTGGATTAAAGTTAGCGTTAGACCAAAGTAACTATGCCACGTGGACGAAGTCGCGGGCCGAAACTAGTGCTCAGTAAAAACGTTATATTCCAATAACTGTTCTAGTGTCCCCAACAAAATGATCCCTTACGGGAATCAAACCCTAGCCCTCTTCCCTCACGAACCATCTGTCGCCACAATGGGCACTTACAAAACGCATTCACTATTTTATCAAATCTATCACAAAGACATCTCACACCAAAACCAACCCTATTTCAACCGTACAAAATGTTATTGTCGAGTGTCGTTTCATTTTTAGGGTCCCCCATTCCATATGGATTAACTAAAATGAATCGTAAATTCGATCTTTGACACCTTTTTCATTTTGGTTTCAAATGATTTTTGTTGGAACCCCTCTTTTTATTTAGAAATGGGTAAGTAGACATGCCTTCTGTAACATGCGATTTCATTATGAATAGATTATAGAGAATTTAGTTGAAGATAAGTGATTTTATGGGGTGTGATATCTGGTCTGCTTACTTATTCGTAAAAAGATGTCGGAATGGTCAACTTAAAATAAAAAAATTGATCTATCATTTATTTAATTTGTATTTTGACAATGATTTGTTTTATCACATTTATTTTAAATTTGGTTTTTGCAATAGTAATTTTAGATAATTCGTTTGATTTTAAATTCTACCTGACTAATTCTATAATTATTTTGTTTTCATTTCATTGATTAAGTTGTTATCTAATATTGGTATCTAAATTAAATGTTTTTTTTTATTAGTAACTTGAACGTAATGTCGATTGATTGTAAATTATTCGCACTCAGAAAGGTAATTGAACTGAAAGAGAATGTGACCTGTAAATTTATTTTTATTACTAAATATATTTATCAGTTAATTTCAAAATATATCATGACCAAGACTTGACAAAAAGCCGGGAAAAGTTCAGATATTTTACCTTTTTTCTCTACCTGTTTTTAAAAAAATGGCTGCCTTAATTTGAACTGCAGGGTACACAGTTATCGAAATATCAATACGAATGACAATACTGTCTGTCTAACGTTTTTTTTTTTAATTTCAACTAAAAAAAATATGTTTTAAAAGTGGCCTATCAGAGGTCAGTAACTAGATTTTTATCACATCTTGTGAGCATCGCAGATATTATCTATGTGAAAAGATTAAGCACATAAAGCGCTTCATAAATCAATTCATCAAAAGGCATAATACACTACCAGTTCTTTTTTTAAGCCAAAAGGGTTATCAAAATACTATTATGCAATTTAAGTTGTAAAAGATACGGTTGAAATTCCTTTGTAGAATGTGACAGAGTATGTGTAAATTAAAATGTTATTCAATGGCTTTTTTGGGGGAAGCTAAAGTAATGATTTTAGGGTTCCGGTAAGGCCTGGACGGTTACAGAGGGATTAACTTTCATCTTTTATTTTGGAAAATATAACTGTTTATATTTTCGATTGACAACCTTGTGGATGATTTTTTTGACGCTATTTTATAGTTTACACATACAAAACATGTTTACACAATAAACTATCTTATAAATATAGTTTAGTTTTGTTTGCGTAGTGAAATTAATTAATTACACCTGCTTCCTAGTTACAACATTTTTCACACAATTTATCAGTCGTTTCTGTTAAAATTATAATCTAAAGATTACATTTTCATAAATAAAAGATGAGAGTACTGTCAGCTAGACGTTTCGAACTTTAAGTCATATTTGACAAATGCAAACTTTATTAGGCACTCGATTGCCACTACACTAGATTTTAATTTTTTGCGATTTTTTAAAAATCTCTTTGACCCTGCAGTGCTTCTACAACACCTTTAGAATTCAATAATATATCTGAATTCCTCACTGCAAAAATAAAATAATTTAAAAAACACCAAAAAGCGAAAAACAACTTTAGCTTCAAAGGTGACTTTTTGTTTTTTTTTGCTTTAGTTTTTTTATGTATTGTCATCAAGAGATTTATTGTCCATTATTAAAGACTTCAAATGTACATCTCCGAAGACCAACATCAGAACTTTACCAAGAAAACGGTGCTCCCATTTAAATTGCGAAGAATACACTTTTAACAAAAAAAAAAAACAAATCAGTCCTGGCAGCTTCAAGAAATTAACGAACACACCAAAAGTAAAGCAGCAAAAGAAAAAGAAGGTGTTCCTTTTTTAAATCGTGTTAAGTAATTCTAAATCAGCTGCAGAACCCATCCCTTTATTGCCACTATAAAGCTACCTAACCCTACCACCGCCACTGTTGTGATAGTTCGCTAACACATCGTAATCCATTGCCAACAGAGGGTTACGTGATGTAGTGTCAAATCGGAACACAATTACGATACCAATCTGTTTTTATAGTTATTTAGTCTATGATATTTGTTGGTTCTGATATTTCGTGGCATTTGAAGGGTTGGTAGTTCATGTTGACGTAATAAGTGTACTTAACTTTGTGTTTTTATTACTTAGACGTAGGGTGGGTTTTTCTTAGGGGTTTGTTTATGAATGACTATCTTTTTAGAGATAAGATTTATCTTAGATTTATTTCTGAATGCCTCGTTGGTCTACCGACTCCTCTGTATGTGGTTCGATTTGTGTCCTGTTTCAATCTGGGTTTGTGTCGCCCTCTGTGTCATGAAATTGAAACGTATCTTGCGAAAGTGGTTGTGCTTTAGGTATATCTCTGTATAATCCTTCATGGATAACATGCGTGATGTAGTGAGAGAAATATAAAAAAAAAGAAAAATCTACGCCAACAATGTTATTTTCGCCATGGCCACTTTTTTATTGTGGAGCGCGGTGGGGACTTGTACTGACTAAAACCCACCCATGTTCCTTCTATTGCCCTTTATGTTCCGGGGCCGCGGTATCTCTTCCGAACAACCCGCAACCCCGGCAGGCGGTGGCCCTAGCAGACCCCTCTGCTTTGCTAACATCTCTTTGAGGCGAGCGTGGAACACTAATGCACCGTCGATACGGCTTGTCGTCAATAGACGGACGGACAGTGAGCTATCGACATGGGCACTTACAAAACGTCGAGAAACGGTGCACGATTCGGGATGGTGAAAAACCGGCAAGAAATTCCATGGTTACTCTTTTAAAATCACACTGTTCTACATAATTGTTGTTACAGCGTTATTTAAGTATGAGAGGTTAGCATCAGTAACTTATCATTCGTTTATAAATTAAACTAAAAGTGAAAATTCGCGTGACGACAGTGTTTTCGCGTGGAATTGAACACGAAATTAAGCGATGTCATATCGCGCTGTACTGGCCCGCGGGGACTCAGCCAGCGTAGTACTTGTGTTGGCGTAGCTTTAATTTATTTATGTAATACTAGCTGCGCCCCGTGGTTTCACTCGCGTGGTGAGAGAATATACAGTATATCTTTATTAATTGTAGCCTATGTGTTATTCTGATGTGTAAGCTATATTATTGTAAAGTTTCATTAAAATCCATTCAGTAGTTTTTGCGTGAAAGAGTAACAAACATCCATACATCCATCCATCCATCCATACAAACTTTCGCATTTATAATATTAGTAGGATGGGCTTATACACTTATAAATCGTCGAGAAAAGCTGCTACCCCGAATGTGTTGCACTTTTCCTATAGATAAGAACCGACAAGACACTCCATGGTAACTCTTTTAGCGTCTGTATTGTTGTTGAAAGAATGGCGGTCTTGTAACTTGTCGTGCAAACTCCAGCCTTTATCTCTGGAACGCGTGAAGGTATCGAATTGAAATTAAAACCTACACCCAAATCTGTAGTCCCTTAGAAAATCAACCCTCTAAGTCTACGCAGTCAAAAATGGACATTTACGTCGCAAGTTTATACGGAACCCTTGGTGCGCGAGTCCGACTCACAATTGACCGTTTTTTTTTAATTTGTGAATATTTAGTTCGTGTTGCCTTTTTAATTATTTCAAGGAACAATCCTTACTTCCTTACTTAATATTATAAAAGCGAAAGTGAGTTTGTTTATCGTAACAAACAAACTCACTTTCGCTTTTATAATTCATCAAAATCGGTTGGGCCATTTAGGAAGGGAGACGTATCTTCCTTCCTAAATGACCCAACCGATTTGATGAATTTTGGTACAGAGATAGTTGGAACCCTGGAGACGGACATAGGCTAAAAAAAGTGAGCAAAAGGGTCTCCCCCTTTTCTCACTTTTTTTTAGCCTATGTCCGTCTACCTGTCTGTCTGTCATAGGGGAAGAAAAGGGAAGAGATGGATAATTTATTTTCGATAAGAAGATAGCAAAAATTAAATGCCCTGCACATTATAATCCAGGTGTCAGTAATTTATTTTCGATAAGAAGATAGCAAAAATTAAATGCCCTGCACATTATAATCAGGTGTATAACGCCGTCGGCCTTAATGTCACGGAGCAGCGAGATTCAGTGCGACATGACGCGATGTCGCGATGTTGCCCGCAACGGACCAGCTCCAGGCTAGTTAAAACAAAACGGTTTTTTATAACAAATCAAAAGTTTTTATATGATTTACGTTTCAGGGGTTCTGTACCACAAAAATAATTATTTAATACTTATTTTAAAAAAATCCGACTGCGTAAAAAGTGAACCAAACTACATCCTTACTAATATTATAAAAGCGAAAGTGAGTTTGTTTGTTTGTAACGTCTTTACGCCTAAATGGCTTAACCTTATTTTACTCTTTCACGTTAAAACCGCTGAACGGATCTTATGTTCTGGAATAACACATAAGATACTTTTTTAATAGGGTTACATAGGTAATAAATAGCTTCGAAATAAAAAAATATGTTTATTTTTGTTATATTTTTTTTTCTATAATGTTTGTTTCTTACGTCTTCACGCCTACATAGCTAAACCGATTTTGATGAATTTTAGTACAGAGATAGTTAGGACCCTGGAAACAAACATAAGCTATATTTTAATAAAAAAGATTGAGATATGAGGGAGAAAGAGGGAAGAAAAGGGAAAACTTAGCATTGCTATTACAATAAATAAGACGCAAGGGCAAAAACTACAGGTAGCAGGTACCTGTAAATCAGGAAAAGGGAACTGTGTTACCCCGAGTTTAACGCGAGCGAAGCCGCGGGCATAAGCTAGTACATTAAATAAATAAAAAATCCCCGTAGTAGTCGCCGTCGCCTACGACCGTAGCACGTTGCTACGCAGGTGCTACGCTGTGGTCTACGGCGTAGATGAGCTAACACAATTTTGATGTAGTGCGTTTTGTTTGGCAATGTAGAACAGCTTAAAGTCAAGGACTGACGATAATATAACATCATACCTGTAGTCTCCAATGGTGTAGGCAGAGGTGTACCTACCTATTTGTACACCCACATTTCATAAGTTATGTTTGTATCATGTAATAGGGGCGAGTCTATTTCCATCAATTGGGTACATATCATGACTCCATTAGGAAATACCTGATGGGAAAATCCAATACCACTTTTAACCCAGGAATCGAACCCAGGACCTTGAGCTCAGCCGTTGCGCTTGCGACCACTAGACTAACGACTCAGTTTTTTTTCGAGGGTTTTTTCAACCGGTTCTATATTCAAACATTTGAAATCAGTGAGACTATTTAAAATCCTTACTAATATGTGTTTAAAGTGAGTTTGTTTGTTTGTTACGTCTTCACGCATAAATGGCTAAACCGATTGTGATAAATTTTGGTACAGAGATAGTTGGGACACTGGAGACGGACATAGGCAATTTTTTTAATAAAGATTGAGTTGTGAGGGTGAAAGAGGGAAGAAAAGGGAAAACTTAGCTTTGCTATTACAATAAATAAGGCGCAAGGGCAAAAACTACTGGTAGCAGGTATCTGCAAATCAGGAAACCGGAACTGTGTCACTCCGAATTTAACGCGAGCGAAGCCGCGGGCAAAAGCTAGTTAAAATAAATCCTCAATAACATGCCTAGTCTATGGTAGACTTCAAGCGTCGAATAAACTCCGTGTGGCGGTAGCCGCTGATTTCCCAGCGGTTCGCGACGCCTGCTCCAATCACGACGCAGACAGAGACACGCAAGGTTGTACGAGATTTAAAAAGAAGAAATAAAAAAAATCAAAGACAAGAAAATACACAGAAACTAAATCTGTTGTTGGCATGAGAAAACAATTGACTTATGTCTGTCATCCATAACTGATGTTGAGTTCTATCAACCATTTGCCACTAAAAAAATACACTCGCACACTAAGAATTTCTCCTGTATCGTGGGTGCGTTTACAAACATTTAAATTCACATACACACACAGCCAGACCCGGAACAACTATCTGAAGGTCATACAAATAGTTGTTCCGTGTGGGGATCGATCCCGCGACACGCAGCGTAGCATCTATTATTTATATAGTGCCTTAATTAAAGCTCGCAAGTCTCCAGTGTCATCGTACAATTCTTGCCAAGTAGGACAACGCCTTAGTAATCTTTCAAAAGACAATATAACACCTTCCCTTCGGCAATGATCGTGGCACCATACCTCAAAAGAAAAAAAAACTCTTTTTTTTATTTCTTTGTTGGATTGGATCTCTTCGTTGTCCGTTTATCTCTCTGTCAAGACCATTCCACATCACCTCGGAATAGAGTTATCGAATTGAAATTAAAACCATATACTCAGCTCTGGTCCTTTTGTGCTGTGAAAAAATCTACCCGTTAAGTCTATGATCCCAGTGACCCGAGTAATATCACAAGAAGTAAAGTGTTCTAACTACTGTAGAGGTTTTTAAACCTTCAGTAAACCATAAAGCGTGCTGGCTGTTTGTTTTGACGGTCGAATGCCCAAATTATTTAAAATTAGAAAGAAGAAAATATTAGCATTTATTGTTATAATGTGACATAATACATGATGATGAACATGATTTTGTTGTTATAAACTAAACTAAAACTACTCTAAAAACACTAGAATTACGTTTATTCCTGTCAAACAACGTTTCCTTCTCTGAAATTGACAATTTGACCTTAGTATAGATAGTTTAACAACATTATTGATAGTTTAGTTACTCAATTTAAAGAAAATGGCAATCTCGTTGTTTTGAAATGGACGTTTTACTCCAAAAATAATGGTTGTAAAGCTAAATCAGCTATCTTTAATCGCAACTAAAATGGTGTGGAATAAAATTAGATGTTATTAGGTATGTCATTTTATTCTGAGTACCTATAGTTCCGATGTAATCCGGTAGCTCATCAGAATCGGAACATTTTTGAAATGATGATTATCTAAAATATTGTCTGAAGTCTTTTCAGCTTCTTTTATTTCGAAGTAGTTTTTGCCCGTGGCTTCGCTCACGTTAAATTCGGGGTAATACCTGTAGTTTTTGCCCTTGCAAGGCGCAAGGGCAAAAACTACAGGTATTACCCCGAATTTATTGTAATAGCAAAGCTAAGTTTTTCCTTTTCTTCCCTCTTTCTCCCTCATTTCTCACTTTTATTTAAACAAAATTCCCTTAGTTCGTCTCCAGGGTCCCAACTATCTCTGTACCGAAATTCATTAAAATCGGTTTACCCATTTAGGCGTGAAGAGATAACAAACATACAAACTCACTTTGGATGAACACACTTACATAAATATACATAATTATACAATACACAAAAATAACCCTACTATTTTCTCCCAGTGCCAGCCCTGTGAAGGTGGGCTTACCTAATGCTCTCCAGTCTCCACGCCCTAATCAGCGCAGCGCACCTCAAACGCGCATCTTCCAATCGTCACGTGTTCCAATCTCAAATATTTAAACATCTCTAACGTTCGTGTTCCAATATTGAATTTTAAAATGCACTCGTTCGACATACGTTTTGTTTGTTCATTTTTGACTTGAGTTTTCAGCGTTCAAATGTTCTTTTGGGTGTTCTAAGCAATAAAAATATAACTTACGCTTTTACGAGATGTATTAAATCAGGAACGTGATGAGACGTATCAATGGCGATGAAACCAACCTAGCCACCGCGGGAGATGTTCAGCGCGTCGGGCGCCGCGAGACAACTCCCGGCCACCGTAGATACGGATCTGTGGACGGTGAGCAATGGGTAGCTCACCGTACGTCTAGTGACGACAGGCCGTGTCGACGGCGCGTTCGTGTTCCATGCGCCTGCCAGGGCCACCGCCTGCAGGGGCTGTGGGTTGTTCAAAAGAACTACCGCGGCCCCGGAACATAAAGGGCAAAAGAAGGAATACTAGTGGGTTTTAGTCAGCAAAAGTCTGACACTTCGCCCAGAGTGGCGAAAGTTATTTGTTGATTTCTCATCCGTAAAAAGTATAAATGACGAGTTGATTCGCCGCAAATAAAAAAAAACTGATATTCTTTGTGATATACGAGCAATGTTTATTGCACGCCGGAGAGGCAGTGCTCTACTCTCGACATGTCAAAAAACCCAGTCTTTCGAAACTTGAATGACTTTTTTCTCACTAATATAACACTTATAGGATAATATGAGTGCACTAAAATCGAGTTAAATAATCTATCAAGCACATTTGGTATTTTTTATGAACTATTATTTTGTTTAACATAGTAAATAATAACATTAAAATCAATCATTCTTGGACGTTCGTCAGTCTGTGTTTATGGATCCATGTATGTGGCAGAGAAATTGATCCAAAAATGTATGTGCCAGAATACTTTTTTTCTTATTATATAAAAGGTATACTTTTATATAATAATGGCTGGGCTGATTCCTAATTAATATTAGCGTTCTAAGTACTGTCGTTTGATTATAATTTGTAAAAAACTAAAATTATTTTGTTTTAAAAAACTTGAGATTTTGTTTTAGTTTTTTTTTAAAATGTGAATGACCGCTATGAGGCGTGCACTTTTGGATTTTCCATTTTTTTTTAATCTTATCAGCATCAGACTAGGTTAGTTTACAAAGTTAGGTTATGTTATTAGGGGTCTATTGCCATTAATCAGTTACAGATTCAGCCACTAGGCTGTTTCCTAGTGATATTCCAGTCATTCTTTATGTGTCCATGGTAATCTAAATTGAGTCAGCCCAAAATTTGGCAACAGCGTCCATCAGCTCCTGTAATGTCCACACAACACGGCACGACGGCACGACGCGGCACGGTTGGCGCAGTTGTTAACGATCGACTGCTGCGCTGCGTGTCGCGCGTTCGATCCCCGCATGGAACAAATATTTGTACGACCTATAGGTAATTGTTTCATGTCTGGCTGTTTGTGTATTTGAGTTTTAATGTTTGTGAATACACCCACGATACATGAAAAATTCCTAGTGTGGGACAACGTTTTTTTTTGGACGGGACCTTCATTAATATACCTATTCTTGAAATAAGGTGCCATGCAAATTTATATACCAAGAGGAACACAGCTTACGGCAGTGTTTAAATTCTGGAATCCAAGATCAGTAATAGCTCTTGCATTCCCAACATTCATTATTAAATTATGAAAAATATATTATTTAGTGTCAGAGTGTGTTAAAGCCACGGTACATTGTAGGTGGATTGTCGTTGTTTCGCATTTCACGCCATTTTGTGAACGCTCAGTACTCCGGTGATTACTTGTATACTCTATAAGAACGTGGTAAGTGACCATTAGGAATTATTTATTAAATATAAAATTTTAGTTTTGGTATTCATCATTAGACTAACACGCTTATCAATTAATGATATTTAATGTGTCAAAAATTTATTAGGTATTTTTTTTATAAACCTCGTTAACCAAAATATTTTATGAGAAGCCCGAAGGTCGGACAACGGTATTTTTAAGAAGTAGTTCAGCGTCTGTATTTAGGAGGTGCCTGCCAGGGTCACTGCCTGCCGGGGTTGCGGGTTGTTCGAAAAAGATACCGTGGCTCCGGAATATTAAGGGCAAAAAAAACTTGGAGGTTTTTTAGTTAGTCTGACACTCCCTCCGCTCCATTCCAGAACTGGAAAATTACCCAAAAAAAGTCTGTATTTGTACCATGTTAATGTTATGTTTAATATTGACAATTCGCTCGTCCATACGAGCTCAATTTCAATTAACTTGTCCTTTACATAATGATCAAACATACTTGCACAAATATGCACTTTATTCCTATGGGGTTAGGCATTATCATTATCAGTACAAAAGTTCACCATATACAAACTCCTTTTGCTTCGTCCATACATCTGACCATACACGCGCGCCAGTTGCGAGTATTACATTCATGTCCTTTCTGATGAACATCACTTAAAAGGTGAAACTACAACACAAAGTAATTTTTTTTTACTAATAATATACCCAGTGCTACCCCAGGACAGTCATACTATTTTACGGGGCGAACCGATGACATTTTCGCTCGATGATTTTTCCGTTCCACCACATTCGCGAATGACTGCCTTCTCATTTAAGCAATGGCATTTGACGGCTGTGCCTTTGTCAATGGCCGTTGAAAAAAAAAAAACGGATAGACGTTCCATTTTAGATTAGAGTTAGCGCGTTTCTGTTTATATTTTTTTTAATAAAATATTATATCCTTTTTTTTAAATGTTGTATTTTTGCAGCTTTTTGTATTTAGAATGCAAGCTTGTTATTTTATTTTGTTTCTTTTTCTGAATCTTTAAAGAGTATGTGGTGTAAATAGTTTGATTATGTCAGTTTAAAGTAAATAGGCACCATTTAGTAAGGACCACTTAGTGCCAACAGAGGAATCCTAACCTAACAATATTATATTATCAGCAGACATTTAAAAAAATGATTTAGGGGAAATCATACCTCTTACTGAGTCTTACTTAAGTTAACACTAAGTGTCAGGCTTTGAAATAAATATTATAAAACTTTATTTCACAAAATCTTTTCATTGAACGCAATTAAAAATATTAAAAAAGCACTTAATCTTTGACGAAAAACTTTCTACACAATTATACATTTTCAAGACAATCATTTAAATCCTCTTTATAATTGAAAAGGAGTCGTTTGTCTTGGTATGGACATTTAATGAAGGATAGAAGCGCATGTGACTAAAAGAGTGATAGATATGAATGTTGATGAATGGAGAGGGAAAGGAAGGCCAAAAAAAAGTTAGATGGATTTTGTAGGGAATGCCATAAAGGAGTAAACGATGACGTGACGTCTGACAGGCGAGAATGGAAGAAGAAAACATGTTGCACCGACCCCAAATAGAATGGGACAAGGGCAGGGAAATGATGATGATAATCCGCAATCACGTCACCATTAACGTTATTAACACATTCCGACACTGTTATAACAACAAAACTTTGTTAATCTAAATAAATAACACAAAAAATATCAAATAACATTACAACTTCATTCATATTTATTGAAATAAACCACTCACAAAATGTTAACAATTTTTCACGAGGTGTCAACTTTTCTAAAAGATGCGGATCTGAACAAACTCAGGTTTTCTTCGGTACCTGCTGTTACAGCGTTTTATTTCTGTTTGGATAAGGTTTATTTTCGCTTGTGGTTTGTTTTTGGAGCCACAAACTTATTTTGTGCCAGCATTCTTATATCAAAATTCTATTTGCTGTCAATTTACACGCTGAAATTGAATTTTCAACCTTATGAGGTTGAATTCAATGTTGATTTTGTGCTGGTTGCGTTTATCAATAGCAAAAAGGCACTGGTTTCATATGATAATCCCATTTTTCATATTAAAAGTTATTTCTTTAACAATATACTCTCTGGAGTATCGGTATTGGAGATTATTCACCGACTTAATAAAGGAGAGTGTTGTGTTTGAAAAATTGTTTATGCTTCAGATGTAATGTGTTTACTTGGGGGTTGAAATGTTACGAACTTATGATATTCGTACCTTTTTAAACAGATTTTTAATAAAAGAATTTCAGACTATTCAAATGTTGGAATGGAAATGTGGATGGATGTCTTCATCAACATTTGCCTAGCCTTTTCCCAACTATGTTGGGGTCGGCTTCCAGTCTAACCGGATGCAGCTCGATACCAGTATTTTAAATGAAGCGAGTGCCTATCTGATCTCCACAACTCAGTTAGTACTGAGTAATACCTTACTAGTAATACCCTTGATAAGACTGGTTGTCAGATTTTCGGGACACTGACTATCTGAAACGACTCAAAGACCTTTAAATTATAGCTGGGACCATCAACTGGGAAATTATCAAATAACTTCCTCCACTCTGGGTTGAGCGGGAGGGAGTGTCAGACTTGTACTGACTAAAACCCACCCATGTTCCATGAACATACAGGGCAATACCCTGTATGTTCCGGAGGCCGCGGTATATCTTTCAAATAAATGGCAACCCCGGGGAACCAACAGTTTAACGTACTGTCCGAGAACCCTAAAATATGCCATTGTGACTAGTAAAAGACTTGTCAAAGAACTTAATCAGGAAAATAAGCTTATAACCTCGTCATTGACCAAATAAATCAGTTCAGATTAAACCTTACATCATACGATCACCATCCAAAGTGAACCGATAACAAAATTAATCATCACACACAAAATCGCCCGAATCAAGAAACCATTAAATAACCAATCCGCATTTTACTTATAAACCATAAACAATTTACCACTGCCAAAATCCTCTTTCAACCTTAACTCCCCACCAAAAAGGTCGCAAATTCCTTTTTTAATCTGGCAATACCGCCGTGTACAGTATTTAATAATCTACAAAGAACGTATTCGTACATGCGAGCCGTATTCAAAACTGACAAAAGAAAAAAAGCAATCTGCCAAGATTGGCAGCGGGGCGCACACAAAAAGGGGATCTTTTGGGCGATATTGTTAGTGCAGATTGAAAAGCGTTTTGTCGTCAACATGTTATTCGGTAATTTAGTGTTGCCCGATTGAAATAACGAGGGGTGTAATTGGAAAGGAGGTTTTAAGGCCCATATGTGGGTGATTGATTGCTTTTAGCTGCCGGTACGATTAGAGTTAGTTATTTGATGTTAGTGTTGTATGATTTGTGGATGAGATGCTGCTTTGTTGTAGGCTAAGTGATTTGATGTTTATTGCATTCGGTGTTAAATAGATTGGTTTCATTGTTTCGTTTGAAAATGTTCTGTGTCATTGTCCTTAACGTAAAGTGTCAAACAACGCAGCGTTGTGCAAGATTTAAATCACTGTAACAACATTTTAAAAGAACCGCTTAAAACGAAAATTGATCGCACAAGAGTAGATGAAATATTCATTGGCGTAAATTTTAAATTAATTCAATTACTCCTAAAAGTGAACTTATTCGTCACAAAACATGCTTTGAAAGTTTAAAAGCCTTCGGAGTAATTCACACTTGTGCAAATTAAAAATAAAAGCACCGAAATAGCAAACTATGTTCCATTGAAATCAAACTTTCAAAAGCTAAAAATTACAGGCAAAGGCAAGAAGAAAAAAAAACAAAATTCATAAAATCGAACGTGAAAATGAAGTATCGGCTCAAACGAGGCTGGTTTCCGTTGGAAACACACGTCACTATGGCAAGGGCCACGAAACGTTCGCTTATAGCGTTTTCGTCTTGCCATTTAATTGGTGAAAACAATTTAAACCATAGTTACATTGATAATCATTTTAATGGAAATTATTGTTTTTGACGCCTGTAGCGAATATCAGCATCACACTGATATTCTAAGAGCGAAAGTTTGTATGTGTGTATGTTTGTTTCTTATTCCTTCACGCTCAAACGGCTCAACGGATTTGGATGGAATTTGTTGTTAACATAGATTATGTCCAAGATACTTTTTTATCCCGGTTTACAAGGACGAAACCGCGGTGTGCGGCTAGTAAGCGACATTTTCATGGCCTAGGCATAACGCAACGTTCTTTGGGCGTCCAATTTGTCTGATTGACGTCCGAGGTCCGTTTACAAAGGCTCAAAGACTGCAACGACGCCATTGCTTCAAATACAGCGTGAAAATTCAAATTGTACCTGCTTTTGTGACTGTTGAGAAGGTTTTATATGTGTTATGGCGCTCTGTCTCTAAAAGCCTGTCTTCAGGGATGGTTCAGGTAGAAAGCAGCTACAATGAAATTATCTGAAGCTCGCTTCGTGGATCTCGTTTACGAAACCTGTAAGTGTATTTTTTCATTGGCTGAGCGATCTGAGCAAAGCTCATTTCATTTATCATCATCATCTGTGCATTTTCTCTTCTAAAATACACATAATGAAATGTATTCTTCCAGTCCAAAGGGATGCAGGTGATTACCAGTGTTTAATTTACAATACATTAACTATAGATTAATTTCAATACATTTCATTTATATCACAACAATTTACATTGTGCGTGAATATTACAGCATAGAACTTTAAAAAATGAGTAGTACGGATTTATGATTATGCTGTTGGAATTAGAATTCATCACAGCTCATCGTCCGTCCGTCTGGTGACGACAGGGCGGGTCGAAGATGCGTTTGTGTTCCACGCGCGTCTTAAAGAGATGTCATTAAATGAAAAAGGCTAGTCGCGGCCATTGCCTACTGGGGTTACAGGTTGTTCGAAAGAGCTACCGCGGTCCCGGAACACAAAGGGCGAAAGAAGGAACATGGACTAAAACTCATTAGTCAGTACAACTCTGGCACTTCTTTAATCTCCGCCTAGGGCCTTAAAACTTATTTAATGACTAGCTTTTGCCCACGGCTTCGCTCTCGTTAAATTCGGGGTAACACAGTTCCCTTTCCAGATTTGCTGGTACCTGCTACCTGTAGTTTTTGCCCTTGCGCCTTATTGATTTGTAATAGCAAAGCTAAGTTTTCCCTTTTCTTCCCTCTTTCTTCCTCATAACCAACTTTTTTTTAAAATAACCTATGGCCGTCTCCAGGCTCCCAACTATCTCTGTACCAAAATTAATCAAAATCGGTTTAGCCATTAAGGCGTGAAAACGTAACAAACAACAAACTCACTTTCGCTTTTATAATATTAGTAAGGATATCCTAATCCGAAAAAATAAGGCAAGTGCGTAGACGTTGCGTTGTTGCCATGTCAAAAATGTTGGACCAAGACTCCAAAAGGCAGGTACACACATTGCCTTTCAAATTAATGAATCGGTACTTATAAAGAAAGTAAAATACATCATCATGTACTTGCCTATGTGGCGACTGTCGGATTCCAATCTAACCATAAGCAGCTGAATATGCTTATGCGAACTTTACATTGGAGTTCCACAACCCAGTTAGTACTGGACAATACGATACCCCTTGGTAAGACTGGTTGTCAGACTCTCGGGTCACTGTCTATCCGCAAAGACTGCCAAGGATCCTACTATCCTTATCCTTACTAATATTATAAAAGCGAAAGTGAGTTTGTTTGTTTGTTTGTTACCTCTTCACGCTTTAATGGCTAAACCGATTTTGATGAATTTTGGTACAGAGATAGTTGGGAACCAGGAAACGGACATAGGCTATTATTTTTTTAAAAAGAGTGGGTTATGAGGGAGAAAGAGGGAAGAAACGGGAAAACTTAGCGTTGCTATTACAAATCAATAAGGCGCTACCGAATTTAACGCGAGCGAAGCCGCGGGCAAAAGCTAGTAATATTATAAATGCGAATGTTTGTGAGGATGGATGTATGGATGTTTGTTACTCTTTCATGTCAAAACGGTTGAACGGATTTTGATGAAAGTTGGCACAGAGTTAGATTATAGTCTGGAATAATACATGGGGTACTTTTTTTCGATCATCACGCGGGCAAAGTCGCGGGTGCCAGCTTGTCTAAAATAATTATCAGCCCAACAGAATGAAAGTACTAATATTTTCTCAAAATATTTAAAATAAAAACCATTTTCGCTCAATTACCTTATAAAAACCATCGTTCTATCACTTTCATTTTTAATATTTAATCCATTACGTGGAATAACTTCATTTTCATAACCAATACGTGAGAAATTTTCTCAGAAAACGTGAGGAGGGGCGAGTAAAGATTGCACGACACTGCAAGCGATATAAAGCTAACCCCTTGGCCACAAACTAGGCGCTCAAGCGACATGCGTCTTACGGCAAAGGAAGAGGTAAGGAGTTGTTTAGAGGTGGAAGAGGAAGTATGGTCATATTACAGGGTGTGATTGAGCCGGGGTTGCGGGATGTTAGAAAGAGATACCGCGGCCTCGGAACATAAAGGGCAAAAGAAGGAACATGTGTGGGTAAAAGTCTGACACTCCTGATGATTTCCCATACGCAAAAAAGGGTGTGATTAAGAACATCAAATTGAACAACTATTTCTATTAAATAGATATTTTATATTTTATAAAAAAAATATACAAGAACGAATGAAACTATGAAATAAAAACGTTGAATCGTAGTTTTGTAGAGAAAAATACTTTCATTTGTGAGTGGTGCAACCTTTTGATTATTACAGTTTTATCCCTCTCTCTCTTTCAGAAATATCCTCCCCCGCTCCGGGCGGAGCGAAAAGGAGTGTCAAAATTTTACTGACAAAAACCCACCCATATTCCTTCATTTGCCTTTTAAGTTTCGAAACCGCGGTATCTCTTTCGAACAATCGCAGGCGGTGGCCCTAGCAAGCCCCTCTGCTTATTCTTCATTGCCTAGCAAACAGTGTGCAGATGACTGAAGCCTTCATTCTTCATACACAGCATGTACCTCACCTAACGTTATCTCGTAACAGATGGCATTCCCATGTATCTCTTTGTGCTACCATTCATCGATCCATCTAAGTCGGCGACAGTTAAGTAATATATCTGTTCGCATTGATACGGATTTTGTGTAGAATCTGCGGTACTGTAAATAACTGATGGTATTGTACCTACGTGTGTTTGCGGTGCTTTGACGTGGTCGTGTTATTGAGTTTGGAATTAATTTATGTTATACTAGCTTACGCCCGCGGCTTCGACCGCGTAATATCGAAAATCGAAAAAAAAACAAAAAATATCTCATGTGTTATTCCAGACTATAATCTACGTCTGTGTCAAATTTCATCAAGATCCGTTCAGCCGTTTTGACGTGAAATAGTAACAAACATTCATACATCCATACATTCATCCTCACAAACATTCGCCTTTATAATATTATTACTAGGATTATAAATTTATAATATTAGTAGGATAACTGGCGCCCCCGGCTTCGCCCGAGTGATTTTGAAAAAAAAGTATCCTATGTGTTATTCCAGACTATAATGTACCTCTGTGCCTTTCATCAAGATCCGTTCAGCCGTTTTGACGTGATAGAGTAACAAACATCCATACATCCTCAAAAACATTCGCATTTATAATATTACTAGCTTTTGCCCGCGGCTTCGCTCGCCTTTCGCTTTTATAATATTAGTAAGGATTAGTAGGTTATGATAGGATTTGTTGTGACTGAATAAAGCTAAAGGTTTTAGTTGGAAATTTGTATCTACTAGCTGTGGAACGTAGTTTTACTCGCGTAAACCGGGATAAAACAGTAGCAAAATATGTGTAATCTACGGTATACACTGTCATCATCATCTGCTCAGCCTTTTCCCAACTATGTTGGGGTCGGCTTCTAGCCTAACCGGATACAGCTGAATACCAGTATTTTACATGGAGCGACTGCCTAATTAACCTCCACAACCCTAACTGGGTAATACGATACCTCTTGGTAAGACTGCTTGTCAGACTTTCGGAACACTGACTACTTGTAACGACTGTCAAAGATCTACAAACGACAGCAACCAACAGCTTAACGTGCTTTCCGAGGCACGGAGGAAACTCGGTATGTAACGGGTCCCCATCCACAGACCAACCTAGGCAAGCGCGGCTTAACCTAAAGATCGACCGGAGCGGCTGCTATTATTTAGCCACGAGCTCCTCCTAGGGTATACACTGTCTACATATTTAATTTCATTAAAATCTTTTTTTGTTTGTCTTTTTTTTTTTTTTTTTTAGCGTGCAGGAGTAAGGAGTAACAAACACACACATAAAAATAAACTTTCGTTTCAATAATATTAGTATGATTCTATATCTAATGCATGGATATTAAAAAAAAAACTGTGTGGATCTGTCATAAGATTCATCGCAATCAGAATAATAAATAATTAAAAAAACAGGCAAAGATTCGTCCACAAAATAATTACAACAAGAATTCATTTTGAATTTAAATCATCTTCAAACATTAATTAATCAATCATAACTCCAACCCCACGATAATCACGCCCCTTAATTAAGTAAAACCAAATAAAATGACAAAATACACGACCTCTTTCTTCGAACCCGGCTTGTCACTGAGCTTATCCCGCTCAAATCTTTTCATTACACCTAAACAAGAGAACACCAATCCAATTTCTTAATTCAAATTTACGAATGATTCTATCGAGGGGATGAAATTTAAACTTGGAATCAGTGAAGTTGAAATAGATTAGTTAGTGGCGCAGAGTGGTCTTTTCTTTTAAGTATTTTTGGAGTTTTTTTTTGTTACAAAGCACTGGAACTCCTCACATAGATTTTTTTCCTGTATCGTAAACTAACACTAACTGCCAGACCCGACCCAATCTGTAGGCCATACAAATATTGGTTCCGTGCGTGTATACGTAGCGCAGAGGTCAAACGCTTAGCCACATTTTTTTTTTTCGTTTGGACATCCATCGAGGGGTCATGGAGGGGTCTGTCAGCCTACTGACTAAAACCACACGGTGTTCTTTCTCGTCACTTCTGGCTGGGGTGCGGGGACACAATCGCATTCTACACAATCATCCCAGCAGTGGCAATCACCCCAGCAGTGAAACGCTTAGCCACTGCGCCAACCCTGTCAAATTGAAATTACTTAAAACTTGTAATTGTTATAATACTGCAGTACTGGAATACGAAAAATCTTATTTTTGTACGCATTTTTCAATTACTTACACAATAAAAAAAAGGATTGTGTGGTTTTATGAAACCACGGTAAAAGTGTTTTTTTTTTTCACATTATAGACATTTAGACGTCCCTACTCCGCGGCCGACCGTCACGCGACATGCAACACACAGACGAAAAAGTTTGAGACGATGTAATAAAAGTTTCACTTTGTGTTATTAATCTCTATTCTATGTATGTTATTTCTAGAATTTGAAAGTAGCCGTTACGGAGTTTGGCATTTGTGGCCGGTCGATGGCAATAGGCGCGTCCCTATTACATGGGACTAAACCATATAACTGGCGAAATGTAGGTATTGGTGCCCTCTGCCTAACTCTTCGGCGCCTAATACAGGCGTGATGTTATGTAATTAATCTCATTACAGGTTATCCTTTCTATTAATATTATAAAAGCGAAAGTGAGTTTGTTTCTTTGTTACCTCTTCACGCCCAAATGGCTAAACCGATGTTGATGAATTTTGGTACAGAGATAGTTGGAACCCTGGAGACGAACATAGGCTATTTTTTTTTAAATAAAATTTTGAAATAAGGGAGAAAGTGGTAAGAAAAGGGAAAACTTAGCTTTGCTATTACAATAAATCAGGCGCAAGGCAAAAACTACAGGTAGCAGGTACCTGCAAATCGGGAAAGGGGAACCGTGTTACCCCGAATTTAAGGCAAAAGCTAGTAGTGAAATAAACAAAGTCTATTGAAAACCTAAGAAGAGGCAAAACTACCCATCTATCCAAAAGTAGGCATTAAAACCCAACCTATCCAATCTGCGCAATTAAAATTCAAAATTCTCCAGAACACCAATAGAACACGAACGATATTCATCTCTGGATCTTCGGCTGTTTCCGTGAGCATTCGGGCGTTTCCGCCAGCACTCGGACATTGGGGGCGTATTAATCGTAATTAACCAACTCTGCCTGATTAGCGGGGTTCATTATTACTTAAAATTTACTTGAGTTTACTTTCTTGCGACGCTCTTAACTGAGATAGGGATGGGATGAGATTAGGGTGGATAAGATTTTAGGATTATTTAGTTTTATAATGGCGCTGGCTTTTGATGCAGACTTGCTGAATATTTTAGAGTAATCAATTGAAGTAAGATTACTCAGATAGAATAAATAGAAAAAGTATTTTTTAATACTTGCTGTCTTCGACGGCACGGGTGGCGCAGTGGCTGAGCGATCGACTGCTGCGCTGTGTGTCGCCGGTTGGATTTCCGCACGGAACAAATATTTGCATAACCTACAGGTAGTTTTTTCGGGTCTGGCTGTTTGTGTATGTGAGTTTTAATGTTTGTAAACGCACCCACGACACAGTAGAAATTCCTAGTGTGAGGCAACGTAGTAACGGGTATTCTAAAAGAGACCAGCTCCCGTATTTACAAACGTTCTCCCCAAACTGTTAGGTTATAACCTCATCTGGCAGTACGGAACCGAACTTCTCCATGTTTCTAGTGTCTTCGTCGATCTAATTCATTTCCACATCAACCAGAATGTCCTGCCGAACCCACCGTCAATGCTGCCGCGTGCTGTAACAAACTAGGATCTTTTCCAGGTTTTTAGAGTTTTGTGTCGGCCAGAACCATAGATTTCAAGTCAGAACACAAATAGAACAGAACCATAGATAGCGTCATTTTGCTGGCGCGAGAACCAGAGCGTCCTGCCGAACGCACCGTCGATGTTGCCGCGTGCGGTAACAAACCGGGAACTCAATCGCAGAGTTCAATTTCAATTCGGAAAATAGTGTTTCTATCTCGCTCGCTTTAAACATATCTTTCCGAAATATTACCTATTGGCTTTTGCCCGCGGCTTTGCTCGCGTTAAATTCGGGGTTCCCCTTTCCCGATTTGCAGGTACCTGCTATCTGTAGTTTTTGCATTACGCCTTATTGATTGTAATAGCAAAGCTAAGTTTTTCCTTTCCTTCCCTCTAGAACACTTTTTTTTTTAAATTAGCCTACCTATGTATGGACATAGGTAGGCTAATTTAAAAAAAAAAGTAAAAAAAAAGAGATAGTTCAACTATCTCTGTACCAAAATTCATCTAAATCGGTTTAGCCATTAAGGCGTGAAGACGTATCAAACAAACAAACTCACTTTCGCTTTTATAAAATACTAGCTGTGCCCAACGGTTTCACCCGCTGAGGTTTAGGGGTATGAAAAATAGATGTTAGCCGATTCTCAGACCTACCCAATATGTACCCAAAATTTCATAAGAATCGGTCGAGCCGTTTCGGAGGAGTACGGTAACTAACATTGTGACACGGAAATTGTATATATTAGATTATACATATATTAAGAATAAGGATTTTATCGACCGTATCGACGATTTCCATTTAGTTAGATAACCATATTCACGACTTTAGTAAATATTTCACCAATTAGCACCTACCGAATTAATTTTACACAACACTATGCAGCGTTGTGTAAAATTAATTCGGCAAAAAAGGTGGGCTTTGGCTATGCAGCCAAAGCCCACCTTTTTTGCGGATGGGAAGTCATCAAATAACACATCCCGCTCTGGGAGAAGCGAGGGGGAATGTCGGACTTTTACTGACTAAAACCCAACCATGTTTCTTCTTATGCCCTTTATGTTTCAGGGCCTATCTCTTTCGAAAATCACGCAACCGCGGCAGGCGGTGGCCCTGGCAGGCCCCTCTGTAACCTAAGCCCACCTTAAACCAACTAATCGCAAAAAAGTATAATCACGCACAAAATCCAACCAGCATAATAATAATAATCCGGGCGTTATCCACCTTATCCCCGTCGAGGCGAGCGGTGGGGGGCGAGGGGGAGAGGGTATGATACCAAGTATGATTCAACATTTAAATGTTAAACAGCGCCCGAATTCGCTGCGGTGCGGCGACGTCTTATAAGAAGTATAGAGGAGCACAGAAATGGTGATGGCTCGGAGAAAATTATATTTTATATTAAGATTTTGTGTGAGTGCTGAGTGGTTTAGTGTTTAAGATGTTCATTTTGTGTAATGGAACGCCATTTACTTTGCTGTATGTTTGCAGAAATGTTTACTATAGATTTTTATTAATCATAGGTATGACGTATTTACGAATTTGTTTGATGCTTAAGCTACGACTTATATAATAAGAAACTAGCTTTTGCCCCTGGTTTTTTTTCCGTGGAAAATCATCAAACAACGTCCAGCGCTGTGATGGAGTAGGGGGGAGTGACAGACTTGTACGGACTAAAACCCACCCATGTTGGTGGGTCGGGTGGGTTTTTTTTGACGTTAAGACGTTACGGGGCCGCGGTATCACTTTCGAACAACCCGCAACCCCGGACAACCCGCAACTCCGGACAACCCGCAACCCCGGTTTGCCCCTGGCTTCGCTTGTGTTAGTGTAGGTAGAATGTAACAATCAATTTGGGTTGTACTTTGCTTGTAATAATATAAATAAATTCGAAAGACAGGTGGCGCCATGTACTACCATTAGAACGTTAATTGCTGTTGCCGTACAGTACTGTTTTCGGGATTAAAGGTACCTTATGTCCGTTTCAATACACCTGACAACGTATTCGCACAAATTCAGGATGATCGGTTAAATTTTTTAGCCGAGAAAATGTTACCAACAAACAAACATACTTTCGATATATTAGTCAGGATCTTCACTTATCATTATTCACCTCTCTTTTCTTCTGCCATTCTCCACGTTCCATCACCATCATCATTTCATACTTTTACACCGATGCCAACAATATAATTATATGTATTTGAGTTAATTTTTCATTAACAGTTTTGGACACGACTGTACCGTATATTGTAAGTTAGCTACACCTTTGAGATATTCTTCTAAAGAGCATGAATAAACTCTTATAGTCGCACTAACACTAGTTGATACTTGCTATTTAATTGATATGCATGATAATTACCGTGAAGGTCATATTGTCAAAAGGCTCATGTAGATTCCGAGGACGTGTAGCTAACAGCAACAGAATTTTGAGGGAAAATTGCGTGGGGGGAACGATATGTTTGTTACTTTTTGTGAGTATTTCATTTGCTTATACTGTGTCTAGTTTTTTTTTAATTTATATTACTGGTAGACACGCTACCATAGACTTTATATGAATTAAGGTACTTACTAAGATATATACACACATCAAAAGTGTCTAGGGATCAAGCATTTTTATGCGGATTTCTTGAGATTGAGATGTGGCTTTGTAATAAATTTATGATTTTATACATTTATATGGATCCTTTTTGGTGCATTTCATAATTTGAATCAGGAACTCTCAATCAAATTCGAGTAAAAGATGAAAATAAGCTGTCAATATTTTCCCTATAAAAACATACAACGCATTGAAGACATTATTAGTGCTACTGTTTCCCTACTACTGATTAAAACCAACGTTATTATGGAGCGGCGACGTCATTTAAGCAGGGAAGAAATGCTCAGAGCCGTGGGAATGATAGTAGCTGGTTCCCGGCAACGTACTGTAGCTTTAGCTCTGAATACAAGTCAGAGTGTTATCAGTCGACTTTGGACACGTTACCGAAGCACTGGTACCGTGGCTGAGCGCCATGGAGGACGGTATCGCTGCACCACACGGAGACAAGACCGATACATTCAAATCTTAACTCGAAGAGCTCCAACAATAACCGCCATGATGTTAGCCGTGAGGCTTCATCACTCTTCAGGGAACTTAATTAGCGACCAAACAGTCAGAAACCGCTTGCATGAAGTGAACCTTCATTCCCGAAGACCGCTACGGGTACCACCTATAGCAATGCACAATCGTAGGATTCGATATCAATGGGCACTTGAACACAGAAATTGGGCAGAAGAACAATGGCGTTTCGTGTGCTTTTCTGCTGAGTCTCGTTTTGGTATGAGACCGGATACAAGACGTATACGACACTGGAGAACTCCTGGACGCCAACAGCGATTAAAATCCTGCCAGGAAGTCCATCCTTATAGTGGTGGAACCATCATTGTATGGGCGGGTATTTGGATCGGCGGAAGAACTGAGTTGATTTGGATCAGAGGCAACCTCAACGCTCAAATTTATGCTGAGACGATTGTATCAGACGTCATCGTTCCTCTACAAGTGCAAATCGGTCCCTTATTTCAGTTAATGCATGATAATGCACGACCGCACACCGCAAGCGTTGTAAGACAGACTCTCGCCGCAGCTAACATCAATTTCCTGCCCTGGCCTGCTCAGTCGCCAGACTTGAACCCGATTGAGCATGCATGGGATATGCTACAGAGAAGAGCTCTGCCGAATATGGAGGGTATCCAGTCGCAAGAAGACCTTTTTTTGTTGTTGCAACGAACATGGGCGGCCATTCCACAGCGTGATTTGGATGAACTCATTTTGAGTATGCCAAACCGATGTTCTTGTGTTGTTAGTGTTCGCGGTAGAAACACGGATTATTAATTGTTTAAGTTACCCAATAAAATTTTAAAGAAAACTGTTATTTCAGTCTTTTTTTCGAACTTTAATGTTAGTGGTTCAAATGTCAAAAATCCCTTTATTAGGAAAGTGCCAAATTTCTTTATTAATACAAAGGTGACTTGGTTTATCGTTACTGTGACAAACGAAAACACTTTATTTGATGAATCCTTAAAGAAAATTTTAATTAATATCAATCAGGAGAAAAGTTATTGCAAAAATATATGTTGATCCCTAGATACTTTTGATGTGTGTATTTATTAAAGATATATTTATTTTTTAAAACATGAGTATGTAAAAAAAAAGGAAGATAAAATTTGCCATCCAGGAAAGGCGTACAATTTTTTTAGCTTGAACAATGCCTTGAAGTTAAAATTAGTTGACACAAAATAAAAAAAAACGGAGCTTAAATTGACAAGAAATGTTGTAGTTGTATTGCCAATGCATTTGCTTTTCAATTATTTAAAAATATGTCATGAATAAGTGACCAGTAGATGATGCCTGCTTGTATTAGCGTGTGCTTGTCAATACTACGTACGGTGTTTGGGGAGTTCTTCTGGCGAGTTGATAGTTTCATTCACTGCCGGCGGTTGGTTTTGATGACACGGTTGGCGCAGTGGCTGAGCGATCGAATGCTGCGCTGCGTGTCGCGGGTTCGATCCCCGCACGGAACAAATATTTGTATGACCTACAGGTAGTTGTTCCGGGTCTGGCTGTTTGTGTGTATGAGTTTAAATGTTTGTAAACGCACCCATGATACAGGAGAAATTACTAGTGTGGGGCAAAATTAAAAAAAAAAAATACCGAATATTTTTCATAGTATCTGCCAAGAGCAGAAGAAGTTATTAGATGATTTCCAATCCCTAGAAAAAAAAGACAGGCACTATTAGTGCCGTCCTCGATGCTGCTGCCTTCAGCATATTAAAAAAAGTATACTTCCCTTCTTTAAAAGTATAACTTCTTTAGGTCACCCTTAAAACCCCTACACCTCCTAGTTATTAAACTTTTAGGTTTTATTAATTAAAGATCATAATTATATTCAAGTATCAAAATCTCTCACACCACCAAACCCTCGCATCTCAGACGAAGACGACCCGCCGAAATAAATAAAGTTGCACAGAGACTCAGTAATTACTTACACGCAACTTATACACTTGTGTGCGTCATTATACCCGTCCGTTTGCCACGTCACATTCATTATGGACGTGACTGTACTTAGGGAGATATTAAATGGATTTTGATTGGGATAACTTTATGTAGGAAATGGACGGTTATTTTGAAATAATTAACTTAAAAATATTATGCTAGCTTATGCCCGCGGCTTCGCCAGCATAGGTTTTATATTTGTATAGGTGATTGCCCCACGGGATCGTACTAACGGGGTACGTGTTAATCCAAGTCATAAACTATTTGCGTGCCAAAAGCCATCCAAATCCGATAAGCAGTTTTTGCTTAAAAGACTAATAAACATCAATACATATAGCACTGTTGTTTTCGAATGGTGTTTCTACAAATGACTCTAGCTCTGGGCGGAGTGGAAGGGAGTGTCAGACTTGTACTGACTGAAACCTATCCATGTTCCTTCTTTTGCTCTGTGTGTTCCGGGGCTGCGGTATCTGTCGACCCAACACGCTTTTCCTAACTTAATATTTTAGTTGTAACTCTTTTATTTTTTATGCAATTAATTTTGGCAAAGAAAGACACGGCGGGCGCAGTGGCTAAGCATTTGACTGCTGCGCTACGTGTCGCTGGATCGATCCCCGCACGCCACAAATATTTGTATGCCCTGCAGATAGCTGTTTCGGGTCTGGCTGTTTGTGTATGTGAGTTTAAATTTTTGTAAACGCACCCACGATACAGGAGTAATTCCTAGTGTGGGGCAACGTTTAAAAAAAAAGTTTTTGGAAGACAGGGAAAATCATAGATCCCCTTCCTCCCCCCAATAAAATCGCTGTATCCGAGACTAGTTTCTCCAAAGGAGCCTGCCAGGGCCACCGCCTGCTGGGCCTTGTTCGAAAGAGGTACCGCGGCCCCGGAACGTAAAGGGTAAAAGAAGGAAGATGGGGGGGTTTTAGTCAGTACAAGTCTAATACTACGTTATGAGATGATTTTTCAAAAAAAAAACGCTGGCTTCTTAACATAACAATTAATCATTTTGGGGCGTTCCCATAGTTAGTTATTTAAAAAAGCGCGTTAAAAATGATAAAAGCTGACCAACTTTTGCATAAAACAAATTACTACATTTACCAAGAAAAATGACATAGAAAAAGCTTTTAGAAACCAGTGACAGCTGATAAAGATAACGAGAAAATCAAAAACAAGCCGCCATTTTGAATTCCTTATCCAAATATTCTCAATACACCACAAACAATAAGTACAATACCAACACAAAACTTCTACCAGCCGTCTGACACATGAGAACGAAGCAATTCTCTGTGGAACTTTAAAACAAAGCGACATGATGAAGGCGTGTCTTGAGATGAGGCGCTGATCACGGCGCAATCGGGACGCTGCTTGAGACAATATATTGTGGCCTTGTTTGGAGTAATCTTTCCTTTACTTTTTAGTAAAGATATATTTATTTTGTAAAACATGAGTGTGTATAAAGATGATAAAATTTGCTAAGTTGCTACATGTTTTGCCATCCAAGAATGGCGTACAATTTTTTTTTTGGTTTAAGCCATGCGTTGAAGTTAAAAAGTGTAGATATTTAATAATATTATGTAGCTAGCTGTGCTCGCGTCTTCGTTCGCTTTCGCTTCATTACTGGCGAGATCACGTAATTTATAATTTCAAAATTTTATTCAAAACTTGAAATAAATATTTTCACATTTAACAATACCTAAATGTTTGTATAGGTATCGTTAAAATTCCCACGTTCCACATTCAAAAAATTTCAAATCCGAATTCGGAGTTTTTCCGAGAGCGGAGTTTGAAACCGTTGATCGGGTAGGAAACGGAAAGGGCGGGAAATAATTAGCCGTCGCCGGCACTCGCCGCGGGCGGAGGAAACGCTCCATACAGCCTGCCTGTAACTCCACGAACGAACGAGTTGTGAATTTTATGATTCACACTTTTTTCCTTTGCCTTTTTTTGTTTTTTTTTCCTACGTTAAATTTTTAACGAGACGTATTTGGTGAAGTTGCCAGTTTCAATATGCGAGGAAAATTCTTTGTGAAACTTTTATTGATGACAATATCAACATTGTGCTTATTTAGTGCGTGTATTTCATTGGAGAATCGTTATTACATAAGTTGCTTTTCTGTTAGTTCCTGTCAGTGTCCTAATAGCTACACCTACACATTTAACGGTCGTAAAGGGCAATAATTAGATTTTCCATATTTGTGTAAAACTTAATTATTGCTCGAGTGAAAAAAAGGTATTATAATGACAATATTTTTTTTACCATTTTTTTTAACCTAATTTTAGTTTATAACTATGCGAAACGTCGTTTATCTTAATTATTAGATATGTTTTTCCTCATAAAAGTGAATAATTATATTCTTTCTGAGCGATATAAATTTTCTTAAACCGTAATAATTTACGTAGAAATAGCAAATAACGCATGATTGGTATAAAATTGGTAGCTTCTTAACGGCGGAAAGGAAACATGGCAGTTTAAAAGTAGGTAGTAAACACGTATATTCTGTTATACATAACATAAGATCACGCCTGTAATCTTCGAAGTCTAGGCAGAAGTGTACCTAATAGTACATCCACATTTCAATTTCATGTTGAAGTCATGCAGAGGGGCCTGCCAGGGCCACTGCCTGTCGGGGTTGCGGGTTGTTCAAAAGAGATACTGCCATGAAACGCAAAAGACAAAAAGAAGGAACACGGATGGGATTTAGTCAGTAAAAAACTGACACATCCCCCGCTCCCCCCAGAGCGGGGGAAGTTATTTGTTGATTACCCATCCAAATAAAAAGTACCTAGTAATGCGGCCGAGCCTATTGCCTTCTACTGGGCACAAATCCAGACCTCATGGTGTATACTGTTAGCGTCTATAATACATTTGATATGTTTTCGGTTTATTAACATGCAACTATACCACTATTTTATTAATTGGCAACACTCAAACAGTGTCCTCTGCCCGGTTCAAAACCAACCAATCACAGAAACGCGCGCATTTCACTATTGAAATGGCGGTAATTGGAAATAACGAACTTTAACAGCCCGGCTAGATAGTCAGTCGTTCGGAGATTCTGCTAGTGAACATCTTTTAAAATAGGTTGTGAAGTGTGTCGATAAAACCTAAGGTAATATGACATTGTTCTATGATGTATTATGCGTATCTATTTATGTGCCTATTTGCAATAAAAGTGTTTCTATTGAATCATTTATGGAGTTTTTCTAACAATACAGATACATTTCTTATGGAAAAACTCAATAACACTTTGCCAGACCTTCCTAACTAATAGCATAATAGCAGCATAACAGATCTAACCTAAGACGACATGCTTAGCAATCGCGACCACAACACCAACTAGAACCTATTTGAACCTAATTTACCAACATTTAAAAAAAATGAACGGCTTAATAACACATTCAACACAATTCATAAATAGTTACTTGACTTAAGGCCCGTTACATTAAACAAAAACGAGTCGTTTTGCTTACGGATAGTAAGATTTTGACATGTCGTCTCATAGAACTTATGTCAAAATACTACCATCCGTAAGCAAAACGACTCGTTTTTGTTTATTGGAACGGGGCTTTAACCAATTAGCCAAAATTAACGTTAATAAGAAAGATTGTAAACAAAACAATTATTATTTATAAGTACATAACAAACGTCTACCAATAAACTCCATTATTCTCACAAAACAAAAGCAAAAATAATAATTTTAAAAGCTTTAAAACAATTGTGGGCAACAATTACCCTTCGGTCCGGGGTACTGCCATCCCCTTTGTTTCACCCCCTATTGAACGAACGGGGGCGGAAAATAGCCGGATAGAAACTTCGCTATCAACTCAGAAACATTTTATAAGTTAACAAGCCCCGCGAAATTGTATTATGTAAGTTTCAAAGTAGCCATCTTGGATTTTCTTCTTTTTTTTTTGTTATAAATAGGAACTCGTTCATTGAGTATTGTTGTGGACCTCGCGGTTGTTTTGAATTTCGAACGGTCTGAAGTTGTTTGTGAATGGGGTTTGGATTGGGATTGGAATGAGCGCCATTTTTTTATGTTTGTTGTTGTTTTGTGAGTAATTTTACCGTGTTTATGGGGTTTAATATGATAAAGTTCAATTGTGTATGACGACAGCGTTTTCTATCTTAATTTGCGTATGGTTTGACCATTCTGCACCCATCAATCAATAAATAATATAAAAAGAAATTGCTTATATACATAGTATTTATGCTAAGAGTCACAACGAAGCGTCTAGCCACACGAAGACGACACATGATAAACCATCACAAGCCGCAATGCGTCAGGTCATGTAAATTAAATGATTTATTTTTATTTGTTAGCATTGTAGTACCTCCATTTTATAAGTTCGAGTAATTTATACAGTTTAAACCGCAAAATTATAAAATACACTAGCATTTGTTTAGACACACAGTTCCCCTTTCCTGATATGCAGGTACCTGCTACCTGTAATTTTTGACCTTGCGCCCTATTAAATGTAATAGCAAAGCTAAGTTTTCCCTTTCCTTCCCTATTTCTCACATTAAAAAAATAGCCTATGTCCGTCTCCAGGGTCCCAACTATTACTGTACCAAAATTCATCAAAATCGGTTTAGCCATTAGGGCGTGAAGACGTAACAAACAAACAAACTCACTTTCGCTTTTATAATATTAAAAAGCATTAATTTCTTAACTATTAAAGCGAAAATCACTGACTCATTCACCAGGAAATCGAAATCTCAGAAACTACAAGTGCTAGGAGTCTCTAATTATGTACCTATGGAGGATCTTTTTGGACGCAGGTGCTCACTAAGACGGGGTTTTGCAAAATTCAACCCCTTTTTTGAGGATAAGCAACAATCGTACATGTATATGACGTTAAGCCTTATTAAAGTCATATAATTCAAAGAAAAGAAATGAAAAATATAACTTTTATATAAGAATGTCTACACAAAACGCCCCTCCCCTTAATTATAACCGCAGTGTGACAAACATAGAAAATCGAATAGAATCCAGTAATCGACATCGTGTCACCGAGCACATACACGTCACTTCCTATTTCGTGACTGGCAACACTGAGAAATAGCGCTGTTAGCGACGAGTCGCGTGAGAAATGACAGATGGTTCTGCAGATGTTAGTAACGCGATATTTCAAATGACGGTGGCGTTCTTTAAATCATTTATTATGAAATCAGGGCCTCGCTACCGCATTAGGAGTCTTTTCTTGTATTTTTTTTCTTTTTATCTTGTATGCCTGTTTGGTGTAAATAAAGACACATAATTTAATTTCCTTGTGCATATTGAATATTGAGCGCACGTCGTATTGTATCTTGTAATTATTTTTTTTTTCATTACCTATTTACTCAAATTATAGCTGTAATTTTGTGCAATACTGTAAAATGTAATATGTAACCATTTGTTTTTCTAAATAAATAAAAATTAAAACAAGAATGCTGTTTGTAAGTCTGGGTTAACCTATTCAGGTATAACCTACCTATATATAAGGGACATTTGAATTTGGTAGGGCGATTGGCAGAACTCTTACTATTCATAAAATACCAAAAGAAAATATAACTGTTTTAATGGTAGCTAGGATCCATAGACTACCCCTCGTTATATTTTTATATTCGTACAGTTCATCCAAAGGTTGTCTGGACGATATCGTTATTAGCGATAAGACCGCCATTGTAACCATAGAATTAGCTTTGGTGTGCAATAAAGTATATTCTATTCTATACTGTTATATTTTAGATACTCTATTTTATTAATTTAGTATACATATTTATCAGTAAGGTTAACTTGTATGTGCTTCTTCAATTATAGAAACCTCAGCATGCACATCTATTTATCATGTAACGTTTGGACAAAGAAAGATCTTATCACAACTCATGCATAAAATGTTCACCAACAAAAACACCTTCTTATTTCAATACCGTTTCTCGTATACGCTTACTGAATCCTAAACGAAAAAGGGGACCTGTCGGAAAATGGCGCGTTATTATCTCAGCTAATAAAAATTCAGCGCGCGAAAATCCCCGCGCCGCGATTGGTCGACCGTCCCTCGGGCACCCCCGCCATTGGTCGACTATGCTGATTCCATTTTCAAATTAACTTTCTCTGCCACCGTCGTTTTCCAGTTAGGTGTGAATTTATTTATTTCATTTCGTTTTTATTGTGTTGTTTTTGTAGAGATGTGACTTTTCTTTTTAAAATTAGAAATAGGTTTGTTTTTTTTTTATTTGGTGGTTGATCACAAACAGTTTAATTTAGTCGTGATATCCTCTTTGTCTCGACAGTTTAGGGATTTAAAAAAAGAAAACCAACAAACTTGTCGTTTCTATCAAAGTCAATTAGGTTTTTAGTACAATATTTTTAATGTGATTTGTAGGTACTCACAAAGTAATATTAATGAAAGATCGTTAATTATCTAAAATAAATCTACATATAAAACTAAAACGAATTAATTTACCCCCTTTTATTCAAAGTACAGTCAGCTCCACATTATGCATTACTCCAGTGACAAATCCAGGCATACACTCAGCCAAAATACATCGTTATAATAAAACTAGTTTACGACGCCGATTCCAAGCTGCGCTTAACTTTTGCACGTACATATGTGGTTACCTTTAAATAAGAAAAATACAAATCATTTTGAAATACCGCAAAAATTTAAACTTCATGTACCTACTATAGTGGCACGTAAAGGCATTCTGTACCAGTCAACATTTGGGTTGTATGTTGTGTGCAAGGTACAAACGTACTGCTTGTTTCCAAAGAATTTTTTGCCAGCAGACCTGCGAAAGGAGATATGAGAACGAAATGTAGACGATAGTGTGTAAGAGAGTACGAGAAAAATATGTGTGTGCCTTAACCTATTATAAACTTAGAACTAAATATTAATAAATACTTGTATAAATTTATAATCTTTACTCTATATATATAATATTATAAAAGCGAAAGTGAGTTTGTTTGTTACGTCTTCATGCGTTAATGGCTAAACCGATTTTGATGAAATGGTACAGAGATAGTTGGCGGACATAGGCCATTTTTTTTAAAAACGTTGGAAAGTCAGGGAGAAAGAGAGAAACAAAGGGATAACATAGCTTTGCTATTACAATAATTAAGGCGCGGTACCTGCAAATCAGGGAAGGGGAACTGTGTTACCCCGAATTTAACGTGAGCAGAGCCGCGGGAAAAGCTAGTAGTAAAAAAAAAACACCAAATCTGTACGAACACTGGCACAAAATAACAGTGTTACTTGAAAGCCGTCCACATTACCCGCTAAATTGGAATGCCGCGTAATACAAGCCCTACTGGAAGGGTTGCCAGGCTGTGGTGCACTTCTGCGGGACAGGTCCCGTTAAGACTATTAGTGTCAATGGGAATTAGTCGGTTTTCGGTAGCACTGTATCGAATGATGACGGTTTTTTGGGCAACGATTGTATGGAATGGGTTAAGTACTAAAAACAAACGCGAGTCGAATTCGCACTCCTAGAATTCCGTTCTTACAACGACCATATCTTTTGACTGTGTAGATTTAGAGATATGATTTTTCCACAACTTCAAAGGACTATAGATTTGAGTATGTGGTTCTAATTTCAATTTGATACCTCCACGCAGTTCCGAGATAAAAGGTTTTGACAGACAGACAATAAAGTGATCTAATAAGTGTTCCGTACTTCTCCCTTTGAGGTGCGGAACCCTAAAAATCCCATCTATACTGATTTAGATATAAAAGAAAAGGGAATCGTTTGTTACTTCATTAGATGTCCATACCAAGGTATCTATCACTCTTAAGCTACTTCATTAAATGTCCACCATTTAATGAAGTAACTAGATATGAATGTTGAGATACGGCGCAGTGGCTGAGCGATCGACTGCTGCCCTGCGTGTCGCGGATTCGATCCCCGCACTAAACAAATATTTGTATGGGCTACAGATAATTGTTCCGGCTCTGGCTGTTTATATAAGTGAGTATTGTTTTTCAAAATTAGCTAAGTTAAGAATTAGAATAAAAAATCCTCACATTTCTCAAATAATAACCACCCTATTCACAAGGGTTTGGTAAGACAGCGGCAGTGGGGGGTAATTCACAGCTGAAGAGGGAGGGGGGTGACCAAGTTAAACCTCTTTATTGCGCAAGGAATTGAGTTGCTGATGACGATTTATTGAAATTGGCTTCAGAAGTGATACTTGAGGGGTTTTTAGTTCAATTTCAAGGTTCTGTGGTTATGGAAGCTGTGATTCTCAATTATTGTTTGGTTTTGAAGATGATTGTAGTAATTTTAAAAGCATACTTCTTTTTTTATCACTTCATTCTAGTCACATCCAAAAGCTATTAAGATCCACCGGAACTTTTGGATATGACTAGAATGAAATGATAGAAAAAAAAGTTAAAAATATTAAGATCCACCGGAACGCGGGCCTGTGGACGGTGAGCAATGGGTAGCTCACCGTCGTCTATTGACGACAGGCCGTGTCGACGGCGCGTTTGTGTTTCACGCGCGCCTCAATGAGATGTCAGCAAAGCAGAGGGGCCTGCCAGAGCCTCCACCAGCCGGGGTTGCGGGTTGTTCGAAAGATATACCACGGCCCCGGAACGTAAAGGGCAATAGAAGGAACATGGGTGGGTTTAAGTCAGTAAAAGTCTGACACTCCCCCCCGCTCTGCCCAGAGCGGAGAAAGTTATTTGATTATTTCCCACCCCAAAAAAAAACAATCCACCGGAACCAACGAACTACGGGAAAAGAACAGAACGGACTAAAGTCCATGCAATAATATTTTTGATGTTTTTGACTTTGATAGTGTTAAACATGGTCCACAATATCAGACAGTTAAAATAATTAACAGGTTACCGCTAGGGCTTGCAAATATTCGACAATTTTGCAATTCGAATATTCGAAATTTTTTTGGGGTATATTCGAATAATTCGAATATTGTTCGAATATTAAATAAAAAAAATAAGATTTATAGATATCATGTCCTTTAATTTCTAAACAGTCTTTATTCTCTGAATCAAAATAATACTATTTAAAGCTAACGCAGTGTTACAAAAACAATTAAAATAACATTTTTTTCTGTTAGAAGAACACGAAGGATTAGAATAGCTAACATTAAACTGCAAATAATCAACTTGTTTCTTCAAATAACATAGCTAACACAATAGTCAACGTATTTTTTTGGACGAATTTTAATGGTCAACTTAATTTTGTACTGATGATATTAACACACTACAATGTTACTCTAATATAATATTCGCAAAAATTTGAAACGAATGCTTAAATGTTAAAATAAATAATAGTTATCAAAATTAACTAATCTTGTTTGGTTTTTCAACCTTGGATACAAACACAACACAGCAAACAACATAAAAATAACATAAAATCGGCTATGAATATTGTAATAATATAATAAAATCAAACAAAACAATAACAAGTAAGTAACGCAATTAAACCTTCGGTGCAAAATCGTTTTCTTAATGTTAAATTGTCAATATCACACTAACTATGCGTGATGTTGATAATTTAACATTAAATCTTTGTGATAACAAAAATAATCAATCACGAGATCAGATCAGATCTAAAAAGCACGCTTCATTTAGTTCCCGATCGTTGCCGAATCCTATAGTAACACTCGTAACGCCCGCGCGTCGAACGACGTAACCTTGTTTGGACGGCGTGCATAACGTTGAATTTTGTGTGCACATCAGATTGTTGAATTTTGTTTTCTAGGAATCGGTCGAATATTCGAATATTTGAAACAGTTGATTATTCGAATAATTCGAATATTCGAATGCAAGCCCTAGTTACCGCTTAATTAAAAAAAAAACCCGACCAAGTGCGAGCCGGATTCACGCTCAGAGGGTTCCGTACAAAGTTGTGACATAAACGGCCATATCTTTTGAATGCGTAGATTTAGACGGTTGTTGTTTTCACAGCTTTTAGTGAAAAAAAACTCACAGAGATACTTTTGAGGTATGGAATTCAAAAAAATAGTCTTATTGAGAACCTGGAGAAGGTTCTAAGACTGTTTTTTTTATTATTATAAGCTCTTGGCTAAATAATAGCAGCCTTCAGGTCGATGTTTAGGTTAAGCTGCGCTTGCCTAGGGTGGTCTATGGATGGGTGACCACCCGTTACATACCGAGTTCCCGCCGTGCCTCTCGGAAAACACGTAATGTCGTTAAATCCCGGCTGACATTTGTAGATCTTTAACAGTCGTTACAGATAGTCAGTGTGCCGATATTCTGGCCACCAGTCTAATCAAGGGGTATCGTACCTAAAAGTACTAACTGGGTTGTGGAGGTCAGATAGGCAGTCGCTCCATGTAAAATACTGATATTCAGCTGCATCCGGTTAGACTGGAAATCGACCCCAACATATTTGGGAAAAGACTACACAGATGATGATGTAGAAGTTAGTAAAAACTCGACAGCATTTTATTATGTTGTTTTAAAACAGGAGTCTTTATTTAAGGCTGTATAGAATCCTATTACGTCCTACTGTCCTTACTAATAATATTATAAAAGCGAGAGTAAGTTTGTTTGCTACGTCTTTACGCCTAAATGGCTAAACCGATTTAGATGAATGTTGGTACACAGATAGTTACGACCCTGGAGACGGACAATACGGTATTTAAAAAAAAAGGGAGAAATGTTATATGGGCTAAAAATCGGTACACACACTCTTTGTTACCAACGAAAAATACCTGCAAATCAGGAAAAGGGAACCCCGTGTTAGCAAAAACTAGTTATCTATAACAATATTAAATATGCAAATGTTTGTTACTCTTTCACGTCAAAACGGCTGAACGTATCTTGATGAAATTTGGCACAGAGGTAGATTATAGTCGGGAACAACACATAGGATACTTACACATTTTTTTTCGATCATTACGCAGTCCAAGCCGCGGGCGCCAGCTAGTATGTTATAATGCTTGGATAGAAAAAATACTTTATTTGTTGTTTTTTTCCAAAAATCGCATATACCTTTACAAAATTACCGACGTGTACGATAATGCGACGGCTCTTGAGTATGAGAGTGAATGGGCCGCTTTATTGTCGAGTGGTGCATGGGACGCCACGCGGCACACTTACATCTATTGAAAGTGTATGGGATCGATGAAAAAAAAGGGAAATTGACTGGGAATTAAATAAAATTACACAATTTAATAAGTGGGGTTTTAAAAATTTTAACATTATTGTTATTGTATTTTATACTAGCTTTTGCCCGCGGCTTCGCTCGCGTTAAATTCGAAGTAATACAGTTCTCCTTTCCTGATTTACAGGTACCTGTTACCTGCAGTTTTTTGCCCTTGCGCCTTATTTATTGTAATAGCAATGCTAACTTTACCCTTTTCTTCCCTCTTTCTCCCTCATATCTCAAACCTTTTTAAAAAAAAAAAGCCTATGTCCGTCTCCAGGGTAAACCAACTATCTCTGTACCAAAATTTATCAAAATCGGTTAAGTTATTTAGGCGTGAAGATGTAACAAACAAACAAATAAACAAACTCACTTTCGCTTTTATAATATTACCAAGGATAAGAATATTTCTTACAACAAAAAAAAACAAAACCTATTTAGACACACAAATGGTAACCCATCGGTATCGGGAACAAGGTCCAAGCTACTTGGAGTCAGGGCTCCATAGAAAGAAACCTCCTAACAATTGATAAGAGCCGTGTCCAAGAGTACCGCTTTCTGTGTCAACCCAGCTGCCTAACGAGAGCCTCCTAAGGTATTGGTCGAGACTCTTGGAAGTTAAGCCTCCTAACGATTAGAGCCGTGTTACCCAGACACTAGACCAAGGCGGCAACCCGATTAATTGACCATTTTTTTGAATATATCAAAAAAATGGTCAAGTGCGATCGAAGTCGCGCACCGAGAGTTCCGTACAGTCTTGCGACATTGACGGCCATATCTTTTGATTGCCTAGACTTAGAAAGTTGATTTTTTATAACTATAAGGGACAAGCTTTTGCCCGCGGCTTCGCTCACGTTAAATTCCGTGTAACACAGTACCTGCTACCTGCAGTTTTTGCTCTTGCGCCTTATTGATTTGTAATAGCAACGCTAAGTTTTCACTTTTCTTCCCTCGTTTTCCCTCACATCCCACTTTTTTTTAGAAAAAAATTTCCGTCTCCTGGTTCCCAACTATCTCTGTACCAAAATTCATCAAAATCGGTTTAGCTATTAAAGCGTAAAGAGGTAACAAACAAACAAACAAACTCACTTTCGCTTTTATAATATTATAGTTAAGGATGACAGATTTGAGTGTACCTATGGTTTTAATTTCAAGTGTATACCTTTACGCGTTCTCGAAATAAAAAAATAAGGGTTCCGTTTTCTCGAAATCACCTACACCCCTTTTCAACCTCTGCCCACTAAAGCCGTTTCACACGGCACGCAGCATATTCGTGCGTTTTATTTAATTAAACAGAATTACTGCCGTAATGGGCGGCGCGTGGCTGCCCTTAGGTTGGAGTACCTACTACAGACTGCACAGGGCCGGTAACAATGTTTTTTTGGTCTGTTAATAGTGATAATAATTGTGATACCCTTGTTAGGAGGGCTTTTTGGTAATTGTTGTAAAAGGTATTGATTACGTAGTTTAGTAGGTGGAGTATTAATGGGTTGGTTTTCTCATGCTTAATTATACTTTTTGGAGTTCCCGTGACTGTATTAAAAATATATTTTTGTGGACTTTTTAATTTATTTATTTTATATTTTTTAGCGGTCTCTTCTATGTATAAAAACTAGTCTATATTTTATTACAGGGTGGGTATAAGTAAACTGTTTTTTGACAAATTAAAAAAACTTAAAAGAACCAACTTATAAATAAACTAAAAAAAATACGTGTGGCACTCGGGGACTGGCCGCGGTAAAGCTAGCATATTGCATAGCATTCTTTATCAACGTATGCAATATATAAAAAAAATATCTAAATATAATATTTTAAAAGTAAAATACAATAAAAAATAAGTGGCAAAAAGAAAAACAAGACATTGGGTTTGATCCAGCGTACTATCGATAGACAATCCGATTCTCTACCATACATACACGCTAATAGAATTGATATAACTGACCGTATTCGTAATGAAAGTGTTAGGTTTTTTTCGTTTTGTTCGACAAAACACGTTCGAACCTTTTCAATTCCTATTCTTGATAAACAACCAGACACGACAGCATACGCAACACACAACACAACACAACACAACGCACGCAGCATCTTACTTAAGAATCTTCACAGATTTTAATCCTACTATAACGCTTGCTAATCTGTTAAGTATCTTCACTTAGCGGAAACTTGTAACAAACACAGTGTTACATTACAAAATACACGCGGAATTAAGAACACCAGTCCGATATACAATACTTTACAAAATAATGGTAGGACAGTGATTGTAGTGACGCCGATGTGTAGATAAGTGTGTGAAGAGATAAAGTGAGGTGGGGTGGCTCATTGTCGTCCAAGGAATTTTAAACAATATTTATGAAGACATAACAGAATATACATGGAAGAAAAAAAATACATGTTGCGTCAAATAATTCGGAATAAAAGCAGAAGAATGATGATTGACGAAAACATAACATAATCACAGCTGTCATTTGTAGATCTGTGGCTCGAAAGTTTGACAACCAGTTTCACAAAAGATTATCGTATTTCCCAGTAAAATACCGGTATTGTGCTGAATGCAGTCCGTGGAACTAACAAACTTTAGTTGTACGAGTAATTAAAAAATTCAATTTTAATTTAAAAAAAGAACTGATGTTTATCGAAAAGTCATACACGCTTTACAATCAAGTTACTTAACGTCTGAGTTTCTTAAACATTTAAGAACTACATAAAATCTCTTTTCGAACTGAAAACGAGAACAAAAACACCTGATGGACATACTTACGCATTGCAATCCTTACTACTTAATAATATTATATTATTATTATAATATTATAAAAGCGAAAGTGAGTTTGTTTGTTTGTTTGTCTTTACGCCTACATGGCTAAACCGATTTTGATGAATTTTGGTACAGAGATAGTTGGGACCCTGGAGACGGACATAGGCTAACTTTTTTTTTTAAAGTGAGAAATAAGGGAGAAAGAGGGAAGAAAAAGGAAAAACTAGCTTTGCTATTACAATAAATAAGGCGCTAGGGCAAAAACTACAAGTAGCAGGTACCTGCAAATCAGGAAAGGGGAACTGTGTTACCCCGTATTAAACGCGAGCGAAGCCGCGGGCAAAAGCTAGTTATCATATAAATGTCTCCAAATAAATGTAGACAAAAAAAAAACACCTGAATCTACAATGACGACAACTGTCACAGCTACCACACTCACGCTTGAACAGTTTGTCATTAAAAACAGGGGCCGGTAACAACTGTCGACGCTCACTCCACCGTACGCAATGTTTACGAAGATTAGCCGACAGTGCCAAATAGCTGTTAGGGCAAATTAGAAGCTGTGTCGACGGCGTTCGTTTCATGCGCACCTCAAAAAGATGTCAGCAAAGCAGAGGGGCCTGCCGGGGCCACTGCCTGCCGGGATTGTGGGTTGTTCCAAAGGGATACCGTGGCCCCGGAATACAAATGTTAAAATAAAGAACAGGCGTGGGTTTAAGTTAGAATCAATCAAAATCAAAATATTTTTGTATCGCATAGACCTACATGGGCACTTATGAAACGTCGAGAAAGGTGCACGGTTCGGGTTGGTCGTTTCCTATGGAGAAGAACCGGCAAGAAACTCCATGGTTAATACTTTAAAATCATTTGGTTTTACAATGTTGTTAGCGTAGATCCGACAACACAAGTCTGACACTCCGCTCCGCTCAGAACGGGAAAAGTTCTGAATTAGACATTTTTTTTAATTTAGAATTCAAATAAATGTCAATGTGTTTTTAAAAACAACTAATTTTATAAATTACCTATCAACTTTATTTCTGATATTCTGTTGATGAACACTATTCATTTTTTTTGATTAAATATAAAATAAGAACACGCGACTAAAATAAAGAATCAACGTCATCAAAATGAAAAAAAAATGAAAGCCCTTGTTGCGATAAATAAAAAAAAAGCACACGCGTGAAATACATTGCATGTTGCACCTAGTCGTAGGTTTTCGATTTAGGTGTATTGAAAAACACGTGTTGCGCGATACATGGTTGCATGTTACGTGGTACAAGTAGGGTTGCCAACTTTCTTTGACAAAAAAACTTTAATTCTATTTAATTCGATTTAATTCTATAATATTTTAATTGTTATTTTGTTAGCTTATAGTTAATTATATTGTGCATGCTGTGGTCTCCTGTAAGTGAAGGAGTGCACCTACGTGATACTATTTTCGTCCTTAGTTTAAGTTAAATGATCTGTGTACATCTTTTTGTTGGAGATCGTTAATAAATAAATAAATAGGAAAAAAAGTATTTAAAAAAAAAACAGTATTTTTTAAATTTTATGTTTTTATTGCTTTAAAAACGTACTTTTGTGTGCTTTTAGCATATGCTAAAAAAAATTTGTTATCTTTAAATGTTTCAAAACTTGTTCGACCAGCAAAACATATGTGATGTGTCTAAAAAAAAAAAGTAAGGTAGACTAAGTTAGATCGACCCATAGGCGATCTAACTTAGTCTACCTTACTTTTTTTTAATGTGTTCCTTTTTTTCTGTGTGATGTTTTTTTTGTATTAATTCTTGTATTGTGTCTTTTGTTGCATCAAATAAATGATTTAACAATCTATCTATCTAAAATTTAAATAAATAAACGGTTCGTTTTTTAATTAAATTTATTTATTTCTCGCCAATTTAGATCCATTATTTAAAAAACTCTTTCAGCGAAAGCATACAGTAAAGGTTGAAAATAGTATATAAGATAATGTAATAGTATAAGTATTTTCACATACTTTATTTGTATGCAAAAGTATAAAGTATAATTACCAAAAATAAAGTAGGATACGTTATTATAAAGTACTACATTTTGGCCGCGTCTTCGCTTGCGTTAAATTTGGTGTAACACAGGTCCCCTTTCCGGATTTGCAGGTACCTGCTACCTGTAGTTTTTGCCCTAGCGCCTTATTTATTTTGACAAGTTTTCCCTTTTCTTTCCACTTTCCCCCTCATCAACTTTAAAAAAAATAGCCTATGTCCGTCTCCAGGGTCCCATCTATCTCTGTACCAAAATTCATCAAAATCAGTTTAGCCGTTATGGCGTGAAGACGTAATAAACAAACAAACAAACTCACTTTCGCTTTTATAATATTAATAAGTATGGTTGGCAACCCAAGGTACAAGGTTCGGGAAACGTTGATGAATAAGTTTGTACAATAATGTCTGGTCCTGTAACTTCCATCCAACTAATCCTTGGTAGTCAAGCACCACTCACCATTCTTCAAAACACACAATACTCTTTTTTTGCCTCGCTAAGTCGGTGACAATCCATAGTGTTTAACGGATTAATGCTCGGCTTTTTATGCGCATGGGCATGCGCAGAGATTTGCGGAATATCGTCAGATAGATGATTGTATGTGTATGTTTTGTATGGAATTTTAAGTGGATGTGTGTTGATGTAATTTCAATGTAAATTTTCGGACTAAGAAAATAATTTAGTTTTCTTTGGGTGTGACAAAAATACGTATACTCAAAATATTAATACATAAATTCACGCTTTTAGGAGGGTAAGCAGATACCACAGAACGCCACTGCTACGAACCTTTTTTTTGGGCTGAGATATCACCAAATAACTTCCCCCGATCTGGGCGTAGCGGGGTGGAGTGAGGGGGGGAGGTGAACCCACCCATGTTCCTTTTACTGTCCTTTATATTCCGAGGCCGCGGTACCTCTTTCGAACAACGCGCAACCCCAACAGGACTGCTCCGATCCTGACTTTACTCTTTTTTGCCCCGTTCATTTTAACATCTGGTCATACAAGGTAATACCTAGCTGAAATCAATCTGGAATCCTTACTAATATTATAAAAGCGAAAGTGAATTTGTTTGTTACGTCTTCACGCCTAAATGGCCAAACCGATTTTGATGAATTTTGGTACAGAGATTGTTGGGACATAGGCTAAAAAAAAGTGAGAAAAGGGGCAGAAAGAGGGAAGAAAAGGGAAAAAAATTTTTTTTTCTTATCATCACGCGGTTTAAAGTTAGCGTTAGCCCAAAGAAACTATGCCACGCGGACGAAGTCGCGGGCCGAAGCTAGTTAAGAAAATAAAAGTGCAAAAGCTACTGTTCTATGCCAGATTGTTTTCATATGAAGAATTTCACAAAGCAGCAAAATCAACAACTCAAACATACTTTCAAGTTATTGCAAAAACTCAACTAAAAACTTACTAATATTTAAAAAAAAAACTTTTAAAAGCTTCTATTTATCTGTAAACCCGTGAACACATACGCAATTTGCACCACTCCTTAACTATCTCTCTTTAGAAATCTCAAAAACACTTTTACTTTCAAAGTAAAGTAAAGTAATCCTGCTTATCTTTCGTACGATCTGTGACGATTGTCACCGACTTAACACCGACGGAGTAAACATTAATATCGGGTTACACAAATAAATAACAATGGTGGTGTCTTCTGTGCGTTTTAGGGGTAGTGTGTTACTGGCCTATCACTAAATATTTTTAGGTAGATGATCGAAGTTGAACTGCCAGTTACATTAAATAACATCAAGCCTGAAGTCTACTAATATCTATACTATGCTAAAATCCTACTAATATCATAAATGCGAGGAGGAGTGAAGAGGTATTGATGTTTGTTACTCTTTCACGTCAAGACGACTGAAAGGATCTTGATGAAATTTGGCACAGAGGTAGATTATACTCTGGAATAACACATAGGATACTTTTTTCGATATCACGCGGGCGAAGCGGCGGGCGCCAGATAGTTGTTATAAATAGAGAATAGATTTGTTTGTTTATTTGTATCGAATAGGCTCCAAAACTACTGGACCGATTTTAAGCATTTTTTTACTTATAGAAAGTTCCATTATCAGGAATTAACATAGGCTATACAACATCACGCTACTTATCACGGGAGCAAGTAAAGACCATGCAAAACAGCTAGTAATTAATAAGTTAAACGACAAAAGTATATTAACTTGGCTCGCGAGGTTGTCGACATGGGATGTGGACTCAGCGATCATTGTGCCGATAGTCGCTACAGCCAATGGCTTAATTTCCGAGAGTCTCGACCAAATACCCAAGGAGGCTCTTGCTAGGCAGCTAGATTAAGATCTTCATACAGAACGCGGTACTCTTGGACAGGGCTCGTATGTAGTATATGCTAGGAGGTTCCTTTCTCTGGAGCCCCGACCACCGGTAGGTTGGACCATGTTCTCGATACGGTTTTTTTTGCGTATGAGAAATAATCAAATAACTTACCCCGCCCTGGGTGGAGCAGGGGGGAGTGTCAGACTTGTACTGACTAAAACCCACCCATGTTCCTTCTATTGCTCTTTACGTTCCGGGGCCGCGGTATTTCTTTCGAACAATCCGCAACCCCGGTTCTCGATACGGTTGGGCTACTACTTTTTTGTTTTATTTCGATTTGAATGGAGAAATTTGTATCTGTGTATGTATTGAGAAGCACGTGGCTAATTAATAGCAGCTGCAGTACTAGTTAAAACAGTACCCCTCGGTAAGACTGTTTGTCAAACTTTCGATCCACTAACTGACTACCTTTTACAACTCTCAAATATCTACAAATGACAGCCGCGACCAACGGCTTCCGAGGCATGGAGGTAGCTCGGTATATAATAAAAATAAAAAATAAAATTTCTTTATTTCAGACTCAGTAGAGTCCATAATTGTTAGTGAATTAGTAACAGAATATCCTTATATACTATGTTAGTGTTATCAGTACTACTTAATTACTTGAATTTCACCGAGTGCCTTTAAATGGGGCAGTCGGGCCTACCAGCAATCATTTTCAGGATGCCGTTACGAGTGTTACGCAAGCGTTGCAGTAAGGAAGCTGCTTTCTTGCGTATGATAGCATGGAAGCCATCCGTGTGAGCTTAAGCAAACATTCCTGACGGACCTGTTGGTCTAGTGGTTAGTGGCCCTGACTGCAGAGCCGGAGGTCGTGGGTTCGATTCCCACCCAGGACAAACTTTGTGTGATGAGCATGATTGTTTGTTCTGTGTCTGGGTGTGATTTATCTATATTATGTATGTATTTATAAATTATATAAGTATGTATATCAGTTGTCTGGTTACCATAACACAAGCTCTGCTTAGCTTGGGATCAGATAGCCGTGTGTGAGTTGTCCCAAGATATTTATTATTATTATTTATTATTCCCGACGCACTACAACGCCGCGGCAACCGCAACAGCATCCTGAAAACGTTGTTAGGGGTCAACCATCCACGGACCAACCTAGGCAAGCGCGGCTTAACCTGAAGATCGACCTGAAAGGCTATTATTACTTAGCCACGATCTCCTACACTATGAGTAAGAAAAAAATACAGTCTCCTTTATTGAAGTCGGTTAAAAAAACAATTCGGTCCAGTAAATCGTTTTATAAACGCTTTCATAATAAATTCTTAAGATCACGTCGGTTGCTTTAAAGATAATCCGAAGCACTCGACACAATGCTAAGTAGCATATCGCATTAAGTTCACACTTGACCGGGTATTAACGTAAATAATCAACAATGGCCCATGTGCACAATGGCTTAGTTGCGTAGTTCGACGAAAAATTTGTGTTAAGGCGTTTCATACGATGATAATGTCGGCCGGTTTGGGGAATGTTTACGGGTAATATTTTTGGGCCTACACTTTAATTTCTAACATCTTCAAGCGATTAGAATAAAATAATGTTGGGCGATAATATGGTCGCTGCGCGACAAAGCCCTTTAATTTAAAAACGGGTTTTGAATTTGGTGTAATTTGAGAGGCTTAAGATTAAAATAGATCATTTTTTTCTCCTTTTATAATTATAAACTTTTGTTAAAGCAATTATTCAACTAACCTTACAACTTTGATTAACTATAGGAGTAGGTATTACAATTTTCCTACATATAATTATTACTATAAAAGACAAATTACTTGCCATAAAATCATTTATATTTATAATTTTGCTACCAATTGGTCAAGTAAGTTCAAACATAACTATCATAAAATAAACGTTATTTCTAAATTCAATTAAAAAACTAAATTCTATTTCAAAATTTCGAACAAAAACCGCTACGACTCGCAACGCTGATATGAAAGGGCTTTACCAAAAAAAAACACAAAGATGATCTTCCTCTTAGTATAATCTGGACAGACGGACATGATGCAGTACATTATAATATCTATTGTGTATCATTACGACCAAGCACAATAAAGGTGACCACAGTTGAAAGGAATTAGCGCCTTTTGTTCCGTACTTGTGAATTTATTGAGATATCTATAGGTACTTGTGAAGCTTTGAGTTGGCCGACGCGGCGACGGTATAAAGACTTTTTGTAATATACCAACACGCCTCCTCGCCGACGAGGCCCGTCGCGACGTCCCGGTAACTGCCCCACCCGTCCCTTGCAAGAGCCAGCCCGCGTTGCTGAGCCAGTAAGTTAAAATAGTCCATAAATGCATAGCTGTCCCTCAGCGACGCCCTAAGCCGAGGCTCGTACCCCACAGGGGGTGCCCTTAGCGTGTAGTCGCTTAGTTTGTAAGTTTTTACCCTGGCTGGAGGTCTTAATTTTTAAGGCACCCACAGGATTCGCCCGGTTAAGCAGACGACAACCTCCTTGGTTGAACTGCGAGATGCCATTCATAAATTTAAAAAAAAACCAACACGCCTTATTCGAAGATGAGATAGGCAGAGAGAAGTACTCATGATTCGCTGGTTATGCTTCTGATAAGTCCCAATATCAGACCAAGTCTTCACAAACGCTTTTTTGTTTGCGGATTGAGAATCATCAAATAACTTCCCCCGCTCTGGATGGAGTGAAAGGGAGTGCCCTTCACTCCGTCCAGAGCGGGGACAGACTGATTAAAACCCACCCATTTTCCTTCTTTTGTTATTTATGTTCTGGGGCCGCGGTATCTCTTTCGAACATCCCGCAACCCCGGCAGGCGGTGGCCCCGGCAAGCCCCTGTGCTTTGATGACATCTCTTTGAGGCGCGCGTGGAACACTAACGCTCCGTCAACACGGCCCGTCCTCACTAGCCGGACGGACGGTGAGCTATCCATTGTTCACCGTGTCGATCGCATCTACGGTGGCCGGCGCCTGGAGCATGTCTCCACAAACGCTTACATTTGGTTTCGATTCGGTAAGTTTTTTCGTTTTGGCTCAGTAACGAACAAGGGAGTCTATGACTTTCCGTTTGTAAATATGGAAGCAGAATATATACAAAATTGAAGCCAAAGCTATTTATTTACAAGCTTTGAAGCTATTCAATAAGTTACCCACATACTGCAGTCTACGATCTACCCTCGATTCAATTATCCGTAAAAGCTGAGGAAATAATATCTAATATTTAAAAAAATTAAGGAATATGATCAAAGCAAACATTTTCATACGGTTTAGTAGTTAATGTGTTATTACGAAATTGGATTTGTCTGTTACGGTGAGACTAGTGATAGGTCCTGGATTTAACTGTGATTTTAATGTAAACTAAATACTATGAAGCTGAAGAGTTTGTTTGCCTGAACGAGCCAATCCTAGTTACTACTGAATTCGAATTGTATTTTTTTTATTATTACTAAAACATAAAATGTTTTTTTTTTGGAATATCGTTAGCTGAACAAAAGTATTATTTATTAAAAAAAAATGAATTGACAAATGATAAAAAAACAAAGATTAAAAAAGATAAATTGACCAATAGACACATCACAAACATAACTGTCGCCCACTACTGGAAGTTGTGTGTCTCAAAGTTGCATCAAATAGGAGTCCAGCTGACCATATGCTGGTAGAATACCCGACGAATGCTAGTATTCTGCTGAATCCCGATGGTGACACACGGATGTCGAGGAGTCACAATTGATTTTAAACAATATATAGAATTGTAGTTCTCCTGACCGTTTTTTAAAAAAAAAGCGGCTCGGCTAAGTACGAGGCGGGCTAGCGGGCGAGGCTTTTCGTAACATTATCTATAAAAAAAAAACTAGTTTGTTGTTCCCTTAAAGATTTATTCTATTCTGTTTTTAGTTACAAAATTACATCGTCTGTCAACATTTCAACTGTCTAACTATGGCGGTTCATGAGATACCGCTTGGTGACAGACAGTCAGCAAAATCTAAGTAATACTTACCCTATAATATATTACCCTTTGATGAAACTACACAATCTGAAACTGAATGGGGCCACTGGAACTGAAAGCTGATGTCCACTTTTAGTCTAGCGGCGCCACTGCCTGTACAGTACCTACATCTAAACTGTCAAAATGGTACAAGGCAAACTGCATCATCATCTGCCTAGCCCTTTCCCAACTATGTTGGGGTCGGCTTCCAGTCTTACCGGATGCAGCTGAATATCAGTATTTTACAAGGAGCGACTGCCTATCTGACTTCCACAACCCAGTTAGTACTGGGTAATACGATGTTCCTTGATAAGACTGGTTGTCAGACTTTAGAGACACTGACTACCTGTAACGACTGTCAAAGATCTACAATTGACAGCCGGGACCAACAGCTTAACGTGCTTTCCGACGCACGGAGGAAACTCGGTATGTAACGGGTGGTCACCCATCCACAGACCAACCTAGGCAAGCGCGGCTTAACCTAAAGATCGACCCGAGCGGCTGCTATTATTTAGCCACGAGCTCCTCAAGGCAAACCGCATAATGATCTTCAATACGTCCGCAAACACCACAGCCACCATAACATAATCTATGTTCTCTCTCCCCTAAACGGCTAATACCGTCAAAAATATCTGCACAAACAAAAAGACGGTGATATAATACCGTAATGTAATAAGGAAAGCTACTCACCGGATTTCTTATGGTTGAAGTTTAGAGGGATTGAGGGCGCGGAGGAGTAGGTATATCATTGTATCTGGCGATGGATGGACGCTGTGAAGGTGTGGAGACGGCTTTTACGATGTTATAGGATGGTAAGTGGGCTCCGTTGCCATTTAAGAAAAAAAAGCAGTTTATTGAAAAAAAACTTGAGAGGTGCCAAGGGACACTTGGATGGAACGAATTTATTATTTATTATGTACAAAAAAACTGCATACCCTCAACAAAAATAATCGTCGCGACACCACACTGTTCAATGCGAAATAGAAAGACGAAGCGAAAATAACTGGCTTGCTTTCTATGAGAGTGAGAGAGAGAGACAGAGACAGAAACACGCGCACGCCGCACAGCTTACAACTATAACAAAAAGTGTCGTTACAACTTTTGGTCTTATTTTTTTCCGTCTAGCCCCCTTTCGCAACGCGCGATAAGGAACAAAAAACTGAAAAGTGTCATAAACCTTTTTTCGGATGGGAACTCACTCACTCTCTCCCGCTCTGGGCGAAGAGAGAAATATTTGTATGGCCTACAAATAGTTGTTCCGGGTCTGGCTGTTGTGTATGTGAGTTTAAATGTTTGTTAACGCACCCACGATACAGGAGAAATTCATGGGGTGGGGCAAAGTTTAAAAAAAAATAGTGTTGTGATTTCCAGTAACAGCTATGGAAGTCGGTTAGGTAGACGCTTTATATGAAAAGAATGATATTAAATGAGATTAAATATTTCCATGGCCTACAGATAGTTGTTCCGGGTCTGGCTGTTTGTGTATATGAGTTTTAATGTTTGTAAAAGCACCCACGATACAGGAGTAATTCCTAGTGTGGGGCAACGTTTAAAAAAAAAATGATGACAAAGGTAATATTTTACACCAGAATCCCTCTCCACCCTTACCTCTCTCCATTATCATATAAATATGTATATTACGCACACGTCGCATCCCATACATTTTTGACGCAATCCTACAAATATAATAAAAGGTCCCCCCCTGTATCATACGTGCGTACAGCGTATGTATGTGGGTAGGTAGACCTCTACCTTTTATTCATGAGGTGTGGGAGGATTGTTTCCAAGATGGGAAGGCTTGGCAAGAAAATCATCTAGACTAGAGAGTATGTTTGATTTAGAGTCTTTTTATTCGACAATATTTAGCCAACAATGGTGCGGGATCGTGATTCCGTATGTGCAAGACGACACTTGAGCAAATCTCTTAAAACAAATCGTAATATACATATATAAAATCAGTTGAAACCGGTTAGACTAGACGACCCCAATCCAGTTTGGTTATTGTATATCCTTACTAATATTATAAAGCGAAAGTGAGTTTGTTTGTCACGTCTTCACCCCTAAATGGTTAATTTTTTTATGAATTTTGGTACAGAGATAGTTGGTACCCTGGAGACGGACATAGGCTACGAAAAGGGAGAGAAAAAGGGGAGAGAAAGATATTTTTTTTCGATCATCACGCGGGTTAAAGTTAGCATTAGCGTTAGCCTAAAATAAAAATGCCACGCGGACGAAGTCGCGTTAGAAAGCTAGTAAAATAAAAAATATTTCAAACGTGCATAATCACTATCAGAGAAGCAATGTCACTGGGGATGCGGGTTGTTCGAAAGAGATACCGGGGCCCCGGAACAGAAAGCGCCAAAAAAGGACATGGATGGGTTTTAGACAGTAAAAGTCTTACACTACCCCCAGCTCCGCCCAGAACGGGAGAAGTTATTTGATGATTTCCCACCCCAAAAAAGGGCAAATTCTACTGGTAGCAGGTATCTGTAAATCAGGAAAAGGGAACTGTGTTACCCCGAACTTAACGCGAGCGAAGACGCGGGCAAAAGCTAGTAATCAATACAGAACCAATTATAGGTTGTGACGCGTAAATATAAAAAAGTTATAGAAATTTTAATATCACTTACAATTCATACTAGTATAAAAAATAAAAGAAATATAATTAAAGGTACATTACACGTCTGACTCTCCCCTCCGCTCCCCTCAAAAGGGGCAATGTCAACCTATGTTCCTACTTTAATATTTTAAAAATATACTTTCAGCTTACCTAGTGCAATCGGCCCATACCATTAGTTTCTACCAGACAGCAATTTTATCAACAACATAAAATATCACCCTTGTAAAGTAAGCAATGACTTATTGTCGGGCCTACGCTGTCCTCTCATACTTAAGTACTAACGCTGTAACAACAACATTGTAAAACCAAATGTTTTTAAAAGAGTAACCATGGAGTTTCTTGTCGGTTCTTCTCCATAGGAAACGACCAACCCGAACCGTGCATCTTTTCTCGACGTTTCATAAGTGCCCATGTGGGCCTATGTGAAATAAAAATATTTTGATTTTTTTGATTTCACCAACAAAAAATTGAAGCGGCATTACTTTCATTTTCGTTTATCTCTCAACAGACTAATCGTATTTTATTTATGAAAACTAAATACTATAACAACAAAAAATAAAAAATAAACTTTGCACAAAGCTAACAAAAGATTATAACGACAGGCCCTCAATCCAATTTGAACACATATTACATACGGTATTTAGTTTATTTACAATAAAAATAAAAAATATCGCAACAATAGGGTTAAAAAAACTATTCCCAAACATTCTCTGCGGGTGGCAAATATTATATTCGGAGACAGAGACAAAGGGAAACCAACTTTAGTGGCCAAGAAATATGGTCGAAAATAAGTTGTATTTGAGCAATTTAACCCCTAAATGCTTGCTGATTCGTAGCGGCTACCTATTTATTTCGTACGTAGTGTATTGTACTTGAGTGTTTCAAAATCTGGTCGTTTTGATTAGTTATGGTATGTAAGAGGTTTGGAGAGTACTGTTTGAGTTTTTAAGATTGAAAGTTGATAAGTTTGCAACTTTTTTTATCTTTAATTTTGGAAACAGGCCGATATCCTGATAGAGAAGCAGTACGAAGCCGTGCATATGCTACGCTGTGTGCTGATGAAGAATAAAGTAAGTACTTATACTAAACCACTAGATTCGAAGGAGTACGTAGGAACTGTAGAGGTTTAATAACATTGATCAAATCTTTAACAGTGCAGGCTGGTTTGCAAAGACGTTGGAATACTCAAGTTTTTAAATAGAGAATTTAAAAAAAGAAAGAAGAAAATGGCTTAAGGAGTCTGTGGCGTATATTGCTGAAATGATAAACTAAAATATAATCTTAATGTATTTAAATGTTCTTTTATCTACGAATTTCATACAGTACCTACGCAATATCTCCAAATTATCTATTATGTACGAAAAGGTATCTGAGTACGGCTTTCTTCCATTTTGGCTTATAATTAGACTTCAAGCGTTGCGTGCCCATTTATTGTTTTATCTTCTTTATTCATGTTTCATCTCATTATTTAAAAGTGTAAATCCGCCGGTATCGGGACCAGGGTCTAAGCTACCGGTGGTTAGGGCTCCAAAGACAGGAACCTCCTCACAATGCGGGCCCTATTGAAGAGTACTGCCTCCTGAATGAGGCCCTTGATCAAACCGCCTAAGGAGTTTTATCTTATTCTATGGTGTAGGTGAAAAAACCAGGGGTATTCTTATTTTTATATAATATTTTTAACAAAAAATAACATCAAAAGGTTTTTACAGCCAATTTTGTAACTAAAACTGAACTAGTAACGCCATCTGCAATCAATACTTTGTAACTAAAATAAGTAGTGCCATCTGTTGGAGTTAGTATATACTATTGACCCCGCTAACAAACAAGATAACGTGTCATAAAGTAGTTCATAAAATTTTCGGTAGATATCACAGAATTAAAAACTAGTCTGAAAAGAAAATGACTTTGTTCCTCACTAACTTTTACCAACAAATTCGCGATTTGCCATGCTATATAGCCGTTCAATTCTGTATGTCATGACATTTTCATTGTTTGACATGTGGACACTTGTTAAACAATTGAACAATATGCAATTTTGCTCATTCCCCTAAGTTATTAGCGTGATATATATACCGTGCATATATACATATAGCGTGAGCGTGCAATTATAGCCTGTGTCCTTTCCCAAATTAAAACCTTCCCCGTGATTAATTTTATTACGATCCGATCAGCCGTTTAGTCTTGAAAAGCTACCGAGTTACTCACATTTATATAACTACTAGCGACCCGCCCAGCGGTTTTACCCGCTGCTCATCTCCTAAGAGTCATAGCGTGAATTATTATACTTAGAAACCTTCCTCTTGAATCACTCTACCTATTAAAAAACCGCATCAACATCCGTTGCGTAGTTTTAAAGATTTAAGCATAGGTACATACAACATAGCAACAGACAGACAGCGACAGCGACTTTGATTTTTACTATGTAGTGATATGAAGTTTGGCTAAGGATTTAGGATATAATATATTTATTTGTTATCAAGAGAACCGGCTACTAACAAATGGATACCAATTGTATAATATACAATACAGAACGAACGAACGTTGTGACGCGTAAAAATAAAAAAGTTATAGAAATCTTAATATCAAAAAATACAAATTCATTCTATAAAAAATAAAAGAAATATAATTAAAGGTACATTACGCGTCTGACCCTTTTTTTTTTTTTTTTTTCGGGTGGGAAATCATCCAATGACTTCCCCCGCTCTGGGCGGAGCGGGGGGGCATGTCAGACTTGTACTGACTAAAACCCACCCATGTTCCTTCTATTGCCCTTTACGTTCCGAGGCCGCGGTATCTCTTTCGAACAACCCGCAACCCCGGCAGGCGGAGGCTCTGGCAAGCCCCTCTGACGCGTCTGACCCTCCCCGCCACTCCGCCCAGAGCGGGGGAAGTGTTTGATGATATCCCATCCGCAAAAAAAGTACATTAAGCACAAAAGTTAAAAAAAAAAACAAACCATCAGCCGAGTGCGAGAAGAATAGGTTTTGGTAGTACACATCTTCCTTTTCCCAACTATGTTGGGGTCGGCTTCCAGTCTAACCGGATGCAGCTGAATTTCAGTATTTTAGATGGAGCCACTTCCTATCTGACCTCCACAACCTAGTTAGTACTGGGTAATACGATACCCCTTGGTAAGACTGCTTGTCAGACTTTCGGGACACTGACTACCTGTAACGAATGTCAAAGATCTACAAATGACAGCCGGGACCAACGGCTTAACGTGCTTTCCGAGGCACGGAGGAAACTCGGTATGTAACGGGTGGTCACCCATCCACAAACCAACCTAGGCAAGCGCGGCTTAACCTAAAGATCGACCCGAGCGGCTGCTATTATTTAGCCACGAGCTCCTCTTTGGTGGTACATTAATGAATAAAAATAAGAACTCTTGACGCTATTGCACTATCTATGAGTTTTGCTTGAATTATGAATGTGTGAGTGAAAGAAACAAAATATTAAAATGTTCTAATAGTATTTATTTAAGTACATTTTATAAAAATACAAAAACACATAATACATTCTCACCTAGTCCGGTATGATTACACAAATTGTTCCGTTTGTGAAAAGGGGTCTCCCCCTTAATTTTTTCAAAATATTTATTGTTATAGCGGCAACAGAAATACATCATCTGTGCAAATTTTAACTGTCTAACTGTCACAGTTCATGAGATACAGCCTGGTGACGGACGGACGGACAGCCGTTTTACTCTCTGGATCCGAACCCTAAAAATGACTGTTTTACCACGAGAACAGTGAGTAACAATTTGTGATACAAGTGATTACAAATAGAAAAGAAAGAAAGAAAATTGCGTTTATTTAGCATTAAAAACAAAAACAAAATATATCATGAACACCTTAACAAAATAAATAATGCCAAAAGGGCTTCAGCTCAGCATAATGCCAGATGGCAACACAAGGCCGCCACCTGACGCTGATTTTCAGCTGCTGCCTACGAGTGCCATACGCTCGAAAACATAAACAAACACATAGGTATAAAAGTCAGAATTGAAAACAGTTATAAAATTGATATCATAAAATAAAAAACTATAAGTATTAAAAAGAAAAAAAAAATAGAAATAGATTTCCCAGCCGTAAAAAAGTGGGTCATCCAATATTATTGCTTGATTTTTAGGGATCCGCACCTCAAAAGGAAAAAACCGAAACCTTTATTGTATCACTTTGTTGTTGGTCTGTTTGGTTTGTCTGTCTGCCAAGACTCTTTATCTCGGAAAAGCGTGAAGGTATTGAGTTGAAATTTTAACCATTTACTCAAGTTTGTAGACCCTTGGTGTTTTAAATCAAAAATCTACGCTGTCAAAAGATATGGCCGTTTATGTCGCAAGTTAGTCCGCCTTTGTAGAGTTTTACTTGTGCATAAAGTTTTAATAAATAAATAATAAAAAACCAGACAAAAACCATTCACGTTTATGTCGCAAGTTTGAATGGTTTTTGTCTGGTTTTTTATTATTTATTTATTAAAACTTTATGCACAAGTAAAAACTGTACAAAGGCGGACTTAATGCCTTAGGCATTTCCTACCAGTCTACCTTAGGGTGATGCAGAGACAAAACACAGCTAGGTTACAGACAGTAGGTCACAGTTAGGTAGGTTTATTCTATGCTAGGTTCACAACTCAGCCTTCATATTCTTCTTTTCATTTTTAGTAGTAGTGATATCTATCCTTAAGTTGCTGGGGCTCCAGTTATCTTCAACGACCCGGCTCTGTATGATGTGCTTGTACACCAGTGCGGAGAGACGGGCGGTTCTCTTCTTAGATTCTGACTCGAAGTCTACTTCGTAGAGGCCGAAGCGTTCGCTGGAAGGAAAGAGATATGAATAAGTGAAGATTGGCTGGCACCAGTAAAAGACAGATAATTTGAGGTATGAGGAACAGGGTAGGAAGTTCCTGATTGTCCACAGAAAAGTGAGGATCCACCAACTCAATTTTTAAATATCGTTTTTTTTTTGCTAAAAAGTCTTTTGTTTGTCTTCCATACTCCGGTATCAATCGTAAGCAATATGGAAAAAATATATTTGGAACTTCTTCGGCAAATTTTCAAAATCGGCCCACTATTGACGGAAAAATCGCGTAAAAATGTAAAGCCAAGTTGAGAACTTTCCTCCTTTTTTGAAAAATGTGTCGTGCCGATCCCAAATAACTTATTTTTATTTATTTATTTATCCTTCTCACAACTATCCTTACAGACCTTAACTTAATGCGACAGTGAAGCTATCAACTAATAAAAATTAAAATGTATTAGCAGAGATATGGCGAAGCGTCCCCGAAAGCGTTATGCTTTCACATTCATGGTGCGAACCCCCAGTCTGTAGAATTCACAGCCGTCTTCTCTGTTCCCTGATCATAATAATCTGTAGCTCTTCAAAGTTCGAGTAAATTGGTTTCTTAAATACAAGTGTGGGCTCTTAGGCCCCTAGGCCAAACACAACGCAACGCGGCTAAATGCTAACCTATTTAGCAAATTTAAAAAAAATGCGCAGGAACCGAATGATTTACTACATCCAATGCAAGTGCAGCACCTCAAAAAATTTAATATTTCCTTGGCCTATTTGCGAAAACGAAACGAACCCTGTTGGCGAAAACACTCCTCAGAAGAACGATTCGCGTTGAGAACGAACTTCACGAGCGACTGGATGTTCTATTAAATACTAGCTTTTGCCCGCGGCTTCGCTCGCGTTAAATTCGGGGTGACACAATTCCCCTTGCGCTTTATTGATTTGTAATAGCAACGCTAAGTTTTCCCTTTTCTTCCCTCTTTCTCCCTCACATCACACTTAAAAAAATAGCCTATGTCCGTCTCCTGGTTCTCAACTATCTCTATACTAAAATTCATCAAAATCGGTTTAGCCATTAAAGCGTGAAGAGGTAACAAACAAACAAACAAACTCACTTTCGCTTATATAATACTAGCTTTCGCCCGCGGCTTCGCTCGCGTTAAATTCGGTATAACACACCAAACAGACCTGCAGTTTTTGCTCTTGCGCCTGATGGATTTGTAATAGCATCGCTAAGTTTTCTCTTTTCTTCCCTCGTTCTCCCTCATATCCCACCTTTTTTAAATAAAAGTTAGCCTATGTCCGTCTCCTGGTTCCCAACTATCTCTGTACCAAAATTCATCAAAATCGGTTTAGCCATTAAAGCGTGAAGAGGTAACAAACAAACAAACAAACTCACTTTCGCTTTTATAATATTAGTAAGGATTAGTAAGGATAGTTAGTTATGTAAGACCATAAGGAAAGATTTTTTTTTTGTATATTTAAATTAGGTACTTAGAAATTAAGAGATTTGATGTAAATGTTTTATGTTTTATAATGCATCACGCTACGCTCCTAACGAGCCGAGCAGCGGGTGTAACCGCTGAGTACAACTAGTTATAAATTCACCATCTCCAGAAACAAAATAAACACGTCTAGTCAAGAAATATGGATGTAATTTTCTATCAATAATTTTAATTCCTCAGTAAACGTTAAGGAACCAATTAAATGATAACCTCTAATGTCATTTTAAATGATGATAGATCGTTTTTCCGTTTTCCACTGTCGAAATGACAAAGTTTCTAATAAAACCTCTTCTACTATCTACCAACCTGGTCCCAGCAGTCCACTCCACATTATCCATGAGGCTCCACGCGGTATAACCTTTGAGTTCAGTCCCATCTTCCATGGCCAACAGCAAGGCTCCGAGGTAGGCCCTCATGTGGTCTACTCTTATCTGGTCCCGGAGCCCAGGGTCGGAAGACCAGCCGTTTTCCGTGATGATGATGGGGAGGTAGTCATAGTTCAGATTCAAGTGGATGCAAGCTTTGTAGATGCCGTAGGGGGCGCTCTGGAAATAGAAGATTGGTGACGATGATATACATTAAGAGGATCTTACCTTGGTTATTTGACACTAGCGTATTCAGTTGGCTTCGCTCGCGTTATATTTGCAATGATGCCTCGAGAAGGTTCTGAATGTAGCTTATGATTAGGGGATAAGATACCTTACCATTATGGAATCAATTCTAGGAATCGAATGGATAGTTCCGAAGATAAAATATTAGTATTATATCAATACTAGCTGTGCTCCTTTTCTGGAAAGGGGTATGAAAAATAGATTTTGGCCGATTCTCAGACCTATCCGATGTGCACACAAAAATTCATACATATCGGTTTAGCCGTTTCGGAGGAGTTTGGTAACAAACGCCCACGACACGAGATTTATATGTCGAAGCGCCGACGCATACATTTAAACTAACGCCATCTAACTTTGTTTTTGTGAACTAAATCGTTGTTCGTGTAGGAACGTCAAGTATTAACTTGGGGATGGTTAATGCGGAGTAATGACAGTACTGAACGAAATTGAATGACCGAATGACGGTTTCATTCGGTTGCCATCTTGGAAGGTTGATGTGGAGCGGATAGCTTGACAGGAGGTCACTTCTTTTTGGACCTTGCACCGAGCGACACGGTTAGCCATTACTCCGCGCTAAACTTCCCGCGTTCCTATAATTAAATCTGTATCGATCATTAGCATCTTTAGTTATTTTGTTTTATTGGCTTTGTGAAAGGACAATACAAGTGTAAACAAAAGTTTTGCGAGTATGATTTCGTGTCCTCCGCCATGATGTCTCGACCATCCGGACGACGAATCCCCGTCATATATATATTGAGATTATTATTGGTAAGGGGTAGGGGGGGGGGGGGAACAAGACGGGGTGATGCGATTACTAGTGAAACTAATAGACAAATCAGAATTTGCCGGGGCCACTGCCTGCCGGGGTTTCGGGTTGTTCGAAAGAGATACCGCGGCCCCGGAACGTAAAGTGCAAAAGAAGAAACATGGGTGGGTTTTAGTCAGTATAAGTCTGACACTCCCTTCTGCTCTACCCAGAAGAAACTTCTTAATGATTTCCTATACGATAAAAACGGGTATCATGTTACCCAAACTCAGTGATTAGGGTTGTGGAGGTCTGGCAGTAGCTCCATGTAAAATACTGATTTTCAGCTGCATCCGGTTAGACTGGAAGCCGATCCCAACATAGTTACCATGCCAAAAGTCTAGACAAGTGATGAGCTATATGGGCAGTAGCCTACCTTCAGCCACGGAGACTTGGCGGGCTTCCACTCAGGACCCTGCGTGTACTCCGTATCGCGATCATCTTCAAACGAGGGAGCATCATACTTGTTCTTACTCGGCTGCACCAAGAAAGTGGTGTAGTGATTCATTCCTAGGTAATCAGCGGAGCCTGTAAAATTAAATAAAAATAGTTTGAATTGGCTTACTTACATGAAATATGAAATGTCACAAATAAACAAACAAATAGAAAATTATATATTTACTTAGATGTGTTTATAATAGGTTAAGGCACACACACATATTTTTCTCGTACTCTCTCTCACACTATCGTCTACAATTCGTTCTCATATCTCCTTTCGCAGGTCTGCTAGCAGAAATTCTTACTATATTATAAAAGCGAAAGTGAGTTTGTTTGTTTATTACGTCTTCACGCCTAAATACGCTCCGATTTTAATGACTTTTGGTACAGAGATAGTTGGGACCCTGGAGATGGACATAAGCTAATATTTATTTTATAAAAAGTAAGATATGAGGGAGAAAGAGGGAAGAAAAGGCAAAACTAAGATTTGCTATTACAATAAATAAGACGCAAGGGCAAACACTACAGGTAGCAGGCACCTGCAAATCAGGAAAGGGGAGTTGTTTTACCCCGAATTTAACGCGAGCGAAGCCGCGGGCAAAAGCTAGTGGTTAAATAAATAAATAGAAAATGAGACAAGCATGAAATAAATTAGCCCTGTACGAACCAAAAAGGTTTCTATTACAGCATGGTACTGTAACATTTAATAAAGAACATTACAGAGCTGCAACATATATTAGAAGAAGTTTGAAAGTTGCGCCTGTTACAGAAAAATTAAAAGGGAGTCGTTTGTCTTGGTATGGACATGTATTATGGAGGGACGAAGCACATGTGACTAAAAGAGTGATGGACAGGGCTGTAACATACCTTTAATAAGTTGTATTTCAGCAGCAGATAGCTTGGGTAGCCTGGATGTCTGAAAACCTTGCTCCTTACTCTTCTTATCCACTATGCTCTTCAGGAGGGGTGGGAAGTCTCCATCTTTACCCCATATGGGGTGCAAGTAGATGCCGAACTGGAACAGGAAAACATTTTGATATTAATTTACTGAAACACTGTATGGAGTCTTCGGAAACACTAAAAAGTCTTTTAGTGTTTCCGACACTTTATAAATTATAAATATTTAATTTATAAATATTTCAGACACTTTTGTGGCATATTACTGACTAGTAATATGCCACAAAAGTGTCTGAAATATTTTCATTTTTTGTTAAAAATAAAAACGACTTCCAAAAAAAGTGGAAAATTACGTTTTTAGTAAAAAAAAAACTTTTTAGTAAAAATTAAACAGACTTCGTTTTTTTTTTATTATTTATTGGCATACACAAGTTTTTACAATTTGTGAATCACTGGTGCCTGTGGTAGGTAGTGAAACACTTGTATTACAAGTCACCAATTATTATTAGTTGAGTAGTCTCACGGCTCACCTCAAACGCCCTCGCCCTCTCAGTAGCCTCCACATTCTCCGTACTGTTGTTGAGTGGGTCAAACCAATTCACTGACACTGCTATCCCAACGTTGCCTGAAACGAAACGCGTAAACAGGTCATCTTATTGTTACAATATTTAAAACTACATAGCTGTATCCCTCCACTTCGTACATGTTAGTTTCGAAAGCTTGAATTAAGTTTGTACACACAACGGCAGGTCAACCTATTCTAAATTATTATAACCTGATCTCTCTACTACGGCGAGTCAGCAAGCAGTGTCCCTGGCAGGCCCCTCTGCTTTGCTGGCATCTCTATGAGGCGCGTGTGGAACACGAACGAGAAGTTGACACGGCCTGTATACTATTGCCCCCATTTTAATAAATTAAAGTAATAAGCATTTTGAGATAAAATTTATAATCAAATTTAGTTTGTACTCATACCGTATTTTTTTTAAATGTATGTTTTCGTTTTTAGGGTTCCGTAGTCAACTAGGAACCCTTATAGTTTCGCCATGTCTGTCTGTCCGTCCGTCCGTCCGTCCTCGCTTAATCTCTGTGACCGTTAGCACTAGAAAGCTGAAATTTGGTACCAATATGTATATCAATCACGCCGTCAAAGTGGTAAAATAAAAATTGGAAAAAAATGTTTTATTAGGGTCAGCCACCCTATATGTAAAGTGGGAAGTGATTTTTTTTTTTAATTTCAACCCTTACGTGTGATATATTGTTGGAAAGGTATTTAAAAATGAATAGGGGTTTACTAAAATCATTTTTTGATAATGTCAATAATTTCGGAAATAATCGCTCCAAAAGTAAAAAACAATGTGTCCCTCTAACTTTTGAACCATAAGTTTAGAAAATATGAAAAAAATCTGAAAAGTAGAACTTTATAAGGACTTTCTAGGAAAATTATTTTGAACTTGATTGACACAACAGTTTTTGTACAAAAAAGACAAAAAGTTGTACAAAATAATTTCTGGACTAAGTTTGTAGTATAATCGTATATGCAACTATTTTTTTTAACTTCGATTACATATTTTATTATTCTGAACGTATCTTTTTTTAAACAAAAAAAGAATTAGTGAAATCGGTTTTCGCAATCCAAAATTACCACCGAAAACTACTTTCGTCTTTGTATTAATTAGTAACCCAATTCCCCGAGAGATGGCGCTGTAGGTACTTATTACATTGGATCGGGTATTACCGAATTGTTCGGTTGGTCTCTCCTTGGCATTGGCGGTATCTTATAACTACATAAAACTTCTATCAAGAACATGCTAAGGCAATTTAGAACAAAACTAAAATTCATTTTTTTAACACCATCAAAATGTTAAGGTAAAAACCAGTTCATAAACGGTTCGATAGAATGATGGCGTTGCGTAATGACGTCATTTTCTTAAAAGTCGATGTTAACATTTTCCGTGCTTTCATGACCTACCGTGGTAAAGAACACTTATTGTGACGGACGGGAAACTACGGAACCCTACACTGAGCGTGGCCTGACACGCTCTTGGCCGGTTTTTTTATTTGTAAATGTGTATAAGTTCTTGTTCCTTTTTTAATATATTGATGTCGTATTTAACTCAAAGGTTGACTGGTAAAGTATGCCATTAAGTTCAGCAATGTACCACTATTATACATGAAGTTTAAATAAGTATATAAGTTCCTTGAAACTACCCTATTCATAAAAAACCTGTCACCAACGCCCTTACCTTGATGCTCCTTCTCAAACTCCTTCTCATACAGCCGATAGGCCTTCGCATGAGCTAGCAAGACATTCTTCACACACTCATAACCGCCTCCATCTTTAATATTAAGACCTGGAGCCATAGCTTCACTGGTATACCCCTCTATACAAATGGTATTAGGCTGATTCATTGTTAACCAGAATTTCACTTTCGCCGCGTATCTTCTGAAGACCAGTCCAGCGTAGTCTTCGAACCAGGTTACGGAGAGAGGATTGGTCCATCCTCCCAGGTCTTGTAACTCTTGGGGAAGGTCGAAGTGGTAGAGTGTTACCATTGGCTGTATGTTGTATTTGAGCAGTTCGTCTATAAGGTTGTCGTAGTACTTAAAACCTTCTTCATTTATTTCATTTACGAATCCTGTAAAAAGTAAAAAATACTGCTGAAATGATTGTCACTTAGACCCTGGGTTTCCTTACTCCTTACTAATATTATAAAAGCGAAAGTGAGTTTGTTTGTTTGTTACGTCTTCACGCCTAAATGGCTGAACCGATTTTAATGAATTTTGTTACAGAGATAGTTGGGACCCTGGAGACGGACATAGGCTATTTTTTTTATTAAAGTGGGAAATGTGGGATAAAGAGGGCGGAAAAGGGAAAACTTAGCTTTGCTATTACAGTAAATAAGGCGCAAGGGCAAAAACTACAGGTAGCACGTACCTGCAAATCAGGAAAGGGGAACTGTGTTACCCCGAATTTAAAGCGAGCGAAGCCGTGGGCAAAAGCTAGTGGTCTATAAGAAAATTATTGTCGCAATGACGGCACGACGAGCAGCGATCGACTGCTGCGCTGCGTGTCGCGCGTTCGATCCCCGCACGGTTCAAATATTTTTGTGGCCTATAGACAGTTGTTCCGGTTCTGGCTGTTTGTGTATGTGAGTTTAAATGTTTGTTAACGCACCCACGATACAGGAGAAATTGTAATTGTGAAGCATTATTTAATAACAAAAAAACCCGGCCAATTGCGAGTCGGAATGCGCACTGAGGGTTCCGCACACGCAGACGCGACGTGACGTAAACATGTTTTGACTGCGTAGACTTAGAGGGTTGATTTCCTAGAATAAATTAACTATATACTTGAGTATATATGGTTTTAATTTCAACTCGATACCCGCTCGCGTTCCCGAGATAAAGTTTCTTGACAGACAGACAACAAAGTGATCCTATAAGGGTTCCGCACGGAACCCTAAATATGTATTCCAAGCTGTTACGGTAATATTTTGTCGATACTATCAAGTCATCATCATCTGCCTAGCCTTTTCCCAACTATGTTGGGGTCGGCTTCCAGTCTAACCGGATGCAGCTGAATATCAGTATTTTACATGGAGCGACTGCCTATCTGACCTCCACAACCCAGTTAATACTGGGTAATACGATACCCCTTGGTAAGACTGGTTGTCAGACTTTCGGAACACTGACTACCTGTAACGACTGTCAAAGATCTACAAATGACAGCCGGGACCAACGGCTTATCGTGCTTTCCGAGGCACGGAGGAAACTCGGTATGTAACGGGTGGTCACCCATCCACAGACCAACTTGGCAAGCGCGGCTTAACCTAAAGATCGACCCGAGCGGCTACTATTTATTTAGCCACGAGCTCCATCTGTATACTTGAGTATATGGTTTTAATTTCAACTCGAAACCCCCACGCGTTCCCGAGATAAAGGTTCTTGACAGACAGAGAGACAGACGGACAACAAAGTGATCCTATAAGGGTTCCGCTTTTTTCTTTAGAGGTACGGAACCCTAGATATGTCGACGGTCCCTACGTACATAACGTTAAGTAAAAAACCGAGGTTTACAGGAGAGCGTAATTTGTGTTCAACACGCTCTAGAAATAATCCTTTAAGCAATAATAAATATTTTCTTTCTACAATATTTTGACAGTTTTAAGAGCTTTATGATATACCATTTACACATAAATATTTTATTTTTTCACGTTTTCTTAGAAAAACTGAGAGATGACCGTTTCTACGACACGCATTCAAATCAAATCAAATCATTTATTTCAATTAGACCATTACAGGCACTTTTGAATGTCAAAAAAAACAAAATGTTAAGCTACAGCCCCCCGGTCACAAGGCATAATAACTTGTGAAAGTACTGTAGTTGCCCATTCCAAAGCGTTGATCTCTATGGAGAAGAATGGGCAAGAAACTCCATGGACACTCTTTTAAATTAGAATATTATTACAAAATCGTATTTACATAATTCGTGTTGAGATTATACAAATATGTGAGAACGATGTAGAAAGACGTGCACAGTAAGAGCGTCCAGAGTAAAAACATTCGTTGTATTTATAAGACTTGTTCTCTTATACGATTTCTAAAACAAGGTAAATAAATTAAATTAAAATTAAAATCGTATGTCAGCATGTGCGCATAGATAATCTAAAGCCAATGAGACAATAAAAAAATGCCATTTTCGACATGTCTTTATGTACGTAGGGACCGTCGATGTTATTCAAGTTGTTACGGTAATGTTTTGTCGATACTATCAAGTATTAGTCCATTATAATCATCGCAAAGAGAACATAATAAAATTAATATGTTTTTTTTGTCTTTATATAATCTTCTTTAGTTATAAACGGATGCTTTAGGTTATCAATTTAATAATTGATAACGTAAAGCGAGCTGAACCGAGGACAAACCAACTGGAGAAACAAAACTTGTTATTGATTACGTTTGAGCATCCTAAATTTTTCCGGATTTTTTTTTGCAATGATGAATGAAATTATATAATACTAGCTTCCGCCCGCGACTTCGTCCGCCTGGCATAGTTAGTTTGGGCTAACGCTAACTTTAACCCGCGTGATGATCGAAAAAAAATATATTTTTCTCTCCCCTTTACTTCCCTCTCTCTCCCATTTGTCTCTTAAAAAAAAAACTTATGTCCGTCTCCAGGGTCCCAACTATCTCTGCACCAAAATTCATCAAAATCGGTTTAGCCATTTAGGCGTGAAGACGTAACAAACAAACTCACTTTCGCTTTTATAATATTAGTTAGGATATTAGTAAGAACTAGTTGTTTCGCGATTTTGCCCGCGTCTTTAATTACTGCCCCACTCCCGTGGGTGCGTGCATGTTGTATTGTTAGGAGACTTTCTCTGGACTTTGAAACTTGAGAGGTGTCAAGGGACACTCAGTGTAAGTGAGTTTAAATGTTTGTAAACGCACCCACGATACACGAGAAATACCTAGTGTGTCACAAACAGCCAGACCCGGAAAAACAATCTGTAGGCCATACAAATATTTGTTCCGTGCGGGAATTGAAACCGCGACACGCAGCGCAGCAGTCGATTGCTCAGCCACTGCGCTAACCGTGTCGTCAAACTGTGTAACTATGTGTACATTATGCATTAAATGAATAAATATAATTGTAATTGGCTTTCTGTTTATATGATTTCTTTTTTTATGTTAAGTTTTTATATAGCTGTAAGTCTTCCAGTATATAAAATAAATAAATAGATAGGCAATCAATCCAATTCATTCTTACCAGTAGGCAGTACTCTGCTCCAGGATATGGAGAACCTGTAGTAGTCTACCCCCAGCTCACGTAACATCTCCACGTCCCTCTGCCAGTGATGGTAGGAGTCACTTCCAATGTCGCCGTTCCTGCCGTCTGCTACTACTTCTGGTTTCTCGTGGACAAATCTATCCCATATGCTCTCGCCTTTGCCTGGAAAAAAGTAAAGGATTTTAGATGATTTTCGTTTTTTAAAGGTTTCGTACAAACTTGCGTTATAAACGACTATGATGCTCAAAAGTATTTATTGCATGGCTCCAGTTGTTTATAATAAACTAGCTTTTGCCCGCGGCTTCGCTCGCGTTAAATTCGGGGTAACACAGTTGCCCTTGCGCCTTATTGATTGTAATAGCAATGCTAAGTTTTCCCTTTTCTTCCCTCTTCCTCCCTCATATATCAATCTTTAAAAAAAATAGCCTTTATCCGTCTCCAGGGTCCCAACTATCTTTGTGCCAAAATTCATCAAAATCGGTTTAGCCATTTAGGCGTGAAGACGTAACAAACAAATTCACTTTCGCTTTTATAATATTAGTAAGAATAGTAGGATCTGTAAGAAAGATTGGCGTGTGTTGTATGAGCACTCATATGCAGTTTTGTGTGTGGTCATGCAAGGTGAGCAAGTTTATTAAAAAGATTTTTGGAACCACGTTTTACGATATCTGATAGGACCAAGCTATTAAAACAGGGCTGGGATTTCTCCAAAGATAAGACTTAATATAAAGCATTGTCATGAGATAAACAAATTTGTTAATTGATTAATTAAAGGTAAAAAGTTATCTTGTAATATGTAAGGATAAGGCGTACCGGGTTACTATCTATGAAAGATATATGCCGGGCCCGGGCCCGGGTGGGTTTTAGTCAGTACAAGTCTGACACTCCCCCGCTCCGCCCAGATTGAAGGGAAAGTTATTTGATGATTTCTCATCCGCAAAAAATACCCACTTTTTTAATAATTGGAGAAAAAGAATTACGAGACCAAGATGACCACGCATTGGTTTCGATTTTGTTGTCACTACAAACTAAACTACTCTTAAATTACAAAAAAAAATGTTTATTCCAGCTAAACGACATTTCTTCTTCTGAAATTGATAAATGATAATAATGATGTTTATTTTGCAAGTAGGTTTTCACAAACTTTTACACGTCATTTTTTTTAAAACTAGATAAGGCCGGTGTTTGGTACCCGACTACTCTGAGAAGAAACAGCCGAAACAAACTCAGAGATCATAGTCTCTTTTAAGGTCCAGACAAAAAAAATCTTGGTCAACTTACATGAGGACTATGCAGATAGTGTCTGAAATGGTCTTTTTAATTATATATATATTGATTAAAGTAACACAACTTAATCCTACTAGTAATATTATAAGTGTGAATGTTTGTGAGGATGGATGTTTGGATGTTTGTTACTCTTTCACATCAAAACAGCTGAACAGATCTTGATAAAATTTGGCACAGAGGTAGATTATAGTCTGGAATAACACATAGGATACTCGACGCTGTTTTCTTGTAGAATAGCACGATAACTGTTTGCATGATATCGGCCTTCCTTGTGGAATTAGTTCCTTTTTATGAATAGCCTAGTCTTTTTACTAAATGGCGTCTGAATAGTCTTCCTCGTTTTGTTACGCCTATAAAACTCTGAATATTTCATCATTGCTATTCAAATTGTTAAGGCGCTATTTTTGTTTTCTATTTATAGTGTCTCTCGCCTATTCTCTGATCATAAATCATAAACTATTGTAAAGCCCTGCATGTAAGCTTTAAAATGACGTACTGTACATCAATGTACATGAATATTTTTTTGTTAGGGCATAGCTCTATACCCATTCTGGCCATGTCATTCCAATTCAATGTTTTTTTTTAATATAGTTCCATGATGCGCATCAAAGCGTGTTTATAAAGAGATGAGTCCTTACCATCAGCATCCCAGCCTCCTTCGACCTGGTAGGCAGACGTAGCAGCACCAAATAGGAAGTTGGGGGGAAACTTCCGTATCCTGTTGTCTGTCCAGCCATCGGAGCCGATGACAACGAGGAGACTGAAAGAAAGAATGATAGAAAAGACATTAATAAGTCGTAACAAACAAAGCATCATAAATAACTAGCTTCCGCCCGCGGCTTCGTCCGCGTGGCATAGTTACTTTGGGCTTACGCTAACTTTAACCCGCGTGATGATCGAAAAAAATTATCTTTCTCTCCCATTTTCTTCCCTCTTTCTCCTCCTTTTCTCACTTTTTTTTTTAAATTAGCCTATGTCCGTCTCCAAGGTAAAACCCCAACTATCTCAGTAGCAAAATTCATCAAAATAGGTTTGGCCATTTCGGCGTGAAGAAGTAAAACAAACAAAGTCACTTTTGCTTTTATAATATTAGTTAGAATAAGGAACAAAATTTTGAAAAATAGCTTGCACGCCGTTACTACGACCAGTAGGTCGGACAGCCCACAGTGCTGGTATTCAGTGGTCAACCTGTGAGTAAAACGACTGAAAGGTGGCATGACTGAAAGGCAAGACCAGTTTTATCAAGGACTGCTAGCTATCGCGAGTGGTTTTCTGTCTCTAGGTGGAATGGTGGCACAAAACTTGGCAGATCTTGGCAAATATTCAACTTATATGATAAATAAAAAGTTATCTCGTAAGGCATTAAATAAACCATAACAAATAAACTACTAATTGACTATTGAGTCACATAGTTTACCATATTAACACGAATGATGTAACCAAGGTTTTGTAACAATATTCTGATTTAAAAGAGTGTCCATGGAGTTTCTTGCCCATTCTTCTCCATAGAGATCTATGCTTTGGAATGGGCAACAGTACTTTCACAGTTATTATGCCTTGTGAATGGGACTGTAGCTTCATCTTGATTGTTGTCAATGTTTCGACTGTTCAAAAGTGCCTGTAACTGGCCTACTTGAAAAAAATGATTTTGATTTGATTTGATTTTGATTGAGAAGGTATTGTATTTAATGTCATTATTCGTATGTCAGATTTTTCCTTTTTTTTTTGGATGAAATCGTCAAAAATATTAATGACTCCGCCAGACTTACCTCGACAAACGTAGACCTAACCTTCATTCGAATAGTGCGACTGTATTTATTAAGATCCACACTAATTGATTGGCACGAATATGTTAATTTTGTACCTATCTATAGTTTACTAGCTTTTGCCAGCGGCTTCGCTCGCGTTAAATTCGGTATAACACAGTACCTGCTACCTGCAGTTTTTTCCCCTTGCGCCTTATTGATTAGTAATAGCAAAGCTAAGTTTTCCCTTTTCTTCCCTCGTTCTCCCTCATATCCCACATTTAAAAAAAAAAAATTTGCCTATGTCCGTCTCCTGGTTCCTAACTATCTCTGTACCAAAATTCATCAAAATTGGTTTAGCCATTACAGCGTGAAGAGGTAACAAACAAACAAACTCACTTTCGCTTTTATAATATTAGTAAGGATTCCAATCGATCGTTCCAAACGACCGTGACTGCCACTATTTGTTCATTAGATGCGAGTGATGCGACCTCCAGAAATAACAATATCATTGCCAAGGTGAACATAATTATCTTGTAAGTTACACATTTCCATTACAACACCGCAATTATTGTTTGTAATCAGGTGTTTTTGAGTCTTAAGGCAAAACGTCTAATTCATAAGACTGCAAAATAAATGGGCTTTAAAAATTCTCATTTTTATTTACTTTGCGTATTGTATATTCTGCTTCAAGGCCGTTTTTTGTTGACTTATTTCAGAATCTAGCTTACTCTACTACGGTATTCAATGAAAACCGACTTCCAAAACCAGTAGAAATACGTAAAATTAATTTACTTACGGAAGTGTTTGACTTCATTGATTTTTTGCCACCAAGTTCTATTTTTTGACTTACTATTTTCGTTTTTTTTTGTATTTTTTTCTTTCTTCCTTTTTGGTTTTGATATAATGATATCTCACACAATTTTTATCGATTATTTATTTTGTATTGTAACTAAGAGATATAACAAATCGTCAATATACATTAAAACAAAAATATATGTACCTACTATGAAATAAACTCATGAACTACCGAATCAATATAAACAATTAATATAGGACCCTTTTGGGGGATACCCTTAAGATTATAAACATAATAATTTTGAAAATCGGCGCACAATTGGCTGCGAAGTCGGGTAACAAACAAAACAAAAATAGAATTGAAAACGTCCACCTTTTTTTGAAGTCGGTTAATAATCACACAGTCTTATCCTATTTAATACACAAAATATCTAGTAAATCTTTGGAATACTCTATTACAGTACAGCTCAAACATCACTGGTGGGATCATTAACTGTTTTTATTTCTATGTGTGGTATACACCTTTACAGTTCCCTTTATTCCACTTTAAACACATAACCTGAAAAGATTTTGTATTCCTATCGCATCACAATAAAGAGGCCGTTTTTCTCACGATAGAAAACCAATTATCATCACACATATCATCATCATTTTCCTGCCCTTGTCATATTTTATTTGGGGTCGGCGCAACACGTTTTCTTCTTCTATTCTCCCCTGTCAGACATTACGGCATCATTTACTAATTTGTCCTTCATGTCATTCCTTACACAATCCATCCATCTTTTCTTTGGCTTTCCTCTCCCTTTCCATCCATCAACATTCAGATCTATCACTCTTTTAGTCACATGTGCTTCGTCCCTCCTCATTACATGTTCATACCAAGACAAACGATTCTGTCAATTTTTCTATAACAGGAGCAACTTCTAAACTTCCTTTAATACTCATTTCTTACTTTATCCGTTTTCGTCACTCCACACATCACAACAGCATTATAACACACATAAACTAGTTAAAATATTGTACATATTAATACTATTATATAAAATTCTTACTTCAATAAAGACAGTACCACGACGCGCATTGTTAAAATGAAAACTGACGCGTTTTACATAAGTCTTCGTTCCACTATCTTAGGATAAGATATCACTTAGCGCTTATCAATTTTGTTCGTTATGTTTTCTTTTAATTACTTGTTAATTGTGGATTTTGATGTCAAGGACATATTTTTTTGTTGCTTTGTAAATTGTCGCGTGCAAAATGTTTTGTCTAGCTAGCTTATGCCCGCGGCTTTGTTCCTGTTTTGGTGGGAAATTATTCCACGGGAACGTTTTAAAAATAGACTGGAAAGAATACCGACGCTAAAAGGGTTTCCACGTAGGATCATTCTGAGCCCATTTAAAAAAATCGGCCAAGTGAGAGTCGGTTTTACCCACCGAGGGTTCCGTTCAAAAATGCGACATAAACGACTATATCTTTTGACTGCGTAGACTTAGAGCTCTTACACACGAGTGGCATGTTCCCAACGGCAGAGGTAACTGCAGCCGTCGACGCGCGTCGGCGGCAACCGTCGACGCGTCGACGGCAGCAGTCGACCTATAGCGTCACTTGCAGTTGTAGGGTGCCGCGTCCGCCATTTTGTCAGTCGACTGCAAATAGTTCAAGAGTGCGCTCGCGTCGCAAATTTGTAAAATGAGTTCTACTGACGAAATAGATAATGAATTGCTAATTAAGGCAGTAAAGAAAAATGCTTGTGTTTAAAGATTACAGTTATAAAACAATAAAAAACAGCATGGATGGCGGTTTGTGAAGAAGTTGGAAATGATTTTAATAATAAATCCATTTTACAACTGTACCTATACTAAGAGAGCAGACGACGACGGCTGCCGCTAATCTTCGAAGTTGAATGGTCGACGGGTGCCGCCGACGCGCGTCGACGGCCTGCAGTTACCACTGCCGTGGTGAACATGCCGCTCGTGGGTAAGAGCTCTTAGAGAGTTGATTTTTTCACAACTTGAAGGGACCACAGATTTGAGTATCGTACGATACTTCCGGGTTCGGTACGGTACGGGTTCCGTATTTTCGGTACGTCTTTTGAGGTACAATACCCTAAAAATAGCTTTAGTTTAAATTTTGTGCTTGTTTACGACATAACAGTGCCTGACATTTACTGAGTTCGATATTTACACACTGCTAAAACATATGACGTTATTTTTATTAAATTACTCTTTTGTCACTTGTACCAATTAAACATTAATTGGAACAACTTTAATTTTCTTTTATTAACTAAGAATAATCCGTACTAATATTATAAAAGCGAAAGTGAATTTGTTTATTTGTATGTTTGTTTTCGTCTTGACGTCTAAATGGCTAAATAGTTTTTGATGAATTTTGGTATAGAGATAGTTCCCTGGAGACGGACATAGGCTAATTTTTTAACAAAACAAAAATTATGAGGGAGAAAGAGGGAAGAAATGAGGAAAACTTAGCTTTTGCTATTACAATCAATAAGGCACAAGGGCAAAAACAGCAGGTACCTGCAAATCATAAAAGGGGACCTGTGTTACCCCGAATTTAACGCGAGCGAAGCCGCGGACAAAAGCATTATTATTATAAACGAGGTTCGCGTCTGTTTGTTTGTCCGCATTTATCATATAAACCTTGCCACGGATTTTGATAAGGTTTTCAATTATGGCAAGAGCAATGAATGATAAAGATTTGTTTACATATGGTGGAGAAGTAAACTAGAATTTGTGGTTGGATAAAGTTCGTTATGTAATAATTTAATATGTATACGGCTAAGAACTGAATGAAGTCTCTCTCTCAGCGGTTGGTTAAACTTGTTTTTGGAACGAAATTCCTTATCGCGCGTTGCGAAAGGGGGCTAGATGGATTAAATTAAGACCTAAAGTTGTAACGACACTTTATGCTTAAGACCAAAAGTTGTAACGAAACTTTTCGTTGTAAGCCGTGCGGCGTGCGCGTGTTTCTCTGTCTGTCTCTCTCTCTCACATAAAGCAAGCCAGTTATTTTCGTTTCGTCGTTTTGTTTCGCATTGAACGGAGTGGTGTCGCGACGATTATTTTTTTTGTGTGTAAACAGTTTTTTTGTACGTAAATAATAACTTCGTTCCATCCGGGTGTCCCTTGACACCTCTCAAGTTTTTTTTAGCCACAACTCGCCTAATGTGAAGCGATGGGCTTGCCTTAGGAATTTCTTCTGTATCGTGGGTGCTTTTACAAACATTCAAACATAAATACACAAACAGCCAGATCTTGAACAACTATCTGTAGGCCATACAAATATTTGTTTTGTGCGGGGATCGAACCCGCGACACACAGCCTAGCAGTCGATCGTTTAATATTAATGTAGATTCTACAGACCGTGAGAAAACAATACGTCACCATACGTTATACTTATAACGCGTCATAGCGTGATTCACTAACTTACTAATCGAAATTATCGTTTACTAGCTTTTGCGCAAAGAGCAACAAACATATACTTACATACATCCTCACAAACTTACGCTTTTATAATACACTAGCTTTTGCCCACGGCTTCGCTCGCGTTAAATTCGGTATAATAACCTGCTACCTGCAGTTTTTGCCCTTGCGCCTTATTGATTTGTAATAGCAATGCTAAGTTTTCCCTTTTCTTCCCTCTTTCTCCCTCATATCCCACTTTAAAAAAAATAGCCCGTGTCCGTCTCCTGGTCCCCAACTATTTCTGTACCAAAATTCATCAAAACCGGTTTAGCCATTAAAGCGTGAAGAGGTAACAAACAAACAAACTCACTTTTGCTTTTATAATATTAGTAAGGATAAGGATTATGTGACTATCGTAATATTGTACTATTTTTGCGGACTTTGAGAAAATCATGTTCAGATAACAAGGCTATCATTGTAGAATAAAACTTACTCAAACACAATGAAAACATTTAATTTTAAATAAATAACAAATGTCAGGATCATTGTAATATTTTCAGTGACCTTCATCGATGGTCATGGTCATAGATTCAGGTTCATATTCGTAGTCAACGTAGCGGTTCTTGATGATGTGCTTGTACACGAACGCGGATTTTCTAGGAGTGCGCGTGCGCGCGGGGTCTTCAAAGTCCACGTGGTACAGACCGAAATGCTCTCTGGAGAAATTAAAAAAAAAACATTATTCTGGTAGAATACGGATGTTACTGTTAAACAGAACCATACCAACATAGATTAAAGACTTGGCTAAACACTGAAACTATGTTGTTCAGTTTCTTGCATGGCCTGAACGCTGCAATTGTTTTATTAGTAGTTTCTCTAAATGTTCTTTGAAAAAATAAATGTCTTTAAACCGAAAATAAAGTAAATAGTCCCTACTTACTGATAACCCTGTGTCCACTCAAAGTTATCCATCAGACTCCACGCCATGTAACCCTTGAGATTCACTCCGTCCTCCAAGCAGTTGAGGAGGCTCTCCATCGAAGCTCTGTAGTACGTGATCCTGTCATCATCCATAAGACCATCTTCAGGACCTGAGGTCCAGCCGTTTTCAGTGATGTAGAATACAGGGTTTTTGTATTTTTCCTTGAGATGGCTTATGGAGTTGTAGATGCTGTTTGGAGGCAACTGTAAATATACAGACTTGTATAGTTAAGATACTAAAAAATGTTAGACGTATTGTTTTAACAATAACTAGCTTTCGCCCGCGACTTCGCCCGCGATAAATTTGGGATATAAGACAGTTCCCCTTTCCTGATTTGCAGGTCCCTGCCACCTGTAGATTTTGCCCTAGCGCCTTATTTATTGTAATAGCAATGGTAAGTTTTCCCTTTATTCCCTTCAGTCTTTTAAAAAAAATAGCCTATGTCCGTCTCCGGGGTCCCAACTACCTCTGTACCGAAATTCATCAAAATCGGTTTAGCCATTTAGGCGTGAAGAGGTAACAAACAAACAAACAAACTCACCTGCGCTTTTAAAGTATTAGTAAGGATTACAATAGCTCCAGACTAACCACTAGTCGAGGTGAAGAGGATGCAAGCCAGTCATCAGGAACATAAGTGCCAAAACCTAAATCATCCAACAGGATTGATTCATAATCATCTCCATTAGGTTCAGTCGCTGACACCAATCGTGAAGTATAATGGTTCACGCCGAAGAAATCAGAGGCTCCTCTGACTAGAGCCTTCTCTTCATCAGTAAACGCAGGCAAGCGTGACCGGGAGTAACCTTCCTGCGCGCTCTTTTCAGCCAGTCTTTCAGCAAACTCTTTTGGGAAACCTCCTTCAGACGAGAAGATAGGATGTGCATAGATGCCCCACTGCAGAAGAAGGTCATATTAGGAATTTGAATTCTACAGAAAATTTACTCACCATTGTTCTCGTATTACCTGGACTTGCCTCACCAGCTCAGCAGCTAACTGATCCTCAGGAGAATCAGTGGCTGCACCAAACCAGGGCACACTAATCGTGATACCACATTGTCCCTTCTGCGTCGGTCGGAACTCTTTGTCATACAAGTGGTAAGCCTTAGCGTGGGCTACCACCAGGTTCTTACCACATAAATAAGGTCCTTCAGTTCCTCCGAAGGTGTAGAAACAGATTTCTCTAGGCTCGTTGAAAGTGATGAACATCTTTACCCTGTCTCCGAAATTCTCGAACACAATCCTCGCGTAGTCCTCAAACCAGTCGCTGATCAGAGGGTTCGCGAATCCTCCTAATTCGTGCAGTTTTTGGGGCAGATCCCAATGGAATAGAGTTACCATTGGAGTTATGTTGTACTTAAGCATTTCATTAATGTAGTTATTGTAGAATTCGATGCCAGCGGGGTTGACCTCGTTGGCCATCCCTGTAGGCAGGATCCGAGGCCAAGAAATAGAGAACCGGTAAGCATCCAAGCCTAACTCCCTCATCATCTCCACATCACGCTTGTAGTTATGATAGGAGTCAGCGGCCACGTCAGCGTTGGTCCCATCTTTAACAATGGTCAGGTTATTGTGGATCATGTAGTCCCACATGCTTTCTCCTTTGCCTGAAAAGTGTACAATATTTAATTATTGGACCATTATTTACCTTTATCTTTTGTCATCATGGTCAGAACACATCCATCTAAGTATACTCTTTTAATTTTTTGTCACCATTTTTTTTCCACTATTTGTCATTAATTGACGAAACAATAATTGATTCACCATCTTCATTCCACGCTCCTTCTATCTGGTAGGATGAGGTGGCTGCTCCGAAGAGGAAGTCTTCTGGAAACCTTCGCTGCTGCCTTACGGTAGAGCTGTGGCAGGCTACCACCACCAAACTGCGTCAGAAAAAACACACTTTTAATATTGGTGTCCAACAACATTTTTGACAACCGTTATGGTTTATTTGTATAGAAGGACAATTCGCACTGAGTCGGTTCTTCTACACATATTTTTCTTAAAAAAAATTAAACAACACACTTTTTTATCTATATTTTTCGTACCTTAAGATCACAAACAGCTTCATGTAGGCTACTTGAAGCACTATACAGATTATTTTGATGTTTTTACAATTTATATTAACAGACACATTTATCTGAAAATGCTTAGCTACTATCTATGTTTTCTTGTTGGTTTCATCTCAATCTTTTCGGTTTCTTGTAAATTTTAGATAGTAATACATAAGTACTTATTATATCACAAGTATTGTTCCTAAAAGTTTTTCATGTGAAATGTCACAAATTATTGTATTTTCTAGAACAAAGAAATGATTCTCTTCTCCTGCTCTTCTGCGGCATGGACCATAAACAAGTTGTTTATGGTCCATGCAAAAGAAAATGAGGGTCAGAAAGCGAGCGGTGCAGTATGGAGAAAAAATAGAAAGAAAGAAAACATATTTATTTGGCACTAGCCTCAAGCGCACACAAAAAAACAAAGCTTGTGTGAGCTTTCTTAAAAACTCCATCTTAGACACATCTGCATAATCCTCATGTAGAAGTTGACCAAGATTTTCGTCTGAACCTTAAATGAGACCAATAAACTCTGAGTTTGTTTGGCTGTTTTTTCTCAGAGTAATCGCCGGATACACTAGCCACCTATCTCTGTTCCAAAATTCATCAAAATCGGTTGGGCCATTTAGGCGTGAAGACGTAACAAACAAACAAACTCACTTTCGCTTATATAATATTAAGTAAGCCTTGCATATTTGATAAAGATGAAGCAACGGATGATTTAATCATGTTGATACAAGAGAGTTTGTTTTTATCTGAAGTAGGTGCAGTCACCATCCCATTTTTGATGGGGATAAGTGCATCAGCATTGCTGCAGTTTTATCGAGGACTTGTACTTATTCAAGTAATCTTCTTCACGTGCAGCTTTCCATTATGCCAGGCCATCAGCGCTCTACGGTATCAGTATAATAATGAACTTGATGGCATGGTTGGCGCAGTGGCTAAACGATTAGCTGCTGCGCTGCGTGTCGCGGGTACGATCCCCGCACGAAACAAATATTTGTATGGTGTACAGGCGTAGTTGTTCGGGTCTGGCTGTTTGTGTATGTGAGTTTAAAATGTTTGTAAAAGCACCCACGATACAGGAGAAATTACTAATGTGTGACAGCGTTTTTTAATAAAAAAAAACTTACTGGTAACCCTGCTTCCACTCAAAGTTATCCATCAGACTCCAAGCCATGTGACCCTTGAGATTCCCCTACCCTAGTGTATAAAAATATACAATGTGTGCGGTCATGGACTAGCGATATTCTAGATACTTATGTAACGAGTGTTTTAATATACTATTACGATACACACTTGGGTCTAATTCACTTCCCCGCTTTTTGGCAGCCATTTTGAGATATTCTCTATGCGTGTACAAAAAACAATCATATCTCTCAAAGTTTTGGTCTTACTGAGACGAAAATAGGTTTATTCGGAGGGCAACAAAATTGTCTATCGTTTAAATTAAGAAATGATGAGCTTACATTTTCACTTTGTGAAAAAAATTGTAGTTTTTTTTGAAAATCAATAAATTTGAGTACTAGAATGTTTGTTAAATAAGTAGGTACATAGAATATCTCTAGTCCGTGCCCGGACACATTGTATATTCAGGATATTCATGGGGCTGCTCTGTTTCTTAAATAGATCTGTTAGGTACCTATGAAAGAGATACCACACAACGCGAGATAAATAAACTGGTTTTGTATAGCTTGATTGGTCTCAGTGCGCACTGTGGAGGTTTAATAACATTGTTCAAAACTTCAACAGTACAGGCTGGAATGCAAAGACGTTCAAATACTCAGACTTTTAAATAGAGAATGAATAAATATAGAAAAGTTGCTTTGGAATGAGTATGTGACATATCACAATACTCATTCCAAAGCTAACAACTAACACGACTATCTTTTATCCTATAGAGCTCCAGCGGCACAAAAACGTGCCAGTAAACAAGTATTACCGTTGAACCCTGGCACAAATTTGTGCCACCAAACCCCGACCCATTTAAAACTGTATTTGTAGTAAAGTAAAGATAAGTCTGAAAATCTGATTACGCTTACGATAAGAGCCTTACGCTTACGATAAAAACTTTACCCTTAGGGAAAAAAAATACTCAAACAAATTGAATGCATTTAATTAATTAGTAAATAATATCAACGTCAATATAAAAGTCTTCAGTGACCTTCATCGATGGTCATGGTCATAGATTCAGGTTCATATTCGTAGTCAACGTAGCGGTTCTTGATGATGTGCTTGTACACGAACGCGGACTTTCTAGGAGTGCGTGTGCGTGCAGGGTCTTCGAAGTCCACGTGGTACAAACCAAAACGCTCTCTGCGGTGGTAAATTTAAAAGTGGTATTAGATAATTCACATTTTAACAGAAAAAAAGAAGAGTTAAGATCAAAGAGTCATACTTCGACGATACGATTGGCGCAGTAGCTGAGCGATCGACTGCTGCGCTGCTTATCGCGGTTTCGTTCCCGCACGCAACAAATATTTGTATGGTCTACAGATAGTTGTTCCGGCTGTTTGTGTATGTGAGTTTAAATGTTTGTAAAACCTACGATTCAGGAGAAATTCCTAGTGTGTGGAAACTATTTTTAATAAAAAAAATACTAACTGGTAACCCTGCATCCACTCAAAGTTATCCATCAGACTCCAAGCCATGTAACCCTTGAGATTCACTCCGTCCTCCAAGCAGTTGAGGAGGCTCTCCATCGAAGCTCTGTAGTACGTGATCCTGTCATCATCTATAAGGCTACCGTCAGGGTTTGAAGACCAGCCGTTTTCAGTGACGTAGAATACTGGATTGTTGTATCTTTCCTTCAGATGCGTTAAGGAGTTGTAGATGCTGTTAGGAGCAAACTGTAAAAAAAAAACCTAGTGTGAATCGGATTCGGTTCAGTTCCGTACAATCTTTCGACATAAACGGCCATATATTTTGACTGTGTACTTAGAGTGTTGACATGTTCTAAGCTCTAAGGGACCACAGACTTGAGTACTTATATAGTTTTAATTTCAACTTGATATCACTACTTTTCCACTTCAGACATTATAAGTTTGATTGAATCATCTTGGCCGATCACTGTCTCTTAAGATACAGGTCTCCTAGTTTAAGAGGCAGGGTTCATAATTTTTAGTATGCATAGACTAATTTGTGTTCCATAATTATCTTTGCTCAAAAACATGATAATATGCCTATAGTATTGTATATTCCTTTATTTCAAACTGTTGTCTGTATCTCTCTATATTTGGATAAATAAACTATTTTATTATTATATTATATACTACGCGTTCCCGAGATAAAGGATCTTGACAGACAGTTTGTTTCTTTGTGGGATACCGAATCCCAAAAAACAAAATTGAGGTTGAGTGCAGTGGAAAATGTCTAAAGAAGAAAATGCGAGTTTAGTTGAGAACTTATGAAGGAGAGTTTACATGCGGTTTCTGATTATGTCAGCAGCAGCAGCATTTGACAAAAACAGTAGGCCTACTTAATCCACTGAGGGAAAGAGACAGAGCTATACAGGGTCTAGGTCATAGTCTAGCACCATCTCTTTCCCTCAGTGGAATAAGTTCTGCTTTAAGACGTCATGGGAGGGTAGCAGGCTCTCTTTAGAATTGTTTTGGATCGAATTATAAACAGTTTTGGAGATAATCCTTACCACAAGCCAAGACGAAGCCGATGTAAGCCAGTCATCTGGCACATAGTGTCCAACATCCATATCATCCAACAGAGAAGGCACTGGGTTCACATCTTTATGCTCCGTCGCCGACACCAATCGTGCGGTGTAATGGTTCACGCCGAAGAAATCAGAAGCTCCTCTGACTAAGGCCTTCTCTTCATCAGTGAATGAAGGTAAACGAGAGCGGGAGTAGCCTTGTTGAGCACTCTTTTCAGCCACTCTATCAGAAAACTCTTTTGGGAAACCTCCCTCGGACGAGAAGATTGGATGCGCGTAGATGCCCCACTGAAAAAGGCATTCATATAAGATCTCCAATAGGCTAGTTTCCAAAAAAAAATTAGTCCGTCTTTTAAATTATTCAAAAATAAGGGATACGTATTTTGTTTATTTGTAAATTAGACCAAAAAGATATAGCCCATTAGAGTTACGTGAAACGTCACGCGTTGCTGCATTTTTTCGCAACAAGTGACGTCACACGTAACATTAATGGGCTAAATCGAATGTAATTACTTTGACCCTGGAAACTACCCTATTAAAATGTATATTGATTAAATGATTGTTCTTGTATTACCTCGCCTTGTCTCTTCAGTTCAGCAGCCAGCTGGTCTTCAGCTGAGTCAGTGGAAGCACCAAACCAGTTCACACTAATCGTAATACCACATTGCCCATTCTGCGTCGGTCTGAACTCTTTGTCATACAAGTGGTAGGCCTTAGCGTGGGCCACGACCAGGTTCTTAGCACATATATAAGTTCCTACAGCAGTGGAATTCAGAATAGGAGCTTTTAAATCACTTCCGTAGCCTTGATAACAGATTTCTCTAGGTTCGTTGAAAGTGATGAATAACTTGACCCTGTCTCCGAAATTCTCGAATACAACCCTTGCGTAGTCCTCAAACCAGTCGCTGAATAGAGGGTTCGCAAATCCACCTAGTTCCTGCAGTTTTTGAGGCAGATCCCAATGGTATAGAGTTGCCATTGGAGTGATGTTATACTTAAGCATTTCATTAATGTAGTTATTGTAGAATTCGATGCCAGCGGGGTTGACCTCGTTGGCCATCCCTGTAGGCAGGATCCGAGGCCAGGAAATAGAGAACCGGTAAGCGTCCAAGCCTAACTCCCTCATCATCTCGACATCACGCTTGTAGTTGCGATAGGAGTCAGCAGCGACGTCACCGTTGGTCACGTCTCTGATAACGGTCGGGTTAGTGTGGGTCATGTAGTCCCAAATGTTTTCTCCTTTGCCTGAAAAGTAGACATTATTTATATCAAAGTAATAATTGTATTGGAAGCAGATATTGACAAGTCATCTTCACCGATTTTGGGAAGTAGACATGCTTTTTTTGTAGATGTGTTATCGAAAATAACTTCCCTCGCTCTGGGCGGAGCGGGAGGGAGTGTCAGACCATTACTGACTAAAACCTACTCCTCATGTTCTTTTTTTTGCCCTCATGTTCGTGGACCACGATCTCTCTTTCGGATAACCCACAATCCCGGCAGGTGGTGGCCCCGGCAGGCCCCTCTGCTTAAGAAGACATGCTAATTGCACGATTTGCATTAGTTACGTGATACAATTTAAAAGGTCAAACTATGAGAGCAACCACTTTATTTTATTTTTAGCAATACATCTGTTTTTTATATAAATTATCAGCGGGAGGAGCGACTGCGACGTTATATTCTTAAAATTATCATTAAACTAGCTTTTGCCCGCGGCTTCGCTCGAGTTAAATTCGGGGTAACACAGTTCCCCTTGCGCCTTATTGATTTGTAATAGCAACGCTAAGTTTTCCCTTTTCTTACCTCTTTCTCCCTCACATCCCACTTTAAAAAAAATATATAGAGCCTATGTCCGTCTCCTGGTTCCCAACTATCTCTGTACCAAAATTCATCAAAATCGGTTTAGCCATTAAAGCGTGAAGAAGTAACAAACAAACAAATAAACAAACAAACAAACTCACTTTTGCTTTTATAATATTATATTTATATATTATATTTATAATTTATTTATAATATTTATAATTATAATTTATAATTTATAATTATAATATTTATAATTTATAATTATAATATTTATAATTATAATATTTATAATTTATAATATTAGTAAGGATAAGGATTAAGGTTATTAGTCACGAAATAATTGACTTACCATCTTCATTCCACGCTCCTTCTATTTGGTAAGATGCGGTGGCTGTCCCGAAGAGGAAGTCATCTGGAAACCTTCGCTGCTGCCTCACGGTAGAGCTGTGGCAGGCTACCACCACCAAACTGCATCAGACAAAACACACTTTTACTATTAGCATTTGACAACTGCTAAGATTTATTCGTATAGAAGGGCAATGCCTAAAGTTTGGGATCAAATACAAATATTTTTTTCGACCTCATTTTTTTTGGACACGGTTCGGGTATAAAAATCCATCCACATATTTGCCAAAACTCCTGTTGTGTAACTTTTTTTTTGGGGTGGGAAATTATGAAATAACTACAAAAAAACCACCCATGTTCCTTCTATTGCCCTTTACGTTCCGGGGCCGCGGTATTTCTTTCGAACAACCCGCAACCCCGGTAGGCAGAGGCCTTGGCAGGCCCCTCTGGTTTGCTGACATCTCTTTGAGGCGCGCGTGAACACAAACGCGCCGTCGACACGGCCTGTCGTCAATAGGCGGACGGACGGTGAGCTACCCCTTGCTCACCGACCACAGGCCCGTATCTACGGTGGCCGGGAGTCGTCTCGCGGCGCCCGTCGCCCGGGGCGTCTCCCGCTGCGGCTGGGTTGGTTTGAGGTTCTCTCCCTCAAACGCCCGGCCACCTCCTTCGCTAGCATTACTGCTTCGCAGAAGGAGGTGACCGCCTCCCATTCCCTCTCGCTCCGGACCATGGACTGAACCAGGGCCGGACGCGAGAGATCTGTTGTGTAACTTTCTAAAACAATTGATGATACTTCATTATCTTTGTTGTCTATTTTTTGGCGGCATTCACAAAACTTTTGGAATGTTTTACTGGATTGATATTTTCAGTAATTATACCTATATTAATCGTGTCGATAATTATCCTCCGGTCGTGTCGGTTTGCCGACCCATAGGACTATGAGAGTGAGGGAACAGAGAGCTCATCTGTGCCTGCGCACACATGCCGCAACTATAAGATTAGCCATCTCCCGCGCAGATGGCTAATCTCCTCTGAGACGGCCGCCGTGTTCGAAATGACTATATACATATGTATTATTTTTCTATCAATTTCCTTACCTTAAGACCACAAGCAGCTTCATGTCGGAACTTAGAACACTAAGTAGATTATTATTATGTATTTACAATTTATATAACGTACACATTTATCTGAAGGAGCAGCTTATACTGTCTATTCTATCTATGTTTTGTTGTTACTTTTTATCTCAATTTTGTGAGATTAATGTACTATTGAAAAACTGTCAATTTTAGATAGACTTGAATAGCCCACGGTTTTGCTTGCATTGGTAATACTTACTTAAATCTTATGGATAACACTTTGTGTTACAGTTTAATTGTCATAGTCATACGAAATAGCTAGACTGATTATATGTTTATCGGTAGTTCTGTGAATGGGTTGTAATGAAAGAAAATTGCATTTGTTCAGCATTATTTAAAAACAGAAACACCTTGAAAATTAATTAAATAAAATGATAAATGCCAAAAGGGCCTTTTTTCAGGTGGGAAATCAACAAATAACTTCCCCCGCTCAGGGCGAAGTGGGTGGGAGTGTAGACTTTTACCGTCTAAAACCCATCCATGTTCCTTCTTTTGCCCTTTATGTTCTGGGGCCGCGATATCTCTTTCGAACAACCCGCAATCCCGGCAGGGCCAAAAGGGTCTCAGTTCAGCATAATGCCAGATGGCAACACAAGGCCGCCATTGACGCTGATTTTCAGCTGAAGCCCACGTATGCTATTTTTACACTCCTAAGTGATCAGGGTCGCCCTCTTTAGAAGAAGACCTAAGCAGCGAGTGAAACCGCTGGGCTAAACACAAAAATAATTCCAGAGTTGGTTTGTGATGTTACAAATTATTTATTGTAATTTCTAAAACTGAAAAATATGTCACCTTTTTCTGATTTGCTTGGGATGGATGCAGTACCTATCAAAATTCAAATTACACGTGTAATCAGCACTGTTTGAACGTCAAATTATAAGAGACAGTCCCACAAAATCGCCCCACCCTTCGCCACTTCCTAGTGTTTTAGCTGGCAAGCAATAGGGTAGCTTCCAGGGTCAAAGTAATTGTATTTTATTTAGTCTGTCTTTTAGATAATTCAAAAATAAGGGAAAAGTATTTTTTATTTGTAAATTAGACCAAAAATTACAAAGATATTGGTAGCCCATTAAAGTTACGTGTGACGTCACTCGTAGCGAAAAAATGCAGCAACACGTGACGTCACACTTGAAATTTTAATTGGAAACTACCCTATTATATTATTACTATTCCTAGTGTTTTATCTTAGTGCAGTAGGTATATGTATATCTATCTCTACAGGTACTTAGTAATCGCCTTGTTTCTAGCCTAGCCATATCATCTTTCACATAGTCCATCCATCGATATGCAGGGTGTAAAAGTACCTTAACACTTTCGCTGCCCAAATCACAGCGTATGAGTCCAAAATACCTTGTATAATTTAGACTGGGCAGCGAAAGGGTTCGATGTCGCAAGGCAAGTGTTGTCCCGATCAATGTAGATATGTTTTAGATCTAGACCATACCTGTTCACCTCCTAGGTACGGAAATATTGGTAGTCATTGTTATAACTTTTTCATGTTTTAACTTTACGACACGGTTAGCGCAGTGGCCGAGCGATCGATTGCTACGCTGCGTGTCGCAGATTCGATCCCCGCACGGAACAAATATTTGTATGACCTACAAATCGTTGTTCCGGTTCTGGCTGTTTGTGTATGTGAGTTTAAATGTTTGTAAACGAACTCACGATACAGGAGAAATTCCCAGTTTGAGGCAACGTATAAAAAAAAACTTTAGGTACTTTACACTACCTACCCCCGTACTATACAATGCATTGCATCCATTATCACATGTTAGGAATGCGTAACATTGAGTTCTTTCATAAAACTTACGAAAAAAGTAGTTTCGCGTAGAGTTACTTAGTTTGATGTAGGTACAGATTGCATGGTTGACGGGTTAGTAAAGGGTTGATTTACACCCTGTTTTACCTCAAACTTTATAACCAATCAAGGTAGGATTACCTTTTTGTTTTGCCGATGTGAAATCGTCAAAATAACTTGAGATTTCCCACCCCAAAAAAAAAAAACAAAAAAAAGTATCAGACTTGTACTGACTAAAACCCACCCATGTTCCTTATTTTGCCCTTTATGTTCCGGGGCCGCGGTATCTATATATCTATCTTTCGAACACCCCGCAACCCCAGCAGGCAGGTAGGAGGTGCTGGTATTAACTTTTTTGAATAAGAATTTTACGTCATTCCGAAAGTGAGTAAACAAAAATAATGTTTATCCACCATATTCAATATAAAATATTTATGTTTACGTAGCTACTTATCGGATATCAAGAGTCAAGTACCCAGATCACATTATGTAACATATGGATAAAGCCAGCCCCAAAGGGTTCAGTAGAAAAATATTTCATTGAATCACTTGACGTTTTCTGGTGGTCTAAAAATATTTCATTGAATCACTTGAAGTTTTCTGGGGGTCTAAAAATATTTCATTGAATCACTTGACTTTTCTGGGGGTCTAAAAATATTTCATTGAATCACTTGACGTTTTCTGGGGGTCTAAAAATATTTCATTGAATCACTTGACGTTTTCTGGGGGTCTAAAAATATATCATTGAATCACTTGACGTTTTCTGGGGGTCTAAAATGTCCGCTTATCATAATAGAATAATAACATAAATTACGTTAAAATTCTTAAAATGGTCACAGACGCAGTTAATATTGTGAATTGTCACTTCGACTATTTTACGAATTGTAAAGTAGATATTATATTATTAATTGTTAGCTTTGCCCGCGGCTTCGTTCGTGTTAAATTCGGGGTAACACAGTTCCCCTTTCCTGATTTGCAGGTACCTGCTACCTGCAGTTTTTGCCCTTGCGCCTTATTGATTTGTAATAGCAAAGCTAAGTTTTCCCTTTTCTTCCCTCTTTCTCCCTAATAAACCACTTTAAAAAAAAATTGCCTATGTCCGTCTCCTGGTTTCCAACTATCTTTGTACCAAAATTCATCAAAATCGGTTTAGCCATTAAGGCGTGAAGAGGTAACAAACAAACTCACATTCGCTTTTATAATATTAGTAAGGAGTAAGGATTAGTTATTATATTATAATAAAATAAGTTGAACCTTTGTGCAATTTGTATGTCCTGTCATGTATTTTGTGTGTGCATAAATAAATAAATTATATTACATCAAATGACTACTACCGAACTCATTCAATCATTTGATGATTTCACATCAGAAAAAAAGGGATGTTGAAACATAAAAAGCAAAGGGCTATTATTTGGTACAGGTAAATTATAATGTAAATATCATACGGAACTCATACCAAACTTTAATTCCATGATTAACATATTCATGGCTTGCGGGGAGGATAATATCTTTGATAAAGATGGATTGACGGATAATTTTGACATTCATGTTGATGCTAAAAAGAGTTTAGTCACCGTGACATTTTCTAGTACCTACAACATAAACACTACAGTATTGTCACTTATGTTGATATTGGCCCTCAATGCTTATCTACCACGACTGTGACAATCGCCTGAAGGACACGGTGGAGCACACTATGGCGGTCTGTCTCGTTTCGGCAGAGCACCGCTGTGTCCTAGTAAAGGCGAGCTCACGCGTCTGACCCTGGTTCAGTCCATGGTCCGGGGCGAGTAGGATTTGGAAGTGTCACCTCCGTCTGTGAAGTAGTCATGCTAGCGAAGGAGATGGCTGGACGTTTGAGGCAGAGAACCTCAAACCAACCCAACTGAAGTGAGAGACGCCCCGGACGACGGGCGCCCACGGGTCTTGGACGGTGAGCAACGGGTAGCTCACTGTCCGTCCGTCTAGTTACGACAGGACGTGTCAACGGCGCGCTTTTGTTCCATGCGCGCCTTTAAAGAGATGTCATCAAAGCAGAGGTCAGGGCCAGGGCCATTGCCTGCCGGTATTGGGGGTTGTTCGAAATAGATACTATTATAACGCTAACTACCTATTTTGGGAACCTGTATTACAAGAATAATAACAAAACCCTAAACATTTACGGACGGACCTGTTGGTCTAGTGGTTAGTGGCCCTGACTGCTGAGCCGGAGGTCGTGTGTTCGATTCCCACCCAGGACAAACAATGTGTGATGAGCATGATTGTTTGTTCTGTGTCTGGGTGTGATTTATCTATAATATGTATGTATTTATAAATTATATAAGTATGTATATCAGTTGTCTGGTTAACATAACACAAGCTCTGCTTAGCTTAGGATCAGATAGCCGTGTGTGAGTTGTCCCAAGATATTTATTAAAAAAAGATATTTATTTACAAATTAAGTATTCAAATATAATAAACTAGCTGGCGCCCGCGGCTTCGCCCGCGTGATATTGAAAAAAAAAGTATCCCATGTGTTATTCCAGACTATAATCTGCCTCTGTGTCAAATTTTATCAAGATCCGTTCAGCCGTTTTGACGTGAAAGAATAACATACATCTATACATCCATCCTCACAACCATTCGCATTTATAATATTAGTAGGATTAAACGAAAATAACTCATTAACTAAAAAAAACGCGTCAAAACATTCGTCCTCAACGCTGTCTGCTGGTAATGCTCCTAAAAGACTGGCGGCGTTTTTTCACGTTATGGCAACAGCCTCTGACTAAGGTTACATCCAGTCCCTGGGTCCCTGGAAATGTCTTCTAAACGTTTCGGATTTTCTGAATTTCTGCTGTGGGCATTAGGACAGCACGGTCCTATCAGCCAGCATCATCCCCAAACGGCAAGAAAATATATTTAGTTACCAACTTCTTTTTTGACACATTTTGTATGTTAATTATACAAAAGCAGACTTATTGCTAAGGCCAAAACCAAACCTACTTTTACTACACAATAGCTGCAGAATTGGGTAGGTAATCAAATCCTTAAACTTTACAGCAAAATACTTTTAATTAAATGCCACAACACGGCAATTGATAAAATATCGATAAGACTTCAGTGACCTTCATCGATGGTCATGATCATAGATTCAGGTTCATATTCGTAGTCAACGTAGCGGTTCTTGATGATGTGCTTGTACACGAAAGCAGACTTTCTAGGAGTGCGCGTGCGCGCGGGGTCTTCGAAGTCAACTTCAAATAAGCCGAAACGCTCACTGCGAAAATAAAAGAAAATATAAGGTTTCCGTCGATCGATTTTCAACGTGCTGTTTGCCAAATTCCCTGTTTGTATCCTTTATCCACTTCAACATTGATAGCCGAAGATGTCCTCTGTAAACGTCAATGTTAAACATTTTCTTAAATTTCCCCAAAGTATATAAGTAATGTATCTTCGCAGTTATCTACTTACTTGATTACTAACATCTGGCTGCATGTAATTTAAAACGGCATAAGCAAATATCCTTACTAATATTACAAAAGTGAAAGTGAGTTTGTTTATTTGTTTGTTACGTCTTCACGCCTAAATGGCCTAATCGATTTTGATGAATTTTGGTACAGAGATAGTTGCGACCCTGGAGACGGAAATAGGCTAAAAAAAGTGAGAAAAGGGGGAGAAAGAGGGAAGAAATATTTGGGAGAGAATTTTTTTTTTAGCCTAAAGTAACTATGCCGGACGACGTCGCGGGCGGAAGCTAGTTCTTGTATAATTCATGCTGCCCCGGAAAAAAGTTAACAAAAATGAAACTAAAGCCATACATAAATCCTTCCTGCCATTCGAAGTTATCCATCAAGCTCCACGCCATGTATCCCTTCAGCTTGATGCCATCATCCAAGCAGTTCAGGAGGCTCTCCATCGAAGCCCTGTAGTACTGGATCCTGTCATCATCGATCAGGTCTTTGCCCTTCTGAGACCAGCCGTTTTCAGTGATGTAGAAGATTGGGTCGTTATATTTTTTTCTTAAGTGGCTAAAGGTTTTGAAGATGCTGTCCGGCGCCAACTAGGAAAAAAAAATTGAGAATTATGTTTACTTTACTTCATACATTCAAAACCTCTTGGTAATCGGTAGATATCTATTCCAAAAAAGTGGAGTGAACATTACTTAATTGAAAATAAAAAGACGTTATGACTATGCTTTCAAATTCCACAGAAGAAAATTTTTAATAAAGAACACTAACGGTGAGCCAAGCGGAAGCAGATTGAGGCCATTCATCATCAAAGAATGAGGCATTGTCCATATCATCCAGCAAAGATGGCACAGGAACTTCAGTTTTGCGCTCAGTAGCCGACACCAGTTGTGACGTATAGTGGTTCACACCGAAGAAGTCTGCAGTTCCTCTGACGAAAGCTTTTTCTTCCTCAGTGTACTCTGGCAGGCGGGAGCGGGCGTAGCCTTGCTTGGCGCTATTCTCAGCAATTTTCTGTGCTAACTCCTTCGGGAAACCTCCTTCAGCGGAGAATATGGGATGGGCGTAGATTCCCCACTGTAATTGGAAAGCATGATTTTAGTCTTGAAAATAAAAAACCGCGAACGGCCAAGACCTGGTCTTAGCCGAGTCATGAAGTACAGTTCAAAACATATTTATAAATGCCAATCATACCTCGCCTTGTCGCCTTATTTCAGCAGCAAATTCGTCCTCGGGAGTATCAGTTGCTGGACCAAACCAGTTGACACTGATGGTGATACCACACTGTCCTCCCTGCGCCGCCCTGAATTCGCTATCGTATAGTTTGTAGGCCTTAGCATTAGCAATGACCAAGTGTTTGGCACACAGATAAGTTCCAATAGCTGTAGCGTTTACGACAGGAGCCTTGGTACTGGCTCCATAGCCTTCAAAGCAGATTTCTCGAGGCTCGTTGAAAGTGATGAACATCTTGACCCTGTCTCCGAAATTCTCGAACACAACCCTCGCGTAGTCCTCAAACCAATCGCTGAACAGAGGGTTCGCGAATCCTCCTAATTCTTGAAGTTTTTGGGGCAGATCCCAATGGTATAGAGTTATCAATGGTTGGATGTTGTATGTCAACATTTCATTGATGTAGTTGTTGTAGAATTCGATGCCAGCAGGGTTAACTTCGTTCGCCATGCCTGTAGGCAGGATCCGAGACCAAGAGACAGAGAACCGGTAAGCATCCAAGCCTAACTCCCTCATCATTTGGACATCACGCTTGTAGTTGTGATAGGAGTCTGCAGCGACGTCGCCGTTGCTGTGGTCTGTGACGTATGTGGGGTTTTTGTGGAGTAGGTAGTCCCAGATATTTTCTCCTTTGCCTGTGAAATACATTGTCAGTCGAGATTAACCTGTTATAACAACATTGCTTCCAATTTACACTCTGTACTGTACTTCTACTCAAGCGTCCAAGATGAGTATCATCACCGAAAAAATTATAGTGTAACGTAACGTCCACGGTGACTACAGTCGCCAAGAGAACAAGTTCCAAATTATAGGTATTCCGTTATAGGTATTACGCTGACACGCAGAGATAAAGTTCAGAAATGTTATTTATGTTTTAAGGACGTCAAAGTTTAAACCAGAATGATTTATATTTTTATGTCGTTGAGAAGTGTTTTTAAAAAACTGAAGATAAATATAGAGATCTTACCATCATTATTCCAACCCCCTTCGATCTGGTAGGCAGCAGTTGCTGTCCCGAAGAGGAAGTCATCCGGGAACCTTCGCTGCTGACTCACGGTCGAGCTATAGCAGGCTGCTACCACCAAACTACATGAAAAGGACAACGATGAGATCACCGAAAAAAAAAACCGACTACCATTAGGAATTAAAGGAAGCTAACTCATCGCAAAACCGAAGCTTGTAAAATTTGTGTGGCAGACTTTATCACTTAAATCGGCCCAGTAAAGCAGAATCTTAATAGGTTCATTTATGTATATTTTTTTCATTTTTATTTCAAGCAACATACAAGGCTCACTTAAGGTGAAAGCTCCAACCTACCCGCGAAATTCAAATTTTCTTACGTTTTTTGCAATTTTCAGGCCAGTGCTAGGTTGTATGTTGATTAAAATATTATTCGCGGCTGTAAGACGTATGTAATTATAGAATTATAATCATCAAAATCACCAATACAACCCTCCAAGTTCATAAAGGCGTAGGAACAAAAAAAAAACAGAAAAAGTCTTTCCTACAGCTTTATGAACTTGGAGGGTTGTATTGGTGATTTTGATGATTATAATTCTATAATTACATACGTCTTACAGCCGCGAATAATATTTTAATCAACATACAACCTAGCACTGGCCTGAAAATTGCAAAAAACGTAAGAAAATTTGAATTTCGCGGGTAGGTTGGAGCTTTCACCTTAACAATATTAATTACGTTACCATTCGTAAAATGGTCACAAAGTGAAAAAAACAATTCACAATATTAACTGTGATTGTGACTATTTGAAGAATTTTAATGTAATTTAAATTTAACGTAATCTTAGCGGCTTTTGTAGACCCCCTTTTTTTTGGGGTGGTAAATTTTCAAATAACTTGCCCTGCTCTGGGCGCACGGGGGGGGGGGGGGGGTTGTCAGACTTGTACTGACTAACACCCACCCATGTTCCTTATATTGCCCTTTACGTTCTGGGGCCGCGGTATCTCTTTCGAACAACCCGAACCCCGGCATGCGGAGGCCCTGGCAGACCCCTCTGCTTTGTCATCTCTTTGAGGCGCCCGTGAAACATTAACGCGCCGTCGACACGGCCTGTCGTTTATAGACGGACGGACGGTGAGCTACCCATTGCTCACCGTCCACAGGCCCGTATCTACGGTGGCCGGGAGTCGTCTCGGGGCGTCTCCCGCGGCAGCTGGGTTGGTTTGAGGTTCTCTCCCTCAAACGCCCTACACCTCCTTCGCTAGCATGACTGCTTCGCAGAAGGAGGTGGCCGCTTCCCAATCCCTCTCGCTCCGGACCATGGACTGAACCAGGGCCGGACGACTGATATAGAAAATACCTACCTTAGAACCACCACTAGCTTCATATCAGCGATATTATTGAAGCACTAAGGGGCTTACAAGTCTAGCTACATTTATATACCGTGCTGATCTTCATGACACATTTTATCTTCTCTGAAATTGCTTTAGGTGTTTCCTATCAGTTAACGTTTATCTTGTTTCATGGTATTTTTCGAATAAAACTAGTTATATCTACCTGCGGTTCTGCGCAAATGATTGATTGGTCAAAATCAGAATCCTTACTAATATTATAAAAGCGAAAGTGAATTTGTTTGTTTGTTACGTCTTCACGCTTAAATGACCAAAACGATGTTGATGATTTTGGTACAGAGATAGTTGGGACCCTGGAGACGGACATAGGCTAATTTTTGTCTTTTTCTAATCCCCCACTTCCCCAAAATGGGGGATGGAAGTTTGTATGGAGCATTTCGCAATTTTCAAGGTAGAAACCTAGTTTGGGACCCTGGAGACAGACGTAGGCTATTTTTTTCTAGAAAAGGGGGAGAAAGAGGGAAGAAAAGGGGAGAGAAAGATATATTGTTTTCGATCATCACGCGCGGCTTAAAGTTAACGTTAGCCCAAAGTAACTATGCCACGCGAACGAAGTCGATGTTGATAAGATGGAAACTCGTATACTTGACTCTGTTCATTTTAGTGTCTTTAAATTGTCAAGAGTCTCATAAAATCTCGAGTCTGCTTCGTAAATTAAAAATAAAATAATAAAAATAAATATCATGGGACAACTCACACACGGCTATCTGATCCCAAGCTAAGCAGAGCTTGTGTTATGGTAACCAGACAACTGATATACATACTTATATAATTTATAAATACATACATATTATAGATAAATCACACCCAGACACAGAACAAACAATCATGCTCATCACACAAAGTTTGTCCTGGGTGGGAATCGAACCCACGACCTCCAGTTCAGCAGTCAGGGCCACTAACCACTAGACCAACAGGCCCGTCAAATTATTGAACGTTATAAAATAATGTTTTCCGCTATTACATCGGCTACTAATAGCTCCGATGATAAAATTTTAGAACATAAACGTAAAACGTAGCATCATGCTGAGTGGCCGTACCTGTCGCAGTCACGACGTGTACGCTATTTTTATTTTGTCCCATAAACCTATGTAAGTATTTGTAAATGTTTGTGATGCTTTGCATGTTTAATGTTTATTTTTCTGTCTTTTTGTGTGCTAGTTGTAATTTGCGACACATAAACGCTAAGACGCTTTTTCTTTCTTCTTTCTAAAAGCAATAACTTTTTTTTAAACCTTTTTTCATGCGCTTTTTTTGAGACAGAAGGCAGAGAGCGCGTAGCTTGTTTTAATTATTAAAAACAACGGATAATTTGATAATTTTTGTATTTTATGAAATATTATACAGTTTGTCTACCATCATCATTTCATCATCATTTTCCTGCCCTTGTCCCATTCTATTTGGGGTTGGTGCAACACATTTTCTTCTTCCACTCTCCCCTATCAGACGTCACGGCATCATTTACTTCTTTCTCCTTCATATCATTCCTTACAAAGTCCATCCATCTTTCTTTGACCTTCCTCTCACTCTCCGTCCTTCAATATTCAGATCCATCACTCTTTAAGTCACATGTGCTTCTTCCCTCCTCATTACATATCCATACCAAGACAAACGATTCCCTTTAAATTGTTCTGTTTATCTACCGAACATTGATAATTAAAACCAACTTGTTCTATAATATAAACTGACCGTGTAGTTATTGCAGTTTTGTAGAAAACATTTATTTTTGTAGGAACGGACGAAACACTTTAAAAGAGTGTCCATGGAGTTTCTTGCCCATTCTTCTCCATAGAGATCAACGCTTTGGAATGGGCGACAACTTTCACAAGTTATTATGTCTTGTGACCGGAACTGTTGCTTTAACATTTTGTATTTTTTTGACATTCAAAAGTGCCTGTAATGGTCTAATTGAAATGAATGATTTTGATTTGATTTGCACTTAGCTATGACCGGACACGTAGAAATTTTATGTCGGTTTCGGCTGAACGAAGTACTGAATAAATGGTTATTGTTTTAACATAATTCAATATTAATTTATTGAAAGTAGATTTGGAGTAAAAAAATTAAAATAGAAAAATAGTAGTAAGTAGAAAGATTATTTTCCATTATTTTTTTTCCATTAACATTCCAAAAGAGACAGGCAAACTGCTAAAATATGACCTTCTTCTGTGTCTATAAGTCTATACCTACCTGAGAATGAAAAAAATCTTCTTGTTACAAATTTCTTAATTTATAGGTAGGTCATGGGTCAGACAGTACAATTTTGAAAAGTATTACTTCTTCTTCTCCTTCTTAATGTTTCGATGGCAATCTAACTTGTGTCAGCCCAAAATTTGGCGACGAGTTTGGCGCTTTCAGTAGTGTCTCCATCAGCTTCTGTTGACGATGTCAAGTGTTCCAACGTTTGTGGAGGCAACACCGCATTAACACTCCAATGCAGTCATCTTGCCGGGGTTGCGGATTGTTCGAAAGAGATAACGTAGCCTGGAACACAAGGGCAATAGAAGGAACATGGATGAGATGTAATCAGTAAAAGTCTGACACTCCACAATTATTTCTAAACCAACTCATCACTGGGGTTTAAAACGGCCGCTTAAGCAGAATCATAACCCTTACTAATATTATAAAAGCGAAAGTGAGTTTGTTTGTTTGTTACGTCTTCACGCCTAAATGTCTAAACCGATTGTGATGAATTTTGGTACAGAGATAGTTGAGATCCTGGAGACGGACATAGGCTATTATATTTTTTTTAAAGATTGAGATATGAGGGAGAAAGAGGGAAGAAAAGGGAAACTTAGCATTGCTATTACAATAAATAAGGCGCTAGAGCAAAAACTACAAGTAGCAGGTACCTGTAAATCAGGAAAGGGGAACTCTTTTACCCCGACTTTAACGCGAGCGAAGCCGCGGGCAAAAGCTAGTAGGTTAATAAAATGTTAAACGTAACGTTACCATTCGAAATCAGTTACAAAGTGTCAATTTACAATAATAGCTGTGTCTGTGAATACTTTAACATAATAAACATATTATAATTCTATTATGATTCTGCTAAAGTGGCTATTAAAGACCCCCCTGATCCTTAGACCAAATATTCATATAAAGTTTCATAAAGATCAGTCAAGCCGTTTAGAAGTAGAGTGGCAACTAAAACTGTGACACGAGATTTTTTTAACCAACTTCAAAAAAGGAGGAGGTTTTCAATCCGTCGTAATTTTTTTTTTCATGTATGTTCACCGATTACTCAAAGACGCCTGTCGCCTGACGTCGGTGGCAAAAAAGTCAACGAAAACAACGAAAGTCAGCGACTGCCGGAAGTTATTTTCCAATTTTTAGTTATTTTTTGGAAGACGGTTTTATATTTTACAAAAAAAGTTTTTTATAGGTACATCAAAGAAATCAAAGCTCGAATCGCAATGAATACCATTTCGGCGTCTTGTTTGTCACTAAAAAAAAAACTCATTATTTAGTCTCATAAATTGACATAACAAAAATGTGAATGAAACAGCCCCAGTAAGTTGTTAATAACACTTGTGTCGGGGTATCCACCCCTGAAATTAGTTGACACTGATGTGACAATTTAGATCTAAATTAAGATAAATTGTAACAATATCAATTAAGATCAACATTTAAATTATAAAATAAAGTTCAAAACATAATAAAGAAAAATTAAATTAAATTAAAAATTAAATTTAAAAACACTGCTCGCTAGATGCCATTAAAGTTGAGTTAGACAACACTAGGGTTTCGTTACCGGAGTTTTATTTCGTTGTCATTATACGATTTAAAAAGGTAGGTAAACAAAAATCTCTTCTGCGTCTTTGAGAGCGTGATATCTTTCGAGTTCTATTGTTTTCCTGCATAATGTTATTTCAATCTTTTTAACTTAAATCTTTAGGCAGTCGAGTATTAAAAAAATGCAAAAAAGAACAACTTGATAAAGCAGAATACCCGATTTGTTTACTGTAGGTGTGTTTATATTGAAAAAATAAGTAATTAGTTAAAAAACACGTTTTTTTGTATTCCTGACAGCAAACCCTTTCATTTGATACCCATACCATGGGGGTGCGTTTCAAATCAAATTTCAAGTCAAATTAAGATTCCAAGATTTTCTTACTTATATGTATAGTTACAAGTAAAGCTAACATAAGCTTGTCACAAAATCTTGTCACTCATTGTTTTATCACACGTCGCTATTTAGATTACCAAACAATGATTTTTTTAAAGGTAGTTGAGGAACAAGGCAATAAAATCTTTTAGCATTATTTCAAAATACTTTTAATTAAACGTCACAACACTGCAATGTTACAGATACCGATAAGACTTTAGTGACCTTCATCGATGGTCATGGTCATAGATTCAGGTTCATATTCGTAGTCAACGTAGCGGTTCTTGATGATGTGCTTGTACACGAACGCGGATTTTCTAGGAGTGCGCTTGCGTGCGGGGTCCTCGAAGTCAACTTCATATAGGCCGAAACGCTCACTGTGAAAAGAAAAAAAACATTAAACCTTGAATATGATCGACTAGCGGGCGCCCGCGGCTTCGCCCGCGTCATATCGAAAAGTATCCTATGTGTTATTCCAGACCATAATCTACCTGTGTCAAATTACATCAAGATCCGTTCAGGCGTTTTGACATGAAAGAGTAACAAACATCCATACATACATCCATTCTCACAAACATTCGCATTTATTATATTAGTAGGATAATAATTATGTCGAGTTTAAAAATTAATATTTAAAAATTTAATAATATGTATAAAAAACAATAAATGGACGAAAAATGTCGAGTTTCAACATGATGTTTGCTAAATTCACTGTTAATGTCAAAGATATCCTCACTAAGTCTATTGGTTTCTCCACAAAATTCCTCAGCTAATATTTTTGTAGAAACAACTTGTCTTCTTCAGGAAAACCAAGTTTGTAACAGTTCCTTGACGAAAGAAAACCAAAATCTTACATGTATCCCTCCATCCATTCGAAGTTATCCATCAAGCTCCACGCCATGTACCCCTTCAGTTTGATGCCATCATCCAAGCAGTTCAAGAGGCTCTCCATCGAAGCCCTGTAGTACTGGATCCTGTCATCATCGATCAGGTCTTTGCCCTCCCAAGTAGACCAGCCGTTCTCAGTGAGGTAGAAGATTGGGTCGTTATATTTTTCCCTCAAGTGACTGAAGGCTTTGAATATGCTGTCCGGTGCCAACTAGGAAGAAAAGAGAATTACGTTAACTTCAATAAATATCGGTTTCAGAGATTGGCTTATCCACAGAAAATAAAAGATAAAAGAACACTTACGGTCAACCAAGCGGACGCAGATTTAAGCCATTCATCATCAGAAAAGGAAGCATTGTCCATATCATCCTGCAGAGACGGCACTGGGACTGCAGATTTACGCTCAGTAGCTGATACCAGGTATGCCGTATAGTGGTTTACGCCGAAGAAATCTGAAGTTCCTCTGACGAAAGCCTTCTCCTCCTCAGTGTACTCTGGCAGGCGGGACCGGGCGTAGCCTTGCTTGGCGCTGTTCTCAGCAATTTTCTCTGCTAACTCTCTCGGGAAACCTCCTTCGGCGGAAAAGATGGGATGGGCGTAGATTCCCCACTGTAATTGGAAAACATCATTAAGATCTTGAAAATCAATTCTAAAACGACAAAAAAGTTCTGTTTTTTATTTTATTTCAGGCCTTTGTCGAGTCAATTGGAATACTGGCAAAAACAAAGACTAAGAAGAAAAAAGAAGACAAAGGCAAAGAAATCAGTTCAAAACATGTTAAGAAATGACAATCATACCTCGCCTTGTCTCCTCAGTTCAGCAGCAACTTCGTCCTCGGGAGTATCAGTTGCTGGACCAAACCAGTTGACACTGATGGTGATACCACACTGTCCTCCTTGCGCCGCCCTAAATTCGCTGTCGTATAGTTTGTAGGCTTTAGCATGAGCAATAACCAAGTGCTTGGCACACAGGTAAGTTCCAATAGCTGTGGAATTTAGGATAGGAGCCTTGGTACTGGCTCCATAGCCTTCAAAGCAGATTTCTCTGGGCTCATTGAAAGTGATGAACAACTTGACCCTGTCTCCGAAATTCTCGAACACAACCCTCGCGTAGTCCTCAAACCAATCGCTGAACAAGGGGTTCGCAAATCCTCCTAATTCTTGAAGTTTTTGGGGCAGATCCCAATGGTATAGAGTTATCAATGGTTGGATGTTGTATTTCAACATTTCATTGATGTAGTTGTTGTAGAATTCGATGCCAGCTGGGTTGACCTCATTTGCCATGCCTGTAGGCAGGATCCGAGACCAGGAGAGAGAAAACCGGTAAGCGTCCAGACCTAACTCCCTCATCATCTCGACATCACGCTTGTAGTTGTGGTAAGAGTCGGCAGCGACGTCGCCGTTGGTGTGGCCTCTGATGACGGTGGGGTTGGTGTGGACCATGTAGTCCCAGATATTTTCTCCCTTGCCTGTGAAATATATTGCAGTGAGTCGAGATTAGTCTGATAAAATAGCTTTATCTCTTCCGATTGTCATTGTACTAAGTTCTAGGTCATGCGCTGATAACAACACGCAGAGACAAGGTTCAGAAGTAAGTTTTATTTAATGACCTTCACAGTTCAAACCAGAATTGATCAGAGTTCTATCTATTGAAGACGACAGAGTCTTCAATCAGATTTCAAGCTTTTCTGCTTCCTTTGTAATAAGCCATGTTTATGTTTTATCTTTCAGTTTTCATCAATACATGAAGGTAAATGTAATGAGCTCACCATCTTCATTCCACGCCCCCTCGATCTGGTACGAAGCAGTGGCTGTCCCGAAGAGGAAGTCATCCGGGAACCGTCGTTGCTGCCTCACGGTCGAGCCATAGCAGGCTGCTACCACCAAACTACATAAAAAAGGACAGTGATGAGATCCCCAAAAAAAACTTTCCGCACAATAAAAGGTCTAAAAAACACCGGGAAGTACATTATGGTACCGATTTTGTTGAACCAACGTATTAAACTAGACTAAGATTAAAATGGCATACCTAATGACATTTTATTCCACACTACATTTAGTCGCGATTAAAGATAGTCCAATTTAGATTGACAACCACTATTTTAATTGAAAAACGTAAATATCTGAATAGCAAGATTGCCATTTTCTCAGAATAAATCGAACTATCATTTATATTTATATTATATTAGTTTGAGATAGAATCGACACCAATGTCTAATTAAAGTTACAAGTTTCAGACTACAGACAGACACTGGACAAAAACTTACGGAAGTCAGTGGCTGATGATCAACGAAACAAACAAAATACTGTGATATACCTATATATTTACTATATCAGTATTTATATATGGAATATTTGTTTGTATAGGTACTTATTTTACGATTGATAATTTATAATTTTCCTGTTTTCTCAGTTACACACTGTGTCTACATATCAAGATGTTTTATGGGACGGTCTTGTCATTAACATAGGCCAAGAAGAAAAAATATGCGTTAATGAAAGGGAGTTAACTCATAAAGTGCTCAAGCAAAGATTATTTAGATACCACTGCGGCTTCCTCAACTAAAACAAAATAGAATCACGTAAATCGGCCCAGTAATCACGGATTTTCAGTGTACATAAATAAAAAAAAAAGACGACACTGTTGAAATACATAGGTAACCTCCTCCTTTGTTAGAAGTTGATTAAAAATGAGAACCACCTAAATTACGATTGAATTTGCATAGCTATCTCTATTTAGATACTAAAAAAAGTACAAATTTTAAGTAAAAATATATTATCAATTTATTCTAAATTCGTACCTACCTTAGGACCACTAGTAGCTTCATATCAGCGATATTATTGAAGCACTAAGGGGCTGGCAAATCTTGTTACATTTATATACCGTGCTGATCTTCGTGACACATTTTATCTTAAATCTTTGGAATAGGACGGTTTCAAGTGTTTGTCATCAATTGACTTTTATCTTGTTTCTTTTTACAAGTTCATGGTTTATTTTGAAAATAAAACTAGTAATTTCTGTCGGCTGTGCTTCTGTGAAATTGAGAAATGAAATGTTACGAAATTAAGACACGGATCACTGCGTCCAGCGCGTTGTTGCAATGCCCGATAGATGGCGGTAGCGTCGAGTGCACTCGTTACCGGAGTTTGTTGTATTTTTCACCATTGCCGCCAAAAATTTTATTTACAATTGACGCTTAAAACTACAACTTCAAAGGCAAATCCTTACTAATATTATAAAAGTGAAAGTGAGTTTGTTTGTTTGTTACTAAACTGATTTTGATGAATTTTGGTACAGAGATAGTTGAGACCCTAGAAACGGACGGATTGAGACTGACAAAGGCTATTTTTTTCTAAATTAGAAATGACGGAGAAAGAGGGAAAAAAAGGGAAAACTTAGCTTTGCTATTACAATTAATAAGGCGCAAGGGCAAATACTACAGGTAGCAGGTACCTGCTAATCAGGAAACGGGAACTGGGTTACCCCGAATTAAACGCGAGCGAAGCCACGGGCAAAAGCTAAAACAAAAATTAAACTCGGCTGCTTCTATCAGAACTTCCTATCTATTGGAAACTTTAATTTTTACAATGCAATTAATTAATTAATTTAATTAGTTCAAGTCTAATCTTTTTAGTTTAGTTTATATGCAGTCGGATTTGTAAAATTAAACGTTTCATTTGTAAAATAGAACGGGTAGATAATGCAGAATAACCAACATCTTGTTTTGTATACCTACCGATGCATTTATTTAAAAAAAAACATCTTATCAGACAGATTCGGATAGCATTACATAAGAAGTGACTTTTATCTTTAGGGTTCTGCTGCAAACTCCGTGGTCATTTTTATTTTTATTTTAGCACAGACTAATGCGGCGTCCTAATTGGGAACGATCGTACGATGGCGCGATGCGTTTTCGTCGTGCGATGAGTTCAAACATACAGTTTTTTTTTTTTAAAAAAAAACGTTGCCCCACACTAGGAATTTATCCTGTGTCGTGGGTGCGTTTACAAACATATAAACTCGCATACACAAACAGCCAGACCCGAAACAACTATCTGCAGGTCATACAAATATCTGTTCCGTGCGGGAATCGAACCCGTCAGCCTCCAAAATCCCTCAGCCACTGCGCCAACCGTGCCTAATGCAAAAGATTTCATCAGAGTTTCCTATTTGTTCCTTGCAAGTAATCGTGCGAGCACATGAAATGCTTAATAACGATCGTACGATCATGTAATCAAAGCAACAGATCTGTTTTGAGTGTCCTAATCGGTTACCTACGCGATGCTTACAGTCGCTACGTATTCCATTGCAGATGTAGTCAAATGTTTCTTTTGACATAGACAAATAATCATAAAGTCTTCTTCGCCATTTCGTCCATCAAAATAAAGGTTGAAAAATTCACCGCGCAGATTCCTGGATCTGTAAAGTATTTTAAGTTGTCTACGTTTCCTTTTTTCAATGTCCGACAGCCAAAACTGTGCATCTCTGTAAAGAGCCATCGTTAAAGTCGTGAGCGCGACACCAGCCATCGAGCGACGGCATCACACGATGTCCATCGCGCGATTTATTAGGACACCTGTTAGGTCATCGCACGACCATTTTGATCGTGAGATGAAAAACGCATCGCGCCATCGTACGATCGCTCCCAATTAGGACGCCGCCTAATTCCCGTATCTATAAACAAGTCAAAGTGATTACTAAAGTTAGGTATTTTTTATTCTGTAATTGTAATTGCTTGAAGTTTTGGAATAGTACATTTTAATTCAAGTGAAAAAACTTTGTCATTGCAGACCAACTGGATTTAATGCCCGAGCCGTGAGACGAGAGCATTATAGAGCCGAGAACAGCAGTGACAAATTCTCACGTGAATCAAACGTTTTTCAATACACTTACGGAGAAATTAAATAACAGAACAAAAAGTACTTTTGTCATTTATTTTCTCAGGCTGAACAAAAAGTACTTAGAAGTATTATGATACCGCCGAACAGCCTAATATCAAAAATAAGAAACTCAAATATTTTTAATTTTCAACTCATCATTCATAAATGATCATGTTTATTTATGATATTCTGTAGATAAACACTTTTTTGTTTAATAAATATGTAGGCCTTAAAAACATGCGCCATATTGGTCTAAAAAAACACAACCGGCTATAGGGATTTGGGAGACAAAACAAAAATGGATAAAGGGAATATAGAAATTTGCCTCATTGCTGTGCCCAATGATATTTTTATCGTTTACTAACTTCAAAACCGGCCAAGAGCGTGACGGGCCACGCTCAGTGTAGGGTTCCGTAGTTTCCCGTCCGTCACAATAAGTGTTCTTTACCACGGTAGTTCATGAAAGCACGGAAAATCTAAACATCGACTTTTAAAAAAATGACGTCATTACGCAACGCCATCTATCGAACCATTTATGAACTGGTTTTTACCTTAACATTTTGATGGTCTAAAAAAATGAATTTTAGTTTTGTTCTAAATTGCCTTAGCATGTTCTTGATAGCAGTTTTATGTAGTTATAAGTTACCGCCAATGCCAAGGAGAGACCAACCGAACAATTCGGTAATACCCGATCCAATGTTATAAGTACCTACAGCGCCATCTCTCGGGGAATTGGGTTACAAAGACGTGCAAGGAGGTAATTTTGGATTGCGAGAACCGATTTCAATAATTCTTTTTTTGTTTGAAAAAAAATACGTTCAGGATAATAAAATATGTAAACGAAGTTAAAAAAATGCTTGCATATACGATTATACTACAAACTTAGTCCAGAAATTATTTTGTACAACTTTTTGTCTTTTTTGTACAAAAACTGTTGTGTCAATCAAGTTCAAAATAATTTTCCTAGAAAGTCCTTATAAAGTTCTACTTTTCAGATTTTTTTCATATTTTCTAAACTTATGGTTCAAAAGTTAGAGGGGGGGGACACATTGTTTTTTACTTTTGGAGCGATTATTTCCGAAATTATTGACATTATCAAAAAATGATTTTAGTAAACCCCTATTCATTTTTAAATACCTTTCCAACAATATATCACACGTTAGGGTTGAAATTAAAAAAAAAATCACTTCCCACTTTACATATAGGGTGGCTACCCTAATAAAACATTTTTTTCCAATTTTTATTTTACCACTTTGTCGGCGTGATTGATATACATATTGGTACCAAATTTCAGCTTTCTAGTGCTAACGGTCACAGAGATTAAGCGAGGACGGACGGACGGACGGACGGACAGACAGACATGGCGAAACTATAAGGGTTCCTAGTTGACTACGGAACCCTAAAAAAGGAGGTTGTCAGTTCTACTGTATTTTTATTTATATATTTGTTTCTATATTTGACTACTCCGTCAATTATAGGCCGTTTTTTTAACAATCTAAAGAGAAAAAAAATGTTTTATACATATTTTTTCTTCTAATTTATTTGGATTATATGCTTATACTTATATTCCCAAAATTATATTTAGTAGCAATGGAAAATGAATACTTACTCGATAAGAATTGAATTTATGTCAGATACCATTATACAACAACTAAGAAGGCCGATTTCCAAAAAAGTGCCAAAAAATTAATGAATTTTATTGATTTTTGTGAGTCGTTTTTTTTTAGTTTTCTATTTTGCGGACTTTACTCAAGGGAGTCTTACTGATGAGCATGGTGCGTTCAACAGACAAGTCCGGTCCACAGCATTAACAACTGTAACTCTTGCTTCTAAAAATAAAATTAGGTAGGTACGGAACTGTTTTTAAGATTTTGCGCGACCGTGGACCACACCTAGAATTTATTAGGAAAGTTTTAAGTTAAGTGGACTTCTTGAATACAGTTGTATGAAAGCAGAGATATTTATCAAAGCGAGTCATATTTATCTTAAATCGATTTATCGTTTTATCAGTCTAGCCTTGAGATGGCGTTATATAAAATGCATTTATAACAAAATAATATATAAAACTAGGTTTTACCCGTGGTTTCGCTTGCGTTAAATTAAGGGTAACACAGTTCCCCTTTCCTGATTTGCAGGTACCTGCTACCTGTAATTTTTGCACTCGCGTCTTATTGATTGTAATAGCAATGCTTATTTTCCCATTCCCTTTATTACATGCATAAAATTAGCCTATGTCCGTCTCCTGGTTCCCAACTATCTCTGTACCAAAATTCATCAAAATCAGTTTAGACATTAAGGCGTGAAGACGTAACAAACAAATAAACAAACTCACTTTTGCTTTTATATTATTAGTAAGGATGGTAGCACGTCGGTATCGGGGATAGGTTCCAAGCAACCGTCGTCGGGGTTCTAGAGAGAGAGGAACCTCCTAAAATTTTCCAGCAAAACGGCTTTCTGAATCATGCTCCACCTGCCTAAGAAGAGCCTCTTCGTGGACTGGAGGAGGCCCTTGACAATGCGTCATTGGCTAAAACGACTATCAGCACGATAGTTGCATAGTTCACATCCCACATGTCGACAACCTCGTGGGCCAAGTCAAGATTATTGATTTGCTTATCTTTCTCGGCTTTCACAAAGTTCATCTTTCGTGGCTTTCACGAAGTTGTTTTGGGTACTGGTGAGTAGAGAGAATTAATGGCACATTAACTTTGGTCCTGGCTGTCTTCCGCAGAGGTATTTATGGCACCTATTTTTTTTTGGGGTGGGAAATCATCAAATAACTTCTCCCGCTCTGGGCGGAGCGGGGGGGAGTGTCAGACTTTTACTGTCTACAACCCACCCATGTTCCTTCTATTGCCCTTTTCGTTCCGGGGCCGTGGTATCTCTTTCGAACACCCCGCAACCCCGGCAGGATTTATGGCACCTGAATTCACCACTGCTCTGAACCGTGACCATCGTGATCATAATCGTGGTAGTTTACTTTTTATGCAGACGGGTTTTATTTTTAACCCTCTTTAAAAAAGGAGGAGGTTCTCAATTACGATACGATAACTCACCGATTACTCAAAGACGCCTGGATCGATTTGCAAAATAATAGGCGTGACGAAAGATTTTAAAATCTTCTTCCATAATGTGGGTACACTTTTACTATTTACAAAAAAGCCTTTATTTCGGTAATAAACTTAAGTTTAACAAAGTTTGAAGCCATTTTTCTCATAAATTTTCAATAGTGCCCGAAAACAGCTCGCATGTGTCATGGCGTCGGCATGACGTCACAGTTAAATAAAAATGACATTGTTTCTATAGCAACGTCCCATAAATCACATAACCGTGACGTCATACGCTGTGATCGGTGTTTCAGTCAAAATGGCCGATTGCAGTATTTTAATGTTTTATTTTATTGAAAATCTTAATAATCTGTTATTTTTAAATAAAACTAAACCTGTGTTTACTTTTTTTTTAATATGACTTCTCCCCTGTCATCACTGAATCAGCGATTTTTTTATACTGTCGTCATGCCCATTCTTTTTTTGTTTGTTGGGTTACTTCCCAGGAGTTTATAATATACTTACAGGGTTAATAATTGTAAAACACCAACAACCTTGCAGGACTGTATTACAATCATCATAAACAACAACTTTTGTTCTATGATTTTTTACAAAATTTTATACATTTACCAAAAACAAATCTTCGAGATTTCGTTGTCCTATCTAACACATTTCAACTCCGTATTTTGCTGTACCTACATACCACCGCCGCTTGTAGGTACGTTTGCTTCGCATAGATTTCGTAACATTAAGAGCGTTCAATTTCAATATTTTTATTTTTGTATGAAAATCTGATGTTCTAAAATATGATAAATGTTTAAATGTCCTAGAACAAAAGTTGTTGATTATGATGTTAGTAACATGGTCCTGAGACGTTGCCGGTGTTTTACAAATAACCCTGTATATATTATACATATTATTATGATTTTCTCTGTGTTTACATAGATGATATGCTATTTTTTTTAGTAACAATGAAAAATTAATGCTCGATTAAAATTATGTGATATATCATTGTACCATAAGTAAAAATGTTGAAATAAAAAACTTTTTTGTATTTTTTTATAACAGAAAAAGGTTTGTTAATGTAACGAAATTAAGGCTCGTATCTCAGCGTCCAGTGCGTTGTTGCAATGTTCCATAGTAGGCGTGAACGTCGAGCTAGATCGAACTATGGTTTCGTTACCAGAGTTTTTTTTTCAATTTTGCCGCCAAAAAGGTTTTTTTTTATGATTGACAACTAAACTAAAATGGCTGCTTCTATCAGAACGCCCTATCTATTGGATTCTTTATGTTCTTACACACATCAAAAGTATCTAGGGATCAACATATATTTTTGCAATAACTTTTCTCCTGATTGGTAAAATTTTCTTTAAGGATTCATCAAATAAAGTGTTTTCGTTTGTCACAGTAACGATAAACCAAGTCACCTTTGCATTAATAAAGAAATTTGCCATTTTCCTAATAAAGGGATTTTTGACATTTGAACCACTAACATTAAAGTTCGAAAAAAAGACTGAAATAACAGTTTTCTTTAAAATTTTATTGGGTAACTTAAACAATTAATAATCCGTGTTTCTACCGCGAACACTAACAACACAAGAACATCGGTTTGGCATACTCAAAATGAGTTCATCCAAATCACGCTGTGGAATGGCCGCCCATGTTCGTTGCAACAACAAAAAAAGGTCTTCTTGCGACTGGATACCCTCCATATTCGGCAGAGCTCTTCTCTGTAGCATATCCCATGCATGCTCAATCGGGTTCAAGTCTGGCGACTGAGCAGGCCAGGGCAGGACATTGATGTTAGCTGCGGCGAGAGTCTGTCTTACAACTCTTGCGGTGTGCGGTCGTGCATTATCATGCATTAACTGAAATAAGGGACCGATTTGCACTTGTAGAGGAACGATGACGTCTGATACAATCGTCTCAGCATAAATTTGAGCGTTGAGGTTGCCTCTGATCCAAATCAACTTAGTTCTTCCGCCGATCCAAATACCCGCCCATACCATGATGGTTCCACCACTATAAGGATGGACTTCCTGGCAGGATTTTAATCGCTGTTGGCGTCCAGGGGTTCTCCAGTGTCGTATACGTCTTGTATCCGGTCTCATACCAAAACGAGACTCATCAGAAAACCACACGAAACGCCATTGTTCTTCTGCCCAATTTCTGTGTTCAAGAGCCCATTGATATCGAATCCTACGATTGTGCATTGCTATAGGTGGTACCCGTAGCGGTCTTCGGGAATGAAGGTTCACTTCATGCAAGCGGTTTCTGACTGTTTGGTCGCTAATTAAGTTCCCTGAAGAGTGATGAAGCCTCACGGCTAACATCATGGCGGTTATTGTTGGAGCTCTTCGAGTTAAGATTTGAATGTATCGGTCTTGTCTCCGTGTGGTGCAGCGATACCGTCCTCCATGGCGCTCAGCCACGGTACCAGTGCTTCGGTAACGTGTCCAAAGTCGACTGATAACACTCTGACTTGTATTCAGAGCTAAAGCTACAGTACGTTGCCGGGAACCAGCTTCTATCATTCCCACGGCTCTGAGCATTTCTTCCCTGCTTAAATGACGTCGCCGCTCCATAATAACGTTGGTTTTAATCAGTAGTAGGGAAACAGTAGCACTAATAATGTCTTCAATGCGTTGTATGTTTTTATAGGGAAAATATTGACAGCTTATTTTCATCTTTTACTCGAATTTGATTGAGAGTTCCTGATTCAAATTATGAAATGCACCAAAAAGGATCCATATAAATTTATAAAATCATAAATTTATTACAAAGCCACATCTCAATCTCAAGAAATCCGCATAAAAATGCTTGATCCCTAGACACTTTTGATGTGTGTATTTTGTTTTCATCTTTTTAGTGCATTTTTATGCAGACGGGTTTCTTAATATTTTATTTGCAAAAAATAAAAACAAGTAGAAAATGCAGAATACCCAATATCTTGTTTTCTGTAGGAATGCATCTGTAGGTATGTTTTTTAAAAAAAAAACATTGTATTATCAGATAGATTCGGATAACATTACATAAGAAGTGACTTCTATCCGTAGGATTCCTCTGCAAACTCAATCTTCAATTTGATATCAATATCGAAATGAAGAAGGCATTGTCTTCGTCACACATTTAAAAAAAAATAGATCGCGCGTTACGCGCTGGTGAAAAATAAACGAAGACAGATATTTTCTAATTTTTATTTAAGTATGTGTAAAGTTAAGTAACTAAATTTTATAAACAAAAAGTCTTCAGTGACCTTCATCGATGGTCATGGTCATAGATTCAGGTTCATATTCGTAGTCAACGTAGCGGTTCTTGATGATGTGCTTGTATACAAACGCAGACTTTCTAGGAGTGCGCGTGCGTGCGGGGTCTTCGTAGTCCACGCGATAAAGGCCGAAACAAGCTCTGTGAATAGCAGAAAAAACACAGTTATTACTTAGTTGGTAACTGCTACCTTACCATGACGTCTTAAAACAGAAATTATTCCAGTGAGGGAAAGAGATAGAGGTATAAAGGGTATCTAGCAGCATCTCTTTCTCACACAGGAATAAGTACTGCTATAAGATGTCACGGTAACCCTACTGATCTAGCTGTTAGTTCACCTTACCGTTCTATCAAATAGACACAAGTTAATGCGAAGTCTATCTGGATTTGGGAAGTGGAATTTTTCATATAAAATAACAATTTTGGTTAAACAATTTACTAAAAGAAACGAAGATAGCTGCAAAAGTAATACTTCGGCACAGCTATCAACGCCCAACTCCATACAACGTATAATATAATGCTCATAGAAGATAGTTATTGATCCTGTGGTTTGATCATCAAATAAACAGCTAAACAAGCTAGCTTTACGTAAAATACGATGTAGTTTTATAGTCTTTACATAATATGCATGTAATAAAGAGGTAGACATTTTGATTTACCTAACCAGATAGTTGAGACAATATAATTATGTAGTACACACGTAATTGAGACGGAATTCACACCTTCGCCTACGGCTCGGGTATTATGGAGCCGAGAACTGCAGTGATCCGACTTTAAGAAATTGAACAGTTTTTTCTGTTGCAAAATCATAAAAAATATAAGAAAGCCCATGTTACGAAAAATTTGAAAAAACAGGCTTGTGCAAAATATTGCATGTTGAATATTTATCGAAGAGTAAACTTAAACATACATAGCAAAATATGGAGATACTGTTAAGTATTCTAACTCTACTCTCTGCTTAACCCTTCAGGATTTATAAGCGTTATTCTCATTGCCAAGCTTTGGGCTGACTAGATAGTCATCAACACGCTTAGCAGGGGAGAGACGAGGAGCGTAATTTTAAGATAAATTATTGTTAATCAACTCACATGTACCCTTCCAACCACTCCATGTTATCCAACAGACTCCACGCCATATACCCCTTAAGGTTCACTCCAGCATCCAGGACATCCAACATGCTCTCCATCGAAGCTCTGTAGTACGTGATCCTGTCATCATCTATCAGCCCACTGTCAGGTAACGTGGCCCAGCCGTTCTCAGTGATGTACATTACTGGGTTGTTGTATTTCTTCTTTAGGTGAAATAAAGCATGGTAGAGACTGTTTGGCGCCATCTAGGAAAGAGAACAAGATAAAAGTGAATATAATATATTTTTTTAAATTTAGAACTCAAATAAGTTTGACGACACGGTTGGCGCACTGGCTGAGAGATCGATTAGATTCCCGCACGGAACAAAATTAAATATTTTTATGGCTTACAGATAGTTGTTCCGGGTCTGGCTGTTTGTGTATGTGAGTTTAATGTTTGTAAACGCACCCACGCTACAGGAGAAATCGCTAGTGTGAGGTAACGTTTAAAAAAAATTGTGATGATTTGTTGTTATAAGCAAATTATTTTCTACATGATGACGTTTATTTGTGATATTCTACTGATAAACATAATTGCAATCTTTATTAAATATAGCTTTTGCCCGCGGCTTCGCTCGCGTTAAATTCGGGGTAACACGGTTTCCCTTTCCTGATTTGCAGGTACCTGCTACCTGTAGTTTTACCCTTGCGCCTGATTTTTTGTAATAGCAAAGCTAAGTTTTCCCTTTTCTTCCCTCTTTCTTACTTTTATTTAAAAAAAATAGCCTATTTCCGTTTCCAAGGTTCCAACTATCCCTGTAACAAAACTCATCAAAATCGGTTTTGCCATTTAGGCGTGAAGACGTAACAAACAAACTTACTTTCGTTTTTATAATATTAAGTAAGAATCGTTATGTACTCTAACTCTACTCGAACACCACTTACTGCAAGCCAAGGTGACGCAGACTTAGGCCACTCGTCATCCCAATAGTAGCCAGCATCTGTATCATCCAGCAAAGAGGGCACAGCATACACCCCTTTGTGCTCCGACGCTGATATCAAAACTGTGGTGTAGTGGTTCACGCCAAAGAAATCATAGGATCCTCTGACGAAAGCCTTCTCTTCTTCTGTGAACTCAGGCAGGCGAGAGCGAGTGAAGCCTTGCTCGACGCTCTTCACAGCGATTCTGTCTGATAGCTCCTTTGGCCAACCACCTTCAGCTGAGAAGATGGGCTCAGCGTATAAACCCCACTGGAAAGTCATAAGAATAATGAGTTTGCAATGAGAAAACTAGAAATTTCCTCTGCAAAAAGAATTTATATTCTTTTCCTATTGAAGTTAATTTGGTGTTTGTTGTTGTGATCAATTTGCAATATCGTGTGATAATCATCTTGCTGCCCTTACCCCATTCTACGTGGGTTCGGCACAACACGTTTACCTTCTTCCATCTTACCCTGTCACACTTGCATTTACAAGTGACAATTAAAAAAGAAAATTTTACGACCTAAATCTTAAATCTCTTCAATCTTCTCATAGCAACTTCCAACTAAGCATTTAAAAGTGTTAGGAATGACTAAAATTGACACTTAAACGTGTTTTCAGTTACAGCAAATGGCAACCTAAATCATTGCCTAAAAACCTTATCCAATAAACCCTCTACGACACTTCGACAGTCAGTCCACAATTCAACAATGACTTGGTTAATTTTGGAGCAATGTCCTTTGGGACTCCAATCATCAGTAAGAACTAAAGAGATAATGAGAAATATAGCTATCTCACCTGGGATTGCCTCATTAGTTCAGCAGCTAGTTCATCTTCAGGTGTATCAGTATCTGGAGCCCACCAGTTGACATTAATAGTGATACCGCATTGCCCCTTCTGCGTCGGTCTGAACTCTTTGTCATACAAGTGGTAAGCCTTAGCATGGGCAACCACCAGGTTCTTGGCACACAAGTAAACACCCACACCAGACGTGTTCAAGTAAGGAGCCTTATTCATGTATTCCAAACCTTCAAAGCAGATTTCTCTAGGCTCGTTAAAAGTGATGAACATCTTGACTCTGTCTCCGAAATTCTCGAACACAACCCTCGCGTAGTCCTCAAACCAATCGCTGAACAGAGGGTTCATGAGACCTCCTAGTTCCTGCAGTTTTTGGGGCAGATCCCAGTGGTATAGAGTAGCCATTGGAGTGATATTGTATTTCAACATTTCGTCGATCAAGTTGCTGTAGTACGCGATGCCAGCTGGGTTGACGTTGTTAGTCATGCCTGTAGGTAGGATCCGAGTCCATGCGATGGAGAACCGGTAAGCGTCCAAGCCTAACTCCCTCATCATCTCGACATCACGCTTGTAGTTGTGATAGGAGTCGGCAGCGACGTCACCGGTACTCAAGTCTTGGACGACGGTGGGGTTAGTATGGACCAGGTGGTCCCAGATGCTTTCACCTTTTCCTGAAAATTTTATAAAATATTTCGTTAAATTGGATTACGAAATTAAACATTATCTAAATACTTAACGAATCAAGAAATGGCTAGGGAATAAGGAAACATTAAAGTTAATTGTCGATGTCAACAAATTGACGAGTTAGTGAATAATAACGTCATCGAGACTACAACTGTGCGGTCACGTTATAATTTGCTCCGCTGATAAAATTTATAAAACCATCTAAAAGTGCTGTTTTTAACGCGTATTGCACATCTATACTAATATTATAAAGAGGAAAGATTTGTTTGTTTGTTTGTAATGAATAGGCTCCGAAACTACTGGACCGATTTCAAAAATTCTTTCACCTTTGGAAAGCTACATTATCCCCGAGTAACATAGGCTATATTATATTTTAAAAAAATTAGGGATCCTTACTAAAACTCCAATAATGTAACACAAGGTGTAAAAAAATGACCTGAAAAATTCCTTACGTCGCGTGCGCTGCGAAAACTATTGATGATAGAACAAAATCATTTACTACGACTTTGCAGAACTCATCATTATCTACAAAAAGTGTCGCGACAGCATATGTCTAAATATTATAGTTATGTCACAGTAAGCGGTTTATTGTTCTAAAAAAATAATTTATATGCCGCCGCTTGAAAAGGCTCTTTATTTGTACCTTGGTGTTAATCCTTATCAAAATAAATTACTTTATATTCAGGACGGCTTCAATACCTTTTTATAACTTTTTGAATTATTCAATTCGGACATTTCATTCGGAAGATATCACGAGTTTTAAAATGCAAGTATTTGAAAAAAGTCGCGTGGTTGCCGCTCACCGCGCTCAGCTAGCTAGCATGCGATGTAGGCTCCATGTAAGAGTCACTGGGGTACGGGGGAATTGCCGCAACTCTCATAAAGGATGGAAAAACGGCTCATTCTACTTTTAAACTTCCACTATCCGTAAATCTTGAGCAACAATCGTTATGTTCAATCCGTAAAAACGGCCCTCTTGGTAAATTATTACAAGACGCCTCATTGATTATGTGGGATGAATGCACTATGAGTCACAGAGCGCATATAGAGGCCGTGGACAGAACATTAAAAGATCTTAGAAACTCCTCTGCCCTCATGGGCGGGATTACTTTTGTATTTGCTGGAGATTTCCGACAGACTCTTCCTGTCATTAACAGAGGTACGCGAGCAGATATCATCAAATCATGCTTGATATCGTCTCCCTTATGGACTTCGATAGAAAATTTAAAATTACGGACGAATATGAGAGCTCATCTTCATGGAATCACAGATAGTAATTTCCCACAACAACTGCTAAAACTTGGAGAAGGAATTTTTCACACTCCAAATTTAAGCAGTTGTGACATCCTGCTGGATGAGTCTGTAGGCCAAATAGTCCATAATTTAGAAAATTTAATAGATGCTGCATACCCTGACATCGAGAATTTGTACGAAAAGGACTTTCATTGGTTGTATTCAAGGGCAATAGTGTCAACCAGGAATGATAAAAAGAAAAAGTCTCCGGCCAAATAAAAAATTACAAATCGATCGATACCGTGACAAATATCGAAGACGCAGTCCATTATCCACAGGAATTTTTAAATTCACTAAACCCTTCTGGACTGCCACCACATGAATTGACGTTAAAAATTGGAATTCCAATAATGCTTTTAAGAAATTTAAGCCCTCCGAGCATGTGCAATGGGACGAGACTGCTTATGCTTAAGGAATTGAAGGACAATTTAATTGTAGCGACCATTATCACTGGCCCAGCAGCTGGTCAACTAGCTCATATACCGAGGATACCGATGATCCTAACTGATCTGCCAATCCCTTTTAAACGACTTCAGTTTCCGGTCAAATCATCTTTCGCGTTAACTATTAACAAGTCCCAAGGCCAAACCTTCGAATTATTAGGGATCGACCTACGAAAAGAATGTTTCACTCATGGCCAACTGTATGTTGGCCTATCACGTGTCGGAGCTCCTGAAAATCAATTTATTTTGCTGCCACAAAATAAAACTACTTCAAATATCGTTTACAGGGAAGCTCTGACTCACTAAAACTAATGGCTTTTGTTTTGTAGATAATATCATATTTGTATAAAATTTAAAAATAAAAATATACAAAAAAAAAATCATTAAAAAAAAATTCAAAATTCCTTTATAATATTACTTTTTTTTGAAACCCGACGCAAAAAAGAAGGGTGTATGTGTGTGTGTATATGTACCCGTGCGAAGCCGGGGCGGGCCGCTAGTAACTTTATAAATAAACACTGGAACTCACAAACTTATTATTCTCAACGGTGATTTTGTAGTGATTAAGTGGGATAATACTAAAATAATTAAGTGCTCAGTGACGGTGAACATAAGTGATCTAAGTTGATAATTAATGTATGCTCAACCTACCGTCAACTAACTAATAGTTAGTGCGCGAATGCGTAGTGGTCCACTATTTCACACCGTATCATTAAGCGCTAGTAGCACGATCCGTAAAGTGTTACCATCAAAACCGTTCGCTTGAGGTCGAGAGTTCGAACCCTGGATCCGACTCGTCTTTTTGTGAATATAGAATTTCTTGAAGACGAAGTTAAATTAACGTCAACATGTCAAACTGTATTACATGTGGAACTACGGTACAAAAATCTGAGCAATTAGTTTGTTCTAGTTGTAATAAAGTGTACCACCATAGTATAAAGAGGGGAAGTACGATAACTTCATACAAACGCGTAGCGCGCGGCTTGTATGTGTGCGCCGTAGTATCTATGCGTCGCCGCACGCACACTAAACAAAATCTCGGCTCCTTTCGCGCTGCGCCAGTCGGGGCTAACACTGCACGAGGTTCGCGCGTCACGGCTTTTCGGCACCGCTAAACGAATAAAAAATGTCTGATAACCGCGGGAGAAAGTATTGCTGTGTGTTTGGGTGTCTTAATAATTCATCAATTCCAGAATTGTCTCAGTTCAAATTACCTATTGAACAGGAAAGGTAAGCTACTCACTTATTCTAGCATAATTCAATTTTTTACTTCATAATGAGATACCTACCTACCTACTGACTTCTTTTTGTTGTATTAGCATATTAGTTTTCTATCACACAGAGGAAGTAGAATAGAATAGAATAGAATAGAATATACTTTATTGCACACCAAAATCTACGAAACAAAACTGTTTTACAAAAAGATGTTAAATCTATGGTTACAATGGCGGTCTTATCGCTAAGAAGTACCGCGAGTTATCGCGAAGTAGGTAGGTAGGTAGGTCTACTTTCCCACTAGAATGTTTGTACTTTTGATCTGTCAACTGATTTACCGCTATTGCTTTGTTTACGTTTAGTTGTGCCGATTTCTCAGTATTGTAGGTATATTAACTAAGTACCTAACTACCCACAGTTATGAAATCGTAATTAAAAATAAGTTATTGACTAATTTTAAATTATATATATACATATAAAGCAAAGTTCGAATCATAACAACAGATTTGATTATAGTCTAAGAGACAGGCAGAGAGTAGACAGACAGTTTTGAATGTTGTTTTACGGTGTTTTTTGTTTAATTATAATATTTTAGTCACTTTAAAATAAAAGTAAAAAATACAACTTCTCGACCCTTGCCAATTTATAGGTACTGAATTAAAATTTAGCTAAAAGTGACAACCCTATGACAGTAGGCAATTATATCGCGAATTGGGCCGGAGATAACCTACTTCCCCTCTATTTACTTTGGTACCACCATTCATGTGTACAAATGAGCGTTTCGAAGTTTAAAAGACTTAGTAAAGTCGCACGGTCAACTTGGGCCTGTACCAATTGCTTGAATAAAAAAGATCAAGCGGTTTCTACAGTTGCTGACACTTCGGACGATGGTTCGGATGATTTAGATGAGAGGGACGACGATATTCGGAAGATCATTAAAGAAGAAATCAGAAATACAATGCGTTCCGAATTTAGAATTATGGTTCACGAACTTAGGAACGAAATGGATGACATCAGAAAACAAATTGAAGAATTAAAACTTTCTGCATCGTTTGATATCTCTCAACATAATGAGTTGAAGTCTGAATTACAAAAATTACAAAATGAAAATGGTGAACTACGTTCTCAGAATGCCGAAATGCGGGATACAATGACTCAATTAAGAATACAGATGAATCACATTGATCAGCATATGCGAGATGCCAACCTGGAAATTCATGGTCTGCCTGAAAACAAAAGTGAGGTACTGCCTAACATTCTGACTCAGTTGTCGAGAGTTGTGTCTTATGATCTAAAAGACTGTGATATCATGAAGTGTACAAGAGTTGCCAGCATTAATAACAATAAGGTTCGCCCACGAACCGTGGTAGTAAAACTGCGTAGCCCTAGGTGTCGCGACGAATTATACTCTGCCATAACGAGGTACAATAAATCTCATAGGGATGACAAGCTGAATACGTCACTTCTGGGTTATGGTATTGATAAGGTACCTATATATGTCTCAGAACAACTCTCTCCTGCTTATAAATCTCTACATGCTGCCGCTCGCTTGAGGGCTAAGGAAAAATCCTACAAATTCGTATGGGTGAGATATGGAAAAATATTTGTAGCCAAGGATGAAAATTCAGGAAGTATTTTAATTAAGGATAAACAATGCTTGGATAGAATTGCCTGATAGAATTTTACACTTTTGATCTAACGAGCTATATAATATTTAAGTCCCAGTATAATGGTTGTATCTATTTATTATCAGAATGTGAGGGGAATGAAAACGAAGTCACACGATATCTTTAAATCAATTTTAAATTCTAATTACGATATAATTTGTTTCACGGAGACGTGGCTCGATGAGTCATTCTTTTCCTCAGAATACTTTGATGATAGATATACTGTTGTGCGTCGTGATCGCTGTGCTAACTTTAAGCAAATGTACTCTAAATCATATGGTGGTGGGATTTTAGTTGCAGTTAGTAAAAAAATTGCTTTTGTAAACAAAGTTGACTGGCAAACCTCTGTGGAAGATTTATGGTTATGTGTAAGTCTCGGAAGTGTCTGTTTGAATCTATGCCTTGTTTATCTACCGTCTTATATACCGATTCACGTACTTAAAGAATTTTTGGGTAAGGCTGAGGATATTTGTTTACAAAATTCTGATTCCCCTACGATAGTGATGGGTGATTTTAATTTACCCAACATTAAATGGCTTCATCAAGATGACCCGTTTATAGAAGTTGTCGATTCTAAATCATTAGCACTGAGTGAGTTTCTTTACATTACTAGCTTTAGACAAGTTAATGGAATATGTAATGTGAACAATAATATTCTTGATCTTATTATAGTAGATGAAAATATCTGTGTTTCAGTCACAAGTGCGCCTCCACTTAGCAAACCTGATGTCCATCATCCACCTCTAGAATTGATACTCCAAAACTCTACTCACCTTAATTTGAACCCTAGCACATCACATTTTAAGTTTAATTTTAACAAAACAGATTATGAATCTTGTATTACCGACCTACAACAAATTACCTGGAATAGACTTGAAAGTCTAGGCTGCAATGAACTTGTCCAAACATTTTATAATATATTATGGGAAGTCATTGAAAAGCACACCCCTAAGGTAAAACCTAAAAAGAGTAATTACCCTGTGTGGTTCTCTCACTCGTTGATTAAAACACTTAGGGAAAAGTTTAAATATCGAATTCGGTATAAAAAATTCAAAAATCCTCGCGATTATGATACCTTTGATACCCTTCGTAAGAAAGCCAGTATAGCTACGGAAATGTGTTTCAAAAATTATATATCAAAAATTGAACATGAAATAAAAACTAATGTTAGGTCCTTTTGGCGGTATACTAAATCAAAAAAAACCTATAGAGGAATTCCTAACCAAGTTAAGTACGGTGATCGTGTGGGAGAGGGAGGGAGTCATGTGGTTGATTTATTTGCAGAGTATTTTGCTTCTGTCTATGGTAATAACACTATGCCTTATAATAGTATTTCACCTCATACTGAATCCAGTTACTGTCTCACTTCAATATATATTTCGGAGAATGATATCAGGGAAAGCATTATGAAATTAGATTTAAATAAAGGAGCAGGACCCGACGGTCTACCCCCAATTTTTATACGTTTATGCATGGCCGCACTAATCAAACCACTTCACATAATATATAACAAATCTCTTAAAGATGGAATATTCCCGGATCTATGGAAAATTTCTCATATCATTCCTATTCATAAGTCGGGTAGCCTGGATGATGTATCTAATTATAGGCCAATATCTATCATCTCCCAGTTTGCTAAAGTTTTTGAAGGTCTTATTTATAACATAGTTTATTCCCATCTCCGACATATATTGAGTCCACGGCAACACGGTTTCATGTCCAATCGTTCAACTACATCAAATTTACTAATTTACACCACCTTTATTACTGACACTTTTGAGGATAGGGGTCAGGTTGATTCAGTATATACTGATTTTGCAAAGGCCTTTGATCGCGTGGATCATTCATTACTTTCTGTTAAGCTGAGTCGTGCTGGAGTACATGGCAGTTTGCTACGGTGGTTCGAGAGTTATCTACAATATCGTTCGCAGCTTGTAGCACTAGCGGGTTATGAATCTGTACCATTTACACCTAGTTCTGGGGTTCCTCAAGGTTCAAAATTGGGTCCTTTGCTGTTCCTAGTTTTCATTAATGATCTCCTAGCTATTTTAAAATGTCACTGTTTGGCTTACGCTGATGACCTGAAAATATATTGCAGAATAACTGAACTTAACGACTGCACAAAACTTCAAAATGATTTGGATGTGCTCCAGCAGTGGTGCTCAGAGAATAGAATGACGTTAAATGTAAAGAAATGTAATTTTATAACCTTCACAAATAAACTCAAATACATTAATTTTCAATACCATTTAGATGGAGCTCCACTTGAAAGAGTGTCAGTTATCCGTGACTTGGGAGTTACGTTTGACACATCCCTTTCTTTCCGTCAACACATAGACAATATAGTAGTAAAAGCCAAAAAAACTCTTGGGTTCATAATTCGTATGTCCAAACCATTTCGTGATATTAACAGTATTATTTTGCTCTATAATGCTTTAGTAAGAACTGTCCTGGAGTATTGCTCCACGATTTGGTCTCCATTTTATTCGACTTATGCAGATAGTATTGAATCCATTCAGGCAAGATTTGTTAGATATTTGAGCATAAAAAACGGTGTACGTAATACTATCCCCGGATATCCAGCTAGGTTAGAACATTATAAAATGAGAAGCTTAAAGGAAAGACGTGACATTGCTGACCTGTTGATACTTCATAAAATTATTAGCGGATCCATAGACGCCCCACTAATAAACTTTTTCAATTTTAGGCTTAACCAACGAGTTATGAGACGTCATCGTATATTTTTTATACCCACTTCTACTCTAAATACCACATTCAATAGTCCCCTAACACGTATGGCAAGGCTGTATAATGAATTATCCTTCACGTCAAACAGTTTCGTCGACCTATTTTCTATGAAATTTGCATCATGCAGGCACTTCTTGATGAATAACTTCAATTGTTTAAGTGTTGAGGAATTAAATTCTTAGTAATTTTTAGTGATATTACATATTATAATTATACTAGCTTTCGCCCGCGGCTTCGCTCGCGTTAAATTCGGTAAAACACACCAAGCAGACCTGCAGTTTTTGCTCTTGCGCCTGTTTGATTTGTAATAGCAACGCTAAGTTTTCCCTTTTCTTCCCTCGTTCTCCCTCATATCCCACTTTTTTAAAATAAAAATTAGCCTATGTCCGTCTCCTGGTTCCCAACTATCTCTGTACCAAAATTCATCAAAATCGGTTTAGCCATTAAAGCGTGAAGAGGTAACAAACAAACAAACAAATAAACAAACAAACAAACTCACTTTCGCTTTTATAATATTAGTAAGGATTATTACCAAATAAAGTATTCAATTATGTATAAATTTCAATTATTCAATTCTTAACCTCATTTTTTGTTATTTATTAAAATTAGATATTAATTAATTTATTGTAAATTTTTGTAGTCTCATAAACATAGAAACATGATACAATGTTATGCACGTCTGTGATTTGTGTAATTACTTTTAAGGTACATTAATAATTATAATAATAGGTATAAATTTATGTAATTATGCAGTTGGTGTGCTTATTGTTAAATAAATAAATAAATATAATATAAACTTAAATACCTTATTTTTTAAAACCCTTATGTATTAAGTTTTAACGAAAAAATATTCTATTTCCTTAGGAACTTGCGTCGAAATGAGGTTAGTACAAACGCCAGCAGGTCAAGCTACCCGAAACTGTCAATTTTTCCCAATGAACCTTGAACCTAATACTTTAGAAATAAAGTCGAAAATCTATCAAAGAAATCTGACAGATTGTAGTAGCTTGGTGTGCAGGCGTCTGTACATAAAGCTAGATAAAAACTTTCGATATAAACGGCCACATCTTTTGACTCTAAACTTAGAGGGTTGATTTTTCATAGTTCCAAGAGACTACAAGATTTGAATATATTATAGTTTTAATTTCAACACGACACCTCTATGTGTTTTCGAGATAAAGGGTCTTGACAGATAGACAGACGTACAAGAAAATCATCCTATATGGGATCTCTTTTTACTTTGAGCTTCAAAACCTTAAAACCAGTAATATTGTTAGCTGCACTACTATAAATATCAATATGTGCCCAGTCACATGGTAGAAGACTTACCGTCTTCATTCCAGCCTCCCTCAATCTGGTAGGCAGCTGTGGCTGCTCCGAAGAGGAAATCATCCGGGAACCTTCGCTGCTGCCTCACGGTAGAGCTGTGACAAGCTGCCACCAACAAACTAGAAAAAAAAAGTATATTTTTTTTAAACATTGCTCCACACTAGGAACTTCTCCTAAACTTCCTTACAAGGATCACTTTTATCAGTCATATTGAATAATTTTTTGATGTTTACTACCCGCTCTTATGTTAAAATGACATGTTACGAGATAAAACTTACCAAAGTAAAAATAAATCACTCGAAAACTCGCCACCACAACAAAACAAAGCGAATCACGACATTGGCTCTGATCGGATTCATTCCTCATTCAACGCGCCGAACATGACCGATCGCAGGGCGTAAACTCCCAAATGCACAATCGGTTTAGGTCGTAGTTTCGGCCGTTTTAGGCCGATACCGAAACTAGAGCCGAAACTGGCCGAACCCGAACCTTCGCTCGAACACTAGATAAAGGGCCTTTACAGACGGACAACGACGTGATGCAATAAGGGTTCCGTTTTTTCCTTTTGATGTACGGAACTCTAAAATACTATAGTAAAATAAAACGACTTATAATAATATTTTAATTTATGATTATGTATTTGTATGTAAAGCACGTTAAGCCGTGGGTCTCGGCTGTCATTTGTAGATCTTTGACAGTCGTTACAGGTAGTCAGTGTTCTGAAAGTCTGACAACCAGTCTTACCAAGGGGTATCGCTTTACCCAGTACTAACTTGGTTGTGGAGGTCAGATAGGCAGTCGCTCCATGTAAAATACTGATATTCAGCTGCATCCGGTTAGACTGGAAGCCGACCCCAACATAGTTGGGAAAAGGCTAGGCAGATGATGTATTTGTATGTTCATTAATAATTTATGTACAGGAGAAAACACAGGGAAACATCATAAAAAAAACATAGAGTACAAAGCTTATTTCAAAAGAAATTTCTACCAGCAGGCCTGCGAGAGGAAATATGAAGAAAGAAACGTAGACAGTAGTGTGTGAGAACAGGAAGAAAATAGTTACTAAAATATGAATGTCTTAACATAAATAAACAAAAATTTCAAAACGTTTGGTTGACACTTCCCGTGACCCAAGGGCTGGTTTTTACTTTGGCCAGAGGCTTAGCGATGCCATACAACGTGGCAACGCGGCCAGTCTTTTGGGGACATTGCCAACTGACAGCGATGAGGACTTTCTTCGAATTTTTTGACGCTATTTTATAATTTATTTATAAGTTGGGTAGTATATTTAATTAATTTATTAGATAAACATAAGTACACATATAAGTTTAATAATAAATACCTGTATACATACTTAACACTTAAATATATAACCTTACGTACCTTAACAGCAGTAACTTCATAACAACAATACCGTACTTATCACTCCGTAGTCAATGTATCAACGCGTCGCGAACACTCTAAGATAGTCCCACTTATCTCAAAGTTGGACCACTTCATATATTCGACATGTTTTTCTATATGGCATGCGGTGCAGATAAAAATGTTTTGTAAGTTGTATTAATGGATCCTATATATCTTACTAGCTTTTGCCCGCGGCTTCACTCGCGTTAAATTCGATGTAACACAGAACTCCTTTCCTGATTTACCGGTACCTGCTACCTGTAGTTTTTGCCCTTGCGCCTTATTTGTTGTTATAGCAACTGCTAGCTACAACAAGATTAAAAACTGTTGCAAGAAAATAAAATGTTTTAATATTGGAATAGCTAATGGTATTAAAAACTCCAGAAAAGATGCAAGAGTAACCAAAGCGAGCTCAAATATTTTTATTATCTCGCTTTGGAGTTATTAGATTTTTTTGTTATTTTCTACCCTAATAAAATGTTGTCGTTTTTAACTCAAAGGTTGACAGATATTGCCTTGTTGCATTAAGTCCGCCTATAGTACATGAAAATATAATAAGTTTAAAACAGATTATCTTGAAGTGGCTTATAGGTATTCGTCCATCGTCGAAATTAGGTACCTATTGATTAGGTTTTCCTTATACAGACGCCGATAAATTACATCACAAATTGCAATCTTCCCAGAATCCAACAGATCAACAACAGATGATAGTTGAAGTGGTCCAATTTTGAGATAAAGGAAAGATGTATCGATGTTCTTGATAACACGGTGTATTGTCAACTGAGTGGTTGCAGGGTACCCTCGACATGAAGTTACTGGTGATCAGGTACGTCAGTGATTTGACGAGTGGTTATTACGACGCGACAGCGTTTGTAACAAAAGCATTTTTTTTTCATCTCCCTTTCAGGTTTTTTTATAGAAGCGTTATAAAAAAATTGGAGCATGCAAATAGCACTTAGTTGGTACTAGCATTTTTTTTTAAGAAACGTTGCTTCATACTAGGATTTGTCCTGTATCGTGGGTGCGTTTACAAACATTTAAATTCACATTCATAAACAGCCAGACCCGAAACTATTATCTGTAGGTCATACAAATATTTGTTCCGTGCGGGAATCGAACCCGCGACACGCAGTGCAACAGTCGATCGCTCAGCCACTGCGCCAACCGTGCCATCAAATTCACTTTGACTACCCTCAAGGTCAACTGCGAACTTCTTAAAACAGATGTCATTTGTTTTGCGACTTGACATCATAGACAAAAGGAATGATTCTGAAAATACTCATGTTATTTAAACTAAGCGCCAGAATAACCCGCAAATTCAAATGCAATTTCAAAAACCGAATTGAATTTCACAAGCTACCCTAGCTAAGCTAAGCTAGCTAGGGCTTATCCGCTAACTGAAGCATACAGTGGAACAAATATATTTTTCTAAAGTTCTTGAATTAAATCCGTCGGTTGTAGTTTATTGGTGGCATCTTGCCAGAGCTCTACCGTCAGGCAGCAGCGAAGGTTCCCCGATGACTTCCTCTTCGGAGCAGCCACAGCTGCCTACCAGATTGAGGGAGGCTGGAATGAAGATGGTAAGCTGATTTGTTTCGATTAAAACTCAGGTATATAGAATCACATCACAGTAATTTTACAAATGCGAAAGTTTGTATGTGTGTATGTTTGTTATTCCTTCGCGCACAAACGGCTTTACGAATATGGATGTTTTGTATCCAGAATCCAGATACTTCTTAGCCCGGTCTATGCTGGGCAAACCGCGGGCGCAGCTAGTAGAATATAATTGCAGTCAGAGTTTGCCTATCCAACAACCAAACTTAATTCACCATTCAATTAATGTACTCATATTAGTGGTACTAATATCACACCATTTTTTGCATATTTTCAGGCAAAGGCGAAAGCATCTGGGACCACCTGGTCCATACCAACCCCACCGTCGTCCAAGACTTAAGTACCGGTGACGTTGCTGCCGACTCCTATCACAACTACAAGCGTGATGTAGAGATGATGAGGGAGTTAGGCTTGGACGCTTACCGGTTCTCTTTCGCCTGGACTCGAATCCTACCTACAGGCATGGCTAACAATGTCAACTTAGCTGGCATCGCGTACTACAATAACTTGATCGACGAAATGTTGAAATACAATATCACTCCCATGGCTACTCTATACCACTGGGATCTGCCCCAAAAACTACAGGAACTAGGAGGTCTCATGAACCCTCTGTTCAGCGATTGGTTTGAGGACTACGCGAGGGTTGTTTTTGAGAATTTCGGAGAGAGAGTTCATCACTTTCAACGAGCCTAGAGAAATCTGCTTTGAAGGTCTTGAAGACTTGAACAAGGCTCCTTACTTGAACACGTCTGGTGTGGGTGTTTACTTGTGTGCCAAGAACCTGGTGGTTGCTCATGCTAAGGCTTACCACTTGTACGATAAAGAGTTCAGACCGACGCAGAAGGGGCAATGCGGTATCACGATTAGTGTCAACTGGTTCGCACCGAGCACTGATTCTGCTGAGGATCAAATTGCTGCTGAAGTTATGCATCAATTTACGGTGTGAAAATTACTTATGACTTTGTAGGAGATCATCGTCCGTCTAGTTTTTTCCCCAATTATTTTGAGGTCAGCTTTGTAGGAGCGAAATGTAAATTATTTCATTAAAATCTTCGATCATGCACTGCAATGGAATAGCAAGCTGATCACTTTATTTTAAAATGAGTCGGCTGAAAATAATATTTAAAAATATGATAGATATGTCATATTTTTCTCAGTAAACCAAAAACATGGTCTTTAAATCAAAAATACCATGTCCTGGGAATGCATGTAAAGTTCGCCATCTTAGGGTTTCCACCATATTGACTTTGGAATAACGATATTTAACTAACCATGCATTTTCATCCCAACTAAACAAATCATGCAAGATTTCAGCTTAAGCGGACACGATAGAAAACTGATCATTTTGTCTTTCCAGTGGGGAATATACGCTGATCCAATCTTCTCAGCCGAAGGTGGTTGGCCAAAGGAGCTATCAGAAACAATAGCTGCGAAGAGCGCCGCACAAGGATTCTCCCGGTCCCGCCTGCCTGAGTTTACTGAAGAAGAGAAGGCTTTCGTCAAAGGATCCTATGATTTCTTTGGCGTGAACCACTACACCACAGTTTTGATATCAGCGACGGAGTACAAAGGGGTGTATGCTGTGCCCTCCATGCTGGATGATTCAGATGTTGGCTACTATTGGCATGAAGACTGGCCGAAATCTGCGTCACCTTGGCTTGCAGTTTGTGCTTTTTGATATATTCTGTCATTTGAAATTGAAATCCATACTATACTAATATTATAAAAGCGAAAGTGAGTTTGTTTGTTACGTCTTCACGCCTTAATGGCTTAACCAATTTTGATGAATTTTGGTACAGAGATAGTTGGGACCCTGGAGACGGACATAGGATTACTTTTTTTTAAAAAAAAGTGAGAAATGAGGGAAGAAAAGGGAAAACTTAGCATTGCTATTACAATAAATAAGGCGCAAGGGGAAAAACTACAGGTAGCAGGTACCTGCAAATCAGGAAAGACGGGAGCAAAGCCGCGGGCAAAAGCTACTTAATTAATAAATGCTGACATCGTGGAATTTGAGATTTTGACATTAGGTGGAAGGGCAGATACCCTAGCCATTGGATTGGAGAAAAACGGTGTTAAGAGAATATAATAACATACATAATAACATAATAACCATAACTTTAAAAGGAACGTCGATCTGCGTCCACAAGTTTTGGAAAGGTCAATTGGCAAATATGTCAAAAAAACCGCTGTCCAATCCTTGAGGGTTATTATTTATTAGCTATCGAGATTAGATTATATTTATGTAATCTTCTTTGGTTAAATGAAAAAAAACATAATTACATGGCAACACAGGGACGGGGGCAACGACACTGCGGTCACTTCTCGTGTAATGTCGTCATAAACAAATAATTGACTATCGAACACATTAATGCCAAAAATGGTGGTTTTTCAAAACTTTTTAGGGTAATTGAGCACATAAGTCATGCTTTTCAAAATTTATTAATATTTTTAGTTACTTTCATGAACATTTTATTTGATAATAAAATATTGCGGACAGGGGTTTTTCAAAATATTGTAGAGCTGCAGCTTTCAGTACCCTCGTCGATTCCCTCAATAATATTTCAGAATGATCATAACTAACTCTCCAGATTTAATGCTTTCCTATTTCACTTTCAGATGGCTCCAAATAGCATGTATCACGCTCTGACCTACCTAAAGGAGAAATACAACAACCCAGTAATCTACATCACTGAGAACGGCTGGGCCACGTTACCTGACAGTGGGCTGATAGATGATGACAGGATCACGTACTACAGAGCTTCGATGGAGAGCATGTTGGATGTCCTGGATGCTGGAGTGAACCTTAAGGGGTATATGGCGTGGAGTCTGTTGGATAACATGGAGTGGTTGGAAGGATACATGTGAGTATGGTTTTGAAATTGTTACAAGCATCCACCGTCGTCGTCACCGAGGAAGGCCCAAAAAACGCTGGCAAGAAGACTTGTTCCTGCCGGATTGGCCAGAGGAGGAAAACCACCGACAGAGTTGGAAAGTAATGGGGGAAGAAATGGAATTGAAAATAATAGTAGGCTTTTGCCCAAAAGTGGGACAAAAAATTTAACTAAAAAACAAGCATCCAAAATAAGGACTTATTTTGGCCGCATTTGTATGGTAGGAGAGTGCGTTACCAGCAAAAATAAAACAATTGAATGTCGCAGACAATCTTGGCGGTACAGAGCACGTATTCCTTATTGTAGTTATCGGCTTGTAAGTAGATTTCATGTCCTTTTTTAATGAAGCCTACATATAAAAATCAAAGATTTAAATAAAAAATATCTATCCTTTTCGTTGACACTGAGATTTGCATAGTACTGTCTCTCTTACTCATACTGTATATCGTACTAGCTTTTGCCCGCGGCTTCGTTCGCGTTAAATTCGGGGTAACACAGTTCCCCTTGCGCCTTATTGATTCGTAATAGCAACGCTAAGTTTTCCCTTTTCTTCCCTCTTTCTCCCTCACAACCCACTTTAAAAAAAAAGAAAATAGCCTATGTCCGTCTCCTGGTTCCCAACTATCTCTGTACCAAAATTCATCAAAATCGGTGTAGCCATTAAAGCGTGAAGAGGTAACAAACAAACAAACTCACTTTCGTTTTTATAATATTAGTAAGGATATCGTTTTATGCGGGATGTGCAAAAACGCCCATATCAGTCCGATATAAAAGAATGCTGAGGGCACATCCTTACTAATCCTTACTAATATTATAAAAGCGAAAGTGAGTTTGTTTGTTTGTTTGTTACCTCTTCACGCTTTAATGGCTAAACCGATTTTGATGAATTTTGGTGCAGAGATAGTTGGGAACCAGGAGACGGATATAAGCTAACTTTTAAAAAAAAAAAGTGGGATGTGAGGAAGAAAGAGGGAAGAAAAGGGAGAACTTAGCGTTGCTATTACAAATCAATAAGGCGCAAGGGGAAATGAATTTAACGCAAGCGAAGCCGCGGGCAAAAGCTAGTAATATTATAAAAGCGAAAGTGAGTTTGTTTGTATATTTGTTTGTTACGCCTTCACGCCTAAATGGCTAAACCGATTTTAATGAATTTTTGTACAGATATAGTTGGGACCCTGGAGACGGATATAGGCTAGATATAAGATTTTTTTAAAGTGGGTAATGAGGGAGAAAGAGAGAAGAAAAGGGAAAACTTATTAGCTTGGCAATTACAATAAATAAGGCGCAAGGGCAAAAATTACAGGTACCCGCAAATCGGGAAGGGGAACTGTGTTACCCCGAATTTAACGCGAGCGAAGCCGCGGGCAAATGCTAGTCTATGATAAATAGTACTTGGTTATAAGTCTTAACTTTTTTGTACTTTTTTGCAGAGCCTGTTTCGGCCTTTACCACGTCGATTACGAAGACCCCGCGCGCACGCGCACTCCTAGAAAGTCCGCGTTCGTGTACAAGCACATCATCAAGAACCGCTACGTTGACTACGAATATGAACCTGAATCTATGACCATGACCATCGATGAAGGTCACTGAAGAAGAAATTGTTTATTTTTGCGTTGTATTTGATTGTTTATTTGATTAAAAGCCAATTGTTTTATCAATAGTTATATTTTTGCTTCCAAGAAATTCTATTGGCTAAGTGAGTTTCTTTTTATTTTCTTAGCTGGGCCTTCAAACAACATAACTTGAATTTACAATACAATAATAATATGGTACCTAATAATTAGAGATGGACCGTATGTGACTTCTGCCGAATGACGAATTCGGCTGAACTAAGGCCGAAGTTCGGTTGATTTTCGCCACCTTTAGACGACGACAAGTTCAATGACCTTACCTCTCAAATTTCTTGTGCGACGATTGCGACACGTGTAAGTCTTAAACCATCCAGTCGTACGGAAAAGACAGATACTATACAGAAATTGACAAAGAAAACCCTAAGTTAATTGTACGTATAGTAGCAATCGAAACGGTTCTACTTCTGCACTGTCGAACCATCTGCGAGTTGGACATAACACTTATTACATCAAGTAGGCTGTTGTTCACCTTCGACATCGCAAAACTGTTATTCTCGCATGAAAACACCAAGTGCTACTTCCAAGCAGTAAATTCTAAAAGACAAAATGTCAATTGGAGACTCAAAAATAAAATCGAAAAAGTATTTTTTCAGCTCTCATGTGAGAGAAATTTGTTTAGTTGACAAAAAGCAGACCTAGTCTGTCCTTTGAATATTACAAAATTTTCGTGCCCAACCATGTTCGGTATGCGAACCAAATATTCTCGGTCCTTGAACCGAACTTCGGATGACTACCGAAATTCTGTAAAAGTAGCCGAATTTCGGCATTGCCGAATGTGAAACGAACTTCGGTCCATCTCTAGTAATAATGCTTGCCTGTGGGTAAAATAGTACCTATAGTTTAAATCATTGAGTAAAACGTTCCCGGAGGGAGGATAGAGTGAATCACCAAACAATATTATCTGCCACTTTACACTCTAAAATCAAAAACAAAAAACAATCAAAAACTACTATTTATGTGGCACAACCATCATCACCATCTGCCTAGCCTTTTCCCAACTATTTTGGGGTCGGCTTTCAGTCGAACCGGATTCAGCTGAATACCAGTATTTTACGTAGATCGACTGCCTAAATGACCTCCACCACCCAGTTAGTACTGGGTAATACAAAACCCCTTGGTAAAACTGGAAGTCAGACTTTCGGGACACTGACTATCAGTAACGATTATCAAAGACAATGACAGCCGGGCCCAACAGCTTAACCTCAGGTCAACCTAGCCAAGCGCGGCTAAGCCTTAAGGATGACCCTGAAACAAGGTCATTCTGTTTCTTTGACATAGTCTTAGTAACGTCTGTTGTTGGGGTCGGTTTCGGTTTTATTTTTACCTTCTACTTATAGAGATAAATTACATAACACATTGTAATCTTCGCAGATTCCAACAGATCTGAGATACAGTTGAAGTGGTCCAATGTTGAGATAAAGAAAAGATATAACAATGTTTTCGAAAACACGGTGCATTGTCAACGGAATAGTTGTACGGTATCGTAGAGATGAAGTTACTGGTGTTTAGGTAAGTCGTCGGTATCTTTGTATCTTGTATATTATCATTTTATATCCCTTTTACAACTAACATTTGGTTTGTCATTGAAAATCTTCATATTATTTAACTGTACCAAAGTGTGTGTAAGTTAGCATCGTTTTCTTAAAATAAATCCGTGGTTTTAGTTTGTTGGTGGCAGCTTGTCACAGCTCTACCGTGAGGCAGCAGCGAAGGTTCCCGGATGATTTCCTCTTCGGAGCAGCAACTGCTGCCTACCAGATTGAGGGAGGGTGGAATGAAGACGGTAAGCTGATTTATTTTGTATAGTGTTTGAACTCAGGTAGAATATAATTACGTCTGCTACCCAACGCATCTAAAGTCACCATTCAATAAAGAAAGGATCACAACAATTTTCTGATTTTTTTCAGGCAAAGGCGAAAGCATCTGGGACCACCTGGTCCATACCAACCCCACTGTTGTTCAAGATTTAAGTACCGGTGACGTCGCTGCCGACTCCTATCACAACTACAAGCGTGATGTCGAGATGATGAGGGAGTTAGGCCTGGACGCTTACCGGTTCTCTTTCGCCTGGACTCGAATCCTACCTACAGGCATGGCTAACAATGTCAACCCAGCTGGCATCGCGTACTACAATAACTTGATCGACGAAATGTTGAAATACAATATCACTCCCATGGCTACTCTATACCACTGGGATCTGCCCCAAAAACTACAGGAACTAGGAGGTCTCATGAACCCTCTGTTCAGCGATTGGTTTGAGGACTACGCGAGGGTTGTTTTCGAGAATTTCGGAGACAGAGTCAAGATGTTCATCACTTTCAACGAGCCTAGAGAAATATGCTGTGAAGGTCTGGAAGACTTGAACAAGGCTCCTTACTTGAACACGTCTGGTGTGGGTGTTTACTTGTGCGCCAAGAACCTGGTGGTTGCCCACGCTAAAGCCTACCACTTGTACGATAAAGAGTTCAGACCAACGCAGAAGGGGCAATGCGGTATCACGATTAGTGTCAACTGGTTCGCACCGAGTACTGATTCTGCTGAAGATCAAATTGCTGCTGAAGATTTACGCCAAAACCAGGTACTAAAATTACTTTTGACTTTGTAGGAGATGTAGCTGTCGCTGCACTAAACGTCAATTATTCTATTCGAATCTTCAATCATACCCTGCAACTAGACAATAAAAAAACTATTTACAAAACTATATTATCATTGATTAGTTTATAGCTATTTGTTTATTGCTATTTATCTATCGTATTTTTCTTGGAATACCCTGTTTTTGATACCCATATTATAATGGGGATGCATAAAATATGACTATTCCGCCATGTTTGGGAGTCCACCATATTGAATTCGAAATGACATAATTTTCAATCAATAGGTTAAATGAATTTTTAATTACAGGTGAAGTTAAAATCATCATCTCCTAACTATTTTGGGGTCGGCATCCATACAGTATTTTACATGAAGTGTCTGCCTATCTGACCTCCAAAACCCATTTAGTACTATAAAATATAATACCCCTTGGCAAGACGAGTGCATAGTTTTTTTTTGTAGACTTAACAGGAAATGATTCTTTTGTTTCCCCAGTGGGGCTTATACGCCGAACCCATCTTCTCTGCCGAGGGTGGTTTTCCAAAGGAGCTGTCAGACAAAGTCGCAGCAAAGAGCGCTGCACAAGGGTTCCCCCGCTCCCGCCTGCCTGAGTTTACTGATGAAGAGAAGGCTTTCGTCAGAGGATCTTCAGATTTCTTCGGCGTGAACCACTACACCACAGTCTTGGCATCAGCTACAGAGCATAAAGGAGTGCATGCTGTGCCCTCCATGCAGGATGATACTGATGTTGGCTACTATTGGGATGAAGATTGGCCAAAATCTGCGTCACCTTGGCTTGCAGTAAGTGATTTTTGATATTTTAACATTGGAATCTGAATTATAAAATATACATCGTGGAATTTGGAGATTTGGTAGTAAAGGCCTTTATTGTTTTAGCTGGAGAATAACCGTCATTGGAGAGTAACCACTTTTTTTTTAAATCGCGGTCATCATTCATGGTTTTTTTTTTGCGAGAAAATTGGCCTTTTCACACAAATCTTTTTTGATAGCAGTAGATGCTGTTGCTTACAAGGATCAAGTGTTTGCACGATTGGAAAACCTCAGGTTATTGAAGGCGACAGTCTACTCTTGTGGCTAGGTAGAGAGTTTCGGACCCGAAGACCTTCCTTATTTTTGTACAAAAATAATAATGTTATCTTATTATGTAATAAAGATATTAAGCGTACTGATATTTCGTGTGTGAGTCTCTTCTATAACTGACTGATTGACAAACTGTAGCCGATGAGATACTATGATAAATAACAGTGTTCTCACTTGATCTTGAGTTTATTATGTCTTATCGTGACAAGAGATGACAATGTATCGCGCAGACTCATCCATGATGCTCGGGTAGATGTATAGATCAAGTCAAAACTATCAAAAAACTGATGACCTTTTCATAATTTCAATACTTTTCTATTTCACTTTCAGATGGCTCCAAATAGCATGTATCACGCTCTGACCTACTTAAAGGAGAAATACAACAACCCAATAATCTACATCACTGAGAACGGCTGGGCCACGTTACCTGACAGTGGGCTGATAGATGATGACAGGATCACGTACTACAGAGCTTCGATGGAGAGCATGTTGGATGTCCTGGATGCTGGAGTGAACCTTAAGGGATATATGGCGTGGAGTCTGTTGGATAACATGGAGTGGTTGGAAGGATACATGTGAGTATGACTTTGATATCTTCATATTCTTAAGGCTTTGACATCTCGTTTCATGCGGGATGCGGGATGTGCGATGTTGCTCATCTGAGTGTGTCACTTTTACGTTTGAAATCAGAACGTTAAGGGCACATAATTATTTGGGGTTACGGGTTGTTCGAAAGAGATACTGTGGCCCCGGAACATAAAGGGACGAGGGAAGAAGGAACATGGGTGGGTTTTTATCAGTAAAAGTCTTACACTCCCTCCCGCTCCACCCAGACCAGGGAAAATTATTTGATGATTTATCATACGAAAAAAAGGGCACATCTATGATAAAAAGTACCCACTTGGATATAAGTCGTTACTGTAAGGGGATCTTACTGGGGATATGAAAAGTAAAACTGCTGAACTTAGGTAAGCAAGAGTACTATACACTCTTCCTTGTCAATAATGATATAGCTATTTAAACGGTCATGTAAATAATTTTATTGTATTGTGTACACTATTTATTATGTAGTTTTCGGTTTAAAAAATCACCAAGCTGGCGGTTGTTGGGCCAGTTGGTTGCGTTAGTTTTCAATTTTATCATATTTTTATAACTATAAATTTGATATTATAAGTAATTTTATTTAATAACAATTTGTCTCATTTTCGTTTCGCGAGGAATCGATTCCTACGTTTTTAATCTCTTAAATATATTGTCAGTGGCAGTACCTCAGCACGAATATTGCAAAGCCAAAAACAAAACAAAAAGACTTAAGCAATAAATTAATATAATTATTGTTTCTTCGCAGAGCCTGTTTCGGTCTATATCATGTGGATTACGAAGACCCTGCACGCACGCGCACTCCTAGAAAGTCCGCGTTCGTGTACAAACACATCATCAAGAACCGCTACGTTGACTACGAATATGAACCTGAATCTATGACCATGACCATCGATGAAGGTCACTGATGAAGACAGTGTTTATTTTTTCCTTGTCCTTATCGTGAAATGATTAAAAGACAGTTACACGTTTTTTGTCTACTTTCATTTGTTGTCAATTGAGTTTTTTTTTCTTTGATCAGCCGTCAAACAATTTAACTTTTACGTATCTAAGTTTGAAAAATAATGTTCCTATTAATATGGATAAACCTTGTAGAAAGCGGGGTTTTATTAAGATTTTGTAGGATTTTTTTTATGTTTGATCAAATAATGTTTTTCTTCTGACTATAATAAATGACTAATTATAAATTACTTTAGAAGCATTCATTAATATTTTTATTTTTTATGAATCCTTACTATTTATATATACCTATATAAAAGCGAAAGTGAGTTTGTTTGTTTGTTAATAGTTTGTTTGTTACGTCTTCACGCCTTAATGGCTAAACCGATTTTGATGAATTTTGGCACAGAGATAGTTGGAACCCTGGAGGCAGACATAAGCTAACTTTAAAAAAAAAAAGTGAAAGTGGGAAGAAAAGGGAAAACTTAGCATTGCTATTACACCTTATCTTACGCCTTATTCATACAAGGCGTAAGGGCAAAAACTACATGTAGCAGGTACCTGCAAATCAGGAAAAGGTTAATATATACGAGGATTACACACATTTTTTTATAAAACTGTGATCAGCGCGATCACCTCGCGCTCCACCAAATTATATTGAAATTAAATCACCATACCTCGATACCTGAGTTTTATTATAGAACACTGAAGTCCCAACAGTACAATAATAAAAGTCATCAATATAACCCTCTTAGTTAATTGAATTCCATTAGAAGACTATCTCATAAGAAATAAAATGGTACTTTATAACGCCTTAGTTCGCACGCCTAGAATTTGCCAGCGTGGTGTGGAACCCCCACTATGCAGTACACTCACAGAGAGTCTAAAGCATCCAGAGAGCCTTTACAAAACATTTATCATATTTGCTTTCGGTGGATTATCTGCCCGGTGTTATACGAACAACGTCTTCGATCGTATAAAACTTTTTTGCAAAAAATAAAACCGACTTCCAAAAAAAAAACTAAAAAGTGGAAGATAACTTTATTTCCGGAAGTCGGTGGCTTTTGTTGGTTTCGTTGACTTTTTTGCCACCGACTTCCGGAAATAAAGTTATTTTCCACTTTTTAGTTTTTTTTTTGGAAGTCGGTTTTATTTTTTGCAAAAAAGTTTTTTATTTCAGCATTTTTAGTTATAGTACTAGCTTCTGCCCGCGACTTCGTACGCGGATCCTGTTGCTCATGCCAGCGACAACGGAGTTGTCAAAATCGAAGATCTGAAACGTCTGATGTAGAATTCTAAGGCCCGGGAACGGGAAAACAACGGGATGAGCGAGACGATTGGAGTCATTCCAGATCTTTCATTTTTGTATGTCAACAGGAAATGCTCATCAGACTAAACAACGTTTGCTAAAACGTCATTCCTTAATATGTTATAGTGTCGCTGGGCTTTGGAGTTCCACAACAGGTGTTCCAGATCTTCAAATTTATTCGCACAGCAGAAAATGCTCTTCACGTGGAATATTTTTTGCTATGGCACCATTTTTATATCTCTTATATTTACTTTAGCTGGTCTGTTGCGGTTCGAGCTGCATCAGGTGTTCATTTTCCAAAATAAATTATGTATAGCCTAATGTTGCCCAGGCTTAATACCTGTACAACAAAAAACTTTTCTTACCGTTACTCCGCAGCGGATCCCAAGGTTACACTGAATTAACAATAATATTGCAACTAACTTTTAAAAAATTTCTTTATAAACTATATTTGGGGTTTTTCCTTCAGGAGCTAATATATAAAGACCGGAAGCATTGCTGACCCTTGAAAAAGCAACATAAAGTTGGCCATGAGAAAAACAGCCGGTTGTCAGGTCAACACCAGCGGCTTTAAGCGTCTGCCCTTGTGACTTGTTTATTGTCATGGCAAAGCAAGAAGTCACAGGGAACTGTGTGCGCTTAAATTGAAAGGGGAAATTGTTGGGGATGAGTGGTATGCGCGGTATGAATACAGTCTCACCGGCACCACACCCAGTGAGTATTGTAGCAACAATTACATTACGTTGTAAAGCGTTGACAATAAGACGGGTTCCGTTGCACAGTTTTGGTGGAGTTAAATTTCGCATGAGCATTATGGGAACGCCAACTTTAAGTCTTATTTTATGAGCAGGGAGACCACTCGCTGTAAGTGAATTGAGAAACTCAACTGGGTAATTAGTGGCGTCGTCCTGATCGACAATACTGTCGAAAGAAGTGTAAACCACTTCATCCCCTACGATATCCGCCAAAATTTTTTGATTAATTTTTGCAGCTTGATCATTTTTTGGGGTCAATATGGCGCGTTCACATAACCATGAATTTCCTTGATTTAGTATACTCTGAATGTTCCCAAATACCGATCGTATCAGTTCCTCTTCAGAGGCAACAATTTTCCCAAGTATTTCAGGAATATTCACCAGACCATTCTCTTCAGGAAGGACACCTTCCCCAACTTTCAATAATACTGCCGAAAACTCTTGGGCATGTGAATTACCGCCAAGTTGGGCTCTCATATTTATAGATAATTTGAGAATTTGTATTTGAGGCCATAGATGTGAATGTTTTAATGAGGCATTAATCTCATCTGCCCTAGTTCCACGGCTTATGACTGGAAGGGTTTGTCGAAAATCTCCCGAAAACAAAAGAGTTACGTTACCCATCGGCCTGTCATCTCGACGAATGTCTCGTAGTGTTCTATCCACAGCCTCTACTGCCTTTTTGTTTGACATAGTACACTCATCCCAGACAATTAGGCAGCAATCCTGAAACACTCTCGCTTTGTCACAGTTTCGTGTTATAGAGCAGGTTGGTGTTTCAGATTTGTCTAAATCGATTGGGATTTTAAACATTGTATGTGCCGTCTTTCCGCCTGGAAGTAATGTGGCAGCAATACCTGATGATGCTACGGCAAGAGCGATCTTATTTTGCCGTCTTATTTCAGCAAGGATTGCTCTCGTCAGGTAAGTTTTACCGGTGCCTCCTGGAGCATCTAAAAAAAACAGCTTCCCTTCGTTGTTTACGACACTTTGAACCACTTTATTAAATATTTCTCTCTGTTCTGTTGTGAAATTTGTCGTGCTTTCATTAACTACGGTGGCTAAATCTGTAGAACGGTAGCTTGTTTCAGCGATATACTCCCGATTAATGCGTGGCTGATTGGGTTCTGCTTGGGGAACAGGTAGGCCGTAAGTGCTAAGAGAGTTGCCTCCAATTGAATGAACAGTATCTTGTATGGAACAAAGAGAACTATTCAACACTCTGTCATCTGTTGGACTAATAGTGTCTTCCGCATTGCATCTTAGAATGCGTAAAAAGTCTTCAGAGAAAAATGTCTTGTACTTTTCCCACAATTTCAAAGGGTCCGAGAGTGCACAAAATACTAACATTATGGCAAACAAATTTCGTAAACTACTGGGGCTGTCACTGACACAGGCTTCCTCGAGGGTGTTGTCCCAGTGTTGATCATCGTCAAGGAGGTTAAGTGCCCTGCATGTTGCTTGAAACGAAAGATGCTCTACACCATCAACTGTCTTTAAAATAGAAAAGGAAGTTGGTCCATGAACAATATGGAGCAACAGGCGCAAGAAATAACATTCTCCATTGTTAGGATGCACTGTGTACACTCTGCCCAGAGCAGCGTCTTTGAAAATCCCTGGAAATCCATCAACTGGTTGACCACGTCGACGTCGATTGAAAGTACCTCTCTGTTTATCGTAGGTATAATAAGATGGCACCTGGTCATAGGTCAAAGTTTTTGCAAAGTCGTCCTCTTGACATAACTTGAAAAATGCCAATAGTGTCGTTTGACGTGGATTTTCTATACGGTCTCTAACATTGTTGGGATCAAAATAAATGCGCTGGCCATTTTCCAAGTGAACGTCTAAATGCATGACCGTGGGATGGCGTTCATGGATAGGAAATCCCAATATTCGCCAAATACCTTCAGAAGTACTTATGTATCGACCGGATTGGTACCTGGTTACTTCATCTCGGTCCATGCCCTGTAAAGCAAATGAAGCTTGGTCACTCCCTTTGTTAACATACTTACAGATATATTTTATGGATTCTACACTGCTGCAAATTTCCACATTTATGTGTGCACTAAATATTTTGGACAAAATTGGTGAATAGGGGACGACCCAACTATTATTTACAGAAATCTGTTGCCCACGTACCCTGACATCCGCAGTGAATCCACCCTGTTGTGGTGACCGTCGTCGATATAATGGATATCCATTTTCACCTGTTACCGTTTGTTCTTTTATTGCACGCGGATATTTCTTCGCACAACGATTACCGTGCATGCATGGAGAGTCCCTGTTTATAGTGCCGCAGGGGCCGTGTACCATGTGTGTTTTAACAATATTATACAATAGAGGATCTTCATCTGGATTTGGAAACTCTGCACTTATTAATTTGTCGATGTCGTTGGGACGCACTTTTTCATGCAACCAAAGTAGAATGTGTGCATGTGGCAAACCACGTTTCTGCCATTCTACGCTGTACATGTAACACAGAGTTGTTCCAAATATGCTATCTTTAGTTAATAGGTCCATCATTAACTTCAATTTTAAATGGAAAACTCTTGCTATCAAATCATGTCGATCGAACGAAACTTGTCCTGCACATAGTTCTCGAGTAATTTCATCCCATTTTGGATTAGTCGTGAACGTTATAAAAAGATCAGGTCGACCATATTTCCGAACGTAGCAGAAAGCGTCTTGAGTACGCTCGTGCATATAACGGGGACCACCGGTGAAACTGGAGGGCAGAATAACTAAACGGCCTAAGTTTTCTATTTCTGCATCCTGCTGCATGGCGTCCCGCAAATGCACGTATTCTTCAGCTCGTAAACGCCTCTGGTTTGTACGTATATATACCAATCGCTCCGTTTCAATTTTAGCATACATGTCTACAATAAACTGGCTAAATAGACCACGAAACCTTTGCAAATAAATGAAACGATTGAATCTGATTTGTAGAAGATAAGAATAAAATTGTTGAGCTGAAACTTTTTTATTTAAATTTACTTGTCTTGTGGCAGGTTGAACTTGATTAATGGCGAAGTTATAACCATTATCTCCATGGCAATAAATTAGAGGGTACTGTAATGCATCGTAAGATCGATGTGTTTCATAAATGCGTTGCAGGCGATTATCTTGTGTACGTAACACTATGTCACGTCGCTCACATTCTTGATCAGCCAAAACCACTGCAACTTCATTTGTTACTGGAGCATTGTATCTGCCACGATGTCCAGTAACGGGTCGTTTATCAGCATCAATCACAAACTTATAACTATTGCTTTGTCCAGGGGGGATAGATTCTAATGCAGATTTAAAACTGTGCACGTAGGGATTTACTTCATGCAACATACTTTGAAGCAGTGAAATCAGACTACTGTTTAATTGTGGAAAATGTTGGTTTCTAATATTTGCCTGATCTTGATAATTCGATACGAAATATATTTGGAGAAACTTGGGATCATTTTCTGGCAATAATGAACCAATAAGGTGGTAAACTTGGCCTTGTATTTTAAATGTTGGCATAAATGGCCCTTCCGAAATCTGTTTCGCACCAAAAGACGTCATTTGAAAGGCATTATTGTATGAACGGATGTTGTCCAAGAAATGTTTTGACTGTGGATGGTCACCGATTAGCAGTGATCTTAATATTTCTGGAGGATTTTGTAATACTTCAATATGTACTTTCCCACCTGCGCAACACATACCGTTTGTTTCTTTTTGCCATTTAACAGCTTCACAAAATGTACAATTTTGAATCATACCTCCGATGGCGGAATATGAGGCGTAGTCAATCATAGGAGTATACGTAAATGCACTCCGTTCCTTATCAACCCAAGGAAGGTCGCCATGCCCTACGGCGATAGCTTGAGACACATCCGATTCTTCAGATGATATCGACATTCTGTTCAGAGAATGACGAAGGCGATCAGAATTCAAACGTTCGCTTCGTTCTTCTTCTGTCTCTTCATGCCGTACTCCAGCAATTCTTTCTCTTTCACTTTCTAACTGATTATGAATATTTTGCTGTGTGCGTGTTCGGGACAATGTATGATAATCTCGATCAGCAGTTAGTCGCGCATCACGTTCATCACTCGTTTCAAAAGACCTGTTAGTAGATGTGCGAATTCGCTGAGAACTCAAGCGTGATTCTGTATCGGTAAACGTCTCCGACTCGCGAGACAATGCGTGACGTTCACGATCAGCGGAGAGCCGCGCATCATGTTCCGCACTTGTCTCTAGAGACCTAGCAGTAGATGCATACATACGCTGAGAACTCAAGCGCAATTCTCTATCAGTGAACGTCTCCGACTCGCGAGACAATGCGTGACGTTCACGATCAGCCGAGAGCCGCGCATCATGTTCCGCACTTGTCTCTAGAGACCTAGCAGCAGATGCGTAGATACGCTGAGAACTCAAGCGCAATTCCCTATCAGTGAACGTCTCCGACTCGCGAGACAATGCGTGACGTTCACGATCAGCGGACAGTCGCGCATCATGTTCCGCACTTGTCTCTAGAGACCTAGAAGCAGATGCATAGATACGCTGAGAACTCAAGCGCAATTCTCTATCCGTAAACGTCTCCGACTCGCGAGACAATGCATGACGTTCACGATCAGCGGACAGTCGTGCATCATATTCTTCACTGGTCTCTAGAGACCTGGATGTTGATGCATAAATACGCTGAGAACGCAAGCGAGCTTCGCGATCCAAAGAGGTTTCTACGGAGCGAGTTACAGCCTGATGCTCTCGAACAGCATCAAGTCTATCCTGACGCTCTTCGGTAGATTCTTGGGATCTTATGATCCTCAATCTTTTAGCTCCTTTGGAACGTAGGGAAAGATTTGACCTCTTTCTAGGCATGGTTATAGTTTTATTCTGAAGATACCTGATCAATTAAAATCTAAGTGACTGCTCCCCTGCGTTACCGGGTAGGCTACCGTGTCACGAAGATAAATGGAAAAGGAAATTAAGCACTCAAATAACATAAGCCCGAAGGCATATTTATACAATAAAATAAAAAAATAAATGGGAGTTTTAGCCAGTAGAGTAAAATTTTCAATGATTCATAGAATTTTCATTGAAAATCAGTCCTAAACTGTTACCGCCTTCACCGCGTGGAGGTACTCCCAGCTTATGTTATTTTATAATTATACAGTAAAATTAGTAACTGCTTTGATTTCCACATCAGGTATTCCAGATCTACAATCTTTATACGTCAACAGAGAGTGCTCATCAGGCTGAACAACTCTTGCCTATATGAGTAATAGTATAGTTGGGCTCTTGGAGTTCCACATCAGCTGTTCCAGATCTTCAAATTTTATACGATGACAGAGAGTGCTCATCAGGTTTAACAACTCTTGCTAAGACGTTATTCCTATATATGTTATAGTTCAGCTGGGCTGTTGAAGTTCCACATCAGGTGTTCCAGATCTTCAAATTTATTCTCTTAGCAGAAAATGCTCATCACGTGAAACAATTTTTGCTATGATACCATTTTTGTATCTCTTGTAGTTTAGCTGGTCTGTTACGGTTCTGCGCCAGGTGTTCAAGTTTCCAAAATAAATTATAGCCTATGTCCTGGCCAGACTTAATACCTATACAACAAAAAAAGAATCATTCAAATCCGTCCAGTAGTTCCGAAGATTAGCGTGTACAAACAAACAGACAAACAGACACACAGACAAACAGACAGATTTTTTTTTTTCGTTTCGTGCTCTATTACTGTTTCTGAATCCCCCTCAATTATTATTTTTTTAATTTATTCAATGTACAGACACAGTTTTTTTACTGTTTTATTATATGTATAGATTATGATATAATTCGCAAACACGGTTATTTTTAGCTTTTTAGTGCGTAGGTCCCGTCTTAAATACAAGCTTTAGTTCCACATCTCGCTATAGTATCAAATACTTTCTAAATTATGCTTTAGTTTAAAAGCAATTCAGAAATCCTATGCATCATCGCCTAGGGGATACAGTTGATACTTGATCTGATGATTATGTTTCTTAATGAGGTGAGGGGAGGGGAGGGGGTACGGGCACCCTGCTCCCACTCGCCTGCCTACCCTGGCGAAACCCATACTTATACATGTGATTGCAGCAATCACGGCAGATTTGCGGTCATTTATTGAAGAGTTCCGTTGTATATCACTGAAAATCTATCACCAAATTAAAATACAATCACCTCAAAAAACTGCGATGACCTTCCAAATCATAGTGCATAGCGTTTTTTGTTCATTTGTCTTCGACAACCTCTAAAATGATATCATCAACGTAGACGAAGTCAATCTAATACGCATTATTAAAGATAACTCAAAAACTTATAAACTAAACTAAACTTATGGGACCGAACGACAACCACCAGCTTTCGAATAAAAAAAGAATCATCAAAATCGGTTCACCCAGACCAGAGTTATGAGGTAACAAACACAAAAAAAATATATATAAAAAAAAAAATTCGAATTGAGAACCTCCTCCTTTTTTGAAGTCGGTTAAAAATGAATACTCTGCGCGATCGACGACTGACACAGGACCTCATATTTTTCTTCAAATTAGTAAATAATAAATTGAACAGCGATACGTTAGTTGAACAAATTGGACTAAAAGTAAAATAAATAGACTCTCCTCTCTCCTCTAAATAGACTCAGTCGAGAGATGAATTGTTTTATAAAATCCGCATCACACGTTGGTATACACCATGATTCATTAAATTCCTTTAAGACCCAAATACTTATGTCTCAAAATCAATCTCCTAAGAACTTGTAGTTTTAGTAGGTAATAAGCCACCTACATCTGGCAACTTGCCTACCCAAATTGGATTCTATTGATTTTAATTTATAATTTAATTTAATTTTGATCTCATTTGTGTTTCCTTTTGTAACAAGTTTCGTTTTTTTTTGTCTTATGTTGTCTTCTGTTATACCCTAAAGAAATTGTATTTTTTGCTGTTTTTAATAATAGTTTTTTTTATTATAAATACATTAATATTCTTGTTATTACTCATTATGTAAAAATGTTGATTAACCTGTAATTGGCAACTGTATAAGTCCAATACAGTGAAATTTTTATTTTTTAAGATATTTTTATACAGAAGCTGTTGGTAACCTTTTTAATAAAAAAAAATAAATCGATAATCTCATGAATCAGTCACTTAATAGGATTACATAAATTTAATTAAAGGGATATAAGATTATTTCAATGGTTCCAACTCTGATTTTTTTTTACGTTGCGATTTTTATTTTGATCAACAAACAACTTGACATTGACCTGCAAATTTGAATTTCGCGGGCTATTGTTGCTCTCCAAACAGTGCATGCAATCTGAAGCGAATGAAATTACTCTATAATAAGTGTTTCTACATCCACACTACCCGATTATATTACTGTACTCTGTGATCCATATGCATACATGCACGTATACATTCTAACAACAACAAAGCATAAACATAACTTTCTTTTTAAGTACAAGCCATAAATAAATCTTTTTGTTGTCTGTGCAAAATGTCAATGTTCCGATGTTCCATCCTTCTTTATGGTCAAAAGTGACAGTAGAACAATCAGAGGTGGACGTTGATTACTCATTCGCCAATAATGTGGAGTTTTTTAAAAGTAAATTAATATTAACAACAAAAATAAACATTGGCTCGTGTATTGTTTTCACTTGTGATTGTTTTATGGAAAATTAAATAAAAATGCATCGTCGCCGAGGACCGAACTTCACATACGTGAGCGGATGTGTGAAATACATGATTTTTGTATTGAATTTTATATTCTGGGTGAGTTATTACTTGTTTTAATTTTGATGACTTAAAAGTATGATAATTAAAGTAGATTTTTTCAGTGAAATTCGGTTTTTTCAATATTAGAGAGTATAAAATTGCGAGATTTCATTCATGATTGTTTGTGTGTGAATCATTGTTTTCGGTGAAACATGTAACCATGGGAAATCTGCCACACAGTGTCAATTCTCGACCGCATCCGTCCTCTTTTGTTCCTGCCTTTGTAGCGATAATGTGATAAAAAACCTTATTGTTCGAAATAAAAAGTAAAACTTTTAACTCTGATATATATCTATGTGTTGAGGACAAAAGATTCTCATAAACAATTGGACAGTAGTCATAATAATCGAGAAATCAATACCTTTTTGCTAACAGGAAGGCAAAGCAATATTAAACTGTCTTGTTATTTGAGATAACAATGAAAAAATGCCTTCAGTGTGCATCACTACTAAATTCTCAGAAGAGAAGTCATCTGTGATGTCATAGTTTATTATTGAAGAACTTCAGTCTTTATAAAATTAAGTTGTAACTTTTTGGATCGTTTTTTTTTTACTTTGTCTCTTTTCTGTTTTTGTGATTCTGTCATAAATTGAGAAACTAAATCTGCAATGAAATCCTTTTAATGTTGCTATATTTCTTAAAATACTGTTATTACTTGCTAAATATTCTCCAGGGTTAGATAGTTTATAACCAGTTTACACGTGATATTGTCAAAATTGTGGTATCTCTCGTCCACAAAAGCCATTAATGAAGAGTTGAAGTTGAACTTCAGTCTTATTTTCTTGTTGTTTAATTTTTTTGGGTTGGGAGTTCTCTACCTACCTAGAATAAAATAGATAAATAAATTATTAAAATGGATAATCTCAAATCACTTAATAATTCTGCTTTATATTATACATACTAATTTCTTGTAAGTACATAGTATTCATTACCATTGCAATGTTGCAGGTACTTAATACAAGAAGTTATAAATATAATATTAATAACTAGCATTATTTATGATATTTAAATAGTAAAAATGATAAATATCCTGTTAATAATGTTATAAATAATATATTATCAGATACAAGTTGTAACAAAATGAATGTAAGATCTCCTGTGTGGTCTCTCGGACCATGGTCCATGCAACAACTACAACAACTTTAAATAAATGTCCTTTTTTTTGTATTGTTTGTCGTGTCATTAAGCTCCTTGGGTTATGAGCTGAGCTACACGATAACTGACAAATGCTTGCACTGACTGGACAGGTCCACTCAATCTGTGCGGTGCTTTCTTAAAAAGACCATTTCAGACACTATCTGCATAGTCCTCATGTAAGTTGACCAAGATTTTTTGTCTGGACCTTAAAAGAGACTATGACCTCTGAGTTTGTTTCGGCTGTTTCTTCTCAGAGTAGTCGGGTACGAAACACCGACCTCATCTACCTACTTGCAAAATAAACATCATTTATCACTATACTTACTACAAACATGGTATATTTTCTAACATGTGTAGGTTAGAAAATATACTATGGTCAAATGATAATAATCTATGAAATAACCACATTTTTTAATAAGTAGGACAAATTACCTAATACACAATGTTCAAATCTTTTTATTCCTTATCTATAGGAAAAAATATTCAAATCCCACTCGTTATCTAAACGAACAGTGGGATTTAAATTGGGTATTTGACTATTATTTCCTATGACCATGCATAAAATTGATAAAATTAGTAGAATGAAATTGATGTGTAGTACTTTGTTTCCTTTTCCTGTCAATTAGATAGATTGTCAGTGAGAACCAGGGTTTTGTAACACTATTCTGATTTAAAAGAGTGTCCATGGAGTTTCTTGCCCATTTCCGCCCCTAAGACTACCCACTGACCCATTCTTCTCCATAGAGATCTACCCTTTGGAATGGGCAACTACAGTACTTTCACAGTTATTATGCCTTGTGACTGGGACTATAGCTCCATTTTTATTGTTGTCAATGTTTCGACAGTTCAAAAGTGCCTGTAATTGGCCTACTTGAAATAAATGATTTTGATTGAGAAGGTATTCATTATATTCCATACAGAAACACACAGTTTTCCTATGTGGGTACCGTAGGCGGAAACATTCCAATGCTGCCTGGGTAATCCTTGCATTATTTAAGTTATCCTTATATGCCTTGAGGAGCTTAATGAGCTTAAGGAACTGGCACAACATTAATTTAATTGGCCTTAAATTTTGCTATTTGTATGTTGTCATCTTTGGCAGGGCAGACGCAAACATGGTCCCACTGGTACCTCATTTGTCTGAAAATGAAAATAAAAAACTTTTTTTTAATTGTTTACCCTCACTAGGAACTTCTCCTGTATCGTGGGTGCGTTTACAAACATTTAAACTCACATACACAAACAGCCAGACCCGGAACAACTATCTGAAGGCCATACAAATATTTGCTCCGTGCGGGAATCGAACCCGCGACACGCAGCGCATCAGTCTATCGCTCAGCCACTGCGCCAAAGTTTTTTTTTAAAGAAACTTCCTTATTGTACATAACATGTCCAATTTGACGACACGGTTGGCGCAGTGGCTAAGCGTTTGACTGCTGCGCTACGTGTCGTGGGTTCAATCCCCGCACAGAACAAATATGTGTATGACCTGCAGATAGTTGTTACGGGTCCGGCTGTTTGTGTATGTGAGTGTAAATGTTTGTAAACGCACCCACGATACAGGAGAAATTCCTAGTGTGGGGCGAAGTTTTTCATGAGTGTTCCCCTGAAAAGGGGGTTAGTAGAATTGTATCTACCTAAAAGAAATTAATTTTATTTTCAGTTATTTGGGGGTCTGCTGATCGCAGTTGGTCTTTATGCATTCATCGACAAATGGCAAGCCACAGGACTAATAAAAGTAAGTTTATTCATAACATTTATTGTATTACTAGCTTTTGCCCGCGGTTTCGCTCGCGTTAAATTCGGGGTAACACAGTTCCCTATTCCTGATTTACAGGTACCTGCTACCTGTAGTTTTTGCCCTTCCGCTTTATTTATTGTAATAGCAATGCTAAAATGTTTTCCCATTTCTTCCCTCTTTCTTCCTCATATCTCAATCTTTTTAAAAAAAAAATAGCCTTTGTTCGTCTCCAGGATTCCAACTATCTCTGTACTAAAATTCATCAAAATCTGCATAGCCATTTAGGCGTGAAGACGTAACAAACAAACTCACTTTCGCTTTTATAATATTAGTAAGGATTGCACACCTAGACCTAAACGGAGAAAACTCAAAAATCATGATGTTCTATCGACCAATGTAGTTGAATGCTCAGTGATCATGCGCAACTATCTAATATATATTTACATACAGTGACATTTTACTACCTATTTATAATCTGTAAAAAGTAAAACCGACTTTCAAAAAAAAAACTAAAAGTGGAAAATACTTACTTCTCCTTATTAATGAATTAATTATCCTATTAAGAAGCGGCCATTTTAGACCCTCGAATTTTAAACTAAGCACCTTTGTACAGACGCCTGCACATCAAGCTACCACAATCTGTCAGATTTCTTTGATAGATTTTCGACTTTATTTCTAAAGTATTAGGTTCAAGGTTCATTTGGAAAAATTGACAGTTTCGGGTAGCTTGACCTGTTGGCGTCTGTACATTATGCTTACACATATTGTCAAAATAAACTCGCCACTCAAACGAAATAGTCTTAATGAATAAAAATCGGACGTCTCAGTAAAAAGTTATGCGTGGTCATACATAAAAAAAAAACAAATATACATGTCGAATTGAGAACCTCCTTTTTTTCGTCGGTTAAAAAAACAAATGTGTCATAACGGATGTGGGTCCATTTTTCCCGTCATTCAGCCTCTTATCACCGAGATAGACTAGGTACAACAAAGGTCAAATCTATAAATTGATCATTTTGTTTTTTTTTTTGAGAACAAGGAAAATTTTATCTAATTCAGCGGTTTTTGCATGCTCTGGTTTAATAGTATTATTCTTTGACAAGAAAAATACCTAATATGAGTAATGACAGCTTTACGAATCGATCTGTCCCTATAGTATAGGTTAATGATCTCCTAAAACTAGTTGCGAGGTTACGGGTTGTTCGAAAGAGATACCGCGGCCCTGGAACATAAAGGGAAAAAGAAGGAACATGGGTGGGTTTTAGTTAGTAGAAGTTTGATACTTCCCCCCGCTCCGCCCAGAGCGGGGGAAGTTATTTGGTGATATCCTATGAACAAAAATAAAATCCGCAAAAACAGCGGTGTAAAAAATAGATTATGTGGGCTTCAGCGGAAAATCAGCGCCAGGTGGCGGCCTTGTGTTGCCATTCGGCATTATGCTGACCTGAGACTCTTCCCTCCGGTCCGTCCAGAGCGGGGAAACTTATTTGCTGAATTCCCATACTTATTGTATTTTTTAAACGTTGCCCCACTCTAGGAATTTCTCCTGTATCGTGGTTACGTTTACAAACATTTAAACTCACGTACACAAACAGCCAGTCCCGAAACAACTATCTGTAGGCCATACAAATATTTGTTCCGTGCGGGGATCGAACCCGAGACACGCAGCGCTGCAGTCGATCTCTCAGCCACTGCGCCAACCATCCATCGAATCTCTTTCGAACAACCCACCACCGTGATAGGACAACGCCTTAAAGTTACGCCTTAAAGTAAATACGTCAACAAATAATTACGTTATAGAACAATTAAATTCTCATTCACTATTTATGCTGCCTGTTTCAGATTCCGATATAATAAAAATAATTAGCAGCCTCAAAAATACAAATACTGTAGGATATGATGGCATATCAACGAAGGTATTAAAGTATGTAAAGGAACTTATAGCGCCACTCCTATCACATATAATTAATTTTTGCATTTCTGATGGTGTATTCCCAACTAGCCTAAAAAAAGTCATAATTAAACCGCTTTTTAAAAAAAATGATAGGACTGATATCCGAAATTACAGACCTATTGCAAAAATATCAGTGTTTTCAAAAATTTTTGAAAAGGTTATTTATAATTCAATTTATTCGTATTTTGAAAAATTCAAACTCTTTTGCAATGAACAAAAAGGCTTTCGAAAAAATACTAATATTAATATGGCTCTATTTGATTTGTTATCCAGTATAATGGCTTCTGTAGATAAAGGGAACCCTGTATGTGCTTTACTGACAGATATGACGAAAGCATTTGATTTTGTGGATCATAAGATTCTAATACAAAAATTACATAACCGTACGGCATTAGAGGAAACATCCTAAAACTCCTAGAATCGTATTTGAGTGAGAGAACTCAGTGTACAGAAATCACCAGAATTTGTCCCAGTACCAAATTGGAAACCAAATACATCTCCAAACCCAGGCACATAAAATACGGAGTACCTCAAGGCAGTGTACTGGGGCCACCACTCTTCTTAATTTATATAAATGATCTCCCAAAAACCATAGATCATAAAATGGTACTGTTTGCAGATGACAGCACGGCTATTGTAGAATGCACTAATCTTAATAATTATCAAATTGACATAAATAATACTCTAAATGACATTATAAATTGGCTTGAAAAAAATAATCTTGTAATTAATTTAAATAAAACAAAAGTTATACACTTCCACCAGCGACGCAAGAATCCACCTGTTAGTATTAGCTATAATAACTGTAGAATAGAAGAAGTTACCAATGCTAAATTCTTAGGAATAAATATAGATGATAAACTGAATTGGAAACTTCACTCTGAGGAAATTGGAAAACGTCTAAGTAAATCTGCATATCTACTATTCCAACTATCAAAGAGAGTGAATTCTGAGACACTGTTAACAGCCTATCATGGACTGGTCGCATCAGTTTTAAGATATGGTGTTATTTTTTGGGGGCAGTCAACCAATAGGGAAGACATATTTAAGATGCAAAAAAGATGTATAAGATCAATGTGTGGCCTGAGATCAACGGATAGTTGTGCTCCTCATTTTAAGGAATTAAAAATATTAACCCTGCCATCATTATACATACTGGAAACGGCACTTTTTGTGAAAATAAATCCACATTTGTTTGAAAAGTTTTCCTTGGTTAAAAGAACTCCAATGCGTGCCCAGTATGAGAACTTGTTTTGTCCAATTAAGTGTAAGACAGCATTATTGAAGAAGAGCTTATTTGGTGTTGCTCCAAAAATCTATAATAAAATACCCAACAAAATGAAATGTTTGCCATTAAAAAAATTCAAACAGTCTCTTCAGTCTCTACTGATAGACAAATGTTATTACAGTGTGGATGAATTTTTAAATGATAATTGTTTGTAGATATGAATAATTCTGATTTGTTTTTTATTTTTTAATTTATTTGACATTATTATTATTTGTTTGTTTTAAATGATAATTGTTTGTAGATATGAATAATTCTGATTTGTTTTTTATTTTTTAATTTATTTGACATTATTATTATTTGTTTGTTTTTTTTGCCATTATTTTTGACATAGTATAATTATTTTTGTTTTATTTGGTACTTTTAATAGACATATTATCCTAATTGCAATTTTCATTTTAATTGACATAAGTATATGTATTTTTTAAATTTTTATTGACATTTTAGTAATTAATTTTAATATTTTGTTTTTTATTAATTTTATCTTTTAATGTGTTTTTTTTTTTTGTATATTGGAATTTTTAAATTATAATTTTAATTTGTATGTCGGTATGACAAGACATAGCAAGAACAAGCTTTACTTAGAACATCCTATTAATGTAACTACCTGTGTCTTACAAATAAATAAATGATTATGATTATGATTACGTTTCGTAAAATGTTGCGTCAATGGGACAAAATACGAGAATGACTCCTGCACTTACACAACATTCTGTCGATTAACTTTGTTAAATAAGCAGTGACGCACTTATTACAAAACGAATTTTTAACGCAGATGCAACCGGCCCTAATTTGCACATCGTACATCGTGCTGTCAACCAAGACTTTTTAGATCGCGCTGCAGTTAAAAGCAACTTTAATCCTTACAAATAAAGTTCAGTGAGCGCTACAACTTCATTTTTTAATTCTTTCAATAGTAAAAGTTATTTTGAAATTTACTTTATTTGATTTAGTACGAAGTTGATATTTTATAATAGACTTTTTTACTATTAGTACTAGCGACCCGACCCACTTCGCGCAGGTGTAATGTAGATACTAATTTTATACACTAGCTTTAGCCCGCGACTTCGCTCGAGTTAAATTCGGGTTAACACAATTCCCCTTTCCTGATTTGCAGGTACCTGCTATCTGTAGTTTTTGCCCTTGCGCCTTATTTATTATAATAGCAATGCTAAGTTTTCCCATTCCTTCCCTCTTTCTCAAAAATCTCTCTTTAAAATAGCCTATGTCCGTCTCCAGGGTCCCAACTGTCTCTGTACTAAAATCGGTTTAGCCATTTAGGCGTGAAGACGTAACAAACAAACTAACTCACTTTCGCTTTTATAATATTAGTAAGGATTACTTCCGTAATCCTACTTCCTACTAATGTTATAAATGCGAATATTTGTGAGGATGTATGGATGGATGTACATGTATGGGTGTTTGTTACTCTTTCACGTCAAAACGGATCTTGATGAAATTTGGCACAGAGGTAGATTATGGTCTGGAATAACTCATAGGATACCTTTTTTTCGTATGACGCGGGTGAAGCCGCGGGCGCCAGCTAGTTTGGTTTAATGCCCTTTTTTCGCTAAAGGCTCATAAAAGCTGCTCTGTTTGATCTTTAGGTTAAACCACACTTGCCTAGGTTGGTCTGGGGATGACATTCCGAGCCTCCGAAAGCACGTTAAGCTGTTGGTCCCGGCTGTCATTTGTAGATCTTTGACAGTCGTTACAGGGAGTCAGTGTCCCGAAAGTCTGACAACTGGTCTTACCAAAGGTATCGTATTACTCAGTACGAAGTGGGTTGTGGAGGTCAGATTGGTTGTCGCTCCATGTAAAATACTGGTATTATAGCCCAATATGGTTGGGAACAAGGCTTGACAGATGAAGATTCCCTTTTTGCGATATTATGCCCTTCTTTCGTTATAACTCAGTCCCAATGTATACCTATTTACCTTGTTCTATGGTATTACCTGTTTGTACTAGTAATTGGCTATATATTCAATTGTTATCCTCATGTCTTGAAATGCTCTGTTGGATTTTGAACGCTTGGCAATTCGCCGAGAGTTAAAATTCCAATAATGCATTTTTATCAAAGTACTATCTGTGCCCAGCGGGTTCACCCGCTGCTCACTTAGGGGTATGAAAAATAGATGTTGGCCGATTCTCAGACCTATCCGATATGCACACAAATTTTCGTTGAAATATATAAATAATAAATAAAATAAATAAATATCTTGGGACAACTCACACACGGCTATCTGATCCCAAGCTAAGCAGAGCTTGTGTTATGGTAACCAGACAACTGATATACATACTTATATAATTTATAAATACATACTATATCATAAAATCAATCAAAAAATCAAAATCAAAATATTTTTATTTTACATAGGCCTACATGGGCACTTATAAAACGTCGAGAAAAGATGCACGGTTCGGGTTGGTCGTTTCCTATGGAGAAGAACCGGCAAGAAACTCCATGGTTACTCTTTTAAAATCATTTAGTTTTACAACACATACATACATAGATAAATCACACCCAGACACAGAACAAACAATCATGCTCATCACACAAAGTTTGTCCTGGGTGGGAATCAAACCCACGACCTCCGGCTCAGCAGTCAGGGCCACTAACCACTAGACCAACAGGCCCGTCAAATCGGTCCAGCCGTTTCCGAGGAGTATAGGAACGAACATTGTGACACGAGAATTTTATATATTAGATTAGACTAGCTGTGCCCAGCAGTTTCACCCGCTGCTCAAGTCCCCTTCACACTTAGGGGTATGAAAAATAGATGTTGGCCGATTATCAGACCTATACCCGATATGCACACAAAATTTCATACAAATCGGTCCAGCCGTTGCGTTGGAGTTTGATAACAGTCACCGCGACAGGACAATTTTATATCCTTCCTATTATAAAAGCGAATGTTTGTGACGATGTATGTTTGTTGCTCTTTCACGCAAAAACTTGAATGGATTTTAATAAAACTTCACAATAATATAGCTTACATTTCAGAATAACACATAGGCTTGAAATCATAAAGATATATTGTATATTTTATCACCACGCGAGTGAAATTGCGGGGGATCTCAAAAATCTCAAGTTTGCGCACTTTTGTGATCTTACGTAAAAAACATGAAGACTCCATACCCTCCCAAATCGTCGCTATTTTGAACAACAGACAAACAGTTTTTTTCTGTTTGCTTTGCAGCTGGACACCGTCTACGATGTAATGCTGAACATAAGTCTCCTGATTGCCCTGCTCGGTGCCGTCGTGTTCGTTGTGAGCTTCGCGGGCTGCGTTGGCGCACTCCGAGAAAACACGTGCTTGCTCAAGTTTGTAAGTAAAAAAAAAATGTAAATGAAATTGTTTTTTTTTTAACTTATTTATTTAGGTTAACCAACAATTGTTTACACGTTACATTTCATTTAAAATTACACGAGATACCATTATAAGTGCAACAATTACTTACAGGCTAACACCACATGCATAAATTTATTTAAATTTAAATTCTTTAAAGAAGGATGAAAGAAATAAAAATAAGTTTTTTAAAGAAAAGAAAATTTGAAAATCTTTTTGCCTTGTTGAGTTTAGTGGTTGACCTTCGATGTCAGCAAAGCAGAGGGGCCTGCTAGGGCCACCGCCTGCCGGGGTTGCGGGTTGTTCGAAAGAGATACCGCGGCCCCTAAACATAAAAGGCAAAAAAAGGAACATGCTACGCCGCTTCGCGGGGGAAGTTATTTGATGAATTCCCATGCAAAAACAAAGCAGTGTCTCATGAAGGCTTATGTAGAATTACTTAAAATGTCGGGAAAAGGTGCACGGTTCGGGTTGGTCGTTTCCTATGGAGAAGTACCGGCAAGAAACTACATGGTTATTCTAAAATCATTCAAAACATTTAGCAAATAACTGTTTTTGCAAGAAACCCAAATTGTCGCCCGTATTATTTATTTCTATGACAATAGTGTGGTGTTATCTGGTTCTTATCAGTGCACCAGTAGTTTGTGTTGTGTTATCAACTCGCCTATACTTAGCGTATATTTATAAGGCTGTTGTTAACGGACACATTAAACTATTGGCTTAATAATAACAGGCATTCGGATCAATCTTCAGGTTAAGCTGCTCTTGCCTGCAAACAAACGTTTGTGGATGGGTGTCATTTTTTTTTCGTAAAACGTTGCTTCACACTTGGTTTTTCCCGTATCGTGGGTGCGTTCACAAACATTTAAACTCACATACACAAACAGCCAGACCCGAAGCAACTATCTGCAAGTCATACAAATATTTTTTCTGATTGGGAATCGAACCCGCGACACGCAGCGGTCGATCGCTCAGCCACTGCGCCAACCGTGCCGTCAACATTACATTACATCCCGAGTTTTTTTCGTGTCATGGAAAGCACGTTAAGTCGTAGGTTCCGGTTGACGTTCGAAGAGTTTTGACAGTTTTTACAGGTAGTCAGTGACCTAAAATACTGACAGCGAGTCTTACCAAGTGGCATCGTATTAATGAATTCAGCTGCATCCAGTTAGACTGGAAGATGGAAGTCTAACAGCGAGTCTTACCAAGTGGTATCGTATTACCCAGTACTAACTGAGTTGTCAGATAAGAAGTCGCAACATGTAAAATAGTAGAATTCAGCTGCATCTAGTTAGACTGGAAAATGGAAGCCTGACAGCGAGTCTTACCAAGTGGTATCGTGTTTATTGTTGTACTAGCTTCCGCCCGAGACTTCGTCCGCGTGGTATAGTTACTTTGGGTTAACGCTAACTTTGGCCGCGTGATGATAAAAAAATGTATCTTTCTCTTCCCTCTTTTTGCCCCTTTTCTCCCTTTTTTTAGCCTATGTCCTTCTTCAGGGTCCCAACTATCTGTACCAAAATTCATCAAAATCGGTTTAGCCATTTAGGCGTGAAGACGTAACAAACAAACAAACTAACTTTCACTCTTATAATATTAGTAAGGATGAGTTTTTCCGGTCTAAATGTAATGAAAGTAGGTACTCTAACCTCACAGCGTCGTTCCAAATGGTCGTGGTTTCGATTCCCGGGTAACGTGTAACTTGGTTTTAGTAAACCCTTTTTTTTTTTTTTTTTTTTTTTTTTCGGGTGGGAAATCATCCAATGACTTCCCCCGCTCTGGGTGGAGCGGGGGGGCATGTCAGACTTGTACTGACTAAAACCCACCCATGTTCCTTCTATTGCCCTTTACGTTCCGGGGCCGCGGTATCTCTTTCGAACAACCCGCAACCCCGGCAGGCGGAGGCTCTGGCAAGCCCCTCTGCTTTGCTGACTCTCTTTGAGGCGCGCGTGAAACACGAACGCGCCGTCGACACGGCCTGTCGTCAATAGACGGACGGACGGTGAGCTACCCATTGCTCACCATCCACAGGCCCGCATCTACGGTGGCCGGAAGTCGTCTCGCGGCGCCCGGCGCCCTGGGCGTCTCCCGCGGCGGCTGGGTTGGGCAGATGTTCTCTCCCTCAAACGCCCGGCCACCTCCTTCGCTAGCAATACTGCTTCGCAGAAGGTGGTGACCGCTTCCCATTCCCTCTCGCTCCGGACCATGGCCTGAACCAGGGCCGGACGCGAGAGATCGCCGCCGCCGATCGCCTCCACGAGGGCACGGCGGTGCTCCGCCCACGCTGGGCAGATCGCCACTGTGTGCTCCACCGTGTCCTCCGGGCAATCGTCACAATGGTGACACCCGGGCGTTTCCTCCCGCCTGATGATGTGCAGGAACCTCCTGAAACTTCCGTGTCCGGTGAGGACCTGCGTCAGGCGGTAGGTGAGGACGCCATGACGCCTCTCCAGCCACTCCTCAAAGAGGGGACTTACCGCCGCTATTGTGGCGTGCCCTGCACGGGGTTGCGACAGTCGCTCTCTCCATGCCACCATGAGATCGCACCGGAGGTCTGCCCGCCGAGCGGCAACTTGCCGTGGCAGCGGGTTTTCCCCCCGGTGTAGTGCCTCCGCGCGCCACTCAAACAGGCGCGCGAGGACTATCGCCTCCAGATCCCACGGTGGCAGTCCGGCAAGGAGGCTCGCTGCCTCGCCGGAGATCGTGCGGTAGCCCCGGATGAGCCGTATGGCCACCACCTTTTGGGGCGCGTTCAGGTAGTGGGCGGCGCGCCGCCCTAAGGAACGCGCCCATACCGGGGCCCCGTAAAGGGCCATGGACCGCACGACTCCAAGTGCAACAATTACTTACAGGCTAACACCACATGCATAAATTTATTTAAATTTAGAAAGAAAAGAAATAAAATCTTTTTGCCTTGTTGAGTCTAGTCGTTATGCGCAACTTCGATGTCAGCAAAGCAGAGGGGCCTGCTAGGGCCACCGCCTGCCGGGGTTGCGGGTTGTTCGAAAGGTATACCGCGGCCCCTAAACACAAAAGGCAAAAAAGGAACATGGATGGGTTTTAGTCAGTATAAGTCTGACACTCCCGCTACGCCCAAAGCGGGGGAAGTTATTTGATGATTTCCCATCCAAAAACAAAGGAGTGTCTCATGGAGGCTTATGCAGAAATACGGAGGAAAAGAACATACTGCGCCGACCTCAAATAAAATGAGATAGGTAAGGGAACGAAAATGATGCAGTTCGTCATCGATCCAAGTTTGTTTAGACTCATTCTTCTTCTTTTTAGGGTTCTGTACCTCATAAGGATAAAACGGTACCCTTATTGGATCACTTTATTGTCCATCTGTCTGTCAAGACCATTTATCTCGGGAACGCGTGAAGGTATGGAGATGATATTAAAACCATATACTCAAATCTGTGGTCCTCTTGTACTGGGAAAAAATCAACCTTCTAAGTCTACGCAGTCAAAAGATATGGCTGTTTATGTCGCAAGTTTGTGCGGAACCCTCGGTGCGCGAGCCTTGACTGGCTCTTAGCGGGTTTTTTTATCATGTGGTTAGTGTTTAATCTGGTGTCAGAGTTTCTTTGCCACCCATGACCCACTTCCTCGATGGATGTCCTCCGCTATACAATTTTTTATTTATTTATTAATAAGACAACAGGGGTCCAGTGTGTTAGTAACAAAATTCTTAGCCTATGTTAGTACTTAACCCGTCGCACTATTGTTTACAAAAATGTAGGGTAACAATATATGAAACTTTGCACCCGTGTGCAAACTTTGTCGCGCGAAGGCTTAATAGTAAACAGCGATCTGGTTCGATCGACCAGCGAATGCACAAGCGGGCTGTCTGCCCTAGCGGCAATTGACTGAAGGATACTATTACGACTGCCACGCAATCTAAAAAGCAACGAGGCAGATCTTTTACGCCATACTGCGTCAAAACTATCCATGCGTGCATCAGCAAACATCCCCGATGCGCTGCAAAATCGTGGCAGTCGTAACAGAACCCTGAACGCATTATTAAATTGGACACGCAAAGCATTGCAAGCCCTTTGGGTATATTTGAACCACAGGGCCCCCGTGTACAGCGACGTGCAATATGCCTTAAAGAGAGCTATTTTAATCGCTATGGCGGAGGGGTCTGCCAGACTCCTACTGGCTCAAACCACACGGTGTTCCTTCTCGTCACTTCTGGTTGGGGGGTGCGGGGACACAATCACCCCAGCAGTACCCATGAGCCATTGACTTAACTAACATGGCGTCTGGACATATCTCTAATGTCGGGATAGACTCAATTAAATCGAATCAAAATATTTATATTTAACACTAGCTGGCGCCCTCGGCTTCGCTCGTGTGATATCGAAAAAAAAAACTATAATCTACCTCTGTACCAAATTTTAGAATGCTCTTGAGATTGCCCCGGTTCTGTAGTGCGTCAGAGAACAGAACCGTACTGACGGCTTCCACGCAGTCGTACGGAAGGAGATAGCGTCTGTGGCAGATAGAACCCGGGCCAGTACCAACAGCATTCTAAAAACAGTTACCGAGAGTGTGTTTTCCCCTTTTTTGAGGCATTTTGTGAAGAGGGTGACCGCTTGAGGAACTGGCTTTCATCTTCTGTACAAAGTGACTCATTCTCAAATTGTACTTTTTACTTATGTATGTACTAACACTAGATATAAGGCGTGCTACTAACACTGGATCTCTGTTATCTTAAAATAAATTATTGTTGTTAAATCTTATCAAGATCCGTTCAGCCGTTTTGAAGGGAAAGAGTAACAAACATCCATATATCCAACCATCCATCCTCACAAACAATCGCATTTAATATTAGTAGGATAGGTTTACATGGGCACTTATAAAACTTCGAGAAAAGTTGCACGGTTTAAGTTGGTCGTTTCCTATGGAGAAGTACCGCCAAGAAACTCCATGGTTATTCTAAAATCATTCAAAACATTTAGCAAATAACTGTTTTTGCAAGAAACCCAAATTGTCGCCCGTATTATTTATTTGTATGACAATAGTGTGGTGTTATCTGCTTCTTATCAGAGCACCAGTAGCTTGTGTTGTTATCAAGTCGTCTAAACTTAGCGTATATTTATAAGGCTGTTGTTAACGGACACATTAAACTATTGGCTTAATAATAACAGGCATTCGGATCAATCTTCAGGTTAAGCTGCTCTTGCCTGGGTTTGTTTGTGGATGGGTGACATTTTTTTTTTTCTTAAAACGTTGTCCCACACTAGGATTTTCTCCTGTATCGTGGGTGCGTTTACAAACATTTAAACTCACATACACAAACAGCCAGACTCGAAGCAACTATCTGCAAGTCATACAAATATTTTTTCTGATTGGGAATCGAACCCGCGACACGCAGCGCAGCAGTCGATCGCTCAGCCACTGCGCCAACCGTGCCGTCAACATTCCATTACATACCGAGTTTTTTCCGTGTCATGGAAAGCACGTTAAGTCATAGGTTCCGGTTGACGTTCGTAGAGTTTTGACAGTTGTTACAGGTAGTCAGTGACCTAAAATACTGACAGCGAGTCTTACCAAGTGGCATCGTATTAATGAATTCAGCTGCATCCAGTTAGACTGGAAGATGGAAGTCTAACAGCGAGTCTTACCAAGTGGTATCGTATTACCCAGTACTAACTGAGTTGTCAGATAAGAAGTCGCAACATGTAAAATAGTAGAATTCAGCTGCATCTAGTTAGACTGGAAAATGGAAGCCTGACAGCGAGTCTTACCAAGTGGTATCGTGTTTATTGTTGTACTAGCTTCCGCCCGAGACTTCGTCCGCGTATAGTTACTTTGGGTAAACGCTAACTTTGGCCGCGTGATGATAAAAAAATGTATCTTTCTTTTCCCTCTTTTTGCCCCTTTTCTCCCTTTTTTTAGCCTATGTCCGTCTCCAGGGTCCCACCTATCTCTGTACCAAAATTCATCAAAATCGGTTTAGCCATTTAGGCGTGAAGACGTAACAAACAAACAAACTCACTTTCACTCTTATAATATTAGTAAAGATGAGTTTTTCCGGTCTAAATGTAATGAAAGTAGGTACTCTAACCTCACAGCGTCGTTCCAAATGGTCGTGGTTTCGATTCCCGGGTAACGTGTAACTTGGTTTTAGTAAACCCTCAGCCAATCCTTTTAGTAAAATACGTGTGTGTTGTTATGAGTTAGGTCATGTTGTGAAATTAAATATGATTTATAACTACACTAGCTTTTGCCCGCGGCTTCGCTCGCGTTAAATTCGGTAGCGCCTTATTGATTTGTAATAGCAACGCTTAGTTTTCCCGTTTCTTCCCTCTTTCTCCCTCTTTCTCCCTCATATCCCACTCTTTTTAAAAAAATAATAGCCTATGTCCGTCTCCTGGTTCCCAACTATCTCTGTACCAAAATTCATCAAAATCGGTTTAGCCATTCAAGCGTGAAGAGGTAACAAACAAACTCACTTTCGCTTTTATAATATTAGTAAGGAAGTAAGGATTGTTACATGTTTTCCTCCTGCGTGGTCAAAATTCTTGAAATGCATCAGCGAAAATCACCGCTAATTGTTGGAAATTCAATTTTCGGTTGTACATTTTACCTGTTTAATAGCAGTTACTTAGTCTGAGGAAAACACAGCTGTTAATAACGCTACATCAAAATAACATAATTTCGGTTTAACGCTATTTATTTCTCAATATAAAAAAAAAACATCACAATAATTTACCTTATTAATAACAATCTACCGTTACTATTGAAAGAATTACCCATCAAGGTTTTAAAAACAAGTCAGCAAAACTTCATCTCAATTAAAGAATTTTTACTGTCTTTGTTATTTAATATTCAGTAGATTAAAATTCATTTCCATGTTTAGTTTTGATTTATTTGCATCAAGTTTACATGTTACATTAAATACATGGTAGTACATACAATTTAAAGAATGTTATACAACAATACATTGGCGACACCAGCACCCTTACTAAGTTGCCAAGACAACTTGTGTTAAAGATGCTGAGACTTTTTCATTGCAATATCCTGATTTAATTTGTTTCTTTTTTGTTATAGAAATCCTTACTAATGTTATAAAAGCAAAAGTGAGTTCACGCCTTAATGGTATCCTGATTTAATTTGTTTCTTTTTTGTTATAGAAATCCTTACTAATGTTATAAAAGCAAAAGTGAGTTCACGCCTTAATGGCTAAACCAAATTTGATGAATTTTGGTACAGAGATAGTTTTTAAAGTGGGAAATGAGGGATAAAGAGGGAAGAAAAGGGAAAACTTAGCATTGCCATTACAAGCAATAAGCCGGAAGGGCAAAAACTACAGGTAGCAGGTACCTGCAAATCAGGACAAGGGAACTATCCCTTAGAAGAGTTGGGCCTAATTAAAACGAAAATTGTAATCACATGACTCGGTAAAGTAAAGTGAAATCAAATAAATTCCACGTATACCGACTGCAACTAGTTGGTTCTTGGAAGTTATATTACGAGTTCTCTTAAGCACATTACGAATATTATGTTTGTATTAGAGTTTTCCCGTTTGTTGTAAACTCTTGTTCTCTTTTTACTCTGGACGATCTTAATGTGCACGTCTAACTACATCATTCTCACATATTTGTATGATCTCAACATGAATGATGTAACCATGATCTTGTAAAAATATTATGATTTCAAAGAGTGTCCATGGACTTGCACATTCTTCTCCATAGAGATCAACGCTTTGGAATGGGCAACTACAGTAATTTCACAAGTTATTATGCATTGTCTGGGACTGTAGCTTTATTTTTTTTTGTTTTTTTTTTTACATTCAAAAGTGCCTGCTTTGAGTTTGTCTATTTGAATGTGTCCTTTATCTCAGTAATTCTATTCTGTTTTTTGAGGTGTGAGGACGTGAGGTTGTGATCCGACATCATTACTTTTACTTGTTTTTGACGATTATCTGGCAATTTGAGTACTAAAAGCGATCTACACGAATGTCCTTTTTTTGGTATTGTTCGTCGTGTCGTTGAGCTTCTTGTGTTATGAGTCGACCTACACGATAACTGACAACTGCTTGCACTGACTGGGCACCATTTCAGACACTAATCTGCATAGTCCTCATGTAAGTTGACCAAGATTTTTGTCTGGACCTTTAAAGAGACTACCTAGAAACCGATTTTTTTCGGCTGTTTCTTCTCAGAGTAGTCGGGTAAGAAACACCGACCTCATCTAGTTAAAAACGTACTTGCAAAAATAAAGATCATTTAACATCTAGTCTATTACAATAATTTTCTAAACCCCCTTTCGTCTACAGTACTCCCTCTGCCTGCTCATCCTGTTCCTGGTTGAGATGGGCGGCGCTGTCTGCGGGTTCGTGTTCCCTCGCTCCCTCCACGGACTTCTGGAGCAGAGCTTCACGGAACGAGTGGTCCACGCGTATAGAGATGACCCTGATCTCCAGAACTTCATCGATTTTGCTCAGAGTGATGTGAGTATTTGATTATCTATATTAGACTGTTTTTTAGTATAGAATAGAATAGAACATACTTTACTAGCGTCCGCCCGCGACTTCGTCCGCGTAGCATAGTTACTTTGGGCTAACGCTAACTTTAACCCGCGTGATGATCGAAAAGAATATATCTTTCTCTCCCCTATTTCTCCCCTTTTTTCCTATTATTTTTTATCCTATGTCCGTCTCCAGGGTCCCAACTATCTCTGTACCAAAATTCATCAAAATCGGTTTGGCCATTTATACGTGAAGACGTAACAAACAAACACACTTTCGCTTTTATAATATTAGTAATGATTGCACACCAAAATGGAAACATAACTGTTTTACATAAATTACTAATTCTATGGTTACAATGGTTCTTTCCGCTTCCTTTTTTTATTCATTCGTTTTATTATTTGTAGACGTGTTCGGTTGTAAAACGTGATTGGATATTAAAATTGACTAAATGAGGAAAAATGTGATGTACAAAAGAAGATCCAAAAACCAGTCTCACCAAGGTGTTTCGTAATACCCAGTTATTAATTGGGTTGTGGAGGTCAGATAGGCAGTTGCTACATGTAAAATACTGGTATTCAGCTAGATCCGGTAAGACTGGAAGCCGTCCCAAGATAGTTGATACAAAACCGGCCAAGTGGCAGTCGGACTCGCGCACTGACGGTTCCGTACAAACTTGCGACTTAAACGGCCATATTTTTGACTGCAGATAGTTAGAGGGTTGATTTTTTCACAGCTCCAAGGGACTACAGACTTAGTATATGGTTTTAACTTAAACTCAACGCTTCCACAAGTTCCCGAGATAAAGGTTCTTGACAGACAGACAGACACGGACAACAAAGCGATCCAATTAGGATTCCGCTTATTTCCTTTTGAGGTACAGAACAATAAAAAGAAAAAAAAAACCATAGATACCACACACCATAGATAGAACCATAGTAATTAGCCTATTACATTATTTATTTTTATGTTTATTTATATTATTGGGATGACTTTCCTTTTATTTGTATGGTGCAGCGGGGCAATCTCGACATCTTAATAACTTCCACATTTTACTTTATTTGAATAAGTGCTAGGTATCTATGACCGGAAAGCTCAAAAGCGATTTCATAATTCCTACATAGATGGCACTGCTAGACCCAATACTGTTTGATCGACACGGCTATTTTGTTTTCTTCTCTTTTTTCTCTTAATGTTTTTACCATTTATAACCGATTTCGAAAAAGGAAGTGGTTCTCAATTCCTCGGAATCTTTTGTTTTTTTTTTTTTTTAAATCTTATTTTTATTAATTTCACTTTTTTTTATTTTATTAGCTTGACTATAACGTATTTGTATTTTATTCTACTTAAGTTGACATGTTTTATTTACAATAAATTATTGATGTATATTCTTTTTAAAACCATTGCCCCACATTAGGAATTTCTCCTGTATCGTGGGTGCGTTTACAAACATTTAAACTCACATACACAAACAACCAGAGCCGGAACAACTATCTGTAGGCCATACAAGTATTTGTTCTGTGCGGGGGATTGAACCCGCGACTCGCGGCGCAGCAGTCGATCGCTCAGCCACTGCGCCAACCGTGCCGTCAAATATTATACCTGCCGGATTTATACCTATACTAGCGATCCGCCCAGCGGTTTCACCTGCTGCTCACCTTTTAAGAGTCATAGCGGGAAGTATTATACAATATATTTCAATATAAACCTTCCTCTTGAATCACGCTACCTATTAAAAAAACGGCATCAACATCCGTTGCGTAGTTTTAAAGATTTAAGCATACATACAACATAGCAACAGACAGACAGCGACTTTGTTTTATACTATGTAGTGATGACTTGTAAGAATCTCTTACCAAAAAATTAATATTATAATAGTATTGTAATAACATACTCTCTCTTTTTGTCATCTCTATTTCTTTTTCAAATCTTCCAGTTCCACTGCTGCGGCCTAACCTCAGACGGCTACATGGACTGGTCGAAGAACGAATACTTCAACTGCTCCTCTCCGTCCGTGGAGCGCTGCGGAGTGCCCTTCTCGTGCTGCATCAACGCGACCGACATCTCCTCGGGGCTGGTCAACATCATGTGCGGGTATGGAGTGCAGAACTATCCGGTGAGAACAGGATTTTAAATATGTACCGTTAACTGATGGGAAATCGTCAAATCACTTATCCTGCTCAGGGCGGAGCTGAAGGGAGTGTCAGATTTTTACTGACTAAAACCCACCCAACCTGCCCTTTTTTTGGAGTTGAAACCATCAAATCACTTCCCCCGCTCCCCCGCTCTGGGCGGAGCGGGGGGAGTGTCATTCTTGTACTGATTAAAACCCTCCCATGTTCCTACCTGCCCTTTGTGTTCCGAGGCTGCGGTGTCTCTTTCGAACAACCTTTCACCCCTGCAGGCGGTGTCCCTGGCAGGCCCTTCTGCTTTGCTGACATCTCTTAACTAACGCGCTGTTACCGTGTAGTTGGTGGGCTCGCTACCCATTGCTCACCGTCTACAGACCTGCATCTACGATGGCCGGGAGTCGTCTCGCGGGGCTGACGCCCATATGTCTCCCGCGGCGGCGGGTTGGTTTGAGGATAGGTGGAGCTGGAGGCCTTGTTCTCAAGGCACCTATAGAATAGTCCCATTGAGCACCTAACAACCTCATTGTTTGAACTGCGAAGTTGCAACAACCCAAAAAAAAAATGATACAACGGGTTATGAATTATGGTTCGTTTTGAAAACATTAACTCCGTTTGTTTGTATGTATGACATATTTTCACGGGGTGGGTGTGAGCAATATTGCGGTATGTCCAAATTATTCAAATATTTGAACTGTCACAACAACTGTCATAAGCACGGGCAATTTTTCATTGACCATTTTCATCGCACGACTAGACAGCAACGTGCCATCGTACGATCCTTGCCAGTTAAGATGACGCCTTATGTAGTGTAGTTTTGACAGTCGGTATTAAACTGGGCGTTCTTTAAAATGTCGACTGATTATCTGGGTTTCTCCTCCTACCAACTAGTTTTCCATAATCTCTTTCTCATTACCCAGGTGGCCGAAGCAAGCAAACGGGTCTGGACGAGTGGCTGCATCGAAATCGTCCGGTCCTGGGCCGAGCGCAACCTCTACACCATCGCGTCCGTAGCATTAGGGGTGGCCCTATCCCAACTGTTCGTGATCTACCTCGCTAAGACCCTGGAGGGACAGATTGAGTTGCAGAAAGCCAGGTAGGAGTCACATTGCCGGATGCGGCCCACTGCTGGACTTAGGATTGTATTGAGAATGAGGTAATGTGGATACGTTTAAGTGGATGTAAATGTAAGAGTACAGGTCAATCTTCAGGTTAGTTCTTGGATGGGTAACCACTTATTATATACTGAGGAAACCACGTTGAGCCGTTGGTCTGGGTTGTCATTTGTATACCTTTGACAGTCGTACAGGCAATCAGTGGCCGATATAAAGTATTCTATAACCCAGTATTAACTGGTTGTGGAGGTCAGATAGGCAGTCAATTGATGTAAAGTTACGATATTCAGCTGCATCCGGTAATACTGAAAGTCGACCCCAATAGTTCTGTAATCCTTAAATATTTATTTTATTCTGTTTTTTTCATAATTTTACATTAATTATGTAAAATTATGGTATTCAGCTTTATCTGGTTAGACTGGAAGCACTGATGAAATACAAGACTTTATTTATTTTTAAAAACGTTGCCCCCCCACATTAGGAATTTCCCCCTGACACAATTACTTGTAGGCCATACATATTATAGTTCTGTGTATAAATCGAACCTACGACACGCTGTACAGCAGACGATCGCTCAGCCACGGCGCCAACCGTACTGTCAATATTGCCGAACGCGGTCTTTTTATAATTGACTGATTACATAGCTAGTCTCCGCTGTGCGTTGCTAAACTCGTTAAGCAGTTGTTCCTAGATAAGATTTGTAGATCTTTGGTAAGGGTGGATCAGAAGCTCGAAAGCCTTTATTTTTGTTTGAAATCATCAAATGATTCCTCCCGATCTGGGCGGAGCAGAAGGGAGAGCCAGACTTGTACTGATTGAAACCCATGAATGTCCCTTCTTTTTTGCCTTTCGTGTTCTTTGGCCGCGGTATCTCTTTCGAATAACCCTACACCCTGGCAGGAGGTGGCCCTGGCAGGTCCCTCTGCTCTGACATCTCTTTGAGGCGCGCGTGGAACACTAATGCGCCGTCGACTGGTCGTCACTGGATGGACGGATGGTGAGCTACCCATTGCTCACCGTCCACAGGCCCGCGCCTACGGTGGTCGTCTCGCGGCTTCCAACGCCCGGAGCGTCTCCCGCGGCGGATGGGACACTTTGAGATTCTCTCCCTTAAGCGTCCAGCAGCCTCCTTCGCTATCATCACTGCTTGAGGTCGCTTCCCCTTTCCTTTTACTCCGGACCATGGATTGAACCAGGTTCGGAACAGAAAGGTCTCCGCCGCCAATCGCCAGCTTAAAAACCAGACCGATGCACCATGTAATCTTCTGGTATTTAGCTGAATACGATTGTACTGGAAACCAACAACTAGTTTGGGAAAAGGAAGATGAAATGATGAATGGATGGATGGGATGGACATCGCCACAACCATTTTAGATTAGACACACAAATCTTTGGTTCAATTCTTTGAATTTATTGGTCTTGACGCAGAAAATCGGTTTTTGTAATAAATAATTTGAACCACTTTTTTTGTTTCCAATTGATCTGAAGTTTTGCATAAGAGTTTAGTTTTTATGACAATGCATGGTTAGCTGGGCTGATAAAGATGGCTGACTAGTATTTTTTATGTATTCTAATGATATGGGTATCAAATTAAAGGGTTTAAGAAGATTAAGGGAAAGTGCGTTGTTTTTAAATTATTTAAACTATAATTTCTACTCTCAAACTAATAAATTTTCAACCAAATTACAGATGGCAAACCTGAAACAGGGGCACATTGGGCGCATACCGCGACGAGTGTCGACGAGCGCTCCTGTAGCACTCAGAGCCTCGCACGGGACTCGAACCCGCGCCCCCCACACTCCACATGTGAGTCCACCACCACTGGGACTAACTACGGTAACATTTGTGAAGTGTGAATGGATTTCAAAAACAGGAATCACTTGCGTCTGATGTGCCATCAACTCTAAAAGATTCCGTAGTGATTTTTGACACATTAAATGTGCCATTTTATGGATTTTCAACCTTAACTCGTGAGGTTTCAAACTTAACGGTTTCAAAATGGTGTAAAAACTAGAGTTTCACGACTTTTTCAGACGATTCTCAACCTTAATTCGTGAGTGAAAGGGTACAAAATTGTGTGAAACTGGACTACATACCCACGACTGCCATATATGCCATGGAGGTCGTGAACAAACAAATGCATAGAACATGTGCCATCGACTTTTAACTAAGGTGATTTGATTTAGACTTGTTGAGAATTTTATTTAGTTTTTTTTTTAAATGGCAATTACGGCATTGCTTCTTTGCAAGCATACCATATAAAAACACATTCCATAGAACATTTCTTTTTTCATTTACTTTCTGAAACAGCCGTATCCTATATTTCTATATTATATTGAATTTCTAGTTTCTGATTGATCATTTGCCACTATTTAAAAAAAAAACACTGTTTTAAATGTTATAAATAGTTCCAATTTTTTCACCGAAAAAATATCAAATTTTGTCACTGAAAATTATTAATTATTTTTAAATGGAAATATATCTCAACGATGAAAGTAATATGAAAACAACGAAAGTAATATTTTTGAATTACCACACCTTTTTAGTATTGCCTGTAAATAAAAATTTGCAACATTATTCACTAAACCAATGTTGCTATGCATAAAAAATAAATAAAATTCTCCAACAAAAAAAAAACAGCATTTACGAAAAGAATCTCAGGACAGTTTCGGAATTGTATTTCGTATCATCACGCCGGCCCCATAGGGAGTTGGCAGATCTCTGCGAGCTTTCTTATTTAAGTGGCATTATTGTGCATATTAATATAATAGATGTAACTTTTATGTATGTTTGCCAATTAATGGTGTTAATATCTATAGGTTTTAAGATGTATCTTAATGTATATTGTTGGTAATTTTTTGGTTCTGGGATGAGTAGAACTCTTTCATTAAGGTAGCTCATTTTTGTGGCATAATAAAGTTAAAACACTCTTTGGTTTCAAGATGGATTGCGTAATAGATTTTTTTTTTCTCAGCAACTAAGTCAAACGTCAATATGACATGCTTTTTATGACGCTTTTATCATCAAAAGTGTAAGAGAATGAAAGTTGTGAATACGTTTAATTTGAGTTCATAGTCATAATTTAATTTGCCAAACTCAAATCTATTCAGGTCATTTGCTTTCGCAGAACTTCGGTAACTTTGCTAACCGATTCTGATGCCGAAGAATTAATTTCCCTATCTTTGGCAAGTTTTTAAAATACCACAGCCAAATGGAAGTCATCATTAAAGATGGGATAATCGAATGTATATTTAGCTTATGTTAATTTTTGACTTACAAACTGGAAGTGGCTTGTTAGGATATTTTATTATAGAAAAAACCTGGGATTTTGTAACTAATCGGATGTACGTAGGTATATTTAATTAACTTCCCTATTTAATTATAGTCCTTGAAGTTGAATTATCACGATGTGTTATTTTTTACAAATCTCGTCAAAATCACTGACAATAAAAGCAGGGAAAAGCAACCATATTCCGTTGTAACAGGCAACAATAATTTTGGTCAAATTAGGTGACTATATATCTCACGTGATATCTAACTTAAATTGAATTTTCCTCGATCGTGGGATTTTTTTGATACAAAATCATCCTTCCATAGGTAATAACTAATTCTCAGCTTCGGGTAAAAAAGCATCCGAATTTCCATTTGTGTTAAATTAGGTTAATTACATGAAACATCTCACGGAGTCACTCAAATTGAATTTCCCGGGATCGCAGGTTTTTTTAGTTTAATAAGTGCTTTCCATAATAGCCAACATTTCAACTGTAGGTAATAAATATCCATCCGAATATCCCATCTATACTAAGAGTTTTACTTATTCCAAAAAGAACAGTATGAAACCATGTATTTCATAACATGTTAGTTGATCTTGCATTTATAATGGACTATATATACGAAGACTCTATAACATTATTTTTACTATATACGAAACCTGACTATAGTTTTGTTCAGAATGAGTAACTAAATTGATTTCAATATTTTTTCACCATGTTGTATTTCGTCCCAAAAATATTTAAAAAAGGTTTACTGAGCTATACGAAGTCTGACAATGAGTCTTACCATGCATGGGGTAACGTATTACCCAGTAGTATCTGGGTTGTGGAGGTCAGATAGGCAGTCGCTCCATGTAAAATACTGATATTCAGCTGCATACGGTAAGACTGGAAGCCGATCCCAAGATAGTTGGGAAAAGGATAGGCAGACGATGACTGAGTAGCTATACGCAATGATACGGTGCATAACATAAGGCACGGCAATTCACAGCGACACTAGACGCGCGCGGTGACCGTGTTCAGGTACGGACAACTAGTTAACAAAAACTTATGAATTAGTGATTTTTCATGATACAGATCAAATCAAAATCATTTATTTCAATTAGACCATTATAGGCACTTTTGAATGTCAAAAAACAAAATGTTAAAGCTGCAGTCCCCGTCACAAGACATAATAACTTGTGAAAGTACTGTAGTTGCCCATTCCAAAGCGTTGATCTCTATGGAGAAGAATGGGCAAGAAACTCCATAGATACTCTTTTAAATTAGAATATTATTACAAAATCGTATTTACATCATTCGTGTTGAGATTAAACAAATATGTGATTAACATTTATGCGATACATAACTATATCATGAAAAATCTAATAAATAAAAACCTTTGTTCGCAACGAGTCACACTAAATCGTGTCACCGTGTGACTGGTTGAGAAAAATATTCGCATGGAGTAACAGTGTGACTCAATGCGAATTTTTATTCTCATCTAGTAACACTAGTACACGAGTAGTGTTACTCGTTCGGAAAACCAAATCGCATGGAGTAGCAGCGTCATTCGATGCGAATTTTTATTCTCAACTAGTAACATTTTTCAGAATGTCTATTTGACAACGATTCATTTAATACAATAAGTAATTATACTAATCTAAATAGTTCAGTTCCGTGTAACCTACTAAAAACAATCTCTTTTTTCTATTAATGCAAGTCGTTTCTAGCACTCGCCGGCCGCTGCCGCGGCACCGCTCGCTTCGCTCGCTCGGCTCGTGCGTAGGAGGTCACAGTTTTAACCTAACCTAACCTAGTCATTACTGCCATCTGCATAGTATGCCAAGTGAAATTATACCAAATAATAATCGCTCTAAATGAACATTATGCTAAACGAAGAGGACAACGACTCGTGAAAAGTTTACTTCCCGTTGTCCCCGTTAGCCGAATGTACGTTACGGGGACAATTGGAAATAAATTTAATCACGTCCCGCTGTCCCCGTGACGGGGATATGGCATACGGGGACAACGGGAATAAACTGTCAAATAAACATTCTGAAAAATGTTACTAGTTGAGAATAAAAATTCGCATCGAATGACGCTGCTTCTCCATGCGATTTGGTTTTCCGAACGAGTAACACTACTCGTGTACTAGTGTTACTAGATGAGAATAAAAATTCGCATTGAGTCACACTGTTACTCCATGCGAATATTTTTCTCAACCAGTCACACGGTGACACGATTTAGTGTGACTCGTTGCGAACATAGCAATAAAAATATATAATAAAATCTAATATTTTAATGTAAAGAAATTTAAATTTAATACATAGATTCTTTACATTAAAATACTAGATACGTGTTTCGGGTTTTGTGTACAGTAAAATTAATGTTGTATACGGCGTCTATATTATTATGACCATAGGGTATAATATCCTGTGAATATTATGAATTTAATTCTCAATAATCTTTAGTTCGTTATTGTATCGATACCGATTGTATGTGTTATATTTTGACCCAGGTTTACTTTGTTTAATAATTAAATCATATCAACGACTTATTGGCTTGCGCAGTAGCTGAGCGATCGACTGTTGCGCTGCGTGTCGCGGGTTCGATCCTACAGGTAGTTGTTTCGGGTCTGACTCTACTGTTTGTGTATGTAAGTTCAAATGTTTGTAAACGCACAAACGGTACAGGAGAAATTCCTAGCAACGACTTCAAATATATGCGGAATACAAATATCGCGCTTTTAATTCTGGGGTTATCGCCGTATCTAGCAGATCTCTATAAACACAATCAGTGTATAATTATATTAGTAGTACATATTTCTCAAAAAGCTGTACTAAACGGTCGTTGACCCCAAATATTGACGACACAAAGAGTTTAACTACCTGATTGAATTACTTTATTAATCATATATAAATCACCTGTATCAAAATATATCAGTATCGATGCAATAACGAATGTAAAATTAAAATAATTAATTAAAATATTTTTAATAATTATCATATTATTGTCTCACGAACAAATAAACTTCCTTTAGTAATGTTTAAGTAGGAAAAATATCTGAATTGTGATATACAATGTGTTATTCCAATTTTCTTCAATGAGATGTTGCCTAGAAATGGGACATGATTTATGCTCAATTTTTCCCAAAATTATAATTCCACAAGACTAAGGTGTTGTTTTTTCCACTTTATGAAGTAGACTGATTTAATTTTTATTAGAAAATAAAACAATATTAATGTATGATAACTCCTTTTCCCCAAGCCTGTATGGTCCCACTACTGGACAAAGGTCTTTTTTTTTGCGAATGGGAAATCACCAAAAAAAGGATTGTGTGCTTTTATGGTATTTATATATTCACGGTAAAAGTGAAACTTTTTTTCACATTATAGACGTCCCTACTCCGCGGCCGACCGTCACGCGACATGTAACACACAGACGAAAAAGTTTGAGACGATGTAATAAAAGTTTCACTTTAATAACTTCCTCTGCTCTGGGCGTAGCGGGGGCGAGAGTCAGATTTTTACTAACTAAAATCCACCCATGTTCCTTCTTTCGCCCTTTATGTTCCGGGGCCGCGGTATCTTTTTCGAACAACCTTTCACCCCTGCAGGCGGTGGCCCTGGCAGGCCCCTTTGCTTTGCTGACATCTCTTTGTGGCGCGCGTGGAACACTAACGCGTCGTCTCTCCTGTCGTCGGTGAGCTACCCATTGCTCACCGTCCACAGACCCGCATCTACGGTGGCCGGGAATCGTTTCGCATAGGGAAAGGCCTCACCCGTGACATTCCACTAATCTCTGACAAAGTCCTTTAAGTCATCACGCTAACGTTTCCTAGGTCTCCATCGGCGAAGACGCCCATTTTCTGGCACCCACTGCACCCTGGAGTATTCTGCAGACAATACATGCTAAGGAAAAATGTATGATACATATATATTGTTTGGAGATTCGTTGAAACTATGTTGTTTTCGACAGATTCGCTAAAATAATCATTTGTAATGAAAAAACTTTAGTTAAATTTTATGTAGGTATTTGTTTTTGTACAGAAAAAGAAACTGCATCAATATATGTAACAGATTTCGGTCTAAAAATATTTTTAGTAATATAAAAATGACAAACTTTGTAAATACAATATTAGGAAATTGTTGATTTTCATATCATTGGTAAAAAAGTTAATAATTAATATAAAATTCTATTTAAATCGTCCCATTGCACGGTAGTGCTCACAATTTGGTTGATCGCTCAATTTTCTTGTAGTTAAAATTTATTTGAATGCTATTATAAAAATTCTATTGTGTCAAATTTCACGACAGGTTGACAGAAATGACACAACGCCACCTGCTACAATTGTGTTCATTCTCTAAATCAACATTATAGACTTTTTTCAATTATAAAAACAAGCATTATCAATAAAAACATTAATTTTAATTCCCTAGTTTAACAATAAGCAATAATATAAAAAAAAAAACTCTTAAACTGCCATTAACAGTTGATTAGTAAACTCGAATCAAAGTCAAGTATTAATGTAATATAAATAATTTAGCATTTATACATATACTACATAATAAAATTACTGCAAAACAATAATAATACTAGTTTAGAGAGTCGAAAGGGACAGACGCACAAACTAGTCAGACCACTTTTTCTGTGTGAGCCTACTCTTGACCTCAATTTAGCTCTGAGGTAAAACATGGAACAATGATGTTAAATTTTAAAAAAAACCGGCATCAATGGCCTGGTAGACTTAGAGGGTTCATTTTCACAGCTACAAGGGACTAGAGACTTGAGTATATGGTTTTAATTTCAACTCGATGTCTCGACGGGTTCCTGAGATAAAGGGTCTTGACAGACAGACACACAGGGCACGCGCTTGCTTGTCATACATAGGTGACAATGGCGTTCAAAAGGTTAAAACAGTTTTGATTTAATCGTATTCCAGTGCAGGAAAAAGATGGCGCTAGATATCTTATATAGCTCTGTCTCGTTCCCACACTAAAATTATATCAGTGCTACCTGGGGCCAAAATCAACCATTATGCGATCAGTGATCGACCATTCTGACACTATTGTAATAGCAGACTAAGGCCCCTGGACACGCCTGGTGACAGTTTGTGCGTCGATATCCCTTCGTATCTACAAGAATTTAACTTCCACATAATATTTAGGTGCAATATTTTATAATAAATATATAATTATATAAGTTGACCATAGTGCCAGTTTAGTTAATATTCTAGACCTTTCCACTTATGCTGTACTTCTGTAACGGGACACAAGAGATATTTAGGACACAAATTAATCCTTTTAAAGACATGAAAGCAACGCCATCGTGGTTTTAGTTGCAAGGCCAACATCGCGGGTCAATTGAAATACTAAATAAATCAACTTAGCTAGCGAAACTCCACATGAGTTAGGTATAAATATCTGAACATGGTGATGATGATACCCTTATTCCCCCGCTCTGGAGAGCGGGGGGAGTGTCAGACTTGTACTGCCTAAAACCCACCCATGTACCTTATTTTCCCCTTTATGTTCCGGGGCCGCGGTATCTCTTTCGAACAACCCGCAACCCCTGTGTTTTATTTAGTTCAAGTAGAAGTTTAGAAAAACGCATTTTTATTGTTTTAAAACGTTGAGATGTTCCCTTGCCTTGCTTTGTACCCTTGCCCTTTAAGTCTGAGGGGTTTTGCTAGCTATTTTGATTTGACCCCTCTCTAAACAATAATTGATTATTATTATTGTCTTATACCACAAAGTTCAATGTCGAATATTTTTTTTTAGACAAGTGTTAACTTATAATTCCATAAATATGTGATTTATTTGTGTTTAATTAATTATTAAGTAGTATTTTATCTAAATCATATTTTTTCTAAATCATTTAGACGTTACACATTTTTGGGTCCGCTTGTTTCATGTTGTAGTATTTATTGACGAAGAAGGCCAAACCGACGCAATTACTACTCAAATTCAGCTTTCATTCGAGTCGGACTGATCGGCAAACTTCGTGTTCGGCAATCTTCGTTCTCGGTAATATTCGTATAATTTGAGCCAATAGGGTATTTTACTCTATATGAAAGAAAGTATAAAAACATACAATTCAGATAGCTTAGGCAATAAGCAGTCGGAAAATGTTAAATTTAGTTAATAAAATAACTAAATAAATTAAGTTTTCACTTTTTTTAGTCTGTTGTTTTACTAAGCGAAACAGTGTCCGCCATGATTATTACGTCATATGGTCATGTAAACAAAAGTGACAACTGTCAACTGAGCAACTATTACTATTTTTGTATTAAAAAACTTTACATTTTAATTTTGATTGAAATAATAGTAACAATACCATTTAAGAAATAAATACTACCATATAATAATACCATAAACTATAGTGAAATATACAACTAAACAGAAAGACTAATAACAGCGCATTTGTTTTCATGACCAACTGACGTCATGACCACAGAGTAACATGGCGTCAAGCGTTTTTGTGATTTTACGCGCGAAAATAGAAATTGTAAAATTTAAATGCAGTTTTATGGCACTTATCGATTGAATAATTTTTTTTTTGTTTTTTTTTTTTGTGTTTTACTAGGACCCTAGGTTCAAAATGAGATACTTTTTAAAAATGGGTGTAATACCGTATTAGAGCGGCGGATTTCCAAAAATATCGATTTTAAAATAATTTATTCGTCTCGAGAATGTGTGTTATCATCGCTAAAGATAATTTAGCGTCGAATTTTGAGTGAGGTAAATATTGTTGCCAATTAAAACTTAACCGACTTCAAAAAAGGAGGAGGTTGTCTAAAATATTGTCTTGTTATCGACTGCAGTATATTTATATGTTATGATAGTTAAACAAGTATTTTTTTTGTCTTTTCTCAGTTTTTTGCTTCCAAAAACAACTTTATAGTAATGGGAATAAGGATCACTGCGATAGTGTTGAAAATAAAGTACACTATGGTTCAGACCGACTTCTCAATGGCAGTACCTCAATCGCAATCTTATTGTAAGAGGTATAAAGTTGCAAATTCAATGGAAAAAATAACTGTGAAAGGACTAAAACTCTATTTTAACCAAATATAATCTATGTGTCGTATCTTAGTATATAAGTTTATGAACTTATCGATGTACATATGTATTAGGAATTCTAGTGTATGTATTAAAAGGCATTTTGTTATATCTTTGCTGGACGAAATGCTTGAGCTGTTTAGCTATTTATATATATATAGTTATGTTAAACAACTGTGTTCAGATTAACAGTATTCAAATTTGCATTTAATTATTTTATTTACCTAATTTGAACATTCTGTTTATTTACCATTGATTTTAGAAAATTGTTTTTTTTTTCTGCAACAAAATTTACCACAGACATAAACGAACCATGATAAAAATAACCTACGATATAATAATATAATAAGGGTATGTTCACACAGAGTCAACTACAGTACTTTCACAGTTATTATGCCTTGTGACTGGGACTGTAGCTTCATTTCATCGTTATTGTTTCGACAGTTCAAAAGTGCCTGTAACTGGCCTACTTGAAATAAATATTTTTTGATTTTGTCGTTTTTAACGTATCCGCCGCTACTGGATGCAATTTTCGCGTGCTCCGTGCATCTGCGATCCGATAAAACGGATCAGTGTTACATCCACCATCGTCGAACAAAAACGGGTGCGTAAAACGGACTCCTGTGTGAACGAACCTTAACAGAAGGGAAATCAAAATTTTAAGTACACAAGTAATTTTTTTCATGAAGTCGTTTTTTTTTTCTTAATGTACCTAATTTCAGCTCAAAGCTCAAGCATTCTGCCTAGGTAATATCAGTTAGTATGAAGCACAATTCATATGTAAATGAAGATATTTTGCGTAAACAGCGGTAACTGATAAAAATAACATTATTCTTGTACATTTAATACCAGTTGTCAGTGATGTAAAATATAGGAAATTAAATGAACTGTAACCTGTATTATTTTTAATTTTTATTTATATATTAATTAAACATAACATAACATTACGCCGGTCAACGTTGTAGGATGAGATAGAGGTGTACATGAAGTAATCGTGTAAGGCGGGTTTTTTTAAGTTATTTTCAACTAGCTATTGCCCGCGGCTGCGCTCGCGCTAAATTCGGGGTAACACAGTTCTATTTCCTGATTTGCAGGTACCTGCTACCTGGAATATTTTCCCTTGCGCCTTATTGATTTGTAATAGCAACGCTAAGTTTTGCCTTTTCTTCACTCTTTCTCCCTCATAAACCACTTTTTTTTTTAAAAAATATTAGCCTATGTCAGTCTCCTGGTTCCCAACTATCTCTGTACTAAATCAACATTCATCAAAATCGGTTTAGCCATTAAAGCGTGAAGAGATAACAAACAAACAAACTCACTTTCGCTTTTATAATATTAGTAAGGATTTACTTCCTCGAAAAGTTGGCTCTTATTGCACGAGAATTAGGTTCGACATGCAATGGATTACACACAAGTGCTTTTTCTTATTATCACTACAAGGGTTTTCATTTTTTCTGTTTCATCACAGCATTCACGCATAGCCGGCAGTACTTTTTTATTTTTAGAACAAGAAGGCGTTTGTTTTTAAGGCCTTAATATTCATTTTAAAAAAAAGTATCAATGAAATCAAATCATTTATTCAATTATACCATTACAGGCACTTTTGAATGTCGTGAAATGATAAATGATAAATGATAAATGATAAATGATGTTTATTTTGCAAGTAGGTTTTCACAAACACTTTTACACGTCATTTTTTTTAAGACTAGATGAGGCCGGTGTTTCGTACCCGACTACTCTGAGAAGAAACAGCCGAAACAAACTCAGAGGTCATAGTCTCTTTTAAGGTCCAGACAAAATAATCTTGGTCAACTTACATGAAGACTATGCAGATAGTGTCTGAAATGGTCTTTTTAAGAAAGCACCACACAGATTGAGTGGACCTGTCCAGTCAGTGCAAGCATTTGTCAGTTATCGTGTAGCTCAACTCATAACCCAAGGAGCTCAACGACACGACGAACAATACCAAAAAAAGGACATTTGTGTAGGTCGCTTATAGTACTCAAACTGCCAGACTATCGTCAAAAAACAAAGTAAATAAAAGAAATGATCCACATGGTCTTCACATTCACAATAAACAAATAAAAATAAAAAAATACAAAATTAAATTAATGAGATCATAATGAAATCATAAAATGTCATGAATTAAAATAATAAGGAAAATAAAATGTCACAAATAATAAAAAGAAATGTAAAAATAAAAATAAACAAAGTAATGTCAAATTGTATAAAATAAAGGAATAAACAATAAATAAGTGAAACAAAGGAAAATTTTGACACTCACAGAGCAAATTAAATTGGAGCAGCTTAATCCCAAGCCTTTTTATCTTCAAGGTAATGATTCATATTATAGTAAGCTTTCAAACATAGCTTACGTTTTATAAAAGATTTAAATTTATTGAGGCTTAGTGTTTGAATATCGCTTGGTAGTTTATTATAATAACGTATACATTGGCATGTGAACGTACCCCCTATTTTTTTGAGCCTCGTTGCAGGAACAACAAATTTGTGTTTGTTCCTTGTATTTATGTCGTGGATATCACTGTATTTTTTAAACAATTTTATATTTTTATGCGCGTACAAAAGGTTTTCGTAAATAAACTGAGAGGGCACAGTTAGTATGTTAATCTCTTTAAATTTTTCTCTGAGGGAGTGTCTAGGACTTAATTTATACATTGAACGAATTGCCCTCTTTTGCAAAATAAAAATTGTCTGAATATCGGCGGCATGGCCCCACAAGAGAATACCATACGACATCACACTGTGGAAATAACTAAAATAAACTAAACGGGCTGTCTCTAAATCAGTCAAATCACGAATTTTTTTAACGGCGTATGCTGCAGAGCTAAGCTTTTTTGACAACTTATCTATATGAGGGCCCCACTGAAGCTTAGCATCCAAAGTTAAGCCTAAAAACACTGTGTTATCTTCCGGTTTCAACTCTTCATCCTTGATTAGTACACTAGTTTCCACTTGTCTAACATGAGGTAACGTAAACTTAATGCATTTGGTCTTTTTCTCATTTAGAAGTAAATTATTAACGTTAAACCAATTAACGACCTTTACCAGAGCGCTATTAACATCGTCACTAGCTAGCTGCTGACGTTTTAGTTTAAATAAAAGAGAAGTGTCGTCTGCAAACAACACTACATCATGATTATCCTTTATGAGGTAAGGCAAGTCATTAATATAAATAAGAAACAAAAAAGGACCAAGAATGGAGCCTTGAGGTACTCCCATGCTTACTACAGATCCGGGAGATCTTTTCCCGTTAACATCAACTCTCTGAATCCTACCACTCAAATATGACGTAAGAAGATTCAGAGAGGCGTTCCGGATTCCGTAGTGGTGGAAAAAGATGCCACAGTCCCAGTCACAAGACATAATAACTTGTGAAAGTACTGTAGTTGCCCATTCCAAAGCGTAGATCTCTATGGAGAAGAATGGGCAAGAAACTCCATGGACACACTTTTAAATCATAATATTTTTTCAAAATCATGGATACATCATTACTTCATTCATCATTACTTTGAAAACTTATTTTCATTCTTATCATTTTTCACACTATCCATGTATATTTTAGGTATATGGTCTTTCTCTAGGAAGAAAACCTGATGCGTCGACCACAAATAATTAAACATACAAGGGCAGGGGACGATTGACGACTCTTCTTATCGTTTCATTTTTACCATTCCCCCTGTTCTTACTCATCTCATTCTCCTTTTACTTCTTGCTCTTTTTCCCCTTCTTCGACGGTATAGAGAGTTCAGGGACGGGCTCCGGTGGAGGACTGGGTGGCCAGTATTTGTGGAAAAACTCCTCGGTGACCGCGAAGCCCAATGGTAGAATGTGACTCTTCCGGTTCCATTGCTCATTCTCCAACTGTTCTTGTTCGTCTCGTAGACGATCCGCTTCGGCTTTTTTCTGTAGGATTTAAAAAATATATATCAACGCCTGTAATTTTCAAAAGTTTCAAATTCAAATAATTTTATTTGTAGAACATAGGTGAACCAAACACAGGTACAGATCATGTCAATATTAGTACAATGAACGCTATGTCTTGCCGTACAAATATAAATTACGCTTTGTTTCAGATGGTGAGCTAAATCGCATTTTGCTGACCGCGTGTATTGGTAGTTAGTTCAGCGATAGTGAGGAGCTCGTGGCTAAATAATAGCAGCCGCTCAGGTCGATCTTTAGGTTAAGCCGCGCTTGCCTAGGTTGGTCCGTCGATGGGTGACCACCCGTTACATACCGAGTTTCCTCCGTGCCTCGGAAAGCACGTTAAGCCGTTGGTCCCGGCTGTCATTTGTAGATCTTTGACAGTCGTTACAGGTAGTCAGTGTTCCGAAAGTCTGACAACCAGTCTTAACAAGGGGTATCGTATTACCCAGTACTAACTGGGTTGTGGAGGTCAGATAGGCAGTCGCTCAATGTAAAATACTGATATTCAACTGCATCCGGTTAGACTGGAAGCCGAACCCAACATAGTTGGGAAAAGGCTAGGCTGATGATGTGTATTGTTAGTTAGTTCTAAACATTTGGCGTAGATAGCGCTATAGTGCTAATTTTGTAGTGCCGTTACATTCCACATGGAGAAACAGAAAGCAAGCAAACATTAGACAGCCTAGAACTAACCTCGAGAAAATCCAAATATTCACGATTAAATGGCTCTTCTTTAACTTTATTTTTTTTCTGTCTCGGAGAGGGTTTCTCTTCTTTATTCTTAGGAGACTTCTCAGGTTTCTTGGGTTTGAGAGGAACATAACTTTTTTTTGGGTTTTGTAGCTGGTGGGGTATTTCTGTCATCGAGTATTCAGGAATGAATGTGAACACTGAACGAATAAGTTTGTACTGGTAGTCTGTGCTGAAGCTGAGAATGAAATGGAGGTTAAAGACAACGATTAGAATAACAACAATTGGCTTTTTTGCAGATGGGAAATCATCAAATAACTTCCCCGGATCTGGGTGGAGCAGGGGGGGAGTAACAGACTTGTACTGACTAAAACCCACCCATGTTCTATTGCCCTTTACGTTCCGGGGCCGCGGTATCTCTTTTGAACAACCCGCAACCCACAGCATATTGGCTTACAAGGTCCTTTAGCTTAGCAAACCCATATGTTAGAGGGATTGATAGATAGATAAATCATTTCTTTGATGCATCAACATAAGACACTAAAGGTAACCAAAAAAAAAAAAACATCAAGAAACAACACATCCCATTCCTATAGTAAGAGTCAAACGCTTTTTTTTGCGGATGGGAAATCATCAAATAACTCCCCTACCCCGCTCTGGGGGTAGTGTCATCCTTTTACTGATTTAAACCCATCCATGTTTCTTCTTGTGGAGCCGTGGCATCTTTTTCGAACAACCCGAAACCCATGCAGTGGCTCTGGCGGGCCCCTCTGCTTTGTTGCCATCTCTTTGAGGCGCGCGTGGAACACGAGCACGTTTCACACGGCCTGTCGTGACGAGATGGACGGACGGTGAGCTACCCATTGCTCACCGTCCACGGACCCGCATCTACATTGGCCGGGAGTTGTCTTGCGGCGCCCGATTCCCGCAACGTTCTCCGCGGCTGGTTTAGTTTGAGGTTGTGTCCATTAAACATCCTGCCACCTTCTCCGCTAAAATGACTGGTTCGCAGTAGAAGAAGGTGACTGCTTCCCATTCCCTCTCACCCAGGACTATGGACTGAACCAGGGACAGACGCGAGAGGTCTCCGCCGCTGAAAAGTCGGCTGCTGCTGGGCGGTGTGTGTATCATGGTTGCGCCAAATGTCAGTCTAGCTCAGCATACGCCAGGTAGAATACCTGACGCTGGTAGTCTACTGAATCACAAGTTTATGTTTTTTTCACACAACCTTTTGCCCTGTCGCTTAAAAAGGCTTAATGACATGAAAAACGACGATAACGGGGTCGCTTTTCTTCATTTCTCAGTACTTATCAACTTGCATTATTTTATTTTAATTCAATTAAAAAGAACTTAAAGAACTAACTAAGCATACAAACTAAAAATAGGGACAAACTAATAATAAAAATATGTACAGGTAAAAAATGGTAAATTACAGGGCGTTAAAAAATTCGTCCGCATCGCAGTCAACAGGGAAAGTGCCCAAAAGGCTGGCAGCATTACCGCGTTGGATGGCAATGCTGATTTTTTTGGGCAAAATACAGGCCAGCCCTCTGGTCACGAGAAGAATTGCCCAACCGCTTGGGGATTTGCATACAATTATTATAGATATTACCTACATGTTTGCCAGAAAAAATCATAGACGTAGGTACTAACAGATCAAAAATATAATGAATTATCTTCGCAAGATCTCGAATACAGCACTCGAAGGCCGGACCGACACCATCAAACTTTACTCTCGTCTTAGAGGCTGTTGGCGTAGGCTCTACTCGCGAGGCAGGGGGATCCTGGCGTTTCTGAATTTCTTGTGCCTTGTAGGACACCCCGATTTGCGCGGGCGTGGGTATCTTGTCCATCTCGACTATGTACTTTGAAGCAGCTAGCATGTTCTCCTATGAAGATTGAGGGAATTAATAAGAAGTCATGATTTAACATGTGCTACATACTAGTTCGAGTCGGCACTTTGGGCGTTTGGCAGTGTTTGCTGCACGCCAAGGTATGCAGCTAGAGCCGATCGAAAAATCCCCGTTCATAAACTATCTCTGATTCCTGTTTAGGTCGGCTCGGATGGGGATAATTGCAGCTAAGTCAGGTTTATCAATAACTAGCTTTTGCCCGCGGCTTCGCTCGCGTTAAGTTCGGGGCAACACAGTTCCCCTTTCCTGATTTACAGGTACCTGCTACCTGTGGTTTTTGCCCTTGCGCCTTATTTATTGTACTAGCAATGCTAAGTTTTCCCTTTTCTTCCCTCTTTCCCCCTCATATCACAATCTTTTTTTAAAAAATATATAATAAAAAATTGCCTATGTCCGTCTCCAGGATCCCAACTATCTCTGTACCAAAATTCATCACAATCGGTTTAGCCATTTAGGCGTGAAGACGTAACAAACAAACTCACTTTCGCTTTCATAATATTATAGTAAGGTTTTAATATTAATTGCGGCTTGGCAGTGCTAGAGCATGATGACCCCAACATAATATCTACTCGAGGTCAGTGCACACACCTTGTGACTAATTTACAGTTTTGTCAATACTATTAATAACATTCCAAACGGGATCACGATGTTAATTTTTACTAGCTTCCGCCCGCTACTTCGTACGCGTGGCATAGTTACTTAGGGCTTTTTTTTGGGGTGGGAAATCATCAAATAACTTCTCCCGCTCTGGGCGGAGCAGGGGGGAGTGTCAGACTTGTACTGACTAAAACCCACCTTCCATTGCCCTTTACGTTCCGGGGCCGCGGTATCTCTTTCGAACAACCTGCAACCGTTACTAACCTCCATGCGGGTGAAGCCGTGAGCGTATTAACCAAGAAATAAATATTAGAAAAGGAAAAATGACTCTAAACCTAAGACCTGGTGGTCTTGGTGGTGAAGTTCAATAGGCAAATTAATTGGTAGAAGAAATACCTCGAACCTCCTCATCATACGATTCCTGTCAGCTGCATCGAAGTGTTGCATCTCCTTCATCCACTCGCAGAACCATAGAATCAAAATTGCTTGTGTTTCTGTAATGAAATCTTTTGTCACTTGTAAGTTAAGGCTAGATCAATATGTAGGCGCCCGGGGATGGCCGTTCAGGTCCTGTTGCGAAGTATAAATCCTGAAAACTGTTTTTTTAAACCTCGACTTCCATTTTGAATTTGAATTTTAAGTGAATACTTTTTTTTTCAACCTTAATTTCATCATATTTGTGTTGCGGTTCATATAAGGCATCTACTCTCCAAAATTCAACTAGGAGGTGCCAAAAGCCTTTGAGAAAAATGACTGTGACAAACGGACAGGGTAAATCTAAAAGTTTCCGATTTTTACCATTTGGCAATTGAACCCTGACAACAAGAAGCGTTCCGATGGTATCTTTAAAACTTACGTCTTCCTAATCCGTCCTCCTGAGCTCTCCTCAGAAGATTGGCTAGAGTGTCCAGAAACCAGAACTCGGCCCTATTGCTCTTATACCTGGTGCATCCCGTCAGATCTGCCAGAATATCTATGTATTTCTGCTGCGGCGTGGAATTTATCTTCGGGATTAAATCTGGGTTGATATCGGTCTTAAATTCTTCTGGGAGGACGTGTATCCTGTAAATTATATTTTCGTCCAAGGGGGTAAGTAAAAAACTTGAGAGGTGTCAAGGGACACCCGGATGGAACGAAGTTATTATTTATTATGTACAGAAAAACCTGTATACACTCAACAAAAATAATCGTCGCGACACCACAATGTTCAATGCGAAAAGAAAGACGAAACGAAAATAACTGGCTTGCTTTCTATGAGAGAGAGACAGATAGAGAAACGCGCACACCGCACCGCTTACAACTATAGCAAAAAGTGTCGTTACAACTTTTGGTCTTAGTTTTTTTCGCCTATCCCCTTTTCGCGCGATGAGGAACTTCGTCTGTGGATAGACTCATGAAATATTCATCCCAGACAGAGATCGCGCCGTATATCAAAAACACGTTAAGCCGTTGGACTCGGGTACCTATCATTTTGACAATCGACGAATTTTGGGCTTCGAAGTCAACAGTGACAAGTCTTACTCATCATCTGCTCAGCCTTTTCTCATCTTCATTGGGGTCTACTACTAACCTAATGCAACTGAATACCGAGTATTTTACATGGAAAAACGCCAGTCTAAGTAAGATTGGAAGGTAGCCTAAATTTGGGAAAAGGATAGCCAGATAAGCAAATGCACCACTAGAGCTCTGTATTCATAAAAAAGCAAAGGAAAAGACGTCTTCCCTGACTTCGATTCGGGCGACGCGGTTCGTCTTTTTTCGGATGGGAAATTATTAAATAAATTTGCCTGCTCTGGGCGGAGCGGAGGGAAATTTTTATTGACTAAAAACCGATCTATATTCCTTCTTTTGCCCTTTGTTTGCCGAAGCCGCGGTATATTTTTCGAACAACCCTCAACCCCGGCAGGCCCCTCTGCTTTGCTACCACTTTGAGGTGGATGATGAACACTAACGCGCCGTCGACATGGCCTGTCGTCACTACACGGACGAATGGTAAGCTACTCATTGCTCACCGTCCACAAACTCGCGTCGACGGTGACCGGGAATGTCTCGCAGCACTTGATGCCTGGAGCGTCTCCCGCGGCGGCTGGGTAAGTAGGTTCGGTATGTTTTAAGTTCGGTCAGTCCCTAACGTGTCAGTTGGAATGTTTATTTACCTGTTCTGTTTTTCAATCATCCTAGCACGATCAGATAGGACGAGACGTAGGGAAGGCGTGGGAAACATCACTGTCGACAACTCAGGCTCTGCTTCCTCGATGACTACCTTCGTTTCCTCTTCCGCAACTATCTCTGGTTCATGTTCTTCTTCTACCTCTGTTGGACCTGGTTTAGGGTAGTTTTTTAAGTGGTGCTAAATAAAGTGACGCGCAAGAGCTCGTGCCCAAAAAAAATAGATAACTGTCGCGCAGTTCGATCCTTAAGTTAAGCCGCACATGCCTAGGTTAGGCTGTGGGTGGGTGACTACCCGTTACATACTGCGACTGCTTATCTGACCATCAGATCCCAGTGAGGACTAAGTAATACGATATCTAGTAAGACTTTTCTCAGAGTTTCAGAACACTGACTGTAGGTTAAACGTACTAGCCGTTTATAGTTTATGAGTAGGTACCGCCACTGGCTTAGTGGTCTACTTACCCGCTTCCACACTAGTTCCGGAAGAGCTTGAGGAATCGGAAGACAATGTTGGCGTCCGAAAGCACTCCATCACCGAATCAGACAGGAGTTTGTTCAGCAACTCCTGGTGAACCTTCTCAGTGCGGGCCGACGACATTTTGGTTTTATTTGGTTTTACTCAAAGAGATCAGATATTTTTAACAGTAGTTTAATCTCTTTTTGTTAGTTGGTTATTTTTATAGGTACGGAGAAATGACAATTTCATTTGAAATTACTTAAAAAAATACTTCTAAAAAGGTTTTCTAGAGTACGAAATCGATTAAAACCTGTTTGGTTTTACCTAAATAAACGACAAAAAGCAGTTTTTATTCTAGTAGTGTAGTCGTTTTAGTAGTACCTACCTAGCTCGTTGTACTGATAGTTTCTATTCGTTTTAGGTGACTACCTACCTTTTTAACATTCCGTACCTACGTTTTTTTTTGGGTATGTGAATTCATCAAATAACTTCTCCCGTTCTGGGCGGAGCGGGGGGGAGTGTCAGACTTGTACTGACTAAAACCCACCCATGTCCCTTTATGTTCCGGGGCCGCGGTATCTCTTTCGAACAACCCGGAACCCGGCAGGCGGTGGCCCTGGCAGGACCCTCTGCTTTGCTAACATCTCCTTGAGGCGCGCGTGGAACACTAACGCGCCGTAGACACGGCCTGTCGTCAATAACATTAAGTACCTACTTCAGAAGAAAACCGGTACCCTTGTGGGATCACTTTGTTGTCTGTCTGCTTGTTTAAGTGTCAATACATCTCGGGAACGCGTGGAGGTATCAAGTTGAAATTAAAACCATATTCTCAAGTATAAATTCCCTGGAAGCTGTGGGAAAATCATACCTCTAAGTCTACGGAGTTAAAAGATATGGCCGTTTATGTTGCAAGTTTGTACGGAACCCACGGTGCGCGAATCCGACTTTTTTCCGATGGGAAATCTTGAAGAAACTTCCCCCGCTCTGGGCGGAGTGTCAGGCTTTTACTGACTAAAACACATCGACGTTACTTCTTTTGCCCTTTACCCGCTACCCCGACCTTCCTTCCTACTAAATAGAAGGTAGTGTATACGTAGGTATTTCTTCCACGTCGAAAGTTTTTCAATTTCAGGAACGTTTCGTCCCTGTGGGAGTAATTCTAGGTCAAATTGTTTTATATAGTTTTTTTTCTACAAGAAAACGTACCATTACCTTAGTACCTACATTTTTATGAACCAAACCTGAAATTAATTATGTGAAAACGCTTCTTGGAAAGTCTTATCTGACCTATTTTTTTAGAGGTCCGTATTCAAAAGGTAAAACGAGACCCTATTACTAAGACTCCGCTGTACCTACGTCTGTTTTCAGATTGTATCTCATGAACCGTGATGGTTAGACAGTTGAAAATGCAAAAAATATAATAAAACTAGCTTTTGCCCGCGGCTTCACTCGCGTTAAATTCGGGGTAACACAGTTCCCCTTGCGCTTTATTGATTTGTAATAGCAACGCTAAGTTTTCCCTTTCCTTCCCTCTTTCTCCCTCACATCCCACTTTTTTTTTAAATTAGCCTATGTCCGTCTCCTGGTTCCCAACTATCTCTGTACCAAAATTCATCAAAATCGGTTTAGCCATTAAAGCGTGAAGAGGTAACAAACAAACAAACAAACTCACTTTCGCTTTTATAATATTAGTAAGGAAGTAAGGATAAATGTTGGGCTCCCATATAACATGTTCTTTTTTGTCGTTTTTATAGATAGATACCTGCATCTTATAGACATCCTACTTATATTTTAAATGCGAAAGTTTGTGAGTATGGATGTATGTTTGATCCTCTTTCACGAAAAAAAACTACTGAACAGAACTTGATGGGCTCAGAGGTAGATTATAGTCTGGATGGAATAACACATAGGATACTTATTTTTCGATATCACGCGGGCGAGGCCGCGGGCGCCAGCTAACCCAAACTCCTCGTGCGCGTCTCCAACTCGCACTTGGCTGTTTCTAATCCAACGCCCTTCTCATCTAATGGTTTTCGTTCCAATTCTTTTTCGGCGAACGCTTCGGCGCCCCGAATTAATGAATTCGTGGATTTTAATGGTGATGTAAAATGGACTGGTAAAACATTCTAAGTCCTTCAATAACTAAGTATAAGTATGTATATACCTCTTGCACTAGAAATGACTTACAAGTAACGCAATAAAGGGTCTAAATAACCTTAACCCGTTGCATGTCGTTAAGTTCCTACGGGGGAACATAAGACAAAATGCTACAAGTGTCTTTTTTTTTTTTTTTTGGGTGGGAAATCATCCAATGACTTCCCCCGCTCTGGGTGGAGCGGGGGGGCATGTCAGACTTGTACTGACTAAAACCCACCCATGTTACTTCTATTGCCCTTTACGTTCCGGGGCCGCGGTATCTCTTTCGAACAACCCGCAACCCCGGCAGGCGGAGGCTCTGGCAAGCCCCTCTGCTTTGCTGACTCTCTTTGAGGCGCGCGTGAAACACGAACGCGCCGTCGACACGGCCTGTCGTCAATCGACGGACGGACGGTGAGCTACCCATTGCTCACCGTCCACAGGCCCGCATCTACGGTGGCCGGAAGTCGTCTCGCGGCGCCCGGCACCCTGGGCGTCTCCCGCGGCGGCTGGGTTGGGCAGATGTTCTCTCCCTCAAACGCCCGGCCACCTCCTTTGCTGGCATTACTGCTTCGCAGAAGGTGGTGACCGCTTCCCATTCCCTCTCGCTCCGGACCATGGCCCGAACCAGGGCCGGTCGCGAGAGATCGCCGCCGCCGATCGCCTCCACGAGGGCACGGCGGGCGCTTCCTCCCGCCCGATGATGTGCAGGAACCTCCCGAAACTTCCGTGTCCGGTGAGGACCTGCGTCAGGCGGTAGGTGAGGACGCCATGACGCCTCTCCAGCCACTCCTCAAAGTGCTACAAGTGTCTTAAGTACCCACGGGGTACTTTATACGGTGTAGCTATCGGTTAAACGGTAAAATCTTCGTTTTTCGGAAAGCCTACCTCGCTAAAACGTTACTCATAAGTTCGACGATTTTTACCATTTACTGGGCTGGCTACATGTGCCGCATTTCGCAACAAAATTGGGCCAAAGTAACAACTGATTGGGTTCCGAACAACAGGACCCGGCGACGCGGTAGGCCCAGAAAGAGATGGCAGAACGAGCTGGAGTTTCATGAAAAGGATTGGGCCAAAACAACGAATGGCAGGAAAATGGAAGGAAGGATGGGACGCCTTTGCCCTGCTGTGGGATACATCTGGCTTATAATAATAGTTACGATCACCTTTAGACCATACCTTAGAACCTTCTAGTTACAGAGATATTAGGTGTCGAAGTTACATCTTTTTCCCAATTATGTAATGTCATAATTTTGCTTTAAAATTCCTCTCAAAGCTCGTAAATTCAATGGATGCACCAGCACAATGTTTTGCGTGAAACTATTACAGAATACTTAGTTGAGGGCAGCTTCGTGAAGGGTCAAATTGCAATTATATTACTACTAGCTTTTGCCCGCGGCTTCGCTCGCGTCCACATCCCATTTTAGGGAAGTGGGGGCTTAGAAAGAGACAATAAGTAGCCCATGTCACTCTCCATTCTTGTCGTTCAATTCATGAAGCGCCTTACCAAGCGCTTCTTTGACTCCGCGTTAAAACATCGCAACCCCCTTATCGCATCGGCCGCTCGATACGATCCCTCGCGAATAAGTAAAATTCGTCGTCCCCGTCATACCCTCGTCACTCCTGACGATGCTATAACCCTGCTCCAGGAGAGCAGCAGGGAGACTAGCACTCTTCGCAAATTCAGACGCAAAGCGCCGTCATTCCGTCCTCGCCGACGAGGCCCGTCGCGACGTCCCGGTAACTGCCCCACCCGTCCCTTGCAAGAGCCAGCCCGCGCTGCTGAGCCAGTAAGTTAAAATAGCCCATAAATAATATCACTCAGATCCAGCCTGTCCCTTGCTGTCCCTCAGCGACGCCCTAAGCCGAGGCTCGTACCCCACAGGGGGTGCCCTTAGCGTGTAGTCGCTTAGTTTATAAGTTTATACCCTGGCTGGAGGTCTTAATTTTTAAGGCACCCACAGGATTCGCCCGGTTAAGCAGACGACAACCTCCTTGGTTGAACTGCGAGATGCCATTCATAAAAAAAAAAAAATCTCCATTCTTTCAACTATCTCCACTTAAAATATCACGTCAATTTGAAGTGTAGTAGTCAGTGGCGGATTTACAAATTTGTCGCCTGTAGGCTATACAATTTTTTCCGCCCCTACTGACCTTTGAAATTCAATAGATAGGTACGCTAGTTTAGTTCACAATCATTTATTTATATTTATTCTGAAATTGTAACTTTATGGTTTGTGTTCTATCGCCCTCATTACATCGTCTCTTTCCCATTATTAGAATGATCGTTTACTGGGGGCTAGTTGTAACCGTTTCTAGATTATTATTGCAAAAAGACCAAATTTGCCGCCCCCTGGAATCTGCCGCCCTAGGCTCCAGCCTACTCAGCCTACTGGTAAATCCACCACTGGTAGTAGTAGTAGTAGTCGCTTCGTTTTGCCGTCAAAGACTGACAAACAAACAGACACATACATACACTATTCCATTTATAATATTATATTAGTATGGATAGAGGGAAAATTACTAGTGTGGGGCAATGTATTTTTTTTAATCCTCCTTCCACTACCCTACTTTTTAAATATTATAAACGCGAAAGTTTGTATGGATGTTTGTTAGTATTTGACGCAAAAACTACTGAATGGATTTTAATGAAACTTTAAAAAATATAGTTTTTTTTTTGTTACATCAAAATAACACATAGGCTACAATTCAAAAAGATATATTGTAAATTCTATCACCACGTGAAAGATCGCGGGCCTCAGCTAATAAAAAAAAATTAACACAATAAATGTGTCAGTTATTCAGTACTGATATTTTCATCTTTAACAAACAAATAGATTTAAAATACACGTTTGTATTCACATCTTCCTTTTAATTCCTAAGGGTACAATCTGCTTAATTACTGCACAAAGCATGCCCCTATGCCTTTGTTTAAACCCTTCAGCATAATTTAAGTTTATAAGCGCGAAACTATTCTAAAACTATAAAACTACATAGATCAAAAGAAGTGCTGAATTCGTTAAAATTATTCACACGTGAACGAATCTGGGGATAATTGGAGGAGCTACCGAAATAAGGGGCACAGCCGAATATCGCTTACAAGTTATAAGAGGCAGCGATAATAAGATATATTTTTTTTCGAATTTATATATCGTAGATATATGTCTATTTCCGAATTTAGTCTGATGTAGTCCGGGGTTGAGGGTTGTCCGAAAGAGATACCGCAGCCCGTGAATATAACGGGCATAAGATGGAACATGGGTGGGTTTTAATCAGTGATTGTCTGCCACTCCCCCCGCTCCGCCCAGAGCGGGGGAAGTTATTTGATGATTTCACATCCACAAAAAAGTTACTTGTCACACTGCTTACTTAATGAATTTATAGATTTTACCTACTCAAATATCTAACCTCACAAAACCTAATAAAGATTCTCTTTACAGCCGTTTCACCCGCGTCTATAGTTGCTGCCCCGCTTTCGTGGGTAGTAGCGTGATGTTGTATAGCTTATGTTACTTTTTGATAATGTAGCTTCCTATTTCTGAAAAAGTGGTTAAAATCGGTCCAGTAGTTTATTCGATACAAACAAATCTTTCCTCTTTAATAATTATTAAAAATAAGTATAAATGTCTCTCTTTACAATATCACTAGTTTTTGCCCGCGGCTTCGCTCGCGTTAAATTCGAGGTAACACAGCTCCCCTTTCCTGATCTAGAGGTATCTGCTGCCTGTGGTTTTTGCCCTTGCGCCTTATTCATTGTAATAGCAATGCTAAGTTTTCCCTTTTCTTCCCTCTTTCTCCCTCAAACCTCAATCTTTTTTTTTTTAAATAGCCTTCGTCTCCAGGGTCCCAACTATCTCTCTACCAAAATTCATCAAAATCGGTTTAGTCATTGAGGCGAGAACAGTGAAGACGTAACAAACAAACTAACCCACTTTCGCTTTGATAATATTAGTAAGGATATCTCTCATATCTTTAAAAATATTTTGAGATTTACAGATGTGAGATTACGCAAAACTTTTACTTAAATAATCTCCCCCGCTCATCGCTTCTACCTTTGCCCCATCTCCAACTAGAGTCACAAGGCACAAGGCTCGACTCAACAACTTCTAATTACTGAGAACAGCGACATTCATACCGCTATTTATATTTTGATTCAGACGCTGAGCTGGCAATTAAAGTACTATAGTTTGTGTGTAGTAGGTTGACGAGCTCGTGGCTAAATAATAACTGCCGCTAGGGTCGATCTTGAGGTTAAGCAGAGCTTGTGTAAGTTGCTCCGTGGATGGGTGACCACTCTTTACGTACTTACGAGTTTGGGTGGGCGTTTTGGGGGACTGTCTTTTGTAATGACTTTCAAAAAGTGCTGATCGTCAGCCTAATTTGAATATATATAACTTTTTTTTGTTTTAAAAAAACGTTGCCCCACTCTAGGAATTTTTCTTGTATCGTGGGTGCGTTTACAAACATTTTAACTCACATACACAAACAGCCAGTCTCGGAACAACTATCTGTAGGCCATACAAGTATTTGTTCCGTGCGGGAATCGAACCCGCGACACGCAGCGCAGTAGTCGATCGCTCAATCACTGCGCCAACCGAAACGCCAGACCTTTGACTTTTGAGTTTCCTCCGTGCCTCGGAAAGTACGTTAAGTCATTACAAGCAGTCAGTGGCTCGAAGGTCTGACAACAGTCAAAGTTAAGTCTTACCAAGGAGTATCGTATTACCCAGTACTACCCTATATTCACTTACATCATATTCAGCTGTATCCGGTAAGACTGAAGCTGACCCCAACATAGTAGAAAAAGGCTTGGCAAAATGATGATGGCAATACACTCGGCCACTCATCATCATCATTTTCATGCCCTTGTCCCATTCTATTTGGGGTCGGCGCAACACGTTCTTCTTCCATTCTCCTCTGTCAGACGTCACGGCATCATTTACTGCTTTCTCCTTCATATCATTCCTTATAATCCATCCATCATTTCTTAGGCTTTCCTCTCCCACTGTTACATCACCAGCGAAATGTGCCTTACCGTACAAGAACTCAAACTCAAAGCATTTATTTCAATTAGACCATTACAGGCACTTTTGAATGTCAAGAAACAAAATGAAGCTACAGTCCCGGTCACAAGGCATAATAACTTTTGAAAGTACTGTAGTTGCCCATTCCAAAGCGTTAATCTCTATGGAGAAGAATGGGCAAAAAACTTCATGGATACAAGGAATAGACGTGTAATGTTAAGTGCGTAGTGCGTCGACATAATATCCATTTCAATCTTCACACATAGTCGTTAAACGAAATTTCGAAGTAAATCGGCGAGATGAGTGAAATGCGATAAAATTAGAATGTTAAAACAATACGATGACGGAAGCGCCACCGTACGATACCGGACGATACCGCACGGACGGACACCGGACATCACGAGTAAACTGATACGCATTAGGTGTGGTGCTCATTGTGTTAGCCGACTACTGGAGGGATTTAAGATGTAGAATAGGTACTTAACTGCCATAAAGGCGCTATCTATGGAGATGGCTTGGAAAATCTGTGATGTCATGTATCTTTGTAAGTTATATAATCTACTAACGAAGAATCCTTACTAATATTATAAAAGCGAAAGTGAGTTCGTTTGTTTGTTACGTCTTCCCGCCTATATGGCCAAACAGATTTTGATGAATTTAGGTACAGAGATAGTAGGGACCCTTGAGACGGACATAGGCTAAAAAAAGTGAGAAAAGGGGGAGTAAGTGGGAAGAAAAGGGGAGAGAAAATCATCGCGCAGGTTAAAGTTAGCGTTAGCCGAAAGTAACTATGCCACGCGGACGAAGTCGGGGGCGGAAGCTAGTGTGGTATTAGAGTAGAGGAAGATCAAAGAAACGGTTGATGGACTGTGTGAAGAATGATATGGTAAGAAAGGAGGTGTCCGATGAAATGACGAGAAATAGAAAAGTATAGAAAAAGAAGACATTATACGACCACAAATAAATTGGGATAACAGCAAAAGAATGGTGATGGCATAATTTGTGCCAATTTTCTCTTTTGTGTTACTGTTGAGGATTTTAATTCGATTTGTGCGTCATTTACGAGTAGGTTAGTGTTGCACAAAAAGTCCCGTTACCGATGTTTTGTATGACAATGTCATTCCAATTGCGAAATGACATTATAACCTATTTTTTTTAAATATAGAACGATCTTATCTGTGGCATAAGACTCTATGCTTATTTTTAAAATTCTTGGTTTGTAATGATAGATGTGTATGGATTTCTTGCCTTAAGGTGAAAGCTCCAACCTACCCGCGAAATTCAAATTTTCTTACGTTTTTTGCAATTTTCAGGCCAGTGCTAGGTTGTATGTTCATTAAAATATTATTCGCGGCTGTAAGACGTATGTAGTTATAGAATTATAATCATCAAAATCACCAATACAACCCTCCAAGTTCATAAAGGCGTAGGAACAAAAAAAAAACAGAAAAAGTCTTTCCTACAGCTTTACGAACTTAGAGCGTTGTATTGATGATTTTGATGATTATAATTCTATAACTACATACGTCTTACAGCCGCGAATAATATTTTAATGAACATACAACCTAGCACTGGCCTGAAAATTGCAAAAAACGTAAGAAAATTTGAATTTCGCGGGTAGGTTGGAGCTTTCACCTTAAATAAAAAAGTTATTTTCACAGTTGTCTAAGTGTGTGTGCAAATTTAGTAAGACTGCCGAATGTGAAGGTTGTGATTCGGACCAATGTTTTACAAAATGATAATAGGTACATAATATAGGTACTTAAATCTTTTCTGTCAGCAAAACAATGAAGTGTCAAAAATGATATAGTCATCCGGGGTTCGATTCCCACTTGTTTTTAACCCATTTTTCTTAGTAGTCCCTCCTTAAACCATTCCGAAAAAACCGCCTTCAAAAAACAAGCGTTACACCTTCACAAAACAACAAAAATCTCCAACAAAGTCTCAACAAAAGATTCGAAACAAAAATAATTCTCGAATCATTTAAAATTTAAATAATCTTAAAAAGTTCCTTCGGCCAGTGTGTACAGAGTGTAAGAAAAAAAAAAGTAAAGCGTCCATCATTCGCACAGAGTGTGCGTGACGTGTGTGTATGCATGCGTACATGCACACGCACACGCGTGCATTAAGTGCGTGTATGGCAAAAATGCAACTCCGCGACTTGGTTAAATATCGGACGGACAGTGGGACGGTAGAGATGAAATAGTGTGTGAAATAATTTATTAATACATATTTTACTAGCTGACACCCGCGACTTCGCCCGCGTGATATTGAAAAACATATCCTATGTGTTGTTTCAGATATAATCTGAAACAACAATCTACTTCTGTGCCAAATTTTATCAAGATCCGTTCAACCGTTTTGACGTGAAAGAGTAACAAACATCCATACAGCCATCCTCACAAAGATTCGCATTTATAATATTATTTATAGTAGGATACTTTTTCCACGATTTTTCATTATTTACTCTCATAACAAGTTAACATTTTTTTTCCATGAATGGAAATGCTGGTTTTTGACACGATAACTGTAAGTAAAATAAATAAAACGATTTTCGTCATCCTACAATGCCTACATTTAAATTTACCGTATTCAAAATATTTGAATTTCAACAGTATCTTTTTTAAATTATTTAATCTGTAAACAGAAGTTGACAGTGTCACTGACCTTAATATTTTTAAACAAAATCTTTAGTTCTCAACAGCCTCTCCACGCCTTCCCCTACTCCCAACTTCCCCAACTGGCAAGGTGAATGAACTCACGAAATGAACGCACACAAACACAACACAGGACACGTTGCCGTAGGTTAGTTATGTTATGCCAAGTTCATTGAACGATTTTTAATTACACCAATCACTTACGAGTAAAGTTTATGGTTGGTGGCACATTTCTTTTTTTTTGGGCATTATATCAGTTTGAATTTCGAAGCTTTGGTTTTGGCGGTGAATATTTCATTAAAATTATTCCCTCGAATTTATAATCGAGATTCTTTTTTTTAAATATTCGTATGGTATTCATCAGAGTAATGTTTGGCGGTTTCCTAAATATTTTTTGAAACTTTTAAATAGTTTTATTCATCCTCCCCTTGTTTAAGTCTCATACAAGTCTTTTGGGCTAGCAATTCTTATGTAAAGACTGATCCTAACTACAGTCCTGTTAAAAACATCAACATCTCTTATTTAAGTGCCATTTAACTATTTATGCATATTTAATTTTAAAGCATTTTACTATGTCATTTGAGAGAAGAACCAATCTTCTTATAGATTAGGTAAGCAGTACGAAAGTGACGATTGGGATCATTTTCTAGCCATTCATATTGTACCTACCAATGCAAATGGTTCTATCCGTTTCTTTTTGGGCGAACTCCCGAAAACTTTTTAATGTCAATGCTTCAATTCAATATGTCAATTTATATGCATCATTATATATTTTTCGGTGGGTAATACCGCTCTGGGGATGTACGCTGCCTATGACTTACTTTTTGGAATATTTAGAAAAAAAACCTGATTGATGCCAGTTTTGTTTTATGCCTTGGTCAAGACGATAGGTGGCGCTAAGTAGCTGCAGATCGTAATACTAAATCTTACAACCGAGAAGTTTTCAAATGGGATCTTCATGATCTCAATGATTCGATGTTTAAAATGGAACATTTATTTCTTTCTTTTCTGCAATCAAACTTTTTGTCAACTTTCTAAAGCAACTGTCGTGCGTGACAAATTGGCATACGTGTAGTTTTTTTAATCAATTTCTACAGAAAAACAGGAGGAAAGGAGGTTATGTATGGTTAAACCATACAAAAATCGGCCAAAAATTATTTTAACATATATATATTTATTATGGTTATACTGACACCAATTTTATTAATAGATATTGCTAGAGTAGTTTCTGAGTTATCTTTTAATTTACGTATTGTTTCTTCTTGAAGTGGATGATCTTATAATGACTTTTAGTAACTATGAAAAATGAATATTCGATTAGAATTTTTGTGAGATAGCATCACACCATAACTAAAATGGCTAAAATAAAAAACTTTCGCAATACAAAAATCCAATTTCCAAAAAACACCAAAAAGTGAAAAATTACTTTACCTTCGGAAGTCGGTGGCAAAAAAAATCAAAGAAACAAACAAAAGTCACCGACAGTAAAGTTTTTTTTAAATGTTTTTTTTTGGAAATCGGTTTTATTTTCCAAAAGTTTTTCTTTTTTACCAAACTCTGATCTTCCAAAATATTGTGTAATTTATGATTTATTTGTAAAGACTGGTAATCGTAAGTAAACTAGCAACGGTTCATCACAAAAACAATTGAACATTCAATACCCAGCTGTCAATCAACTTCTTTTGTTCGACCATAGATTATTTCCACTTTTTTTTTAATTTTTCCAGTCCACCTCACCGAGGGATATCCTTAGTGATACATTTCCTAAGTTGAATGACCGTTAGTGACGGCGTGCGGCGCAATTCATCAAACTGCAATAATGTGTGTAAACGCCCGGGATGGGACCTAGATGCAAGCTAGGGGCAGTTCGCACCCTTGCAGCAAAAAGCGCTTTATAGACAAGGCTGTAGGTTTTAAGGCTTTATTTTTACAAAGGTTATAGGTAGTTTGCGACAATATTTTTTTTGTGTGATTTTCGCGTTTGGAGATGTGAATGAGTTTGTGAAAAAAAGTGAGTTTGTTTTTATGAAGTGTAAAGCGCTTTAACGATTTGTCTATGAAGCGCTTTTAGCTTATTTTATAAAATTCATCCCCTATCTATCGCTGACAGGGGCGCCGGCTATTGGTGGAGCCTTAACGTCGGATTCTAACTGAAATCATGAAAATACCACCCTTTACTCAAAAATGCATGTAATGTTGTCATTATTTTGACAACCTTGTTTGAGCAAAGTCGACCTTGCCGTTCTGTTTCAAAGAGCGGCCGGCAAAGTTTTGCTGGCCGCTCTAACAGGCCGGCAATGTTTTGCCGACCGCTATTTTGACGTTTCAACGTTTTAAAAAATCAATTCCAAAAAGATTTTATTTAAAACACAGCTGTTTGTACGTCTAAAGGTAAAAAAAAAAGATTTAAAAAAAAATATTTAAATTACTTGCTGGTTTTATTTAGATTAGGTACTTGCATTTTTGAGTAAAGCACTATACAAACCTTGGCCCACAATGACTGCTTCGCTGGTCACGCTATGATTGCCTCGAGCTAGCCTAGCTACGCTCTAGGCCTTTCAGCTTGGCCATCATTGCAGCCCTTGCTGTCCTCGCTGTAAAGGCCTCGACCTACGGTCTCGGCCTTTATCTCAGCTCGTCCATCAAGTGCTGCACGCTGACCGCGCTGTGTCGGCCTGGAGCTGCGCTACGCTGCGCTGTCGGCCATCATCAGCGCGACCAGCAAAGTAGTCATTATAGACCGCGGCAGTAATGTACTATTATGCCAACACTGGTTTTAAACAAAACAAAGCGCCATTTTAGTTTTTTTCCCGCTAATCTGCGAGGGTCCTAGTTTCAAGGGGTAATGACCGAGAAGTTGAATAGCTATTTTTGCAATTTACGCTCAGCTTCGTTTGAGCATAAATTTATATAGCTTGGTTGGTTTGCATAAAATTAATTAAACATTTAAATTAATTACCTATTGAAATGGGTGACGGCCTGACGGCTGAAGGTGTTTTATTTTCCCAAATATGGATATTGGTACGTTTATATGTTAATTTTAATACATTTTATGATCTGAAAAGTGCAGTTTTCTAAGTAAATACCTAATGGTTTAATGAGAAGGGGGTGAAAAATTGTCGTTAAGTTAAAATGACAGCGATAATCGATCCACTTAGGATAAGCATTATAATGTAATGGGGATTTAACGTTTAATATCTATTAATCCTTAAGGGATTTTAAAAGTTTAATTATGGGTTCCTCTTGCTATAAAGACAATTTGTTTTTTTTTTCAGTTGGGAAATCTTCAAATATCTTCTCCCGTTCCGGGCGGAGCAGGAGGGAGTGTCGGACTTTTACTGAATAAAACCCACCCATGTCCCTTTTTTTGCCTTTTGTGTTCCGGTGCCGCGGTATCTCTTTCGAATAACCCACAACCTCGGCAGGACTACAAAGACATTCCTCGTGTGGATGCCATAAAAAGAGACAGAAAAGCATGTATTGTTCTTTAAATCATGTAGGTATGTCATGTGTCGACATCATCATCATCAGCCTAGCCTTTTCCCAACTATGTTGGGGTCGGCTTCCAGTTTTACCCGATGCAGCTGAATACAAGTATTTTACATGGGGCGACTGCCTATCTGACCTCCACAACACAGTTGAAACTGGGTAATACGATACCCTTAGGTAAGACTGGTTATCAGACTTTTGGGACACTGACTACCTGTAACGACTGTCAAAGATCTACAAATGACAGCCGGGACCAACGGCTTTACGTACTTTCCGAGGCACGGAGGAAACTCGGTATGTAACGGGTGGTCACCCGTCCACAGACCAACCTAGGCAAGCCCGGCTTAACTCAAAGATCGGGCCGAACGGCTATAATTTAGCCACGAGTATGTTATAATATTGGCTGTTTGTGTATGTGAGTTTAAATGTTTGTAAACGCACCCACGATACAGGAGAAATTCCTAGTGTCCCCACACTAGGAATTTTAAAACGTTTTAAATTAAAAAAAAAAATGTCGACGTTTTCTCAAACTAAAAGTTTTTTTTTTTGGAAAATATCCCAATAACCATAAAAATCAAGCCCAACAAACTAAAAATCGTGAGACCGTACCTAAAAACCGTGTTTCTATCATTAAATCACTCTGGCCGGTCCGGAGCGGACTAGACCGGACCGGTTCGGGTCGGTTTGTGTTTTTGTTGCAGCAGGTGACGGGATACCGACTTTTCTTATTGTGGTGTCGGTCAAGAACCTTGTGTGAACAAGTTGCGTTATACATTGAGATTTTATGGCCGACCAATCGGCCGTAACTGAACTTTTTTTTGTGTTTTTTTTAATTAGACCTCATTGTGTTGTTTGAATTTAATTAGAAACGTTGTGGGGTTGGTTTGTGCTTGTCTACTGGGCAGCAATAAAAATGATGTTAATTAAGATTTTTATATACCTAACAATATTTTTGAGTAAATAACGACCTTTTGCGAAGTTCGATTAAAAAATATTACAGTCACTATTTTTTTATTAGGTCTAATAAAAATGAATTGACATCTAAAGTAATAAGAAAATATTCTGCCTGTATAGTGTTTTATTATATAGACGTTTAGGTACATAATTATAAGTCAAGCGTAATTGATTTTCCATCCTTCCATGTTAGCTATTACCTAAGTAATAAATAAGAGTTAGAGCCACATTCAAAAACGATAAGGCGGGAAGTAGCTGCCGTATAAAAAAAAGTCTAACCAATGAGAAACAAGAATGGCGCTTTCAAACACAAAATCCGGTTCGATATTAGAATGCCGAAATTCGAATCACGCGCCGACGCACACACGGACAACATCCTTACATCCATGACCTACCACAACAGCAACGTTATCGAAAAATACATTAAAAACACAAACTTATATGACATCGTATGCATCCACACGCCTGTTGAATACAAAATATCATAAAAATTCATAATAAAAAGATATTTTTGGCGCGAACCGCCATTTGAATGCATCGCAGAGCGCGGGACAGATAATTTTTGTGGCGCACACATATAAACGTAAAAACACACATCGACGCAAAAATTTCAAAAAGCGAACGCCGTGAATGAGATAATCGGTATTCATTGTGCACACGAAAATGTGTATGTTTCATAATGAGTGTGAGAAGGACAGGTATATTTCCGTTGTTTCGTCCGGCCAAAAAGCGGCCAATATAAGAATGACGCGTCTAAGGCCATTGACCCCCAGGGTGAAGTCAGTTTGGTTGAAAACTTTTTTGTTACTATTTTTATTTATTTAAAGAACATACGAACTTGTTATACAGTCCATAAACTTGTCATTTTTATGTGAAAATTACCATTTAAGAGTAAAATAATTTATTTACTTGTGTAATAAAAATAAAATTAAACAATTTGATGTCTTATTTGTATAAAATATTCTATAAATATGAGAAAATAATGTCTTTGATTAAATTCGTATTAAAAAAAAAACATTTGATTAATAATTTATGACTAAAAATGTCAAATAAAATCGTAGGGCTTGCAGGTGTGTTTTTAAAAGCATGATGGAAAAGTGTTCAGCTGTTTCGTAGAATTCCTTGTACCTACCAGACCAAACGAACAAACATTGCATATTTTTACTTTTAAAAGCTATAAGCTAAGTATTTGAATTAGTTATAGCTAATTCAGCTAAGGGTTCATAATTTAAAAAGAAGACATTCAAATTTTTTAAGTTCCTTGACAGGTAATGTCATTTATTTTGAACCAATGAGATTATGTGTATTCCAATTAGACAACACACTAACTTTAAATCATTGGTTATTGACCAAACCATAATCTAGGTACATTCTGAAATGATTACAAGATTTTAAAATGAAATCATTAACCGTCAAATCATGGCCAATTGACATGTAGAGAGAGACGATTCTGATTGGACGAAAATAATTTTCATTTGGATCGTTTGCACACCATATTTAAACTTAGTAAATGAAGGAGCTGGCCGAAATTGAATTATCAGTTTTTTTTTTAATATCGCGCCTTTAATTCCCAAAGAATTACTACTTCTAGTAGGTACTTATATAATGATCAGTCCAACTTGACAGATTTCCCTGTTGATGTTTTCTCAATGAGTTTCGCTTCATACACACGTTCCCTAAACAGTGTGAACCATGAGTGTTTATTTATCTTGTGTTGTTTGTTGTTTTTTATTGTACTGATTTTGGATCTATTTGAAACAATTATTGGTATAGCATTCTATCTCTAATGTTTATCATGTTATATGTCAAACATACCTACCTGTTATTTGCATGGTTACTGAAATGCAGTTTTTAGATGTTAGTTTTCAATTTGTATCTATGTAACTGTGCTGTAGGTGTGCTTATTATAAATTAATAAATAAATACCCATACAAATACATTTCGCCATTTACATTAAAGTCCCATGTACTAGGGGCGAGCCTATAGCCAGCTAATGAGAAATCCGTGATGAAAAACCCAATAACACTTTACCTGACCCAGGAATTGAAACCAAGACCTCATGCTCAGCAGTTGCGCTTACAACCACTACACCACAAAGGCAATCATTGACATCACATATAGAATTAAATGAACTGCACTCCCATAGCAACAATTCTAATTGGACAGCATCATAGCAATACATTATGATAGGCGTCATAGGTTACCAACGTTCCCTGCGCCATCATTTTCAAAGAACTTTCAGCTGGTGCTTTGGAGGCCTAAAAGATCTCGAAACTAACCTACCCTTTGGTGCGTTTGAGATTTAATGAGTCTCCTAAAGATACAGTTTTCTCATAGTTAAAGAACTTTACACGTTAGATCCTCCCCCAAGGAGTGAAACAAGACGATTATATTCAACGCACAATACAAAAGTCCTGCAAGAGATGGGCCTAAGTCTGCTATTACAATAGTGTCAGAATGGTCGATCACTGATCGCATAATGGTTAATTTTGACAAGTTTGGTAATCTACTACATACTAAACTTGTCAAAATCAACCATTATGCGATCTGTGATCGACCATTCTGACACTATTGTAATAGCAGACTTAGGCCCCTGATAGATCTCGTAATGCAACGAACGTGTTAAGGCACACAATTTTTTCTCGTATTCTCTCACACACGTCTTCATTTCGTTATCATATCTTCTTTCGCAGGTAAATACTGGTATTCAGCTGCATCCGGTTAGACTGGAAGCCGACCCAACATAGTTGGGAAAAGGCTAGGCAGATGATGATCTCCTTTCGCAGGTCTGCTGGCAGAAATCCTTGCTAATATTATACAAGCGAAAGTGAGTTTGTTTGTTACGTTTTCACGTCTAAATGGCTAAACCGATTCTGATGAATTTTGGTACAGAGATAGTTGGAACCCTGGAGACGGACATAGGCTATTTCTTATTTATTTTTAAAAAAGATTGACATATGAGGGAGAAAGAGGGAAGAAAAGGGAAAACTTAGCATTGTTATTACATTAAATAAGGCGCAAGGGCAAAAACAACAGGTAGCAGGTACTTGTAAATCAGGAAAGGGGAACTGTGTTACCCCGAATTTAACGCGAGCGAAGCCGCGGGCAAAAGCTAGTTTCTTAACAAATAAGAAGATAAGAAGTACTTATGTACACAAATTTTATAAGTCTTTATATCTATAGTTAAATAAGGTCAGTGATCGTAGTTTATATATTCACGGTCGGTAGAACGTCCATACAAAACTGCAAAAGTCGTCAATTTAGTCGCTGGTTTTATTTTCGCGGTTGCGCCGAGTCGCCGACCGGCGTCAAGGCCGCGTCGAATTCGCGGCGCAAGCGGAGCGCGGTCGTAAGCATGATAGGGGTAAGTGAGGAATTTAAAAAAATACAGTTTTTTATTAGATTGGCCTTTTTGTGACACTCATTTTCAAATATAAATTAAATGCACTTTCAATATATACCGCTGATGTTTCCAACTGATGAATAAGATATAGAGTATAGTCGGCGCGAATTTAATGAATTAGTCGGCCGTTATTTAATTATTATCTACTTCATCAGTAAAGTAGTATGGGGCAAATTGTCCATGGTACGTTGTAATCTTACAGAATTTTCAGAACATTTAAAAAAAAAACGTTGCCTCACACCGAATTTCTCCTGTATCGTACCGTAAAGTTTGTAAACGCACCCAGCGTTTACAAACTTTTAAACTTACATACCTACATACACAGCCAGACTCGAAACAACTACCTGTAGGCCATAAAAATATTTTTTCCGTGCGGGAATTGAACTCGCGACACGCAGCGCAGCAGTCAATCACTGCGTCAACCATGCCGTCAACACTGACGAAATTGTCTTATTTTATCTTTTACACAAAAAACATTTTAACGCCTTATTGACCACAATTACTTATATAAGAAAAGAGATCGTTGTCACCGAGATGACTCCAAGAAATACTGGTGTGACGATTAGGACTCATTCTTGACTGAATGGCTGGAGAAGGCCAGACACCTAGAGAGTTGAAAAGGAATGGAAACTATCTTTACACCTGAATAAAGCCCAAGGACAGAACAGGCTAAAAAAATAACCTTTATCTAGCTAGAGGAGAGGAATTTTATTATCTCTGTGATCTTCTAATCGGGTGATTAGAAGATCACCTCTAGATTCTGGTTTACAATCGCAGTTTCTTCAAATAAGAGTATCTACGTTTTGCTTTTTCAGGTGGGATATCATCGAATGACTTTCCCCGTTCTGGGCGGAGCAGAAACAAGTGTCAAAATTGTACTAACTAAAACGATTTATGTTCCTTCTTTTGCCCTTTGTGTTCCGTGGCCGCAGGACCTATATCTTTCGAACAACGTGCAAACCCGATATGCAGTGGCTCTTCAGATTTCCTGAAATCTCTTTGAGGCGCGCGTGGAACATGAACGCGACGTCGACATGGCCTGTCGTGTCTAGAAGGACGGAAGGTAAGCTACCCGTTGAAAAGCGTCCACAGGCCCGCGCCTAAGATGGCGGGGAGTCGCCTCGAGGATCCCGACGCCCGGACCGTCTACCGCGATGGATGTCCTAAGAAAACACCAACAATATCTTACACTGCACATACACAACAAAAATTTAAAACCAGAGTTACACCACAACACAATAACGCAATGAGTTAAAAATCTTAAAATCTGAGTTAAGCTAGTTGCGCGTCGCGTGCGCAGCTCATGAAACATTGACTCCATGAGCTTTAGCAATAACTTGACATTTCGGAGCGAAACCTTCGTTCGAGAAAAAATTAAACAATCGCTAGGCTTTAATCCTGAATGTAGGTAGTGGTCCTCCATTTTGTATTTGAAACTTTTTAAATTATATTGTTCAGCTTGTATTTCTTGATGGGTTTGGCTGAAGTCTCCAGCATTGTGTACCTACATTGAGGGCAAAAATATACCTAGTAAGCGGCAGGTTTGGTGCCGTCTCGCACTTGGCCGGTTTTTAAAAACATTGTTTCTCCATCAACTTTTAAAATATATAACTCGTTTCTACAAACACTAGATTCTAATGCCTACGACCTAGGCTAGGTAGCTAGGTATCTAGATGCACTAGCTATAAGGTAAGCACCTGCCGTCCAGGCGGAGTGGCAGATGTGTTTAGATCTAAACTGGTTTATACCTAATAAGGACGTTAGAGGGCGCTCGATTGCGCTCTTTCATTATCATATGGACGGAACGTTTAAAATTGGAAATATTGTTTTTGGTTCGTATTTTCATTTTATTTTAAATGTAGTTTTAAAAGAGTTTTGTGTGTTTGTCTATTGCAATAGGTAGATGAATTAAGTTTCCATTCTTTATTTGAATAAGTACTTAAATAGAATATAGAAAATATTTGAAAGTTGCGCCTGTCACAGAAAAATTTAAAGACAGTCGTTTGTTTTGGTATGGACATGTAATTAGGAGGGACGAAGCACATGTGACTAAAAGAGTGATGGATCTGAATGTTGTAGGATGGAGAGGAGAAGAAGGCCAAAGAAAAGATGGAAGGATTGTGTAGGGAACGATATGAAGGAGAAAGGAGTAAATGTTAATAAAGGCTCAAATATAATATCTACCTAAGAGCTTTCTTGCCCCTAACATATTTGGGGCGTATTTTTTACAGGAAATCGTCACAAACATTCGCATTTATAAATTTTATATACTTATAGTAGGATTGTGATGTAGTAATTTAATTTAACAATACATTGTAATAATTATATGAGTTAATGCCTGAAATAAACAATTATTAAATAAATAACTTGAGAGGTGTAAAGGGAGACCCGGATGGAACGAAGTTACTATTTATTATGTACAAAAAACCTGTATACACTCAACAAAAATAAACGTCACGACACCACACTGTTCAATGTGAAATAGAAAGACGAAACGAAAATAACTGGCTTGCTTTCTATGAGAGAGAGAGACAGACAGAGAAACACGCCGAATACAATTTTTGGTCTTAGGCAAAAAGTGTCGTTACAACTTTTGGTCTTAGGCAAAAAGTGTCGTTACAACTTTTGGTCTTTTTTTCCGTCTAGTCCCCTTTCGCAACGCGCGATAAGGAACTTCGTTCCAATAATAAACCTCTTGCCCACCACTACACGGAAAAACATTATCACTTTAATATTCAATTTCATCATCACCAACCCACACATTCCTATATTCTAAACAAAAAAAACACATAACACCTCTTTTCTCACTCACTCGCTCAAAAGCCCCACAAAAGGTCATTGATCTCAAGAAAACAGAGATGATAAACATAGGGCCGGGATATTTTTTCCGCGGACATTCACCCATAGCTCTGCTGGTCACCGTGTGTCGCGGCGTGAAGGCTCACGCTTACGTGAGTTTAGAATGGGTAGCGTCAGCAGAAATGTGTGAATTGTAGGGCAGGGTATTGTCAGAACATTTTTTGAATAAATAGTTAAAATATTTTAGAATTAGGTACTACGGAAATCGTCGACAAATAAAGGTTAGGTACTGAAGGCACTTAAAAACTTTCCTAGTAAAACTAAAAAAACAAGGAATCAATCAAAAATCACAATCAAAATACTTTATTTCACTGGTTTCCTATGGAGAAGAACCGGAAGAAACTTCATGGTTGTTTTTTTGAATAGTAGATTGTTATCTAAAATACTTAACCCTTACAAAGTAGTTTTTTTAGAAACCAAGTTATAAGGTGTGGTTGATGTGGCTTTTCACTACAATTGCGCACAAAAACAAAAAATTGCGTTCACCTAATTTTTTTTTTTTATCTGAATATTTTGCGAAATTGCCTTTTTTATTTATTTTCGTACTAGCTTTTGCCCGGCCGCGGTTTGATTCGTGTTAAATTCGGGGTAACACAGTTCCTCTTTCCTGAATTGCAGGTACCTGCTACCTGTAGTTTTTACCCTTGCGCCCTATTTATTGTAATAGCAAAGCTAAGTTTTCTCTTTTCTTCCCTCTATCTCCCTCATTTCGTCTATGTCCGTCTCCAGGGTCCCAACTACCTATTACTGTGCCAAAATTCATCAAAATAGTTAAGCCATTTAGGTGTGAAGACGTAACAAACAAACTAACAAACTCACTTTCGCTTTTATAATATTAGTAAGGATTTGTAGACTCGTTGATAATGGACAAAAAAAAAAACAAAATTACTTTTTCCGCTAAAGGACGTAATTATATTTTTTCCCCGCTCTGGTATGCTACAATGACGGCCATTTGAACATGAGTAGTTAATAATAATTTGTTTTACAATGTTATAATGCCACAACAATAAGTCGTTGCTTACTTTACAAAAGATAGAAAGTTAACAAAAATGAGATTGTTCTCTTACAATATGTTTATAACTAACTAGCTTCACCTAAAACTTAATTTAACTTAAACTTCAACAAGATAAATTAAACCCTCTTTCCGCTCACAAATGTTTTCAACTCCTGCATACGATCCAGAGATCGTAAACCCAAATCAAGAATAATAATAAAACAATAATTAAACCACAAAATCATTCAGCTTATGCAGACGGTATGAGTTGTCACAGTGCATCGTTCGAAGCGTGGCGATTGGGCAATATCTGCCGGGGAATGATCACAGCCGGGCCCCATAAGCCCACTGGGTTACTGGCCAAACTGCCCGAGCGGGCATTAATTGTGTACCTTATCATTTTTGTGGCTCACTACACATTGCTCAAAGTTTTACGTTTCCGAGAGAATGATGTGGGTAACGGATTTGAATTATAGGATGGTTAATTTAATTCTCGTTGCTTTTTGTTTTGTTTTTAAAAGTAATTTGAATTAAGATCTGTTCGGATCTTTTTTGACTATTTTGTATTCAGGCTTTGAAATGAGTTTTACATAACATAACGTCACGCCCGTAAACCCCGAACGGATATATACGAAGAGGTGTACCTTTTTTTTTTCGGGTGGGAAATCATCCAATGACTTCCCCCGCTCTGGGCGGAGACTTGTACTGACTAAAACCCACCCATGTTCCTTCTATTGCGCTTTACGTTCCGGGGCCGCGGTATCTCTTTCGAACAACCCGCAACCCCGGGCAACCCGCAACCCCGGAAGAGGTGTACCTAGGAGTACCTACTACTAATCTTAACCAAATTTGAAAAGTGTGACGACTTGCTGAGCAAGTTAAAGAATTTTTTTTTTTACAGATTGATCAACTTAGTCCATAGCATGCGGGACGATTTGATAAATTACTCAAACTCTCCATAAAATCCTTCCAAACAAATTGACAAATCCAGGACACAGAAATTAACTTTGTAATTGTTCAATTTGAAAGCTTTAGCCGTACGACGACACAATAAAACTTTAACTAGACGAGACGTTTCACGGCAATCAGACAGGCTTTACTACTTGTCTAGATTAGCCTTTACACTAATCCCCTTAAATGGCGGACCCTTTCAAAGTAATTAACTGAACTACGATTTATTTTAATCTGGAATTCAGTTTTATTGTACGAATTGTTCACTCTTCATTAATTAGTGTATAGGGAAGCCTTAAGACGCATTGATGGATTAGAAGTAAATATTGTAAGTGAAACGTGAAAGAAGTCTAGATTAGCATCTAAACCACAGACTAGAGCTGTCACTGTCAAAATTATATAGGTAATGACAGTGACAGCTGTCAATTTTGGTCGGGTTCAAATTAATTTGGTGTTGAAACTATGGAACTAAGAAAATTTTAAAACGCATCCTTTTTTTATACTTTAGTTTATTGTAAAGTTGTACTTAAGTGTAAGTAAATATTAATAGTAGTACCAGGTCAAAGATCAGACAAACTTCGTTGACGAACCCAAAAAAATGGCAGCGGAATGTAAATTAATTTGTAAATTAATTTTTTGAATCTTGATGAGGTGCTCGTTTCGAGTCCCAAGTCGTGCAGTGTTAGTAGGTTTTTTCATCAAGAATTTCCCAGCAGCGCTTGCTCCTATCACATAGAACTTAAACGTAACTGACGAAATGTGGGTAGACTTATAGGTACAGTACACTTTTACATATCCCTTAGGGAATTCCTGGCGTAATGTTATATTATGGGTGCTAAACCTCCTCCTGTCAGGTTTGCGGGTTGTTCGAAAGAGATACCGCGGCTTTGGAACGTAAAGGGCAATAGAAGAAACATGGGTGGGTTTTAGTCAGTACAAGTCTGGTACTCCCCTCCGACCCCGGCTCCGCCTAAAGCGGGGGAAGTTATTTGATGATTTCCCATCAAAAATGGGTGTTAAACTTTCAGAAATATTCTCTGCCTTTTTTTGCGGATGGGAAATTACCAAATAACTTCCCGGGGAGCGGAGGGGAGAGTGACAGACTTGTTCTAACTTAAACCTACTTGTGTTCATTCTATTACCCTTTATGTTCCGGGTCTGTGGTATCTCAAAAAATTAAAATCATTTATTTCAATTAGACCATTTTTTTTTCGTGTGGGAAATCATCAAATGACTTCCCCCGCTCTGGGCGGAGCGGGGGGGCATGTCTGCAATTAGACCATTACAGACACTTTTCGAAGTCAAAAAAACAAAATGTTAAAGCAAAAGTCCCGGTCACAAGACATAATAACTTGTGAAAGTACTGTAGTCTCTTTCAAACAACCCGCAACCCTGGCAGGCGGTGGTCCCGGCAGGCGGTGACCCGGCAGGCCGTGGCCCTGGCAGGCCCCTCTCATCATCTGCCTCGTCTTTTCCCAACTATGTTGGGGTCAGCTTCCAGTCTAACTGGATGCAGCTGAATATCAGTATTTTATATGGAGCGACTGCTTATCTGACCTCCACAACCCAGTTAGGACTAGGTAATGCGATACCCCTTGGTAAGACTGGTTGTCAGACTTTCGGAACACTGACTACCTGTAACGACTGTCAAAGATCTACAAATGGCAGCCGGGACCAACGGCTTAACGTGCTTTCCGAGGCACGGAGGAAACTCGGTAAGTAACGGGTGGTCACCCATCCACAGACCAACCTAGGCAAGCGCGGCTTAACCTCAAGATCGACCCGAGCGGCTTCTATTATCAGCCACGAGCTCCTCTGCTTTGCTGAAATATTCTCTGTCTTAAAGAGTTAACGTTAAACCTCGTCACAATAATGAATCAAAGCATCTTTAGTACATCACAAGACACATCACCCATGAAAGATAAATTAAGTAATATATGACAGTTTTATGTAATCCTGCTAGCTTGCGCTGTAATAAGGGAGCCATGGTGTGTATGGTTACAGAACTTAGGTGCGACTGAGCGTTGTGGGTTTATGGGGGTCGTAAATTGGGAGTGCTCGTAACTGCCTCCTGCATTAGCTGTAGACGTACTGAGGTACTATTGGAAGTCGGGAGATTGTCACTCATGTAGAATACGATACGTTTCTCGTTTTAGGGTCAATCATACCTTAGCTAAGGGGCTGAAATAATGGAGCAAGGGCAGGAAAATTATGATGTTGACTGGTATGCCTTATTGCATTAAGCCCACCTATGTACCACAAAGTTAAAATAAATAAATACAACCTACTGGGTCCGAACAGAATCCTTACTAATATTATAAAAGCGAAAGTAAGTTTGTTTGTTTGTTCATGCCTGGAGACGGAAGAGAAAAATGAGGGAGAAAGTAAAGGGAAAACTTAGCTTTGCTATAAATAAGGCGCAAGGGCAAACTCTACAGGTAGCAGGTACCTGCAAATCAGGAAAGGGCAACTGTGTTACCCCGAATTTAACGCGAGCTAAGCCGCGGGCAAAAGCTAGTAATATACAGTGTGTTAGGTAAAACGAGGGACTTATTGAGGGAGGGTATTCAGTATTCGATTCTCGTCCCAAATATGTAAAAAACCTATAACCTTAATTTCTGACGTAATTGTCCAATAAAATACATTACTTCGAACACTGAGCGCGAGAGAAGTAAACTTGTAAACAGTGAAGTAAATCACGCGGCAAAATACCTACGCGCCGATTCTACCGAAAAGGCGTCCTAAGCCAGGTTTAAAGTATGAAGGGAAAATGGATTATACCTAAAGGTCATTGACATGCACACATGTTCTGCGATAGTATTAAATCGCTAGCGCAAGGGTATATACACGTTGCGAGACTTATGCGAAATTTTTGGTATGGTTCTGTCTTTTATTTATTAGTGTGTTTTTTTTTGTTCATATTTTTATTAGTATCAGGTAAGTATGCACTATTGTGAGTTTGAATACGTCCCTCGTTTAAACTAACATACTGTATAATGCGTTTACAATGAGAAAGTGATTGAGCTTGCGCCATATTAAACTTTATCTGTCAATTGTCACTAAAATGCTGTCAAATTTTCATTCGCAGTCTTTGCCTGCGTCTTGACGCCAATCTAAATCATGTAATTTTGTGATTTTTTTGCAATAAAAATTATCAAACAATGAACTTCTTCAATTTAACAGCTATAACGTCATCAAGATGGCTTGACGTCAGCCACTTTCTCGTGTAACGTTTACACGAAAAATGGAAGAAGATGTTATGTATCAAGTTGAGAAAATATGATCATGCCTATAGTCCTCGAACGATTATGCAGAGGTTTAAGTTCCACTGTTATAGGGACGAATCCAGAATCCTTCGTTTGCCACTGAAAAATTCCTGATAAAAAAACCAATAATATTTTGTCCGACCCGGGTGTCGAACTCACCTCATGCTCAACAGTCACGCTAGTCAAAAAAGCAAGCCCTTTATTTATTACTGGCTGGCGCCCGCGGCTTCGCCCACGTGATATCGAAAAAAAACATTATGATGGAAAAAAAATACATACAGACATAAGAGCACAAAGGTACTGCTTATTTCATTTAGAAATCTCTTCCAGCAGACCTGCGATAGGACAGATTCTTATGACACGTATTATCTGCATAAGTATTCAGGGTGTGAAAAGGAATCGAGGACCTGTGTTAGTGGCGTGTCTATATAGACGGATACAGGTGAACGAGGCGTGTTAAAATTTTAAAACCTCTTTTAGAGGTTTTCCGAAATGAATCAATATACGTCGCTGTGGGGAGAAGAAATATGCTACCTACATATGGACCTATTTATGTAAACAAGAACCAATACATATACGTGCCTGAGTTGCGATAGAGATACAGAAAGCATCATAAATGCACTTATATGTACAAACCCCATAGAGATCAAAATTAAACATTAAATGGAATTGCAGTGCATTTTTGTATTTCTCTGTCAACTCTGGCATAAATAGGTCCCATTAATATAGATTCTAGGTGATATACTGAACTCTACATAAAAATTCTCAGGCTGCATCTGTCTTTTCTGATCTATAGACCGAGTTAGTAATTGGATTTATATATTTTTGTTTGGGATTTCGTACCTCCCAACGAACGGAACTGTGTATTTTTATTTAAAACGTTGCCCCACACTATGAATTTCTCCTGTATCGTGGGTGCGTTTGCAAACATTTGAACTCACATACACAAACAGCCAGACCCGAAACAAGTAAATTGAAGAAATTTATAGTCCTAACACTAACTATTAGAAAATGCCGCCTGTGAAACAGGTTTAATTTAACCTAGTACAGGCATCGAAATTTGATATAATACCAACATTATTTCTAGGATTTAAATTACATTTATAGTGCCAATTGTTTGATCTTTGAATAAATATTCTATTCTATTGAACAGGGCCTGTGGTAGCACACCTGCATAGAAATAGGAAACAGATTACATAAGTGTTTTGTTAGTAAACAAAACACTGACATCTTGTTATTTTTAACCGACTTGACTCGACTTTTAACGAGATGAGGTCGTATGTTCAACCGTATTTTTAAGCTATTGCATAGCTTCTATCGCGGGCCTTGAGCGCGGGGACCGAATCCAGAAATTCCGTAACGAAGAAAAACATGACGCTCCCCACTCCGACGGGCACGGAGGTGTGGTTTGTCTAACGTCGTTTACACAATACGGTCAGTTATTTCAAAATCAATATCAAAAGTCATTTATTCAAATTAGGCTGATAATCAGCACTTTTTGAACGTCAGATTACAAGAGACAGTCCCACAAAAACGCCCTGCCCTTCGCCACTTCCTAGTGTTTTAGCTGGGAAGAAGAAGTGGCGGAACAAACTCCCCAGCAACACATCTGTCTGTCAGGTTAGAAGAACCAGGGTACCCGTGGGTATATAGGTTTTAGTCAGTACAAGTCAGACACTCCCCGCCGCTCCGCCCAGAGCGGGGGAAGTTATTTGATGATTTCCCACCCCAAAAAAAAAAGAAAAAAGGGGAGACTTCCATATTAATTTAATTTTTATTGCTTGTGTAGGTAGTTTATGGGTTATCGTCTATGGTATATAGTTTTTCTTCTATTTCTATAACAATGGAAAATGAATAGGTACTCGATTAAAAAATATGTGATAAATGATCACGCCATAACTAAAAATGCTGAAATAAAAAAAAAAAAACTGGAAAATAACTTTACTTCCGGAAGTCGGTGGCAAAAAAGTCAACAAAGCAGACAAAAGTCACTGACTTCCGAAAAAAAAACTAAAAAGTGGAAAATACCTTTAGTATTTTCCACTTTCTAGTTTTTTTTTGGAAGTCAGATTATTTTGCAAAAAAGTTTAAGTGTATATTTCTAACAACCCTACTAACGCCCTTTGTAAAAACGTGTGTATTTACGTCTAAAATATAGATAAACTATTATTAATTATTATCAAACCTACCAAATGAGTCGTCAACAAGTTACCCAAAAAGTAGTAGCTAAAAGCGATTATGAGAGATACACATTATCTTTTAACAAAAACGAACCTCATTTTCAAACCAATTCTCACCTAGAAAACCTTTCCAACAACAGTTTTACAACATTCCTATCGCAAACGCACCCATTTCTAATCTTTCCACCATCCATTTCCCGATATCAAAAATAATAATCGTTTATTAGCCGCCCCCCCCCCCCCTACTTCTCTCCCTGGTTGGTGTGCTCCCCCCCCCTAACGCACGGAAACACACGAAGTTACGCGACGACATCCGACAGTAAGCGATAGTGTCCAGCGAAAATAGCCATGGCGAAACTATGGTATGCTAGTGGTAATACGACTGCTTGGACTCGTGTACGGTGGATAGGAAAGATATACGTGGCTATGGTTTTTGAGAGAGACACTTACATAATTTTGTTGAAAAGAAATTAACGTTCACGAGAATTTTTACAGTTTGGTGAATCTTTCAGAGGAAACTAAGTTTTTTGGAACGAAGTTCCCTATCGCGCGTTGCGAAAGGGGGCTAGACGGAAAAAATTAAGACCAAAAGTTGTAACGACACTTTTTGCTATAGTTGTAAGCCGAGCGTCGTGCGCGTGTTTCTCTGTCTGTCTGTCTCTCTCTCTCTCTCTAATAGAAAGCAAGCCAGTTATTTTCGTTTCGTCTTTCTATTTCGCATTGAGCATTGTGGTGTCGCGACGATTATTTTTGTGGAGTGTGTACAGGTATTTTGGGCATAATAAATAATAACTTCGTTCCATCCGGGTGTCCCTAGACACCTCTCAAGTTTTTTTCTTTTAACCTGTATCTGGGACGATCAATACCCGTGTTTACAGACAGGTGGCGTTGCTAAAATAAGTTCTCATTAAACAGACAGCAATTTGCCATACTACGCTAAGTTTTTGACATTGACACTACAGATTTTGATTTTCAATTGAACTCCAACTGCGTAAAGGATTGTCAACTACCGAAACCTATCCGAAAGTTCTTTAAATATTTTTCTAATCATCCATTAACATTGATTTCTTTATTTTTATGGCATATCATAGGCATGACTTTTAGTCCTATCTATCCCAGGCCAATGTGGATCACTGGCCGTTTGTTTTAGTTCGACTCATCCAGCCATCTTCTACGTTCTGCCACGTTGCCTTCTGGCTGTGTTAGAGCGCCATTGTGGTTATGTTCATCCACAGCTCATATTTACGGTGAAAAATATTGTTGCTGGACAGTGGACAACGCGTACAGCGTTGTCCACTGTCCAGCAACAATATTTTTACAAATTTTTACACAATGATTATTGTGGAATTTGACAAAATGAATGATGTTTCTATTACATTTAAGCTGTAAGTCTATCATCATCTTTTTGTTCTCGTCCCAAGTTACTTGGGGTCCCCGTTACCCGTTTTTTTCTTCTATTCTCCCTTGTCAACCGTCACGCAATCATTATAATCATTCTTGACACAATCGTAAAAAATCTGTCGCATACTTGGTTTTCTTCTCACTCTGACTCTACCCGTCAACATTCAAGTTAATTACTTTTCTAGTCTCATGCGATTCGTATTAGATGTATGTCTATCGTATCCTTTCCTTACTATTATTATATATAATATAATGTTATAAAAGCGAAAGTGAGGTTGTTTGTTACGTCTTCACGCTTAAATGTCAAAACCAATTTTGATGAATTTTGGTACAGAGATAGTTGAGACCCTGGGGACGGACATAGGCAATTTTTTTAAAGTAATAAATGAGGGAGAAAGATGGAAGAAAAGGGAAAACTTGGCTTTGCTATTACAATAAATAAGGGGCAAGGGTAAAAACTACAGGTAGCAGGTATCTGCAAATCAGGAAAGGGGAACAAAAGCTAGTATTATATAAACCTATAGAAACTGATTTCTTATCCACGTTTGTTCGTTCCATACATTTCCCATTCTCCGGTCGATATGTGTTACATTTAAATGACTATCGAGTGTGGTCTCGTTGTGTCATTCGTATTTAAACTTATGCGTTATTTACTTTCTAATGGCGAGCTCAGCGTTTATTAATTTTTACTTTTAATGGTTGTTGTAACATGTGCTGCTGCGATTTCTAGTTTTTATGGTTTAGGAAGGGGTACTAGCCATGTCGACACGTGTTCCACGGGTGTCTCAAAGACATGTTAGCAAAGCAGTGGGGCCTGGGCCATTGCCTGCCGGGGTTGAGTGTTATTCGAAACAGATACTGCGGCTCCGGAACATAAAAGGCAAAAGAAGGAACATGGGTGGGTTTTAGTCAGGTAAAATCTGACACTCCCTTCCGCTTCGTATCCTCATCCGTAAAAAAAGGAGAGGTACTAGCAGATGACTCCCCCATCCCTTAGAAAATGGTGACGGTCTTCACACCGTCAGTAGACAGGGTGCTTGGGAAACTGAATAACCCTATAACATCCATACCGAAACCAGGCAGGTTGCATACCTACCTTAAAAATAAAACTGCTCTTCTTTGTCATTTTGACATCTTCAGCACCCTTTCTTTCTTGGATGGGGACATCATCAAATAACTTCCCCCGCTCTGGGCGGAGCAGAAGGGAATGTCAGACTTGTACTGACTAAAACCCAACCATGTTCCTTCCTTTAACCTTATGTTCCAGGGCCATCGGCAAAGAGCATATCGAAATCTATAAGATTACACTACAATTTTCAAAACAAAACTGGTATACTAGTACAATCATTTGGTAGTTTTACCTGGAAAGTTTTCCGGGAGTTCGATAAACTATGACTGGTCATCAAACTAATTCCTTCCAACTGAAGTACTAGCATTCCTCAATATGCTATGGATTAAGTGAATCACGATAAGGCTCCGCGCACACTGTTACGTCATGGTTGCTAATAAGATTTGTCGCACAAAATACTGCTAAACAGAGCACTATAGGCCCGGCGGGTAGAGTGGCGTTAAGTACAGGTTCGATTTCTTTGCGGATTCGGAAGTTTTTAGAAACAATGGTCTAGCACGATGTTCGGGTCATTCACCGAACAATAATGAACCTGTCAGCATAAATGCGACACCGCGCTCGATGCCTTTATTATTTTATACATTAATTAAGTAAAACATGTCAGTACGCTTTCGGAGAGCATATCGGGCGCGAGTCAATTTCATCTCATTCACCTCATTCGTTTTAATAGTCTTTCCATTTGTGGTAGTTTAATCCGTATTGTTGAAATATATCTTTATAATCTTAAATCTCGTTTTATCTCTATCTCATCCCAACCCCAAACAAGTACACAGTCCGAATGTTACGTGGGTTTAGGTCGATTTTTATCCTACTTATATCCTACTATGTATCCTATATATATCATCTTTGATCGGCCTCTCTGCAACGGGCCCCTCTCTGATGGGCCCCTCTGATATCTATGGATGATATTGTGTTTGTTACTTTGTGGAGGTCAGATGAGCAGTCACTTCATGCAAAATAATGTTATTGAGCTGAGTCTGGTAATCCTGGAACAACACGATATAGTTTTTGACTTCTTGCAGAATTAAAGTTAGATTAGAAATCGTTTGTTTAAACGTCAGAAGTTCTTTTTCTGTATCAATTGGCATGTTCTAATGATTTTTTTTTCGTCGTTTTTTTCTCAAACTCAAAGCTTTCAATTAGACTTTTATATGTTAAACAAAAATTTTAAATTAAAGTCACAGTCACAAGGTATACAGTCTTGTGAAAGCACTGTAGTTGCCCATTCCAAAGCATAGAACTCTATGGGGAAGAATGGGCAAGAAACTCCATGGACACTCTTTTCAACTTTAATATTTTTACAAGATCAAGGTTCTATATTATAAACGTCTACTTAATCCTGAAATGAACCCAAAATTATAGGTGTGTTGTTATGGCACAAACTTTGCCAATAAATAAACGTCCTGATTTCGCCGAAGAAACTTTCCATGGAGATATTAATTAACAAGAAGTGAAGCTACTAGAATGTTCGGTTGGTCGCGAAATAAATTGACTTAACGGAAGCCTTAGGAGCGCAATGCCTGCACTGTTTACCTTAAACATTACTTAATGTGCAGTCAGGGGATTGACTGACGTATATGATGAAAACTATTGATATTTGTTTTCTTTTAAATAGTACTTGTAAATGAAAAAACAGTTATTTCCCTAAGGACACGGTGGAGCACACTGTGGTCGGAAACCCGTCACTGTGTGCTCCACCGTGTCCTCCGGGCGATCGTCACAATGGTGACACCCGGGCGTATCCTCCCGCCCGATTATGTGCAGGAACCTCCCGAAACTTCCGTGTCCGGTGAGGACCGGCGTCAGGCGGTAGGTGAGGACGCCATGGCGCCTCTCCAGCCCTCCTCAAAGAGGGGACTTACCGCCACTATTGTGGCGTGCCCTGCACGGGGTTGCGACAGTCGCTCTCTCCATGCCACCATGAGATCGCACCGGAGGTCTGTCCTCTGGGTGGCAATTTGCCGCGGCAGCAGGGATTCCCCCCAGTGTAGTACCTCCACGCGACATTCGTGCAGGCGCGCGAGGACTATCGCCTCCAGATCCCACGGTGACCCTTAATGCCTTCATTTGTGGTCGGCACAGCCTTTTCTATATTTTTTTCTGTAACGTTCTGTCAATACAATTCAAACCAAAGAATTATTAAAGACAAATACCTACGTCTAGTAGGTATATGTTTTTAATTTATGATACAAACAATTTAACTAGTAGTAACTATAAAAAAAATACCCGAATACCAGTACTTACCTCGTTTCAAAGTGTGCTTATTAAATTAATTTGAAGAGTTCCCTCGATTTCTCCAGGATTCCATCATCCGACCCTTACAAGATGACCATGGGACCACCAGGGAAGGATACCTTTTCAAACAAAAAAAATATTTTACAAATCGGTCAACGCTTTTTCGACTAATCGGGGAACATACTTAAAAAAACCGGCGGTTGATTTTGGTTTTAATTTCAACTCGTTACCTTCACGCGTTCCTGAGATAAAGGGTCTTAACAGACAGACGGACAACAAAGTGATCCTATAAGTAAGGGTTCCGTATTTTCTTTTTGAGATAGGGAACTCTAAAAACCGGCAAGTGCGAGTCAGATTCGCGCACCGAGAGTTTTATAAAAAATTTGCTTTTGCCCGCGGCTTCGCTCGCGTTAAATTCAGGGTAACACAGTTCCCCTTGAGCCTTATTGATTTGTAATAGCAACGCTAAGTTTTCCCTTTTCTTCCCTCTTTCTCCCTCACATCCCACTTTTTATTCAAAACAGTTAGCCTATGTCCGTCTCCTGGTTCCCAACTATCTCGGTACCAAAAGTCATCAAAATCAGTGTAGCCATTAAAGCGTGAAGAGGTAACAAACAAACAAACTCACTTTCGCTTTTATAATATTAGTAAGGATTGTGACATAAACGGCTATATCCTTCGAATGAGTACACTTCATCATCATCATTTTCCTGCCCTTGTCCCATTCTATTTGGGGTCGGTGCAACACGTTTTCTTCTTCCATTCTCCCCTATCAGACGTCACGGCATCATTAACTCCTTTCTCCTTCATATCATTCCTTACACAATGAGTAGACTTAAAAGTTTGTTATATTTAAAGCTCAAGGGATCATAAAAAAAGATTCTAAAGTATTCAGAATCCTTCTTTGAAGTCAGATAAAAATATTAAATGTCATCCTTACTAATATTATAAAAGCGAAAGTGAGATTGTTTATTTGTTTGTTACCTCTTCACGCCTACATGGCTAAACCGATTTTGATGAATTTTGGTGCAGAGATAGTTGGAACCCTGGATACGGACATAGGCTATTTTTTTTAAGTAAAAGGGAGAAAGAGGGAAGAAAAGGGAAAACTTAGCTTTGCTATTACAATAAATTAGGCGCAAGGGTAAAACTATGGTTATGGTACCTGCAAATCAGGAAAGGGGAACCGTGTTACCCCGAATTTAACGCGAGCGAAGCCGCGGGCAAAAGCTAGTAAGTACATAAATGTATGATAGTGTTAACATTTGGAATATACACCTACCTATTTGGTGTCTTGTAAATCTATTTGGTGTATAAATCGCGGCATCCTGCCCCGATACTCGTGTTTCGTGACTCCAGACGAGTTTATTAGTTGATAGTGATGCGCACACTGCTTGTCTACACAAATAAATAAAATATCTTTCTCTCCCCTTTTCTTCCCTCTTTTTCCCATTTTTCCTATTTTTTAACCGACGAAAAAAGGAGGTTCTCAATTCGACATGTATATTTGTATTTTTTTTTTTTTTTTTTTTTATGTAAGACCACGCATAACTTTTTACTGAGACGTCCGATTTGAAAAATTCTTTTTTCATTGGAGAGAGTATATTTCAAAGTTGGTCCCATTTCAAATTGAAAAAAAAAAACCGCCCCTAAGGGTGGAAAAATAGGGGTTTCATACTTAATTTGCAATTGTGAACCGATTTTGTTTAAATTTGAAACACATATGTAGTTCTGATGATAATACGGCGTCAAAATGACCTGATGGTGGATGATGGAGACAGGAAATACTTGCATTTTGCAAGAGGTCCTCAACAGTTTAAAGCAGCGATATATCGTGTTTCAACTCATTTCATGCACGTCGACGACAACTTTAGACCTAGCTGGAGAATAGAGCTGTCATTGAAGGTCTGACGATGGAGACGGAAGGCTTTTGAAAGAGGTTCTTATCAATTTACAGCCGCAATATTGAGTTTGGGCTCGTTTTATTAACCTTGATGAGGACTTTGAGCCAATCTGGATAATTACTGTCACTGAAGATCTGACGATGGAGACGGGAGGTATTTGCAAGACGTTCTCAACAGTTTACACCAGTTATATCGTGTTTGGGCTCATTTAATGCACCTTGACGTGATCTTTAGACCTAGCTGGAGAATTACGGTCATGGAAGGTCTGATGATGGAGATGGGTAGTATTTACTAGACATTCTCAATGGGTTCCCTCTATCTGGCAGAATCTTGATGCTCCGAAATTTATTTGGCATAACACACTTCGCATAATTTTCTTTAAATGAACATTTTAAAGGCAGAAAAAATATTTGATATAATTATCGTTTGGCATAATGTTTAAAACTTCGAATTTACAATGGCATACTTTTAAGATGGCAGAATTACATTTAGTATAATTACGATTGGCAGAGTTCAAATTTCGCATAATATCGTAATGGCATAATGTTCATTTAGAGCGATGATTATTTGGTATAATTTCACTTGGCATACTATGCAGATGGCCGAATTTCATTAAGAATACTTTAATAGGCATGTAAGTCTTTACACTGACATGGTCATTAACATTTATTTTTAAGGGTTAAATAAACGGGATATTTACCATGTTTGTTATTTATTGTGAGTTTCCAATATTTTGGCGTGAACCGATACAGTGAGTTACAATTATTTCCAAAAACTCTTAAGGCAAAAATAAGAACTTTGGGAATTACATAAATAGAAAAAAAGATATTGTTTTTAGTAGGTTACCCGGATTTCAACTATTTAGACTAGGTTAACTCCTTAAAAAAAATGGGTAGGTTAGGTTAGGTTAAAACTGTGACTAGACCAGAAACGACTTGCATTAGAAACAACAAATTTTCTTTTAAAGAAACGACTTGCATTAATAGAAAAAAAGGGATTGTTTTTAGTAGGTTACCCGGAACTAAACTATTTAGATTATGATAATTACTTATTGAATTAAATGACATTATTTCAAATTAAATTAAATAATAATTCAAATTAATGACATTATTTAAAAAAAAATATAATTAAATAAATGACAACAAATAATGACAAAGATGATTCTAACTATAAACTTTCTGCGATATGACAATTCTGCCGTTTAATGATTATCGATATGAAATATATGCTAAAAGACGATTCTGGCTGTGAACTTTCTGCGATATGATGTTTCTACTTTTTAAATATTATGCACATGTAATTTATGTCTAGAGATGATTCTGACTTACAAAACTATGAGTTTTGAATGTATGATAAATGAGTGTCTGCCAAACAATTTTCTGCGAAATGAAGTTTATGCTATCCGTTGTTATGCAAAATAAAATTATGACATAAAAAGTTCTGCTATAAAGGGTGGACCCATTCTCAATAGTTTACAGCAGCTGTGTTGTGTTTAGGCTCATTTCATGTACCGCGATGAGAACTGTTGATGCCTTGCTGGAGTATGATTGTCATCAAAGCTATGACAGTGGAAATGGAAGTCAGTTACAAGAGGTCCCCAACAGTATAACGCCACTTGGGCTTATTTCTTGAACTTTATTAAAAAATGTAGACCTTACTGGGTTATGCGTGTCGTCGACGGACGGATGCCCTTTTTTGAAAAAGACATAATAAGTATGTTTTAGCCATTACTGCAAGAATTAAATATCTGTATATGTGCAGTGCATAGTGGGTTAACCTTTCAGTAGCTGCATTTCAGTCAGCGCGCTCATCATGTGGATTAACACCTTATTTGGTTCAAAATTTGATAATGATGCTAATAAAATGTAGTCCCAGGTCAATTCTTGCTTTATCGAGGGTCGTCCCTTGAAGTTTTTGTAAATTGACGGCCCAGCTTAGAATTACGGGCAACATCATGCGTTCAAAAAAATTTCTAGTACGTGTTCTTTTGAAAATTGCAACCAATCGAGGTCTACACAGTCATTGCTATCACTCTATTTCCTTTGGTTTCATTGTTAACACAATTCTTCAGATTCTTGGTAGGTACTAGAATATCTGGAGGTCTATTCCCAAAGACTCGATAGTGTTTCGAATTCATGGTAGTCATCTTAGTACCTACTTGTCAACCTGTTTGACGGTAAGGAACACTCTTATCGAAGCTCCCATCCCCGAATCCTTCATCTTACGCGTCTGTTCGCCTATCAAGGATTTTTATTAAATATCAAAAGCAACTAATGTGGGTTCAAAATAATAGCTACCAAATATTTAGTAGTGTCGAAGTATATATATTTATATAAATCGACGAAAAAGGAAATAAGATTGCAAAAACAATATTTTGTTTTAAAAAGCCGAAAAATTTGGAATTTGAATAACAGTCAAAAATTTTATACAAATTAGATTAAGTAAAGCAACAACAAATTTGTTGTAAGAGAAAACCAAAAAGAGTAAAATAAAAACTTTTTAACAAAAAATTGAACCGACGAAAAGTGAAAAATAAAAAACCTTTAATCTAGCTAAGCTCCAAATTTAAAGTACGAGATTAATTTTGAGGCGGCGCCAACAAACAATGATCGACGATCAATCAACTTGTCAACGTTTACCATGTTACGTTATGAAAATCAATAAATAGTTTGTTTGGCGCCGACTTGAAATTAACAAAAGTTAAAAAGTTTTTTTTTGTTACGTCTTCACGCCTATATGGCTAAACCGATTTTGAACAGAGATAGTTGGCACCCTGGATACAGACCTAGGCTAAAAAAAGTAAGAAAAAGGAGAGAAAGAGGGAAGAAAAGGGAGAGAAAGTTTTTTTTTTCGATCATCACGCGGGTTAAAGTTAGCGTTAGCCCAAAGTTACTATGCCACGCGGACGAAGTCGCGGGCGGAAGCTAGTTAGTAAATTAACTAAAAAATGGCGTCAAAAATTCGTCCTCAACGCTGTCAATTGGTTATGAAGAAGCTGGCCGCGTTGCCACATTGTATGGCTACGCTTAGTCTCTGACCAGGGTAAAAGCTTTATTACTCTTATTTTGGTGTAAAAAAGTGCCCAAAATCAACCAGTAGTCACAATTTAGTACACCAGACTTTAGCCCTCGACATCACATCTCTATTTATTAGGGCAATGTGGGCGCCAGACGATTGCGACATTCCAGCCAAATTGCCGAGTCGTCACAACACTATTTTTAGTCGAGCATTATAAATTGCGCAGTATTAATTCTCAAGGAACTTCTTTACCTTGACAGCATGGGTTTGGTTACTTTTAAATTGCTTAAATCTGTATTTTATTGCTCATCTTAAATTTACAATTCTCGTGTCAGTTGCCATACTCCTCCGAAACGGCTTGGCCGACTTTTTTTTTAAATCGGTCGTGATCTATTTTATTTTTTACTAGCTTTTGCCAGCGGCTTCGCTCGCGTTAAATTGGGGGTAACACAGTTCACCTTTCCTGATTTGCAGGTCCGTGTAGTTTTTGCCCTTTTGCCTTATTTATTGTAATAGCAAAGCTAAGTTTTCCGTTTTCTTGAATCTAAAATGCCTATTCAAAATTTCAAGTCAATCCGGCAAAGGAATTGCGTTCTCCACTACAAATTTTGCCCCCCAGTTTCACCTCTTAGGGCTTGAGTTTTGCGAAATCCTAGAGCACTTTCGTTCTAATAAGATCCCCAATGCAAAATTTGGAAGTCCTAACACTTGTAGCCACAAATACTGAAACGTCACTCAAAATTTAAGGGCTGCTTAACATTTGAGCAGCTACTAAACTTTAGATTTTGTATAATCAAACGTCACTTTTGAGTATCTGTTAAATATAAGTGCTACTTAAATTTTGAGTGACGTTTCAGTATTCGGGGGGTAGTTTCTTAGATTTCTTGATGAGTGTGTCAGTGATTTTCTCTGTTATTTACCTTGGAATAGACTAGCTGTTTCATCTGCTGCACAGTTACTAACAGTTATCCTGACTAATATTATAAAAGAGAAAGTGAGTTTCTTTGTTACGTCTTCACGCCTAAACACCTAAACCGATTTTGATGAATTTTGGTACAGAGATAGTTGGGACCCTGGAGACGGACATAGGCTAAAAAAGTGAGAAGAAAGAGGGAAGAAAAGGGAGACTTTAACCCGCGTGATGATAAAAAAAAATATTTTTCTTAATTTTTTTTTTTATCATCACGCGGGTTAATTTTAGCGTGAGCCCAAAATAACTATGCCACGCGAACGAAATCGCGGGCGGAAGCTAGTTTATTATAAAAACGCTAAACTTACCTCATTCACGCAAGCATATATTTTTGCACTCAGCAAAATATTTTTCAGTCTTGTTGACTATGCCGGTTGGCGTGAAGATTAGCTCTTGGTTTAAAGATTAGCTTGTCAGCAGGTCAGAAGTACGACTTGCTTCCCGAGGTACAGTTTATTGAGGTAACTAATATTAATCATAATATTATAAAGGATTAGTGTAAGCAACAACAACAAAAGACGCAGTAAACACCGCTTATGTTAAAAAAGAATTTATTTATTAAACAAATATACAATCATCATCATCTGCCTAGCCTTTTCCCAATTACGTTGGGGTCGGCTTCCAGTCTTACCGGATGCAGCTAAATACCAGTATTTTACTAGGAGCGACTGCCTATCTGACCTCCATAACCCAGTTAGTACTGGGCAATACTAATGACCCTTGGTATGACTGGTTGTCAGACTTTCGGGACACTGGCTATCTGTAACGACTGTCAAAGATCTACAAATCACTAGCGGGACCAACAGTTTTAGATGGAGGAAACTAGGAACTAAAATATGACTGAATTAAGACATGGTAAAACTGATAGCACGACTCAGGGTTGGCCGCACCTTAACAAATATTATAGCATTATCTTTCAACGCATTATTTGAAAGAAAGAAAGAAAAGTACTTAGGTATTCATTTGTTTTGGACCAAACGCAAGAGCAGAAATGCTTCAATTTCTTTTAAGACTTCGTCGCTTATTTAGTTAGTGAATGGTGTTACATAAAAATAGTCAGAGTCTCAACTTTCTCCCTGGCAGACAGAATTAAGATCTAGTCACAGAGTAGACACAAATGGAGTGTTAATGTGCGGACCACAGATTTACGTACGAAAGAGAGTATTGGTATTGAATATACTCGTTTTATTTGTGTATTGCAACGAGATTTAAGTTGACTGGACTTGGGACTGGACATATGCTTTGAAATAATAATATGAGTTAGTTTTACTCATTGTTTGAACACAAAATTATGTTTTTAAGGTTTCTTTTTAGCCATTTTGCTACGAAACAAAACAATTTAACAGTAAGTGCCTTTGCCTGCCCGGGTTACGGGTTATTCGAAAGTTCAGAATACTGCGGCCCCGGAACATTAAAGGCAAACGAAAGGAACATGGGTGGGTTTTGGTCTGTAAAAGTCTGACACTCCAGTTCAAGTTATTTGGTGATTTTCCATGCGAAAACAAAAGTGCTTTCTACGTATAAACCGCTATACGAAAATGTTGTAAAATATGTATAATTTTTAGGGGTGTACCGATAGCTGAAACAGTGGTTTCTAAAATACTTTTTTCTTGATTCAATAGTTAGAGGTAATCGCACCTAATTTTAAAAGTAAAAAGAGTTCGTGCAACGTAAAAAAACTTTCAACGTAAATTGTTTATAACAAAATTCGATTATTTTTTTGAGATATGGGCCTTTTTCGTGAAACGCCACCAGTCACTTTGTTTTTCATTTATATACTTTAAAAACAAATACCTATAATTTTGCTGTGAGTGGAATTTTACATACAATTGAATCTTAAAAAATGTTGTCAATATTCAAACTAGAACGTCAATTACAGAATACAGCCCCATAAAGCACCCTTTGTCAGTTCCTAGTGTTTTAGCTGGAAAGAAGAAATGGCGGGAGTCACTGCTCAACAACACAACTGTCTGAGGCGATGGACTCTCCATTCCAGCACTACTCCGTGGTTCCATCAGATTTCGCTTACAAAAGCGACAGTCATACAGCCCACTATCTAGCTATCCGAATTGAAGCCGACGCAAATACGAAAGTTGACTTATTTGTTATAGAATCACAAGTTAGTCACGACACGATCAAACTGGAATTGTTTTTGTTCTCTTTTGACCAAGATTTAGGGCAAAGAGCTTTGGTTATTGTAAATATTTGGTACATAGAGAATTTCTTTTAATTTGTCTGAATCTTTTCTTATGTGTATTCACCGATTATTCGAAGAAACCTGGACCGATTTGGATATTTTTTGTTTAAAAGGGGTGTACCCTTTTTTGCGGGTGGGAAACCATCAAATAATTTCCCCCGCTCTGGGAGGAGTGGGGGGAGCGTCAGTCTTGTACCTACTTACTAAAACCCACTTTATGTTCTTTCTTTTGTCCCTTATGTTCCGATGCCACGGTATCTCTTTCGAACAACCCGCAACCCTGGCAGGCGGTGGCCCTAGCAGGCCCCGCTGCAAATATATGAATATTAATGTATGGACTTTAATATTACTGGACGGCATTATTCGTCTAAGGCTAACGCTGTCTCATAATAAAAATTATCTCTTATAAATAAAACTAACTGGCGCCCGCGGATTCGATTCCTGCGTGATCTCGAAAAAAAAAACTTATGTGTTATTCCAGACTATAATCTACCTCTGTGCCAAATTTCATCAAGATCCGTTCAGTAATTTTTTATATGATACCCATATCATAGGAATTTAGAATGACGTCACTTAGCTAACCATGCCTTGTCATCTAATCTAAACATGTGAGCAAAATTTCAGCTCAATTGGATACCGGGAAGCTGGTCAAATTTAACTTTTAAGATTTTTTTTACATATTTTTATAATTAGTTTCAAGTGAATAAAATATAGGTACATAAAATCGTGATAAAAATTTAAAACTTTCTTAAATGGCCTTAACGGCAAAACGGAATTCCACATATTACTATCAAAATAATAAATCGCAAGGTAAGCTAAACGGTGCGGGAAGCATCAGTCGCGCAACTAATTGGGCGCTGGTGTCGCGACTTTCTCCCGCTGAGTGACCATACGTCCGGAGGATGCGGGACTGTCCTATCACACTGTAATATTAATAATAATGTATTTTGCATCAAGTTTACATATTACATTAAATACATGGTAGTGGATACAATTCAAAGATATACAATAGTGTTCGTTTTATGTCCTTTGTGTTGCCGGGCCACGACGTCACTGTCGAAGAAGCCTCTGCTTTGCTAACATCTCTTTGAGGCGTGCGTGGAACACTCGCACGGCGTGGGATCCTGTCGTCAAGGCGACGAACAAATAGAAAGCTACCCAGCGTCTACGGTGGCCGGGAGTCATTTCGTGAGCTTATATACCCCGGATTACCTGACACATAAGATATTTTTTGTCCCGATGCAACGATTCGGCGGGACAATTAGTGAAGTTAACGCGGGCAAAGCCGCGGGCATGAGCTACTTGTAAAATAAAAACAAGCGAAAAGACTTACTCTCACTTGTTGTGCTACACCAGATATAGATTTACAGAATTGGTATTAAGCCTGCTTTTTGGGCAAAGAAATATTTACTGTAAAGGAAAGGAAATAAGGAAGATTTTAAAATAAACCCTTACTAATATTATAAAAGCGAAAGTGTTTTTGTATGTTTGCGCCTTAATGGCTAAACCGATTTTGATGAATTTTGTTACAGAGATAGTTGTTACTCAGGAGATGGACATAGGCTATTTGTTTTAAAGTAGGATATGAGGGAGAAAGAGGAAAGAAAAGGGAAAACTTAGCTATTACAAATCAATAAGGCGCAAGGGCAAAAACTGAAGGTAACAGGTACCTGCAAATCAGGTAAGGGCAACTGTGTAACCCCGAATTTAACGCGAGTGAAGCCGCGGGCAAAAGCTATTGTTATATAAATTTTACTGGCACCTTTTTACTTATGGCAATGAGTAATGCCATATTTTCCGTGGACAGTCGTTGAACAAACAAGAATTCTATCTAAAAGTACTTTGTTGGTTGGAAAGTTTTTAGAATTGGTTCTGAATAAGGTTTTAGTGGTTAAATATCTTTTGGGGATTTTTGTACCCAATAATGGTATATTGTTTTACAAAATTGAAAGTAAGGAAAATTAAATTACAATGTTTTAAAGTTTAAACCACAAACTAGACATAATATGAATAATTGTGGTATAAACATAGGTACTAAATCATATGCCTAGTACCGAACATGACTTGTTAAACCTAAATTATATAAAACAAAGAAATTTATTCATTTAATCAGCATGTACAATCGTTGTATTAATGCCATAAGGCATTTTTTACCAATCATTGGCGACGCGGCGACGGCTGGATATTTTCAGAAGACGGAGTTATGATAATGTTTGAAAAAACCATCCTGAGTTTATTTTAATGAATTTTGGTACAGAGATACTTGGGATCCTGAGGACGGTAATAGGTTATAAAGTGAGGAAAAGGGGAGAAAGAGGGAAGAAAGGGTAGAGAAAGATATTTTTTTTTTCGATCATCACGCGGGTTAAAGTTAGCGTTAGCCCAAAGTAACGATGCCACGCGGATGAAGTCCCGGGCGGAAGCTAGAAAACGAATAAATGCATTAAACAAATTACAATAAAATTACAGAACTGTACCTATCTAGCGTATTTTATTAATTCGTCACTATCGAAGTGGTTTCCAAATAAGGTGAGAGCCTTTAAGTTGAGGAAAATGGTGATGAGACAATAGCATCATTGCGCCAAAGAAACTTAATAGTTTATTGGTTATGTTGTGCGTGACTAGTAGTACCTATTAAATAATTATATTAATAGTTCTACTCTAATTGTATTTATTGTTCTCTATATTTATTTAATAAATATTAAAATAAATAATTAAATGCTTTATACATTTTAACACACTATGAATGCCACAAGAATGGGTTGGAATTAAAAGGTGTTAAAAAATTATCGCATCGCTGTCAGTAATAAAAGTGCCCACAAGGCTGGCAGCATTGTTACCTTGTTAGATGGCAATAATTATTCTTAGGCCAAAGGCTAGCCCTCTGGTCATTTCAGAAAATCGACCAACCGCTTGGCGATATGCCGAAAGACTAACTTTAATAGTCAAGTGATTCCCTTTACAACACGAGAATAGCTTACTTATCACAACTGTAATGTGGGTGTAGTGTAGCACACATCTGCCTAGTCCCTGTGGAGAAAAAGGCGCAATAGTATAAGAGGCAAAGCACTATTCGAAATAAATAACATTACAATAAGCATTTTTAGCGCCTGCTTATACTACTTGGGCAAATCATTCAGAAATTGATATTTTAAAATATCAATAGATTTATATATTGAAATTACAATTATTATGATTAAGAGCCTACATTGTTCCACTACAGGGCAAAGACCTCTCTTCCTTCATTCCACTTTTCGCGGTCTAGTAAGGTTGTAGGCCAATCCTTGAAGAAAGTCCAACTAATCCCGCTATCTCCTTCGTCTATTGTCGTTTTAAGTTTCGTGGGCTACCGTGTCGCTTGCACCTTAATGTGGCAATTTAGTTCGTATGTGTATAGATGGCGCCACCTTGTACAAACTTTAAGATTCGGGACAGTCTCCAATAAAACAAAATCATGGTGCCACTAGTACCCGGTGACACAATAATCGTGACCCCTGGACATTCCGTACGTAGGCACACAGCTTTACGCTGACACACTATTAATAATAACGGCAAATAATGTGCTACAAGTGTGAGTACGACTTTATTGTGGGAAAGAATGAGCCGCTAAGTCTGCATTGTGGATTCTTTCTGGTAATTTGGAATCTATGAGATTCTTTCGACGAGTATTTTTTTTTTATTTTAAAATAGAACGCCATTAATTATAAATAGCTAGTTTGGAAAGAAGTTATTTTATTGATTGATTTGACTGTGCAAGCTGTTTCCTTAGTTTGACGATAGATGGCGCTGTTTACAGTTTCTGTTGATTCATTTAGTTTTGCCCGTCGCCTTCGCTATTAATGTATGTAGCTATTTGAAAATAAGTAAGTACTAAGATTACTATTAGCGTTACCAATAAGCCAAGTAAGAAGTGTAATTAGCAGTACCTACCTATTACCTATTTACCGTGGAATTAAAGTGTCACCAGCTAAAACAATAGGTACCAGCCATTAATTTGTTTACTAAGAATATAGGTAACTTTAGTAATTTCGTCTAAGTAATTTTAGCTGGAACAAAACTTTTTGTCAAATACTCTCAAAACAATACAAAGTTGGAAACTAGTGCTACATGTACAGTTAGCAACGAAAAATACGTGGTGTCACCGTGCGACACTGACGTACGACGATAATTAGTCTTAAAAATTGCGCGCCCACTGTACTTGTAGATACACTGGCGGGCAAGGTGAAGGGAACAGCGATGTTTATTGTGTGAGGATGATTAAGATTGGATTCTTTTTCCTTCAGTATGGCTAGTTATTGTAAATATATTTTTTAAATTGGAGTCTGTGGATTGCATTAAGATATATTGTTGCAGATGTTTTCAAGTTTATTAGGTACTACCTATTAAAGTTTTAAACAAACGCCTTTATTTATTACTCTATGAGGGACTTACAGCTACTTGTATAAAAACTTTACTAAATGAAAGTAAATCATAGACAACAGAAAGCCAATAAAAGTCAACAACAAGTGCCTTACGTAAGTATAGAAATATACTAGAAATTATAATGTTAACACTCATGTCAGTACATTAGACAGTAAACCCTGCTTATTAAAAGGCAATATAGTACCTACCTATATATATATCTATTTCACAAAGAGTTTTGCACACAAAGGGTTAGAAAAGTATTATTAAAAATCGTTTAAAACAAAATATTAGTAAAGGTAATTTAAACAATTTTGCAGTTGAATTAGACTGCACATCTCCTCAGACAGTACAATTCTTAACACTAAAAGATTTTTGAAGATAAACGGAAACATGGCTTCGTTGATCAACTCTCCATATCCATATATCGCGAGAAAAAATAAAGTGTTCCCTTAACTTTGTCCTCCAGTGTACACTTCAGTGCACTAAATTGTGCAGCAGTTGTGTTGGGTCTGCAATGTCTCTGTTGTATCGCCCCAGGATGGGACTCTTTCACTAATTGTTAACAACCAATAACAATAATTGAATTGTTGAAAAGTTTCAATCATAATTCTTTTGTGCTTAAAAAAGAATAATGATTGATACTTTTCAACCGACTTCATAAAAAGGAGAAGGTTCTCAATTCGTCGGAATCTTTTTTTATGTATGTTCACCGATTACTCAAAGACGCCTGGAACGATTTGCAAAACTGTTTTTTGTTTGATAGACCATTGACATCATTCATATCCTTCCCACATCCCTATTTAAATGAGGTCGGCTCAGCTCTGTTCTTCTTCCATACTTCTCGGTTCCTCGTCATCCCAGCAGTCACCTCCTTTCTATCCATGTCATCTTTCACACATTCCTACCATCGTTTCTTTGGTCTTCCTCCTCTCTAAGCCCATTGTATCTCCACCTCCTCATACTCTTATCCTTGACCATCGTTACTTAAAAACTTCTTACTGTCGTCAAATCCTAATAAGGATAAGGATTTGATTTCCTTACTAATATTATAAAAGCGAAGGTGAGTTTGTTTGTTTGTTACGTCTTCACGCCTAAATGGATAAACCGATTTTGATGAATTTTATTTCAGAGATAGCTGGGATCCTGGAGACGGACATATGCTAATATTTTACAAAGTGAGATATGAGGGAGAAAGAGGGAAGAAAAGGGAAAACTTAGCTTTGCTATTAAGTATAATAAATAAGGCGCAAGGGCAAAAACTACCGCAGGTAGGTAGCTACTTACAAATCAGGATAGGAAAACTGTGTTACCCCGAATTCAACGCGAGCGAAGCCGCGGGCAAAAGCTAGTCTTAAATCAAAAATTAAGAATCATCAATTAGAACGACCTTGTGCATTAATAACGTAGATACTCAAAGATAATCACTGTACACAAAGCAATTTACATAAAATAAATTTGAATAAAGACATACATATTTAATCACCGAAAACCACACAAAATAAATTATTCACAGCCATTCGCATTTGACACTTATTCACTAAATGCTAATGGCACACACATACAGACACTTCACACACTCAGTCACCCTATTAACACGCACGACAGTGTACGCTAACCTTCATGAACGATGCGTCTGTGTGCGTCTAACCCGTTTAAAAATTTCGTCCACTCGGGCGCATCTTCGAAATTTGGGCGTTTGCTATTGGTTGTTGTTGTGTTAGAAAAAAATAGAAGGTTAGAGTGATGGTCTGTGATTGGTCGTATTTTTTGGCTGTCATTGATAAATGATAAATTGGTGTAGTTGGTGGGGTCTTTTTTAGATAGTGTTGTCTAATGTCATTGGTAGTTTTATTTTATTTACTGCATGTAGGTAGGTGTGTGCGTGTATTTTAAAATCTACTAGGTGTACCTAGCGGGTTCACTCGCTACTCAATTTCTTGGTGTTGTAAAGAATGCCTTTGAAAATTTTAAGGTAATCCAGCCAAGGAATTGAGTTCTCTCGTTCAAACTATGCCACCCTGTTTCACCCCCTTAGGAGTTGAATTTTGCAAAATCCCGTCTTAGTGAGCACCTACGTCCTAAAAGGATTCCCCATGCAAAAGTTAAAATTACTAATAGGTATTTATAGTTTTTAAGATTTCGCGATGAGTGAGTCAATGTTTTTTTTTCTTTTATACATATATTTAGATTTCCCGTGACCCAAGGGCTGGCTTTTACTTTGGCCAGAGGCTTAGCGTTGCCATACAACGTGGCAACGCGGCCAGTCTCTTGGGGACATTGCCAACTGATAGCGTTGAGGACAAATTTTTTGACGCTATTTTTTAATTTATTTATAAGGTAGGTAGTATGTTTAATAATTTTAGTTTATTTATCTGTTATTGTATACTTCAAATATTAATATATTTAGATTAGATTTTATTTCACATAGACACTATGTGCATGGTGTTTTTTCTTGCCCAACGATAGTACCTATACTTATCGGTAAGAAAAACATGACTTGTTTTATTTATTTTTGTTTGTTTTTATTTAGGTATCTATTAATTAAATAAACAACCTAGCGAAGCGGCTAGTCTCATGAGTACATTACCAGCTGACAGCGTTGAGGACGATGTTTTTGATGCCCTTTTATAGTCTTTTGTTTGTTAGCATATTTAAACGGACGGCACGGTTCGCGCAGTGGCTAAGCGATTGACTGCTACTCTGCGTGTCGCGGGTTGATTCCTGCACGAAACAAATATTTGTAAGACCTACAGGTAGTTTTTTCGGGTCTGGCTTTTAGTGTATGTGATGGATGTTTGTAAATGCACCCACGACACAGTAGGAATTCCTAGAGCTGGACAATTTTTTTTTTAAAAAAGGTGTTAATTTTAGTATAATAATATGAATTAATAATTAGTAACAAAACGATTAATATATACCTACTAAACTAAACATCACAACAACAGCAATAAAAATGAAAAGCACAACATCTAATCTCTACGAATATTTAAACAAAGACCAAATCCTCAGTAATAAAAACTCCATCTTGACCCCAATAACCAAAATGGACGCCATCATCCAATCGTAGACTTCCATCTAATCATGGACCCCAAATTCAAACCCACACACGTTTCTATTGTGCGTCTAACATAGGTACTCAGCCCCACTCTTGCGCATCCGAAATTTGAACCGCGTTAGATGATTGGCGCGCGGCCATCTTGGTTTTTTTTTTGTACTAAAACCTGCTAGACGAGCCGCACTCGTTATATTCTTTATTATACTTTTTATTTTAAGATGGCTGCCGCCATAAAGGATTACTTTGAGCGTCGCTGTTTCATATTTATATAGAAATGAATTTTTAAGACAGTTTTAAATATTCACATATAATACCACAAGAGCTTCAAAATTATCGGGTATTTTCCGATAGGTTCGTTGCAAACAAATGAAGGAGTCAAGTTTTTCTTTTCAGGTTAAAAAATCACGAGCGCGTAGCGCGAGTGATTTTTCCTGAAAAACTTGACGATTTTATTTGTTTGCAGGGAACCTATCGGGAAATGCCAGATAATTTTGAAGCTCGTGTGGTATTCGGGGGATTATTTTTCCGTCCCAAATGTCGGCCAATAGAATTGCACAAACTCCAAATCGACTCATTTTCATGCAAAATCTCCAATTTTCACAATTGAATTCAACCTGTCAGTTTGACGTGTGGTTAATTTGACTGGATGTTTTGTTTTTTATGCATAACAACGACCAGAGAAAATTTTCAAAAAAAATTCAGTATAATACCATGTAGGTTGTACCACGTGACGTCGAATGGTGCAATTCTATTGGTCGATATTTGGGTCGGAAAAATAACCAATGAAATTGAATAGAGGTTTGGAAGTGTCTGCAGGTGTGAATGTGACTTTAATGGCGTTTTCTAATTTATAAATAGAAAACAGATGCCTGTCTACTTTTTTTACATTAAGTTTTTTTTAATTTAGCCCAACGTGGTTATCTAGAAAAACTAACAATTAAAAAAAAAATACTTCAGGAAAATTTTTCCTACCTGCATGTTGAGTTTGGATGACAATGCATAGTTAGCTAAGTGGCGTAATTCCAAATTCGATATGGCGAGCAAATTTATTTTTTATTTCTACTAATCGTAAGAATATTAAATGAAACCACTGCCTTGAGACAAGCTCCAGTGGCTTGGACGAAGCTCGTAAGAAATTTTGTCAAAGCCTTTCAAGATGGGCACGACCTAAAGCAAAGAAAATACGAACAAGAAGAACGGAAATGGCTCAACCATATTACGGGATTCTCTGCCAAATATGGGTGTTTTAAACAGTTCTGTCTACCCCATCAACCACCAACCAACCAAGAATAACATCAAAATTATTAAGTAATCAAGAAAAACCACTGACCGTATAAAAATAACCCTAAAATGATTGTCGTAATAAAGTAATAATTCAAGTGTGTCCGCTTAGCCGAATTGTGCGCACACAAGCGAAGCCAGACGAGTCAACACACACATTCACACTGTGTCTGTACATGAAATAATGGGGAGGACACGCAATACGTAAGTACGCATTGGGGTTAGTGCTCGACGAGAATTTCGTCGTGAAAAAGATGCTGTAACAAAACTTTTAAACAAAGAATTTATTATTCTTTTTTTTTCGTATTTGTACATGTGGAATTGTGGATATGTTTTAGAGTTTTTTTTTTTATTATAACTCCTTTGTTTTGTTGATCTACAATACCTAAACAAAAAGTAAATATTCTATTTTATTCTGCAAGTGGGTTTAGCGCCTAGACTGCTAATTTTAACGTAGTTTATTCTTGAAAACATTGCCATAATTAGGTTAGTAGGCGTATGTAACGCCCTTTGACAGTCGCTATCAGTCTTTGTCAGCCATCGACCTGTTAATGTAAGTTAGAATAAAAATCAAAAGCAGGCATTTAAAGGTGTCCAACTCAACATGAATGAAATCTGACCTACTTCCCAAACAAATTAGCTACTTGTTACACACAGAACCCCAGCGTAAACCGACATCCGAATAACTCCGAATATTTCTCGGAACCCCGTCGTGTGTCCCCGGCCGCGCGCACACAGAGACAGCCCAATTCGCATTCGGTCCGCGCACAGCACAGTTTCCGCGGTACCGAGGCCATTGACCCCACGTTTTGGAGGGCGCCTTTGACGTCACAACACTGACCTACCACAACGACCTTGAATCGAATTCGGCTGTCCCCGTTCTGTGAAATTGTGACGGATGTTCGTAAATGGAATACGCATTTCGGCGGTGAAAGTAATTTGAATTTTGTATCTGTTGCGTTCGAAGCGAGGGTGATGGGTTGATTTGTTTTTTATTGGTTTGGCTTTTGAGATTTGAATTTGATGTAGTTTTTGACGTGACAACGTCTTAAATTAGGTTGCGGCTGGGAGTCACTTATGAAAAAGTGTAACGCTCGGTAACGTTACGATGAGTCACCGAACGAGAGAGAGGCCCGCCGAATGCCTTGCGTCTCTCTCCCACTCAACTATGTTTTAGTAAACAAAATATATTTCTATAGTTAAAATTTGTGCAATTCTTATTTTCATTCAATTCCTTGTTCCTATTGTGCAATTTAATTATATTCATATCAATAAATATTCTACCGAGAAAAAGACGTTGTCACGTAAAATCTTCGCCCGTAAAACCGACTTTACAGGCAACCATTTTTTTTAACTAATAGTAAAACATGTTTTTAGCAACATTCTTTGTACCTATCTATGACTGCTCGAAAAAAAAAACAGGCAGTGTTTTCTGGGTTTTCCTACAACTGTGTTCAAACTATAATTAGGTATGTGCTATATATCCTTCAGGGCACGCACAATAGCGGCGATAAGCCCCCTCTTTGAGAAGTGGCTGGAGAGGCGCCACGGCATCCTCACCTACCGCCTGACGCAGGCCACCGTATAGGTACGCGGATCTGTGGACGGTGAGCAATGGGTAGCAAAGCAAAGGGGTCTGCTAGGGTCACTGCCTGCCGCGGGTTGCGGGTTGTTCTAGGATACCGCGGCCCCGGAACACAAAGGGCAAAAGAAATGAGAATGGATGGGTTTTAATTTGTAAAAGTCTGCCACTTCCGCTCTGGGCTAACCGGGACAAGTTATTTGATGATATCCCAGGTGAAAAAAAGGCTAAAATACCAATACAAACTCTAGCGTAGGCCCCTTTATAGAGAGGACCTAATTATGCGTCCTATAGCAATGGAATATGATTTATACAGTTTACAGAAATGGGCAATTCGGAGATAATATTATTTTCATGTCAAAGATTTAAGAAATCTCTACGAGTCAAGGGCCATACAAAACAAAAAGGTTTTCAGTCAATATTTTAAAGTTTTAACCAGTTCAAAAACTAAACTTCAACTAATCAAGTGAACCAACGCCTTGAAAACAAACTGTTATTTACAGTTTACAGCAATACCTGAAACCTTTATCGGAAAGGGTCACTGACTCGCCGATAACGTGCAATATTTGTGCAACAATAACTAATAAACTAAATATTTTAACTCAATAACAGTTCTACGTAAAATAACGATGCAATTTTTTCCTTTTGTACAGCACTAGTTTTAAAATTAGAAGCTTGAAATACTTAAATGAACGCGTAAGTGAACGCGATTTTTGAAATTAGCATTCCAAATTCAAATGTTTTTTTTTTAGTTTATAGTGTTTTCCGTGGTCAGTAAAGCATTTTGATTTAATTTTATTTAATTTCGAAATCAAACAATGATTACGGTTTTTGTTATTATAACTGACATTGTGTTGCAATGTAAAAAATATTTTGGGAAAATGTCGCCAGGAAATTTTTGAGTATGAATGTGGCTTTAAGAGGAAAGGATGACTAAAGAAATGATGGATGGTGTGTGTGAAGGATGATTTCGCAAGGAAGGAGGTGTCTGATAAAATAAAATCAAGTAAGAGTATGGAAGAAGATAACATGCTGCGCCGACCACAAGTATCTAAATAAATTGTGTTTCTAGGTTTTATAGCTCACTAAGTTTTGCCCGCGGCTTCTTGATTTACAGGTACCTGCTACCTGTAGTTTTTGCCCTTGCGCCTTATTTATTGTAATAGCAATGCTAAGTTTTCCCCTTTCTTCCCTATTTCTCCCTCCTATAACAATCTTTTTTTTAAATAGCCTATCTCCGTCTCCAGGTTCCCAATTATTTCTGTACCAAAATTTATTAAAATCGGTTTAGCTACTGAGGCGTGAAGACGTAACAAACAAACTCACTTTCGCTTTTATAATATTAAATAAGGATTCCGTTTCATAGAGAGGAACGGTGGGTCCCAGTATTAGACATTCTACCCTTATTGTGCATGACCGTGTATTCCTATGAGTTTGCAATAATATACCCATCGTTGGAATGTTGGTTGTCTCATTTGTACTAGGAAACTTAAACTTGAAGAAACGTTTATTAAGTTTTATTCAGAAAATGTAGATTCCCTTAAAAGATAAAATGAGGTTATTCTTTGTTTAAACAAATAAACCATTTCAAGCTTATTTACTATATTACCAACGTTAACAACTCACTTAGTTAATCTCAAACAAACATGGCCATCTGTAAAAGTTAAAACAAATAAAAATATAAAATTTAAATGCAAACAGTTTTATCACGAAATCTCTACAGTCTACACTAATTTGTCATACGCCAGACAGAGATAGCGATATGTATGATAAGGTGGATGTGAAAGAGACAGATGCATACAAAAAGAGTCGTGAATCAGCCGAGTGCATTGAACTTGGATTTGATGATGCATCGCGACACATACATGCAGACATCGACGTATATTTTATTTATAGATGTATGGTTTGCAATTATGTCAAGCTAATTTATTGTTTAAGTTTTTTTTTTTTAATTAAAAATATAATTAATAAACTAGTGCTAGTCGCACTCGCGCACCGTGGTTCCGTACAAACTTGCGACATAAACAGCCATATCTGTTGACTGCGTTGACTGAGAGGGTTGATTTTTTCACAGCACAAAGGGACCATAGAGTTGAGTATATGGTTTTAATGTCATCTCGATACCTCCACGCATTTCCGAGATAAAAGGACTTTGACAGAAAAATTAGGGCACCTGTGTGACGTGTGCCTTCCGCATCATCTGGGGAAGTGGACACAATCCACATTGGAAGTGTCATTCAATCGCTGCTATAACGGTTTACTCTCTATAACGACTTTCAGCAGAATTTACACAATATTTTTGGTGATTTACGGGTACAACGTCATCTGCCACTGCGGAATTGAAATACATTTTCCATCCTTTTTTAGAACCGTCATTTGTTTGAGTGGGGAACAGAGCATGCTGCCGATGCTTCCTGAAAGCATTCCGCCAGTTGAAATTCAACCTTAAGTATATTGGCCCTATGTAAAAACGGTTCGATACCTCAAGAAGCAAAAATGGAATCCTTATTGAATCAATTTGTTGTCCATCTGTCTATCAAGACCCTTTAAGCTGGAAGTTTCGAGTTGAAATTAAAACCTGAGTCTCAATTCTGTGGTCCTTTTGTGCTATGAAAAATCAACCCTATAAGTCTACGCAATTAAAATATATGGCTGTTTATGTCGCAAGTTTGTACGGAACCCTGGTTGCTATGCGTTTTCAATCAGCATTGCCGCTGGTTTGTGTCTGTGTATATATACAACTCTACTCTATAAGTATTTCCCAAAACGGATTTTTAAGTGAGTCATCCTCTTTTAAAGTAAGTTTTTAGTGTTAATCCTTATTGATACGAATATCTATTTACACAAAAGGAGATGGCGGGAGTTACCAGTTCTCCACTTGAAAAAAAGTGTCGGACACTAGTTACCCAGCAGTTTGCTCAACCTATTTAGCAAATATTTGGCGCAGCCGTGAAACACACAATAATTATCTCCTTTTTTGTATAGTTTTTTTATTTTATTTGATTGTTTCTGTTAGGTACGAGAGTGTCCATGGAGTTTCTTGCCCATTCTTCTCCATAGAGATCAACGCTTTGGAATGGGCAACTACAGTACTTTCACAAGTTATTATGCCTTGTGACCGGGACTGTAGATTCATTTTGTTTCTTGACATTCAAAAGTGCCTGTAATGGTCTAATTGAAATAAATGATTTGATTTGATTTGTACCTACACTAATTGTGGCATGTGTCAAATAAACTTATTTTTTTTTTCTGATTGGCCAAAATAGCTGTGGAAAGTGAAAACATGGAAAAGAAGCCTAAGCCTTTAAACCATAGAAAGAAAAAGTATTTATTTGACTCACCCAGACAATATATTTTTTTAAATGTTGCCCCACACCAGAAATTTCTCCTGTATCGTGGGTGCGTTTACAAACATTTAAACTCACATACTTACACAAACAGCATGACTCGAAACAACTAGGTACCTGTAGGTCATACAAATATTTGTTCCGTGCGGGGATCGAACGGGGGTCGATAGCTCAACCTCTGCACCAACCATGCTGTCAAAATTGAAAGAAATAAAAGAAAGCGACCAAACTAAAAAATACCCAAACTATTAACGATCCTGTACAAGGCCATGAAAGGTTTCTCAGCATAGCCAATAAGGCATCCATCACTCATTCCTCAACGCTTAATAAAATGTGAACATTATATAGAATGTTTGGAACGACCTTCACAGTAATTCGCCCCAGACAATTTTTATGCTGCCACTACCTAAAGCCACTATCAAACCGTGGCGTTACTGACCTACGCAATGTCATGTCGCCTCAACGTTGCGCCACATCGCTTCAACACGCTGTTCTGTCTCAAGGCTTTTTAAAATACCAATACCTACCTAATGACATGATATTTTCATCACGTTTTTGGCCAAGGAACGCGGATGACGTCATTGTCTCATGATGATGACTTTTGTTTGTTTAGGTAGTATTGTGTTGTATATTGTTTTTTGCCGTCTGTCTGGTTTTTTATCACTTACAAGATATTCAATCTAGCGTGCAACAATAAATAAAATAGCCTTTATTACTGAGTTACAAAATTACATATCTATAACATTTTTACATAAGTATTTTAAACAACTATTGGCTTTTTTGCCTGTTATTTAATTTATTTAACTACTAGCTTTCGCCCACGGCTTCGCTCGCGTTAAATTCGGTATAACACACCAAGCAGACCTGCAGTTTTTTCTCTTGCGTCTGACTGATTTGTAATAGCAACGCTAAGTTTTCCCTTTTCTTCCCTCGTTCTCCCTCATATCCCACTTTTTTTTAATAAAAATAGTGTGAAGTCTGTGTCCTGGTTCCCAATTATTTCTGTACCAAAATTCATCAAAATCGGTTTAGCCATTAAAGCGTGAAGAGGTAACAAACAAACAAACTCACTTTCGCTTTTATAATATTAGTAAGGATATGCATTGTTGTGGTTTCAAATTATATCTCTCAACTCAGTGTGCCTTTTGGCAAAGGCCTCCTCTAACTCTTTCCTGTCTGCCGCGACTCTTCTCCAGTAAGATCCCGCTGTTACTTTTATCTCGTTTTCCCATCTGCGGCATGGTTTGCCTCTACAGCGTTTTGCGTCTCCATTTTGTGATAATAAATTAAAATAGCCTAAAGAATCTTACTTATAAAAAGACTGAAAACTAGCGCCAGAAAGTTCGTCCTCAACACTGTCAGCTGGTAATGTCCTCAAGATACTGGCGACGTTTCATACGTTATATGGCAACGCTTAGATTCTGGCCATGGTCAAAGCCAGCCCTTTCGCTATTATAATATTAGTAAGGATGTTTGAAACGACCTTCACAGTATTTCGCCCCAGACAATTTTTATACTGCCACTACCTAAACCCACTATCAAACCGTGGCGTTACTGACCTACGCAATGTCGCCTCAACGTTGTGCCACATCGCTCCACCAAGCTGTTCTGTCTCAAGGCTTTTTAAAGTACCAATACCTACCTAATAACATGTTTTCATTACGTTTTTGGCCAAGGAACGCTGAAGACGTCATAGTCTCATGATGACGAGTATCGTTTGTTTAGATAGTGTTGTAATCAGAATCACCGTCTGTCTGGTTTTTTTATCACTTACAGGATACTCAATTTAGCATGCAATAATAAATTAAAATAACCTAAAGAAACTTATTTTGAATAGACTGAAAACTAGTGTCAAATAGTTCGTCCTCAACGCTGTCAACTGGTAATGATCCGTTTTAGGAAAAGCCGGAGAGGTAGCAGCGATTTTATAGTTGCGCCACTGTCGCGCAACTAACCAACGCAACAACAAACTTGTTGAGACATGTTTTTGTTTGGGTTTGTTGTGTCTAGTAGGTACGTGGTTATCAAGCAGGCTTATTTTTTATACGTATTTACTGATTAGCAAAACGTACCTAAGTGATAACGAAATAAATGAGTTCCTTGAACTTGTGTGTGGTCATGATTATTAAAAATAATGTTAATTAGAATATATCTTCTTTAAAAAGTGTCCGTGCTAGTATAAACTGTGTTACAGACACAGGCGCCTTCCTCTTACAGTTTATTGACAACTTGCTGTACCTTGGTAAAAATAAATCTTAATTCATTGTTAACACATAATAGTACTTATGTACTAAGGAAACAGTGTGTGTGGTGTGTGTGGTGAGTAGTGAGTGTGGTGTGTGTGGGTGGTGTGGGTGTGTGTGAGGCTGTGTTTCGAGTATGTTACAGTATGATGATCTGAGATAATTAAGTTAGTATGATTTTTTTGTAAAAAGTTGTTCAGTCTCATTATACGATAACTTTTGAAGAAAGTCACTAACCACAGTCTTACAAATCTAGGTAAAGAATATATGGTGCAGGTTTCATTTATAGTGTTATATAAGTGGCTGCTAATATACGGATAGCTTCGCCTCGCCAGAGCGGTATTGGTGATGACAGGTGGGCATATAGGAGCTTTACGTCGTTTCTTTTGCACCAGTAACCGTGGGTCATAGGTTAATGATGAGTGAACACGTAAAGTAGTATTACGTACACAGAGCTGTCGAACAGTGAGTACAGATATGTCATTATAGAGTTGGGTAGTTGGGTACCGATAGGGCCTGTGAAGCATTACTTTCAAGACAGCTCTTTGTGCCCTCTCAAGGCGAAGTAGGTACGTTTTATGCGTACCACCCCAGACAGGTATGCAATACGTAAGCAGTGACTGAGCTAAGGCAAAATAAATAGTTTTTAGTAGTCGTTCGTCAGCTACTCTTCTCAGCTTTTTCAGTGGAAACATTAGCTTACGAACCCGCATAGCTGTCTCACTGATATGCTTTTGCCAACTCAAAATGTTATCTATGTGCACTCCCAAGTATTTAACACAAGTGTTTCTATTTATAGCAGGGCAGTTGCATGGGGTCAGGGTGGGGTGACAACTATGGGCTTTGATGTCTGGAATATTGGGTTGTGTAGCAGTGTTCGCAGAGAAAGGGATATAATGGGTTTTAGAGACATTCAGCGTCAGTAAATTCAACGAGAGCCAGTCCATCACAATGCTCAGAGCATTTTCAGCTGCACGGTGAGCAGATTCCCATGTTTTTCCACTTATGACAAGCGCAGTGTCGTCTGCCATATACGAATATATTGCAGTTTGGGATTGACAGCTGACACAATCTATTTACAAATAGAAGAAAAAGGGTGGGTCCGAGCACACTGCCCTGTGGTACGCCAAAGGTTAGGTTCACATCCTCACTGATGTAACTGTCTACCTTAACTCGTTGGTTACGGCCTGTGAGATAGTCACGGAAGAGGTTCAGAGTGATGTCTCTTATTCCTAAGCTTTCTAGACCACGTAGGAGGATGGGAGTAGAAACCGTGTCGAAAGCTTTGGCTAAGTCAAGAAATATACCTATAGTTTTAGTTCTAGAATCAAGGTTCGTAACAATTTGGTTAGTAAGTTCAAGAACAGCGTCTTCCGTTGATACGCCTCGCCTAAATCCGTATTGGTTTGGCGCAATTATGTTGTTGCTTTCAAGATAGCTAAGCAATCTTTTGTTCAGAACCTTCTCCATAATTTTGGACAGAGTTGTGAGCACTGATATGGGCCTATAGTTCTCGAGACGGTCTCCATCCCCACCCTTAAATACTGGTGTGACTAATGCTTTCTTAAAAGTGTCAGGGAAAATACCTTTCGAGATACATAAGTTACAGACATGCGTTATTGCTGGAACAAGTACATGTTTCGAACACTTAATAACTGAGGCTGGTATTCCATCGTGACCTACTGCACAATTATGTTTTAGATCTATAATTATGCTTTCTATTTCTGAGGGACTCGTTTCAAGTAATACGAATGAGTTTCCTTGAGGATTCAATACGCTATCATATTGAAAGTTTGTGTGAATTTCTCGTCGATCTTGCGCTATCCGTTTAGCAAGCTCTGCTCCAACGTTTGCAAAATACTTATTTATAGCATTAACAGAGGAGTTTGGATCGCTGCACATATTAAGGAGTTCTCCTGACTTACTTATGGGTGAAGTGTTCTTGTAGCTAATAGTTTTAATGATGTCCCAGGTTGCTTTTGGGTTACCATTTGCTTTCTGGAGTTCTTTTTGGTCAAAATTACCTTTGATAGTCTTTAATAAATTGTTGCAGTAGTTACGGTATCTAGAATATATTAGATTAACAGTGATATCTTCAGTATTTTCGATTGCTTTTTTGTGGAGTTGGTCTCGATTTCTTACGCACCTTAGAAGGCCAGAGGTCATCCACGGTTTAGTAATCTGCTTCCTATTGGGAACTTTTTTTAGCGTACTGTGTTGATTAATTGCATCCGATATAATAGAAATGAGATGTTCAGCACTTTGATTGGGATCTGTGCTATTTAAAACACTTGAGAAATCAGTGTTTTCTAAGCAGTTGGTAATACCTTGAAAATTTAGATGCCGTATCATCCTTTTTGGTTTTGTCACATTTAGAGGGTTTCGTTCAGTACTAAACAAGACGGGTGCATGATCAGTAATATATGAGTCCAGAACCAGTGTAGTAGAGGGTCTGTCTGTTTTTAAAAATACATGATCCAGGCAATTTTCGATGCGAGTAGGGAAAACGTGGGCAGGTAGAAGCCCATGAAAAGCCATTGTATTTAAATATTCTTCTGAGTTTGAGTCATTATTGTCTAGTGTAATATTTATATTTAAATCTCCAATCACTACTATAGTTGTACATGATGCCAGGGATTCTAAGGTATTGTTTAAAGAGTTAAGAAAATTGTCTATATTTCTGATTGAGGGCGAACGGTATATTGCAACAATGGTTGTATCTAGCCCTAACCTCAAGATAAGACTGTTAGCGTCCTGGAAAACCGGTTCAACCAATTTATGGGCCACATCAGAACCCACATATACTACCACCCCATCATTTTGATTGTTAAATGAGGATCTAGCTGAGGTAAATCCAGTTAATACAGAAATATCTGTCACTTTACACAACCAGCACTCGGAGAGAATAACTATATCACACTTGACGTCCATAGAATGTATTAAGACATTTAGGCCATCAAAATTGCGGTTTAGGCTTCGAATGTTAACATGCAGTATGTTAAAAGTTGGTTGGGTAGTATCTATATGTCGCAGACATTGATGCGGCGAACTCACATACGAGCGTGAGATATTAAATGATTCAACAGAATCAATAAATTTGTTTAAATTGTCATTATCGAATTGGTAATTTTAAATGTTATTGACCAGTTTACGTATGCGCTGTGGGGTGTTATTTGTACAAGTACTGTATTGTAGAATTTGGTGTTAGCTATATTTAGTCTGTTTATTGTAAGGCGTTTGTGGTAGTGTTTGGTGATAATGTATTGGGTGTGTAACTGTAACTGTATTACGATGTGATTAGTAACAACTTTAGATTCATATGATAAATTAAATAGAATACAGTTGTTTACAAGGTGAGCCATATCAGAACACAGTGAAATAATGTGTGAAATAGCTTTTACAAGAACAGGTTTTGTATATAAATTACAAATAATTATTATATATTGATTGACTGTAGTATTTTGGTACACCATACAAGTTAATAGAGAAGCAACAAGACCATTCAATCTAATATTAAACTTAAAATAAGAATAGAGTTTGTTAAATGAACTGTGAGACATGACATTGAAGGATAATCATTTTTTAGTTAAAAGTTTTAGACTTGTTGCGGATTCAATTCGAATTTGTGGCTCACCTTCAGCTTTACGCAGAAAAATGGAACCACGTGAAGTCCAGCAGAACGTATACTCATTCTCCTTTGCAAACTGTCGAGCTGATTGAAATAGCTTCTGCGTGGTAGGTGTTAAGGCTTCTGATATGAACACACGTTTGGCAGGTCCGGGTATACTGAGGTGTTCTGTATTTAATTTACCTTCATTAGGTTTCTTCTTGTTGTAATTCTTGACACCCTGAATTATTTTGTCCTTTTTTAGTACACTGTTTAACTCGACTATGATGGGTTTACAGCCTTCTTTGTGGGTTTGAATTCTGTATATGTCTTTTATGTCACAGTCCTGAATATCCACTTCAACAGCTTTCGACAAGGTTTTCACTATCAGACTGGCATCTTCCTTCGACTCAAATTTCCTGTCATCTCGCAAGCAGATCGGTACATTTCGTATCTCTAAGCTAGCCGACCTACTTTTACGCTCAAGAACCTCAATCTTTTCTTCCAATTTCTGAATAGTCTTCTTATCTTCTGCTCTATCTTCTTGCATATTTTGAAGCGTTTTAAAGACTGAGTCATATTTATCAGACATAAATTGTAAACTTTCCTTAAGCTCTTCATTCGCCTGCTTGAGTTCAAGGAACCTTTGGTCAACTTTAGATGATAAGGACGAAATCAAAGTTTTGAGTTCCCTGATGTCATCATCGCCATGCCTGCGTTTTCTAACACTGACGTTTCTGCTACCGCTTCTCTCAGATGCAGTATCCGATTCACATATCTCAGGTACGCATACCTCAGAGGATGCTGGGTCGAGCACAGGCGCGGGGGCGGGTGAGGTAGGCGGGGGGGAGCGCTGAAGAGGCATGTTGGATGGTTCACTCAGTATAGAAGTACCAGGCGTCCAGTGATTATGAAGAGATTTCGACGGCTCGAGGAGCGTAGGGGTCACTGTTCTGGTCGACGATCGAGGCTCTAGTACAATCTTTGTGTCCGCCAGCTTAACTTGACCCCTCCATACATGTAGTAGGACACTGTTGTGTGTGTCGCAGGCGCAGGTTGTAGGCAGCCCGTACTATAGTAAGTGTTGTCGGCGGAATGCTCTCTTTCACACAGGTACTCGTAGCTCCGCTGCGACTATGCGCTCCTGGTATAACCGCACCGAATTTGTTTTACTATTTTACAATTATTTTTTAATTATTTGTAAAAAATTAAATTGTAAATGAGCGAGAATTCAACTTGAAACACGTCTGTACTGTACAGAGGTCCGAGGGGAAGGGAGGGGAATTGGGAGAAGGCTAGGCAGATGATGGTACTGGGCACGGCACGGCAGAGCCGTTCGTACATAGCCAGTGGTAACAAGATGATAGATGATGATGTCAATGTTCAAAAATCGACCCCATGGCATCTAAACGAACCAGTTGGCACATAGGCTAAGCGTTTAACTGCAGCGCTACATGTCGCAGGTTCGATCCCCGCACGGAACAAACATTGTTCCTACAGATAGTTGTTCCAGGTCTAGCTGTTTGTGTATTAGGTTTTGGAAGCGCACCCACGATACAGGCAAAAATCCTAGTGTGTAGGAAAACATTTATTTTTAAAAAGGATTTCTTTTACAGCATTTTACACTGGAATCTGTATGTCAGAGATAAGTATGGATTTAATCTGCCGTGACGTCTTGAGCTAACAAACCAAACTTATTTTACTCGTTCAAAATTAATATACCAACGGTTAATCCTTACTAATATTATAAAAGCGAAAGTGAGTTTGTTACGTCTTCACGCCTAAATGGCGTAACCGATTTTGATGAGATTTTGGTACAGAGATAGTTGGGACCCAGGAGACGGGCATAGGCTAATTTTTTTAAAGTGAGATATGAGGGAGAAAGAGGGATGAAAAGGGAAAAACTTAGTTTTGCTATTACAATAAATAAGGCGCAAGGGCAAAAACTACAGGTAGCAAGTACCTGTAAATCAGAAAAGGGGAACTGTGTTACCCCGAATTTAACGTGAGCGAAGCCGCGGGCAAAAGCTAGTAGGTAATAAATGGTTCAACAGACACAATTCGTTGATGACGTAAGCCTTGTAATCTCGGACTTCGTGGTTTACCCACTAAATAGTTAGGTACTTACTTAATTTAAATTTAAAACGCGGAAAAGGGCAACAGACAAACAAGATGGAAATTTTAAAATCACTCTAGACTCACGTGATACCTACTGTGCGTCAGTGGGTACTCGTCCGAAAGATTTTAGGTAGCAGTTTCCTCAACGAGAACGCTTGCCCAATTCGTTTCGTAATATTTCTTCGAAGCTTTTAGTCATAATGTTAGTCAGTTTGGAGAGCTAGAGGGCAAACTGTTTATGAAAGTGTGCTAAAAATGGGTTCCAAGGCCACTACTTATTGTCAGCAAAGCAGAGGGGTTGCCTGCCGGGGTCGCGGGTTGTTTGAAAGAGATACCGCGGCCTGGAACATAAAGGGCAAAAGAAGGAACATGGGTGGGTTTTTTTTAATACAAGTCTGACACTCGGGAAGTAATTTGATGATTTCCGTTCGTTCCGCAAAAAATGGGACTAAATTAATATATAATTCAAACTATCGCATGCCGAACAAACTGGAAGCGGGATCTAGTGGACCACGAACAAGGTGGCAGAGCAAAGATTCCTTTGTTAATTTGTTTGTTTGACCATTGTGCTTTAAACATGCAATATATTATGTCGTTTATGTCCAATGTTTAGCTGTAGTAGTAAGTACTAAATTAACTAAAAAAGTACCTAAAATATGCACCTCCAATTTATTTTTAATTTTGTTTTTTTTATGCAGGTCCCGGTACAACTATAAGGATTCGGGTCAGGTTTGCAAAAAATTAAAGGAATTGAGTTCTTCTTTTTTTCGCAATAATTCTCCATTCATTTCCTTCTTCCATTTTAGAGACAGCGAAAGCTGGCAAAAAAAAAACCGGCCAAGAGCGTGTCGGGCCACGCTCAGTGTAGGGTTCCGTAGTTTCCCGTCCGTCACAATAAGTGTTCCCACTTATAAGTTTAAAGGTGGAGGAGGAAATTATTTTGTACAACTTTTTGTCTTTTTTGTACAAAAACTGTTGTGTCAATCAAGTTCAAAATGATTTTCCTAGAAAGTCCTTATAAAGTTCTACTTTTCAGATTTTTTTCATATTTTCTAAACTTATGGTTCAAAAGTTAGAGGGGGGGGCACATTGTTTTTTACTTTTGGAGCGATTATTTCCGAAATTATAGACATTATCAAAAAATGATTTTAGTAAACCCCTATTCATTTTTAAATACCTTTCCAACAATATATCACACGTTAGGGTTGAAATTAAAAAAAAAATCACTTCCCACTTTACATATAGGGTGGCTACCCTAATAAAACATTTTTCCAATTTTTATTTTACCACTTTGTCGGCGTGATTGATATACATATTGGTACCAAATTTCAGCTTTCTAGTGCTAACGGTCACAGAGATTAAGTGTCGAGGACGGACGGACGGACAGACAGACATGGCGAAACTATAAGGGTTCCTAGTTGACTACGGAACCCTAAAAATGACGAAAAAAAATTATGACGGCCGAAATATGTTTATTTATTGTTCTACAAAAATACATAATTTAAATGACACTGAACCCCACACTAGGATACCCTGTGTCGTGGGGTTCAGTCTTTTTCGTCTATAGTGGAACAATATACCTAGATACAATTATTGATGAGAGAGAAAAAAAATGATTAAAATATCTGTAGGTCTGTATGTAAATACTTAGGTGTAAGCAGTCCTAATAATATAATAACACAATACGCCTCTCACCTCCCAGACTAAAAGCCTCTGTTATCACAACAAAGGCTCGCGACCGGAGGCGACGACCTCTTATCATTTTACTCCAATTTATATTTTTATCGCGACCGATATCAGATTATCAGTATAGTGGCTCCACGTTCGTCCTCAATGTCAAAAAACACGTTTTTGTATGCAATTCATACTCATATACGTTTTTATTTGTGAAAGATAATGTTTGGGAATGCAATGTTTTGTGAAGATGAGACATTTGGAAATATGTGTCAATGCAGTTCGCTTTTATGCCTAACTGGCTGTGCCCAGCTGTTTCACATCAACTTCTTAGTGTTGTATCGTGATGTTATGTAGCCTTTTTTTTGGGGGTGGGAAAACATCAAATAACTTCCCCCGCTCTGGGCGAAGCGGGGGGGGGGGGAGTGTCAGACTTGTACTGACTAAAACCCACCCATGTTCCTTCCATTGCCCTTTATGTTCCGGGGCCGCGGTATCTCTTTCGAACAACCCGCAATCCCGGCAGACGTTGGCCCTGGCATTTTCCTCTGCTTTGCTGACATCTCTTTGAGGCGCGCTTGGAACACTAACGCGCCGTCGACACGGCCTGTCGTCAATAGATGGACGGACGGTGACCTACCCATTGCACACCACAGGCCCGTATCTACGCATGGCCGGGAGTCGTCTCGCGGCGCCCGACGCCCGGGGCATCTCCCGCGGCGGCTGGGTTGGTTTGAGGTTCTCGCCCTGAAACGCCCGGCCATGTTATATAGCCTTAGAGCCTACCTCGATAAATGGGCTATCTAACACTAAAACATTTTGTCTACATTTCGTTCTCATATCTCCTTTCGCAGGTCTGCTGCAAATTTTTTAAAGTTTTTTTCCTGTTTTGTCTACTGTGTGTACCATTGGTAAATAAATAAATACAATTTCAATAATTGAAACACAGATTTTATTTTTTACTTGATTTTCCCCGCACAGTTTGACCTGCGCCCGTAGTAAATAAAAAAATAAATAAATATCTTGGGACAACTCACACACGGCTATCTGATCCCAAGCTAAGCAGAGCTTGTGTTATGGTAACCAGACAACTGCTATACATACTTATATAATTTATAAATACATACATATTACAGATAAATCACACCCAGACACAGAACAAACAATCATGCTCATCATACAAAGTTTGTCCTGGGTGGGAATCGAACCCACGACCTCCGGCTCAGCAGTCAGGGCCACTAACCACTAGACCAACAGGCCAATCTTGTAGAACTTCCTGCGCCTTCTATGTTCATATATAGCCAAAAACTCAAAAATCAAAAAAATTATTACATTACAGGCACTTTTGAATGTCATAAAAAACAAAAAACATGCTGCTACAGCCTCAGTTACAATCCTCTTACTAATATCCTACTCCTACTATAGATAATATTATAAATGCGAAAGTTTTTGAGTATAGATGTATGTTTGATCCTCTTTAGCGAAAAAACTACTGAACGGATATTGATGAAATTTATAACTAACTAGCTTTTGCCCGCGGCTTCGCTCGCGTTAAATTCGGTAGCGCCTTATTGATTTGTAATAGCAACGCTAAGTTTTCCCGTTTCTTCCCTCTTTCTCCCTCATATCCCACTCTTTTTAAAAAAATAATAGCTATGTCCGTCTCCTGATTCCCAACTATCTCTGTACCAAAATTCATCAAAATCGGTTTAGCCATTAAAGCATGAAGAGGTAACAAACAAACTCACTTTCGCTTTTATAATATTAGTAAGGATACATAGTCTGGAATAACACATAGGATAGGTACTTTTTTATCATCCAGCTAGTACTTTAAAACTTGTAAAAGTACTGTAGTTGCGTTAATCTCTATGGAAAAGAACGGGCAATAAATTCCATGGACACTCTTCTAAAATCATTTTTTTTTTATAAAACCATGGATACATGATACTTCCAGGCTATGGGAATAACGACGGAGCTGTCCAGGTCATTACTTATGCACCAATGTTTTGATAATATAAATAACATGTCTCGAGAAAAATAACCAGATCATCTATGTAACCTAATTCTAAACATTATAACCTGCTACCCTACCATGACGAATAAAACAGAACTTTTTTCACTGAGGGAAAGAGACAAAGCTATACAGTGTCTAGCACCATCTCTTTATCACACAGGAATAAGTACTGCTTTAAGATGTCATGGTAACCCTACTGATCTGTCTACTACGGATCGCACACCGTAGTAGAGAGATCAGGTTAAAATGGTTTTGTGTAGGTTGATGTGCCGTCGTGTGTAGGTACTCAGATTTCCAACAATGTTCATCTGTATAACATTGCATTGCGCCTGTATTGCTTAAAGGGTTGGGTAGAGGTGTTCCTAATAGTTTCTGTAGTTAGATAGATAGAATATTCTATATTATGTACCTACACCATACAAGTGACAAGAATAACACTAGACAAACTTATAAATATGGTGACACAATGGGCGGTCTTATCGCTAAAAGCGATCTTTTCAAGACAACCTTTAGGTATGTTTTAAGGCTAATGTAAATAAGAGGAAAGGCTGGTCGGGTCGATCTTTGGGTTAAGCACCGCTTGCCTAGGTTGATCTGTGGATGGACCCGTTACATACCGAGTTTCCTCCGTGCCTCGGAAAGTACGTTAAGCTGTTGGTCCCGGCTGTCATTTGTAAATCTTTTTATAGTTGTTACAGGTAGGTATCTAGTCAGTGTCTCGAAAGTCTGACAACCAGTCTTACTAAGGGGTATCGTATTACCCAGTACTAACTGGGTTGTGGAGGTCAGATAGGTAGTCGGTCCATGTAAAATACTGGTATTCAGTTATATCCGGTAATACTGAAAGTCTTACCGGATATATATCTATCAATCCGGATACATATATTATCAATACTGAAAGTCATCTTCAAAAACAGCAAAAGTCATGTTTGTTGCATGGGAGCCCCCTTAAATATTTATTTTATTCTGTTTTTTAGGATTTGTTATTGCAGCGGGACACTAGGATTTCTCCTGTATAAACTCACATAGGTACACAAAAAGCTAAACCCGAAAACTGTCGGTCATACAAATACTTGTTCCGTTCGGGGATTGAACCCGCGACACGCAGCGCAGCAGTAGATCGTTCAGCTACTGCGCCAACCGTGTCGTCAAAACATATTAAATCAGACTTGCAAATAGCAGAACAATTAAAAAAAAACAAAACGAAAAAATAAGAGCTCGACGAATAATGACGTTGATCCCAGCATCGGCATGCTGCCAATGTGACCTGCAGTCGTTATCAAATTATTTAAAAAATAAAACAAAATTAGTCGATACCTTAGTAGGTACTTTATGTTTATAGGTAGGTACTTAAAGCTTCCCGGAAAGATCTGTAGTATTGTTACAAAATTCGACCGGTGTTGAAGTGTAAATTTGTGATAATTTAAAAATAATAAAAAAAAACTACTTATTTAATTTACTTATGTATTGGGTTATGTGTTGCCAATCTGGCTAAGGACCTGCTAATGAACGACTAAGATTAGATGAAAATGATGGCGTTATATTCAGGTATGTATGACCTAGTTTGTTTCCAAATCAAACTCAAAGCATTTATTTCAATTAGACCCATTTGTTTCTGGAGCGGGGGGAGTGCCAGACTTTTACTGACTAAAACCTACCCATGTTCCTTCTATTGCCCTTTGCGTTCCGGGGCTGCGGTATCTCTTTCGAACAATCCGCAACCCCGGCAGGCGGAGACCCTGGCAGGCCCCTCTGAGGCGCGCGTGAAACACGAACGCGCCGTCGACGACATGCCGTGTCGTCAATAGACGGATGGACGGTGAGCCACCCATTGCTCACCGTCCACAGGCCAGTAAAGTTGAAAAGATCTAACTGTCATTTAGTTAATAATTTAGTTTTGTCATCATCTGCCTAGCCTTTTCCCAAGTATGTTGGGGTCGGCTTCCAGTCTAACCGGATGCAGCTGAATATCAGTATTTTATATGGAGCGACTGCCTATCTAACTTCCACAACCCAGTTAGTACTGGGTAATACGATACCCCTTGGTAAGACTGGTTGTCAGACTTTCGGGACACTGACTGTACCTGGACTGGACCTGTAACGACTGTCAAAGATCTACAAATGACAGCCGGGACCAACGGCTTAACGTGTTTTCCGAGGCACGGAGGAAACTCGGTATGTAACTGGTGGTCACCCATCCACAGACCAACCTAGGCAAGCGCGGCTTAACCTAAAGATCGACCCGAGCGGCTGCTATTATTTAGCCACGAGCTCCTCTCGTAATAATTTAGCTTTCTATTGGTGAAATTATTAAGTTCGATCCAGAACTCAACCCTATTCGGTACAAACAAACAACGAAATCTTTCTTCTTTATAATATTATATAATCTAGCTGTGCCCAGCGGTTTCACCCGCTGTTGAACTCCTGGAGAAGGCAACTCTTATCACTTAGGGGCCATCCATAAAGTACGTAACACGAATTTCATGATTTTTATACCCCTCCCCTCTCTTGTCACAGGTGGTCACATTTGTGAGACCCCCCCCCCCCTTGTCACACCATGTCAAATTTTGTCGACCCCCTCCCCCCCCCCCTTTACATGTGACGTACTTTATGGATGGCCCCTTAGGAGTATGCAACATGGATTACGACCGATTCTCAAACCTGCCGAATCCTTACTAATATTATAAAAGCGAAAGTGAGTTTGTTTGTTACCTCTTCACGCTTTAATGGCTAAACCGATTTTGATGAATTTTGGTACAGAGATAGTTGGGAACCAGGAGACGGACATAGGCTAATTTTTTAAAAAAAATGTGGGATGTGAGGGAGAAAGAGGGAAGAAAAGGGAAAACTTAGCGTTGCTATTACAAATCAATAAGGCGCAAGGGGAACTGTGTTACCCCGAATTTAACGCGAGCGAAGCCTCGGGCAAAAGCTAGTATTATATAATCTAGCTGTGCCCAGCGGTTTCACCCGCTGTTGAACTCCTGGAGAAGGCCACTCTTATCACTTAGGAGTATGCAACATGGATTACGACCGATTCTCAAACCTGCCGAATATACATATAAAATTTTATAAAAATCGGTGATGCCGTTTCAAAGGAGCATGGCAACTAAAATAATGACACGAGAATTTTATTCATAAGAAGAAGTAGTAACATAGAAATACACAAAGGCTAATGTTTATCCAGGTCTACCCTGGTGAGCATTTAAAAAAAAAATAAATATTTTCCATTATATTGACAAAAACAAAAGAAAATTTATACCAATGTCATGTATGCCTGTGATTTGTGTAATTACTTTTATGATAATTTTTTTTTAAATATCCAAAAAAACGTGGATGCGTTTACAAAAATTTAAACATACCTACACAAACAACCAGACCCGAAACAACTACCTGTAGGTCATACAAATATTTGTTCCATGCGGGGATCGAATCCGCGACACGCAGCGCAGCAGTCGATTGCTCAGCCACTGTGCCAACCGATTCATTGATCATTATAATATACCTAATAGATTTAGCTTTGTGTAAACTAATTATGCAGTTGGTGTGCTTATTCTAGTAATGCTATAAAAGCGAAAGTTTGTGAGGATGTATGTAAGTACTGTCTGTTGCTCTTTCACGCAAAAACTACTGAACGGAGGTTGATGAAACTTCACAATAATATGGCTTACATATCAGAAAAACACATAGGCTACAATTCATAAAGATGTATTGTATATTCTATTACTATGCGAGTGAAACCCCGGGGCGCAGCTAGTCCGCTTCCAAACCGTGTATTTTCAGTAAAGTTGTTTACTTAACTAAATAAACATTACATAGAACCTTCAATCTTATAACCGAATTCAAACAAATACCCGCAAAATGAACACAACAACTTCCTTCCTTGTAAGTCGTCCCAAATATACTGCGGTCACAAAATATTATCATATTTGTACAGTTAATTGGCTGCCTAATTTGGTTCGTAATTTAATACGGTAAAATAAATATTTATAACGGGGCTTCCATTCAACAAACATGATTTTTTTGCCTTTTTTAGATAATTTTGCGGTACCCTTCTTGCTTGAGTTTTACTCGCACTAGGACGGTTTTTTTTTTTGTAAAACAGTTGCGTTTCAATTTTGGTGTGCAATAAATATAAAGTAGGTACTAGCTATTGTCCGCGGCTTCTCTCACGTTAAATTCGGGCTAACACAGTTTTCCTGATTTGCAGCTACCTGTAGTTTTTGCCCTTGCGCCATATTTATTGTAATAGCAAAGTTAAGTTTTCCCTTTTCCTCCCTCTGTCTCCCTCATTCCTCACTTTAAAAAAAACCTATGTCTCCAGGGTCCCAACTATCTCTGTACCAAAATTCATCCAAATCGGTATGGCCATTTAGGTTTGAAGACGTAACAAACTCACTTTCGCTTTTATAATATTAGTAAGGATTGCCGGTCAGGTCAATCTTGTCGTTAAGCTGCGTTTGCCTATGTTGGTCTGTAGATGGGTGAGCACCCAATATCGTATATATCGTTATGCTGTTGGTCCCGGGCCCGGCTGTCGTTTGCAGATCATTGACAGTTGTTACAGGTAGTCACTGGCCCAAAAAGTTTGACAGTCTTACCAAGGTGTATCATATCATATAAGAAAAAACAATAAAACAAAATTAATTTAAAAAAGAATATCAAAAACTTATGGAGCTAAGATATGCAATAGCTTCTTGTATAACACTGGTAATAAAGAAGAGGAAGAAAACTATTTATTAGACTCGCACAAGAAAAAACAATAAAACAAAACAATTTTAAAAAAAGAACATCAAAAATGCAATATTAAAAAAGACAACCAACTAAAATGGTCCTATACGAGGCCAAAAGGTCAGTATCTCAACATGGTGCTGAAATATGGTAGCCATGTCTCAGCGCTGATATTCTGATGGGCCCAAGCAAGTGGAGCCACGGTCAGACACGATAAAAAGCAATAATAATCTGCATAGTCCTCATGTAAGTTGACCAAGATTTTTGTCTGGACTTTAAAAGAGACTATGACCTCTGAGTTTCTGAGAGTCAGAGTAGTCGGGTACGAAACACCGGCCTCATCTAGTTTTTAAAAAACACGTGCAAAAGTGTATGTGAAAACCTACTTGCAAATGAACGTAGAAAACGTAGAAAAGGCTAAACAGATGAAGAGTCGGTTGCCCTTGACTTATTTCATACGCATGTAACTTCAGATGAGGAAATCAATTAATTCGTGTTTATTTTGTCAAAATATTATTCTGTGACTCCCTCAAATCCTTTACAAACCAATTAAAAGTATCGTTTCTAGGAAATAATTTTCCTTGTATATATGTGCCAGTATATTGCCATTCCTGTTTGCCCACAAATGTTAGACCCATTCAAGGTATTTGTGGAAAGTTACCAGCATTTTTCTTTGCGGTTGGGAAATCATCAAAAACTTCAGCTCCACCCAGAGCGGGGGAGGTATGTCTGTACAGACTAAATCCAACCAAAGTTTCTTCTTTTGACCATTATGTTACGGGGCCGCGACATCTCTTTCTAACAACCCGCAATCCCGGCAGATGCATTTGCTTATAATAAGGTTTTATTTCGTCATTTATAGATCTTTGACAGTCGTTACAGGTGGTAATCCACTAGTCAGTGGCCCGAAAGTTTGACAACAAGTCTTACCAAAAGGTATCGTAATACCCAGTACTAACTTGGTAATGGCAGTCAGATGGGCAGTCGCTCCATGTAAAATACTGATATACAGCTGCAACCGGTTAGACTGGAAGCTGACTTCAAAATATTTGGGAGAAGTACCACAGACTTAAATATTCAGTTTTAAATTCAACTCGATACTTCCACGTGTTCCTGAGATAAAGGTTCTTGACAAACACACAGGCAAGCAACAAAGTGATCCTACGCCAAAAAAATAAAAACAAGTTTTATAGACAACCTAGTTTTCAATGGGTCTGGCTGTTTGTGTATGTGAGTTTAAATGTTTGTAAACGCACCCACGATACAGGAAAAAATCCGAGTGTGGGGCAAAGTTTAAAAAAAAAATCGGTAATAGATCGATAATCGTTTTTTTTTTTAGGGTTTCCTTCTGTTTCATGACCCCCGTCATGAAACAGAAGGAAACCCTAAAAAGTGTCCTGTCTGTTTTCGTGCACGTGTGTCTAGTCTATAAAAGTGGTAGTATGTTATATTGGTTGTTGTTATTGAACGAAATCAATAAACAGCCGATATTGACCCAGATGTTCGGCGTGCCAGTAAACCGTTGACTTTTAATCATATTCGGATGACATTCCGCTTTTAGATACAGTTATTTTTTTTAATTTACGTTTTAATTATTAATACTGACTTACTAGTTTTATTTTATTCTGTTTTTGTCAGATAACTGACAAAAACACATAGACACACACATAGACCAATTAAGATTAAGTTTATAAAAACTTAATCTTAATTGGTCTATGGTCACAAAAATTAACAATTTATTCTACTAATATTATAAATGCGAAAGTTTATATGGATGGGTGGATGTTTGTAACTCTTTTACGCAAACACTACTGAATGCATTTTAATGAAACTACAATAATATAGCTTATAAATCAGAATAACACATAGGCTACTTAAAGGTATATTGTATGTTCTTTCTTCTTCTTTAGGGCACAGCTAGTACCTATTGTAATAAATAGCTGTGAATATTCTCATTTTTTTTACCTGCTGGGTTGCGGGTTGTTTGAAAGAGATCCCGCAGCCCCCCGGTATACAAAGGGCAAAAAAAGGAACATGGATGAATTTATTCAGTAAAAGTCTGACAATCCCCCCTCTCCACCCAGAGTGGGCAAAGTTATTTGATGATTTATCGTCTTTACAAAAAAGACAAGTTGCAAGCAAAAAACCATTATCAAAATCGGTTCAGCCATTCACAAACAACGATGTGACAGACACACAGATACACACTTCACACTTATAACACCCCTCTTTTATAGTCAGGGGCTATAAGCGAAACGGAAAAGCCGTTGCCTCTTCTCAAGGTCCTCTGGAATGTTCGTAGACCCTCAAGGTCTGGGGCTCAAAAACTAGACAACAAAAAACTGTACCATGAGTACCGAGTCGTATGTATTGCCGATCGGACGTGGCATGTGTGTTTAAGTGCAGGATGAATTCCTTCAACGCAGTAGAATGTAGAAGATGTAATGTCGTTTTAAACCAAGTGTTAGTTATCATGTTTAAGAAACTAGACATCATGGACGAGGATAGCATGAGTCGGATTTGTATTAGTGCCTTCTCGAATAGTGAAATTGTGGACGCAAAATAACCTATTGTTCGAAGCGTAACTACAACTCCAAAACGCAACATTACAAGGACGAAAGAATGGGGAAAAAAGGAGCTCGAAGCTTATTGAAACGAACACATCTAGATTATACAACAAGTTTTGTTGCAAAGAAATTGCATTAACTACCGCTAATACTATTGAACCAAATTGCTCAAGAATTCAGCAGGGATTAGAAGTGAAATTGAGGAATTTAAATCGCATTATGTGTCTGCTAGTCAGCTCAAATCTATCATCAATGACATTGCAGATTTGATGAAATGTATGAGAGCAACAATTCCTTGTTAACCATACGAAACACAAATTAAGAAGGTAATGCTTTCCAGCATTGTGCAGTATGATCCTGCTATAAATAAAAGCACATCAGATCAAAGATCAATTTCTCAATGTGAAACTATGTCATGGCCGCGTCAATATCAATTGATCAGAAGATTCAGAGCACACATTCAATAAGGGAGCAAATTCGGAAAGAATGTAAAACCGGTTTTGGTTCACATATGTACATTGACTTTAACACAGAGCTGGGTCAGGCAGTGGGGTTCCAGAAAAGTGACAGCAACAACATTGGGAAGTACCCGGGACACACGGCTGCAGGGCTTGGCCAATCGACTTTGGTACCACAATATAAAACACTTGCTCAGATTATTAGTGAAGGTGAGTGGACCTTAGTATAAACAGAGACAGAGGACGAAAGTGTGAAATCACTTTAACGCAAAATATTTTTTATTTACTTCACATAGGCCTACAAGGGCACTTATAAATTGCCGAGAAAAGATGCACGGTTCGAGTTTGGCGTTTCTTATGTAGAAGAACCGGCAAGAAACTCCATGGCAACTCTTTTAAGTCATTGCTTACTTTACAAACGAAAATAACATAAGAAGTTTACAAAAGTTAATATTAGAAATGTATATAATTATAGAACCCAAAAACAAAACAAAATTATAAAAAGAAATATTGCAATCGCTGTTAGTAAAAATGTTGTCCTTTACATCTACAATGTTGATTTAATCCTTCTAATATTATAAATGCGAATGTTTGTGGGAATGGATGGATGTTTGGATGTTTGTTACTCTTTCACGTAAAAACGGCTGAACAGATCTTGATAAAATTTGGCACAGAGGTAGTTTATAGTCTGAAATAACACGTAGTATACCTTTTTTTACGATATCACGCAGGCGAAGTATTGTATGGAATAGAAAGAATACTTACTACTTCTAGTAGTTTTATTAGTAGAATACTACCATATAATAGGTATACGTAATATATATATTATGGATAATGAGAAAATGGTAATGAAACAAACAAAATAATAATAGGAGATCTGTTGCCTGGGTTAAACGCCTGTGTGTAGCGGCCGAAATGAACTTGTCTTTTACCCCATGATGTCGCCTTCCTAGGATAAATCAACAATCGTTTTGCTTTTACTGGTATCCTTTTTTTTTTGGAGTGGGATATCATCAAATAACTTCCCCCGCTCTGGGCGGAGCGGGGGGGCGTGTCAGACTTTTACTGACTAAAACAAAAAGTCCCTTCTATTTCCCTTTACGTTCCGGGGCCGCGGTATCTCTTTCGAACAATCCGCAACCCCGGCAGGCGGAGACCCTGGCAGGCCTCTCTGAGGTGCGCGTGAAACACTAACGCGCCGTCGACGACATGCCGTGTCGTCACTATCGTCGTGTCGTAGACGGATGGACGGTGAGCCGCTAACTTTAACCAGCGTGATGATCGAAAAAAACTTTCAGTCAGTTTCAGGTCAGCAATACCCATTGTTGACCGTCCACAGGCCAGTAAAGTTGAAAAGAAAGTTTTTTTCGATCATCACGCGGGTTAAAGTTAGCGTCAGCCCAAAGTAACTGCCACGCGGACGAAGTCGCGGGCGGAAGCTAGAGGTTCGATAAATATATTTCTAAATACGAAGTTTTGTTTTCGTTTTTTTTTTAGAAAAATGTTGCCCCACACTGGGAAAATCTCCTGTATCGTGGGTGCGTTTACAAACATTTAAAATCACATACACAAACAGCCAGAACTACTATCTGTAGGTCATACAAATATTTGTTCCGTGCGGGGATCGAAACCCGCGACATGTAGCGCAGCACTCAAACGCTTAGCCACTGCGCCAACCATGCCGTTCTTAAAATGGTTACAGACGCAGTTCAAATTGGGAATTGAAAATTTGTGACCATTTTACAAATAATAACATGATTCATTTTATTTACGTACTAGCCTTTTCCCGCGGCTTCGCTCGCGTTAAATTCGAGGTAACACAGATCCCCTTTCCTGATTTGCAGGCTACCTGTAGTTTTTCCCGTGCGCCTTATTTATTGAATTGCAAAGCTAAGTTTTCCCTTTTCTTCTCTCTTTCTCCCTCATTTCTCACTTAAAAAAAAATTTGCTTATGTTCGTCTCCAGGGTCCCAATTATAACTGTACCAAAATTCATAAAAAAAAAAAACAAACTCACTGTCGCTTTTATAATATTACTTAAGTAGTAAGGATTATGATTCTGCTTAACATGCCACTTTAGACCTCCTGTTCTTCTGTCTATTGCTGGTCGAGGTTCTAAATAGTTGTATGTAGGTTCTATTCGCAATGCCTAGCCTACTGAAGTCGTTTTGTCTAGATCTAGTTTTTAGAAATACAGCGTCGCGTGATTACTACTATAGTTTTAGTCATCAGTCATGTCGAAAGTAGATGATTCGTCTAAAAAATAACAAAGTTGTTTTTCAATAGAAATTAATCAATTACTTATTCTGTCTTAATATTTGTTAACAATTATATTGTTTCTATGCCTGTAGGTAGGTATGTAGTTACTCGAGTTTGGTAGGTATTCGTAGGCTGGTGTTATTCTTAGGCAAACAATGCCGAATTATCAGGACGACTACGTTATTATAGCGGTTAAGCCCCTTTGGTGGGATTGTCCAAAACAAATAAGGATTTATATGTTATTTTATTAAGTTTGCCTAACATAAGTTTACGTCAGAAATAATTTAAATATATTAATACATAAATAATCCTCACTATAATCACTAAAATTATAAAAGCGAAAGTGAGTTTGTTTGTTTGTTATGTCTTCACGCCTAAATGGCCAAACCGATTTTGATGACTTTTGGTACGGAAATAGTTGGGACCCAGAAGACGGACATAGGCTAAAAAAAAGTGGGAAAATGGGATAAAGAGGGAAGAAAAGGGGAGAGAAAGATAATTTGTTTTTCGTTCCTCACGCGAGTTAAAGTTAGCGTTAGCCCAAAGTAACTATGCCACGCGGACGAAGTTGCGGGCGGAAGCTAGTCTATATATAGGGGGAAGTCCCGTAACGCCGGACGGCACCTATCGCCGGACACTCGTACTTTCCAAGTAAATATAAACCTGTTCGATTCGAACTACTAGTGAAAGGGGCGCGGGGGCTACATAGCCACAGGATCACGCGCCGCGACTCGCCAGTGACACGCAAGACCACGGCAGGAGAGGTTGTTAGTTATTTTTGGTGAGAACGCGCGGCGTCTCGTAAGTTCTATGTAAGTGATTCTGGCACATTTATGCATTTATATTTAATGGTATTCGACAATTGAAGTAGCATTTGATTGTTATCGGTAAACCGATATTATTTTATTTGATTTTTTAAACGATTTCGGTAGATACTACCCAATGTGCGTTATTGTCTGTCCCTTAGTACCGGACACTAAGTGGTCCCCTAGCAACGGACAGTGTTTTTTTATTAATTTTTTTGTAACAGTTTACGTTATTTAATTTATTTATTAATTTGGTTGTAGAGTATATACAAACGAAGAGAAACGACATGGAAGAGACAAAAGGAAAGGATCGTGAGAGCCACAGAGCTTGCAAACAGCTATTGATAAGGTTTTGTCCAAGGAAATGAGTGTAAGATAAACCGCAATGGTTTATAATGTTCCTAAACGCACTTTACATGATAAGATAAAAGCGTTAAATCGTGAAGACGAAGTGTCGATGAAGCCAAAGTTAGGAAGGTTTACACCTTCTGCTGACACCTTCTCAGAAGAGTATGAAGAAGTCTTGGTGGAACATGTTAAAGATTTATCTAGCAGATGTTTGCCGCTCATGAAAAAAGAGTTTTTGAAGTTAGCCTACGACTTAGCTGAAGAAATGAAGATTTCTCATCGATTTAATAAAGAGAAAGGCAGTGCCGGTAAATATTTTTACTAAGACTTCATGCGAAGGCATTCTGACATTTCGCTGAGAGTACCAGAATCGACAAGCATGATGCGTGCTGTTGGATTTAATAAACAACAAGTTAGTTTGCTTAGAAAACTATATCCAAGACTGGATCCAGTACTCATCGTGTCTTGGGTAGGCACATGAAGCACGTGCAGACGTTCCAGAGTGTCGAGATGGCTACATATGCGATCGATGCAGATCTTCTAAAATGTCCGGTACTAGGTGCCACATTTTAAAATTATGTTTTTTGGTACCAAAGTTTAATTAATGGTATTAATTAAGTTTTGAGCAGAGGTTGCTTTTTTAAAATTTGATTTGATTTCTATATTTGTTGTCTACCGTAAATCATAAATAAATAAACTAATTATAATATAATAATATAATAATTATAATAAATCTGTAGAGAGGTCAATTCTGTACATGAAATATATTTCCAAAATAACTATCAGGGGGTGATTAGTGATCGATACTGATGCCAAAAATGCAATCAGTAAAATTTTTGTCTGTCTGTCTGTCTTTCTGTCTGTCTGTCTGTCTGTCTGTCTGGATGTCTGTATGTTCGTTATAGAAACAAAAACTACTCGACGGATTTTAACGAAACTTGGTACAATTATTCTTCATACTCCTGGGGAGGTTATAGTATACTTTTCATCACGCTACGATCAATAGGAGCAGAGCAGTGAAGGAAAATGTTGGGTAATCGGGAGAAGTTGGTTAAAGCTACACAGAAATCATGTATGACGGAAATGTTCTCCTTAAAATTATATAAAAAATATCCTACAACAGCATAGGTCTATCTTTTATGGTTGACTCACAATAACACGTGTAACTCCCGATAACTTAGCAGTTCGAAGCTTTCTGATTATATTTGTCTACTCTTACGTTTATAACACTCCCACTCATCTCTAATTAAAAACAGTTAACATCATTATTTTCTGCGAAATGAAGTTTATGCTATCCGTTGTTATGCAAAATAAAATTATGACATAAAAAGTTCTGCTATAAAGGGTGGACCCAGTATTGGACAGGCGTTTTAGCTTTATTTTAATTTCTTTTTTTGTTACAAGTTGTACTTACCTACATATTTCTGGGTATAATTCTATTAGAATTATTTAGTTTTAGTACCTACTTTATTTGGTAATTAATAGGTTCTTATAGATAATAGGCATAATTAGATATATAAATAAGTACTTAAATTATTTTCAGGTTAAATACTTATAAATTCAAATTATCATTTTTTTAATTATTTAGCTGTAGTTTTATTTAGTTGTAGCTGTAGTGTATTTAGGATCAGTTTTATTATTTAAGTAGGCACTTGGATTTTTTAAGTGTAAGGTAGCTACAGTTAGGACCTCTAACGTAGCTTATTTCGTTAAATAACTGAATAGGCATTCAGTTACCTTCGGTTATTTTCATAAATCCTTACTAATATTATAAAAGCGACAGTGAGTTTGTTTGTTTGTTCTTTCTTTCTTTTATTTTAAAGTTGCCCCACACTAGGAATTTCTCCTGTATCGTGGGTGCGTTTACAAACATTCAATCTCACATACACAAACAGCCAGACCCGGAACAACTATCTGTAGGTCATACAAATATTTGTTCCGTGCGGGAATCGAACCCGCGACACACAGCGCAGCAGTCGATCGCTCAGCCACTGCGCCAACCGTATCGTGTTTGTTACGGCTTCACGCCTAAATGACCGAACCGATTTTGATGCATTTTGGTACAGAGAAAGTTGGGCCCTGGTGTCGGAAATAGGCAAGTTTTTTTAAAGTGAGGAAAGGGGGAGAATGAGGGAAGAAAAGGGGAGAGAAAGATACATTTTTTCGGGTCATCACGCGGGCTAAAGTTAGCGTTAGCACAAAGTAACTATGCCACGCAGACGAAGTCGCGGGCGGAAGCTAGTATAATAAATATATTAGAAGAGGCTTAGGAGAAAAAATAGAAAGACAAGACTCAAGAGTTTAAGACTACAGGTCGTGTCGACAGCGCGTTCGTGTTCCACGCGCGCCTCAAAGAGATGTCAGCTAAGCAGAGGAGCTTGCCCGGGTCCCCCGCCTGCCGGGGTTATGGGTTGTTCGAAAGAGATACCGTGGCTCCGGAACGTAAAGGGCAATAACAGGAACATGGGTGGGTTTTAGTAAGTACAAGGCTGACACTCCCCCCCGCTCCACCAGTCCACCCAGAGCGGGAGAAGTTCTTTAATGGCTTGCAATGCAAAAAAAGTGGTCTTTTTTCTATAGAATCTATATGGTGTTGTGGTATTTTCTGACTATAAAATTAAACACTGAATTAAAACAATTTACCTGATTTCAAAGTATGTTGAAAATGAAAACCACAAATTATTTGTAAACCAATATTTATAAGAATATTTAGACAATATTATGTTTAATTATGAAGTGTGAACTTTAAATAGGTACTTGACTTAAATATACCAGTGCAATTGAACTTACAAGGTTATATATAATGCATGGAGAGAGCGACTGTCGCAACCCCGTGCAGGGCACGCCACAATAGCGGCGGTAAGTCCCCTCTTTGAGGAGTGGCTGGAGAGGCGTCATGGCGTCCTCACCTACCGCCTGACGCAGGTCCTCACCGGACACGGAAGTTTCGGGAGGTTCCTGCACATCATCGGGCGGGAGGAAGCGCCCGGGTGTCACCATTGTGACGATCGCCCGGAGGACACGGTGGAGCACACAGTGGCGGTCTGCCCAGCGCGGGGCGGAGCACCGCCGTGCCCTCGTGGAGGCGATCGGCGGCGGCGATCTCTCGCGTCCGGCCCTGGTTCAGGCCATGGTCCGGAGCGAGAGGGAATGGGAAGCGGTCACCACCTTCTGCGAAGCAGTAATGCTAGCAAAGGAGGTGGCCGGGCGTTTGAGGGAGAGAACATCTGCCCAACCCAGCCGCCGCGGGAGACGCCCATGGCGCCGGGCGCCGCGAGACGACTTCCGGCCACCGTAGATGCGGGCCTGTGGGCGGTGAGCAATGGGTAGTTCACCGTCCGTCCGTCGATTGACGACAGGCCGTGTCGACGGCGCGTTCGTGTTTCACGCGCGCCTCAAAGAGAGTCAGCAAAGCAGAGGGGCTTGCCAGAGCCTCCGCCTGCCGGGGTTGCGGGTTGTTCGAAAGAGATACCGCGGCCCCGGAACGTAAAGGGCAATAGAAGGAACATGGGTGGGTTTTAGTCAGTACAAGTCTGACATGCCCCCCCGCTCCACCCAGAGCGGGGGAAGTCATAGGATGATTTCCCACCCGAAAAAAAAAAAAAAAAAAAAGGTTATATAATATAACAGTTACAAGGATTTTGGGACGGTTGGCGCAGTGGATGAGCGATTGACTCCTGCGCTGCGTGTTGAAGGTTTGATACCGCCCGGAATAAATATTTGTATGACCTACATATAGTTGTTTCGGGTCTAGTTGTTTGTGTAGGTGAGTTTAAATGTTTAAGCACACACGATACCGGAGAAATTCGGAAAGGCAACGTTTTCCAAAAGAATATAGGTAAATGAATGATTGATAACTTAAGTACTTAGTATTGGTGGTAAACAAAACAAAATGGTTTCTTGTCTTCCAAAATTTAGTAACACACTTATCAACGCGGTCAAATGTGTCACAATTCGGTAATAAACTTTGTTCAAAACAAGGAAAAGTTACAAAATAATTGACTGACTGAAGGGACTCTGTTTTATTTTGAAGCAATTAACAATTATTGAAATAATGGGCTTAGAGGAAAGGTTGTGACAAAGTCGTTAGTGTGTGTTGTTTATTAAAGTTTTAATTGGGAGCTCGTCATTAATTTTCGTTTTTTCGGCTATCAATTGTTGGAAGTGGAAGAACACAAGTTTAAACTAGCTTTGTTTAGTTGCGTGTGAAGAGATATGTAAATTTAAAGATTTTTAGTGTTCCGCATCTTAAAAGGAAAAACGGTTCCCTAATTGGATCATATTATTGTCTGCCTGTCTGTCTGTCAAGACCCTTTATCTCGGGAACGCGTGAAGGTATCGAATTGAAATTAAAACCTTATACAGTCAAGTTTTCCATCATTACGATATGTTCGTTCTAGTTATGGAGATCAAATTTCAAACCTTTTCACGTGTTTTTTTTAAGTTTTGAATGCTATAACTTTACTTTGAATACTATCTCGATCCCTGTAGGGTTACCATGACATCTTATAGCAGTTCTTATTCCTGTGTGAGAAAGAGATGCTGCTATATACCCTGTATAGCTCTGTCTTTTTCCCTCAGTGGAATAAGTTCTGCTTTAAGACGTCATGGTAGGTTAGCTGTTCTATAGAATGTAACCATCAACATAATGTTTTAAGTGCGTAAAATTAAGTTCAACCGTCAAACGTAATTTTTCACCTAAAAACACAACTCGGTTCCTAGCAATATTTTTTACTAACTGGCGCCCGCGGCTTCGCCCGCGTGATGATCGAAAAAATAGTATCCTATGTGTTATTCCAGACTATAATCTACCTCAGTGCCAACATCAAGATCCGTTCAGCCGTTTTGACGTGAAAGAGTAACAAACATCCATCCATCTTCACAAATATTTGCATTTATAATATTATACTATATTAAGTAGTTTTTTATAATATTAGTAGGATATAGAATTGGTTAGTTTGGTGTACAGAATGTATGGCTTTGTAAACGGTTTGGTTTACACCCTGTATAACATCGCAACACATAGGAGATGAGCAGCGGTCGAAACCGCTCGGCACAGCTAGTTAACAACAACGCGTTGCCCAACTCGAACCTTTATCAACAGTAGAATGACTTTTTTTGATGGAAAATCATCAAATAACTTCTTCCGTTCTGGACGGAGCGGGGGGGGGGGGGTGTCAGCCTTGTACAGACTAAAACTCACCCATGTTCCTTCTATTGGCCCTTTATGTTCAAAAATTCAAAACCATTTATTTCAATTAGACCATTACAGGCACTTTTGAATGTCAAGAAACAAAACTAATCTACAGTCCCGGTCACAAGGCATAATAACTTGTAAAGGAACTGTAGTTGCCCATTCCAAAGCGTTGATCTCTATGGAGAAGAATGGGCAAGAAACTCCATGGACACTCTTTTAAATTATAATATTTTTACAAAATTGTATTTACATCATTCATGTTGAGATTATACAAATATGTGAGAACGATGTAGAAAGACGTGCACAGTAAGAGCGTCCAGAGTAAATAAAAAGCAAAATTTAATTTTAAATCTAAATAAGTTAAAAATGAACCGTGGTAGCTAAAAAATGACCAGTCCCAACTGACAGCGCCCGTTCACGAACATGACGTATGGATCAGCCCCATTCAGCTCGACCATTTTGAAGGGAGCCAAATGACCCGACACACCCGCCACCATCAGCGAGACATTTAAGTGAGCATGACACTATCAACCACCAGGGCATATGTTTAGAACAACCTGCAACCCCAGCATGTGGTGGCCCTGGCAGGCCCCTCTGCTTTGCTGACACCTCTTTGGGGCGCGCGTTGAACATTAACGCGCCGTCGACACGGCCTGTCGTCAATAGTCGGACGGACGGTGAGCTACCCATTGCTCACCGTCTACAGCCCCGCACAGTAGAATGACTAGATCTAACAATAACATACACAGATTCACACACGTTCAATAACTCAAGTTTTAACTGGTTTCTGAAAGAAAACAAGACTGAAATATTAATAAAAATACAGTCAAAATTATCGCCGAATTGTCATGATTGCAATGTACAAAAATATATAAAACTTGTAGAAGGAAGCGAGTGGTCCTCGCCTTGAACTTTGAGTACGAAAACAACCGATTGTTTTTTTTTTCGTTTTTAATTTAAGAACATATTTTTTTTTAAATAAAGAAGTGAACTTTTCGTGAGTTCTGTTCTGTGGTGCGAATGTATGTTATGTATATATCTATATCGTATAGCACTTTGGTTTATGTATTATGTGAAGGGCGATGTTATTTACTACTTTTAGAGAAAATTAAGGGATATTTGAACTGTAATATAGTTGAATCTTACTAATATTATAAATGCGAATGTTTGTGTGGATATATGAATCTTTGTTACTCTTTCACGTCAAAACGGCTAAACGGATCTTGATGAAATTTGACACAGAGGTAGATTATGGTCTGGAATAACACATAGGATACTTTTTTTTGAAAGTTGAATGTAAGTATACAAGGTTTAAAAGTGCCAATGTCAAAGCCGAAAGAAAGCACGTATTTTCTACGTCATTGCAAAGATTGTTTACTTTGTTCTAGAAAATACCTACCAACCTTCCTGTTACAGAGATATTGGGAGTCAAAGTTTCGAAAATTTTCACAAGTTTTTATATCACAAATTTAATTTAAATCCCTAACCGACGCCCGTACTATTCAATGCATTCATCAGCACAATGTATTAAGACCACAACAGTGAGTAGGTACAGACACCTGCACATCAAGCTACTAAAATCTGTCAAATTTCTTTGATAGATTTTCGACTTTATTTCTAAAGTATTAGGTTCAAGTTACATTGGGAAAAATTGACAGTTTCGGGTAGCTTGACCTGCTGGCGTCTGTACTTAAAACGTTTTTCCTCAGAAGGTTAAGACAGAGTTATGTCAATTTCTTAATTTAATTTTAATCCCTATTAAGATACCTACTATTAATCAACTATATATTAGGAGCTGCTACTAACTTGTTTCGGAAGAATTCTTAACTTTTTCATGTTGAATTACTACGCTGTATAGGTACGTATTTCACTACAACTACTGCTCACCCTCATTGTGACATTAATCTTACCTCTAAACATTACCAACTATAGGTACTTACAGCCCATTCCAACATACAAAAACAACATTACGAAAACCCTTAAAATTTTAAATTACGAACACAAAACAACTGAGCAAACATATTATGTGCATTATTCTGCGTGTGAGGGAGAAAGCAATACAACTTTTATTAGGAGTGAAAGAGATGGACAAAAACCCTGACCCCAGACAACACTGTTGGAATTGGCTTGGTCAGGCCCTGATAAGATAGCTTATCAATGAATTTCGTGGTTGTACTTAATTTTGGCAGTTTTTTTTTAATGTTGTGTTTGACATTTGTGACCGATCATGTGACGTAATTTGATAGCAATGTGATGGTTATAAAGATATACAATATATGTAGTTATATGTAGGTACCTAAGTGTATATTTTAACTTGTTGGTACTTAATGATAAAATGATTGGAGTTTTTGAAGTAGGGTAAATATTGTGGAGTGGGGTGATTTAAAGAAAAATATTGGAGTTAGGAAAATAGTGTTGGTTATTTTCTAATTTCGCTGAGGTATTTAAGTATGTAGGTACTCATTTATCTATCTAACGATTTTTGCAGTTTTTAGAGCAAGGGAAATTATAGGTAAATAAAATTCAAACTACATAGGTACAATTTTTTTAAATTGACATGGTCAATACGTTTTAAAACGTTTAAGCCGAAAACTAAAACATTTTAAATTAGAACTAATTTACAAAAATAATTAGAATCTCATCATTCTCAAAATCCACCAAAACTATCAAATTAAAATCCACAATAAAGACCCTCCCTTTCAACTCTTTGTTCGAACCAAAACAAAACAAAAGGGAAATTGGAACGCCACTCAAACCAACCAAAATATTAAATTCGCAAAATTTAAACACACAATAAATTGAAAGTAAAAGCAGACACGCACACAAACAATCAATTTTGTCAATATGTGTGTGTGCCTGACCTTTCCCAACGTAATGGCGGCCACCGAATACAGGGGTCGATGACACCACCGAGGCTGAATGTGCGATGCATTCGGCAGGACTTACGAGTTTAAAAAAAAGTTAAGCGACACTTTCACTGGCTGAATACAGTTCGATTTTCGTTTTCGCTTGATCTGATTTGATTTCGGGATGCATTTTTACCGCCCTTTTCGAGTTATTGTCTCTGCATTTAAACTTTTGAGGAATTGTATCGTGTTATAGATGGGAATTAAAATTAATTTCAAGATGTTTGAATGTTGTTATGACTTTAAATTACTTTTGCTTGTTTCTTCCATGATCTCTTTCGTATTTCTTAGGTAGGTAGATCTCTTCCCTGTTTCTACGACATTAAAATTTGGGACCAAAGTTAATAGACGACATACCTAAGCGGAGATAACTGATTCCCTAACATGTATTTAATATTTCATTTTGAGAACGTTGCTTAAAAATTATTTGTGTTTTTTGTGAGACTTATTTCCTGATCTGAGATTTAAATGACTCAGTCTTACTAAATGTATTCGAACTTGAACTTTTTGGGGCTCGCTGTTGCGTTTTTAAATTGCTTGTTAAAATAAAAAGCATCTGTTTGCGGAGCACCAATACTTTTGTCATTTCAACATTTTTTTGGAAAAACGAGTTTCTTTGTTGGACAAAAGAATTGTGTGCCGTGTTCCTATAACATAAGGTACTAACTAGGCAGTGACATCGATACCGGAAAAGTCAAATTGTTTTGATATAATCCACCTCAAGGCTTAAGTTAATCCTGATAGATCATTTCTAAGAAAAGAATTGATAAGTCTGAAGAAGCAAATTTTCCCTTATCCAAAGAGTCTACTTAAAATCTGTCAGGATCAAGGATCATGGTGCAGTCCAATAACATTGACAGTAAGACTGCAGGGGGGTTTAAAAGGGTGCAATTATTCACCAATCAGGTGAATTGAAAACACTGATAGGTAAGCACAAATAGGATTTAGAAGGCTGGATGGTAGAACTTGGGAGTTGTAAAATCAACAGTCTGAGTTGATTAAAAGAAGTTATTTCGCTATGTGTAATCGTTATTATGTCGTTCTTACTCCTCCGCTGTTTTCTTAATTTCGTTGCGGGATTCAAGACAGTTGAATTGTTTCCACAGTCTGTTTTGCTACTGTTCATTCTGGTTTTGAGTTTCAGTAGTTTCTAATAGAAAACAAAAATCTCATACAGTTTAAGTTTCTGAACGGAAACCGACTTACAGACTCTATAATATTGACGCATGACACGGTAGGTTAGATATTAAGGCATTTAATGAATAAAATCTGTTTTAATAACAAACGTTCTTTGTCTTACCTAGTGTTAATAACAGTAGTTTTGAAAAGGACACTGAAGGAAGGATAACTGGCAAAGAGTTTTTGCTTAACAATGAATGAGACAATGGTGGACAACTTTGAATTGTTTTAAATCACAATTACATTTCTTGACTCTATTCAGGGTCTTTCATTTGGAGATTGGTCTGACATTTAGAGGTTAGAAGATTTTTAATGAGTCAAAACTTGTACCTAGAAATGATGTTTATACTCAAGTGTCTGGATGAGGGATTTTGGGTCAGCGATTCTTCATAGAGAATTTTGTTGCGTAGAACTTTTTTTTTCCAATTTAGTTTAAGATCAAACCTAAATCGATGATTCCTTGTAGGATTGTAAACACTTAGAATGTAAAAAAGTATTTTCTTCTTTTGTAGATATTGTTGTAGACTTGATGACTGCAGAAACTATTTTAAAACACTTAGGTATTTCGATAAATATGCCACAACTACACGTTAATACTTGACCGATGACTATTATTAACATTACAGGCTTATCTAAAGAGAAAGTATATCGAATAAGTCTTCATTTATTACTTTATCAATAAACAATAATAATTGTCGATGGATAAGTGCACGCGCATAATCACAACAATTTTCAAGTGGGTCAGTGGATGCAAAAACTGCATTTTTTAGGAAAGCATTGAAAGATTCTGAAATTATGCTAGTACCACATTTCTATGGCCTACATTATATTGCTGATGTCATGAACACAGATGTAGAAATCGCTGATCTAAGTATTGGATTTGGAGATGCAATAGAAGCTAGACGTGAAATGGAATGAGCTGTCTATAGGTAGGAGGTGGCATTGAAGCGATGATATTGAAGATAATTATGAGAATTAACGAACAATGAGAGTTTCCTCGATAATTTGAAGAGACGAAACCCTATGACGTAACCGATGAGGTCCAGCCTACGAGTGTAACAGATATAAAGTTACATCGTTCGCACATTACAAACGCACCATCGCATCGAAGTTTATTGACGCCGCATCCGTCTGAACTTGCGAGTTTAAGCCTCTGCGAATGTCATCTAGGCTCATTGGCTCAGTACAAGTGCGATACCTCGCATGTGTGAACCTTCGCCCGCGCACACACGATCAGAAAAAAAAATAAAACTGCTCATAAAACACATCAAAAGATGACAGTTCAAATTCAAATTCAGAATGTTCGAATTTAGAAATGTCCGCTCAACACGCGTGGGAAAGAGACGAACATAACTTCGAGCGTCTGCATTTAGGTGACGTCGGGCCGGTGCATAGCGAAATATAATGAAAAGTGGCAGTAATTTCGTTGTGTTTACGCGCTGTGCTAGTTTATTTGGTTAATAGCGGTTTGTTTTTCTAATCGGCTGTGTTTCGACCGGTGGCGCCCTCTTCGTCCCATTCCCGCTCTGCATAGATACACATGGTTGTATTTCATGGAGCTGTCAAAACAATAGCGACCTCGTGGACTGTGATTTTTTATGGGACTACCCCTTCGGGGTCGGCGGCATGTGTGACAGTGCAAATAGTTTTTGGCGCGGAGAAACTGTGGCGGGCGTAACGCGGAAAATTGAGCTAGCGGTGTTTTTTTCCTAACTTAACCTACGACAATCTTCAGTTGCGCGCGAGCTGTCCCCGCACGCGCCTCGCGTATCATCCGACACGAAAATCTACGAAAATCCACCGAATGGACCCCGAGTCGGTGGCGAATCCCGCCGAATTTACTTTCCGAACTCCATGTGAGTGTGTTCAAAACGTTCCATTTTCGAATGCAGCGGAATAGTCGCGACCGCGCGTTCGATGACCTCATAAAGTGAAACTATTTTTTTCTTTCACTTTGCTCAATTTTGTGATGTAGCCATAGTGCCTTGTCGTACAAAACTTATGGAATATTGTGATGTCAAAGTGCAAACTTAGATAAAACTAGGATATAGTGTTAGTGAACTATTATTTAATGGAGAAACAAACAAGAAGGAACATTTTATGTGCATATGGACAGAAACTGCATGGACTTTAGGTAAGTGCATTTAAAAAAAATAATAACGTCGTTGAAACGAGTAGTTTGTAATTTATTAAGTAAGTTCTACGGACGCCAATCTTAATCTATGAACTTGATGATTCGAGCGTAGTGAAGTTGCTGCGTGTGAGTTGCATTGCTAGATTGCGCCTGCAAACTCACCCATGTGACTATCGCAAACTTCGTTCCCACTGGACGTTGCGAGGGAAAAGGGTGCTTATTGACACAATTTTTAAGATAACAGTTACTGTTTTGTTTGTGACGTGTTATTTTTGGGTTGACGAACTTGCTGAAAGATATTTTTGTTTGGTAGGACACATTAGTGTTTTTGTAGTGCGTTGCCTTGCGTGCTCACGACTGGCCTTCGTGCTATCAGCGTAGGTATAGGAACGCTAACCTATTAGTTTGCCTAGGTTTGCAGCGATAATAAGTTCGACTCGATGGAGTTTCAATGACGAATTTCTAATACTCTTTTGTTAGCAAAACTTTTTAAATTCTCTTAAAATTAAAACCTTCCAAATTATTTTCAGCCAGCATTATTTTATTTTTAATTTTCATAAACAGAATCTCACTAAAAAGGATACTCGATGAACGGTTCTTTAATAATTGAAATAAGAACAAAGAAAAATATCGAGTTGTCGCAACTAGTTTTTACCGTCCGCGGGTACCTAGGTAGTTAGTGAATGGCGGGAAACCGGCTCATTTTATATGACCATAGATCAGGCTGATCATGAACTAGTGAAGTGGTACTATTATTTCTAGTAGCTACTGGGTAACTAAGGTTGTTACGATAAATTGGACTAAGCTTTGATAGAGGTTTGTCTTTAAGACTAAGGATTTGAATTTCTATAGCTGTGCCCAGCGGTTTTACCCGCTAGTCAGGTCTCCTTCTCACTTAGGGGTTTGAAAAATAGATAGCAGTCGATTCTCAGACTTACTAAATATGCATAAAAATTTCATAAGAATCGGTCGAGCCGTTTCGGAGGGGTATGGGAAAGAACATTGTGATAGGTACGAGAATTTTATAGTATATTAGATCATGTAAATTTTAAAGGATGAATTTATTCAGAGACATCTATTAATGTCGAATAAAAAGCAGTGAAATGAAATAAAAAATGCCGTCACACGAAATAATATTGTGACAAAAAAATAATAGGTAGATACTGAATTAAATTCTCTTAAAACAGTAATTTAAAAAAATATCGTCCGAAAACACAGACGAAGTCTTTATTTTCCTGACAGACTTGAACAAAAAAAAAACATCATATCCTAGATTCAAAAACAAATAATCTTCACAATGAATCACAAGAATCAACTCACCTCTAAACTAAATTCAATAGTCACTGGTTCAAGGAAGTCCAATTGTCTTTAAAACAAAAGATAGTGTTAATTCACGTGACTTCTGTAATATAAACAATTCTAGCCTAGGTACTGATGACGATTAGATATCCGGCAGAGGACACACCCTGTCGTTTATTCTTCGTGTCATATCGAGTTGGCTTAACCCTCTACTTTTTAAGTTCAATCTGTAATTATGGCTATGAGGTCCAAATGCCTACCTAGTTTCCAGGGTTTCACAAAGCAGTTAGTCACATGATCAGAGGGCTAGTCTTTTTTTTAACCAAATAATCATCAGCATCGCTTCCCAAACTAGCCAAAGTTCTGGACCTATTTGGCGCAGCCGTGAGACACACAATTTTATTATTGTCTTCTTTTTTATGTTTAGTTTTAAGTTTATTATTATTTTTTAAATTTAATTTAATATTTCGGTACTTTTTGTTTTCTTTCTTCGTGTGCACTTGTGGCATGTGCCAAATCAACGTATTTTCTTTCTTTCTTTAAAACACATTTCTCGTTGACAGTGATTTGGATGATGTTTTTGATGTTCCATAATTATTTCTTTTTGATACTTCTACACATTATTTATGGCTTGTAATTCGTAAATTTTCTCGTTCAAACCCTGGAAGATGGAGGTGATTGTGTGTAAGTATCGGGGATAGAGAAAAATTTGTTGATATAGGTAGGATCAGTCTTCATGAAATTGCATTAGTAGATTTTGGTATTTAGATGGATGAAGGGGAGACAGACATAAAACAGAATGAATGGAATGATGTAGTGATGGTGTAAATAAACAAGTTGGATTCGCACACCGAGAGGTTCGCACAAGCTTAAGATATATACGGCCATATCTTTTGACTGCGTAGACTTAGAAGGTTAATTTTTTGCACAGCGTTAAGAGACCATAGAGTTGAGTATATGGTTTAATTTCAACTTGATACCTCCATGCGTTCAAGAGATAAAGGGTCTTGACAGACAGACAGACGAACAACAAAGTGCTCCAATAAGGGGTCCGTTTTTTTTCTTTTAGGTACGGAACCCTAAAAAGAAGTAAATGATAACGTTTCGTCTTACAGAGAAGGTTTAAATGGAAGAGAAACCACTCTAATTCTTAAATAAGGAAGAAGAGAAAAGCTATCAGAAAACTAATATTTGGATAGAAAAAGGCTTGGGTGACCAAATATTATAATAAGTCATGTCTTTCCTTTGTAACGGTAATTAACTTTAACCGCTGCCCTATTGTTCCATAGCGGGAATGTCCAAATTACGTTTTAGTCATGTGCCTTTCCACAATGACTATTCATAACAACTTCTCGTGAAAATTTAGGGACAACACTGCAACGCAAACCAACTCTTTTCATTAACGCGGTCCAGGAATAATTTAAAAAACAAGGTCATATTCTTCCTGTCTTTAACCATAATTACAATCATAATTCACTACATTTCAAATCAACAGAGATATCACGGTTGTATTATTTAAATGTTACCGAAATCTCCGATTCTTGAGATACGGGTCTATGTAGGAACCTAGTTTAAGAGTTCGGAAAATTCAACAACAATTTTTATTTGTTTGTACAACCCACTAAACTAAATGCTATTTTTATGTCTTAGTCTTAAAGAAACTTAAACCACCACGATGCACTGTTGCTTTAGAAGTGTCTCCTATAACACGCCATACAATTAAATCTTTAGCTTCAACTATCCAGTAGCTACTCTAGCTGCTTCTTTCTTTCCATTCTTCTCTGCTACGATAGTTTGGTCATCAGAAAGAAGTTCTAGCATGAATTAATGATAAGGATATACTCCTTATCATTAATTCATTATATACTCCTTATCATTAATTCATGCTAGAACATCTTTATTATGGGTTAGATTGAAAGTTTCAGAATCATCCACTTTTTCATATGGTTTTACCGCAAATCTGCTGACACACATTTTTTCATTTGTTTATGCTCTTTGTCTTCTTCATCTTTGTAATTATACTAAAGATACAGATACGGTATGCTCTGACTTATTCCATTATATAATGTGAGTTTGATCTTAATATTATCAACATTTATTATTTCCAAAATAAGCAGGGTATTGATAGCACTATCAGTCAAGTTTGCTTTTAAAACAATGATTTACCTTAAAAACCTAAAATATCGGGCCCAGATAAAACAAAATACAGCAAATTAGGGAATACCCATTTATGGGTAAACATGTTTTAGAATAACTCGTGGGTCACATTAATATTCCCACAAAATTGTATGACAAATAAGGAAACCACAGAGTCCATTATTTGATAGAAACCGAGTAATTATTTTGTTTGCTTACCTGTAAAATTCGTAGTTTTGTGACTGTGTGGTTAGTGTGAAACGTTTAGTTTTAAAACGCATCTATTTATACTATTATATCGATAAGGTAAATTGAAAAACGATGTAAAATAGTCGGTATTCTGATGTATAACTATGTTCGACCATTTTTAATTTCACCTGACGGTTATACCTAAAACCTTCGTTTGAAAAACGTTTCGTATATTTTTCAACGACTTTGAACAGAATTGACAAGCTTTTCATAAGAGAATTCAAGAGATTGTTGAATTACTCGATGCTATAGCTACTATATTCCAGAGCGATATGTTCTGACGGCCTAGCGCCAGAGCTATGCCGTCAGAACCTTTGATTTTGCAAAGACGAATGTCCTACTCGGCATCTATCTCTGTGTCAAAGACCTGAAGAATCCTATTTTAATATTAAAAATGCGAATTTTTGTGAGGATGTTTGTTTGTTTGTTACTCTTTCACGTCAAAACGGCTGAACGAATCTTGATGAAATTTGGCACAGAGGTAGATTATAGTCTGGAATAACAAAAACATATTTTCGATATCATGCGGGCGAAGCCGCGGGCGACAGCTAGTAACTAATAATTCCTAATTAACACACAACCGTGTAGGTAGTACTAATGAGTTACATACCCAAAAATAACTGCCATTTTTGATAGGTGGTAGAAACTACCAAAATGCTACCTAAATATTTATCAGCTTTATTAGGCTAGTAACAATTGTGTTTAATTTACGAAAAAACTTTCCTTATTTCATTGCCTTAATAATGTCACCGTTATGTTTTATTGATAGTTAATTATATTTTTGTCTAAAATGAGGAATTTAATTTAATTTTGGAAAAGCTATGGACCAATGACAGCTCCCCGAGGAACACGGAGCTTTATTGCTTATGATCCGTACTAGTATTTAATATTATAAATGCGAAAGTAACTCTGTCTGTCTGTCTCTTCTTCACGCCTAAACCACTGAACCGATTTCAATGAAATTTGATACAGATAATAATATAGTCTGGGACCCGAGAAAGGACATAGGATAGTTTTCAACCCGGAAATCCCCCGGAAACGGGAACTATTAATCCACGCGGACGAAGTCGCGGGCAAAAGCTAGTTCCTTATAAAATAAGATAAGTTTTAACAAGTTTAAAAAAGAGTAGCGTAGATATTTTTTTTCTATCCAGTGAAAGTGTGTATCAATTAATATAACATAGACACAATACAATGAAGGACTAGACGAGGGCTTCAAAAGGCATGCATCAGTGTTGCCATGAACGTCCATTGACAATGCTTCATTTTTGCTTTTCTATCATTGTTACCTCTAAAATACACATGGTAACATGTATTAACTTTTCTTTTCCCCGTGGCGGAAATTATAGAACACCATCTGCTACGAATCTGCGATCCTTATATACTCCTTTTGCTTCATTCACGACCGCCGCTGATACAATGTCAGTTGTTAGGTCATATAGATTTAACAGGATGGATGTTAATATGGTCTTTTTTTTATTTATTTTTTATGTATTCATTAGTTTTTTTTATTTTGTATAATTATGTGTATTAGCTTCTGTTATTTTTGTACCCTATCACAATGTTGTCGTATATAACCCAAAGGTTGACTGGTACCTAGAGAATGCCTTATGGCATTAAGTCCGCCTATGTACTACTATTGTACATGAAGTTTAAATAAATAAGTAGGTATTCATTTGTTTCGATATTTAGTGGTCATTGACGTCATAAAGGTTTTTATTTTAAAGTTTACTTATCCTTTCAATTTAAGCCTATTTAAGTGATGTGGTATAGCCTTTGTGTTATGTAGTTACCTATTTTTTGTAGTACCTTTCAATACAAAAATGTTGTTACCAATTTATCCATTGTCACAGTTTTCATTATTAACTGCTATTATTGTCAACATTTTTGCTACAATTGCGAGACTAGATTCTAGTATTTAGAATTTTCATTCTTATAGAATTGACGTAGTCTGACCCCCATTTTCGACAATCCCTCTCTCTGTACTTTAGAACATACCGCGATTTCTTGCTCATTATGTGTTCATGTTTTTTCTTCGACAACATTCCTCGCAGTTTTTTTTCGAACAACCCGCAATCCTTGGTGAAGATGCCGTGGCTCCAGCCACTCCTCAAACAAGAGAAACTTATCGCCAGTATTGTGGCGTGCCTTACACGGAGTTGCGACAGTCGCTCTCTCCATGCCACCATAAGATTCAAAACGCCCTTAAATTTAACCTCACCATGATCCAAATTTCTATTTACGACCCCTAACGACTCTTTAAAAAATACATGTCAACCATAATCTGTTAGCTGCACGAAAGGGAATATCGATCCACAAGAAATATGTCCAAACGTGCATTTATTATTCGTGCCGGTCAATTCGGGTTGGACAATCGATACACGTAAATTGTCATGCTTTACTGTGGTTCATCGTCCGGAAGTAACTGGTAAAAGACTTAGAGCAATTTCGCAGGCAAATTGATTCGAGGATTCCTTTTGTCAAATTCGAGGTATCGCTGTTTTGTTTTATTAGGTTGGCTCTTTTTGACAAGCTTTAATAAACTTGAACTGTAAAGTAACTAGTCAGTGTCCCGAAAGCCTGACAACACGTCTTACCAAGGGGTATTTTATTACCCAGTATTAACTGGGTTGTGGAGGTCTGATAGGCAGTCGCTCCATGTAAAATGCTGGTATTCAGCTGCATCTGGGTAGACTGGAAGCAGACTACAACATAATTGGGAAAAGGCTGGGCAGAGCAGGTTCTAAGGGACCACAGATTTGAGTATAAAATTTCAATTTCGATTCAATTCTTCGTGTTCTTGAAATTCTGTCTTGACAAACAGACAAACAGACGTACAACAAACTGATCCTATGAGGGTTTCGTTTTTTCCGTTTCCGAACCCAAATGTTTTTTATCTGGTAGCCGTTCTAATATTTTACTACATAATTCTTGTTATAAATAACTAGCTTTTGCCCGCGCCTTCGCTCGCGTTAAATACGGTATAACACAGTACCTGCTACCTGCAGTTTTTCCCCTTGCGCCTTATTGATTTGTAATAGCAACGCTAAGTTTTCCCTTTTCTTCCCTCGTTCTCCCTCGTATGACAATTTATAAAAAAATAAAAAATTGCCTATGTCCGTCTTCTGGTTCCCAACTATCTCTGTACCAAAATTCATCAAAATCGGTTTAGCCATTAAAGCGTGAAGAGGTAACAAACAAACAAACTCACTTTCGCTTTTATAATATTAGTAAGGATAATAGTCATAACGAGAACCTTGTTAGCAGTACCTACAGCATCTAATTATGTAATTACAGTCTGTTGACGATACTTCTCAGCTATTTTAAATTATTCTTTCCTTATATAAGCCGACTGCTATACAGTTGCATTGATACAGGACATGTTTTATGTACTTATGCATATTCTATGAATATTTAGCCGTCATGCTTTGTTAGTGCATTCGTACTTAAGACTAGTTTTCTGACCATTATAATTGCCATAGTTTGCAAGAGTCGTAAATGGAAATTAATGTGTTACATCGAGAGAACTTGACATTTAGGGCGGATCATTATTTTTATTTACTTTGTTTGTTTTTGACGATTGTCTGGCAGTTTGAGTACTCTAAGCGACGTACATAAATGTCCTTTTATAGTATTGTTAGTCGTGTCGTTGAGCTCCTTGGGTTATGAGTCGAGCTACACGATAACTGACAAATGCTTGCACTGACTGGACAAGTCCACTCAATTTGTGTGGTGCTTTCTTAAAAAGACCATTTCAAACACTAATCTGCATAGTCCTTAAGTAAGTTGACCAAGATTTTTGTCTGGACCTTAAAAAAGAATACCTCTGAGTTTGTTTCGGCTGTTTCTTTCAGAGTAGTCGGGTACAAAAAACCGGCCTCATCTAGTTTTTAAAAAAGGCGTGTAAAAGTGTTTGTGAAAACCTACTTGCAAAATAGACGTCATTTAACATTCAGGATAGTATGTTCTCTATTTGGACCCTGTTAAGCAGAAAAGATTCAACCAACATTTTGTTACTTTTGAGTAAATACGATTTGAATTTAAGGAGTGATTATAAAACAAACAGGCAGGAGAATGCAAAAATAGAAAGTTGATTATGGTAACACAATAAATAAGCATTATTTTAAATGTACAACCACTGGCTAGTTGCACACAGTTTTCCTGATTTTCTTAAAAAACTACCAGTGGATCTTTTATGCAAAATAGAAAATTGTCGGTAACATTTCCACAGGGGATCCAAATAAAAATATATGTAGGTTTCAAAATATTTATTAAAGTCATATAACTAACTAAGGTAAGACAAAACTTAAGGAAATTTACCAAAAAAAAAAAAACAAAATATGATCATTAAATCAAACAATGTTATACAATATGAACATTAAAAATTGTAATCATAAGCTCAAGCGTATGTTATATCCACTGAACGTTTTGAAATGAAATTATATCTTATGGAGATATGAAGAGGAGGGATGAAAGGCATCTGACCCGAAGAGTTATGAATATGAATGTGTATGGATGGAGAGGGAGAGGGAGGCCAAAGAAAAGATGGATGAATTGTGTGAGGAGTGATATGAAAGAAGTGTAAGTGATAGCGAGACGAGTGACAGGACAGTGTGGACGAAAAAAACGTGTTACGCTTAATGCATTTGATCCCCAGCGACGCTCAGCCGTTCTACTTCCTCTAGCTCAAAATCAGGTTCTCCCGAAAATCCGTCTACGTCATCTTCAATACTGTTGTCACCAGTCAAATTTTTATAGAACGGTTGAGCATCGCTCGGGATCAGATGCATTAAGCTTTTGATGTCGTTTAATTTTGCTTCCGGTATCATCTTACCATGAGGCCAAAGCAATGGCATTAGATTTTTTGATATGAAGCGTGGTCTACCGCGGTATTTTTTTTTCAAATCTACTTCTACAAAAGAATCATCTTGACTGTACCTCATAAACAAAGAAAACATCGCCTCCTTTTTTAGCAAAACTTCTTTCGTCTTCAGCCAGGACACTTTTTCTCCAGATAGTGTTTTTTTTCTGTTAGTTATAATATTCTCCAGAGGACGTGAACTAAGAAAATCTGTTGTTTCCATGCGGTGAACTAGAAGGGGCTTATGTTTTTTACAGGTTCTCATGACATTTATATAGTCTTCAGGCGAGTACACTCTTTGTTGGTACTTCAACGCATTTTCCACTTTACCGAAATCCGTATCGTTCGGCAAAAAGCTATGTCCCGATTCTAAAAACTTCATGCTTATTTGCTGCAAAGTTGGGTGGTCTTCTAAGAAAGCTTTCAGCATTAGAGTAAGCTTGATATTACGGTTTTGGCCGCCACAGGAATCGCTCCACAGAATTAGGTGCGTTACTCCTTCTTTAAGTCTCTCTGACAGATGTTTGATGAGACAAGATCCGACTTCCTGTGCGCCTCTGCCTGCTTCGCCTTCCACCCAGACGTTGCAGTGGCCTTGATCATCCGAACCTGAATGTATACCCAAATTATACAACCATATCTGGCGTTTGTAAAAAACTATATTTGTTGGGATACGCGGAAGTGGCAGTGTTTTTTCCATGTCAAATGTTATAGTTTCTAAATTAGGATTGTTTTTAGCAAGAATCATGTCATTTTTCATATGTTTTTGAAGGTCTTCTGCAGTTTTGAGATGAGTTTCATGTTCTACTATTATTTTGCTCTTTTCTTCTAAGTTTGTAGTTGTATTCTTTTTATTTTCATAGTAATCACATCTATTGCAGGTATCTTTATTTAATGGTTTAGTGCGGAGATTAAACTTTGTTAAAAATATTTGTTTAGCTTTTGGGTATGAAATGGGCGTAATTCCTACCGCAGTTGCTTCTTCACAGTAAAGTTGGTAAATCTTTGAAAAGGTCATGTCGGGTCTTAAAAATTTTGCATCTCCTGCTTTCTGGCGACAATAATGAGAAACATACGTAGGTAGTTTTCTTATTAAGTTTGTTAAAAATTCTTCGCATTCGGCAGGAACTTTATTGTGGCCTCCGTTTAAACCCCGTTTGTCAGTCATAGAATCAGTTCTCATTTTTTTAAGAGCAGTATCTATTCTTTTTGGAGTGGTTTGAATAGTTTTCACGAACATATCTCTACATACCAAAACACCTTTTAAGAAATACTGACGCGAATATGTTTTTTTTTTGGAGATATTGTGGGATATGTAAGGTCGTTTCACAGGTTGTTCTTTCACACAAGCCACAATATACATATTTTGCGAATTATATGTTCCCAAATCGTAAAATTTCTTAAATTCGGCTTCTCTATCTTCTACAGAAATTTTTGCAGCACATTTCTTAGAACAACCACAGTCAAAATTTATAAATGATTTTGACTCCACTTGTTTCTTGCGATAGTTTACATAGGGTAGGTTTTTATATCTATTGTGTTTCCTTTCTTCCCTGGTTAACTGTCCAAACCTACGTTTTCTTCCTCTACGAGGCCTTCCACTTGTATTACCTCTTGTAGAAATGTTCTCATCATTACCTTCATCGTTACTTGTTTCTTCTCTCACTACTAGCTGTTGTTCATGATCTCTATTGCAATTAGTAACACTTTCTAAATTAGCTCCAGAGTTCGACTCTTCCTGAAAGCTTTCAACGGGACATACTTCACGGTGCATTGCTGAATCACAGAAGTTGTGATTTCTGTGTGTGGTCATTTCTTGGTCTTGTTTATCTGGGGTGTAATGATGAACGAGAACTTGCGTAGTAATTATAGAAGTTGACATATCTGACGTTTCGCTACAGCTAGTATTATCCATCTCATGGATTTGATAGTCTGGATCCCGAACGGAGTCATCACTGTTAAAGTCTTCAAAGCCTTCTAAAATATTTAGTAGCTCTTTAGTTTTAGGTGACATTTGAGGCATCGGCGATGGTGGAAAAGATTCGGGCATTATACAAGCTAAAACGGGAGATGGTTTTGACGGAACTGGTGACAAAGCTGGACGGTCAATGTTATAGTCTGTTATTTCCACTGCCATTGGTGTGGACGCCATTAAAGGAGAGCCCAAAGTTTCAACAGATGACACTTGAGTCATCAGTGATGGTAGAAAACATGCAGAAATTTTGTGGTTGCTATTTGGTATCAAAGGTGGATGTGGAGTAAGCGGTGAAAAAGCTGGTGCTTCAATGCTAGATTCTGTTATTTCCGTAAGCGGCGTGGATGCATTTAAAGGAGGTCCCAAAGTTTCAGCAAGCGTTCCACAATTTATAAAACCCATGCTAGACGTTAAACGGAAGTCAACTGGGGCATCAACGCTACGCTCACCAGTTTCATAGCTAGATCTATCAGCAACATTTTCGGGCGTGATTGGCTTAAAGGCAAGCGGCATTAATGGATTACATACTTGAGCTTGTTGACTGCTGTAAAGCAGATTTTGCTTTACTTTTATTGCAGCACTATTTTTCTTGTCCAATTGAGTACCTGAATCAACCAATACTTGTTATGAAATTTCACATTATATTACTTATCAAAACTTGTACTACTAAAGCCTTAGACCCAATATTTGATGAGCAACACGTGACGCTAAACGTATTCGGCAGCGCGGTTGTCAGCCGGCGCGCAAAATGACGCGCGGTTTGTTGTTTGTTTGTGCAACATGCAGTTGAGCAGTTGTCGAGTGGAGACGTGATAATTTTTTAAATATCACCGCTGATATCAATACTAGTTCCTCTGGCGGCATGCTGTTGACAACGGATGCGAGCAAACTTATGCGAAGACAGACAACGTCGCTAAACAAGAGTTCCGCACTAATTTTCCATACGTTGGACAACGGATGAGTTTGCATCCCAACACATCAATCAGTTCAACACAAATTAATCAGCAAATGGCGTGGTAACTTAAAAATTTTAACAATAGTACATAATTTCATAAATACATGCAAGGCGGTGTAAGAACAAGTAGGTACTTACATGTGGTCAGGCAAGAAGTTGGGCTATTTTGGGGAGTGTCTTCAATGATATCTGATATAACAGTATCTGTAGGTATAATACGAATAAAACATTAGAAAACTCATACTGAATTACACCTTGTAAAAGTTTTCAAAGTATTTTAAAAACTTTTTGAGGTTATGAAAGATTTTGTTTAAAACTTACCATCTTTACTGTCATCAGAATTATAACCCAAGCAGGCATTCATTAGTACACTATTAATATTATGATCCATCTCCGCGAGTATAATAACTACTAACGAAATTACACCCTATTGCAAGAACTTATACAGTGTACCATAGAGTAAATAATACAGTGTACTTGTGTTGTGTTACCAGATGTATAAAGGTTTATGACGTTCAGAAACTATTTTAATATTACGTAACAACTAAAAAAAATCCAAAGTAATTTTTAACTAATATAATTATTTTAAATAATTGTCCATAAAAATAGTTAAAACATAAAAAAAATAATCGGTCTTACCAGATAGGTGTCTGTTAAAACTAAATCTGAAATTTCATATTATGCAATAAACTATCAAACCTATTGGTCCCTGTGTAATAAGCAAGATTCAACAAAACTATTTTGCTTAAAAGATCCGAGGCGCTTGGTATATTTCACATTAAAAGTGATTGAGAAAAAATATTTTGCGGAAAGGATCCAACCTGTTTGGGTTTAAAAAATTAATACATTTCATTTTTTGGAGATCCAAGAGTCATGTATCTTTTTTGTTTTTTTTATAAAACGCTAAATGTGTTTTGGTACCTGTTGTGTCATAGAGGTTTGTTTGGTGTAAGTGATGAGACTGCTTGGATCTTTTCTGCGTATATAAAGTTCGATGCGTAGATTCTTACTATGTAGATAACTCGATTTTCGACAAATTGCTGGTTGGATCTTTTCTGCTTAACAGGGTCCATTTGAGCTTGGAATTTTCACTTAGATTTTGATAAATAATAAGTACCTTATATACTTGCTTTTGGCCTCAACTCGCTTGATGCTCGATGATCCGGCCTAGTGTAGAGCACGCTTGCTTAGAAGAAACAAATTTACTCGAACTTTGAAGATATCCAGATTAGAAATGATTAGAGAACAGAAAAACCGTCAGTGAATTTCACAGACTGACGGTTCGCACTATAAATCTGGAAGTATAGTGTTACTAGCTGCGCCCCGCAGTTTCACTCGCGTGGTGATAGAATCCTACTAATATTATAAATGCGAATGTGTGTGGATGGATGGATGTTTGTTGCTGTTGCGTGTCGCGGGTTAGATATCGGTTAGAGCTCGGAACAAATATTTGTATGACCTCCAGATAGTTGTTTCGGGTCTGGCTGTTTCTGTATGTGAATTTAAATGTTTGTAAACGCACTCACGATACAGGAGAACTCCCCAGTGTAGGGCAACGTTTTATTATAAAATAAAACACAATATTCGATCTAATCTTCAAGCTATCGTTCAATCAAAAATGCAAATATTGATGGTGGTAGCTATAGTTTCGTAGTACCGCTGCTTGGGGCCGTTGACCAGTAACGGAATCTCGTTTTTTGCGATCATAGTTTGAGTTTGATGTAGCAAGGTTATAGTTGTTGACTGTCCATGTTTCTTTCAAGCTTGTGCTAATAGCGAGGACATAATACACTGTTCAAGAAAGAAGGACATGTGACTAAAGGAGTGATGGATCTGAATGTTAATGGACGAAGAGCGAGAGGAAGGCCAAAGAAAAGATGGATGGATTGTGTAAAGAATGATATTAAGGAGAAAGGAGTAAATGATGCCGTGACGTCTGATAGGGGAGAAGAAAACGTGTTGCGCCGACCACAAATAGAATGGGACAAGGGCAGGAAAATGATGATATACTTACACTGTTGAAGAAGCTCTTGTGAGTAAAGCTTTGTATGAGATTTAGGTTTTACAAGATCATGCCCACGGTTTTGCTTTTAAGTTTTTTTAAATTGGTATCGTTTAAACGGTATTAAAATTATTCTGTGTGTGGATCCAGGTAATAAACAATCTGTAAGCCAAATATCATCCTAATCTGTTCAGCAGTTTTTGCGTGAAAAAGTAATTAACTTCTTCACACATATACATACATCCCCACGAACAAGTTTCGCATTTATTGGGGAAGTAGGGTTTGGTAGGATTGACTCTGGCACGTGAAAAATTAAGGAAATAGGCAATAAGGTTCAAATTAGAACAAGAAAATCAAAGAGAGCTGTATCTGTCAAAATGTGTGTGTAATAATATTTATTTATTAAACAATAAACACACAAACTACATAGTTAGATAAAACATAACGTACTGTAATTATAATGACGGCACGGCTGGCGCAGTGGCTGAGTGATCGACTGCTGCGCTACGTGTAGCGGGTTCGATTCCCGCACGAAACAAATATTGAGTACACCATTGACTACCCCGTTATATTTTTATAATCGTACAGCCAAAGGTTTTCTGGAAGATATCGCCATCAGCGATGAGATCGCCGTTGCAACCATAGTGCAATAAAGTATATTTTATTATCCTATCTAATATTATAAAGCGAAAGTGAGTTTGTTTGTTTGTTACCTCTTCACGCTTTAATGGCTAAACCGATTCTGATGAATTTTGGTACAGAGATAGTTGGGAACCAGGAGACGGACATAGGCTATTTTTTTTTTTAAAAAAAGTTGTATGTGACGGAGCAAGAGGGAAGAAAAGGGAAAACTTAGCGTTGCTATTACAAATCAATAAGGCGCAAGGGGAACTGTGTTAGCCCGAATATAACGCGAGCGAAGCGGGCAAAAGCTAGTATTCTATAAATTTAAAACTTATAATATGATCAATTAACAAAATTACATATAAAGTTAATCTTAACGCGTTTTGTTTAAATTGTCTAACAATCCAATTGTTTAATAAGCTGAACCTATTTGCCTCCAAAGAACTCGCACCTCAAAAGGACGCAAATGCGCAGTTGGATTATCAACATAACACCTACATATTCCTGTCGTAAGCACAGCTAGCGGTGTTGAGGTAGTCGTGACAGTAACTCGCTGCAAGAACGGCAGGTGGCGCCACTGCCAGTTCTCGGTAACGATCAGAGGCGGCCGCGATGCGTGTGCGCAGAGTAAGTGCCACTTACAAACACAATGCTTTTCACTTACACTGTGGAAAAGAAATAGTTTCGTGATTTTTGGTTACATTAAAAAAAAATGTTTTTTTTTAACAATTTGTTGAATAGTTGCAAAAGGTGTTTATTAATTAAATTATGTTTCGTGAAAGTAAACCTTTCTAAAGGAGTACTTAAACTTAATTTCCAAAGGTATAAGCAGAACTCTACTTTATAGTACACCCACACTTCGCCAGTTATGTTTAAGCTTTATTTTAAAATCGGTCCAGTAGTTTCGGAGCCTATTCTGTAGGTACAAACATACACACAAAAAAATCTTTCCTCTTTATAATATTAGTATCGCCATAGCTTTTATATTATTGTGCATACCGACAGTCTATACTGTCAACCCCCAGCAACAGCTTCCTTTCCCTGATTATTATAAATTGGATCTCTTCAAAGTTCGAGTAAATACATTTCTTCAAGGTAAGCTCCAGCATAGGCTGTACCACCGCTTCGGGAGAATTGCGGCCAACATTTTTTTATTGTTATAAAAACATACTAAACTATGCTTATCGACTTATCTTGATATTTATGTACAAGCAGTACATATAAGTGTTTAGTAATCGACCAATTGTGTATCAATGCTATTAAAACGTGCGCAGGATTCTAAGTAACCGTTTTTCTTTTGTGTTTGTGTTGAGACGAATATTAAATTAAAATCAGTTGTTACTACCTAGTAACTTGCAGATTTTGTGGATTTAAACACATTAAATTGTGCCTGTAATCCCGGGCAGGATTGGCAGAGGTGTATCAGACGCCTGCAGGTCAAGCTACCCGAAACCGTAATTTTTTCCCAATGAACCTTGAACCTAATAATTTAGAAATAAAGTCGAAAATCTATCAAAGAAATCTGACAGATTGTGGTAGCTTGATGTGCAGGCGTCTGTACCTATATCAAGTTTTTAAGCTATTGCATAGCTTCTATCGCGGGTCTTGAGCGTGCAGACCGAATCCAGATTTCGTAACGAAAACACCTAACATTACGAATACGGTCAGTTATTTCATTCGCGATTCCAATGTTCAATTAGCGTGTTAGGTGGAGAATCTGGTCGTCAATCAATATTACGCTGTATCAAACCCAAGGTCCATTTTTTCTTTTTGCGACTTCTTTTCATTGGAAGTACTTTTTAAATATTATATTTGGTTTTTTTTTAATATATTGCATAAGCTATTTTTTATTTATTGCATAAGTTGATAAAAAATGCTATGCAATAGCTTTACCGCGGCAGTCCCCGAGTGCCACACGTACCTATTTTTTTTATAGATCGTAAAGAATACTAGCTGAGTAGCTGGCGCCCGTGTCTCCACCCGGGTGATATCGAAAAAAAAGTATCCTATGTATTATTCCAGACTATACTCTACCTCTGTGCCAAATTTCATCAAGATCCGTTTAGCCGTTTTGACGTGAAAGAGTAACAACATCCATCCTCACAAACATTCGTTACGTTTACATATTATCTATGTTTTAAGGACCAAGGCTATAATATTGCCATCAACGTGGCAGAAACCCAGCCTTCGGTTTGGCACTGAAAAAAATTTGGTTAAATAAACTCAAAAACATTTTGCGCGTCACGGAAATCGAATCCCGGACCTCATTGCTCAGCAGTTGAGCATGTGATCAGTTGGCAGTCTATTCTTTTATCGATCATAAAATAACGTCTTATTGGTGATATAAGTTATCACCAGTAGTGACATCTAAAATGAAATTAAGTACTAATTTAAAGTTTTTTTTTCGAGCCAAGTAACAGATGGCGCTACCATCTTTATGAAATGTCGCTCGTGAGGTTTACAAGTTTCTGAACATGTCACCCGACTAAAACGATTTTAAAGACGTTATCACGTCAAAAAAAACATAGGTATTTTAAGTTGTGTGCTCAGACACAAAAACATTCAATTTTGTAACAATTAAACTAATAGATATTCATTAGAAAATTAATTCCTTTTTCAGAACAAAGAAACGTTTACATGTTTTTTTTATAACAGGCAACTTATAAAACAATCGCAAATTAAAAAAAAAACACTGCAATTCGAAAATTGAATTAGCTTTCCTGTCCGCTTCAAACAAGAAGCCTCATCAGTCCACAATTCAAGATGGCCGCCAATTTTTTGTCTATTCACTAACAGCCAGGCGTGTATTAGAACCAGTTTCTTGCGTTTCATACACTTAACCTTGTCATTAGGCTCGCCAAGTCATTTTTGAACATAGAATTTACCCGCCATCTGCAATTTTGCTCACATTGCATACTTGATTTTAAAGTCTTACTCATAAAGTTTGGTTTTGTTTGGCAAGGAAGGTGACATGTGATGTTTTGAGTTGAGTGATGTTAGATTTTCGTCACACGGCACTACGTTCCCCCTCCTATGCGCAGTGGCAACGCACGGTAAATTGCTCTACATGATGGAGATATTTTTTATTTTTTGGCCTAGCTGCCCATTAGAAATTTTATTATGACTAGATATGTGAGCATAAAAGTTGTATTAAAAATATATAATGGTCGTTTTATGTGCAGTCGTAATACAGATGCTCTGAACTAAATCGGTGTATTTTTTTTCTTAATAAAATGTTCAAAAGAGGAATCATTTTTAAGGTTGTATTCGTAATGGCCATAAATCTTAACACTTGTGAATTATGTTAATCACTTCTAATAAGTGGTTACTAATGAGAACAATTAACCAGTTAAATAATAGCCTTGCTTAAACTAATAACACCCCATTAAAAGATGATGTCATTGCATATAAAATTAAATAACAGAATGGCATTTAAAAAATCTAATAATAGTAGCTTCTATCAAGGATACAACTATCTTGCGCGCTATCAAATAGTTCAAGATACAAGGTGTCTTTATCTAATTCAATAGCACCCTTCCCACACGCTTTCCAGCTTAACTTGACCTCCCGTCAACCATTAACATTCATCTATTACATCAGAACGATTCAAACAGCCGTCCGCGCAACAGGTCAATTTAAATTAGTCGAACAAGCGCTCTCGACATTAGCCGAGTAACTCCGAACGGAGCCGAATGCATCTAACATGGCGGCCCGCGTCACGGTTTTGAGGTTAAGGTTTGACATTTCCAACCGTTCTAAACAAAAACTAGTTTTGCAAACATGTAATTTGCACTCTATCACTTTGTTTTAGAGTAAATTTTCGCTAATTTGCGTGTAGATTATGAATGGATAAGGTTGCAAATGGCGCGCAACCGCTGTCATTTTCTTACGTTGCTCGTAATAAAGGTCTTGATCTTTACATTGAATTTGCTGCTACCGCGTTATTTAGCTTTGGTTTCGCGCGTGCGTAGTTCTCACGGATACATTGGTTCATTATAGTCAGTTAATAAAGGGCTGTAGTTTTACTTAGTCGGCTATTAAACGGTGGTTTTTATGTTTGAGGTCTTCGTATGTCTTTTGTTCGCCGGGATCTTAATTAGGAACCATGCATCCATGAATTAGTGCTTTCTACGAAGGGGTAAGGGTACTTAACTGTTTGTGTGTGCCGGTATTTTTAATGAGAGGGCTATCATTTGTTTCTCAGGCCACTGTGATACATTTTTCTGTGGCGATGGTGGTTTTATAAATCACAGTTTTTGAAAAACGCGCTTTTAAGGCGATTAAAAACATTAACTAAAATTTATGACAACAAACGTTTTTTTTTTTTATTTTAAAATATAATGAACTATTTATTAAATATCATAGGTAGCAATATGTAAAAAAAACCCTGTCAGATCCTCAAGGTGTTACCAATGACAATATCAAATAAAATAAGAAAGAAGGAATTGTAAGTCCTGGGAATTGAACGAGATTCCATGCTAAGCAGTCACTTTTGTGACTACAACGTTGCTTTTTCGGGTTCCCTAAAATTCAATTCTCTTACCGTAAACAAAATCATAAGGTATTGTAAACATTCGCTTGTACGAAAACGATCGGTCCTGAAGAAATCGATACGTATTATAAAACAATGCACTCTTATCACTGGCTGGGTATACGGCAACACGACGCTGGGGCCCTAAGATGTTGCTTCTGACTAACGGAAACTAGACTAATACTAGAGATAGTGTTTGGGAAAAGTACCATGTCTATTGTTTTTTTTTTGTTTTTTTAACGTGTTCTTGTAGCATTAGTTTATGCACCAAACGATCTAGACGATTTTAAAAGCGACATAATAATCTTTTCGACCATGGAAGACGAGTGTCTTTTGATTGTCTCTCGATTGTCGTACATATATCTTCCGAGCAATCCTTATATTTTTGGAAATTCTGTGTTGACAAATTCCGGAAATGTTCTTCTTCTTCTCCATGTTTTCTATTATATTATATTATGTTGTCATGTTATCTAGTAAAACCGCAAAAAGCGATTTGATTTCTTAATTCAGTTTCCAAGAAAGCATTCTGAAATTCTTGTCAATATGCAAATCAGTCGATTAATTGACATATTCAGAGGATATATTGACATAATTACTGCCATGACAAGGGTAAGTGAACTCTTAATGTATTCATTAAAAGAGGCTACTTCTTATCTCCCCTATAATAGCCCAGACTTCTCATCCAATCCAGTCTTGAACTGCATCACTTCAAAACGAAATAACTCAGCTCAGCATTCGAGAATTGATGCCTCCGTAGTGCGCTGTACTACACTATAGTACAGCGCACTACGGAGGCATCAATTATCTTTTAGACTATAGACTATAGACTATAGTCTATAGTCTAAAAGAAGCGGGGAAGACCCTTAAAATAAAAAGCCTTGCTGTTTTTGCAATTCAATATTCATTTCTATAGAAAATATCATCTGGTCGGTTTGATCATTTTTACGACCAACAACAAAGTAATACATTATTGTAATATTGATTAAATCACAAATTCCTCCTGATTCCTAAACTGAAATAAATTACTTAATTCGGTAACACATAGAAAATCTAGCCAAAAATGAATTAAAAGTGACCTACAAACCTTTATTAGTAGCTATTCCATGGGAATTCACTTCAAAAGTTCAAAGCAAATCTAGTTTAGGCGAATTTCCGCCCTCCGAAATTGAGTTATTTGCCGTCGAAACTCGGCCTAGATACAAACATCCCATCCATGATATAGATACAAATATCGTCGTCACATTTTGCGACGTCCTAGAATTATGCAAAACTTGGATGACCTCGACGAAGGTAAGAGTCAAACCAGGGTGTTAATACTTACACTATAAGTAAAACTACCTACTTTTCTTTAATCACGTAGCGATCGTGCTCTGAAAGAAAAAGGTGCTAATGATACACTACTGTTGACAGGGCAGAATGGAAGGAAAACACGTGTTGCGCCGACCATAAGTTACATGGGACAAGGACAGAAAGATGATGACATAGTGACCGTGTTTTAAATTCCATTCATGAGTGTCTCAATTACTTTGAAACCCTTCTTATGTGTAGTACTGTAGTCTTTTGCTCTTTAGTGTTCATCATTCATGAATGTTTTCCTACTCACATGCTCAGTGATGCGTGGTTTCGAATACTTGTTTGTATTTGGAACTTGGAACAAACCATAAACAATGCGACATTTTATCGTTCTCACATTTGTGTTCTCAATTTAAAATCCGTTCGGGGAACACGAAAAGATAACAAAAATTTCCGCGCCAATTCCGCGGAAGGACACGCGACACGATGTTTGAATTCAGAACGGTTTCGGCGAACCACAACGTTTGCTTTTGCTGTTTGTAAAATTGTATTTACTCTACTCTGATGCTTATTGTTTGGACATAAGGTTTCTTGACTTTGTTATTGAATGTATTTGTAACTTTGCCATTATTTGATTGCCGATTATTGTAATGATCTACAGATTGAATTCTGTTTTATTGTTTCCGCTGTAGAATATTTGGGAGTGAACTAATTGGTTGAATGAACGGCAAGACCGAAGGGGAAATTGCGCAATCAGCTGTCATTTCACTACCGATAATATTAATTTGGCTATTACTTTGGAACTGAAATATCTACCAATATTGATTACACTATAACAATTGAAATGAAATATCTTTCGAATTCGATGACTTTATTTGGGATTGGGAATTCATTCAAACAATTTTAAGCCTCATATAGATAGATGTACGATTTTCATTGACTTTTAGTAAAGGAAAATATTTTGAGGAAAAATCTGATATTTATGTGGGGAACTGTGTTACCCCGAGTTTAACGCCAACGAAGCCGCGGGCAAAAGCTAGTTCTTAATAATAAAAAAAAACTGTTCGTAGGAATACTTACAAGTCGAGGAGCATTTCTGGTTTTGCCGCCATAACTTCGTGCTCTATGGCACGATTGACTCCGATGATGTTTTATTGGCTATGGTACATGTTTATAATGTGTGGATGATCTTGATTTGAACTAGTATTGATGTGCAACAGCTTTGACACGATTTAATTATTTGGATCTGAATGTTGATGGACGGAGAGCGAGAGTAAGGCCAAAGAAAAGATGGATGGATTGTGTAAGGAATGATATGAAGGAGAAAGGAGTAAATGATGCCGTGACGTCTGATAGGGGAGAATGGAAGAAGAAAACGTTTGCGCCGACCCCAAATAGAATGAGACAAGGGTGGAGAAATGATGGTGAGAACTTATAGATACTAAGTTGTGTTATTTTATTAAAACTTAATAACTTATTTTATTAAAAGTTAGTTTTAAAGCCTTGCGAGACTTTTACAATATCTGTGAATGCAGATCAAAATTTACTCAAAACGTACTTAGTCGTCCCATCCCAAAGTTCTACACTGTATAACCAGATAAATCTGGAAATTAGCAAAATAGCATTTTAATTCAGGAAAACTAGTATTTACTCCTGGATTAACACATAAACCCAACAAAATAACAACCTGTTACGCAAACGGCCACACAGTTATAAAATAAATGAGCTGTCACATCGCCAGTACAGACAAATCCAGAATTGTTAAGAGAATTATTTAATAAATAGCGCTTTGAAACGCGTCGGCTTTAGCTTCGCGTTAGGAAATTAAAGTTCCGACTTGTTTCGATACCAACTCGGCGGCCGTAAATATGTAAGTATTGTTTAATTTAAATGAGAGACGCTTTTGTTTGTGACTGTACGCTGGTTGGAAGGGTTGTTAGAGAAAATAATAAAATACATTCACTTTGTTCCATTCATTCATTCAATTATTATTCGTTCTTTATTTCCTCGTGTGTACTACTGGCCGTTCTTTTCTTCATTCTTTTGCTCATATTCGTTTCTTGAAAAAGGAACCTAGTCAATTCCCAATGGGTCTGCCGAAAAGTACATCACCCACGAGCTAAACCTCAACATTATGCGTAACTATCGGCTATCTGGTAATCCAAATGCTATGCAATTTAAGAAACACAAATTTCTTTCTTTTCATTAGACAGTTCCAACTTTCTGATCTTCCAACACACAGTCAGTAAAAAAGAGAAAATTTACTTACCTATATTATTTTTGAAGGAGACTTTTAGCATAAGGATTTTGAACCTTGTAAACAAGCTCGACAAATACAGTTCAAATTTTCTTAAAAAAACATGAATATTTTCGAATACAGTTAAATTCTAAAGAAATCGTTCAGTCAGTCTAACCTTTCATAGAAAACTGTACATGTTCAAAAAAATTTGCTGAAGACGTCTATCAATTTCTAAGAAAAAAAAACAGCTAAATCTAACTAGCCAGTCTACTATATCTCTTACTGACTGCATCTACTCAATCTGTACCGCATATTTATTTGCTCTTAAGTTCAAAATCCTTATTCCACAACTCACTCCTAAAATAAACCTCATCTTATCAAACCGCACAACAGAGAACATCCCCCTATTTATTCTATCCAACTAAATAGAGCAGCTCCCATTCTCGCATACGTTCGGCTTTCGGCTTTCGGTGTGTAAAACCGTGTTGAACTAAAATCTGTGTGTACTGTGTCGGTTGTCGGCACTCGCAGTCGGCACCGAAACGCAGACACAACAATGGTACCGGAAGTTAAGACAGTTGTCGACAGAAGTGTTTGGGAGATTTGTTTAGTTTCTAAACTTTAGTTTATACGTGATCATGGTGTTTGAAATTGGTATCACGGTAAATATCCCGTTTGAAATCCCTACTAATATTATAAAACCGAAAGTGAGTTTGTTTGTTTGTTACGTCTTCACGCCTTAATGGCTAAACCGGTTTTAATGAATTTTGGTACAGAGATTGTTGGGACCCTGGAGACGTAAATAGGCTATTTTTTTAAAAAAAGATTGAGATATGAGGGAGAAAGAGAGAAGAAAAGGGAAAACTTAGCATTGCTATTACAATAAATAAGGCGCAAGGGCAAAAACTACAGGTAGCAGGTACCTGTAAATCAGGAAAGGGGAACTGTGTTACCCCGAATTTAACGCGAGCGAAGCCGCGGGCAATAGCTAGTTTTTATTAATAATACTTTGGATTCTTGGTTTTAAAAGAGAGGTGTCGCAGAAGGGCCAGATTTTGAAAGGGATATTTCAAATGATCATCTAATAAATTTATTTTTGAAGTTTTAAATTTAGCTTGATAAAAATCGTCCTTAAGTACCTATTCATAGTTTTAGTACATGATTATATGGTATACTAGAGGTTATTAAGGATATGTCACCAAAAATAATATATAATACAATATTTTAATTTTTATAATTAGTTTGAATTAGAATTTTTGTGTTCACTGTGTTTATATTTGGTTTGTTGGCTGTCAGGATAAATAAAAAAATGTGCACCAACTTATGCTTAACGACGACAAAATAGTTTGAAAACGTAGCTATTATTGCTAGTTTACATTGTATGATACAAGTAATACAAAAACGTCTTTCCAAAAAATATTTCTCTAGCACTTTTGTCCCCGTCAGTCCTCACGGTAGCTAGCCGCGTCGTCAGGAAAATCTGTCGAGATTACAGAACTACCCAAACTGTACCAAACTGTACCGATCTGCTGCACCTGTTGACTGCACCTAGTGAGTGTATATAGCTCCTTTACTGTGCCTGTGTTATTTATATTTAGCCACGTGTTTTTCGAAATAAAATGGGTAGGGTTTTTACCAAGATAAAGCAACAACATTTTCTGGAACATTCGCTGTCTCGTGGTCGGTTAATGTGGATGGGAAATCATCAAATAACTTCCTCCGCCCTGGGCGGAGCGGGAGAGTGTCAGACTTTTGGCGGTGGCCGTGGCAGGCCCCTCTGCTTTGCGTCATCTCTTTGAGACGTACGTGGAACACTAGCAGGGACCTGCAAATTAAGAAAGGGGAACTGTGTTACCCTGAATTTAACGCAAACGAAGCCGCAGGCAAAAGCTAGTCCTCAATAAAGTCTGTTTTCTTAAAACATGAGTGAACAATGGATGTCCACATTCATCAAAGCACTTCGAGCAGTAGCTTCGCTCGTTCAGCCCTAATTTATCGTTCGCTCCAAAATGTGGTGGTTAACAATTTAAGTGTTTTTCAATAATTGTGTCATGACCCCAAGTTCTACTGTTACCGAACTGAAAACTAGGTTGTCTATAAAACATCTTTATCATCAGTATAAGTACTTATTTATTAATTATTTAAAATTTAAGTTCACTGTAAGTAGGTATATTTTAGAAATTAAATTAAAGAGCACTTTGTATGTGGTGTTTGTCTGTAATTGGTTGTACAGTGAGACTTAAGGTACAATTATTTGTATGTATATAATATAATATTTATAACAACTGTTGGTGAACCTTAATTAAATAAATATTTTTTTAAGGTATAGGATATAAGGTATAGGATCTCTTTGTTGTCCCTCGTTCAAGACCCTTTATCTCGGAAATGCATGGAAGTTTAGAGTTGAAATGTACCTCTAAGTCTACGCAGTCAAAGATATGGCCGTTTATGTAACAAGTTTGTACGGTACTTTCGGTGTGCGAGTCCGACACGCACTTGGCTGGTTTTGTTTTTAGTAGACACTTGAGAAAAAAAATGTTAATAAAACGTTGCCACACACTAGGAATTTCTCCTGTATCGCGGGTGCTTTTACAAACATTTAAACTCACATATACAAACAGCCAGACCCGAAACAACTACCTGTCGGTGACACAAATATTTAATTTTGTTCTGTGCGGGATCTAACCCTTGATCATTGGTAGAGTGACCGCAAAATTACATCAAACTAAATACTATAATTTTGTTACTCTTTCACGCCAAAACGGCTGAACGGATCTTGAAGATTTTTTTTTTATAGTCTGAAATAACACATAGGACTACTTTCTTTCCGATATCACGCGGGTGAAGCCGCGGGCGCCAGCTAATACATAAATAAAGTATCACAAAAAATAATGACACTTCAACAACCCAAATAACAGGGCATTGTACGAAAATCGTGACACGTCATACCGTAATAGTTTCCACAAAAACATGCAACTACCCACACAACAGTCTGTTTCAGCGCGAGTTTCAGTTGAAAATTTTCAGGATAATTACGGATAGTGCAATTTTACAGGCGGTTTGCGAACTTAAATACTCTATTTTGCCAAAATGGAACGAAAAGAGTTTAAAACGTGGGTTGGATTGAGAAAAGGGATAAATGTAAGGTGGGTAGGTAGACTTGGTGTAATTTGAAGGTAGGAAATAGTAGTCCATAGGCCTAGGACTGTACATCTCTCAGTGTGATTAAATGTTTTGTGAAGATTTTTCGCATTAACTAAAATAGTCTTTGTTCGAAGTTTCAAATTTGCTCCTGTTACAGAAAAATTGAAAGGGAGTCGTTTGTCTTGGTATGGACATGTAATGAGGAGGGACGAAGCACATGTGACTAAAAGAGTGATGGATCTGAATGTTGATGGACGAAGAGTGAGAGGAAGGCCAAAGAAAAGATGGATGGATTGTGTAAGGAATGATATTAGGGAGAAAGAAGTAAATGATGCCGTGACGTCTGATAGGGGAGAAAGAATGGGACAAGGGCTGGAAAATTATGATGATTATAATACCTACTCTCTGTATGCCTGCCTAGCCTTTTCCCAAGTATGTTGGGGTCCACTTCTAGTCTTACCGGATTTAGCTGAGTTCTAGTATTTTACATGGAGCGACTGCCTATCTGACCTCCACAATCCAGTTCATACTGGGTAATACGATACGCCTTGGTAAGACTGGTTGTCAGAATTTCGAGCCAGCTGCTACCTGTATCGACGGTCAAAGACCTACAAATGACAGCCGGGACTAACGGCTTAACGTGTTTTCCGAAGCACGGAGGATCCTCGGTATGTAATGGATGGTCACCCATCCACGGACCAAACTAGGCAAGCGTGGCTTTACTTATTTTGAAGTTCCTCTTTGTACGCCTATTTTATGTATGTACTAGCTTTTACCCGCGGCTTCGCTCGCGTTTAATTTGGGGTAACACAGTTCCTCTTTCCTGATTTGCAGGTACCTGCTACTTGTAGTTTTTGCCCTAGCGCCTGATTTATTGTAATAGCAATGCTAAGTTTTACCTTTTTTTCCCTCTTTCACCCTCATTTGTTACTTTTTTTAAAATACAGTTAGCCTATATCCGTCTCCAGGGTCCCAATTATCTCTGTACCAAAATTCGTCAAAATCAGTTTAGCCATGTAAGCGTGAAGACGTAACAAACTCACTTTCTCTTTTATAGTATTAGTTAGGAAGTAAGGATACACACATGTATTAGGTGCCTGAAGGCGGTCGTCGTCACCAAGGAGTGACTAAAAAACCTTGGCATGATGATATGGACTCGTTTTTTACTGATTGGCTAGTGAAGGCAGAACAACGAAAGAGTTGGAAAGGAATTGCCTTTGCCCAGCAGTGAGACATAATATTCTCACAAAAAGAAAATAGTTGGCCTAACCTTGCTTAACTGAGTGGTGTAGTATGAGTCTGAAACAAAATATAAAACTTTGTAAATTCCTGAATTTTGCTTACCAAGAATTTTAGTGGTTTATCTAACACTAGCTGGCGCTCGCCGCTTCGCCCGTGGGATACCGAAAAAAAAAGTATCCTATGTGTACCTCTAGTCTACCTCTGTGCCAAATTTCATTAAGATCCTTTCAGCCGTTTTGACGTGAAAGAGTAACAAACATCCATACATCCATCCATCTTCACAAACATTCGCAATATTTTTTTCATACAAGTATAAAAATGCAGATCCATCAGCATCTGTTTAGCCTTTTACCAACAAAATTGGGATCCCGCAGGAAGAGTTCAGTATTTTACGATTCCAGATGGCCAAACCTTTTTTGGGGTATACCTTGAAACCGCCGTAATTGTAATCCCCATTTCCCAGTATATTTTTAGAGCCATTACCGAAATAACCTCGTTCACAGAATTACTTTAAAAAAGCACTGTCCGTTTCATGCAGCCTAATTTCCTTTGTCGTTTAGGAAAAACAAAAAAGAAACGCAATTTCCCCGAATGTCGCGTCGCGTCACGAGTAGTTCCGAATGGTTACGAATGGTGCCGAGCCGACGCGAATACTCACGAAACTGTCGCGAAACTGAAACACTTGACTAGGTACATCTAGTCGCCGTAGTAACTAGTTAGCCGAAATGGATCGCGACGAAAAGCTATGGAGCTGTGTTACCGCTAAAAAGACGTAATTTTTAATTTCTGATCATTGAATGACAGTCGTGATGGCCCAGAGATTAAGCGCGTCGTCTCCCATGTATGAGATTGTGAGTTCGAATCCGGGCAAGTACTTATGTGACATTTGGAACGAAGTTCCTTATAGCACGTTGCGAAGGGGTCTAGACGGAAAAAAATAAGATCAGAAGTTGTAACGACACTTTTGGCTTAAGACCAAAAGTTGGAACGAGACTTTTTGCTATAGTTAAAGCCGTGTGGCGTGCGCGTGTTTCTCTGTCTCTCATAGAAAGCAAACCAGTTATTTTCTTTTCTTACCGAACCCACAGGGCGCAGCTAGATTTCTATAATTTGGTAAGAAGATGAATTTGTGAATGTAATACCTTTTTAAAAAAGGTATGCGTTGCTCAAAACAATAACAACAACTCCACTCCACACTAAACACGGAAAAATTTCGTAAATCGCTACCTACCCACTTTGAGCGAGTAAAATTCGTGGAAAAAACTGAAAGCCGCGCCGTCCGGTCGCCCGCGCCCGGTAGCCAACGACGAGCTAAAACGAGAAAAACGAGCAAGTCAACGACGAAAAACAACAAGCTATTGACGAAAAACGAAGCGGTGTTGTGTCGTGGCCTAACCAAGTGGGAATGCTATTGAAACCTGGACTTTTTCTCCATTTTTGGGTTTAGAGATCCGTTTTGACGTGGCTTTCTATTTAGGTCGATTAAGAGTAGGGTTCAGAGAGGAGCTCGTGTCTAAATAATTGCAGCCGCTCGGGCCCATCTTTAGGTTAAGCCGCGCTTGCCTAGGTTGGTTTGTAGATGGGTGACCACCCGTTACATACCGAGTTTCCTCCGTGCCTCGGAAAGTACGTTAAGCCGTTGGTCCCGGCTGTCATTTGTAGATCTTTGACAGTCGTTACAGATAGTCAGTGTCCCGAAAGTCTGACAACCAGTCTTACCAAGGGGTATCGTATTACCGAGTACTAACTGGGTTGTGGAGGTCAGATAGGCAGTCGCTCCATGTAAAATACTAGAACTCAGCTAAATCCGGTAAGACTAGAAGTTGGGGTCCCAACATACTTGGGAAAAGGCTAGGCAGATGATGAAGCGTAGGGTTCAGCACCTCAAAAGGAAAAATACGGAACCCATACAGGATCACTTTGTTGTTCATCTGTCTTTCAAGGCCCTGTATCTCGGAAACGCGTTAAGGTAACGAGTTGAAATTAAAACTATATACCAAAATTTATAATCCCTTTGGATTGTGAAAAAACCAATCTTCTATGTCTACGCAGTTAAAAGATATGATGGTTTATGTCGTAAGTTTGTGTGTAACTCTCGGTGCGCAAGTCCGGCTTCCATTCGCACTCACCGACGTGGAAATCGAACCCGGACCCGTACTTAGCTGTCGCAAGGGAACAGTTTGATAACTGCTCCCTTGCGACAGCTACACACAACTTGACATTGACCAGCCAAATGCCCAAAAAACCCATAAGAAACTTTGAATTTTGTGAACAGAAACAACCTTTGTTCCTAAAACGCGGAACCCAGTATTTTCAGCGATAACATTATAGCAAGTAATAGCGATGTAGCGTGTCGAAGAAAACTAAGCATTTACCTACTTTACAGTATTTTTGTGTGCTTTCGTGGTTTTGGCTGCAACTAAATATTATTTGTGCACATTATCATAATTTTGAAATTATTTTAAAGCTGATATTGCCTTGGTATGTTTGACAGGAATTCGATATTGGCATGTCAGATGCATGTCGGTCTTGACATCTTAAACATTCATATTGCAAACGTTCATTGCGTTTAAGTGTTCAATCCTACTAAAATTATAAATGCGAATGTTTGTGAGGATGGATGGATGTATGTATGTTTGTTACTCTTTCACGTCAAAACGACTGAACGGATCTTGAATAAATTTCGCTCAGAGGTAGATTATAGTCTGGAATAACACACAGGATACTTTTTTTTCGATATAACGCGGGCACAGCCGCGGGTGCCAGCTAGTTTTGACATAATTTGTTTCAGTATCCTATTATAATTCTGCGAAAGCAGCTATTTTAGACCCCTTAGTCATTATTTTATGTTAACTAAATAAACAATATTTAATACGTATCAAGTCTTTTCAAGACTATTGTTAGTAACTAATCAATAGCCACAATTACCTATATATAATTTACGAAAGGAAAGGAAGCAGCTGGCTCTACAACATAGTTAACTATAAGCCTTACTGCGTAATAACTTCATTTTGTTAATTTATTTAGGGATCATTCTGGGAAAGACTGACAAAGGAATTTGGTATGAGTAAGTTGGTTGTCAGTATTCTTTGACAGTTTTAGTTGAGTGAGTAGTAAACTCGAAAAATACTAGGCTAGTATGAATTCAAAGTATTCGTTACTTACTTATAGCAGACCGTTTTATAAAGTATGTAATACTTTGAAGTTATGCCAACCTAGTACTTCTTGGAGAAAATCATTTGTCTCATTTATTTAAACTTCATAAACAATAGTGATACATAAGTGGACTTAATTCCATAAGGAATTCTCTACCAGTCAACCTTTGGGTAAAATACGACAACATATTTGTTTTCAAAACAACAAACAATCTGTTTTCGAAAACTTATATTATTATACAGATACTAATACACAAATATTTAATACTAGCTTCCGCCCGCGACTTCGTCCGCGTGGCATAGTTACTTTGGGCTAACGCTAACTTTAACCCGCGTGATGACCCGAAAAAATGTATCTTTCTCTCCCCTTTTCTTCCCTCATTCTCCCCCTTTCCTCACTTTAAAAAAACTTGCCTATTTCCGACACCAGGGCCCCAACTATCTCTGTACCAAAATGCATAAAAATTGGTTCGGTCATTTAGGCGTGAAGCCGTAACAAACACGACACGGTTGGCGCAGTGGCTGAGCGATCGATGCTGCGCCGTGTGTCGCGGGTTCGATTCCCGCACGGAACAAATATTTGTATGACCTACAGATAGTTGTTCCGGGTCTGGCTGTTTATGTATGTGAGATTGAATGTTTGTAAACGCACCCACGATACGGGAGAAATTCCTAGTGTGGGGCAACTTTAAAAAAAAAGAAGAAAAAAGAAAGAAAGAACAAACAAACAAACTCACTGTCGCTTTTATAATATTAGTAAGGATTTATGAAAGTAACCGAAGGTAACTGAATGCCTATTCAGTTATTTAACGAAATAAGCTACGTTAGAGGTCCTAACTGTAGCTACCTTACACTTAAAAAATCCAAGTGCCTACTTAAATAATAAAACTGATCCTAAATACACTACAGCTACAACTAAATAAAACTACAGCTAAATAAATTAAAAAATAATAATTTGAATTTATATTTAACCTGAAAATAAATTAAGTAGGTACTAAATTATATATATATTGTTTTTTTTTTAATATATCTAATTATGCCTATTATCTATAAGAACCTATTAATTACCAAATAAAGTAGGTACTAAATAAACTAAATAATTCTAATAGAATTATACCCAGAAATATGTAGGTAAGTACAACTTGTAACAAAAAAAGAAATTAAAATAAAGCTAAAACGCCTGTCCAATACTGGGTCCACCCTTTATAGCAGAACTTTTTATGTCATAATTTTATTTTGCATAACAACGGATAGCATAAACTTCTTTTCGCAGAAAATTGTTTGGCAGACACTATCATTGTTTAGCAGACATGATCATTTATCATACATTCAAAACTCATAATTTTGTAAGTCAGAATCATCTCTAGACATAAATTTCATATCCATAATATTCAAAAAGCAGAAACATTATTTCGCAGAAAGTTCACAGTCAGAATCGTCTTTTGACATAATTATATTTCATATCGATATCATTAAACGGCAGAATTGTCATATCGCAGAAAGTTTGTAGTTAGAATCATCTTTATCATTATTTGTTGTCATTTATTTTAATTATTTATTTCTTTAAAATAATATCATTTATTTTAACTATTATTTAATTGAATTTGTAATAATGTCATTTAATTCCATAAGTAATTATTATCCTAATGTAAATACTTCAGTTCCGGGTAAACTACTAAAAACAATCTCATTTTCTATTAATGCAAGTCGTTACTGGCACTCGCCGGCCGCTGCCGCGGCACCGCTCGCTCCGCTCGCTCGGCTCGTGCGTAGGGGGTCACAGTTTTAACCTAACCTAACCTACCCATTTTTTTACAAAAATTTAACCACGTAGCAGGTCACTGTTTTGACCTAACCTAACCTAGCCATTTCTGCCATCTGATGGTATGCCAGGTGAAATTATACCAAATAATAATAGCTCTAAATGAACATTATGCTAAACGATATTGTGCGAAATTTAAACTCTGCCAATCGTAATTATACTAAATGTAATTCTGCCATCTTAAAAGTATGCCATAGTAAATTCGAAGTTTTAAACATTATGCCAAACGATAATTATATCAAATAATTTTTATGCCTTTAAAATGTTCGTTTAAAGAAAAATATGCTAAGTGTGTTATGCCAAATAAATTTCGGAGCATCAAGATTCTGCCAGATAGAGGGAACCCGTCCAATACTATCTACCTATGTATACCTACTTCACTTAAAAATAAAAACCTATAAATACTTTAATTAATATTACCTATAACTATAATTAGTATTATTAACTACGCTTTTACCAATATAGTATAAAAAAAAACTGAACATAAATTAGCCGAAACTCGGTTTCTAAAAATCTATGCGTACCTGTTACTACTTCACCTAAAAATAAATAAAATGTAAACTATGAATCATTTGTAATTTGAACGAATATTTAAACACTACCAAAATAACTAATACCTATTTTATAAAATAACAATAAAAGAAATCTAAAAAGAAATTATTTAAAGACTAAAATTCGGGCTGAAAGCATTGTCTGTCAATAAGGTCGAACACTCTGAACGTCTATTCGCATCAACAGCCAAATATTACACAAAAATAGTCCTTATAGCATGATTCAGTATTCATCACGCGCGATGGCTTATTAGCGTATTTCATGCATAACTTTGGTGTTTGTATATCGATTTATATGATTCTTTTTTTATTGAATACGTAATAATGTTAACTGTTTTTAATTAGAGATGAGTGGGAGTGTTATAAACGTAAGAGTAGACAAATATAATCAGAAAACTCTGAATTCCTAAGTTATCGGGAATTACACGTGTTATTGTGAGTCAACCATAAAAGATAGACCTATGCTGTCGGAGGATATTTTTTATATAATTTTAAGGAGAACATTTCCGTCATACATGATTTCTGTGTAGCTTTAACCAACTTCTCCCGATTACCCAACATTTTCCTTCACTGCTCTGCTCCTATTGATCGTTGCGTGATGAAAAGTATACTATAACCTGCCCAGGAGTATGAAGAATAAATGTACCAAGTTTCGTTAAAATCCGTCGAGTAGTTTTTGTTTCTATAACGAACATACAGACATCCAGACAGACAGACAGACAGACAGACAGAAAGACAGACAGACAGACAAAAATTTTACTGATTGCATTTTTGGAATCAGTATCGATCACTAATCACCCCCTGATAGTTATTTTGTAAATATATTTCATGTACAGAATTGACCTCTCTACAGATTTATTATAAGTATAGATATAGATAGATATAGAAGATATTATTATAAGTATAGATATAGATGAAATAAACTAAAAAATAAAAAAAAATATCCCTCAGTTAAGTAGAAATATTGTCATAACATGGGATTTAATAGTAATATTAAATGGGACCCATCGTATATATCTAAAAAAAAATGATTAAAAAATGGGAACGAAAATAAATCTTTTCAGGCAGTCATTGACGTGAAACCAAGGGATAGCGTATTACCCAGTACTAACTGGAATTTGGAGGTTCACGGAGAGGAGCTCGTGGCTAAATAATAGCAGCCGCTCGGGTCGATCTTTAGGTTAAGCCGCGCTTGCCTAGGTTGGTCTGTGGATGGGTGACCACCCGTTACATACCGAGTTTCGTCCGTGCCTCGGAAAGCACGTTAAGCCGTTGGTCCCGGCTGTCAATTGTAGATCTTTGACAGTCGTTACAGGTAGTCAGTGTCTTTAAAGTCTGACAACCAGTCTTATCAAGGGACATCGTATTACCCAGTACTTACTGGGTTGTGAAGGTCAGATAGGCAGTCGCTCCATGTAAAATTCTGTTATTCAGCTGCATCCGGTAAGACTGGAAGCCGACCCCAACATAGTTGGGAAAAGGCTAGGCAGATGATGATGAACTGGAATTTGGAGGTGAGATAGCTAATCGTTTTATGGTATTCAACTGCATCCCTCTTAGTTAGGAATAGGCTAGGCACATTATGACGCTATCATTGAGACTAATGATCTCTACTTACCCCGAAATATAGCAAGTTCATAATATTCATAATTATTTAATAACTAAAACGAAACAAAAACTTAACGAAAAACACGCTGACCGCTCGTTTGTACATGGGTATAGCAACTTAGTTCAGCACCAAAACTGGTTGACCTAGATTTTAGACCTTGTGTTCATTCTAGAACGAGCGATAGGCTAATATAATTTGTGTTTAGATTCAGAGAATTAAATAATAACTATATTATTGTTATGGTTATGATCTTTATGAAAAACTCTGTTGGCAACACCAATAGAGTGGATAAAAAAGTCAGTTTTTACTTAACACTAGCTTTTTCCTGCGGCTTCGCTCGCGTTAAATTCGGGTTAACACATTTCCCCTTTCCTGATTTACCGGTACCTGCTACCTGTAGTTTTTGCCCTTGCGCCTTATTTATTGTATTAACAAAGCTAAATTTTCCCCTTTCTTCCCTCTTTCTCCCTCATTTCTCATATTAAAAAAAGAAATAGCCTATGTCCGTCCCCAGGGTCCCAACTATCTCTGTACCAAAACTCATCAAAATCGCCATTCGTTTAGTCATTTAGGCGTGAAGACGTAACAAAATAAACAGTAAGGACTAGCAACATTCAAATTTACTGTCAAGCAAAATTGTAAGACGCCAGTTGATTGTGTCCTTAAAAAGATACAGGGTGTATAAAGCGAACCATTTACGAAGACGTCAATCATGCATTTTGTATATCACTTTACTCTACGCAAAAATGATTTTCTGGCAAAGGACTTTTTTTGTGGTGAAATATCACGTTTTTCTGCATAACTCAACATAACTTACTCATAACATTTGCTGGATGAATAAATAGTACGAAGTCTGGGAGGTACCTAAAGTTTTAACATCAAAACTTTGGATTAAAAAAAACAGCCAAATGTGAGTCTGACCAATATCTCCGTCTCTTCTTCCCCAGTTCTGGGCGGAGCGGGGGGGAGTATCAGACTTGTACTGACTAAAACCCACCCATGTTCCTTCTACTGCCCTTTATGTACTGGGGCCGCGGTATCTCTTTCGAACAACCCGCAACCCCGGCAGGCGGTGGCCCTGGCCCCACTGATGCGTGTCTGTCTGTGGCACTGCAGCTCTTTAACGGGTGAACCGATTTGTTTGTGATATTTTGATTATTTACTTTTGTTTTATTGTTTTGTTCTGTGAGTCTAATTATCATTTTTTCTTGCTTTCTTTCCCATTATAAAATCGACACGTCAACCTTCCTAGACAGCTAATCATTCTGTCTGTAACACCGTCTAATAAGACTCACTTAGCTAGCCAAAACTAGTCGGCCTAGATCCCAGACCTTGTGTCCATTCCTAGGCCGAGCGATAGGCTATTATATTTCGTGCCTAGATTGAAAGGACACGTGTTTGAATCATGGTTATGTAATACTAAGGTCAGTATCTAGTGTTTGATAATATTTCTGTTCAAATCAAATCAAATCATTTATTTCAATTAGACCATTACAGGCACTTTTGAATGTCATGATTGATATTAGACTGGTATTTTTTTTATAATAGGTAAGGTACCTATGACTTTTTAGACATTTATAAGAAAGGAACAAAGAAAAGTGTAATAATCCTGGTAAAATTATAAAGGAGAAGGATACGCTTTCATACAATTTTGGGGCTGGAAGTAAAAAGATGAAATTGGTGCCAATTTTAATTTCAACTGGGTACCTCCACGCGTTCCCGAGAAAAATTGTTTTGACAGACAGATAGACGGACACCAAAGTGCTTCTATAAGGCTTCCTTTTTTCCTTTTAAGATAAGGAACCCTAAAAATAAGCGAAGTTATATATATATTATTTTGACGACACGGTTGGTGCAGTGGCTGAACGATCGACTGCTGCGCTGCGTGTCTCGGGTTCGATTCGCGCACGGAACAAATATTTGTATGGCCTACAGGTAATTGTTCCGAGTCTGGCTGTTTGTGTATGTGAATTTAAATGTTTGTAAACGCACCCACGATACAGGAGAAATTCCTAGTGTGGGGCAACGTTTTATAAAAAAAAATACAATAATATAATACTGTAAACTTCAATTAGACTGCTTAATACGCGATACCTACCTTAATACTAACGTTGGTATCAACCTAAATAAAAATATAAACAAAAATCTCGTCTCGTCCTAAATATCAAATATCGCGACTCAGCACACACTAGCGTGTGAAAACAATACTTAATTATTTCGCATGCAATCAGATATTATGGCTAAAATAAAAGGTATTGTGTTGCTAGAATGATGAACTTCTAATGTGTAGGTACTTATAGAAATTATTGTACAGTATTTGAAGGATCATCTGTCTGTGCGTCATAAAATATTATAGTTTAAGAAACATACGCCATTTTATTGGAACGAAGTTCCTTATCGCGCATTCCGTCTACCCCAGACGGAAAAAATTAAGACCAAAAGTTGTAACGACACTTTTTGCTATAGTTGTCAGCCGTGCGGCGTGCCCGTGTTTCTCTGTCTCTCTCTCTCATAGAAAGCAAGCCAGTTATTTTCGTTTCATCTTTCTAATATTGAACAGTGTGGTGTCACGACGATTATTTTTGTTGAGTGTATACAGGTTTTTTGGACATAATAAATAATAACTTCGCTCCATCCGGTTGCCCTTGACACCTCTCAAGTTTTTTTTTCGCTTTCATTTCACAGCCGTGTCATGGGTACGCATAAAAAATATCTAGTCCGCCATCTTTAGGAGTCCGCCATATTGGATTTACAATTGTGTCATTTGTCGTTGTCATCCTGCATGCCTGTTTACAGGTAACGCGTCGAATGAGAGCGTCAGTGTCGCACTGAAATAGGTTTTTAGGGTTCTGGACCTCAAAAGGATAAAATCGGAACCCTTATTGGATCTCTTTGTTGTCCATCTGTCTGTCTGTCTGTCAAGAGCCTTTATCTCGGCAACGCGAGAAGGTATCGAGATGTAATTTATACCATATACTCAAATCTGTGGTCTTTTTGTGCTGTGAAATCAACCCTCTAAAGTCTAGTCGAAAGATATGGCTGTATTTGTCTCAAGTTTGTACCTACGAAACCCTTAGTGCGCAAGTCTAACCATGGAGTTTGCCGGTTCTTCTCCATAGGAAACGACCCACCCGAACCGTACATCTTTTCTCGACGTTTTATAAGTGCCCATGTAGGCCTATGTGAAATAAAAATATTTTGATTTTGAGTCTGTCTCGCTCGTGGCCGGTATTTTAAAATGTTAAACAAATCCAGGTGTCACCACTAGTCTACAGTTTACGTACAGAATAACCGTTAGTGGCGGCGTCTACAACCTGTATAAATTAGATGACCGCGTGCAATATAACACTCTCTTTTTGTTACATAGCTGTTTAACTATTTCGTTGCCTCAAATATTTTGTTTTGTTAAAACGTGTGAAAATTTGTGGACGTGAACTCCTTATTTTTTAACGTTTACATATGAGAGTTTTATTCAATTATCTTAATTTAATTACTATTTACAAACCATAAATATAACCATATTGACGGGCCTCTTGGTCTAGTGGTTAGTGGCCCTGACTGCTAAGCCGGAGGTTGTGGGTTCGATTCCCACCCAGGACAAACTTTGTGTGATGAGCATGATTGTTTGTTCTGTGTCTGGGTGTGATTTATCTATAATATGTATGTATTTATAAATTATATAAGTATGTATATCAGTTGTCTGGTTACCATAACACAAGCTCTGCTTAGCTTGGGATCAGATAGCCGTGTGTGAGTTGTCCCAAGATATTTATTTTATATTTATTCATAAATAGACACTAACTAGATAATATTAAAGTAAAAATGGTAAATTACAGCAATTGCTTCACCCCCTTTTTTGCAGATGGGAAATCGTCATATAACTTCCGGAGGGTCAAACTTTTACTGACTATAACCCATCCATGTTCCTTGTTTTGCCCTTTATGTTCCGGGGCCGCGGTATCTCTTTCGAACAACCTGCAACCCCGACAGGCGGTGGCCCTGGCCTTACACGTACCTAACTGGCAAACTATGGGTTCTTAGGTAGCTTCACATGCGTAATGTTATGATATGTGTATTGAAAAAAACACAGTTAGGTATATAGCTGCGGTTTATATTGTTCAAAACTAAATATGCCTATAAATAACAAACCGAAAAATATTTTACGAAAATTCGTACTATTTACTGCGGTTTATTTCATCAGCAGTACGCATTAGGTTTCGCAATTATTATTTACCTTACATTTTTTTTTTCTAATGTACTAGAAGGACATGTGACTAAAAGAGTGATGAATCTGAATGTTGATGGACGGAGAGCGAGAGGAAGGCCAAAGAAAAGATGGATGGATTGTGTAAGGAATGATATGAAGGAGAAAGGAGTAAATGATGCCGTGACGTCTGATAGGGGAGAATGGAAGAAGAAAACGTGTTGCGCCGACCCAAATAGAATGGGACAAGGGCAGGAAAATGATGACTATTTTATGACAATTGTCAGTTATCAAACAGTTGAGGAATTTGGATATAAAGCAAGACTGATATAATATAAAGCTTATGTCCTTATCCAAGTTAAAATCTATCTTCTTGCCAATTTAATTACAATCTGATCAGCCGTTTAGTCGTGAAAAGGTAACGAACAAACAGACAGACTTACTTCACATTTATAATATTATATATTAATTTGGATTGGAACTTAATATTGCAAAAATTATCAATTTGACTATGACCACAAAAAAATTGTATGTCACTATGTCATACCAAACAATTGAATATTTGGTTAAAGTGAGTCAGCAGTGTTTTGCAATGAAGCCTATAATTGCGTGCTCAGCTATTGATAGAATTTGCGTTTTCATCGTGCGTTTTTTTAGGGTTACGTATCTCAACAGTAATAACACGGAACCCTTCTTGGATCATTGTAGTCCGTCTGTCTGTCTATCAAAACACTTTTTTTAATGTTGCCCCACACTAGGAATTTCTCCTGTATCGTGGGTGCGTTTACAAACATTTAAACTTACATACACAAACAGCCAGTCCCGACACAACTGTTTGTAGGCCATACAAATATTTGTTCCGTGCGTGAATCGAACTCGCGACATACAGCGCAGCAGTCCATCGTTCAGTCACTGCGGCAACCGTGCCCTCTTGACGACTTTATCTCGGGAACGCGTGAAATAAAAAGTTGAAATTAAAGTATACACTTAAGTCTATAGTATATTTGCGCTGTGAGAAAGTCAACTCTTTAAGTCTACGCAGTCAAATATATGGCCGTTTATGTCGCAAGTTTGTACGGAACCCTGGGTGCGTGCTCTGACTTGCTCTGACTGTTTTTCAGTATAGTATGTTATTGGAAGATATTATCGAGCCAAAAGTCCGACAAACAGTCTTATCAAGGGTTTTTGTATTAGTTAATTATTGTCAGATAGGTAGTGTCATGTAAAACACTGTTATTCAGGTGCTTCCAACGGCTTTCAATTTTCCACTGACTACCTGGAACGACTGTCAAAGGCACACCTTTGACAGTCGTTACAGGTAGTCAGTGGCCCGAATGTCTGACAACCAGTTTTACCAGGGAGTATTGAATTAACCATTACTAATATTGGTTTGTGGAGGACAAACAAGCAGTCGCTTTGTGTAAAATACTGGACTTTAAACCGACCCCAATCCTTACTAATATTATAAAAGCGAAAGTGAGTTTGTTTGTTTGTTACGTCTTCACGCCTAAATGGCTTAACCGATTTTGATGAATTTTGGTGCAGGGATAGAAGGGATCTCTGGAGACGGACATTTTTATAAAAAAACAAGTGAGAAATGAGGGAGAAAGAGGGAAAATTTAGCTTTGCCATTACAATAAATAAGGCGCAAGGGCAAAAACTACAGGTAGCAGGTAAAATGCAAATCAGGAAAAGGGAACAGTGTTACCACGAATTTAACGCGAGCGAAGCCGCAGGCAAAAGCTAGTTTACCATAGTTGGGAAATGATGAAGAAATTCTTTGAATCATAGGATAAATGATACATATTATTATCTGTAAATTGTATTTGATTATATCAACATTTCCTTGTATAAAAATCTTGTCTACAACTTACACATGAATATCTAGTCCCACAAAAAGTTTGTGAGGACGTATGGATGTATAGATCTTTGTTACTCTTTCACGCAAAAACTACTAAACGGATTTTTATTAAATTTGGCACGTAGATAGTTTATAACTTGGATTAAATAATCATTATCATCATTTTCTATTTAGGGTCGGCGCAACACGTTTTCTTTTTCCATTCTCCCCTGTCAGATGTCACGGCAACATTTACTCCTTTCTCCTGCATAACATTCCTTACACAATCCATCCATCTTTTCTTTCATTCAGATCTAAGTTCAATATCCAAACTCATAGAATACTTTTGATTTAAAGAACGATTTCGTGGGACAACTAGCGCACTTCACGCGGACAAATGAGCTAGTTCAAAAATATAATACGTCAAGATTTTTTTCGGTCTAGATTTAATTTAAAATCCAGGGCCATTGCAACGTGTCGACTTAGACAAGGCCTTGTAAATGCAGTTTTGTCTAAGCTAGACGAATTGCAAATACTTATGCATTTCAAACATACTTGTATTAGTTGTATTATAAATTTGACGGCTCGGTTGGCGCAGTGGCTGAGCGACTGACTGATGCGCTGTGTGTCGCGGGCTCGATTCTCGCACGGAACAAATATTTGTATGGCCTGAAAATAGTTGTTTCGGGTCTGGCTGTTTGTGCGTTCGGTTCTCGGGTTCGATTCTCGCACGGAACAAATATTTGTATGGCCTGAAAATAGTTGTTTCGGGTCTGTTTGTGTATGTAAGTTTAATGCTTGTAAACGCACCCACAATACAGGAGAAATTAAAAAAAAATCTAGTTATGGTAGGTATATGACGTTATCGAACAGATTTGGTCGCCAATGGTAGGGGGGAAAATACGTCAATATTTTGAAATAGATTTAAATTTTCCCTTGCCTTAAAAATATATTATTGTATCAGGTAAACACCTATTGTACTGGGAGTTAATTTTAGAATATTATTTGTTAGTTTTTGAATATTGTAATGTATAGGCATAATGATAACTTTCCCTGTGCATTTTTTTCCGGTTCGTTTTAGGCGTTTTTAACACTATAGCTTTACTGGTAACTATGTTATCGAATCTTAGAAGTTAATTTTGAGGTACTTCCTGGTACCAAATTAAGTTGATATTTTGCACACATGTTTAGTTTAGATGACAATGCGTGGTTAACTAGGTCACGTCTTTCAAATATTCCAATTATAAAAAAAAACTTCACTTAGCTAACTATACATTGCTAGCTTTAAAACGTCACTTAGCTAACCATGCGTTGTCATTCAAAAAAACGTGTGCTTACAGGTAAATTAAATAAGAGAGTGTTAAAAAAACAGTGGTTAGCTATCCAATAAGATTTTTATTCCTCCGCCTAGGTCCATTATAGCTATGAAAACATGACCTATTATAATCGATTTCCCGAAGGTCATAATGACAAAAGCAGTTGTTTTTAAAGTATAGGACCAAATAGATTTCTAATAATAGATGTTATGAAATCCACGTCCTTTGAAACATTTGCACGCTGATGTCATGGTATTGTTCGTCTTTTGAAAACCTTTGTCATGGGATTTTGAGGAAGTAACCGAAGTAAATAAAACATCGTGGGAAAACCGGACATTTTTAGAGTTCCGTAAGTCGAATGGAAAAACGGAACCCTTTTAAGTAAAAATTCTTATAAAAAAAATGTAAATTGCTATGGAAGAGCGGAGTCTCCTTACACAGGCATTATTAGCGGAGGAGGCTCCAATCACCTACTAATGTAAAACTTTTGGGTCCCGAAATTAAAAAAATATATTTTTATTTTTGTATTTTTGCATTTTTGTATTTTGTATTTTTGTATAAGATCACTTTGTTGTGCGTATATCTATCCTATCCGTTTGTAAAACCCTTTTATTTCAGGATTTAAAATTAATATCAAATAATGAATGTGAATTTAATGAATGTGATGTGTCTAATTGTGTGTGGGTCAATCTAACTTCTAACTTATTTTTTTTAATCTTTTTTTTATTAGTTTTTTTTTGTGTTAAAAGTTTGTTTTTGTTGCATCAAATTTAGATTTATCTTTCTATCTACTACCCCGATGAGTTGTGAAAAATTAAGGTTCTACATTTACGCAATCAAAAGAATTCTCTCATCTTAAGATATCCATAAAAAAAAAGTAAAAAGATATCCATACTCTTATAGATTTACGCCACTACATCCTTACTAATAATTATAAAAGCGAAAGTGAGTTTGTTTGTTTGTTACCTCTTCACGCTTTAATGGCTAAACCGATTTTGATACAGAGAATTTTGATACAGAGATAGTTGGGAACCAGGAGACGGACATAGGCTATTTAAAAAAAAAGAGTGGGATATGAGGGAGAAAGAGGGAAAAAAGGGAAAACTTAGCGTTGCTATTACAAATCAATAAGGCGCTATCGAATTTAACGCGAGCGAAGCCGCGGGCGAAAGCTAGTATTCTATAAAATAACATCGTAATTTTTAGGGTTCCTTACCTCAGAATGAAAAACCGGAACCCTTACAAGATAACTTTGTTTTCCGTCTGTGTTTCTGTCAAGACCCTTTATCTCAGTAACGCGAAGTATCGAGTCAGAATTAAAACCATATACCCAAGTACCTTAGATTCCATTAAACCTGTGAAAATATCAACCCTCTAAAGCCCTGTTCCAATAAACAAAAACGACTCGTTTTGCTTACGGATGGTAGTATTTTGACAGAAGTTTTGATAAGACTTATGTCAAAATCCTACTATCCGTAAGCAGAACGACTCGTTTTTGTTTATTGGAACGGGGCTTAAGTCTACGCATTCTGAAGATATGGCTGTTCATATTGTAAGTTTGTACGGGACCCTCGGTGCGCGAGTCCGGCTTGCACTTGGCCCTTTTTTTACTTAATAACTCAATCTATAATATAAAGTTAAACCACACATTTCCAGGGATACACATATAGTATACCGCGGCCCTGTAACATAAAGGGCAATAGAAGGAACATGGGTGGGTTTTAGTGTGTAAAAGACTGACTCCCCCCCTCCTCCACTCCGCCCAGAGGGATTTTATTTGATTTGACTAGCTTTTGCCCGCGGCTTTGCTCGCGTTAAATTCGGGGTAACACAGTTCCCCTTTCCTGATTTGCAGTTACCTGCTACCTGTAGTTTTTGCCCTTGCGCCTTATTTATTGTAATAGCAAAGCTAAGTTTTCCCTTTTCTTCCCTCTTTCTCACTTTTTTTTTAAGTCTCGTCTCCAGGGTCCCAACTATCTCTTTACCAAAATTCATCAAAATCAAAGGCCATTTAGGCGTGAAGACGTAACAAACAAACAAACTCACTTTCGCTTTTATAATATTAGTAAGGATTTCTCATACGCAAAACAAAAGCAGACTTATTTACTTCGCAAGAAACACATTTCCACTACAATTTTTCTAATTTCGCTTTATATTGCGACATACAACATGTAATATTTCCACTGAAAAGATACTACTGAAAATAAAATAGTAATATTAACATTGCTGGCGTATTTATTTAGTTTATCTGTGAAACCGAGTTCCTGTCGGATATCCTATGGCAACCTTGTGGCACATCCTTCGGTCTACATTATGTCGCGGTATCTGTTACCAAAATCCTCCAAAACGACTGGACCGATTTGTATAAAATTTTGTGTGCATATCGGGTAGGTCTGAGAATTAGCCAATATCTATTTTTCATACGGCTAAGTGAAAAGGTTGGCCTTCATATATTTCTACCAAAAATGTATCTACTATTCGTCTATAAATGTTTGTTTACCGAACCCAAATGATTCCTTACGCCGTGTCAACTAAAGAGGTGGCCGGACGTTTGATGGAGGGAACCTGAAACCAACCCAGCCGCCACGGGATGCACTCTGGGCGTCGGGCGCTGCGAGACGACTCCCGGCCAAAGTAGACGCGGTTCTGTGGACAGTGAGCAATGGGTAGCTCACCGTCAGTCCGTCTAGTGACGACAGACTGAGAGATGTCAGCAAAGCAGAGGGGCCTGCCAGGTCTACTGAATGCCAGGGTTGTGGGTTGTTCGAGAGAGATACCGTGACCACGGAACACAAAGTGCATGGTTGGGTTTTAGTCATCAAAACTTTGACACCCCTCCTGCTCCGCCCATAGCTGGATAAGTTATTTCATGATTTTCATCCCTAAAAAAAACTTAACTTTCGTCAAAGGATAAAGTAATTAGTCCCTGATTGCGAATCCCTTCTAATCCACATTCCAGTAACCACAAATCCATTTAATTCTAAATCGGAAACTAATTAGTACCTATTCATAATTTGATTAACAGTTAAAGGGTATGGGATGGGAAGCCATTTTGCATAAACAAAATCCAATATTGTGACGTCTGTGTGAGTTTATGTGTATGTGTGTGCGGACTGCGAGTAGCGCAACCAAGGGTGATGGGTTGTATTCATAGTGCAGGATCTCGGAACGTTTTGGGTTGAATATGTTTTTAGATGGTTGCAAAGTCGGAACAATATACTATAGATGTGAAGTTGCAAAATTAAGATAATTTTTCATTTAAAGGGATTAATTGAATTCCCAAGACCTATCCACATTTTCTGAAAGTCAATTAAAATAATTATATTTAAAATATAGCTGAGCAAATATTTATTTGTTGGAGCATAGATAATCCTAATTAAATATTCTAATACTATCAGTAGCTGAATTGCCTTGACTTGCCATAAAAAGGGTCGACGCAACACAGACTTGTTGTATTTGTAAAATGTATGTTGTAAATACAAAAGTTTTAACCTCTTAGCAAGCCTAAAAATAACCACATCGACACCGATCACAAAACTGTCAATACCAGAATATTATTGTCTTTGCTGGACAAAGGTCTCTTCTCACACAGAGAAGGCATGAGCATCGATCACCACGCTTGCTCAACACGAGTTGGCGATGTCAGACTTATATTAATATAAGTTCAGGTTTTCTCACGATGTTCACCTTCTTCGATGTCTTTGATGTTAAAGATAAACTCAGATTGTACATATGAATTGTAAAAGTCACATTAGTACCTACTTGCTCGGATTGGAGCTCACAACACACCTCTCTGTATGTGTCAACGTATTTATTAGTTTATTTCATATGGATATGTGTATTAGTATACACGTTTTTGAAAACAAATACTGTTATATTATATATATATCTCTTATATATTTTTTGTACCCTATTACAATGTTGTCGTATTTTACCCAAAGGTCTACTGACTAGTAGAGAATGCCTTATGTCATCAAGTCCGCCTATGTACCACTATTGTACATGAAGTTTAAATAAATATCCCGAAATCTAGAAAAAGTAATGAAACTCGAAAACCAACAATCGAGCTGGACTATAGCTCTGGCCCGGCAGTAGATTCATACTTGTTGATTCAGACGGGCTTCGCAAACGCTCAGCACATGTAACACATATTGCTGTTTGCTTACACATCACTATTATTTTCTTCACCAGCTGGAAACTGATTTGAGATATCATTTGGATCAAAATATTTGATTTTGAGGTCATTTTTGACGTAATATTGTTATTCTTTTCTCTTTTGGCATCGCACTTATTAATACATTTCGCATTTTTTTTCTCTTATTCTACCGTATTGGGATAAGTTATTTTTGTTAAAACTAGCTTTTGCCCGCGGCTTCGCTCGCGTTAAATATGGGGTAACACAGTTCCCCTTTCCTGATTTGGAGGTGCAGCTGCTACCTGTAGGTAGTTATTGTCCTTGCGCCTTATTTATTGTAATAGCAAATCTAAGTTTTCCCTTCTCTTCCCTCTTTCTCCCTCATTTCCCAATTTAAAAAAAAAATAGCCTATGTCCGTCTCCAAGGTCCCAACTATCTCTGTATCAGAATTTATGAAAATCGGTTTAGCCATTAAGGCGTGAAGACGTAATAAACAAACTCTCTTTCGCTTTTATGATATTAGTAAGGATTATGTTCATAATTTCCCCTACATACCATATAAATATCAAACCCCAAATTGCATGGAATCTCTCAAAAACTAAACATGTTGGTTAAGTGGGAATACCAACTCTTGCATTCAAATAATCTAGGCTATCAGTTTTTCAAATAATTTCCGAATAATGGTCTACATAAATCACTGTGCATCGCCTTAATGATCAGTATCATTAACAGCTCGACCTCATACTCAAAAATCTCAAATTGATTACGACCGATTCTTAGACCTACCAAATAAACGTACAAAGTTTCATAAAAATCGGTGAAACCGTTTCAGAAGAGTATTGCAACTAAAACAGTAACACGAGAATCTTCTATAAAAATCTCATGGCTCCAGTCTCTTGCATAAAACCGCTAGCACATCTAGTTTTATAAATAGTCAAAGTCAAACATTTATTTGCAGACAAATAAGGTTACAAAAGTTTGTATAATAGTAGCTTAAAGTATTCAAACATAACATAATTACATGCAACTTTTTGATATTATTTTGTTTTCGTTTATTTATTTTCACACATTTTTATTTTTTATAAATTTCTTATTTATTAAAAAAAAAAGTTGCCCACCGGTATGGGAAAAAGGGTCCAAGCTACCGGCGGGTCAGGGCTCCAGAGAGAGGAATATTTATTTAGTTAGTTATTATAATTTGAATTGAAGGAATCATTGTATTGTATAGAAGGAATTCTCAATTAACCACCAGCTTAAAGCCCTCTGAAGCGGACCGTGGGAAGCTCTTTAATTTGTTTAGGAAACTTTACTAATATCCTTACTTCCTCACTAATATTTTAAAAGCGAAATTGAGTTTGTTTGTTTGTTACGTCTTTACGCCTAAATGGCTAAACCGATTTTGATGAATTTTGGTACAGAGATAGTTGGGACCCTGGAACGGACATAGGCTAACTTATTTTTAAAAAAAGTGAGAAATGAGGGAGAAAGAGGGAAGAATAGGGAAAACTTAGCATTGCTATTACAATAATAAGGCGCAAGGGCAAAAACTACAGGTAGCAGGTACCTGTTAGGTAATCAGTAGAGGGCAACTGTGTTACCCCGAATTTAACGCGAGCGAGCGGTCAAAAGCTAGTCTTATTATAAATTTCGATACACATAGGATCGCAGCTTCGCCTATACAATATAAATGTTCTTTTGTTCATAATTGATTGGTTCACAATGTTTATAACTTAATACGTCATTTTATGCTTACATAATACCATGGAGGACCAAGTTTAACGGAATTACCATCAAGGACAAAACTATGAACTTAGTTTGGCTTAAATCGGGTTCAGTTAAGTTATGCTTGGCTTCCGCTTTCGTAAGTCTTACTTAATATAGTGTTTATTTATTGACGGGCTTATTCCTTATTTTTTTAACCATGATACCTATAGGTATTAAATGAAAGAGTTAGTTCAGAAAAACTACGATAAAACGTGTTTTTGTGTTTTTTTTTAAGTTTTTTAGCATTATATTTCTAATGTGGGTTAATATTTAAAAACTGGGATGTGGAGGTCAGATAGGCAGTCGCTACTTGTAAAAAACTGGTATACAGTTGGAAAAAGGCTTGGCCGATGTTGATGAATAACAAAACGTTATTATTTAAAAATAACAAATTTGAGGATAGGTGTTCACTGAAATAACAATTCGATCATACTTAATTTAAATTTGTTTAAAATATAAAACCACAATTAACACTCCACTCATTCGTTCTTCTAACAAAGGCTACAAAATTACCAAACACTACCTACGCTAAAATATTTAGCTGGCGCTCGCGTGATATCGAAAAAAAATCCTATGTCCCAAATTCATCAAAATCGGTTTAGCCATTAAAGCGTGAAGAGGTAACAAACAAACAAACTCACTTTCGCTTTTATAATATTAGTAAGGATTCGAACCACCATCTTAACAAGCTCCTTTGTAAAAATAACTTGACAACACAAACCTAAAAACCTAATACAATATGACAAAGAAAACACAGCTGTCGTCAGTACGGGTGTCCGATTTTGAACCGTCCGTCCGACTTTCGTCCAGCCGATCTGTTTCACTCACTTAGCGGGGTGGTGCTGCACCCCCTATTGATTTTATTCGCCCCACTTTCACGACACACCACCCCACCCTTTTTAAACGTTGTCTGTGAGACAATAGAACGAAATTTTAGAATTTTCTCAATCTTTTACATGTTTTGTAATTATAAAGATTACTTAAATGATAAATAAATCATAAATGATGTTTATTTTGCAAGTAGGTTTTTACAAACACTTTTACACGTCTTTTTCTTTAATTAGATGAGGCCGGTGTTTCGTACCCGACTACTCTGAGAAGAAACAGCCGAAAAAAACTCAGAGGTCACAGTCTCTTTTAAGGTCCATAAAAAAAAACTTGGTCAACTTACATGAGGACTATGCAGATTAGTGTCTGAAATGGTCTTTCGAAAGCACCACACAGATTGAGTGCACCTGTCCAGTCAGTGCAAGCATGTCAGTCATCGTCATTTTTCGTGTAGTTCGACTTATAACCCAAGGAGCTCAACGGAACGACGAATAATACCAAAAAAAAGGACATTTGTGTAGGTCGCTTATAGTAGGTACTCAAACTGCCAGACAATCGTCAAAAACAAACAAAGTAAATAAAAGTTATGATCCACACTTAATGGGTTTAACGTTAAGCCCAGAGTTTACGTTCGAGTTGGCTCAAGATACTTGGACCTTTTTGGAAGGCTTGCCCAGTATTGGGACACTGTGGGCTATTAAAAGCGGCCAAGTGCGATTCCGGCTCAAACACGCAGGGTTCTGTATGGCATCAAACAATAAAATAACAATATTTTTAACGCTCATTCAAATTAAATGAAAATTTACACTCAACCGCAAAACTAAATTTGTTTTTTATAGTGTGTTAATGAAAAACAAATTTACGGCTGCAGTTTGATAAAAAAGTCCCATATCTCAGAAACTGAATATCAAATCTTCTTCAAAACAATTTTCGGTAACAGATTTTTAAACGAACTATAAACTAAATCATTTTCAAAACCTTTACAAATTAGAGGGGCGAGGGGGCGAGTCTATTGTCATCAACCGGCTGCATTTGTGAAGAGAAAACCCAATAACACTTTGTTCGACCTGGGAATCAAACCCAAGACCTAATTCTCAGAAGTCGTCCATGCGACCACTAAACCAACGAGGTAGTTAACGAAAATAAACGGCCTCTATCCAAAAATAACTCATTCTGACGTTTAATAGTCCATCGATTAGAACTAGCATACGTAGTCTGTGCCTACAAATAGAAGCCCGACATGCGTGGGAGTTTAAACGGCTGACGTCATATATTATGTACCTACTAGCTGGCGCCCGCGGCTTTGCAGACTATAATCTACCTATGTGCTAAATTTCATCAAGATCCGTTTAGCCGTTTTTTTGTGAAAGAGTAACAAACATCCATACATCCTCACAAACATTCGCATTTATAATATTAAGCTGGCGCCCACGGCTTCGTCCGCGTGATGATAAAAAAAGTATGCTATGTTTTATTCCAAACTATGATCTACTTCTGTGCCAAATTTCATCAAGATCCATTCAGCCGTTTTCTCGTGAAAGAGGATCAAACATACATCCATACTCACCAACTTTCGCATTTATAATAATTATTTATTATAATATTATATTATAGTAGGATTCCATATCGGTCAAATATTTCCTATCACCTGTGAAGGTAGGTAAGTGGGGAACGCTCAGTGGTTCCATCTACATCGCCACATACGAACCACGGATGACGTCACGGAAATCCTATATCGCGCAGGCTGAGTTATTTGCGCAACAGTCATACTAAAACTGCCGTCAGGGGCAGTAGCCCACTGGAACATGTCTGGTTGAAGAATCCTTCCTTGTCTTTTTATGATAAGGAACATTCTACTCCGAACCACAAAGTTTGACATATTGAATGAAATAAAATGTTTATTTAAGTACCAGAATTGTAGCACAATATTTAGGTCGGTAAAATTTGGTCAAATTAGCAACAAACAAAATAATAGGCTACATTATTAAAATACTTGAAATTGCAGTTGGTATGATGTAATCTTAATAATGTATATTATTTATTTATAGTCGTTAGAGTCAAGTCGAGTTCAGTGTCCCGAAATTCTGACAACCAGTCTTACCAAGAGGTATCGTATAGCAGTCGCTCTATGTAAAATACTGGTAATCAGCTGCATCCGTTAAGACTGGAAGCCGACCCCAACATAGTTGGGAAAAGGCTAAGCAGATGATGAAATTATTTATTTATATCAAAACCAAATGATTCATATTTTTGTTAGTAATACTTACAAAACTATGTAAAAATATAAAATAAAACTAATTCATGAACCTATTCGACAATAACTATATATGACAATGATACACATGTCAATTTATTTTAGGAAAATGTCAGTAGGTAATTGGTGATCAAAAGTTTTGGTAATATTTGCAGCCTATATATTGCCCTGCCAAAAAAGCATTTAAAATAAATGTTTAAAACAATTAATAAAACGTAGATCCTAAACTTTCCGCCAAAAAATGTTTAAAAAAAAATACAGCGCTCATGACATTTTAAAATTTAAAAAAAAATGCAATTTTATTTCCATAATGCTGTTGATTAAACTTCTTTCTAGAACTATAAAACTTCCAAACACGAATCAAGAAAGAATCTCCAAAACAGAAACTAGTTCAAACTTATAACTTTGTTCAGTTTATTTTAGAATCACGTCAAAGATACTTTACAACACAAGATCAAAAGCAATATCTACCAAATATTCACATCATCAAGACCTGCCTTTCTGCCCATGTCCCATATTAGTTGGGGTCAACGCATCACGGATTTTTGCATCCAGTCTCCTAATCGAATCAAATTAAAAAAGCATTTATTTCAAGTAAGTAGGCCAGTTACAGGCACTTCTGAACTGTCGAAACAATGATATACCAAAAACAATAAAAATTAAGTTTTAGTCCCAGTCATAAGGCCTAATAACTGTAAAATTAAATCCTGTATCAGACGTCACGTTAAAACTCACTCCTTTTCATATCACTCCTCACACTTAATTCATGTTTTCCACAAGTTTCCACATATTTATGTATCGTTTTACATCTTCTAACAACAAACCTTCAAAGAAAAAACTTCTTCTCCTACGAACCTCCTTGAAAACAATACAGAGTGCATTTACCTCCAGTAGTGTACAAACTCGAGATCTTAGCACAGTGCAGTCTTTAGACCCAGCCTGGCTGGCTCGGATCGAACAAAATCAATACAATACGACTGTTTTTAACGTGTACGTCCATCTCTACGTGTAGGTGTAGCTACGGAAGCGAGGAGCAACAGTTAGTGTACACCTGCAGGGTATTGTGGATGTTGGGAGATTGTTTTCTTGAAGATTGGTGTCTTTTCCAGTGTTTGTTCTTGGTGATGTTGAATGAATCAATCAATATCAATTCTGGACGTATTTCTTCAATGTGTAAAGAGCGTGAGCTCTAAAGGTGACAAGATACACAAATTAGCATTGTAGTTTCAAAATCATTCAGCACTCTATCATTTACCTGATTCACATTAAAGCTTAGTATGATTTAAGTGAGTTTGTCCGCCGTGTCGATGGAGCGTTAGTGTTTCAAGCGCGCCTCAAAGAGATGACAGCAAAGCAGAGGGGCCTGTCAGGGCCACAGCCTGCCGGGTTTGCTCAAAAGAGATACCGCGGCCCCGGAACATAAAAGGCAATAGAGGGAACATACGTGGGTTTTAGCCAGCACAAGTCTGACTCCCCCGCTCCACCCAGAGCGAGCAAAAAAAAGTGTTCTACTTATAGGTGACAAGATACACAAACAATTGTAGTCATTGTAGTTTGACAATCATTCAGCACTTTATCATTTACTTTATATACCTCACATTAAATTTTATTTTCCCTTGTGTTGGTTTTCCCGCACTGATTCGCCGAACCTAAACAAAATGCAAGCAATTTCGCGGTCTACATTTAAAGGAATTTGCACTGAAATTCTGCAGTACAGTTTTGTCAAGTGCTCAGCCTCAATTTATAAGCCATCAGTGTTCTAAATAGGTCCACAACGAAACGTGTTTCACGCTCAAAACGTTTGGCTCACGCGTCGTCATTGAAATTTAATTAAGTAGACCTAGTTCTGTCCTATTACCATTTCTCCAATGTTTGCGTCAAGGCTATTCTATTTGTTTCACATACAATTGCAATCTATTTCAATACTTACGTTTGTAGCGTTGCTGATTTTCTTCACCATTCGTTTGGCGAAGATCAAAGCCAACTTTTGTTTTTAGGCTTCCGTACTTCAAAAGTATAAAAGCGGAACCTTTATAGGATCACTGTGTTGTCCGTCTGTCTGTCTGACAAGACCCTTTATCTCAGGAACGCGAGGAGGTATCAAGATGAAATTAAAACCATATACTAAAGTTTGTGGTACTGTTGATCTGTAAAAAAATCCACCTTCTAAGTCTACGCAGTCAAAAGATATGGCCGTTTATGTCGCAGGTTTGTACGGAACCTTCGGTGCGCGATTCCGACTCGCATTTGGCTAGTTTTTTTTAATGGGGTCATTTCTTTATTCTCCATCATTATTTGTAGATCTTTGACAGTCGTTATAACTTGTCTGTGTCCCGCAATTCTGACAAGTAATAGGTATTACCAAAGGATATCGTATTACCTAGCACTAACTGGGTTGTAGAGGTCAGATAGGCAGTCACTCCATGTAAAATAATGGTGCTTCATCCGGTTAGACTGGAAGCCGAACCGAACATACTAGGGGAAAAGTTAGGCAGATGCTGATACTAAGCTTGTCCTAGACATTCACAGCAGGATAAACTTACCAAGCGAAGCAAAGTTTAAGTCTTCTAGAAAAGAAAAAAACAAAGCAAGGGAAAAAATGTATCTATGGCCAATGTTTTAAAGTCTCTTAATTAATTACTTGTTGTACTTGAATGGTTGAAAGTAAGCTATTACTATTGAATTTTGTCAACATCAATCATTTGTCATTTTTTTTTAGAATAATGATTTGTTTGAAGATCTTCTTTTGTTGTATTTTGATCTGAATACTTCCCATTATATCCACGATATTTTTCTAAATTTTAAGTGTGAGAAAGAAAGCAGAAAGCATATTGATAACGATGTCTGGACTGAATGATTTTAAACAAACAAGAATGATAGGATGACTTTGAAATTATCATTTGCCTAACTTTTCCCCAACTATGTTGGGGTCGGCTTCCAGTCTAACCGAATACAGTTGACTACCAGCATTTTACATAAAACGACTGCCTATCTGACCTTCATAGTCCAGTACATGGTTATGCGATACACCTTGGCAAGACAGGTTGTTGAGGGATCTAAGTGTTTTAAATTAGTACAAACTGTATCTGATTCGGTCACAAAAATCATCATTTTCCTGCCCTAGTCCCTTTTTATTTGGGGTCGGCCCAACACGTTTTCTTCTTCCATTCTCCCCTATCAGACGTCACGGCATCATCCACTCATTTTTCTTTCATATTCAGTCACAAAAATACGACCAGAAATTCTCATGGTAAACAATGAATTTCCATGAAAATTCACATTTATAATGCAAGTTTCTTGAACAGAAAAACTGGAAAAATTAAAAGCATGCAAAAATGGCTTGATGAATTCAACACTTGCCCCGATTCCCATGATATCAGACTTTATAAAAACTGAAGGCTCGATCGATTATCGAATTATGTACAATTTTTATACCGTACGACTTTTATGTCAATTATTTTATCGTTTATTAGTTTGGCATTACGTTTTTTTTTTGTTATGAATTCTTTTGTTTCTTGACAAAGGGGATCCCTCAACTTACAACGATGTTTTTTTTTGTTTACTACCTGGCGCCCTGGGCGATATCAAAAAACAAAATCCTATGTGTTATTCCAGACCATATTCTACCTCTGTGCCAAATTTCATCAAGATCCGTTCAGCCGTTTTGACGTGAAAAAGTAACAAACATCCCTACAGCCATACATCCATCTATCCTCACAAACATTCGCATTTATAAAGTAAGATATTTTAATATTTTATTTAATTTTTTGTTGTGGCGTGTTCCAAAAATATTTTCTTTCTTTCTTTTATACTTGAAAATATTGGGAAATCCTTTTTTCGTGTCATTTATACAGTTGTGTATTAGGAATACTAAGGAATAAAAAAAACTACAAAAACTATGCAACGTTTGACGTAACAATAATAGTTTTTTTTTTAATGGGGTCTAGTCTCATAAATCATAAAGAAAGCAAGATTAGGTTACAAAATCCTTACTATATAATATTATAAATGATGATGATGATGATGAGTTAGTTTGTTTGTTTGTTACCTCTTGTCAGTCAAACGTGTATCTTTGAGCTCAGAGATTAGTGGAAGAAAATATGAGATTTTATGGTGATATAATGTTTTTAGTAGCCTGTGGCTTACTAACTGGCGCTCTGGTCTATCTTGAGGTAAATCCTTACTAATATTATAAAAGCGAAAGTGAGTTTATTCGTTTGTTACCTCTTCACGCCTAAATGGCTTAACCGATTTTGATGAATTTTGGTACAGAGATAGTAGGGACCATGGAGACGGACATAGGCTATTTAAAAAAAAAGAGTTAAAAATGAGGGAGAAAGAGGGAAAAAAGGGAAAACTTAGCATTGCTATTACATTACCTATTGTAAGGCGCTGAAGCAAAAACTACAGGCGGCAGGTACCTGCAAATCAGGAAAGGGGAACTGTCTTATCCCGATTTAACGCGGGCGAAGCCGCCGGCGAAAGCTAGTAACTTTAATAAATTAACAAAACATTATTTTTGTTAAATTAATTAAGATAATTATTATTTATTTCGTTTATGAGTATGTGAATGATTAAAAATAAAGCCACACAAAAAACAGCCAAGTGCGAGTCGGACTCACGCACCGAGGGTTCCGTAGGTACATAAACATAGGACTTAAACGGCTAAATATTTTGACTGCGTAGACTTGAGGATTTTAATTTCAACTCGATACTACTTACTTTTCGAGATAAAAGGGACAGAAAGGCGCACAATAAAGTGATAAGGATTCAGTTTATTAATTTCAAGGTACAGAACCCTAAAATACGGAAAATACCAAAGAAAAATAATACTACAGCAACCGAAGGCCACACCAGTAGAAACTTGCATGAATTTTGCAGCAACATAAATTATGAAACAGTAATTCGCACTAAAAATTCTGCAGGCAACGAATTATTGTCAAGCAAGGCTTGCATCTAGATCAATAAAATTCAGTGTCTGATATTGGGAATTTTGATTGTATCAACCTGGTGCATCAAAATATTCAAGGATTTTTGAACAAAGAATTAGAAGTAGGGCTTTTCCTGAACTGTAACAACATAGATATTCTTTGTATCACAGAGCATTGGCTCAAAAGTCATCAACTAATTTTTAATTTTAGTAATCACCAGGTTGGTAGTTCATTCAGTAGAGTAAATGCTATACATGGCGGCGCATTAATCTTAGTAAATAATCAGCTCAAATTTAAAGAACGCAAGGATATTGTTAGCCTGTCTGTTGAGAGAACAATTGAAATAGCCTGTATAGAATTGGAGCAGTTTATCATATTAAGTGTGTATAGGCCCCCTTCAGGTTTGTATGATTGTTTTGAAAAGATAATGGATGAAGTGTTGCATAAAATCTGTACCTCAAAGAAATCTATAATCACTTGTGGTGATTTTAATATTAATTTGTTAGAAAAATCTCTGTTAAGTACTAAAATTATAAGCTTGTTTCAGTCATACAATCTTGAAAACAAATTTTTGGAGCCCACTAGAATAACCCAGACTAGTGCCACTTGCCTAGATAATATTTATACAGATATTATACCAACCCACAAAGTAATTATTAACTTATTAGATTCAGATCATTGCGGGCAACTGATCACAATTCCAAATGTAAACAAAAAAGTAGCTAAAAAGGATATCATTGTTAACCCAAAAACTAAAAGTCGCCTAGAAACTTTTAAAATTAAACTCTCGACTAAATTACCACTTTTGTCAACTAATGATGACCCCAATCAACAGTATAACAATTTTTTTAGTATGTATTGCACACAGTTTAGTACCACATTTGTTCCTAAGACTATCTCGGTTAATAATAACGCTTCTTTCAATGACTGGGCCACCATTGGTATTCATAAAAGTAGAAAACGGCTATATGAGCTGTATGAAGAGCGAATTTGTATTAATACTGTAGAATTTAATTTGTATGTTAAAAATTATTCTAAAGTTTTTAAAAAAGTATGTGCTATAGCTAAGTCACATTATTTGAGTTCAAAAATTAAAAATAGTAGTAACGTAATTAAAACGACTTGGAACATTATTAATAGCGAAGCAGGAAGGTCCTGCAAGCGAAGTAGTGACTACAGCCTTGCTATCGACGATAATATCATAAAATCAGATACTCAAGTTGCTACAGCTTTTGAAAATTTCTTTGCGGATATTCCTGTATCGACTACTAAAGCGCTGGACTCGTCACCTGCTGCTGCAGATGCTTTACTAAAGGAAAACGTTCCATTCAATGATTCCGAATTTAATTTTCAATATGTCAATTGTAATGATATAATTAAAACGTTTCATATGTTAAATGTTAAGAAGACCGCTGATCTATGGGGTCATTCTGTGGACGTTGCTAAGTCCATTATAACCATTGTAGCTCCTTCTCTAGCTGTTATATTTAATGATTGTATTGACCGCGGTGAGTTTCCTGATCTAATGAAAAATAGTAAAATAATACCATTGTTTAAATCGGGTAGTACATCAGACCCCACTAACTATAGACCAATTTCTGTGCTACCAACTTTTAGTAAAATTTTTGAAAAAATAATTTTGGAACAAATGCAAAGATTTTTCAACAAACATAAGTTATTGCATAATAAACAGTTCGGTTTTACAAAGGGTCGTTCAACTACTGATGCCGGTGTTGAACTTTTAGGACACATTTATAATGCCTGGGAAGATAAATGCGATGCTTTGGGCATTTTTTGCGATTTGTCCAAGGCTTTCGATTGCGTTCTCCATAAAACATTAATCAGGAAACTACACCACTACGGAATCCGGAACACCTCTCTGAATCTTCTTACGTCATATTTGAGTGGTAGGATTCAAAGAGTTGATGTTAACGGGAAAAGATCTCCCGGATCTGTAGTAAGAATGGGAGTACCACAAGGCTCAATTCTTGGCCCTTTTTTGTTTCTTATTTATATAAACGACTTGCCTTACCTCATAAAGGATAATCATGATGTAGTGTTGTTTGCAGACGACACTTCTCTTTTATTTAAACTAAAACGTCAGCAGCTAGCTACTGACGATGTTAATAGCGCTCTGGCAGTGGTTGTTAATTGGTTTAACGTTAATAATTTACTTCTGAATGAGAAAAAGACCAAATGCATTAAGTTTACGTTACCTCATGTTAGACAAGTGGAAACTAGTGTACTTATCAAGGATGAAGAGTTGAAACCGGAAGATAACACAGTGTTCTTAGGCTTAACTTTGGATGCTAAGCTTCAGTGGGGCCCTCATATAGATAAGTTGTCAAAAAAACTTAGCTCTGCAGCATACGCCGTCAGAAAAATTCGTGATTTGACTGATTTAGAGACAGCCCGTTTAGTTTATTTTAGTTATTTCCACAGTGTGATGTCGTATGGTATTCTCTTGTGGGGCCATGCCGCCGATATTCAGTCAATTTTTATTTTGCAGAAGAGGGCAATTCGATCAATTTATAAACTAAGTCCCAGACACTCCCTCAGAGAAAAATTCAAAGATATTAATATACTTACTGTGCCCTCTCAGTTTATTTACGAAAACCTTTTGTACGCGCATAAAAATATAAAATTGTTTAAAAAATACAGTGATATCCACAACATAAATACGAGGAACAAACATAAATTTGTTGTTCCAGCAACGAGGCTCAAAAAAATAGGGGGTACGTTCACATGCCAATGTATACGTTATTATAATAAACTCCCAAACGATGTTCAAACACTAAGCCTCAATAAATTTAAATCTTTTGTAAAACGTAAGCTATCTCTGAAAGCTTACTATAATGTTAATCATTACCTTGAAGATAAAAAGGCTTGGGATTAAGCTGCTCCAATTTAATTTGCTCAGTGAGTGTCAAAATTTTTCTTTGTTTCATTTATTTATTGTTTATTCCTTTATTTTATACACTGACATTTGATGATTTGACATTATTATTTATATTTTATTAATTTTTAATTTTTTTATACTTTACATTTTTTTTTATTATTATTTTTGATTTGTGACATTTTATGATTTCATTATGATCTCATTAATTTAATTTTGTAAATATTTTCTAGTCTGTAGTTGTTTATTGTAAATGTGAGGACCATGTGGACCATAACTTTTATTTACTTTGTTTGTTTTTGACGATTGTCTGGCAGTTTGAGTACTATAAGGGACCTACACAAATGTCCTTTTTTTTGGTATTGTTCGTCGTTTCGTTGAGCTCCTTGGGTTTTGAGTCGAGCTACACGATAACTGACAAATGCGTGCACTGACTGGACAGGTCCACTCAATCTGTGTGGTGCTTTCTTAAAAAGACCATTTCAGACACTAGTCTGCATAGTCCTCATGTAAGTTGACCAAGATATTTTGTCTGGACCTTAAAAGAGACTATGACCTCTGAGTTTGTTTCGGCTGTTTCTTCTCAGAGTAGTCGGATACGAAACACCGACCTCATCTAGTTTAAAAAAATAGACGTGTAAAAGTGTTTGTGAAAACCTACTTGCAAAATAAACATCATTTATCATTTATCATTTATAGGATATTGTATTCTAGGTCACATATCTGTGGGACTGATGTAGATGTCATGCAATAATATACATGAATGTTATTGCAATATTTATCTTACTTATATTATAAATGAGGATGTATGGATGTTTGTTACTCTTTCACGTCGAAACGGCTGAAAGGATCTTGATGAAATTTGGCTCAGAGGTAGATTATGGTCTTTAATAACACATAGGATACTTTTTTTTTCGATATCACGTGGGCGAAACCGCGGGCGTCAGCTAGTTGGAAATAAAACTTTGTTTTGTTGAATTTTGGGCTATTTTTAAAAACAATTTTACTAACCGACTTCAAAAAATGAGGTTCTCTATTTGACGTATTTTTTTAAATGTTTGTTAAGCGATTTCTCTGTCAATTCTGGGCCGATTTACAAAATCCTTTTTTAATCGAAAGGCTATATTGCCGAAGGAATCCTATATCAATTTTATCTATAAATATATATCTTGGGTACTTTAAAAGTTATTTCCTACTAGCTTTTGCCCGCGGCTTCGCTCGCGTTAAATTCGGGGTAACACAGTTCCCCTTGCGCCTTATTGATTTGTAATAGCAACGCTAAGTTTTCCCTTTTCTTCCCACTTTCTCCCTCACATCCCAAATTAAAAAAAAATAGCCTATGTCCGTCTCCTGGTTCCCAACTCTGTTCCCTCCATCTCTGTACCAAAATTCTTCAAACTCGGTTTAGCCATTAAAGCGTGAAGAGGTAACAAACAAACAAACTCACTTTCGCTTTTATAATATTAGTAAGGATAATTAATATTTTTCTTCTAATGTAGGTATATGGATGATATGCTAACCTATATCGTTTATTAGCAATGGAAAATGAATTCTTGATAAGGTTTTGTGTCAGATATCAGCTTGCCACAACTAAAAAAGCTGACGTGATAAGTTTGTTAAGCCGATGGCAAAAAAAAAAAACGAAGAATCAATCAATTTTTCATCACAGGCTTCTGGAAGCAATTTTTTCCGGCTTTTTATTGTGGAAGTCGTTTTTTTTCATCTTTTTTGTATTTGATATTATTTCTGTTTGTAAAATTAATGATGATGAAGATGGAGTATTATAGAAAAAAGAAAAAGGATTTAACAAAGTGAATTGAAAACTGTATTTGTGCAGTTTTAAGTTACTTACTTAAACTACGAACCAAACTAATACGTACAATATTTTTTGGCATAGCAATAACTTAACTATAAGCCAACTGCTTAACTAAGACCGTGCCTGAGATAGCTTTTCGGTACGGTAGTTGTTGTGTCATGATTCGAAGGCTCAGTCATTGACCGCTTGGTGAACATCAACACACTTCCCACAACGCGTAGTAGTTGGCCTATAACTCAAAAAAGAAAAAAAATTGAATAAAAAAACGAAAAAGGAATCCTATGATGGGATTACCTTTACATAGCAAAATAAAAATAGCAACGCTACAACTCTATTTCAATCGAATACCAGAGACAAAGCAAATAGTCCACTTAAAAAGACCTTTTTATAGACTGAACTTTTCATGGGAACTACCATATGTCATGAGGTAAACGGCTGCCATAGACAACTTTAGTTTTTAATTATCAAAAGTGGCCTGTCTTTTCGTTACGTTGAAGTTTTCTTTGTTTTGAGTGAGGCTGTTATTACTAGCTCAGAATATACGAGTTCTGTGTAGGTTGTAAGGGTAGTTTAGGTAATAGGGTTAAATGACATAAATGCGTTAGTCTTAGAATAAATTTTAAACGTTTGCTTTGCTCTTTTTTTGGGGAAGCGATATCAGACGGAATGTTAGACGTATACTGACTAAAATCCACCCATGTTTCTTCTATTGCCCTTTACGTTCTGGGCCCGTGGTATCACTTTCAAACAACCTGCAACCACGGCAGGTGGTGGCCCCGAAAGGCCCTTTGACCCTTAGCCCTTTGAGGCGCGCGTGGAACACTATTTATCTATTTATGTACACACAAAACACATACGATGGAAAAAAATACATACAGACGAAAGAGCACAAAGGTATTGCTTATTTCATATAGAAAACTTCCAGCAGACCACTAACGCGCCGTCGACACGGCCTGTCGTCAATAGACGGGCGGACGGTGAGCTACCCATTGCTCACAGGGCGGACGGTGAGCTACCCATTGCTCACCGTTCACAGGCCCGCATGTACGGTGGCCGGGAGTCGTCTCGCGGCGCGACGCTCGGGGTTGCTTTGTCCCTTGAATAGCTTTAGTTTGTAGTATATTCAACTGTGTAACTAGAATAGGAAAGAATTCACGAAGAATAACCGTGTCTATGAAGAACAAGGCTAACTTTAACTCGCGTGATGATCGAAAAAAAAATTCTTTCTCTCCCCTTTTCTTCCCCTTTTCTCACTTTTTTAGCCTATGTCCGTCTCCAAGGTCCTAACTATATCTGTACCAAAATTTATCAAAATCGGTTTGACCATTTAGGCGTGAAGACGTTACAAACAAACAAACTCACTTTCGCTTTTATCCTTACTAATATTATAAAAGCGAAAGTGAGTTTGTTTGTTTGTTTATTTGTTTGTTTGTTTGTTACCTCTTCACGCTTTAATGGCTAAACCGATTTTGATGAATTTTGGTACAGAGATAGTTGGGAACCAGGAGACGGACATAGGCTAATTTTTATTTAAAAAAAGTGGGATATGAGGGAGAACGATGGAAGAAAAGGGAAAACTTAGCGTTGCTATTACAAATCAATCAGGCGCAAGAGCAAAAACTGCAGGTCTGCTTGGTGTGTTATACCGAATTTAACGCGAGCGAAGCCGCGGGCGAAAGCTAGTAATATTATAAGTAAGGATTTGATAGCCCATTTTTAGAAGAAGAGTATAGAATGTTAGGTCACGGTACGACCTTAAGGAGCCGGCTGTTTGTGAATGTGAATTTAAATGTTTGTAAACGCGCCCACGATACAGGAGAAATTCCAAGTGTGGGGAAACATTTAAAAATCTAAAAATGATGATGATGTCTCATGTTGATTTTCAGACAATTCCGATGATGGTAGTGGAGGAGTGTTTTGGTATATATCGGTGATGAGCCAAGACACAATACTACCTACTACTGCTTATTTGTAAGTTACTTGAGTTGTGCAAGGTTGTATTTTTGCTTTCTTGAATAAAAAAGTTTTTTTTTGTTGGTTCACCAATTAACTAAAAGGGTTATCAGATGGCTTGACTTTAGGCAACTGTTATAATTCAACTTTAGACGAGAACTCTTGTACATGTACAACCTAAGATTTGCCGATCAATACTATGTTTAAGACTCAAATGACAGTTTTCTTTAAGATTAAAATAATCTCGATCCAATGCTTCCTGAACCTGTACCCGAGGTACACCACCTGTGGCTTCGTAAATTTAGTGTATTTCCATCCCTCTCACACTCACCAAACACCCCTCTACCCATCTCTTTTACTCCTGTTTTCACAAATAAGTTGCATCCGAAAACAAAATAGAAAACCTTTAGATAGTACAAAGGAGACTGGTCTTTATTCTTGAAGAAGGAAGGGGTGAAATGGCGTGTATGTGAGTAGACTGAAAATTCTTTGTCAGGCGTACTGAAAGTTTCAGCGCTGTAGGAAATGCACCGAGCTGTATACTCTGATTGTAATATAACGCAATTTAAAATAAACAGGGATGGGTAAGAGTCGATTGTATAAACTATAAACTTTTGAGGTAATTATGACCCAAAAATCGCTATCGTATGATTTTTGACAGATTATATTTTTGGGGTATTCTTTAATATGAAAGTAATCGTAATCATTTTGTCTAGTGACAGACAAAATACACATTAAATAAGATAAACTTGTATGGCAATAAAACTCTTTCATTTTCTGATAACTAAAGTAACTACCGTTTTCTTTTGAGAAGGGAAATCATCAAATAACTTCGCGCAGTGTCTGACTTGTACAGACTAAAACCCGTCCATGTTCATTCTTTTGCCCTGTATGTTCCGGGGCCGCGGTATCTGTTTCGAACAACCTGAAACCCCGACAGGCAGTGACCAGTCTTACATCATTAGATTTACAATAACATTATTAAATTTCAAAAAACTACTCACATTATCTCTTCAGAGATCTTCTTTTGACGACACGGTTGGCGCAGTGGCTGTTAGTTGTTCCAGGTCTGGCTGTTTGTGTAAGCTTAAATATTTGTAAGCGCAGCCACGGCACAAATAACTAGTGTGGGGCAACGTTTAAAAAAAAACGTTTTTATCTATTTTCCACTAACTAACATACATCCATAGGTTCTAAATTATTCATAAACATAAGCTCTCTGGATCTTGTTGTGTCCGAAAAGAAATAAATTCTATGCCATTCTATTCTATATACTAATTAAATATAAACATGTCTAACCTCTAAAACATTGGCACATCGTTGCTAAAACTAACAGCTTAAGGAGAAAGTATATTTACTTTGACCCTTAACCCGTCATAACTTTATAATACCAGCATCATTAAAATTTAGAAAATAACCGCTTTAGCTGGTAACCGTTACTTTTAACGTTATTAATGTTTTGCGTACAAGTTTCAATACTTGCTTATGCTACTGAGTTGATTGTCTCGTTGTCGCGACATCTGAGCATGAGGGACTGGGGTTGATTGCCGTGTTATGCAAAGTGCTATTGGGTTTTTCATTCAGACAATCCTAAGTAGCAGCCACAGGTTCTAGATTAGTGCCCAGTTGATTAATAATAAAAGAATGTGCTCGCCCCTAGATTGATAGACAAAATCATAGGGAAGCCCAACCAAAAAAAAAACAACGCTTGAAAAAATTCCCTCCAAAAACACCTGTTACTATAACGTTAATTATCGTTATAAAGTTATATCGATAGCGTGACATCACTGGCTCGGTAACCGGGTTGCATTTCACGGGCAAACTGCTGTTGTCCCGGCTTAATCTTTAAACGAGTTTGTTCCAATTCGAATTCAGACCTGGAAATTACTAAAACGATTCAAATGCCTTGCCTAGGTTATCATTGACGAGGAATATTTTAATAGATGTTTAATTCTTAGAGGATCTTTGGATTAAGATGTGCTAAATGTGCTTGCCTAGGTTTTTTTCTTTTCTTTTAAAGAACGTTGCCCCACACTAGGAATTTCTCCTGTATCGTGGGTGCGTTTACAAACATTTAAACTCACATACACAAACACCCAGACCCGAAACAACTATCTGCAGGTCATACAAATATTTGTTCCGTGCGGGAATCGAACCCGCGACACGCAGCGCAGCAGTCGATCGCTCAGCCACTGCACCAACCGTGTCGCCAAGGTTGGTTCAACAATGGGTGACCACCCGTTATATTGATCAAGTTTCCTCCGTGCCTCGGAAAGCACGTTAAGCCTTTGGTCCTGGCTCTTATAAGTGGAATTTTCACACATATTCTCACTCTTTGGAGCTATTTTAAGCAAACATCTTCATTTATTTTGAAAAAGACCTTAAGCCACTCCTTTTTAGATCAATCTTTGTCTCCAACAATGAACGTTTTATGTAACCTCTATTCTTTTCAATTCTGTGCCTTCCAGAAACATCTCATTACTAGCCGAGACAACAGGAATCTGCAGCCTTGGCCCCCCATCTAAAAATGTTGCTTACTACCTTCGGATTATTTAGAAGAGTTAAAGTTACGTGTGACGTCACGCGTTGCTGCATTTTTTCGGAACGAGTGACGTCACACGTATCTATAACGAGCTATATCTTTGTAATTTTTGGTCTAATTTACAAATAAAACAATTCGTGTCCCTTATTTTTGAATACTCTAAAAGACGGACTAAATAGTATGTAATTACTTTGAACCTGAAAACTACCCTATTCAAGGCCCCCACAGGTTGATGGCAATAGGCTCGCCGCCATTACATAGGACTTAAACGTAACTAGCAAAATGTTGATGTACTAATTAGGTACACCTCCACTAAACCTCTCGGGAATTACAAGCATAAAGTTGTGTTATTAACCTCATAAATTCCATATAGATAAAATACTAGCTTTCGCCCGCGGCTTCGCTCTCGTTAAATTCGGGGTAACACAGTTCCCCTTTCCTGATTTGATTAGGTACCTGCTACCAGTAGTTTTTGCCCTTGCGCCTTATTGATTGTAATAGCAATGCTAAGTTTTTCCTTTCTACCCTCATTCTTTCCTCATTTCCTACTTAAAAAAATAAAATAAAAATCTTTCTCTCCCCTTTTATTCTCTCTTTTTCACTTTTTTAGCCACGAGCTCCCCTCTCCCTCCATCAACTTGTTAAATTATCATCATCATTTGCTTACCCTATTTCCATTACCAAGCCAGCCTACGCTACTGGCCGCCATAGTGAGACTGACCAAAAATTCGTTTCTCTGCATCAAATAACTTCAAAGCAAAGTTTTCCCAGGAAGGATACTAACTTAACAAAATATTGTATAACCATAACGGGCTCAAAACAAACGGGCATACCGCTAGTGAAAGCTTCACCTTTGCTCTTAGAAACTATACGCGTCGCCCAGTGAATCTGTAATTTGTAAATCGTATATATGAGAATTTTTACCGCTGTGTGATATTGAATCCTTACTAATATTATAAAAGCGAAAGTGTGTTTGTTTGTTACGTCTTCACGCCTAAATGGGTAAACCGATTTTGATGAATTTTGGTACAGAGATAGTTGGGACCCTGGAGACACACATAGGCTAAAAAGTGAGAAATGAGGGAAAAAGAGGGAAGAAAAGGGGAAAAATTTGCTTTGCTATTACAATAAATAAGGCGCAAGGGCAAAAACTACAGGTAGCACGTACCTGCAAATCAGGAAAGGGGAACTGTGTTAGGTACCCCGAATTTAACGCGAGCGAAGCCGCGGGCAAAAGCTAGTAATTCATATTTCCATTAGATTCGTAAGACAATGCAAGGTTATGTAGATATTCTGAAAACTGATAAGAAAACATTCAATACAAACGAGTTTGCGAATGTATTTGGGAGCTCGTTCCTCACAGTTTAGAATAAATGATTTCATCATCATCCTCCTGCCCTTTTCTATTAAATAACTTCCCCCACTCTGGGCGGAGCGATGGGGAGTGTCAGACTTTTACTGACTAAAACCCATCCATGTTCTTTCTTTTGTCTTTCGTGTTCCGGGGCCGTGGTGTTTTTTGAACAACCCGCAAATCCAGCAGGCATTGGCCCTAGAAGCCCTTGATATCATTTTGAGGCGCGTATGTAACATGTACGCGCCGTCGATACGGCACATCTTTATGCCCTTATACCATGTTATTTGGGGTCGGCGCAACACGTTTTTTCTCGCATTCTCCACTGTCCAATTAGCCTAGTCCTCCAATAGCCATGCTTTCATTTACTGTTTTTTCCTTTATAATATCATGCTTCACACAATCCATCCACATTTTCTTTGGTCTTTCTTTATATTCATAATTCTTGTAATCACATGCGCTACGTCCCTTCTCATTATATGTCTATTCCAAGTCGTTATATGCTCATTTCTTACTTTATCTATTTAAGTCACTCCACACATCCATCTCAACATTTTCATCTCTGCTGTAGCCAATCTTTTTTCATCTATCTTACGAAGCAGGCAGATTCCGATTCATATAGTACTTACGACGGATCGAATCATTGGCTTGTATGGACTAAATGATTAAACAGTAAATATATACATATGTATTACATAAAAATCTAGCCACGAAATAAATGACAATAAGGTAAGCAAACGAATACTTGACAATTAAATTACTTTATAAAGAACAAAGACATACTTACACAAGTAAAACGCATCTAACAATATTCTAACACACAATTTGATATCAAAACTCATTTAGTGTAGCTTTTTATCATTTTAACTTATCTCACCCACGCTGTAGGTACCGATAAAACGAGTTATCTAAAAACAAAATGGCCTCCTATCTGTCATAGTAACAATCATTGGCCTAGACGATTTACTAGGAAGCTACGCGCCAGTTTTGACATTGCCGGTGACCTTGCACAGAGCGCGGCGATTGGACGAAAATTCAAGATGGCGACCGGCGCTAACGCAACCAGTGTCATTGTTTCTGTTAGTTAATTAAATGACCGGTTTCGTGCGTTTTTCAAACGATGTAAATTCGTGTTGATAATTTTGTTTTGCATGACAATAACATTGTCTTTGTATTTCGTATGGCTATCTACCTATTATAAGCTTGTTATGCATATTATATGTTTTTGTTCTACCATGGTCTTGCGATATTTGTTGTTTTTTTTATGAAAACATGTGTTTATATTCCTTTTCAGGGTGTAGTCTATGGAATTCAATGGGTCATTGTGTGAGGAACCGACCATAAATAAACACATGACCTCAATCTTCAATCCCATGAAAGGTTCCTCGATTATTAAAATTTTGTTGACAAATTCTTGTTAACTACGATAAACTCCTTTTTTTTTGCCGATGAATATTTTGTGAGAGTTCAGTAATGATGGCAGTAGTTTCCTAAACGTATTTTTCCACGCAGAGCAGGATTAACCGTTTAGCATGCTACAGGTCATTATAAACCCTGCTGGGATTACATCTACCGGGGTTGCACCTGCCGGGGTTGCGGGTTGTTCGAAAGATAAGACCGCAGTCCCAGAACATAAAGGGAAAAGATGAAACATATGTGGGTTTAAGTCAGGAAAAAAAGTTCATCATAAATACAATACACTTGATAACATCTACAAGTCAGTGTTAGATAGAAAAGCGTTTTATCTTATACTCACGTTTTACTGACGAAGGATTTATTAATCCAGCATGTAACTGTGTAACTGCCCCTCTGGTGCCCAGGATTCATCATATTAGGTATGCCTAGCCTTTTACCAACTCTGTTGAGGTCGGCTTCCAGTCTCATCTGATGCAATGGACCACCATTATTTTAAACTAGCTTTTGCCCGCGGCTTCGCTCGCGTTAAATTCGTGGTAACACGGGTTTCCCTTTTCCTGATTTGCAGGTATTTTTCGCTGGTATCAAAGAGTGTTTACCGATTTTTAGCTTCCTACCTTGAAAACTGCGAAGTCCCATATGTAATTGCTCGCCCTTTTCTCACTTAAAAAAAAGCCTATGTCCGCCTCCAGGGTCCCAAATGTCCCTGTACCGAAATTCGTCAAAATCGGTTTTGCTATTTAGGCGTAACAAACGAACTCACTTTCGCTTTTATAATATTAGTAAGGATGAAGCGACTACCTATCTGACATCCACTAACCAGTTAGTTCTGGGTAATACGGTACCACTTGACAAGGTCTGGTTGGCAGTCTTTCACGCCACTGGCTACCTGTAACGACTGTCAAAGATCTACAAATGACAGCCGGGACGACGGCTTAACCCGTTGCATGATTGTTTACAAAAATGTAGGGTAACAATGTATGTAAACTTTGCACCCGTCTGCACACTTTGTCGCGCAAAGGTTTAATGTGCTTTCCGAATCAAGGGGGAAAAACCCCTCGCTTCCGGCCCGGGAGACGGGTGCCGCCAGACGACTCCCGGCCACCGTAGATGCGGGCCTGTGGACGGTGAGTAATGGGTAGCTCACCGTCCATCCGTCTATGGACGACATACCGTGTTGTCGGCGCGTTAGTGTTACACGCGCGCGTCAACGAGATGTCAGCAAAGCAGAGGGGCTTGCCAGAGCCTCCGCCTGTCGGGGTTGCGGGTTGTTCGAAAGATTCCGCGGTACCGGAACGTAAAGGGCAATGGAGGGCACATGGGTGGGTTTTAGTCAGTAAAAGTCTGACACTCTCCGCCCGGAGCGGGGGAAGTTATTTGATGATTTCCCACCCGCAAAAAAAGGGGGGAAACTCGATATGTTCGATGAGATCAAGATCGATCCGATTGGTTCCCTATTATAATTTAGCTTCGAGTTTCTCGCTCTCGTCCAAGGTTTCATGCAAACGTATCTAATTAATTAATTATTCATACCAGTAGCTACCAAGCCTGATGGTAGAAGTTTATTTTTATATGATTCTACAAGATAATTACAAGTTAGTGGCCAGTTTGAGCTAACTTAGTCAACTGCAATTACAGAAACTGTTTTAACGTTTGTCTTGTCTATGTAGCTGACTGCGGAAAGGACGTTTATGTTTTTCGAGTGTATGTAGGTATGAGAGTATGTCTGTAAGTATACAAGTTTGACGGCACGGTTGGCGCAGTGGTAGAGCGATCGACTGCTGCGCTGCGTGTCGCGGGTTCGATCTCCGCACGGAACAAATATTTGTACGACCTACAGATAGTTGTTTCGGGTCTGGTTGTTTGTGTATGTGAATTTAAATGTTTGTAAACGCACCCACGATACAGGAGAAATTCCTAGTGTGAAAAACAGCCAGTTCATCACCACCTACTAAAATTAAAAATCTTTATCACCATGTGCATAGCATTTTATTTATTTAAAAGAATGCGAGTTAACAGTGTAACCAAAACTGTGCAAAAATTCTAAAATCTTGACACTAATTTTAGGAACAAAAAATATATATATTTTCCCAACTATGTTTGGGTCGGCTTGCTATCTTACCATAACACCAGTATCTTACTAATCCTTACTAATATTATAAAAGCGAAAGTGAGTTTGTTTGTTTGTTTGTTTGTTACCTCTTCACGCTTTAATGGCTACACCGATTTTGATGAATTTTGGTACAGAGATAGTTGGGAACCAGGAGACGGACATAGGCTAATTTTTATTTAAAAATAGTGGGATGTGAGGGAGAAAGAGGGAAGAAAAGGGAAAACTTAGCGTTGCTATTACAAATCAATAAGGCGCAAGAGGAACTGTGTTACCCCGAATTTAACGCGAGCGAAGCCGCGGGCAAAAGCTAGTATGTATTATAAATGCAAATATTTGTGAGGATGTATAAATGTTTGTAACTTTTTTACGTCAAAACGGCTGAAGGGATCTTGATGAAATTCGGCACAGAGGTAGATTATGGTCTGGAATAACTCATAAGATACTTTTTTTCGATATCACGCGGGCGAAGCCGCGGGCGCCAGCGCCGCGGGCGCAAAGCGACTGCCTATCTGACCTCCACAACCCAGTCAATAGCTGTATATTACGATACTCCTTGCTAAGACTGGTTATTAGACATTCATGTCACTGACTACCTTTAACGACTGTCAAAGACCTACAAATAACAGCCGGGAACAACAGCTTAACGTGCTTTGGGTAGTTATGTAATGAGTGGTCACCCATCCACGGACCAACCTAAGCAAGCGCAGCTTAACCTAAACGCCGAGCCGATTATTCATTTTCATTTCGGCAGTTGGCTTAACTAGGCTTATTCGGCACAGCCGTAAGACACACAATATAAGGTTCTTTTTATAGTTCCGTGCTCTCTTTTTACAGTACTGATATCAACATCTGTGTGACTCGTCTCTTAGTTATTATTTTGTTTTTGCAATATTTTTTTTTACTCTTGTGTAGATTCTTTTCTACAAATTCGTTGTGAATGAGTGGACATGGTTGGCCTTGTAGATTCTTAGACGCTTGTTAACTTTTGTTAACGTATTATTTTATTTTACTTTTTGTAAAGTAAGCAATGACTTATTGTCGGGCCTACGCTGTCCTCTCATAACTCTGTAACAACAACATTGTAAAACCAAATGATTTTAAAAGAGTAACCATGGAGTTTCTTGCCGGTTCTTCCCATAGGAAACGACCAACCCGAACCGTGCATCTTTTCTCGACGTTTTATGTGAAATGGCCTATGTGAAATAAAAATATTTTGATTTTTGATTTTGAAAGAAATAGACGGAACCCTTATTAGATCACTATGTTGTCCGTCTGTCTGTCTTTCAAACCCCTTTATCTCAGAAACACGTGTAGTTATCGAGTTGAAATTAAAACCATACACTCAAGTCTGTGGTCCTCTTGTGCTGTGAAAAAATCAACTCTCTTCTAACCCTTTACCTACACCCGAAGAAAAAAAGTTGCTTATATTTAAGAAAAAGTTGATTAAAGGCATTTCTAGGAGTTTATGGTAGCTATAAAAAATGCAAAAAAAAAAACTAGAATTTTAAATTTTCCTGAAAAGCTGCCCTCACGATCGTGACACTTAGGTAGGTACTTAGACTATTGTGAGACTCACAATAGTCTAAGTACCTAGTTTGCGCAGTCAAAAGATATAGTCGTTTATGTCACAGGTTTCTACGGAACCCTCGGTGCGCCGTTTTTTTTTGTATTTAAAACTAGCTTTCGCCCGCGGCTTCGCTCGCGTTAAATTTGGGATAAGACAGTTCCCCTTTCCTGATTTGCAGGTACCTGCCACCTGTAGTTTTTGCCTTAGCGCCTTATTTATTGTAATAGCAATGCAAAGTTTTCCCTCTTTCTCCCTCATTTTTCACTCTTTTTTTAAAATAAATAGCATATGTCCGTCTCTAGGGCTCCAACTATCTCTGTACCAAATATCATCAAAATCGGTTTAGCCATTTAGGCGTGAAGAGGTAACAAACAAACAAACTCACTTTCGCTTTTATAATATTGGTAAGGATTTACCTCAAGATAGACCAGAGCGCCAGTTACAAAGCCACAGGCTACTAAAAACATTATATCACCATAAAATCTCATATTTCCTTCCACTAATCTCTGAGCTCAAAGATACACGTTTGACTGAAATTATCTTAAGTCTCCCTTTGACGGTAAAGTGGCGCTTCATATTTTCGCCAGGCCATTTAAAACTTGCTCTAGCGAAATAATATTTTAATATTATTTTTTGCTACTTTAAAATAAATGTGGTTCTTTTATTTTGCTGTCTTTAACGCCTTGTTAATTCCAAGTTTTGAAGTGTTTAAGATTTTATATAGGTATCTAGATCTGAAAATGTTAAATTTCTAGTTACGGTATTTTTCTTTAGAGACAGCCATCTTATAGCTCTTTTTATTGGTAAGGGAGAATCCCTTAGAAGTCATATAAGTACGTGGCATTAATAAATTATATTATCATCATTATATTAATAATTATAAAGAATACATGTCTATTAAATAAAATAAAAAACAAAAAATCAACTCAATCTAACAAAAAGTCATTTAAAAAAATTAAATGTAAAATGTCAAATAATAAAAACGAATAAAATTCCATCCCTGCAAAAGAAATCAACAAAAAAAAACAGTAATTGATAAGAGCAGTGTTTTTTTATATAAAAACTTTGTCCCACCGTATAAATTTTTCCTGTATTGTGGGTGCGTTTACAAACATTTAAACTCACAAACTGAAACAACTATTTGTAGGCCATACAAATATTTGTTTCGTGCGAGAATCGAACCCGCGGCACGCATCGCAGCAGCCCATCACTCAGCCACTTGCGCCAACCTTGCCGTCAATTCCAATATAGGTCCCAAAGTTCATGTTTGAACTAATTAACTTTACATAGTTATTTGAGTTTCACTAATTTAGCATCAGCATCTATTCATGGACATGATAGAAATTATCCTTCAGTAACTCGCTTAGATTAGAGAGCAGTTCTAAGAGACCCACTGAACAGAGAAATGAGACATTGGTCTTGTGACCTAGTTCCATCTTAATATGGAACCTAACGAGTGCATTAGGTTCCCCCAAAGATACATCAAGTCCTTAATATTCTCCTAAGATTGTCTATACCTACTTAAAGTAGACAAGAAAGAATCTCCATGACCACAAAAAAAAAACATACTAAACTAATCTCCCTTTTGTCTCAATATTCCCATACACGATTTTAAACTCTACACCCTAAACAATTCAGCACAATATAGAAATATATCCAATAATTAAAGTGAAGGTAGGATATAATAAGGCAAAAACTGCACGAAAAATTGATAAGGGGTGGTAGTGATAACGGGTGCATTCTCCCCCTTATATCGATCGGGGGCGAACCACCCCGGGTGTATAAGTATAAAAAGCGTAACAAATTTTCGTCTTAAGAAAAGGAAAAGAAAAAATGTATACAGCCACCCTGAGGGTGGACTCCCCCTGGAGGTGGAGGATGCATTTTTCTCGTGGTCTCCTCTCTCTTTCTATCCCTAAGATGTTACAAAGCTTTCTTTGTTAGGTAGGGTTAATTAGATTTTTGGTTGCCATGGTTTATATGATTTTTGGTTTACGCTATTTTTGTTTCTGCTGTTGGTTTGGACGTTGGAGTCTGTCTGATACTTTTACCGCTAATTTGTAAATATTGACTATATTATCTATGTATTTGTATGTGTGTAGTGTATGTCTGATAATTTAAGAGCAAAACGTTTCTTTAAAAACCAATCAATGAGAAACAAGTCCATGTCTTTGGCGGTAAATCAAAATGTGTTGCCATTTTTTCCTTTGTTCTTAGATGTTCATTGGTACTTAATTGGATGGAACACATGGTTTTTGTATTTTTTTTTTTAACTATTTGTGGTATATTTGCGACTGCATAGTAGTAACTATAGTAGGAAGTAGGATATTCCATCTACTACTGTATAATATTATAAATGCAAATGTTTGTGAGGAGCTTCACACACTTCAGAAATGCCATTCTAAACAATACACATCACACGGTGTGTGTCTGCTTGTAATGCAACCAGTTCGTAACATGTTACAGCAGGGATGGCGAACCTGAAGGTTCTCTACAAACTTTCGACATAAACGGCCACGTCTTTTGACTGTGTAGACTTCGACGGTTGATTTTTTCACATCTCCAATAAACTACAGATTTCAGTATACGGTTTTAATTTGAACTTGATAACTTTACGCGTTTTCGAGATAAATAAGGGTCTTGATAGACAGACATTGGTGGCCTTATTTTTTTGGGCACGCCACGCCACCTACAAAAACGGTTTTCAATTTAGTTTATTTAATAGATAAAAAGTACAATAAATATTACGAATGATTTCAAAACAGCCTTACTTACGTTTTTGGTAGAAAAATAATGTTATTTTAGTTAATAATATTTACTTACTTCAATTTTTTTTTTTTATTATTAATCCCCAAGTTCAAATTATTGACGGCACATAATATATGACTTCGTTTAACATTTCTGTGGGGAAAATGAACGCTGTTCCAAAAAGGTTCGCCATCCCTGTGTTACAGCAACATGAATGTTACAGTAACCCACATCGGCCGCCTCACTGCCCTGGTGTGACGGGACATGAAACACCATTCAAGTTGGGGTAGGCTGGGATGTGAATTGTCGTGAAATATTGAAAGTGGGAATTTGAAATAGATTTGTGTGATTTTGCGAGGGATGCGTTGGGTTTATTGACTTGCTGAGCCCTGGGTAGACTGGGATGAAAAATAACCTATCTGGTTATCCAGGGTAAAAGCTATCCATATAATACTTATTAGTGTAATTTTTTGACGCCCTGTAGTGATTTTACCTTTTTATACTTGTACATTTTTTATTCTTTATTGATTTATTTACATTTTTAAATATTTCTTTATAAAAATCATTTTAAAATATAAAAAAATAGGTACCTACATATTTTTATTATTAGTTTGTCTATTTGTAATTTGTAAATAATTAGTAGTTAATAAAATGAGAGAAATAAATGTATTAATAATTGTGACTTAGGCAGTTTACTGTTTAATACTGACGTAAAATGCCTTAGTGGCTTCAAATGGGTTTCTATTGGTATTTCTTAATGGGGAATACTAACTAGTTCTCTTTGTTATGATTTGAGTATGAAGAAATGATGGATGAACAGTGTGAATGATGATATGGTAGTAAAGAAGTTGATTGCTGAGATGACGAGATATTATTATTGTGAAGTATGAAAGAAGAAACACATGTGGCACCGACCACAAATAAATTGGTATAATTACAGGTGAATTATGATATCTTTAGTATCTTTTGTGATAATGTTTGAAGTCAAAAGCCATTAAGTCAATTATTGGTAGAAGAAACGAAAACACCAATTAAAAAAATACAATTGCCTGGTTTTGCATTGTCTTCGGGCAGACATATCCATTACAATCCATCACGCCTGTTATCTTATAAATTTTAGGCAGAAATGTATAACAACCTTCATCAAGCCACATATCTGGAGAGATTACTATGTTTGTTACTAGTTTCCGCCTGCAACTTCGTCCTCGTGGCATATAACAGTTACTTTGGGGTAACGCTAACTTTAACCCGCGTGATGATCGAAAAAAAAAATGTTTATCTCTCCCCTTTACTTCCCTTTTTCTCCCCTTTTAAAAAAATATACTAGCCTATGTCCGTCTCCAGGGTCTCAACTATCTCCGTCCCAAAATTCTTCAAAATCGGTTTGGCCATCTAAGCGTGAAGACGTAACAAACAAACAAACTCACTTTCGCTTTTATAATATTAGTAATGATTATCCACCCCATATTGAATGATTTCCCAAACACTTTCAACTCTACCCACCCCATAAAACATAAGAATCCTTGTTTAAATAATAATAAATAAATATCTTGGGACTACTCACACACGGCTATCTGATCCCAAGCTAAGCAGAGCTTGTGTTATGGTAACCAGACAACTGATATACATACTTATATAATTTATAAATACATACATATTATAGATAAATCACACCCAGACACAGAACAAACAATCATGCTCATCACACAAAGTTTGTCCTGAGTGGGAATCGAACCCACGACCTCCGGCTTAGCAGTCAGGGCCACTAACCACTAGATCAACAGGCCCGTCGAATTTATATTCGCAACAATCGCAAAAGCATGAATAACAACTTACAATGAATGTACAGGTACCTGTTGAGATAAGTCACAGATTTGATTCCTGTTTCAGGCAACTTGCCAAGCGGGTCAAGAGTATGAACGTGTATATATTTCATAGTAGATGTTTATAGTCTTGTATCAGACGAAGAATGAAGAGTAGGTAGCGGTATTTTTTGGAAGAGGGTAACTTTTTCAGGGGATGTGATTTTAGGCGTGTGTCATTCGAAAATGATATCATAACATCACAACTGTTAAGCCTAAAGAGTTTGGCAGAGGCAGTACTAAAAAGTGCACTATGATAAAATAATTAGATTATTGATTACTTCACATGTTTTGGTTGTATTTTTTATGATTTAGTAAAATCAATATTTACCATATTTCTCGCCTTTTTTAGGGATGGGATTGTAGCTAATAACTTTCCCCGCTCTAGGCGGAGCGGGGGGAGTGTCGGACTTTTACTGACTACCCATTTATTTTTCTTCTTTTGTCCTTTATGTTTCGGGCCACGGTATCTCTTTCGAACAACCCGCAATCCTATCTCCCTAAATAGATGACTCGTTCTTTTCTCGTGTATGAGCTTAATTGTAGGTGTTAATTACTGTGAAAGGAGCTCGTGGCTTAATATTAACAAGAGCTCGGGTCGATCTTCGCCCAAAAGTTCGACAGCCAGTCTTACCAAGAGTTATCGAATTAGCCAGTACTAACTGAGCTTTGAAGGTCAGATAGGCAGGTTCAATTTAAAATATTGGTATTTAGATGCATCTGTATAGACTGGAACCGGACCCCAATATAGTTTGGAAAAAGAAAGAAAGAAAGAAAAACTTTTATTTGGGACTCGCACAAAACAAGTAAAACAGTAACAAAATAAAATAGTACAGACAAGGTTATTGTCTGTGCGAGGCCAAAAAGGTCCCTGTCTCAGCATAAGCTGCGATATTTTAAGATTAAAATAACAAGAAAGATAGGCAGATGAAGAATTAGGTACAGCTACTTTTTCTTTATTTTTTGGATTGGGAAATTATCAAATAACTTCCCCTGCTCTGCTTGTACGCTTGCTGTTTTACGCGCTTGCTGTATCTCCTCCTTTAAATCCATCCAAAGGTTGTCTTGAAAAGATCGCTTTTAGCGATAAGACCGCCCATTGTGTCACCCTATTTATAAGTTGTATATTGTATTCTTGTCATTTGTATGGTATCCTTACTAATATTATAAAAGCGAAAGTGAGTTTCTTTGTTTGTTACCTCTTCACGCTTTAATGGCTACACCGATTTTGATGAATTTTGGTACAGAGATAGTTGGGAACCAGGAGACGGACATAGGCTAATTTTTATTGTTTTAAAAAAGTGGGATGTGAGGGAGAAAGAGGGAAGTAAAGGGAAAACTTAGCGTTGCTATTACAAATCAATAAGGCGCAAGGGGAACTGTGTTACCCCGAATTTAACGCGAGCGAAGCCGCGGGTAAAAGCTAGTACATAATAAAGAATATTCTATCTATCTATCTTGTCCCTTCTATCTATCTTCTTTCACCATCTATTCTATTCTATCGCCCTTTACGTTCCGGGGCCGCGGTATCTCATTAGGTACCTACTTGAATAGAATTACTGGCGTTTCGAAATGCTTGCATTGCCGTTTCAGAAACTTAGTAAACTAAAGATCAAAAGAAACTAAAACATAACTAAATACGTACATACAAATAGGTGTACAGACCGCTTAATATCCTGCTACACGTTGAAATATTCACAAGTAACCACAAAATTCAATTTGTAGTCAGAAACCCCGCTTCTACTCAGACTGAGCAGAATGAAAACACTTCGGGAGAGTAAAAAAAAGGGGAGGTTGGGGTGTTTTGTACGAGGAATTAAATACGGGTGGAAAGGGGGCAAGAAAAGTGGGAAGACGCCGGATGATTAATTATTAGTTTGTGTGTGTTACGTCCGAAGATAGGGAAGAATCGGGCGCCTGTGTGTCCAAGGGGGGGAGCTGCCCCGAAGCGGGCGATATGTTTTTATTAATTACATTGATTCATTATGTGTTATAGCTGGGTTGCTGTGATCTAATTACTTGTGTTTTAATGAATATGATTAATATCGGCAGGGATGGGATTTCTTGTTGGTTGTATGTGGTTTTCAACCCCCATAGGTCTCTATGGGGGTGAATAGTAAGGCACATAATAAATTATTTTATATTCCAAAATCTCATATCTGTGTTATTCACACTAAAGTATATCTAAACTAGCTGGCGCCCGCGGCTTCGCCCGCATGTTAATCGAAAAAAAAGTATCCTATGTGTTATTCCAGACTATAATCTACCTCTGCGCTAAATTTCATCAAGATCCGTTCAACCGTTTTGACGCGAAAGAGTAACAAACATCATCATACATCCATCCTCACAAACATTCGCATTTATAATGTTATAATTATATAGTAGGAAGTAGGATATTTGACATGCCCAGTTCATGGCAAAAGGGTCGTACCCTATTTCCTCACCGAACCTGCCCTCGATTTACGTCGCGATGAGAGACGAAAGTCGAGGGCAGGTTCGGTGATGATTTACCAACTACCCTCAATTTGACAATATGAATCGAACTCTATTATCTAACATAATTAACGATATGTAAGTATATGTACTGTTAGATATAACACTGCCTAGCTCTTTAGGGATTACATTCGTGATAATATGTTATGTTAATTCTGTTACATAAAAACATTAAATTGAATAACAAAACATAAAGGGCACTCAAATAAAAGTGAATTACTTTCATTTAAAGCTCGCAGTTTAAGTGGTTTTAATTAAATGAAGCCAACCATTAATTTTGGCAACAGACATATGCAAATTGAAATGCTTTGCAAGATAAGTTTAATTTTTATGGAGTTATACTGACAAAGAGATTGTAGCACTAGTGTGGGAATGTATAATTTTATTCCATGTCTTACATTTTAGGGTATTTTATGTACACACGACGACACATCAACCTACACAAAACCATTTTAACTTGATCTCTTTACTACGGTGTGCGATCCGTCGTAGAGAGATCAGGTTATAATAGTTTAGAATAGGTTGACCTACCGTCGTGTGTACCTAGGCTTTACTCAACTATATTAGGATCGGCTTCAAGTCTAACATCAGCTAAATATCAGTACTGCACTGGAGTGACTGGATATCTGACCTCCACAACCCAGTTAGAGCTGAATAATATGATACCCCTTTGGTAAGACTGGTTGTCAGGCTTTTTGACTGCTGACTCAAAAGTCATTTATTCTAATTAGGCTGAAAACCAGCACTTTTTGAACGTCAAGTTTGAATTATAAGAGACAATCCCACAAAACACTTGCTCTTTGCCAGTTCCTACTACTTGTAAAGGCTGTCAAAGACATACACCAGCGTCGGACACTGGTTGCCGGCAGTTTGCTGAACTGGGCCTATTTGGCGCAGCCATGAGACACCCAATAATTATCTTCATTTTGTGTTTAGTTTTAAGTTACCTATTATCATTTTAACCTCTCAAGGACCGCCATTATTTACGTCAACTCTCCGTCAAGCATCGCCGAGCGGGCTCTTATCGTAAGCGTAATCTAATTTTAAGACTTAAGTATCTTTACTACAAATAAAGTTTTAAATCGGTCGGGGTTTGGTGGCACAAATTTGTGCCAGTGGGGCTCAACGGTAATACTTGTTTACTGGCACGTTTTGTGCCGCCTGGGGCTCTAGAGGTGAAAAAGGTTTTTTTTTTCATTTTGTTTTCTTGTTTTTTTTTTCTGATGTTGTGTTCACAATAAATTTTAAAGTTAAATGTAAAGATAAACGACGTATTATCTTTTTTCCGATTTTCTTTCTAAATGACAGCCGGGACGAAGCGGTTGGTATGATATGCCCATGAACTGCAAGAGTGTTAAGCAAATGTGATCTGGAATGACTGGAAAAGCCGCTTTATTTTATTATTATTATTTTAGTAGGTACCTAGCTCATTGCTCGCGACTTCGTCCGTATGGATTTCGTATGTCGACAACAGCGCCACCTTCGGCGTCTTACTATAAGTACTTAGGTAGTTTAAAATCATCCAGGCATTTTTACAAAAATAAACAGCAAAATCGATAAAAAAGGAAATTGAAACCATAAACTAAATTCTATTTAACTAATACAATATTGACCCGAATTTGTGCATGGTTGAAAGTAAGTTCGATTTAAACATAAATTCAAACATAACCTTGATGTTACAGCAAAATCGGTAAAAAAAAGATATTGATACCATAAACTAAATTCCATTTTACAAAAAAAGTATTGACCCGAATTTGTGCATGGTTGAAAGTAAGTACGAACATAAATTCCAACGTAACCTTGATGTAAGGACGAAACGTCACCCGTTCGTACCTAGGTAGTACCTACTTACCTAGTTCGACGAGGTCGATTCAGTCTAGATTATAATATTCTGTACACTGGAAATTTCTGAATTCTATCAGAATACCAAGGTTATTTCTTCAATATCATAGTGTTTTTGGTAGGAATTTTGGGATAGCTGGCTGTTAGTTATAGATACTGACATAGATTCGATACTGAAAAAAAGAGGAATGTTACTAACGGCAGTTTTTCAAAGTAAGCATAACGTACACCGCACCGCACTTTTATTTTTAGGAACGGTTAAGAACGGTACCAAAAGCAAATTCGTTAAACAAAATCAGAATACAACAAAGACTAAATACGAACCGAACAGTACCAAAGCCCACCTATTTCGAATAAAGAATCATTGCAGCAAGACCAAAGAGACTCGAACTTTTTTTTTCATATTCCGAATTTCGAATAGCTGACATTACAATTTCAAACGTTCAGGAATGAAAAAGGAGGGTTGTTTCGACAGTCGTTTAAAATGTATAAAAGATTATGCATATTACTCCACATATTATACATTTATACTAAATTCGTTGAATAATTTCCATTTTCTCCCTAGACGTAGTTCATTTCTTATAAAGATTGGTCTACACCATGCCATTTCAGCTACTTAGGGCATATTTTGAGAAAGAAGTTGTTATACCTAATTAAAATTATCAACGACATTCATATATTTACGAGCAATAACGGAACAAGATGTACAAATCGGTTTGTCTAAACTGTAGGCATATGTAAGTAGGTATACGTCATTCTAAGGAAAAAAACAAAATGTTTGAATGAAAATATTTTCAATCCGCTCTATTTAAGTCTTTTAAATCACTTTGATAAATATATAACAAACTCAACCTTAAATCAACCAATTGAGAGAGGCTTATCTTGGGATAATCAAGTTATTTTTTCGACGTATTACAACTTATCTATCGAATATCTACTTAATAAAAAAATATTTTTTTAGTAACACGCTTCAAGTCGATTCATTCACCTTTTGTGCTTTTTGGCAAAAGTAAGACATTAATAAAATTTAAACTTGAAGCTCGGTGTGCCCCAACCGTAACTCTCCCGGTCCCAACATTTTTGTCTTTTTCACGGCTTCAATTTAAAATTTTATTTCCCCGCTTGACCCAAAGGGGAAGACGAGGGTGGGGGGAGGTGGGCCAGAAGACACTCATTATGACCAATTTCACCCGACTGTTTTTCCTACCATTGTTAGTGTACTGATGGCTCATTTCTACCCTTTATTTCGAGTTTTTTGTTAAGATTTTTCAGTCTGCGGAAAGAAAACTTGGGCTATTTTTGTTCACTTTTCCTCGTTTCTCCCTCCGTGACAATTAAGCACTAAGAAAATGGGTCGGTGTTTTATAACGTTTTTGTATACTTTGTTATTTTGATTGTGACTGAAATTAGCAGCCGCCATTGTTATTCGAATATTCTGCTTTTTATGCGAAAAGGTGTTTTTTAATAACCTAATTATTATTCCAAAACGGATACAGTTTCTCAGTATCAGCTTCGGAGCCCTAACAGTTTTGATTGATGGCAATAGGCACTGAAGAGTTAGGGCAGTACACGTTTGTTTTTTTTTTCGGGTGGAAAATCATCAAATAACTTCCCCCGCTCTGGGCGGAGCGGGCGGGACATTATACTGACTAAAACCCACCCATGTTCCTTCTATTGCCCTTTATGTTCCGGGGCCGCAGTATATCTTTCGAACAACCCGCAACCCTGGCAAACAACATGCAACCCCGGCAAACAACACGCAATCCCGGCAAACAACCCGCAACCCCGGCAAACAACACGCAACCCGATAAAATACACGTTTGCCTTTTTTGTTGTTGTTGTAGATGTGGAAATCCTCATGGATGTCCCCCGTCCTGGGGAGTACGGAGGGGTGTGTCAGACTCTACTGACTAAAACCTCTCCGTTGTTCCTTCTATTGCCCTTCATGTTCCGGGGCCGCAGTATCTCTTTCGAGCAACCCGCAACCCTGGCAAACAACACGCAACCCCGGCAAACAACCCCCAACCCTGGCAAACAACACGCAACCCCGGCAAACAACCCGCAACCCCGGCAAACAACACCCAACCCGATAAAATACACGTTTGCCTTTTTTTTTTGTTGTCGATGTGGAAATCCTCATGGATGTCCCTCGTCCTGGGGAGGACGGAGGGGTCTGTCAGACTCTACTGACTAAAACCACTCGTTACGTTTATAATATTGATTGAAACATAATAGATTGATTTACTAAATCAACTTACTTTTAACAGAAATATTTTTAAGTATAATAACCGGGCCTGAACTGTTACTTATTCTGTAACCAGGGGCGCATGGAAGTAAAGGGGTAAAAGAAATGCGTACCTAAGTCCATATTGCGACGGTGGCGCTGGTCTTCTTATTTTAAGAATATTATTAAAAGATCAAGGAATCCAATCTTACGATTTATTTTTACGTGTTTGTTATTCTTACGTTTTAACTAGACTCGCATATGTAATTACAACAAAAATAGACAGAAAAAGACAGGTACGGCTTTTCTTATAAAAAAAATACGTCTTTGTGAAAAAAAAAAAACTTAATTCGGTTTGTTTCAAGTAAGTCATAACCTTGTCAATTTTAAACTTAAATAAGTACTTACTTTTACCATGATTAAATATTTTGAAGAAAAAAAAACTAAGTACCTACTTACTATGTTCAAATATAGGTATTTTCTTTTTTATGAAATAAAGTAAGTAAAATATCCTATTAGTCGCAAAAATGAAGGGGCACCGAAAAAATAAATTTAACATAAAAGCAAATAAAATATAATTTAAAACAACATTGTCTAGTAAATAGTTTACACTTATTTTCTTCTACACAAGTTCCGAGCCGCAAGTTACTCAGAAAAGCAACAGGCTTTCACCGAAGACGCCTTCCGTTTCCGACGAAATCAAACTCGAACTCAATAGCCTTTATACACAGTTGTCTTGTGTAAATATCTTCAAGTATTGAAGAATTTCACTGAAAATTATACTGGTTTATATGTATAGAACTATAAATACCTATAGAGTATTCAGTGAGTGATATTTATGTAAAGGCCTTATTAGACCACCCAATTTCGAGGGACCCTAACCCTATCTAAGAGTGGTGTAATAAGACTTAGGGAGTTAGTGTCCCGATTAAAGGCCTTATTAGACCACCCAATTTCGAGGGACCCTAACCCTATCTAAGAGTGGTGTAATAAGACTTAGGGAGTTAGTGTCCCGATTAAGGGCGATCGGGTCATCCCGATCTGCCTAGCTCCCTAAGCGCCATGCAGATTGGGTAATGTAATAACGTTTAGGGCGGTTAGGGAGCTCAAATGCCGCGCGACTAGTGCGTAGCATGGTCCTTTAGCTTAGAGTATTCATATCGGAATATTATTTGGATGATTTACGAAGTCAACCGAAATCCTTTTGAATAGTGCAGGTTGAAAGCTTTTTAAATAAGTTGTATTATAATCTTGATAGTTTCATTCACATGTTAGTAGATGACTTGAAAGAAACCGGGAAAAGTTTAATCTGTTCCACGCTAGTTACCCAAGCGTCAACAAAAAATAAATATATTTTGTTCTCCGTTTTTAACGAGTTGCACATTATGTTACAAATAGTATTTATAATATTTAATACTCTTTCACCCAGATCTTTCTCTTCTTTCTTTTTTTAATATTTGTTGTTGCGAGCACGGTTGTCACTGCTACAGCAATTTTTTGAAGTTTCGATACTGACGACGGCATAATGTAAAATGCGACAATACGTTTATCTCTCTAGACATTCGCGTATAAACTGAGTTAGGGCCCAATTCGCAGAGAAGTGTAATAAGCGCCGCACTAACTAGGGTACACGCCCACCCTGGATGCAGGGCCCTTCATATCGGGTTGTGTAATAAGCGTTTTAACTGTACTCGCAAACATTATAGAGGAAAAATTCCAAATTTAAAAAATATATCCATGGTTTCTTTTTTTTTAAGTTTTGTTTTGTGTTCTTACTAAATTTTTTAAACATAATTATAGTCTCTTTTGGTGTCTTTTTACGATTAATTTTGTTTATTTTTTTTAAATAACTTTTTTTGTTCGTAAAAAATCTGTGCTTGAAAAATCTGCTACAGATAATTAAAACACTAGCTCCCAAATCCTAAAATACATAATCGTAATCGACCCCTCAAACAAAAAACTAAACATCTAAAATTACCGAAAAAAATTGACGAGGGGTGGTTCCCTCTCCCTGGCCAATTTAATGTGCACGGCTGTATTGATTCTCCGGCATTCTTTCACACAGGCGCGGAGGAGCACCCCCAACCAGCCACCCCCCCACTTCCGTCACCCTATACGAACTTGGGATAAACTCGGATAAGACTTTTTCGGTATATGGTTTGGTCATCTCGATTTTTTTTCTTCTTTTCATTATTCGAAATTGGGTGCTGGCTGGTAAAAGGAAATGATTGTGAACGTGTTCGGGATTCAAAATTTTAATAACACTTTTATAAATTATTTGAATGAATTTGTATTTGAAAATCGAATGTCTAACTAAAGAGTTCGATAGACGACGTCGATACTTTTTCTGTGATTCAAATAAAGAATGATGGCATTCAAAGTTAAGTAATGTTTTTAATTATAGAAGGCAAAAGAACCTAGACATAAATATAGGTACAATACTGTAGATTACACAAAAACCCAAATCGTAAACCACGTACCATGATAATACATCATCCAAACTGAAATTACACTCAGTAAACAAGATGGAAGAGAATCCAGCTCTGTCACCAAATAAATCTAGGTACTAACAGCAGGCAACGCAACAGGTCTGAAAGCGGCCATGCAAATTTAACACAGCCTACAGTAAACTTAGTCTGGCTTTAAATTCACTTATTGCAGTCTTTCGTGCATTTTGACGCTCAACATAAATATTTACACATACTTGTCACTATTTAAGTTACAGTGGCTTGAAGACTGACTGCCAGTTATGACAAAAAAACCAAAGGGGTTGTACGAAAATAATGAAACGGGTAATGAAAAGAATGCATGACTATTACTGGCTAAAAGAGCTGAGATATATCAGTGGTCATTCTATTCTAAATCCGAAAAAGCTACCGTTAAAAAAACAACACTACTAAAATATCATCCAATACTGGCACAAAAACCGTTCCGCTAAACCTGTTCATAAAACAAATTTTCCAAGTGCGAAAACCGACGTTCGAAATTCGCACAAAAACGGATAAAAAAAATATGAACAACGTATAAGCCTTTACTCGGTTCATGATAAACTCGTATCAAACGGCGGCCAGCACCAAAACTAGCGATCAACAAAAACAAAAGCACAACGCAACAGGTATACCAACTACATACAGCCTAACAAAAATGTGTACAAAATACTCGACGAATTTCCAGTCTGACCATCTCCATCAACTAAATAAACTTACTCTGTGTCAAATTCCATAGTTGACACAGAATAACATAACCACATATAAAACTACGCTCAAAATAACAGTTGCTCAATATTTAAACGTGGCTTAAAGTTATTCTATGACAACGAATGCATTCCATACGATCAAATTTAAATTCGAACAGGTGTATTTGGCTGCGAGATTTGAATGTTAAAATCTGAATTCGAATTCGTAGTTTTATTTTTTATTCGGCAGTTTTTTTACATAGCGCCTAGAAAATTATTTATCTATGTGAAACTACTAGGTATCTAAAAATACTTGTGAAAATCAATGTGCCCATGATTCACATTGAGTGGAATATTTCGTCATGCTCTCATACTTTTTATTAGACACTTTTTAATGTCCGTTAGGGCACACAATGGGTGTCGGTTGGCACAGGCGCGACCGAACTTCCCGCCTATTGAATTTTCGCCTACAAAGGAAAGTTTTCAGGAAATGTACCGGGTTACTCCACTCGCCCTGTTTTATATTTAGTTTAACTTTGACGAAATTGTTCAACGGATAGTGTGTTTCATTTAAAGTTTCCATGCACCGTTCCATTATGTAAATTTCGACACATTGAAATTCTTATTCTTAATTGCGCATCGAAGTATCGAGCGCTGTTGTTAATATAAATTAATTTAATAAATAATAGTAAAAATCGAGCAGTGCAGGCCACCAACGAAAACCGTTGGAAACTAATTAAAAACATCAATTCCCCGCGCCACGCTACGGGGGAATATTTCAAACGCACGCACACACACGCACACCCCACCCCCATGCACACACACACACCCAAGACGCACACAACAGTTAAAAATAAGTCCCGGGCCATATCCGCGTGAGAGAATGGTCTCGCGACTGCTGTACGGTAGAATACGGTATCTAGTAGAAATAGGGTCAGTATTATTTACTAGGGGGCTTGATAATGATATTCTGCCGAATAGATAGGGGCTACGGATCGATTTATGTGTGGGTGGGGTTCTGTTTTCAAAATAGCTCGTGTATAGATTTAACTAGAAGACATATGAACTATATAATTAAAGAATTACAGAACTATGACACCTTGAAAAAGTTTTGAATTTCAGTTGGCATTTAAAACCAATTTTTTGTACTGACCCAAACTGAAAGCAGTACCCAAATCTCTCCAAACCACCTGTCAGTTCAATTTCAATTAATCCCAAACAAAAGACAACATCGTCGGAAACAGTAACATAAATTCTAAACGAAATTTTTTAAATATAAATACACATTCTATGTATCGGGTGTTGCCGCTCAAGAGTTGCCCAGTTCTAGAACTTATCCGCGGGGAGATGGGGATAGGGCTCCGTCTTAAGGCTGAGCGGGACGGAGCTCAAACCGAGTTATCGTAAATTGATCTGGGAAGGGTGGCGGGCGCTGCGGCCCCAAATTTGACAGCCATGGAAATTGGCGGGAAGCGTTATTGGTCGCCGATTCGAATTTTAAAACTCCTTTTTTATCTGTTTTAGAATTGAGATTTCAGTTTGAATAATTCGAAATGATCGATGAGCTTATTCTGTTTTCAAATCGAATGTGGATGTGAATGCTTTCTACGCGGTTGACACAACGTTAAATGTAGGCAAGGCATGTTCCTTGTACACGTAATCTTCAAACCAATACCCTACACGTGTCTGCAGGCTGTGCCCTAATACAAGCAATCTCATTATCACGCAGAGATGTGTTCACGCTCTAAGTCAAAACCTCGCGCGAAATGCATTAATCGAAATTCACGATACGAAAATTTGAATTTCCAATCGTCTACTCGTACTTCGTTACCAGCGAAATTAGGAATTACAATTTATGTGAATCGAGAATCGGCTACATAATTCGCAACTGGGTCAGGTCAGGGATGGCGAATGGAGATTTACTATTTATTTTCAAGTTTTATTATTACTGTTATCGCGAGACTGAACGACCTCGATGCGGTCCATAACAATGTATGGGTTTAGCGAAATACCCCTTTGTGTCTTAGATGATCCCGGCTCACGTACAAGCGGCCTCATAAAAGATTGCACACACCAACATCTTAATAACAGAATCGGAACGCTTCGAGCGATTTTTAAAATAAGAATATCATAACTGGCCACCGAGGGGCCCCCGAGGGGGGCGGAGGGCGGTGGATTTCGGAAGAACGTTCGCACCCCCACAAGTTTTTAAAATAAGAAAATTTCGGTGGAGCGTGATATTTTTAAAATAAGAACCTCTTTCGTGGCATATTCCGTGGAGAGAGATTTTAAAATAAGAATAGTTTCGCGATACCCCCCGGCCCCCCGTTCGTCTGGAGTTTGAAATAAGAATTCGGGGGCCAGATTCGGGTGGTTCGGGTATATTCGGTGGGTGTCGGGTGTTCTTGATGAGGATCGGAGGTTTTTCGTAGAATTTCGTTAGCTCCTTTCGGGTTCATTGACCGGCGGGTTCGATACTTCGATGAATGTTATAGTAATTGAATAGAGTTTCACTTCTTTCTTATTTTGCTCGAGGTGCCGACTTCGATATTCGAAGATAGCTGGGCGCGCTCAGGAAATACGAGTTAATGAAATTTTAGTTAGTGGGCCGACTCGATCGCTGGGGCTGAATTGAATTAAGTTTGACCTCGGCTTTCAAAATGTTTGGCATTTTGAGGTAATAGGTTTCGAGAACAAGTACCTAACAGGTATTTAATATGCAGCATAAAAATACCTGTTAATTTTGAGTATTCCGATTCCCATTTTCATATTGTAGTGACAAAAATATTCGGTAAGCCGACCAAAATATTGGGGTTTATTTTCGCGGGAAACATTTCTGTGTAACGGATCAAAGGTTTTGTAGAACGAATTTATATCCATTGTGCAAATGAAAATGAACGTGACTGTCCAATATTATTGTTGTTACTTGTGAATCTATACTATAAACGAAGTACTTACGTCAAATGTAGAATGTTCGAGAATAGTTTTGAGGGTCGACAGAAGAATAGCTAAAGTTTATTTTCGATGATTTTATAATTACTGACGATCGGGTAGATTTTCAAGGTTTAAGCAGCGCTTGCCAAGATAAGTTGATGGATAACCATCATTATGTAGGTACCCAGTTTCCATCGTGTTTCGGAAAGTACATAAGTTGATACTGACTGGGAAAAGGCTATTCAGATTTTAGATGATGACACTTCATCTTTTGTCGATGTAAGATTCCACAAATTAAACGCTAGAGGAATGATAATTGAAATAAAAAACACATGATTACTCCAAAACAGACTTTGACTTATTTAAAAAATTATAGACTCGTCAGATATCTATAAGGGTATTCCCTTAATAATAATTATGTTTGCACATTTCTGGTAACCAATTATCCCAAGTGAATCAAAGACAAGATAAACTTTACAAACACAATTTCGAGTTTCTCGAAAATCTTGGAGCTTCTCACAGATGTTACAAATTCTATGATGTCATTCATTCGTGCGTCTCTGAACATCTTGTTTTCATTCAATCATTCATTCATTAGCGATCTTTTGGGTGCATTGAACGTAATACAGGATTATTATGTTTGTGTAGAGTAAATGTTTTGAAGTCTTGTGTTCTAGATGCTTCTCTTGAATTTAATGATAATATGTCGTGAATAAAGTTTTAATATGAATTTGAATGGGTCAAAAAAACGATGAGTTGACTGTGTGAAGAATGATACGGCAAGAAGATGATAAGGAATAAAAGAGTGTGAAAGAACAAGAACATTCTGCACCGAAAATTAATTGAAATAAGGGCAAAAGAATGATGTTACGATATGCAAAAGAAAAATAATACAATCTAAGTGTTTTTGATTATATTTATTTATTAGATACCTACGTAATGGAGAACTTATAGCTTATTATAGAAAATTAACAAAAAAGAGATCCATAGGCAACAGCATGCAATTTACAAGTTCTCACGTATAGTTCCATAATATATAATAATAATAATATTCTTTATTTATATAAAAACAGGTTTCACAAAGTGGGTTGTTATAGATTTCTGACAATCAGGTGGGTGACGTGCTGTTCTTCTTGCTAAGCTATGAAATAGCCTGTATTAAGAAGTAACAGTCCCGATCCCCTCTAGTTATATTACTACAATTTTCTTTTGACAACTTAAAGGAGATTGCCCGTTTTGTAAGGGAAGTTCGGTCCCAGTGGAAAATGCTTGTGCCCTGAAGTATTTTATTTTACCTAATAGTAAAAACATAGCATTTTCATAATCTGAAACCTTTTTTAATTTATTCACCCTGGTTCAGGAGATATAATTAATTTTCTGTTTTAAAAATCTAGGTTATAATTACAAATTGACATAAACTAGGTATACATAACTATTACTTTATATGCAGATTTCCATAATATAAGCATGTTTATGCACAAAGTAATGAAGACATAATTACGTACCTATCGTAAATAATAACTACGTAAATACGGGATTCAAAACTCAACGTAGGTATCTAAACGAAGCAATCACGAACGAAACGAATCTCAGAATCAACAAAGTGCTGTGACAATTGTGACATGCCCAAGTAAATGTTGCCAGATCAATTATTTTTAATCCATTAGTAAATCGATTTCAGTTTTTTTATCGATTAAAACTCTTGTTAATACGGCGTTTCCAAAATACTTTTATGTTTGTGTAAATCGCTTTTATGAACATCTAATCAACAATATAGACTTATGAAAATAAGCAACCTATTGTTGTCATATTCCATCGCTATTACTCGCAGACTATATAGCAGTGTATATCCACTAGTTTACGTCATTAAATATTTTACATAATTAAACTCATACTTGGCCTACACCTGTCTTCGTGCATTCCAGATATAATACGCTACAATAATAAGTACCTATGAAAAAAACAGGGTTTACACCATTCTAACTCATCGTCGAGAAAACATAATGCCAAATCTGTTGGAGTATATGGGATACCAGAGAAAGGAAGTGTTACTTGAAAAACCTTTTATTAATTAATTGAACACAACACATACCGCTATACAACGCAACCGCCATTTTACGAGAGAGTTACCATAGTCAAGACCACAGACTAAGAACTCATAATAGTGATGCTACATTGTAATCTCTAATACCCTTCCTCAATGTAAACATCACTCACAATCATAAAACTAACTTTCATCACAATACTTCAATGCAACTATTACTTCAATGCAACTATTACTTCAATACTGACTCTACATTACAAACTACTATAATTAAAAAATCCAAACTTATAATACTAAGAGAACAACATTTCTCTCAACTTAACAAAGGTAACTTTACATAATCCTTTAGTACATATATCAGCAAGCTGATCCCCTGAAGGTACATACTCCAAACATACAATTTTATTCTCAACTTTCTGTCTCACAAAATGATACTTAATATCTATATGTTTAAGGCGCTTATGATATTCTGGGTTTTTTGCAACATGAATTGCAGACTGATTATCAATTTTTATAATAAAACTTTTACAATCAACTCCTATTTCTCCTAATAAATTCCTAATCCAGCAACCCTCTGCGATTACCTTTCCTAATGCTACATATTCTGATTCTGTACTTGACAATGATATACACTGCTGTTTATTAGAAGACCATGACACTATGTTACCAAAAACTTTAATTATATACCCTGATGTAGATTTCCTATCCCCTTGATCTCCTGCCCAATCAGCATCTGTATACCCTTCTAACGGCACATCTACTCTTTTTCTATAAATTAGTTTTAATCCTATAGTACCCTTGATATATCTCAAAATTCTTTTTAATGCCTTCCATAAGCTCTCATTAGCACAACATTGAAAACGACTTAGATAACTCAATGCATAACACAAATCTGGACGTGTTCCTAACATGGCATACATGAGACTTCCTATTAACTGTCTGCACCTTTTTATCAATTCTTTATCTGTAGTCACTTCTTTTTCTAAGACTAAACCTTGTTCTATGGGTGTTGCTATAGGCTTACATCCTTCCATATTATACTTCTTCAATAAATTCGTTAAATACTGCTCTTGGTTTAACTCAATTACATCATTCTTCTTAGTTATATTTATTCCTAGATATTTTAAATTATTACTCCCTAAGTCTTTCATATCAAATTTTTCTTGTAATGCTTCTTTAAATATTTTTATCTCTTGTTCATCTTCACAAAGTAAAATCAAATCATCAACATAAAGTAAGATATAGAACTTCTTATCCTTCTTATAATATAAACAGTAATCACTCTGGTTTCTTTGGAACCCTTCCTGAACCATAAATTGATTAAATTTGTCATTCCAATATCTTGGAGATTTCTTTAATCCATACAAAGACCGTTGTAATTTCAATACTTTGCCATCTTTCTTCATACCTTTTGGTTTCTCCACAAACACCTCCTCCTCTATGTTCCCATATAAAAATGCACTTCTGACATCCATCTGATGAATATCCATGTTATATTCACTAGCTATTGCTAATAAAATCCGCAGTGTAGGTAGTTTAGCTACTGGAGCATAAATCTCCGAGTGATCAAACTTATCTTCTTGCTTAAAGCCTCTTACAACTAATCTAGCTTTATAAAGATCTTTATTTCCTTCTTTCTTGATTTTAAATACCCACTTAGTATCAATTAATTTCTTGCCTTCTGGTAAACTAACTTCTTTCCATGTATTATTTTTGTTTAGTGCTTCTAACTCTACTTCTATTGCTTTTAGCCATTCTTCTTTATGTTCTCCACTAACAGCTTCTTCATAAGTTAATTGTTCTTCTCCTTGTGCTATCAATGCCATCTCGTAATCTTTTGTCCATACAGGCTTCTTCACTTTCCTTCTACTTCTAGAAATTGTATTTTCTTCAGATGTCTCTTCTTCTGCATCTAAGAATTCTTCCTCTAAGTACTCTTCCATCATGTCAACTTCACTTGATCTTTCATCTTCTACATTACTTCCTAGCCCGTCTTCGTGCTGTTCAACTTCTTTGCATTTTTCTATCTCAATCTCTTTATTTTCTTCCTCCACTTGTTTATCTTCTTGATTCTGTTCCCTGTTGTCTATATCAAGAGGGGGTTCTTGTACAATAACATCTTCATCTGTTAGTAAAATGCTTGAACTTATATTGTTCTCTACTAGTTCTTTTGTGTTTTTGATAAATACAACATCCCTATGAGTTTCTACTCTTCTTGTGTTAGAATACCACACTCTGTATCCTTTTGTACGATCACCATAACCCACAAAAACTCCTAATTTACTCTTAGAGTCCCACTTCAATCTAAGCTGTTTAGGTACATGTGTACATACCTTAGAACCAAAATCTCTCAATAAAGTAACATCAAAACTCTTATTATACAACAACTCATACGGTGTCTTCCCACTCACCTTACTTTTACCTGTCCTATTTATTGTAAACACCGCTGTATTCACTGCTTCAGCCCAAAGTTCTTTCCCTAAACCAGACTGAATAATCATTGTTCTCGCAGACTCAACTACAGTACGCATCTCACGCTCAATTCTACCATTTTGCTCAGGAGTATAACTAACTGTTAACTCATGTACTATACCTTTTGTCTTAAATAAATTCTCTACTACTCTATTCACAAACTCTGTTCCGTTATCTGACCTAAATCTTTTTATTTTACGCCTAAACTCATTTTCAAACAGCTCTATAAATTCCACAATTTTCTCTTTAATTTCGTACTTGTTCTTGATAAAATAAACAAATCTGTAACTACTATAATCATCCTTCAATAAAAGAAAATATGAAGAGCCCCCTATTGACACTTCCTCCATTGGACCGCATAGATCCATGTGTATGAGTTCACCTGGTTCAACTGACCTACTACTACTCTGATGAAAGGGTAACCTATGCTGTTTTCCCTGGATACACGGTAAACACTGATCAGTCTGCCCTTCATATTTTATGCCTTTTAAATCTAAAAACTCTTTTACATACTGATAATTTTGGTGTGCCATCTTACTATGCCAATCTGTCAAAGTTAACAAAGCTACATCACTAAATTTAAATTTCATCACATACATTTTATCATATTTCTCAGCTACACCAGTTACGGAACCATTTTTATAAAACTTACATCCATTAGAATCTGAAACCATCTTGTGACCTTTATTAATGGCTGACCCGAGAGAAAACAAATTCACATTTAATTGAGGCACATACAACACATCATGTAAAGTACACAGAGTATACTCTGAATCATTATAGGCATACACATCAACTTTTCCAATACCTAAAACTTCTAAATTATTACCATTACCAATTGTAACAAATCTTTTAGTATTTATTTCAGAAAACTCTGAATACATCTCTTTAATATAACACATATGGTCACTTGCCCCTGAATCTAACACAAAATTCTTTGAATTTAATAAATTACCTTGAATCTCTCTTGTTACAAAAGAAGTTTTTGAATTGGTTTTCATATTTTTCTCAATAGGTTTATTTTTCTGAAACTTACAGTCTTTCATTAAATGACCCACCTTGTGACAGTTATTACACTTTCTATTTCTACACTCACTCCTTTTATGGCCTATTTTACCACACTCAAAGCACTTTATAGTATGCTGTGCACCGGCTACCAATGCAGAATTTTGCTGTCCGCTGCTACTAGCACTGGAAATGGCACCATTGCCACTGCGCTCCTCTTCAACTAGCAACCTGCCTGTCAGCTCCTGCAATGTCCGTTTTTCTTCTGGAATACTTTCCCAAGCTGAGGCAAAATGTTTGTATTTGTCAGGTAATGACATAAGTATCTTTGTTGTTATCATATTTTCTGATATCTTTTCTCCTGCTGATGCCAACTGGTTAACACACTCCTCAACCTTCGTTATGAACACAGCTATTGGGTCCTCATACTTTATATTAAAAAATCTCTGTTGCAACAAATGCACCCCGACTCTCGTTGCCGGTTCATATAAGGTACATAACTTCTGCCACATTTCACGACTACTGGAACACGAAATCAAATACGTCATCACTGTCTCCTCGACTCTAGTAACGATCACCTCTTGGGCTTTATTTTCTCTCTCATCCCATAATTCTTGTGTTTTACCAGCTTCCGCAGGCCTCACTTCAGTGCCTGTCACGATTCCCAATAACTTCTTTGAACGAAGAACTATTGTTGTTTGAAAACGCCACGCTTGCCAATTGCGACCATTAAGAACGATCGTCTTATGACTCTCCGAACTCGACATTTTTGTTAAGATGCACGCAATCTCACACAAATAGAATTGCCGCGCAAACCACTGCCGCCATTAAACTTCTTGTTTGCTTGTTCGAACCACGGGCTACGTAGGGCTCCAACCTTTGCTACACCGCGACTTAATCGAATCAAACTCGCAAAATAGGTTCTCTCAATCTTTCATGCCTGGGCCCATAACCTGTTGGAGTATATGGGATACCAGAGAAAGGAAGTGTTACTTGAAAAACCTTTTATTAATTAATTGAACACAACACATACCGCTATACAATGCAACCGCCATTTTACGAGAGAGTTACCATAGTCAAGACCACAGACTAAGAACTCATAATAGTGATGCTACATTGTAATCTCTAATAAAATCAGTAGCTTTGAAGTTGTCAAATATTGAGACTTACATTTAAATGTTGAGACGTAAACTAGCTTTAATAATTATTGTTAAAAATATTTTTTAATTATCTTTTTGTTTTGATATCGATTACTCCATTGATTACTATACGTCATTTTCGATAGTTATTTGTTTTCTGGCAACTTTTTTTTGTACACCTATCAAACGGATGTCGAAGTAATGTTTAACTATTAATAATAATTAACTTTATTCCCAGGGTGAAAGAAATTGTATAAAAAATAATTTGCACACAAAAAAATAAATAACATTTTTTGGTTATTATTCCAATCAGGCACACGATTGCACAAAAGGGACCTGCCCCGTGGCAATGTCCTTTAATAAAAAAAAAAAAATTAAGTACAAATATCAATATTAATTTCTGCATGTGTGAGTGGGCGTGTGTTGTGTGCGTCTGTATGTGTGTGTGTTTGTCTGTTTGTGAGTGTGTACTTAAAAAAAATATTCATACACTTCTCTTGGAGTTAGGCTCTTTCTAGCTTTATCAACACTTCGGCATCATTGATTGGATTTTTTTTTGTATTTAAGATTCACTATTTATTTAGCCAAGTCTGTTTGTAAACTGGCGCTGACAGTTGGGGCTGGTCATGTCTTAACTGTCACGGTTAATTTTTATTTTTCCTTTTCTAGAAGCTTTGAATGTGCACGTCTTTTTAAATCGTTCTCACGTGTATCAATAATCTCGACATAAATGATGTAACCAAGATCTTGTAAAAATATTATGATTAAAAATAGAGACCATGGAGTTTCTTGCCCATTCTTCTCTATAGAGATCAACCTTTTTTGATTCGGCAACTACAGTACTTATACGAGCTATTATGCATTGTGACTGAGACTGTAGCTTCATTGTTTTGTTTCTTGACATTAAAAAGGGCCTGTAATGGTCTAATAGGTATAAAGTTTGAATTCGTTCTGAAGTCCAACGTAATTTCGTTTAAGTCTCAAAAGCATTGTTTTACAGTTTGTGGTATAGAAATAATCGTACAAGGTACGACATTTTAAGCTAAACATTTCCAGTATTCCACGGCTTCGCTTTGAATAGATTTCATTTACGATGAGAGATCTACATAATTTGGTTTTCCATAGTTTGATTGGTCGTCGTATGTTACTATGCCCACATTTTAATTTAGTTTTTGAGTCTAACCGTCTTTTCATTTTGCAGGGTTGTCGCACGAGTGCCATGGCGGAGTGCTCGTTCGCGCGGTGCCAGCAAGAACGTCGTGCGATACGCAAGGAACTGCAGCGCTGGACTAAGAACATGGTCTACATATTGGGTGAGTGACATCCTTGATTTGATTGGTTACCTCACGATGGGCTAGTAGCTCACCTGAAGTGTGGGCGACGATGTCTGATAATTGATTTTGAGATAGATCATGGATAAAAAAAGTAATCATCGACAAAAATCAAAATTAAAAAAAAAAGTCTTGAATTCGACACTTTTAAATTACGAAGTACTCATTTCTTTTTTAAAATATCGAATATCGTAAATTGAAACGTTAAAATACATTCATAGATAAGTATGATATTCGAAATAAACCAATAATATTAAACAAGAATTTACCTAAAATGACTTTCAACGCTCACATTAAAAGCTTCTACGATAAGACAGATAGTCAGCCATTTTATAAATTACTAACGAAAAATTCCCTCCATTTTGTCAGAACTCACAAGCTTATAAAAGCGCAACACTAAACGAAACCTGTGCTTATCTTGCCACACTAAAAATATCCAGTGGAACCAGTTACATACTCGTTCACTGAAGCAACAGTGTTGGCAGAGGAGAATATTTGTGACAGAGGCCGAACTTCATACGCAAGCGAGAATAATCGCAAATTCGGGGTGGGATTTAATATGTAGGTTTTTAAAGACAACTTACCTACTTTAGTAAACATTTTTCAAATATTAGTATTTATTTCATCATCCTTACTAATATTATAAAAGCGAAAGTGAGTTTGTTTGTTTGTTCTTCACGCTAAAATGGCCAAACCGATTCTAATGAATTTTGGTACAGAGATAGTTGGGATCCTGGAGATAGACATAGGCTAATTTAAAAAAAAGTGTAGTAATGAGGAGACAAAGGGAAGAAAAGGGAAGGGAAAGATTTTTTTTTCAATCACCACGCGTGTTAAAGTTAGCGTTAGCCTAAAGTAACTATGCCACGCGGTCGAAGTCGCGGGCGGAAGCTAGTTAACATTAAGTTAAAGTATTCAGTATGCTGAACTTGGGAGTTAGTATATTTGAAGCATAGATGACAAGCTACGCACACAAATATATAGTCTACTACTGTGTAGGGCGAATATGAAGCCGGTCACTCTGCTTAAGAGTAAAGGTATTGCAAGATTAAACTCTAACTGCAATTAATTACGGTTTCAAATTGACTGTAAAGGTCGTTATAACCAAGAGTGCGAGTGGGACGTTAAGTCTCTGTCGAATATTTACTCCCGAAATGTTAGTTCGTGAATATTTTGTACAGCAACTTGTATGAATTTTGTTTGTTTGTTTATTTGTTTTACGGCCTTATTGCGAATCTAGTTTTAGGGTTATATAGAGCTTCTGAACAGAGTTTAGAGGGTTATTGCGTTGTCTTGTGTACCTTATGGCAGGTCGGGTTTTAAGTTGTCTGGTCATTTATACCGATGGTTTTGTTGGGCCTGAAACATACTTCGATGTCGGCATGTCTATCAATCTGTCGGTGTTCCTATATTTCTGTACCTATTAATCCGTCTATCTGTAGTCTTTTTTTTGTGGAAGTCATCAAATAACTTCCACCGCTCTAGGAGGAGCGGGGGGAGAGTGTCAGACTTGTACTGACTAAAACCCACCCATGTTCCTTCTATCGCCTTTTACGTTCCGGGCCGCGGTATTTCTTTCGAAAAACCCGCAACCCCGGCAGGCGGTGATCTATCTGTTGCCTTAACGGTAAAATAGATTTGAATTATATTTGGCGCATGGAATGACCATGGCCTGGATTAGGATATACTGCGTTCACGTGGGACCTTTCGACCTTCAAGCGAGTCATGCTGCGGGCTAATGTCTTTATAATATGTCTAGTGTAGGTGTGGTTGTTTTGCGGATGGAAAATGATCAAATAACTTCCCTCGCTTTGGGCGGAGCGGGGGAGTGTCAGACTTCTACTGACTAGACATGGGTGGGTTTAAACTCACCGATGTTCCTTCCTTTGTTCTCCCTTTATGTTCCAGGGCCGCAGTATGTCTTTCAAACAACCCGCAATCCCGGAACAACCCGAAACCCCGGCTTTACACTGAATTGCAAAAAAAAAGCCAAGCTAACCTTGCGTTTTCTGATATTCTGTTTTTAAAAATAGTATTTTAAACCAGCAATTGTAAGATGACGTCACGCTATGTGTATTACAAGTGGCTATTGGTAACTTTTTTCATACGTAAGTCGTAACACAATTGAACTTCGGAATCAGAGGCTGATATATTTTTCAGTAACTAGGTCAGAGGTCAGCAGCAAATTTTTAGGTAGTCGCCTGTATTTGAACTGTTGCACGGCTATACAACGTTTTTTTTAAGGTTTCGTAACTTAATAGGAAAAAACGCCTTATTGAAAAACTTTGCCCACACTAGGAATTTCTCCTGTATCGTGGGTGCGTTTACAAACATTTAGACTCACACTCACAAACAGTCAGACCCGAAGCAACTATCTGCAGGTCATACAGATATTAATTCCGTGCGGGTATCGAACCCGCGACACGCAGCGCAGCAGTCGATCGCCAACCGTGCTGTCAAACTTTGACGTCCGTCTGCCTGTCTTTCAAGACCCTTTACCTCAGAAACCCGCGGAGTTATCGAGTTCAAATTAAACTCATGCACTCAACATCTGTGGTCCCTTTTCGCTGAGAAGAAATCAGCCCTTAAATTCTACGCAGTCCAAAATAGATACCGCGGCCCTGGAACATAAAGGCTAGAAGAAAGAACATGGGTGGGTTTTAATCATTAAAAGTCTGACACTCCCCCCGGTCGGCCCAGAGCAGAGGAAGTAATGTGATGATTTCACATCCGCAAAAAAAAACAAAGTCGTATATGGCTGTACCTGATTCTAAAATTGTCTTAGTACTAAATATCATCACCTCAAAGAGTTTGGTGATAAAAATCTTCGTGGTGATTAGAATTTGGCAGTAGACGTAAGGCTGTTGTCTTATCGATATATATGCGATATATATGTTGGTCTGTAAGGTATTTATCTATGGGCCAATGTTTCTTTTTTATTTATTTTTTATTGTACCACTACGAGGTACGGCAAGTTTGGGTGAGCGGGTCGTCTTTTTGAACAGTATTTTATAATATACAGTATTTTATAACAGTTAGGTTTAATATTGGGGTAGAGCCTAACTCATTAAACAATAATGACATAAATAAAACCTTTTTTCTTAATCACCAGTATCACCAGCTAGAGTCTAAACCTCCTAATGGTGATAAGAAATGATTAGAATTTGGCGCTAGAGATAAGACTTTAGTCGTAGCGCTGTACCTAATTCTACACGTGGTTATGGAGGCCAAGAGCGTTGCAGGGAGCGATCTACAATAGCCGCAAATTTGACGTCATGCAAAGGAATTTTTTGCTTCAATATAATTTATGAATATTTATTTTATTGTTGTGTGGAATGTTTTAATATACTTAATCCAATTCTGTTGCTTAATAATTAGGTGGAAAGTTAACTGAAGTTACATATTGGTACATGTTTAGAAGATAATAAGTGAATGTCATTTGTAAAAGAGAAGCTGGAAAGACTTAAAGAGCTGCTTTGACGAAATTGACCTTAATGAAAAAAAGACGTGAGTTTAGTTTTCTTTTTGTAAACAATTTTTAAAACTTTAGATGTCTAAATAAACAGATAATTTAATACCAACTAAAATACGCCATAGCTTTATACATGTAAGTTAGTATAATACTGCATGCAGAGACATTTCCTTGGTAAATCCGCCAAATTCAGTCAAATTATGTTCCATCAATGTTTCCTTGGACCTAAAAAACACTTCAGTCAGGAGTTTTGGAGTTTGCTACCAGGTAACAAAATAATTTAGGATAAAGTTACAAGTTAGACTCTTACCAAACGTAAAAATTTTCATGTTTTTAAACTCTTTTTGGGGTACCCATGCAAAAGCAGACTTCAGACATTGACTATGACATGGCCTGCCGGGGTTGCGGGTTGATCGAAAGAGATACCGCGGCCTCGGAACGTAAAGGCCAATAGAAGGAACATGGGTGGGTTTTAGTCAGAACAAGTCTGGCTATTTCGTGTTTAAGAGTTACATAATTCGTACTAGGCATGAATGATGACAGCAACAGAAAGTGCTGTCATTAACTAAAGTTGAAAACATAAGTACTGAAAGAGTTTGTCCAAAATCCACCAGTAATCTCATTATCCACAAATTATAGAGTCCGCGGTCCATAGCCCTGAAAAATTCTGAAACAAAGTTCCCAAAACTGATTAATTGTAACAACTATAACTTTCGGGCTTTGCCAGTTGGCGATAACATAAACCCAAAAACTTATTAAAATGTGTCTATCTTATTCATTACGATAAATAGATGCGTTCATGTGGTATTTTTTAGTAAAACTACGAAGGGTTGCTCTTATTTTCCTAAAACTGGAGCAAAAATCTAAAACCCGCACTTAATCGAAGTTCAGCTGCGACCATTATAGAGCGGTGCTTTGGTCGAGGCAGCGCGCATGCGCCCTACTGTTCTCTGCCAAACAACCTGTTGCAACCGGGACGGCGTGCACAAATGCAACTTCTCTCCCCGCAATCAGGAGCTAAATTATTCAATATCTAGTCACCAACTACGGCTAACGTTTCCGAAAAACTAAATTCAAAATTCTTACTTTACAACACAAGTGCATAAAAAATTTCAAACAGTTATACCAACCGCCGGGCCCCAAAATTCAAATTTTAGAACGAACGTCTTGTAAGTGCGTCGCGAATTCACGTCTTAAGACCAAGACGCCGTGGTGAAGTGTTCAGTGAAATATATAGGTGCTTTTAAATATCCGATATTTTGTTATTAGCCAGTTATTCGTTGCGGTTATTAAATTTAAATTATATTTATACTCGTGTACAGTTTAAAAAGTTTTGCTAAGTTCACGCGAAAGTTGGTTAAAGTCAATTTTGAAAATCGAATTTCGGTTTCGGAATTCTAATTCGGTTGTGGGAGTAATTGGTGGCGGTTGGCGAAGTTTGCCGGCGTCTGGAAACGTGAAGTTGGCATTCGCAAGCAACAAGTGTTCGTCTGATGCCTTCCCCGGTAAATGTGGCACTGTTACGAGTTTGCATGCCCGCTGTGCCGGGATTACTCTACGTATACTCCCCGCCGGTCCCATGAATTCGGGATTTTCGTTGTTCCTATTTGTTGATTTACTGCCACTGTTGATTTAACACGTTCGTGCTTTTTCGCAGTTTCCGCAGCAATTTAAAGCATATTGCATCATTTTTTTCACATGCATGCCTATGTGTTGTGTTTTTTTGCATGAGTGGGTGGGGCTTTCTTTTGTTTTAGCGTGTAGACGTCATTCGCCATCTTAGATCGACAAAAAAGTGTCATGGCGTCTCGAACGGAAGTAGTTTTTTGTTCTAGTTTCTGAGATCTCAGTGTCTATTTTGGTACCTTCGGCATACAATCGGGTTTTTTTAAGGATTCCATTTTCAAAAAGACTTTGTGTAAAAGACAGATCTCAAGTTATTTAATATCTAAATACCAATCAAAATAGACATTCATTTTTCTTTTGGCTTTTCATGTTGCAGCATGTCACACTTAAGAAGTTTATCGCTTACTGAGAAGCAAATTAAAAATAAGACTTAATTTTTTTAAATGGCAACTAACAAACGGCATTATGTCTATAAAATAAATCCTAAAAACAAAAGGGAAACCAGTCTACAAATAATTTACGCAATAACTCTCCAGATTTCTCCAAACAATCGCTCCGTTTCACGAATTACGCGAAATCTTATTTCGCCATATTTTACGTTAGACATTTTTCATTCGAATATTTGTTCGACAGTTTTGGTTTGTAAATGACAACCTTTCGGTTCAGCGGTTAATATACGTGGGATTCGATCCTGTGAGCGACAGACGTAGGTTCGAGTAGCGGAAAAATAAAATTTTTATTATGGAAAAAGATTGGCACGTTGTCATTGGCCTTTTTTGGAATGTCGTCATGTCAAATTGTTGTTGGATATTATTTGTTACGTAATAAACAAGGAAGTGAGAAATTCAATTGATATTTTTTTAAAGTTAAACAATAATAATTTGATTTATTAAGAACCCGAAATAAATCCAATATTCTACAAAACAATTACTATTTAAAACTAAATTTACGAAAAAGCACTGAAACCCATTAAAAGTTCCTGGAAATGCTACGAAAATTGGTTCTAGCAAAATCTGGGACAACATTTAATTCGATTCCGAAATCCATCTAAAATTACACGAATTTCACAATAATGGAAAAACCCAGAGTGGAAAATTCTACGAATTCTTTTACTTTAGTTTCGCAACATATTTTTATTAAGTTCAAAACAGCGAAGCCATAAAAATGAGCGCGACAAAAAATTATGTTTTGATGGTTGAAGTTTCAAGAGTTAAGACAAAAAAAACTTAATTTTAGCCGCGTTCATTGATCCATCTACCCCGCGAGAAATTACTTTTTAACCGGTTTTCTAAAGGGTGTATGTTCAGCGATGTTGCGGGTTGTTCGAAAGAGATACCGCGGCCCTGGAACGTAAAGGGCAATAGAAGGAACATGGGTGGGTTTTAGTCAGTAAAAGTCTGACACTCCCCCCGCTCCGCCCAGAGCGGGGGAAGTTATTTGATGATTTCCCACCCGAAAAAAAAATGTTCAGCGATATCTTCGTCAATTGTGAATCAATTTCAATGATTCTTTTTTGTTTGGAATAGGTGTCTTTCGCGGTAGTTAATTTTGAATTTGGTAAAGATCTGATGCTAACACTGCATCAACCAGGCAGCTTCAGAAGTCCGTAACGTAAAAACTTACCGACTTCTGCTTAAGGTGAAAGCTCCAACCTACCCGCGAAATTCAAATTTTCTTACGTTTTTTGCAATTTTCAGGCCAGTGCTAGGTTGTATGTTGATTAAAATATTATTCGCGGCTGTAAGACGTATGTAATTATAGAATTATAATCATCAAAATCACCAATACAACCCTCCAAGTTCATAAAGGCGTAGGAACAAAAAAAAAACAGAAAAAGTCTTTCCTACAGCTTTATGAACTTGGAGGGTTGTATTGGTGATTTTGATGATTATAATTCTATAATTACATACGTCTTACAGCCGCGAATAATATTTTAATCAACATACAACCTAGCACTGGCCTGAAAATTGCAAAAAACGTAAGAAAATTTGAATTTCGCGGGTAGGTTGGAGCTTTCACCTTAAGTTAAATTACTGACAAATTTCGTTCTTAAAATTCGATTTAATCTTGAAAATAACGCGTGCTATTGACTTTGAGTGCATAAGTAATGTGAACAAGGATACCAGTTAAAGACTACTATCGAATATTTTGCGAGAAAATCTATCTATTATAGGATTTTTGTGTTTTAGGGTTTCGTACCTCAAAAGGAAAAAGCGGAACCCTTATTAGATCACTTTGTTGTCTGTTTTAGAAAATAGCTCTACTATAACCACTGGGGAAGATCTACTAATGACAGCCGGGATTAAAGAACGACTAGACTACTTAATTTTATTACCAAACAAGTGCAGTAAGCAAGGTATTAATAAAAACTAAATATTAGTTTTAAACCAAAACAATTCTTTTTCTCTCAGACTCCAACCATTTCAAAATAAAGTCAGCCATCATTTAGAGTTATAAGAATATTTTAAATTCCTATTTAAACTAGTTTAGCACATAATAGTGGAAACAGGAAAACTGCCAAGCATTATTACGTAATAGGTGAACAGTCCGCGAACTAGCTGCGTTTTCATAGCTTTAGGTACCTACATTTTTGCACAAAGATATAGCTTAACTGGGTGTGGTTAGCGGTGTGTGTGCGTTAATCACAGACTTATTTATCCGTAACAAAGAGTGTCACATTTTTGCTGTTGCGTTGGTAAAGGTTTTATAGCGAAATAAACTTTCTTTTTTACCAGAAATAGTACTTCACGACAGCTAACACAGGTAAGCAAATAACTTTATTATTAAAGGTAGATTATGTTAAATGTAAGCCATATTACAAGTTAAATTTAACCCGCACAGGTACTACTTCAATAAACATGTTCGAAACAGATACAGTGAATCTGTTCATCTGTATGTAGGTAGTATAATTTCTAGATTTCAGGTGTAATTTATATACAGAAAAACAGTTATTATGTTACAAATAGTTAAAATAATGGGTATAAATTAAATTGCGGTTACAAGAACTCCTTTTAAACTAACCATGGAGTTTTGTGTCGGTTCTTCTCTATAGGAAACGACCAAGCCAAACCGTGCACCTTTTCTCGACGTTTGAAAAGTGCCCATGTAGGGCTACATATTGTGTTTTTTAAATTTCGAATCTTGAAACTTACATTTTGGGAGTCAAGTCAACAACTACGCTCAATATTCTCCGTCAACTACACTCATCAGTAATCGCTTCCATTAAATCGATCTCTTCCTCGCCACGTATAGCGACAAAAACGCGGAAAGGAGCTCGTCAGCGGCAGAGGCTGTTGTTATTAAAACATTACGACACTAATTAGTCAATTATGTGGCTCATTAGCACTTTAAAGGTCTTAGATGTAGCGTGGCTTAGCTTTTAGAAACATCTGGCTTATGTATGGGCGGTGCGCTTTGACAGTTTTTTTTAAAAAAAACGTTGCCCCACACTAAGAATTTCTCCTGTATCGTGGGTGCGTTTACAAACATTTATACTCACACAAACACCCAGACCCGAAACAACTATCTGCAGCGGTGCTATTCTGTAAATAGTGATTCACTTTAGAACTCGCCTCGCAAGCCATCTCGAAAGCCACACTCCCTTCACATCTCGCCTCACCTGTAAAAGTTTTCGTATTAACAAATATAGATCACGGTCAAGCGAAGTGAAGTGACTTCCGAAAACTTAAGTGAGATTTCTCTATGGTAATAGGGAGTGACGCTGAATTGTGTCTTACTAAAATTTATATCGACACACTAAATTAGCAGAATATGCGCTCTACATTAATAGTTTATAGTTTATTCTGGCCTTAAATGCAATGTAAATGCATTATTTTGTACATTTTAATATTTACAAGTCTTATTTGAGATCAAGAATTAAATAACTAGGCTGAATGCGGTGTTGCCGTTGCTTCGTGGTTCGATGAGAAGCCTGTGTATTAAAAAAAAAACTCATCACGTGATGTCATTAATGTCAATCGCGATCGTCTTAAGTGTTCTTTGTTTACAAGCAAAGTATTATTTTTATTTCCTCAAGTTTTCTCAGTGAAGAGTTTAAAAAAATGAAGTAAGTACGATTTCTTAGGTAATTAGTAACAGCCGGTGTCGGTATAATTCATATTTAATTATTAATTCTCTACTTCAGTGCCGACTGTGGCGAGCGTACTTCCCATCTATCTGCGGCCCAAGTGGAGTCGAAAACCTAGCTTGGCAAACGGATTTTCCAAAAGTCAAAGCGCCAAGCAGGCTGCTAATAAGGATTGGGATCAAATAACTGTAAAACTATACAGTATGGGTGGAGGTACGGTGAAGACTGCAAAAAAATGAATTAAGGTTAGTTGGTAATTTCAGTTATCTTATTTACAAAGCATACTTCATTTATTTCATTGTGTGTTGTGCTATTTGCGTCTTTGCTAATCATGCAGTGTGAAATAATTATTAATTCTGTATTTCTCATTACAGTATTGGTCTGGCAAAAAAAGTGCAGTGAAAAAGAAACTACACGCGCAGCTTTTGGATATACCACAGGTTTAGGAATAGTGGATGGTGGCATACCAAAGCTATCAAATATAGAAGAACGCATAGTAATGTTAATGGGAGGTGAAGGTTTTGCTACAGGCGACACACATTTACAAATACAACCATTTAATGTATGTTATTTATAAAGGTAGTTAATAAGCCCATTCTGTTACTAACTCATTATCATTTTTTGGAATCTACTGACCCAGTCTTTCTTTTAAGTTAATTATTTATAAAAAAAAAACTTATCAGGTACGTTCAGGTATTTGGCACTTGCACAAATACACTAGTGAGTCATTTGTATATTTATACCTAAGTATTATAAAAATATCAAGTCTTCAAGCTTACTTCATCATGCTGCTTCTGGCTAGGCAGAGGTCAGTGTTTTCAAGCGGGCTGCAGCCCATTGACTTTGCTTAATTATTGTCATCTTCTAACAACAGCTGAGATCAATGACTTACATAATTTGTTTACATTGTATACATACACTCCCATGCACAGGGAGCTTCAGGACGGGCTTAAACTGACAAATACAACAAGCTCAATGATTTATATTGGTTTAATACTATGTAAGTTTTGACATTAAAAATTAATTGTTTCAGGATATTGATGAATATTTAATTGATGTGCCAGGCTGCTTATCGTGACATGATCCACCTTATGAAGCATCCACATGTATTATATTTGCATCCACATGTATTATATTTAAATCTGCATCTGTTATCTGCAATTAGAGTAAATAAATACTTATTACTTACACTTTGTTTAAAGTAAAATAATAAATTGGTTTATTTTGTTGCTGGTATCTTAATATAACATAAATGATGTTTTTAAATGTTCTAAATGTAATTTGATATTATACAGTTTGATATCCAAATAAACAGATAAAAAAATAAGCATGTGTTTCTTTCACTGAACTTACCAATAGAACATTTCTTGCATGATATCCTTTGCCAGTAATATCTTCCTTCATTCTCCTTAGGTCTTATCATAGCAACCAATGTGCTATCTATACATTCTATAACACCGGGTATGTTAGTTTTCATATGAAACCTATAAAATTACATTTTAAATAAGTACTAGTACATCTAAATAATGGCTTTCAATTATTATTTTTTTTATTTTACTGGCAAAGGAGAAGGAGACCAGTGACTAAAAATACATGTAAACCAAATGATACTGGGTCAGCACAATAAGCCATACATACTGATCAAAGGTGCTCTAAAGTGGTGATTTGTACCTAGGCCGCCTATAATCTCAAATCATATTATTTTAAAGAAGAATCTAATAGAAAATTAAACATACTTACTGTTCCTTTAATGTTTGTTTTTAAGCTGCATTTTGTGGAAACCTATGAATTTTTTGCCATTATAGGGTGGTTTAATATATTAATTAAATCACCATTGATATAGGCTGCATGATATTGAAGCTTGCGAGAGAAAAGTATTTTCAGTTTTACTTAATATTTTTTGATAGTTTCCATTGGCCAGAAACGACAGAGTAGAGAGTATCTGAAAAAAAACCTTTTTTTAAACACATTAAGTACTTTTATGTCCTTAAAGAAATTCAAATGGTGCAGTGATAGGTAGGTCTGTAGCATAATGGGAAAATGAGTCACACAGGTTCTAAGTACTTTTTAAACTTTAAAGTAAATAATAAATCATTTATATACCTTAATTCTATTGGTCAGACCTCTTCCCTTTTTTGCAGTCACAGGTAATAGAGGTCTAAGCTCTTGTTCTAAATTTCTTTAAGCTCCTATGTAATGTTAGTCTGTACACATGCATAGGTTTGACCACGGCTCAAAAAAAAAATTCTATTATTCTAGGCTTGGCGGCGGCTTGCGGCAACGTCTAAACTATCAGTTTCTTTCAGCAAACTCAGTATCAAAAAAGAAGGAGACATCTACAAAAGTTAGAAATAGATGAAAATACTGAGGTTATGAAGTTTTTTATGGTCGGTATATTAGTTCATAGTTCATACTAACCGTTTAAATTTCTCTGCAAGACAATCAATAATATATTATGTTAATTGTTCCTTTCTTTTGGAGCCTATTTGATTAATTAATTTAATCAATATAGATAATTTCACTCAAGAAATAGTAACTTTTCATTTGACAGATGAATTCGTGTATGACATGCGAGATGACTTTCGAGATAGCGAGTAAAACGTGTGTGAGAATACGAAATCCTATTGACAAACGTCAAAATACTCACCTGTTGTAATTCCTCTCACTGACGTTATCACTCGGTGGCGCTAGTGTCGAATTCACTCAATTTCAGAATTCGAAACGTTGATTTCTCATGAGCTCACTGCGGATTCAGAAGTGAGATCGCAAAGTAACGTTTCAGAATAGCATAGCTGGTCATAAAAATATTTGTTCCGTGCGGGGATCGAACCCGCGACACACGGCGGAACAGTCGATCGCTCAACCACTGCGCCAATCGTGTCGTTAAATAGAAGCTGATAGTAGATGAATATGTTAGAATCCTTACTAATATTATAAAAGAGAAAGTGAGTTTGTTTGTTTGTTACCTCTTCAGGATTTAATGGCTAAACCGATTTTGATGAATTTTGGTACAGAGATAGTTGGTAACCAGGAGACGGACATATTCTATTTTTTTTTTTAAAAAGGGGGTTGTGAGGGAGGGAAGAAAAGGGAAAACTTAGCGTTGCTATTACAATTCAATAAGGCGCAAGGGGAACAGTGTTACCCCGAATTTAACGCGAGCGAAGCTGCGGGCAAAAGCTAGTAATATGATGCATTCCAAAATTAATGAGAATTGGTAAAAGTGCTATCAGTATTTTCTTTAGTGGCTTATGCATTTTTTGTTGTTTTCCTGTTCTGAAATAAATCATCAAATGACTGCTCTGGGTGGAGAGGCACGGTGTGTCAAACTTGTACCTAGGTACTGACTAAAACTCAAACATGTACGTTCTTTTGCCCCCTGTGTTCTGAGGCCGGGTATCTCTTTCGAACAACCCGAAGCCCCGGCAGGCAGTGGCCCTGGCGCCTCAAATTAGGTACTTAGTATAGAAAATCAGAGAAAAGATGATTTTTAAGAGAATTTTAATGGTATCTGACGACTTTGGTGACTTAACTCTGTTATTGATTGAACCTATAAGTAATGTTGAAACTTTTAGCCTTTTTTTACGTATGGAAAATCATCAAATGAATGGGGAAATGTCGGACTTTTACTGACTAAAACTTTTGCTGTTTCTTCTTTTGCCTATGGTTTTCCAGGGCTACGGTATCTCTTTCGAACAACCCGCAACAACTTTAAGCCTGTACACTGTAACTCAATAGTGATATACGGTCGACCTTCGTCCGTGTGTGTGCGATCCTATCTCAGGAACATTATTGTTTCAATTAGTCTGATGTACACAAGCTTATGGGTTTTGTTTGTGCTTCTATTATTCTGTTTTTCGTCCGAAATTTTATCTGCTTAACTCGTATTGGTGGTAGCGTGAAGATAATGGATAGTAGTAGTTATTTCTTACGAAATAAGTAGTACCTATGTAGGTACTCAAATTTTATATGTATGTTATTTACCTGTGATTCCCACTGTGTGTACTTACATAAATAAATAAATAATTAATGAAGTTTGTGACGATTTTTGATTCACAACGGATTTATGTTTATGTTTATATGCGTATTAAGTTGATAGCAATGAACAATTATAATGTAAGCAAGCAGGCGGTGTCCGTGGCAGGCCCCCTTCTGCTATGCTGACATCTGTATGAGGCGCGCGTGGAACACGGACGCGCTGATGGGGTTGCGGGTTGTTCGTAAGAGATACACAATAAGGAACACGGATGGGTTTTAGTCAGTAGGATGTAACACTGCAACCAGCTCCAAAGAGAGCGGGGGAAGTTATTTGATAATTTCACATCCAAAAAAAGGGTGGTTCTTAATTGAGACAGCCCAGCCTACAAGGACCTTTATCTAGTAAAGTAATAATAATATCTTGGGACAACTCACACACGGCAATCTGATCCCAAGCTAAGCAGAGCTTGTGTTATGGTAACCAGACAACTGATATACATACTTATATAATTTATAAATACATACATATCATAGATAAATCACACCCAGACACAGAACAAACAATCATGCTCATCACACAAAGTTTGTCCTGGGTGGGAATCGAACCCACGACCTCCGACTCAGCAGTCAGGGCCACTAACCACTAGACCAACAGGCCCGTCAAAAATACATAAAAACACGCTTGTAATGTAAAAGAGTTGGGCAGAGTTGTACCTCGCAGCACCACATTTCACCAGTTAACTGGAAACCTGTGGGCACTATAAATAAACCTCTATCTACCCCTCTATATGCCCCACCCGTCCCTTGCTAGAGCCAGCCCGCCGCTGCTGAGCCAGTAAGTTCAAATCAGTCGCCAATTAATTTGTTTTTTTTTTTTTAAATAAAAACGTTGCCCCAGACTAGGAATTTCTCCTGTATCGTGGGTGCGTTTACAAACATTTAAATTCACATACACAAACAGCCAGACCCGAAACAAATACCTGTAGGCCATTATATTTGTTCGTTACAACAAATATTTGAGCGGGAATCGAACCTGGGACACGCAGCGCAGCAGTCAATCGCTCAGCCACTGCGCCTACCGTGCCGTCGAATTAATATCACTTAGATCCAGCCTGTCCCTTTGCTGTCCTCCCTCAGCGACGCCCTAAGCCGAGGCTAAGTTCTTTGTTCTTCGCTTACCTAGTTTGTACCTAAGTTTTCCCCTGGCTGGAGGTCTTAATTTTTAAGGCATCTACAGGAATCGCCCGGTTAAGCAGACTACAACCTCCTAGGTTGAACTGCGAGATGCCATTCAGAAAAAAAAAATCTCAATTTGTTAGGCGTGAAGTTACGTCTTACTCTAAGATTCAAGATGAAATCAAAATAGAAATTAACTTCCAACTAAACTAGCTTAATAATTCCACGAACCTTACCAAGGGTATTTTCTTAGGAAGATGGCGGATTCTTGGCTTCTAGGAATTGTATATATGTTTGTATGGATTGATTTGAGGCATCGAAGCATACATCCGTTTGTCGACTAGTCTGCACAGACTGTTTCTGATAGGAAACACGTTTTCAGTAATACTGTTATCTATTGATATTTTTTCAGTTAGTTTTTATAAGAAACTCGTGGATAAGTAGTTATGAGGAGCTCGTGGCTAAATAATAGCAGCCGCTCGGGTCAATCTTTAGGTTAAGCCGCGCTTGCCTATGTTGGTCTGTGGATGGGTGACCACCCGTTACATACCGAGTTTCCTCCGTGCCTCGGAAAGCACGTTAAGCCGTTGGTCCCGGCTGTCATTTGTAGATCTTTGACAGTCGTTACAGGTAGTCAGTGTTCCATATGTCTGACAACCAGTCTTACCAAGGGGTATCGTATTACCCAGTATTAACTGGTTGTGGAGGTCAGATAGGTAGTCGCTCCATGTAAAATACTGATATTCAGCTGCATCCGGTTAGACTGGAAGCCGACCCCAACATAGTTGGGAAAAGGCTAGACAGGCAGACTTGTACTGACTAAAACCCACCCATGTTCCTTCAATTGCCCTTTACGTTCCGAGGCCGCGGTATCTCTTTCGAACAACCCGCAACCCCGGCAGGCGGAGGCCCTGGCAAGCCCCTCTGCTTTGCTGACTCTCTTTGAGGCGCGCGTGAAACACGAACGAGCCGTCGACACGGCCCAAGAGAGCTACCATTGTCTGATACCTAAATAGGCACCATATACACATCAATCACCATTCAATAGCTAAAACATAAAAATGACCTATTATCATATAGTACCATCAACATAAGGTGACCATAAACACAAATATAAACATCAACCTCACAATAACGTTTACAAAAATGGGAAAAAATTGTCTATTCGAACATAAAGAAAAAAATATTCTATAATTTTTATCATAATAGTATTTGTACTATTGACATCATCATCAAGTCCTTGACCATAGTCACTGATGACAGAAATAATTATTATCATTTCAATCTGAAGTCAATTTCACCTACTAATTAAACCTACTTGCAAAATTAACACCATTTATCATTTAATTTTAACATCACTAGCTGTGTCGAGCGATTTCACCCGCTTCTCAGCTCCTTAAAGTCGTACCGTGTTATTAGTCTACAGTGCAGTTTTTTTAATAATACGATCTCAAAAGGCAATGTTATACACGAAAAGTATATTTTTTTAAAACCTTGCCCCACACTAGAAATTTCTCCTGTATCGTGGGTGCGTTTACAAACATATAAACTCACATACACAAACAGCCAGACCCGAAACAACTATCTGTAGGCCATACAAATATTTGTTCCGTGCGGGAATCGAACCCGCGCTCAGCCACTGCGCCAACCGTGTCGTCAATGTTTCATTAACCGTATCACAAAAAAAGTGTTTGCGTAAATATTGTATCAGTAATCTCGCAGCTCAATAAATAGATCTGAAAAAGCTATCATACGATATCCGTCTCGTAGCAAATGCCTTTTTCTTAAGTATCGCTGATTTAAACCGTTTCTCATTCTTCATAAGCCCTAAAACTAAACTTAAGACTTTAAAATTCGTAGCCCGACGGTGGCTTACACTTTTTGCATATTTAAATGACACTTTTTTGCTGAAATACACCCCCCAAGATTATATTTAAGCGGACCAGACTTCAGTTTCCTCCAACAACGGTAAAATTAGCTATTAAACCAAGTTTTAGCGATATTAAAATGAATATAACTAATTAAACCCTTGTCGTAGGGCTTAGTATAGATAAGGAACGCAACTAGACGATATTCAAGTGTTTTATCATATCAAAATAGTTGTAATCACCATCTACGATTACCTCACGCCCGCCAGAAAAGTCACAAACGAATTTAACAAAGCATTAAATGTTATATACGCAAATTTGAACCCTATATTCAGAATGATAGACAGTAAAATCGCACGCGGGGCCCGTAACTAATTTTTTGATGCTACGTTCATCATAGTTACAGCGCCATCTCTACGAATTCCAACAAAATTTTTCACTGAACCATTTTCTTATAAGAACTACACACACTACTGCATTTTGTGTGCACTCGGCACACACCCTCGCCTTCCTATACAATCGAACGCACCCACACGACGAAGAAAAAAACGATAAAAAACTGCACACAAACTCAACTTTCATGCACACACTAGACGAGGATGGACTATTCTTTGAATAAAAATCGAATTCTGGCTCCGAAATTTTTTTGGAGGTTTTTAATACATTGTTATGTAAGTTAGATGTCATTTGGATTATTACAAAGTGTAAGATAAGTCAGTAGAACTGAAATGCACAAGGTTCATACAAGCGCGGGACACTCACACAGGCGCACGCGTACCGACGATACTGCATTCTGTCAGTGTAGTTGTGCTATAGTACGACTGAACGATCTTGAGCTAACAGTGCTCAATTGTGTTTTCGAACGAGGAAAGGCTTGGTATAGAAACGTTTGTGGTCGTAGCAGTGATTAATATTAAATTGTGGATTTAAATTAAAGGATTTTATTGCCTATAGATTTGGTGTGACTAAAATAATATTTAGTTTATGTTGTTTGTGTAAAATCATCGTAAAAGTGTGAGTTAAAGTGCAAAACTATGAAAATAAATGTCATTTTATCGTAAAAAGGCAGTTCAAAATATTTTTTGACTATTGCTAGTGTTACTGATTGATATTATTTGCATTTTCATCCAAAATCCCTTAAGTTTGCGGTTTTTTTTTTCACATTTACTACTGTCAGCGTCGAGTATCAAGACTGGGCGAGCGCGCGCTCGGTCGCAGTAAATACAAGGTAATGGCTAAGTACGCACGCCGTCTAGTACGGTGTGCGCGCTCAGTGCAGTCCCGCCTATGCACAATCGGTGGAGCGTCGCATTTCCGTTCCCGGCACACAACTGGACCACAACACGCGACATAACCGCTAAAAACCTCCGAAAAATAAACAAAAATATCTTAAAAAAATATTGACCACAGACTATATTTTATAAAAAAAAATTATTCATATCATCGCGTAGTGGCTTCGACAAAAACAAAACAAAATCTAAGAAAAATATTTTGGGATTTAGTGAGTTTTTCCGAATTTCTCCTCGTATTTAAGTGCGGCTCACTTTGCTGAGATGCAAGACACATATCACATGGAAACTTAGGACCCGAACTATATTTTTATTTAGTATTAAATAAGTAGTAAAAGGAATATTTTTGTGAAAAGTGACTGTCGTGATGTGTTACAATATATTATGCTGTGACAGTGTTATCGCTGTGAAATACGGCTGAATGGATTTGTGATTACATGACGAGGTGACGCCGATTTGTTATTGCAACTTTTTTCTTTTTTTTACAAAAATTACTACCGAGGTGTCAAACTGGACGGAAGAGGAACCGGCCACCTCTGACGCATGTGAGTACAATTTGGCGCGTTAAACAAAGAACGTATATGAATTTTTGAATTTCGAAGTCAATAATGTGTGCCCTTAATCTTGCGTTCTCCTTGACTTTAAGTGGTGTGGGTGTCCGTGCGATGCATATGTAAACGCACGCATAACGGTGGATGTGTGCGTAGGGTTCACGCACATTTTTTTATGTTTTCTTACGAACCCCCCTCCACTCTCCCCACCTATACTCGTTATCGTTCATCTGTCCCACTCTTTTTCTATGACTACGTTCGTTTAACATTGCAACGGTGTGCGAGTGTGCGTAACCTCGCACATGTGTGCGTTAATAAATTGCAACCTATATTTTGATCGAAGGCCAATGACGGCATAGAGAAAACGATTCTTTTTTCAAATTTTCTTTTTATTTCCATTATACAGGCGTTGGCACCAAAAAAGAGGTTGTAACATTTCGGAATTCGAAGTTTGAACTTTTTTGGCAACGAATTTAAGGGATTCACGAAAAAAACTTTTCTCAAACAGTCAAATAACTTCAAACTGTCAATTTTCTTTGCTTTTCAATAATAAATAAAACTAAATAGATGGTCAAAAAATAGTTTATTAGTGAAATAAATGAGTTATTACCGGTGCTACGAAGCTCTACGCGCAATCGTAGGCTAAAATAAAGCCGTCGGAACTTTTGACGTGCGCTTCGCGATACATTTTTTTATTTGTTAAAATTTTAATTAATTGATTAGTTGTATACAATGACTGATAATATATCATTGCTTCTGATAAGATTACTGTGGGTTTCAATTTCAACGCGCTTTTATAAGTTTGATAGTATTATTATGTAGAAAAGGTAGAAACAACAAAGCTATGTACTTCTAATATATTTTATTTTATTAATAAAACACATAAAATAAAGAAGTTATAATAATTTAAAAAAATAATGCTGTATGAGTTTCTTTAAACAAACCTTAACCTCATGTAGATAACACAAGTTGTTTTTTTTAAGAATACCTAGCTAATATGAATAACAACGACAAATCTATAAATTTTACCCTTAATGTAGAACCGTTGGTTTCTATTTGTAAATCAAATAAAATGTAAAACAAAACATATTTTGGTTAACAAATCAGTCGTCATGTATCACCGTTTGACAAAAACAAGTTATTTATATAAAAAACAAAAATAAGGTCATCTGCATTCAGGAAGTAATGTACTTATGTATGCACTGGCACAGTCATATGACCTATATTTTATCGTCAATACATAAAAGATCGTTGTCAATGTGAAAAATAAACGAGTTCTTCAGCTTTTGTTTAAATAACTTTGAATATTTCGTTCATAAAATGGTACCTATTGGGTTTACACGCAATTATGTCATCGCAAGCGCATGATTTCATCTCTTAAATTGTGGTTATAAAGCTCATTTTATTTTCTTGTTTTTATTTAATCTTCTAGCCATCAATTAAAAAACAAAGAGAAACGCCCCGCTTGCAATGTACAATTTAAATAAAACATTTATCAAAAAAGAAAAAATCATTTTTACTCATACAGTGCTTATTTTCTCTTTTCTTCATTCAAAAACGCAAAAATCGCTAAAATTCATAAAAAGAACATCAACCAAATTCAAGTTCGCGCCCTTCAATTGCAGCCGGGTCCTTGCGCGCGCGGCCAAGGCAAGCGCAGGCGCAACGACTGTCAATGTTACTACATAACCTACAACTGCTAGCCTTATGGACCGCCATCTTGAATTCAGACTCGTTTGAAGGCTACGCATGGCCGATGTCTTAGTTTTGAACTATGTTTCTGCTAGTTTTATGTCTGTTTTAACGCTTGGATGTCTTAATTTCGTATTTAATTTGATGTTTAATTGTGATTGCTTTGGTTTTGTATTCAGACTTTTGACGATGTTTTCTCTCGAAGGTTTCTAAATTACGAACCTTTCAACAATTATACACAAATTTGAAGAGTTATTTTTCGAAATATTTTTCACCCTTAATGTCAGTCATAAATATTAAGACAAAAAATCCACATTTATAAACCCCACATAAATCAAGGATCAAAAATAATTTAGAAGGTCAAATATGTTTTTCCAAAGATTATTATGCAAGCTACTAGCGGACGTGGCGGGTATTTAGGTGCGCCTGCGCAGGGGCCAAGGCGAAAGTCGCGCTTGCACAATCTAGTCGACGTCTGTCTAATTTGACGATAGATGGCGCTAGGTTGCCCTATTATGTGATCTAAACTTTCAAGTGGTTTGGAAAACCCTTAAACTTGTTTGTTTTTTTATTTATTTTTTTGTATTAACGACGAAGAAAGTTATTAAGAAAGATAATAAGAAAAATGATATTTTTTCTTAAATCAGTTTAGTACATCTATTTTATTTTAGCGTCAATAGATTAAATGCAATATTTGAATATCTTATTGTTTTTTTAAAGCGTTAGTTTCCAGTCTTGTTATAAATATTCAAAGTGAGTTGAACTATGAAAACGATTAAATAGCTATAATTCTAATCGCGTTACACAATTTGCGTCAATTCTATTTTAAATGGTAATATTTAAAACCCTATTAAACAAGTTTTATGTTTTAAAAAATAACTATCATTTTATGTATTTTTTTTCCAATTTCAATGATCAAACTGATGGCGATAAGAAACAACAATTCGCAATCAATTTTGTAAAAGTGTTAAGTTAGTTTAGTTTTAAAAAAAAGTCAAGTACCTAATAGAAGAAGATGCATTAGCAATAAAATAAGCAAAAGCAAAAATAAAATTACGGACAAGATTTTCAATAATTCGGTAAGAACATTTTTTCGATATCAGTAATCGCAGTTCATCAAGCCTGTACGCATTATACATACAAATATACATCAAAATCAATACAGATATCTAAACGTAACTATCTATTCGAAACTATCAAAGTATCTACACTATTACAACATATAGATAGTATACAAAACGTTCAATGTCACAACCGCTTCACTATCAAGCGGCCATGTTGAATTTATTCCCGCCTAACTCGCTGATATTTATATTAGACGCCTGCGCAGCGTAGCGCTCTAGATATTGACACGAAATAGCGGTTTGTGGGCGCATTTTAATAAATATTGTAATTTTCGTTTTAAATATTATATATTTGTATAATTCTAAATGGGTTTTAAGAGGTTAATGCATAATTTAGTTTAAGAATGTGTTTAGGTAAGAATAATTTTGGTGTTCTCTCAGTATTAAAAAAAAAAACTTTTTTTTTTCAGACCCAGTAGAATCCATAATTTGTTAGTGTATTAGTAACATTATATGTTTATTTATTTACCATGTTAGTGTTACTAGTTTATATATCATCAGGGAGTCTGTAATTGGGGCCAGTTGATGGCAATAGGTTTGTGTCCTATTATAAACAAATACACACAAACTTCACACCCTTAATATAAGATGGTAAACTTAAGTGTATAATAATAAATATCATTATCGTAAGGCAATCTCTCTGAAATCTTGTCATGGCAACTTGGGTTGGCGAACCTTAATACAGGGGCCTTAGTCTGCTATTACAATAGTGTCAGAATGGTCGATCACTGATCGCATAATGGTTGATTTTGACATCTACTACATACTAAACTTGTCAAAATCAACCATTATGCGATCAGTGATCGACCATTCTGACACTATTGTAATAGCAGACTAAGGCCCCTGGTTACCGCATAACCTAGGTAGGACGCCAGAGACACTCTTGTCATGTGGCTACCTATATCTCTTGTTACTTTAATAGACTAAATACCTTACTTTTTTTTTATTAATATTATAATATAACACAGGGTGTAAACTAATCCTTCACGTAACCATTCTGTATATAAAACAAATTAACTCTATTTTTTTTGCGGATGGGTTATCATGGATGTATGATGTTTGTTACTCTTTCACGTCAAAATGGCTGAACGGATCTTGATGAAATTTGGCACAGAGGTAGATTATAGTCAGAAATAACACATAGGATAGATTGTTGATTGTGATGATTTTTTTTCGATATCACGTGGGGGATGCCGCGGGTGCCAGTTACACATAATACCACTATCATCTCAATTTCTCACCAAGGTAATTAAACTTTACCTGTCATCGTTGCCAGTATTTTTGTACTTTCTTTAATTTTTTTTTTAAACTACTTCACTTTAGTCATAATGCGTTTAACGATCATAAATATGATACAAACTGCCTTAAACGTAAAAAAATATATTTACGTCATTAAACTATTGAATATAGGATTATGAAGTGCTTACCATTTAATTTATTTATTAGCCATCAATTTAATCATCACATTCTTTTATGTGCTGGAGTTCATTTTCAAGGATAATGTTTTGAATATTCTGTCATTAGCAATCAATTTAGTATTACCTATACGGAAGAAGTTTGGCAAACTTCGATCTCCAAAACATGGCAAATTGGTAGCTTACAGTGGTTGTAAAATTGACCACCAAAATGTTTACACTGTTCTTAATGATAAGAGATGATGTCTATCCTTTCTTATTCCATATCATACGCTCTCTGTTCATAAATTTCATATTTGTATCTCTTTTGATTTATCTGTCAAACATTCACCAGAATATTTTATTCTAGATCACAGCATTTCACTTCCAAAACAAGGTGTAACAGTAAATATAAAGCGATTAAAATAAATCTACCTGCATTCTACGGTCGTGCGGTGAATCTAGGTTGTGGACACTAGGCCGAGACAGGTGCAGCTACCCTACTGCAACCAAACCAGTCGAAATACTGGCCGCTAACGGATCTCACTATTTGAATTTCGAACGACGATATTGTGGTTTGAAAATGTGCCAATGATGGTTTGGATTTTGTTGTTCTTGATTTGAAATTGTAGTTGTGTTTGTACAATTGATACTTAAAATTACAAGAAAACGTCAAACTAAGTTACAAAATGGCCAACGTTAACATTTTGTATTCTATTCATGCATCAATCCTTTTGAGTATGACATAGGTAATCTACCTACTGGCTCCAAAGAGTTTTATACAATGTGTCGGTCATAGACTAGTGATATTCTAGATATATTATCTAACGAGTTTTTTAATATACTATTACGATACACACTTGGGTCTAATTCACTTCCCCGCTTCTTGGCAGCCATTTTGAAATATTCTCTATGCGTGTACTTACAAAAAATAATCATATCTCTCAGTGTTGGTCTTACTGAGACGACAATAGGTTTATTCAGAGGGCAACAATATTGTCTATCGTTAAAATTAAGAAATTATGAGCTTACATTTTTGTAACTTTAAAAAAGAAAATTAAAGTCCAAAAAAGTATGCAAATCAACTTTTAATCAATAAATTTGAGTACTAGAATATGTGTTTATAAGTACATAGAATATTGCTAGTCCGTGACCGGACACATTGTAAAGACGCTGCGACGCTAAGAAGAAAGATTAAGACATGATCATACATTTTTCATACAAACTTAATGGTTACCAATACAAGACTTTCAGAATCCTTGATTTCGCCAATTCCATTTAACCCCAAACACCGCTCAACACAAATAACTAAACACTCATTTCTGCAGACAATAATAACTGGTCCAAAAAAAAAAGAAGAATGCCCAAAAATGAGGTCATTCAGACGGGCGGCGAAAGCGACGTGCATTTTTTTTTTTCGTTGTTCATTCGATTACTGTCTGGATGCCGGGACGTATTGTTTTCCGTCCGTCTTATGAGCAGATGGTGTGGTTGTCCTTTAATTACGTCGGGTCAGCTATAAGGTTTCCCTTTTTAAGTATATTTTTGGGGTTTTTGACTGTGAAAGGCGTTTTAAATTCGAAGGTTTGTTTGAAACCTATTGAGAACTGTTTGGTATTGAACTCAAATAAAAAGTTACTACTATAATGCTGTCATCGCACTTTAGTGCAAACCGAATTAAAACAAATTGAAGCTGCTAAGATCGTACAGATAGACACGTAAAACTAAGGAAAGTCGCATTTTTTTTAAACTTTGCCCCATACTAGGAAATTCTCCTGTATCGTGGGTGCGTTCACAAACATTTAAACTCGCATACACTAACAGCCAGACCCGAAACACCTACCTGTAAGTCATAAAAATATTTGTTCCATGCGGGGATCGAACCAGCGACACGCAGCACAGCAGTCGATCGCTCAGCCACTAGGCCAACATTGTCGTCATTCAATTCCGAGATAGATAAACAAGAAATCTAACTAGTTTTTTCATAGAATTGACATAAGCTTTTGGTCTGAACGCCATTTATCCTGAGGTTTGTAAAAGCTAATTTATAGGATAAAATTTATAATAAACGTTGTAAAAGACATTTTCATAGCTAATGAAAGCTTTTATAATGCTTAGAAAATAATTTTCTATAAGAATTACGTTTCCCTTTCCTTTCTCGTCGACATCCGGTAGATACACTTAAATTTAATTAGTTCTTCCTTTTATTTATTGTTTATTTAAGGTTAAAAGGATGTTATTATATTGATCTCAGAAATATAAAGGCATCATGCTCTTTCAATAGATGTTTAAACAACGTTAATTTTATTATTTACGTTACCTAACATACGTATTTTGAAATATAGTGAAGATAGAATTAATTAAAAAAAACAACCGTTTATTTATACCTAAGTTTTCTTACTAAAGTCGATATTTAAAAAATGAGTCTTTTATTATTATCGTGATTGAGACCTATGTTTTAGAGTATTTTGAGAATACTCGTGAAAAGAAAAGAGTATCCTATGTGTTACTCCAGACTATAATCTACCTCTGTACCAAATTTCATCAAGATCCGTTCAGCCGTTTTGACGTGGAAGAGTAACAAACATCCATACACCCATACATTTATAATAAGTATTAGTAGAAAGTAGGATTAAGTATTTTTGATTTGCTTTTTTATCTTTGGAAGCCATAAATAGATGTAACAAAGGTATAAGGGGAAGACACTAGCTCCTGTAATACAGTGTTCATTTGCGCAGGAGCTAGGGAATTCATAAATATGTTTGTACTAGCGGCGCCCCGCGGTTTCACTCGCGTGGTGATATGGCCTATGTGTTATTCTGATGTATAAGCTACTAGCTTTTGCCCGCGGCTTCGCTCGCGTTAAATTCGGGGTAACACAGTTCCCCTTGCGCCTTATTGATTTGTAATAGCAACGCTAAGTTTTCCCTTTTCTTCCCACTTTCTACCTCACATCCCACTTTTATTTTAAAAAAATAGTCTATGTCCGTCTCCTGGTTCCCAACTCTCTCTGTACCAAAATTAATCAAAATCGGTTTAGCCATTAAAGCGTGAAGAGGTAACAAACAAACAAACTCACTTTCGCTTTTATAATATTAGTAAGGATATTATTGTAAAGCTTCATTAAAATCCATTCAGTAGATTTTGCTTGAAAGAGTAACAATATCATCCATACAAACTTTCGCATTTATAATATTAATGTTTGTTTAATTTATGCCAATAAAGATAAATTATTTATTTATGGGTACTTAAGAATCCCAAGTTTAAGTTTTTTAGTTGCTTTAGAGATTGTTAAAAATGTGTTTTTTTTTCCCAAAATATTTGTTTAATAACATTGCTGCTAAAATATGTATATAATTTACTGTGTCACCAAAACCGCAATTTTCATTTATCAAATAATCTTCCTATTTACTTTACTCACAAACAAATAGTAAACAATTTACTATATTACGCGTGTGTGTTTGTAAATAATATGCTAAACTGTTCCCGATACAATGTTGTCGCTTGCATCGACGAATTTTTAAACAAACTGTAGTGAATAACGAAATATTTTTGTGATTAATTAGTTTTCTTCGTCACTATTTGTTTATAACGTTAGTATTCAATCGTATTTCGTTTCAAACAGAGTTGAAAGTTGTATGTAGATACAAAACCGTGGTCATAGTAGTTCTTTTGTTTTTTTTCGTGATGATATCTTCAAGAAAGATGTTCAGTACCATACTCTCAAATTAGGCCACCCCTTTCTGACACATGTTGTACAAAAGGATCGTTACAAGTGTCGGTGTGTCTTCTGCTTACCCCCCAAAACCCTGTGAGCGTGTGTATTAATCAGAACTCCAAGAATAAACTTGTAAGTACAGTGAAGTATCAAAAACTGTGAAGGACACGATGTTAAATATGAATGTTGAGTCAGCCATGTTGTTGTTGAATATAATTAAAATTGAAGTATGATTTAAATGAAGTGTTATTTATTTATGTTGTTACTGTTATTAAAATGAGCCTCAAGTCTGACAAACTGTAGATAAGAAAAAACATAGCAGAATATGATGATTCAAAAATATTACGACAGTTGATAAGGAGAAAAAAAACTATACACAAAGGAATAGACTTCAGTTTTGAATTCAAACTCATTAGTATTAATTTCCAACTAAAATGTCTATGCTCAGATAGATACTAAGTATACATTTAGTATTAGGTATATTTGTCTTTAAACAACCAAAACAAAAATATTAACAGCCCAACTTTACTAAAAATCCAATAATAGTTTCATTAAAAACCACAATCACTTACAACATCAACTTTCAACGCATTGAAAACCATTTTAAAACAAGAAAAACAAAATATGAAAACATTATCCTGCAAGACCGTGCAATTTCAAGTAGCAACACTAAAATCAAAATGGCTGCAGGCTCGGATCAGTAATATCTATCGCACAAAATAAATTCTCAGTAAAAACTGATGCACCTCATCCGTCTACAGTTTAAAACGAGAAACAAGACTTTGTACAAAAAGGTCTTGCCCGGTTCTAAGGCATTACTCGTTTGTTGCCTTTGCCTTCTTATTTTGTCTATGGCGCGTTTGAAAATTATAAATTCCTTTTTTAAATTATTTCGATATACGCTGTTTTGAAATTAGATTTCATTGAAAATAGTTTAAATTAAACCGTTAAAGTAAAAAAAAACACGGTCTTGCCTGTTTATTTTAAGCGTAAAAGGCTTTCACTGAAGTTTGATATCCTGTTTTGGCGGCGTCGAGGGAAACCGGTCGACATGACCTACCCCAGTAGAGTATTCCTTACTGTAAGGCACAAGGCGGCCGAAATGTACGACGTGAGAGAGGTCACTTACCCTTTCTTTTCGTGTATAAAAGAAATGAGTAAAAGTTTGAATGTTTTTGGGAATTTCTGAACGATTTTTCGTAGTTTTGAAGGGTTTCTTGTGTCCTATTTTATACTGATTGAGATGAAATTTTGCATATTAAAGTAAAAGTTTTGCTAATTATAAATGACTTCTAAATATAGTAACATACGGATTAGGTACTTGAAATTAATCAAAGTAAAGTTATAGGTCACGACCTAATAACGCAGATTTTTTAATATCCTAAGAGACATTGGCGAAACTTGGAGAACTTTTTAACCAACCTTTCTTTCACAGTCTGATAAAAGCCTTCTAACTTTAAGTTCAAACTCTTTCAAATGAGAACTTATTTAAAAATATTATTTTATATAAGTTCTTTCCTGACGCTTTCAAAAGGTTTTGTATTTTTTTAAAGAGTCCCAGGAGCATAGACATAGTCTCAGTCTCATCGTTCCTTAATCTAAATCCAAGATTCTAAATTCAAATTTCATACCATAGAGCAGCACTTTACTTCAGCTTTCAACTTCAAAGAATTAGTCGCACGTGCGCAACATAAAAAACAGTTTTATCTAAAATTCTATCATTTCTCGCTAAAGTATATATTTATGAGATTGACATTGACATACTTTAGTGGGTAAGTTCACCTGTTGGCAGGCATGTCCCTGGATTACACAAGATCTGAGAAAATGTTATTTAAGTACGTTTTACTTTATCTTGTTTTGATGTTTACTTCCTTTTGCTGACGAGGTTATTTGTCAATCTTTTTAAAAATGAAGGCAGATGCAACTAAGGAAAAAGTTTGTAACCTACGTAATTCTTCATCATAGAGAATCTTAATACAACCTGAATCAGTTTCTTGAAACTGTCAAAAAACTTTAAAAGTTTTGACACAGAATAGCTAAAATAATGAAGTGATAAGTCCTTCAAAATTGCATAATTCTGATAAAATATAATGAAGCGAAAAATTATGTGATATTAGGTAGTTTGTACTCTGGCTTTTAAAAGCTTAAATACCAAATCTCAGAAACATTTTAATTTATTTATTTATAGCCGCTGTACTGCTTTTCTTACGGTCCTTAACGTAATGCGACAGTGCACCTATCAAACAATATACTTAAAAAAACCATTTAGAATAAAAACTCCTAATTTCTAAGTACCTAAAGAGCCATAATAAAATGAAACTTAAACATAGCAATATAATATGCCTCTCCCTCTCTCCCATTGTCTTGCACAAAAAAAAACATTTGCCATTAAAAAGCTACAATAATATAGAGTAACATAGGTTTTATAAAACTACGCTACTACTCACGGGAGCGGGACAGTAACCAAAGACGCGAGTGAAACCGCGCAAGACAGCTAGTCTTGGATAAAACTATAGAATTCACTGAAAGTGCACGACAAAACATTCAATCGCTCATGAACTTCGTTTCGTTTATACATAATCACAAAGAAAGCGACTACCAACATTCCATTTTCTACATATTCCCGTTCTATACAAGTCAGGCACAACCCTAGTAGATAATCGTTCTGCCCAAAGCTACCGAAGACTTCTTACGTATTTAATACTAGAACCTGTTTGGTTCGGACTCCAGTGGTCCATCAGATACGGCCCATAAGTTTATATCGAATGTTATTACTACAGTAGGGTGGAAAGCACAAAAGATGTCCGGGCGATACAATATGTGGGATGAAATTAAAATAGCTTGACCTTTTCGGGATTTTTTCTGAGAAAATAGCATAGATTTATTTAGGGTTTTTATTTTGATCTAACAACATGTTAGTTTGAATTTTATCTTCAACTAGCTTTTGCTCGCGGCTTCGCTCGCTTTGAACTCGGGGTAACCTAGTTCGCCTTTCCTGATTTGACCTGCTACCTGTAGTTTTTGCCCTTGCGCCTTATTGATTGTAATACCGAAGCTAAGTTTTTAACTTAGCCTATTTAGGCGAGAAGAAGTAACAAACAAACTCACTTAGTTTAGTTAGTCAGCGAAGCTAAGTTTTTAACTTAGCTGAGTAACTAAACTAAGTGAGTATATTTGTTACGTCTTCTCGCCTAAATAGGCGAGAAGACGTAACAAACAAACTCACTTTAGTAAAGATGATCTGGCTTGCCCTTTACTGGGGTCGGATTCCAGTCTTACCGGATGCAGCTGCATACCAGTATAATGTAGCGACTGCCTATCTGACCTTTATAACACAGTTAGTACCGGGTAATACGCTACCCCTTAATAACACCTACGTCTGGTCGTCAGACTTTCTGCCCACTGACTACCTGTAACTGAACGTGCTCTCCGAGGCTCAGACAGAACTCTTTGAGTAATGGGTTGTCACCCATCCACGGGCCAACCTAGGCAAGCGCAGCTTAACCTAAAGATTGACCCGGGTGGCTGTTATTATTTAGCTGCCCGGCAGTTTGCTGAACTGGGTCTATTTGGCGTAGCCGTGAGACACACAATATAAGTTTTTTTTCAAGATTTATTGATTTGATTCGATTTTTTGTGCCTATTATAAACTTACGCATAAAATCATTTTTTTTTTAAATAAATCATCTGTCTTTTTTCTTACTAGATAATGATGTATTAGGTATATAAAATCGCCAAGGCTGTATATAGGTAACAAGATTAAAATACCCTCCTTGCAAAAGATCTTCCTTCAAAGGATTGTCCTTGACAATTTGCTAAGAAGATAACATTTTACTTGAGATTGAACTTCATGTTTATGATTTCGTGGAATCAATAATGTGAAATGTGAGAGAGATGTCTATCTGTCTACTTAGCTTTAACAGATGTACGATGAAACATGAAAGTATCAATATATCACGCCCGTATTCACGGAGGATGTAGGTACAGGTGACTGTGAATAGAAAACCCAAATAAGTTTTACACATTTGTTTTTAGTGTAGACAAATCCTTACTTATAATATTATAAAAGCGAAATAGAGTTTGTTACGTCTTCACGCTAAAATAGCTAAACCAATTTTGATGAGTTTTGGTACAGAGATAGTTGAGACCCTGGAGACGGACATAAGCTAAAAAAATGAGAATTGAGGGAGAAAGAGGGAAGAAAAGGGAAAACTTAGCTTTGCTATTACAATAAATAAGGCACAAGGGCAAAAACTACAGGTAGCAGGTAATTGCAAATCAGGAAAGGGGAACTGTGTTACGCCGAATTTTACGCAAACGAAGCCGTGGGCAAAAGCTAGTATTTCATAAAACGGCAAAAGAAAACATGGTTGTTGTGTGAGAGTAAATATTTATTTTATTCTGTTTTTTAGTGTTTGTTGTTTAATCGGCAACAGATATACATCATCCGCGAAAGTTTCAACTATCTAACTATCATGGTTCATGAGATTCAGCCTGGTATCAGACGGCCAGACGGACGGACAGCAGGGTCTTAGTAATAGGGTCCCGTTTTTCCCTTTGGAAACACAACCCTAATAATATTTTTACGGAAAATTCTCTGAGTGACTTTACAAGATGTGCATTGTTTGTAAATAGTCATCGATATTAGATATAGGTGAGTATCAATTAAGTATGGAGCTTTTATATCATTAAGTTAGCCTAACACATCCTATTTCCCACTTTTTAATATCTATTATAACTGCGAATGTTTGTGAGGATGAATGGATGTTTGTTACTCTTTCACGTCTAAACGGCTGAAAGGATCTTGATGAAATTTGGCACAGAGGTAGATTATAGTACAGAATAACACATAGGATACTTATTTTTGTGCTATAACTTTTTTTATCTCAGTCTACATAATTATCAGCTAGTAAATCTTCCTTGATTTCGATTCTTAAAACCTTGATATTTCGCTGACAACAATGAACTTTTGGGTTTACTCGTAAATGCCAATATTTGAACTCGGAACAATGTTTCTTTTTTAAATGACGGAAAAAAAAAATTTGAACTTCCTTGTTGTTGAACCTCACGGTAGTCGCAGGGAAGGTTATTTTGTGATTTAGTAAACAACGAATCTTATATTGCTTAGGTAGTTTATGAATAAGCATCTATAATAGGTACATATTTTTTTCTCTATGTGTATATGGAAGATCTGCTAATCTTTAGTAACAATGTAATTGTTACAAATTGTTACAAATGTAATTAAAAAATATGTGATATGCCATTATACCATATAACTAAAAATGCAAAAAGAAAAAAACTTTTTTGTAAAAAATAATTCCGACTTCCAAAAAAAACTAAATAGTGGAAAATAACTTTACTTACGGAAGTCGGTGGTAAAAAAGTCAACGAAACTAACAAAAGTTACCGACTTCCGGAATTAAAGTTACCTTCCACTTCCCAGTTTGTTTCTTTTGGAAGTCGGTGTTTATGTATCATCAAATACTGAAACTTTGAAGGTCCAATTTATTCGTTTAGCTGTTTTTTTTAGGGTCTCATACTGATTGGCAAAAAACAATTCTAAAGTATTCATCGTGTCCGCTTAACTGTCAGTATGTCATAGCCATTTCATTTCTGTGTCTAGACTAAGGTGTGATAGAATTAGACACATAAAATAAATTTAGATATCAACACATAAAATAAACCTAAATAGAATTTTCAGAAACTCTCCCTGACATTACGCTCAAGTAATTTTGGCTTGTCGATTCGCAATTAGTATCTTAAACTAATTAATCACAAATACGTGCCAATATTAGTTAGTGCTATTGAAACTGCAAGCATCTTAATTTCATCAATGTCTCTCTATATTTGTTTTGGTATACATTTAATCATGTTGAAAATCATTAACAGCGGATTGGAAAATCAAATAATTGAAGTAGGAAGAAATAAACTTTTGCAGATAAGCCAAAAGCAACTAATTGAATATTATTATTTTGTATCATAATTAAACGAAACTAAAATCGAAGATCAATAAATTCGGGTCTGGCTGTTTGTGTACGTGAGTTTAAATGTTTGTAAACGCACCCACGATAGAAAAGAAATTCCTAAGGGCAAAGTAATTAAAAAAAAAACTATGGTCCAAAGTTGCCTGCTAATAAATGACAGTTGTCAATAGTGTTGTTAACCCAGAATTGAGATTTGTTACAAGAAACCCTACTCAAGTGAATTCATGGCATAGGTAAATATAATTTATTTGTTGTTATATTACACAAGACAATAACAGGCGTCGTCACCCGAACACAGAAGCGTATTTTCTGTACACTGTGTATGCGGGGTTGTGGGATAAAAAACAAAATAAGAGCCGGTGAATGGCCGCTTGCGCCGGAGTTGTAGGGCTGACCAATGGCAAGGCTTTAATGCTAAAACATAATTGTTATAAAACACTGTGTGGTTGAGACAGTATAACATGTTTTATGGATGATTTTAAAGCTATGTCCGACAAAAAATATTTGAATGTGTGATCTATTAAAAGAGATCCAGAATTAACCGTTTTTTTGCGGATGGGAAATATTCAAATAACTTCCCCCGCTCTGGGCGGAGCGGCGGGTAGTGCCAGACTTTTACTGACTAAAACCCACCTATATTCTTTATTTTGCCTTTTGACTTTACCTTTTTTGTTAATCTGTCTAAGATTAACAAAAAAGGTTCTTCTCGCTCGTCTCATTTCTCTCTCTAATAATTTCTTTGACATTAAAAGACATGATATTCAAAAAAAAAGAATTACAACATTCCAAACTTTTTGTTGTAAATCTGACCATTTGATGCATTGATATTCCTGTCATACCTCTTTTAGTGATTTCAAAAAAAGAACGCATAAAATGGACGCGTTCGGACGTCGGTTGAGGCAGGGCAGGTTTGCACAGGGCTGGCCCCTTGCTGATGGAACTGATTATGGCCAAGCTACTGTTAGAAAATAACTGTGAAAAATATCTGCGGAGAATGAGTTATTATTTTATGAGTTATTATACAAGGGATATTATTTTATGACCTGAAATGGAATCATGTATTTCTGAAATACAAATAATGAATTTGAGGTTCTTGTTTGGTTTCTTTGTTGGCAATGTACCTCTCCTTCAGGATTTTCTTTCTGAAAAAACATTTACATGTCACTACTTCCTCATATTTGGGAAACGTCCTTTAGCTCCTTGGTGTTATATAGCCTTCCTCGATACATGCATAAAGCAGTAGTTCTTGAAATTAACGCGTTTAATTAAACAAACTCTTCTGCTTTTGATGCAATTTCCTTTTTAAGATTACGAACTTTAAATATAAAAATTAACCTTTAATTAATGTTTATAGGTAGAAGAAACCTCAATTCCCTAGTAAAATTATAAAAAAAATATACAGAAAATCAGCCAGTTACATTTAGTTCCTTTAAAATCATTGCCAACCCTACCACCATGCGTCAGCGCGGGCAGTTTGACAGCTTTTGAGTCGCGTTCGCTTTTTGAATTGTGGGCGTAGAGTATCTTTTTTGATTCGATTGGCTTAGGTTGCCAGTCATTCTGGCTTTCTTCTTTTTATATTTTATCTGTACAAGTTTTGTTCATTAGTCAGTGTATGGAAAACCGGCTGATATGTGGTTTCTATGTGGTCACAATGAGAATGATGTTGAGTAATGCGTTCTCATTTTAAAATTATTTAAATGTTTAGAATATTTTTAACGCTATGAGCTGTTTTGTTGATGGTTTCGTCAATACCCAATGTTTTTCATTGTTTGATTTAGTCAGAAGATAGCTTGTAAAAGTGCCAGCCAGATATTGAATCACACTCTCTATTATAATCATTGGCAGATAGGTATAATAAACATTTTACATTTTCTAAATGGCTACTGCAATGCTATTTCTTTACTAGAAAATGTTACTATATAATCAGTCTTGTATTCGCCTAAGGGTTAAGCAGAGGTTTTAATAATAGTACACACATTTCACTAGTTATAGTTTAAAAAAACTTTTTTGCAAAAAATAAAACCGACTTCCAAAAAAAAACTAAAAAGTGGAAAATAACTTTATTTCCGGAAGTCGGTGGCAAAAAAGTCAACGAAACCAACAAAAGCCACCGACTTCCGGAAATAAAGTTATTTTCCACTTTTTAGTTTTTTTTTGGAAGTCGGTTTTATTTTTTGCAAAAAAGTTTTTTATTTCAGCATTTTTAGTTATAGTATTATTAGAAGTCGGTTAAAAAAACTTCCCTCGATTTCGCCAAGATTCCATCATCAGATCCCGACTTGGTGACTATGGGAGCAATTTGGAAAGCATAGGCTTTAAATTTTTTTTTGTTGATTTTTCAATAACCGCTTGTCCGATTTCGATAAAATTTTCACGGGACCATTTGGGAAGTATAACCTTTCCAACAAAAAAAGAATTTTTGAAATCGGTTGGCAAGCGACGGAGTTAAGCGCGAACAAACCTAAAAAAAAAAAAAAAAAAAAAAACATCCGAATTGAGAACCTCCTCCTTTTTTAGAAGTCGGTTAAAAACATACAAACATCCGAATTGAGAACCTCCTCCTTTTTTAGAAGTCGGTTAAAAACTATGTTATAGGGAGCGACCTCTTGACGGGAATCCTTAAAAAAAGTGAGTTTGTATGTTTGTTACGTCTTCACGGCTAAATGGCTAAACCGATGTTGATAAATTTTGGTACAGAGATAGTTGGGCCCCTGGAGACGGACATAGGCATTTTTTAAGTGAGATAAGGGGGAGAAAGAGGGAAGAAAATGGGGAGAAAGATATTTCGATCATCATGCAGGTTAAAGTTAGCGTTAGCCCAAAGTAACTATGCCACGAGAACGAAGTCGTGGGCGGAAGCTAGTAAGACAATAAAATCAAAAATATGTATCTTTAATTTGAAACATTTATTTATATAGACATCATCATCATCTGCCTAGACTTTTCCCAACTATGTTGGGGTCGGCTTCCAGTCTAACCGGATGCAGCTGAATATCAGTATTTTACATGGAGCGACTGCCTAGCTGACCTCCACAACCCAGTTAGTACTGGGTAAAGCGATACCCCTTGGTAAGACTGGTTGTCAGACTTTCGGAACACTGACTACCTGTAACGACTGTCAAAGATCTACAAATGACAGCCGGGACCAACGGCTTAACGTGCTTTCCCAGGTACGGAGGAAACTCGGTATGTAACGGGTGGTCACCCATCCACAGACCAACCTAGGCAAGCGCGGCTTAACCTAAAGATCGACCCGAGCGGCTGCTATTATTCAGCCACGAGCTTTATCTAAATAGACAAAACAGTAAAAAATAAACAATACTGATAGTTACATATCCACACAACATTATCTAAGTTATAAAAACTGGGCCATTTACGTACACAAAATTCAATTTATTTGCGTATTAAAATACATTTCGATTTCAAACAATGACCAATTATATTGAACCCGGCAAATAAATACAATAAACAAAATATAACAGACTCTATAAATAGTATCAATAAGTTTGTTTTTGTCCACACATTTATATTTGTATAAGAAGCAACTAAACTTGGCGACATGTTTTGTAATGAATTTCATAGTATCAAAGCTTGATGCAATCGAGATTTATGTACCTATAGAGGCTTTTCTTTTTAGGGTTGCGTGCCTTTTTTTTTTTTTTTTTTTTTCGGGTGGGAAATCATCCTATGACTTCCCCCGCTCTGGGTGGAGCGGGGGGGCATGTCAGACTTGTACTGACTAAAACCCACCCATGTTCCTTCTATTGCCCTTTACGTTCCGGGGCCGCGGTATCTCTTTCGAACAACCCGCAACCCCGGCAGGCGGAGGCTCTGGCAAGCCCCTCTGCTTTGCTGACTCTCTTTGAGGCGCGCGTGAAACACGAACGCGCCGTCGACACGGCCTGTCGTCAATCGACGGACGGACGGTGAGCTACCCATTGCTCACCGTCCACAGGCCCGCATCTACGGTGGCCGGAAGTCGTCTCGCGGCGCCCGGCGCCCTGGGCGTCTCCCGCGGCGGCTGGGTTGGGCAGATGTTCTCTCCCTCAAACGCCCGGCCACCTCCTTTGCTAGCATTACTGCTTCGCAGAAGGTGGTGACCGCTTCCCATTCCCTCTCGCTCCGGACCATGGCCTGAACCAGGGCCGGACGCGAGAGATCTCCGCCGCCGATCGCCTCCACGAGGGCACGGCGGTGCTCCGCCCACGCTGGGCAGATCGCCACTGTGTGCTCCACCGTGTCCTCCGGGCGATCGTCACAATGGTGACAGGGTTGCGTGCCTTAAAAAGAAAAAAAGAAAAGACGGAACCCTTATACGATCACTTTGCTGTCCGTCTGTCTATCTCTCCAGACCCTTTATCTCGGGAACGCATAGAGGTATCCAGTCGAAATTAGAACCATACAGGTACACAGTCTGTGGTCCCTTGGAGCTGTGAAAAAATCAACCTGACTCGGAAGTCATCAAATGACTTCTCCCTCCCTGGGCGAAGGTAGTATCAGACATGTTTCTTCTTTTGCCCAGTGTGTTCCGGGGCCGTAGTATTTCTTTCGAACTACCCGCAACTCAGGCGGTGGCCCTGGCAGGCTCCTCTGCTTTGCTGACATCTCTTTGAGGCGCGCGTGGAACACGAACGCGCCGTCGACACAGCCTGTTGTCACTAGACGGACGGACGGTGAGCTACCCATTGCTCACCGTCCACAGGCCCGCATCTACGGTGGCCGGGAGTCCTCTCGCGGCGCCCAACGCCTGCAGCGTGTCTCGTTCGTTTGGTTTGAGGTTCTCTCTTTCAAACATCCGGCCATCTCCTTCGCTAGCATAACTGCTTGCTTCCCATTCCACCTCGCTCCATGGACTGTACCAGGACGCGAGAGATCGCCGCCGCCGATCGCCTCTACGAGGACACAGCGGAAGAGACCCTTTTTTTTGGGGTGGGAAATCACCAAATAACTTCTCCCGCTCTGGGCGGAGCCGGGGGGAGTGTCAGACTTTTACTGACTAAAACCCACCCATGTTCCTTCTTTTGCCCTTTACGTTCCGGGGCCGCGGTATCTCTTTCGAACAACCCGCCATTTTGATTGAGATCTGCCAGTTTGGATGACGATGTTTATCTCTAAAACCCGAACAAAACCAAGTGTTTTACCTAGTATAAAACAACCATACGTTTCCATCGATATCATTACTATAAGGTCACAGTTTTATCAGTTCAATAAATGCCTTTTATGACTCACAAAGTGTTAATAATATAAACTATTGAGTCGTTCGTCGCACTTATTGAGGTTGCTGCACTTTTCATGTAGGTACCTACGTTTGTTATATATGTATAAATAAATAATAAGCCCATATTATTCTGAGAGACGTCATAAATGTACTTTACGAAAATAATTGGTTACATTATTATACATAGTGTGAGTTTATGGATTTTGTTTATTACTTCTGCGTGATAGCTTTTGAGGCATTCAAATAAAAACTTGTATTTTTTTTCCTGTTGTCGTATTTCTCTCACCACTCTTTTAATTGACACCCATATCATAGGGGTATGTACAAAATTATTAGACCGCTATTTTAAGTTTAGAATGACGTCACTTAGCTAACCATGCATTGTCATCCAAAATAGACTTTATGCAAAATTTCACATTAATAGTTGGGTATTAGAACATTGCTAAGTTACAATAACGAAAAGCTTAAAAAGCGATTGATAGCCTAGGAAACATTAAGACCCCCCATTTTTTCATCTAACGGGAAATCATCGAATAACTTCCCTCGCTCTGGGCGCAGTGGAAGGGAGTGTCAGGGTTGTCCTGACTAAAACTCCTTTGTGTTCCGGGGCAGCAGTACCTATATAATATGTTTTTTCTTTTTTTTTTGGCCCACACTAGGAATTTCTCCTGTATCGTGGGTGCGTTTACAAACATTCAAACTCACATAAACAAACAACCAGACCCAAAACAACTATCTGTAAGTCATACAAATATTTTTTCCGTGTGGGGATCGAACTCGTGACACGTAGCACAGCAGTCAAACGCTATTGAGCCAACCGTGTCGTCAATATCATACGAACAACCCGCAACCCGCAACCCGCAACCCCGGCTGGATTAATACTCCCTGGTTCCCATCTCCCGGTTTTATACAGGTTGATTTAAAATTACAAAACACAAGGACCACCATTCCCAAGTCACGTCACAAATGAAAGACAAGAGATCTATTCTTATCCTAATTAACATATTAATCATTTAATTAACTAATTATAAGCGTGAACACCGAGGAAGTGACAATGACGTGGAGTCAACAATAAAATTAGTAATTACAATGATTTAACATACGGAATTCCGGTGTGTGTTCGTTTGTTTGTCAACAACTATGAAACTCATTGGTTTATTTTAATGAACATTCGTCGTTTGTATTGGGAGTTTTCTAAAATATTTATTGTTTGGCTATGTTGAATCATGTTTGGCTGTAAATCCCCCTTAGTAATGACACTACTAGTATACTTATAGCCGTGGCTTCGCTCGTTTGGAATTCGGTACTTGTCGTTCGCACAAGAGCGAACTACTCCAAAAATCCAAAGTAGCTTTTGTGTAGTGTTGTTTTTGACATACATCTTCATAAACGCATTTATAATATTATTAGCTTCGCCCCAGTTTCACCTGCATAGACCGGGATAATTAGCCTATGGTTTAATCCAAGGTACAAGCTATCTATATACCAAATTTCATTCAAATTCATCAAGCCATTTGAACGTGAAGGAGAGAGAGAGAAACATACACACTGTTGGTTTTATAGTACTGCTGTGATAGTCGGCTTGTACCTGATGTAGATCCCTTATCCAGGTATTTCCTTCAATTTTGACGATATCGTTATTAACATGGAGCGACTGTCTATCTGACCTCCACAAATTAATTAACTTTCTGGATACCTTGATAACTCTGAAATACACCAGTGATTAGAATTATCAATATTTATTAGTTGTATCTATTTCATGTTTTAGAGAGCAAAGAACCGACCAAGTGCAAGTCTGATTCGCGCACCGAAGGTTCCGTACAAACTTGCGATATAAACGGCCATATTTTTTACAGCTTCAAGGGGCCACAGACTTAAGTATAAGCGTTTAATTTCAACTCGATACCTCCACGCGTTCCCGAGATAAAGGGCCTTGACAGACAGACAGACAAGCCAACTAAGTGATGATTTTAATGTTCCGTTTAATCCTTTTGAGGTATGGAACCTCCTAAAAACCACCTTTACCCAATTTTCCAAAGAAATAAAGTCACTCACAGACTTGCAAAGTCATCCCTACATTTCCTCTATCAAATTTTAGGTAGCCAACCATTATTTGACCTGATTGAGTCACCAAGCAACCATAAACGAAGGTAAGATACGACCAACCAATGTTGCCAGTTCACGTAGTTATGTGCGCATCAAGTTTGCGCTTTAATGTGTAGTAATTTCAAGTGTGTAAACTTGATACTTGATAGACGTTGAGTGGGGAGGATTTTGGTCGGTATGATATTGGAAATGAGACAGTTTTGTGTTACATAACGTAACATCACGCCTGTAGTCCACGCAGAGCTAGGCAGAGGTGTGTCTAATGTAAACGATAGTATACACTAAGCATGCTCTAACTTATTAAGTACAAACGAACGGCTCACACGCACACAATTAGACCCTGAGAAGTTCGCGTGTATGGCAGAATAAAGTAACAAATTTTTAAAAGTTATTTGAAATCCTTACTAATATAATAAAAGCGAAAGTGAGTTTGATTGTTGTTTGTTACGTCTTCACGCCTAAATGGCCTAACCGATTTTGATGAATTTTGGTACAGTTATAGTTGGGACCCTGGAGACGGACATAGGCTAAAAAATTAGAAAGGGTGAGAAAAGGGGACAGTTTTTGCCCTGGCTTTAGGCCTTAACTTCAAGACATCTACAGGAATGCCCGGTTAAGCAACCTCCTAGGTTAAACTGCGAGAGGCAATTCATAAAAAAAATAGCATGTTCATGGAGACAGTTACCACGCTAGCGCCTTATTTATTGTAATAGCAAGGCTAAGTTTTCCCTTTTGTTCCCTTTTTCTCCCTCATTTGTCAAGCTTTTAAAAAAAAATTGCCTATACGTAACAAACAAACAATCTCCCTTTCGCTTTTATAATATTAGTAAGTATAAGGATTTTAAACCAAAAATACGATTCAATATCAAACTTGAATGTAAGTAAAAAAGTCCACCGCAGTCTATACTAGAACCCGTCCGTCTGGTTATGACGTACCGAATCAGGGCGATAACCTCTTAACGGAAAACAACGTTCCTGACATTTTATATCTACTTAGTTACTTTAATACTTATTTTTATCATTGTTTTGCTACATTATCTTAAGTTCTTGCATAGTAAGTACTGCGTAGATATGGAGGTCTTGTTTTTAAAGTTTATAGCTGTCCGCGTTTTAATCAGGAAGTTTAAAAACTTGGTTGAGGATTTGGTCATGTTACTGATCAGTACACCTGGCGGCATATGAAGCTAAACTTTTCCAGTATTTTATGGCATTGCGTTGTATAGATTTCCTGTAGAATGAGAGATTTGCATAAGCTGGTTTTGTATAGCTTGATTGGCCTGCGCACTGAGCGTTCGCTTATTTTTGACACTTGAACGTGTATTTATTTAACAATTCGTGTAGATACTTACTGGATACAGAAATGAAGACGGAAACAGACAATTCATACAAATTTCTTCAAGCATACTTGCGAAAGGAGAGTAGGTAAATAAAAAGAGATGTAGACACAGTGTGTAAACAAAATAGAAACATTAAGCAAATAATTTCTTTGAATAAGAGAAGATAATGGCCAGTGTCTATGCCCCACTAAATAGCATCGCTTTCATACAGTAAAAATGAGGGAATAGTTATTGTCGGTGATCAGTGCAATTGACTCAAAATCAAGTTTCCTGACGTAGACACGACAGCACATCAATCTACACAAAACCATTTTAACCTGATCTCTCTACTACGGTGTGCAATCCGTAGTAGAGAGATCAGGTTATAATAGAATACAATAGGTTGACCTGCCGTCGTGTGTACAGGGTTTGTACAAGTTTCAAACTCATAACTTAATGCTTAAGAAACTGGTATATACTGAAACCTCCAAAATAAAAAAGACTTACAGATTCCTTACAAAAGCCACCTATAGCAGTGCACTAAGAGATAAAAATTGTACAAAAAAAAACACTTTGAGAATTTGACAACCCCACGCTTCTTAACAGTTTTGGTACCAAGCAAATACTTTTATTATTCTTTCTTACTTTTATTTTTAATTCTGTTGTTTAATAATTCATACCTCAATCCTAATAGTAAGCCTTACCGCTAACAGCTAGATTTATTCCCGCCAAACTAAACAGAACAACAACCTCGAATAGATGAAAACACCGAAAAATATGACATGAAATATTAGCAACAAGAGAGTGGGGGGGTAAATCGATAGCGGTCGAGTGGAGGATTCGACGTCGACCTATAAAACTGCTAAGATGCTGGGGTGAGATCGCCTGGGGTGGCTGGCGGGTTGAGATGAACTAAGTTAATGGATATGCCGTGGATTATGTTTTTTTGGTGATGTGTTGATTGATTTGTACGGGTTTTTTACTGGTGCCCATAACACAAGTTTAATCTTACCTTGGGTACCAGTGTTCATTTTACTACTTACCAAATGGAGTTATGTTAAAATTTTAAAGATATTGTTAGTTTGTAAGTGGTATTGTACAAGTCTCTTTCTGGAAGTTTTTTTTTATGTGTTTAGAAAAGCCGAAATTGTGACTTGGCTGTTCTGATGAGCAAGTGTCTTTACTTTATGGATGGTTTGTGTAACGGATGAAATGGCAAGTAAGGAGGTTATGAGTAAAAGAGAAGTATGGAAGAAGAACAAATGCTGCGCCGACTCCAAATAAATTGTTGAAGAGCAGGAAAATAATGATGCCCTATTTTTATATAAGCCATTTCAGATTGTGTCAAGGTATTTCTCTATTGACTACCTATCTTCACGTTACTTTCTCGATTCAAATAACAATATTAAAACCCATCATGTACCTTCTTTTGCCTTTTATGTTCCGGGGCTGCGTTATCTCTTTCGAAAAACCCGCAATCCCGGCAGGCAGGGGCCTTGGCAGGCCCCTCTACTTTGAATTTTGCTTGAATAATGATAAAATGTATAACATTAATACCCAACTCAGTCCCATACAAACTTTTTTCTAATTCTAATCGATCACCCAAAATTCTTATGCCGCATCCATCCAGTTTAGCTTCCTTAATCCCAGTGTATCTTGAGGGTCAAAGATCCCGAGCGTGTCTGTACTTTTTAGACAGAAGACAATGCAGACAGGCTATTTGTTTGGCTAGAAGGTTGGACCGGACGGTATAGTAAGGTAGGGCAGGGTTGAAAGATGAATATTGGCTGAAAGGCTTGAAACGTTTGTGTTCATTAGACTTTTACTACAAAAAAAATGCTTTTTTTTAAGTGTTTCTTATCGATACTATATTATGAACTTAATATAAAGCTGGACATAAATTAAAAAGCCTTTTGTTTCCAGTAAATTTACATTTCTTAAGGTTTCTTGTGTGTAGGGTTTAAAGGGTATCTTGTTAGGTTACAATTTCTCCTTTTAATTTTGTTTTGTAAACGCGTCGTCACGGTTGGCGCAGTGTCTGAGCGATTGACTGCTACGCTGCGTGTCGCGATCCCCGCACGGTACTAATATTTGTATGCCCTACAGATAGTTGTTTCGGGTCTGGCTGTTTGTGTGTGTGAGTTTATATGTTTGTAAACGCACCCACGATACAGGAGAAATTCCAAGTGTTTAAAAAAAAATTGTTAAGCAAAACCTACTTCGTCTAATTGCTGACATTTTCTCTCACCAACAACATCTACAGCTGAACTTCGCCCACAGCTGAGTATATCCCTCCCTTTGCTTCTGCCAGGATTCATGTACCTTACCAACCACCTACTTTGAAAACCTTGGAACCTCTACATCTAACATACACCCCACGAAATACCACAGTGACAAACATACTGACAGATAGCCGCTAATAGTCGCCAAATTGAGGCTGGCATCCCGCCAGATGTTGTCAACGAGAGTGAAACGTTACCGCGTGAGATAAACTTTGCTCCCTGGATGCTGGGGAATACTTTCTCTGTATCTATGGGATTGTAAAACTGGTTACATCTCCTTGCTCTTATTTATAGGCAGAGGAGCACGCGTATTGTTTGAATGTGACCATAGACTAGCTTTTGTAGACCCTATCTAGAGAATTGATATTCGTTTTCAAAGTGTTTCGTATTTCAGAGTAATTCAGAGGAAACTCGGTATGTTATAGGTGGTCACCCATCCACAACTTAGACAAGCACGGCTTGACCTGCACATCTACTTGATCGGCTGATTTTGAGCGGGTAAAAAGGTTACTAGGTGCTGCCACTTTTAGGGTTGGGAAATCATCAAATATCTTCCCTCGCTCTGGACGGAGTGGGACGTAGTGTCTAGCTTTGTCTGACAAAATCCCATGTTCCTTCTTTTGCCCTTTTTGTTCCGGGGCTGTGGTATCTCTTTCGAACAACCCTCAACCCGGCAGGACTTGTATGGGTTTAATGATATTGATTTATTTCAACTTGTAATAAGTTGTGAATCCTCTAATTAGTATTTAAGTATATTTCTAAAAATCGAAGCTACGGAGCTGAACTAAAACTTTTCAGCCTAGACATCATTTATATAATTGGGTAGTTGACACCATTAATCAATAATTTAAAGACACAATTTCTCTTAAAGAACACGTTATTCTAGACCTGAGAACTCCATTCATTTCAAAATAACTTTAAAATTCGATTTTTAGTTGCTTTTAAATTAAATAATAGTTGCGTCATTGACTTGACAACTTAGTGACGTCATCGGTTGCGAGTCTCATACAAAATCTATGGGGGAATCGCGTTTTGACAGCTCATAAAAAGTATGTCAATTGATTGGTGGTGTCAACTACCCTATTATCAAGGCTAAACCAACGACAATTGACTTTTTCAAAAGCAGATAAGGTTGTAGGAACGACGTACACAAAACGAGACATATTCAAAACCAATTTATGCGGATCTCTAAACTACGGACCGTACAACGTAGATTTCCCGTACGATGAATAACCGGTTTTATATAGGTTGATGAACTTACTCTTTCCATTCCGATTTAACTACTTCTTCTTTTGCAAACCCCTAAATTATATAACTTAGCATCATATAGACAGTTGCTAATAGAGCACAAATTAGTCTCTGGCATAACGCCACAGATGCTGTGCGATAGTGAAATCTTGTACTACTTAGGAGAAGATATTCTAGTCATAGTAAGTTAATAGTCAATCCTGGGTCAGACCATAGTGAATGATGTTAAGTAAAATTATTGTCTATGAAAAATGTTTTAATTAAAAGTACCTAATATCTATGCGCAAATGAGAAAAAGAGTTAATTCTTTGGCAGTCGTTACAGATAGTCAGTGGCCCTAAATTCTGACAACCAGTCTTACCAAGAGGTATCGTATTACTCAGGACTAACTGGGTTGTAAGGTTCTTTTGGAAGTTGAAGGCAAAGAAAAACAGACTGTACGGTTACGTGACTGTGAGGCTACGATATCAATTTATTGACAATACAATATTGTTGTCAAGATGTCACCTTGAAACATTCGTTGTCGCCATCTTGTTTTCCTTTCAATGACTAACCAATATTAAATTCAAAAGAGGCTTCAGATCCCGTTTAAAAATAGAACAATAAAACTGACAGAACGACAAAAAGAAATGGTATCTAGTCATTTCATTTTTTTTTGTCAATTGAATTAGGTAGGTACACATTCTTCTACAAAAGGAACACATTAGTTTACCAATTTGAGACAATCTCCGTTCACTTGTGAGTTGAGCACGTGCTGAGCATATGGGCACGCCACGTGTTTACCACGCTACTGTGACGTCACAGACATAACGTCTAGTCCACAAGACATGCATATCGCATGGCGTAGGCGTAAAAAACGCAACGGATTGCACTTTTTGCAGCCAGTGTTTATGTTGTGTTTTTGACAGATTAGGCTGAATGGATGATTGTCTTGTCCTGAGCTATTTTATTTGTGAGTTTGTTCTTGCTTTTGCAGTATTTTGAGTGTGGTTTTAATGGTAAATTAACTGAAAATGCTTTAGCATTGATGGCTCAAGATAATGAAGATGTGCTACAAACTGTTTTTATCAGACTCTGAAACTGGCATTGTGCCGATTTCATCAAATGCATACCTAGTGCTAAACTACTGTATGTCAGTTTTAAAGCAATAACCGTTTTCAAACACTAGCAAAAACTTAAAAAATTACCACTGGGGAAAAACGCTTGACGTCCTTTCACATACTACGCCTAGCTTATAAAAAACTACCAGGTCAGTTTTGTCATAATATTTCTCATACACGATGAATATAATTTAACACATGCAATATTTCGAACACCAAAAACTCAAAACCCGCAACACACTATCCACACACCAAACTAACATAAAAAAAACAAAAGCCACCATTTTCCACGTACAGATAAAACGCTACGAAAGCTCTATTAAAAAGCAAAGTTAATCTACAATACTATCTGTAAACAAATAGTGGCACCGCCATTTTGGCGTGCGGAAAAAAACATTTTAGAAGGCGGAACTAGGCTGGGTTTTTGTTAAAATTCCGAAGTGCGTCGGTTGGGAGGCCCAATGGCGCGAGCGGGCGGGGCTTCTCGATTCCGGTGACTTTCGACAATGACCTGTTTTTGTGTGTTCGATGATTCTTGGCTAGATGCGATATTCTCTTGTTTTGCTTTTGTTTTTTTTTTTGGCGTCGGGTTTCGTTAATGCGTTTCTTGCTGGCTGTTTTTTGGGGAACGCTCGGAAGTGTTCGATTTTTGATTTGGTATGATGATCGTTTTTGGAATTGGATTGTTAAGAATTCTTACTGGTGCCGTTAAAAATATTGTTGATAGTAATTATGAAGGTGCTTCAGATTTTTTAGGTTTACTTAAATAAAAAAAAACAGTATGACACACGGTAATAAATTGTAAAAGTAACATATTCAATCAATAAACAGAAAAACAACATTTGCTAAAATCGGTGATGACTGTATTTTTAGCAAGTTGTATCTAATACAGATATAAAATAAATTAATTCAACAGCAATCCACACGAAGACAAATTGATTTCATAAACAAAATAAATCACTTTACTTTTCTTTGAGTTAGTGCAATAAGAAAGAAAAATAAACCTTTTGAATGAAGAACAAAACAAATGGTACAAAGAATTTATAGATAAATATTACATTTTGAATTAAGAACATGCGAACAATGCAAGATGGACGACCAGTTGTTTATTGAATAGTAAAAGTCTAATTAATTTGTTTGTCATTGTTCTACTTTTTCTCTAAATCACTCTAGAATGTAAGGACATCAAAAATTAAGTTGTATGAAACTGAAATGTTACTATACTTAACCTTAATAACTGACCTGGTATTCAATGAGAGTTGAGAAAAAAATGAAAACTACCGATATAAACTAAATTCCTCTTGAAACGTTGTGAAATACTCAACCTGGTCAATGATTTAGATTTATCATAACATTCTTAGAAACATTCTGTCACGTCACTCAACACGCCCGCCGCACGGTGGGCTGAAAATCGACTTTCATAGACTTAGGGATTTCAATTTGTAAGTGCTTGTTTTTATGCCGGATATCGCTTCTATTAGTCATTACTATGTACAAAAATGACACCCGAGTTAATTCTACCCAAAAACGAAGGAAATATAATTTTTTTACGAAAAATTTGTATGAAGCTAGTATGAAAAATCGAATTATCTCCTAAACGGCATGTTTAACCGTAATATCCTTGGAGATGGTCATAGTGCTAATTATTTATGATTTTTTGGTTGGCGATTGGACGAAAAATTTAATGCCGTTTTTTTTTAAAAATCGTCAAAATATTTTTATTTATTTTTACATGTAAGACGATCCCTTTTAGTGTCTAAGTTAAAAAGTTCGATATGTTATTAACCCAAATATTAAGAACACACGAAACAAGAAAAATAAAATAAAAAAATTGCTGTTTTTGACACATTTATATTAATTTAAATAAAAAAAGATTTATATTGAAGTAACATATGAAGTTATATTTTATACAAAATAAGTTAATTTAAGGAATTAATACTAAGCATTCGTAAAATAAAGTAAAATAAATAAAAAAAATAAAACAATCATTAAATATTACAAAAAAACCCAAACACACTCAAATACAAATTTACAAATATGTACATATATATCTTTTTTACAAATTTTCCTTATCACTCTCGTTGTCAGACTCCAATTCTGAGTCAGCATCCAGATTGGATATATCCAAAAATTCGAACTCAGTTTCCTGAAATTGAATTAAGTCGAGAGTTTCAGCAAAAAAGCTCTGCTTTTTCTTGGCATCTAACTTAGGCCTTTGTGCACTTAGCAAAGGGTCCGAAGAAACAACAAGCATATTTAAAATGTCTTGATTGGAATCCTGCCTGCTTCTTTTCCGCGAATGATGTTCTCGAAACCTCCTAAAATCTTTGTTTCGAGACTCTGAGGCTTCTTCCGAGAGAGTCCCAATCGGCACAATATTATTTTTCTCGATTATGTCAGCCCCATGGATTAGTAACTTATGAACGGTTGACGACATGTAGTACCAGTCGTATAGTAATACGTACTTTTCTGCTGTTTTGCGAGCATAATCTCTAAATTTTATTATATCGATCTGCTCTCCAGATGTAATTGCTTGTAAAATTACAGCAAATCTTTTGATGAGGTCTTCATCCAAACCGGTTATAGCTGCGGTTTTATTAGGAAACTCAAAGAATTTTCTTGCAGTATTCCCGTCATTGGTGGTTCCCGAGCCTTGTTTTACTATATCAATCAACAGATTGAGCTCATCTTTGAATTTATTTTGAATTATTTTCTTTCTTGTCTGTAGCATTTCTTTGTGCTCATCACTTCTCGCTGCCCACCGTTTGAAGTCCAGTCTGTATGCAATGTGTAACAGACATTCCATACAATTTATACGGGCGTGTAGGGATGACAAGCCAAACTCATACAGGTCCGAACACACAATTTTTGATGTTACAGCATCTAAGCGGTTCATTTCTGTAGGCTTTGCTAAGCACAGGTAGCACGATGCATTTGATCTAGCTTCAGAAAGGTAAGTACAGACTTTAGCGTCGATCATCGTCATCATTAGTTGATGAGTCACCCTATTATTATTATTGCACTCTGTGGGGATAAGGGCCTCAATTTCTTCATCCATTTGTTTTTTCAGCCCAAGGACAACTGCTTCACTCTCCTTTACAAAAGTAAACTGAACTGGACGACAATACAAAACTGAGCATGGTTTTGGGTTCGTCCATAAAATGTTGTCTCCATCTGTCAGTTTTAGTGGCACCAAGGAGGTCATGAAAATGCTTGAATCATCTTCCTCACCCTCAATTTTCTGCTTGTATCGGCTTTGGTTAGAAGCACCGTCAAATCCCCACTTGGATATCAGCTTCAACTGCTTGTTATGCTCTTCGTTAGAAAGGCTTTGAAGGATTCTTGTAACCGTGATATCAAGTAAAGCTTGAAGTGTAATCCTAGCCGATGAATCAGTAACTGTCACTGATTGCTTCGGAGGGTAGCAATCAAGCTTAGTTTGTTGCACTTTATAGTAAGATGGATAAATATCTTTAGCACCTTCTCGAATGGCAGCCTCACGCAACGTAATATATTGCCACTTTGAGAGTTTTAGCGAAAGAAGCAATCCAAGCGCCTTTTCTGGCGTAAATATGATTGTTTTCGCTGGTTTCTTAAGCGTTTCATTTAATTTAGCGGCTGCTTCAGGATTTTTCATCATGTATTCGATGACAGAGGCGATATCTCCATGCCCTTCTTCTTTTAAACGTGCTGCAGCTGCATATGCCAATTCACTGGAACCTTCGCCTGTGTGTTCATCAGATCTTCTCTTTTTTTGTTTACTTCCCAGGTCTTCGAATGGTTTACGGGATCTTTTCGTCATTGTTCCAATGGACGTTGATGTCGACGGTTCTGGAGAGACTGAGGGCGCTCTTGGTATCTCATCAACACTTGGTTCTTGATTAACTAAAGTTTGCACAAAACTCGGCCAATCAATATTTGCTCCCAACCAATTCTCGTACTTTCTCCTGAAATTATCAAGGAATCGGTTGGATTTCTCCCACCTTTGTAAAGCGGCTCGCGTAAATCTCCGACAAAATTCTTTAAGAACAACATAATCTTCGTCAGACAGGCAATCGCCTATGCGGGATACAACTGCACTAAACAATACTTCATGATCAAATGAAGTACTCTCACTTCGTAGAAGAACAAACAAGTCTAAATTGGTCATTAAACTTTCCATTTTAAGATTTTATAGTCGCAGATTTAGTGTTAGCAGTTACACAGTTGTGAACAAATTAAATTATAAAACAAAACTTTAGCCCTTTTATTGCAAAACGACAATAATTAGGTAACTACCCTCATTAGTTATCTCCTCATTAGCTAATGAAAATCTATAATTGTCACTAACTATTCTTAGAACTCATAGCACTGCTAATTAACAAATTAGCTTACTTATCAGGAAATGTTAAAAATAATCCATTGTCGTGAGATATTGAAAATCATTAAATCACCTATTAAGACTCATTAGAAGACCTAATCAGTGTAGTTACTTAATCACTTCTTTTTGGACTCATTAGAAGACAATTGGTAATTTGGTTGTATGAAAAGTTTTAAAACTCATTTTGTGTTGATAAATATCTAGCTCAAACATAGTTGGCTACGTGTGGGTGTACTATAAACCTCTGCCAACTCCTTCGGAAATATAGGAGTGATGCTATTTTATGTTATGTGTAGTTAAAAGTCCGTGTTCTTCAACATAAACACCAAAAGGAATCGTTTCATACGTAAAAACAAATAAAAATATTTTGACGATTTTTAAAAAAAAAACGGCATTAAAATTTTTGTCCAATCGTCAACCAAAAAATCATAAATAATTAGCACTATGACCATCTCTAAGGATATTACGGTTAAACATGCCGTTTAGGAGATAATTCGATTTTTCATACTAGCTTCATACAAATTTTTCGTAAAAAAATTATATTTCCTTCGGTTTTGAGCAGAATTAACTCGGGTGTCATTTTTGTACATAATAATGACTAATAGAAGCGATATCCGGCATAAAAACAAGCACTTGCAAATTGAAATCCCTAAGTCTATGAAAGCCGATTTTCAGCCCACCGTGCGCCGTCTTCACGAACTTTACAATCAGGCTCAATTGCATAAAAAAAACGCTATTTTGATGATTCTTACAAATCATCCAAAAAAAACACTACCACTAAACCATCACAACTTTTCTCAACTCAACTGCTTAAGTCCCTACAAGAAGAGAATGAAAATATACTTACGTTAATCAAATGCTACCTTGTACCTTCAAAAGGCAACAAAAACATCATCAAAATATATGCAGTAGGTACTTTGATTTATGGTTTTCAATTTTGCAGAAATATTCTTTTCAATTAAGTATTGTTTATTAAAATGAATACAGACAATATTAAAAATGAAAATTTTTGTGCAGTCTACATATACAGTAAGGGAGTATTTTTATCCGTTTTTATTTTTTATTGTCTTTTTTCCTGATTTGGAGACTTTTTTCATACCTTTGAAGGTATTAACCATTCGAAAAACGTATATTTTCAAACTTTTCTTGGGCTCACCCCCAATAAATTAAAACATCGCGTCGCTGCGTATCTCACGGCACTAAATAGTGACGCACACCAAGCTCTTACTTTAATTCGATTGGGAAGGTGCGGTCGAGTCACGGTCATACTAGTTTCGGTGCATCGTATTTTTTTTAAATAGGGCTACCATATCAAAAATTTTAATAAGTAAGTACCTATCTTAAAAAAAACAGACGTCTACCAGCTAATCTAGATAGAAAGAGGGAAAAAGTATTTCTTTGATTCGTACAAGACAAACAGAAACAAAAGAATAAATAGACATGCATTTAACTAAATAGAACAAAACAATAAAATATTGACAAGGCTGTGCAAAAACCCGGGTTCACAAATAAGTACCTACTTATATGTCTATTTTAACATGTTGGGGCAGGAAAAGTCTGGGCTAATGCCGCAGATGTTTTCTTTATACAAAACGATCGAATGCTCATTTTTTTCCGAGTATAACGTAAAATGAGCGATTGAGCTTTCACATAAACTTAAACTCAAATGTAAATGAATTTAAGACTTCCCTTGTCAATGGCATGCTTGAAAGTGCAATGAAGCTTCTTGAAGGTACGGGCCGCGTATAAAGCTATGTGTATAAAGCCGTGGCTGAAATTACATAATATATAATATTAAGTACCTACATATAGTTGAACGACCGGCAAAAACCATGTGCATATTGCAAAAATAAAGGAATGTGTAAAATAATTTATTCATGTAACTAGTGTTAAATTGCTATGTTTAAAATTACCTTGTTATCCTCTGTTTATTTCATGTCTAAATGTTACATTTATCTGGTTAATTTGGCCTACTATTTTACCTGATATTGTATCTGTTATCAACAGCTCTATTAGCTATTAAGCTCATAATTTGATAAACATAATTATTTGAGGGCTTGTTGGGGTTGGCTTTCAGTTTAACTAGATGCATCTGAATATCAGAATTAAAACATTTATTATTGCTGCTTTCATGAATTTGGAGAACCTATTGATAGTTTAAATTTCAAAGTTGCTAACAGTTGAAGCTTAAAATAATCTGTTACTGCTAGCTTGCGTCATTTCACTACTGGGCAAAGGCCTCTCCCCATGTCTTACAGCCACGTAATACGTAATTAAAAGAAGATAAAATACTTTTAAATTATATTTTAGTTCTTAATTTAAGCAATACATGGCACACAATGAAAACAAGGCTATGCCCGCCCTTCTAAAATTCAAAATCTTTTTTAAAAAACTTGAGTATTCGAATGTCTTTGCAAACCAGCCAGTACTGTCACAAATTTGGTCAATGTTATCAGACCTCTACAGTACTATGGCCAATGTGGCCTTTCAAAAAAACTGTCATTGATTTATTCGTTTCCTACAAGTTTTCACAAACATACAATTATGAGATGCCATAGACAACATATTTTAAAAAATAATTCAAACCTTGATATTCTTGTGGTAAGCTGGTAGCTTTAAATACATTATTAATAATTTCCGTATCATCAAAGCCTGAAGTACATTTTGTATCAAACTGCATGCAATTATTTTATTTGTTAACATTGCACGTTGCACATTGATATCAAGGTTTTCCTGTTTTCAAGTTGGTGCATTAATATTTTCTAATTAATATTTAATATAACCTATTAAAATAATGGTTTACTTCTATTTGGTTGTTTGTGTTTGCTTCTCAGATATAATTTAATTAGTATTTAACTTGTTGATGATAAAAAAACCGGTCAAGTGCGAGTCTGACTCGCGCACGAAGGGTTCCGTGCCATTATCTACAAAAACGGCAAAAAGTCATGTTTGATGAATGGGAGCCCCCTTTTTTGCGGATGGGAAATCATCAAATAACTTCCCCCGCTCTGGGCGGAGCGGGGGGGAGTGTCAGGCTTGTACTGACTAAAACCCACCCCTTTACGTTCCGGGGCCGCGGTATCTCTTTCGAACAACCTGCAAGCCCGGCAGGATGGGAGCCCCCTTACATATTTATTTTATTCTGTTTCTTAGTGTTTGTCACTATAGCAGCAATATATCATCACCTGTGAAAATTTCAACTGTCTAACTATAACGGTTCATAAGATAAGGCCTGGTGACAAACGAACAGCGGAGTCTTAGTAATGGGGTCCCGTGCTACTCTTTGGGTACTGAACCCTAAAAAGTAGTTCGGTAGTCCTCTATAAATAGTTTTTAATGACTAAAACTATAAATAAAATATGGGGATTGGAATTATGTTGGTGTTTTAAATAACTTACAAAACACGATCTTTCGCTAATAAACCAAAACCAAAATTGATAGCAATTATTAACTAAGTATTACAAACTAAAAGTGTATCAAAAATGTCGGCTCAACCGGTTTGAGATAAGAGTTTTAAAGATTTGACCCAAACAAACGAACATATACCTAAACATTGTGACTTAAAAAACTTGTTAAAGAATATCCGTTTATTTTCGTTGGATCCCAGTTTTTGATCCCACTTTAATATTTTTGGCGTTAGATCCCACAAAACATTATTATAAATTTCCGTTGAATCCCAAATTTGAAAAATACTAAAAAAATACGTTTTATTGCCATTGAATCCCAAAAACTATTTCCGTTGGATCCCAGATGTTTAAAAACATCTGAATGCGGGTACATCCAACAACAAAATCACAATAATATTTTAAGGCGAAACTTTGTATGTATGTTTGTTATTCCAACACGCTCAAACTTCTAGACTGATTAGGATGAAATTTGGGTATGTGGATAGGTTATGTTAGAATAACGGGTGCCTGCCGTTTTTCCGAAAAGATTTTGACAAAATGTCATTACCCAAACAAATGATAGGAACCGGGAACTAGGTTAGGTTAGGTTAAAACGGTGACCTCCTATGCACGAGCCGAGCGAGCGGAGCGAGCGGTGCCGCGGCAGCGGCCGGCGAGTGCCACAAACGACCTGCATTTATAGAAAAAAGAGATTGTTTTTAGTTGGTTACCCGGAACTGAACTATTTAGATTAGGATAATTACTTATTTACAAAAAAAGGTTAGGTTAAAACTGTGACCTGTGTGCCAGAAACGGCCACATTATATAAAAAAAAAATATGGAAAAATCATCACGGCAGTATTTTTTTTTTTTGAGATAAGAGGCGCTTGTTTATTCCCCAGTGGCAACAATCCTAAAAAATCCAAAATACACACACGGTGTTTTTGAAATATTTAATAAAAGTAAATCACTTTTCTTCTGAAATGTACACATGTTGTCATAAAATGGGATTCAATGGTAATATCAAATGGGACCCATCGTTAATACCTATAAAATGGGATCAAAAACTGGGATCCAACGAAAATAAATCAGAATATCAGGGCCATCTCACAAACTTATATAGTCCACTCAAACCCACATAAAACAGTAATTTTCGTGTCGTCTGAATCAGATATGACAACAGTCAAACGATGCATTTAACTGCATATTTTTCTTGTTAGACGGATCTCGTGATTGAACCGTACGTGTTCTACAAACGGTGTTATTTTCACACCTACGGGACTGCTTACTCCCACTCCAGTAAACTTACTACTCTATGGCGTAATACCTTATCCTTACTAATATTATAAAAGCGAAAGTGAGTTTGTTTCAATCATAACTTAAACAAAACTACACACTTATGATATAAATTAGTTTAAAATTACCATGAGGGAAACAATTAGACAGCTTGGTTAGCTTATCAGGTCTTACTGCTGGTCCACAGGCGTTTTTCCTGAGATTTAGAGGACCCTAATCCCCTCACCTAGAGATAACAATAACTTTCACACTAAACCATATTATCACAGATACATTTCAGCAACTGCAACGTCGTGATTGGATCGCACGCGTCCCGTGACCCACAAACTTTATTTGAACACCAGCACCGCGCCCATGCATTACTATGTGAACTAGCCCTTATTTGCGAGCGCTGTTTGCACTTGGTGTGCGCACGACTTTATCCTAATTGACGTTTAGCTAGATTGTTGTGGTTTTAGTACTGTTTTGTTGGCTTTTTAATAAGTTTATTTTCGGTGGATTGGAGGGCAGGTTTAAAGTGGAAACTGTAAGATGGTGCAGCCACAGTGTTGTGCTTAGTCGTTTAGACAAAACGTGTTTTTTTTGTAAAATAATGAGAAAATACAGAAGAAAAAATAGTTTGGAGATAGCACCATTACATATGATAATAGATGACAAACTGTTTTCGGTAGCTAATGTCAAGCCAATACATTTTTTTAGTACTAGTTTTCAATTAAAATATAAAGCCAAACGAGATTTTACTGTACCTATGTATTGGTAATCTGAACCAATAAAGTTTACTACGCATACAAAATAACAGCTACTAGATTTAAATACAAAGCAATCAGAATGAAATTGCGAAATAATAATACTTTATCAAGCACAAAACTGAACTATAAAACACTTAATATAAACAAATTTTAATATAAGTACCATAAACTGAATGCACCATATTTATTTTAAAACGAAAAACATTTTTAAATACCGATCTGTAGACAAAATCCAAAACAAGGAATAAACTTAAATCATTATTTAAACTTCGAACAACTGTAAAAAATAAATATGAAAAAAGATGCCCTGATATTCTCGTCCAACTATTTTCGAAAATGGAAGCGATTTGCCGAAGCAAAAAGCGCGGGCAATCACTGCTGCAATTTGGTTCACATTATAGACTTCTAATGACAAAATTAAGAGGCAGCCGCGCCCGCACCGTGTACGCAACACACCGATAAAGGTAAAGCAGTCATCGTTGCGGGTTGCGGGCACGCATCGCTAGGTATGGAAATTATTGTTGTTAAAAGTAGGCCTATTTCGAACGTTATCTTTGACCGTGATCTAGAATTGCCGAAAGTTTAAAATTTATTGGATCTGTTTTTTTCGATTTGTTTTACGTCTAAATAAAATTAAATAAGATAAATGATCAATTATCTATTCGAAATCCTATGATTTTAGTTAGATTACAGCCAGCTTAACCAACACATTTTTTTCCTTTTTTCCAGCAATCGGTGTTCAATAGAGCACATAATATAACTTGACATGCAATGGTTAAAAATTCCATTAATCATCATAATGATAAAAGACTAAGTCTTAAATAAAACCAACAACCAAGCAACTTAGCTAACAGCAGTTCAACAAACTTTCTTAAAAGAAGCCAAACCGCCTCCAACAATAATTTGCAAAAATTAAACCTTTTTTATAAACTCCATCAATATCCTCCTAACGCAACCTACCTCAACTCACACTGCGATGCGTAAGTGTGCGACGGTCCTAACGCACGCTTTTTTGCGTGCGTCCTACGTGTTAACGCACTCAAAAGCATCCGCGTTACGCACACTTGCAAAAATTGTGTGCGGACGCGAAAAATGCGAGCTTGTAGGTGTGTGCGTGCGTGCGGTGACACGCACACTAACGCGAGCGAAGGACACGGGCAACGACCCCGCTTTTTTGCCACAGCGCGTATTCCACTAGCGACCAAGAGCATTGGCCGTTGCACAATTTTTTACTTTTTTTTTCCTTTTTTGAAACACCCGAAGATCGTTCACTCCGACAGTTGATACCAAGCTATTTTTATGTTCTGTGAGAATAGGAATATGATGTCAGTGTTATTTATTTTTGTTTTATATATCTTCTTATTACCGGTTTATGTATCCCGTTTGTTTTGATTGCCAGTTTAATTAATGTTTAAGGTGGTCTGGCCTTTTCTTTGCTCGTAGTTGTTTTCATAAAATTGTATTTTGAAGTTGAAGTTCGTTTATAGACACGTTTTTACGATAAGATAATAATGGTAAATCGATATGAAGGAATTTTCTGATCTCATTTATTTCGAATTTAAGTAATTTGTATAAAAATAGGGTTTTCTGTATTCTGCGGAATAAAATAACGACTTTTGTAGTCAATGCTTCAGCATCAACTATATACAGATTTAAACATTTTACAATTTTAAATGGTAGAAGGAGTAAAAAGCAGTTTCTGTGAGCATCGTAGCAGTCAATACGTCAGACAATCGTCGTTCGCTGTCAATCCAATGAATGTTACATGACAAGTCATTCGGAGACGCGAGCGGTTTGTCAACCTGTAATACAAGAGGTAGCTTGCTCTGATACGCAAGATAAATAATATATTTAAATTGAATCTTGAGACAGGTGATGGATAATATTTATCTTGAATGTCAGTTAGTGCTGAAAAACTTAGGTATGATTAAATGTTGAGGGTTTTATCGAATTTCTAATAAATAATTGGGTACTAAAACTTGATTTTAGAATATGATTTCAGCAAAACGGATGACTTTGTCAGTTCGAATGTAGTATGGTAAACATTTCTTTTTACGCACGACGTCTAACTGCATCTCTTTCCCACACCAAGTAAGCTTAGAGCAATACTGCAAGGAACAAGTGGTAGGCTCTCAATACCTAGTTCCTACGCATCTAATCCATTTACGAACGCTTCAATATTTTAGTTTTAAATGCGTTTTATCACGCGCAAATGTCAGCCAGGGCTTAATGGTCCGAAACTTGTCCCGTTTAAACCGGATCGAAGCGGTTATGGGCAGTTTTTTAACGCCGTTATGTACCTAGACGACATTTGAATATGGAATAAGAAATTACTTGGAATTATAGGAAAACTGTTGGCGCAAATAATTCTCCTCGTTCAATAATTTTGTGTAAACGAAGTACTAGGAATAAATTTTATTATTCATACCTTCATCAGTATTGGGAATCGAGTTATTTTTTGCTTTAGAAAATTGGTAAAGTTATTTTCAATTTCATCCGTTTTATTTTTTGTTCAGCAGAAACATTCACGTTATTAGGGTCGCTTATTACATCATCCATCAATTATTTCTTGTAGTTCTCGAAGTACCTATTTTATTGGGAATACCTTTAAAAGAACAAACAAGTCTGAGAATTAAAATTTTCCTAATCGCCTATTATGTAAGAATACGATTAAATCAATCAATATGTTTTTTTATGCAAAATATTATCATCTACGCCAAAAGAAACCCTTTTCGCAACAATAACCAAAAAAAAAAATCTCTCAGATTACGCCAACATCTTACAACCCGACAATATCACAAACAACGCTGTTGAACATTCGGCGCGGAGCCCACCCCAATTCCGTCCCTAACCTACCCCAAGCGGACGCACGACACGTCTGTGTGCCCTAAACGCACACAACCAACTGAACACCTTGCAAATGACGACACGGCGAATTTCGAACGACTTCTCTTTTTTTACGTTTGTTCTTGTTTACAATTTTTGACAGCTGCGTTTTTTTTTGCATTATGTTGAAGAAGGTTATTTACATTCGAGTTCAGTTATGTTATGTAATTGATCATGACATTGCGATCGCGAGGTTAAACCGTAACACGTAATCGTGTTATCATAGTGTACCTACGATTAAATCACTACATTTCTAGATGTTAGTGTATTGTACTTAGTACAGTTATTTCATTCGAAGAAAACTAGCTAAGCGGTTGCATAACGCCAAAAAACATGTCCTAAATTCTCGGTGGGTTACTAAAGGTGAAGTTGGAGCTAAGTATGCGCTACCAAAATGCTTACATCAGTGTATTTGTATGCAGACGAAATAGGTCGTTTGCCTTGACGAATGTCAGTCGGAATGTCTACGGGACAATGTTTTCCGCTGACGGCTGCCGTATCTTTAAAAGATTAGCTTGAGGCTGATCACTTGAGTCTTATGTCATGCCCGCCTACGGACTTGTCTGGTAGTGTTGTTAAACTTGTTTTATACCACTTTCGGAAGATTTCAACAATTAAATTTATTTGTGAAATAGTTTTGATTCAAAACGGAATATTCATTGGTCTTCTACAAACGATTAATCCATTTCAAAACAACAATAATTCATTATAAATACCGTCTTATATGACTCGTCAAAAACATTCATTGTGTTTGTGAGCCGACCCATATAACGCGCGTATGTATGCGTGCCCTACATAAATACAAATTAAACCCTCCCAATTTGTGTGCGTGCCGCGCGCTCGTGTGCGTAGCTTCTTCGCTCGGAATTCCAAGTTTGAAATTGGAATGAATGACGGTTAGGTTACTGACCTAAGCCAATGGCAGGCCGTTCGTTTTTTGAAATTTTAGTTTTTTACTGAAATTGTTTTATTTTTGGATTGAAAAAACTTTGTAATTCAAATCGAACTGTGTAACTTGTTTTATTAGTCATAGACAAAATAGAAATTTAAGGATGGCTGAAAATATTGCGTAATTATTTTTAAAGGAAGAATATATTAGATATGTTCTGTTTCACCTGCCCCACATAAGTTGTGTTAGTAATTGACGAGTAACTTAAAAGTCATAACTTGAGCTCCTTTTCTGGCGCGTCAATCGGGTGGCAGGAAGGAAACATACAGAACAAAATTCTTGAGTACTTCCACTGGCATCGCCATCTTGCTTATTGTAAGTACTTTTTTTATTAGTAAGTATTTAGCTATGAGGAAAGGTACATATGTATGTAGGTACAATGCTTAAGGTGCCCAGCAGTCAGTGGCCATAATATGATAAGAAAATTGAGGAAAATATGCTGTTTAATTAAAACATTGGTAAGTAAAATAACTAATTCATACGTTTCTTTTTGTTTCATAAGCTAAAGATCAAATAATTTATACAAGGTTTTCTTTGCCAATATCATTGCGGGCGTATCCTGGCGGAACCACGTGTTTCATACGTCCACCCTTAGTGTGGCTAAGCAAGAGTATATTGCCCCCAAAAGAGCCACAAGATATCGGTCTCAACAAAAAAAAGAAACTATCAGATAGCCATATCTGATAGTTTCTTTTTTCAGATTTTTATAGACACTAGAAATGTCACCTTTTTAAATATATTTTACCGACAAGAAATGTCATTATTGCATACTTTCATCATTTTTCATTTGGTTTTAGTCAGATACATAAATATGTATAGATATCTATTTGAAGACATGTGACATCTACCAACCCGCACTGCACCGTCATTGAGAGTAGGCTAGTGTCCCACAAGTGGGCTATTTATTTGCTTTAGCTTTGCTTTTGCGTTATTATTTGATCACATTGCTTACGATACTGTAATCTTGCTCCTAGATTGTGGTACTAAAGATCCAAGCGGTCTTATAACCCGGGGTTGCGGGTTCTTCGAAAGAGATACCGCGGTCTTGAAACATAAAGGGCAAAAAAAGAACATGGGTGAGTTTAAGTCAGTAAAAGTCTGACACTCCCCCCGCTCCACCTAGAGTGGGGGAAGTTATTTGATGACTTCCCACCCACAAAAAAAAACAGTCTTATAACCATCTTGCTGGTTACTCTGGAATGTTAAGCAGGCAGAATTAAGGCTGGAAATAGGCTCTAGGGCAGAGGAAGAATCTCTATGTTCTTCTTTACAGAAGGTCGTCATTCTCTCTCTCTTATTCTTATCTATTTGGGGTCGGCACTTCATGTCTTCTACTTCCATTCTTCGTTATTACGCATCTTCTTAGCGTTCACCTCCTGTATAGCTATATCATCTTCTTCATCTTCACACAGTCCATTAAACGTTTTCTTTCAGTTAAGATGAGTTGTCAAAAGATTTTTACAGAAGATTCCTGAAAATATGTAGTAAGACTACAATTGAGTAGGTATCTTTTAAAAGACTTTCTTTCAGTTGAGATGAGTTGTCAAATATTTTCACAGGAGATTCCTGGAAATAAGTAATTATATATAAGTAAGTAAGACTACAATTGAAGATCTATATATGTATCTTTTAAAAGACTGTGTAACTTTTCCTCAGCTCTTCTATTTTTCTCTTGTTCTTCTACTTCTTTGTTCTAAGAAAGAATTTCAAAAATTAAGCAGGTTTTGTTACAACATTTCTTAGATGATTGACTTAGAACTGGTATCTATGACTAGTCATCTATAAGTGATTCAAGTCACCCGTATATGTCCTTGGTTATTAAATAATTATATCATAACATAACACATAAACAGCCAGACCCGAAACAACTACCAGTAGGTCATACAAATATTTGTTCCGTGCGAAGATCGAACCCGTGACACGCAGCGCAGCAGTCCATCGCTCAGCCAATGCGCCAACCCACATGGCACATACCCAAACTACTACAAAAAATAAAACATAAATACATTGTTAAGTATATTAAAATTAATATATTTCAGTTTATATTTTGCTTTAAAATCCCCTGTACATATTTCACACAGATATTGCCGAAAACCAAACTTCCGGTTTGAAAAAAAAAACCTCTTCCTTTCCATGGTTCCGTAGGTCGTGTTTCCCTATGCGTGTGCGAGTGAGATGGAGGATACGGAATCCTTCGTGTTAGAAACAGACAGCGTGAGGGCGACGACCTTTAAAACAAATCGTTGTAGAAAGGGTTCGTTTTCAGTAGCGTTCGCAAATTAGGCGGTAATTATATTTTTTAATTACTTTTTTTTGGCGGTTGAAGATGTGGCATTTAAATTTTCTGATGTCTTTTGAGCCACCATGCTACTTAATAACACTAGGAAAATGTGAGAAAACCCTACTTAAAATCTGCATTAATATATCAATCTCTTGAATTCTGATTTCAATTATTATTTTGACGTTCATTTACTTGCTTAGATGTCTAATATATTAGGAAATCAGATTTCTGACCTAAACAGAAATTAATAAAAAAATCATGTTTTCTTTTTCTTTTTTTGTTTAAAACTCCGTTTGCTAGAATCTACGCTTTTACTCGTAAATTGATAAAACGCGAAGTTCTATGCTATATGTAAGTATCACGATTTTTTAAAATTATTTAGATAACTGTTGTTTTGATCATTAATAGTCATTTTAATGCAAAAGTTTTGTCATGATTCGGAAATTAACCATCAGTAATTTTAATAACAATCATTTTTTGCATTAATCACGCAATTACTCACAAAAAAAATTGTGTGAATATTTTGTTAACAAAATTTTGAATCACGCCTTTTTCCTACGGGTAAGTACAAATCACACAAAGCCTTCATCACTGCATACAAAACTTTACATAATTATAATAATATTGATACAAATTATGAGCTTTCTATGCCATCGGTACATTTATCTAGGCGCACCCTATTCCCTGGCCTCGATTCGGGCTAGACAGGGACCTAGGCGAAAAATTACTAGGGTGCACACACACTAGCGAAAATGCCCCGTTATTGTCTGCCTGTGTGTGACTTTGTATGTGTGAGTGGCGACCGTTTTTTATTTGTTTTTTTTATTAGCTGTTTTATCTAGTTTCTGTTACTCTGTTTTTAAGTTTAGAATAAATCACTCTGGCCGGTTAGATTTTTAAAATAGTTTATATGGTGTTAGATGCTACTTTTCCTAAACTCTATGGTTTTTGCATTTTTATTTACGAGTGAGTTTTTAAACGGTGACTAACCACATCTTTCGCAAAATTACCGGCGCTTTCACATTTTATTTATATTTAAAGCTTTCTGAGAAAACAAACTTAAACATAACATCAAGCTTGGGGCACCAAAGGGTAGGACAGAGTTGTATCTAATAGTAGTAGTCCATAGTATAGAGAGCGAGTATATTTTCATCAACCGGGCACAACTCCAGAATCCCTTACAATAAACAATAGATAATAAAAATCAATATTGTGAACCTTAAACCTTGAAAAAACATGAAACATTTTCCAATAACCCAATTCCTCAGACCGTGTTTTGGTACCAAATAAAATATTAAGCCGTCAAAAAATACTGTAACATGAAATTTGTATTTCTTTATAATCCACGTGCAGGCCGGTGGAACACGTACCGGTGGGGGTGTCATCACTGTACAGATAATAAAACGATCGTAGGCTGTATATGAATATTGCCTGTGCTCGATAGAGAGTTCGAGGTCTCTTTGGTTTGTCTTCCCGTTACAGTCTTGGATTTCTTGTTCCATTTTTGAATAGAGAAATGGTCAGTTTTAACCATGTCATAGTATTTCATTCTTTTTTGTAGTCTTGTTCTCATTTTTGATCTTTTTTTTTCTTTTTCGCTTCTAAGGATGATATCATGCCAATAACTTCTAGTTACAATTTGAAATAGATCCCTGACGAAGATTTGTGTGAGATATCACAATTAAAAAACGTTAAAAAAAACTTTTCCAACAAGTTATAAATAACAGTGGATTTTGACGTCCTTCTTGGGATCCTTCAATCTTTTAACTTCTCTGCTTCCACGTTAGCATGGTTCGACTCGTATCTTCGGGGTCGATCACAGTCTGTCCGCCAAGAAGAAATCTACTCTGATTGGTGTGATCTGACTGCTGGTGTTCCTCAGGGTGGCGTTCTCTCTCCTCTCCTTTTCTCCATCTTTATTAACTCTGTTACCAAAATTATCACTTCCAGCTTTCACCTCTACGCAGACGATTTGCAGCTATATCGACATTTCTCGCTGTCTGATGCTGAATCAGCAATCAATGCTATGAATCATGACCTGGAGCGTATCCACGAGTGGGCTAAGTCGTACGGCTTACAGATCAACCCTAATAAGTCCCAGGCCTTGATCATAGGCAGCAGATATTATCGCACTGCACTTGACCTGTCATCTTTGCCGCCATTATCTCTAGGCTGCTCGACCATTGCCTATGCTGACTCAGCTAAGGACCTTGGTGTCTTAATTGACAGTAATCTTTCTTGGCGAGCTCAAGTGAATGAGGTTAGTCGTAAGGTGCACTTTTCTTTTCATTCGCTTAAATCCTTACAAACCTTCTTGCCTTATAAAACCAAAATTTACTTAGCTCAAACACTGATTCAGCCGATCATTGATTACGCTGATGCCTGCTATTTAGATGCTACCGAAGAGCTATTGAATAAGTTGGAGCGCTTGCAAAACCTTTGCATTCGTTTTGTGTATGGTTTGAGGAAATATGACCACGTTTCTTCCTTCCGCAAGGAGCTCAAGTGGCTCCCTATTCGTCTTCGCAGAAACACTCGGATTTTATGTCTCCTCTATAATATTCTGTTCAATCCTGCCTATCCCAGCTACCTGCGTGATCGATTCTCGTTTACCCGCTCTCCTGATGCTCTGTGTAGATCCCACCTTAAGTATCATCTTAATTTCCCATCACATAAAACTGAATTTTTTTTCCTACTCCTTCTCTGTTCACGCAGTACGTTTGTGGAACTCACTTCCGCCTAACATACGAGACTCTAAAACTTTATTTATTTTTAAAAAGCAAGTCAAAGAGCATTACCTGTCCTCTTTACTGTAATATTCTGCATAATTATATATTTTAGGTATATATTACTATCTCAGTATTTATTTTTATATGTGTATTATTTGTATGTAAGTTTATTATATAATTGATAATATAAAACTTTCTGTTTTATCTTTTCCACACACTGTGTCTACATATCTTATCCAACTTTCCTCTCGCAGGTCTGCTGGAAGAAATTTCTTATGAAATAAGCTGTACCTTTGTGCTCTTCTGTCTTAATGTAATGTCCTGTCATGTATTTTGTGTGTGCATAAATAAATAAATAAATAAATAAATAACATTTTGTTTTCTCTGAATGAGAAAAGACCTTTGTCCAGCAGTGAGACAATTATGGACTGGTATTATTATTATTCAAAGTGGATGACAAAAATCTCAATGAAACTAACAAAAATCATCGACTTCCCAAAGTAAAGTTTATATCATACTAGCTTTTGCCTGCGGCTTCGCTCGCGTTTAATTCGGGGTAACACAGTTCCCCTTTCCTGATTTGCAGGTACCTGCTACTTGTAGTTTTTGCCCTATTTATTTATTTATTGTAATAGCAAAGCTAAGTTTTCCCTTTTTTACCTCTTTCTCCCTCATTTCTCTTTTTTTTTTAATGTTAGCCTATTTCCGTTATCTGGGTCCCCAACTATCTCTGTACCAAAATTCATCTAAACCGGTTTAGCCATGTAGGTGTAAAGACGTAACAAACAAACACTCACTTTCGCTTTTATAATATTAGTAAGGAAGTTAAGGATCTAGGTACGTTTTCTTCAACAAAATCATTACAGACAATACATCTCACTCCAAACCCACCCTTAAACGAATATCTTACCCCATTCCCCTCAATCTCCTTGTTGTAATTCGGCATTGTACGACCCACCTATAGGTAGTTATGTCTGTATGCCATACCACTGCCCATCCAGATAATTATATTACGCCAGCTTACAATCAATATCGGGCTGAGCAGATCTCTAGGTATTAGGAGATCGAGAGGTTTGGTTGTAATGTTGCGTGGCGTTTGGTCGGTGGGTGTAAGTGGTTGTGGAATTTAAGATGGTGGAGTTAACTTGAAATTGTATGTTTTAAAGCTGACGAAAATATTAATAGTAACCCCAGGAATCACGGTATTTTAGACGAAAACGTATTTTATTTTTATCCGCGGTTTCATCCACGTAGATTGCGATAAAATGTAACTTTATAAACTATCTTTATACCAAATTTTATGCAAATTGTTCTAGACTTATGAGTGTAAATAAGTAATAATTATGATAACTACCTAACAAATTCTTGCACTGACTAAACGTGCCCACTCAATCTGTCTGGTGCTTTCGTAAAAAGACCATTTCAGACACTAATCTGCATAGTCCTCATGTAAGTTGACCTCTGAATTTGTTTCGGCTGTTTCTTCTCAGAACAGTCGGGTACAAAACACCAGCCTTATCAAGTTTTAAAAGAAAACGCGTAAAAACCTACTTGCAAAATAAACATCATTTATAATTTAGCAAACATAACATAACCCACTGATACATCATCATCTGCTTAGCCTTTTCCCAACTTCGTTGGGGTCGACTTCCAGTCTAACCGGATTCCGCCGACTACCAGTATTTTACATGGAGCGACTGCTTATCTGACCTCCACAACGCAGTTAGTACTAGGTAATACTGCCTTGGTAAGACTGAATTCACACACCCATACAAAGTTAAACAACTTTCGCATTTATAATATTATAGTGAGACTAGCTTCTGCCCGCGGCTTCGTCCGCATAACAACGCTAACTTTAACCAGCGTGATGATCGAAAAAAAAATATCGTTCTCTCCCCTTTTCTTCCCACTTTTCCCCCTATTCTCCCTTTTTTTAGCCTATGTCCGTCTCCAGGGTCCCAATTATCTCTGTTCCAAAATTCATCAAAATCGGTTAGGCAATTTAGGCGTGAAGACGTAACAAAAAAACTCACTTTCGCATTTCTAATATTAGTGTGATTATCCAACAGTTCTAAGGAACAACAGCACGTTTATGAACCATATTGTGTGCTTGTTTTTCACAAGCTCAACACAAATAATCACATGTTTAACCTTATGTCTATATTTCCAATTACGCGACTTCTCCACAAGGCTGTAATCGTGGAATAGGGCCAAGAATGGAGTAGCTGTTGAGTTATTTTTTTTTGTGCATCATGAAATTTAATTAGAATTATGACTTATTATTGAATTTTCTTCAAATGAAACCTTGGTAAGGATGTGCCACAAATATTCTTTAATTTTCAAAACAGTCAGTCAGTCCATATCTTGGGATGAAAAAATTTATAAAACACACAAAGTTAGTCAAATCAGGTAAACCACCAAATTCAATCGAATTTCAAGTCATCGTTTCTCTTATGGAACGTAATTAGACCAAAAGTAACACACGCAGACCACAGTATCTTCGACAAATACAAAAAAAAAATAGGACAAAATCGCCTCCACTCATTCCTAGTTTTAATTCAGTTCACTAAATTGGCATTTGTTAATTAGATCAGAACGGTTTAATAATTGAACGTGAGCGAAATAAGAACTGAGAGAGTGAGGGAGACAAAGGATATTTAGCCTTCTATAATTACCATTATGTGGGACAGAGATGGGTAGAACAGATAAAAATTACTGGGTTTTAATGTTGATTGGAAAAACTTGTGGCCGAAAAGGTTTTTCTTGTTGACGTCATTAGCTGCCAATGCTGCCATTAGATGTCAATAGGGGTTTAAAATAATCAAGGGGGAGGGGGGTTATTTGAGGATTATTGGACGTTTGAAATTCGTGGACAACTAGTGATTCTATGTTTGAAAAGAAACCTTTGATTTTTAAAATGGTATTCGATTGTACACACGACGACACATCAATCTATACAAAACTAGTTTTTGCGAATCTCTCATCGTACAGGATATCTACGGTGTACGAACCGTAGTTAAGATAAACTGGTTTTGTTTATGTCGTGGTGAGTACTTGCCCTTTTCACGAATTAAAAAAACGGCGACGGAATATAAATTTACTTCCGGATGACGGTGACTTTTTATTGATTGATAGTTTTTTTTTTGTATTTTTGGCATTCAGTTTTTTATTTGACAATAAAAAAATAATACAACAACTTTATCAAAAAGTACAAAAACAACTCTTAAAAAAATGATCACCTACTTATCTTCATAAGGTTTCATTTAATCATCCTCTGATCATTTTGATGAATAACAATTTCAACTTCACGCTGCTGCCGTCCATTTTCAAAGACACGAAAACTATCCGAATATTGAACTATACCGTCACAAATCCTTCCAAGACGTTACTCCTACCATAACACAACGGACCAAATCAGTTTAATAGCCTACATATATCACGATATCTAGTTCAATGCGCTTTTAACTATAATCAGAGACAGATAGATGTTCCTGTCTACTGAAATCTAGGTGTTCCTTCTGAATAATCTTTGATCTGGCTTGTTTTTGTAGGACTATGTCAAGATAATTGAAGCTTGATTGATTGATTTCTTGATTGAAGCAACTATTTCCACAACATAAATACGAGCAACAAACATAAAATTGTTGTTCCTGCAACGAGGCTCAAAACAGTAGGGGGTACGTTCACATGCCAATGTATACCTACGTTATTATAATTAACTACCAACACTAAGTCTCAATAACTTTAAATCTTTTATAAAACGTAAGCTATATCTGAAAGCCCCTTCAATCCAATTTACTCAATGAGTGTAAAAATATCCTATATACATATATACCTAGTGTAAAAACCTTACGGCTGTTTCTTTTCGGAGCAGACAGCTACGAAACACCGGCCTCACCTAGTTTACAAAGTGTTTGTAAAAACGTAATTGCAAAATAAACATCATTTATCATTATCATTTATTTGTCCAGAACATAATCTATCTTTACAGGGTAACCAATCTATATATTTTTCTGTGTGTGTGTAAAATTTGATAATTTAACTATACAATGGATTTTAGATAGGAACAGGCGACATTATGTTGTTTTTCTGTGTTTGTTACCCATTTCAATTAATACTATTTTGAAAGATTTTTATTGGATGCGAGTTTTGAATCCAAAATGTCACTATAACACAACCAAATACCTCACATGTTTACCTTTAAATGAAAAACAAAGAGTTCCATTTTCAAAATACACAAAGATCCGATCAGCCAGACACAAAAAAAAAACAAAAAACGGTGGTGTTTTGTTTTCGTTCGATCTTAAAATTCGTTTCTTAACCCTAGCTCGCTTGCAAACTAAAATGAACTCAGAATTAGAATACTTCGGTCGCATCCGAATTGGCTCATTAAATTACAATAGATATTGTTTCGCGTACCATACATACATACACACAAACAGCACAGGTTAGATTAGCATAAAAGTTTGAGACCATTGTGAAAGATCAAGCTGGTATGTTTTTGTTGTTATAAAAACAGTTACGGAGAATTAGGAGTCCGTAGCTTGAAGCTTTGTATATTAAACTGGCCATTTTGTGAGTTAAATAGCACTCCCATAACTTATTTTAATGGACAAGAAGTGGTCACAGGAATGTACTGTACCTCAAAAGAAGAAACAGACCTTATATGATCACTTTCTTGTCCGTGTGTCTGTCAATCAAGCAATTTATCGGGGATGCGTGGAGGTATCGAGTTGAAATCATAACAATATACTCAATCCTATGGTCCCGTGGAGCTCTGAAAAAATCAACCCTCTAAGTCTACGCAATCAAAAGATATGACTGATTACGTCGGAAGTTTTTACGAAATCCTCCGTACGTGAATCCGATTCGCACTGGGCTAGTTTTCTCAGCTTGTGCTAGAATTATCTAAACAACTTAATCTAGAAAAATCTATTTTAGTGAAGCTGTCAATGACACTATAAAATCACAATACAATTTTCTCATCACATTAACTTAAATTAGAATTCCGTAGGTCCTGTTCCCAAGGAATATGCTAATACCTTCACAATCCCAAAACCATTCCACTTTCATTCACTCACTCAAACTTCAACAAAATTTTCCAGCACTTTCGAATAGTTTTATAAACCTTCATTTCGTTCAATCGATTGCCGGCTCCCCGACATAAGAAAGAAGTCACTTTGCAAAACAAAAGGCTGAAGTCCAAAGAAAAAGTCCCAATTACGCTCCTAGAACACCCCCCTCCACCCCCTGTCGCTCCCCCTGACCGCTCTTCCCATCCCGCTGACGACCCTTGTTCCCCCGTCAGGGGTGGGTCCCAGTGACAGCGATTAATCGCTTATTGATATTAATGTTGCGGTTTATCTCGGTTAGGTTGGATTATGAGTTTGTGTTTCGAATATTTTAATAAAATACTACGAATTAACAAGAAAAAGAAAGAAAAAAACAATTATTATTCGCAAATTACGACGAACACATAAAATAACAAAAAATTAACATAAAAGCATGTACAATATTTACCTGTGTACAACAAATAAATAACATAGGCTTATTAGAAGAACGAGTTGAACATATGTGAATATAAAAACTATTTTATTATTATTTTAAGTACTTTTTTCATAATTCTCCTGCCGATATCTTAATTCGTTTAAGCGTCAGCGCAGCATGTGTCTACCTAATGTTGGTTTCCATAAGGAAATAAGGTCCTTTCACCCCAAGTCTTTACATACGTACGCTACCTAAATATGCTTCGCCACAAAATCAGTTTTAGCGTCTACTGCCTCATAAACATAATAACATAAAACATACAGCCTGGATCCTATAAAATCACCTTAAAGTACGTTAAGCACTGTGTAATTATAATATTTAAGTGCGTGCTCGTAATTGATGTTTACGAGTATCGCGACATATAAAACTAAATGGTGTCCGTCCAGAGTTAGAAAGTAAGAGGTAGAATTAATAAAACAAAATCTTCCGGGTATCCAATAGGATATTTTTGAAGATTTACAGACGAATCTGTGAAACTTTCATTTGTGAGATGAAATCTTGTGACAAACTTACCAAACAACTAAACATATTTGTCAATGTCCAGTTTCTATCTGAGTTTTCTTTCTACAAGTTATTTGAGGTCAATCAATTTTGAAGTTGATTTATGCCTACGGATAGTTGTATTTTGACATAAGTCTCATAGAACTTATGTCAAAATACAACTAATATCCGTAAGCAAAACGAGTCGTTTTTGTTTATTGGAACGGGGCATTAGTCTTCATGTTTATTCATACTTATGAAAAATATTGAAGCCATTTATCTCAAAAATAATAAAAAAAAAACTAATTAAACGAACCGCTTCCCTCTCATGAATATTTAAATCCTTCATTCCCGCTGGCACTGCAACCCGACCTTTTCCCCAAAGAGTTTTATTGCACTGTCCGAGGAAGTAATTTCGTAGGTCAGGACTTTTTACTTTTTAAGAAAGTTCATTTTCTTTAGCCAGACATTTTTCTAGCAATATACACCGAACTAACCTAGGTGTTGCTCTGAGAACTTGTGAATTGCTTTATTTCTAAAGTAGTTTCGGAGTTTTTAAGGCAATTTGGAAGTTTAAGTGAGTTTCGGAGATAAGTGATGAATTTTATTGTTATGTTTGTAGGGAACGGCTAAATTATAACAGCCGCTCGGGTCGGTTAGGCTAAGCCGCATTTGCCTAGGTTAATCTGTGGCTGGGGGACCACCCGTTACATACCGAGTTTCCTCCTGTTGATCCCGCTTGTAATTTGTAAATCTTAGACAGTCGTTATAGTCCAAACAGTCTTACCAAGCGGTATCATTTTACCCAGTACTGATTGGCTTGTGGAGGTCAGACAGGCAGTCGTAGGCGACCGCCTATCCGACCTCCTCTAGCTAGTAGGCTTAACCTACGGATCAACCCAACTGGCTGTTAATATTTAGCCAAGAGCTCGTCGTTGAGTTTTGCAAAGTATATTAGTAAATATTTATGAAATTCTTAGTAAGACCTGATAAGTAATTTATCTTACTTACTAACAAATATACATTATCTTTTATCGTTTTAACCATATTTGCTTAAAATAAAACACTCAAGCAACACAACCATAACAATATCCTTTATTCCTGAAGGTCTATCACCAAATTATTCACTAACCAAGTCAAATCAACACACGGCGAAAATCGGAACTAAATTAAAATGTATTGAGTTTGAAACGTCGTAAACGTTTCGACGTAGACAGTGGCGCCACTATCAAGTGTAATGTTATGTTCGCTGAGAACATTATGTCTGCTCTGACCCAGTTCAATTGGCGTGAAGGTTCATGGACAAAGCTTTTGTTTTTGGTTAGGTTTGTGTAGTAGTACAAGCTATGCAGAACGATTTATTTTTAATTTTGTAGTAAGTAAACGAAAGCAAAATAATGGTGTTGAATTTTCATGGACTCTTTGAATATTACCCAGAAGCTGGGTTATGGAGGTCAGAATAACTAAACGCTTCATGTTAGATACTAGTATTTAACTGGGACCGGTTACAATCGACAAAAAATATAAAATAAAAGAAAGCCTGTTATGTTTTTCTAAATTAATTAAGTAAAAGTATAATATTGCACAATGATGCTCATTTGCATATATCTTACTTTGTTGTTGTTTGTTCATTGTTTACTTGCTGTATAATTAGGAACATCTCTCAGGTGAAGGCCTCTGCCATAGATAGCCATATTTAGACTCGAAGCGCTAATTTAGGGGTTCTATCTAGTTGAGATGTGCTCAACTTTTTCAGCTACATTTGACATAATATGACAGCTTTGGCAGCCTTAAAGTACCTTCTTTTTGCGGATATGAAATCATCAAATAACTTTCCCCGCTCTGGGCGGAACGGGGGTGGAATGTCAGACTTGCACTGACTAAGCCCACTCATGTTCCCTCTATTGAACCACCATAGAATTGTAAGTTTCAAACATTACTATGAAATTGTTTTTTTTTTATTCTCATCAAAGAAATTGTCCAATAGCATAGTCCTATATTGACCAAAATACATATCAAACTTAACCATATTAGTTATTTTGAAGTATACTACCAGCCCAATTTGTGCACAGTTGATGGCAATTGGCTGCCTTGGACTTAACATTACTGGCGAAATGAGGGTGTACCATTAGGTACACCTCTACCATAACCCTTCAAGGATTACAAGCGTGATTTTATGTAATGTAAAACCAGCTTTTTAAAACCGTTATTATTGTTTCTGTCAACCGTTGTCTTATTAGATATTAATAGCATTATAGTCTCTACCGCATCCCTTTCAGTGTAGCATCACCCTTATGGGCGCGTTCTACCTATACATAATTTTATATTTGTGTGTGTCACTCTTTGTCCTTTTTTCGTCCGGCCATTTATTTGTTTGTTTCGTTAATGAATTATTGAAATTATTTCGAGAACATTGACATACTTTTTATTCAGTTCAGAAATGAGGGTATTGTGTGATTTATTTTTAAATAAAACTGAATATTGAGTTCTGATTGTCATATTTTTAGCAAATTGTGATATTGCGTATCAGTTAATTTATGCTTTTATTTGTATTTGAAGATAATATGCGAACATTTATAGAGACTGTTGGTTGATTTTTTTACCATGTGGAAAACCTTTGACAATTGCCAGTTTCACCTGTTTTTGTAGGCGACAGATAAATGAAAGCCTAGACTGAAGATTAAGCTATTAAAGATGCTGGATTTTCAACAATTTTTTCCCAGTCTGGGCGAAGCGGAAGGGAGTATCAGATATTTACTGACTAAAACCCACCCATGTTCCTTCTTTTGCCCTTTATGTTCTGGGGCCGCGGTATCTCATTTTCAACAGTTTGACACAGAAAGTTGAAATTCTAACAGTGCCATACAGTTCAGGCTTAGAGTGCTATGAAAACTTACTTAACTTAATATTCATTGTCATCCCCTCTTGCAGGGTTGAAGTGTTCACGTTAAAATCGATCTGCTTTAACTAAGTGTTTGTTATCATAATTATTTACCAACAAATCTTTAAAACAGTTCAACTCCAGTCCTACAAATAGACCAACACACAATTCTATACCTATGTATATAAGCACACTCAATCTACAACATAATACCTAACCTACGTATATAAGTAAAACATAAGCTGATAAAATGCTAATACGGGCTGTTATCAGCCGTGATAACGGTGATAACATATCACAGTCAAGTGCAGCTCTGTTGCCACCAAAAATTAGTTTGAATTTTGACGTTTTGCGCCGCCATTTTGAATTTTCTGACATGATTGTACTAGTGAGGGATACTAAGCTTACCGTTGATTTTAAAACAATGTTTACTCTAAATACATTAATGCTAATGATTCACCAACCCAATTGTTCTCATGGGGATACACCTTGGCAGACAGATTCGTTATTACAGTTTGTTTTATGTAGACAGAAATATAATACTTCTCATTACCTCTCTCGCTCCAGTTCTTCCTTTTGCTCATCCTATTGACAAATACGACGAGCATTCTATATTCGCTTTACCATAAAACCGACTGTTGAATCTTAATCATGAAACATACGTATATTTTTTACATCCAATGAATGGGCCTTCTCTTGACATCAATCTTGATACATAATGGCCCATATTTTCGTCATTCCAAACAGAGTTCTATTTTCAAATATTTTTGAACTGAAATAGCTGTCAACGTTCAGTTGTTTCTTCTGAAGTGTTCTCCTTTTTATTTACAGCTATGTTTCAAAATTGAAACTAATTAAGTACTTCGCTCAAATACCTAGAACTCTTAAGATCATTCATAAATTATATACACTTGCATCAACTGATAATAGTTGAGTTAGTACTTATGATGTCTAATTCGTTTGAAATTCCTGTTAATTTGTTTGTGAATGATAAGATATCAGAATCGTCTTATATTGCGTAAGCAGTTTGCTTGACTGTGGAGACCAGGGGGCCAATTCTCGATTTTAGAGATGGTGTCGAACTCGACAAAAATGTCTAATGACGTAATTTTTTCGACAAATTTTAAAAGTTGCTATTCTGGGGATCTCGAATTCGACATTTGTCGAAGGTTGACGTTCGAGTTCATGTCGAGTGCTTCTGAGCAGTAGAGGTGCCATGTCGATTGTAGAGATATGTCATTTCTGAGTGAGTTTGTTGAATTTTTGTTAGATTGTTATTGCGTTACATTGTGTTTTATTGTTTTATTGGACGAGTTTATTAGCATCTTCATCTTGGAGTTGTTGGAAAATAGCGAGCAACAGGCTAATTCACGGCGACAACAGCCCATTTATCCCGCCGTCGATAGTTATGACTTGAGCGAAACAAGTACCTAATTAAAAACTTCAGATTAAATAAAAATGTAAACAAAACAAAAAACAATTTTCAAAAGATTTGAAGGAACTGAAAATTCTTCAACTGTCAAGCTGATTATTTTTAGACTAAACGTTTCGTTTTACATAAAGAATTAAGTTTGGTCAGCGTTTTAAAACAAAATCATAAATTCACTTATAGTTACATAAAATGGAACGTGCGATTGTTCCTAATGGTAACATTATCTTCACTCGACTCGACATTTTCGTGAAATTTATTTCTATTTTGACTGAGAATACGGAATTCTGCTCAGTTCGACATTTTTTGTAGAGATAGAGATATTTTTGATAGGCATAGAGACAGACTTTGAATCTCGAACTCGAGATAAATGGCTAAAATCGAGATTTATTTCTATTTTGACTGAGAATACGGAATCCTGCTCATTTCGACATTTTTTGGTAGAGATAGAGATATTTTTGATAGACATAGAGACAGACTTTGAATCTCGAACTCGAGATAAATGGCTAAAATCGAGAATTGGCCCCCTGTTCTTACATATATACATACTAGCTTTTGCCCGCGTCTTCGCTCAAATTCCGGGTACCCTTTTACCCTTGCGCCTTATTTATTGTAATAGCAAAGCTAAGTTTTCCTTTTTCTTCCCTCTTTCTCCCTCAAATCACATTTTTTAAAAAAAAATAGCCTATGTCCGTCTCCAGGGTCCCAACTATCTCTGTACCAAAGTTCATCAAAATCGGTTTAGCCATTTAGGCGTGAAGACGTAACAAACAAACTCACTTTCGCTTTTATAATATTAGTAAGGATATTTACTCATAATCTTAACATCACACCAGCTGTCCCCGTAGGGTGAGGCAGAGATGTCTTAATGGTACACCGGTCTACATTTCGCTTGTTATTTTAAAGTCAACAGTATGCTCACACATTTTCCTTGGTAGTAGACACAGAATCTTATATCAGTATTCTTGCATAATTGTTTTGTTCTTAATCACAATAATTGTTCTTCTGCCCTTATCTTTATGTATATCTTCTCCCATTCATCTCTATCAGCCAATATGTTAGTATTCCGTTCCTATCTAGCCACATTATCTTTAACATCTTTAACAAAATCTATTAGTAATTTTCTAAGTATAACCTCCACTATAATTAATTCTTGAAACGGGATATTTACCATGTTTGTTTCAAAACATGTTAAATATCCCGTTTCAAGTGTTAATTATAATGTTAGTAACCATGTCAGTTTAAAGACTTATATAGTCTCCACATTCATAACTCCTAATCTTCCTTTTCTTTAAGGCAATGCACATTCAACATTGGCTGCCTATAAGTTCTAAATGGATTTTACAGTGACTTATGCATGTATGTATGTGACCAAGGTCTTCGCTGATTTGATAGTTGATAGAGCGAGTCATATCCGTTTGGTGATGACCAAGGATATATAACTAGACATGATATTGGCTTATAGTTTATACTGATTGCCTAGTTAATCTATTGGTCACAAGCACAAAAAAAATGTTGTCCGTCTGTCAGTCTGTCTGTCTATCTGTCAAGAGCCTGTATCTCGGGAACGCATGGAGGTATCAAGTTGAAATTAAAACTATTATACTTACCTCTGTGGTCCCTCTCTCTCTCTCTCTCTGTGGTGTGTTGTGAAAAACAACCCTCTGTCCTGTCCTCCTGTCCTGTCTGAGCTGTCAAAAGATATAGCCTTATATGTCGAAAGTTTGTACGGAACCCTTGGTGCGCGAGTCTGACTTGCTCCTGTTTTCTGTCGTAGTACTATTCTGGAAGCGTTTTTCACTTCTACGAGCATTGATTTACTGTCAGGAAGAAACGGCAGATCCTGTGCACCATTGACTCGAAGTTTGGTAAGGTTCCTATCAAGCAATTTAAATGCAAATATCAAAATGTCTTAACCCAAGATTAACCTAACCTTATGCGTTGATACTTTAGATCTCAGATCTGTTTACTTATATTTGACCTTGGACACAGCTTGTTAGTTCGTAATGCTGCCGTAATGGTACCTGGCCTACAGATGGATTATCTACATTAAATATGGGATTATACTACCAAATTATGCGGTTTTGTGTGGTGAGATCATCAATTTTAATGAGTGGTTTGGGAACTGAGAAGTCAGGATTGGCTTTGATTTAATCAGTTTCTATAACAAAATTAAGGTTGCATTGTTAGTTTCTGGGACCACTTTAGTTGTTGAAGATACCACCATAGGGTAAATTATAGAAATATCCTACTCATTCATATTAAGGCCTTTATTTTATTGTTAGTAAACCTTAACCAGTCCCTATCATAGATAATGAAAATACCTCTTACAGAATATTCTGGAAAGTTTAATTTATCAAAATACATTCCCTTCATCAATTATTCATGTCATATAATCATGCAAATTTTTGGCAATGCCTTTAACACTTTTCTCACACATAATATGTTTAATTTCAACAGGATTTATAAGAGTGTCCATGGAGTTTCATGACCATTCTTCTTCGTAGAAATCTACGCTTTGGTAGGCTACTACGGTACTTTCAAAAGTTATTATGCCTTGTGACTGGGACTGTAGTGTCATCTTTTTGTGTTTTTGACATTAAAAAAGCCTGTTATGGTCTTATTAAAAAAAAATGCTTTGAGTTTGAGTGAAAAAAATAGTGTAGGTACTGAAAATTATTTTGTAATCATTGCTCCAAAATACGATTTGATAGCAACACAGTTCATTTGCCACACCAAAAACCACAAACAGCACAATACCATGGCACGTCAGTAATTTGGCTAGCTGCTGTGTCAGGTTCCCATGATAAAGTATCTCATGTGAAAATAATCAGACCGTGGCATGTCTTTGTGATAAAAAACATGTTTTTGACTCTGTAAGTTGGTACTACTGTTAACGAGAGCACGATGATTAAAAATGGTAAAAAATGAGCTTGTTTTTGAACGTTACGTTTCGTTTGAAAACTGTGCCTGTGTAATTTTGGCTGGGCTGTCAAGCGATGATGAGTAATTTTCACTAAAAGCGCTGCAGTGTTCTTTATTTCATCATTTTCCTGCCCTTGTCCCATTCTATTTGGAGTCGGCGCAACATGTTTTCTTCTTATATTCTCCCCTATTAGGTAGACGTCACGGCATCATTTAATCCTTTCCCCTTCATATCATTTCTTTTCTTTGGCCGTCCTCTCGCTCTCCGTCCATCAACATTCACACCCATCACTCTTTTAGTCACATGTGCTTTCTTTATTTTTAGAACATAATCATCTATTTAGTCTGAAATATTTTTTGGGACATTTTAACAAGTTTTAAAAATATATTTAAATCAACAGGTAACATTTTTAATTCCCTTATTTTGTATAAACGTTGATACTTTTTTTTTGCTTTATTGAGCGCCATAGATGACACAGTGAGTCTCCATTAACCATAGACTAACTCGAAAACTCTATTTGTCGTTTTATTAAAGAAGAAAATATCAAATAACTTAAATACATCTAAAGTTATTTTAATTAATAAACTTTCTTAAGACAGTTCAAATGAAATATGTTTTTGAAGTTCCAATGAGAAGCGTCTTGAAGTTTTTGAGTTTACTCAAGCATTTCGTCTAAAAAAAACTTCTTGTTTGGATACTTTAATTTACCTTAGATTCTGCGAAGTGCACTTTCTTCTTAATTTATAAGAAAATTCATCAGGACTTTAAATCAATGAGTACTTACATACTTACGTAACAAAAAAGTACATAAGCAAACACAACTGCATTAGGACTCAAACAGAAATTACGTAATCCTGCAGTTATAATTAACTTAATTACCGCATACCTTAACTAACAATATAGGAAAAGAAACTAAATCATCTTATCTTTAACAGGAAACCTTAATTACTAATTAAATTCATTCCAACACGAAAACGCCAACATCTAATTCGATCGGCAAAAACAAAACAAAAAAGCATACAAACGTTCTAACAAAATAATTCACTATTATAGAAGCAATTAATATAATAAAACCGTCATTTAGGCCAAACAAACTACCGAGTCAGCGTTGAGGACGCACGCACAAAAATATATCTATCCCGTTCTTTTGTACGGAAAACTCCGCAATCTATCTCTTTCCCCCGTTCGAAATACCGTAAGCAAGTAGTGCGGTGGGCGGGCGTTGGGTTTTTTTTCACGGTTAGATAACGGCCCAAACGGTTCCGTATCTAAGCGCGTTCCCGTAACGATGTTGACTTTTGGCGACGATAAAGAACCTTCTTTCAAAATGGCGGTAATATGATTGGTTGTGTTCTCTATGTTAATGCAAAACCGGTCAATATTTGTTGCATCCTTCGAAGAAATATGAAATGGTTGCGCTGGAATTTTAAATAGAACATTTTGTACTTAAATATGACTGTATTTTTTATGTAATTTTTCAATGGGCACAGAGTCAGCCAGTATTGTTTTTTCATAATGAAAATATGTTCAAAACACAAATTATACCTATTATCCAAGAATAAGTGGGTATAATAGGTGCATTCAGGATCTTTACATACCCTAATCTATTATGTCTATAGACAATAACACCCAATGGATCATCAAAACATGACGTCATTGACCAACTATTGAAAAACCAAGAAATATTGACAACACGAATACAATTGTTATAGCTTCCTTGATCGACGCCATTTTTTCTGTTTAATAGGAATTAATCATCACTGCTACTCTGTGGTTGGCTGTTAGAATCAACAGATTACCCAATTGGCTAGTTTTAGTAAGTTTACCTAGTATTAATAGGCAAAAGTTTCCTCCTTATGCTGCTCTATTTGGAATGCCCAGTTGTATGAACAATTTAAATAATTTGAATTGTGAACAAGGATGAATGTTAAGCTGTGACAGCTGTCACATTTTCGCGCGTAAATAATACAAAATGGCGGACAATAATACTTTTGTTTCCTAAAACCAATTTTCTAAATAGACTGAGAATCAAAGTGTGGTCCCTACTTTAAATTCAGCGCAAGTTGTTGAGGGCAATTGCAGGAAATAGGTTTTGTAATGCACATAGGATGTTCAAATTGAAGCACTAGAACCGGTTACGTTGGAAAACACTACATATAAGTGTTACTAATAACGTTGCCCAATATCTATAGTAAAATAAGTTGTTAGTGCTAAAGTAATTGTGTTTTTTTTTTCACAACAAACTCAGAAGTCGTATATTGAATGGCAAGAAGGCAAAGTGACTCATGTGAGACGATTTTCTCACAAAACCCCAAAAATATGGACATTGAAGCACTTGAATTCTTCAATAACTTGTAAGAAGTTCCAAATTTCCCCGAAAACAATACCATTGGTATGTAGCTGTTTTGTTAATAAACCCTAGAATAAAAAAAAATGTTTGTTAACATGTTCCGAAACTAAATTGCAAGTACGTAGGTAACAGAACGCTAAGCTTCTTAAAAACAAACTTCTTTACAATCTGCAGCTTCAAACTGCACATATATATACTTACGACTCATTCAAACCGGTATTTCACAGATTATTTACTGAAGAACCTATCTGTTAAAATGAAAGCAAAGCATGAAATTAAAGCATTTATTTCAAATTAGGTTAGTTAGGTCCTGCCGGGGTTGCGGGTTATTCGAAAGAGATACCATGGCCGTGGAACATAAGCAAAAGAAGGAACATGGGACGAGGAATATTTGATGATTTCCAATCCGCAAAAAATAAACTTATATTTGTGTGTCACAGAACATTCAAGAGTAGTGTAAAATAATCTAGTTACCAAGGTCCCGCCCTTGGTGCTCGACACCAATACCTTATATGTATGTAATTACATATTTATTTAGTTCTACTGCGATCTGTGAGCTAAATTTAGATGACTAAATTCGCGTTGGAGGTCTTTTAAGGTTAGTTTTTTTTTTTTGTGAAAATGTGTTGGAGTTTGAGTTTAACAGATTTTCTGGTGATTGAATAAACTGGGTTGTGGTGGTCGCTTTATGTAAAACTAGCTTTAGCCCGCGGCTTCGCTCGCGTTAAATTCGGGGTAACACAGTTCCCGTTTTCCTGATTTACAGATTTCTAGTACCTGTAGTTTTTGCCCTTGCGCCTTATTGATTGTAATAGCAAAGCTAAGTTTTCCCTTTCCTTCCCTGTTTCTCCCTCATTTCCCACTTAAAAAAGCCTGTGTCCGTCTCCAGGGTCCTGACTATCTCTGTACCAAAATTCATCACAATCGATTTGGCCATTTAGGCGTGAAGACGTAACAAACAAACAAACTCACTTTTGATTTTATAATATTAGTAAGGATAGTAAGGACTATTACGGGCCAAACGTAATAGAAATAATTTTATCTTAACACAATACATAACTGACATAATCCATAACACATTAACATGCATACAATGTAACATCACAACTTTTAACTGTATAAAATGTCATTAACGGTAAATATAGTGATTGATACACAGTAGTAACGTAGGTCATTCATTAACTGCGATCCCTACTAATTGATAATTGATGGGCAGTCATAGTATTTAATGAAAGGCAATGTCTACGTGTGTGATTATATTGTTGTAATGGTTGACACTTGTTGTACTTAAGTGAAACAGGTGATTTACCTTATTATGTTTTTTAACAGACATGATATGACTTATAAGAGTTAGATTTTTCTGGGTTAGACTTGCGTCTGTGTGTCTCCTCCGTGCCTTGGAAAGCATGTTAAGCTGTTGACCAACAGCTTAACATGCTTGGTGTCACAGGTGGTCTGACAACCAGTCTTACTAAAGAGTAGGTATCGTACCTAATTTCTTACAGGATTTTAGAAGTCAGATAGGCAGGCGCACCATGTAAAATACTAGGACTCAGTTGCATCTGGATAGACTGGAAGCCAACCCCTATAGTGTTGGGAAAAGGCTAGGCAGACGATGATAATCTTCTCCTCACAACAGGAACTATCTGCATACTCATAGGTACTGAAGAGGTTTCATACCTTAACCAAACCCGAATACAGGCTGGTTTGCAAATACATTCGAAAGTTCAAATTTTTAAATTTAGAAGGAATAGAAGAGCTTGGCCTTTTTCTTTATTCATTATTGTGTGAAGTGTAATGCTAAAACAATGAACTAAAATATAACTTTTAAGTATTTTATGAGTTGTCAATTACGTATAGTTCTCCACACTCCTCTGTCTCCCTCTGTCTGTCTGTCTACTTTGAGACAAGCACCACCCATGAAAACAATCCTGATGTAGGTAAGGTTATATTTTAAACATAAAACAAATAACTTTTATGACTGTTTGAAGTTAAAAGCGGCATTTAGTGAGTATAATCCATATGAAACATGTTATCAGTTAGTTGGAGACGCGGTAATCCTCTTATCATACTGATAACAGGGCCCTACATAGTGAAATGTGATGTTTTTGACTCAACCTCGCTGATAGAAGTATGTTTCATGTAGCTAGAGATTGTGTAAAGTCATGAAATGGAAGCCTCAACTATGTTTTAAACTTGCTGTTGTAGACTCCATTTGCAACGCGCGTCTTAAAAGAGATGTTAGCAAAGCAGAGGGGCCTGCCAGGTTCACCGCCTGTCGGGGTTGTGGGTTGTTCGAAAGAGATACCGTGGCCCCGGACTATAAAAGATAAAAGAAGGGACATGGCTGACACTCTGACGCTCTGGCTAGGTGGGGAAGTTATTTGATGATTCGCCATCAGCTAAAAAAAAGCTATGACCATCAATTCAATTTAAAATCCTTGCGAAAACCTTTCAGGAAAATATTGTTAGAATCAAGAAATCTTGCATTCTAAGACTGTCCAAGGCTATTGCAAGGAGATCTTCACTTGTTTCCGTATTTTACTTGAAATAGTGACAATAGGCGATATGCCGAGTATATTTTAGTGTCTATTGTTAAAGATTGCATCTTCTTGATTGCCTTGAGTCCTTGTATCCTTATTATAATATTATAAAAGCGAAAGTGAGTTTGTTTGTTACGTCTTCACGCCTAAATGGCTAAACCGATTTTAAACCCGTAACCGACAATTCTTTTTAGGACGATGGTGCACACTGACATTGGATTTTGCGAAATTCAACCCCCAAGGGCAAAAAATAGGTTGGAAAAGCTTGTATGGAAGATCGCGATTCCTTCTCCGGATTGAATTGAATTTTGTACCTATAGGCATTCTTTCACGAAATTAATCGACCATATAACATCACGCTACGATACTAAAGAGCTGAACAGCGGGTAAAACCGGTGGGCAGAGCTAGTAAAAATATAATCTTACTTGAGATATCATCATCACATTGTCAATTCCAAATTGTTAAGTTTGCATTCTAATTTTAAATTCTCAAAGAATTTCCAATGCTACATTTCACACAAGATTTTGACATTTACTACCCCGGATACAATTACCACTGAATTTAGAACCTTAAATATATGTATCTATAGAGTCTCAAATAGTTATCCACAAACCCGTACCAATATTCGTTGCATCCAATACACAAATGATTCTCAATCATCACGTCAACAAACATGAAATAGTACAATTTTAAATTCTATCCTCAGATCGTTGATTCGTTGAAGGTCAGACCAGTAAAGCGAAGCAATAAATAAACACAATTGTATGTCGGTAAATGTCATATTAATTTTACCGAGCTGGAATAGAAACTACTTTTCATGACAATTTATAATGTAACTGTAGTCTATGGATTTGTTTACTTGATATTTTATGTGCCGTTTAGCACATTATGCCTTTAGTCCTGCGCCTGATCTCTCTCCGGTCGCGTTGGATTGCTGTCCCATCGGTCTATGAGAGTGAGGGAATAGAGTATGGCATCTGTGCTTGCGCACACTCGTCTGCATTATAATATCTCCCGCGCAGATGGCTTATCGTTGCTGAGATTGGCCGCCGTGGCCAAAAACGATCAGGAATGCCATATTTTTTGTGCATATCAAAACATGTTCATCTTATTATTATTTACATTATTGACGGGCCTGTTGATCTAGTGGTTAGTAGCCCTGACTACTGAACCGGAGGTCGTGGGTTCGATTCCCACCCAGGACAAACTTTGTGTGATGAGCATGATTGTTTGTTCTGTGTCTGGGTGTGATTTATCTATAATATGTATGTATTTATAAATTATATAAGTATGTATATCAGTTGTCTGGTTACCATAACACAAGCTCTGCTTAGCTTGGGATCAGATAGCCGTGTGTGAGTTGTCCCAAGATATTTATTTATTTATTATCAGTAAGTTCTTCGATAAAAAAAAACTATCAATAATCTAATCTTTGCCTTTTAATTAAGGGCTACACTTCTCACTCTACGAAAAAGAACGTTAGTTAAAAAAGTCTCGCTACGCCGTAGCTGCACTGCGTAGCGTGGCGTAGCAACATCTAATTCATCAGAAATCCCGAATTTCACAATTATATTCAACTAGCCTTTGCCCGCGGCTACGCTCGCGTTAAATTCGGGGTAACACAGTTCCCCTTTCCTAAATTTACAGGTACTTGCTACCTGTAGTTTTTGCCCTTGCGCCTAATTTATTGTAATAGAAATGCTAAGTTTTCCCTTTTCATCCCTCATATCTCAATTTTTTTTTTAATAATAATGTCCGTCTCCAGGGTTCCAACTCTCACCAAAATTCTTCAAAATCGGTAAAGGCATTTAGGCGTGAAGACGTAACAAACAAACAAACTTTCGCTTTTAAAATATTAGTAAGGATTCTGTAATGTATGATAAATATTTTATGATGCGTGATAAATATTTTATCTTACGATGGTTTCAAAACTGAAAGCATAGACAAAAATTCATCCTATCAAAGACAATGGTGATGTTAAAGTCAAAATGTTATAATTTAAAGTTATGAAATACTTATATGATTTTCCACAAATGCCATTAAATAAAAAATTGAATTGAATTACTTATATGACGTATGCAATGATTAAGATTAAGTTTTATATTAATCATGACATAGTATTTTGAAAATGTCAATCCTATTAAAAAGCTGTTGTCGACACGCAAACGGCTTTGAAAATAATTACTAGTTGTCAAGGCGATCAAATATTAGGTCCTTACATATGAAATTGGCGTTTTGTATGGAAGGAACAAAAAGTCGAATATTTTTTAATATAATATATTTAATTAATCAAAGTATGAACCATTGTTTTCAATGCACTTTTGCCATCTTATAGGTAGTTCATTGATCCCTTTACTAAAAAAACCAGTCGGACGGGAATCAATAAAATCTTTGAAGGCGATTTGGACTGCCCCATCGGAGTTGAATTTTTTCCCTTGCAAAAAGTTATCCAAATTGCGAAAAAAATGGTAATCTGTTGGAGCAAGGTCCGGGGAGTACGGAGGATGTCTAAGACATTCCAATTCAAGCTCTTCTAATTTGGTAGCCGTCTGTTGCGCAGTGTGTGGTCTGGCGTTGTCGTGTAGCAGCAGTGGCGTGGAGCGATTGACCAGCCTTGGTTGTTTAGCCGCTAGCTTTTCCATCATGGTTTGTAATTGCTGACAATAGACATCAGCTGTAATAGTCTGGCCAGATTTGAGAAAACTGTAATGAACAATACCGGCACTAGTCCACCAAACGCTTACAAGTAACTTTTTTGGGGTTAATTTTCGCTTGGGGCAGGATTTGGCTGGCTGGCCAGGATCCAACCATTGCGCTGAGCGCTTCCGATTATCGTAAAGAATCCATTTTTCATCACAGGTAATGATTCGGTTTAAAATACCTTCATTGTTGTGCCGGTTCAGTAATGTAACGCAGCAGTCGACGCGCGTTTGCCGGTTTGCTTCAGTCAATTCGTGAGGTACCCACCTTTCAAGCTTTTTAATCTTCCCAATTTGCTTCAAGTGAATTAAAACAGTTTTATCACTAACATCGAAGCCTGCAGCTAACTCGGACGTGGTTTGCGATGGGTCCGCTTCCACAATAGCCTTCAAATCTCCATTATCAACTTGGGTCTCAGGCCGTCCACGGGGCTTGTTCTGCAGGTCGAAATTTCCAGAACGAAAACGTTGGAACCAAAAACGAACTGTGTTTTCTTTTGCAACATGACCGCCATACACATCATTCACCCTTCGAGTCGTTTCCGCAGCACTAGTGCCACGGCGGAACTCGTACTCGTAAATAATGCGATATTTTAAATTTTCCATTTTGTAAAATGAGTGACGCAAACAGAAAAAACAGAAGAAAAAAAACAAATGAATGACGGTCATCGAAGCACAAATACATGAGTAAATAGCTGTACAAATTTGAATTTGGAATTCCTTACCAAAGAGGAGAAATTCGTGATTAAAGTGGCCAGTACGAAAAACGCCAATTTCATATGTAAGGACCTAATATAACTAAAGTACGGCCAACGAGAAGCGATACGAAAGGTCATTAACCTAAAGAACAACTGTGGCGTTGACCATTTAATATTTAGCTCTTTCCATTTTGTGCCTTTATCGTAATGTCTCGTTCTCCCGGCAAAAACATGACAACGTTAAGACGGGTTCGCCAACATTCGGGCGGCCATTTTAGATGGGGTTTTAGCATGGGTTTTGTTTACATTTGGTATCGCTTCTCGTTGGCCGTACTTTAGGATCACATGATTTAATGAGCTTCAATTGGTTAGAACATATTTGACTAAATAAGTTTTTAATAGATTTTCTTGAAGCCGTCGGCTTGCATTATCCGTCGGCAATGTGTTCCTATTTTTTCTATTACATCTTTCTAAAAATCGAATATGTTTTTGAAAAGATTCTCTGGCAAATAATGCCAAGTAATAGTTGTATAAATAAAGCATTTTTTTAAGGTAAGAATGATAATTATGACACTAGATAAAATAAAATAATAAAATAAATATCTTGGGACAACTCACACACGGCTATCTGATCCCAAGCTAAGCAGAGCTTGTGTTATGGTAACCAGACAACTGATATACATACTTATATAATTTATAAATACATACATATTATAGATAAATCACACCCAGACACAGAACAAACAATCATGCTCATCACACAAAGTTTGTCCTGGGTGGGAATCGAACCCACGACCTCCGGCTCAGCAGTCAGGGCCACTAACCACTAGACCAACAGGCCCGTCTAGATAGAAGGCTGGTAGAAATTTCTTTCGAAATAACCTGTGCCTTTGAACTCTATGTTTTGCTATGATGTTCCCTTATGTTTTCTGCTACGTGTACATAAATTAATAAATAAATAAAGGTAAAGTTATTTACACTGTTTGGTGGTTTTTGAAGTCGGTTTTATTTTTTGCTAAAGGGTTCTATTTGTTTATCCATTAAAAGTTATAATAAACTATATAAAAGCACACAATTTTGTAAGCAATACATTCACACAGAATTGCTTCAGTCCATTAATTTTTTTTAAACTTTGCCCCACTTTAGGAACTTCCCCTGTATCGTGGGTGTGTTCACAAACATTTAAACTCACATACACAAACAGCTAGACCCGAAACAACTACCTTGTAGGTCACACAAATATTTGTTCTGTGCGGGAATCCAACCCGCGACACGCAGCGCAGCAGTCGAACGCTCAGCAACTGCGCCAACCGTGTCGTCAAATTAATTAATAATTGTTAAAGAGTTCCATTGTAAATCTTCGCAGATCAGCAACACATCTTCTTTATATTTTAACGTGACTACAGCTAAATAATATTTATCCAAACAAAATAAGAATCATCAAATTCGATTCACAATTGGCGAAAATATCGCTGAACATACACACACATATAATTCGTTTTTTACTGCTAATTGCATGACGTAGAACTTCGAATTAATAAAATAATGGATTTTACGACTGCAATTTTAAGTGTATCGGTTTCTCTTAATATTTTTACTGTTAGATATATATATTGAAAATAGAAAGTGTATTCAGAAGTTTTCACTATTTCTACTTAAATATTTTAAGTTGTAAAATGAGGTTGGTTTTAAAATGACTGTAAAACTAGCGCTTTTTTACTAACAACGTTGATTTTATGATGATTGTTAAATGGCTATTATTTCTAACGTTTTCACAAACGAAAGTTTAGATTGTTAATTACTATAGGAATGAATAACTGTCAAATACCATAAATTGTTGATAATTTATAATTAAATGTAAAGGACATCATAATTTTAAACGTTTGCTTCGTTGGTCTTGTTCGATTCTCAGACGAATTGTAATTGGGATAAAGATACCCTGGAACATAAAAAGCAAAAGAAGGAAAATGGGTGAGTTTTAGTCAGTACAAGTTTGATACTACCCCCCGTTCCACCCAGAGCGGAGGAATTTATTTCATGATTTCCCATCGCCAAAAAAAACGTAGTCCTCTTTTTAGTAGTGGGCAAAACCGCTGAGCACAGCTAGTTTAACATATATTTACGGTATTAACTACAAATACCTTGACATAGTTAGTGACATCACTGAAGTGTTAACATTTAGTTAACATGAAACCTTTATTGAAGGCAAATAGAATGACCTTGTTGTTATCTCGCTGTTAGTCATTTGAGGGTAGGCAGGTACTAACAACGGGGGAACTTTACATCAACTAGGTGCAAAATTCCAGTATTTTACATGAGAAGACTTTTCTATCTGATCCCCACAAATTAAGTTTCGCAGTAACTTGATAAGAAGAGGAACTTGGTGAATGAGGAGGTGGATTTAGGACGAAAGCTGATCGCCAAAAAAGTCGATTCCAAATTCTTCTAGTAACAGATACTAAAATTTGTTAGGAAGGTATTGGACCTTCCTAACAAATTTTACAATAAAAAGAAGCACATATTCTTGACCCTTAAATAGATTAGGATGAAATTAGACCATTATCTCAAATGTATTAATAAGTACACCTCATTACATATAGCTACAGGCGTGATGTTAAATTTATGAATTGTTCTTGATCAGGGTTTGGTTGCGGGTTGTTTTGAAAAAGATACCGCTGCCCAGTAACAAAATCAAAAGTCATTTATTCAAACTAGGCTTATGATCAGCACTTTTTGAACGTCATTACACAAGATAGTCCCCCAAAACGCCCACCCTTCGCCACTTCCTAGTGTTTTAGCTGGGAAGAAGTGGCGGAACAAACTCCCCAGCAACACAACTGTCTGATTGGTTTGATGAACCAGACTTTGTAAAGTAATATCCAAGGTACAATTTAACACAAAGGGTAAAAGAAGAAACACGGATGGGTTTTAGTCAGTACAAGCCTAACACTCCCTTCGAGCGGGGGGGATATAGGATACCTTTTATCCCTATAGCTCCTGTTGTATAATTTCCAATCTCCGCGCAGGCGAAACCACGACTAAAACCTAGTCTGCCATATAAAAATTAAGCCAACCAATCCTCCTAATTTGCGCTAGTTTTTTTCCAAGTGACGTTGAAGTATGACTCTGAAATGACCTGAATGGCATCACGATAGTCTAACGAGCTTTTATCTGTCATGTTGATAAACGACTGTTAATTGTGTGGTCGGCAGGGTTTGTTCTAACACTGGTCGATCTTTATCAACAGTGATATTTGGGTGACCCGATTTTTTTTGAAGAGCAAAATTGAGTTGTTCGATATTTAAACGGCTTGCTAGACAATTTTTTTAGAGTATGTTTTTAAACGAGCAAAACGGAGGAACATCATTTTTTTTAATGGCATCTCGCAGGTCGACCTATGAGGCCGTTATCTGCTTAACCGGCCAGTTCTGTGGATGCCTTGCATTTAAGGCTTCCAGCCAGGGGCAGAGGGGAACATTATATTTGAATTCCTTCAAATACAAGTTCACTAATTATACGTCACGTCCGTTTTCGAAAAGAATGCACCTAAAAATCATATACAGAGCATTGATATTCTAGTTATGTGACCGTCGGACTTCTAAATCATAGGTCTTAAGTCCGGACCTCAGACGCACATGATGATCCAAATCCGTCCACCCGAAAATGGAGGGAATTCTCAAAATTCTTCAACAAATTCATTCACACACAAACACTAATTACTCAAACAATCAATTGGTCTCAGTTGACTGGTCACACAAACTAAACGACGTGCTAACTACTAATAAACTTTGCAGAAACAACTAATTTTGACGAATTGTTTGTTCTGTTGTTCATAGACTAAGGTATACGGCCTTATTTGCATAAAACTGAGGACCATAAATATTTGAATATGTTTGAATGTTATTTTGTGAAATTCTTGAGTTTGTTCTTAAGGTATTTGTGACTATGGTGTACAATGTTCTTAGGTGATTTTAGAACTTAACTGTCCAAGCTAAATTGAAGGAGTTTATAGTTAATTAGTTTGTTAATTTCGTGGCTTGCTTTCAATACACTTTAAAATTTGAGTGAATAGGTTTCTTCTATGGAAGTGTGGTCCACCTTAGGCTGCATCATCGCTTCAGATCAGTGGAGTTGCCATACAAGCCTAATTAGTAAAAAAAAACATTGACTTCAAATAAAGTCGCTATACTATATAATTACTAGCTTTGGCCGCAGCATCGCTCGTGTTAAAATCGGGGTAACACAGTTCCCCTTTACTGATTTACAGGTACCTGCTACCTGTAGTTCTTGCCCTTGCGCCTTATTTATTGTAATAGCAATGCTAAGTTTTCCCTTTTCTTCCCTCTTTCTCCCTCATTTTTCGCTCTTTTTTTTAAAGTTAGCCTATGTCCGTGTCCAGGGTTCCAACTATCTCTGTACCGAAATTCATCAGAATCAGTTTAGCCATGTAGGCGTGAAGACGTTACAAACAAACAAACTCACTTTCGCTTTTATGATATTACTAAGGATATTTCAAAACAGTTCTAAAAACCTAAGCCAAAATACATCTAGATACTGTTTTATTTGGGCTCTCTCAAATATTGCCAGAATGATTTATTTATACATACTAGGCAAAGAAATCTTACGATTTCGCTTTAGAAAATTTTAACCATAAATGTACCATAAATTAATGTATGTGTTTCAAAACAAACATTTAGTGAGCTATACTGTAAGTGACTCGACTTGCCATAACTCACTAAATATGTTTAGCGCTAAATATCATTATATTACTAACAATTGTTTGAAGATAACACACATAGATGGATGTTTTAAATAATGCGTTTAGCGGCTGGCCGAGCAAGACAGCTCAAAATAATATTACTAATAATGTCACTGTATTTAATACTGTCATTATTCTGATAGGTACTAACATTTCTCCAAATGCTTGCATAAAGATCCACGACCACAGACCCAGTAGATAGAGTAATAGACCATAAACTAAAACAGTAACAAAATGCTACCATAAATCATTACCAATTAAACTGCTGACCCTATTAATTAACGTGATTGAATGTTTGCAAACGACACAACTGAACAGCCTATAAAACAGCACCAGGGATGGCAAACCTAAGGTGGTTATTTGATGAATTCACATCCGCAAAAAAAAACCAAGGTGGGAGATTCTGAGAATTATCACTATTTAATTTGAAAGAAACACTGTTTTTCTTCTCTTAAAACATTCTTATGATTGTATATTCGCATCGCTGTATTATAATTAACCTAATGCTATATATATTCTTCTTGTGTTATAATCTGCTTCCATTCATTATTTCCCTGCCCTTGTCCTATTCTATCTGGGGTCGACGCACCATGTTTTCTTTTTCCATTCTTCCCTGTCAGATGTCACGGCATCATTTACTCATTTCTCTTTTATATCAGTCCTTGCACAAGTTGCACAATCCCTACATCTTTTCTTTGGCCTTCCTCTCCCTCTCTCCATCAACATTCACATCTTTCACTCTTTTAGTCACATGCGTTTCATTTCTTATCTGCTTTTCATTACAAATATATTTCACAAAATTAAATAATTTGTGTATTTGAGTGGCAAAATATGGGTTAAATTTATAGGTCAACCTACACTACATCCCTACCTACCCTTTCAGGGAGTACAGTGTGATGTTATATAAACGTACTAATTAATAAACATCATATTCGTGTCTCGTTAAAAGCCACGCAGCCACAATAAGGTTCACAATCTCCACACTGTACTAGCTATAAAATCTGTCTGCACCGCCTGATGCGCGGGCGCAGTAAATAAAGCGCTCCGGAGCGCGGTCTAGGCCGCCGCCGCTCGCACAAGGTCACTAGACGGACTCCATGCGACGGAGGTTGGCGGGACAGGAGCAGGGCTGGCCTAGTTAAAACCTGTTTTGGGTTGAATGGTTTAATATTGGGGTTGTTATAGGACTTGATATTGGGGCTGACTTCATATGGACCACAACAATGTACCATTGTGCTTGTAATCACGAAAGGAACTGGCAGAAGTGTCCACTATAGTATTTGTCAGTTGTGGTTGCCAAGGAATAAATGAAGCGGTTGTCGCACAAGGAAGCTGGAGGAACTCCATGCACTGGAGAATGGTTGGGATCGAACCAGGACAAGGATTGGCTAATTTGGTACATTTTGACTTAGTTTTTTTTTTACTTTGAAGATGTTGGTATGGGTGAAGGATTAATCTGGGTGTGGCTTGGTCATTTTAAATAGACGATTTGTTTCAAAACAAAAAAAGTTAAGTAGTTAAAATCACAATGATTGTGTAGGTTATTTTTAAAATAAAAATACTAGGTATACGTACTCATTTAAATAAATTAAAAAATATTAAATAAACTAACTTATTAATAAACTAAAAAAACAATTAGTGTCTGGATTTCTGCCCCGTTGGCTATGCGAAACTTTTATTAAATAGATCTTAAACAAAACAGGCAAAATGTGAGTGTACTAGTAGGTACACTTCTGCCTAACAGCGTTATGTTATCTTTATTCTATCGCTCCTACCCTCTATAAATCCTATAGTACTGTCTCTCCTCCTTTAAATCCATCCAAAGTCAAAGGTTGTCTTGAAAAGATCGCCGCTTTTAGCGATAAGACCACCCATTGTGTCACCCTATTTATTTATTTACTGTTATTCTTATTAGTTGTTTGGTGTACTTACATAATAAAAAATATTCTATTTATCTATCTATCTAAATCCCCACATAACATTTGATAGTAGTGTTGTCTGGAATAGGAAATTAGAAGGATCTTGGTTCTATGTTGATAAATTATTCTATGTATGCAATCTAGACACCATTCATCCTAAATAGCGCCAACTCGGAGAGTAACTTACCTAAATATCTACGCATAGTAAAGCTCTGACTACTAAACTAATGAGACCTTCTTGGAGAAACCTAAGCTGGCTGTGTTAGGTTTTTTTAAACTTTTGAACACCATTGTTACATATGTGTGGCCAGCAAGTACGTGCCCTGGATGCCAATGTCGCAATTATGTTACAAAAGTGTAAGTAAAATTAGTTTCTCGGCGTAAAGGGCAGGTTTATGTTCTGGCGTTCAAAAGTTAAAAAGGATAAAAGTCATTGGATATTTCGCAATATTTAAGTACTTGTTTTTTCATTATAGATAAAACTACTTATGACTGGGTACAAATATTTCGACAATTATATTTTGACTATTTATAGTAAAGGTTATTCGTAAAAACAAGATGTACTCACTTTATTAAACTGATAAGCTCTTAATGGTTAATGGCGGCACTCAATATTTTCAAGTAGGTATATGAAAATAATACCTATTTAAGTACCTACCCAATCTTATCTATAAAACAAAACACAAAAACGCCGACAGAAATCTAACCAACCAATCACAAAAAACCGAAGAAGGAAAACACGAAAAACAGTCCGCGCAACCTCATGGTCACTTCACACGCGCGCGCGCATGATCTAACCTAGAAACGGGCTGCATTTCGTGACATTCGCCGCGTGCGCTCGCATGTGTGCGTCCCCATTCAGGCAATCGTGCGCTGGCGCAGCTGTGTGCGTCATTAGAATCAACACACCGACACGGATATCTAAACAACTTTAGAATATACGATTTTGAACTTTGTGCGGTTGTGTTAGAGGGGTATATTGTGGAGGTGTGACAGCAAATAATTTGTTAAACGAGTTGACATGGCATTGGTCGGTTTTGGTATGATAAATGGGCGTTACTATATTAGTTTGTACATTTATAGAATAGTTACGGTTTAGCTGTTATAGTGGGTATTTGTTAGAATTTTTTGTGGTGCAAGTGCAGTAAGTTCTTTTTTTTAATTAATTTGAGGACAAAGACAATTATTTTGTGGTCGAAGGATTCATATTTTATGTTTTTTTTTAATTTAAAAAAAATACCATATCGTATATATATCGTAATCGTGTAGGGTTAACTGATAAGTATATCAAATATGTAAACAAAAGAAAAAAAAGTACTTAATTAAAATGTGTGAAACAGATAAAAATTTGCATTAAATCCAGTTCATTTGATAATCCAGAAAGTACATAACTCATCGATTCCAGAGTTGTTTAAAATATAACTTGGCGGAAGGAAAACTTCATAAAACACAGTCATTAAAACATACAAAATCGTATAATATTATGCTCATGAACTTCCAACGGTGTACATACCAACTTATTTATTACGGAAAATTTAATATTAATAACTACCTACAAATGGACTAAAGCTCTTTACTATAAACAAACAAAATGGCGCCTAGATAAACACGTTCAATATTTAAATTCGTTAAAATATTTTTTCTAGAATGTTCTGCGAATTTGACTAACTACAGTTGTAAGCGTTTAAATGCAAAAATCATGGCACCATCAACAAGAAAATTGATTGAAAGAATGTGTCCTGGATTCTTCATCAACTAAAAAGTGTAACTGATTTGTATGTTTGATACTAAGAAGAACAGGCAGTTCGTGCCCTAAGTCAATTTCTCGTAGGTTTACGATCCCAAAGAAATAGAAGACAGTTGACCCAAAAAAAAGGGCGCCTCAGGAAAATAATACCTTCACTGTTTTGTACATTAATTTCTGCCTCAGCACAGCATTTCTGTATTGAATTTAAAGAGTATAGACACTATTAAAATTATAGACAGACAAGATACTTCAACAAACAGTCACCATGCATAAAACCCTGATATTGTACCTAAAGGTTTCAACTTACATTTAACCTTGAACTAAACAGACTCCCTGGTGGTCAAAAGAATTTAAAAGTTGACTTATTTATAAAAAAGAGAAACACTAAGCCGTGTGTTCAATTTTTAAAAGTAAAACTGCCAAGCTGCTGCCAAAAAACACAGTTTTAGCAACGCCTATAGTCAAATACGATGACCCAATAACTCTTTATCTTGAATCTCTCTCTCAGCTTCAGTCCTCCCATGAACTCAATGCGCCTCCCTGGTCCTCCTTACCAAACATAATAAAACAAATGACAGCTGTATACCTAGACTAGCACATGTTTGATGGCCATGACATACTGTGGCATCATAGTTACGAGCGTAGCACGAATGCATCGTATCTATCTATGCATTATCTGTGCGCACTTTTGTTGACACCCTTGTGTGTACATGAAGGTCGTTGCTTATGTCATGTTGATTGGGATTGTTAGCTGTACAGCAGGGTTGGTTTGTTTTTTTTGCGTATCGGAATTCATCAAATAACTTCCCCCACTCTGAGCGGAGCGGGAGGGAGTGTCAAACTGACTACCTACCTATGTTCATTTTTTTGCCCCTTATGTTCCGGGGCCGCGGTATCTCTTCCGAACAACCCGCAGCCCCCAGCGGTGGCCCTATCAGGTCCCTCTGTTTTGCTGAAATCTCTTTTAGGCGCGCGTGGAACACGAACGCGCCGTCGACACAGTCTATCACTAGACGGACGGATGGTGATCTACTCATTGCTCACCGTCCACAGACCCGCATCTACGGTCTGAAGTCGTCTCGTAGCGCCCGACGCCCACAACGTCTTCCTCTGCGGCTGGGTTGGTTTGAGGTTAATTTATTTACACCTGCTTCGGGGTTCAAGAGCTATTCATTAGTGGCGGTATTAGTTATTAGACACGCCACTGCTTTTCATATAATAATGATGACACTGGCAACTGCTGAAGGCAGTTCTATTGGTACATCAAACAAAAAAAAAACAAGCAAAAAAGGTTGAAGAATTAAAGAGGCCAAAATTCATATGCATTGCCAATGTGACAGTCAAAAGTTTTATGGAAATGTGCATAGACTTCAGACACGTTCGCTGTGAATGCAACTGCAATTTAAATCATTTGCATAAAACCTTGGTATTAACAAATAACACTAACCGGAAAATATAGTCAAAAACTATTACGTAGGTACCAACTAAAGTAGTTAATGCATGTTTACATTTTGCTATTGGCTAGAATTTGAATATGTATATAATTAATCAATAATGTGTACTCGTCGGTTTTTCCAATTTACGTACCTAGTTTACTTAGAACAGTATACCGTTAATTAGAGTAAATGGTATTATATTTCCGTTGTTATTTAGAAGCGTACCTAATATATAGTATTGATAGTAGTAAACTAGGCACTAATTTCGAATAGAAACGTTGAGATCATTCTTGCTATGACATCTCATCATCATCATTAAATAATTTTAATGTAAAATAAATAATGAAACATGTATTAAATATTGTACACCTTAGAGATACAGCAAGCCTCTTTCTAATAATCATATTAAGAACTTATAATTCACCTGTGACAAACAATGAATGGATTTGAATTCTTCAGCACTCATCTCAGGTTAGTCGGGCACAAAATGTCTTCTTTCTCAACACATTCGATATCATTCATCATTCTCTTGCATTTAATTCATTATATTTAAATATTTATACATCTTTTATTTTGTCCGATATGATCATCCTAACACAATCCAAGCCATTCGAAAGCCAACCAACCAACTAACCAAGCGTTTTGTACAGTTGGGATAACGATCCCTTTTCAATACCTTACCACACATCACTTGAACAATTCATTTATATTTGTGGCAGACAGAATTTTAACAAATAGGTACTTACATGAAACTAATTAGATTTTCTCCAGTCGTAAACTTTCTTTAAGTTTAGAGCTACAAAAGGAAACGCTATTAATTTCCATGTTCTATTTGATATAAAGTTTATTCATTTAATTAATTTTCAATAGCATTTTGATATGTTTCATTTTGATAATTCATAATACTCCATAATGATTAGAAACTTTCGTGTACCTACACAAACACACCAACTAGAATAAAAGATTTTTTAACGTTAAACGTTAAAAAATCTTTTATTCTAGTTGGTGTGTTTAGCTGGTTTAATTTAGTGAGATTCATAATGACATTGACTAAAAGCAACTAAGATAGATCTATTGATGGAAGTTTGATAGCAGAATCTCTGGTTATAAAATAACAACTTGACATATAATTTTTTACATGTCAATAAATTATCATATCATCATCATTTCCCTGCCCTCGTAAATTCTCCTTCATATCATTCCTTACACAATCCATCTATCTTTTCTTTGGCCTTCTTCTCGCTCTCCGTCCATCAACATTCAGATCCATCACTCTTATAATTATCGTATACGCGCCTTATTTTACCAGTTTTCATTTTACCAACAGCCTCGGAATCTTTCAATATTTCAGAACCTATGACAGCAAAGCTTTTCAAGAGCATTTCTGGTCACCGCAGCATGTCTTCTTCTTTCATACTCATTTATTTCATCAGACACCTCCACATCTCCATAAAATTCTTCACAGAGTCCATCGTTTCTTTGGATTTCCTTTACTCTCTCTGTTTATGAGTATGAGACACGTTGATACCCAAAACTTTAATCAGGTCATTTTCCGCATTCCTACGCATCACATATCAAGTCAACCGATTACCACACAATATTTTCAGTCATCTCTCTTACTTTCCTCTTTTGTACTCCTTTCAATTCGATGCTATGCGGGTAAAAATATTATTAGTTCCGTTCCACCATTTGAGAGGCCAACCCTTTTTAAATAAAAGTTTTTCTGAAGCCACATCTTCGCAGGGACAAAGATCAACAACATATAATGATATAGGTATTACGGTACATAATTTTCTAATGTCTCCTAAGTTCACAATGCTTATAGTTTCGCTATTTAAGCGATAGAAAGTCTTTGACCCCCGATCTCTAATCTGTGGGTATCTGCCGACGCATTCGCTGAGTTAAGATGAATAAAATTGCGTCTTATGTTTATAAAAGGATTAAGAACCATTTTGATTGACTTTGCAATTTGTGTTATGTGTGGACTGTTTCGAGAGTTTTTCTAATGGAAAAAACAAAATGGCTCCCTGATTTACCTGCCAAAATCAATCTCGATGTTGTTGCTAGTCGATTTTTTTATCGATGTAATAATTACTGCAAATAACCGTAATAAGAAAAAAATCGTAAAAAGAATTGTAAGACAAATGATATTTAGCTGAATAAACTAGTCATTGTCCGATTTCGTAAGATTGCACTTACAATTCCGTACGTTACTGTTGAACGTGATTCCCAAACAACAATTTCATTTTCCTTAGCCTTACGGAAAATTCTGAAATAACAAAAAAACAGTGACTTGAACACGTGATTTATATTGCGTAATGTCTGATATTATATTACTCTATCAATGATTTTTATTACCGTTTTTCTAAGCCTTTACCTCGAACCATGATTCACAGTAGACGCATTAGATGATTTCACGATGTATTTGTCTTAATAAGTAATTTTCCTGGGTATTACGCGGAAACAAAGTTTTCCCCACAACAAGTTCAAGTTTCAAGTTAACAAAAGAAGTTAATTCGGTATGATTTGAAACGCACCATCATTTCTTTATTGCGGCCGCCATTTTGGAATTTGCGCGCGCTTCCAACTGTCATTAGGCAGTGATGCCAACATTGTGAAATTACGAGTTATGGTTGCGTTCAACTATTAAATTATGGGTTCTTAGGCAGTCGTTGTGTGTGAGGCGTGCTTAATTTCGTGCCGGTTATAAAGTAATTTAAGACACATTATAGAATGGTTTTGGATTGGAACTAAAATATTTTAAAAGAAAACGGTGTTTATTATGCCATTACTGTAAATATACGACTTTGCAGTGTTAACCTGTCAGTAAATTAATGTAAAAATATAACTTAAGTAGAATAAAGAGAAAGCGAAGTAAGTAGAAGTGAGTTAGAGTAGTTGTGGTTTATAAATGTGCATGCAATTTAAGTTTGCGTAACTTACCGAAAGCCCGAAACTAACGTCACATAAATTCATAAAATATGCTTTTACGCAGATCAACTTTGAGTTACTAAACTAACAGAAAACTACAAGCTTCAAAACGACGAAAAGTTATTAAGCTTGAAACTTCTCTTTCATTAAATATCTTGTCCATACACACTTCAGAATGAAAACATGTTTAATATAAGCCGTAGCTGTCCGGCAAAATTCGCATCAAACGCAAAGTTTCGTTGAAACCGTATAATATTCTGACCACGAATAAAATCAATATCGTGTAGTTTAAATACCGAAACAATTTCAATGAAAATAGTTCCGCTAAAGTTTTGTTGTCAATGGCCAGCCGTGTCGTCAAGTTGGTACAATGGCTGCTTATATTAAAATAGTTCACGAGTTTAATTATTGCATAACTAACACCTGCGGCCTAGTCATCTATTCAATTGATTTTTTACATGATTAACAGTAAGTTAAACATAATATTATGAAAGCGTTTCGCAGACTTGGTTTCCCAATGCCTTTGTTAAAAATTGGTCTGTTTAAAATCGTGGTAACTATTATAGTTTTATTGTGATATTATGTTTTGAAAATAAATGATGTGAAATAGACTTCGATATTTTAAAATAAGCTTCGTAACTTTTATGAATCGATCATGTGAATATCAATTGTTGCTAAATTCTAATCCATCTTGGATATTCCCATTAGAACACGTAATCCTATAAAAAAACATGAAAAATTTCAAAAATCGAACGCAGTTTTTCGCTCCAAATTCTAAAACAATACCAACATTCCAATATTTTCACAAACACTTTATAGTCTGTCTCCTTCAGTCTTTCTTCAAAATAAGCCCTATTTACCGTCGCAACAGGCAAAACTTAAAGCTGCAATCTAAAAGAAAGGCACTCTAATTGTGTACAATTAGTTTTGAAGTAGTAATGATATAAGGTAGCGGTTTCGTTACGCATCGACGAGCGGGCGCGGACACCGTGAGAAACTATCGCGAATCAGAATACAGAATTCTTTGATGTCATGTTTAAAGCTCAGTTTATTAGGAATTAGAGTTTTTTTTTGGTTCATGTAATAAGTTTTTTTTTTATGATAGTGTTTAAAAAGTTGCCATCACGCTATCGTCTTGTGTGGTACACTATAAAGAAGTTTGTCCTTTTTTTGTGTGGATATAATATAAATTAGAGAAGTGTTCGTTGAGTAACTTGAAGTTGACTTTTGAAGATTAGTTACTTACCTACTTTAAAACTATGGCAGGAAACCATTTCTGTCCTATTTTTTTTAAACTGATCAATATGTTTAAAGAATACTGTGTGATCAGAAACTCATAGAAATAATAATAGGCAAAAAGCTTCCCTCTATCTTATCGATTTATTAATTTAATCGAATTGCATTTTTTGTACGACAAATGCAAAAATTATTACATTTCTTGCTTGAAGTTCTGATGTCTATTGACGCGTAGCATTGTTAGGTTGGTACCCCTGCATCCCCCCACTCCCTACTTACTTAGTTAAATGTCATTGATGCGATTAACTGTAATTGTATTTAATTTTCATCTAGAAATGATGGAAAATGTACCTACTGGAATAAGCAGGTGCTTAGAAATAAGTATTCTAATATAGAAACGAGTTTGTAAGGTGTTTTAAAATTATGGTGGTTGGCATCTTAAGTGCTGTTTGATGGGGTCATAATTTATAGACTTAAAAAACTTTTTGTTAAACTCTGTTGTTCTAATTTATGTTAGGAATAAAACGAGTTTTTGATTCCTTTCCTAAATGGTTCATTGTCTGTTAATATAACACGTTCCAAAAACAATGTTTTTGAAATGAGCTTGGTAAACGGTCTGTCTTAATATAAGAATTGTTTAATTCATTTTTGCTGTAATACTTATTCATCTCTAATGATACTTTTTCAATCTGAATAACTGCCACTTAAATATTACAAAAAAAAAAACTTCTCTAAGTGCTGTAAAATTACAAAAAAACATCATAATTGTTTTAAAGACTTTTAAATCATTCTAACGGCAACCATTACAGGTATAATAACATAGTTAAATATAACTTTAATCTATTGTGATTAATACATTAAACCTTACACGTCGATACCTACCTTCTGTAATTATTTATGCTTTGTTTAGAAACACGGTTGGAACGAGGCTTTTAACTTGAGCGAGTTACTGGCTCAAGCACTAAGAGTATTAAAACGTATATGAGTGTATAAGTCTTCCCGGGTTGCGGGTTGTTCGAAAGAGATACCGCGGCCCCGGAACAAAATCGGCAGTAGAAGGAACATGGTTGGGTTTTTGTCAGTACAAATCTGACACTCCCCCCGCTCCGCCCAGAGCGGGGCAAGTTATTTGGTGGTTTCCCATCCGCAAAGAAAAAAAATAATTATCTTAATTGTATCGAGGAGCTCGTGCCTAAATATAACAGTCGCTCGGCTCGATCTTCAGATTAAGCCGCGATGGCTTAAAGTCGTGGATCATCATCCCTTACATTCTGAGTTTCCTTCGTGTCTTTAAAAGCACAATAATCTATTCGTCCCGGCTGCCATTTCAAGATCTTTGACAGTCGTTACAGGTAGTCAATGGCTTGAAAGCCTTACAACCAGTTTTATTAAGGGGTGCCGTATTACCCAGTACTAACTTGGTTGGGGAGGTCAGACAGACAGTGGCTCAATATTGGAATTCAGCTGCATCCAATTAGACTAGAAGCTGAAGGCTGAGAACAGGCTAGGCAGCTATTGATGATTGTATCAAATCAAATGCTTTTGTCCTCAGCAGTTAAAACCTCTATGTCAGACGGACTAAAGGTGAGATTATTAAGACACCAATTTATCATTCTGGATTACAATCTTATAAAAAAAGACAAGCCTAGTTAAGTTAACCCAACCTCTCTCTCTTTCACAAAATGTTACAATACCTTCTTAAGGCTTTTAACAGAAAATTGTGCTTTCAATTCGAGCGATTGATTACGAAGTGAAGAGGTGGATTACGGCTCACTCCCTCTTACAGAAAGGAGGCTTGAGTACCAGCAGTGAGGACATTATAGGCTGATTATGCTATTCAATTCAAGCAATCATGATGCTATTTTGAAAAAAAAGAAATAGCAGTACAATTTGGTCTTTTAAGTGATTTTTAGCAAGCCATGTCGATAGGTGCCTATAATTCCATTCCTACTGACTTTCCTAATTCAAAAATCCTAGTTTCGCCACTGCTGCAAACCTTCTAAATACTTTTTTAAAATTATAACCGGCATTTTTTTTTAATGCGGTTCAGCTTTGTTGTGCCAGTAGTAAAACCCTTTGGAAGCCATAAAAACGACTGGAGGAAGTAAATGAGACCGCGTGGGCTCTGTCACCTCGTTATTTACGTAGATTTGCGGAATTGCCGTGGTCCTGTTGAATTAGCTGTTATAGTTTGCACTTCCAGGTTGGGATTTAAACGTAATCTAAAATCACGTTTTAGGTTGCTAACAATTAAAAACAAGTCTCACAACTATGACTCCCAAAAATCCAGCTGTGATAAGATTATTGTATCACGTAAAAATAAAACTATTGTAAAAAAATCTAACCTACCGTCAATTTTAAGAATAAAAACTCCTTAAAATAGGTAAATGATATGTTTTAAAACTCGAAGTCAACTTTCTGACAGTTTGCCGCTATTTGTTGGGTATAGGTAATCAGAAACTCAAAGGTCTGACGACCAGTCTTACCAAAAGGTATCTTGATAACCAGTCATTGTAGAGGTCAGACAAGCAATCGTCCCACACAAAATACTGGTTTAGCTGCAGCTCGCTAAACTGAAAGCCGATCTACAGCTGTCAATAGGCTAGGCAGATAATGATGTATCAAACACAATAAATAAAAACATCTCCATGTGAACACGCTCTTACAAAGCATGCGCGCTCAACCTTTTACAAAAACTCTTGTGAAACAGTTCCTATCGATAATATCGATAAAACTGTTATCGATAATTTATTCGTTCCACGTTCAGGGCAGCTCTAGTTGGAAACTTGTGAAGCTAATTGGAGTAATCGGTACATTTGTAATTTTTCTATCTTTCGTTTCGATCACTTGTGGGTATTTGTCTAGGTTATTAACTATCTCTTTTACGGGTTGTTTTATAAAATTATAGTCCTGGTTATTTTGTTTTTCAGATAAATGACTCTCACTTGACTATTTTGATCTAAATAAGAGTTTACTTTATGTTAAATGGAATCTAAAAAAAAACTATTGTTATAGGAAAGTCTATTTCTTAGTTAAATAATGTATCGTACAATAACGAAACGTCTATACGCAAATGCAACTAATAGGTAATTAAATTAAATATTTTAATTACAAAATAATATTGGTAAACAACACAGCTTGTTTATTTAAATTCGTTTCCTTGTTTTAGGTTTTTAAATATTTTACAAACTAATGAGTTCTAGGAAACTTTGTATTGATTAGAACCTATTATTATGACAATATAAGTATTTTCAAAATATAACACTTGAATATTTTTTGTTTTAAATAGGAAAACGACATAATATGTAACTAACTATTGCAGCTTTTTAAAATAAACACACAACCACACAAACGGTAGAATAAAAAACACCTTTAAGTTTTTTTCGAGTCATTAATATTTATTATTTCCAAAAAAGGAAAATATATTTATTATTGTGTCAAATTAGCACCATAGAATAACCATAAATTAAACTCATTTAACTGTCCACCGTCCATAGTTATCAATTTACTACATCAAAATAATATTCCTACTCATAATTTAGATTCCTTATGGTCGCACATTTATTTCAACTAAAACGACGGACGTAAAAACATCCCTCCAACCATTATTATACCCATCTGCCCACCAATAGGTGACCAGCAAAAAATAATTATAATAAAAAAAACATTGTGGGCCTTTTTCCAACAAACGCTGACCTTAAAAGGAACCTATTCGATGGGAGATGTATTAAAAATTGAAATAACAACTTGCGTGCAACGACCGTGCGATAGATACATGTGAAAAAGCAACAAAAGACGCAACTAGGGAATTGCAAATGAGATCTTAATACTATAAATTTAAAGAACTATTTCGAATAAACATTAGCGTAGCAGATGTTGTTCGAAATGAAGATTAGGGGAACTAAGGCATAAAAAGCGGTCAGCCAATCGCGTCCCACGTATATCGGCCGTCTCGCTCGCACACTAGTCGTACCGCTCTTTCTAATGCTCATATTTTTTGCCATCTTATTCTAATTCCTCATTCAAATGGCCTGCGTTCGATTCCAGGGGTCTGTAACCTTTTATGTCATAGAAGTTTTTTTTTAATTCTTATTTTGTTCTTTGTCATGTATTTCGGTTGAATTAATTATGTAACGCATAACGTCGTATTTTTTTAACAATTATAATTGTTATCATAGGTTATGATCGATGGGTTTTATTTTTTTCCATGACCATGGCTACGCGTGGTTGCGTGTGCCGCGACGTGATGGAATATAGATAAACAATGTTTCATGGTAATAAAGTTTTTTATGATATTTTTTCGTCAATTCTCGTTGTGTTTCATTAATTCACGCGAATATAAACTGGCGACGCAGTAATTACACATATGAGGTTGAGGTATGTATGAAGAAGTTTGTTACCTCAAGTAATACATAACAGTTTTTCTGTAGTAATTGATATAGTCAATGGTCGTCACGTAAGTATATAAAAACCTATGGATAACTCAACTCAGTTACTTATTCTTGCGTGTTGTTCAGTAATACAGTAAACATGAAAATATGAGAGTAAAAAATAAACACGAGGTTTTAGTGCAAAGTACAGAAGTCAAAATAAAAAATATCTTAGACATTATTTACCTTTACTTTGATTTAAAAAAAAGGATTCCGAATAATTCTTTCGCATAAAGGTAAAAAAAATATCAAACTATATCATACCCTCTCTGTCTATGTCAAGCCTTTTCCCAACTATGTTTGGGTCGGCTTCCAGTCTAACCAGAAGCAGCTGAATATCAGTATTTTACAATGCCTTTTAGTGTTTGTTCCCTTCTCTATTACTCGTCTTCTCATCAGTCATTTTCTTTATAACCATACTAGCTTCCGCCCGCGACTTCGCCCACGTCGCAAAGTTATGCCACGCGGGCATTAACGTGCGTGATGATAGAAAAAAATGTATCTTTCTCTCCCTTTTTCTTCTCTTTTTCTCCCCCTTTTCTCACTTTTTTAGCCTATGTCCGTCTCCAGGGTCCCAACTATCTCTGTACCAAAATTCATCAAAATCGGTTTGGCCGTTTAGGCGTAACAAACAAACAAACTCACTTAGGTACGCTTTTATAATAGATATTAGTAAGGATTATCACACAGACCATCCATTATTTGTTCGTTTTACTAATTCCAATATAATTTTATATTCAAGCTTGTAGCTCAATACAGCCATCTAGATAAGGGTATACAAGATCAAGTGCCCCACGAGGCTGAGATGCACTACATCCGGCCGGCAATTGTCTTTACCGAGATTCAAAACCGGTTCCACCTGGCATATGTCTTGCAAGACTTTTGTTTTTGCACTCATTAAATTTTACATCGAGAATTTTCTATTGGAGCTAAGATTCACATGGTTATTTTTGTTAAGTTAACATAGCATTATCTACGCTTGTAATTGCCGAAAGAGGTGTGTGACTCTTAATAGTAAACTTTTTTTTATTTGAGTGGCATCTCGCAGTTCAACGTAGGAGGTTGTCGTCTGCTTAACCGGGCAATTCCTGTGGATGCCTTAAAAATTAAGACCTCCAGCCAGGGCAATAATAGTACACAACCACATTTCACCATTTATTATTAAGTCTCACGTGATCGGGAGCGACCCAACGTTGAGCATGAATTTGACTGCAATATACTAAGTTATATTTTAAAAGATATTACTTTCAAGGTTGCAAAGAGCTATAATATAATATTATATAAATATTTATCGCGTTTATTTTCGCTAAATACAACCATCACTCACACCTATGCTAAATTCAATATTCTACCCAAGTAAACATATCGTAATAAAACCGCAAATATTAACATATTCACATACATATTTACAACAATTTTCAAGGGCATACAATCCACGTAAATAGCGCGATTAAAGTTTTTGTAGTCCGCAAGAATATGTCAAGTGTGGCCACCATTTTTTATTGCACTACTTGAGAACCTTATAAGGTGAAAACATGTATCCATAATGATGTTAGAAAAAAAACTTGAAACTAATGCAGCAAAGCCTGAGAAGGACTTTATTTAATAATGATAAATAATTAAAAGCGAATAATATGTGCAATTCCGTGCGCATATTCGCGATGTGCCAAACAAGGACAGCGGCTGTTTCCGCGTTGAATCACTTGTTGCATGGTTCAAGTCATAAACGAAACGATTTCCACTGATTCTAATAATTAACTGAGTCATGAAGATAAAACCTAGAAGTAAACTAGTCGACAAAATGATTGGTTTAAAAAGGAAGCGAAAAATATCTACTGATTGAGCGGATGATATTTCATAATAACTTTACTATAGTACAGTTCAAACCTTTGTGTTCTTTCATATGAATGGTGCCATTCTTAATTTGCCATTGAGTCATTGTTCACACCTTATGTTCGGTTTGTGTGAGTCAGTCACAATGTGTGATAGGATTACTACCAAAGGTCTTGAAGAATGTATGTTTTGATAGCCTTCACCTTAGAACATCGAATGGCTTATCCGAATTAATGTTCTATGACTCATTGTGGCTCAAATCGAGTATTTCCTTTTACAAATAACTTGTCTTTTGCTATTTTGGAGGTTAGAATTTTAACAAAACTTTGTTCTTTGCATGTTTCTTAGCCATCAGCATTCGCTAGCTCTCACGTATTACACCCCACAATCAGGCACGCATACACAAATGCGAACTGACTCATGACGACCTTGAGATAGACCAGTCTAATCGTAGTTTTAGCCAATCGGTAGTCAGAACACGCTCACACACCATCCTTTGTTTATCACGCCTCCATCACGCCATTTTGTGCATCCTTTTTGTTAACTACGACAATTTTTAAATAATTGAATTTCTATTACCTATAAACTGCGGCTCAAATTGACCATTGTTGAATGTGAAAAAAGTGGTTTGAGAAAATAGATGTCATTGTCTGTTTATTTGTTGAAAATGTTCAATGATTGTTCTGACGTTGGTGCTAAGTGTATAAACGTTGTAATTTAGCTTTTTCTCTTAATCTCCACCCTTCGTAATTATTACATCAGGCGATTTATAGCCAAACGCAAGCCAGTTTAGTGGAATACCTAAAAAAAACACATTTAAAACTAAGAAAATATCTTTAAAACAAAACTATTTACCAAACAATCAAAACAACAATGGCACAGTCAGATCACCAATGTAATCACTAGAGAAATAACCGCGATTTCGCCCGCTTCGTTTAAAAGTTTTGGTTCCCACGGGAACTTCAAAAATTGCAAACACGTTTCTAGGTTCGGTAGACTAAATATTTAAAGAACCTGTGTTCTTAACTCATTAAAAATTTCAGTTTTGGCTGTTAAAATCGCTGTTTTTTTTTACGGATATCATCAAATAACTTCTCCCAATCTGGGCCCGTGTCGAACTTTTACCGAGTAAAACCCACTCATGTTCCTTCTTTTGTCGATTGTGTTCCGGGGCCGCGGTATCTCTTTTGAACAACTCGCAAAAGAAATCTTTTTCAGTCAAATCATTGTTTCTTTACCCGACAAAATTGAAACATCACAAATAAATAGTAGATCTATGCAACAATTAGGCGATTGCTTACGTTTGCCAGAGATCGTACGGTCCGGAGATTATTCTCGCTTTCAAAACACATTAGCCACTCCGATTTACTTGGAAGCGAGTCTAATATGTAATTATTTTTTTATTCTTCCACGCTATGGAAGTTCAACGGCGTCCATTAATTACAATATTAACATGTGGAGGTTCTGCTTCAGTTAACCACCTTGGTTCTGTTTAGTTCAGTTAAAATACTTTGGTAAAGGAAATTGTAGAGAACGGTTGGTTTTACAGTTTTTTTTTACTTGGTTTCTTAATTTTTTTTTCTGTTACGGGAACAGTAATGAGGCGGAAAAATTGTTTTCTAATAACTGTTGTGGTGTAGAAGGATTTGTTTTATTGTAGTGTTTGTTGAGTTTAATGAGGATTTTTATTAGTTATACTAAATAAATGAGAATCTTTCAAGAAAAACTATTTAATGGATTCGACGAAGGCTATATTTTACAAAAGTTATCAGCACCATAACACTTTTAAATGTAGGAGTTATTGCATGGTTTTTATAAGTGTCAAAGTTTTTAAAATGCCAATTTTGTTTTCATTTACACCAAGAGAATACAAATATATAACCTGTAGGCATAAACTCAATATTAATATTTTGTAAAAAAAAACAGAATCCGAACCTCACAAAAAACTCTTCCTAATTCAAAAACAATAACAGTTACAAAAGGTTGACGGCCCCGAACGGATGCAATAGACAATGAGCACTTCTTATAGTATATGCTAATACGCGCCATTTTATGATTGCAATTCAAATGATGACGCGTTCTTTTTTACGATAAACTTTTACGCTGCTGCGTAAGGCGCTCTTACGGGAAAATTACGGTCTATGGTAATCTTAGTGGTTGTTAACATGATAAAACATAATCTGTGTATAGCTTTCCCACAGCTGGGACAAGCTTCAACTGTGTGGGACATTATTCGTGTAGACCTAGTCCTGCTAGATGTCAAATTGCTTCGGATTATTCATCATTAACTAAGGTTGCATAAACATAAGCAGGTCAACTAACACATTTGGTTGCTAGTTTCAGTCAGTACTTCCTTAAAATGGTACACCTAAAAATAAAGAAAATAGGACAGCTATCAATTTTTGCTACAGTCATCCTTTGGCCCTGATTTTGTTGAGAATTGGAGCAAAAAATTTCCAAATTAAAATGAATGACAAATGAGCACAGTTAAAGAAATGAAAATCTTCATACTTGATCTAAATTGCACCGAATGTTGTAAAATCTTTAATACTAAGCCCTTATAGAGAATATTGAGATAAATTATCTTACTATTTTATTACCGTCCTCATATTTCTTTATAAGAAATTAGTGCTAAGCCTGCCTCACAACGTACGCACGGCAACCAATCAATCTATACAAAACCATTTCATGCGGATCTCTCATTGTATTGGGAATTTATTGAAAGTGAGGCCATGTTATACTGGAAATTTATAGTTTGATGTGTATGTGTGTGTTCTAGTCGAGGTACATTGCATGCAATGTGCTGTCCGGTATCCAGGTAGCACTACGATGTTCTTTTAGTAATTATGTGTTTTATTGATGTCCTAAATTAAGGATGGACCCATAATCTGTCTATTTCAAGAACGTTTGGGCGAGGATATATTTATTTGAATAAAATGAGGACGTGGTTAATAATGACTTCTTATACTCGTAATATTGATAATATTTTATGGGCACACAGACAGATCCACAGGTAATCCTAGTATAGCATAATAAACATCCGCTATAACATTTTGATGTGACGACGCAAAAAGTCCACAATCAATTCCATCCCGCGATACTAATTCCATGTGAGCCTAGCTTTAGCTCCAAACCAGTTTCTACAACTGACCATAAGGCTTGGTTTGACCGCCATAAAAGACGCGAATACCGTTTGGCGAATTCCTCGTTCAAAAAATGTACAGACGCCTGCACAGCAAGCTACTACAATCTGTCAGATTTCTTTGATAGATTTTCGACTTTATTTCTAAAGTATAAGGTTCAAGGTTCATTGGGAAAAATTGACAGTTTCGGGTAGCTTGACCTGCAGGCGTCTGTACAATTAAAAATGCCGTGTCAGAAAAAGAGATACTTAAATTTAAAAAAAAACAGGCCAAGTGTGAGTCAAACTTGCGCACCGCGGATTCCGTACTAACTTGTAACATTAACAGCCAAATAAATATTTTGACTGCGTTTAGTCTACGCAGTCACCAGACTACGAAGTCATCAGACCTTGATTTTTCACAGCTCCAAGGGACGTTCACGTTCCTGAGATAAAGGGTCTTGGGAGACAGACAGACAGACGGACAACAAACTGAGCGTATAATGGTTCCAATTTTTTTTCTTTTGTAGCACGAAACCTCCCTGGTAAGACTGATTGTCAGACTTTCGGGCCACTGGATTTCTTTTAACAATAACTGTCATAAATCTATAAATAACACCCGGAACGATTGGTTTGACGTGATTTTTCGTACATGCAGCATTAATGGTCACTCTTCAACGGTCCAAGGTAACTTAAACTTTGGTCGAACCGTGCGTATTTTTGCCACGAACTGATCTAGCGAGTTCTTGCTTCCCGTTTACCGCCGTCCATGGGACCTGTCCTAAGAGCTAGTGATGTCGTTTTTGCAACTTGACATTGGCAGCGACTGCAAATTGCAGTAATACCTGCAAGAGCAGGGGTACTGTATTTTGTAATCAGCCTACTGCACTTGGTATAGTGGGCTGCATAAATTATGTTATCTAGTTGGTAGTTATGTTGAGGTTATATTAGGAAAATAAGTGTTTGAAAGAACATAGATACTGACAGTGTCTCTAACGTGGCGCCTTGTGCAAAATGGAGGATCTTCTATACAAATCATCGTAGAACTTATGTTGAGGTTATATTAGGAAAATGAGTGTTTCAAAGATACACTGACAGTGTCTCTAACGTGGCGCCTTGTGCAAAATGGAGGATCTTCTATACAAATCATCCACTATTAAACCCCATTTGAGAATAAGTTAGCTTGTAGCTTAATATTCACAGCCACTAGGGTCGATCTTCATGTTAAGGCGCGCTTGCCTAAAGTGATCTGTGGATGGGTGACCACCCGTTACATGCCAAGTTTCCTCCGTGCCACGGAAAGCACATAAAGACGATCCCGGTTGTCATTTCTAGATCTTTGGCAGGAGTTACACGCAGTCAATGGTCAAGGGGTATCGCCGTAGCTATTACTATGGGTACCGCATTACCCAATTCCAACTGAGCTGTGATCAGATAGGCAGCTGTTCCTTGTAAATACTGGTAGTCAACTGCATTTAGTAAGACTGGAAGACGACCCCAACAGAATTGGGAAAACGCTTGGTGGATGACAGGACTTGAATTTTCAACAAAAAAAAACGTTTTCTTTTTACCTTGAAATGAGTAAATGATGCCGTGACGTCTGACAAGGGAGAATGGGAGAAAAAAAAACGTGTTGCTCCGACCCCAAATAGAATGGGTCAAGGGCAGGAACATGATGATGATGATGCTTTCTTTTTGCCTAAATAAAGAATTATTCTTGTACACTCCAAATCTCAGTGATGAAGGCTCTAAGTTGTTTGTCAGAAGAAATTAGAAACTTTTCTTATTTTCCGTGATGAAATTTTGTATGAAAAATTTCTCCCAAAAATGATTCCGATCCTCTTCGAAAGGTAGTAAAACAGGGTCTTTTTGTGCGTCTTTTTTCTGACTAAACCCCACCCATGTTCCTTCCTTTGCCCTTTATGATCCGGTGCCGTAATATCTCTTTCGAACAACCCGCAACCCTAGCAGGAAAAACAGGACCTACCTTTTGGTGGGATATGGGCCGAAAATTATTTAAGACAAACACATGAATTACCTTATATAATTACTATACGTTATAATTCGTAAAGTAATGACCAAGTGACAATTTATAATATAACAACGTCTGTGACAAGAATAAAACAGAAACGTAGAATCTAAACGTTGCAATTTCTATTTTGATCTCTAAGACATAAAACTCATAAACAACTGCAACGAAAGATATATCTTTAAATAGAGAGTCTTGTGCTCATGCCCTTCCTCGACAAATCTTTTAAAAGCTTCTTACCTCCAAAGACGGCCTTACCTACCTATAGAAAACAACAAACAAAATCACTAAGGCTACTTATTTTTACTGTTACCTTGCGTTATCCTTCTGTTGAGAACAATCCCCAAGATTTCCAGATCTTTTATCAGGACAGTTTCATCTTGCCGCAGGAGATAGTCCGGGCATTGGGCGCCGCGAAACAACTCCCGGCCACCGTAGACGCGGGTCTGTGGACGGTGAGCAATGGATAGCGTCTAGCTGATAGGTCGTGTAGACGGCGTGTTCGTGTTTCACGCGCGCCCCCAAGAAATGTAAGCAATGAAGAGAGGCCCCCCAGAACCAAGATGTGTCCCTAATAGTAAACCCACATCACACCAGTTAAGTCTCGTGTAAAAGGGGCCGATCCTATTGCCACCAATCGGGCATCAATCAAGACTGCATGGCTGCCACTGAGAAATTCCTAATGAAAAACCCAAATAGCATTTTGCCCGACCCGGAAATCGTACCTAGGGCCTCAAGCTCAGAAGTCGCTCTTGCGACCACTACGCCAACGAGGCCATCAATAGTTGATTTTGGCCTGTTCATCTTCAACGAGGTCTGTACCAGTCTTACCAAGGGGTATCGCATTACCCAGTACTAGCTGGGTTGTGGAGATCCAATAGGCAGTCGCTCCATGTAAAATACTGATATTCAGCTGCATCCGGTTAGACTGGAAGCCGACCCTAACATAGTTGGGAAAATGCTAGGCAGATGATGATCTTCAACGAGGTCTATCACATCGCCTTTAGACTGAGTCAGAAACGGTAAAAAATACAATTTATATTAAAAAAATAAACAAGAAATACAAATAAACTAGTTGAAATAGATAACAGGTGCAGTGAACCTTTTGAACGATGCAATTATTCATGCAGCAATCGATATAATGTATGAAAAATACATTTAAACAGTAATTCGGCCCTTGGCCGAGGTTTTGACGTGATATCAACCGGAGGAGACGGTATTTTATATTGTTATGTGAGGGTAAGGATAAGGTCATACTGTTAGCGGGAGAGAAAGCGGTGAACGAAACTACAATATCGTTCGTTGACAGTTTTTTAGGCAAGTTAGCTAAATAGTATAAATGAACTAACAATGCTCTAACTTATACTCATTTTACAACCAGAATCAAAGTTTATTGCAATGATGTTTTCACAATAAAAGAAAATTTGAAATACATAATTAGTATTTTTTTATTATGTATTATAAATCCCCAAGTGAAGAGATAAATTCTTGATGAATAAATAAAGTAATAAAATAATGAGCGACATAATGTAGTGGTGAATTGTCAAAAAACGATGAATATTAATACATATTTGTGAACAAAATTATAACACACCGGTTTTTTTAATAAGACATACCAAGTTTCCAATAATACCAATTTATAAACGTACCAAGAACCAATATAAATAAAAGTACCTACATTTATTCATTTAGCCCAATTAAAAAATACACTCGGCCATAATAAAAGGCTAATCGCAACATATCTATTTTAAAAGTAAAGTCAGAAGCACAGCTAGTTAACTCATCAGATGTTATCTGATTGTGACAGCTTGATAGTTATGAGCTAACGTCACTTTTGATCTTAGATCTTTGATTGCTGGGGTTTATAACACGATGAGGTGAAGGTTTTGAAGTGAATTTCTTTTCTGTGATATATTAATTAGTCTTATTTCTCATGTTTAGCGTATTTTTGCTAAGGATTGACGCAATCGTTCGATTTTCATTTAATTGATGGCATTATCTTTATTTATAATTTTTGCTTGGTTAAGAACAGTGACTTTTTTTGTCACAGAGCACTTAAAAGTTAGGGTACCTCGCCCTTGACAGCTAATAGCTCATGAAGTTTTAGTTTTTATTTGACCAAAATCTCTCTCTGGTCAAAGCTTAAAAAACAGAAATAAAACGATCATCGAAACAATGAAGAAGCGAGAGAGGTGGAGGTGCATGGTCCAAATCGTCGTTTCTTATTTAACCCGCTCCCCGCTCTCACTATAGCCTCTACCCAACCCATTTATGCAGTAGTTCCAAGACCGTTTATCGACCGCAATAAATAAGCTCATTAATTAATATTCGATAATTATTTACTAGAGACGAAAACACCGCTATAAATTGCGAGTACAGTTCGACGACTTTTTGGTCGCGCGAAAGTTTTATTAGTTAACAAAGTCGCAAGACTGTGAATTTTATTATCGTTGTGCACTTTCAATGTAATGAAGTATGTTTACGGTTTATGGTAATGACAGATTTTAGGTTAAACTGTGGATGACTTTGATGTTATTTTAATACCTTTGATTTTATTTATGGGTTGAAATTCTAGGCTGGTCATGTGTCGAGTGTGTGTTTCACTATTTTTATATTATGCTTTTTTAAAAGTAATAATATTGTCTATGTATAATATTTAGTTTAAGATCAAAAAAGTGTCCATGGAGATTCTTGTCCATTCTTCTCCTTGAGATAATAGCCAACATAAACAATTTCTCCGTCTTCTCCATTTTTTTAAAATTTAATTTTCTAATACAAACCTATCTCTCTTTCCAGGTCTAGAACGGGTGGCGGAGGAGTTGATGGGTCGAAGAAAATGGAAACTATATCAGGACGCATTAATTCCAAAACGGGGGGAGGCAGAACTATCGAGCGACGAGGAATCGGTACAGACCGACCCTCCTCCGGCATTGAAGATCAAGACTATAGAACAGATAAACGAGGACGAAGCAAAGGAGGAAAGGGTGGAAGAGAAGGTGGCTCGACGGCCGGAGACGATCCTAGAGTCGCTGATCAAAAGGCCTGCTACCCAGCCCAAGCTGGAGGTCACCGAGGAACCAGCAGACTGGAAGCCGCAGGACAAATGTTACTTCTGTACAGATGGTGAGCCTGGAGGGGGCGAGAACAGGCCGGGCGGCGCTATGGTGAGTTTATGGCCGATTTCATTCTTTTTATGTGGTTAGGGAGACAGAAGATGTTGTTAGCATTGTCGTTGGATTCTGTTCTAGAATGACCCCTTTTTTAAATTGATTAAGAATAAACCTGTATGTACTATACACATACTACAGTATTTTGACTTCCTTCAATTACCTAGTTGTCTGATTATAATTTCTAACAACTTTGGGGTGGTATCGAATACGGAATTCAGCTGAACAACAGTATTTTACTTAGAGCGACTACCTTTCTGACCTCCACAACCCAGTTCATAGCTGGGTAATATAATAATACTCCTTGGTAAGACTGGTAATCAGAATTTTGAGTCACTGACCTGCAACGACTGTCAAAGACCTACAAATGAAGCACGGAGGGAACTCGGTATGTAAAGGTCACCCATCTACAAACCAGTATACCAACGCAAGCGGCTTAACCCCAATCGACCAAACAGTAGTTATAATTTTGTCAATCAAAATTCCCAACAACATATCACAAATTATATCTCACGTCACTATATCGCACAACTTTCCTAATTCACTCAAATTCCACCACAAGCACAGGTGTTGCTATAACCTGGCCTAGGTTATTACGGACAGCTATAGCGGGTACTAACATAAACTGAGGGACTAGATTGAACACGACCAGCTTGCCAGATGTTCGATGTAATAGCTACGTGTTTATGTGTGTGTGTGTGTGTGTGTGTGATGTGGTCGGCATGTGGCGGTGATACAGCTGAAAGATTGGAGATTTATCTGTACAATGATTTTTAATCCTTACTAATATTATAAAAGCGAAAGTGAGTTCGTTTGTTTGTTGTTACGTCTTTACGCCTAAATGGCAAACCCAAGGTTGATGAATTTTGGTACAGACATCGTTGGGACCCTGGACAGGCATAAGCTTTTTTTAAAAAAAGTGAGGAAATTTTTATATGGGACTTTTCGCAGTTTTCAAGATAGGAAGCTAAAAATCGGTATTCACACTCTTTGTTACCAACAAAAAATAACTGCAAATCAGGAAAAGGGAACCCGTGTTACCCCGAATTTAACGCGAGCGAAGCCTCGGGCAAAGCTAATAGTTTTTATTGTTAAAATAAAAAAAAGGCTTGATAGGAAGTGAATCGGGACGTGATTACTAAAAGAAACGGACATGGTATTTCACGTATTTCAAAAAATGGTTTGATTTGATTTGAAAAGGAAGAAACGGAACCCTTATTCGATCACTTTGTTGTCTGTCTGTCAAGACCCTTTATCTCGGGAACGCGTGGACGTATCGAGCTGAAATTAAAACCATATACTCCAAGTCTGTAGTTCCTTAGAAATGTGTCAAAACCAACCAACCTGTTTAATCCGATGTTGACTGTTTTCTTAATCACTTGTGTAGTTCGTTACCTTTTTTATACGGCAATTTTTAGTTAAATCAATCTAAATTAAAATACAATGTTTCATGGCTTAATTGACTTAAATTATAAATGCGAATGTTTGTGAGAATTGACTTTGACAACACGGTTGGCGCAGTGGCTGAGCGATTGACTGCGGCGCTGCATGTCGCGGGTTCGACCCTCGCACGATACAAATATTTCTCTGGTCTGCATATAGTTGTTCCGGGTCTGGCTGCTGGTCTGCATATAGTTGTTCCGGGTGTGGCTGTTTGTGTATGTATGTTTAAATGTTTGTAAACGCACTCACGACACAGGAGAAATTCCTAGCGTGGGGCAATAAATACTGTTTGTCACTCTTTCACGCAAAAACTACAAAACGAATTGGGAGAAAATTTGGCCCACAGATAGTTTTTAACCTGGATTTATACAATACAAAACTTACAACGACAAATAGAACAAATTAATTTACAAGATTCTCATTAAGTACTCGATAGCGTTTATTTAGTAGAAGCACTATATACGAGGAAGACATTCTCACAAAAAAAAACAAATTCATAGCACATGATATCATTGAACTATTGCATAAGAATGCAGCGCGAATCATCGTGTGACTCAAAATGGTGAGCCCTTGGCCTTTGGACCTTGGAGCTGTTAGTCATGGTGGAATATTTGAAGAATCGATGTATACTGGCATCCTGCTACACGTGTTAGGTTGTTAAAAACAACCATTCTTCCACTCGTCATTTCAGCAGTCGCCGTTTTTTAAACTGTTCTGGTTGGAATCCATAGACTCTGCTCTTTTCTTTGGCGGAGCGGGGGGGTGTGTCAGACTTTTACTGGCTAAATGTTCATGTTTCTTCTTTTGCCGTGTGTTCCGTAGCCGTAGTATCTCTTTGGAACTAACCGCAACCTCGGATAACTCTGTTTTGAAGTGTAAATGTGGGGTTATTCCACAAACGATGGGACACTTGACATCGTGTCATGCTTGTACTGTTGTTTACATATATCACAGGAGTATATGAACGCTACTAAAAACGCCAAACTTGTCGCCTAATTTTGGACTGATCCAGTTTAGACTGTCATCAGAAGCAGTTGCCTCCCTCTTTGCTATATCATCTTTGACATGGTCCATCCATCGTTTCTCTGGTCTTCCCCAACAATGTTGAACCCGTATGAACTTTTGACATTAATTTGTATAAGGGGTTTTCATTCCTAGTCAATTAAATTTAATTAACGGAGAACAGATAGGTAAAGGTCTTTTGATGAGCAAATAATATATGAGATGTATGATTGTTTATAATTAAGTATTTCCAAATTTAAATTAACATTAGATTCAAAATTTACAAAATTTAGATAATCTTGAAAGGCATTGTCTATGGCTGTAGCTGACTGGTAAAATGTTGTATTTTTTGAAAATAGAACATGAATAGAATATCTTTTATAAATAGCTTAAAATTTTGAATATCACTGTTTTTTTTATTGTTGCAACTTTAGTACATAGTATAGATATTGATCCCAGTCTCAAATAAAACGAAAATATCTGAATTTCACAAAAAGAAAAAAAATCAAGAGTATGTTTTGTTGATTAATGTGCGCCCTGGCGTTGCATCACATTGACTATAAATAGAATTGATAGGTTTTTTTTAATAGTAGGTATCTATTGATAGATTTGTAATATGATGTTGTCTTATTTAAACCAAAATTAAATGCTGACTGGTAAAGAATGCCTCGTGGCATTAAGCCTGCCTATATAGGTATAGGCAGACTTAACTGCCACGAGGCATTCTTTACGTAAAATATGAAGGTGGGTTAGGACCTACGTTTTGTACATGAAGTTTAAATAAATAACAATTCATTATAAAATTACTGTTGGTTTTAGCGTTGCTAATACCTAATAGCCTACAGATCTAGCCTAGTTGCAAAGTTCAAAAAAATTATTGCACGAATGTCATCATCAATCATCATTCATTAAGTCATCTTTTGTTGTTAATTAATAAATAATGCATTGCGTTTTGAAGTCACGATGAATACTTACAGAATTATGCGAAAAATCTGTAGACTATGATATAATGACATAATATATATATTTGTTTTGGTTTTTCCATTTTTAATAATGTAACATGTATGGTTTGTCAGCGATCCAAAGCTGTTGGAAAAGGCTATAATGTTGGGTCAGTGATCATGTCCCCTTCGCAGGTCTGCTGGTAGAAATTTCTTAAGAAATAAGCAGTACCTTTGTACTCTTTTTCTTTTGTTTTTTTTTTTTGGAAATAAATAAAGCTTAATAGAGCGAACGCAACATTTGTTTATTATGAGACGAGACAGTCAGTTGCGACACGTGATACTTGCCTGTATATTTATTGCTCACTAGATTTCCTTATTTCAATTTATGATGTTTATATATTTATCTAATCGATTTTTAAATTGGTTCACAACTTGGTCTGAAGCTCTAAGGGGTTGGTTGTTTAGAAAGTTTTTGTTAGAATTATTCTTCGAGAAGTTGGGTATACTACAGCCTACGGCGTCTTTCAAATAAACATATATTGCACTTGGGTTTACTAAAAAAATACACACACAGTTTGGGTTCAAATGCAAATTGAAGTATTAGGAACTTGCCGGGGTTGCGGGTTGTTCGAAAGAGATACCGCGGCCCCGGAACGTAAAGGGCAATAGAAGGAACATGGGTTGGTTTAGTCAGTAAAAGCCTGACATTCCCCCGCTTCGCCCAGAGCGGGGGAAGTTATTTTATAAATTTCCTACCCGAAAAAAAAAAGTATTAGGAATTTTGTTTTTTCCAACTGAGTATGAGAATAACATCCCGCCAAAAATGAGTTATTGGAGCTGGAAAGGCAGAAAAGATTCCTACCTTTAGCGAGTTCTATTTTCAAAAAATGCACCAAGCACGTGTGGTGATTGGTTTATAAAAACCTAATAGGATTTCTAATCAGATCAGTCACACGACTTATAAATAAATTAACGTTATAATACGAATATAAAAAATCGTACTGAAATCCAAAATAATAGACAAAGCTATACAGAAACTATAGGGTTTGCCATAGAATTATAGAAGCACAGTTACAGGGTAGTATTGTACACCCATGGGAAACTCACAGGCAATCACAACAAAATTATTGCTTTGGCGGCAAAACATACCATAGACTATGTGTGGAATGTTTTTTTATTGTTTATGGTTCTTGTTTCTGGCATCAATCTCGGAGGGAATAGAGTTATGACTTTTCTTTTTTTTTTGTGGAAATAAATCTGTTTTTGATTTGTGATTAATGCGTTTGTATGCGTCCATTAGGATTTACGCGTCATTGGCTTGCAAAAATAGTAAGGTTTGATTCTTAATGCTGCTTTTATTGTTTTTAGCTTTCATGCGTAGACTTACCTACCAATAAAAAAACACTGCAATTGAAAAGCTTTCTTTGTCTGTTTAATAATTAATGTGTTTATTATAAACTACTCAACCGTGGGGCAAATGATAGAGGGTTTAAAATAACCTCTTTGAATATTGGTTTAATTCGTGCTGTGTCAAAAACTAGTTAAATAGTTATAAATCATTGTAATGCCTATATTTTTACTATGTTATGGTAGATATAGAAAATACATGGAGTTGTATTAAAACACTGTATCAAGAACGAACTACATATTAGATACAATTAAAAAACTGGATAAGGAATAAAACCCATGGCCAAAAAAACAATTGGATTCCATGGGTAACTATAAAACCAATTCGATTCTATAGCTAGCTATAAAAACCAATTACCAACTAATTTAATTATTCTCAATAGCCTTCACTGACGGTACTGTTTCATCTTTAAATGGTATGCAATAAAATGAGACTTTAATGCCTTTGAAACTGGAGCTAATATAATTAAGATCTAAATGCTATCATCTTAATAACAACACAACATTGTAATCATTGTCCGTCCGTAATTACACTTTATTGTAAAACCTTTAGCCAGCAATAGCAATTATGTATTCTGTCTAAACCAAGCAAGGACACAACCAGACTCTCAAGACCCCTCTTCGCCATACATCCAGAACATATCCCGACGACACACGAATGAAAAGGGGCCATCTTACAACGGTCGTGCAAACCATAGTTTCAATTTAGAAAACAATGGCTTATCCATTTTCTACGATTCCACGTCAAAGTAGAGTCGGTATTTTGATTAATACGCGCGAAAGAGATGGGGTGCGTGGCTCGCAAAAAGCAAAGTATTCTCAACCTTGTTTCAGCAAAAATAAAGTCGAGTTCTCATTTCCACGTTGTGTTGTTACTGAAATAGTGAATGTGTAGGCGTAGAGCATGAAAAGTAGGCAGTGTAAGAACAGAGCCGAGAGTGGAGTGGACATTGTCTCTTTGTGCTTTTTGAGTGTACTTTTTTAATGTGTTGTTCCTACTTGTGGTAATTAATTTTGTTCGCGTTTATTAAATTGCGTGGAGCCGAGTTTTTAATTGAAATGTAAATTGAAGTTTTCTTTGAAATTGGATTCGGAGAACAAACAATGAGTTGTAATCAACGAAATTGTGTGTTTTTGATTGAATCGTAGGTTGGATGTCGTAGTGAATTTTTAATCAACTATTACAGAAACTTGGATAATGTGTATCAAGGTGAGATTTTTTGTAATTTATGAAGTTTTATTAATATTTCATTAAAGTCAACAAAATATCTTAGTAGAAAATAAATGAGAAGAAACTTCAGGTCCAACATAGTTGTCCTAAATCAATTAATTTCAGTTAAATCCAATTTAAAAGCTAATTCATCAAAACAGCTTTCATGATAAAGCGAGCACACCTGTCCACATGTACTATCACAATTAACTTTCAAAAGAAGAAGAAATTATAAAAAAATGTAAATTAATTCTACCATTTACGTGTTGTATAAAAATTAACACAAACCAGCAATTGTTTGGCTGTTAAAAACTATGAAAGAATTGAGTATAATTGCACAGGAAAAGTGGGCGATGCATGAAATTAATTCACATCATACTATCGCTTTAGATTTTTCAAAATACACTCGTTGATAATTGCAACGTTACGATGATCTACTTTTAATGATTCGTGTTTCATTAGAATTGTAAATTTTTACAGCAATTGATTTGTTTTTAACAATACTTTTTGTTTGCATTTAGAAAAAGTTTCAATTTTGAACCTTTATTTTTCGTATACAAAAAGAAATATGTGAAAAATAGAAGCTAGTAACCCCCAGTGCAAAAAATAAATAAACAGACTAGTCGACTCCACGGCTCTCGCAAGCCGATCGGTTAAACAGCATAGGCCGGACAGAAAAGCCTATAGGGGCGGTCCGCGGAGGGTGGAAACCTGGGAAATTTCACGTGCAAGACCCACCCCTCGGCAAAACACGTGCGGCCAAATAGCCTCGCAGAACGAACGCCTTTACTAATCATTGCCGCTCGCGAAAATAAAAAAAAAACCATTTTGACGTTTTACGTCAATTTTTGACAAACGATTGCGATTTGTTTTTTTTTCTGACGGGCTTGTTCTGTTTAAGCATCCGATGTTAAGTGTGCGTTTTGTACGAGTGTTTTTATGGAGTGTGAAATGTTAAACGCAACATGAGCCGATTTCATGGTTAGTTGGAGTTATTAGTTTCAAACATGAAATATACTATGTTTAGATTGAATGCGTCAGTCGTGTTTTTGTTGCTTTTTTCTGTAACGTGTTAAGATAAAATGAAATAGGTTGATTGGTTGCTATTAATAAAGTGTATTAATGCATGTTGACGAGTGATTAGTCGATAATGATGCATGCTTCTTTTGTTTACGTTCTAAGATTTCTTTTTTTATTCTGTATTCACTGTATTGTAGCATAGACCACAACACTCTTTAATTTGTTTTTTTTTGTTTATGGTAGACAAGCCAATATTCTCAACGTTTTGGTGACTTTTTTCACAATTTATTTGCAAAATATTAATAATTATATTGTAGCATTTTAATAATATTCAAAAGATTAGTAAAAAAGACATTCGGAATCTATTTAACTTGCTTGCAAACGTAGATTGACTTATTTTCTAATTATAAGTACCTAATCTAGTTTAAAATCCTAATTAAATATCTTCAGATATTTTGTACAAATATGTTTTAAAGAAATTCAATTTGCTCTCTTAAAATATCCATAGTAAATATTTTCTTCTGCAGAGAGAATATTTTGAGAACTAACATTTCCATCTAGACTTTTCAGAACCACATTCTCCACAATGCTTTTCTTAACTTGTTTGAAATCATATTTTAATAATTTCTTCCTTAAATTTAGTTCCTATATTTTTACTAGCTGTGCCCAGCGGTTCCACCCGCTGCTCAGCCTCATTACTGAAGAGGGGTATGAAAAATAGACGTTGACTGATTCTCAGACGTACCCGATAAGCTCACAAAATTTCATACAAATCGGTCGAACAGTTTTGGAGGAGTTTAGGGACAAACATCGCAAAAAATTTATATATTAGATTAGCTGGAGCCCGCGGCTTCACCCGTGTGATGATTGAAAAAAAAAACATCAAGATCCGTTAAGCCGTTATGGCGTGAAAGAGTAACAAACATCCATACATCCATCCTCACAAACATTTGCATTTATAATATTTGTAGGATTAAACGCTACTTCATCATCAATATTCATGATTCTCCTGCCCTAATCCAAATGTATGTGTGGTCGGCACAGCATGTTCAACTTCCATACTCATCTAGTGACTATCACCTCATTAGTCAATATCTTCTTAATCTAATAGGGACGAGAATGTAGGTGACAGTTGAGTTTTAATAATCTTCATTCACGACCATAGATACAAAGTCTTTCAGCCGTATACATAAACAATTCATTTTAAATGGTCCCCTGATGTGGCCAGCATGAAATTTAAGAGATCGGGTTCTGTGAGTTTGTCATTCTTCTTATTTTGTCTTGTCTTTTGTTGATTCTGTCAGTAGTTCTTCTCAGAGTTGTTAAGACGACATGTTATATTTTATTATCATTATTTCATCATCATTATAACTCTTATTATCATTATCATGCCCTCACGGCTAAATGATAATAGACGTTCCGATTAATCTACAGGTTAAACCGCGCTTGCCTAGGTGGGTAGATGGGTGATAGGCACATTAAACCATTGGCCGCGGCTATCGGTTGTAGGTCTTTGACAGTCATTACAGGCAGTCTGTAGTCCAAAAATCTGACAACCAGAAGACGAAGACAATGAAAACCCTTGGTATGCCAAGGTTATCGTATTACCCTGTACTGACAGGCTTGTGGAGGTCAGATATTGAAAGTCGCTCCATATAAAGTACTGGTATTGGTATTCAGCCGCATCTGGTTAGTTTAGAAGCCAATCCAACATAGGGACAATATTGGGAAAAGGCTAGACGGAAAATGGTAACCTAATCAGTAATCACCATTTCATTAATAAACAAACTAGCTTCCGCCTGCGACTTCGTCCGCGTAGTATGGTTACTTTGGGCTAACGCTAACTTTAACCCGCGTAATGATCGAGAAAAAAATATCTTTCTTTTCCCTTTTTTTCCCTTTTTCTGCCCCATTTAGCCTATGTCCGTCTCCAGGGTCCCAACTACCTCTGTAACAAAATTCATCAAAATCGGTCGGTAACAAACAAACTCACTTTCGCTTTTATAATATTAGTAAGGATTGTTTAAAAAGCAAACAACATCATCACGATCGTATTTTAAAAGGAATACGGTTATTTTTCAAATAACACATTTAATTTTCTAATACTTATTCTCACAAAGCACTTGATTTGAACCGCCAAGCTTACGGCCCTCCAGCCTCATGATTTGTATCAAGCCAACGCTTTCGTCATCGAGTTTTAAAAACTAGTTACTTATGCTCTACGGCTTTTATTACAAATGAAAATAACACATATTTTATGTACGCTTTTCACTAAAATACTAAAAATAGTTATCAAAGGAAGGATTTTGATGGACAAAAAAAAATCAAGTTTTTCTATTGTAGCAAATATTAAGTCTGAATTTGAAACTTATTTATGGTTTTCTCCATCAATTTATTATTCACCAAAAATATAGGTCTAGTCCTTTTTTGTCACAAGTACGTACGTAATTAGTAAACCATTGAATCTAAAGCATAAATAAAGGATAAGAATAATTATTGGGTTACTATTGCTGTTTACAATTTTATTAATTTTAGCCCTATGAACACCGCTGATCATAGGTCTGTTTAAATTGTAGTGGGAAGTAAAGTATGTACTTATTTCTAATATATTTAATGTAATTATTATGCAGCATCCTATTAATAGTATCTCCCTATTCAAACGTACACACGTAAGCGATTAACGCGTACCTAGTTTATTGACTTAACCTTTCTGTCACATGATTTAAATTAATTTCTAATTATGTTATCCAGTAGCTCAGGAAAGGGCAGTTCGATCTGACAGCAATCATCTTCAAAATACTGTCATCACTTAGTGACACTACTAAGTGATGACAGTATTTTGAAGATGATTAAATATTATATTAATATTTACCTAATATTTACCTACTTCATTTGTTTAAATTTTCACTAATAAATCTACTTAGTAGACTTCCGTAAGTCTACTAAATTTAAAAAGATATTTATTTTCTAATTACAAATTGACTTACAGAGAAAAACTTAATTAAAGGTTGCAAATAAATTATGAAGCAGTAAGCGTAGCTTAAAATAAGGATACTGCGACATGTAACATGTTTAACTAAAACTTAAAATTATGTTAATGTTTTGGCATAACACACAAAAACTTAGCAACGAATTCACGACCTAACACAACCAAAATTATTAATAATATTCAAAAGATTAGTAAAAAAGACATTCGAAATCTATTAACTTGCTTGCAAACGTAGATTGACTTATTTTCTAATTATAAGTAATCCAGTTTAAAATCGTTGTTAAATATTATCTTCAGATATCCTTATCCTTATCCTTACTAATATTATAAAAGCGAAAGTGAGTTTGTTTGTTTGTTTATTTGTTTGTTTGTTACCTCTTCACGCTTTAATGGCTACACCGATTTTGATGAATTTTGGTACAGAGATAGTTGGGAACCAGGAGACGGACATAGGCTAATTTTTATTCAAAAATAGTGGGATATGAGGGAGAAAGAGGGAAGAAAAGGGAAAACTTAGCGTTGCTATTACAAATCAATAAGGCGCAAGGGGAACTGTGTTACCCCGAATTTAACGCGAGCGAAGCCGCGGGCAAAAGCTAGTTTTGTATATAAATATGTTTAAAAGAAATTCAATTTGCCCTCTTAAAAATATCCATAGTGAATATTTTCTTCTACAGAGAGAATATTTTGAGAACTAACACAACACTAAAAATTAGTGTTTTGGCATAACACACAAAAACTTAGCAACGAATTCACGACCTAACACAACCAAATTATTTTCCATACCTTGGAATATTCTGCCATTTTATTGTTAAATGCTTAACGTTCTACTATGTAAATATGTTTAGTATTTACGACAGGAATACCTAATTCTACTTAATGACGACCTTGGCTCAGATAACGTGGGTTATCAATAGCTTAAACTATGCTAGTACGACTGATAACATGTCTAGTTTAGCATGACCTCGCTTTTCTAGTGGTGGGTAAAGTAATCAGGGATTAGTAGCGGTGTCGACGTGTTTTGTTTTATTAGTCATTTGTCTTTCATGACATGAAGGAGATAGGAGTAAATGATGCCGTAATGTCTGATAGGGGAGAATGGAGGAAGAAAACGTGTTGCGCCGACCCCAAATAGAAAGGGACAAGGGCAGGAAGATGATGAATGATCTTCCATCACATATTGGTCTATGAGTCTTTCATCACATATTTCAAAACTAGATTAGTTTTATTATCTTTGTGTAACTGTACCATATTAGTAAGGATCAGCAAAACATGTAACTATCTATCTGCTTTTCGCTTAAATCCACGGCCACGCGATCATTTACAGATTTTAATAATTAATTCCAAATTAAATTTTTTTTAGAAGAGCTCTTCTGCATTTATAATTTATCAGAATACTGTACTCTCTAGCTTAGATAGTACATTATTCTCCATTTCAGTATTCTATTCTTTATTTTAGGGTCCTGTACCAAAAAAGGAAAATACGAAACCTTTATTAGATCACTTTGTTGTCCGTCTATCTGTCTGTATGTCTGTCAAGACCCTTTATCTCAGGAACGCATGAAGATATCAAGTTGAAATTAAACCCGTAAAGTAAAATTGATGGTCCCTTTGTGATGTGAAAAAATCGACCCTCTAAGACTACGCAGTCAAAAGATTTCGCCGTTTATGTCGAAAGTTTGTACGCAATCCTCGGTGCGCGAGTTCGACTCTCAGTTGGCTTCTTTTCTTTATTGAATGGTTAGTATCTCTATATATATATTTCAGTTTCATCAGGTTTTAGGCCACTGACTGCTAACGTTATTATATTCTTCATTAAAAAATAGTGCTACGCTGAAACACATATTTGAATTTAATGTTGGTCAAATTCTTAATTTGACCATACAAACGACCTGTGAAAATGGCCTGAATTTATCTAGACTGCGTTAACTTCTGATGTTAATAAAAATTCTTATTGCAAAAAATCAAAATGGCGCATACTGAATTGATAACCGTTAAGAGTCAGTTCCATTTATTAATGCATTAACAATGTACCAAAACGTTTAAGATTTGGTCTTACAATGTTAATGAACATTCAGTTATGCTCCAAATTGGATCAGCTACTACTTAAGGTTCGTTGCAATTAATATAATTTATATTTAGCCATTAACTTGGCATTTTCTAATAGAGTAAAAAACATTACTTGAAGAAACTTTTATAAGTGCACGTTATTCTATAGAAACATCTGCCTAAGCCTTTTTATAGCATTCAAATGAAGTTATCGATAGCGAACAATAATTACCTATTATTAAAAAGCTATTAGCATATGCTAAACATTCTAAGTTACTTAACATATTTATATATACGAGCATATACATAATATGCCAAGCAAGACCCTTAATTCTAATGAATACCGAATTAGAACTAAAAGAAAAAAAAACAATTGTTCTCGAACGCATTAATAAAAATACTATTCTAAATTCAAACGGCCCATTAACCGGTTCCCACGGCGGCCATGTTGGGTCGTCCTCGCCCGCTATTGGTGGAGGCCGCGAGTTTAGAATTAGAATGTAGACCCCACCATTTGGCGAGCGGCAAATTATGTTGCCAGTTTTTACGTTCCAAGTTCAAATAAGCAGCTGTTCGTAATTCGAACATTTTTTTTAATCCTAGGAACGGTTGGGCCGTTAGAAAAAAATGATTGGGATTTGAACCCGTCAATTATTGTGGATTGGTTGTTAAGTTCGTACTATTATCTAGCTATTAAAGAAATGAATAGGAATTACACGGTGTACGTAATAATTTCATTTACGGTCCTAGAATTATCTTTTATAAATTCCTTTTTTTATTTTAACCTTTGCTCGTGTTTATACGGGTGACGTAAGAATAAGTTACGATGAACGCCATTGACATAGTTGCCCTGCCCTAAGAGTTCTAAATAGTCGTGGGTCAGCAATCAACAAAATAACTCTTCACTTAGTAAACTCCTTTTAAGGTTTTCTAATCCGATATCAATAACAACCTTAATTAGAAAAGTGTGTACGATTTTTATTAAGGTGCTAAAAGTGTCTAATTCTAAACTACATTTGTTGTATTTGGTTTTTCTCTCATTAATTACTTACAAAATCAATTATTATAAATCTACGTAACTGTAAAAATATACATTGTACTACAATGTTTTTTTTTTGTATGAACTGTCATAGAATGCGGTTCTACTCTTTTTTTCTTTTAGGATATTTGTATACCATGAAAATCTGTTTCATTTATCTATTCTTGACCAAATCTTAACATAACTTAACCCATCGTTGAAATAGTCTTATTATTTCCCGAATAGATCAACGATCAGACATTACCTACACACGTCACCAAACTCAGATTCCTGTAGCCTTCCATTAGGGTTTAAAAGCGAATAAATAAGCCTTGATTTCCCATTTCCTTTAAAAGAATTACTTATTCTATAAATTGAATTATATATATATTCTTATTTTGTTCCTAATTTGTTCGTAGTTTTATATTCTTTATTAACTACGTTAGTTCGTTTTTGAGATATGGGTGAAAGCCTTCTCCAGTTTCTTCAATTACTTCCTGTCACTTGCAATTCTTTGCCACTCATAAAGCTATTACGATGTATTAAATTGCAGAAATTATTTCCGTATTATCTCATCAACATGACAATGTCCCGAATTAGAAACTCATAGGACATGAATTGTCAATAATATGGTCATGATATCAATGATGGTGGATCCCACAACAACGGAGAACATGCCTGAGTCTCAGGGTCGGAACCTGACACTCCGGCTTCTTCTCTGAGAGAGGAACTCAGCCACCACAAACCACAAGTTGAACGACACTTTCCTCAATTTTTTTGATACCAGGACGTGCGATTTTACTGCAATTTTTCAAACTGCGCTTCAAATCTCAGACACATCTCCAATACCGTTGCTAAAACCAAAGTATACACGAGTTATTTAAATACAAACGTATATAGATATTTATGTAGGCAATGACGCGAGTCTAAACAAGCCGTTAGTTAATATTCAAGGCGGGCGTGATTAGCAAAACGTCAAGGTGAACCCAACTGGTTGCTCCGCCTCGCGAGGATAATACCTGTTCGGATACTTCTTTTAGGATAGTGGAAAATTTATTGTAGAAGTAAATTCAAGGTGAGAAACGCTACGGAGTTAGTCTATGTATCTAGTTGATGGCAAAAGGCTCGTCACCTATGTATGGGACTTAATTCAAACTACCTGAATCTTTAAACATAACATGTTTATGCTTATACTTATTGTATTAAAAATCTGCTCGTCGTTTGCAGTTTGCTTTATGTATTCTACTAGCTTTTGCCCGCGACTTCGCTCACGTAGAATGCGTGGTAACACAGTTCCTCTTTCCTGATTTACAGGTACCTGCTACCTGTAGTTTTTGCCCTTGCGCCTTTTTTATTGTAATAGCAATGCTAAGTTTTCCCTTTTCTTCCCTATTTCTCCATCATTTCTCACTTTAAAAAAAAAAGCCAGTCTCCAGGGTGGTCCCAACTATATCAGTACCAAAATTTATCAAAATAGTTTTAGCCATTAAGGCGTGAAGACTTACAAACAAACTCACTTTCGCTTTTATAATATTAGTAAGGATGAATACTTTCATTCATAATGAAACACCCGTGGAAACAAAACGAGATTATTACTCTGGCAATTATATGCGTAATGATATGTTATGTTGACATTTTTAAAATAAATGGTAACAAAAACCGCTGCTCATTTCTATCCAAATAAACAAAACATTTAAAATATTTAATCGAAAGTACGAAGTCCAGTAAACAGTGTCCATGAACACGAACCGAAGTCATGGTTGCGTTAATTAATACTCTGATTTCGATTGTTTTAATTGTTTTCATTGCCTTGTTCGTCCAGTGGTCGCTTGAGCTACTGAGCATGTAATCCTGGATTCTATTCCCACATGTGGCAATTGTCAGGGTTGCAGGTTGTTCGAAAGGAAAGAAAGGCAAAAAAAAACTCAAACTCAAAGCATTGATTTCAATAAGACCATTACAGGAACTTTTGAATGTCAAGAAACAAAATGTTGAAGTTACAGTCCCGGTCACAAGGGTATAATAACTTATGAAAGTACTGTAGTTAGTAAAAGAAGGGACATGAATGGGTTCTAGTCAGTGCGAGTCTGACACTCTCTTCCACTCCGCCCAGAGCGGGAGAAGTTATTTGATAATTTCCCATCCGAAAAGAAGAGATCGGAAAATGTTTATTATCATTTTATTTCTTCAGTCCGTAGTTTGGCAAGCCGACCCCAACATATTTTTTTTTTTTTTTTTTTTTTATTTATAATGAACTCACTCTTGACCTCGATCTCGCCTGATGGTAAGCGACAGATGAGGTCTACGATGGAGCGAGCGAGCCCAGAAGATGCCTATTAACTCTTGTTTTGAAGGCAGACGGGTCGTATGTGGTAGGGAACACAGAAGCTGGCAGAGAGTTCCACACCTTGGCCGTGCGCACAATAAAAGTTGACATAGGCGAAAATGGATGAATTCGGTTCATATACACTCGAGAGCAATGAATCCGGGTCACTTAAAGAATGTTAAAAATCACATAATTTCAGCTTGAATAATGAATATAGAGCACTATCAACATGGTTTATGTACCCACATAAATGACAGATTACAAACAAAAGCAAAAAAACCAAATGCTGTAATTTCGTAGTTCCATCTTCGAAAGTGGCCCTTTTTCAAATTTGATTTTTTTATGATATAACTTTACAATAACTAAGAAGTTTTAATACCTTCATTTAAGGAGTATTACATTGTCTATTAAATACAATTTATTGCATTAACCTAGCATTTTTAGTTTCCGAGATTTTTAGGATTCTTTAAGTGACCCGGATTCATTGCTCTCGAGTGTATTTATGTTAAGCTGATAAAAGTACCAGAATGTACTATTTTAAGTTTGTTTTTCCAAATAGAACAAAAACCACAAAGGCCAGTAACTTTATGTACAGACGCCTGCACATCAAGCTACTACAATCTGTCAGATTTCTTTGATAGATTTTCGACTTTATTTCTAAAGTATTAGGTTCAATTTTCATTGGGAAAAATTTACAGTTTCGGGTAGCTTGACCTGCTGGCGTCTGTACCTAATCGTAAAATAAAATATGACGTCATCTTAAAGCAATGTGCAATTAATTAAATAAAACCCATTATATTGAAATATGTGGTTTTGTATTATAAACGTTTAAAAACGTAATAAATTAAAGCATTCAAAATAAATTATTTATTCAACAACTCAATACAGTTCTTAGTTCTTTACAAAGGTTTATTAAAGATAAAAACCACAATATACGTCAAAGAAGCATAATAATATAATGTTTACTATTTTTGAGAATCATACTTTGGAACGCCATTTTGTCTGCATGGTCGCATTGTTATTACATGAAAAACATTGCGAAATATCAATTATATCTAGAACCTATCATATATACGGCCTGTTGGTCTAGTGGTTAGTGGCCCTGACTGCGAAGCCGGAGGTCGTGGGTTCGATTCCCACCCAGGACAAACTTTGTGTGATGAGCATGATTGTTTGTTCTGTGTCTGGGTGTGTTTTATCTATAATATGTATGTATTTATAAATTATATAAGTATGTATATCAGTTGTCTGGTTACCATAACACAAGCTCTGCTTAGCTTGGGATCAGATAGCCGTGTGTGAGTTGTCCCAAGATATTTATTTATTTATTTATATAGAACATCATCATTCTCAAACTCAAACCATTTATTTCAATTAGACCATTACAGGCACTTTTGAATGTCAAGAAACAAAAATGAAGCTAAAGTCCCGGTCACAAGACATAATAACTTATGTAAGGACAGTAGTTCTCTTTACCTTATCCATTTTTTCTTAAAAAAAAACGTTGCCTCACACTAGGAATTTCTTCTGTATCGTGGGTGCGTTTACAAACATTTAAACTTACATACACAAATACCCGGAACAACTAGCTGTGGGTCATACAAAAATTTGCCCTGTGCCTTAGAACCCGTAATACGCAGCTCAACAGTCAATGGCTTAACTACTGCGCCAACCGTGACGTCGTATTGATTTGTGGTCGCCGCAATGTCTTCTCCCATAATCCTTACTTCCTTACTAATATTATAAAACCGAAAGTGAGTTTGTTTGTTACGTCTTCACGCCTAAATGTCTGAACCGATTTCGATGAATTTTGATACAGAGATAGTTGGGACCCTGGAGACGGACCTAGGCTAGCTTTTTTAAAAAAAAGATTGAGATATGAGGGAGAAAGAGGGAAGAAAAGGGAAAACTTAGCTTTGCTATTTCAATAAATAAGGCACAAGGGCAAAAGGTACCTGCAAATCAGGAAAGAGGAACTGTGTAACCCCGAATTTAACGCGAGCGAAGCCGCGGGCAAAAGCTAGTGCTTCTATATAACTCTCCATCTTAGTGAGCATCTCCTATCTTGCTATATCATCTTTTACTCAGTCCACCTATTCTTTGACCTTCCTCTTCTCTTAAAATCATACATATTCATTCTGAACATTTTCTTCTTTTCGTTCCTCCGCATCATATGACAAAGATACTTTTTTTTGCGGGTATGAAATCATCAAATATAACTTTTCCAGCTCTCGGCGGAAAAGCGGGGAGTGTCACATACTGTCTAAAACCCACCCATTTTCCTTCGTTTGCCCTTTATGTTCTGGGGCCGCGGTATCTCTTTCGAACAACCCGCAACCCCGGCAGGGACCAATATACTTTGAAAATCACAATCACGCAATCAGCCTATTATGTGACCACTGTTAGGACTCCGGGCTCCTTTCTGTGAAGAAGATAGGGCTCCACCACGTCGGCGTAAACCTGAGTAATGGTAGTCACAAATCTTCCAATCTATGGTTCGAAGTCTTGCCGGTTTCCTAATTATTTTGAGTTCAAGGAAATCCTTAAAAATTGCAGGACTGTCACATCCCATAAAAGCAAACCGTAGATATTACTTACTTGATTATTTTTATACAACGATAACAAAAGGTTACTTTTAAAGTCCGTTGCAATTACGTAGAAAATTCAATTTTCAATAAGAACCTATATTTAAAAAAGTATGTCTCTAAATTGGCAATTTCGTTGCCTATTAACCATAGATTATATCAATAAATGACACGCAATATTAACGTAATAAATACTTTAATGATAAATAGTGACGATGGTCAGATTACAAGCACGAATAGTATTTCGAACGGAACTATTAAATACAAAGTAAAATTGTGTACAAGCTTTATAGTATTAAGTCCTTTTTGTGCAGTGGCCTTTTTTAATAAACACCTGTTTAAGTAATTGTTAGGGTTCCGTAGTCAACTAGGAACCCTTATAGTTTCGCCATGTCTGTCTGTCCGTCCGTCCGTCCGTCCGTCCTCGCTTAATCTCTGTGACCGTTAGCACTAGAAAGCTGAAATTTGGTACCAATATGTATATCAATTACGCCGACAAAGTGGTAAAATAAAAATTGGAAAAAAATGTTTTATTAGGGTAGCCACCCTATATGTAAAGTGGGAAGTGTTTTTTTTTTTAATTTCAACCCTAACGTGTGATATATTGTTGGAAAGGTATTTAAAAATGAATAGGGGTTTACTAAAATAATTTTTTGATAATGTCTATAATTTCGGAAATAATCGCTCCAAAAGTAAAAAACAATGTGTCCCCCCCCCCCCTCTAACTTTTGAACCATAAGTTTAGAAAATATGAAAAAAATCTGAAAAGTAGAACTTTAAAAGGACTTTCTATGAAAATCATTTTGAACTTGATTGACACAACAGTTTTTGTACAAAAAAGACAAAAAGTTGTACAAAATAATTTCCTCCTCCACCTTTAAACTCATAAGTGGGAACACTTATTGTGACGGACGGGAAACTACGGAACCCTACACTGAGCGTGGCCCGACACGCTCTTGGCCGGTTTTTTTTAAACTTATATCGGTACTGTTATGCATTTTTGGTGAATATTGAATGTGTTGAATAAATTCTGTGTATTTTATTTCCTTAGTTGAAGGAAATGCTTACTTTTTGCATTTATTTATTTTGTTGTAATTAAAAAACAAATGTTTTATCAAAGAGTTTTAACAATCAAGTTTATTATTATAGGTTCGTTTATTCATTTTCCTCTTAATTTTTTTTTCATGGTGAAACATTTTGTATAAAATTATAAAAAAAATAACTGTGGCCCACCAATATCGGTCCAAGTTACTAACAACGATTTATTTTCGTTGGATCCCAGTTTTTGATCCCATTTTTTAGGTATTAACGATGGGTCCCATTTGATATTACCATTGAATCCCATTTTATGACAACATGTGTACATTTCAGAAGAAAAGTGATTTACTTTTATAAAATATTTCAAAAACACCGTGTGTGTATTTTGGATTTTTTAGGATTGTTGCCACTGGGGAATAAATGAGACAAATGATGTACTCCAAATAGTACTAGACTGGCATGAGTTAAAAATGATAAGGTTTATTTGTGATGTTTATAAATAAATAAATATGAACGCCTTCAAAACAAGCGCCTCTAAGCTCAAAAAAAAATACTGCCGTCATAATTTTTCCATATTTTTTTTATATAATGTGGCCGTTTCTGGCACACAGGTCACAGTTTTAACCTAACCTTTTTTTGTAAATAAGTAATTATCCTAATCTAAATAGTTCAGTTCCGGGTAAACAACTAAAAACAATCTCTTTTTTCTATAAATGCAAGTCGTTTGTGGCACTCGCCGGCCGCTGCCGCGGCACCGCTCGCTCCGCTCGCTCGGCTCGTGCGTAGGAGGTCACAGTTTTAACCTAACCAAACCTAGTTCCCGGTTCCTATAATTTGTTTGGGTAATGAAATTTTGTCCAAATCTTTTCGGAAAAACGGCAGGCACCCGTTATTCTAACATAACCTATCCACATACCCAAATTTCATCCAAATCAGTCTAGAAGTTTGAGCGTGTTGGAATAACAAACATACATACAAAATTTCGCCTTAAAATATTATTGTGATTTTGTTGTTGGATGTACCCGCATTCAGATGTTTTTAAACATCTGGGATCCAACGGAAATAGTTTTTGGGATTCAGTGGCAATAAAACGTATTTTTTTAGTATTTTTCAAATTTGGGATTCAACGGAAATATATAATAATGTTTTGTGGGATCCAACGCCAAAAATATTAAAGTGGGATCAAAAACTGGGATCCAACGAAAATAAGCGCTAACAACACGTCCCGTATCCAGGAGTACCGCTAATATTAGTTAGGTACGCTTACTAAGTTAAGTTGCTAACTTTTTACGCAAAGCCTTGATATCTTCCCAAGGCTTCATAATCTTCCATTTTCATAATTGAACTAATTGATTGTCGAGTTTTTTCTTTGAATACACACATTCGGCAATTTCACTGTGGGACTTTACGACATTCGACGGAATTAATAAAATATCCGGCCAGTTACAAGTTGGACTCGAGTAAACAAACTTTCGACATAAACAGCCATATCTTATGACTACGTAGATTTAGAGGGTTGATTTTTTCACAGCTCCGAAAGGACCACAGACTTGAGTATATGGTTTCAATTTAAACTCAATATCCCGACACGTTCCCGAGATAAACTTATCAAACAGATGGACAACTAAATGATCCTATAAGGGATACGTTCCCGGGGTTGCGGGTTGTTCGAAAGAGATACCGCGGCCCCGGAACGTAAAGGGCAATAGAAGGAACATGGGTGGGTTTTAGTTAGTACAAGTCTGACATGCCCCCCCGCTCCGCCCAGAGCGGGGGAAGCGTGAGGTACGAAACCCTGAAACATTCTATTAATAAAAACTCTCACGAATTAAAACCCAAGAATGACAAGGAAAACAGCCAACTAAGAAATCATTCGAACAAAAACCAATTTCAAAACTAAGATAAACATCAAATATTTCTAAGGAAAATTCTTTTAATTGATTCACGTTTCCTCAACCAATAAGGTCAGTGGCGAAATACCGGAAAGGAGCACCATGTCCTCACGTAAAGAGGCTATTAGCGATCAAAATTAGCCTTGTGGATTGCATCTGACTTGTTAATTGTTTTAATCAGCTTACAGACGCTAAACTGTTGATTACAATGACTTGACGGTGATATCCGGCATTTGATTTAGATTATAATTACGTTGATTGATGCGGTATGGTCACTTGGAGATGAAACTTATAAGACTAGTTGCAGGATTTCAATGGAATATATTGTAGATGTATTTAGATGGCTTTGTGATCATGATTATACAAAATATATTGACAGACTGCACTGTTGGCGCTGTGGTTTAGCGATTGCCTGCTACGCCTACGAGTTTAAATGCTTATAAACGCACCCACGATACAGGGGAAATAGTAAGATATGATTGGTATGGTGCGTACTAAGATTTTGGATGAAGCCACTGCCTCTCTGACTTGTATTGATGAATGGCGAATACTAAATTTTAAGTTTTTATTAAAAACGTTGCGCCACACTAGGAATTTCTCCTGTGTAGTGGGTGCATTTACAATAATTTAAACTCACATACACAAACAGCCAAACCTGGAACAACTATCTGTAGACCATGCAAATATTTGTTCCGTGCGGGGATCGAACCCGCGACACGCAGCGCAGCAATCCACAGCTCAGCCACTGCACCAACCGTGCCGTCAAATACAATACTGGTTGCCAGACTTCCGAGCCACTTGTAACGACTGTCAAAGACCAACAGAATCCAACTGCCTCCAAAAGACAGAGGTTACCTATAGGAAAATACCACATATATTGAAACCGGGGATCGGTCCGAACAATTTTAATTGCAATCACAAGAACCCGAATATTGGTCAACATCAAAGCTAACTTGCACTTGGTCAATATGATAGATCAGAATTTCTAAATTGGAATAGAATTGGTTCCGTTTATGCAATTTCATAATTCAGATCTGAATTATTTGTTTTGTTTACGTGTTTGTATACATATGTGTTGAGGTTTGTATCACTAAACAAACCTGTGATCCCAAAGACAGTTTTATCAAGAAAAACCATTAAACAGACAATTGGAGATTTCTTTTTGCCCCTATACCTAATTAATTTGTGGTCGATCCATCCATCAAAGGATGGATAGATGGTAAATTTGAGAGGGAGTGGAAGGCCAAAGGAAAATTGGGTTGTGTAGGGAAGGAAATGAAGGAGAGATGAGTAAACGATGCCATGACGTCTGACAGGGTAGAATGAAAGAAGAAAACGTGTTGCGCCGACTCCAAATCTAAATAAGGAACTGTCGACTATCGCGCAATCGATCAACCTCCTCATAAATCCCAGTCCATCTTCTCAAACTTCTGTATCTTCTGCCACAGAGTCCCGCATCGGAGTCGGACAGCAGTTCGGTGTCGGGGGCGAAGAGCCCAGCGTCGGCGCCGCCACTGCTGCAGCACCTGCTCCAGCTGCAGGCACAAAACCCACAGACTATTGCACAGGTATGTTTCCAAACAGTTTTTTAAGATGACGTAAGGAACTAAAAGGCTTAGACAAAGTGACATTTAGCGTTAGTGTAGAGGTGTTGTTAAATTAGGGTGTCATTAGTAATCTACTTAGTTAAAACGAATGGAAACGCTCTAGGAAATAAAAGGCTAAAATAATTCGTGTAAAAATCAGGGCAATACTAAACACATTACAAAAGACAATAGTTTGCAAGACTCAATTGAAAATGACAATTGACAGCAATTTTAATAAAAGCTTTTCGATACAGTATCAACTATTTCATCACCTTTATTGTTGACAGAATTACATTTTGTCTATGGCCTTAGTCCCTTCGTATAATCTGTGACCTTTTTACAGCTTCAATAAATGTAATAGTATTGGAAAGATCGACACGAGCTGGATGTCTTCCTTGAGAATTTGAAACAAGTAGGACAGACACGTAATCTTTGGAATGAAGGGCGACCTTAGACCAGCAGTGGAACAATACGTGCTAGCTTTAATAATAATATTATTGGAAAAAAGAAAGTGTACATACAATCCAATTTGACTCTTTAATACGGAAGCCATCACATAACTGAATAATATGAACCTTGAACTTTTTCCGAAGCTTTATGATATTTAATTTACCGCTACAAAAGCTTGATCTTGAAAATATTTCCTTGTAACCTTGCTTCTTCTCAGGTCCTTTATTGTAGTAAGTCGTGATGTTATTCCTTATCACTGCGCACACGAAAATTTATCCTCGCGCCTTCATTCCTGTAGCTCTCCTCACTTCAACGTATTCCTCATTTTTATGAGACCAGCTTGTATGGACAGTTCCAGCCTCTCCGAATATATTTTATATTTTAGCCTTTTATGTCCACATCTTGTTATTAACATTTCAAATCTTTGTTAGTTGAGATAGTACTTGTAACTTATTAATCTTGTGATAGTTAGGTTATTTTTGCTCCTGGGATGGGTAATCGCCTCCTCTTTCTCCTTCCGGACATCTCTCTAGCGAGGGTCATCCAGTTTTGTCCTGTTTTTTGAACAATATCATCAGTCCACCGTTGTCTTTTTCTTATTTTTCTATTTCTTTTTTGGTGGTCCTTTCCAACGTGTTACTTTAATGGTCCATCTATTTATCTTTGACCCTCGAGACATGGCCCATTGCCATTTTAATTTTAAAGCCTGCGTTACTTGGCTGATAATTTCTGACCTTATTTTATGTATTTTCTTAAATTCCCGTTAACCTTTGTGTTGTTCTTAATTTTTCTGCCACTTTGCGTGTGTGTCATTTTCTCCACCTATATTCAGCCTATATCCATCTTAACTCCTTATAAAGAGCTAATTTCTAAGTTAAAATAAAATAAGCCTTTCCCTATCCACATGTCCCTATCCTTCGCAATTCTCACCCATTTTGGTCCACCAATTCCCCTTAGCTCCTTTTCCCATACCTAGGGTAGATACCATTTTGTAATTGTTTTTGTCCATTTCCCATTACTTTCTTTTAACTATGACCTGCCCATTTCCATTTTCATGTCTTACATATTTTTCCTGCATCTTTAAAAGTTAGTTGTTTAATATTTTGTAGTCTTACCCTATACCGTCTTTTTACCCCGATTACTTCTAAGTTATCTGTGTGTTAATCTTAAGAGATGTCACAAGCAGGGCTACACAGACATGTGTCTGCAGTTTCAGCAGATGCTGACGGCTCTGGCTGCGCTCGGCAGCGGGCTGGTGCCGCCGCCGCCGATGTCGCAGCCCTGGATGATGCAGCGGATGGTGCATAGGCAGAACGAGAGGTGAGTCTATTTATGGCTTTTATTTATGGTTGATGCAGATTATGTGACACTTAAATGACATACAAGAGCCGTGAGAATTTGACAAGACGTACGTTGAAAAAATTTAGCTGGTTTGCTATGAATTCAATATCAATATCATCATCTGCCTAGCCTTTTCCCAAATATGTTGGGGTTGGCTACCAGTCTAACCAGATGCAGCTGAATACCAGTATTTTACATGGAGCGACTGCCTATTTGACCTCCACAACCCAATTAGGTAGTACTGGGTAATACGATACCCCTTGGTAAGACTTTCGAAACAGTGAATACCTGTAACGACTGTCAAAAATCTACAAATGACAGCCGGGACCAACAGCTTAACGTGCTTTCCGAGGCACGGAGGAAACTCGGTATGTAACGGGTGGTCACCCATCCCCAGACCAACCTAGGCAAGCATGGCTTAACCTAAAGACCCGAGCGGCTGCTATTATTTAGCCACGAGCTAATTCAATATCAATAATAGTTCTTATTAACTTTTTCACCGCCAAAGACTTCAGTCATCATCATCTACCTCGCCTTTTCCCAACTATGTTAGGGTCGGTTTCCGAATGATTTGTGCCCGTTTGATGTCAATAGGCTGGCCCCCTATTATATGGGCTCAAACATAATGGTGAATTGAAGGTGTGCCTACTATTAGGTGTAACTCTGCCGAACCCTTAGGAGATTACAGGCGCGATTTTAAATGTGAAGTCTTGAATTTCTTTGTTAAGGAAATAAACAAGGATATTTCTTTTAAGGTTAATGCCAGTTCTGTGCCAAATCGGAAGTATCTAGAATGATTCGACTTATAACGATACTTCCATTCTAATTATATAAATAAACTAGCTGTGCACAGCGGTTTCACTGGCTGCACAATTCCTTTTCTGTAGAGACCGATTCTCAGACCTACCGAATATACATGTAAAATTTCATAAACATCGGTCAAGCCGTTTCGGAGGAGTATGACAATTAAAACTGTGACACAAGAATTTTCTATATACTTATATAAGAAGAAATCAAAACCTATAGTTTTGATTCATTTTGGTACACAGTTAAACCAATACCGAGATTTGGTCATAGGATATTTCTCATATCTGTATTACGTTTTTTTTTTTGAATAATTTTGGACCTCTATGCGGTCGAGACGCCGCGCCTGGACCAAAAACTACTTTAAAATAAGTCCTAAATCATCGCCCATTGCTATGATAGTTTAGTTCAAAACATTAATATTAAAACGTGTTCCAAACAAATTCTAAGCTAAAATAATATCTCCATTCAACCAGTCAAGGATCACAGCCATAATTCACATCGTCTAACGTACAATTTTACAAACACCATGATTTTATTATTGAGTGAAAAATCAACAATGAATAGTGTATACCTTGACCTCAATATAGGCGATTTGATGTATGCCTAGTAATATAAAGGTAAATGAGTATCTTTAAATACAAAATAATATAAAAAGACATGGTTTTTTTGGGGTCCCGTACCTCAAAACGAATAAATGGAACCCTTATTGGATCACTTTGTAGTCCGTCTGTCTGTCTGTCAAGACCCTTGATCATCTTGTCATCATTCATTGTCATATTGGGAACGCGTGATGGTATTGTGATAGCTCAAAATATGATCAACATTGAGTCATTTAAAACTGATCTGAAATGGTTCAAATGCAATTGCTAGATTTGAAAAACAAAGACTTTTGTATTGGTAATTTCACAGTACTCATAATATAAACAACGATAAACGCCTCAGGAGTAGGTATAGTTACTCTATCGATTGTAATTTTTTATTTTTAAATCGGCCTAAGTCTGAAGGAGAAATCGCATTTACAAACAGCTGTTTTTGTAATAACAAAAACAGTCAAATTAAGAACCTATTCCATTTTGTAAAAGTCAGTTGAAAAAAAATTGCGGCCCTTTCAAAATTGTTTTTTTTTTTTTGTTGTAAGTTGGTACCTTTTGGTCTTCCATCTGAAAAGGTTGCCAACCCCTGCCTTAAGGGGGCACCAAGGCTAACCCAAAGGATTTACGATGATCACAAAATTATACATCTGTTAAATGGTGCCATTCTAACGGCATTGAATATATAAAGTTTAAGGCGAAATATCGGAGCCTTTTAGCCAAAGATTTTGTAGAACAATAAGCGATTAATGTTTGATTCTTGATTAACAATGGTAACCTTTAAACTTTGAACCTTCACCCAGTCAATACTGGGTTGATTATGGGTTGTTCTTTTGCCACCCGTAAGCCCAATAACATGAGGGTTTATCTAAAATAACAGCTTGATAAAAATGTCAAAGGTATTTGGTATAAAGGCTTGCCGCGGCAAATCGCCGCTCAGCGGACGGACCGATGCGATATCACGGTCAAATCAAATCAAATCTTTTTATTTGTAGAACATAGGTAAACATAACGGTGCATGTAAACATAATGGTGTACGGTGGCATGGAGAGAGCCACTGTCCCAACCCTGTGTAGGGCACGCTACAAATTATTGACCTATCTAAAACGGTTAGGAGCACTATCTACATGGTGGTCAATAAAGTGTATCATTCCCTATTTCGCGAGATTGTATAAACTCAATCTCATAGCATTTACTTCAATTAGACTATTACAGGCACTTTTGAAGGTCGTAAAAACAAAAAAGATGCTGCTACAGTCCCAGTCACAACACATATAATAACTTGCCAAAGTAGTGTGGGTCTTCCTTTATTTCTGTCAAGAACCTTTATTTCGGGCACGCGTTCAGGTATCAAGTTGAAATCACATACATGCCACGTCTGTGGTTCCTTGGAGCTGTGAAAATCAACTCTCTTAGTCTACGCAGTCAAAAGATATCTGCTGCGGCTGTTTATGTCGCAAGTTTGTCTGTTCGACATTGAATAATCCTACATCCATTTCATTAAGAATTCATGAATGAATAAAATATTTGAAATTTCTGAGAGATTAGATTGATTCATTTACTAGTCGTATCCAGCTAATCAGGTTTCTTTAATAGCTACATGTGTATATACCTACCTTTATCACTAAAGACTTCTTGATTATCTAAGGGCCCGAACTGATGGTGGACTAATTGTCCGTCGAACAGAAATCCCCTCTGAAATGAATTCTGTCCATCAGTTGTTTTGTGGTTTTTTATCCATTGATTGTTGTAAATTGTCCGCGCCGGACAAATTGTACATTCTTCTTTTTTCGAGGCAATGACAATCTGAATTGTGTCGGCCCTGGGCTGCGAGTTTGGCGCCTTCAGTTCCTGTACAATAGCCTTGTATGTCCCACTACTGAGCAAAAGGCTCCCCTACATCCTTCCAGGTAATCTTCTCCTGCACCCCCTCGAACCAGTCTTTGTGATGCGCGTCCAGATCGTCTCGCTACCCCTTTCTATGGCGTACTGTCACCCAAAAAATCATCTGACCACCAGAGCCGTAAGGACTATCCTTACTTGCAGCATCCTACCGCTATAGACCCGGCCTATTTGGCGCAGCTGTGAAACTGACGCACAATAATTATCTCCTTCTTGTGTTTAAATTTCACGTGTCATTGTCACTTGTGGCACGTGCTAAATAAACTTAATTTTTTTAACAGCCTGAATTCCTTAAATCTTCGAGGTACATTTCATGACAGTAGCCTATAAAAATATGTGGAAATAACCTTACTACCTAGACCCTGACGGCCCTGACCTATTTCTTTCTTCTTTGAAACATATAGAACCTGTGGGTAACAACTACATATATTCCTTCCTTGACAAGGAAATACAAAATAATATTTTTTAACGGAAATACTCACCTAGTTTACTGTGGCAATGTTTTGCTTCTTCTTCGCAAGTATGTGAAGTTTAATGATCAGAGGGCCAGGGCCAGGGCCACCGCCTGCCGGGGTTGCGGGTTGTTCGAAAGAGATACCGCGGCCCCGGAACGTAAATGGCAATAGAAGGAACGTGGGTGGGTTTTAGTCAGTACAAGTCTAACACTCCCGCCCGCTTCGCCCAGAGCGGGGGAAGTTATTTGATGAATTCTCATAAAAAAATGCATTGCACCTACTTGATGATGACCTACTTGTTTTTGAGCTTATGCTATAGTGAAATAAATAGCCACTCAACAAATAGGTAGGGCTCTATAATTATAAAATAAAACTCAAACAAAACACTGTCATACGTAAGCGTCCTCAAATAAATATCTAATTTGAACGATAAATTAATATTACCCCTACAAGAGACATTATTCGAGCAAATTCACAGTTCCCAATCAATAAAATGAAAACTATAAATTTTCAACATAATCCCCTTATGTCAATTGTATTAAAATCCAACCTTCGCTAACCTTGTATTAGAATTCATATCGTTTCTGGTTATGTGACCAGAATACTTGCTAATGGAGGAAATCTGGACGATGGCCAATTATTTTGATTTACAATATCTTCCCATATAGCGATTACCATTAGACAGGCTGTGCGGGGTTGCGGGTTATTCGAAAAAGATACCGCGGCCCCGGAACATTAAGGGCCAAAAAAGGAACATGGGTGAGATTTAGACAGTACGAGTCAGACACAGGCTGTCTTTCTGAGGGGTCTTTAACCACCCAGTGGGCTTAGAGCTGATGTATAGATTTCACATGTCTTCAAATTTATCATCACACACACACACACACACACATACATACCCCCTAATATAACTTACGTTCCACAACACTGTACTTGCCGAAACTAAAGGTGTATTGTTTTAGTGCGTCCTGATACTGTTACTCTGGGTGGGGTCTTGGTGTCCTATAACACAGGTTACTCTAGCTTAGCTTAGGCACGTGTCTCCCACAATAAAGTAGTATTTAGAGTTTCGTACCTCAAAAGAAAAAATATGGAATCCTTATTGAATCACTTTGTTGTCCGTCCCTCTGTCTGTCTGTCTGACAAGAATGTTTATCTTGGGAACGCGTGGAGGTTGAAATTAAAACTCTAAACAACGATCAACCCTCTAAGTCTACGCAGTCAAAAGATATGGCTGTTTATGTCGCAAGTTTTTACGGAACCCTCTTTGCGTAAGTCTGACTCGCACTTGGCCGGATTATTTTTAATATATGTAGTTACTAAATCCTTACTAATATTATAAAAGCGAAAGTGAGTTTGTTTGTTACCTTTTCACGCTTTAATGGCTAAATAAACTTGGTACAGAGATAGTTGGGAACCAGTTTTTTTTAAAAAAAAGTGAGATATGAGGGAGAAAGAGGGAAGAAAAGGGAAAACTTAGCTGTTGCTATTACAAATCAAAAAGGCGCAAGAGCAAAAACTGCAGGTAGCAGGTACTGTGTTATACCGAATTTAACGCGAGCAAAACCGCGGGCAAAAGCTAGTAAATAATGTTTCTGTGATGAAAAAGAAAGAATAAATGAATTTATTATCTAAGGTTCCCTCACTAAAATTTTCTTCAGTAATTTTATGTCTTAACACAAGACGAAGTATGATGGCTACAAGGTCATCATCACCATTCTTCGGACCAAATTTATTAAGGGTAGGCGCAACGTGACTGCTACTTCCATAGTTGTCTATTACTCCTCAAGGCATTGCTCCTTTCTATCTAAACCATCATTCACACAGTCCATCCATCTTTTCTTTGGTCTTCCTGTACCTTTAAAGACGATATATTTCGCAGTCACATCATTCAAATAGATTTTTCACATAGAAACATAGGAGGATGTTATAGCTAAAACAACGTATATTACAGCGTCTATTTTCACAATAAGATTGTTGAAAATATATTTTATGGGAATTAAATCGGAGATGCAGTTATTCTCATAATTATTGATGTTTATGAGTAGTATGCCGCCGACTTACCTACGATATGTGAGTTTTGAGAATGACATCCTCACACCTAATAATAGAAGATAGGGTTTTATAGCAAAACGTATTGCGCCCGTGAATACCACATCCCAGTATAGGCCTGTTGTCCATCATTAAAAGGCTGACCGAGGATTCCGTACAAACTTGCAATATAAACGGCCATATCTTCTGACTGCGTAGACTTAGAGGGTTGATTTTTACACAGTTCTAAGTGACCATAGACTTAAATATATGGTTTTAATTTCAACTCGATACCTCCACGCGTTCTCAAGATAAATGGTCTTGACTCTTGACAGACAGACAGATGGACAAAAAAGTGATCCTATAAGGTTTCCGTATTTCTTTTTGAGGTACGGAACCCTGAAAATGAAGCCACGAGGCATAATAACTAACATAGTGCTGTAGTTCAAAAACGTAGATCTCTTTTCAAAAGAATGAGGAAGAAATTTCGTAAACACTTTTATAAGCTAATCATGTTCTATTCGTTGAGTACAAATATGAGACCGAGTCAAGATAGATTCGAACATACCTATTAAAGCTGTACTTACTTACTTTTCAACACCATTTATTAAGTTCTACAACTCTATTTTCTTCATAGAAGCCTCGTTTGTTAAACGAACAACACGTAACACAATTCTGTAAGTACATACATACAGTATTCAGTATCAGGTGCAACATCAAGGTTCTCAATTTGTAATTTAAATACGTTTAGTTGAATTCGCGCCGCTGCGTCCGCCATTGTTGATGCATCTCCGCCATGACGGGTGTCGTGACGTCATAATATTCAAACGTTCTTTTGTCTATATTTAAATGTTTGTTAGGGTAAATTGTTTAGTTTAGTTAGAATATTTTAGAATGATTTATGAGAAATGATTTATTTTTAATGATGGCTGTTTTTAACACCAGACCAAAAACGAGGATATTATACGTGAAGTCTATTTGTGTGAACCGATTTTGATTAAGGTTTTTTTTCGCGCATGTTACATTATTGGTCACCCATCAACATACTGACCTAAGCCAGCGTATCTTAACCTTTGTTCGAAAATTGCGCCTATTACCATTAAGCCACGTCTTACTAACTCATTCTTCATTAACCTCTAGAGCCCCAGCGGCACAAAAGCGTGCCAGTAAACAAGTATTACCGTTGAGCACCGCTGGCACAAATTTGTGCCATCAATCCCCAACCGATTTAAAACTGTATTTGTAGTAAAGATAAGTCTTAAAATCAGATTACGCTTACGACAAGAGCCCGCCCGGCGGTGCTTGACGGATAGTTGACGTAAATAATGGCGGTACTTGAGAGGTTAATATCCACAATACTTTGCTAAAACAGAATTTTATAACAGCATCAAAAATCAAATTACTTAAGAACAAAATCCCATTGAACCACCAACCACCTAAACCTCTGCTTACCCCCTCAGAGCGCCGTGTATCTAAACCTCTTATCGCAGTATTAGAAGCCACACAGACGGTTGCTACTTACAACGGATATGTCGCCGACAATCTGAGTTCCGGCGCGCCCTCACTCAGAGATTCGTTCCTTTGGCTGCATAAACCGATTTTAAACCTTATTTGAGTGTATTTCTTTGTATTTTCTGAATGTTTGTTTTGTAGATTTAGTTAGAAGTACATTTTAAGGATTGCGTACCTCAAAAGGAAAAAGTGGACCCCTTATCCTTACCCACTTTGATGTCTTTATCTGGAGAACGCAAAGAGGTATCAACTTGAAATTAAAACCGTATACTTAAGTTTGTGATCCCTTAGAGCTGTGAAAAAATCAACTGTCTAAGTTTACGCTGTCAAAAGATATGGCCGTTTATGTCGCAAGTTTGTACGGAACCCTGTGTGCGTGTCCGACTCTTGACAGACAACAAAGTGATCCTATAGGGAGCTCCGTTTTTCCATTTGAGCTACAGAACCCTAAAAAGAAAGAGCACATAGCTTTTTTTACTCAGATCTTGGCAAAAAGCTTGTCATTGAAAGCTTTACTGAATCATGGCATTACGTTGTTCTAGATAACTCCATATTCACTTAATATGCTAGTTTCCAACAAATAAATATTACGCATTGCTGCATTTTTTCGCTAAAGAAAGACGTCACACGTAACTTTAATGGGCTATATCTTCGTAACTTTTGGTCTAATTTACTATTAAAAAATACATGTCCCTTATTTTCGAATAATCTAAAAGACGGGTTAAATATAATGTAATTACTTTGACCCAGGAAACTACCCTATTCTTTTTAATAAACAAGACGAAAGATGAAAGCTGATTACTGATTGACCCTATCAATCACAGCCTGTACAAAAAAATGTTATACCCTCAAACAACCCACCTTTTCCAATACTAAAATGTCTGAATGTCATACAAATTCAGTATTGAGCCCACGTCTCTAAGAACGCACACAATAACATCACGCCAAGGTCTTTGTGGGACGGACACGTCTGTCACTAACTGTGCTATATAGAGGGACGAGATGAAAGAAACTTTTCAGATGCTGTTTAAGTTTGAAGAGGTATACATTAAAGAGGGACATCGAGAGGAGCTCGTGGCTAAATACTAGCAGCCACTCGGGTCGATCTTTAGGTTAAGCCACGCTTGCCTAGGTTGGTCTGTGGATGGGTGACCACCCGTTACATACCGAGTTTCCTCCGGTCTTCGGAAAGCACGTTAAGCTGTTGGACCCGGCTGTCATTTGTAGATCTTTGACAGTCGTTACAGGCAGTCAGTGTTCCGAAAGTCTGACAACCAGTCTTACCAAGGGGTATCGCATTACCCAGTACTAACTGAGTTGTGGAGGTCAGCTAGGCAGTCGCTCCATGTAAAATACTGATATTCAGCTGCATCTGGTTAGACTGGAAGCCGACCCCAACATAGTTGGGAAAAGGCTAAGCTGATGATGACAGTAAAGAGGGACATCGATGCTTAAATGGTTTCCACGTATTCCAGTACAACGAAAATTTTTCGTCAGATATTAAAAACAAATGCGGGTCGGTTTTACCGCCCACAGAAACGACTAGTAGGGTTACCATGACATCTTATAGCAGTTTTTATTCCTGTGTGAAAGAGATGGTGCTAGACACCCTGTATAGCTCTGTCTCTTTCCCTCAGTAGAATAAGTTATGTTTTAAGACATCATGGTAGGGTAGCTGATCTTATGACTGCATAGATTTGAGGGTTGATGTTTTCACAGTTCTAAGGGACCACCAATTTGAGTACTTAAAAATACATCTACACGTTAAAATATCTTGACAGACAGATGGACAACATATTCCAGCTAAACAGCTAACGACCTCATAGGTTGGAATGCGAGATGCCATTAAAAAAAACAGACGGACATCAAAATTTATTACAATAATAATAAATAAAATAAATAACTTTATTTCACAAAAATACAGATTTAGCATGTTATAAATTTGCACAGATTAAATGAGCTTTGGTAGTAACACAATGCGATATAAGCTAAGAACTGGAATCTGTACACAATATGGAAAACCCTGCCTCACAAACTAGGGAACCTGTATCTTGAGAGACAGTGATTCAGCTTAAAGAATGAAGCTATATGTATAATAGTAGACTGTGTCGATCTACCTGAGCGACTATGAATATAGAGCTAATTTAAGTAATAACATGTATTTATACGTGATGTGTGTGACTGTTTGTGTAAGAGTGTGTGTGTGTGTGTATGCGTGTGTGTATGTGTGTGTGAGAGAGTATTAATATTTATTAAAAGTTTATGCACAAGTAAAAACTGTACAAAGGCGGACTTAATGCCTTAGGCATCCTGCCGGGGTTGCGGGTTGTTCGAAAGAGATACCGCGGCCCCGGAACATAAAGGGCAATAGAAGGAACATGGGTGGGTTTTAGTCAGTAAAAGTCTGGCAAGCCCCCCCGCTCCGCCCAGAGCGGGGGAAGTTACTTGATGATGTCCCACCCCAAAAAAAAATGTCTTATTTTCTACCAGTCAAGATGTAATAAAAAAAATGTAATAGATAGTAATTATCCTATAAGGGTTCCGTTTTTTCCCTTTTGAGGTACAGTACCCTAAAAATTACAAATTTTTTGTACTGGGTTCAGAATGATATACGTACTAAATATAGAGGTACCCATCCGTTTTATCGTCAGTATCTTCTCCACCTAGTACTTACGACACGTTTGTGATCAATTTGAACATAACTAACTTAAATGTAACTTAAGTTATTGGCTGAAGGTTAACTGTTATATAAATGACTAGGTGGCGGCCACGGCTTCTTTCACGACTCTTTTAAAATCCAATGTGTTATTCCAGACTATAATCCACCTCTGTGCCAAATTTCATCAAGATCAGCCGTTTTGACGTGAAAGAGTAACAAAGATCCATACGTCCATCTTCACAAACATTCGCATTTATAATATTATTATTAGCTGGCGCCCGCGGTTTTGCCCGCGCGATATCGAAAATAAAAGTACCCTATGTGTTATTCCAGACTATAATCTACCTCTGTGCCAAATTTCATTAAGATCAGCCGTTTTGACGTGAAAGAGTAGCAAACATCCATACGTCCATCTTCACAAACATTCGCATTTATAATATTAAATAAAGCAAATAAAGCATGGATGGATTGTGTGATATATGAAGGCAAAAGAAATAAATGAATGAAGAAGAAAACGTGTTGCGCCGACACCAAATAGCATGGGACAATGACAAGAAATAGTGTCTTCACAAATATGTTTGACTTTCGGAAACATTAAGCAATTTTAAATTGACGATTTTTACAGACTTAGTCTCAAAACCTCCTTTAATAATCACTAGCTGGCGCCCGCGGCTTCGTCCGCGTCATATCGAAAAAAAAGGTATCCTATGTGTTATTCCAGACTATAATCCACCTCTGTGCCAAATTTCATCAAGATCAGCCGTTTTGACGTGAAAGAGTAGCAAACATCCATACGTCCATCTTCACAAACATTCGCATTTATAATATTGTAAGTAGGATTAAATATTGTAAGTAGGATTAGTAGGATGTTTATTTTGCAAATAGGTTTTTTCAAACACTTTTCGTGGTTTTTTTGGTACCGTACCTCAGAAGGAATAAACGGACCCCTTATAAGATCAGTTTGTGGTCCATCTGTCTGTCTGTCTGTTTGTCAAGATAACACACATTCAACCAAAAATAATCACGATTTTTTTGTTTTCTCAGTTTATATCACTACTAGCTTTTGCCCGCGGCTTCGCTCGCGTTAAATTCGGGCTAACACAGTTACCCTTATTCAGCGCCTTATTGATTTGTAATAGCAACGCTAAGTTTTCCCTTTTCTTCCCTCTTTCTCCCTCACTTCCCACTTTTTTTAAAAAAATGGATCCCAACTATCTCTGTACCTAAATTCATCAAAATCGGTTTAGCCATGAAAGCGTGAAGAGGTAACAAACAAACAAACAAAATCACTTTCGCTTTTATAATATTAGTAAGGATGTGCGAAATTTCTTCACTTTTAAATCTTGCATCTTCGAACACATCTATAAACGTTTTCCAATCGCAATACCCTCGGTCCCCAACCCCCCCCCCTCCTCCCTGCCGATCACTTGTTCAGTTCGACAATGTCTCCGTTCATTACGCGAGACGTGAAAACGCCACAACTTGCAACCGATGGAAATTCAGCGGTAAGACATTATGCTCAGTGGTACACAATAGAAACTGACTCCAATAGGAATTGATTCAGTTTCTGTGACACAGAATGGGGGTAGTTTCCAGTAGAGGGGCTTGGTATGGAGACATCTGATGGTACCTATGTTTGTTTTGTATACTGAATAAATGTTGGATTTCTCTGCCACGGATTTTGGCTTGCCCCTTTTTATATGGGACTTATATAACTAATGTTGTGGGTGTATTAGGTATATTAGGAACACCTCTATAAGCCCTCGTGAATAATAGCCGTGTATGTTATGTAGGATGTAAGATTTCGTGAGCTTGGCAGACATATACACCTTTTTTCGGATATTATTTATGCACATCTTTCATATTTTGACTATTTTATGGCCGGCTTAAAAAAAAGAAGATTTACAATTCGTTTTTTTTTGTATCTTACAAAATTATTTTTGACGTGATAACGTCTTTAAAATCTTTTTAGTCGGGTGACATGTTCAGAAACTTGTGTCACACCAAAACCTCACGAGCGCGATCGATCGCAATAAGACGTTATCACGTAAACATCTCGATCGTAAACCTACTTTACAAACAACCAATTTTTTTTATCGAAAGGGAAAATTCTCGAAAGACGCAAAATGGGTTAAGGAAGTCGCTGGCAAAAATACGATGAATCAAACAAAAGTCACCAACTTTCGGAAGGAAATTAATTTTCCGTCTTTTTTGTGATTTTTACAAGTTTCTAGCTGGTTTCTTCACAATGTATGTTTTCCTACGCCAAAGCAAATTTGTTAAATCTATTCTAATTCAAAATAGTACTAAACAATTTATAGGTCTACCCGTAACTTTAACCTATTTGTGATTACATTTAAACCATTCACATAAACCGTATTTGTACGCAACCTTTTCAAAAGTGGTTCAGCAGAGTTCAAGGTATTCTTGTCATTGTCAGATAATTATAAAATTAATGGTTTGTATGACGCATAGTGTTTCGTACTAAAGGTTTATTACGGCGCCAGTTATGTAGCACTAAGGGTATCGGCAGACGACGATGTTTTTGGAAAGACGCGTGGATTAAGAACGCGTTTGTTCAATAAGTTTTAAGGCGCTGTACAAAGCAAACGCTTCGTAAAACGTCTAGATTTTCGTCGCAAAGTTAGCCGTATCTGTTCATGTCACTAGCCAGAAAAAAATACCGTGTATAGTTCAATACATAAAGTAAAGACAATTAAACAAAATCAGTTCACAAAAGTGGTCTAGTACCTACTACGAAAAAAAAAATGTTTAAAAAGACCACGAAAATAGTTTTTTCGTCTCGAAATTCTCAATTTTTTCAGCGACAACTATCATATTTTTTATATCTATAACAAAGGAAATTTTATAGACTAAAGAGATATCTATTTTTTTTCAAACACGGAACTGTATTTTTTTATATTCAATTAAAACTGCAAAATAACCTACATTTTGGCGGACATGATATTCAAATAAAATGAAACACCGAAATATTTTCGACCTTATTTCTATTCTTTCGATGCAATACTGTCGTGTACTTGTGTCAGACCATGCCCAGTATGCAGCTAGCCGCACTTCCGCGAATACCTAAAGATTAGCTTATTACCGCGCCTTAAAAAGTTATTTAGGAATATTTTCGCAACAGCATGCGACATTTCTTATTGCGAAGAACAACAAATATGATTGTTATTATATTTAAAAGAAGTCTTGCCACAAACTTACTGCAGTGTTCATAAATTTGTTTTATAATAGACTAGCTTTTGCCCGCGGCTACGCTCGCGTTAAATTGGGAGTAACACAGTTAACTTTTCCTGTTTTGCAAGTACCTACCACCTGTAGTTTTTGCCCTTGCTCCTTATTTATTGTAATAGCAAAGCTAAGTTTTCCTTTTTCTTCCCTTTTTCTCCCTCATATCATACTTTAAAAAAATATTGTCCGTCTCCAACTATCTCTGTACCAAAATTCATCAAAATCGGTTTAGCCATTAAGGCGTGAATACGTAAAAACAAACAAACATACTCACTTTCGCTTTTATAAAATTTGTAAGAATGATAAAGGATAGGAAGACCAAATAAAGCATGGATGGATTGTGTGATATATGATATGAAGGCAAAAGAAATAAATGAATGAAGAAGAAAACGTGTTGCGCCGACACCAAATAGCATGGGACAATGACAAGAAATAGTGTCTTCACAAATATGTTTGACTTTCGGAAACATTAAGCAATTTTAAATCGACGATTTTTAGAGACTTAGTCTCAAAACATCCTTTAATATTCACTAGCTGGCGCCCGCGGCTTCGTCCGCGTCATATCGAAAAAAAAGTATTCTATGTATTATTTCAGACCATTATCTACCTCTGTGCCAAATTTCATCAAGATCCGTTCAGCCGTTTTGACGTGAAAGAGTAACAAACATCCATACATCCTCACAAACATTCGCATTTATAATATTAGTAGGATTTGCGTTGATAGATGTATTTTTTATAATTTACGAAAGCCACGCAAAACTTTGTAAAATCGCGCAGTCTGAATCCACCCTAAGTTAACGCCTGGAGATATAATCATATGAAATTAGGCGGCCATGACAGCTGCAATTACTTTGATGTAATTAGGGTAAAGGTACTCTGGATGACAACTATAAAAGTAAGTAAAAATAAGTAAGAAAATATGTTTGTTTAGCATTTTCTACAAGTAAGCACACATACGAAACTTTAAAAAAAAAACTCGTATCTTAACTCTACAAAAAAAAACAAGAAAAAGCCAAGTTCAAAACGGATTTGCGTAAGTACCGAAGGTCTGTACAAACTTGCGACATCAACGGCCAAATCTTTAATGCGTAGACTTAGAGGCTTGATTTTTTGACAGCTCTAAAGGTCCACAGACATGAGTATAGGGTATGGAACCATTGACTTGTAGCGACTTTCAAAGATCTACATATGACAGCCGAGACCAACCGCTTAACGTTCTTTAAGAGGCATGGAGGGAACTCAGTATTTAATGAGTGGTCACCAATCCACGGACTAACCTAGGCAAGTGTGGTTTAACCTCGAGATTGATCCGAGCGGGGGTTTTTATTTTGCCGTGAGCTCCTCTGATAGATATTACGATAATTATGTATTTTAATATTTACCAAAAATCCTACGGTGCACTGTCTATAATTTTTGGTATGTTGTATGTATGCTTAAATCTTTAAAACTACATAACGGATTTTGAAGCGGTTTTTTCAATAGATAGGGTGATTCAAGTAGAAGGTTTATATGTATAATACATGCATATTATTGTAGAGAAATACTGATAAGTTTAGAGTTTTCTAATGTGATGTCGTAAATAAACAAGTTTTTTTGCGCTTACATTGCAAACGCTGGCTAAACCCCACGAGATAAATCAAAATAATGTACTATAGTATTGTAAACCTTAAAAAAGCTCAACAAAAAATTCAGCCATGGTATATGTGTATCTCTTAAGGATAGCCCACAATAAACATATTTTATCCTTTTCAGCGTGACAATTACGTACCTTTATAAATTTCGTCAATAACCACGCAATATAAAGGATGAACATTTAAAAAATCTCCTTTTTAACATCTAAAACGAAAAAAAACGAAAAAAATATGTATAAATAGCGCAAACAATAGCTGCTATATGAAAAACAACAAAGGTTGATTCATAGCAGCTAGCAATACATTGTCAAAACAAACACACCATTTATATTTAACAAATAGGACGCCAAAGGTCGTCAAACGGCTGTAGGTCGAGAGGATAAGTAAATAATTATAGCTGAAAAACTATACGAATAACATGAAATACATGATTGTGTGAAGAACATGTTTTTCGAACATTGTTTCTATACGACTAAAGGGGGTACCTAACAGTTGAGATGCGGAATTATTTTATTTAATTGGGATAAAAAACAGTTACAATCTTACAATATTGAAATTCTTAATTAATATTATAAAAGCGAAAGTGAGTTTGTTTGTTTGTTACGTCTTCACGCCTTAATGGCTAAACCGATTTTGATGAATTTTGGTACAGATATAGTTGGAACCCTCGAGACGAACATAGGCTACTTTTTTTTAAAGTGAGAAATAGGGAAGAAAAGGGAAAACTTAGCATTGCTATTACAATAAATAAGGCGCAAGGGCAAAAACTACAGGTAGCAGGTACCTGAAAATCAGGAAAGGGGAACTGTGTTACCCCGAATTTAACGCGAGCAAAGCCGCGGGCTAAAACTTTTAGTGTAAATATTATGTATTTCGTAGGTATTCAAATTAAATTAAATTCATTTCACCACCATTCTTAAAATCACTCCATATACGTACATTTGTGAAATTAAAAATTAGAATACCATATTAGATTTAAAAAAAAAAACGGCCAAGAGCGTGTCGGGCCACGCTCAGTGTAGGGTTCCGTAGTTTCCCGTCCGTCACAATAACTGTTCCCACTTATGAGTTTAAAGGTGGAGGAGGAAATTATTTTGTACAACTTTTTGTCTTTTTTGTACAAAAACTGTTGTGTCAATCAAGTTCAAAATGATTTTCCTAGAAAGTCCTTATAAAGTTCTACTTTTCAGATATTCTAAACTTATGGTTCAAAAGTTAGAGGGGGGGGGGGACACATTGTTTTTTACTTTTGGAGCGATTATTTCCGAAATTATAGACATTATCAAAAAATGATTTTAGTAAACCCCTATTCATTTTTAAATACCTTTCCAACAATATATCACACGTTAGGGTTGAAATTAAATAAAATCACTTCCCACTTTACATATAGGGTGGCTACCCTAATAAAACATTTTTTTCCAATTTTTATTTTACCACTTTGTCGGCGTGATTGATATACATATTGGTACCAAATTTCAGCATTCTAGTGCTAACGGTCACAGAGATTAAGCGGACGGACGGACGGACAGACAGACATGGCGAAACTATAAGGGTTCCTAGTTGACTACGGAACCCTAAAAAGATTACAACAAGTGTTACTGGTATTGGCACAATAAAAAAACCCGAAATATTGCGATTCTCTTAAGGAGGTTTTCGTATTGTGTTGTGTTTTTTTTAATAAGTAAAAGCATATTGTCAAAATATCACACACGGTTCTGGCTAACCGTCAATTTATAATGTTAATAGGAAATGGTACAACATAAGGTATGCAGACCACTCTTGAAAAGCACTAGTGGTCAGCTATTGCCCCGGGCAAGTGACAGCTGTTGTAAGCGTATGAAAGGTGAACGCCAAGTTGTGGTTGATAAAGACATATGGGAGTTTCGTAAACTATAACTAACTGGGGAAAAAACACATACGCTGCTAAAACAATGCCTAAAAGGATCACTGGGAAAAAACACATACGCTGCTAAAACAATGCCTAAAAGGAGCCTAGGTGATCACTGGGAAAAAACACATACGCTGCTAAAACAATGCCTAAAAGGAGCCTAGGTGATCACTGGGAAAAAACACATACGCTGCTAAAACAATGCCTAAAAGGAGCCTAAGTGATCACTGGGAAAAAACACATACGCTGCTAAAACAATGCCTAAAAGGAGCCTAGGTGATCACTGGGAAATAACACATACGCAGCTAAAACAATGCCTAAAAGGAGCCTAGGTGATCACTGGGAAAAAACACATACGCAGCTAAAACAATGCCTAAAAGGAGCCTAGGTGATCACTGGGAAAAAACACATACGCAGCTAAAACAATGCCTAAAAGGAGCCTAGGTGATCACTGGGAAAAAAACACATACGCTGCTAAAACAATGCCTAAAAGAAGCCTTGATTGAGCCTAGGTGATCACTAACTATATAAGAGAAAATTCTCGCTGAAAATTCGGAATCTAATAATGTAGGTACTAAAAGTGAGAAGAAATTGTTGGCAAAACTAAGGAGTGTTGTTTTTTTGAAATCGTGCAACAAATGGGAAACTAGATTCAAACATTCAAAGATTGAAAAACACCAACATACTTTGTCGATCTGTACATTCTAGATAACTAAATATTGAATCGATTGTTTTGTTTTATACTTTAACTAGTTTTAGCCCGCGCCTTCGTCCGCGTGGCATAGTTACTTTGGGCTAACGCTAACTTTAACCCGCGTGATGATCGAAAAAAAAATATCTTTCTCTCCCCTTTTCTTCCATCTTTCTCCAACATATCTCACTTTTTTAAATTGGGTTCCAAACAATTTTTGTACCAAAGACGACGTACGTGTGAAGACGTAACAAACAAACAAACTTACTTTCGCTTTTATAATTACATAATTAAACGAACTTACCTTAAGTGAAGTTCTATTGTAATTATACGAAGAGCTTAGTCCGAGATATCTTCTATATTCACTATGTAGTTTCACAATCCTCGCATTGTGTGTACCGCGAATATTTAGAGGAAGCGAAAAGCTTCGTATCCAGATCGGAAATAAGGCAGTCTGCTGTCAACACTATATCTGTAAGTCATTCTTTTCAGAGCATTAGCATATAGGCTTATGATTTCCAACCTGACTCTAGGGATATTATAATCTATGATTATAAATAGGGTGGGTGGGAGAGTGATATCTCGGACTAAGCTCTTCGTATAATTACAATAGAACTTCACTTAAGGTAAGTTCGTTTAATTATGTAATTATACTCAAGCTTAGTCCGAGATATCTTCTATATTCACTATGTAGATGTTTAGAGAATTGTTGGAAATCATAAAATAATGGTATAGTATTCAATCAAAAAACAATATAATAAGAATCAATTTAATGTGATTTATCACATCAATTCCACGACAGGTACCTATGTAATTTTAATGTTTTAAAACTATGCACTAATTAAAAATTAAACCTTAATGTTACAAATGGTTTTCGCAAAGGTATAGTTATCATTTTCTATACTTAAGGGTCTATTGTAGTGATTGGCAAATACACTTGATCCTGCTGACCATCCAGCAGATTTAAATATACAATCTAATGTTATGCCTTCTCTACACGCCAGGGAAGTGGACGCATGGCGCGTAGAATGAGGCGTAAATTTCTTAACATCAATACCACACTCAGCCATAACTTGCCTTATCCAGCGACTAATTGTTTGATTACTGGCACAGTTATATGGTTTTTTATAACATATTAGTAGCTTATCAGAGTTATTTGAGTCTACTTTTCTGAGTGCCCTAGTCTGGTCCATGTAATGTCTAAGTGCCGATACGGGGCAAATTTCCGGATTGGTATCCAAGGAAGGAAGCTTTATTAGGACTTGATCCCTACATGGAGTCGTAGTTTTTAAAACGTCGGTAATCGTAATTTTTACACCGTTTTCCGTAAACTCTATGTTGCTCAATCGGATAACTGACAATGTTTGAATACGTTGAGCAGTTGTGAGAGCTAACAAAATAACCAATTTCTTGGTTAATTTTTCTAAGTTAAGGCTACTGTTTGGTGACCAATCTTGGATATAACTCAGGACAACAGATGGATCCCATGTGTCATTATACTTAGGTCTAGAGGGTTTTAATTTGAAAACTCCCTTAAAAAATCTCTTGATTTGTATATCTGCTCCTAAACTTGTATCTATGATAAGGGACAGCGCTGAACGGCATGTATTAAGAGTAGCGTACGAACCGCCTTGTGTTAATATTTCTGTGAGAAATGTTAAAACTTTAGGTATTGACAACTCATATATGTTTTCTCCATTACAATATGACCACCATTTTTTAAGTGCTGTTGTATATTGTTTAATAGTGTTTTGTGATAAAGAAGCTACCATGACTTCTATTGTTTCGTCAGGAATTAGTTTTCTCCGGAACGCTTCCCTGATAAGATGCAGGCTCCCAGGGAAAGGCTGTTGTACAAGGGGTGTAGTGTTCTGAAAGGTGATATTAACAAATCCTTTGATGGTATGAACTGTAACACTTCTGAAATTGCTAATTCAGCTATAAAAGGATACCAGGGTTGTGAGGTCCATAGAGGGAAAACTATGATACCTGTTGCCTTATCACAAATAATTTTTTGTATACATTTTGGAATTAACGAAAAAGGAGGAAAAGCATAAAATAAGTTGAATTTTGACCAGTCTATAGTAAAAGCATCAATATTCTCTGCATGTGGATCTCTATGCCAAGATATATATCTATGGCATTTTTTGTTTGCTCTGGTTGCAAACAAATCTATATCCGGTTCTCCAAATGCCTTAGTAATTTTTAAAAAAGTTTTATTACCTAATTCCCATTCTGAGTCTATATTTTTTATTCTGGATTCTTGGTCAGCTTCTTTATTTTCTTTTGACTTGATGTAAGAGGCAAACAACCATATTCTACGGACCTCACACCACTGCCATATACTCCTAGCTAAAGAATTGAGCTTTGGGAATTGTATACCCCCCATCCTATTAATGTATGCAATTGCGGTGGTATTATCTATTCTCAACAATATCTGACAAGAGTTTAAATCTTTGGCAAAACATTGTAAACCCAGAAAAGCAGCTAAAAGTTCTAGAAAGTTAATATGGTTTTCCTTATCTTTAAGAGTCCAAAAACCATTTGCAACTTTACCATTACAGTATGCTCCCCAGCCTGTCCTTGATGCATCTGAATTAATTTCCAAAGAAAAATTGTACTGCTTAATTAGATTTTTTGATATTTTAATTTGATTTTTCCACCATTTTAAATCATATTTACAGTCATCCTTGATGTTCATAATTGCATCAAAGTCATTTTTTGATGCACATAAAGCCTGATATTTTTGCTGTTCAAATGTTTTAGTGTACAGAAAACCATAAGGCACAGCTGGGCAACATGCTACAAGGGTACCAATAAGTTTTGCAAATTCTCTTATTGGACACTGATCCATTTTGGTATATTTATTAATCAATAAAGAAATTGCTTCCCTCTTCTTAGAAGGCACTGACAATGACATTTCTCTTGTGTTTACTATGAAACCCAAAAACTCTGCAATCTTGGTTGGCACAGTGACACTCTTTTCTCTATTTATAATAAAACCTAGGCATTCTAATAAACTTATGGTCACTCGACAATTTTCTAGACATTCCTGATAAGAACTACCAATACATATAATGTCATCGAGATAAACAACGGATTTGTAACCTTTTCTTCTAAGAAAATTTATAACTGGTTTCAACAACTTAGTGAATGTGAATGGAGCAGTACTTAGACCAAATGGTAAGCAGTTAAACTCATACATTATATTCTGAAACCAAAATCTAAGATATTTTTTATCTTCACCCATTGGGACCAAGAAATATGATTCTTTTAAGTCAATGGTACACATAAAATTATTTTTTGAAATCAATTTACAAAGTGTTCTTATGTCTTCAATTTTAAAATGATCTGTTGAAATAAATCTATTCAAACATTTTAAATTTAAAATGAATCTTACTTCCCCATTTGATTTGGGCACAGTAAAAATCTTAGAAAAATATTGTCCTTTTTCTGCTACACAGTTTGTAAGTACTCCAAGTTGTTTAAGTCTATTTATTTCTTTCAATATTATAATATTTTCATTTACAGAAAACTTTGAATTTTTTGGAACATAATCTTGGTTAGGAGCCTCTAAAAAGGGTATTTTATAACCTTTGAGCCAAGATAAGACAGTTTTGTCTTGTGTTATCTTTAGCCAGCAAGAATAAAAGTGCTTAAGTCTACCAGCAAAAGTATTTACCTCTAAGATTGTCGAACAGGTGCTTTGGCTGGAGGACGTTGTGGGGGTCTCGGCTTGTAGTGCTGTGGCTGTTGATATCTGCCCCCCCCCCCCCTGTTTGAACTGAGTCATACTTGCACGAGGAGGGCCCCTGAAGTTTCCCTGTTTCTTGGGATAATTTTGAGGCTGAGTTGGTCGATAAGATGAAGTATTCTTTCTATTAGTGTTATTTTGTTTCAAGATGGTGCCAGCAGATTTTTTAATTGCTGTGGCAGATTTGACATTGTCATTAAATTTTTCACCAAAGAGGAATTCATCACGCTCTTGGTTCTCAACTATCTTTCCTACATTTTTATCAAGATGTGGAATTACCAGCTTTTTTCTAATGATTGTGTCTTGATGATGGAGGTCTGTCAACAAGCGTGTAACATCACTGATAGTTGAAATTAGGTTTATCTTATCAACGTTCCCTTTAATTAATTTGTCTGTAGCAGACAGCAAGGCCGCTGTTGCGACACCAATTTGCTGTTGGCGGTCTTGGACTCGCTTGTCTCGAGATTTCATAGCCTCATTTAGAAGTCCTTCCAGCTCCTTGTTAAGTCTTGGTGCATCTAATAGCTTGATGTTAGTGGGTATCAAGTATTTCTTTAAAAGATCATCTTTCACATCGAGTTTAAGGCCTTTAGTAATAATATTTTCAACTCTTTTTACAAGCTCTGTATGAATTTCTGGCCCATATTCCCTTTCGGTGGATAGGGTTTGGCCTAGGGCCTTCATAATGGAATCATCCAACACTTCTACTATCACAGGGTCTTCTGTGTTATCTATACATTCAGCACCTAGAAAAAATATCAAACCATGTTTGATTTACTAACACAGCTACCAGCTGTACCTTATTACATGTATTGACTACAAGTATATTGCCAACAGCTACCAGCTGTATGTATTAAGGTATTAGGAGTATACATAGTGCCAACAGCTACCAGCTGTATGTATTAGATTGCTACCCATACATAATGCCACCCCGTGGCAATTTAGTAAAGAAAACTTTCCTTTACCAAAATTAATTTGGATTGACCTCACAGCCAGCGGCAGTGAGTCATGCAAGAACAGCGTTCTTTTGTAACAACGATAAACCCAGCAGGATCTCACTCCAGCGGAGTGCCTGTATGACGCGTAGCACGTGTCATAGAAAACAGGGGCGATCACTACATTATATGTTCTTCTTGTAAAAAACAACTTGCCTGCAAGCTCTGTGATGGGTATTTCGTTATCACCCGCATCACTTTCTGCCTCGCACGACGATAATGGTATTGGCGAATTTGGCGATGGCGACGAAAACTCCGGTGATGTTAAACGATTTTCACTCCTCTTATTTTTCTTTAATTTCTTTTTCAACTTTTTAATCTTTCTTTGGTACCTTTCTTCTTTGCATTCACACTTCCTTTTAGGCATTTTTAACGTTGAAAAAACTTCAATAAGAAGAATTGAAAAAAAACTAAGTTTTAATTCTGACAAGTACACACGGCGCGAAAATAATGAATGACTTACAGATATAGTGTTGACAGCAGACTGCCTTATTTCCGATCTGGATACGAAGCTTTTCGCTTCCTCTAAATATTCGCGGTACACACAATGCGAGGATTGTGAAACTACATAGTGAATATAGAAGATATCTCGGACTAAGCTTGAGTATAATATTATATTAGGGACGCCAGTTGTCTCCTAGCCAATTTGACGACACGGTAGGCGCAGTGGCGTTCAGCCACTTGATTGACTGCTGCGCTGCGTGTCGCGGGTTCAATCCCCGCACGGAACAAATATTTGTATGGCCTACAGATAGTTGTTCCGGATCTGGCTGTTTGGGAATGTCAGTTTAAATGTTTGTAAACGCACCCACGACACAGGGGAAATTCTTAGTATGGGAAAACCTTTTTAAATTAATAAATTGGTATACGTCCGCCTGTCTCTAAGATTTCCCTTCTTGTTCATGGAGAAGCATAAGAGAAAAATAAGCAGCAAAAAGACGTTTCTATTTTCGAACTTATGAAGTTTATCTTGGACATCACTGAAGTCCGCGAAGGAAAAAATCATGAGAAAACCTTGACTTATAATGAGTACAACACCGAAATCGCCAACCCGTCTTGAACAAACGTGGTGATAAATACTTGAGCCTTTCTCTGTATGAGAAGCGACTTTTGTTCAGCAGTGGTATAGAAATAGTCATCGGTAGTAAAGACTAACAAAAAACGACAAAAAATTCATTTAGATGCACTATATGTTCAGTTCATTCAAGGCTACATTAAAAGATTCTAGATATGGACTAACATCACGATTGTGAACTCCTAATCTTATTGGAGATCACGATTATTAATCATTAATCGTGCTGCTTAGATATGAAGTTGCTTTTATGGTTCCGCACGTCCAAAAGAAATAAACGGAACCCTTTTTTGGATCACTTTGTTGTGCGTCTGTCTGTCAAGACCCTTTATCTCTGGAATGCGTGGAGGTATCGAGTTGAAATTAAAACCATATACTTAATTAAATCTGTAGTCTCTTAGTGTGAAAATATCCCTCTAAGTCTACGCAGTCAAAAGATATGGCTGTTTATGTGGCAGGTTTGTACGGAACCCTTGGTGCGCGTGTCTGACTCGCTCTTTTTTGTAAGAACGTCAAGCACACTAAAAGTTACGACCTTAAAATTCTGGTTGTTTTAGAACCGTGGGTGTCTTTAAAAGTGTATAAATGATAGGAAAAGCTCCAAGAATTCCCCGATTCCCTTTTCATATAAGTTTGCAGAAGTTTCCTTTGCCGGTAAAAATCTGCAATCACCAATGCAGTCATAAATACCAAGGAGTTCGTATTAACCAGTACTATCTGAATAATAGGGGACAGATAGGCAGTCGCTCCATGTAAACTACTGGAATTTAGCTCGACCCGGTAAGACTGGAAGCTGGACCCCAACATAGTTTGAAAAAGGCTAGGCAGATGATGATGGTTATATCATCCTACTTATTATAATATTATAAATGCGAATGTTTGTGAGATGGATGTTTGTTACTCTTTCACGTCAAAACAGCTGAACGGATCTTGAAGAAATTTGGCACAGAGTTAGATTATTGTCTGAAATAACACAGGATGCTCTTTCTCGATCATTATACGCGGGCGAAGCAGCGGGTGCCAGCTAGTATCAAATAATATAGGTACCTTTGTAGCTCTTCAAACCTCTATGTCGGAACGCAAAAAACTGAGATTAATAAGTGTTTTTTTTGGGTCAGAATCTTCAAAAATAGAGGAAATGTCTAGGCAGATGATGATACTAAGTTTATTAGGAAACCTAAGTTTAGCAGTTAACATTCATAGACTGATAACGATTTAGCAATACTAATTGACATTGACATGACTTTGACACCTTTATCAGCACAAATGTTTGCGTAAATGTCAAAAGTATACGTCTAGTTGTGTTTAGGCATTGACCTCAAATATTAATTGTTATGTTAATTAAATAGGAGTCTTTCGATAAGTAATTTATAAGCCAAAATTTAATAACAGATTCTTCTCATAAAGGGATATAAGGAGGATTGATCGCCACGATTGCTCGTTTTGGTATCTAGTTTTCATATTCTTGATGTTTCCAAATTATATAAAGAGAGAAAATATATATTTGGCACACAAGTGAATACAATATAAAACAAAAAAAAACTGAAATCTGAACAATAAAAAATTAACAGCCACACCTTTCATCTCTCACATGAATTTAAACCTTTTTTTCATGTGTGGGTGAAACGGAGAACGTCAGCTCCTACCTTCCTTATAACCTTGCCTTTCATACACATCTGGTCATTCCATTTGTTTTTTTTTAACACAATATGGCGTTCTAAACGTCATCCTAAATCCAATATGGCGGACTTCAAAGATGGCGAGTTGATGGATAGTTATTTTTATGCTTTCCCATGACATGGATTTCAAATGAAAAGTTTTGTTAAGAAAAAATGATAGAATACCTAAGGGCTTTTTTTTCTTCAAACTATTTTTCACTAGCCAGAGAGAATTGGCGAAATTACGTAAAGAAACAAATAATAAGTAGATACTTTGTGGTCTTTGAAAAATTATCATAGAGGAAGGTCAGTATCTGTCATTCTACTTTATGAGTCAATAACCTAAAATTCACCGTGAAATATTAAAATTAAAAAGAAAACAATACTAAATGCATCGCGACACACATTTTCATTAAAATTATGTAAATATTAAACAAAAGCTCACGTTTTGAATACATTGGTGCACAGCTGAATAAATGACACCAGTTCCAATGAATTCCAATTGCACACTTTCAGCGTTTAATAATAATATAATGGCTGAAATATAATTATTGCACTTTTTAGGGATATTCCGAAAAAAAAATAGTTTAGAAAACAATAAAAATATGTTAAGTTAATAAAATTGTTATAAACATAACCTACATTAATGACTTCCTCGTTGGACTATAGTGGTCGCAATCGCAACTACTGAACATGGAGTATTAGGTTCGAATTCCGTTTTTTTTTTTTTTTAATTTTTATAACTGCGGATTTCCCAGTAGCAGCCACGTTAAATTAGTTGTGCTTAATTGCAATAGGCTGGCTCCCAATTACCTTGGACTTAAACAAAACTAGCGGAAAGTAGTTGTACTATTATTAGTACTACCTAATCCTTCATTAATGTCAATCAAACAGGCATGAGGTTATGAATTCTCAAAAAAAAAGAACTGAAAGTCATGTCAACCAAATATTGACTGACACATTCAAAAAATATTTTTCTATTTTGTTTTGACTCGTGTTTATTACGCTTATCAGTTTAAAAAAACAGGGTCAAAAACTGATAAAAATCTACAAATACAATAATAGATATCTGTTGAAATAGCAACATCAATGAGTTGCAAGCCAATCACCCCTTTTCCTTATCTGAGAGATAAGCCCACAAATTTCAGAATAACCCTTCGTATTTTTCATTAAAAGATCGAGTCTTCCAATAAGTATTTATAATGAGTACCGAATTTTGTCGAGTGCATCGTGTGTATGTGTTATTGTGTCAACTTTTGTTTTATTTTTGGAATTTTTCGGCAGTGTTTTGTTTTCGATAATGATTCCAAAAAAATCCGAATTTTTGTGGCGACCGTACGATATGTGTTTTAGTTACGATTTGTTATATTACGCGTTGCAGAGGTAATTAAAACTAATTTGATGCAAAAATAATACTGAAAACTTAATAAGCAACAACAATAAGGAAATGCTATATCTTTTCCTGACTTGAGGATCGAAGTAGGACACGTGGAGAGCCAAGTTCCTTCTTTTGGCCTTTGTGTTCCGGGACCGCGGTATCTCTTTCGAACAACCCGCAACCCCGGCAGACCCTACTGCTTTGCTGACATCGACACAGACCCGCGTCTACGGTGACCGGGAGTCGTGAATCCCGATGCTCGGTCGTCTCCCGCGACGGTTAGGTTGGTTTGAGGATGTTGTTGGCCCTAAATTGAGATAAAATATGATCACCTAGATCATATTTAAAACTATTATAGTTTTCAAGGAACTTTACATACGATAGATTTTGTTACTTGCTTTTAAAAAAACATTTTCGCTTAAGCAATGTTATAACAACTTAAAGGAAAATAAGAAACGGCGTTCAGTTAATTGTTATGTATTGATTTGAAATCTTGACAAGTCCTATCACTGAGGTTATTTTCTAGTGACCTAATTGCTGTTTCTCTCCCCAGGCTACCCCAGGAGGTGTGCGAGAAGGCGCCGGCGTCTTCATCCCCCAACCTGGCGGAACAGCCCCTGGACCTCAGTGCCAAGTCTACCTCCAGCACCAGTGGTACACCACCTCCTGACTCCAAGCATTTGGATAACAGGTAAGCGTCTGTCTAACCTATTTTATGATTGTGTTCAACTACAGATTCAAAATTTAATATCCAAGATTACTAAAGAAGCGATTGACCAGAGGATGCAAACGGCGAGACAGTTGGAAAGGAATGTAAAAAACGTTTACCCAACAGTCGGACAAAATAGGCTATTTGAAATGAAAACAGCTAAGAGTGAGTAATACTCTCGCACCGGGTTCCGTGCAAACTTGCGACGTACACGGCCATATCTTTTAACTGCGTAGACTTAGAGGACTTTTTCACAGCAAAGAGGGACCACAGACTTGAGTATATGGTTTTAATTACAACTCGATACATCCTCGCGTTCCCGAGATAAAGGGAGAAGAAGAACACATATAGATAGAGAGACCGACAGTCTGACAATAAAGTGATCCAATATGAATGCCGTTTTTCCTTTTTGTTTTCTTTAAAAAAACGTTGCCCCACACTAGGATTTCCCTTGTATCGTGGGTGCGTTTACAAACATTTAAACTCACATGCTCAAACAGCCAGACCCGAAACAACTATCTGCAGGTCATACACATATTAATTGTTCCGTGCCGTAATCGAACCCGTGACACGCAGCGCAGCAGTCGATCGCTGAGCCGTGTCGTTTTGAGGTACGGAACCCTTAAAAAATTGAATTAGACCGTTCCAGGCACTTTTGAATGTGCGAAAAGCGACTCTACATGTGAGACACCCTGTATGCGAATGCACATAATTAAACCAGCAAAATAAAAAAAAACAAAATCATTTATTTGAATGGGCAAGAAACTCCATGGACACTCTTTTAAATCAGAATATTGTTACAAAACCTTGGTTACATAATTTGTGTTAATTTGGTAAACTATGTGAGAACGATGTAGCAAGACGTGCACATTAAAAGTGTCCATAGTAAAACAGAAGGAATTTCAAAAATAAATAATTGATTCAAATTTAACACCCTATAATGTCAAACACTACCTTTAATTCCTCACTCAAACCATGGAAAAAGCCACTAGAAACATAAAAACTAATTGTAGCCATCAAAGTGACCGATTAGTAAAGGGGTTTATCACTTTAATCTAGGTAAACGTGCTAAATTGGATTACACATTAGCTGTTGGCCTTAATTTAATCTAAATGTGCGTTTAACTGCGTATTATATGTACACAACCTTATTTATTTGACCATTACAGGGATGAATTGTTTGTGATTGGACGTAAATTTGATCAGAAATATTCTGTTGGTAGCTGTTTTGATTCTTAATGCAAATTACTTAGTCATGAAAATATAAACTTTATATATTTGTAAGTGACGAAAATAACACCAAAATAATAAAACGCCTATCCCAGAATCGTACAAAGAGTTATAGCACTGATATTCTGAACAATAATCACGAACTCACCCGATCTTTAGGTTAAGCCGCGCTTGCCTGGGTCGGTCTGCCGATGGGCGACCCTCGTTACATACCGAGTTACCTCCGTGTCTTGGAACGCACGGTAAATTGTAGGTACCGGCTATCATTTGTAAATCTTTGACAGTTGATTCAGAGCAATTCAGTCAACCATGACATCGTATTACCTAGTACTAACTGGGTTGTGGAGGTCAGATAAGCAGTCGCTCCATATAAAATACTGGTATTCAGCTGCCGGTTAGTCTGGAAGCCGTTTGGGAAAAGGCTAAGCAAATGATGATATTAGGTCCTTACATATGAAATTGGCGTTTTGTATGGAAGGAACAAAAAGTCGAATATTTTTTAATATAATATATTTAATTAATCAAAGTATGAACCATTGTTTTCAATGCACTTTTGCCATCTTATAGGTAGTTCATTGATCCCTTTACTAAAAAAACCAGTCGGACGGGAATCAATAAAATCTTTGAAGGCGATTTGGACTGCCCCATCGGAGTTGAATTTTTTCCCTTGCAAAAAGTTATCCAAATTGCGAAAAAAATGGTAATCTGTTGGAGCAAGGTCCGGGGAGTACGGAGGATGTCTAAGACATTCCAATTCAAGCTCTTCTAATTTGGTAGCCGTCTGTTGCGCAGTGTGTGGTCTGGCGTTGTCGTGAAGCAGCAGTGGCGTGGAGCGATTGACCAGCCTTGGTTGTTTAGCCGCTAGCTTTTCCATCATGGTTTGTAATTGCTGACAATAGACATCAGCTGTAATAGTCTGGCCAGATTTGAGAAAACTGTAATGAACAATACCGGCACTAGTCCACCAAACGCTTACAAGTAACTTTTTTGGGGTTAATTTTCGCTTGGGGCAGGATTTGGCTGGCTGGCCAGGATCCAACCATTGCGCTGAGCGCTTCCGATTATCGTAAAGAATCCATTTTTCATCACAGGTAATGATTCGGTTTAAAATACCTTCATTGTTGTGCCGGTTCAGTAATGTAACGCAGCAGTCGACGCGCGTTTGCCGGTTTGCTTCAGTCAATTCGTGAGGTACCCACCTTTCAAGCTTTTTAATCTTCCCAATTTGCTTCAAGTGAATTAAAACAGTTTTATCACTAACATCGAAGCCTGCAGCTAACTCGGACGTGGTTTGCGATGGGTCCGCTTCCACAATAGCCTTCAATTCTCCATTATCAACTTGGGTCTCAGGCCGTCCACGGGGCTTGTTCTGCAGGTCGAAATTTCCAGAACGAAAACGTTGGAACCAAAAACGAACTGTGTTTTCTTTTGCAACATGACCGCCATACACATCATTCACCCTTCGAGTCGTTTCCGCAGCACTAGTGCCACGGCGGAACTCGTACTCGTAAATAATGCGATATTTTAAATTTTCCATTTTGTAAAATGAGTGACGCAAACAGAAAAAACAGAAGAAAAAAAACAAATGAATGACGGTCATCGAAGCACAAATACATGAGTAAATAGCTGTACAAATTTGAATTTGGAATTCCTTACCAAAGAGGAGAAATTCGTGATTAAAGTGGCCAGTACGAAAAACGCCAATTTCATATGTAAGGACCTAATATTAAGAGGTTATTATTTAAAGTATTCATTTCGACCCATCCTTTTAAAAACTCAGGAAAATAAAACATAGAGACATTTGAAAATAAAAGATCTATTTTCTTTCCTATAAGGTATCGGGAAATACGAACGAAGCCGGCTTAAATAGATTAATGTCTGGAAACGACATCCTCTTTGCTTATTTTGTGGGGAATAATGATCTGATTAGCTAGTTTTTTTTTTTTGTTTAAATCGATACTCAAACCCCTTGGGCAGTGTGGATCTGAGTTTCTTTATATATGAAACGTGGTTTTTGTTAGCCGTGGTATAAAAATGTTAATTTTATATTCTAAGATAGCATCGTGTCGGTTTTTAAGTTTTCGTACCTTGATAGGATCCCCTATAGGATTACTTATTGATTGCTTTTACTCTGGACGCTCTTAAGCCCCGTTCCAATAAACAAAAACGACTCGTTTTGCTTACGGATGGTAGTACTTTGACATAAGTTCTATGAGACTTATGTCAAAATCTTACTATCCGTAAGCAAAACGACTCGTTTTTGTTTATTGGAACGGGGCTTAAATGTGCTCGGTTTCCTATCCACTCCACATGTATGTATTTTAATAATCTCAACATGTGTCCATGATTTTGTAAAAATATTATGATTTAAAAGAGTGTCCATGGAGTTTCTTGCCCATTCTTCTCCATAGAGATCTACGCTTTGGAATGGGCAACTACAGTACTTGCACAAGTTATTATGTCTTGTGACTGGGACTGTATTTATTTTAATGGTCTCATTGAAATAAATGCTTTGAGTTTTAGTTTGAGATTACTTTGTTGTCTGTCTGTCAAGACCTTTTACCTAAGGAACGCGTGAAGGTATCGAGTTAAAATTAAAACCAAATACTCAATCTACAATCTGTGATGACAAAATCAACTGTTAATGGTGATACAAAAACGAAGATTTAAGATATGCGTATAAATCCTTGATTAATAAATTACGAAATTTTATAAAGAGGTTAGTTAAATGTGAATGATTTAGAACCTTATTGTTTCGTCTTGTAAAATCTCGGGTTTCAAAGAAAGGTATAGATATTCAAATAAGTAATATGTAAGCTATATAGGTATGTACTAGAGCTGCAGATGTTGTGAACTTGTGAGAGAGTATTTCTTATTTCAACAAGGTTGTCTTAATCTTATCAGTAGCAATTTATGTAACCCAATAAAAGTTTGACTTTGTCTAGATGCTAGTCTTTGCCAGGATTTTCCTATGACTGTTTTATGATCAGCACAGGTGGTCCTGTCACACAGGTAATCCAATCCCAGCTCAAGACCAGAAACTAAAAATCACTCTAAAAACTCCACCAGCACTTTTACAACGTCATGTAGCATTAACAATTCTCCACGCTACCGCCACAGCACCATTGCTCATAACACGATCACATTCGCAATGGACTGGTAATAATCTTACTTCCTATTGGAACCTACTTGGATAACTCAAACAATAGCAACGTGAACGCACCCATTAAAACACGAAACTTTGAACGATCGACGCGGGTCAATGAACTTTTGACAGCTAACGCCGTCACTTCCACAGATGTTCATTTGACGCCATTTTATCGCGACATATTCATTAAAAATAATATGTCATTGTTTAATTTGTTTTGTTGTTTATTAGTTTGTATCGGGTTCTATTATTTTGATGGCTGTTATCTGAGTCGGTGGGGAGATATGGTTTGTGGGAGTTCTCATGAATCTAACTGAATTATTGAGGTCTGGGAGCCATCACCGCTTTTAGTTTTTCTGTTAATTTTAATGACGGTTATAGTTTCAAGAAGGCTTGCTAACTATCTATTAAATTCAATGGAGGTAAAGAATCTCTTATTTAACAAGACTTTTACAATGATTACAAAATGTTCATACAAAATTATCCTCCGCATACTATTCTATAAGCCTTACAAAGACTAGCATAACTCAAACTCAAAAGCATTTATTTAAATTAGACTACTTTTGAACCTTAAAAAAAACAATCAGATCAAGCTACAGTCCCAGTCACAAGGCATTACAACTTGTGAAAGTACCTAAAACAGTTGCCCATTCCAAAATTTAAATCTGTATGGCGAAGAATAGACAAGAAACTTCATAGACAATCCTAAAACATCTCAACCATTTCATTTCACATCGCCGTTAAAAATAAACCAACAAATTGACAGCAGTCAGTCTCCAGCATAGTTTCAAAGTCAAGGAACCCATATCTACGGCAATGTCAATGCTCCAGTTTAGCTGTAACAACATTGCAAAAGGCACAACGTTTATCGCAAAGTCTACGTTCAAAGACTTCTTATTATTTACTGAATCACGCGTGATGAAATAAGAAATTTCTTTACTTTTTATGATAACTCCTTTAAGTGTTTGTTCCTTGTTATTTTTTTTTAAATGCGCAGTTTAAAAATATTGTTTTGTTCTCATATGAGGTGTTCTTTGTTTTTATCTTAAGGTTGGGGAAATAGTATTAACGAGATTAGAAAGGGTTTAGTTTAAGATGTTGCACAAGATTTGGCAATGGTGTCTTTTCTGTTGTCACAAACTAAAACTACTCTAAAAAATCACTAAAATTTATTTTGTTCTTGTCAACCGACGTTTCCCCTTTTGAAATTGATAAAAGTGACAAAACTTTATTATAGTTTGACAGTAGGTATTAATGATATTTTAGTAACGCAATTTAGAGAAAATCGCAATCTCACTATTCTAAAATTGTCGTGTTTCAGCAAAAAATATGTTTGTCAAGCTAAATCGGACGGATACCTAATCGCGACTAAAATGTATAATAAAAATAAATGTGATTAGGTAGATATGTCATTTTAATCTTAGTCTAGTTTAATTTGGTGGTTCATAAAAATGGCTACCAATGTCAAATTATTATAGTGCCAAATCATTTCGAGGTGACACAGGCTGCAGGCTTCTCTTGCTTCACTACACTGGAGTGTTTCCTACAGATTGTTTCCCGGGTTTTTTTTACCCTACTGTTCATCTATTTTACACACTAGGCCACGAATCTTGGTCACACTTTTGGTTTTACCCAGACTTACCTATCCTGGTTTCTGTTGCCTAAAACATCAGCATTTAAAGAACTCTATCCTCAAGCAAATCTAACCTTAAAGCCTTTAAACATTCTCAGTCTTAGTAACAGTCTAACCATTCCACATCTTCATCATAATGAAACTGTAACAATCTCACATTCTACGCCAAACCACTGCCATCTAGCGGACATAACCGGTAAAACAGGTTCCCTCGCAGATCTTATCAAAGCACAAGTGTATGCACCTGTTAAAATCACTTACTTTTGTTCTTAAAGACATTTACGAGGGGAAGAGGGAAGGGAGGGGGTTTTAAAGGTACTTATAGAGTAGCACCAGAGTATATTTCCAATAATGAATACGACATTGAAGAGCTTTACTCCGTGCAATTGCGTTTACGTGTTCCGAATGCATTGAGGAAAAATATAGGAAGCGTTGTAGTAGTTTTGATGTATTTTGTCCTTATTTTCATTTGAATGTACTTTTACAAGACTTGGAGTGAGCAGAATTACATTTAGGAACAGACTTTTGAAAAAAGAGCAACTTTACACAAAGCTTCCAAATTGCTGGTCGAAGACCCTCTCTTCGTTAATAAGTTTCGGTGGTGGCCCATTGAATAAATTTTATTTTTGATTATCTTTGATTGCCAATTAAACAGTACTTTGTCTAGATGCTAATATACCACCAACGAAGAATCCACGTTGTCAGACAAAGAATCGATATGACACAACACAATAATACAATCTTTTCCAATTCATTGACCCCGCTAATATCCCGTCTTCAACAAAGTTATTAAACTCATTTGCTTCTGGATACTATTCATATAAAAAGCCAGTTCGAACCGATGTTATACACAATACCAAATCGATAACTGAATAAATTCATTCTCTGGGTCTGCGATCTGGGTCGCATGACTCGCCAAAACAAATAAAAATGCACCGATAGTCTGTTGGAGCATCGACCTTGCATCCTCGAACACACACAGCCAAGCAAAAACATACCCTACCACCCAACAACACAACTGAAACTCCTCTGAAACCCTCCTCGAAAAATAAGAAAGCACAATTCAAGATGAAACCGAAGACGACAGCTGCACCCAATAAATTTTATACCCTATTAAAAGGTAGTAAAGTTGAATTTCGTTTAGTGTGTGAGGGTAGGGTGTATGATAAAGATGCATTCATAGTGGTCCGTTATCGGCGAGACCGAGAGTAAATATTTCGCATTTCGCGTTATCTAGGATTAAAACGGCGTCGTACGGTTTTGAAATATTGAATTTAGACGATTGCGGGCTGTTGACCAGACCCATTTGTGAGTCAGAACATTGTCACCGTCTCATCGTATCATAAGGACACGAGTCTGACGAACGAATTCACTTTCGAACGAACGTTGTGAACAAAAAAGATGAGAGGTTCTTTTTTCTTTTGTGTCTCAGAATTTCGTTCAGTATGCAAAGTATATTGATTTATCCCGTTGCATATTCAGGACAGCGTCTACATTCTTCTGAATTCTTTCGGGTAGAAAATGATATTTATGAAGATATTATTTTAGCTCACGAAGTAGTTTCATTTTAATATTTGTGTGGGTGTGATGTCTAGATGGAACTACAAAGCGAGGGTTCAAATTTTGAACTATGTTCTTTGGAAGACATCTGGGCGAAGCAATAAGTTTGATTGATAACTTCTTCAAATCATTTGCATTACATATCTAGTCCTTTATTACTTGCACACGTTTCCAGCAATTGCGACATTCCGTATTTCCTTCCACCCTTGACCCTCATGATATTTAACTGGATGTTCATGTTACTTTACTTTTGTTGTAGATTGAAGCGAGCAGTTCACGAGATCGCCAGCAACAGTTCTGGTCGCCGCGCGTACACTGAAGAGGAGCTCCAGTCAGCCGTGCGGGACATCCAGTCAGGCCGGCTGGGCACCCGGCGCGCCGCCCTCATCTACGGCATCCCGCGTTCCACGCTGCGCAACAAACTCAACAAGTTCGGCTCCGTCGTCGAACATGCCGATTCCGACAACGACAGCGATGTCGACCGTGCCGACTCACCTCCCTCCGTCATCCTCAAAATACCCACATTTCCCCCACCCGACGACAAGAGCCCATCCCCGGCTGGACAACACCAAGGCCCCATAGCGCCTATAACTCCGATGCTCCCCACGGGACAAGGCTCACTCAAGCCACCCTCACAGCTGTTGCTCCCGCCCTCAGTCTTCGCCGACCCTCCCTCAACACAACACCTCTTCACGTCCCTCAGTGACGTCATCGCTAAAAGCATCAGCCAAAAGTTCCAGCAACCTTTAGATAGGCCGCACCACCAGCACCAGCCCAGTGATCTGATGTATGCGCGAGGTCCAGACCGACATGTGTCAGTCATCAAGACTCCGCCGGACAACCAGCGCTACCCGGCGCCCGGCAACTCTAAGCAGATGCCCAACAACAACGGGCAGCCGGCCGCCGGAGGCAAGGGTACGCGGCCCAAGCGCGGCAAGTACCGGAACTACGACCGTGACAGTCTGGTGGAGGCGGTGAAAGCGGTGCAGCGCGGGGAGATGTCCGTGCACCGCGCCGGGTCTTACTACGGCGTGCCGCACTCCACGCTCGAGTACAAGGTGAAGGAGCGCCACCTCATGCGGCCGCGCAAGCGCGAGCCCAAGCCGCCGCAGGACGCCGGCAAGCCGCAGCCGCCCAAGCCACCGCCGCCCAAGCCACCGACGAAGCCGTTCTCTAACGGACTCAACGGGCCGGAAGCTCCGGGCTACCCTCCCGGCTACCCGTTCTGGCCGGGCGGCGGGTTCGCGCCGCCGCCCGCCCCGGACCTGTACGCCTCGCACATGATGCGCCGCCTGCGCGAGGAGGCGCCGCCGCCGGCCAACGGCTCGTTCCTGGAGGGCATCATCCGCTCGTCGCTGGAGCGGCCGGCGCTGCTGCAGCGGCTGGCGGCCGCGCCCGAGCGCCGCGCCGCGCCCGACGAGCCCCCCGCGAGGCGCGCGCGCCTGGGCAGCGGCGACCAGGCGCTGGCGGCCGACATGCGCGAGGCCGTGCAGCGCCTGCGCGCCGACAAGCTGCGGCCGCGCTCGGGCACGCCCACCCCGCCGCCCGCGCCGCCGGCCGAGCCCCCGCCGCCCCCCGCCGCGCCGCCCGACCGCGCCTAGTGGCGCCGCGCGTCCCGATCTCCTCAGTCTTTGTGATAATATTATGTAAAGTACATTCCGCCGGCTCGCCGACCCACGCTAGTGCGATACGGCCCGCTGAGGTTTGTCGTCCGAGACTCGCGTATCCGTGTATACTGTTGTAGTGACAATAACTTAGTCGCAGGCTTCTCCTCGTATCGACGTGTGTCGGGTGACTCGTCGCTCTCCGTGACAGTATGTAGTGTCTCCTCTTTACGTTTCCGTTTCCTCGGTCAGTCCGGACAGTCCTCACACACACGTATCCACATCGACACATTATCACCAAATATCACAATAGTTACCTAAAAGTCACAACCAGTTCAATATATCACAGCTTTACTAATGCAATATCACAATATTATAATAGTGTTTAGTGTCCCATGACAGAGATTCGGATGCCGTCGGTTGTGGCTTGCAGTCGCGTTGATGTACCTAACGTAAACATTAATCACTAATCTTAAAATTAGTTCGAGTAGGTACCTAGTATGAACATTCTCGTTTTCTGTAACTCCTCGCTTACGTGACGCTCGGTCACAATCCGTTTACTTTGTCTTCTAAATTCAAATTAGATCGAAACCTTTGTAGGGTAGAACGACACTGCACGTTGCAAGCGGCGCCAGGGTTGTCCAAAATTCACGCAAATCCAGAGAGCCTGAAATTTTGACCTTGTTTTTAAGTAAAAGACAACCAAAAGTTAACGTTATAAAATTAACTATTTAAAATAATTTTTAAGTAAATAAAAAAAAACAATGTAACAAATTAATTATAAAGCTAGCTATGAGTGTAAATGTTATCGATTTTTAAGTGAACTATTGCAGATTTTGTGCGGTGTTTTTATAATTAGATAGGTAATATATTGAATGAAATTATTAGCGCTATTGGCGGGTAGTGCGGTTGTGGTATTGTTGGTCGCGTCGCGCGTCGTGTCGCGTCGCGTTGTCGCGTCGTCGACAGGCGGCACTGGTGGTAGACAGCGATGGCGTCTCAACCGTCAGCTGGGCTTCGCCTTCACGGAGCTATGTTCGGACTTATGTGCAATTATTATTTTGTATAAAATAGTAATTTTAACTGTGTCTAAGCTAACACGTGGATTTCCATATTACTGAATGTGATATTTAGGTATTACGAGTGCGGTTTGATCACGATTTGACGACCTGCGGGGACCGCCGGGCCCCATCATTATATACACGTACGTACATTAAATACATCTAGTGAACTTATATATTTTATGTACTATTATTGTATCTTAAGAAGATAATATTCTTATTTTTCATGGTCCAAGTTTTAAATGTTTTATCGACTATACAAAATGTGGATAATCATTATTATATTCTTGTCGACTTTAAAAATTTAAATTAGCCCAAAAATCCTCAAAAAAAATAATTGATATCTTCAAATTTGTGAAATTTTTTGGTGTTCAATCAAAAATATATTATGGAAGTACGAGATGAAAATGTATACGCTCTCCCAGAATTAAATTTAGGTAAAAACTATTTGGATATAAAATTATCATACGATACTTATTGTAAGATATGTGTACATGTGCGCCTCATGGAAATTAAGAAGTCTTTGTATTATGTATGTAATTAAAATATACATAATTATATTATATACAAGTTAACATTTAATGTCGTACATTTTTCTTCGGAGACCACAAGTGATGTGCAAAATAGAAGTACATGAGATTGTCCTCGACATTTCATCATCATATTCTATTAACTATATTATCCTTTCGGACCGAAACAAAACAATTTATTATATACAAGTGATATTTGACGTCATTATCCAAAAACAAATACATATCCCTATGGCGAGATGTCGAGCTCTCTCACTTACAGGTAAAAAAAAAACAAAAATTTTTATATTCAAAATTTTAAACTAGTCGATAGCATGTCTTTCACTTTTGTTTCTCTGTGCATAATTTTCGACGTCTTTTTAGCATTTAATCTTAAAAAAGTTAATCTATAAACGTTATGTGCATTTATCTGAGTGATGAGTACTTTTGTATATTGAAAACAAATATAAGATTATTTACCGTCGTGTTGACATCCCTACCAGACCGCATTTCGAAAAATTTGAAGTGTTAAAAATCGAACAACTTTTTTTTTCTCAAAAATACGTACACGAATCTGTGTGTTATGCCTGACATTTGTTGATATAATAGCTTAAAACAAAACGGTTATTTTGTATAAGTTTGTACAGACATAGGATGGGACAATTTGCAAAGAGAATTTAGATAATATTCAACATTCCGATTAGAATGTTATTAGATTTTTTTAGTTAATAATATAACTATTTTTTTTTTCATCGGGAACAAATAATTATGTTGTTTAATCTTATTTTGTAACGTTAGTTAATTTTTAAGTGGCTTAATTTTATAAAAATAACCTTTATATATGATTAATTTGTCATATTATATTGAAATGTTATACATTCATTGTTTTTGTGCAAAGTGTTTGGGGTTCTATTCCCGGTTAAAGAGAGTTGCGACTGATATGTAGTAGAAAAAGCCGAGTGCTGGGGCACTGGCTCGGTCGGTACAAATGGTATACACCGCCTTAACACTTAAAAATGTTATTAACAGTGATCTCTACTACTTAAAATAATCATCAAGGCGAGGCGAGCGAGGGAATCCTAATTAGAGAAGCAAGCTCAATAACGCAGCGCGCTAAATAACGTGTAGCACGCTAAATAACGTAGCGCGCTAAATAGCATGCTAAAATGATCAGTTAAAATAATTTCCGTAACGTTGATTATTTTTTGAGAAAGACAGAATCAAAACTGTTGTTATCAAATCACATGAAACCAAAGAAGTAACAAAATATTTACAACAACAAAATAATGCCTCCGTTCAAATACCTCATTTCAAAATAGCGATGCAAAGTTATACCATAATCTTGAAACACATTTCATTGGTGACATGTAGTTTGGAAACAACAGACTTTTTTGAACACTGAAGAGGTCACTGGTTTATTAGTGAATCATTTTTATTGTATATTGTTCAATCATTTTTCCACATAGTTTAAGAATTTTAGTTAATATCGTAGTGTACTTTTCAATTAAATAGGTAGTCCGTAGCAATTCTTTAATATTTTCTTGTTAATTTTTTTTCGTAAATGTAATAAATTCTCCGTAAGGGTTAGGTTAGTCTTGAACGGTCCTCAACTGGTCCAGGAACAAAAGACAATGAAGGGAAAGTTGCATTTTAATTAAATCATTAATTAATTATATATATCTTTATGTGACCGCGGCATTGCTACTCGTATCAGATACGTCTATTCATGTACACGTATCCGATCGAACTGCAAACAATAACACAATTTTTAAATTCGACTTTCGAATTACAGAATTCGATCTTTGAATTTGAACGTTTACGTTCGCGAGTTACTCGTAAAAGACATTGCTAGGATGCTGTTTTAACAAAGCATTTTTATGGACACACGTTGTTTGTACCTAACTTCGGGCCGGTTACCAACTATACACCGTGTCACCGTGTTTGTTCGATCATACGGGAGAATTGTTAAACTTAGTATTCTACTTAAACACTGTGTCTATCTGTGTATAGTTGCACGCCGACGTTTCTGTAAATGTAAGAATCACCTATTGTCGTCACTAATTGTTTTCCCTTGTACATCTTGTATGTATTTCTAGATGGTTAATTTTAAAACATTAATTATTATTGTACTATTATTACAATAATTGACTTATTATTATTGACATTTAGCATTATCGTGGAAAGGTATAGAATATTGAATGAAAGTTTTTTTAATGTCTTGCTAGACACAGTTCGCGAATGTTCCACATTCGTGTTATTTTTTTTTATAAAAAAATTATGTACAACAAGAAGCATTTAATTTTAGAAATATTAAATACCTATAATGTTATAAATTTATTGAAACCGATAGCGAATCAGGTATTTGCTATCTTGATGTATTTATTTTGAATGAACGCTTAAAAAAATACTACATCACACTGCTGAGGAACATTTTCTTAAAATGTTTTCTTTGCAACATTCATTATTGGGATTCTTTTTGTGATTTGAAAATGAAATCAGTTAGGTAATGGACCAATATATAAGCTAGATAAAACTGTTATTTCCTAATGAATCGATAAAGGCTCACGTTTTTTTTTATAATATATAAACTGCGAAATGAGCTAACAAGATCAAATTATAATATTGTTATTTAATTATTGAGTACAAGTTTTAATGAAATATTTTTTTTTCAATATACCTTACTCGCCTCTTTATTTTTTGTTATTTTGTTCCTTTAGTTTTTATTATTATTGTTTAAATCATAAACAGATGATTAGATTTCGAGTTTAATTTAAGCGACTCATAATTATTTTTATTATAAATTATAAAAATATTATATATCTTTCAATTCCTCAGTAAGAAAAGTGATGTTTATAGGTTATTTCAGAACCCATATCATGAACGAACGAAAATCGTAAAAAAATTGGCGAATAAAATGTGATTGGCACACCACAACTATTGTATTAAATCTAGTCAAATTTTTAGGATGGTGAAAAAAATTGAGAAGCTAAGCTTACGAAGATTCGACTGAATTTTTGATAAAAAAAAAATTAAACAAACGTCCAAAACTGTCGCTTGGCGACTTAAAAAAAGTTGATTTGAAATTGTGGAATTGTAGCCGATGTTTGTAAAAATACTGTTTTCTTACTTATACTGTAACTTGAATAGGATGATTTGAAGTGAAAAAGTAATGTTTTTTCATATGTAATGTCCTTTTTATCTATAGGATCTTTATACCTTACGTTAAATATCATAATGAAATGTCTGGTTAGGCAGGTGTAATGACGTGCGAGGATATTTAAAACCTGTATACAATAAATTTCTTTCATTTGTTGAAATTTTTATTGTTTTATTTCACGCACAAGCCTGTTAGTAGGAATTAGCATATCTAGTGCATCTAGGTACAATCTTAGTACTTATCTAGGGAAGGCGACAACTGCCTGTTCTGTAATTTTAAAAGACAGCTGACTACATGTCACTTGTTGTTTTGGTAGGAACTAAAGTTCTCATGAATATTAATGCAAATAGGTACTTTCTCATACTTACATCATCTGCCTAGCCTTTTTCCAACTATGTTGGGGTCGGCTTCCAGTCTTACCGGATGCAGCTGAATACCAGTTTTTTACATGGAGCGACTGACTATCTGACCTCCATAACCCAGTTAGAACTGGATAATATGGGGTATCCCCCTTGGTAAGACTGGTTGTCAGACTTTCGGGACACTGAATAGCTGTAACGACTGTCAAAGACTACCTTCTCATACCTACACCTCTCCTAAACACTTTCGGGAAACAGGCGCACTGATAAACAAGGTGTAACATAATTAAACGATGTTGTAACACAACATCTCATGTGTGGTCTCTCGGACCATGAAACTGAACAACATTTTAAATAAACAAACTTCAAAAAAGGAGGAGGTTCTCAATTCGACTATGTTTTTTTTATGCACCGTCAAAAGCAATTTTTTTTTAATCGAAAGTATATACTACCGAAGGGCTATATATGTATATGAGCTGTATCTATATTGCTTAGGTAATTTATGAGTTATGTTTTTAAAATACATATGTTTTCTTCTAATGTACATGGACGACATGCTAATATGTCTAAGTGGCAATGAAAAATTAATTACACAATATGTTTGAGGTACCTACCATCATACCACAACTAAAAAGGAAATTGGCCAAAAAACCTACTTAAAAAAAAACCGTCTTATAGTGTTCTTTTTGAAAATCGGTTTTTTACATGTTCTGCGAGTTCTTGAAATTATCAATAATAAATGGGACTTTCTACAGCAATTAAAAAATAAATAAAAGTCATTTATTTCAGGTAGTATCTACACCCACAATTACAATTATACATTACAAATCAAAAATTCCTTACTTAAGTATAATATTATAAAAGCGTAAGTAACTTTGTTTGTTTGTTACCTCTTCACGCTTTAATGGCTAAATTGATTTTGATTAATTTTGGTACAGAGATAGTTGGGAACCAAGAGACGGAAATAGGCTATTTTTTTAAAAAAAATAGTGGGATGTGAGGGAGACAGAGGGAAGAAAAGGGAAAACATAGCGTTGCTATTACCAATCAATAAAGCGCAAGGGGAACTGTGTTACCCCGAATTTAACGCGAGCGAAGCCGCGGGCAAAAGCTTATAGTACAAAATACAACAGAAAATATATAGGTACGACTTAGACATTATTATTATTCAAGTTTAAATACAATAATTAGACAAATTACAAATCACAAATATTTTTATCATTAAATCGATCAGCTGAACCACATGTACCTACCTACCTACTTAATGGAAAACTGAAAACGTTATGAATGTTCTTAAGTCATGAAACAAAAGGCGTTCTAATCCATAGTCTGGTCACACATGGCAAGTCCCATGCGGTCTGTTACCATGTTTGTGTGCAATTAAAAATCTCCAACTCATCCTTCAAAAGTCAGTAGGAAAATTCACCAGTTATGGCCCAGGATTTTCATAAAAAAAATACTTAATTATAAATCAGTCTTTATTGACAAAAGTGGACGCAGAGACATAGTTCCGGGGCAGAACTTGCGGTGAGATCTTAGAAAAGTAAGTATGAATTAATAGCGTAAGTATTACTTACAGAAAATTTGAGTTGATAACGACTACGAAAGAATTAGATTTTGACGGCACGGTTGGCGCAGTGGCTGAGCGATCGACTGCTGCGCTGCGTGTCGCGGGTTCGATTCCCGCACGGAACAAATATTTGTATGACCTGCAGATAGTTGTTTCGGGTCTGGGTGTTTGTGTATGTGAGTTTAAATGTTTGTAAACGCACCCACGATACAGGAGAAATTCCTAGTGTGGGGCAAAAAAAAAAGATCATATTCCTTATTCCAATTTATTTTCAATACACGTCAATGAGAACTCGCTATTATTGCGCTACGATTAGGTTTAAAATGCAATGTATTTCACACGTGGTCTTTTTTTTCTCATTTATCGCTATGGGGGCTTTAATTTTTTTCTAATTACATCACGGATGACAATAAACAACTGCTACAATAAAAATAGTCAGCGGTGATTATCTTTTTTTAGAATAAAGGAGGCGCATGTTTTTGACATCTTCATCCTTACTATAATATTATAAAAGCGAAAGTGAGTTTGTTTGTTTGTTACCTCTTCACGCCTAAATAGCTAAACCGATTTTGATGAATTTTGGTAAAGAAGTAGTTGGGAACCAGGAGACGGACATAGGCTATTTTTTTTTTAAAAAAAGAGTGAAAATGAGGGAGAAAGAGGAAAAACCAGGGAAAACTTAGCATTGCTATTACAATAAATAAGGCGCTAGGGCAAAAACTACAGGTACCTAGCAGGTACATGCAAACCAGAAAAGGGGAACTGTCTTATCCCGAATTTAACGCGGGCGAAGCCGCGGGCGAAAGCTAGTATTTAAAAAAAAATAAGTATTGTGTTTATAAGATAAGATTTTTATTTCGCAAATATACAAGTAAAGGTGTTACAATATATAAAGAAACAGCCATATTTATAAATAAATATCTTGGGACAACTCACACACGGCTATCTGACCCCAAGCTAAGCAGAGCTTGTGTTATGGTAACCAGACAACTGATATACATACTTATATAATTTATAAATACATACATATTATAGATAAATCACACCCAGACACAGAACAAACAATCATGCTCATCACACAAAGTTTGTTTGTGGTGGGAATCGAACCCACGACCTCCGGCTCAGCAGTCAGGGCCACTAACCACTAGACCAACAGGCCCGTCAAATAATATTTATCAACAGAATATCTCAAATAAACCTGATCATCCTTGATCGAGCGCAGGGCGTTGGCGGTTCGGGGCAATATGCTCGCCCGTAGGTTCGCTCGCTGCACGACAGACGTCAACGTGCTGTCAATCCTTCTACTCGAGCGGCGTATGGGTGTCATATACGAATCGAGCTTACAACGTCCTGCGTGTACAATACAACAACGCTTTCAGGATGCTGTTGCGGTTGCCGCGGCGTTGTAGTGCATCAGGAATGTTTGCTGCAGCCCACACGGATGGCTTCCATGCCATCATGCGCAAGAAAGCGGCTTCCTTATTGCAACGCTTGCGTAACAGTCGTAACGGCATCCTGAAAATGATTGCTGGTAGGCCCGACTGTCCCATTCAAGGGCACTGGGTGAAGTTAGCCATAGGTTTGTGTAATTAAGTAGTACTAATAACACTAACATAGCATATAAGCATATTCTGTTTCGAATTCACTAACAAATTATGGATTCTTCTGGGTCTGAAATAAAGTTTTTTTTTTTTTTTATTTATAAAATAACTAGCTTTCGCCCGCGGCTTCGCTCGCGTTAAATTCGGTATAACACACCAAGCAGACCTGCAGTTTTTGCTCTTGCGCCTGATGGATTTGTAATAGCAACGCTAAGTTTTCCCTTCTCTTCCCTCGTTCTCCCTTATATCCTACTTTTTTAAAATAAAAATTAGCCTATGTCCGTCTCCTGGTTCCCAACTATCTCTGTACCAAAATTCATCCAAATCGGTTTAGCCATTAAAGCGTGAAGAGGTAACAAACAAACAAACAAACAAACAAACAAACTCACTTTCGCTTTTATAATATTAGTAAGGATTTGCTAATTACAACAAATTGACATTTAGATCAGTTCTAAATTCAAAAATATTTTGAATTTATTATTTTTAATAGGCATTAGACGGTTTTATAGCATTTGAGAAAACTTTAAATGTCGGTGGCGTCTCAGCCACGCTACCAATTTGCAACTTAAGTGATCAATGGCGTTAAAAAGTTTTATCTAAATGGTTGACAGCTAGAAACTTGAGAACACCGTGACAAATATATATTCACCTTTTAAACGCCACTGTCACATTTATGTGACAAACATGCGCGTGCCTTGGATGCCAACGACACAAATGAAACATAGATGAGACGGCATGTTTGGTCAGTAGCTGAGCGATCGACTGCTGCGCTGCGTGTCGCGGGTTCGATTCCCGCACGGAACAAATTTTTGTATGACCCATAGGTAGTTGTTTCGGGTCTGGCTGTTTGTGTATGTGAGTTTAAATGTTTATGAACGCACCCACGATACAGGAGAAATTCCTGGTGTGGGCAAGGATTAAAAAAAAAGTGTCAAAAATTGAAGTAAAATGAGATGTTTGGCGTAGAGGGCACGTGCGTGTTTTATGCTCACGGCGTTCAAAAAGTTAAATGTCTTCGAATTTTTTAATGAACCCGAATGACACCGTTTTGTACGCCGTTATTTGTCCAATATTATAATAATTGAATGTGGTAAATGCATAAAATAAATTATCATACTAGCTTAATATAGGTTAAAATAACTAGAGATATTTAAAAAAAAATAAGTTTGCAATACTTTTCTGACGATGCTTATTTTATTGTTCAGTAGTGTTAATTGAACGATAAAATAATTTAAAATCTTAACTTTCAACATTTTTTCATTCAGAATAAAGTTAATTAGTCAAGTTATTCAATCATACAAATACATTATCAATAAGAATAATTTCATAATAAAAAAATTAAATTCATTGGCACTAATTAAAACGTTTTTTTTTAACAAATGTATGGGAAGTCTACAATCAACCTATAATTCTATAATTCTTGTTAGGGTTCCGTACTCAAAGGGTAAAACTGGATCCTATTACTAAGACTCCACTGTGCGTCCATCTGTCATTAGGCTATATCTCTTGAACCGCGATAGTTAGACTAATGCAATTATCACAGCCGATGTGTTACTATTGCCGCTATAATAAATTACACATACTAAAAAACAGATTAAAATAATTTAAGGTGGCTCCCATACAATAAACGTGATTATTTGTAAGAAAACTTTTATGCACGTGTCCGACTCGCACTTAACCGATTTTTTTACAATAATTTGGATGAAGTAATTAACCTTCGCGTGTACGAATAAAAATTGATATTTTTACCATAGGTTTGTAATCCTAAGTAGATCTAGTCTAGGTGCAAAACTATGTTTTCTACTTGCCCACAGTTTATCAAGAAAAACATATAATTTATTTAGTATTGTAAAGTGTTATCATTTACTACCAACCTTAAATTATTCCATCATCATCTGCCTAACTTTTTCCCAACTATGTTGGGGTCGGCTTTCATGCTAATTGGATGCACCTGAAAACCTACTAGTATTTTACTTGGAGCGACTGCTTCCTGACCTCCACAAGCCAGTTACAGCTGGGTTGACTGGTTGTCAGCAGAGGGGCCTGCCAGGGCCACCGCCTGCCGGGGTTGCGGGTTGTTCGAAAGAGATACCGCGGCCCCGGAACATAAAGGGCAATAGAAGGAACATGGGTGATGATTTCCCATCCGCAGGAAAAGACTGGTTGTCAGACTTTGGGCCTACCTGTAACGAATGTTAATCTTACGAATGTTACGAACTACAAATGACAGCCTGAAGGCTATCATTTATTACTGAATTTCTATTTCTGAATTAAGTACTTACTTTAAAAACAAAGATAAGTCTAAGTAGTTAAAAATTATCATCGCAGAAATCAGGCGGAACTTTCGAAAACGCTATTTTCTTATTTTCAAAGATCCAAAAATGACTGAAAACCATAATATTTCGATAAACCATAACATTTTGTCATAAATTAATTACATCCTCATTGAATAATAAATTACAAATCAATAAGAACAAGTATTTTATAATTATTGTAATAAGCCGAACTCAATTCGCCCGCTCGTAACTCTATTTACATGAAATTAAAAATATACTCAACCTGTAATTTTATAAATAAACGGATGTAATCTAGATAACTACCAAGTAGAATAACAATGAAATGTCCGCCGGCCATTTTGGTTTCCCGCCAAAAAGACAAAAACCCGCGCTAATTTGACAGTTCGCGTCCACCAAATGTCATTTATTATCTTATTCGGATATTTGTATTGTAGGAAAATATTGGTATTTACAGATATTTGGTGGTGACTGGCATTGTGTTGAACGGAATTCCGTAGGTGCGAAAAAAATCACTAGTTGTGACTTGAATGTTGACGATGGAGGTACCTATACATGCCGACTGACAAGAAGTACCTACAGATATTCCTTTTTTACTCAAACTGATCCTAAGGATTTTTATTAGGAACAACGATGGCATAAACTGCCAGACAAGATTATATCAATCTGATCATCATCAGATTTTTTTCTTCAAGTCGAGGAAAAGAAAAATAAAGAAAGAAAGAATTTTTAGTAAAACTTTACCACTACTACCTATAGGGAACCCAAAACTCCTCTAACAAAAAAACACAGTAGCAAGATAATTTCGACCACAAATAACGGGCTTCCTTAACTAAATCGTTATTTCGATCCACAAGCATTTTTCACGTCGCCAGCGGGCGGACCACTTGCGAGCAAGGCCTCGGTTTTGGTATTATAAAAAAGTAAAAATTTCAAGATGGCTGACCGCTGAAAAAAATAAAATGGAACCCGTTCGAAGCGGGACCAATTTGGTGGTTATTTTTGCTAAGGGCAATGTAACATCTATTTTTGTAAAGAAAATAATATGCTAGGTTTAAATGTACTCTGTGGTAAGTTTTAAATCATTGGTTTTTAAGTCAGGTAGCATTGTATTGTATGTTTTTGAGTTATACAGTTAGAATAATGAATGTAGGCCTACTGTCTTTATTTCTTTTTCTTTTATGACTTCTGTTTGGGATTTGCAACAATAAAAATTGGAAATAAAAAATGTAGGGACCGGCTAAATAACATAAAATATGGGTTATGAATTAATGATAATAACAAGGAAAAACACTGCATCGTTGTTATTAATTCAACTTAATTTTATACTTACTTAAACTCTAGGTCCGTTTTATCTCTATGCGTGAAAATAATACAATCTTTTAATAAAACCTACGTATTATCCATTAGTTTAATTCAAGAAATAAATCCCTATTGATCAACTAATACTGTGAACTTACTTATAAATCTCACCTCCATTAATAAATCAAGTTTCCAAACATTACATAACTCCAGTACCCCACACACCCACAGTCAAAAAAGAACATTCAAACATCGTAACACAAAAAAACTTCAATATACTACCTCTGCATCTAACGCCTTTAAAAATAAAACATAACATACATACATTACATAAACCTACCTCAATATTAAAAAGTTCCAACACAAAAGAGTTCCGTCTACAACAAAAATAATGAAAGAAATCACCGTCCAACCCTGACCCTGCGCGCGCGCCGAACGAAACCGAATCCTGCCGAAATGAGCCGAATCGTCGCCAAAAGAGTAGCCATGACCTTAGTCTTGACTTGAAGCTTGTATGTGTGCGTTTGTATGTAATTCGGGTACTTTGACTGGTTGGCAGTTTTTTATTTGTAGGTCCAAAGAGTAGTGGGCGGGACGAAGAATAGGGTTTGGTCGATTATATTGAGGAAGGTTCACAAACCTCTGAGAGGATTTAGCTTAGTGATGATGTCGAAAGTCCCAAAAATTGTACTTTTTGTGACGAATTAAATACATTTAAGATACATTTAAAAAAATCCTATTAAACATAGCTTCTTGACTGAGGACGGTGTTCAGGTAATTGGGAAGACATATTTATTAACGTCAATCAAACAAAAATTCCGCTTGTCGATGTTTACTGTCCTTCTGTCAAACTACAACTTGACAACTGATTTGATTAGGTAGGATGTAATTTTATGTCATATGGTATTTTGCTATGGGGGCGGATGCAAAATCGAGTGTGTTACAAAAGGATAGATCCATTTGTAAAACACTAGTGAAGTAAAAGTTTAGAAATTCTTAAAAATTGTACTTTTTGAACTCTCACATCTGAGAACAACGTACTCTATGCCACGCAATTCGGATACTTTTTGTCGGGAGTTCGTGCGATCACGCACACTTGCACAGTCCTATGCACATGCACTTTGCACGGGTGTGTGCACATTTTCGCGGCGTGCAGTTGTTTGGGCAATGCACTCTCGCGCACAATGCCACTGACCTTGGTATTGCAGCTGCGTAGGGACGATTCGGCCCGCCAATTCGGCGTCGGTTTGTGACTTTTTTTGTTTTTCAAAGTCTAGGATTTATTTGAAAGTAATGCAAGGAATATACAGACAGCATGGGATAGATGGAGTTTTGATACAGTGAAACCAATAAAAAAATTGGCCACGCGGTTTGTAATAATCTTGTTATATCATATATTCCTATGGGGAGGCTTAGAATTTGAATCGGGAGGAGACAGACTATGTATGAAACACATGCTGCGCTGACTGATGATAAATAAGAATTCCTTCATTCATTTTTTTACTTAAAAAAAAATAAGTCAAACATTCATGTCATTTTAAACAAAAATGAAATTAAATCGGCATCAGGAACGGGGGGGCCAGGATAGCCTGCAGATTTTTTCTATGTGCATTATTTACAAACTACTTACAAATAGACAAACTTACACTAAAAACATGTACAAAGCATCAAAATGGTAAAATATTAGGTCTTTACCTATGAAATTGCCGTTCTGCAGTACTGGCCATTTCAAATCAAAATAATTTATGTTTGGCTAAGAATTCTAATTTCAAATTAATTTTATTTTAAAAACATGGTTTTTTTTTCCAAAAGTAGTCATTTGTTTATTGATTAAGTAGTGTTACATTTTCATCGCATTTCAATATTTTTCGTCATCATGGATGTATACGTTAAAAATTCGAGTAATTATGGAATATGAGTACCGTCGTGGCAGCAACGCGGCACAAGCGGCACGCAACATCAACGACGTTTACGGAGCTAACACTACAAACCAACGCATTTTTCCAACCAACTGTTATTGGTTTGCTCGCTTCCGTTCTGGAAATTTCGACTTGAAAAATGAACCTCGCGGTCGTCCGAAGACTTTGGTCGACAATGACGAATTAAAGGCGATTGTGGAAGCTGATGATACACAATCTACGGCTGAATTAGCAGCAGCTTTCGACGTTAGCGTCAAAACAATATTGGTCCATTTGCGTCAAATTGGCAAGGTAAAAAAGCTTGACAAATGGGTGCCCCACGAACTCAATGATCGCCAGCGCGAAGTACGCGTCGAGACGTGCCTTGCACTGCTCAACAAACACACAAATGAAGGAATTTTGAACCGCATTGTTACCTGCGATGAAAAATGGATTCTGTTTGATAACCGCAAGCGCTCAGCAAGTTGGTTAGATCCTGGTTCAGCGCCTAAACAATGCCCTAAACGAAAACTTACCCCTAGAAAAGTGATGGTCACTGTTTGGTGGTCTAGCGCCGGTGTGATTCATCACAGCTTCTTACCAAACGGGGTGAGCATTACTGCAGATGTGTACTGTGAAGAACTGAACACAATGATGGAGAAGCTGGCACATCTCCAACCAGCATTGGTCAATCGCTCGTCTCCACTGCTCCTGCACGACAACGCGCGACCTCAAACTGCACAGCAGACGGTCTCCAAGTTGCAAGAACTGGGGTTGGAAGCTCTCCGTCATTCGCCCTACTCATCAGACCTTGCGCCTACAGACTAGTACTTTTTCCAGAATTTGGATAACTTCTTGGCGGGAAAAAAATTCAATACCCGAGAGGCAGTACAAAATGCCTTTGAAGAATTTGTTGCCTCCCGTCCAGCTGATTTATTTAAGAAGGGCATCAATAAACTGACACTGCGTTGGCAAAGATGCATTGATTGCATGGGTGATTACTTCGATTAATACAAATAAAAAATACATGAAAAAAAATCGTTTAATTTTTTTCACACAAAACGGCAATTTCATTGGTAAAGACCTATTAATTACAGGGCATCAGGAACAATACCGCGTGGGATGGCAATTCTGATTCTTTAGCTAAATAAACACAACCCTTTCTTGGCAGTCGGGTAAGAAAATCCAGACCTCTGTTAACTTGGAGAGTAGAATGATTACCAACTTTCTGTTATTAAAGCCAACTCCTTCACACTCACAAACAGGAGATCTGTATCCCTGTAGTGGAAACAGCTTCAGCTGATTACGTTCTGTAAAAGACCGCTTGCCGAAACTTATTTATTACTAGCTTTTGCCCGCGGCTTCGCTTGCATTAAATTCGGAGTAACACAGTTCCCCTTTCTTGATTTGCAGGTACCTGCTACCTGTAGTTTTTGCCCTTGTGCCTTATTGATTGTAATAGCAATGCTAAGTTTTCCCTTTTTCTCCCTTTTTTTTTTTTTTTTTTCGGGTGGTAAATCATCCAATGACTTCCCCCGCTCTGGGTGGAGCGGGGGGGGGGGCATGTCAGACTTGTACTGACTAAAACCCACCCATGTTCCTTCTATTGCCCTTTACGTTCCGGGGCCGCGGTATCTCTTTCGAACAACCCGCAACCCCGGCAGGCGGTGGCTCTGGCAAGCCCCTCTGCTTTGCTGACTCTCTTTGAGGCGCGCGTGAAACACGAACGCGCCGTCGACACGGCCTGTCGTCAATCGACGGACGGACGGTGAGCTACCCATTGCTCACCGACCACAGGCCCGCATCTACGGTGGCCGGCGGCGCCCGGCGCCCTGGGCGTCTCCCGGGGCGGCTGGGTTGGGCAGATGTTCTCTCCCTCAAACGCCCGGCCACCTCCTTTTCTAGCATTACTGCTTCGCAGAAGGTGGTGACCGCTTCCCATTCCCTCTCGCTCCGGACCATGGCCTGAACCAGGGCCGGACGCGAGAGATCGCCGCCGCCGATCGCCTCCACGAGGGCACGGCGGTGCTCCGCCCAAGCTGGGCAGACCGCCACTGTGTGCTCCACCGTGTCCTCCGGGCGATCGTCACAATGGTGACACCTGGGCGCTTCCTCCCGCCTGATGATGTGCAGGAACCTCCCGAAACTTCCGTGTCCGGTGAGGACCTCCGTCAGGCGGTAGGTGAGGACGCCATGACGCCTCTCCAGCCACTCCTCAAAGAGGGGACTTACCGCCACTATTGTGGCGTGCCCTGCACGGGGTTGCGACAGCCGCTCTCTCCATGCCACCATGAGATCGCACCGGAGGTCTGCCCGCCGAGCGGCAACTTGCCGCGGCAGCGGGTTTTCCCCCCGGTGTAGTGCCTCCGCGCGCCACTCAAACAGGCGCGCGAGGACTATCGCCTCCAGATCCCACGGTGGCAGTCCGGCAAGGAGGCTTGCTGCCTCGCCGGAGATCGTGCGGTAGCCCCGGATCAGCCTTATGGCTACCACCTTTTGGGGCGCGTTCAGGTAGTGGGCGGCGCGCCGCCCTAAAGAACGCGCCCATACCGGGGCCCCGTAAAGGGCCATGGACCGCACGACTCCGGCATAGAGCCCCTTTTTCTCCCTCATTTCACATATTTTTTTTTAAAGCCTATGTCCGTCTCCAGGGTCTCAATTATCCCTGTACCTTCTGTAAAATTCATTAAAATCGGTTTAGCCATTTAGGCGTGAAGACGTAACAAACAAACAAACTCACTTTCGCTTTTATAATATCTACTATTAGTACGAATTTATTTCAGACACAAAATCCATAAATTGTTAGTAATTAAATAAAAACTTTATATTCTAGACGCCTTGATATTTCAAAACTCAAGTTGTTACAAGCACAACCTGAGTTTCAAAATATCAAGGCGTCTATAATAGAAAAAAATAATTACTAAAATACAGTCTACTCATCGAGATTTCGAAAATTTTACGATTCGACACGGATATTATTTAAACTTATATCCTTACTAATATTATAAAAGCGAAAGTGAGTTTGTTTGTTACGTCTTCACGCCTGGATGGCTAAACCGATTTTAATGAATTTTGGTACAAAGATAGTTGGGACCGTTTTTTTTTAAAGTGAGAAATGAGGGAGAAAGAGGGAAGAAAAGGAAAAATCTTAGCTTTGCTATTACAATGAATAAGGCGCTAGGGCAAAAACTAAAGTTAGCAGGTACTTGCAAAACAGGAAAGGGGAACTGTGTTATCTACCCCGAATTTAGAGCGAGCGAAGCCGCAGGCAAAAGCTAGTAATATTATATAGAGGAAAGATTTGTTTGTTTGTGAAGACACTGGTGAAACCGCGCAAAACAGGTAGTCGAATATAAATTTATATTCGATTTTCGTTTAGTACTGTCATGCGAAGATATTTTTATGACAGAGCGTGATGCTTCACCTAGCTCTGGTTTCTAAGCATTGATCTCAATTACAGTTGTTTTGTGAAGAAACAAGTAGTAGCAGCACAATATGTAGGTACTAAGTTCTACAGCAACATAGTACTAAAAGTACGACAGCGCCATCTATGGAAGAACTGAAGAACTAACATCAAATTCTTAATCGCGCTTTTAAATTATCTGTGACGTAACACTATAATTAAGTAAACCCTACAAAAATTGTCTTTGCCATAGCTGGAGGCGTTACTCTCGAGGCATCCAAAGGGTTGTCCAGCTAAGCAGACGACAACCTCCTAGACTGGTATGCGTAAGTTGATTTGATTTGATGAGTTGCCTATTAGAAAAGAAAGGAATTGTAGGGAAGACAATTCCTTTCTTTTCTAATAGGCAACTCAATTTCTAAAAAGGATGAAGAACACCCTGTACTTCAAACTCCAAAAAAAAAAAATAATAAACCATGAATATCCCTATACCCTTTCTCCAATTTTTTCCACTTTTTCAAGGATTAGGTCTCACGCTACCCAGTGTGTCAGGGTTGCAGGTTGGAGATACCGCGGCACCAGAATATAAAGGACAATAGAAGGAACATGGGTGGGTTTGAGTCAGTACAAGTCTGACAGTCACCGCCGCTCCGCCCAGAGCGGGGGGAGTTATTTGATGATTTTCAAGATGCAAAAACATAATGCTATCCAGTAGGTTGTGGAGGTCAGATAAGCTGTTGCTTCATTTAAAATACTAGTACAGCTGCACCCGGACAGACTGAAAGCCGACCACAACATACTTGGAAATCCCCTGGATGCGTCTGTGTTCCCGAGAGCTATTCAAGTCACGGTCAGAATACTGAACTGTAAAAAAGGTGGATGAAAAACGATTGCATGTAGCGGAGATGAGGATGTTGAGATGGATGTGTGGAGTGACAAGAATGGATAAAGTAAGGAATGAGTCAAATCAAATCAAATCAAATCATTTATTTCAATTAGACCATTACAGGCACTTTTGAATGTCAAGAAACAAAATGAATCTACAGTCCCGGTCACAAGGCATAATAACTTGTGAAAGTACTGTAGTTGCCCATTCCAAAGCGTTGATCTCTATGGAGAAGAATGGGCAAGAAACTCCATGGACACTCTTTTAAATTATAAGTACTAGTACTGTACTTAATAACGTATACGTAACGTAATTACATCATTCGTGTTGAGATTATACAAATATGTGAGAACGATGTAGAAAGACATGTAATGAGTGAGTGTATTAGAGGAAGTTTGCCTGTTACAGAAAAAATTAAAGGGTGTCGTTTGTCTTGGTATGGACATGTAATGAGGAGAGATGAAGCACATGTGATTAAAAGAGTGATGATCTGAATGTTGATGGGCGTAGAGCGAGAGGAAGGCCAAAGAAAAGATGGATGGATTGTGTAAATGATGCCGTGACGTCTGATAGGGGAGAAAGGAAGAAGATAACGTGTTGCGCCGACCCCAAATAGAATGGGACGAGGGCAGGAAAATGATGATGATCTATTCAAGTCGCGAGATGAAAGGCTTCTTCTGGGTTACCTCGTTCCATTGTCGACCTCATCTTGACAAGATTAAGGTCAAGAATATACCCTACAAAAAAATATATAACGATGATCAATATTTTGGACAACAAAGACGGAAGGCGATGCATGTAACAAAGATAGTAGTCCCTGCATAGGTACCTATCTCGAATTAATTCGCTACAGAGAAACGGTTTAAAAAGCCATTGCAAATTGATAAGTCAACCCATAGGAAAGGCCATTACATACCATTGACTAATAGTAGAACTTTGTCTCCTGCCAACCTTCGTCATTTATTTATTTTTTGTTTGACGTCGCCATGGAATATGTTTTAAAAAGGGTATTAAAAATTGAAGAATCCTTACTAATATTATAAAAGCGAAAGAGAGTTTGTTTGTTTGTTACCTCTTCACGCTTTAATGGCTAAACCGATTTTGATAAATTTTGGTACAGAGATAGTTGGGAATCACGAGACGGACATAGGGTAATGTTTAAAAAAGAAAGTAGGATGTGAGGGAGAAAGAGGGAAGAAAAGGGAAAACTTAGCGTTGCTATTACAAATCAATAAGGCGCAAGGGGAACTGTGTTACCCCAAATTTAACGCGAGCGAAGCCGCGGGAAAAAGCTAGTAATTTATAAATACATTAAGAATTTAACTATTTACTACTTAAAATTATTATAAAATATTCCTGGTTTCAGAGTGCCTATTGGCAAAGGCCTCCACTCTATCTGCTTCCACTGCAACCTATCATCCGCTACTCTTCTCCAGTTTGGTCCCGCTGTAAGTTTGATCTCATCTTCTATGCTGTCTGCCTTTCCTCCTCTTTCCGTCCCTCGGGTACCAATTAATTATTCTTTTGCTCCTACTATTACCTACCTACAATCAAAAAATTTTTGGTAGGTAACTATTACAATCTAAATAAGTTCACAACAAACCTCTAACAGGGTAGATATTATTTTAGGTGTTACAGCAATATAAACTTCACTCGAGTTGAAGGAAGCACATAACACAACACATAACTAAGTTTAGTTTAAAAATGAAACAGCTTTTAAAAATTAAATATTTCAGAACAGGCACAGCTGCTAGCCGTGATAAAATTGTAATGACCAAAAAAGAGTTGGAGATGACACAAATGACAGAATGAAATTCGAAATATGAATATTAAAAAAAAATGACATTGATCCAGAATGAAAGAGGTTAAGGCAACAGAGGAGGTGGAATACCCACTCTGTATCGATATTGGGAAGCCGATCCCAATATCGATATCAATCCGATCACATAGTTAAGACTAAGCAGACGATGAGGTTATGTGTAGCAGACGAAAGTGTGAAGGTTAACAACTCAAGATTTGACAGGGCCTGATGAAATACTTCAACCATCTCAAAAACTGAGGAAGTCAAGGGTGACTGACCCCAAATGACATTTATTACTATGTCAAAATGTCAATGCCCCAATGATCTGAGTTAGTCTTCATTAAAGTGCACTATTCCACTATACAATACGAGGGTCAAAGCACTTAGTAACCCATGAGTGCACACTGAAAATGCACCAAATTACCACTAATCTGCCATTGTAGAATTATTGTGTGGTGGGGTCAAAAAACTTGTTTAAACCAAACAAAATTAGTTGACAATATTATGATGTAGTTGTGGAGCAAAATGCTGACATATAACATGAATATAACTCCACGCCTGTAAGCCCCGAAGGGCTAGGCAGAGCCCTTCACCAACATTTCATCAGGACTTGTTGTGTTTTAGTCAGGACACAAAACCAGTCTCCGTGGCTGCTACAACTACAAATAAAATATTTATTTAATGTGATTAAATTCAGTGTCAGACTTTATTTTGACCAAAATATGCTTTGCGAAAGTACTTATGTTTTTTACAGAATTACTAGCTGTGCCCAAAGGTTTCACCCGCTGCTCAGCTCCTTTTCTAGGGAAGGGTATGAAAAATAGATGTTGACCGATTCTCAGACCTACCTGATATATGCATACAAAATTTCGTTCAAATCGGTCCAGCCATTTCGGAGGAGTATGGGAATGAGCATTGTGACAATCTCTTGTCACAATGTTCATTCCCATACTCTTCCGAAATAGATAATCATTAAAATCATCTATAGAGCCCTCTGATTTCATACAATCCTATTGAATGACTTGGTATTTCATGAAAAAAAATTGAATTTTACAGGCTACCCTGGCTTCCTCCTTACCTACCTCAACCCTGATTTCCACCTCAATATTCACCACCTAAATACAACCCATCACACTGACACTATCCCCCATCAGCCAACTCTAACCCGTTCGCCACGACACTGCATATTTATCACAAAAACAACAATTAAACGTACCTACACTACTAAATGCCGAGCACAACACGCGAGCATGCCTCTGTAATACAAAAATTGTTGGCAGGTGACCACTTTCGGCGCTAGTTTAAAAAAAAAACACGTAATATTCTATTTAAAGACAGTTGAGGGAATATAAAAACGCTGATGGTTTTTTTAGCATTCAAAAAGGTTAGTTTAAAATGGCGGTGGAACCTCCTTTCTTGTAGGAACTTGTCTATTGGAATATTCTGAGACCTTTTGGCTAAGCTAATGTTTTGCTATCTACAAATTACGGCATAGATATTTGTAACGTTCAATGATAAATTGAAGACATACGAGTACATATGAGTTTATAAACCATCAAAGGACTCCTCCCGCTCCAGAGCGGAAGGGAGTATCAGATTTGTACTTCTTTTGCCCTTTATGTTCTGGGGCTGCAGTATCTCTTTCGAGCAACCCGCAACCCCGGCAGGCGGTGGCCCTGGCAGGCCCCTCTGCTTTGCTGACATCTCATTGAGACAGGCGTGGAACACGAAAGCATCGTCGACACTGGCTGTCGTCACTAGCTACCCATTACTCACCGTCCACAGACCCGCATCTACGGTGGCCGGGAGTTGTCTCGCGGCGACTGGGTTGGTTTGAGGTTCACAAAACTTACACTGGGTTCACCACTGGCATTCCCACTCGCTTCTCATCTCGCAAGGTCCTGCATCCCAAGAGGTGGAATGTTACCAGCTGATCATGCTGATGTTATACCATCCAGGTTCAGGATTCTCGAGCTAATTCGACTGCGAGCACCCATACCTTATAAGATATTCCACACATTTGCATGAAGCGCTTTGCTGCATCTTTTATTATGCAAAAAGACGAGGAGTGGAATTCCCTGCCTTCGTCTTTGTCCCCGAGTTCATATGACTTGGATCTATTTAAGTCGCAAGTTTATAGGTTTCTTTTGGGTTGGCTCGTTGCATGGTCAACGAGATATCTGTCTTCAAGAAAAGAGTGAGGTCAAGAGTGAAAGGAAGTGAGCTGTCCTCCACGCGTTCAGTGCGGATTCACCATCTTCCTAGCCTTCTCCCAACTTTGTTGGAACTAACAACTTTCTAACCAGATGCAGCTGAATACCAGTGTTTTACTTGGAGGTCACTACCTATCTGACCTCCAATACCCAGTTAGTTCTGGGAACCAACAGCTTAACGTGCTTTCCGAGGCACGGAGGAAACTCGGTATGTAAACGGGTGGTCACCCATCTACAGACCAAACTAGGCAAGTGGGGCTTAAGCTCAACACGAGCTCAATTTAGTGCGGGTCTGTAGATGTCAAATGTCTTTAGTTAACTGGTGTGAAAGCCTCGTATCCACTAGGCAACATCTCACGCGCAACTTGTGACACCTAAAAAATTTGCCGACGTTGCCAGCTGGTGCGCAACATGAACAGCCTGTTATTTGTTAACTTGCAACATGCAGTTAAGCATCGAATGTTGTCTAGTGTAGACAAGACCGCCGCTGAAATCAGTACTAGTTCTTCTGGCGACATGTTGTCTGTGTCTGGTCATGCATGGACAGACAAAGTTACTAAACAAAAGAGACGCGTTGTCGTTCAAAATGATGAGCAACATATTGTGCATTATCGTTAGCTTGCGTGATAGAAGTTTTTTGTAAATACAAATGTACCAGTTTGAGAAACATTGCTCATACAAACATGTCATTATCATCTGCCTAGCCTTGCCCAACTATCTTGGAGTCGGCTTATATATATATAAACTAGCTTCCGCTCGTAGTTACTTTGGGCTAACACTAACTTTAACCCGCGTGATGATCGAAAAAAAAAATATTTCTCTCCCCTTTTCTTCCCTCTCACTCCGCCTTTTCTCACTTTTTTTTAGCCTATGTCCGTCTCCAGGGTTCCACACAACTATCTCGGTACCAAAATTCGTCAAAATTGGTTTGGCCATTTAGGCGTGAAGACAAACAAACTCACTTTCGCTTTTATAATATTAGTAAGGATACCATTACGTTACATGGAACGACTGCTTAACTGACCTCCACAACCAAGTCAGTACTGGGTAATTCGGTAAGAGTGGTTGTCAGACTTTCGGGACACTACCTTTAACGAAAGATCAAGAACAGCTTAACATTTTCCGAGGCAAGAAGGAAACTCAGTATGTAATGGGTGTTCACCCATCCACAGACCAACCTAGGCAAGCGCGGCTTAACTAAGCTTATCCCTATCATTGCGTGTCATGTAAACATGAAATGTATAGTTAGGTATGTGAAAAACATGGTCACTTGAATTCAGCATTTACTTATTTACCTTCAACCTGGGAGTTCCCATGAATTTTCCTTTTTTAAAACCCCAGGAACAATTTGAAGCCATAACCACACAATAATTATCAGAAATAAAGCTTAAAAAACCACTCGAATGGTTACAATTATACGTTTTTAACCCTAAAAATTAACTTTTCTGTGTCCATCGCATGTACCCAGAGCATTAGTTCAAAATGTTACCGTTTTCGTTGAAAATACTAATACCTTTGCGTTTTAGTGTTATCGAGTTTGTTTTTTTTTTCAATATGGCGGGATAGAATTACGGATATGTCAAATGAGTACGGTCAATACTATGCTATAACACTTATTTAATTAGTATTTTTTTACAATAGTATTAACCTTTGTTCTGAATTGTCATAGTAGGGCAACATCTGTGTTAGGTACTTGTTTCATTGGCTAAAATTTGCAATTCTTTGTGAATGAGTGGACATCGTGGGCCTTGTAGATTTCTATATTATGCTTGTTAACTTTTGTTAATTTCTCGTCTTATTTTAAATTTTGTTAAGTAAGCAATGACTTGTTGTCGGGCCTACGCTGTCCTCTCATACTTACTTAAGTAATAAAACTGTAACAACATTATTATAAAACCAAATGATTTTAAAAGAGTACCTAACCATGGAGTTTCTTGCCGGTTCTTCTCCATAGGAAACACAAACAACCCGAACCGTGCACCTTATCTCGACGTTTTATGGGTGAGTTTTGAGTAACAAAAATATTTTGTTTATTTTGATTTTTGAGATATTTATCAATTAATATTGTTTATTGATGCTGTGTGGAAAGTTTCAAGATCAATACAACTTCTTTAAGTCGTTGTTTATAATTATGCTGCGCGGTAAAACTCTAACGAATATAAGTATGATTTGCATCGTCTGTAGGTAATATATAAATTACTAGGTTTTGCCCGCGGCTTCGCTCGCGTTAAATTCGGTATAACACAGTACCTGCTACCTGCAGTTTTTGCTCTTGCGCCTTATTGATTTGTAATAGCAACACTAAGTTTTCCCTTTTCTTCCCTCGTTCTCCCTAATATTCCACCCTTTTTAGAAAAATGTATGTCCGTCTCCTGGTTCCCAACTATCTCTGTACCAAAATTCATCAAAATCGGTTTAGCCATTAAAGCGTGAAAAGGTAACAAACAAACTCACTTCCGCTTTTATAATATTAGTAAGGAAGTAAGGATGTTAAGCTAGCAAATAAATAAATAACAACGGAGAGTGGTCATATCTTTTCACTGCGTAGACTTAGAGGGTTGATTTTTTCACAGCTCCAAGGGACCATAGACTTGTACATGGTATAATTTCAACTCGATACCTCCACGCGTTCCCGAGATTAAAGGTCTTGATAGACAGACAGACGGACAACAAAGTGATTTTTCCATTTGAGATACTCGAAACCCCAAAACCGAATATCATCTAAGCTATAATAAGTAGGAACGCAACAATTAAAACAAAGGTTATTGCATATTTAGTTCATTAACTAAAATATCGGGTGACCTTTAAGTTTCGCTTAGAGAGCTGAACATTAGAATCGCTTTATTGTGGGGTCTATTATTTAAGTCTAAGATGGGGAAATGTAGAACGCTCGATAGTTTGTCAATAGGACTCAGGAACTCGCGTTCAGTTCTTTAATTCGGATGACAAGGTATAGTTATCTAAGCGGCAACAGAAAAACATCGTCATGGTTCATGAGATAAAGCCTGGTAACAGACGGACTGACGAACGGAAAACGGAGTCTTAGTAATAGGGTCCCGTTTTAGCCTTTGGATACGGAATCAATTTGATGTCATCGTGTTTTTCTTATTTTTTACTTTAACATTAAAAAAATATATATAAATATCTTGGGACAACTCACACACGGCTATCTGATTCCAAGCTAAGCAGAGCTTGTGTTATGGTAACCAGACAACTGATATACATACTTATAAAGGGTGTAATTGACAGGTTGGCAAAAACTGAAACAGTAGCTTCAGACCATGATTTATGACTGAAAAACGTTGGAATTTTCCGACCGTTTTTCAACTAGATTTGTTTTCTATTCATTTGTTACAACAAAATCCAGTCCTAAAAACATAATTTTAGTGAAAAAAAGCAAAAAAACATAAACTCGGCAATGTAAATAATAATGATGTAAAAAGAAAATTCATGCAACGCGCTCGGAATCAGCTGTTAGCTCTAAAAGTTTATTGCGCTCCTTAGTGCCTACGACAGACAGAGACAGCATACCTACCGCTCGCTCGCTCGCACCCTCTTTTTGAGTGCTGGCCTGCGCACCCGCCGCGCCGGCGGCGCGTCAAAGCAAAGCGGCCGCCGGCGCCGCCGCCCTTTGCTTTTACGCGCCGACACTGCTAGGGTTGTACCGCTTATGGAATTGAATACTTGTAATTTTATTTTTATTTATGTAAAATGTTTTATTAATAATTAAATACTCAGGAATGACTTTGTTCTTTCTTAGTTCCGAAAACCTTATTTTAAATCGTTAACCTTTCGAGTATCGTAATTAAAGACACAAAAAGACGGGGTAGGTGTGAGGACGCCGGCGTCCTCTGTTTAACAGTTTGACTGACTGACTCAGTCAGTCTGCCGCGATTGCTGGTCCGTTCTTGACGTTTCGTTCTCTTTCAACTGTCGGGAGTTTGGGACTGTGTCGTTGAGTTGAGTTGTGTGTTGTGTGATATCGTCATGAATCGGCGTAATGAAACGTTTAGTGCTCGCGAATATGGCCAGATGTTAATGTGCTTGGGTGAAGCTAGAGGAAACGCGTCTTTGGCATTAAGGCTCTATGTTCAAAGACACCCAAATGAAAGACATCCAGCTAATAGTCGTACTATCACACGGGCATATCAACGTGTTTTAGAAAATGTACCTATTGTGCCGCGGCAGGAAGGTGCTGGAAGGACAATCTATGCTCGTTCTGAGCAGGCGATTTTAGATGTTGTCCGTCGAAATCCGCGTTTGGGAACCCGTACTGATGCAAAACTTGTACGGCGTAATAACGGACCCCGGGTTTCACATTGGTCTGTGCACAAAGTCCTTCGAAAGGACAAGCAACGTCCATATCGGATCCATAAAGTGCAGGCTCTGGTACCTGGCGACTCAACCCGTAGGCTAGCGTACTGCAGATGGCTGATACATCGGCAGCAGCTAAATCGCCAATTCGTTTCACGGGTGATTTGGACCGATGAATCGACTTTTACACGAAACGGTATGTGGAACCGGCGGAATGCTCACATTTGGGCACGCCACAACCCATACGCAATGCAGCAGACGGGTCATCAGACGCGGTGGTCACTGAATAACCACTTCGAACCATTCCTTATACGACCCGAGAGACTTTAATTTAGGTAAGTGACTAAGTATTTTAATTTTTGATAGGTATTGAATTTGTGTTTAAATTTTTTTAAGGCGTGTTTGTGTGTTTATTGTATTATGTATTTATTCCAAACGTCCCGAAGTACCTATTAGTATGAATGAACGACGCGCGGGGTACAGGGTCGCGCGCGTATCGCAATGTTCGTTATTCATTGCGTAGCCGAAATAAAATTGAAAATTGAAAAACGTTCACCTATCATTTCCGGGAAAATATTTCACTATCAACATGTTAACAATACCAGTCTAAATTCATACTTTTCGTTTTTGCCAACCTGTCAATTACACCCCGTATAATTTATAAATACATACATATTATAGGTAGATAAATCACACCCAGACACAGAACAAACAATCATGCTCATCACATAAAGTTTGTCCTGGGTCGGAATCGAACCCACGACCTCCGGCTCAGCAGTCAGGGCCACTAACCACTAGACCAACAGGCCCGGCAATTATTATTATTATCTAATACTAGCTGTTGCCTGCGGCTCTGCCCGCGTAAATTAAGAAACGTGAATGTGTTCATTCAGGTTAATACACTACCTATGTGAGAAATTTCATCAAATAGTTTTTGCCAGAAAGTAACATAAAATCTGGTTCTTCTAACCTGACAGACAGATGCGTTGCTGGGGAGTTTGTTCCGCCACTTCTTCTTCTCAGCTAAAACACTAGGAAGTGGCGAAGGGCAGGGCGTTTTTATAGGACTGTCTCTTGTAATGTGACGTTCAAAAAGTGCTGATTATCAGCCTAATTAGAATAAATTACTTTTGATTTTGATTTTTGATACATCCATAAATCCTCACAAACTTGCGCATTTATATCCCCCTGACCGGTTTCGGCCACAGCGTCCATTCTCATCGGAGATTAGCAACCCACGCGTAGTGCAAGCGTATGTGCGCAGGCACAGGGTGTACTCTCTGTTCCCTCACTCTCATAGTCCGATGGGACGGCAATCCGACACGACCAGAGAGAGATCAGCAGAACCAACGGCTTAACGTGCTTTCCGAGGCACGGGACTATCATGCCAACTTCCAAACTAGGGGCTGGGGCAGGCTGTTACTGAGAAATAGGGTAGTTGACACCATCATCTGCCTTTTCCCAACTATGTTGGGGTCGGCTTCCAGTCTAACCGGATGCGGCTGAATATCAGTATATTACATGGAGCGACTGCCTATCTGACCTCCACAACCCAGTTAATACTCGGCAATACGATACCCCTTGGTAAGACTGGTTGTCAGACTTTCGGAACACTGACTACCTGTAACGACTGTCAAAGATCTACAAATGACAGCCGGGACCAACGGCTTAACGTGCTTTCCGAGGCACGGAGGAAACTCGGGATGTAACAGGTGGTCACACTGGTCACCCATCCACAGACCAACCTAGGCAAGCGCAGCTTAACCTAAAGATCGACCCGAGCGGCTGCTATTATTTAGCCACGAGCTCCTCCTCTGTATTGGGTAGTTGACACCATTAACCAATAATTAAAAGACACAATTTTTCTGAAAGAACACGTTATTCTAGACCTGAGAACTCCATTCATTTCAAAATAACTATAAAATTCGATTTTTAGTTGCTTTTAAATCAATAAATAGTTGCGTCATTAACTTGACAACTTAGTGACGTCATCGGTTGCGAGTCCCATACAAAATCTATGGGGGAATCGCGTTTTGACAGCTCATAAAAAGTATGTCAATTGATTGGTGGTGTCAATGTCAACTACCCTATTTAGTCTAGTCATTTAAGCTTAAATTAGGTAAGAATCTCGGAATTCGAGATACCCAGCTGTAAATCTGTAAATACTTGTATATTGTGGTTCACCCTTGTTTGGACGAACAATGTTTCGTCGAAAATCACTTCGGCGAATTTTAGTTGCAATAAAGTCATTTCGTAGAATTATTCATTTGACCGAATAATTCATTGGTAAATTTTTATTTTGCATAATTATTTATTTGAACTAATTTCATTTGAACAAATTTCATTTCACCGAATTTTCAAATGCACTAATTTTATGCATATATTCTTTTGACCTAAAATTCATGTTTAATGGGCACAGTTCTAGCCTAACTCAAATGGCACTTAACCAAACCTTAAAATATTCTTTGCATGGTCGAGGGTCGGCTTGGTCGACGGAGCCCCGCTTTGCGGGGCTCCTACTTCTGGGTGGTTTATAAAAAAATAACCACGAAGGGGATGGCGGGGTCTATTCGCTCGCTTCGCTCGCTCACACGACCCCGCCATCCCCTTCTAACCTAAACTATCCGAGTCGGGGTGCCCTAAAGTCCAGACATGTTATACCATCTGAACATTACATCAAATGAACATTATACCTTTTGATCATTAGCACAAATGTTGTTATAGCAAATAAATATTCGACGAACTGAAAATTCTGTCAAACGATATTATACTAAGTGATGATTTTCTTAAACGTTGTTCGATTTAGTAATATTGTATCAAACGTTGTTCGACCAAACAAGGGTGAACCGTATATTGTCACCCTAAAAGTTGTCTCAAAACCTACATATGATAGGGTGTGCGCAACTATTAAATTTCAAGGTCAAAGGTTACAAAACTCGTTTTTTTGCGCTTTTCTTGTAAATATCTCATTTCCTATGGGTTTTTTGCTATTTGTATCTTCATAAATATTGTAGAATACAAAATTTTCCGAATGAACTTACTAAAATGACTGGACGCTAATAGAAAACCCAATAACACTGTTTGCCCGACCTGGAAATCACAGCAGTCGCGCTGGTGATCGCGAGGCCAACGAGTCATAATGATAGTAGGAAGTGGAATTTATCACAGTTTTTAGAATAGCCCACGTCACAAAGCCCGGTGGCACCGGCACGCGAGCCTCGCGTTAGCAACACATATCCATGTCAACCATATCTGATGGGTCTACCTACTTTTTAACGGGTTTTCGGCGGGTTGGCGCGCTTTATCGGTGGACATTTTAAAGCTATTTTTAGAATTTTGATATTTTAAAATTGATTACTTGTTACGTGGCTGGGTTAGGGGCTGCGGGTTGTGAGATTATACAAATACTAGCTTCCGCCCGCGACTTCGTCCGTGTGGCATCGTTACTTTGGGCTAACGCTAACTTTAACCCGCGTGATGATCGAAAAAAATATCTTTCTCTACCCTTTTTTTTCCTCTTTCTCCCCCTTTTCTCATTTTTTAAGCCTATGTCCGTCTCCAGGGTCCCAACCATCTCTGTACCAAAATTCATCAAAATCGGTTTGGCCATTTAGGCGTGAAGACGTAACAAACAAACAAACTCACTTTCGCTTTTATAATATTTGTAAGGATGTGAGAACGATCGATGTACAAAGAGTCCACAGTAAAAGCTAAAATTTCAATAAAAAAAAAACTAAATTAATTAATATGAACCATAGCATCTGAAAGAACGTTCATGAACATGACGCATGGATCAGCCCCATTCTATTCTATTTTACTGGCACTTAAAACTTTAACAAACATTTTACTTTAAAAAAACTGTTTTCACAGTTCCAAGGGACCATATATTTGAGTTCATGGTTTTAATTTCAACTCGATACTTCCACGCGTTCCCGAGTTATAGGGCCTTGACCGAAAGACAGACAGCCAGACGGAAAATGAAGTTTAGTGGTCCTGTTTTTTTCCTTTTGATGTACAGACGCCTGCAGGTCAAGCTACCCGAAACTGTCAATTTTTCCCAATGAACCTTGAACCTAATTCTTTAGACATAAAGTCGAAAATCTATCAAAGAAATCTGACAGATTGTGGTAGCTTGATGTGCAGGCGTCTGTACCTACTGATCCTCTAAAAACTTATGTGGTTGATAACGTTATTTATTGGGGTCTTCTGAAAAAAATTGTGTGGATTCTAGATACCTACCTAATTAAGAAGCGTTCCGAGAAAAATAATTTAAATAGAGAAAACGAATTTTATCTTAAAAGGGGTCTTGGCTGACACTGATTCAAAATAGTTTTGACCGATTAACATTTTTAACTGTAACATTAATACTAACAAAACGTTTTGATAAACTTTAGTAAATATCTGCTCTCATAAAACAAAAACAATTTACTATTAGCTTCATACCTTTACAAGAAGCCACTACCGTTCCATTCTATTCAAAAAAATAGTACTTAATATTAATACCCACATTTTTATTTCGCGCCCACATTAAAACACTAACTCAAGACACTATTCATTTTAATTTAAGTGCTCCTACATTCAACTAATTAGGTGCCGCACTTAACGGAAACAAACAGAAAAATCGCAGTTGAAAAATAAAAATCTTCACAAAAGAATATTCTGGCATTCATCTTTTCTTTGCAACCCAAGTAAAAATAATGGATGGCTGTTTTTATTTTCTATAGTGAGAAACTCGCCAAAGATAAAAAGTGACACAATTATTAATTAAAAAGTACTAAGGTAGGAGATAGTATAAATAATCCATCTTGTAATGATTTTTTTTAGAGATGAGCGTTATTTTCTCGTCTAGCGACATCTGTTGCATTTTTTAAGGACTAAAAAGTTTTGTTTGGCAATTTCTGTACTAGATGGCGGTAAATAAAAGTTTTATGAAACACACTATTTTTAACTATGATTTTAAAATTTTTCTATATCTTCGTCTGCTTCATAAATAATTTAATCAATTAATTGGTAAACAATGAATTACTTTTTTGTATTCCAAATTCGTCTGCGGTAGCACAGTGAACGCATCTATAAACGTTAAATTCCCTGCTTCACATAATGTCAATTTAGTGTTACCAGTAATAAAGATTTTGCCATATACTAGGGCAACTTGTCCCATTCTATCTAATATTGTACCTAATACACGGTTCTCAGTATTTTTTCATGTTTTCTATTCCCTCTACCTTAGCGTGTGTGGTTTTTAGAACTGGCAGTGGTTACCCCAGCGCAGTCCTCTGTAACAAGAAGATGGTAATAATTGATTGTGATGTGCTGGACCTGTTAAGGGTTGAAACATGGCAATGGGGTCTACATTGTCTTTCGTGATATAGCTAAGTTGTATAATTATCAACTCTTTACGCGACCCCCGGACTGCCACCTTCATTGGCCAAATAATCAGCATTGCCATTCAACGTGGCAATTCCGCTTGACTTTTGACTCTTTCCTTCTGAGCTCCTTTAAATTCTCTGTTAAAAGCGATGTGTGTTTTTTGATAACCTGTAACTTTTTCCTATTTTGAGAAAGCCAATTTTTCATTGCTGTTTCTTTCAACACATCAGGCACTAGTTCTAGGCGGCTTTAAGGTCTAAAAGCCTAGGAAAAACCACCTAAATGCATTCCGTGTCCAGTAGTACTGCTTTTTGCCCTTGACACAGCGAGGATGTCAGCTAGTTGTCCATTAACCATAACGACTATCGGTACAATGACTGCAGAATCTACGTTCCACATAATATCGTCAAGTGCACATAGGTCAAAAAAGTAAACCAGCCGAAAGTTTAATTTGTTAAAATTGAGGTACTTTGTTATTCATAGCATGACAACCCCAAATTTAGTACCGTACGAAACTACGCGACGTCGAAACCGCTTTTACGTCCGCGCTAATAAAACTCGTTGAAAATGCATACATCAAAATGGTAGAATCGCTACAAATGTTTTTATTTCTATTTAAATCTAAATACAGACGAAAATGTTCATGGTTCTCACCATTCCTGTGTTCAGTGCTCATAGTGTTATTGTTCTGTGATGGTGTTCTGTCTAAGTGTGGAGATCATACTTGTGTAAACGGTGTTTGTAAAAATGATATGTGCGTGTGTTACGAGGGGTGGCAGGGTCCGGAGTGTCAGTTCTGCGGCGGCAAAGTCAAGTAAGCCTGCATTCAACCTCTAAAGTGGCTGTGATACTTTTTGGTGTCTCTGGTTCAGTGACCTCTTTTTGAGGCGCGCCTTACTGGTTGTTAAGTAGAATTTGCATTTGCAAGAGAAAGCCCGCGAGGATTATCCAATTATATACTTTGGCTTCTTTCCTCCATCCCGAGTGTTATTCTGAAGGTCGCAGTCGCTGTTACGACATGGTAATGGAAAATGTTTGCAACTTGTTTTCTGTCTAACAATAGTTAGAATAACCTTTAGAACGTTGCATTAGTGTTTTAAAAGGAAAATTCTACGGCAAAATAGTGAAAAAAACTAGCTAAAACCACAGCAAACTGAAATGTAACTATTTGAAATGTTATCAGTAAATAAATGCTAGATAATGTTTATCATCTATTTATTTACAGTTTTTCTCTAATGTTAGATCAGCTGTTTTTTTTAGGTTATCTGATATATTCCTATTGTGTCTTGTAAGATTTGAAATCAGGGAGAGATATTAATGTTTACTGTGAGCTTATATAGGTATTAAATACCATTCATGTGTCATATAGCAGGTATGCCAACTTATTCATTGTTAGTTTTTTCCACGTGGGGAGGTGGCAGCTGTCACACGCGTTAGTGAGAAAAAAATCTGTAGATTTTGTAATTTTAACTATTTATAGACAATCTCTCTTTTTCTGCACAGACTTAAGACATTTCCTATAGCTAGCTCTTTCAAGATGGACTTGAGTCCTCCGCCTGAACCTCCTGATCCCCCAGATGACGTCTTCTCACCTTCTCCGAGTTTGGGTAAGCGTCGACTTATTGATGACGAAGCCATCGAAGCTGAGCCGAGCTTAAAAAAGAAAACAGATAAAGAGAGGTCAGTTCCATCTATCCAAACTTTATACGTTCACCCGTCACTTGTAGTGGGCGTTAAAGCTTACAATTCCAATGACAAAGGTCCATTTATTGTCCACGTGTCCAGAGTTGAACCAGATCCATCCGCCGGGACGTCCATTCGTCCCATAAAGTTCGGCCAGTTTTTAGCACAAAATAATATTAAAAATATTTGCACAGACGGTATTAAAAGAGTGGGCAGAAATAAAATCTCTGTCGAATTCACATCTGGTGCTGCGGCCAATAAGTTTCTAGATCTTCCGGTCCTAGAAGCTCAAAAATATGTTGCTTCAATCCCATCATATAATATCACTAAAATGGGTGTCGTCCGTCAAGTGCCGGTGGACATGTCGATGGATGAGTTTGTAGAGTCTCTCATCCTCCCTGTCGAATGCGGTATTATTTTAAAAGCCCGTAGATTGAACCGTAAAGTTAAAGAGGAGGGGAAGACCTCTTGGCTCCCTACACAATCTATCGTCCTGACTTTCCAAGGTCAAGTCCTACCCCAAAGAATATTCTGCTTCCATACTTCTCTCCCTGTGGAGACATATCAATTTCCCACTATCCAATGCCTTAATTGTTGTCGTTTCGGTCATGTGAAGGCCCAGTGTCGTTCTAAAGCAAGGTGCTTTAAGTGCACTCAACCGCATACGGGTGATTCTTGCAATGTGGTGGAGTCGATGGCCTCTTGTATCCACTGTTTGGGGCAGCACTACTCTTATAGTAATAGCTGTCCTGAACAGGGTAGACAGAGGTCAATCAAAATCTTAATGTCTCAAAATAATTTATCTTATGAAGAGGCTTCACGATCTGTTCCGAAGACCTCTAAACTTTACTCTGAAGCGACAAAAAATTTTCCTTCTTCCCAATATTCCAATGCTTCTTCCCAATCCGTTCCTATCTCCCCTTCAACCTCTACGTCTTACAGAAAAACTGTTTTCTCCTCTCCTCGCCCCAGAGCTCCTTTGGGCAAGTCATTCGACAGGGACGCTCACAACGCTATCGTCGCTAATGTTCCGTCATCTCTCCCCAACGGGTATACCCTTCTCCAACAGAATTCTCCTGCAGGGCCCCCTCAAGAGGATAGTCTGTTAGAATTGCTTTTATCTCTCATTGTTAGTCTTCTTTCCCGTAACAATTCCCATTTACCGCCCCACGTTGCCCATAAACTTACTCATCTTCTTTCAGCATCCAATTATGGACCTAGTCCTCCTTCAGTGGAACGCGAAAAGCATACGACCGAAAAAGCCTGATCTTTTTTACTTAATTAACAAATTTCACCCGTCTGTCATTGCCATCTCGGAGACATGGTTGGTTCCTGGTTCTCATTTCAGGATTCCGGGTTACTCTTGTCTTCGTGATGATAGGGCTGATGGGTATGCCGGAAGTGCCCTTCTAGTTAGGCGCTCTCTTCCGTTCTCCTTTATTCCTCTCCCTTCTATATCCCCTGAAATTAACATTGTTGCCGTAAGAGCTTTTGATATTACTTTCCTCTCGGCATACATCCCTCATCCCCATTCCCGTTTAACCCCTGATCTTTTATGCATTCTTTCATCTGTCCCTTCTCCAATCGTTCTCATGGGTGATTTAAATGCCCACCATCGCTCGTGGGGTTCGAGCTATGATGATAGTTTTGGTCTTTCTCTCCTCGAAATTTTTGATGAAGCAAATGTCTGTGTTATTAATAATGGTTCCCCTACTAGGAGAGTTCGTCCTACTCAAAATCCCAATTCAGCCGTCGATCTTACAGTGTGCTCGGCCTCTCTAGCTTCTATTCTTTCCTGGAATATCTTGCCCAATTCTCATGGTAGCGATCATTTTCCTATTCTTGTGTCTATTTCAGACAGAGTAGTCCCAGTACGTAACTTCAACCCTTCCCTTAAGTATAGACTAAAGACTGACAAGTGGTCTAATTATTCTGCCTCTTTGGATAATAAAATAGAATCACTCCCTTCCCCTGACCACAACAACCTTGTTGATTCTTACTCTAAGTTTGTGGATTCGCTATCTGCCAGCGCTGATGAAAATTTCCCTCTCAAAAAACCTTTCAGCTTCAGAGTTTCCACTCCCTGGTGGGACTCTGAATGCACATCAGCTGTCAAAGCCAGGAAAATAGCAGAGGAGAATTATAATGGTTCAATGAATTTTTCAAATTTTTTTATTTACCAAAGGAAAGCTGCCTTTGCCACTAGACTTCTTTCTAAAAAGAAAAAAGAGGGATGGCTCCACTATTGCCAGAGTTTATCCCCTCGATCTCCTTCTTCCCAGGTTTGGAAACAAATTAAAAGATATAGAGGTTCTTGTAATATTCCTGTTATTTTAGCAAATGATCCTTCCTCATGGCTTGATTCCTTTTCTGATAAACTATCTCCTCCTTCAGTCCCAAATTTAGACTGCTTTCCCTCTCCTTTAGTTCCTCTTCCTTCCCTAAATGATTTTGATTCTCCGTTTACATTTACTGAACTCCAACTGGCACTTGATGGTCTCATGGATTCCTCTCCTGGGATAGATGGTATTCCGTACTCATTTTTAAAAAATGCCTCAAATTTATCCAAACAATATTATTTAGATCTGCTTAATAACTTTTTTGAACTTGGTTTTATACCTCAACCGTGGAAGAACCAAATTATCATCCCAGTTATTAAACCCGGCAAAAACCCGTCAGAATCAAATAGCTATAGACCCATTGCTCTGTCGTCAGTTCTGTGTAAGATTGCCGAACATATGATCAAACACCGACTTGAGTGGTTTGTTGAAAATGGAAACTTATTGCCCGTATCACAGTTTGGATTCCGAAAAGGTATGAGCACTATAGATAGTCTTAGCATATTAATTTCTGATATTCGAATCTCTCTGTTAAAGAAACAGTATTTAGTAGGTGCCTTTCTAGACATTACATCAGCGTATGATAACGTTCAACTTCCAGTGCTCAAACACAAACTTGTCCATCAGTTAAATATCCCTGTGAAGTTAGTTCGTTTTATATGCAACTTATTGATGGAGAGATCCATCTCTATTAAGTCCCAAGATTCTCTTCTTTCCCCTAGGACTATCTGGAAAGGCTTACCACAAGGCTCAGTCTTGAGTCCTCTTCTTTTCAATCTTTACACTTTCGACTTACACCTTTCTGTAGACTCATTTTGTCAAGTTTTGCAGTATGCGGATGATTTGGCTATATACTCTCCTGCTTCTTCTCTGGAAGAAGCTTCTGAGCGCCTAAATTCTGCTCTGGGGTATTTGCATGATTGGCTCATTCAACACGGTTTGTCCTTGTCAGCCGCTAAAAGCACTACCATTGTTTTTACAAAAAAAAGACTAGTTTCTCCTGTTATTATTAAAATAAATGGTGAGCTTATTCCCCAGGAAAACAAAGTTAAATTCCTAGGTATTTGGCTTGATTCTAAATTATCGGGTACTGCCCACAATGATTATGTTGCCCAAAAATGTGAAAGAAACATCAACGTTCTCCGATCTCTGTCTGGGGTATGGTGGGGGGCCCATCCATACACTCAAAAACTTATTTATAATGCTATAGTTCGAAGTCATTTTGATTACGGATTGTTCTTATTAGAGCCCTGTAATCAATCTGGGCTTCAAAAACTTGACAAAATCCAATCAAAATGCTTGCGCATCATTATTGGGGCGATGAAGTCGTCTCCTATTAATGCTATGCAAGTCGAATGTGTTGATCCTCCTCTGTCTATTCGTAGACAATTTCTTGCTAATAGGTTTTTCTTCAAACTTGTTCAAAATTCTGACCATCCCCTTCTCGGTAAGCTGGACCAATTATCTTCTATTTTTGACTCTGGCAGTGTTCGCTATAATTTAAAAGTTCCTTGTCTTCTCCGTGCCTACCTTCAATTCTCCCGTCTTCCTAGCCCACTCTTTCAATGCCGTATTTTGCCTCTTTATTCTACCCCCTTTAATGCTCTAGTTTTCCACCCTGATGTCCTCTTAGACTTTGGTATTAATAAAAGCACAGTGGAAGCAAATTCGGTGTTTAATAATAGAGTTTCTGTTGATTTCCACAACTGGGTAACTATTTTTACTGATGCTTCAAAAGCCTCTGATGATGGCCCAGTTGGTGTAGCTGTTTGGATTCCATCTACAAAAATTATTTTAAATTACAAGTGCCCCTCGATTACATCTGTTTTTACAGGTGAAGCAATAGCAATTTTTGAAGCCATTTCATTTGTTAAATCTCACAACATGAATAATTCCATAATATTTTCTGACTCAAAGAGTTGTCTTCAATCTATTATATCTAACCCATTTAAATGTAAATCAAGATTCCCTATTATTCTGAAAATTAGAGATTTGCTGTTTGAATGCCACAAACTAGGTATTAAAACTGTTTTAGCGTGGATCCCAGGCCATGTTGGCATTCATGGGAATGAATCAGTTGATTCATGTGCTAAAAATGCTGTTCTCACAGGCTCCTTAGCCCATTCTGAAATTTACTTTCATGACATTTGTACCACTTTACCGTCAATTTTGTTTAAAACATGGTCTTTAGAATGGCAAATCTCTAAGTCTGTGAAAGGTAAATATTATGGTGATATTCAACCTGTCATTCCCCATAAACCTTGGTTCTTCAAATACAAGTTGGCAAATAAATCAATTACATCGACTATCTGCCGTCTACGTTTGAATCATTGTTGCTCCCCCTCTTTTCTGGCCAAACTTAGGATTAGGGATAGCTCTATTTGTGAATGCGGTTTGGATGATGGAAACGTGGACCATTTACTTTTCTGCTGTCCTAAATTGAAATTCTCTCTACACGAAATTATTCCCCCTCATATCCCTCGTCCCACATCGGTTAAATGTCTCCTCTCCCTTGTGTTCTCTCGTTTTGTATATAAACTGTGTAAGTTTGTTGAAGTTAATAAAATAAAGTTGTAAATTATAACAACTGTTAGCTAACATACCCTTCTCTTTTTTTTTTTTTTTTTTTAATTTTTTCTTTCTCTCTTATAACAAAATGTCTGAAATGTCTGTGCAGAAAATGGTTCATTATTTGTTTGTTAAAATATTTTAAATCATTTAATCTCTTTGCTGTGTTCTATTCAACAATAATAACTACTGATAAAATCTCCAGCGTTTGATTGTCTACCATAGTACCTACGTGATATTGGCAAAATTGTGGTGTCTCCTTCCACAAATGCCATTAAATAAAAAAGTTAGTTAGATTCATTGTTATACAGTCAAATAGAAACCCATTAACATGAATGATAGTTACAATATGATTGTTGTTATAAGAAATAATGAATATAACTTATGGTATTGTTTTATGTAATCTGTTTTTTATTTGCTGTGCAGTTTAAGTGCAATGTAGGCCACAGAACAGTTGCTTTGTATTGAATAAATACTTAATACATAGGTGCATATGCACCTAAACTTTTTCCAGAAAGTACAGTAAGGTATGGTAGAAGGAAACAATGAAAAAGTCAAACTAAATGCATTTATTTGAATTTGATCTTTACAGGCACTTTTGAATGTTATATAAACAAAAGGGTGATGCTACAGTCCCAGTCACAAGACATAATAACTTTTGAAAGTACTGTAGTTGCCTATTCCAAAGCGTAGATCTCTATGGAGAATGATGGGCCAGAAACTTTATAGGCACTATTTTAAATCAAAATGTTTTTATTACAAAATAATAGTTACATCATGCATGTTGAGATTATACATTTAGGTGAGAGTGACGTAAACTTACGTGCACATTAAAAGTGTCTAGACTAGAGTAATAACAAAAACGGAATGTCATCTTGAATGAATGATCCTTACATACAGTGGTGTCTATAAGCCGTCAACATGGCAAGTTTCTGGGACAAATGGACTATTCACTTACCCTAAAATCATGAAGAAAAGTCAGTTTTAAGTGCAAAGCAAGCTTTAATGCTTCTATGAAAGTATTGCTACTCCTTACGTGCACCATATTATGCTTTATTTTCATTCATACCAAGCCACTTTATTATCTGGATAGCCAATTACACCTGACCTGAATAAACTGATTAAAAAAATCCTGATGAGACCATAGAGATTGTAAATTAAACTTTTTTTTCTTTGTCCAGTTGTCTTCTAGGGCTGTCTCATTGGTTTGTCTGTCAGTTTTTTCTTTAAAGGTAATTCTCTTCTTCTTGCCTATGACAGAAAGATCTGACAGGAGAAGAAGTCTCATTAGATCTTTGACTGTCTGACAAGCAGTCTTTTCAAAGGGTATTGCAAGCAATCTGCATTTGGTTAAACTGTAATATAGGGGAACTTCAATATAGGGGAAAAAGCTGGGCAGATGATGGTTGAAACATTACAGATTACAGCCTGTCCAGCTGTCTCTGTTTCTGTATGCTAGCTTTCATTGATCATCATCTGCCCCTATAGCAATTTCATTTAGGGTTGTCACAACGTGACTTTGTTGATATTTCTGTAAAACTCATCATCGCACGAGTCACCCCTGTCTAGCCATATCATGTTTCAGTCCAATAACTGTTTCTTATAGATTTTGCTTATAGCCATCCACATAAAAAAAAATCTTTATGATTTAATGTGGTTAGTGCACAACCTGATCTGATGGGATTCTGTCTTGGGTTAACATGATGTCAAGAAATATATCTCAGGTATGCAGAATCAACTGATAATTAATTATTATACAGTACTTCTTGTTCAAGACTTCAAACTCAAGACCTAAGACTTCAGAGGTCGCCCGGAGGGAGCTCTCACGTCCTGGTTCAAACCATGGCTGGGGCGAGAGGGAATGGGACACAGTCACCCCCTTCTGCGAAGCAGTTATGCCAGCGAAAGAGGTGTCTGGACGATGAGGGAGAGAACCTCAAACCTACTCAGCCGCCGCGGAAGACGCTCCGGGCGTAGGGTGCCGAATTGCTCCGGGCGTAGGGTGCCGAATTGCTCCGGGCGTAGGGTGCCGAATTACTCCCGGCCACCGTAGACCTTGGTCGGTGGACGGTCAGCAAAGGGCAACACATGGAGAATGAATGGGTTTTAGGCAGTATAAGTCTGACACTTCACTCCTCTTCGCCCAGAGCGAGGGAAGTTTTTTGATGATTTCTCACTGGCAAAAAAAAATCCTTTGACTTGGCAATCCAAAGGTAACACAACTAGGCCATCACTGCCAAAAATCAATCCCATAATTATGCCAGATGTGGTTGAAGCCTAAATTAATCAAAGTAATAATTAACTTTGCTTTAATTTTTAACAACAAACCTTAAATATTATAACTGTCATTATTTGGTTAATTAATCTTGTCAGGCAGGAAACAGACTAATTTTATTACATAAACCCATTTAACGGGTTTTTATAGATTAGAATGATTTATTTCCTGTTAAATTATTCTAGAGAAAGTAAATCAAATATTAAAGGTCAATCACACTTCAAACCATTACTGTAACTATGTTAATGTAGTATTACACTAACTTATAATATTACTAGCTTTTGCCCGCGGCTTCGCCTGCGTTAAATTCGGTAGCGCCTTATTGATTTGTAATAGCAACGCTAAGTTTTCCCGTTTCTTCCCTCTTTCTCCCTCATATCCCACAATTTTTTTTTTAATAGCCTATGTCCGTCTCCTAGTTCCCAACTATCTCTGTACCGAAATTCATCAAAATCGGTTTAGCCATTAAAGCGTGAAGAGGTAACAAACAAACAAACAAACTCACTTTCGCTTTTATAATATTAGTAAGGATAAGGATAGAGGCGAAAGTTTATATGTTTGCGTATGTTTGTTAATACTTTCACACTAAAACAGCTTAACAGATTTGTATGAAAATTGGTATCAAGATAGCTTATATTCTGGATTAACACATAGGATGTGTTTCCCTTTTAAACTTTTTCTTTAATGTCTCTCCCTTTTAAACTTTTTCTTTGAATTTTGAGTTAAGCAAACATAAAGAAATATATAAAATAGCCCAGTAATATTAGGAACAAGATTCAAATACATCCAAAGCCCCATACACCTACTGGTGCTGGAACGGAGAACCAGAGCGAGGTACCCCTGACCCAGCTGCTCAATGACAACCCGCAGTCTGGATTTCTGGTCACCCTTCTTAGGATGTCTCCTTATATATGAGTTGTTAAGGGAGATTTATATGTCTGCCCAACCTTATAGCTGTACAGGCTTGATGATATATTTAAATAACATTTCTTGTCACATGCTTCTCATGAATATTTTGTAAATACATCAGCAGGAAATAATATTTTGCAAATTATAATAACCCATACCAGAGGAAAAGATGTTTTTGAATACCTTAATTATAATAACAAGCAAAAATATTGAACAGCCCCTTTGCAATGTACACACAACGGCAGGTCAACCTATTATAACCTTCTAAAGTTCTAAACTATTAGAACCTGATCTCTCTACTATGGATCGCACACCATAGTAAAGAGATCAGGTTTAAATTGTTTTGTATAGGTTGATGTGCCATCATGTGTACAAAACAAAAGTCTTCATCTTGCATAACAAAAGAACAATTTAATGAAATCAGATAATTATTAAATCTAGATGAAAATACCAGTTGTATCATTAATGTTTTAAATATAATATATTATATTGTTAATTATTTATTTGTTTTTTTTTTAATTAACTAAAATTCTCTCCACAGTTTATTGACAACTTATCCATTAACTATTCCTATGGTCTTGCAAACTATGACTGCATTGAGCATGGAATACTGGGTTTGATTCCCATTAAGAAAGTGGGTTCCCTGGAAAGCAGGTTTAGCCGTTGGTTCTGCAATTGAAAACTCTCCTGTCTTGTTGTCAGACTATGAAACTGACGGTAGACTATTATCTCCTGCGCTATTCTCCACTGATATTAGTTGACGTGACCACAATACGGTCTAGCTAGACTATTATTATTATTTGTGATTACTACTGGAAACCCACCGTATTTAGAAAAAGACTTGGCTTATAATAAATTTACCTTCGTAAGGAAAGAATTGAATTAAACTCAGTTAACACTTTTGAAACGCAACCATAACAATGAATTCATGAGATTTAATTTTTTTTTTTTCTCTTTATTTATTTTATAGAGGGTTTAATCACATATTGATTATGCCACCCTCATCGGTACAAACAATTATTCTACAAACAATATAAAAATTATTTTCTAAATCCTATTTTAGCCAATTTTATAAATTTCTTGCATCCTTTGACAAAGGGAATGCAAGAATACTGTTACATCTACCTACATCTAGTGACTTGGGTAAAATTGAAATTCTTTCGGCCTCATTTCGGACACACTCCATCAGGATATGGTAAGTGTCTTCCACTATACTACACTCTGGACAATTTGGAGAAGTAGCTTTACCCATAAGATAGGCGAAACAGTTCATAGGTACGTGTCCCGATCGAATCCGAAGACCCATAACAATTTCTGATCGGCTCATGTTTGCCTGGTCGAACCACGGACAACGAGAAAGTGCTGGTTGGATCGTCCGGTACCAAATCCCCTTGCTCAGTGACCTCTGATCGAAGTGTTCATGCCACATTTTAGTGCATTCTTCTCTTACTGCGTGCAAGAAATCACTGTGCAAAGGGAGGTGTGGGCAAGCCAGCCCTTCATCACATGCATCTTTTGCCAATCCATCCACTATTTCATTATCTTCCAAGCCAACATGAGCCGGTACCCACTGAATTACAATAGTCTTTTTCTCGGAAATAAGTCTATATATGGATTTGATGACATTGTATGCAACCGGAGTACCCCGAAAATTCGTAGTACACCGGATTAAATGTTGAAGAGCGCTTTTCGAATCACTCAGAATAACATATTTACCGCTTTCGAATGACTCAATGTAAGATAGTGCTTCTTCTATTGCAATCAGTTCAGTATACATTATATTACATTTTGAGTTTACCTTTAACTGCACGGCAATATTAATTTGTGGATCGAAGAACGCCGCTCCAGAACTTATTTTATCCTTGGATCCATCTGTATATATTTTATAAAATTCTGAGTAAGTAATATTTAAATAGGTAGTGCACAACTTATTAATTTTGATACTTTGGTAGCACTTTTTAGCAGCAACCAACCCAGCCACTTCAGTCAATACAATTTGAGACAAATCAATCCTGTGAACCCAAGTATCCAATGAGAACATTTCAAGCTTTGGGCTTGTGTAGACAGGTAGCAAATCTAGCGAACCCTGTATTCTGACTAACAGCGGTACCTTCCTTCGCCAGTGCGATTGTTCACAGCGCCCTTGTAGTTCTTTTAAAACAGCAGTAATATTATTATCCACGTATGATTTTATTTTGAGCCAAAATTTACCCGCTAGATAGTATCTGCGAATCTTCAAAGGTTGCAAATTCAATTCATTTTCCATAACGTGAATAGCTGTGCTTCTAATAAAGCCACCGATAACCCTCATGCAAACATTTTGGACCCTGTCTAATTTACTTAGATGAGTTTCACAACTACTGTCGTAAAGAAAACAAGCATAGTCAATTCTACTACGAACTGTTGCGATGTATAACCGTCTCAGGTGTTTGGGGTGTATTCCCCATCCAGAACCGGCAAGAATTTTGAATACATTTGTTAGCTTGAGCACCTTTTCTCGGGTCTCATTAATATGCTTAGCCCACCTAAGTGATCGGTCAAGCCAAACTCCCAAATATTTGACATTGTTCACCACTGGCAGCGATACCTCACTAATTTTTAATGTGACAGTGTCTCTTACTACACCTTTCTTAAAAATGCATACGTTACTTTTTGTGGGGGATATCTCAAGACCCAGATTCATCAGTAGTTTAGTCATTTCATTTAAAGCGGGTTGTAAGCGTTGTTGGGCCGATGAGACATTACTGCAAGTGGTGTACAACACAAAATCATCCGCATATTACGATAGAAATACATCTCCACCACTATGACAAACATCCATGGTCGCTATATTAAAAAGTAATGGTGACAATGGGTCGCCTTGTGCCAATCCCCGACCGGACGTTCGACTTACTTCGTTGTTACCTATTTTAATTTTAAGGTTTCTCAGCTTGAGAAAGTTCCAGATGTAACTACAAATTCTAGATCCCACACCAATTCGTTGCATGGTTGTAAGTAGATTTTTGACGTCTACGTAATTATATGCATTGCTTATGTCTATGAAAACAGCCACAGTAATAAGTTTTTTGGAGAAGCCATTTGAATGCGCGAAACTAAAACAGATAAGTTATCAACAGTTGAGCGACATTTTCTAAAACCTGTAGTGTTATTTGATAAAAGCATATGTTTTTCGATAAACCACTCTAATCTATTCATTAAAATGCTATGAAAAACCTTACAAATGCATGAGATCATTGAAATAGGACGAAGGGATGATACATTTTGGGAGTCTCGACCTGGTTTAGGGATTGGCACAATTACAATATCGCGCCATTGTATGGGGACAAAACCAGACGTTAAGATGCTATTGTACAACTGAATCAATACCTTTTTACAGTTTTGAGGCAATTTCTTGATCATGGAATAAGAAATATTATCACACCCAGGTGCCGTATCCTTCGAGCGGACACATTTCTGAAATTCTGAGGGCAAAATTATAACCTCAAGTTCCGGGTTCCTTGTGTCGAAAGACATGTCACATGGGTGTACAAAGTCGGGCGTTAAACTAAGGAGCAAATCAGTAGCCTTGTCTTTGTCTACGTGATGGTTGGAATATTTATATCCCTTCAGCCATTTCATTCTTTGCCATACAGTTGATTGTGATGTAGTGTGATCTAATGAAGAACAAAAATCACCCCACCCTTTACCTCTAGCTGCGCGAATCATATTCTGGGATTTGCTTATTTTATTTTGTACTATTACATAGTTTTGAGAGTTTGGATTACGTCTAAATTTAGACAATGCAAGCCGGCGTTCAGAGAGATTTCATTTAAATAATGAAATATTATAGTTAAAAAATATATATTCTTAAACCATAACAACCGGTACTGACCTGCTTAGACTCACCTGCATGGAAAACCTGTTTCTTTATGAAAGCACCCTTATGCTTCATTTATTTTATAAAAAAGACTAAGGTTCCATGCAAAAAAAACATGAAACTGTCAACAAAGTTGTTAAACAGATTCAAACAGGGACTTTTCCATACAAATGAAGGTCATGGGCAATATAGTTAGTATGTCATAATAATTATCTGTAAGTATGGCTTTTAACACAGTCCATCCTGTGGTTTGTGCTTTGTGGATGGACAGTCAGGACAAACAGATTTATAAGTAATTACCAATAAAAGGATATCTCGTTGTCCAGCAACATATTCTTTACATCGTTTATTTCGCTTATTATGTCTCCACTGTTGGGACTTCTTTTTATGAGATTCTTTGTATGCTGTATTCAAATGTTTTCCTTTACTTTTTTTTGAGAAAAGTGGTGATCAGAGACACTTTGTGTACCTAGTTTATAATTGATTAGTACATAAAGTTTTTATTATTATATCATATATATATATATATATATACAATATGTTGATTTGCATCCTCGTCAAAATTTAGGAGGTGCTAGTAAAAGTCATAAATAATCAATGAAAATTACGGTACCTGATCAATAATAATATACGGCGCTTTTATGATCTGTCTCTGTGTGTTTAATTTGACGAGGATGCAAAACAACACGCTGTATTCTTCAGTCTGCCTCAGAGCTATAATCAGATTTGTTGATTATTAAATTATTTCCTTTATTTACTTCTCATCTTAAAATTACATTTTTAAATATTTCTTAGAAAATAAATTTAACAAAAAAAAACATTTAAAAATATAAAAATAGGTTTCCGCCGGTAACGGGAGCAGGGTCCAAGCTACCGGTGGTTAGGGCTCCAGAGACAGGAACCTCCTCACAATGCGGGCCGTATCGAGGAGTACTGCCTTCTGAATCAGGCCCTTGATCCAACCACCTAAGGAGAGCTTCGACAGATATTCGTCGAGGCTCTGGGCAATTAAGCCATTGGCCGTTATGACAATCGGCACAATGATAGCCGAGTTCACATTCCACATGTCAACAACCTCGTGTGCCAAGTCAAGGTATTTTAGTTGTTTTTCTTTCTCAGCTTTCACGAGGTTCTCGTCATGTGGGATGGTAACATCGATTATCATTACGCGGCGCGCTGATCGGTCTATCACCACTATGTCAGGCTTATTAGCGACAATAGTTCTGTCAGTAATGATAGACCGATCCCAGTACAGCGTGACATGGTCTTTCTCGAGAACTGAGTCGGGCACATACCTAACAGAACTAGACTATATTTCAAGGCAAGTTGCTGATGAATAATCCTGGCTACTTGGTTGTGCCTATGCAAATACTCGCTGTTAGCTAGACGAGAACAAGCAAACCTTACCTTGCCATACTACCTTGCGGTCATCGGTAGTAAGTACTACAGGTTCATATTATTAGCAAAGTAGTTATTTTATTATTTATATTGAATTTTATTTAGTAAATTATAAATTACATAAAGTAAAGATTCTGCCCAGGAATTAACCCATGAACTAAAATTAATTTACATAAAGTAGTTTCTGCTTGGGAACTAAAATTCATAAATCAAGGCTAGTTACCACCTCAGCTATTATTTATATGTCATCCTTTTATCACATGACAGTGGTCATCACTTCATAAAATAAAATTTTTGTTGTATGCAAATGAAAAGCGTTGTCAATCAAATCTCTTCACACTACGTTTTGATTTGAATAATCACTTGTCTGTGATAAAATTAACATTGCAGGAACAAGGTTTTTGTGTTGGAAATTCGATACTATCAGTTTTTTTTAAATAGGTAATGCATTTAAATAAAGGTGTTTAACCTTTTTGTGAATCATAAACTGGTAATAATGAGCGTCCCATTTTTTTTGTTGGTAATCATCAATTGACTTCCCCCGCTCCGGGCGGAGCGGAAGGGAGTGTTAGACTTTAACTGACTAGAACCAATCCATGTTCCTTCTTTTGCCCTTTATGTTCCAAGGCCGCGGTATCTCTTTCGAGCAACCCAAGAACTTGTAACTTGTCAAATGGATTATATTTTAGTGAAAAAGTTGAGTTCCACCAATTCGTGACGCAAAAATCCATTAGTTTCCGTGTATATAATATAGGTATACTGGTAAATAAGCCACTCCGACCTCTAACCTTTCGCATCCAATCTGTCAAAAAACAAAAGTCATTTATTCAAATTAGGGTGATAATCAGCACTTTTTGAACGTCACATTACAAGAGACAGTCCCACAAAAACGCCCTGCCCTTCGCCACTTCCTAGTGTTTTAGCTGTGAAGAAGTGGCGGAACAAACTCCCCAGCAACACATCAGTCTGTCAGGTTAGAAGAACCAGATTTTATACAATTCCGTTTATTACAAGAAATCCTTACTAGTGTTACCATCCTTTACGGTTTGCAAAGCTTTTTGGCCATTTGACTGACCTTGCGACTTTCTAATCTTTTTAAAAATTGTAGAATCAATATTAAATAAAAAATGAATCCTAATTAAAATGTTATAGAAATGATATCAAAATAAAAGCATGCAATTAACGACTATCTACATTTAAAAAAAATGTCTGGAGTGTTTGGGAAACTTATATTATCATAAACTCACAAACGTAGTTTTAAACGCTTTTTAGGTTGGTCTGTCCATTCATCTTGATAATCTTTTCTCAAAAACTGGTCTACTCAAATATTCATCATAATAGTTAAACGAATTATTTAGAAAGATCATATTAAACTGCGTCTAGGATTTGACTGCATCTTTTTCTTTTTTTTTTAGAATTTCCAAGAACTTCTCCTGAATCGTGGTTACAAACATTTAAACTCATATACACAAACAGCCAGACTAAAACTACATCAAACATATACAAATATTTTTTGATGCGTGCGGGGTTGAACACGTGACACGCAGCGCAGCAGTCGATCGCTCAGCCACTGTGCCAATTGTGCCGTCGTCATATTACTAACTAGCTGTCTCGCGTGGTTTCACCCGCGTCTTTAGTTGCTGCCCTGCTCTCTTGGGTAGTAGCGTGATGTTGTAAAGCCTTTGTTACTTGCTGCTAATGTAGCTTCATATTAGTGAAAAAAATGTTAAAATCGGTCCAGTAGTTTTGGAGCCTTTTTGATGCAAAAAATCGAACAAATCTTTCGTCGTTATAATAATAACTATAGTATTTATTAGTCTAGTAATGTCACATTGACTGTATGCATACATATTAATAATATAGATTATAATGATGTTTCAAGGTCAGTCTTTTGAAGAATAGATTATCGCATACTTGTTTTTCTCAAACTAGAAGCATGCCTTTAAAAATCAAACGCTTGACCTGTTTCTGAAAATCTATGATTCTAAACAAATTTAAATTTTGATCAAGTTTGTATAACGAAAACACAAATCTCATAGATAGACTTGTCACATAATTTATCTAAATTAGACTTTTTAAACAGTGAAATAAGTTTCATTCACATTTTGGCAAGACATGGATCAAAAACAAGTAATGAGAGGTACGCAGTCAATTTTCAACTTTATCCTATTGTCTAAAAAGTTCATATCACATTGGCAGTGATCAGTGCTAAGTTAGTTGAGTCTAAAAATGATCTCAACTATTTTTGAAAAATATCTTCACGGCTGTGATCCTCGAAGACTTGGGTAGTTGTTTATCCAAAAGTAAGTATAGGGGGAGAGCCTATTGCCAACAACTGGGTAAAAATCCATACTGCGTGGCTGCCAAGCGACTGAGATAATCTCGATAGAAAAATCCAAAAACACTTCGAACCCAGTATCTTATGCCCAGCAGTAGATCTTGTGACCAATGAGACAATTACTTACTTAGGTATTTAAATTTATGTATAATAGTGGTACAAAGGCAGACTTAATGCCATATGGCATTCTCTACCAGTCAACCTTTGGGTAAAATACGATAAAATTGTGATAGGGTACAAAAATTATATAAATTACTAGCTGTGCCCAGCGGTTTCACCCGCTGCTCACTTAAGGGTATGAAAAATAGATATTGGCCGATTCTCAGAATTGCTGAATATGCATAAAAAAAATCAAGAATCGGTCGAGCCGTTTCGGAGGAGTATGGGAACGAACATTGTGACACGAGAATTTTGTATATTAGATTTAAATTTCATGTACAATAGTGGTACATAGGCGGACTTAATGCCATAAGGCATTCTCTACCAGTCAACCTTTGGGTAAAATACGACAACATTGTGATATGATACAAAAAATATATAAAATATTAATGATATAAAACTATATTTGTTTCCGAAAACGTATATACTTACAGATACTAATACACATATTACATGAAATATACCAATACATTAAAAAAAAACGAGAAACTTAACAGTAATTACTATGACTTTTAATCGGTAGACGGCCCCAAATAGGAGTTACGAACTTTTCTTCAGCTTTACTCTGTGTTTAATTCTATTTTCTTTTAAAATTTCCTTCTTTTCTCTTTCCAGTTTAACCTCTCCAGTGGGCTTCATAACAGACGGTCCGGGGAACTACAGCGTTAGTACACAATGTTCCTGGCTACTGTCGCCGCCTCGCCTTGGTCCCACGCCGCCGCCTCTGCGCGTGCGCCTAGAGAGCTTCGCGACCGAGTGCGGGTGGGACCACCTGTATGTTTACGACGGTGACAGCGTGAGGGCGGAGAAACTGTTGGCTGTGTTCAGGTAAGGACCTTCGGTTAAGGGAATAGAATTGCGATTGCTGTGGTTGTTATGATAAATGTCTAACTCGATGCTTCTCTAGTCCTAGTCCTTTTTTTTAAACGTTGCTCCACACTAGGAATTTCTCTTGTATCGTGGGTGTTACAAACAATTAAACTCACATACATAAACCCAGAACCTAAACAACTATTTGTAGGCCATATAAATATTTGTTCCGTGCGGGAATCGAACTCGCGACACGCAGCGCAGCAGTTAATTGTTCAGCCACTGCGCCAACCGTGCCGTCAAGTCTGGTTATGGAATATGGATCTTGAAAATAAGGGATAGAGTTCAAAAATGTCGAGCCTTGTTAAGTACCAAGGGCTGTGTCTTGAACAATCTCAAAAGAAACATTTATTAAATTAAAACTACTTGACTTGGGAATTGAACTTAAGACAAACCGGTAGCGCTCTTTTCCCACCCGTCCCTTGCTAGAGCCAGCCGGAGATGCTGAGCCAGTAAGTTTAAACCAGTCCCCAAATAATATCACTCAGATCCAGCCAGTCCCTTTGCTGTCCTCCCCCAACGACGCCCTAACCCGAGGCTCGGGGTGCCCTTAACGTGTAGTCACTTAGTTTGTAAGTTTTTGCCCTGGCTGGAGGCCTTAATTTCAAGGCATCCACAGGAATCGCCCGGTTAAGCAGACGACAACCTATTAGGTTGAACTGCGAGATGCCATTCATAACAGAACGCTCTTTTTTGCGGATAGGAAACCATCAAATACCAGACTTTTACTGATTAAGCCCATCCATGTTCCTTCTTTTGCCCTTTATATTCCGGGGCCGCGATATCTCTTTCGAACAACCCGCAACCCCCGGTAGAGCTTGCAATCACAAAAGCGCAACTAGTAAAAATGAATGTAGATGAATGATTTCTGAAAATTAAAAAAAAAGAATAGTCTACACCAGTGATTTTCAAAGTGGGTTCCGTAGAAAAGTCACCAGGGTTCCACGAAATTATTTTAAACAGTAAAATAACAGTTATTAAGTAGGTACAAGTATTATTTTCAAATTGGGAGCAAACCAATCTTCTGGTGTTAAAAAAATGACCATACGATTCTTTTTTTGTTTTCATTTGTATTCGTAACAACTAATATTTACTGTATAATGTATAAATGAAGTTTCACTTTTAAAATATTCCTAACTAGGTACGCCCCGCGGTTTCGCTCGCGTGGTGATAGAATATGCAATAGGTATATTATATCTTTATGAATTGTAGCCTATACCTATGTTATTCTGATATGTAAGCTATATTATTGTAAAGTTTCATTAAAATGCATTCAGTAGTTTTGCGTGAAATAGTATAATATAAAAATAATATAAACAAACTTTCGCGTTTATAATATAATAATATATCGAAAAAGTATCCTATGAGTAATTGCAGACTATAATCTACCTCTGTGCCAAATTTCATCGACATCCGTTCAGCCGTTTTGACGTGAAAGAGTAACAAACATCCATACATCTATCCTCACAAACATTCGCATTTTTGTTCTTATTTAAATTACATGCATGTCTTTGTTATTTATGCAATCATTTCACATGGGATTCCAAAAAATAAAAGTGGTAGTATGGTGGGTGTGCCATTATCTTAAAGAGATCGCTAAACATACCGTTCTGCTTTTTCGTGACAAATCGTGAAGGCCAGTGACAGTTAAAACGTACTTTGTAACAAAATGAATGAATCGTTGTGTCAGAGTTCAGACCCAACTTATTCAATTGATTACATTGTTAACTTGCTCGTATTTTAGCTTGCGAACGAATTGCTTGCGTGTACTGAATCATCCAATTAACATATAATATCATTACGCTTGTATTTCCTGTTGGGGGTGGAAGATATGTGTGATATATCGACATCCAGTTTTTAACCGACTTCAAAAAAGGAGGAGGTTCTCAATTCGACTGAGGGTTTTTTATGTTTGTTACCTCATAACTTTTGACTGGGTGAACCGTTTTTGATGATTCTTTTTTTATTAGAAAGCTGTTGCTTCCTATGTGGCAATTTTATTTATATTGTTTAGGTAGTCTACGAGTTACCGTCTATAATATTTTTTTCCCCGTTTATTTGGATGATCTGAAGCCTTACCATGACATCTTAAAGCAGAACTTATTCCACTGAGGGAAAGAGACAGAGCTATACAGGGTGTCTAGCACCATCTCTTTCCCTCAGTGGAATAAGTTCTGCTTTAAGACTTCATGGTAGGCCTACTGCTAATCTTTTAGTAACAATGGAAAAATATACTCGATAAAAAATATGTAAAATATCATTATACCAGAATGGACTCGCCCAATTCCTCTATATTCCTTAAACTTTCAAGAAATACTCACGAATTAGGCGAGTCTATTACCATTTGTTGATCTCTATTAAAGACCAAAAGCTGGGAGAACAGACCGAAATCATCCACGGAGTGATATCGGCAAGTGTTGCTTCACCTTGAAATACCTATCCGTTTGGTTATTTAATTTAGTCTCGAGCCAACCATAAACAAAGTTATAATTTCAAAATTTCGTTTTAGTGTGAGACAGTATGACGTTTCAAAAAACTGGTATGAAACTACATCCGGTTGGATTCAAAGAAGCCCCCAACGTTAGAGGGAAAACGCTTGGCTTATGATGCTAATTATAATGTATCTGCGACGTCATAATTTTATCTCTTTAAGTTAAGGCGACATTAACCGTGACAGTAGTCCAGCCATACACTGCCGCCCGTCGCCCGCCAGAGCCCCGCTTTAACGCGCACCAAGATTATTCGAAAAAACAACCCACCTTGATTTATCAAACACAATACAAATAATAGCCGTATATTAAAATATGGGTCATTAAATTGTCTTTCATATGATTAAAGTTTCATGTAAATACGCCCCATAGTTTTTGCGTGATTGTCGTTTTTTTGTCCATGTTAGACAATACTTTACAAATTAATTACACTATGTTATTAAAATATAATTTCACATTTTCACATATCAAATTATGAATAAAATTGTCTAGTATAACATATATTTTTTTCAAAGAAATAAGACTACAAGTTTAGACGTGATGTTCAATAAAAAATCATTAAAAGTCGTTTATCTGCGCCTTAAGAAACTCGTATGTGCTTATAATCTGTCTCATCTTATTCAATGAGGGTTTTCTGAATTGACACCCACTAGGCGGCAGCACTGAGAGGTCAGGTTCAGAAACCTGTCAAAGTGTCACAGCGCCTATATTATCTATTCGTGTCTGATTTTTTAAAATGAAATATGTAAGTACACTAATATATTATCTCAGAATCAATCGAAATACCACAACGTTGTGCAGTTTCTAAGTGCTCTAAAATACGGGAAGTCATAAGTTCTCTAATTGCTTTTCTTTTGAGCTCAAGTTTTCACTCAGCAACCTTTTTTTTTGTCCATGTGCACGTAAATTATCCATTTTTAAATAAAATTAAACTGAAGGGTTACCATGACATCTTATAGCAGTTCTTATTCCACTGAGGGAAAGAGATGGTGCTAGACACCCTGTATAGCTCTGTCTCTTACCCTCAGTGGAATAAGTTCTGCTTTAAGACAGGGTAGCTGGTTTTAAAATCAAACACTGAAAGGGAACTTTTGCCGCTTTGACAGCGCGGATTATTGAGATTAGGACCTCTTGACATAGTGGCGCCAACTAGTGGCGTAAATTTTCGTGAGAACCCTCATAAATCGGAAAGATTTTAGTCCAACCGCTGTAAGTCATATCACAGAAAACTTCTATGATGTATTCTGTAACTAAACTTATGTAACGTATAATTCAAATCATTCATGAATGATTTCGCAGTATTTTCCGATATGTGAAGATCTCGGGTCAATAGGCCGCGTCCGGGATCCCGAAATTCGTCAAAACTTTATCGATTTCTGGGAAAACCAGAGTCAATGTTATTTATTCAAACTGGTTTTGTGGAATTAGCTTACATTATCTTCTTTTCTTAAAACGTTATCAAGTGACGCCAAAAGACATGGCTGTGGGTATTTTTGCTCAGCGAATCACAGCTGTTGTGAGATTCAAGAGCTGGAATTAAACATGATTGCAGAAGACGGATTTGATACTTTCATGAACCCCGGATGTGTTTCTATACACACATTACTCTTGTCAATAGTTTCACAATACCATCTGCAATTCGCACCCTGTTGATACAACTATTAGGTACACGTCTGTCTAAAGCCTCGTTGCAATAAACAAAAACGACTCGTTTTGCTTACGGATGGTACCTAGTATTTTGACATAAGTTCTATGAGACTTATGTTAAAATCTTACTATCCGTAAGCAAAACGACTTAACCGTTTGGGGATAACAGTCGTTATGTTACGTATCTGCAACGATGATGACAAAAAGGGGAGATCCCGCCTCCCAGAGAACCCATCCCAGAGGATTTCTTTTTACCGCTTAGAAATCCTGAATAGATGGCCGCCGCCGTACAGAGCCCCCCCCCCCCCCGGTGGAAGGGTCTTTCACACTCCTACTAACTTAAACCACAGTGTTCCTTCTCGTCATTTCTGGCTGAAATTCGGAGACACAATTAGACTACATTCACTCCAGATGTTACGGTTTTGCTTGCGACAAAACCTATCTCGGGTAAAAGGAGGAGTGAAATGCTCCTCGCCCTGTAAGTCGAGCATATGAGATGCGCGTGATTCTAACTCGGGGTTCTTTGAAGGTAGCTTTAGCGATAAGACCGCCTATTGTGTTACTCTACGTGATATGTAGTAAATATGCCCGTAAATACAGGCACCCTTATCGGGGTTGCGGGTAGGTCGAAAGAGATCCGCGGTCTCGGAACATAAAGGGCAAAAGAAGGATCACGGGTGGGTTTTAGTCGGTAAAAATCTGACACTCCTCCCCACTCCGCCCAGAGCGCAGGAAATTATTTGAACATTTCCCATCCGCAAAAAAAATATACAGGCACCCCTTATAGGCGATGTCAACTTTAAACTCCCTTTTTTTTTTGTTCGGGTGGGAAATCATCTAATGACTTCCCCCGCTCTGGGCGGAGCGGGGGGGCATGTCAGACTTGTACTGACTAAAACCCACCCATGTTCCTTCTATTGCCCTTTACGTTCCGGGGCCGCGGTATCTCTTTCGAACAACCCGCAACCCCGGCAGGCGGAGGCTCTGGCAAGCCCCTCTGCTTTGCTGACATCTCTTTGAGGCGCGCGTGAAACACGAACGCGCCGTCGACACGGCCTGTCGTCAATCGACGGACGGACGGTGAGCTACCCATTGCTCACCGCCCACAGGCCCGTATCTACGGTGGCCGGGAGTCGTCTCGCGGCGCCCGGGGCGTCTCCCGCGGCGGCTGGGTTGGGTAGATGATCTCTCCCTCAAACGCCCGGCCACCTCCTTTGCTAGCATTACTGCTTTAAACTTTTTTAACTTTAAACTCCCTTAACCAAACATTTTGTTTTCTTCTTCAGTGGTGTCCTAGAGAATGGAGAGTCAAGTTGGACGAGGCAGGTGATAGCCCGTTCTGGCAGCGCTTTGCTGCACTTCTTCAGCGATGATGCGTACGCGATGGAGGGGTTTAACGTGACGTACGCTGCGTACTCCTGCCCTTCAAATGATCATAGGACTAATTGTTCTAGTAAGTATACATTACTGTGTGGTTGGATGATAATGGAGGAGGGGGGAGGATGGGCTGTTTTTGGCTGCGGAGGTTTATTAAAAAATGGTTTAAACTAGTTTATTAATTCAAGCTTGAAACTAAATAGGTTACACACCAAGGTTTTCTTGTTTTTTTATCATGGCTATGTTTTCGAAATTTTATTTTCAAATGAAATCAAAATATTTAATTTAACATAGGCCTACATGGACCCTTATAAAACGTAGATACGTAGGAGCACGGGTCGGTACTCTTAAAATAATTTGCTTTTTAATCATGTTACAGCGTTAGTACTTAAGTATGGGAGAGCAACATAGGAAAATGAAAGTTAATCAATCAGTTAATCTTTTCTTATATTTAATGGGTCTACTCTTAATCTCAATCTCTCTTTTGGACTAGTCCAAAAGGGAGAAAGAAATGAGGTAAGTGGCGGATGGGAAGAAGCACCTTGAATAGATCCGGGCTATAAAAACTAAGGAACATAGACCATAGACAATCTCAGTAAAAAATATAAGGATTCAATCATGTCTTCACAGATGATAAATGCTAATGATTTTCTACTAAAGAAGAAGCTACCCGCTAAAAAAAACTACATGCTTTTTTTCGGATGAGAAATCACCAAATGACTTACCCCGCTCTGAGAAGGACCTGCCAGGACCACCGCCTGCTATGGTTGTGGGTTACCGCGGGAGATACCGCGGCCCTGGAACATAAATTGCAAGGGCAAAAGAAGGAACATGGATAGGTTTTAGTCAGTAAAAGTCTGACACTTCTCCCGCTCCGCCCAGGGCATTATTTGATGTTTGATAGGTTATTTGATGGTTCCGATCCGCATAAAAAGGCCCCTCTGAAACTACATGCCTAAATACCTGAGATTTTTGTTTTGTATTTTCAGATCATGGTGAATGTGAAGACGGTTCGTGTAGATGCGAACCAGAGTGGACAGGAGTTGCTTGCGATCAGCCTCTGTGTCCAGGTAATTATTGTGTTAGTTCTAGTTTAAGATTCTTATCCACACTAGCCTTGATAATGTGTCTGTCACAGATCTGTCTGTCATTTAAATTTGAATATAGATACATCATCTATGACTTCGTCTACAGCAGGGATTTGCAAAGGGGGCGCAAAGACCTGCAAAGGGGCGCAAAAACCTGCAATGGGGGGCGCAAAGACCTGCAAAGGGGCGCGCAAAGACCTGTAAAGGGGCGCGCAAAGACCTGCAAAGGGAGGCGCAAAGACCTGCAAAGGGGGGCGCAAAGACCTGCAAAGGGGGGCGTGGGCCATTAGTATGGTTGAGGATCTTATTTAGACATTACCCGCGTTTACGTCCTATATATTTATTTTATACAAACTTGGTAACATACATAAACGCATACTTGCTTAAAAATTACTGAAAATATTTACGTTTAAGTTAAGTTTTTTATTTTCTCATTTTGAATTCTGATTAATATAAAATTATTACAATATTTTATCAGGAAACATTCAGTGCCTAGTTCGTCGTTCATTCATTTTAGATTACACAGATTATAAATGACTTTTACAGACAGATTATAAATAGATATTATTAGTTTGAGCGTTTACACATTTAGTACACAACACTGTCAATAGCTGTTGTTACTGATTTTATTTGATGTATTAAACTATTAATTTTAACAAAATAAAAAAGTGAAGTGATATTCTGTATAGTTAAACATGTGGACATTGTATTATCTTTATATACTATATATAATTCTGCTGTGAGTGTGTATGTCACTGAACTCCTCCTAAACGGCTGGACCGATTTAAATGATTCTTTTTTTATGCACTTGGGTGACGCCCTGGATGGTTTAGATTCACAAATCAGCACAAAAAAAAACCAGGACAACGTCTGTCAGGTCCGCTAGTAACTTATAAGTTTGTTAAACCATTATACTATGTTTAAGGCAATTCTTATCTTCTGCTCTTCTCTCCAGAGGAATGTAACGCAGCGTACGGCGGCGGCACGTGCACGCAGTCGGGCTGCGCGTGCAGCGGCCTGAGGCGCGGGCTGGCGTGCGCGCGCGACGCGTGGCGCGCGGGCTGGGCGGCGGACTGGCCGGCGCGCACGCCGCCCGTGGCCGCGCACGTCTTGCTGCCCTACGGAGACGATCTGTTGAGAGTCGGCGGAGAAACCTTCGCGTTTGCAGAGTTTTTGTACAGGTAACTTATGAACACAAGTATATTCTGTATGAGTTTGTTCGAGTAAGTTCGTCCCATAACGATGTCACCTCTTTTTTTCGGTTGGGAAGTTATCAAATAACTTCTCCCGCTCTGGGTGGAGCGAAAGGGAGTGTCAGTGTTCGATTTAAAACTGTCGCATATAGCTATACATACACACTCATGTATTCAAGTTACTCGAACGTTCATTCATAGGTAGTGTCCAATAGATCATTGTCCAAACCGCACGTCGTTTCATTCACTATCCAAACAAACAATCCTCGACCTTATCACCTAAACAGTCAGACTGACTGACTAAACCCCATCCATGTTCCTTCTTCCCTTTATGTTCCGGGGCCGCGATATCTCTTTGAAACAACCCGCAACCCTGGAACGTTGTCACCTCTGGGACAAAAGTGCAATAGCAAAAATATATAAACTAACAGTTGTGTTTTTTTAAATTACCGATGATGATTTTCCATTGGTAATTTCAAAATAATGTACTGACTAACCGTTTATACGTCGGTAACTTTGATGCTACGGCTTAGTAAATGACTAGCGACTGTTTAACTTTTATTATTAGCCGTACAACGTAACAACTCTTAATTTTAACCACGAATAAACTTGTCAATGTCTAGACTTGAAAGAAAACCTTGAAGTCTGAGTTTGTTCTGCATGTTTTGGGGATCATATGCCAGGATAGGAATTAAAACAAATCTTCTGTCCCACCTTCATACCGTTATCGTTCCGAATATGCCACTGATCTCGATTATATTTTGTTTCCAGATATAAATCAGCGGAACAAGAATGGGAAGTGCTCCCCACATATGAAAGTCCGGCTGCACGGTTCGCACACTCGGCCGTCCTGTACGGCCACGAGCTCATCGTGTACGGCGGTGTCGTCATATCTGACGAGCCTGAGAGAGGGTAAGCAGACCACATAAAAGTACAGAGTTAAATTGGGGCATGTCCATTTTGAGCCATCGGACTGTCCAAGAATCTTTTACTACTACGGCAAGCTAAGCTTTTTGGCTTTTATTAAAGTCTCGCTACAATTTTTTTTTTCTTTTGTTTATATCCAACAGTCCAAGAATCTTTCAACTTTAAGGGCGTTAAATAAGCGTTTTGACTTTTATAAAAGTCTCACCACTGATATCCCTAATACATAATACTCTCGCGGGTGAATGGGTCCTCATTCGCCCCGAGTTCCAGGCTTAATGGTGGTCGCGATCTTGTTGCATAGCATGCTAATTTTCGTACTCCCAGCATATACACATATGTTTGCGGCTCCAGCGTAGCTAAGTCCAAGCTTGGAGTTTTTCGCCGAATTAAAACAAAGTTTAGTATCATATTCTTCTTCATAATTATCATCTCCTTTTATTTTTAACTACCCACCATATCCGGTCTAACCTACCTACTCTACCTAACCTACTTTTGTTTTTCTTAAAAACCCTCTCTGGACAATAACCAACACAACAGAAAAAGAATTAACAAAATTGGTCCACGTTCCGTTCACGCGTGATGCCGTGACCAAGGGAATAATATAATTAGATATTTTAACCCATTTTGTTTCGTTATTTCAGAGGCGGCCTAGCGGGTCTCGAAGGTCGAGCCGGCGAGGTAACGAACGAGATCTGGCGAGTTCGCCTCAACAGTGAGCGGCCGCAGTGGCACAACGCGACGCCCGTCACGTGCTCCCCGCACAGGCAGGCGCCGCTCAAGCATTGCGGTAAGCGACTGTGCACCTTATGTACTGCTACACTAGGTATACTGTTGTGAGCTGTGACGTGCGAGTGGACAATTTACATATTTTTTAAGCACATTCTTTGCCTTGTTTTTACGATTCCGTACCTGAAAATGAAAAAAAGGAACCTTTATTTGATTACTTTGTTGTCTGTCTGCCAAAACCCTTTATTTATTTAAACTTCATGTACAATAGTGGTACATAGGCGGACTTAATGCCATAAGGCATTCTCTTCCAGTCAACCTTTAGGTAAAATACGACAACATTGTGATAGGGTACAAAAATTATATAAAATATATATATATCTAAAACTGTTTACGAAAACCTTTATCTTGGGAACGCGTGGAAGTATCGAGTTTAAATTAAAACCGTATACTTAGATAAAGATAAAGATAAAGATATATTTATTGCGTAACTGTGTACATGAAGTTCTTATTAATAAACATTACATTTATTGGTTCCAACAGTCTACCCAAGTCGGATATGCAATAGTATTTAAGGGTACATACAAAACATTATTTTTTAGCAAAAAATTCATGCAGATTATAAAATACATTATCAATTAACATTTTTTTCAATTTATTTTTAAACATATTTCCATTTAATTGCTTAATAGCTGGCGGTAAATGGTTGTACACTCGAATAGCGGTTACATAAGTACTTTTATAATACATCATATTGTTGATAGCTGGTAAATTAATATCATATTTATATTGTTTTCGAATGTTTCTTTTAGATTTAGATTTAAAATTAAAATATTGCATATTGTTTTTAACAAATAAACATAATTCAAGTATATAAATACCAGTCAGTGTCAGGAAACCCTCCGTTTTGAATACATCTCTCAATGAATCGGTACTGTACATGTTATACATTGTTTTTAGACATTTTTTCTGGAGAATGAATGTAGATTGTACGTTTGTCGAGTTCCCCCAATATATTATACCATAAGTTAAGACGATGAATGCCGTTAGTGAGCTGCGATGTTTCGGTATTTTTAGCCACGCCCACTATTTCTCCGGTATCTTAGCGCCATTCTTAAAGGGCGGCGACACAGCGAACTAACAAGTAAGAAAGAAAGGACGCGGTCAATAATAATTAACAAGAACCAATAGATGGCGCTCTTATATATTTATTGTTCTGTATGAAAAGCTAAAAACAAATTAGATAAGGCAAGTAAAAATTAATGTATGTATTTACTTTATTTATACTGAATTTAAAAACAATATAAATATAAGGAAAATAAAAACATACTCTGCCGACCTTACAGGCAACTCAACTTATTAAAAAAAAAACAATGTAAATTTCCCAAAAATAAGTAAAAAAAAAGAATCCACTTCAATTTCCTAAAATTCAACTTGGGTTTGAACTCGAGACTCGTCTTTCGGATTCTATGGATGTGCCACTACCACAGACTAACCGAGCGTTACGTTATAATTATTCTAAAAATATTTAAAAAAAAAACAAAGTAAATTTCCCAAAAATAAGTAAATAGAAATAATCCAATTCAATTTCATAAAATTCAACTTGGGTTCGAACTCGTGACTCGTCTTTCGGATTCTATGCAAGTTTGTACCACAAGACTAACCGACGGCGACGCCGTAATAATTATTCTAAAAATAATAAAAAAATGTGAGCCGTCACGGGACGCCTAGCAGATGTGAAACATCGACATAATTTGTAAAAGTAATATGCAGAAAAGAACAGATTGTGATAGGAACTAAATGTGTCATTGAAAACATAATTATTCTGTTTCATTGTGGACTTAACAAAAGGACATCGTTTTCGTTTTCGTGTTCATCATCGTTTATGAATTCGAGGATCGAAGGCACTTTGAATAAAACTCTATTACTGGCCCCGTGTGGTAACCCATGCTTTTCCAAACCTTGGCAAGGGTTGCTTAACCTGGCCCCCTGTGGTAACCCATCCATTTCCAAACTTTGGTGAGGGTGGCTTAACCTGGCCCGTGTGGTAACCCATCCATTTCCAAACCTTGGCAAAGGTTGCTTAACCTGGCTCCCTGTGGTTAACCTTGGCAAAGGTTGCTTAACCTGGCCCCTGTGGTAACCCATCCATTTCCAAACCTTGGAAAAGGTTGCTTAACCTGGCCCCGTGTGGTAACCCATCCTTTTCGAAACCTTGGCAAGGGTCGTTTAACCTGGCCCTCTGTGGTAACCCATCCATTTCCAAACCTTGGCAAAGGTTGCTTAACCTGGCTCCCTGTGGTAACCCATCCATTTCCAAAAATTGGCAAAGGTTGCTTAACCTGGCCGCGTGCGGTAACCCATACATTTCCAAACCAGACATTTCCAAAACTTATTAAAAAAATGTGTGCGTGTACTAGCGTACACTCGTAAGAAGTGAAACTTAGGAACGTTCGTAGGGATAAGAAAAAGATGGCGCGTAACGGAAAGCTCTCATCATAACTAACAAAACGAGCCCAATCTCTACACATCTAGTTCAATCCGTCGAGGAGTTCCAGTAGCAGTCAGTGAAGTAGACCTTCAGGTCACTCCATCAAGTCCGGAGGGAAGGTCTCATCATAACTAACAAAATGAGCCCAAACTCGACACATCTAGTTCGATCCGTCGAAGAGTTCCAGTAGCAGTCACCGAAGTAGACCTTCAGGTCACTCCATCAAGTCCAGAGGTAAGGTCTCATCATAACTATCAAAATGAGCCCAAACTCGACACATCTAGTTCAATCCGTCGAGGAGTTCCAGTAGCAGTCACCAAAGTAGACCTTCAGGTCATTCCATCAAGTCCATAGGTAAGGTCTCATCATAACTAACAAAATGAGCCCAAACTCGACACATCTAGTTCAATCCGTCGAGGAGTTCCAGTAGCAGTCACCAAAGTAGACCTTCAGGTCACTCTATCAAGTCCAGAGGGAAGGTCTTATCATAACTTATAAAACGAACCCAAACTCGAGACATCTAGTTCGACCCGTCGAGGAGTTCCAGTAGCAGTCACCGAAGTAGACCTTCAGGTCACTCCATCAAGTCCGGAGGGAAGGTCTCATCATAACTAACAAAATGAGCCCAAACTCGACACATCTAGTTCAATCCGTCGAGGAGTTCCAGTAGCAGTCACCGAAGTAGACCTTCAGGTCACTCCATCAAGTCCGGAGGTAAGGTCTCATCATAACTAACAAAATGAGCCCAAACTCGACATATCTAGTTTCATCCGTCGAGGAGTTCCAGTAGCAGTCACCGAAGTAGACCTTCAGGTCACTCCATCAAGTCCAGAGGTAAGGTCTCATCATAACTAACAAAATGAGCCCAAACTCGACATATCTAGTTCCATCCGTCGAGGAGTTCCAGCAGTATTCACCAAAGTAGACCTTCAAGTGACTCCATCAAGTCCAGAGGTAAGATCTTATCATCACTACATAGTATAAAACAAAGTCGCTTTCTCTGTCCCTATGTCCCTTTGTATGCTTAAATCTTTGAAACTACGCAACGGATTTTTATGCGGTTTTTTTTAATAGATAGAGTGATTCAAGAGGAAGGTTTATATGTATGATGCTTTACGCTGTGACTCTTAGGAGGTGAGCAGCGGGTGAAACCGCTGGGCGGGTCACTAGTAATATTATAAAAGCAAAAGTGAGTTTGTTTGTTTGTTACGTCTTCACGCCTAAATGACCGAACTGATTTTGATGAATTTTGGTACAGAGATAGTTGGGACCCTGGAGACGGACTTAGGCTAAAAAAATGAGAAAAAGAGGAGAAAGAGGGAAGAAAAGGGGAGAGAAAGATATTCTTTTTTCGTTCACCACGCGTGTTAAAGTTAGCGTTAGCCCAAAGTAACTATGCCACGCGGACGAAGTCGCGGGCGGAAGCTAGTAACTTATAAAACGAACCCAAACTCGAGACATCTAGTTCAATCCGTCGAAGAGTTCCAGTAGCAGTCACCGAAGTAGACCTTCAGGTCACTCCATCAAGTCCAGAGGTAAGGTCTCATCATAACTAACAAAATGAGCCCAAACTCGACACATCTAGTTCAATCCGTCAAGGAGTTCCAGTAGCAGTCACCAAAGTAGACCTTCAGGTCACTCCATCAAGTCCAGAGGTAAGGTCTCATCATAACTAACAAAATGAGCCCAAACTCGACATATCTAGTTCCATCCGTCGAGGAGTTCCAGCAGTATTCACCAAAGTAGACCTTCAAGTCACTCCATCAAGTCCAGAGGTAAGATCTTATCATAACTTATAAAACGAACCCAAACTCGAGACATCTAGTTCAATCCGTCGAAGAGTTCCAGTAGCAGTCACCGAAGTAGACCTTCAGGTCACTCCATCAAGTCCAGAGGTAAGGTCTCATCATAACTAACAAAATGAGCCCAAACTCGACACATCTAGTTTCATCCGTCGAAGAGTTCCAATAGCAGTCACCGAAGTAGACCTTCAGGTCACTCCATCAAGTCCAGAGGTAAGGTCTCATCATATCTCAAAAATATGAAATATTTTTAGATGGTACCTACGAAGAATTACGAAAAAAAATTAGGTAGGGATAAGAAAAAGATGGCGCGTAACTGAAAAACGTTACACTATTTCCAACCCCGATAAAGAAGTTTCACTTCAAAAAAAACAATGTAAATTTTCCAAAATTATGTAAATAAAAAGAATCCACTTCAATTTCCTAAAATTCAACTTGGGTTTGAACTCGAGACTCGTCTTTGGGATTCTATGCTAGTACCACTACCACAGACTAACTGAGTGTTACGTAATAACTATTCTAAAAATATAAAAAAAAACAATCTAAATTTACCGAAAATAAGTAAATAAAAAGTAATCAAATCAGTTTCCTAAGGCTTGGGTTCGAACTTGAGTCTCGTCTTTCGGATTCTTTCCGAGTACCTCTAAACTAACCGAGCGTTACGTAATAATTATACTGAAAATATAAAAATAAAATAAAAAAATAAAACAATGTAAATTTCACAAAAATAAGTAAATAAAAAGAATCCAAATCAATTTCCAAAAATTCAACATTGTTTCGATCTCGAGACTCGCATTCGGAATCCATGCGAATACCATTAGACTAGCCGAATCTTACGTAAATCAACGAATTTAGGCTATGGGTGGTACAAAATAGCCTTTTTAATACCTATTTGGTTATAATTTCATTTTGTCGTCGTTCGTTTCACAACTTATTTTATGTTCAAACTTATATCCCATACCAATCAGTCTTTTCGTGCCAATTTTTTACAACTTGGTATAGGTAGGTTTAGGAATTAAATAAAATATAATGTATGTTTGAAGTTATCAAATATCAATATATAAAACGGATAGCGGGGCAGAGCGACATGTGGCATGCGTCCGTCTAGCTGCGCGTCTATGCGATCACTGTCGGATTGTATACGTAAGAAAGAGAAGCGTGATGACGTGCGTTCGTAACTTTTTACAAACCATAGAATAAATTGATTACTTTAAAATGAGTTGAGTAGTCAAAAATAAAAAACAACCAAGTTCTTTATTTAAATGTAATACGTTATTGTTATAAATTTTACCAACGTACATTGATTCGTAATACAGATATTTTTATTGGAAGATCATTTTAAGAGGTTAGTTTACAATTTTTTTGTATCGAGGAAACTTCTCAAAAACGTGTTTTGAAAGCAACAGGGTTCTCAGAAATATGTTCAAGATTAACATATATTTTTTCCGCCGTCACAAACTGTATAGATTTGGCAAAAAAATGTTTTGAGACAAGCCTTTTTGGCTCTTGTCAGCGTCTTAACAGTGAGTATACATTTCCAAAATAAGCACTTCTAGTAACAGTTAGATTCGTAGTTTCTGCCAGAACTGACAATGCGTAACAAGCACTGGATAGTTTTGTATTAATTCTTTCTATATGTGCCTTCCAGTTTAAATGTTGGTCAATTGTAACTCCTAAGAAATTTGTATTATTGACTTCTTCAATCGCTGTATCAGACATGGTTACATTCAATTTATTATGTTTACTTTTATAATTTCTAAATTGAATCAATTTCGTTTTTGAGGCATTGACTTTTAAATTTATTGACTGCAACCAATCTGTCACAGTTATTAAAGTTCTATTTATTTCACTTTCGTAGACAAGATAATTAGAGTATTCATTTGAAATAAATATAGTTGCGTCATCAGCATACATTACGCAAAGATGTTTAATAATATTTGGAAGATCGTTAATGTACAATAAGAACAAGGGAGGTCCCAATATACTGCCTTGTGGTACGCCTAGGATTGAAGATTCAAATTTAGATTTCACAATCTCCACCGTTTTAGTACGTTCATTATAAATATCAATTACAGTACCCTGCATTCTATTATTTAAATAATTCTCAATTAATTTAAGTGCTACACCTCTTATTCCTATTCTTTCCAATTTATCAAGTAAGATGTCATATTTTACGCAGTCAAATGCTTTTGACATATCTATGAAAAGAGCAGCACATTGCTTTTTGTCATTGATTTTATCCCAAATAGTATTGAATAATTTATATATTGCCAATGATGTAGTTTTATTTTTTTGGAATCCAAATTGGTTAGCGTTTAGAATATTATTTACATTTAAGAACTTTATGATTCTAGCATAGATAACCTTTTCAAATATCTTCGAGAAACTTGGCAACAGTGCAATTGGTCTATAATTATTTATGTCGTGCCGTGATCCTTTTTTATATAATGGCTTTATGAGAGCTATCTTTAGGGTGTCGGGAAATTTACCCGTTTCTAGCATAAGATTTATAATATATACTAGTGGATCAACAATAAATGAAATGCTTTCTTTTATAACTTTAATGGGTATATTATCGTGACCGCAACTGGTTTTATTTTTTAATTTTTGAACTATATTTATTATTTCGCTTCTATCTACTGGATAGAAGAAAATACTGTTTGAATTAGAAGTTGATTGTGATTTGTAGTTATCCGCTGTTGTAATGTTTAGGTTTTGATTAATATAGAAATTGTTAAAAGTACTTGCTAATTTTTGCGGAGATTTAATTATATTGTTATTGTGCAGGATGTAGTCTATTGTGGGTTGAAGTACGTTTGTAGTTTGGGTTTGTCGTTTTATTAATGCCCAGGTGGCCTTAGTTTTATTGGTACTGCAAGAGATGAATTTCGCATTAGAATTTTTTCTTGATTGTTTTATAACACGCTTTAAGATTTTGCAACAGCGTACATATTTTATTTTATGTTCTTTAGACGTACTACGTTTTGTTTGTAGGTACATTTTACGTTTATTTTTACTAGAAATTATGATGCCTTTGGTTTTCCAAGATGTATCTTTTTTATAGTGCATTTTAACTTTTTCAACTGGAATACAAATATCGAATATTAGTTTAAATAAGTTAATGAATTCCTCGTAAGCCGTGTTTGCATCCATATGATGATACACATCTTGAAATTTTATTTGAGAGATGTATCTTAGAAATATGTCGACGTAATAATTTATATTACGTCGCATTTTGAACCAGTATTTTTCTCTAAAACTTAAATTACACGGTATTTTTATTACTTGACATGTATGGTCCGATAATCCTAGATCCCATATTTCTGCTTTAGATTTATAAGTATTTGTGATAATGTTGTCTATACACGTTGCAGAATGTGATGTAATTCGGGTTGGTTGGGTTAGGGTCAGATGCAAATTGAATTTTTTTAAAGTATTTTTGAATAAAGTACTTTTTGTATTACAGGCAAGAGTGTTTATATTAAAGTCACCTAGGATAAATATTTTTTTATTCATGCATCTTAATCTGATGGTTAGTTTAAACAATAATATCTCAAGCTTTTCAATAAATAGATTAAAGTTACTGTTAGGTGTTCTATACATACATAATATATACCAATTAGTCTCCGGAATCATTATACCACAGCATTCAAAATGAATTTCAACCGATAGTTCAGACAACCATTCAATTTTTCTGTAGTTTAATGAGTTCTTTACATAAATACACACACCACCTCGAGACTTATTTTGCCGGGAAAAATATGAGCCCATTTTATAATTTGGCAACTGAAGTGTTTCAGCCCTTTGGTCACGGAAAAAAGTTTCACTTAAACAAAGAACATCGATGTCTTTTGACTCAACTAGCAATTCTAAATCATTTATTTTTGACCTTATACCTTGTATATTGCTGTGTAGTATAGTAAAATTATATTCATTCTCGAAATAAATCATTTTCCGTTTGAGTATCTACTGATATTAGATTTGGTTGTAATAGCATATCTGTCTGTGTGGACATCGACACGGTATTTTTTTGGTTACAATAAGACTCACTATACTGTACATAATTATACTTATAGTTTAGATGCAATATGTCTCTCAACACAAACCTACATAGTACCAAAGAGAATGATGCATAAGGAACTTTATAATTGATATTCACAAATACACTGTGGCTAAACTGGGAACAGATATGATGGAATGTTTTACATAGGTTAATCTCACTTAAGAATTTACCTCTTTTTGGATTACAAAGTAACACATTCGTAAAAGAAAGTTTATCCAAGTAAAAATATAGATTTGATTGTACTCTCAATGGATCCTTATCATTATTGCCACACATAATCACGACATAATCAAACTTATTGAAGTCCTTACACAGTTCTAGTGACGATTCGAGTAGCTTATCCGTAGTTGCCCCAGGTTTGCTAAAAGATGACACGATGAAATTTTTTCCGATCAAATTTTGTAGTGTGTTTCTCATATGCGTACGTTCGTCGGAGAATATTAGAACCCTTTTTCTGTGGCCATTCGTTTTATTTAAGATGCTGTCTTTGCTTGGTACCGCCAGGGGAATATTATTTACTTCATTTATTACTTCCTGAAAGTTTTCTGAAGGAGCATTATTGGAGATAATTATATCATCAAGATTCTGGACTGTGGTAGGAGCCCTCTCATTCTGTTGCTTGGCGCTAATTGGGGTCTCGACAGTGTTCTCAAGGTTGATATTTAATTCGCTATAACTTTCATTCAGATAAGAGTTACGTTTCGACTTCGTAGATTTGCGTTTTTTTGAAGATACTGTACTGTTATTTATCGTGCAAGAATCCGTACAAATCAATTTATACCTATCTATTTTGTGTTGTTGAGAAGTAATTATTTGTTGAAGGGAAGAGTTTTCTGAGTTTAAATTATCTACCTCGTTCTGAGTTCTTTCTAAGTCCATTCTAAGTTTCATTATTTCACTTCTCAACTCTTCTACTTCATGGTTAAGCAACACTTTCGATAGATCAGGCAAACTACGTGCGGTATCTGAAAGGTATATGCTAGGCGACGTGGTTATGGAATTATCAACATAGCTGTTATGACTGCTAGTACCCTTAGGTTCTTTTCGCCTCTGCGTGATGTTTTTGTTGCAAGAGTCCATTATTTTACGACTATTGTTTCCTTTAGTTTTGATGCGATGTCTTTCTTCTTTATATTTTTTTGTTTAACTCACGAAGCGTATGCTAAGTCTGCTATAAACGCGTAGCGTAAGCTCAGGATGGTGAATAAGCGACTAGTGTACGTGTAAGCGATGAGCATGTGTGCGTAGAAGCGAGCGATCTGCGGGTTGCCCTAGGTCAGGGACACAAGTCGTTGCAAATTGTTTTTTAAAAGTTTTTCTCTATTTACTCACGGTTTCGATTAAGTCCAGATGTAATACATATATCACTTTTTTGTCCGGTTCACACGCTTTACAACGATATATAACACTAATAAGTTAAGCCACTTTTTACCACTTTTTTTACAATTTATTTGGAGACAAAACAAATACGGTGTCAGCTCTTTGAATCTCAACGGCAGCATCTTAACTCTGTGGTCTCTTTGTGCTATGTAAAAATACTGCGGCCCCGGAACATAAAGGGCAACAGAACGAACATGAACTGGTTGTAGTCAGTACAAGTTATTTGATGATTTTCCCATCCCTAAAAAAATGTGGATATTTTGTTACTACGATATGCCGGCTTCCTCACATTGATTTTCTTTACCGTTCTGAGTTTATCAATTAAATGCTTGTTCTTTATTATTCCAGGAGGTCTCCACGTATCAGGCCACACAGCAGTACTAGTGTATCTGGGCGTCACCAAGAAGCCTGTGATGTTAGTGTTCTTTGGGCATTCGCCACATTACGGGTACCTACATTTAGTTCAGGTTCGTATTCAGAAAACATTAAATTTATTGACTACACGGTTGGTGCAATGGCTAGCGTTTGACCTCTGCGCGTGTCGTGGATTCGATCCCCGCACGGAACAAATATTTGTGGGGCCTACAGATAGTTGTTCAGGGTCTGGCTGATTGTGTATGTGAGTTTCAATGTTTGTAAACGTACCCACGATACAGGAGAAATTCCTAGAGTGGGGTAACGTAAAAAAAAAGAGATATAGTCTGCCGCATGCGCAATGAATGCTGGGCAAAAATCTCCACACGAGATCTATCCGGGAGATCGACACAGACCCGTGTCTATGACGGGCCTGTTGGTCTAGTGGTTAGTGGCCCTGACTGCTAAGCCGGAGGTCGTGGGTTCGATTCCCACCCAGGACAAACTTTGTGTGATGAGCATGATTGTTTGTTCTGTGTCTGGGTGTGATTTATCTATAATATGTATGTATTTATAAATTATATAAGTATGTATATCAGTTGTCTGGTTACCGTAACACAAGCTCTGCTTAGCTTGGGATCAGATAGCCGTGTGTAAGTTGTCCCAAGATATTTATAGATATTTATTTATTTATGGCGGCTGGGAGTATCTCGCGCCTAAAGTTATGATCTCGTTCAAAAGCCACCTAAGTTTTTTTTTTCAAGATTCCAGATTAATTTATTTGCAAAAACATGTGTAGATAATATATTATTGGTGTTACAAACAATTTTCAAGCTCAACATGTTTGACCATGGCTGGTGTACAAATTATATCGAAAGACAGTCACATTTTAAAGCGCGCTTACTCGTTTTACCTCTTCCAATTGGCTTTACAGAAGTTTCCCACCATTTTAACAACGCTTTTTGAACAATGTTGTCTTCGCAGGAGTACTATGTAGACGAGGGCGTGTGGTCGGTGGCGGCGACGCGCGGCTGGGCGGCCCGCGCCGGGTTCGCGCACGCGGCCGCGTGGGACGCGCTGTCGCGCAAGGTCTACGTGCACGGGGGACTCGTGTCCGAGTCCGAGGCCACACAGGTACACCATACTACGTAGACGAGGGCGTGTGGTCGGTGGCGGCGACGCGCGGCTGGGCGGCCCGCGCCGGGTTCGCGCACGCGGCCGCGTGGGACGCGCTGTCGCGCAAGGTCTACGTGCACGGGGGACTCGTGTCCGAGTCCGAGGCCACACAGGTACACCATACTACGTAGACGAGGGCGTGTGGTCGGTGGCGGCGACGCGCGGCTGGGCGGCCCGCGCCGGGTTCGCGCACGCGGCCGCGTGGGACGCGCTGTCGCGCAAGGTCTACGTGCACGGGGGACTCGTGTCCGAGTCCGAGGCCACACAGGTACACCATACTACGTAGACGAGGGCGTGTGGTCGGTGGCGGCGACGCGCGGCTGGGCGGCCCGCGCCGGGTTCGCGCACGCGGCCGCGTGGGACGCGCTGTCGCGCAAGGTCTACGTGCACGGGGGCCTCGTGTCCGAGTCCGAGGCCACACAGGTACACCATACTACGTAGACGAGGGCGTGTGGTCGGTGGCGGCGACGCGCGGCTGGGCGGCCCGCGCCGGGTTCGCGCACGCGGCCGCGTGGGACGCGCTGTCGCGCAAGGTCTACGTGCACGGGGGACTCGTGTCCGAGTCCGAGGCCACACAGGTACACCATACTACGTAGACGAGGGCGTGTGGTCGGTGGCGGCGACGCGCGGCTGGGCGGCCCGCGCCGGGTTCGCGCACGCGGCCGCGTGGGACGCGCTGTCGCGCAAGGTCTACGTGCACGGGGGACTCGTGTCCGAGTCCGAGGCCACACAGGTACACCATACTACGTAGACGGGGGCGTGTGGTCGGTGGCGGCGACGCGCGGCTGGGCGGCCCGCGCCGGGTTCGCGCACGCGGCCGCGTGGGACGCGCTGTCGCGCAAGGTCTACGTGCACGGGGGACTCGTGTCCGAGTCCGAGGCCACACAGGTACACCACGAATTACCCTTATGACCAGAATTCGGCTTGTGTCGCCCAGAGAAAGCTTTATGTCCATGTAATAAAACCTTTTTTCTATAAAATTTGCATCATGCAGGCACTTCTTGATGAATAACTTTATTGGTTCAAGTACATATTGAGGAATTTAAATCTTCATAATTTTAGTAATATTGTATATTATAATTATATTATTTCCAAATAAAGTACTTAACTATGTTTATGTTTCAAATATTCACTTTTAAGCTTAAAAATAGATTATAATTACTTGTTGTACATTTTTGTAGTCTTAAAATAAACAATATACCAATGTCATGCATGCCTGTGATTTGTGTAATTTCCTTTAAAATACAATAATAATTATAGTAATAGGTATACATTTGTGTAATTATGCAGTTGGTGTGCTTATTTTAAAATAAATTTTAAATGCGAAAATGGCGTATTTATGTTCTTATTTATTTTGTGCAGGCCCCATCAGCTTCGTTATTCGAGTACGACCCTGAGTTAAGACTGTGGCGCCCTCTGCAGTCGGCGCCTACTCCTAGATATTTACATTCTGCTACATTTATTACACCAGGTAAATTGAAAGCACAAATATGATTTAATTGAAATAATTTATTCATTGTTACATATATAATTTTTCGTTTTTAAATATTTCTTGAAAAAAAAAAAACAGAAAAAGCATTTAAAAATAGTAGGTCAACAGTTTTAGAAACTGGGTCCAAGCCACCGGCGCTTAAATAAGGCTCCAGAGAGAGGAATCTCTTAACGATACGAACTGTGTCCGAGAGTACCGTTTTCTGAATCGAACCCTTGATCCAGCTGCTTTAAATAAGTTGCAGCTAATTCTTAAATATTAATAATTTTAATAGCACACACACAGCTCCACTGCCGGGGTTGCGGGTTGTTTGAAAGAGAATAAAGAGATACACGCTGAAATACGTAAATAAAAAAAAATTCTTATAAAAAATACGTTAAAATTTACTTTACTTCCGGAAATCGCTGGATAAATAGTCAACGAAACAAACAAGTGTCACCGAGCATAATTGGAAGTTGGTTTTTTTCGAAGACAAGATTTATAAATAAACAAGCTTTTGCCCGCGGCTTTGCTCGCGTTAAATTCGGGGTAACACAGTTCCCCCTTCCTGTTTTGTAGGTACCTGCTACCTGCAGCTTTTGCCCTTGCGCCTAATTGATTTTTAATAGCAAAGCTAAGTTTTTCCTTTTCTCCCTCATATCCCACAATTTAAAAAAAAATGCCTATGTCCGTCTCCTGGATCCCAACTATCTCTGTACCAAAATTCATCAAAATCGGTTTAGCCATTAAGGCGTGAAGAGGTAACAAACAAACAAAATCACTTTCGCTTTTATAATATTAGTAAGGATAAACGATTTATATTAATGTTCTAGGCATCATGCTGGTTTTTGGGGGAAATGCTCACAACGACAGCGCAGCTGCCCTAGTGTCCAACCCTGTCGCCTCTAAGTGTTACTCTGCAGGAGCATTGCTGTATGATGTCAGGTAATGTAATGAGTTTAATTAATCATTTATTTATTTGTATATTGCCTCGTTCTCTGATTCCTCGTTCTCGTCCTGGGTTTGATTCCCGAGGTCGGGCATAGTGTTATTACTTTTACGTTGTTGTTTGTGCCCTCTGTGTGGTGCATTTATAGACAAAACTGCTACTTGATGAGCTAGCAGGGCATACAACTCGATATGTCAGATTCATGACCTTAATTTATTTTCCAACAGAGTCCAGAAAAAAGTATTATATAAAAACTTCTTTGAAGATTGCTGAAAGTTGTTTAGTCTTTCCTTAATTCTATCCGAGTGTTTATGTGTTGCGTTTTCTTGCCTGTCTATTTTTTCTTATGCTACCTAATTACTGTCAGTGCAAACATATAATTGGCCTTCTTTCACTATCCGTATTTTAGTTGTAAGTTTTCAGAAGAAATCAAATAAAATAGAAATACATAAAATACTTAGCCCGTGCTTGGGTAAACTGACCTGGGTGTTCCTATGATCCGGAAGACTCTAATAACTTATTAGTTTTTTCCGTCTAACTTAGTAACAGCCATGGAGTCTAGATTTATGTCGTTTCAATAGGACGTAATTTGGGTGTCGAACCGTGACACGCAGCGCAGCAGTCGATGGCTCAGCCACTGTGCCAACCGTGCTGTTAAGATTTGTATGTTTGCAACGATAAAACTCAAAAAATATTTGACTGATTAAAAAAAAATCTTTCAATATTATAGTACTACTTTATCACTGAGTAACATAGGCAACAACAATATACATAGATAATAACATAAATGAAAACATTGACAATACTAGTTCATAAGAATAATTCTAAACTATCAATAAAATCCTAACACCGAAAGTAAATTAATAAAAATGTCGAACAAACTAAATGGCATAAAAGTGGAAGCAAAATAGAACACTCTTTATAAATAGGTCACTAACTTTGTACTCGTCGTCGTGAGGTACGTGCAGAAGGAGTAAAGAACAAATCCCGAGTGACGTCTATGACGCGATGCGCTACGGGCCAATCACTGCACTTTCCCGCCCCCGCGCCTCACTTCATACCACCAAAGGGACCCAATAACTCACTTTTGCGCAGGTGAAGGTCAGCGATCAAGAATCGTGCTGCCGGTCGTTAACCTGTCAGTACTTCAAATTTAAAAAATGTGAAATAGTTTCCTGTGACTAAACTACTGGATATATTCAAACGATTTTTTATAGGTAGACTGAGAACGTCTTGAGGTATGCGTAGTTTAATTTACTGTCGTATTATCTTAACCACTTTGTATAACATCACGCTAAACACTACACTTAAGAGCTATAATATAAAGTATCGTGGTCCCCCTTACAGGTGCGGCGTGTGGTGGGCGACGTCCCCGCCCGCGGCCGGCGCGCGCGCAGCCCACGCGGCCGCCGCGCTGCTGCTGCGCGACCGACGGACGGTCGTCATACACGCTGGGTGACTGATACTCATATTTTGTTCTCTCTGACTAACAGTAGGGACCTACGAGTGTGAGTTTGAACCCAAACAAACAACTTCTCCGGGGTTGCGGATAATTTGAAAGAGATACCATGGCCCTGGAACATAAAGGGCAAAAGAAAGAACATGGGTGGGTATACATACGTGGGTACATAGTCAGTAAAAGTCTGAAACTTTGGGTAGAGTGGGGGTGCAGAGCAGCGGAAGTTATTTGATGATTTTCCACCTGCAAAAAATGCAGACAACTTCTTACATGCAAATGAAATTAATTTAACACTAGATAATGATTATAAAATATTAACTTAATCAATAAAATCATTTTTGTTCTACCAAAATAGTTAATTATCACCGAAATTAAAACATCTTATTAAAGTAAACCCAACTAAGGCGTACTCATCGCACCTGTTTCTAAAATAATCTAACACGAAGAGGATGACGGGATCTTATTTCGCTCGCTTCGCCTGCTGTCATGACCCCGCCATCCCCCTTGAACCTAACGAGCCTAAAGCCGGGTCTTTTTTTTGGTGCATGTTTCGTGTAGTCATTAAAAGAAATACTAAGCTTAATGCATGCTTAGGATGTTAAAGTGTTTTTTGGTGGTCATTATATTTATCTTCTTTTTAGTAAGTCTAAAATGCGTAAATATGTTGCAGTTTCGACGGGCGCCTCCGTTCAGACGCGCTCATCTTCGAGGCAGGCGAGGGTTGCGCCCGCCACACGACGGAGGCCGCGTGCCTCACTGCGGCGCAGCACACGGCAGTCGCGTGCGTCTGGAGATCGAGAGATAGAGCCTGCTTGCCGGTTACTAAATCAAGTCATTTATTCAAACTAAGCTGATAATTAACACTTTTTGAACGTCAATATTACACAAGACATTCCCCCAAAACGCTCACCCTTCGCCACTTCCTAGTGTTTTAGCTGGGATGAAGAAGTGGCGGAACAAATTCCCTAGCAACACAACTGTACCGATACCGATAGGTTTGATGAAATAGACTTCGACTGCGACTGCGGCTTCGCCCGTGTGATATCGAAAAAAAGTATCCTATGTGTTATTCCAGACTATAATCTACCTCTGTGCCAAATTTCATGAAGATCCGTTCAGCCGTTTTGACGTGAAAGAGTAACAAACATACCATCAATCCATCCTCACAAACATTCGTATTTATAATATTAATAGGATTACTATACTATACTACATTTAATTGAATGGAGTTGTTAGTCTTGCAAGCTAAAACTCATCATAATTTTCCTACCCTTGTCCCATTTTATTTAGGGTCGGCGCAATACGTTTTCTTGTTCCATTCTCCCCTATCAGACGTCACGGCATCATTCACTCCTTTCTCCATCATATCATTCCTTACACAATCTATTCATTTTTTATTTGGCCTTCCTTCTTCCACGCAAAAACTACTGAACAGGAATGGATGAAATTTGGCAATTTCTCAGTAGCGATCACGGAGTCTAGATTTGTGTCCGGTTGATGGAAATAGGCCCACCCCCTATAACATAAGACTCAAACATAACTGCCAAAATGTTAGCGAACTATCGGGTAATCTTCCGCCCAACCTTTCGCAGTTTACAAGCGTGATAATACACGGCAATTTGACGGGCCTGTTGGTCTAGTGGTTAGTGGCCCTGACTGCTGAGCCGGAGGTCGTGGGTTCGATTCCCACCCAGGACAATCTTTGTGTGATGAGCATGATTGTTTGTTCTGTGTCTGGGTGTGATTTATCTATAATATGTATGTATTTATAAATTATATAAGTATGTATATCAGTTGTCTGGTTACCATAACACAAGCTCTGCTTAGCTTGGGATCAGATAGCCGTATGTGAGTTGTCCCAAGATATTTATTTATTTATATGTTTTTTTATCTGTATCGTGGGTGCGTTTACAAACATTTAAACTTGCATACACAAACAGCCAGACCCGGAACAACTATCTGTAGGCCATACAAATACAGGCAGTGTAGAAGGCGATCACTCAGCCATTGCGTTAGCCGTGTCGTTCAATTTCAAAAGGCTGATGCTGCAGGACTAGCGGGTTTGGTGCAATAGAAACACACTTGAAATTATTGAACACGTTTATTAGGTTTTATACCGGGAACCAAAAAAGCCGTGTGCACAGAAAAGAAATTGACGTGCGCATTGATTGACGTTTGGTGGCAGACTGCAGGGGGACACACTGACATGCTTGTCACACTATGGTCGTGTGACAAGCATGTCAGTGTGTCCTGCCTCTAAGCTTAAAATAGTGCTATTTATTTACTAAATACTTAAGTAAAATTACAATTGGATAGGATTGATTGAGCGCGTTCCTAACAAACATGTTATTTTGTTTCAGCTAGAAGAAGTTGGCTGGAAGGAGTCGTTCGATGGTACTGTGAAGGCGTGCCTCACGGAGCCTAGGTTTGGTAAGGGTAAGCACGTTATACACTAACCCCACTGTTGAGACCGCTTCTCTCAACATCGCCGCGCGCTGGCGGTAGTGGGCGAGGGGGGCGGGGACAGCGGGGGGCAGCTAGCCGACGCCCCCCCCCCCCCCCCCCACCACACCACTCAGCTGTTGCACACCTCCACGCACGGCTGCGCTTACGCGTTCTCTGACGTCCTTATATTGTCATGTTTACATTTGTTGTTTTTAATTTCCCTTTTTATTATCTATGCTAATATTATGAATAGGAAATATTTGTTTGTTGTTTCGAATAGGCTTCAAAACTACTGGACCGATTTTAACCACTTTTTCACTAATAGGCAGCTACATTATCAGGAAGTAACATAAGCTAAACAACATCACGCAACAAGACGTGGTGGACCGCGCAAGATAGCTACACTACTATTAGACAGTCCAACACATCTTTCATTTTGCTCCACCAAGATCTATCGTCGCGATCACCCACTTAGTCCTACAATGTAGCTATATATTTGGGTTATCCTATCTTTACACCTCTGCTTAACCTTTTGGGAAATACAGGCGTCATTATGTTTATGCGTCAATTGTGTAAAGTACGGCCAACGAGAAGCGATACGAAAGGTCATTAACCTAAAGAACAACTGTGGCGTTGACAATCTAATATTTATCTCTTTCCATCTTGTGCCTTTGCGTAATGTCTCGTTCTCCCGGCAAAAACATGACAACGTTAAGACGGGTTCGCCAACATTCGGGCGGCCATTTTAGATGGGGTTTTAGCATGGGTTTTGTTTACATTTGGTATCGCTTCTGGTTGGCCGTACTTTAATAGTATGTACTGTCCATAGACGAACGTCGCTGCACGTCAGCGGAGTCGTGCGCGGCGTGCACGGCGGCGCGCTGCGCGTGGTGCGGCGCGTGCTACCCGTCCGCTATGTACTGCGTGCGGCACACGCACCAGGTAAGGGATCAGACGAGCGTCGCTGCACGTCCGCGGAGTCGTGCGCGGCGTGCACGGCGGCGCGCTGCGCGTGGTGCGGCGCGTGCTACCCGTCCGCTATGTACTGCGTGCGGCACACGCACCAGGTAAGGGATCAGACGAGCGTCGCTGCACGTCCGCGGAGTCGTGCGCGGCGTGCACGGCGGCGCGCTGCGCGTGGTGCGGCGCGTGCTACCCGTCCGCTATGTACTGCGTGCGGCACACGCACCAGGTAAGGGATCAGACGAGCGTCGCTGCACGTCCGCGGAGTCGTGCGCGGCGTGCACGGCGGCGCGCTGCGCGTGGTGCGGCGCGTGCTACCCGTCCGCTATGTACTGCGTGCGGCACACGCACCAGGTAAGGGACCAGACGAGCGTCGCTGCACGTCCGCGGAGTCGTGCGCGGCGTGCACGGCGGCGCGCTGCGCGTGGTGCGGCGCGTGCTACCCGTCCGCTATGTACTGCGTGCGGCACACGCACCAGGTAAGGGATCAGACGAGCGTCGCTGCACGTCCGCGGAGTCGTGCGCGGCGTGCACGGCGGCGCGCTGCGCGTGGTGCGGCGCGTGCTACCCGTCCGCTATGTACTGCGTGCGGCACACGCACCAGGTAAGGGATCAGACGAGCGTCGCTGCACGTCCGCGGAGTCGTGCGCGGCGTGCACGGCGGCGCGCTGCGCGTGGTGCGGCGCGTGCTACCCGTCCGCTATGTACTGCGTGCGGCACACGCACCAGGTAAGGGATCAGACGAGCGTCGCTGCACGTCCGCGGAGTCGTGCGCGGCGTGCACGGCGGCGCGCTGCGCGTGGTGCGGCGCGTGCTACCCGTCCGCTATGTACTGCGTGCGGCACACGCACCAGGTAAGGGATCAGACGAGCGTCGCTGCACGTCCGCGGAGTCGTGCGCGGCGTGCACGGCGGCGCGCTGCGCGTGGTGCGGCGCGTGCTACCCGTCCGCTATGTACTGCGTGCGGCACACGCACCAGGTAAGGGATCAGACGAGCGTCGCTGCACGTCCGCGGAGTCGTGCGCGGCGTGCACGGCGGCGCGCTGCGCGTGGTGCGGCGCGTGCTACCCGTCCGCTATGTACTGCGTGCGGCACACGCACCAGGTAAGGGATCAGACGAGCGTCGCTGCACGTCCGCGGAGTCGTGCGCGGCGTGCACGGCGGCGCGCTGCGCGTGGTGCGGCGCGTGCTACCCGTCCGCTATGTACTGCGTGCGGCACACGCACCAGGTAAGGGACCAGACGAGCGTCGCTGCACGTCCGCGGAGTCGTGCGCGGCGTGCACGGCGGCGCGCTGCGCGTGGTGCGGCGCGTGCTACCCGTCCGCTATGTACTGCGTGCGGCACACGCACCAGGTAAGGGATCAGACGAGCGTCGCTGCACGTCCGCGGAGTCGTGCGCGGCGTGCACGGCGGCGCGCTGCGCGTGGTGCGGCGCGTGCTACCCGTCCGCTATGTACTGCGTGCGGCACACGCACCAGGTAAGGGATCAGACGAGCGTCGCTGCACGTCCGCGGAGTCGTGCGCGGCGTGCACGGCGGCGCGCTGCGCGTGGTGCGGCGCGTGCTACCCGTCCGCTATGTACTGCGTGCGGCACACGCACCAGGTAAGGGATCAGACGAGCGTCGCTGCACGTCCGCGGAGTCGTGCGCGGCGTGCACGGCGGCGCGCTGCGCGTGGTGCGGCGCGTGCTACCCGTCCGCTATGTACTGCGTGCGGCACACGCACCAGGTAAGGGATCAGACGAGCGTCGCTGCACGTCCGCGGAGTCGTGCGCGGCGTGCACGGCGGCGCGCTGCGCGTGGTGCGGCGCGTGCTACCCGTCCGCTATGTACTGCGTGCGGCACACGCACCAGGTAAGGGATCAGACGAGCGTCGCTGCACGTCCGCGGAGTCGTGCGCGGCGTGCACGGCGGCGCGCTGCGCGTGGTGCGGCGCGTGCTACCCGTCCGCTATGTACTGCGTGCGGCACACGCACCAGGTAAGGGATCAGACGAGCGTCGCTGCACGTCCGCGGAGTCGTGCGCGGCGTGCACGGCGGCGCGCTGCGCGTGGTGCGGCGCGTGCTACCCGTCCGCTATGTACTGCGTGCGGCACACGCACCAGGTAAGGGATCAGACGAGCGTCGCTGCACGTCCGCGGAGTCGTGCGCGGCGTGCACGGCGGCGCGCTGCGCGTGGTGCGGCGCGTGCTACCCGTCCGCTATGTACTGCGTGCGGCACACGCACCAGGTAAGGGATCAGACGAGCGTCGCTGCACGTCCGCGGAGTCGTGCGCGGCGTGCACGGCGGCGCGCTGCGCGTGGTGCGGCGCGTGCTACCCGTCCGCTATGTACTGCGTGCGGCACACGCACCAGGTAAGGGATCAGACGAGCGTCGCTGCACGTCCGCGGAGTCGTGCGCGGCGTGCACGGCGGCGCGCTGCGCGTGGTGCGGCGCGTGCTACCCGTCCGCTATGTACTGCGTGCGGCACACGCACCAGGTAAGGGATCAGACGAGCGTCGCTGCACGTCCGCGGAGTCGTGCGCGGCGTGCACGGCGGCGCGCTGCGCGTGGTGCGGCGCGTGCTACCCGTCCGCTATGTACTGCGTGCGGCACACGCACCAGGTAAGGGATCAGACGAGCGTCGCTGCACGTCCGCGGAGTCGTGCGCGGCGTGCACGGCGGCGCGCTGCGCGTGGTGCGGTGCGTGCTACCCGTCCGCTATGTACTGCGTGCGGCACACGCACCAGGTAAGGGATCAGACGAGCGTCGCTGCACGTCCGCGGAGTCGTGCGCGGCGTGCACGGCGGCGCGCTGCGCGTGGTGCGGCGCGTGCTACCCGTCCGCTATGTACTGCGTGCGGCACACGCACCAGGTAAGGGATCAGACGAGCGTCGCTGCACGTCCGCGGAGTCGTGCGCGGCGTGCACGGCGGCGCGCTGCGCGTGGTGCGGCGCGTGCTACCCGTCCGCTATGTACTGCGTGCGGCACACGCACCAGGTAAGGGATCAGACGAGCGTCGCTGCACGTCCGCGGAGTCGTGCGCGGCGTGCACGGCGGCGCGCTGCGCGTGGTGCGGCGCGTGCTACCCGTCCGCTATGTACTGCGTGCGGCACACGCACCAGGTAAGGGATCAGACGAGCGTCGCTGCACGTCCGCGGAGTCGTGCGCGGCGTGCACGGCGGCGCGCTGCGCGTGGTGCGGCGCGTGCTACCCGTCCGCTATGTACTGCGTGCGGCACACGCACCAGGTAAGGGATCAGACGAGCGTCGCTGCACGTCCGCGGAGTCGTGCGCGGCGTGCACGGCGGCGCGCTGCGCGTGGTGCGGCGCGTGCTACCCGTCCGCTATGTACTGCGTGCGGCACACGCACCAGGTAAGGGATCAGACGAGCGTCGCTGCACGTCCGCGGAGTCGTGCGCGGCGTGCACGGCGGCGCGCTGCGCGTGGTGCGGCGCGTGCTACCCGTCCGCTATGTACTGCGTGCGGCACACGCACCAGGTAAGGGATCAGACGAGCGTCGCTGCACGTCCGCGGAGTCGTGCGCGGCGTGCACGGCGGCGCGCTGCGCGTGGTGCGGTGCGTGCTACCCGTCCGCTATGTACTGCGTGCGGCACACGCACCAGGTAAGGGATCAGACGAGCGTCGCTGCACGTCCGCGGAGTCGTGCGCGGCGTGCACGGCGGCGCGCTGCGCGTGGTGCGGCGCGTGCTACCCGTCCGCTATGTACTGCGTGCGGCACACGCACCAGGTAAGGGATCAGACGAGCGTCGCTGCACGTCCGCGGAGTCGTGCGCGGCGTGCACGGCGGCGCGCTGCGCGTGGTGCGGCGCGTGCTACCCGTCCGCTATGTACTGCGTGCGGCACACGCACCAGGTAAGGGATCAGACGAGCGTCGCTGCACGTCCGCGGAGTCGTGCGCGGCGTGCACGGCGGCGCGCTGCGCGTGGTGCGGCGCGTGCTACCCGTCCGCTATGTACTGCGTGCGGCACACGCACCAGGTAAGGGATCAGACGAGCGTCGCTGCACGTCCGCGGAGTCGTGCGCGGCGTGCACGGCGGCGCGCTGCGCGTGGTGCGGCGCGTGCTACCCGTCCGCTATGTACTGCGTGCGGCACACGCACCAGGTAAGGGACCAGACGAGCGTCGCTGCACGTCCGCGGAGTCGTGCGCGGCGTGCACGGCGGCGCGCTGCGCGTGGTGCGGCGCGTGCTACCCGTCCGCTATGTACTGCGTGCGGCACACGCACCAGGTAAGGGATCAGACGAGCGTCGCTGCACGTCCGCGGAGTCGTGCGCGGCGTGCACGGCGGCGCGCTGCGCGTGGTGCGGCGCGTGCTACCCGTCCGCTATGTACTGCGTGCGGCACACGCACCAGGTAAGGGATCAGACGAGCGTCGCTGCACGTCCGCGGAGTCGTGCGCGGCGTGCACGGCGGCGCGCTGCGCGTGGTGCGGCGCGTGCTACCCGTCCGCTATGTACTGCGTGCGGCACACGCACCAGGTAAGGGATCAGACGAGCGTCGCTGCACGTCCGCGGAGTCGTGCGCGGCGTGCACGGCGGCGCGCTGCGCGTGGTGCGGCGCGTGCTACCCGTCCGCTATGTACTGCGTGCGGCACACGCACCAGGTAAGGGATCAGACGAGCGTCGCTGCACGTCCGCGGAGTCGTGCGCGGCGTGCACGGCGGCGCGCTGCGCGTGGTGCGGCGCGTGCTACCCGTCCGCTATGTACTGCGTGCGGCACACGCACCAGGTAAGGGATCAGACGAGCGTCGCTGCACGTCCGCGGAGTCGTGCGCGGCGTGCACGGCGGCGCGCTGCGCGTGGTGCGGCGCGTGCTACCCGTCCGCTATGTACTGCGTGCGGCACACGCACCAGGTAAGGGATCAGACGAGCGTCGCTGCACGTCCGCGGAGTCGTGCGCGGCGTGCACGGCGGCGCGCTGCGCGTGGTGCGGCGCGTGCTACCCGTCCGCTATGTACTGCGTGCGGCACACGCACCAGGTAAGGGATCAGACGAGCGTCGCTGCACGTCCGCGGAGTCGTGCGCGGCGTGCACGGCGGCGCGCTGCGCGTGGTGCGGCGCGTGCTACCCGTCCGCTATGTACTGCGTGCGGCACACGCACCAGGTAAGGGATCAGACGAGCGTCGCTGCACGTCCGCGGAGTCGTGCGCGGCGTGCACGGCGGCGCGCTGCGCGTGGTGCGGCGCGTGCTACCCGTCCGCTATGTACTGCGTGCGGCACACGCACCAGGTAAGGGATCAGACGAGCGTCGCTGCACGTCCGCGGAGTCGTGCGCGGCGTGCACGGCGGCGCGCTGCGCGTGGTGCGGCGCGTGCTACCCGTCCGCTATGTACTGCGTGCGGCACACGCACCAGGTAAGGGACCAGACGAGCGTCGCTGCACGTCCGCGGAGTCGTGCGCGGCGTGCACGGCGGCGCGCTGCGCGTGGTGCGGCGCGTGCTACCCGTCCGCTATGTACTGCGTGCGGCACACGCACCAGGTAAGGGATCAGACGAGCGTCGCTGCACGTCCGCGGAGTCGTGCGCGGCGTGCACGGCGGCGCGCTGCGCGTGGTGCGGCGCGTGCTACCCGTCCGCTATGTACTGCGTGCGGCACACGCACCAGGTAAGGGATCAGACGAGCGTCGCTGCACGTCCGCGGAGTCGTGCGCGGCGTGCACGGCGGCGCGCTGCGCGTGGTGCGGCGCGTGCTACCCGTCCGCTATGTACTGCGTGCGGCACACGCACCAGGTAAGGGATCAGACGAGCGTCGCTGCACGTCCGCGGAGTCGTGCGCGGCGTGCACGGCGGCGCGCTGCGCGTGGTGCGGCGCGTGCTACCCGTCCGCTATGTACTGCGTGCGGCACACGCACCAGGTAAGGGATCAGACGAGCGTCGCTGCACGTCCGCGGAGTCGTGCGCGGCGTGCACGGCGGCGCGCTGCGCGTGGTGCGGCGCGTGCTACCCGTCCGCTATGTACTGCGTGCGGCACACGCACCAGGTAAGGGATCAGACGAGCGTCGCTGCACGTCCGCGGAGTCGTGCGCGGCGTGCACGGCGGCGCGCTGCGCGTGGTGCGGCGCGTGCTACCCGTCCGCTATGTACTGCGTGCGGCACACGCACCAGGGGGTCTACTCTCTTTCTCCGAAACGTAACTTCGTTAACGAACGAAAGTCAAACGTAGTTACGTTTGTAACCCTACTGTACGCGTTTCTGAATGGGTCGCACACACCTTGACTTGTTAGCTGAATGAAAGTCACGGATAGCTAAAGATGATTGTTTATTGATTGAACTTAACTACCACGTAACTATTGCTAAATGTATAATGTTTGAATGAGTACCGCTGTGTATGATCGCTGATTGTGTACTGTCGCCTTACACTATAATTTGTGCAAGGTGACGGAAAAGTGCTGATGTATGCAATGCGCGCGTGCCATGTACGATGCATGACTCGTACATATTCCCGGGCGAGAAAGATGCTAGTGGATGATGAGAGTGAGTTACAAAGTGCTTAAATGCTAAACTTATAAATTTCACCCAAGTTACAATTCATGACTTAAATCTATTCTTAATATATAACTAGACTTAGTCACTATCACCAGACACCGGTTTGGTGAATGCAGGCGGTGTCCTCTTGTGGCGCTTGATACTGTTGAGTAGGCTCGAAAAGTTTCTTAACTCCACCGCCTCTTCTGGTTGTCTCGAGTCTCTAGTGCGTGGCGTCGGAGCGACGAAGGGTGCCTCGCGCTGTGTACGCACTGGCGGGGGCGCCGGAGGCTGCGTCCCGAAGTCCGACTGTAAGTTGGTGCTTCTCTGCCGACGACGATAGACCCACCGACACAGATAAACTGCTACTGCTAGTACGGCGCCAGCCATCAACACGTAGATTGCTGAATATTGATGGATATCGTGGTTTGAAATCCCTGTGTTCAAGGCGTTTTCTGATTTCATCTGCTCGATCTGTTCCTTGATGTGCCGCAATGCAGTTTCGTGATCGGTGTCGTTGATTTCAAATGGTGGCAAGGAGACGTTGAAGAAATGGTTGATGGGTGCGATTTGTTGTGATTTCAGGTCAACCGCAGTTTTAATCTCTGAGTATCCCAGTTTGTGTGACAAAACGGTAAAGTCTTCGCCTTTAATTACGCAATCTGAATCCAATACTATGACCCCGGCTTTAACGATTTGTGTTGCGGTAATCTGATGCTCGCATATGACTCGAAGTGCGCATTGTCCGCAACAATAATAAAGGTAAGTATTTATTTTGTTCAGTTCCATCCAATTATTACGGCATGCTGCTGTGTTTGTTAGACATCTGTTTGTACCTTTATCTTTGATACACATGCTATCTTCTGACTTAAACTGGAAAATGGGTTTTCGGGAGTGACAGAGGCGCGTAGATTCATCGTATTGGACACATTGTTGTATGTCTCTAGCCGTCATTGCCAGATAGGTGTCTTTGCGTAAGTTGATTGCGATGTAATCCGATATTGGCACGACGGCGACCGTTGTGTTACCATGTTGTTGTGGTATTGAAATGAGTTGGTATAGGTCATAGCTCTCTCTATTGACCAGTGGTATTCTGATTTCAAATATGAGGTACTGCTGTGTTACCCTTGTTTTGACCTTCAGAAGGTGGTAAATTTTTGATAGTTCTGTCTGTATGTTTTCTATCGGTAATGATAACTCTCGCGATAATTGTCCTGAGATTATGCTGAGTTGGTCTCGTAATTGCTTCGGCGTAAGTAAATGGACGCTAAACATTCCATGATGAATATCTGTGATTGTGTCGATAACTGTATCTTGTATGGATTTTAGCTTCGTTAACATATTTGTAGCTATGATGGTGGACAGTGCTAGCTCGCTCTTTACTTCTTGTTCCTGCAAATTTCTGTTCAATATATTGGTTGCCTTCGTCAGGTTGTTTAGATGTTGATTGATGGCCTTGTGTTGCCGATTGATTGTCTCTTCAGTTCTCTTGAGTAAATTGTATTCTGCTTCTACTACTGAGGTCTGGTTTTTCCACAAGAGTGCTAAGTGATTCTCGTTTCCTTTTATAAGAGCAATATCTTGTTTGTATTGGTCGGCGAAACGTTGATCCAGAACTCCAAATAAACTGTTAGCGACGTAGCCCACACCATCGATGAGGCCTCGCCGCCGTCGTGTGCGTTCTTCAAAATGCTGGCTCAGTAACATTCCATTGTAGTACTTCAGTTCGTCATGAGAGTGACGTAGTTGTAGTAGGATGATGTCGCATAATGTTTTGTCTGTTTCTCTCTCACATACACCGTTTATTTGTTTGAGGTATTTGTCGCAGGTTGCCGAACCGTCCCAGTAAGGGTTCATGTCGTAGTACACGATGAGTTTCCATTCGTCTCGAATGAACTGCATGTTTGAGATTCGATCAAAATAGAGTGCTTTGTGTATTGTTGTCAAACTATATGGGGATGTTGACTGTTCGTGCCCAAATATGGATGTCATGAAGAGAAACAGTGTAATGATAGTTGCTATCAGATTAGACTTCGATCCAAGTCTTTGTTTTGCTTGTTTTTTGGTCTTGATATTTTGGCAGTCTGACCTTTTCCCTGTCTGCTCGGGTAGTGATTGGTGATCTGTCTGATCAGATACCAGCACCGATAGTTTAATCACTGGGCGCTTGAGGTACCCGTTTTGTGTTTTTAGGGTTACAACCCTGACCAATCCATCGCTACCGGGATGTAGCTCAGTGACTCTGCCTAGAGCCCATCTTCCCGCGGGGAGGTTAGGCTCGTGAATGATGACCACGTCATTTACTTGAAGGTTTTTCTGAGGTCTCTTCCATTTACTCCTTGTTGAGAGTGTTGCAAGATACTCGGATTGCCACCTCTTCCAAATGTCTTGGAAAATGTTCTGTGTCCGCTTCCATCTTGTTCTTTCATCTTGTTCGGTGTCTAAGATAGTCAGCATGGGGCCGCTGCTCAAAAAGTGTGATGGAGTTAGATAATTCAAATCATCTGGGTCCTCTGTGAGTGCGCACAGCGGCCGACTGTTGAGACATGCTTCGAGTTGAGCAAGTAAAGTGCTGTATTCTTCAAAAGTGAGTTTTTGTTCGCCAACAACACGTCGAAGATGATGCTTCAGACTCTTTACCGCTGCTTCCCATAGGCCTCCTGCGCTTGGCCAGGCGGGAGCATTAAAACGCCAATGAATTCCCAACTCGTTTATCTCTGTATGAAACTCTTCGTTGAATGTTTTGAGAAGTTCTGATGATCCCTGCTGCAGGGCTCTATTGGCTCCAACAAAATTGGTGCCATTGTCACTGTAGATATGATGTGGCTTTCCCCGACGTGAAGACATGCGTTTTAGAGCAGCTAAGAACGCAGATGAGCTCAGGTCTGAAACGAGTTCAAGGTGCACAGCTTTGGTCACCATGCACACGAACACCGCGATGTATCCCTTACTTGTCTTGACTCCTCGCCCTTTATTGAGCTTCACGTCGACGTATCCCGTGAAATCAACGCCGGTGTGCTGAAATGGACGAGAAGGATTGCTCCGAGATCCAGGTAAGTCCCCCATCAGTTGTTTTGGTATTACAGCTTTATGTTTCTTACACGTAATGCATGCATGCAAGCGCTTCTTTACAGCTCTGTTTCCGCCTAATATCCAGTAGTTTTGTCTGATACTGGCGAGCGTCGTCCGGGCCCCCGCATGAAACGTGCGGCGGTGGGCTTGGTCGATAATTAAGTCAGTAATGTGGCTGCTGTGTGGGATAATCAATGGATGCTTCATATCTTCGTCAATATTCGCATGTTTGAGTCTGCCTCCCACTCTCAAAAGGCCATCCTTGTCCAAAAATGGGTTAAGGCACAAAGTTTTACTTTTGTTGGGAACTTGCTCCTGTTTTCGCAGCTTGCTGATTTCTTCTGAAAACTGCGTTTCTTGTACATATTTTATAACCATATGTTTTGCGGTGTCTAATTCCTTTCCATTCAAGTAGGCAGTGCGCTCGCTGTGACGTCGTGTGATACGTAGCACCCAAGCCAACACGCGCACGGCGCGTGTCAAATTGCTGTTTCTGTGTAGTATGGAATCTATAACATCAGCGCTTTGAGTCTGACATATTGTGGTGTAGCTTTGTTTTGATTTTCGCTCCTCTTCATTGGTGATGTAGATGCTCTTCTCCGCTACAGTTGTCTCATCGAATCCGGGGAGGAATTGCGGGCCGCTCCACCACAGGTTATGTTCCTTCAATTGCTCTGTTGTGATGCCACGGCTGGCACAATCAGCTGGGTTGTTAGCTGATTTTATGTAATGCCAATTTTCTGATGGTATGACGTCTCTGATTTGTTTGACTCTGTTTGCTACGAATGGTGTCCAGCGGTTGATGTTGCCTTGAATCCAGCCGAGAACTGCGGTGGAGTCACACCAACCAAAAATTTTAATTTTTCGTCCGTTGAGGGCTTGCAGTATTCTTCGCATGAGTGTTGTAAGTAAGTGCGCCCCACTCAGCTCCAGACGTGGTAAAGTAAGCTTTTTGTTTTCTGGCACAAGTCTTGTTTTTGCAGCGACGAGTGTAATGTTAGTATCAAGTCTACAATACACGACACATGCGTATGCTGTTAATGATGCGTCGCAGAAGCCGTGCAGTTGAATTGTGTCCTGCTCTCCTGTCTGATACCATCTTCGAATTTTAAACTGGCTAATGTTTTGTAGCTCCGCTTTGATTTTTTCCCACTCGGTGCTTATTTCAACCGGAAGCTGGTCGTCCCATTGAATGTTGGCCAACCAAACTTGTTTGAATAAAAGTTTCAACTTTGTTGTAACCGGAGCTAACCAACCGAGTGGGTCAAATATCTTTGAAATATCTGACAATAATGAGCGTTTTGTATGTTTTCCTGTAGACTTTGTTTCGCCGATTTTTAGCTCGAACGAGAATGTGTCTTCATTGGGGTTCCATTTCAACCCGAGCGTTTTTGTTGATTCTGCTTGCTTGAAATCGAATGATGGTTGATTTGAGGACGCTCTGATGACGTTTTGAAGTAATTCTTCGCTGTTAGCCGACCATTTACGTAAATTGAAACCTCCCGACTGTAGTAACTGAACCAAATCGCCTTGCAGCTGTTTGGCTGATGACAACGTGAAGCTTCCACTTACAAGGTCGTCCATGTAGAATTCTTCTTGCAACGCTTGTGCTGCCCTGCTGTGCTGATACTTGTGGCCTTCATCAGCTGCCAACTGTTTCAAAGTCATCATAGCTAAGAATGGGGCTGCTTTCATGCCATAAGTGACTGTTGTGAGCTGATATTCACGTAAACGTTGGTCAGGACAGTTCCTCCATAGTATCTTCTGATAGGGCTGATGCTCAGTGTTGCAAAGTATCTGTCGATACATTTTTTCTATGTCCGCCGTATAAGCGAACTGATATTGCCTCCATCGCAAGATTAATGACATGAGGTCTTGCTGTAAATTCGGGCCACGCTTCATGAGGTCGTTCAAAGTGTAGCCCGTGGACGTTTTCGCCGATGCGTTGAATACTACTCTCAATGCCGTAGTTGCTGAATCGGCGCGTTGAACGCAATGGTGAGGTAAATAACAAGTCGGTGTCTCGTTACTAGTACACTCGACCATATGATTTAGTGCTTGATATTCATGAATGAACTGCTTGTATGCGTCTGCTAATTGAGGCTGTTTGCAAAATTTTCTCTCCAGTTGCCTAAATTGTGCCAAAGCCATGGGTTTGGTAGCTCCTAGCTTGTCTTGATAGTTTGGTTCGAACGGTATCTCAACAATGTAACGACCTTCTCTATCGCGAGTTGTTGTGTTCTGATAGTGCTGCAAACAATCCAGGTCATCCTGTGACATTCCCGAGCCTTCTGCTATGTCCTCTACTGTCCAAAATTGTTTAATGTCTTCGATGTTATTTATGACAACGTTGCATTGAAATGTTGTTTGCACGTTTCCGCATAATATCCAGCCCAACCGTGTTTGCTGTGCGACTGGTTGTGAACTATTGTGCCTGATGATACCTTCTTGGATTATGTTTGAGTATGTCTCAGCCCCGAGTAAAATATCTACAGGACGACTCTCATTAAACTCTGGATCAGCCAATGTTATATTTTCTATAAATGTCCATGATTTTGGTTTTATGAACGTTTTATTAGGCAAATTGTTTATCAAATTTCGCATAATAAAAACATCGGTGTGAAATGTATAATCACCGTGAATGGCACTGCACGTGATTCGAATGACGCCTTTGCAATTATTTTCTTTCGCCCCGACACCGAATATGACCCCTTTGCAGCGGCCACGGGGTATCCGTAGTTTCTGTGCTGCTTTTTCCGTTATCAGGGATGTTTGTGAACCTTGATCAACGAGCGCTCGTAAAGTTATCAGAGACCCATCGTATGCTTTCACTTTGATCAATGCTGTGGTAAGCAGAGTTTCTGATACATCTTCTTGAGACACGTGGTTGCTGCTGTCACTTGTTGTTATCTTGCTATCAGTGCCAGCTGTTGTTTGCTGTACTGAGTTGCTGTTTGATTTCTGCCCACCCCCATTGCTGTATGCGTCGTGAAGCAAAGTATTATGATCTGAGTTGCAGACGCGGCACTTTTTTCTTGATGCACATTCCTTGCTATTTGTATGTACGTTTAGGCAGTTTTTGCACAAATTGTATTTCGCAACTGCCTTCCGTTTTGCGTCAGGCTGTAATTCGAGAAATGTTTTGCACGAAAACATCCTGTGTTCTTGATTGCAATGTGGACATTTTGTTGGACTTTCATTATCTTTTGTCAATGAATTTGATTTAAACTTATTGTTTTTGTTCTGATTTGCGCTGAATGCCTTATAAGAATGAAATTTCTTGTTTGTCTGTGTAGGCTCCGACTGAGATGATTTTGTTGTTTCTGGCTTACGACGAGATGTTTCCCATGATGTAAATTTTCCCTCTAGGAAATCCAGAAAATCTGCTATGTTTGGTAGCTCGCGCGGCTCGGCCAGTGACTCTAGGTAGTCGTTTTGAGTTACCGTATCCATTTTTTGTGAAAGCAGATGTACCAACAGGGGGTCCCACGATGACGTGTCTACACCAAGGTTCTTGATTGCATTGATGCATTCTGTTGTCGTATCGTGGAGTTTTTTGACTGATGCTGCTGATAAATGTTGAGTGATAGGAACAGCTAGCAATGCATTGAGATGTGACGTGAAGATCAGTTTTCTGTTGTTATATCTACGGTTGAGGATCTCCCATGCAGTCTCATAATTTTCCGAACTGATTGATAGATGCTGAATAAGTTTCTCGGCTTCGCCTTTTACTTTGCTTTTGAGAAACTGCATTCTCTGTGCGTTAGAAAGAGACGGACTAGAATGGATTGTCTCAACAAATAAATCTTTGAATGCTGTCCAGTTTTCATAGCTACCACTAAATGCTGGAATTTCGATCTTCGGAGTCGACTTCTCTCGGTGAGTAACTGACCACATCTTGCAGTTGATGGTTGCCTTCATTTCGTTGTAAACGAGTTCGCACGTGTTGTAAGACATCTCGTATTGCACGTTGCCTTCGTTAGGCAAACTGTCGAGTTCCCAGTAAAGTGAATCAACCGCTTTCCACCTGGTTTCTAACACTTTTAAGGCGTCTTCATACTGCCAATTTTCTTTGAGGAGGTCCACGTTGATGTTTGATGCGGTTCTTTGGAAGGCTTTGATATGGCTTCTTTGTTTGCGTAGCATTTCGTCTGTTTTGCTGTTACCCGCGATCTCCGCTACTTCAGGCACCTTTATTGACAGGGGTGATTGGTTACCTTGCTCTTGAAGGAGTTTCGGCTCCGATGACTGCGAGGTTGATGGTGCGGGCTCCAAATTAAAGCCTGCTGGCTTTAATACGGGTGAAGCAGGTTTTACTTCTTGAGTTAAATACTTGATTAAGAATTCCCTAGTGCTTCTGTAAAACTGTTTTGTCTGTTCATAGGAATCTTGCACAAAGTATTGATGAGATGGATTTTCGCGCTCACTAATTTTCTCGTGGTTATTTTGAAATTCTGCCCAATACTTGTCGAGAATGTCTATTTTTCTCTGCACACTGTCGGGAGTCCTGCGGCTTACTCCTTCTTTCTTGAAGTTGACCAGAAGTTTCTGCATTGCCTCCATGACTTGATATTGAGTTTGAATAACTGACTCCATGATCGGAAAATTATTGGTACGGGAAAATTCACCGAAGATGTTGTAGCAGTAGACGTCTTCTCTGCTGGTTTGTTAATAACAGGCACTCAGTGTAGCTCACCCTCCTGTACGTTATGTGCAACGTCTCAATGTTACTGGTGAGACCCGCTTGTGGGAGGCCAATAACACCGATTTGCTAACGTACCTGGGATATACCACGCTAAGGACTCTGCTGATGCTCGAAGGACCATATCATTATTATCTATATCATTTTCGGTCACGCACACGACGTTCGAATTTATAGACAATCTTCGTGAATGAAGTTATTGAGTAGGCTTTTTTAAGGTCTATTAGTAATATATACGGTACGAAACGAATGAAACCGTGGTAACAAACATACGAAGTTTCGTCCGCAATTTCGTTTTACGTAGAATTAGAGTAGACCCCCTGGTATGGAACCAGACGGCAATACGACTATGTTATCAACGAAACTGACCAAACCTTTGCAATCCTTACTAATACTATAAAAGCGAAAGTGAGTTTGTTTGTTACGTCTTCACGCCTAAATGGCTGAACCGACTTTGATGAATTTTGGTACAGAGATAGTTGGGACCCTAGAGACGGACATAGGCTACCTTTTGTCTCTTTATAACCCCCCACTTTCCTAAAATAGGGGGTAGAAGTTTGTATGGAGCATTCCACAATTTCCAAGATAGGAAGCTAAAAATTGGTATGCGGACTATTTGTCACTAACAAAAACATTATGCATATTTTTTTTTAAAAATCTGCCCCCAACCCCTTAATAAAAGGAATGAAATTTTATATGGGACTTTTCGCAGTTTTCAAGGTAGGAAGCTAAAAATTGGTACACACACTCTTTGTTACCAACGAAAAATACCTGCAAATCAACAAACATAGTAATGTTACCCCGAAAATACGCGAGCAAAGCCGCGGGCAAAAGCTAGTTTCTTGTATAATTTATATAAGAGCGATTGATTTCTGCGCTGCATGTTGTGAGTTCGATTCCCGCACGAAATAATTATTTGTATATCCTACAGGTATCCGGTAAGACTCGGAAGCCGACTCCAAAATAGTTGGGAAAAAGCTTGGCACAAGATGATATTGCATGGTTTCAAATACATTCACTTTTAGCGCCGCTTATTTTGTTCGAAGCTGAAACAGTTTATGTAGTGTTATTTTAGGATAGGTCGACAGTGGGTCGTTAGTCTGACAACCAGTCATACCAAGGGGTATCGTATTACCCAGTACTAACTGGGTTGTGGAGGTCAGATAGGTAGTCGTCGCTCCATGTAAATTGAAATTGAAAACCAGACTTTAGACCAGGCACATAAAGTTACAAGTCCATATAATAATATTAGCCTAAGAAACTTAAAAACTATGTTAGTAAAATTTAAAACAATATGCTGGACATGCATGAGCGACCACTGCCTCAGGATTTCACTGTCCACTCTTTCCAACAACACACTTAGAAGCGTGTTGGTGCTACCCTTTACCCGAGACCACAGGAAGGCCGTCCTTTAGCGAAGCACCGCCTGGAAGCTATCCGTGCTGTACTCGGCATACATGCCGGAGGCACTGCACCGCCAGGGGAGCTCCAACATACCCCTGAACGCGTTGATATTAGACGCGCAAAGCATTGTAGGCTTTTTTAGTGTAACTACTCCACAGGTTACACGTGTATAACGTTTGGCAGTAGCTTTTAAATAGTGTGACCTTAACGTCACGTGAGAATCGCGCGTACCTGCGAGAAAGCATGTTACCCCTTACCAACAATGCCCTGCGCTCCTTATCCAAAAAAGTAAAATACTTGTATCCGGTAAGACTGTAAGCGGACCCCAATATATTTAGGAAAAAGCTAGGCAGATGTTGATAGAGCTTTATTAAAATTTGCTGTATTATGTTGAAATGTCAAGTTTTTTGTACCAGATGGCGTTGTCAATAGAAGAGTGTGGTTCAGACAGCGAATCACCTCGGGAAGCGTGTGGGAGATACCACTCGTGCGCAGCCTGTTTAGCGCATCAACACCATCATACACATGTAAGTTTTTGGTTGTATAACTATTTATACGGAGTTAACCTCTATGCATTAATAAAACTTGAGAGATGTTAAGGGATACCCGGATGGAAGGAAGTTATTATTTATTATGTACAAACAACCTGTATACACTCAACAAAAATAATCGTCGCTATACCACACTGTTCAATGCAAAATAGATAGACGAAACGAAACTAACTGGCTTGCTTTCTATGACAGAGAGAGACAGACAGAAAAACACGCGCACGCCGCACGGCTTTTAACTGTACTAGTGTCGTTACAACTTTTGGTCTTAATTTTTTCCGTCTCGCCCCATTTCGCAACGCGCGATAACTTCGTTTAAAAAAAATACTTTATTTGGAAGCTAAACTGTGCTTCCAATTACTTGGTAAACCGTCGTTCAGATCAGTCATTACGCATCGCGCCTGAAATACTCGCGCGGTCTTTCCAGTCTGTCGTAACGTCGACGGACGGACGGTGAGCTACCCATTGCTCACCGTCCACAGGCCCGCATCTACGGTGGCCGGGAGTCGTCTCGCGGCGTGTCGCCCTCCCTCAAGCGTCAACCTCATTTTTGGACGTTCTCTCCCTCAAGCGTCCAGCAACCTTCTTCGTATTTTAAGGAGAATCGAATTAAATAGCTAGTACCTTAAAACATCTTATTTATGCTACCAGGGATCTGAGGAATTGAGCCAGCGAGCTTGTTTCTGGGACTACGACACGATAAAGTGTAAACCAGTCAATTCATCGGAAGATATCAGGTAAGACAAAACCAATATAATAGTCTTAATATTATATACCTAAATAATTTACTTGTTAAGTCGTTGAAAATAATATGTCTTCTCTATAAGTTAGCTACTAATAAATTTACTAATGTCCTCTTTTTAAAATGTTTGACGTAAATTGATGGCCTGAAACACAGGTTTTCATAAACCTAGATCAGGGAGGTCTACATTATAGTTAGAATTAATTTTCCTATATGACAATTAATGTAAATCATAGTTTTAAGTAAAACTATAAAATAAAAATAAAACTACTATAAAATAAAATTTATTCAAGTAAGTATAAGTATACTTACTTGAATAAATTTTATTTTATTTTATTTTTTAATAATTGTTACACAAATATTATTTTGAGCTGGTCCCTTATGAACTGTAAAAGTTTATCCAGATTAAGTTACTTTTTTAGGGTTTTGTTAGCGATGCACTCGATCTATCCTAAATAAATTATAATTACACTTAAGTATGTAGTAAATAAGCAGCACTATTTTAAGCTTAGAGGCGGGACACACTGACATGCTTGTCACACTGTGGCCCCCCTCCAGTCTGCCACCAAACGTCAATCAATGCGCACGCCAATTTCTTTTCTGCGCACGCGGCCATTTTGGTTCCCGGTATAAAACCTAATAAACGTGTTCAGTAATTTCAAGTGTGTTTCTCAAACTCAAACTCAAAGCATTTATTTCAATTAGACCATTACAGGCACTTTTGAATGTCATAAAAACAAGAACAAAAAATGATGCTGCTACAGTCCCGGTCACAAGGCATAATAACTTGTGAAAGTACTGTAGTTGCCCAAAGGTTCTGTTGCACCAAACCCTGCAACATCAGCCTTAACAGGTTTCGTACTTCAAAAAGGAAAACAGAAACCCTTCACTTTGTTGTCCATCTGTCTGTCTGTCGTGATCCTTAATAAACTAGCGACACGCCCCGGCTTTGCACAGGTGCAATGTAGATACTAATATTGTTTACATGTATACCTTCCTCTTGAATCGGCCTAACTATTATAAAAAAACGCATCTAAAGCCGTTGCGAAGTTTTAAAGATCTAAAGCATACAAAGGGACAGACAGAGACAAATATTAAGATTTTGTATAAGAATAGCCTAACACATAATTATTAGGTATTTAATTTTTGAAGTATATACTTACCTGTACTCACCATATCCTTTGAAAAACATTCATGTTTTATTAAGAAACTAGCTTTTGCCCGCGACTTTAAATTCGGGGTAACACAGTTCCCCTGTCGTGATTTGCAGGTAGCTGCTACCTATAGTTTTTGCACTTGCGCCTTATTGATTGTAATAGGAATGCTAAGTTTCCCTTTTTTACCCGACTGCGCTCCGCAAAGGAGGGTTATGTGTTCATCAGTCTATGTATGTATGTATGTATGTATGTTTGTTCCTTTGAAGCACTATACAGACTAAACGCCTGGGCCGATTTTTATGATTCACACGTCAATCGATTCCTCTTAGTCCTGCGAGTGTCACTAAAGATATGAAATTAATAAAAAAACAAAATGGCGACCATGAGACACCATATTGTGAAAATGAAAAAAAATAAAACCAACAAAATATGTCAAGTTGGGTATCGTCTAATAGGTATTTAAAAATCATTAATAGTTTTCTTTCATCACTTTTCGATTCAAGTGACTATTTATTTATAAATAATTAAAATGTAGGCCGTCACGTATGTACATATGTATTTAAACAATACAGCATTAATTTTTATCAAATTAAGTACCTTAAATACATTGTCTATTTAATATAGATCAATATGGCCCTTTACAGCATGTAATTTAAATGAATATTTCCGAAGATATTACAGTTTAAAAATGCAGGGACATATCGATGCGGTGGCCGCAGCGGTGTCCGGGCGGCGCATGTATCTTATATACCTATTCTTTCGGCATAATAAACTCGCCGGAACTTCTACACTTTACAAAATTATTACAAACAGCGACCATCAATCTACACCTCTTAATTTTTTAAAAGATAAATCCGAACAGAAAAACAAACAAGCGATAACAAAACCAAACTACTAGAATGGAGCCAGAAATCTTTGCACGGAAGGCATTACCAAGATTTAAGTCAAAATTATGTCGACAAGGAAGCGTCGAATGCATGGCTTAAACGACACGAGTTCTTCCCGGAGACTGAAGGCTTCATGCTTGGAATTCAGGACCAAGTCATTGAGACAAAAAATTATAAGAAGTACATTATAAATAACCTAAGCACTGATATTGCCGAAAATGCAATAGTTCACCAGAAACCATCCAGCACATTACAGGCGCGTGTAAATCAATAGCCCAGACAGACTATAAACATAGACACGACCAAGTCGCTAACATCATACATCAGAAACTAGCACACCAATACAAATTTATAGAGTCCATAGTTCCCTAAACTACAAATACATCCCCGAAACTGTGCTGGAAAACGCTTCAACAAAATTATATTTTGACTTAGGGATATTTACTGACCGAACCATCCACTTCAATAGACCAGACATGACAGACATCACATTAATAAATAAAACAAACAAAACTGGATACCTCATAGACATAGCTGTACCATATACACACAACTTACAAACTACTATTGCAGAAAAATTATCTAAGTATACCGAATTAAAAGGAGAAATTACCCGCCTCTGGCATCTTCAAAAAGTTACAATAGTCCCTATAATGTTGTCCACTATAGGAGTAATACCAAAACAACTTCACCAGTCCTTAACTTCCCTGAACCTGTCCTCAAACACCTACGTGTAGACTGTTGAGGAAATTCCTACAATGTGAATCAGATAACCCGAACCAACATATCCACATAAACAGACCCTCATCTCTCTTTCAAGCTACAGTAGAAAACAGTATTGTACCTATTACTACCTCTTTAACTCTAAACCCAACTGATAATCACTTGGCTTAGGCCCGTGCTATCAGTACTTTCCGGCTACCCAGGTAGCCGAACAAAATAAATGTAAATATAAAAATAATGGGTCCCTCTATCTGGCAGAATCTTGATGCTCCGAAATTTATTTGGCATAATACACTTAGCATAATGTTCACTAAACGAACATTTTAAAGGCGTAAAAAATATTTGATACTAGCTTTTGCCCGCGGCTTCGCTCGCGCTAAATTCGGGGTAACACAGTTCCCCTTGCGCCTTATTGATTGGATTCCATTATATATCCATTAGATATCCAGTTGATACAATGGGATACTTTTAAGATGGCAGAATTACATTTGGTATAATTACGATTGGAAGAGTTCAAATTTCGCATGATATCATTTAGCATAATGTTCATTTAGAGCGATGATTATTTGGTGTAATTTCACTTGGCATACTATGTATATGGTTGAAATGGCTAGGTTAGGTTAGGTCAAAACTGTGACCATCTACGACTACCAGAAACGACTTGCATTAATAGAGAAAAGAGATTGTTTTTAGTAGGTTACCCGGAACTGTACTATTAAGATTAGGATAATTACTTATTAAATAAAATGATGAAATTTATGTCTAGAGATGTTTCTGACTTACAAAATTATGAGTTTTGAATGTATGATAAATGAGTGTCTGCCAAACAATTTTCTGCGAAGTGAAGTTTATGCTATACGTTGTTATGCAAAATAAAATTATGACATAAAAAGTTCTGCTATAAAGGGGGGATCCAAAAATAATAATCTCATAAATAATGAATACCTAATAGATACTCATAACTAAAAAGTCAAAAATAAAAAAATATATTTAAAAAAATAAAAACCCGACTGCGTAAAAAGTGAAACAAACTACACACCTAATAAAAATAAAACTGAAAAGAGAAAAACAAGTACTGTAATCTGGAACTATGAAGAACAGTCGGGACCCATTATTGGAGTGTGAGCCGTTCCAGATTTTAATGGGTCCCGACTGTTCCTCATAGTTCCAGATTACAGTACTTGTTTTTCTCTTTTCAGTTTTATTTTTATTAGGTGTGTAGTTTGTTTCACTTTTTACGCAGTCGGGTTTTTATTTTTTTAAATATATTTTTTCCCTCTTTCTCCCTCATTTCCCACTTTTAAAAAATAGCCTATGTCCGTCTCCAGAGTCCCAACTATATCAGCATTATTTAAAAAAAAACAGAAACATCTTAAAATTTAATTAATTGATAAATGTCGGAATGAAAAACAGTCCTCAGCTCAGCATAATGCCAGATGGCAACACAAGGGGACACCTGACGCTGATTTTCAGCTGCTACCAACGAGTGCCATACTCTAACACATAACCTGGTTACTTATCTATTCTGCTGACTGTACTTCGACTTCAAAAAAAGTTAAAACCTCTTTCTGAATTGGTCTTTTCACCCCTGAGTCTCTAGTATCCGCTATTATTTTACCAAGTCATCTCCTATGAATCTACAAGCACATTGTTACTCCCCAGGAGTGTGGCTGCAGCAGGTCCATGCGCGGCCCCGTGCTCCACGTTCCAGACGTGCGCCAACTGCACCGCCGAGGAGTGCATTTGGTGCGCGTCAGCCGGACGGTGCGTCGATAAGGTAACGTTCGTTAGTAAGAGTCCCACGCTTCAAACCTGCGCCAAGCCCACCCGTCCCTTGCTAGAGCCAACCCGCGCTGCTGAGCCAGTAAGTTCAAATCAGTCCCCAATTAATATCACTCAGATCCACCCTGTCCCTTTGCTGTTCTCCCTCAGTGACGCCTTAAGCCGAGGCTCGTTCCAAATAGGGGGTGCCCTTAGCGTGTTGATTAGTTTGTAAGTATTTTGCTCTGGCTGGAGGTCTTAATTTTTAAGGCATCCACAGGAATCGCCCGGTTAAGCAAACGACAACCTCTTAGGTTGAACTGCGATGCGATGTCATTCAGAAGAAAAAACCTGCGCCAAGTGCACCGTTGAAAAGTGCTCCTATACTGTTTTCGCTGTAGCATGATGCGATTACGCGAAACAATTGAAAAATCCAAAATTGCTCATAACTCTAAGACCATAATAATTTAACCGACATTGTCACAGCTGCAGCAATTTGATCCATACTTCCAGGGATTCCTTGTATACAGGCTAATTATAATTAGCGCAGGACCTCCCGGTCGCTCGGACCGAACAACTTTTGTTCTATGATTTAACATTGTACTGACATGTGTTCCCATAATTTCTATTCCATTTCTATACGTGTTGACTTGTAATTGGCTTTCTGCAACTATGTTTTTTTTCATGTTAAGTTTTTATATAGCTGTAGGTCTTTCATATTATATTAAATAAATAAATAAAGTAAACTATATTTTTTCCATTTTTTTTCTTTTATTAAGTTTTATCAAGTTTCTCACTGCTGGGCAAAGGTATCCTCTTTCTCCTTCCAAACCTGTTGTGCGGTCATATTCGCCCGACAAACACGATCAGGATCGTCATATCATTCCCCCCGAGGTCTACTTCGGTGGCGATTTCTACCATCAGCTGTGCAGGAGTGATGATCCGTTCTCACCTGCGTTGCCAACTCACTTCCAGTTTAGTTTGGCTGTTTGTCTCCAACATCTGCAACCAGAGTTATAGTGCGTAAGGTGGTGTTTCTGACGCGATCTGTTCGTTTAATACCTATTACCACAGTTCTTAAACAACGTATTTTTTTGGCGAATGGTATGCATTGTGGAACAAAAGTTGTTCAGTTTCATGGTCTCAGGTACCACACAAAGAGGTCTTGCGTTTAGTATGTTACACTTTTTTAGTTGTCGCCGCATAAATTGTCTATATGTGTATAGAACGCATACGGCGCGTCATTCCCGCTGGGCGGCTGCCGCGCGTGGTCCACGTCGGGCGGCGGCGGAGCGGCCGGCGCGTGCGGCGCCGCCAGGGGCTGTGCCGCGCACGTGTCGTGTGCCGCCTGCCGGGCCGAGCCCGCCTGCGGCTGGTGCGACGACGGCGCGGGCGGGGGGCGCGGGCTGTGTCTGCCGGGGGGCGCGAGGAGACCGCATGCGCCTAAGGTGTGCGCGCAGCATCGGTGAGTGTTCCATACCTACCGAGTGCGACGACGGCGCGGGCGGGGGGCGCGGGCTGTGTCTGCCGGGGGGCGCGAGGAGACCGCATGCGCCTAAGGTGTGCGCGCAGCATCGGTGAGTGTTCCATACCTACCGAGTGCGACGACGGCGCGGGCGGGGGGCGCGGGCTGTGTCTGCCGGGGGGCGCGAGGAGACCGCATGCGCCTAAGGTGTGCGCGCAGCATCGGTGAGTGTTCCATACCTACCGAGTGCGACGACGGCGCGGGCGGGGGGCGCGGGCTGTGTCTGCCGGGGGGCGCGAGGAGACCGCATGCGCCTAAGGTGTGCGCGCAGCATCGGTGAGTGTTCCATACCTACCGAGTGCGACGACGGCGCGGGCGGGGGGCGCGGGCTGTGTCTGCCGGGGGGCGCGAGGAGACCGCATGCGCCTAAGGTGTGCGCGCAGCATCGGTGAGTGTTCCATACCTACCGAGTGCGACGACGGCGCGGGTTCATCTTGAGCTAGTCAGAAAGAAAGAAGAAAACAGACTTGACATTACTATGAATTAAACATATGCGATCGGCTCAAATCGATTTTGCATCAATAAGTCACTAACCCTTTGAGAACTTCGCTGCACTAAAAACTTCATTTTAAGCATTAAACAATCATAGAAAAATAAACTGCCACGACAAAACGGCAAGAAATGATATCTGTGACATCGTTAATAGCCATTATGTTCCCTGGTACCCAGCTGGCACTTCACGGCGTGCCCTCTGTGCCAGTGCAACGGTCACTCGGTGTGCGACAGCGCGTCCCGCTGCGTGCTGCCGTGCGCGGGCCGCACAGTGGGCGACCACTGCGACGTGTGCGCGCCCGGACACTGGGGCAGCCCGCTCAACGGGGGCGTGTGCCAACGTGAGTTACCTACCTATTCTATATAATAACGCTTCGCTAAGGTCGTTACTTTAATCTAATATTTGACTAGCTTTCGCTCGCGGCCTCGCCCGCGTTAAATTCGGGATAAGACAGTTCCCCTTTCCTGATTTGCAGGCACAGACGCCAGCAAGTCAAGTTACCCAAAACTGACAATTTTTCCCAATAAACCTTGAACCTAATACTTTAGAAATAAAGTCGAAAATCTATCAAAGAATCTGACAGATTGTAGTAGCTTGATGTGCAGGCGTCTGCACCTGCCACCTGTAGTTTTTGCCCTAGCGCCTTATTTATTGTAATAGAAAAGCTAAGTTTTCCCTTTTTTTCCCTCTTTCTCCCTCATTTTAAACTCTTTTTTTTAAATAGCCTATGTCCGTCTCCAGGGTCCCAACTATCTCTGTACCAAAATTCATCAAAATCGTTTTGGCGTGAAGAGGTAACAAACAAACAAACATACTCACTTTCGCTTTTATAATATTAGGATATTAATTGATACTGAACTACATGGTGGTAAATAAATATTTAATGTCTTTGTAGATATTTTAGATTTTATATTTATATTTACTACTAGCGGCCCGCCCCGGCTTCGCACGGGTACATATACACACACACATACACCCTTCTTTTTTGCGTCGGGTTTCAAAAAAAAAGTAAAATCATAAAGGAATTTGTTTTTAATGAAATGTTTTTTTTTGTATATTTTTATTTTTAAATTTTATACAAATATATCAAAAAATATATCATATTATCTACAAAACAAAAGCCATTAGTTTTAGTAAGTCAGAGCTTCCCTGTAAACGATATTTGAAGTAGTTTTATTTTGTGGCAGCAAAATAAATTGATTTTCAGGAGCTCCGACACGTGATAGGCCAACATACAGTTGGCCATGAGTAAAACATTCTTTTCGTAGGTCGATCCCTAATAATTCGAAGGTTTGGCCTTGGGACTTGTTAATAGTTAACGCGAAAGATGATTTGACTGGAAACTGAAGTCGTTTAAAAGGGATTGGCAGATCAGTTGGGATCATCGGTATCCTCGGTATATGAGCTAGTTGACCAGCTGCTGGGCCAGTGATAATGGTCGCTACAATTAAATTGTCCTTCAATTCAAAGTCTCGTCCCATTGCACATGCTCGGAGGGCTTAAATTTCTTAAAAGCATTATTGGAATTCCAATTTTTAACGTCAATTCATGTGGTGGCAGTCCAGAAGGGTTTAGTGAATTTAAAAATTCCTGTGGAAAATGGACTGCGTCTTCGATATTAGTCACGGTATTGATCGATTTGTAATTTTTTATTTGGCCGGAGACTTTTTGAATAATGAGATTGTTTATTTCGTTGACATTATCATTCCTGGGTGACACTATTGCCCTTGAATACAACCAATGAAAGTCCTTTCGTGCAAATTCTCGATGTCCGGGTATACAGCATCTATTAAATTTTCTAAATTATGGACTATTTGGCCTACAGACTCATCCAGCAGGATGTCACAACTGCTTAAATTTGGAGTGGGAAAAATTCCTTCTCCAAGTTTTAGCAGTTGTTGTGGGAAATTACTATCTGTGATTCCATGAAGATGAGCTCTCATATTCGTCCGTAATTTTAAATTTTTTATCGAAGTCCATAAGGGAGACGATATCAAGCATGATTTGATGATATCTGCTCGCGTACCTCTGTTAATGACAGGAAGAGTCTGTCGGAAATCTCCAGCAAATACAAAAGTAATCCCGCCCATGAGGGCAGAGGAGTTTCTAAGATCTTTTAATGTTCTGTCCACGGCCTCTATATGCGCTCTGTGACTCATAGTGCATTCATCCCACATAATCAATGAGGCGTCTTGTAATAATTTACCAAGAGGGCCGTTTTTACGGATTGAACATAACGATTGTTGCTCAAGATTTACGGATAGTGGAAGTTTAAAAGTAGAATGAGCCGTTTTTCCATCCTTTAAGAGAGTTGCGGCAATTCCTGACGAAGCAACTGCAATCGCTATCTTCCCTGATTCTCTTATCTTAGCTAGTATCAAATTTGCAAGAAAAGTCTTGCCAGTGCCACCTGGCGCTTACAAAAAAAATATTTTTCCTTTGTTATTATTCACGCTATCGACTATAGTGTCAAAAGCATATTTTTGATCTGGGACTAATTTTGGCAGGTTTTCATTGACAAAAGCGCTCAAATTATTTGTATTATAGTGATGTGCCATTGTATCTGTTTCATTGTTGTTTGTACGAACTGAAACAGGCAATCCAAAATTACTTAAGCTTTTATCATTTAATTGCAAAAGTTTATTTTCTATTTGAATCAAACCTTCATTATAAACGTCTTCACTGTATGGCAAGGCGAAGTCTTGATTTTGCTGTCTGATTCTATATATAATATCTTGACATAAATCATCTTTGAAACGGTCCCATAATTTCAATGGTTCCGATGGCTGACAAAATAAAAGGATGACCACAAATAAGTCTCTCAGTTGTACTGGACATTGCGAAAGCCATGCTTCTCTCAGAGTATTTTCCCAGTGGTTTCCGTCCTGAATATAAAGTAATTTATTTTGATAAGGATTAATACCAAGCTACAAATAAAGAGCCTTTTCAAGCGGCGGCATATAAATTAAATTTTTAGAACAAAAAACCGCTTACTGTGACATAACTATAATATTTAGACATATGCTGTCGCGACACTTTTTGTAGATAATGATGAGTTCTGCAAAGTCGTAGTAAATGATTTTGTTCTATCATCAATAGTTTTCGCAGCGCACGCGACGTAAGGAATTTTTCAGGTCATTTTTTTACACCTTGTGTTACATTATTGGAGTTTTAGTAAGGATCCCTATTTTTTTTTAAATATAATATAGCCTATGTTACTCGGGGATAATGTAGCTTTCCAAAGGTGAAAGAATTTTTGAAATCGGTCCAGTAGTTTCGGAGCCTATTCATTACAAACAAACAAACAAATCTTTCCTCTTTATAATATTAGTTTAGATATGTATCAGTACTTATTTCTTCTATTATATGTATATTATTTTTATGTATGTTTATTTCATGATTGGTAATTAAAAGTTACACACTGTGTACATATCTCATCCAACTTTCATTTTCTCAGGTTTGCTGAAAGATATTTCTAATAAAATAAGCAGTACCTGTGTGCTTTCTGTCTTAATGTAATGTCCTGTCATATGTTTTGTGTGTGCATAAATACATAACTATACAGGAAGACTTTTTAAACACGTGCCAAATTTATACATTATGATCTTTGTTAATAATAATAAAATACGTATTTTTTCTTTTAGTAGCACCCAGTACTAAAATATTGAGATATGGCATCGCAAAGTTGTCCAATAATAGAAACTGTTTATGGACATAACGCACCGCCGGCGCCGCGCCGCCCCCAATCATTGATAACAACGAAAACATAAGTTGCAAATTTTCCCTTCATACTTTCACGGGGTTAGGACCGTCAAATGTAAAAGGTTATTATTAATCGAATAAAATTTAATAATAAAGGTAAATAAGAACTTAAAATAGATTTTTTCCTTTTACATTACGCCGTATTTAAAAAATTTGAATCAACTTATTTACAACTAGCGGCCCACCCCGGCTTCGCACGGGTACATATACACACACACATACACCCTTCTTTTTTGCGTCGGATTTAAAAAAAAAAGTAGAATTATAAAGGAATATTGTTTTTTTTTTGTATATTTTTAAATTTTATACAAATATCATATTATCTACAAAACAAAAGCCATTAGTTTTAGTGAGTCAGAGCTTCCCTGTAAACGATATTTGAAGTAGTTTTATTTTGTGGCAGCAAAATAAATTGATTTTCAGGAGCTCCGACACGTGATAGGCCAACATACAGTTGGCCATGAGTGAAACATTCTTTTCGTAGGTCGATCCCTAATAATTCGAAGGTTTGGCCTTGGGACTTGTTAATAGTTAACGCGAAAGATGATTTGACCGGAAACTGAAGTCGTTTAAAAGGGATTGGCAGATCAGTTGGGATCATCGGTATCCTCGGTATATGAGCTAGTTGACCAGCTGCTGGGCCAGTGATAATGGTCGCTACAATTAAATTGTCCTTCAATTCCTTAATAAGCAGTCTCGTCCCATTGCACATGCTCGGAGGGCTTAAATTTCTTAAAAGCATTATTGGAATTCCAATTTTTAACGTCAATTCATGTGGTGGCAGTCCAGAAGGGTTTAGTGAATTTAAAAATTCCTGTGGATAATGGACTGCGTCTTCGATATTAGTCACGGTATCGATCGATTTGTAATTTTTTATTTGGCCGGAGACTTTTTGAATAATGAGATTGTTTATTTCGTTGACATTATCATTCCTGGGTGACACTATTGCCCTTGAATACAACCAATGAAAGTCCTTTTCGTGCAAATTCTCGATGTCAGGGTATACAGCATCTATTAAATTTTCTAAATTATGGACTATTTGGCCTACAGACTCATCCAGCAGGATGTCATAACTGCTTAAATTTGGAGTGGGAAAAATTCCTTCTCCAAGTTTTAGCAGTTGTTGTGGGAAATTACTATCTGTGATTCCATGAAGATGAGCTCTCATATTCGTCCGTAATTTTAAATTTTCTATCGAAATCCATAAGGGAGACGATATCAAGCATGATTTGATGATATCTGCTCGCGTACCTCTGTTAATGACAGGAAGAGTCTGTCGGAAATCTCCAGCAAATACAAAAGTAATCCCGCCCATGAGGGCAGAGGAGTTTCTAAGATCTTTTAATGTTCTGTCCACGGCCTCTATATGCGCTCTGTGACTCATAGTGCATTCATCCCACATAATCAATGAGGCGTCTTGTAATAATTTACCAAGAGGGCCGTTTTTACGGATTGAACATAACGATTGTTGCTCAAGATTTACTGATAGTGGAAGTTTAAAAGTAGAATGAGCCGTTTTTCCATCCTTTAAGAGAGTTGCGGCAATTCCTGACGAAGCAACTGCAATCGCTATTTTCTCTGATTATCTTATCTTAGCTAGTATCAAATTTGCAAGAAAAGTCTTGCCAGTGCCACCTGGCGCATCCAAAAAAAATATTTTTCCTTTGTTATTATTCACGCTATCGACTATAGTGTCAAAAGCATATTTTTGATCTGGGACTAATTTTGGCAGGTTTTTATTGACAAAAGCGCTAAAAAATAAAAGATAAAAGCACTCTGATTGAGAAGGATGTACACCGTAGACTCTTCCTAAAGCGGCATCTTTTTTTATACCTGGATGGCCAACTACGTCCTCACCACGCCTCCTTCTTGTGAATTTATTACTGGCCCATGTGTAGTATTGCGGGACTTCGTGGTATAAAAGTGTCTTTGCGAATTCGTCGTCATTACAGAGCTCAAAGAACGCCAGCAAAATAGTTTTACGTGGGTTATGAGCCACTTGTTCAGCCGTTTCTGGGGTAAAATACACCCTTTGGCCGTTTTCTAAGTGGGCAGCTAACTGTAAGACTGTAGGATGCCGCTCATGGATCGGAAATTCAAATATTCGCCACACAGCCTCGGATGTACTTATGTACCGACCATTCACGTAGTTTTCCACTTCATCATTTGGGTTTCTGACGCTAAAAGTAGCTTGGTCAGATCCTTTATTTATAGATTTACAAATATATTTGATGGCTTGGACTGAGTGGCAGTACTCCACGTTTATGTGAGCGTTAAACGTCCTACATAATAGTGGAGAATAAGCGCGAAGTTTTTCTAATACTTGCATTTTATTGTGATATCTTCCGAATGAAATATCCGAATTGAATAATTCAAAAAGTTATAAAAAGGTATTGAAGCCGTCCTGAATATAAAGTAATTTATTTTGATAAGGATTAATACCAAGGTACAAATAAAGAGCCTTTTCAAGCGGCGGCATATAAATTAAATTTTTAGAACAAAATACCGCTAACTGTGACATAACTATAATATTTAGACATATGCTGTTGCGACACTTTTTGTAGATAATGATGAGTTCTGCAAAGTCGTAGTAAATGATTTTGTTCTATCATCAATAGTTTTCGCAGCGCACGCGACGTAAGGAATTTTTCAGGTCATTTTTTACACCTTGTGTTACATTATTGGAGTTTTAGTAAGGATCCCTAATTTTTTAAAAATATAATATAGCCTATGTTACTCGGGGATAATGTAGCTTTCCAAAGGTGAAAGAATTTTTGAAATCGGTCCAGTAGTTTCGGAGCCTATTCATTACAAACAAACAAACAAATCTTTCCTCTTTATAATATTAGTATAGATAATTAAACTATAAAACCGACTTCCAAAAAACTAAAAAGTGGAAAATAACTTTATTTCCGGAAGTCGGTGGCAAAAAAGGCAACGAAACCAACAAAAGCCACCGACTTCCGGAAATAAAGTTATTTTCCACTTTTTAGTTTTTTGGAAGTCTAATATAGCCTATGTTAGTAAGTAAGTATAATATAGCCTATGTTACTCGGGGATAATGTAGCTTTCCAAAGGTGAAAGAATTTTTGAAATCGGTCCAGTAGTTTCGGAGCCTATTCATTACAAACAAACAAACAAATCTTTCCTCTTTATAATATTAGTATAGATAAATTAACTATAAAACCGACTTCCAAAAAACTAAAAAGTGGAAAATAACTTTATTTCCGGAAGTCGGTGGCTTTTGTTGGTTTCGTTGCCTTTTTTGCCACCGACTTCCGGAAATAAAGTTATTTTCCACTTTTTAGTTTTTTGGAAGTCGGTTTTATTTTTTGCAAAAAAGTTTTTTATTTCAGCATTTTTAGTTTTAGTATTTTTTTTTTCGGGTGGGAAATCATCTAATGACTTCCCCCGCTCTGGGCGGAGCGGGGGGGCATGTCAGACTTTTACTGACTAAAACCCACCCATGTTCCTTCTATTGCCCTTTACGTTCCGGGGCCGCGGTATCTCTTTCGAACAACCCGCAACCCCGGCAGGCGGAGGCTCTGGCAAGCCCCTTTGCTTTGCTAAGATCTCTTTGAGTGAAACACGAACGCGCCGTCGGCACGGCCTGTCGTCAATCGACGGACGGACGGTGAGCTACCCATTGCTCACCGTCCACAGGCCCGCATCTACGGTGGCCGGGAGTCGTCTCGCGGCGCCCGGCGCCCGGGGCGTCTCCCGCGGCGGCTGGGTTGGCTAGATGTTCTCTCCCTCAAACGTCCGGCCACCTCCTTTACTAGCATATTACTGCTTCGCAGAAGGAGATGACCGCTTTCCATTCCCTCTCGCTCCGGACCATGGCCTGAACCAGGGCCGGACGCGAGGGATCGCCGCCGCCGATCGCCTCTACGAGGGCACGGCGGTGCTCCGCCCCGCTTGGGGCAGACCGCCACTGTGTGCTCCACCGTGTCCTCCGGGCGATCGTTACAATGGTGACACCCGGGCGTTTCCTCCCGCCCGATTATGTGCAGGAACCTCCCGAAACTTCCGTGTCCGGTAAAGACCTGCGTCAGGCGGTAGGTGAGGACGCCATGACGCCTCTCCAGCCACTCCTCAAAGAGGGGACTTACCGCCACTATTGTGGCGTGCCCTGCACGGGGTTGCGACAGTCGCTCTCTCCATGCCACCATAAGATCGCACCGGTCTGTCCGCTGAGCGGCAATTTGCCGCGGCAGCGGAGTTTCCCCCCGGTGTAGTGCTTCCGCGCGTGATAGATTATTCCAATAATTTCAGTTTGTTTATTTCAACAAATTACATCTGTTTTTTTAATTGAACACAAATAAAGATATACCTGTTATCATTATAATCTTGTTTACATGTGATACACAACATTCAACAGTTCCTTATCAAAATATTATCAATATTATTACGAAATACTGTTATTTTATTGTTGTTTTGTGTATATGGCATATTTAACTGTTATTGTTTACTAATTATGGCATTGTAAGACCAAGTATGTAATTGAACTAATTAATTTCAACATATTTAAACGTATTTTTATAATTTAATCATAGTTTTATGATAAAATACAGATATTAAAAAGTCGGTAATAGAATCGTACGATGTGACGTCATTTGTTTACCACCGGTTATAAAAGCAGACGCTCCGCCGTGCTCGACACATTCGCGCCGGAACAGTCACACCGAACGGACCTAAGTTAAGTAACCTTGTGTTGTACTATGTACTTCTCTTATATAATTTTGATGTATGATTTATGTGTATACTTAATTTTGTTATTTATTAAAGTATGATATTTCTATGTTCATAAAATAAATTGCTACGCTATTCTGCTTATTTAAAACGTATGTATACTTTTACAAATAAATACCTAGTAAACAGCTAATTCCGCTTTATTTCAATTATCTAAATTTTTATAAATAAATAAATTCTTTGCCCTATGTTCGCCTATTATTTTTAGCAGTTCTTAACATAATTTTCTCACATCAGAAGTGGGATCGGGACCTGTTTTTTTATTTTTTTTTATATAATTATTTTTTTAAAAAAAAAAAACTTTTCAGATGGATCCTGCTGTGTTAGAGAGCCTTCTGAAAGCTATCCGTGATGCTGTAGCTGGTAACCGGAATGAAGATGACGTGGTGTTGCCGCCATTTGATCCGGAAAAGAATGACAACGGTGCTGAAAGCTGGTGCAACAACATCGACACCGTGGCCAAGGACCGTGGATGGAGCGGCATCACTACTGTCAGCAAAGCTGGTAAGGCCCTTAAGGGCTCTGCTCTTTTATGGTTTGAGACCTGGGACCCAGATGAGGGTAGAACCTGGGAGAACTTTAAAACATGTGTCAGAGATTTGTACCCCGAGAAAAAGAACTTGTCAGAAAAACTTTCAAAAGCCGTACTTTACACCTCAGACGTAGCAGAAACTTATTGTGAATACGCTAGGGAAAAGCTAAGGCTGTTACGTAATACTAAAGTCACATTTTCTGAAGGACAGTTGGTCGAGCTTGTTTGTGGAGGTATATCAGATATTAATATTAGGATGGCATCGTTTAACAGCCGTGTTAACAGTACGTCGGAACTGATATCTCTTTTTACAACTTATATTAAGAACCCTAGAAAACGCCCATCCGAAACTAGTAATGTACCTTCAACTGTAAAACGTCTTAAGCCTGACAATCCAAATTCTTCCAAGCCTATTTGTTTTCTATGTAATAAAAGTGGTCATGTTAGATCTCAGTGCTTCAAAAATAGAAACCAAGATAACCCAAATTCTGAAACGCCCAAGATTCAATGTTCTTATTGCAAAAAGCCTGGTCATGATGAATCAATTTGTTTTTTTAAGAAAAGAGATGCCACGAAAAATAATAACTCTAAGAGTGTCAATTGTTCCACAAATGGTAACTTATCGCTTACTGATGTAAAAATTTGTGAAAGGCCAATTAAAGCTCTAATAGATTCGGGTGCTAGTTGCAGTATTTTGAAACAATCTATTGCGGATAGTTTTGGTCGCAGTTTAGAACCCTGTTCGACATCACTTAAAGGAATAGGGAATGGAATGATTAACATCTCTTCAAAGATTAGTTTACCTGTCAGATTTAGTAACGACCATTTAGAAATCGAATTCTGTGTAGCTAACGATTCAGATTGCCATTATGATTGTTTGATAGGCAGAAATGCGGTTCTAAATCCAAATGTAGCAATTGTTTTAGACTCCAGTGGTTGTAGATTGGAACGAGTAAACTATACAGAATCAGTCGATACTACAAATTCTCTAAACGCATTAGATAATAATCATCTTCAGGATTTAGTGGATTTAACAAGTCATCTTGATTTAAGCCTACAGCATGAAATAAGGAATATTTTTGATAAATTTCCCAAAGTGTTGCCAAATTCTAACTATATCAGTACGGTTAAAACTGGTGAAATGACCATCAGGTTAAAAAGGGATGAAGTTGTTTATTATAGACCATATAGGCTAGCATCCACGGAAAAAGAAAAGGTTCAGGAAATTATTTCTGATCTACTTAAAAATAATATAATTAGAGAAAGTCAGAGTCCATTCGCTAGCCCTGTAATTTTAGTAAAGAAAAAGGATGGTAGCGATCGCCTTTGTATTGACTATAGGGCTCTCAATAAAATTATTGAAAAAGATCGATACCCGCTGCCATTAATCGAAGATCAGATTGATAAATTAGGAAATGCAAAATATTTCATTTCTATAGACATGAAAAATGGCTTCCATCAAATTCCCATAAAAGAGGAATGTATTAAATATACTGCTTTTGTTACCCCTGATGGGCATTTTGAATTTCTTAAAATGCCATTTGGTATCTGCAACGGCCCCTCTGTTTTTCAACGGGCCATTAATAAGGCGGTTAATAACCTGAAATTTTTGTTGGTATATATCGATGACTTGTTGATTCCATTTTCTGAAATAGCACAGGGATTAGAATATCTTGAACAAACCATTGAGGCTCTATATTTGTCAGGATTTACCATTAATTTAAAAAAATGTAAATTCTTCGTTCAAGAAATAGACTACTTAGGAAGACATATTTCTAGTAACGGTGTTAGGCCGAGCAACGATAAAGTTAATGCTTTAACCAACTCTCCAGTCCCAGGTACAGTCAAGGAAGTCCGTCAATTCATGGGACTAGCAAGCTATTTTAGAAAATTTATACCAGAATTTGCATATCGTACGGCTTGTATCACTAAACTCACTAAAAAGGACCAGAAATGGCAATGGGGAACCGAACAAGATGCGGCTCGAGAGTACATTATAAAACATTTAATTTCAAAGCCACTATTGAATATATTTAACCCAAAGTTAAGAACTGAACTGCACACAGATGCTAGTAGCATTGGATACGGTGCTATACTGTTACAGAAAGAGGATAACCAATGCCGTGTCATAGCATACTTTAGTAAACGTACTTCTCCAGCCGAATCTAAGTACCCCTCGTATGAATTAGAAACGTTAGCCATTTTTAATGCTCTGAAACAATTTCGGATTTATTTACTAGGTTTAAATTTTACTATCGTTACGGATTGTAATTCCATCAAATCAACCATGAATAAGAGAGATATCTCTCCTCGCGTAGCAAGATGGTGGACGTATATGCAAGATTTTAGTTTTGAAATTGTATATAAAAAGGGTAAATTCGTTACTCACGTTGATTATCTCAGTCGTCATCCAGTAATAACACTTGCAGAATCTTCAGAGGTAATTAATTTAATTGATGAACCAGATTCTCCACCATCTTGGCTACACTCGGCACAAAACAACGACTCGGAGACACAAAATCTTTTAGAGAAGGTTAGAACCGGTGATATAGATACAAACCGATATATAATCAGAAATAGCTTGTTGCTTTATAAAAATGAGGATGGCGATCCACCTAAATTTTTCATACCAAAAGGGTATCGACTCAGTTTATTGCGGTTGTTTCATGACGAAAATTGTCACGTTGGCTATAACAAAACTTTCAATAAAATATCCGAAAACTTTTGGTTTCCTAGTCTTGCTGCTTTTACAAAGAAATATATCAAGCACTGTTTAGCGTGTGTAGAGGGTAAAGGTCATTCAGGTCCGAAACAAGGCCTCCTTCACCCTATAGAAAAAACTATACCATTTCACACGTTACATTTAGATTGTACAGGACCATTTAGCGTATCTACCGAAGGTTATAAACATGTTTTAATAATGGTGGATGGTTTTACCAAATACTGTATACTCAAACCACTTAAGACGCTTAACGGTCAAGAATTAGTCTCAATCTTGCGAGAGAACTTGACATTGTTCGGTACACCTACCATGATAATAACTGACAGAGGCACAAATTTTACTTCTGGTCACGTACAAACATTTCTTAGAGATTTGCAAATAAATCACCATATGATAGCCACGGGTACTCCTAGAAGCAATGGCCAAGCTGAAAAATATGTTGGTACTATAATTAATATGTTAACCACTACTGTTAACAATTCTTCAGAATGGCCAAGCGTTTTGTGGAAAATACAATTGTCTCTGAATACCACGGTACAAAAATCAACAGGTTTTGCACCAACAAGGTTATTAATTGGTTGTAACGGAAATATACCTCCAATACAGGCTCGCTTAGACGAAATACCGGATAATGATTCCGTTCAAAACATTGATGCTGAAGCTGATAGGGACTTAGCTAGGCAAAATATTAGAGAGGCTGCAGAGAAGTATAAAAAACGATTTGATAGTACTCGTAGAAATAATTTGGTTTTCAATATAGGTGATACAGTCTATGTAAATCAAAACCACAGAAGACACGACAAATTAAGTCCTAAATTTAAAGGTCCTTACGAAATAATTGATATTTTAGAGCATGATAGAATTTCTTTGAAGGGGCTTAACACGTTAAGGAATCTTACTGTGGCAAAAGAGAAATTAAGGCTTTGGCCAGGAGAATGGGTCGAACAAAATTCTTCTTTTGAGGAGTCCCCATAACTCCAGCATCATTAGCCATGATAGATTATTGTTTAGTTTAATATAGATAGATAATCGTGTGTATTGTTAGATTATACTTAATTAAAAATGATTGTTACTATTTCTATTGTTGTCTTGTTGTGAAAACGGTTAGTCCGTTTTCTCTGTTACATTATGTATACTTACGAATATTCTTAAATTAATCATATTCATTGTTTATAATAGATTATTGTTTATATTAATTAACGTGTGTATTGTTAGATTATACTAAATGCAATTATTTAACTTTTCTTTAATAATTGTTTTTATTTTTATCGTTGTCTTTTTGTTAAAACTGACTAAGTGTTGTATACTTAGGAATATTTGTAGATTGATCATATTCATTGTTTATAATTTGTGTTCAATTAACACTGGATGTTTAAAATTATTAAATGACATAAACTTAACAAAACTGTTTTTACATTACTGCTGGTCGGTCACTGCCCTGATATCAGTCTGAAATTCATTCGCAGCAGGTGATAGGACTGGTATGTCAAGGCCAGAGGCTTTTATATGAATTGCTGTTTGGTCACTGCCCTGATATTAGTTTGAAATTCATGTGCAGCAAATGATAGAACTAATATGCCAAGGCCAGAGACTCCTTGAAAATAATTACATTTAGTTAGGTACTTCGAGAGCGAAGTACAGGTCAGTCTGGCCGTGATAGATTATTCCAATAATTTCAGTTTGTTTATTTCAACAAATTACATCTGTTTTTTTAATTGAACACAAATAAAGATATACCTGTTATCATTATAATCTTGTTTACATGTGATACACAACATTCAACAGTTCCTTATCAAAATATTATCAATATTATTACGAAATACTGTTATTTTATTGTTGTTTTGTGTATATGGCATATTTAACTGTTATTGTTTACTAATTATGGCATTGTAAGACCAAGTATGTAATTGAACTAATTAATTTCAACATATTTAAACGTATTTTTATAATTTAATCATAGTTTTATGATAAAATACAGATATTAAAAAGTCGGTAATAGAATCGTACGATGTGACGTCATTTGTTTACCACCGGTTATAAAAGCAGACGCTCCGCCGTGCTCGACACATTCGCGCCGGAACAGTCACACCGAACGGACCTAAGTTAAGTAACCTTGTGTTGTACTATGTACTTCTCTTATATAATTTTGATGTATGATTTATGTGTATACTTAATTTTGTTATTTATTAAAGTATGATATTTCTATGTTCATAAAATAAATTGCTACGCTATTCTGCTTATTTAAAACGTATGTATACTTTTACAAATAAATACCTAGTAAACAGCTAATTCCGCTTTATTTCAATTATCTAAATTTTTATAAATAAATAAATTCTTTGCCCTATGTTCGCCTATTATTTTTAGCAGTTCTTAACATAATTTTCTCACACGCGCCACTCAAACAGGCGCGCGAGCACTATCGCCTCCAGATCCCACGGTGGCAATCCGGCAAGGAGGCTCGCTGCCTCGCCGGAGATCGTGCGGTAGCCCCGGATCAGCCTAATGGCTACCACCTTTTGGGTTTAGTTATAGTATTATGATATAATTCGCAAACACGGTTATTTTAAGTGCGTAGGTCCCGTCTTAAATACAAGCTTTAATTCCACATCACGCTATAGTATTAAATACTATCTAAATTATGCTTTAGTTTAAAACCAATTTAGAAATCATATGCATCATCGCCTAGGGGATACAGCTGATACTAAACATGATCTGATGATTATGTTTCTTAATGACTAGGTGAGGGGTGGGGGGGGGGGGGGTACGGGCACCCTGCTCCCACTCGCCTGCCTACCCTGGCGAAACCCATACTTATACATGTGATTGCAGCAATCACGGCAGATTTGCTGTCATTTATTGAAGAGTTCCGTTGTATATCACTGAAGATCTATCACCAAATTAAAATACAATCACCTCAAAAAACTGCGATGACCTTCCAAATCATAGTTCATAGCGTTTTTTGTTCATTTGTCTTCGACAACCTCTAAAATTATATCATCTACGTAGACGAAGTCAATCTAATACGCATTAATAAAGATAACTCAAAAACTACTGGCCGGATCTTGATATTTTTTTTATGGGACCAAACCACAACCACCAGCTTTCGAATAAAAAAAGAATCATCAAAATCGGTTCACCCAGACCAGAGTTATGAGGTAACAAACACAAAAAAAAAAAATTAAAAAAAAAAAAAATACAGTCGAATTGAGAACCTCCTCCTTTTTTGAAGTCGGTTAAAAATCAACTTACTCAGAGTTATTAGTCCAGAGTCTGGCTCGTTTTTGCACATTGTCATTGAGTTTATTTAACACATATGTAAGTATTGTTTCTCACTTCATTGAAGGCGTCTATTATTTGAATTTTTAAATGTCACAATCACCACTCAGGATGTAACTCCGCACCATTTCATAATATTCACGAGACGTATACATTGTAATCGCGGTGCCGGCGCGGGCGGCGGGCGTAGCGGCTCACGGGAAAACAGCACGACCGTGTCGTAAGGGCGCGGGACGCCGACTGAAGGGAGCGAGGAGTTTGGTCAGTGACGAGACGCGTGCGCAGCGCTGCATTAAAACTACCCACCAGCCGCGTATTATTTATGAATGATTGACTCGGTGACCTCGCGAAATTGAATTAGCGGATTTTTTGTGATTTTATTTTGAAAATTTTACCTACACTTTTTTTTCGTATAATTATTCTGTTAATGATACTTGGTACATATAAAAAATTTGGCACGTCTTAAAAAAGTCTTCCTGTATATATTATTTAGAAGAAAAACTTATAGGGAATTCATCCTTTCTTTGATTCTGTAAAAATATTTTTGAAATTTTGGTTGTAATCAAATTAAAAACGAATCAGAGTTTAGAGTTGTTCTAAACTCTGATTCGTTTTTAATTTGATTTTGAAATTGTTTCAGTTGTTTTTCTTATCCATTTTACAAATCCTACTAATATTATAAATGCGAAAGTTTGTGATGTGTGTTTGATCCTCTTTCACGAAAAAACTACTGAACGGATCTTGATGAAATTTGGCACAGAGATAGATTATAGTCTGGATTAACACATAGGATACTTTCTTTTTATCATCACGCGGGCAAAGCCGCGGGGCGGGCTAGTGCTTTATAATCTTTAAATAAAACAAATTTTATATCATCCTTAAGTGTATTATAAAAGTGAAGGTGAGTTTGTTTGTTTGTTACGTCTTCACGCCTAAATGGCTAAACCGATTTTGATGAATTTTGGTACAGAGATAGTTGGCACCCTGCATTGCTACTACAATAAAAAAGGCGCAAGGGCAAAAACTACAGTTAGGAGGTACCTGTAAATCTGGAAAGGGGAACTGTGTTACCCCGAATTTAACTCGAGCGAAGCCGCGGGCAAAAGCTAGTACACCATAATTACTTTTTTTATTGTTTTTCCAGCATGTGAATGCAACTCTCAAGCTGTAGCTTGCGCGCCCGACACCGGCCGCTGTTACTGCAGCACGAAGGGACTAGCGGGCGACAGATGTGACAAATGTGACAACACCAACCATTACCATGCAGACATCTACAACAAGGGAGCTTGTTATTGTAAGTAATCTTAAAGGTATAAGAACTCCGGCCCTGGTTCAGTCCATGGTCTGGAGCGAGAGGGAATTAGAAGCGGTTACCTCCTAGGAAGCAGTTATGCTAGCGAAGGAAGTAGCCGGATGTTTAAGGGAGAGAATCTCAAACCAACCTAGCCACCGCGGGAGACGGTCTGGGCGTCGGGTGCCGCGAGACGACTCCCGGCGTCTGTGGACGGTGAGCAATGGATAGCTCCGACCGTCCGTCTTATTACGACAGGTCATGGCGACAGCGCGTTTATATTCCACGCGTGCCTTAAAGAGATGTCAGCAAAGCAGAGGTTCCTTTTGCCAGGTTGCCAGGGCCACTGCCTGCCGGAGTTGTGGGTTGTTCAAAACAGATACCGCGGCGGTGGGTGGGTTTTAGTCAACACAAGTCTGACAATCCCTTCTGCTCCACCCAGAGCGGGGGAAGGTATTTGATGATTTCCCATCCGAAAAAAATAAAAGGTATAAGAACCGGGTGTCTAATTCCTCGTTGAAAAGGGAGGTTACATATCCTAAAAAAAAAAAAAAAAAAACTACTAGAAACATTTTTTTTAAATATATATTTATAAATAAAAAAAATTATTTCTGGGATTCCAAATAGCCAACCCAACTTCACGGCCCTTTTAATTCTCCAACAAACTCTTCATCTACAGATGACCTCGCAGTAGACTACCAGTTCACCTTCAACTTATCAAAAAAGGAGGACCGCCATCTCTCCGCGATAAACTTCAGGAACGCGCCCGTTAAACCTGATGTGGACGCAGACTTTAGCATCACCTGCTCTGCTCATGCCCGGATGAACCTCACCGTGAGGACGCGGAGTGATCCTGCCGAGAGGACGCTCTTCAGTGATGTTAATTGCACTAATTTTAGGTTTAAGTTAGTGTTTTTTTATTACTTTTTTAAATAATCAGTCGCTTTTTAAATATTTTTTCTTATACAATGTGTCCGGTCTCGTACTAGTGATATTCTATGTACTTATATAACAAACATTCTAGTACTCACATTTATTGATAAAAAAAAACTACCGTTTTTTTTTCATAAAAAAGTTTACAAAACTTTCGTTGATTTGCATATTTTTTTGGACTTTAATTTTGTTTTCTAAAGTCACGAAAATTTAAGCTCATCATTTATAAATTTAAACGATAGACAATATTGTTGCCCTCTAAATAAACCTTTTGTCGTCTCAGTAAGACCAACACTTTGAGAGATATGATTATTTTTTGTACATGCATAGAGAATATCTCAAAATGGCTGCCAAAAAGCGGGGAAGTGAATTAGACCCAAGTGTGTAGCGTAATAGTATATTAAAACACTCGTTCCAAAAATATCTAGAATATCGCTAGTCCATGACCGGACACATTGTATAATAACCTCTGTTTAAGGGGCTCAAAAAGAGTTTGAAAATATCAAGCTGTGACTGTTTAAAAAGCTTGAATTGAATTGAAAATTAATTTCAAAAGGATTTTTTTACGAGAAAAAACCGGTGTTAAAAAAAGCAAAACGTATAAAGTACATGATATGATACAAGTTATGATATCTTCCATTTTATTTATTTATTTAAAAGAATACAATAAAACGTAAGACTAACCAAAGAAAAAAATATATTCTTATACATAGGTCGACTGTCCTGCAAGTTTTTAATTGAATACTATGCTAGCTATGCGTTTCAATGCAATTATCTACCTTTCTACCTAACAAAACTCGTGGCACGTGATTTAGATATATAAAGATTATCCATTTGAAATTCTCTATATCTAAGCTGATTACATGTCCTCTCTGGCTCATCAGATTCGCGAAGTCCGAGCACGCATTCGGCGTCGAAGACAACGTGACGCTGACGACGTTCTTCGTGTACGTGTACGACTTCCGGCCGCCATTGTGGATCCAGATCTCGTTCTCCCAGTATCCCAAGCTGAATCTGCAGCAGTTCTTCATCACGTTCTCTTCTTGTTTCTTACTGCTTCTGCTTGTGGCTGCTGCCTTGTGGAAGATTAAGCAGGTTTGTTGGTTTTTTTATGTGTTTTGTGTGAAATACACGTTAAATGTGGGTGTACTATTAGGCCACTGCCTACCCCTTCCGGAATTGCAGTCTTGATGTTATGGCAGCTAGTTTTAAAATTCTCAGAACTCAAAAGCAAGAAAAAAGACAATTCAAGTTAAACCAGAGACCATAACAGGCACTTGTGAATATCAAAAAAACTAAATACTAAAGTTACAGTCCCGGTCACAAAACATAATAACTTATGAAAGTACTGTAGTTGCCCATTCTAAAGTGTGGTGTGTGGTCTCTATGGAGAAGAATGAGCAAGAAACTCCAAACGGAAACTCAATGCAAAAAGAAAAAACGGAACTCTTATTAGATCACTTTATTGTCCGTCTGTGTCTGTCTGTCTGTCAAGACCCTTTATCTCGGGAACGCGTGGAGGTATCGAGTTGAAATTAAAACCATAAACTCAACTCTGAAGTCCCTTTGTACTGTAAAAATTAACTCTAAGTCTACGCAGTCAAAAGATATGGCTGTTTATATTGCAAGTTTAGAGTTCCTGATAAATTTAGCTCTATGCTCCTATTATGTAGGTCACTACACAAGTTTGTACGGAACCCTTGGTGCGCGACTTTTAAAAGAAGACCAGTGTGCCCAATGTGTCTGGTGGGCAAGGTTCGTCTATCAGGCATTTCTTCAGCAGCAATTTTGGAGTCTAATTGCCCGATTGGCAAAAGACTAGTGTGCCCTAATGTGTCTGGTGGGCAAGGTTTGTCTATCAGGCATTTCTTCAGCAGCAATTTTGGAGTCTAATTGCCCGATTGGCAAAAGACTAGTGTGCCCAAATGTGTCTGGTGGGCAAGGTTTGTCTATCAGGCATTTCTTCAGCAGCAATTCTGGAGTCTAATTGCCCGATTGGCAAAAGACTAGTGTGCCCAAATGTGTCTGGTGGGCAAGGTTTGTCTATCAGGCATTTCTTCAGCAGCAATTCTGGAGTCTAATTGCCCGATTGGCATAAGACCAGTGTGCCCAAATGTGTCTGGTGGGCAAGGTTTGTCTATCAGGCTTTTTTTCAGCAGCGATTCTGGAGTCTAATTGCCCGATTGGCAAAAGACTAGTGTGCCCAAATGTGTCTGGTGGGCAAGGTTCGTCTATCAGGCATTTTTTCAGCAGCAATTCTGGAAACTAATTGCCCGATTGGCAAAAGACTAGTGTGCCTAAATGTGTCTGGTGGGCAAGGTTTGTCTATCAGGCATTTTTTCAGCAGCAATTCTGGAAACTAATTGCCCGATTGGCAAAAGACTAGTGTGCCCAAATGTGTCTGGTGGGCAAGGTTTGTCTATCAGGCATTTTTTCAGCAGCAATTCTGGAAACTAATTGCCCGATTGGCAAAAGACTAGTGTGCCCAAATGTGTCTGGTGGGCAAGGTTTGTCTATCAGGCATTTCTTCAGCAGCAATTCTGGAGTCTAATTGCCCGATTGGCAAAAGACTAGTGTGCCCAAATGTGTCTGGTGGGCAAGGTTTGTTTATCAGGCATTTCTTCAGCAGCAATTCTGGAGTCTAATTGCCCGATTGGCAAAAGACTAGTGTGCCCAAATGTGTCTGGTGGGCAAGGTTTGTCTATCAGGCATTTCTTCAGCAGCAATTCTGGAGTCTAATTGCCCGATTGGCAAAAGACTAGTGTGCCCAAATGTGTCTGGTGGGCAAGGTTTGTCTATCAGGCATTTCTTCAGCAGCAATATTTACTCTAGAGTCTAATTGCCCGATTGGCAATAGGCTCTTATTTTTTATTTTGACGAAGTGAATTCCATTTACTCAATGACCGACATCGCTATTTGTTGCTGCAGACATTTTCAATTTGATAATTTGAATGTTATTGTTTAGAAATACGACATGTACAGAAGAAGACAGCGGCTATTTGTTGAGATGGAGCAGATGGCATCGCGGCCTTTCAGCCAAGTATGCGTCGAGCTCGAGAAGGGAGGGGCCGGTAAGTACCGTTTAACTTTTTAATGACAACTCTGAAAGAAAGAAAAATTGTTTATTAGTTTGGTACTAGACAAAACAAATCAAAATTATTAAAAAACAAAAAATTATGTTTATTAAAAACAACAACACGGTTGGCGCAGTGGCTGAGCGATCGACTGCTGCGCTGTGTGTCGCGGGGTCGATCCCCGCACGGAACAAATATTTGTGTGGCCTACAGATAGCTGTTCTGGGTCTGGCGGTATGTGTATGTGAGTTTAAATGTTTGTAAACGCACCCAGGATACAGGAAAAATTCCTAGTGTGGGAAACATTAAAAAAAAACAAAATTAAGATTATCAACTGAAATACAACTATTCTACTCTCCCAACTTTCTCTCACTCTCTTTTTACTTTGTGTACAACTTCAAATGTGAACTATTTGTAACTTGAAATCAGACGTTGAAACTATTCGCTTGTAAAGTGTATGCATTCGAGCCAAGGCGTTTATTTAACTGACTTCATGAAAGAGGGAGGTTCATAGTTCTGCATTTTGTGGATACACTCGAAACGAAAGGACAAAAATCACCGCCCCTTACTCCGCCTTCGCGCGGTACAATCCTAAAGGAACTCCGTCTGTCCAAATTCAAATTCATTTATTTTGTGAACACAAGTAAAAAATAGATGGTAAAATAAGGAAGTCAGAAACTATCTATATTCCGCCGTTAGGCATATATTTTTTTTTTACAAAAAATGTATCTTAAATTGAATCATTTAAAGTAATTAACACAATAACAATGATTACATTAGTTTATATAAAATGTTAACTAGATGTCAATATTAAAAATACATGCACAAAATGTTGAGTCATCTCAAAATAAGTAATTAAAAGCAAGAATCTTTACTAATATTATAAAAGCGAAAGTGAGTTTGTTTGTTTGTTACCTCTTCACGCTTTAATGGCTCAACCGATTTTGATGAATTTTGCTACAGAGATAGTTGGGAACCAGGAGACAGACATAGACTATTTTTTAAAAAAAGTGGAATTTGAGGGAGAAAGAGGGAAGAAAAGGGAAAATTTTGCGTTGCTATTACAAATCAATAAGGCGCAAGGGGAACTGTGTTACCCCAAATTTAACGCGAGCGAAGTCGCGGGCAAAAGCTAGTAAATAAATAAAATGTCAACATTCTAAAAGTTAGTCAGTTGATATGATCGGTGGTGTTGTCCCAGGCGCAGGCGTCCCGGCGCCCGTGGCGCTGGAGCCGTGTCGCGGCGGGCGCGCGGCCGTGCTGTCGCTGCTGGTGCGGCTGCCCACGGGCGGCACGGGGCGCGCGCCGCCGCTGGGCGGGCTGGCCGTGGCGTCGGCGCTCGTGACGCTGGGCCACCACGCGCAGCACCCGCCCATGACCAGCGCCAAGCGTCCGCGACATCACTGACTACACAGCAGCACAGGTAACACCTAATTATGTATTTCGTTTTTTTTATCATTCCGAGGTTTCATTAAGTTGTTATCCCTTACCTTACTTAATTCCTTGAGATTTTAACAAAAATAGAAAGTTTTTTAGAACGAAGTTCCTTATCGCGCGTTGTGACGGCTAGACGGAAAAAATTAAGACCAAAAGTTGTAACGACACTTTTTACTTAAGACTTTGCTATAGTTGTAAGCTGTGCGGCGTGCACGTGTTTCTCTGTCTGTCTATCTCTCTCTCTTTCTCATAGAAAGCAAGCCAGTTATTTTCATTTCGTCTGTCTATTTCGCATTGAACAGTGTGGTGTCACGACGATTATTTTTGTTGAGTGTATACAGGTTTTTTTGTGAAATAATAACTTCGTTCGATCCAGGTGTCCCTTGACACCTCTCAATTTTTTTTTTATTCGATTCCCACAGAACAAATAGGTTAAAAAAAAAAAAAAGACTAATTGCATGTCGATCTCGCGCACCGAGGGTTCCGTATGAGCTTGCGACATAAACAGCCATATCTTTGACTACGTAGACTTGAGGGTGGATTTTTTCACAGCTCCATGAGACCACAGAGTCCAGTGATTTTAATTTAACTCGATACCTCCACGTGTTCCAGAGATAAAGCGTCTTGAAAAACAACATTAATGATATTCTGATAGGACCCTAACTACTTATTCCCATTTCTGACCGGCTGAAACCCATTTTGCGTTGATAAATTTGACATTTTCGTCTTTCTACCAAATAACTTACAGTTTAAATTCCAACAACAAGGCAGCTCATAATTTTCCTGCCCTTCTCCCATTCTATTTGGGGTCGGCGCAACACGTTTTCTTCTTCCATTCTCCCCTATCAGACGTCACGGCATCATTTACTCCTTTTTCTTTCATAACATTCCTTACAAAATCCGTCCATCTTTTCTTTGGCCTTCCTCTCGCTCACCTTCCATCAAAATTCAGATCCATCACTCTTTTAGTCACAACAAGGCAGCTATTCGGAAAAAAAACAATTAAAAATAAAACTAACTTGAACATTTATTTGTTACAGATACGGACACCGATGTATATAGACAATGTATGTATTGAACTTTGTACATAGGACACAAGTAGTGCATTGCTCAAAGTGTAATATTTTACAAATAATTATAATACTCAGCTAATGTATTGTATGACTATTAAAAAATGCCCAGATGGAAATACACGCGTGGTTTAAGACTTTGATTTTAGCGGTACAGTTTTGTTTATGGTGCTGCATATGGGGCACGTGGATAAATAATTCAGGTTAAGCCGCGCTTGCCTAGGTTGGTCCGTGGATGGGATACCTAGCTTTTTTCCAAGTTCGGGTCGGCTTCTAGTCTCTTCTGTTGCAGCTGAATACCAGTATTTTATATGGAGCGACTGCCTATCTGACCTCCACAACTCAGTTTATACTGGATAATATACCCTTTGGAAAAACAGTAAATTGACCAACTTTGAATATTTGACAAAATTTGAACGATGTTTTAAACAGGTTCAGCATTCAAATGTTTAGCCTCAAAAAGTCAGATGTTAATGGTTTTTGAATCACAAGTTACTTAAAACGTTTTAATAACATGCAATAATTTATTCCTTAACAAAATCCTGCAAAGAAATAACTCAAAAAAACTAACCTCAAAAATAACGTCCTCAACGAATCTTTAAAATAAATAAGAATGTGCCGCTAAAAAATCTAAACCACGCTTCATATTAAAATACATCAACAACGTTGATTTGATGTTTTGTATAAAAAAAGAATACTAATAAAAACACATAGTAGGAATAAGTACTGTACTAACTGTTACACTTCCATAACTGAATGTTGCCAAAATACTCTAATTTGTATCACTTTTAAACGTTCTGCACGTTTAGAGAGCTAGTTGCAAGATATTGGGTGTAATGTAAAATTTTTGGGGGGTTGTGACATATGGGGGGAGACGGCGGAACCATTTTTCAACCCCTTGTTATTTCATCAAAATAATTGCAAAAAAGCACATTTTCTATGTACAGTCAATAAAAATGATAAGTGAGCTGCCTCGTTAGAGACAGTTGATCTTAGACACCGATGGACGTCTTCAACCTAAAGTTTAATTTATTTAATGAACTGTTAGATTTATAGCAAATATAAATTTAATTTTATTCGAAAATATTCTTTATTTTTGTTTTAATTTACTATGGACTAGTCTGGTTACTTATTTTTTTTATTGACTGTACACACGACTAATCAATCAAGCTATAAAAGACCACGCTGATCTCTCATCGTACGGGAAACTCATACAAGGTGAGATCAAGGTATACTAGATATGTATAGCTTGATGCAGCGCCGTGTGTACGTTCATAATTGAAATCTTTATTTTTCTCCTATATTTCTTTAAATGTTGCCTCCTTGATTGTGAATCAATTATTTCACTCTACTACTAGAATTGCTCCTGTATTTCATTGACACTAAGCGATATTAAAAAAAAAACTCCTATTATTTATTTCAACCAGTCCAATGACAGGCACTTTTGAGTGTTAAGAAACAAATGAAGCTATACAGACACAATGCCTAATAACTTGTGAAAGTAGTGTATTTGCCTATTCCAAAGCGTTGATCTCTGTGGAGAAGAATAGGCAGGAAACTTCATGGACACTCTTTTAAATCATAAAGCCGCGTATCGACTTCGCGCTCCAAGAGGACGAACATTGGCGCGCGTTCCGGCCGCGCGAAATTGTTACCATTTTGGAACGCGCGCCAATGTGTTTGTTGGAACGCTCGAACATGGAGCGGCCCGTTCCATCTGGAGTCGGTTTTTTACCACGCATCAAAGGACGCTCAGTTGTGGCGCGCGCGCCAGTTGAGACGGACATGATATATGTGTTCGTTGCGTTCCGAGCGATGGATAATCAGAGTTGTCGTAAATTAATTCAACTTTATGGTACAAAAGTTCCACTGCTGTGGAATAGCAAAAGTTCTTTATATTATAATAAATCGCTCAGAGAAGACGCTTGGAGAGATATAAGTTGTGAAATGGGAGTCCCTGTGCCAGATTTAAAGAAAAAAATTCCTGAGCTCTTGTCATCTTATAGACGAGAAAAATGAATAACTAAAAACCCTGCATGTTGAACGACCAAACACTGGAACAGTTGCCACGCGCGCTTAGTTGATACACTTCAAATCTTTGGAACGCGCTCCGCGGAACGCACTCTCGGCGCGGTCATTCATGGCGCGCGCGCCAGGAGCGCAAAGTCGATACGCAGCTTAATAATTTTACAAGATCATGCTTTACATCATTCATGTTGAGGTTATACAAATATGTGAGAACGATGTAGTTAAACGTGCGCATTAAGAGCGTCCAGATTAATATATATATTTATATTAATTAAAATAATCCCTGGCAGCTATAAGAATTATTTTACTGTTTATGTGCAAACTTTAAAAAACACAGGACAATAAACATATCGCTCACTTAGATTTAAGCTGAGACAACTCAATAATCGTGGGTTTTATTCTATTTTTATTAACTTTGCTTGTATCGTGGGTGCGTTTACAAACATTTAATCTCACACACACAAACAAGCCAGACCCGAAACAACTATCTGTGGGTCGTACAAATATTTGTTTCGTGCGGGGTTCGAACCCGCGACACGCGGTGCTGCAGTCGATCACTTACCCACTGCGCCAACCGTGTCGTCCATTTTTTATTGCTTGATGATCATTATGCGATTATCTAACATAACACAGTTAACACTTCAGTGATATTTTACAACCTATATATTAATAAAAATAAATTTAATGTTTATACAAACTTAATTTTTTCTTTTCTTAAAAAAAAAACCTTTTTAAGTTATCTCAGCTTAGATTAAGATGTACGATATAATTTGTGTACAGAGTTACTGCTTATGTCTTAAGCAGACTTGCGAATGGAGAAAAAAACGAAATGTAGACGAACGCCTCAACTTTAAAGGAATGCCTAAAATATGAATTATTGTAATTTCAACTCTCGGCAGAATGCAGAGCGTTATAAATCTAACAGAGCGGTCTTAATAGTGGTTGTTTGGATGTCGCTTAATGTTAATGAAACAGGTATCAATTTCGTAATTTTACTAGTAAATGGAATTTGAAGATCAGCTGCTTAACTATGACGTTTTAATGCAGGCTTATTTTAATGTCATTTCAGTGTAGGCAAGAGAGAGAGAGAGCTATGCAGGACGTATATCGCCATCTCTTTCCCACACTAAGATTAAAATAATACTGATGTTATGGTAATCCCAATAGAGTTCTAATTCCATCATTCTATGAAAAAATATGGTTCTTGTCGTCTTCTACCAAAAAGCATAAGCCTCATTGCTTTAAAAAAATTGGACTGCGTTCGTAGAATTAGAAGTTCATTGCATTTTTTATTTATATTTCGTAACGTTTATTTTTAAGGGCTTATTATCGACTGGTCTGGTTTGCAGGTTTGTTGAACGAGTTTAAAAAACAATATGGCAGCTAATTAGATAAGTTTAAAAGAGAATATTTTTTTGTGGAATGTTGAAGTATGATGCGACCTTTTCCATCATCGTCAGTCCACCTTGTAGAGATCTTGTGTTCTTAACATAACATTGCGCCTATAATCCTCGTTAGGATAGACAGAGGTTCCTGAGATGCCACATTTTGTTATGAGTAATCTAAAATCTTCTATTTATCGAATACTAGCTTTTGTCCGCGGCTTCGCTCGCGTTAAATTCGGGGTAACACAGTTCTTCTTTAATGATTTGCAGGTACCTGCTACCTGTAGTTTTTGCCCTTGCGCCTTATTTATTGTAATAGCAAAGCTAAGATTTCCCTTTTCTTTCCTCTTTCTCCGTCATTCCTCACTTTAAAATAAAGCCTATGCCCGTCTCCAGGGTCCTAACTATCTCTGTACCAAAATTCATCAAAATCGGTTTAGCCAATTTGGCGTGAAGACGTAACAAACAAACAAACTCAATTTCGCTTTTATAATATTAGTAAGGATTAAAACTAAACTAATTTTCTATCGAGTTTTACCATCAAACAATTCTCAGTAGCGACACGGAGCGTACTGTTGGGGTTGCGGGTTGTTTCGAAATAGATACCGCGGCCCCAGAACATAATAGGCAATGGAAGGAACATGGCCCACCCATATTGTTAGTCATTAAACCCTGATACTCCCCCCTACTCCGCCCTAGAACGGGGTTTTTTGATGTTCCCATCAGCAAAAAAAAAAGCACGGAGACTGTACATATGTCTGACTGATAGCAATAGCCCCCCCCCCCCTCCCTATTATATGAGACTTGAACATAACTGGCGAAATGTATGGGGTATCATTCAGTACACCTCTATGTTATTCTTCGGAGAGAAAACGCGTAATGGTATAAGATGTTCAAACTGGACATTGCTGGTTTTAGAAGAATGAATTAAAGTAATGTCGGTGTTCTTGAGGATGTATGTGAAGTTAATTTAAGGATTGTCTATGGTGCTTACAGGCAATTAAATAGCAATTGCCATTAATAATTTTGCTGCCTATAATATAAGGAACGAATCTTGTATGAATTGAGATGTAAAAGAATTAAATATACGTTCTTAAAAAATAAATGCAAATCCGCAAGCTGTACCAGTTTAAATGGTCTTAGAACATTACACAGAATCAATACAGACTATATATTCTAACTAGAATTACAGTAAAGCATTGAAAAATGAGCTCTATATTGTTTTAACCGACTTCAAAAAAGAAGAAGGACCTCATTGTATTTTTTAATATTTGTTACATCAGAACGTTCATCTGGGTAAACAGATTCGTTTTTTTTTTATTAGAAAGCTGGTGCTTTCCTTGTGGTCCCATTTCAATTTGGTCCAGTTCAGAAAATGGCGTCCAAGAAAAAACCATTTAAATCTAAAATTATTTTTATTGAAAGTTTCTTACTTCCGGGAGTTGGTAGCAGAAAAATCAATGAATCAAACAATAGTCACCGAATTACGAAAGTAAATTCATTTTCCGTCATTACAGTGTTTTCTTGGAAGTTCCCTTTTTTGCAAAAAAGTTTTTATACGTTTGAATTATCAACTCATTTTTTTACACTTTTAGACATTACGTGAGCAACAGGCTATAAATCTAACAGCCATAAAGCAGCGCGTCGTGTTATCATAAATATCATATTTCATTTGCTAACCTGCTACGTCCCACGGCTGGACACAAGCCTCTACCCACTTCTTTCATTTCTCGCGACTCGTTTCTTTAAGTTTTAGTTCCAAATTGCTGTTGCAGAGGTCGCTATCGTTCATCTGGTATATTATGACGTTTAAATTTCTACCATAAGGAAAGTGATATAAGACTCATATTTCGATGCTTTACTTTGTTTCGAGTTGAAGTTGTATAGGTATAGTCTGTGTCATGTGCAAAGACCTAAATCAAGTTTAGTCCTAGTGATACCGTTAATCGATTCTAAGCCATTCGAGTATCGATATTTGTAATTAAAAAAATATTTATTTTTCTCAATGAAATAAGTGTATTTTAGCTAGCAAATGAAATGCTTGCAAAATTATATTGATACACGGTGTTTTGTAGGGCGATGTCAATGTTTATTTAGAAGATAAAAAGGTCGGTTTGACAAGTGATTTTGAACCTTATTACTTCCACTCCAAACCATACACTATATTAATAGAATATACATTTGACTAGTTAAATGAAATATTTAGACTTTCCCCTCTTTATTTTTGGAAGTTGGTTCAACAATAATAGATAATAATAGAGGCGTAATAAGGACCATAATTGTTTGTCTCTACCTTCTTAAAATCCTCTTTAGAATTGACATCGGCCTATCAAAAAGAGCCAATATAAAAAGACAATTTTTCACATAAAAGAGTTTTGCGTAGTTTTTTTTTATGATAGTTTTAATAATGCGTTGATCTATGTTGAATATAAGGAGACAACGATGTAATATATGCGTATCATCACAATGTGTTGCCTGTTTGGTTGTTTAACTTAGTAAGAAGAGGTTTAAAAGTAACAAAAACTTGGTGTATTTTAGTCAGGAGTAAGTCATGTCAGAATTAGCATTACTGCATAAGTACGATCAACAATAAGTCCTATCAACAATAAGTCCTACCAAAAAAGAACTATCAAAAGTTAGTATCAACAACAAGTCCAAGAAAAAAAAAGCACTATCAACAAAAAATACTATCAACAACAAAAGTCCTATCAAAAAAGATTACCATCAACAAGAAGTGTTACCAACAAAAAGTCCTATCAACAATAAATCCTATGAAAAAAAGTACTATCAACAAAAGTCCTATCAACAAAGATTACCATCAACAAGAAGTGCTACCAACAAAAAGTCCTATCAACAACAAATCCTATCAAAACAAGTACTATCAACAAAAAGTCCTTGCAACAAAAATTACCATCAAAAAAAGTGCTACCAACAAAAAGTACTATCAACAACTACTAAATACTTGTGAAATGTTGGAACTTTGACGTCCAATATCTCTCTAACTAGAAGGTGTGGTCAAGATCTAAAATGATAAAAATTACGGGAAAAACAAGTGCTGCGTCAAAAGTATTTAAGGTGAAAGCGCCGCCGGGGTTGTGGGTTGTTCGAAAGAGATACCGCGGCCCACACATGGGTGTAGTTTTAGTCAGTACATGTCTGACACTACCCTAACTACCTACATTTATTTTTTAATATATCTATTTTGCAGCTAGTCTGCTATAAAAATAAGGTCATAAAGGAGTTTACTAATGATAGAGAGTACAATACATTATTTGCCGATGCTCTTGACTCCAGGGCCAACGATATGTGGACGCTGAACAATGTCCTTTGCGGGCTAGCCTGGTACTAGACGAAATCGGTATCCTTACCCTTAAGGGGGCTTAAGGGTAAGGATATCCGGGGTTGCGGGTTGGTCGAAAGAGATACCGCGGCCCAGGAACGTAAAGGGCAATAGAAGGACCATGGGTGGGTTTTAGTCAGTACAAGTCTGACACTCCCCCCTCCACCCAGAGCGGGGGAAGTTATTTGAAAATTTCCCACCCCAAAAAAAGAAAGGGTAAAGATTTTGCAGCTGTTTTCTTTGACCACGGTTGAGTTTTTCCAGTATCGAGTTAACACTTTAAACCTTATTCTTAAACTAAGTTAAACCACTAAGCCGACAGTTAAATAGAAATAAGTAATGTTATCTATACGTAAAGTCACTACTACATATAATAAATAGATGTAAATAGTGCCGCTTTCGATAAGACTACGATATTCATATTTTTATTACGACTGAATTGTAAATGATGTAAAATATAATGTTTTATTGTTTGTTTGTGTGAACGCATTTAGTTGGTGAATGTTGTGCTGGATTTGAAGTGAAACATGTTGGCGAACATGTTGGGTAATTTTTTTCTTACACCCGTTGTCAATTTGAATAGAAACTTTTTTGGGTGATATTAAAATGTTAAACTTAAAAGAAATATGTTAACTTTAGGAGATATTTTACATGCAATAAATTTAATAAATAATTAGTACCCAGTTAGACAATAGGTAAAAATCATATGAATTTTATGCATTATTTGTGAACAGACCAGACACAACATTCACACACATTTTTGTATTATAGCCTTAGATGTAAAAGACGTATTTTATCTAAATAATAAAATAATTATTAATAATACAAGCTAACTTTGTACGCAACTTAATAAATCGTTTTTAGTCCAACATAAATATTTTTATGCCTTATTTAGTATTAATTATAATTAAAATATCATCGCGAATTTGTAAAAAGTATCGATATTCAGAATATTAGGTAAAAATAAGTGTAATTTTCGTTTTTTTTTTACTTTTTTATTGCATCCGTTGAAATATGTCTTATGTGATGGTCATTTTGCGAAATGCCAAAGTTCAGTGAATGTGAAAATTAAATGAATCATTTTTAATTAGCAGTCATTTGATCTCAGTGTTAGCAGAGAATTTACGTTTTCTATAAATCTGTAATATGAAATATTTTCAGTGAACAGCAATGGAATTTAAATTATATGTTAGCATATATAAGGCACAGATTTGCACGGGCGAAATGACGACGCGTCAGAAAATAAAAATAAACAATTTTGACGATAAAATATCTTTTCTCTTTTCATTTTTTTTTTATTAAAATGTTCAAAAGAAAATGCCAGATATGCATTGTAGCAATGCATTTGTTATGTATAATAATTTCGACATAAGTTTAAAATACCGTATAAGGGGATCTTGAGCGGGTATTGGATTTTCAACTTACGTCCTTCAGACAAGCGTTGCAAATCCAACGGCAGGCTGGTCCATTCCGACATTTTAAATTTTCTCAGGCGATTTGTAAACTTATTAAACCTCTTTGGGCAAATAAAGCTCTCTACTGTATGCCATTAATTTATGCCCTTATGGTTTATAAGTAAGCTAGCTGCACCCCGCGGTTTCACTCACGAAGACTGGGATATTATACATATAAACCTTTCCCTTGAGTTACTATTATTGATGAAAACTGCATGAAATCCGTTGTGTAGTTTAAAAGATCTAAGCAGACAGACAGCGAAAGCGCCTTCATTTTCTACTATGTATAGATTTACTGTAAATGCTTCGCCTGTGAAAAATAATAGAATTTGACTACAGTGCGGTCAGAGCAATTTTTTGTAGTCAATTGTTCTTTTTTTAAACATCTTTCCATAGACAGCATACTTCATTTTGCGCTTGAATAGTTTTGACAGGAGAAAGTTTGAAAATATATTCATTAAATATAGTCTGTGGTTTTTTTTTTTTTAAAGAAAACAGAGATAAAAGAGAGAAGCGCGAGGGCAGCCCATTATTATTATTTTTTACTTTTTTTGCAATTTGCAGGTGTATGTCAGTATGTATATAAATTATAGTCCTTCTGACCGCTTTCGTCCACAGTGGCCTATCTCAGCGGAGATTAGCCATCTACACACACAAGGGGTCTGAAATGACCGCTACAGCAGAATAATAATATGATTAATTGGATATTTAATAAATTCTTAAAATGGTTAGAAACATAACACAAGAACAACAGCAGTATGTATTAATTTTGCTAACTTTGAATATTATTTTTGTATGAAAATCTTATGATTTTATCATGTCTTGTGAACATGCATTTATTTAATTGTAATAATTAAAAATCTCACGTATCGATAATTTTTGATTAATTTAGATAAATGACAATATAATTTAATCTGTTTTAAAAATTTAAATCTTACGTTGATAAGAATAAATTGTTGTTAAAATTTTAGTTTTTATTTTATAAAAGTATAATATTATTATTTTATGCTTTAAGTTAGTATTTTAATTTATAAATATAATATAGTATTGTACCTTTTAAGCGAGAACAGTGTTAAACAATTATTTTTAAGATTTATTTCAGTTAATAAAAAGATTTAAATTATTAAAACAGCTTTATTTACTTGTGGGTTTTATTGAATAAAATAATATCCTATGCTTGTTTTCACTAAAACTTAGCGACACCTAAAGGCTCAGTAATAAGTACATTGGCAATCGTTTAGGATTCGCTTCAACTTGGTGAAATCGGGCATAATACACATAAATACGGCCACGGATCCTAAAACCAATGCTGAGATAGCTGACATTAATAACCTCTTCTATAATATATAAATGAATCGCAAAATGTGTTGGTAAGTGCATAACTCAAACAACGTCTAGAGAAATTTTAACAATTCTTTTTTAATATTTTTTGAAGCCCAAGGATGGTTTTTTACGGCGAGAAAAAAATAGGTTTTTGTGTAGTTTAGGTAGGTAGAAAAAATGCATTGCAACGCATGCCAGCACAGCTCGTTATAAATAAATAATATTAAATTAAAAAAAAAACTCATTTTCTCGTATTCTAAAATCCGTTATGTAGTTTAAAAGATCTAAGCAAACAGCGAAAGCGACTTCATTTTCTACTATGTAAAGATTTACTGTAAATGCTTCGCCTGTGAGAAAAAATAGAATTTGACTACAGTGCGGTCGGAGCAATTTTTTGTAGTCAATTGTTATTTTTTTAAACATCTTGCATGCCAGCACAGCTAGTTTTTAATAAATAATATTAAATAAAAAAAAAAAACTCATTTTCTCGTATCCTATCTTGTCAGCAAAATAGCTCTTTTATTTTGAACCCGTATCATGGTATGCATAAAAACCGCCAAAGAGCGAGTCGGTCATGAGAACCGAGGGTTCCCTACACATGGCCATATCTTTTGACTGCGTAGACTTAGAGATATGATTTTTCCACAACTCAAAGGTACCACAGACTTGAATGTATTGTTTAAATTTCAACTAGATACCTTCACGCATTCCCGAGTTAACCTTTTGAACGCCAGAGTATAACTACATGCGCGTGCCCTTCACGCCAAGCATCTTGACGGGCCTGTTGGTCTAGTGGTTAGTGGCCCTGACTGCTGAGCCGGAGGTCGTGGGTTCGATTCCCACCCAGGACAAACTTTGTGTGATGAGCATGATTGTTTGTTCTGTGTCTGGGTGTGATTTATCTATAATATGTATGTATTTATAAATTATATAAGTATGTATATCAGTTGTCTGGTTACCATAACACAAGCTCTGCTTAGCTTGGGATCAGATAGCCATGTGTGAGTTGTCCCAAGATATTTATTTATTTATTCATTTTACCTCAATTTTTGTGACATATTTGTGTCGTTGGCGTCCATGGCACGCGCTTGTTTGTCACAAATATGTGACAATGGCGTTCAAAACGTTAAAGGGACAGACAACAAAGTGATCCAAAAAGGGTTCCGTTTATTTCCTTTTGAGGTACGAAACCTTAAAAAAGTCCGCTATCATTTGTAGCTGAAATATTGGGTTAAGTATGACGTCACTTAGCTAACCATGCATTGTCATCCAAATGAAACATGTATGCAAAGTTGCAGCTCAATCGGAAACGACTAATGTATCAAGTGTAACTTCTAAGATTTTTTTTACATAATTACTTGTGAAGCTAATCAAAACTTGTTAAAAAGGAAATGTTATGTTAAGACTATCCTGTTCCGGGGTTGCGGGTTGTTCGAAAGAGATACCGCGGCCCCGGAACGTAAAGGGCAATAGAAGGAACATGGGTGCGTTTTAGTCAGTAAAAGTCTGACACGCCCCCCCGCTCCACCCAGAGCGGGGGAAGATATTTGATGATTTCCCACCCAAAAAAAAAAGAAGCCTATCCTGTTCTCAATGCTAGAATTCAGGCTTTCAAAGGTCGTAATCCAAATGGTCCCATGTAAGTATGTTTGGTTTTAAAACATGCTGGTTACCATGTTTTTCTCAACTATTTTGACAACATTGGTGGTAAAATTATAGGTACACAATAATGCGCCTGTCTGGGTTATAACCCACGATCTACACGGTGAACTGCACCAACAATCATTTTAATTAATCTTTGGAGGCGGCCGCTAGGAAACTAATGGCGCGGGCGCAGCTGGTTCCAAGCTTCGTCATTGGCTGAAAATCGGGTAATGACATTGTATTTTCAGCCTAGCTTTACCTCAGACGGCACGGTTAGCGCAGTGGCTGAGCGATTGACTGCTGCGCTGCGTGTCGCGGGTTCGGCACGGAAAAAATATTTGTGATTCTGAATAAAATTATCGATTGATCTGTATTTTTTGTTTTCTTTTTTAACTTGAACCTACTTTATTAACTTTTAAGCGTTAAGTTTTACATTTTTTTTAAATTATGTAGAAAAAAATATAAAATAGGTTTCCGCCGGCATCGGGAGTGAGCGAAACAACCGGTGGTTAGGGTTCCAGAGACAGGAACCTCTTCACAATGCGGGCCGTATCGAGGAGTAAGTACTGCTTTCTGAATCAGGCCCTGGATCCAAAAGTGAAGCTTCGACAGAAGTTCCTCGAGGCTCTTGGATATCAAGCCATTGACCGTTACGGCAATCGGTACAATGATAGCCGAGTTCACTTTCCACATGTCGACAACAGCATAGCATAATGGCATAGTTACCTACCTCTTTGAATTTGACAAGGATGCAAAACAACAGCTTGTATGTCAAAGGATAATTGGAATAACCAGCGGATACCATTCCCACTGCACATAAGCCTTTTTTTGTTTATGGCAAATCATCAAATAACTTTCCCCACTCTGGGCGTAGTGGGGTAGAGTGTCAGACTTTTACTTACTAAAACCCACCCATGATCCTTCTTTTGCCCTTTATATTCCGGGGCCGCGGTATCTCTTTCAAATAACCCGCAACCCCGGCAGGCGGTGGCCCTGGCAAGCCCCTCTGCTTTGCTGACATCTCTTTGAGGCGCGCGTCTTCGACACGGCCTGTCGTGCCTAGACGGACGGTCGGTGAGCTACCCATTGCTTGTCGTACACAGTAAAGGGAGTACTTAAATCATAGTCTCGTAGAGTTAAAATAGAACCTTCTTGAAATCATTCTGACGGTTAGTTTGTCATAATAACAATACGTCAGATTTGTAGGACTTGTAATCAGCCGGCCATCCTACCGCCTGTTATATTTTTGATGGATTTTTATGTGAAAGTAATGTAGTATTGTCTGTTTTTTGTTTGTATTCATATATTATGTACTATTATACTTAGTTCTAAGTTATCTCAATTGTAAATGGTGAGTCAAGTGATTATTGTTTTTGCATATAAAGTAGGATTAGTCGTAGTGGTTATGCCAAAGGGCTCATTTAGAGAAACGCGGTGCGTTGCGCGTCGAATGTGCTGTAGCGTCTCGCAGCGTGTTGCCCTTTTTCTTAATTTACGAAGACGACGCTCTCAAACAGCGACATATTACCGTCTTCGTCAATGAGCCCTAAAGGGGGATATAGTATCGCGGGTCTGTGGACGATAAGCAATGGGTAGCTCATCTGTCTAGTGACGACAGGTCGTGTCGACGGCGCGTTTGTGATCAACGCGTGCATTAAAGAGATGTCAGCAAAGCAGAGGGGCCTGCCGGGGTTACTGGTAGTTCGAAAGAGATACCGCGGCCCTGAAACATAAAGTTCAATAGAAGGAACATGAGTGGGTTTTAGTCAGTAAAAGTCTGAAACTCCGCCCCGTTCCGCCTAGAGAGGGGGAAGATATTTGTTGATTTCCAATCATCAAAAAAAGGCCTGGTTTTCACCAATACGGTGCGTTGACGTGCTACATTCGACCAATCACAGAAGAGACGAGAGATACATTTGGATTTCTAATAATTGCACGTCTCCTCTCGTCTTAGCGGTAGTGAAAACCATGCCTTCCTCTCATTACACAAGATCTATTCCAGCTAAACAAACCATGTGCCGCTGGACCTTACTGTGGATGTCGTTGACGAGTCTGGTGGTGGCCATACCGGAGGACCATCAGTACTGCGCCGTCAGATACCGGAGACTTTGCCAGGGGAAAGGACAACATGTAGCTTGCCATTTTCCTGATGTAAGATAGATAGTTAAATCATTTATTTGATGCAGCAAAAGACAAAAAAAATCACACAGAAAAAAAACACATTAAAAAAAGTAAGGTAGATTGACCCATAGGCATTTAGACACATCACATACACTTATAAAGGTCGCCCACTACTGGGCGGTGTGTGTCTCAAGATTGCACCAAATAGGAGTCCAGCTCAGCATAATGCCAGGTAGACTACCTGACACTGATATTCTGCTGAATCCTGCTAGTGACACACGGATGTCGAGAAAATGTGCGGCGAATATTATGTAGGTGGGTTGTCAGTAGGAAAGATTTCGAATTTAAATACTAAAAATAATAAACTTGATTATCACAGTATAGGTAATAATGTGTAATGAATGACTGTTATTTAAATTGTATACAAAAAGAAAAAGTATTAGTAAAGATTATCACTTATAATACCACAAGAGCTTCAAAATTCAATTCAATTCAATTCTATTGGTCGATATTTGGGTCGGAAAAATAATCATAGATATACCTACGGCATGAATTGAAAATTGCCTCTTACTTAAATGCTATATGCGTCGGATGATCCATCTCAGAATAAAGTTATAGTAAGTAGTTCTTCTCTTTACCTATCCTATTTTTTTTATATGTAGATATTGAGTATTTATTCTTATATTTTGTAAATATTTACTAGTATGTGTTTTTTTTATTGTTGCATCAACTATGTTTTGTTTCCGCATCACCCTAAGGTAGACGGAGAGAAAATGCCCAACGTCTGCCTTTGTACAGTTTTTTTACTTGTGCATAAAGTTTTAATAAATAAATACCTCATCTTTTTAGGCGGGCCCTGGACGATCATGCGAGGGTTACACACCAATTAAATTCACAAAGGAGTTGAAGAATTTCGTCACACATTATCTAAACAGGTAATTCAGCCGTTTTTTAACTTGTTTTTGTGTATAAATTGTGTCTTTGTCCGTGTAATTAAAACTCCATTAAAAAAAAAATATAGTACGTAGGTATATCTACAATTAAACCGAAAAAAAATGCGTTTCGGTAATAATATTCATAAAAAAATCTCTCTCCGCACTTTGAAATGTTCGACAGTTTGTCAAGTTGGAATCCTTACTTAATATTATAAAAGCGAAAGTGAGTTTGTTGCGTCTTCACGCCTTAATTAATGGCTAAACCGATTTTGATGAATTTTGGTACAGGGATAGTTGAGACCCTGGAGACGGATATAGGCATTTTTGTTTTAGTAGGAAATGAGGGAGAAGGAGGGAAGAAAAGGGAAAACTTAGCTTTGCTATTACAATAAATAAGGCACAAGGGCAAAAACTACACATCATCAGGCGGGAGGAAACGCCCGGGTGTCACCATTGTGACGATCGCCCGGAGGACACGGTGGAGCACACAGTGGCGATCTGCCCAGCGTGGGCGGAGCACCGCCGTGCCCTCGTGGAGGCGATCGGCGGCGGCGATCTCTCGCGTCCGGCCCTGGTTCAGGCTATGGTCCGGAGCGAGAGGGAATGGGAAGCGGTCACCACCTTCTGCGAAGCAGTAATGCTAGCAAAGGAGGTGGCCGGGCGTTTGAGGGAGAGAACATCTGCCCAACCCAGCCGCCGCGGCAGACGCCCCGGTCGCCGGGCGCCGCGAGACGACTCCCGGCCACCGTAGATGCGGGCCTGTGGACGGTGAGCAATGGGTAGTTCACCGTCCGTCCGTCGATTGACGACAGGCCGTGTCGACGGCGCGTTCGTGTTTCACGCGCGCCTCAAAGAGAGTCAGCAAAGCAGAGGGGCTTGCCAGAGTCCCGCCTGCCGGGGTTGCGGGTTGTTCGAAAGAGATACCGCGGCCCCGGAACGTAAAGGGCAATAGAAGGAACATGGGTGGGTTTTAGTCAGTACAAGTCTGACATGCCCCCCCGGTCCGCCCAGAGCGGGGGAAGTCATTGGATGATTTCCCACCCGAAAAAAAAGGGCAAAAACTATAGGTAGCAGGTATCTGCAAATTAGGAAAGGGGAATTGTGTTTCCCCGAATTTAACGCGAGCGAAGGCGCGGGCAAAAGCTAGTAATCTTCATTAAAAAAAACTCATTTTTGTCACTCCGCACTTTGTAATGTTTGACTGTCTGTAAAGTTGGAATTCCTTTATATTTTAAAGTTGTTAGTCTTTTTTGTTCATAATTATCCATAACCTATTTGTATGCTGGCGGCATTTCCAGACGTCGTCAGCGTATTGCTAACGGCAACGAGAGGGTCCGCGGTGGCGTGCACCTTCCTAAACCAGAAATTATGATGCTAGTTGTAAGTTTTACATACCTAATGCTCTAGCGTATGTTTTTCATATTTATTCTGATGCAAAAAGTGCGTTACAATTACATTTCTTTTCAAAATCAAAAGTCATTTATTCAAACTAGGCTAATGATCTGCACTTTTTGAACGTCCACGAACACAAGACGGTCCCCCAAAACGCCCACCCTTTCTTTTTCTTACTTTTCTTTTTAAAAAACGTTGCCCACACTAGGAATTTCTCCTGTACCGTGGGTGCGTTTACAAACATTTAAACTCACATACACAAACAGCCAGACCCGGAACAACTACCTGTAGGTCATACAAATATTTGTTCCGTGCGGGGATCGAACCCGCGACACGCAGCGCAGCAGTCGATCGCTCAACCACTGCGCCAACAGTGTCGTCAACCCTTCGCCACTTCCTAGCGTTTTAGCTGGGAAGAAGAAGTGGCGGAACAAACTCCCCAGCAACACAACTGTCATTCCAAAGGTACCGTTCAAATAGATGCTAAAATTTGGCATAAAGATAAACCGGTGTTGACTTTCCTAATATGCTTTTTTTACAAATACAACGTTCTGCTACCTTAGGCAGACCAAATAGTTCATAAGGATTGGCTAATAAAAACATTTTTTTTATAATTAAGGCATTACCTTATTTCTAGCCTTGTTCGTTGAACTAGTATTCACAAGGTCTGCCCTAGAAGGACAGTGGCCTTACGTGGCCACCATGTGAGGTTATTCAGAAAGGTCAAGTGCGTAGTAATCCCAACCGGTGTGAGTGTGTGACTTTGTGATTTTTGCAGACGGCATTACGGTTCCTATATACTTTTATGGGAAAAAGAGATGGGATATCTTATTCATGTAGAACGTTTAAATAAGTACACGTTCATATTACAGGAATGGGATCGGGAGCTGGCTTTCTTAGCGCAAAGATTAGCAGACCAGTGCCATTTCGTACATGACGACTGCAGAGCAACAGGTATGAATTGCTGTATTCAGTTTTGTTGTCAGTCACAGGATCTGAAGAACAAGGAGTCATAAAAAAGTAGAGGTCTACTGTGTTGAATCCCGCCTTGGATAAAAAAATAGCGATGGAGTAGTACATAATTTCCACTTCCCCCCATATGAGCAAGAAATAGAACAACATAAAGCTTTTTTCACGGATGATAAATCATCAAATAACTTCCTACGCTGTGGGCGTAGCGGAGGGGAGTTTCAGACTTTTACTGACTAAAACCCACCCATCTTAACATGTTTCTTCTTTTGACCTTTAAGTTCCGGAGCCGCGGTATCTCATTCGAACTACCCGCAATCCCGGAGGCGGTGGCCCTGGCAGGCTCCTCTGCACAAAACAAGGTTAAAGGGATGTTTACAAAAAGGCTTACCTAGTTGCCATTCTACTTCTTCCAGTCCGCTACCCCTACGCTGGCCAGACAGTCGGCGAGGTGCGATGGCGACGTTCCAGCGACTCTGACTTGCTGAGCGCGCAACGTGCAATACGACGCGTGTTGGACGCGTGGTGGGGCGAGAGGCGGCGCGTGCATCCTAAACAATTGACCGCGCCATTTAGGCTTACAGCTAAGTGAGTATAGGACCAATAAAGAAAACAAGAACAACAAAACATAGACTTGCGTCTTTATGGCCGTATATGCTACTAGTGAGCGTGAGGTTTTAAGTTGGGGACACGATGGGATGACTAAACTTAACTGGCCGAAGGAAGGTACATAAGTACCTACTAACTTGAGGGACACCAGTTATATATTTAGGGTTCAGTACCTCAAAAAACGGAACCCTTATACGTCATTCGTCTGTCTGTCAAGACCATTTATCCCGGGAACGCATGAAAGTATCGATTTGAAATTCAAACCATATAAGTACTCAAGTCTGTGGTCCCTTAGAGTTGAAAATCATATCTCTAAGTCTACGCATTCAAAAGATATGGCAGTGTATGTCCCTCGGTGTGCGAGTCCTTTTTAACTTTGCCCTACACTAGGAATTTCTCCTGTTTCGTGGGTTATCAAACAGTTTAACTCACATAAACAAACAGCCAGACTCGGACCCACTATTTGTGAGCCATGCCGCGATACGCAGCGCAGCAGATCACCGCACAGCCGCGGCGCCAGTTGTGATAGAACAAGCAAACCCCTTTGACAAACGACTTTTCGAATCTTCAGGTAGGAAGATGTAGGAATTCTACCATCTATATCTTCCCAGAGGCACAGTATGGGGACACTTCAGTCAACTAGCAGTATGGAACCTCCAAGGTGTCGGCTGCGGCGCGGTCCGCCATGGGGTCCACCACTCGCATCTACTCCTCGTGTGTGACTTCTCCCACACCAACATGCTGGGCCAGAAGACGCTGGTGTCGGGGCCCGTTGCACCTTGTCCTATCCACACGGCGAGGAGGCCACGGACAGCGTACCCACTGCTTTGCGCACCGGTTTGTAATCCTTGAGATGATTTCTGGTTCTACCTAAACTGCGTCTTGGTTCTTTTGATGCGTGGCCATCGTCAGAACTAATGCCGCCATCATCGTTTTTCACGAATCCTAGCTGTTCTAATCCTAAATCCTTCCTAATATTATAAAAGCGAAAGTGAGTTTGTTTGTTTGTTCGTTACCTCTTCACGCCTTAATGGCTAAACCGATTTTGATGAATTTCGGTACAGAGATAGTTGGGACCCTGGAGACGGACATAGGCTAATATTTTTATTTTTAAAAGTGAGATATGAGAGAAAGAGGGAAGAAAAGGGAAAACTTAGCATTGCTATTACAATAAATAAGGCGCAAGGGCAAAAACTACAAGTAGCACGTACCTGCAAATCAAGGGGTACTGTGTTTATAAGGTTTTTGGTACTGAATAGAATTAATGACAGGATCTTAGGTACTCTCCAGTGGCGCTACCTGGTCAACTCAAATACGATAACCCTCATTAAGGAATCACGACGCACCGTATTAAAACTATACGTAGCACAAACTTGTTTGCTTAGAAAAGCGCCATCTGTCTGTCAAATTCACACATTACAATCGCAGTTCCAAATCGCACCGCATTTCAAGCTGTATTGGTCAAGTTATAACTATTATCACTGATTCACTCCTTCACCAGGTACGTACTCCCGTCCCCGTAGAATTAGAAGAAATGGAGGATAATTATGAAGATAATGAAGAAGAAAACGTTCTGACAGTTGAATTGGCAGATGTTACACGAGCGATAACCTGGTTTTCGACATCTGAAAAACGACGTTTTAATATTAAGAATCAGCCTACAACTATCAGAGACTTTCATGACAAGTCTAGGAATATGGAAGGTTAGATATCTATACTATGTCTCACGAGGTAGTACCTATATATGTTAGTTCTGAAAAAAAAGTACCTAACCTAAGGTCAAATGTCCTTTTTTTTGGTATTGTTCGTCGTGTCGTTGAGCTCCTTGGGTTATGAGTTGAGCTACACGATAACTGACAAATGCTTGCACTGACTGGACAGGTCCACTCAATCCGTGTGGTGCTTTCTTATAAAGACCATTTCAGACACTAATCTGCATATTCCTCATGTAAGTTACCAAGATTTTTTTGTCTGGACCTTAAAAGAGACCTCTGAGTTTGTTTCGGCTGTTTCTTCTCAGAGTAGTCGGGTATGAAACACCGGCCTCATCTAGTTTTTAAAAAAGATGTGTAAAAGTGTTTGTGAAAACCTACTTGCAAAATAAACATCATTAATCATTTAAGGTGGTCTAAGGAGGATGCGCTGACGTAGACCGCTCCCTTGATCCAGTAGTTTCAAACCTGTCCCTAAATAATGACATCATTCTAATCCAGCCTGTCCCTTTGCTGTCCGTTTGCTGAACGTTGATGAAATTTGGCACACAGGTGGGTTATGGTCTGGAATAACACATAGGATACTTTTCTTTCGAAATGACGCGGGCGGTATATTATATAATTATTACCAATTAACACGACTTTTTTACAGTTCTTCCAACAAGTAAAGCGACATCAAAACAACAGGTTAATCGTGAGATGGAAATGAAAACTCGGGTCAGAGTGCAGAATGTCAACTACAAACATGTTCAGAGCACGTTCCAAGGCAATCAGTTTGAAACTACCGTGTGGAACGAATGGAGAACGACACCTGATCAACCTAATTTTAGAGAATGGCGGTGAGTACTGTGACACTCGCTCGTTACCATCAGAGCGAGGCCGAAGTTTTCAGTTGTTAATTGGGACAGGTGTACAAATAATAGCCACTACAGGATTTAATTTCTTTAATTCCCAAGGGTGGACCCTTTAACAATAAAATAACAAAAATGAAACACTATAACACAAAATAACTTGGAGACGTAGAAGACTAATACAAAATAATTTAACACATACCTTTTAACAGGGGTGAAAATAAACAATAGGTTAGGTGAAACATCACAAACTGAACTGCACAATAACTGATTCATAAACTGATTTTAGGACATTCAAATTAAAATAGGATCTAGATACAGCTTATTAAAAAAAAATAGAATAACGTAACACGTGTGGCTGCGAGCCGTGATCCAAAAACGTAATGAGCCAAAAAATTACTGTTGAAGATGAAATGACAGAATGAAATTCGAAATATTAATATTTAAATATTTCAAAATCAATGTTGATCCAAAAGGAGCGAAATAATGCAGCTATAAGTTTTTAAACTGACGGGGTCTCTAACATTATTTATAACAAACTAGCTTTTGCCCGCGGCTTCGCTCGCGTTAAATTCGGTAGCGCCTTATTGATTTGTTATAGCAACGCTAAGTTTTCCCGTTTCTTCCCTCTTTCTCACTCATATCCCACTCTTTTAAAAAAAAAATAACCTATGTCCGTCTCCTGGTTCCCAACTATCTCTGTACCAAAATTCATCAAAATCGGTTTAGCCATTAAAGTGTGAAGAGGTAACAAACAAACAAACTCACTTTCGCTTTTATAATATTAATATAATATATTAGTAAGGAAGTAAGGATTGAAACGGGAGTCGCGCTTGGGCCCATGAGACTAACGGCGCAGTTATTTCACTTATTGACACTTAAAACAGTACATATGTCAGTGTGTCCCGCCTTTAAGCTTAAAATAGTGCTACCTATTACATACTTAAGTATAATAATAATTTATTTAGGATTGATTGAACAGTCATTTACCATGTTTTTAATGTATGTTGAGTTACCGTCATATTTTGGCGCTGTTGCAAACGTTCTACCCTCTTCCTGACAAGATTTTTGCGATCAGTTCTGCTACCAATGTCGTTCACAGCTCGATAATGTTCTCGACACACGAAACTCACTGTATCCGCTTCTTTTTTACGGCACTTTTTTGATTTTTACACAATTTAAGCAGCGGATTGTGTTTTATTTTCAGCCATCAACAAGAGAATGCTGAAAACTTGGAGGAAGTTATTCCATTGACAATACCTCGTCGTGAGATCACGGAGACTTTGGACCCCACCACAACTGAAGTTTACCGGCGCGCTATTAAAGAACATGTTGTTAGTATCTAATCTTTAGCCTCTGCCTACCTCCGTGGTAATAACGCGTAAGATTATTTATGTGTATTCCAGATACCGCACAATGCTGAAGAGGTATATCAGTTTATAATTAGAGAAGATAGTATGGACCATGATGTAAGTACCTTTTTCATTGTTATAGTATAAAGCTCCTAGAAAAAGTATGCGCTTCGTCAATGATCGTCTTTCCTCGGAAATCACTTCCCCCGCTCTGGTCTGAGCGGAAGAGAGCGTTAGACTTTAACAACCTGCAACCCCAGCAACACAAACCCCGGCAAAAATGATGACACCTTAGGGCGTGTTTCCGATGGTGCGGTGTGCGTCACGCAAGGTACCGCATTGGTTCAGTTTTGTGCTCTGTCACCCAAATAATTTGACAGACATCAAAACCGTTTTAAAAAATCCAAAAAAAATATTTTTTTCACGTAGGCATACTTGGGCACTTATAAATGTCGAGAACAGGTGCCTGGTGCACGGTTCAAGTTAGTCGTTTTCTATGGAAAAGAACCGACAAGAAACTCCATGGTTACTCTTTAGATTATAATAATCATGACGGAATAAAATATGACCAATAATATATTTTCAGGAAATCAATAAACATCCAAGATGGAGACAAACAAGGATTAGGCGTCCAAGGTAACGTTTTTCTGCTCCTGCCTCCTTGGTAGATGAACGGAATCAGATAAGATCTCGCTGGTTTCTCCCAAGGGTGTGGTAATTGCAACATTTCGCCAGTTATGTATTTCAAAATTCCATTTATCAGTAGTTGACGAGCCAATAGGCATGACGACAGTATAAAAAAATCGCTGATTCAGTGATGACAGGGGAGAAGTCATATTAAAAAAAAAGTAAACACAGGTTTAGTTTTATTTAAAAATAACAGATTATTAAGATTTTCAATAAAATAAAACATTAAAATACTGCAATCGGCCATTTTGACTGAAACACCGATCACAGCGTATGACGTCACGGTTATGTGATTTATGGGACGTTGCTATAGAAACAATGTCATTTTTATTTAACTGTGACGTCATGCCGACGCCATGACACATGCGAGCTGTTTTCGGGCACTATTGAAAAATTATGAGAAAAATGGCTTCAAACTTTGTTAAACTTAAGTTTATAAGTTTTTTAAAATCTTTCGTCACGCCTATTACCACTAACCGGACTCAAATCCAGACTTTGAGCTGCTGAAGAAAAAATGCAGATGTACCATTTTATTATTTTATTAATTTAGTGTCATTTATAATCGCAATGCGTATGTCAGTCCTATCGTATCCTAAATACATAATCGCATCAGGGCCATAAACCTGAAAATTCTCTAAAAAAAGACTCTTCGCATGATCGCCATTTGTTTGAGAAAAGTTCGTGAGCGATTATAAACACAAAGTATTGATTCGAAATAGATTACAAGCACTATTGCATTATCAAAAAAAAAAACATATACAGTGTAGGTAGGAACAGTATTACCAGCTTAATTAAGCAGCCCAAAATAGCGTGGCGTGTCAAAAATAATGCATCGACATTATGTAAATTTTCGCACATTTATTTTAATTGTGTTTTGGCATCTACATAGACAACTTGGCTGAAGTGTTGAAATAAGACTTAACCTCTAGAGCCCCAGCGGCACAAAAACGTGCCAGTAAACAAGTATTACCGTTGAGCCCCGCTGGCACAGATTTGTGCCACCAAACCCCGACCGATTTAAAACTGATTTGTAGTAAAGATAAGTCTTAAAATCGTTTCTGAACGAATGTCAAGAGCCCGCCCGGCGGTGCTTGACGAATAGTTGACGTAAATAATGGCGGTCCTTGAGAGGTTAATAGGTAAATAGATTAGTGTAATGATTCACTCTAACGTAAATCTCCGTCCGTCTGAATGAGCAAGAAATTCATGGACATTTTTAAATGGAATGCAATAACTTTTTTTTTTTAATTGGCCTTGTATGTCCCTCTACTCAGCTAAAGCCTCGTCTATATCCTGCCAGGTTTTCTTCTACTGCGCCACCTCGAACCAGCCTTCAAGATACCCCTCCAAATCGTCTCGCCACCTTTTACTAGGCCTGCCTCGACGGCGCCGTACACCTTTAGACACCTATACCATAGAGACCTTTGCGCCCAGCGGTCGTTATGGATGCGGTTCACGTGACCCGCCCAATCTCAAGCCGTCCCAATTAGAGCCTGGCAGCTTTTAGGCCTACGTCTGTAATTCCCTTTTTAAACGCAGTGTATTGTTTCGAATTTTATCAGTTCTCTTCACACCTAGAATGCTGCGTTCCATTACTCTTTGGTAGACTCCAAGATGGAACTTTTGCGATACGGTGTGTGATCAGGTCTGACCCCTGCAGGTTAGGGCCAGCAGGATACACATATCGATGAGCGATAATAAAAACGAATTACTGTTACAGGCCAGGTGCCAATGCTCTACTCACTTGCACGTCCGCAGACAAAATCTTTAGGAAAGAATACATTGTAAGTTTTGATTTTATCAACTTTTAGTTTATCATCACAGTTTCAGCAGGCCACTACTGGACATACGCCTCTTCAAAGATCTAGATTGACATAGATAACGCAAGTATCACGATCTGTATGAAAACCAAGCCATTTTTTGACTACCTACTATGACGTCTCATTGACTATATTTTAGTGATGTAACGTTTTTTAGTGATTAACGACAGTTTTTACATTATATTACACGCAATTAACCATTTTAAATTTTGATAACTGACGTTCGACTAGTGGCACTCCGATACAGACTGAGCGCGAAAGTAGTAGCAGCTTGCGCATTTTTGTTCGTAAGCTGGGTACGCGAAGTGGCACGCGAAGTGGCAAGCGAAGTAGTTACTTTTGCGTTATCTATGTCTATCTATATCGGTGGGCCTCTTCAATCGCATGTCACTTCACTCGATTCTCGGCAACTCTCATCCAGTTGCTACCAGCCACCCTGCGCAGATCGTCGCTCCACCGACCCTGAAGGCGTCCCATCTTACGCTTGCCAATTCGCGGTCTCCACTCAAGAACACGTCCACCCCAAAGATCGTCGGTTCTATGGCTTATATGGCAAGCCCATTGCCACTTCAGCTTATTTATTTTGTGAGCTATGTCAACGACTCTGGTTCTCTGTCAGATTATGCGACTATGCCCAAAAAAAGCAAAAACTACCTTACGTTCAGATGTTGGGACGATGCGACTGCGCTCAGGATTGTAAAGTAGAATCCTGAGCATAGTCGCATGGTCCGATAGAAAACCTAAGTTATTGTTCACCGAAGTTGTTTAATGTTTATGTCAGACTTGGACGAAAAATAAATGATTTCAATTGTTTTAGCCCGGATCATTAAACCTAGATAAAGACGATATCGACCAGTTATTTCGGGACACCGGTTTCAACGTTCATTGGAGAAAGCGTACCACATGATGTACAATATATTCACGTTTTAATTTTTGTTGTTTTATTTACAACTTTTGTGCTTCGCTTAGGTTGCGGAGTAATTATCCCAAGAATACGTTCCATTCTTGGGCCGGACAGAAGATGAAGCAGTTAGGCTCCTGAGCCTCCTAGTTTTGTTTAGTCTTCCACGTATTTTATTGTACTGACTAAAACCCACCCATGTTCTTTCTTTTGCCCTTTAAGTTTTGGGGCCGCAGTATTTCTTTCGAACAACCCGTAACCCCCAGATACAGTATGGCGACACGGTTGTTGCAGTGGCTGAGCGATCAACTGCTGCGCTGCGTGTCGCGGTTTCGATCCCCGCATGGAACAAATATTTGTATGACCTGCAGATAATTATTTCGGGTCTGGCTGTTTGTGTATGTGAGTTTAAATGTTTGTAAACGCACCCACGATACAGGAGAAATTCCTAGTGTGAGGCAGTTTTTTTTAAAGAAGAGAAGAGTACTGTTGGCGTATCTATTTTGCAAAACACGTTATCGAGTAGGTATAGGTTTGGTGGTATGGAGCTTGCTAATTTTCGTATTTCTCGCAATCGTATATTTTTGTGGGTGGAGTACATATAGCCTGCATCCCAGCCGAAATTCTTGTAAATATTTTTTAGTTTTTTATTCGATTATTGTGAATGTGAGGACCATGTGGATCATTACTTTTATTTTCTTTTTTTCGTTTTTGACGATTGTCTGGCAGTTTGAGTACTAAAAGCGACCTACACAAATGTCTTTTTTTTTGGTATTTTTCGTCGTGTCGTTGAGCTCCTTGGGTTATGAGTCGATCTACACGATAACTGACAAATGCTTGCACTGACTGGATAGGTCCACTCAATCTGTGTGGTGTTTTCTTAAAAAGACCATTTCAGACACTAATCTGCATAGTCCTCATGTGAGTTGACCAAGATTTTTGTCTGGACCTTAAAAGAGACTATGACCTCTGAGTTTGTTCGGGTGTTTCTTCTCAGAGTAGTCGGGTACGAAACACCGGCCTCATCTAGTTTTTAAAAAAAGATGTGTTAAAGTGTTTGTGAAAACCTACTTGCAAATTAAAAAAATATTTTTTGCGAAACATTTAATTTCTTTCAAAAGAAAAATAAAACAAATAATTGATTGATTATTGATCATCATTCTCAGGAAAACAACAATGGCTTTTCCAACACGCACAGTCACACTCGATCCCGCAAAGATGGAACAGGTAGATAATTCCAGTTATGCAGAAAATGCATCTTAGACTACCAAAAAAGTTGCAGCAACACATCTGAGTCTTCCCATAGGTCTACAGGACCCTCATCAGGTTGGTTATGATAATTTGTAGCATCCTGGTGATTGGGCACGAAAGGATGGTGGGATAAATGTTGAACCATTACTTTGATCTGAATGTCTACTGCTTTTATATTGTGTTTATGCAGTTGACCCGAAATATGTTTTCTTTTTCTTGATTTGTAGCTTGTGCAGAGAAGCGAGTTTCCAAGGTGATTCTTAGCTGCCACTCTTAAAAAACAACTTAACTGAAAACATAAAAAATAGTAGTTACCTACATTTTGATGCAAGTGTGTAAAGTTTGTCATTGGTATTACTAAGGTGGGTGGTATGACAAACCTGGTATTACTAAGGGCCTTCGCCCACGACGTCATTTTGTAGAGCTGCATTGCGATAGGATTGATATACAAACATGGTTATAAGGGCGAAGGTTCACAGCCAGCGAAAAATGGAGAGTATCGTTGTAAAAAGTTGCAGTGGGCGAAGGCTCTAACCGTTCGTCCGCGGGTCGGGCGGTGAACACGTAATGAACATAATATGTTAAGCGTGGTCTACGCATCAACAGACGCGTCCGTAGATGTCACGGCGGCCGACGTGTAGACAGGGTAATAAGCTGGTCTGTGTAAATACCTACGTATTTAACGTCGTCAGAGGCATCTGCCACCAATCCGTTATCGGTTTTTGTGGCACACAACAAAGGGTTACAGCGCGAGTATCCGGCGGCTGCGGACAGCCGCAGCCGCCGGATACTCGCGCTGTAACCCGTCTGCCGACGACGTATTAGTGTTATCGTCGTATAAGTTGCGAATGAAAGTACACCGTGGTTCTTGCAGTTTTGTTTCCCGTTTGTTACGAATGGCTAATATGAGCACTGGCGAAACATTAGCAGCAGCTACGGTCTCAACATCCATTTTTAGAGATTCGTATTTCAAAAGGAAAAAACGGAACCCATAATGTACCTCTTTGTTGCCCGTCTGTCAACACAGTAAATCTCGGAAACGCGGGAAGGTATCAAGTTGAAATTAAAACCATATACTCAATTCTGTGGTCCCTAAGTGCTGTGAAAATTAACCCTCTAACGCGCGGTTCCAATAAACAAAAACGACTCGTTTTGTTTATTGGAACCGGGCGTTAGTCTACGGAGTCAAAAGAAATGGCTGTTTTTGTCTCAAGTTTGTACGGAATACTCCTGACCATCATCTGCCTAGCCTTTTCCCAACTATGTTGGGGTCGGCTTCCAGTCTTACCGGATGCAGCTCAATACCAGTATTTTACTTGGAGCGACTGCCTATCTGACCTCCACAACCCAGTTAATACTGGGTTATACGATACCCCTTGGTAAGACTGGTTGTCAGACTTTCGGGACACTGACTACTGTAACGACTGTTAAAGATCTACAAATGACAGCCGGGACCAACAGCTTAACGTGCTTTCCGAGGCACGGAGGAAACTCGCTATGTAACGGGTGGTTACCTATCCACAGACCAACCTAGGCAAGCGCGGCTTAACCTAAAGATCGAACTGAGCGGCTGCTATTATTTAGGCACGAGCTCTACGGAATACTCCTGACCGCGAGCCCGGAATTCATCAAATAACTTCCCCCGCTCTGGGCGGAGCGTCCAGAGTGTCAGACTTGTACTGACTAAAACCCACCCATGTTCCTTCTATTGCCCTTTATATTCCGAGGCCGCGGTATCTCTTTCGAACAACCCGCAACCCCGAAGATTTCTATGCCTAGCATGTTTAAATAATTTTGTCAACGTGGATGTATTTTTAGCTTAGATTTTTAGGACATTTTTAAATATTTCATAAAATTACATTAGAACAATCCGCAATCCCGGCAGGCGGTGGCCCTGGCAGGCTCTCTGCTTGCCTGACTCACCGTTGGCCGGTTTTTTATTAATGTTGTGAATAAATACTCTACGGCTCGTGGTAATCCATCTGCTAATGAATCTGTCGACGTCCGCGGCCGCGTCGATTTACTTGTAGGCATTAGACATCAACAGAGTCCGTACAAGCGACATGAGAACTGTTTCAAAGTGCGGACGTGCAGTGTCGTGTTCGAATCACCTAATTGAATGCAACAACAAACACCCACTTATCCAGACGTTTTTCATCACACTTGCACAAGGAAAATAAAACAAATTATTGATTGATCAATCATCATAACCAGCAGGAATACAACAATGGCATTTTGGACAGGCACAGTCGCACTCGATACCGCATAAATGGCACATGTATGCGATGCAAGTAAAACAGAAGATACATCTTAGACTACCACAGAAGTTACAGCAACACATTTAAGTCTTCCCATAGGTCTACAGGTACCTCATAATGTCGTTTAATGTGACTTGGAGAACCCTGGTGATTGGCTACGGAAGGATGGCTGGATGGAAATTGAATCATAACTTAGAAACTCACTATTATGGTGACAATTTTATTGGGATCATCATCATTTGTCTAGCCTTTTCCCAGCTATATTTGGGATCGACTGTCCGAATTATCTGTATAGTATTTTACATGGAGCGATTGCCTATCTGACCTCCACAACCCAGTTTCTGTCAGACTTTTGGCCAATTGCATTAGTGTTATTGATTATATAGAACCACACTGCTATGGTTTATGTACATGTTTTCTGTACTCGCTATCGTTTGAGTTTCTTTGATTTTGTTATCATAATTTTTCTTTGAGGTCGTAGATTTTTTACGTCAAATAAGTTTTGACAACACAATTTAAAGTGTCTAGTAATATTTATGCCTATGGTGTACCCAAAGACATTCAAATTATCTTTGTTTGGCTGCAGTAATTTCTGCGTTAGTTATTTTCTTTTTGGTGTTCTGTTTTAGTATGCTACTGTAATGCCCTAGAATGTCACCTCCTTCTGCGAAGCAGTCATGCTAGCGAAGGAGGTGGCCGGGCGTTTGAGGGAGAGAACCTCAAACCAACCCAGCCACCGCGGGAGACGCCCCGGGGACGGGCGCCGCGAGACGACTCCCGGCCACCGCAGATGCGGGCCTGTGGACGGTGAGCAATGGGTAGCTCACCGTCCGTTCGTCTATTTACGACAGGCCGTGTCGACGGCGCGTTAGTGTTTCACGCGCGCCTCAAAGAGATGTCAGCAAAGCAGAGGGGCCTGCCAGGGTCTCCGCCTGCCGGGGTTGCGGGTTGTTCGAAAGAGATACCGCGGCCCCGGAACGGCAATAGAAGGAACATGGGTGGGATTTAGTCAGTACAAGTCTGGCACTCCCCCCCGCTCCGCCCAGAGCGAAGTTATTTGATGATTTCCCACCTCAAAAAAAAATGCGCATAGAATCTAGTTTTGTTCAGGTGTGTATAGGTAAAGACCTGTAATAGGCTGTCAGTCTTTTTTGCAAAGTTTTGTTATGTTCTCTTTAGTTGTAAGTCTTCCATGTTTAATAAATAAATACTTTCGAGTTGGTAACATCAGTCAAAATCGAAAAAGTTCATGTCTTTTAAATCTCTTTTGGTGTACCATAATCAAAGAGTATGTCCCAATTCCATTAGACTGGCAGTATTGCCAAATCCTATGTCTGCAGTTTTGCTGTCAGCTGTGATTTTATTAAAGTTATAATATTTTGGTTTATTTAAGTCTTTGAGATCGTCAATAAAAGGCATTAATGAAGAGTTGAAGTTACTCTTTGAGACAGATGTGTGCATCGACTTCGTTTTGCTACAAATTGAATACTATACTATACTGCTTGAATACGCCGCACGTCGCGATAAAACCACTAAAATTACGCCTGCTGTTCAAATAAACATCGCTAATGTATATTAACCTAGATTATTAACATATTTATAATCAAAGAATTGTGGAAAGTTGAATAATTGTGCAGGATTCTTAGATCGTTAAACTTTGCAACTTCGTGCAAAATCGCTTTGGAAAGTAAGTGTGTGGAAAAGAAGTCTGATAAGATTCTTTAAAAATGTGTTGTTGCTCTCCCTGCTGTTCTCCCTGCTGCGGAAGCTGTTGCAGGTGCCTGAGGTGTCTGCTATGTATCACCTGCTGTGTTTACCTCTTGCAATTGTGTGGTATGGAAATCGATGAGGATTGCTGCGGAACCGGTGACGACTGAAACAGATACCTTAGTTCTATCATAATCTTCCTAGTCTTTTCCCAACCTTATTGGGGATGACCAGTATTTAATATGGAGCGACTGCCTATCTGGTCTCCATAACCTAGTTAGTTCTACTAATACGGTATCCCTTGGTAAGACTGGTTGTCAGAGTATCCGGCCACTTGGCGAAGACCTTTAACTGACAGCCGAGACCGACGGTTTACGTGCTTTTCCGAGGCAAGGTGGACACTCCGTATGTAATGGATGGTTACTCATCCACAAATCGTCCTTGGCAAGCGCTGGTCGCACAAGATCGACCCGTGCGGCTGTTATTACTAATCCACGAGTGTGTGTCTTTTTATTATTATCTTAAGCTTTATTTTTTACATAAATACAAAAATATGTAAGTACCTACGTAGAATTATCAAAATGTGAAAAAGAATTACAGGGCGCCAAAGAATTCGCAGTGTCTTATTTAATAGGTTAAGTATAGATAATATTCTTTGCCTGTCCCATTTGTACCACATCACAAAAGGCAACAATCGTGGTACATGCGACATAACAAGAGGTAGACACCGTTTACAATAGGCGAGTTTCAAAAATAGTCCGTCTTGTGTGACGTCACGCGTTGCTGCATTTTTTCGCAACGAGTGACGTCACGCGTAACTTTAATGGGCTATATCTTTGTCATTTTTGTTCTAATTTGCAAATAAAAAAATACGACAACACGAGGTAGACACCGGTTACAATAGACTAGTTTAAAAAAAATAGTCCGTCTTGTGTGACGTCACGCGTTGCTGCATTTTTTCGCAACGAGTGACGTCACGCGTAACTTTAATGGGCTATATCTTTGTCATTTTTGTTCTAATTTACAAATAAAAAAATACGTGTCCCTTATTTTTGAATAATCTAAAAGACGGACTAAATAGAATGTAATTACTTTGACCCTGGAAACTACCCTAGCTGGTGTCTCGCCGCCATCGCCACGTCAATTTTCCGCACGAGTACCGCACTGTTATCGAAGGCCTTCGTGATGGAATAAGACTTTTGCCCGCATGACATGGTGTTCCGTCGCCTCTGCGTTTAAGGCGCTGTACAAAGCAAACACTTTGTAAAACGTCTAGATTTTCGTCGCAAAGTTAGCCGTATCTGTACATACCACAAGCCAAAAAAAATACAGTGTATAGTCAAATGTATAAAGAAAACATTTAAACAAAAACAGTTTACAAAAGTGGTCTAGTACTCCGAAAAAAAAATGTTTAAAAAGACCACGAAAAATTTTTTTTCGTCTCGAAAATTTTTCAGATACAACCATTATATTTTTATAACTAAAGACTGTATTTTTTAAATATTCAATTAGAACTGCAAATTGACTTAGGTACATCTTAGCCGGCATGATATTCAAATAAAATCAAACGCTGAAATATTTTCGACCTTATTTCTATTTTTTTGATGCACTACTGTCGTATATTTGTGTCAGTCCACGCCCAGTCTGCAGCTAGCCTCGATTCCGCGAATACCTAAAGATTAGCTTCTTACCGCGCCTAAATCACCGCTGCTCTCAAAACTGGGCCCACCGTGGTTAGCAACAACAGAGCTACGTAGATGGATGCTAAAATACGATCGAACATAGAACCACCTCCTTCTTTGAAGTTGTTTTGTAAATTGAAGAATCCACATGGATGGCAATGAAATCGCGTTCTCCCATACAAACTTTACCACTCTCATCCGCTTAGACGTAGGTGCAACCTGGGGCCCAAGTCTGTTATTACAATAGTGTCAGAATGGTCGATCACTGATCGCATAATGGTTAATTTTGACAAGTTTGGTAATCTACTACACACTAAACTTGTCAAATCAACCATTAAGCGATCAGTGATCGACCATTCTGACACTATTGTAATAGCAGACTAAGGCCCCTGCTCTTACGTCTTAAAAGGATCCCCCATTAAAATTTGAGATTCTCAACATCGTAGCTTCCCAGATTTCGTGATGAGTGAGTCAGTGGATTTCCCTTCTATTTTATAAAGATGTAGGAGCTATGCAGCGGAAACGGTAACGTTGCAAGAAAACTAGTACGGCTTTTCAGCTTCCGCGGCACTAATAATAAATATCTTGGGACAACTCACACACGGCTATCTGATCCCAAGCTAAGCAGAGCTTGTGTTATGGTAACCAGACAACTGATATACATACTTATATAATTTATAAATACATACATATTATAGATAAATCACACCCAGACACAGAACAAACAATCATGCTCATCACACATAGTTTGTCCTGGGTGGGAATCGAACCCACGACCTCCGGCTCAGCAGTCAGGTCCACTAACCACTAGACCAACAGGCCCGTCAAACTAAGACATAGCTCTGTATTGAATGGCGTGAGTCATGCATGTAGTTACTTATTATCACTGATAATATGAATAATATTAGATTCCAAGCTAAATCAATGAATCATTCGTATCATAACACCACGTACACACAGAACTAATACTATTACTAACAGAATACTATCAACTTTGCCTTGTTTTTTTTTGCGGATGGAAAATCGTCAAATAACTTCCCTTCTGGGCGGAGCGGGAGGGAGTGTTAGACTTGTACTGACTAAAACCCACCTAAGTTCCTTTTTTTGCCCTTTATGTACCGGGGCCGCGGTATCTCTTTCGAACAACCTGCAACCCCGGCAGGCGGTGTCCCTGGCAGGCCCCTCTGCTTTGCTGACGTCTCTCTCTCTTTGAGGCGCGCGTGGAACACTAACGCGCCGTCGACACGGCCTGTCGTCTCTGAACGGACAGACGGTGAGCTACCCATTGCTCACTCTCAGTCATAGAGCCTGGATTTGTGTCTGGTCGATGTGAATATCCTCGGTCCTTAATACATTGCACTTAAACTTAACTAGCAAAATGTGCATGTTGTACTAATAGGTACATCTATGCCTACCCCTTTAAGAATTACAGTCGTGATGTGCTGTTGTCACTTCTTACTATAAAAAAGTCGCTTCTCGCTGTCTGTCTGTCCCTATAATAATAATAATAATAACCCCACCGCTGTATCTCTACGTTGACGTCGTGGTGGGGCTTGCGCGCTCCAATGAACTCTAGATCTGTTTCGGTAGAGTTTACTTTGCTGTTATAGTTTTAGGATGAGGAGCCAGACCAAAAGAGATACAATTCCAAGCCAAGGTTGCACACGCCGAGGGCTGCATGGCTAGGGGAGAGGCTAGTCGCTAGTGTGCTAACTCTGGAAAATAGGGGATCTCCAGTTTTACACACCCTTGCCACAGTGAACGCAGGGCTCTGCTGTGGTCGACTTGTTAAGTCCCTAGCTACTCGTGGGAATAACATGAATACAAGATCAAAATCAAAAAAACAACTTCAGGCAAATTTGCCTCAGGTAGATGACGAAAATTCACAATTCTCTTCGTCATCACCTTCATCTCTTTTCTCATCAATTCCATCATCATCACAATCTTTTCGCGTCACTCCGACACAATCATCTTCATCAATCAGTGTACAGTCAGTGGATGTTGTACAGGAGACAAATTTTGTCGACGACACTGTACCCACTACTAAGACTGCAACAACGCGTAGGAAATGGAGTATTGAAATGAATAAATTCATCCTACGCACATATCTACATCTTACTCATATGGAATCCGACAAAAATGCATACCTTCCATCACTTCACACTCAATTTTTAGAAAAATACCCAGATATGCAAGTAGGCCGACAAAGAATAGGAGACCAACGAAGAGCTATAGTTCAAAAGAAATTATTACCACAGGAAACTATAGATCAGATTTATGAGGAAGTCAGAACCGAACTAGAAATGGTACATACCCAAATACAGCTACACTCCACACAAGCCCGAACAACAACAATTAATACACAATCTGGTCAGCGTATGAAATGGACAAAAGAATATAATGAATCCGTTATGAGAGTATATTATACCGTCACACAAATAGAAGCAAATAAAACTGGTTATAGGAAACAGTTACACGAGGAATTTATAAATACTTACCCAGAATTATCACATCTAACAGAACAAAGATTATCTGATCAAGTAAGAGCTATTATAAAAAACAAGTATATACACATCACTAGATTAGAAGAGATTAAAAAACAAATAGCTGAAGAATTAAATATTAATAACACTAGCACACAAAACAATGATGACATAAATAACGTTAATTTAAACACACAATCACAGAATGTATTAGGACAACCGGATGAATACATTCATACAGAAAATACGCAATTTACAAATACTCACATCTTTGATGCACCTGCAAACACTGTTACAAGAGATATATTCTCAAATGATAGCATAGATGACCCCGGTGTCATGCCTAGCACTCCCCAAACTACAGACGGAGATAACTTCTTAAATAGCATAGAAATTGGTCTAGCTGGATCTACTCAAACTAACACTGGAACTTTATTAGAAACAAACCCAGAAATAGAAACCACGTTTGAACAAGCTCAACAACTTTTCTCTGAAACACATCCCACTGATAGGCCATACATTCCTAAACAAAGGACGTCTAGAAAGTTTTCTGCCATAGTCACTTATATTAATAATATTATTCTCCCTAAGATCATTAATAAAGATACAGAGTTCATCCAATTACAGACAATAATCTACTGTGCGGCATGGACTGCAGCTAAATGCAACGGAGCGAAAATATTAGACTATTCACAAAGTGAACGCCGCACATATAAACTAAGAAAACCAAATTGGCAAAAAAGATTAGGAAAAAAGATCGCAAATCTAAGAGCGAATATAGGTAGGCTGACGCATTTCATGAATGGTAGCAGAAGTCAAAAGTTAATAACAGCAGTAGAAGCTATTAAAACTAAGTACAAATTACACGCACAACACGAAAATTCAAATACACGTTTAGAACACTTCTTGGACACTTTAAAACAAAAATTAAGCGCGGCGGCCAGTCGTCTTAAAAGATATATCACATGTACAAACCGCAAAATGGAAAACACAAAATTTTGTAATAACGAAAGAATATTTTATAGGAATCTTGCATCAAATAACAGAGACACCAGCACCCAAACCGTAGAGACGCCCCCTCCTGGGGCATTACGAGACTTCTGGGCAAACATTTGGGAAAACCCAGTACACCATAATTATCACGCAGATTGGATAAAGCAAGTAACACCAGAAATCCCAGCCATGGAGTTCGACTCCATACCAATTAACACTTTTATAGATGTCATCAAACGCACACACAACTGGAAATCTCCAGGCACAGATAACATTCACAACTATTGGTATAAAAAGTTCACTAGCATTTATCCATTCCTATATCATCACCTAAACACATTCATTCAATCACCACATCTACTTCCAACATACATAACTCATGGAGTAACATACATGATTCCTAAGGACATGACTAACACTACAGACCCAGCCAAATACCGACCCATCACTTGCCTACAAACTCTTTATAAAATCTTAACAGCCTGTATAAGTGAAAAGATATACGAACACTTAGCTAAACATAAAGCAACACTAGTGGGAAGGGTTGATAGCAACAGAACGTCTAGAAGAATTGTAGGATGGAATACCCATGTTGTTGACGCTCACAGGCATGCTCGGGAGAAATTTTTGCGGTGGGATCTGAATGGAAAGCCTACGTCTGGGAATTTGTATATTGAAATGCGCGAAAGTAGAAAAATCTTTAAGTCACGTGTCAAATGGTGTCAAGATCATAAAGATCAGCTGAAAATGGATGTCTTGGCGTCGTGTCATGCTAAACACGATTTTAAAAGCTTTTGGAAGCAGACTAATAGGTTGCAGAGTAAAGCGGGTGTGCCTGTGAGCGTCGACGGCGTGAGTGATTCAAAAGAAATTGCCAACCTTTTTAAAAAACGGTTTTTTGTAAAATCGCCACTAGGGCCGTCACATATGGGGTTGGATGTTCAACCCGGAGTGGCACTACAGGTTAAATTTCACGCTACCGAGATAGCTAAAATTATAAAATCTATGACGCGAGGTAAGTCCCCTGGCCACGATGGGTTAAGCATTGAACACCTTCAATATGCGGGTCCACATCTGTCGAGGGTCCTTGCTATGTTGTACAGCTTTTGTGTGAATCATAGTTACATGCCAGATGAGATGACGCGTACAGTTGTTGTGCCCATTGTTAAAAACAAAACTGGGGACCTCGCAGACAGTGGCAATTATAGACCGATTTCACTCGCCACGGTAATGTCAAAGGTGTTTGACAGTGTGCTTAATGCTCAGTTGAACTCTGTCATCAGCCTTAACGACAACCAGTTCGGATTTCGTTCTGGGCTGTCAACGGAGGCTGCAGTGCTGGGTCTTAAGCATACAGTCACGTATTACACTCAGAGAGGAACGCCCGTTTACGCCTGCTTTTTGGACCTTTCTAGGGCATTTGATCTGGTTTCCTACAATAAGTTGTGGCAAAAATTGGAAAACACTAGCTTGCCAAAAGAACTCCTTAACATCCTTAAATTTTGGTATGGAAGCCAGATCAACAATGTGCGATGGAATGGAGAGCTGTCTGAACCATATAGGTTGGAGTGCGGGGTGAGGCAGGGGGGGTTAAGTTCACCTACGCTCTTTAACCTTTATGTGAATGAGCTGATTGAGGAACTTGGCAGCACCAGAGTCGGTTGCTATGTAGATGGTGTCTGCCTCAATAATATTAGTTACGCAGACGATATGGTGCTGTTAAGTGCGTCGGTCTGTGGGTTGAGAAAACTTGTGGCCCATTGTGAAAGATACGCAGAACAACATGGCCTGATGTACAATTCTAAAAAGTCTGAAATCATGGTTTTCGAGGTTGGGGAAAAAAACACTAGTGCTGTACCACCTGTTACACTCAATAAAATGCCATTAAAGAGAGTGTATAAGGTTAAATATCTGGGCCACTTATTGACCCCCAACCTCCACGACGATGACGACATTGAACGGGAGCGGAGAGCGTTATCGATTCGAGCGAACATGCTGGCCCGTAGGTTTGCACGTTGTTCCCTTCAGGTGAAGATCACACTCTTCCGAGCTTACTGTACTTCTTTCTACACGTGTAGCCTTTGGGCCAGATATACTCAAAAGTCGTACAGCGCTCTCCGCGTTCAATACAATAATGCGTTTAGGGTACTGGTGGGGCTGCCTCGCTTCTGTAGCGCATCGGGGATGTTTGCTGACGCACACGTAGATTGCTTTTATGCGACCATGCGAAAGAGGTGTGCTTCTCTGGTGCGCAGGGTGCGGGCCAGCTCCAACAGTGTCCTGAGTATGATTGCTGGGCGTCTGGATTGCTCATACGTAAATCGTTGTTGTGCCGTCTCGCATGGGGTGAAGCAGCGGTGACTCGTGTGAGTTGATTAATTATTCAAGTAAATTAAATTGTGAAACGTTACTAACATAGTCTTAAGTATTACTAACATTATTGAGTCATGGTTACTCGAATAAAGAATTTATTATTATTATTATTATTATAACATACTTGCAGAACAACAAAAGGGGTGCCGTAAAAATAGCCAAGGATGCAAAGAGCAACTTACTATTGACGCGGTTGCAATGAACAGCGCAGTCAAAAGCAAAAAAGACATTTATACTATGTTCATCGATTATCAAAAGGCCTATGATTCAGTCCCGCACAGCTGGTTGATACATAATTTAAATATCTATAATATCCACCCTACACTCAGAATTTTCTTAGAATCTACCATGCAAAATTGGAAAACTGTCCTTAAAATAAATCAAGCCTCTACAACTCTGGCCACAGAGCCAATTCAAATAAAACGCGGAATTTTTCAAGGCGATGCCCTAAGCCCTTTGTGGTTTTGCATGGCACTTAATCCACTTTCACATCTATTAGACAAAACAAATGTAGGATTCACATTAACAAACGATAACACACAATTCACCTTAACACACCTCATGTATATGGATGATATAAAATTATATGCAGCAGATAAGAATTCACTCTTTTATTTAGCAGACACCACACAAGAATTTTCTAACGATATAAGCATGCAGTTTGGAGTCGACAAATGCAAAATTTTATCCGTTTCTGCAGGAAAAATACAAAGTAATAGTTACTCACTCGGATCAGGTGAATCTATTGAACCAATGGATGAACACAGTACATATAAATACCTAGGCTTTAAACAATCCAGACAGATAGAACAAAAGATGACAAAAGTGGAACTGATGAAAAAATTTACACATAGACTTAACCTAATCCTGAAAAGTAACCTTAACTCTAGAAACACGATTAAAGCCATTAATACATTCGCAATACCCGTTCTAACATACTCTTTTGGAATCATACGATGGTCAAAAACCGACATCAGAAAACTACAGCGCACTATTAATACACTCTTGACAAAACACAGAAAACACCACCCTAAATCTTGTATACAGCGACTTACACTACCACGCCAAGAAGGGGGAAGGGGATTGGTAGACATACACAATTTGCACAACAAACAGATACTTTCTCTCAGATCTTACTTCCATAACAAATCAGTACATTCATCACTACATAAACATGTAACAGAAGCACATAAAAAGCTTACACCACTCAACCTACAAAGTAGAAACACTCAAATTAATGAAAGCATTACAAGCACACAACAAAAAATCGCAGTTTGGTCCGGAAAATCTTTACACGGGAGACATCGAGCCTGCCTGAGCCAGCCACACGTCGACAAAGCTAAGTCGAACGAATGGCTCAAACGAGGCGAGTTGTTTCCCGAAACTGAAGGTTTCATGCTTGCGATCCAAGATCAAATAATAGCTACTCGCAATTACAGGAAGTATATTATGAAAGATTCTAATCAGCCGACAGACATGTGTAGACACTGCAACAGTGCCTCTGAGACCATCCAACACATAACAGGGGCCTGTAAATCACTCGCTCAGACAGATTATAAACACCGACATGACCAGGTTGCTGCAATTATACACCAACACTTAGCACACAAATATAATCTTGTAGGAGAGATGATTCCATATTATAAATACAAGCCGGAAGTCATTTTAGAAAACAGGAATCAAAAAATCTATTGGGATCGGACAATAATTACAGACAAAACCATACATTACAACAGACCTGACATCACCGTTCATGATAAAATAAATAAAACAGTTTATTTAATTGATATAGCTATACCCAACTCACACAACATTCAAACAACAATATCCGAAAAACTTAGTAAGTACCAAGACCTCGCCATAGAAATAAAAACTCAATGGAATGCACAAACTGTACACATTGTCCCAATAGTACTCTCATCGACCGGTGTAATACCAAAATCCCTTACACAAAGTCTTAGCACTTTAAACATGCCATCCCAGACACTCTACATGTTACAAAAAGCCACAATTCTAAACACCTGCCGCATCACTCGTAAATTTCTGACTTCTTCCACGTTATCATCCACATTTTCAATTTAAATATCCCTTACATACTTGGCCCCGGCCCGTGTGTAAGGTAACGTTCTCTCTCTAAAGAGAAGAAAAATAAAAAACTATATATATAATAATAATAATAATAAACTTTTATTTTCGGAAACTTGCTCCATAGTTTGTTAGTGATACAACTTACGTAACTATGTTAGTACTTACTTTTAATCAAAACGAACATAATAAAACCTAACTACAAAACATTAATTCATGTATTTTCCTGCAGCATCAGACCCATAGCTATGCATACGGGTCCAATGCTCCAGGAAAACGCCGTCCAGCCTATCCCCAATCACCTTCAGGATGCCATTGGTACTCCCACGAATCCTACGTAACAATGATGCCGTTCTTTTCCTCATGATTGCTGAAAAACTATCTGTATTAGATTCAGCAAACATGGCTGACGCGCTGCAGAATCGCGGTAGCCCCAACAGCATCCGAAAGGCGTTGTTGTACTGGACACGAAGAACGTTGTAGGCTCTTTGCGTATGCCTGACCCACAGGCTGCAAGTGTAAAATGACTGACAATAAGCCTTGAAAAGGGTGATCTTGACCGGTCTCGTACATCTTGCAAACCTACGGGCCAACATATTGCATCGGACCGACAACGCTCTCCTTTCCCGTTCTATGTCCTGGTCATCTTTAAGATTCTCGACTAGTTTATGTCCCAGGTATTTAAAACAAGGCACCCTATTTAGAGCAACCCCATATAGGTACACCGGCGGCACTGCCCTGTGACCCTTTGCAGCAACCCCAAACACCATAAACACACTCTTCCTCACGTTGTACAGGAGGCCATGAGTCAAGGCGAATCCCTCACAAACCTCAAGCAATCGTCTGAGTGCCTCAATAAAATAATAGATCTTTAAAACTACGCAACGGATTTTGATGCGTTTAATAGATAGTGATTCAAAAGGAAGTTTTAAATCCTACAAATAGGTATTATAAATGCGAATGTTTGTGAGGATGGATGGATGTATGGATGTTTGTTACTCTTCCACGTCAAAATGGCTGAACGGATCTTGATAAAATTTGGCACAGAGTTAGATTATAGTCTGGAATAACACATAGGATACTTCTTTCTTCGATATCACGCGGGCGAAGCCGAGGGCGCCACCTAGTGTATAATATTAGTAAATTGGTATCTACATGGCACCTGTGCGAAGCCAGTTGCTCGATAGTGATTCATATAACAGACTTTTCTAGGAAATACAGTCGCAAAAAATACTGAAAAAGCAAATAACCGCCTACTTATATCTTATCATTTGTTTACGTACCTACGTTGTCCGTAGATAGCGCCACCGATAACTACACTAAGTATTAATACTAGCACAACAAAATTATGCGTCATTACTCCGCGCTCCGCGGTATCGTCACCAAGTCATTCTATTCAAATTAGTGTCCGTGACGCACGATTTACAGTGTCACCAGTTTACAGTCGAATAAACTCATTTAAAGTTAAATTGTGGAAAGTACCATAAACTAAGCTGTGTTGTGCAAACGCTGAAGGGTGTAACTGTGGAAAATCGTGCAAAATTTCGTGCAGAACTCCTGTGGGAAGGATTTGTGTTTTAGTACCTACTTACTGATAAAACTGTACGAAGATGTGTTGTTCGTGCAGTTGTGACTGTGGCTCTTGTGGCAAGATCCTCAGGTGTCTGCTATGTGTCACCTGTTTTGTCTTCCTCTTAAGAATGTGTGGAGTCGAAGTTGATGAGGGATGCTGCGGTTGTGGGGACGAACAATAGTATTAAGTGTTTTATTAATTAAATAATAATTACGTTTATGTGTTCTTGTTGATGATGAGTTTTATTTTATGGTAGTGACCAAATATTTAATGCAATTCATAGAGTACTTATACAGGTGGTGAGTTAAATAAAAGAGTGTCCATGGAGTTTCTTGCCCATTCTTCTCCATAGAGATAAACGCTTTGGAATGGGTAACTACAGTACTTTCACAAGTTATTATGCCTTGTGACCGGGACTGTAGCTTCATCATTTTGTTTCTTGACATTCAAAAGTCCCTGTAATGGTCTAATTGAAATAGATGCTTTAAGTTTGAATATAATCAATTATGGAGCCTATGGGGCACAAGAGCCTATCTAGATGTGCCTGCTATTAGGATCCTACACCTCTGCTTGATCCTTCGGAAATTACAGGCGTGATGATATTAGGGTTCCGCAGGTAAAACGAGACGAGATCCTATCATTAAGACTCCGCTGTCCGTCTGTCACCAAGCTTTATCACATGAACCGTGATGCTTAGACAGTTGACATTTTCAAAGATGGTGTACTTATTTCTGTTGCCGCTATAACAATAAATACTGCTAAATGTATTGTTGTGTCCCTGGTTTCCAAGGCATGCGCTTGCTTATCACATTTAAGTAATAACGGCGTACAAAATGTAACATCAGACGAAAAACTACTTTAATTTTCACGACATAGGTTGTCATTTCAATTAAGTACCTAAATCATAGAGATACTAACATAGGTGCCTACTTACGAACTATTTACTTAATAAAAACCTTGAAAAGCCGCGACATTATGTAGGTGATACGACTGATAAAGATATCAGTCCAAATACTTATCAATTAACATAGAATTGGAAATCATCAAATATTGCCCTTTATGTTCAGGGGCCGCGGTATCTCTTTCGAAGAACCCGCAACCCCGGCAGGCGGTGTCCTTGGCAGGCCCCTCTGCTTTGCTGACATCTCTTTGAGGCGCGGGTGGAACACTAACGCGCCGTCGACACGGCCTGTCGTCAATAGACGAAGTCAATAGACCCATTGCTCACCGCCCACAGGCCCGCATCTACGGTGGCCAGGAGTCCTTTCGCCGCGCCCGACTTTCCTTACCTTCAATTTCTACAAATGTTGGTACCTATTTATCTATTTATATAACAACGTCATGACGCCTGTTATCCTCGTTGGGTTAGACAGAGGTGTAAGTACCTAATAGAGGACTCACGTTTCGCCAGTTTTGTTTAAGCTCTATGATATTCGGGCGCCGCGAGACGACTCCCAGCCACCGTAGATACGGGCCTGTGGACGGTGAGCAATGGGTAGCTCACCGTCCGTCCGTCTATTGACGACAGGCCGTGTCGACGGCGCGTTAGTGTTCCACGCGCGCCTCAAAGAGATGTCAGCAAAGCAGAGGGGCCTGCCAGGGCCACCACCTGCCGGGCTTGCGGGTTGTTCGAAAGAGAAACCGTGGCCTCGGAACATAAAGGGCAATGTAAGGAACATGGGTGGGTTTTAGTCAGTACAAGTCTGACACTCCCTCCCGCTCCGCCCAGAAGGGAAGTTATTTGTAGATCCGCAATAAGGCAAGAAAAAGTTGTTAGTATTCAGTTAGTAAGTTATTTGTTGATTTCCAACCCCCAAAAAAAAATGCCCTATGATATTTGGAGTGACCCTAGTGAACTATCAACCGGACATAAATCCAGACCGGCTGCTGCTGTGAATAACCTGAAGCAAGAACCCAATAACATTTTGCCTAACCAAGGTAACGAACCCAGGAAGTCAGTCCGAAGTCGCGCTTCCGACTACTGGACAAATGAAACAATTAGGTATACTATACTACAGTATTTATCTATGGTAGTGTTTACCTATTACATGTTTGTTATCTAAATAGGAAATTTAACATTTTGACTTGATTATGACTTGACAACAATCTACCAGAATATCACTATATTGCTGTTGATTATTAAAACGTTTTATTTATCGGATAATATTTACCTTAATTTTTATCAGCTAAAAAAGATAAGTTATCATGGCCTTCTTTCTTATCGGTTTCATAACGAGTTGTTGAGAACAACAGGTGTTGAACAGGTATTAGTTTTTAGATTGCAAGCTGTAATAAAAAACCGCCAAGTGTGAATCGGACTCGCGTACCTAGCACCTGACGACACGGTTGGCGCAGTGGCTGACCGATCGACTGCTGCGCTGCGTGTCGCGGGTTCGATTCCCGCACGGAACCAATATTTGTATGACTTGCAGATAGTTGTTTCGGGTCTGGCTGTTTGTGTGTGTGAGTTTAAATGTTTGTAAAGGCACCCACGAAACAGTAGAAATTCTAGTTTTTAAAAAAAAACCTGGGGTTCCGTACAAACTTGCGAAATATCTTTGGACTGCGTAAGCTTAGCGGCTTAGAGGCTTGTTTTCACAGCACAAAGGGAAAGCAGAGTGAGTATATGGTTTTAATTTCAATTCGATACCTCCGCGCGTTCCCGGGATATAGGGCCTTGACAGACGGATAGACAGACAACAAAGATTTTTCTTTCAGACGTACGGAACCCTAAAAAGTATCTAAAATTGGGAAACTAGGTACTTGTTGGTAACGTATCATAGCAATTCAGTATTCTATTTACCCGACTGCCTAAAGGAGGTATGTATGTATAATTGTTTGTCACGCTCCACACACTAAAGCGTGTCTTTGAATTCTTTTGAGGGAGTGACATAGGGTAGTACCTAGTTTAAAACTAAGAAAAAAACCGTCTGCCTAAACTAAAAAGAAAAACCAGCCAGGACCGAGTCGGAGTCGCGTTCTAAGGGTTCCGTACAAAAAGGTGAAAAAGGGGACCCTATTACAAAGACTCCGCTGGCCGTCTATCTCATAAACCGTGATACACAGATGATGTATTTCTATTGCCGCTATAATAACAAATACGGCACGACGGCACGGTTGGCGCAGAGGCTGAGCGATCGACTGCTGCGCTGCGTGTCGCGGGATCGATTCCCGCACGGAACAAATATTCGTATGACCTGCAGATATTTGTTTTGGGTCTGGCTGTTTGTGTATGTGAGTTTAAATGTTTGTAAACGCACCCACGATACAGGATAAATTCATAGCGTGGGGCTACGTTTTAAAAAAAAAATATATATAGGTATTTAAGGTGGCTCCCATCCAACAAACATGTTTTTTTTGCTGTTTTAGATAATGGTACGGAACCTGCTAACTACAGAACAACGTAAGTAATGTAAGAATCGTGTTAATTGTTAAGACGTTCAAGGTAATTAACACAATCAATTGTTTGTTGGTCACGCGCTGAACGAGCTCGCGATCATTCATTCATTCAAAAAAGTAGAAAGGTACTTTTCAATATAATTTAACATCACGCCTGGAATACGAGGGGTGTATCTATTAGTAGCTACACTCATATTTCGTCAGTTATCTATGTTTTTAAGTCCCATTAGGTGGGCGAACCTGGGTTGCGGGTTGTTTGAAAGAGATACCGCGGCCCCGGAACATAAAAGAAGGAAAATGGATGGGTTTTACTTAGTAAAAGTCTGACACTTCATCCCGCTCCGCCCAGAGTGGGGGAAGTTTGATGATTTCCCATACTAAGAAAAAGAACGACAGCACGGTTGACGCAGTGTCTGAGCGATCGAGTGCTGCGCTGTGTCGCGGGTTCGATTCCCCAACAAATATTTGTATGACCTGCAAATAGTTGTTTCGAGTCTGGCTGTATGTGTATGTGAGTTTAAATGTTTGTAAACGCACCTACGATACAGGAAAAATAGTGGGGCAAAGTTTAAAAAAAAAGCGAGCCCTTATGCCATTAACGGGGCTAAAAACCAGAGTCAGTGATTGCTACTGAGAAATTGGTTATTGGAATTTCTTAAAAACACTCCCCGACTTGGGGATTGAAACCAAGACCTCATAACAACAAGAATAACGAGTCTGAAAGAAATTTGTTCTGGAGAAGAAAAGAATATTTTTACAAGCAAACAATTTGGTTTTTCTCAAAAAGAACAACGAAGGTCACTCACTTACAGAAAAGGAAAATCACTTTTAGACCGTTTTCCTTAAGTTCAATATGACTCATGGGTAGTGGCAATCTGAATCCAACCTTGCCGATTTTTTATTGAAGTCATTGTCGTCGCTCTGTACTGAATGTCAATTTGTCACAACTCAAGGGTTTTGTGATGATGATTCATTGTTTGTTTTGTATGACGATCCGATGCCATACAACTTTGTGGTCCTTTGCCGTTCCCGTGCTGTGAAAAATCGACCCTCTAAGTCTACGCATTCCAAAGGTTTTTTTTTATATAAAACGTTGCCTTACACTAGGATTTGTCCTGTATCGTGGGTGCGTTTACAAACATTTAAATTCACACACACCAACAGTCAGACCCCGAACAATTATCTGTAGGTCATACAAATATTTGTTCCGCACGGGGATCAAACCCGCGACATGCAGTGCAGCAGTCGATCGCTCAGCCACTGCGCCAACCGTGTCGTCGCTTGGCTGTTTATGTCGAAAGTTTGTACGGAACCCTCATTGCGTCTGACTCACAAATGGCTGTTTTTGACGTGATAACGTCTTTAAAATCGTTTTAGTCGGGTGACATGTTCAGAAACTTGTATCACACCAAAACCTCACGAGATATAAAGATGGTAGCGCCATCTGTTACTTGGCTCGAAAAACTTTAAATTAGTACTTAATTTCATTTTAGATGTCACTACTTTGGCTTCTGGCTGAAATTGTATAATTTTTCAAAACAATTTTACATTAGTTTATTTCACTTAAAAATTGTTATCTTCATTAATTCCTTACTTCCCAAAAACTTATATCACCAATAAGACGTTATCACGTAAACATCTCGATCGTAAACCTACTTTACAAACAACCAATTTTTTTTAAATCAAAAACACAATTATCATACTAGCATTTAAGTGAAATAGTTTGCAACAAACACAATCATAAACATCCATAGTTTTGACGGGCCTGTTGGTCTAGTGGTTAGTGGCCCTGACTGCTGAGCCGGAGGTCGTGGGTTCGATTCCCACCCAGGACAAACTTTGTGTGATGAGCATGATTGTTTGTTCTGTGTCTGGGTGTGATTTATCTATAATATGTATGTATTTATAAATTATATAAGTATGTATATCAGTTGTCTGGTTACCATAACACAAGCTCTGCTTAGCTTGGGATCAGATAGTCGTGTGTGAGTTGTCCCAAGATATTTATTTATTTTATTATTTATAGTTATGAATACATACATTCATAAAATTGCAAAAAATATTATATGACAAACAGGTATTGTTAATTTTAAAATCGACATAAGTATCGGGAGTATAAGTAAACAAATCCTTACTAATATTATAAAAAGCGAAAGTGAGTTTGTTTGTTTGTTACCTCTTCGCGCCTTAATGGGTAAACCGATTTTGATGCATTTTGGTACAGAGATAGTTGGGACCCAGGAGACGGGCTTAGGCTAATTTAATTTTTTTTAAAGTGGGATATGAGGGAGAAAGAGGGAAGTATAAGTAAAGGGAAAACTTAGCTTTGCTATTACAAATCAATAAGGCGCAAGGGCAAAAACTACAGGTAGCAGGTACCTGCAAATCAGGAAAGGGGAACTGTGTTACCCCAAATTTAACGCGAGCGAACCCGCGGGCAAAAGCTAGTATATTATAATATTAAATGAGGTGTTTTTCCGTTTATTAATTTTTACATATTTCTTATTAAAAGTATACATAAAACATAAAATAAAACATTTAAAATACATAAAAAGATGTTTTTAATTATTATCTATTATTTATTTTAAAGTAGATTTCATTTATAGACACTATAATATTTTTCATAAAAGTTTTATAAGAACTAACGAGTTATATTTATGACATTATTATAAAAGATCTGTTATCATATTTATTACTTAAAAAATAATATTATAATTAGGTATGTTCAGTTTTTATAAATAATACAAATCTAAATGTTCCTTTTCTTGCCGATACTGTAGTCTTCATTTTCAATTCTTCCATTTAATGGACTGCAATAAAAAATCACAATTAACGATTTTAGTTGACCAAACGTATTTGTTTTTTTTAAGGGGCCATCCATAAAGTACGTCACATGTAAAGGGGGGGGAGGGGGTCGACGAAATGTGACATGGTGTGATAAGGGGTGGGGGGGGGGTCCTAATTTTGTGACATCACATTTCAAATTCAATAAATTAAATCGCGAAATTTGAAATATTAAATTATTTTTTAGTTTTCTCTATAAATTAGGTATTTTTAGATGTAAAATTGCAAATTTGAGACGTCACACTAGGGAGGGGGGGGGGGGTCCCACAAATGTTACCACCTGTGACAAGGAGGGGGGAGGGGTCTAAAAATCATGAAATTCGTGTTACCTACGTACTTTATGGATGGCCCCTAATGTAGATGCAAAAAAACGTTGTTGCTGTATGACGTGTGTCCTATGTTTCCCACTGTTGGGCATCAATCATCATTCCCCTGTGAGATATACCATGTTTGACCCTCAAAGATTGACCTCAAGATCGTGAGTGAAATAACACTTGGGCACTTGTCCATGAAGCTGCACATGGCTGGGGAGTACTTGGCCGTGAAATTATACTTGGCCGGGAAGTAACACTTGGACTTGGACGACACGGTTAGCGCAGTGACGACGACGACGTAGCGATCGACTGCTGCGCTGCGTGTCGCGGGTTCAATCACCGCACGGAACAAATATTTGTAAGGCCAACAGATAGTTGTTCTGGGTCTGGCTGTTTGTGGCGAAATTCCTAGTGTGGAACAACGTTTAAAACCTATGTTTGACCCTCAAACAGCAGACTAGATCAGACAGATCTTCTTTGTCGCAGCCTACGTCAACGGCAATTATTTCCATCAGTAAAGAAACAAAGAAAGACTTTTATTTATTATTAGACAGACACAAAAAGGCCCCTATCTCTGCATTGTGTTGCAACATAAAAAAAAATGTTATAGCGCTGTTATTCTGATATCGATATATTAAAACTAAAAAAATTAAACTGTACTATACTACTAGCATATGACCCCCACCCTGTATAATATCTACACGAATATTACCAACGTCAATGTTTGTCTATGCCAAAAGAAGTAATGAAAATTATGACAAATAAAGAGTCGCTTGCGCAGAATTCTATCTAGTCTGTGGACATATTTGTATCAGGCGTCCAGTAAGTGACGAGCTTTGCGTAGCTCTCCGGCCTTCCTCTTCAGTCTGGTTGATTTTCTCAATATCAACCTGAGTAGGGCGAAAGGTGAAATATGCAGAGGGCCTGCCAGGGTCACCGCCTGCTGGGCTTGCGAGTTGTTCGAAAGAGATACCGCGGCCCCGGAACATAAAGGGAAAAAGACGAGTGGACGAGTTTTTAGTCAGTAAAAGTCTAGCCCAGAGCCGGGGAAGTTATTTGATGATTTTCCATCCGTAAAAAAACGGTGAAAAAATATCATGTTCATTTTTATTAAGGTGAACTTACATTATCTCTCAAAGTGTTCTCAGCTAGAATGTACTCTTCAGACTGAGGGTTGAGAGTCATCTTGTAGTTGGTGATCGCCGCCCTGTCCTTCTGCTTCGCTAATGTTTCTATTACTACGGCATGGATCTGTGAAGGAATGTTTACAGTTTAACCAAGCATAAAAATTACCGATTGATAAACCCAATAACACTTTGCCTAAAACGGGAATCAAACCCAGGTCTTCATGCTCAGCAGTGGCTTCTAACATCATCATATCAGCCTATGCAAGTCCACTCCTGATAGGCCTATGTAATATGGCCTGAGCCTATTACTATCAACCGGTCACAAATCTGTCTACTAAGAAATTCTGAATCACAATTTGTCCAACCCGAGTATCGAATTCAGGGCGTCATGTTTAGCAGTCAAGGTTGCGACCACTAGAGGCACGAGGCAGTCAACATTAATATTTTATTTAATCATTCATTTTCCTGCCCTAGTCTCATTCAATTTGGGGTCAGCGCAACACGTTTTCTTCTTCCATTCTCCCCTAACAGACGTCACGACATCATTTACTCCTTTTTCCTTCATATCATTCCTTACTCAATCCATCCATCTTTTCTTTGGCCTTCCTCTCGCTCTCCGTCCAACACTCTTTTAGTCACATGTCCTTCATTAATATTTTATTTAATAAAAATAAATAATAATCACTCGCTAAACAACAGCCTCTCATTGATTTTCAAGTTTAAATAACGCTTCAAAAAGGACGTCCGTGGATAGGTAACCAACAATACTGGGTAATACGGTATACCCCTTTGGTAAGACTAATGGTCAGACTTTCGGGATACTGACTATCTATAACGACTGTCAAAGATCTACAAATGACAGCCGGGACCAACAGCTTTACGTGCTTTCCGAGGCACGGAGGAAACTTGGATACTTAACGGGTGGTCGGTCACCCATTCACAAAAATGGCGGCATGAATGGCACAGTGGTTAAGCGATCGACTGCTGCGCTGCGTGTCGCGGGTTCGATCCCCGCACGGAACAAATATTTGTATGACCTACAGGTAGTTGTTTCGGGTCTGGGTGTTTGTGTATGTGAGTTTAAATGTTTGTAAACGCATCCACGATACAGGAGAAATTCCTAGTGTGGGGCAACGTTTTAAAAAAAAAAATACAAAATCCTTACTAATATTATAAAAGCGAAAGTGAGTTTGTTTGTTACGTCTTCTAGCCTAAATGGCTAAACGGATTTTGATGAATTTTGGTGCAGAGATAGTTGGGACCCTAGAGAAGGACATAGGCCTTTTTTTAAAAAAAGATTGAGAAATGAGGGAAGAGGGAAGAAAAGGGAAAACTTAGCATTGCTATTACAATAAATAAGGCGCAAGGGCAAAAACTACAGGTAGCAGGTACCTGTAAATCAGGAAAGGCGAACTGTGTTACCCCGAATTTAACGCGAGCTAAGCCGCGGGCAAAAGCTAGTAATATATAAAGATTGATCCTAAAGATTTATTTACCTTATACATATGCGCCAGGCGCAGTCGGTCATCACTGCTAGCGACCTTGTTGACGCAGGTCGCCAATAGCTGCTTGCTTGCTTGCAACTCGCTCAGGCGAGCCAGTAGGGTCTCTATAGGTATGTTCGATGACACTGTCGTACGACCGAACCAGTCCTGAGAGCAGAATAAAATATAAAACTTGAGAGGTGTCAAGGGACACCCGGATGGAACGAAGTTATTATTTATTATATACAAAAAACCTGCATACACTCAACAAAAATAATCGTCCCGACACCACACTGTTCAATGCGAAATAGAAAGACGAAACGAAAATAACTGGCTTGCTTTCTATGTGAGAGAGACAGACAGAGAAACACGCGCACATCGCACGGCTTACAACTATAGCAAAAAATGTCGTTACAACATATGGTCTTCATTTTTTCCGTCTAGCCTCCTTTCGCAACGTGCGATAAGGAACTTCGTTCCAATATTCTTTATTTATATTATGTACCATGCAAATATAGTCCTTCTGACCGTTTTGGTCCCGAAGGCCAATCTCAGCGGAGATGAGAAGAGACTGTTATGACTACATTTATTGTTTGTTTGTAGTATTTTAGTATTGATAATTATTTAGGTCTTCAATAGTCGCTGTTCTTCGGGGGGAGGTGTTACGCAAGCATAGCCGAGGCAAATCGCTATTATCGCATTATAAGACCATCATCATGTTAAGACCATCGCCCTGATTCGGCGCAATACCTAAGAGCTGACGCTGCATACTTCGCGTCGCCGCGCGTCATCGGACGAAGGTGACACCGTTTCCGCGAGCCGCCGCCGATTCCTACATTCGTGGGAACTGCGCTTTTTAGTCAATCGTTGACTAAGTAGCATAATTAGTAATTAGCTAGATTTAAAACCCATAATTTTAATTTTGGTAATTATTAAACCCTATTATATAAAAACGGGTTTTCTTTTGCATCCTCTGCTGCCACCGAACTTAATTAGTACTTACTTTCTTAGTAAATAGAGATTCCACAATGTCCCACTTGTGGGATTTGGCGTGAACATTCAGCACCACCCAGTCGTACTGTAGAGGAGTTATCTGAAAAAAATATTTAATTTGTTTAAAAAAAAACAAAATTTAATAACAACTGCTGTTTCCAAGCAATTTCTCACAAAAACTTTGGTTATATCGGTCAAGATGTACCTGATGTACACGAGGTCTTGGTTACGATTCTCAAATCGGGCAAAAGTCTTTTTTTTCGGTTGGGAAATCATCAAATAACTTCCCCCGCTGGGCGGAGCGGGGCGGGGGGGGGGGGGGGAGTGTCAGGCTTGTACTGACTAAAACTCACCCATGTTCCCTCTATTGCCTTTTATGTTCCGGGGCCGCGGTATCTCTTTCGAACAACCCGCAATCCCGGCAAGCCGTGGCCCTGGCGGCAGGCCCCTATGCAATTATTCAATTCAATTCAATATCTTTATTGTGGATCACAGGTTTGTACATAATACAGGTCTTAAGTAATTTGATAGATCAGCTATGTCCTGCCCTTAGGGCATACAATAGTCATATAGGTAGGTAAATTATTTAACAATTACATATTAATATTTCACAAAAACTAAAAGTTGGCACCAAACAAAACGAATTAAGGTAGATATAGGGTACAAATCAAACAGGGTACTGAACACATCATGACTGAGGGGAATCATATATTATTTAATGCCTCTATCAAGAACTTCTTAGTGGTAGCCCGGAGATTGTTATTGAGACCGCTTCATGGCAATACGCTCGCCCCTTATTACATTAGACTTCTGTCTACCCCTGTGATCTCTTAAAATATTTTTTTTTTGCAATAGTTGTCAAATCACATATCTAAATAACCCTTGTTCTGAATAGTTACAGTACTGATGGCAACAACTATGTGACTTGTCTCATAGTGTTTTTTTTTAATTGGCAATATTTTTTTATTCTTGTATAGATTCTTTTTTACCAATTCGTTGTGAATGAGTGGACATGGTTGACCTTGTAGATTCATATAACTTTTGTTAACGTATTATTTTATTTTACGTTTTGTAAAGTAAGCAATGACTTATTGTCAGGCCTACGCTGTCCTCTCATACTTAAGCACTAACGCTGTAACAACAACATTGTAAAACCAAATGATTTTTAAAGAGTAATCATGGAGTTTCTTGCCGGTTATTCTACATAGGAAACGACCAACCCGAACCATGCATCTTTTCTCGAAGCGCCCATGTAGGCCTATATGAAATAAAAATATTTATTTCAAGTAACAAAGCATTGTACAAAGGTGGACTTAATGCCTTGGGTATTTTCTACCAGTCAACCTTAGGGTGTTGCAGAGACAAAACATATTAGGTGCAATGTGACAGGAAATATCAATTTTATTAATAATAAATATATAAATACATAGAAAATATACAAAAGTAAAGAGAGGTAAAAACTACTAAATATGATGAAAAACTGGTAAACCGCGGCCCCGGAACGCAAAGGGCAATAGAAGGAACATGGGTGGGTTTTAGTCAGTAAAAGTCTGACACTCCCCCCCGCTCCGCCCAGAGCGGGGGAAGTTATTTGATGATTTCCCACCCCAAAAAAAAAGTGTTCGTAAATATTTTGATTGATTGATACCCCTCCAAGGAGCACAAGCGTGGTGCTACATATTTTAAGCTATTACCTGGTGTCGTTGGCACAGCGTGAGTGGTGACATCACATTGCCGGCGCCCTCGTTCCAATGGTTCGTGCAGTTGTGACCCAGCCACTGTATCACGGACTTGTACCCTAAATCTGGCTTGTTTACATGTTTCTGCCATTCTGTTGAACAAGTAACAACATTTAATGACCATTTCTCTATTAAAAATAGACTGAGAGAGCATTACCTGTCCTCTTAATCGTAATTTTTTAATTTATTAGTATTTAGTTTAGCATTATTGATTTATACAAGTATTTATTAATGTTTACTTTTAAGTGTAAGTTTATAATAGGTTAAGGCACACTATCGTTTACATTTCGTTCTCATATCTCCTTTCGCAGGTCTGCTGGCAGAAATTTGTTAAGAAATGAGCAGTACCTTTGTACTCTAATCCTTACTATATAATATTCTTCTATAATAATAGTCTTCACGCCTAAATGGCTAAACCGATTTTGATGAATTTTGGTACAGAGATAGTTGGGACCCTGGAGACGTAGGCTATTTTTTTTAAACAAAAGATTGAGATATGAGGGAGAAAGATGGAAGAAAAGGGAAAACTTAGCATTGCTATTACAATAAATAAGGCGCAATTGCAAAAACTAGAGGTAGCAGGTACCTGTAAATCAGGAAAGGGGAACTGTGTTACCCCGAATTTAACGCGAGCGAAGCTGCGGGCAAAAGCTAGTTTTAAATATTTTTTCCTATCTTGTCGACTGTGTGTACATAAATTATTACATAATTAATTAAATGTTTCTAGGTCGCAATGGGATTGGGTGAGCCTAGTCTGCAGAATGCATCAGGACCGATGACAAGAGTCGTCACACAGTGGGTGCCAGAAGATGGCCGTAGTCGTCGAAGGAGGCCTAAAAACGCTGGCGTGATGATGACTGACGTGAAACCACACGGAAAGAGCAGTGGATGGCTATGGGTGAGGCCTTTGCCAGCAATCAGAAAATATAGGCTAAAAATATACTATGTGTTATTTCAGACTATAATCTAACTCTGTGCCAAATTTCGTCAAAATCCGTTCAGTCGTTTGACGTGAAAGAGTAACAAACATCCATGCATCCATCCTCATAAACATTCGCATTTACAATATAAGTAGGATGATACATTAGTGAAAAGTTACATTTTAGTTCAACTAAAGGAGCAGTTCGTTCAGGAGAGTACCTACTACACAACCAAATGCACAACTGTATTCTCTATCAGAATTTGGAAAATGGAAAATTGGAAAATGGTGTCCTACATCATTTTCCGATCCCAAGACAGAGTCGCAGGGTTAATCTCGCAAATACGAATCGCCAATTAGTAATGAGATCAAATTATCTCGCATACTGCTCTATGATAATTCACTCTCCTCATACATACACACGCCCTCCCACACTTTCACTCTCCCGATACACAGACACACACCCACAAACACACCCTCATCTCATACCGCATCACACTCCAGCGCGCTAAGTATCAACCTTTATATTTTTCCATTTTTCATTATTTTTTGTTTTTTGTAGACACGGCTCGTATTGTTAGGAGGTTCCTTTCTCTGGAGCCCTGACCGCCGGTAGCTTGGACCCTGTTCCCGATACCGGTGGGCTACTATTTTTATATTTTTAAATGTTTTTTTTTTTATTTTTGTTTAGAAGAAATATTTAAAAATGTAAATAATATGTAAATTAATCAATAAATGAACGAAAATAATAATAATAGCCTTTTATTCCTTAACATAGGGTTACAAGAGGTCCCTAAGTTCGGTGTGCCTTTTGGCATAGGCCTCCTCCAATTCCTTCCAATGGGTCCTGTCTCTTGCTACTCTCAACCAGAATGGTCCCGCTGTCTGCTTCAAGTCATCTTCCCATCTCCTGATTTGACGACCCCTGCCTCTTTTGCCGTCTCTTGGTTGCCAGAGGGTGACTTGTTTGCTCCATTTGTTACTGGGGTGGCGAATCATATGTCCAGCCCATCTCCATTTTTGGATGTCTATCCTAGTGAGGATGTCTGTGAGTTTTGTTCTTCTTCTTATGTCTGCAATTCTGACTCTGTCTTTGATTTTTAACCCGAGCATACTTCTTTCCATGGCCCGCTGGCATTTCGCTAGCCTTTCCCTGTGATGTAGTGTTATTGACCATGTTTCGCAGCCATAAGTAAGGACTGGTAGAATACAAGTCTCGAATGTTCTCTTTTTTATGTGGTTGCTTAGGTCCTTACTTTTCACTACTTCTTTCAGTGACCAATATTTTCTCCATCCTTGGGCTATTCGCCTGTTTATTTCCTTTGTCATTTCATCCGAGGGGGATATTATCTGTCCTAAGTAGATGTATTCTGTGACATATTCAATTTTGGTGCCATCCACTATAATGTCTATTTCCTTTGAGTTTGTCATCATTTTTGTTTTACTGGCATTGATTTCCAGGCCAACTTCTCTACTTTTATTTGCTAAATCCTGCATCATTTGTTCAATTACTGCTGGATTCTCATCAAGAAGCACCAGATCATCGGCAAATCTAAGGTGGTTTAGGCGAGCTCCATTAATGTTCAGACCTAAGTGGTCCCAGTTAAGTTGACTAAATATGTGCTCGAGTACAGCATTAAATAGCGTAGGGGAGAGAGGATCGCCTTGGCGTACGCCCTTTTTAATAGGAAATGATTCTCCTGTAGATTCTAGTTTAATGCTGGCCTTGCTAGACTTGGATATACTCTTAAGTATTTCTATGTAGTTGCTCTGAACCCCTTGTTGTTCAAGGCTTCGCCATATGTATTGGTGCCTGAGGCTGTCAAATGCCTTTGAATAATCTATAAACGCCAGGTAGATTTGTTTATTATATTCGTTATATTTCTGTAACAACTGTTTAATTGTATGGATGTGATCTACTGTGCTGAAGTCTTTTCTGAATCCTGCCTGCTCTACAGGTTGGCTTTCGTTTAGTGTTAAAGATATTCTTTCCAGGATCACTTTAGCAAAAACTTTATATACGTTGGATATTAGAGAAATTGGCCTATAGTTACCAATCTCGTCTCTAGGGCCTTTTTATGTAGTAGAATAATGTGGCACTCGGTCCATTCCTCTGGTATTTGTTTTGTTCGTAAAATTTCGTTGAAAAGTTTTGCCAGCACAGGACTGATTTCCTCTAGGGTACCCTTGAGCAATTCATTAGGTATCTTGTCCGGGCCTGGGGCTTTCTCAAGTTTTTGGGAGTTTATTGCCTTGATTACCTCTGAGGCAAGGATTTCTGGTACTTCGTCTATTTTGTTTTCGCCTGCTTCATTTACCTCCGAGATTATGTCCATCCCCGAATCGAATTTATCAGAATATAATATGCGGTAGTAGTCCGTAGCCAGTTTCTGTATTGAGAGTCGATTAGTTAAGTGAGATTCGCGTTGTTTTAGCTTCGATATCCATTCTTTACCGTGTTCGCTTAGTTGTTTCATAGCTTTTTTTGTTCCTCCTGTTCTTTTTATGTTTTCTTCCAGAACTCTTTTTCTTTTCTCCTTACGGTCGTTCCTCATTTTCTCCTTGATCTTCTTGCTAAGTTTTGCAATTTTTTGGCGTCTTTCTTCGTCCCCTTTGTTTGATATTATTGTTCTTCTTTCTTCTAGTAGTTCTAGTGTCTCTTTGCTTAAATAGCTTTCTTTGTTTCTAGGTTTGCTGGCTAGCATCTCCTTCAATTTGTTTTGTAGTCTTCTATATTTAATCCCAGTTTCTACGTCCGAAGTAATAATTTCATTGAATGATTCAGTTGTGCGGGAATTTGTGGAATGACTGTGCTCTGATATTTGGTACAGCTTATTATTATTTGCTATATTTTTCCTGGATCTTTTGGGTTGGTTAAGGCTTAGGCAGCTTCTTACCATACGGTGGTCTGTATTAAAGTTGAGGTTTTTAACAATGTTGGTATCTGTGAACGCGCCTGCTTTGTTGGTTATAATGAAGTCTATTTCAGTTTTGAATTTTGCCCCTGGGGAGGACCACGTCCATTTGCTTTTAGTTTTTTTGTAGAAACGTGAGTTCATTAATGTAAGGTTGTTTTCCAACATGAATTCTACTAGTTTCTGACCATTTTGACTTCTTTTGCCATGCCCAAACTTCCCGATAGTTGATTCTTCTCCAATTTGCCTTTCTCCAACCTGTGCGTTGAAGTCGCCCATGATTATTAAGTTGTTGCTGTAGTGCGGTTTTATTGCTTCCGAGATATTTTCATAGAAATGTTCTATATCTGTTTTCCCTGCCTGTTCTGTTGGGGCGTATATTTGAAAGATGGCCCAGTTTTTCTTGTACCCTGGAAGTTTTAAATGAACTGCCGCGATTCTGTCAGAAACTCCTTTCCTTAACATACTGTTATCTTAAATAACTACTAAGATTATGTAACATACGAAAGGCGGAGCATTCTAACACAAGCAAATTAATTGCTCAAAAGGATGCTCCTCAATGTAACTAGCATAAGTTATTTAAGTTACTGAATAAACATTTATTTATTTATTTTAGTTATTAATTTGTCCCTAATCAGAGTTTTAGTTGTAGTAATCAACGATTGTCTTATTGTCAACTCGATTCGCTACAAACTATTACAATGTCCAGTTTATCACAAAATAAGTAAGCTGATGTGACAGTGGGCCGGCCATTTAAGCCGTAGAACCTATACCCGATGGGGTAGACGTAAAGCGTACAAGCGTCAGAGGGGTCTGCCAGTTACCGCGGCCCCGGAACGTAAGAAAATGTGTGGGTTTTAGTCAGTACAAGTCTGATACTCCCTCCCGCTCCGCCCAAAGCGGTGGAAGTTATTTGGTGATTTCCCATTCGCAAAAATAAAACAAAAAAGGCGTACAAGCGTAAGGTAAGGGGCTTGGTAGAGCGACGATCTACGCAGACTCGCTGGTAGCAACTGGATAAGAGTTACTGTTGTCCAGCAATAGACTTCTGAATGATGATAATCACAGCACAATATTACCTAACAACTTGACATAGTCAGCAATCATCTTGGCCTGGTGTTGGTCAACCCCAGGTTGGTTGAAATGGTTGGCCAACAAATTGGTCAGCTTTCGTAAAAGAGCATCCATGTTGTTGCCTTGAGTCTTCACTGCGTGTTGGTATTGGTACATCTAGAACAAAATTAATATTTTAACTATTATATTGGCTGTTATTCTGCACACTTGTAAGGGCAACTATTTTTACATTGCGATTACCAATAACTAACCAATAACTTGAAATTTCGGAAATGGTCTCTGAAATGAATGCATTGCTTTTATTTAAAAAATATATAATAATGTATATAATAACTATTTCTTTAAATAAATTAAAAAAAATATTTAAAGAAAACAGTATTGTTAATTTATTTTGTAGTTATTTGTTGAAAATATGTGTTTATTTAATTTATATTAAATGACTAGCTGGCGCCCGCGGCTTCGTCTGCGTGATATCGAAAAAAGTATCCTATGTGTTATTCCAGACTATAATATACCTCTGAGCCTTATTTCATTTAGATCCATTCAGCCGTTTTAACGTGAAAGAGTAACATACATACATACATCCATCCTCACAAACATTCGCATTTATAATATAAGTAGGATAGGATTTTTTATACTTACAGCTGCCTCTGGACTGCGACCCAACATTCTGTAAACATTAACACAATAGTATATAATTAATTGTGCGTAATTAATATATGAAAACAAAAAAACAAGCTTCCAAAAAAACACAAAAATCTACCAGAAGTCGGTGACTCTTTGTCTGTTTTATCGATTTTTTTCCCGCCGACTTACCCTTACTTAAGCGTATTTTCCATTTTTGTGTTTGGAAGTCGTTTTTTTTCAGCATTTTAGTTCTCACACAAATACGGTATTACACCTATTTTTAAAAAGTATCTCATTTTGATCCTAGGGTCCTAGTAAACCACCAAAAAAAACAAAAACAAAATATTCAATCGATAAGTGCCATATAACTGCATTTAAATTTTACAATTTCTATTTTCGCGCGTAAAATCACAAAAACGCTTGACGCCATGTTACTCTGTGGTCATGACGTCAGCTGGGCATGTAAACAAATGCGCTGTTATTAGTCTTTCTGTTTAGTTGTATATTTCACTATAATTTAAAAATGAGTTATTACCCTTACCATTGGTGTGCTGTTCCTGAATGTAAAAACACTAGTGTTAAAACACCGGACAAGTTGTGGATTCAAGTGCCAACTGATTTAAATACAAGAAAAACTTGGTTCAAACTTGCGAGAAGGGATCCAACACAATTGTGCGAAAAATCTCGTTTGTACTTTTGTGATTGTACTGTCTCCTTTTACGAAACCGTCTTCCATGGTATTATTACTATTATTTCAATAAAAATTAAAATGTAAAGTTTTTTAATACAAAAATAACAGACGTTGCCCAGTTGACAGTTGTCACTTTTTGTATAGATGACCGTATGACGTAATAATCATGGCGGACACTGTTTCGCTTCGTAAAACAACAGACTAAAAAAGCGAAAACTTTGAAATCAATTTTAAAATTTATTTAGTTATTTTATTAACTAAATCTAACATTTTCCGACTGCTTATTGCATAAGCTATCTGAATTGTATATTTTTAGAATTTCTTTCATATAGAGTAAAATACCCTATTCTAAACGACTATTAATTTTCATTGAAACTAAAGTAAAAGAAAAATATTAAATTATCCAAGCAAACAGCTATTATAGTAATTTTTTTTTTCGGATTAACAATCATCCAATACTCTCTCCCGCTCTGGGCAGAACTGAAGGTAGTGTCAGACTTGTATTGGCTTGTTCCTTCATTTGTACTTTGTGTTCCGGGCCGCGGTATCTCTTTCCCGCAACCCCGGAAGATATTTTAACTTGACTGCCTCGTTGTAATAGCGGTAGCAAACGCGACGCGACGCTGACCATGAGGTCCTAGTTTTTCCTCACCCTCTTTCCGTTTGGATCACATCGATTTTAAAATTTTTAACCGACGATTAAAAGGAGGTTTTCAATTCGACATGTATATTTTGACGTGATAACGTCTTTAAAATCGTTTTAGTCGGGTGACATGTTCAGAAACTTGTGTCACACCAAAACCTCACGAGCGCGATCGCGCCTCACGAGCGCGATCGATCGATCGATCGCGCTCGTGAGGTTTAGTTATCACGTTAACGTCTCGATCGTAAACCTACTTTACAAACAACCAATTTTTTTTATTTATGACCACGCATAATTTTTTACTGAGAACGTCCGATTTTTAAAAAAAATTTGAATATTCAATTTTAATTCTGTCATTACAACATCTTAAGGTGAAAGCTCCAACCCACCCGCGAAATTTAAATTTTCTTACGTTTTTTGCAATTTTCAGGCCAGTGCTAGGTTGTATGTTCATTAAAATATTATTCGCGGCTGTAGTTACAGAATTATAATCAACAAAATCATCACTACAACGCTCTAAGTTCATAAAGCTGTAGGAAAGACTTTTTCTGTTTTTTTTTGTTCCTACGCCTTTATGAACTTGGAGGGTTGTATTGGTGATTTTGATGATTATAATTCTATAATTACATACGTCTTACAGCCGCGAATAATATTTTAATCAACATACAACCTAGCACTGGCCTGAAAATTGCAAAAAACGTAAGAAAATTTGAATTTCGCGGGTAGGTTGGAGCTTTCACCTTAACAATAATTTTTTGGGTCATTACCTACTTTTATTTCTACGTTATGGATCTTGTTATAAAAGCTGCTTGATTTTTTTAAACCTGTGTGTGCTCCATTCAACTCTCAAAAACATAATTGAATAAAAGTTAAATTACTGCTGAATGTGTGCTGTAAAATAATATTTACCCTGTCAAAGGGTTCACCCTTTTTTTTTGCGGAACGGAAATCATCAAATAACTTCCCCCGCTCTGGGCGGATCGGAGGGGAGTGTCAGACTTGTACTGACTAAAACCCAGCCATGTTCCTTCTATTGCCCTTTATGTTCCGGGGCCACGGTATCTCTTTCGAACAACCCGCAACCCCGGAAGGGATATAATAAATAAAATCACAAAATCCACTACAGGTGTGGCTATTCATTGTTCACCTGTCCTTATTATATAACTCTCATTATTTTTTGCGGCATCGGTCGGAGGGACACGACCGAGTCGCATTGTTATTGGGTTTATCCACAGATATAGATAGACATAGATAACGCAAGGGTAACTACTACGCGTGCCAGTTTGCGTGCCAAACTTGATCAAAAATCGCAAGCTGCTACTTACGCGCTCAGTCTGCGTCGGTGTGCCACTAGTTGGACGTCAGATATCAAATTTAAAATAGTTAATTTCGTGTAATAAATTTGTAAAAACTTTCGTCAATCACTAAATAGACGTCACTTCACTAAAATATAGTGCATGAGACGTCATAGTAGGTAGTCAAAATATGGCACGCTTCGTTTTCATACAGATCGTGATACTTGCGTTATCTATGTCAATCTATATCTGTGGGTTTATCCATCAATTTCTCAAAAGCAGACACGGACTCTGGGTTTGTGGCCGACTAATAAGAAAAGTAAAAGGCTCACCCCTATTAAACATTATTGGCAAAAGTGCAGATAGGCTGCCCTGCCTGTACCTATACGCATTTCATAGCATAGAAAACAAATGACTTACGTCAGTAAATCAGTCAGTTCTGTGATTTTTCCCTCATTTTGTAAGAAAGCAATGTAGTGGTTGAGAGCCACAGGTCTTGATGATAGCAGCTCATATACTAGCTTCTTGTTTAACGTCTGGATCAGGAAGAGGACCACCTGGAAAAGAGAGCAAACAGAAAAGTTTGGTTTAACAAGTTTTGTTGATAAAGGGTCTACATAATATCAGCCGTTCGGATCAATCTTCAGGTTAAGCTGCGCTTGTCTGGGTAGTCTGTGAATGGGTGACCATCTATTACATACCGAGTTTCCTCCATGGACAAGGACTCCGAAGCAAGCTTAATTCATTTTTAACCGACTTCAAAGATAGGAAGTGGTTCTCAATTTAACTGTATTTTTTTGTGTGTTACGCAATTTCTCCGTAAGTATTTAGGCTATTTTTTTTATAATCGAAGGTGTATCCTCCAGAAGAGGTTCCATTGTCAATTTTATCTATCTCGCTTGAGTAATCCATGAGTTATCTTCTACAATACATGTTTTTTCTTTTACTTCATGTGAATAAATATTTAGAAATGGAAAATGAATACTCAATAAGAAATTATGTTTTGATGGTATCTACCATCATACCATAACTTAATATGCTGAAATAAAAACATTTTTGCAAAACAAAAAATTACCGACTTCCTAAAAAAACACAAAAAATGGTAATAAGATTATTTCCGGAAGTCGCTGGCAATAAAATTTATGAAAAAAAAACAAAATTCACCGACTTTTTAGTTCGAGTTAGTGCTGGGTAATTTAATGATACTCCTTGGAGCGACTGCCTGTGTGACCTCCTACTACGATGCTAGTGCTGGTTATTATAATGATACTCCTTGGAAAGACTGGTTGTCTGACTTTTGTAAAGATTGTCAAAGATATACAAATGACAGCCCTGACAGCTTTTGAGCTTAGCATGGCAGTATAATGAACTCAAAACTTACAGTTAGCACAGCATTCCCATCACCAATAGCAAGGGCTCCATCCAACAGTTCAGTCTTACTCCTCATGCTGCGGTGGACATGCAAGGAACAGCTTCGGCCAAGAGTCAATCTCTGGAGGGTCATGGGAACCGTCTCCTCTGGTTCCTGCTTGGTTTCTTTTGAAGGATCCTTGCCTGATTGTGCTAGTAGGACTGGAAATGAAAGAAATCAAAATTTTAATGCATAGTCTAATGTGCTGGAAGTCCAGAAATTTTAAATCATGTGATTTTAAATTTAAAAAATCACAATTATGATTTCAATTCCTTCATTCTCATTTCTAAAGAAGTATTTTTAATCATTTCTACAATGTTGGTGACACACATCATTGCAAATATGTTGGGACACACTAACTCACAAAGAAAATACATTTGGCACATGCCACAAGTGCACACAGCACCAACAAACATAACAGTATTTTTTTATCTAATAGATTCTAACTTACAAGCAAGTCAGAGCAAATCAGATTGTAAAATTCTCAGTTGTGACAACTGAGGATCACTCCCCCCCCAAACAGTTAGTTATAGTTACCGGCACGGTTCTTGAACGCTGACCTTCACTTGCGCAGAAGTGAGTTATTGGGTCCCTTTGGTGGTATGAAGTGAGGCGTGGGGGCGGGGAAAGTGCAGTGATTGGCCCGTAGCGCATCGCATCATAGACGTCACTCGGGATTCGTTCTTTTCCTGCTGCATGTACCTCACGACGACGAGTACAATTCCGGCCAATTTAATAGACAACATTTTTAAATTATGTTATTCAAATATTTTATGTGATTTTTTATTAAATATACCGTTGGAATTATAATCAAAGGTGATATTTATCGAAAGCAAAACGGGGAAAAAAATAATGTCAGTTTGTAATTAGCAAAACTATTTTTCATTCAATTATTTTATTTGTACTTGTATCGAAATGTACTATATTCAATAGATAAACTTTTTATCTACAACAAATAAAATCCGAAGTCAAAAATGCTAACAAAAAAAAATACGTAGTAGTTTTTTTTAGTAATTTTTGACAAACTACAAGAACTAAGTTATAATTTAGAAACACTTGTTAATTACTTACTTCTTTGATCTCAATTTCCATTTCTCAATTTAATGAATCATTATTTAATCTTTCTTTCAGCCATAGAACCAGTAAGAAATTACGTAGGTAACTTAGAAAAAATAAATAATTAACGGGCGTGCGTTTTATTTGCCATATGTGTACGATGCGCAAAGCGATCCCCACCCTTCCGCCGAGCGCTCAAGATCCGTGCCGGTATCTGTAGAGTTGTACCTAAAAGTACACCCAAATTTCGCCAGTTATGTTTAAATCCCTTGTAGTAGGGGGCAAGCCTATTGCACACTCCGTGACTGTTTCTAAGCAAATCTAATGGAAAAACTTTGCCGACCCACTTGCTTAGCAGTTGTGCTTGCAACCACACAAACAACAAGGCAGTCCGTTGAGGAAGTGAGGTTTAGGAACCTCAAAAAATCATCATTCGGCGGTTAACAATAAGCTCGGTAGAGTGACAATTTCTGCAGGATGGCTAGCAACTGGATGAGAGTTGCCATTGAGTCAAGTGCATTGAGCACCTACTGCATGCTTATGATGATTTTGTAACTTACTCAGATCTAATACTTTAGAAGACACCAGACTGTTGAGTGGTACAGCTGCTGACTTGACAGTGGTGATGCTGAGATTACTGAAGATGCTCTCCTCATTCTGTCCCGATGACTTCTGACCGATGGCCAGGATCTCTTGCGTTGATAACTGGAAATAAGTAATTAAACTGATTATGAACTAGTTAAATGGTTGGAGCATGAGCAATATAACCTTTACTTTTGGTTTTTAAACGTCCAGTATCCTGGCTGAGTTTGCAAACAGTTTAAATTCACATACACACACACACATGTTTGTGTCACAACAGTCCAATAACACTAGCTAATAGCTAGGTAGCCAGTGATATTTGGACTGCTGAGCTGAGGCAGAGTGCTCTTCAAGTGTTTTCTCGTGTCTGTGTGCGAACCTAGTTCATAATCTACAAGACAGGTTGACATATGAAATAGATCTTTGAAGATTTGATTTTTCTTAATTTTATGGCTCTTTTGTACATTTCACAAACTCATTCACTGCCACATACCAGCCAACAGTTGTCAGAAATGTAAGGAGTTAAGGAGGCATTTTTTCAGCTATAGAACATACCATGATATCATGGGCTGACAGAATACAGTAACAAAGTACCTAACAATTAAAGAATTCAAAAGTTTGTAAGCTATTTATTAAATTTGTGAGAAAGATCTAGGTTGATTTGAAATGAAGATAAAACACTCAGTTTTAATTTTGTTATACCCTCAATTCCTTGTTTACATTTAGTTAGGAATAAGTACAAAATAATTAATACTTAGTAAAATTGATGCCAGTACCTTATTCCTGTTATACAACTATTACTTATAGAAAGACATGCAGTAATAAAACAGTGATGACGAAATTAATAATTACATAGAGATTTATAATAAATTGAATTTACGTACCACATCATCATCAAAACTGAACGCTTTGGCCTTTGTTTCACTTGTATTCCAATAGTCGTCGTCTTCCATAGTCACAAAATAAGTAATTTTTAATAATTTCGACTTGCAATTTGTAAACAAACAAGTTTTCTAGAGTAGTTGTCAATGTCAAATTAATATTCCAATTCCAATTTTAAAGTAATGGCTCCATCGTTTTATCGATGATTCTGCCAATGTCAAGGTTGGAGGAAACAAAGTGTAAATTAATATTCAAAGGAAAATACGCATATACGTCAAGTCCATGACATTGACAGCTTGCGTTTCGTTAATTACTTTGCGTAGAATAAAAAAATCATAATTCGCCATTTCTTTTCATGAAAGCCAAAGAACATCTATTCTATGATCACACCCGGTTGATGGCAAATATTACTAGCTATTATTACTTGGTAGCAAACTTCTATGGACCTTGGTCCATGAGGCTTTGTTGATTCTGCGATACTCCAACTAATTGTTGTGCTTTTCCAAATCTCATGGAAATCGTTTTAAAAAGAGAATTAAATTCTTGTTTTTATTTTAAAAGAAAAACTAATGACTAATAAACAAGTTAGCAGACATGTCCCATTGTTTGCCAGAAAATGAAAATCAAAAGTCATTTATTCAAATAATACGGATAATTAGCGGTTTTTGAACGTCATTACATAAGACAGTCCCCCAAAACGACAACCCTTCGCCACTTCCTAGTGTTTAGCTGGGAAGAAGTGGCGGAACAAACTCCCAGCAACACAATTGCCTGAAACGGTTTGAAAAACCATATTTTATACAATAACTAGCTTTTGCCCGCGTTAAATTCGGGGTAACACAGTTCCCCTTTCCTGATTTGTAGGTACCTGCTACCTGTAGATTTTGCCCTTGCACCTTATGTATTCTAAAGCTAAGTTTTCCATTTTCTTCCCTCTTTCTTTCTCCAAGGTTTCAACTATCTCTGTACTAAAAATCATCAAAATAGGTTTAGCCATTTACGTGTGAAGACGTAACAAACTTAGGTACTTTCGCTTTTATAATTTACTAGCTTTCGCCCGCGGCTTCGCTCGCGTTAAATTCGGTATAACACACCAAGCAGACCTGCAGTTTTTGCTCTTGCGCCTGATTGATTTGTAATAGCAACGCTAAGTTTTCCCTTTTCTTCCCTCGTTCTCCCTCATATCCCACTTTTTTTAAATAAAAATTAGCCTATGTCCGTCTCCTGGTTCCCAACTATCTCTGTACCAAAATTCATCAAAATCGGTTTAGCCTTAAAGCGTGAAGAGGTAACAAACAAACAAACAAACAAACAAACTCACTTTCGCTTTTATAATATTAGTAAGGATAAGGATTAGTAAGGATTTCCAAGGTCCTCATTATAATTTTGAGCAATGCCACTTATTCGCTAGCACACATCAATATAACAAAAAAGGTAATTAAACATTGAGAATATACCTACTCAAGCAAAATAAAAATAATGATATATCTAAGTTAAACCATAGATAATGAGTGAACTCGCGTAGATGTGCAATGTTGGAATACGAACATATTAACTCTAGATAAAAATTCAATGATTTACTAAGACCATCGCAGTAAAATATAGAAACAATCCAAGTTCTATTAAACAGTTATTTACACTTGGCGGCAAGACAATATCTTCTCGACTGTAATCTCTGAAGGGGTAAACAGACATATCCAATCGTATGGCAAGTTCTTCAACAAGCTTTAGAATGATGCATGTCTCAATTACCGACGCTCCATGTATGTCCTGAATTAGAAAATTTTGTTGTCAATAATAACACAATATAGCACTTAATTTTTTTCTTCCGGCGTCGAATGGCATAATGTCTTTAACAAAAATAAAAACAAACGTTTAAAAAAAAAGAAATAGCCTTAAAATGATCTACGTCTCAATTAACTATTCTTTGTGTATTTCTTTAATTAGAAGAATTTGTTGTTAGTGATTACATAAATGGCGTTTAGGTACTTTTTTCTCACAGCGGCGATTTTGATATGTCCGTTAAAAAAACCCGTGTTTTAATTAGCTTTGTATTTTTGTAACAATGTAGGTACATGTATGTGTCAATCATCGACACTCTGGGTAGGTGTATTAAAAAATATTTTTTAGTTTATATTTTATCAATCTACATGTCACATAATGCCACACACGCCATTCCATTTTTTTTATTCTCTATTTGAAAATCGAATACTCAGGAGTATTCGAACGTATTTGCAAACCAGCCAGCACTGTCAAAGGTTTAATCAATGTTATCAGACCTCTAAAGTACCTTACAAAGTACAGTCAGCATCAAAAGTCGATGAACACATACAGATTTTCAAAATCACTGTGCATTATATCACCCATAAATCGCTCAACAAGATAGAGCGCCAGTATTGAATGAACATCATTAAAGTTCAAAATTAACTGAACACTACTCGTCAAAGGTAACCGAACACCATTTTGTCAAAAATTGCCGATCGTTTATCCGAAATTATCTTAACATTCAGTTTTGCAAAAGTCACTGAACAATATAAAATACTTGTTTTGGTTTTCTAGTGTAATCACGGCAACGTCCAAAAATAACTTAACATCATAAAGAACAAAAGTTACTGAACATTACTTTGTTTCGGATACGTAGCGTGTAAACTTTTACTAATACTATCAAAAGTAGCTGAACTGCAAACTAAAAATGTGCGCGTTACTATCTTCAGAGTTTTAAAACCAATCTTGTCCTATCCAAACTAAATCATGTAAAAAAATAAATAATGGATAGATCTTTTCTACCAACCTACTTGGACCGATTGAAAATGCATAAAAAAAGGATGTCAGGCAGCTGTCAACGCCTCTTTTTCTTTTTTGGTTTAAAAACAAAAGACGACAGAAGAATATGGTGTCACTTATCAATTGCGCTTTAGTGACAAATAAACATTATAATGCCATTTAATATTCATATTGGTATTACGTCGAGTTTGAAATGGGATTGATAGCTGTCACACGTGCTGGAGAGATATTTAATTTCTAAATTAAAAAAAATATTAACTGTATTGATTTATCGAACCATTTATTTTAATTTCGTTGATAATAAGTAAAAGGGTGGTGATTTGCATTTGCATGTGTATACTTATTTTAAATAGGTACCAAACACATATACGTACCGAAATACACACACCTAAAACGCAAAAAATATTTCATTTTGTTCAGGGACTTTAGAGACAAACGATGGTATGCTATTTTGGTCAAAAAATTGTTCAGAGACTTTAAAGACGAAGAATGTTATGCTTTTTTAACTATAACTTTGTTTAGTGACTTTTGAAAAGTGATGGTCACCTACTTATGCCCTTTTATGATAATCATTCATTTCTGGCGCTTGTCATGTTGATCGATTTAGGTGTAATTCGGTGTACAGTGATTTTGAAAATCTAAATGTGGTCATTAACTTTTGATGCTGACTGTACCTTAAGTAAAGTACCTACCTTATTATTTTTTATTTTTTTAAATAGATGTTGCTCCACACTAGGAATTTCTCCTGTATCGTGGGTGCGTTTACAAACATTTAAACTCACATACACAAACAGCCAGGCCCGGAACAACTATCTGTACGCCATACAAATATTTGTTCCGTGCGGGAATCGAACCCGTGACACGCAGCGCAGCATTCGATCGCTCAGCCACTGCGCCAACCGCGTCAAGTATTAAGTAGGTATTAAACTACGGGGTTTAGTTAAACTTGGTAAAAGCAGATAAAATCATAAAAATAAATCATCTACAGTCTTCACCAAATTTTTAATGGGTTCGGTGCAAATGATTCACGTCATTTCAGTTAGTGGCAAACTGAAATTACAGATCTGTCAGATAAAACTACAAGTTGGAAAACAGAAAAGAGAATTGACTATTCAGTTCAGCAGTCACTGATTCTTGAATTTGAAAATTGGATTTACTTTTCGGAGGCTGACTAACCAAACTTTGTTGTATCAATAAGAAAAACCAATTTGTCAAGTTATCTTATCACAAATTAGTTTTTCTTATTTTTACATAAGAATATATTTATCTTCAAACCGGAATACGATGCACCCAATGTTGACTCATTTCTCCTGAGAAGACTTGTCCGATCTAGAAAAAAGATCTTTAAGTACTTAGATTTATATGTGACAATAAAGTTCATGGCTACAACAAAAACCAGAGAAAACTTCTCTAATATTATTTTGGTCTTATGACCAACATGAACATTAAAAAAACCGGCCAAGAGCGTGACGGGCCACGCTCAGTGTAGGGTTCCGTAGTTTCCCGTCCGTCACAATAAGTGTTCTTTACCACGGTAGGTCATGAAAGCACGGAAAATCTTAACATCGACTTTTAAAAAAATGACGTCATTACGCAACGCCATCTATCGAACCATTTATGAACTGGTTTTTACCTTAACATTTTGATGGTGTTAAAAAATGAATTTTAGTTTTGTTCTAAATTGCCTTAGCATGTTCTTGATAGCAGTTCTATGTAGTTATAAGATACCGCCAACGCCAAGGAGAGACCAACCGAACAATTCGGTAATACCCGATCCAATGTAATAAGTACCTACAGCGCCATCTCTCGGGGAATTGGGTTACAAAGACGTGCAAGGAGGTAATTTTGGATTGCAAGAACCGATATCAATAATTCTTTTTTTGTTTGAAAAAAAAATACGTTCAGGATAATAAAATATGTAAACGAAGTTAAAAAAATGCTTGCATATACGATTATACTACAAACTTAGTCCAGAAATTATTTTGTACAACTTTTTGTCTTTTTTGTAGAAAAACTGTTGTGTCAATCAAGTTCAAAATAATTTTCCTAGAAAGTCCTTATAAAGGTCTACTTTTCAGATTTTTTTCATATTTTCTAAACTTATGGTTCAAAAGTTAGAGGGGGGGACACATTGTTTTTTACTTTTGGAGCGATTATTTCCGAAATTATTGACATTATCAAAAAATGATTTTAGTAAACCCCTATTCATTTTTAAATACCTTTCCAACAATATATCACACGTTAGGGTTGAAATTTAAAAAAAAAACACTTCCCACTTTACATATAGGGTGGCTACCCTAATAAAACATATTTTTCCAATTTTTATTCTACCACTTTGTCGGCGTGATTGATATACATATTGGTACCAAATTTCAGCTTTCTAGTGCTAACGGTCACAGAGATTAAGCGAGGACGGACGGACGGACAGACAGACATGGCGAAACTATAAGGGTTCCTAGTTGAGTACGGAACCCTAAAAACAGACACATAGTGACATAAGTGCTGAGTTTACCTATTAAATTTTGACATTTCCAGCCATTTACATTATACGTATAAGAAAGTAGCCGTTTAAAAAGCAAACGAAAATCTACTTGTTTGAAATAAAAAAGACGTACCTATCTATGTTAATAATATTTAACGTAACACATAAAACGGCCCTGTTTGAAAAAGCTTTGTTGGTATGGCATTAAAAAATTACATAAAGATACCTATTGACATTGAAAAACCTAAAACCAACAGAAGTCGGGGTGTTCTGCACATAATCGGGCGGGAGGCGCGCCCGAGTGTGTCTCGTAATTGAATGGGAACGAAGGAGGTGACCGGACGGAGGGAGAGAACCTCAAACCAACCCAGCCGCCTCGGGAGACACTCCGGCGTCGGGTCCCGCGAGACGATCCCGGCCACCGTAGATGCGGGTCTGTGGGGTAAAAATCAGGGTGTCATGTCAGCAAATCTGAGGGTCCAGTCAGGGCCACTGCCTGCCGGGACTGCGGGATCTACCACGGCCCTGGAATACAAAGGGCTGAAGAAGGAACATGGATCGGTTTTTTAGTCAGTACAAGTCTGACACTATCTTCCGCTCTGCCCAAAACAGGAGATGTCATTTAATTTTGATGATTTCCCGTAAAAAAAGGTTTGAGTTTGTTGGATGATGGTTCACTAGATTTTTTACCGTTTAGAACTGATGATAATCAAAATCGGTCAAAGTAAAAAATGCGTAGGTACTTTATCCTTGCCTGGGTTTAAAACGTAAAAAAAAATATCTAGAAACTCGTCGATTCAGCTTTATCAATGTTCAAAATTATGTTTTTTCAATGTCTTACGCCCGGTTCTAATAAACAGAAAACGATTCGTTTTGCTTACGGATAGTAGTATTTTGACATAAGTTCTATGGGACGTATGTCAAAATACAACTGTCCGTAAGCAAAATGAGACGTTTTTTGTTTATTGGAACCGGGCGTTAGTCAGATCTTCCTGACTAAAATATTGCCTGGTCTTCAAAAATGTTTAGGATCTCTGAGTTTGTTTCCGTATTTTTAGTCAGAAAAGAAGAGGACGTCACGTAGTTAGCCAAAACATTTTTTTTGACGTCGCGTCGTGTAAAAATTATTTTATTTTAATTAAAAAGTTATATATGGCCTATCCTTTACGGCAAGCCACTATGGAGATAAAAAAAAATGTTTATTTCAAAACTTATAAATACTTCGAAATATGTTTTTAGGAATTTTGAATTTGGAGATGGTGAGACGAACTAGACAGCTTCCGCCAGGACTTGAAAGAGGTCGTAATGCTTTGTAAACTCTAATCCAATACAACATCATAGAGTTAACCGATATCAGTGATTTCATAATGAAGTCAAGATACCTGTTCTCTTTATCTTTCCGCTATGAGATTTTTCTCCACCCTATTATCATCTTCGATAGCGAATATTGATAGTGGTTCCGTATAACAGTTAAAGTGTGTTAAGTCAATATACGTAGAGATTCACAGCTTGACATTAGCGTAGGTACCCCAAGCCTTGCCGCAGCTTCAAATCAACCCAGCCACCGCGGGAGACGCTCCGGGCGTTAGACGCTGCGAGACGACACCTGACCACCATGGATGCGGGTCTGTCAACGACGCGATAGTGTTCCACGCGTGCCTCAATAAGATGCGCCCGAGGCCCGGAGCGTCTCCAGCGGCGGCGGCAAGTTTGGTTTGAGGTTATCTCCCTCAAAAGCCCGGCTACCTCCTTCGCTAGCATAACTGCTTCGCAAAAATGACCGCTTCCCATTCCCTCTCGCTCCTTAAAAAATACCCTTTGTTTATTTATTTTTATTTGAGTACTTATTTATTTAACTATTTATGTACACACAGTAAACCAGACAGGATAAAAACATATAAAATTTTAAGTACAAAGGTACTGCTTATTTCTTAAGAAATTTCTGCCAGCAGACCTGCGAAAGGAGATTGGAGAACGAAATGTAGACGATAGTGTGTGAGAGAGTACGAGAAAATATATGTGTGTGCCTTAACATGGCCTTAACCTATATAACTTACATATATAAGTAAATATTAATAAATACTTTTATAAATGCATAATGCTTTAATATAAATACATATATTACGATTAAGAGGACAGGTAATGCTCTTTCACTCTGTTTTTAAATAGGGAAATGGAGGACTTTAAATCGCGAATGCTATGGGGCAGTGAGTTCTACAACTTCACAGCGTTGTTATTAACTTTCACTAATCTTCTTCATATGACCAAAAACGAGATGATTTCTTGTATTTACCAAGTAACTCTAAAAGACTAAAAGTTTTATTCATAGTAAAAATGTGATAAAATAAGCAATAAAGGTGTGAGCATCATACAGTTATCTCAAACTATTCAATGCGGTGTGCGAAATAACGACGTTACTTTTATTTTTGAGAAATAAATAATAAAATAACTATGGATGACGAAGTTAAAACAAGTTTAGGAAAACAATATTTGATAGCAACATGTTGTAAGTAGTTTTTCAATACATTTCCCCGAAAAGTGGCGCTGCACTTAGATTAGGTTCAACATGCAATGTATTTCACACATGTGCTTTTTTTCTCATTGATCGCAACGTGGGCTTTATTTTTTTCTGATTTAACAAAAGATAGAACAATAAACAACTGTTCATGTATGGTCAATGTATGGTCGGCGGTGTTTTTTTTAATAGTAAAGAGTCGTAGGTTTTTTTATTATAAAAGCGAAAGTGAGTTTGTTTGTTTGTTACGTCTTCACGCCTAAATGGCAAAACCGATTTTGATGAATTTTGACACAGATATAGTTGGGACCCTGGAGACGGTCATAAGCTATTTTTTTAAAAAAAGATTGAGTTATGAGAGAGAAAGAGGGAAAACAAGGAAAAACTTAGTATTGCTATTACAATAAATAAGGCGCAAGGGCAAAAACTACAGGTAGCAGGTACCTGTAAATCAGGAAAGGGGAACTGTGTTACCCCGAATTTAACGTGAGCGAAGCCGCAGGCAGAAGCTAGTAATATTATCTCATGGTGTAAGATTATGTGAGTTGTAGAACATGACATACACTACGTTGCGTGATGAGATCAGAGTACAACAGTAACATTATTTAAATTTCACTTCACTCGCTACGCTCGTGATGATTTAATCCTATGTTCCTTCGGTTGCTTGGGACTCAACAAAAAAAAATTACTCGCAGCAAAAAATATGCTTTGCTTGATTGTTGCACAAATAATTATTTCACCTTAACAGCTCAAACATGTAGATTTTGCAGCGTGACAACAGTTAGCAAAATGCAATTTTGTTCAATGCGAAAGACAGTAACATTTTAAATTTTCAATCAAGAGAGTCGCGCATAGTCATTGTTGCGTTCGGAAACGCGTAATAAACTGAAATTGAAAGACATCTTGTAAAATAGAAAATTATTTTTTTCCGTTTTCGGTTCTAGCAGCCAATCTTAGCGGATATTAGCTTTTTGCGCGGGAGGTATTAGGGTTGGACCTCATCTGGCAGCACGGAATCGCATTTGTTCCGTCTGTTCTACCACGTGCTGCAGTATGCTGCCGCATGCGAACGCTGTCGCATTCCGCAGACAAAAAAGGCGATCGCACGCGTAAGTGATCGGCGGTGAAAGGATGCGTTAGCATGCTATCGCGCGCTTCAGCGTTCCGGAGTCTCCCTGCCTACCATTGCATTTTGTCCGTGATGCCGATCGCCTCGAGGATTCCGCCGCGTGCTATCGCATTATGCTTTCTGTCTCGGTCTAGCAAATGGCAGTTCTAAGCGACAGAAAGAGAAAGGGCGACGGAAAAAGGCGATTCCGTGCTGCCAGATGTGGTCCAACCCTTATAGGGTAAAAGTGTGTGCGCAGGCGCAGGTGCACTCTCTGTTCCCTCACTCTCATAGTCTAATGGAACGACAATCCTACACGATCGGAGAGAGATTAGGCGCAGGACTAACGTGTTTTCTTATGTACGGGGATATAAATTAAAAATAGAATAAATAATGGCCCTAGTGATAATTAATTGATTTATCAACGGCCAATCGCATCAATAGACTTCTGCAAAATTTGACATGTCGATGATTGTAACTGTTCTAGTTCAGCTTGATACTAGCTTCTCAGGCTAGCAGACTTACTTTCGCGTTCTCATCATTCTCCAATACATTTCTCTATTATTTTATTTTGTTTCCGGCTTCCATACTTCTCAATTACTCGACATCTCAGCTGTCACCCCGTTTGCTGTTAATGCCAACCATATCATTCACCTTTATAAACGCCTAATTATTTTGTAATTTCAGTATACCTAGGACAGTTTTGCGTGGGGTACACAATGGGATGGACGGCACCAGTTCTGCCCAAATTGCAGTCGCTGGATGAGACACCCTTGGGAGAAGTCATCACTGATCCAGAATCAGCTTGGATTGCATCCATTTCTTATATTGGGCTTATTGGAGGTAAAAAATATTTAGCGAAAAGTACAATTTGATGGTAATCACAGATTTGGAAACGAGAAAAATGGTGTTCCATACATTTGGCTCGAGTAGGTAATAAATGTAGTCTGATTTTTTTTGCACGATCTTGATGATCTCACTGATAAAGTTTTATAGCATAACTAGCTTCCACCCGCGACTTCGTCCGCGTGGCATAGTTACTTTGGGCTAACGCTAACTTAAACCCGCGTGATGATAAAAAAAACCATCTCTCCCCTTTTCTTCCCTCTTATTCCCCCTTTTCGCACTTTTTTTAGCTTATGTACGTCTCCAGGGTCGCAACTATCTCTATGCCAACTTTCATTAAAATCGGTTAGGCCAGTTAGGCGTGAAGACGTAACAAATAAACAAACTCACTTTCGCTTTTATAATATTAGTAAGGAAGTAAGTATGTAAGCACAACGACGAATCAAGCAACAAAAACCAGTTTATTCGGATCTGTCGCTGTACGTGAAATGTGTACAAATCGAGGCCTTTACCTAGTTTTCATTCCACATCTTGCCTGTAAGATCAATAATACCCAAAATTATTCTCTTTCCAGGTCCTTACATTTCTGGCTATCTCTGCAACGTGGTAGGCAGAAAACCATGCCTTTACGTTGGTGCTGTCATATTCGCACTGTCAAACACTTTGCTGGCAGTTGCCAAATCTTTGGCTCTAATCTACGTCGCCCGAGTTCTTGTTGGCGTGGGTATCGGAGTGTTGTTTGTCACAAATCTCGTCTATATTGGAGAAATGGCGTGAGTCATAGCAAGCTGATATATATTATCATGAAGAATTCGGTGAAAAAGAAGTTTCCCGTTTTCTTTTCTCATTGCTAGTTTCATTTTCCTTCACTATCAGCTTATCATATACTAAAAAACAGCAAATCACCGTACCCTTTAAGGCGAATAGAATTAACGCATTTGACGTGATGAGAATGAGATCTAACTCTCTTACTAACATCCCTACAAACCAGAAACAGTAGCAACTAACCCTCGGCAACCGGATTAAACAACAAAATAATAGAATAAAACACATTAATATACATATAAATATAATATGATAAACACAATTATAGAACAGAATAATAGAAACTACACTCAATAGGAAAAAATTACACCCTCCCCCAAGCCGACAGGTCATCGTGGGGGAAAACGACCAACACCCTCTAAGGATAGATAAACAAAAATGATTAAAACTTGCGAAATACATGGAAATCCTTAGAGGAGGCCTTTTTCGAAAGACAAGCTGTTATGAGGAGAGAGAAACCGAATATGTTTTTAGTTAATTTTTTTTTAAGTTATATATCTTAAGTAATGTTTAGTTATGTAAGTTAAAACTTTAACAGCAATAAAGGCTTATCTTATCTTATCTTATATATTATCATGATCAACTGAAGTACCTAGTAACTATGCATAAGTACTTATTGTATAGACATCGCACAAAAGAGAGGTTTGGATGGAGAAACGAGAGGTGCTTTGCCAAGCAATGGTACACTTGACTAGCCAGCAAAAAAACGAAGTGTAGTTTTAACCTGTGAGAGAAAAAGACAGAGTAAAACAGGACGTCTAGCTGCATCTATTTCCCATATTGAAGTATTTGGTGCTGTTCCACTAAAGATTGGGCAATTAGTATTGATAGATGCTGCTGAAAGTGCAAAATCTACTTTTGGGCTGATTCAATTTTGATCGCCATCGACAAGCTAAGAAAAAGTAACAACATTAAACAAAATGCTATCAACTTCTTCTTCCAGATCAACAAGAGTACGAGGTACATTGTTAACACTGACAGGGTTCTCAAATACATTGGGTATTGTGACAGTGTACTCAGTAGGACCGTATGTATCATATGCAGCAATCAATTGGATAGCCACGGCTTTAAATGTAATTCAGCTTACTGCTTTATTCTTTATTGTACCTGAAACTGCTGTTTATCAAGTTATGAAGGGTAAGTTTTAATTTCTTTTAGACGTTATGACAATCATGCATATGATTTCTATCAATTTAATTTAATTTCATTAACGTTATTTTTACTGCAAGAAAAAAAAATTAAAGAAACATATCAGATTTAATAATATTAAACTAAATTAAAAAGCTATAACTAAATTTTGAGCTTGGATAAAGGATACAAAACACTTAAATTGAAATAGACTAGAGTAATTCGTGGCAGAATAATAATGGGATGGTTTACAATTCCATCCATTACCCCATACATATTTCCTTCATTTGCGAAGGAAACATCGATAAATGGAAAACTGGGAAGATTCAGAACTCAAAAGAGTTACCAGTCCCGACAGATACAGATAGGTGGAAGTCTTTGGCAAAAAGTGAAACTTTTTTTCACGTTAAGACATTTAGACGTCCCTATTCCACGGCCGACCGTAACGGGACATGCAACACACAGACGAAAAAGTTAGAGACGATGTAATAAAAGTTTTACTTTAAAATATATCATGTGTAAAATATAATGTCTTATTTCAGGCAATAAACAAGAAGCAATGGCCAATCTCACATTACTTGGCAGACAAGATGACATAGATGAAATAATTGCACAAGCTAATGAAAAGCCAAAACCAAAAATGGCTCAACTAACTGAAATGTACACGATCAAGGCTAACAGAAAAGCTGCGATTCTAATAATAACATTAAATATTTTAGTTCAATTCAGCGGTATGATTATTGTTACCGCCTTTATTACGGTGATTTTTGGTCTGTCTGGATCAACTATAGACTCTCATATATCTACTATGATCATCGGTGCTACTCAAGTGGTTGCATCGATTATTGCTCCTGTGCTTGTCGATAGAACTGGAAGAAAGATATTGTTGTTGGCATCTTCTGCAGTTTGTTCATTAAGTTTGGTAAGATCATCTTTGTTTTTGTGAACTTCAAAAATATTTTCTTATGCTCTAGGTTTAAGAGTTTTTATTCAATTGTTTGATTTATCTCACCATCTACCTGGAATTTGCGTTCAACTGACTCGTTCAAATGTTTCATCAGCCATGGTGTCTGTATTATTTTGTGCTCAGTTGCTTTGATTTTTTTCATTCCTTTTTCAGGCCACTCTTGGAATATACTTTCATTTGTACTACTCTGGTCACCCACTCGCTGACGACTTGCAATGGCTTTCGCTAGTATCAGTGATGATATTTTGTATTGCATATGTCAATGGTAAGTTCTTTTAACGGATGTATGTGTGTGTCTACTTGTCGTATCGTTACGCTTAAAAGAGTGAAGCAATTTTGAATTTTTTTCGTTGTTTTAAAGGTGATTTTTTCGAGGGTATTATAACATATTTTTTTTGCAATTTAAATTGAAAGGAAAAGGAAAAACAAGTCAGTAGAAGCATACCTAAATAAACTATTTAACTAATGTAGAAGAAGAAAGCTGTGTACTTAAGTCCGGTCCACAGCGAGTCTGCACCAAGGGTTGGCTATTAGCCCTTACCTCTTCTTCGTCTTCGTCCATTATCAACTTCCTGTTGATAATGGACGCTCTCACATCGGACATTCAGGAAGGGGATATCCATAGTGCATGCTGTTTGTCGATGACATTAAGAATGTTGAGATGGATGTGTGGGTGGGGTGATAATAACGGAATGATTTTTAATCTGTAAAAAAATAAATTAAGGAATTAGTATATTAGAGGAAGATTAAAAGTTGCACCTGTTATAAAAAACAATAAAGGGAGTTGTTTATCTTAGTATGTAATAAGGAGGGACAAAATGCATACAATGTGACTAAAACAGTGATAGACATATTTATTTGATAACATTCGTATCTATCACTGTTTATGAAGGGAAAAGAAGGCCAAAGAAAAGATGGATGGATTGTTTAAGAAATGGTATGAAGGAGAAAGGATTAACTGATGCCGTTGCGTGTGACAAAATAGCACAAGAATGGGACAAGAGCTGGAAGATGATGATCAACTGTTATATTTATTAAAAACAAAAAAAGCAAATAAATAAGAGCAAGACAGCTACGACTTTAATATTTCCATCGCCTTCTTTCTTCTTCTGTTTGTTGAAAAGGGCTGTGTACGCAGATCCAGATTGGGCCCATCCAGAAATGGCAGAAATGGCGTTACATCAATGGTTTGGGACAAACATCATTATCTGCTTAGTCTAACCGGATGCTGCTGAATGCCAGTATTTTGCAACGACTGACTATCTGACCTCCACAACCCAGTTAGTACTGGGAAATAAGATAACCGCTAATAAAAAGGTTGTCCGTGGTTCGGGTTCTCCGCCTATCTCTAACGACTGTCAAAGATCTACAAACAACAGCTAGGACCAAAAGCTTATCATCTTTTCCGAGGACGAACCAACAATTTTGACAGTATTGATATGCTGCAAAATACTTTCTTCAAATAACGCTCTTCTTTCTCGCCAGGTATGGGCATCATCCCCTCCACATTCATCGGTGAAATGTTCACGGACACCTGCAGAGGCTTCGGTGGCACGTTTACGATCACCATCGGCTGGGTGTTCGGCTTCGGAGTGACAACAGCATTCGGTTACTTGCTACCAGCATGGGGTCCTAGTGTAATGTTTTATATATTTTCCAGCGCCTGCGCTATAACGTTCTTTATAACTATATTTTTTGTGCCTGAGACAAAGGGAAAGAGTCTTTTGGAAATTCAAGAGCTCTTGAGTAAATAATTGTCTATGAACTTGTGATATTATTATTAAATATTTTATAATTATTTATTGGTGTATTTCATTTCTGAATCTATTCTACAGCAATAGATAAAATTTGCGATCAAAAGACAAAAATAAATCAGTCTACAACTATAATTTTAATTTTGCGCCTACATTTTATAGTCTCGGCTAGCCGGGAAGTGCTGATAACACGGGCCTAAGCCAAGTGATTATCAGTAGGGAGGGATAGATGAAGTGCATTCCAGCGCAGAAAATTGTATAGAATATTGTTATTTTCATTAGTAAATTTATATTAATATACTCAAACTACTATAAAATTGAATGGTGCGCAACTTTCATAAAACAAAATAACTTTTTTTTTTATTTGATTGTAAGTTTGTAGGATCGGACGTATCTTCGGATTTAATGTTCTGATTACGAAAATTCTTTCACTAACGGAAAGCTGCATTATCTCCGAGTGTCTTAAGAAAAGTTCTATAAATACTCTCTTGATTTAATTTCTGTAAAAAACCTGAGCTAAGTCGAAAGTGCCCATTGGCCTCTTTGCCCCATTAGACGATAATGTGACCAAAAATATCGGACCAACAGTTCAACGTACCGTTGACCGTTCTACTTTCATAGTTGAGAATTTACGGAAATAAATCTACTCACAATTTTTTTTAACGCAAACCTAATGTTTGGGAAATTAAGGTTTAAACTATAACTTGTTTACCAACTAGTATTTTTTTTATTTAGTCAGTCAAATATTTTAGTTGGAATAACAGTTTTTCCGCAAAATCCAATAAATTGCATTTTTTCCATATAAAAAATATGGAAAAAATGCAATTTTTTTTTCTATATAATAAATAATAATAAAAAAGGTTTATTCATTTTAACAAGAGTTTCTTAACAGCTAGTAAGCAAGGGAATGCTTGTATTACGAGACTCCGCTCTTCCACATCTTGTGTTATTTTATTACAATTTTTAATTATACCTTTTTAAGTTAACAATTTTTTTCTTTACAAAAAAAAAACAAACTACTTAATTAAAATTAAAAAGTTGAAGGAAAATAATGTAGTCGTTCCTGGCTATAGGGAGGTCACAGTTTTGACCTAATCTAAACATCTCTTTTTTCTATTAATGCAAGTCTTTTTAAAGAAGTTTGTTTTTTACATACGTCTGGAAATCCCCGATGGATGTCCTCCGCCATGGCGGAGGGGTCTGTCAGACTCCTACTGACTAAAACCACATGGTGTTCCTTCTGGTCACTTCTGGCTGTGGTACGGGGACACAATCGCATTCTACACAATCACCCCGGCAGGTCACAGTTTTAACAGAACCTAACCTACCCATTTTTTAAAAGAAGAAATTAAATCATTTCACCAAACGTTTATTGTCTGAAGATTCATCATGTGCCTAGCCTTTTCCCAACTATGTTGGGGTCGGCTTCCAGTCTAACCGGATGCAGCTGAATATCAGTATTTTACATGGAGCGACTGCCTAGATCTGACCTCCACAACCCAGTTAGTACTGGGTAATACGATACCCCTTGGTAAGACTGGTTGTCAGACTTTTGGGACACCTTTTTTTTTTGAAGATGCTTGCTGTAATACATTATTTTATTAAAGACCAAATGCCATAATGACATTATACTTTTTTTATACCAGTTATTGTATTTATTAAATTAACCAGCTTTTGCCCGCGGCTTCGCTCGCGATAAATTCGAGGTAACACAGTTCCTGATTTGCAGGTACCTGCTACCTGCAGTTTTTGCCCTTGCGCCTAATTGATTTGTAATAGCAACGCTAAGTTTTGCTTTTTCTTCCCTCTTTCTCCCTCATACCCACTTTTTTAAAAAGTACCTATGTTAGGTGACGGTAGCGCCTGTAGCCAGAGGCCCGACTCCCACTCACCCACAGCCAGCAAGCGGGCACGCTCAGCAGAATTGGTGGACGTATTAATAAGGTTATTCCGTACCAACCTGCAGAGCGGCTCATCCCACTGTCTCTGGGAAAACGGGTTCACGGGCCGATTCCGAGACCGGGCAAGCCATTTTCCAGGCATCCTCTGCATCGGTCAAGCACGGCACTTCCGAGTCAACCATTATAAGTACTTGATAATATTTTGCCAAGTAAAAATTTTACCAAATAAAAATATGCGTACTAAAATTATTCGAAATATTGCAATGGTATAAAAAAAGTTGCTAAAATTTGTTTGGGTAATGAAAAGGCTAACATGATAAGAATATAAAACTCTCAAAACTGCAAACATGTGCAAAAAAGCAGATATTAGATTCCCAAGAGCGGAGAAAGTAAGGCGAAGTCCGGGGTTGCGGGTTGTTCGAAAGAGATACCGCGGCCCTGGAACGTTAAGGGCAATAGAAGGAACATGGTTGGAACTACAAGTCTGAGACACCCCCCCGCTCCGCCCAGAGCGGGGGAAGTTATTTGATGATTACCCACCCCGAATAAAAAGGTAAGGCGAAGTGGCGGCACCCCATTAAGGATGGCGGGACGAACTGGAGAAGTTCCGTCAGTACTATCCATTTCTCGTGCACCCCCCAGATTCCGAGGAATGGAAGTAGAGGAGGCAGACCTTTGTTCAGAAATAGGGCGTTACAGGCTAGCAAAAATGACCTTGTAAACTCTGATCTCAAAGACACTATAGAGATAAAAGCCATCGAAGATTTATGACTAAGACAATGTGAAGTCAAGATATTCTGCTCGCATCTTTATCTATTTTTTTGTGTAGGTATCATGTATGTATCATGATACAACCAATCGATAGTGAATATATGTAGATAGTGGTTCCGTACAACAGAAATGAAAGTGTATTGATATTAATAAAAGCAGCCATTATATGCTTATCCCAAGCTTCGCCACAAGACCTTGTCTTCTGCCTTCAGCATGACCCAGATAGCTCGTTGATTTACATTTTCTGAGACTTGTTCTCGAATTCAAAGTTTTATTAGAATCTAGTCGTCATCTGCCATACTTTGGTTTAATATTATTACGTCTAAGAGTATCTACTTAATACAGAGTGTACGACAAAAAACACCCTTTTGGTGTAAGTAAGCTTATCATTTTACTACCGGGTCTGTCTACCTTTCTACGTTATGCTAAACGAATTTATGTGGAATTTTAACTTGGACAAACGTAATTATACCAAATAAAATACTGCCATCTTAAAATAATGCCATTGTAAATATAGACATACAATAAACTTGCGGCAAAACAAAAATTATACTAAATATTTTTTAAAGATGGATGGATTGTGTAAAGAATGATACCTATAAAGGAGAAAGAAGTAAATGATGCCGTGACGTCTGATAGGGGAAAATGGAAGGAGAAGACGTGTTGCGCTGATCCCATGAAGAGGGCAGGAAAATGATTTCTTATGCCTTCTAAATATTCGTTTAAAGAAGAATATGCCAAGTGTGTTATGCCGAATAAATTTCGGAGCATAAAGATTATGCCAGATATATGGTCACCTTTACTACCACTAGATTTTTTAATTATGTAGACTTATGGTTACCTATCACAAAGGAAACGATGGGTCAGTCTGTCAAACATAAAAGGTATTACAAAAACCTCGAATTTACCACATAACCCTAAACAGCTATCGAACGTTTTATTTATAGTGAAAAATGATATAAAAGTAAATTAAACTATTGTGGCTTCATACCGTCTTCTCGAACTAGTGAATCATTCCGGTGTGCAACATAACCGCTATATATTTTTGTTTTGCGAGATAAAAAAGTATACATAATAATGGATTCCGAAGTAAATACAAGTATAAGAAAACAATATTTAATTGCATCATGCTGTAAGTATTTCGGTATTTCTTAAACTCATTGCTCTTGGCAATATAGTGCCTTATTGGTAGAAATTTACTAGTAAGTCGGCGACTATCAGTCGCTAAAAGCGCTGACTAGTCTAGACTAGGCCATCCTAGTCGTCAAACAACTTCCCCCGCTCTGGTTGAAGCTGGGGATATTGATAGACTTGTTCTTACTAAAACTCATCCAGTCTTTTGCCCTTTGTGTTCCGGGGTCGCGGTATCTCTTTCGAACAACCCGCAAGGCTAGCAGGCTTACTCTCATGTTTTCATAATTCTCCAATACTTATTTCTATATTTTATTTTAATTCGCCGCACCATGCGTTGATCTTCATTACTCAATTACGTCATCATCTCCGCTGTCACCTCCTTTGCTTCCACATTCATCAACTCATTTTTATTTTGTAATTTCAGTATGCTTTGGACAGTTTTGTGTGGGTTACGCAATGGGGTGGACGGCACCAGTTTTGGCCAAGCTGCAGTCACTGGATGAGACACCCTTGGGAGGAGTCATCACTGATCCAGAATCAGCCTGGATTGTGTCCATTTCTTACATTGGGCTTATTGGAGGTAAATAATATTTAGGTAAAGGTACAGTTTTGACGGAGATCGCAGAATTAGAAACGAGAAAAAAAGATATGCTGTTGCATACATTTGGCTCGAATAAGTATTGAAATTTTGTATGAATTATCAGAATATTTTTCGCGATTACGATTATCGTCTCATTGTATACTTACTTGTGTATGTCTCCCGCGCAGATGACTTTTCTCCACTGAGATTGGCCGCTGTGGCAGAAAATGGCCAGGAGGACAATAAAATCTTGCCTGCTTGGTCATTTACCCTTATTATCTTTTCAGGTCCTTACATTTCTGGCTACCTCTGCAACGTGGTAGGCAGGAAACCATGCCTTTACTTCGGTGGTGCCATGTTAGCACTGTCGTACACTTTGCTGGCAGTTGCCAAATCTTTGGCTCTAATATACGTCGCCCGAGTTCTTGTTGGCGTGGGTATCGGAGTGTTGTTCGTCACAAATCTCGTCTATATTGGAGAAATGGCGTGAGTATCAGATCATTATTAGCATAACATAAATACAGTCAGCCCCAAAAAGATATGAACACGAACCAGGATCTTTTATATTTTATTTATTTTATTTGGAACAACAAACAACAACGTAATAAAGTATATGTTTAAAACATAAAATTAACAATTATGTAATATTCACAGCATTCGGCCAAAATAAAAATGAAAATACTGTAATTTTCAACTTCTTCGTTCTTGTTTAACATAATAAAAAAAATGCATGTTCATATGCGCGGCGGTATCTACTGCATCTTGCATCTAAGCCTGGAGCCATTTCCAAGGAATTTAAACTATATAATTTTTATAACATTTAATTTTAATAGGATATTTCCTTCTTCTTCCAGGTCGACAAGAGTCCGAGGTACACTCTTAACACTGACAGGGATGTCAAATACAGTGGGTTTTGTGTCAGTGTACAATGTTGGACAGTATGCATCGTATGCACAACTTAATTGGTTAGCCGCATTTTTGACTATCGAGTACCTTGTTGCCTTATTCTTTATTGTACCTGAAACTGCTGTTTATCAAGTTATGAAAGGTAAGTTTAATTTGTTTTTAGACGTTATGACAGTCATGTTTTATTATGAGATCTCTCAGAACTTAACAATGCATGTAATTCATAAATCTGAAAAGTGCAAGTTGTCCACGATGACTGAAACGCAAATAATTTCTGTTTATCCGAATAAAGTTGCTCGATAAACCTCCGGAGACGGTCCCTAATGTTGATGATAACAGTTGTCAAAGCTACAAAACATTATTAAGCAAATTATCAGTTTATAACATCATCTAAAGATTTTGTAGAAATATCTAAGATTTGATAAGAAATAAATAAACCTTATTATTTCAGGTAAAAAAGAAGAAGCAAAGGCGAATCTCAAAGCTCTCGGCAGACAAGACGATATAGATGAAATAGTAGAACAAGCAAATAAAAAACCAAAATCAAAACTGGCTCAATTAACTGAAATGTACACGGTCAAAGCTAATAGAAAAGCTGCGATTCTATTAATAACATTAAATATTTTAGTTCAATTCAGCGGTATGATGGTTGTTACCACCTTTGTTACGGTGTTTTTCGAATTGAGTGGATCAACTATGGACTCTCATTTATCTACTATGATCATCGGTGCTACTCAAGTAGTTGCATCGAAAATTGCTCCTGTGCTTGTCGATAGAACTGGAAGAAAAATATTGTTGTTGGCATCTTCTGCAGTTTGTTCATTAAGTTTGGTAAGTTCATCTTTGTTACTGTATTTATCTCACCATCTGTCTGAAATTTGTAAATTTTTTGGGATTGGTCTCTAGTCTATCGAGATTTAAACCTTCTTAAGCCATAGCAGACAAAATACTTCCATAATCATTTTTGCCTGGAATTATCCACTGTTGGATGAATGCCTCATTTTCTCCTACCACAGTTTCCGGCTCTGTGCGTCTTGCATTCAAGTGTTCCCATACGATACTTTTAGGATGAATGCATTTGCGTTTGACTGACTCGTTCAAATTTTTCATGAGCTCAGCAGTGTCTGTCGCCCCATGTTAGATGAGTCTTAAGGACCTCTTGTACTACGCGGCTACTTCTAAGAGTCTTGGCCACAGTAGTTTTGATTTTTTTTATTTACTTTTCAGGCCACTCTTGCAACGTACTTTCATTTGTACTACTCTGGTCACCCAGTCGCTGATGACTTGCTATGGCTTCCGCTAGTATCAGTGATGATATTCTGTATTGCATATGTCAATGGTAAGTTCTTTCAAAGTATGTATGTGTGTGTCTACTTGTGGTATCGTTACGCTCAAAAGACTGAAGCAATTTTAATTTTTTTTGGGTGTTTTGAAGGTGAATTGATTGAGAGTATTGTGTCTAAACAAACTATTCAATTAATATATTTACTGTTATAAGTGAAGAACGGTAACTTTTAAGGAGAAAGCTGTGTACCCAAGTCCGGTCTGCAGCGGGGCTGCACCAAGGGTCGGCTATATGCCCTTACCTCTTCCTGTTGATAATGGACGCTGCATGCTGTTTGCTGATGACATCAAATGTTGAGATGGATGTGTAGAGTGACAATAATGGAACGAATTATAAATCTGTAAAGAAATAAATTAAGGAAATATAATAATATTTAAGAAAGTTTGAAAGTAGCTCCTATTGCAGAAAAATTGAAAGAGAGTTGTTTTTCTTGTTATGGACATGATATAGGGAGGGACGAAACATAACTGACTAAAACAGTAATAGATATAATATTTATATGTATTACTGTTAATGGAGGGAGTAGAAGGCCAAAAAATGTTGGATGGACTGTGTAAGAAATAATATGAAAGAAAAAGGTTTAAATGATCCCACAGCAGGGACCAACAGCTTAGCTTCTTTTCCGAGGACGAACCAATCAGTTATACCGATTTTGACAGTATTGGGAAGCTGCAAATTACGTTCAACAGATAATCATTTTCTTTTTGCCAGGTATGGGCATCATCCCCTTCACATTTATCGGTGAAATGTTCACGGGCACCTGCAGAAGCTTCGGTGCCACGATCACGGTCACTATCGGCTGGGCATTCAGCTTCGGAGTGACAACAGCATTCGGTTACTTGCTACCATCATGGGGTCCTAGTGTCATGTTTTATATATTTTCCAGCGCCTGCGCTATAACGTTCTTCATAACTATCTTTTTTGTGCCTGAGACAAAGGGAAAGAGTCTTTTGGAAATTCAAGAGCTCTTGAGTAAATGATTGGCTGTGGACTTGTGATATTATTAATAAATATTTTATAATTATTAACTGATGTAATTTTATTTCTAAACCTGTTCTAGAACCAAACACAAAAGGTGCGATTGAGCGACAAATATAAATCAGTCCACAACTTTAATGTTGATTTTACTAACTACTAATCCTTACTATTATAGAAGCGAAAGTGAGTTTGTTTGTTTGTTACGTCTTCACGCCTTTACGGCTAAACCGATTTTGATGAATTTTGGTACACAGATAGTTGCGACCCTGGAGACAGACTTAGACTTTTTTATTGTGGGTAATGAGGGAGAAAGAGGGAAGAACAGGGAAAACTTAGCATTCCTATTACAACCAATAAGGCGCAAGGGCAAAAATTACAGGTACCTGCAAATCAGGAAAGAGGAACTGTGTTATCCCGAATTAAGCGCGAGCGGAGCCGCGGGCAAAAGCTAGTAAATTTATAAGTGCCCAACTTACAAAAAATATTTTTGTAAAATTGATTTTATAATATAGTAATTATAACGAGGTAAAATTTTATTTATTCATTAAATGCACAATGTACAAAAAAGTTACACGCTAGGCTTATAACTAGTGAGTACATGACCCTGTTAGGGCGCAGCAAAATGACTTAAAACTAATAAAATTATATTGCAGAATATATCACGTATGGTAGGAACTTTCACAATATTATATTATTTAAACTTATATCTAGCCATAAACAAAATAAACAATATTCAGTAAACTTATATCTAGCCTTAAACAACATAAACAATATTCAGTAAACTTATATCTAGCCATAAACAACATAAACAATATTCATTAAACTTATATCTAACCATAAACATTTAGCACATACATAATTGGAAGTTTGTAGGACGTATCTTCGGAACGAAGTTTGTAGGACGTATCTTCGGAACGAATGTTTTGATTATAAAAATTCTTTCACTAACGAAAAGCTTAATAATCCCAGAGTTTCTTAAGATCGTTAAAGACTGCCGCAATTTGAATTTCCGTGAAAAACGGGAGCAAAGTCGCGAGCAAAGCTAGTGTATTGAAAATAAATCGATGTATTTATAAGTGCCCATTGGTTTCTTTGTCCGATGGAATGAAAATGTGACCAAAAATATCAGACCAACAGTTCAACGTACTATCTGAGTTACGGGGGTCCCTAACTAAACGTAAACTTCCAAACACCCATTGCTACTGCGAAATTTATGATTATTGTCAGAACAGATTCGAAATTAAAGTTGTAGCAATTGACCAATTATCAAAGGTTCATTCCTTTTGGGAGTCGTTCCCGTTTAGAGGAGTTACTAAAGTTATTACTTCTCAGGTTTCGTTTTCACCCTAGTTATTTTATGAGGGAAATGTTAGAGGTCCAGTTCCATAGCTGGCTCAACTCCACCACCTTCAAGTACATGAATATCGTTCTGGGGATCTATACTTTCTTCTAGACGTATTCTACCGAGTATTTTGCAGATTTTGTGTCTACTGTTGATTTCGTTTCTGGGACTAAAGGCTTTGCTAACATTAAATGCTTGTGGCTCTTTTACTTTAATGACGTTTTATGGAGATACTTTGAATCTGAACGACCCGACGCACTATTCTTCCAGATTTTTTGTGTGAGCCTCTAGTCTGTGGAACCCGGTTTTTCTGTGCCCTGAGCATTATAATCTAGACCTCTTCAAAGCTCGAATGAATCTGCTTTTTAGGCAAGCGTGTACCGCTCTAGGCCGCATCATTGCTTCATATCAGGCGATTTGCGGCCCATCGTAAGCCTAGAATAAAAAATCTTCCTGTGGAAGGTGAGCAATGGGTAGCTCACCGTCCGTCTGTCTATTGACGACAGGCCGTGTCGACGGCGCTTTAGTGTTGCATGCCTCAAAGAGATGTCAGCAAAGCAGAGGGGCTTGCCAGGGCCATCGCCTGCCGGGGTTGCAGGTTGTTCTAAAGAGATACCGCGCCCGGAACATAAAAGGTAATAGAAGGAACAAGGGTGGGTTTTAGTCAGTACAAGTCTAACGCTCCACCCTGTAACGGAACGTTACATGGATGATTACGTTTAATTTTAGTATGCGCCAATGGTTTACATTTAAATTAATGCTTCGTTCTTTGTCTGTGTACGACCTGGAACGCTCCGGGTACTTGAGTGCGGCGAGGGGAGTGCTGATAGGGCAGGAGATTGCGCCTGACCGTGACGCCAGTCGCCTCTAGGCTGATGTGAGACTGCACGTACCTGTTTGCATTCGGTCGAGCGCACTATCTGACACGACCGTTAAATTTTACAGTGAACTTATATTTTAAATCACTACCAGTTGCCAATTTCGACCTAATATTAAAGTTTGATGATAAACCGATGTAGGGTAAGTTTTGATTAACACACAAATCACGCACATTATAAAACATGTCATTTTATTGCCATCATTGTTCTGTGTACTCATATGTATTTCATGCTTTGATTCATTCATTTTAGTTTGTCATTTTATTAATTAAACAGGCACCATATAGGTATAGCCTTAGTTATTGCTAAAAATGCTAAATCATGCTAAATTATTTCCTTCTACCTTCAAGTACACTACGTAATTCTAAATTTAAATTCTTAACGTACATTCAGTCAAAAAAGTATCGGGAATGGATGATTTGTTTATGGTTCCAAATTAAAATTTTTGTTTTTTTTGTAGCTGTTAGATTGGCACAACTGTTTTCCATTTTGGCGCGGAGTTTGAGTTGCATCTGTTATTTATATTAAATACAGTGCTGGTTTTAGTAATATCATATATAGTGTGTATTGCGAATTTCATAATGGACAAAAATATCGAACAAAGAGTTTGTCTTAAATTTTGCATCGCCAATGGAATTTCGTGTTCGGAGTCACTGAAAATGTTACAGAAGGCTTACGGTGAATCGACTTTATCAAAAACTCGTGCTTATGAGTGGTTCAAAGCGTTCAAAAGCGGTCGAGATGTGATGGAAGATTTGTCTCGCTCTGGTAGGCCGTCAAAGTCTGCAACTGAAGTTAACATCGCAAAAGTGAAGAAAATAGTGACTGAAAATCCCCATTCAACTCTGAGAGAGATAGCCGCCGAACTTTCTGTATCTCACGAGTCGATCCGTACCATTGTAACTAATCATTTGGATATGAAACATGTTGCTGCTCGGCTAGTCCCAAAAGATCTGAATTTTCTCCAAAAACTCAATCGCATGAAAGTCGCTGAGGACATGCTAGAACGAGTCAGTTCGGACCCAACATTCATGAAACGCATTGTTACTGGTGACGAGACGTGGGTTTACGAGTTTGACATGCAAACTAGTCAACAAGCTTCGGAGTGGCGCCTTCCAACTGAACCGAAACCGAAAAAACCACGCCAAAGTCGATCAAAAGTCAAAGTCATGTTGACTGTTTTCTTTGACTATCGCGGTGTTGTGCACTCTGAATTCTTACCGGAAGGTCTAACGGTAAATAAAGAATATTATTTGAGCGTTATGCGGCGTTTAAGAGAGCAAATTCGACGAAAAAGGCCAGATTTGTGGAAAGAAAATTCTTGGATTTTGCACCACGACAATGCGCCTTCGCACAAGGCTATCATTGTGAACGAATTTTTGACCAAACACTCAACAAATACCATCCAGCAACCACCATATTCACCAGATATGGCTCCTGCTGACTTTTTTCTTTTTCCTAAACTCAAATTACCACTTCGTGGCACCCGTTTTCAATCGATAGAAGACATAAAGGAGAATTCGCGGCGAGAACTGAACTCAATTCCGGAAGCAGCGTTTAAAAAATGTTTTTATGAATGGATTATTCGTTTGCGCAAGTGTATCGTTTCTAAAGGAGCATACTTTGAAGGTGATAAAATAAATTTGGATGAATAACAGACATTTTGTGTATTATTGATCTTTTCCCGGTACTTTCTTGACAGAGTAGTATTTACGATTTTCGATTATTGTTTTTCTCTTTTCTTTTTGCTCAAGCTTTTAGCGCTTAACGCTACTACTTAACTTGTGAACTCCGTTCTGGTTGGTGCCACCACGTCAATGCTACTACAACTAAACAGAGATATCCTCCTGTAAGTTGTCGTCGGTGGTACTCCAGCACGGAAGTTATTAGGCCGAGTTCTAATGAGCTGTAACGGTGGTTTCCAGGTTTTTTGGTATAATTATACGCCAAGTTTCCCGCGGGCAAGATATTCGGCGACCAACTGAGGACAAGTCCATCCGACGCTTCTTCATTGGCGTGCTGAGCCAGTCGGAACTGCGCCGCCGCGACACCCGCCAGCCCCATCACCTTGCAGCACAGCACAGAATTCGGCCATCTTCCATCTCCGGCCACGAGCGAGTTTTCGCCGGCAACTGCAGGGGAGTACTTATCCCTGCAGAAGTGACAACAGACGACCGTAACCCACGACCCTACAAATCTTTTGTGTGCCTCCGGCTCAACCTGCTTGGTACCATTAAAAAAACTCTTTTTAAAAAGGTACTCGCCCGTATTTTTATTCCATCGCCACGGGTGGAGGCTACAACCCAGAGCGGGGGAAGTTATTTGATGATTTTCCATCCGCAATTTTTCCATACGCAAATTTGCATCCGCCTAGTTTAAAAAATCTTCCTTCTTAATATTTGAACCATTGAAAATGTTGTTGCAAGAAGTTTAAGGAGTTATGATTTTAATCTTTCTCCATTCATCAGCAATGCGCTTGTCATGATTAAAATATTACGAAACATTATTACTGTGATAATTTTACTGAATGGTCACTTGCGGAAACCCAGATTAATTATAAATAAGAGAAGAGAGAAACGTAAGTAACATAAGTAATGTGAGTAACATAAGAAGAAATTATGGTTCCGTAACTCAAAAGGCAAAATGGGACCCTTTTTGGATCTCTTTGTTGTGCGTCTGTCTCTCTGTCAAGACCCTTTATTTCGGGAACGCGTCGAGGTATCGAGTTGAAATTATGTACTCAAGTCTGTGGTCCCTTGGAGTGAAAAATCAACCCTCTAATTCCACGCAGTCAAAAGATATAGCTGTTTATATCGCGAATTTGTTCAAAACCCTTGTTGCACGCCGGTTTTTAAAAAGAAGAAGCAATTAGTAGTGGAAAGGCTTTTTTTTTGAATGCGGAAATCTTCAATGGATGTCCTCCGCTATGGGGAGGGCGGAGGTGTCTCTCAAACTCGTGCTGACTTAAACCACACACGTGTGCCCTCGCACACTAGCGTCGGGGAGAGTAGATAGAAGCCTACCCCTAACCTAACATAGTGCGGAGAAGGCTTGGCAACTGATACAACATGATAAGAATATAAAACTTATAAAAAGACTGCTAATCTCTGTAATAAAAGCAGATAAAATATTAAATTCCTTCGAAGGCGGCAGCCGATGAAAGAAATGGCGGGACCAACTGGAGAAGTTTCGTCAGAACTGTCCATTTCCCTGAGTTCCCGAAAATTGGAAGTAGTAGAGATAATGACCTTGTAAACTCTGATCCCAAAAAATACCATAGAGGAAAGATCTTCTTCTTCGATAGAGGCTGTCGAAGATTTATGACTAAGAAAATGAATACTTGGCTTATTTATCTTTTTTGTGTATTATCTTGATACAACTATTCGATATTGAGTATTGGTAGTCATGGTTCCGTACAACAGAAATTGAAGTGTGTTGAGATCAATAAACGTAGGTATAGGCACTGCTGAACTCTCCCAAGCATCGCCACAAAACCTTGTCTTCTAAGCAGAGGTCCCAGTTCCACCTGCCAGGGTTGTTCGAAAGAGATACCGCGGTCCCGGAACAGAATGAGCAAAAGAAGAAACATGGGTCTGAGAGAAATGAGTGATGATGATGATGAGTTCAGATGAGTTTGACACTCCCTTCCGCTCCGCCCAGGGCAGGAGAAGTTATTTGATGATATCCCAACGGTAAAAAAGATCTTGTCTTCTGCCTTCTTAATGATGCAAGACCTCGTTGATGTCTTACACTACATTTTCCAATACTTCTTCTCTACTCCATGGTTTTTTTATAATCTCGTCATCATCTGCATAGCTTTGGTATAGTTATGCATATCCATCTACTTAATACAGAGTATATGAAAAAAAGGGTGTTTTTTTCATACATAAATAAATAAAATAAAAATAAAATAAAAATGTTTATTTCATCAACTTATACGTTTTACATAATATGTGTGTGGAAGCACCTTTTAAGCAATGATATGCTTGTGTTAGGTGGTTCCGCTCTTCCAGTTTGCAATAACTAAGTATAAATGCTGTGAGATAAACAAAGATAATCTAAAATAATCTAAAATAATCTAAAATATATATCTAAAATAATATATCTGGGGTATGTTAGCCTATAATTTAACCACCGCCTGATTTTTTTAATTATGAAGATTTATAGGTTGTACCCTGTAAATCTTCATAAATAAAAAAAAACATATTATACATTATAACATTACAAAGGAAACGCTAGCACAGTTTGTCAAACATAATAGGTGTCAAAAACAACTTGGAATTTACCAAATAACCCTAAACAGCTATCGAACATTTCATTCATTGAAAAACTGATATAAAAGTAAAATAATCTGTTGTTGCTTCATACGTTATCTTGAACTAGTAAATCCATCCGCTGTGTAACATAACAGCGACAGTTTTTTGTTTTGTGAGAAAAAAAAGTATAATAATGGATTGCAAAGTTGATATAAGTATAAGAAAACAATATTTGATAGCAGCATGTTGTAAGTATTTCTGTATTTGTCATAATCATTTCGCCTGGCAATCATCATCATTTTCCTGCCCTTGTCCCATTCTATTTGGGGTCGGCGCAACACGTTTTCTTCTTCCATGCTCGCCTATCAGACGTCACGGCATCATTTACTCCTTTCTCCTTCATATCATTCCTTACACAATCCATCCATCTTTTGTTTGGCCTTTCTCTCGCTCTCCGTCTATCAACATTCAGATCCATCAGTCTTTTCGCCAGGCAATATTGTGCCTTATTCGTAAAAATTTACTGGGTGGTCGCCGATTTTTCTGGAAAGTTGATTATGAGTCGGTTAAAAGCGCTGACTAGTCTAAACTAGGGTGGAGTGGGGCCCGGGGCTCCGGTTTGGTTCGAAAGACAAAGCGTGGGCCCGGAACACACAGAGAAAAAGAAGGAACATGGTTGGGTTTTAGTTGGTACAGACTCCAGCAGGTCAAGCTACCCGAAACTGTCAATTTTTCCCAATGAACCTTGAATCTTATACTTTAGAAATAAAGTCGAAAATCTATCAAAGAAATCTGATAGATTGTAGTAGCTTGATGTGCAGGCGTCTGTACAAGTTTGACACTCCCTTTCGCTCCGCCCAGAGCGAGAGAAGGCATTTTGATGATTTCTCATCCGAAAAAAGGGTAGACTGATTCACATGAAATTACAGTGCGAGAAAAAAAAGAGCCTTAGCCAACTCTCACATTCAGCAGTAGGAACCATTTCAGTTGATAGTACAAAAATAAAAAAATACGTGTGGCACTCGGGGACTGCCGCGGTAAAGCTATTGCATAGCATTTTTTATCAACTTATGCAATAAATAAAAACAATGTAAATAAAATATTTAAAAAGTACTTCCAATGAAAAGAAGTCGCAAAAAGAAACATTTATTTATCAACTTAGACAATAAATAAAAAAATAAAAACTAAATATAATATTTAAAAAGTACTTCCAATGAAAAGAAGTCGCAAAAAGAAAAACAAGACCTTGGATTTGATCCAGTGTGATGTCTATTGACTATCCGATTCTCTTCCAAACACGCTAATAGAACATTAGAATCGGGATTGAAATAACTGAACGTATTGTGTAAACGACGTTAGACAAGCCACACCTCCGTGCCCGTCGGAGTGGGGAGCGTCATTTTTTTCTTCGTTACGGAATTTCTGGATTCGGTCCCCGCGCTCAAGGCCCGCGATAGAAGCCATGCAATAGCTTAACTACTCCGCCATCTATGACATAAATTAAGAACTAATAGCAATATCCTGAATCGCGCTATGATCGAGCTACAATGATTTTTCAACAGCCAATCACATCAATTGCCTTGTTTTAAATTTTGACACATCGATGATTGTAACACAAACTTGGTTGATTTGACTTCTTAGGCTAGCAGGCTTCTTTTTTCGAATGGTCACCTGTCTAATAACTTCCCGCGCTTTGGACGGATCGGAAGGGATTGTCAGACTTGTATTGACTAAAACTCATCCATGTTCCTGCTTTTGCCCTTTGTACGGTATCTCTTTCAAACCAACTCGCAGTATATTAATTATAATTAAAGTATAGAAATTTTGTAAATCGGCCCAAAATTTATAAAAAATCATTCGAATTGAGAACATACTGTTATACAGTATGTGCCTAACTATGTGACTTGGAACGGGAACCTTGTGGGAATCTGTTGTTCTAAGGGTGAGGAAGACTATCCGCTCGTGATACAGTTTTTACTAGTACGAGGGGATAGGGCGAATCAGTCCGAAGACAATCAAACTCTATGAAAAAAATCTGTCAGTCACATCTAACATTTTACAACAGAACTGGGGCCTAAGTCTGCTATTACAATAGTGTCAGAATGGTCGATCACTGATCGCATAATGGTTGATTTTGACAAGTTTAGTATGTAGTAGATTACCAAACTTGTCAAAATTAACCATTATGCGATTAGTGATCGACCATTCTGACACTATTGTAATAGCAGACTTAGGCCCCTGTTGACTTGTAGGCTATTATTAAGCTAATCTCTATGATTGTCTCATTGTACAATAAAGACTTTATTATTATTATATTATCCTCCTGTTTTTGAAGTCGGTTAATTATTCGGATTTCGGACTGATAGACTAGTTCTGACTACCCTTCCATGTTCCTTCTTTGCGCTTTATGTTCCGGGGCCGAGGTATCTCTTTCGAACAACCCGCAACCCCGGCAAGCTAGCAGGCTTACTTACACGTTCTCAAAATTCTCCAAAACTTATTTTTGTATTTTATTTTGGGTCAGTGCACCCGGCCTTCGTCTTCCATACTTCTCTATTTCATAAGTTTCTTCTTCGTCATCTGCTGTCACCTCCATTGTTGATATGACGAGCCATATCTTTCACATTCATTAACTCCTTACTTTATGTAATTTCAGTATACCTAGGACAATTTTGTGTGGGTTACACAATGGGGTGGACGGCACCAGTTCTTCCCAAACTGCAGTCACTGGATGAGACACCCTTGGGAGGAGTCATCTCTGATCCTGAATCAGCCTGGATTGTGTCCATTTCTTTTATGGGGCTAGTTGGAGGTAAATAATATTTAGCTAAAGGTACAATTTGAATTTGTGATCGTTTTTGAGTTCACCAGTTGCACCACTGGAAAATAAGGTCCTGTCATTTATTTTAAATGATGATTGATGTTTATTTTGCAAGTAGGTTTTCAAAAACAGTTTTACACGTCTTTTTTTAAAAACTAGATGAGGCCGGTGTTTCGTACCCGACTACCCTGAGAAGAAACCGCCAAAACAAACTCAGAGGTCATAGTCTCTTTTAAGGTCCAGACAAAAATCTTGGTCAATTTACATGAGGACTATGCAGATTAGTGTCTGAAATGGTCTTTTTAAGAAGCACCACACAGATTGAGTGGACCTGTCTAGTCAGTGCAAGCATTTGTGAGTTATGGTGTTGCTCGACTCATAACCCAAGGAGCTCAACGACACGACGAACAATACCAAAAAAAGGACATTTGTGTAGTGTGATTGCCGTCCCATTAGACTATGTAAGTGAGGGAACAGAGAGTAAACCTGTACCTGCACACATACTTGTGTATATCTCCCGAGCAGATGACCGCCGTGGCCAAAAACGATCAGGATGACTGTAAAACCTTTCCTGCTTGGTCAATAATCATTATTATCCTTCCAGGTCCTTATATTTCTGGCTACCTCTGCAACGTGGTAGGCAGAAAACCATGCCTATACTTTGGTGGTGCCATGTTTGCCCTGTCGTACACTTTGCTAGCAGTTGCAAAATCTTTGGCTTTAATCTACGTCGCCCGAGTTCTTGTTGGCATGGGTATTGGAGTGTTGTTCGTCACAAATCTCGTCTATATTGGAGAAATGGCGTGAGTATCAGATCATTACAAGCATTACATAAGTACAGTCAGCCTAAAAAAATAAAATACGGACGAGGATTGGAGGATTATATTTGATTTTATTTAAATTTGCATTCTTTTTTAAATTAGCATACGGGCAAAATAATACGATACGAACAGACTACAAGAGGTTAAAAATTACCAATATACATATATAAATGAAAAATATAGCGTAATTTTCAACTTCTCAATAGTTTTTGTTTAATCCTTACTAATATTATAAAAACGAAAATGAGTTTGTTTGTTTGTTACGTCTTCACGCCTACATGGCTAAACCGATTTTGATGAATTTTGGTACAGAGATAGTTGGGAGCCTGGAGACGGACATAGGCTATTTTTTATTTTAAAAAAGTGTGATATGAGGGAGAAAGAGGGAAGAAAAGAAAAAAGTTTGCATTGCTATTACAATAAATAAGGCGCAAGGGAGAAAACTACAGGTAGCAGGTACCTGTAAATCAGGAAAGGGGAACTGTGTCACCCCGAATTTAACGCGAGCAAAGCCGCAGGCAAAAGCTAGTATAGGAATAAAACAATTGCATATTCATATGTGCGGTCAGTACTTGCATTCAAGCCTGGAGCCTTTTCCAGGAATTTAAACTACCTATATATTTTGTATACCATTTAATAGGATATTTCCTTCTTCTTGCAGATCAACAAGAGTCCGAGGTACACTGTTAACACTGACAGGGTTCTCGAATACATTGGGTATTATGGCAGTGTATTCCGTAGGACCGTATGTATCGTATGCAGTAGTCAATTGGATAGCCGCAGCTTTAACTATTCAGTACCTTATTGCTTTATTCTTTATTGTACCTGAAACTGCAATGTATCAAGTAATGAAGGGTAAGTTTTAATTATTTTAGACGTTATGACAATCATAAAGGTTCTCTCAGAATTAAACATTGCATGTAATACATAATATTGTGGTGCTTTTTATCTTTTCGAATAGAAAAGATAAATAAAATTAAAAAGTGTGCACTCAAATGCAAATGGGTAGGCATCAATGTTAAGAAAGAAAAATTGGAAATGTACAACAATGTTATCAAAGTGGTACCCCAGGGCCATCCCTGAGGTACCACTTTAATATATATATTTGAAAGAAAGCAAAATCAATAAATGAAATGCAGGCAATATGTTCTCAATATAATTGCCGGTCCATAATTAGAATTGTAAGAGACTCGAAGAGGAAAGTCTTTGGAGGAGGCTTTAGTCGAAAGACAAGCTACATATATTGAAAAAACACGTCATCGTAAATTTTGCTGTAATCATTGTAAAACAGCAATAAGGGCTCATTTTATAATCTGATGATACATCGTATCCTCAGAACTGACAATAAATATCAATGTTAAAGCAAAAATTTCTACTTGTTCTCTTGACGATGAAACTCATATTGTGTTAGACACAGCTCTAACATTTGACGGGCCTGTTGGTCTAGTGGTTAGTGGCCCTGACTGCTGAGCCGGAGGTCGTGGGTTCGATTCCCACCCAGGACAAACTTTGTGTGATGAGCATGATTGTTTGTTCTGTGTCTGGGTGTGATTTATCTATAATATGTATGTATTTATAAATTATATAAGAATGTATATCAGTTGTCTGGTTACCATAACACAAGCTCTGCTTAGCTTGGGATCAGATAGCCGTGTGTGAGTTGTCCCAAGATATTTATTTTATTTATTTATTATTTGCTCAGTTTAAATCCTAATAAGTACAAGTCGTTTTCCACAATAACTCAAACTCAAATAATTTCTGCTTATCCGAATAAAGTTAATAGAAAGAAAGAAAAAATACATTATTCGCAAATCACGACGAGCACGCAAAATAAAAAAAAAACATTAAACAAAGCAAAGCAAAACATCACAAACATTTATGGATACAAATATGGAACACAAAAAAAATAGATTACACGTCGTTACTGCGACAAGTAGGTCATCACTTAGCAAATAATTAATCACTTAACCTCGGCAAACAGTTCCTATTATTGATGATAACAGTTGTCAAAGCTACAAACATTATTATGCAAATTATCGTTTATAAAAGCGTCTAAAGATTTATAGAAATATCTGAGTTTTGATAATAAAATAAATAAATCTTAATATTTCAGGTAAAAAGCAAGAAGCAATGGCTAATCTCGTAGCACTCGGCAGACAAGACGACATAGATGAAATAGTAGCACAAGCAAATAAAAAACCAAAATCAAAACTGGCTCAATTAACTGAAATGTACACGGTCAAGACAAACAGAAAAGCTGCGATTTTAATAATCACATTAAATACTTTAGTTCAATTCAGCGGTATGATGGTTGTTACCGCCTTTGTTACGGTGATTTTCGAATTGACTGGATCAACTATGGAGTCTCATATATCTACTATGATCATCGGTGCCACTCAAGTGTTTGCGTCGATAATTGCTCCTGTGCTTGTTGATAGAACTGGAAGAAAGATATTATTGTTGGCGTCTTCGGCACTTTGTTCATTGAGTTTGGTAAGTTAATTTTTGTGAGCATCAAACATATTTTTCTTTGGCCATAAGGTATCAATCTCATCATCTACCTGTAATTTGCCAACTTTTTTGTTATCGGCTTCAGTCTATCTAAATACCAGCCTTCTGAAGCTGTACTTTAGTAATCATCAACATCATTCTCCTAACCCAATTCCGAATTTTTAAAGAGAGTACGTAAAGAAATTATTTGTGGTCGGCACAGCATGTCTTTTTCTTCCTAACTCCTCTATTATTTCTTTACTTCCTTCCAATATCAACCTCCATACAGTCCATCCCTCATTTTTTATCTTCCTGTACTTTTATCACTACATTTTCTTCATTCCTCCGTATCATGGGCCCATACCAAGCCACCATAAGTTTTCAGTCACTGGCCGTACTTTCATCGCGCTACCTGACTGATTTTGAGCTTTGTTTTTTCATATATTTTTATCTATTTTTAGGCCGCTCTTGGAATGTACTTTTATTTGTACAACTCTGGTCACCCACTCGCTGACAACTTGCAATGGCTTTCGCTAGTATCTGTGATGGTATTCTGCATGGCATATTATAGTGGTAAGTTTATACTTTTCATGTGTTTCTGCATGTGGCATCGCAGTGCTTAAAAGGATGTACCTAACACTGAGCACCGATTTTGTCTTTATTTCGTATGAAGGTGACTTGAAACATATTTGAACAGTCTCGAGTGTTTTAAAATTATGATTTTAAGGTTGTAATTGAAACTGGAAGGTACACAACCAATTTCATCACTGCCTGCCGGGGTGCAGTTATTTGATGATTACATTTTCCTAAAAAAACATGGCCAATCAATTACTATTATTTAACTCAAATAATCCTTACTAATATTATAAAAGCGAAAATGAGTTTGTTTGTGTGCCGTCACGCCTACATGGCTTATCCGATTTTGATGAATTTTGGTACAGAGATAGTTAGACCCTGGAAACGGACATGGGCTAACTTTTTTTTGGAAAAACTGAGAAATGAGGAAGAAAGAGGGAAGAGAAGGGAAAGCTTAGCTTTGCTATTACAATAAATAAGGCGCTAGGGCAAAAACTACAAGAAGCAGGTACACCTGCAAATCAGGAAAGGGGAACTGTGACCCGAAAAAACGCGAGCGAAGCCGCGGGCAAATACTTATAAATTTTAAAAGAAACAATTGTATCTTTTGGGAGCAAGTCAACGGCCTAAAGATACGCTTCGTAGTACTAACTTTGTATCAAAATAATCGTCCTTACTTTGCTTTTAAGTTTAGCAGTGTCCTGTAGACTTGACATGAGAATAGCATACAAAATCCCTATTATTTTTCCCTTTGAGAGCTGTAATTTCCAACACGAATCCAATGGGAGACTATCCAGTGATCGCATATGTGCCATCATTTATAGATAAACCAATACCGACAACGAATAACGTTAAACCAATAGGTTTAACACATGACTTCCAGTTTCGTCAGTTTCGACCTTGACAGTCTAGAATAGATTTTAGCTAGCCACAAAAAAAGTAACTCAACCCATTTCTTTCTCATCCAGGTTTGGGCATCATCCCCGCCACATTCATCGGTGAAATGTTCACGGATACCTGCAGAGGCTTCGGTGGCACGTTCACGGTCACCATCGGCTGGATCTTCGGCTTCATAGTCTCAACTGCATTTGGTTACATGCTGCCAGCATGGGGTCCTAGTGTCATCTTCTTTATGTTTTCCAGCGCATGCGTCGTAGCATTCGTGTTTACTCTCGTTTTTGTACCTGAGACAAAGGGAAAGAGTCTTTTGGAAATTCAAGAGCTCTTGAGTAAATGATTTGCTTTGAACTTATGATATTATTATGACTACCACTATAATTTCTAAATTAACAAAGTAGTCCTTACCGATTTCGGTAACAGCGACCCTTCCAAGGTATAACTTTCTTGATCGCTTTTGCATAGGTACTGCTTTGGTAACTGAATCTTCAAAAGCAAAATAATAATAAAAAAGTACAAATATTATAATGGGAAAATAAACACAGGGCATGAAAAAAATCGTCCAAATCGCTGGCCAAAAGAAACCGTGTCCAGAAAGAAGTCTGGCAACATTGCCACGTTGAATGGCAATGCTGATTCTTTAGCCAAAATAATTGCCAGCCCACTGTGATCACGTGAAGAGCCGACTAACCGCTTGGCGACATGCCGAAATATGAAGTAAGCACTCGGACTCCATGGTCCTTATATTTCGACCCCAAACGGCTCAAACACTAACTTAAGTACCAATTAAGTTATGATATTTGCGTCGTTTGAGGTCTTCAGCTCTAGCAACAGCGCAGCCCAACGTGCTCGGACGATGGGATGGGGCATGGCACAAGTTGCATTCCACAGCAACAGCCTACTCAACTTCCATGGCATAACGATCATACATATCTGGTCTCTTCTCATAGATGCTCCCAAGCTAGTTCTAAAAGATCTGGCACACCGGCGATAACATGAGCAGGACGGCTGAGATCATTGGGTACCGCGCAATACGATCTGAACTCTTAATGCAGGAAAGGTCAAGCTGTCCGAAACAGTCGACTTCTTCGGACCACTGATAGCGATGTGAACATACAACAATAAGGAGTGCCCAATAGCAAGTACGTGGCGATCTCGAAGGTGGTGTCATTTAACAAAGTACCTATGTTTGATGACGGTAGCAATTGAAGACAGAAACCCGACTCACATCACTTATTGGTGGACGTAATTATAAATAAGGTTATTCCGTACCAACCGATATTATTATTATTAAATGTGTTTATGTATGTGTGTATTTGGTTGTTTTTTTTTTTAAACCTGTTCTAGAATAAAACATAGAATTTACGACTAGAGGACAAATAATATTTGAGCTAAAATAAATCTTTGACGGCACAGTTGGCGCAGTAATTGAGCGATCGACTGTTGCGCTGCGTGTCGCGGGTTCGATCCCCGCACGGAACAAATATTTGTATGCCATACAGGTAGTTGTTTCGGGTCTGGCTTTTTGTGTATGTGTAGTTTAAATGTTTGTAAATGCATCCACGATACAGGAGAAATTCCTAGTGTGGGGTATATTTTTAAAAAAAAAAAAGCTTTTCTGAGAGTATATTGTGCAAACAATTTACATTTGAATTTATTAATTGGTAACACTCTCAGAGCAGAGCTCTTTCCTGATTTACAGGTACCTGCTACCTGTAGTTTTTAGCCCTTGCGCCTTATTTATTGTAATAGCAATGCAAAGTTTTCCCTTTTCTTCCCTCTTTCTCCCTCATAACTCAATCTTTTTATAAAAAAAATAGCCTATGTCCGTCTCCAGAGTCCCAATTATCTCTGTACCAAAATTCATCAAAATCGGTTTAGCTATTTAGGCGTGAAGACGGAACAAACAAACTCACTTTCGCTTTTATAATATTAGTAAGGAAGTAAGGATAAGCTGTCGCTCTTTGAAGAGTTAGATCTTAAGACATTGCTCAATTCTCAAGTCACAGGACCATACCACATTAACATGTATGAGGAAAATGTAATAGGTACTGTAGCGACACAAAATATGAACGTGGCAAAAAGTACTAGAGCGCCATCTATGCAACCACTGAAGAACTAACTGTGAAGTCCTACATCTCGCAAGCAGAGTTAGCCGCGAGTTAAGCATATACATACGAGCACCCGACAAAAACATGTCTCTCAGATCCAGCCTGACCCTTTGCTGTCCTCCCACAGCGACGCCTTTACCCGAGGCTCGTACCCCACGTTAGTGCCCTTAGTGTGTAGTCGCTTAGTATGTAAGTTTTTTGCCTTGGCTGGAGGTCTTAATTTTTAAGGCTTTCACAGGAACCGCCCGGTTAAGCAGCCGACAACCTCTTAGGTTGAACTGCGAGATACCATTCAGAAAAAAAAAACAATTGACAGGCAGTTGCCACCAGACACGACACCCGTCTGATTGGAGGATCCTCCCTTTTCTATAGAGAATGAAGAGCTATACACCTTGTTCTTCATACCTCAAAAGTACCTTAATAATAGGAGTTCCAACCACTGAATAACTAACTGAACGCAAGCAGAGGTATCCGCGAGTTAATACTATATACACGCGAGACAGCAACTGTAGGGCAGTGGCCCACCAGACTCGACAGCCGCCTGGTCAGAGGATCCTCCCTTTTTCATAGGGGAGGAAAAGCCCGTAAAAACGTAATATACTAATGCTGTCATTAAGTTTTACTTGGTGTAGTTTTAAATTTTCTTTTTTTTGTAACTGGTAAATCCTTACTAATATTATAAAAGCGAAAGTGAGTTTGTTAGTTTGTTTGTTACGTCTTCACGCCTAAATGGCCAAACCGATTTTGATGAATTTTGGTACAGAGATAATTGGGACCCTGGAAACAAGGAGAGCTGGAGGAGCTTGTGGGTTTTAGACAGGCTTAATATGAATAAAATACGAGTTTTAGAAAATCTTTGAATGCATCTGCATTCAAAGATTTTCTAAAACTAGAAACAAATCTTTGTTTCTTCTTGAAAATAAAGGAATGTCTACTTTATGTAAAATGAGCCAACATAAGGATTTAAGGAACTTTCCCCCCAGGGCCCGACTTATTTTTACACCCTGCATATTAATTATGACACATTGGTAATTTTTTTGTTGGTACCAAAAGAAATCAATTTGCAATAGGCGTTCGTAAGAGTCAAAACAACAGGCGGATGGGAAATCATCAAATATCTTCCCTCGCTTTGGGCAGCGCGGGCATCGGAGTGTCAGACTTTTACTGACTAAAACCAACCCATGTTCTTACTTTTGCCCTTTATGTTCCTAGGCCGCGGTATCTCTTTCGAACGGTGGTCCTAGCAGGCCCCTCTATAGCGACATATTTAAGGATTGACAGCACTTTGTTTTTGGATTGGCTCAACAATAAAACCAATACTTATAAATAACTATTTAATACATAATATCACAGCCAAGATTTACTTAAAATCTCTTGAATTTCAAGCAGACTCTTTCCTTTCGTTTCAGGTACAAATACAAGACTAAAAAAGAACGCAAAAGCGCAAGTGCCAGAAAATATCCAGAAGGTCACTGCTGGTCCTAATGCTGGCAACATGTAGCCAAATGCAGTAGTGACTCCGAATCCGAACACCCAGCCGATGGTGACGGTCAACGTGCCACCGAAGCCTCTGCAGGTGTCCGTGAACATTTCACCGATGAATGTGTTGGGGATGATGCCGAAACCTGGAGAGAAGAATGTCTAGATTGCAAAAACAATGTAGTGGACCGCACTGAGCATGTGGTACAGATTTACAGCCCGCTTCCTTCCAGCCAGTATCCTAGCATAGCAGTAATATTATCATAATTTTGTTGGTAATTGTTATGTTATTTATCTTAAGGCTAAAGAGTGCAAATAAGACTGACGGCCATTACAAGTCTTTACTTATACAAAACTAAACAAAACATTACAGTGGTTATATGGCGAAAGAGCTCCTTGTGACTCTTGATTTTCCCAACTGTGCGGTAGTTGCAGTGGCTGAGCGATTAACTGCTGCGCTACGTGTTGCAAGTTCAGTCTCCTCGCACGGAACAAATATTTTTATAGTCAGGTTGTTTGTATCATACCCAAAACAGGACAACCCCTTACTGTATATTTTTTTTAAGTTTTTTTTTTGTGATCACTTTCGACTAACACGCGAGCGAAGCCAAGTACAAAAAGAAGTTTTATAAAAGATACTTACCACCAAAATAGGAAATGAAGAACAACATGAGGGATACAAGTGAAAGCCATTGTATACTGTCAGCAGCTGGATGTTCATTGTTGTACAGGAAGAAGTAAACTCCAAGAGTAGCCTGGAAAATAATAAAGGTTTTAAAAATATTCTTAACTAGCTTTTGCCTGCGGCTTCGCTCGCATTAAATTCGGGGTAACACAGTTCCCTTTTCCTGATTTGCAGGTACCCACTACCGGTAGATGTTGCCCTTGCGCCTTATTAATTGTAATAGCAAAGCTAAGTTTCCCTTTTCTTCCCTCGTTCTCCCTCATTTCACACTTTTTTTTAAAACTAGCCTATTTTCGTTTTCAGGATCTCGACTATCTCTGTACTAGAACTCATCAAAATCGGTTTAGCCATTTAGGCGTGAAAACGTAAGAAGCAAACAAACAAACAAACTCACTTACGCTTTTATAATATTAGTAAGGATAAGGATTTTGAATTTGAAACATTGAATCCTGAACTCCTACCATAAAACATAATGGTGTCCCGGCAATATTTTTTAAGCACTTATAACACCCCATACACTTATTGTGCGAGACTGAAGGGACTGGGCTCAAAATAAAAGATGAGAAAATGAGAAAAAACTTGATCACTATAATATTAACGTGTAAGTGAGACAATGGCTCAAGAAATACAGGACATAAAGTGACTAACTTAACTTAAAATTATACTAAAACAGTACGCATCGTCGCTCGTTGCCGTGACGAATATATCAGGCTCCTGAAGAGCCTCATGTGCGTTAACACATATACAAAACAAAGAAAACTTACCAAACTTAATGAACAACCAGCGGTCGAGATCAACAACAGAAATTTTCTTCCAGTTCTATCAACAAAGACGGGAGCTATAGTCGCCGCAGCCAATTGTGTGACACCAATGATTATTGTACAAAAATGCGACTCCATTTCAAATCCCGTCAAATTAAAAATGATCGTAACAAAGGAAATCACAGCAATTATTCCACTTAGCTGTTGCATTATGTTCAACACAGCTATTATAAACGTTGCTCTTCGATTTGATCTGACTGTGTACATTTCAGTCAATTGAGCCATGTTTGATTTTGGCTTTTCGTTCGCCTGTGCTACAATTTCGTCGATGTCATCTTTTCTACCAAGTGAAATAAGGTTTTCCATCGCTTCTTCTCTTCTGCCTGTAATCAGATTTATTTTGTACTAGCTTTTGCCCGCGGCTTCACGTTAAATTCGGGGTAACACAGTTCCCATTTCCTAATTTGCAGTTCCTGCTACCTGTAGTTTTTGCCCTTGCGCCTTATTTATTGTAATAGCAAAGCTAAGTTTTCCCTTTTGTTTCCTCTTTCTCCCTCATTACTCACATTAAAAAAAAATTCAACTATCTCTATCAAAATATATCTCATCAAAATCGTTTTAGCCATTTAGGTGTGAAGACGTAACAAAGAAACTCACTTTCGTTTTTATAATATTAAGTAAGGATTAAGTTTTAGACTGTTTGTCTGGCTGAGTATCTGGGGTTCGATTTCCACGAACTGTTGTGAGGTATTTCTTTCTATCAGGCATTCCTCTGTCAGAGGAGCCTGCCAGGGCCTCCGCTTGCCGGGGTTGCGGATTGATCGAAAGAGATCCCACGGCCCCGGAACATAAAGGGTGGTAGAAACATGGGTGGTAAAAGTCTTAGTCTCCCGTCCGCCCCACCCAGAGTGGGGGAAGTTATTTGATGATTTGCCATCCGCAAAAAAAGCATTTCTGAGTAGCAACCACGGTGTTTGAATTTGTCCCTAATTGGAAATAAATTTAAAATAGGTACCAATGTTAGAATAGATTTCTTTAGTAATAAGCATGACCATGGTACCTGTTTTTCTGTCATTTTTTTTGCAGATTGGATTATCACATAACTTTCCCCGCTCTGGGTGGAGTGTCAGACTTTTACTGACTAAAACCCACCTATGTTCCTTCTTTTGCCCTTAATGTTGCGGGGCTGCGGTATTTCTTTGACCTGGCAGGCCCCTCTGATAATGGTATTCCGTGTGTACATAAACTGTTAAATAAATAAAATAAATGGCTCACAAAGAGTGATCAGAGTGACGAGACGGTTGGCACCGCGCCGCCGCGCCGCTGCGTGTCGCGGGTTCGATCCCCGCACGGAACAAATATTTGTATGGCCTACAGATAGTTGTTCCGGGTCTGGCTGTTTTTGTATGTGAGTTTAAATGTTTGTAAACGCACCCACGATACAGGAGAAATTCCTAGTGTGGGGCAAAGTTATTTAAAAAAAAAACAAGTTTTACCTTTCAATACGTGATATACAGCCGATTCAGTGACGAAAAAAAAGACTAACACAATGTATAGGGCGCATATAGCCACACCCAGCCAGCCAATGGCCTGGTACGACACATAAGGTCCTACTGTATATGCAATTAGTGTTCCCAAAGTGTTGGAGAATCCTGTCAAAGTTAACAGGGTGCCTCGAATTCTTGTTGACCTGGAAAAATAGAATGTATACAATAATGTATTATACAATAAAAGTGTGATTTCATCTTAATTACAAGAAAGTAAGAAAGAACGTTAAGAAAAAAAACTACAAAAAGATCATTCATAGTTGTTACAGGTGGCAGTGCCCGATGGTCAGACAGCCAGTTTTACGAAGGGTATCCTAATTACCCAGTACTAAATGGATTATGGTATAGGTATGTAGGCGCATAGACAGGCATCTACCAATGTAAACTATTGGCATTCAGCTACAATCGGTTAAACTAGAAACCGATGCCAGACAGATAATGATAATGCATGACGAGAAGGTCGTGGGAGGGAGATGCTTAGTAACGTATTTCTGAAGTCTGTAGATAATGAGGTTAGATTCAAAGATACTCACGCAAATTCTCCAATGTAGACGAGGTTAGTCACAAATATAACTCCATTGCCTAACCCAGATATTATGCGGCCCACGTATATCATAGCCAAATTGACGGCAAGGGCCTTTACAACAAAGGCAACTAGGAGAACGCCTCCCCCAAGATATAGACAAGGCTTTCTACCTATCACATTTGCGAGGTAGCCAGAAACGTAGGGACCTGAAAAATGGAGAATAAAGAATTAAAGGGAGTTTTTATTTATTTACTTTTTACATTTGGGAAAACAAACAGTAGTACATTAAGCATAAAAATTGTTGACTTAAAATTAAACTTAACAAATATACTACCCACAACATTTTCCACAGATACTCTATGACAAACTGTTAGCAAACTGGTTGTCAGACTTTCGGAACACAAAGTAACGACTGTCAAAGATCTACAAATAACAGCCGGGACCAACGGCTTAACGTGCTTTCCGAGTCACGGAGGAAACTCGGTATGTAACGGGTGGTTACCCATCCACAGACCAACCTAGGTAAGCGCGGCTTAACCTAAAGATTGACCCCAGCGGCTGCTATTATTAAGCCACGAGCTTCTCCACAGCGCTAGTACACTGATGGAAATAAACTCCTTAACTCACCTGAAACGGTCCCAACAAAACTAAATGACACGATCCAGGATGCTTCTCCATCACTGATGACATTGTCAAGGTGTGTCTCATCAGGGTTCTGCAGCATGGCTAGCACTGGGGCTGACCAGCCCATTGTGAACCCTACTGCTAACTGGCCTACGTATACTGTAATAAAAAAAAAAACTTGAGAGGTGGCAAGGGACACCGCGGTTAAAACGAAGTTATTATTTATTATGTACAAAAAACCTGTATACACTCAACAAAAGTAATCGTCGCGACACCACACTGTTCAATGCGAAATAGAAAGACGAAAAGAAAATAACTGGCTTGCTTTCTATGAGAGAGAGAGAGAGAGACAGACAAAGACGCACACACCGCACGTTTTACAACGATAGCAAAAAGTATCGTTACAATTTTGGTCTTAAGCAAAAGTGTCGTTACAACTTTGGTCTTAAGCAAAAGTGTAGTTACAACTTTTGGTCTTAAGCAAAAGTGTCGTTACAACTTCTGGTCTTAATTTTTTCCGTCTAGCCCCCTTTCGCAACGCGCGATAAGGAACTTTGTTTCAAAAGATAAAATTCGAACCTGTTTCGTTTATCCAGTGGTCGAAAGGTTTCGTTACCCTGGTCTAGGAAATAGTTGTGCACATGGGTAATATCCGGTGAGGACCTGCGTCAGGTGGAAGGTGAGGATGCCGTGGCGCCTCTCCAGCCGCTTTTCAAATAGGGGACTTATAACCACTATTGAGGCGTGCCGTTTGAGGGAGAGAACCTCAAACCAATCCAGCCGCCGCAGGAGAACGACGACGACTCCCGGCCACCGTAGATGCGTTCCTGTGGACGGTGAGCAATGGGTAGCTCACCATCCCTCCGTCTATTGATGACAGGCCGTGTCGACGGCGCGTTAGTGTTCCACGCGCTTCAAAGAGATGTCAGGTAAGCAGAGGGGCCTGCCGGGGTTGCGGGTTGTTCGAAAGAGATACCGCGGCCCCGGAACAAAATTGGATTTAAAGGACGAGAGACAGTACTGTAGGTAGTCTGTAGTGTAACATTTTTCAAAATTAATAGCTACATATAAAAACAAATACTACTTAATATATAAATACATATAATATACGTATAAAATATTATTTAATTATCACAATGACGGGAGACAAGTCATTTTTGCCTTCGTGAAGGGATTTTTTTACACCCGTGATTTACATCATAGTATATAAGTGATGCTAGTCAGTGTAAAACAGTTTGCACAAACTGCGATAGTTTTACATGGTTATGAGCGAAACAGTGACGAATTCCTGTATTGCAACATAAATATAATGATTGAATTAACAAAAACTTTCTACATTAATTTCTTTTTTTGTTAATAATATTTTTTTTACATAATTTTTACATAATTATATCTTATTAAAAATATATATAAATTTATATTATTTAAATTATGATTTCATTTAAAATAACTACATCTTAATATATAAAATAGGAAGTAGGTACTTACAACATAATGCAATTAAATATTGTTTTTTTAAACTTGTATTTACTTCGGCACCCATTGTTCTGTGTTCCCAGTACGCTCAAAATAAAAAAAAAACAAAAAAAAACCTAAATGGCGCTACAGCACCGCTTATAATTGCACACTGTATTTAACTGAGTATTATTATTTTAAAGAAAGAGATATTTATACATATACGTATAATTATCTTATATTTCCAATCGCTAGACAATAAATTATTGATAAGTACGATAATAAAATATTGTACTTAAGCCACTATTTTGCACTTATTCTAGTGTGGGAAAAAGATGGCGCTAGGCAGTGAATGAAAGCTGCAAATGAATAAACACCTAGATGAACGAGTGATGGAGAATATTAATGATGATAGATGGAAATGGGGTGGAAAACCAAGGAAACGATGAATGGATTGTGGGAGGAATAATATAAGAGAGAGGATCAAATGATGGCGTGACGGTTGTAAGAGAAGCATGGAAAAAAAAGGTTGTGCCGCCCTGTAACATGGAACACGGTCTTTAAGGTCCTGCCGGGGTTGCGGGTTGTTCGAAAGAGATACCGCGGCCCCGGAACGTAAAGGGCAATAGACGGAACATGGGTGGGTTTTAGTCAGTAAAAGTCTGACACGCCCCCCCGCTCCGCCCAGAGCGGGGGAAGTTATTTGATGATTTCCCACCCAAAAAAATGGGCTTTAAGGTTTTGTTTTCAATAAAATAATTAATACTAAGTATTTTTGTTTTCCATAATCGTCCACCCCTCATAATAGTAGTTGCACTATTATCCTAATAATATTAGAAATGCAAATGGTTTGTGAGAATGGATGTTATTTACTCTTTCACGTCAAAACGGCTGAACGGATCTTGATAAAATTTGGCACAGAGGTAGATTATAGTCTGGATCTGGAACACATAGGATACTTTTTTTTCGATATCACGCAGGCGAAGCCGCGGGCGCCAGCTAGTCATTTATACTAATAATGGTTGTCATATCTTATTAGTCATAATTATTATTTGCCATAAAATAAGTTCGCATAACAAAATTTGTTATTATAATCATTAGTTTTATAAGTAACAATTTACATAATCGATAGGTACTTGACATATTAAGTAACATCCATACTAATATTATAAAAGCGAAAGTGGGTTTGTTTGTCTGTTTGTTTGTTACCTCTTCACGCCTTAATGGCTAAACCGATTTTGATGAATTTTGGTACAGAGATATCTGGGACCCAGGAGACGGTCATAGGTTAATTTAAAAATAAAGTGGGATATTAGGGAGAAAGAGGGAAGAAAAGGGAAAACTTAGGTCTGCTATTACAAATCAATAAGGCGCAAGGGCAAAAACTGCAGGTAGCAGGTACTTGCAAATCAGGAAAGGGGAACTGTGTTACCCTGAATTTAACGCGAGCGAAGCCGCGGGCAAAAGCTAGAACAATAATAATTTTAAAACGTTAAAGTAAGTAGAAGTTTTGTACAAAAAAATGGTAAATAAAATTATTGCTTACTATAACTTTAAAAAAAATACCGTTACTGGCAAAGTATTGGTGTGCTAATCCTTCTGTCATGTTATAAAGTAAAAATGTGCAAAATACTAAGCATACTTTTGTACAGAACCAATAATGTACAATTTGAAACAATAGACAAAATAAATACCTATTTTTTTATACCAATTGGGCGTTTCAAGATGATGATAAGATAGCTGATAGGCAGTAGACATCATGGAGAAAACATAATGATAATAAAATAATACATTAAGACTGTGTCAAAGCAAATAATTCAATATCTTTATATTGTCCTGTAAAATTATTTTTCTTTTTTTCTTTCAGCAATGCATTTTATTCTAATGGATTGATAAAATGATTAAAGTTCTTTTTTTTAACTATTTATAAAAGCAATCAATGTTTATCCATAGGTGTGTGACTTTTGCTCAAAGAAAAGCCTTGTTTTTCTGCGGTTAATCATCAAATAACTTGTACTGACTAAAACCCACCCATGTTCCTCCTACTGCCCTTTATGTTCCGGGGCCGCGGTATCTCTTTCGAACAAACCGCAACCCCGGCAGGCGGTGGCCCTTGCAGGCCCCTCTGAAAGAAAAGCTTTAAAGCAGGTTACAGCTTTTCCGTTTTTATGCAAAAATCTATTTATAATTTTTATTTCACGTATACTTATTTTTTGTAGTGTTTCGAAGATTATTATTTACAATATCGTCGGAATTAACACGTTCCCTGCGTCATTATTTTCAAACAACTTTCAGTTGGTACTTTGGAGGCGTAAAAGATCTCGAAACTAACCTGCCCTTTGGTGCGTTTGAGACCTAATGAGTCTCTAAGGCGCGGGACAAATATAAGAGGCGTCAAGCGGTGGCGAAGCGCGGGTGTGGCGCGGTTACGACGCCATTTCTTTGATATTTCATACAAAATGTATAGAAGAGGCGAGGCGCAAGACATACTGAGGCCTGAAACTGCGTTAAGCGGGCTCCCACGCGGTTTCATACAAAGTGCACCGTCCAGCGGTAACACGCGCGGGCTTGTTCAGTCAATAACGCTTGATGAAAAGCTTATGAAAATGACTGCTGTGTCCTTCTGTCATATGGGGTCAAGCGTATGAACTCTTAAGGTAACTTCTGAGGGTCCTTCACGTACCAACGGAGCCCACGCGCGCAGACACGCGACGGCGCGGGCGGGGCACGGGCGTAGAGCGGGCGCGGAGCAGGCACCACTTCCTCGCCCTCGGCGCACGCGCAGTTAGGTGGTGGCATCGCATACCCCAAATGCATCCACTGTGTTCGACCGCGCCACGTCTTTCCAACACCGTTAGCGCGCCTGTTCTGCGCTGCATCGGCGCAGCGCCCGCACCTCGCCCGCGCCTCGCCCGTGCTTCGCCTGCGCCCGACGCCTCTTGTATTTTTCCCGCGCCTAAAAGATACAGTTTTGAAAATAATTTATATCTACCAAAAAACCTATGACATATATTTTGAAGTTAGAAAAGAACATAGTAAAAGAACTTTACACGTTAGATCCTCCCGCAAGGAGTGAAACAACACGATTATAAAAGTTCTGCAAGAAATCTGATAGATCTCGTAATGCAACGAACGTGTTAGAAGAAAGATTTTTTTTTTCTATATTATGCTGATAATTCAGTCGAGGCGCAAGAAGAGCCGAACTTTTACACAAAATTGGGCATTGTCCTTTACTATTTTTATAGACAACTTTCACTGGATTATCAAATTGCCATTTTATTATGAAAACTGGTCTCATTAATAAAAAAAATGAAAATGCCTATGATAATGCTAATGATTCTATGAAAGTTTATACATACTGCCACTGAAAACTAGGTAAGATTATTGTTTAACAAAAAGGAAAATCTACTTCCAATACTCGGTGACTTTGTTTGTTTCACTTGTTTTGCCACGGACTTCTGGAAGTACATACAATATGTTGATTTGCATCCTCGTCAAAATTTAGGAGGTGCTAGTAAAAGTCATAAATAATCAATGAAAATTACGGTACCTGATCAATAATAATATACGGCGCTTTTATGATCTGTCTCTGTGTGTTTAAATTTAACAGTATTACAGAAAACACTTCAAAAGTAGAGAATCACCTACAGAACACACAGAACAGTGTGCGTGAGCGTCGGCGCATACGTATCATACAGCGGCATGCACGCACCTGTGTGCACTTACCGATTTCTGAAAATACGAAAAAAGTAAAAAAAAAAATACCTACTTATTTTATTATCGATTCGGGTCGAGAATCATTAGCATAGTTACGTCCTTGAATTTGACGAGGATGCAAAACAACACGCTGTATATATTTAATTTTTTGTGTTTGTTGTTGGGGTTCAACCTAGGTAGTGCAATAAAGGAATTTTTGAGTAAGTGTATTCTATGAATTTTGAAAATCGCCTTATAATTGACGAAGTAAGAACATCTTTTTAGGGTTCCGTAGTCAACTAGGAACCCTTATAGTTTCGCCATGTCTGTCTGTCCGTCCGTCCGTCCGTCCGTCCGTCCTCGCTTAATCTCTGTGACCGTTAGCACTAGAAAGCTGAAATTTGGTACCAATATGTATATCAATCACGCCGACAAAGTGGTAAAATAAAAATTGGAAAAAAATGTTTTATTAAGGTAGCCACCCTATATGTAAAGTGGGAAGTGATTTTTTTTTTAATTTCTACCCTAACGTGTGATATATTGTTGGAAAGGTATTTAAAAATGAATAGGGGTTTACTAAAATCATTTTTTGATAATGTCTATAATTTCGGAAATAATCGATCCAAAAGTAAAAAACAATGTGTCCCCCCCCCCTCTAACTTTTGAACCATAAGTTTAGAAAATATGAAAAAAATCTGAAAAGTAGAACTTTATAAGGACTTTCTAGGAAAATCATTTTGAGCTTGATTGACACAACAGTTTTTGTACAAAAAAGACAAAAAGTTGTACAAAATAATTTCCTCCTCCACCTTTAAACTCATAAGTGGGAACACTTATTGTGACGGACGGGAAACTACGGAACCCTACACTGAGCGTGGCCCGACATGCTCTTGGCCGGTTTTTTGTTTTTTGAAATAGGTTAAAAAAAAGGATTGTGTGTGGATGCGGGTTTGGAAAAACGAAAATCTAGTATCAAAACATTATCTTAAATCTCACAATACTATTAGTATAAAAATAATATGATATGACGAATGACTATGACAAGAATTTGTGTTGACTTCAATTGATTTTCGTCAGTACAATTTCTTATCATTCTCGTGACAATGTGTAGACGTTTTTACAATAGGTATTTATTAATGCTATAAAATATAGTTACATTTAGTGATAAAAAATGCACTCGTGAATGATTAAAAAAGATAACATCTTCTGGTTTTAGCTAGATGATATCTACATTGTCTAATAATGTGTAATATACAATGTGTCCGGTCACGGATTAGCGTTATTCTATGTACTTATATTACCAACATTCTAGTACTCAAATTTAATGATTAAAAAAAACTACCTTTTTTTCACAAAAAAGTTTACAAAACTTTCGTTGATTTGGATATTTTTTTGGACTTTAATTTTGTTTTCTAAAATTACGAAAATGTAAGTTCATCATTTAATTTTCTTAATTAAACGATAGACAATATTATTGCCCTCTGAATAAATCTATTTTCGTCTCAGGAGGACGAGGACTTTGAGAGATTTGATTATTTTTTGTATACGCATAGAGAATATCTCAAAATGGCTGCCAAAAAGCGGGGAAGTGAATTAGACCTAAGTGCGTAGCGTAATAGTATAATATATTAAAACACTCGTTACATAAGTACCTATCCAAAATATCGCTAGTCCATGACCGGACACATTGTAGATCTGTTAACCTTACTATAATATTTGGTGCATAAACATAATTATTAAGACAAACATTAATTAGGAATTAAAATTACAGTGGCATGTCAGTTAAATAAATATTATCGGTATTCAATTCAATATCAAATTATTGTTCAATGTCAAACTTTTATTGAGATGTCAAAGATTATAATATGATTGCCTCTTGGTATGCTGCGGGCATTTATTTTAATACACCAATAAAAAGCCTTCACAATTGGCATTACTGAAATGCTTGAATGCTTTATCAAGCATTTCAGTAATGCCAATTGTGAAGGCTTTTTATTGGTGTATTAAAATAAATGCCCGCAGCATACCAAGAGGCACTGTAATTATTCACGTGACGGGTATTATAATTTTTTATCAATACATGATATTTCTGATTAATGAGCAATGCTCAGGATCTCGATATAAAAATTACGACATATTATGAAATTTCATTTGCTGTCTGGAATTACCTATAATCACTTCATGTATTTCCGATTTCGTCTATACAATTAGAGACTTGTTTTTAATTATAATTGGTATTACAATGTTATGGCTACATGTACAATGACTGGTAATTAGATTATCGTCATAGTTAATAAATTGTGGGTTTTTACTACTTATAAGGAGACTTATTCCTTATCTTAATTAATCGGCACTCGGTGACTTTTTAAAACTTAAAAAATAAGAGATCTGGTTTTAGAATTTAGAAGTCCTTATCTTCACCATCACTACATAGTATAAAACAAAGTCGCTGTCATTGTCTGTCTGTTGCTATGTTGTATGTATGTATGCTTAAATCTTTATAACTACGCAACTGATTTTGAAGTGTTTTTTAATAGATAGGGTGATTCAAGAGGAAGGTTTATACATGTATATTATTGTAGGGAAATACTGATAAGTTTTTTTTTGCGCGAGATAAATTGAAATAATAAAGGTTAACAAAAAAGTCCGCGAAGAGATATCTTAAGGATAACCCACAATTAGCATTATTTATCCTTTTAAAAGCGACAATTTTTTAATTACCTTTTATTATTAATACATAAGATTACCTTTTGTTTTCAGTCGAAAGTACGTAAAATATTTTGAACTGCAGCACTTACAAATAATTTGTACATATATTTTTAAGGTGTATTTCGGAGTATTAAGTTTTGTACAAAAAATATAATCATGTCTCGAAGACGTCGTCGTTCGAACATGGTCGTAGTACAGTGAACGCCAGAAGAGCACGTACAGCAAGAGCTGAGGAATCATCAACGGAGCGTGAGGTTCGCCTCAGCCGACTCCGGGATAGATCTAGATCTGAGAGAGAAAGAGAATCTTCAGTAGAGCGCGAGGTTCGCTGCAGCCAGGATCGGGATAGATCTAGATCTGAGAAGGAAAGAGAATCCTCAGTAGAGCGCGAGGTTTGCCTCAGCCGACTCCGGGATAGATCTAGATCTGAGAGGGAAAGAGAATCCTCAGTAGAGCGCGAGGTTCGCCTCAGCCGACTCCGGGATAGATCTAGATCTGAGAGGGAAAGAGAATCCTCAGTAGAGCGCGAGGTTCGCCTCAGCCGACTCCGGGATAGATCTAGATCTGAGAGGGAAAGAGAATCCTCAGTAGAGCGCGAGGTTCGCCTCAGCCGACTCCGGGATAGATCTAGATCTGAGAGGGAAAGAGAATCCTCAGTAGAGCGCGTGGTTCACCTCAGCCGACTCCGGGATAGATCTAGATCTGAGAGGGAAAGAGAATCCTCAGTAGAGCGCGAGGTTCGTCTCAGCCGACTCCGGTATAGATCTAGATCTGAGAGAGAAAGAGAATCCTCAGTAGAGCGCGAGGTTCACCTCAGCCGACTCCGGGATAGATCTAGATCTGACAGGGAAAGAGAATCCTCAGTAGCGCGCGAGGGATAGACATAGAGTTCAGAGAGCCAGGGAAGCAAATATACTACTCGATCTCTCTCGGTCATTCTTTGAACCCGTCTGGACTCCCTAATCATAAAATGGTTTTGAAAGTAGGTGGTCCTGTTATTTATATTAAGAAAACTGAATCCACTTAAAATTTGCAATGGTATGCGTTTGCTGGTAAAATCTCTAAAAATATTCATAATAGAGTGCAAAATACTCACCAGATGGGGTACCGAAGAAGACGTATTGATTCCCCGAATTCCTCTGATACCATCAGATTTACCGTTCCAATTTAAACGCCTACAATTTCCGGTAAAGAAATCTTTTGCAATTACCATTAATAAATCGCAGGGTGAAACTTTCAACGTTGCGGGTTTAGATTTGAGCGTTGAGTGTTTTTCTCATGGTCAATATATGTCGCTCTTTCAAGAGTGACCTCTAAACAAAACATGTTTGTTTTGTCTAATGACAAAAAAGCTGTAAACGTTGTTTATAAGGACATTTTGTAGTGGGTAGGTATATGTTGTATCAGCATTGAACCCGTGAGAAGCCGGGGCGGGTCGCTAAACAGATATAAATTAAATACTGATTATGAACTATGTCTAGGACATCTAGACCTACTGTAGGTATATTGTTAGTAAGGATAAAAACAGAGCCATGTATAAAAAAGTGTGTGTGTCAGCTCCGACGCACGACTGGAGTTTACTCCTTAAGTACAAAAAAAAAAATTAAAAATATCACTGACGGACGACAAATTTCATAAAGCGCCATCTAGTAATATTCAACTGTACGACAAACACCATAGGTGCGGTTGCACCAAAGTTGCACCAAAAACGTAACGAGGTCATTCATCAGTATATTTTACACCTCACATTTTTCTCATACCGGGCGCCTTATATATGAAAATCGATTCTTAAGGAGTAAACTCCAAAAAATAACCTAAAATGTCTCCAGTAATCCCCAAAAGGTTAAACCGAAGCTCAAAGTGTGTAATTCAATTAGACCATTACAGACACTTTCAAGAAACAAAATAATGAAGCTACAGTCCCAGACAAAATGCACAATAACTTGTGAAAGTACTGTAGTTGCCCATTCCAAAGCGTTGATCTCTATCGAGAATAATGGGCATGAAACTAATGGCCTTTTAAATCATAATTTATTAACAGGATCTAGCATCATTCATGTTGAGATAATACAATTATGTGAAAACGATGTTGTTAAACGTGCATAGTAAGAGCGGCCGGAGTGAAAGCAAAAATGACAAACAAAGTTGTGCATAAATAGTTCGCCAGTTATTTTCAGTCCACTGGATGCGAGCACATCGCCGAGTATTTACATTGTATACATGGTCAGAACGCAGCCATAGGAAACTGCTCGCGTATCCTTACTTTAATATTATAAAAGCGAAAGTGAGTTTGTTTATTTGTTTGTTTGTTTGTTACCTCTTCACGCTTTAATGGCTAAACCAATTTTGATGAATTTTGGTACAGAGATAGTTGGGAACCAGGAGACGGATATAGGCTATTATATTTTTAAAAAGAGTGGGATATGAGGGATAAAGAGGGAAGAAACGGGAAAACTTAGCATTGCTATTACAAATCAATAAGGCGCTACCGAATTTAACGCGAGCGAAGCCGCGGGCAAAAGCTAGTAATTTATAATGCACTTTTTGAATTTGTGATTCCAAAGTAAACACGAATTTTGCGTACTACTCGGGTATAGTTTGTAACTCAGACGTGCACATGCATCTTTCCAATTTATACACGGCCAAAACGCCAAATTATTTTTTCTTTGAAATAATGTCATTTATTTTAATTATTATTTAATTGAATTTGAAATAATGTCGTTTAATTCAATAAGTAATTATCCTAATCGAAATAGTTCAGTTCCGGGTAACCTACTAAAAACAATCTCTTTTTTCTATTAATGCAAGTCGTTTCTGCCACTCGCCGTCACACATACCTACAGTTTTTCCTCTCCTGAAAAATAACCTTTTTGAGATGTATCAGATCTAGGTGTGCGGTATATGACGGGCCTGTTGGTCTAGTGGTTAGTGGCCCTGACTGCTGAGCCGGAGGTCGTGGGTTCGATTCCCACCCAGGACAAACTTTGTGTGATGAGCATGATTGTTCAGTGTCTGGGTGTGATTTATCTATAATATGTATGTATTTATAAATTATATAAGTATGTATATCAGTTGTCTGGTTACCATAACACAAGCTCTGCTTAGCTTGGGATCAGATAGCCGTGTGTGAGTTGTCCCAAGATATTTATTTATATTTATACTAGCTTTTGCCCGCGGCTTCGCTCGCGTTAAATTCGGGGTAAAACAGTTCCACTTTAAAAAAAATTGTAAATTAGTGCGATAGAATTTAATTAAGTAACCACATTTCCGAACAAACGATGCTCTTTCAACATAGTCTATGACTGTGAATGACATTGACATTCGTTACGCGCGTTTTTTAAAATATGCAAAATTAAATGTATTTTTTTAAATTTTTCTAAAACCTTTTTTTACTATTTTTTTCCGTAAGAACCTTCTACAGAGTATTAGAAAACTACAAAAAAATAATCAGCCCAATCGGTCTAGCCGTACTCAAGTTATGGCGTGACAACGGGAAACGGGTTTCATTTTTATAAATTTATAATATTTATATAAAAGAGAAAACACTGATTCAACTATCACAAAATCTCTGAAACTACAAGTTTTGAATTTTCGAATTTTGCGTGGATCTTTTAAGACGTAGGTGGCCACTAAGACGCAATTTTGCCAAATTCAAACTCTAAAGGGCAGAAAAAGGGTGGCAAAGTTTGTATGGGAGAACGCGTTTCCTTGGCCGGATTGACTTGACATTTTACATAGATATTTCTCCAGGAAATTAATAGATTACATAACATCACGCTACACCACTAAGAAGCTGAGCAGCGGTTGAAACCACTAGGCACATAATTACTAATATTATAAAAGCGAAAGTGAGTTTGTTTGTTTGTTATATCTTCACGCCTAAATGGCCAAACCGATTTTGATGAATTTTGGTACAGAGATAGTTGGGACCCTGAAGACGGATATTGGCTAAAAAAAATGAGAAAAGGGGAAGAAAAAGGGGAAAGTAAGATATTTGTTTTTCGATCATCACGCAGGTTAAAGTTAGTGGTAGCCCATAGTAAACTATGCCACGCAGACATAGTCGCGGGCGGAAGCTAGTCCTTACTAATATTATAAAAGCAAAAGTGAGTTTGTTTGTTTGTTACCTCTTCACCCTTAATGGCTAAACCAATTTCGATGAATTTTGGTACAGGTATAGTTGGGACCTAGGAGACGGACATGGGCTATTTTTTTTTAAAGTGGGATATAAGGGAGAAGAGAGAAGTAAAGGGAAAACTTAGCTTTGCTATTACAAATCAATAAGGCGCAAGGGCAAAAACTGCAGGTAGCAGGTACTTGCAAGCTGTGTTACCCCAAATTTAACGCGTGCGAAGGCGCGGGCAAAAGCTAGTATTAGGTATAATAAAACATAAATCAAATCACGCCCACCGCGATGAGGACTATTTAATTAGTTTTAACTTTTATCTACACTATCAAAAACGTATTAACTAAAAAAAAACAATTCATTCACATAATGCGTACCAAATAATTTCATAATCGATTTTTTCTAATTACGTATTCATGCCTAAAAATAAATAAAGGTTGGTACTAGGCGCTTTGATTACATTATAACAAGAGGATTTTTGCACGTTCATTATTGAAAACAAACCTCGTCACCTCGTTATCTCGCTCTACGGCCTCGATAGTCTAGTTGTCGCTAGCTCGACTTCTGAGCATAAGATCCTGGGCTCGATACCCGTGTTTTTTTTAAACTTTGCTTTACACTAGGAATTTCTTCTGTATCGTGGGTGCGTTTACAAACATTTAAACTCACATACACGAACAGCCAGACCCGAAACAACTATTTGCAAGCCATACAAATGTTTGTTCCGTGTGGGAATCGAAACCGCGACACGCAGTGCAGCAGTCGATCGCCCAGCCACTGCCCCAACCGTGCCGTCGGTTTTGTTGGGTTTTTTCATCAGCAACTTCTCTGTAGCAGCCGCGTATTTCCAATATGTACATGGCTAGAACGCAAGGGTGTGAAACTAGTCGCGTATAGATTGGAAATCACTTTTTAATCAAAGTCTTCCAAAGTATACAACAGCCGTACGCAAATACTCGCGTATACTTTGTAGTGGCCAAAGTAACTAGCTTTGCTCCAAAATATACAGTGCTAGTCCGCTTGCAACTAATCATGTATACATAGATCGGAACAGGCGCGAAAAACTTAACGATTCCTATCTATACGCGAGCAGTTGCATGCTCGCCACATTGATCTGTTGACCTCTCTTTCTGATTACTGATTGTCGCATCTGCGTATCTATTATAAATATTGCATCGTCTTTCGGCACGTGCTGTTAAGATAAGTTTTTTTTGGAATTATATAAAAAAAAAGATATTGTTTTTAGTAGGTTACCCGAAATTCAACTATTTAGATTAGTTTTTTTTTTCTAATGGGTAGGTTAGGTTATGTTAAAACTGTGACTTCCTACGCCAGAAACGACTTCCATTAATAGAAAAAATAGATTGTTTTTAGTAGGTTACCCAGAACTGAACTATTTCAATTAGGATAATTACTTATTGAATTAAATGATTTTACTTCAAATTCAATTAAATAATAATTACTTATTGAATTAAATGATATTACTTCAAATTCAATTAAATAATAATTAAAATAAATGACATTACATATTTTAAAGAAATAAATAATTAAAATAAATGACAACAAATAATGACAAACTTTACCAAAACCTTAATAAATTCCTATGGTGGCGTTTTGGCCGTGTATAAATGTGAAAGAGGTACGTGCACGTCTGAGTTACAAAGTATACGCGAGTAGTACGCAAAATTCGTGTATACTTTAGAATCACAAATTTAAAAAGTGCACTACAAAGTACACGCGAGCAGTTTCCTATGGCTGCGTTCTGGCCATGTATACAATGTAAATACGCGTAGCAGCCAGGAGTCAGGATTTGTGCCCAGTTGATAGCAATAGATTCGCCCTTATTAAAGCCCCTTCAATTCAAATTAAAATTTATTTATTTTGCAAAAAACACTGTTACTATGGTGTTATATAAAACATATAGTGTTGCAATTAACATGATTCAAGTGATTCTACTGTAAGACATCTAACAAGAGATCATTTTTTTTTTATTTTATTTTTTTACTAGCTTTTGCCCGCGGCTTCGCTCGCGTTAAATTCGGTAGCGCCTTATTGATTTGTAATAGCAACGCTAAGTTTTCCCGTTTCTTCCCTCTTTCTCCCTCACATCCCACTTTTTTTTAAAAAAATATTAGCCTATGTCCGTCTCCTGGTTCCCAACTATCTCTGTACCAAAATTCATCAAAATCGGTTTAGCCATTAAAGCGTGAAGAGGTAACAAACAAACAAACAAACAAACTCACTTTCGCTTTTATAATATTAGTAAGGATAACTGTTACCCACGACTTTGTCCGCGTCTTAGCCCAAGATCCGGAATTCTGTGACGATAAACGTTGAGAACGTTCAGCGCTTGATTCCCGTAGTCGGTTCACCAAAGTTCGAGAACTCTGTGAGGCTAAACGTTGAGAACGTTCAGCGCTTGATTCCCGTAGTCGGTTCACCAAAGTTCGGAAATTTTGTAAGGATAAACGTTCAGCGCTTGATTCCCGTTGACGGTTTGCCGAAGTTCGGAAATTTTGTAAGGATAAACGTTCAGCGCTTGCTTCCCGTTGACGGTTTGCCGAAGTTCGGAAATTTTGTGAGGCTAGATACTGCGAACGTTCAACGATGGATTCATTAGCACGGTTTTGTTCACTGATTCCTCGTTGAGTAGCCAACCTATGCATATTTTCATTCTCTGTTTCACTGCTGCGCAAAGCTCGCAACCGCTTTGCGGTAACAGTCTGCCGAGAAAGCTGAGTTCTTTTTCTAGGCATTATAGTGACGAAGAAAGAAAATAGGAAATGAAAACTTAACCAAACCGTAACTCGTAATCAAGAAAAAACAAACGTAAGGTTAATAATTAGGATCCTAATTATTGATACCTGTATTTGGTACTTACGTAAAATATTAACTAACTGTGTGCTTAAACTAAAACCTAACCTAATAAGGGCTGATTTTTTAATAGTCAGATAATTTTTATCTGAGGAATAAAAATAGCAGTTTGACATATTTTCTATAGATGAGCTGTCAAACCGCCATTTTTATTCCTCAGATAAAAGTTATCTGACTATTGAATAAACAGCCCTAAGAATAATTATGTAGATGACACCTATTTACAGGTATTATCTACAATTTTTTTTTTAATAATTGTGAAATTTATAAAAAAAAAGTAGCTCATGAGGAGCTCGTGGCTAAATAATAGCAGCCGCTCGGGTCGATCTTTAGGTTAAGCCGCACTTGCCTAGGTTGGTCTGTGGATGGGTGACCAGTGACCACCCGTTACATACCGAGTTTCCTAAGTGCCTCGGAAAGCACGTTAAGCCGTTGGTCCCGGCTGTCATTTGTAGATCTTTGACAGTCGTAACAGGTAGTCAGTGTTCCAAAAGTCTGACAACCAGTCTTAACAAGGGGTATCGTATTACCCAGTATTAACTGGTTGTGGAGGTCAGATAGGCAGTCGCTCCATGTAAAATACTGATATTCAGCTGCATTCGGTTAGACTGGAAACCGACCCCAACATAGTTGGGAAAAGGCTAGACAGATGATGAATAATTGTGAAATTATTAGAACTAAAATATTATCCTTGACAATCGTAGAGCTATACCCCCCCTCCGCGTCACCCGCAAGCAACGCCTCTCCTCGCCCATGCCCAGCGTCATGTTTTGCACATCATGCGGCGCGTGTGAATTTTATATCGGAGTTATTTTAAAATTGTAATATCTTCTAAGATGTTCATTGAAATTAAGTGATGTCAAAGACAATTTTGTTCACAATTAAATACTGTTAATCAACAACACATTTATTTGGATAAAGATTAATATTATTATGTTGAAACAACTGTAACAAATAATTGGTAATCATGCATTAATTTTGACCAAATTTGATTACCATAAAAACGGTTCTAGTGACTTAATCTTAAAAGATAGACATATACCGTCACGGACATTTTTTTAGATCATTTCAAGAGGAATAATTCTTTTCTACATATTTTTTTGATATCTTGAACCGTTTTCGCAGCGCACGCAACGGAAGCCCTCAAAGATGAATAATTTTCCCCGTTTTTTTCACATTTTCCATTGTTTCTTCGCTCCTATTAGTTGCAGCGTGATGTTATATAGCCTAAAGCCTTCCTCGATAAATGGTCTATTCAACACAAAAAGAATTTTTCAATTCGAACCAGTAGTTTCTGAGATTAGCGCGTTCAAACAAACAAACAAACAAACAAACAAACAAACTCTTCAGCTTTATAATATTAGTATAGATTTTAAAAAAAACTTTGCCCCACACTAGGAATTTCTCCTGTATCGTGGGTGCGCTTACAAACATTTTAATTCACATACACAAACAGCCAGACCCGAAACATCTATCTGTAGGTCATACAAATATTTGTTTCGTGCGGGAATCGAACCAGCGACACGTAGCGCAGCAGTCGATCGCTCAGCCACTGCGCCAACCGTGCCGTCAATCAAGATGTCAATCTTGATTTTGATTGAAGTTTAAAGAAAAAAATATTTTGATAGGTTAAATTAATTTAATGATGTCCTTCTTAAAATTCTTATATCATCTGCCTAGCCTTTTCCTAACTATGTTGGGTTCAGCTACCAGTCTTACCGGATTTAGCTGCACCAGTATTTTACATGGATTGACTGCCTATCTGACCAACAGCTTAACGTACTTTCCGAGGCACGGTGGGAACTCGGTATGTTATGAGTGGTTACCTATCCACAGACCAATCTACGCAAGCGTGGCTTAACCTTAAGATCGACGTGAGTGGCTGCGACTAGCCACGAGCTCCTCTACTTAAAAATAAACCTTGAAATTGTAATAATTTTAGAATTTTACTTAGATTAAAAACATAACTGGCGAAATATGAGTGGTATCGGAAACTCGAAACAAATAACAAACATGGTCAATATCCTGTTTCAAGTGTTAATTTTAATGTTTTACTAACATTAAAATTGACCATGTCAGTTTAAAGACTAAAATAATTGTTATTATCGAACTCCCGAATCACACGACTTTCAATCCGAGTTAACTTGAAGCGTTATTGTTTTTCTTAAGTTGGCACATCTGTAACGCCAATGACAGATGAATAATACGTCAAATATGACATTGTGACAGAGTGATGGATCTTTTTTAAGGGTTGCCAAAAACTAATAAAATAGTAATGACATCAATTTATATTTCATAACTTTTCATTTAAAAGTATTATTTCAGTAGTTCGATGTTCCATATTTTTGTCGTATTTATTTGAGTAGACTTTGATGCTGGTTAGATTTTTCTCGGAATGAAAAACCAACGTCCATACAAAAAGCGGACATCTCCTTTATAGGTAACCCTCGGTGCGCGAGTCTGACTCGGTCTAGGTTGTTTTTTTTTATGCAACGGCTCTACTGTAGAGTTTATTGATAGCACAGCAGATAAAAATGACGGAATAATCTCGTATTTTTATTTTATCAATGGTAAGTAAAATCTTGATAACGCACAAACAAGTGTGATATTATATTACGTAACATGACATCACACTTGTTACCCGGAAGGGTAAGGCAGCGGTGCAGTTAATAGCTCAGATTTCGTCAGTTATGTTTATTAGAGGGAGAGCTTATTGCTACATGTTGCCGCGGCAAATTGCAGCCCAGTGGACAGATCTCCGGTGCGATCTCATGGTGGCATGGAGAGAGCGACTGTCGCAACCTTGTGGAGGGCACCCCACAATAGTGGCGGTAAGTCCCCTCTTTGAGGAGTGGCTAGAGAGGCGCCATGGCGTCCTCACCTACCGCCTGACGCAGGTCCTCACCGGACACGGAAATTTCGGGAGGTTCCTGCACATAATCGGGCGGGAGGAAACGCCCGGGTGTCACCATTATGACGATCGCCCGGAGGCCACGGTGGAGCACACAGTTGCGGTCTACCCAGCTTGGGCGGAGCTCGTCGCCGTGCCCTCGTAGAGGCGATCGGCGGCGGCGATCTCTCACGTCCGGCCCTAGTTCAGTCCATGGTCCGGAGCGAGAGGGAATGGGATTCGATCACCTTCTTCTGCGAAGCAGTCATGCTAGCGAAGGAGGTGGCCGGGCGTTTGAGGGAGAGAACCTGAAACCAACCCAGCTGCCGCGGGAGACGCCCCGGGCGCCGGGCGCCGCGAGACGACTCCCGGTCACCGTAGATGCGGGCCTGTAGACGGTGATCAATGGGTAGCTCACCGTCCGTCCGTCTATGACGACGACACGACACGTCTAGACGACAGGCCGTGTCGACGGCGCGTTTGTGTTTCACGCGCGCTTCAAAGAGGGCCTGCCAGGTAGGGCATGCAATTAACGTAAAAATAAATTACCGGTAAAAAAAACGGTAATAGAAATATTTTTACCGGTAAACCGGTAAAACGGTAATTTTTGTATTTTTCAATGTGATACAATAAAAATAGGATTGGGTAGTCTTAAAGCAAAAAATAAATATATATACAAGGTATACGGTGGTAAACATGTTTATATTATTGCCTAAAATGAGCATAGGTACACAAATTCTAGAAACATGACATTTCTTTTGGCGCAGTCAAGGGTAAATGTAGCACTATGCCGGAGTCGTGCGGTCCATGGCCCTTTACGGGGCCCCGGTATGGGCGCGTTCTTTAGGGCGGCGCGCCGCCCACTACCTGAACGCGCCCCAAAAGGTGGTGGCCATACGGCTCATCCGGGGTTACCGCACGATCTCCGGCGAGGCAGCAAGCCTCCTTGCCGGACTGCCACCATGGGATCTGGAGGCGATAGTCCTCGCGCGCCTGTTTGAGTGGCGCGCGGAGGCACTACACCGGGAGGGAAACCCGCTGCCGCGGCAAGTTGCCGCTCGGCGGGCGGACCTCCGGTGCGATCTCATGGTGGCATGGAGAGAGCGACTGTCACAACCCCGTGCAGGGCACGCCACAATAGTGGCGGTAAGTCCCCTCTTTGAGGAGTGGCTGGAGAGGCGTCATGGCGTCCTCACCTACCGCCTGACGCAGGTCCTCACCGGACACGGAAGTTTCGGGAGGTTCCTGCACATCATCGGGCGGGAGGAAGCACCCGGGTGTCACCATTGTGACGATCGCCCTGAGGACACGGTGGAGCACACAGTGGCGATCTGCCCAGCGTGGGCGGAGCACCGCCGTGCCCTAGTAGAGGCGATCGGCGGCGGCGATCTCTTGCGTCCGGCCCTGGTTCAGGCCATGGTCCGGAGCGAGAGGGAATGGGAAGCGGTCACCACCTTCTGCGAAGCAGTAATGCTAGCAAAGGGGGTGGCCGGGCGTTTGAGGGAGAGAACATCTGCCCAACCCAGCCGCCGCGGGAGACGCCCAGGGCGCCGGGCGCCGCGAGACGACTTCCGGCCACCGTAGATGCGGGCCTGTGGGCGGTGAGCAATGGGTAGTTCACCGTCCGTCCGTCGATTGACGACAGGCCGTCTCGACGGCGCGTTCGTGTTTCACGCGCGCCTCAAAGAGAGTCAGCAAAGCAGAGGGGGCTTGCCAGAGCCTCCACCTGCCGGGGTTGCGGGTTGTTCGAAAGAGATACCGCGGCCTCGGAACGTAAAGGGCAATAGAAGGAACATGGGTGGGTTTTAGTCAGTACAAGTCTGACATGCCCCCCCGCTCCGCCCAGAGCGGGGGAAGTCATTGGATGATTTCCAACCCGAAAAAAAAAAAAAAAAAAAGGGTAAATGTAGCAGATTTATAATTTAATCAATTTTTATTATCACATGTTAGCAAACAATTAAATTATAAAGGTTTTTCAAATAAAAAAACAATCAGTATGTAAGCTACCAATTTTAGTAGTCTTAATTATCAACTTAATATTTTCCGCAGTATTTGTACTGAACAATTTAGTATTTAAACTCAAATTAACTTTCAATCAGATACAGCGTTTCCTTTTTATTAAAAACGACAATGACAATGTAATTGATCACATAAACTCAAGTTAACTTTCAACTTACATTCTCGATAATATTTTAAACAAATCGTATAAAATCAAAATGAACTTCAAATTCAACTTATTAAAAACCGGTAAATTACCGGTTACAATTTTTTTTTACCGGTAATTTAATAATCGCGAAAATGGGCGGTTTACCGGTAAAAATGAAAACCGGGAAACCGGTATTGCATGCCCTACTGCCAGGGTCTCCGCCTGCCGGGGTTGCGGGTTGTTCGAAAGAGATACCGCGGCCCCGGAACGTAAAGAGCAATAGAAGGAACATGGGTGGGTTTTAGTCAGTACAAGTCTGACACTCCCCTGGTCCGCCCAGAGCGGGGGAAGTTATTTGATGATTTCCCACCCCAAATAAAAGGCCGCCTGCTGGATTACGGGTTGTTCAAAAGAGATACCGCGGCCACGGAATATAAAGGGCAATGGAAGGAACATGTGTGGGGTTTAGTCACTACAAGTGTGACACTCCCCCAGCTCCGCCCAGAGCGGGGAAAGTTATTTGGTGAGACGAGTTTTGGTACAGAGATAGTTGGGACCTTAGAGACGGAAATAGGCTATTTTTTTTAAAAAAAGATTGAGATATGAGGGAGAAAGAGGGAACAAATAGAAATACTTAGCATTGCTATTACAATAAATGCGCAAGGGCAAAAATAACAGCCAGCTGTAAATCAGGAAAAGGGAACTGTGTTACCCCGAATTCAACGCGAGTGAAGCCACGTGCAAAAGCTAGTTGTTGTATAAATCATAACTATTAATAGTAGTAACAAGTTATAAGAATAATATAAATATTAACAAGGAAAAGGATTAAAAAATAAGTACATTAAGTACAATTTTTCGTCAGAATAAAAACAAGTCCATCGACGGTAGGTTTCTTATTAAAAAAATTGTTGTCCAGACTTCGGTTCTGCCCGGAAACAAGTACCCGAAGCCGCTGCCCTTGCTTACAAGGTGTCTCAAGAAATGTGGGCCTAGGATATTTGAGTTGGCAAATGTTATTCCGGTGCCAATTTTTGCGTTATGGTCTCCCATTACCAATGTTCATGTTCTTCTGTTAAGCCTAGTTTCTTAAAAAAAATATTAGTCCGTCTTTTGGATTATTCAAAAATAAGGGACGTGTCGTGTTTTTTTACACGCGTTGCTGCATTTTCGCGATAAGTAACGTCACACGTAACTTTAATGGGCTGTATCTTTGTAACTTTTAGTCTAAATAATTTACAAGACGGACTAAATATAATGTAATTATTTTGAACTTGGAAACTACTCTATGCGAAAATGTTGGAGCGTCTACTTACTTTTTTTATTTATTCAGGTTTTTAACAAAGCACTCTTACTACCGTCATCGGTTATCAGGTTAATATTGCCGACCGTTGTTCTTTTTGAATTACCCCATTCAGAATTCGATGCCTTGATGATAATTCCAGTAATATTTCAAAATAGAACCAGAAAATTAAAAAAAAAAACATAATAAATTAACATTTAATATCACAGTCATTAAAATTAAATCATCTACCTAAGAGCTCTTGTATTTCAAAAAGACTCTTTCCTTTTGTTTCAGGTACAAAGACTAAACTAAAGAAGAACGAAAATGCGCAAGCGCCTGAAAATATCCAGAAGGTCAAAGCAGGTCCTAATGCTGGTAGCATGTAACCAAAGGCTGTCGACACTCCAAAGCCGAACACCCAGCCAATGCTGACAGTGAATGTACCACCGAAGCCTCTGCAGGTGTCGGTGAACATTTCACCGATGAATGTGTTGGGGATGATTCCGAAACCTGGAGAGAAGAAAAACAATATTATTTTGAAGCGGACATAGAGGAACCGGTCATTATTGGTGCCAGATGTTCAGTATGGGGAGTGCGAAAACGCCATATCGATCCTAAGCTCAAGGAGAAATCTTGCGTACTGAACATCTGTATCAAGCCAGCTTTTTAACAGTGATACACGTGTTCCTATAGTGATTTCGGAACAAGCAAGATATGTACAAACTGGAAGATACAAATGAAATGTTAAAATCAATTAAATTAACTTTATCTCAAACGTATCTGGGTTTGAATTAGTTTATTAAATTCATATGGAGAAAAACGTTCCGAGCGAAATAGATTCGTGTGCCTTTCATCGTTCGAACAAAACACATAGGATAGACCGGGAAGGGTCGTTCTAGTAGTAAACTGATTAGATTTAGATAGTTTGCAGTGAGGTCAGATGGAACTCAGAATGGACATGATAGCCAAATTAATATAATAATGGACGTAGAAGAAAAGAAATATACTAAGATATTTATCGGTGGCGTTTTCTAGTTTCTGCCTTTCTGTTTGTTTTTTAGTTCCTGTTTCTGTCGATTTCTGTTTCTGAGATTGTTCGCGTTTATAATATTACTAGCTGCGCCCCGCGGTTTCGTCCGCGTGATCTTAAAAAAGTATTCTCTGTATTATTCCAGACTATAATCTACCTCTGTGTCAAATTTCATCAAGATCCGTTCAATAGTTTTTTCGTGAAAGAGGATCAAACATACATCCATATCTACTCACAAACTTTCGCATTTATTATATTAGTAGGATATATAGGTAGGATTGGATTGTAGCTAAAAAATACACTTACCACTAAAATAGGCTATGAAGAACAGCATAATTGACACAAGCGATAGCCATTGTAAGTCATCAGCAGCTGGATGATCAGTCAAGTACAGATGGAAGTAAACACCAAGAGCAGCCTGAAACAATCAACGAAAAAGTTATGGAAAGTAAAACAAAGGATACCATTTAAAAAAAATAAAAGACTGACTGAAATCCGGATATTAAAACGTTTGAATATTTTGTTTTTATCTCTATTTAGAAGGTTAATTACTGGCTTCACTTGCTTCGGCCGTGTTGCAGCACCATGCTGAGATAGTGGGCTTTTTGCCTCGTACAGGACTAATTAAATTAATTGTCTATTTTTTATATTGTTTTAAGTTTTGTTGAATATTTTTTTTTAATTTCTTTTTTTTTATTGTTTTGACCTATGCGAGTCTAACAACAGTTTTTATTTCTTACTAATTAATAAAAAAAAATCCATTCATATTTTTTTTTTGCGGATGCGAAATCATCAAATAACTTCCGACGCTCTGGGCGGAGCGGGGGGGGGGGGGAGTGTCAGACTTGTACTGACTAAAACCATCCTATGTTCCTTCTATTGCCCTTTATGTTTCAGGGCTGCGGTATCTCTTTCGAACAACACCCAACCCCGGCAGGCGGTCGCCCTGGCAAGCCTCTCTGCTTTGCTGACATTTCTTTGAGGCGCGCGTGGAACACTAACGGGCCGTCGACGGTACCGCACACAAATAAGGTATATAGGTATAGGTACGTAAGGCAGACGAAAACAATAATAAACATACCAAACTAATTGAACAAACAGCCGTAGATACCAATAACAATAACTTCCTTCCAGCTCTCTCCACAAGCATCGGAGCAAAAATCGCCGCAAAAACTTGAGTCAACCCAATAATAATTGTAGAAATATGAGACTCCATCTCTGAACCCGTCATGTCAAAAATGATCGTAATAAAAGACATCACTGCAATTACTCCACTGGTTTGCTGCATAATGTTTAGTGAAATTATTATAAAAGCTGCTTTTCTATTCGATTTGACTGTGAACAATTCTGTCAATTGAGCCATCTTTGATTTGGGTTTTTCATTTGCTTGTGCTACTATTTCGTCTATCTCATCTTGCCTGCCAAGGGATGTGAGGTTGGCCAATGCTTCATCTCTTTTGCCTGAAATTAAAGAAATATGGATTGGTTTCATTTGTTTGTAATAATTATAACTTGTTTTATAACATAACGTTCTAACTACTGTATCTCATTAGATGGGCTATCGTCCACCGCGCGGACCTAATGTGGGTTTATGTCTTAAATAACAGCCAAAAGACCGCCGCAACCGTCAGGTTTCCGCGGTCTTTTGACTGTTATTTTAGCTCTGACAGTGCAACCCCGGAACACAAATGGCAAAAGAAAGAACATGAGTGGGTCTTAGTAAGCAAAAGTCAGACACTAGAGCTGAGAGCGGAGCTCTCTAACTTCTGCCGCCCAGAACGGGAGAAGTTATTTCATGATTACCCATTCCTAAAAAGAGCTAAGCCTTCTAATTATATTTAAACTGTCACTTACGGGATATTTCCCGTGATTTGTCTGCACCTAACAATTTTTCACTACCAATTTCATCATGGCGCTTGCAACAACGTCGAAACATCGAACTCACAAAAATAAAAAAATCGAAGATATCCCCGTAAGAGACAGTTTAAATATGAGGTAATGGTTTGCAACAAAAACATTCTTACCCTTCATCATTTGATACACAGCGGTTTCAGGCACGAAGAAGAATACTAAGACAAGGTAAATGCCGGTTAAAGCCACTCCTACCCAGCTTATTGCGGAGTAGGATACGAACGGTCCCACTACGTAAGCTAGCAGGACGCCAATTGTATTGAAAAATCCAGTCAGTGTTAGCAATGTGCCTCGAATTCTTGTTGACCTGTAAAGAAGAATGTTTTGGATTTATTGATTCTGTCATTTGTGTATTATCGGAAAAAGGGAATAGACCGATACCTGAGCGTATTTTAGGATTAAGTATACTCTGTAAGTCAGGATGTAGAAAATAACGTATTCAAGTATGGTTTAAGAAAGACAGAGAGCACGAGAGAGAGGGAGTGAGAGAGAGAGTTTGTATAATTGTAAATTATGAGTATAGGGGATTGGGTAAAGGATGCGAGGGCTGAGAATCACTTTTCTGACCTGAGTGCAAGATAATAATCTCGGCGTACGACTAGATAAGACGTGCTTTGTATTTTCTTTGTATTAAACATTTTTAATAAACCTAAACAATCTCATTACCTGTTTTTAACACTAAAATAGAATCAGATAATTTAACACATTACATTTATGTTAGGGTAAAGTCGGGGTAGATGCCATGGCACTCGCTTGTCAGGTAGCATTCGTATCTTAAAATCGAAAATATTCGGGATCAAAGTTTAGTATGAAAATATTCCCAATATCCACTCTATAAGTCTTTTATACCTCTGTGGTCAAATATGACTTCAATTTCTCCTCAGAACATAGCTAACATTGGCTCCAAGCACAAAAAGCAGATGGAAATGAACAATATCACTCTTTTATTTCCATTCTAATTATTTTATTAAATTGGAACAACAAACAGCTACATAATGGGATATTACTAACAAAAAACATATAACTTAATAATAATAGTAATCTGTGAACAGCGATGTGGGCTACCACATCGCTGTTCACAGATTACCATTAATAAGACTAGACTTTAAATTGCTAGGACATATTAAGCTGTTCATGCATAACAGATAAATCACTTACTATAAGTAAAAAAAACCGGCTAAGAGCGTGTCGGGCCATGCTCAGTGTAGGGTTCCGTAGTTTCCCGTCCGTCACAATAAGTGTTCCCACTTATGAGTTTAAAGGTGGAGGAGCGTGCATCATTGCACGCTCCGCGGCAGGCGCTCCGACTTGTGACGGTATTTAGCGCGAACTCAAAGGGGAGCGAACACAAAGGAATAAAATTACGAATATTATTTAAGTGCAACTTACTTTACCACGGTAGGTCATGAAAGCATGGAAAATCTTAACAAGGACTTTTAAAAAAATGACGTCATTACGCAACGCCATCTATCGAACCGTTTATGAACTGGTTTTTACCTTAACATTTTGATGGTGTTAAAAAAATGAATTTTAGTTTTGTTCTAAATTGCCTTAGCATGTTCTTGATAGAAGTTTTATGTAGTTATAAGATACCGCCAATGTCAAGGAGAGACCAACCGAACAATTCGGTAATACCCGATCCAATGTAATAAGTACCTACAGCGCCATCTCTCGGGGAATTGGGTTACTAATTAATACAAAGACGTGCAAGAAGTTTTCGGTGGTAATTTTGGATTGCGAGAACCGATTTCAATAATTCTTTTTTTGTTTGAAAAAGGATAAGTTCAGGATAATAAAATATAACGAAGTTAAAAAAAATGCTTGCATATACTACAAACTTACCTTAACTTTTGTCTTTTTTGTACAAAAACTGTTGTGTCAATCAAGTTCAAAATGATTTTCCTAGAAAGTCCTTATAAAGTTCCACTTTTCAGATTTTTTTCATATTTTCTAAACTAATGGTTCAAAAGTTAGAGGGGGGGACACACATTGTTTTTTACTTTTGGAGCGATTATTTCCGAAATTATTGACATTATCAAAAAATGATTTTAGTAAACCCCTATTCATTTTTAAATACCTTTCCAACAATATATCACACGTTAGGGTTGAAATAAAAAAAAAATCACTTCCCACTTTACATATAGGGTGGCTACCCTAATAAAACATTTTTTTCAAATTTTTATTTTACCACTTTGTCGGCGTGATTGATATACATATTGGTACTAAATTTCAGCTTTCTAGTGCTAACGGTCACAGAGATTAAGCGAGGACGGACGGACGGACGGACGGACAGACAGACATGGCGAAACTATAAGGGTTCCTAGTTGGCTACGGAACCCTAAAAAAGAGGAATTATACTAATAAAAAAATATATAAACCTAAGAATATAAGTATTATTCTTATCTAAGCGCACGAGTGTCTGGGGTTGCGGGTTGTTCGAAAGAGATACCGCGGCCCCGGAATAGAAGGAACATGGGTGTGTTTTAGTCAGTACTAGTCTGACACTACCCGCCGCTGCACCCAGAGCAGGGGAAGTTATTTGATGAGTAGCAGAAAAAGCAGCGCTCGAGTGTCTCATACCAAAGACTTCGAAACCTTTTCATTATAGTTGGTACTTACGCCATCTCTCCAATGTAGACCAGATTTAGAACAAATATTATTCCGGTAGCTAAACCAGTAACAATCCTGCCAGCATATATTGTAGCCAAGTTTGGAGCAACTGCCAACATTGTGAGAGAAAGCACGAAGATGGCACCACCCAGGTAAAGGCAAGGTTTTCTGCCCACCGCGTTACACAGATAGCCGGAAAAATAAGGACCTGAAAATTAAATAAATATCATCATTTTCCTGCCCCTGTCCCATTCTATTTGGGGTCGGCGCAACACGTTTTCTTCTGCCATTCTCCCCTATCAGACGTTACGGCATCATTCACTCCTTTCTCCTTCATGTCATTCCTTATACAATCCATCCATCTTTTCTTTGGCCTTCCTCGCGCTCTCTGTCCTTCAACATGCAGATCCATCACTCTTTTAGTCACATGTGCTTCATCCCTCCTCATTACATGTCCATACCAAGACGAACGACTCCCTTTCAATTTTTCTGTAACAGGCTCAACTTTCAAACTTCCTCTAATTTACTTATTCCTATAATAATATACTGATTCATAAATTAAATAAATATATCCCGTGCCCCAAGGGCTGGCTTTTACTTTGGCCAGATGCTTAGCGTTGCCATACAACGTGGCAACGCGACCAGTCTCTTGGGGACATTGCCAACTGACAGCGTTGAGCACGAATTTTTTGACGCTATTTTTTATTTATTTATAAGTTCGTTAATTCTATAAAAATGTTAAATACAAATTAAATAAATAAAATCTTTATTGCATGAATATGAGACAACCAAACAGAGTAACTTAATAGGTAATAACCACAAGATAGACATTCGTTTAAAGTTATTGTATCAATAATCTAAGGGTATGTCAACTTGTAGAATGTGAAATGGTAGGTACATCATAAAAGATGGTTAAATTGTCTTTGGACTGATTCGGCCTATCTCCTCGTACTAGTATTAAACTGAATCACGAGCGGATGGTTTTCCTCGCCCTTAGAACAACAGATTCCCATAAGGTTCCCGTTTTAGCCTATGTCCGTCTCCAGGATCCAACTATCTCTGTACAAAAATTCATCAAAATCGGTTGGGCCATTTAGGCGTGAAGACGTAACAAACAAACAAACTCACTTTCGCTTTTGCCCGCGGCTACGCTCGCGTTATATTCGGGGTAACACAGTTCCCCTTTCCTTATTTGCAGGTACCGGCTACCTGTAGTTTTTACCCTTGCGCCTTATTTATTGTAATAGCAATGCTAATTTTTCCCTTTTCTTCCCTCTTTCTCCCTCATTTCTCACTTTTTTTTAAAAAAAGTTGTCCAGGGTCCCAAATATCTCTGTACCAAAATTCATCAAAATTGGTTTAGCCCTTAAGGCGTGAAGACGTAACAAACAAACAAACTTGCTTTCGCTTTTATAATATTAGTAAGGATTACGCGATTGCCTGATGTTTCTTCTTTTTTATAATCGAAAATGTTTACGTCCGGAAAGGTCCCATATCAATTTTATCTGTATTGTTTTGGTAGTGTTTTGTAGTTATCTTCTAAATTACATTATTTATCTTGCGATGTAAATGGATGATATGCTTAAATCTTTTAGTAGCAACTCATAAAATACTGAAACAATTTAGATAAAATAATAAAAATAATATGGGACCCCTTTAAGAGTATACATTTTTGATTATTAAAACATTTTTAGGGCACACAATTGACGGTGAAATGGCGTAACAAACATACAAACAAATACAGTCAAATTGAGAACATCCTTTTGCATTTAAAATCGGTTAAAAAGTATTCTTTCACTACACATACCTACTATAGATCCAAGAGCAATAACGGAGACAATCCATGCTGCTTCAGCATCGTTGATGACCCCCTCAAAGGGTGTTTCATCAGGATTCTGGAGCTTGGCCAGCACTGGTGCTGTCCAGCCCATGTTATACCCCACTATCACCTGCCCCACGTATACTGAAATTGAGTAAAAGAGTCAGATTATGGGTCTACACTTTCAAAATTACCTGTGGTGTAAGATAAAATTTTCAGTATTTATGGTGTACTAGCTTTTGGCCGCGGCTTCGCTCGCGTTAAATTCGGGGTAACACAGTTCCCCTTGCGCCTTATTGAATTGTAATAGCAACGCTAAGTTTTCCCTTTTCTTCCCTCTTTCTCCCTCACTTCCCAATTTTTTTAAAAAAAAATTAGCCTATGTCCGTCTCCTGGTTCCCAACTATCCCTGTACCAAATTTCATCAAAATCGGTTTAGCCATTAAAGCGTGAAGAGGTAACAAACAAACAAACTCACTTTGGCTTTTATAATAAATAAATAAATAAATATCTTGGGACAACTCACACACGGCTATCTAATCCCAAGCTAAGCAGAGCTTGTGTTATGGTAACCAGACAACTGATATACATACTTATATAATTTATAAATACATACATATTATAGATAAATCACACCCAGACACAGAACAAACAATCATGCTCATCACACAAAGTTTGTCCTGGGTGGGAATCGAACCCACGACCTCCGGCTCAGCAGTCAGGGCCACTAACCACTAGACTAAATAAATAAATAAATATCTTGGGACAACTCACACACGGCTATCTAATCCCAAGCTAAGCAGAGCTTGTGTTATGGTAACCAGACAACTGATATACATACTTATATAATTTATAAATACATACATATTATAGATAAATCACACCCAGACACAGAACAAACAATCATGCTCATCACACAAAGTTTGTCCTGGGTGGGAATCGAACCCACGACCTCCGGCTCAGCAGTCAGGGCCACTAACCACTAGACCAACAGGCCCAATAATATTACTAGCCCTTTTGCCCGCGGCTTCGCTCGCGTTAAATTCGGGGTAACACAGTTCCCCTTTAAAAAAAATAGTAAATTAGAGCGATAGAATTTAATTAAGTAACCACATTTCCGAACAAACGATGCTCTTTCAACATAGTCTATGGCTGTGAATGACGTTGACATTCGTTACGCGCGTTTTTTAAAATATGCAAAATTAAATGTATTTTTTTCAATATTTCTGAAAGATTTTCTTAATATTTTTTTCCGTAAGAACCATCCTTGGACTTCCACAAACATTTTAAAAAAAGAATTATCGAAATCGGTTCAGCCGTTCACATGTGATGCCGTGACAACGCGAAACTGGTTTCATTTTTATATATATAGATTAGTAAGGAGTAAGGATATAGTTTTCAGAACGGCCCACAGATTTTCAGTAAAATTGTTTTAATTTCAAATCGATAGGTACCTCCACGCGAGATAAAAGGGTCTTGACAAACAGGTAGACGGACAAGAAAGTCATCCTAAAAGTGTTCCGATTTATCGTTATAGGTACAAAACCCAAAAAAACAAGATGACCACTTACAGCATCCTGCTATCAACAATTGCTTCTTTATACTTGTAGTAATTTCGGCTCCCTTTAGACCCATGGTAATAAATATCCTCTCACACACAGCCTGCACTTAAAAATCTTATTCTGACATAATTCGATACCGTGTTTTTTCGCACAATGTATTGAACTGACATATCTGCGTTATTGTCGTTTATCTTATAGAATTTCAGACAGCCAAAACATACGAATCTGATTATCGATTTGGGATAGGTGGCAAAAATAAAATGCTTTTAAAACCTTTTTTGTTAATTTAAGTTTTTAAACTGACATTATTATTAAAACTTTAAATTTTTACCATGTTTGTTATTTGTTTCGAGTTTCTGATATTTCGGCGATGTTGCAAACGCCATGATCACGGATGAACTGAAGTTATTGCGGGTGGATGTTTATGAGCAAACAAAATGATCTATCCTCCTTATTCGTTTTTTTCATTCGGTACCAATAACACTGTCACTCACAACTCGATTTTGTTCTCGCCACTTAACCGGATTTTGCTCTCGACTCACACTTTTTTGTTAAGATTTGGCATCATCAAATCACAACCGAATTGTTTTATTTTATTAGGTTGTTACAAATAAGATTATCATTATCTGTTGTTTTTTCCCATCTATGTTGGGGTCGCCTTCCAGTCTAACCAGATGCAGTTGAATACCAGTATTTTGTATTTAGTTACTGCTTATCTGACCTCCATAACCCAGTTGCTAGGTGAGAAAGTGTCAAAGATCTACAATTGACCGCCCCGGGACGAAAGGCCTTTTTTGTCGATAGGAAATCATTAAATAACTTCCCCACTCTGGGTGGAGCGTGAGCGGGGGGAATGTCAGACTGAGTAAGACCCACCCATGTTCCTTCTATTGCCCTTTACGTTCCGGGGCCGCGGTATCGGGGCCTCCGCCTGGCAGGTTGGTTTGAGGTTCTCTCTCTCAAACGCCCGGCCACCTCCTTCGCTAGAGACATGGGCTCTGCTCTTGTTAAATTATTGTCTTATGTATGTATGTATATTAATATGTAGTTGGTACAACACAGATTATTACCTGCAGCAGTATTGTCTCTTCGTCTTCCTGTAATCCATCCAAAAGCTGTCTTGAAAAGATCGCTTTACATATAAGACAGCCCATTTGTGGCACCCTACGTGAATTGTTTTCTGTAATTGTATGGTGTACATCCTTACTAATATTATAAAAGCGAAAGTGAGTTTGTTGGTTTGTTACGTCTTCACGCCTAGGCTAAACCGATGTTGATGAATTTTGGTACAGAGATAGTTGAGACCCTGGAGACGGATATAAGTTATTTTTTTAATAGTTATAAATGAGGGAGAAAGAGGAAAGAAAAGGGAAACCTTAGCTTTGTTATTACAATAAATAAGGCGCAAGGGCAAAAACTACAGGTAGCAGGATCCTGGAAATCAGGAAAGGGGAACTGTGTTACCCCGAATTTAACGCGAGCGAAGCCGCGGGCAAAAGCTAGTAATAAATAATATTCTATTCTACTCTAATTCAGTCTAAGCTCAAAATTCGCATAATATTTTTTGTACAGAACCACTTAAAATAAAGAGCCTCAATTACTCACCCACTCATTAAAGCGCTAATTATCGAATAATCTGTAATTGCACCAGTGTCTTATCAATATCTCTAATCTCTAATTTTATTGTTGAAGTGCGTACCTTATCTCGGTCCCTAATCTATGAATCAAAGTCGTTTGTTTGTCTATTCGCTTTATACTTACTATTTAACTGCTACATTCATTGCTTGTAGAATACATGTTTTTTTTATGGCATCTCGCAGTCCGACCTATGAGGTCGTTATTTCATTTAAGGCCTCCAGCCAAGGGCATAACACTTATAAACCAAGTGACTGCACGGTAAGGGCGCCCCCTGCGGGTTACGGACCTCGGCTTAGGTAGTCGCTGCGAGTAGACAAGGGACAGGCTGGATCTTAGTTCCATTATTTGAGGGATTTTTAATTACTGGCTCAGCATCGCGGGCTGGCTTGAGTAAAGGGATGGGGGCGGGAAAACATGCATTACCTAGTGTTTCGCATTTATAGAAAAAAAGGGGTGTGGAATTCATATTGTGTTAAACTAAAATTTTATTATTTTTAGTGCAGTATCTAAACTAAAACTCATTAAACAATATTCAGCGCGGTGTAGCATTAAAAAGGTTACTGACGAACAAACATTTTCACAATCATGATTTTGTGTGTTAGATACTTAAAACCGGTGATAAGCTAAATATCTTCCTATCGGCTACAGATTACGGTCTATAATCTTAAAGACTACTATTATATCTTTTCAAAAATTTATCTCTATCCTTACTTATAATATTATAAAAGCGAAAGTGAGTTTGTCTGTTACGTCTTCACGCCTTAAAATGGCAAAACCGATTTTAATGAATTTTGGTACAGAGAAAATTGGGACCTTTTATTAGCGACGGTCATAGGACTCATAGGTTACTTTTTGTTTCTTTCTAACCCCCCACTTCCCTAAAATAGGGGGTGGAAGTTTGTAAGGAGCATTCCGCAATTTTCAAGATAGGAAGCTAAAAAATGGTTTGCGGATTATTTGTCATTGACAAAAACATCGTGCATTTTGTTTTTGTAAATCTGCTTCCAACCTCTTAAAAGAGGGGATAAAAATATGGGACTTTTCGCAGTTTTAAGGTAGAAAGCTAAAAATCGGTACACAAACTCTTAATTACCAACGAAAAACACCTGCAAATCAGGAAAGGGGAACTGTGTTACCCCGAATTAAACGCGAGCGAAACCGCTGGCAAAAACTAGTGTAATAAATATTATTGCGACATAATTTATAAAAACCATAAATACATATAATATTTCATAATATTGTGCAATTGACAAAAACAGATGTGTTATCCGTTCAATAGGCCAATTTTTATTATTAACCAGTCGTCTGAACTGGATATCATTATCGTCACAGATTTGAACAAATACAGATACTGTGATAAAGAAGAATAAAGAAAATTACACTCTTTGGTGATAACCATCTCGCATAATGATGAATGGCATGTCTGCTGATGATTGAAATATAAAATAAAAATAGAAAAAGCCTTTCCATTCTTGCTTTTCATTAAATTGTGATACAATGACAATATGTAATCTAAATTATTTAATTTAAAATTGATTACAGATTGAATAATGACGAGACGGTTGGCGCAGTGGCTGAACGATCGACTGTTGCGCTGCGTGTCGCGGATTCGATCCCCGCACGGAACAAAATATTTATTTGGCCTACAGATGGTTGTTCCGGGTCTGGCTGTTTGTGTATGTGAGCGACTGTGAGAGTGAGAGAGAAAAAAAAATTGGAATAATTGACTTAATTAAATAAACAAGAATTATCATTATTATTCCAAGGTTTTTGCTAGCAAGAACTTTCTCCATGAAAGGTAAAGGCCTCCTCCAATGGAGAGAGCGACTGTCGCAACCCCGTGCAGGGCACGCCACAATAGCGGCGGTAAGTCCCCTCTTTGAGGAGTGGCTGGAGAGGCGTCATGGCGTCCTCACCTACCGCCTGACGCAGGTCCTCACCGGACACGGTAGTTTCGGGAGGTTCCTGCACATCATCGGGCGGGAGGAAGCGCCCGGGTGTCACCATTGTGACGATCGCCCGGAGGACACGGTGGAGCACACAGTGGCGGTCTGCCCAGCTTGGGCGGAGCACCGCCGTGCCCTCGTGGAGGCGATCGGCGGCGGCGATCTCTCGCGTCCGGCCCTGGTTCAGGCCATGGTCCGGAGCGAGAGGGAATGGGAAGCGGTCACCACCTTCTGCGAAGCAGTAATGCTAGCAAAGGAGGTGGCCGGGCGTTTGAGGGAGAGAACATCTGCCCAACCCAGCCGCCGCGGGAGACGCCCAGGGCGCCGGGCGCCGCGAGACGACTTCCGGCCACCGTAGATGCGGGCCTGTGGGCGGTGAGCAATGGGTAGTTCACCGTCCGTCCGTCGATTGACGACAGGCCGTGTCGACGGCGCGATCGTGTTTCACGCGCGCCTCAAAGAGAGTCAGCAAAGCAGAGGGGCTTGCCAGAGCCTCCGCCTGCCGGGGTTGCGGGTTGTTCGAAAGAGATACCGCGGCCCCGGAACGTAAAGGGCAACAGAAGGAACATGGGTGGGTTTTAGTCAGTACAAGTCTGACATGCCCCCCCGCTCCGCCCAGAGCGGGGGAAGTCATTGGATGATTTCCCACCCCAAAAAAAAAAAAAAAAGGCCTCCTCCAGAGATGACCAGTGCTCTCTATTCTCTGCCACTCGTGACCATTGAGTACCTGCTAATTTTATGATATCTTCTACCCAGCGTGCATTTGGTCTTCCTTTTCTTCTCTGTCCTAGTTGGCCTGTCCATTATGTTGTGTTTCTAGCCAGTGATTGTAATAATATTATAATTGAAAAGGATGGAATGAAAAAAAAAAAAAAAAAAACCAAAAACTACAAATGACAGCTGTGACTCGTTATTCACAGATTTACAAATGACTTTGTAGATATCTCGAGGCCATTCAAAAACAAAAACTACAAATGACAGCTGTGACTCGTTAGTCACAGATTTACAAATGACTTTGTAGATATCTCGAGGCCATTCAAAAACAAAAACTACAAATGTCAGTTTTGACTCGTTAGTCACAGATTTACAAATGTCTTTGTAGATATATCGAGGCCATTCAAAAACAAAAACTACAAATGACAGCTGTGACTCGTTAGTCACAGATTTACAAATGACTTTGTAGATATCTTGAGGCCATTCAAAAACAAAAACTACAAATGACAGCTGTGACTCGTTGTTCACAGATTTAGTTTACTTACTTAATAATGATATCAAAGATTAGTAGTATCAAAGTCAGAGTATTACACACTAGCTTTTGCCCGCGGCTTCGCTCGCGTTAAATCGCGTTAAAGTTTTCCCTTTTCTTCCATCTTTCTCCATCATTTCCCACTTAATAAATAATTAGCCTATGTCCGTCTCCAGTGTCTCAACTATCTTTGTACCAAAATTCATCAAAATCGGTTTAGCCATTAAGATGTGAAGAGGTAACAAACAAACACACTTTCGCTTATATAATATTATTAGTAAGGATTAACTACAAATAAAAGTCAGTTTTCTGTTCTTGTCTTTGAGACCTTTTCCTACAATCCGCACGCGAAAAACATTTCGCAATAGACAACAACTATGAAACCGTTTGTTGTTTTAGCCCTTATCATATCGCACTTGGATTGAGGATTATATCACGACGGATTGTTAACGTATTATCTGTCTATGGTAATATGTAAACGTTATTATCTGGTCGTGAAATACAATGACAGAAGGAAATAATATTATAAAGATAGAACAAAAATACATGATTACCAGATTGATGAACTGAGGAACTCTCTTATCTAATCTTAGTCAACGAAGGAGTCGAGTACGAAGAAACTGGTTTACAGCTCATATTTTTTTAGTAGGTAAATGCGTTGTGGACATGAAAATACGTGGTAAAGGATATCAAATCTTGCCTGAAATCCCCCATGGGGAGTTCCTAATACAATACACCGAGATTCAAATGTAGACTACGTGCTATTAGTTTGAGATTACTGATGAAAAAATACAGGATCACGTTGGCTGACCAGGGAATCAAGAAAAGAATTCCACCCTGAGCAATCGAGCTTGCAACTACGAAACCTACAAGTAAAAAAATACCTTTTGGCATAAGAATGCATTCGGTTAGACTGGAAGTCTACACAAGATAGATGGGGAAAGGCTAGGCAAATAAAATCATGGCAAAGCGAGAGTAGGACATCGCGGTGAAATGGATCATGTCTCAACAGCGTAGGGGTCACTCAATATCATTGAAATCAGCAAATATTGTCACATAGCGGATTATCGGATTAGCCAAAGTTAACGTAAATATTTAACCCGAATCTTAACGCTTCCCCAGTATTATAGGCCGACCGCTTATTTGAGACCGTGCCTGATATGACTGCGCGGTGCGGGAGGGGTGTTGCCGACCGCCAAAAACTCAAACTCAAAGCATTTATTTCAATTAGACCATAACGGGTCTTTTGATAGATTTGTGAAATTACTGTAGCTTCCACATTGGTCACTTTTTAAAATTATAATAAAGTTTCAAGATCTGCAGATGCTGCGATGTAGAAAGACGTGCATATCAACAGCATCCTAAGTAAAACATTAAAACGTCAATTTAAAAATAAACTGATACATGGATCAGCCTCATTTAGCTGAACCATTTTGAAGGGAACTATAAATCATCAATATAAATCCTAAATTCAGTTATGGTATGTAGAGAGATATTTTTTATTAACTTTTTAAACAGCCTCTCATAAAAGCTGAGTAGTGAGTATACTATAGCCAGCCTGAAACTCGGCTGAACTATTTGTAGTATTATACTCCTGTCTGTCACCTCTTTTAAATAGTCAAAGTAATAATCACGACACGGCCTCAGTTAAGCGGTCAGCCTATAGTAACACAAATATTTTTTTAATGGTAGGTACAGATTAAAAACATTATTTGTCTTTTCAACAGCTTTTATTTAACTTGTTTATAAGTAGATGAAACGGATTTGCCAAAAAATAGGGTTGTCTTATTTTCGTTGTGTTTTCTTTCATATCTTTTTTTCTTTTTTGCGAACTGAAGAGTCTTTCTCCCCCTGCCAGGGTTGGGGGTTGTCCGAAGGAGATACCGTGGCCCTGGAACATAAAGGACAAAATATGAAAAATGGCATCGCGCTCTCCACTCTGTCTGAATGGAGTTCAGATAGATTACGCAACGAAGGCTAAGAATTTGGGGGTAATTATGGACTCATATTTGTCGTGGACTTTCCAGGTTGCTGAAGTGAGTCGAAAAGTGCATTACACATTCCACTCGCTCAAATGTCTCCAGAGCTTTCTGCCTCTGAAGACTAAAATCTCTCTTGCACAGACTCTCATCCAGCCCATCATAGACTACGCCGATGCCTGTTATTTGGATGCCACCGAGGAGCTCTTAAATAAACTTGAGCGTTTGCAAAATATCTGTATCCGTTTTATTTTTAACCTTAGAAAATATGATCATGTTTCCAACTTTCGCAAAATACTCAAGTGGCTCCCAATTCGACTTCGCCGGAACTCTCGAATATTGTGTTTGCTTTTTAACATTCTTCATAACCCTAAAACGCCATTCTATCTGCGGGAACGCTTTTCCTATTGCCGTCCTTCTGATGCTCCTTGTAGATCGCATCTTAGGAATCTCCTCAAACCCCCTCCCCACTCTACCGACTTCTACTCCTACTCCTTTACTGTTCACGCTGTGCGGTTGTGGAATTCGCTTCCGCCTGACATTAGGGACTGTCAAACTGTTTCAGTTTTTAAGAGAAGAGTAAAAGAACATTATCTTTCTATTTCACCATAGCTGCATAGGTATTTATTATTTTATTTTATATTGTATTTATGTTATATATTTGTCTTTGTACTTGTATGTATATTTGTATATTATTGTATTGTATTTAGTCATTATTTGCTCATGTTTTTATGTATTTTTTTTCTCTCTTTTTCTTTACGCACTGTGTCTACATCTCTTTTTATTTACTCTCCTTTCGCAGGTATGCTGGAAGAGATTTCTATGGAAATAAGCATTACCTTTGTACCTGTTTTCTGTTCCTGTCTTTTATTTTTCTGTTTTCAGTGTGTATGTACATAAATTGTTAAATAAAAAAATAAATGGGTGGGTATTAATCTGAAAAAGTCTGACACTAGGTTGTTTTTTAATGATTCCCCAACCGCAAGGGGAATAATCCTACTATTACTATAATCCTTACTAATATTATAAAAGTGAGTTTGTTTGTTAGGTCTTCACGCCTTAATGGCTAAACCGATTTTGATGAATACAGTACAGAGATATTTAGTTGGGACCCTGGAGACGGACATAGGCTAAACTATAGGTAAACGAGGGAGAAAGAGGGAAGAAAAGGGAAATCTTAGCTTTGCTATTACAATCAATAAGGCGCAAGGGCAAAAACTACAGGTAGCAGGTACCTGCAAATCAGGAAAGGGGAACCCGTGTTACCCCGAATTTAACGCGAGCGAAACCGCGGGCAAAAGCTAGTTAAATAATAATATTTTTTTTGTTTTGTTGGGTAATGACAGAAGAGGTATCTTTTGAAAATAAGTAGGGTAGGTAGGTAGAACAATTGCATTGCAACTCATGCCGGGCACAGCTAGTTGCAAATATAGATGTAATGTATTATGACTTGCCACTTTGACATAATATTATTGAAGGTAAATCAGTTTTGAAATGTTTGCGTTCCTTCATCGGGAGCATTTGCTTGTAATGAAACAATTAAGATTCTGATCAATACAGTGCGCAATTTGTAATGAAACAACTTGTAACAACCACTAGTTTCTATACAAATTCGAATCATAGATTATTATATAAATACGTAAACTCTCTTTTTTCCCAAGGGGATAGGCAGGACCCACAGAATGCCACATGCTACGATCCTTGTACACTTCTTTTGGTTCGCCTACGTTCGTTCATACATCCTCACTTTATTAATATTATAGAAACTAAAGTGAGTTTGTTTGTTACGTCTACATGCCTTTTTTTTTTTTTTTTTTTTCGGGTGGGAAATCATCCAATGACTTCCCCCGCTCTGGGCGGAGCGGGGGGGCATGTCAGACTTGTACTGACTAAAACCCACCCATGTTCCTTCTATTGCCCTTTACGTTCCGAGGCCGCGGTATCTCTTTCGAACAACCCGCAACCCCGGCAGGCGGAGGCTCTGGCAAGCCCCTCTGCTTTGCTGACTCTCTTTGAGGCGCGCGTGAAACACGAACGCGCCGTCGACACGGCCTGTCGTCAATCGACGGACGGACGGTGAACTACCCATTGCTCACCGCCCACAGGCCCGCATCTACGGTGGCCGGAAGTCGTCTCGCGGCGCCCGGCGCCCTGGGCGTCTCCCGCGGCGGCTGGGTTGGGCAGATGTTCTCTCCCTGAAACGCCCGGACACCTCCTTTGCTAGCATTACTGCTTCGCAGAAGGTGGTGATCGCTTCCCATTCCCTCTCGCTCCGGACCATGGCCTGAACCAAGGCCGGACGCGAGAGATCGCCGCCGCCGATCGCCTCTACGAGGGCACGGCGGTGCTCCGCCCACGCTGGGCAGATCGCCACTGTGTGCTCCACCGTGTCCTCAGGGCGATCGTCACAATGGTGACACCCGGGCGCTTCCTCCCGCCCGATGATGTGCAGGAACCTCCCGAAACTTCCGTGTCCGGTGAGGACCTGCGACAGGCGGTAGGTGAGGACGCCATGACGCCTCTCCAGCCACTCCTCAAAGAGGGGACTTACCGCCACTATTGTGGCGTGCCCTGCACGGGGTTGTGACAGTCGCTCTCTCCATGCCACCATGAGATCGCACCGGAGGTCCGCCCGCCGAGCGGCAACTTGCCGCGGCAGCGGGTTTTCCCCCCGACGTCTTCACGCCTAAAAGGCTAAACTGATTTTGATTAGTTTTGGTACAGAGATAGTTGAGACCCTGGAGACGGTCATATGCTATTTTTTTTAAAGTGTGAAATTAGGAAGAAAGAGGTAAGAAAAGGGAAAACTTAGCTTTACTATTACAATAAATAAGGCGCAAGGGCAAAAACTACAGGTAGCAGGTACCCCAAATGCGCGCGAAGCCGCGGGCAAGAACTAGTATTATTATAAATGCGAATGCTTGTGAAGATGGATGGATGTATGGAAGTTTGTTACACTTTAACGTCAAAACGGCTAACCGGTTCTTGATGAAATTTGGCTCAGAGGTAGACCATAGCTTAGAATAACACATGGGATACTTTTTTTTCAATCATCACGTAGGTTGTAATGCCGCAGGTACCAATTAGTATAAAATATGTGGTAGCTCGTTGGTCTAGCTGATGCAAGTGTGACTGCTAAACGAAAAACTTACCCAAGACCTCATGTCTTGGGTGCGATACTCACGACGGAAAAAGTGTTATCGGGTTTTGCCATAAAGAATTCCCAGTAGCTGTCATGGAGTCTGGATTTGTGCGGGCAGGTACTGTCAATAGGCTCTTCCAGTTTTATTTTATTTGCGACATTTTGTATTTGAAATTAACTTATAATTCTTTTCTTGGGTATTGGGTTAGTACTATTTTTCATTGAGTACAGTTAAGATTTTTGATGAGTTCTGCTTCTAAATAGATTTTACGGTATATCTTGTAGCTGTTGTGTGTATGTCCTCGATTTAGGACTTTCCTAAAATAACCCAAAAGTACATATTTGTTGACTACAGCAATTTTCATTCGACAACCATGGATTTGTTAGAATCTCATCGTTAGGTGATTGCAATATTAACCTTATGTAAATAAAACACTTACCAACGTATTATCAGTTTGTTCTCTTGTTAAGACGAGAATCATGTCTGTAGATGTCTAGTAATATTTTTCTTATTTTAATTAATGATGTTCGCATTTAGAAGTCCTGTTTTAAAGCAGTATTTAATTATTATAACTGGTGAGTCTGTTTGTATTCTTAAGTGTCTTTTGATCTTAATTTTGGTTTTATTAGAAAAATCTCGGGTCAAATCTCATTTGTGCCAAATACCTGCCACACGGAGAGTATCTTGTGAGTAATTTCCGACTTAATCCTGACTATAAAAAAATATAAAAGCGAAAGTGAGTTTGTTTGTTTGTTACGTCTTCACGTCTAAATGGCTAAATCGATTTCGATGAACTTTGGTACAGAGATAGTTGGGACTCTGGAGACGGACATAGGCTAAAAGGGGGAGAAAGAGGGAAGAAAAGGGGAGAGAAAGATATGATTTTTTCGATCATCACGCGGGCTAAAGTTAGCGTTAGCCCAAAGTAACTATGCCACGCGAATGAAGTTGCAGGCGGAAGGTAGTGTCAAATAAATGAATAAAGTCAGGACTACAAACTACTTCTTAAAGTCGATGTTCGCACGCTAAGGGCACCCCTGCGGAGTACGGTTTGGCTTAGGGTGTCATTGTTAGAAAACAGCTAGAAAAGGGCCGGGTCGGGTTATTTTTTGGGACTTTTAAAACTACTAGCTCAACTCGCGGATTGGGTCTCATAGCAAGGGCCGGGTTTTAACTTTTATACGGAAAATCACGGTGGGCCGAGACCGGAAACGGATCGCCGACTCCGAAGTTGAAACTGGAAGTTTATATATAAAGACTAGCTGTGCCCCGGCATGCGTTGCAATGCAATTTTCTACCTACCCTACCTGCCCTACCTACCCTACCCTACCTACCCTACACTACCCTACCCTACACTACACTACCCTATCTTTCAAGTTGGATCAAACTGCACACGGTGTGCAAATTTAATTTAAATCGGTTAAGTAGTTTAGGAGTCCATTGAGGACAAACATTGTGACACGAGATTTATATATATTAAGATTAATGATTTACTAGCTGCGTCCTACGGTGTTGCCCGATGAAAATACGCATTTGAGTTATTTAATCATCCCACATTATGTTAATCCAGAAAATAAGTTATCTTGACACCTAGTTTTATCAACAAACGATAAGTTGTTTGAAGGTCAGGGAGTAACAAACCGGGGTTGCGGGTTGTTCGGACCCTAGGCTGCATCATTGCTTCATTAGTGGATGGTGGATGCCATATGACGGGCCTGTTGGTCTAGTGGTTAGTGGCCCTGACTGCTGAGCCGGAGGTCGTGGGTTCGATTCCCACCCAGGACAAACTTTGTGTGATGAGCATGATTGTTTGTTCTGTGTCTGGGTGTGATTTATCTATAATATGTATGTATTTATAAATTATATAAGTATGTATATCAGTTGTCTGGTTACCATAACACAAGCTCTGCTTAGCTTGGGATCAGATAGCCGTGTGTGAGTTGTCCCAAGATATCTTAAGTAAAAAAAATACCTTAACTTCAAATGAAATCGCTACACAATATACTACTTGCAGACAATAATAATAATAATTCAATAATAATTGTTTAATGTAATTTTATGAAATACCAGCTTTTGCCCGCGACTTCGTCCACGTGGCATAGTTACTTTGGGGTAACGCTAAATTTAACCCGCGTGATGATCGAAAATAAATATCTTTCTCTCCCGTTTTCTCCCCTCTTTCTCCCCCTTTTCTCACTTTTTTTAGCCTATATCTGTCTCTAGAGTCCCCACTATATTTGTACCAAAATTCATAAAAATCGGTTTGGCCATACAGGTGTGAAGACGGAAGGATATTTGTTACTCTTTCACGTCAAAACAGCTGAACGGATATTGATGAAATTTGGCACAGAGGTAGATTATAGTCTGGAATAACACATAGTATACTTTTTTTTCCATATCACGTGGACGAACCGGGCGCTAGCTAGTAATGTCATAATAATGCTTAATGTCATTATCATATATGGATATGGAACGATGTGCTGATCACGGGATCAGCACATCGTTCCTGTAACCTTCATGATCAACTTTCTGTTCCAGCAAATCTGTCTTTCATAACCGTGGGTCTGAGCGTGGCCTGGTCATCACCAGCACTGGTGAAGTTGAAGAACGAGACGGAAACAGTTCTCTCAAGACCGATAACTGAGGAAGAAGGCTCATGGATCGTGTCTATAGGGGCTATATGTGGAGTTATATGTAAGTTATATATATAATTAGCTTTTGCCCGCGGCTTCGCCAGCGTTAAATTCAGGGTAACACAGTTCCCCTTTCCTGATTTGCAGGTACCTGCTACCTGTAATTTTTAACCGACGAAAAAAAAGAGGAGGTTCTCAATTAGACATGTTTATATATTTTTTTTATGTATGACCACGCATAACTTTTTACTGAGACGTGCGATTTTAAAAATTCTTTTTTTTTATTGGAAAGAGTATATTTCAATGTTGGTCCCATTTTAATTTGAAAAAAAAAATCGTCCTCTAAGGGTGGGAAAATAGAGGGTGATTGATTTTTTTCATACTGAATTTTCAATTGTGAACTGATTTTGTTTAAATTTGGCAAATATATGTAGTTCTGATGACAATTCGACGTTCGTAAAGATCTGATGATGGATGATGGAGACGGAAAACACTTGCAACTTGCTAGAGGTCCTCAACAGTTTAAAGTAGTGATATATCGTGTTACAACTCATTTCATGCACGTTGAAGAGAACTTTAGACCTTGCTGGAGGATGGCGCTGTCATTGAAGGTCTGACGATGGAGACGGAATGCAATTGCAAGAGGTCCACATGGATTTACAGTAGCCATTCTGTGTTTGGGCTCCTTTTATTCACCTTAAATAGAACTTTGAGCCAAGCTGGATAATTACTGTCACGGATGATCTAACGATGGAGACGGAAGGTATTTGCAAGAGGTTCTGAACAGTTTAAAGCAGCTATATCGTGTTTGGGCTCCTTTCATGCATCTTGACGAGATCTTTACAGCTAGCTGGAGAATTACGGTCACAGAAGGTCTGATGATGGAGACGGAAAGTATTTCCTAGACGTTCTCAATAGCTTACAGCAGTTGTATTGAGTTTAGGCTCATTTCTTGTACCTCGATGAGAACTGTTGACCTTGCCGGATCATGGTTTTCATCGAAACTCTGGCGGTGGAAACGGAAGACAATTACAAGAGGTCCCGAACAGTATAAAGCCACTTGGGCTCATTTCTTGAACTTTATAGCCCCGGTTCAGTCCATTGTCCGAAGCGAGAGGGAATAGGAAGCGGTTAGCTCCTTAAAGAGATGTCAGCAAAGCAGAGAGGCTTGCCAGGTCTAGCAAAGAGCACGGTATCTCTTTCGAACAACTAGAAACCCCGGAACATAAAGGGCAATAGAAGGAACATGGTTGGGTTTTTGTCAGTACAAGTCTGATGCTCCCCAAAAGTTATTTGATGATTTCCCATCTGCAAAAAAAGGGTTCCAGCGACGGACGGATGCCCTTATTTGATAAAACATATTGTCTTTTAGAGATTACGGCAACAATTAAATTTCTGTATATGTGCAGGGCATAGTTAAGCTTTCAGTCTCTGCACTTCAGTCAGCGCGCTCATCATACAGTTAGAATAACACCTTATTTGGTTCTAAATCTGATAATGTTGCTAAAACTTTCAGTCCCAGGTCAATTCATGCTTTATCGAGGGCCGACTCTTGCAGTTTATGTACCCTGACAGTCCAGCTTAGAATAACCGGCAACATCATGCGTTCAAAAACATTTTAAGTACTTATTATTTTAGAAATTACAATCAATAGAGGTCTAGCAACACAGACATCGCTTTCACTCTATTTCGTTTGCTTTCATCGGTACCACAATTCTTTAGATTTTTGGTAGGTACAACAATATCTGGAGGTATCCCAAGGACGCGTTGGTGTTTCGAATTCATGGTAGTCATCTTAGCACTTGTCAAACTGTTTGACGGTGGGGAACAGTCTTATCGAAGCACCATCCTCTCAAGAAATTAATTTTGAGGCGGCGCCAACATGTAATGATCGAGGATCAATAAAGCTGACTATATTTCCCGTTTTACCTTATTAGTTTTCTTGCTTGTTTGGCGCAGACTTGAAATTAATTTCATACCTACTACTTTGGAGCTTACCTAGACTAAAAGGTTTTTATTTTTCACTTTTCGTCGGTTTAATTTTTTGTTAAAAAGTTTTTATTGTCCTTGCGCCTTATTTATTGTAATATCAAATCTAAGATTTCCCTTTTCTTGCATCTTTCTCCATCATTTCTCACTTAAAAAATAAAATTGTCTATGTCCGTCTTCAGGGTCCCAACTATCTCTGTACCAAAATTCATCAAAATCGGTTTGGCCATTTAAGCGTGAAGACGTAACAAACTCACTTTCGCTTTTATAGATTTTAAACGACTTTTAGAAAAAAAGGAGGTTATGTATGTGTTAAGTACCAGGAAAAAACCAGTAATACACAAAGTGTTAGTTATTTAATTTTTATTTTATCTAATCTTAAATGGAAAACAGTTGTGCCACGCTGGCAACATAAAAAATAATTTGGAACCATAAACAACTCGTTAAAATCGAGTTGTGAATGACGGTGTTAGTGGTAACGAACGCAAAAAACTAATAAGAAAGAGTGTAGATCGTTTTGTCTGCTCATAAACATCCACCCGCAATAACTTCAGTTCATCTGTGATCAAGGCGTTTGCAACATCGCCGAAATATCGAAAACTCGAAACAAATAACAGACATGATAAATATCTTGTTTATTGTAGGAACAATAAACAAGATATTTTTGCTGTTTATATAGACAAAGGTATAGAACAGATAGGTTTCAGCTTGGAGATGCTATTCTATAATAATATTACGCTTAAAACTTAAGAGGGTGAGCAATATTGCATAATGTATGGACATTATGCATACATTACAATACAACGGTTATATGGAAACGCAAATCGCAAACCTAACGCGTACGAAGGCACGGGTAACAGCTAGTTTTCGTTTGTACGAACAGCTAGTTTTCGTTTATACGAAAACTAGCTGTGAATAGTAAGATTTAAATCTTACTATATTTAATATTATAAATGCGAATGTTTGTGAGGATGGATGTATGGATGTTTGTTACTCTTTCATGTCAAAACGGCTAATCGGATCTTGATAAAATTTGGCACAGAGATAGATTATAGTCTGGAATAACAAATAGGGTTTTTTTTTATTAACACGAGGGCAAAGCCGCGGGCGCCAGCTACCTTTTAGGAAATCCGTTGACGAAAGTTGCCAACAGCCTTACAACATCAATTTTATACATTCAAAACTAATTCCTCTTTCCAGCGAACTGCGCTGCAGGTTACCTAATGGACCGCCTTGGCCGGAAGGCCTGCATCATCATCGCCGGTATCCCCCGACTAGTGATGTGTTTCTCCCTCATGTTCGCTACTGATGTCAATATGCTGTTCTTCGGCAGGGCTATTGATGGATTAGCTAATTGTTTAATTTTGACCGTGGTTCCTACTTATGCTTCGGAGATTGCTAGCGTGAGTATACATAGTTTTTACTTGTTCTGACAACTTTATAAGCTTCTACGAGATCACTTACCTATGAAGTGGTTCATGGGCATTAAAAATATCAGAGACATTGAAGCAGTTATGCTATCGAAGAAGGTGGTTGGGCGTTTGAGGGAGGAAACCTCAAACCATGCCAGCCACCGCGGGAGACGCTCCGGGCGTCGGGCGCCGCGAGACGACTCCCGGCCACCGTAGATGCGGGTCTGTGGACGGTGAGCAATAGGTAGTTCACCGTCCGTCCGTCTTTTGACGACAGGCCGTGTCGACGGCACGTTAGTGTTCCACGCGAGTCTCAAAGAGATGTCAGCAAAGCAGAGGGGCCTGCCAGGGCCACCGCCTGCCGGGGTTGCGGGTTGTTTCATTGTTTTATATCTTTTTTTTTATATCTTGGGACAACCCACACAGGGCTATCTGATCCCAAGCTAAGCAGAGCTTGTGTTATGGTAACCAGACAACTGATATACATACTTATATAATTTATAAATACATACATATTATAGATAAATCACACCCAGACACAGAACAAACAATCATGCTCATCACACAAAGTTTGTCCTGGGTAGGAATCGAACCCACGACCTCCGGCTCAGCAGTCAGGGCCACTAACCACTAGACCAACAGGCCGTCAACAGGTCGTCGTGTTTGTTGGCAATAGAAGGAACATGGGTGGGTTTTAGTCAGTACAAGTCTGACACTCCCCCCCGCTCCGAAGTTACTTGATGATTCCCATCCCATCCGCAAAAAAAGGGCTGGCTTTTTTGACCAAAGCCATGTGATTGCCATCCAACGTGGTAATGCTGCCAGCCTTCTGGGCACTTATCCTGTTGACAGCGATGTGGATGACAATTTTGACACCCTGTAATTTACCATTTTCTTTACCATTTTGATACTTGTACAGACGCCTGCACATCAAGCTACCCGAAACTGTCAATTTTTCCCAAAGAACCTTGAACCTAATGCTTTAGAAATAAAGTCGAAAATCTATCAAAGAAATCTGACAGATTGTAGTAGCTTGATGTGCAGGCGTCTGTACATATTTTTATTTTATGTATTTAGATAGTTTGTATTAATGTACACAGATGTGAAGCAACTTTATCCGCTGTCGTAAGTGATGACTATGTTAAGTACTTCATAATCTCAACATTCATTACATTTAAGTGCAGATATCTCTGTCTGCATCTAGCTTTATAATTACTTCTGATTATGTAGATAAAAATCATCAGCGTCATAATATTGAAGTATGCTGTTCAATATAATTGATCTGGTTTTAATACCTACCAGAAATGTTATTTAAATAATTTATGGTGGGTAGGCGATACCTCTATGCATAATGCGAAACATATTAATGTTCATGTTTAGCTACATCTTTCTCACAAATTTGTGTAATCTTGACATGAATGATGTACCTAAGAACTTAACCATGATTTTATAAAAATACTAGCTATTGCCCGCGGCGTCGCTCGCGTTAAATTCGGGGTACCTAACACAGTTCCCCTTTCCTGGTTTGCAGGTACCTGCTACATGTAGTTTTTGTCCTTGCGCCTTATTTATTGTAATAGCAATGCTAAGTTTTCCCTTTTCTTCCCCCTTTCTCCCTCATTTCTCACTATTTAAAAAAAAGTTAGCCTATGACCGTCTCCAGGGTCCCCACTATCTCTGTACCAAAATTCATCGAAATTGGTTTAGCCATTAAGGGGTGAAGACATAACAAACAAACTCACTTTCGCTTTTTATAATATTAGTAGGTAAGGATTATGATCAAAAATGATGTCCATGGAGTTTATTGCCCATTCTTCTCGGTGGAGATTAACGCTTTGGAATGGGCAGCTTCTTCTTTTTGTTTTTTGACATTCAAAAGTGAAATAAATGCTTTGAGTTTGAGTTTTGAGTTTATTATATACCACATAAGTGGGATGCCTTCAGACTAGCTAAATCGACGCACTACCAGCGGCTGGTAGCGACTGGATGAAAGTTGCCGAAACGGCGATGTCCATCTGTTGTGTGATGAAATCACTTTTATTTGTTAAAATAGGTAAAAAAATACTCATCTTATGTTGAACGGAGCGCTATGTTATAAGCCAAACAAGGTGTGCATCTAGCTCTAGATTATTGCAACTGATTAGGTGCTGTAGTTGCCCATTCCAAACCATAGTTTTCTATGAAGAAGAATGGCCAAGAAACTTCATAAATCTCCACACATTCTTCCACAAAAGGAAAGTGTGTAGCTAAACACATTTTCTTAATAATTTGTTTATCAAAGTAAAAAATACTTTTCCAGAAAGAAGTCCGCGGTGCTCTTGGCACGATATCTCAAGTGGCTTCAGCACTGGGAATGCTGATCGTCTTCTCCATCGGTCCCTTCATGTCGTACTTCAATCTGCATGTAATCTTCACCATCATCGTTGCCTCCATCACCGTGCCTATGTGGTTTATACCAGAGACACCATATTACTTGTATTCTAGAGGTAAGATCCTTACTTGGTACAGTTCTTTCATTGCCACATTGAATATTTTTACTAATTTGCCTAGATCACAGTGATCTTTATAACCTTTGTTATAAGGTTTCTAATTGGTTTTTGTTAGATGTAAAGTTTCTGTGACAAGACTGTAGATAACAGCAACTGTTTCAATGAGTTCTATGTCTAAGCTGATATAATAATTGATGATGACGATCTATTTATTTATTACATTACAGATATGCAGATTTTTTTTGTGGGTATCGCAAATGCTAAGCGTACCTGGGTGAATATCAACAAGTCCATATTTTTGTCAATTTTGGTGGCAAAATTTTTTCTTAAGTTTTCGTGAAACTATTGACCTAGGACAAAAATAGAAGGTTCAAGCTTTAGGAATCTTCATGAGGTCCGAAAATATCTTGGTAACTTTTTGAGATATTTGAGTTCAAAGATTAGTGTAGCCACCAAAATTGAAAATTGTCCACCAAAATTGAAAGTTGACCACCAAAATTGATATTGGTCCACCAAAATTGAAAGTGCTTAAAACAATACATTAAAAATCAGTTTTTGTCACAAACTTAAATCTCACTAATAAAGCTCAATGACCAAAAAACTCCATCAGTTAATAAAACTCAGTCTTGTTATAATAATATTTCGTTTATTCAGTTAAATACATTTTAATATTTTTTTTAAATATTTCTAAATAAAAACAGAAAATAAAAAAGAAACATTTAAAAATACAAAAAATAGTAGCCCACCGGTATCGGGAACAGGGTTGAAGCTACCGGTGGTTAGAGTTCCAGAGACAGGAACCTCCTCACAATACAAGCCGTATCGAGGTGAACTGCCTTCAGAATCAGGCCCTTGATCCAACCGCCTAAGGAGAGCTTCGACAGATGTTCGTCGAGGCTCTTGGCAATCAAGCCATTGGCCGTTACGACAATCGGCACAATGATAGCCGAGTTCACATTCCACATGTCAACAACCTCGTGTGCCAAGTCGAGATATTTTAGCTGTTTTTCTTTCTCAGCTTTCACGAGGTTCTTGTCATGCGGGGTGATTACATCTTATCACCACTATGTCAGGCTTATTGGCGACAATAGTCCTGTCAGTAATGATAGACCGATCCCAGTACAGCGTGACATGGTCTTTCTCGAGAACTGGGTCGGGCACATACTTGTAGTACGGTACCTCAGATTCCACAAGATTATATTTCAAGGCAAGTTGCTGATGAATAATCCTAGCTACTTGGTTGTGCCTATGCAAGTACTCGCCGTTAGCTAGACGAGAACAACCAGAAATAATATGTCCGATGGACTCACCCGGATGGGTGACATGGTGGCGGCATGCCCGACACACATCAACCGTCCCATCCTTCATAATATATTTCCGGTAGTTGTTCGTCAACATAACTTCGTCCATAATCGCACAGACAAAATCTACAGTTTCCCCAAAAAGGTCGCTGAATCGTAGCCAGGATACGGATGCTAGAAAATTTACATCGGGCCCATGAAGAGCCCGGTAAAAGCGCCCGTGAAGCTCCTTGCCTTGCCATACTTTCTTGCGGTCATCGGTAGTAAGTACCACAATATTTATTATTTATCTGATGAACTCGTAATGAGAACTATGAGGGTAGACTTAAAAAAAAAAACTTTTTATTTTGAACAAAATTACCTGCCATACTACAAAATTTTTCTCAGCAAAACTAAGAAACTAAAACATAATAAACTCTAAAATAAAACATGAAATAACAATATTAAACCGTAAAATATATAAAGAAAAGATGTTATAGTTTTTAAACATGAACCTTGTCTCGTCTTTATTACAAAAAAACATGTAATATTAAAATAATTAATAGTTAAGTATTTATAATTGTACACGTAATTGTATAGGGATCGATCCATCATCACTGACAGGACTATTGTAGCAAATAAACCTGATTTGGTAGTGGATCGATCACAGCGGCGCGCAATGATTGTTGACATAACGGTCCCACATGACGAGAACCTTGTGGAAGCCGAAAAAGATAAACAAATCAAGTATATTGACTTGGCTCGCGAGGTTGTCGACATGTGGGACGTGGACTCAGCGATCATTGTGCCGATAGTCGTTACAGCCAATGGCTTAATTGCCAAGAGCCTCGACCAACACCTGAGAAGGCTCTCGTTAGGCAGCTGGATCAAGGGCTTGATACAGAAAGCGGTACTCCTGGACAGGGCTCGTATTGGTAGGAGGTTCCTTTCTCTGGAGCCTTGACTGCCGGTAGCTTGGACACTGTTCCCGATACCGGTGGGCTACTATTTTTATATGTTTTTGATAAGAAATATGTAAAAATATAAAAAAATATGTATACAAATAAATAAACGATAATAATACTAATTATAATACGGTTTTAATGTACCTACTCTTTCGGCATACTTAAATGGACTCAGACTGAACTTGATGCCCTGGATAGGAGAGTCCATACCGTGCTAAACGCAAACCGGATGCATCACCTAAGATCATCGGTAATCAGACTGTACATCCCTCGGAAGTGCGGGGGTCGAGGCCTATTTAACGCGAAGACCTTCCATAACCGAGAGGTGTGCAGTCTCAGTAGCCATTGCCAGTCGACCTTAGAGTAGTGCAGAAAAATAGCATGGCATGTGCACTTTAATAAATAGAACAAACAGAACAGAAACAAATAGAATAGTAACGTATACATATAAATGAACAATGTGTAGTGAAAAACTGTCTTTATATGTACAAATAATATATAAACAGTACATACTTAAATTTTGGTGGCTTATTTTCAATTTTGGTGGTGAAAATCGCCACCAAAGCCACCAAAATTGAACCACCAAAATTGAAACCAGGCATAAAAAAAATCTTAAAAAATACAGTTATTAAGATACAAAAGAATAAATATCACTGATAAATAAGTTACCCAAATCACTACCTACAATACGTAGCTTACTATTAAAACACTAAAAAATCACCAGCAAATCGATCCACCAAAATTGACAAATTCTTGTCCCCTGTTCGACCCAAGATGAATACTTCGTTTTTGGCGAGCAATTACAGCACTAAGCACAGACCTGTTACGCGCCACTTCCCGCGCACGACTGAGAAATACAGAACATAAAAAGCGATTGATCGCACACGCACGAATCTTCATGATAATGTAAATTGAAAAAGTGCTACCAAAATTATGATTTTTGCTAGGACAAACTTGAATCGAGTATCCTGTGCTTTTAACATCAATTTTATAATATGATTTAGATGTTTTTAGATAGTGTGTCATATGCATTTACCAATGAAATAATTTGTTTTTTACTTCACTTTAAATTGTTCCTTTGGTAAATACATTTATATCAAAAAATGGAGCTAGGACAAGCCACCAAACTTGAATTTTAAAGTTATTTATTTTTCCTAGCCTCCATAGGTAAGCCTATTTAAAAAAAAATTGTGGCCCTAAGTGGAATAAGTTAAGTAGTTCACTAGAAAAAAAATTAAGAAACATCCCATCATTTTACACCATGATTCTCAACGTGGACACGTAAAACTAGCGCCTGGGATATTCACCCACCTATGTTAAATCTTACACAAATGAATATTTTAATATCTTTAATTGTGCAAGCTATAACTCTTTTATTTCTCTTAAAGGTATCTCTATCTGATAGGACTTCAGTATCCCGGTTATGGCCACAAAAACACCTCTTTCTGAGCCATCCCACTCTCTACCACCTAAATCTGTTGTTCATAACTTTTTACGATAAAATATTATAGATCTCACCAATGTTACCCTCTTTGCTAGGTTTGTAACTCACTACAATTTCTAAGACCTTTTTTGTTTTTTCCTTTTCACCCTTTTCTGTTTCACCTGTCATCATATTTCTCTTTTTTATAATTACCACTCTCCTTTTATTTTTGAAAACAGTGTTACCAACCTTATTAACTAGTTGTCCCTAAAGTTTCGTTTCTGCTAAATTATTCAAAGTTTAATCGCGTTTTGCGACAGTGGGTACATAGACACAAATGACCTACTTGCACAGTGTGCGGCGTCAATTATGAGAGTCGGAACCAAAACCAAAAATGTTAATGCTGGGAAGAATATTCTTTCGGTTCTGCCAAATCCTACTAATAGTATAAATGCGAATGTTTGTGAGGATGGATGGACGTATGGATGTATGAATATTTGTTACTCTTTCACGTCAAAACGGCTTAACGGATCTTGATGAAATTTGGCACAGAGGTGGATTATAGTCTGGACTTACACATAGGATTTTTTTCGATATCACGCGGGCGCAGCCGCGGACGCCAGCTAGTCATTTACAAACAGACCGCAAAACAACAGGATTATTACTTTTTTATAGTTACTGATTATTAAATAACTAAATTCTTAACCATTTTGCAGAACGGAAAGAAGAATCTCTAAAAGTCCTAAACAACCTTCGAGGCTCAGAAGACTTAGCCAAGGAGGAGTACAAACTATACTCTATAAACCAGCTGAAACTATCCAAGAGGGAGATCTTCAAAGACAAGACGACATTAAAAACGCTGGGAAAAGTCATATTCCTCAGTATGTTTCTAGAACTAATAGGATACAATGCTGTTATGTTCTATATGCAGACCGTGATGGAGTCTACGAAGACTTCCGTGGGAGAAGATGTAGCTTCTGTTGTATGTGGGTGCATACAGCTTGTGGCTTGCTTCTGCACGATCCTGTTGACGGATAGATTTGGAAGAAAACCTATATTATTGACGACACTGTTCGGAATGGCTGTTGGGATGGTAAGAAGGTTTTTCAATCTCATTTTGTTACTACCCAAGGTAGGTTACCAGACTTATTCCAGTGTGTGAAAGAGATGCCACTAGATATTCTAAATAGCTCTGTCTCTTTCCTAACTAACCTCACACATGCACAACATTTCATTGGAATCTGTTCGGTGGTTGCGAATCCACCATTAGCCTGCACGAACATAGTGACTTGTGTTTTTCGTTTTGCTTTTTCACTATTTGAAACCCTCGTTAAGTGGGACTATCTCAATGAAACAGCAGCGAGATGTGATTGTTGTGGACTGTGGTGTGTCGCAAATTATTATCTACCTTATATCCTGTTATCTTAGCAAAAAACATTCAGCCGGAAACGATCTTTGCGGTGAGACCGGCGACGCGGTATCAATGGCAAAGTTCTAGGCCAATACAATATAAAAACAGTCGTACCAGCGACACGAAAATGACGAAGAAACCTTGATCCATCACCTGATCAGATTTTTGTAAAAAAAAACAATGATTTTTAAAAACTTGAGTCAAAAATAAATTAAAATAACTGACTTATAAATAAATGAAAATTGCGTCAAAAATTCATCCTCAACGCTGTCTCGCGGTAATGTCCCCAAGAAACTGGCCGCGTTACCACATTGTATGGCAACGCTTAGCCTCTGGCTAGAGTAAAAGCCAGCCCTTGGGTCACGGGATGTATCAACTAAACGTTTTAAAATATCAACCCCAAATGGTTCAAAAATATAGTTCCTAATAAAATTTGAGTCTATTGACTCAAGTTTTTATTCATTGAATTAAAAAGATCGAAAGAAGACAACAGCTACCCTACCATGACATCTTAAAGCAGAACTTATCCCACTGAGGGAACGAGCCAGAGCTATGCAGGGTGTCTAGCACCATCTCTTTCTCACACAGGAATAAGAACTGCTATAAGATGTCATGGTAACCCTTCTGAAAGGAGTTTATAATGATGATACACGTTCTGTTCACAGCTTGGACTGGGCACGTTCTTCCAGCTGAAGCAAGATGATATTCCAATCAGAGGGTTCCTGAACTTCTTGCCTCTACTGTCCATGATGCTTGTCATATTTTGTTTTAATGCAGGTAATTTTATTGTTATTTTACCTATAGAACAACCAACTGCGTACAGGCGTAAGATCTTGGAACTTCTTGGTACATAAAGGAGGCCTACACGCAGCAGGGGGTTGATTCAGGTTGTGGTTGACGATCTGATGGGGTGATTGTGTAGAATGCGATTGTGTCCCGCACCCGAGCTGAAGTGACGAGAAGGAACACCATGTGGTTTTAGGCAGTAGGAATCTGACAAACCCCTCCGCCATGGCGGAGGACATCCATCGACGATATCCACACGTAAAAAAAAAGGTTGTGGTTTACGATGATACTTTTTGCTGAAAGATGCTGAAAAGGCACTTTCCCTCGTCATAATTATTGCAGGTCGACCAGTACTATCTTTATTTATCACATACTAGCTGTGGCCAGCAGGTGAAACCGCTAGGCACAGCTAGACTACTTTAGGTCCGCTTCTGAAAACCTCATCACTTATTTATACGAAAAATAGATAACGACCGATTATCAGACCTACCGAATATACAATTATACATATTCATAAAAATCCATCAAGTCCTTTCGGAAGCGTATGGCAATGAAAACTGGGACACGAGAATCCTTACTAATATTATAAAAGCAAAAGTGAATTTGTTTGTTTGTTACGTCTTCACGCCTAAATGGCAAAACCGATTTTGATGAATTTTGGTACAGAGATAGTTGGGACCCTGTTTTTTTAAAGTGAGAAATGAGGGAGAAAGAAGGAAGAAAAGGGTAAACTTAGCTTTGCTATTCCACTAAATAAGGTGCAAGGGCAAAAACTATAAGTAGCAGGTAAATGTAAATGGGGACTGTGTTACCCCGAATTTAACGCGAGCGAAGCCGCGGGCCCAAGCTAGTAGCCTATATAACATCGCGCTGAAGAGTGTAAACGCTGGACACATCTCGTTCTTTCTAAAACAATGACTGTTCTTTTCCAGGCATGGGCTCCATATTCTGGATGGTAGTAGCCGAGTTATTCGACGGACCAGCTCGAGCAACGGGTTCCTCAGCAGGCATAGGTGTCGCCACTTTCTTCGTCTTTCTTACTACCAAGTACTTCGCTTACGTCACCTTTACAATAGGGGCTGCCAACACTTATTGGATATTTAGCTGTAATTGTGTTATTACTGCGCTTTTCATTTTGTTATTTATACCTGAGACTAAGGGGAAGACGTTTGCTGAAATTCAGGAGGAGATGGGAAGGAAAATTGTAAAGGATGTTGAGAAGGAGAAAGAATAAAGTTTGTTATAAATGTTTGTTTCGCTTTCATGTTTTTCAACAGAACATCAAGCCTCTAATTACTGGAAAGTTAGGCAGAGATTTATCTTATATTAAACCCATATTTAGCTAGTTTAAGTGCCCTATCATAGAGGATAAGCCTATTGACAGCAGCTAAGCACGAATCTAGACAACGTGACTGTTAGTGAGAGATCCTTAAACCTTACTTAAAATTATAAAAGCGAAAGTGTGTTTGTTTGTTTGTTACCTTTTCACGCTTTAATGGCTTAACCGATTTTGATGAATTTGGTGGTACAGAGATAGTTGGGAACCAGAAGAAGGACATAGGCTAATTTAAAAAAAAAGTGTGATGGGAGAGAGAAAGAGGGAAGAAAAGGGAAAACTTAGCTTTGCTATTACAATAAATAAGGCGCAAGGGCAAAAACTATAGGTAGCAGGTGCCTGCAAATCAGGAAAGAGGAATTGTGTTACCCCGAATTTAACGCGAGAGAAGCTGCGGGCAAAAGTTAGTTACAATGACGACACGGTAAGCGCAGTGGCTTTTTTTTTTTTTTTTTCGGGTGGGAAATCATCCTATGACTTCCCCCGCTCTGGGTGGAGCGGGGGGGCATGTCAGACTTGTACTGACTAAAACCCACCCATGTTCCTTCTATTGCCCTTTACGTTCCGGGGCCGCGGTATCTCTTTCGAACAACCCGCAACCCCGGCAGGCGGAGGCTCTGGCAAGCCCCTCTGCTTTGCTGACTCTCTTTGAGGCGCGCGTGAAACACGAACGCGCCGTCGACACGGCCTGTCGTCAATCGACGGACGGACGGTGAGCTACCCATTGCTCACCGTCCACAGGCCCGCATCTACGGTGGCCGGAAGTCGTCTCGCGGCGCCCGGCGCCCTGGGCGTCTCCCGCGGCGGCTGGGTTGGGCAGATGTTCTCTCCCTCAAACGCCCGGCCACCTCCTTTGCTAGCATTACTGCTTCGCAGAAGGTGGTGACCGCTTCCCATTCCCTCTCGCTCCGGACCATGGCCTGAACCAGGGCCGGACGCGAGAGATCTCCGCCGCCGATCGCCTCCACGAGGGCACGGCGGTGCTCGAGCTAACGACTGCTGTGCTGCGTGTTGCGGGTCCGATCCCCGCACGGAACAAATATTTGTATGACCTACAGATACATGTTTCGGGTCTGGCTGTTTGAGTATGTGAGTTTAAATGTTTGTAACGGCATGTACGATACAGGAAAAAATCCTAGTGTGGGGAAACGTTTAAAAAAAAACAGTCAAAATACAAAACTAAAATAAATGTACCGAGTTTTACATATTGGTTAATTTTTCTTCACAAGCAATAGTGTCATTGCTTGTGAAGAAAAATTTACCGAACCCGAACTGGTAACAACATCAACCAGTTGCAAATTTAATCTCCGAGGCCAACACTTCAAGATCTGTGACGGAAAAAAGTCACTAACACATTTCCCAAACTGGGAATAGAAGCCAAGACACTGCGCTGAGCTGTCGAGCTTGAAACCACGAAACCAACGGGGCAGTCCCTATAAAAGTACTCAACACCTCTTTTTTTTTCAAAAATATTTTTTCTGATACGACAAAGATTATTTAAGTATTCAGCTGCAACCAGTCAGACTGACTTCTTGTCCTTGGACAGAGATGAAGTCAGCGATGGGAAGAGCTTACACAAAAGAAGTCTATTAAGGCGCTGTACATAGCAAACAAATTGTAAAACGTCTAGATTTTCGTCGCAAATATAGCCATTTCTGTACACACAACAGGCCAAAAATACAGTGTATAATAAAATACATAAAGAAAAGACGTAAACAAAAACAGTTTACAAAAGTGTTCTAGTACTACGAAAAAAAATATGTTTAAAAAGACCACGAAAATATTTTTTGTGTCTCAAAATTCTCAATTTTTTCAGCGACAACCATCATTATTTTTATATCTATAACAAAAGAAATTTCATTGAATAAAGCTATATCTAAATTTTTTAAAACACGAGACTGTATTTTTTTAAATATTCAATTAAAGCTGCAAAATTTCTTACATTTTGGCGGACATGATATTCAAATAAAATCAAACGCCGAAATATTTTCTACCTTATTTCTATTCTTTCGATGCACTACTGCCGTATACTTGTGTCAGTCTACGCCCAGCCTGCAGCTAGCCTCACCTCCGCGAATACCTAAAGATTAGCTTCTTACCGCGCCTTAACTCGTGACTTAGATTGATCCTATATATGTCCTTCTCCTCCTATGCTAAATGTGCTCGAGAACACAGACGCAGGCAGAGAATAGAAGCCTTATCATTTCCTCATCATTATCCTATTCTATTTGGGGTCGGCGCAACACGTTTTCTTCTTCCATGCTCCCCTGTCATTTACTCCTTTCTCCTTCATATCATTCCTTACACAATCCATCCATCTTTTCTTTGGCCTTCCTCTACCTTTAGGAATAGAAGCGTACCCAACATAATTGGGGAAAAACTAGGCAGATGGCGTCATGTTAAAGAGAGATTAAGATAACACGGTTAAATGGTCCGGTCCTTTCGGTGCTAAGGATGTAGACCGTTGAGGCCATCGGCTTCGGAAGGTGCAAACGGCCGTGAACATCTCTCGACTTCTAATAGTGAGGGAGTGAAGTCTCGAATCAGGAGGGTCAGAAAATGAACGGCCATTATGCCTAAATAACCAGGAGAAAACGTGAATAAGATATCACTGTCAAATAGATCTTGTCTCAATAGCGTAGGTGTCGCTCACTATCTCAGTATTAACATTGAAAGCAGCAAATATTACAACATAACGGATTATCGGATTAGCCAATCTAAATGCAAGGATTTAACCCGAGTTTTAACAGCCTAGTAACATAAATAAACTTTAAAAATACAGATAAAAAATATTATTTGTTCTTGGTTTGGATTTCGCGAAGAAATAGGGTTGTCTGGTTTTCCTTTATATTTTTCTCTTCTTCAAATGGAAAAGTCATTCTTCTTAAATCTTAACCTTGGAAAACAAGGGTAATCATTTTATCTGCCAAGGGAACTTCAAATATGATGAAGGTCTCTTTTTGGAACGGGAAATCATCAAATGACTTCTTCTGCTATGGACAAAGCGAAAGGAAATTTCAAACTTTGACTGACTAAAACCTTAATTAGCCTTTTGTGTTCCAGGGCTGCGTTATCTCTTTCGAGTAATCCCGCTACTCCGAAAGATATCTGCCGGGTGCGTCCAATAATGCTGGCATGTCTTTTCTTTTTTTTTTCTGGCATGTATTTGTAATTCTTGACAAGTGTGTCCACATGCATGCAATAGGCATGACGACAGTATAAAAAAATCGCTGATTCAGTGATGACAAGGGAGAAGTCATATTAAAAAAAAAGTAAACACAGGTTTAGTTTTATTTAAAAATAACAGATTATTAAGATTTTCAATAAAATAAAACATTAAAATACTGCAATCGGCCATTTTGACTGAAACACCGATCACAGCGTATGACGTCACGGTTATGTGATTTATGGGACGTTGTTATAGAAACAATGTCATTTTTATTTAACTGTGACATCATGCCGACGCCATGACACATGCGAGCTGTTTTCGGGCACTATTGAAAATTTATGAGAAAAATGGCTTCAAACTTTGTTAAACTTAAGTTTATTACCGAAATAAAGGCTTTTTTGTAAATAGTAAAAGTGTACCCACATTATGGAAGAGGATTTTAAAATCTTTCGTCACGCCTCATGTCAATAATTAATTTTACATTGTAACTAAAAGTTGTTATAGAACGCTCATGTCATCAACTAAAAAGAAAATATATTATTTAGTCTAAATATGTACCTAAATCATAAAATACTCGAGCAAAGGAAATAAAATCCAAATTCTATAACATAAAAAAATCTCTTAACTCGGCCCAGTTATCACGAAGTAAGCGGTGTAATCGGTGGTGTATGACGACACGGTTGGCGATCGACTGCTGCGCTGCGTGTCGCGGGTTCGATTCCCGCACGGAACAAATATTTGTATGGCCTACAGGTAGTTGCTTCGGGTCTGGCTGTTTGTTTATGTGAGTTTATATGTTTGTAAACGCACCCACGATACAGGAGAAATACCTAATGTGGGGCAACGTTTTTAAAAAAAAAATCGCCTCTTTAGCAAGAAGTTGGTTAAAATTACTCTTAAAGTGAAGAGGTAGAAACAGACATCTTTAAGAGTAAATTTTAATCAGTGAGTACGGTTTGGGATTAATATGTTAATCAAATGAGGAACTTATATGTTACCATAATAACCACAATTTCCATTTGACAACCATGGATTTGTTGGAGCACACCGTTTGGTTAATGTGTTTAACCATAAGTAAGTAAAACACTTAGCTATGTAATTATCATTGCATTCTCTTGTTGAGACGATAATCAGATCTGTAGATGACAAGTTATATTTTCTTGGTTTAAATGATGTCCGCATTTAGAAGTCCAGTTTTAAAGCAGTATTTAATTATTATAACTGGTAAGTGTTTTTATATTCCTAAGTGATTTTCTGTGTCTTTTTTCTTTCGCCGTTAAAAATCACCAAAAAACTTCCCCCGCTCTGGGCAGAGCGGGGTGGGAGTGTCAGGCTTTTACTGACTAAAACCCACTCATGTTCCTTCTTTCTCCCTTTATGTTTCGGGGTCGCGGTGTCTCCTTCGAACAACACGCAACCCTACCAGGATAGACATAAGTTTGAGTATTTGTTGTCAACTGCTCCCTTGGTCTTGCGGTCGCAAGTGCGACTTCTGGGAGCGGAGTCCTGGGTTGGATTGCCGGGTCGGCCAAAAGTGTTGTTGGCTTTTTCCATGAGGAATTTCTCAGCAGCCCGGAGTTTGGAAGTTGGCGGTATGATACCGCCGTGCCACGGAAAGCACGTTAAGTCGTTGGTCCTGCGCCTAATATCTCTACGGTTATGTCCGATTGCCGTCCCATCGGACTATAAGAATGAGGGCGTCTTTTTTACTCAGCTTTCACTTCATATCCTAAAGTGTATTTAATAAAATCCTTACTAATATTATAAAAGCGAAAGTGAGTTTGTTTGTTTGTTACGTCTTCACGCCTTAATGGCTAAACCGATTTTGATGAATTTTGGTACAGAGATAGTTGGGACCCTGGAGACGGACATAGGCTATTTTTAAAAATAGCAAAGAAAAAATGGGATATGAGGGAGAAAGAGGGAAAAAAAGGAAAAACTTAGCATTGCTATTACAATAAATAAGACGCTAGGGCAAAAACTACAGGTGGCAGGTACCTGCAAATCAGGAAAAGGGAACTGTCTTATCCCGAATTTAACGCGGGCGAAGCCGCGGGCGAAAGTTAGTTTTATATAAAAAAAAGAAGTTTCAGAGATTGGCTTGCATGAAGTCATTATAGACACGTGATTTTGAAATTTCAAATGTTACGATTAATATGTCACATTAAGTAAAACATTAATGATCAGCTACACTACCATGACGTCTTAAAACAGAACTTATTCCAGTGAGGGAAAGAGACAGAGCTACACAGGGTGTCTAGCACCATCTCTTTCTCACACAGGAAAAAGTACTGCTATAAAATGTCATGGTAACCCTACAGTTCAAGACCTAGGCTTGGCAGTTTAAATATTGCTGTACTTAGATGACCATCTTTCTGTTCCAGCAAATCTTTCCTATATAACAGTGGGCCTGAGTGTGGCGTGGTCATCACCGGCACTAGTTAAGTTAAATAATGCGACACAAACAGTTCTCTCAAGTGAAATCACTGCAGAAGAAGGCTCATGGATCGTGTCCATAGGAACTCTCACTGGGGCTATATGTAAGTTACACTGTTTTTTCTATAAATATGTGAAAAAAGAAATAGATTTATCACTATTTTTATCCAGTGTCATGATTACCCTGTGATGGCTTGGTTTAGAAGGGCGCAATATAGGCACCGTAGTTCAGATTCGTACTCAACGGTCGATAACTGATACAGATGTAGTACTTCAGAAAGTAGAAGCCAGACTCTCTTCTTTTGGAGGTTAATAACCATACTTGGGTTTTGGTGGCGTTAAAACTAACCAGATTTTCATCTCCCCACTTAAAGACAAGACTTATGAAGAGAAGAGATTGAATTCGTTCGCTATATCATGGCCTTTCTCAATGAATGCACTTCACCATCGCTGGTTTTTGCGCTGGTTGCATAGCTCTCTCCATGACAGTAATATATACACGTCTGGGAATCCAACAATACCAGGAACAAGGAAGTCATTGATGTTCAGGAGGAAAAGAGTTACAGAGAGAATAATAATAATAATAAACCCCTGAGGAACTCCGGAGTCACTAGCCGGCACTAGTCCGGAGTGACTATAAGGTCAAAGGAGCAGTCATGAATGACTACTGAAATCAACCGCTCATTTAGAAAATTAGATATTCAGTAGCGAATTTCTCGCAATTATGGATAAGTTTGTTATTTTTTTTTCCAGCGAATTTTGCCGGCGGTTTTCTTTTAGACCGTCTTGGCCGGAAGACTTGTATCATCATCGCCGGTATCCCTCGACTAGTGATGTGTTTCTCCCTCATGTTCGCCACTGATGTCAAGATGGTGTTGTTCGGCAGGGCGATCGATGGATTAGCTAATAGCTTACACTTGTGCGCGGTTCCTACTTATGCTTCGGAGATTGCCAGCGTGAGTACACCTAGTTTTAAAAGGACTTCAAAAAAGGAAGAGGTTTCATGTTTTTTTTTACGTAAGTTCACCGATTACTCCGCCAACTGTTAACTGTTTTTAAATATTTTTTTTGGAGTTTACTCCTTAAGAATCGATTTTCATAAATATATAAGGCGCCCGGTATGAGAAAAATGTGAGGTGTAAAATCTACTGATGAATGACCAGACGTACAGACGTACAGTTGAATATTACTAAATGGCGCTTTATGAAATGTATCGTCCGTCAGTGATATTTTTTTTTGTACTTAAGGAGTAAACTCCAGTCGTGCGTCGGAGCTGACACACACACTTTTTTTGTTTGAAAGGGTATACTTTTAAGGTGGTCCCATATTATTTTTATTTATATTGCTTAGGTCGTTTTTGAGTTATCGCCTATAATACAAATTTTTCTTCTATCCATCTTTTGGATGATCTGCTAGTTGTATCTTTTAGTTACAATAGAAAATGAATACTCGGTAAAAAAATGTGTGGGATAATTCTTCCTCATACGGTCATACCATAACTAAAAATGCTGAAATAAAATAATTGTTTGCAAAAAAATAAAAGAATTAAAAAAAAAATAAAAAAGTGAAAAATAACTTTAGTTCCAGAAGTCGGTGGCATAAAAGTCAACGAAACAAACAAAAGCCACCGACTTCCAGAAGTAAAGTTATTTTTCACTATTTTATTAGTTTTTATCTTGTAACTGGTAACTAATGTTGTATACATTTTAGTAATTAAGTTGTAATGTCAAAATCTATTTATCAAAGTAAAAAATCTTTTTCCAGAAAGAAGTCCGTGGTGCTCTCGGCACGATATCTCAAGTGGCTTCAGCACTGGGAATGCTGATCGTTTTATCCATTGGTCCCTTCATGTCGTACTTTAACCTGCATGTGGTTTTAACAATCATCGTTGCCTCCATCACCGTGCCTATGTGGTTTATCCCAGAGACACCATATTACTTGTACTCTAGAGGTAAGATCAGCTTATTTGGTTTAGCTTTTTCTTATTGTTTTAAACTGATTCTACCTATTTCTTTGTCATAATCAAAGTTATCTTTATTGCCTTTGCAATAAGGTTTAAAGTGGGTTGTTGTACGAAGTATAGTTACTGGCGAGAATGTAGATTAGAGCACTAGCTTCAATGTCACCTAGCTTTATTTTTGAAAATGATTCCCTTAATAGCTTTGTTTGAACAGATAATCTTGAGGATTATCTTTAATAGACATCAATCTTACTTCCACAGTGTTTATTTCATGACCAGCTTGCGTCATGGGAGAATCGTTCTTTATTTTTGGAAATTATTCCTTTAATGGTTTATTTGGTTCAGTTTTCCGATTTCAAAAAAAATGAGACGTTCTTAATTCGATTGTATTTTTAGCCGTAGATAATATGTTTGTTACGCGATTTCTCCGTTCTCAAAACTTCTTTTACAATCGAAAGGATATGCTCTCAAAGGGGTTCCATATTAATTGTATCCATACTGCTTGGGTAGTTTATGAGTTATCGTCCTTACTAATATTATAAAAGCGAAAGTGAGTTTGTTTGTTTGTTTGTTACCTCTTCACGCTTTAATGGCTAAACCGATTTTGATGAATTTTGGTACAGAGATAGTTGGGAACCAGGAGACGGACATATGCAATTTTTTTTTAAAGTGCCTTGTGCGGGAGAAAGAGGGAAGAAAAGGGAAAACTTAGCGTTGCTATTACAAATCAATAAGGCGCTAGGGGAACTGTGTTACCCCGAATTTAACGCGAGCGAAGCCGCGGGCAAAAGCTAGTCTATAATAAATATCTTATTCTAATGTATTTGTACGATCTACATTTTAGTTGCAATGGAAAAGAATCTTTGTGAGACCACCATACCCACAACTAAAAAGGCTGACATAAAAAAAAATTGGTTGTTTGTAAAGTAGGTTTACGATCGAGATGTTTACGTGATAACGTCTTATTGGTGATATAAGGTATCACCAGTAGTGACATCTAAAATGAAATTAAGTACTAATTTAAAGTTTTTTTTTCGAGCCAAGTAACAGATGGCGCTACCATCTTTATGAAATGTCGCTTGTGAGGTTTTGGTGTGACACAAGTTTCTGAACATGTCACCCGACTAAAACGATTTTAAAGACGTTATCACGTCAAAAAAAAGTATTTGCAAAACAAAGGTGATTCTTTAAGCCTTATTAAAAACTATTCCTTAAAATTTACAATTTTATATCATTAATGAAAATAATTTAAAAAAAAACATAGGCTGTTTTTGCCACCGACTTCCGGAAATAAATTTATTTTCCGAGTTTTTTGTCTTGGTCAAAGTCATCTTTATTACCTTTGCAATAAAGTTTCTAGTGGGTCATTGTCCGAAGTAAAGTAACTAGCAAGAATGTAGATTACAGCACCAACTTCAGTATCACTTAGCTTTATTTTTGGGAATTGCTTGAGCATGCAGAAGTAATAAACACACACACGCATATACGTTTTCGCCCGCAGCTTCGCTCGCGTTAAATTCGGGGTAACATAGATCCCTTTTCCTGGTTTGCAAATACCTGCTACCTGTAGTTTGTGCCATTGCGCCTAAAATATTGTAATAGCAATGCTAAGTTTTCCATTTTCTTCCCTCTTTCTCCCTCATTTCTCACTTTTTTTTAAATAAAGTTAGCTTATGTTCGTCTCCAGGATCCCAACTGTCTTTGTACCAAAATTCATCAAAATCGGTTTAGCCATTAAGGCGTGAAGACGTGACAAACAAACCAACTCACTTTCGCTTTTATAATGTTAGTAAGGATTAGAGTGATGATTGCTTGTGATATAACTTAACTTATCTATTTTCCAGGACGCAAAGAAGAATCCCTAAAAATCCTTAACATCCTTCGAGGCTCAGAAGACCTAGCCAACGAGGAGTATAAACTATACTCTTTAAACAAGCTGGAACTAACCAAGAAGGAGATCTTCAAAGACAAGACGACATTAAAAACGCTGGGAAAAGTCATATTCTTGAGTGCGTTTCTTGAACTAATAGGATACAGTGCTGTAATGTTCTATATGCAGACCGTTATGGAGTCCACGCACACTTCTGTGAGCGAAGAAGTAGCTTCCATAGTGTGTGGGTGCATACAGCTTGTGGCTTGCTTCTGCACAATCCTGTTGACGGATAGATTCGGAAGGAAACCTGTATTGTTGACGTCACTGTTCGTAATGGCTGTTGGGATGGTAAGATGATTCTTCAATCATATTTGAGTACTAGCAAACCATTCCGATACCGGTCCATCATTCTTATTTTTTAAGATGGAATTGACCATACATATTCACAAATATCATTGAAATCAGTTCGATGGTTTTGGAGATAGCTTTTTTATATAATTGGATACTTTTCAATTTTTTACCAATAGACACCTAGGTGGTCCATCAGGTTTTTGGAGAAAAACCAAAACTAATTTAGAAAAAGTTGTGATGATAATACCGGTTCTGTTTACAGCTTGGACTGGGCACGTTCTTCCAATTGAAGCAAGACGCCGTTCCAATCACAGGGTTCCTGAATTACCTGCCTCTGTTGTCGATGGTGCTTGTTGTATTCTGTTTTAATGCAGGTAAACCTGTTATCAATTTCCTTTTACATTTGGAAAAATAAATTGAGAAGAGACCTCATCGAACCTGGAGATCTTCCAAGTTGAACCTGGACTACGGATTAAATCATTTATTTCTTTACAAACATGGGAATTTAAATAGGGTTTTTTGTACTAAAGTTCTCCGTATTTTACCGTCACATTTTGTGTAGCCTATAGGTAGTTGTTTCGGGTCTGGCTGTTTGTGTACGTGAATTTAAATGTTTGTAAACGCATCCACGATACCGGAGAAATTCCTAGTGTGGAATAACGTAAAAAAAAAACGGAAATTACAAAAAGAATAATACATCAAAATGTCAGCGTAGTCACAGTAATAAAGAAATTTAATGAAAATTAATACAATGGTATAAAAAGGAGAGTCAGCCGGGATTACGGAAGTAAGTTGAAGAGGAGATCAACGCGTTTTTACCACGATTTTGAAAATTCTGACTACTAAATCAAAATATTTCTATTGTCTATTAAATTCCGGATCTGATGAACTCTGAGGATTTTCGTCGGATAGAGCAGTGTAGGTTTCCCATTAGGAAATTCTAAATGATCTATGGTGGCCCAGAGACTTGATTTGGACCATGGAACAGACTCGTTACTAATTATACGGGAATGGAGTCATGATGTCTCATAATATGAATTATGGGCTCCGCCCAGTAGTGGAATTCCCTGCCTGCGTGCGTTTGTGTTTTAGAGTTAGTATTGCCCAGGTCTGAATTCATATAGCCCAGGTATATCTATGTTGAGACTTAACAAGCTACTTTTTCTTTAGTTCTTATCGTCGATATCATCTCTGTCCTTAGAGAAGATAAAGGTTAAAAGGGGGGCCCCTTTTAACCTTCCTAACTAATATTATAAAAGCGAAAGCGAGTTAACTACCTAAATAAATCGATTTTGATGAATTTTGATACAGAGATAGTTGGGACCCTGGAGACGGACATAGGCTAAAAAAAATTGAGAAAAGGGGGAGAAAAAGTGAAGAAAAGGGGAGAGAAAGATATTTTTCATTCGATCATCACGCGGGTCAAAGTTAACGTTAGCCCAAAGTAACTATGCCACGCGGACGAAGTCGCGTGCGAAAGCTAGTTTAATATATGTATAAAAAAAATTAACGCCTCTAAAGATTCTTCTGGCAATATGCAGCTTGACTTGATGGTACTTTACTGAAACTGATCTTTTCTTTGCCAGGCATGGGCTCCATATTCTGGATGGTAGTAGCCGAGCTATTCGACGGACCAGCTCGAGCAACCGGCTCCTCAGCAGGCGTGGGTGTCGCCATCTTCAGCGGTTTCCTTACTATCAAGTACTTCGCGTACGTCACCATTGCAATAGGGGCTGCCAACACTTATTGGATATTTAGCTGTAATTGTGTTATTACTGCGCTTTTCATTTTGTTCTTTATACCTGAGACTAAGGGGAAAACATTTGCTGAAATTCAAGAGGAGATGGGCAGAAAAATTGTAATGGATGTTGAGAAGGAGAAAGAATAAAGTTATAAGTATGATAAATGTTTGTTTTGCTTTCCAAATTTTTAACAGAACACACAAAACATCACGCCCTAAAAGGACAGGCGGAGATAATTCAAATAGGACATCCATATTTCGCCAAATTATGTCCATTATTTAGGGAAAGAGCCTATTGACAGTAGCTGGGCACAAATCTAGATTCCGTGACTGCTACTGTGAAATTCCTTATGGAAAATCCCAATAACACTTTGCCCGACCTAGGTATCGAACCCTGGACCTCATGTTTAGCAGTCATTAGACCAACGAGCCACAATATATTTTATAAAATTCCCATTTTATTTGCGTATGGGAAACAAAAACCTTCAACCGCTCTGGGCGGAGCAGGGGGTGTGTCACACTTTTACTGACTAAAAATGTTTCGGGACCGCGGTATCTCATTCGAACAACCCGCAACCCCGGCAGGAGGTGGCCCTGGCAGACCCCCCCCCCCTTCTTTTTTGAGGCACGCGTGAAACATGGACGCGCCGTTGACACGGCTTGTCTTCAGTAGACAGACGGACGGTTAGCTATCCATTGCTCACCGTCCACAGAAACGCGCCTACGGTGGCCGGGAGTCGTCTTGCAGCACCCGACGCCCGGGGATTCCCGCTTCGGTTGAGTTGGTCTGACACTCAAACGTCCAATTACCTCCTTCGTCAGCATAACTGTTTCGCAGAAGGAGGTGACCGCTTCACTGTTTCGAAGGTATGGCCTTGTTGACCGCTAACAAAGGATTCCAAAAGGAAGTCTCGAAAAAAAAGCATAACTGTGAATTTGGAGTGATTCTAGTTTGGTTTCTGTTATTAAGGTGTCCCCTATTAACTGAATTAATGGCATTCAGGATGACCTCACCCTTGCCAAAGGGCAAGTAGGTTGACAAAGCAAGATTGGCAGCCGGACATACCCTTTTGGAACTGTCACTTAGCTATCACTACTTTTTTTCCAAACAACCTCACCGTAAAATTTACAGCAAATTATGGCTTACAGGCGATAAGTAGTTCCCACGACCCATCGGCCCTTAATTTGCCTTGTACAGGAAGTTGATAACGGCCCCGCTAACCTTGCTGAAGAGCATGAGAATAATTTGAGCTCATTCAAGAGCAACTCACCAGCTTTCCCGGAGCCTGAGCAGATAAGGTCCTTTAGATGCTGAGGAAGTAGGCTGTCGAGGCCGTCAGCTCCGAAAGGTGCAAATGGCAGTGAAAAATTCTCGACTTGTAATTATTGTGAGAGAGGGACGTTCCGAATCAGGAGGATCTAGAAAAGAAAGGCTATAAAGCTTACCCAACCAGAACGAAGCGAGAATAGGATATCACGGTGAAATGGATCTTGTTTCAATGGCGTAGGTATCGCTCACTATCTTAGCCGAAAACAGCAAACATAGCGGATTATCGGATTAGCCAACGTAAATGCAATGATATACCCCGAGTTTTTATAGCCAAGTAACACAAACATATTTAAAAAATGCAGATAAAAATTATATTTGTTTTTATTTTGGATTTCATAAAGAAATAGGGTTGTCAATTTTCGTCGCTTTTACGTTTTGTTTCTTCTTCAACTGGAAGAGTCGTTCTTCTTAAATATTCTCTTTCTTTTGAGGCAAATAAGAGAAGTCATTTGTTTGTCAAGGGTGCTACAAGGAAAATCATCAAATTACTTCTCCAGCTGAGGTGGGGTCATTGGTTAAAATTCTCTTAAAGTGAAGAGGTCTGTTTCTGATCAGTGCAAATGGTAGGTAATCATTCTATGTCACTAATATGTCCTAACATCAACCAAAAGTACATATTTAGTGACTACAACAACTCCACTCGACAACCATGGATTTGTTCGATGCCACGCCGTTTAGTTAATGTGTTTAACCTAAAGTTTAATTTAGTTTATTAATCTGTTATTGTATACTCAAATAAACTAGTAAAATTAACCTTAAGTTAGTAAAACGATGTATTATCATTGCATTGGCTTGTTGAGACGAGAATGAGGTCCGCAGATGAATAGTAATATTTTTTTACTTTAAATGATGTTCGCATTTAGAAGTCCTGTGTTAAAACAGTATTTAATTATCATAACTGGTTAGTGTTTTAAATTAATAAGTGATTTTTGGTGTCTACTCCATAGATATACATAAGTCTGAATACTCGTTGTTAGCTGCTCCCTTGCATGGAGTTTTGGGTTCGATACCTGGTCAAAAGTTCGGGCAAAAGTGTCAGGAGTAAGTGTGTTGGGCAAAAGTCTTGTTGGCTTTTTCCATGAGGAATTTCTTAGTAACAGCCCGGAGTTTGGAAGTTGGCGGTATGATACCGCCGTGCCACGGTAAACCCTTTTTTTTGGGGTGGGAAATTATTAAAAATAACTTCCCCCGCTCTGGGCGGAGCGGGGGGGAGTGTCAGACTTGTACTGACTAAAACCCACCGATGTTCCTTCTATTGCCCTTTACGTTCCGGGGCCACGGTATCTCTTTGGAACAACCCGCAACCCCGGCAGGCGGAGGCCCTGGCAGGCCCCTCTGCTATGCTGACATCTCTTTGAGGCGCGCGTGAAACACTAACACGCCGTCGACACGGCCTGTCGTCAATAGACGGACGGACGATGAGCTACCCATTGCTCACCGTCCACAGGCCCGCATCTACGGTGGCCGGGAGTCGCCTCGCGGCGCCCGACGCCCGACGGTAAACCCTTGGTCCTGTACCTGATCTCCTGTTCCTGCGCAGACACTTTGCACTAAATTATCATTGCAGATGGGACGCCGCGCATAATTATGCAGTTAGGAAAATAAGACAGTTGACCGATACATAAGTCATCAGTCAGCCGGCATTGACCCCATGAAAGATGTGTGTACTTGTGTGCGTTTCCACAGCCTGGTTATACTAATTAGTACCTATTAGTAGTACTGTCTATATTTTAACTTTTACCAAAAATATGCAGATTTCATATTATTATATGTTACGTAAATGTACAGACGCCTGCACATCAAGCTACTACAATCTGTCAGATTTCTTTGATAGATTTTTGACTTTATTTCTAAAGTATAAGGTTCAAGGTTCATTGGGAAAAATTGACAGTTTCGGGTAGCTTGACCTGCTGGCGTCTGTACGTCACAAAAAATCTGCTTAAGAAAACATAATGTTTTCATAAATCATCATCGGTGGTTTCAATATTTCTATAATTGACATGACCATCTTTCTGTTCCAGCAAATCTTTCCTATATAACCTTGGGTCTGAGCGTGACCTGGTCATCACCGGCACTAGTGAAGTTAAATAATGCGACACAAACAGTTCTCTCAAGACCGATCACTGCGGAAGAAGGCTCATGGATCGTGTCCATAGGATCTCTCACTGGGGCTTTGTGTAAGTAATTTTTCTTCATTTTCTTTAAATTGTTAAGATGAAAGAGTTATGGATCTATTACTATTTTTATCCAGTGTTATAATTAACCAGGGTGTTCATAGGGGTGTAATATCTATTTTTTAATTAAAAGCGTTGTTCCTGTATCGTAGGTGCGTTCACAGACATTATTGATCACACACAAACAACCGGACCCAAAACAACTACCAGTAGGTCATACAAACATATGTTCCGTGCGGGGATCGAAACCACGACACGCAGCGCAGTAGTCGATCGCTCAGCCACTGCGCCAACCGTGTAGGTAATTTCGTGCCAAAAAGCGCGAGTCTGTAGGAAATCATCAGATAACTTCTCCCGCTCTCGGCGAAGTGGAAGGGAGATTTTTACTGACAAAACCCTATCCAAGTTTCTTCTTTTGCCCTTTGTGGTCTAGGGTCGCTTTCGAACAAACCACAACCCGGGCAGGCAGTGGCCTTGGCGAACCTCTGCTTTGCTGACATTTATTTTGGCGCGCGGCGCAAATGAAACACGGATTCGCCGTCGACAAGGCCTGCAATCACTAGACGAACAGACGGTGAGCTACCCATTGCTCACCATACACAGATCCGCGTTGTGCCTTACCTTGTCCATAGTCTTTAAAATATCCAGTGATACGGCAAACGTTACCTGTGTTTGTCGATGGCCTCGCCCCAGCAGTGCGTAGCATACACTACTTACAAGATCTCCAGTTGATCGTCTCCGGCGAAAAGCATATTGACGGGCACTGAGTTGGTCGCTAGCTATAACCTTTAAGGAAATTTGTCGATGGAATTTGCTTACAACTGTACAACTTTTATATTTTTTTCCAGCCATCTGCGCAGCTGGTTTTCTTGTAGACCGCCTTGGCCGAAAGGCCTGCATTATCATCGCCGGTGTCCCCCGACTAGTGATGTGTTTTTCCCTCATGTTCGCCACGGATGTCAAGATGGTGTTGTTTGGCAGGGCTATCGATGGATTAGCTAACAGCTTAGTTATGTCCGCGGTTCCTGCGTATGCTTCGGAGATTGCTAGCGTGAGTGTACATTGATTTTATCTTATAACCTTGTGTGTCCAATGGTATTTGCAGTATCAGATACATTACAAAAACATGTAGTTTTTAGTAACCTAATTAAGTTGTGATATCATACTAAACAACCGGCTAAGTGCTATTCTCCCTGGCACTAAAAGGGCTAAAAAAATGTTCACCAATAGTAAAATTTATCAAGAGAAAATGTGTACCAAAACACACTTTCTTAAAAATCTGTTTATCAAAGTAAAAAATATTTTTCCAGAAAGAAGTCCGTGGTGCTCTCGGCACGATATCTCAAGTGGCTTCAGCACTGGGGATGCTGATCGTGTTATCCATTGGTCCCTTCATGTCGTACTTCAACCTGCATCTGATCTTCAGTATCATTGTTGCCTTCATCACCGTGCCTATGTGGTTTATACCGGAGACACCATATTACTTGTATTCTAGAGGTAAGATTAGCTTAATATTTGGTTTAATTTATTTTCTTATTGTTTTAAACTGTTTCTACTTCTTTGTCATTATCAAATTTATCTTTATTACTTTTGCAATAAGGTTTTAAGTAGGTTGTCCGAAGTATAGTTACCGGCGAGAATGTAGATTAGAGCACTAGCTTCAATGTCACTTAGCTTTATTTTTGGAAATGATTCCCTTAATAGCTTTGTTTGGACAGATAATCTTGAGGATTATCTTTAATAAACACCAATCTTACTTCCACAGTGTTTATTAAATGACCAGCTGGCGTCATGTGTATTATCACACATCTGTATTATATTATAACTAAAGGCTTGATTATCGGATATCTCAATATAATAAATATTATGAAATGAACCTTCAGATATTAGCTTCATACAGGTTGTACGTTGATGGACGGAGAGCGAGAGGTAGGCTAAAGAAAAGATGGATGGATTGTGTAAGGAATGATATGAAGGAAAAAGGACTGAATGATACAGTGACGTCTGATAGGAGAGAACGGAAAAAGAAACCTGTTGCGCCGACCCCAAATATAACAGGACAAGGGCAGAAAAATGATGATGATGACAAGGTGTACGTAAACTGACCAAACTACATCAAACTAATTAAATTTATCCAAAAAATATTGCTGGGTAACAATATAATTCAGCTCATTAAAACATACTCAAAGTATGGTGGCGATAAAAACATTAAATAGCACACGGATCTTGGAAGTCTTTGAAGTAAAGCTAGCATATATAAGACTGCCGAGCGATAAACTGAGCAGAGACTGCATACATAAATACACACAGATACTTTTCGCTAATAATCTTGCGAGAATGGTAATGGGTTATGATATAACTAAATTTATCTATTTTCCAGGACGCAAAGACGAATCCCTTAAACTCCTAAACAACCTTCGAGGCTCAGAAGACCTAGCTAATGAGGAGTACAAACTATACTCTTTAAACAAGCTGGAACTAACCAAGAAGGAGATCTTCAAAGACAAGACGACATTAAAAACGCTGGGAAAAGTCATATTCTTGAGTGCGTTTCTTGAACTAATAGGATTCAGTGCTGTAATGTTCTATATGCAGACCGTTATGGAGTCCACGCACACTTCTGTGAGCGAAGAAGTAGCTTCCATAGTATGTGGGTGCATACAGCTTGTGGCTTGCTTCTGCACGATCCTGTTGACGGATAGATTTGGAAGGAAACCTGTACTGTTAACGTCACTGTTCGTAATGGCTGTTGGGATGGTAAGATGATTCATCAATCATATTTATAACCACCCTTCATTAACAACGCGTCACCTAACCGGTTCACCATTCTTATCTTTCTATCTGGAATTAGCCAGACACATTCGCAATTTATGCCTTTTTATATAAATTTATACTTTTTTGTCTTTTCTTTACTTCATTTTGCCCTGGGAGTTGAGAGCATGTCATGCTCCGCTGACGGTGCACGGTGGCGCGTGTGTCGGTTTATTTAATTGAATTCTATATTTTAATAGATTTTTTTTGTTAACTATGGACGCTTTTAACGTGCTCTTCTTGCTACAACGTTCTCAAATAATTTACCATCGCAACATGATTTAAGTATGTGACAATAGTGGCTTTGTAACAATATTTTGATTTTACAGAGTGACCATGGAGTTTATGCTAATTTTTCTCCATAGAGATCTACGCTTTGGACTGGGCAACTGCAGCACTCTCACCATTATTATAACTTTTTGACACGGACTGTAGCTTCATATATTGTGTGTTATCTTTTTTTTAACAGTTCAAAAGTGCCTGTAACTGGCCTATGTACTTGAAATAAATGTTTTAAAGTTTATACCATTAGAAACCTACGTGGTATGTTTCGGAGAAAACTCGAAATTAATTTTGGTAAATTTGTGATGGTACACGTTCTGTTCACAGCTTGGACTAGGCACGTTCTTCCAACTGAAGCAAGACACTGTTCCAATCAGAGGGTTCCTGAATTACCTGCCGCTGTTGTCGATGGTGCTCGTTGTTTTCTGTTTTAATGCAGGTATACCACAAAAGTCCTTCTATATTTAAAAAAAGTAAATTTGTACGAGAGAACGATTCCTTGCCTGGATCGACTTGAAATTTTGCGTAGGCATTCTTTCACGAAATTAATATACTATATAACATTACGCTGCGTCAGTATAGAGTTAAGCAGCGAGTGAAACTTCTGTGCACATCTCGTTCTTTCTCAAACAACGACTGTTCTTTTCCAGGCATGGGCTCCATATTCTGGATGGTAGTAGCCGAATTATTCGACGGACCAGCTCGAGCAACCGGCTCCTCAGCAGGCGTGGGTGTCGCCATCTTCACAGCTTTCCTTACCATCAAGTACTTCGCTTACGTCACCATTGCAATCGGGGCTGCCAACACTTATTGGATATTTAGCTGTAATTGTGTTATTACTGCGCTTTTTATTTTGTTCTTTATACCTGAGACTAAGGGGAAAACATTTGCTGAAATTCAAGAGGAGATGGGTAGAACAATTGTAAAGGATGTTGAGTAGAAAGAATAAAGTTTTGGGATAAATGTTTGTTTGACTTGCCATTTTTTGTACCAAGTTTTCAATATCTTCACATCTTCGCAACTATGTATACAAATCTTAGAAGTTTAATTTGACCCACTTCCCGAATTCTAATTGAGCTGTAATTTTGCATTCATGTTTAGCTTGGATAACAGACACATTAAAATCTTTCAATTATCAAAATATACAGTGTGTCCGATCATGGACTAGCGATATTCTAGATACTTATGTAACGAGTGTTTTAATATAGTAGGTAGTCCTACTATTACCTTACACACTTGGGTCTAATTCACTTACCCGCTTTTTGGCACCCATTTTGAGATAAAGAGTACAAAAAATAATCATATCTCTCAAAGTGTTGGTCTTACTGAGACGACAATAGGTTTATTCAGAGGGCAACAATATTGTCTATCGTTTGAATTAAGAAATGATAAACTTACATTTTCGTAACATTAGAAATCAAAATTAAAGTCCAAAAAAATATGCAAATCAACAAAAGTTTTGTAGACATTTTTGTGAAAAAAATGCTAGTTTTTTTTTTATCAATAAACTTGAGTACTAGAATGTTTGATAGGTAAATACATAGAATATCGCTAGTCCGTGACCAGACACATTGTATAATGTCTCGTAGGTTAAAATTACAAAAAAGTTTAAAAAGACAGGCACAAACAGATTTAAATTATAACAACATCTGTACGTTTCTGTCAAACAAAAAAATTGACATTGACTATTAATTTAGGATACTAGCATTTAGAAATCAATAGGTTCCCTTCCTTAGGTTTTTTTTAATAACTTGGCTATTTATTTAATCACAGTCGAGTTTAAAAATATTACCCATTCTCTGCATTCATAATCAGTTTTATTTTACTGCGAATTTATGGCTTTCACCCTGTAGGGATGTAATAAAAAACTGACTGCGATAATTACAAATAATTTATTTACAGGATGATTTTTATCACAGGTCACAGTCATACGTATTTATGATTAAAACTTTTTTGTGTTTCATGTTTTTTTTCTTCTCTTCGGATATTGTTCAGCCGCTAGCCGGGAAGCTTTAAATCTGATTTCCACGAACTATGTTTATAAGGACTAACATAATATAAATGTAACAAGGTAGTGTCAGACAACGCGTAACAAAATATAAAAACAAAAAACAAGTTGAATTGCGAACATCTACATATCTGTGAAAAAAAACCCGTTTCACATGTACATTTTTCGTCATTTTCACAATTTATGTATGAAACTGAGTGTGCTTTTTACAATCACTAAAATGATACAGGATAATTGTGTTTATCATTAAAAAATCGACATATTTCGTTACGTAACGCCGCGAACTCATGCTAAGTGCTCAGGATTGTTTTAATTATATTTCAGTGTGAGAAAGACCAAGACACCCTGTATAGCTCTGTCTCTTTCCCACAGGAATTACATTAGAACATCATGATATCATCATCATCTGCCTAGCCTTTTACCAACAATATTAGGGTCGCCTTCCAGTCTAACCGGATGCAGCTGAATATCAGTATTTTACACGGAGCGACTGCCTATCTGACCTCCACAACCCAGTTAGTACTGGGTAATACGATACCCCTTGGTAAGACTGGTTGTCAGACTTTCGGAACACTGACTACCTGTAACGTTTGTCAAAGATCTACAAATGACAGCCGAGACCAACGGCTTAAAGTGCTTTCCGAGGCACGGAGGAAACTCGGTATGTAACGGGTGGTCACCCATCCACAGACCAACCTAGGCAAGCGCGGCTTAACCCAAAGATCGACCCGAGCGGCTGCTATTATTTAGGCACGAGCTCCTCTTCATGAACATCATGATAACATACTGATTTGATATTACAGAGAGGTTCTAACGAGTTTTCTGAAAAGGTGATAATATACCTACTACAGGCCTAGCAACCACTTACCCTCCAGCCTTTATTTCATATTATAATAAAATCATTGAAAACACTCCATCACGCTATTAATTAATTAAAAAACAAACGACTAATTTTAACATGTATCTTCTACTTCTTTTACTTTAATATCTTCCTTCTTCCCTCTCAAAATGTTTTGTATCTCTGCGAAACTCCTGCCTTTCGTTTCAGGGATACAAAACATAACGAACAAACATAATAATATACAATTTACACTGAAAATCCAGTAGGTACTGGCTGGACCAATAGCTGCTGAGAATAAAGCGAAATATTTAGTTGTTAAGAAAAGGAAAAATGTTGATACTATAAGAGAAATTGACGTTCCAATCCCTCTTGATGGATCGTCGAAAAGTTCTGCGTTGATTACCCAGTTTAAGGAGCCGATACCTGAAAAATTTACAAAAAGGTTTGGTTTAATTACAAATTATTAGCTACAGCATTCTTCGATACATTGCCACATGTATGTTTAATCTCAACATAAATGATGTGACCAAGGTTTTGTAACAATATTTTGATTTAAAAGCGTGTCCATGGAGTTTCTTGCCCATTCTTCTCTGTTGGAATGGAAAACTACAGTACTTTCATAGTTGTAATGACATGTGAATTCTAAAAAATGAAGTATTTTTGTTGTAGTCATTCTTTCGACAAATCAAAAAATCTTACGCAAATTCTTTTCGAGTATTCTTTTTCCATTACTACTGAAATAAATTAGCAAATCGCCCATATAAGCATAGAAAACAAATGTATTATCGAAAATAACGCATTTACTACTCAAGCAATATAAATAAACCAGCTCGGGTGTATAATCATTTTTTTTTTGGGGTGGGAAATCATCAAATTACTTCCCCCGCTCTGGGCGGAGCGGGGGGGAGTGTCAGACTTGTACTGACTAAAACCCACCCATGTTCCTTCTATTGCCCTTTACGTTCTGGGGCCGCGGTATCTCAGGGTGTACCGATTAGATTATAACTTTGAAAATCAGCCATTAATGACAGACAAATCAAGGTAAAAACATAAAAAATGTGTCGAATTGAGGACCTCCTTTTTTCTAAGTCGGTTAAAATGCATGTAACTGGCTTACACTCCACATATTAAGGACATAATTATGTCCTTAACAGAGCAGAACACAACCTAATCTTATTCAGAATATAATTCTGTTTAATAGTTTTAAAAATATTCTGTCTTGATACGTAGGTAGGTACAAGAAAAAGACACATCCCATTAAACTATTATAAACTGCTAGTTTTTTTTCTAATGGTTGTTTAAAGACCCTTAATAAAGACGAAAGTTCATTGCGAGGTTTTTTATGTGGCTCAACTTAATCCTTTTAGTAACATAGATATTGCAGGTCAAAGTTACAAAATTTTCATAAAAAAAAAAATAAGAAATGTTTATGTGTGTTTTTTTTTCCTATTTTCTCTTTTCTACACACTGTCTGCATATCTCACCCAACTTCCCTCTCGCAGGTCTGCTGGAAGAAATTTCTAATGAAATAAGCAGCATCTTTGTGCTCTTCTGTATTAACGTAATGTCCTGTTAACTATTTTGTGTGTAAGTATTTTTTTTATTATCCTTACTTCCTTACTAATATTATAAAAGCGAAAGTGAGTTTATTTGTTTGTTTGTTACCTCTTCACGCTTTAATGGCTAAACCGACTTTGATAAATTTTGGTACAGAGATAATTAGGAACCAGGAGACGGACATAGGCAAATTTTTTTTTTTAAAGTGGTATGTGAAGGAGAAAGAGGGAAAAAATGGGCACAGGGCACAGGGCCTTATTAATTTGCAATAAGGCGCAAGGGGAACTGTGTTACTCCGAATTTAACGCGAGCGAAGCCGCGGGCAAAAGCTAGTTTTAAATAAATAATTAATATTTTACCTGCACTATAACAATATACAACCAATATAAGTGATATTAGTGGCAAATAGTTCAGGAATCCTTCCACTGTCTCCTTCTCTTTGAGTTTGAAGAACAATCCTAGACCAAACTGAAACAAAAAAAAAAGTAAAATTGACATTTTTACTAAATATGTAGCCCTTCAAAAAATGTACCACATTTGCTCTTAAAAATAATCACCGCCGTCAATGGACTGGAACAGTTGTTCATTCTAACCGACGTGGATAAATCAGAAAAAAAAATAAGCGATAAATGAGAAAAAAGCACGCGTGTGAACGCATGTTAAACCTAATCATAGTATTATAAGAGCCAGTTTTCGAGGAACTTAAAAAATATATTAACGTCCACTTTTAATTTTAACCGTGGGAAATAAAAGTTACTAATGACATGCTAAGATTTTTTGTTAACTGACGTAGGTGATGGGACGATTATGTTTAATAATTTAATTATCTTTTGTCATTATCGCGAAATGTTTTTGTTTTGTAAAAATGCAGTGTCAGTTCAAAACCATTGTTTAACTCGACGGTCAACTAATTTTAATACTGTAAAGACGTATTACCAATGAGATAGGAAGCCATTCAGAGACTGAGACTGGCAGGCAATGCAAAAGGTTTTTGGATAACACTAACATACAATGACATTACTCCGGCAAAAACGTAGCTGGAGGACTAGTTGCTCCATGAAAACGCAACAGACGGCAGTATCATGGCACTGTCGTTTTAATCTCAGACAACTGCTTATACACGTCCGACGAACGTACTTGTCGTAATAGTGGAAGCTGTTGGCGAAAATCTTCTTGTAGTACGCCAACGATATTAGAGTATTTTCTAACGTGCACACGACTGCTAAACCTCATGCGAAAAACGAATCACATCTTACGTCAGTTACTCCGCTAAATATTTGCAAAATTAGAATGTATGTATGTGTGTAAAAGTTGTTATAGCCGGTCGGAAGATCCCTCCATTTCAAAGGAGGATAGACATATTATATTTCTGTTAAAATTTTATTGCTGTTCGGAAGTTAGCTGCGAGCGACGCATTTGCACTACTCCATAATGGTAGAACATTTAATGTAAAGTTCCGCAGAGCACAATTTTAGGTATCAGCGGGGTGCAGAGGATGCATTGTCTTGACTGTATGGTCCACAGATAGCCACTAGTAGCTAACTTCCAAAACGCCATGAAGTTTGAATACCACCACCATCCTCCTCATGTCCCGATAGACTCATACCATTACAAAAGTAACTTACCATTCCTAATCCCATGCCAACAGAAGTAACTGTCAAAATCGGCTTCCTCCCAAACCGATCAGTAACCAAAGTAGTACAGAAACTAGCAAACAACTGGATCAATCCAATAATCACTGAAGCAACTTCAGGTCTAACTGACGTCTGAGTAGACTCCAAAACTGTCTGCAGATAGAACGTCACTGCATTGAACCCAACAAACTGAGTTCCCAAACCCAAAACGAGGACCAGAATTAAGGATTTTAAGAACAGTCGGTTCGTCAAAATTTCCTTTTTGGAAATGTTGATGTTGTTCGTTTCGGATGCCAAGTCGTATTCTTTTAGCTCTTCGTTGGCTTCTGATTCTGAGCCGCGAAGGAATGTCAGGACTTTTAAGGCTTCTGATTTGTGACCTGAAATGGAATATATAGGAATGATTAGATTATGGTTTAGTAGGTGTGAAGGATCTTCGTAAATGCAGCAGTGAGGGAAATTATCTTATGCCCCGTTCCAATAAACAAAAACGACTCGTTTTGCTTACGGATAGTTGTATTTTGACATAAGTTCCATGAGACTCGTTTTGCTTACGGATAGTTGTATTTTGACATAAGTCTCATAAAACTTATGTCAAAATACAACTATCCGTAAACAAAACGAGTCGTTTTTGTTTATTGGAACGGGGCATTAATGTGTTCGGTTTATCAAAATCCGTGCTTACACTTCACGACAACTTTGTGTTAGAGGACATTAAGTTAATTTTAGAATGACATACCATTGATACCATTGACAAAGTTGTAGCGCAAAATGACGCAGACGTAGATTTCAAAATATTGTTATTGCAAAAACTCGTAAGTATTCAGACTTGTAATTGCATGTTTGAACTACAAACGTAGATTATATGGCGCATGACGGCAACTATTCGTTTTCGAATCCCATGTTTCATACATAAATCTTTTTTTCTGGTATAATAAGACTTTAATCTCTTTGGATCGTCGTGAACTCGCCTGAGCCAACAAAAATGTTCATAAAATATATTATTTCTTTGTCTTTGTCACGTCTTGGAGACGAAACGTGTTGGAAATAAATTTGTAGTCAATTGAATTTATGATAATATGTATTGTTTACGTGCAGGCTATTTTTTGTGAGATCGTTTCCATGGTACCTTTTTTTTTGGGGTGGGAAATCAGCAAATAACTTCCCCCGCTCTGGGCGGAGCGGGAGGGAGTGTCAGACTTTTACTGACTAAAACCCACCCATGTTCCTTCTATTGCCCTTTACGTTGCGGGGCCGCGGTATCTCTTTCGAACAACCCGCAACGGGCAGGGTTCCATGGTACCTTACATTACCTTGCGTTACATTGTTCACACAATACATAGTATATTTATTTATTTATAATAGGTTGACAACAGCACGATGAATTCAAATAAACGAACATCTAAAAACTGCATTTCAGTAACCATGCAAATAACAGATATGCATGACATAGAACATAATAAATATTACAGACAAAATGCTATAACAAAAATTGAGTCAAGTGGATCCAAATCCAGTACAATAAAAAACAAAACAATACAAGATAAATAAACAATCATGGTTCACACTGTTTATATAGGGAACGTCTGTATGAAGCGAAACTCATTAAGGAAACATCAATAGGGAAATCCGTCAAGTTGGACCGATCATTATATTCATATATTGCATTTATGCAATGCAGGAAAAAGAACCTTAAATGAGTTGTTTCATTATCATCGACATCACTGGTCATATGATGAAGATCCTACTAATATTATAAATCCTAGTTAAATATTATAAATGTTTGTGAGAATGGATGTTCCGGGGCAGCGGTCCGTCTCTTTCGCGCGGGGCATCTCTTTCGAACAACCCGCAACCCCGGCAGGTGGTGGCCCTGGCAGGCCCCTCTGCTTTACTGACCCTACTACTATTACTACTACCCTACTCTTATACCCATCCACATTAATACTAAAAACTTTCGTTACGATCTCCTTCACGACCGATTTCCTCATTCCTTCTCATCACATACTCATACTAAACCAACCAATTAAGTACAAAACTTTCTACCTACCTACATTAAGATTCACAGATTAGATGTAAAGATTTGTACGTACCTCTTGAATACAAAGAATAGGGTCCGTCAGGTACTATGAGCAGCGGTATAGTAGTCAAGATAATGAAGCCAGTGTAGATCATGTTCAGCATAGTATAGGATATGAAAGGACCCATCGACAACATGGTGACAATTCCAAAGGAACACATGATTTGTAGAATGGTGCCTAAGCTGCCACGGATTTCTTTCTGGAATTGAAAAAGTAATAGATAAGTTGGCGCACGCGGCTTCTCCCGCGTGATATCGAAATACAAAGTATCCTATGTGTTATTCCAGACCATAATCTACCTCTGTGCTAATTTTCATCAAGATCCGTTCAGCCGTTTTGACGTGAAAGAGTAGCAAACATCCATACATCCCTTCATCCTCAAAAACATTTGCATTTTTATTAATAAGTGAGATTAGTAAGACGTAATATAGTTTTAGACCGCCATTGAGGTCGACCATTGCAACGTGAGGTTGACGATCTCGGGGTCTAAAATGGCAGCTTAACCAGAATCATAATAGGTTAATAATTTGAATTACGTTACGTTCGTAAATTGGTCTCAAAGTGACAATTCAAGATTTTTTATCCCTGATCATTTTTGTAAGGCGTATATGACCAAAGATCGTCCATTCTGGAGAGGTGTGGAAGAAGAAAGGGGAGGCCTATATACAGGGTTATTTTTAAAACACCGACAACCTTGCAGGACAGTCACTCAGGGATACAAATTCAACGGGTTATGATGAATTACCCACAAACATTTTAAAATACATAGGCCTTATTATTACTCCGGTTCTAACACATCTAATAAACCTATCATTATTCACGGGAGTATTTCCTGACAGGTTGAAAATGACAGCTATTAAACCAATTCATAAAAAGGGTAGTAAAACAAGTGTCGATAATTACAGACCGATAGCCCTATTACCTATTGTAGCGAAAATTTATGAAAAGGTCATGCATACGCGATTAATAAATTTTATCGATAAGTTCTCAATCATGAAACCCGAACAGCATGGATTTCAAAAACAAAAATCGACAACGACAGCGGCATTTAATTTAATGAAACTAGTTACTAAAAACATTGACCAGAAAATCCCGACCACTGTTGTATTTTTTGACATGTCAAAAGCCTTTGACTTTGTATCGCATGACCTACTACTAAAAAAATGTGAGAAATATGGAATACGAGGTAAAGCAAACACATGGCTTAAAAGTTACCTTAAAGACAGGTCGCAATATGTAGAAATTACTATGGATAAACCAAATAAAAACGGTGAACTGACATTCAAATCTAAATTAAACTACAATAGGACAGGCGTTCCACAGGGCAGTATTTTAGCCCCACCCCTTTTCTTGATTTATATCAATGACCTCACAGAAGTAACAGACCATCCCTGCATACTCTTTGCAGATGACGTGTCCGTAATAATTCCTAAAACTAAAGAAAACTATAATGAGGAAATCAATAGCACTGTAAATAAAATAATAACTTGGATGGAAAAGAATAACCTTAAACCTAATATAAATAAAACCGAATATATACAATTTAATAACAAAAACTGGACTAACATGGATTTAAAAATCACTCACAAAGATGAACAAATACAAAAAACAGAAAATATGACATTTCTTGGGATGGTTCTAGATGATAGGTGTTCCTGGACTAATCATATTGATATGGTATGTGGAAAACTCAGTAAGTTTGCCTATGCTCTATGGCGTATATCTAACCTTGTAAGTAGACAAGCCACATTACAGGCTTATCATGCATATGTTGGTTCAATACTGCGCTATGGTATACTAGTATGGGGAAACTCGGTGCATCTCGGAAGAGCTTTTATCGCACAGAAAAGGTGTATACGCGCGATATGCAATGTAGACTCACTTACTTCATGTAAACCACTGTTCAAGAAACTTAGATTACTTACATTGACTAGTATATATATCGAGGAAATATGTAAATTTACAAAATCTCACCCAGAGATGTTTGAAAAAGTGGGAGACAAACGTAACTTCATGATACTTCACCACAATGACAGCGATGAGGAGAACAACAAGGAGCACCTAAACGTAAGGTAGCAGCGAGGCGGAAAGTAGTGTCATCGAATAAAGTGCCTATGCTCGACGACGGTAGTGCGTTAAGCCAAAGACCCGACTCCCACTTGCTCACAGCCAAAAGGCGCGCACGCTCAGCAGTAGTAGCAGACGTGTTCAGTAGATTATTCTGAACTACTCTGCAGAGCGGCTCGTCCCACTGTCTCTGAGAAAATGGTTTGTCGGGTTGTTCAGTGCTCGGGCAAGCGATTTTCCAAGCATCCTTAGCCTCGGAGAAGCACGGCACATCAAAATCAATCAGTGTGGAAGCCAGGATATTCCTGATTAATTTTTCAGTACCGTGGACCGAGGATAAGAAAGCTGGTAGACTAATACTAGAAATTTTGCGGACGCCGAGTCCTCCCAAACGAATGGGAAGAGTGGCTTGAGCCCAAGCTCGGTCGTCCAGAGCCACATTTAAAATCAAAGATAAAGTATGTCTGATAATTTGATCCATTTTGTCCAAAAGATGAGTGTGCTTCCATAAAGGGGAAGCACGTAGGAAATATGTTAATTTAGGGCCAAAACAGCAGTAACGAATTATAGTAATAGCCGAATGCATGTTAATTTGGAGCAATCTTTCTGAGGCATCATTAAATTTTTGGATTTTTTCATCAATAAAATCTAGAAAGGAATTCTCGAAGATAGGAGACCCAAGGAGACGAAGAGAACTTTTATCAATAATTTTGATATCTGGGGCTATTGTGTTGAATTTTGATAAAGTCAGTTCTTTGTCGGTGCTGTCCGCTAAATATAACTCACATTTGGAAAGATTGAGATCAAGGCCAATAGAATGAAGTTCAAAGAACTTCCAATGGTCCGCTTCAGAAAAGTTTTACACACATGGTTAATTGAGAACGCTTTCTATACTCTGCAAGAATTCCTTGAATTTAAATAATGTTTAAAATACTAAAAATTTGCATGTCGTTATGGTATGACTAAATATGCTAAGCTACTATTACACTATTTATTATACGAACTTTTGTAACCATATTTATAAGCAAATAAATGTTTGACTTTGACTGTATTACAATCATCATAAACAACAACTTTTGTTCTACGATTTTTTACAAAATTTTATAAAAACAAATCTTCAAGATTTCGTTGTCCTATCTAACACATTTCAACTCCGTATTTTGCTATACCTACATACCTACACCGCCGATTGTGTTTGCTGCCGCGTTTGTTTCGCATAGATTTCGTAACATTTAGAGCGTTCAATTTCAATATTTTTATTTTTGTATGAAAATCTGATGAACTAAAATATGATAAATGTTTAAATGTCCTAGAACAAAAGTTGTTGATTATGATTTTAGTAACATGCTCCTGAGACGTTGCCAGTGTCTTACAATTAACCCTGTATGTAGCAGTAGGACACGATACAGGCCAGTAAAATAAAGGTACTCTTTTTGACATTTCTACTTTTTTTTACAAGTCAGACAATAAATACAGAGGCCACGCTAAATTGGCTTGAACCTTTGCAGTTCTCATAAAATTCTTTCAGTCTGACTAAGTTTGATGACACGGTTGGCGCAGTGGCCGAGCGATCGACTGCTGCGCTGTGTGTCGCGGGTTCGATCCCCGCACGGAACAAATATTTATATGATCAACACAGTACTAATGCCTGAGTAAGTAGTGATGCCTGTTTTATTGGGATGAGATAAATAAACCAAATTTATTATTATTATTTTTAGTACTTGTTTTGGGTCTGGGTGTTTGTGTATGTTTGTAAACGCACCCACGATACAGAAGAAATTCCTAGTGTGGGGCAACGTTTAAAAAAAAAACTCAACGGATTTTGATGCAATTTTCAGCAATACATAGAGTTATTCAAGAGGAAGATTTATATGTGACTAACTTTTGCCCGCGGCTTCGCTCGCGTTAAATTCGGGGTAACACAGTTCCCCTTGCGCCTTATTGATTTTTGATTAGTTGTTTTGTTACAGCAACGCTAAGTTTTCCCTTTTCTTCCCTCTTTCTCCCTCACATCCCACTTTTTTTTTAATTTGCCTTTGTCCGTCTCCTGGTTCCCAACTATCTCCGTACCAAAATTCATCAAAATCGGTTTAGCCATTAAAGCGTGAAGAGGTAACAAACAAATAAACAAACTCACTTTCGCTTTTATAATATTATAATAATAATATATAATAAAACTGCTGTCAACGTCAGTCTCGTGCGAACAAAAATATTTTTAATACATATAGCTCACTTTTAACTCTTCAATAATCAAAACTTGATCATATAATATCTTTATTTACAAATATTAATGTTATCTGGAACCTGGAATTTATAAAGTGAAATTTTACTATAAACAATACGTAATGACACCATGGCAGACATACGTCACATGCGCTGTCAAAATAAAAAATCTGTAAATGCATGAAGATGATTACAAGATCAGCAGCTCGCCGTGATGCACGCCTTCCACCTCCGGGCCCGTCGCTCAGCTCCGCCTCGCCGCCGCCGGAACCCAGCCTCGTCGTGAGCGCTGTGACATCGGCCGTGGCAGTTGCGTCGAGCTCGAGCGACGAGTATTTTTCCCCGCCCACGACGCCACCACCTGCTCGTCGACGGGGAGGACGCCGGCCGCCGGACGGCTTAGGACTTCGAGGCCCACCGGCCTCTGATAGGGTCCCAGCTCCCGGCGGAAGTGTGCAGCGCATGCGATGGACTAGTTCCATCAATGAAAACGTCATGCGCTCATACTATGGGGCTACAGAGGGAGGAAACAACCTGACCGCGTACCGTGTTCGGATGCTCTCTCTGTTTCAGGTGCTTGAGCCAGCTGTCAACGTGTCGGCACAACGACTGTCGGATCAGGTGCGGGTTATCCAGCGTAATCGTATGCTGGATGACACCGTACTTGATCGCTTGCGAACCGAAATGCAGAGTAGCCAGGTCATTACCTCTTCGTCGCAGGCTGTGGTTCCACCACAGTCCCACCAACTAGTTAGTCACGCTGACGAGGTAAGTAATGACATGGCTACTAATGTAAGTACCCAGTGCAGTGAGGAAATGAGGAGTGCTTTGGAGGGTGCGATTCGAGAATATCGGTACATGTCGCCCGAACTTAGACCACGCTTACCTCGTTTGCCCATGCATAATAAAAATAGGGCGCTGGTGGCTGTTCTGGATTCGCAGTTGTCAAACTATTTTGACAACTGCGAAAACCTCACTGATGCTCACTCAATCCTGTATTGTGCGGCTGTAGCGGCGTGTCGTGTAGCTCACGTTAAATTTCCTGATGACGGAGCTACACGACCGAAACCAGCTGTACCATTTTGGCAGTGCAGGATTGAGCGGCGTATTGGTGTGGCCAGAGCACTCATCGGCAAACTAATCTGTTTTAAGGAGGGCAACACTCGACCTCGAGTGATGCGCTTTGTGAGGCGGGCATTTGCAGGGACTGACATAAGTCCTCCAGACTATATGTCCCGCATCACAGAGCGCATCGACTTCTTGAAGCAGAAAGTGTATGCATGGGCAAACCGTATTCGTAGGTATAAGCGGCGGGTGGAACGATACACTTTGAATCGCACATTCCAAAGCGATGAAAGGTGGGTGTATAGAGCATGGGAGCGACCAGACCAAGGTGTGTCTGACACGCACCTACCGGATGATGACGCCATGTGTTTGTTTTGGCGCAGCATATGGTCGGTGCCTGTCAGTCATACCGAAGGTGAATGGACTCGGGAAGTCGAGCGAGCGTGTGATCCCATACCAGAAATGGGGGCCTTAACAATCAGCCCCCAAGATGTAGCTTGTGCGATCCGTCCGCTGCCTAATTGGAAATCTCCAGGGCCGGACGGACTGCACAACTTCTGGATAAAGAGCATTCAGAGGTCGCACACTTGTTTGGCAACCCTATTCCAGACAGCCTTAGAGTCAGGGTCGCTACCCAAGTTTCTGACAACTGGTATTACCCACCTGCTCCATAAATCGGGTAGTACGGCGGAACCCAAAAACTATAGACCAATTACGTGTCTTCCGACACTTTATAAAGTTCTTACATCCATTTTGAGAGCGAAAATCACTAAACACATTGATGACAATTCTATCATGTCTGCTTCTCAAAATGGATGTAGGAACGGGTCCCGCGGTACTAAGGAGCTGCTCCTCATTGATATGGCCATTAGTCAACAGGTTCGCCGTTCCCGAAGGCATCTGTCGACATGTTGGATAGACTATAAGAAGGCCTATGACTCCGTGCCACATACATGGCTCATGAGGGTGCTAGAGATGTATAAAGTTGATGCAACTCTGCGCACCTTCCTGATCTCATGTATGAGGCAATGGAGTACAGTCCTTCGCTATCCAGGATGTCGGCAGATTCAGAGGAATAGTGAACCGATAAGGATAGAGCGAGGTATATTCCAGGGCGATAGTTTGAGTCCACTTTGGTTCTGCTTAGCCTTGAATCCTCTAAGCACGCTGCTAGAGAATTCAGGTCTTGGCTATCGATTGAGGAGAGGTGGTCAGGTTATATCTCACCTTCTTTACATGGACGACCTGAAACTCTTTGCCCCCAACGATTTGCAGCTGATGGAGCTACTGAAGGTAACTGAAACTTTCAGTAGTGCCATCAGGATGGAATTTGGTGTGGACAAATGTGCGGTCATGCATGTAAAGCGAGGGGAAATTATGGAATCTGTGGGAACCCAGCTTTCAGATTCCACAAACCTTAGGTCCCTCTCAGCAACCGAAACCTACAAGTATTTGGGGATGTCTGAAGCGCTGGGCATCAATGTTGCTGACATGAAGCAATCGTTGAAGGAACGCTTCTTTGGCCGCCTGAGAAAAGTATTTAATAGTCTTTTATCAGGTGGAAACAAGGTGCGTGCTTTCAACGGTTGGGTCATGCCGGTTTTGATGTACTCTTTCGGCATACTCAAATGGACTCAAACAGAACTGGACGCCCTGGATAGGAAGGTCCGTACATTGTTAACGGCATTTCGTATGCATCACCCACGTTCTTCGGTTATGAGACTGTATATCCCGCGAAGTTGTGGAGGTCGAGGCTTTTTAAACGCTAAGACTCTCCACAATCGCGAGATATGCAGTCTAAGGGAATATTTCCTAGAAACCGACGTGGGAATGCATCGGGATGTGGTTGCAGTGGACAAAGGCCTCACCCCGCTCTCCTTGGCTAAAGAGAATTGGCACAAACCTGTAGTGCTTGACACTAACGACCGCAAGGAGGTATGGCAGAGTAAGGAGCTTCACGGACGCTTTTTCCGGGCCCTACATGGTCCCGATGTAGATCAATCAGCGTCCGTAGCCTGGCTACGTTCCGGGGATCTCTTTGGAGAAACCGAGGGTTTTGTCTGTGCAATTATGGATGAAGTTATGATGACAAATAACTACCGGAGATTTATTGTGAAGGACGGCACGGTTGACATATGTCGGGCATGCCACCGTCCGGGTGAATCAATTCGACACATTATCTCCGGTTGTTCTCGTCTAGCTAACGGAGAGTACTTGCATAGACACAACCTTGTAGCCAGGATTATCCATCAGCAACTTGCTCTAAAATATAACCTTGTGGAATCGGAAGTGCCGTACTACAGGTATGAGCCCGACCCAGTTCTCGAACATGGCAATATCACATTGTACTGGGATCGATCCATCATCACTGACAGGACTATTGTTGCCAACAAACCTGATATAGTGGTGGTGGATCGATCAGAGCGGCGTGCAATGATTGTTGACATAACAGTCCCGCATGATGAGAACCTCGTGAAAGCCGAGAAAGATAAGCAAATCAAGTATATTGACTTGGCTCGCGAGGTTGTCGACATGTGGGATGTGGACTCAGCGATCATTGTGCCGATAGTCGTATCTGCCAATGGCTTAATTGCGAAGAGCCTCGACCAACACCTTAGGAGGCTCTCGTTAGGTAGCTGGATCAAGGGCTTGATTCAGAAAGCGGTACTCCTAGACACGGCTCGTATTGTTAGGAGGTTCCTTTCTCTGGAGCCCTGACCGCCGGTAGCTTGGACCCTGTTCCCGATACCGGTGGGCTACTATTTTTATATTTTTAAATGTTTTTTTTTTTTTGTTTAGTAGAAATATTTAAAAATGTAAATAATATGTAAATTAATCAATAAATAAACAAATAAATAATAATAATAATATTTAATATATATAGTAAGGATAAGGATATTAGTATCTACATTGCACTAGTGCGAAGCCGGAACGGGTCTCTAGTATCGAATATAATGTAAATCTCTTAATTTAAATAACCATGACTCATAATAAGAGTAAAACTTAATTCTATGTTAGTGTGTTGCGCATGTTGCCATCTCTATTCATTTGAAATAGAAATGACCATGACAGGTGATGTTTAATCGTTTGCTAAGCAACACAAGTTTTTATAAGTAAGGGAGTAAAGTTCAATTGAAATGATTATTTTACTTTTCGATGCATATAACCCGCGCAAGTGCCTCAACATGCGCAAGCTACATGCACCGTGTACAAGCACCCGTAGTGACAAAAAATCTCTAACAACATAAACAATTGCGCCATCATACGTGAGATGGCGCAACAGATATTTATATAAGTGCAGTGCAATCTGCCAGCGATTATGTTTAGGATGCTGTTGGAACTTGCCCACACTCTACTGAATTGCGATGCATAACGGTTCCGCATCGTTGTGTAGAAGCAGTATATGTGAGCGTCTGCAAACATGTCCGATTCACTTCAGAAGCGGGCATCACCAACAGCAAGGATGCTGATGGACGCATCTGTACATAAAATGCGAAGAGCGCTTTTTTCGACAGCACGGTTGGCGCAGCGGCTGAGCGATTGACTACTGCGCTACGTGTCGCGGGTTCGATTCTTCACGGAACAAATATTTGTATGGCCTACAAATAGTTGTTTCGGGTCTGGGTGTTTGTGTATGTGAGTTTAAATGTTTGTAAACGCACACACGATACAGGAGAAATTCCTTGTGTGGGGCAACGTTATTTTTCAAAAAAAAAAGAGAGATTCGAGTACTCGTATAATTTTATTTAGCCCACAGGCTGCATGTGTAAAAAGTCGTGCATTATGCCTAAGAGATCTTAATACCACTCCGATGATAATAATTTGGTTTATGAGTGAGATAACCACCATCACCCATGACCACGAGTTTAAAAAGTTTTAAATTTTTACAAGGTTTAAAAATCAGATCAGCATATTGAAAAAAAAAACACTAAGTCCATTTCTTAAAAAATGCACATTTACCAAAAAGGTACGATGAAATCCGTCAATAGTCAGTTTATTTAAAAAAGAGGGTAAACTAGCAAAAAAAAACATTCTTTTTGTGTACATACATAACTTGTTTATCATACGCAAAAAAAAAATAACGAGCTAGTCTTTTAAATCTGTTTAGATTATCGTAAAAAAAGGACAAAATGTTTAAGTCCTGTAAGAAGTCGCCCCAAAACACAACAACCCGGAATTCCTTAAAGTAATCCTTACTGATATTATAAAAACGAAAGTGAGTTTGTACGTTTGTTACGTCTTCACGGATACATGGCTTCACCGATTTTGATGAATTTTGGTACAGAGATAGTTGGGACCCTGGAGACGGACACAGGCTAACTTTTTTTAAAGTGAGAAATGAGGGAGAAAGAGGGAAGAAAAGTGAAAACTTAGTTTGCTATTACAATAAATAAGGCGCTAGGGCAAAAACTACAAGTAGCAGGTACCTGCAAATCAGGAAAGGGGAACTGTGTTATCCTGAATTAAACGCGCGCGAAGCCACGGGCAAAAGCTAGTCTTAAATATACTACTCACACTAGCGATCTCCGAAGCATACATCGGCAATATAGTGAAGACCCCAGCATCAGCAACGCCAACTAAGGCCCTCCCGAGCAGTAACATCCAGACTTCACTGGCATATATGAACACGAAGCCAGCTACAAACTTGGGCAATATCACTATGAGGAGAAACGGCTTTCTTCCTAGTCGGTCTATAAGGACTGTTCCAATTAACATGCTTGCTGAAATAAAAAAAAAATAAAGGGTTAAAAAAAGTCGACATAACTCTAGAAAAAAAAGTGTGAAACGGCCAGCTCTTTTACGCCCGATTCCAATAAGCAAAAAAAACGATTCGTTTTGCTTACGGATGTCTTTTGACATAAGTTCTATGAGACGTATGTCAAAATACTATACTAAACGAAGAGAAACGAATCGTTTTTTGTTTATTAGAACCGGGCGTAAGTCTGAGAAGATATGCCCCTGGGGTATTGGAGCAGGCGTGTTTTGGAGACTACGAATTTACTAACTTAAGGCCGTACCCTACGCAAATAACCTTGAGCATTTGCTTCCCTCTTTGCCGCGCAGGAGTGAGTGAGTGAGAGCAGTAGTGAATAATGCCTATTTTTTGGAATAAAATCTATATAAAATTAAGTATTGGGTTTTTGGAAAAAATATTTCTACCAAAATGTTCATTATAGAATTGTGTATCCATTAGTGTCAGTAGCAAAATTAAACAATGTTTGCTTTACGAGGAGATGCATGTTATTGATATTTTTTCTCATTTCTGGGGCTTTGTTGTAAGGAAATTTACTAAATAATGACTCAATAAAAATAAAAACTAAATCTACAATAATGGAATCCAGATTATAAAGAAATTTAATGTATTTTTTTTGTTACTTAGTTCGTTTTAAATAACAAGTAGATAGCTCTAGAAAACTGTACAAAAACGGCTTGCGCGGCGTTTTGGTCGGGGTGGCGCCTTAAGTATAGAAACCAAATTAAACAATAAAAGAGCATAACCTTTTCTCTCCATATTGAATATTTATAAATTTTGATTTACATATTTCGCTACTTAAATTCGAAAGGGCCACATGTTAAAAAGTTATATTTGTACAGGAGAGCCTATCAAAGTATTATGCAGCCAAACAAAGCGTATAAATGCAAAAAAGGCAGCAATCAGATTGGAGAGAATATATAGGCTAGTATCCAAAAAAAATATTCAAAAATAAGGGACACGTATTTTTTTATTTGTAAATTAGAATAAAGATGACAAAGATATAGGCCATCAAAGTCACGTGTGACGTCACGCGTTGCTGCATGTTTTCGCAACGAGTGACGTCGACGGACTAAATAGAATGTAATTAGTTTGACCCTGAAACTACCTTATACTGGGTGTCTTTTTGGCATATAAAAATAATAAAGATTATTTTTCCGACCCAAATATCGACCAATAGAATTGCACCATTCGACGTCACGTGGTACAACCTACATGGTATTATACTGATAATTTTTTGAAAATTTTCTCTGGTCGTTGCTATATATAAAAAACAAAACATGGTGCAATTCTATTGGCCGACATTTGGGACGGAAAAATAATCCCCCGAATACCACACGAGCTTCAAAATTATCTGGCATTTCCCGATAATTTTGAAGCTTTGTGGTATTATAAGTGAGAATTAATACGATATTTGTAATAAAAAATTATTTGATTATTTTGATTTGTGGCCTCTTTAAATTTAAGCAGCAATTTGCTCATATATTTTAGTGTTATGTATTTATATTATTTTACTTATATTATGTACCTATACTTATAAATAATATTTGGGTTAAGACATTCAGATTTTAAACGCTATTCTCTTCCTGTTTTCACACACTACTATCTACGTTTTTTTTCTTCAAATGTTCTAACTTACTTCATATCAGCAGTTTCACAGTGTATTCTTTACACGATATTCCTCCCTACCTATAAGTATTAGTGCTCCTTTTTTTACACGTTGTATATGGCGATGACGTCACGATATCGTTGGTAAAGTCAGGTTTAAGTTAGCAGTGATTGACCGTCAGCGTAGGTATAACGGTCTACACTCTATGTCGGTTCAGAAGATCTAACGTAATGCTGCACAGAACGCCTCAAAGAGATGTCAGCAAAGCACAGGGGCCTGTCAGGGCCGCCGTTTGCCGGGGTTGCGGGTTGTTCGAAAGAGATACCGCGGTCCCGGAACATAAAAGGCAAAAGAAGGAACATGGGTGGGTTGTACTCAGTAGAAGTCTGTCACTACCCCCCTTGCTTGCCCTTGAAGTTATTGGATTATTTCCCATCCGCAATAAAATAGCGCAGACCACAATTATTAGTTTCAGCGGGGCGCAGAGAACGCATCACCTTGACTTACGCCCGGTTCCAATAAACAAAAAACGATTCGTTTTGCTCACGGATAGTAGTATTTTCTACGAGACATTTGTCAAAATACTACTACGAATCGTTTTTTGTTTATTGGAACCGGGCCTTAAGGCGCTGTACAAAGCAAACACTTTGTAAAACGTCTAGATTTTCGTCGCAAAGTTAGTCGTATCTGTACATGCCACTAGCCAAAAAAAAATACTGTGTATAGTTAAATACATAAAGTAAAGACTTAAACAAAATCAGTTTACAAAAGTGGTCTAGTAATGTTTAAAAAGACCACGAAAAAATTCTTTTCGTCTCGAAATTTTCAATTTTTTCAGCGACAACCATCATATTTTTTATATCTATAACAAAGGAAATTTTATTGACTAAAGAGATATCTAAAATTTTTCAAACACGGTACTGTATTTTTTTTATATTCAATTAAAACTGCAAAATGACCTACATTTTGGCGGACATGATATTCAAATAAAATAAGACACCGAAATATTTTCGACCTTATTTCTATTTTTTCGATGCAATACTGTCGTGTACTTGTGTCAGACCATGCCCAGTAGGCAGCTAGCCTCACTTCCGCGAATACCTAAAGATTAGCTTGTTACCGCGCCTTAATGCACAGACGGTCACTCACAGCTCACTTCCGAGGCGCCATAAAGTTTGATTTGTGTCAACCGCGCACTTTTAAAATGTGGGGCAAGGATTTTTAGGCCCGGTAAATAGAAGATAGTAGATATACCTTTATTGTATGTATTGTATGTATGCAAAATATAAAATGTTTGTTTATATAGTACAGATTTGGCAACTATTTAGGTCAACGTGAATGTTTTAACAAATACTTTAATCCTGCAATTCTTGGATAAGATGATAGTAAAACCAGAGCAGTGTTAGTAATTAAAGCAAACACTGACAAAAAGCAGTCTTGTCTATCAAGTTTATAACAACCACTAATAAATGAAATCCGACTCAAATAGAGCAAAAAAAAACTTTACACACCTACACTTCAAATTTCTCATGTATCGTGGCTGAGTTTAAATGTCTGGAAACGCTTACAGACCATTAAACTCACATACACAAACAGCCGGACCCGAAACAACTATCATACAAATATTTGTTTCGTGCGGGGATCGAACCCGCGATACGCAGCGCAGCAGTCGATCGCTCAGTCACTGCGCCAACCGTACCGTTACTACTATTCTCTTACCTATTTTAAAAGAAATTTCTACCGGCAGGCCTGCGAAAGGAAATACGAAGAAAAGAAACGTAGACAGTAGTGTGTGAGAACAGGAAAAGAATATGAATGTCTTAACCGAAATATTAAATACTAGCTTTTACCCTCGGCTTCGCTCGCGTTAAATTCGGGTAACACAGTTCCCCTTTCCTGATTTACAGGTACCTGCTACCTGTAGTTTTTGCCCTTGCGCCTTATTTATTGTAATAAGCAATGCTAAGTTTTCCCTTTTCTTCCCTCTTACTCCCTCATACCACAATCATTTAAAAAAAAAGCCTATGTGGGTCTCCAGGGTCCCAACTATCTCTGTACCAAAATTCATCAAAATCGGTTTTGCCATTTAGGCGTGAAGCCTTAACAAACAAACTCACTTTCGCTTTTACAATATTAGTAAGGATTAGTACAAATTTAAGTAAGTATTTAAAAATATATACCTGTACAATCAATATAGCTTACCAGCAATCGCAGTCAAGAACCCAATGGACACGATCCATGATCCCTCCTCAGCCGTGATAGCACGCGGCAATATCGTCTGCGACTCATCGCTGAGCTTCACCAGAACTGGTGATGGCCAAGCTAGGCCTACTCCAGTGCACAGGACGCTTAGGTTTACTGAAAAATAATATAAGCGAAGATATTGATAAAATTCTCCTTACACATCAAATACAAAGGCGTGCCCTGCACGGGGTTGCGACAGTCGCTCTGGCCATGCCACCATGAAATCGCGCTGGAGGTCTGTCCGCTGAAAGGCGATTTGCCGCGGGCCTCCGCGCACCACTTGTACAAGCGCGCGAGGTCGTTCTCTTGTCGCTTTACGATAAGATTTAACATGCAATGAATTTCACAGTTTTTTTTTTTATTTTTGCCACTTTTTTTTTATTTGGCTAGAAAATAATGCAATCTTAACCTCTTTCCTTTTGGATCAACATTGATTTTTAAATATTCATATTTCGAATTTCTGTTTTACATTTCATCTTTAACAATCATTTTTTGGGTCATTACATTTTAGATTACGGCTAGCAGCCACGCTTACTAATTTATTATATATTGTTAAACTGTATTTAAATCTATATGCTATTTTAATATACTAAAATTAGTGTGTGCATCAGCTTATCGTGCAGTTAAGTTTGTGCATTTCACCCCTATTAAAAGGGTCCACCCTTGAGGATTCAGTAAAGAAAACCTAAACCTGTAGTGGCTATTATTTGTTCACCTGTCCCAATTTACATCTAAAACTGCAGCCTCGGTCGGAGGGCAACGAACGAGAGTCACAAGCCTAGGTGCCACATCACTTATAGAAGAGCACTACATGCACTATAATAAAACGACTTAAAATCTAGTTAAAAAACAAAAAAAAAAAAATATTACAACACTGTATACAACTGTTCACTGCCCTATAGTCGGCGGTCGTTGATTTTTTTTATCATAGAGAAGAGGGGCAATTTTTAAGGCCTTATTATTTAATAAAAAAAAAATTGTGTATATGAACGAAATTATTCTACTTTTCTACTAATATTATAAATGCGAATGTTTGTGAGGATGGATGTATGGATGTTTGTAACTCTTTCACGTCAAAACGGCTGAACGGATCTTGATGAAATTTTTCACAGAGTTAGATTATAGTCTGGAATAACACTTTTTTTTCGATCACTACGCAGGCGATGCCGCAGACGCGGGCGCCAGTTAGTCTAAAACAAATGCTATCCTTACTAATATTATAAAAGCGAAAGTGAGTTTGTTTGTTTGTTACCTCTTCACGCTTTGATGGCTACACCGATTTTGATGAATTTTGGTACATATAGTTGGGAACCAGGAGACGGACATAGGCTACTTTAAAAAAAAAAGGGAAAACTTAGCGTTGCTATTACAAATCTATAAGGCGCAAGGGGAACTGTGTTACCCCGAATTTAACGCGAGCGAAGCCGCGGTCAAAAGCTAGTTATTTTATAAAATAATGTCTTTTAGTAATTAAATGAGAATGGAGAATGTTACTAGGTATGCCAAATCGCTTGAAATGTTGTCTCAGTAAAGCCTGTATGTATACAAACACACTAGTTTTTGTTGTAGTAAAAAAAACCTAGTAGGTAGTTTTGATTTTATAATAGGCATTCAAAGTTTCGAAAAATATCGAGCCCGCTAACAATGACGTGACCGCTTGTGACGTCATTTCACAATGCGCCGCGCGTTGTATTTTTACATTTAGGCACAACACATGATTTCCTAGTATTTAGATTGGACTTTTTTTAGAAGTATTTAGTTATAATTTCAACGGTAAGGGCGCGCGACCACGAGCAGACTGAATGAGCCAGACGGAGCATGTTGTGTGATGACGTCACATCGTAAGCGCCAGCCCGCGTCCAGTTTTACTTCTAAATCGGAAACTAATTGACATACAAGTATATAAGTAATTCTTTCACTAGTTTTTTTATTTTTGACAGAGAATATCGACTGCTAATAATCAAAATTAGTTAACATTCTTCATTATATTAACATTTGTTCATTTGAAAAAATATGAGAAATACAAATGACGTCACACTAAAACGTTTTTTTAAACTACATATATTAGTATGTTATTTACTTACCACGACGTGAGGTAAATAATAATAGTATGCCTACCATTTCGTAACAAAACAATAGAACCGATAATTGTGAGCAAAAGCCTTGAAACGACACAATGTGTTGTAATGGTCAACACCATTGGAATCGGTCTCGCTGTGTTTATAAACACAAAGACCGCCATGATGTTTACTAGAAAAAAACATTGTTTATGCTAAAATCGATGTAAATCGTCGGTACGGTTGGCGTGGTGGCTGAGCGATCGACTGTTGCGCTTCGTGTCCCGGGATCGATTCTCGCACAGAACAAATATTTGTATACCCTGATAGTTGTTACGGGTCTGGCTGTGATCGTTCAGCCACTGGGCCAACTGTGTCTTCACGATATTAACTATCATTTATTCATCTCTCGATCTTCATGTCATTGCGCTGAGTGCTACACAATACAGCAGCAATACACGTAAATACCTAATAGCAGTTGTACAAAAATGATTGACACAAATTGTCAACTTCCCACATTTGTAAACGTAATTTACTATATAAAGTGCGTTCACGTGATAAAGTTTTATCAGGCCAATAACAAACAAAATTCACGTGAACGCGCTTTACTTTTGTAACTTAGTAATCACAGGGTTGGCCTGTGGACGGTGAGCAATGGGTAGCTCACCGTCCGTCCGTCTATTGACGACAAGCCGCGTCGACGGCGCGTTAGTATTCCACGCGCGCCTCAAAGAGATATCATCAAAGCAAAGGGATCTGCCAGGGCCACCGCCTGCCGGGGTTGCGGGTTGTTCGAAAGAGATACCGCGGCTCCGGAACCGGGCAACAGAAGGAACATGGGTAGGTTTTAATCAGTACAAGTCTGACCCTCCCCCCCCCCCCCGCTCCACCCAGAGCGATGGAAGTTATTTGATGAATTCTCATCCGCAAAAAACAAAAAAAAAAAATTAGTCACAGGGTATTCTGTTAAGAAATTTTCTATTGCTGGAGTTTTGAAATACTTAAAAAGAGTTTGAATCTGGGGCAGAGTCCCGTAAAAACTGCGTCTTTGTTCTGATTTGGTTGCTGTTTACTTTTTAAGTCCGCAGTTCACATTGGGCCAAGGTATTGGGCCAGCCTATTGGTCCAAAGTGTAGAGGGCTACTCGGCGGTATGTTGGCAGCGATAATCGGTTGGAACTAACATTGGCTAGCAAATCGATTGTTGTCGGTTTATTGTTCACACATCGAAGGATATTGACGCGCTTCGTCATGATTGACACCAATGTGTATACAGCGACATTGGGAATTTCATTATCTTGGTCCAGTAGGCTGGCCCAATACCTTTGGTGAATGTGTACTGCGGGCTTTAGAGCAGTGGCATTACAATTTTTTTTTTTCCCGAACAACTCGGACACGCGTATCGAAGCTTCTGTACAAACTTGCAACATAAAAAGTCATAGCTTTTGACTGTGTCGAGTTATACATATAGTTGATTAATACACAGCTCCAAAAGACCACAAAGAGTATATGGTTTTAATTTTAATTCTATATCTTCACGCATTCCAGAGATAAAGGGGTCTTGGCAGATAGACAGACGGAATCAAAGTTTTCACGATGATGCCATAATTGTTTCACAAGAATGACATCCTGTCATTGCACTTTCTCACACAAAACACGTTAACGTGATGGGAACAAATTGTCAACTTCCCTCAATTAACAATTACAATCTACGAACTTTGTGCCTCTGAGTTAACATTCTAATCATCCAATTGAGTTGGAACTCTAATATTTGCATGTTTAAGTTGCTTTTAAGGTTCCGAAATCTATAAAGGAAAATACGGATCCTTTATGATATCACTCTGTTGTTCGTCTTTCTATGTATCTGCCAAGAACCTATGAGGAGCTCGTGGCTAAATAATAGCAGCCGCTCGGGTCGATCTTTAGGTTAAGCCGCGCTTGCCTAGGTTGGTCTGTGGATGGATGACCACCCGTAACATACGGAGTTTCCTCCGTGCCTCGGAAAGCACGTTAAGCCGTTGGTCCCGGCTGTCATTTGTAGATCTTTGACAGTCGTTACAGGTAGTCAGTGTTCCGAAAATCTGACAACCAGTCTTACCAAGGGGTATCGCATTACCCAGTACTAACTGGGTTGTGGAGGTCAGATAGGCTGTCGCTCCATGTAAAATACTGATATTCAGCTGCATCCGGTTAGACTGGAAGCCGACCCCAACATAGTTGGGAAAAGGCTAGGCAGATGATGATGTCAAGAACCTATAAAGGAAAAAGCAGATCCTTTATAAGATCACTTCGTTGTCCGTCTGTCTGTCAAGACCCTTTATCTCGGGAACGAGTTGAGGTATCGAGTGAAATTAAAACCAGATAAAAGTGTGTGGTCATATTAATGTTATATGTTATAGAAAATATGATGATGTTAAATAATTGTGTTAACAAAGGAGGCTGAGAAAGAGAAACAACTTAAATATCTTGGCTCACGAGGTTGTCGACATGTGGAATGTGAACTCGTCTATCATTGTGCCGATTGTCGTAACGGCCAATGGCTTAATTGCCAAGAGCCTCGAAGAACATCTGTCAAAGCTCTCCTTAGGTAGGTTCCTGTCTCTGGAACCCTAACCACCGGTAGCTTGAACCCTGCTCCCGTTACTGGCGGACACCTATTTTTATATTTTTGGATAACAGGCGTGATAATATCCATACTTAATATTGGAAAAACGAAGCGACGAATCGCCGTGATTGTTTAAGTGGAGATATTTGAAAGGATGGAGAGTGCAATAGGCTACTTTTTGTCTCTTTCTAACTTCCTACTACTAAAATGGGGTAGATGCGAGCGCAGCTGCGGGCAAAACCTAATTCTATATATATACAAATATATATCTAATTTGTACATATATATATATATATATATACATATATATATCTAATTTGTACAAAATTAAATTAAATTGGCAAATGAAACCGACCTCGTAAATAAATCAGTACAAACACACTTAAGAATACGTAAAAACCCAAATGTTTTGTTTCACACAAAACACTGCGAAATTTTTCACATAGTTCAGTAATACTGAACAATAGCGTGATTCATTTTACTCTGTAATGTGTATGCGAGGTAACGACTAGATTTTGGTTGTTTAGAAAATGTACCTTCAAAACACAATCCGAACTAAGGTCGCTGGTTGACTCCTGACCACAGTAGACGCAGGTCTATGGGCGGTGAGCCATGAGCACTGTCCGCCCGTCTAGGGACGTCAGGCCATGTCGACTCAAAGAGATTTTAGCAAAGCAAAGCGGCCTGCCAGGGCCACTGCCTCCTGGGATTGTGGTTTGTTCGAAGCAGGTACCGCAGCCCCGGAACATAAAGGGCATAAGAAGGCACATGAATGGGTTTTAGTCAGTAACTTCGTCCAAAGCGGAGCAGTTATTTGATGATTCCCCATTAAACAAAATTGTTTGCTATGTTGGAGTCTTGGAGTTATTATTAACAGACAGTTTATCTTTAAGATTAATGAAAATAACACGGTGAATGCTGCTATTTCAATACTTCTACGTAGTTAAGTTTCCACCATCCAACTTACACCATAGGTTTTTTTTTTAAATAAATAAAAAAAAAACATTTAAAAATATAAAAATATATGGCGGACACCGCCAGTAACGGGAGCAGGGTTCAAGCTACCGGTGGTTAGGGTTCCAGAGACAGGAACCTACCTAAGGAGAGCTTTGACAGATGTTCTTCGAGGCTCTTGGCAATTAAGCCATTGGCCGTTACGACAATCGGCACAATGATAGACGAGTTCACATTCCACATGTCGACAACCTCGTGAGCCAAGATATTTAAGTTGTTTCTCTTTCTCAGCCTCCTTTGTTAACACAATTATTTAACATCATCATATTTTCTATAACATATAACATTAATATGACCACACACTTTTATCTGGTTTTAATTTCACTCGATACCTCAACTCGTTCCCGAGATAAAGGGTCTTGACAGACAGACGGACAACGAAGTGATCTTATAAAGGATCTGCTTTTTCCTTTATAGGTTCTTGACATCATCATCTGCCTAGCCTTTTCCCAACTATGTTGGGGTCGGCTTCCAGTCTAACCGGATGCAGCTGAATATCAGTATTTTACATGGAGCGACAGCCTATCTGACCTCCACAACCCAGTTAGTACTGGGTAATGCGATACCCCTTGGTAAGACTGGTTGTCAGATTTTCGGAACACTGACTACCTGTAACGACTGTCAAAGATCTACAAATGACAGCCGGTACCAACGGCTTAATGTGTTTTCCGGAGGAAACTCGGTATGTTACGGGTGGTCACCCATCCACAGACCAACCTAGGCAAGCGCGGCTTAGAAACACGGATTATTAATTGTTTAAGTTACCCAATAAAATTTTAAAGAAAACTGTTATTTCAGTCTTTTTTTCGAACTTTAATGTTAGTGGTTCAAATGTCAAAAATCCCTTTATTAGGAAAATGGCAAATTTCTTTATTTACATTACAACACGACGTCTTACTTTCCTTTAATACGTGATGATGTTAATTGCTAGGTTCGAATCCGTCACTTTGTGTACTATATGCGGGTTATTAGCTTGAGTATCATGACGAACTGTATACGACTATGCGCTTACTAATCCTTACTAATATTATAAGAGCGAAAGTGAGTTAGTTTGTTTGTTTGTTACGTCTTTACGCCTTAATGGCCATACCGATTTTGATGAATTTTGGTATAGAGATAGTCGGGAGCCTGGAGACGGACATAGGTAAAAAAAGTGAGAAAAGGGGGACAAAGAGGGAAGAAAAGGGGAGAGAAAGATATTTATTTTTCGATCATCACGCGGGTTGAAGTAAGCGTTAGGTCAAAGTAACTATGCCACGCGGATGAAGTCGCGGGCGAAAGCTAGTTATTGAATAAATATTTATCCTTTTTTTTTAGTCTTATTTGTCAGACTCGAGAATTTACTGTTCCTTTTTTTAATTTAGATTTCGTGAGAGGTTTCTATCCATATTGTCATTTAATTAAGACAGAAAATCACTGTCCTATACGGGTATAATAGTCCCCCTGAACATTTTCGGCCACAGCGGGCAATCTCAGCGGAGATTTTAGTGCACAAGAGTGTGCGCAGGCACAGGTGCACTCTCTGTTTTCTCACTCTCATAGTCCAAGAGACGGCAATCGGACACGAACAGAGAGAGTTCAGGAGCAGGACCAACAGCTAAACGTGCTTTCCGAGGCATGGGGATATGAATGAAAAAATACAATAAATAATGGCCCTAGTAACAGATTTATCAACAGCTTCCAAAATCCGGGCAGCTACCGTGAAACTCCTAATGGAAAATCCAATAACACTTTTTGGCCAAACTGGGAAACAAACCCAGGGGCCTTAGTCTGCTATTACAATGGTGTCAGAATGGTCGATCACTGATCGCATAATGGTTCATTTTGACAAGTTTAGTATGAAGTAGATGTCAAAATCAACCATTATGCGATCAGTGATCGACCATTCTGACACTATTGTAATAGCAGACTAAGGCCCCAGGACCCTGTAATTACGATGATGACGTGATGACCCCCGCTTGCGACCGCGAGATAAATGGAGCAGTCAAACTACTACTGAAAACTACTAAACATAAGCCACTGCCATTCCACGGCAGCTGCTGCTTTTGCATTTTACAACAACAACGCTGTAACAACAACATTGTAAAACCAAATGCTTTTATAAGAGTACCCATGGAGTTTCTTGCCGGTTTTTATATAGGAAACGACCAACCCAAACCGTGCACCTTTTCTCGACGTTTTATAAGTGCCCATGTAGGCCTATGAGAAATAAAATTATTTAGATTTTGAATAAATTTGAGCCATCACGAACTTTTTCAAACTGTCATCTTGCTACTACAATCTGTCAGATGTCTTTGATAGATTTTCGACTTTATTTCTAAAGTATTAGGTTCAAGGTTCATTGGGAAAAATTGACAGTTTCGGGTAGCTTGACCTGCTGGCGTCTGTACATGCAAATCAGAAAAGGGGAACTGTGTTACCCCGAATTAAACGCGAGCGAAGCCGCGGGCAAAAGCTAGTATCGAATAATCAACATCTGCCTACACAATACAATTAATTCAGAACTAAGTATGATAATCCCTGACCTAGGCCGAACAATAGACATTTATAACATCAAAAATGCAACTCAGCAAATCGCGGTTACCAAGCCGCTACATCTATGATTTTTTTTCCTTTGATGAATAGTTTCTTTAGTGAGGAGCTCGTGGCTAAATAATAGCAGCCGCTCGGGTCGATCTTTAGGTTAAGCCGCGCTTGCCTAGGTTGGTCTGTGGATGGGTGACCACCCGTTATATACCGAGTTTCCTCCGTGCCTCGGAAAGCACGTTAAGCCGTTGGTCCCGGCTGTCATTTGTAGATCTTTGACAGCCGTTACAGGTAGTCAGTGTTCCAAAAAGTCTGACAGCCAGTCTTACCAAGGGGTATCGTATTACCCAGTATTAACTGGTTGTAGAGGTCAGATAGGCAGTCGCTCCATGTAAAGTACTGATATTCAGCTGCATCCGGTTAGACTGGAAGCCGACCCCAACATAGTTGGGAAAAGGCTAGGCAGATGATGATGAATAGTTTCTTTAGTACTAACTGATCACCCCAGGAAATGTGATCATGACTCAAAATATCTCTTTGTTTGATCAAAAAAGCAAATATTATATACATACGATGTTTAAAACAAATACTCGGTAATATTCGGTAAAACCACAGATTGTTGTTTATTTGTAAAACTAGGTATTTAAAGTCAAGTTTAAACTTTAAAACGTGTTATTACGTTAAAACGTATTAATAACTAGCTGGCCCCGCGGCTTTGCCCGCGTGATATCGAAAAAAAAGTAAGTAAAAGTAGTAAAAGTAAGTCGCGTTTAATTCGGGGTAACACAGTTCCCCTTTTCTGATTTGCATGTACAGACGCCAGCAGGTCAAGCTACCCGAAACTGTCAATTTTTCCCAATGAACCTTGAACCTAATACTTTAGAAATAAAGTCGAAAATCTATCAAAGAAATCTGACAGATTGTAGTAGCAAGATGACAGTTTGAAAAAGTTTTCCTTTTCTGATTTGCATGTACAGACGCCAGCAGGTCAAGCTACCCGAAACTGTCAATTTTTCCCAATGAACCTTGAACCTAATACTTTAGAAATAAAGTCGAAAATCTATCAAAGAAATCTGACAGATTGTAGTAGCAAGATGACAGTTTGAAAAAGTTCGTGATGGCTCAAATTTATTCAAAATCTAAATAATTTTATTTCTCATAGGCCTACATGGGCACTTATAAAACGTCGAGAAAAGGTGCACGGTTTGGGTTGGTCGTTTCCTATATAAAAACCGGCAAGCAACTCCATGGGTACTCTTATAAAAGCATTTGGTTTTACAATGTTGTTGTTACAGCGTTGTTGTTGTAAAATGCAAAAGCAGCAACTGCCGTGGAATGGCAGTGGCTTATGTTTAGTAGTTTTCAGTAGTAGTTTGACTGCTCCATTTATCTCGCGGTCGCAAGCGGGGGTCATCACGTCATCATCGTAATTACAGGGTCCTGGGTTTGTTTCCCAGTTTGGCCAAAAAGTGTTATTGGATTTGCCATTAGGAGTTTCACGGTAGCTGCCCGGATTTTGGAAGCTGTTGATAAATCTGTTACTAGGGCCATTATTTATTGTATTTTTTTATTCAAATCCCCATGCCTCGGAAAGCACGTTTAGCCGTTGGTCCTGCTCCTGATCTCTCTCTGTTCGTGTCCGATTGCCGTCTCTTGGACTATGAGAGTGAGAAAACAGAGAGTCCACCTGTGCCTGCGCACACACGCCTACACTATAATATCTACGCTGAGATTGCCCGCTGTGGCCGAAAATGTTCAGGGGGACTATTTATACCCGTAGAGGACAGCGATTTTCTGTCTTAATTAAATGACAATATGGATAGAAACCTCTCACGCGAAAATCAGTCGTATTACATTACAACACGACGTCTTACTTTCCTTTAATACGTGATGATGTTAATTGCTAGGTTCGAATCCGTCACTTTGTGTACTATATGCGGGTTATTAGCTAGAGTATCATGACGAACTGTATACGACTATGCGCTTACTAATCCTTACTAATATTTTATGAGCGAAAGTGAGTTAGTTTGTTTGTTTGTTACGTCTTTACGCCTTGATGGCTATACCGATTTTGATGAATTTTGGTATAGAGATAGTCGGGAACCTGGAGACGGACATAGGTAAAAAAAGTGAAAAAGGGGGACAAAGAGGGAAGAAAAGGGGAGAGAAAGATATTTATTTTTCGATCATCACGCGGGTTGAAGTAAGCGTTAGGTCAAAGTAACTATGCCACGCGGATGAAGTCGCGGGCGGAAGCTAGTTATTGAATAAATATTTATCCTTTTTTTTTAGTCTTATTTGTCAGACTCGAGAATTTACTGTTCCTTTTTTTAATTTAGATTTTGCTGTCATAAAACTCAATACTGGGTTAAGTTTACTAACACACATACACATTGTACAAATTGCAATTGTGTATGTTAGATTAATTAACATATTATTATTTATTTTTTTGGTTCGCCCAACGCTGAATAAAACTGTTCGATCAAACAGAATCAGGTTAAATTTAAATATTTAAGGCAACACCATTTTTTTTTTGTAAATAAGAGCTTTTTTTGCGGACGGAAAATCATCAAATAACTTCCCCCGCTCTGGGCGGAGCGGGGTGGAGTGTCAGATTTGAATCGACTGAAACCCACCCATGTTCCTTCTATTGCCCTCTATGTTCCGGGGCCGCGGTATCTCTTTCGAACAACCCGCAACTCGGCAGGCGGTGGCTTTGGCAGGTCCCTCTACTTTGCTGACATCTCTTTGAGGCGCGCGTGGAACATTAACGCGCCGCCGCCGTCGACAAGGCCTGTCTCCAATAGACGGACGGAAGGTGAGCTACCCACTGCTCACCGTCCACAAGCCCGCATCTGCTGGCTAACGCGCCGCGCGTCGTCACGGTCGACGTATTTACTTTGTTTGCATCCCGCGCTCGTATTGGTAGTTATTACGTAGATATTTGCAATTGGCAATTTGAGTGATAGATAAATAATTAGAAGTGCTGATATCATTACAAGGTACGTTTCCATGTGATTATCAAATGTTACATGTGTGCATAAGACACAGCTGGAACTACTAAGTATGAGGTACTGGTACGATTCTCAGGTTGGGCAAAGTTTTTTTTAAAAAAAAAAACGTTGGCCCACAATAGGAATTTCTTCGTAAATCTGTATCGTACATTAGAACTGACATACACAAACAGCCTTACGCGGAACAACTACCTATCGGTCACACAAATATTTGTAACGTGCGTACGTTCGGTTTACGCGCCTCAGACGTGGAGTTGCGGACACCAGCCCGTTATACAATACAATACAATCGGTCACACAAATATTTGTAACGTGCGGGGATCACACCCACGACACGCCGCGCAGCAACCAATCTCTTGTCTACTGCGCCAACCTTGCATTTATTTGCACACAACTGATATCTTTTTAAAGTAGAAATAACATCCGCTGATTTTAAAATAAGCAATTGAATAAAGCTTTATGCCAACTTTTATTACTCCTTGACATTTTCAAAAGTGCCTGCAAGGAATTGAAATAAGCGTTTTTAAAGAAGAAAGATCGAGAATTTGACCACACGTTTGCTCATCGGATGCTACTTTGATCATCTTATTCCTGGTATCCTCAAGACGTTTTCCTTCATCGTCGGTTATTGACGTCAGAGAGAAACCGGTGCGCATGATATAGGTAGGTAAATCTAGGGGCAGAAACTCGGGGAGACTCAAAGCATCGCTCCTGACTCGATATTGTGCATGTAATAAATAATCAGTTAGTTTCTGTTATATTTCGCTGTGTGTACTTGTTGAGGCGTTGAATTGTCATATGATGTACTTTGTGAATTGTAATCTAATTTTAATTTGAATAATTTATTTTTGTCTTATATTGTAATGTAATAATTTTATTCAACAATACATTGTGAAAATTATATGGGTTAAATACCTGAAATAAACAATTAGCTATTAAATAAACTTATATTTAGGTACCTAACTACTTACAGTACAGCTATCAAATGTAAGTGCAAAATTATGTTGATATTAAAAAGTAGTAATTGTCCATTTCTATTTTTTTCAATAAATCATTACAGTTTGAGAGACTTATTTACGAATACAGAATCATTGCATCCTACTTATAAGTTTTAATTGTTTTTACATCACAAATAATAAACACGAGGAGTAAAAACTTTGCGTTATCAATTACATTTATTTTACCTTTTAAATTAAATGCGCATTAAACTTTTTATCTCAATAAATGGATCTAATTTCAAGTTGTGTATAATTATTAGTTTATAACTTACATTAATTAACATTAAACAAACGTATTTATTATGCAATTATGGAAATACTCATTAAACACACTTAAGGAATGACAAAGTAACACCTTTAATACCAAAAAAAAGTATATTTTGGTTTAAGTAGGGAAACTTTGTCATTGCGGCCGACACGGAATTCACGCCCGAGTCTTAGGCTACGAAATTGAGAAAGTATATTTAAAATAAACTGACAACGATAAACCCTAATAGTACATTCCACATTTCGCTAGTTATGTGTGTCCCATGTGACGGGGGGCGACCCTATTGCCATCAACTGGGCACAAATCTAGACTCCGTGGCTGCGACTGAGATATCCCTGATGGGAAATAACCCCAACCCAATAACACAATTAGCCCGACCCGAAAATCAAACCCAGGGCCTCTTTCTCAGCAGTCGCGCTTCCGACTACTAGACTAACGAGGCAGTCATTAAAATGTTGATGTACAATTTTTTAAATCTAGTCCATGAGAAAATTCCTGGTGTCCTCTTCAATTAGAAATCAATGCGGAAGTATCTGAGATGGTCTTTTGAAGCAAGAACGACAAAGTTCCAAACAAAACTCAGTCAGTGTATAATTTTATCAGTAGACGTGGAACTTAATTTAAATTGTATTATTTGTTTCTTTTTTTAAAAACGTTGCTCCGACCTAGAAATTTCTCCTGTTTCGTGGGAGCGTTTACAAACATTTAAACTTATACACATACAGCCAGACCCGGATCAACTACCTGTAGGTCAATCAATAATATTATGTATAACTTAAATAGCATGTATAAACGGTTTTTTTTTAATAATTTCTTCCAATATTACATTACGGCCCGCGTTGTTTCAAGATGTTTAGTAAATACAAACTACTCACAAACTTGACTCCATTTCACTCGAAAGTTATTGTTTTATTCATTTGCATATGTAATCCAAATGAATTTGTATACCACTTACCAATAATAATCAAATTTTTAAATTAATGTTACCTTGAGCAATAAACTTTAACACAACACAACACAAACACAAAAAAGAAGAAAAAAAACAATCAAGGAACAACACTAAATAATAATAATAATACACACCCACAATGACAACAGCATACTGCCTCAACAAAGGACTTTCGTAGAACTTAAACATGTTTTTTCAAAACTTCACTTTAAAAAGAACGATGGACATTTGTGAGTAGCAAACTAAAGTACTCTGTGAGCAAACTGCACGTGTCGTAACTGCGTAGGTTTGACGACTGGACCGCGGTAGATTTCACTACAGCTAGAACACGTTTGTGGATGAGAGGGGGTAACGAGTTAAAGTAGTCATAGTCTATTCACCAATGTTATTGAAGACTAAATAAAATCCTTTTAGTAGCGACATAGTATAAAGAGGGGAAGTACGATAACTTCATACAAACGCGTAGCGCGCGGCTTGTATGTGTGCGCCGTAGTATCTATGCGTCGCCGCACGCACACTAAACAAAATCTCGGCTCCTTTCGCGCTGCGCCAGTCGGGGCTAACACTGCACGAGGTTCGCGCGTCACGGCTTTTCGGCACCGCTAAACGAATAAAAAATGTCTGATAACCGCGGGAGAAAGTATTGGTGTGTGTTTGGGTGTCTTAATAATTCATCAATTCCAGAATTGTCTCAGTTCAAATTACCTATTGAACAGGAAAGGTAAGCTACTCACTTATTCTAGCATAATTCAATTTTTTACTTCATAATGAGATACCTACCTACTGACTTCTTTTTGTTGTATTAGCATATTAGTTTTCTATCACACAGAGGAAGTAGAATAGAATAGAATAGAATATACTTTATTGCACACCAAAATCTACGAAACAAAACTGTTTTACAAAAAGATGTTAAATCTATGGTTACAATGGCGGTCTTATCGCTAAGAAGTACCGCGAGTTATCGCGAAGTAGGTAGGTAGGTAGGTCTACTTTCCCACTAGAATGTTTGTACTTTTGATCTGTCAACTGATTTACCGCTATTGCTTTGTTTACGTTTAGTTGTGCCGATTTCTCAGTATTGTAGGTATATTAACTAAGTACCTAAGTTATGAAATCGTAATTAAAAATAAGTTATTGACTAATTTTAAATTATTTAAATACATATAAAGCAAAGTTCGAATCATAACAACAGATTTGATTATAGTCTAAGAGACAGGCAGAGAGTAGACAGACAGTTTTGAATGTTGTTTTACGGTGTTTTTTGTTTAATTATAATATTTTAGTCACTTTAAAATAAAAGTAAAAAATACAACTTCTCGACCCTTGCCAATTTATAGGTACTGAATTAAAATTTAGCTAAAAGTGACAACCCTATGACAGTAGGCAATTATATCGCGAATTGGGCCGGAGATAGCCTACTTCCCCTCTATTTACTTTGGTAGCGAGGATTGACCCCGATGTCCGTGTGATGTGTCTGTTTTTAACCGACTTCAAAAAAGGAGGAGGTTCTCAATTCGACTGTATTTTTTTTTTGTGTTTATTTTACATAGGCCTACATGGGCACTTATAAAACGTCGAGAAAAGATGCACGGTTCGGGTTGGTCGTTTCCTATGGAGAAGAACCGGCAAGAAACTCCATGGTTACTCTTTTAAAATCATTTAGTTTTACAATGTTGTTGTTGTTACAGCGTTAGCACTTAAGTATGAGAGGACAGCGTAGGCCCGACAATAAGTCATTGCTTACTTTACAAAAAGTAAAATAAAATAATACGTTAACAAAAGTTAACAAGCGTCTAAGAATCTACAAGGCCAACCATGTCCACTCATTCACAACTAATAGGTAGAAAAGAATCTATACAAAAGTAAAAAAATAAATAAAAAAATATTGCAAAAACAAAATAATAACTAAAAGACGAGTCACACAGATGTTGCTATCAGTACTGTAACTATTCAGAACAAGGGTGATATAAATATGTGATTTGACAACTATTGCAAAAAAAAAACAAAATGATTAAAGAGATCACACAAATAAATAAGATTGAGAATAGTTAGAGACATCCACAAATTTGTGCTGATTATAGCTACCAGGGAAGCCGCATGCGCAGAAGGAACTATGGCCAAACTTCTTTATCTTCAACGTAGTCCTTGATTTTGTAATATGCGTTTTTAATAAGGACACGTTTTATGTAGTTTTTAAACTTTCCATCTGTCAGTTCTATAACTGATTTTGGCAACTTGTTTTAAAAGCGTATACTGTTTATTAGAAATGACTTGCTAGTTTTTGTTAATCTAAATTTAGGAATTACAATTTCGTGTTTACTGCGTGTATTAATATTGTGGTGTTTCTTACCTCATAACTCTGGTCTGGGTGAACCGATTTTGATGGTTGTTTTTTTTATTCGAAAGCTGGAGGTTGTCGTTTGGTCCCATAAAAAAATATCAAGATCCGGCCAGTAGTTTTTGAGTTATCTTTAATAATGCGTATTAGATTGACTTCGTCTACGTTGATGATATAATTGTAGAGGTTGTCGAAGACAAATGAACAAAAAACGCTATGCACTATGATTTGGAAGGTCATCGCAGTTTTTTGAGGTGATTGTATTTTAATTTGGTGATAGATCTTCAGTGATATACAACGGAACTCTTCAATAAATGACAGCAAATCTGCCGTGATTGCTGCAATCACATGTATAAGTATGGGTTTCGCCAGGGTAGGCAGGCGAGTGGGAGCAGGGTGCCCGTACCCCCTCCCCTCCCCTCACATAGTCATTAAGAAACATAATCATCAGATCAAGTATCAGCTGTATCCCCTAGGCGATGATGCATATGATTTCTGAATTGGTTTTAAACTAAAGCATAATTTAGATAGTATTTAATACTATAGCGTGATGTGGAACTAAAGCTTGTATTTAAGACGGGACCTACGCACTAAAAAACTAAAAATAACCGTGTTTGCGAATAATATCATAAAACTAAAAAAGTCAACGAAACCAACAAAAGCCACCGACTTCCGGAAATAAAGTCATTTTCCACTTTTTAGTTTTTTTTTGGAAGTCGGTTTTATTTTTTGCAAAAAAGTTTTTTACCTATTAGGTACGATTAGGTATTTTTTTTTGTGTGTACGAAACATTTTGGAATTTTTGTATAAGACCTTATGCAGTATGCAGTCGGGGTTGTGGGTTGTTCGAAAGAGATACCGCGGCCCGAGAATAGAAAGGGTAATAGAAAGAACATGGATGGGTTTAAGTCAGTAAAATCTGACATTCCCTTCCACTTCGCACAGAGCGGGAGAAATTATTGATGAACCCACAAAGAAAATAAGAAGATCTAAACAATTATAATCTTACCAATCCTACTATCTTATATTATTTAACCTACTAATGATGTATGGATGTACGGATTTATATGTGTTTGTTACTCTTTCACGTCAAAACGACTGAACGGATCTTGATGAAATTTACCACAGAGGTAGATTATAGTCTGGATTAGCATAAAGAATACTTTTATTTTCGGTATCACGCTAACGCAGCCGCTGGCGCCAGCTAGTGGGTGATGGGTGTATAAAATAACCCTTACTGACCTGAAAGGTACTTGTGTCCCCGTCAATGCGATAATTTTTATGTTATAGCCTTTAGTTAGGGAGATATTGGGGGTCAAAGTTCCAACTTTTTTAAAATTTTGTGTTTATTAATAATATAATTATGATTTATTTAACTTCTTTGAGATGTTATAATTTCCTGGTTATACTTTTTTTGAATTTATTTCAAAACGCTTATGTTTGGCAGCAACTCGCCAGATGAGGAGCGATGGTGCAGCCTTGGACGGAGTACGCGCACCTAGAAGAACGCACCTTCACTCGAATTTTGAGATCTAAAATATTATGATCGAGAAGCAGAAAAACCGGTAGTAAATTGCACAGACTACCTGGGGCCTAGAATGGTCGATCACTGATCGCATAATGGTTGATTTTGACATCTACTCCATACTAAACTTGACAAAATCAACCATTATGCGATCAGTGACCGACCATTCTAACACCATTGTAATAGCAGACTAAGGCCCCTGTTCGTACAATAAACAAAACGTGTGTAGTTGCTATAGGTAAAGTCGCTGTTATTCGCTGTTGAATGAACGCACATTTTACCACCATTTGGCCATGACCTGCCAAATATGATGGCAAGCCCATGAACTGGCTGCAACGTTAACATTGAGATGGTGTGATGGGTTTCTGCGTTGTGTTTTGTAGATTTGATTCTTGTATAGCAGAATTAATATTTGCATGATATTACTTAGTTTCAATAAAACTTAGTTCCAGGAGTGGGATTTTGTACAGGTAAGTCTTTGTGACTGTAAAACATTACCAATACAGAAGCTATTTAAGCGCTCGGACTATTTCATGAAAAACTCATTTAAGGCGCCACCCCGACTAAAACGCCGCGCAAGCCGTTTTTGTACAGTTTTCTAGAGCTATCTACTAGTTATTTAAAACGAACTAAGTAACAAAAAAAATACATAAAATTTCTTTATAATCTTGATTCCATTATTGTAGATTTAGTTTTTATTTTTATTGAGGCATTATTTAGTAAATCTCCTTACAACAAAGACCCAGAAATGAGAAAAAATATCTATAACATGCATCTCCTCGTAAAGTAAACATTGTTTAATTTTGTTACTGACACTAATGGATACACAATTCTATAATGAACATTTTGGTAGAAATATTTTTTCCAAAAACCCAATATGTACTTAATTTTATATAGATTTTATTCCAAAAAAATAGGCATTATTCACTACTGCTCTCACTCACTCACTCCTGCGCGGCAAAGAGGGAAGCGAATGCTCAAGGTTATTTGCGTAGGGTACGGCCTTAATAGGATAAAATGCAATGCATGAGAGGTTTGTAAGTACAGACGCGACTGTAAAAATTGTATACAGTCGCGTCGTATTTTGTAGTCAGCCTATTTTCATGTACGGGAAATCATTAAATAACTTTCCCTACTAACTAGGGAGTTTCAGACGTTTACTGACTCAAACCAGTCCACGTTCTTTCTTTTGCCCTTTGTGTTCCATTCCTATTTTTTTAAATAACGTTGTCCTTCACTATCATTTTCTCCTGTATCGTGGGTGCGTTTACAAACATTTAAACTCACATACACAAACAGCCAGACCCGAAACAACTATCTACAGGTCATACAAATATTTGATCCGTGCGGGGATCGATCTCGCAATACTCAGCGCAGCAGTCGCTCGCTCAGCCACTGCGCCAACCGTGTCGTCGACCTTTAGGCATTAATTGTGCAAGTTTTCCCATTCTCTTTTCATCCAAATAAATCAAGTATTAATAATTGAAAGCGAGTGCAACGTGACATGTTACAACATAATTCCACTGAGTTATCCTTACTATATATATCTCTCTATCTAATATATAAAATTTCCGTGTCACAATGTTAGTTACCGTACTCCTCCGAAACGGCTCGACCGATTCTTATGAAATTTTGGGTACATATTGGGTAGGTCTGAGAATCGGCTAACATCTAAGTATTTTTCATATCCCTAAACCTCAGCTAGTAATTTTATAAAAGCGAAAGTTAGTTTGTTTGTTTGTTAAGTCTTCACACCAAAATGACTGAACCGATTTTAATGATTTTTTGTACAGAGATAGTTAGGACCCTGGAGACGGAGAAGGAGCAAATTTTTTTTTAATGTGGGAAATGATGGAGAGATAGGGAAGAAAAGGGAAAACTTAGCTTTGTTATTACAATAAATTAGCGCAACTACAGAAAGCAGGCCGCGGGCAAAAGCTAGTATGTAATAAAACTATTACGTAAGCGATAACCTATGTAGTTACAATAAGGTACTTAATTCAAGTAGAAGTGCTTAACAAGATTATAATGAGGACCTTTGAGTTCTTAGATATCTTAATGATGTATTTGAATAATTAATAATTAGTCATTATTGAACTAACAAGTAATTAAGATATGTAAGTATTAATTCTATTAAGGGTGTTCCATACGATACGCTTGGCGTAGTAGTTAAGGGATCGACTGCTGCGCTGCGTGTCGCGGGTTCGATCCCCGTACGGAACAAATATTTGTTTTGCCTACGGATAGTTGTTTCGGGTCTGGCTGTTTGTGACTTTGTGTATGTGAGTTTAAATGTTTGTACACCCACGATACAGGAGAAATTCCTAGTGTGAGGCAACTTTTTTTTTTTTAATATCCTTTCAGGCCTCAAAAAATATTGTACTTAAATGGAAAATATTTTTTTCAGATCAAGGCCACAGAAATGGTACAAGTCCATATGATATTAATAGGTGAAACTTAAAAACTATGTTAGTAATATATAAAACTACTAGCTGCGCCCCGCAGTTTCACTCGCGTGGTGATAGGATGTGCGATATATATTTATGAATTGTAGCCTATGCGTTATTCTGATGTATAAGCTATATTATTGTAAAGTTTCATTTAAATCCATTCGGTAGTTTTTGCGTGAAAGAGTATGCATGCATGCATGAGGCAGGGCTCAGGATTTGGCTGTCCACTCTGTCCGACAACACACTCAGAAGCTTGTTGGTGCTACCCAGGGAAGCCGTCCTTTTGTGAAGCACCACCTGGAAGCCATCCGTGCTGTGCTCGGCGAACATGCTGGAGGCAATGCACCGCCAGGGGAGCCCCAACATACCCCTGAACGCGTTGTTATTGTAGAAAGTTGTAGGCTTTTTAGTATGTCTGCTCCACAGGCTGAGTTGTCGGCCTTTCAGTGACTGAGTGCCTGTACATGTGTTTCTAAGGTCTACAAATGACAAACGAGAATTGTTCTGCAAAAAAAAACTTGAGAGGTGTCAAGGGACACCCGGATGGAACGATGTTATTATTTATTATGTGCAAAAAACCTGTATACACTCAACAAAAATAATCGTGGCGACACCAGTGTTCAATGCGAAATAGAAAGACGAAACGAAAATAACTGGGTTGCTTTCTATGAGAGAGAGAGAAAGACAGAGAAACACGCGCGCGCCGCACGGCTTACAACTATAACAAAAAGTGTCGTTACAACTTTTGGTCTTAAACAAAAAGTGTCGTTACAATTTTTGGTCTTATTTTTTCCGTCTCCTCTTGCATAGCGTGATAAGAAACTTCGTTCCAAAGCGTTTATTTCTATCAATGTTTTGCCACGTTCGTTCCAAAGTACTTATTCTATTTCTTCAAAACATACATACGATGAGTATTTTTCAATCTCGATACGGCATTGAAACTTTGAACTATGAATCCATATTTACATACAAAACTTGGAATACAAACTCTCTCTCTCTCTCAAGGAACCAGAAAGAGCCTGAGGCGATATAATGAACATCGACAAAACAAACTAAACCTTTGTAGCATGTGTTATATCACTGGCAATGCCTGGGAATGAATTGTGTTGAGATATTTTATTATGGTCTGATTTATATTAAGTAAGGGTAGGGGGAATTGCCGGGGTTGCGGGTTGTTCGAAAGAGATACCATGGCCTCGGAACATAAAAGGCTGTAGAAGGAACATGGGTGGGTTTTGGTCAATAGAGTGGGGGAAGTTATTTGATGATATCCCACCGCAAAAAAAAGGTAGGTATAGATTTTGACGGTGAGCAATGGGTAGCTCAACATCCGTCCGCCTAGTGACAATAAGCCTTGTCGACGGCGTGTTAGTGTTCCACGCGCGCCTCTAAAAGATGTCAGCAAAGCAGAAGGGCTAGTCAGGGCCACCGCCTGCCGGGGTTGCGGGTTTTTCGAAAGAGATACCGCGGCCCCGGAACATAAAGGGCAAAATAAGGAACATGGGTGGGTTTTAGTCTTTACAAGTCCGACACTCCCCACCGCTCCACTCAGAGCGGGGGAAGTTATTTAACCTATTTCATAGTTAATATCAATATGATTGAAATAAATGTGTGTTGTTATAATTTAAATGGTGTTTTATTTTATGCCAGAACTTTTTGTGTAGGTATCTACGCAAAGAGATCTTATACCTAAATTAGCTCGACTGTCAAAGATCTTGACGACACGGTTGGCGCAGTAGCTGTGCGATCACTGCTGCACTGCGTGTCGTGGGTTCGATCCCCGCACGGAACAGATATTTGCATGGTTTATAGATAGTTGTTCCGGGTTTGGCTGTTTTTTTATGTGAGTTTAAATGTTTGTAAACTCACCCATGATACAGGAGAAATTCCTAGTGTCCTAACGTTTTACAAAACAGAGAAAAAAAACTATAAAAGACAGTCGTCAGCATTAACGTGTTTTCCGAAGCTTGTAGGAAACTCAGTGATGTAACGGGTGGTCACCATCCACATACCAACCTATAAGCCACAAGCGCGGCTTTACCTAAATATCGACCTGAATGGCTGTTATAATGCCACGATTTCCTCACTTTAGTTCAAAAAGTAATGTTCCTAATTTTATGAAGATTGAATATTAATTTCCCCAGACAAAGTGGCTCACGCGAAGTTAATCATATAATCCGTCCTAATTAAGTTGACCGCAGACTCCATCTAATTGTAGCAGGTCATTAGTATCGGTTGACTTCGTGATTTCATAATTTTGGAGGTAGAAAATGTAGCAGACAGCTCTTGAAAAAAATTAAGGCCAACGAAAAGATGGATGGATTGTGTATGGAAAGTCAAAGTCAAAGTAATTTATTTGTCAAAAACATGGTATTGAGGATGGTACATACAATAATGAAAAGTTCAACATGTTTCACCATTACTAGGTATACAAATATTGGGTACCTATGTCATTTAAAATTGATTTATACTTAATACAGATTGCGATTGAAGAATACTATGTCATAAGCTTTACTCCTAATCATTTTAAGATATTATATTGATTGGCATTCATACATTTACATTTCTAGTCAATTTCATAATTTCATTAGATAATTAATTCATTCATTCATTTTATTATGTCACCATTAGGTTATATTTAAAAAGTTTTTGTAAAGTCATTCTTGTCATTAAAAAAATCATTTAAGTTATAATAGCATTTCTCTAACAACCACTCACGTAATGTTATTCTAAATAGTCTTATTAATCGAATCTCCCTTATACGTTTTGGTATTTTATTAAAGACCCGTATTGCCATCATGCTACGGTTTTTTTGATGTAAGGAACTTTTGCAGCAAGCTGTTCTAAGCATTGTTGGATCCCTGCTAGAGTACAATTTTTTTTCTCCAAAGGTTTCGAATAGCTCTGGGTGTTCTTTAACAAATACACCCATTTGCATTATATACAGGTTAGTGAGAGTTAGCAATCCAAGTCTCTTGAATAGTGGACGGCACGATTCTAAAGGTCCAATGCCACATATTGCCCTTACACATTTTTTCTGAACAAGAAACACTTTATTTATACTTGTAGAGTTTCCCCAAATCAAAAGACCATATCTGAGAACGGATGCGACATATCCGTGATATGCCGTTAGGGCCGCTTTTTCGCTTGCAATTCGTCTTAATTTCTTTAATGCGAATACGAATTTATTAATTTTACTACATACCTACTAGATCTATGTGGCTTTTCCAGTTGCAGTGCTGATCGATCAATATTCCGAGAAATTTATATTGATCGGTTGGCTCAATGAGCTGCCCACCGGCTCTTACGTCATATACAATTTTCTCGGAATTATAAAACCTAAAAGTCATAAATTTTGTTTTAGCAATATTGGCACATAGTTTATTATTGTTAAGCCACTCCAAGATAGAATTTGCAGCCGTGTTAAGCACACCATTATGAGTACTGGCAGTGGTTTTTTGGTCGTGAGTTATAATTAACCCTCGGTATGCCTGGTGGCGAGAAGTGACGCGGTATGCCTGGTGGGTCTGTCAGACCCAGTTTTGGATCACTATTTCATATACATATTGCAGTCAAAAAATAAAAATATTTGTTTTATAATGAAATTACATACTAATATGAGGATTAGACATAAAAATCGTTTTACAAATCAACGATCTTTATTTTTTAAATTTTAAATGAAAATTTGTTCGTTTTAAACATAAAATTAAGCTTTGAGCTTTTTGTTAACAATTATTATGAAATAAAAGTAGAGAGAGCACTTTAAAAAGTCTTTTCGTTGTGGGAACGCGACCCGGACTGAGGTAGCGGGCGGAAAGCATTGAGTAGTTCGTAACGGCCAGCTACAGCTTGCGGGTGCGCTCAGAATTCAAATTTGAATAAAATACAACGGTTTTTCTGCCGTGGTGGGTCTGACAGACCCTACCAGGCATGCCGAGGGTTAATGAAATATCATCAGCAAAAAGAATACACTGATGATTTATTGCATAAGGCAAGTCGTTTATGTACAGTAAAAATAAAGGCGGACCCAATATACTCCCGTGGGGCACACCAGAACTACCATTTTTATATGTTGACTTATATGTTTTCAAATAATTAGCATTATCTAAGGAGCTTATCTCAACGCATTGAGTTCGATTTGTCAAATAACTATTTAACCAATCCAAGGCTGGTCCTCGAATACCCAGTTTTTCACATTTATTAATCAGTCGGTTGTGATTAACACAGTCAAAAGCTTTGGACATGTCGAAAAAAATTACAGATACTGGTGTGCGTTTGTCAATTTTAGCTAAAACTTTACTCACTAGCCCATAGGCTGCCAACGTCGTTGACTTGCTCTTTTGAAATCCGAATTGCTCTTCTCGAATTACTTTAAACTTGTTTAAATAGTCACTTAGTCGTCTGTGCATTACTTTCTCGAATATTTTGGAAAATATCGGTATAAGTGCAATGGGTCGGTAATTGTCTATTTGCATTTTATCATTTTTTTTATGCAGAGGACGAACAATGGACTTTTTGAGAATATCCGGAATGATATGAAGGAGATAGGAGTAAATGATGCCGTGACGTCTGAGAGGGGAGAATGGAAGAAGAAAACGTGTAGCGCCTACCCTAAATAGAATGGGACAAGGGCAGGAAAATGATGATGACAGCTCTTGAAAAAAATGTTAGTAGAAGAATAATTACTTCAGTATAAACTTTATGATTTTTATAGTATTACATTGGAACAGTATAAAATATAATAGTACTAATGCTCATGTTCATATTCATACTAGCTTTTGCCCGCGGCTTCGCTCGCGTTAAATTCGGGGTAACACAGTTCCCCTTTCCTGATTTGCAGGTATCTGCTAAATGTAGTTTTTGCCTTTGCGCCTTATTTATTGTAATAGCAAGCTAAGTTTTCCCTTTTCTTCCCTCTTTCTCCCTTATTTCTCACTTAAAAAAAACCTTTTCTCCAGGGTCCCAACTATCTCTGTAGGTAGGTAACAAAATTCATCAAAATCGGTTTGGCCATATGATAGGCGTGAAGACGTAACAAACAAACAAACTCACTTTCGCTTTTATAATATTAATTAAGGATATAGGTATACTCCTATGGTAGGATGGAGCGACTGCCTAACTGACCTCCAAAACCCAGATAATAACCGGGTAATACGATACTCCTTGGTTAGACTGGTTGTCAGACTTTCGAGCTGCTGACTTCCTTTAACGACTGCCAAAGATCTACAAATAACACCCAGGACCAAAGGTCCTAACGTGCTTTCCTAGGCATGGAGAAAACGTTATGTAACGCGTTGTCACCCATCCTTGGACTAACCTAGACACGCACGGCTTAACCTCAACATCGACCGGCCGTTACTATTTAACCATGAGCTCCTACATAAAACTTGTAGTGATGTACCGTAAATCACAACACTCATTAAAATCGATAGCACCCAAGAAATGAGAACTTCTTTCAGCCACGCTCCGCGTTGAGACGAGTAAAAAATATAGCACTGATAAAACTTTCAATATCTTTGTGTAGCTAAGAGTATGAATGAGCTTAAGTTTCATAACATTACGTTTTATAGTTAGGGATTCCGAAGAGCTAAGAGGTGTACCTAGGTTTAAAGAACTTTTCTATAATATATGTCTTGAACTTTTCTGAAATAAGTAATAGGCAATTGTATAAATCTCTTACTCTTTTAAAATCATTTGGTTTTACAATGTTGTCGATACAGCGTTAGTACTTAAGTATGAGAGGACAGCGTAGGCCCGACAAGAAGTCATTGCTTACTTAATAAACGTTTAATGATTTGCCATCCAAAAAAAAGGTTTGATTCAAGTTTATTGTCATGATGATCGAAAAAAATACCTCTCTCTCCCCTTTTCTTCCCTCTTTCTCCCCTTTTCTCACTTTTCTTTAGCTTATATCCGTCTCCAGGGTCTCAACCATCTCTGTATCAAAATTCATCAAAATCGGTTTGGCCATTTAGGCGTGAAGACGTAACAAACAAACAAACTCACTTTCGCTTTTATAATATTAGTAAGGATAAGGATTGGTATTCGCACGATAGCTATGGCAATATTCAGGATGGTTTAATTCCAGTATGGATTCATTAGTTATATTTAGGAGAGGGGCGACCAAGAAGCTGGTCTCATTAATACTCCAAGGGAGCACCCTGTCTTCGTCTTATTGTTTGGAAAGCCCGCTGTTCATTTGTCGTGGTATTTCTGGTGCAGCACGAATCCCTAAATATATTTGACGACACGGTTGGCGCAGTGGTTGAGCGATTGACTGCTGCGCTGCGTGTCGCGGGTTAGATTCTCGCACGGAAAAAAAAATTGTATGGCCTATAAATAGTTGTTTCGGGTTTGGCTGTTTGTGTATGTGAGTTTAAATGTTCGTAAACGCACCCTCGATACAGGAGAAATTCCTAGTGTGGGACTAAGTTTAAAAAAAAATGTAAGCCATCTTTTACTCATTAATAATAAAATAAAAAAAAAGCTTTTTATTTCAAGTAAAAAAAATACAAAGTATCTGATCTTAATATCTTTCTTAATCTTATCTAATATATAAAATTCTCGTGTCACAGTGTTAGTTACCATACTCCTCCGAAACGGCTGCACCGATTTCAACGAAATTTTGTGTGCATTTCGAGTAGGTCTGAGAATCGGCCAACATCTATTTTTAATACCCTGCTCTAGAAAAGGAGATGAGTAGCGGGTGATACTATGTATGTATTAATTTAATTTACAAGAACCCCTCCGCGGGTAAAGGCTTCCTCCAAAGAAGCCCAATTATCTATATGTTGAGCTGAATTCATCCAGTCTAAGCCTTACACATTACGCTGTGAAAGACTTTTGTATAGAAACATTATCCAGTATAGTGCAAAGTTTTGTTTTTGTTCAAATATGGCGGGACCTAAAGGGTGTAAAAAAACCCTGGCGAAGGCGAATGGTATGTTGTTCTTCCCATCATTGCGATCATCCGTGGTGGGGTATGGTTTCCGTACCTCAAAAGAAAACTGGACCCTTATTGTTGCTGCCCAGCAACACGCCTAATAGTTTATTTCATCTGCCTAGCCTTTTCCCAACTATGTTGGGGTCGGCTTCCAGTCTAACCGGATGCATCTGAATACCAGTATTTTACATGGAACGACTGCCTATCTGACTTCCACAACCCAGTTAGTACTGTGTAATACGATACCCCTTGGTGAGACTGGTTCTCAGACTTTCGGAACACTGACTACCTGTAACGACTGCCAAAGATCTACAGATGACAGCCAGGACCAACGGCTTAACGTGCTTTCCGAGGCACGGAGGAAACTCGGTATGTATCCACAGACCAACCTAGGTAAGCGCGGCTTAACCTAAAGATCGACCCGAGCCGCTGCTATTATTTAGCCACGAGCTCCTTCTAATAGAAATATATTTACCATTCAGTAATCCTTCATCGTGCTGTTCACATTCTGCCAGGCGTTTTATTCAATCGTTCGCCTAACTTACAAATGTCATTATTTTACCATCAACCTTTGCACTGTAAGCACGATATGTATATGTTTTCATGAAAAAGTTTCTTTGTAATTGGACTTTAATTACTTAGTCCCAGTGTTTAGACAAATATCTATTTATTTATTTATTTATTTAAACTTCATGTACAATAGTGGTACATAGGCGGACTTAATGCCATAAGGCATTCTCTACCAGTCAACCTTTGGGTAAAATACGACAACATTGTGATAGGGTACAATACATAAAATATCTAAAACTATTTTTGCGAAAACATAATATATTTTTATACGGATACTAATACACATATACATATCAAATAAACTAATATATACATTTAAAAATAAATAAAAACGAGAACTTTAACAGTAATTACAATGACTTTTAATTGTAAATAAAAATATCCTTACTAAAATTATAAAAGTGAAAGTGAGTTCGTTTGTTTGTTTGTTACGTCTTCACGCCTAAATGGCTACACCGATTTTGATAAATTTTGGTACCTACAGAGATAGTTGGGGTCCTGGAGACGGACATTGGCCATTTAAAAAAAAAGATTAAGATATGAGGAAGAAAGAGGGAAGAAAAGGAAAAACTTAGCATTACAATAAATAAGGCGCAAGGGCAAAAACTACAGGTAGAAGGTACCTTTGAATCAGGAAAGGGGAACTGTGTTACCCCGAATATAACGCGAGCGAAGCCGCGGGCAAAAGCTAGTTTAAAAGTTAAACTCAAGTCTGTGGTTTCTTGAAGCGTGTGAAAAAAACATCTAAATCACACTTGCGTCAAATGCGTAGGTACGTCCCAACAAATGTCAGTTGAGAAGTTCCGGGTAGAACAGTCCTCCCGAGGGATTAATTATGGTTTGAATCGACAGGCTTTGTAATTAGTACCTACGATGTTACCCCAAGGGTGTCATCTGAATCCGTCTAATTGATTTGATTAATAAAAACAATAATATTGCCACTATTTACATTTCAAAACAATTTGTAAATATAAAATGCCGGTATTAAGGAACGTCGTCGAGGTTCTTGGCCATTTATTATTTTTATACATTTTATTTATATCTAATATATAAAATTCTCGTGTCACAATGTTCGTTCCCATACTCCTCCGAAATGGCTCGACCGATTCTTATGAAATTTTATATGCATATTCAGTAGGTCTGAGAATCGGCCAACATCTATTTTTCATACCCCTAAGTGAACAGCGGGTGAAACCGCTGGGCACAGCTAGTCTTATATAAAATTCTCGTGTCACAATTTTCGTTCCCATACTCCTCCGAAACGGCTGGACCGATTTAAACGAAATTTTGTGTACATATCGGGTAGGTCTGAGAATCGACCAACATCTATTTTTCATATCCCTAAGTGAGCAGCGGGTAAAACCGCTGGGCACAGCTAGTATTTAAAAAAAAAACCAGCCAAGTGCGAGTCAAACTCGCGCACCGAGGGTTCCGCACAAACTTGCGACATAAACAGACATAATCTTTTGCTGTGTTTTAAAGGGTTGATTTTTCACAGCACAACAGGACCACAGAGTTGATTAAATGGTTTTAATTCAGCTCGATACTTCCACGCGTTCCCAAGATAAAAGGGTCGACAGACAGACGGATAACAAAGAGATACAATAAGGGTTCCGTTTTTTTCCTTTTGAGGTACATACAAAACCCTAAAAATATATAAAACACTAGTCCACCACCATCGGGAAAAGGGTCCAAGGTACCTGTGATCAGGGACCTCCGAACAATACGCGCCGTGCACAGAAGTACTGCTTTCGAAATCAAGCTTATGATCCAGCTGCCAAGCGAGAGTCTACTTAGTTGTTGGTCGAGGCTATTGGCTATTAAGCCATTGGCCGACACGACTATCGGTACAATGGCTGCTGTATTCACGTGCCACATGTCGATAACCTCGCGAGCCAGATCTAAATACCTACTAAGTATTATTTAGCCTGTACTAAGTCCAGTGTCAGGACTAAAGGAAATAAAATCACTAACCTAGATATAAACTAAAATAACTCAAAAAAAGAAGAATTTTCAGGAGCCGAAAAAGTATAATACTGTTTGTATGGGAAGTTATGAACATTATATTAAATTTTAACCGACCTCAAAAAAGGAGGAGGTTCTCAGTTCATTGGAATCTTTTTTGTTTATGTATGTTCACCGATTACTCAAAGACGCCTGGACCGATTTGCAAAATTCTTTTTTGTTTGATATGGTCATTTTTATTTATATTGCTTAGGTAGTTTATGAGTCATCGTCTTTAATACATATTTTTTGCTATCATCTGTATGGATGATCTGCAAATTTTTTAGTAGCAATGGAAAATGAATACTAGATAAAAATGATGTGATATATCATTATAGGTACCATTGCTAAAAATGCTGAAATAAAAAACTTATTTGACGGTGGCAAAAATTCAAACAAACCAACAAAAGGCACCCACTTCCGGAAGTAAAGTTATTATTTTTCCACTTTTAAGTTTTTTTTTGAAAGTCGGTTTTATTCTTTTCAAAAAGTTTTTTTAGATAAATACTAGCTTTTGCCCGCGGCTTCGCTCGCGTTAAATTCGGTAGCGCCTTATTGATTTGCAATAGCAACGCTAAGTTTTCCCTTTTCTTCCCTCTTTCTCCCTCACATCCCAATTTTTTTTCAAAAAAGTTAGCCTATGTCCGTCTCCTGGTTCCCAACTATCTCTGTACCAAAATTCATCAAAATCGGTATAGCCATTAAAGCGTGAAGAGGTAACAAACAAACAAACAAACAAACTCACTTTCGCTTTTATAATATTACTAGCTTTCGCCCGCGGCTTCGCTCGCGTTAAATTCGGTATAACACACCAAACAGACCTGCAGTTTTTGCTCTTGCGCCTGATAGATTTGTAATAGCAACGCTAAGTTTTCTCTTTTCTTCCCTCGTTCTCCCTCATATCCCACTTTTTTTTAATAAAAGTTAGCCTATGTCCGTCTCCTGGTTCCCAACTATCTCTGTACCAAAATTCATCAAAATCGGTTTAGCCATTAAAGCGTGAAGAGGTAACAAACAAACAAACAAACAAACAAACAAACAAACAAACTCACTTTCGCTTTTATAATATTATTATATTGTGGTTTTAAACTTTAGTTTTCTCAGGTTTGTACCTGGTATTTTTAGAATCTCACGGGTGTGAACCAAGGTGAGATTCTAGTTATTGGCTTAGGATGATCAATTATTCTGAGCTATTGCGAAATTGTTGTCTAGGTCTAATTGTAAAAATTTTCTTACTATACGGCAAGTGTTTAATATTGCAGCTTTTTGTAGTGTGAGATACGTGTATTTAGATAGACTGAGAGCATTGAAACTATTAAATATTTGCTTTGGGATAACGCCTGTTGTTGAAATTACTATCGGAACTATAGTGACCCTATTCATTTTCCAAACTCTGGTAATTTCCTCTTGTAGTTCTGTGTATTTCCTAATTTTTTCCGTGATAGTTTTTTGTATGTTGTTAGTGTTAGGGACTGCAATATCTATTATGTATGTGTGTTTGTTTTCTTTATCAACAAGTGTTATGTCAGGTCTATTGTTGTATATTGTGTGATCTGTTATTATACTGCGGTCATAATATATTTTATAAAATTGATTTTCTAGAACAGCTCTAGGTGTATATTTGTAATATGGTGTGTATGGGTCCAGCATGAGTTTAAATTTAGTTGCTAGTTTTTGGTGTATGATATTAACTAGTTGATTATGTCTGTGCGTGTAGTCATTTTGAGTGAGTGTGATACAAGCTCCTGTGATGTGTTGTATTGTTTCAGGTTTGCTGTGACATTTTCTGCATAAATCATTTCTAACTGTATTATCTTTTATTATATATTTCCTATAATTCTTAGTATTAATAACTTGGTCTTGAATGGCTAACATAAACCCTTCAGTTTCTGGAAATAGCCCACTTAACTCCAGCCATTTATTCGACGCTTCTTTATCTATGTGTGTTTGGTGTATGTCGTTTGGATGTCTTCCATGCAATTCTTTCTGCCTCCACTTTCTGTGTATCTCTTCTATATGTCTCGCTTTATCTATTGTTTCTATGTTACTATCCTCGCTAAGGTTTAGTGGTGTAAATTGTTTGTCTATTTCTGTAATAGCTTTGTGTAACTGACTATTGGTTTTCTTTCGTATGAAAAATTGCTTTAGGCTTATGACTTGTCTTTTATGAAGATGTGAAATTTCTATTAAACCCCTGCCTCCTTCTTTTCTGGTCATTATTACTCTCTCTATTGCTGATTTGGGATGGTGATATCTGTGTTGCGTTAGAGTGGTTCTTGTTTTAACTTCTAGGGCATTTAGTTCTGTGTTTGACCATTTAATTACTCCGAAAGAATAAGTGAGTATCGGTATTGCATAAGTATTTATGGATTTGAATAAATGTTTACTATACAGATGCATTTTGCATAAAGAATGAATTCTATTAATGTATTCTTTTTTTAATTTATCTTTAATAGTCCTATGTTCCAACAGTCGTGCTTGATTATACCCTAAATATTTATATAGTTCTTCATTTTTCATCGCTTCTATTACTTCATTGGTGTCTGTTGAATAGTTCCCTTCTTTAATCTTACCCTTCTCTATGTTTAATTTTCGGCATTTGTCTAGTCCAAAATCCATTCTTATGTCTTTCGAAAATGCTGTTGTTATGTTTAATAAACCGTTTAAATCTGTATTTTTATTAGCATATAATTTTAAGTCATCCATATAAAGTAAATGTGTGATATTGTGCAATATTGTCCTACCATCTTTTATATCAAAACCTAATCTAGATTCGATTAATGCCCGGGAAAGTGGATTCAGAGCTAGACAAAACCAAAGAGGGCTTAATGAGTCCCCTTGAAAAATACCTTTTTTAATCGCTATTTCTTCTACTGATATGTTTGCAGTTTTAGTTTGTAATTTAAGTGTAGTGCTCCAAGACTCCATGGTATTCTTGAGGAAATTTATAATGGATGGGTTGATTTTATAGATATTTAATACTTCGATTAACCATGAATGGGGGACGCTGTCAAATGCTTTTTTATAATCTATGTATGCTATGTATAAGTTTTTTCTAGACCTCTGGACGTATTTTAAAATAGTGGAATCGATTATTAATTGTTCTTTACATCCCATATGACCGCGCCTACACCCTTTTTGTTCTTCTGTTAAAATATTATATTGCTCAGTGTGTTTGATGATTTTGTTAGTGATGCATGACGTAATGATTTTATATAATGTTGGTAAGCAGGTTATGGGCCTATACTGTGATGGATCCTGTGTGCTACTTGACTTAGGGATCATATATGTAATTCCTTTAGTTAAAAAATCTGGTAAATTTTGGTTACCTTTCAAAATATTATTTATTTGTTCTGCTAAAATACTATGAATTGACTGTAGTCGTTTAAACCAAAAATTATGAATACCATCTATTCCCGCTGCTTTCCAATTGTGCGTTCTATTTATAATTGTGTTTATTTCGAGTGTATCTATATCTTCGAATGACATTTCATCTATTGTTTCTGACCTAGCTATTTCCTCTTGTATCCATCCAGCTTCTCTGTTATGGTCAGTGCTGTCCGACCAGATTCCTTGCCAGAATTCTTTTAAGGATTCTTGAGTTGGAGGGTTATTGATTGTAGTATCGTTACCTTTTAGTTTTCTATAAAATTGTTTCTCGCTTGTTTTAAATAATCTATTATTATCTTTTCTTTCTTTTGCTTTTTTGTATCTTTTCAGCCTATGGCTTTTTACTAAAAGTTTTTGTTTTAATGTGTCTAAATGATCTTCTATTCTCTTGTTAAAATTTTCATGCGCACCATGTTGTCTAGTATTTTTAATTATCTGCCTAACCTTATTTTCTAGTTTCCTTGATGTGTTACCGTTTTTATATTGAGTTAGTCTATTTATGTCTTTTCTTAGTTGCTCTATATCTGTCTCTATTCTTTGTTTCCATGGTGGATCGTTTTTTATTCTACTTCTATCTCTACTTCTAGATCTGTCTAGGTTTATTTTTAATTTTAAGTGAGTTGCAACAGTAATACTGCCGTGCAGACCCTAAAACGCAGTAACAGGCTTTTTGTCATTTTTTTGTTGAATATTGAACCTTAATGCACACGTTATAAGGAACATGAAGATCTAATCAGATTTTTGATAGGATGCTTTTAACGGTTTAAAAATCAAATTTGTGAAAGCAGTAACTTAACTTTGCATGTCTAAATATATTACAATACCAACTAAAATACAGTTATATCAGTTACGTCTACCACGATCCGTCACTTTACCAAGTTAAACGCAGTAAATATCTATAGTACCACAAAAAAACTGTATTCTACACCCAAAAAAATATTGAGGGGTATAAATTAAAACGCAGTAAGTAGTTTTTGTACTAACAGTGTTAATACTGCATGGTTGAGTACTAGTTTAATTTCATATGAACTAACTATTTAAACTGCAGTATGTTCATTATTTACTGCAGTATAGTCGGTATTTTTCAAAAGATGAAAATAAGTTATATGCTAATTAAAACGCAGTATGACACTCTGTTACTGCATTATAATTGGTAACTTAAACGATTTTATTAATTTCACTGTAGTACAGGTCATATTTTACTGCGTTCTAGTCCGAATTTGTCGCTATCTCTCTCGCTCAATCAGTCGTGTTTGTGTGTCGATTACTGCCGAGGAAGGAAGACGTCTGCGCCACGCCAGTGTAGGCAGCGAAGGCTCGTTGAGGGTCTCCCTCAGTCTAATCTAACGGATTTAGCTACGACTGAAATAGCTTCTGAACATTCATTCAATGATCTTGTCACATTAGAAGGTTTATCATGTTCTGAGGTTTTGCCAACATCAACAGATATTTTTCAGAACGCGACACCATTAGCTAAAACACCAGTTTTTCAAGATTCTGACGACTAGGTAGCAGATAAAAAATATATTCCTGTGCCTTCATTAGAAAGTAGTTTATCAGATCATACGCAAGCAGTCGGAAAAGGAATACTAATAAACGAAAAAGTAAAAAAAGAAAAACCAGAAATATACAAAATCTAGTAATAAGTTAAAAAAAGAACCTAGACAAATATTTTATATGACCACCGTGTCACAATCTCTGCAAAAAACTGTGTTTTTTAAGTTTTAGTGAGGATAAAAGGCAATCTATCCATGCTGACCACTGGTCTATGGACTGGGAATCCAGAGGACTTTTTCTTAAGGGTCTAGTTCATACCAATTAATGTGCCAAGATTAATATTAAGACCAAAAAGAAACGCTACGTTACTCTCACAAATCGAAGCGATCATCAAAGATAGAAAATCGAAGCAGATTTAATCTCTGGGCGGAGCGGGGGAGAGTGTCAGACTTGTACTGACTAAAACCCACCCATGTTCCTTCTATTGCCCTTTACGTTCCGGGGCCGCGGTATCTCTTTCGAACAACCCGCAACCCCGGCAGGTGGAAGCCCTGGCAGGGCCCTCTGCTTTGCTGACATCTCTCTGCAAGGCGCGCGTGAAACACTAACGCGCCGTCGACACGGCCTGTCGTCAATAGACGGACGGACGATGAGCTGCCCATTGTTCACCGTCCACAGGCCCGCATCTACAGTAGCCGGGAGTCGTTTCGCGGCGCCCGTCGCCCGGGGCGTCTCCCGCGGCGGCTGGGTTATTTTGAGGTTCTCTCCCTCAAACGCCCGGCCACCTCCTTCGCTAGCTATGACTGCTTCGCAGAAGGAGGTGACCGCTTTCCATTCCCTCTCGCTCCGGACCATGGCCTGAACCAGGGCCGGACGCGAGAGATCGCCGCCGCCGATCGCCTCTAGGTCGGGCACGTCGGTGCTCCGCCCCGCGCTCGGCAGACCGCCACTGTATGCTCCACCGTGTCCTCCGAGCGATCGTCACAATGGCGTTTAGCACCCGGGCGTTTCCTCCCGCCCAATTATGTGCAGGAACCTTCCGAAACTATCGTGTCCGGTGAGGACCTGCGTCAGGCGGACGGATGGCGCCTCTCCAGCCACTCCTCAAATAACAATATGGCTTGATAATTGTTCAGCTCAGAACAAAAACTGGTGCCTGATAACTTATTTGATCGGAGTTAATAAAAGTGAGTTACATAGCCGCTTCAAAATTATATTGAAGTATTTCCAGCCGGGACATACTTTTATGTCTGCCGACTCGTTTCACAACAACTTGGGACAATTTTTAAACAAAATCAAAGATCAAGATGAAAATCACAAATCAAAATCTTTCAATTAAATGGCACATTTATTTAAAACTAATCAATGTGCCATTTAAGGTGAAAGCTCCAACCTACCCGCGAAATTCAAATTTTCTTACGTTTTTTGCAATTTTCAGGCCAGTGCTAGGTTGTATGTTCATTAAAATATTATTCGCGGCTGTAAGACGTATGTAGTTATAGAATTATAATCATCAAAATCACCAATACAACCCTCCAAGTTCATAAAGGCGTAGGAACAAAAAAAAACAGAAAAAGTCTTTCCTACAGCTTTATGAACTTAGAGCGTTGTATTGATGATTTTGATGATTATAATTCTATAACTACATACGTCTTACAGCCGCGAATAATATTTTAATGAACATACAACCTAGCACTGGCCTGAAAATTGCAAAAAACGTAAGAAAATTTGAATTTCGCGGATAGGTTGGAGCTTTCACCTTAAATGAAAGATCTTATGTGTCTTGCGAAACCGAAAAGGTTTATACCATTTATTTTTATCGAAATGTCTTTATAACCGCCTGTGTTCAAAGCACCTTAAATTTAATTTACAATTACCTTATCTTCTTAATATATAAAAATCACATGTCACGTTATTTGTCCGCGATGGATACCTAAACTACTTAACCGATTTTAAATTAAATTTGCACACCGTGTACAGTTTGATCCAACTTGAAAGATAGGGTAGGTAGGGGTAGGTAGAAAGGTAGAATATTGCATTGCAACGCATGCCGCAGGCACAGCTAGTACTATTATAAAATAAACGATAGATTCTATACATAATGTACTTTTTTCTGTAAATTCCTACCTAAAACATACCCGTAAGTTGGAAGAAATTGTTATTTACTACATGTGCAATTAGTTCAAGATACAAATTAAAATGCAGTAAAGAAAGTCTTATGCTGCAAGTTAGTCTGCGAAGTAGCAAAAAACTCAAATATTTTGTAGTATCAAGTATTTTTACCGCATTTTAATCTGCATATGTGTAACTTTTTGCGTGCAGTAAAAGCTAAGATTTTAGAAAACTCGATTTTAATTAAAATCTAATAAACAAAATTAACATTTGTTTTTGTAAATACCATCTTTGTTGTCACTTAGTCTTCGGAACAATAAAAATATGCACCATACACATAAATAATCTAAAAAAAAACAGTGTTAGAAAGTTTTTCGCGGTATTCTCGAAACTGCTTTTTTCCTCATACTGCACTTTAGGGCCTGCACGGCAGAATAGCTATGGAATATATTAAAGAATGCGTATCGTTTAAGTTTTCTAGTGTTGATAGTTTAGGAGGGATAATCTTTTGATTAAATATACTAATAATTTCTGATAATTGACGGGTTGGTCTCAGTTTTGGTAGTAATGGCCTACATGCTGGGTCCAATCCATTGTATTTTAACATATTGGATTCTAATTCGTTACTTAATGCGTTTACTAAATCTGGGTCTAAATGAATATTATTTTGTGTTTGCATTATTGTAGGATTATCTGCAGTAGGTTGAGTATTGTGTATAATTAAATCTGTAGCATAATATTCAGTATTCGTGTCAAGTTCTTGTAAAGTGTTTGTGTGTTGTGTAAGATTCATACTTTCTTCTTCTTCTCTTTTGAGTTGTTCTGCTATTTCATATTTTATTCTATTTAAAGTATCGTCTGACAACAGCTTGTTTCTAATAATGACTCGTCTCTGGTCGGCTATTCTTTGTTCTGTTACATTCATATCTGGATATTGTAATTTAAAATTTTCGTGTAACTGTGTGCAGTACATAGTTCTGTCCTCTTCAAGTTTGGTAATGTGATAGTAAGTACGCATGATGAATATGTTCATATCTTCAGTCCATTTCATGCGCACTCTGGGTTTTCCCGCTTTAGTGGTCGCAGGCTGACTGGCTGACGCCGCCTGCGAAACATCCAAGACGGGTGTATCTGCTCTACTGTCATTGTTAAGTCTGTCTGTCGGTTCGGCTGTAGTATTTTTATCGGGGAGAACCCGCCTGTTCAGTCCCCCACCGCCGATGGATCGTATGCTGAGACACCCAGCATCGGCCCCAGGTGCGCCCCGACGATTGCCCTCGGGTAGCGGTCCTATACGTACTTTCTTTGATCTAGTCTCCATGTTAAATGGGTTTCCAGAGCCACGTTAGCCACGCCAGTAATTTTTTGATCGTGTGTCCGCCCCCCACGTGATTAGGTGTTCAATCAGGACGTGTGGTTGTTTTAGGGGGCTTATTATTATTATTATTATTATTTTTGGGATGTGCTTTTGCTTCTCAGCGTACTGGTATTTTTAACTACATTTACGGGTCGAAACCAAAGTAAATGCAGCGTGTGGTGTGTTATGTTGATGTGTGAGGTGTGTTGTGATGAGGACCTATTTCGTTTTCTTCTATTTGCATGAACTTTCTAACAATGCGACATGTATTTAAAATTGCAGCTTTTTGTAGGGTGATGTAAAGTGTTTCTTTTAGGCTTAGTAATTTGAGACTATGGAGTAGGTGATTTGGGATAACACCTGTAGTTGAGAGGACTATGGGAACCACATAAACTTTTTCTTGGCGCCATATTCTTGTTACTTCCTCTTTGAGTTCTGCGTATTTACTAATTTTTTCGGTGATGGTTTTTTGTATATTGTGTGTGTTGGGAACAGCAATATCTATTAAGTACGTAATTTTATTTTTTTTATCCTGTAGTATTATATCCGGTCTATTATAATGAATTGTCCTGTCTGTGAGAATGGCACGGTCGTAGTAAAGTTTATGAGTATCATTTTCGAGGGTAGCTTGTGGTGTGTAATTGTAGTATGGAGTGTTTGTATCTTGTATGAGTGTGTATTGGACTGCCAGTCTTTGATGAATAACATTTGCCACCTGATTGTGCCTGTGTGTGTAGTCGGTCTGTGTGAGAGTTGTGCATGCTCCTGTTATGTGTTGGATGGTTTCTGGTTGTGTGTGGCATTTGCGACATTTATCATTTGTTACTGAAGGATCTTTGATAATAAATTTTCTGTAGTTTTTAGTGTTAATAATCTGGTCTTGTATAGCAATGATAAATCCTTCAGTTTCTGGGAACAGATTACCTATTTTGAGCCATTTATTTGAGGCATCTTTGTTGACGTGAGTTTGTTCTAGGTCATAAGGATGTCGGCCATGAAGAACTTTTTTCTTCCAGTCATCAATTTTTTGTGTCTGCGGGTCTTCGTTAGTATTGTGTGAGGTATGATCTAATTGTTCATTTAAGTTAAGTGGGGTGTAATTGTGATCATTTTGGACTATGGCTTTATGTATGTTACTAGTGTGCGATTTCGTGTGGAAGAAAGTTTTTAATCTACAGACTTGTTTCCGCCATAGGTGCTGGATGTCTATTAGGCCTCTCCCTCCGTTTTGTCTTTTTATTGTAAGTCTCTCTATGGCAGATTTAGGATGTAAGTTATTATGTTTTGTGAGAGTGGTGCGTGTATTTCTTTCTAACTGTTCAGTGTCTGTTTTTGTCCATTTAATAACTCCGAATGAGTATGTTAAAATGGGGATGGCAAATGTATTTAAGGCCTTGATGAGATTTTTACCAGACAGTTGAGTTTTACATACAACGTTAAGTCTTCTCTTGTACTCTGCAGTAAGTGTTTCTTTAATTCTAACGTGATCTAGTCCCTTTAATTGTGTGTACCCTAAATATTTGTATAAGTCGGACGGTTCCATCGCTGTTATGGTGTCTGTGTTATTAACTACATAGTTGCCAGGTCGTATCTTGCCTCGTATGATGTGAAGTGTTTTACATTTATCCAGACCAAATTGCATATTTATATCTTGGCTAAAATCTGCTGTAACTTCTACTAGTTTCTTCATATCTTTTTCGGTTTGTGCATATAGTTTAATATCGTCCATGTAAATGAGGTGTGAAATTGTTGTCTGTTCTGTAGTGTGTTTTAGACGATATCCGGCCTGGCAGCGCTGCAGCAGATGGGACAGAGGGTTTAGCGCGAGACAGAACCACAGGGGACTCAGAGAGTCACCTTGATAAATACCATTTTTTATTAATATTTGTCGCGTGGTAATACTATTTTGATTACAATTTATTTGAAGTGTGGTTTTCCACTGTGACATTATGTTGCTTAGGAAATCTATTATTTTTGAATTGACTCTATAAATTTTTAGTATCTGTATCAACCAAGAATGAGGGACACTGTCAAAGGCTTTTTTATAGTCGATATAGGTGCAATGAAGATTTCTGTTCTTTGTGGTGGCATGTTTATGTATAGTGGAGTCTATTATTAACTGTTCTTTGCATCCCATGTGGCCCCGTCTGCTTCCCTTCTGCTCCTCTGCCATTATGTTGTGTTGTTCAATGTGTGTGTTGATTTTTGTAGATATTGCTGATGTTAATATTTTATAAATTGTAGGTAAACATGTGATTGGTCTGTATTGGGAAGGTTGTGGTGAGTTTTTAGTTTTAGGCAACATGTATGTTATGCCTGTCGCAATAAATTCTGGTGCATTTTGTTGTCCTAAAATGATCTGTGTTAGGTTTCTTGCAATTGGTTTGTATAATGACGTTAATTTTTTGAACCAAAAATTGTGTACTTTGTCTATACCAGGAGATTTCCAATTATGCAATCTGCCTGTTATATGTGTGATATCAGCCTCAGTAACTTCTACGAACTCCATTTCATCTATTGCTTTCCATTTTGTTTCTTCTTCTGTTATCCATGCTGCTTCGTCATTGTGTCGTGCTTGTTGTTCCCAAATACTAGCCCAATATGTTTCTAATTGTTCTTTTGTAGGTTGGGTAGGCGTGTCTGTGTTAGTGTCGTAATGTGTGTCAGTGTTTGGTTTGTTTAAGTTTCTATAGAATATTTTTTCATTGGTGGCAAATATAGCGTTATCATTTTTGCGCTGTTGAGCTTTTTTATATCTTCTGAGCCTATGAACTTTAAGGGCTAACTTTTGTTTTATGGTGTCTAAGAACTCCTCTGGTTTTCTATTGTTATTCTCGTGCCTTGTGTGAACCAAATGGGTTCTAAATATAGCCTCGACTCTCCTTACTACTTTACTTGATCTATTGTTGTTAATGTATTGTGTAAGTCTACCAATGTCTGCTCTTAATTGTTCTATGTCTTTTTCTAGCCTCTGTTGCCATGCTGGTTTGATATTTTGTTTTGGTCTTTGGTTTCCCGTGTTTTGTGTGATTTTGAAGTTAAGTTCTTCAGATATGACTACTGCTGTGCAATATATAAGTGTGTGTATATCAATAAGTTGTGTTTCATCGGAAATAAATTGGTTTAGTATGTTTTCATTAAATAAGTTAACCAAACGAAAAAGATTAGGGCTATATCGAAGTTTAGGTAGCTTTGGTCGAATTGCTGGATCCATACCAGAGTATTGTGATAGGGTTGTTCTGAATTTGTCATGTATTTCTTGGATGTATGTATCTGTGGTTGGATTATGATTTTCGACGACTAAGGTCTCAATATCATTTTCTAGCGTAAAGGTTATGTATTCAGTTTGTGTAGATGTGTGTGATGTTTGCGTGTTGGCTTGCAATTGATTGTATAGTTGAGATTGAATATTAGGTTGTGATTGGGTATTTAGTTGTGTTTGTGGTTGTTGGGCAATATCAGTTAGGTTTTCTAATAGTGGAGTAGTATTATCATCTGCTTGTAGTTGTACTCGTATATCCTCTTTTAGTTGGTCTATTATTGCTTGAGATAAGAGTTTATTTCTAACTATAGCTCTTCTCTGATCTGAAATTCTTTGTTCTGATACGGTTATCTCAGGGTACTGTTGTGTAAAAAGTTCATGCAATTGTTTTCTGTAGGTGGTCATGTCGGTTTCTAATTTCGTGATATAAAAGTAGGTTCGCATGATAAATAGATTGACTTCTTTGCTCCATCTCATGCGAACTCTTGCTTTTCCAGCCTTGGTGGACGCGGGTAAGAAGGTGGATACCCCCCGCGCAGCATTCAAGGTCGGAGTGGGTGAAACTGTATTTAAAGTAATAATGGGGTGTGTTGAAAGTGTTGGCGACGATGATATTGATGGTGATGATGGCCTCGAAGGCGTGTATGACACTGTGCTTGGACTATACGGTTCTACAGGGGTGTCTGTCCTGTCCGTCAGTCTGTCACCATCGTCAATGATTTCGGCTGTAGTATCTTTGTCGGTGGGAGCCCGCCTGTTCAACTCCTCACCGCTGACGGTTCGCATGCTGTGACACCCAGCGTCAGCTCCAGGTGCGCCCCGGCGATCACCCCCGGGCAGCGGCCCTATACGTTTATTTTTAGAACGTGTCTCCATTTTTTTTATGGGTTTCCAGAGCCACGTTAGCCACGCCAGTAATTTCTCATTCGTGTGTCCGCCCCCCACGTGATTAGATGGTCAATCAGGACGTGTGGTTGTTTAGGGGGCTTATTATTATTATTATTATATTATTATTATTAATTATTAATATTATTAATTATTATTATTATATTATAGTAAGGAAGTAAGGATTACTAGCTTTTGCCCGCGGCTTCGCTCGCGTTTACTTCGGTAGCGCCTTATTGATTTGTAATAGCAACGCTAAGTTTTCCCGTTTCGTCCCTCTTTCTCCCTCATATCCCACTCTTTTTTTAAAAAAAATAGCCTATGTCCGTCTCCTGGTTCCCAACTATCTCTGTACCAAAATTCATCAAAATCGGTTCAGCCATTAAAGCGTGAAGAGGTAACAAACAAACAAACAAACAAACTCACTTTCGCTTTTATAATATTAGTAAGGATGTTGTAGGTAGAATGTCACTGTTTCGCTGTATGAAAATTGTGTTAAGTTAGATGGTTGCGTATGACCACCGAACATCGAAGACGGATAAGCATAACTAAAAAAAACGATTTTTGAGTTGTCTCAGTTTTAATCTAGGTGTGTTAAAGGATGATCACACACAAGCGTTTGTCCCGCATCGCAGGGTTGCGTTAGATTACCAACCAGATCTTATATCATCGACGTAGATACTGTAGGTAAGCTTTACCCAATCAACCTGTTTTATAAACAGATTACAAACAATTTCGATGCTCAATACCCACAACCCTCAACACCTCAGCTTCTCGTTAACAGGCTCAAAACTATTCGCCAAAGTTAATATTCACACCAAATTCGACAGATGACAACTTGCAAACAAGTTTGATTGCCAATTACATTCACATAATATACACGTTAGAACTTGTGGTCGACTTATTTCGAAGTCGACAAGTTTGTGAAATCAATTCGAGATGAGATTCCGTTTACAACCCTCATCTAAACATTGAAGGTCGGTAAGTACAGAAGACTTCACGGGTCGGTGGTAAAACTGACCTTGAGTCAGGTCGTAGTTTCGATTAGGAGGAGGGCCGACAATGCTCTCTTCCGCTCCCCATAAAATGGCCTGCTGACAATAAATAAATAAATATCTTGGGACAACTCACACACGGCTGTTCACTCAGATCCAGCCTGTCCCTTGCTGTCCCTCAGCGACGCCCTAAGCCGAGGCTCGTACCCCACAGGGGGTGCCCTTAGAGTGTAGTCGCTTAGTTTATAAGTTTATACCCTGGCTGGAGGTCTTAATTTTTAAGGCACCCACAGGATTCGCCCGGTTAAGCAGACGACAACCTCCTTGGTTGAACTGCGAGATGCCATTCATAAAAAAAAAAAACACACACGGCTATCTGATCCCAAGCTAAGCAGAGCTTGTGTTATGGTAACCAGACAACTGATATACATACTTATATAATTTATAAATACATACATATTATAGATAAATCACACCCAGACACAGAACAAACAATCATGCTCATCACACAAAGTTTGTCCTGGGTGGGAATCGAACCCACGACCTCCGGCTCAGAGTCAGGGCCACTAACCACTAGACCAACAGGCCCGTCAATGGACTTGGGGAAGTCTGTTGTCCAAGCATATAGACCTGAGCTGGTGTTTCGGCGCGCCTCTCATAAAGAATGACAGGGAGAGGAGTAGCTCACTCCTCCCCTTTACCTGAGAAGTGGTTTGCCGCAAGCAAACCGTCACTGCTGGAGTGATTGTGTAGAATGCGATTGTGTCCCCGCACCCCAGCCAGAAGTGACGAGAAGGAACACCGTGCGGTTTTAGGCAGTAGGAGTCTGACAGACCATCTCCGCCATGGCGGGGGGACATCCATCGAGGATTTCCACACATAATACTTCTTTTGCCTCTCTATCAACATCAATTTGAGCCCTCAATCTTTCACATATTTTTTGTCCTCCTCACATGTCCATCTTCTTCACTGCCCACCATTCCGATCCAAACATTACGATAGGTTTAGTCATCCGTTGGTTGTTCCAGTCATCGTACGATGATCCAGTGTAATGCATAGTCTAACGAGATACCGAAGATTGTAACAGGGGGAAATTCTGGAAAATCTGAAATTACCGCTTTAGCAGTATCATTACAGCTGATGTCAGTAGACAAATGACAGCGTGACAGGGGAGAATAAAAGAAGACGACCTCAAGTAACATGATCATGAATTAAGATGAACATGGCAAATTAAGTCGCAAAGGTACAATAAGCAAATAGTCGCAAAAGAAAAAAAGATCAATCATGGCTGCTCAATATCATCAATGGCTTTATTTTTTGCTGATGGGAAATCATCAAATAACTTCCCCCGCTCTGGGCGGAGCGGGGGAGGAGTGTCAGACTTATACCTACTGACTAAAACCCACCCATGTTCCTTCTATTGCCCTCTATGTTCCGGGGCCGCGGTATCTCTTTCGAACAACCCGCAACCCCGGCTCTGCTGACATCTCTTTGAGGCGCGCGTGGGACACTAACGCGCTGTCGACACGGCCTGTCGTCAATAGACGGACAGACGGTGAGCTACCTATCGCCCACCGTCCACAGGCCCGCATCTACGGTGGCCGGGAGTCGTCTTGCAGCGCCCGACGCCCGGGGCGTCTCCCGAGGTGGCTGGGTTGGTTCAAACCAACCCAGCCGGTGAGCTCCCCATTGCTCACCGTCCACAGGCCCGCATCTACGGCGCCCGGGGCGTCTCCCGCGGCGGCTGGGTTGGTTCGAGGTTCTCTCCCCCAAACGCCCGGCCACCTCCTTCGCTAGCATGAGAAGGAGGAGACCGCTTCCTATTCCCTCTCGCTCCAGACCATGGACTGCACCAGGGCCGGACGCGAGAGATCGCCGACGCCGATCGCCTCCACGAGTGCACGGTGGTGCTTCGCCCAAGTTGTGCAGACCACCACTGTGTGCTCCATCGTGTCCTCCGGGCGATCGTCACAATGGTGACACCCGGTCGTTTCCTCCCGCCCGATTATGTGCAGGAACCTCCAAAAAACTCCACCTGCCATCACCGAACCTTCCTAACTCCATTTGAGTGCTATTTCTAACTACTTCTTTAAATAATTCAGCCAGTACGTCGATTGTCCCTATTAAAAACTGAAATTTAAGAAAACTTGTTCGACGTGAACTTTCTTAACCTTCTAGAAAGTGGGATGTGTAAAGCGATCACTAAAATAAAAAAAATATTTCAAACATTTATTTTTTCACGATGTTTACGAAAATATTTTTAAAAGCATTGAAACTGAAGATAAAACTAATTGCGAAGTTGCCATAAAACGTAGACCAGGAGATAGTTCACATGGCAACAGACTCCAAAATATTCTAAAAAAAGTATTACCTATTGTGAATAAATTGTAATGAAAAAAAATATGTTGCTATGATCGTCGACCCGGATTGCCAGGACAGAAACATGGTTTTGGACACGCTGATTTCGGAGGAGGTCCTGATCCATCATTGACTGTTTGTTTCATCTGAAGCATTAGCTGCTGTATCTGATTCGTGAGTTGCCCAACAGTATTACACATTTCTTCGACCACATGCATTGGAGGCATTAGGCCTTTGGCAGCACCAGCTGTCCTCGATTGATAGACTCCGTAGTCCCCAGACATATCGTTCGTTGATGAACATCCAGAAGGACACTTTGGCAGTATCGGGTTGGCGTCACACCCGTCAGGCTTACACGGCGGTATAAGTGGTGGTGGATCAGGGTTGGTTGCTAAGCGTGGACTACCGTATTCTTTACAGTTATTTTTTCCACATTTATTAAGAGCGCATGGGGGTGGCGCGCACATGGGCTTTGGGGCATGTTTCGGGTCGTTGATTGGACACTTGTAGTTATCACATTTTGGAGGTCTATTTGCAGGACACATTGAATTTGTGCAACTGTAAGGCGTGTCGGTCCTGAATTCTTTCGGCTGAGATGTTTTGCAATCCGGGCAGGGGCACGTTACCTTGATGATACCGGCTTTTATATCTTTAATTTTACCAGGAGTGTAGTTCAGGCAGCTGTAGTGCACCCAACATTGACAGGCGCCCTGGCATTGTAAGCCAGTTTTCTGCGTTACCACTCCTAGGCAAATCTTACACGGATTTTTTACTTTGTTGCATTTTTTTGACATTGTGATTAGAAACTTATTAAACCTTTTTTGAAAACAGTTACCATGGTTGATGTTTTAGGCTTCTGTTTTAAATAAATTATGATATTTTCTAGCGGGCATCGTGAATTTTTTTATGTTAATTTTTGACGTTGACATTGTACGTATTCTTTTTCTTTCTTTTGCTTTCTGTCTAACTTAAGTCTGTCACGTATAATATTGACCTCGTTGGAGTCTTGAAGTATGTACCTCTGTCGTATTATTCTACTCTGGTTGAATTCTTAGGCCAAGTCCAGTCCTTAGACCTTGACCTGCCCGAGACCTTAGTAAAGCGCGATAATTACATTAAGTAGTTCGATGTTTGATTGGCCGACTATAATTTCAAAATGCTGCACTGCGTTTCGCGGGTTCAATTTCCGCACGGAACAAATATTTGTATAACCTGCAAATAGTTGTTTTGGGTCTGGCTGTTTGTGTATGTGAGTTTAAATGTTTGTAAACGACAAACATTTAAACTGACAACAACCACGATACAGGAGAAATTCCTAGTGTGGGGCAAAGTTCAAATCGACTGGTGGCAAGGATGACTGATAGACCAAATCTTAATGAAAATGCTTTGGTAGACATAGACTTATTGTTACCAGTTACCATTTTAACAACAAATGTAAATTGAAACTGACCTACTACGTTCTAGCGGTCTGTTATTACAACAATTGCAGTTGCGGCAAACTTCTGCATTATATTGTAAAAGGGCAGCTGCAGATATTGTAATGCTTGAAAAAAACAACGGTCTCATCACTTGCGGATTGTTTGTCAAGAAACGGAAAGTGATTTTGTCAGCAAACAAAAATTTCCAAAAGTATGCTTTGTTTTTTAACAGCAAACGAAAATTTCGTCGACTAGTCGCTATGACAAACCTACTACTAGTGTAGGTATATGCAAAGCCATCAACTCATGAAGGAGACGGTTGACCGCAAGCGTCAGTGGTGTATTGATTGTGGATGACAGTAACTGCAAGAGACAATATAGTTGCGACTTTATATGCGAACGTGTCCTCGCTATCTTCTATGGGAGCGTAATTTATTTTCTGTTAATTTATTTTCTGTGAAAAAAACTTGATGGCTAGTGATATAAAGATTAGTCTTATCGCTCTTTAAAGTTACAGCCAATGACGGTAGCAATACACGATCGCCCGAACTATTAAGAGTCGAGGATCTCTTCCTCAGACGTACAGACACCTCCTTCACTAGAATGGCTGCTTCGAAGAAGGAGGTGTCTGCTTCCCATTCCCTCTCGCTAAGGAACATGGACTCAGAGCCGAAGGCGAGAGGTTGCCGCCGCCGATACACCGCCACAGCCGTGCTCCGCTCAAGTGTGGCAGACCGCCACAGTTTATTCCACAGTGTTCTCCAGATGATCGTCACAATGGTGACACACGGGGGTTTCCTCCTGCCCGACTATGTGAAGAAATCTCCTAAAACAATCGTGTCTGGTGAGGACCTACGTCGCGGTAGGCGAAGACACCGTGGCGCCTCGCAATAGCTGGTCTACCATAGCGATTATGTTTGCTTTAGACCATTAATTTAAACTAAAAAATACTTGAGAAACTCTTTATTCTGTTTTGTCTGACATATTATTTTTTGCTAATTTCCTTAATTCTCCACTATTTTGTTTATCTTGCAGATTAACTCCTTTATTTGACTCGACAGCATTCCGACTGTACCACTCATTTCATTCAGAGCATTTACCATTGCTCTCTGGTCTTTCCCTCCTTCTTCTTCAGCACATTCTATTTTACCTGAAATGGAGAAAGTTGTTGAACATAGGACAGTGACAATGTAAAAATTATGTTGATGAAAACATAACTTGATTAAGAAAACACAACGGTATATCAATTAATTATTTTGATTCTGAATCTAAGTAAATCAAATAATCAAGAGGGGTTGGAAATTTTTGTATGAATCGTGTTCTGTCGATCTGCCGCCATGTTTTTTTAATTGTATGTTGGCATACCAAACAATTCAAAACCCATCTGATTACCGTGACACTCACATGGTTAAAACAAATCAGTTGCTACAAAAAATATAAAAATCGGCCCATGTATGGTAGTATCTAAAGCGCCGCAAAAAACAAACATACATAAAATATACTGATTAACACATTACCCCTTCTTTGCGTCGCATGTTTGGGTAAACAGACTGGTAGATTAAACACACTCATGTCATTTTCCTGCCATACAATCATCCTCATTTACTTGGGGTCGAAGTAGAATGGTGTTCTTCTCTCATCATTCTGTATTAGAGGTCATATTAGCTGTAGTTACCCGCTTTCTAAAGCGTCGTCCTATTTGGCTATCGATCGTAAGATGACAGTATGAGTTTTCGTTGTGTAATGAATTCAAATTTATAGATGTCTTCAGAATATCTTAATTGAAGTTTGCAAGCTATTGCGTGAGCACAGGTAATGTTATTTTGGCCATTTTCATCGCACGATGAAAACTCGTCGTACGCGCCCTGCCATTTAGGACGACGGATAACTTTTTAATATGTCCACACATTCCTTCTACCGTTTTTGTAGTCATCCCCTGTTCCCATAGCTTGCAAGATAAAAATATAAAACAGGTTAAGGTTCAGGAGGCAGGGAACTTACGTGGTGGTGGACACTCAGACGAACTGTTGCTACCGGAACAGGGCACATCGACTACCCTTCGGCAACTTCTCTTAGGCACCTTAACAGGTTTGCAGTACGAAGGATTAAATGTTTTCGGGATTGGTGAACACTGAGCACTTGGAATTCGAGCAGGGCATGCTTTCCAAGGATCTTCTGCTGCATCGTCACTGCATGACCTAGTTGAACACGTCATGTCTTGCCGTCTTTTTCTATTCGAGGGACATTCCTCTATTTCACACTTAACTGGACCCTTGGCGTTTCCTGGACATTTCTGGTTCGAGCATGTATAAGGAGGGTTTGTCAAATACTCTTTTGCCTGACTTGTTACACAATCGGGACACGGGCACATTACTTTGATTATACCGGCTTTGATATCCGAAATCTTCCCTGGTGTGTAGTGGAGGCATTTGTAGTGGGCCCATTTTTTGCAAGCACCTTGGCATTGTAATCCATTCCTATTAGTTACTTGGCCAAGGCAGTATTTGCAAGGATTCTTGACAATACTGCATTTGGACTTAGATTTGTTACTCATTGTATCTTATTGGCTTACCCAAGACAGTTGGATATCATTTTGGCTACCTAGGTATTGATGTTGGTTACATTTTCACTGTTAGAACTTTATGAACGGATGGTACTGTGATGCATTTTTGGTTAATTTGTGCCCATGTTCTAATATTCTTCAGCTCTTGACAGTTTTGATTCGTGAAGATTATACCAAAGAGTAGAATACTTACAGCGATCAAATCTACGCATCAGGGCTTGTAATTTTTTTTGACAATAGTTATCATTTCTCTATTTCTAACTTCTTACAAAAAGAACTTTTTGTGTGTTTGAAAGCAAAAATCGCTGCACTTTCTTATTATAAAAAGCTAATATCGTGCCAAGATGACAAAAGCGTAGCAGTGGAACAGTACGATGATAGTTCCAAGAAAATAATTATTAAATCATAGTTTAACACAAGGCTAGGCAGTCAATTTGGCGTGACTTTAAACTGTTTAACGAAAATAATAATCATTCAACAACCACAACAAAAGAAACAAATTGTTTTACGACAGCAAACAACGAGTTTCTGTTTGACCCCAACTCGCCAGATATAAACCGATGACGTGGCCTAGGGCAGAAAAACCCGGTTCGACCAAATTTTAAAAGAGATATAAGTTATTTTCCGTCATTCCGTGTTGCAGTCTAATGACCAAAAGACATATTTTTCATTTGATAAAAAAGCGTAGTGTAGTTCCATATACATTTTAATCACGTTGCTTGGGTAATTTTGATAACTTTAAATATCAATGGAGTCATTCTCCATTGATATTTAAAGTTATCAAAATTACGAGCGACAATAATTTCTGTGAGACTATACCATAACCAAAAGACAGAACTTTATTTACAAAAAAAAAACGGTAGTCACCCTCTGAAAAAAATGGTAGGTATTTGTTAAAATTTGATTTTTAAAGTACCTAAACCGTATGGAAAGAAAAACTGATAAAAGAAGATTTGGTTTGAATTCAATTTGTGAGTGTCAATTATTATCAAAAAACATTTAAAAATACAAGAACAGTAGCACTGGTATATCGTAACAGGGTCCGGTTGGAGTGTAGCCTTAGGGGCACTATGGGGTGAGGACTTAGAAAAAAATTCTTTACTTTTTTTTTTTCGTTAATTAACCAATATTATTGCAGTATCAGGTTAATCCATAGAAACCGTTTAGGTTTAGATAAAGAAAACGAAAAAAATATTTTATGGACATGGTTTACGACTAGAGCAACGATTTCTTTCCTGAAAAGATTTTTGTCCGAACTAGGTACCATTTTGGAAATATAGATCATTTTATAAAATTAAAAAAAAAGTCTCAGGCTTATATCTCGGAAACGGTGCGTCCTAGGGCCATACGTCTTAGAACGTAAACGGTTTCTATGATTGAGATTAACCTAATACTGCAAAAACATTGGCAGATTAGAAAAAAAAAATGAAAATTTTTTTAAGTCCAAAAAAAATTTTTTTTCGTTTTTTTTGCTGCTCATAGTGCCCCTAAGGGTATACTCCAACTCCTACAACTCCGCCCCTAAGATGACCCACTGACCCAGGGTCCAAGCTACCTGCAGTCAGAGCAGCTCCAGAGAGAGGAACCTCCTAACGATACGAGCCGTGTCCAGGAGTACCGCTTTCTGTATCAAGCCCTTGATCCAGCCTTCTAACGAAAGCTTCCTCAGGTGTTAGTCGAGGCTCTTGGCAATTAAGCCATTGGCAGATACGACTATCGGAACAATGATCGCTGAGTCCACATCCCACATGTTAACAACCTCGCAAGCCAAGTTAATATTGAATGACAATTATTATCAGGAAATGATAATTATTATAATTGACAAGTTTTAAGAGCAGTTTTTGTTGCCATGTATAACGATACACTGTAGAGTATGACGGCGAATGAACGAGATTTAAATCTATAACGTTTATTGTCTTATGGCCAATGTACTTTGACAGAATACGCCAGCTCTGCAGTATATTCCTCAATGAACAACCACGATCATAAATCATTGAACAAGCGCAAGATTGAACGCTTAAGGTGTTCTAACATTGTTAAATGTAAACTGGAATGTTAACTGCGTTGTCTATGATCCACGAGTAGTTGTCAAACTGCTGACATTGACAGCTAGTGCAATTTGAGGTTAAATTCCAATTAATTTTGTTAGGTTATTCTGATTTAGACGAATCAAATAAAATACTATAAACTAAAATGCCGTTCATGAAAGGAAGAGCACCTATTCGACGTACACTTAACTACTTGAATGCCGGCAAACTAGTATTAAAAGACAAAATCAAGATATTCTCAGTGGCTTACAATATAAATGGGCAAAACAATCTTGGGGCAAAGGAGTTCGTTTTCTGGTATTTGCCGCAAATTCAATACAAAAACCCTGATGTCCAGGTAGCAACGTTAAAGAATCTTACTCCTTCACCATTCATTAAGTGTTATTTCGAAGATGGAAGAAAGATTTTAGTTGATGTTGACAATAAGTCTAAAGAAGAAATATTGGAACATTTAATTAATACTGTTGGTGAGTCGCTTTATTTATGTACGAATAGGTCTCTGTCCTGCCACTAGTGATTCACCTTAAAAATCCTAAAGTGAATCACTAACAGCACAAGGTGTAGCCAGCCACTTGTCAAGTTTTGACTTTCTGAACGCCATTGTCGCATTCATATGACAAACAAGCGCGTGCCCTGGGCGCCAACGACACAATTATGCCACAAAAGTTAAGGTAAAATGAGTGTCTTGGCAAGGAAATGCATTGTTCTTTTTACTGTAAGGTGCAGCGGGGCAATCTCGACAGCGGGAAATTTCAACTAATCTTAATAACTTCCACATTTTACTTTATTTGAATAAGTGCTATCTATGACCGGATAGCTCAAAAGCGATTTCATAATTCCTACATAGATGGCACTGCTAGACCCAATACTGTTTGATCGACACGGCTATTTTGTTTTCTTCTCTTTTTCTTGTTTGCACGTGCAAATTAGTGTCTCACATGTTTGCGAAAAAAAGTGGTAATTAATGTGTTTTTCTAAGATTTTCAAAGGTAAGACATTTAATTAAAGCCTATTTCATGTTTTTAGCTATTTTTTTCTGTTGTAACTTGCGTTTTAACAGCATTTTGGTGTGAGTTTGAATAACCCCACCTGGATTGTAATGGCGGCTAATTTCAACTTTTTTGCAGTTGGAATTGCCCCACCAGATTTTATATGGAAATGAACAAACACTAGTGATGTGCATGTTTCGATATCTTTTGTCGATGTAAATACTTTACAAATATTTAACTTGTAGCTATATTATTGTAATCTTTCTATTCGCAGGATCGCAACACGATTCAAATCGATGCATTTCGAGGGATTTTTCAATTTCTAATTTTTAAGAATTCAAATATTAGTTTTTAGTTGATTACCTACTTTTTATTATGACTTTTGTTAATTTTTATATTTGTTAGATTATTAATTGCTGTTTTAAAACTAAAAAAGACAGATGAATCTTGGTCCTAAATTATAAAATTGCTTAACGTTTATATGACCGATTGTAGATTTAGGACGAGGGGTGCCCTGGTTCTATTTTAAATACATATTCCTTTCTTAAAATGAAGTTTTGATTTATGATTAGTGAGTAGATATAGTACCTTTAGTAGATAGCAGACCAAAATTATTTATTGGTTTATCTATCGACTTTTTTATTACGTTCCCATCACTATTAACTATGGCGAGCAGTCGAAATTACCCCGCCTAAACCTTTAACGTGTTTTTATTCAAAAATGAGCCTAGCTGCATAAATGACAAGATTCAATTTAGATTACCATCCCTATAAAAAAACTCTGCAACTGACTAACATCAAGCTAAGCGCTCTAGAAGAGAAATTATAATTCATAGTTGAAATTGCCCCACGGAGGGGGAATTACAACTATTTTTGCCTTTTTTGACAAAAACACATTTTTAAGCCTATCTATTGAATATTTTTCAATATGAGTTTGTAAAAATAATACACAGATAATGACTCTGGAGCGTCAATACATTACATTTTTAATAAAACTATATCATCTAATATTTTTATACCTTCAAAGTTGTGGTTTAGGTTTTACCAGTCGAGATTGCCCCGCTGCACCTTACCTGTATTCTAAATTCAAAAAGGATTTTGTTAAAAAATAAGCAGTTACTTTAGAACTCAAAGATTGTACACAATTTAGTCCTTGCTTTTTTACAGAGTGTACAAAAATACTATATTAGAACTGTTCCCACACATTAACATTCATTCTTTTAATTTACAGGAAAATCAAAGGACATACTAGAACAAGAATCAATAGCTGCGGAAAAGAAAGATAATCCTGCCAACTTCGGTATAGGTTGTGAACGACCATGCCTCTGTGAAGTCTATGGCCAAGTTCCTTGCCCCGGTGTGGTACCACTTCCAAAGTTCATGAGAGGAAAGTTCAAAAATGCTACTGATTAGGATAGTCTAAAGAGTTTGAATTTGAAATTGTTAATATTTGTTAGACTATAATGCCTAAAGTATATAATGTTTTCAATGCTAGGACACAGGCCTCTCCATGGAAGAGATAGCAGCGTTAGTCCAACATGTGGGCCAGTACATTGGCATACAAATGTTATACTTGTTCGACCTGTTGTTTATATGTCATGCTCATTTCCTAAATATGTTTGCATCACCGTTTTAAGAGAGTGCACCTATGCCTGCACATGCACTTGTGTACTACAATATCTCTAGCGCCGATGAAAACGGTCAGAAGGACTATCACTTCAATCTAAAAAGGAATTAGTAACATATAATTCGACAGTTCCTACATACATAAGGTTAAGCAAAAAACCGAGGTTTACAGGAGAGCGTAATTTGTGTTCAACACGCCTTAGAAATAATTCTATGAGCAATAGTAAATATTTTCTTTCTACAATATTTTAACAGTATCGAGAGCTTTATAATGCTATTTACACATAAGTATTTTGTTTTTTACGTTTTATTGGAAAAATTGATAGATGGCTGTTTCTATGACACTAATTCGTTGTATTTATAATACTTGTTCTCTTTTATGATTTCTAAAAAAGGTAAATAAATTAAATTTAAATCGTATGTCAGCATGTGCGCATAGATAATCTAAAGCCAATGATACAATAAAAAAAATGCCATTTTCGAAATTATTTTATGTACGTAGGGACCGTCGAATTCAATTCATGGTAATCAAAACTATTGAAATGACTAGGGTAAGAGAACAGTGTTTATCTATGTATATCATCATCTGCCTAGCCTTTTCCCAACTGTGTTGGGGTCGGCTTCCAGTCTAACCGGATGCAGCTGAATATCAGTATTTTACATGGAGCGAGTGCCTATCTGACCTCCACAACCCAGTTAGTACTGGGTAATACGATACCCCTTGTTAAGACTGGTTGTCAGACTTTCGGGACTCTGACTACCTGTAACGACTGTCAAAGATCTACAAATGACAGCCGGGACCAACGGCTTAACGTGCTTTCCGAGGCACGGAGGAAACTCGGTATGTAACGGGTGGTCACCCATCCACAGACCAACCTAGGTAAGCGCGGCTTAACCGAAAGATCGACCCGAGCGGCTGCTATTATTATGTATATATACCTATATATTTATTTATTCTAAAAGGTATCAAATCCAATACAAAAACACAAATAAAAATAATTATAAAATACATAAAAAAGAATGTTCCATATTACAAAGAATGAGAAAACCTGGACTTATATCTAAAATAACCAACTTGTCATGACCAAGGGTAGTGATCAATGCTTGTGCTTTCTCTGTATGAGGTAGCCTTTGTTCAGCATTGGGACAGTTATAGGCTGTTAAAGTATTACAAAAAAGGAAGTGGAAGTAATGGGATAGGCTTTTGCCCATGAGAAAATCAATACTGCTAACTATTTGTTTACAACAATGATAACATAATAACTAAAATAAAATAGTTGCAGTCAAAAGGTTTAGTATCAAAATATGTAATATAAACCTTTTTATTTATTTAAAAAATGGTTTCTTAGCCAAAACTATTATTATATTTTAACAATTTTTAGAGTTATGTCATTAGAGTTGCAAACAAAGAACATAATATTAACACTTTCAATGCTGTAATGTTAAGTATGTAGATAGTTACTAAGTAGTCAATTTATATTATAATAAAACATGATTTAATTATCTTTTTTTTTATTTTATTCAAATGATATTCAATACAGTATAAATAGGTTTCACAATTATTACACATTTTTTTTTATGGATGGATGGGCTATTATCAAATAACTTCCCCCACTCTGCCTAGAACCCACCCATGTTCCTTCTTTTGCCCTTCATGGCCCGGGGTCGCGGTATCTCTTTTCACACTTAAACTAACATAACATCACAATAAAAAAAAATGTATAATTTCACATCTTGCTTTGCCGAAATAGTGTTCAAAATTATTTATTTTTTTAAAGCTGCTAATACCCTATGATCTATAAGTACTGTCACACTCACAAGCATTCAATTCATATGATGCAATTTAAGTTCATTGCTTTCAGATTATTTTTTTCTGCAGCACCAAGCCCATATTGTTTTTCACTATTCTGCCAGCGTCTGGTACCACTGTTATCTTACCCCTGATTTTAGCAAAACTGTCAAAATGATTTGTTTCACTTTTTAACCTCAAATAACCTTAATTAACATTGAGATAATGGTGCCGAAGTTTTTTTGCTTTTGTATCGCTGTCAAATTGATCCTTAAGTTTCCTGGAATAAGGATCAAAGGAAAAAAAACAGAAACTCTCTGTTGCGTTATGAAAACGTATAATCTTTGATGTGATAGGCCATTAATGCAGCGGCGATATAGTGCATATTCTGAAAGGCACGAAAAGTCCTTGCGTTACTGTGCTCGAAGAGTTGTTTGTCCACTTCAGCTCCTCTGGGACACGTGTGGAGGAATATCCAGGGACAACGTGTTTTGGCGTTTATATCCTGAAAAGTAGGCGAACATCTTATTCCGAGAAAAGGAAAATGATTCTTTGCTTTCTTTAAAAACGGGATTTTATATTTTTTTTGTTTTTCTGAAATTGGACGATTAAATGTATACAATATATAGTAGGACAGTACAGATTGCAAAAAAAAATATGTTCTACTGAAAACTGGGACAAGATTGTTGTTTTGATTAAAATAGTTGTGAAATGTTTTCAAAAACGAAAAGGGGGACATTCTCAATGTGATTTGAATTTGGAGAGAGGCTTCAAATGAGAACGGCTCAAAAGCTTTCATCGTTTTCTTTAAAAAAAATCGGTAAAAATGATTTTCCGAAGATTGCCTTACTCGTAGTGCCTCTGAAAAAGCGATTACTTTCTGGAGTCTTGCTTGTTTTCAGTAGGTACTGCTGTCGCTGCAGCTTATCGTTGGGTCTGCAGGTTGTTATTGGGTGTTTACTTTTCAAAAACCCATTAAGATGTTAAAATTTTATTTATTTGTCTCACCAACAATTGAATACACAGTATCAGTTTAGGGAATACATCGAATAAACTTATAAACTAGTTTACCAATTTCTTACAGGTAAGCATTGCACATCATGCATTATATTAATGTTCATTGAAGCTGAGTGCATAGGTAGATACTTAGAGTTAGACGAGTTCTAAGGTTTTTGTCAATATAGAAGATGCATGATACAGCCTTCTGCACGGAAATGCGAAAATAAGGACGCCATGCAACCATAAAATTTTAGACAACATGTGCTCCTATCCTCTCCCCGGCGGCGGGGGATTTTCCGTAGATGTTGACTCGACTACACACAGCGGCAAAGTGTAATTATTAATCTTACTTTAGCAGTAAGCGTAAACTCCTGAAGTTTGTTTTTTTTCTTGCATGTTGGGCCTGCTATAATGACGGATGCATCGGTTAAAACTGTGCCCACATCCAGGCACTGCTGTGTTGTCGTGGTGGATTTTTCCGTCATCTCTTTGCTGGCTTTCATAAGAAGCGGAGTGACAGGACATTCCTGAGAATTATATTTTTGCTTTTTAGTAGGTATTTTCTTATATGATGGTGAAATATGATGTGGTTAGAAAGGAGGTCACTACTGAGATGCCGAGTAATAGGGAAGTATGGAAGTGATAATTATAAATGACGTTTATTTTGCAACTAGGTTTTTACAAACACACAGTGAGGCCGTTGTTTCGTGCCCGACTACTATGAGAAGAAACAGCCGAAACAAACTCAGATGTCACAGTCTCTTTTAAAGACCAAATAAAAATCTTGGTCAACTTCCCATGCAGATTAGTGTCTGAGATGGTCTTTTAAAAATGAACCACAGATTTGAGTGAACCTGACCAGTCAGTGCAAGCATTTGTCAGTTATTGTTTAGCTCGACTCATAACTCAAGGAGCTCAACGACACGACGAAAAATACCAAAAAAAAACTATAACTGTGCTGTGTGTTTATTTTTTGTTTTGTTTATTATTATTATTTTTTAAATACTTATTTTGTTTTACTGTTTTGGCTTTCTTTCTTCTTCCTAAAAAAAACTTTAAAGTTTTATTTAACCACTCAAGGACCGCCATTATTTACGTCAACTATCCGTCAAGCACCGCCGGGCGGGCTCTTATCGGAAGCGTAATCTGATTTTAAGATTTATCTTTATTACAAATACAGTTTTAAATCGATCGGGGTTTGGTGGCACAAATTTGTGCCAGCGGGGCTCAACGGTAATACTTGTTTACTGGCACGTTTTTGTGCGGCTGGGGCTCTAGAGGTTAATGCATTTTTCGGTTTCTGATTTAGCTGGAGTGTTCCAACTATGTATAGTTTGGATGATAATGGTTAGTAATGTAATTTCAAATCCAATATGGCGGACTTCCAAAGATGGCGGACTGGTTTATAGGGAGCGATAGAAGAACAGGGTGTATGTATAACTCTTCATCCCTTATAGATAAGGGAGGATTCTCCTACCAGACGGGAGTCGTGTCTGGTGGGCCACTGCCTCACAGTCGTTGTCAGGTTCGCGTATAGTTTTAACTCGCGGATAACTCTGCTTGGGAGATGTAGAAATACGTTGTTAGTTCTTCAGTGGTTGCATAGATGGCGCTGTAGTACTTTTTGCCATGTTCAGAATTGTGTCTCTACAAGTTATTTTTTTATGCATTGCCAAAATATGGGTATCGAATGAAAGGGTTTTTTAAAGAATAATTTGAGATATAAAATACCTTAATCTAAAGCGTGATTTTAGAACTATAGGTACTGCCATATATTTTTAGTGCAAAAAAAAACGAAAAATCTTACCTTGCAGCAACATTTGAATCTAATATTAGCTCCAAGCATAGGCATTAATAGTAAATAGGAGTTCAGAACTGGATGTGGAGGCCCCACCCATGCAATGTTTAGACCTTGAATTTTACCAAATTCTTCCTGAAAACAATTTAAGTACACCAGATGTTATTGGGTTTTTATCAGGAGCAGCCATGAAGTCTGGATTTGTGTCCGGCTGATAGGCCATATCTGTACAACCTTTTGGGGACAAGGCGTGAAACTCACGTGAACCAGGTGGATTTCATGTGCAACAGTCGCATATTTGCAACTCCGAGTTTTTTTTTAAATCGTTGCCCCACACTAGGAATGTCTTCTGTATCGTGGGTGCGTTTACAAACATTTAAACTCACATACACAAACAGTCACACCCGGAACAACTACCTTTAAGTCGTGCAAATATTTGTTCCGTGCGGGGATCGAACCCGCGACACGCAGTTCAGCAGTCGATCGCTCAACCACTGCGCCAACCTCTTCGCGGCGTGTTATTGTTTCGTAGAGTTCTTGAAATTTGAATTAAGATATGAAAAGGCAACATAATAGTTATTTCTTACTAACTTTTGATAGTGGCATTACTATTCTGAATCGGATCAGTAGACCCCTACCATCCAAACTTCCAAACTTTACTTCTTTTATAATATTAGTAAATCATCTGCCTAGCCTTTTCCTAACTTTTTTGGTCCCGGCTTCCAGTCTAACCAGATGCAGCTGAATATCAGTAATTTACATGGAGCGACTGTCCATGCGACCTCCAGAACCGAGATAGTACTGGGTAATTCGATACCCCTTCGTAAGACTGGTCAGACTTTGACCACTGACTACCTGTAACGACTGTCAAAGATCTACAAATGACAGCAGGAGCCAACAGCTTAACGTGCTTTCCAGGAAACTCTGTATGTAACGGTTGGTCACAATGGTCACCCATCCACAGACCAACCTAAGCAAGCGTGGCTTAACCTAAAAATCGACCCGAACAGCTGCTAATATTTAGCTACAATCTTCTCTAATATAATATTAATACATAGATTGACAATATTAAAATGCAAAGTCGTTTTGGCACTAGATTGATATTTAGAAGGTTGCTGGTGGACAAAAAAAACAAAATGGCTGCGCTAGCTCGGAAAATGGCCACATCCAACAGATACTTTACCATTATAGTCATGACAGTAGCTAGAGATAAAATACTGGCGTGTGTCCTGGACTGCATACACAAGACAGGAACCGATGACTTGTCCGCAAAACGCTGAAGGCACTGATGTGTTTTAGTCGACACAAATATTATGTCCGCCATGTCTGAGAATATTCTGGAAATAAAATCAGTAATGTACAGACGCCTGCACATCAGGTTACACTCTATACATATCTATAACTACGACGTGCCATAGAGTGTTAGAAAGAAAGTATGCTTGGCATGATTGGTGGAGTTTTTAGCGTTTCTAAAATTGACCAATCGTTGCACATACTTATTATTGGAAGCCAATTATGATCTCAAAAAAAAAAAAGCCACACCCCCTTGTCTATGCGCGTTCGCAAAACTGCTCCCGAGTTGACCCGATCTTTCACGAAATTAAACGAAAGTCTCTCGATCACAAATCGTAGTTCGCTTCCGTTTGGTCGGCCATTACGTCATTTGGAACCGAAGTGTGTGGTGTGTTTTTTATTACTTTTAATTAATATAAATGGCGCCTCCGTTAAGTTATTTAGAAAGACAGCGCTTTCACGAAAGTCTCTCAATCACATCGTGGTTCGCTTCGTTCGGTCGGCCATTTCGTACGTCATTTGGAACCGAAGTGTGTGGTGTGTGTAATGTGATAAAATCTTATAATTAATATAAATGGCGCCTCCGTTAAGTCATTTAGAAAGACAGCGCATCATAGCGCTTCCACTGTGCGGGTGATTGTTATTTGAAGACAGACGGGCATAACCGTGAGTTATATTTTTGTTATTATAATTTTTAAATTAAAATACACTAAGACTAAAATGGAAAAAAAACGTGTGGTGTTTTCTATAGAATTTTCGAAATTAGTTTACGCTGCACGCTGTTTCAAGCGTCATTGAATGCCGTAAAAGCTTAAATTCAGAGTTATATTTAAGTAAACAGAATTCGATGAACTATAATAATTGTTTTGTTTCCATTTATGGCTGGTTTTGGTTAAAATTTCCTTTACGGGCCGTCGATTTAAGGGTCGTGGGGGGGTGAGGGGGGGAGGGGGCTACCCCCCTGTCCCACCCCCAACCCGCGGAGCCCCATGGTTATGGAGATATCCATGGTTAAAGTTTTTGAGGTTATGTTACTTTCAAACACTAATATCTATCAATTTGTACTCTAATTTCAATAGATTTATGGGGCGGGGAGGGCGAGGGTGCTAGGGGCCTACCCCCTGTACCATCCTCATCCCGCGGAACCCCATGGTTATGGAGATATCCATGGTTAAAGTTTTGAGGTTATGTTACTTTCAAATTTCTTTCAATTTGTACTCTAATTTCAATATATTTATGGGGCGGGGAGGGCGAAGGTGCTAGAGGCCTACCCCAGTACCATCCTCATCCCGCGAAACCCCATGATTACGGAGATATCTGGGGTGAAAATGTTGAGATTGGGTTAGGGTGTTTTTAGGATAGTTAGAATAAAACACAAGGAATATTATTAATCATTTATTGATCATATTTATACACATGTTTAATAGCATTTATTATTTCCTCATATGGATTTCAGTTGATAGTGACATCGGTGACCGATGATAAGAGCATAGTTTTACTCTTGGGATGAGTCCTCTCTCCTCTGCAAACTGGACACACTGATTGTAGGTTCCCAGCGGTTAAACTTTCCTTTGCGGGCCGTTGATTTAAGGGTCGCGGGGGGGGAGGGGGCTACCCCCCTGTCCCACCCCCAACCCGCGGAGCCCCATGGTTATGGAGATATCCATGGTTAAAGTTTTTGAGGTTATGTTACTTTCAAAAACTAATATCTATCAATTTGTACTCTAATTTCAATAGATTTATGGGGCGGGGAGGGCGAGGGTGCTAGGGGCCTACCCCCTGTACCATCCTCATCCCGCGGAACCCCATGGTTATGGAGATATCCATGGTTAAAGTTTTGAGGTTATGTTACTTTCAAATTTCTTTCAATTTGTACTCTAATTTCAATATATTTATGGGGCGGGGAGGGCGAAGGTGCTAGAGGCCTACCCAGTACCATCCTCATCCCGCGAAACCCCATGGTTACGGAGATATTTGGGGTGAAAATGTTGAGATTGGGTTAGGGTGTTTTTAGGATAGTTAGAATAAAACACAAGGAATATTATTAATCATATATTGATCATATTTATACACATGTTTAATAGCATTTATTAATTCCTCATATGGATCCAAGTGTTCAATCATGTTTCTCCGTCTCCATACATACTCGCACAACCATTGTGTGACATCTTGTTTGTGTTGTTCTGGCTTACTGGCTCTCTATACGTTGAGTGTGTGTCCCGTCTGGTGCCACAAACTTATTAGTTGGGTCACTATGGTTGACCCTTTTATGAACATAGCCATGCTGGGAAAGGCTCAAATAGGCTCTCCAATAATCTGTGTGGATGATGGAGCCCTCCTGTACATGTTTTTTAATCAGTGGCACCAACATTTCTGCAGGCCTATCATTGTCAGGACACACCTCCAGCCGCAAATCGTCGCTGCCGTCTTCAATCATACCAATTACCCAATGGCCCTCAATGTGTCGACCACAATTGTATTTCCTTCTTCCAAATTTGGATTCATCTATCTGTACCACCTTATTAGGGCCACCTATCTTCCCTTGGTCCCTTTGGTTTTCCAGCTCATATATAGTTATAGTCTCCCGGCAATAACTGAGTCCTCTCTCCTCTGCAAACTGGACACACTGATTGTAGGTTCCCAGCTTAGAGAAAATCTTCCTCCAGTTCCGTCAAAAAAAACTGCCATCGGCCATGCTTTTTAAAACACCAATCCAAAGTGTGTTACGTCAGCCCTCAGTAAATACTGTCACTGTCACCGAATTTATTTCGAGTTTCGACTATCTCTTGAGTTTTTACATTGTTTAAATTGATTAAAAGTAGTATCAAAAGATCTGTATCGATCTTTTGCTTACTTCATTAACTAATTAAGCCATGGAACTAGGATTTACTAAGGCAAACAGTTCTAATTTGCCCCGAATTGATTTGTTAATGCTGGGATTAATTTGTACTTTTATTTTTTCCTAATTAAATCATGATAATTCAAAAAGAGGTTAATAATCATAGGTTACTTATTTAACTAAAGAATCCTGTAAATTAATTAAACCACAGGCAATGGTTATAATATCGTCCAGAACTTTAACTAGACTGTGATTCACACATGCATGTGGTTTCAATATGCTAAATTCTCTTAAGCGACGAATCACTCTCACTACATGTATCCTTAAACTAGCAGTTTGTTTTGTTTCCCTCACCTCAGTCTTTGAGAGTTTAGCCCCTGTTACAACACTAGGAGGTCGCATTAATTTTACTCCCATGTTTCAGTAAATATGATTCTACATGCTTAAAACCTCTATCAGCCATCACACACATACCTGGTTCCAAACATTTAATAAAATCACATGTTTCCACTAGACATGTGTCTGTTACTCTTCCTTCATACCCAGGTGATATATAATTCACCAGACCATTTGGTGTGCAAGATACAAGATATTTGATAGTGTTTGTTTTTTTATATTCCGACCATGAGAGACATTGATTTAAAGCTTTTGAAGGCTTTTGTATTTCTAACTCTAAACAGTCGATGATGCAACTTGATTATATTTATGCCTAAATGCCATTGGTAAATTATTTTTTATGTTACATTTATCTAATTTTGCCAAGAAAGGATGCATTACACTAGCCAACAATGGAATATTTTTAAGAAATATCTTACTAGCATAACTTGGTGTAATGGAGAAATCATCAGCAAGCTCTTTGAATGAGTTAATTAGCCTAATCTTTTTCAAACATATGAGTAAATGAACTGGAGGAATGTTTGTATTTTTTTCAATTAAATCTATTAAATAATAACAGTCTTTAGGTACACCTATATAAGCATGGGGATTTCTGTAAATTCGAAGTAATGTGCATTGCAGCATTTGAGTTGACTCTTTCTGTTTATCATCTTGTATCAACTCACTCCAATCTGAAGATGATTTTGTTTGAACAGAATATGGTTGGTGATGATTCTCCATGTGTAATGGAGGGTGTGTACGAAATATCACTATCAGAATGGTGTTCAGATACAAATATTTTAAATTATTTTTTAGTTTTCTCTATAAATTAGGTATTTGTAGATGTAAAATTGCAAATTTGGACGTCACACTAGGGAGGGTCTCACAAATGTGACCACCTGTGACAAGGAGGGGGGAGGGGTCTAAAAATCATGAAATTCGTGTTACGTACTTTATGGATGGCCCCTTTGCCTATAGCAATTGAATAATAATGGGCAAATAAACTGTAGTTATTTCTTTATTCCAGAAAAAAACTGTCTACTTCTGGCTTCGGCGGTGGGAAGAAAGTGGATCTCTGAAAGCCCACCGCCGCCAACTCTTCGCCAGAGCGACTACGGTGGCAGAGGATGAGGCTATAGTCGCTGCACACTCTGCCGATCCGTTTTTCAGCACACGAGTAACCTCAACTTCGTACAGCGTGAGTCCATGTATAGCTTATTATTACAAACACGGTGTTTATCACCCTAAATTGTTCATCATTACATAAAATATGGTTTTCTGAAAAGTGAATAAAAAACTGATTAAAAGCTAACCTCTCACCTTAATACACATTAGACATGATACCTACAGACTCGAATTGGCTTACTCGGCGGCGCTTACGCAAACTGGTTATACTCGCGTCGCGCAGCCAGACTAGGCGGTTGTTATTATTGCTATTAGATAAATCTTTAATTATCTAAATCCCACCCCAACAAAGTCAACGAAGTTCTCAATTCGACATATTGTTTATTTGTGTATATTTTGAAGACTTGATGGCACGGTTGGCGCAGTGGTTGAGCGATCGACTGCTGCGCTGCGTGTCGCGGGTTCGATTCCCGCACGGAACAAATATTTGTATGACCTGCAGATAAGTAGTTGTTTCGGGTCTGGCTGTTTGTATATGTGAGTTTAAATGTTTGTAAATGCATTCACGATACAGGAGAAATACCTAGTGCGGAGCAACTTTTTTCTTCAAATATATATTAGGTCCTTACATATGAAATTGGCGTTTTTCGTACTGGCCACTTTAATCACGAATTTCTCCTCTTTGGTAAGGAATTCCAAATTCAAATTTGTACAGCTATTTACTCATGTATTTGTGCTTCGATAACCGTCATTCATTTGTTTTTTTTCTTCTGTTTTTTCTGTTTGCGTCACTCATTTTACAAAATGGAAAATTTAAAATATCGCATTATTTACGAGTACGAGTTCCGCCGTGGCACTAGTGCTGCGGAAACGACTCGAAGGGTGAATGATGTGTATGGCGGTCATGTTGCAAAAGAAAACACAGTTCGTTTTTGGTTCCAACGTTTTCGTTCTGGAAATTTCGACCTGCAGAACAAGCCCCGTGGACGGCCTGAGACCCAAGTTGATAATGGAGAATTGAAGGCTATTGTGAAAGCGGACCCATCGCAAACCACGTCCGAGTTAGCTGCAGGCTTCGATGTTAGTGATAAAACTGTTTTAATTCACTTGAAGCAAATTGGGAAGATTAAAAAGCTTGAAAGGTGGGTACCTCACGAATTGACTGAAGCAAACCGGCAAACGCGCGTCGACTGCTGCGTTACATTACTGAACCGGCACAACAATGAAGGTATTTTAAACCGAATCATTACCTGTGATGAAAAATGGATTCTTTACGATAATCGGAAGCGCTCAGCGCAATGGTTGGATCCTGGCCAGCCAGCCAAATCCTGCCCCAAGCGAAAATTAACCCCAAAAAAGTTACTTGTAAGCGTTTGGTGGACTAGTGCCGGTATTGTTCATTACAGTTTTCTCAAATCTGGCCAGACTATTACAGCTGATGTCTATTGTCAGCAATTACAAACCATGATGGAAAAGCTAGCGGCTAAACAACCAAGGCTGGTCAATCGCTCCACGCCACTGCTGCTTCACGACAACGCCAGACCACACACTGCGCAACAGACGGCTACCAAATTAGAAGAGCTTGAATTGGAATGTCTTAGACATCCTCCGTACTCCCCGGACCTTGCTCCAACAGATTACCATTTTTTTCGCAATTTGGATAACTTTTTGCAAGGGAAAAAATTCAACTCCGATGGGGCAGTCCAAATCGCCTTCAAAGATTTTATTGATTCCCGTCCGACTGGTTTTTTTAGTAAAGGGATCAATGAACTACCTATAAGATGGCAAAAGTGCATTGAAAACAATGGTTCATACTTTGATTAATTAAATATATTATATTAAAAAATATTCGACTTTTTGTTCCTTCCATACAAAACGCCAATTTCATATGTAAGGACCTAATATTTATATTAATCGACCCATACTCATTAAAAGTGAATTCGAACGAATATTTCAAATTTATGTTATTTCAAGTTAAACAAACACCAACTTTATTTCAAATAAAATTAGGTCGATTTTAGAATGACTGGCACTACTCAACTAGCAGTTATAAAAATGTTTAAAGCGGTAGGGTAAACTGATTTTTATTGTGTAGGAATTAAAGTTATTTTTCCATAAACTCATATTTGTTTACACTGTAGGCAAATAAATCGCTGAACGCAGTTAGTAAGTCTATACTATTTGTCATAGTAAAGAATTTTGTGTAATTGACATTATTTCCTTTGTTTTAGATATCAATGGACACAGTCAGGAGGCGTCTACAGGAAGCCGGAAAGAAATGCTGCTGCCCTGCCAAGAAGATAGCAATGACCCAGGCTCATTAGGAGGCAAGAGTAAGTTTTTGCCTAGAGTATTATAATTTTGACTGGGAAAAGAATGTCGTTATTTTTGTTGACGAGAAAAGCTTCCGGTCGGATATGGATAGAAGAAAAATATTATGGCGCAATAGGAATGAGCGTTATGTAGAGGTGAATACTTTGCCAAATCGGGCAAGTGGAAGAATATCACTCAACTTTTGGGGATGGATGAGTTCTATGGGACCGGGTGAACGGGTGGAGGTTAGCGGGCGCATGAATGAGGAACAGTACGTCGAAATATTACGCGACGTGATGATCCCCACCGTGCGCGCCTGCACTACTCAGAGGGTATTATTTACTTGTGCCAAGAAGCCGCATACACACTTGCACAGTGGTGCAGGAGTGGTTTGCGGCACAGGAGGACGCGATCCTCCTGCCATGGCCTGCAAAGAGCCCCGACTTAAACCCAATCGAGAATCTATGGGGTCTCATGGTTCTCAATTAGGATTCTTCAGAAATACGCCCATACTACATGGGAGCAATTCAGAGGTAATGATACCGGCTGGAACATGGTGGTTGGAATGAAGGACAGGCTGGCCGCTGTCATAGACGCGCAAGGTGGTCCAACCAAATATTAAATATGTGTATTGTTTTGTTAATAATATACATTATTTTTTATTTCGTTTCACTTTATCAGTCTTTCTAAAATAATATTAATAAATAAATACCTTAATTTGCTTATATTTGTATTGTTATATTATTACTATTCTGCAGTATCTATAGATATTAGAATTTAACTAATGTAAGTAAGTTATTATTTATCATTTAATAACAATATATTGTTTTGGCAAGACGTTACGGTCCCATGTAGTATACTTCATAAAACTGAAAGGCCGATTCTGTTGCGTATTTCTGAGGTCATGTTTGGGCTCTTTTAGGTCATGGCTTATTCTTTATCGCTCATAAGACTCGAGCAAACGTAGTTTAGTCTACAACACTACAGGCAGTACACTCAATGTCATGTTATGAGTGTTCGGACACTAGCGGACACTGAGTGCACGGCGTGTAGAGTTGTAGCCTAAACTAAGTTTTAGGTGACAAACTCCGTTTCTACGGAACAAGTAAATAATGCACTTGATTCTGCATTCACCCGTGTTTCCGTAGGAATCTATACTAGATATTAATCTAGGTCATGATCTATTTAAGTGCTAAGTTTCATTGAAATCTGTATAACTGTTAATGCGTGAAAAGTAACAAACCTACGTTCATCCATTTCCACAAATATACACATTAAATAGTAGCACAAGTTTTACAATCCATAAGTTGTATTTTAATTTATCATACTATAGGTATATATTATTTGATATACCTACAGATCTCAAACGCTTCTTCCATTGCTCGATTTGGGAAAGACGCCAGACATATCGTTCGTTCATGTTGTGTCATAATAAACTAGCTTCCTCCATACCTTCCGCAGGCCGCAGCCTGCGGAAGGTATGGAGTATGTAACTATCTCCATATTTTTCATCACGATTGCCTAGCGGTTTGGCCGTGAAGGCGTAACAGACAGACAAGTTACTTTCGCATTTATAAGATTAGTATGGATAATTCTTCTAATAATGTAATAAACATAACATAATAATTTGTACTGTAAATTGAAATCATATACTTTGCGCACCATTTTCATATTTTTGAGATTTTTTACTTTACTACTTGTTAATGATAATTTAAGTTACGGCCGTCACCTACTGGTGGCACGGCACGACAAGTGATTTTAGTAAGCGCAAATGATTTGAGATACGAAACAATAGTTTATAATGGTTAGCATTCACATTTCGGGATGCCGCGGCATGCCAGAACCTACCGAAAGAGTCTGCTTTGGCAGCAACCACAATCACAGCTTTGCTGTGACGTATTAATGAAATGTGGGTGTTTACAATGATAAATTAGATTCAAAATAATCAGTAAGTATTACAATAATCCCTTGTCGTGCCTTGCTGTCTGTGGGTGCAGGGCCTTATACATATACATCCCAGTCAAATTATACTAATCTAGGTAAAAGCTTGCTTTTGTTTGGCGGCAGCATTTTATTTTGCTTGGTAACCTTTGGTGGCACATGTAATTGTATAATGAAAATGTAACAAATATCATTTTTTTTTTGTGTTTGTGTTCCTTGTCGCGTCATGTTTATTGCAAATGAACATATTTTCTTTTTTCTAAACATTATAACTTGTAAAATATATATATTATCTACTTGATTTTAATCCATCGTATAGTTTGGTAGGTAGGTATTTACTTATAAGTTTTCAATTATAATAAAATAAAAGATTTAGAGTATTATTCTGCATTTTGTTTTGATACTAGCTGGCGCCCGCGGCTACGCCCGCGTGATTTAAAAAAAATATACGTATTAACAATATTCTATGTGTTATTCTAGATTATAATCTACCTCTGTGCCAAATTTCATCAAGATCCGTCCAGCCATTTTGACGTGAAAGAGTAACAAACATCCCTAAATCAATCCATTCATCCTCACAACATTCACATTTTATAATTATAAATATTAGTAGAAAGTAGGATAGCTGGCGCCCGCGGCTTCGCCCGGGTGATATCGAGAAAAAACTATCCCATGTCATGTGTTATTTCAGACTAAAATCTACCTCTGTGCCAAATTTTATCAAGATCCGTTTTGACGTGAAAGAGTAGGTAACAAACATCCATACATACCTACATCCATCCTCACAAACATTCGCATTTATAATATTAAATAGTAGGTAGTAGGATTTTATTCGCGGTTTCACTAGCGTTCCCATAGTAACCTATCTATCATATTCATATATCCTTTCTGATAGGTTTTTAGATTCATGATGATCGGTTGTGTAGTAAAGTCACATTGAGCAGGGGGGTAGCTACCGCTATATCTATAATCCCCCCCCCCCCCCTACGGCATATATAAAAAACGTTACTGTCCTTTTTATGTAGTGAAATGTGGCTGATGATGATGTAACGATAATAATAGATTAAGTAGAATGTTTTTTGAAAATTAATAACTTTTCTAATTACGGTTAAACAAAACATGATAATTCAATAAAATCGATACGAAACGCTAGCGCAAATTACGCCAGTGAGTGGTGTCTGATAAACCGACTAAACGGAATACATGTATGTCACTTCAGTTGTCGCACTACGTAAACTCAAACTCAAGGCATTTGTTTCAATTAGACCATTACAGGCACTTTTGAATGTCAAGAAACAAAATGATGACGATAGTCCCGTTCACAACGCATAATAACTTGTGAGAGTAGGTACTGTAGTTCCCCATTCCAAAGCGTTGATGTTCTCTATGGAGAAGAATAGGCAAGAAACTCCATGGACACTCTTTTTAATTCTAATGTTATTACAAAATCGTATTTACATCATTTATGTTGAGATTATACAAATTTGTGAGAACGATGCCGATGTAGAAAGACAGTAACAGGTGTAGTCTATAATTTGGCAACATTATCGTAGGTATTCATTTTTTATAAGAAAGGTTATGGGTACCTGATCTTTTACGCTCTTTACAACAATGTTTTCAAATAGTTACGTCTAAAATTGTTCAGAAATAAATGAAAACGTTTAACAAAAGAGAAAAATATCTTTAAAACGTTGATCAATTTAAGTTGGTCATTGCGTATTTTGAATCCTGGAAGTGTTATCTATAAACAACCCTTTTTATTATTTGATTACTACCTAAATAAAGTAAACTCGGCAGACTGACGAGAATTTTTGTAGGTATACTCAACTAATTGGCTAAAATTGGTTTTCAGTATTAAATTTCGTAAAAATACTTAGTATAGGAGATCAGGGAACTTGCCAGTAAGTAGGTAAGAAAAGCTTAGAAGGAAAACCTGCTTGTAATTGAAAAAAAAACATCTATTTCCCACATTGGATGTAGGTATACATGAATACTTTATAACAATATATTCATCTAGACCGTGAAATTTCGCTCATTAATTGTGAAACGGCGTATACCGTACCTACCTAGCTGTTGACATGTAATATACATAGGTAACTAGCTGGCGCCTGCGGCTACGCCCGCGTGATATCGAAAAAAAGTATCCTATGTATTATTCCAGACCATAATCTACCTTTGTGCCAAATTTCATTACGATTCCTTCAGCGGTTTTGACGTGAAAGAGTAACAAACATACATCCATACATTCTCACAAACATTCGCATTTATAATATTAGTAGGTATACATTCGTAAACATAAACAATTTATGTAAAAGGGGGATGCCAAGCCGCCATAGTGACTTAGGCCCTGACTGCCCACAAGTAACATTGAATGTTAATATTAGTATGCCCCTCAAATAATAATTATATTGATAAAAGAAAATAATTGAAAAATGTGAGTGTCCAAACTTTATGGGTTTTTTATGTGCCCTACACAAGTATTGAAAACTCTTCCTACATAACATATTAAAACTATTTAAATATTACAGATAGTTGAAACTAAAACAATATATTAATAGAAAACATTTAATTCATCAAAAACTAAAACATTCTCAAAAAATTGAGCAGGAGGAAAAATATTTGTATGACATAGACAGGCTGCAAAAAAATTATATAATGTTAGCCTTTTAACATTTCAGAGCAATCTTCCTGCATTTAATAGGATTCTAAAAATAGTATAGTTTGTTATCTTAACCCATTGTGGTGCAATTTGATATGCAATCACATTCCTTATTTGGTCAACCGTTGTCATGTATCAATGTTCAGCGAATGTGACCTTTGCCTTAAAAGAGAGGTGCCACAGCTAATAGAGATATGAATGTGGACAACAATAGGGTCTGTTGAGTGTTGGCTTGTTGGCTGCCTGATTTTATTCCATGCTCTGGTCCAACATGCATAGCACACCAAACTATCACTGTCTTGTAACTGACTGGAAGAGAAAAAACATGCATGTATGAATAGGTATTTTATTTTGAGTCATATTTGCATATTATTACAGTTGTAAAACTTATTATAGTTACCTGTTGATGTCCAACTCTTTTTACGAGAGATCGAACTTCGACGATTTCGCAATCTTGATATGTTGAAATTACTATTTATTTACACAGCGTACATATCCACTTGCAACAGTTCGCAGTGAAGAACTCGAACCAGGTTATATGCCGGGGTCTTCGATAGGTACTGACATCAGATCCAAGTTATCGTGGGAGTTGTCATTATCAGCAAGAGCGGAATCCATATTCAAGCCGTGGTCGTCAGGTATAGGATAATCACCAGTCAGTATTCATGGTCGGAAACGTCGATTTTAATAGAAAAATAAACGCAGCGAATCACTATGATGCCAATGTAAACAAAGTAATGAAATGACATTTCTACTATTTACTATTGTCAACTGACAAGTTTCAGTGTTGCCATTGCACAAAAAAGTATCGATCGATGCATTATGTAGATCATTTTAAAATCATCATAATATATTTTTTAAGTTGATTACAAATCTAAACGTATTAACATAAAATGCATTGGGACTTCTAAAAACAAAAGGACGAACAAATAAAGTAAAATATGTGTAAATGTCAAATCAATGTTTAGCAACAAATCTTTATTTTTTCCCGGATATTAAATTGGCAACCTAGCAAATGGCTGTTTATTTTGTTGCATCGTTTCAATATTTATTTTTTATTAAAAAATGTTACTAACGAGTATCGCTTCCTGAATAGAAGAGTTAATAACGTAAAATTTCCATATTTTTTTTTGGGCATTGCATTCTATTGATTGTTCAACTTGCTACGCTATTCCTTATCGCAAAGTATGTTATTCTACACAACGACGCGCATACGCACACATCCTCACGTATGCACTGCAGCACGAAACATTGCAAGTAAGAACTGTCAAAAAGCTTTATATCTCTTTCGCACGATTCTCGTTGTGGCTGCTCATAACGCGTTCAAGGTCAAAGTGTGGTAGCCTGATGTGCAGGCGTCTGTACAATCAGTTAAAGAGATGAGTTACTGAGCTCGTCAGACGAGTTGTTCTTTTTTTAATCCAGAACAGAATTTTTATTTGATAGAAAATCAATAAGTTCATTAAAATAAACAAATTAAGAGTCGAAGACCTCCTTTATTTCTAAGAAAAAATAATCTAAGCCTGGTTACTTCCTGCCGGGATTGCGGGTTGTTCGAAAGAGATATTGCGGCTCCGGAACATAAAGGGCAAAGATAAAGATAAATTTATGTGTATAAACATGTGTCTCATGATACATTGCATATGCACATATGGATGGAACGAGTTTAAAATTGTTCAAAAAAAGGAACATGGGTGGGTTTTTTAGGCAGTAAAAGTCTGACCCTCCCCCTGTTCCGCTCAGAGCAGGGCGGGAGTTAGGTATTTGAAAATTTCCCATCCGCAAAAAAATAAGACTGGTTACTTATCTCTTTTGCTAACTGTACAGTCGATCTGGAGAGTTTTTACCACGTTGCGGTCGGATGTCATTTGCTTATCATAAAACTCATCTTGTGCACATAGCACCACGAAGCAAATGAGGAAGGTTTTAAGTGTTTTACTTAAAAAGGAACTTCTCAGTAGGGCGGAGTTTGACTTTGTGCCAGGTTGATCCTAATTCCTACTAATATTATAAATGCGAATGTTTGTGAGGATGTATGGATGTTTGTTACTCTTTCACGTCGAAACGGCTGAGCGGATCTTTATGTTTCCACATAGGTAGATTATAGTCTGGAATAACACATAGGATACTTTTTTTCGATATCACGCGGGCGACAGCTAGTGTTAACATAGAAACCTTACTACCTAAAGACCCGTCTCTGTTAACCTTTTGAATGCCATTGTCACATAATATGTGACAAGCAAGCGCGTGTCCTGGATGCCAGCGACACAAATGTGTGACATAAATGTAAGTAAAATGAGTTTCTCGGCGCGGACATGCGCGTGCGTTTATGGTTGAATAATAATATTTATTTGTGTAAAAATATGGTCCATAAGGTCTTATAATTAGATTTCCAAAGTTAGATGTTTTACCATATAAATATATAGCATACAAATATTAGAGCATCTTATAAGGTAACATTTTAATACGAAACTTCATCATTTTCCTGCCCTTGTCCCATTCTATTTGGGGTCGGTGCAACACGTTTTCTTTTTCCATTCTCCCCTGTCAGAAGTCACGGCAATACTCCTTTCTCTTTCATATCGTTCCTTACACAAGCCATCCATCGTTTCTTTGGCATTCCACTCCCTCGCCATCCATCAGCATTAATATCTATCACTCTTTTAGTCACATGCGCTTCGTTTCACTTCATAACATTACATGCCCTTTTTAATACGAAACATTTATACTAAATCTTTACAATACTGTAAGTATAGTTCCTACTGACCGTTTTCAGCCACGGCGGCCAATCACAGCGGAGATTAACCATCAGCGCGGGTGATATTACAGTGCACAAGTGTGTGCGCAGCCACAGGTGGACTCTGTTCCCCTGCTCTCATGGAGCCGTTCAAGTATTACGTAAGCAAATTTATTACAATTATTGACCCCCCCCCAGCCCCTTTGTCAGCAAAAGTAAGCAAAGCTCTTACCCCCCTCTCATATTTACGTAAACATTCGTATGTGTATTTTCCTTTTTTATATACCTACCTAATTTGTTTTATTTATTGATTAATGAGCGTGAGAGTCAAGATGGCGGGTGTACCATAGCGAATTAAATTGTACTAATTACCAAAAAAATGTACCTAAAATGTACTATTTAGTACCTAGGTCAAAAAAAATTGTACCTCTTTCACAACGAAATTATTTAGAAAATAAGGTACACCCGCCATATTGACAGTCAAGATGGCGGGTGTACTATAATGTTTTATTATTTAACCATTACGCATTAAATATAATTACACCAAAAAATTGTACCTAAAAAGTACCTCAATTAATAGAAAACATACAATTGAAAAGTTGAATAGTTTCTGAGAAATAAAACAAACGTATTTTGTATAAAACTAAACACTTTATATATCATGATATTATTGGTATAGATTTTTTTTGGAGGTCAGATAGGCAGTCGCTCCATGTAAAATACTGGTGTTCAGCTGCATCAGGTTAGACTGGAAGCCGACCCTAATATAGTTGGGAAAAGGCTAGGCAGATGATGACATTTATATTTAAAGGATATTTTTAAATTATGAATAATATGCACGACAATAATTATTAATAGTTACTAGCAATAAAATATATAGTATTATCTGTATATTTTAGTTATTAGCAACCTTCCGCAACTAACAAGTGTCCATTACCCTGGCCAGAAGTTGTCGATAATGGTCATTTGAATCTTATAGATAATTAGTTTTGCGGCTTCTGTAATTGTTGCGCACATTTTTAAATTTGTTGCGCTTATAGTTTTTTCATTATTTCACAAAAACATTTCCTGCTGGCGTAACGTTACGCCAGCCAGACCTTTTTCTTTCTAATGGGAACATTTAAATAAATATTAGCTATAAAATTAGTTGTCTAGATAAAGTAAATGTTGTGCCTTATTTTGTATTTGTTCTTTCTTCGGTTGCGAAGTTATTCGAGATTTTGCTGGGGTAACGTTTTTGGTTTTGCTAGATCTTAACAAACAGCTTCGTAAATGCTTGGTCATAAATGCACATTTATGATCAAGTATGATGCGGGTAGTTGATAAAAATTTGCAAATTTTTCACTGTTTCCTGATTAATCATACGAGCTTCATAGCTTGCAAATACAAACAATATTTCCCATCGGTTACTGATTTATCAAAACACTTTTTTCTGTTCGTTTAAATCAACAACATTTTTTTTTCCCGCGTTTCATATTTATTTATTCTATATGATCGCAGTGACAATAATAAGAATGTTATTAAGTTATTTGCGTATTGCAAGCTATGAAGCTCGTATGATTAATCAGGAAACAGTGAAAAATTTGCAAATTTTTATCAACTACCCGCATCATACTTGATCATAAATGTGCATTTATGACCAAGCATTTACGAAGCTGTTTGTTAAGATCTAGCAAAACCAAAAACGTTACCCCAGCAAAATCTCGAATAACTTCGCAACCGAAGAAAGAACAAATACAAAATAAGGCACAACATTTACTTTATCTAGACAACTAATTTTATAGCTAATATTTATTTAAATGTTCCCATTAGAAAGAAAAAGGTCTGGCTGGCGTAACGTTACGCCAGCAGGAAATGTTTTTGTGAAATAATGAAAAAACTATAAGCGCAACAAATTTAAAAATGTGCGCAACAATTACAGAAGCCGCAAAACTAATTATCTATAAGATTCAAATGACCATTATCGACAACTTCTGGCCAGGGTAATGGACACTTGTTAGTTGCGGAAGGTTGCTAATAACTAAAATATACAGATAATACTATATATTTTATTGCTAGTAACTATTAATAATTATTGTCGTGCATATTATTCATAATTTAAAAATATCCTTTAAATATAAATGTCATCATCTGCCTAGCCTTTTCCCAACTATATTAGGGTCGGCTTCCAGTCTAACCTGATGCAGCTGAACACCAGTATTTTACATGGAGCGACTGCCTATCTGACCTCCAAAAAAAATCTATACCAATAATATCATGATATTTATAGTGTTTAGTTTTATACAAAATACGTTTGTTTTATTTCTCAGAAACTATTCAACTTTTCAATTGTATGTTTTCTATTAATTGAGGTACTTTTTAGGTACAATTTTTTGGTGTAATTATATTTAATGCGTAATGGTTATAGTAGGGGAGCCCACGATGCTAAATGGGGATTTACTCGAGCGTCGTAGAGACCTATTGGGATGCAAAGCTTAGATGATAAGAAGAAAAAAATGTTAAATGATTATACCTTTACATCGGTGGGGGAAGCAGCTATAGATTTTTAAATATGTAAAAAAAAACTGTTGCATGGACATCCTCGAGCGCGTCAGATATTGATAGCATCAATGCCCTACGTATTTTTAATAATGTACGTATGTTAATCTGATCGTTTGCATGATGTGGGTGGTTGTATTTAGGGGTTGAAAATGAAAAAAAAAAAAAATTCATCGAGCGCGTCAGATTTTCTAAGGGAGTGTTAAGTGCACCAAAAAAAAGCTCTCATTCACTAATCTGACGATTTCGATGGGACGCAAACTCGCGGCCATTTTCATAATGTGCAAAAAAAAATCGCTATTTTGAAATACTCAAGCGCGTCAGATTAAGATATATATGGTTCATCTTTATGTTCTAAACGTACTGTCTCATAATCTGACGATTATCTAGAGGGATTCGCCTGATCTGACAAAAAAAAAATTAGAAAAACGGTTAACCTTAAAGGCCATCCCTGCAACTTCCCGCTAATTCCATTCCTGGGCGCTTAAAGTTGTACCTATGACATTTTTGAGCTCAAAATATAATTTATGTGATATTTTGAGCTCGCTGAGTTCTAAGAAATAATATTTCTATGCATTTGAGCTCTCCCAGCTCGAAAGTCTGATAGAGTTTTATAGAACACTATTTTTGGAATTTTCAAAACGCAATAACTTTTGAATGGATCCAGCAATTTTCACGCGGTTGGCGGCATTCGACGCAGTTTTATCATCCTCATAAGTAATTTTGGACAAATTTCGGAGTAATCCCGAAAAAACCCTTTTTCGGGTTTCTTTCTTTCACGATCGAACGAATCAACCGATTTCGACCAGCTTGGTGGCGATCGACGTGGTTTTTCAAGTTTAAAGGATTAGTTTTTGAAGTTAATCGATAAAGCCGGTTAAAAGTTATTCCAAAAAAACCACCTTGAAAAAAAAAAAAACTTATTTTTTTGAGATTTTTCAAAATTTCTCAAAATCTATCGGTCCGAATCGGTTCAAATTCACAGGAAATCTAATTTTGAGGGAAATCTTTAGAACGCTGTTTAGTAGATTCCGATCGGTTTAGTCTTTCAAAAGTTGTAAGCGAGTCACATACTCACACACACATACATACAGACATAGTGATAACATCACGGGGGTAGTCAGGGAAGCTTCCTATGACCTTAAAACGTCAAGATCTGATGAAAACTCGATTTTCGCAAAACGGGGTAAAACCAATAACTTCCCGAATTGTTTAAAATTTTAAACACGTTGTAAACAGTATGCCACGAACGAATCTTTATGATCAGCTGTGATGGCGTCATGGCAGCAGAAACCAGAGTGGGGACGGAGTGAGAGAGTAATATATAGAGAAAGAGTGAGAGAGGAATAGAAACACGGAGAAGGAAATGTAGGCATCACGCAGCTGCACGCATTTAACTTTATCGACGAATTTTTGTTATTTTGGCTTGCGGAAATCGTCAGATTATATATTTTTCATTATTCTTGAATTATTTCCTTCAAAATAAAAAAAAAATTAGCTACGCTCGAGAATGTCGAGATGACGTTTTTTTTTTACAACTTTGTTGCCCTCCCCTTTTTTTACGTCACTCTCAAATTGTCAGATTAGTGGAATATACACTTTTTAGGATGTAATTAACTCACCCTACCTTAATCTGACGCGCTCGAGAATTTCTGATGGTCAATTTTTTTTTACTAATCTGATCCTGTATCCTTCACGGGCGGCCTTATATATGGGCCTCATGTTTTGTGGAGGTACTTAACCGGGTACAAGGTATCCCCCTGTATATTAATCTGCCGCGCTTTAGTAAATCCCGAAATCCCCGCATGGGCTCCCCTACTATTAAATAATAAAACATTATAGTACACCCGCCATCTTGACTGTCAATATGGCGGGTGTACCTTATTTTCTAAATAATTTCGTTGTGAAAGAGGTACAATTTTTTTTGACCTAGGTACTAAATAGTACATTTTAGGTACATTTTTTTGGTAATTAGTACAATTTAATTCGCTATGGTACACCCGCCATCTTGACTCTCACTAATGAGCGGCAGGCTCTACAAATTCTAGAAATAATAATATAGGTTTAGGATAGAGGACATTTATTATATACTATTTAACAAACTATCGACTATTTAACAAAAATAAAAGTAGATATAAAATGTTATTATTTTAGGTTTTCAATTTTCGGTTTCAAGCACACAATGTGTAGATTGCCTAAGTACCTATATGTAAAAAATAAATGACCACTGCTGACGTAATCACCATCTAGAACTTCCACCCCCAACGTTATCAAAAATAAGCTAAGCAAATACACACACATCCCCATAGTGTTTACGTAATACTTGAACGGCCTCCATAGCCAGGAGAGAGATCAGGCGCAGGGCCAACGGCTTAACGTGCTTTCCGAGGCACGGGGTATTAGGTACACTGCCAACTTTCAAACTCCGGGCTGTTACTGTGAAATTCGTAATGGAAAAAACAAAATACCACGTTTTGCCTGACCCAGGACTCCGCGCTCAGCAGTCCTGCTTAAAACCGTTAGACCAATGGAGCAGTTTTAAAAATGAATGAATGTAAGTAATGTGTGTATGTTATTCTGTGTAATCCTTACTATTATTATAAATGCGACAGTGAGTCTGTTTGTTACGTCTTCACGCCTAAATGGCTAAACCGATTTTGATGAATTTCGGTACAGAGATAGCTGGGACCCTGGAGACGGACAATGCTATTTTTTTTTAGTGAGACATAAGGGAGAAAGAGGAAAGAAAAGGTAAAACTTAGCTTTGCTATTACAATAAGGCGCAAGGTCAAAAACTACAGGTAGCAGGTGTCTGCAAATCAGGAAAGGGGAACTGTGTTATCCCGAATTTAACACGAGCGAAGCCGCGGGCAAAAACTAGTAATATTATAAAAGCGAAAGTGAGTTTGTTTGTTACGTCTTCACGCATAAATGACCAAACCGATTTATTATGATAAATTTTGGTACAGAGATAGTTGGGACCCTGGAGAACGGACATAGGCTAAAAAAAAGAGGAAAGGGAGAGAAAGAGGGAAGAAAAGGGGAGAGGATATTTTTTATCGATCATCACCCGGGTTAAAGTTAGCGTTAGCCCAAAATACCTAACTATGCCACGCGGACGAAGTCGCGGGCGGAAGCTAGTATTTGACAAAACAACACTTACCTGCCTGTGTAATCGCTATCCCAAACTAGACTGTCAGTTATTCCAACATCGTCGGCCCCCAGAAGTGAAGCTGCTTTGGATACCGCCATGTTTAAAATAGGTTGGTTTACCTCCTGAAGGATCATCACTTTCGCATTCGTTAATATGTTCTGAAAGAGTTTTATTACAAGTTATAAACAGTGTGTGTTAAAGAACCTACCCTTAATCTCTCAAGGACCGCCATTATTTACGTCAACTATCCCTCAAGCACCGCCGGGCGGGCTCTTATCGTAAGCGTAATCTGATTTTAAGACTTATCTTTACTACAAATACAGTTTTAAATCGGTCGGGGTTTGTGCCAGCGGGGCTCAACGGTAATACTTGTTTACTGGCACGTTTTTGTGCCGCTGGGGCTCTAGAGGTTAACGCAACTGAAAGAAACTTGGTATCAAGTCCTTGCGATATTTATTTTGTTCTAGACCGCGATTGTGTAGAATGCAATTGTGTCCCTACACCCCAGCTAGAAGTCTCGAGAAGGAACACCTTGTGGTTTTAGTCACTAGAAGTCTGATAGAGCCCTATCGAGGACTTTTAAAACAATAAATGGTTCCACACTTCTATATGAGTCATGTGACAAATGTCATATTGTGTGTTTGTATGTCATATGGATGTATAACTAACATGTGTTATATATGTAAAACGTTGCCCCACACTAGGAATATCTCCTTAATCGTGTGTGCGTTTACAAACTTTTAAACTCACATACACAAACAGCCAGACCCGAAACAACTACCTGTAGGTGATACAAATATTATTCCGTGCGGGGATCGAACCCACGACACGCAGCGCTGTAGTCAATCGCTCAGCCACTGCGCCAACCGTGATATGGAATAGGTTTTTTTTATAAGAAGTGGGCCTACTCTTGACCTCAATATTGTCCTCAGAAATACGAAGGAATGAAATAATCCAAAAGAAGCCTATTTTCAACTCTATAAGTACCATTTTCTGATGATGGGTATTACACAATCGCATTTTCAAGTTCCGTGCACTACAAATAACATCTAGAACCATACTGGTAGTCCATTGTTTAAAACAGATTAAATGTTTCGGTTGACGACATCCCATGTATCTGAAAAAGTAATTTTTACATTACTTTCATGATACAAAATACTTACTAGCTTCTGCCCGAGGTTTTGTCGGAGCGTGGGGAGTGTGACAGACGTTTATTAACTAAAACCCACCCATGTTCCTTCTATTGCCCTTTTGTTCTGGGGCCACGGTATCTTTTTCGAACAACCCGTAACCCCGGCAGGCGGTGGCCCTGGCAGGCCCCTCAGCTTTGCTGATATCTCTTTAAGGCGCGCGAACACTAACGCGCCGTCGACACGGCCAGTCGTCACTGGACGGACGGACGGGAATCCATTGCTCACCGTCCAAAGACCCGCAGACGTCAAGTTTGGCTTTCAAAACTTATCTTTTCATTAGCCTTTTTTTTGGGGTGGGTTAATCATCAAATAACTTCCTCCACTTTGGGCGGAGCGGGGGGGAGTGTCAGACTTGTACTGACTAAAACCCACCCATGTTCCTTCCATTGCCCTTTACGTTCCGGGGCCGTGGCATCAGCCAAATGTTCGGGAGTTTCCTTAGTTACCTACATACCTACGTTTGTTCCGTACAAAAAAACTCTGTGTCGCACTTTCCCGGTTTTTTATTGGTTCTTATGAGACTCCAGTTTCCTCATAATGCTTTCAATTACTGTCTCTGGGTTCAAATTCATTACGGCCTTCGTAAGACGCTACCGTTACTACTAGATCAGCGCTACTCTCAATTCAAAATACCTAAATTTTATTCGAAACTATAGATACTTACTCACAACTATTTTTACGTTGAAATCGCTGTAAAAATGGCTCATAAGTTAACGCGGACTTCAAACAGTTTGAAGCCAAACAAGTATCTATTGCATTAGGACGGAAATTTATTTTCATTTTGATTGAATTGCTGAAATTTTTCCTAAGTTAACCACAAAAACCTGACCTGAACTTCGAAATGTTATGATTAATTTGACGTTTTAGACAGTTCTTGACAGTCAGAGTGTCAATGTCAGTTACGTTGTTTGTACCAAAAATATCAATTTGTATCAATAATATTTTTGGTAACATACCTAAACCTAAATGTTCTATGGGTTGATAGGTTATCGGACAATATTACTCTATGATACCAAATATGTCTAGTGTATATACAGTGCCTGAACGAGTTAGCATGGGCAAGCAGCAAAGTAGCAAATCTTTTTGTTTTACGAAACGATTCCCCACACTAGGAATTTCTCCTGTATCGTGGGTGCGTTACAAACATTTAAAGTCACATACCTACACAAACAGCTAGACCCGGAACAGTTATCTGTAGGCCATACAAAATACTTATTTGGTGCGGGGATCGAACCCGCGACACGCAGCGTAGCAGTCGATCGCTCAGCCACTGCGCCAACCGTGTCGTCAAATTCTATCGAGGGGCCCTTGAGTAGGGCCCAGAGTAGGTTACATCCCAAATAATATTTAGCAGTGTGCCCGGAGCTAACTTTAGAATTAAGCTAAAAATATAGTAAAAGCTGTACTTGCACAACACACATGGCACAATCCGCACAATCGATCCATTAGCAGTAGGCCTACCATGACGTCTTAAAGCAGAACTTATTCCACTGAGGGAAAGAGATGGTGCTAGACACCCTATATAGCTCTGTCTCTTTCCCTCCGTGGAATAAGTTCTGCTTTAAGACGTCATGGTAGGGTAGCTGGTTATCCATTGTAGCGACAGTTAGTGGATTATTAAGGCTCTCTCAAAAAATCCTTATAAATAAATATTATAAAAGCCAAAGTGAGTTTGTTTGTTTGTTTGTTACCTCTTCACGCCTAAATGGCTCAACTGATTTTGATGAATTTTGGTACAGAGATAGTTGGGACCCTGGAGACAGACATAGGCTATTTTTTTTTTAAAAGATTGAGATATGAAAGAGAATTTTTGCGAAATTGCGAATGGCCCTATCAAAAAAAAAACCCTTGTGTTATTGTGCAGGCGACGCTACAAAACATTCAGTTATTCATTTACCACCCGTAAAAATACAGAATTCAATAAAAATGGAGCAAAGGTCGATTGTGGCAGGAGTGTAGAATTCGTTAGTCAAATAGATGGTTTGGCAAAAACATTTTCTGCCATCCCACAGGTAAAGCCCAGTAGTATCGCGAGACGACTCCCGGCCACCGTAGATGCGATCCTGTGGACGGTGAGCAATGGGTAGCTCACCGTCCGTCCGTCTATTGACGACAGGCCGTGTCGACGGCGCGTTTGTGTTTCACACGGTGCTGAGCGATCGACTGCTGCGCTGCGTGTCGCGGGTACGATCGCCGTACGGAACATATATTTGTATGATCTACAGGTTTTGTGCCGGGTCTGGCTGTTTGTGTATGTGAATATAAATGTTTCTAAACCCTTCCATGATACAGGAAAAATGCGGCATTTTTTTTAATGTATATAAGTAAGTATATAAATAAATGTACTGACCGATTCTTTAACTCCTCGACGGTGGTGTAACAGATCCCTGCAGTTCGACGCAAAGCGCCAAACTTACTTGTATTTCTGTGACGTCACTGTCTAGTGTCAACGCCATGCAAAGTTTACGTCGTTAACGAAGCGACTACGTCATTTCCATTCAATATCGTGTTGTTGCTCGGCTCACGTTGTCAAACTGTTGTTTGTTGTTACCTGTTGTTTGTTTATACACCTGTCTACTTCAATTTGGAAACGATTTAGCGGGAAATGTTCTAAAGCATATGATTAATGGTGATTTTTTGAGTTGCAATGATATAAAAGGTGGCTTTCAATGGCTATTCCTAATATTTAATTACATTAATGTATATGAACCAATATAATAATCCTGGATGTATTTGTTTTATTCGTAACCATTATCAAGGCTTAACTTTGGTTGGTATGAGTATTTTCTTTTTGTCAATGTTGAGGAACGGTTTAAAAAAAAAACTTTGGCTGATAATATTTACACACTCCGTGGTTTAGATGGGACGAATGATCTGAATAAACTCCCCAGAATGTACGTTAAGTGTCCACTAAGAAGCAGTAATGCTAGCCTGTGGACGGTGAGCAATGGGTAGCTCACCGTCCGTCCGTCTATTGACGACAGGCCGTGTCGACGGCGCGTTCGTGTTTCACGCGCGCCTCAAAGAGATGTCAGCAAAGCAGAGGGGCTTGCCAGGGCCTCCGCCTGCCGGGGTTGCGGGTTGTTCGAAAGAGATACCGCGGCCCCGGAACGTAAAGGGCAACAGAAGGAACATGGGTGGGTTTTAGTCAGTAAAAGTCTGACACGCCCCCTCGCTCCGCCCAGAGCGGGGGAAGTTATTTGATGACTTCCCACCCGAAAAAAAAAGTGTCCACTAAGAACATCACACCACACAAAAATAGGCCTGTACTAAGTATACCTACCTACCTATTTTTCTAGTCAATGGTACTTTTAAATTTTTTAAAAATAGTCCGGTACTAAGTATACCTACCTACCTATTTTTCAATTCTAAGGTATTTTTTTTAAATAGGCCTGTACTAAGTATACCTACCTACCTATTTTTCAATTCTAAGGTATTTTTTTTAAATAGGCCTGTACTAAGTATACCTACCTACCTATTTTTCAATTCTAAGGTATTTTTTTTAAATAGGCCTGTACTAAGTATACCTACCTACCTATTTTTTCAATTCTAAGGTATTTTTTTTAAATAGGCCTGTACTAAATATACCTACCTACCTATTTTTCTATTCTATGGTAATTTCCGATTCCGACGCATAAAGGGGACAATAATGAATGAAGTACTATTCTATTTTCAGTATACAATTCATTCATCAGCAAAATGTTTTAAGTGCGTTACATTGAGTCCTATCATAAACGTTATTTTTCGCCCCAAAAAAAGTAATTTCATAGCAATATTTTTGCGTTTAGTTACTAGACGTAGTTAAGGAGGTTCGTTTACATATTTTTTATTGAGTTTACTTTACCGCAGATTTCCCAAAATCACACTGATATTTAAACATTTCTTTTACCCTAAAAGTATCGAGTGATAAATGAGATTATTGAAAGGGATTTTATTTTGGGGTATACCCTGGTTCTTGTCCTGAGTGAAGCGGAGCTTTGTGGTAGACCCTTGCTTAATCTGATTCGATTTAGAATCGATTGAGTTACATGGATACGATATTGGGAAGGCGTTGTAGTGAATTTGTAAAAGAGTTATTTGAAGTCGTTCGAAAATCATGTTCTCGAAAGAAATACCGCGGCCCCGGAACATAATAGGCAAACGAAAAAAACGTGGGTGGGTTTCAGTCAGTAAAAGTCTGACACTCCCCCCATCCGCCCAGAGCAGGTGAAATAATTTTCCCATCCGTATAAAAAAGAATCATAAATGACTTTCATAGTTATGAATTTGACGAGAAGTCCTCGTGAGTGTTGACGCCAAAAGACTAGTACTCGAAAGAAAAAGAAAAACAGTGATTGGGTGCATTCCTTGAAACCGGTGACCTAATTTGCAGCAATTTTGACTGCGATTACTTAGGTTTCAAACTGGTTGGTTTGGAGAAACAGAACTTTAAATATTTTTTTAGGAAAATGTCCACCTCACAGGTATTAACTGCTGATTGTTAGAAAATTACACAATTCGGGTAATTAAACTGACAGCTGTCTTTATTATTTTCTTTTAAAAAGGCGTTGGTCCACACTAGGATGGAGGATTTCTTATGTATAGTGGGTATGTTTACAAATACATATTTAAACTCACACACACAAACCCGACCCGAAACAACTAGCTGTAGGTGATACAAATATTTTTTTCCGTGCGGGGATCGAACCAAGATCGATCATAGATACATAGTCGATCGCTAAGCCACTGCGCCAAATCGCGTCGTCAAACGAAGACGCCGACATAAAGCTTGTGATATGAAAAATTACGGACATATTAAGATAGATAAGACGCTTTACGTGCAAGTTACAAAAACGACTTCCTTATGTTATAAACGTTCTGAAATGGTGTCAAAGTGACTACTTTTTGCAAATAATTGGCCAGAAAGTAACGGGTGGTCCGGAAAAGGTAGCATTGTTATAAAACTGGGAAGTGCGGTTTGTTCAATAAACGTTTCAAACTCTCAACGTGAAAATTTTCTTATTACCAATAAGTGATGTTTGCTGTTCGACATCCTGGTCGATCACCCCATGTTCGGTCGATCATCTGGCTTTATCCTTACTAGTATTATAATAGCGAAAGTGAGTTGGTTTGTTTGTTTGTTACGTTTTCACACCTAAATAGCTTAACCGATTTTAATAAATTTTGGTACAGAGATAGTCGGGATCCTGGAGACAGACATGAGAGAGAAAGAGGAAAGAAAAGTGAAAACTTAACTTTGCTATTGCAATCAATAAGGCGCAAGGGCAAAAACTACAGGTAGCAGTTATATGAAAATCAGGAAAGGGGAACTGTGTTACCCCGAATTTAACGCGAGTGAAGCCGCGGGCAAATGCTAGTTTATTACATTTTAAGTAACACAAACTGACGGCATTTTTTCTTTAATTCCCAAATCGGTATAAAAAGCCCATCCCGGGGCAGAACCGGATCCTTGTCACACAATTTAGAAAAATAAAACGCATTCTTAGAGTATGCAATTGACAAACTATCGATCATTACCTCCTTGATATTTGTGACATTGTCCATTCAAATATGTGTACCTTCTTAAGAGAATAACATTAGGCCTGAGCCGGCCTATAAAAACATAAGAAAAAACCTAACTTTCGTGTTATTAAAAAGCAGTTAAATGTCAAGTCACGTCGAGTACACCGATACCAGGCGAATCACATCTTTTTCGGGGATATTTTCTTTCTGATCGGCTGAAACCGTTTTTGCGTCGATAAGATTCTACGTTCATAAGGCTCTTACCGTCCGACCTATCCACCAAAGCGAAAGCAAGCGGAGCGGAGACGAGACGTGCAAATACCGACCAATCACATTGATTTGATTGGGGTCTACATCACGGGCTCGCCTCTTCTGTGATTGGTTGAATCTTGGAGTCCGCGCTTAAGGGTGCTCTCAAAGCTTCCTGATGAATAAATTAATATATGTAAAAGAGAACTTTGTTTCATAGTGGGATACCTGGATACCTAAATAATAAAACACTGATAATTTTAATAATGTATAATTAGAAAATATACCAACGATGGTTAGCAACAAAATTATCTGCTTCAGCTGTCACTCACGCCAGTATTATCACAGGTAACTGATATGCGCTCTATTGTCTCTTTGTACTCAAAGGAAAACAAATTATTTTTCCTCTAAGAATAAAAAATATAAGGAAGCAGCCCTAACAATATAAATTGTCGTTCCTGTCTCGTTTAGGAAATATTAGAATATTTAATACTCATATTTTTCCGTCTTGTCCCGGAAAATTCGTTTTTTTTTTATAATAATGCTATTGGAACTTCGCCTTTTGAACTACACAATCCTTGGGGAAATTATTATTAGTATCTTTTTGTAGTCATAAAATAGAATAAGATAGCTTACTTAAAGTTTTTGTCTGTCTAGACTCAAATTACGAATTCAACACTCGGTTAAATAGATTTTTCAGTTATGAAATCATTAAAAAACCGGCCAAGTGCGAGTCGGACTGGCGCACCGAGGGTTCCGTGCAAACTTATAATTCCTTTTAAATTATGTTTATTAAATGACTAGCTTCCACCCGCGACTTCCTTCTATTGTCCTTTATGTTCCGGGCCGCGGTACCTCTTTCAAACAACCCGAAATTCCGGCAGGCGGTGGCCCTGGCAGGCCCCTCTGTTTTGCTGACATCTCTTTGAGGCGCGCGTGGAACACTAACGCGCCGTCGACACGGTCTGTCGTCCATAGACAGACGGACGGTGAGCTACCCATTACTCACCGTCCACGGACCCGCATCAACGGTGGCCGGGAATCGTCTCACGACGCCCGGGGCGTCCTATTTACCAATACACAGCTTTTTGAGAGTGCAGTTGTTGGAGTCGCGTCGCAATGTCAACTTTAAGGTGAAAGCTCCAACCTACCCGCGAAATTCAAATTTTCTTACGTTTTTTGCAATTTTCAGGCCAGTGCTAGGTTGTATGTTCATTAAAATATTATTCGCGGCTGTAGTTACAGAATTATAATCAACAAAATCATCACTACAACGCTCTAAGTTCATAAAGCTGTAGGAAAGACGTTTTCTGTTTTTTTTTTGTTCCTACGCCTTTATGAACTTGGAGGGTTGTATTGGTGATTTTGATGATTATAATTCTATAATTACATACGTCTTACAGCCGCGAATAATATTTTAATCAACATACAACCTAGCACTGGCCTGAAAATTGCAAAAAACGTAAGAAAATTTGAATTTCGCGGGTAGGTTGGAGCTTTCACCTTAAGGCATTTGTGCTGCGAGTACCGACGTGTTATCTGCACCTCGTCTTGGAAGAGGACTTTTGGCCGCAGGGAGTGGTGTTCCGGCGCTTCCACGGACAAGTGCCACATGAACGCTCAGTGACATATAATAGTGCAGTGAAGTGTTACTAACATAGTTGTTAAGGATTTATTTACTAACACGAATTGTATTAGCTATATATATGTTTGTCTATAAGGTATTTATCTATGGGCCTAAGATGCCTGAAAATAAATGTTTTTTTTTTGCTGTGACAAGAACAGAAATCATATTTTTTCTAGATACCACGTAAATATTAGTTAAAAACATCTCTTCTAAATGTAATAATCTTATGAAACCGTTATATAACGGAAAAAATATCACTCAATATTCCCTAACATAGAATATATCTGGAACAAAAAGTAATTTTATCTGTTAATAAAAAAATCTAATATCCTTACGTTACGCCACAGTATGACGTAAATCAGCCGTCAATATGCTATTAGCTATTCATTGCTGGTTATAATAGGGAGGGTGTAAGGTTTCATTTAGAGGGGCCTGCCACGGCCATAGCCTGCCGGGGTTGCGGGTTGTTTGAAAGAGATATTGACATCATATTTATAATAATTATTATTTAGTGATATTTTTATTGATTATTATTACAAACATTAAAAACCTAAAAAACAATAAATAGTGAATTGAAAAAAAACAGAAACAATTCTGTATTTTTTCAAATCACAATTTTTTTTTAGGTTTTTCAAATTCATTAATGTTGGACTAATTCAAACATAATGCAAATTCTTAAATGAATAAATAATAATGGATACCACGGCCCAAAGGCAAAAAGGTAGAAGTCTGACACTGGGAAGTTATTTCGATGATTTCAAAACCCCCAAAAAATATATATATGTTTTATTTACATTGCCTACTTATCTAAACTAGACCAATATCATAAAGAGGAAAGATTTATTTGATTGTTTGTATCGAATATGCTCCAAGACTACTGGACCGATTGTAACCATTTTTTTACTATTAGGATGCTACTTTATCCGGAAGTAACATCGGCTATACAACATCACGCTACCACCCTCAGGGGCGGGGCAGCAACTAAAGACGCGGGTGAAACCGAGCACTACAGCTAGTAGCTCATATGTTAGGGCGCAATGTATTATAAGCGACTGTAGGTATTATAGCATGAGAATAGTGCCTCGATTTTTGTATGGATGTTTACGAATACATAAATAAATAAATAAATAAATATCTTAGGACAACTCACACACGGCTATCTGATCCCAAGCTAAGCAGAGCTTGTGTTATGGTAACCAGACAACTGATATACATACTTATATAATTTATAAATACACACATATTATAGATAAATCACACCCAGACACAGAACAAACAATCATGCTCATCACACAAAGTTTGTCCTGGGTGGGAATCGAACCCACGACCTCCGGCTCAGCAGTCAGGGCCACTAACCACTAGACCAACAGGCCCGTCAATAAGGTTTGGAGGATATTGAAGGATTGAATATAATGAGATGTTTAAGCGTCTGCTTCCTATTTCCGGTGCAAGATACTGCTTTTATTTTTTACAGCCTTTTAAACCAACTGTGCGTGGAAAAAGAAGCCTCTTTTACATTGCGCGCCTAGAGAGTGAATGGAGGAGGTAAAGTAGTGGCCTAAAGACCACCTAGGGACTGTTTTTTTTCCTGTATGTTTGTTAGGTACACCATTTTCACCACACGTAGGCCAATTTTCAAAATACCTTTTTGTCTTATTTTAATTGTAACTACTTACATTGCTGTGGTAGAACTCATGTTATGAGTTATCTTCTTCAATATTTTTCTTCTTGCATTTAGACGATATCTCATAATAGCAATGGAAAATGAATATTCGATTAAGAATTTGTGTGTGGAACTAAAAAGGCTGAATTAAAAGACTTTTTCGTAAAGAAAACCGTCTTACCAAAACACACAAAAAGACAACGAAAATATTTTTTTCCGTTTTTTTTTGTAGCCTTTTTAAAGTTTTCGTAGTTTTTAAACATACTTCCTATTCGTCAAAGGGAGTGAACAGCCTACGTAAGAAGAATTATACACTACGTGGGCCCAATGTGTGTTGCCGAAATGAAATATCTCCGATTTTTTCTGTTTTCATTTCCTGCCGATGTTTCTTTAATAAAATATCTTCTTTGGCAATGCCTTCCACACAATGCAGCTATTGAAATGTGTTGCCACGTACTTATGTACCGCACACTAATACAAACTCCTTTAGGAAAGACAAGCTATGGGTAGCTCACCGTCCGTCCGTCTAGTGACGTCAGACCCTATCGCCGATGTGTTCGTGTTCCACGCGCGCCTTAAAGAGATAGTATAGATGTCAGTAAAGCAAACGAGCCTGCCTGGGTCACTGCCTGCCGGGGTTGCGGGTTGTTCGAAAGAGAATGGAATACAAAGGGCAAAAGCAAGAACAAGGATAGATTTTGGTCAGTAAAAGTTACACTTCCGCTCCGCTCAGAGCGGCGGAAAATATTTGATGAAATCCCATCCCCCTTTATTAGGGATGGGATTTCATCAAATATTTTCCGCCGCTCTGAGCCGAGCGGAAGTGTAACGTATCAAAATCCCGAAAGTTCATAATACCTATGATGATTTGAGATTTGAAATACCGACGCGACGTCCAAAACACCGAAATTCAAAATGCCCGAAAGGACGAAATCCCGAATGGACGAAATACCGATGGTATAGTAAAGTAGTAAAAAGTGCTTTGCAACGATGCTGGGGACGGCTAGTTATACATAAAAACCATCCTGGAATCGCTCTTAACTATTGTTGAAAGCTGCATTAAAATCCTTTTAGTAGTTTATAAGGGATAATATTTTTGTGTTCACCAAAAATACTGATCGTGCACCAAATATTCTTTCCTGAATGTTAAAAAATGCGTAGGTTAGGTTAGGTTAAAACCGTGACCCCCAGTAACGACTTGCATTAATAGAAAATGGATAAAGATATAACACTTTTTTATTGTAGTGCGCTGATGCTCGTTATGACATATTTTAATTAACATATTTTGGTGCACATTCAGTATATTTGGTGGAACACAGGTAAAATTAGGTTTTTCTCGGAAACGGTGGCAATTTCGGGATTTTGTACTTCGGGATTTTAAACTTTCGGGCAAATGAACTTTTGGGATTTAAAACTTTCGACCAAACAACCATTCGGCGTTTCAATTATCGGGATTTCGTGTACCGGTAGGTATTTTAAAATTCGGTCTATAAAAATTCGGGATTTTGATACGTACCCCTAATAAAGTGTTACAAATGTTGCCTAGCATAACCTAAATATGTTCCAGTCTCACCCATTCATTCCAAATATTTAATCTCAAAGCCAGCTGTTACGGCTATAGAAGCACAGTTAGAGGTTCGTTTTATATTTTAACTATGTACTTAAATGGTACAGTAGATTGTTTCTAAACTACCCACATTTAAATGGGCCATTAATCTTGGTTATCGATTCGTAAACCTAGTCTGTAAAGACATAATACTTGGCTGGGAAGTTTATCAATTAAAGCTTGTACTAATAATTTAAAATTGTCGTCTATTGACGACAGGCGTGTCGACGGCGCGTTAGTGTTCCACGCGCGCCTCAGAGATGTCAGCAAAACAGAGGGGCCTGCCGGAGTTGCGGGTTGTTTGAAAGAGATACCGCGGCCCCGGGATGTATAGGGCAATATCAAATAACTGGGGGTGGGAAATCATCAAATGACTTTGCCCGCTCTGGGCGGAGCGGGGGGGAGTGTCAGACTTGTACTGTGTAAAACCCACCCATATACCGGCCGTCTATTGCCCTTTACGTTCCGGGGCCGTGGTATCTCTTTCGAACAACCGGCAACCCCGGCAGGAAAGCAGAGGGTTAGTTTGTTTTTTCAATAAACACCTTTTAAATTCTCTTATTGCAATATGATTAGGTTCAAAATGCAAAAACAATGTGCTGTTTTTTTTCTCGTGTCTCGCAACAAGGGCTTTCATTTTCTCTGTTTCATCACAGAAAACAATTTATACAACTGCTCAAATAGCTATAGCCAGCAGTATTTTTTTTAGAGCACTATGCGCTTTTTTAGGCCTACAAATTTATTTAAAAAAAATCTTTATCAACGAAATCACAAAAACATGATAATTTAAAAAATGATTTGCTTGTAAACACCTTTTCAATTCTCTTATTGCAATATGATTAGGTTCAAAATGCAAAAACAATGTGCTGTTTTTTTTCTCGTGTCTCGCAACAAGGGCTTTCATTTTCTCTGTTTCATCACAGAAAACAATTTATACAACTGCTCAAATAGCTATAGCCAGCAGTATTTTTTTTAGAGCACTATGCGCTTTTTTAGGCCTACAAATTTATTTAAAAAAAAAATCTTTATCAACGAAATCACAAAAACATGATAATTTAAAAAATAATTTGCTTGTAACCACAAAAATTCCTCATTTAAATCAAAATGTTCTATTCTATTTTTGCAAGCCAGTTCGAAATTTAAATAAAACCTTTAATATGTTACCTTATTGAAATCAATCATTTATTTTTTATTTTTAGCAGCAGTATTTTTTATTTCACATAGGCCTACATTGGCACTTATAAAACGTCGAGAAATCTTCAACACCTTTTCGAAGTGTGAGTTAGTAATTTGAATTCCAATTATCTTAATTTTGTTATCTTCTAAATTATACAGTACACAAATTCTAGGTACAAAAAACCCGTTTGTATTTATTTAATCCAAGATTACCTGAAACAAAAAGGGTTTAAAACTCATGTAACACTGTTGTAGATAATCCAGTTTAAACTTAACCAAAGTTAATTAAAATGACAAAAACGAATACCCTGCGGTTAAGCGTTTAATCTAAAGGTTAACTATGTGGAGGCAGCAAGCGATGACCTTTGTTTTTAATTAAAGTTTTAAATAAATACGCTGGGTTATTTTTCTCGCAAGTTCAGTTGTCTGATTTGGGATAAGTTCTTTGCAAGACAACTCTCTAATCCTTGCATTGCAAATCACAAATTTTTCTTACCCGACCGCGTGAAACAAAGGTGGAATGTATCTCGAAATATTTTACACCTACATCAAAACTAAGACAACTCACAAAAGGTAACTTTTCAGGAGACAAATAAATCGTATTATTTACTGTTTGTATGGGAAGTTAAGAAAACTAAATTTATTTTACAACTTAAATAGGTTTGTAAAATATCACTGTACTAGCGCCCGTGATATTGAAAAAAAAGTATCCTATATGTTATTCCAGACCATAATCTACCTCTGCGCCAAATTGCATTAAGATCCGTTCTGCCATTTTGATGTGCTAGAGCAGCGGTCGGCAACCTCTTGGCAAGCAAGGGCCACAAGGTGACAAATTAAACTAAAGGCGGGCCGCAGTCATTTTACGCGCATAAACCCAAGAAGCCCAATATACCTGCTCAATTGTTCATAAAATAAATAAAATAAAAAAAAAAATGCCATTGAAAATTGTTAAAACATAGGGAATTTAATTTGTACACGTAATACTTACATTATGTTTATATGTTTGGGCTTTATAGCTATAAAACAAGAGAAAAATAAAAAAATGCAAACTACAAGCTACCTACCTAAATAGGAAAACGATTTTACACAAATTTCAGTGTGATGTCTTTTTTTTTTTGGGGTGGGAAATCATCAAATAACTTCCCCCGCTCTGGGCGGAGCGGGGGGGAGTGTCAGGCATTTACTGACTAAAACCCACCCATGTTCCTTCTATTGCCCTTTACGTTCCGGGGCCGCGGTATCTTTTTCGAGCAACCCCGGCAGGCGGAGGGTCTGGCAAGCCCCTCTGCTTTGCTGATATCTCCTTGAGGCGCGTGGAAAACTAAGGCGCCGTCGACACGGCCTGTCGTCAATAGACGGACGGACGGATGAGCTACCCATTGCTCACCGTCCACAGGCCCGCATCTACGGTGGCCGGGAGTCGTCTCGCGGCGCCCGACGCCCGGGGCGTCTCCCGCGGTGGCTGGGTTGGTTTGAGGTTCTCTCCCTCAAACCTCAGAACCAGGGCCGAACGCGAGAGATCGCCTCCGCCGATCGCCTCTACGAGGACACGGAGGTGTTCCGCCCAAGCTGGGTAGACCGCCACTGTGTGCTCCACCGTGTCCTCCGGGCGATCATCACAATGGTGACACCCGGGCGGTAGGTGTGGACGCCATGGCACCTCTCCAGCCACTCCTCAAAGAGGGGACTTACCGCCACTATGGTGACGTGCCCTGCACGGGGTTGCGACAGTCGCTTTCTCCATGCCACCATGAGATCGTACCGGAGGTCTGTCCGCTGGGCAGCAATTTCCCGCGGCAGCAGAGATTCCCCCCGGTATAGTGCCTCCACGCGCCACTCTTACAGGCGCGCGAGGACTATCGCCTACAGATTCCACGGTGGCAATCCGACAAGAAGGCTCGCCGCCTCACCGGAGATCGTGCGGTAGCCCCGGATTAGCCTAATGGCTGCCACCTTTTGGGGCGCGTTCAGGTAGTGGGCGGCGCGCCGCCTTAAGAACGCGCCTATTCCGGGGCCCCGTAAAGGGCCATAAACCGCACGACTCCGGCATAGAGCCTACGGCAGGAGGCGTTTGGCCCCCTCAGATTGGGCAGGAGCCGCTTGGATGCAGCCCCAGCCCGCTCGAGTTTAGGAGCCAAACGTTGGAAATGCTCCACGAAAATCCTCCGGCTGTTGAGATCGATTCTCAGGTACTTCATCTTCATTCATAGAATGAGCTTTGAGAATATCAGCTAGTATGACACATTTCAAAGTGTTGCCGGGAAGAGGGGTTAAAAGGCGCGCTTACTTAATTGCTTTGATTTTGATAATTATAACTTATTTACAAAACATTCACGGGCCGCAAGGAAGACGTCCGCGGGCCGCATGCGGCCCGCGGGCCGCGGGTTGCCGACCCCTGTGCTAGAGTAACAAACATCCATACATCCATACATCCTCACAAACTTTCGCATTTATAATATTAGTAGGACTACCTGGCGGCCGCGGCTTTTCCCGCGTGATATCGAAAAAAAAAATATTTTATGTGTTATTGCAGACTATAATCTATCTCTGTGCTAAATTTTATTCAAGATCCGTTCGGTAGTTTTTTTGTGAAAGAGGATCAAACATACATCCAGAGGTACTCACAAACTTACGCATTTATAATATTATTATTATTAAAGTAGGAAGGAAGTAGGATAGTGAGAAGAAAAATAAGATACCTACATGTAAATTGTGGTATATTTTTGTAATAAATAGCATTTGCGTTTAATCAACCAGCATTCGAATTCAAAAATGTTGGACTCGTACAGTAAAACTCACTTTTAAATTCAACTAAATACTTTATTCCACTGACTTTCTAGTGCACGGTTCGGGTTGGTTGTTTCCATGGAGAAGAACCGGCAAGAAACTCCATGGTTACTCTTTGGTTACTCGTTGTTTTGAACTAACGCGCTACACCGTCAACTGGCAAAACTCGAATGTAGCGCGCCACTTTTGTTGGTATCAGATGACAGTCGTACCAACTTAAAAGGCATCATCGCAACTACTTATAGGTACTATATTGACCACAATGACTAATAAAAATACAAAGTACCTAATAAATTAACTTATTTTCTACATTATTCTAACAAAAATAACTAAAAATCACGATTTTTGTAGTGTTTCAATAGTCTCAGTTTAGATCTAAGGTGGGGGATATTTTGAGTCGAATTACACAGCACCGAATGCTGTGACGAAGAATGCGAATAAACACATTTTGAACCTCGCTTGTTTGTTATCTCGCAATAATTTATGTTTGTTCATTTGTGGCACTGTAAAGATGAGAAGCGTGGGCCAATTTTGATAATTCTTATGTCAATCAATTTGTGTTTATCTTGCAAGTGTCACAGTGCATGACAGCTAACAATCAATTCAATATGGCGACCAGCTACCCTACCATGACGTCTTAAAACAGTACTTATCCCAGTGAGAGAAAGAGACATAGCTATACAGGATCTCTAGCGCCATCTCTTTCTCACAATGGAATAAGTAATGCTTCAAGACGTCATGGTGACCCTACAGGCAACACTCAAATCTGACATTCCGTCTACGGAATGGGGAGCGTCTCACATAACACTTGCCGATATGTATAAATGATAATTTTTTTTTTCAAGTAGGTTCTTACAATCCTTACTAATATTATAAAAGCGAAAGTGAGTTTGTTTGTTACGTGTTCACGTCTAAATGGCTAAACCGATTTTGATGAATTTTGATACAGAGATAGTTGGGACCCTGGAAACGGACATAGGCTATTTAAAAAAAAAACGATTGAGATATGAGGGAGAAAGAGAGAAGAAAAGGGAAAACTTAGCATTGCTATTACAATAAATAAGGCGAAAGGAAAAACTGCAGGTAGCAGGTACCTGTAAATCAGGAAAGGGGAACTGTGTTACCCCGAATTTAACGCGAGCGAAGCTGCGAGCAAAAGCCAGTCACTTACAAACGTCGTAGTTAAAAAAAAACAGATTAGTCTTCTTTTGGCTTCTTTTTCTTTTTGTAATCTTGTCAATTCATTCAATAGTCAGAATCAGAATCGGATTTTTATTTGTGAAACATAGATATTAAGTATTTACTTTATTCAAAAAAAAATACCAACATACCTATTTCTCTCACAAATCAGTTTTGTCGTGTCCCAGTTCACAAACTCCAGGTGCCAGTGAGATTACTGGCAGTCACAATAAACATTAAAACTTTGTCTCTGAAGTTTCCAACATATCGGTAAGCTTATTGGTGCAGGTGTGTGGTGGTTGCAAGGTGTTCGAAACTCTGTGTGGACTTGACATAATATTAAGTTAGAAAGTATTAGCTGTAGAAACGTAGTATCAAATTATAGTTCTTTGAATGTTTATACAATACACGTGTCTTCATCTACTTCTTAAACGTGCTTCCGCTGGTATTGTTACGGCCGGGAACTATATTACAACTTATTAGTTGTATTGTACCAAAGTGACAAACAAAGACAGAACTAATCGTTCAGCTGAAACCAAACCATATAGATGTTACGGGCAACGTGATTAACTGTGCATTATTTATAATGCCCAAGAGCGACGGGCATTGTGATAAATTTATCACTTTGACCGGCCATTATTAATAATGCCCGAAGGCCTGTGGGCCATGTAATGAGTCAGTGTTAGAGATAGCTTGAATTTATCACTTGGATCGGGCAGTATAAATAATTCCCTATTTGTAGCCGGGCAATGTGATAAATTAGACGGCGGCCGTGCCTTGCAACATGCGTAGGGCTCGTACATGCGGGGGAGGACAACGCGTGCACGCAGCGACGTATTAGTTTGCAGTAATACTTCGGAACGATAGTTTAGGTTAGGTTGGATTTTTCAAACTGAGAAAAATCAAACCTAACCTTACCTATCGTTCCGAAGTATTACTGTTATGTTATTACATTTTTAATTACTGTGATCAATAGTATATTTTTTGTTAACTTTTCATGAAAATTTTGTAAGTTTAATTTAATAAACAAAAACACTTCAGTTCACCTATTTTATTACTTCGCCCAAGATAGGGTGGGCATTATTCATAATGGCCGGGAAAATAGATTAGGTAATCTTGCTGTTTTAATCACAGTGCCCAATTGAGCCGGGCATTATTAATACAGACCGGCCATTATTAATAGGGAACTATATTTTTTGTCACCAAAATTTATATTTGTCATCAAGTTGTATCACCTAATAAATAGATCTATCGCCACGAAATATTTTCGTTCTCAGATAAACAAAGAGTGTTCCCAGGTATGAATTACCAAATTATTGTTAATATAATGTGTAAAATATGAGATGGATTACCGATAAAATTGTAGTGCATTACATGAATATAAACTTCGTTCTTATAATAATAGTTTTATTACTTAAATAATAGCTTGGTGCTCAGAATGGTAGATCTCTCACCAAATAAATCGATCGCTTGGCGCAGATGGCAGAAATGGCTAGGTTAGGTTAGGTTAAAACTGTGACCTCCTACGCGCGAGCCGAGCGAGCGAAGCGAGCGGTGCCGCGGCAGCGGCCGGCGAGTGGCAGAATCGACCTGCATTGATAGAAAAAATCATACCCTTATTAATAGTGTCTGGTCTTATCAAACTGCCCGTAACATAGACACAATCACACAACACAACATATTCACGGAGGTTTTGGTTTTCATAACATGTTATGTCTACATAGTTTCTGGAATAGTTGTCTAAACTTGTCAAAAAGGTAAACAAAATAGTTCAGAAAACATGTCTAAAACATATCACAAATTGTTGATTTTGTGTACAGACGCTAGCAGGTTAAGCTACCCGAAACTGTCAATTTTTCCCAATGAACCTTGAACCTAATACTTTAGAAATAAAGTCGAAAATCTATCAAAGAAATCTGACAGATTGTAGTAGCTTGATGTGCAGGCGTCTGTACTTTGAGTGAAGTTATTTCTAGATACATTTCTCAATGGCCAACAGCACTTCAAACATCGTAAATTCTTGGCTGTACGAGTATTTATAAACACGCGCAGACATAATTTGTTAGATCATAAAAGTATGCAGAAATAGTAACGGAAATGGTACAAGTACTGATGTCATGTTCGATGGCACGGTTGGCGAAGTTGCTGAGCGATCGACTGCTGCGCCGCGTGTCGCGGGTTCGATCCCCGTACAGAACAAATATTTGTATGACCTTCAGGTAGTTGTTTTAGGTCTGGCTGTATGTGTATGTGAGTTTAAAAGCACCCACGATACAGGAAAAAATCCTAAAGTGGGGCAACGTTTATTAAAAAGAAAAAAAAAGTTTTCGGTAAAACAAAGATTTTTCAAATTACTGAAGAATGGACAATGTCCAAATATATATAAAGATACACATCAGATCTCACACTTAATATTTCATTTCTAGTCTCTGTTTTTTCTAGTTCTTTCTTCAAAACAACCTGAGTATTGGAACGTCATGGCTAACCAGCCAGCATTTGTTAAGGTATAAAACCTCTTACAATACCTACTAATTGTCTGGGTATCGTTTCTCCAGCTACTTCTCAAAGAGGGGACTTATTGTGCCACTATTGTGGCATGCTATGTACAGTTATAGCTCTCTCTATGCCACCATGAGAGAGAGTTAAGCTTATGTGAAGTAAAATGTTTTAATTTTGACCTACACTATTTGGATTATAACAATATCCGCTGGTTGCAAAAGCTGGTGACCGGATTTAAGCCGCAGTAAACAGCTCATGCTAAAACCTTGTTTGTTTTCCAAACGATGCGTTGGTTAGCCTCTATCGTATTAATTTAATAATAAACTCATAGGGATGAGCTTGAAGGAATCGATAATATTATAAGTTAAGTTATAAATTAAATTGTTTTAATTAGTTTTCAACTTTTGGTGTCTCACGTTCTGGGTGTGTTTAGAACATACTTGGCGAAGTATCTCAGCTTAACCCTCCTGAAATTACAGGCGAGTGATGACGCCAAGTTAAACGTTTTGCGCGTTTCCAAATAGAATGGACAAGAGCAGGAAAATGATGACAGACACTTTTGAATGTCAAAAAATCCTGCTACAGCTCCGTGCACAAGATATACAACTTGTGAAAGTATTATAGATTCATACCCTTAATATAATTATATTTATTAAAATATTTTCATTACTTAAAAAAAATATTAATATCTATGGTTAATACTGAATGTTTTTTTTAAACAATTTTTCAAAAATCTTATAGAATAAGTGCATTTTCAGCTCAAAATCCGTCAGTTAGTAATAAGGTTATTTCAGGTGGATTCTCACTAATTAAATCCAAAATTAAATTAATTACGGTAAATTAATCCAATAATCCAGATGTGGTAGCTATATTACATTTATAGGGTAAAACTATTAAATATAGGAAATATAGGTAGGTACACCAACAATTACAAGTTAAGGGTTAATTTGTTATAATTATCTCCTTATTTACTGCTTAAAAGTAGAAACTAAATGGACAATCATAAATCTTAGAAACGCTCGGGTGATGAAACCTGGGCGAGGCTCCTTTTCAAAGAAATCTCTCGCCAAATGGTCGACAGTTCGCGTGACCACGGATCATTCCATTTTTTGAAAATATATTTTGTGTACTTATTTAAGATTTTTTAACAAAAAACCACCGAAAATCTTTTTTTCAATCAGACACAAAAATAGAATCGTGGCCCATGAGGGGATCGAACCCGCGACCTTCGCGTTATTAGCACGACGCTCTAACCAATTGAGCTAATGGGCCGACGAATCTTGCTTTGAAATTGCGGTGCAGTTTCTGTCGACGACTCACTCATAATAAACTTATTTGTGCATGGAATTAAAAAATACTAGTGAAAGTATATTTATAGTTGTAATAGTGTTATTTTTGACATTGGTAGGGGCTTTTGCTAAACAATCATAAAATTGTTTTCGAAAATTGAATTTAAAAAAATCAATATGGCTGTTTTAGTTTTAGCCATGCCCCACTAAAAAGACAATGCAGAGTGCTATTAATATATTCTGCATTATCTATCCAAATTACAGTGAATAGTATTTGTCTGTCGCAGTTAAAATCGAAGTGATCTTTATTACCGTTGTGCTAAGGTTGTTGTTCGGTTACTGCTGTTACTTTTTGCAAGTTAAGTAGTAAAAGACTTGAATGAATCTGAATCCTGAATGAGAATTAGATAAATAAACTTTCGGAGATAGAAGTTGGCTGGAAAATGGTCCCTTTTCCCCATGATAAGCTTTATAGTAAACTAGCTTTTGACCGCGGCTTCGCTCGCGTTAAATTCGGGGTAACAAAGTTCCCCTTTCCTGATTTGCAGGTACCTGCTACCTGTAGTATTTGCCCTTGCGCTTTATTATTTGTAATAGCAAAGCTAAGTTTTCTTAACTTCTTTGTTTAACTTAGTGTCGTGATTGTCAAAAATATTGCACATATCCATATTATCCATGCCCCCGTAACCTACTTTTCCTTTTTTATGAATCTGACAACAGAATGATATCTACAAATGAATATTTACTTACTCGATATTCGTAAATTAGATAATTGCCCAACACTATTCAGACAACATATTGCAGCCATGACCGGCCGCGTTTTATGTATACCTATTTAACTGCACGGCAAATCCATTTATTATTTCCTGTACATTGATGCTTGAAGCGACATACTCTCGCTTTGCAAATTATTAATAACCAACTAATAATGTGATGTGCATTTCTCTCTCTCTGTGGGTCTCTGTGGGTTAGCTACACGCAGAGTGCCATCAACGCTCTCTGAATCCTTACTAATATTATAAAAGCGAAAGTAAGTTTGTTTGTTTGTTACCTCTTCACCCTTTAATGGCTAAACCGATTTTGATGAATTTTGGTACAGAGATAGTTGGGAACCAGGAGACGGACATAGGCTATTATTTTTTTTGAAAGAGTGGGATATGAGGGAGAAAGAGGGAAGAAACGGGAAAACTTAGCGTTGCTATTACAAATCAATAAGGCGCTACCGAATTTAACGCGAGCGAAGCCGCGGGCAAAAGCTAGTTTAATATAATAACGCGTTCAGGGTGCGAGTGGGGCTATCACGCTACTGTAGAGCGTCTGCCATATTTGCGCACGCTCACACAGACAGCTTTCACACTGTGCTGCGGCCGCGTCGCTTCGCTGATGTTCCGCACGCGTGGGAGCGCTAACGTCATCCTGAACGTGCTCAGCCATAATCTGGATAGCCCTCTTCTGGGGCACTGGGTTCAAATGCAAGTATGTGTCCCCGGGTCGGTTGTGGTGTGCCCTGCATGGGGTTGCAATAGTCGCTCCCCCCATGCCACTATGAGATGAGAAGGGGCATTTGCCAAACTTTGGGACAGGCTGGTATCATCCAATCATCAGTGTATATATTATGTTCAACGATATTGTATTTTCGCTTCAGATGTACCTTGAATAATTATTTTGGAACCATTTATCATAACTGTCACAGATTTTTAAACAACAAGCACGTTTCCTTTGTTCAAAAAACACATTGAATGAAATTTTTATTCATTCATTCTTGAATGGCGGCGTTGAAAGGACTGAAAATAAGATGATTCAGTTTTTTTTTCAGACAGCCGGTTATTTTTCATTGTGTCAAACTGAAATTGTCCAGTCTCCCTCGCCGGGGGAAATCAGGGCTTGTAATCATAGTTAGGATGAATTGGATGGATTCAGGTAGACATATAATGTTTAAATCTTTTGAGGGTAGACACAGGTGTAAATGACGAGTAATAACGCGGAAATATCTTTGGTTTAATTTTGGTGAGAGCTTGTTACAATTAAAAAAACGAAATCCTTATAGGATCACTTTATAATCCGTCTGTCTAAATACAAAAACATACAAAATGCTTTATTTAGTGTTACAAGTTTTGCACTGCTTAACTAATTTTTGAAGCATCCCTTTAGGCAAAAATAGCCTGTAGCGGGATACTTCGCTCTTCTATAACTTATATGCTATTATACAAAAATAATAAATAATACGAAAAATGGGAATAAGACAAAAAATAATAATACGAATATAAAAAATGAGAATAAGACAAAAAATAATAATAATAACAATAAAACACCGGTAAGAGTAAAGCAAAAGGATACTTAATAAAAGTTGCCAAGTGTCGTGTAGAAGGTTTAGTGTAATTGTTGTGTGTGTGTGTGGAGTATGTGTGATTATGTGTGGTGGGTGTGTAAGTGTTGAGAATATAGTTACTTATAGGTTTTGTGTCTGTGGTAGTATACGAAGTTGAGTTGACTATGCAGTGTCTTGTAGGAGGGCCTCCGTTTCCTCATAAGTGAGTATTTTTACCCATTCAGTAACTAGTTTCTTGCAGTCATAAGAAGTTTTTGCGTGTACATTTATATTTTTGTTTATTAAATTGTAAAGTTTAGAGGATCTTCTATTATATTGTCTACTATTAAATTTAGTTTTTGTTGACGGAATTTGGGCTATGACGTCTTTTCTTCGTTTTGATGAAATGGTAGCATTCAAAGGTAGCTGTTTGTGTTTCTTCAAGACAGTTTGTACAATATACAGTTTACGCACTGATAGCAAGTCGCTAATCTGATATAATTTCACGGTGGGGTATCTGCTTTTTTTAAAGTACATTATTTTGATCAACGCACGTTGCACTCGTTCCAAATGTATAAATTGGGATTTAGCTGCACCTCCCCAAATAGGGATGCAATATTATAAAACAGACTGCACCAAAGAAACGTATATCTCCTTTATTAGGTTCCTAGTCCTGTTTTCAGGACTGGTGACTGTATTTGGAACAATGTGTCTCAGTGTCTGTCTGATTGCTAAGACCTTTTATTTCGGGGACGCGTCAGAGCTGTGAAAATTCAACTTTCTAAGTCTACGCAGTCTAAAGACATGGCCGTTTATGTCGCAAGTTTGTACGGAAATATCAGTGCGCAAGTCCGACTTGCAGTTTTTAAAAACTAGGTTATTTATTCGCTATTATTCTTTTCTATAGATGCACTAGCGATATTCTAGGTACTTATGTAACGAGTGTTTTAATATACTATTACGCTACACACTTGGGTCTAATTCACTTCTCCGCTTTTTGGCAGCCATTTTGAGATATTCTCTATGCGTGTACAAAAAATAATCATATCTCTCAAAGTTTTGGTCTTACTGAGACGAAAATAAGTTTATTCAGAGGACAACAATATTGTCTATCGTATAAATTACGAAATGATGAGCTTACATTTTAGAAAACAAAATTAAAGTCCAAAAAAATATGCAAATCAAAAGAAGTTTTAAAAACATTTTTGTGAAAAAAATGGTAGTTTTTTTTTAAATCAATAAATTTGAGTACTAGAATGTTTGTTATATAAGTTCATAAAATATGGTTAGTCCGTTACCAGACACATTATATAGTGTCTATACTATACTGTTCCAATGCTGAGCAAAGACTTAGGGGAGGTCTATCCATAAATTCTTCGAGAGACATTGCTTAAACTTAAAGATCGACTCTTTTTTTTTGTTTTCTGGATCAGAAATCATCAAATAACTTGCCCCGCTCTTGGCAAAGGGAAGGGGGAACACATTTTTACTGACAAAAACCCACCCAAGTTCCTTCCATTGCCCTTTATGTTCCGGGGCCGCGGTATCTCTTTCGAGCAACCCGCAACCCCGGCAGGCGTTGGCCCTAGCAGGCACCTCTGCTTTGCTAGGTACACCTCTGCCCTCCCTTTTGGTAATTACAGACGTAATGTTATAATAGGTTAAAAGAAATGAAAAAACACGAATACAAATAAAATAACGAAAACTATCACATCAACGCACATAATCACACTAAGACAACTGAAAGCGTGTTCATAATTAAGAAGGCAGTATTTCATAATGAATGGAAGGAAAATAATAAATTACAGGCAATAACTGTGAGTTATTACAGAACAGCTACCCTACCATGGCGTCTTAAAGCAGAACTTATTCCACTGAGGGAAAGAGACAGAGCTATACAGGGTGTCTAGCACCATCTCTTTCCCTCAGTGGAATAAGTTCTGCTTTAAGACGTCATGGTAGGCCTACAGGACTGTAGTTATATTAACGGAGCTTTAAGTTTATCAGGTAAGATGTAATTTGGTAAATATAGATGGTACATTTACGTTTTAATATGTGGTGTAATTTAGTTAGTCTGTATTACATTCTTACTTCCTTACTAATATTATAAAAGCGAAAGCGAGTTTCGACGGTTCCTACGTACATAAGGTTAAGTCAAAAACCGAGGTTTACAGGAGGGCGTAATTTGTGTTCAACACGACCTAGAAATAATTCTATGAGCAAAAATATCTACATAATATTTTCTTTCTTCAATATTTTAACAGTTTTAAGAGCTTTATGAAACACATAAATATTTAATTTTTTCACGTTTTCTTAGAAAAACTGAGAGATGACCGTTTCTACGACACTTATTCGTTGTATAAGACTTGTTTTCTTATACGATTTCTAAAACAAGGTAAATAAATTAAATAAAAATCGTATGTCAGCATGTGCGCATAGATAAACTAAAGCCAATGAGACAATAAAAAAATGCCATTTTCGACATGTCTTTATGTACGTAGGGACCGTCGGTTTGTTTGTTGTTTGTTACGTCTTCACGCCTAAATGGCAAGACCGATTTTGATGAATTTTGGTACCGAGATAGTTGGGACCCTGGAGACAGGCATAGGTTTTCTTTAAAGTGAGAAATGAGGGAGAAAGTGGGAAGAAAAGGAAAAAGCTTGCGCCTTATTTATTGTGAAGCTTTGTTATTACAATAAATAAGGCGCAAGGGCAAAAACTACAGGTAGCAGGAAAGGTGAACTGCGTTACAAAGAATTTAACGCGAGCGAAGCCGCGTGCAAAAGCTAGTCAATGAATAAGTTAATTTGTTTGATTCAATCTATTGTTTAATTTGTAAAATATGTGTTAATTAACAACTAATATGCATGATGATGGTAAATGATTGACGTTGACTTCGGATGAAATATGATTTTAATGTTAAACGAATATTGAAAGACGCATTAAATATTGTACAGCTTAAAAGTATGTTACAGCGAGCTAATTTGTAGTAATAATAAGAACTAATATTTCATTTGTGACAAACAATAAATGGGTATGAATTTGAAATTTTAATTTTGGTATTGTTTTTCTAGCCCACTTTGTGTCCCATAGCTAGAGGCAAAGGTATTCCCTTTCTTCTTCCACACCTTTATTTCTGGGCATGTGAGCCCCGCAAAGTAGTAATCTGCCAAGTCATTGGTCCCTAGTTCGAACCCAAGGCACGGACTTTTCATTTTCAGATTTATTTTCGTATTGGCTTTGCTCGCGTTATATTCGGGGTAACACAGTTCCCCTTTCCTGATTTGCAAGTACCTGCTACCAATAGTTTTTGCCCTTGTGCCTTAGTGATTGTATTAGCAAAGCTAAGTTTTCCCTTTTTTCCCTACTGTCTCCCTCATTTCCCACTCTTTTTAAAAAAAAAGTTATATAGCCTATGTCCGTCTCCAGCGTCCCAACTATCTCTGTACCAAAATTCATCAAAATCGGTACTTCGGCCCCGGAACGTAACGAGCAAAAGAAGGTTCATGGGTTTTAGTCAGTAAAAGTCTGACTCTCCCCCCGCTCTGCCCGGAGCTGGGAAGTTATAAACACCCTTTGCCAGAGAAGTCTTTTGATAAATCATATCCGTATAGCATTCCATTTGCAAGCGACCACTGTACAAAAAAAAAACAAAGGAATAGCAGCCATTTTTAAATTCCTGGTACAGACAAGCTACCCGAAACTGACAATTTTTCCCAATGAACCTTGAACCTAATAGTTTAGAAATAAAGTCGAAAATCTATCAAAGAAATCTGACAGATTGTAGTAGCTTGATGTGCAGGCATTCTGTACCTACACAAATTTCTAGCAATCAAAAGCTATTGTACCGAACGTAAAAAAATATGGTCGGAAAGCGAAAAACAAGGATTTCAGCATCGGTTTTGAATCGGAATACGTATGTACACAAATACAAAAGAATTGAGTACAATTGCAGTTTTGAGCGCACCGCAGCTTTGCAGTATTTTCCACCTGGTGCGTAATTTCTTTTCAGATCGTTGCTTTTTTATTTAGAATTTATTTAGTTTTAAACCGCCAGACGCCACTTGTAAATGTAAACAATCCTACTAATATTATAAATGCGAATGTATGTGAGGATGGATGTTTGTTACTCTTTCAAGTCAAAACGGCTGAACGGATCTTGGTGAAATTTGGCACAGAGGTAGATTATAGTCTGGAATAACACATAGGATACTTTTTTCCGATAACACGCGGGCGAAGCCACGGGCGCCAGCTAGTAAAATATAAATTCTAGACATCTTACTGATTTTAATGACCTAAATCTGAGAGAAACAACGTTGGATACGTCGTTTGTACCTTCCAAGTTATCAGTTTACAGATGGATGACTCCCTTGTATGTACATTATACGTTGGGTGTACTCTGTTAATAGGAAACGGTATTATTATTTACTTTGTCTGCCGAAGATAAAATGTGGCAGTTACACGTACTGGTTTGGTAATATTATTCATCATCATTTCAACCTATGGACATTCACTGCAGGACTAGGTCCACAGTGCTACAGTGTGCGTTTTTAAATCACCTGCAACATTCACCGCGTCATCCGTCCAGGATGTGCTCCAGCAAGTGCTATAGCAGGTACTCGAACAAGTACTTTAGCTAGCACTCAAACACGTGAACAAGTGCTTAGCTAAAAAATATAAAAATGTCGGCTACGAAGACTAACGAATTTATTATAGTAGTTTGATGATATTAAATATTATATACAGGCCTACAGTGCCACAGTGTGCGTTCTTGAGCCGCCTGCAAGCTGCTAGTTCTTGCAACATTTACCGCGTCATCCGTGGTTTAGCAGGTACTCAAACAAATGCTGTAGCAGGTACTCAAACAAGTCCTATAGCAGGTACTTGAACCAGTGCTCAAAAAAGATAAAGATGGCGACTACGAAGACCAACGGATTTATTATCCTGCAAGTCATATTAATTGGTTTTCGGGTTTTACTTACTGATTATTTATTTACTGATTGCGAAAATTAAGTCAAAATAAGTTTGTTCTTGAATACAATAACAAAAGGTAACCAACTGAAAAGAGCCTAAGTTTTCTTGGCACGTTTCCGAATGACGATGCCTTTAGTTTATTAGGTTAGTTTATATTTAGTTAATTAGTTTATTCTATATGAAATTAGTTTTAATTAATGTACAGGTTACACTATTAGGGTGTTAGGTATGTTAAATTAAACAACAGTCTGTCTCCAATGAGCACGTCTTACTAGCACGGCGGACCAGAAGCGAGTGAGCGCTCAGTCCATTAATATGACTGCGCGCTCCCGCCACCGCTCGCCCTACCACTAAGCGTGTCGGTATTTATTATACGCTACATCTACCTTTTACAAAATTTTAAAAATAGCATAATTTCGTATAAATATAATAACATACAAATGAGTTTATTTCAAGAATAATCATCAAATAATTTTAATAATATTCCGTTAAACAATCACTTATTCATTTTCGTCACACACGTTGTTACAGGCGGTATCGCTATTTTCTGAAAGCTTATTATCCTTATTTGGTCAAACTTCCCACTTTCTTTACTATATTTCTGCGCAACCGCTGTCCACTATTTATTCACCAATGTGTGTCGTATCCTTGAATGTGGTGGATAACTTGTTTTCTTTATTGTATTCTCAACATATACTTTTTTCCCAATATCTTTCCTAGATTCTGTTGCTTTCCTCTTGCTATCTGCATTTTCTTTTCTTTGCAGAATCTATGTTTTTAGTCAAAATCAAAATATTTTTATGTCACATTGGCCTACATGGGCACTTATAAATAACATTCGAGAAAAGGTGCACGGTTCGGGTTGGTCGTTTCCTATGGAGAAGAACCGGCAAGAAACTCCATAGTCACTCTTTTAAAATCATTTGGTTTTACAATGTGGTTGTTACAGCGTTAGTACTTAGATATGAGAGGACAGCGTAGGCCAGGCAATAAGTCATTGCTTGCTTTATAAAACGCAAAATAAAATAATAAGTTAACAAGCGTCTAAGAATCTACAAGGCCAACAATGTCCACTCATTCACAATAAATTGCTTATAAAGAATCAAACAGTTCTGCCTCTTAACTTCGACATTTGGAAATTTTTGTTTGGAACAACTGGATACCAAATTCTTTACAAAAACTTTCAAACTGAACTAACAAACTGCCGACCATGATCAGCGGTAGCGCTTACGGGTGCACCTAACCGAGAAAATACCTCTTTAAGCTTGGAGTGTGCAGAATCTATGTTAAATGTTTTCATTTGTTTATATCTACTACTAGCCTAATATATGTACTTTAATTTACTAATAATATTTGTACTTGAATAATAAATGTGAGTAACAGCATTATTTTAGGACACTACTGTAAACTATATTGAATGTCTTTCCATTTGGTGCTGATAAATATAGATTTCGGGCACTGGACACTCACGACCATGCTACATACAGCTGCCACACACATACTAGTGTTTACCCTTGCGCCTTATTTATTGTAATAGCAAAGCTAAACATTCCCTTTTCTTTCCCCCTCTTTTTTTTCTGAGCTTTTCACATATCTTGTCAATATGACTAATCCAGGAACATTTATGATCTAGATCTGTCCCAAGAAAAGTCATACTATCTGATTGTTGTATACTTTTATCTTTATAATTGATGTTCAAATTTATTTTATTCCAATTATTGTTACAAAATTGGACATATTAGGTTTTTCTATGTTGGGTTTAACCTCTCAAGGACCCCCATTATTTACGTCAACTATCCGTCAAGCACCGCCGGGCGGATTCTTATCGTATGTGTAATCTGATTTTAAGACTTGTCTTTACTACAAATACAGTTTTCAATCGATCGAGGTTTGGTGGCACGAATTTGTGCCAGCGGGGCTCAACGGTAATACTTGTTTACTGGCACGTTTTTGTGCCGCTGGGGCTCTAGAGGTTAAAGTTTCTTTTTTTTTTTTTTCTTAGTTATTACTTTGCTCACATTACTATTGATTTCCTCATTTAAAGTTTACTTCAGTTTTAGGAATGGTTACGGACATATCGTCTGCAAAGACTACGCAAGGATCATCAGTTACTTTTGTCAGGTCATTGATATATATAAAAAAGGGTGGGCCTAAAATATTGCCCTGTGAAACGCCTTTGCAATTGTGACCTAATTTGAATTTGGATGTCAGTTCACCTTTTTGGTTTGGCTTATCCAAAGTAATCTCTACAATGTTCACCATCACTGTCCACTTTGGAACGTAGTCTCATTTTCATGGCTACAATGCCCGGGTGGCTTTGGCCACAAGAATGCGCCAATGGATAGCCATGCGTCCAATTTAATGGATAGCCAATGCGTCCAATTTAATGGATAGCCAATTCGTCCAATTTAATGGATATACAATTCGCCCAACTATTGTTCTATATTTCATTCCTGACTAACTTTAGCTCTGAATCTCCCTCACAGGCTTGCCTTTATTCACGCAAAGTAATTGCTACAGGATGATATTGATCAACTACCAAGTATAAATAATTGGGTAGCTGACACCATCAACCAATAATTTAAAGACACAATTTTTCTGAAAGAACACGTTATTCTAGACCTGAGAACTGCATTAATTTCAAAATAACTTTAAAATTCGATTTTTAGTTGCTTTTAAATCAATAAATAGTTGCGTCATTGACTTGACAACTTAGTGACGTCATCGTTTGCGAGTCCCATACAAAATCTATGGGGGAATCGCGTTTTGACAGCTCATAAAAAGTATGTCAAATGATTGGTGGTGTCATCTACCCTATTATCATCATCAAAAGCTTGTGTTTGTGTATCGTGCCAATAAGAGATGATATCCGTATCTTTGCCTAGTTTTAGTCTTAAAAGTTCGCGCAAGGATTCGGTCTATGAAGCTGAATAAGGGATCCATTTTCCTACATAATATACTAGCCCTAAGAAGCTTTGTACCTTCCAATTACTGTTGGCACTCGCAACGATTCTATCAGTATCGGGTCATTTAGTTCCCTTCAAAATGGTTGAACGGGGCTGCCGTCATGTTCATGAACGGGCACTGACAGTCGACTATTAGCCGCCACGGTTTTGTTTAAATTAATTCGTTCATTCATCTATTAAACTCTTGTTTTTGCTTTTACTCTGGACGCTCTTAATGTGCTCGTTTTTGTACATCGTTCTCACATGTATGCATAATCTCAACATGAATGATATATCCATGATTTTGTAAAAATATTATGATTTAAAAGAGCGTTCACGGAGCCCTCTGCCCATTCATCTCCACAGAGATCTGCGCTTTGGAATGGCAACTACAGTATTTAATTTTTCACAAGCTACTATGTCTCGTGATTGGGACTGTAGCACAATCCTTTTTATTTTCATGACATTCAATATGCCTGTAAAGGTCTAATCGTAATAAATGCTTTGAGTTTGACCTCTGCTTAACCCTCCAGAGATTATACGCGTGATTTTATGTCAACTAAAACAGTTTATTGACTAGACAATCAGCCATCTTACTTTACTTTGATAAAAACATAGCCTTCGCTTAGTAATTACCGACGCCATGTTTTCAAAGGAAAATACAATAAACAAAGTACATTTTTAAATTCCCACGACGTTCACATGCCTAGCGCATTATTTAAAACGTTAATTCAGTCATCAATTTTCCTTTTTTCTAATGCATGAAAGTTTCAAAATGAATAACGTTAAATTTGTGTATAATTCAGTTTGAACAATCCAGAGCTTTTATTTTAAAGGGTTTTTATTAAGCGCGTTTTGATTCGTTTAGCAGAACATTGTTATCTTTTAAAACCCGTAAGACATATTTTGTAAGCCTGTGCTATGTTCGGCCTCGTCGCTTCGTTCCATAGTGGGCAAAGGATGCTTTTCCCTAATGATAGCTCGATTGGCTCTCATATCATATGTACACAGATGCGAACATCGCAATCCGTTCCGTTTTTTTTTTTTTTTTTTTGACGTTGCTATCAAGTACAACTCAGGCGCACGCTCGAGTCTAGTGGCGGTAGGTGTATTTCGACGGTTCCTACGTACATAGGTATTTTATTTTTTCCACGTTTTTTTTTTTTTTGAAAAACTTATAGATGACCGTTTATACGACACTTATTCGTTGTATTTATAATACTTTTTATACGTCTTATACGATTTCTAAAACACGGTAAATAAGTTAAATAAAAATCGTATGTATTAATTATTTCAACTAATAAGTAATTATTTTGTCACAAGTCTGCTACCATAAATAAAATAACATAGCGAGGAAAACTGTTCCACCGTAATACAGTTTATACTAGTACGGGGGGAACAGAGTGAATCAGTTCTGTGTTAACAACCATCTATAATGAGTACCGACAAAAAGTGTCTACTACCTCTACTGCTTATTTGTAAGTAAGTTGAATTGTGCAAGGTTGTTAGTTTGCTTTATTGAATAAAAACAAGTTCAGCATGTAGGCATAGATAATTTATAATCTAAAGCCGATGATACAATAATAAAATGCCATTTTCGACATGTCCTCATGCACGCAGGGACCGTCGACATTGTTTTTTTTTTTTTTTTTTTTTTTTTTTTTTTTTTTTTTTTTTTTTTTTTTTTTTCGACGGAATTACTTCCATTATAGGTACCGTTCCGATTTTCATCGAACTTCCCTTGATCTTATTTTACAAGACCATTTAGGTACTGTTTGGTTACCCAAACTACCTCTCTAAGGAATTACTTCCTTTATAGGTACCGTTCCGATTTTCATCGAACTTCCCTTGATCTTATTTTACAAGACCATTTAGGTACTGTTTGGTTACCCAAACTACCTCTAATAACCACGTTTTTGTTGACAGAACAAAAGTAAAATAACATAATAAACTACAGTGAGTTATTTAATATCAGTTACACTCACACTTATCAAGTTATTGTAACTATATTGTTGTGTATGTAAAAATTATATAAAAGAAAAACATATTTAGTGTTATACTGTATACAGGCAAGTAAGCCATAAGTTCTCATAAAGTTTGTCTAATGAATAAGATTTTATAATATAATACCCGGTGACCGGTGATACAGGTGTTTCAATACCCACCACAGACACCAGTGATTCACAAATATGTATTAACTTGTTTATGCCAATAAATAATTTATTATTATTCATAATATTTATGAAATCGTGTATTGTAACAATAGCTACTTCGAAAACACTGACATTCAAATTATTAATTAACACCTTTGATAGTTTTGTTCTGTCAACGACTTTCATTTGTGGTATATTTTGATGTACAGGTACTTCGATTAGTCAATAACGACTATTTAGGTACCAACCAAGTAACAAAATCAGATTTATCTTGAAATATTCCTTTTGTGATCTCAAAGCACACAAATTACGTAAATTAATTAGAATGCTGGTTTCTAAAATAATAGCATACGTAAGCTAAATAAGCCAATCGTTTTAATTATTGTGTCATAACCAAAATTATATTTAAATTCGTTATTTTATTTCAATAATTACGTAACAATTTAATAATTACGTACCCAGATTAAAAGTAAGTAATTAATTCATTTTAAAACCCAGTTATGGGCTACATGGAACATCTCAATGAATAAAAACTGATTAGTCACTGATTTACCTCTTTATTCACAATATGTTTTGAATTTTGGTACATACCTTACACTTATGTAGTCCTGTCACGGTCGCCACTTGTACAGGTTACACTATTAGGGTGTTAGGTATGTTAAATTAAACAACAGTCTGTCTCCAATGAGCACGTCTTACTAGCACGGCGGACCAGAAGCGAGTGAGCGCTCAGTCCATTAATATGACTGCGCGCTCCCGCCACCGCTCGCCCTACCACTAAGCGTGTCGGTATTTATTATACGCTACAATTAACACACAACAAATAAAGTTTCTTCGTTGAGTAAACCTAAATTGCTTTAAGGCGCTGTACAAAGCAAACACTTCGTAAAACGTCTAGTTTTTCGTTGCAAAGTTAGCCGTATCTGTACATGCCACTAGCCAAAAAAATTACCGTGTATAGTTCAATACATAAAGTAAAGAGTTAAACAAAATAAGTTTACAAAAGTGGTCTTGTACTACGAAAAAAAAAATGTTTAAAAAGACCAAGAAATAAATTTTTTCGTCTCGAAATTCTCAATTTTTTCAGCGACAACCATCATATTTTTTATATCTATAACAAAGAAAATTGTATATACTAAAGAGATATCTAAAATTTTTCAAACATTGAGCTGTATTTTTTTTATATTCAATAAAAACTGCAAAATGACCTACATTTTGGCGGACATGATATTCATATAAAATCAAACACCGAAATATTTTCGACCTTATTTCTATTCTTTCGATGCAGTACTGTCGTGTACTTGTGTCAGACCATGCCTAGTAAGCAGCCAGCGTCACTTTCGTGAATACCTAAAGATTAGCTTATTGCCGCGCCTTAAGCGATCATCACACGTCTCTAATCCAACTTAGCTTTCTCTAATATACTTAAATTTATTTATCCAAAAACTTAATCTTATTCCATGGTATAAACGAACCCGAGGTGAACGACATAGTTCGTTTGCCTATGAAAGTTTTCAGCCTGAAACTTGCGCCGAATCGAGCTTCTGATTCAGTAGCTATTCAGAAGCGGTCGGGTAAGGATGTCCCTTGAGCTTCCATTTCATTGAAAACAACTGTCTCTTACGAACGATTTTAAAAAAGGAAAAAATATTTGAATATTTAAAAAAAGTACTGGTGTATATTAAGTGAGGTTTTTAAGAAAAAAAGTTGGTTTAGTTTCTTTTTTTGTTGTTGTTGTATAAGTGTTGTTTTAAATTGAAAGTGTTTTAATAGTGAGTTGAAACTTAGTGAAAGTTCTGTGCTTAACTAGTTAAATTGAACAGGGTGAGTTTAATTGTGATTGATAACGGTTAGGGACAAGCGATTAGGTTTATAGTTTGATTAGATTTGAATTTGTGGGTAAGGATTGAAATATTTGGGTGTCTATAATATGTTTAATCGGTGTTTTTAGTTTAGGAATTAATAATGATGTATATTTTTTTTATTGAACTTTCAGGTTTTATCGATCTTCATTTAAATTAATTTTGACTTAAAGAAATAATAAGGTCGGTTAAAATATTCTAAAAAGTATAAATGTCTCTTCTTTTTTAAAATTCGTTACAGATAAAATCGTAATACTGCTTTATTTGCAGTGTAAATAAATGCAGTCATAATACAAACTTTACTGTTACTAGCTTTTGCCCGCGGCTTCGCTCGCATTAAATTCGGGGTAAAAAGTTCCCCTTTCCTGATTTACAGGTACCTGCTACCTGTAGTTTTTGCTCTGGCGTCTTATTTATTGTAGTAGCAATGCTAAGTTTTCCCTTTTCTTCCCTCTTTCTCCCTCGTATCTCAATCTTTTTTTAAAAAAAAAATAGCCTATGTCCGTCTCCAGGGTCCCAACTATCTCTGTACCAAAATCGGTTTAGCCATTTATGCGTGAAGACGTAACAAACAAATAAACAAACTCACTTTCGCTTTTATAATATTACTCGTGGCTAAATAAATAGTAGCAGCTCGGGTCGATCTTTAGGTTAAGCCGCGCTTGCCTAGGTTGGTCTGTGGATGGGTGACCACCCGTTACATACCGAGTTTCCTTCGTGTCTCGGAAAGCACGTTAAGCCGTTGGTCCCGGCTGTCATTTGTAGATCTTTGACAGTCGTTACAGGTAGTCAGTGTTCCGAAAGTCTGACAACCAGTCTTACCAAGGGGTATTGTATTACCCAGTATTAACAGGGTTGTGGAGGTCAAATAGGCAGTCGCTCCATGTAAAATACTGATATTCAGCTGCATCCGGTTAGACTGGAAGCCGACCCCAACAAAGTTGGGAAAAGGCTAGGCAGATGAGTAAGGATTAGTCTGTTCATTAACAGATGAAATGTAATGTAAAGTTTGACGTACTTTTTTCGTATGGGGAGTCATCAAATAACTTGCCCCTACTTGCATATGAATGTGGAGCTTGACACCAGATTGTTGTCATTGCACGCATACCCAGGATGAGGATAGCACTAGAATTTGGACCTTTTTTTTTTCGGGTGGGAAATCTTCAAATGACTTCCCCCGCTCTGGGCGGAGCGGGGGGGCATGTCAGACTTTTACTGACTAAAACCCACCCATTCTACTTCTATTGCCCTTTACGTTCCGGGGCCGCGGTATCTCTTTCGAACAACCCGCAACCCCGGCAGGCGAAGGCTCTGGCAAGCCCCTCTGCAGAGTTTGGACCTTGGCACAAGCAAAGAGAAACGTCCAACAGTGGGGGAAGTTGGGCTGTGAGTGAACGACTTAACTTTTTGTACTTTGTGATCTGATTTCAAAAGACAGGCTAAGTCCGAGTCGGACTGGTACACCGAGGGTTTGTACGGAAGTACAAACTTGCGAAATAAATGGACTGCGTATAATTGCAGGGTTATTTCACAACTTCAAGGAACTACAGACTTGAGTATATGGTTTTTAAATTTCAACTCGAAACCTCAACGCGTTACCGAGATAAATGGTCTCGAGAAACAGACAGATGGACAAAAAATTTATCTTATAAGGTTGACTTTGACTTTGTACAGACGCCAGCAGGTCAAGCTACCCGAAACTGTCAATTTTTCCCAATGAACCTTGAACCTAATGCTTTAGAAATAAAGTCAAAAATCTATCAATGAAATCTGACAGATTGTAGTAGCTTGATGTGCAGGCGTCTGTACCGTTTTTAGGATTCCGTACCTCAAACTGAAAAAAATGGAACCGTTATTGGATCACTTTTTTGTCTGTCTGTCTCAACTGTCCCTTTATGCTATAAAAAAAATTACCTCTAAGTTTTCGCAGTCTAAAGATATGGCTGTTTATGTCGTCAAGTTTGTACTAAAGCCTTAAAGTGCGAGTCTAACTCGGTCTTGGCCGGTTTTTCCTTTTGGAGTTAAGTGTTGAAAAAGCTCTTATAAAATACTTATAGTTTTCATAACACAATTGAAATGCCATGATTATGGTCTGGAATAACACATAGGTAAGTTTTTTTCTCTTTATGATGCGGGCGAAGCCGCGGGCGGCAGCTAGTTTAATGTATTTGGAAGTTTCCTTAAGTGTTTACCGCGCCTTGAATACCCAATATATTACGTGAGCAAGGAAATACATAAATCACAATTGAAGCTGTTTATTTTCCGAAAAGTATGTGGTATAAATATTAAAGTATGAAAATCCTTACTTAATATTAAAGTGAAAGTGAGTTTGTTTGTTTGTTACGTCTTCACGCCTACATGGCTAAACCGATTTTAATGAATTTTGGTACAGAGATAGTTGGGAACCAGGAGACGGACATAGGTTATTTTAGGCTTTAAAAGATTGAGATATGAGAGAGAAAGAGGGAAGAAAAGGGAAAACTTAGCATTGCTATTACAATAAATAAGGCACCTAGGGCAAAAACTACAAGTAGCAGGTACTTGCAAATCAGAAAAGGGAACTGTGTTACCCTGAAATAAACGCGAGAGAAGCCGCGGGCTAAAGCTAGTTGTTAATAAAGTAGTACGGGCATGCGGAGGAATGAGGAAAATGTCGTGTGGAAAGTTTTTAAAAATGAACGTGGATGGGTACTGTAGGATATACGCTATTACTACAATAAAAGCGCATATTTATAATACTTTAAGATTATATTTTGTATTATACGAGCTTTTGCCCGCGGCTTCGCTCACAATAAATTCGGGGTAACACAGTTCCCCTTTCCTGATTTGCAGGTACCTGCTACCTGTAGTTTTTGCCCTTGCGCCTTATTTATTGTAATAGAATTATGAAATTATGCCACAGTTCTCAAATAAGCTTTTGGTATGTGTGATGCAAATGATTATACATATATGTAGTTAGCAGAGAAATTAATAATGACGATTTGCTAAATGCAAATTCATACAAAAATGGCACTTTGATGAAATTGAAAGACTTTCAAAAAACGAATTCTGTGTGTAGAGTTAGAAATGCTTAAAACGTAGGTATGTGTGGGAAAAATAGCTGACGAAAGATAGTATGTAGAATTTCTCGATTTCGAAATAGCGGAGAAAAACTATTGTTTGTTAGTGTAGATTTAGAAATGCTTAAAACGTATGTGTGGGAAAAATTGCACCATTGTGTTTGTTGTAGAATTTCTCGATTTCGAAATAGTGGAGAAAAACTATTGTTTGTTTTTTAATACTTTGCAGTCATTCGACATTAAAATGATACCAATACTGGTGATCTACCATTTTTTATATTATTAAATGTGTTGTTTTCATAGTGATATTTTAGAGAATTATTCTAAAATATCAGTAATTCAGTATTAAAAATATAAAAGGTGAAGATAAAAAATATTTCCATTTATTAATCCTCCTAAGTATTAAAGGAACTATTTCAATAAACGTTAACTATGAAAATGAAGTAGTATTCTTGAGCTAAAGATGCAAGAACAAGTTATCACAACTTTACATAAGTATCTAATAATAAAGTTTTGACGTAACTACTGCATTTCTTTGTAAGAAGGCATAGAACATGAAGTTTCTAGTATTAGTACATAATACAAATTTTTATGGGTCTTCCAGATAACATAAGTAAATATGTACCTAGGTTTCTAACTAAAATAATTATGCCTATTTCTATTCATATTGAAATTTCCTCGTTCCTGCCGGGGTTATGGGTTATTCGAAAGAGATGACGGGCCTGTTGGTCTAGTGGTTAGTGGCCCTGACTGCTGAGCCGGAGGTCGTGGGTTCGATTCCCACCCAGGACAAACTTTGTGTGATGAGCATGATTGTTTGTTCTGTGTCTGGGTGTGATTTATCTATAATATGTATGTATTTATAAATTATATAAGTATGTATATCAGTTGTCTGGTTACCATAACACAAGCTCTGCTTAGCTTGGGATCAGATAGCCGTGTGTGAGTTGTCCCAAGATATTTATTTATTTATTATTTATTTATACCGCGGCCCAGGAACATAAAGGGCAATAAAAAGAACATCCCACCCATGTTCCACCCATGCGGATGGAAAATCATCGAATAACTTACCCCGCTCTAGGCGGAGCAGGGGGGAGACCTATGGTGGCCGGGAATCGTCTCGCAGCGCCCGGGGCCCGGGGCGTCTCCCACGACGGCTGGGTTGGTTTGAGGTTTTCTCCCTCAAACGCCCGGCCACGTTCATACATTCACCCCTGCCTACGCCTTTTGGAATAACAGGTGTAATATCATCGCAGTCTAAGCCATTCATTAAAACTTTAAGTTTACCTCTCTGACTCTGGTCAAAAATAATTACACAAAGCTCAAGTTACTCAAAAGCTGAATGACCAAAGTTGAGCCTAAGTTGAGTCTAAGTTGAAACGACTTCGTGTTTAGTAGCCCTATAGCCTTTTATCTTATAATTTAGCATATCTTAATTAGCATAGTGGCTTTAATTTAGCCTGCCCTTCGTTTTCTGTGTTAAAAACATGAATTTTGGGGTTCCGATGAAAAAAACAGTCTACGTAGTGCCAATTTTTTGTCAGTTTTTGCTAGTCATAGAAAATGTAATGTTTACGTTACTAGCTGGCGCCCGCGGCTTTGCCCGCGTTATGATCGAAAAAAAAGTGTCCTATGGGTTATTCCAGACTATGATCTACCTCTGGGCCAAATTTCATAAAGATCCGTTCAGCCGTTTTGACGTGAAAGAGATAACAAACATCAATACATCCATCCTCACAAAAATTTGCATAAATTATAATTTATGAGTAGGAAGTAGAATGAAACACTTTATACCAAATAAAATGGCCCTTAAGCGGCCATTTTAAGAATCCTATTAGATTAATAATATGAGCCATTCATAAAATGGTCACAAAGCGACTCTCTGTCTGTGACTATTTTAAGTTTTAATGTGATTATTATCCTATTATAATTCTTCTAAAGTGGCCATTTTAAACCCCCTGTTCATAATATCCCTTTAATGATTAAAATAATTTAATGTGCCCTAAAAATAAATCCTTACTAATATTATGAAAGCGAAAGTGAGTTTGTTTGTTTGTTATGTCTTGATAAACCGATGTTGATGAATTTTGGTACAGAGATAGTTGAGACCCTAGAGACGGACATAGGCATAATTTTTTGATAATTATGGTGAGATATAAGGTAGAAAGAGGGAAGAAAAGGGAAAATTTAGCTTTGCTATTAAAATAAATAAGGCGCAAGGGCAAAAATATACAGGTAGCAGGTACCTGCAAATCAGGAAAGGGGAACTGTGTTACCCCGAATTTAACGCGAGCAAAGCCGCGGGCAATAGCTAGTGTATAAATATTTCGAAAACAATAATAATAAGAAGAGTGAACTCGCATTTCCAATGTGAATTGACAGATACAAGCGAGCAAAACGTCATGAAACAGATACGTAATTATTATTATTTGTCATTCTCGCATCAGCGGCTTAAAATTCTGCATACCTACGGAACTCGACGCTCGCTACAACAATCACTTGACAGCTTTTTTGTTGAGTAAAATTAACTTTGTAATCCAACCCTGTTGTGCAATTAATTTTGTAAGAGATGTTGTTTTGAAAAAGTTTTCAGCGTGTTGATGTTTTTAATCGTTTTGAAACCAAGTAGGGGATTATGTATGTTGTTGAATGTGAAGATTTTGAACTTGATCCTACTTCCTACTTAATATTATAATTTTTTGTGAGGATGGATGTATATATGGATGTGTGGATGTATGGATGTTTGCTACTCTTTCACGTCAAAACGGCTGAACGGATCTTGATGAAATTTAGCACAGAGGTAGATTATAGTCTGGAAGTCTGGAATAGCACAAAAGATACTTTTTTTTCGATATCACATAGGTAAAGCCGCGGGCGCCAGCAAGTATAGACTAAACTTACACTGTCACTTTTTATAATTAATATTACCTGTGCCTTAACTTAACTTAACTTAACTCCTTTTCTAGAGAGGACCACCCTAATCACTTAGAGTTATGAAAAATAAGTTACAATCGATTCTCAGACCTACCGAAAATGCATATAATTTTTTATAAAAATCCGTCAAGCTGTTTCGGAGTAGTATGGCAACAGAAACTGTGACACAAGAATTTTGATATCTAAGAAAGAAAGATAGCTTGCGATTGGCTGTAACTCGCCTGATGTACCAAATTAGCAAATATTTTATCTTATTTATTTATTTATTTATGTACACAAAAAACATTATTAAGAGCACAAAGGTATTGCTTATTTCAAAAAAAAACCTCTTCCAGCAGACCTGCGATAGGCCAGATGGAAAAAAACACGTAGACACTGTGTAAAAATATCAACTTAAGCACTACACAACCCGGGGTTGCGGGTTGTTCGAAAGAGATACCGCGGCCCCGGAACGTAAAGGGCAATGGAAGGAACATGGGTGGGTTTTAGTCAGTACAAGTCTGACACTCCCGAAGTTATTTGATGATTTCCCACCCCAAAAAAAGCACTACACAAATATGTACCTACTACATGTAAAGAATACTACTACACAAATCCAATTTAGATATCCAGCAATAGCCTGATAGACAAAAAAACGAAGGATTAGGCTAAAATAGGTTTCTGTCAGAAAGGATTGCTCTCTGATGTGGGTTCCTAAACTTGCGGAGACACGTTAGGTATAAATAGACTCAGAGTTAAAGTAAAATTATCTAGACCAAAATAGGTCTTAGATTGAGATTGAATTAGATATTTAGAATGTTAGGTACATTTGTTAATTTACTAGAATTGAAAATGGCGTGACTATGGGCAGTTATTTCTATTTCAATAGCGATCAAAATTTCTTTCCCTCGATCTAACTACTCTTCTTAGCTACCAAGACATAGCAGAGGGACCTGCCAGGAACTAATATTACTATTTCTTATGTTAAGTAACTGATGCAATATAATAACATTCTAAATAATTATATTATTCTGAAAAAATAAATGTACCTAGTTGTGTGTTAAAAGGTTCCTCTCTTAAGAGCCCAGACCACTGGTAGCTCGGACCCTGTTCCCGATGCTGGTTGATTACTATTTTTGATATTTATAAATGTTTTTTTTTGTTGTAGTTTTATAAATAAATTGAAAAAAATATAAAACAAATAATTACTATTAGAATAAACAGAATAAGAAGTTAAAATAAAATAAAAAAAATATGTATTAAGCCGTTGCAGTTACATCAAATCAGTCATTAAAACAATCATATTGATAGCAGCTGCTTTATATATATATATACATAATATATATGCCATATGCTATAAATATATATATTATCTAAATGAATATGACATTTTCAATAATTTGATCTATCTATTGTGAAATGAATAATTTAACCTATAATATATTTACGGGCCTGCTGGTTTAGTGGTTAGTGGCCCTGACTGCTGAGCCGCAGGTCGTGAGTTCGATTCCCACCCAGGACAAACTTTGTGTGATGAGCATGATTGTTTGTTCTGTGTCTGGGTGTGATTTTATCTATAATATGTATGTATTTATAAATTATATAAGTATGTATATCAGTTGTCTGGTTACCATTACACAAGCTCTGCTTAGCTTGGAATCAGACAGCCGTGTGTGAGTTGTCCCAAGATATTTATTTATTTATTATTATTTATTTGCACCCAATTTAATCGCAGAATGTAAATGGCCTCATTAATCTAAAGATCATACTACTTCAGAGGGGCCTGCCAGGGCCTCCGCCTGCCGGGGTTGCGGGTTGTTCGTAAGAGATACCGCGGCCCCGGAACATAAAGGGCAAAATAAGGTAAAACAACCCTGTTCCGCTCAAATTGGAGCAAGTAATTTGACGATGTCCCATCAGCAACAAAAAAAAGACTGGTTGTCAGACCGTTTCTGACTACCGGTTACGTTTGTCAAAGTTTTTCTGACGACATTCGGCACAATAACAGCATGGCGTATCATGTATAATGAAAAACCCACCCATAGACCTCGCTAAAAGTAGTTTAACCTACTTTGTCGAAAATCTAATTTCCAGTAGATTTCAACACACTAAAACAGGTCCCTCAACTCCTAAATAATTGAAATCTCCCCACTTAACTGAACAGAATTCTAAAAAAGAAACATTCTATTCGTCGTTTGGCGCAAAAGGACAAAAGCATTTGCCAGTGAAACACACGTGTATAATTACAGTCATCGTCTAATGTATATATGCAATTTCGAAAGGTCTTTGAATAATTTGGCCTGCCCTACTTCCGCCATTTTATTTTCAAAATGGCGGCCTTGCATTAACCTATATTATTTAATAGCTGACATCAATACAAGCAGGTTTTGCATCAAACATTGCTTTAAGCTTTCACTGTTTATAGCAGAGAGGCTAGACGGATTGCCTGCTGAGGTTGCGGGTTGATCAAAGATATGGTAGTCAGTAAAAGTCTGACATTCCCCCCGCTCCGCCCAGAACCGGGGAAGTTAAACAAAAAAACCGGACAAGTGCGAAGACGGACTCGCATACCGAGGGTTCCGTACAAACTTGCGACATAAAAGACCATATCTATTGACTGCGTAGACTTAGAGATTTTGCCACAACTCCAATAGACCACAGATTGGAGTACATAGTTTCAGTTTGAACTCGATACTTTCACGCGTTCCCGAGATCTTGACAAACATACAGACGGATAACAATGTAATCGAATAAGGGTTCAGTTTTTTCTTTTTGAGAACCCTAAAAAGGCTAGACAGGTTTGTTTAGGCTGGGCGGGGGGAGTGTCAGACTTGTACAGACTAAAACCCACCCATGTTCCTGCTATTGCCCTTTATGTTCCGGGACCGCGGTATCTCTTTCGAACAACCTGTAATCGTTTTAACTCCTTACGTAATACTTCAGTGACCTTTCCGATCACCCAAAAATAAAGACGTTGACCTTTCCCTTTTAAAATAACAATTTCTTTTAGGGAAACTACACACAATTCAGGTCAGCATGGTTGCTAGAGGAGAGTCTAAGTTGGTCTGTGGATGGGTGACCACCCGTAATAGGTGATACCAAGTTTTCTCCGTGCCTTGTAAGCAAGCCGTTGACAAGGGTCAAGGGTCCTGTTGACGTGACAGCAGACTTGCTAATCACTATTGTATTAATTGCCCAGGATTCAATGTAGTGGAAACCAGATAGGCCGTCGCTCCTAGTAAAATACTGGTATACATCTGCATTCCGTTATACTGAACGCCAACTTTGTGTTGGGAATAGGCTAGGCGCTAGGTAGATGATCATGTACACACGAGACGGCACATCGACTTACACAAAACCATTTTATCCTGATCTCTCTAATACGGTGTGCGTTCCATAGTAGAGAGATCAGGTTTTAATAGTTTAGTATAGGTTGACCTGCCGCCGTGTGTACATATACGGTGACCGGTTAGCTCAACTCGTACATATTTGAACGATCGATGGAGGATGAAGCAGAGATAATAGTACCTATATGTGTGGTCATTTTGACTTAGCTGTTTTTAATATGTTAGATGGGCATTTTATAGACTAGGATCTCGTCCAGAAGACAGAGTTAAGGTTTACACGCGATTTAATCAACTTGATTTGATGATTTGATGTCATCAAATATTCCGGATTCAAATCCGATGTTACAGGACGTCTTAAACAGAAAAATTCTTGTAAAAAATCTGAAAAAAAATACAAAAGAATTCTTTGATGAATTTTTCTTTCATTTCTTTCCTGTTTCTCGTCAGAAACTTGTGACAAGTTTCATAACTCAGGGTTGTCACTAACAGAAAAATGTCACGGAATAGGGACAAAAGTTAGGTTATTAATATGGGAGGAACGTGACCTAAGGGTTACTCGCGTGGGTAGACTTCTTGTTTCATAGCTTTGAAGGCTGAAAGTTTTACGAAGAGGATGTGGCGGGATTGAATACATTATTGTAACAATAGCTGGGCAACGCGGTTTGACTCGCGTGGTGATAGAATATACAATATTTATTTATAAATTGTAGCCTATGTGTTATTCTGTCATGTAAGCTATATTATTGTGAAGTTTCATCAAAATCCATTCAGTAGATTTTGAGTGAAAAAGGAACAAATATACTTAAATACATCCCCACAAACTTTCGCTTTTATAATATTAGTAAATATTATTTAGAATACATGGTACAGGTTATCCTTACTAAAATTATAAAAGCGAAAGTGAGTTTGTTTGTTAAGTCTTCACGCCTTAATGGCTGAACCGATTTTGATGAATTTTGGTACACCGATAGTTGGGACCCTGGAGACGGACATAGGCTATTTTTTTTAAGTGTGAAATGAGGGAAATAGCGGGAAGAAAAGGGAAAACTTAGCTTTGCAGTTTCTTCATCAGTTAATGCCAAAAATATGATTGCTCTTTTGAATTTTTAACTTAGACACAGATGTTGAAAATCGTTTAATTTATTCAAAACAAGCTATGCCCAGCGGTTTCGCCCACTGCTCAGCACCTAATATTGTACCGTGATGTTATATAACCTATAGCTGTGCTCCCTGGCTTTCACCTACGTAGACTGTGATAAAAAGAATATAGGTTCTATGCAGAATTTGTATGTGTAGCAATCCTAGTAGTTTTATCATTAGCAATCCAGCCAAAGAATTGCGTTCTCCATAAAAAGTTTTTTACCCTGTTTCACCTCTTAGTGGTTGAATTTTGCTAAATCCCGTCTAACGCATTTTCAATACGCGTTTTATTAAAAGTTCCTCAACCATAAACGACTTAAAAACAACACTATAAAGTAGGAAAATATATTAACTTCCGGAAGTCGGCGATTTTATTTTGATTCATCGATTGTTTTGGCATCCGTCTTTTTAGTGTTTTTTGGAAGACGGTTTTTTTTAAGCAAAAAGTTTTTATTTAAATCTTTTAGTTATAAATAAATAAATATTTTGGGACAACTCACACACGGCTATCTGATCCCAAGCTAAGCAGAGCTTGTGTTATGGTAACCAGACAACTGATATACATACTTATATAATTTATAAATACATACATATTATACATAAATCACACCCAGACACAGAACAAACAATCATGCTCATCACACAAAGTTTGTCCTGGGTGGGAATCGAACCCACGACCTCCGGCTCAGCAGTCAGGGCCACTAACCACTAGACCAACAGGCTCGTCGAATATAGTATGATTCAGTTATATATTCGTCAGTTAGGTATAGTATGATTGTATCTCACACACATTTTGATATTGACGGAAATATCGCGTAACAAAAATTTTGTTTGAGTTCGACAAAAAATGTAGTCGAATCAAGAAACCTACTCCTTTTTAAATTCGGTTAAAAATGAACTCGACTCGAAATCGAAATATTTTATGACAAGTCCTGAGAGTCCACTCCCCACAATAACCTGTTAAATTCATAGGTATTGTTAGGTTTGCTTGCCAAGTCTGTCCATATAGGTTTTAGTAGTCAATACAACTGGCAGCTCCGCTAGCCTTCTGCTAAATAATGCCTCAGTCGCTTTTACGACAGTTCAGGGATTAGGTTGCCTATTCGATTCACCCCTTGTAGGGGGTGAAGTTATGACCTATTAAATATTGAGTGCATTGACTAAGTGTGTTTAGAAATCGTCTGATAAAAACAAGGTATTATTGTGGGGGTTATTGATTTGTTGTGTTTCTTTAGATGGTGGTAGGAACATTATATGAATGATCCTAGTTTCTAAGAATTTGCCATCGTTGTGAGAGGATCAAGCAATCGGCAAAAGTCGGTTGTTTTTTTTTGGATGGGTAATCATCAAATAACTTTCCCCGCTCTTGGCGAAGAGGGGGGCGGGAGGGTCAGACTTTTACTGACTAAATCCCTTCCATGTTGCTTTCTTATTTTCCCCTTTGTGTTCTGGGGCTGTAGTATCTCTTTCAAACAAACCGCAACCAAGGAAGACGGTTTAGAGGCAGTAGACTACGTCGCTCGGGGAGGCTTCTTTCATGCAATCTCCATAAACGATAGCTCACCATTTCATCTTGGGCTGCATGCCCTGACACTTACCCACTTGACGATCTGCTCAGCGAGCGAATTTCACATAGCTGAATTTTAGCCAATTAACAAATTTATTTATAATTTTGACGACACAGTTTGCCTAGTGGTTGTGCGGCCGACTATCGCATATTCGATCCCCGCATGGAACAAATATTTGTATGGCCTACAGATAGTTGTACCGGGTCTGACTGTTTGTGTTTGTGAGTTTAAATGTTCGTAAACGCACCCATGATACATGAGGAATTCCTAGAGAGGGGCAAAAGTAAAAAAAAAATAGAGAGCGCCACACTGACAATAAGATTTCTTAAATAACACTGAGATCGCGTTTTGTAGCTTCATTGTGTATTTTATTCGAAACAAATAATGCTTACCCCAGTGTAAAGATATTTATTTCTCACCAACATCCCAAACCTCTTTTGTCAACCATACAAAAGTTCCACACAGGCAAAAATCGACAATCGACGAATACTTGATTCAAGGGTCCTGTTGACCATTAAGTAGACTTCCAGTACAGGCATATTTCACCCCTGTCAATGTTCAAGGGTGATAAGTGACAAACCCACCCCTCTTGACGGGGATAAAGGCCTTAAATAAAACTCATTTGTAATCCTAATACTCGACATCTATCGTTATTTTTTTCGAGTTTTGGGCCATTCTGTCTTTGTCTAAAAGGTAGAGGTTGTATTAATAGGTTTTTGGGGACATATTTGTTGTTGAAGGAAAATATGACCTGCTACCTTACCATGACGTCTTAAAGCAGAACTTATTAAACTGAAGGAAAGGGACAGAGCTATACAGGGTGTCTAGCACCATCTCTTTCCCTCAGTGGAATAATTTCTGCTTTAAGACGTCATGGTAGGCCTACTGCTTTGTGTTTTAAAGATGGCGGCTTTGTGTTCGAAGTTCCCTGTCTGTGTGTTGTTACCATAGACAACCAAACGTTTTATTCAAAGTTTGGAGTATGAAGGGTATATTTTTGTAGCGGAGATGAGAATGTTGAGATGGATGTATGGGGTGACAAGAATGGATAAAGTAAGGAATGAGTATTTAAGAGGAAGTTTGAAAGTTGCGCCTGTTACAAAAAAAAAATGAAAGGGAGTCGTTTGTCTTGGTATAGACATATAATGAGGAGGGACGAAGCACATGTGGCTATTCCCCTTGCGCCTTATTGTTTTGTAATAGCAACGCAAAGTTTTCCCTTTTCTTCCCTCTTTCTCCCTCACATCCCACTTTTTTTTAAATAAAAAATAGCCTATGTCCGTCTCCTGGTTCCCAACTATCTCTGTACCAAAATTCATCAAAATCGGTGTAGCCATTAAAGTGTGAAGAGGTAACAAACAAACAAACTCACTTTCGCTTTTATAATATTAGTAAGGATTTTGAGTTCTGTGGTTCATTAGAGCTGTGAATAATGCATTTTTTTAATTCTAGAAAATTTGAGAATTGCATTTTACTTCATTTACCATTTACATACACATTCATTTACCACCTTTCTACCAAAATTTTGCAAAAACACCATGTATGACAACGTTTGTCCGCAAGAATCGTAAGTCGTGAATGAAGAAATTATTATTTTCTAGTGCCTCTGCTCAAGAGGAACTAATTAAAATTATCAAATAATCACGACACGGTGAGAAAAGGTGCTTATCATGTGCTAACTTACTTTTTATATTATCTTCCCTGATGGAAAGAAAACAGAGAAAATCTTTGATTAATGGTTTTTCACTGCTGTAGCCTGGGACGGTGAATGTACAGTAAATGTTCGTAACATACAAAGTGACAATAAATAAATTGAAAGTGTTGCCATCAATATACCTGCCGTCTCTGTCGAGCCAGTGAACAGTTACAAATGAGTGAGTGTGACCATATTCTTTTTAACTTTATAGGGTGGCATCATATGGGCCAACATTTAAAATAAATAAACACGCCCAGAGCGGGAGGAGTTATTTGATAATTTTCCATCTGCAAAAAAAAATCTGACTTCCAAAAAATCACCAAAAGTTGAACACACTATTTTTTTATCGATTTTTTCTTTTTTTTGTTCCGGTCCGCGGTATTTCGAACAACCCGCAACCCCGGCAAAGATTGTCAGACCCACAGAATAAACATAAGAAATTTCAATTTGTATTTATAAAAACTTATGAAAAATTTAGAACTTTGACTTTCAATATCTTATGACTAGAACGTTCTCAGATATGACGCGACGAACAAGTGCCTTGAGACTTTGTTGAAAGTGCATTTACACCCAATCTTAATTTCTTGGCAGTGAGCTAAGCTTTGAAAATCCTACAAGTTCTGGCACCCTGTCAGCAAAAGCTTGATAAATCACCAAGTTGATTGATGCAACATCCTTAAGCGCTGACGTGACAAGAAAACCCAGTACTCTTCCCATGTTTTATTATCATCATTACCTATTTTGCCGAGTTGGCGGCAGCTTAGTCCGGATTAAGGTTAGAAAAATATGTGGGTAGATTTGTATGTTGTTTATTATTGGTTAGAAGTGTGAACGAAACTTAGGTCCAATTTTTTGGTACTGTCGTTAATGTCCTTTTTAACCGACTTCAAAAAAGGAGGAGGTTCTCAATTCGACTGTATTTTTTTTTTGTGTTTGTTACCTCATAACTGTGGTCTGGGTGAACCGATTTTGATGATTATTTTTTAATTCGAAAGCTGGTGGCTGTCGTTTGCTCCCAAAAAAAAAATCAAGATCCGGCCAGTAGTTTTTGAGTTATCTTTAATAATGCGTATTAGATTGACTTCGTCTACGTTGATGATAATATAATTTTAGAGGTTGTCGAAGACAAAATTAAATGAACAAAAAACGCTATGCACTATGATTTGGAAGGCCATCGCAGTTTTTTGAGGTGATTGTATTTTAATTTGGTGATAGATCTTCAGTTATATACAACGGAACTCTACAATAAATGACCGCAAATCTGCCGTGATTGCTGCAATCACATGTATAAGTATGGGTTTCGCCAGGGTAGGCAGGCGAGTGGGAGCAGGTTGCCCGTACCCCCTCCCCTCCCCTCACCTAGTCATTAAGAAACATAATCATTAGATCAAGTATCAGCTGTATCCCCTAGGCGATGATGCATATGATTTCTGAATGGATAATATTTTTGTGTTCACCAAAAATCTTAAGGTACATCTATGTATGCATTTCTAAAATATTGATCTTAAACCCGTTTAATTGTTTTACTATAATTAAACTACTCGGCCAACAAAATATGTTACATCAAACAAATTCCAAATTAACACCAAGATATAACACTTTTTTATTGTAGTGCGCTGCAAATATTCTATTGTAACAATAACTATTTTATTCTTCCCCGAAAAATACTGATCGTGCACCAAATATTCCTGAATGTTAAAAAAATGCGTAGGTTAGGTTAGGTTAAAACTGTGACCCCCTACGACTTACTGCCAGTAACGACTTGCATTAATAGAAAATGGATGAAATTCCAAATTAACACCAAGATATAGGTAACACTGAAGTAAAACTATAAAAAAGTGTGTGTGTCAGCTCCGACACACGACTGGAGTTTACTCCTTAAGTACAAAAAAATAAAATAATTAAAAATATCACTGACGGACGACAAATTTCATAAAGCGCCATCTAGTAATATTCAACTGTACGACAAACACCATAGGTGCGGTTGCACCAAAAACGTAACGAGGTCATTCATCAGTAGATTTTACACCTCACATTTTTCTCATACCGGGCGCCTTAATGAAAATCGATTCTTAAGGAGTAAACTCCAAAAATAAATTGCTTGTTTTTAAAATTAGGTGTATTACTATTTTTACAAATTTGCAACAGTTGTTAAATAGATGCTCGTTATGACATATTTTAATAAACATATTTTGGTGCACATTCAGTATATTTGGTGGAACACAGGCAAAATTTGGTAAATGAAATGGGAATAAATTGAAGTACTTTTAAATACCATCCTTTTTGAATTGCTTTTAAACTAAAGCATAATTTAGAAAGTATTTAATACTATAGCGTGATGTGGAACTAAAGCTTGTATTTAAGACGGGACCTACGCACTAAAAGCTAAAAATAACCGTGTTTGCGAATTATATCATAATACTATAACTAAAAATGCTGAAATAAAAAACTTTTTTGCAAAAAATAAAACCAACTTCCAAAAAAAAAAACTAAAAAGTGGAAAATAACTTTATTTCCGGAAGTTGGTGGCAAAAAAGTCAACGAAACCAACAAAAGCCAAAATATTTTGCAAAAAAGTTTTTCTTGGTATTGTTCGTCGTGTCGTTGAGCTCCTTGAGTTATGAGTCGAGCTACACGATAACTGTCAAAGGCTTGCAATGACTGGACAGGTCCACTCAATCTGTGTGGTTCTTTCTTAAAAAGACTACATATTTCAGACACTATCTGCATAGTCCTCATGTAAGTTGACCAAGATTTGGTTGATTTTTGGACATTAAAAGAGACTATGACCTCTGAGTTTGTTTCGGCTGTTTCTTCTCAGAGTAGTCGGGTATGAAACACCGGCCTCATCTAGTTTTTTTTTTTAAAAAGACGTGTAAAAGTGTTTTTGAAAACCTACTTGCAAAATAAACATCGTTTATCATTAGGCAGTTTGTATTTATTGTACTTTTGACAGCAACGATTAAATAAATTAAACTAACAACAAATTATAGGTACAGAATGTAATCTAATCTTTCACGAAGTCGGCAAATAAGCATTCTATATATCTAACTAAGTAACTCTACCACTATTTTTTAAAGGGTTCCTTACCTAAATAGGTATAAGTAATAAGTTTAAAAAACTAAAAAACACCTTTTTTTAAATCACGTGACAATTTTTTTTTATTCCTGACAGCTAACCCCTTACATTTGATACCCATATCATGGGGGTAGATTTCAAACAGCCAGTCCGCCATCTTGGGGAGGCCGCCATATTGGATTTGTAGTGACGTTTCTTAGCTAGTCATGTATTGTTATCAGAACTCAGAGCGTGTGCAAAATTTCATCCTAATCGAAGACTGGGAAGTGGGTCATATTAAGATTCCAAGATTTTCTTACACATAGTTACAAGCGAAGCTTATATAAGCGTGTTAAAAAGCGGAACCCTTATGGGATTAGTTTTTTGTTTGTCAATTTGTCTGTCAATACTTTTTATCGCAAGAACGCGTAGAGGTATCGAGTTAAAAATATAGCAAAATACTCAAATCTGTGGTCACTTGGAGCTGTGTAAAAACCAACCCTCTAAATATGCGAAGTCAAAAGATATGGCCGATTATTCGGAACTCTCGGTGCGCGAGTCCGACTCGCACTTGACCAATTTTTTTCTTTAAATGGGCTTATTCTTGACCTTAATCTTGTCTTGTATTGTTTGTGTTTCATCCTACTAAATACCACACTAAACTTCCTCAATCCAATTAAACAAGAATTATGATCTAGATTCGGTTTTAAAATCTCTTTTCTATATAGAACAATGACCAACCTAATCCGACTGCAAGAGATAGATATAGCTGTCAGACACAGCCTACCTTCACATCGACTTATTAACGTGCCTAATCCATTGCCGGATGTAGCCTAACCCGTATTGGAGAACAACAAAGATCAGATCCCTAGGGATTACTCTATACTTTTGTGTCTGGAGATAATGTAAGGGTATTGTGCCACTGCTGACTGTTAGCGGGTAATCCTTACTTAATATTATAAAAGCGAAAGTGAGTTTGTTTGTTTATTACGTCTTGAAGCCTAAATGGCTAAACCGATTTTGATGAATTTTGGTACAGAGATAGTTGGGACCCTGGAGACGGACACAGGCTTTTTTTAATTTTGAGATATGAGGGAGAAAGAGGGAAGAAAAGGGAAAACTTAGCATTGCTATTACAATAAGTAAGGCGCAAGCGCAAAAACAACAGGTAGCAGTACCCGAATTTAACGCGAGCGAAGCCGCGGGCAAAAGCTAGTCTAACAATAAATCGCTGAGTCAAACAAGAATTAAGCATGTCGTAGATTGAGGATCTACACTTTTTTCATCACACAACTCGTTCCATTCTGGGTGGAGTGGTAGAGTGTTCCAGTCTTTTATATGAGAAATGTCATCAACATCTATTCAGTAATTTTTGAGTGAAAGAATAACAAACGTACAACCTTACAAATTTTCGGATTTATAATATTTGTACTCTCAACATGAATGGATGTATCCATGGTTTTGTAAAATATTATGATTTAAAAGAGTGTCCATGGAGTTTCTTGCCCATTCTTCTCCATAGAGATCTACGCTTTGGAATGGGCAACTACAGTACTTTCACAAGTTATTATGTCTTGTGACTGGGACTGGAGCAACATCTTTTTTTGTTTTCATGACATACATAAGTGCCTGTAATGGTATAATTGAAATAAGTGATTTGATTTGCAGCTACTTCCCGGGGTTTGACCTGTGGTCCGGGATAAAACTAGCTAATGTGTTAATCCAAGGTATGAGCTACCGGGGTCGCGGGTTCTTCGAAAGAGATACCGCGGCCCCAAAATACAAAGGGCAAAAGAAGGCACACGGGTTGGTTTTAGTCAGTAAAAGTCTCACACTCCCCCCGCTCCGCCCAGAATGGGGAAAGTTATTTGATGATTTCCAATCCGCAAAAAAGGGTATAGTTATCTTCATACCAAATTTAATCCAAACCTGTTAAGCCGTTTGAGCGAGAAGGAGTAACAAACACACACAAACAAACTCTTATTAGAGTGATTGTAGGAAGTAAGTTTACAGATAAATTCAAAAAATATACATGACATACTAGTTACAAATGCCAAATGCCAACACGCACAAAAATTGCTTTTTATTTGTTTTTTATTTTATTATGAAAGAAAAACCAAACTTTCATCAGACGCTACCTCGCTGACAGTATTACACAATCCCTAAGGGATTAACCACTGTCCGGTATTAACTGCCAACCGATTCCCAACGCTATCTCAAAAACAAAAGGTATTAAATTAATTGAGGGAATGTAGTCAACTGATTCATAGTACGCATTCAATGTGTGTTTAGGGTTTTCAGACAACGCAAGCGCTCTCAAAATGTTGTAAAATTGTACTGTAATGTGTGGGTCAGCGGTATTCAGATATATGGGCTAAATTTTATATATAGTTGGATGTATTGTAAGGGATGTGACCTAAGTAAATAGTTCCTGCATTGGACAGTAAATAATGGACATATTTGGGCCACTGGGCTGGTTCTGAAGGACGCCAAGAATGAAATTTTGTTTCTAATCTACGACGAATGTGAATTTATAATTCACGCCTTTGTGTAGTTTTTTACTTACGCTTAAAGTTTTAATTAGTAAATTAATTTGACAGTCGACATTTTTCTTCTCACCTCTGTACTTTGTGCTAGAAGAGTTCAATAAAAAAAGTGCTCAGATAAGGGTAGGTACCGTTTTTTTTCTTTTTAAGATACACCACCCTAAAGCTGCCAGCCTGCATAAGCTCACAATTCGATGACATATTGAAACTTGTACATATCTAATACATTCTCAATTTACAAAAAAAAAACACAAAAACTCATTCATAACCATTTGTCATTGTAAAAACCACCATTAGCAGTTAATGGGTTCTTTGTAACACTAAAAACACACCATCAAAAAGGTTTATCACAGGCAAACATATAGGTTACTTAATACATTGAAATTGATTAAATTCATGGTCAAAACACTGAGTTACGTGGAAGTTTGTTATGTTCTCCCTTCTACCTACAATGTATTTTATTAACCGACGAAAAAAAAAGGAGGTTATCAATTCGACATGTCTGTATATTTTTTTTTTATTTATGACCACGCATAACTTTTTACTGAGACGTCCGATTTGAAAAATTCTTTTTTCATTTGATAGAGTTTAGTTCAAAGTTGGTCCCATTTCAAATAGAAAAAAAAAATCTCCCCCCTAAGGGTGCAAAAAAGGGGGTTGATTGATTTTTTTCATACTAAATTTGCAATTGTGAACCGATTTTGTTTAAATTTGAAACACATATGTAGTTCTGATGATAATACGGCGTCAAAATGATCTGATGATGGATGATGACAGGAAATACTTGCATTTTGCAGGAGGTCCTCAACAGTTTAAAGCAGCGATATATCGTGTTTAAACTCATTTCATGCACGTTGACGACAACTTTAGACCTAGCTGGAGAATAGAGCTGTCATTGAAGGTCTGACGATGGAGACGGAAGGCTTTTGAAAGAGGTTCTTATCAATTTACAGCCGCTATATTGTGTTTGGGCTCGTTTTATTAACCTTGATGAGGACTTTGAGCCAAACTGGATAATTACTGTCACTGAAGATCTGACGATGTAGACGGAAGGTATTTGCAAGACGTTCTCAACAGTTTACAGCAGCTATATCGTGTTTGGCCTCTTATAATGCACCTTGATGTGATCTTTAGACCTAGCTGGAGAATTACGGTCATGGAAGGTCTGATGATGGAGACGGGAAGTATTTACTAGACATTCTCAATAGCTTACAGCAGCTGTATTGTGTTTAGGCTCATTTCATGTACGTCGATGAGAACTGTTGATGCCTTGCTGGAGTATGATTGTCATCAAAGCTATGGCAGTGGAAATGGAAGTCAGTTACAAGAGGTCCCCAACAGTATAACGCCACTTGGGCTTATTTCTTGAATTTTATTAAAAACTGTAGACCTTACTGGGTTATGCGTGTCATTGACGGACGGATGCCCCCCTTATTTGAAAAAACATAATAAGTATTGGCGAAGTGGCAAAGCGACTGGCTGCAACGTCGCGTGCCGCGGGTTCGATCCCCGCACGGAACATAAAATTGTGTGACTGACAGGTCCGGGTCTGGCTGTTTGTGTATGTGAGTTTAAATGTTTGTAAACGCACCCACGATTCAGGAGAAATGCCTAATGTGGAGCAAAATAAAAAAAAATGTGTATGGTTGAATCTAACTTCTATATTTTTTTTTATTTTTGATGTTTTTTTGTTGTGTTGTGTTGTGATTCCTGAATTGTATCTTTTGTTACATCAAATAAATGATTTATCTAGCATTTCTGCTCTTAAGCGTCTTCCTACGCACATCTCCTTTTTATCATTTAATCTATTCTTTTTTTAGTGTTCCGTATCTTAAAGGGAAAAACCATCCATCCATCCATGTCCATCTGTCTGTCTGTCAAGACCCTTTATCTCGGGAAAGCGTGGAGGTATTGGATTTCAAAAGGGGTCTCGATTTGTAACAGATGGTCACCGATCTACAAACTGACCGTAGCAGGCGTATCTTAAACTTTGATTGATCTGCAAAGCTGTTATTACATTGCCACGAGCTCCTCAATGGCCAATGCACATAGAAATCAATCCATTTGCCTCGCTAACGTATGAATCACTCCAGGCGCCCACACATATTGGAACAGAGCAATGTTTGGGAGCATGAATCGGCAGGCAATTCCAGAATGTTCTTGTGTTTAGGGGAATTGTACTACACATGTCTATAGCAACTTTGTCATGCTTGATTGGCTAGTAGTCCAAAGGTATGTTATTATGGATGTGGGCAATCAAAGGTAGTGTTTACTTCGCAAACGTGACTCTCGGCCCAAGATGTGGGTCTGTGGACGGTGAGCAATGGGTAGCTCACCGTCCGTCCGTCTAGTGAAGAGTCGTGTTCCACGTGCACCTCATAGAGATGTCAGCAAAGCAGAGGGGCTTGCCAGGGCCACCGCCTGCCGGAGATGCGGGCTGTTTGAAACAGATACCGCGGCCCCGGAACATAAAGGGCAAAATAATGAACATGGGTGGGGTTGGTCAGTAAAATTCTGACACTCCCCCCGAATAAAAGGTAGTGTTTACTTACACACATCATTTTACTTTAAGTAAAGGTTTTCAAAAGCTCTCAAAAACTAGTTGGGTAAAAGCCAAAACAGAACATCAAATATTTCTCCCAGTAACCTGGCAGCGAGCCCAATCGAAGTACTAAAGACTAGGAACAGTATCATGTACCAATACAATAACGCAATTTGTGTTCAAACCATAAAATACTAGCTGGCGCCCGCGGCTTTGCCCGCGTGATGATCGAAAAAAAAGTATCCTATGTGTTACTCCAGACTGTAATCTATCTCTGTGCCAAATTTAATCAAGATCCGTTCAGCAGTTTTGATCTTCTGATGCGGTTCTTTTGTCTTCCTTTAATAGCTTTTTAAAAAGGCTTGCATCCCATTTCATTTAAGGCAAAGTCTTTCAAAGGCTCTTAGACAAAAGTTTTGCCAAAATAGAGCCTCAAAATCTTTAACACAAAGCAAAAGTGTCGGTACTGGCAACGTGCCCAAGCAAGCTATTAAAACTGGCATTATTACTGAATGGCATTGCTAATTCATTGGCAAAAGTAAAAGCCAGTCTTTACAGCAACAGCTTTATTGTATTACACACTTTAAACTCGAAGGAGTTTTTGAAGAAGTTCTTAATCCATTGCTTTGTAGGTTTGGATAATTCGAATGCTCGACAAAGTAAATAACGCAATGAATCTTGCTAAACTAAAAAGTTTACAGGAACTTAGTTGAAATGTTAAAATAAGAGCAGTAAGCACACTTACACTGCAAGTCACTAGAACACGTATTTAATATGCGTTCGCGGTTTGAGTGCTCGTCGTCATTACGACTTACATTTTTTTTCTTTATTTAATACTAGCTTTTGCCCGCGGCTTCGCTCGCGTTAAATTTGGGGTAACACAGTTCCCCTTTCCTGATTTGCAGGTACCTGCTACCTGTAGTTTTTGCCCTTGCGCCTTATTTATTGTAATAGCAACGCTAAGTTTTACCTTTTCTTCCCTCTTTCTCCCTCATATCCCAATCTTAAAAAAAAACCTAACCTACGTCCGTCTCCAGGGTCACAACTATCTCTGTACCAAAATTCATCAAAATCGATTCAGCCATTTAGGCGTGAAGACGTAACAAACAAACAAACTCACTTTCGCTTTTATAATACCTATTAGTAAGGATAAAACTCATTTAAATTATCAAAACATATTCTCACGACAGTTATAAAATGACGGACCGTGGTGCGTCATGTCGTGTTTAATGTGACGTCGCATCAGCATCGCAGCAAAAAAAACCGGTCAAAGGCGAGTCAGACTGGCGCATCGAGGGTTTCGTAAAAACTTGCGACTTACACAGCCATATCTTTTCACTGCGTAGACTTTTGCCCCGTTCCAATAAACAACAAAAACAGCTGTTTGCAAAAAGTCATTGGCAGAAAAACTAGCGCAAGGGCAAGGCAATGTCAATAGAAGCATGTCCTTATCGCACGCAAAGCCTCGTTCGCCCTCTGTCCTTGTCGCGCATGACTCGGCATTGGGCCATGATGACAAAAGTAAGCGCGTGGAGGCCCCTACCGCGGTTTCGTCACAGGTGACAACAACATTCAATTCGCCTGCGTGTGCGCAGGCCTCAGCGACATGTGTAACCGGTGCAGGTGTACCGGTTAGTGCGGAGTTAGTGAATCATAGTGAGCGGTGTACTTACTCGCAAATAGCACAAAAAGGTGGTCATTTCAAAACTTTTAAGGATGACGAATGGAATACTGTGCAAAGTAAACGCCTTAAAAATCGTTTTATAGGAACACAGGGGAAGGCGAAGAATTCATCGAGTAACTTTAAGGCCGCAGAGAGTAAAATACCACTGTTTGTAAACAATGTTAATAGTGAGTCATCAGTCAAGGACATTGCGGACTATATATTAAGTAAAACGAATGTTGCAGTGCAAGTAACTGAGATAAAAATGAAACGACCAAGGGACTACAAGGCTTACAAAGTTTTTGTTCCTAGAACTAGGTTGGAAATATTCCTGGATGAGCAGTTGTGGCCAGAGGGTATTTCTTTTCGTCGTTTTATCAATTTCAAAGAGCGAAACATGCATAGTAGTCCGTCCACAGAAGGGGTATCTAAAGCTGATATTGAGGCTATTAGAAACTGCAATTAATTATGGCTGATTAATTATGGCTGATACTACAAATCAATTGGTTAATATGATTAGCTTTAATTGTAAATCAGCTGCGAGATCAGTGGAAGGGATACGGGAATTATGTAAAACTGCGCACGTTATTGCACTGCAAGAAACATGGCTACTGCCACATGATACTGCCTTCATTGGATCGATCGACAAGAACTTCGATTACACCAGTAAGTCAGCGGTGGATACCTCGACCGGTGTACTGCGCGGACGGCCATATGGTGGGGTGGCGCTGATGTGGAGAAAGGGTGTGTTTTCCTCCGTTGCAGTGGTTCCGTGTAGTAGTGCGAGACTAACGGCTATTAAGGTATGTGTGAGTGAGCGTAGTTCATTGGTGTTTTCGGTGTATATGCCGACAGACAGTACAGATAACTTGTTAGAATTCACGGAAGTGCTAAGTGAAATAAATGCAGTAATTGAGAGTTCTGATATTGAATCCGCTATAATTCTCGGAGATTTTAACGCTCATCCTAAAGAATTATTCTATAGGGAGTTATGTAATTTCTGTACGGAGCGGAGCTGGCTCTGTGCCGATGTGGTTAAGCTAATAACTTTAACGGATACGCACACCTTTGTTAGTGAAAGTCACAATAATTGTAAGCGTTGGCTTGATCACTGTCTGACTACCGAGGCAGCTTGGCAATGTGTGACTGATGTTAAGGTATTGTATGATGTGTACTGGTCGGATCATTTTCCGCTGGTAGTTTATTGTAATTTTGGAATATTACCGAGAAAGTCGTATTGTAGTAATAGAAGTATAGAAAATAAAGTGAGATGGGGTACTAGAGACGCTGAACAAATTAGGTCATATAAAGAAGTCTGTAACAGCATATTAAGAGATATTGATTTTCCGATGGAGCTTGGTTTATGTGCGGCTAAAGTGTGCAATAACGTCTGTCATTATGCAATAATTGATGAGCTATATAATAGTATTGTTAGTGCGTTATCGGTGGCTGCGTGTAGCAGTAATAGGCTAAGAAAGCACAGTAAACAGAAGCATGTTATCGGATGGAATACCCATGTACAAAAGGCTCATCTGGTAGCACGGAGCAGTTTTCAGACCTGGATGCTGTATGGTAAACCTAAGTCTGGTGATATTTATGAAACAATGTGTGAAACCAGAAAGCGTTTTAAGTCTAAGCTCAAGTGGTGTCAAGACAACGCTGAGCAAATTAAAATGGACATCTTAGCCACACATCACAAGCAAAAAGACTTTAAGCGCTTTTGGATGCATACCAGGAAACTGGAATCTGGCCTGTGTGTGCCTGCGTGTATTGAGGGTAGAAATGAGCCCCAGCAAATTGCTGAGTTGTTTAGGGAACGTTTCAAGGTTGAGTCTTCCTTACCAAGTGCGCAGCGGGTGCTGGATGCTGAGGTTGAGGATGGAGTGCGGTTCAGATTTAAGATAAAGGAAGTCACGCGGGTTATTAAGACTATGACTAGAGGTAAGTCTCCAGGGCACGATGACCTCAGCATCGAGCATTTGCAGCACGCGGGCTCTCACTTGCCCAGGGTGCTGGTCATGTTCTATAACTTGTGCTTAGGGCATTCGTACTTACCCGGGGATCTTATGAAGACCACTGTCATTCCAATTATTAAAAATAAGACGGGTGATGCCTCCGACGGGAACAATTATAGACCCATCTCATTGGCTACAGTGATCGCCAAGGTGTTGGATGGTTTGCTTGATTGTCACCTTAGTAACCATATCATTCTGCACGATGCCCAGTTCGGTTTTAGAGCTGGGTTATCGACAGAGGCTGCTATACTGCGGCTCAAGCATACTATCCAGTACTATGTGACGAGAAAAACGCCTATTTACGGCTGTTTTTTGGACCTGTCGAAGGCATTTGACCTTGTGTCTTATAATGTGCTTTGGGATAAACTCCGGGAAGATACGAACACACCCAGGGACATGATCAGCATTCTGAGATATTGGTACGATAATCAAACCAATAATGTTAAATGGGCGGGTTCATGGTCCAAAGAATATAGGTTGGAGTGTGGGGTCAGACAGGGAGGTCTGACGTCACCGCGGCTCTTCAACCTGTATATTAACGGACTGATAGATGAGCTCAGCAGGGCCGGTGTAGGCTGTTCAATAGATGGCACAAGTATGAATAACATTAGCTACGCCGACGATATGGTGCTGCTGAGTCCATCTGTCAAGGCCCTTAATATGCTCCTAGGCATTTGTGAGAGGTACGCAGTGTCACATGGCCTCAGGTACAACATAAAAAAAAGTGAACTACTTGTGTTTAAGGCGGGCAATAAAACACCAACTACAATTCCACCGGTTAGCCTTGGAGGAATTCCATTATGTAGGGTGACGAAATTTAGGTACCTGGGGCATTGGGTCACTGAGGACCTCTCTGATGACATGGATATTGAGAGGGAACGTAGGGCGTTGGCAGTGAGATGCAATATGCTGGCCCGCAGGTTTGCGAGGTGCACAACAGATGTCAAAATTACTTTGTTTAAGGCATACTGCCAGTCATTGTACACTTGCAGCCTGTGGGTTCGCTATACGCGGAAGGCTCTCAATGCCCTGCGGATCGTCTACAATAATGGGTTCAGGATGCTGATGGGGTTGCCGCGATACTGCAGTGCATCAGGGATGTTTGCGGAGGCCAACATTGACAGCTTTAGGGCTCTAGTGCGTAAGAGAGTGGCCTCCCTGATGCATCGTGTGCGGGGTAGCCCCAGCAGCCTTCTGGACACCATAGTAGATAAAGTTGAGTGTCCTATAGTGCGGCACTGGAATAAGGTACACAGCTCAGGTTGTGTACTTTTTAATGTAAAATAGTATTTAAAATCAATAGAAGTTATAACTTACTAACATAGTTTTAAGGCTTACTAACAATTTTGTATGGAATTATTCTGAAATAAATGATAATAATAATAATAATAATAAACAAAAACGAGTCGTTTTGCTTACGGATAGTTTTATTTTGACATTAGTCTCATAGAACTTATGTCAAAATACAACTATCCGTAAGTAAAACGAGTCGTTTTTGTTTATTGGAACGGGGCATTTGAGGGCAATTCACAACTTCAACTACACCCGAGTCCCTTACCTTTAATTTTAACTTGATACCTCGACGCGTATCAGATAGACAAACTGCCGGACAGACAGACGGACAGCAAAGTCTGTAAGGGTTCCGTTGTTTGACTTGTTCACGACAAAACAAAATTGGGTAAAAATTAAACAAAAGAAAGTAAAGGCAATATTTATAATACAATATATAATATACAACATTATTTTTAGTATATGCGAAACCTGCATATACGTAGTTTGTTCAGAATAAGTAACTGAATCGAATCCAATCATTTTTACACCATGTTATATTTTTTCCCAAAAATATTTAAAAAAGTTTATAATATGGACACCATGCGACACTAAGTACCTATTCGCAACCGCTACCTTACACTTGACCATTACGACAGTCCAAAACCTGCCAGACAGTGGGATGGAAAATGTATCACCAGTTAATTACCTACAATACAAACTGAGACATTCTTATTTATTATCAATGAAAGCAAGGCGCGCGGCGGTTTCGCCCGCCGCCGCCGTACGCCGTTGGTGACAGTGTATTTGTACGGATATCCAGGTAACATAACAAGCTTATAACTTTGTGGTTTGCAATGATACAGTTTCGCTTATTTTCGTTGGATCCCAGTTTTTGATCCCACTTTAATATTTTTGGCGTTGGATCCCACAAAACATTATTATATATTTCCGTTGAATCCCAAATTTGAAAAATACTAAAAAAATACGTTTTATTGCCACTGAATCCCAAAAACTATTTCCGTTGGATCCCAGATGTTTAAAAACATCTGAATGCGGGTACATCCAACAACAAAATCACAATAATATTTTAAGGCGAAATTTTGTATGTATGTTTGTTATTCCAACACGCTCAAACTTCTAGACTGATTTGGATGAAATTTGGGTATGTGGATAGGTTATGTTAGAATAACGGGTGCCTGCCGTTTTTCCGAAAAGATTTGGACAAAATTTCATTACCCAAACAAATTATAGGAACCGGGAACTAGGTTTGGTTAGGTTAAAACTGTGACCTCCTACGCACGAGCCGAGCGAGCGGAGCGAGCGGTGCCGCGGCAGCGGCCGGCGAGTGCCACAAACGACTTGCATTTATAGAATAAAGAGATTGTTTTTAGTTGTTTACCCGGAACTGAACTATTTAGATTAGGATAATTACTTATTTACAAAAAAAAGGTTAGGTTAAAACTGTGACCTGTGTGCCAGAAACGGCCACATTATATAAAAAAAAATATGGAAAAATTATGACGGCAGTATTTTTTTTTGAGCTTAGAGGCGCTTGTTTTACGACATTTTTAACTCATGCCAGTCTAGTACTATTTGGAGTACATCATTTGTCTCATTTATTCCCCAGTGGCAACAATCCTAAAAAATCCAAAATACACACACGGTGTTTTTGAAATATTTAATAAAAGTAAATCACTTTTCTTCTGAAATGTACACATGTTGTCATGAAATGGGATTCAATGGTAATATCAAATGGGACCCATCGTTAATACCTAAAAAATGGGATCAAAAACTGGGATCCAACGAAAATAAATCTACAGTTTTGAAATTTTGTACATAGATTCTTTATAATAAATACTGGACAGGTGTTTCGGCTTTCGCATAATCTAAAAATAATGTTGTATACTCAAAAAAGAGACAGGAGGAGCTCGTGGCTAAATAATAGCAGCCGCTCGGGTTGATCTTTAGGTTAAGCTGCGCTTGCCTAAGTTGGTCTGTGGATGGGTGACCATCCATTTCATAGCGAGTTTACTCCGTGCGTCGGAAAGCACGTTAAGCTGTTGGTCCTGGTTGTCAATTGTAGATCTTTGACAGTAGTTACAGGTAGTCGGTGTCACTTAAAGTCTGGCAGTCGCTCCATGTAAAATACTGATATCAGCTGCATCCGGTATGACTGGAAGCCGACCCCAACATAGTTGGTAATAGGCTAGGCAGATTATGATATATATATACTCAAAAGGTCTTTTTGTACTGTAAGGTACTGTATTTGTGACCATAAACGACTACATGAAAAAGAGGTGTCAGTGAAAGTGTCAAGTATTGCTATAATTAAAAGCAACGCGTTTTTTTTATAATATATCTACTCATCATTTGGATGAGAGGTCTATCCGCCCAAACTATATCAACGGTTTGAAAGATAACAGTTTTTTTTTGTTGTTTTTAGTGTTAGATACGTAACCCTAAAACCAGATCTAACAAAGCCATAATGATATTTTACAACCCTAAAAGAAAAATAAATCATAGCAATGTAAAGATATATTTGTTAAGTTTCCGTTAAGTGTGTCATAAAATAGTCGTAAATTCCTAACAGGGGTAATGTAGGTGTTTTACGATTCCTTCATTCTGCAGAGATATAGTGTACGATATACTTGGCCTGTTTAATATGACGTCCACCTACAAAAAGGTGGGCGGTAGGTATTAAGCAAGCAATCATATGAATGCGTACTCTTATCTCTCACAGTAATGTTTATTTAGGTAAGATATACGTGTGAGATAGTGTTAAACGTTATTGATTTAAATATTTTATCATCTATCCTACTTAATAGTCACGTCAAAACGGCTAAACGGATCTTGATGAAATTTGGCACAGAGGTAGATTATAGTCTAGAATAACACATAGGATGCTTTCTTTTTCGATATCACGCGGGCGTCAGCTATCTTTTTAATATTATGTTACTCTTTCACGTCAAAACGAATCTTGATGAAGTTTGGCATAGAGGTAGATTATAGTCTGGAATAACACATAGGATGCTTTCTTTTTCGATATCACGCGGGCGTCAGCTATCTTTTTAATATTATGTTACTCTTTCACGTCAAAACGAATCTTGATGAAGTTTGGCATAGAGGTAGATTATGGTCTGCAATAACACATAGGATACTTGTTTTTCGATATCACGTGGGCGCCAGCTATCTTACTAATCTCATCTTACTTATCCTACTTCCTACTAATATTATAAATGCGAATGTTTAAGAGGATGGAAGTATGGATGTATGGATGTTTGTTACTCTTTCACGTCAAAACGGCATAACGGATCTTGATGAAATTTGGCACAGAAGTAGATAAGACTAGCTCTTGGTCGTTTTTTTTATTCTGCCCCCTATCTGGAACCTTCTAGTCACGGAGATACTTAATTGTCTCTGACTCGTGATATCATCAGCAACCTCCTTCAATAAGAAAAAAAAAGTAAAAGCCTCCCTTGATTTCAATTTTAAGTTCTAAATTCAAATCTGACAGCTGCAGCTATAACTCCTATCTAATTTGACAATCCGTGACGTGGCAACGTCTCATTAGCTAATGTAGTCTGCCGGCCGAATTCCCACAATCTAATTGGATAATGGGTTTAATATTACATTCTAGATTGGATTACAAGGTTGGGCTGTATGCAGAATAGGTTTATTGTTTTAATCTCATGATCTAGTACTACAAATAGCATCAGTCCCATAAGTTGACTCGGAAACAAGGTATCTACCAATTTACAAAACGTACAAAAGATGGTGGGTCCCGCTTCTGTGAAAATATACAAAATACTAGCTTTTGCCCGTGGCTTCGCTCGCGTTAAATTAGGAGTAACACAGTTCCCTTTTCCTGATTTGCAGGTACCTGTAGTTTGTGCCCTTGCGCCTTATTTATTGTAATAACAATGCTAAGTTTTCCCTTTTCTTCCCTCTTCCTCCCTCATACCTTAATCTTTTTTTTTTAAATAGCCTATGTCCGTCTCCAGGGTCCCAACTATATCTGTACCAAAATTCATCAAAATCGGTTTAGGCGTGAAGACGTAACAAACAAACTCACTTTCGCTTTTATAATATTGGTATGGATAGTAAGGAAACTTGTTTCAAAAATATGTAGTTACTAGCTGTGCCCGCGACTTCGTCCGCGTGGAATAGTATTTTGGGCATCATATTTATTTTTGCAAACAACCTCCTCAGCATTATAAATTAAAACTGTTACCCACGGCTTTGTCCGCGTCTTAGCCCAAGTTCCGGAATTCTGTGAGGCTAAACGTTGAGAACGTTCAGCGCTTGATTCACGTAGTCGGTTCACCAAAGTTCGAGAACTCTGTGAGGCTAAACGTTGAGAACGTTCAGCGCTTGATTCCCGTAGTCGGTTTACCAAAGTTCGAGAACTCTGTGAGGCTAAACGTTGAGAACGTTCAGCGCTTGATTCCCGTAGTCGGTTCACCAAAGTTCGAGAACTCTGTGAGGCTAAACGTTGAGAACGTTCAGCGCTTGATTCCCGTAGTCGGTTCACCAAAGTTCGAGAACTCTGTGAGGCTAAACGTTGAGAACGTTCAGCGCTTGATTCCCGTTCACGGTTTATCAAAGTTCGGGAATTTTGTAAGGATAAACGTTCAGCGCTTGATTTCCGTTGACGGTTTGCCGAAGTTCAGAAATTTTGTGAGGCTAGACACTGCGAACGTTCAACGATCGATTCATTAGCACGATTTGTTCACTGATTCCTCGTTGAGTAGCCAACTCATGCATATTTTCATCCTCTGTTTCATTGCTGCGCAAAGCTCGCAGCCGCTTTGCGGTAGCAGTCTGCCGAGAAAGCTGAGTTCTTTTTCTAGGCATTATAGTGACGAAGAAAGAAAATAGGAAATGAAAACTTAACCAAACCGTAACTCGTAATCAAGAAAAAACAAACGTTAGGTTAATAATTAGGATCCTAATTATTTTTACCTGTATTTGGTACATATGTACGTAAAACATAAGGTAAACTTACTGTATGCTTAAACTAAACCTAACCTAATAAGAATAATTATGTAGATGACACCTATTTACAGGTATTATCTACAACAACAAAAAAAAAGTGTTAATAATTGTGAAATTATTAGAACCAAAATATTATCCTTAAAACAAAATGAAATAGTTTTTAAAAAGTATTATTACACGACGATATTATATCGCAAAAACAAATAACGCTGCATACAACGGGCAGAAGCCGACCGCGCATCAGACGCGCGCGCGGCATGGTACCTCGGTAGAGTTACACCCCCCCTTCGCGTCGCCCGCAAGCAACGCCTCTCCTCGCCCGCCGGCCAGGCGCGTGTGAATTTTATATCGGAGTTATTTTAAAATTGTATAATATCTTCTAAGATGTTCATTGAAATTAAGTGATGTCAAAGACAAATTTGCTCACAATTAAATACTGTTAATCAACAACACATTTATTTGGATAAAGATTAATATTATTATGTTGATACAACTCTAACAAATAATTGGTAATCATGCATTAATTTCGACCAAATTTGATTCCCATAAAAACGGTTCTAGTGAGTTAATCTTAAAAGATAGACATATACCGTCACGGACATTTTTTTAGATCATTTCAAGAGGAATAATTCTTTCATACATATTTTTTTGGTATCTTGAACCGTTTTCGCAGCGCACGAAACGGAAGCCCTCAAAGATGAATAATTTTCCCCGTTTTTTCCACATTTTCCTTTGTTTCTTGGCTTCTATTAGTCGCAGCGTGATGTTATATAGCCTAAAGCCTTCCTCGATAAATGGTCTATTCAACACAAAAAGAATTTTCAATTCGAACCAGTAGTTCCTGAGATTAGCGCGTTCAAACAAACAAACAAACAAACAAACTCTTCAGCTTTATAATATTAAGTATAGATGATTAAAAATGTTATCAAAGTTGCAAAAAAATATTTGTTGTTGCTCTAGTAGGTATTTTTTTATGGAACATGTTTTTTATGACAGTTTGTCACACTTTTGGGCCACTGATTACTTGTAATGACTAGAGGAAGACCAGTGGCTTGACGTGATTGCGAGGCATGGATGAAACTCGATATGTAGTGGATGATTACCCATCTACGAACCAACCTAGGCAAGCGTCACTAAACCTGAATAAATAGATTCTAATGACTGTTATTTTTTATCCTCGAACTCCTCCCTAACAAGAGCGAGAGAGTAAGAACTCTAGCTTGCAAATATTCCTAAAAATCTTTTCAGATATTTAAAACGCTTACTTGAAGTAAATACATGAGGGCGGGTATCAGGAAAGCGAACTTCAATAAAAATAAAGTTCAAGAGTTTTTCTCCTATTTCTGGTATAAAGGGTATTATTTAAAAGCGGAGTATGTTCCTTTTTTAATTAAATAAATTCCTGAAATTAGTTCTTTATAGTTCTGGTTTAGGAAAACTTATTCTGTGAGTGAATGAGTAGCAAGCAACTATTGAAGTGCAAATTTGTTGAGGAAGACTGAATATTTTAACCTTTTTTATACGTATGGAAAATCATCAAATAACTTCCCCCACTCGAGGCGGAGCAGGCTGTCAGACTTTTACTGACCAAAACCTACCCATGTACCTTCTCTCGCCCTTTATGTTCCGGGGCCGAGGTATCTCTTTCAAACAATTCGCAACCCCGGATGCAGTTACCCAGTTCCTACGGGGGAACTTAAGGTATGAGGGTATTCAGAGAAAAAAAGGTTAAACATTCAACGAGCAAATAAATATTGGTGTACTATCTTTTGTTTTGAAATTGTCACTTGTTTAGTCCGGAACCGGTGTGTACCGTAGTAGTTAAGGGACAAAATAACTATAAATTGTAAAATATTATTGGCACTCGTTTTAATATTGCTGCTGCAGCATTCACGTTGTCTTGAATACATATCTAAGTTGAGGACTACTTCTAAAAACTTAACGTTTTGAATACACGATTCTTTAACATTTTCTCGATAGAACTGCAGTTACCGCTAAAATGAATTTGAACACTTAATTAAAAATCAAATTTACACAATAATATTAAAAATCTGATAAGCTCTTTACTTTTTGTTTTGCTTTTTTTAACCCCTTTTTTCCTCGTAATAACCTTTCCTCTGAAAATTTAAGCTTTCTAACCAGTTACAGCTTGGACCTCCTTGCCCCCGGCCCTCGCCTGGGCCACGATGCACATCTTTTCAGTAAGTCTTCGGCTTTCAGACGGGAGGGATGTATTTCTTTGTTTTGGCGCAAAAGAGCTGATTAACATAGTTTTATGTTCTTAAGAGAAACACCGATAGTTGCATAGTTCGGAATCATTCTCGATGTTTTAATATTTTTTGTAAAATATTAACCAGTAATGCAAATGATAATGGCACAAGCTCATGACGACTATCTGTCGTAACAAGACAGTAGTCACCGGAATCTCAGAGAGCTTATCTAATAGAATTAGGATCATAATATCCTCGGATCCATCCTAAGATAGATCGTTGATGTTATTCCGGAAGATGTGTAGTTAGCCTAATCTGATTGTGACTGATTTCGGTCTCATTTCTCTGGATATGGGTCCATCTAACGATTTCCTATCCGCAAACAAGAAAAAAAAGGGTCCATCTAATTCGGTTAGAATTATGTTTTCTATTAGCTGTATATTAAGAGGATTATTAAGTTGCATCTGATATCATTTAAGGATTTTGAAGAAATGAGTCTTAGAAGACATCAGAAGGCGACTTTTTACTTCTATGTTTTGAATTGTCAACACTATTACTTCAAACTCATATGAAGGGAATAAAAGTAATGCATAGCGATAACCGGCACATATGTTTTCCTTATCATTACGATTATTTTTTATGTTGAAGACCATACTTGAGAACCTTCTAGTTAGATTTTGGGGTCAACAAAGTTCCGACTTTTTCACTTGTTTTTTCTTTGAATCCAAGTTGTTAATGTTATAATTATCTTTATTTTAAATTACTCCCCCGACTCCCGTACGATCGGGAGTACCAATCAATCTCCCAATTCATCCATAAGCATATTGGTTCAAGTGCGTATTTAAAAAAAAAAAAAAACGTTGCCCCACTCTAAGAATTTCTCCTGTGTTGTGGGTGCGTTCACAAACAATTAAACTCACATACACAAACAGCCACACCCGAAACAACTATCTATAGGCCATACATAATATTTGTTTCGAGCGAGAACGCTCGACACGCAGCGTAGCAGTCAATCGCTCTGCCACTGCGTTAACCGTGCCGTCGACTTGAGTTCTATCCAGTGATTTCGCACCCCAAAAAAAGTCATTCTCCAGCATTTTTTGCGTAGTTACTTAGTTTTATGTAGGTACAGAATGCATGATTGATTTCCACTCCATCTTTACTAATATTATAAAAGCGAAAGTGAGTTTGTTTGTTTGTTACGTCTTCACGCCTAAATGGCTAAACCGATTTTGATGAATTTGGGTACAGAGATAGTTGGGACCCTGGAGTCGGACACATGCAAATTCTCTCACTTTTTTTTTCAAAGTGAGAAATGTGGGAGAATGTTTGCTATTACAATAAATAAGGCGCAATGTCATAACTACAGGTAGCAGGTACCTGCAAATCAGAAAAGGGAAACTCTGTTACCCCAAATTTAACGCGAACGAAGCCGCGGGCAAAAGCTAGTATAAGTATAATATTCCATTCGTCCCTCCTGCATCGCGTGTATCTTGTTAGAACTTGTGGTGAGAAAATGGTTTTCAGTGGTGTTCCTACGTCTGTCTGAATGTGGGTCGGCCTCGCCAGCCTTATGAAATAAGTTTCTGTTCAAGCGAATATTTTGCAAAATGCTTTCATTTGTGTAGATTTATGACTGTAACTTTTTAAGGATTGCCTGTAAAATATGTAACAGCCGCTTGAGTCAATCTTCAGGTTAAGCCACGCTAGCCTCAGCCTAGGCTAACGCAATACACAATAAATTTTCATACATAATTTTAAAAACCAGCCAAGAGCGCGCATCGAGGGTTCCGTACAAATTTACGACACAAACAGCCATTTTTTTGACTGCGTATACTTAAAGGGTGGATTTTGAAGGACAACTGTCGGCGCATCGCTTATGTGCGGCCAACCGCGGGGAAGGCGCGGGGCACGGCGCGGCGTACCGAGCGTGGGCCGCCGATTGCGGCTGCACGCGCTCGGCACGCCGCGCCCCGCGCCATCACTCAGCTCACCGACACAGGCCACTACGGGCATTTCTTTGTACCTAGCTATTGATAGTGTTACTTATGGTATTAAACCTATTTTATATACAGTCCACTACTCTTATCATTTAACGCCCACTCGAGTATATGCAACAACAGTGTTGAGTATATGGTTTTAATTTCAATTCAATCTCTCCACAAGCTCCCGATATAAAGGGTCTTTGCAGACAGAAAAATGAACAACAAAGTGATCCAATAGGGGTTCAATTTTTTTCTTTTGAGTTACGGAACCTTAAAATTAACCAAAACATTAACAAAATAAAACGTAAAAAAAAAAAAAAATACCTACCAGCCTTGTATACATTATGGGATGCAATAAAGTATTGAGTATTGTAATTACTTAATTTTTAAGTATTGAAATTACTTAATTTTTCTACAAAAGACTGTGGATGTCTTTTGTAGGAAAAACATTTTTTTTCATCCTTACTAATATTATAAAAGCGAAAGTGAGTTTGTTTCTTTGTTTGTTACGTCTTCACGCCTAAATAGCCAAACCGATTTTGATGAGTTGGGACCCTGGACACGGACATAGGCTAATTTAAAAAAAAAGTGATATTAGGAGGAGAAAGAGGGAAGAAAAGAGGAGAGAAAGATATTTTTTTGTTTCATCACGCAGGATAAACTTATCGTTAGCCCAAAGTACCTATGCCTTGCGGACGAAGTCGCAGGCGGGACTAATTTAATATATATTTTTAAAATTACCGACAAAACTCATCCATGTGGGATGGTTTGAAATGATCAGTTATAATACTGAACACGTGAAACACCTTGTATAGAGAGTAGTTGAGAAACACGATGAACGTTCCCACATACTTACCAAAGATTTATAGACATCGATGATATTCTCACCTATCCTATTTATACCACAGCACCTATTTACCGAGTGCGTTTACGAAGCTCGCGTTCATCAAACAGGTTGTAAATATTTGAAAGAGTACTTTCGAAATGTGGAGCTCGCTTCGTGAATGCATCTCGATGTTGCATGTATTTGTGGGTAGTTTTTGGCACTGTATTTGTATGCGAGGCACACAAGTGGGGTTTCAATCATGAGATTGCAGTAAATATTGAAAGTTCAGCTGATGGGAACGTTACATACTTTAAGCGAGGTTCAAATTTACTTTGTTATGTTTTTTTTGCATTTATCAGGTCAGTGTCAGATTGTATGTTGATTAAAATATTATTTGCGGTCAGAACGGCTCCCTCCCATTCCCCCTAGAGCGGGAGAAGTTATTTAATGACTAGTTTCCGCCCGCGACTTCGTCTGCGTGGCATAAGTTACTTTGAGCTAACGCTAACTTTAAACAGCGTGATGATAGAAAAAAAAAATCTTTTCTTGCCTCTTTTCTCACATTTTTAGCTTATGTCTCCAGGGTCCCAACTATCTCTGTACCAAACTGCATCAAATTCGGTTTGGCTATTTAGGCGTGAAGACAATAAACAAACAAACTTACTTTCGCGTTTATAATATTAGTAATGATTTCTCATCCGGAAAAAAAAGCCATATTTATTACAGCCGCAAATAGTATTTTATTAGATATTATTATTTTGTTAGAGTTTTACTGATTAAAACCCATCGATGTTCCTTCTTCCTTCCCCTTCTTTACCCTTTGTGTTCCGGGACCGCGGTATCTCTTTCGAGCAACCCGCAACCCTAGCAGGCAGTGGTTCTAGCAGCCTCTCTGCATCTCAAAAACTATATTTGTATTCTCAAACTTAAAAAATGCAATTATCTGAAAAAAAAATATATTGCCTTACTTTATATTATATAATATTATAAAAGCGAAAGTGAGTTTGTTACCTCTTCACGCTTTAATGGCTACACCGATTTTGATAAATTTTACCAGGAAGGAACCAGGAGACGGACATAGGCTATTTTTTTTTAAAAGTGGGATGTGAAAGAAAGTGGAAAACTTAGCGTTGCTATTACAAATCAATAAGGCGCAAGGGGAACTGTGTTACCCCGAATTTAACGCGAGCGAAGCCGCTGGCAAAAGCTAGTATTGATATAAAAAAAAGCACTTCTGCAAAAAAACAATCATAAAATTTTCTAGCGATCATTATAAGTTTCATGTTGAATAATGCACAGCTACCCTACCATGACGTCTTAAAGCAGAACTTATTCCGCTGAGGGAAAGAGACAGAGCTATACAGGGTGTCTAGCACCATCTCTTTCTCACACAGGAATAAGAACTGCTATAAGATGTCATGGTAACCCCGCTGGTTTAGAAGTTGAATCACAATTTGCACTAACATTGTCACTTTTAATATTGCCTGTATTTATTTCAATAAACGATATTTAGGAAAAACAAAAAAAAACTGCAAAATTGAAGAGCTTCAATCAAAGTATTATGTTTTCGGATTGTTTTGTTGCCTTTGAAATTACAAGGTAACATTGAAAAACGTAAATAGAAAAGTATATTTTTATACTATTTTCGTAGGGAGCCCCTAAAGAGCTGCCAAGTTTATCAAACAGATCATAACCTTACTAATATTATAAAAGCGAAAGTGAGTTTGTTTGTTTCGTCTTCACGCCTAAATGGCAAAACCGATTTTGATGAATTTTGGTGCTTGGTAGAGATAGTTGGGTTAAGTGAGAAAGTGGATTTTTTTTTCGATCATCACGCTAATTATAGTTTAGCCCAAAGTAACTATGCCACGCGGACGAAGTCGCGGGTGGAAACTAGTTCAGAGTATTTTTTTCGTGATCTACCTACAGAAGCTGAAAATCCGTAAAATAATTAGGTATAAAACTTTAGCAACATGTATTCTTAGCTACCACAACATCGCCAGTTGCCCGACAGGTTAGACCTAAGTGCATTATGTCGTCCGATGTGTAACAAGATTATAGGAGACCAGATTATCTGGCGGTATTTCCAACACCAGCATTTCACGTTTATATTTTTTATTGTGGCTTAAGCAATAATGGAACGTTAGGTTAAGCTGCGCTTGCCTAGGTTGGTCTGCGGATGGGTGCCCCCCATTACGTACCGAGTTTTCTCCGTGCAGAGAAGCACGTTAAGCTGTTGGTCCCGGTTGTCATTTGTAGATCTTTGATAGTCGTAACAAGTACCTAGTCAGTTTCTTGAGAATCTGACAACCAGTTTTACCAAAGGATATCATATTACCGAGTACTAACTGGCATATGGAGGTCAGATAGGCAGTTGCTCCTTGTAAAATACTGGTATTCAGCTGCATCCGGTAAGACTGGCAGGGTACCCCAACATAGTTGCGGAAAGGGTAGGCAGATAATGAACCAATTACGAAACTTTTAATAAAAAGTATACCTATGAGAATTTTCCAAGCTTAAATAGCTTCGTTCAGGAATAGTTTTAATGTTATCGTTAAAAGGTACAGGAAGGCGAAAAAAAAAAACATTTAGACCTTTGACCTCCAATCGGGTATATTGGGGGCCAAAGGTGGAATTTGCTACTTAAGTATGACGAGACAATTCGTATTATCTTTAGACAAGTTCAGAGAAACCAAAGATAAGCCAAAAGAATTTTGCGATATTTGGGTATAACATTGTCGACTTGGGGGTGAGTTGCTATACCGTAGGTACACATCCATGTTAAGATATATTTTTCAGCACTAGTAAAAATAAAATCTGTTTTAGTGGCGCCTTCAACTGCCCACCAATTTACATAAGCTTTTTTTTAATGCCAAATGCGAGTCGGACTCTCGGTTTGCAATTAAATAAATAAATATCTTGGGACAACTCACACACGGCTATCTGATCCCAAGCTAAGCAGAGCTTGTGTTATGGTAACCAGACAACTGATATACATACTTATACGTATAATTTATAAATACATACATATTATAGATAAATCACACCCAGACACAGAACAAACAATCATGCTCATCACACAAAGTTTGTCCTGGGTGGGAATCGAACCCACGACCTCCGGCTTAGCAGTCAGGGCCACTAACCACTAGACCAACAGGCCCGTCAATTGCGACATAAACGACCATATTTAATTGAATTTTGCTTTTATTTACTCTGGACGCTCTTACTGTGCACGTCTTTCTACATCGTTCTCACATATTTGTATAATCTCAACATGAATGATGTAAATACGATTTTGTAAAAATATTATAATTTAAAAGTGTCCATGGAGTTTCTTGCCCATTCTTCTCCATAGAGATCAACGCTTTGGAATGGGCAACTACAGTACTTTCACAAGTTATTATGCCTTGAGACCGGGACTGTTGATTCATTTTGTTTCTTGACATTCAAAAGTGCCTGTAATGGTCTAATTGAAATAAATGATTTGATTTGATATAGTTTTAATTTTACTTGAAATCTTCACTCGTTCAAAAGATAAAGAGTCTTGAGAAACAGACTGACAATAATCGTTCCGGTTTTTGCTTTGAACGGAACTGTAAGAAATAGACTTAGCCTAAAAATCCGTTCGCTTAACTTTTTGAGAACCTCCCACCTGGAAATGAATTGCCTTGCCTTTCGAAGTAAGGAAGATGATGGTTGAGATTTGGAGACCACTAGTTTATGCCTGTGGCTTCACCCACATGAAGTATGGTAATTGTTCCACCGGATTGTATTTCCGACATAAAAGTATTCTATGTGGTAATCTATGTTAAGAACTATGTGTGTTCCAAATTTTATCCAAATTCGTTTAGCAGCTTTTGCGTCAAAGAGTAACAAACATCGAGACATCCGTACATCCTCACCAACTTTCACATACATAAATCTAGTTGGATATAATACAGACTATATCTTGGTGTGCAAATGTGGTGCTGGAACACACGATATAGTTTCCTGCCTACTTATTTACTACAGGAATTGATGTTCGCGGGGTTGATGGCAAAAGGGTCGCCCCTATTATCTTGGACTAAAACATAACTGGCGAAATGAGAGTGAACTGAACACTCCTCTGCCTATCCCTTAGGGGATCACAGGCGTGACGCTATTCATCATCATCATTTTCCTGCCCTTGTCCCATTCTATTTGGGGTCGTCGCAACACGTTTTGTTCTTCCATTGTCCCCTTTCAGACGTCACGGCATCATTTACTCCTATCTCCTTCATATCATTCCTTACACAATCCATCCATCTTTTCTTTCGCCTTCCTCTCGCTTTCCATCTATCAACATTCAGATCCATCACTCTTTAGGCGTGATGCTATTATATGCAAAACTAATAAAATAAAGCCTTTTATCTTCCGAGGGCCGGCACGGTATCTCTTTCGAACAACCTTCTTCTCCTTTCGAAATCCCTTCAAAAACACTTTAAAATGACTTAAAACATTTTTCCTTCCAAGGACTACATTAGTCGATGTTCCCCGATAAGCAGGTTGTTCAAAACGTGCCAATGATTCGTATTCAAGTAACGTTACCTTATCGAAAGCCAGGGCACGATCTAGCCAAGATCACTGGCATAATTTACCTGTACCGGGTAGAACTTGGCATGACTGTGTACAATAAATTATGTTACTTTTTAAGGTTATTTCGAGGGGTGGGTGAGAATTGTGCGTGAAGGTATCTGTAAGGGCAAAAAAATGCTGTTTTTTTTTCAAACTGTTAATATATGTAGTTTGTGTTGTGTGACGGGCCTGTTGGTCTAGTGGTTAGTGGCCCTGACTGCTAAGCCGGAGGTCGTGGGTTCGATTCCCACCCAGGACAAACTTTGTGTGATGAGCATGATTGTTTGTTCTGTGTCTGGGTGTGATTTATCTATAATATGTATGTATTTATAAATTATATAAGTATGTATATCAGTTGTCTGGTTACCATAACACAAGCTCTGCTTAGCTTGGAATCAGATAGCCGTGTGTGAGTTGTCCCAAGATATTTATTTATTTATTGTGTGGATTGGCTTCTCATTCCAAATGAGAGACTGATTCTGTAAACAAAATACATTGGTGTTTGCTACTTGACACTATTAAAGACACCTCTTTTTCATGAAGCCGTTTATGGTCACAAATACAGTACCTACTTTACCGTAAAAGAGAACCTTTTTTTAAATTTATTGTACGTCTTAATAAATTTAGTTTTGGTTAGTTTTGTTTTGACCTGAACGTGTCAAACAAGGGAACCCTTATAGAATCACTTTGTTTCTCGTCTGTCTGTCTGTCATGACCGTATATCTCAAGAACGCGTGGACGCATCAAGTTGAAATTAAAACCAAATACTCAAGTTCCTAGTCTCAGTCTACGCAGTTAAACAACATTATCTACCAAGTCGTCTTCTAACTATTATATTAATAACTACATCCGTTGGGGTCGGTTTCCAGTCCAACCGGATGCAGCTGCATACCTGTACCTATCTCACAAGAAGCAGCTGCCTATCTGACCTCCACAACCCAGTTAGTATTGGGTAATACGATACCCCTTGGTAGGTAGTAAGACTAATTGACAGACTTCCAAAACACTGCATGTCTGTAACGACTGTCAAAGATCTACAAATGAAAACCGGGACAAACAGCTTAACATGCTTTCGGATGCTTAGGTAACCACATATGGTTACCTAAGCATAGCCCAATCTAGGCAAGTGCGGCTAAACTTGAAGAACAATCCTGAGAAGCAGCTGGTATTATTTACCCCTGAAACAACAAGGAAGGTAAATGCAATTGATTTGTATTCCTTCAGCATTTGTATTGCCATTCAGCTCACGAACCAGATTACTGACATCAGTGCCACAAATTACCTGCCGCGACTGGCTAAAAGGTTTAAAAAATGAAGCTCCATGAATAACAATTGATTAATTGATGGAACGACACGGTTGGCGCAGTGGCTGAGCAATCGACTATTGCGCTGCCTGTCGCGGGTTCGATCCCTGCACGGAACCAATATTTGTGTGGCTTACAGATAGTTGTTTCAGGTCTGGCTGTTTGTGTATGTGAGTTTAGATGTTTGTTGACGCACCCACGATACAAAAGAAATTCCTAGTGTGGGGCAAAGTTTAAAAAGAAAAAAGAACTTGTCTTGATTTTGTTGGATTTGTGGCTTATGTGCTTTGAATTTTTTACGGTACTATACTGCTACGATAACCTGTGACATCCCACTGCTGGGCAAATGCCTCTTCTTATAGAAAGAAGGCACGAGCATTGATAACCACGCTTGCTCAAGATGGGTTGGCAATTTCAGACGCATATTAATGACATGTCCAGGTTTCCTCACGTTGTTTTCTTTCACAGATGTTTGTGATGTCCAAGATAAAAAAAAACGTTTGAATTAAAAAGTCATGGGTGCTTGCCCGGATTTGAACCCATTTAGATTTTATTCCTGGGCCGGGGTATCTCTTTCGAACAACCCGTAACCCCGGACAGTAATAGACTGGTATTATTTTTATTTAAATTATAGTGTAATGCTATATTGTAAACGTAAAAGTATCTCTATTTGCCTCTCTGTTAAATTGTCACCCTGATAGCAGGCGAAGTCGAAAGCAATAGCTAGCTTTACAATTCATGACCATTATACTGGTACAATACAATAAAAAATAATTACAAGAAGACAATAGGAATCACATCGCTTAAAACCCAATTACCTTTTCAATTCTTCTTACATAAATATGCAAAGCTCTTAACAAAAGACTATGTGCTTAATTTAATAGAAATATGGCCTAAAACATGCTTTTTTTACAAGGAGTCCTCATTATATTGTATTGTTGTTAGAAAGTACTTCAGTAGGTGGGCTAGTACCGTAATTGCTGAGTGTGGACTAATTATGGTCCTAAAAAGGTACCCGATTTGCTTTGGAATAAGTTTTTAATATTTTTACACATTATGTTTAAAAATGCCTGTCCGGGGCACCTTCGTGGTGGCCTTTTGTTGCCATGTAAGTTCATTTTATTTATTTTTGTAGAGGTTTTTTTTTATTTTTATTTATGCACACAAAATACTTGATAGGACAGTACATTTATAGAGAGCTGTGCTCAGCGGTTTCACCCGCTGCTCACTTAGGGGTATGAAAAATTAATGTTGGCCGATTTTCAGACTTACTGTTATAAAAAAAAAAAAAACATAAGAATCAGTCGAGCCGTTTCGGAGGGGTAAGCTAACAAACACTGTGACTCGAGAATTTTATATGTATATTAGATAGGTGTAAATATATATGTAAATGAATAAACGATTAATAATATCTGCTCAAAACAAATAAAAGCCACATTTTTCGTATTTGGTCTCTTAAAAATTCACGAACTTGGTTTTTACATAAGCCCTCTTTCATATTGAAAAGGACCTTGAAATGATAAAATATACAGCACAAAATTATTAACAGCGTTGAGCGCTGAAAGCTACGAATTTAAGCTTTTAAACTCATCCCATTTACATTTTCATTTAGTTGCATTACATGTTTAATATGTTTAAAAGCCAAAGTGAGTTTGTTTGTTACCTCTTCACGCCTAAATGGCTTAACCGATTTTGATGAATTTGGGTACAGAGATAGTTGGGACCCCGAAAACGGACATAGGTTATTTTTTAGAGTGAAAAATGAGGGAGAAAGAGGGAAAAAAGGGGGAAACTTAGCATTGCTATTGCAATAAATAAGGCGCTAGGGCAAAAACTACAGGTGGCAGGAACCTGCAAATCGGGATCAAAATTCGGGATAAGACATTTCCCTTTTCCTGATTTGCATCAGGAAAAGGGAAATGTCTTATCCCGAATTTAACGCGGCAAAGCCGCGGGCGAAAGCTAGTGTAAAATATTTTTTTCACTCACTTTTATTTTATTAAACATAAGTGAGCTCGTAACTAAACGAGTGCTCGATAGCTAACTATAACATACCCAGTCTCCTCCATGCCTCAAAATGCTCGTCTAGCAGTTAGTCTCGCAAGGCGACTATAGGCCACCGAATATGTGAGTCTGTGGACGGTGACGGTACCCACGGGTAGTTCAACGTGCGTCCGTCTAGGGACAACAGGCCGTGTCAACGACGCGTTCGTGTTCCACGCGCGCCTCAAAGTGATGTCAGCAAAGCAGAGAGGCCTGCCAGGGCCCTCGCCTGTCGGGGTTGTAGGTTTGTTCAAAAGAGATACCGCAGCCCCGGAACATACAGGGCAAAAGGTCCTACTTTTGCCCTGGAAATGGACATGGACATGGAAATGGGTGGGTTTTAGTTGGTAAAAAGTCGCACTCCCCTCCGCTCCACCTAGAGCGGAGGAAGTTATTTGATGATTTCCCATTTCCCATCCGTATCAAAATCAAAATATTTATATTTCACATAGGCCTACATGGCCACTTACAAAACCTTGAAAAAAGGTGCTTGGTTCGGGTTGGTCGTTTCCTATGGAGAAAAACCGGCAAGAATCTCCATGGTTACTCTTTTAAAACCATTCGGTTTTACAATGTTGTTGTTACAGCGTTAGTGCTTAAATATGAGAGGACAGCGTAGACCCGACAAAATGTCATTGCTTATTTTACAAAACGTAAAATAAAATAAAAAGTTAACAAGCGTTTAAGAATCTACAAAGCCAAAAATGTCCACTCGTTCACAATGAATTGGTAAAAAAGAATCTATACAAGAATAAAAAATAAATATTGCAAAAAAATAAACTTTATGAGACAAGTCACACAGATGTTGCTATTAGCACTGTAACTATTCAGAACAAGGGTTATATTAATATGTGATTTGACAACTATTGCAAAAAACAACTGATTAATTAGATCGTAGACAGTAAACATAACTGGCGATATTTGTGTGTCTTTCTAACCTTTTGGTAATCACAGGCGGGAGAAAGAATACTCATTAAAAAAACATGTTGGCCAACTAAAATATAATTTCTTTATTTAATTTGTGTAGGCCTTAAAGTTGTAGCAGTGCTACGCCGCTACGAAATTCGTAGCATTTGTAGCCATTGTCTTCGCGTTTCTTTGTGTATGAAAACTTTAAAAAGCACTAGCTTCTACTCGCGACTCTACCCGCGTAAAAAAAGATTGATCTTTGGCACTCGGCAATAGTGTAGATAACCTTCAACCAGCCAAATATAATTTTATAGTATAAGTTTTTGAGTGTTGCACCTAATAATCTAAATTATAATAATTTCAACGCGGTTGGGCACTGATTCCTATAATTACAAGATATTGAGTTATCTTAGCTTAGGAATTGACTGCAACTCTAATATTTAACATTATTTACCTTACCTTTTGGCATACTTGTAATGTTCATTATAGGTATTTATTTTTTTAAGGTGCAAATAAACTATTTACTTTTTATGAGTAGTTTCCAAGATTATCTACACCATAAAAAATACCGTCTTATTATAAAAAATAAACCTAGAAGAACTTCATAATAAGATTAATTTTAATCAAAATTGTTTTAACCAAAGACAAACTCGTACACCAATATAAACCCATTATTGAATTTAACCGGAAACATAATTCCAATTAGTCCCCATAACCAACCATGTGAATACCGCTGAATAAATGTACCTCGTTTCTGAATTTCAGAGGCATGTTTAATGAAAATTTCAGTAAATTGCTCGGAAACTGTTAGCAGATAAGCCTGTCCATGCATTTGATGATCAGCTAAATTAATGTAGGCAATTTGTTCGCTGTTTTTAAGATAAACTTTTGTTTTTTAATGTAGCTATTTTAAATTGGTAGCAATTTTCGACGATATCTTTCGTTAAACGGGTAATGAATATGAAGCGTTTAAATTAGTTATTTTTTAAGAAGTAAATTTGTGAAATATATTTTTTTAAACACTTCTTTCTTTCTTCTTTCTTTTTAAAGATAACAAAAAAAAACAAAGTAACAGATATTACGTGTTGAATAGTGCTTTCCAATTATTTTTGTACACACGGTTACCCCCGTGTGTGCAAAAATAATATCGAGTTATAAATATTGAAAATCAAAATTTATTTATTTTATTTCACATAGGCATACATGGACACTTACAAAATCGTCGAAAAAAGGTACATGGTTCTCGATGATCGTTTCTCATGGAGAGGAACCGGCAAAAAATCCCACGGTCATTTTGTAAAGAGTTCCGGTACAATAAGAAATAAGTTTGGTCGTCATAGGGATCATAGGGTACACATGGGAACAAAGTTTCCTTAAATCTAAAGAATTTTAGTGTTCCGTGCTTTAAAAGGAAAAAAGACGGACCCCTTATAGGATCTCTATGTTGTCCGACTGTCTGTCACGCGCACTTTATCTCGGGAACGTGTTCAGGTATCGAGTTGACATTCAAAAAATATACTCAAATCTGTGATACCTTGGAGCTGTCAAAAAACATCTCCAAATCTACGCAATCAAAAGATATGCCCGTTTATGTCATATTTTTTTACGAAAAAACGTGCTCGAGTCCGACTTGAAAATGACCATTTTTTTATAAAAAAACAGCATTGTTTTGTTTCTGCAAAATCCTACTTCTATTTTTCCTTTTTATTATATCCAGATACTATACAATATTAAAATGTAATTTGTAACATCCACACAAGCCGTTTGAAATACAAATATACTACAATTGAAAGTACTTATCTGTAAAGAACAAGGGTCGAACAGTGACCACCTCATTTTATATTTATGGAGCAAAAGGTAACTGTGAATTGTATAAATTGCACCCTTTTTCTGGCAAATATTTTAACAGTTGGTAAGGGTTGTCAGAGTACGAATATTTTGTGTGAAAGATTTTCTTATTTCTGTATATTTTTTTTTCGCGGCATCGACCGCGTGATTATTGAAAAAAAAAACATATCCTAATGCTGCATGAAAAAAAACCTATGTGCTATCCCAGACTATAATCTAACTCGTGTCAAATTTCATCAAGATCCGTTCAGCCGTTTTGACGTGAAAGAGTAATAAACATCCATACATCCATCCTCACAAACATTCGCATTAATAATATACGAGATAAAAGGTCTTGATAGATAAACATAGAGACGGACGACAAAGTGATCCCTTGTAGGTTCCATTTATATTTCATATGAGATATGAAACCCTTAAAACGAATAATTATCACGGCTGTTAAATCAAAAGTCATTTATTTAAATTAGGCTGATAATCAGCACTTTTTGAACGTCACATTACAAAAGACAGCTGCCCTTGTTAATGTTGGCCATAAAGAAACCTAAAAAAAAATAAAACAAATATGTTTCCTTGCAACATTTTCGAAAGAAAACATACATAGGTATTATCTTTATCTTAGCAAGTAGAACACCTAGTCTTATATAACATGCTATAAATTTTCAGCTCTCAACAAACATTCCAAAAATAAATTCCAAAATCTTAATGAGCGCAATAAATAATGCGCAAGACTTTGTATTAATTAGGCACAGGTCTTACCGTCAGCGTTTAGCGAGAAACGCGTACAGATAGAAAGAAAACGTACATTTATTTGGCATATGCTCCTTATTGTTAGATGTTGTATTAAGTTTACACAATAATAATAATACCAGCCTGAGTCCACATATCCACTGAGCCAATCGCTAATTCCACATCCCACAAGTCGAAAACCCCGCGAGCCAAGTCAATATACTGGATTTGTTTATCTTTCTCGGCTTTCACGAGGTTCTCGTAGTAGAAAAAGACAAAAAAAGCCGGAAAATCGTCATCGTCATCACCGAGGGTTCCGTACAAACTTGCGACATAAACAGCCATATCTTTTGGACTGCGTAGACTTAGAAAGTTGATTTTTCACTCTACCACAGACTCAATACCTCCACGAGTTCCTGAAATAAAGGGTCTTGGAAGACAGACAGACGGACGCCGAAATGATCCTATAAGAGTTCTGTTTTTTTCCTTTTGAGGTACAGAATCCTAAAAGTGATGGATGTACAGACGCCAGCAGGTCAAGCTACCTGAAATTGTCAATTTTTCCCAATGAAACTTAAACCTAATACTTTAGAAATAAAGTCGAAAATCTATCAAAGAAATCTGACAGATTGTAGTAGCTTGATGTGCAGGCGTCTGTACAGTGTCTTAAAAGAAGGGAACTGATGACGAGAAATACAGAAGTATGGAAGAAGACCTATAGCACCCAATTTGACGGCACGGTTGGCGCAGTGGTTGAGCGATCTGCGCCGCGTGTCGCGTATTCGCGTAATATTTGACCCCCGCACGGATAAAAATATTTGTATGACCTACAGGTAGCTGTTTCGGGTCTGGCTGTTTGTGTATGTGAATTTTAAATGTTTGTAAACGCACCCACGATACAGGAGAATATACTTGTGTATTTTTTTTAAAACCAGTCCCACCATCCAATTGAACTCAAATTAATTGGGATAAGGGTAGGAACGTAAAGGGCAATAGAAGGAACATGGGTGGGTTTTAGTCAGTACAAGTCGGACACTAGAGCGGGGGAATTTATTTGATGAATAGCTTTTGCCCGCGGCTTCGCTCGCGTTAAATTCGGGGTAACACAGTTCCCCTCGCGCCTTGTTGATTTGTAATAGCAACGCTAAGTTTTCCCTTTTCTTCCCTCATTCTCCCTCACATCCCTCTTTTTTTTCAAAAAAGTTAAGCCTATGTCCGTCTCCTGGTTACCAACTAACTCTGTACCAAAATTCATCAAAATCGGTTTAGCCATTAAAGCGTGAAGAGGTAACAAACAAACAAACTCACTTTCGTTTTTATAATATTAGTAAGGATAAGGATTTCCCACCTCAAAAAAAAAAGGGTAGGAGATTGATGAGTTTGTCGCTTTCTCGCCAGCAGTGGGACCAACGGCTTATGGGATTAATAATATGCTCTCATCCCTAATAAGGGTAGATGATACTTAAGGGGGTGTTCCCAAATTAAAATAGGCCGACTGTTGCGTAGTGTTAAATTATTCATAGGCTTTTAAGTGTTGGAATCTGGGTTTTAATGTATAATGCGTTGTTCATTTTGTCAACAAGGGTTTTTGGGCGATATGTTTGTGCTTTACAAAAATATGGAAAAGCCGGTGAAGACATAAAATTGCTGATTGCATAATAATTTGCGATTTACATGCAAAACTCTACGATTATTTATCATGTTTAAATGTACTCCAATCGTGTTAATGAAGTTTCGCTAACTAATTTAATTTGGCCAAGGTTATTTAGACGTCGTTTTTACTTTAATTTAATTCTAAGTCACAATGTGTTAATCTTTCTGATAGTTCTATTTGGAAACCACGGGCTCAATAAAAGCGATAGGGTTGCAAACATACATAAATCTTACGACAGAATCTTTCATAATATGTATTTACTTATTACATATACAACATTTATATATACATACAGACATACAATTTGGCACAGTAGCTGAGCGATAGAATGCTGCCACGCGTGTCGCAGATTCGATTCCCGCACGGAACAAACATTTTGTATGGCCTACAAATAGTTGTTTCGGGTCTGGCTGTTTGTGTATGCGAGTTTAAATATTTGTAAACGCACCCACGATACAGGAGAAATTCCTAGTGTGGGGTAACGGTTTAGCTATGCCTAGTGGTTTCATCCGCTGCTCAGGTACCCTTCTCACTTAGGGGTATGAAAAATAGACCTGGCCCATTCCCAGACCTACCCGAATTTCATACAAATCGGTCTAGCCAATTCGGAGGAGTTTGGTGACAAACATCGCAACACGAGAATTTTATATATTAGATTTACTAGCGGCTCGCCCCAGATTCTGCACGATTGCAATAAATTGCATTTGTGCGGAATCTGGGGCGAGCCACTGAAAATGTTGATATCTGTATGACTTTTCATACAAATATCAACATTTTCATTCATACTAATCTTAATCAGAATCCTTACTTATAATAATTATAAAAGCGAAAGTGAGTTTGTTTGTTACGTCTTCACGCCTGAATGGCCAAACAAATTTTGATGAATTTTGGTACAGTCATAGTTGGGACCCTGAAGACGGAAATAGGCTAGAGAAAAGGGGGAGAAAGAGGTAAAACTGGGGAGTTTTTTTTCCGATTATCATGCGGTTTAAAGTTAGCGTTAGCCCAAAGTGACTATGCCACGCGGACGAAGACGTGGGCGGAAGCTAGTATTACATAAAGAAATTGATTGTTAATGACATAGATATATCTATTCATTTTTCACAATTCCATAAATAACAGCAATTTCTTTTGACGCCCTTGATGTGTAACACATGGCAAAATATAATACTAAGTATTTTCGTATTTTAGTATACCAAAAATATAACCGACATATACGAAAATAGAACCGTTCAACATCCGTGTGCGTCATCCCTTAAAACCTGGTACGCAATTGTTCGCTCGTGAACATTGTTCTTTATTGCTATTTCGTTTTCGACGACCTCACAGAAATCTTTCTTATTTGACAATCCGATTTAGCCATCAAATAAAACAATAAGAAGGTTTATTCATACTAATGAGCTTTTTTTAACGAATAGGAAATCAATAAATAACTTCCCCGGCTTTGGGTGGAGCGGGGGGGAGCTTCAAACTTTTACTGACTAAAACCCACCCATGTTCCTTCTTTTCTTTTTAAATGTTTGTAAACGCACCCACGATACAGGAGAAATACCTAGAGTGGGGCAACGTTTTCTTAAAAAAAAAAAATACCCGTAGCTAAACAATTGCAGCCGCTAGGGTCGATCTTTAGGTTAAACCGCGCTTGCCTAGATTGATCTGTGGATAGACTAGCCATTTTATGTAATGGCTAGTCTATCCAAGTTTCCTCCGTGTCTCGGAAAGCACGTAAAGCTGTTGGTCCCGGTTGTCATTTGTAGATCATTGACAGTCGATACTAGAAGTACCGGTAGTGTCCCGAAATTCTGACAACCGGTTTTATCAAGGGGTGTAGTATTACCCAGTACTTATTGGGTTGTGAAGGTCAGATAGGCAGTCGCTTAATGTAAAATATTGGGATTCAGCTGCATCCGGTAAGACTGGAAGCCGACCCCCATATAGTTGGGAAAAGGCTGATCAGATGATGATGATGACTGTAGCTTACCATGGTTTAGTCGTTTCCATATTAAAATTTGGTATAATATTTTGCGGTCACTGTAGTGAACAAGAAATCGTTTTCAAAACCAAAAAGTGTTGCCACCCGAAACTACACAGTCGTTACCGAGATGTTATGTCGTAACACAATAAACATGTAACTGATGTTCCTTTGTCCGTTTAAGCCGACCTACGTCAAAATGTCGTAAGTCTTATTCTGCCTATAGTTGTATTTGTTCATTCTGTCGATAAATTCTGCCCAAAATTAGGCCAAGTGATCTTGATTTATGCGAGAACATTGCCATCTGTTTCTGAAATGTTTTATTGGACATTTTAGTAATATATACAACATTACTTTTAGTATATGCGAAACCTGAATATAGTTTGTTAAAGCTCTAGAACGCGCTACCCTTTGGTAAAAGCTGAAAGGAAACTTACTTTTAAATGAAAAGTTTGTAACCACTATTTAAGTCCATTTACCAATTAAAAGTCATAGTAATTACTGTTAATATTCTGTTTTTTTTCTAAAAATCCTAAAAATGTTTTTATGTAAATGTAAAAAAATGTAAATGTACAAAACAAATAGATTTATATATATATATATATATATATATATATATATTAGGTCCTTACATATGAAATTGGCGTTTTGTATGGAAGGAACAAAAAGTCGAATATTTTTTAATATAATATATTTAATTAATCAAAGTATGAACCATTGTTTTCAATGCACTTTTGCCATCTTATAGGTAGTTCATTGATCCCTTTACTAAAAAAACCAGTCGGACGGGAATCAATAAAATCTTTGAAGGCGATTTGGACTGCCCCATCGGAGTTGAATTTTTTCCCTTGCAAAAAGTTATCCAAATTGCGAAAAAAATGGTAATCTGTTGGAGCAAGGTCCGGGGAGTACGGAGGATGTCTAAGACATTCCAATTCAAGCTCTTCTAATTTGGTAGCCGTCTGTTGCGCAGTGTGTGGTCTGGCGTTGTCGTGAAGCAGCAGTGGCGTGGAGCGATTGACCAGCCTTGGTTGTTTAGCCGCTAGCTTTTCCATCATGGTTTGTAATTGCTGACAATAGACATCAGCTGTAATAGTCTGGCCAGATTTGAGAAAACTGTAATGAACAATACCGGCACTAGTCCACCAAACGCTTACAAGTAACTTTTTTGGGGTTAATTTTCGCTTGGGGCAGGATTTGGCTGGCTGGCCAGGATCCAACATTTGCGCTGAGCGCTTCCGATTATCGTAAAGAATCCATTTTTCATCACAGGTAATGATTCGGTTTAAAATACCTTCATTGTTGTGCCGGTTCAGTAATGTAAGGCAGCAGTCGACGCGCGTTTGCCGGTTTGCTTCAGTCAATTCGTGAGGTACCCACCTTTCAAGCTTTTTAATCTTCCCAATTTGCTTCAAGTGAATTAAAACAGTTTTATCACTAACATCGAAGCCTGCAGCTAACTCGGACGTGGTTTGCGATGGGTCCGCTTCCACAATAGCCTTCAATTCTCCATTATCAACTTGGGTCTCAGGCCGTCCACGGGGCTTGTTCTGCAGGTCGAAATTTCCAGAACGAAAACGTTGGAACCAAAAACGAACTGTGTTTTCTTTTGCAACATGACCGCCATACACATCATTCACCCTTCGAGTCGTTTCCGCAGCACTAGTGCCACGGCGGAACTCGTACTCGTAAATAATGCGATATTTTAAATTTTCCATTTTGTAAAATGAGTGACGCAAACAGAAAAAACAGAAGAAAAAAAACAAATGAATGACGGTCATCGAAGCACAAATACATGAGTGAGCTGTACAAATTTGAATTTGGAATTCCTTACCAAAGAGGAGAAATTCGTGATTAAAGTGGCCAGTCCGCCTATGTACCACTATTGTATATGAAGTTGTCTTTGTACGCTTTGGTTGAAATCCAACACCAGACCTTTAAATTATGCGAAATTGTAAGTGAACTTCACGGGATCTACTTCTATAAGGCAGTGATCAAAAGTTGCTGTCAAATCTAACGTGTCCCTGATGTTGTAGTCTATGACGAAAAGTGTAGAATTCTCGGAAAAATTGACGTGGGATTATGTTATATTGGTTTTACAAAACGGAAATTACCTGCTCTTTATATTTATTAGTCGATCGCTTTTATTGAATAGTGTTTGACGTTGACTTCTACTTATTTAATATTATAAATGCGAATGTTTGTGAGGATGTATGGATTTATGCATGTTTGTTCCATCCATCCATCCTCACAAACATTCGCATTTATAATATTAAGTAGGAATGAAAAGTATAATGGCCCATTTTATGGTTATCAGTTACGTTTTACAAAGTTGAACTACTGTATATTCTACTCTGTGTACTACAGCCGGTCCCAATCAGTTTAGTATCCAAACTTCATTGCTTATTGAACGATCACATTCAATTTTGTTAAGTATTAACCGATGTAATAAGATCTCTTTTCAATTGATATTATATTTAGAATGAGTTTCAATGAGAAGGAACGTGGAAAGGTTGAAGTAGATGTTCAATATTATTATATATTTTTTTGTATTTTTAAACTTTGCGTATTTTAAGAACGTAGGATCTTTGATGATATTAATATTTCCGGTGAATGGCTAGCTGAATTAACTTTTTCGATTATTCATTAAATAATATTGCTGAAATAAACCCATCATCGTCTGCCTAGCCTTTGACTTGTTTGTTTTGTGCAAATACCTTTTTTTCGCAAGTCACCGCACCTTGAGTCCTGGTGCGCTCTAAGGGCTGAAACTGCGTTAACAGGGACCCGCGATAGACACACGCCCGCGTCTGCAAGCGTGGGCTCTGTGGGTATGTGAAGGACCCTATCACAAGTGCCTAAAGAGTTCATTCGCTTGGCGTCATATGACAGAGCGACACTGCAGTTTCACAATTACCCTTTCGCTGTCGAAAGACATTTTCACAAGCTTTTCATCAAGCGTTATTGACTGAACAAGCCCGCGTGTGTTACCGCTGGCGGGCCCAACGCGTGTCCCCGTGTTGGTTCACTTTTGTATGAAACCGCGCGGGAGTCCGTTTAACGCAGATTCAGCCCTAAGAAACTTGTTTATTTTATTTCTATCTTAATACTCAATTCATTTGAGCTGTAGCTATTAGTCATAATACACATTGACGACACGATTGGAGGAGTAGCTGAGCAATCGACTGCTGCGCTGCGTGTCGCGGGTTCGATCTCCGCACGGAACAAATATTTGTATAGCCTATAGATAGTTGTTCCGGGGCTGGCTGTTTGTGTATGTGATTTTAAATGTTTGTAAACGCACACACGATACTGGAGAAATTCCTATCGGGGAACAACGTCTCTTTAAAAAATATATATATGTCTGTTGCTTAGCCTTTTCAACTATGTTTTGATCGGCTTCCAGTCTAACTGGAGTGGCACCTCGTAGATTGACCTATGTGGCTGTTCTTATTCAGCCACGTTTTTATTATAACTGTTTCCAATTAAGACTTTTATACCTATGTGTTTGATTATGTTTTCGAGCGTTTGATAATCGTAAGCTGCAGCTGAAAATCAGCGTTAGGTGGCCGCCTTGTGTTGCCATCTGTCATTATGCTGAGCTGAGGCCCTTCTGGCATTATTTATATTATTTAGTTTAATGTTCAGGTGTTCCTGTGTTTTTTTTTGTTTTTAATAATGCTGAATAAACGTTATTTACTTTCTTTCTTCTTTATTTTAGCCACAACCTCCTCTTAACTGAAATAAATTAAGAAAAAGAAATTGGCTCGTCACTGTAAATAAGTTCTTCTGTATATGTTACATATACCGTGTAAATAGGTCTTTGCCGTGAGCTCCGAGGATTTGATACCAAAGACGTTTATCTAGTTGATGTTGGCTATACATCAAACAGAAAATAACCATCTATAAAACCGTTTGAAATGTGTTTATCACTGTGCTTTTTTTGTACAAGATTAAATGTCTTTTGCTGATACGAAATCACGCTCTGGACGCCCGCTGAGCACGTCTTTCTAAATCGTTCTCAATAATTGTATAATTTAAATATGAATATAAAAATTTTAAAGAGTGTTCGTGGAGTTTTTTGCCCAATATTCTCCATAGATATCAACGCTTGGAATGGGCAACTACAGTACTTATACAAGTTATTATGCCTCGTGACCGGGACTGTAGCATCATCACCTTGTTTCTTGACATTCAAAAGTGCCTTTAATGGTCTAATTGAAATAAATGCTTTGAGTTTGACTCTTTATTTCTTAACAAAATCATATATAAAAACTGGCTGGCGCCCGCAGCTTCACCCGCGTGATGATCGAGATTAAAGTATCCTATGTGTCACTCCAGATCTATAATCTATCTCTGTACCTATTTTTATCAAGATCCGTTCAGCCGTTTTGACGAGATAGAGTAACAAACACCCTAACATCCTCACAAACATTCGCATTTATAATATTAATAGGATTAGTCTACAACATATTTTTTATGCTATACAGTCTTTGGGCTCTGGGAAGACTAACAATAGTCTGAGAAAAACCTAGATGAAAAACATCTGCAACTCATTACTTCGCCTTGTCCATCTGTGTGCTCGTAAAAAGATGAATGGCCATTGTCTAGTCGAATAAAACCTAGGCATCATTGTTTCAACAAAAACTGTTATCGCTAGAACTATTAGGTTAAAGGTTTTTCAGATCTGCCCCCGTATTCACAGAAGGTTCAATACGATTTGGAATCGGGTATGTGTCTTTTTCTTAAATCTTTGCAAAACCGGTGTCAATTTTAGAAATTAAATTAAATTTAGTATGTAAGAAATAAGTTTTGTAAAATTGTTAAATAAAGGCTATTTTTATTATTATTATGTGTCTGTTTGGCATAACGAAGGTGACTGTTGAAAACATAGAAAGAAGGAACATTTTGAATCAAGTGAAACTTTGTTTTTTGGTCGAGGCGGATTTAAATAAAAAGTCATCGTCGACTATAGGTTAGGTATTATTAAATTTTGTTATTTATTTTCCGTGGCGAAATCAGAAAAAAAATAAAGCCCTAGTTGCGATAAATAAGACAAAAACTTGAGAGGTGTCAAGGGACACCCGGATGGAACGGAGTTCTGATTTATTATGTAAAAAAACCTGTATACACTCAACAAAAATAATCGTCGCGATACCACACTGTTCAATGCGAAATAAAACGACGAAACGAAAATAACTGGCTTGCTTTCTATGAAAGAGAGAGCGAGACAGACGCGCACGCCGCTCGGCTTACAACTATAGTAAAGAGTGTCGTTACAACGTTTGGTCTTATTTTTTCCGTTGAAGTTCCTTATCGCGCCTTGCGAAAGGGGGCTACCTTTCGCAAGGCGCGATAAGGAACTTCGTTCCAAAAGGATGAGTATGAAATCACGCATGAATGAACACATTTCACAATGAACACATTTCCTTTTTTCTTGACCCAATGAGACTAGATGGTACAAAAAAAAAACAAATTATTTATGTAAATCCTAAATTCAGGCACACAGAAAACGCAGGGTCTAAAAACTCGATTAGCTGCAATAATATACCTAGCTTTATAACTTAGCTTTTTGACGGCCATATTTAAAACCTACACCACTGTCCATTTTCATAAACTCTATGCAATTAGGTATTGTTGTCATCATTCATTATAATTTTCCTGCCCTTGTCTCAATTTATTTGGGGTCGGTGCAACACGTTTTCTTCTTCCATTCTCCCCTATCAGACGTCACGGCATCATTTACTCCTTTCTCCTTCATATCATTCCTTACACAATCCATCCATCTTTTCTTTGGCCTTCCTCTCGCTCTCCGTCCATAAACATTCAGATCCAGGCGTCTGTAACAGGCGCAACTTTTAAACTTCCTCTAGTATACTCATTCCTTACTTTATCCATTCTTGCCACTCTACAGATCCATCTCAACATTCTCATCTCCGCTACATGCAATCGTTTTTCATCCACCTTTTTTACAGCCCAGCATTCTGTTGTTGGGCGAGTGTAAATATTCTAGTTTTAGTGTTGGCAAAAAATACAATTTACCAGGTTTCAATACAACAGCTCACAGCCTAAAGCCGATTTCCTTAACTCAATTCAATATAATCCATGCTTCCAATACAAACAACTTAGAAAAAAAAAACAAATTATAAAACTCACCCTCAAACAGGATAAGCAGATAATCCTTGTAGCAGCGAACCCTACATTCTGAACGCCAATAAATTACGCACTGACAAGGTTACCGTGTGAACGAAGCGAGAAATTAAAACGCATGTCCTTACACCTACTGGTTGCGGTAAGAAAGAGATATTTTGTTTCTTTATATGTATACTAGCTATCCTGCGCGGTTTCACCCGCACCCGCTCCCGTAAGTAGTAGCATTTAATGCAAACAAACAATCAGATTTATTTATTTAAACTTCATGTACAATAGTGGTACATAGGCGGACTTAATGCCATAAGGCATTCTCTACCAGTCAACCTTTGGGTAAAATACGACAACATTGTGATAGGGTACAATACAATATCTAAAACTATTTTTGCGAAAACATATATTTTTATACGGATACTAATATACATATACATATCAAATAAACTAATATATACATTTAAAAATAAATAAAAACGAGAAATTTAACAGAGCTTTATCAGAGATTTTCAAATCTTTTTTTTTAATTTATTTGTGCTGTTTTGACTTCCGTACGTTTTACTCACGGGTTGACCACTGAAAACCAGCGCTGTGCTGTGGGCTCCCATAGCACAGCATCATGCTGAGTGGTGACCTACCTGTCGCAATCACGACGTGCAAGCTATTTTGTCCTATGTCTGTATTTGTAAATGTCTGTGATATTTAGTATTTATTTTTTTGTGTGCTCGTCGTAATTTGCGACTAATAAATGTTTTTTATTTATTTCTTCTTTATAATTTTAAAGTAGATATATTTTTAAAGATATATTCCGGGCTGTTATTAGCAGATCATTGGCAGTCGTAACCGATAGTCAGCATCCCGAAAGTAATGACAACTAGTCTTATCAGGGCATTGCCTAGTACAAACTGGTCTGTGGAGGTCAGATAGGCAGCCGCTCCTTGTAAAATACCGGTATTCAGCTGCATCCAGTTAGACTGGAAACCGACCCCAATAGAGTTGGGAAAAGGCTAAGCAGATGATGATGATGATATACAACATTATTTTTAGTATATGCGAAACCTGAATATAGTTTGTTCAGAACAAGTAACTGAATCGATTCCAATCATTTTTACACCATGTTATATTTTTTCCCAAAAATATTTAAAAAAGTTTATAATATGGACACTATGCGACACTATTACCTATTCGCAAGCGCACAAAATATCTTCCTACACTTGCCAATTACGACAGTCCAAAGCCTGCAAGACAGTGTGATGGAAAATGTTATCACCAGTTAATTACAATACAAACTGAGAAATTATTATCCTTACTAATATTATAAAAGCGAAAGTGAGTTTGTTTGTTTGTTACCTCTTCACGCTTTAATGGCTAAACCGATTTTGATGAATTTTGGTACAGAGATAGTTGGGAACCAGGAGACGGACATAGGCTAATATTTTTTATAAAAAAGTGGGATGTGAGGGAGAAAGAGGGAAGAAAAGGGAAAACTTAGCGTTGCTATTACAAATCAATAAGGCGCAAGGGGAACTGTATTACCCCGAATTTAACGCGAGCGAAGCCGCGGGCAAAAGCTAGTTATCAATAAATGCAAGGCGCGCGGCGCGGGGACGCCGGCCGCGCGCCGTTGGTGTCAGTGCATTTGTACGGATATCCAGGTAACATAACAAGCTTATAACTTTGTGGTTTTTCATGATACAGTTCTGAAATTTTGTACATAGATTCTTTATATAAAAATACTGCAGGTGTTTTGGCTTTCGCATAAACTACAAATAATGTTGTATATTTTGAGGGTTAATGTGGAAAATGTCTTCAAAAATCTTCCTTGCAATGTAGATTCTTTATCTCTCTGTTTTTAACTTATCAACTGTTTCTCAAAGAAATAAAGTCTTGAATTGAGATTTTCTATTACACAGTATTACACGCGGTTTGTTCTGCGTCTGTTGCTATCATACATACATGTGTTTGCCACCTTACTCCTCCTAAACGGCTCGACCGATTTAGAAAATATTTTGTGTACATTTCAATGGATTGTTGGATGGATTTAAAATACAATTGGACCCGGCAGTAGGCGCTGCTGTCGGTTCGAGATCAAATTTGATTTAGTGTACAGACGCCTGCACATCAAGCTACTACAATCTGTCAGATTTCTTTGATAGATTTTCGACTTTATTTCTAAAGTATAAGGTTCAAGGTTCATTGGGAAAAATTGACAATTTCGGGTAGCTTGACCTGCAGGCGTCTGTACAAGGGACACGACAACCTCTGCCGTGGCAGCTAGTTTATTTACAAATCATTACATCTGAAACCCTTTTACAACTCACCGTCCGTCCGTCTAGTGACGTCAGGCGTGCCTTAAAGCACGCACCGTCAGCAAAGCCCGGGTCACCGCCTGCCTGGGTTGCGGGTTGTTTGAAAGAAATACCGCGGCCCCGAAAAATAGTGTAAAGAAGGAGCATGGATGAGTTTTAGTCAGTAAAAGTCTGACACTCCCTCCGCTCCGCCCAGAACGGGGAAATTTATTTGATGATTTCCCATCCAAGACCCGTTTACAGATTATCTCACATTTGTATGACAATCCATATCCTTATTCCAATGTCTCAATATTACGGTAGGTAATTGGTAATCAAGATCTCGTCGAACGTATTGCGTTATTCCAATCGTGTACAGTAATTTAGATTCGTCAATAAAACACGACTGTGGAAAAGAGGAAATTGTAATATAAAAATGTGCTGGGATGAATGTTTATTTTTGTATAAACATTACGTAACATAACATCACGCCTGTAGTCACTGATGTGTTAAGCAGAGCTGTAATGGAATACTCACTTGTTGCCAGTTATCTTTAAGCCCTATATAATGTGCCGGTTATGAACTAGCAATATTCTAGATACTTATGTAACGAGTGTTTTAATATACTATTACGATACACACTTAACAAAATACGTCGATTTTTGTATTGAAATTACATTTATCCTATAGCATTTTAGTTATAGTATATTTTGTTTCAACAGTGAAGAAACATTGTCGTTGCGACCGAGGCAGAATTCACACCCGTGCCATTTGGAGAGGGTGTTATGGAGCCGAGAATAATAGTGACAAATTTTCACGTAAATTCGTTTAAATTGAGAAATACTTACTTAATATTATAAAAGCGAAAGTGAGTTTGTTTGTTTGTTACGTCTTCACGCCTTAATGGCTAAACCGATTTTGATGAATTTTGGTACAGAGATAGTTGAGACCCTGGAGACGGACATAAGCTTTTTTTAATAAAAGGGAGAAATGAGGGAGAAAAACGGAAGAAAAGGGAAAACTTAGCTTTGCTATTACAATAAATCAGACGCAAGGGCAAAACTTCAGGTAGCATGTACCTGCAGATCAGGGAAAGGAGAACCGTGTTACCCCGAATTTAACGCGAGCGAATCCGCGGGCAAAATCTAGTTAAATAATAAAACGAAAAGTATTTATGCCATTATTAATAAGCCAAAAAATATAATACACATAGTATCACATAAAAGTAATCAATGTAAAATGCTGTACCGAAATAAGTGTAAGCAGAGAGAGTGCGAACAGATTTATTGCTGCTGTCTTAATTCGTTTTTCCAAATTAATTGTCGTTTTATAGGTCAAGGATACAGATGGACGATAAGAGAGATTATCTAAATACGTTAATTTATATGCAGATTGGAGTTTTTTTGAGTGATTTACAGCGGAAGCTGACTTTTGTTGTTTTTGCTTATAAATTGTGAGATTCTTGGATAGGAGTTAATACTACTAAATCGGGCCTCTAACTACCTGTCACTGTGTGTGTCTGTGTTTGTGAGATATTGTCTGTCAGACAAAATCGTGGTAGGCCGGGCGTTTGAGGGAGAGAACCTCAAACCAACCCAGCCGCCGCGGGAGACGCCCCGGGCGCCGGGCGCCGCGAGACGACTCCCGGCCACCGTAGATGCGGGCCTGTGGACGGTGAGCAATGGGTAGCTCACCGTCCGTCCGTCGATTGACGACAGGCCGTGTCGATGGCGCGTTCGTGTTTCACGCGCGCCTCAAAGAGATGTCAGCAAAGCAGAGGGGCTTGCCGAGATAAAGAGATACCGCGGCTCCGGAACGTTAAGGGCAATAGAAGGAACATGGGTGGGTTTTAGTCAGTACAAGTCTGACATGCCCCCCCGCTCCGCCCAGAGCGGGGGAAGTCATATTAGATGATTTCCCACCCGAAAACAAAAAAAAATCGTGGTGATCCGAACGTAACTTTAAAAACTTTGACTACACGGTTGTCGCAGTAGTTAAGCGTTTGGTTGTTGCGCCGCGTTTTGTTGGTTAAGATACCAATTTTTATGTAACCCACAGGCAGTTGTTTCTGTTCTGGCTGATTGTGTGTATTTTTAAATGTTTGTAAACGATACCACGATTCAAGGAGAAATTTCTACTGTGGCGCAACGTTCTTTTCTAAAGAAAGAAAAATTGCAAAATAAATTACTAAATATAAATTTAAAAAAAACTATACACTATATTGCACTTAAAACTAAACATAATGACTTAAAATTACATTTTATGTCGCATAAATTCTTGTACAATGTAGAAACAATTTTCTGTCCAAAATTTATACAATTTATAAATTAGTATTTTGGCATAGTTTGTCAAAGGGCGTTTGTTGATTCAAGTCACATTCATGTTATTCTGAAACCACGAGTTCTGAAATCTATACCCTGTTAATAAATTACTTGAAAAAATATTAATAGAAAAGAAAACCACATTGTAATAAACCCTGCTTGATTTAAATTTCATAGTTACTTTGATTGCTTTGTACTAAGTTTGTTATTCAGAACGTCTAGTTTTCTTCGGAAAATCAAAAGTCAAACTTATCTCGGTGATTTAATAAATGAATAAATTTAAAAAGAACAAATTATTGACTTTGATAGTAACTTTGTCGAATCTTTATATAGATGATTATGCACATTAAATATTAAAGTTAATTATTGTATTTTTAGATGACTCCATTGTTTTTTTTTATCGGAGTAAAAAGATCTTGATGAGATTTTCGGCACAAATTTTATCTCGAGATTGTTTTCTACGATTTTGTCTTTTAAGGTTTGCATTTTAAAAATGGTTAAGTGCGTGTTAGAGACGCGCACCGTGGGTTCCGTACAAACTTTCGACATAAACGCCCACTATCGTTTGACTGCGTAGACATAAAGAGTTGTTTTTTTTACTCATATCTCCATGGAACTACTGACTTGAGTCAATACCTCAAGTCTAGTCTAGTCGTCTCTAGTCGTTCTCAAGACAACAAAGTGATCCTATAGGGTTCCATAATTTCGTTTTGAGGTGGAACCCTAACAATATGGCGTAAATACCGCGAAAGCAAAAGCAAGTACGAGTCACTATATCTTTTGTTTTTTTTTAAATCGTAGGCGACGTTTTCTTTAAAAATAACGAAGGTAGGTAGGTACCGTGAAGGTTTCTTCAAAAGTACTGGTTTGCATTGACGTTCGAATACTCGGGTTATTTAAATAGAGAATTGATAAATAATACTATACTATTACTATACTAATATTATAAAAGCTAGAGTGAGTTTGTTTGTTATCTCTTCACGCTTTAATGGCTAAACCTATTTTGATGAATTTTGGTACAGAGATAGTTTGGAACCAGGAGACGGACATAGGTTTTTTTAAAGTGGGATGTGAGGGAGAAAGAGGGAAAACTTAGCGTTGCTATTACAAATCAAAAGGCGCAAAGGGAACTGTGTTACCCCGAATTTAACGCGAGCGAAGCTGCGGGCAAAAGCTAGTTGATAAATACAGAATAGAATTGTTTTGAAAAAACGTGAGATGTATTGGTGATTTTTTTTTTTACAAAAAAACTTTACCTTACACTAGGAATTTCTCCTGTATCGTGGGTGCGTTTACAAACATTTAAACTCACATACATACACAGCCAGACCCGAAACAACTATCTGCAGGTCATAAAAATATTTGCTCCGTGCGGGGATCGAACCCGCGACACGCGGCGCAGCAATCGATCGCTCAGACACTGCGCCAAACGTGCCGTCAAATAAGTAAGGTAAATGTAAGTTGTTAAATAGATTAAAAAGATATAAATTTATAAGCTTATTTTTTTATTTAGTCTTGTTTTTTACATGTCATTAAAATGGTAAAAATCAGCTACTGTTTAAAATCCGGGTAATTACGACCCACCTTGCAGTAATTGTTGTACCTATTTTCTACCATGCTGGTTAATAATTCAGTATCATGAAAGTCTTTGACTTGCAATAAAAAGTAATTTTGGGGTGCACAAAGCAAGTCTTTGATCAAATCCATTATATATCAATTTTCTACCCTAACAACATTTTTTTCCATAAGATTCCTTAAGCTGCTTTTTGACGGCGTTTATTCACAAATAATGGGTTCTTTGAAAGTATTTTTTGATGCGGATAATGTGTTTTTATTACGTGGTATGTAATGACGTGTGGATCTTTTATAAAGGGTTTTGTACCTCTTTATTACCTTAAAAAAAACGGAACCCTGATTGGATCAGTTTGTTGTCAGTCTGTCTGTCAAGACCCTTTATCTTGAGAACGCGTATAGGTATCAAGTTGAAATTAAAACCATATATTTAACATAGCAGTCCCTTTGTGCTTTGAAAATCGATACTCTCTCTACGTAGTTAAAATATATGGCTGTTTATGTCGCCAGTTTGTACGGCAACCTCGGTACGCGAGTCTTACTCGGTCTTGTTTCTTATTCATGTTAGTATATAGTCGAAAAATCTCGTGACTAAAATAATAGCAGCCATTCAAATAGATCTTTAGGTTAAGCCGCGCTTGCCTAGGTTTGTTTGTGGATGGGTGACCACCCGTTTCATATCAAGTTTCCTCCGAGCCTCGAAAAGCACGTTAAGCTGTTGGTCCTGGCTGTCATTTTTAGATCTTTGACAGTTTTTACAGGTAGTCAGTGTCCCGAAAGTGTGACAACCAGTCTTACCAAGCGGTATTGTATTAAGCAGTGCTAACTGGGTGGTGGAGGTCAGATAGGCAGTCACTTTATGAAAAATACTCGTATTTAGCTGCATTTGATATGGCATAGTGGTGATAGACCGATCAGCGCGCCGCGTAATGATAATCGATGTTACCATCTCACATGACGAGAACCTCGTGAAAGCTGAGAAAGAAAAACAACTAAAATACCTTGACTTGGCACACGAGGTTGTTGACATGTGGAATGTGAACTCGGCTATCTTTGTGCCGATTGTCGTAACGGCCAATGGCTTAATTGCCAAGAGCCTCGAAGAACATCTGTCGAAGCTCTCCTTCTTAGGTGGTTGGATCAAGAGCCTGATTCAGAAGGCAGTACTCCTCGATACGGCCCGCATTGTGAGGAGGTTCCTTTCTCTGGAGCCCTAACCACCGGTAGCTTGGACCCTGCTCCCGTTACCGGCGGAAATCTATTTTTATATTTTTAAATGTTTTTTTTAAAATTTATTTTTTAAGAAATATTTAAAAATGTAATTTTAAGATGCAAATTGAATAAAGGACATAATAATAAAATATCATAAAAAAAATAATAACAAATAATTAAAAATATCACTGACGGACGACAAATTTCATAAAGCACCATCTAGTAATATTCAACTGTACGACAAACACCATAGGTGCGGTTGCACCAAAGTTGCACCAAAAACGTAACGAGGTCATTCATCAGTAGATTTTACACCTCACATTTTTCTCATACCGGGCGCCTTATATATGAAAATCGATTCTTAAGGAGTAAACTCCAAAAACTACCACTTTTTTCACAAAAAGTTTACAAAACTTTCGTTGATTTGCATATTTTTTTGGAATTTAATTTTGTTTTTCTAAAGTTACGAAAATGATAGCTCATTATTTCTTAATATATAATATAGCTGCCCTCTGAATAAACCTATTTTCATCTCAGTAAGAATAAAACTTTGAGAGATATGATTATTTTTTGTACACGCATAGAAAATATCTCAAAATGGCTGCCAAATAGCGGGGAAGTGAATTAGACCCAAGTGTGTATCGTAATAGTATATTAAAACACTCGTTACATAAGTATCTAGAATATCACAAGTCCATGACCAGACACATTGTATAGTCCTATCACATACACACACACACACTCATACACACACGCACACTCATACGTGCATACCTTTAACATCATCAATGTTTAATCACTCTATTTGATTAATTAGCTTCGACTTGTGCCCAGTTGAAGGCAATAACCTTGCGCTCTAATTACGTGGGACTTAAAATGTCAATGTGTTTTGTGTTTTATTTGAGGTGTAAGTATATTATGAATGTAATTTTAAAGATTTCTGTCCCAAAAATAAAAAAATCACTTCATTTCATTAGTGGTTAAATGTATATTTACTATTAACTACAGCTCTGCTTAACCCTTTAAGAACGAAATGTTATGTCTTATCGAAACGCGTATCGATATCACTAAGTTATAACTTAAAAATAAAATGCTTAAATCTTCACAATAACTCGACCTCTAAATAGCTTGAATGTACAGGTTCGAATTTGCTACGCCGCGCCGTAGCGTTATCTTCGTAGCGCCAGCTACGTCGTAGCAACAGCGGCTTATTCATGTCGATATACATACATAATTTAATCAAATGTTTCTTAAAGATTTTTGTACAGAAAATAGGTTCACACTCGTGTATTTTAAGCTAAGTAATGCAAGCACAGCTTGTTATGAATTTTGAATTGCTAAATCAGCCCACTGCTGGGACACTTTTATTGACAAGGCTCAAGCCTATTGCGGTGGTGGTTGGTGGTTAAACTGAAGAAAAAAACAAATAAGGGCAAGGATAGACCGTTTTCTCTGCTTATAAACATCCACCCGCAATAACTAAACAGCTATTTATGTAATTATAGCAATTGTGTCGAAATATCGGAAATTAAAAACATAGAAAACAAGGTAAATACCTATTCAAATTTTATAAATAATGTTAATAACCATGTTAGTTTGACGACACGGTTGGCGCAGTGGCTGAGCGATCGACCGCTGCGCTACGTATCGTGGGTTCAATCCCCGCATGGAACAAATATTTGTATAACCTACATAAAGTTGTTACGGATCCAGCTGTTTTTTTGTGAGTTAAAATGTTTGTAAACACACCTAAAATACAACAGAAATTCTTAGTGCGGAGCCAGGTTTAAAAAAAAACAATTCCACCAATACAGCTCACGTTTTTCAAAACAATTCTATTATTTATTTATTAATTCTCTATTTAAACAATCCACGTATTCGAAAGTCACTGCAAACCAGCCAGCACTTTTGAAGAATTGCTTAAATACCAACCTACCTGAACAGACAATGTCTATCTGTTATTAAGCGTTCATTAAGCTGATATAATTTGGGAAGGCGACAGGTGCCGTAGATAGCGCTTCCTTTTAGAGAATTAAATGGCAACATTTGTCATTGAAATTCAGAATATTTTCATTTCTAAAAGAATAAAGTTAAACGTTTATTAATACGTAACGTTTACCGTTCTTTTTTATATCTTTCTGATCGTTAATGATTGAAAATTGAATTAAATAGAACACCGTTTTCCATCATTACTGAAGAATGCGAACCTTTGTTTTTTACGGACGAGTCATCATCTCGATCTAAGCGAAGCGGGAAAGCCGTTTACTGACTAAAACCCACCCATGTTCCTGCGAGCGAAGCCGCGGGCAAAAGCTAGTATTAAATAAAACTACGACTTAACAATGATGACTCATTCGTGTCACAAAAGACTTGTTCCAAGTGCTTTATCTATGTCAACGAATTTCCTTATTACCCTAGATCTTCTCTATCAAACTCCCCACGGGTTAAGAGATTAGATTATAGGTAAATTACGTATGAGGATGATAATAATATATTTCCAAGAGATCGGAGAAATCACTGTGAGGCACAGCTTAGTAAAATAATGTTTGTTTTTACACTAGCGGCTTCCTGCAGCTTAGTATGCTTTTGTTTTGTACTAGCTGCGCCCCGTGGTTTCACTCGAGTGGTGATAGAATTTACAATAAATCTTTATGAATTGTAGCCGATGTGTTATTCTGATATATATTATTGTAAATTAAGCTATATTATTGTAAATTTTCATTAAAATCCATGCAGTAGTTTTTTGTGTGAAAGAGTAAAAGTGATCCAAACATCCATACAAACTTTCACGTTTATAATATTACTAGCTTTTGCCCGCGGCTTCGCTCGCGTTAAATTCGGGGTAACACAGTTCCCCTTACGCCTTATTGATTTGTAATAGCAACGCTAAGTTTTCCCTTTTCTTCCCTCTTTCTCCCTCAAATCTCACTTTTTTTTAAATTAGCCTTTGTCCGTCTCCTGGTTCCCAACTATATCTGTACCAAAATTCATCAAAATCGGTGTAGCCATTAAAGCGTGAAGAGGTAACAAACAAACAAACTCACTTTCGCTTTTATAATATTAGTAAGGATGTAAATAGTAGGAAGTAGGATTTTTTAATACTTTTCCAAAGTATCGCCATACCGCAGCCCCGGAATACAACAATATACAACAATATAGGTGGGTTGTAGTCAGTAAAAGTCTGACACTCCCGCTCCACCCAGAGCGGGGGAAGTTGTTTGACGATTTCCCATCCGCAAAAAAAAAGTTATGGGTTGGTGATTTAGGCGGTGTTACCTGACTTGGGAATTGAACCCAGGTCCTCATGCGCTGAAGTCGAGCTTGCAACCGCAAGACCGACGATGTGCCGAGGTGCCGCCGGGGTTGCGGGTTGTTCAAAAGAGATACCGCGGCCCCGGAACATAAAGGGCAATAGAAGGAACATGAGTGGGTTTTAGTACAAGTCTGACAATCCTCCCCGCTCCGCCCAGAGCGGGGGAAGATATTTGATGATTTCCCATCGGCAAAAAAAATAGATACCAACGAGGTCAATCAATTAGTATTAATACTAATAATATTACAATTTTCCCGAAAACTTAAACACTTCTGTTTAATTTATTATTTGCTGCTCAAAATTACCTTCATTTAAGTAGTTCAAACCACTCAATCAAGCTTATTCAAATCAGCTTAGAAGCGAACGCCGACTGTAAGTACAGGCAACACACTCCCTTATCTAGAAATATCAAAATTATTTTAGTCTATTTATTGAATAACTAGCTTTTGCCCGCGGCTTCGCTCGCGTTAAATTCGGGGTAACATAGTTCCCCTTTCCTGACTTGCAGGTACCTGCTACCTGCAGTTTTTGCCCTTGCGCCTTATTGATTTATAATAGCAAATCTAAGTTTTCCCTTTTCTTCTCCCTTTCTCCCTTAAATGTCAATCATTTAAAAAAAAATACCTATGTCCGTCTCCAGGGTCCCAACAGTAACTATGGTTAAAACATAAAGAAACATCATAACAAAACATAGAGTACCAAGACACAGCTTATTAAAAAAAAACCTACCAGCAGGTTTCTTTTTTTGTAGATGTGCAATGATCAAATAATTTTCCCCACTGTGAGCGAATCGGGGAGAGTGTCTTTTGCCCTTATTGTTTCGGGGCCGAGGTATTTCTTTCGAACAACCCGCAACCCCGGTTTCAGCAGGCCTGCGAAAGGAAATATGAAGAATTAAACGTAGACAGTTGTGTGTGAGAATACCATTTAAAATACCAATATTCTCACCTAAATGTTAAATATCGTGCGGTTTTCGCCTCTTTAGTTGCTGCCCCGCTCCTGCAGGTAGTTTCGTAATGTTGTATAGCCTATGTTACTTCCTGATAATGTAGGAATAGAAATAGGAAGCTTCCTATGAGTGAAAAAATTGGTTAAAATCGGTCTAGTAGTTTTGGAGTCTATTCGATATAAACAAACAAACAAGTCTTTCCTCTTTATTATTTTAATATATTTAAGTATTGATAACTACACATTAATAAGTACATAATATACACCTGTATAACGATATGACACTAAAATATATAAACAAATTTATGGAGCCTAGTTCTTCAGTCTGCAGGTACAAATAAGTTGGTTGAAGAGTAGCTCCAGAAATTACTGTTTTATTTTCCACAGATGAACTGAATTTTGACTGTCAATTTTCTTAAAAATCTTGGAATCAGATTTCAGGAATATTCTTAGCACCAAAACTCATGTTTATAAATCTGATTGCAAGCTACGATACACATACCAATTCCTTAATATTATTGACAAGACAACAGGCAAAACCGCAGGTACTCACAAGCTTACAAAACAACCATTGTTCGGATGCAGATTTATGATTTCCTTCACCTGACAACTTGCAAGGAAATTAGGACTTTAATTAGAAAAGAATAAGGTTGATATTTGAAGTCATGGCTATAGGCGAGGAGCTAGTAAGCTTTGTTGTTTCCACAGTGAAACAACAAAGTTTACTATGAAAAAATTCAAGTTTTGTATGAAATAAACATTTTTCTTTTCTTTTCCTCATTTTGGATTTGAGTTCGAAAACAAGAAATCAGGTGATTGCATAAATATGTTTATGACTTCAAATCAGGTGTTAGGAACATAGCAATGTAAAATAGTTATATTATGTCGTCTTTCGGGATTTAGAGATATTAAGATAAATCTGGTTTCCAGACTTGCCAACTTCGAAGCGGTATTTTAAGACGACAGAGAAGTCTCGGCATGTAATAAATGGTCACCCATCCAAGGTCGGACCTCAGAAAGCGAAGCTTAACCTTAAAGATCGAGTATTTTTTTTTTTTCTAAATTTCGAAATGGCGGAGGTGGAGGGGGTTTGAAAGACTTTTACTGACTAAAACCCATCTATGTTTTTTTGCCCTTTGTGTTTCGGGACCGCAATATCTCTTTGGAACAACCCGCAACTCCAGCTGTTGCCAGTGGGCCCTATTAGGCCCTTTGTTAAAATTTCGAATAGTATAGATTTTATTTGCTTAAACTGTAAATACGTAAAAATATGATGTTTAACACGTTTTAGGTATGCGAAGAGTGTATATTTTGACAAAGTATTTCTTACAAATAATTTAATTTGTCTTGATGATTTCATGGAGCTTTGCCTTTATTATTTCGAACACCGTAGCCCCGTAAATAAATAAATCACTCATTCGAGGAAATTCTCTTCATTTTCGTTTTATCATCTTATATTTTAGAAGATAACGTTTGTAACGAAACATTCTTGTCAAATCCGATTAAGAGAAACATTGAGATTTTAAAACAATTCTGCCTACAATAAAATTATGAGGGTTAAAAAATACTACAAATAATAATAAAAAAATTGGAACTGATGCCGCCATTTTTTATTTTTAGTGTTCCATAATTCAAAAGAAAAACGGAAACTTTATTGGATCCGTCTGTCTATCTGTTTGTCAAGACCCTTTATCTCGGGAACACTTGAAGGCATCGAGTTGAAATTATCAACTCTTTGGCCCCTTTGTGTTGTGAAAAAATCAACTCTCTTAGTCTACGCAGTCAAAAGATACGGCAGTTTAAGTCGCAAGTTTGTACGGAACCCTTGGTGCGTGAGTCTGAGCCGGTTCTTTTTTTCATTTTAGTAATTTTCCACTTTAACCTGCCAACAACATTTGGTCTTAAAAATACAAGATGGCGACACTGCCGTATGCATGCAACAACGCGCCTTAAAAACCACGTAAATGTTCGGTCAATAATAGCAGCCGCTCGGCTCGATCTTTAGGTTAAGCCGCGTTTGCCTAGGTTGGTCGGTGTGATGGATGGGTTATTACACGTCACATACCGAGTTTTTTCCGTACCTTGGAAAGCACTTAAAGCTGTTGGTCCCGGTTGGCATTTGTAGATCTTTTATAGTCGTTACAGGTACTCAGTGTCCCGAAAGTCTGACAACCAGTCTTAACAAGGAGCATTGCATTACCTAGTACTAAATGGGTTGTGAAGGTCAGGTAGGTAGTCGCTTCGTTTAAAATACTGGTATTCAGTTGCATCTGGTAAGACTGGAAGCCGACCCCAACATACTTGGGGAAAGGCTAGGCAGATGATGATGTTCTGTCAATCGTATCCTACTATATAGGTGAGGATAGACCTATGGATGTTTGTTACACTTTCATGTCAAAACGGCTGAACGGATTTTAATGAAATTTAGGACAGAGTTAGATTGTAGCCTAGAGAAACACATAGGCTACATTTTATTCGATATCACGCGTGCGAAGCCGCGGGCGCCAACCATAACATTAAATATTATAAAAAATATTTGATTTTAAGTCCGCACCGAAATGAATTAATTAATTGAATGACAACTAAATATTTTGCATAACATTTTCTGCCAATCATATTCAACAGTGAAATGTACAAAAAATTAAACGGCACATTTCTCATAGTTCAGTGTTCATTTAAAATTGAAACGCGTGGGTTTGCACGTGCCGATTCAAAATGCAACGAGAAAGTGGCAAAGAGGATGGTTTTGTTTTTACTGTGAAAAGGTCAAGTGTACACATGAATTAGAAAATCAGGTCAAATCCTTACTATCCTTACCAATATTATAAAAGCGAAAGTGAGTTTGTTTGTTTGCTACGTCTTCACGCCTAAATGGCTAAACCGATTTTGATGAATTTTGGTACAGAGATAGTTGGGATTCTAGAGTCGGACATAGGCTACGGTTTATATATTTAAGGTTTATTTAAAAAAAAGTGAGAAATGAGGGAGAAAGAAGGAAAAAAAAGGGGAAACTTAGCTTTGCTATTACAATAAATCAGCTAGGGCAAAAACTACAAGTAACAGGTACCTGCAAATCAGCAAAGAGGAACTGTGTTACCCCGAATTAAATGCGAGCAAAGCCGCGGTCAAAAGCTAGTAATATTATAAAAGCGAAAGTGAGTTTGTTTGTTTGTTACGTCTTCACGCCTAAATGGCCCAACCGATTTTGATAAACTTCGGTACAGAGATAATTGGGACCCTGAAGACGGAAATAAGCAAATTTTTTTAGTAAATAAAGGTAAAAGTAAGATAAGGGGGATAAAGAGGGAAAAAAAGGGGAGAAAAGAATTTTTTTTTTTTATCATAACGCGTTTTAACGTTAGCGTTAGTCCAAAGTAACTATGCCACGTGGACGAAATCGTGGTCGGAAGCTAGTAATTAATATTAGTCTGAAAACGCCAACTTGTCTTGAACAAGTGTGGAGATCAATGCTTGTGCCTGCTCTGTATGAGATGAGGCCTTTGCCCATTTTTTTTTTCGGGTGGGAAATCATCCAATGACTTCCCCCGCTCTGGGCGGAGCGGGGGGCATGTCAGACTTGTACTGACTAAAACCCACCCATGTTCCTTCTATTGCCCTTTACGTTCCGGGGCCGCGGTATCTCTTTCGAACAACCCGCAACCCCGGCAGGCGGAGGCTCTGGCAAGCCCCTCTGCTTTGCTGACATCTCTTTGAGGCGCGCGTGAAACACGAACGCGCCGTCGACACGGCCTGTCGTCAATCGACGGATGGACGGTGAGCTACCCATTGCTCACCGTCCACAGGCCCGCATCTACGGTGGCCGGGAGTCGTCTCGCGGCGCCCGGCGCCCGGGGCGTCTCCCGCGGCGGCTGGGTTGGGCAGATGTTCTCTCCCTCAAACGCCCGGCCACCTCCTTTGCTAGCATTACTGCTTCGCAGAAGGTGGTGACCGCTTCCCATTCCCTCTCGCTCCGGACCATGGCCTGAACCAGGGCCGGACGCGAGAGATCGCCGCCGCCGATCGCCTCCACGAGGGGCCTTTGCCCATTAGTGGGACAGTTATAGGTTTATTATAAAATAAAACAAATATTTGTATGACCTACAGGTAGTTGTTCCGGGTCTGGGTGTTTGTGTATGTGAGTTTATATGTTTGTAAACGCACCCACGATACAGGAGATAATCCTAGTGTGGGGCAACGTTTTATAAAAAAAAGTTATAGTTTGTTTATTGATTTATGCACTTATATATTTTTTTAGAAACTTTTCCCCATACTAGGATTTCTCTTGTATCGTGGGTGAAATTACAAACATTTAAACTCACATACACAAACAGCCAGACCCGGAACAAATATCTGTAGGTCACAGTAATATGTGTTCCGTGCGGGGGTCGAACACGCAACACGCAGCGCGGCAGTCGTTCGCTCAGCCACTGCGCCAACCGTGTCGTCAAATATTGTTTTATTTTTTTAAATATTTCTATAGTAATTTAGGTTGTTATTATTATTTTTTGCGAAAAGCGATGGTTTTTCACTATTGATTCTGAAAACATGATCTTTTTATTGTAGTTTTAAAATAATCGGTTGAAAGTAATTAACTAGTTGTTGTCCGTGGCTTCGCTCGCGTGGACGTTAGAGTTTATTCCAAAGGAATTTAGTACCGGGTTAAAAAAATTGCACATTTGTGTTAATCCATGTTATACACAATACGTGCGACTAATTAGTGCTATTCACTCAGGCGCTAATAGATTTGCTAATTAATTATAGTCATCCTGACCACAGCGGTTAATCTTAGCGGAGATTATCCATCCGTGCGGGAGATATTATGGTTGCGGCGTGTATGCGCAGACACAGGAGGCGATCTGTTGCCTCACTCTCATAGTCCAATGCGACAGCAATCCGACACGGCTGGAGAGAGATCAGCTACCCTACCACGACGTCTTAAAGCAGAACTTATTCCACTGAGATAAAGAGACAAAGCTATACAGGGTGTCTAACACCATCTCTTTCCCTCAGTGGAATAAGTTCTGCTTTAAGACGTCATGGTAGGCCTAACAACTTAACGCGCTTTCCGAAGTAAGAGGTTATAATACCACCAACTTGCAAACTCCGGGCTATTTAATTACTGTGTAATCCTTACTTCCTTACTTAATATTATAAAGCGAAAGTGAGTTTGTTTGATTGTTACGTCTTCACGCCTAATGGCCAAACCGATTTTGATAAATTTTGGTGCAGAGATAGTTGGGACCCTGGAGCCGGACATAGGCTATTTTAAAAAAAGTGAGATAAGGGGGATAAAGAAGGAAGAAAAGGAGAGAGAAAGATATATTTTTTTCGATCATCACGCGGGTTAAAGTTAGCGTTAACCCAAAGTAACTATGCCACGTGGATGAAGTCGAGGGCGGAAGTTAGTTCCTAATAAAAACCACAATAAAACTTGTCTAATGATCTCGCGACCCCGTTCTCGCGAGACCGACGGAGCATAATATAAGCATTGAGATATATCTAGATATTTTAGTTGACTTAGTTTGGCAACACCATTAGTTACAAGTAACTTAGGTGCCGAACACCCACATGCTACTACCCACGTCACATTCAAGTACAATTAATCACAACTTAAACACACCTCTGTACAAACCAAGTTGTTAAGCAAATATTTACTAGGAAACAATACAGTAACACGGTATACGGGTCATCAAAATTAAATACAGGGGCTGATTACATTTGTTTCATCATCATTCTCTTGTCCTTATCGTTATTTGGGGTCTGCGCAGCATGTCTGTGTCGACGACATGGTTGGTGCAGTGGCTGAGCGATCGACTGCTGCGCTGCGTGTGGAGGGTTCTATCCCCGCACGGAACAAATATTTGTGTGGCTTACAGATAGTTGTTCCGGGTCTGGCTGCTTGTGTATGTGAGTTTGAATGTTAGTAAACGCACCCACGGTACAGGAGAAATTGCTAGTGTGGGGCAACGTTTTAATATATATATATAAATACGCGAACCTGACAGCAACTGTCGGGCAGCAGACACGACACCCGTCTGGTCGGAGGATTCCTCCTTTCAAAGGGGGACGTAGAGCCTTACACCCTGTTCTTCATACCCCTAATACACCATTGAAAATGTAATTAGGTTAACCAGCATAAAAAAACCTTGTACATTTTAGAAACTATCATATTTGTTATTAACTAGCAACGCCTCCCAGGTTCGCCCACGTAGACCGAGATAAGAAGCCTATGTATTAATCCAGGGTGTAGAGAACGGGCGTTTTGAGGGACTGTCTCTTGTAATGTGATGTTCAAAAACTGCTGTTTTACAGCCAAATTTAAATGGCTGACTTTTTTTTTGCTATATCTACATACCAATTTTATCCAAATCCGTTAAGATATTTGAGCGTGAAGGAGTAACAAACATACACATCCTACTATATATATCTAATATATAAAATTTCCGTGTCACAATGTTAGTTACCGTACTCCTCCGAAACAGCTCGACCGATTCTTATGAAATTTTGGGTACATATTGGGTAGGTCTGAGAATCGGCTAACATCTATTTTTCATACCCCTAAACCTCAGCGGGTGAAACCGCTGGGCACAGCTGGTAATATTATTGTTTACGCCAGCGTTTAGTTGTAGAAATGTGTGCAGTTGCTATTATAAAAGGCTAGGCGCCTTACTAATTAATTAACTTTTTCCGATCACCGTCATTAGTCACTTTTTGTTGTCAAAATTATATACCGAACGCGAAATTGTCTGCTCCGCAAATTTATTGTTAAAAATACACTTTTTCTTATCAAAATTATATATATACCTGAATTTCGGGAGTTTCATTGGATATATTGAGGCCCCAACATCTGGCGACCGTGACAAGACCTGCAATTTCGGTGCAAATCAAGTTCGAGTTTGCGACCACGCGCTGCCGGTGTGACCATTGCACCGCAGCATCATACCTGAGTTCCTTGGAGGTGTACCAGCCATTGCAGCCACCGCCGGTAGCGATCAGCATCCAGCATCGCACTGCAGCCATCGGCCAATGCAGCTAAGTGCCTATTTTTCCTTGTGAATTCCCCATATACCTATTCAACCTTACCTTTTCACCTTTTTCCTTTATATTTATATCCAATACCTATTTAAAACAGCTTCTATGAGTGCATTGGTGACTGTAAATACCGGATAACCCTAAATTAATTACCTACAGCAATACACCATAGGCAGTTATTGGAGTAATTTCACATTATTTAATTTCATCTATTGGCAGACGTTTTAGCTGTCAATACGAATATATTATCAGGCTATTTTTCTAAGACAATACAATAAGTTTTTATTCGTGTTATCCAACAGGCTTAACCCAATTATTTTAAGCATATATTTCACCCACCTCGCCGAACATTCCAGGTCGATCTTGCGCGCGCGACGCGTCCGCGGGCCGCCGGCCGTGTCACCGCGTGACCGGAGCGGAGCCCTACCTATTGCTGCGTGGAGCCGGCCTCAAGTGACGTTAGACGAGGAGCGTGAGCTAAGTTTTTTATTATCATCGCCTAGTTTGTGTTTGTTCATTTCCATTATCTCACCTACTTGTGACCATTTACTAAATTAAATCCGAGTTGAAACTCACAATATTGGCAAGTTTTTAGGTCACAATGGGTAAGGATCATGGAGGTGAATCTAGCACACATAATCCTCAGGAATTACAGGATCTTTTAGTGAAACGTAGTTCAATAAAAGGCCAAATCACTAAGTTTAGAAACCTCTTATCTAATGTTACATCTAAAGATGAGCTTACTCAGATTGAGTTAGCCGAATTAACCATAAAACTAAGTAAATTTGAATCACTTTACAGCCGTTTCGATGACTTGCAAAGTCAGATAGAACTAATAAATTCTGCAAACTTATCTGACGAGATTGACGAACGTGAAACCATAGACCAACTTTTTATATCAAACATTGCAATTGCTCAAAGTATTACACAAAAACATAATCGTCCCGATGAAAGTAATTATAAAGATTTAAATTCAAGTCGATTAACTACAGGTCCATGTAATCATGATCATGACATAGGTTTTAAATTACCTCAAATCCAAATAGCTAAGTTTGACGGATCTTGTTTTCGTTGGCTTGAGTTTCGTGACACATACCTATCTATAGTGCATGATAACGAGCGCATCGCTCCCGTTCATAAATTCCATTATCTTATTTCATACTTGACTGGCGATGCAGCGCGCATTATTGCTAATTTAGAGGTATCCAATGCAAATTATACGTGTGCTTGGAAACTTTTATGTGACAGATATGACAATGCGCGACAATTAATAACTCATCATATAAATTCATTATTATACATGAAACCAATCACAAGCGAGTCTGATAAATCATTACGATTCCTAGTGGATCATGTTAATAAAAACTTACGCGCTTTGTCTAGTCTCGGTCTAGGATCACGTGACTGGGATATTTTACTCATTCACTTATTGAGCCCTAAGCTTGATAGCCATACCAACGCTAAGTGGGAAGAATACCGGGGTACGTTGGATACTAACATACCTAATTTGCAACACTTTTTCAAGTTTCTTACTAATCGCGCTGATATACTCGAGTCAATAAATAGCAGCCATCCATATTCTAAGCCTAAGACTCAGGCTACGTCAAAGTCTATAGATTCTAACAATAAAATAAAGTCTCATCAGTCATATGTTTCTAATAGTGAACACAATAATAATAATACTTCTGATATATCGTGCGGTGTTTGTAGTGGTAATCATCGTCTTTATGATTGCCCCACCTTTTTGGCTAAAAGTGTGGATGAACGTATCAGTGAGGTGAACAGCTTGAAGCTTTGTCACAACTGCCTGAGGTCAGGCCATTCTTCACGCAATTGTCGCATGCATCCGTGTCGCATGTGCAACACAAGGCATAATAGACTGTTACATAAACAATCTGAAAACAAAAATATTTCCAGTGTTGTCACAATTTCACCAGACATCACTGATGACACTATTGTTAATTTTGCAAATCAAAATAACCACCAAGTTTTGCTGTCTACTGCTTATATTGAGGTAGTTAATCCAACGACCAATCAGACACTAAAGGTTCGTGCTCTTTTGGATTGTGGTAGTCAGTCTTCATTCATTACTCAATCTCTTAAAACCAGATTGCTTTTAGAACCGACCACCACTTTGCAGGTCAATATAATTGGTATAGGCAACAAAACCACCACTCAGGCCACTGAGACTTGCGTAGTTCAGTTAAAATCATTAATGAAACATTTCACCGTCACTTCTTCTTTTCTGGTGTTGCCAGTGTTGACGGGTAATATACCTAGAATGCCCGTTGACGTCAATAAACTTAATATTTCAAGTGATTACTTTTTAGCGGACCCTCACTTCCACCAACCAGCACCTGTTGATGTTGTCATCGGTGCTGATATTTTCTGGGACATTATTGGCCGCGATCAACTCTCTCTAGGCCTCAACTCACCCGTATTGAGAAGTTCTCAGTTCGGTTGGTTGGTTTCAGGTCCTTTATTTTTTAATTTACCCACAAACAATAAGTTAAAGGAAACTAAGAGTAATATCATAGATTCTAATCATTCAGCCGTTTCTTTTGTGTCGTCTGTTAACAAAATTCTGGGACTTAGAAAATGTTCCTCAAACTAAAACACTTATGAGTCATACCGAGAAAGCATGCGAAACACATTTTTTGTCTCACACCCTCCGTTTAAAGACTGGTAGATTCTCAGTCAGTCTACCTTTATTGGATACACCTGATTGTCTTGGTGAATCTTATTCACTGGCTAAAAAACGCTTGTTGAATTTAGAAAGGCGATTTCGCAAACAACCACATGTTAAATCGCAATATGTAGAATTTATGCGTGAATATGCAGACTTGGGCCACCTTTCCGAATCCGCTATACCTATACCTTCTACAGCTTATTTCCTCTGCCATCACGCTGTCTTCAAAGACAGCAGTGAGTCAACGAAAATTAGAGTCGTCTTCGATGGCTCAGCTCTTACATCATCAGGTCAGTCTGTCAATGACATCCTCATGGTTGGGCCTAATATGCAGGATTCTCTGTTCTCCATCTTAATAAGAGCTCGACAACATAAGTTCCTCCTCACGGGTGACGTCGAGAAGATGTACCGTCAAGTCCAGGTCCGTGAGCAGGATCGCAACCTTCAACTTGTGTTATGGAGAGAAGATGAGTCTTTGCCCATCAAAACGCTTCAGCTAGGTACTGTGACTTACGGAATGGCAAGTTCTAGTTACTTGAGCACTCGGTGCCTATGGCAGATTGGTGAAGAATCCTCTGATCCTATGGTAAAGGAAATAATTCAACACGATTTTTTTGTAGACGATCTAATAACCGGCTCTGAAAGCGAGGATACTCTGCGTTATGTACACCTATCTGTAACTGAGGAATTAAGGAAGGGATGCTTTAATCTTCGTAAGTTTAAGACTAATTTACCATCATTGTTCGATTCAAATACTGAAACTGACAATCTTTTAGTAAGCGAGTCAACTAGTACTCTGGGCATGGGATGGAATCCATCAACCGATCAGTTACATTTCCCAATCAAATGCCCACTTACCTCTAATAATAATTTAACTAAAAGATCATTTCTATCATCTCTTTTTAAAATTTTTGACCCCTTAGGACTGATTAGTCCGTGTGTAATAAAAATGAAAATGTTGTTACAACAACTATGGCTGCATAATTTAACTTGGGACAATCCAGTTCCGCATGAAGTTCAAAGAGACTGGAACAATTTTATGCAGTCTTTGCCTTCTCTGTTAGCCCTAAAGGTTCCACGGCGTGTGATTTGTGATGAACCCGCCTCGGTTGAGTTGCATTCATTTAGCGATTCATCCCAAAGCGCATACGGCGCTTGCATTTATTTGCGTTCGGTTAATGCTGCGAACGAGGTAACAGTCAACTTACTTTGTTCTAAATCCAAAGTAAGTCCGATTAAAGGTATGACGATTCCTCGTCTCGAATTGTGCGCCGCATTACTGGCAGCAAGGTTGTGCAAGGCTGTGAGGAGAGCACTGCGATGTGAAGTTCAGCAGCAAGTACATTGGTGTGATTCATCGGTCGTGCTAGCCTGGCTTCACACCAGCTTTATAAATTTGAAAACTTTTGTAGCTAATAGGATTTCGGAGATCTGTGAGTTAACAGAAGCCGCTTCGTGGCGCTACGTGCCCACGTCTGTCAATCCTGCAGACCTTATATCTAGAGGAATTAGTCCAGATAAGCTTGGCAGTACCAATCTATGGTGGTCCGGCCCTTCATTCCTCACGGAACCTGAAGGTAATTGGCCTATCTTAAAATCTAGTAAAATTAATTCTAGTGACTTACCGGAAACTAAACCTAACTGTGCTACTTATGTAGCTACTCAAAATGAACCTATAATAAATTTTAAAAACTTTTCTAGCTTGACTAAAATAAAACGATCTTTTGCTTACGTGCTAAGATTTATTAATAATCTAAAAAATAATAATGATAAACTGCACGGAAATCTGACTGTTGATGAATTAGATAATTCCTTCATTCATTTGTGTCGTCTCGCACAGCAAGAATCGTATTTCGCTGAATACAATTTGCTGTTCAAAAATAAGGCTTTAAGTTCTAAATCAAATATTTTACCATTGAGTCCATTTTTAAGTAGCGATAGGGTAATCCGGGTTGGCGGCCGTCTAGGCTCATCAGAATATAACTATGATAAAAAACACCCTGTTCTCCTGCATGCTTCGCATCATTTTACCAAGTTGATTTTCGAGTACGAGCATAAACGCGGATTACATGCTGGTCCACAATTATTGTTGGCCGTTGTTAGGGAATATATTTGGCCGATTAACGGCAGAAAGTTAGCCAGACGCACTTTTAATAATTGCTTCAGGTGCAGACGCCTGCAGGGCAAGACTATTGCACCAATGATGGGACATTTGCCCTCACAACGTGTCACGCCAAACTTTCCATTTCACACCGTAGGAGTTGATTTCGCTGGGCCATTTCTTATTTTAAATAGAAAGGGGCGGGGTGCTTCGTTAGTCAAGTGTTATCTTTGTTTTTTCATATGCCTACGCTATAAAATTTCTCACCTCGAAGCCGTGAGCGATTTATCAAAGGATGCCTTTATTATGACGTTCCGAAGGTTTGTGTCACGAAGAGGTAGGCCGGCGGAAGTATTCTGCGATAATGGGCGAAACTTTGTCGCGGGAGTTAAGGAAATTAATGATTTTTTTAAGATTAACCAAAACGAGCTATCTGATTTTGCATGTTCGGAAGGCATACAGTTTCACTTTTCACCCGCTTACGCTCCTCATTTTGGCGGAATTTTTGAGGCCGGTATCCGCTCAGCAAAGTTTCATGTTAGGCGAGTGATGGGTAATTCTCATTTGAGTTTTGAAGAACTGCAAACGCTTTTCGCTCAAGTAGAAGCGGTTTTAAATAGTAGACCTCTCTGTCCTTTATCCGCCTCTCCTGACGATTTTCATTCCCTTACTCCTGGGCACTTTATCATTGGTCGGGCTCTTACCGCGCTGCCTGAGCCAGATTTAGAAGACTGCCACCCCACCAACTTGCAGCGCTATGCCAGGCTGCAGCAAATTTATCAACATTTTTGGCGGCGCTGGCAACAAGAGTACATCGCCGAGTTGCAACTTCGCCTCAAATGGAAGACCAACCACGACGCCGTCAAAATTGGAGACCTGGTCATAATAAAGGAAGATGGCGTCCCTCCGCTATGCTGGAAGCTTGGGCGCATTGTACGGCTATTCCCAGGAAAAGATGGGATTTGTCGAGTAGCCGATATCAATACTGTACGAGGAACTGTACGGCGCGCTCTTGTTCGCATCTGTCCCTTACCAACCGAAGAGGAACTTATGGGTTGAAAGCTTCGTGTTTCAACGGGGGGAGGATGTTTACGCCAGCGTTTAGTTGTAGAAATGTGTGCAGTTGCTATTATAAAAGGCTAGGCGCCTTACTAATTAATTAACTTTTTCCGATCACCGTCATTAGTCACTTTTTGTTGTCAAAATTATATACCGAACGCGAAATTGTCTGCTCCGCAAATTTATTGTTAAAAATACACTTTTTCTTATCAAAATTATATATATACCTGAATTTCGGGAGTTTCATTGGATATATTGAGGCCCCAACAATTATTAATGCGAATGTTTGTGAGGATGAATATATGGATGTTTGTTACTCTTTCACGTCAACACGGCTGAATGGATCTGGATGGAATTTGGCACAGAGGTAGATATATAGATATATATAGTCTAGAATAACACATAAGGTACTTTTTTTTCCATCATCACGTGGGCGAAGCTGCGGGTGCTAGCTAGTCCTTACTAATATTATAAAAGCGAAAGTGAGTTTGTTTGTTTGTTACCTCTTCGCGCTTTAATGGCTAAACCGATTTCGATGAATTTTGGTACAGAGATAGTTGGGAACCAGGAGACGGACATAGGCTATTTTTTTTTAAAGTGGGATATGAGGGAGAAACAGGGAAGAAAAGGGAAAACTTAGCGTTACTATTACAAATCAAGAAGGCGCTAGGGCAAAAACTACAGGTGGCAGGTACCTGCAAATCAAGAAAAGGGAACTGTCTTATCCCGAATTTAACGCGGGCGAAAGTTAGTTTAATGTAAATGTGACATGTTCACTATAGTGCCTGTTAATATGAACTCGCTCGTTTACAATGCAAACAACAAATTGTTTCCGCAGTGCAGTCATTCTAATTCACATTTATTACACACAATACAACCCGGTTGCTAGGGAGCAACACAAGCTATAATATGAACATTGTACAGAAAAATAATGGCTGTAGTTGGCAACTTGTAGAAATAAATATATTCATAAACTGACAGTTGCCCGCGGCTACGTCTTCGGGAAGGTTGAAAATTATCCCAAGGGGACGTTTAAACTGGGTTGAAGTATCGTTTGTACCTTATTTTTGTTCTCTATATAGATACCCTCAGTGGATGTCCTCCGCCTTGTGGAGAACGGAGGGCACTGTCAGACTTGTACTGACTAAAACCACACTGGTATTCCCTCTCACACTTGCGTGGCGGGTTAGTAGGATTTAATGCAAAAAAAATCGACACACGACGACGATCGACTGCTGCGCTGCGGTTCCATTCCCAGTCGCGAAGGTTCCGTACAAACTTGGAAATAAACGGCGAGATCTTTTTAACGACACGGTTGGTGCAGTGGCTGAGCGATCGACTGCTGCGCTGCGTGTCGCGGGTTCGATTCCCGCACGGAACAAATATTTGTATGGCCTACAGATAATTGTTCCGGGTCTGGCTGTTTGTGTATGTGAATTTAAATGTTTGTAAATGCACCCACGATACAGGAGAAATTCCTAGTGTGGGGCAACGTTTTCTTAAAAAAAAAAGAAAAATAGATCTGACTGCGTAGACTTAGAGGGTAGATTATTTCACAGCTTCAAAGGACAACATTTTTGAGGATATGGTTTTAATTACAACTCGATACCTTCACGAGTTCTTGAGGAGTTCTAGGAGCTCGTGGCTAAATAATAGCAGCCGCTCGGGTCGATCTTTAGGTTAAGCCGCGCTTGCCTAGGTTGGTCTGTGGATGGGTGACCACCCGTTACATACCGAGTTTCCTCCATGCCTCGGAAAGCACGTTAAGCCGTTTGTCCCGGGTGGTTTGTAGATCTTTGACAGTCGTTACAGGTAGTCAGTGTCCCGAAAGTCAGACAACCAGTCTTACCAAGAGGTATCGTATTACCCAGTACTAACTGGGTTGTGGAGGTCAGCTAGGCAGTCGCTCCATGTAAAATACTGATATTCAGCTGCATCCGGTTAGACTGGAAGCCGACCCCAACATAGTTGGGAAAAGGCTAGGCAGATGATGACCTTCACGCGTTCTTGAAATAAAGGGTCTTGACAGACAGACGCACAACAAAGTGATCCTACAAGGGTTCTTTTATTTCTTTTTAGGTACGGAACCCTAAAGTAGACTCTTAGATGCATTAGATGCAGAGTATATTGTAAATCGACCTATACTTGGGTAAGAGCCAAAACTTGCAAGGTCTTTTACTCAGCTTTGGCTGTAAGCACGGCTATTTAAAATTGTCTATAAATAGTATATCGTTCTACAAAACCAAACACGGTGTGCTTTTATATATTTATATAAACTTCATGTACAGTAGTGACATAGGCGCAGTAAATGCTATTAGGCATTCTCTACCAGTCAACATTTGGGATATATACGACAATATTGTGATGGGGTACAAAATATATTTAAAACTATTTGTTTTTAAAAACTTTTATACTTATCCAGATGCTAATACACGTATACAAATACGAGAAACTTAACAGTAATTTTATTACGATGATGAAAGCTGAGAAAGAGAAACAACTAAAATATCTCGACTTGGCACACGAGGTTGTTGACATGTGGAATGTGAACTCGGCTATCATTGTGCCGATTGTCGTAACGGCCAATGGCTTAATTGCCAAAAGCTTCGACGATCATTTGTGCTCTCCTTAGGCGGTTGGATCAACGTCTTTTTTTTATAAACTAGATGAGGCCGGTATTTCGACCCCGACAACTCTGAGAAGAAACAGCCGAAGAAAAAGCCGAGAAGAAACAAACAAAATCAGAGGTCATAGTCTCCTTTAAGGTCCAGACTAAAATCTTGGTCAGCTTATATGAGGGCTATGCAAATGATTAAAGGTACCTATACTTTCGAAGTCGTAATGGCGAAACTCAGGTGCTTCAGGTAGCGTTGTCATCACGTCTTTCCCTCATTTCGTTCGGGTTCTTCGAAATAGGTACCGCGCCCCCGGAACATAAAGGGCAAAATAAGGAATATGGGTGAGTTTTAGTCAAAAGTCTGACACTCCCTCCTTCTCCGCCCAGAGAAGGGAAAGTTATTTGATGACTTCTCACCCGCAAAAACAAGCCTAATAAAACATAATTATATTTGTTACCTATAGGCTGTTTTTTCAATAGTCAGATAACTTTTATCTGAGGAATAAAAATAGCGGTTTGACATATTTTCTATAGGTAAGCTGTCAAACCGCGTTTTTTATTGCTCAGACAAAAGTTATCGGACTATTGAAAAAACAGCCCTATGTTGTCTTAATCAACACATATTCAATACAAACAATTTTAGTAAAAAAATACACCCCAAAAATGGAGCTTCCAAAACTACCCTCACCAATATCGTAAACATCATCGACTCGCGTCGCATTACCAGTGAATGTTGACATTTGATGTCATCCAGCATCCGGATAGATAATAGACATACAATTACGTCACATACTCCCACACTAAGTTAACATATGACAGCAGAAAACCAACAACAACCTTACTGTTATGAGCATAAAGATCAATGTTATTTGACAGACTTGTCAGTAAAAACTTAATAGGAACTTTATTACGTTGAAAATAAAGATCATTATCATTTTGATAGTGATGTCTAATCAGTAGTAAACTGCAGTATATTCTCTGTGACACTGCGATCACAAATAAGCATCTTCTCCATAGAGTTCTATGCTTTCGAATGGTCAACTATACAGTACTTTCACAAATTATTATGCCTTGTGACTGGGACTGTAGCTTCATCTTTTTGTTTTTGATAGTCAAAAGTGCCTGTAACGGTGTAATTAAAATAAATGATTTACTTTTGCTAGACATAAGACAACTCCCGGCCACCGTAGACACAGGCTTTGTGGACGGTGCACAATGGATAGCTCACTGGCCGTCCGCTTAGGGACGACAGGCCGGGGAGATAGCGCGTTCTTGTTACCTCTAAGAGATGTCAGCAAAACAGAGAGACCTACCAGGACCACTGCCTGCCAAGGTTACGGGTTTTTCGAAAGAGATATCCCGGCAACGGAACACAAAGGGCAAAACAATGAACTTAGACGGGTCAGTAAAAGTCTCACACCGCCCTTTGATCGCTCATTGTATAACTTTCATCCTATAACTATTTCTCGTCCGAGAAAAAAATCGGTTAGGTTTTCGTTTGAAATTCAGTTGCATGATTTCACCAATACATACTAAAAAACTAACTAAGAAAGTGACTTAAATCAAGGCATCACAAACACATTGAACGTTCTCATTCGGTAATAATCGAACCGATGGAATCGATTACAAAAACAGATACGTAACACTGTGTTGGAACTTTCGTGGCTTGAAAGACGTGTAGACACGTGTTTATATGTTAGTTTAGTTGGTAAACCGCGTGTCAGTTACATTTCGTGGCAAGTAGAACAATTTGGATTGTAAATAATTCGAATGTTAAATGTTTCTTGTTCGTTTTTGGTTTCGAATGCAAATTACAGAGTTGGATAGTAGGTACAAATCTAGCTCAGAATGCATTGTATTAAACTAGCTTTTGCCCACGGCTTCGCTCGCGTTAAATTCGTGGTAACACGGGTTCCCTTTTCCTGATTTGCAGGTATTTATCGTTGGCAACAAAGAGTGTGTGTTGTGTACCTATTTTTAGCGTTCTACCTTGAAAACTGCAAAAAGTCTGATCTAAAATTACTCCTCCTTTTCTCACTTAAAAAAAATCCTATGTTCGTCTCCAAGGTCGGGGGACCTTGGAGACGGACATAGGATTTTTTTACATACTAAGAAACTAACTAAGAAAGTGACTTAAATCAAGGCATCACAAACACATTGAACGTTCTCATTCGGTAATAATCGAAACCGGAATCGATTACAAAAACAGATACGTAACACTGTGTTGGAACTAACTTTCGTGGCTTGAAAGACGTGTAGACACGTGTTTATATGTTAGTTTAGTTGGTAAACCGCGTGTCAGTTACATTTCGTGGCAAGTAGAACAATTTGGATTGTAAATAATTCGAATGTTAAATGTTTCTTGTTGGTTTTTGGTTTTGAATGCAAATTACAGAGTTGGATAGTACAAATCTAGCTCAGAATGCATTGTATTAAACTAGCTTTTGCCCACGGCTTCGCTCGCGTTAAATTCGGGGTAACACGGGTTCCCTTTTCCTGATTTGCAGGTATTTATCGTTGGCAACAAAGAGTGTGTGTACCTATTTTTAGCGTTCTACCTTGAAAACTGCAAAAAGTCTGATCTAAAATTACTCCTCCTTTTCTCACTTAAAAAAAATCCTATGTCCGTCTCCAAGGTCCCCCTGTACCAAAATTCATCAAAATCGGTTTTGCCATTTAGGCGTAAAGACGTAACAAACAAACAAACTTACTTTCGCTTTTATAATATTAGTAAGGATGTGGTGATGTGGACTTTTATTTGACCGTTGAACTTTGAAGCCCCTGAAACACTAAAACGTGGAAAATAACTTTACTTTTGAAAGTTAGTGAATTATTATTGTACCCTATTCTGTTGTGGCATCTCGTGCAAATTCATGTCAAGTAAATATAAATTTTACATTAAAACTGACGGTTTTTAAATAATTCAGTTAACGAAACAGAAAAATAAAGGATTATACAAGACAAGCTGTGCCCAGCTGTTTCTCTCGCTGATCAGCTACCCTACCATGACGTCTTAAAGCAGAACTTATTCCACTGAGGGAAAGAGACAGAGCTATACATGGTGTCTAGCACCATCTCTTTCCCTCAGTGGAATAAGTTCTGCTTTAAGACGTCATGGTAGGCCTACAGCTCCTCAATCTTCCTCGTAGGGTGACACTTGAGTATATAATTTTAATTTCAAGTCGATAGTCCACATTTTCCCAAGATAAAAGGGTCTTGAAAAACAGGCAGACGGACAAAAAATTAATCCTATAAGGGTTCAGTTTTACCCTTTTGAGGTACACAACACTAAAAAGCCGGTTAGAAAGCGAACAATCCAACACCATATCGATTTGCATTGTCGTCATTCCCATTTTTTTCGAGTGGGAAATCATCATGCTCTGGGCGGAGCGGAGGGGCATGTCATACTTGTACTGACTAAAACCCACCCATGTTCCTTCCATTGCCCTTTACGTTCCGGGGCCGCGGTATCTCTTTCGAACAACCCGCAACCCCGGCAGGCGGAGGCTCTGGCAAGCCCCTCTGCTTTGCTGACATCTCTTTGAGGTTCCCATTTAGCCTGTATTGTCATTATAAATTCGATCTAGTTTTCAACTATCAGTGTTAACTTGTATTGACATTTAATCAAGTCCTGGCGCCTTGTACTCCAGACACCCACAACTACTCAAACACCAAGCTTACCAATCCATGAAAAGTTTGTCAGTTAAAAGCCTTTTCAATCAAACCTGCAGTCTCAAATATCTTCACGTGAAAGCAATATGATTTGATGGATCAATCATGCAACAAACCTCTGGTCTATGCTGTTCGTTTATGGAACGAATTGCCTTTATTTATGAGGTAATTTTATGAGGGTTTATTCTTTGGTAGAAATTATCCTTAATAATGATGTAACCGTGATTGCTGAGCTTTTTTTGCGGATGGCAAATCATCAAATAATTTCCCCAGCTCTGGGCTAAGCGGGAGGGGGAGGAGAGTGTCAGACTTGAACTGACTAAAACCTGCCCATGTTCCTTCAATTGCCTTTTATGTTTCGGGCCCGTAGTATCTCTTTCGAACAACCCGCAACCCCGGCAGGCCCCTCTGCTTTGCTGACATCTCTTTGAGGCGCGCGTGAAACACTTACGCACGGTGAGCTACCCATTGCTCACCGCCCACAGACCCGCATCTACGGTGGCCGGGAGCCGTCTAGCGACACCCGACGCCCGGAGCGTCTCCCGGAGCTTAAGGTCCTGAGTTTGATTCCAAGGTAGAGTAAAGTGTTATTCCGTTTTCTCATGAGGAATTTAGTAGTCAGTAATCTGGATCTATGCTTAATTGATGGCAATAGGTTCGCCTGTATTACATGGGACGGCAACGTAACTGGTGAAATGTGGTTGGGTGGAGGATGTATGGATGTTTGTTACTCCTTCACGTCAAAACGGCTGAACGGATCTAGATGATATTTGGCACAGAGGTAGATTATAGACTGGAATAACACATAGGATACTTTTTTTTCGATATAACGCGGGCGAAGCCGCTGGCGCCCGCTTGTTAGGTCTAAGTTTAACTTCCTGACCCTACGGGGATTCACTGTGATCATATTATTTCGATCAACCAATCACGAAAGCTAATCAAACATTGTTTTAGAAATCAGGTACAAAAATATGAAAACGTTATCAAATATCAGGCCTACATAAATTCAGGGTGAGGCTAGGCATTGATGAATGGTTCCCTGTAACCTATATTCACTAATGATTATATACCATTTGGGACCTAATTCTGCGGCTACCGGGTCATCAATCATTATTGTGGTGTGATTTGCGTATTTTTGTTTTAAACAGTCCAAAAATATTTATTCTGCATTTGTTGTTTAGCTCTTCGGTGATGGCTCTAATCGCAAAGCACGTGAAAGCAATATGATTTGATAGATCAATCATGCAACAAACAGCTGGTCTATGCTGTTCGTTTATGGAACGAATTGCCTTTCTGAGGTTATTTTATGAGGGTTTATCTCTTGGTAGAAATAATCCTTAATAATGATCGCTCCATAGGAATTCTAAAATCTATATTCGCAAAAAAGGATAAGAAAGAGGGTAGTTCGTTTTGTCTGCTCATAAATTTCCACCCGCAATAACTTCAGTTCATTCGTGATCATGGCGTTTGCAACATCGGCGAAATATCGGAAACTCGAAACAAATAACAAACATAGTAAATATCCCGTTTCAAGTGATAATTATAATGTTAGTGACCATGTCAGTTTACGGTCAAGGATATTTATTTCTCAAAAGAATTACAAATTCACTTACAGAAAAACATAATTAAATGATTGCAAATCCTACTTCCTACTTAATATTATAAATGCAAATGTTTGTGAGGATATGGATGTTTGTTACTTTCACGTGAAAACGGCTGAACGGATCTTGATGGCACAGAGGTAGATTATAGTCTGGAATAACACATAGAATACTTTTTTTTCGATCATCACGCAGGCGAAGCTAGTAAATTATAAAGCAACTAGTGGACCCGACAGACATTGTCCTGTCTACACGTCTTTAATTTGAAAATTTCAAACTTTTTTTAATAAGCTAAGGGGCCGTTCAAGTATTACGTAAGCACTATGGGGGGCGGGGGGGTCTTTGCTTTGCTTATTTTGGATGACATGGGGGTAGGGGAGTCTAGATGATGATTACGTCATCGGTAGTTATTTACTTTTTTACCGAATGGCAACCCTCACATTGTCTTAGCTTGAAAACAAAACGCATTTTCGGGGATTCCCGCAAATGATGTTTGTAAGATTATAATATTTTTGTCCCTTACTCTATGTTGAATACCGTATCAATAAAATCTAATCTCTATCCTAAATCAATTTTCTTATTTTTAAAATTATAATTAGAATAATATTTAAAAAAAAAACAATACAGTAATCGAAAATGTTTACGTAAGCATGGGGGGAGGGGGTAAGAGCTTTGCTTACTTTTGCTGACAAGGGGGATGGGGGGGTAAATAATTGTAATAAATCTGCTTACGTAATACTTGAACGGCCCCTGATAAGCTGTCTAATTTGACACTGCGATGGTAGCGCCGTCTGTCGGATCCAATGTAAAACATTCCAAAATCAACAACTACTAATAAATTAAAAATTAATTAAAAAAACATTGTCCAGCGGACAAATTTGTGAATCTAAACCATTCCCAGATCCCCTTGAACACACACAAAAAATATTTCATCAAAATCGGTCCAGTCGTTTGAGAGAAGTTCAGTGACATACACACTCACAGAAGAGTTATATATATAAAATAAGCGTAGCTACAAATAAAAATATTGCGGCATGTTATGGTTTGTACATGTTTAACTAAAGCTTAAAATTATGTTAATGTTTTGACATTTTAAAGACATAATATGCAAGTTTTCATGTTCTATTTTCCTAAAAATCTAGAACACAACCAAAGTTTTATTCTTACGAAAACATTGCGACACAAAAAAAGGTACACCTAGGTTATTACTACCATTGTTAATCATTTCTCTTTTGCAAGGCGTTGAGACGCCAACGATACCTTTTATGTTTCTCTTTGTGAATTTTCTTTTGTTTTTAACAAAAAAGTTTTCGTGTAATGAGACTGTTTTGATTGTTATTCATGGTTGGGTAATTATTTTTGACTTAAGTGGCCTTTTCAGAATGGTTGGGGAGACTATTTTTGTAATCTTTAACTAAGTGTCTAGATCTTTCTTTCTTTTTTAAAAAAAAACGTTGCCCCACACTAGGAATTTCTCCTGTATCGTGGGTGCGTTTACAAACATTTAAACTCACATACACAAACACCCAGACCCGAAACAACTATCTGCAGGTCATACAAATATTTGTTCCGTGCGGGAATCGAACCCGCGACACGCAGCGCAGCAGTCGATCGCTCAGACAACACGTGCGACATGCGCCAACCGTGCCGTGTCTAGATGGCAGGGAGGCATTTTTTGGGGTTCTGTACCTCAAAAGAAAAAAAACAAAACCTTTCTTTAGTTTGTTGTCTGTCTGTCTATCAAGACCCTTTATCTCGGGAACGCGTAGAGGTATCTAGTTGAAATTAAAACCTGCGGTAGCTTGGATTTGTGGAAAAATCACGCAGTCAAAAGATATGGATGTTTATGTCACAAATTTGTACGGAGCCTTCGGTGCGCGAGTCAGACTCGTTCTTACCCCGTTTTTTGTTTAAGGTTTTATCTTAGTTTTGACGAGTTTTGAAGATTATTGAATTATATCTTGCCAAGACTTTGCCTCGTTCTAGAAGTGGCAGCACAGTTGCCTATGCCAATGTTATTTTCGAAGAATAATCTGGTTCTCTCCCGAATTTAGTACCTATATGAAACTTTCTGAACTTACGTGTGATTAACAAAATCATCCTTACTAATATTATAAAAGTGAAAGTGAGTTTGTTTGTTTGTTACCTCTTCACGCTTTAATGGCTCAACCGATTTTGATGAATTTGGAGACAAGAGACGGACAAAGGCTATTTTTTTTATTGGGATGTGAGGGAGAAAGAATGAAGAAAAGGGAAATCTTAGCGTTGCTATTATAAATCAATAAGGCGCAAGGGGTTACCCCAAATTTAACGCGAGCGAAGCCGCGGGCAAAAGCTAGTTCTAATATAATGTTGAAGTTTTCTACTATACCAGCATTGATTGTTTTTAATTTCTTTCTATACCAGCATTTTTTATAAAAACTATAATAAATGAAAAAGGGAAGAGGGGATATTTTATAATAATACCAAAAACTATTCCATCTATGTTTCTAATATCTTATTCTTATTTTAGAAAATGATTTTATTCATATAAATATATTTTTTTTCGATAAAATCTTACCTATAACGATAAATAAATTATAAAAATATTACCTATAATAGTACTTATTAAAAAGGAAATAGTGATTCGATTTTGCTGTCTATAATACAGCAAAAATTAAATATAATATTTAAAAAATCGGCCAAGTGCGACTTCATTCACATCGACAGACTAACTGTAACTTTCATGAGAAACAGCCTGGTGACAGACATACTGGCGGAGTCTTAGTAATAGGGTCCCACTTTGCCCTAAGGATACGAAACCCTAAAACTAAGCTTGTTCGTAAATAACTTTATTTTTAGCACACAATGAGAACAGATCAACTAAAAATAAAGTTGTAAAAATAATCAACTGCCATCCTTTCATGTAATTCCAATGAACACGCGTAAGTTATACAACACATTTACATACATTCCTATATAATATGGCTCTCTTGAATCCCAACAACTTATTGACCATAAAACAAGCATTATTTCAGAACGAAACAAACTTTCCGAAACTTTTATCTGTTTTCAACACGCTATGTGGAAATAAAGCTCAGTTTTTGTGGCATTATAGTGAAGGCTGAATTAATGTGCTCTGCATTCTACTTTGCTACAATTATTATTATTAAGATAAAATATCAACAAAAATAACAAGAGACGCTAATTATGTAATCTGCAGATTATACGATTTTGAACTAATTTAATTAAAAGTAATTACTACAATTAAAATTGGTCAAACCTATTCAAACTATAAATATGGAATGACAAAAAATATACTTAAAAATAACTAAGTGTTTTTTTTTGCGGATCGGAAATCATCAAATAACTTCCCCCGTTCTGGGCGGAGCTGGGGCAGGTGTCAGACTTGTACTGACTAAAACCCACCTATGTTCCTTCTATTGCCCTTTATGTTCAGGGGCCGCGGTATCTCTTTCGAACAACCCGCAACCCCGGCAAGCGGTGGCCCTGGCGGGCCCCTCTGCTTTGCTGGTATCTCTTTTAGGCGCGCGTGGAACACTAACGCACCGTCGACACGGCCTGTTGTCAACAGATGGACGGACGGTGAGCTACCCATTGCTCACCGTCCACAGGCCCGCATCTACGGTGGCCTGTGGATGCGGTGGTGGTTGTCGGCGGCTCGTGGCTGGACGTCGACGCTGCATTTTCTATGCGGTTGGCGTAAACATGTAGAAATCTAGGTCCGCCGACCTAGCACATTCCTACGGAATATGCAAGGAAGTAGGATCTTGCCCCACACATGTAATTATTTCTCGTGAATCGTGGGTGCGTTTCCAAACATTTAAACTAACATACACAAACAGTTACCCAGTACTGACTCCTTTGTGGAGGTCAGGCAGGCAGTCAGTAAATTTAAAATAATGGTATTCAGCTGCATCTGATTAGACTGGAAGCGGACCTCAAGATGATAAGAAGACAGGCAAATGATTACTTACAGGGTTACTACATAAAACAGATATAAACTTTGACAGGAACTTTTTTCCTTCTTCCTCTTCTGCCACCTATTTAAAAGTACTTCTCATCTACAAGATATATTCACCGGAGCCAGATAATTGGATCCATATATTTTCAGTTCATCCGTGATCATGGCGTTTGCAACATCGCCGAAATATCGGAAACTCGAAATAATTAATTACAAACATGGTAAATATCCCATTTCTAATCTTAGTAATATTAGTTACCATGTCAGTTCCAAGACTTAGACACCAGAAAATTGCGTTTAAAAAACTAAAAGAAAAGTTACTCCGAACTTAAAGTCTGCGTTCCAACGCAAATAAATTGCACTGAAAACGGACTAAGATTATTTTTAAAGGGTAAGTACATCGCTTTTTAACGAGCTCGAATAAATTAAAAAGATTTTCGTGAATTTTTTTCAGACGTGCACGTTCATACTTTTAGATTATAGTCGCAATGTTAGCCAGGTTCGTGGCAATATTCTTGCCCCTATTACGTCAAGAAACGTCAACATAACTAGCAAAGTGTGGGTGTACAAACAACTCTTTCAAACTTTCGGGGATTCTAGGAGTAATACTCTGTTCATTTTTAGATTTGAATCCTACTGTTGAATGTTTATGAGGATGGATGAATGGAAATATGAATGTTTGTTACTCTTTCACGTCAAAACGGATGAACGTATCTTGATGAAATTCGGCACAGAGATAGATTATAGTCTGGAATAATACATAAAATATTTTTTTGGATATCACGTGGGCGAAACCGTGGGCGCCAACAGTAGTAGTCCAAAATAAAGTAACATAACATAACATTACATCCTCAAAAGGTTAGGCTTAGGTTTTTCTAATAATAATCCCAGATTCATATTGTTATATTTAACTCCCATGTAATTGAGGGTGACCCTATTGCCATCAACCAGGCCCACATCCAGACCTCGTGGCTACTAGTGGGAAGTTCCTGTTGAAAATCCTAAATTTCAATTTGCCCAACCCCGGAATCAAATCAAAGACCTCATGCTCAACAGTCCCGATTGCGACCAAAAGCAAAACTGAGTGAGTTCGGGCCTGTGAACGGTGAGCAATGGGTAGGTCACCGTCCGTCCGTCTATTGACGACAGGCCGTGTCGACGGCGCGTTCGTGTTTCACGCGCGCCTCAAAGAGATGTTAGCAAAGCAGAGGGGCCTGACAGGGCCACCACCTGTCGGGGTTTCGGGTTGTTCAAAAGAGATACCGCGGCCCCGGAACATAAAGAGCAATAGAAGATACAACGAACAAAATACGCCCCTCTCCGCCCAGAGCGGGAGAAGTTATTTGATGATTTCCCATTCGCAATAAAAAAGGCAAGACTGAGTCTAAACTAAAACATCGACAGCCCAAAAAGGCATCTAAATTAAAATTTCTGAGAAATTAATACTACCATACACCATTTCTAAATGAAAAATGAAATTGCCATTCCAACCTCATTAAATAATCACGTATTTAGAATGAGTTCATCGCAGGTTGAACACCATTGTGAACTTTGAACTTTGCAAAATGTTTAATGCTTTCAGTAGCTTTTATGACGCCCCCTTCTACTTATAAGAGTAGGTACTGTAGTGTGTGGGATAATATACGTAATTGAAAGAAAATAATTTAAGACTATATACAATGTGTCCGGTCACGGACTAGCGATATTCTATGTAGTTATATAACAAACATTGTAGTACTCAAATTTACCAATTCTACCATTTTTTTCGTTAATGTGCATATTTTTTTGGACTTTTATTTTGTTTTCTAAAGTTACGAAAATGCAAGCTCATCATTTTTTAATTTAAACGATAGACAATATTGTTGCCCTCTGAATAAACCTATTGTCGTCTCAGTAAGACCAAAACTTTAAGAGATAATTATGATTATTTTTTGTACACGTATAGAGAATCTCTCAAAATGGCTGCCAAAAAGCGGGGAAGTGAATTAGACCCAAGTGTGTATTGTAATAGTATATTAAAACACCCGTTACATAGGTATCTAGAATATCGCTAGTCCGTGACCGGACACATTGTATATCATCGAGTGACCGTCTGCGTAGGTATAAAAGTCCACACTTAATGTTGGTTCAGAAGACCCTAACTGAATGCTTCGTAGAACGCCTCAAAGAGGGAAATTATTTGATAAATTCCCATCCGCAAAAAAAGACTATAATATTATAGTTCATATTTCACCGATACATCTCTTTTTTTGAAATAATTAAAATAGAATTAATAAGTGTAAAAATAACTTATACCATTCTAGAACATCAACTCACACTGCTGCAGAATTCACTAAAAATCCAATTAAAATTTCGTACTTTACTTGCAACAAATAAATAAATGAGGTCCTCCTTTTTCAATGAAACTAATGGACGGGCAAAGAGCGTTCTCGCCTTTAAGTATGTAAATTAAAGTTACAAAGAGCCAAAGGAATTGAGCTTTCTGTATAGAACTAGTTACACTATACAAGATGGCGATGCTAATACAACAATAAGAATAAGAGAATAATAATTAATTTATTAAACCATTAGCTGTTGCCCGTGGCTTCGCTCGCGTTAAATTCGGGGTAACACAGTGCCCCTTTCCTGATTTGCAAGTACCTGCTATCTGTAGTTTTTGCTCTTGCGCCTTATTTATTTTAATAGCAATGCTAAGTTTTCCCTTTTCTTCCCTCATTCTTCCTCATTTTTCACTTCTTTTTTTTTTTTAAATAGCCTATGTCCGTCTCAAGGTTCCCAACTGTGTGTCCAACCCTGTTTGAGTGGCGCGCGGAGGCACTACACCGGGGGGAAACTCCGCTGCCGCGGCAAATTGCCGCTCAGCGGACAGACCTCCGGTGCGATCTCATGGTGGCATCGAGAGAGCGACTGTCGCAACCCCGTGCAGGGCACGCCACAATAGTGGCGGTAAGTCTCCTCTTTTAGGAGTGGCTGGAGAGGCGTCATGGCGTCCTCACCTACCGCCTGACGCAGGTCCTCACCGGACACGGAAGTTTCGGGAGGTTCCTGCACATAATCGGGCGGGAGGAAACGCACGGGTGTCACCATTGTGACGATCACCTGTCACATTGTCTGCCCAGCTTGGGCGGAGCACCGCCGTGCCCTCGTGGAGGCGATCGGCGGCGGCGATCTCTCGCGTCCGGCCCTGGTTCAGGCCATGTTTCGGAGCGAGAGGGAATGGGAAGCGGTCACCTCCTTCTGCGAAGCAGTAATGCTAGCAATGGAGGTGGCCGGGCGTTTGAGGGAGAGAACATCAGGCCAACCCAGCCGCCGCGGAAGACGCCCCGGGCGCCGGGTGCCCCGCGAGACCACTCCCGGCCACCGTAGATGCGGGCCTGTGGACGGTGAGCAATGGGTAGCTCACCGTCCGTCCGTCTATGGACGACAGGCCGTGTCGACGGCGCGTTCGTGTTTCACGCGCGCCTCAAAGAGATGTCAGCAAAGCAGAGGGGTTTGCCAGAGCCTCTGCCTGCCGGGGTTGCGGGTTGTTCAAAAGCGATACCGCGGCCCCGGAACGTAAAGGGCAACAGAAGGAACATGGGTGGGTTTTAGTCAGTAAAAGTTTGACATGCCCCCCCGCTTCGCCCAGAGCGGGGGAAGTTATTTGATAATTTCCCACCCGAAAATAAAAAAAAAAGGTCCCAACTATCTCTGTACCAAAATTCATCAAAGTTGGTTGGGCCATTTAGGCATAAAGACGTAACAAACAAACAAACTCACTTTCGCTTTTATAATATTAGTAAGGATAGTTACGTAACATAACGAATATCGGTAACAAGTTATAAGTTGACAGAATTAGAAAAGAATGGTCCCCAAATTAGGCTGCACCTGTATCTAGGGGGCCGGAGTTGCATAACTTTAAAATAAATACATTTATATTTGTCGAAGTGCTGATTAGACATTTTGGCGTTAACATAACATAACATATATGTTAACATAATATATGTATTCATATTTTATTATTTTCATTTTCATTTCACACACACGCATTCGCACGCAAACACAGGCACACACGTCATTACAATCATCCTTTATTTATTTTTTTAACTTTATTTTATAACTCCGTTATACATTTTTTACACTTATTAATTCTATTTTTAAATATTTCTTAAAAATATAAATAAAAAAAAATATACAACGTGTAACGGAAAGGGTATATACATATCAAGAGCAAGGCTTCTTCAAGGCTTATCAAACGATATCGCAAGGGTTTCAGCTAAATATAAAAAAAAAAAAAAAAAAAAAAGAAAGAAAGAAAGAAAAGAAAGAAAGAAAAGAAAGAAAAAAAAAAAAAAAAAGCCTCGCTATTGGTATGTATATGGGTGGTTCTCCGAAATTTGGTTAACTTGGTAGTAGCATCAATTTTCGCAATAATATCAAAGAAATATCCAATACTTGAAACTGCTAAACGATGTTATGAAGTCCATTTGGTTCAGTCACTCATTTTGATATTAAACATAATATTCTTTAATCCAAAAAAATACCTTTCTTACTCCAAATATCAGGCCCTAGCCATGTAAGATCTCCCGAATTTAGTATTAATTTCACTGTAATTATATTTCTATAAGAATAATTTGATCAAACTCTATTTAAATTCATTTACTAATTCATTACTAACATTGTCATTACGATTTAATTATAATAACAATATGTTTCATCACATTATTTCAAGACAAAAAATGTAAGGGATAAAAAATATCAGGCCCTAGTCATTTACAAAATTCAAAAATACGCGGCATCCAAACATAATGGCTCTTTCATAACTCACTCAATGCGATAGTATCGGTGTCAAGTTAGTCACAAACACGACCCAAGCTGCGGCAAACATTTTGTTATTAGTGCAGTCGCCGACTAGATGCGGGAACACGCGCTGTGCCAGAGAAGCTCTCAGGCCCTAGGTAAGTTATTTTAAATATAATTAATCACTAATTTATCTCATTACTTATTGTAAATATGAGTATGGTGTGCCTTGTAATTTTGACCGCTTTATTGTTTTGATGATGACTTTAAATAGTGGATTTCATTTGATTTTGTTTCGTTTCGTCAGTCCCTAGACCATCAGGCCCTAGTCGTAATAGTGACTAGGGCCTGACGCCACATCTAGGGACTGACAGTCATACTGTGTGATACATGATTTTAAGCATAATACTTGTATTTGTTGTAGAATATGGCGCTTAGAAAGAAAAACACATTGTCTAAAGAGGTAATTGCAAAAAAAATATTGCAGGAAATCATGAAAACATCAATTTGAAGTTCCATGCCTTAAAAATGCAAATGTTCTTGATTTTGCAATATATCAACTGCACTGACAACAATTTGCTGTGATCGTTACTCGGAAAAATGCTTAGCGAAAACTTGCCAGGACTGCTCGATGAAGATTTTACCAAACAAGGACTTTGATAATAGTATAGACATTGCAGTCAGACAATGATTAAGAAATGTACAACTCAAAACCTTGTGATTTAGTTATGCAATTAGAAGAGAGTGATCTTCCAAAATTATTCCAACATGAGTAGAACATCGTCCACCGATACGTCCGACCGTCATCAATATCGAAATAAAACGATATTTTGGGTTGCAGACTCCAGGATTTCTATCCACTGACTGTGAAATATACGTGGGCTTACCATGAGGAAAGGCGCACCTGATGAAATCGGAGCTACATGCAAACGTACTGCAGTCCAACTCATAAGCTTGTTAGGCTTTGTGGTTGTGCTTCGAGAAAGGTGTCCAAATATACAGACCTCTGTTATCGAAGATGTTGACATAGAAAACGTTAACAAATTGATCAAGGAACATGAGCAAGAGCAGAAACCATTTAAAGGAACTCTATTAGTGCATCAAATTTCGGGTCATATTTATAACCAGCCTAATAAACGTCTTGAAGTCACTAAGTTGCTTGTAACTTGTGTTAATGTTGATTGTAACCATTATAACTTGGAGACGATAACGTACCAAACCAATACACAACGGCTTCAAGTTTCAGATGTGTCCCCGAATTCTTATGATGATATGCCGTTAGCAAGTATGAGCCACATTGCGCAGGAAAATGTCTTGATTATGTTCTAGTTTAGTAGTTAATGAGGGGAAAAGAATACCGATACGCCGCAATTTGCTCAAAATATGAAGATGAAGATGGAGAGCTGACAGTTACATTCCTTAAAGTTTGCAATGAAGATGGCACAGAGTTTAAAAAGTTCCTAATCTAATGGTCAAGAGAAAATAGTGTATTTTACAAATTAAAAAAAACCCTTTAATGTTTACGAGAAGTGAAACAATTAGGATATTTATCCTAATCACTATTTATTAAATAATCATTATTTGTTAAATAACTAGTACCTCGTATTTACGAGGTACTAGTTATTTTAAACTTGAAATATTTGTGATCTTATAATAATTATTGAAAGTATATTGTGTTATATATGAATATTGAATATTGTGTTCAAATTATAATTTAGTTACTTAGAAGGCTGATAATTTATAATAATTGTTAATTACTTCAAAAGACTATTAGTTTGTAAGTATTAAACTCAAAGTGAAATTTGATTGTTAAGAAATGTTGATACAGTATCTTCATGTGCATAATTAATCAATAATGTGATTATTTTTGTGATTATAGTTCATAGAACTTAAGAGATTATTAGTTATTCCAGTACATTTTGTAATAAAAATGTGATTTTATATTAAAAGCGTGTTTGGCGTCAGTCCCTATCTCGTCTCGTCAGTCCCTAGAACACTGTTTTTTAAAAATCATAAATATCTCTGAAAATATCAAGTAAAGTGACTGGCCCTTTTAGATGCAGCAAAAACGATCTTATACTCACAGTATAGAATATAAATAGTTCTGATATTTAACTAAAAACACCACTTTCAAAATTACGTCAAAAGTTAACCAAATTTCGGAGAACCACCCATATACCCTTTCCGTTACATCCTGTATATATAAAAAAATATATATACATATTATAAAATAATTCAATTTTTTTTTTATATTTAATAGATTTTTTATAACGGAGTTATAAAATAAAGTTAAAAAAATAAATAAAGGATGATTGTAATGACGTGTGTGCGTGTGTTTGCGTGCGAGTGCGTGTGTGTGAAATGAAAATAATAAAATATGAATAAATGGTAATACTAATTCAGAGGAATATTTTACAATTACTGTCCATCATCATCTACTTAGCCTTTTCCAAACTATGTTGGAGTCGGCTTCCAGTCTAAGCAGCTGAAGACCAGTACCTATTCTACATAAAGCGACTGCCTAACTGACATCCACAACCCAGTTAGTACGGGGTAATACGGTACCCCTTAATAACAGAAAGACTGTTGTCTGTCTGTTATTAAGTGATCTAATAAGGGTTCTTTTTGAGGTACGCAACCCTAGCAAGTAGTTTATCAATGTGCCAAAGAATAATTTTCCTGCAACTACATACATGACATTAACGACCTATAAAATATCTGTAAATTTGAATTTAATGGCCTATTAAGATTGTCTGTAATCCTTACTATCGTTACTAATATTGTAAAAGCGAAAGTGAGTTTGATTATTTTTGTTACAGAGATAGATGGAGACGGACATAGGCTAAAAAAAATGAGAAAAGGGGGAGAAAGAGGGAAGAAAAGGGGAGAGAAAGATATTTTTTTTTTATCACCACGCGGGTTAAAGTTAGCGTTAGCCCAAAGTAACTATACCACGCGGACAAAGTCGCGGGCGGACGCTAGTGTATTATAATGTTTACAGAGCCTGTGTTATCACGAGAAAAATTGAAAAATATAATTTAAATTGTGTGTGAAGGATCCAGTCATTTAACCATGCGTACCTAAATGTTCCAGCAAAAACATTTCATGAAAGGACCACGTCTTAGCTGGAAAGAGTCTTTGAATACTAATCCGGACTAAAATAAATAAGAAGTCTGTTAATGTACTCGAGCGAGTGGCATACATTATTCATTTTTATTTCTACGTTTATTTTATTGCAAGATTTTATTTAACTTGTTTTTGTACAAGACTTTGCCTGCAAGTTTGTTTGTCTAAACTAAATTACAAGGGTATGTTATCGGCCTTGTCTTTTCCAGGCTGCGCTGTGTTTTTAGGGATGATAAATCATAAAATAACTTCCCCCAGGTCGCCCGGGGGGGGGGGGGGAGTGTCAGTCTTTTACTGGCTAAAACCTACTCATGTTCTTTCTGATGCCCTTTTGTCTATCTCCTTTGAACAACCCGCATCCCTGGCAGGCCTCTCTGCACTGGAACTGAACTGACGATCAGACCTTAATTAATATAGATACTCTGTGGTAAGACTGTCAGACTTTCAGGCGTTTAGAAAGGTGATATACATGCAGATGGAGACTTTAAAAGCACTAGTATCTAAAACAGATCAATGTCTAGATATGAGTTTGAGAGTACGAAGTATGACGATACTATAAGTTTTTGAACTGACATATTTATTGGTCACTAACACAATATTATTAACACTAGAAAATTTTGACTAAATATAATATAGTTTTTTTCCTGTGTGGGTAGACACAGGGTAAAGTCTATTTTTTTGGTTACTCCAAGTTTTAATTGATTTTAATTTATTTTTAATTGTTTTTTCATGTTTTAATTATATTTTATTGTTTTAAACCACCCAACTCTCACTTAACATTATTTCCAAGTCTTTGTGACATACTACTCTTCTACTCACTTTTCTTCTATCAAACCATCTCAATGGATACCAAAATGGCATCAAGTTTGGAAGATCTGGAGCAGCTATTTAACACACGTATGGCTGACTATGAGAACAAGCTCAGAAATGCATCATCAGGATCTGAGCCAGCTCCAGAAATCACTACGCTATCACGTGAGTTCACTGAATTTAAGAAATTTGTATGGCAGGCACTCACAAAATTGAAGTCTCAAATAGAGTTGCTTACACTTGGGTTTGACAGACATGAAACAATTATGAGACGAAAGGTTCTGTTGTTTCATGGAGTTGATGAGCTACCGAATGAAAAGTTGAATGATGTGATTCACAAAGTCATAACCAACCAAATGAGCTTGTCCGAGGTTAGAAAGGAAAATCTCCATGTCTGCCACCGATTAGGAACTTCGCAAGGTAAAGCCAGACCTATTTTGGTTAGACTTTACACCACTGAGCACCGTCACTTGATTTGGGAGAGCAAAAAGTCTTTGAAAGGTACTGGAATTACAATATCTGAATTTTTGACACACACTAGACACCGTACTTTCATGGACGCACGCAAGCACTTTGGGGTGCCGAACTGCTGGTCGGTGGAGGGCAGAATAGTGATAGTCACGTCGGATGGTAAGCGTCACAAAATTGAAACTCCGGGTGAACTTCGAGCTCTGGTTTCGCAATTCCCTAAGGCTGCTGGCGACTCTGGTGATGCTGCGCTGTCCAAGGATTGTTCTTCCCCTAAGAGTATCGCCACCACTACGCCTTCAAGAGGCCAAAGAAAGGCGAGACGGCGTAACTAGTGCTAGCATTGTTAGTTCATTCATGTCATTGGTAAATAGACACCCATGTACTCTGTAATTTTGCCTTATTGTTCGAGTGCTTTCCTTATGTTCTGTACTTTTTACCGCGGCCAGTATTTTCAACATTTTAAGTTCGCTATAAGTTTTACCTTCAAACACATTTTTCGAGTAGCTTTATTTATTTTTAGTCATGTGCGGTACTTCCAACTTTTGTATGTCAATTGTCACTGTCAATTTGACATTAACCTGACATTGTCGGAAAGCGTTCCATTCCAGTAATTGGTGGAAATCATACTTGTGTGCACTGCGGTTCTGACTTGTTCTATGTTATGATTTTTTTATTTTTATTTTTGTTCTTAAATGTTACTTAGTTCTTCGTGTTTTTTTTTTGTTTTGTTACTTTTACTTGTACAATTTCTTTCTACAAATCTAGTGAGTTAGGGTGGTTGTACGTTGAAAACAATCAGCCTTAGTAAATTTTAGTTTTGTAAGAATTTTATTGCATTATATTGTTATATATTCATCTATTTATATTTATCTATGAATATTGCAGCTGACTTAAATGACAGTTTTTTCTCTTGTTCTTCCTCGACTTGTAGTTTTGTTAGTGCGGACAGTGAGCCTCTTCATACTTTGCGTGACAATATTTCCTCTCTTTTTTCAAATTTTCCTAACAATCTGCATATAGCCCATATTAATGCTCAGAGTATCCCAAGCCACTATTCCGATCTTTTGGCCTCCTTTAGCAGTGTGTATCTTGATGCACTTCTGATATCGGAGACCTTTCTTAAACCCTCTCTCCTCTCCGTGCACTACGAACTTCCTGGTTTCGTTTTAGTTAGAAATGACAGAGTTGGCAAGGGTGGTGGTGGAGTCGCCATGTATGTACGCGCCGATATACCGCACAAAATTGTAAGCATGTCTCCTTCTCAATACTCTGGGTCGGCTGAATCATTGTTTCTGGAAATCACCTTAAATCATACCAAAGTATTGCTTGCCGTGTTTTACTCTCCTAATCTACATATCAACTATTTCGACAGCTTAGAATCTTCACTTAATAATCTTTGCCCATCGTACGAGCATGTTATTTTAATGGGTGATTTTAACACATGTCTAATTAAAAATGATTCACGTGCTCTAAAACTTCGTTCGCTTCTATCCTCTTATAATCTCGAAATTCTACCTCTTTCTGCGACCCATAACTTCCCAAATTGCACGCCTTCTTTCCTTGACCTTATGGTTGTATCTTCGCCACATAATGTTGCTGAGTTTGGGCAGCTCACTGCAACCTTTTCCTATCATGACCTCTTGTTTCTTTCTTATCGTATTAGACCTCCTAAACGTAAGCCTCGTTTCTGCTTTCTTCGTAGTTTTAATGGTATTGATTTGGACGCTTTGAAAAGCGATATTGGTGATATCGATTGGACTCAGGTCATCGACAGCAGCAGTATCGATGCAAAGGTGAACTGTTTCAATACCATTTTGTTAGATATTTATGATAAACATGCCCCGCGTCGGCGTGTTAAAATTAAACATAATCCTGCACCGTGGATGACAACTGAAATCAAGTATGCTATTGGTCGTAAGGATAAGGCGAAAAGTAGATATAGGCGTAGACCCACTGAACTTAATCTCACTCACTTTAAAGCTATGCGTAATACCTGCAATCGTCTGTGTCGAGATGCCAAAAGACGCTATTTCCACGAATCTCTCATTAATCGTAACTCCACTGATGTCTGGAAATTTTTAAAGTCTGTCGGTATTGGGAAATCTTCCACGAATACCTGTACAGGTGTCGACTTGTGTGCTCTTAATCAGTTCTTTTCTTTGCCACCTTTTTCTCTTGAACCGAGCGTTAAAGCTTCAACTTTGTTGGAACTCTCTAGCTTGCCGTTACCAAACTGTCCACTTTTTAATTTCAGTCCTGTCTCTGAAGACGTTGTCAAAAAGTCTCTTCTGTCCATTTCCTCCTCTGCTGTGGGCCACGATAATTTGTGTTCGAGAATGATCTTACCCATTATTTCAGAATTGCTCCCCATCCTTACTCACATTTTTAATTTTTCTTTATTCGCTGGTATATTTCCCTCAGCTTGGAAACAGGCTCACATAATACCACTTCCTAAAGTTAGTGATCCTTCTTCCTTATCCCACTTTAGACCCATCTCCATTCTTCCTTTCCTCTCTAAAGTTCTCGAACACATTGTTCATGGTCAAGTTTCCAGATATCTTTCGTCAAATGCTCTTATTTCTCCTTTCCAATCTGGCTTTCGTACTGGCCACAGTACTGTTACTGCTCTCTTGAAGGTTACTGACGATATCCGCTGGGCTATGGACAATAAATCTCTGACTGTTTTAGTGTTACTTGACTTTAGTTGCGCGTTCAACTCAGTGGATTTTGACGTCCTTCTTGGGATCCTTCAATCTTTTAACTTCTCTGCTTCCACGTTAGCATGGTTCGACTCGTATCTTCGGGGTCGATCACAGTCTGTCCGCCAAGAAGAAATCTACTCTGATTGGTGTGACCTGACTGCTGGTGTTCCTCAGGGTGGCGTTCTCTCTCCTCTCCTTTTCTCCATCTTTATTAACTCTGTTACCAAAATTATCACTTCCAGCTTTCACCTCTACGCAGACGATTTGCAGCTATATCGACATTTCTCGCTGTCTGATGCTGAATCAGCAATCAATGCCATGAATCATGACCTGGAGCGTATCCACGAGTGGGCTAAGTCGTACGGCTTACAGATCAACCCTAAGAAGTCCCAGGCCTTGATCATAGGCAGCAGATATTATCGCACTGCTCTTGACCTGTCATCTTTGCCGCCATTATCTCTAGGCTGCTCGACCATTGCCTATGCTGACTCAGCTAAGGACCTTGGTGTCATAATTGACAGTAATCTTTCTTGGCGAGCTCAAGTGAATGAGGTTAGTCGTAAGGTGCACTTTTCTTTTCATTCGCTTAAATCCTTACAAACCTTCTTGCCTTATAAAACCAAAATTTACTTAGCTCAAACACTGATTCAGCCGATCATTGATTACGCTGATGCCTGCTATTTAGATGCTACCGAAGAGCTATTGAATAAGTTGGAGCGCTTGCAAAACCTTTGCATTCGTTTTGTGTATGGTTTGAGGAAATATGACCACGTTTCTTCCTTCCGCAAGGAGCTCAAGTGGCTCCCTATTCGTCTTCGCAGAAACACTCGGATTTTATGTCTCCTCTATAATATACTGTTCAATCCTGCCTATCCCAGCTACCTGCGTGATCGATTCTCTTTTACTCGTCCTCCTGATGCTCTGTGTAGATCCCACCTTAAGTATCATCTTAATTTCCCATCACATAAAACTGAATTTTTCTCCTACTCCTTCTCTGTTCACGCAGTACGTTTGTGGAACTCACTTCCGCCTAACATACGAGACTCTAAAACTATATTTATTTTTAAAAAGCAAGTCAAAGAGCATTACTTGTCCTCTTTACTGTAATATTCTGCATAATTATTTATTTTAGGTATATATTTACTATCTCAGTATTTATTTTTATATGTGTATTATTTGTACGTAAGTTTATTATATGATTGATAATTTAAAATTTTGTGTTTTATCTTTTCCACACACTGTGTCTACATATCTTATCCAACTTTCCTCTCGCAGGTCTGCTGGAAGAAATTTCTTATGAAATAAGCTGTACCTTTGTGCTCTTCTGTCTTAATGTAATGTCCTGTCATGTATTTTGTGTGTGCATAAATAAATAAATAAATAAATAAATAAATAAAAATTTCATAATAAATTTTAATATGAATATTTTTATTTTTTGACGACACGGTTGGCGCCGTGGCTGAGCGTTTTGACTGCTGCCCTACGTGTCAGTTCGATCCCCACACGGAACAAGTATTTTTATGACCGACATATAATTGTTTCGGGTGTGGCTGTTTGTGTATGTGAGTTTAAATGTTTGTAAACGCACCCACTATAAATACAGGAAAAAATCCTAGTATTTTTTTTTTAGTTTGGCCCAAAATAAAAAAAAAACATTACCATGTTTGTTATTTATTTCTAGTTTCCGATATTTCGCCGATGTTGCAAACGCCATGATCATAAAAGAACTGAAAATTGAAATATCGGAAACTCTATGATGATACTGTTCACTAAAGTTAATGAAAAACAAATGGATTAAACAAGGAGGGGCAAAATGGCGATCCCCGAATTTTGTTCGACAACCGCACTTTTAAAGCGTATACAAAATTACTGGAAATTATATAACTTTACTTCTTATTTATAAAACAATTGAGCTCACCCAGATATGTAACAAGCCTTAAGAAACACTGAAGAAAGTCGAGATAAACACGTTTCACTTTAAGTACAATTTATATCTCGAAACTGACAGGCAACGCACGGATTAAACCACTGTCTAGAAACTTGAAATGTTGGAGAAGTTTCTTATATGCCATACCTAGTTTTAAACTGGGACAACTCAAAAAGGTATTTTTTCAGGAGACGAAAAATAACGCACTCTTTTTTTATAAAAAAAAACTGGCTTCCGCCCGCGACTTCGTCCGCGTGGCATAGGTACTTTGGGCTGACGCTAACTTTAACTCGCGTGATGATGGAAAAAAAATATCTTTCTTTCCCCTTTTTTTCCCTCTTTCTCCCCCTTTTCTCACATTTTTTTTTCTTCCTTCTCCAGGGTCCCAACTACCTCTGAACCAGTTTCATCAAAATCGGTTTGGCCATTTAGGCGTGAGGAAGAGCAAACAAACTCACTTGCGCTTTTATAATATTAGTAAGGATTAAGCTGACACACTTCTGTATCATGGGTGCGTTTACAAAACATTTAAACTCACATACACAAACAGCCAGACCCGAAATTACTATTTGTAGGTCATACAAATATTTGTTCCGTGCGGTGATCGAACCCGCGACACGAAGCACAACAGTCGTTCAACCACTGTGACAACCGTGACGTCGTATTGCTCTTCGTATTGAAGTTAGAACATTAAATTTATTTTAGATCATATAAAAGTTGTAAAATGACACTGTATGTAACTTATGTTATGATAGAATTGTTAGTTAGCTGCGCATGATCACTGTTTTTTTTTTTGAGAATTCATAATACAAGGGAAACTAAAAACTCACAATGTCTGAGTTGTCGACTCAGCAATTTTGTGGAAACCATGTTAAAGTCATTTTGGCTCAGGACCCTTACGTTAAGATAATATTATTAACGTTGTTGAAAAGATCGTAGTTAGTTTTTGACCTGTTTTCTTATCTAAACGTGTCCTTTTCCCCAAACTTTTTAAATACCTTCAGTTTTGGCGTTGAAGTTGAATTTGCAGAACATGCTTAACTACAAAATCTTGTGGGGGATTAAAATTTGTTGTTTTTGAAATTTCAAACGTGAACTTTTGTGGTTGAAATTATATTTTAAAAGATAAGTTTTAAAATCAGAAGTTACTTTGTACAAATCTATGACATTAAATGTGTTCTCGAAAACAAACAGTTATATATAAATTCTTTAAAAAAAAACCGGCCAAGAGCGTGTCGGGCCACGCTCAGTGTAGGGTTCCGTAGTTTCCCGTCCGTCACAATAAGTGTTCCCACTTATGAGTTTAAAGGTGGAGGAGGAAATTATTTTGTACAACTTTTTGTCTTTTTTGTACAAAAACTGTTGTGTCAATCAAGTTCAAAATGATTTTCCTAGAAAGTCCTTATAAAGTTCTACTTTTCATATTTTCTAAACTTACGGTTCAAAAGTTAGAGGGGGGGGACACATTGTTTTTTACTTTTGGAGCGATTATTTCCGAAATTATAGACATTATCAAAAAATAATTTTAGTAAACCCCTATTCATTTTTAAATACCTTTCCAACAATATATCACACGTTAGGGTTGAAATTTAAAAAAAAAATCACTTCCCACTTTACATATAGGGTGGCTACCCTAATAAAACATTTTTTTCCAATTTTTATTTTACCACTTTGTCGGCGTGATTGATATACATATTGGTACCAAATTTCTAGTGCTAACGGTCACAGAGATTAAGCGAGGACGGACGGACGGACAGACAGACATGGCGAAACTATAAGGGTTCCTAGTTGACTACGGAACCCTAAAAATGTACACTAACAAAATTGTTGTCTTATTTAACCCAAAGGTTGACTGGTAGAGAATGCTAACTATGTGCCACTATTATACATGAAGTTTAAATAAATGTTATGCGAAATATTTAGTTTTAATCCCACGAATCCAAGGTGTAGCTAGGATGCATCGTCTGATTCTGACCTGAATACAGGAAAACAATTATAATTAGCATGTCATGCTTCCAAACCTCAGCTAACCTCAATCTCAACGTCCTGCTCAGGACAGGTAGGTAGACACTTTCTACTGCTGCAGTTCTATAATCAAAAGTCAGTTTTTTCATCGTCCTCTAAAAACTCATTCCATAACAGAACCTACACACTGAAACTGTCGTGGATGATGGTAACTTAAGAACGTGTTTAGCTGAAATGCCTAATAGCTTTCATGTGTCAGAGATTCTTAGACGCTTGTTAACTTCTTATTTTATGTTTTGTAAAGTAAGCAGACTTATTGTAGGGCCCATGCTGTCCTTTCATACGTAAGTACTAATGCTGTGACAACTACATTGTCAAACAAAATTATTTCAAAAGAGTTATCATGGAGATTCTGAGTGGTTCTTCTGCATACTAAATGACCAACCGAAATCGTGCACCTATTCTCGACGTTTTATAAATGCCCATGTGAAAAAATATTTTTTGAATTTGAGTTCTTTGGCTTCAACATTAATAAAAAAAAGAATTCCATTGTTACAGAAAATGCCAGACAAGACGACTCCGCGAACCAAGACGTAGATGATCTCCGTGCCAGACCTGGAGACAACACCAAAATGGAACGCAACCACACTGACACAAACAGAAATCATTATCGAAAACGGCGGCGAAGAAAAGTACAATCTCTCACAAAACTTCTACAATGTCATCACCAAAACAGACGACAAAGGAGATTGTGTTAACGTTACTTTAAATTCAACTATAGAACTTGGCTGTGGGGAGATGCCATATGACTGTTTTGAAATTAGTGTTGTTATTATACTGTGTCTGCTTATAGTGGTGACAGTTATTGGTAATACATTGATTATATCTGCTGTAGTGACGACCAAACGGTTGAGGACTGTGACGAACTGTTTTGTGACGAGCCTGGCGGTCGCTGATCTGTTGGTTGGGATATTTGTAATGCCGCCTGCTATTGCTGTTCATATTACTGGTGAGTGAGATATTTTTATAACAACATTTTTATATTGTCATTCATGTCATTGTCGTCTGGATAAATACTGTTTTTTGAGACTTATTATTTTAAAACGTTGGAACATTAGGATTTTCTCCTGTATCGTGGGTACGTTTACGAAGATTTAAATTCACATACACAAACAGCCAGACCCGAAACAACTATCTATAGCAGTCAAATGTTTAGCCACCAACTATGTCGTTAAAAACATTGAATATTTGCCGTGTTTTTGTATATAAAATAAATTGCAGTATTCGTTTATAAAATACTGCAAATTTTAGAGAGTTAGTCATACTCTGCGATGCAGACCATTTTATATACTCAGTAAAGATCATAATGTTTCACAACATGTGACGCCACGACAATAAGTTAAGTTATTTAATTTCTCCGTAAGTCTATTGAAAAACGTCTTGTGATTCAAGTAAGAATTTGCCATTGCTGTTTACGGCTCTATAACACCCTTGCCTAGCGGCTCGGGCGTTAAATCCACCACGGTCCCAGTCGTTTTTTGTCTCTTTATTAACGACTGGCAAGGCATTTGTAACTTGTCTAAAAAAATATTATGAAAGTCAGTGTAAATAAAAAAAAATATTAAAATACAAGTAGGTTTATTAAAAAAAGAATTTTCATCACGTTGTCGTCCCAACAGTTTTCGGTAACCGTCAGTATTAATTTCAGTTTAACAATGGTGATTTTACTTCTGAATAGACAACTTTTAATTAAATCATATCGAAATTCGTTGTATTTTAGTATTATAAAAAAGTTAGTCTGAGTTACAACTCTCCTTCGTACCATTCTGTTATATATTATGCAAACATTTTATAGCAGTTAGAAGGTTTTTCAGTAATTGGTGATAAAATCCATAATTTAATACCCTATATTAATTAAAATACTGCCCAATTCCATTTGACAGTTTAGTAATAAAATGATGATAATATAATTGAATCTGTAACAAAAACAATCAAAGAAAGCCTCCCAACTTCTTCTTTAGAAACAAAAACGGAACAGTTTTTATTAAAATATCTTAATTTGAGATTCAAATTAGGAACAGAATGACGATAAAAAAATATTATGACAAATAAGTACGGCCAGAAACTTCTTTTTTACCATATACCTCCTTTTTTTACTAAAACGATGCACATTATGTGTATAGTTTATGGTCACATTTCTGCCAACTTTGTAAGCTGGCTTCTCATTTTCAAGTTTTTTAGTATTTTATATACAAAAGCCAGCTGAGAGCGAGTCAAACTTTCGCACCGAGGGATCCGTACAAAATTGCCACATAAACGGCCATATATTTTGTTCCACGTGCGACTTAAAGAGAGTTTAGCAAAGCAGAGGGACGGCCTGCCGGGGTTCAGGGTTGTCTAAAGAGATACCTGCAGCCCCAGAACATAAAGGGCAACAGAAGAAACATGGGTGAGTTTTATTCTGTAAAAGTCTGACACTCTCCCCGCCTCCCTGCTCCGCCCAGAGCAAAGGAAGTAATTTGATGATTTACCATCCGCAAAAAAAGGTTTTCGTTTTTTCTTTTTGAGGTACGGAACCCTAAAAAAGACTTCTAGATGTTTTTGGATTCTAAGTATTATCTAACTTATTCAAGTTTTTTCAAGTTCTACAAAAGAACTGTATTTTAAATTCAAGACACACAAAATAGAGATGAGATACCAAACAAGTTCAGCATAAAGTCTACATGTAGTACATGAGCTCAGGATACTTAGGACATGGCTTCGCATTATAACTATTCCTTTCCCAATACTAGGCCGAGCCCCAGCTACCGTAGATTTGGGCCTGTGGACGGTGAGCAATGGTTAGCTCACCGCGCGTTCGTGTTCCACACCTCAAAGAGATGTCAGCAAAGCAGAGGGGCCTGCCAGGGCCATTGCCTCAAATAACACCCATGTTCTTTCTTTTGCCCTTTATGTTCCAGGACCTCGGTATCTCTTTCAAAAAACCTGCATCTACTTTACACCCTTTTCATCTGATTATAGTTCCTTTGACTTAAACTCACCCAACAGTAAACTATGAATAGACTAAAAAATATATGGCAAAACACCTACAGTATCTTTTTGCCTTTTATCGTCTATGAAATAAGGTTCAAATCTCATCTACACAGGATCTATTTAACACGCTGTGAAGAAAACCTTAGCGGCTTTTTAGTATAGCGTTATTAAAAACCCCTTTTTCCCTTCGCACCACGGTGAACGCTTTCTTTCTTAGATAAACGAAATCCCTTCAAATATATCAGAAAATATGAGGGCCACAGTTCTCATAAAAAGCGGAGATATTCCTGATTTATTCCTTCGTAAGACATGGTTATTAGGGTAGTTTTATAAATGTATTTTCGGCCTGATGTAGTTTCTTTCGGCTTTGGTGAATTGAGTTGGTAAGATTGATATGACACCAAAGTGCTGTCAATGCTTTATTACCGACTAGCTTTTACCCGCGGCTTCGCTTGCGTTAAATTCGGGGTACCACAATTCCCTTCCTGATTTGTAGGTACCTGCTACCTGTAGTTTTTGCCCTTGCGCCTTATTGATTGTAATAGCAACGCCAAGTTTTCCCTTTTCTTCCCTCTTTCTCCCTCATTTCTCATTTTTTTAAATTACCCTATGTCCGTCTCCAGGGTCTCAACCATAATTATATGTACCAAAATTCATCAAAATCGGTTTAGCTATTTAGGCGTGAAGACGTAACAAACAAACAAACTCACTTTCGCTTTTATAGTATTAGTAAGGATTTCCAACAAGTTTATCTGGGTTATGTCATAAAACAAAATAAAATCTTTGGCTGCAGTGTGATTGGCAAAGTTCATAAAAAAGAAAGGCAAATATGGAATCCTTATTGGATAACTTTGTTGTCCGTCTGTCTGTCAAGTCCCTTTATCTCGAGAACGCGTGAACGTATCGAATTGAAATTAAAACCATATGCTGAACTCTGTGGCTTCTTAGAGCTGTGAAAAAATGTACTCGCTAAATCTACGCAGCCAGAATATAATATGTCCGTTTATGTCGCAAGTTTGTTTGGAACCAACAAGTTTGTTGGTTTTTTTTTTCTTTCCGGATAAAAAATCATCAAATAATTTCTCCCACTCTGGGCGGACCGGTGTAAGACTTTTATTGATTAAAACCCGTCCATGTTTGTTGCCCTTTGTGTTCGGGGCCGCGGTATCTTTTTCGAACAAACCGGAACCCATAAAAGAACTTGCCTATTAGAAAATTTTCTTAGCTGTTCTTCAAAACACTGAACATATAGAAAAGTGTCCTCCGAATAAGGTGTGAAGTGTCCTCCGAAACTAAGATACATTCTTAAATAAATCATCGTTATCTAGAAATTAGTTTAACATTACGCTTACAATACTAACGGCACGGTTGGCGCAGTGGCTGAGTGACTAAATACTGCGCTGAGTTCGATCCCCGCACAGAACAATTATTTGTATGTAGTAGTTAAAATAAATAAATAAATATCTTGGGACAACTCACACACGGCTATCTACAACTGATATACATACTTATATAATTTATAAATACATACATATTATAGATAAATCACACCCAGACACAGAACACCTACACAAATGTCCTTTTTTTTTGGTATTGTTCGTCGTTTCGTTGAGCTCCTTGGGTTTTGAGTCGAGCTACACGATAACTGACAAATGCGTGCACTGACTGGACAGGTCCACTCAATCTGTGTGGTGCTTTCTTAAAAAGACCATTTCAGACACTAGTCTGCATAGTCCTCATGTAAGTTGACCAAGATATTTTGTCTGGACCTTAAAAGAGACTATGACCTCTGAGTTTGTTTCGGCTGTTTCTTCTCAGAGTAGTCGGATACGAAACACCGACCTCATCTAGTTTAAAAAAAAGACGTGTAAAAGTGTTTGTGAAAACCTACTTGCAAAAAAAAAAAAAAAAAAGACCATTTCAGACACTAGTCTGCATAGTCCTCATGTAAGTTGACCAAGATATTTTGTCTGGACCTTAAAAGAGACTATGACCTCTGAGTTTGTTTCGGCTGTTTCTTCTCAGAGTAGTCGGATACGAAACACCGACCTCATCTAGTTTAAAAAAAAGACGTGTAAAAGTGTTTGTGAAAACCTACTTGCAAAAAAAAAAAAAAAAGAGGCTAGCTAGTCTATTGCCATGAACAGGGCTCGAATGCAAACTCCGGGTTCCAACTGAGAAATTGAAAAAATCAGTAACACATAGCCCGATATGGGAATCGAACACAAAACCTCAAGCTCGTCAGTAAGTAAGTTATAATAGGTTAAGGCACACAAACATTTTCTCGTACTCTCCCACACACTATCGTCTACATTTCGTTCTCATATCTCCTTTCGCAGGTCTGCTGACAGAAATTTCTTAAGAAACAAGCAGTAACTTTGTTCTCAAATTTTAAATGTTTTTTTCATGTCTGGTCTACTGCAGTTGTACATAAATTGTTAAATAAATAAATAAGTCTTACAACCAATAGATTAACGAAGCAGAAATGTAATTTGTACGAATAATTCTAAAACAAAAGACGAGAGAGAGAGCGTATCATTGTGAAGTATAACATAAGAAAATCCTACAAAACATAAACAAAATTAGAAGTATAATCCTGTAACATGCTCGTTGGTAAAACGATACGATCACGTAAGAGTATTTCTCGCTAAGTGGATCGTGATATTTGCTAACACCTCGCACCTGAGACGTATACAAGGTAGGCAGCCACAGAAGATCAACTCCATACAATACTTTAACTTTCGCTGTAAAATGCATTCGAGAGCAATGAATCCGGAAAAAGGAGTATTTGTTTTAAAAAAAAAACGTTGCTCCACACTAGAAGTTTCTCCTGTATCGTGGGTGCATTTACAAACATTTAAACTCACATACCCAAACATCCAGATCGAAACAACTATCAGCAGGTCATGCAAATATTTGTTCCGTGCGGGAATCGAACCCGCGACACGCCGCGCAGCAGTCGATTGCTCAGCCGCTGCGCCAACCGTGCCGTCAATTTAATTGTCTATTAAACACAATTTATTTCAGTAAGCTACCATTTTTAGTTTTCAAGATATAGAGCTTTCTTAAAGTGACCCGGATTCATTGGTCTCGAGTGTAGAATGTGACAATCAATTCGGGTTGTACTCGACTTGGTCTCCCATGGTCATTCCATGATATGAAAAACAAGTGGCGCCATCAACTAACCTAGGAACGTTATTATTGTTTCTCTCCGGAACAATCTTTTTATCAAAGACGGGAAAGCAGGGATGGGGAAGAAGAAAGAAGGGACTCTATATTCGTTATTGTACATCTGGCAACGTTTACAGACATTTTCAGGATGATCGGTTCAGTGGTTTAAGCGTCCTGCCGGGGTTGCGGGTTGTTCGAAAGAGATACAGCGGCCCCGGAACATAAAAGGCAATAGAAGGAACATGGGTGGGTTTTAGTCAGTACGTAACGTAGTCTGACACCGCCCCCCGCTCCGCCCAAAGCGGGGGAAATTATTTGATGACTTCCAAGCCGCAAAAAGGTTTAAGCGTGATAAGGTTTCAAAACAATATTAAATACTAACTGTGCTCAGCGGTTTCACCAACTGCTTTGAGTCTAACAGTTGTAGCGTGATGTTATATAGTGTACCAAGTAATGCAGAGTTTTAATGGTGTATGTTTTTTTGAAATCAGTCCAGTAGTTTTTGAGTTATCTTTTTATCTCGGTCAACAAAAATAAAATTATTAGCTGAATATTTTAAATAGAGCATCATTATCGTTTTTTTATTAATATTACATCGTGAGTCGTGTTTCAATTCATCTAGAAATTATTCAACCATAAATTATCTGAGACTAGCTTTCGCCCGCGGTTTCGCTCGCGTTAAATTCGGTATAACACACCAAGCAGACCTGTAGTTTTTGCTCTTGCGCCTGATTGATTTGTAATAGCAACGCTAAGTTTTCCCTTTTATTCCCTCGTTCTCCCTCATATCCCACTTTTTTTAAATAAAAATTAGCCTATGTCCGTCTCCTGGTTCCCAACTATCTCTGTACCAAAATTCATCAAAATCGGTTTAGCCATTAAAGCGCGAAGAGGTAACAAACAAACAAACAAACTCACTTTCGCTTTTATAATATTAGTAAGGATGATCAAAACTGACCTATTTTTATGACAACCTTTTTTAAACATATCATTTTTATTTTATTATGGAAGATGAGTGATCTCCTTTTAACTGTGGTACGACTAAATCGCCGTATAGAACTTCTGTAAGGTTCTGAGATATTACTGAGATTAATTCCAATCGCGTGGAGAGTAACTTGTGATTCCTAAGTAAATGGTTACCTACTAAGATTTAATTTAGCGTTTAACGCGAAGAGTTTTCTCGAGAGTCTAGTATCATTCTGACTTTATAGGGTTCCGTAGTAGACTGGAATATTCGAAATTAATCGGCAGGTAGAGTTTGCTTAAATCCATATTCTCTTTTATGGCACAATACCTCAAAAGGAATAAACGAAACCCTTATTAGACCACTTTGTTGTTCGTCTGACTGTCTGTCTGTTTGTCAAGACCTTTTAACTCAGGAACGCGTGAAGGTATCAAATGGAAACCGTATACTCAACTCTGTGGTCCCATTGTGCTGTAAAAAAACCCTCTAAGTCTACGCAGTCAAAAGATGTTGCAAGTTTGTACTGAACCCTCGGTGCGTGAGTCTGACTCGCTCTTGTTTGGTATTAGTTCAACTAGAATGTAAATTCTAGATTTCTAGAATTGTGGAGAAAGATACTGACAATGTATGTAATGAATGAAACTGTATCTGTTACCTTAACATGAGTTTTAATTATTTTTTATTGTATTTTTTTCTAAATCAAATCATTTATTTCAATTAGACCATTACAGGCACTTTTGAATGTCAAGAAACAAAATGAATCTACAGTCCCGGTCACAAGGCATAATAACTTATGAAAGTACTGTAGTTGCCCATTCCAAAGCGTTTTTTAAACGTTGCCCTACACTAGGATTTCTTCTGTATCGTGGGTGCGTTTACAAACATTTAAACTCACATACACAAACAGCCAGACCCGGTACAACTATCTGTAGGCTATACAAATATTTGTTCCGTGCGGGGTGCGTGCGTACACAACGCAGCAGTCGATCGCTAAACCACTGCGCCAACCGTGATGTCAAATTGAAGTAGCTCTTTGTCTGTATAGCAGTATTGATGTGATCCACTGTCACTTAGAGCTGTCTTCAAAGGCACGTCAGCCTCATCCGAACTTAACTTGCCCACCTGCTGGGGTTGCGGGTTGTTCGAAAGAGATATCGCGACCCCAGAACATAAACGTCAAAAAAAGGAACATGGGTGGGTTTTAGTCGTCAGTAAAAGTCTGACAAACCGCCTCATTCCGCCCAGAGTAGGGGAAGTTATTTGATGATTTGATATCCGCAAAAGCTTTATCAAAACTTAACCTAGATTTTAAACTAAACTACACTTAAGATATCCTTACTCCTTATTAATATTATGAAAGCGAAAGTGAGTTTGTTTGTTTGCTGGAATTAGTCTATCCTTACTAATATTATAAAAGCGAAAGTGAGTTTGTTTGTTTGTTTGTTACCTTTCACGCTTTAATGGCTAAACCGATTTTGATGAATTTTGGTACAGAGATAGTTGGGAACCAGGAGACGGACATAGGCTAATTTTTATTTAAAAAAAACGGGATATAAGGGAGAACGAGGGAAGAAGAGGGAAAACTTAGCGTTGCTATTACAAATCAATCAGGCGCAAAAGCAAAAACTGCAGGTCTGCTTGGTGTGTTATACCGAATATAACGCGAGCGAAGCCGCGGGCGAAAGCTAGTTAATTATATAACTACTTGTTTTGTATCTTTTTACACTTGAATGATGTAATAGAGCGGCGCCCTCTGGTACAGGCATCTATATTATGCTTAAAAGGGGACGCCACCAATTAATAACTCGAAATAAACAATTTTGTTGTATTTTTGTTGAATTTTTGATAGGGAATGTTCTGCATCATATTATATTAAATTTACATATACATTTAATTAAACACAGGGTCTATAGTAAATATTAAGTACTGTCTTTGTTTAATAAACAAATAAAATAATAGAAAATATGGTTCTTTTGAAAATGAGACTTACAACAGTGTAAATTATATCAATAAGCGCTAAGCAAATTTGAGGAAACATGACGTGTATTTAATTAAAGAAACGCGATAATAACACTTAACACAGAGAGTCAGCAAATTAATGAAGAAGACATAAAATCTGATTTAATTAATTATGTCTTCACTTCAAGTCAAATGAACCGTCTTTTAATATTACTGTCAAGAATTTAATTTAAGCCTATATTGACACTGTTTCATTTAAAGTAAAGACTTTAAAGTATAATTACATTTACTTAAAATATAAAATACGTACTAATAAAGACAAAATTCCTGTTTCCCACACGTAAAATATTCTTAGACACCGAAAGCAGAATCCTTACTAAAAAGCAAATCCTAACTAATATTATAAAAACGAAAGTGAGTTTGTTTGTTTGTTACGTCTTCATGCCTAAATGGCTAAACCGATTTTGATAAATTTTGGTACAGAGATAGTTGGGACCCTGGAGGCGGACATAGGCAAATTTATTTTTTAAAGTGAGAAATGAGAGAGAAAGAGGAAAGAAAAGGGAAAACTTACCTTTGCTATTACAATAAATAAGGCGCAAGGGCAAAAACTACAGTAGCAGATACCTGCAAATCAGGAAAGGGGTTACCCCAAATTTAACGTGAATGAAGCCGGGGGCAAAAGCTAGTTACTAATTATTTAATAGAACATTTTGATTTAAGTGAGGAAACTTTGTCATTGCAGCTGAGGCGGACTTAACGCACGAGCCGACAGGCGAGAGCGTTATAGAGCTGAGAACAACAGTTACAAATTTTCACGTGAATTAAACGATGTTTTTCATTTCACTTCGGAGAAATTAAATAACATGGAGTTTCTTGCCCATTCTTTTCCATAGAGATAAACGCTTTGGAATGGGCAGCTACAGTACTTTCACAAGTTATTATGTCTTGTGACCGGAACTGTAGCTTCAACATTTTGTTTCTTGACATTCAAAAGTGCCTGTAATGGTCTTATTGAAATAAATGCTTTTGAGTTTTAAACAGAACAACTTTATACGTTCACGTGTTCCCGAGATAAAGGGTCTTGACAGACAGACAGATGGACAACAAAGTGATGTTATAAGGGCTCCGGTTTTCCTTTTGAGGCACAGCACCTTGAAAATACCGATATTTTTTTTTTAAACCTTTGCCCCACACTAGGATTTCTCCTGTATCGTTGGTGCGTTCACAAACATTTAAACTCACATACACAAACAGCCAGACCCGGAACAACTATCTGTAGGCCATACAAATATTTGTTCCGTGTGGGGATCGAACCCGCGACACGCAGCGTAGCAGTCGATCGCTCAGCCACTGCGCCAACCGTGTCGTTGACATTCATCCTCATCTCTTGATAATAATTACATGTAGGTTAGCTAGGTACTACATTGATTAAAATCGTTACACACGAATGATTCCAAAGAGCTGAACGTATTTCAATGAAATTATTTCGATAATTATTGCGCTCAGTAGCGTGAATTTTTGGAAGTACTTCACCTAAATTGTATCCATTAAGTAGGTACTTGTACCAAAAAATGAACTCCACTTGACTCGGTTTTCGCTAATTGCTGTTTCGTTTGCAAAAAAGGTTAAGTATGCCCGAATACGGTCAGAAGCATACCTAAATGATTTACTTTTGAAATTAAAAGTTATTTCATTGAATATTTTCGGAACCTTGTGATTACTTTTAACCAAAGTTTAAGTATTTGACTCGTATTGCTAACTTTTAATAAATTGTTGATCGTAAAATCTGTTATCAAATTATTCAGAACTAGCTGGTGCCTACGGCTTCACCCGCGTGATATCGAAAAAAAAGTATGTGTTATTCTAGACTATAATCTACCTCTGTGCCAAATTTCATCAAGATCCGTTCAGCCGTTTTGACGTGAAAGAGTAACAAACATCAATACATCCATACATCTTCACAAACATTCGCATTTATTCGCGTTGTATCGTGGGTGAGTTTACAAACATTTAAACTCACATACACAAACAACCAGACCCGAAACAACTATTTCTAGGCCAAACAAATATTTGTTCCGTACAAGAATCTAACCCGCGACACGCAATGCAGCAGTCAATCGCTCAGCCACTGCGCCAACCGTGCCGTCAATCATGTAGGGCCTGTATATAAAAATAAAAATGGCAGTCGCTCCATGTTTAAAGCTGGTACATCCGGTTAGACTGGCCGACCCCAACACACTTGTGAAAAGCCTAGGCACCTGATTTGTAAATTTTTAACAGATATAACTTTTTTTTCTGTCAAAAACCATCATGAAGTACAAAGATTCTTTTCTTTGGATGTCGAGTTGTCGACTCTACCTAGCAATATCTACTTTCTTAAACGTAGCGTTTATATAATCTCAAAATGACAGAGAACACAACTTCAGCCTTACCTATTGAAAACTTTTTAAAAGTAAAACTCAAAGTAAAACCTATCGGTAATTCACATTTACTTTTACTAGTAAAATTTTCTTTGGCATACAAACAAAATCGATTAAAATCATAAAGGAATTTGACCTGCAAAAAGGACCTTTTTAGTCGATGATTGATGACTGATTTTGAAAGGACTTTAATAATATAATTACCACGTTTTTTTTTACCATGAAAGCGCCGCTGTATTTTTTCGAGGGTTAGGTAATAATGGGGTGGATTATTTTTGAAGACTGCGATGGGATTTACTTTCTTTTTAACTGAGGTACAATAAAACCTTCTTTCTCGTCGTGTCCATGTTTTCTTTTTAGAATAAACCTAAACCTAGATAACCTCAGGCCCTATTATGAGTGCGTGTTGTAAACTTCACGTAAATAGGGAAGGTCCTCCAGTAAAATAGGTATAAGTAAAGTTTACACGATTCTTATATCTCTAAGGACACACTCGATTGAATTGTCCTCAAAGGCAACTTACATCGCTTTCAAATACGCGGTTACTTTTTTATTTCAACTTTATTGGTAAAGGAGCGCCTACCCAAAGGTATAGTTTGTTTTATTAATGTTAGAAACTATGTTGGAGAACGTTTTTTATGTTGAAAATGTTTCTTTTTTATGTGGAACGTGAGTATGTAAAGTTGGTAGTTGTATGATCTCTGAAAAACTTATCTAATTGTTGCACAAACTTATTTTGGCGCGTGACTAAAATTCTATTTGTTTTTAGGGTTCCGTAGTCAACTAGGAACTCTTATAGTTTCGCCATGTCTGTCTGTCCGTCCGTCCGTCCGTCCGTCCGTCCGTCCTCCCTTAATCTCTGTGACCGTTAGCACTAGAAAGCTGAAATTTGGTACCAATATGTATATCAATCACGCCGACAAAGTGGTAAAATAAAAATTGGAAAAAAATGTTTTATTAGGGTAGCCACCCTATATGTAAAGTGGGAAGTGATTTTTTTTTAATTTCAACCCTAACGTGTGATATATTGTTGGAAAGGTATTTAAAAATGAATAGGGGTTTACTAAAATCATTTTTTGATAATGTCTATAATTTCGGAAATAATCGCTCCAAAAGTAAAAAACAATGTGTCCCCCCCCTCTAACTTTTGAACCATAAGTTTAGAAAATATGAAAAAAATCTGAAAAGTAGAACTTTATAAGGACTTTCTAGGAAAATCATTTTGAACTTGATTGACACAGCAGTTTTTGTACAAAAAAGACAAAAAGTTGTACAAAATAATTTCCTCCTCCACCTTTAAACTCATAAGTGGGAACACTTATTGTGACGGACGGGAAACTACGGAACCCTACACTGAGCGTGGCCCGACACGCTCTTGGCCGGTTTTTTCAATGTAATTTGGCGTTATGCATTTTGTATTTAATTTAACTACTGCCCTCTGTCTAGGAAATATTAAAAAATAAAGTTTAGCCCACGATTACGTCGTGACTGGTGTGTGACATCAATAAAAAAACCGGTCAAGAGCGAGTCGGGCTCAGTGTTCCAAACAAATTTGCAACATAAACGGTCATAATCTTTTAACAGCGTAGATTTGATTGATTTTTTCACAGCTTTAGGGACCACAGACTTAAGTATACAGTTTTAATTTCAATTTAATACTTTTACGCGTTACCGAGATATTGGGTCTTGACAGATAGACAGAGGGACCACAAAGTAATACTTTAAGGGTTCCTTTTGAGTTATGAAATCCTGAAAACATCAAGATTAAGTTGTACACATTTAATGGTGAAAAATAGACAGACAGACACACACACAGGAAGAATTACTTTTGCAATTATTTTATACGTATATAAATATAAAGGGTTATTCTCACTGAATCTTATATTTCAAGGTGAATATAGTATACTTACTATATTCACCTTGAAATATAATACTAGTAGTATTAGAGCCTTCGAGGACACACGATGATTCATCAAGCATAACATGCTTTACATAAATTTCCCGTACTATGAGCAATACGAATTAACTGGTTTCAACCACCCACCCTCCGACTAACCAAAACGAGAAAATCATAGAAACCCATTAGTCGGAAAACTGAAAATAAACACTCATTCCACCTAGCTATTTAATTTTGTTATCTGGCCTTTACAACCCAGTTAATAACTGGTTGATAAGATCCTGACATACGTCCTTGGTAAGATTGGTTGACTTACGAGCCTCCGCCTGTAACAACTGTCAACGATCTACAAATGACAGCCGGGACTAGCGTCTTAACGTGCTTTCCAAAACATGGAGAAATCTCTGTATGCAATGGGCCATCCACGAAACAACCCAGGCATGAGCGACTTAACTTGAAGATCGATACTAATGCATGTTATTATTTAACTGCGAGCTCCACACATAATAAATGATAATATTTAAAGCCCGTTTAAAGTCATTGCTCTTAGATAAAGCTAAACTATAGTATCCAAGAATTTATAGAAGATCCAAAGTTAAAATAGAATATTAAAATATTATAATTATGTATGTGCTAAATGTTTATGGTTAGATATAAGTCTAATGAATATTGTTTATGTTGTTTATGGCTAGATATAAGTTTATTGAATATTGTTTATGGCTAGATATAAGTTTACTGAATATTGTTTATGTTGTTTAAGGCTAGATATAAGTTTACTGAATATTGTTTATTTTGTTTATAGCTAGATATAAGTTTAATTAATATAATATTGTGAAAGTTCCTACCATACGTGATATATTCTGCAATATATTTTTATTAGTTTTAAGTCATTTTGCTGCGCCCTAACAGGGTTATGTACTCACTAGTTATAAGCCTAGCGTGTAACTTTTTTGTACATTGTGCATTTAATGAATAAATTTCAGTAATTTCAGACTCACTAAAAACACAACTGATTTAAAACAGCAACTTGCATAAAATCTGTATTTTATCAGTAGGTACACTTCAACCAAATTCTATATCTCTCCTAACATCTTAAATAAACCTCAAGCCTCCTTCGTTTCACGAATAACAAAAAACCTCACAGCATAACGAGCACTTCAAGAAAAAATCTGTTTCAACCAAAAACCAAGTACACTTGAAGCGACAAATAATTCTGACGATAATCATGTTTCGAAGCCCTCCTTTCCCTCTATTTTGTACGAAGAAATAGTTATTTTTTGATTGACACATGTTCGTCGTTCGGAATCGATGCATGTTTTTTACACTAGAATTTCTCCTGTATCGTGGTTTCGTTTACAAATATTTAAACTCACATACACAAACAGCCAGACCCGAAACAACTATCTGCAGGTCATACAAATATTTGTTCCGTGCGGAAATCGAACCCGCGACACGCAGCGCAGCAGTCGATCGCTCAGTCACTGCGCCAACCGTGCCGTCCAATTACAGTCAAATAATTAAGGGTTACTAAGCCACAGTGGCGGTCTGCCCAGCTTGGACGGAGCAACGCCGTGCCCTCGTAGAGGCGATGGCGGCGGCAATCTCTCGCGTCCGGCCCTAGTTCAGTCCATGGTCCGGAGCGAGAGGGAATGGGAAGCGGTCACCTCCTTCTGCGAAGCAGTAATGCTAGCGAAGGAGGTGGCCGGGCGTTTGAGGGAGAGAACCTCAAACCAACCCAGCCGCCGCGGGAGACACCCCGGGTGACGGGCGCCGCGAAACGACTCCCGGTCACCGTTGATGCGGGCCTGTGGACGGTAAGCAATGGGTAGCTTACCGTCCGTCCGTCTATTGACGACAGACCGTGTCGACGGCGCGTTAGTGTTTCACATGCGCCTTAAAGTCTGACACACACGCCCAGAGCAGAAGAAATTATTTTTGATTTCCCATGTTTTTAATTTATTTGGGTACGGGGTTGTATAAATGGTTTTAATTATTATAACTCTGCAACACACATAATAGTTACGGTTGCAATTTAAATTTTAATCAAGAAACAACATCACGAAAGATATTTTGAATTTCTACACTGGTGCTTCTGCCTTTAGTGCGTAAAGTGCCACATAATTACGTTCTGGACATTTTGCCATCTAGGAAATTTGAATTCTTAAAGAAAAAAGGCGAGTCACCTAAATTGTCAAGTGTGTATGTGTAACAAAGTCGGGGATGTCCAACATTTTGTGGTGGAATGTGAAAAGAACAGGAGAGTAAGTGATGCAGGAGGTAAAAAATTATATGTATGACTAGCTTCCGCCCGCGACTTCGTTCGCGTGGCATAGTTACTCTGGGCTAACGCTAACATTGACCCACGTAATGATCGAAAAAAATACATCTTTCTCTCCCCTTTTCTTTCCTCTTTCTCCCCTTTTTCTCACTTTTTTTTTAGCCTTTGTCCGTCTCCGGGTTCCCAACTATCTCTGTAATAAAATTCATCAAAATCGGTTTGGCCATTTAGGCGTGAAGACGTCACAAACAAACAAACTCACTTTCGCTTTTATAATATTAGCAAGGATTAGTAAGGATGTTGGAGCTTTCATTAAAATACTATCCATTCCTAGTACGGAATCATCACTACCTCCCTAGGCTATAAAGTAATACCTAATTAAGGTAAATTAAAATAAGTGTAATAGTTAATTAGAATAGGGTATGATGAGACTCGCATACCTTCCTAAGCTAAAAGCTTACAAATAAATAAAGAAAAAAAAGGTACTACCTACATGCGCTTTCAGGGTACCACATAGTACCTAATTAAAATCTTTTGTAAAATTTACACAAAATAAACGAAACACTGGCCATAAAAATATAATAAAATCTTAGTTTTACTTGAACAAACTCAATAAAAACGTAACAGCTAACTTTATATTTATGTAACATCATAAAAGTCAATGCTTGCCTGCTAAACTTTAAGTTTCCAGTTTCAACTTTGATCACTACTGTACATTATGTCTCTTTTACTTTGGATAAGGTAAAGAGGCATAATGTACAGTTCGCGCAAAAGAGTTTGGCATGCATGTAATATAATATCTTGGGACAACGCACACACGGCTATCTGATCCCAAGCTAAGCAGAGCTTGTGTTATGGTAACCAGACAACTGATATACATACTTATACAATTTATAAATACATACATATTATAGATAAATCACACCCAGACACAGAACAAACAATCATGCTCATCACACAAAGTTTGTCCTGGGTGGGAATCGAACCCACGACCTCCGGCTCAGCAGTCAGGGCCACTAACCACTAGACCAACAGGCCCGTAAAAAACGACAGGCCGTGTCGACGGCGCGTTAGTGTTCCAGGCGCGCCTCAAAGAGATGTCAGTAAAGCAGAGGGGCCTGCCAGGGCCACCAACGGCCGGGGTTACGGGTTGTTCGAAAGAGATACCGCGGCCCCGGAACATAAAGGGCAAAAGAAGGAACATGGATGGGTTGTAGTCAGCCCCCCGCTCCACTCAGAGCGGTGGAAGTTATTTGATGATTCCATCAGACCCATTCAGACCCATCCGCAAAAAAAAACGTAAAAAGATGTGTTAGAAGTTCACAGAATCATGTATATAGTCTTCCCGGACATTTTCGAAGGCGGCCAATCTCAGCGAAGATAAGCCAACGTTGCGGGATATATATATTACTAGCTTTTGCCCGCGGCTTCGCTCGCGTTAAATTCAGACTTTTATTGACTAAAACCCTCCCATGTTCCTTCTTTTGCTCCTTTTGGTTCGAGGCCGCGGTATCTCTTACGAAAAACCCTCAACCTCGCTTCGTATTCAATCCGTATCCAGTTACCTAATACCATAGAGTATGGTCTCTCGGTCTACGGTCTCTTTCATTAAACGCCACTTTGCACAATCCTAATTACGCAGCACAGGCCAGATTACACAGGCCCTTTTAAAAAAAAAATACCATTTAAAACCATAAAACAAATGCGAGCTGTTTACATGTAGACTAAACTAAGTGATCATAAAATTGTGTACATGTTAAAGAACTTAAAACATCGTAATAAAATACGATTTGTTTAGTTTTTTTAATTGAATAGTTGGTACCACCGAAGTTCGGACTAACTTGAATAATTAATTAAATGAATTTGAATTGTAGTGGTCTTCAAGTTTGTTTCAGTGTTTAAGTGCTTATGTAACCGTATTTCAAATATTTAAATGGATAAAAACGCTTTTTTTCTTTTTCGGATGGTAAATCATCAACACTCTGGGCGGAGCTGGGGGGGAGTGTCAGATTTGTACTGACTAAAACCCGTCCATGTTCTTTCTATTGCCCGTTACGTTCCGGAGCCGCAGTATCTCTTTCAAACAACCCACAACCCCGGCAGGCGGTGGCCCTGGCAGGCCCCTCTGCTTTGCTGAAATCTCTTTTAGGCGCGCGTGAAACACTAATGCGCGTCAACACGGCCAATGTCGTCAATAGACTAACGGTCGGTGAGTTACCCATTGCTCACCGTCTACAAGCCTGCATTTACGCCGGGAATCGTCTCGCGGCGGGATAAAAACCCTAGGCCAAGATTAAGGAGCCCCCTTACTAATCAAATTGATAAAGAGATGAGCATCTATGTCCACATCATAGCCTTTTCCCAGCTATGTTGGGGTCGGCTTCCAGTCTAACCGGATGCAGCTAAATACCAGTATTGTACATGGAGCGACTGCCTATCTGATCTTCACAACCCAGTTAGTACTGGGTAATACGATACACACTGGTAGGACTGGTTGTCAGACTTTCATGGCATTGACTATCTGTAACTATGTATCTACGTCTAGATAATGTGATAAAATCAAACTATTTTAACTGAAATCGTAAACAAAACTTTAGACCTGTAAATTCAAAAGAGTAAGACAGAATCTTAGATCCAGGATACGTATATTTTTTGACGGCACGGTTTGCTGCTAAACGTCGTGTCGCGAGTTCGATCGTTCGAAATATTTGTATGACCTGCAGATTGTTGTTTCGGGTCTGGTTGTTTGTGTATGTGAGATTAAATATTTGTAAACGCACCCATGACATATATAATATATATATTTCCAACTTATAAAAAAAAACAATATTGCCTAGGATCAATTTACCAAAAATAAACCCAATTAGAAAAAAAGGTTTTTATTTTAAGCTAAGATCTGATGTTCAACTAAAGCAACCACAAGACAATATTGCCTAGGATCAATTTACCAAAAATAAACCCAATTAGAAAAAAAGGTTTTTATTTTAAGCTAAGATCTGATGTTCAACTAAAGCAACCACAAGACAATATTGCCTAGGATCAATTTACCAAAACTAAACCCAATTAGAAAAAAAGGTTTTTATTTTAAGTTAAGATCTGATGTTCAACTAAAGCAACCACAAGACCAACGAAGCAGTTACCTAAACAATTTTCCACTATGACCCGAAATCTTCTACAAATCAGTTTATTCACACAAATTTATTTATCCCCAGGTAAATGGGAGCTCGGCTGGATTCTGTGCGACATCTGGATCAGCCTGGACATTCTGCTCTGCACTGCCTCCATCTTGTCCTTATGTGCCATCAGCGTGGACCGGTACCTGGCAGTTACCAGGCCCCTGACGTACTCTAGAAGGAGAAGGTCCAAGAAGCTCGCTTTGACCATGATCTTCTTCGTCTGGATCTCTGCAGGGACGATAACTTGTCCTCCTATGTTTGGTTGGTAAGTATTTTGTTGTGGTTCATAAATTTTCAGTTTATAACCCACATTTTATAATAATACAAACAAACTTAATTTGTTGGATGCATTGATAGATAGATGTTTACTTTTTGATTTCATTTCTACACTCGTCTATTATTTGTATAAAGGACATTGCTCTGCACTCATACATTGTTGGCCTTGGAGCCAAGAACATCAGAAGATGATGTATTCATCTCTCTTCTGGTATTATTTTTAAATCGAACTAGCTGCTGAATAGATATATTAAAAAAAAGAGTTTGAGGTTATAATCCAATCAAAACAACGATTTTCTTTTTCATAGTTTCGGGTGATTTTTAAGAAACTGAAAAATGATGTAATATTTTCAGCTATTTTTATAACTTCCTACAAGTAGGTGCCTACGCATTTTTATTCTAACGCCTAAGTGGATATAATTGCAACATTAAATTGCATAGAAACTATTCATATAATTATTTATAACATAGGCGACTTTTCCCTTTTCCCAACTATGTTGGGGTCAGCTTCCAGTCTTACCGGATGCAGATGAATATCAGTATTTTACGTAGAGCGACTGCCTATCTGACCTCCACAACCCAGTTAGTACTGGGTAATACGATACCTCTTGGTAAGACTGGTTGTCAGACTTTCGGAACACTGACTACCAGTAACGACCATCAAAGATCTACAAATGACAGCCGGTACCAACGACTTAACGTGCTTTCCGAGGCACGGAGGAAACTCGGTATGTAACGGGTGCTCACCCATCCACAGACCAACCTAGGCAAGCGCGGCTTAACCTAAAGATCGACCAAAACGGCTGCTATTATTTAGCCACGAGTTCCTCCATAACTCATAACATAGGCGACTAGCGGATATTATTAGTCACGTAAAATATTAACAAATATACATTTTGGCATACAGCTAGTTCGTGTTACGGAAGTATTTGCAACATATACGACAAAAAAGACAATTAATTATCGTCTGTTCCTATCCGTTTTATTTCATTTTCTTCGAAATGATTTACTTCCTTATTCCGGTAAACACTGAAATTTCTCATCAGCATGTATGTAGTGAAACTCAACGGTGCGCAAACAATTATTGTTTCTCTGTGTGTGCGAATTGCACCATCTGCTGCTAGTTGCTATGTCAGTATTAGGTCAAATATGTTTTAGTAGGAAATGTACCGCAATGCCGCCCATTTAATATTTTTGAGATGAGTGTCGTTAAATACAGTTGACATTTTCTTATAATCCATGAATGCTTTCGAATAAAGTTAAATTTATTCTATAGAAAACAATAAAATACCCTTTCTCTTAAGAAATCTTCACTCATTCAATGCATTTAAAATCTACTTCGTGTCTGTGGACGGTGAGCAACGGGTAGCTTACTGTCCGTCCGTCTAGTGATGACAGGACGTGTCGACGGCGCGTCGGTGTTCCACGCGCGCCTCTACAAGATGTCAGCAATCCAGAGGGGCTTGCTAGGACCACCAACTGCCGGGGTTGCGGGTCGTTCGAAAGAGATACCGTGGCCCTGGAATATAAAGGGCAAAAAAGGCACATGGGTGGGTTCTAGTTAGTAAAAGTCGGCCACTCCCCCCCTCCCCGCTCCGTCCAGAGCAGTGGATTTTTTTTGTTGATTTACTATCGGTTATAAAAATGCTGTTTTTCTCATGATGTTTTCCTTCCTCGAAGCAAGTGATAATTATACAATACAACAAAATTGAACTATTAGTTCGTTTATTCATTTTCTTCCATATTTTTACATATTTCTTATAAAAATAAAACATTTAAAAATATAAAAAACTAGCTTTTGCCCGCGGCTTCGCTCGCGTTAAATTCGGTATAACACAGTGCCTGCTACCTGCAGTTTTTGCCCTAGCGCCTTATTGATTTATAATGGCAACGCTAAGTTTTCCCTTTTCTTCCCTCTTTCTCCCTCATATCACAATCTTTTTTTTTTTAAAAAATAGCCTATGTCCGTCTCCTGGTTCCCAACTATCTCTGTACCAAAATTCTTCAAAATCGGATTAGCCATTAAAGCGTGAAGAGGCAACAAACAAACTCACTTTCGCTTTTATAATATTAGTAAGGATAGTAGTCCACCAGCATCGGGAACAGGGTCCGAGCTACCGGTGGCCAGGGCTCTTGAGAGAGGAACCTCCTAACAATACGGGCCATGTCCAGAAGTACTGCTTTCTGAATCAAGTTCTTGATCCAGCTGCCAAGCGACAGCCTCCTTGGATGTTTTATTATTTTTATCATCCAATTAAGAAATTGATGTAAAGATTCGATCGTGATAAAGTGGGCAAATAATTTAATCCAACAAAGAATCTTCTGCAAAAACAAGATCAAATTAATACAAGAAAATGTTGATTCAATTATTACAAATGCCATTAGGCATTCCGTGACCATCACTGGAATTTATTTAAGTATTTAGATTTCGAGACGACGGAAATATTTAATTTTATCTTTCTATCTCCTTGGTTTTATTTTCCAAATCTGGCTCCGGACCAGGATGATTACCATAATGTTAAGCGCGGTAGCCAAAATGGGAAAACACTTCGGAATATTAGCAAAACGGAATGGTACATTTCGGAGTATATTCTTATAGCTCAAAGCAATATTAACTTATAGTTGGAGTCACGAACAATTTAATTTAAACAATTGAATTACTTACTTATAATTAAGTGTGGGGATCGAACTCAGAACACACAGTGCAGTAGTCGATCGCTCAATCAACCGTGTCGTCAGGAAAGAGTTCAAAAACCTTTAAAAAATATCCTTCTCCGCAGGATTTAACTAAAAAAGTTGATATAAAAGCTACTGGACTAAATTCAGCTCCAATAACCCAGAAAGCAATAGAGTGTAAAATTAAATCATCTGTGAACACATAAAATGTAAAATAACTGGCAATTTTAAAGGAAAATGACCCCTTCTTAATCCTTGCAAGATAAATTAAGGGATCCTACGGCCAAAGGTGCGAGAGCTAAACAGGGTTGTACTAAGTGGTATGTCAGGGAATTTTCTTGCTTAAACCCTTACACGCGTGACGGGGTAACCAATCATGCATGCAGGGGTCGTATGGGACCCGTAATGTTCGTATCAATCTATGTAGTGAATAAGCTTTAAAGTCATGCTGTAGTTGCTGTGCTTATATGTATAAGGAGACGAAGTACCTAGTAACGGTATAACAATGAAAATGTTGAGAATATAGGTCAAGTTTAATCAATAACAAGGAAGGAATTTCAATAGGTATTTGTGATTGAAAATCAAACAACAACACATCAAGCCTGTAATAGGCAACCGAAAACCACTGTGGAACGACATTTAATTTCTTCAGTAAAAACACATTTATGTTTTTTTTTTACCAAAGCAGCGAAATTTATCGTTTGTTATTATTAATGTACGATTCTAAACGTGATTCATCATTTTCTTGCCCTTGTCCCATTCTATTTGGGGTCGGCGCAACACGTTTTCTTCTTCCATTCTCCCCTTATAGACGTCACGGCATCATTTACTGCTTTCTCCTTCATATCATTCCTTCCTTACACAATCCATCCATGTTTTCTTTGGCCTTCTAAACGTGACTGTAAATTGCTTAATGCTCATTTCAATAGCAGATCGCAGCGACACTAGTGGTTTCTTTGTAACACTAAGAAGACGCTACTGTGGAGTGCGACAGTGACGCTTGCTGCTGCGATCAGACGCCATACTTGTAGTGCTGTCAAGGGCCGTCACTAACAAAGCAAGCATACTTATTTATTTTGTTTGACCAATGATTATCGCCAAATAGGACTTAGCTTTGCCAAAAATATCCAATCCATAGTCTCTCATTAATTTAGTTAGAATATAACATTTATTATTTTTTTTGTGTATCATAGTTAATTACGCAAAAATAGTTTGTAAAATAGGAGATTATGATGTGTGATAGCAAATTTTGACGGAACTGAAACTCTTACTGTTAAAAAAAACGGTAAAAATTGAACCATAGCGTTCAGAATTAAAACCGCAGCGTCATTGTCAACCACACAGCCGTCTGCAGTCTGCTGTTGTCTTCCGAACTGTACCTTTATTGAAACAAAATATTATTGCAATGTCATGTCCTTCAGCAAATATAACTGAAAGTGAAATTGTATAGCTATAAATAGCGTACAGTTCAAACTAAAACAAATGTAAAAAATGTAATTCCATAAGTGGGTTAGTTCCATTATTTTTCAGCTTTTGCTAGCTCATTCTTAGTAACGACTGAAATGGTACGGTTCTTATCTTATTTGTAGATTTTAGGCTATGTGAAACATTTTAGCAACTAGGTAATGTGGTGAAATGTTTTAGCAAATTGTACTTTAGAATTTGGACTTATTTCTAACACAGGGATTGCAGATGATGATAAAAATTTAACACGGTTTTATTCAGAACTTTTGTAACATTTAAGTAATTTTTCTTTTTTGCGGATGAAAAATCATCAAATGACTTCCCCCGCTCTGGGTGGAGCAGGGAGTAGTGACAGACTTGTACTGACGAAAACCCACTCATGTTCCATCTATTGCTCTTTACGTTCCGGGGCCGCGGTATCTATTTCGAACAACCCGCAACCCCGGCAGGCGGTGTCATGGCAGTCCCCTCTGCTTTGCTGACATCTCTTTGAGGCGCGCGTGGAACACTAACGTGCCGTCGACATGGCCTGTCGTCAATAGACGGACGGACGGTGAGCTGACATTGTGGGTTTAGGTCAGGTTCAGGTTGGGTTCTTACAGCAATTTCTGAGTAGTAGCCATGGAGTCTAGATTTGTGCCCGGTTGATAATAATTCATAGGAAAAAGATCGCCCACTTTTACTTGGGACTCAAAAACTAGTGACGATACGTACTTATGTACGATAGATAGACCTCTGCCCAAACTTTTTGTCGATTAAAGGCGTGATGTTTATACTGCATTTTCTTGTCTTATCATCCAATATTGAAATTTATAACCTTCTTTCCCTAGGTACGAACCAGACCACAATCAGAACGGGAACTGCCGCTACAACCAGAACCCTGGTTACGTGGTCTTCTCCGCCATGGGATCCTTCTTCCTACCAATGGCTGTGATGGTGTATGTGTATGCCAGGATATCCTGCGTCGTGGCGAGAAGGCACCAGCAGCTGGCTAGCAGTACTAAGTGCAGTAAGGTTGGTATTTGAAATATGTTATTAGTAATATATAATTATCCTTCTAAAATTAGAAATGCGAATGTTCGTGAGGATCGATGTATGGATATATGGATGTTTGTTACTCTTTCAAGACAAAACGGCTGAACGGATCTTGATGAAATTTGGCACAAAGGTAGATTATAGTCTGGAATAACACATAGGATGCTTTTTTTGATCATTACGCGGGCGAAGCCGCGGGCGCCTGCTATTTCCATCCATCCTCACAAACATTCACATTTATAATATTATAGTAGGATGAGAATTAAGGACGCAGGTTTGCAGTTGTGAAAAACAACTGTTTTTCTCACATGTTTTAGCCAAGCGTGTTTCTAATAAAAAGCAATTTACGAGAAAAAGGATGCAAGCATGCGTTAGGGTCAAATTGATTTTCTACCGATAGATTTCGTTCTATCGTAAAAAACGATCCGATCGTTCTCGAAACGATTTTTATGGATAGTCCCACACTTTAAACTTTCTGTGTCGAAACTGTTTTTTGATTGCCAATTTCAAAGCTTTCGACGGGTTTTTTGATGGCGTGGCTTAGCTATTGGTTCTCAGCGAGTTGTAGGTCTAATTCCCGGTGAACGTCAGCACCTCCATTATATTACTCAGTTTCGATCACAATCCGAAAGATTTTGGAGGATTCGCAAATTTTGCTATTTATTTTCTGTTAAAAATAACATTGTTTTTTTATGCAGAACTTTACCCCACACTAGGAATTCTTCGTACGTTTATGGACATTTAAACTCACGTACACACACTGATGCCGTTCCGAAATTGGCATTGTGAGAATATTATGCAGTTACCTTAGATCTAGCGCCTTTCAGGTTTTTGAGACCCTTGTCCACTGCAACCACATCTCGATGCATGCCTGAGACCTCATATCTCGCGTTTGTGGAGAGTCTTAGCTTTTAAACCACAACTCCGCTTATCATATATACTTATAATATATATGCGCTGCGTATTTCTAAAAAGATTCCCGCACGGAACAAATATTTGTATGACCTGCAGATAGTTGTTTCGGGTCTGGCTGTTTAAACTCACATACACATGTGAGTTTAATTATTTGTAAACGCACCCACGATACAGGAGAAATTTCTAGTGTAGGCGACATTTTTTTATAAATATATCTATATATAAATAAATAATTTCTCGATAAAACTTTCACCATTGTTCAGCCAAAACGACAACAATTCCGCTCCCACCGATATCGTTTCATTCCAACAACATATTGACACTATAACATTCCTCTGTACTGCCTCAAAGTACCAAAACACAATTTTCTCAGACACGAACCACTTTCATTTTAAAAAGACACTGTTAGAATAAGTCTGGCAACGTCGCGTGATGTTGACACAGCGCAATGTAGCGGGCTATCCTCCTCTTCCGACTATTTGTGACTTGATTGAATACGTGGCTCATGGGTAACCCCTTAGGGATCAAAGTCTGTGTGTATGAGAGCACACTGTTCAGGAAATGGGATGGTAGAACAAAAATAAATCTTTATTTTAACGAAGTTCCTTATAGCGCGTTGCGAAAGGGGATATATAATAGGGGATGGAAATTTTTTTGACTAAAAGTTGTAACGACACTTTTTGCTTAAGACCAAAAGTTGTAACGACACTTTTTGCTTAAGACCAAAAGTTGTAACGACACTTTTTGCTTAAGACCAAAAGTTGTAACGACACTTTTTGACACACGGCGTGGGCGTGTTTCTCTGTCTATCTGTCTGTCTCTCTCGTAGAAAGCAAGCCAGTTATTTTCGTTTCGTCTATTCATTATTTTTGTTGAGTGTATACAGGTTTTTGTACATAATAAATAATAACTTCGTTCCATCCGGGTGTCATTTGACACCTCTCAAGTTTTTGTTTGTTTTTTCGTGTTTCATTTCAAAACCAAAACCAAGTATTGTCATAGTTCAAGCATATTCACGTGAAGACTTAATTTTGGTTTAAGAACTTAATTATTTCTCATCAAGAATAAACAGTAATTCATTTACTGAGAAAATACATTTAAATAACAATGTTTATGAACTTACAAAAAATGTACATAGTAAAATAACAAAAAAAAACCCCAGCCAAGTGAGAGTCGGATTTGCGCACCGAGGGTCCCGTACAAATTTGCTACATAAAGGGTCGCGTATCTTTTACTGTTTAGACTTAGAGGGTTGGTTTTATCACTGCTCTAAGGTACTACTAGATGCCGTGTTGACGGCGCGTTCGTATTTCACGCGCGCCTCAAAGAGAGTCAGCAAAGCAGAGGGGCTTGCCAGAGCCTCCGCCTGCCGGGGTTGCGGGTTGTTCGAAAGAGATACCGCGGCCCCGGAACGTAAAGGGCAACAGAAGGAACATGGGTGGGTTTTAGTCAGTAAAAGTCCGACATGCCCCCCCGCTCCGCCCAGAGCGGGGGAAGTCATTAGATGATTTCCCAGCCGAAAAAAAAGGGACTACTGGATTTGGTTAGGTATGTAGTTTTAATTTCAACTCAACACCTTCATTCGTTCCTGAGATAAAGGATCCTGATAGACAGTCAGACGCACAATAAAGTGATCCTATAAGGTTTCCGTATTTTTCCTTTTAAGGTACGGAACCCCGAAAAAGAGGGAGTCAAAAAATTATTTAAGAGTACAGACGCACATCAAGCTACTACATTCTGTCAGATTTCTTTGATAGATTTTCGACTTTATTTCTAAAGTATTAGGTTCAAGTTTCATTGGGAAAAATTGACAGTTTCGGGTAGCTTGACCTACTGGCGTCTGTACAACCACTAAAAATCCTACAACAAGGCTTGGCAAATGTAGTTTATCGAAAAACCGTTCTTCGATAGTCGTTATGAAAGAAAAAAAACAAGGGTAACGTAATAGTGCCTTGTGGGAAATTGAGTTGTTGTCATGACTAACGTCAATAAACAACAGATGGTGTGTTGTTTGTTTGTAACGTTGTTGTTTGTTATTTAACCCGTTTCGGTTTGACGTCGGTTTGGAAGTTTGAAGAGGTTATATCATGAAATAGTCTTACATAACATTACGCTTGTAATTGCTGTAGGGTGGGCAGAGGTGTAATAGCTACGCCCAAAATGAGGCCCCTTGTGTCCAAACCAGCATTTAAAAAAAAAGTTTCCCCGCACTAGTTAAAAATATCTTTAAAACGTCTAAAAGGTGAGGTTACCTAGTTAACCTTCAGGTAAACTAAGTAACCTTACCCTTTAAACATCTAACTAAATACTAGTAGAAGAATGTCAATACCATCCCTTTTTATAAGCACTATCGAAGTCAGAATAGGGAAATGGAAATTACGCACAAAGATATTTTTAGCCCATTCAATGATCATAAAGATGATAATAGAGCTTTTTTTTTCTCGACCACCCTTTGAGTTGTAAAAGTAATGTTGACGTCATAATTGTACCTAAATAAGCCTCCTTATTTATATACAATTATGACGTCAACATTACTTTTTTACTGTGATGAATGAGTGATTTAAGGTGAATCGGACCATACAAAATGAATTAAAAGCTTCTTTGATCATCCTTACTAATATTATAAAAGCGAAAGTGAGTTTGTTTGTTTGTTTGTTTATTTGTTTGTTTGTTTGTTACCTCTTCACGCTTTAATGGCTTAACCGATCTTGATGAATTTTGGTACAGAGATAGTTGGGAACCAGGAGACGGACATAGGCTAATATTTTTTTAAAAAAAGTGGGATGTGAGGGAGAAAGAGGGAAGAAAAGGGAAAACTTAGCGTTGCTATTACAAATCAGTAAGGCGCTAGGGGAACTGTGTTATCCTGAATTTAACGCGAGCGAAGCCGCGGGCAAAAAGCCTATGTCCGTCTCCTGGTTCCCAACTATCTCTGTACCAAAATTCATTAAAATCGGTGTAGCCATTAAAGCGTAAAGAGGTAACAAACATACAAACAAACTCACTTTCGCTTTTATAATATTAGTAAGGAAGTAAGGATTATTATTACCCCGCTCTCATTGGCTAAAGAGAACTGTCGGAAACTTGTAGGGCTTTTTTTTTTTTTTTTTCGGGTGGGAAATCATCCTATGACTTCCCCCGCTCTGGGTGGAGCGGGGGGGCATGTCAGACTTGTACTGACTAAAACCCACCCATGTTCCTTCTATTGCCCTTTACGTTCCGGGGCCGCGGTATCTCTTTCGAACAACCCGCAACCCCGGCAGGCGGAGGCTCTGGCAAGCCCCTCTGCTTTGCTGACTCTCTTTGAGGCGCGCGTGAAACACGAACGCGCCGTCGACACGGCCTGTCGTCAATCGACGGACGGACGGTGAGCTACCCATTGCTCACCGTCCACAGGCCCGCATCTACGGTGGCCGGAAGTCGTCTCGCGGCGCCCGGCGCCCTGGGCGTCTCCCGCGGCGGCTGGGTTGGGCAGATGTTCTCTCCCTCAAACGCCCGGCCACCTCCTTTGCTAGCATTACTGCTTCGCAGAAGGTGGTGACCGCTTCCCATTCCCTCTCGCTCCGGACCATGGCCTGAACCAGGGCCGGACGCGAGAGATCTCCGCCGCCGATCGCCTCCACGAGGGCACGGCGGTGCTCCGCCCAAGCTGGGCAGACCGCCACTGTGTGCAACTTGTAGGGCTTGACACCAACTAACGCAGGGAGGTATGGCAGAGTAAGGAGTTTCACGGACGCTTTGTTCGGGCCCTACATGGACCCGATGTAGACCAATCGCGTCCGTAGCCTGACTATTATAATAACTACCGGAGATTTATTGTGAAGGATGGCACGGTTGACATATGTCGGGCATGTCACCGTCCGGGTGAATCAATTCGACACATTATCTTTGGTTGTTTTCGTCTTGCTAACGGAGAGTAGATACTTGCATAGACAGAACCTTATAGCCCGGATTATACATCAGTAACTTGCTCTAAAATACAGCCTTGTGAAATCGTTAGTCCCGTGCTATAGATATCCCAACGCACTTCTCCAACATTTTGAATTTTGTTTAATAAAATCGTTGTCCCACACTAGGAATTTCTCCTGTATCGTGTGTGCGTTTACAAACATTTAAGCTCACATACACAAATAGCCAGACCCGAAACAACTACCTGTAGGCCATACAAATATTTGTTCCGTGCGGGGATCGAACCCGCGACACGCAGCGCGGCAGTCGATCGCTCAACCACTGCGTCAACCGTGCCGTCAATAAGACCCCCATTAAAACGAAATAGCAATACAGAAGCAGGTGAAATAATATTTATAAAATGAATAGTATTTCAGCTGCTTCATAGCTTATTAATTATATATGCTTCAAAAAATATATTTTCTATTCCATGTATAAAACCACGTCTGTAATTTATGAAGACATTTGTAAATGCGAATTGTATGTTATACCTAATATTGGTATGTTTTAGTCCTAATAAGAAGGCGGTGGACTTATTTCCATCAACTGGCCAATGCAAATTGCACAGCTGAAATTCTAGATGGACAAACGAGCTCTGCTCTTAAAAATCAAAGAAATGACTTTAATAAACCTTGAATAATTTAGCTCAATCCTACTATATTAGAATCCTACTAATATTATAAATACGAATGATTGTGAAGATGGACGGATGTATGGATGATTGTTACTCTTCCATGTCAAAGCGGCTGAACGGATCTTGATGAAATATTTATGGCACAGAGGTAGATTATAGTCTGTAATAACACATAGGATATTTTTTTTCGAAATCACGCGGGCGAAGCCGCGGGCGCCAGCTAGTATTTATTAAAGAAAGAACGTAGGAAATACCTCTATTCAAATAATAAAACAAAAGCACATAAAGGAACGCTTGATGAGCACCATACTTTTTTATACCAAAAGAAGATTCAGTAATAAAAAACTGACCAAAAGCGAGTCTTACTCGCTTATAGAGGATTCCGTACAAACTTGCGGCATAAACGGCCATACAGATAGATAGATAGACAGATAAATCATTTATTTGATGCAGCAAAAGACACAATACAGTCTCAATCTCTTTACTTTTGTATATTTTCTATGTACGTATTTATTATTAACTAGCTGACCCGGCGAACTCTGTTCCGCCTTAAAGGCAATAAATAATAAGCCGATTTTCGAATTTAGTAAGTTAAATTTTTCTGAGAAAGAATTCATGCAAGCCTAGTACTTTCGCTTTTATTAGTAAGGATTAACCTACCCTACCTACCTACTAACCTACCCACCCTACTTACCCTACTTCTCTTACCGGGATGCAAAGCATGTGCACCGTGAATTCATGCAAGCCTAGTACTTTCGCTTTTATTAGTAAGGATTTTGACTCGCCATTTTATTTAGAAAACGTTTGTATCGGAAATAGAAAAGGACTGTTTTGAGGGTTTTCCCGGCAATTATTCGAATTTTTCTCACCTTTTAAACCTTCCCTAGACCTCCACGAACATTTCAAGACCAAGATAAGATAAATCCGTTCAGCCGTTCTCGAGTTTTAGCGAGACTAACGAACAGCAATTCATTTTTATATACACACATCAAAAGTATCTAGGGATCAACATATATTTTTGCAATAACTTTTCTCCTGATTGATATTAATTAAAATTTTCTTTAAGGATTCATCAAATAAAGTGTTTTCGTTTGTCACAGTAACGATAAACCAAGTCACCTTTGCATTAATAAAGAAATTTGCCATTTTCCTAATAAAGGGATTTTTGACATTTGAACCACTAACATTAAAGTTCGAAAAAAAGACTGAAATAACAGTTTTCTTTAAAATTTTATTGGGTAACTTAAACAATTAATAATCCGTGTTTCTACCGCGAACACTAACAACACAAGAACATCGGTTTGGCATACTCAAAATGAGTTCATCCAAATCACGCTGTGGAATGGCCGCCCATGTTCGTTGCAACAACAAAAAAAGGTCTTCTTGCGACTGGATACCCTCCATATTCGGCAGAGCTCTTCTCTGTAGCATATCCCATGCATGCTCAATCGGGTTCAAGTCTGGCGACTGAGCAGGCCAGGGCAGGACATTGATGTTAGCTGCGGCGAGAGTCTGTCTTACAACTCTTGCGGTGTGCGGTCGTGCATTATCATGCATTAACTGAAATAAGGGACCGATTTGCACTTGTAGAGGAACGATGACGTCTGATACAATCGTCTCAGCATAAATTTGAGCGTTGAGGTTGCCTCTGATCCAAATCAACTCAGTTCTTCCGCCGATCCAAATACCCGCCCATACCATGATGGTTCCACCACTATAAGGATGGACTTCCTGGCAGGATTTTAATCGCTGTTGGCGTCCAGGGGTTCTCCAGTGTCGTATACGTCTTGTATCCGGTCTCATACCAAAACGAGACTCATCAGAAAAGCACACGAAACGCCATTGTTCTTCTGCCCAATTTCTGTGTTCAAGAGCCCATTGATATCGAATCCTACGATTGTGCATTGCTATAGGTGGTACCCGTAGCGGTCTTCGGGAATGAAGGTTCACTTCATGCAAGCGGTTTCTGACTGTTTGGTCGCTAATTAAGTTCCCTGAAGAGTGATGAAGCCTCACGGCTAACATCATGGCGGTTATTGTTGGAGCTCTTCGAGTTAAGATTTGAATGTATCGGTCTTGTCTCCGTGTGGTGCAGCGATACCGTCCTCCATGGCGCTCAGCCACGGTACCAGTGCTTCGGTAACGTGTCCAAAGTCGACTGATAACACTCTGACTTGTATTCAGAGCTAAAGCTACAGTACGTTGCCGGGAACCAGCTTCTATCATTCCCACGGCTCTGAGCATTTCTTCCCTGCTTAAATGACGTCGCCGCTCCATAATAACGTTGGTTTTAATCAGTAGTAGGGAAACAGTAGCACTAATAATGTCTTCAATGCGTTGTATGTTTTTATAGGGAAAATATTGACAGCTTATTTTCATCTTTTACTCGAATTTGATTGAGAGTTCCTGATTCAAATTATGAAATGCACCAAAAAGGATCCATATAAATTTATAAAATCATAAATTTATTACAAAGCCACATCTCAATCTCAAGAAATCCGCATAAAAATGCTTGATCCCTAGACACTATAGATTATTAAAATTGATATTTCCTGTCACATTGCACCTACTATGTCTTTGTCTCTGCATCACCCTAAGGTTGACTGGTAAAAAATGCCCAAGGCATTAAGTTCGCCTTTGTACAATGTTTTTGTTACTTGTGCATGAAGTTTTAATAAATAAATACAGGAATTCTTATAAAAAAAAAAATATCAAACTGAAAAAAGGGACATATTAAGTAAGGTAGAAGATTGACCCATAGGCATTTAGACACATCACATTTATAACGGTCGCCCACTACTGGGTGGTGTGTGTCTCAAGATTGCACCAAATAGGAGTCCAGCTCAGCATAATGTCAGGTAGACTACCTGACGCTGGTATTCCGCTGAATCCTGCTAGTGACACACGGATGTCGAGAAAAAACTTTTGATTGTGTAGACTTACAGCTCCAAGAGACCACAGACACAGTTTTATGGTTTTAATTTCAACTCAATACTTCCACTCGTTCCCGAGATAAAGTTTCTTGACCGACAGACTTAACTTCTTTTCTTATTTTACGTTTTGTAAAGTAAAAATGTTTTATTGTCGAGTCTAAGCTGCCCCCTCATACTTAAGTACTAACGCTGTAACAACAACATTGTAAAACCAAATGATTTTAAAAGAGTAACCATAGAGTTTCTTGCCGGTTCTTCTCAACAGGAAGCGACCAACCCGAACCGTGCCCCTTTTCTTGACGTCTTTGAAGTGCCCATGGCCCATGCCCAGGCCTATGTGAAATAAAATATATTCTCTTTTAGACAGACGAGCGATATAATTACACATTTGACGGCACGGTTGACGCAGTGGCTGAGCGATGGATACAGGAGAAATTCCTAGAGTGGGGCAACGTTTTTTTTTTTGAAAAAAGAAAACAAGGTTTCGGTTTTTTCTTTTGAGGTACGGAACCCTTAAAAGATAATTCCTAATAAATTACCAACATCCTGGAAGATTCCAAGAGAAGCAGCTACTAAATTAAGCTTAGCCTCCATTTTATCTACAGAGTGAGTTTCGCGGAACGGGATTTTTGCTCGAAAACTAACATTGAAAAAATATTATGGCAAAATTCTTAAGGAAACTCCGTGTACAAGGCAAATTAAAAACGTTTCTTGAAAAAGCACTTATAAAAGCCAGGAATAAAAATAATACAAAAAGAAATGATAAAGATCTTGCGAAGAAACTTTTTAACGAAAACATTTCCGAACGAAATATTTAACTTAACCACGTGACGGAATGAAGACTGACAAAAAGAATATATGTTAATTAATTAATATATTATTTATTCTCATTTTTGCTTTTACTCTGGACGCTCTTAATGTGGGCGTCTAACTACATAGTTCTCACATATTTGTATAATCTCAACATAAATGATGTAACCATGTTCTTATAAAATTATTGTGATTAAAAGAAGAGTCCATGGAGTATTTTGCCCATTCTTCTCCATAGAGATCAACGCTTTGGAATAGGCAACTAACTGCAGTACTTTCACAAGTTATTTTGCGTTGTGTCTGGGACTGTAGCTTATTTTTTTTGTTTCTTGACATTCAAAAATGAAAATCATCGCCAGGTGGCCGCCTTGTGTTGCCATCTTTTAGCATAATTTATTTTATTTTGTTTAATATTAGGGTGTTCCTGTTTTTAATGATGCTGAATAAACGCAATTTTCTTTTCTCTGTCCTTAAATGTGCCTACTAGTGGGACTCGGGTTTTCTCTATGAGAGGGAGTGGGCTGTGTCTTTTACTGGGGGGCGGCGGGGGGGGTGGTAAATGCCACATGTATTAGAAATTTTTGGTTCTAGAATACATAAAAACTGACCGGTCTTCTCGTGATACACTGTGGGGTCATTTGTTTTTTTTATATTTGTCCCACACTACAAATTTCTTTGGTATCGTGAGTGCATTTTAAAACATTTAAACTCATTAACACTTGCCACCAACAAAACCCGGAACAACTAGCTGTAGGTCTTAAAAATAGTTTTTCTGGGCAGGGATTTAACTACAGCCAATTGCTCAGCCACTGTGCCAAGCTACTTTTTTTGTTGCGAATGGAAAATAATCAAATAAGTTCTACCGCTCTGGGTAGAGCGGAGAGGATTATCAGACTTTTAGTGACTAAAACCCACCCATGTTCATTCTTTTGCCCTAAATGTTCCGGGGCCGCGGTATTTCTTTCAAACTGCACCAAGCTTTCCGTCAATACACTTATTACTATAATGTATTTCTATTACTTTCAGTTGACACACCCTGTATCTTAGAACTAGGCCAAGAGACACGAATAACAAACAAAACACAAATCTTTATTAAAACTCTTGATCCATTACTGTTCCAACTTAGGTTACTTAATCTGAAGACGCTGAGATTTTCTAGGAAATAAACTTTCTTTGTCCAAGATTATATTATTTATCTTGCTGCTAATTACATGTATTTTTTTATATATTTTTGCCCCACGCTTGATACAGAAAGCGGTACTCTTGGTCACGGTTCGTATTGTCAGGAGCTCCCTTTTTCTGAAGCCCTGACCGGGCTACTATTTTTAAGTGTTTTTTTGTATTATTTATTTGATAGGAAATATGGAAATATAATAACAATATGCATACGAATCAATAAACGAATAATGGACAACAATATTAATACAAATAATTATCATCATCATAATATTTATCAAAGTTATGATGACGAATAACTACCGGAGATTTATTGTGAAGGATGGCACGGTTGACATATGTCGGGCATGCCACCGTCCGGGTGAATCAATTCGACACATTATCTCCGGTTGTTCTCGTCTAGCTAACGGAGAGTACTTGCATAGACACAACCTTGTAGCCAGGATTATTCATCAGCAACTTGCTCTAAAATATAGCCTTGTGGAATCGGAAGTGCCGTACTACAGGTATGAGCCCGACCCAGTTCTCGAACATGGCAATATCACATTGTACTGGGATCGATCCATCATCACTGACAGGACTATTGTTGCCAACAAGCCTGATATAGTGGTGGTGGATCGATCAGAGCGGCGCGCAATGATTGTTGACATAACAGTCCCGCATGATGAGAACCTCGTGAAAGCCGAGAAAGATAAGCAAATCAAGTATATTGACTTGGCTCGCGAGGTTGTCGACATGTGGGATGTGGACTCAGCGATCATTGTGCCGATAGTCGTATCTGCCAATGGCTTAATTGCCAAGAGCCTCGACCAACACCTGAGGAGGCTCTCGTTAGGCAGCTGGATCAAGGGCTTGATACAGAAAGCGGTGCTCCTGGACACGGCTCGTATTGTTAGGAGGTTCCTTTCTCTGGAGCCCTGACCGCCGGTAGCTTGGACCCTGTTCCCGATACCGGTGGGCTACTATTTTTACATTTTTAAATGTTTTTTATTTTTTGTTTTTAAGAAATATTTAAAAATTTAATTATATGTATAGAAAACAATAAATGGACGAAATCATCATCATCATCTTTTTATTCTTATTCCATGTTACAAGGATCTTATTTGTTGAATAGATACAAATTAAAAATATTATATTGTCAAATCTCATAAATATTACAACTATATTGTCGGTTTATTGAAGTGTTTCCTTTTTTAATTAAAAAAGCCTGAAACTTCCTTCCGCTTCACTGCCACTTCCAAATGTTTTTGCTGGGAAGAAGAACTGGCGAAACAAACTTCCCAGCAACCTATCTGTCAGGTTACGTTACGTTGAGAACCAGATTTTATACTTCATTTATTACAAGGTAAATTTAAGAAATAAATAATTTATTGTCACATGTCAGCTGGCAGACACCATTTTTTTCTTTTTTTAAAAACGTTGCCCCACACTAGGAATTTCTTCTGTATCGTAGGTGCGTTTACAAACAGTTAAACTCACATACACAAACAGCCAGACCTGAAACAACTATTTGTAGGCCATAAAAATATTTGTTTCGTGCGGGAATCGAACCGGCAACACGTAGCGCAGCAGTCAATCGTCAAGCCACTGCGCCAACCGTGCCGTCAAAAAGTAAATGTACAAACAAACATTTATTTATCCTATTCTAATTAAATTTCATTGTTTCAGAAAGGAAAACTCTCCTGCATCCGCACCGAATCCGAATCTGGATCAGACAAAATGTCCTTACGACAATCAGCCTCCAAGCAGACTTCAAAAAACTCTACACAACCAAGCGACTGCTCATCACAAGACCACAAATGCCCTTGCTGCTTCAAACCAGAAAAGAAAAAGAAATACAGGTGTAAGGAAAAAGAATCAAGATTCTACAATAACGATGTAACATTCAAAGCTAACTTTAAAAATAAAAATACAATGAGAAGAACTCATTCGATGAAAGAACATGTGGAGAATAATCGCGTGTCTTCGTTACGGAGAGAAACGAAAACCGCACAGACTCTGAGTTTGGTAGTAGGTGGTTTTGTTGCTTGCTGGCTTCCATTCTTCCTTTACTACCTTCTCACTCCTTTCATACCAAGTAATTACGTGAATCCCGTTCTAATGTACATACTGACGTGGTTAGGGTGGTTCAATTCTGCAATAAATCCTTTTATATACGCATTTTATTCGCCTGATTTCAGAGTAGCGTTCTGGAGGCTTACAATAAAAAAATGTAAGAGAAATAAACGTTAAGGAAGTTAGTTATTTTTCACGTTGTAATATGTACTCAGACGCCTGCACATCAAGCTACTACAATCAGTCAGATTTCCGACTTTATTTCTAAAGCATTAGGATCAAGGTTCATTGGGAAAAATTGATAGTTTCGGGTAGCTTGATTTGCTGGCGTCTGTACTTGCGTAGTGTATTGTTCTGAATAAATGGGAATCAGCAACTGGTTTATATCCCCGAAATAGACTGATAAGTTTCGTTTGCGTCTATTGTACAGTCGATACTCGATTCTGACTCAACAAGATAAGCTTTACATTTATTTGCAGTGACTTTTTTACTTTTTATCTTTGTAATACGGATACGTAAATCGCAAACATCTTTTCTTATAGTATTTGCTTTATTCTTTGAGTTGCTTCGTCAGATCTCTGTTTTATGAATCCATTGGAAAGACGTTTCTTGCTCTCTCTAGTTTCATTTTTGTAGTTGGTTTTTTACTATTTCCTGGTTCATTTGGTACTTACTCAGCTTGGATACCGCCATTTTGAATACGAGTAATAAAATGGTAGTAAGATAGTTCACTGTGATATGAGGTTTTATATTGCGAAGGTTATTAACCTCCTACGTAAAGTTAGAAATTGCCAAAATTGTTTGGGCATCGTAAAATGTTTTTGTTGCTGTTGGTATGATGTTTTGTGAATTATTTTAATTGTTTGGAGTTTCTGCTCACCTTTTTATGTTTCATTTGTAAACTCTTTTCGGTTATGAATTGAATTGCTAATAGATTTGGTTTTTTTTTGTGTTGATATTAAAAAGATATTATTACGAACGAAACAATTAAATTGACTAAGTGAATGAATTATATTGCTATTAAAACCGAATACTTCTAAGTTTTTCTTACGAGACAAACATTTGAGTACAAAAACAGTTGGACAATACTGAAGTACACAGTAGACCTTATCATAATACATTGAACTAAACCTGATCTAGCCTAGTGCAAAGTTTTGTTTTTTTTTTACCAGATTATAACTGTCCCACTACTGGGCAAAGGCTTCTTCTCATACAGAGAAGGCAAGACGGTTTGCGATTTCAAAACATGGACTTTATTAATATAAGTCCTTTTTCTCCTTCACTGACGTCTGTGATGTCCAAGGTAAACTTAGAAAAGTACATTTAAATTGAAAAACTTACATCGGTACTTGCCTGAATTGAACCCTAAACCTCTTGCATGAGAGGCGAGGCCTTAACCTCTGGGCCACGACATTATAAGAGGCCAATTTATCCGGGGTTGCGGGTTGTTCGAAAGAGATACCGCGGCCCCGGAACGTAAAGGGCAATAGAAAGAACATGGGTGGGTTTAAGTCAGTACAAGCCTGACACTCCCCCCTGCTCCGCCCAGAGCGGGGGAAGCTATTTGATGATTTCCCACTCAAAAAAAAGAGGCCAATTTATCAGGTTTTTTTACCAGTGACGTGTGGTCTAGCGTCGTTGCCATTATTTAGATAAATATGTCACAAACACAAAACTTGCAAATTATAATATATTCTTTACACTTAACTCGGCTGTATTATGGACCTCAAATCACGGTGGATTTATCTACAAAACCAGAAAAACCTTTTAGGTTGCTCACTAAGAAATATGCTTGTCTGAAGACTATCAAATTTATTAAAATTATGCTGTAGAATTATGGTGATAATTTTGTTACCGTTATGGATAGAGCTTTGTGTTTAGTTTTCAGATTTATTTCTTAAAGGCTAATGAATAATAATTGCTTATTGTTATGTTTTACGAGCCGCACAAATTGATTAAGAGTTAGCTCATACTTGGCTCACATAATAATGTAAATGTGATTGAATTCCTTGATTATGTACGATAATAGCATTGAATATCAAATAGTAATTGTTATACAAACTTCAGTTTATGTTAGGGCTATGTAGTATAAATGTCTCATTATATTTATTTTGCACTGGAATTTCTTGCTAAAATCACACTATCAAGTTGAGGCTGATTTATTGAAGTTATTCGGAAGTTCTTAATAAACATAATAACTATAATAATTGTAAATTGAATGAAATGTAATTAGGATAACACAAAATGCTCTGTAAAAAAAAAAAAATTGTACAACAACAATAATGATATCATCTATATATACTAAGTCATTCATCACTAGCTTATATCGATCTCATAGGTGTAGAATAAAAGTTATATTAATATTGCGTAGCAAAGTTTCATTCCTATTCATATTCTGTAACATAATAATCATAACATTTTGTTTTACTGTTTAAATCATATTTTGTATAAGTAATAAATATAGCTGATAAAAGCCTTCGATTAACTCGAGTCCTAGAATGCCTAGAAAATAAATGGATTTATTTCAAAACCCATTTCCGTTGTGACTGGAAAACATCTATAAGATAAATGATGTGAATTTGCTTTCCAAATAGTTTGTTTAGCTCTTTAGGCGTAGACTTTTATTTATTACCAAATAATACGGTGGAAACCGTTTTAGTTCTGAAATAAAATATTATAAACATTGAACACTGCTTCATTAAACTATAATCAAATCAAATCTGCTTCTTAGAACTATAGTCTTTCTATACATTGATTTCATCGAAAGACAGATATTTTCGGAAGAAACAAATGAGCATTAATAAATGAAAATTAACATTTTAATTAAGAACGCTATCCAAAGACATTCCTCATTTAATAACTTAAGACAATCTTCATTGAGATCATTAGTGAAAATACAAAACTCGACATTTATATCAAAAGCTGCTTATACTAACGAGAAGTGGGTAACTCATTAATCATTAATGAAGACAGCTTTTGCGCAAAATGGACACTTGTACAAGGAAAATAATTAATCAATTAATGATACTGACTCGAAATGGTTCAACTTTACAGCGCAGAACCTCTTCTTATAAAATATGGCAAGAGTATCGATTACTGTTATTGCATACTTGCATTACTTAATGTTAAACATTACTAGCTTTTGCCCGCGGCTTCGCTCGCATTTAATTCGTGGTAACACAGTTCCCCTTTCCTGATTTGCAGGTACCTGCTACCTGTAGTTTTTGCCCTTGCGCCTTATTTATTGTAATTACAAAGCTAAGTTTTCCCTTTTTTTCCCTCTTTCTCCCTCATTTCTCACTTTAAAAAAATATTAGCCTATGTCCGTCTCCAGGGTCCCAAATATCTCTGTACCAAAATTCATCAAAATCCGTTTAGCCATTTAGGCGTGAAGACGTAACAAACAAACTCACTTTCGCTTTTATAATATTAGTAAGGATTTTCCATCTCAGGTCATTAATTCCAGGATCTTTTTGCACCGTAAACTAATTTGTTTCTTCTACTCATACCAGCGCCCCTACCTTGCACGACAAATATTGAGGTTTGTTCGCTTCATTATTTTGTTTAGTCCAGCACATCTTAATCCGTAATTGAAAGAACAAAAAAATCTACTGGCTAATATCAAACGGCTTTTAATATTACCCTGCAAAGGCTTGATAGTAAAATCATAAGCGTCAACTTGAGAACTTCTTCCTTTTTCATCGACTAAAATAATAAAAACTCTCTAGGGAAGGGAAGTCTCCAACATTTATGAATTCAAGTTAATATTATGCAAAGTAAATTCATCTTCTTTTTGTTGTCTCATTTAAATCGTTTTTGCACGAAATGAGGACTTCAAATTATTTTATGACAGTACTGTTTTGCTGAAAATGTTCAATCGAAAACGTTTTAAAGTTTTAAATGGTAATAAAATTGGAACGTAACTGAAAAACGTGATGAAATTGCTTTTTAATTTCGAATAAAACATAATGAAATATTTAAATGGCTGATTGATTGATGAATTCTGAAAAAAATGTAGCAACCATTAATTGAGTTCAATTTGTCCCAGCCAAGTTAGAAACGTACAATAAAATACCAAGAATCAGAACAATATTAATACCAGGCTCTTAAAGTAAATAATTCAAGTACCAAAATGACCACCACATAAATTGTGAACAAGCGAATTTTACTAAATAACCCTTGTATTTCCACGAAACTCCCATTAGCGGTGGAAAGCACTTAATTAGCTTTTGAAACAATATATAGAATGCTTTATAGCAGGAAAGTAATAAAGAATATTGTTGTAAAAGAAGTGTACGCAAAAAATTAAGATTAATTTTACAGAAATGTTGGATATTATTCCGGAAAACGTGACTGTAGTCGTTGAGGGGAATATGTCGTAAAATGAACTAATTGTTGCACGTTTTTCTTTTTGAAATTAAGCATTCGTAATTTTTTACGGTCTGTCAAGTAAATTATGTATAGGTTTTGTTTTATTTGAGATACTGATCGTAATATATTACTTTTCAATGTAGTTGTTTATTCATTGTTTTTTTCTTTCCAAACACATTTGAACTTTTAACAAATTGGTTCATTTTTGAAATTGATTATTTGGATTGAACGTAAGAAAAATGAGTTGAAGTCAATGCTTGTTCTCAATGTTTTTCTTTGGATACAAACATAAAACTGATACTAATTAACTTAAAGACACTCGTGGGGGAAAACAAAGAAGTTGCCTACGTGCGATAATGAATGATAGAAATATATGGAAAAAGAAGCACACACAAAAACATGTATGTAACAATTACCCATGTTTGCAAAAATAAATGATTTAATTTATTTGTGTCTAATCAATATTTTTATCATGTACGAGCTATCTCATATACATAGGTAACTCGCTCCCAGGAAAAATAAAAGAAGTAATTTCCTGAGCTGATTTTAAAGGATGTAAGCCAACTCTTCATGAAGCCGTCAATGTTCTGTACATCCTTACCGATATTATAAAAGCGAAAGTGAGTTTATTTGTTTGTTACGTCTTCACGCCTAAATGGCTAAACCGATTTTGATGAATTTTGATACAGAGATAGTTGGGACCTTGGCTAATTTATTTAGTTTTTAAGTTAGGAATGTGGGAGAAAGAGGGAAGAAAAGAGAAATCTTAGCTTTACTATTTTAATAAATAAGGCGCAAGCGCAATAACTACAGGTAGCTGCAAATCAAGAAAGGAGAACTGGGTCACCCCGATTTTAACGCTAGCAAAGCCGCGGGCAAAAGCTAGTCAAATAATATTGTTGAGAAACGATTTTTTTGGGGTAAAAAAAATTACGAAAGTGTGTACACTAACGCGCCGTCGTCGACAAGGCCTGTCTTCAATAAACGGACGGACGGTGAGCTACCCATTGCTCACCACCCACAGGCCTGCATCTACGGTGGCCGGGAGTCGTCTCGCGGCGTCCGACGCCCGGGGCGTCTCCCGTACTTTTACACCTTTATATCTGGAATAAAAGGTCTGATTCCAATAAAAGTATTTATAGCAAAATCAATAACAACCTAAATACCACAGACACAGAAGGAATTTGGAATTGTGTCAAGTTTAGCTCGGCATGATAGCCACATCGTAAAATTGTACGAATTCCACAAATACAATAATATTATATTGATCTTATCTACATATAATTTGAGAGAGATTTTGTATGTTTTTTTTTTACTTTATATAAGTTTTCCTTTTTTATAGAAGAGTGGAGTCTCCCTTTGTAAACTGAAGCATCAATAACCATAAACTTAAAAAACAAAACATAAAACTTTAAAATGTAAAAAAAAAAACTTTACCAACTAACCAAACATTTTTATGTCATCTTTTTGCCCTTGTTCTACGTGAGGACCGCAACACGCAATGAATTAAAAAATCTGGAAAATGCGAATAAATGAAACTAAATCACGTTCATTTAGACAAGTCATTTATTACTTAGAAAAAATGTTTCAGGCAATGACCTAAATTCCTCGAAAATTAAACTTTACTTTAACGCTCTTGTTACATAAATGGCGCAAAAGCATTAATTTCACTTGACAGTTAGATGATTTGCAAAAACAACGGATTTTTGATTTACGACTCTCTTTTCTTTTGTAAAAGAACTGTGAAAAAATTGATGGCTTAAGGTGGTATTAATTGTTATAAATCGAGGTCGTTTTGTTTTGTAGTATGACGACACGGTTGACGCAGTGGCAGAGCGATAGACTACTGCGCTGCGTGTCGCGGGTTTGAACTCCGCACGGAACAAATATTTGTATGGCCTAGCGATGGTTGTTCCAGGTCTGGCTGTTTGTGTATGTGAGTTTAAATGTTTGTAAGCGCACCCACGATACAGGAGAAATTCAATTTTGTGGGGCAAAGTGTTTTTAAGTGTTTTAAGAAAAATGATTTTACAGTGCCGTACCACAAAAAGAAAAAACTGACTGCTAATACTCCTTTATTGTCCGTGTCACTGTCTATCTGTCTAGACCCTTCATCTCAGGTACACGTGGCTGTATAAAGTTGAAATTATAACCATACTAGCTTTTGCCCGCGGCTTCGCTCGCGTTAAATTCGGGGTAACACAGTTCCCCTTTCCTGATTTGCAGGTACCTGCTACCTGCAGTTTTTGCCCTTGCGCCTTATTGATTTGTAATAGCAACGCTAAGTTTTCTCCGTCTCCTGGTTCCCAACTATCTCTGTACCAAAATTCATCAAAAGCGGTTTAGCCATTAAAGCGTGATGAGGTAACAAACAAACAAACAAACTCACTTTCGCTTTTATAATATTAGTAAGGATACTTACTCAAGTCTGACGCGGTCAAAAGATATGGCTGTTTAAATCGCAAGCTTGTACGGAATGCACTTGGCCGGTTATGCATGACGAATTCATCATTTCAACCCTCTAAGTTCATACAATCCTGTTGAACGACTATATTTCATGCAAATGTCATTCAATCTAATTATTTTGACTCTGTTAAGCCCTTTTTGCCAATCATAATTTAATCAACACTCAACACTGATGTGCGAATTGCAAAAAAAAAACGCTTTTACCTTAAAGCTAATTTCCAGCAAAATAATTCGTTAAGGCGCTGTACAAAGCAAACACTTCGTCAAACGTCGAGATTTTCGTCGCAAAGTTAGCCGTATCTGTACATGCCACTAGCCAAAAAAAAAACCGTATATAGTTCAATACATAAAGTAAAGACTTAAACAAAATCAGTTTACAAAAGTGGTCTAGTACTACGAAAAAAAAAATGTTTAAATAGACCAAGAAAAAAAATTTTTCGTCTCGAAATTCTCAATTTTTTCAGCGACAACCATCATATTTTTTATATCTATAACAAAGGAAATTTTATAGACTAAAGAGATATCTAAAATTTTTCAAACACAGAACTGTATTTTTTTTTATATTCAATTAAAACTGCAAAATGACCTACATTTTGGCGGACATGATATTCAAATAAAATCAAACACCGAAATATTTTCTACCTTATTTTTATTCTTTCGATGCAGTACTGTCGTGTACTTGTGTCAGACCATGCCCAGTAGGCAGCTAGCCTCACATCCGCGAATACCTAAAGATTAGCTTGTTACCGCGCCTTAAACAATAGTACAATCTAATTGTATTGATGCGAAACAAATTAAGGGGAAACAACACAACCCTTTGATGTGTGAAACTTTAATCAACGTGAACGCGACATTTTGTTCGTCATTGGCAATTCCTGTGGCTTTTTTCGTGAAATGAAACAAACGGTGTGACAGAAATGGCTGCCATTTTGTTTTTGAAGTAATTTACTTGATTGTATTTAAGTAATAAAGGGGAAAATACTCTCATACAATCAAAGGGTTATTTTAACTTTACTCTCTTTTTGAACTTCGGTATAGTCGGCTATAAATCCTTACTATGTATAATATTATAAAAGCGAAAGTGAGTTTGTTTGTTTCGTCTTCACGCCTAAATGGCTAACCCATTTTGATGGATTTTGGTACAGAGATAGTTGAGACCCTGGGGACGGACATAGGCTATTTTTTTTTAAATGATTGAGATATGAGGGAGAAAGAGGGGAGTAAAGGGAAAACTTAGCATTGCTATTACAATAAAGAAGGTGCAAGGGCAAAAACTACAGGTAGCAGGTACCTGTAAATCAGGAAAGGGGAACTGTGTTACCCCGAATTTAACGCTAGCAATTCCACGGATAAAAACTAGTATGTCTATAAAACGCTGTAGGTTTTCAGTGTGGATTGTCTCAAGTTATACAGGGTCATCGACGAATCAACAAATAAAAACGGGCGCCGAGGCTTCCGTACATCCTTTTTTTTTTTTTTTTTAATTTATTTATTTATTTTTTTTTTTTTGGGGTGGGAAATCATCCAATGACTTCCCCCGCTCTGGGCGGAGCGGGGGGGCATGTCAGACTTGTACTGACTAAAACCCACCCATGTTCCTTCTATTGCCCTTTACGTTCCGGGGCCGCGGTATCTCTTTCGAACAACCCGCAACCCCGGCAGGTTCCGTACATCCTTGCGACATAAACGGAGAAACCATTTAATCAAAAAACGCTGCCCGCACTAGGAATTTCTCCTGTATTGTAGGTGCGTTTACAAACATTTAAACTCACAAACACAAACAGCCAGACCGGGAAAAACTATCTTTAGGACATACAAACATTTGCTCCGTGCGGGAATCGAACCCGCGACTCGCCGCGCAGCAGTCGATCGCTCAGCCACTGCGCCAACCGTGCCGTCAATCGAAAGTTTATGGTTCCAAAGGGTTCCTATATGAATTTCATCTATATTGCTTGAGTAATTTATGAGTCATCTTATACAACATATATTTTTTCTTCTAATGTATTTGGACGATATGCTAATATCTCTAAGCAGCAATGGAAAATGAATGTTTGATAAGAATGTTTGAAGATATAGTAACTTGAACAAATTCTTTGTTTTTATTAAAAGTCGTTTTTTTTTTCAAAAGAGTTTTTGTAATTTCATCAATATCTATATGATTGTATAAAAGATTATACGTTTGCTATTTTCTTACGTATTTTTCTGACCTATGAAGAAAGCAAACGTCAAGTTTTAGTTGCCTTTCATGGGCCATCTCAATTAACTGCTCTTTAAAAAACTTTCATACTCATCACTACATAGTAAAAAACAAAGTCGCTTTCTCTGTCCCTATGTCCCTTTGTATGCTTAAATCTTTAAAACTACGCAACGGATTTTGATGCGGTTTTTAGTAATAGATAGAGTGGAATTCTTAAGGAAGGTTTTAGTATATAATTTGTTAAGTTTTTGTATTTATTTCTGTGTACATTAACTATATTTGTTGAAGATGTCGGCAAAAAGTATGCTGTCTGGGAGCTTTCAACGAAAACGCTGCCTAAACCCTTTAAGATATAACAAAATAATGTATGGTGTAATTGTGTATCTTATATAGGTCCACAGAAAAGTCAGCGGTGACATATGTCTATATCTTAAGGATAACATACTATATCCATTTTAATACTTTAACAAATGGGCAATTATAAAGCGCTAACTTGGAAAGCTATTTACACAAATACAGTATTAATCCTTATCATTTTAAATATGTTGGTTGGTATGAACATTTCATGAAGATTATTTTTTCCTTTTACATCATGCAGATTAAATAAATACTTTAGGAGATATAGCAAAATCAAAATAACGCGCAACAAAATTAATTTCATGTCGCCGTGACTAGGCTGGCCCGCGCGGGCGCGGTGTAGGGAACAAGTCGCTCATCGCTGAGTGCGCGACCCGAACACGGGCAGACGCGTGAGCACAGAGTACGTTGAGTTGACACGTTCCTTACAAAAAAAGAATTCAAATCCTTTATTTGTGAACATATAGGTACAATAAGATCTAATTACATAAAATGTAATAAAACATAGGTTTTATGAAGTTTCATAATACATACCTATTAGTTAGATTCGTACCATTACCTATGGACGGACGGACAGCGAAGACTTAGTAATAGAGTTTTTACCCATTGAGGACGTAACCTTAAAAATGAGACGTACCTAATTTTATTTATACTTCGATTTTGTTATTTTTGCTATAGGCTGCTTTTTATCAACACACCACGCGGGCGAAGCCGCGGGCGGAAGCTAGTACATATAATAAATGCAAGCAAAATGACTCTGTCTGTCACCTTTACACGCCCAACAGCTGTACGATTTTCGAAATTTGGTAAACCGGCAGACCAGGAACTGACTTAGCAGTTCCGGCCTGTTTGCCAAAATGGCCGTTCTCAAAACGTCGAAAACCGACTTAGGATAGTTGACACTCTCGTAAAAACGGATTTCGACAAACGAATCATTTCATCTAGTCATTATAATTTAGACTAAGATTGTAAGATATTAATTTGTATTAGGCAATTAATAATAATAAAGTATACGTAAGTAGTCGTTTAGGACTACGAATTTTGTGATAAAACATCTCAAAAATAAAGAGTTTTAATGAAAAAAGTTTTTTTTATTAATATTCTACCTCACATAACCTTCAAAAAAGTAGTCGATGATAACGCGACTACTGACTGGTAGGAATGGACGAAAAAAAAACAAGGAGTTTTCGGACCTCAAGCAACATGGGACAAGGTCAGGAAAATCACCGCGGGAGACGACTCCCGGCCACCATAGGCGCGGGTCTGTGGACGGGGAACAATAAGCTCACTGTCCGTCCGTCTAGTGATGACAGGCCGTGTCGATGACGCGTTCTAGTTCCACGTGCGCCTCTACGAGATGTCAGAAAAGCAGAGGGGCCTGTCAAGGCCACTGCCTACCGGGGTTGGTCGAGACAGATACCGCGGCCCTGGAACACAAAGGGCAAAAGCAACATGGATGGGTTTTAGACAGTAATACAGTGAACAACAAGTGGCTGAGTGGCGCTTACCATCTCTCCGCAGGGTTTACTGTCACAAAGGTCGCTACTTTGACTCCGCCCGTAGTGGGAACGAGCTGTATATTATGTTTGAATGACATAATTTCAAACATGTAACTTACAAACTTACACACACTCACGCAATTACCCACACTCATAATCACACTCGCAAACGTCACACAAGTGCGCTACTTTTTGTATGTTAATTTTGTTTTTATTTTATTTTTTACTAGCTTTTGCCCGCGGCTTCGCTCGCGTTAAATTCGGTAGCGCCTTATTGATTTGTAATAGCAACGCTAAGTTTTCCCGTTTCTTCCCTCTTTCGCCCTCATATCCCACTCTTTTTTAATAAATAATAGCCTATGTCCGTCTCCTGGTTCCCAACTATCTCTGTACCAAAATTCATCTAAATCGGTTCAGCCATTAAAGCGTGAAGAGGTAACAAACAAACAAACAAACAAACTCACTTTCGCTTTTATAATATTAGTAAGGATTTTTTTGTGTTTTTTCCTTAACTTTGTGTTCAATTGCATACACGGTTGTGAAGTCGGAAGAGCGGAGTCACCTAACACAAGCATCTCCTTGCTTAAAAGGTGTTCTCCAAAACATGTTAAAGTACTGTATAATTGAAATAAACCTTCTTTTTATCCGAAGTCAAAAGGCTGTTTACCATTGATTGGCAGACAAACCTCGGGTAGCTCAGGGTAGGTATTCGCTACAAATGTGAAAATCCGGGTTGTCAATATCTTGATAAATCAATCAAAGTCTGTAAGTAATTATATAAAACATGAAATAAAATTGTAGCTGGTGCTTCAATTTATTTAGTTTTAGGGTTAGAAATAAGAACGTTTATTTTCTATAAAGATTTTTAGGATTCCGTACCCAAACGGTAAAACAGCACCCTATTACTAAGGCTCCGCTGTTAGCGCGTTCGTCCGTCTGTCTGTCTCTCATTAGGCTGTATCTGATAAACCGTGACAGTTAGACAGTTGAAATGTTAACAGATGATGTATTTCTGATGCCGATGCACACAATAATAACAGTATAAAATAAATATTTAAAAAAACTAGCTGGCGCCCGCGGCTACGCCCGCGTGAGATCGAAAACAAAAGTATCTTAAGTGCTATACCAGACTATAATCTACCTTTGTGCCAAATTTCACCAAGATCCATTCAACCGTTTTGACGTAAAAGAGTAACAAACATCCATACATCCTCACAAACATTCGCATTTATAATATTAGTAGGAATTAGGATGGTACGAAGTATTTCGTGCACGAAACCGACTCGCACTTGGCCGGTTTTTTAATTTAAGTTGTCAAAAAATATTAAGGCCCTTTAACTGGAACTAAAAAGCTTATTCAAATTTTAATGATGTTTGAAGAAAAAAACCTTTTTTGCTGAGGTAATTTAGTTTTTAAAAGGTTATCTGTAAAGTATCAAATTGTTTATTTAGGGTTTAATTGCCACCTGTCCAATCAGCCTGCTACTCACACTCCAGTTTACTAACTCATGCCCGCGGCTTTGGCTGTGTCAAGTTCGATAATTATCCTAGAGGATCGGGATCTATCGGGATCAAGAGTATTCTGTTCTAGATAGATAGTTTTTTTTTATTATGTACATACAAATTATAAGAATTACAAAACACAACTATTCTGTCACCCTATTTATAAGGTTGTCTTATCGCTAAAAGCGTTTTTTTCAAGACAAGCATATTTTAAACTTCGGCGGAGTGGGGGCATCGTCAGAATTGTACTGATAAAAACTCATCCATAGTCTTTCTATTGCCCTTCATGTTCCGAGGCCGCGGTATGTCATTCGAACAACCCGCAACCCCGGCAGGCGGTTTCAGGACTACCTTTGGATGGATTTAAGGGAGGAGGAGAGACAGTACTGTACTGTATTCTATGTTCTATAATCTAAGCTATGAACTATCTGCGTGCTAAATTTTATTTAATTCCGTTCCGTAAGTTTCCGTAAAATTAGTTTAAAGATTCTTTTATTTAATGTAGAAGAACATACATTGTTCACTTATCGAATAAATACATAATTAAGATAAAGTGAAGTCCAGTAAATATTACATGTTTTTTTTTATTTATATACATACAAAATTAACATTTGAAAATATTTCTTAATAAAAACATAAAAAAAAAACATTTAAAAATATGCTCCAGAGAAAGGAACCTCCTAACAATACGAGCCGTGTCCAAGCGTACTGCTCTCTGTCTCCCCGTCAAGCCCTTGATCCAGCTGCTTAACAAGAGGCTCTTAGCAACTAAGCCATTGGCTGTGCCGTGTCGACGGCGCGTTCGTGTTTCACGCGCGCCTCAAAGAGAGTCAGCAAAGCAGAGGGGCTTGCCAGGGCCTCTGCCTGCCGGGGTTGCGGGTTGTTCGAAAGAGATACCGCGGCCCCGGAACGTAAAGGGCAACTGAAGGAACATGGGTGGGTTTTAGTCAGCACAAGTCTGACATGCCCCCCCGCTCCGCCCAGAGCGGGGGAAGTCATTTGATGATTTCCCACCCGAAAAAAAAAAAGCCATTGGCTGTAACTTTTATTTTTATTATTAAAGTGGGGGTATGTTCGATGTCAATCTTCCGAGGGTTAATTAACAGTACTGTTTGAGTAACAATATATACAATATCAAAAAAGTCAAAAATCATCTATCCACATATTCTCACAAAATTCTCAACTCACAACCAAAACAAAAACATCATTAATCTTTCTTAAACTTTGAACATCCTTTTTTTTATTTTTCGGGTGGGAAATCATCTAATGACTTCCACCGCTCTGGGCGGAGCGGGGGGGGCATGTCAGACTTTTACTGACTAAAACCCACCCATGTTCCTTCAGTTGCCCTTTACGTTCCGGGGCCGCGGTATCTCTTTCGAACAACCCGCAATCCCGGCAGGCGGAGGCCCTGGCAAGCCCCTCTGCTTTGCTGACTCTCTTTGAGGCGCGCGTGAAACACGAACGCGCCGTCGACACAGCCTATCGTCAATAGACGGACAGACGGTGAGCTACCCTTTGCTCACCGTCCACAGGCCCGCATCTACGGTGGCCGGGAGTCGTCTCGCAGCGCCCAGCGCCTTGGGCGTCTCCCGCGGCGGCTGGGTTGGCCTGATGTTCTCTCCCTCAAACGCCCGGCCACCTCCTTTGCTAGCATTACTGCTTCGCAGAAGGTGGTGACCGCTTCCCATTCCCTCTCGCTCCGGACCATGGACTGAACCAGGGCCGGACGCGAGAGATCGCCGCCGCCGATCGCCTCTACGAGGGCACGGCGGTGCTCCGCCCAAGCTGGGCAGACCGCCACTGTGTGCTCCACCGTGTCCTCCGGGCGATCGTCACAACGGTGACACCCGGGCGTTTCCTCCCGCCCGATTATGTGCAGGAACCTCCCGAAACTGACTTTGAACATCCTTACTTTAATGTTATTAAAGCAAAAGTGAGTTTGTTTGTTTCGTCTTGACGCCTAAATGGCCAAACCGATTTTGATGAATTTTGGTACAGAGATGTTGGTTGTTGATATTAGTTGGGACATATTAGGCAATTTTTTAAATAAGTGTGAAAAGGGGGAGAAAGAGGGAAGAAAAGGGGAGAGAAAGATTTTTTTTTTTCGATCATCACGCAGTTTGAAGGTAGCTTTAGCCGAAAGCCACGCGGATGAAGTCGCGGGCGGAAGCTAGTGATTTTAATCCAAACAAGCCGTTTATATTATTTCGAAGCAACCACGCACTACCAACTCAATTTACATAATTCGTTTAGTTCCTTCTTAAGTATATAATTCCAAGACCCTGAAACACCTTTATGTGCCGTGCCCTTTGGCTTAAAAAAACAATGATGGGTTTTAGTCAAACTCGCCCACAGTAGGAAAGTTATTTGATGATTTTACATCCCGACGTACTTTGACATTTTACTAACAGCTCTTTGAAGAAACCTTACTTTTAAAAGACTTTTATATATTATTTTGTGTGAGTTAGACTGTTTTGTTACAAAGAAATACCTGAATTACTAAAAATAATCCTTACTAATAAATTATAAAAGCAAAGGTGAGTTTGTTTATTTGTTTGTTGGTTTGTTACGTCTTCACGCCTAAATGGCCAAACCGATTTTGATGAATTTTGGTATAGAAATGTTGGTTGTTGATTATTGGGAACATGGAGACGGACATTGGCATTTTTTTTAAATGAGATAAGGGGGAGAAAGAGGGAAGAAAAGGGGAGAGGAAGATATTTTTTTTCGATCATCACGCGGGTTAAAGTTAGCGCTAGCCCAAAGTAACTATGACACGCGGACGAAGTCGCGGGCATAAGCTAGTATTAAATGAACATAAAATTATGCTCACAGTCTTTTCAAGTAAATTTTTAAAACGTATCGTTGATACTTTTCGTGACCCAAGGCCTGGCTTTGTGAGTAATGGGTAGCTCACCGTCCGTCCGTCTATTGACGACCAGCCTTGTCGACGGCGCGTTGTGTTCCAGGCGCTCCTCAAAGAGATGTCAGCAAAGCAGAGGGGCCTGCGAGGGCCAACGCCTGCCGGGGTTGCGGGATGTTCGAAAGAGATATCGCGATCCCGGAACTATAATAATATACACCACCAACTACACATTACAACTACTGGATGAGCTTTTGAGGCATGGTAGGGTCTCGGGGAGTGATGTCTGGTTACCTATTTACACATTTCGAGATGAGACGTCTCGTTTAATAAAGCTTAATTAAGAGGAATTTAAAATTGTGTTGTCCAGTCAATTTTTTTTGCTGATATTTAATTTCTTCGACGTTTATTATTTCTCAAAAATAAGTCTCATTTTTTAAAAATAAGTTTGTGCTTTTACTTAAATAATTTATTGAAATAAACTAAAACATCAATTTAAAAAAAAAAGCGAAGAGCGTGTGTACAGACTTGCGACATCAAAACATAAAAAGCCATATCTTTTGAACGCGTAGACTTTGAGGGTTATTTTTTACAACACAAAGGGACCACAGACTTGAGTGAGTATACGGTTTTATTTTAAACTCGATAACTACAGGCGTTACCGAGATAAAGGGCCTTGACAGACAAATGGACAACAAACTGATCCGTTTATTTTCTTTTCAAGATTTCAAGAAGCTAAGCATCATCTGCGTTAATTTCTTCGTATTGTTGTATTTTGTGGATACATTAATGAATAAATAAATGATTGAAAACCGTGTTTTAAAACAGGGTTTGATGAACGGAGATAAAAACGACCCAGGTGAAATAACCTATCTGCTGACAAAACTGAAAATAAAAATCGAATCGGCGATTCTGATATTTTAACTAGATTTTTAGATCCTGTCAGTACTTTATTCAGACCTTTAAATGTTATGGTTCCGTACGCCAATAGGACCTTAGTCTAAGTCGACTAAGGTCCTATTGGCCTATCTACCCGGGCTATTCCTCATCAACTTAAGAAAGAAAGAAAATTGCGTTTATTCAGCATTATTAATAACAAAAAAAAACAGGAACACCTTAACATTAAAGTAAATAATGCCAAAAGAGCCTCATCTCAGCATAATGTCAGATGGCAACACAAGGCGGCCACCTTCCGGCCCTGGTTCAGTCCAAGGTCCGGAGCGAGAGGGAATGGGAAGCGGTCACCTCCTTCTGCGAAGCAATCATGCTAGCGAAAGAGGTGGCCGAGCGTTTGAGGGAGAGAACCTCAAACCAACCCAGCCGCCGCGGGGGACGCCCCGGGCGCCGGGCGCCGCGAGACGACTCCCGGCCACTGTAGATGCGGGCCTGTGGACGGTGAGCAATGGGTAGCTCACCGTCCGTCCGTTTATTGACGACAGGCCGTGTCGACCATGGTCCTTTAGCTTAGAGTATTCACATCGTAATATTATTTGGATGATTTACGAAGTCAAACGAAATCCTTTTGAATAGTGCAGGTTGAAAGCTTTTAAAATAAGTTGTATTATAATCTTGATAGTTTCATTCACATATTAGTAGATGGCACTGTCTTAAATTTTTCAAAAGAAACCGGGTGAAAGTGTAATCTGTTCCACGCTAGTTACCCAAGCGACAACAAAAAATAAATATATATTTTGTTCTGAGTTTTTAACGAGTTGCGCATTATCTTACGAATAGTATTTATAATATTTTGATATTTTATATAATTTAAACGTATAAATTACAAAAAAAACGTAATAAAAAGTTTTTTTTTTGGAATTTGTTAGTCTGGAACGTAATGTGTGATCATCATCTACCTAGCCTGGAACGTAATGTGTGATGACAGAAGAAAAAGTTCAAAACTTTTAATACTTATTTTTCTTTCTCCGAGTTAATGAATGCGCTCTTATTGTTTTGTGAATTTTACCGACGACTTGGCTTGCTTCATGGTTTTTGACGATTCTGCTTCCAGACTATAACCTGGCTAAGTTTTGGATTTCGACGATTCTGCCCTTTTCTGTTGTTGTTTCCTTGATCGTGTTTGTAAACATGAACGAGAAAAAGTGTTGTGTGCTGATACTGATTATGGTGACAAAATTCAAATTAGCCTATAATTATTGTAAAAAATATTAAAATAAAGTTTGTAATTTATCTAGGCTAGTGTTTTGTTTGATTAAACTTTTTTATTCAATTTAATATGCATGTTGCAAAGATAATTTCTAATTAAAAAAAAAAACATAAGTAACATGCAAATTAGCTTTTCCCAAACATGATTCTACAGTAATTAAGTAACAAAATAATAATTATAAAACATACAAGCGCTGTGTAGGTAAACTAGCTATAGCGCATTGTTGTATTCACAGACCATCAGAGGGCGCTGTACGGTAGCATTGTTGAGTGACGTCTCTATCTCAGTATATAAAATGTACTCTGTGGTGTCGACGGCGCGATAGTGTTTCACGCGCGCCTCAAAGAGATGTCAGCAAAGCAGAGGGGCATGCCAGGGCCACCGCCTGCCGGGGTTGCGGGTTGTTCGAAAGAAATACCGCAGCCCCGGAACATAAAGGGCAATAAAAGGAAAATGGGTAGGTTATAGTCAGTACAAGTCTGACACTTCCGGGAACTGGGAAGTTACTTGATGGTTTCCCATCGATAAAGAAAAGGCGGCCACCTGACACTGATTTTCAGCTGCAGCCCGCGAGTGCCATACGCTCGAAAATATAAACAAACACGTACTAAACGACTCGTATAAAAGTCAGAATTAAAAACAGTAATCAAATTGAATCCTACTTAATATTATTTATTATCATACTATATCCTATTCTGCTAATATTATAAATGCGAATGTTTCTGAGGATGGATGTATGGATGTTTGTTACTCTTTCACATCAAAACGGCTGAACGGATCTTGATAAAATTTGGCACAGAGGTAGATTATAGTCTGGGATAACACATAGGATACTTTCTTTTCGATATCACGCTGCGAAGCCGCGGGCACCAGCTAGTATAACTATAACTTCCCCCGCTCTAGGCGGAATAGGGAGGACTGTCAGACTTTTACTGGCTGAAACCTACCCATGATCTTTTTTTTGCCCTTTATGTTCCGGGGCCGCAGTATCTGTTTCGAACAACCCGCAACCCTGGCAAGCGGTGAAATTTCAGACCCCTCTGTTACAGAAAACCCTTATTACACAAGCCCAACTCGACCTTAACCAATTTTATTCAATGCTCTCATTTCTCCAAACAGTCGATTTTAGTCCTTAAGTATTTTCTAGCTCAGCAATTTTTATCCCTCGGCTTTTTAAACATCAAACGTTTTTGGAACAAGATCTTGAGTGGCAGAAAGATCTTGTAATTTAGCTTTAGCCACGGTAAGGACTTATTAACGTCTTTATGATAGGGCTCTTTATAAAGAAAAGATTTTGTCATCGTTAACATTTAGAAGGTGGATTTTTGTTAAAGAAAATCGGTATTTAAAGACTGCCATGTAAGAGTTATAGTTGCGTACTTGGTTCCGTACGAACATCATCATTCTACTCTTTATTTAATTCACTTTCTGTAGTTATTTTTCACGAACTAAATGATTATAAACTAGTTGTTTGGCGCCGTTTCACCCGCGTTTTTAGTTCCTGCTTCGCTCCCGTGGGTAGTAGCGTGATGTTGTATAGTCTATGTTACTTTCTGATAATGTAGCTTCCTATTAATGAAAAAATGGTTAAAATCGGTCCAATAGTTTTCGAGCATATCCGATACAAATAAGCAAATGTTTGTTTGCTTGTTTGTATCTGTAGGTCATACAAATATTTGTTCCGTGCGGGGATTGAAACCACGACACGCAGCGTAGAAGTCGATCGCTCAGCCACTGCGCCAACCGTGCCGTCAACTATATGCTGGAATACTTCTATTCTTGTAACTAGGATCCCGTTTTTATCTATTTAGAATGGAACCCTAAAAACGAAAGGATTTTACCTTGAATTTTAACGGATAAGACGTATTGTGTTCTTGGATGAAAGAAAATGGGAGTACCTTGGAAAATGTTCTCTTTTGTCGTCCAAGCCGGTGAAGCATAGATCCTTGCGTTGCCTTATTTAGCGAATGACTTTTGAGTAATATTGAAGAGAACACTGGGTTTCTAATAATCGGATGTCTGTTAGATACCTTTTTTTTGAACTTCGAGTCTCAAACTTAGGTAAGTAAAAGACATGAATAATATTCTTTTTCTTTGCCGATGGAAATGCATCAAATAACTTCCCCCGTTCTGGGCAGCGCGGTGGGGAGTATCAGACTAGTACTAACTAAAACCCATCCATGTTCTTTCTATTGCCCTTTAAAAGAAAGAAAGAAAAACTTTTATTTGGGACTCGCACAAAACAAGTAAAACAATAACACAATGAAATAAAATAGTACAGACAAGGTTTACACTACGTTCCGGGGCCGCGGTATCTCTTTCGAAGAACCCGCAACCCGCAGGCGGTGGCTCTGGCAGGCCCCTCTGCTGCATCTCTTTAGGGCGCGCGTTTAACACTAACGCGTCGTCGTAATATCCTTAGAGATTGTGGTGGAGTATGATATTGTTTTTTTGTAATGGGAATTCATCAAATATCTTCTCCCGATCTGGGCGGAGCAGAAGGGAGTGTAAGACTTTTACTGGCTTTAACCCATCTATGTTCCTTCTTTTGCCCTTTGTGTTCCGGGACCGCGGTATCTCTTACTTTGTTTGTTTTGTTTACATACTTATAAAAGCAACAACCCTGTTCACCGGTATCGTGAACAGGGTCCAAGCTACCGGTTATAGCTCCAGAGAGAACTTACCAATAATAAGCGTGTCCAGGAGAACTATTTTCTGAATCAGCTGTTTAGCGATAGCTCCCTTAGGTATTGGACGAGGCTCTTGGCAATTAAGCCATCGGTTGAAAGGATTATCGGCACATTGATCGCTGAGTTCACACCCTTCATGTCGATGACCTTACGAGCCGAGCCAAGATACTTGATTTGAGAGAGTCTCGTCATGCGGGACCGTTATGTAAGGATCTTACTAAATAACGACAGTAATTACAAAAGATAATTTGCCTGTTGACTGCGACTGTTTGGTTTAAAAAACATATTTCTGTCCCTTTTTTTACGGATGGTAAATCATCAAAACAACTTCCCCCGCTCTGGGCGGAGCGGGGGGGAGTGTCAGGCTTGTACTGACTAAAACTCACCCATGTTCCTTCTATTGCCCTTAACGTTCCGGGGCCGCGGGATCTCTTTCGAACAACCCGCAACCCCGGCTGGCGGTGGCCCTGGCAGGCCCCTCTGCTTTGCTGACAACTCTTTTAGGCGCGCGTGGAACACTAACGCCCCGTTGACACGGCCTGTCGTCGATAGACGGTCGGACGGTGAGCTACCCGTCGTTCACCGTCCAAAAAGTTGTTTCTTAAAGGAAGAAAGAAAACATGTTTTTTCGGCACTTGCCCAGAGTACACACAACATTAAAGAAACTTAAATCTTAAAACAACAAAGAAAAAAAAACAAAGTTAATATTGTGTGTCTCACGGCTGCGCCAAATAGGCTCAGTTCAGCAAACTGCCGAGCAGCTAATGCTCGACGCTGGTTTTCAACTGGACCTGAGTTGTGATATGACGGATGTAACACAGTTCTGTAATTTGTGTTTTTGTGTATTTGAATAGGTACTTATATGTTTCTGTGAAACCATAAAAAGTAAAACAATATAATCGAATCGAAACTTGCCAGACAAAAAAAAAACTTTAAATAACTAGAGAAACGGGTTCGACGCATGATACGTCAATAAACTTGTTGCTCATGCTCACGTCTCATGCCTGTGAACGTGAGTTACACCCACACTAATTTATTAATCCGTGGACTTTGTCGTTCAATACGCTGCAATCTGCCGAGCGTACAATACAATTATATACCATTATAATACAATTTATTAGAAGTCAATGCATAGATTTACAGATGGGATGGCAATTGTGTGGGTACATACTTTAACCTCTAGAGCCCCAGCAGCACAAAAACGTGCCAGTAAACATGTATTACCGTTGAGCCCCGCTGGCACAAATTTGTGCCACCAAACCCCGACCGATTTAAAACTGTATTTGTAGTAAAGATAAGTCTTAAAATGAGATTACGCTTACGATAAGAGGCCGCCCGGCGGTGCTTGACGGATAGTTGACGTAAATAATAACGGTCCTTGAGAGTTTAACAAACTTTTTACACACGTAAAAGTGTTAACTTTTCCAATAAAGTGAAGCCAAATCCTTACTTCCTTACTAGTATTATAAAAGCGAAAGTGAGTTTGTTTGTTACCTCTTCACGCTTTAATGGCTAAACCGATTTTGATGAATTTTGGTACAGAGATAGTTGGGAACCAGGAGACGGACATAGGCTATATTTAAAAAAAAAGAGTGGGATATGAGGGAAGAAACGGGAAAACTTAGCGTTGCTATTACAAATCAATAAATCAAAAAAGCGCTACCGAATTTAACGCGAGCGAAGCCGCGGGCAAAAGCTAGTAATAAATATTATAAAAGCGAAAGTGAGTTTGTTTGTTACATATTATTAACCTATTATGATTCTGGTTAAGTGGCTATTTTAAACCCCCAGCTCATAAACGATATAGTCAAAAGAAATCTCTATTTGTTTCCAAATGTGATCTAAGAATATAAAGAGCCTTTTCGCCTACATTTTCCCAGAACCTGTTTACCGTAAATAGCGGTGCTTTTCGCCTTTTCATTTCGGTATTGTTATGTTGTCAACGCGAACCTATTGTTATAAAAATAAACGGAATCTTTATAGGGAGGATACTGACCGTCCCTTTAGGTACATGTTATTACAAAATTTTCGTATATAGAGGGTGTGTAAAGGATTCAATTATGCTTTTTTTTGTGTGTGTAGGTTGTAGAAGATGACTTTAAAATTAAAAAAAATAATTATGGTTGAAAGCCATAGAGTAGACGTGGCTTTTAAATATTTTTTTAATTTGTCTTTATAGTGTTCCGTATCTCCCGTATAGGGTCACTTTTTTATCTATCTGTCAAGGCCCTTTATCCCGGGAACGCGTGGAAGTATAAAGTTGAAATTAAAACCATATACTTGAAGTCTGTGGTCTCTTAAAGCTTTAAAAAAAGCAACCCTCTTAATCTCTACCTACAGTCAAGAGATATTGTCGCTTATGTCACTACTATATATACTTTTGCCGTGCATCACTCTTATCCAGCCTGTTGCTTGCTGTCCTCCCTCAGCGACGCCCTAAGCCGAGGCTCGTACCCCACAGGGGGTGCCCTTAGCGTGTAGTCGCTTAGTTTGTAAGTTTTTTCCCCTGGCTGGAGGTCTTAATTTTTAAGGCATCAAAAGCAGGCAAAAGTGCCCATCTGGCCTACTCGAATTTTTTTTTTCAATTTGGTAAAACAGCTTTATCTTCTGTAATTAAAATAATAGTTGTTATTCTAAATGGCCTAGAAAATAATTCAATTCTTGGTATACAATGTATAGTGTTTATATATAAACACTATACATTGTCCAATCCAATATTCTGTTTCTAAAATGTTCTCCATATTCCCCCAGCAAGTGAACCCCAGTTTTCAACAACCTGTATACCTTCTGGAAGTATATTTGATTTTATAGGGACACCAAATGTGATGGTGATTTCTGTTTTGCATTCCGCTGGCTTTTGTTTTTTGTCTATATTACATGTTGGCATCAAAGGGTTAATGTGTTCCGCAAACAAAAGGAAAGGGTTAACTTTGCACCATTCGACCGCTGATGAAATGTTGTCAATTTCGTCACGTAGGTAGGACATCTCTTGTCACCGTGATGCTAAGCTTATTGAGACCTTTGTTTTCAGTTGAGTTCGTCATTTTTAGAGATGACGGCACGGTTGGCGCAGTGGTTGAGCGATCGACTGCGCTGTGTGTGGCGGGTTCGATGCCCGCACGGAACAAATATTTGTAAGACCTGGTCTGGCTGTTTGTGTGAGTTTAAATGTTTGTCAAAGCACCCACGATACAAGGGTAATTCCTAGTGTGAGGCAACGTTTTATTAAAAAAAAGAAAGAGAAGACATTTATACTGTGGTTATTGACCCAATTTTTATATTTAAAAAAAAACTTAAAATGTTATAATGTGTGTGTTTGCTTTGCAGTTTAAGTATCATCGTAAAGGAAACATTCATGAAATGACATTTGATAATTTTACTGTAAATACCTCCCCTACCCCGTGTTATTCGTCGAGAACGTTATATTAAGTCATACTGTAAAACGGGACGTTTTATCCCAAAGAAAACAGAACTTGCGTGGAGTTACTAAATGGTGATGAGCAGAATGCTTGGTTTGACTGCTTCGTAAAGAGACTTTTTACATTTTCTTGTAAAAGAAAGGCTAGGCAGATGATGATGATAATGTATTGAACCGGTACGTGAAGGGCGGTAGAAGGAACATGGGTAGGTTTTAGTCAGCACAAGTCTGACACTCCCCCCAGCGGGAACAAGGGAACACGCAGAATCTAAAGGTATCGATAATTTTTTTATTTAGGGTGCGATTTTGAAGCTGTTCTCAGCTATTTTAGACATAACTAGGCTTTCGCTTAAGAACTGACCAATTTGCAACAAACTGCACGCGCCCTGAAAAAAAATCCCTTAGTCAACCCCACTTTTTAATACTACAGTGCTTTCACAAGTTTTTATGCCTTTTGACCGGGACTGTAGCTTCAACATTTTGCTTCTTGACATTCAAAAGTGCCTGTATTGGTTTAATTGAGCCGTGTAGATGGCGCTTTAGTGTTCCACGTGCGCCTAAAAGAGATGTCAGCAAAGCAGAGGGGCCTGTCAGGGCCACCGCCTGCCGGGGTTGCGGGTTGTTCGATAGAGATACCGCGGCCCCGGAATGTAAAGGGCAATAGAAGGAACATGGGTGGGTTTTAGTCAGTACAAGTCTGCAAGTAAGAGCGGGGGAAGTTATTTGATGATTTCCCATCCGCAAAAAAAATGGTCTAGTTGAAATAAATGCTTTTGAGTTTGAATTCATGACATAATGCATGATCAACTAAATAGAGAAGTGAGAGAGAGACGACCATTCTCATCGAAAACAAAGGCCATTGTATGTAGGGAGATGGCCCATTCCCACAGAGCCACAAATATAACCCTTATCTTAATGGCTTACAGTTATTGCAGTGTTCCAATTCTCTAAGTTAACTTTTATAAGGCACTTGAGGTTTTCGGGCCATTTACAGACTGTTACACTAAGATTTCAGACGTAGAGCAATTGAGAAATTAAATTGTGTGGTTTATTGTAGAACTAGTGTCACATCCCGGCTTTTGTACGGTTTTAATGTCATGGAGTTAAAAAAAAACAGAACTAGAATTCCACGGAGGAGCGGCTGTTTCCTGCACAAGCGTGCAGGAAACAGCCACTTGGAATATTCTATGGGTTTATGAAATAAAAGCCTTTATTGTTGAACTTATTTTAAACTAGCTTTTGCCCGCGGCATCGCTCGCGTTTAATTCGGGGTAACACAGTACCCCTTTCCTGATTTGCAGGTACCTGCTACCTGTAGATTTGCCTTTGCGCCTTATTTATTGTAATAGCAAAGCTAGGTTTTCCCTTTTCTTCCGATTTCCTCCCTCATTTGTCACTTTAAAAAAAAAAATGCCTATGTCCGTCTCCAGGGTCCAAACTATCTCTGTACCAAGATTTATCAAAATCATTTTAGCCATTAAGGCGTGAAGACGTAACAAACAAACAAACTCAATTTCACTATTAAAATTTTAGTTAGGATGTTAGTCCATTGAAAAGTTACATTTGGGGTTGCGTTTTTTAGAGGACGCAATTTCATTTTTTTGATGTGTAGGGGGGATCAGTGTAAAGCTAAAACCAAGTTTGTGGGGTCGCCACCCTTGTCCCACGGCCGCCATCTTGAAAATAAGGGTTGAAATGGTTTTTACGATATATCTCTTAAACTATTTATTTGATAAAAAAAAATTGTTTACATTTTTTGTTGCAAATTAAATTCTCTACAACTTTGGTCCAGTAACTTTTTGTCGTAAAACAATAAATAAAGAAGTTATAAGCGAAAATCTTCAGAAATTCGAGAAAAAAAATTATATTTTTTGATGTAACTTTTTTTTTATCATTTTACGAAAAAATGATATCTGACCATTTTTGTAGATAGTTTTTTTTAAGAAACAACTTTCATTCGCTTAATTTTTTCATTAAGTCAATAGCTAAGGTTTTACAGCGCTCCGAAGTCAGTACTATTTTTCAGTACTCTTAACTATACCTATATTATACGTGTGTGCTAATAATAATATTATTAAAAAATATTATTATTAAATAAAAAAAAACAATAACTGATGACATTTTATTTTTTATCATCAGTTATTGTTTCTTTTTATTTATTTACTTTGTTATTACCTATAATTTTTTTAATTATAATTTTTGCAATATTATTAAAAAATAATTATATGCTCTTTTTCACTCTTTAACAGGACTTAACAATTATTGATTTTTAAAATAATTTTAAATGTCATGGCTGTTACTGAGAATACTGTTCAGGTAGAAAATACCCAAGTGACCATGAGGGAACAAAAGAACAGCTGCCTGCTATTGTTATTATTATTCCTAACCTTTGTTATTGTAAGAATAGCTAATAATTTTTTTCTCGAATTTCTGAAGATTTTCGCTTATAACTTTTTTATTTATAGTTCTACGACAAAAAGTTACTGGACCAAAGTTGTAGAGAATTTAATTTGCAACAAAAAATGTTAACAATTTTTTTTTATCAAATAAATAGTTTAAGAGATATATCGTAAAAACCATTTCAACCCCTATTTTCAAGATGGCGGCCGTGGGACAAGAGTGGCGACCCCACAAACTTGGTTTTAGCTTTACACTGACCCCCTTTACACATCAAAAAATTAAAATTGCGTCCTCTAAAAAACGCAAGGTTAGGCCTAAAAAATGTAACATTTCAATGGACTATGTAGTAAACGCTTGTCATAGAAAATTTGCTATTATCTCTTCTTCCTATGTAAGGATATTACATCCTAGCCTGGATTCGATCTCCGGGTCGGAAAAAGTGTCATTGGGATTTTTACTAGCTTAGATGATGACAATAGGTTCGTGGTGACCCTGTTATAAGTGTGATAAAAAACCAACTTTCAAAAAATCACTAACGATGAAAAATAAATTGACTTTCGGAAAGTCGGTGGAAAAAAATCGATGAATCAAACTAAAGTCACTGACTTTTTATTTCAGCCATTTTAATTGTGGTATAATGGATTCTCATACGAGAAAAAGGTGGCCAGACGTTTGAGGGAGAGAACCTCAAACCAACAGAGCCGCCGCGGGAGACGCTTCGGGCGCCGCGAGGTGACTCCCGGCCACCGTAGATGCGAGTTTCTGGACGGTAAGCAATAGACTGCTCACCGTCCGTCCGTCTAGTGACGACAGGCCGCTTTCATGTTCCACGCCCGCCTCAAACAGATGTCAGCAAAGCAGAGGGCCTGTCAGGGCCACCACCTGCTGGGGTTGCGGGTTGTTTGAAAGAAATACCGCGGCTCCGAAACAAAAAGGACCAAAGAAGGAACATGGACTGGATTTAGCCAATAATAGTCTGACACTCCCCAGCAAATAAATTCTGGGTAATTTAATAGTCAATATCATAAATCCGATCTTGAGGTGGAAAAATAACAAAAGGGATCAAAAATCTATCTTTAGCAGAGGTTTCTAAAAAAAGAAAAATGGCTGTCAAAGTCAAAATTTTGTTAATATTTTAGGTCACTAGCCCGCGGCTTCGCCCACGTCATATCGAAAAATATCCTGTATTATTCCAGACTATAATCTACCTCTACCTCTACCAGGAGACGGACATAGGCTAATTTTTATTTAAAAAAAGTGGGATATGAGGGAGAACGAGGGAAGAAAAGGGAAAACTTAGCGTTGCTATTAGAAATCAATAAGGCGCAAGAGCAAAAACTGCAGGTAGCAGGTACTGTGTTATACCGAATTGAACGCGAGCGAAGCCGCGGGCAAAAGCTAGTAAGTTATATTTTTAAATAAATCATCATCATATCGGCTTAAGCTAAGTTGGGGCTGGCTTGCAGTATCACCGATTGCCTAGCTACCAGTACAAACAGTTTGAATGTCAAAAACAAAAATATGAAGATTCAGCTTTTAATGCTGATCTTAATTATGTAAGTCTTTAAACGATAGACAATATTGTTGCCCTCTGAATAAACCTATTTTCGTCTCAGTAAAACCAAAACTTTGAGAGATATGATCATTTTTTGTACACGCACAGAGAATAATATCAAAATGGCTGCCAAAAAAGCGGTGAAGTGAATTAGACCCAAGTGTGTATCGTAATAGTTTATTAAAACACTCGTTACATAAGTATCTAGAATATCGCTTGTCCATGACCGCACACATTGTATATTGCATGACTCTTTAACTCCTTTTGAATTCACTCAAGCAACAAGATAGCTATCAGTCAAGCCGACAGAGCAATGTGTCACATTCTAGGAGATCAACGTAATATAAACAATGTGGAATCTTGTAGATGCAGGGATCCTGACGTCATAGACTGCGGGGTGGGGTCTTAAAGACAGCGAAAAAATATACGAGGAAAGCGGGGCCCTATTTAATATAGCTGGTAAATATGCACCTCACATCATCATCTGCCTAGCCTTTTCCTAACTTTGTTGGGGTTGGTTTACATAATACCGGTATCCTACAATATAATATTATAAATGCAAATGTTTGTGAGGATAGATGGATGTATGGATGTTTGTTACTCTTTCACGTCAAAACGGCTGAACGGATCTTGATGAAATTTGGCACAGAGGTCAATTATAGTCTGGCAGGAATAACACATGGGCTACTTTTTTTTCGATATCCCGCGAGCGAAGCCGCAGGCGCCAGCTAGCATTACATAAAATTACTGCCTATCGTCCTCCACAACACAGTACTGGGTTATACGATATCTCTTGGTAAGACCATTTGTCAGACTTACGACACTGACTATCTGTAACGACTGTCAAAGATCTAACCGCTGGGATCAAAAGCTTAACGTGCTTTCCGAGGCACGGAGGAAACTGGGTATGTAACGGATCACCCATCTTCATACCAACCTAGGCAAGCGCGGTTTAACCTAAAGATCGACGCGAGCGGTTACTATTATTTGGCCACGAGTTCCTCGCCTAACACTTTAACGTAAATAAATAAGTCCCGGACAAGCAAGCCAGGTTATAAGTGAAAACCTTAGCTATTTGAAATCGAAAACCTTAACCAAATAGCTGAGGTTTTCACTTATAACCTAATAGGTTACCCTGAGGTAGGTTATCCTTTTAAATAAAGGGATTTTAATTCAAGACTAGACGACAAGCTCGACTTTAAAAGCGTTCATGATAATAGAAAGGTTTGTAGTCAGTTTTCTAGTTCCTCGAATCGACATTTAAGCTTCATTAAAAAGTAGTCCGTTTAAAAATCCATCTTAATATACTTTCTTGAAAACTGGCACTTATTGCACTACGATTGGGTTCAATGTACAATGTATTTCACACCCGTGATTTTTTCTTATTTATCGCAACAAGGGCTTTCTTTTTTTCTGATTTCACCACAGATAATAATAAACAAATCACCTGTAGCCGGCTGTGATTTGTTTTTAGAGCAAAGAGGCGCATGTTTAAGGCCTTCATTTTTTTTAATGTTTCTGTCTGAAAAGACAAAGCACGGGGAAAAAACAAATTAAATCACATTGATTAATGACAGACAAAGTTCTTTTTGATCTGTTATTTAATTTCTCGATTCAAGTGAGAATTTGTCACTGGTGTTCTCGACTCTATAAGACCCTCAGCGCGTAGCGACTCGGGCGTTATACCCACATCGGCCATAATGACAAAGATTCCTCACTCGAATCAAAATGTACTGTTAAAAACGTGTCTAAAATAACGTTCATAGCAGTATCCGCAAAACCAGCTTCTAAATCATAAATTATGTTCACTTTTTTTAAAGCTCTGTCAGGCTATAATTTATCGCTTTTGTCATGGCCTACGTTTAATGGCCCAAATCGATCAACAACGATACCTGACATTGATAGCCAGCCTTATATTACTACGGGTTTTGGTCTGTGGTCCAAAATTTGCGAAGAAATGATTTAATAATAATAAATTGGTTTATTTCTCTTCCACAAATAAATACTTAAATTGTTGCCCCACACTAGGAATTTCTTCTGTATCGTGGGTGCGTTTACAAACATTTAAACACACATACGTTTGGGATGCAAATTATTTTTACGGTAGAACTCAATCTTACGCCCTTAAAACATTATGCCAATGGATGCATTGTATAGAACGAGGGTCGGGGAGGTAATCAAAGTAAAGTTAAAAGATTAAAAACCTGGTTTTATTTCCGTAACTAGAAGGTATGGCCAACAAAAAAAAAAAAATGACTGCAATGGTGGGGTAGACACCAAGCCTTTTGGCTTCATTAAGGGCAATTTTACCTTTATAATTTAAATAATATATAATTTTAATTTTATCCTTTACCTATATCTGTGCCATAAATTTCATATCAAATTCAATTGTAGTAAGCAAGCGTTGGTTCGTTTTTATTAAACGGTTTTATTTAGCTCACCCCGTTTGTTTTATTTATTATTCTTGGGTCAAATTTAGTAATTCAAATTTCACCCTCTTCCTGTCAACCGATTAATCTGAAATTTTGTATACACTTTAGATTTTGGTGGCAATACAATTATGTTTATTCATTATCATTATAAATTCAAGATGGCCGCCGCTACAAAATGGCGGATAATTTATGTTTTATTAATCCCATCAATATGGGTATCAAATGAAAGGGCTCAACAAGCAGAATACAATATACTATAAAAAATTGAAATCCAAGATGGCGGCCGCTACAAAATGGCGGATAACGTAGGTTTTATCAATCCCATCAATATGGGTATCAAATTAATGAATGGGCTCAACAAGCAGAATACAATATACTATAAAAAATTGAAATACAAGATGGCGGCCGCTACAAAATGGCGGATAACGTAGGTTTTATCGATCCCATCAATATGGGTATCAAATGAAAGTGCTCAACCAGTATAATACAATGTACTATATAAAATTAAAATCCAAGATGGCGGCCTCTACAAAATGGCGGATAACTTAGGCTGATAACAATTTTTTATCAATCCCACCAATATGGGTATCAAATAAAAGGGCTTGACAAGAAGAATACAGTGCACTATACAACCTCAATATTTAAGATGGGCGCAGCCACCAAATGGCGTATCATCATCTGCCTAGCCTTTTCCCAACTATGTTGGGGTCGGCTTCCAGTCTAACCGGATGCAGCTGAATATCAGTATTTTACATGGAGCGACTGCCTATCTGACCTCCACAACCAGTTAATACTGGGTAATACGATACCCCTTTACGATAGCCACCAAATGGCGTATAATAATCAGATTTACGTGGCTCTTAGTAGAGTAAGATCTTTGCAAGGGACTACGTATAGACGAGTTGGACTGCAATAAACTAACGGGCAAGAAACCTTGCAATAATGAAGCACTTGAATGAATTAAACAGAATGCGAAATAAAAACTAAAAACTAGAAAATAAAAATAGGTAAAAAAACTTTTTAAGTTAAACGGTTTTATGTTAAACATACGTTGATAAATGTACTAAAAACCAAAAAATAATAAAATAGATACAGTCGTGGGAATTATAAACTTATGCATAGACTAGACTAAAATAAAACCGTGGGGCACGTCAATTGTCTACAAATTATCGACTTAATGTGCGATAGAAGAATCGTTTAATTCGTCGTTAAAATAGGCAGTTGGCCCGCAGACGGTGAGGAAATTACTTACTATTTTCTTGCTCATGGAAATTCCAATAGTTATACACTCCATGTAAATAAAAGAGATGTTTCAACTAGTTTATCGTTGGACATTTACACTGCTGGCTGGCGAGGAATCGTTTCACTGCTCGTAGTTTGTCTTTAATCGACAAAACATATGATAAAAGTACTACTCGCTCACCACTATGAAACCCTAAAACTCGCTTATAATCGAGCTTGCTAGCTTTTTTCCACATTCTAGCCCTACTTATCACACGTCCATCGTTGTCGGTTGAACAACTGCCTAATTATAGTGTAACATTACAAAACAAACATTTTAATCAACGATTGTAGACAATTGACGTGCCCCACGGTTTTATTTTAGTCTAGTCTATGCATAAGTTTATAATTCCCACGACTGTATCTATTTTATTATTTTTTGGTTTTTAGTACATTTATCAACGTATGTTTAACATAAAACCGTTTAACTTAAAAAGTTTTTTACCTATTTTTTTCAAATTTCATCTAGTCATAATTTGACGAACCAGGTCGTCAACTAAATGAACCAAGATGGCGCAGGACTATAATTCATGAGAAGACTTGAGGAAGGCCTTTTGCTATCTCGGGGACAGTATGGGCTAGGGGTACAAAACTCTGACATTCTGTTTAATCATCATAAAGAATATGGAGGTCTCCTCATAAATTATTTGCCAAAATAACTTCTAATCATTGGCCGAGGTTGCGAGTTGTACGAAAGAGATACCGCGATCCCGTTACATATAGGGCAAAATAAGGAACATGGGTTGGTTTTAGTTAGTGAAAGTCTGACACTCCCCCCCGCTTCACCCTAAGCGGGGGGAGTTATTTGATGATTTCCCATCCGCAAGAAAAGCCTGTTCTATATTTTCTTATTTCAAATATTTGACACAAATCCGCTCCTCTTTAATCATTTGACCCACACCAAAAACACGAGTAGAAAGAGATACCGCCCCGCAGTGAGTCAGTGACTGACAGCCGAGTCGAGAAGGGTCCCCCAACGTATGTTTCAAGAATAAAACATGTGAGCATCTAAACCTACAAGGGCATATTTCTTTTTTTTTATAGGAATTTATCAAATAACTTCTCCCGCTCTGGGCGGAGCGGAAAGGAGTATCAGACTTGTACTGACTAAAACCCATTCATGTTGTTTATTGTGCCCTTTTGAATAAACCCTCTTCCCCGGCAAACAGTGACCTCAGCCCCTTAGATTTGCTGACATCTCTTTGAGGCGCGCGTGCAACACGAACGCGCTGTCGATACGGCACAAATGATAGCTTGGACGAATAGTTAACATGCGTTTCGCGACACGCTGGAAACTTACACACACACACACACGTACAAATTGGGTGACCACCCGTCTACAGACCAACTTAGGCAAGCGGCTTAGCCTTAAGCAAGTGACGCGAAGGGAGGGGCGAGCGAGCCAAAAAACACGCCATGGCCCTTTATGTTCATTTATAAATTTAATCTATTCTTTTTAGTGTTACGTCAGATCATTGGGTTGTTTTTTTTAACCTTAATACTATTTGATTAATTGTTTATTCATTTATGTTGTTATTCATTTAAAATAATTATGTATGATGTTTTTATTTCCGTACGTTTTTCTCACGGGTTGACCACTGAAAACCAGCGCTGTGCTGTGGGCTCCCTTAGCACAGCATCATGCTGAGTGGTGACCTACCTGTCGCAGTCACGACTTGCAAGCTATTTTTAGTTACATATATTGTAATGATTTGCATGTTAAATGTTATTTTTTGTTGTTTTGTGTGCTCGTCGTAAATATTTTTCCTTTCTTTCTTCTTTATTTAGATCAATTCGAGCGGCTGTTATATAGCCACGAGCTCCCCAAAGCTAGTCAGAGTATACAGCATTAAAAACAGCTAACTAATGGTAAAATTCAATTTCAGCATCCATAACTTATATCCACTTAGCAGTAGTCGCCAATTTAATATTTGAATAATCGAATCGAATAATTTATGTTCGATAATTTCAGAAGACCACAGAATATCGCTTCATGAACCATTTGTTAATTGGTTCTGATGATCGAATGCCATTTTTCAATATGCTGATTGAACGACATACCACGTTGTCTTTGGAATAAAGTTTAAATTGGAACAAAAGTGTTATTAAGTTTTTTTATCACAAAGGACGATGCGAAAATGGAAATTACACAAAAATTTGATCTACAATGTCAGGCGCCACCTCCACACGGAAATCAGTGTGTGTATTATATAGGCTGGAATTTTGTAATGCCACCTGAAGGGGAAGACAGTACTCTTAATACTTTAGATAGAAAATTTTACTCAAAGAAAACATTCCTTTATTTTTGAAAAGAAAGAAAACGGCATTCAAAGATTTTTAAAAAATCGCTTGCCGCACACGGTAATCGAACCGACTAAAATCTGTAAAAGTTACACCCTGTACTTTTATTGCATCGATCGTTAGGGTCAATAAGGATGAAATCTCTTTAACAAACTTCAAAATTCCACCCTGTATACGCTTAATAAGAGCCCGATACAGACTTGACCGAAACGCGTTAGGACAACTTCCTTTCTCAGTCACGGAGCTTGGTTTTATAATAATAATAATAAATCGTTTATTTCAGAAACAAGTTCCATAAAAAAAAAAAGTTAGAAAAATTTGTCAGCAGAAAAAAAAAACATTAATAATAATTAATTTATGCCTGGTTGATTTCAACAGGTTCACCCCTATTACATGAGACTTAAAAATTTATCAGGTACTAGCTTTTGCCCGCAGCTTCGCTCGTGCTAAATTCGGGATAACAAAGTTCCCCTTTCCTGATTTGCAGGTACCTGCTACCTGTAGGTTTAGCTCTTGCGCCTTATTTATTGTAATAGCAATGCTAAGTTTTCCCTTTTCTTCTCTCTTTCTCCCACATTACCCACTTTTTAAAAAAAAAAGCCTATGTCCATCTCCAGGGTCCCAACTATCTCTGTACCAAAATTCATCAAAATCGGTTTAGCCGTTAAGGCGTGAAGACGTTCCTTGCCGGAATGCCACCGTGGGATCTGGAGGCGATAGTCCTCGCGCGCCTGTTTGAGTGGCGCGCGGAGGCACTACACCGGGGGGAAACTCCGCTGCCGCGGCAGATTGCCGCTCAGCGGACTGACCTCCGGTGCGATCTCATGGTGGCATGGAGAGAGCGACTGTCGCAACCCCGTGCAGGGCACGCCACAATAGTGGCGGTAAGTCCCCTCTTTGAGGAGTGGCTGGAGAGGCGTCATGGCGTCCTCACCTACCGCCTGACGCAGGTCCTCACCGGACACGGAAGTTTCGGGAGGTTCCTGCACATCATCAGGCGGGAGGAAACGCCCGGGTGTCACCATTGTGACGATCGCCCGGAGGACACGGTGGAGCACAGAGTGGCAATCTGCCCAGCTTGGGCGGAGCACCGCCGTGCCCTCGTGGAGGCGATCGGCGGCGGCGATCTCTCGCGTCCGGCCCTGGTTCAGGCTATGGTCCGGAGCGAGAGGGAATGGGAAGCGGTCACCTCCTTCTGCGAAGCAGTAATGCTAGCAAAGGAGGTGGCCGGGCGTTTGAGGGAGAGAACATCAGGCCAACCCAGCCGCCGCGGGAGACGCCCAGGGCGCCGGCCGCCGCGAGACGACTCCCGGCCACCGTAGATGCGGGCCTGTGGACGGTGAGCAATGGGTAGCTCACCGTCTGTCCGTCTATTGACGATAGGCCGTGTCGACGGCGCGTTCGTGTTTCACACGCGCCTCAAAGAGAGTCAGCAAAGCAGAGGGGCTTGCCAGGGCCTCCGCCTGCCGGGATTGCGGGTTGTTCGAAAGAGATACCGCGGTCCCGGAACGTAACTAAAGGGCAATAGAAGGAACATGGGTGGGTTTTAGTCAGTACAAGTCTGACATGCCCCCCCGCTCCGCCCAGAGCGGGGGAAGTCATTGGATGATTTCCCAAACGAAAAAAAAAAAAAAGTCAAACAAACTCACTTTCGCTTTTAAAATATTAGTAAGGATATTAATTATCATCACCTTGACACGGCACAGCATGGCATTTGACGGCGAGGTTTGGCGCAGTGGTAAAACGATTGGATGCTACGCCGCGTTTCGCGATATCATATACTTTAATATGATATTATAAATGCGAATGTTTGTGAGGATGGATGTATGGATGTTTGTTACTCTTTCATCAAAACGGCTAAACAGATCTTGATTAAATTTGGCACTGAGGTAGATTATGGTCTGGAACAACACATAGGATACTTGTTTTTTCGATATCACGCGGGCGAAGCCACGGGTGCCAGCTAGTTTGCAATATTTGTATGACCTACAGGTAGTTGTTCCGGGTCTGGCTGTTTGTGTATGTAGGTTTATGTAGGAGAAATTCCTAATCTAGCATCTAAAAGCCGGGAAAACTACCTAGTCTATTCTCAACTATGTTGGGGTCGACTTCCAATTTTACCAGATGCAGTTGAATACCGGGGGAGTAAGGGGAGTACGGTAACTAAGATCAGACACCGGCCCAAACGTCATCCTCACCTGCACGCGCCTGCAGGCGACGGCTGCCAATAGGCTGCCGTGGTGCTCCCTGCTAGATAACGGACGAGGCAATGGCGACCGAACAGTGGCGGGATAACCACACACCCGGATACCGGATGAGGCTGCGGTGACCTTGGGGCCAAATAACCCCTAAAAGAACCGATACAGAAGGCAACGGGAAACCACTGTATTAAATATCCCAAGAGAGTCATGGAAATGTCAAATAAAGGGAATACGATGCCTAGCGATCCGCGTAGCGACCGGCGCCATGACTTGTCTGGGAAGCATGGTGTGAAATTAGCTACCGGCCAGGCCGGTGCAGGCAACCAGGCACCCCCTGGAAACAATGCTACTGGAAGACCAAAAATACAACTGCGCAACAAGATCCGCGTCGGTACTTGGAATGTTCGGGGCCTCCTAGCTGAGGGCAAACTCCGAATTCTCGAAGAAGAGCTAGAGCGATGTAAATCCACAATCACCGGATTGAGCGAAACCCACTGGAAGAACAGCGGTCACTTTAACACCGATAAACACACAATTTATTTCTCTGGTAATGACAATAACAGCTTTGCTGGAGTGGCCATAGCAATACCGAAAGTGTGGACTGGTTCCGTTTTAAGCTATGATCCCATAAACGATAGAATAATATCTATAAAGTTGAGTGCATCTCCGACCCCAATTAACATTATCCAGGCCTATGCACCTACTTCTGCCGCTAATGATGATGTCATTGATGAGTTCTACATACAGCTGGAAACTTGCATCGCTAAAGTACCAAATAGGGAACTGTTGCTGGTGTTTGGTGACTTCAATGCGAAAGTGGGCAACACTAAGGACGACACCGGCTTACGGGACATAATTGGACAATACGGGCTAGGAGTGCGGAACGAAAGAGGTGAACGTCTGATACAATTCGCAGCCGATAATAGTTTGACCATTTTGAATACAGTCTTCAAACACCACTCTAGAAGACTGTACACGTGGACTAGCCCTGATGGCAAACACCGTAACCAGATCGACTACATCATGATCCGATCAAGATGGCGAAGCTCTGTGTCTAATGCACACACGTTACCAGGAGCAGACTGCCTTTCAGACCATCAGTTCTTGGTGTGCAGCCTGAAGATGAAGTTGCAAAATACAATTACCAGGAAATCATTACAGCGGTTGCAAATACTGGATAAAGAGACTTTTGTTAAAACTATCCAAGATGGACAGCAAGCATGGGTAACCGACAGCGAGAACAAAACATCGGATTCTATGTGGCAATCTGCCAAAAACTTCATAAAAACTTCCATGCAAATGTCTCAACCAAAAACAGTTTGTGCCAAGCGTCAACATTGGATGTCTAATGATACGTGGAGACTAGTTGCCCAACGACGTGATGCTAAAGCCAATGGTGCCAGTGTACAAGAACTAAATTCCTCAGGTTCTCAGATTCAAGCTGCATGTCGTAGAGACCGGAATACAGAGCTGAAAAACATATGCACTGAGTTGGAAAGACATTCACAAAAGTTTGAAACCAAGGATTTGCACACAAAAATAAAAATCATCACACGTCAGTTTAAGACCAGGTCTTGGGCGGTAGAGAACACTGCTGGAGAATCTGTTGTGGATATTAAACTGATCGTGAAAGTATGGGAAGACTACTGTAGGTCCCTTTTCACTGACTCTAGTAATGCAACAGACGCTGCAGTCAGTTATGCTCAACCATTACAACGGGAACCCTGCATATTAAGAGAAGAGGTAGCCGCCGCCATTAGGCATCTGAAACGCGGTAAGGCAGTTGGCGTAGATGAAATACCCATTGAAGTAATCCAGGACATGGGTGATACCGGAGTGAACATAATGCATACCATCTGCACACAAATTTGGGATACTGGAGAATGGCCAAGGGATTGGTCACAGTCAGTCTTCATACCACTCCACAAAAAAGGCTCAACGAAGAAGTGCAACAACTATCGCCTGATCTCTCTAATATCGCACGGAAGCAAGGTACTGCTACATATCTTGAACACAAGGCTACAAGCATTTCTGAATAAGGAAATTGCTCAAGAGCAAGCCGGGTTCGTAAAGGGAAGAGGTACCCGCGAGCAAATTCTCATCTTGAGACAATTAATTGAAAAGGCTAGAGAATTTAATAAACCCCTTTTTCTCTGCTTTGTTGATTTTCGCAAAGCGTTTGATACAGTCAAATGGAGCAAACTCTGGAACATACTCCTAGAAATGGGTGTACCACAACACCTAGTGTATCTCATCAGACGACTGTATGAAGACGGAACAGCAGTAGTTCGGGTGGATGGGGTTGACTCAGCCAATTTCAAGACGCTGGCAGGTGTCCGGCAAGGATGCATTCTTTCCCCGTTGTTATTTAACATTTACACAGAGTACATCATGCGCAAGGTACTGGATCAATGGGATAAAGGGATATCGGTGTGGGGTCGCATGATCTCAAATCTTAGGTACGCCGACGACACCACTCTTCTGGCTTCCTCACTGCCTGACATAGAACACCTTCTCCAACTTCTAGAATGTACCAGTCTCGAATTTGGACTCACTATAAACCGCGAGAAAACCAAAATGATGATTGTGGATCGCAAAACGGGTAACAGACCTGAGATCAACAGCATAGGTAACTGTGAAGTGGTCCAAAGTTACATATACTTGGGTTCTACCATTACCAACACTGGGAGTTGTGAGGAAGAGATACGAAGGCGATGTGCCGTGACACGTTCAGCTGTAGAAAAGCTCAGGAAGATTTGGAAAGATAGGCGCATAACCAAAAATACCAAGGTTCGACTTATACGGTGCTTAGTTTTTCCCATCTTTCTCTACGGAGCGGAAACATGGACGATTCGTCAAAGAGATCGCGGCAGAATAGACGCGTTGGAAATGTGGTGCTGGAGACGACTACTGAGGATAAGCTGGACTGCACATCGCACCAATGTATCCATATTAAAAGAGCTTCGCATCAAACAAAGACTTTCTTCGATTGTGCGAGCAAGAACGCTTAAAATGTTTGGGCATATCATCCGAAACGAAGACTCAATGGAACGATTGGTGGTGCAAGGGAGAATAGAGGGGCAACGTCCGCGCGGTCGGTCACCAACTAGATGGACGGACCTTATAAAATCAGTGACATCCAGCTCAATAGTGGAGTGCGCGAGGAATGCCACTAACAGAAAAAAGTGGAGAGGAATCGCAAGGGCAGCCACCAAGGACATACCATGATCACGACCACTCTGTCAAGAGTGTACGATTAAGAAGAAGTTGAATACCAGTATTTTACATGGAGCCAATACAGTACCTGGGATACTTAGATCCAACTTAATCAATTCCAAAATATGATCGCACTCTTGGAATATCAACTTTCTGGGTTGAGCAAAACATTGAAATTCTTATACTTCTTACGAATAATGCCACCTTGTACGATTGTAAATGAGTTACACCACTGATTAATTCCTTGGAAATCACAAGCGTGAAAGTATATTATAATTGTATTAGTTTGTAGAGGAGTACCTGTACAAACTTCTTTGCCCGTTTATAAAACACTAGCGCGCGCTTAGCCACTTAGCGCACTTAGCCCGCGGCTTCGCTCGCGTTAAATTCGGTATAATTATCTGAATGAACAGCCTACGCTTACAAAAACTTTCAGAATAACTCAACTGAACGTAGAAGTTCTAAAATTAGTATACGTTATTCGTTTTAGGAGAATTTGTAATTCAAGATGTAAACATCTACCCACAGAGAAAGAAAAGTTAGGTGTAAATATTAGTATTAGGTAGTGCACCTACTGTTGAAGACGTACTTGTAGACGGTCTCTCGACTTAAAGGGAAATCATCAAATAACTACCCGGCTCTGGACGGAGCGGGGGGAAGTGTAAGACTTCGACTGACCGAAACCCACCCATGTTTCTTCTTATGCCGTTAATGTTCCGGGGCCGCGATTTCTCTATTGTTTAATAGAGAAATCCGCAGTCCCGGCAAGCGGTCGCCCTGCCAGGACCCTCTGCTTTACTGACACCTGTTTGAGGCGCGCGTGGAACACGAACGAGCTCTCGACGTGGCATGGTGTCACTAGACGGACGGACGGTGAGCTACTTAGTGCTCACCGTCCACAGACGAGCATCTACGGTGGCCGGGAGTCGTCTCGTGGCGTCCGACGCTCGGAGCGTCTCCCGCGGTGGCTGGGTATAAATTATTGCATAAATTAGCTTTGCTTATATCCGGTTTTGTCCAAGTCGCAAGTTCCTTTTGGTTAGATCGTCCCATCATCAACCTTGTCCACAAGATTGAGGTCAAAATGAATGAATGAATAAACTTTATTTTGGGTGGCATAGACCCATAGAAAACTAATATTTGTAATATTGTTAGACATAAAAAAGTAATCCAATTTAGAATTTATTTATTTTTTATATATTTTGATATAGTATCACTCTAAATCTAAACTGAGCTAACTCAAAAAAAGAATATTTAATATCAGAAAACGAAAAAAAAACTGGACCGGCTGTCCATCCGACCTTCGTAGCCTAGTTAAACAAATAAAAGAAGAGTAAAGAGAGGGAGAGAGAAGGGAGGAAGGTGGGACAGAGTTTAGGAAAAATAAAAAATTGCTTGAACAAAATTTTCATCACGTGACAGTACGAACGAAGCCTTGGAATGTAATAAAAGAAAATGTTAATAAATTCCGAACAAACAATAGCGAAGGTATATTTATCATCATCAACTGTCTAGGGACGGTTCGGCCATTTTGGGATCCGAATTACTGTCTTTAAATGCTGAATAACAATATGAGTTTGGTTGTTTTCACCGGTTCTGATCCTCTGATTTATCTTGGTGGCGAAAGATGTACCTACGTTTTGCAGCTGTTATGTTTTAATTAAACGACAAAAAAAAAGAAGAAGTTCTATGTTCTATGAGTACATTTTTTTTTGCGGATGGGAAATCATGAATTAACTTTCCCCGCTCTGGGCGGAGCGGGGGGGGGGGGGGTGTCAGACTTGTACTGACTAAAACCCACCCATATTCCTTCTATGGCACGACAAGTGACTTCCGCTGCCCCGGACAAGTGCTGGCCCGATTGACCTAGTCGGGCCTCATTCTCACCCCCCACTACGTCAGTGTAAGGCGCGCGTAGAACACTACACGCCACCGTTTCGGGTCCAATGTGATGGAGGGCGACGGATGTAGCCTGGAACCCTTTTTGGGGAGGACGGGGGGGTCTGTCAGACTCTACTGACTAAAACCACACCGGTGTTCCTGCTCACACTTGCGTCAGGCGGCAGCGGGAACAAGTGCGACTTCCGCGGCCCCAGACTAGTGGTGGCCCGCTTGACCTATGCGGACCTCGTCCCTAGTCTAGAACCCTACCCCCACATAAATAATGAAGTACATACCTCTGCATACCTCCCACACCTACTTATAAACTTCGAACCGCATTAAGCAAACAAAACTGAACCTTACCTTTCAAAGTTAAAGTTTGACATTTCCGTAAACTTCCTTATCAATAAAAGCAGGTAGGTGTTCTTAATCTGTTTACCTGTTACTCAAGTTTCGATGTTAAGGAAAGGTGTTTTGTTTGATATGTAAACAAGGTAATTAATTCTGATACCCTCTGTCATGTCCTGTCGTTTATATTAAATAGGATATTTATTTTTGAGGCATTGTCAAAGTAACGTATATAAACTCTACAGGATTCATATTATTAATTATTATTATTATTTTCGTTTATTTATTCGTATACCTACATATTTTTTATACTTTTACATATTTCTTATAAAAACTTAATAAAAACAAAAAACATTTTAAAATATAAAATATTTTATTATTCATTTCTTTACATATTTTTTTAATGATTTTACATATTTCTTATAAAAAAAAACAAAAAACATTTAAAAATATAAAAAAATAGTAATCCACTAGCATCGGGAACGAGCTACCGGTGGTCAGGGTTCTTATTATTATTATTTTGATTCAAAAATCAACTGTTTTCTTTTAACCGGCGAGGGATATAGACTTTGATTTTGAACCGACTTTCTTTCTATTTAATATAAACGACAGTAGGCCTACCATGACGTCTTAAAGCAGAACTTGTTTAGACTCAATTTCCTAATATTGTATAATTGTAATGCCCATGTGTGAGTACTATGTAATTTTATTGACTCGACGGTTGCCCTGGTGGTTGAGATTGTCATGCTCACTTAAATGTCTCGCTGATGGTGGCGGGTGTGTCGGGTCATTTAGCTCCCTTCAAAATGGTCGAGCTGAATGGGGCTGCTGATCCATACGTCATGTTCGTGAACGGGCGCTGTCAGTTGGGACTGGTCATCTCTTAGCTACCACGGTTTGTTTTAATTCATCTATTAAACTCTTGCTAATTATTGCTTTTACTCTGGACGCTCAAATGTGCTCGTTTTTCTACATCGTTCTCACATTATGTATAATCTCAACATGAATGATGTATCCATGATTTTATAAAATATTATGATTTAAAAGAGTGTCCATGGAGTTTCTTGCCCATTCTTCTCCATAGAGATCGACGCTTTGGAATGGGCAACTACAGTACTTTCATAAGTTATTATGTCTTGTGACTGTAGCAGCATCATTTTTTTGTTCTTGTGTTTATGACATTCAAAAGTGCCTGTAATTGAAATAAATGCTTTGAGTTTGAGTTTGACTTATTCCACTGAGGGAAAGAGACAGAGCTATACAGGGTGTCTAGCACCATCTCTTTCCCTCAGTGGAATAAGTTCTGCTTAAAGACGTCATGGTAAGGTAGCAGGACTTGACAGCGGGTATCAGAATTCACTACCGTGTTTTGGAAAAAAAAGTTTTTTTGACAAAATTGATTGCACTTCACTTGTTGCGGTTGGGAAATCATCAAATAACTTCTCCACTCTGGTCGTAGCGGGTGAGAGTGACAGACTTTTACTGACTAAAACCCACCCATATTCTTCCTTTTCTCCTTTATGTTCCGGGGCCGCGGTATCTCTTTCGAACAACCCGCAAACCCGGCAAAAATTAACCCCCTAAGTATACGTTGTCAAAAACTATTGCCGTTTAAGACTGAAGTTTATGGCCTCGATGCGCAAGTCCGACTTGCACTTGGCCGGTTTTTTAAGCAATCAACCTGAAAATAAATTAAACCCTCGCTACGTCTACATTTCCTGAAGTACTTATTAAACTAATGTACTTGCCCTTTTTACTAGCCACTTAGAGCTGTGACTAGTCGTTTTTTAAAGAGCAGGAACGTAATTCACTAGGCACACGCTCAAGCGTCAAGAGTTCCCGCCACAGGGTCTACAAAAAAAAGTCCACTAAGATATTTATGTCTTTCCCCGCAGATGACTTCTTGCAGCGAAGTTGTCGCGCATTTTATAATCGCGCGTCTACACTGCTTTCGTAACATTTACAACGCGCTGATATAAACGCGCGTCTGTTATTGTTGAAAGCTAGGAAAAAATGAGTGTAAAATAGAAGGCAACATGTTGTTTGAGACTAAAATTTAACGGTTTCAGACTAGCGTTTCGATTTTGTAGTGGGCATAAGCTCGTTCCGTTCAAGAGCGGGTACGCGCACTCCATTACACGCTTCAAAAGACCGATCGAGAGTGAGTGAGTCGTCTCTAACGGCTCATGCTTACACGGGCTTGTACGCGCGTCAACGCTCGTACAACTCCCGCTTCCAAAATCGTGGGTATTCGATAATTTCTTCTTTTTTTTCTTTCTTTTTCATCGTGGGAGTACTCTCACTCGCTCATTGCCCTCCGAGGCCGCAGTTTTCACATGTAAATTGGGGCAGGTGAACAAATAATAGCCACTACAGGTTTTGATTTCTTTATTTCCCAAGGGTGGACCATTTTAATAGGGGTGAAATAACACAACAGAACTGAACTGCACAATACACACACACACTGTTAAACACACACTGATTTTAGTACATTAAATTAGATATAGATTTAAATACAGTTAAAAAAACAATAAATTGGTACGTGTGGCTGCTATCCGTGATCCAAAATGTAATGAGCCAAAAAATATTGTTGAAGATGAATGACAGAATGAAATTCGAAATATGAATATTTAAAACAAAAAAATCAATGTTGATCCAAAAGAAAAGAGGTTGAGGCAACAGAGAGGGTAAAATACCCACTCTGTTACAGTACTGTCGCATTGCTGTTAGTCACGGCGACAAACGAAAAAAAAAAAAGTTTGTTACGTCTTCACGCATAAATGGCTCAACCGATTTTGATGATTTTTGGTACAGAGATAGTTGGGACCCTGGAGACGGACATAGGCTAACTTATTTTCAAAGAAAAGGGAAAACTTAGCATTGCTATTACAATAAATAAGGCGCAAGGGCAAAAACTACAGGTAGCAAGTAACTGCAAATCAGGAAAGGGCAACTGTGTTACCCCGAATTTAACGCGAGTGAAGCCGCGGGCAAAAGCTAGTTGTTTTTATAATTTACATAATCGCTTAAGCGTGTAGCTCGTGACCGGGCGGTTTGGGCGTTCCCTAATTTGTCACTGTCATCAATGTTCCTCTAACCTCAACGAAATGATTACTGTCAAATATAATTTTCAGTTACGACTCATAATAAGAACTCAGGTTCTTGGAATCACTTAGAAAAAATAAGTTCTAGAATTTTATTGGGACAGTAAAAACTCAGTTTCTCACAAAATTCTAACCACAGCCTGCTACAACTATAGTTGTCAATTTCAATTTATTTCTTTTGAGTTAGGATTATAGTCAACAACGTTACTCAAAAGTAATATGTTCTGTTATATATTACTAGCTTTTGCCCGCAGCTTCGCTCGCGTTAAATTCGGTATAAAACAGTACTTGCTACCTGCAGTTTTTGCCCTTGCGCCTTATTGATTTGTAATAGCAACGTTAAGTTTTCCCTTTTCTTCCCTCGTTCTCCCTCATATCCCACTTTTTTTTAATAAAAATTAGTTTTATGTTCTATTAGTCGTGATGTTCGTCTCCTGGTTCCCAACTTTCTCTGTACCAAAATTTATCAAAATCGGTTTAGCCATTAAAGCGTGAAGAGGTAACAAACAAACTCACTTTCGCTTTTTTAATATTAGTAAGGATTAATTATATATTATTAAGGGTCAATAAACAGCTACAATATGCAATCTACATACTGACTTACGTTCGTCACATCAAATCCCAGGTCCAGTTGAAAACCAACGCCGGGCACTAGCTGCTTGGCAGTTTGCTGAACTGGGCCTATTTGGCGCAGCCGTGAGACACTGCATTGTCTTTTTTTATTTTATTACTAGCTTCCGCCCGCGACTTCCTCCGCGTGGCATAGTTATTTTGGGCTAATGGTTACTTTAACCCGCTTGATGATAAAAAAAATGTCTTTGTCTCCCCTTTTCTTCCCCCTTATCCCAGTTTTTTTAGCCTATGTCCGTTTCCAGGGTCCCAACTATTTCTGCCATTTAGGCGTGAAGACGTAACAAACAAACAAACTCACTTTCGCTTTTATAATATTAGTAAGGATTTTAAAACGTTGCCCCACACTAGGAATTTCTCCTGTATCGTGGGTGCGTTTACAAATATTTCTACTCACATACACAAACAGCCGAACCCGGAACAACTATCTGTAGGCCATACAAGTATGTATTCCATGCGGGGATCGAACCCGCGACACGCAGCGCAGCAGTCGATCGCACAGCCACTGCGCCTACCGTGTCGTCAAATTATCTTCCTTACATAAAACAATAAAGGTTTATATGTAGTACATTTCTATTATTTATTTATTTACTACAAAAAAACAGAGCTTTGCAGTATACGTTAGACATTATCCGTACATAAACAAAAATAAAATTACATATTTTCCACTTGATAAGCATTATGTATTACGTATAAAAAAATGGTTTTTAAATACAATACAATTAAATAACCATATAAGTAATATTTAGATACGCAATTGAAAAAGATAAAAGGGAAACAAACATAAGAAATAAGCTAACTAAATAGCAATACCACAAATAAGAATTAAATTACTTACTCTATTCATATATTCTTTATTATTCTATTCATACAAATCATCAGTACAAGTGTTTCAGTCTTACTGGCATGGCGACGCGGCTGGCGCAGTGTCTGAGTGATTGGTTGCTGCGCTGCGGTTTGTAGGTTCGATTCACGCACGCAACAAATATTTGTGTTGTTGTTGTGAGTTTAAATATTTGTAATCGAACTCACGATAAACGAGAAATTTCCAGTGTAGGACAAAGTTATTTCTAAAAAACAAATGGAAATCAACGTACACAGTATCTATAATAAAAGATTAAACTAGAAATGTGCTAACAAAATTTAAATAAAAACAACGACCATTCGTCTTCATCTGCGATTCTGTGAAAATTTAAATTTGAATGTACCTAATGATCTGAGAACGACGATAAACACTTTCTTTAATATCATTTTTCATGAAGATAAACCACGGATCCAAGGCAGGAAATTACTAGGTAATTTAAAAAAAAAAACACTTTAATAGCTAAACAAATTATCACCGCAGACTTAGTTTTTTAGGGTTTAGGGGAGGAGCTCGTGGCTAAATAAATAGTAGCCACCCGGGTCGATCTTTAGGTTAAGCCGCGCTTGCCAAGGTTGGTCTATGGATGGGTGACCACCCGTTACGTACCGAGTTTCCTCCGTGCCTCGGGAAGCACGTTAAGCCGTTGGTCCTGGCTGTCATTTGTAGATCTTTGACAGTCGTTACAGATAGTCAGTGTTCCGAAAATCTGACAACCAGTCTTACCAATGGGTATCGCATTACCCAGTACTAACTGGGTTGTGGAGGTCAGATAGGCAGTCGCTCCATGTAAAATACTGATATTCAGCTGCATCCGGTTAGACTGGAAGCCGACCCCAACATAGTTGGGAAAAGGCTAAGCAGATGATGACTTAGTTTTTTAGGGTTCCTTACCCCAAAAGGAGAAAACGGAACCCTCAATCGTTTTTTTGTTCGTCGGTCTGTCGCAACCGTTTATCTCGGGAACGCGTGGAGGTATCGAGTTGAAAATCGAATTAAAGAATACAATTCTGGAGTTGACGTTGCGCGCCACCAATTGTATGATAGTGGAAACTTTTACTGCAGACCTTTCCTTATCAAATTGGCTATAATCAAGATTTTACTTGCATTTATGTTGGTGTCGTTTCATTTCTAAAGCCCTCATCATCTGCCTGACCCAACTATGTTGCGGTCGGCTTCCAGACTAACCGGATGCATTTTCTATTAGTATTTTAATTTCTAAAGCCCTAACCTATAACCAATTCTCGTAAAGATCGACTCGAGCGGCTGTTATTAGTTAGCCACAAGCTTATCACTAAAGAAATAAAGAAAGCGAAAATATTTACATTCTCTTTCATCTCACGGACAAAATAGAACTTTATTCAGACCCCAACTGAAACTATTTTTCCCTGAAAAAATACTAACGACGTAATAACAAAATCTCATAACTATGATAATGTAGATTTGATTTAAGTAAAACATGTTATAGCAACATAGTTACGCCTCGCGGTTTTACTCACGTGGTGATAGAATATACAACATATACTTTATAGATTGTAGCCTGTGTTATTCTGATGTGAGTTTGTTTTTTTGTTTCGTCTTCACGCCTTAATGGCAACACCGATTTTTATGAATTTTGGTACAGAGATAGTTGGGACCCTGGAGACGGATATAAGCAATTTTTTTTAACTGTATTGGAGGGAGAAATAGGGAAGAAAGGGGAAAACATAGCCTTGCTATTACAATAATTAAGGCGCAAGGGCAAAAACTACAGGTAAAAAAAAAACAGGAAAGGGGAACTGTGTTACCCCGAATTTAACGCAAGCGAAGCCGCGGGCAAAGCTAGTAAGATATTTATATATAATCCATTCAGTATTTTTTGCGTGAAAGAGTAAAAAACATCCATACAAACCTTTGCGTTTATTATATTAGTAGGAGGATAGAGTTTCTTATGATTTATGGAAACCCAGAATATTTTTCTCGGTATGTATGGTCTTGGTTGTATAACGAGAGCTCATGAATATTATTTTGTGTTTCTCCGTCTGTGATCACCTGAAGTGTTTTGTTTTTGCTTATTCGTATTTAATATTGTGTGTTTACAGGTAAAAAAGTAGAAAGGAAGATCTCTCGGGTCGATCTTTAGGTTAAGCCTTGCCTAGGTTGGTCTGTGGATGGGTGACCAGCCGTTACAATACCATGTTTTTTTTGTTCCTCGGAAAACACGTTAAGCTGTTGGTTCCGGCTGAGATTTGTGGATCTTTGACTGTCGTTATAGGTGCTCAGTGTCACGAAAGTCTGACAACCAGTCTTGCCAAGGAGTCTTGCCATCGTATTACGCAGTACTAACTGGGTTGTGGAGGTCAATAAGCTGACGCTTGTGTGACTGAGAAGAAACAACTGAAACAAAGTCAGAGGTCAAAGTCTCTTTTAAGGTCCAGGCAAAAATCTTGGTCAACTTACATGAGGACTATGTAGATTAGTGTCTCAAATGGTCATTTTGAGAAAGCACCACACTGATTTGAGTGGACCTGTCCAGTCAATGCAAGCATTTGTCTGTTTTCGTGTAGCTCGACTCCCAATTCAAAGTGCTCAATGACACGACGAACAATACCAAAAAAAGGACATTTGTGTAGGTTGCTTATTAGTACTCAAACTGTTAGATATTATACAGTATGTTAGTTTAAACGAGGGACATATTCAAACCCACAATAGTGCATACTTACATGATACTAATAAAAATATGAACAAAAAAAAAACACTAATAAATAAAAGACAGAACCATGCCAAAAATTTCGCATAAGTCTCGCAACGTGTATATACCCTTGCGCTAGCGATTTAATACTATCGCAGAACATGTGTGCATGTCAATGACCTTTAGGTATAATCCATTTTCCCTTCATACTTTAAACCTGGCTTAGGACGTCTTTTAGGTAGAATCGGCGCGTAGGTATTTTGTCGCGTGGTTTACTTCACTGTTTACAAATTTACTTCTCTCGCGCTCAGTGTTCATGAATAATGTATTTTATTGGACAATTACGTCAGAAATTAAGGTCATAGGTTTTTTAAATATTTGGGACGAGAATCGAATACTGAATACCCTCCCTCAATAAGTCCCTCGTTTAACCTAACACTCTGTATATCTGAATCCTGTCACACTACGCAGATGATCCATAATTGTTGTAGAACATCACTCTGATAGAATCACTTGTCCAACCTCTTTGGCAAATACATAAAAAAATTGACAAACTATGATCTCAATTGATTATGTATTTAATCTAAGTATGATATTCACACACAAGTAATCAACTCTAATAACATATTATCAAATAAATATTTTATGTTCAACAAATTAATCTTCATTGAGGATAATAAGTAATATAAAAATTGTTTAAATAAAAGAAAATGATCTCATAATACTGTAATACAACGGTTTTAATAATAAATAAAAATTGTTATTTTCAAAATGAAATTAAATTGTTTTTAATTTTAAGATTAGCCTTTTGTAACACCTACTACACACATTAAGGTACGCCAATAAATAAATATGTGAATACATAAACAAGTAAAAAAACCAACCCATGAAAAGAGATGGAAATAAACTGTCTATTTACACGCACACACACATACACAGCTGCCGCCACCACACGTATGTCACCAAGCCAGCCAAAAAAAAACAAAAAAGATCCATTTTCCTAAAACTTTCGTACGAACGTAGGTACTGCAATATAAATTAGGCTCTCGGTCGTACTTGGCTCGGAGCCAAACTCAATCCGTCATGAAACTGCACAAACTCAATTCCAAGTTTTTCAACACTATCTATTTCGGTGAAAGACAGGAATCCGTATACTTATATAATACTAACTTTTGCCCGCGGCTTCGATCGCGTTAAATTCGGGGTAACACAGTTCCCCTTTTCTGTAACAGTTTTTGCCCTTGCGCCTTGTTGATTTTTAATAGCAAAGCTAAGTTTTCCCTTTTCTTCCCTCTTTCTCCCTCATATCTCAATCTTTTAAAAAAAAATAGTCCGTCTCTTGGGTCCCAACTATCTCTGTGCCAAAATTCATCAAAATCGGTTTAGCCATTAAGGAGTGAAGAGGTAACAAACAAACTCACTTTCGCTTTTATAATATTAGTAAGGAAAGGATTCTCGTGTCACAGTGTTAGTAACCATACTCCTCCGAAACGTCTGGACCGATTTCAACGAAATGTTGTGTGCATATCGGGTAGGTCTGAGAATCGGCCAACATCTATTTTTCATACCCTTCTCTAAAAATGGAGCTGAGCAGCGGGTGAAACCGCTGGGCACATATTCTAGTATACTTATATTATTACTAGCTGTGCCCAGCGATTTCACCCGCTGCTTAGGCTACCCTTATCACTTAGGGGTTTGAAAGATAGATAGTAGCCGATTCTCTGACTTACTGAATACTACTAAATATGCATAAAACATTTCATAAGAAGCGGTCAAGCCGTTTCAGAGGAGTATGGGAACGAACATTGTGACACGAGAATTTTTATATTTATTTATTTAAACTTCATGTACAATAGTGGTACATAGGCGGACTTAATACCATAAGGCATTCTCTACCAGTCAACCTTTGGGTAAAATACGACAACATTGTGATAGGGTACAAAAATTATATAAAATATTTACTAAATATATATCTAAAACTATTTGTTAACGAAAAAGTATATTTTTATACGGATACTAATACACATATACATATCAAATAAACTAATAAATACATTTAAAAATAAATAAAAAACGAGAACTTTAACAGTAATTACAATGACTTTTAATTGGTAGATGGACCTAAATAGTGGTTACGAACTTTTCTTTTAAAAATAAATTTACTTTCAGATTTTTTAATGCCAAAGGGAAGCGCGTTCCAAAGCTTTATTGTTGAAATAACGTATGATTTGGACATAAAACCGGTGCGGTGTAAAGGGATTTGGAGGAGTAGATTTTCGGAAGCACGAAGGTTACGACTGTGAGAACTGCCCAACACATTAAAATAAGTTTTTAAATAGTCAGGAGCATACGGATCATTCATGATAGAGTATTATATCCATATTTTTAGAAGATAAACGGGAAAGATTTGTTTGTTTGTTTGTATCGAATAGGCTCCAAAACTGCTAGACCGATTATTCATATTTTCACTAATATGAAGCTACATTATCAGGAAGTAACATAGGCTATACAACATCACGCTACTACCCACGGGAGCGGAGCAGCAACTGAAGACGCGGGTGAAACCGCGCAAGACAGCTAGTATTAAATAAAAGTGACGTGAAATCTATGAAGCGTGTTTTTGACGTTAAACGTGAATGTACTCATTGATATTTATCAAAATACTAGCTTTTGCCCGCGGCTTCGCTCGCGATTAATTCGGGGTAACACAGTTCCTCTTTCCTGATTTGCAGGTACCTGCTACTTGTAGTTTTTGCCCTAGCGCCTTATTTATTGTAATAGCAAAGCTAATTTTTCCCTTTTCTTCCCTCTTTCTCCCTCATTTCTCACTTTTTTCCAAAAAAGTTTCAAGGCATGTAGGCGTGAAGACGTAACAAACAAACAAACAAACTCACTTTCGCTTTTATAATATTAGTAAGAATTCCAATCTTAAAGACGACGATCTTTTTTTTTGTATATCATCTCGCAGTTCAACCTAGGAGGTTGTCGTCTGCTTAACCGGGCGATTCCTGTAGATGCCTTAAAAATGAAGACCTCCAGCCAGGGCAAAAAACTTACAAAATAAGTGACTAAGGGCACCCCCTGTGGGGTACGAGCCTCGGCTTAGGGCGTCGCTGAGGGAGGACAGCAAGGCTGGATCTGAGTGATATTATTTTGGGACTGATTTTAACTTACTGGCTCAGCAGCGCGGGCTGGCTCTAGCAAGGGACAGGTGGGGAGACGACGATCCCAAAGAGGTAGTCATATGTATAAGATTTATGAAAGGAATGCATTTGAGGAGAAGTAAACTGGTGATCTATATCAAAGCATTGAATAAGATTAAACCAGACTTGCGCTGGACGAGCTAGCTAGATCAGTGAAATATAATAAAAGTAGCTTTAGCCCGCGGCTTCGCTCGCGTTAAATTCGCGGTACCACAGTTCCCCTTTCGTGATTTTCGAGTACCTGCTACCTGTAGTTTTTGCCCTAGCGCCTTATTTATTGTAATAGCAAAGCTAAGTTTTCCCTTTTCTTCCCCTTTTCTACCTCATTTCTCAGATTTTCAGATGTAGTTTATCACAAAATTTAATCCCTAAGAGCAGCGGTCGGCAACCTCTTGGCAAGCAAGGGCCACAAGGTGACAAATTAAACTAAAGGCGGGCCGCAGTCATTTTACTCACATAAACCCAATAAGCCCAAAATACCTCTCGCTCATAATAATTGTTCATATTCCATAAAAAATAAATGAAAATGCCATTCAAAATTGTTAAAATATAGGGAATTTAATACGTACACGTAATACTTACATTATATTTGTTTGAGCTTTAGCTATAAAAACAAGAGAAAAGTAAAGAAATGCAAACTACAAGCTACCTACCTAAACAGGAAACCGATTTTACACAAATTTTAGTGTGATGTCTGAGGTTGCATTTGAGAGGCGGTAGGGCGGAGGAGGTATTTCTTGTATGTTAGCAGTCATATTTGTCGTGGCAAATCGTAGAATAACACTTTTTTTGCAGATTGGAAATCATCAAGTAACTTCCCCCGGTCTGGGTGGAGCTGGGGGAAGTGTCAGACTTGTACTCACTAAAACCCACCCATGTTCCTTCTATTGCCCTTTACGTCCGGGGCCGCGGTATCTCTTTCAAACAACCCGCAACCCCTGCAGGCAGTGACCCTGGCAGGTCCCCATCTGCTTTGCTGACATTTCTTTGAGGCGCACGTGGAAAACTAACGCGCCATCGACACGGCCTATCGTCAATAGACGGACGGACGGTGGCCGCATCTAAGGTGGCCGGGAGTCGTCTCGCGGCGCCGGACGCCCGGGGCGTCTTTCGCGGTGGCTGGGTTGGTTTGAGGTTCTCTCCCTCAAACACCCGGGCACTTCCTTCGCTAGCATGACTGCTTCGCAGAAGGAGGTGACCGTTTCCCATTCCGCTCCACTTCGGACCATAGACAGAACCAGGGCCGGACGCGAGAGATCGCCGCCGCCGATCACCCTTACGAGGGCACGGCGGTGTTCCGCCCAAGCTGGGCAGACCGCCACTGTGTGCTCCACCGTGTCCTCCGGGCGATCATCACAATGGTGACACCCGGGCGTTTTTTCCCACCCGATTATGTGCAGGAACCTCCCAAAACTTCCGTGTCCGGTGAGGACCTACGTCAGGTGGTAGGTGAGGATGCCATGGCACCTCTCCAACCACTCCTCAAAGAGGGGACTTACAGCCCTTATGGTGACGTGCCCTGCACGGGGTTGCGACAGTCGCTCTCTCCATGCCACCATGAGATTGCACCGGAGTTCTGTCCGCTGGGCGGCAATTTTCCGCGGCAGCAGAGATTCCTCCCGGAGTAGTGCCTCCGCGCACCATTCGTACAGGCGCGCGAGGACTATCGCCTACAGATCTCACGGTGGCAATCCGACAAGAAGGCTCGCCGCCTCACCGGACGCGTTCAGGTAGTGGGCGGCGCGCCGCCCTAAAGAACGCGCCCATACCGGGGCCCCATAAAGGGCCATGGACCGCACGACTCCGGCATAGAGCCAACGGCAGGAGGAGTTTGACCCCCTCACATTGGGCAGGAGCCGCTTGAAAGCAGCCCCGGCCCGCTCGAGTTTGGGAGCCAAACGTCAGAAATGCTCCACGAAAATCCTCCGGCTGTTGAGAACGATTCTCAGGAACTTCATCGTCGACCCGACACCGATTCGAACCCCTCATACCATCAGCTCCCGACGGAGGCGTATTCCCGTGGCCATGAAAGATCATGTCCTCGGATTTGTGCAATGCCGAAAAATTGTAATGAACTGCTTGGCAAACTTTTACAACTCGTCAAAATCAGATGGCATTTAACAAGATCATTGGATTCATAGAAGGAGCTTTGAGAATATCAGCTAGTATGACACATTTCAAAGTGTTGCCGAGCAGAGGGGCTAAAAGGCGCGCTTACTTAATGCGTTGTTTTTGAAAGTAATTATTACTTATTTACAAAACATTCTCGGGCCGCAAGGAAGACGTTCGCGGGCCGCATGCGGCCCGCGGGCCGCGGGTTGCCGACCCCTGCCTAAGAGGGTAAAAATTGGTGGCCAAGTTTGTATGGGAGTACGCGATTCCTTGACTGTATTGGCTTGAAATTTTGCATAGGCATGTTTCCACGAAATGAATGGACGATAACTTTATCACGCTGCGATACAGAGGAGCTGAGCAACGGGTGAAACCGATGAGCAAACATGTATAAAGTGAGTTTATAAGGAAAGGAAGGGCTAAATGCACAGAGCCCTATGATAAATGGTATGACCACATTACCGTAAAAAGAGAACCTTACTTAAAGAATTCTTTACAATAGGCTGAATATTTTCAACCAGCGCCGAAATATACTTCTGAAGGCTTTTTACGGACAACTAAGTTCGTAAAACTGACATCTTTTTTCGTCAGAACCTTTCTTTTGTCGAAACTAAATGTTCGTGATGTGTAGGTTGGGTTTGAGTGACAGCGATTTTCAAAAGTAGCGTTTTTAGTTAGCGAATTTCTAATGATATTCTGGATTAATTTTGTAAGGAAACTTTACTAGGAGTATTTTTAGGGTGCTGCACCTCAAAAGGAAAAAAACGGAACTCTCATTGGATCCGTTTATAGTCCGTCTGTCTGAATGTCTGTCTTCAAGACCCTTTATCTTGGAAACGCGTAGAGTAATCGAGTTGAAATTAAAACTATCCTTACTAATATTTTAAAAGCAAAAGTGACTTTCTTTGTTTGTATCTTTGTTACGTCTTCACGCCTAAATGGCTAAACCGATTTTGATGAATTTTGGTACAGAGATAGTTTAATATAAATAAATAAATAAATATCTTGGGACAACTCACACACGGCTATCTGATCCCAAGCTAAGCAGAGCTTGTGTTATGGTAACCAGACAACTGATATACATACTTATATAATTTATAAATACATACATATTATAGATAAATCACGCCCAGACACAGAACAAACAATCGTGCTCATCACACAAAGTTTGTCCTGGGAATGGGACTCTGAGCCGGAGGTCGTGGGAATCGAACCCACGACCTCCGGCTCAGCAGTCAGGGCCACTAACTACTAGACCAACAGGCCCCAATATAATAGTTCAATTTTTTTTAAAGCGAGAAATGAGGGAGAAAGAGGGAAGAAATGGGAAAACTTGGCTTTGCTATAACAATAAATAAGGCGCAAAGGCAAAAATTACATGTAGCAGGTACATGCATATCAGAAAAGGGGAACTGTGTTACACCAAATTTAACGCGAGCGATGCCGCGGGCAAAAGCTAGTATACCATAAGTCCGTTGGAGCTGTGAAAAAAATAAGTCTCTCAATTTACGCAGTGAAAAGATATAGCCGATCATGCAGGTTTGTATGGAACCGTCGGTGCGCGAGTGCAACTCGCACTTGACCGCTTTTTGAGCATAGAACACTTTTGAAAGTTAAATTTAACAGAACAAAATAATTGTATCACTTTATAATTACCACTTGAAACGGGATATTTACCATGTTTGTTATTTGTATCGAGTTTCCGATATTTCGGCGATGTTGAATATCCCGTTTCAAGTGTTAATTACAAATTTAGTATCCATGTCAGTTTGAAGACTTAAACTGTATTACTGTTTTTTTTGCTACTAGTAGGACTATGACCTTTCTTTAGGACTATTCCACAAATGACACGACACGTTTGGCGCAATGGCTGGACGATCGACTACTACGCTGCGTGACGATCCCCGCCCCGCCCCGGAACGTAAAGGGCAATAGAAGGAACATGGGTGAGTTTTAGTCAGTACAAGTCTGACACTCCCGCACTCCGCCCAGAGCGGGGGAAGTTTTTTGATGATTTCCCCCCGACTACCGCCAAACCTCAGTTTGGCGGTAGTCGGCGTACCGATCGCACGAGTACACGGCGTTACTTAAAGCTACTACATAATATTTACGTATCTATAAATCGGCCGGTGACAGTGATTCTCAACTCAAATTTATCTATCATGTCTGGTGAAATGTTTACCTGTAAGCGTTGTGACGTTGAATCCAGAGATGGTGCTACGTGTGTTGCCTGTAAGGCGAAATATGATTTTCCCTGTGCTGGGTTAACTGAGGCTGGATGGAGAAAACTTGGCGAGCGTAAATTGACATGGAGATGTCAAAGCTGCAAGGCTACCCCGGTTCCCAGTCCTCAAACTGGCGGTATGAAGGCATCACCGGCGAGTTCGGAGACCATCATGGTTGAGCTTCAACGTCTCTCAGCTAAAATGGAAGCATTGCCTGCGCTGATTGAAAGCGTGAAGGCAATCCAGAGCGAGCTTGCGGAATTAAAAACCATACGGCACGAAGTCTCGGAAATGAAGTCGTCTGTTGAGTCCTACGGTCAAGAAATTAAAGCTTTGACAAGCAAAGTGTCAGGTCTGGAGGAAGAAATCGAAAGTATGAAGAAAACTAAAGAAGCTATAGTCAATCTGCAGGACCGAATTATCCAGCTTGAGCATCAGCAGTCTGAGAATGAACAAAGGTCTCGTATAAACAACATTGAAATTAAAGGAGTGCCACTATCTAAGGATGAAGACCTGTTCTCGATTATGGCTAAGATATGCAACGCAATCGAATTCAATGTACAAAAAGAACAGATAAACTACATAGCAAGGGTGCCGCCGACACGTAACGACAAACTAAATAAAAACATTATTTGTTCTGTACACAACAGTTACATAAAGAACGATTTTATAGCTGCTGCAAGGAAATATAAAAAACTGAATACTGGAGATCTGGGTTTACATGGCAACAATAGGGTGTATATTAATGACCACTTAACACTGGAAAATAAGCTCTTACTTAATAAAACCAAAGCTCAAGCCAAAGAACGTGGCTTCGAGCATGTATGGGTAAGAGGTTGCAAAATACTTGTACGAAAAAACACCACGTCTCCAAAACACTGTATTAAAACAGAGCAGGATTTAAAAAACTTCGTATGTTAATCCAAACGTCTCATTTTACTTGCAACCTTATCATTTCGTACGAAAGAGTTTGTTTTCTTTATATTGTGAACACATTAACGTTAATAGTGAACTTGTTTGACTTAATGTTGAATAACATAGATACGTATTTTTTGCACGCATTCCTTTCTCGCCTGCCTTTTGTTCTGTTATCGCTATGCGTCGCCTATTCATTCGGCTCATTAAGCTTTATTTTATACCATTTTATACTTTACGCATGTACACTTAGAGGTGAAATCCGCTTACACTTTAATTTTCTTACTTATACCTACAATTTTAAAACTAAATCTTGCTATCATTTCAATATAATTTCTTGCGATTTTTCTATGCAATTTTATCTGCTTCATTCAGCTTTCGCTTTATTTTACCATCATATTATTATGCTACTTAAGCTGAGTTGTATTACTTATAGAAATATTAACTTGGTATCGGCACTAAGTCTGAGTGTACCTTATATCTTTTCAACTAGTATTCTGACGTTACATAGGAATTATAATGGCACCTATTAGTATTTTCTATCAAAATGTTCGAGGACTGCGGACAAAAGCATCTGTGTTCTACAGAAATGTCTGTATGAATTCTTTTGATGTCATTTGTCTGACGGAAACATGGCTTATTGATGGTATATCCGATAGTGAACTCTTTGATGATAGATACTTTGTATGGAGACGTGATAGAAATTACGCGCACACCAAGCAATCTTTGGGTGGGGGGGTCTTAATAGCAATACGGCGTGAACTCGTTGCCGATGTCCGTAATGAATGGTGTTCGTCGGCCGAGGATCTGTGGGTTACATTAACCCTACATCAAAAGAAACCCAAAGTAACCTATAAAATACATGTATGTGTTGTGTATATATGTACTCAGCAATCAGGAAACTCTTTAATGTTACAACTAAATAATTTTACTAATAACTTAGCTGATATAGTTCTGAAACACCCCGCAGACAAGTTTTTGGTGCTCGGCGACTTTAACCAACCAAACATTGACTGGCGCGCTGCGGCGGACGGTGATCATCTGTGTCCTGGTGGTTTGCATGGTCCTATTCAAATTAGCTTTTGTGATACTCTTGCCGCTTGCAGTTTGCTACAGTACAATTCACATTGTAACGTAAATAACAGGATTCTCGACCTCGTCTTGTCTAATAGCGAAGTAGCTGTCACTTGCTGCCTGGATCCCCTTGTGTGCGAAGACGCACATCATAAGGCACTCTGCATCTCTGCAGACTTCGTTCAACTGCACCAGCTGCATTCTAGGCCTCGAATCAAGTTTTTGTATAGTCAGGCAAACTATGACGCCATAATTAACGAAATGATGGCAATCGATTGGCCGCTGCAGATAAATTGTAGGCCTCTTGAAGAAGCTGTTAAATTCTTTTATGACACTATCAACTTGCTCCATAATACACATATTCCATCTAAAAATGTCGATCCAAGAGGCAAGTACCCTCCCTGGTACAAAAGCCCCCTTATCAAATTAATTAAAGAAAAGTCTAAATACCACTCTAAATTTAAAACGTATGGCAATCTTTCAGACTACCAATCTTTTGTTACTTTACGCCAACGCGCTAAGGATCTTGAAACCAGAATGTTTGACGACTACATAGCAAACATTGAATTAGCTATTTCTAAAAATCCGAGAGCTTTTTGGCAATATGTGAAATCCAAGCAGCAAACAAACTGCTACCCATCTATACTTAAACTTGCTGAAGTGTCGTCTGGCAATGGGGAGGAAATATGCAATATGTTTGGCAAATACTTTTTTTCGAACTTCCAAGAGCGACGTGATGTGAATGCTACATCAGCCACTGCGGATCAACTAAACGAGTCTACTGGTGATATTTCAGACATCAGCTCTATCGATGTGCGGGTGGAGGAAGTATTGCGGTTGTTAAAGCAAACTAATATCAACAAATCCGCTGGCCCGGATAATATTTCGCCAATCTTTATAGTAAAATGTGCTGAGTGTCTATCTATTCCTTTGACATTATTATTTAAACGGTCATTTAGTTTGGGAGTGGTGCCTACAATCTGGAAGTCAGCGTATATAACGCCGATTCACAAAAAAGGACCTAAGGACAATGTTGTTAATTATAGACCGATCTCGAAACTCTGCGTGTTCGCTAAAATTATGGAAAAAATCGTACACGTACAACTTTCTTCTGCACTTAAATTAAGTTTCTCCGAATACCAACATGGATTTTTAAAAGGTCGCTCCACGACCTCTAACCTAGTGGTCTGTAGTGACTTTATTTCAGAGCATATGTCCAGGAGGTCTCAGGTCGACGTTATATACACTGACTACAGCAAGTGTTTTGATCGAATAGATCATGAGCTTCTAATGCGCAAACTGCTTGGAATCGGTGTGAGGGGCAGCTTGTACAGATGGTTTGTGTCGTATGTTGAAAATAGATGCCAGACTGTAGTCCTTAATGGTTACACATCAAGAGTAATGTACATTCCTTCGGGAGTTCCCCAAGGATCCTTATTGGGTCCTCTTTTATTTAATATATTTGTAAATGACATCGCGCCTTGTTTCCTAAATTCAAAAATTTTACTTTACGCGGATGACATGAAAATTTTGAGTCAAGTTTCGAGCATTGAGGATGCACACCTACTACAGGAGGATTTAGACCGTTTCCATAATTACTGCATTAGAAATAGGCTGGACTTAAATATTTCCAAATGTTATGTGTGTACATATACCCGTAAGCCAAACCCTATTATCTATGACTATAAATTTGCAAATACCTCAATTGCCAGAGTCAACGTCATCAAGGATCTTGGGGTAATTTTTGACTCAAAGCTTTTGTTTGATTCGCACATTGAAAATGTGGTCAACAAGGCTTCTAAAGCACTGGGCTTTATTTTTAGGGTCTCCTCAGAGTTTAAACATGTTAAAACCATCAAAATACTTTACTGTGCTTTTGTCCGTAGCCATCTCGAATATGCTTCTCAATTACAATGTATACATTAATCGCCTTGAAAGTATACAAAAGAGATTTTTAAGGTATATTCAATATCGTTCAAATTCTTATCTTCCTAATTATACTAGACGGTGTAAGAAATTTCATATTCTTCCTTTACATGAGCGAAGAAAAATTGCAGATCTTGCTTTCCTTTATAATGTAATGAACGGTTCTATTGACGTCCCTGAGCTGGTGGCCAAGATTGGACTTCGTGTACCTTCTGTGTTTCTTAGGAGACCTCGTCTCCTTCATGTACCTATTGTTAAAACTGTCTACAGGAATAATTCTTATATTTTAAGAGTATGTCGAATATTTAATATCGTTTGCCGTGATGTTGACCTAGATTTATTTACAAATAGTGTCCAAAAATTAAAAAAAATTTTGAATAACCTTTTCTTTCAAGATTAACTTTATTCTGAAATGTGTTTTTGTTTGTTTTCTATACTGTCCAGATATTATTTAGATGTTTAACTATCACGCTGGTTATGCCTTTTGATAATTTTATACATATATTTTATAAGTGGAAACTTGTAATTGGCCTTCGTTTTCATATTGTATCTGACTATTTAACTGTATTAGCTGTAAGTTTTCTTAAAAGTAATAAAATAAAATAAAATAAAATAAAATAAAAAAAACCCTTTTGGTCACGAAAAGTGTCAAATAAACTTTTTGGAATATTTAAGGCAGTTAAATTATCTTGTCTCGGACTTCGTCAAACTTCACTCTCTTGAAGCTTTTTTGGTAATTTTTGTTTAATTTTTTTATAAAGTTGCCGCAAACTAGGAATTTCTCCTGTATCGTGGGTGCGTTTACAAACATGAATAGTAACATAAACAAACAGCCAGACCCGGAAAAAACTACAAGTAGGTTATTCAAATAGTTGTTCCGTGCGGGGATCGAACCCGCGACACGCAGCGCCGCAGTCGATCGTTCAGCCACTGCGCCAACCGTGTCGTCAAAGTTTTTCCCTTAGTGATGATCTCTTAAAAACATGATGATTATTAAATCTGTTGGAGTGTCACTCTTTGTCAGTCTGCCCAACTATTATGACTGCTTAGTTCCATCCCCACTCTACACTACCCTTGACGACCAAACAATGACAAAAACAAATGAAAGCAAATTAACACAACTTTTCGTATCACTGACTGGACAGGTCCACTCAATATGTGTGGTGCTTTCTTAAAAAGACCATTTCAGACACTAATCTCCATAGTCCTCATGTAAGTTGACCAAGATTTTTGTCTGGACCTTAAAAGAGACTATGACCTTTCGCAGTGTAGTTTGTACCGCCACCACTGAAGCCACAGAGTAACATTGAAGAATGGAAGTTATCAAAAGTTAGTAAAAACAGAAAGTTTTACGTCGAGTTCTGAGCAATGGCCCGTAATATGACGCCTGTGAAGGTGAGGTTAGTGCGAAAGTAGTAAACTAGTAACTCCATGGATGATAGAAGAAATATCGATGTGGTTACAATTTAACATTTTATTACTCGCACAAAGAATAATACACAACTGCTCGCAAGGGGTCACAGATGACCCCAAATAGTATGAGTAGTTTTTATAGTGAAAAAATAAGTAAATGAAACTATTTTATTATTAAAGTGCTTTATTTATTCTGTAAAATCTATAAGTAACATCATGAATAACAAACTAATTAGAGAAAAATAGGTTTAACTAAATTCATTATCAATAATTTTCAATGTGTACATAAGTATACTGAGATCATAGTTAATACTTGTATTTTTTAGGAACTCTCCGAATCACTCTTGTTAATGTTACACTATTGGCAATATATTTCAGAGTGATCCTTGCACATAAATCTTGTACATTTCTTGCATATTGTTGGTACGTTACACTAAACTTACCTTTTTCAAAAAAGTAACGTAAGTACTCGCACGGGGTCAGCAAGCACCTCTAAGAGCGCAGCGACGAGTCCTTTCACTCCTGTGACTTAGTCGCTACGTAAATACTAACTTAGATGCACGTCAGGAAGCTACCGACGACGGTGCGGGTCGTATCGGGTCGCGCCTAGTGCTTAATTTTTAATCCGATGCAAGTGATTAAGGGTTAAGAAGAACTCGTAATTGACTAATTTAATGTTGTCTAATTTATAATTAACATACACTTAATGTTGAAATGATGTGTAGAGTGACCAGAATGGATAAAGTAAGGAATGATATGTTAGAAGAAGTTTGAAAGAATAAAAATACAGACAAAATGAAAGGGAAATCGTTTGTCTTGCTGTGGACATGTAACGAGGAGGGAAAAAGCGCTTGTGGCTAATAGAGTGATATGAATGTCAATGGAGAGGGAGAGGAAGGCCAAAGAAAAGATGCATGAATTGTGTAAGGAATTATATGAAGGAGAAAGAAGTAAACGACGCTATGATTTTTGACAGAGGAGATTGGCCGAAGAAAACGTGTTGCGTCGAACCCAAATAGAATGGGACAAGGGCAAGAAAATGAAGATGGTACATACACAAACTGATGCCTATTTCCGAATGGGTAGCCAAAAACCACTTAACGTAAACTTTTATGATCCTTACGTACTCCTTTTGCATTGACTGCACGATTGCCGCAGTGGTTGAGCGATCGACTGTTGCACTGCGTGTCGCGGGTTCGATCCCCGCACGGAACAAATATTTGTATGACCTACAGGTAGTTGTTTCGGGTCTGGCTGTTTGTGTATGTGAGTTTAAATGTTTGTAAACGCACCTACGATACAGGAGAAATTCCTAGTGTGGAGCAACGATTAAAAAATAAATAAAAAAATGACCACTTTTATACATCTGGTCATATCAATTATTTTAATGTTTGTATAGTTTTACAATAGGATATGAATTGGTAATACTTGCTACCAAACAGTGGGCCAAAATTTGTGCATTTTGCATAGTGTTAACATTGAGCTATGATTATTTCGCAAAATGCTAATTTTGAAAAGTGCTTGTGGTAAGTCCGCCTAATACGAAGTCCAAATTCCGCGACGGAGCCAACTTTTGATATTCTTACGTTCTAAAATTCAAAACATCAAGTACGGTTCTTAAAACAACATGTATATTCCTTATCTCAACATTTGCACAGCAAAATGTCAGGAGCTGCTACCCTACCATGACGTCTTAAAGCAGAACTTATTCCACTGAGAGAAAGAGACAGAGCTATAGAGGGTGTCTAGCACCATCTCTTTCTCACACAGGAATAAGAACTGCTATATTAGATGTCATGGTAACCCTTCTGCACTGGCAAACCGTTTAACCTTCCATAAGCTTTGAATCCCAAAGGTTAGCGGTATTTATTTCCTGCAAAAACAGCGTAGTTTATAAAGAAAATGTGTATTAACAGCGAATGTTTTAAAACGGATTTTAAAAGGAAAGGTAGGTTTTTTTTAATGAAATAAGAACATGTCTGTCAACCCGGAGCGGTTAAGGCGCTGCGCAAACGTGAACACTTTTGTGTCTGATACAAGCTACCGATTCCTATAGAGTTGTAGAAGTTGCTGTGTCCTGTAGCGACAGATTTCATACTGGTTATATAGAAATTTTTATCTTGTATCCGACACAAGACACAAAAGTGTCCACGTTTGTGCCGCGCCTACACAGATTTGTAACTAATAGTAAACCTACATTTTTACAAGTTAGGTATGCTCCAGAAGTTCAATCTCAAGGTTTGCCGACGAGCAATGAAGCACAGTATACTAGGTGTTAAATTAACGAATGGTGTTTGAAACACAATACTGCGCTTCAAAATAAATATTGCTAACGTGGTGAATAAGGTTGTGCAACTTAAATGGGACTCGGTAGGGCATATCTTGCCATCCGCTTGCCACAAACGCATGCGTGACAAACTGTAGGCTAAAAAACTTTTTTGTAAAAAATTAAACCGATTTCCAAGTTTTACCAAAAAACTTTTTTACAAAAAACTTGTTTTCATCTGCATTTCTAGTTATGGTATAATGATATATTATTAAAAAAATTATATATTATTGTATTTATATCATTCTTGAGTGTTAATTTTTTTCCATTGTTATAATATGATTTATATGTAAATTACGACCAAATCTCAGACCTACCGATATACATGTGAAATTTAATCAAAATCGGTCAAGCCATTTTAGAGGGGTATTCCCTATCCTCATATAAATTATATAATTTTATAAATGCGAATGTTTGTGAGGATTGATGGATGGATGTATAGATGTTTGTTACTCTTTCACGTCAAAACGGCTGAACGGATCTTGATGAAATTTGACACAGAGGTTGATTATAGTCTGGAATAACACAGGATATTTTTATTCCAATATTACGTAGGCAAAGCCGCGGGCGCCAACTAGTATCATATAAACGTCAAAATATCCTTGAATCTATGTAATACATAGTTCAAAACAAACAAATGGATACCTTTATTTATACAGTTGAGCACCAAAGCGGTCGACAAAATCTCTGTGTTCGAAAACAAAGGAGAACCGCTTACACTCCTCAAATGCTACAAATCGTTGGATACTTATCTTAAAATCTACCATTCTACCTCCATTGAAGACGAGGGTCTGCATAACAAAAGATCCCGAGGGTCAAAGATCTTGTCTTGACCCCTTAAATCTGTGTTCGAATATTTAAATAGATGTCTGTAACCAAGGATCTATCTGATGAGGTCGTTCGCCCTGGAGGATACGGTGTACATTTGACAAAAGAGTTTGGTACCTATGTATCGAAAATATTGTAACCTTAGGTTGTGTTAGGTTCTGATACTATTAATATTTATTTATCAACAACAAATTACCGACATGGTAGGTAATGAAAATGAATAAATTAAGAAATGAGCATATAAGAGGAAGTTTGAGAGTGTTGCTTCATCATCTGCCTAGCCTTTTCCCAACTATGTTGGGGTCGGCTTAAAGTCTTACTGGATGCAGCTTAATACCAGTACTTTACATGGAGCGACTGCCTATCTGACCTCCACAACCCAGTTAGTACTGGGTAATGCGATACCCCTTGGTATGGCCGGCTGTCAGACTTTCGGAACACTGACTACCTATAACGACTGTCAAAGATCTACAAATGACAGCCGGGATCAACGGCTTAACGTGCTTTCCGAGGCACGGAGGAAACTCGGTATGTAACGGGTGGTCACCCATCCACAGACCAACTAAGGCAAGCGCGGCTTAACCTAAAGTTCGACCCAAGCGGCTGCTACTATATTTAAAAGTGTTGCCTGTTACAGAAAAATCTAGAGAGAGTCGTTTGGTTTGGTTGGACATATGATGAGGAGAGATAAGGCGCATGTGATAGATATAAATGTTGATGGATGAAGAGAGGTAGGAAAGCAAAAAAGGAATGATTGCATTGTGTAAGGAATGATATGAAGGAGAAAGGAGTAAATGATGCCGTGACGTCTGACAGGAGAGAATGGAAGAAGAAAATGTATTGCGCAGACCCCAAATATAATGGGACAAGGGCAATAAAATGATGATTTATCAAAACAATGTCTGTACAAATCTTACATTTAACTAAGCCCCACAAAACCGTTTGTCTGTGGAAACGGAACAAACGGCAATTAATTAAAGTTTACTAGTGCGGAAACGTACGGGCTAGAATCATCGCATACATATCGAGGTAGCGCGCAATGTGGCCAGTTTCGAATATTCCATGAAATTCGTTTCTCATCGCAACTCGCTAGGCTCTAAGCGATAAACTAGACTAAGCTATCCAATCTGCCACTGCGTTGTTGTTACTGCGTAGCCTCACTGATATCGTTCAAATGCAGCTGTGCACTGATTGTATGTTTGTTTTTCTGTGGCGTGAAATTAAAGAGATTTTAGTTCAGTAGAAAGTATTGACATTTGAAGGAATACAGTTATATATATAACAACATTCCTGCATGTATAAAAGCCTTCACTCATTCAATGCATTCAGGACCAAAATACGTATATATTTGACAGCGCCGTGGCGCAGTGGCTGACGACTGCTGCGCTGCGTGTCGCGGGTTCGATCCCCGCACGGAACAAATATTTGTACGACCTGCAGATAGTTGTTTCGGGTCTGGCTGTTTTTGTATGTGAGTTTAAATGTTTGTAAACGCACCTACGATACAGGAGAAATCCTAGTGTGGGGCACCGTTTTTTTTAAAGAAATGAAAATGGCATAGCAAAGTCCCTGTCCAGAAACTGAAAGCACTAGATCGGTGTGTAATAAATAAAAAAAAAACAATGATAAAAGCAGTGACGAACCTAGTAGTTATCAAAATTAACATAAGCCTCTTTTGTTTTCATGTAAGTGACTTTATCTCTTTTGAGAATAAACATCTTTAAACCTAGTAGTTTGACCTAAGTTTTTATACATGACATAAAATACGAACGTTGTCAAAAAATAGAACTGCACCAATTTATCATTATCTCGATATTCTTTTCCTAGCTATATCGGAGTCGGCTTCCAGTCTAACCGGTCGGAGTCTAATTAATTTAATTAATTGTATATAAGTATATTATAATATTGTACATGTGCTTGTCTGATCTCCACAACCCAAATATTGATCATTATTTCTAGGGTTTTGTTGTAAGGAGATTTACTAAATAATTACTCAATAAAAATAAAAATTTATTTACAATAATGGAATCAAGATTATAAAGAAATATAATGTATTTCTTTAGTTTCTTAGTTCGTTTTAAATAACAAGTAGATAGCTCCAGAAAACTGCACAAAAACGGCTTGCGCGGCTTTGGTCGGGGAGGCGCCTTTTACAAAAATGTAGGGTAACAATGTAGGTAAACTTTGCACCCGTCGTAACACTTTGTCGCGCGAAGGTTTAACCTAAAAATCGACCAGAGCTGCAGCAGTTTTTATTTAGCTGCCAGCTCTAATTTTCCACTTAAAATCCTACTGTCTATCTTGCTAGGTTGAGTTTTCAGGCTAAAATCGAGCGTTATCACGTTCCTTGCATAGTAATATTCTTTGCAAGGTCGCGAGTATATCCGATAGGTTTGTTCCTATTGTCATCATTTGGCGTTTTTGGTGGTTTTTGCTGTTTTTTTTTCATTAATATTAAAATTTACTTTGTTTAATATTTTTTAATTTTACATTTTTTATTATGTTTTGTGACATTTAATATTATTTTAAAGTATGACATTTTATGATTTCATTATGATCTCGTTAATTTAATTTTGTATTTTTTTATTTGTTTATTGTGAATGTGAAGACTATGTGGATCATTTCTTTTATTTACTTTGTTTTTCGACGATTGTCTGGCAGTTTGGGTACTATAAGCGACCTACACAAATGTCCTTTTTTTGGTATTGTTCGTCGTGTCGGTGAGCTCCTTGGGTTGTGAATTGAGCTACACGATAACTGACAAATGCTTGCACTGACTGGACAGGTCCACTCAATCCGTGTGGTGCTTTCTTAAAAAGACCATTACAGACACTATCTGCATAGTCCTCATGTAAGTTGACCAAGATTTTTTTGTCTGGACTTTAAAAGGGACTATGACCTCTGAGTTTGATTCGGCTGTTTCTTCTCAGAGTAGTCGGGTACGAAACACTGGTCTCATCTAGTTATTAAAAAAAAGACGTGTAAAAGTGTTTGTGAAAACCTACTTGCAAAATAAACATCATTTATCATTTAGTAAGGAAATCTTAGTGCTCTATACCGATTCACACTTGGCTGGTTTTTTTTTAATCTGAACAAATAGAATGAGAGCAGCCTAACAGGGGGAAGAGGAGAGTTTAAATTAAATACGAAAACAAATAATTTGCTCTTATAAAATATGGCAATACGAAAAAAAACAATACCTCTAACCTTTTGTAAGCCAACGACTAAGTTTCAAAGCACAAAGCGAATCCTAACACTAAGTTTTAAAACCTTACATGTAAGAGTAAGCTGTAAAGAATTTGAGAACTTAACTTAAACATTACACGAAAGTCACTCAAGACAGTCTTAAGTAAACTTAAACTAACTTTCGCCACAAAGCAAGAAGATTCGTGAGCTTAATCCGAAGTAAGTAAATATTCTCTAAAGAACTCAAAGACTATATTGTTTTCGCTGTAGCTTTGTGCAGGTGACTTCTCATGAGATTAGATGACAAGAGATATACATGAGTAACTGTGATTCGAGTTAAGGCTGCGTCTACGCTAGGAGAGCCGACCACGAGCGCAACACGAGCCGAACACAATTCGACGGTCCCTACGTACCTAAAGACATGTCGAAAATGGCATTTTTTTTTTGTAGCATTGGCTGTATAAATTATCTATGCGCACATGCTGACATACGATTTTTATTTTTATTCAAGGAACAAATATTTGAATAGCCTACTGATAGTTGTTCCGGGTCTGGCTGTTTGTGTATGTGACTTAATGTTTTTAAACGCACCCACGACCAGAAGAAATTCATAGAGTGGAGGCACCGTTTTATCAATATATGTTTATATATTACAAATTTTGTCCCAATCCATCAATAAAATATATCATTTAAAGTTTAAGCTAACTTGGTTTATACTTTAGCAACAAACATTTATATTTCGACACATCAGATTATTTACGACTAAAACCAAACGCGATTACACGAAAATAATCTTAATAGACTTTAGATCTAACAAATTGATTCTAAATCTTATTTATTTAAAGTTCAAAACTGCTTAAGCACATAAATTCAAAACTTTAAACCATTAGGAATATTGTTTGGGAACTTAGACAGTAAAATTTAAAGTTCGCCATATTTATAGTGGGTTCTGTACAAATTAGTTAAAGGTCTTTTTAATGATCGTGGTTTGTTTTGAATCGCGTTGTAGACATGTACAATGGTGAGGTTTTTCAGGATTCCGTACCTAAAAAGGAAAAAGCAGAACCCTTTTTTTGCAAATGGGAAATCATCAAATAACTTCCCCCGCTCTGGGCGGAGGGAGGGTGAGTGTCAGACTGACTAAACCTTCCTGTGTTCCTTCTTTTTTCCTTCACGTTCCGGGGCTGCGGTATCTCTTTCGAACAACCCGCCAGTTATTTGATGATTTTTTATCAATAAAATAGGGGTTAACCACAAAGGTACAGAAGGAACATTGCATTTAGTATCTAAATCAGCGAGGAGTGCTCTTCATATCAAACCACGTTGTAAGCGTATTTCGTGAAGACGACACTTTCTTGCCGTCCATAAATGGAGTTAAAATGTATAGGCATTTGTGTAGCTTGTATCTCTTTATTTTATACTGTAGATAGGTTAGTTTATTTATTTATTAAAACTTTATACACATGTAAACGAACACTGTACAAAGGTGGAGTTAATGCCTGGGGCATGTTTTACCCGTCAACCTTAGGGTGATACAGAGACAAAAACATAGTAAGTGCATTGGGTGCGTTTACAAATATTTAAACTCACATACACAAACAGCTAGACCCGAAACAACTATTTGTAGGTATCTCAGCGCAGAAGTCGATGACTCAGCCACCGCGCCAACTGTGTCGTCCAATAATAATTTACCTCTGTGCCAAATTTGAGCAAGATCCGTTCAGCCGCTTTGACGTGAAAGAGAAACATCCATCCATCCATCATCACAAGCATTCGCATTTATAATATTAGTAGGATCTAATCCATGTTTTTATACGTTTGGTAGTCATTCTAACAACCATACAAATCCTAACAAAATCCATTTATAGAACGACTCTGCAATACTGGAGGGTGGGTATATTGTTAGAAGGCAGTATTTTTAGGCACCACTCGGACCTGTTGGAGAGTTGTATCAGTTACCAATCGTAAAGTTAGGCGATTATAATGAATTCATAAACATACTGTTGCGTAGGAGTTTTATTTTAGGAATGAATGGCTGGGGTATTTTGGGCGGATTTCATTAGGGTGAGTTGCGTCAGTACTTCTTGCCTGATCCTTCTCTATTCCCTCTATTTGGTGCTGCTGTAAGACACACAATATTAGCTTTTTTTTTCATTCCTTTATTTTCTTTGTAGTGTTAAGATTTAAGTTTTTAGTTTTTGCAGTGTTAATATTTAAGTTTTATTTTTTTTATATTGTATAACAAGTGCATAATAAACTTGTTATCTTACTTTATCTCAAAAAGAAGTTAGGATGGGTCTCTTAATGCTGCCTCAAAAAGAACACCAACCTGCGTTTAGTATTAAACTGTCCAAATGTGTAAACCTGATATACCTATACTTATAATAAATCTGTAGAGAGGTCAATTCTGTACATGAAATATATTTCCAAAATAACTATCAGGGGGTGATTAGTGATCGATACTGATGCCAAAAATGCAATCAGTAAAATTTTTGTCTGTCTGTCTGTCTGTCTGTCTGTCTGGATGTCTGTATGTTCGTTATAGAAACAAAAACTACTCGACGGATTTTAACGAAACTTGGTACAATTATTCTTCATACTCCTGGGCAGGTTATAGTATACTTTTCATCACGCTACGATCAATAGGAGCAGAGCAGTGAAGGAAAATGTTGGGTAATCGGGAGAAGTTGGTTAAAGCTACACAGAAATCATGTATGACGGAAATGTTCTCCTTAAAATTATATAAAAAATATCCTACGACAGCATAGGTCTATCTTTTATGGTTGACTCACAATAACACGTGTAACTCCCGATAACTTAGCAGTTCGGAGCTATCTGATTATATTTGTCTACTCTTACGTTTATAACACTCCCACTCATCTCTAATTAAAAACAGTTAACATTATTACGTATTCAATAAAAAAAGAATCATATAAATCGGTATACAAACACCAAAGTTATGCATGAAATACGCTAATAAGCCATCGCGCGTGAATACTGAATCATGCTATAAGGATTATTTTTGTGTAATATTTGGCTGTTGATGCGAATAGACGTTCAGAGTGTTCGACCTTATTGACAGACAATGCTTTCAGCCCGACTTTTAGTCTTTAAATAATTTCTTTTTAGATTTCTTTTGTTGTTATTTTATAAAATAGGTATTAGTTATTTTGGTAGTGTTTAAATATTCTTTCAAATTACAAATTATTCATAGTTAACATTTTATTTCTTTTTAGGTGAAGTAGTAGTAGGTACGCATAGATTTTTAGAAACCGAGTTTCGGCTAATTTATGTTCAGTTTTTTTTTATACTATATTGGTAAAAGCGTAGTTAATTATACTAATTATAGTAATCATCATCATCAGGCTATATTAGTCCACTGCTGGACATAGCCCTCCCCTAATGAGCGCCATAGCGTTATAGAGTTATATTCTTTATTATAGATAGGTATTATTAATTAAAGTATTTATAGGTTTTTATTTTTAAGTGAAGTAGGTATACATAGGTAGATAGTATTGGACGGGTTCCCTCTATCTGGCAGAATCTTGATGCTCCGAAATTTATTTGGCATAACACACTTAGCATATTTTTCTTTAAACGAACATTTTAAAGGCATAAAAATTATTTGATATAATTATCGTTTGGCATAATGTTTAAAACTCCGAATTTACAATTGCATAGTTTTAAGATGGCAGAATTACATTTAGTATAATTACGATTGGCAGAGTTCAAATTTCGCATAATATCGTTTAGCATAATGTTCATTTAGAGCGACGAGTATTTGGTATAATTTCACTTTTCATACTATGCAGATGGCAGAATTGAATTAGGAATAACTTTAAGTTTAAAGACTTATATGCCTAATCTTCTATATCTTCTATACTTATAATAAATCTGTAGAGAGGTCAATTCTGTACATGACATATATTTCCAAAATAACTATCAGGGGGTGATTAGTGATCGATACTGATGCCAAAAATGCAATCAGTAAAATTTTTGTCTGTCTGTCTGTCTGTCTGTCTGTCTGTCTGTCTGGATGTCTGTATGTTCGTTATAGAAACAAAAACTACTCGACGGATTTTAACGAAACTTGGTACAATTATTCTTCATACTCCTGGGCAGGTTATAGTATACTTTTCATCACGCTACGATCAATAGGAGCAGAGCAGTGAAGGAAAATGTTGGGTAATCGGGAGAAGTTGGTTAAAGCTACACAGAAATCATGTATGACGGAAATGTTCTCCTTAAAATTATATAAAAAATATCCTACGACAGCATAGGTCTATCTTTTATGGTTGACTCACAATAACACGTGTAACTCCCGATAACTTAGCAGTTCGGAGCTATCTGATTATATTTGTCTACTCTTACGTTTATAACACTCCCACTCATCTCTAATTAAAAACAGTTAACATTATTACGTATTCAATAAAAAAAGAATCATATAAATCGGTATACAAACACCAAAGTTATGCATGAAATACGCTAATAAGCCATCGCGCGTGAATACTGAATCATGCTATAAGGATTATTTTTGTGTAATATTTGGCTGTTGATGCGAATAGACGTTCAGAGTGTTCGACCTTATTGACAGACAATGCTTTCAGCCCGACTTTTAGTCTTTAAATAATTTCTTTTTAGATTTCTTTTGTTGTTATTTTATAAAATAGGTATTAGTTATTTTGGTAGTGTTTAAATATTCTTTCAAATTACAAATTATTCATAGTTAACATTTTATTTCTTTTTAGGTGAAGTAGTAGTAGGTACGCATAGATTTTTAGAAACCGAGTTTCGGCTAATTTATGTTCAGTTTTTTTTTATACTATATTGGTAAAAGCGTAGTTAATTATACTAATTATAGTAATCATCATCATCAGGCTATATTAGTCCACTGCTGGACATAGCCCTCCCCTAATGAGCGCCATAGCGTTATAGAGTTATATTCTTTATTATAGATAGGTATTATTAATTAAAGTATTTATAGGTTTTTATTTTTAAGTGAAGTAGGTATACATAGGTAGATAGTATTGGACGGGTTCCCTCTATCTGGCAGAATCTTGATGCTCCGAAATTTATTTGGCATAACACATCTATCTATCTATATCTTCTATCTATACTTATAATAAATCTGTAGAGAGGTCAATTCTGTACATGAAATATATTTCCAAAATAACTATCAGGGGGTGATTAGTGATCGATACTGATGCCAAAAATGCAATCAGTAAAATTTTTGTCTGTCTGTCTGTCTGTCTGTCTGTCTGTCTGTCTGGATGTCTGTATGTTCGTTATAGAAACAAAAACTACTCGACGGATTTTAACGAAACTTGGTACAATTATTCTTCATACTCCTGGGCAGGTTATAGTATACTTTTCATCACGCTACGATCAATAGGAGCAGAGCAGTGAAGGAAAATGTTGGGTAATCGGGAGAAGTTGGTTAAAGCTACACAGAAATCATGTATGACGGAAATGTTCTCCTTAAAATTATATAAAAAATATCCTACGACAGCATAGGTCTATCTTTTATGGTTGACTCACAATAACACGTGTAACTCCCGATAACTTAGCAGTTCGGAGCTATCTGATTATATTTGTCTACTCTTACGTTTATAACACTCCCACTCATCTCTAATTAAAAACAGTTAACATTATTACGTATTCAATAAAAAAAGAATCATATAAATCGGTATACAAACACCAAAGTTATGCATGAAATACGCTAATAAGCCATCGCGCGTGAATACTGAATCATGCTATAAGGATTATTTTTGTGTAATATTTGGCTGTTGATGCGAATAGACGTTCAGAGTGTTCGACCTTATTGACAGACAATGCTTTCAGCCCGACTTTTAGTCTTTAAATAATTTCTTTTTAGATTTCTTTTGTTGTTATTTTATAAAATAGGTATTAGTTATTTTGGTAGTGTTTAAATATTCTTTCAAATTACAAATTATTCATAGTTAACATTTTATTTCTTTTTAGGTGAAGTAGTAGTAGGTACGCATAGATTTTTAGAAACCGAGTTTCGGCTAATTTATGTTCAGTTTTTTTTTATACTATATTGGTAAAAGCGTAGTTAATTATACTAATTATAGTAATCATCATCATCAGGCTATATTAGTCCACTGCTGGACATAGCCCTCCCCTAATGAGCGCCATAGCGTTATAGAGTTATATTCTTTATTATAGATAGGTATTATTAATTAAAGTATTTATAGGTTTTTATTTTTAAGTGAAGTAGGTATACATAGGTAGATAGTATTGGACGGGTTCCCTCTATCTGGCAGAATCTTGATGCTCCGAAATTTATTTGGCATAACACACTTAGCATATTTTTCTTTAAACGAACATTTTAAAGGCATAAAAATTATTTGATATAATTATCGTTTGGCATAATGTTTAAAACTCCGAATTTACAATTGCATAGTTTTAAGATGGCAGAATTACATTTAGTATAATTACGATTGGCAGAGTTCAAATTTCGCATAATATCGTTTAGCATAATGTTCATTTAGAGCGACGAGTATTTGGTATAATTTCACTTTTCATACTATGCAGATGGCAGAATTGAATTAGGAATAACTTTAAGTTTAAAGACTTATATGCCTAATAAGTCTTTAAATTGACATGGTCACTAACATTATTATTAACGGTTAAAACGGGATATTTAACATGTTTGTTATTTATCTTGAGTTTCCAATATTTTGGTGTGAACCGATACAGTGAGTTACAATTGTATACAAAAACATATTAATGCAAAAATAAGATATTTTTGGAATTATATAGAAAAAAAGACATTGTTTTTAGTAGGTTACCCGGGACTCAACTATTAAGATTAGGTTAATTTGTTAAAAAAAAATGCGTAGGTTAGGTTAGGTTAAAACTGTGACCCCCTACGCACGAGCCGAGCGAGCGGAGCGAGCGGTGCCGCGGCAGCGGCCGGCGAGTGCCAGTAACGACTTGCATTGATAGAAAATGAGATTGTTTTTAGTAGTTTACCCGGAACTGAACTATTTACATTAGAATAATAATTACTTATAGAATTAAATGACATTATTACAAATTGAATTAAATAATAGTTAAAATAAATGATATTATTTTAAAGAAATAAATAATTAAAATAAATGACAACAAATAATGATAAAGATGATTCTAACTATAAACTTTCTGCGATATGACAATTCTGCCGTTTAATGATAACGATATGAAATATATGTCAAAAGACGATTCTGACTGTGAACTTTCTGCGAAATGATGTTTCTGCTTTTTGAATACTATGGATATGAAATTTATGTCTAGAGATGATTCTGACTTACAAAATTATGAGTTTTGAATTTTGGTACAGAGATAGTTAGGAACCAGAAGACGGACATAGGCTAATTTTTATTAAAAAAAAAAGTGGGATATGAGGGAGAACGAGGGAAGAAAAGGGAATTAGCATTGCTATTACAAATCAATAAGGCGCAAGGGGAACTGTGTTACCCCGAATTTAACGCGAGCGAAGCCGCGGGCAAAAGCTAGTAATAAATAATAAATAAATAAAATTCATTTATTTCGGACAACGGAGATCCATATTTTGTTAGTATTACAAAACGGCTTATACTCTAGTGTTAGTATTAAAGATAAAATAAAACATCAAAACAAAGGCTGACAAAGTAGGAACATCGTGTCCTACTTTATCAACCTCCGAACAAAATGCCTAATATTAGGAGTATAACTCTCCGCCACAGCTCTCAGGATATAGCTGCGACTGCCCCGTACTCTGCATAGCAGCGACGCAGTTTTTTTGCGCATTATAGCGTGAAAGCCATCGGTGTGGGCCTGGGCAAACATTTCCGAAGCGCTACAGAAACGGGGCAGCCGCAACAACATCCTGAAAGTATTATTATACTGAACGCGTAGGACATCCAGCGACCTTTTGGTGTAGTTGACCCATAGATTGCTCGTGTAAAAACTCTGACAGTACGCCTTAAAAAGAGTAATTTTCACAAAGTCAGAGCACCGAGCAAATCTACGGGCCAACATATTACCTCTGACCGCCAGTGCCCTACGCTCCCTCTCAATATCCATATCATCCTTAAGGTCGTCGGTGATGAAATGTCCAAGGTACTTGAATTTGGATACTCTATTTAAATGGAGGCCATTCACCTTGATAATATCCGGTATCGTATCTGGACATCTACCTGCGACCCTAAAGAGCATATATTCACTCTTAGTGACATTATAAATAAGTCCATGTGAGGCAGCATAACTCTCACAGACTTTCAGCAATTCCTTGATTGCCCCAGCAGTCGGGCCCAGCAGCACCATGTCGTCCGCGTAACTAATGTTGTTGACGCTTACTCCATTAATTCGACACCCAACACTCATGCTGCTGAGCTCCGTGATGAGACCATCAACATAAAGATTGAAAAGCCTAGGGGATGTCAAACCCCCTTGTCTCACACCGCATTCCAATCTGTATGCTGGAGAGAGAGAGTTAGACCACTTTATCTGGTTTTTTTGATTGGCATACCAGTACTGAAAGATTTTTAGTATTTCAGCAGGAGTACCCCTGTCCCTCAACTTGTCCCAAAGCACCTTATAGGAAACAAGATCAAAGGCCTTCGAGAGGTCAAGGAAACAGGCGTACACCGGCGTCTTACGATCGGTATAATATGATAATATATATGACTGTAGGACATGCAGAACCGGTTCTGGACTTCTGGTACCAAGGAACCGCAGAGTTCCTGAATGTTACCAAATCGACTCAATCAACCTTTACATATAATATACACATTCAATATTAAGTAAACACTACGCCTAAGTTTAATAAGCTGGCTAAGCCATATAGTGTACAAACGACGACACAACTACGGTGATCGATCTCTCTACTACGGTGTGCGTTCCGTAGTAGAGAGATCAGGTTATAATAGTTTAGAATAGGTTGCCCTGCTGTCGTGTGTACAATACACGTGCCATTTTAGGTAGGTGTATGGGACCTAGAATGTCACTAAAGAAAATACTATTATTAATTGTCACGCTATTTTTAGCAGAGGGGCCTGCCAAGGCCGACGCCTGTCGAGGTTGTGGGTTGTTCGAAAGAGATGCCGCAGCCCCGGAACATAAATGGAAAAGAAGGAAAATGGGTGGGTTTTAGTCAGTAAAAGTCTGACACTCTCTCTTGCTCCGCTCAGAGCGGGGCAGGCTTTTTGATGATGTCCCATCCCCAAACAAAAACGTTATCATTTTCGCTGTCTGTCATATCAGCTGAAGTCATTCTTAGCTAATTTTTTTAGTGTATTCAAAAACCTTGCAAGAATTTACATTTTATAAAATACGTTGCATAAAAGTAATATACCTACTCTTAAAATTTTCTCATTTTCAAACAGCACTTTTCCACTAATATGGATCACAGTAAAAATCCAGTGATGTATGTCTATGAACGACAAACGGGATTGCTCTGCATAAAATCTGAAACTAGACATAAAAAACCAGCCAAGTGCGAGTTGGACTAGCACATTTGCAGGATACCTTAACATCACACAAAACAATTATTTATTATCGGTTCCTTGGACAAAAACTTGTACATTTTGATTCTAGTGTGGAAACTCTATCATTGCGGTCGAAGTGGATTTAAAGTTTTAATTTTTTTATAAGTGTTATAGAGCCAAAAACAGCAGTAAAAAATTCTTTTGTGAATCAATCGATTTTTTTCAATCCACTTACAGAGAAACTAAATAACAGAACAAAAAGTGCTTCTGTCATTAATCAATATGAAACTATTATTTAATTGGTTTTTACTCCGCGCTTTGTCTTCTCTGACTGAATGAAAAACAAAGGTATTTATATATTGCTATAAACTTGACGACACGGTTGTCGTAGTGGCTGAGCAATTGACTGCTGTGCTGCGTGTCGCGGGTTCGATTCCCGCACGGAACAAATATTTGTATGACCTGCAGATAGTTGTTTCGGGTCTGGCTGTTTGTGTATGTGAGATTCAATGTTTGTAAACGCACCCACGATACAGGAGAAATTCCTAGGATGGGGCAACGTTTTTTTTTTTAAAAAAACTAAGTATATGGATTTGTTTATCTTTTTTTTAATCCGTGGTGAAATCAGTAAAAATTATAGCTACCTTTTCGAAAAATGAAAAATAGCACGCGTGTGATATACATTGCATGTTGAACCTAATCATAGTGCAATAAGAGACAGTTTCCGAGGAATCGTATTGAAAAATAATTAATGTTCTTTGTTGTTATAGCGTCATGGGAAGATGACGTTATTAGTGAAAACCAAAATCCAAACCCAATAGGCCTTCATGGGCACTTATACCTATGTACCTACAGTTATTAACCTCCGAGCAATAGGTCCCGAAATATTTACGAAAAACTGGTTTTCGTGACCTTTTGACCTTTGTTACTTTTAGCCGGCACGATATCGAAGTCGATTTTTCACATTTTCATAATAACACCGTAATATACAAAAATACAGCTCACTAGGAATTTTTCCCCAGATAAAACCTAAAATGACTGGACTATTTCTCCGGGCATTGATCAAGTAAAACTATCGTGAGATTTTTTAAGCTATTGCATAGCTTCTATCGCGGGCCTTGAACGTGGAGACCGAATCCAAAAATTTCGTAACGAAAACACCTTACATTATGAATACGGTCAGTTATTTCATTTGCGAGTCCAATGTTCAATTAGCGTGTTTGGCAAAGAATCGGGAAGTCAATCAATATTACGCTGGATCAAACCCAAGGTCTAATTTTTCTTTTTGCGACTTCTGTTTGTTGGAAGTGCTTTTTAAATATTGTATTTAGATTTTTTTTTATATATTGCATGAGTTTTTTTTTATTTATTGCTTAAGTTGATAAAAAATGCTATGCAATAGCTTTACCGCGGCAGTCCCCGAGTGCCACACGTATTTTTTTAAATTAAAATATGTCACTATAGCACCTACATACTAGTAATAGGGTACAGTTCACGCTTTTTTTCGACGGAACCCTAAAATGTTTTCATCAAAAAACTACATTATTTACTAGCTTTTCGTGTATACCCGTAGGTGTTATTATGTTCGAATTACAAATATAAACATTAAACTTGGGATGTTTATTACATGTAAATATTGTATTCCCAAGGTTGCGGGTGATTGGCGCCAACTGTTGGACCAATGTGTGGACCAACGCAATAAAATTGGAGTTAGACATTTCTATGTTCGCACGTATTCATGCGAATAATAATATTTTTTTATTGTCGACATGTGGAATATCAGCTCGGCTGTCATTGTGCCAATATAGTTATGGCCAATAGCTTAATGGCCAAGAGCATCGACGACCATCTCTCGAAGCTCTCCTTAGGCGGTTGCATTAAGGGCCTGATTCAGAAGGCAGTGCTCCTCGATACGGTCCACATTGTGAGGAGGTTCCTATCTCTGGAGTACTAACCACCGGTAGCTTGGACCCTGCTCCCGATACCGATGGAAACCTATTTTTATGTTTTTTTTAATTTATTTTTTAAGAAATATTTAAAAATGTAATTTTAAGGTGAAAAGTGACTTCACCCGCGTTATATCGAAAAAAAACAGTAACCTATGTGTTATTCCAGACATGTTACATGTTATTTCATAATCTACCTCTGTGCCAAATTTCATCAAGATCCGTTCAGCCGTTTTGACGTGAAATACTAACAAACATCCGTATCCATCCATCTCCACAAACATTCGCATTTATAATATTAGTAGGTTAGTCTATTTCACCATAGTTGCATAGGTATTTATTATTATATTTTATATTGTATATATGTTATATATTTATCTTTATACTTGTATGTATGTTAGTATATTCTTATATTGTATTTAGTCATTATTTGCTTTTGTTTATATGTATTCTTTTTACGCACTGTGTCTACATCTCTTTTTATTTACTCTCCTTTCGCAGGTATGCTGGAAGAGATTTCTATAGAAATAAGCATTACCTTTGTACCTGTTTTCTGTTCCTGTCTTTTTTCTGTATTCAGTGTGTATGTACATAAATCGTTAAATAAATAACGAGTAGCGAGTTTGACTCCCGAACCGAGGTTTCCGTACATACTTGCGATATAAGCAGACATATCTTTTGACTACATAAACTTAGAAGATTGATTTTCACAGCTATAACAGACCACAGGCTTAAGTTTAAATATGGTTTAAATTTCAAATCGATACCTCTATGCCTTCCCAAGATAAAGGACAGACAGACAGGCAGGCAGACGGACAAGCGATCCAATAAGGGTTCCGCTACGCACAATGGTCCACTGCAAGGACTAAGTGCGGAAACTGGACCCCCCCCAAGAAGCGGGGTCCACATGAAGAAGAAGAAGAAGAAAAAGGGTTCCGCTTTTCCTTCTGATTTTTACGATAACGTAAAAATGTAAAATAATATCTTTAAAAATGAATAATGGATTGATGTCACGGTTGTAGCAGTGTCTAAGCGATTGACTGCTGCACTGCGTGTAGCGAGTTCGATCCCCACACGAAACAAATATTTGTATGACCTACAGATAGTTGTTCCGGGTCTGGCTGTTTGTGTATGTGAGTTTAAATGTATGTAAACGCACCCACGATACAGGAGAAATTCCTAGTAAGTTTTTTTTTTTCAAAAAGACATATCATCACACTTGTAATATCCGAAGGGCTAAGCAGAGGTGCACCTAATAGTACACCTTACATTGCCTTAGTTATGTTAAAATCCCATCTTACTAGGGTCGAGCCTATTGCTGTTGTTGAACTGGCAGCTAAAAAAAACCCCAATTTGATGTGTTTGAGCCGTTTGGGGTTGAAACAATAGGGCCATGGGGTCCGAGTACCCATGTAGTATTTCGAGAAATCGCCAAGCGGTTGGTCGACTCTTATCGTGACCGGCTGGCCGGTTTTTATTATCATGGTGATATGAATTCTACTGCCTTTTGTTTCATTAAAAAGAAAAGGTTTACAGAATTAAAAAAAAATAACATGCGACGAAATCTCTTTTTCAAAAGGAATAAAACACATTCCTTGTTTCACATTTAATATTAAATGTTTCCCGAAATAAAAACCGAATTCTATACAAAATCTGTATTCAACACAAATGTGTACGAAGCTTAAATATAAAGCAATTCTTCTTTTTTAATTTCGCTTGAGCACTTCGTGAGTTATACGGAATTTATATTCATTTGTAGTGAAATACGATTATTGCTGTTTCTCTGCCTCTAGACCGTATACATATGTAGATTGAGTTGAAATTCCTAATGTTTGTTGCGTTTAGTATGATATCTGCTGTGTAGGGATGTTGCTGCGTTTTTTAGGATTCCGTACATACAACATTATTTTTCGTTTATGCGAAAGCCGAAACACCTGTCCAGTATTTTTATATAAAAAATCTATGTACAAAATTTCAACACTGTATCATGAAAATCCACAAAGTTATAAGCTTGTTATGTTACCTGGATATACGTACAAATACACTGTCACTAACGGCGCACGGCGTCACCGCGCCGCCGCGCGCCTTGCGTTTATTGATAATAATAATTTCTTAGTTTGTATTGTAATTAACTGGTGATAACATTTTCCATCACACTGTCTTGCAGGCTTTGGACTGTCGTAATGGCGCAATTTTTTTGCTGAGGTCCGGCCGGGTGTTTTGTGGACTTGCGAATAGGTACTGTGTCGCATGGTGTCCATATTATAAACTTTTTTAAATATTTTTGGGAAAAAATATAACATGGTGTAAAAATGATTGGAATTGATTCAGTTACTTATTCTGAACAAACTATATTCAGGTTTCGCATATACTAAAAATAATATTGTATACGAAAGCATTTAAATTAAATGGCCTTGCTTATATGTACATACTTACGCAATTTTGTGGCATTTTTGGGGTTCTGTACCTCAAAGGAAAAAACGGAGCCCTTATTGGTTTATTATGTTGTCCGTCTGTCTGTCTGTCAAGACCCTTTATCTCGGAAACGCGTGGAGTTATCGGGTTCAAATTAAAACCATATACTTAAATCTGTAGTCCCTTTGTGCTATAAAATAATAAAATATATAAAATAATCTATCTATCTAATAAATCAACCTTCATCAAGATTCAAATTTCATCAAGATCCGTTTAGCCATTTTGACGTGAAAGAGTAATAAACATCCATACATCATTCATCCTCACACACATTTTCATTTATAACTAGCTTTCGCCCGCGGCTTCGCTCGCGTTAAATTCGGTATAACACACCAAACAGACCTGCAGTTTTTGCTCTTGCGCCTGATGGATTTGTAATAGCAACGCTAAGTTTTCTCTTTTCTTCCCTCGTTCTCCCTCATATCCCACTTTTTTTTAATAAAATTAGCCTATGTCCGTCTCCTGGTTCCCAACTATCTCTGTACCAAAATTCATCAAAATCGGTTTAGCCATTAAAGCGTGAAGAGGTAACAAACAAACAAACAAACTCACTTTCGCTTTTATAATATTAGTAAGGATATCAGTAGGACAGTATTAACATAAACAAAATAAGACAGCATAATTTATTCTTTTCAAAGCGAACAGACACCCAAAACACAGTACATTTAAAATTTAAATTTCCATTTGGAATTTACTCAAAAATTCTGATAAAAAATTAGGCTACCAGTGAAAACTGTTTGATTTATGATTTCAGAGTATGACAGTTTTTTAGTCCTTCACTTAATTTAGTCCAGAGGGTTATTTAAAAGCGTTATTAACGGTGTGAGCAGACATCTAGGTCTCTTCGTACAAAAAATAGCCCGGATTTTGTTGGTTGGAAAAAAATAGGCTAGGGTGTTTGAACTGGGACACGAAGCAAATTTTAATTTAGTTTTCCTTGAGTTTTACTTTTTAGATAAAATTATAGTCCATTCATATTTTCTCGACTGTGATCGCAAGTGAGGGTTTAAACTTAACCTTTGCTGGCTAAGTGCCAACCCGAACCATGCCTCTGTTCTCGATGTTTTAAAAGTGTCCATGTAGGCCTTTGTGATTATTTTTTATTTTTATTTTTTAATAGAGGGTAATACGCACATTAATCCGTGAAATCAGAGGTCATTTAGAGAGTAGTCTGAAATTGTATAAGGTAAGCCGTCAAAGATTAGGTACTCGAATCTTGGTGGACTTGCTATCCTTCTTTTATAACATGATGACATAAAAAGTATAAAGGATTTGGTATTGTAAAAGGCGACTCTGAATGATGTCCTGTATTTTTTTTTTGCGGACGGAAAGTCATTCTCAGGGCGGAGCGTGGGGGAGTGTCAGACTTGTACTAACTAAAACCCACCCATGTTCCTTCTATTGCCCTTTACGTTCCGGGCCGAGATATCTCTTTCGAGCAACCAGGCAGGCGGTGCCCCTGCCAGGCCCCTCTGCTTTGCTGACATCTCTTTGAGGCGCGCGTGGGACACTAACGCGCTGTCAACACTGCCTGTCGTCAATAGACGAACGGACGGTGAGCTACCCATTGCTCACCGTCCACAGGTCCGCATCTTCGGTGGCCGGAGACGTCTCGCGCGCCGGACGCCCGGGGCGTCTTCCGCGGCGGCTGGGTTGGATTGAGGTTCTCTCCCTCAAACGCCCGGCCACCTCCTTCACTAGCATGACTGCTTCGCAGAAGTAAGTTACCACTTCCCAAGATGTCCTGTATTGGGTTCAAACTCGAGACCCAGTATGACTTGGTAGTCCAAAGGACATTACCTCCAAAAAGCATAGATTCAAACTTTGACAAATTTTACTAAAAATTTTACCTTTTACTTTTATTTACATCATCATCTGCCTAGCCCTGTCCCAAGAATGTTGGGATCGGCTGTCAGTCTAACCGGCTACAGCTGAATACCAGTATTTTACATGGATGACCTCCACAACCCAGTTAGTAAGTACTACATAATACGATACTCTTTGGTAAGACTGGTTTTCAGACTTACTCTGACTTTTTGCAACGACTGTCAAAGATCTACAAATGACAGCTGGGACCAACAGCTTAACATGCCGTCCAAGGCACCCATCCACAAGCCAACCTACGCAAACGTGGCTTATCCTTAAGATCGACCCGAGCGGCTGCTATTATTTAGCCACGAGCTCCTCCCATTTACGTAAAAGGCAGAAAAAGACATAATACCATCTCGTTTCTAAGCAAGATCCTTATGCCAAACAATGTGAAACTTTTCACCATCATCATTAGAAAGAGACAGCGCTATCCATCTAGTATATTTCCATCTCACTTTTTTTTTCAAATAAATAGGTGTAATAGACGTTATGGCTTATTATGCCATCAATAACATGTTTTTGCGATTTCCGGGACGATAAGGAACACCATACACTTCCCATGGGGATCGTACCGAGAGATTAATGTAAGGGATGGTCTGGGATCCGGGTATCGTTACAGATACAAGTGACCACCTGTGAGATGAGCTTTTTAACGACTTTATTAAAGGTACTTTTTTTTTGATAGAAATCAATAAATGACTCCACCCGCTATGGTTGGAGACAAAGGGTGTGTCAACTCAGCGGACTGGCCTCCGGTGCGATCTCATGGTGGCATGGAGAGAGCGACTGTCACAACCCCGTATAGGGTACGCCACAATAGTGGTTGTAAGTCCCCTCTTTGAGGAGTGACTGGAGAGGCGCCATGGCGTCCTCACCTACCGCCTGATGCAGGTCCTCACAGGACACGGAAGTTTCGGGAAGTTCCTGCTCATAATCGGGCGTTTAAACATTGTTTGATTATAATATAGATTCGTAGTAGTTTCGTTTTAAGCCATACTGGGCAGTGCAGTAAAAATATCTCAAAATCAACATATGTTTTTCATTTTGGTCTTCATGGGCAGTTATAGAAAGTTAGAAAAAGTGCATCTCATGAGTAAAAAAACTAGATATAGGTATTTATGGTTAGTAAAGGGGTCTAGAGTTTGTGGAAAGACTTGGAAGAGAAAAAACAAAACCCTCTTGGTTCAGCAATGAGAGTGAAAATGACCCCGGCATAATATAGAACCAATCTAATCTTACTATTCTCACGGAAAAAAAGAAAATAACTAATTATATAGGGCTCTTTCTTCAAAGGACCACATATCCATAATAATTACATCACTGCCCACACCAGTACTAAGTACAAAGCAACACCCTAACAATAATAATATAATCACAGAATATTTAATACTTATTCGACACAGTGGTCCTATTACTAAGTTCGAAATAATGTCCTGTACACGACATCGGGTGATGTGACTCGCGACACGATTTGCATAAAATGACACGCGCGTGTAGTTTGTATTCTTCCCGTGACTTGTTGCATTGTTTTGCGTAGTATACAGTAAGGCAAGACAACAGCAGCGTCTAGATTTTTTCAACGTCATACGTGTACGTCATACTTTATTTAGGTAAATAATAGTAATACATAAATACTTAAAAAAAACAGTGGCCAAGAGCAAGTCAGACTCGTATACCCAGGGTTCGTACAAACTTACGACATAAACGACCATATCTTATGACTTCGTCAACTAAAGCCCCGTTCCAATAAACAAAAACGACTCGTTTTGCTTACGGATGGTAGTATTTTGACATAAGTTCTATGAGACTTATGTCAAAATCTTACTATCCGTAAGCAAAACGACTCGTTTTTTTGTTTATTGATTGGAACGGAGCTTTAGAGGATTGATTTTTTCACAGCACAAAGGGACCACAGTTTTTTCCTTTTGAGGTACAGAACCCTAAATTTATTTTGCCAGCAAGCTTTTAACATAGTCAATGCCAATTTGATTGACATAAATGTTTGTTGTTATAATTTGAATGTGTTTTGTTTTGTGACAGGCATTTCAAAACTGTTTGTGTACGTAAAGAGTTCCAATACCTACTTTTTGGCCAGTGAAGATAGCGTGACAACAAAATAATTGGAAGATTAGAATAACGTGGAATTATGCATTGCCATCCAAACTGAACAGCTCAATCAATAATTATATCAAATTATACTATTAAAATAGTTTTGCTTAGCTAGTTACAGGTTGAGCTAATAAATACGTGTATAAAAGTGTTTTGACATTTATTGCGGAGAAAATAAACAAATTGTTGCTTGTCGCTTGAGCACGTAGTTTGTGGCACAGAGGTAATGAGAGAGAAAGAGAAACGAGATGAACAGAGTAATGAGGAAGACAAAGAGTAATGAAAGACGGTTAGATCTGACTAAGTCGGCAAAAGCTTTTTTTCGCGCGTAATATATCAAATCAGGCGTTTTTAGTGTGATCCTGTTTCGGGAAAACGTCATTTGGGATTGTCGCGTGAAATACTCAGCCGCTAAGGCAGTCAATTTATGAAATATTTTTTGATTGAAATATTCACAATGAGTGTGTCATCATAAATCTGTCAATATAATCAGTCAGTATTCAGATTTACGTTTCGAAAACATTTCATCCCCACTGTACAATACACAAAACATAAATGTTAATTTTATGAACGTGACAATTTCAGAAACATCAATATATCACTGTTTCACATGAACATGCTCATTTAGCCAGCTAATGATCTCGTGTTCATTAAGATACTCGTAATTAGTACGTTGCATGTTGTGGACTGTAATCATTTGTCATTAGCTTGTTGTTTAGGAGCAAGCTTATGTTGTCACTCTGTGTTTTGTTTTGATGCTTTCGTTTGCAATAAGTTGAAAGTGTCAGGGTATACCGCGATATTCAAATTTCATTATTAGCGTTCCGTAACTTAAAAGGAAAAAAACGGAACCCTGTCTGTATGTCTGTCTGTCAAGACCCTTTATCTCGGGAACGCGTAATGGTCACGCCTTTGAGTACTCAGGAGTTTTAACGGAAAATTTAACAAAGCGGAAAATTAGCAGGAATATCCTAGTGGTGTGACCGTCGGACTGCCAAGTCATAGGTCTTGAAATCGAACCCAGCACACGCACTTTCTAAAAATAGATTTTGATCATTCTTATTGGGAATCCAAAGGTAGCACATACAAACTTGCAACCCCATTCTCAAGAACACTATAAACACAGCACGATTTTTTTCTTAAAACAATAAAGATGGCTGCCCCAATCAACCCTCTCAACCTTGACAAGAACACCCTATCTTCCCACACCGATCAAAGTTATGAAGATTTTTTCAAGAGGGCAATTCGAGAAGGGGCGATTGTCGTCCAAGGTTTATCAGGGGTGGTTAACACGCGCTACTTAAGAATAACCCTTGAAAATTGACCGGAGAATCACCCACTCAAGGGTAAGGACTCCGATTAACGTATCGAGTATCATTTTTGGGGTTTCTTGGATAAAAGGGATACGTGTTCTCTTATGTACAGTAAATACACAGTTTATTTTAGCCATATAGAATCCTTTAAAGCTAGCAAAATAATTGTATGTGAACTGGTAATAACGGCACGGTTGGCGCAGTGGCTGAGGGATCGACTGCTGCGCCGCGGGTCGCGGGTTCAATTCACGTACGGAACAAATATTTGTATGACCTACAGGTAGTTGTTCCGGGTCTGGCTGTTTGTGTATGTGTGTTTAAATGTTTGTAAACGCACCCACGATACAGGAGACATTCCTAGAGTGGGGCAACGTTTCTTATAAAAAAAAAACAAATATTTATATAGGACCAGTGTATTGTAATGCGTTCAATTATGACACTTAGCGTCTGTCAAATGAATTGAGAATTTTTGTCCAAGGTCACATTAAATTGTTTTGCCAATTTGCCTTAAGATCTTTGTCAACATGATTTATTTTGAAGCAAAAAAGAATTGTTACCAAATATAATTATGTCGAGCTAAAACAACGCCGTCCCAAGAAAATAAAATAAAATATACGCGAACAGTCTTAACATTCTTTCGCTTAATAAAACCCAGTGGGCTTGCGAAGACGTTATTACTCATATTGCCGCACCCCGTATTAGCATAGGGGTGCTCTCAGGAACAACTGACGGTTTGCTTTATTAGTTATTTCTGGCCTTCTTATAACTCTCTGTATAGAAATGAGCGAGCGTGTGTCTTGTTACTTATGTCGTTGAAATAAGGTTTAAATTGCCATGACTGGTGTTTGACCGTGAAATGCAACAGATGTATTTATTGTTTCTCTTTAGTTTATTTTTCTTGTGGTATTTAGAATTCATTTAGATGTCTAATAATGTAATAGTATTTATTATTCTTCTTTGATGGTATCATACCATTTTTTGGTATTTAAAAATATTGATGAAATATTAATGAGAAATTGTTTGATATATTCTCATGTGTGTTGCTAGTCGAATTTTTTGGCGCTTGAATGAGGGTAGATGAAGATAAACTGTTAAGAAATCGCTCGAAATAAAAACAAGATTAAGCGATTAAGTTCTAAGTTTTATTAGGGTAGATGAAATAGATTGATCCAAATGAATGGCCATGAGACATATCTGTGACGGCTCATTATTTAGACGTTGAACTATGGAACAAATTATTAACATGCTTTTTCTATGTAAAAAAAACTTGAAGTATTGACAAACGTTTTTTTGGCGCAGTGGCTAAGCGTTTGACTGCTGCGCTACGTGTCGCGGGTTCGACTCCCGCACGGAACAAATATTTGTATGACCTACAGTTAGTTGTTCCGGGTCTGACTGTTTGTGTATGTGACTTTATATGTTTGTAAACGCACCCACAATACAGGGGAAATTCCTAGTGAGGGGAAACGTTTTTTTTTAAAACAACCGTGTCTCGTAATTTTAATCTTCCAATGATTAAAGAGTTGGCTCTTTGCGTACAAAAAAAAAACCGGCCAAGAGCGTGTCGGGCCACGCTCAGTGTAGGGTTCCGTAGTTTCCCGTCCGTCACAATAAGTGTTCCCACTTATGAGTTTAAAGGTGGAAGAGCGTGCAATGTTGCACGTTCCGCGGTAGGCGCTCCAACAGTTTTTGTACAAAAGAGACAAAAAGTTGTACAAAATACAACTTTTTGTCTTTTTTGTACAAAAACTGTTGTGTCAATCAAGTTCAAAATGATTTTCCTAGAAAGTTCTTATAAAGTTCTACTTTTCAGATTTTTTTCATATTTTCTAAACTTATGGTTCAAAAGTTAGAGGGGGGGGGACACATTGTTTTTTACTTTTGGAGCGATTATTTCCGAAATTATTGACATTATCAAAAAATGATTTTAGTAAACCCCTATTCATTTTTAAATACCTTTCCAACAATATATCACACGTTAGGGTTGAAATAAAAAAAAAACACTTCTCACTTTACATATAGGGTGGCTACCCTAATAAAACATTGTTTTCCAATTTTTATTTTACCACTTTGTCGGCGTGATTGATATACATATTGTTACCAAATTTCAGCTTTCTAGTGCTAACGGTCACAGAGATTAAGCGAGGACGGACGGACGGACGGACGGACGGACGGACAGACAGACATGGCGAAACTATAAGGGTTCCTAGTTGACTACGGAACCCTAAAAATCTGGTACAAAACTAAAAACACATTCAAATTATAACATGATACATTTATGTCAATTAAATTGATATTGGCGATGAAATAAAGTTGCCAGCATAAACCCAACTTACTTAAATGAGTTTTAAGCTATAGCATAGCTTCTATCGCGGGCCTTGAGCGCGGGGACCGAATTCAGAAATTCCGTAACGAAATAAAACCTGACGCTCCTCACTCCGACGGGCACGGAGGTGTGGCTTGAAGGCCGTGCATTGTCTAACGTCGTTTACACAATACGGTACAGTTATTTCAATCCCGGTACTAATGTTCTAATAGCGTGTTTGGTAGAGAATCGGATAGTCAATCGACATTACGCTGGATCAAACCTAAGGTCTTGTTTTTCTTTTTGCGACTTCTTTTTATTGGAAGTACTTTTTAAATATTATATTTAGTTTTTTATTTTTTTATTAATTGTCTAAGTTGATAAAAAAATGTTTCTTTTTGCGACTTCTTTTCATCGGAAGTACTTTTTAAATATTTTATTTAGATTGTTTTTATTTATTGCATAAGTTGATAAAAAATGCTATGCAATAGCTTTACCGCGGCAGTCCCCGAATGCCACACGTATTTTTTATGTTTTTTTTTTTTATTATTCCTTTTTAAGCTTGTGGATGATAAAATGGATGTAGTTCTAAATATACCGCAAGGCAACACAAGTCGTATTTTAATTAAACCCACAACAGACGGCAACTCATACATGAACTCGCACAAATATAAATATTAATAAAACAAAAGCACACGCACATTTATTTTAACGTTATAATAACTGTCAAAAATACGAAACTCATTCGTTGAAACACGATCATTTATCAAAATTTCCACCATCTTCAAACGGGTAATTTTTCATCACTGAAACTGTAATATAGGCCAAGAGAGATCTCTGTCATATTCTAGGTATTTCTTTAATTTACTCTTAGAAAATACTTTATTTTGGTGCGTCATGTTCATGAACGGGCGCTGTCAGTTGGAACTGGTAATCTTTTAGCGCCCACGGTTCATTTTAATTTATTCAGATTTTTTATTTGAAATTTTTGTTTTTACTCTGGACGCTCTTACTGGGCACGTCTTTCTACATCGTTCTCACATAGATATTTGTGTAATGTCAACATTAATGATGTAACTACGATCTTGTTATAATATTATAATTTAAAAGAGTGTCCATGGAGTTTCTTTCCCATTCCCATGGAGATCAACGCTTTGGAATGGGCAACTACAGTACTTTCAGAAGTTATTTTGCATTGTGTCTTGGACTGTAGCTTTATCATTTTGTTTCTTAACATTTAAAAGTGCTTATAATGATCTAATTGAAATAAATGCTTTGAATTTGAGTTCTTAAAGCGGCACTCTTGAACACGGCTCGTATTCTTAGGAGGTTCCTTTCACTGGAGCCCTAACTACCGTTAGGTTGGACCCTGCTCTCGATAGCGACCGACCACTATTTTTATATTTTTAAAGAAATATTTAAAAATGTTAAACTATGAGGAAAAGTTAATAAACGACAATAATAAGTAGTTAGAAGAAGTAAAAGAACAATATCACAAGAAGTCTTAACAGGATTCCAAAAAAAAAAAATATATTAGTCCGTCTTTAAGAGTTTTCAAAATTAAGGGACACGTATTTTTTTTTGTAAATTTGAATAAAAAAGATTAAGATATAGCCCATTAAAGTTACGTGTGACGTCACGCGTTGCTACATTTTTTCTAATTTACAAATCAAAAAATCTTCTTCTTAGCCGGTACGCTCTTGACAGAGCGGTCGTGATCGCTATGAACTTGTAGTATTATTGGAGGGGGCAGATGTGATGCGCTTCACGATGTTTCGCCATTGCTGCCTGCTAGAGGTCATCCAAATCAAAAAATACGTGTCCCTTATTTTTGAATAATCTAATAGACGGACTAAATGGAACGTAATTACTTTGACCCTGGAAACTACCCTATATCAATATATCAAAAATACAATTTGACGGCACGGTTGGCGCAGTGGCTGAGTGATCGACTGCTGCGCTACGTGTCTCGGGTTCGATTTCCGCACGAAACAAATATTTGTATGATCTACAGATAGTTGTTTCGGGTCTGGCTGTTTGTGTATGTGAGTTTCAATGTTTGTAAACGCACCCACGATACAGGAGAAATAAAATTCCTAGTGTGAGGCAACGTTTTTTTTTTTAAATATATATATGTCGCAGAATCAACAAAGAGAAATGATTGAAATCGTTATTTTAGAACAACGCCATCTATTATCGGTTGTCGGAAACGTCAAGCAGTAGGCTTGGGTGAGGTCGGTACAAGGTGGCAAGTCTGGTTTGATAGCTGTCAGTTGTCATTTGTGGGCATTAGAGGAATGAGATTGAAGAGACGTCACTTTTTGGATGGACACGAGCGTGAGAGGTCGTTTTGCCAGCCTGTACCGAACTTACCGCGTTTCTGATTTAAATCTGTATCGATCATTAGCATCTTTAGTTATTTTGTTTTATTGATTTTGTGAAAGGACAATACAAGTGTTAACAAAAGTTTTGCGAGTATGATTTCGTGTCCTCCGCCATGATAATCTCGACCATCCCACGACGAATCCCCTTCATCAGAAGTGGGATATACTCGAGCTGAAGAAATATCACAGAATGGAGCCATGATGTCATCTCCGTCATCAGAAGTGGAATGCAATCCAAACGCCACACGTGGTGCGAGTGACAGTGCTAACCAAGAAAACTGTAAAGACAATACGTGCGTGTTTGAAAGTGACACAGAAACGGAAAAATTGTGTTTTCTGTTAGAACAGCAAAATAAAAACTTTATGGCTATCGTGCAAGCAATGAAAACACCTTCTGTGATTGTGGATGTTCGCCTACCAGATTTTGACCCTGAAAAACGGGAAGTTGACCCGCGTGCTTGGCTGGCAACAGCAGACATGTGTGTTATTAATCCTAATAGTCAAGATGCATCGTTGATGATTGCCTTGAGCCGCGCACTTAAGGGAGAAGCTTCGTCATAGTTGTTATCCATATCTTACCCTGGGATGAAATGGAGTGATTTTAAGGAACTGTTTTTAGCCAGGTATGATTATTCAGAGACTGCCGCTTCTTTTCTTGCTAATCTACATGGAAATAAGCCTAAAGAGAACGAGTGTTTGGTCGCATATGCAGCTACCCTCATGACAACTATTATGTCGAAATGGCTCACAACAAAGCAGATTGCCATCGCGACGGTGTTAGCTCACATCGCGAAGAACGATACGCGATTCCAGCGATTGTCCTTTACTACGGACATCAAAACCCGAAACGACCTACACCGGGAGCTGAAAAAGCTGTTTCGTTTCTGAAGAGGAGCGCCCCGCCAGGTGCTGATGAGCATGAAGGTCCTGATGCGAAGAGAAACCGCCCCAATGAGCCCTACGCTGGGCCTAAATGTTACAATTGTGGGAAACCAGGACACCGATCCGTGCAATGTCGCCTGACAAGACATTCGGCACATGAAGAAGAATCGAGATCGACAGCGTTTAGCAGTGGCAAGAGTAACCAGGCAAAAGGGAAAGCCTGGATCACTTGTTTCAGCTGTCGCGAACAAGGACACTACGTCTAGAGTGGTGATTTTAATGTTAAGATTTTCTTTATGAGAGTTGATGAGAATCATGCGAATCAGAAAAATGTGTTGAATGTGATGAAACTGGTTACCGAAAGAGTATTTCATACTAGATTTGACCGTAACGTTTCATGAATTGGTTGAAATTGATTAAGAGTGGTGATTTTAATGTTAAGATTTTCTTTATGAGATTTGATGAGAATCATGTAAATCAGAAAAATTGTGTTGTTTGAATCGCGTGACTTTATTTCTCGGCGTGTTTGTCAGAAAGGCCGAGCGAAGAACGTTTTACTTTCCATGAATTCTTGTTTCAGGTTGCCTATTGTGTAAGTAACCGGATAGAGGTTACGTGTAGTGACCGGATAGAGGTTACGTGGTGATGACCGGATGGAGGTCGTATTGTCTGGTGATTATGACTGGATGGAGGTCATAAGTGTGACGATGGATACGCTTGGAGGTACTTCACACGAGGTCGTGTGACCATCAGGACGGCCGTGTCGCAGAATCAACAAAGAGAAATGATTGAAATCGTTATTTTAGAACAACGCCATCTATTATCGGTTGTCGGAAACGTCAAGCAGTAGGCTTGGGTGAGGTCGGTACAAGGTGGCAAGTCTGGTTTGATAGCTGTCAGTTGTCATTTGTGGGCATTAGAGGAATGAGATTGAAGAGACGTCACTTTTTGGATGGACACGAGCGTGAGAGGTCGTTTTGCCAGCCTGTACCGAACTTACCGCGTTTCTGATTTAAATCTGTATCGATCATTAGCATCTTTAGTTATTTTGTTTTATTGATTTTGTGAAAGGACAATACAAGTGTTAACAAAAGTTTTGCGAGTATGATTTCGTGTCCTCCGCCATGATAATCTCGACCATCCGACGACGAATCTCCGTCATATATATATATACTAGCTGTGCCCAGCGGTTTCACCCGCTGTTCACTTAGGGGTATAAAAAATAGATGTTGGCCGATTCTCAGACCTGACTGAATATGCATATAAAATTTCATAAGAATCGGTCGAGCCGTTTTGGAGGAGTATGGTAACTAACACTGTGACACGAGAATTTTATATATTAGATAGATGTCATGGTTGTTAATAAAGTAACTAGTTTCATGTACCCATTCTGCCATTAGATGAAAATCTAATGGCAGAATTTTATTTTTAAATACATAACCCAATAAAATGTTTGGTCCGCCTTACTAAATTCACCTAGTCTTATCGAAGCTCAGACAAAATAACTATTTCGGTCTAGATTTAAAATTCACTGAACACTTATTGATTGTCTGCGTGCGGCGGTTCAGTCTAGATCTAGGCTGAATTATTTAGTAGTTAGTGGCATGGCTGATTTCATGTTTATTTATTTAGGTGTTTTTGCTTAGTTTATTAGTAGATCTAGTGATAAATTCGCAGAATTTCTATAATTCGGTGCCTCGTCAGTGTAGTTGCCGCTAGTTTACTGTTGAGCATAAGATTTGTTGCAATATTTAAAAAATGCGCTTTCTTTATTCTATACTTTAATATCTGTGTTTAAGTTTTTTTTTTTAAATGTTGCCCCACACTAGGAATTTCTCCTGTATCGTGGGTGCGTTTACAAACATATAAACTCGCATACACAAACAGCCAGGCCCGAAACAACTATCTGCAGGTCATACAAATATTTGTACCGTGCGAGAATCGAACCCGCGACACGCAGCGCAGCAGTCGATCCCTCAGCCACTGCCAGATTTGTTGCAATATAAAAAAAAATTGCGCCTTTTTTATTCTATACTTTAATATCTGTGTTTAATAGTTAATATAGTCTATGCACTCTCTCTTAAAAAAGATATCACTAGCCCAGCATTGTATATTTTTTTCTTATTAATTAAAAGCTTAATTACTATCCTTACTGATATTTTAAAAGTGAAAGTGAGTTTGTTACGTCTTCACGCCTAAATGGCTAAACCGATTTTGATGAATTTTGGTACAGAGATAGTTGGGAGACTGGAGACGCACATAGGCTATTTAAAAAAAATGAGATATGAGGGAGAAAGAGGGAAGAAAAGAGAAAACTTGGCATTGCTATTACAATAAATAAGGCGCAAGGGCAAAAACTACAGTTAACAGGTACCTGTAAATCAGGAAAGGGGAACTGTGTTACCCCGAAATTAACGCGAGCGAAGCTGCGGGCAAAAGCTAGTTTTAAATAAAACAAATTTATTTATTTTAATTCTAATAAGATTTTGCGTTCGGTTCCCAGTTCGAGCATGTTTTAAGAACAGCCGTTTTATTGAGGTTCAGACATTTTTAGTTTTTTTTTAGTCCTTATCTAATATCACAATTATGTAGAGCTGTAAATTTTCTTTTCTGTCTCGATTAACTGGTGAAATGTGAGTCCACTATTAGGTACATCCCTGTCCAACCCTTCTAGGATTATTGGCGTGATATTATGTTTAGTTTTTTTTAAGAAGCTCTTGGCTGAATAATATCAGCCGTTCGATTCGATCTTTGGGTTAAGCCGCGCTTGCCTAGGTTGGTCTGTGGATAGGTGATCACCCGTTACATACCGAGTTTCCTCCGTGCCTCGGAAAGCACGGTAAGCTGTTGGTCCCCGTTGTCATTTGTAGATCTTTGACAGTCGTTACAGGTAGTCAGTGTCCCGAAAGTTTGACAACCAGTTTTACCTAGTATTACCCAGTTTTAACTGTGTTGTGGAGGTCAGATAGGCAGTCGCTCCATGTGAAATACTAGTATTCAGCTGCATCTGGTAAGACTGGATGCCCACCCAAACATATCCGTATCTATAAATGGAATTTATTTTGAGAACTTTATGAAAAAATCTGGTATTAATTTGACCTATCTGGTTAGAAGAGTATGATCAATTCTATAAAAAAAAACTTTTGCTTTACTTTCTTTAAATCCTTCATACCTATTTAAAAAAAACCGGCCAAGAGCGTGTCGGGCCACGCTCAGTGTAGGGTTCCGTAGTTTCCCGTCCGTCACAATAAGTGTTCCCACTTATGAGTTTAAAGGTGGAGGAGCGTGCAATGTTGCACGTTCCGCGGTAGGCGCTCCAACAGTTTTTGTACAAAAACTGTTGTGTCAATCAAGTTCAAAATGATTTTCCTAGAAAGTCCTTATAAAGTTCTACTTTTCAGATTTTTTTCACATTTTCTAAACTTATGGTTCAAAAGTTGGAGGGGGGGGACACATTGTTTTTTACTTTTGGAGCGATTATTTCCGAAATTATTGACATTATCAAAAAATAATTTTAGTAAACCCCTATTCATTTTTAAATACCTTTCCAACAATATATCACACATTAGGGTTGAAATTAAAAAAAAAACACTTCCCACTTTACATATAGGGTGGCTACCCTAATAAAACATTTTTTCCAATTTTTAATTTACCACTTTGTCGGCGTGATTGATATACATATTGGTACCAAATTTCAGCTTTCTAGTGCTAACGGTCACAGAGATTAAGCGAGGACGGACGGGCGGACAGACAGACATGGCGAAACTATAAGGGTTCCTAGTTGACTACGGAACCCTAAAAACAAAAGAAGTTGCCTCACTAGGAATTTATCCGTGTGCGTTTACAAACATTTAAACTCACATACACAAACAGCCAGACCCGAAACAACTATCTGTAGGCCATAGTATTGTATAACAGACTGATGTCCGCAACTCCACGTCTGAGGCGCGTATTTTGCGTATGGGCGAAGGATCAAAGGTAGGTCATACAAATATCTGTTCCGTGCGGGGATCGAACCCACGACACGCAGCGCAGCAGTCGATCGCACAGCCTACCGTGTCGTCAAATACCTTAAAATTATGACGTCAAAAACACAATAAGGCAACGTCACCATCGGAAAACAGTAATTTGTCAGAATTCTCTTACGTCAGTACTCAGGAAATGATTTGAGGAAAATACCGTGAACAATAGAAGTATCTTGGGTGTGCGTGTAATATTTTCTTATGTCCTTATAAATAAACTTGGAAGTTGGAGCCTTACTGCTGTAGCACGGTGCGGCCGTGCGGGTGACATTAGTTATATGAATAATAATAATAATATAATTCTTACTATTCTTACTAATATTATAAAAGCGAAAGTGAGTTTGTTTGTTACGTCTTCACGCCTAAATGGCTAAACCGATTTTGATGAATTTTGGTACATAGATAGTTGGGACTCTGAAGCCGGACAAAGGCAATTTTTTGGAATGAGGGAGAAATAGGGAAGAAAAGGGAAAACTTAGGTTTGCTATTACAAAACAATGAGCCCCAAGGGCATAAACTGCAGGTAGCAGGTACCTGCAAATCAGAGAAGGGGAACTGTGTTATTCCAAATTTAACGCGAGCTAAATCGCGGGCAAAATCTAGTAATAATATAATCCTTACTATCGTTACTAATCGTTACTAATATTATAAAAGCGAAAGTGAGTTTGTTTGTTTGTTACGTCTTCACGCCTAAATGGCTGAACCGATTTCGATGAATTTGGGAACAGAGATAGTTGGGACCCTGAAGTCGGACATAGGCTATTTTTTCTAAAAAAAAGTGAGAAATGAGGGAGAAAGAGGGAAGAAAAGGGACTTTCACTTTTATAATATTAGTAATTTATATATTTATCATAGTCTCTGGTATGTACTCACTTTGTTAATTCAGGATTGCATAATAACCAAAAAAAATAACTAACCAACGTTATTAAAAAATACCTCAAAATACAAGACAAATAATATATACACACTACACAGCCTGCTACAAAAGCGTAGCCATCTTAGCGACGTGCTACGCCGTAGCAACTGCGTAGCCGCGTCTATAGTCTACGATTTGTCACTCATTTTATGTGTAGTACCTCCCACCCCGCAATTATCCCATAAAAATACATAATATACAAAAAAAAAACTACAATCACATTTTCTCGTATTCTTCCCAACAAAGCCTTTCATTTGATGCCCATAACATGTGATGAACTCATAAATAGTCGCCACTTTTGGGAGTCTGCCTTAATAGATTTTCAATGATATAATTTAGCTAACCATGCATTGCCATCCAAACTTAACATGAGCGCAAAATCTCGGCTCAATCGAAAACTGTAAAGTAAGTCAAATATACTTCTAAGTATTTTTTTTACATAGTTACAGATGAAGTTAAATAAAGAGTTTACAAAAATGTTAAGCACACGTGATTCTTCAAAGTTCATTCAAACTCGCTATCATTTGTTTGAGACACGTACACTTAATTAAAAAATAAATAATAACATTATGTGCCTGACTGTACGTGTACACATCTGTTACACTTTGAGTACAGTCGCGACCACTAATATGTACACAGCAAAATACAAAAGTCACTTTCTCGTAGAATATAAAAATGCGGTCCATGCGGTCTGTCTAATATTTGTCTTATAACACACAACGTTATGCTTTCGTTAATACAAATAAACGCAAATTATTATTCGATTATTTTATACCCTATACCACGATGCCCAACCACTTTTTCGCACCCTCTAGTAATTTTAAACTACATAAAAAATATTGTTGACCACGTACCGTAATTTTAATTGATTACATTATTTATATATTTTATGACCACCTCCTGAATTTTATCGATAATGCAAAACTACACCTTGTATATGCCACAACACCTAGGGTAGTTATACCATTAGGGAAATGACGTTATCCCAATACAAAGTATGCAAACAATATAATTTATATTCATAAAATGTTAAATTACATTCATGACGTTAAAAAAAAACATTTTTAAAAGAAGCTACGTGTATACGTATTTATGCTCGTAAGTGTAAGTAAGTACAATCGTCAACAAAAGTTTGTTCACGTATTTATGTTAAACATAAGAATCCTACGCGAAGTATTTCGTATGTACATTGCGTGGAGCGATTGCTGGTGGTAGGGGTGTCAAAAATATAATATGAATATTTTTATATATTGGGAAAAACACTTCAAGGTTTTCAGGAAACTAAGCAAGCAACTTGTTCTGAGAAGTAAGTATAAGCTTTTATTCAGTTAACATAGTAATCTACCTAGCTTTTCCTATTTATGTTGGAGTCGATTTCCAGTCTTACCGGATTCAGCTGAGTAGCACAACCCAGTTTATGACTGGGTAATTGGAAACTCCCTGGTAAGACTGGTTGTCAGACTTTCGGGCCACTGACTGCCTGCAACGGCTGTCAAAGATCTACAAATGATAGCCGGGACCAACGGCTTAACGAGCTTTCCAAGGCAAAATCAAAATATTTTTATTTCACATAGGCCAACATGGGCACTTATAAAACGTCGAGAAGAGGTGCACGGTTTGGGTTGGTCGTTTCCTATGGAGAAGCACCGGCAAGAAACTACATGGTTAGTCTTTTGTCTAGGAAGAACCTCGGTATATAATGGGCCTAAGCGTGGCTTAACTTCAAATCAACCTAAGCGGCAGTTATTATTAAGCCACAAGCTCCTTAATAAATATCTAAATGTATTGGCCAAGTATTCTTCAAGCCTCACAACCAATCGAGCTAAATTTTGCACATCGCGCTTCCTCGACCACCCACCTTACTCGTGCCAGCCCTAACACAAACGCAAAACTTATAATCCCTGTTTGGTATCTCTTCAATGTTCCTAACTACGTCGAATGGTTCTGACACATCAATTTTCTTATAAATAATAATATTATGTTATATTTTCGTTTGCGTGGGTATTCATTTTTTGAAGCCCTTGAATGTAGTCTGACAGCATGATGACGGATCACGTGAATTGGGAGTGTTCTTCGAATAGCGAATAGTTGAAGTCAGTCAGCCGACTCAAGGTCATATAATATTATTCGACTCAAGGTTATATATTTAGCAGATCTTGACAAGGTATTCAATGTCATATAGTCAGCCGATTCTGACAAAATATTCAATGTCATATAGTTAGCCAATTTTACCAAGGTGTTCAATGTCATATAGTCAGCCTACTTTGACAAAGTGTTCATATAGTCATATATAGTCAGCCAATTCCGACAAAATATTCAATGTAATGTAGTCAGCCGATTTTGACAAGTGTTTAATGTCATATAGTCAGCCGATTTTGAAGAAGTGTTTAATGGTTTATAGTCAGCCGATTTTGACAAGGTGTTTAATGTCATATAGTCAGCCTATTTTGACAATGTGTTCAATGTCATATAGTCAGCCGATTTTGACAAGGTGTTCAATGTCAAATAGTCAGCCTATTTTGACAAGGTGTTCAATGTCAAATAGTCAGCCGATTTTGACAAGGTGTTCAATGTCAAATAGTCGGCCTATTTTGATAAGGTGTTCAATGTCAAATAGTCGGCCTATTTTGACAAGGTGTTCAATGTCATATAGTCAGCCTATTTTTTTGACAATGTGTTCTATGTCATATAGTCAGCCGATTTTGACAAGGTGTTCAATGTCATATAGTCAGCCGATTTTGACAAGGTGTTTAAGGTCATATAATTCTGCTAATGTCACATACACATGTAACTTCTAATGCCCTGAGTCTGTTACCCAACATTCACTTCTAAGCGAACGTGCTCCAACCTAGGCTGCATCATAACTAATGTTTTTGCTGATTGGAAATCACAAATAACTTCTTCCGCTACGAAAGGAGTGTCAGACTTATACTGACTAATATCCATATATGTTCCTTCTTTTGCCTTTCGTACTCCGGGGTCACGATATGTCATTTAAATAACCAGCAAACGATTACTTATAATTTTTGCTGACTGTACATAACAATCTGTTGTATACAACAACTACTACTGACTAATATTATAAAAGAGAAAGTGAGTTTGTTTGTTTGTTACGTCTTCACGCCTAAATGGCTGAACCGATTTTGCTGAATTTTGGTACAGAGATAGTTGGGACCCTGGAGACGGATATAAACTATTTTTTTTAAAAGTGAGACATGAGGAAGAAAGAGGGAAGAAAAAATAAAACTTAACTTTGCTATTACAATAAATAAGGCGCAAGGCAAAAGGCACGCCACAATAGTGGTGGTAAGTCCCCTCTTTGAGGAGTGGCTGAAGAGGCGCCATGGCGTCCTCATCTGCCGCCTGACGCAGGTCTTCACCGGACACGGAAGTTTCGGGAGGTTCCTGGACATAATTGGGCGGGAGGAAACTGACCCATTGTGACGATCGCCCGGAGGACACGGTGGAGCACACAGTGGCGGTCTGCCCTGCTTAGGCGGAGCACCGCCGTGCCCTCGTAGAGGCGATCGGTGGCGGCGATATCTCGCGTCCGGCCCTGCTTCAGTCCATGGCCCGGAGCGAGAGGTAATGGGAAGTCACCTCCTTCTGCGAAGCAGTCATGCTAGCGAAGGAGGTGGCCGGACGTTTTTGGGAGAGAACCTCAAACCAACCCAGCCGCTGCGGGAGACGCCCCGGACGTCGGGCGCCGCGAGGTGACTGCCAGCCACCGTAGATGCGGGCCTGTGGACGGTGAGCAATGGGTAGCTCATCGTCCGTCCGTAACGCAAAGGGCAAAAACTACTAAGTACTAAGTGGCAGGTACTTGCAAATCAGGAAAGGGGAACTTGTTACCTTGAATTTAACGCGAGCGAAACCGCGAACAAAAGCTAGTTGAACTATAAAAAAAATGCTCTTGCACAGCCCAAAATGCGGAAGTATCACCATACTAAACAAAATATTAAATCCACCCCTGGCTATTTAGTGGCTTTCAATGTCCCTCTTCAATGTCGGGAACAGACATTCATTCTATGAAAGTGATATGTATGAATTTACGTAGTTTTTTACAAACCGTACGTTTCCTCGAATTTCCCATCAGCTTTAGAGAAACTTCAATATAAATTTTTATCTCATTTTTAATTTACCAGGAGTGATCATAGGGTTCCGTAAATCAAACGGAACCCTTATTAACGGATCACTTTGTTGTCCGTCTGTCTGTCTGCCTGTCTGTCAAGACCCTTTATCTCGGGAACGCATGTAGGTATCGATATGAAATTTAAAAAAATACCTATGTATTCAACTTTGTGATCCCTTTGTGCTGTAAAAAAATCGGTCTCAACTAAGTCTCTAAGTCTACACAGTCAAAAATTAAGGCTGTTTATGTCGCAAATTTGTACGGAACCCTTGGTGAGCGAGTCAGACTCGTTTGTAGCCGGTTTATACAATTTTATTTAACTATTTAAAAAAAATTGTATACGTTGACTTACACTAGCAATTTCTCCTGTATCATGGTTGCGTTTACAAAAAAAATACCGCATATACACAAACAATTACCTGTGTATCTATCTATCTAGTATATCGTCATTTAGAAAAAAATAACTCATACATTACCCAAGCAATATAAATAAAAATCATATGGGTCCCTGATACTTTGCTTTGAGAGTATGCACTTCTGATTAAAAAGAATTTAAAAAATCAGCTCACAATTGACGGAGAAATCGCGTAAAAACACAATAAAAAACCGGCCAAGAGCGTGTCGGGCCACGCTCAGTGTAGGGTTCCGTAGTTTCCCGTCCGGCACAATAAGTGTTCCCACTTATGAGTTTAAAGGTGGAGGAGGAAATTATTTTGTACAACTTTTTGTCTTTTTTGTACAAAAACAGTTGTGTCAATCAAGTTCTAAATGATTTTCCTAGAAAGTCCTTATAAAGTTCTACTTTTCAGATTTTTTTCATATTTTCTAAACTTACGGTTCAAAAGTTAGAGGGGGGGGGACACATTGTTTTTTACTTTTGGAGCGATTATTTCTGAAATTATAGACATTATCAAAAAATGATTTTAGTAAACCCCTATTCATTTTTAAATACCTTTCCAACAATATATCACACGTTAGGGATGAAATTAAAAAAAAAATCACTTCCCACTTTACATATAGGGTGGCTACCCTAATAAAACATTTTTTTCCAATTTTTATTTTACCACTTTGTCGGCGTGATTGATATACATATTGTTACCAAATTTCAGCTTTCTAGTGCTAACGGTCACAGAGATTAAGCGAGGACGGACGGACGGACGGACAGACAGACATGGCGAAACTATAAGGGTTCCTAGTTGACTACGGAACCCTAAAAACATAGACGAATTTACAACCTCCTTCTTTTGTTGAAGTCGAAGTAACGACAACAGAATCAACACCAATTTATATTTTTAGAAATTTCTCATTAAAATAACACTATAGACAAAAATAACACTGTTTGTCTCTGCATCACCTAAAGGCGGACTGGTAGAAAATGCCTTTGGAATTAAGTCCGCTTTTGTACTTTATCCTTGAAGTGTTAAATAAATAAAGACTATTCTCAGTTTTGAAGATAGAAAACTAACAGTAGTTCCCTTAAATTAATTACTTTTGCATAAATTTAGAAACACAATTGCAAGAGTTAGTGTCCGTTAGATAAGATTAATGAGTATTAGAATTTGAATTGTAGTTCAAGATCTGGCTTTAGAAAACTAAAACATTTATAATAGATTACTTGGAATCTTGATTGATTTTGTTCGAACAATAGTTTGTTTTATTGTAGCATTAAGGAGAATACTAAGTGCCTCTAGAAGTACCAAGGTGGATTACAATAAGAACCTTTTATTAATAAGTATTAATGTTATTTTTAATATAACATTTAAACGAGGTTTTTTCTATGTTTACTATTTATTTTGAGTTTACATGAGATAGCACTTGCATGATATCCTTACTTCCTTACTCCTTACTAATATTATAAAAGCGAAAGTGAGTTTGTTTGTTTGTTTGTTACCTCTTCACGCTTTAATGGCTAAACCGATTTTTATGAATTTTGGTAGTTGGGAACCAGGAGACGGACATAGGCAATTTTTTCATTTCATTTTTTGTTAAAAAAAAGTGGCATGTGAGGGAGAAAGAGGGAAGAAAAGGGAAACTTAGCGTTGTTATTACAAATCAATAAGGCGCAAGGGGAACTGTGTTACTCCAAATTTAACGCGAGCGAAGCCGCAGGCAAAAGCTAGTGATCAATAAACTGAAGATATTGCGGGTAGATGTTTATAAGCAAACAACATGATCTACCCTCTTCTTGATTCGTTTTTTGCGCTTGGTACGGCTACCATAAAAAAAATGAACCAAACTACACACGTAATAAAACTAAAACTGAAAAGAGAAAAACAAGTACCTACATACTGTATTCTGTGAATTTAATGCGAGCCAAGCCGCGGGCAAATCGGTTCGGGGTGACACAGTTCCCCTTTCCTGATTTGCAGGTACCTGCTACCTGCAGTTTTTGCCCTTGCGCCTTATTGATTTGTAATAGCAAAGCTAAGTTTTCCCTTTTCTAATAGCAAAGCTAAGTTTTCCCTAGTAAAGGTAAATAATGTTGCATATTAGAGTTGCAGCCAATACCTAAGCTGCGATAACTCAATATCTTGTAATTATAGGTATCAGCGCCCACCCTCGTTGAAATTATAGAACCGAATCTTATTGTGTCCAGCTAGCAAAATAATATGATACCAAAGATAGAGAATGAATGTGTGAAATAACAACCTAGACATTCCCATTCAGATCAAAATACCAAGTTATTTCCTCAAAAGACTTCTAGCTGTTTCAAAAGTTAGTCAAGTTAAACTAAGTTCTAACTTTGAACAGTGTTAAATTGTTAAGATTTAACTTCCTATATATGACTTTCACGAATGTACTCTGTTGCGAGAATAATCTTGTTAGAAGTTCGTCAGGAATTTGACGCTCTGGACGTGAATTGTACATGTATTAAATATAGATGTTTTGTAGGTACTAGAGCGTAAAATGACATGAAATTAATGATGAGATGATATGAACACTTTACTCTGTTTTTTTCATTACTTAAAAACCGACCAAGAGCGACACTCGTCCACCGAGGGCTTTGTACATATTTGCCATATAAACAGCCATGTCTTTTGACTGCGTAGACTTAGGGCCGATTTCACCAATTTATCGAGATCGAGATCACTTGATCTAACACACCTTCTTGCGCTTTATTGGCTCCACCAGCACCATTGAGAGCTCGGTACCACCTTGAGGGTCTTCACAATCACATCGAAGTGCTTGATTGGCTTCACCAGAACCAATGATAGCATGGTGGGACGGGTTGAAATAAAACATCTGAAAACTGATTTCACCTTTCGAATTCCGAATTCCGTTCTCTAAAATGAAGTTTCCAAGGACAAACAGCGTAATAATTGTCACAAAAACGAAAAACGTTTAGAATTTGCAACATACCAAAGCGACTTACTGCGTCTATAAAACGAAACATGTCTGCATTTCAAAACGCTGCAAGTTATCAAAATCACAGTAAAAATATGGACAGTACGGAAACTACGTACTAACGTTCGAAACGGCACACTCACACAAACACGCGAATACGAGACCTCTAAGCGGACATCGCGGTGCTGTCAGTCGTGAGTTCCTTTATATACTTATTATACTCTATGGTCGTGAGTGCCGCGTCAAGACGAGTGGTTGCGTTTATCTCCATAAAATACATAAATTAGACAAAATCGGTTTTATAGTACCCTGTCCTTGTTTCCCAATAGTTTATTTAAAGAAGATATTCATTAGAATGAGAATTCATTATACTATAAAATATTCCGAACATGTCGTAGCAGACGAAAATATTTTTAGTATTATATTTTATAGATATTTCTTTTTTAATGTAGTGGTTTTTTAATTACACACGCGTTTTCCGGGTTAAAACCCAGTACTATGCGTTTCAATTCAGAAAAGGATGACCTTGGCCCTATTTTAGAATTCTCTCATGCCTCATGCACGCTTTTCTAACACTTACACGCTCTTAAATAAAATATAACCATATGAAAATAACATGAACAATATAAATATTAGCGCCACATATGCCGCGCGTCGCTTGCGACGTCCACCGCGCGCTCTTCCGACAGGGTCCGAAGGAAACGTTATCGTATATCCGCGGCTCACGCCAAAAATTGTAAAAGGTTACGCCATATTGACAAAGCTCACAAGTCGTTTTGTATTAATATTAAACTGTTCCGTGTTATAAACGATCTTCTTTTACTGGTATTAACTAAAGTCTTGAGATTACCTATTTAAATTTTATTTGGAAACTAGTTATTTTAACTCGATTGTTTGATCACTACAGAACACAGAATCAGATGTTTTAATACATACAGTTCAGTTTCAAAAACATTTACAGAGACAACCCTAAATCTGCAGTGGAGCGTAGGTATTTATTTCTACAACTAGGCCTAGTTTTCTTACTGTCCATACTTATACTGTGTCAAAATTGTTTATATAGTTGTGTCAATTTCATATTTCGTTTCGCAATGTGCTGCAAGCTTTTCCTATTTTTTTACGTAAAAGGTATGTCGTTGACCGGTGGATATGGGACGCTGTGCGTAGCGTACCTTAGGAGGACCAAATTTTGAAGTGATTGAACAAAAAGCGGGTGCTGTACGTCTGAAGAAGATTTCGCATGAATGAACGTGCTTATCTTCTTCCAAGCTCAAATCTTCTGGTCGGTTATGAGAACATCAGTGAGATTGTACAACTCTGTTTACTTGTGAGGGCAGTCTTGAGGAAATTCGCCGTCGTACTGGTATGGCTAAAAGTGCAATGTCCAACCTAGGAAAATTTGGAAGACGCCACATTCGGCGTATTATTGCTCCGTGAACTGGTGTTCTTAATATTTCTTTTTTGGCTCTGCAATGTGGTGCAACAAAAGTCGTGAAAGCAGAAAAATGTTTTTTTTTTAGATGTGGTGTTTGTGTAAGCTGATACGTAATCCATGGACCGAGATATGACCGTAATGGGAACATCTCGTCCATCTCGTCCACGAGAACAACATCACCAAACTGCTTTCCTCAATCGACAGGAGCGTATAGGTACTGATTTTTCAGACCTATTATGCGTGCGTGTCTGAAAAAACTTGTAATACTGGGCCGGATAGAAAGAAAACGCGCGCAAGGCAGAGCGCCGGCAATATCAAAAAGGCTGTTTGAGATAGTTTCTACCGAATGATTCGAACTGCAGGAGACCGCGAAGTTGGAGACGGGTCATATGTGGTTGCTCTATCCTCAGCAGTGAGAAAACGCGATCAAATCAAACGATGTATGGCTCTTGTTTTTATTAAGAATTGTAATATTTTAAATGCTATTTTTAAATAAAAAAGCTTAAAACAAAGAGCGTGTTTCTTTCAGAATATTATTTAGAGTTTTCCGCCATCTAGTAGTACATTGTTGAACTAACTTTCAATTACTCGTGATGTCAGAGTTAACGTTATAAGCTGTTTATTTATTTATTTTTGAAAAATGTTTGGTCTGTGTTTGTATTGTGTCTATTATTTCGATGTAAATAAAAACTTCTGTAATATTATAAAACTTTGTATATCTTATAAAATATGAATTAAAAAATACAAATAAATTTTAGCAAGCACTTTGAATTGTCGGAACAATGAAATAAAACAATAAAATAAAGCTACAGTTCCAGTCTGTAAAATACTATAGTTGCCATTCCAAAGCGTAGATCATTATGGACAAGAATGGAAAATAAACTCCATGGACACTCATAAATAAGAATATTGTTACAAAACATCATTAATGTTGAGATGCTAGATTATGTGAAAACGCTATAATCGTCCAACTCGTAAAATGTTATAATGTTTTCTTTTATATCTTTAAATAGTCCTGTAGTAGGTACTCAACTTGCTAATCTGAAAAGACAAGAAAATAAAGTTTTAGGTCATGTATTGTTTGCTTAAATATATTTTTTTGATTTGTAATAGCCTGATTGATTTGTAATACCAACGCTAATTTTTCCTTTTTCTTCCCTCGTTCTCCCTCATATCCCACCTTTTTTTTAATAAAAATTAGCCTATGTCCGTCTCCTGGTTCCCAACTATCTCTGTACCAAAATTCCTCAAAATCGGTTTAGCCATTAAAGCGTGAAGAGGTAACAAACGAACAAACTCACTTTCGCTTTTATAATATTAGTAAGGATTACATTTAAATCAATTTTGTAGAGACACCCTATATTGTGCTATCATGACCCATTGATAGTTGTAGATAAAAGAGATCTGATTATGGTTAAGGGTACGCCCACATGAAATTAAAAAAAATATATGGTTCAAACTTACTGCGTAAAGTAGTTAGCGATTAGCTCACAACGTCTCTCGTAATTCGTATAATTTCTTTGGGATGTGTTATTACTTATGTTGTGAACATCACCCTGTGCTATCAAATCATCCCAAAAATCTGGATTGATAACTTGGCTATCATAAGGAGGCGTAGATTCACGACTTCGTATTGCAATGTTATGCAGAACGGCTGTGGCAATAATTATCGGAAATGAATTCTGTAGTGATATTCCTAAACCTAGAGCCATGGCTGAAAAACGCCTTTTCCAGACTCCAAATATAATCTTTCTACACAATTTCTTGTTCTTATTTGAGATTCATTGAACAAATTTTCGGCAGCTGTATTACACCTATCTAATGGAGTCATCATGCTGCAGGCATAACCAGCATCTCCAACGAGAACTGCACTACCATATTTCCCTTGTTCAAACATAGCTCTTCTATAACAGTTGTTAAAAATATACGAATCGTGTGTACTCCCTGGCCATCGAGCTACCACATCAATAAATAAATAAATAAATAAATATCTTGGGACAACTCACACACGGCTATCTGATCCCAAGCTAAGCAGAGCTTGTGTTATGGTAACCAGACAACTGATATACATACTTATATAATTTATAAATACATACATATTATAGATAAATCACACCCAGACACAGAACAAACAATCATGCTCATCACACAAAGTTTGTCCTGGGTGGGAATCGAACCCACGACCTCCGGCTCAGCAGTTAGGGCCACTAACCACTAGACCAACAGGCCCGTCCGAATCAATGAACTCCAAATGTAAGCGTCAGGACCCCTGGACCAATAGAGATATTTGGTGTTTAGAAAATACCAAAATTTACTACCTTTTTACTACTATTTAATACCTTTCTTCAAAGATTTAGTACCTCGACTGACAGCAAAAAAACACGTAAAGAAAGTGGTCAGACATTCTGACATCAGGACGTCTGGACCATTTTTTTTCATAGTTCTAGACAACATAACTAATCTATCTCTTTGTAAATATTTACTACCTTTTTAGTACCTCAACATATATTTTTTTCAAATATTTTTGGCATTCCAGAAAAATTCTACCCATGAAAGTTTTGTAAGCGTCTGGAACCCTGGACCAATAGAGATATTTGATGTTTAGAAAATACCAACATTTACTACCTTTTTGCTACTATTTGATACCTATCTTCAAATATTTAGTACCTCGACTGGCAGCGAAAAAACACGTTAAGAAAGTGGTCAGACATTCAGACATCAGGACGTCTGGACCATTTTTTTTTTCATAGTTCTAGTTCTAGACAACTTAACTAATTTATCTCTTTGTAAATATTTACTACCTTTTTAGTACCTCAACATATATTTTTTTCAAATATTTTTGGCATTCCAGAAAAATTCTACGCATGAAAGTTGTTGTTTTATAATTGACACTAATTTGCCACATAAAGCTTATATTTGTATTAACATTTGTATTGTGGATAAGAAAATTAGCCCACAAATTGCAAATTTTCGTACGTTTTTTGCAATTTGCAAGATGTCATAAAATCCTGACGTTTGATAGTAATAATAACATTACTGATTGTAATGATTATAATGATGTAAGTATATATTTATTACAGTCGCGAATCATACTTTAATCAACGCACACCCAGACACTGAGCTGCAAATTGCAAAAAAACGTACGAAAATTTGAATTTCGCGGGCTAACGCGAGTGTTCCTCTTAATGCTAATGCCATGTAAATACATAAATTGTAACTTTGTTAATAGAAATAGCATCATACATGAATTAATCATAAATAGGCTTAACTTCCGCAAAACTTGTTATTTCTATAGTTGGTCTCTCATACTGCAAATGCAAATGTATCTATAACGTAAAAATATAAGCTTTATGTGGCAAATTAAATGTCAATTATAAAACAACAACTTTCATGCGTAGAATTTTTCTGGAATGCCAAAAATATTTGAAAAAAATATATGTTGAGGTACTAAAAAGGTAGTAAATATTTACAAAGAGATAGATTAGTTATGTTGTCTAGAACTATGAAAAAAAATGGTCCAGACGTCCTGATGTCAGAATGTCTGACCACTTTCTTTACGTGTTTTTTCGCTGTCAGTCGAGGTACTAAATCTTTGAAGATAGGTATCAAATAGTAGTAAAAAGGTAGTAAATTTTGGTATTTTCTAAACACCAAATATCTCTATTGGTCCAGGGGTCCTGACGCTTACACTCCAAATTGGTATTACAGATTGCTTGCACATTCAGAGAAAAATATTGTTTTCTATTGCGGAAAAGCTCTGGATCCTCCCCACCTAAAAATATGTTCGTTTTAAATTGTGTCCAAAATATTATATTAAAACTATCTCCGCAATATTTTGTGTAAACGCATTGGAGGCATTTATAAAAAATGCTGCTGGCTTATACGATTTAAAATCAGATAGTCTGATCTGTAATAAAAACATTGCTGTACCTGGTGATTTTGTGAACTTTATATGAGTGCAATCTATAGCACCAATAACAAACGGAAATTTAGCTTTCTTATAAAATTCAATTTGGGTTTTGTGGATATCGTGTGGTAATTCTGGAAAGTAAATATGGCGTGGGCGGAGAGAAGCTATAGCAGTGCCGACTTTGTGTACGATTCTATGAGCAGTAGAGGTGCTAAATCCACACAAATCAGCAGCAGTCATCTGATAGCACCCAGTTGCATAGAAACGTAGCGCACAAAGCAGTTGATTAATTGGAGACACGCTGTGGTTTCTTAAACACAAATTATAATAAATTAGACATAAATAGCTGTTTTATGCACGAGGCGGCTAATAAAAAGGCAGCACAGCTAATACGAAAAAAAAAAACGTCTATTGGTTCTTACATGTTGGTCGGAAACTCTATCTTGTCTTCAATAGATTCCAACACAGATAGAACTGTTGGCTTTGTGAGTCTAAACCTTTTAAAAAAGTCTTGTAGTCCAGGTTTTCAAAATGGTCCTCTCTCTCACGGAGCCATCTTGGACGACGCACAACAGATTTATGGTCGTCCCAAATTTCGTCAAAACACAGTGATAATAATCGTTTCATTATAAGTATTTTGGTATTAAAAATTTTATAATAAATTTATATAAGAATCAAAAACCAATCAAATAAATACAATATTGATGACACTTACAGCCAACGCTAGCGTCAGTCATACTTGTGCGGGTTTAGTGACATTTGACACAATTTTCCAAGAAGTTAAAAAGGTTTATAGGTATGCAAACCTTGTTCTTGATGAAAATCTCGTATAGGAAATGGAGGTCCCGATCAGACTGGTGTCGTCTGGTGGGCCTGCCCGACAATGTTGTCTATATACCCTTAAGTCGCGGATAACATTGCTTATGCGATATAGATTATCGATGTTAGTTCTTCAGTTATCACGAGCTGTATTTTTTGCCGTAGTGCTTATTTGTAGTGCCGCTACAAAAGTCTTAAGTAACCTGACTGATGGCTGTTTTGATAGTTGCTCTTTCGAAAACAACCAACGAAACGATCTAAAAATGGGAATGAAACATCAAGCCGCGGGCAAAAACTAGTATACCATATAAAAACGGAATTACGGGTGATTCACTCTATCTTCCCACAGGGGTTTTTAAGTCTGTCACAATTTCAATAATATTCGTCAACAAACTTCTTGGAACCGTCCAAGAAGTTTGTTACATATTTAATAGAAGAAGTTGTTATTAATCTGTGAACGCACATTTTATTGGACAAGGAAAACACAATCAGATAGTAATAAAATACACTTTTACAAAGAGAATCTTTAATAACAAATGATTTATGTATAATAATATCACACCGGTTGTTCCCAATGACTATGAGTTAGGTTAAAGTGAACTTATTTATAAGTACACCTACATTTCGGTAGTTTCCTTGAATGCCAATCAAATCCAGTCTGTAGTTTGATGCAAATTTTCCTGCTTTTCTGAAAATATATGTATTTATATTAATTTGAAATACTAAAATGTTTTTGTTGTTAGTAAATAACGGACCGTTACTGATTCTTAGTTATTAACTGTTCAGTTCCTTATCTGGGCAAAATACCAATGTCTAGAATGCAACCCTATCAGCTCTGACTCTTTACATAATTCTATATGCAGCGGAATCCATGCAAATCTGCAGACATCACTAATATCACCTAATTGCATAGAAACGAGAAGCACATTTCAACTAATAAAGGTTACCCTGTGGTTTCTAAAAAACAAACAGTAATAGCTTAGGCCCTCTGATTAAGCCAAGAGCTTTTGTGCGCACCAGGTCCACAGCTGAATAAAATTAATAATTATTTGGTACTTACATGTCTGTACGAAACTATTTTACCGTCAACAGAATACAGGTACACCTCTTGTGTGAGATGAAATCGTGTAATAAATACCTGGTCAAGGATGACAAACTGAAATGTTCTTTTCTCTCGCGTGGTAATCTCGGACGACCAACATCCTCATCGCAACGTTCACGTGAACAGTTTTTCCACTTTACGTAGCCAAATACCAACAATATCAATATTTTTAATAATAAATATTTTACAAAAATGATGGCACTGTCAATACACTGACAGCTCATAGTTTCGTTTTCGACTTGACCGACACAAATCGGGGCGATCAATCCTAACTTTAGTTAATAAATCTGATCACGTGCTTTGTTCACAGCGAGGGAACGAGATAGCTGCAATTTTGTAGCCTGTCTTTATCTCGCAATTGCCTATTGTCATTGTCATAATTATTGTTGTAGAATATTATTATAAGTTTATTTTATTGAAAATGTGGATTTTATTAGCTGTGTAAAATAAAAAGTCTTCACGTGAGCTTTGAAATGTTCGTCGCTCAAGATCGATAAACGAGAGAAAGGAATATTTTGTCAACCTTGATGCTCGGGAATTTATAACATGATTTGGATTTCACAAAACCAACACTTCTGCCTGTACTGATAAATTAGTGCCAGCAGTAGAGGTCCTATGGCTGATATGATGATGATGTGATGAATATCTAATTTAACTGGCAAATACGCGTGTGAATTCACAAAATTGGTTCACCAAGCTGACCTCCTCAAAACAATATGTTATGTGTACTTATCTCATGTGTAGTTAAAGATTTTCTTAAATAAAGTGATTATTATTCCGAAATGAGAGCGTGTTTGTCCTTTTTCAAACGAAATGTGCATTCACAGATTTACAAACAGCTCCATCCATTAACTTTAAAACAAACTTCTAGGCTTGTTCGTTGTACTACTAGGTGACTGAAAATTATATAGGTAGGTATAATAAGTCTGAAAAATATACGCTATTCCTATTTAAATAAGCACTTTATTTTTAAATCCACATCCAAATTAATAATGCTTCTTAATAAAGTACAAGGCTCATCAGATCGTTTGATTAGATCACGATGATTCATGTGAAATCTTGTTCAAATCCGCAATTTTTCGCTGTACTTGTTTTTATTCAGCCACTTTAAAATACTGATTCACTAACTATATAGTGTCTAATTTTTGCCATTTGCGGATGCCGATTCCCTTTTTCATTTAACACCATTACTTTAGTTATTTATAGGAATAGAAAAAAGCAAGTAACACATTGACACAACTGTAAATACAGGTTTGACAATTAATTGCATTTTGATATTATGGTGATTTCGAGAATAATAGTCGCAGTAGGTTGCTTTCGGCTGTTGCAAAAATTCGTTTTTGTGAAAAAATTACGATCTTTGAGTTCTTTGCCATGGAAACGTACAAAAGTGTTTGATCTTTAGATCATGAAAACGACCTTGATCGAGATCATGTTACAAAATCGGTGAAATCCACCCTTAGAGGGTTGATTTTATCAGAGTTGAGTATTTAATTTAATGAATTAATAAAATGGTAAACGTATTTTTTTTTCTTTTCTTTTCTTCTAAATAAAACATTGCCTCACACTAGGAATTTCTCCTGGGTCGTGGGCGCGTTTTCAAACATTTAAATTCACTTACACAAACAGCCAGACTCGGAACAACTATCTGTAGGCCATACAAATATTTGGTCCGTGCGGGAACGCGCGACACGCAAGTCACGCAACGCAGCAGTCGATCGGTCAGCTACTGCGCCAACCGTATCGTCAAATGATTTAAATTTCAACTCGATACCTTCACGCGTTCTCGAGATAAAAGTACGTTGACAGACGGACAACAAAGTGATCCAATAACAGTTCAGAGTTTTCCTTCTGAGGTAAGGAAATCTAAAGATATGCAACTTTCATCGTTACGACATAGTCTTCCTTTTCTATCGTTCCCTCCCATGTCATAAAAAAAATTAAATACAATTTTTTTTTTCGTTTATTCTATTTCTTTATTAAATTAATTACTATTTACAAACTAAATATAAATAGACACAAACAAATAATTTAAATATGGACAAGTAAAAAATGATAAATTACAGGGCGTCAAAAAATTCGTCCGTCGTCGTCGTCGTCAGTCAACAGGAAAGGTACCCAGAAGGCTGGCAGCATTACCGCGTTGTATGGCATTGCTAATTTTTTGCGCAAAAAACAGGCCAGCCCTCTGGTCACGAGAAAAAATCGACCAACCGCTTGGTGATTTCTCGAAATAACCCCAAACGGCTTAAACACATATCTACTAATCAAATTGTGATAAAATTAAATAATATGATTCGCTACTATTCTACGTTCCATTCAACTAATGGATTTAATGATTAATTTCACGGTAAATCCTACTTAATACAATTTCTAAGAAAATATGCCCACATATACAATGTGTCCGGTCACGGACTAGCGATATTCTATGTACTTATATAACAAACATTCTAAAACTCAAATTGATTTTCAAAATAAAAACATTTTTTTTTACAAAAAAGTTTACAAATCTTTCGTTGATTTGCATATTTTTTTGGACTTTAATTTTGTTTTCTAAAGTTACGACAATGTAAGCTCATCATTTCTTAATTTAAACGATAGACAATATTGTTGCCATCTGCATAAATACTATTTTCGTCTGAGTAAGACCAAAACTTTGAGAGATATGATTACTTTTTGTACACGCATAGAGAATATCTTAAAATGGCTGCCAAAAAGCGGGGCAGTGAATTAGACCCAAATCTGTATCGTAATAGTATATTAAAACACTCATTACATAAGTATCTAGAATATCGCTAGTCCATGACCGGACACATTGTGTATACCAGAAACTAAGCTAAAAATCTCAAGTGCCATTCATACATTTGACATTCTCATACTCTACCGTGTTTTAAGAATCGAACAACAGAATTTTTCGCAACAATTCAAAAGCGACATTGACCCTACCATCCACATAACTGTATTTAAATATATATTTATACTGTATAACTTCAATAAGAAACACGTCGCAAAAGCCTTACATAAACAAAACATGTACTATGTCAAAGACATATGTCATATACGTTCGTTGACATGTGCGAACATTGACTTTGGGGTCTTACAGGGTAGAACTTTGACCCCCACGTCATTGTGATTTGAAAAGGATTATTTTGTTTTTACTCCAATCTTCTTAATATTAGATGAAGAATTCAATGACATGTTATTAAGCCTCCTAGAATATGTTTCGTTTGTTTTATTTTGAAAAGTGAAAGTGAGTTTTTTCACGCCTTATTGAGTAAACCCTATTTTGATGAATTTTGGTACAAAGATAGTTGAGACTGGAGACGGACACAGGCTTTTTTTTTTAAAGTGAAAAATGAGGGAGAAAGAGGGAAAACTTAGCTTTGCTATTACCACCAATAAGGCGCAAGGGCAAAACTTACAGGTAGCAGGTACCTACATATCAGGAAAGGGGAACTGTGTTACCCCAAATTTAACGCGAACGAAGCTGCGGGCAAATGTGTATGTTGCCATCACGGACAAGTCTCAGTTTATGACCAAGTGTCACTTTACGGCCAAGTATTACTTCACGGCCAAGTAAAACTCCTCGGCCAAGTGTTGCTCCCCGACCAATTGCGTTGGCCCGACAATAAGTCATTGCTTACTTTACAAAACGTAAAATAAGTTATGAAGTTAACAACAGTTTTATAACAAGCTTCTAGTAATCTACAAGGCCCACAATTTCCACTCATTCACAAAGAATTGGTCACAGCAACTAACAACGATAAAACAACGGTAAGCTGTTTAGCCGACTTTAAAAAAAAGAGGTCGTTGTCGATTTGACTGGTTTTTTTTTATGTGTCTTCGTCAATTTGAGCCGGCTTTTATTCTATTTGTGATCGAAACTTTTGGAGTGGTCCCAAATCAATTTCACCTTTATTGCGTAGGAAGTTTAAAAGTCACAAAAAAGTCTATTTATACACATTTTTTCTTTAACTTAATGTGGATAATATGATGTGATGCGGTGACTTTGGTATGTTTTATAGATTTTTTGCCACCAACCTCCGAAAGTAAACTTACTTTAATTTTTTTTTTTGAAAAGTGAGAGATCTTATTTAATACTCTTTAGCGTTTTTTTGGCAGTAGGTCACGGTCTTTTTGCAAGCAACTGACACCACCATTAAAATAATAACAAAAAAACTTTCCAACTTTCAAAATGAATTCTAAAATGTAGAATCTACATTTTTGCTAGAAACTCTCATCCGAAAAAAAACATGGCTGTTTACTTTCCACCTAGAACGGGACTTAGCAACTTAGTAGCTACTTTAAGAGTAAACAAGTTACTTTAGACTTTCAGAGATTTGCTTTTAAAAGTTCATTTTTGTTAACTAACTGAATACTTGGCGCTTTTCTATGCAATTTAACCTATTTGAATTTTTTAAGTTGTTAGTTCCATAACAACGAGTTAAATTAGTAGATGGGCTTCTTTTTCATGTGGACCCCGCTTCTTGGGGTGGTCCGGTTTCCGCACTTAATCCTTCCAATGGACCATTGTGCGTAAGAGTAGATGGGCTTAATGTTGACCTAAGTGTTTGTTGGTAGATAAACATGATTGACTGATTTCTAAATATGTAATCCGCTTCAGTGGTAATAAATGGTATTGGCCTCTAGTCATCCGTATTTTGGACATGTACCTAGTGAATGCATGGATTATTTACAACCATGTAACATGTAAATAAAGATGACACCATCCTTCTGCTAGATTATAGAAGAAGGTTTGTTTTTCTTTAAAAAGACGGAAGGAAAAGTATATAATCCACTTCAGGTTCTTCAGAAGTTATATTACAACCTATCAGGTTTACAATGTTGGTCTATATGACGAAAAGGCACAAACAGAGGTGTTGCCAAGGACAAGGTTGTAAAAAAAATCTTCATCCTTTTGTGCTAAATGTGAAAAAAACACTTTGCAGTGACTGTTTTATACCTTTTAATACAAAATAAGCTCATACATGATTATTTCTGAAACTGTCTGTGGACATATTTACAAATAAAGTTGATTTTCCTATAATTGTTAACTTTAATTTTTACCAAACACATGTCCCCATTGTCCTATTTATAGGACATGCTGACTCAGCAAAAATGGTATAATATATTTTTTTATTTTTGTATTATATTATTTTTTCTTGACGTATTAGGATCATAATTACAAGATTCCATCAAAAAATTCCAATGAATTTGGGAAATTTGGGAAGTAATGGGTTAAGGTCAGATAATTATGACCATGTTGTTCGAAAGAGATACCGCGGCCCCTGAACATAAAAGGCACAAAAAAGAACATGGGTGGGTTTTAGTTAGTAAAAGTCTGATACTCCTAAGTTACTTGATGATATCCAATCCTTTAAAAAAAAGGTCAAACCTGAGGTTGATAATGTAACGTTTAACTTCATTGTTCTCACATATTCGTAAAATTTCAACATGAATAAAGTAACCATGATCTTGTCAAATTAGGTATTATGATTTAAAAGACTGTTCATTAAGTTTCTTGCCAATTCTTTTCCATAGAGATAAACGCTTTGGAATGGGCAACTACAGTATTTTTACAAGCTGTTCTGCATTGTGTCTGAGACTGTAGTTTCATTCTTTTGTTTCTTGACATTCAAATATGCCTGCAATGGTCTAATTCAAATAAATGCTTTGAGTTTGACGATCTAATCCAGAAAAAAAATATTACATTGCAAGTTGAAAATATTAAAGTTCATTTGAGTCGAATACACGCGTCCATCAACGCCAAGCCTGAGTGGCTTTTACGTCAATTTTGGTTACATATTTGTGTCAATGGCTTCCAGGGCACGCGCTTGTTGTCACAAATGTGTGACATTGGCGTTCAAATTTCCGTTTTTGTCGGCACGGTTGGCGCAGTGGCTGAGCGATCGACTGCTGCCCTGCGTGTCGCGGGTTCGATCCCTGCACGGAACAAATATTTGTATGACCTACAAGTAGTTGTTTCGGGTCTGGCTGATTGTGTATGTGAGTTTAAATGTTTGGGAACGTACCCAGGATATAGGAGATATTTCTAGTGTGGGGCAAGGTTTTTTTTTAAAAAAAAAAAGCGGTTTTATGTTGTGGTACATCGGAATTGATTGATTTATTGATTGGGATTAGATTACCTTGCAGAAACAAAGCACGTGGCTTCTCACTGATCAACAAGAAGTGATAAAAAAAAGTAAGACCAACTAGCTAGATCTAATTAAAGATTGAGTTACCCAGGCTAGGATAAGGTGGCAGGTGGCGAGCCAGTTTTATGTCACCTGTCACACAACACGATATTTCTAGGAATTAAACATTTTTTGCTTTACCTAATATAACACTACGACTATAATAGCCTAAAGGTTAAGCAGAGGTGTATACAGTCACTAGCAATATATGTATACATCACCATCTGCTTAGCCTTTTCATAACTTTGTTCGAGTTGGCTCTCAGAGTAACTGGATGAAGGTGAATACACCTGCGGTTAGACTAAAAGCTCCTGACTCGTAGCTTATGGAACGACTGAATCCTCCGCAACCCAGTATGTACTAGGTAATTCCATATCTTTTGGTAAGACTGGTTGTCAGATTCTTTGTAACGACTGCCAAAGACCTACAATTGAGATCTGGGTCGGCGAAACAGTTTATAAAGCTTTCCGAGGCACGAAGGAAACTCGGTATGTAACGGATCACCCATCCACAGACCAACCTGTGCAAGCGAGGCTTAACCTAAAGATCGACCCGACTGCTTGTTATTATTTCACCACCATGACGAGCAATAACATGTTTACACTTACCTAAATTCAAAAGCAATTTCTTTCTACAGTAATTATTTACGTGTTACGGTTTCACGAACTTAGTATTTTGGATGTTATATGTATACGAAAATAAGTCTTATTTCAGAGTCATAACCGTTTTTTTTTTCACAAGAAAAACCCTTTTATATTTTGGTAAGTGTTATTGACTATATCTAATAGTAAATCTACACATCAATTAAAGCATCATCATCAGTTTAAGCATCATGTAATGGCGGTGCGAGCCTATTGCAGTAGCGTCGGGTTCCGCGAGACGACTCCCGGCCACCGTAGGTAGGTCTGTGGGCGGCGAGCAATAGGTAGCTCACTGTCCGGTCCGTCAAGTAACGACAGGTGGTGTCGCCGGTGCGTTCGTTTTACATTCACAACAAGAGAGGGAACATGGGTAGGTTTTAGTCAGTAAAAGTCCGACACTCCCCCCTGCTCCACCCTGTGCAGTGGAAGTTATTTGATGATTTCCTATCCGTAAAAAAAACCTCATTGCTGTTAACCGCATCAATCCAAGCCCCGTGGAAGCTTATAAGAAATTCTTGATGGAACAACCCAAACTGAAATAAGATCTTCTTCGTGTCCAAACCTAGCGACAGTTCTAGACTGTTCTTATTCACTAAACTTTTGTAGTACTTTGCATTTTTAAATAGGGTGACCATGATTTTTGGATGGTTGGATATTTTCTGCTAGCGATCTTTGAAGCGTTTTGAAAGCAAACAGTTCAAATATGTTTTTGGACCAGAATCAGTTTCGAAAACTTTGCTGCTAGTCAAAAGGTGGTCAAGAACTCATGGCATTTTGTAGGCAGTTGCAGATGGGAAATCATTAAATAACTTCTCTTGTTCTGGGCGGAGCAGATAGAAACATTTAAATGCAGACTTTTGCTGACTAAAAGCGACCTTCACTAGGAATTTCTCCTGTATCGTGGGTACGTTTACAAACATTAAAATTCACGTACACAAACAGCCAGACCCGGAACTACCTGTAGGCCATACAAATATTTGCTTCGTACGGGAATCGAACCCGCGACACGCAGCGCAGCAGTCGATCGCTCAGCCACTGCGCCAACCGTGCCGTCAAAGTTTATTAATTATATCGATATCTCAATGCGGGCTCACAACCGGGTTTCAGTAGTGAGATTTGTTTCTAAATACTGCCCAAAGAGTCCTCAGAGCTTTTCCTAATCCGTCACGCATGCCTATGCGGCTTTTGATTATTTGATTTTGTTCTAGCCGTACTGAATAAACCCGAACGAATAAAATTTAAAGTAATGTTTATGATTTTTTTACGAAATATCATGTGCTTAGCACGGACAAAGGGCGCCCGTTTGAAGTGCCTTCAAACGAACAATCCTTACTAATACTGTAAAAGTGAAAGTGAGTTTGTTTGTTTGTTACCTCTTCACGCCTAAATGGCTAAACCGATTTTGATGAATTTTTGTACAGAGTTTTTGTGTATAATTGGAACTTGAACTTATATTTGTGTATATTTGGATTAATAATAAATAAATAAATGGACATAGGGTATTTTTTCCGACTTCCGGAAAAAAAACTTAGTATTTCCGTGTTTTAGTGGCCTTTTATATATATCAGGTTTTTTAGTAGTGTAATTTTTGTTAAACATCATCGTACGATGGTGATGATGAAAAATTTCTTATCATGTATTCATTTTACTTTGCTACTAAAAATTATATACCTAAGCATAATAATATCATACACATACACAATAAATATAAATAATAAATACAATAAAAATAAAATTGGATTCCATTTCATATAAATTAATTTTAAATGACATATCCAATATTTGTATACCCACTGGTTAAACATGTTGAATTTTTATTTTTTAATCGATCCTCGATACGATGTTTTTGACAAATATATAACATTGACTACGGGAGTTTACCCTTGTTTATCATGAAAAATAATTTTGAAAATCGGTCTAAAGATGGAGAAATCAAGTGACAAACATAATACAAAAAAAATCAATCATTCATGAATATTCATGATTTACTTTATCCAATTTTACATTATAGAAGACTAGCTGGCGGCCGCGGCTTTGCCCGCGTTATATAAAAAAAAGTATCATTGTGTGTTCTAGACTATAATCTGCCTCTGTGCTAAATTTCATCAAGATTCGTTCAGCCGTTTTGACGTGAAAGAGTAACAAACATCCATACATCAAACATTCGCGCTTATAATATTAGTAGGATATTTTTGTATGATAATTTTCCCATTTTCCGAACACCAAAACGTATGGCTACCCTCCTCACCCCCAAATAACTTGACTATTGGGGTCGACCCATTTAAGTATTCACGTTCAACGTCATAGCTTCACGACGTCACTACTTCTATTTTTAAAACCTTTACCGGAATAGTCCTTTCACAAAAACAATCGATTAGCAACCTTATTTTAAGCGTGGTAAAGGTCATTTCAATTTTATCCGACTTGCTTTCGTGTTTTTAGACTTGCATTCGTTTTTTGAAAATCTTGATAGGTTTGACAAGCACTTTTTGCGCTTCAATTAAATGTTGAGTGGTTTGAGTGCGTAAAAAACACGTGCATTCCGTTTTTTTTCTTAATGTTACAGCATTTTCTTAGATAAGGGCCTTGACGGACCTGTTGGTCTAGTGGTTAGTGGCCCTGACTGCTGAGCCGGAGGTCGTGGGTTCGATTCCCACCCAGGACAAACTTTGTGTGATGAGCATGATTGTTTGTTCTGTGTCTGGGTGTGATTTATCTATAATATGTATGTATTTATAAATTATATAAGTATGTATATCAGTTGTCTGGTTACCATAACACAAGCTCTGCTTAGCTTGGGATCAGATAGCCGTGTGTGAGTTGTCCCAAGATATGTATATTTATTTTATTTATATTTTGGGCCTCGTACATGACAACTTTATTTTTATGTATGGCCATTTTTTTTTTCTTTTATTGTTTTGTCATATGAGTCAAATAAAGTCTATATTTTTCTTTTCTTTCTTTCAAACAGCAACAGTCATCTTCTCCTCTTGTCTGTGGACGGTGAGTAATGGGTAGCTTACCATCCGTCCGTTAAGTGATATTTTTTTATCGCGTATGGGACCTTCAAATAACTTCCCCCACTCTGGGCGGAGCGGGGGCGAGTGTCACACTTTTACCTGACTAAAACAAAACCATGTTCCTTATTTTGCCCTTTATGTTCCTGGGCCGCGGTATCTCTTTCGAACAACCCGCCACCCCGGCGGGCGGTTATTTATACCCCTTAACTTTCAGAAAATGTTTCCTTTGCATGTCGTTCACGCTAGCTGTTATCTAAATAGATGCCCTAATGACCGTCACATAAACTGTATTCTATTTCAAGTCAGAACAATTCGTGAGGTCGCATTTATTTAAATAAGCTTTTCATTGGTCGTTGTCTTAATGATCGCTTATCTGCATTTTATTGTACTAACTTGTTTTTTACCTTGTTTTTTTATATATTATAGTTTTGTAAAGGGTTGTCACAATATGCTTACTTACCTAAATTAAATTAAAAAAAAACCTTTGATACAAATTAAATTAAACTACGAACAAACTGACACAGCAATTTCTAACAACGCGCTGTTTTATATACATACAAAAAAAATCCTTCCCTTTCACCTGATGGTCGCGGGCGCATTCATTTCGCCGGAGCAGCCGTCAGTGACGCTCGATCAGCTGTCGAGGAACGACACGTACTGAGTGTTCTGTACCGTACCTCTGCAGCGTACACCCTCGTAACAGATTATAGATTCTAGTAAATCTAATTCTTATCCTACCTAAGCCTATTTACGAAAGATATTAAAGTACTTGGCTGCCCAAGTGAAGTGTTAGTGTTCTTCCCGTACTGGGAATACCTAGGCGGCTGAAAATCCGCGCAGCTGGCTGACTGAAGTGCTAGCCACCTACCCTACGCCGGCTACATTAGTGCTCTGCTGATTGACACCGAAGCCATCACCGACTAACCGCCGACACCGACTATCACCAAGCAGGAGAGTGCGGTATTTGACGGCCTCCTACGTGGTCCGACCTTTGCACCGGCCTAAATGGAACCCTACTTTTGATTAATTAATTGCAACCCCCAAATTTTAATACCCTACTAAAATTATTATGCGAATGTTTGTGAGGATGGATGGATGGGTGGATGTTTGTTACTCTTTCACTTCAAAACAGCTGAACGGATCTTAATGAAATTTGGCACAGAGGTAGATTAAAGTCTGGAATAACACATAGGTTACTCGATATCACGCTGGCAAAGCTGCGGGTGCCAGCTAGTAATCCTTACTATAATATTATAAAAGCGAAAGTGAGTTTGTTTGTTTGTTACCTCTTCACGCTTTATTGGCTAAACCGATTTTGATGAATTTTGGAACAGAGATAGTTGGAAACCAGGAGACGGACATTGGCTAATTAATATTTTAAAAAAAAGTGGGATATCAGGGAGAACGAGGGAAGAAAAGGGAAAACTTAGCGTTGCTATTACAAATCAATAAGGCGCAAGAACAAAAACTGCAGGTAGCAGGTACTGTGTTATACCGAATTTAACGCGAGCGAAGCCGCGGGCAAAAGCTATTTTTATATATAAACGATCTAGATAATGATGATCTACTCTGCCTATTTGGTTGAGTGGTCGCAAGCGCGACTGCTGAGCATTAGGAGTTTTTTCTTTTTTGGGGTGGGAAATCATCAAATAACTTCCCACGCTCTGGGCGGAGCGGGGGGGAGTGTCAGACTTGTACTGACTAAAACCCACCCATGTTCCTTCTGTTGCTCTTTACGTTCCTGGGCCGCGGTATCTCTTTCGAACAACCCGCAAGAGCATTAGGTCTTGGGTTGGATTCTCGGCTCGGGTAAGGTGTTTTTGGGTAGTAATTTTTCAGTAGCACCCACGGAGTCGGGATTTGTGATGTTGATGGCAAAAGGCTTTGAAAACTGGCAAAAAATAATTAAAAAAATTTGTTACACTTACATAGAACGGACATGTTTAGGAGATCACCCATGAAGAAAAGAGGTAGGTACTTGTGTTTGTGACTGTGACTTCCCTTTCATATTAAGCAGAGTATGCAATTGCAACATACAAAACAAACAAAGTTAAAGAAAAATACAAAAAAAAACAACATTAAAAATACAAAAAGTAGCGCACTTGTATGACGTGTGCGAGTGTGATTATGAGTGTGGGTTATTGCGTGACTGTGTGTGCATGAGTGTGTGCAATAGTGTGAGTGAATGGTAAGTATTATGCTTAGAATTGTCATTTTTTTTTGGAATATTTGTCAAATCACATATTTATATCACCCTTGTTCTAAATAGTTACAGTACTGATAGCAACATCTGCGAGACGTGTCTCACAGTTATTATATTTTTTTTTTGCAATTTTTTTTTGGTACTTGTATGGATTCTTTTTTACCGATTCGTTGTGAATGAGTGGACATGGTTGGCCTTGTAGATTTTTAGACGCTTGTTAACTTTTGTTAACGTATTATTCTATTGTACGTTTTGTAAAGTAAGCAATCCTCTCATACTTACGTATTAACGCTGTAACAACAACATCGTTAAGCGAAATGATTTTAAAAGAGTAACCATGGAGTTTCTCGCCGGTTCTTCTCCATCACATCATTTGCTTAATCATTTCCCAACTATATAGCGGCCGGCTTCCGGTCCTACCGGATACTGCAAAATAAAAGGACCCAGGAAAAAAATCAATAACGAGTTCTTAGCGCATTCACAAAATAACTCTATCGAAATCAAATTCAAAGCATTTATTTCAATTAGACCACAAGGCATAATAACTTGTGAAAGTACTGTAGTTGCCCATTCCAAAGCGTTGATCTCTATGGCAAAGAATGAGCAAGAAACTCCATGGAAACTCTTTTAAATTATAGTATTAGTAGCTTTTGCCCGCGACTTCGCTCGCGTTAAATTTGGGGTAACACAGTTCCCCTTTCCTGATTTGCAGGTACCCGCTACCTGTAATGTTTGCCCTTGCGCCTTATTTATTGTAATAGCAAAGCTAAGTTTTCATTTTTCTTCACTCTTTTTCCCTCATTTCTCACTTGTTAAAACAAAAATAGCCTATGTCCGTCTCCAGGGTCTTATCTATCTCTGTACCAAAATTCATCAAAATCGGTTTAGCCATTTAGGTGTGAAGACGTAACAAACAAACAAACTAACTTTCGCTTTTATAATAGCGAAAGTTAAGTAAAGGATATAATAAGAATAAGTTATATGGTTAAGTAAAGGATAGTCTTTACTTAACCATCATACCTCGAAACGGAAGTTTTATTGAAGAACACAGAAGCACCATCACTTTATTTTGCGGAAGAAAATCTGCAACGCCCTTTTTTCGTGAAAGTAATTATTTTTTCCCTTCCTTATAGCACCCAGCCTTCCTCACACTCTATTCGTGGCCTCGACAAGAAGGATTTATTATCTTATTGCCACAATTTATTTGTTTTATGCGAATGAAGGAAATCCACGTTAGTGAGCCTTTCCTAAATGGCGGTGGGGCTCCTTATTTTCTGGTTTAATTTAAAATAAGGAGCATCAGATACGGTTTTTTTTTTCTCAGAAATCGAGAGTAGGACATTGCTCGGCTCCTTGATGGTCCTGGAGCCAAGAGCTTTGGAAAATGATGAAATGTATTTACTATCATTCTGAACTCCTTTATGATCTTACTAGCTTCCGCCCGCGACTTCATCCGCGTGACATAGTTACTTTGGGCTAACGCTAACTTTAACCCGCGTGATGATCGCAAAAAAATCTTTTTCTTCCCTCTTTCTCCCCTTTTCTCACTTTTTTAGCTTCTGTCCGTCTTTAGAGTCCCAACTATCTCTGTACCAAAATTTATCAAAATCAGTTTGACCATTTAGGCGTGAAGACGTAACAAACAAACAAACAAAAATTTACTTTTATAATATTAGTAAGGATTAGGGTTTCGTACCTCAATAGGAAAAAACGGAACGCTTATTGGATCACATTTTTTGACCGTCTGGCTGTCAGTCTCTCTGTCAGTCAAGACCCATTATCTCGTTCACACGTGGCGGCATCGCGTTGAAATTAAAATCATAAACTCAACTCTGTGGTGCCTTTTGTGCTGTAAAAATATCAACTGTTTACGTCGCAAGTTTATGCAGAACTCTTAGCTCTTGGCCGGTTTTTTCTTATAAACCGAGAAAATTTCAACAGTACCTGCAGACCTTATCTGTTTCGTTGACTGTACATCGGTTTGAGCAACTTCAGTAAACGGCTCTCGTTTTGCTCTCACGTTTTCCTTATTTTTTTTAGCAATCAAATGTGGAGACTGAAGAAAATAATTACGTTTTTCCTGTCGTAAAATCTGATTGCTCCTAAACAAAGCCAGCCTATTTTTATTTTATTAGGATGTTAATTTGATATTTTGATTTAATATCAAATTGGAGTAACAAATCCCAAATTGGAATCGATTATTCTAATTTAATTACTGACGTCGGGACTTTCAGTCGCCTTCGCTTGTGTTTTGTCACAGTTTTCGAGAAAAAGAATATTTCGTAATGGAAATAAATCTTGATGTTGCTTTATTTATGGAAGTTTTGATTTATCAATCTATATTGTTTGTTTCTCAGCTTGACTTTGTTCAATTTTGGCTTATAATATAACTTACATAACTCGTCATACTCGTGCGTGACATTATACCTATGCGTGTAATTATTGTAGTTTCTCGATGTTTCTGTTTCCAAAAATTTTGAAGTCGCGTTCCAGTCCAACCAAATTTTAGAAACCCGCCAAGAGCGAGTCAGACTTACGTACCGAGGGTTCCGTACAAACGTGTGACATGAACAGCCATATGACTGTGTAGAATTAGACGGCTAGTTTCTTTACTACTTCAAGAGACCACAGACAAGACTATATGGTTTCAATTCCATCTCAATACCACTACGCATTTTACTGAGATAAAGGGTCTTGACAGACAGACGGGCGGACAACAAAGTCAATATATAAGGTTTAACCCTAAAAAGGTCAAACATAATATTTTAAGTTCCTAAACAGTACTTTTATTTTATTGATAAGTAAAACCTTATTGTATTACATTAAAAAAAAAACACTTTTAGAAACAAACCAGTAACATCTAATTACATTAATCTCATCACACTGTAAGTAATTCAAGACCTTTCTTGAGAGTATACAATTAATTTGATTTGGCTTTTCGATCTTATTTTTTAGCTAGCATTTTAAGATTTAAGAACAGAGAATGTTGACTTGGGTTCTAAATTAGACGGAGTGCAATGTAGTCTATTAAGATTCATGGTTCAACAATCCTTACTAACATTATAAAAGCGAAAGTGAGTTTGTTTGATTGTTCGTTTGTTTTTTTGTTACGTCTTCACGCCTAAATGGCCAAACCGATTTTGATAAATTTTGGTACGGAGATAGTTGGTTACTTTTTTTATCCTATGTCCGTCTCCAGGGTGGAGATGGACATAGGCTAAAAAAGTGAGAAAAGGGGGAGAAAGAGGGAAGAAAAGGGGAAAGATTTTTTTTTGATCATCACGCGGGTTAAAGTTCGCGTTAGCCCAAAGAAACTATGCCACGCGGACGAAGTCGCGGGCGTAAGCTAGTTTTAATATAATTCCATCCTCATAAAGACCTTTAAATATTTTTACCCGACTGTGGTGAAGTAAAAAGGAAGGTTATGATTTTGACCGGTGTATAGAGGGTGTAAAAGTAAACTTAACTAAGCCTAAAGGCACGTGTTTTCTCAAACATTGGGATATTTTTTAGGGTTCTGTACCTCAAAAAGAAAAAAAGGAACCTCTATAGGATCACTTTGTTGTTCGTCTGTCTGTCTGTCAAAACCTTTTGTTTTGGGAATGCGTGGAGGTATCGAGTTGAAATTGAAACCATATACTCAAATCTTTATCCTATATCATCATCTGCCTAGCCTTTTCCCAACTATGTTGGGGTCGGCTTCCAGTCTGACCGGATGCAGCTGAATACAGTATTTTACATGGAGCGACTGTCTATTTGACCTCCACAACCCAGTTAATACTGGGTAATATGATACCCCTTGGTAAGACTGGTTGTCAGACTTTCGGAACACTGACTACATGTAACGACTGTCAAAGATCTACAAATGACAGCCGGGACCAACGGCTTAACGTGCTTTCCGAGGCACGGAGGAAACTCGGTATGTAACGGGTGGTCGCCCATCCACAGACCAACCTAGGCAAGCGCGGCTTAACCTAAAGATCGACCCGAGCGGCTACTATTTATTTAGCCACGAGCTTCTCTTTCTCCTATATATAAGTATATATATATTATAAACTCTTTGTGCTGTGAAAAACAACCTTATAAGTCTACACAGTCAAAAGATATGGAGATTTTAGGGGTCAAAGTTCCAACTTTTTCACACTTTTATTTTAAATCTATGTTTGATGGGCATGTAACGAGGAGGGAAAAAGCACATGTGATTAAACTAGTAATGGATCAGAATGTTGATGGACGGAGAGCGAGAGGAAGGCCAAAGAGAATATGGATGGATTGTGCAAGGAATGATATGAATGAGAAAGGAGTAAATGATGCCGTGACGTCTGTTAGGGGAGAATGGAAGAAGAAAACGTGTTGCGCCACCCCAAATAGAATGGGACAAGGGCAGGAAAATGATGATGATATTTTAAATCTATATTACTAATTTCTTTAATTACCGTTCGAACCCCTCGGACAATGCATCCATCAGCAGAATGTTATAAGTACGTTACATTCAGACCTACCGAAAAACGTATTTTTTTACTACAAAAAAGCCATTTCCATGTTGTACACACAACGGCACATCAACCTACACCAAACCATTTTAACCTGATCTTTCTACTACAGTGTGCGATCCGTAATAGAGAGATCAGGTTATATTAGTTTTTATGGGTTGAGCTGCCGTCGTGTGTACAATGTATGACACTCAGACTCAAGCGAAATGTAGCTATACTGTAAGTAGACTGTCTATCCCTTCCCTGACACGGCACGATATTACGTAGTTAGTTAACTACGCAGAAAAGCTCTTTGTTCAACTTGTGCTGAGCTGAAGTTTACTAGCGCTTCTTACAAAGTTCACCGATTAGTTTATGATTATGAATATTTTATTATTCTCGTTTATAAGTCTCGTTTTCCGAGCGGTAGATAGCACCATCAAAGCATCTAAAACTGTCGAACATGGACCATCCTTACTAATATTATAAAAACGAAAGTGAGTTTTTTTTATTTGTTACGTCTACACCTAAATGGCTAAACCGATTTTGATGAATTTTGGTACAGAGATAGTTGAGACCCTGGAAACGGACATAGACATTTTTTTTTTAAATTAAGTAATGAGGGAGAAATAGGGAAAAATGGGAAAACTTAGCTTTGCTATTACAATAAATAAGGCGCAAGGGCAAAAACTACAGGTAACAGGTACCTGCAAATCGGGAAACGGGGACTGTGTTACCCCGAATTTAACGCGAATAAAGCCACGGGCAAAAGCTAGTACAAAATAATCGCAGAAGAGACGGGAAGCTAACGTTACCTTCCCCCCAGAGCAGAAAGAGATATTGAAAGATTACCCAACCGAAAAACAAAAAGAGTTTGGCAAAGTGTTATTGGGTTTTTTCATCAGGAATTTCTCAACAGCAGATTCTGGATTTGTGTCTGGTTCATCAAGCAATAAGCTCGCCCCCATTAATTGGGACTGTAACATGCACACGATCGATATTACTAAAAGTTGTAGGTACTCGTCACCAAACTTCAGGCCTACGCTGCCCTCTCAGACTTAAGTACTAACGCTGTTACAACAACATTGTAAAACCAAATGATTTTAAAAGAGTAACCATGGAGTTTCTTGCCGGTTCTTCTCCTTAGGAAACGACCAACCCGAACTATGCATCTTTTCTCGACGTTTTATAAATGCCCATTTAGGCCTATGTGTTTTTTTTTTAGATTTTTGATGCAATTTAAAAGGCCATAGACACTACCAACGTGTCGATGATATCCTAAATTCTCTTTTCAAATCTTGTGATTCTTAAAAATAAAATGTGATCCTTATTCAGATTTTGCCGCGTCAAAATATAAATAAAGGTTCAATGATACTAAGGCTACGATATTCTTAATTCCATAAGATATATTATAATTTTATTCAAGTTTCAGCTCAAGAATTATTTTTATTTACATATTTTCATCCTCCATTTAAGACATTAAAAGCAGTCGTGCCACCCCACTAAATCTTTCTGCATTTCATAGACTCATATTGTAAATGGTTTTCGTGCCTTTGTGATAAAACACGACATAAACAATATAAGTATATAAGTTACAGAAACATGTATGTACATTATAGCTGCTAATACTGTGGATGAAATTTGTACTGTATTATATCATGTCTATTTCTATGTATCTCATTATAAACGGACTGTATGTTCTTATGAGAAATAAATTTCTTTAAACCGAAACCGACATATAATATTTATAACTTAAACTTTTTATTTGTGATGTCTAATATGTTTTCTTTTGTTATTATTTCGTCGTCATTTCGGCAAATAAACACACTTTTATTAGTTTAATTTGGATGGTATTTAAAAGTACTTCAATTTATTCCCATTTCATTTACCTAATTTTACCTGTGTTCCACCAAATATACTGAATGTGCACCAAAATATGTTAATTAAAATATGTCATAACGAGCATCAGCGCACTACAATAAAAAAGTGTTATATCTTTATCCATTTTCTATTAATGCAAGTCGTTACTGGGTCACAGTTTTAACCTAACCTAACCTACGCATTTTTTTAACATTCAGGAAAGAATATTTGGTGCACGATCAGTATTTTTGGTGAACACAAAAATATTATCCGTTTAATTTGTCCTATTTTCTGGTCTACAATTGAGCTGATATTTTACAGTGGCCTACAAGTCTGATAACCAGGTTTGCCTGTACCTTATAGCAGCTGGCTTATCTTTCGGAAGCTATAAAAGTGTTGTACTTAGTGATGTTGACGGCATGGTTGGCGCAGTGGCTGAGCGATCGACTGCTGCGCTCCGTGCCACGTATTTGATCCCCGCACGGAAAAAATATTTGTATGACCTATAGGTAGTTGTTTCAGATCTGGATGTTTGTGTATGTGAATTTAAATGATTGTAAAAGCGCCCACGACACAAAAGAAATTCCTAGTGAGGGGAGACGTTTTACTATTTTTTTATGTTTCTCTCTTTATTTTTTGTCCATGATGTGATCTACGTCACATCCCTAGTATAAATCCCTCCTAAAAGATAAATAACAAAAAGATTGGAAAGTAAAAGTTGAAAAGTTAACGCATACGAAATCATATTATTTTTTTAAAAAATATAAACTTATTCTCCTCTCGGAATTTACTGTGTAATATTATTTACTGAAGTTCTTGTAAAAGTTTTCCAATAACAGAGTAAATTTCGTGTAAAATTGTTTAAAATAATGACCAACGAAATATAATTTCTGTAAAAAATATGAATATTCATTACTAAGAAGTTGTTGTAGTGTACTTTAGTTTATTTTTAATGAATGTTCAAACTTATGTTAACTTTATTTTTCTTTTGGTTTTTAAAAATAAATGGTTTAGAAATCTGGTTTTGTTTACAAAACTGCGATGCGACGCATCGCATGAACTTCCAAACTGATTGCCATTTCATTATCCTTTAGCAATAAAAGAAGTGTCCTCTTCTTTTTACGATCCATGACATGACCTAGTTTACAAAATACGTTCAGTACGGTTGACGGTTGTCGAAGGAATGGTCACCCGAATCGTGGAAGGAGACGCCTTGCTACACGAAATCGCATCGCATTCGTGACGCAGTTTTATGCGTTGTGAATTCGCATCGCATTGCAACGATTCGCAGTTTTGTATGCGAACCCTTAAATATAAAATTTTATTACCATAGTCTTGTTTTATTAATATAAGTTTCAAATTTCTGACTATTTCAGCTGAAATTTTTTAGTCAGTCCAGACAAAAGTTGGTGTATTTTGAGTAAACAAAATTGAACCTTCTATTTTTGTACATATATTATACAGTCACCAACAATGAAATGCAAACAATTACCTAAATGTCAAAGCAATTCTCTTACACACTGCTTTTAACCGACTTGACGAAAAAAGGAGAGGTTATCTTTTTTATGTATGTTCATCGATTACTCAAAGACGCTTGGACGGATTTGTAAAATTCTTATTTTGTTGTATACTTTCCAGGTGGTCCCATATCAATTTTTTTTTATATTGCTTAGGTAGTTTATGAGTAATCGGCTATAATAATGATATTAATGATGATGATCTGCTTATCTATTAGTAACAATGGAAAATGAATACTCGATAAAAAATATATGATACCATTAACATCATTATACCATAACTAAAGTAAGTCGGTGACTTTTGTTGATTTCGTTGACTTTTTTGTCACTGACTTCCGGAAGTAAAGTTATTTTCCACATTGTAGTTTTTTTTTGGAAGTCGGTTATTTTTTACAAAAAAGTTTTTTTGATAAACATTTTATGTTCTCAGAAGCATAATATTGAAAGCCATACTATTACGTCATCTATATCTCAAATCATCATCTGCCTAGACTCCAACCTCAACATGAGAAAAGGCTAAGCAGATGACAACACGCTATTTTATTGTATGTACCTATTTTAACATCAAAATCCTTCTAATATTATAATTACGAATGTTTGTGAGGATGGGTACGTGTGTATGGATGTTTGTTACTCTTTCACGTCTAAACGGCTACACGGATCTTAAGGCGCAGATAAACGACTTTTAATGATTTTATGATAAATGATAAATGATGTTTATTTTGCAAGTAGGTTTTCGCAAACACTTTTACACGTCATTTTTTTTTAAGACTAGATGAGGCCGGTGTTTCGTACCCGACTACTCTGAGAAGAAACAGCCGAAACAAACTCAGAGGTCATAGTCTCTTTTAAGGTCCAGACAAAATAATCTTGGTCAACTTACATGAAGACTATGCAGATAGTGTCTGAAATGGTCTTTTTAAGAAAGCACCACACAGATTGAGTGGACCTGTCCAGTCAGTGCAAGCATTTGTCAGTTATCGTGTAGCTCAACTCATAACCCAAGGAGCTCAACGACACGACGAACAATACCAAAAAAAGGACATTTGTGTAGGTCGCTTAAATAGTACTCAAACTGCCAGACTATCGTCAAAAAACAAAGTAAATAAAAGAAATGATCCACATGGTCTTCACATTCACAATAAACAAATAAAAATAAAAAAATACAAAATTAAATTAATGAGATCATAATGAAATCATAAAATGTCATGAATTAAAATAATAAGGAAAATAAAATGTCACAAATAATAAATAATAAAAAGAAATGTAAAAATAAAAATAAACAAAGTAATGTCAAATTGTATAAAATAAAGGAATAAACAATAAATAAGTGAAACAAAGGAAAATTTTGACACTCACAGAGCAAATTAAATTGGAGCAGCTTAATCCCAAGCCTTTTTATCTTCAAGGTAATGATTCATATTATAGTAAGCTTTCAAACATAGCTTACGTTTTATAAAAGATTTAAATTTATTGAGGCTTAGTGTTTGAATATCGCTTGGTAGTTTATTATAATAACGTATACATTGGCATGTGAACGTACCCCCTATTTTTTTGAGCCTCGTTGCAGGAACAACAAATTTGTGTTTGTTCCTTGTATTTATGTCGTGGATATCACTGTATTTTTTAAACAATTTTATATTTTTATGCGCGTACAAAAGGTTTTCGTAAATAAACTGAGAGGGCACAGTTAGTATGTTAATCTCTTTAAATTTTTCTCTGAGGGAGTGTCTAGGACTTAATTTATACATTGAACGAATTGCCCTCTTTTGCAAAATAAAAATTGTCTGAATATCGGCGGCATGGCCCCACAAGAGAATACCATACGACATCACACTGTGGAAATAACTAAAATAAACTAAACGGGCTGTCTCTAAATCAGTCAAATCACGAATTTTTTTAACGGCGTATGCTGCAGAGCTAAGCTTTTTTGACAACTTATCTATATGAGGGCCCCACTGAAGCTTAGCATCCAAAGTTAAGCCTAAAAACACTGTGTTATCTTCCGGTTTCAACTCTTCATCCTTGATTAGTACACTAGTTTCCACTTGTCTAACATGAGGTAACGTAAACTTAATGCATTTGGTCTTTTTCTCATTTAGAAGTAAATTATTAACGTCAAACCAATTAACGACCTTTACCAGAGCGCTATTAACATCGTCACTAGCTAGCTGCTGACGTTTTAGTTTAAATAAAAGAGAAGTGTCGTCTGCAAACAACACTACATCATGATTATCCTTTATGAGGTAAGGCAAGTCATTAATATAAATAAGAAACAAAAAAGGACCAAGAATGGAGCCTTGAGGTACTCCCATGCTTACTACAGATCCGGGAGATCTTTTCCCGTTAACATCAACTCTCTGAATCCTACCACTCAAATATGACGTAAGAAGATTCAGAGAGGCGTTCCGGATTCCGTAGTGGTGTAGTTTTCTGATTAATGTTTTTATATTAACCATCACGTCTAAACTTGTAGTCTTATTTCTTTGAAAAAAATATATGTTATACTCGACAATTTTATTCATAATTTGATATGTGAAAATGTGAAATTATATTTTAATAACATAGTGTAATTAATTTGTAAAGTATTGTCTAACATGGACAAAAAAACGATAATCACGCAAAACCCATGGGGCGTATTTACATGAAACTTTAATCAAATAAAAGACAATTTAATGACCCATATTAAAGTATACGGCTTTTATTTGTATTGTGTTTGATAAATCAAGGTAGGTTGTTTTTTCAAATAATCTTGGTGCGCGTTGAAGCGGGGCTCTGGCGGGCGACGGGCGGCAGTGTATGGCTGACTACTGTCACGGTTAGACGCAGTTAATGTCGCCTTAATTAAATTTGTCACAGGAGTAGATTATAGTTTGAAATAACACATAGAACTTTTTTTTCGATATCACTCGGGCGAAGCCGCGGGCGCTAGCTAGCAATACATCTATAATAATAAAAGAGCGAGTAATATGCCGCCTACAGTTGTTTTGAAAGGCGATAAGGTTATGCGTGGGCTAAGCAGACTTATAAATGCTGAAGTACAACGAAGGAAACAAGACTTGATTTCATTTTCAGAAAAGCTAGGTATAGACGCTTGCACATCAAGCTACTACAATCTGTCAGATTTCTTTGATAGATTTCGACTTTATTTCTAAAGTATTAGGTTCAAGGTTCATTGGGAAAAATTGACAGTTTCGGGTAGCTTGACCTGCAGGCGTCTGTACCTAAAAATCTCTTTTTTTAAGTTGGCAACATTAGTTAAATAAGTAAATGCGTATGTATCTGAAACAGCTGAAAATGTTATAAAAAAAAGCAAAAAAAAAAGAAGTTTTAAAATGCGCTTCAAAGCCATTTATTTATGTTTCCATAAAAAGCTAGCAATAATTCGTAGATCCATATTTAAACACTAGATTCTTTTTTTTTGGGGACAAAAAACGAAACAGAGAAGCTGCGGCAGCCATCCCTCTAGTGACGACGAGCCTTGTCGACGGCGCGTTCGTGTTCCTCGCGTGCCTCAAAGAGATGTCAGCAAAACAGAGGGGCCTGCCAGGGCCACTGCGTCCTGAGGTTGTGGGTTGTTTGAAAGAGCTACCGCGGCCTCGGATCATAAAGGGCAAAAGAATGAACATAGATGGGTTTTAGTCAGTAAAAGTCTGACCCTCCACCCGCACTACAAAAAAAGTTGCAAAATTATGCTGACGAAGTCACGGGTAATAGCTAGTCAAGTATAAATAAATAAAACTATGATGTATCTTCGATTTATTCCAAGGTATAAGATACTTCAGCTCACCATGAATCTGATTTACAAAATTTAGTTCTCACTGGTCTCGAGGGACTTTAAGAGTTCTAACCTCCTTCAATACTTCCACATTCAATTCTGAAATCTTTGTAGAGTCGATGTTTTATTCAGAAATATTCTTTGTGTGGGATTTTCTGGTTTAGTCTGTTTGTTTTGACTTAGTATATTATAAGATAGTAACTAACTATAAACAAAGAATCAAAATATTTATCAAAAATTTTCGAAGCACATTCGACTAAAAGAGTGATGGATTTGAATGTTGATGAATGAAGAAGGAGAGGAAGGCCAAAGAAAAGATTAATGGATTTTGTAAGGAATTACATGAAGGAGAAAGGAGTAAGTGATGCGTGACGTCTGACAGTGGAGAATGGAACAAGAAAACTTGTTGCAGCGACCCCAAATAGAATGGGACAAGGGCAAGAAAATGATGATGATAATGTAGTGATGGCCTAGAGGTTAAGCGCCTCGTCTCTCGTTCATAAGGGTGTGGGTTGAAGTGCTAATGTGAGTTTTTGAAATCATAATGTACTTTCTTAGTTTATCTAAAACACCACAGACATCGGTAAAGGAAAAACATCGTGTGGAAACCTGAATATATCCTTACTTCCTTACTAGTATTATAAAAGTGAAAGTGAGTTTGTTTGTTACGTCTTCACGCCTAAATGGCCCAACCGATTTTGATAAATATTGGTACAGAAATAGTAGGGACCCTGGAGACGGACATAGGCTAAGGCTAAGTGAGTGATAGCAACATCTGTGTGACTCGTCTTTTAGTTATTATTTTGTTTTTGCAATATTTTTTTATTTATTTTTTTACTTTTGTATAGATTCTTTTCTACCTATTAGTTGTGAATGAGTGGACATGGTTGGCCTTGTAGATTCTTAGACGCTTGTTAACTTTTGTTAACGTATTATTTTATTTTACTTTTTGTAAAGTAAGCAATGACTTATTGTCGGGCCTACGCTGTCCTCTCATACTTAAGTGCTAACGCTGTAACAACAACAACATTGTAAAACTAAATGATTTTAAAAGAGTAACCATGGAGTTTCTTGCCGGTTCTTCTCCATAGGAAACGACCAACCCGAACCGTGCATCTTTTCTCGACGTTTTATAAGTGCCCATGTAGGCCTATGTAAAATAAAAATATTTTGATTGATTGATTGATTGATTTGAGAAAAGCGGGAAGAAAAATTATTTTTTTTTCGAACATCACGCGGGTTAAAGTTATCGTAAGCCCAAAGTAACTATGCCACGCGGACGAAATCGAGCACGGAAGCTAGTAATTAATATAAGTCTGAAATCAATCCGTCTTCAGCTAGCTTGGTGATTAATGCTCGTGCCTTCTCTGTTTGAGAAGTGGCATTTGCCCAGTGGGACAGTAACTGTACCACTGGGCAAATGCTATACCCCAAATTAGTAATGTACTTACTAATTTGTAGGTAATTACATTCTATTTTGTTGTCTGTAAACATTATTGTCGTGTATGCAATTGTAAATGTGGACATAACGCTAATATTCTTCACCCTCCTTTCGACTTAGCGTGATAATATATAGCCATGTCCTTTACCAGGCTAAAATCAAAGTCCTTGGTTAATTTCATTACGATCTTATCAGTCGTTTAGTCTTGAAAAGCTAACATATATACAAACAAACTTATAAACAGATATTTTCACATTTATAATAATTATTAGCCATCATCTGCCTAGCCTTTTCCCAACTATGTATGTTGGAAACGGTCCAGTCTTACCAGATTCAGCTGACTATCCGTATTTTACATGAACCGACTGCCTTTCTTACCTTCACAACTCATTTAACCATTGGATAATACGATACTTCTTGGTAAGACTGGATGTCAATTTTTCAAGCCATTAACTACCAGTAACGACTGTCAAAGATCTACAAATGACAGCCGGGACCAACAGCTTAACGTGCTCTTCGAGGCACGGAGGAAACTCGGTATGTATCGGGTGGTCACCCATCCATGGACCAACCTAGACAAGCGTGGCTTAACCTCAAGATCGACCCAAAGGGCAGTCTTTGCCTGCCGGGTTGCGGGTTGTTCGAAAGAGATACCGCGGCCACGGAACGTAAAGGGCAATAGAAGGAACATAGGTGGGTTTTAGTCAGTAAAAGTCTGACACTCCCCCCCCGCTCCAATGATTTCCCACCCCAAAAAAAAAGGGGCAGTGTTTGTTTAGACAGCTCCTCCTTTTAATAATAAATATTAGCATGAATGTATATTTCTAACTACATAACAACCAATACATCACAGAACCGATCGTTAGAACATGTTTTTGACAAACAACGGCTTTGCTTCCGCTTCGGCCCCATTCGTGAACGATCGGGAGCATTCGGGCCAAAGGTTTCTTTGATAAACTCCTTTTGAAAAAGGAAATTACCTTCATTCATCTTAACGAATGTAAGCAGTTAAATTCGAAAGATTTTCAACTTAGTTACAAAGAAACAAGGCTGGAGTTCGAATGAATTCAGAAATATGGCAAAATCTAAAGATGGGGGCTCAAAATCTGCGATTAAGTGAACATTAAATTGTTTTATGAAAATAAATGTGAACTTTTTATTTCTCGTTGAATTTTCTTTGCAATGTGTTATATCCTATGATCTGTATTTTTGGATCGGTTTTCGTTTATTTATTGATTAAATAATAAATAAATTATTAATTGATTGATTTACATCATTTCACATTTTTAAATATTTCTTAATAAAAAAACAAAAAGAAAACATTTAAAAATATAAAAATAGTAGCCCACCGTTATCGGGAACAGAATCCAAGCTCCAGAGATAGGGTTCCAGAGATAGGAACCTCCTAACAATACGAGCCGTGTCCATGAGTACCGCTTTCTGTATCAAGCCCTTGATCCAGCTGCCTAACGAGAGCCTCCTCAGGTATTGGTCGAGGCTCTTAGCAATTAAGCCATTGGCAGATACGACTATCGGCACAATGATCGCTGAGTCCACATCCCACATGTCGACAACCTCGCGAGCCAAGTCAATATACTTGATTTGTTTGGATCAGTTAATGATTGTAGTGATTAAGAATTTTAGTGTTAATTTTTTTTATCTTTAATAAATAAATATAAAAAAGATTTTTAATACTGGCCTACTCTTAAAAAAGTTTTTAAGGCAGATACAAAATAATGCAGCAAGGCGTGACGTTACACGTAACTTTAATGGGCTATATCATTGTAATTTTTATTCTAATTTACAAAAAAAAATACGTGTCCCATATTTTTGAATAATCTAAAATCTCTATTTTTTTTTTTTTAAAGTAGCTTATTGCGAAGCTCATAGCCAAGCAGTCATATTTATACCACGCTAACTTTATGGCCCTACACTGTGGTTGATTCATTAATCGCACATACGCCGAGAAACAATAATGATGTTATTTCTATCCTGTGTTTTTGCTATTTTACCTTTAAAGGATTTGAAACCTTACTGCACTGTTATAAGAGTTATCAAAGAGGTGAGTCGACAGAAAGAGATTTAATGATATTTTACTACTGTATGTGAAATGAGAAGTTGTTTAATTCCTTTGTATGTAAGATGAGTTCACGGGTTAGTTTGTCATTTGCAAGAAGATAGTTGAATATTTAAAAACAAATTGCAATACTAAAACGTATGTACAACGGCAAGCTTAATCCAGAATTGGATTTTCTTTCAGCAAACCCTATAGAAATTGGGTTATTTGGAAATGAGGATATGGTAATACTAATGTGCATAAACACTTAAAATTTAATAATTTATATATTATATAATTTATAATCATCTGCATGGCCTTTTTCCAACTATCTTGGGGTCGGCTTCCAGTCTAACCGGATGCAGCTGAATATCAGTATTTTACATGGACCGACCTCGACGTCACGGTTGGCGTAGTGGCCGAGCGATCGACTGCTGCGCTGCATGTCGCAGGTTCGATACCCGCACGGAACAAAAATTTGTTTGGCCTACGCGTATTTGTTTCGGGTCTGGCTGTTCGTGTATGTGAGTTTAAAACTTTAAATGTTTGCAAAAGCTCACACGATACAAGGGAGAAATTCCTAGAGTGGGGAAACGTTTTTTCTATAAAAAAAGCAAAAAAAAATCATTAAAAATCAGCCCATAATTATTGTCGGAGAAATGGCGTAAAACACATAAAAAAAAACAATCGAATCGAGAACTTCTTCCTTTTTCTGGAGTTGGTGTTAAAAGCATTAAAACTAAAACATTTCATAAGGTACTAACCTATTAATTAATCAAACCAAAATCTAGGCCTAACAAACACTACACTCAAAATCGTTTCTCACCCACATTCAGACATGTTAGAACCATAGTATTAATATTTCTTATTCCCTTCCTCGGTAATCAATCATATTTATCTTCTGACATTTACTGTCTAGACTGAAAGACATAGATTTATTAATCTTTGAAACACCTGGTTGTCTGTTACACTTTTACGTCAATAAAGTTATTGCGAAACCCGGGTTTGCGGGTTGTTCGAATGAGATATAGCGACCCTGAACAAAGGGCAAAAGGGTTTTAGTCAGTAAAAGTCTGACACTCCCCTCACTCAACCAGCTCCACCCAGAGCAGGGTTAAGGTATTTGATAGTTTCCCATACATTAAAAAAGACTAAGAAAGGAAGGTTTTGTGATAGGATTTTTAACCAGCTTCAAAAATAATTAATCCTTACTAATATTATAAAAGCGAAAGTGAGTTTGTTTGTTTGTTACCTCTTCACGCTTTAATGACTTAACCGATTATGATGAATTTTGGTACAGAGATAGTTGGGAACCAGGAGACGGACATAGGAAATTATTTTTTTTAAAAACAGTGGGATATGAGGGAGAAAAAGGGAAGAAACGTGAAAACTTAGCGTTGCTATTACAAATCAATAAGGCGCTACCGAAATTAACGCGAGCGAAGCCGCGGGCAAAAGCTAGTTAATTATAATTTTGCTTAGTATATGAGTTATCTCCTATAATACTTATTTTTATATATCTCTGTCTATATGGATGATCTGCTAATCTTTTAGTAACAAGGAAAAAAAACCACTAAAAAGTGGAAAACAACTTTACTTCTGGAAGTCGGTGACTCTTGTGGGTTTCATTGACTTTTTGTGAGATCAAAAATATTTGTGTAGGTATGTTGGCTTTACTATTAAGACTGTAGGTACCATGAGTAAATATCGTACTAAAACTATATTAAATGCATAAGTACGTACGTTTGTTACTCTACGCCCAAATGTCTGTGCCGATTTGGATAAAAAAATAGTATCTGTGAAACCGCGGGACACAGCTATTTATAAAAATATTATCAATATACAGGCCAACAGACTAAAAAAAGATACTTCTAAAATTAATAACCAAACTTTAACAGCCACAAAACCTCAAAACCATCTACAGCAGAATCTATTAATAGTTTCCATCGTGAGACGTAACCTTAATTCGTAATCCAGACCGCATGTGTTCATAAATCTCTTCAGTTTAGTTCAGGCGACAAATATATCTCTTCCAATTAGGGTTGTCGGGTTTCAGGTGTCCGTCCAGACGAAATAGGATAACATAAGATTATGTGAGCGTGGTATTCTACGGTGGGTAGTGGTGTTAGTTCAGGGATGTTGTGGGAATCCTTACTAATATTATTAAAGCGAAAGTGAGTTTGTTTGTTTGTTACGTTTTCACGCCTAAATGGCTATTGATGAATTTTGGTACAGAGATAGTTGGGACCCTGGAGACGGACATAGGCTATTTCTTTTATAAAAAAATAGATGTGAGGAAGAAAGAAGGAATAGGAAAACTTAGCTTTGCTATTACAATAAATAAGGCGCAAGGGCAAAAACTAGGTAGCAGGTACCTGTAAATCAGGAAAGGGGAACTGTGATACCCCGAATTTTACACGAGCAAAGCCACGGGCAAAAGCTAGTCTGTTATATATCGTTGCGATTAAATTTTGCGAGCTGGTCAACATGTATTCCTTTTCCAAAAAATGTTTCAATTTCCTTTCCACAGAAATTGGTAGCCCTGAAAACAATAAATTTCTGACATGACCCAAAGCTCTGTTTACCTGTTCTCGACTTAAATGGGTTCAAGACCCATTAAGGTCTGTCTCGGGATTGGGGTATGATATATCGAGTTCACTTTGATAGTGCAGCTCTAGCTTATATTGTAGCCTAGATTTATGATAAATGTCTAAAGCTAGTCTGTTTTATCGATTGTTAAAAAGACTTAAGTGTATGTTTTTGCGGTTGGGAAATCCTTACTTCCTTACTAATATTATAAAAGCGAAAGTAAGTTTGTTTGTTTGTTTGTTACCTCTTCACGCTTTAATGGCTACACCGATTTTGATGAATTTTGGTACAGAGATAGTTGGGAACCAGGAGACGGACATAGGCTAATTTTTATTTAAAAAAAGTGGGATGTGAGGGAGAAAGAGGGAAGAAAAGGGAAAACTTAGCGTTGCTATTACAAATCAATAAGGCGCAAGGGGAACTGTGTTACCCCGAATTTAACGCGAGCGAAGCCGCGGGCAAAAGCTAGTAATTAAATAACTTTCCCTTCTCTGGGCAGAGTATCAGATTTTTACTGAATAAAACCCACCCATGTCCCTTCTTATGCCCTCTCTGTTCCGGGACCGCGGTATCTCTTTCGATTTTTTTTAGGGTATCATTTTTCGAAAGAAAACCAAGCGGAACCCTTATAGGATCACTCTGCTGTCCGTCTGTCTGTCAAAGCCCTCGGGAAACGTGTGGAGGTAATGAGTTGATATGTGAAAAAATCAACCCTTTAAGTCTAAGCTGTCAAAAGATATGGCCGTTTATGTCTCAAGTTCATACGGAACCTTAAGTCCAACTCACACTTAACCGGTTTTTTTTTGTCGTGATGGCACACCCGAGATGCAACAGTGACTACAGAGAAAGCAAATGAAATTAATTCCTTATTCAACAGCTGCAGCGAGTTTACAGTGTCGTTTGACGCAACCCGCGTCACAGTCCTGACTGAGTTTTAACGGACTGTAGTTTTTTTTTTATTTTGTCTATCCTGTATTAGATCTATATTATATTTTTAGATTTTTTTTGGTTCTTGGCAAACAAGGCGTCTGCAGTATCCCTTATTAAATACTAGCTTTTGCCCGCGGCTTCGCTCGCGTTAAATTCGGTAAAACACAATACCTGCTACCTGTAGTTTTTGCTCTTGCGCCTGATTGATTTGTAATCGCAACGCTATGTTATCCCTTTTCTTCCCTCGTTCTCCCTTAAATCCCACTTTTAAAAAAAAAATAGCCTTTGTTCGTCTCCTGATTCCCAACTATCTCTGTACCAAAATTCATCAAACTCGGTTTAGCCATTAAAGCGTGAAGAGGTAACAAACAAACTTACTTTCGCTTTTATAATATTAGTAATGATTTTATCTGCTCGTCTATATAGACTCTTTATGCATTTCATGGTCAAAATGTTTGGTTATTTTTAGGTACCATACCTCAAAAAAAAACGTAATCCTTATTGGGTCACTTGGTTGTTCATCTGTCTGTCTGTCAAGACTCTTTAGCTTGGGAACACGTTGAGGTATCGAGTTGAAATAAAACCATATAGTCAACTCTGTGGTCCCTTTGTGCTGTGAAAATTCAACTCTCTAAGTCTACGTAGTCAAAAGATATGGCTGTTTATGACGCAAGTTTGAACGGAACCCACAGTGCTCGAGTCTGACTCACTCTTAGCTAGTTTTTGAATCTCTTATCTGCTCGCCTATATAGACTCTTTAGGGCTGAAACTGCGTTAAACGGTCACCCGCGACAGACACCCGCCGCGTGTCTGCAAGCGTGGGCTCTGTGGGTATGTGAAGGACCCTGTCACAGGTGCCTAAAGAGTTCATTCGCTTGGCCTCATATGACAGAGCGACACTGTAGTTTCACAATCACCCTTTCTCTGTCGAAAGACATTTTAACAAGCTTTTCATCAAGCGTTATTGACTGAACAAGCCCGCGCATGTTACCGCTGGCGGGCCCCGCGCGTGTTACCGCTGGCGGGCCCCGCGCGTGTTACCGCTGGCGGGCCCCGCGCGTGTTACCGCTGGCGCTGTTTTAGCTTTCCTAAGGTATCCCGAAAATCCTTTTAATTTGCCCTTTGCTTCTAAACTGTCGCAGCCATTTGTTTAAGTTTCATTTTGCTAGAGGACGTTTAAGATGATAGATGAAGAAACTTTCATAATATTATTTTAGTATTTAAAAAGCCGGCCAAGTGCGAGTCGGACTCACGCACAAAGGGTTCCGTATCATCCTTACTAGGTAATAGGTATAGAAGCGAAAGTGAGCCTAAATACCAAACCGATTTTGATGAATTTTGGCACAGAAATAGTTTCGACCTTGGAGACGGACATAGGCTATTTTTTTTAAAAAAGAGTGAAAAATGAGGGAGAAAGAGGGAAGAAAAGGGAAAACTTAGCATTGCTATTACAAGAAAAAAGGCGCAAGGGCAAAAACTACAGGTGGCAGGTACCTGTAAATCAGGAAAGGGGAACCGTGTTACCCTGAATTTAACGCGAGCGAAGCCGCGGGCTAAAGCTAGTAAATACATAAAAACTCATAAAAAAAACGTAATAAAGACATACAATGAATAAGGCGCTAGGGCAAAAATTACAGGAAGCAGGTACCTGCAAATCAGGAAAGAGGAACTGTGTTACCCTGAATTTAACGCGGGCGAAGCCGCGGGCAAAAGCTAGTTATCTATAAATATGGCCAAAAAAATCATGCTTGTTGAATAAGAGGCCCTTTAAATATTTAATTTATTCTGTCATTTTTGTTATCGCTATAACAATTAATATAACGATAACAAAAATACATCATATTCTGTGAAAATTGTAACTGTCAAACTATCACGGTTCATGAGATACAGCGTGGTGACCGACGGACAGACAGATAGATGTACAGATGGACAGACGGTCGGACAGCGAAGCTTCAATAAGGTTTTACGCTTTGGATGCGTTTCTCTAAAAAAATAATTGACGGTGAGCTAATTTATGAAAACCGCAAACTTTTAACTGTTATGTTTTATCGTGAAACTTTAATTAATTAATTGAGGTTTCTGTCTGGTTCCATTTTTTTGCTTGATAAGTTTAATGAATGGTTTTGGAATGGTAGTGGCAATGACCGCGACTTAACACATTCAGTGCGTTACGGGAAGTATTTGGTTGTAATTGAGCTTCGCTCTGTGCGGCAGCTAGTTGTCCTTGTTTTTCACTCCGTGCGGGGGTGATTACTTCAAGTATTCGTACAAGTAAAAAAGAGACACCTGTATTGCCGGTGTCCTTGCTTGAAGTATATTAAAATTTACGAATAAAAATGTACGGGAATTATTTTTTCGTAACGCACAGAAAGGTAATTATTTTACAATAGTGCGATACGGGAACTATTTGGCCGTATCCTAAACCCCGTACCGCACTGAACGTGCGCGCGCGCGGCCCTCAGTTAGCCGTAGTGTTGTGCCCAGTAAACACGTTTTTACAGAACGCGATAGGTATTTTATTCGTCACTTTTATAAGCACCTAAAATAAATAATAATATAAAATAAAGATTTACTGTTTTTGTTAAAATGTTAACATTAACATAGCTAATTACTTATTATTTTTGTTAAAAATGGTTTTTGCTGATTGTGTATGACCATTAGTAAAATAAATAATAACGAGGGGTGAAAGGCTATTTGTTTGAAGCGACATTTTCGACGATATTGAGTTATATACATATTCGGATTCAGCGATTTTTTCTGCGTCAGCTGAGCCGGGTTTCGTACAATTCTGAGCACTTTTATGGCGCTTAAAACAATGCAATTTTAGTGCATAATTCTCAAACATGATGTATGATGCGACATCAGATTTGCCATATTTTTTTAGTATTTCATTTAAGCTGTACACAAAAACAGAGAATCGGAGCATAAGCCGTTATTCTCATCCTAAAATTTCAGTTTGATGGCAGTTAAATCGTTTTTCGATATGGCTAACAGTAGATGAAAAGTCCCTTCATACATTTTGCTTACGACTACTTACACTATGCAATGTCGCTTCAAACAATTTGCCGTCAGCCAAATTCATTAAGACATGTCGGTTCAACCCTTTTCGCTGCAACTGTTTTGCACTCTGTTTGGAGCTTCAAACAATATTTCTGTTCTCCAAACTGGGTTCGTTAGTCGCTTAAACAGTCTGTTAGTATTCACATTTTTTAAATACGTCACTTAAGATAAATCTAATACCAAATGGTTAGATTAAAATCATTTTCTCCTGTATCGTAATATAAATAGTTTGTCTTTTAAACCATCCAATTTTAATACGACAATAACAATCTATGTAATTTAAAACAAATAAATGTTGGCATAGTTTTCGTAAACCATGGCAGTATTATTACTGTCCAGCCCCGCACGGGCGCATCAGTCAGTCGTGAGTGTGGCGGGAGACAGGACCCGCGCTGTTGTAGTTTAGGATAAGACCGAATAGAATAAGCTTATAAGTATGATTACTTTAAATTATGTCTACAAATGAATACATTAATTATGTTTTAATGTAAATAGTAGATTGCGAATGTTTCTGTATTGTTTATCGCATGTATTGATACATTATTACCATATTAAGTACCTGCCAAGCTGCCTGCTGTACTTACTACCTGCCTACTTAATAGGTGAATAACGGTAAATTGTCCTTGCTGCCATCCTTAACGCGTTGTTACAATCTAAACATCTAAAAACTATTCAAATGAACTTTCTTCTCCCCGGACACACGGAGATGACAGTACACAGCATCCACTCGACTATTGAGCACTCCGTGCGAAATACGATAATGTGAGCTTCACGCCTAAATGACCCAACCGATTTTGATGAATTTTGGTACAGAGATAGTCGGGACCCTTTTTTTTTCGGGTGGGAAATCATCAAATGACTTCCCTAGCTCTGTGCGGAGCGGGGGGGCATGTCAGACTTTTACTGATTAAAACCCACCCATGTTCCTTCTGTTGCCCTTACGTTCCGGGGCCGCGGTATCTCTTTCGAACAACCCGCAACCCCGGCAGGCGGAGGCTCTGGCAAGCCCCTCTGCTTTGCTGACATCTCTTTGAGGCGCGCGTGAAACACGAACGCGCCGTCGATACGGCCTGTCGTCAATCGACGGACGGACGGTGAGCTACCCATTGCTCACCGTCCACAGGCCCGCATCTACGGTGGCCGGGAGTCTCTCGCGGCGGCTGGGTTGGTTTGAGGTTCTCTCCCTCAAAAGCCCGGCCTCCTCCTTCACTAGCATTACTGCTTCGCAGAAGGAGGTGACCGCTTCCCATTCCCTCTCGCTCCGGACCATGGCCTGAACCAGGGCCGGACGCGAGAGATCGCCGCCGCCGATCGCCTCCACGAGGGCACGGTGGTGCTCCGCCCAAGCTGGGCAGACCGCCACTGTGTGCTCCACCGTGTCCTCCGGGCGATCGTCACAATGGTGACACCCGGGCGTTTCCTCCCGCCCGATTATGTGCAGGAACCTCCCGAAACTTCCGTGTCCGGTGAGGACCTGCGTCAGGCGGTAGGTGAGGACGCCATGACGCCTCTCCAGCCACTCCTCAAAGAGGGGTCTTACCGCCACTATTGTGGCGTGTCCTGCACGGGGTTGCGACAGTCGCTCTCTCCATGCCACCATGAGATCGCACCGGAGGTCTGTCCGCTGAGCGGCAATTTGCCGCGGCAGCGGAGTTTCCCTCCGGTGTAGTGCCTCCGCGCGCCACTGAAACAGGCGCGCGAGCACTATCGCTTCCAGATCCCACGGTGGCAATCCGGCAAGGAGGCTCGCTGCCTCGCCGGAGATCGTGCGGTAGCCCCGGATCAGCCGTATGGCCACCACCTTTTGGGGCGCGTTCAGGTAGTGGGCGGCGCGCCGCTCTAAAGAACGCGCCCATACCGGGGCCCCGTAAAGGGCCATGGACCGCACGACTCCGGCATACAGCCTACGGCAGGAGGCGTTTGGCCCCCTCAGATTGGGCAGGAGCCGCTTGAAAGCAGCCCCCGTCCGCTCGAGTTTGGGAGCCAAACGTCGGAAGTGCTCCACGAAATTCCACCGGCTGTCGAGGATGATTCCCAGGTACTTCATCGTCGACCCGACGCCGATGCGAACCCCTCCTACCGTCAACTGGGATCCCGACGGTGGCGTGTTTCCGCGGCCATGAAATATCATGGCCTCGGATTTGTGCAAGGCCACCTCGAGACCCAGTAGCCGGATCCTCTCCGCGACTATCGCAACCCCGCGTGTCATGTTGTCGGCCGCCGCCTGGTGCGACCCCCCCTGAGCCAGAACGAGCGTGTCGTCAGCGTAGCAAACTACGCTGACGCCGCTGGGGAGGTCGGCGCGCAGCACCCAGTCGTAACCGATGTCCCACAGGAGCGGCCCCAAGACCGATCCCTGTGGGACACCGCACGACATCTCCCGCCGGTTCCACTCTCCAGAGCGACCGGGGTAGATGACGGCCCTGTCCGTCAGATATGCCCCGACCACACGACGAAGGTAGGTCGGCATCCGGTGGAACCGGAGTGCCTCCCTGATGCTAGTTGGGACCCTGAAGACGGACATAGGCTTTTTTTTAAAGTGAGATAAGTGGGAGAAAGAGGAAAGAGAGGGGAGAGAAAGATTTTTTTTTCGATCATCACGCGGGTTAAAGTTAGCGTTAGCCCAAAGTAACTATGCCACGCTGTCGAAGTCGCGGGCGGAAGCTAGTATTTCATACTGCGTACTTAAATTTCCAAACCAACAACGCTAAAGACCAACTAGTGGATACTGATATTGAAGATGAGACGGAGCAATTCGATTAGAAAATGGATTTGGTAATAACGCTTACTTATATCCCTAATTTTTGTTTTACTAGTTTTTGCCCGCGGCTTCGCTCGCGTTAAATTCCGGGTAACACAGGTCCCCTTTAATGATTTGCAGGTACCTGCTTCCTGCAGTTTTTGCCCTTGCGCCTTATTGATTTGTAATAGCAACGCTAAGTTTTCCCTTTTCTTCCCTCTTTCAGTAAAAATCCTCAGTAAAAATTAACCTATGTCCGTCTCCTGGTTCCCAACTATCTCTGTACCAAAATTCATCAAAATCGGTTTAGCCAGCGTGAAGAGGTAACAAACAAACTCACTTTCGCTTTTATAATATTAGTAAGGATTTTTCGGCCATATCTCTATTTTGTAATAAGTAAATATTTTTGTTTCTTTTAAAAATAATAATTAAATAAAATAAATAAATATCTTGGGACAACTCACACACGGCTATCTGATCCCAAGCTAAGCAGAGCTTGTGTTATGATCTAGTAATTATTCACCCATTTCAATACTACAACCTCTTAACTTACTATAAATGTGTCATTATTATCTAAATAAATAAATAAATAAATATCTTGGGACAACTCACACACGGCTATCTGATCCCAAGCTAAGCAGAGCTTGTGTTATGGTAACCAGACAACTGAGTGCCTAGTGCGAGTTTATCAAAATTTTGCGAATGACTTTACTGTCGCGTTTAGCGAGCGAACTTCAAACGCTCCGAGAACAGTATTTGAGCGAGTGTAAGTTGGCATCTGGCAAATCACTCGAACCGCGTTTGTTCACCGTGAGCAGCGTTTATTATTTTTCTTAGGTTGGTGTCACGTTCGCGTCGTGAGATAAACCTACCAAATGTAGAAGGATATCATTCAAGTATGTAATTGTAACAGGAGCGCCTGTCTATCCAAATTGTCGAGGTTATTACGTCTTAGTTTGTTTTGTGTTTGACACTGGTTCGAAAGGAGTTGTTATTGTTTAGTTTTTATTAAGCAAATATTTAATATGATGATGATAAAAATTTGATATGATGGTAACATTTATGGAGCATTAAGTGGAATTTAAATAATTTTGTGCTTAGCGCACTTATGTATGTGAACTTTGTAATCAAGTAGTTTAATGCTTTTTTAGGCATGGAGACATTAGCAAACCATCCTCTCATGAAGAGGTAAAATATGACTTCTTCTATATACACACAGCACATTTTTTGCAAAAAAGAATAAAGCAGTGAGCACCTGTAAATGAAAGGGGAGGAAAGTTTTTTAAACCATGAAGTTTTGTTTTTAGAAATTACATTGCAATTAACATTAATTGATACATACTTTATGTTCCAAGGGTATCCTTGGAAGACAAAGGACAAATCTAAGATCCACTCAACGTGTATACGTTGAGTGGATCTTAGATTTGTCCTTTGTCTCAGTTTGCTGCACAAGAACTTAAAAAGTTTCTTCGAAAATCGATATCTATCTCTAAATTTCCTCTCCGTGAGGTGTATCAATGGATTAAAGGACGCGCGAGCTCTTGCCTCGCTTCTGGCGCTTTTGTTGCGGTCATCTCGTGCCTTAGCGGCCGCAAACATCCTCCAAGCGAAGAAAAACCGTCCTGACATATCTTTTGTATTATTTACACTAAATAAAAATTAAATATTTGTTATATAAGTATCGTATAACTTCACTCTCACTACAAAAATCTCAGTGAGAACTTTTTAGTCACCCTCGATCGCGTTTGCGTTTATTTATTACTCGATCTGTCAAAATCTGAAACTCGCACTCGCACAATGGATGAAATTAACCAATCACGTGCGCTAACGCCTTCACTTGCGAGTGCGAGCGATTCTATTACGAAGGCATTGTAAACTGCCACTCACTAATTCAGGTTCCATTTTTTGACACCAGACGGCGCTGTTTCTATTCCATACAAATCTTAGTTAACGCGCTCACGTTCGAATCGGTAAAAAAACTCACACTAGGCACTCTGATATACATACTTATCTTGTACTTATCTTGTATCAACAACCAAGTTATTTAAACTCCTTTCGAAACCTGAGACATCAAACAACTTATTAAGGATGTTCATCGTTGCTTAAGCCAACTTGCCTGTATTGTTAACAAAACCCAATTGGTAGTTAAACAAAATAGCCTATTCCTATTATTATTGAGTAACGTTGATTCAATCATTTTGCTTTCTCCTGCATAAGTACTGTAAAGTCACTTAAACCATTTTGCCTGCTGCTGATTAGTGACATTGTTGGAAGTTGAATCATTTTTCTTTACTCTAAAAATAAGGCGATACAGATCATTTTGTATTAAGCGACATTTATCTTTGTAATTAAAGGTCGGTTTTATTTGGTATTAGCATCAACAACTTGATGTTTTTAATTGTATTTCAATTAAGTTTACCGCGTTCAAATAACTAAAGAAGTTTTTTTGTAGTGATTTTTTTTCAAAAATTTCAAACTTTAAATGGCTCTCCTGTAAAGTTGCAAAAATGTCGCTTAAACCAAATAGCCTTTCACCCCTCGAATAATATAAAATAAGAAGTTACTGTTTTTGTTAACATAATTAATTATTACTTTTGTTAAAAAATAGTTTTCGTTGATTGTGTACGATCTGAATAAACAATAATAAATCTGAAACAGAAAAATATGTTACTTGTTACACCCCATCCTTAGCAATGTGACTGTTGCATGCGCCACGACAAGTATTTTCCCGTAATATCAACCTTTTCCAAACTACCTGTAACTTTTAAGATATTGCTTAAAACCCCGTGCGACTGCAGCTATATATACACAAGGATGAACCCTATTGATTAGTACAACAAAAAAAAAAATCTGTAGACTTTCCATGTCTCTGTGATGGTTTAAAGTCAAGATTACGTACGGGAAAATAGACGTCGTAACGCATATAAGGCATTCTTGATACGGGAAGTATGTGACTTGTACAGCACTGGAAGTAAGTATTAATCTAGCGTAGCCGCAGGGAAGGTGTTAAGTGTCCCAGGTCGTAGCCAAATCGTTAAGGAAAACATCTTGGCATATAAATGCCTAAGGCAACTCGACGACTCAACTCGATCGACCAAATGACCTTTGTGTAGTTTTAACTTATGTATAACGTACCTTATCGCGCGTTGCGAAAGGCAGTTGTAAGCCGTGCGGCGTGCGCGTGTTTTTAATTTTTTTAATTTGGCACAAAAGTAAATTATGGTCTGGAATAACAAATAGGATATATTTGTTTTCGATTATCAAGTGGGCGAAGCCGCGAGCGCGAGCTAGTTATTAATAAACACAAACGTCTAACTAAAAAATTCTACAAACCCACAGTCCCACCAGCTGTACTTAAATTTAAATATTTAAAATAATTTACGCTCGTAATAAAAATGCATTTCCCAGTGAAGTCCATAATATTATACAGTTCCCAGTTCCCAGCTCTTTTAAATAAGTGTCGAGTCTTTTCCGGTGGCTACTTTAAAAAGGGTGTTACTGGTAATACCTATTCATGAAAATTTACATTTTTTCCATGTCAGCCCTACTTGGGTTGCATTCGTTTTCTATCTAAGTATATTATCTATATATATAAAAATGAAAACCCGTTTTCCGTTGTCACGCCATAACTTGAGAACGGCTAGACCGATTTGGCTGATTATATTTTTGTAGTTTTCTAATACTCTGTAGAAGGTTCTTACGGAATAAAATATTAAAAATAGGTTTTAGAAAAATTGAAAAAAATACATTTAATTTCGCATTTTTAAAAAAACGCGCGTAACGAATGTCAATGTCATTCACAGTCATAGACTATGTTGAAAGAGCATCGTTTGTTCGGAAATGTGGTTACTTAATTAAATCTATCGCACTAATTTACTATTTTTTTTAAGGGGGAACTGTGTTACCCCGAATTTAACGCGAGCGAAGCCGCGGGCAAAAGCTAGTGCTAGATAAAATTGAGACGAGCTGCTAATGTTATAAAAGTTTCGTATCTCAAAAGTAAGAGAAGCTGATGGCTTAACGTGTTAAGCCGCGTTTGCCTATGTTGGTCTGTATGGATGACATCTGTCACATAATCAAGTTTAGTCAATGTCCCGAATATCTGAGAACCAGCCTTACCAAGGGGTATTGTATAAGCTAAGCAGACCCTGTAAGCTTGACATCGGCCCACTTTGTAGAAGGTCTTCCAAAGCTGCGCCTTCCAGTACTCGGTTAGACCCTTGTTTTGTGGATGAGAAATCATCAAATAACTCCCCTGCTCTGGGCGGAGCGTAGGGGAGTGACAGACTTTTACTGACTAAAATCCATCCATTTTCCTTCTTTTTCCCTTCAAGTTCCGTGGCCACGGTAACGAGGAGGAACGGGGGTAGTGTCAGACCTTCACTGTCTAAAACCTACCCATATTCCTTCTTTTGCCCTTTATGTTCCAGGGCCGCGGTATCTCTTTCGAACAACCCGCAACCCCGGCAGGCGGTAGCCCCGGTTTAATTTTACCCTAGAAAATAATTCATTCACGTGTTTTTAATCAAGCTACACTCCCCATTCCCCATTTTAATTACACAAATCAAGGCTGGATATTTAGGCCACAATACCCCTGGGCTATGAAATAGACGTTAAAATGGATATCTTTTGGCAGAATTAGGCAAAGTCGAAGAACCAAGGATGGATGTCGGCCGCTATGAAATATTAATCTCTTGGGAGAGTGTTGTAAGTACAGAGGGGTGCAGAGAAAGCTGAAAGGTTGTTTTTGTATCTTTTTAAAATTTAAAAAAAAATTTGTAAATGAGAATAAATGAAAACTAAAAAAACTCAGCTCCAATATACTACAGAATTGACCAAATAGTTTGATGTAAAAAAAAAATAAAAAACAAGCTTGAGAGTAATGTCATTTCATTTCATGAAACTATTTAGTCAAGTCTGAGGTCCCTTAGGCTGCGAAAAAATCAACCCTCTAAGTTTACGCAGTTAAGAAATATGGCCGTTTACATTAAGCCATTGGTCCCGAGCTGTCAATTGACAGCACGGTTGGCGCAGTGGCTGAGCGATTGACTGCTGCGCCGACGTGTCGCGGGTTCGATTCTCGCACGGGACAAATATTTGTATGGCCTACATGTAGTTGTTCCGGTTCTGGCTGTTTGTGTATGTGAATTTAAATGTTTGTAAACGCACCCACGATACAGGAGAAACTCGCAGTGTGGGGCAACGATTTAAAAAAAAATGTTGATCTTTGACAGTCGTAACAGAAAGCCATCGACCCCGAAAGTCTGACAACCAGTCCTACCACGGGGTATCGTACTTTTCAGTACTAACTGCGTTGTAGAGAGCAGATAGACAGTTGCTCCAAGTAAAATACTGGTATTCAGCTGCGTCCGGTTAGACTGGAAACCGACCCCAACATAGTTGGGAAATGGCTAGGCAGATGATGAATTGCCACATCCTTACTAATATTATGACGGGCCTGTTGGTCTAGTGGTTAGTGGCCCTGACTGCTGAGCCGGAGGTCGTGGGTTCGATTCCCACCCAGGACAAACTTTGTGTGATGAGCATGATTGTTTGTTCTGTGTCTGGGTGTGATTTATCTATAATATGTATGTATTTATAAATTATATTAGTATGTATATCAGTTGTCTGGTTACCATAACACAAGCTCTGCTTAGCTTGGGATCAGATAGCCGTGTGTGAGTTGTCCCAAGATATTTATTTATTTATTATAAAAGCAAAAGTGAGTTAGTTTGTTTGTTACGTCTTCACGCCTAACTGACCAAAACGATTTCGATGAATTTTGGTACAGAGATAGTTGGGGCCTTAGAGACGGACATAGGCTAAAAAAACTGAGAAAAGGGGGAGAAAGAGGTAAAAAAAGGGAACAGAAAGATATATTTTTTTTGATCATCACGCGGGTTATAGTTAGCGTTAGCCCAAAGTAACTATGCCACGCGGACGAAGTCGCGGGCCGAAGCTAGTAATGTAATAAGGCTTTTCCAGGGTTAAGCTTCTTCCAAGTGATGCTCAGTCAGAGCTTGAGAATCTCTCAAATGATTTGGCTATGTTTTTGATTGTTGCGTTTGTTATAAATTATCAAAACAAAGTTGGTAGGTATGAATGATGATTTTGACATTTTCTCCACGACTAATTTGAACCCGTACGAAGCCGGGGCGCGTCGCTAGTAAAGTCGCAATATAATTGGAACACATCTGTTTCATGTTTATTTCGATGAAAATTGATCATCTGACATTCCAATAAAATTATTGAGTCAAATTTAATTTATAGTGGAAAAGGTATGCTTAGTCTGAAGAAATGATCAAATTCTAGTTTATTTCAGATTGTTCTAGCTAGACTATAATAATTGAAATACCAAGAATGTTTGTAACTAGTTAGTGATGGTTGATGAAAACATTAATAAAACTTTGGTGAAAACAATAACAACCATGTCAACAAACATACATACAGGGTGTCCCTGTAAGTATAGACCAAATTGAAGAGGGAAGTTAGAAAGATATTTTTAAACTTTTTAACCCTAAGAATTTCGGTGCAAAGTAGAAACTTTTTACCAATTCAGTTGTTTTTTTTAATCAAAATAATATTTTAATGGTTGTTTTGTTGGAGGAGCTCGTGACTAAATAATAGCAGCCGCTCGGGTCGATTGCCTAGGTTGGTCTGTGGATGGGTGACCACCCGTTACATACCGAGTTTCCTCCGTGCGTCGGAACGCACGTTAAGCTGTTGGTCCTGGCTGTCAATTGTAGATCTTTGACAGTCGTTATAGGAAGTCAGTGTCTCTAAAGTCTCACAACCAGTCTTATCAAGGAACTTCGTATTACCAAGTACTAACTGGGTTGTGGAGGTCAGATAGGCAGTCGCTCCATGTAAAATACTGATATTCAGCTGCATCCGGTAAGACTAGAAGCCGACCCCAACATAGTTGGGAAAAGGCTACGCAGATGATGATGATGGTTCTTTTGTTTACAAGTTATTAGTTACCTATATATTCTGAAAACTACAGTGATGTGGTTTAGGTTTAAATAAAAATGCGGGCAAGTGCGAGTCGGACTCACACACGAAAGGTTCCGTACCATCCTTACTAATATTATAAAAGCGAAAGTGAGTTTGTTTATTACGTCTTCACGCCTAAATGGCTTAACCGATTTTGATGAATGTTGGTACAGAGATAGTTGGGACCCTGGTGACGGACATAGGTATAAAGAGGACAAAGAGGGAAGAAAAGGGGAGAGAAAGACATGTTTTTTTCGATCATCACACGGGTTAAAGTTAACGTTAGCCCAAAGTAACTATGCCACGCGAAAAATATCATGTTTCTTGTATGAGAACCCTCTTAAATTTCTTTTTTTGGATTTGTTGTTACAGCGCAATTTATCACGGTTTATGAGCGGTTTATACAGCATCGTGACAGACGGACAGACGGACGGATAGCAGTCTTAGCAATACTGTCTCGTTTTACCTTTTGGGTATCGAACCCAATAATGAACTTTTTATCTCATGCATTCATGTTATTTGCCCCAGGAGTGTGCTTCGGAAGAAGTTTATTTTTTTAATAAAAACGTTGCCCTACTCTAGGATTTCTCCTGTATCGTGGGTGCGTTTACCAACATTTAAACTCACATACATAAACAGCCAGACCCGAAACAACTACATGCAGGTCATACAAACATTTGTTCCGTGCGGGAATCAAACCCGCGACACGCAGCGCAGTACTCGATCGCTCAGCCACTATGCCAACCGTGTCGTTAGATTTTAAGTTTTAAAAAGTATTCTTCTACGATTTTCTCTGCTGGCACACTTTTTTTTCCAGCCACTGTACTGCATAGAAATTTCTCATAAATGTTTCATGTGTGGTTCTGAAAGGAATTCAATTTGAGAAGCTCACTGTTTTGTTCATGTGTACCTTCGCTGCGTCCAATGATGTAGTATTTGACGACACGGCTGCTGCATTGCGTGTCGCGGGTTCGATTCCCGCACGGAACAAATATTTGTATGGCCTACAGATAGTAGTTCCGGGTCTGGCCGTTTGTGTATGTGAGTTTCAATGTTTGTAAACGCACCCATGATACAGGAGAAATTCCTAGTGTGGGGCAACGTTTTTTATAAAAGAAGAAAAGAAGAAGTTGCAGCTGAGTCTTCGGTCTTTTTTTTGATACACGTATGTGTAAATTGTTGCAATAAAATGTGTTTGTTGTAGAGATTGTTTTTAGGGTTCCGTAGCTAAAAACAGAAAAAAACGGAATCTTTATTGGATTACTGTCTATCTGTCTGTCAAAACCCTTTATCTTGGGAACGCGTAAAGGTTTCGAGTTGAAATTAAAACCATATACTCAACTCTGTGATCCCTTGAAACTGTGGAAAAATATATTTGTAAGTCTACGCGGTCAAAAGATATGGCCGTACACGACATACGTACGATACACGGCAACATATCCTCTGTGCGCGAATCACACTTGCGCTTGGCCAGTTTTTTTTATTATATTGATTTTAAACAATAATTCCCTTTTTTAATAATCCATGCCTTGCATAAAAAAAAACAGAATCCGTTTCAATACACCCCAGAACAACAAAAACAGTATCCTAAAAATAAAGCAAATTGCCTGATATAGTGGTGGTGGATCGATCAGAGCGGCGCGCAATGGTTGTTGACATAACAGTCCCGCATGATGAGAACCTCGTGAAAGCCGAGAAAGATAAGCAAATCAAATATATTAACTTGGCTCGCGAGGTTGTCGACATGTGGGATGTGGACTCAGCGATCATTGTGCCGATAGTCGTGTCTGCCAATGGCTTAATTGCCAAGAGCCTCGACCAACACCTGAGAAGGCTCTCGTTGGGCAGCTGGATCAAGGGCTTGATACAGAAAGCGGTACTCCTGGACACGGCTCGTATTGTTAGGAGGTTCCTTTCTCTGGAGCCCTGAACGCCGGTAGCTTGGATCCTGTTCCTGATACCGGTGGGCTACTATTTTTATATTTTTAAATGTTTTTTTTATGCTTTTTATTTTTTATTAAGAAATATTTAAAAATGTAATTATATGTAAGAAAAACAAATAAATGAACTAAGCAAATTGAAAGACGACAAAAGGAAACCGCTTTCTATCACCGATGTCGTTTGTGTTGCAAATTTGTATGGAACCCTCTCGGTGCGCATTTACTCGGTCTTGGCTGGTTTTTATATATACAGTAAATTAACAATTTTTATTTATTGTATTCAATGGTTTGCGTTTTACCGCAACTCGCCTGACGTGAATAAAAACAAACGATTAACTCAAACTGAAGAAATCTAGATTATTATAATGATCGGGAAACAGAGGTTGGAACCATCTCTGAAGATCACTCTGAAGATTATAGAAAGAATTTTGAAAATCGGCTCAAAAGAACAGTGGAATTGAGAACCTCCTCCTTTTTTGAAGTTGGTTACAAAAGCATTAACTTAAACATTTTTTGAGATACCATATTCCTTAATCAAAGCAAAATCTAGACGTAACAAACACTATATCCATAATGGTTGCCATGTAGGCCTATGTGAAATAAAATATTTTGATTTTGAACGCGCTACAGTTGTTTCGATGACTGCACTTCAATTGGAAGAAAAAAAAATGCCGTAATTGAAGTGAATCCATAACAGCGTAATGCTTGTCGTGCGCTTTATAATATTTCTATCTCAAACAGGGATATATGGTTTGAAAAAGACTGAACCGCGATGGCTTGTGCCGGTATGTTTACCTATGTTGTTTCAAGTGTAATAAAATGCGTTATGAATAAAAAAAAATACATCCAGTCAGACCCATCAAGAATATATTAATAACTAGCTTTTTCCCGCGGCTTCGCTCGCGTTAAATTCGGTATAGCACAGTACCTGCAGTTTTTGCTCTTGCGCCTTATTAATTTGTAATAGCAACGCTAAGTTTTCCCTTTTCTTCCCTCGGTCTCCCTCAAATCCCACTTTTAAAAAAAAATGAACCTATGTCCGTCTCCTGGTTCCCAACTATCTCTGTACCGAAATTCATCAAAATCGGTTTAGCCATTAAAGCGTGAAGAGGTAACAAACAAACTCACTTTCGCTTTTATAATATTATTAAGGATAACATCAATCAAAGCGACCAATGTTTCAATATTTAAACCAACCCACATAGAAATTTCTGGTAATTAACAAAAGAGAATCTGCAGTTCCATACATTTATATTGTATAGCCATAGAATGTTGGAAATAGCTACGATTTTTTTAAAATTATGATTTACTAGTGAAGTATTCGGAACCGGTTGTGCGTCAATCTCCCTTTTACCCTGTATATGTTAAACCTCCATTCTTTTTTCTAACGCTTAATTATCGCGTCCCACACAAAACAGACTTCATGCTAATATATATTGATAATCGCAATCGAATTTTGAACTGACTGTCCAATAACAGCCTTAAATCCTCTCATTGTTCATAAAACAACAAACACAATTGTATTCAAGCCTAATGACCTAACACCTTGGCCACAAATTAGACGCTCGCACGAGACGTACGAGATCAACTGCGGGTAAAACAAATTAATAAACCAGCCTAGTTCGAGTCGGATTTACCATCCTTACTAATATTATAAAAGCGAAAGTGAGTTTGTTTGTTACGTCTTCACTCCTAAATTGCCAAACCAACTTTTAAGAATTTTGGTACAGAGATAGTTGGGACCCCGGAGACGGACATAGGGTAAAAAACGTGAGAAAAGGGGGAGAAAGAGGACAGAAAAAGGGAGAGTAGGATTTTTATTTATTCGATCATCACGCGGTTTAAAGTTAGTGTTAGCCCAAAGTAACTATGCCACGCTGATGAAGTCGCGGGCGGAAGCTAGTTATCCATAAAATCGGCAAAAAAATAAATTGTCCAACTATCACGGTTCATGAGATACAGCCTGCTTACCGACAGACGGACAGCGGAGTCTTACTAATAAAAAACTGTTTAGAAGCAAGCCACAAATCACCGCGAGCATATCAGTTAGCAGTAGACATATCAGTTTTAACATACACTATTCGAACAAGTAGTTGCTTTTTACTGGACGCTCTCTATGTGTAACGTCTTTCTAAATCGTTCTCACATATTTGTATAATTTTAACATGAATGATGTAAATACGATTTTATAATAATATTATAGAGCCCTAACCAGCGGTAGCTTGGACCCTGCTCCCAATACTGGTGGACCACTATTTTTAAATATTTGTTTTGTTATTTTTTTTTCAGGTAATATATATTTAAAAATGTAAAAATGAGAGGAAAAGAAAAATAAATGATTATAATTTAAAAAAAAGTGTCCATGGAGTTTCTTACTCAATCTTCTCCATAGAGATCAACCCTTTGGAATGGGCAACTACATTACTTTCACAAGTTATTATACCTCGGGACTGAAGCTTCATTTTGTTTCTTGACATTCAAAAGTGCCTGTAATGGTCTAATTGAAATAAATGCTTTGAGTTTGAGTTTGTAGTCGGTATTGGCTCACACACACAGAAGAAACATAAAAATCTTTAACACGAATTTTAAGCATGCTTCAGGAAAGCGAGCATGCAAGGACTATGGCGACGAGAAAAGTGATTACGTTTTATGTGCGTAACAAACCTGCTCCGCACCATCTACCAGTGGGATCGCGTCATATCATTCCTTGTCATGTTAAACCCCACTTGACGCTAGGCTCTCGAACATGAGACTTCAGGACTCTCGCTCATCGGCCATTTTTATTTTTAATCCACCAAGTGTCTTCATACCGAAAAACGCAGTTTCATTTATTCGAGACCACCAGCATCACAACTGGATCTTGTCATTCAAACAAACCCGCATTTCATTTCACAAAAAGGGCTCAGGTGGGAAAGAGATGGAGCTTGACATTCTGTATGTCCTATCTCTTGCCCACACCTGCATTCCATTAAAACAATTCTGCTTTCAGACGTCATAGTAACAGATACTTGGCATACTAGTTTATTCTTACTAATCCTTACTAATAATATAAAAGCGAAATTGAGTTTGTTTGTTTGTTATGTCTTCACGCCTAAATGGCTAAACCGAGTTGGAACCCTGTAGACGGACATAGGCTATTTTTTTTAATGAAGAGATAGAGGGAAGATAAAGGAAAGCTTAGCTTTGCTATTACAATAAATAGGTGCAAAAACTACAGGTAACGCAAGCGAAGCCGCGGGCAAAACCTATTCTGTATATAATCCCGCGCCGCGACTATCAATGTGATGGCATTCACAAAAGTAAATAAATGACTCGCGATCGTGTCGTTTGTCGCTAGTCTCATCGTTCGAGGCTGTGAGCGAGATGTTCAATCCTCTCATTGTCCTCAAACAAACAAGAACGACTCTATTCCCGCTAAATGCGCACATTGCGCGCGAAATTAAGTCGCCATTTTGATGACGGTTTAGGCCGCAATTCAAAAGGCTATTTAATGAAACAAAAGCAACGGACTGTTATGGCCGGCGATTTAATCAATGTGTCGTGATGGTTGACAGTTTATCATGTGACAACTGGGCTAAAACTGTACATCAGAATGGCGGGTGTACTTTTCAGATTTGCCTAAATTTATTGCAGTTATTTAGTATCTTCTGTGTATTTCTCTTGAAAATGTGCATTGGCTTGGAAGCCCGTACAATAATATTCTAACAATTTGGTACACTCGCCATCCCGATGTCAGTATCGCAGGTGTACTGCTAACCAATATAATATGGAGGTAAGTGCACTGTGTTAGTCGATTTGGTACCACTTGTGTTCTTGCTGAAACATGTGTTTGTGGCATCGTTGCTGCGAAAAGTAAAAAAAATACAATTTTCTTTTTTTGGCATTGTTATTAATTATAAAAATAGCACCAAATTTATAAGTATTTTAATACATGTGTTGTGGAGATTTTCAAGAGAGGTACGTAAAGGTTCACAGAAGGTTTCAAAAAACTGCAATACATTTTGGCAAGTCTGGAAAGTACATCCACCATTCTGATGTACATAGACTGAAGATGTGTGGTGAGCTTTGTTTTGTGGCTAAATAGGAAGATAATGTTATAAAGAGGATGTCTGTATCAAAGAGTAGTCGGACAATGAATACATTGTCCGACTACTCTTTGATACAGACATCCACAGTCGTGTTAACGCTACTTCTTTTGCGTGAAAAATATCTAAAATAAATTTAGCCTTGTCTTGTAAGAATAACTAGTTGCCAGTAAAAGTCTCGTCGAAGTAGTTCTAGCCATTTCGAAGATTAATCTGAACAAACATTCATTTTTAATACACACATCAAAAGTATCTAGGGATCAACATATATTTTTGCAATAACTTTTCTCCTGATTGATATTAATTAAAATTTTCTTTAAGGATTCATCAAATAAAGTGTTTTCGTTTGTCACAGTAACGATAAACCAAGTCACCTTTGCATTAATAAAGAAATTTGCCATTTTCCTAATAAAGGGATTTTTGACATTTGAACCACTAACATTAAAGTTCGAAAAAAAGACTGAAATAACAGTTTTCTTTAAAATTTTATTGGGTAACTTAAACAATTAATAATCCGTGTTTCTACCGCGAACACTAACAACACAAGAACATCGGTTTGGCATACTCAAAATGAGTTCATCCAAATCACGCTGTGGTGGATGTTAGCTGCGGCGAGAGTCTGTCTTACAACTCTTGCGGTGTGCGGTCGTGCATTATCATGCATTAACTGAAATAAGGGACCGATTTGCACTTGTAGAGGAACGATGACGTCTGATACAATCGTCTCAGCATAAATTTGAGCGTTGAGGTTGCCTCTGATCCAAATCAACTCAGTTCTTCCGCCGATCCAAATACCCGCCCATACCATGATGGTTCCACCACTATAAGGATGGACTTCCTGGCAGGATTTTAATCGCTGTTGGCGTCCAGGGGTTCTCCAGTGTCGTATACGTCTTGTATCCGGTCTCATACCAAAACGAGACTCATCAGAAAACCACACGAAACGCCATTGTTCTTCTGCCCAATTTCTGTGTTCAAGAGCCCATTGATATCGAATCCTACGATTGTGCATTGCTATAGGTGGTACCCGTAGCGGTCTTCGGGAATGAAGATTCACTTCATGCAAGCGGTTTCTGACTGTTTGGTCGCTAATTAAGTTCCCTGAAGAGTGATGAAGCCTCACGGCTAACATCATGGCGGTTATTGTTGGAGCTCTTCGAGTTAAGATTTGAATGTATCGGTCTTGTCTCCGTGTGGTGCAGCGATACCGTCCTCCATGGCGCTCAGCCACGGTACCAGTGCTTCGGTAACGTGTCCAAAGTCGACTGATAACACTCTGACTTGTATTCAGAGCTAAAGCTACAGTACGTTGCCGGGAACCAGCTTCTATCATTCCCACGGCTCTGAGCATTTCTTCCCTGCTTAAATGACGTCGCCGCTCCCTAATAACGTTGGTTTTAATCAGTAGTAGGAAAACAGTAGCACTAATAATGTCTTCAATGCGTTGTATGTTTTTATAGGGAAAATATTGACAGCTTATTTTCATCTTTTACTCGAATTTGATTGAGAGTTCCTGATTCAAATTATGAAATGCACCAAAAAGGATCCATATAAATTTATAAAATCATAAATTTATTACAAAGCCACATCTCAATCTCAAGAAATCCGCATAAAAATGCTTGATCCCTAGACACTTTTGATGTGTGTATCTTACTTTGTGTATGTTTATGTGCATTTAGTCATAAGCTGTAATCCTTACTAATATTATATATATAGTTTAATCCTTACTAATATTATAAAAGCGAAAGTGAGTTTCTTTGTTTGTTACCTCTTCACGCTTTAATGGCTACACCGATTTTGATGAATTTTGGTACAGAGATAGTTGGAAACCAGGAGACGGACATAGGCTAATATATTTTTGAAAAAAGTGGGATGTAAGGGAGAAAGAGGGAAGAAAAGGGAAAACTTAGCGTTGCTATTACAAATCAATCAGGCGCAAGAGCAAAAACTGCAGGTCTGCTTGGTGTGTTATACCGAATTACACGCGAGCGAAGCCGCGGGCGATAGCTAGTATTATATATAGTTTGTTTGTTTGTTACCTCTTCACGCTTTAATGGCTAAACCGATTTTGATGAATTTTGGTACAGAGATAGTTGGGAACCAGGAGACGGACATAGGCTATTATTTTTTTAAAAAGAGTGGGATATGAGGGAGAAAGAGGGAAGAAACGGGAAAACTTACCGTTGCTATTACAAATCAATAAGGCGCTACCGAATTTAACGTGAGCGAAGCCGCGGGCAAAAGCTAGTATAAAATAACAAATAGATTCTTAAATCCTTACTAATATTATAAAAACGAAAGTGAGTTTGTGTGTTTGTTACGTCTTTACGCCTTAATGGCTGAACGGATTTTAATGAATTTTAGTACAGAGATAGTTGGGACCCTGGAGACGGACATAGGCTAACTTTTTTTTAAAAACAATAGTGAGAAATGAGAGAGAAAGAGGGAAGAAAAGGGAAAACTTAGCATTGCTATTACAATAAATAAGGCGCAAGGGCAAAAACTACAGCAGGTACCTGCAAAACAGGAAACTGGAACTGTGGATGATGGATCACTTTTGCTGTCTATCTGTCTGTCTGTCAAGGTATCTTGAGAACGCGTGGAGATATCGATTTGAAATTAAAATCATAAACTGAAAACTATGGTCTGCAAAAAAAATCAACCCTCTAAGTCTACGCAGTCAAAAGATACGGCTGTTTATGTCGCAAGTTTGTACGGAAACCTGGGTGCGCGAATCCGACTGACACTTGTCTGTATTTTCTACGCACCTTTCCTTATAGAAAAGGTGTGTATTTGTTTGGTAGGGAAACGCTAGCTCGAATGGTAAATATTTGAAATAAAGTGGGGAAAAATAAAGAACTGTTTGAAGGAAAACATTGTTGAATTGAACGTGTGTGACACGCTGGAGAAGAAAATTTTGGGTCCACCCTTTATAGACGACTTTTTGTGTCATAATTTTATTTTGCATAACAACGGATGGCATAAACTTCTCTTCGCAGAAAATTGTTTAGCAGACACTCATTTATCATACATTCAAAACTCATAATTTTGTAAGTCAGAATCATCTCTAGGCATAAACTTCATATCCATAATATTTAAAAAGTAGAAACATCATATTGCAGAAAGTTCACAGTCAGAATCGTCTTTTGGCATATATTTTATATCGATAATCCTTAAACGGCAGAATTGTCATATCGCAGAAAGTTTACAGTTAGGATCATCTTTGTCATTATAAGTTGTCGTTTATTTAAATTAATTATTTCTTTAAAATAATGTCATTTATTTTAGTTATTGTTTAATTGAATTTGAAATACCTAATGTCATTGAATTCAATAAGTAAATTATCCTAATCTAAATAGTTCAGTTCCGGGTAACCTACTTAAAACAATCTCTTTTTTCTATTAATTCAAGTCGTTTCTGCCAGTTTTAGTCACAGTTTTAACCTGACCTAACCTAGCCATTACTTCCGCCTACATAGTATGCCAAGTGAAATTATACCAAATAATATATTATGCGAAATTTGAACTCTGCCAATCGTAATTATACTAAATGTTATTCTGCCATCTTAAAAGTATGCCATTGTTAATTCGAAGTTTTAAACATTATTCCAAACGATAATTATACCAAATAATTTTTATGCCCTTAAAATGTTCGTTTAAAGAAAATTATGCTAAGTGTGTTATGCCAAATAAATTTCGGAGCATCAAGATTCTGCCAGATAGGAAACTGTAAATTTTAACTCTGATCAAATAATTTAGTAGTTTAAATAGTTATATAACTATAAGACGGCTATTTAACAGTAGCCTTCATTGATTTTATTTATTTATATACACACATTTTTATTTATTTATTTTATTTATATTTAAAAAAAAACGTTACTCCACACTAGGAACTTCTCCTGTATGGTGGGTGCGTTTACAAACATTTAAACTCACATACACAAACAGCCAGACCTGGAACACACACCAGTAGGTCATAAAAATATTTGTTCCGTGCGGGAATCGAACCCACGACACGCAGTACAGCAGTCAATCGCTCAGCCACTGCGCCAACCGTGCCGTCAACATATGACCCTTGATAAGAGAGCACCATAGTACTTTATTGTAATAGGGTAATAAGATTACATTACGAGTAGTTTCCTGGTACTGCGATAACAGGAAACTATTAAGATACAATATTCCTTTGTTATATGTACTTAGCTCACAAGATTCACTATGGAATAAACTTAATCTTAATCTGCTCTTCAACTGGAACGTACCTCTTGTTCCTTTTTAAACAGCTCTTCGCCCACAACCTAACTGGCGCTGTCGGTACGTTTCATCAGTTCCAGTGACTTCTTAAATACCTAGAATCCGTGGCGTGGTCAAAACAACCTACAGTGGGCAACCAGCAGAAGTGGAAGGCAGCAGAAACCTTGAAGGCAGACAGCTCATCTGCCATCGAAACGGCTCTCATCGGCAATGCTCGTGGGGTAAGTCATACACTTTGATTATTCCCGAGATCCTTTAATTTTCCTGACATTACTAACTATAAACAACTTTTTGTGGTGTTTCTAGTGTCGAGATATTGGTATTACATTGTAATACATCCCCATTTCGCTAATTTTAATCTCGATTTCATTCAACTCATTAGCTTAATATCGTTGATAGTAACGAACTAGTCAACGTTCTCATAATTGTTACCCAACTACGGTGGGAACAAAATAACTTTAGCATTTTACATAGAAGGTGCAGAAAAAGTATTAGGTTTAATAAGTGAACTAGACAGTGCTTGTATAGCGTGTTTGATTAGAAATAAGTTAACAGGTGTTGAGGTTTTTTCTGAAAACCCAGGTACTAAAACTTGGGCAGATATTAGTCATGAAAAAATTCGGAGAATTTCAGACGGAAATCCAATTAGTACAGGAGTTAATTCTCATAACTAGGGATAATAATTCAATAGACGTATTTGGTGACAAAATTAGAACTGTTTTGAGTACACTCATTTCATCTTATCCCGAAAAACGCGTATTTTACGAGAAAATGGCGCTAGAAACGTTTCTAGACAAACTGAACCCGATTACAGCTATATTAACTAGATTAAAATTCGTGGAAAACTTAGACCAAGCCATTACGGTAGCTAAGCAAGAAGAATTTAAATTTAGGGCTAGACGCTCACAAGATAAAATAAGAGCATTTAAACACGCCAATAGACAACCATAATGGAATACTAGTTTTTTAAGAAAGAAAGAAAGAAGAAGAAGAATCTAAAGCACTATACCAAGTAGATACATACCATCTAGCAGTAAAACTCAAAATTCAAAAGCATTTATTTCAATTAGACCATAACAGGCACTTTTGAAAGTCAAGAAACAAAACGTTGAAGCTACAGGCCCGGTCACAAGACATAATAACTTTTAAAAGTATTGTAGTTGCCCATTTCAAAGGTACAACACTAGAAAATTTAGAGAAATTTTCATAGACATCTGCAGTAACTATTAAACAATTAAACTTTAACAAAATAGCTCATTGGAGAAATAGATTACCGCATAGACACAGTAGAAAGTAATTTACTTTATTTAGGATTAGAAACTATAGGTTTTAGACTAGGATATAGACATATATAAACATCATCATCTGCCTAGCCTTTTCCCAACTACGTTGGGGTCGCCTTCCAGTCTTACCGGATGCAGCTGAATATTTGACCTGGTGCAACTGCCTATCTGACCTCCTTAACCCAGTTAGTACTCGATAATACGATACCTCATGGTAAGACTGGTTGTCAGGCTTTTGGGACACTGACTATCTGTAACGACTGTCAAAGATCTACAAATGACAACCGAAACCAACAGCTTAACGTGTTTTTCGAGGCATGGAGGAAACTCGGTATGTAACGGGTGGTCACCCATCCACAAACCAACCTAGGCAAGCGCGACTTTACCTAAATATTGAGCTGCGGCTGTTATTATTTAGCCTCGAGCTGCTCTTACGTTTAGGATATAGACATAAACGTGGCCTTATAAATAGCTTAGGCACTGTAGTACAAGCCATTACACGAAACTTAGATCAGAACGATGCTGCGAAATTCGAAACGAAATCAGGACAATCAGAACGTCACTTAACAATAATAGATCAAATCAAAAGAGGACGGTAAGCATTATGCAAGATTTTATAAAACAATATGAAAATAATTTAGCAAACATAAAAAATAACCAAATAAAATTATGCAAAGCAATAGATCTGTCTATTGCTTTGCATAATTTTATTTAACCCAACCAACCTCACTTTACTCAACCCAATCTACTTACAATCAGCATCTTTGCCAATATTGCGAACGCACTTCAACTGCTATATGATAGATTAGACACGCTAGAAAATGCATTAACATTTTCACACCTTGGAAAAATGCACCCTAGTATAATTGATCCTCAATACCTGATCGATGAAGAGTTGAATCACATCCAGAAGGAAATCAGTAGACACTTAGCTTTTACCCCAACCTAAACAACATTCAATTATGGGAAAAAGCAATAACAGTTAAAGCATTTAGTACGAATGAAACTATTAACTTCATACTAGACATACCATCATCATTTTCCTGTCCTTGTCCCATTCAATTTGTGGTCGGCGCAACACGTTTTCTTCTTCCATTGTCCCCTATCAGACGTCACGGCACTACTAGACATACCAATAGTAACAGAACAACCATATAACCTACTACAGCTATATTCCATCTCTAAAAATAATAGTCCTTATCCCGAAAAACCCTCTCCTTATCTTGGGAAATAACGAGTTCAGCTACCCTCACGAACCATGCACCAAGATAATAGAAGACGAAGTCATCTGGATCAACACCTAGAATGGAACTCACTGTTTTCAACCGACTGCATAGATCAACTCATCCAGCATCAGGAACCACATAACTGCACTTACGCAACAGCAACCATCGAAAACAACATTATCCAACAAATCAAAGACAACAGCTGAATAGTCACCATGAAACAGGAAGAAGATGTAATCAACACAATCTGTGGCAACGTTAAACAATATCGACGTAACAAAGGAGTCTGATAACAACGGACAACAACTGCAAGGTACAAGTAATGGATAGAACATTGACAACACATCAAAGTTACATTAACGTGCAAGAAACAATTCCATCCGTATCTGACACCTAACGTACTACCAATTAACCTCTAGAGCCCCAGCGGCACAAAAACGTGCCAGTAAACAAGTATTACCGTTGAGCCCCGCTGGCACAAATTTGTGCCACCAAACCCCGACCCATTTAAAACTGTATTTGTAGTAAAATTAAGTCTTAAAATCAGATTATGCTTACGATAAGAGCCCGCTCGGCGCTGCTTGACGGATAGTTGACGTAAATAATGGTGGTCCTTGAGAGGTTAAGATAAAACTAGAAGACATAGGACTAGACAATCGGAAGAAAGCAAAACAACAGACAGAAGAAGTGGAATCGTCTCTAGTGAACCTGCAATCATAGCTAACACATCGAGCTGGTCATCAATATCACTATACATCATAGTACTGGTAACAGGAATCGGAGTAGTAGTCCACAAACTCTGGTGAATACCTAGATCGGCTAATAGCTTAGCACCGCAAGAACCTTAAGCTGAAACACTTCAACTCCAGCCGCAGACTTCGATTCGCCTCTATCTTTAGGGGGGAGGAGTTATACAATGTGTCCGGTCATGGAATAGCGATATTATAGATATTTATTTAACGTGTGTTTTAATATACTATTACGCTACACACTTTGGTCTAATTCACATCCCCGCTTTTTGGCAGCCATTTTGAGATGTTCTCTATGCGTGTGCAAAAAATAATCATATCTCTCAAAGTGTTCGTCTTACTGAGACGACAATAGATTTATTCAGAGGGCAACAATATTGTCTATAGATCATTTAAATTAAGAAATGATGAGCTTACATTTTCGTAACTTTAGAAAACAAAATTAAAGTCCAAAAAAAATATGCAAATCAACGAAAGTTTTGTAAACTTTTTTGTGAAAAAGAAATGGTAGTTTTTTGGTAGAATGTTTGTTATATAAGTACATAGAATATCGCTAGTCCAGGCAAATTGTATAACTATAAGACGGCTATTTAACAATAGCCTTTATTGTAATAAGGTAATATGATTGCATTATGAGTAGCTTCCTGGTACTGCGATAACAGTAAGCTTTTTTTTTCCTTTTTGTTATATGTACTTAGCTCATAAGATTCACTATGAAATAAACTTAATCAATAATAGTCTTAATCTGTTCTTCAAGAGAAACACACCCCTTGTTCCTTTTTAACTTTTAATAAGTACCGACATGCTATTATAGTTACAAGTACTGACGTGAGGTCTGCTAGACCACTATAGCTTTAGTAAGGAAAACTTTCATATTACAAAATATTATTATTTTTTTAAATGTATCTGGATGTATTCATAATATATTTACTTATTGTATAAATAAAACAAAATAAAGAAGTTTTAATATGTATTACTCATTATAATAAAAACACGAACTTTAAAGTCTCAATTTCTTTGGGACAAAAAAATAACTGTTAACTTTTTTATTAACAATTATCAACTTTTTTTAAGATTTTTTTTTTCTTAGAAAGCTCTTCGCGTCACCTAATTTGACTCTAGCTCAGTGTTTTTTTTAATGTTTTTTTTTGTATGTCCCACTACATGGCAAAGGCATTGAAGACACAGACACAATACAAAAAATAACTATAATAAAAAGTAAAATAAAAGAAAACTACTTACTTAATTTTACTTAATTATGAGAAACGAATTAACTTATTTGTATTTTTTTTTAATACAACATACGCAGCAAGACTTGCAAAATCAAATTGACTGGGATTAAATGCAAACAAAAAACTGCTATTTATTCAGAAAACAAACTCAAAAATTCCAGTAGGTAGGTCTGTGAAGGCTGGTTTGCAATGACGTTCGAGAACCCAGGTTGTTTAAATAAAGAATTAATCAATATAGAAGAGCATAACTTTGCAATGATGATGTCCTCATGTATTGGTGAAATATTAACAAAAAGTATAGTTTAAAGCTTGATGCTTCGATGTTTTTTGATGGTTTGATGCTTCTTTTAATTACGAAAATCTCCATGTTACCACAGTATACAGTGGAATCCGTTTATAATGACATCGAAAGGACATAACAAATACGTCATACTAAGCGGACGTCATACAAAGCATTTTACAGCACGGCGGACGGCACGGTGGCTGAGCGATCGACTGCTGCGCTGCGTGTCGCGGGTTCGATCCTCTCACGGAACAAATATTTGTATGTCCTGCAGATAGTTGTTTCGGGTCGGGCCGTTTGTGTATGTGAGTTTAAATGTTTGTAAACGCACCCACGATACAGGAGAAATTCCTAGTGTGGGCCTAAGTTTTATAAAAAATAAAAATGAAAACCAAACTTCGCTGTGTAAGTACTTCATAATAAGCGGTTGGTATATATATAATTTTTTTTGTGTAGCTACGAAAACGTGATATCGAATAAAAATATCCTATGTGTTATTCCAGACTATAATCTATCTCTGTGCCTAATTTCATCAAGATCCGTTTAGCCATTTTGACGTGAAAGAGTAACAAACATCCATACATCCATCCTCACAAAATTCGCTGTAATAATATGATTAGTAATTAATTGCTCCATTAGTCTTGTTATCGTAAGTAACTGCACCATTTTGGTCCAACGATCACAAGCGCGACCACAAACGATTGACTGATTGAAAAAACGACCCGTGCGGCTGTTATTATTTACCTACAAGCTTGTTAATCTCTCTTAGTGTTTATTACATTGCCTTGTTTACAGATACTCGATATAAAGAAATGCCAAAAACAACATCATTCAGCTCTATAGCTCAAATCCATGTTATTGCTACATTCGCAAATCAATTAAAAGCGTTTGTAGCACTTTGATTTTATATTGGGCAAACACCGCTTCTCCAAATACCTGACAAGAATAAGTCAACCTTGTTTAAACTGGTTCCGTAGGTATTATATTAGGTTTAAAACTATTACTAGATTTCTGGAAAATAACTAAGATCCTACAACATCTTATATAAACTAAATTAGTGTATTAAAATATATTCAGTGAAAGCAAAACTAGGTAAAATTATTATCTTATTTACGATAAGTTTTCAGTTTTTAAAAATAAGGTTTTTTTTATTTATTTACAACTAGATTAATGATGTTATCACATAACTTCTCTCGTTTTGGGCGGAGCGGGAGTGAGTGTAAGATTTTTACTGACTAAAACCCATCCATTTTCCTTCTTTTGCCTAGGTATTGTGTTTCGAGGTCGCGGTATCTCTTTCGAACAACCCGCAACCCAGGCAGGACAAAACATGCCTGAGAGAAATTTTAAGTTAGACGCCTATGCACGGCTTAACTAAGTTAGTCACTAACTACACAAAAAGAAAAGAAAAAAGTATCGAAAATCGATACAACAATTGGCAGTTATTACCCTTTCATAAAATTGGTAAGAATAATATTTTATTTAGAATTAACAGACAATCTAAGTTCATGTGAATGCTTAACAATTAATATCCCTGACCAAACTCGACTAACACTTTCAATTATAAAACCAACAACCGCAAGCCTTCAGGGGCGAATCCATGTAAGAGCTTTTTGGGCTGTAGCCCAGGGCCCCTTGAGAGTTAAGGGCCCCCATTTAATATTTAAGACAATTGTGAATAAAAACAACATACATACTACATCTAACATAAGCAACTTTACCAAACACAAAACTACTAAAAAACTGGGCTAAATTAAACTAGAAGTGCGCTTGATGTGTCGTCGTATGTACCTAGTAAGTATATCATTATCAAAATCAGTTTTTTGCATAAGGGATTTTGGTAAATTAAACAGCCCCTAAATAGTATTAGTCCAGGGCCCCAGAAACTCACGGTCCGTCTCTGCAAACCTTTGGCCTTTTCAACCACAAACGGAACCCTACATTCTGCCAACAAAAGGTCAATGGAGTATGATGCGTAAACCTCGCGACAGATTTATGATTTTCAGAAAACATTTTCCGTTATATCGTGACAAATAGCTATCGCGTGGATCTATGTGGGGTCCACTGAAATGATCGTGAAATACATGGGAGTTTTGATATAGTGTGGCTTTTAGGGTATTAGGTAATTCTGCGGGTTGTTGGAAAGAGATACTGCGGCCCAGAACACAAAGGGCAAGAGATTGAACGTGGATGGGTTTTAGTCAGTATAAGTCTGACACTCCCTCTCGTTCCGCCTAGAGCGGGGGATGTTATTTAGGATTTCCCATTTCTAAAAAAAGCGTATTTTTTTTAAAACGTGCCCCACACTAGGAATTACTCCTGTATCGTGGGTGCGCTAACAAACATTAAACTCACATACACTAATAGCCAGACCCGCAACAACTATCTGTAGGCTATACAAATATTTGTTCCGTGCGGGTATCGAACGCGCGACACGCAGCGCAGCAGTCGATCGGTCTGCCACTTTTTTTTTTTACGTGTGGAAATCCTCGATGGATGTCCTCCGCCATGGCGGTGGGGTCTGTCAGACTCCTACTGCCTAAAACCACACGGTGTTCCTTCTCGTCACTTCTGGCTGGGGTGCGGGGACACAATCGCATTCTACACAATCAGATCGCTCTGCCACTGCGCCAACCATGTCGTCAAATTTAAAATTTTACAATATTAAAATGGTGCTATATCTTACTACTATGATGTCTGGATGGCTGTTTGTTACTCTGTCACTTAAAAACTTAAGAACAAATTTTGTTGCTAGGCACACAGATATTTTATAAAGAAAGAAAGAAGAAACATTTATTTGTCGCAAATTACGACGAGCACACAAAATAAGAAAAGAAAAAAAAAAAAAAATTAAACATGCAAAGCATCACACACATAAAGATAGGATACTTTTTACAATAATAATCCCATAGGATAGTTACCGAACTTCACACTTCATAAGAAAAATAAACGTCACAATTTACTTTGTAATATATACTTATTCTTTCTTGTAATGAAAAATCTTGGCCTGACCGTCATATTTTGTATCACACAATCTGAAACCTTACTAAAAAATATGTTGAGTTTTTGCCTGATTTATCAGTTGAATCGTTTGCTATTTTATTTATCTACTGCTTTTGCCCGCGGCTTCGCTCGCGTTAAATTCGGGGTGACACAGTTCCCCTTTCCTGATTTGCAGGTACCTGGAATTTTCATATAGTCCGACTTCACCCGCGTTAGTAATATAAAAAAGAAACTACAAACGCCTTTCATAACTTTGAAAAAAATTGCCTTTTCCGGCTACCAGCGAAATTAATATTCTTTCTGCGTGCCCGGAATATTATAATATTTTGCTAGAATATAAAATATCCGTTAGACTGTTTTGTGACTTTAAAATGTACAAAGTGATGATGGACCCTTTTAGTAGCAGCTCTTTTGATTTTTTTTCTCTTCTTTTTTGTTCAATTTATAAAAAAGAAATGTTGATAGACTAAAAGCCGACTACGAAAACATTAATACGGTCTAAAAAATATGATACATGAAAGTATTCTTCGTCTTCTTCGGAAACAAGCGGTCTTGAAAAAATCACGGTTAATCATGTGTTTTTTTCGTGAGACAAAACAAATTAATTTAAGACGAAATGAATTTTTTTTTCGACGCTTTCTGCATATTGTGGGGTAGAGTCAGGTGGTATATTGATTAAAATATGAATTGCTGCGAAACCATTATAATCTGGGTTTATTGAATTACCTACTAGCTTTCGCCCGCGTCAAATTCGGGATAAGACAGTTCCCCTTTCCTGATTTGCAGGTACCTGCCACCTCTAGTTTTAGCCCTAGCGCCTTCTTTATTGTAATAGCAATGCTAAGTTTACCCCTTTTTTCCCTCTTTCTCCCTCATTTTTCACTCATTTAAAAAAAAAAGTTAGCCTATGTCCGTCTCCAGGGTCCCAACTATCTCTGTACCAAAATTCATCAAAATCGGTTTAGCCATTTAGGCGTGAAGAGGTAACAAACAAACAAACTCAATTTCGCTTTAATAATATTAGTAAGGAGGTTATTCATATATTAGGAAGTTAGTTATAATAAGAAGGTTATTAATCCTTTAAATAGCTAGCAGAACAACTCGAAATATAGTAACTTTGTGTAGTGTCTGGGTCACCAAGATACAGGCTGTGCCTAGTTTGGGACTCGCTGATAATCCTGTAAGTTTTCTGTTACGTCTGACTTAACAATTATGTATGTATGCTAACGAACAATGTGTACGCTAAATAAATGAATTTTGAAAAATATTGAATTTTGAATAAAATCATTAATGCAGCTCTCTAAATTCCTGAGGGGTCACCGCCTGCCGGAGTTGCGGATTATTAGAAAGAGATACCGCGGCCCCGGAACATAAAGGGCAAAAGAAGGAACATGGGTGTGTTTTAGTCATTATAAAAGTCTGACGCTTATTTGGGAACTTATTTGATAATTTCCCAAAAAGCAAAGAAAAAAACCCTCTAAATTATTTTGACCTCATTTATTAAGTTTTTCATGAAATGGTCATTTATTGGGGTGGAATGAACGTACAGGGTTGTATTGATGATTTAAATTAGAACAACTACCCTCTTTCTCCCCTTTTCTCACTTTTTTTAGCCTATATCAGTCTCCAGGGTAACTATCTCTGTACCAAAATTCATCAAAATCGGTTTGGCCATTTAGGCGTGAAGACGTAACAAACAAACAAACTCACAAGGATACATTATTTCACCGATACATCTCACACAAGAATGACACCATTTTCTATTCTTCTTCTTAATTCTTTATTTTAAACTTATAGTATCCGAATTTCATAGCAAAACCAGCCTGCACTCGGCTTTGGCTAAGGTATAAAACCTCTTACAGTACCTAAACGTACCGAGATTCTTTAGACGCTTTCAAAACGCTCTTCAAATCATTTGGGATTCCCATTGAAATTATGTCAATCTTCTCTTATCAAACAAATAACTGTAGAAGAAAATCTTCGAAATCTTCCCTTGGGAAATATCTCTGGTCGAATGTTTTACAGATAATACAGACTAAGATTGAAATACTTGAGATAACAAATACTTTCGTTTCTTTTGAGGTGTACTTTGGTATTTATTTTTATCTAAATAGAGTCTACGATTCATTGAGAGAGAAAAGCTGAGATTTTCTTGTCCTCAAGAGATTTTCACATAGAACAGCTCGCTAAGTTAAGTCTACTGAACACGATTGAGATCACTCTTGTTGTAACATCACTATTTAGTTGTACTATTATGGTCTTCACTAGTCTATGTATTATCTGTGATCTCCCGGCGCTCTGCCTCACTTCTTCCTGTGATGTCTTACTGTGTGTACATTCCTGTGTCTCCTGTCAATAAACCAGTATCATACTTAATGGACATCTTTTATTAAGAATCCAACATAACATGGTGTCAGAAGTCATCTGAAGAAACGAAATCCAAAGGAAAATGCCTAACCCTGTCGACGCGACCCGGCAAGTCGGCCATGACGGTGAGTCAACGTTCAACTCACATATCAAAAATTTCAACATATCGTCGGATCCAGCTCATAACAACGCTGAATCATGGAAAAAATGGTCGCAAGCATTTGAGCTATATTTACTAGCGACAGGCCTTGACAAAGCAACTGAGAAACGCAAAATAGCCATTCTACTGCACTCAATCGGTGAGCGAGGTCTGAACATTTTCAATACCTTTAACCTAACAATCAATGGCAGCACGCTTGAAGAGGTGAAAACAAAATTTGATAAATATTTCGAGCCAAGAAAAAATATCACGATGTGCAGATACCTATTCTTCACACGTAAGCAGGAAAAATCCGAAAGCATCGACGAATTCCTCATGGATTTGGAGAATAAAAGCAGAGAATGTGAGTTTGGCACGCTCAGGGAATCGCTCATCAAAGATATTTTCATTGCAAACCTCAATTTGGACTTGTCACATGTGCGTCAAAGGTTACTGCAAGAACATGACTTAACATATCAGAGAATGCAAGAGCTAGCGAGGACGCTCATAGTCGCACAGCAGGATGCTGAGAAAATAGTCAAAGGGAGCAGCATCGCCAGTGAAAACGTCATGCATCTCAGTCGGAGGAGCCGTAGTCGAGGAGATGGTCGACAGCGAGCTTCCAGTCGCAAGTCAGCTTCAAGCAGTCGCAAGCCAGCTTCAGGCAGTCGCGAGTCACCTTCAGCTTCAAGCAGCTCGAAGACATGTAGCCGCTGTGGGCAGTCTCATCGCTACAAGTGTCCAGCTCAAGGAGTTCAATGCAGGTCATGTAAATCTTATAATCATTTTGCTAAATTTTGTCTCAAAAATAAAAAAGTCAGTCAGTTGCAATCGTTTAATTCAGATAATGGTAGTCAAGATTATTTCGTAGGTATGCTGAATAGTCAAAGTCATAATAGTCAAAGTCATAATAGTTATTCTCACAGTCAGTCACTTAGTCAGAGACACAGGAACACACAGACACACAGTAAGACATCACATCCATCCATCCATCCCTATGATGAGAAAAGTGACATGTCGGAGAGATTTATTATCCAGTCAAATAGTCGGAGTCCCAATTCATATCATCTCAATGATGAAAACTGTGATATGTCTGAGAGATGTAATAAAAATAAACATCTCAATGATGAAAACAATCACATGTCTGAGAGATCCAATGTCCATTCAAACAGTCAGAGTCCCAATTCATATCATCTCAATGATGAAAACTGTGATATGTCTGAGAGATGTAATAAAAATAAATACCTCAATGATGAAAACAATCACATGTCTGAGGGATCCTATGTCCAGTCAAAAAGTCAAAAGAAAAAATGTCAGAGTCTCAATGATGAAATCAGTCACATGTCTGAGGGATTTCACAATAAGGCACAGTCGTCCAGTCAGTCACACAATGGATCATCAGTGGTCAATACTTTGAATCACTCAAAGCAGTCGTGGGAAATTAGCTTATTGGTAGGAGATGCCAAAGTCAAATGCATTATAGACTCAGGTGCAGATGTCAATATAATGTCAAAACAAACATTTCAAAATGTTAAAAGTCAAAATAAGCTGTCAAAATTGTCACTTGTCAAATGTCAAATAAATGTCACAGGATTTGGTGGAAAATCCATTCCGATTTTAGGCAAAGTCAACTTAATTTGTAATTTTTGCTTAAACAATAAGAACATTGTTGAAAACATAATGTTTATAATACCAGATATAGAGTGTCCAAATGTCCTTGGTCTCCCAATTTGTGAAAAGTTAGGTATAATAAAACGTGTCTTTTCAGTATCAAAACAAGACTTTTGTGAACAAATTCATACACAATATAATGATGTATTCCAGGGTCTTGGCTGTCTGCCTCCAGTCTGTCATCTAAAACTCAAGCCTGATGCAGTACCATGTGTGGATCCGCCCAGGAAAGTCCCATTCGCATTACAAGGGAAACTGCGTGAGGAGTTGGATCGCATGGAGAAAATGCAAGTCATAAAAAAGGTTACAAAACCTACAGAGTGGGTTAATTCAGTCGTTGTAACAGTAAAAAGTTCAGGTCAGTTACGAATTTGTCTTGATCCTAGAAATTTAAATAAAAATATCATGAGGGAACATTATCCACTCAAGTCAATTGATGAGATTAGGTCTCAGCTCGAAGGGGCTGTATGTTTTTCTCATTTAGATGCATTTTCAGGGTTTTGGATGCTACGTTTAGATGAATATAGTTCAGAATTATGTACCTTTCAAACACCATTTGGTAGATATAAATATTTAAGATTACCATACGGCATAAATGCCTCATCAGAAATATTTCAAAGAGTCATGATGAATTTGTTTGGTGATATAGAAGGAGTTCTAATTTTTATTGACGATATTTTAGTGTATGGTCCAAACGAGTCAATTCACAATGAAAGATTACATAAAGTCATGCAAAGAGCTCGTCAAGTCAATTTAAAATTTAACAAGTCAAAGTGTAAATTTTCACTGTCAGAAGTATGTTTTTTAGGTTATGTCTTCAGTAAAGATGGTGCAAGGGCAGATCTTGAGAAGGTCAAAGCAATTGTCAACATGCCCACACCACAAAATGTCAAAGAGTTACAGAGAATACTAGGTATGATAAACTACCTAGGACCTTTTATATGTAACCTGTCAGAAAAAACACAAATGTTAAGAAATCTTTTAAAAAAAGATGCAGTCTGGACTTGGGATGAAAATCATAGTCAATGTCTGAGGAAACTGAAGGATGAAATTACAAATTCACCAGTTTTAGCTCATTATAATCCCAAGATTCCATTAGTCTTGTCAGTCGATTCGTCAAAGTCAGCGTTAGGTGCAGTCATTTTACAAAAAAATAAACCTATAGCATACAGTTCGAAAACTTTAACTCAAACCCAAGAAAGGTATGCTCAAATAGAGAAGGAGCTGCTAGCAATTCAATTTGGTTGTGAAAAATTTCACCAATATGTATATGGTAACAGAGTCACAGTTCACACTGATCATAAACCATTAGTCTATCTGTTTAAAAAACCATTACATGATGTCCCAGCTAGATTACAGCGTATGATGTTAACTTGTCAAAAATATGATTTAGAAGTTATACATGTCCCAGGTAAAGAAATGTTTATATCAGACACTTTGTCAAGAGCCGCCTTGAAAGATCACTATATACCTGAAAATGAATCGGAAATGTCTTGTCATGTCAATCTAATGTATGCTAACTTAGCAATTACAAAAGAATACAGTACACAATTGGCACAGGAAACCAGAAAGGATGAATCCTTGCAATTATTAAAAAAATATTATAATGAAGGATGGCCAAACAATAAAAACAATGTCAGTCCATTGGTAAAACCATTTTGGAATATTCAAGGGGAAATTCATGTAATTAAAGATTTACTTTTCAAAGGCTCAAAATTAATAGTACCACAGTCTATGTACAAAGGAATGTTAGAACAGATTCACAAAGGTCACCAGGGTATAAACAAATGTTTAAAACTAGCTAAAGAATCTCTGTATTGGCCAAATATGTCAAGTGATATTAAGAATTTAGTAGACCAATGTCTTATATGTGCTAAGTTTAAACAAAGCAATCAAAAGGAACCACTACAAAATTTTGAAATCTGTAAATACCCATGGCAACAAGTAGGTATTGATTTAATGCATTTTGATAGTTTAGTATATTTAATTGTCACAGACTATTACTCAAAATACATAGAAATAGCATTATTAAATAAAAACAGTACATCTCAAAATGTTATTACTCATTTAAAGTCAATTTTTGCACGCCATGGAATACCATTGTCACTAGTCTCAGATGGTGGACCTCCTTTTCAGTCAATCCAATTCAAAAATTTTTTGCAAGAATGGGACATAGAACATGTTGTTACTAGCCCATATCATTCACAGTCTAATGGACAAGCAGAGAGTTCAGTCAAAATTATAAAAAACATGCTAAGAAAATGCAAAGAAAATGGATCAGATCCATACATAGCATTGTTACAATATAGAAATACAGGTAAAAATAACTTTTCATCACCAGCACAGTTACTCATGTCTAGGAACTTAAGAGATAACATTCCAACATCATATAAGAAGTTAAAGCCAAAAGTGGTAACATTTAAAGATTACAAAGAGTCTGTCAAGAAAAATGATCAAAATAAGTCAAAATACTACAATAAGAATGCCAAGTCAATGTCTATGTTACATCATAATGATCATGTCTATTTTAAGAGAAACCCTAGTAGCAACTGGGAACAAGCTATTGTTAAGCAAAGATTGTCAAATAATAGATCATATGTTGTTGAGGATGTCAATGGAGTTAGGTATAGGAGGAATAGAATTCACTTAAGACATAAATATTCTCATAATTGTGCTAACCCTCCAATGCAATCCAACTCGTCACAAAGGGGAGAGGAAGGTGACAGACAGGAGTCTAGGCATCAAGGATCCTCATCTCAACAATCCTCAAATGTAACAACTAGGTCAGGTCGTATTGTAAAACCTACCAGAAGGTTAATTGAAGAAATTGATTAAGTTAAGTTATAAATAAAGTCATAAGTAAAGTTTAAGTATAACCATAAGTATAATTAAGCATGTTGTCTTGTATAAAATCAAATAGCATAGCACTTATATTAATTGTCAGTCAGGGGTCTAATTTGAACTCAACAAGGGGGATGTTGTAACATCACTATTTAGTTGTACTATTATGGTCTTCACTAGTCTATGTATTATCTGTGATCTCCCGGCGCTCTGCCTCACTTCTTCCTGTGATGTCTTACTGTGTGTACATTCCTGTGTCTCCTGTCAATAAACCAGTATCATACTTAATGGACATCTTTTATTAAGAACTAGCTTCCGCCCGCGACTTCGTACGCGTAGAATAGTTACTTTGGGCTAACGCTAACTTTAACCCACGATTTCTATTATATGTATAGGTGAGTAAGTACTGGGTCTAGGTTATAAGCAAAAGCATAATTCAAAAAGTTGTGTTGCCTGCGAGTTCTATTTATTGTTGATCTTGCATTTTGTTGAGCTAATCGTGGGAACGTTCAGCGCTTATTTCCCGTTCTCGGTTCGCCAACGTTCGAGAATTCTGTGCGGCCAAACGTTGCGAACGTTTAGTGCTAGTTTCCCGTTCGCGGTTTGCTAAAGTTCGGGAATTCTGTGCGGCCAAACGTTGCGAACGTTCAGCGCTTGTTTCCTATTCGCGGTTTGATATAAAGTTAAGGAATTCTGTGACGCCAAACGTTGAGAAAGTTCAGCACTTGATTCGCTTTGTCGATTCGCCGAAATTCGAGAATTTTGTGAAGTCAAACGTTCAACACTTGTTTCTCTGGCGCGGTTTATTGGTGCATTATTTTAAAACAAATGTTATTCCCATAAGAAAGGTTATAGTGACTCAACCTTAAAATATAGATATATACTACCGCAAAGTTTTTTAGAACTTTTTAAGAGCAATCATTTCATAGCTCAATTTTTTTGTGTATTTAACAAATACACTAAAATACACACGCACGCAATGTAAGCTTACAAAAGTAATCAATTTTTCCCGTTTTTCCAACATTTTGATATAGGCTCCGGTCCTATTTATTGTAGCGTAATTTTATATAGCCTATGTTACTCGCAGATAATGTAGCTTTAGATTGGTGAAAGAATTATTAAAATGGGTGATTACAAACAAACAAACATATCTTTCCTCTTTATGACGTGATGACGCCCACTTAGCAACGGGCCGTGCAGCAGAAATCGTAATATTTTAATATCGCCATAACTTCAAAACCAAACGTCAAATTTTAATCATTCAAAGACCAAATATTATCTACATAAACTGTACTTAGTGATGAAATAATTTACTTTGATAAAATAAAAAAGCGTTTAAAAGTAGTCCAAAAAAATTTAAGATTTTTAAATAAAAAATGGTTGTTGTGTCTCACTCGACATAGATAGGTATAGTGTCTTGCGGTTTTTTTTGTAGATATTTATAAGATCTACAATTAATTAGAACATTTTATGGTTCTATCTTTTATAGATTAGGCAGCGTACGCAAAATAAGTAACTATTTTTTACACCTTGTGTCCGAAAAATCCAGATATCTTACGGAACCCTATTTTTTCCAAAATAAAACTTAGCCTATGTTACTCGTGGATAATGTAGCTGTCGAATGATGAAAGAATTTTAAAAATCGGTCCAGTAGTTTTTGAGCCTATTCATTACAAACAAACAAACAAAGTTTTCCTCTTTATAATATTAGTATAGATAAATAACTTAACTTAACTTATTTATAGATGCAACTCAAACTCCGCGCCAAAATGGAAAACAGTTGTGCCAATCTAACAACTACAAAAAAAAACAAAATTGTTAATTTGGAACCATTTAAACAAATCATCCATTCCCGATACTTTTTTGACTGAATGTATTGCAGAAGTGAGGAAGACTGCAGACATATTAAAAAATAATTAATTAAGTGTTCGTCATCATCTGCCTAGCCTTTTCCCAACAATGTTGGGGTCGGCTTCCAGTCTAACCGGATGCAGCTGAATATCAGTATTTTACATGGAGCGACTGCCTATCTGACCTCCACAACCCAGTTAGTACTGGGTAATACGATACCTCTTGGTAAGACTGGTTGTCAGACTTTCAGAACACTGACTACCTGTTACGACTGTCAAAGATCTACAAACGACAGCCGGGACCAACGGCTTAACGTGCTTTCCGAGGCACGGAGGAAACTCGGTATGTAACGGGTGGTCATCCATCCACAGACCAACCTAGGCAAACGCGGCTTAACCTATAGATCGACCCGAGCGGCTGCTATTATTTAGCCACGTTCGTACGTAAGGCTTAGTGTAGGTACCTAATGCGTGTGGAGTAAAGTGTGCAAATGAAGTGAATGGGTAATGTGAGCAGGTGAAAAAGGAGGAGAGGTAGGATGTTCTGCAAGTGTGAGGGATGATACAGTATACGAATATTAAATACTAGCTTTTGTCCGGTAACACAGTTCCCCTTGCGCCTTATTGTTTTGTAATAGCAACGCTAAGTTTTGACTTTTCTTCCCTCTTTCTCCCTCACATCCCACTTTTTAAAAAAGTCTCCTGGTTCCCAACTAACTCTGTACCAAAATTCATCAAAATCGGTGTAGCCATTAAAGCGTGAAGAAAGAGGTAACACAAACTCACTTTCGCTTTTATAATATTACTAGCTTTTGCCCGCGGCGTCGCTCGCGTTAAATTCGGGGTGCGCCTTATTGATTTGTAATAGCAACGCTAAGTTTTCCCCTTTCTCCCTCACATCCCACTTTTTTCAAAAAAATATTAGCCTATGTCCGTCTCCTGGTTCCCAACTATCTCTGTACCAAAATTCATCAAAATCGGTTTAGCCATTAAAGCGTGAAGAGGTATCAAACAAACAAATAAACAAACAAACAAACTCACTTTCGCTTTTATAATATTAGTAAGGATAAGGATAACTGTTACCCACGACTTTGTCCGCGTCTTAGCCCAAGTTCCGGAATTCTGTGAGGATAAACGTTGAGAACGTTTAGCGCTTGATTCCCGTAGTCGGTTCACCAAAGTTCGAGAACTCTGTGAGGCTAAACGTTGAGAACGTTCAGCGCTTATTCCCGTAGTCGGTTCACCAAAGTTCGAGAACTCTGTGAGGCTAAACGTTGAGAATGTTCAGCGCTTGATTCCCGTAGTCGGTTCACCAAAGTTCGAGAACTCTGTGAGGCTAAACGTTGAGAACGTTCAGCGCTTGATTCCCGTTCGCGGTTTATTAAAGTTCGGAAATTTTGTAAGGATAAACGTTCAGCGCTTGATTCCCGTTGACGGTTTGCCGAAGTTCGGAAATTTTGTAAGGATAAACGTTCAGCGCTTGCTTCCCATTGACGGTTTGCCGAAGTTCGGAAATTTTGTGAGGTAGTAGATACTGCGAACGTTCAACGATCGATTCATTAGCACGGTTTTGTTCACTGATTCCTCGTTGAGTAGCCAACCTATGCATATTTTCATTCTCTGTTTCACTGCTGCGCAAAGCTCGCAGCCGCTTTGCGGTAACAGTCTGCCGAGAAAGCTGAGTTCTTTTTCTAGGCATTATAGTGACGAAGAAAGAAAATAGGAAATGAAAACTTAACCAAACCGTAACTCGTAATAAAAAAAAAACAAACGTAAGGTTAATAATTAGGATCCTAATTATTGTTACCTGTATTTGGTACTTACGTAAACTATAAGGTTAACTAACTGTGTACTTAAACTAAAACCTAACCTAATAAGGGCTGATTTTTTAATAGTCAGATAATTTTTATCTGAGGAATAAAAATAGCAGTTTGACATATTTTCTATAGATGAGCTGTCAAACCGCCATTTTTATTCCTCAGATAAAAGTTATCTGACTATTGAATAAACAGCCCTAAGAATAATTATGTAGATGACACCTATTTACAGGTATTATCTACAATTTTTTTTTTTAATAATTGTGAAATTTATAAAAAAAAAATAGCTCATGAGGAGCTCGTGGCTAAATAATAGCAGCCGCTCGGGTCGATCTTTAGGTTAAGCCGCGCTTGCCTAGGTTGGTCTGTGGATGGGTGACCAGTGACCACCCGTTACATACCGAGTTTCCCGCGTGCCTCGGAAAGCACGTTAAGCCGTTGGTCCCGGCTGTCATTTGTAGATCTTTGACAGTCGTAACAGGTAGTCAGTGTTCCAAAAGTCTGACAACCAGTCTTACCAAGGGGTATCGTATTACCCAGTATTAACTGGTTGTGGAGGTCAGATTTTATATTTGTTAGAGTTGTTTCAACATAATAATATTATGTTGAAACAACTCTCTAACTCTCTAACAAATAATTGGTAATCATGCATTAATTTTGACCAAATTTGATTACCATAAAAACGGTTCTAGTGACTTAATCTTAAAAGATAGACATATACCGTCACGGACATTTTTTTAGATCATTTCAAGAGAAATAATTCTTTTCTACATATTTTTTTGATATCTTGAACCGTTTTCGCAGCGCACGCAACGGAAGCCCTCAAAGATGAATAATTTTCCCCGTTTTTTTCACATTTTCCATTGTTTCTTCGCTCCTATTAGTCGCAGCGTGATTTTATATAGCCTAAAGCCTTCCTCGATAAATGGTCTATTCAACACAAAAAGAATTTTTCAATTCGAACCAGTAGTTCCTGAGATTAGCGCGTTCAAACAAACAAACAAACAAACTCTTCAGCTTTATAATATTAGTATAGATTTAAAAATGAAAACAAAATTTAGACTTACAAATTGTAAGTCTAAGTTAAAATTGTAAGTTACAATTTTATTAAACTAACTAACTACATTAACTACAAATAATCGAGATTAAACTAAACATCAACCAGTGCGACTCAACAAATAAACCTTTTAATCGACATACACAACGAAACCAAAACCAATTTAGAATTTACGAAACAGGACCAATCCAAATAACCTATTATACCACCGACAAATCAAAACCAATTATTCCACGACAGTATCGAAGCGCGGCCGATACCCAACCAAATGCGTGTACCGAAACCATAGCGCGATCTATTTCGATCCCAACGCCATCTATCGAGCATAGTGACAACTCGGATTATTTATCTATACTCCGTTCGGGCATTTTCTTTGTACTAAAAGTTTTATTAAATTGATATTATTTTTTTCATACCTTTTTACTTTTTATTTACTTTTTTCCGATGAATTAAAACAATAACATGAACCGAACTCGTGTAACGATCGACACAATTGCGCAATCTATAGTACTAATAGAATTATCTATACTCCAGTTGTATTATATTATATTTTTTATACCTATTTACTATTTATTTACATTTTTCGATGAATTTTCCGATGAATTAAAACAATAACATGAACCGAAAACGTGTAATGACACGTTTGCGCGATCAACGCCATCTACTAACACAAAATTTATGACGTATAAAAGTGTATATTATTATGCAATGGCACCCAGACTGTACAATAAGTTGCACAAACAAATTAAGGAGTGCAAAAGCCATGAATTTAAAAGCCGACTATCACTATTATTGATTGACAAAGTGTATTATTCAGTTAGCGAATTTCTTAATGCCAACATTAAGAATGTTGACATATAGGTATTATTTATTTATTCTTGCTTTAATTCTAACGTTTTGTGCATGTATTTTTAATATTGACATCTAGCTGACATTTTAAATAATATAATGTAATCATTGATAATGTGTTAATTACTTTATATTGCTTTAATTCTAACGTTTTGTGCATGTATTTTTAATATTGACATCTAGCTGACATTTTAAATAATATAATGTAATCATTGATAATGTGTTAATTACTTTATATGATTTAATTTAATATTTTTGAAAAAAATTGTATGCCTAACGGCGGAACATAGATAGTTTCTGACTTCCTTTTTACCATCTATTTTTTACTTATGTTCACAAAATAAATGAATTTGAATCTATCTACGAAGCATAGGAACAGCTCGACATTAATAATACTAAATTGATGCCGACGTTTGACCAATAGATGGCGCTGTATGTCCGGAATAAATTTTATTTTTTTATTTTTTGTAATAAAAACTATCCTATGTCCTTTCTCAAGTTCCAAACTATGTCTGTACCAAATTTCACACAAATCGGTTCAGTAGTTTAGGCGTGAAGAAAAGACAGACAGACAGACAGACAGAAAGACAGACAGACAGAGTTACTTTCGCATTTATAATATTAGTTTGGATCCAACATAACAACTCTGACAAAGAAGTCTACTTTGCTAGTTCTATATTCACAAACACACGCCTTTTTACCCATTTGAAAAGGTAAAAAACTGCAAAATACTGTCAAACTGCTCTGTTTATATTCTGTTAGAGACGCGCCATGTTTTTTTTAATGGCATCTCGCTGTTCAACCTATGAGGTTGTCACCTTAACCGGACAAATGCTGTGGATGCCTCGAGAGCGAGGCCTCCAGTCAGGGCTAAAAACTTAAAAACTAAGCGACTACACGTTAGGGGCACCCCCTGTGGGATACGAGCCTTGGGGAGGACAGCAAAGGAACAGGCTGGATCTGAGTGATATTATGACGAGACGGGTGGGGCAAAGATGGAAAGAAACACAGCGCGGGACACCCACCCAAAACGCCAGCAGTTGATTCCGTGCGAGCAATGCAAGCAGGCGCGCTTGCATGCGTTCACCTTTTATACGACGGGCCTGTTGGTCTAGTGGTTAGTGGCCCTGACTGCTGAGCCGGAGGTCGTGGGTTCGATTCCCACCCAGGACAAACTTTGTGTGATGAGCATGATTGTTTGTTCTGTGTCTGGGTGTGATTTATCTATAATATGTATGTATTTATAAATTATATAAGTATGTATATCAGTTGTCTGGTTACCATAACACAAGCTCTGCTTAGCTTGGGATCAGATAGCCGTGTGTGAGTTGTCCCAAGATATTTATTTATATTTATTTATTTATCGTAATATATCTGCGCGCTTTTCAAATGTAAGTTGCTTAAGCACCAAATCAAAAATCAAATCATTTCACCTTCTGTTTCGCTTAGCTACAAAGTATAACCGGATATTATTGAATATCAGTCATATACACACATCAAAAGTATCTAGGGATCAACATATATTTTTGCAATAACTTTTCTCCTGATTGATATTAATTAAAATTTTCTTTAAGGATTCATCAAATAAAGTGTTTTCGTTTGTCACAGTAACGATAAACCAAGTCACCTTTGCATTAATAAAGAAATTTGCCATTTTCCTAATAAAGGGATTTTTGACATTTGAACCACTAACATTAAAGTTCGAAAAAAAGACTGAAATAACAGTTTTCTTTAAAATTTTACTGGGTAACTTAAACAATTAATAATCCGTGTTTCTACCGCGAACACTAACAACACAAGAACATCGGTTTGGCATACTCAAAATGAGTTCATCCAAATCACGCTGTGGAATGGCCGCCCATGTTCGTTGCAACAACAAAAAAAGGTCTTCTTGCGACTGGATACCCTCCATATTCGGCAGAGCTCTTCTCTGTAGCATATCCCATGCATGCTCAATCGGGTTCAAGTCTGGCGACTGAGCAGGCCAGGGCAGGACATTGATGTTAGCTGCGGCGAGAGTCTGTCTTACAACTCTTGCGGTGTGCGGTCGTGCATTATCATGCATTAACTGAAATAAGGGACCGATTTGCACTTGTAGAGGAACGATGACGTCTGATACAATCGTCTCAGCATAAATTTGAGCGTTGAGGTTGCCTCTGATCCAAATCAACTCAGTTCTTCCGCCGATCCAAATACCCGCCCATACCATGATGGTTCCACCACTATAAGGATGGACTTCCTGGCAGGATTTTAATCGCTGTTGGCGTCCAGGGGTTCTCCAGTGTCGTATACGTCTTGTATCCGGTCTCATACCAAAACGAGACTCATCAGAAAAGCACACGAAACGCCATTGTTCTTCTGCCCAATTTCTGTGTTCAAGAGCCCATTGATATCGAATCCTACGATTGTGCATTGCTATAGGTGGTACCCGTAGCGGTCTTCGGGAATGAAGGTTCACTTCATGCAAGCGGTTTCTGACTGTTTGGTCGCTAATTAAGTTCCCTGAAGAGTGATGAAGCCTCACGGCTAACATCATGGCGGTTATTGTTGGAGCTCTTCGAGTTAAGATTTGAATGTATCGGTCTTGTCTCCGTGTGGTGCAGCGATACCGTCCTCCATGGCGCTCAGCCACGGTACCAGTGCTTCGGTAACGTGTCCAAAGTCGACTGATAACACTCTGACTTGTATTCAGAGCTAAAGCTACAGTACGTTGCCGGGAACCAGCTTCTATCATTCCCACGGCTCTGAGCATTTCTTCCCTGCTTAAATGACATCGCCGCTCCATAATAACGTTGGTTTTAATCAGTAGTAGGGAAACAGTAGCACTAATAATGTCTTCAATGCGTTGTATGTTTTTATAGGGAAAATATTGACAGCTTATTTTCATCTTTTACTCGAATTTGATTGAGAGTTCCTGATTCAAATTATGAAATGCACCAAAAAGGATCCATATAAATTTATAAAATCATAAATTTATTACAAAGCCACATCTCAATCTCAAGAAATCCGCATAAAAATGCTTGATCCCTAGACACTTTTGATGTGTGTATATGGATTAGCTGGACAGCAAATAGCTCACCCTTTTTTGCGGATGGAAAATCATCAAATAACTTGCCCCGCTCTGGGTGAGGAGTGCCAGATTTGTACTGACTAAAACCCACCTATGTTCTTTCTATTGCCCTTTACGTTCCGGGGCCGCGGTATCTCTTTCCAACCCGCAACCACAGCAGACGATGGCCCTGGCAGGCCCCTCTGCTTAGCTGACATCTCTTTGTAGGCGCGCGAAGAACACTACTGCGCCGTCGACACGGCCTGTCTTCAGTAGACCAACGGACGGTGAGCTACCCATTGCTCGTCCACAGGCCCGCATCTACGGTGGCCGAGAGTCGTCTCGCGGCGCCTGACGCCCGGGGCGTCTCCCGCGAAATGGCTCGCCCTTATTCCTATACCAGCCTATTACAATCCCGGTGTTGTGCAAAGGCCTCTGTTCAATCAAGAGGCACGATGCTTTCCGTCACCGATGTCTGTGATATCCAAGATAAAATTGGAAAGTTTATGATCATCATTTTCCTATCCTTCTCCCATTTTATTTGGGGTCGGCGCAACACGTATCTTCTTCCATTCTCCCCTATCAGACGACACGGCATCATTTACTCCATTTAAACTTAGAAAGTACATATGAATTGAAAAAGTCACACTGGTACTTGCTCAGATTTGAACCCACAACCTCATACATAAGAAACCAAGCCTTAACAACAAAATCAAAGCTCTTACATATGTCTTAAATATACCGGGTGAAATATAAGTGTACCATTTAACGTACCTACACCTGTGCTTAGTCTTTCGGGAATTACAGGTAAGATGTTGGAAAATCTCAAGTCGCTGTTGCTGTTACAAAAGGAAATAGGCCTTCTCAGCAGTGGGTGGAACAAGTCCTGTGAATGATTAATGTTCACACCATCACAAAGAATAAGGAAAAGTCAGAGCCACCATTAATGTGATGTCACAGGTCATTAATCAATACATTCGCTGACTGGACTCGTAATGAGCTTGATTTGTGTGTTAGATGGTGATGGGTTTTGTGTAGCTAAAGAAATGAATGAATCTGTTTCGAATCTTCTTTTTCTTGTGTCGATGTTAATCTAAATTGTATTCGTTTTGAATGGTAATGGTATAGTAATGCTTACCTACTTTCTACACAAAAAAGAAAGAAAGAAAATAAGATTATTTGGCACACGCCACGCCAAGTGCACACAATGTTAAACAAAGAAACAGCGAAATAAAATTTTAAATAAAAACACTAACAGCAAACACAGCCAGTTTCTAGAGATTTTAAATATACCAATCGATAGACAAGTAACATTGAATTCCACACTAAGACGTAATTTTTCACACCAAGAAAAACTCATTTTTGGTGGAGTACAAAATTCATAGTTGGCCACTTCGTGAACGGTTGCTTTACACCTTGATGTTTATCTGTAAGTTCATCTATAGGCCAAAGTTGCCTGTTACTTAATTTATGTTTGGTTGTTTTTGCTACTCACCTTCATAAACACGACAGACATACTTTCATATATGTATCCTTACCGATATAGCCTCCTGAACTATTAGCAACTAAAAAAAACCTAAAACAAAAACTACAAAATATCCGTAGTATATAAAAACATCTTCACATTATATACTCCCGTAATACAGTGTATGTTGTGAATAAGGCTTAAATTACTAAAGCAATAAGGATGGCGACACGCCAGGCTGAATAAACGGAGAAGCTGAAGTGAAAATGAAACAGTGTTCTTAGGGTTGCCACGAAAAGTAAGAATCTCAAAAAGTATTATAGGCTTAAAAGAGTACCTCTTGGACACTGCTCTTAATGTTAGGAGGTTCCCTTATCTAGAGCCCTGACTGCCGGTAGCTTGGACCCAGTTCCCGATACCGGTGGGTCATTATTTTTTGAATTTTTAAATGCTTTTTTTTGTTTTTATTAGTTTTGGATAGAGAAATAAATAAAAATATTAAAATAAAATGTATGTAAATTGCTGCTGCGCCGCGTGTCGCGGGTTCGATCCCCACACGGAACAAATATTTGTATGACCCACAGATAGTTGTTCTGGGTCTGGCTGTTTGTGTATGTGAGTTTATTGTTTGTAAACGCACCTTTGATACAGGAAAAATCCGTAGTGTGGGGTAACGTTTTATAAAAAAAAGAAAAATAAAAGAAACCAGACTTACATTTGGTCAACTGCGATCAATCAATTTTCTAGTTGGTACGCGACATTTTAAAAAAGCGCAATTCAAGACTCTATGACTGCTGCTTAAAATTCCTGTCGAAAGACCCAATAATACCCAGCCCGGCAATCGAAATGAGGACCTCTTGCTCTGCAGTTTCGTCTGCGACCACCGGACCAACGAAGCTGAATGCATCGCAACGATTTATCTAAAAGATACCTACCCATGAATATAATTTTATTACAATTAATTTAATAATATCTGCGTGACAGCCCTACGCCTTAATATTCGTCTGAGCTCACAGCCGTCTTCGCGCCGACAGGTAACGGGCAAAAAACTTTTTTTTTTTTCAAAAGGTTTTCTTCTAAAGAAGTCATTCAACTTTCTAAAAATTTTAACTACAAGAAAATATTATCTGTAGTGATCGTAACAGATACCGTTGAGCATGTGGTTTTAGGTTTGATTCCTTGTCAGGAAATGTTTTATAAGATTTTTTTATCAGGAATTTCTGAGCCAGAATGTCGGCTACGGGATCTGGATTTGTGCTAAGTTGGTAGCAATAGCCCTATAACAGGGTGTTTAAAATAATCTAGACACATGTGGGTGTTCTGTGGTACACTTCTGCTTTACCCCTCACTGATTACAGGCGTGGTGTGTGATGTTTAGTTGCGGTATAAGATTGAAACATTCTTCATTGGTGCTCCGCTCCTATTGGCTATCTAAAATATTTTTTTTCAAATCGTACCAGTAGTTCCTGAGATTAGCGCGTTCAAGCAAACAAACAAACAGACTCTTCAGCTTTATATATTATTTGTATAGATTAAGGACAGGAGAATTATGAAGCAAGATTAATTATTAGCAAAAGGTCATTAAGTTTAAAATTAACTGTCACTCACAATAGTGGCTAATATAATTTCAACACCAACTTTCCTAATAAGCTGTAATCTAATTTCAACCCTAACCCTAAAAGTTTGAACCACGAAGTTAGTTTGAACCGCTTAGAACCGGTCTAAACCGCTTTTCGGTGGTTATTAACGCCGTAAGCGCATGACGCGGAAGCGATACTTAATAAAGACAGAGGATTTTATTCGTTTTTGGTTATTATTTCAGTATGAATATTAGACTGAATGTTCCTCAAGATTTTCAATACGCAACAATATTTGATTACAAAAACATCATAACGTCACTCCCGTAATATGACGGGTTAGGTTAGACCAAAAATCCAGACTATGTGTCTGCCACTGAGAAGTTTCTGATGGAAAAAACTTGAGGAGTGTCAAGGGACACCCAGATGGAACGAAGTTATTATTTATTAAGTACAAAAACCTGATACACTCAACAAAAATAATCGTCGCGACACCACACTGTTCAATGCGAAATAGAATGACGAAACGAAAATAACTGGCTTGCTCTCTACGAGAGAGAGAGAGAGAGAAACACGCGCACGCCGCACGGCTTACAACTATAACAAAAAGTGTCGTTACAACTTTTGGTCTTAATTTTTCCGTCTAGTAGTAGTCCTTTCGCTACACGCGATAAGGAACTTCGTTTCAAAATCCAATAACACTTTGTCCGAACCGGGATTGTACCCAGGACCTCATGCTACGGTGTCGCAATTGTGATCACTAGACCAATGATGCAGTCTGACAAACAACACACTCCCTGACCCGCTGTGTCTGTGGAATGGCAAGCTAAGGTATGTTACAGAGACAGCTGTTATTGTTCCCCCGACCTTTGCTCGGGCCAGCCCGTGACGTTGAGACTGTACAGGTAATAGGCAAAAGGAGGAATTTATAACTAAACCAGCTTTTACCCGCGGCTTAGCTCGCGTTTAATTCGGGGTAACACAGTTCCCCTTTCCTGATTTGCAGGTACCTGCTACTTGTAGTTTTTGCCTTAGCTCCTTATTTTGTTGTAATAGCAAAGCTAAGTTTTCTTTTTTTTGCCTCCTTCTCCCTCGTTTCTCACTTTGAAAAAAAAAGTTAGCTTATGTCCGTCTCCAGGGTCCCAACTATCTCTGTACCAAAATTCATCAAAATCAGTTAGGCGTGAAGACGTAACAAACAAACTCACTTTCGCTTCCTCCTTGTTCTGATCCAGCGTGCCCCTTGCCGTCCTCTCCGTGTCACCGTGAGTTCATACCCCACAGGGGGCGCCCTTAGCTGTAGTCACTCTATAAGCCCCTAGATCCTTACACTCATAATAGTTTGATTAAGCAGACAATCTCCTAGACCTACGAGATACCGTTCACAAAAATCCGATCAAGATATTTTTTTTGTGTTGAATAAATTCAGTAATTGGTATCGATACTTCCACGCGTTCCCGAGATAAAACGGCCTTGACAGAGAGACAGAAGGACAATAAAATGATCCTATAAAGGATCCGTCTTCCGGGGTTGCGGGTTGTTCGAAAGAGATACCGCGGTCCCGGAACGTAAAGGGCAATAGAAGGAACACGGGTGGGTTTTAGTCAGTAAAAGTCTGATACTCCGGGGGAAGTTATTTGATGATCTCCCACACCCAAAAAAAAAGGAATGGGTCTAAAAATTGGTATGCGGACTATTTGTCACTAACAAAAACATCGTGCACATTTTTTTTTGAAATCTGCCCCAGCCCCTTAAAAGAGGGGGTGTAATTTTATATGGGCCTTTTCGCAGTTTTCAAGGTAGGAAGCTAAAAATCGGTACACACACTCTTTGTTACCAACTAAAAATACCTGCAAATCAGGAAAGGGGAACTGTGTTACCCCGAATTTAACGCGAATAAAGCCGCGGGCAAAAGCTAGTAATGCTATAAAAGTTCCTTCTTTTTCCTTTCGCGGTACGAAACCTGAAAAATCTGTCAGTTCTTGAACACAGTTCTGATGAGTTAACTTCGCTGAGTTTTACTATTGAAAAGTGGTCTAAAAGCCGACTTTCCCACTCTTCTAGCTAAATAATTTTCCAACTAATGACTACTTGTCTCGAACATCTGGTTCAATTCTACGACTCACCGAATCGCAGCAATCGGAAAGAGTTGCATTGACGTCTGTTGGGTATGTATTTGATTAATTGTTTAATTACAAGTTATTTTGAGATATTTGGTTAAAAGAAGTGAGATTTAAATAACCCATTATCACTTTTTTCACGACCTGGGAGTCGAACCTAGGACTCCGTGCGCAGCAGTCACAGTTATTGGGTTTTTTTCCAACAGTTTTTTTTTTTGTGTTAGAAATGGAGTCTAGATTTGTGCTAAAAGCAATAAGCTCGCTACCCCATATTAAATGGGACTTAAATATAACTGGCTAAATTTTAGTGTACTATTAGGTACACTGCTTCACCCTCGGAAGATTGTTAGCGTGATGTTATGTGAAGGCGCGTAATCCTTACTAATATTATAAAAGTGAAAGTGAGTTTGACGCCTACGTTTGATCTTCACGCATAAATGGCTAAACAGATTTTGATGAATTTTGACCCTGGAGACGGACATAGGCTATTTTTTTTTAAAGTGATGAGGGAGAAAGAGGGAAAAAAAAGGAAAACTTAGCTTTGCTATACAATAAATAAGGCGCAAGGGCAAAAACTACAGGTAGCAGGTACCTGCAAATCAGGAAAGGGGAACTGTGTTACCCCGAATTTAAAGCGAGCGAAGCCGCGTGTAAAATCTAGTCCATTAATAAGCTGGAAACCCGAAAAAATGCAGGTGTGTGACAAAATAACTATGTTTTTTTACTGCGGGTAATACTACCTTTGTTTTTAATTTTTTTTTCGTCCTGAGATTTTTTTTCACATATTTTGTCGTTTTGAAAAAATCTTCAACAATCTATCCTCAGGAGTGAAATACGTTGTAAAATAATAACATTAACGAAACGTTCACCAGTTTGCACAGCAATTTGTTTTATTTTTAAGTGCAATAAAGGGAATAGTCGGCTTTTTTTCTTCAAACCTTTTCCCGCCATAATGCTTTTAATGAATCTGTGGGGACATGTCATCCAGACTAAAAACGTTCGGAGTTCAAATGCAGTTGACATAAACAATTTAAATTTTATTTGAATTTTATCTTCCAATATGTGACAACCAGTGACATGACGCTTTGAAAATGTGAGGCTCGTATTTTGAGACAGCCCAGACTGGTGTTACATTCAAGTGTTGAGATGTCAGCACTTATACTGATGTTAGCTGTACATACCTATTAGTATTTTGTAACAAAGGTTCGAAACTTCATGGTTGGTATTTCATTACAGATGAAAATATTTTGTGATGGTTTTTGGAACAAAGTTCCTTTACCGTGCGTTGCGAGACGGAAAAAATTAAAAACCAAAATTTATAACGACACTTTTTGCCTAAGACCAAAAGTTGTAACGACACTTTTTGCTATAGTTGTAACCCGTGCGGCGTGCGCGTGTTTCTCTGTCTGTGTGTGTGTGTCTCTCTCTCATAGAAAGCAAGCCAGTTGTTTTCGTTTCGTCTTTCTGTTTCGCATTGAACAGTGTGGTGTCGCGACGATTATTTTTGTTGAGTGTATACAGGTTTCTTGTACATAATAAATAATAACTTGGTTCCATTCGGGTGTCCCTTGACACCTCTCATGTTTTATTTATTATTAAAACAAAATCGTGCCATGTATGTGTGTGTGCTGTGCTACAAATGCACACGCCATTAACCCAGTACAGTTACAGGTAAACATACAAAAGTTACCGTATCTATTATTTTTTGCGGATGGGAAATAATCAAATAACTTCTCCCGCTCTGCACGGAGTGGGGTGGAGTGTCAGACTTGTACTGACTAAAACCCATCCATGTCCCCTCTGTCCCTTTTTGTAACTGCTCTGTTAGTTTCGCGGTCGTAACCGTGGGAAGCAAGGAGTCCTGGGTTCAATACCCGGGTCGGCGAATTTCACAGTAGTAGCCCGGAGTTAGCAAGTTGATAAGATACTCCTGTGCATCAAAAAGAACACTAAGCCTTTGGTCCTACGCCTGGCTAATCTCCACCGAGACCAAAAACGGTTAGGAGGACTATATATATTTTTAAGCTAGTGTATAGCTTCTATCGCGGGCCTTGAGCGCGGGGACCGAATCCAGAAATTCCGTAACGAAAAAAAACCTGACGCTCCCCACTCCGACGGGCACGGAGGTGTGGCTTGAAGGCCGTGCATTGTCTAACGTCGTTTACACAATACGGTCAGTTATTTCAATCCCGATTCTAATGTTCTAATAGCGTGTTTGGTAGAGAATCGTATAGTCAATCGACATTACGCTGGATCAAACCCAAGGTCTTGTTTTTCTTTTTGCGACTTCTTTTCATTGGAAGTACTTTTTAAATATTATATTTAGTTTTTTATTTTTTTATTTATTGTCTAAGTTGATAAAAAAATGTTTCTTTTTGCGACTTCTTTTCATTGGAAGTACTTTTTAAATATTTTATTTAGATTGTTTTTATTTATTGCATAAGTTGATAAAAAATGCTATGCAATAGCTTTACCGCGGCAGTCCCCGAGTGCCACACGTATTTTTTATATATGTTTTAATCGAACCCTGGACCTTATTCTCAACAGCCACTTCCAACCACTAGAACTAAACATGTTAAGAAAATTCAAAAACTACAACAAAACCTTATTTCTAAATCAATGAAGAACTTAATAGGTCATGTCAGTAAAGGATTTGATCTTGTAATAAATTATTGATCCCAATTAAATCAGACACTGCCCTCATTTATGTTACCCCTTTGATTGAACATGACAGGGGCGGGTTCCGTTCCTAAATTAATATTACCGAACTAATTAAAGCTTAATTTCCGTTTTCATTGACTTTAAACGACACGTAGTGGGGGTTGTTCGAAAGAGATACCGCGGCCCTGGAACATAAACGGCAAAAGAAGGAACATGGGTGGGTTTTAGTCAGTGCAAGTTGACACTCCCCCCTGCTCCGCCCAAAGCAGGGGAAGTTATTTGATGATTTCCCATCCGCAGAGAAAAAAAAAGGTTAGAGGCTGAGTGTACAGAGATTAGAAAATCACCGCTACCGCACTTGTGTAATTACTTTTATCACAACTGCGTTAACAGTCACCAAAAGAGATATAAAATAACCAGGCTAGTCAGGTACAGTTATATTTTTTAACCGATTTCAAAAAGGAGGAGGATCTCAATTCGTCGGTATCTAATTTTTTTATTTATTTATGCATGTTCACCGATTACTCAAAGACGCCTGGACCGATTTGCAATTTTTTGTTTGTTTGTTGTGTACTTTCGTGGTTCCACATCAATTTTATTTATATTGCTTAAGTAGTTTATGGGTTATCGTCTATATACCTATTTTTTTCTCTATGTCTATATGGATGATTTTCTAAGAAACCAATGGACGTTTTCAACTTAAAATTTTGTTTTCTATCAAATAAATTTAACTTTATTCAAAAACATTCCTTTATAAGATTAACGATTACAACTGTATTTGTTAACTCTTGTTACCTACTTATTTCTTTTGCTGACTGTACAAAACGGTAAAGAAATACCATAGACAACAACCGGAATGTTCTAGATTCAAAAATTCGAGAAAATTACGTGACATATACCAATTTAAAATGGGCCCGCGTAATAGGCTATATAGTGATGCCCATTTACTACCACAGTCGTTACTTTTGTTGGGTATCTTGCAAGTCAACCAATGAGGTTGTTAGTCGCTCAACCGGACTATCCCGTGGTGGTTGCCTTGAGAGTAAGGCCTCCAGCCAGGGGCAAAAACTTATAAACTAAGCGACTACTAGGGGAACCCCCTGCGGGGACTAGCCTCGGCTTAGGGCGTCGCTGACGGAGGATAGCAAAAGGACTTGCTAGATCTGAGTTCTCCCCACACGTCACAACACTCGCGTACGCCTTACTATAGCTGGCGCCCGCGGCTTTGCGTCATATCGAAAGAAAAGTATCTTATGTGTTTCAGACCATACCTAATCAACCTCTGTGCCAAATTTCATCAATATCCGTTCAGCCGTTTTGACGTGAAAGAGTAACAAACATATATACATCCACACATCCATCCAACCATCCATCCTTACAAACATTCGCATTTATAATATTAAGTAGGATATTTTCCTCCTGACTACAGTCGCGTCGACAGACACGACTTGCACTAACACGTGCCATAGTCCAGCCAACTACTTTCATTTTGTTTGTCCTTACTCCCATAACGTGTCAATTGGGTGTGTTACCCGTAACCAAACGGCTTAAACTACAGTTAGCGTTACGTTAGCCGTTTTGTTTTATATAAAACTCTCGGAAAATCGGAACTTTGCACGAGAATTTATTACTGGGATGACAAAGTACATCTTTTTTTGGGTATGGTATATACCCTCCATAATCTAAAGACATTATGGAGGATATGTCAAAATCATCCATGTTCCTTCATTTGCCCTACGTGTTCTTTCGAACAACCCGCAGCCCCGGGACAAAGTACCCTGGGTCTTATAACATACCAACAGCACAACTTCTACATGTTTAATATTAACAATTCTATTTTTAACCTCGCCCCATACTAGCTATTTCTTCTGTATCGTGTGTGCTTTTTACAAACATTTAAACTCATACACTAATAGCCAGACGTGGATCAACTACCTTCAGACCAAACAAATTTATTTATGTTTCGTGCGGCAATCGAATCTGTGACACACAGCACTGCAGTCTGTCGCTCAGCCATTGCACAAGCATTGCTAACAACTTGCCTAAAGTTCTCCAAAAACTTCACCAAAAAATACACTTTTAATAAATCTTCATGATACAGTCACGTAGGCGTAGGTACTAATAAGCTGTCAATCACTGCAAATATTTGATTACATTTCGATACCAAATAATGTGACAATTTGATGAAGACTGATGATGAACGGAGCAAGGGACGTTTGTCCTCGACAATATTAATAAGACCTTTCAAATAAATGATTCTTTAAAATAAAAGTGAAAAAAAAATAAACCTAGCTAAAAGATTACAAAGATCAGTGTACAGACGACGACAGGTCAACCTATATTAAACTAATATAACCTGATCTCTGTGCTACGAATGGCACACCGTAGTAGAGAGATCAGTTTAAAATGGTTTTGTGTAGCTTGATGTGCCGTCATCGGTACATTGGCTCCATACTGGGCTAACCTACAGCTTGTTTTTTTTTACAGTTGGGAAACCATAAAATAACCCAAGGGAGTGTCAGACTTCGACTTTGTTCCTTCTTTGTTTATCGTTTAATATTTTGTGTGTGTAGGTACTTGAGGCAAGCGCCAAATAGATAAGTCTTTCTTTCTTTTTGCTCTTTATCTTTCGGGGCTCTTATATTCTTTCGAACAACCCGCATCCCAGGCAGGCAGTGGACCTGACAGGCCGCTCTGCTTTGGCTGGCTGCAATGTTTTATGGCTATGTTTATACAAAGACTCTGAATACTGAGAAATTTCTAATTGACAGACCTCATGCCCTGCAGTTGCGCTTACCACTAGACCAACAAGGAGAAATTTTCCACCCTGTTCTTCATAACTCAATTAGTACATTCCTGGATAGACAAGTGTTAGCGTCTATAATAAAGAAAGGTTTTCGATTTATTAACATGCAACATTGAACGTCGATAATACCACTATATTATCAATTGGCAACACTCAAAGTGCCTCTGACTGGTTGATTCAACCAATCACAGGAACGCGCCAATTTCAATTTTGAAATGGCGGTAATTGGATATTACGAACGATAACAGCCCGTGAGCCCGGCTAAATCGTCAGTCGTTTTCAGAGATACTCCTAGTGAACATCTTCTAAAATAAGTTATGAAGTGTGTCAATGAAACCTAAGGTAATATGTTATTATTCTATGATGTATTATGCGTATCTAAATGTTATAAAAGGTTATAATGTGTGACTTGCAATAAAAGTGTTTTTATTTAATCATTTATGGAGTTTTTCCTTACACAAGTATGCAGCACTTCATCAAAGCTTGAACCCATCTTCAAAATTGCCAGCAATAAAAAATCTTTTGTCAACAACTCGAACCTCCGTTTAAACGTCGTACCTGAATTAATTGCATAAAACTTTATCGTTGAAAATGCGATGGTGAAAAAACTTTTTCGATTCAAAACAGATCTTAACTTTTGTCTTATTCCTTTAACTTATGGAAGGAGGCATTCTTGCTTTTTTTCTTAAGTTATGCCTTTTTGCAGGGTTATTTATGATGGCTAAACTAAAATTATGTTATGTTTTTTTTTATGATGTTTTGTATGTTATCCCTGGAGGCCAACAAAGGAGTACAACCTTATTCTGGTACAAATTGCAATTTTTCATTTACTTCATCTCATATGCCTAGCCTCTTTCTTAAATTAATTGCCAGTCTAACCGGATGCAGTTAAATACCAGTAGTTTTAGATGGAGGGACTGCCTATCTGACCTCCACAACCCAGTTAATACTGGGTAATACGATACCCATTGGTAAGACTGTTTGTCAGACTTTCGGAACACTGACTATCTGTAACGAATGTCAAAGATCTACAAATGACAGCCGGAACCAACGGCTTAACGTGGTTTCCGAGGCACGGAAGAAACTCGGTATGTAACGGGTGTTCACCCATTCACAGATCAACCTTGGCAAGTGGGGCTTAAAGTTAAGAATAGACCCTAGCGGCTGTTATTATTACTGCATGATTTTTTTTTTAAACATCGAAAATTATAGAAAAAACAACACAAGCAAAGCCTATTATAGCAACTTGTGAACTTTAAAATTTTAGTTAAACATTAGGTAACGCCTCAAACAGTGCCGTTGTGTTAAACCGTGAACATTTGATACAACATTTGACGGGCCTGTTGGTCTAGTGGTTAGTGGCCCTGACTGCTGAGCCGGAGGTCGTGGGTTCGATTCCCACCCAGGACAAACTTTGTGTGATGAGCATGATTGTTTGTTCTGTGTCTGGGTGTTTTATCAATAATATGTATGTATTTATAAATTATATAAGTATGTATATCAGTTGTCTGGTTACCATAACACAAGCTCTGCTTAGCTTGGGATCAGATAGCCGTGTGTGAGTTGTCCCAAGATATTATTATAACTGGCAAAGCTTCAATAGTGAATATACTTTAGTTTAGTTTAGGTTCAGGTGTCATTGTTTTTTTAATTGTGGTTAGTGTTTTAGCTGGTATCAGAGCTTTTATGTCACCCACAATTATGTTTATTTTGCAAGTAGGTTTTTACAAACACTTTTACAAGTAGTTTTTTTTTACAGAAAAGAACTTAATGAGGCCTTTATGTTTCGTACCCGACTATTCTGAAAGCAGCCAAAACAAACGCAGAGGTCATAGACTCTTTTAAGGTCCAGTCAAATCATTAATATTTCTCCTGCTCTGGTCCTCCACGAAAGGAACATGGATGAGTTTTAGTCAGTAAAAGTCAGACAGTTCCCCCCGCTCCACCCAGAGTGGAAGTTATTTGAGGATTTCCTATTCGCTAAAAACTGGACCTATCCTGTTCCAGGTAAAATCAAAAACTCAAGGCAAGCTTTTTTGTTTCCCACGCCTGGGCTGGGCAAAGGCCTCCTCTTCCTCTTTCCAACCCTCTCTATCTTGTGCAGTCTCTTGCCATGTTTGATACGGTTCAGATCTGATGGCAACACGGTTGGCGTAGTGGCAAGTTAGTTTTGGTGTAAGCCACACATCCCAAAGCCAATCGGGCACAAATCTTAAGGCCCACTGAGAAAATCTTGCTGGAAAAACTCAATAACACCTTATGTGACCGGGAATCAAGACCAACCAGGCAGTCTAACCTTTCACCATTATTAATGACTTCCTAAATGAGGCAGGTGGAGGCTTCCATAAGTTCCACTTTCCATTACAATTCAACACAACCCTGGGTGCCCCCCCCCCCCCGCCCTCTTTAGATCCCCAAATATATTCAACAAAACTATACTAACTAGAGGTTCCTTACAATTTACAATGTTTGGTCCAAAATAGTCACCCACACCACAGTAGATAAATGTAAACGCAGTAATTCAACTAGCTGTTGGGTTGAAACTGCGAATCAGCAAGGTGGTTAGGTAGGACGCATTCAGATCGTGTGAAGAAACAGTCTTCTTAGTGTGGCTAGTAGGAGCTGGATGTGAGTTACCAAGAATCGCTGAGTGGCGTGCAGTTGAGAAGGCTTCTCTCTGATTAAATAAATTACACAAAATAACACGCATAACTGGGTTCAAACCAACGGCAACTGAGCCACCACTGTGACACGTGGGTTTAGATTTCTAAAACAAAAAGCCTAAGCAAATAAATGAATACTCTATTCTATTCCTACTTGGTTTACTGGTATCTGTACCTTTATACTGTGCCGCTAAAGGACGGTGCCCAAAACAGTTTGTCAAGAAAATAAAGCGATCTCACGTAGGTCTATCTACGCCGATGTATTGCGGTACACTGTACACCCATTTTCTGTGATTAATTAATCAGTGCAGACCTACGAACTATAGTTAAGTTCGTTTGATTTCTAGTATCTTGGACACAAACTTTCTTCAAGAAACGTTTTATGTGCAAGTCTTCGTTAGTGACGGTTTGACAAGATCTGGTTTTTCAGAGAAAAACGGCAGGACCAAGATGTCTTTTGCCAAATCCAAACAGTTGTTTGTGAACGCTCCCACGATACAGGAGAAATTCCTAGTGTGGGGTAGCGTTTTAAAAAGCAATAAATTGATTTACGTATAATTTAATAAAATATAGTTAATGTTGTATTGCATTTTTTTTGCATATAACTTTATGTTTCGTCATCAAAACCCTTTATAGCAAGTTTGATGATAATCACATTTACCGAAAAAGCCATATCCAGCATGTACTATCCATAATTACAACTTATTTCAAAACTATTCCCAGATGAATTTTAAAGGACATTTACCTTACGTAACCGATACCTATCTTACTGCCAACGACTCGTTGTTACCAAGAACGATTCACTCGTTCACATGTTATATCTGGCTGCAAAACAGATAGATATTAAGAAGGTCATGTCTATCTACTAAACGAAAACTTATCCAGACAATAATGATCAATCATTTTAGCTATAATGACCAATCTAATAATTTTTCGAGACCAAATATCACACAATATTAAAAAAGTGTATTCTTAAAAGTGTGTCCGTGGAGTTTCTTGCCAATTCTTCTCCATAAAATCAAAATCAAAAGTCACTTATTTAAATAAGACTAATAATCAGTACTTTTTGAACGTCACATTACAAGAGACGGTCCCACAAAAACGCCCTGCCCTTCGCCACTTTTTAGTGTGACACTTCATAGAGATCTACGCTTTGGAAGGGGCAACTTCAGTACTTTCACAGTTATTATAACTTCATTTTATTTTATTGTTGTTTTGACAGTTGAAAAGTGTTGCCGGCCTACTTGACACACGACCAATTTCCAAACGAAAATATCAAAACACTTAGTTGACGCTCACCGTGATTGAAGAGCTGGCTTTTACCTTCACCAGGCTAAGCGTTGCTAAAAAACGTGGCAATGCGGCCAGTCTCTTGGGGACATTACCAGCTGTACGAGTTGAGGAGGTTTCATTTCTTGTAAATGTCATCTCGCAGTTCAACCTAGAAGATTGTTCAACCAGGTAATTCTTGTGGATGCCTTGAAGTTGAAGCCTCCAGCCAGCGCCAAAATCTTACAAATTAAGCGACTAAACGCTAAGGGCGCCTATGGAGTAGGAGCCTTGGCTTAGGACGTAATTGAGGACTAACCCGGAGTCCGGTAACCCAGGAGTAAATGATGCTGTGACGTCTGATAGGGGAGAATGGAATAAGAAAACGTGTTGCGCCGACCCCAAATAGAATGGGACAAGGGCAGAGAAATGATGTACTCTGATAACCCAGGTACTCTCCGGCGCTGCTGGCCCTTCTCGTGGAACTGGGGTGGATCAAATGATATTCCCACCCGTACGCAAAATACGCACCTTGAACGTGGTGTTGTGGACATCAGCCTATTACACAATACAAATAGTACACCCACATTTTGCCAAGTCCCATAGGGGTGATGGCCGTGGGTGCTACTAAGAAGTTCGTTGTGTAGGTTAAGATTCGATTTCCTTTGGCAAGTAGGTGTACCAGTTAAACAAGCGTCTGTCTTTGATGGTGTTTATTGGGAACTAAACTTAAAATTATCGGTACATCATATAAAATATGGTCGGCGGCTGGCTTCCTACTTATTTAAATGAATGTGGACTGTATTCATAAATTTATACGTATTAAAATTCTTCAACATACATGGTTCAACCTTGAAATCTAACCAAGGACACTATGCTTAGCAGTTTAGCGTCACGAATATACCTTCTGCACTATTCTACAACTAGACTTAAATTGTTTGAAAACTTATTTGATTTATCTTCAACCCCTTTGGATAAAGGGTTCAAAATAGATATTGTTAGCTTGTTAGGAATCCCACAAATTGGACGTGTGAGTAATGGTTTTGATTTTCGAAATAGACGCTTATGGATTAGTTCGGGTGTTTATGGTTTCAGGAAGCTTGAATGTAGTTTCATATGTAGGAAGATTTCATCAATGATAGGGACCAATTATAACTTAAGTGATTTTAGTTAATCCTACTAGTTTCCTACTATAATCCTTACTAATATTAGAAAGCGAAAGTGAGTTTGTTTGTTTGTTTGTTACCTCTTCACGCTTTAATGGCTAAACCGATTTTGATGAATTTTAGTACAGAGATAGTTGGGAACCAGAAGACGGGCATATTTTTATAAAAAAATTGGGATATGAGGGAGTTAGAGGGATGAAAAGGGAAAACTTAGCTGCTATTACAAATCAATAAGGCGCTAGGGCAAAAACTGCAGGTAGCAGGTACCTGCAAATCAGGAAAGGGGAACTGTGTTACCCCGAATTTAACGCAAGCGAAGCCGCGGGCAAAAGCTAGTAATATTATAAATGCGAAAGTTTGTGAGTATGGATGTATGTTTGATACTTTTTCACGAAAAAGCTACAGAACCGATCTTGATGAAATTTGGCACAGAGGTAGATTATAGTCTGGAATAACACAACACATAGGACACTTTTTTATCATCACGCGGGCAAAGCTGCGGGCGCAAGCTAGTACAAGATAAAACATGAAATTCTACTTGTGCCCACTATTTTAGCATATTTCCAGGTTTAGGATATGACACTAATATTATAAAATTTGTATGTCTATGTTTGTTGCTCCTTTACACTGAAACAGCTGGAACAATTTGTATGTAGTAGAAAGCTAAGACTCAATTTTTTGCGGATGGGAAATCATCAAATAACTTCCCCCGGTCTGGGCGTAGCGGGAGGGAGTGTCAGACTTTTACTGGCTAAAACCACCCATGTTTCTTCTTTTGCCCTTTATGTTCTGGGGCCGCGGTATCTTTTTCGAACAACCCGCAACCCCGGCTGCATGGCTTATACTCTGGGTTAACATTTGTGCAGTTTTTATCAAGGTCAACGAGGGTGAAACCGCGGGGCGCAGGTTGTTGACGTTAACCGAAAATGCTGTTTGTTTTAATACTAGCTTCCGCCCCCGACTTCGTCCGCGTGACATAGTTCCTTTGGGCTAACGCTAACTTTAATCCACGTCAAGATCGAAAAAAAAAATATCTTTCTCACCCCTTTTCTTCCCTCTTTCTCCCCCTTTTCTCAATTTTCTGTCTCCAGGGTCCCAACTATCTCTGTATCAAAATTCTTCAAAATCGGTTTGGCCATTTGGGCGTGAAGACGTAACAAACAAAGAAACTCACTTTCGCTTTTAAAATATTAAAGTAAGGATTTAGAGTTTCTCATATTTTTACGTCTAAAAGGGCCCAACAGATTTGGATGGAAATTGGAATACGACTAGTTCAAGTTACAAGACCAGAAATTTGGCCCAGGGGGCTTAGACAAAGTAACAATTTAAAAACGATAACGAAGTTAGAAATCGTTATCGCTCAGCAGTCACTAATACATTTTCAACTTTTTCGCGCGTTTAATAAAGTTGAAAATCTATTGACGTTTACATATCGTTTTTGTTTTTTTCGCTCAGCAGTCTTTAAGAGATTTTTAACTTTATGCACTAGGGTATAAAGTTGAAAATGTATTAGTGACTGCTGAGCGATAACGATTTCTAACTTCGTTATCGTTTTTAAATTGTTACTTTGTCTAAGCCCCCTGGTCTATTTGGCGCAGCCGTGAGACACACAATATTAGCTTTTTACCCGACTGCGCACCGCAAAGGAGGGTTATTTTTGTAGTGTTTTTTTTTTAAATTCTGTTTCGTTTGTATAATCTCTAATAAACATGTTTTGTTTCTTCTTTCTTACTTTTTAGGGAGCATTCAAGTATTACGTAACGCAATTTTTGAAGATTTTAGACTCCCCCCCCCCCTTGCAACGCACCGTAACGTTTTTCTGTACCCCCTCTCCCCCTCTCTAAACGTTACGTAACACTCAAGTGACCATTTTACCCTAAAGGCGCTTAAAGTTATGTTATAGTTTTTGTCCTTGGTATAGTTTTAATTTAACAGCTGATTATACAAATCTCCCTCTTTTGAGGACATTGCAGTATAACTTTAATAATACCGACTAGAGCAATGTGCTTCTGCATAAACTGAAACGAAAACATACTGACAACGAAAACAACATTAAATGACGTTCAATTCAATCTAGGGATTCCCGGTGAAATATAAACGAAAAGTTTTGGCAACTTGCGAGAACAAATGAAAAATGACGACTAGACTAGAATACAATCGAGGGAATCCCCGTAAAACGTAAACGAAAAGGGTTGCCAATTTGGGAGTTTTAATTCCCTAAATTTTTATTAAAAAAAGAAACAATGTTACGAAAACGTTCAGAAAGACCCCCTCCCGCCCCTGTAACGCATCGTAACGCTTTACGAGACCCCCCCCCCCCCCCCCCAAATTGCGTTACGTAATACTTGAATGCTCCCTTATTTATAGATTATGTCCCGATTTCAGTTCCAGCAAAACCTGGAACCCACTCAATAAACTTGTTTATTTTCCCATAAAATTCATACAGATTTTCGTTACAGTTCATTTCCTAATAAAGTTTTGAAAACACCTATATTATTGATACTAACAACACATGATATAACCAACCAAAAAATTCAAGACAAGCTGACAGGAAAAATTCCTGTTTTATAACGTAACAAGTCCATTTTCTATAGACCCCTACTCCTGCGAAGTCACAAAAAGAACTTCATCGATCCTTGATGAAAAAGAGTCCAAGATTCGCTGGTAACAGAGGACCCCAATAAAACTTTTGTTGCGCCCGTAAATCTAGCTGGATCTATACTCTGTGACATTTTTATTGGCTTCCATGTGACCGTCTAAAGTATTTGAGGTACTGATGTCATTGTCGACGATAAGCGTAAAGCGATTCGGACAGAGGTTTGCCTTGCGAGTTCTTTCAAGTAAGAAGAAAGAAGAATTCGCGTTACTTTGTGTAACTTATTTTCGTCACCACTGCTTCAACAATTGGAGAATATTGACACATTGCAATATTTCTTATCCTCATAATCAAACGGATCTTGATGTTTTGGTACAGAGGTAGATTATTAGTCTGGAGTAGCACAAGGGATACTTTTATTTTTTTTCGATATCACGCAGGTGAAGCCGCGGTCGCCAGCTAGTAATGTCTTCCTGACCGTTTTCGGCCACAGTGCGCGGCGGTCAATTTCAGCAGAGATTACCCATCGGCGGCCTTGGAGGAAAACTACCTTGAATCCTTACGTTCAGCTCATTTTACTTAAAGGAGACATTCCTTTATTTAAAAAAACAAAACTGCATTTAAAGATTTTCTAAAAACGCGCTTACCTCGCCCGGCACTCGAACCTTCTAAAATTAAAAAAAAAACACTCGCTTTTTTATTACACTAATCCATAGGATTATTATTCTGTCGTACAAGATTTTTTTAAACGCAGTTTGCCTGAAAAGTTTAAAAATGGAACGTTTGATTTTGTGTGTGGAACAAAAAGATGGCTTGCAAGAAACCCTGGGCCCGGCCTTTTTTTTTTTTTTTTTTTTTTTTCGGGTGGGAAATCATCCAATGACTTCCCCCGCTCTGGGCGGAGCGGGGGGGCATGTCAGACTTGTACTGACTAAAACCCACCCATGTTCCTTCTATTGCCCTTTGCGTTCCGAGGCCGCGGTATCTCTTTCGAACAACCCGCAACCCCGGCAGGCGGAGGCTCTGGCAAGCCCCTCTGCTTTGCTGACTCTCTTTGAGGCGCGCGTGAAACACGAACGCGCCGTCGACACGGCCTGTCGTCAATCGACGGACGGACGGTGAACTACCCATTGCTCACCGCCCACAGGCCCGCATCTACGGTGGCCGGAAGTCGTCTCGCGGCGCCCGGCGCCCTGGGCGTCTCCCGCGGCGGCTGGGTTGGCCTGATGTTCTCTCCCTCAAACGCCCGGCCACCTCCTTTGCTAGCATTACTGCTTCGCAGAAGGTGGTGACCGCTTCCCATTCCCTCTCGCTCCGGACCATGGCCTGAACCAGGGCCGGACGCGAGAGATCGCCGCCGCCGATCGCCTCCACGAGGGCACGGCGGTGCTCCGCCCAAGCTGGGCAGACCGCCACTGTGTGCTCCACCGTGTCCTCCGGGCGATCGTCACAATGGTGACACCCAGGCGCTTCCTCCCGCCCGATGATGTGCAGGAACCTCCCGAAACTTCCGTGTCCGGTGAGGACCTGCGTCAGGCGGTAGGTGAGGACGCCATGACGCCTCTCCAGCCACTCCTCAAAGAGGGGACTTACCGCCGCTATTGTGGCGTGCCCTGCACGGGGTTGCGACAGTCGCTCTCTCCATGCCACCATGAGATCGCACCGGAGGTCTGCCCGCCGAGCGGCAACTTGCCGTGGCAGCGGGTTTTCCCCCCGGTGTAGTGCCTCCGCGCGCCACTCAAACAGGCGCGCGAGGACTATCGCCTCCAGATCTGGGCCCGGCCTTCAGTTCATTTGAGGTCACCACAAGATAGTTCGGTTGAGTAGTTCAAAAAGTTCATAAGTTTAACTACGAGTGGCCAATTCTAAAAAAAAAAGTCCAAATTCGTGAATGTGTTTTAATATCTGCCTGTGTAAGTCACCTGCCGGGGTTGCGGGTTGTTCGAAAGAGATACCGCGGCCTTGGAACGTAAAGGGCAATAGAAGGAACATGTTTTAGTTAGAACAGGTTTTAGTCAGTAAAAGTCTGACACTCCCCCCACTCCGCCCAGAGCGGGGGAAGTTATTTGATGATTTCCCAACCCAACAAAAAAAAAGCCTGTGTTAGTCCACTGTTGCACATAAGCCCTCACCTTATTTTAAGTAGCTGATCAGCCAGACTAGGTACCACTAACACGAAGCGCAAAATCGCTTCCTCGTCGGGCGGTGAGACAAGTGCCTTAGGTAGGTAGGTACGTAGCTATAATTAGGGCACGAAACCACAATTTATCGGGTCATTTTTTTCTTTCTGCATTTTGAAAACCGGAAGAAATTGCGGCGAAACAAATAATGAGGAAAAAGGGGACGAAAGGACAAAAGGTGGCCATGTTTGTTTGTTTTTAAATGGAGATAGTAAGACCAAATTAGCTTTGGAACTTACGGCCGAATACTGAAACGCCACTCAAATATTTAAGGGCTGCTTAACTTTAAGTAGCATTTAGATGAGTTTGATATTTGAGTGGCGTTTCAGTATTCGGCCGTTAGTGTTTTAATGGCAGCCGTAAAGGTTGAATTTTGTAGTTAAGCGTCTCTTGCCAAGATCGGTCTGTGGATGGGTGATCGTCGATATTTAGTAAAATCTTTCCCTGCCTCTGAAAATACGATCAGCAGTAGAACTCGCCTGTTATTCGTGTTTCTTTGAATGTTAGTCAGTTTAACAGGTAGTCTTAAACCTAAATCTGACAAGCAATTTTCGACTCTTCTTGTTTTCTTATAAGTATTGGTATTCAGTTGCTACACCCGATTAGCCTGATAGCCGAATTTATATTTTGAATTTTAATTACTCTGGACGCTCTTACTATGCACGTCTTTCCACATCGTTCTCACATCCTTACTAATATTATAAAAGCGAAAGTAAGTTTGTTTGTTTGTTTGTTACATCTTCACGCCTTAACGGCTAAACCGATTTTAATAAATTTTGACACAGAAATAGTTAGGAACCTGAAGACGGAGATAGGCTATTTTTTTTTAAGTGGGAAATGAGAGGGAACGAGGGAAGAAAAGGGAAATCTATACAATCAAAATGGCGCAAGGGCAAAAACTACAGGTAGCAGGTACCTGCAAATCAGAAATCAGGAAAGTGGGACTCTGTGTTACCCCGAATTTAAGGCGATTTAAGATTTTTTAATAATATTATAATTTAAAAGAAAGTCTATGGAGTTTCTTGCCCCTTCTTCTCCATAGAGAACAAGACTTTGGAATGGGCAACTACAGTACTTTCACAAGTTATTATGCCTTGTGACCGGACTGTAGCTTTATTTTGTTTCTTGACATTCAAAAGTGCCTGTAATGGTCTAATTTAAATAAATGCTTTGAGTTTGAGTTTAACGTCGGCGTCGTTGGGAAAACATATTTGTGGAAAGTGCTAGCTTAGGTATAAAAAAAATTCCCACTAGAAAACCTGCACCCAAAAAGGCTGGATTCTGAATGATGCTGGTTTAGTGACGGAGCTGAGGAGGGAACGCTGTCAACGTACCAACAAAAACCGCTGCAACACGGCTCTATCGGGGCCCGTCATGACTCAGATCCCCTTTTTTTTGGGGTGGGAAAACTTCCCCCGCTCTAGGCGGAGGGAGGCGGAGAGTGTCAGAGTTGTACTGACTAAAACCCACCCATGTTCCTTCTATTGCCTTTTATGTTCCGAGGCAGCGGTATCTCTATCGAACGACCCGCAACCTCGGCCTCAGATGCCCAAAGTCGAACACTCCGGTGTACATCGCCCGCCACTACACCGTAGAAGTGTCTGAAGACCAAGAACGTGCGTGCAGCTGCTGGAGGCGCATCGTGACGTCAACTTTAAGGTGTCTGTGGTGGCAATCCAAACGTGTTATCTGCGCCTTAGAGTAGGCCTTTTTGCCGCAAGAAGTGGTGTTCCAATGCTTCTACGGGTAAGTGCCACATGAACGCACAGTGTCATGGTGCAATGAAGTAGTACTAATATAGTTTATAGGGTTTAATACATCAAAAAACAGAACCCCGGAACATCTGTCTGTCAAGACCCTTTATCTCGGGAAAATCTCGGGCGTGAAACGCGTATTGTGTTGAAATTTAAACCATATACTCAACCATCTATAGTCCGGTTGGAGTTGTGGAAAATTCATATCTCTAAGCCTAAGCAGTCAAAACATATGGCCGTTTATGTCGCAAGTTTGTACAGAACCCTCGTTGTGCTGGTCCGACTCGCACTCGCCCGGTTCTTTTTATGGTTCTATTTACTATCCCGATTTGTAATTAATTATACTTTGTAAGTCTATTATTATATAGGCCAAAATTTCCTGAATGTAAATGTTATTTTAGAGGGTAGATGATGATGGATAAAAAAATAGATTAAGCTGTTTTAATTTTAGAACATGTACTGTTTCTTTACTTTCGTTTTTGGGGTACCGTACCTCTAAAAACCGCAATGAAAAAAACAGAACCCTTAATAACTTTGTAGTCCGTCTGTCTGTCTGTCAAGACCTTTTATATCGGGAAAACGCGGAGGTTTCATGTTGAAATTTAAACCATAACTCAAGTCTATGGACTTTTCGAGCTGTGAAAAAATTATAAAACTAAATTATTATTATCTCGGGGACTCGTAAAGGTATCGAGTTAAAAATCCTTACTATCCTTATCCTTACTAATATTATAAAAGCGAAAGTGAGTTTGTTTGTTTGTTAGCTCTTCACGCTTTAATGGCTTAACCGATTTTGATGAATTTTGGTACAGAGATAGTTGGGAACCAGGAGACGAACATAGGCATAATTTTTTTTTGAAAAAAGTGGGATGAGAGGGAGAAAAAGGGAAGAAAAGGGAAAACTTAGCGTTGCTATTACAAATCAATAAGGCGCAAGGGGAACTGTGTTACCCCCAATTTAACGCGAGCGAAGCCGCGGGCAAAAGGTAGTTAAACAATATACTCAAGTCTGTGGTCCCTTGAAGTTGTGGAAAAATCTTATCTATAAGTCTACGCAGTCAAAAGACTATACATAGCCGTTTTTATCGCAAGTATCCAGCAATAGTTTTTAGTCAAACAACTTCAAAATAAATTATACACCATATCCCTAGTGAGTAAATGATGAAGCGGAAAACTTGAACAAGTCCTGATTACCAATACCATGCTGAACGAAATACGAACGATTTCGTTCAAAAACGAACGTTTCCAACAGAACTTTGAAGCACGCTTTCAATTTGATACCTATTGAAAAATATTACTCGGCGCTGGAAACTTTAATTTTCTCTCAGTTCACAATTTGCTACAGATTTCTCATTTCCGTTTGGCGCAATATGATCCACAATAATATTAATTTGGAAATAATCTGTTTCGTAAGACTCCGGATATTTAACAAATAAATTAAAAAAAAAACGGAGCTTTATTACAAATACTAGCTTTTGCCCGCGGCTTCGCTCGCGTTAAATTCGGGGTAACACAGTTCCCCTTTCTGATTTGCAGGTATATACTAAATGCAGTTTTTGCTCTTGCGCCTTATTGATTTGTAATAGCAAAGCTAAGTTTTCGCTTTTCTTTCCTCTTCCCCCCTTATATCCCATTTAAAAAAAAAATAACCTTATGTCCGTCTCCTGGGTCCCAACGATCTCTGTACCAAAATTCATCAAAATCGGTTTATCTATTAAGGCGTAAAGAGTTAACAAACAAACAAACTCACTTTCGCTTTTATAATATTAGTAAGGATGTGCCGAATAATTTATCCAGCACTTAATGTAATTTGAATGATTAAACTTAGTAGTGCACAAGTACATGTGCACTCTCATAGTCCGATGGGACAGCAATCCGATACGACCGAAGAGAGATCAGGCACAGGACTAAGGGGAAGATCAGTTTTAAAAGACGCTTTATATATTAAGTATACATGTAAATGGTCATGATATAATCATGTAGGTATTAAACTTTTTGTGATCTAAGGTAGTGTGTACGGAGAGAAAAAATACACGGTAATCTTCGGATAATTCTTTACAGCATGGTGTTAGAAAATTAGTTTGCGAGCGCGTGTATAGTGGAAAGCGGTTTCGGGCGAACTGTGCTCGGCGAGCAGTGCTAGGAACACGAAGCTGATGCGTCAGCGCCCCTACAAAGTTATCACGGCTGTTTGCACAGAAACCTACAGTCAGTCAAACAACTTTTCACCTAATCGACATTTTTTTTTAAATTGTTGCCCCACACTAGGAATTTCTCCTGTATCGTGGGTGCGTTTACAAACATATAAACTCACAAACACAAACAGCCAGACCCGAAACAACTATATGCAGGTCCTACAACAAATATTTGTTCCGTGCGGGAATCGAACGTGCCGTCAACATTAATAAAATAGGGAATCAAATGGAAACCCTGAACAATCACATACCCAACAACTGCGACAAACAGAAAAATAACGAAAACCTTGAACTAACACTGAAACATAAATTGCTAGTTAAAACGTTCTGTCAACATCACGTTTGTTCAGCCAACAGTTAGTTAACGTAACTCTCGTCACCTCTACAAAAAGTATCGAAAATACTGCGGAAAATCTATACGGTACTGTGAAGGTTTTAATCAAACCTTCAAGAGTTCTGGCTGGTTTGAAATGACGTTCGAATACTCAGGTGGTTTTAAATAGAGAATAAAAATAGCACGTTTTGATTCAAGTGAAGAAACTTCGTCATTGCAGCAGAGGCGGATTTAATGCAGGAGCCGCCAAGCGAGGGTGTTATAGAACCGAGAACTGCAGTGACAAATTTTCACGTGAATTAAACGACGTTTCTCAGTACACTTTGGAGAAATTATATTTAATATCATAACAAAAAGTACTTTTGTCATTAACCAATACGAAACTATGATTTTCATACTGAAAGCTAAACAGCTAAAATGATAAACAAGAAATTTAAATATTTTTGAATTTAGAACTCAATAAGTGTCAAGTTGTTGTTACACAATGTTGAAAAGCAAATTATTTTCTAGATGATCATGTTTATTTGTGAAATTCTGTTGATAAACCCAATTTTTATTGAATAAATACAAAAAAGTCTTCTTGCTCTAAAAAAATATTCCTTTTTTGTTTTGGTTAACCAATAATTTCGGTAACGATTACGGAGTTCCATAACATCCCTGGTTTTAAGCCATTTCGGGAACTAGAAAATCTCGAAACAAAACATAACTTTGTCCATATTTCACATATTTAAGTAAAATCAAAGACCCATTTAACCTAAACACTACTTTTCTCTTTCCTGTCATCCTAGTTTTGACGTAACAGTTACATCAAGCAGAACCACAAAATAAGTAGCTTAGTGAAACCGGTAAGTTAGTTGTGAACTAATTTAACGAACTTAGTTTTTGTTAAAACAACTTAATTCATTACCTACTAGGTTGTTATTTTAAACTAGTATTTTAGTAACTAAAGAGTGACTGATAATCGGGTCTAACGAATGGTGAGCAATGGGTAGCTCACCATCCGTCCATTTAGTAACGACAGGCCTTGTCGAAGGCGCGTTCGTGTTGACCTCAAAGAGGTCAGAGACAGCAAATCTGAGGGCCACTGCTTGCCGGGGATGCGGGTTGGTTCGAAAGAGATATCGCTGCGAGGCCGCGGTATCTCTTTCGAACAACCCGCAACCCCGGCAGGCGGAGGCCCTGGCAAGCCCCTCTGCTTTGCTGACTCTCTTTGAGGCGCGCGTGAAACACGAACGCGCCGTCGACACGGCCTGTCGTCAATCGACGGACGGACGGTGAGCTACCCATTGCTCACCGTCCACAGGCCCGCATCTACGGTGGCCGGAAGTCGTCTCGCGGCGCCCGGCGCCCGGGGCGTCTCCCGCGGCGGCTGGGTTGGGCAGATGTTCTCTCCCTCAAACGCCCGGCCACCTCCTTTGCTAGCATTACTGCTTCGCAGAAGGTGGTGACCGCTTCCCATTCCCTCTCGCTCCGGACCATGGCCTGAACCAGGGCCGGACGCGAGAGATCGCCGCCGCCGATCGCCTCCACGAGGGCACGGCGGTGCTCCGCCCAGGCTGGGCAGATCGCCACTGTGTGCTCCACCGTGTCCTCCGGGCGATCGTCACAATGGTGACACCCGGGCGTTTCCTCCCGCCTGATGATGTGCAGGAACCTCCCGAAACTTCCGTGTCCGGTGAGGACCTGCGTCAGGCGGTAGGTGAGGACGCCATGACGCCTCTCCAGCCACTCCTCAAAGAGGGGACTTACCGCCACTATTGTGGCGTGCCCTGCACGGGGTTGCGACAGTCGCTCTCTCCATGCCACCATGAGAAACAGATGCGTCTCCAAATTAAATGGCTGTTAGCTTTTCTCCATGTATTTTTACCTCTCTTTTTTCAATTTAGATTGTATGTACTATATGTATTTATCGTTAATTTTTAGTTATTATATTCTTGATAACTTTCTGTTATCCACCCTGCTCCTACTTACTATGTTTTCTTTCTACATCACCCTAAGGTAGACTGGTAGAAAATGCTCAAGGCATTAAGTCCGCCTTTGTACAGTAATTTTTTTTACATGTGCATAAAGTTTTAATAAATAAACGAAGGAACATGAAAAGATTTTAATCAGTACAAGTCTGACGCTCTCTTCCGCTAAGCCCGGAAGGAGTCATTTGATGATTTACCAACCAAATTAAAAAAGGAGCGAATGATACTAAATTAGGGAAGCACGTCATTGCTATATGAAGGATATATTAACCGCTATATTCATTTTCAAGGTTAAGCAAACCGTGTCAAGGTCAGATCTTGGATGGGTAACCAATTCATTTCAAGGAACAATAGAGGATACTCCAACCATAAAAGCAACTATAATTAAGCTAATTAGTAATAAATAATCTCCCAAACTGCACTGATGACATCAACACCGCTTCTTCACTAGTTTTTTTCCTCTCTTACAAAGATTTTATGTCATTCTACATTTTTTTTTCAAACACTCCATTAAATTTTATACCCAGTGAGCTTCAATAGAAGGTTTTCAATTGCTTGTGTAGACACGAACAAACAATTCAATATGTGAAGTCATTTGCAACAAAACAGACACATATTTAGGTCAAATGGTTTGATGTGGTATAAAGTGTTCCTTGTTGTGTACGTTGCTATTATTAAGGAGATGTTTCATAATGTTAGCTTCAAGATTTTTAATGTTAATTAATACAAGTGGAAAGATACACCACTAACTATTATTACTTATTCAGTACGTCATTCTGAACCTCCCAAATAGTACCTAATATTTCAGCAGTATTTTTATTTTTAAATAAACATCTTTTATAGCAAATTTTACACGCCAAAAAGTATGGAATGAAATATTTTAAAATTACCTCTTAAAAATAGTACGTAAGCTCAGAAATTGATTTTTATTGTAATGTATTGAATGGAATAAAATATTATTTTTACATAGTATAAAATGACGTCACTTCTGTTTGCTTAGATCTTTTAAATTACTTAACGGATTTAAATGCCGTTTTTTGCAATAAATAGAATAATTTAAGGGGAAAGTTAATTAATTCATTCTTTTGCTCTTTAATTTTGCTCCTATATTACACTAGCATTTTACGTTTTATCTTATGTCTACAATAAAATTCTTTTGTAATATATTATGTCTAGGTTATCGGTGGCAGAATATAGTGTTTAGGGGTATATAATGGTATGGGATTCGATTGCCAGGTAGGACAAAATATGAATCTGAGTAGTGCTACGGAAACTGGGCTTTTGCCTAGTTGAAAGCTAAGGCTTGCCTAAACTGCTGTGTATTTCGTTGTTTTAGATAACAATAATAAAAATGTACAAAAAATATTGTAAACATTAGCAATTTAAAAAATGCTGTGACGTTAACATTTAGCAACAATCGGTTTAATCTAATGGCCCTTAGATTTTAAGGTAATATAAAAACATTGAGGTCTTCTCCTTAAACATATAAAATTACGCGCATGTGGCGAACTCTTTACATACCATATATCATGACATTGAACTATTAATTACATGGCATATATACCAATAAAATGAATGAATTCCATTGTCAGTTGTTTCTAAGAAGCCATTTGAAAGACATCGATGTGTGTCTCATTCAACTTTTAGTCTAAAAATGTAACATAAATTATATTTTATAGTGGTAATTTTATATTTGAGGCTAAGTTAAGATTTCATGGTCATGTAAAAACATGTAATTACTATAAAAATAAAGGTTAATTTTATGGGTCCCGCAAGGAAGCTTTTTTGTGCCAACGTTATTTAAATAAACTCTCACAGTGATTTAAATACAATCTGACTTAGTTAAAAACAAGAAAATGGTGCATATAAAATACACGTTGAATTTGGTAGTAGTGATAATCTTGTTGGTCCGGACAGTTAAAGTGCTTGGTAGAGACCTCAGTGAGCAAGAAAGAGCATTGAGAGCAGAATTTATACAGAAACTATTGAATAAGCAAAGTAAATTAGAGGGAAAAGTCAAGTTGGTGGGAGGTTCAACTATTTATGAAGGTATGAGAAAGTGAAATAATGTTATAGTCAAATAAAATAATACTAAGAACAAAATTAGTTTTTCTAACATTAATACTCAGATAAGGGCTAATAGAAATGTACTGAAACAGAAGATACACCGACGTTAATTGCATTCTTATTGGTATAAGGACTAAATATTGGCTTTAGATGACCCCTTTTTTCAGTTAGACATACAATATTTATGTCTGACCGTAGCTATCATAACATGATACCTTATTAATGTTTAACTCCCATGTAATAAAGGGCGATCCAATTGCCATCAATCGGACACAATTCAGACCCCTTGGTTACTACTAAAAATACCCTGATGGGAAAACCCAATAACACATTAGCCTAAAATTTTTCGAAGATATAATAAGTGTGTAAACTATGAATCATGTTAATTTAATATTCTTACAGGAAACGTATACATTTATCACGCTGGTCGCTGGGGTGCCGTTTGCGATGACTCTTGGGATGATGAAGCAGCTAAAGTGGTCTGTAAATCATTTAACATGACTGGAAAAGCAACGGTTGGAGGACTGTATGGACAAGCTGTAGGTCAGTTGTAGTTCAATTAAATTAATCCTCTATCTTTCAGGCCTAGACAAGTAACAATTGTTTTCAAAGCGAATTGTATTACTACGACAACTTAATAAAAAAATACATATTTTTATTAATTGGTGAGGTGGAAAGAATATCGTTACCCGGCAGATTTTTATCAGTAATAAAATATATTATTTTATATGAATTAGCTGTTTTTTGTTACCGAACACGACTCTTTTGCATGAAAATGTAAACAAAATAAAATGAAATTCTCTTCTTAACGTACGCTGTTTCCTCCAGAAAAGTACTGGTTGGACGACGTTATATGCCAAGGAGATGAAACATCTCTTTCTAAATGCCTTTTCAACCGCTGGGGTGATTCAGATTGTGACAAAAATGAAGCTGCAGGCGTTATATGCAATAGCGAGTCTGAATCTCCTGAAACAAATAAGTCAATAGTCAAGGCATGGCTAGGAAGAAAACTAAGAGATGCTGTAAATGAGGAGACGGCAAATTTGAGGCTCGTTGGAGGTAGCAGTTTCAATGAGGGTCGAGTTGAGGTAAGATTTACTCAACTTATTAAATAATATCAATGAGAACTTCATTTCAGTCTACTGTTACCCTTGTGGCTGTGAATGCGTGACGTTCTGTTAATTTTAGGTGATAATATGATACAAAGTTATGAATATTACTGATGACTCTTGTGATCCGAACCCGCGCGCGATCGCGAACCCTACAGGCTCGCGTTAGATGTACTACCAAATAATGCGAAATATAATAAAAGCTGCATGTTTATGTGTGTTCGGATTTACAATAAGATACCAGATGAATTTAAAACACTTAATACGAGATTGTTTAAAATAAAATTACATAAATGGCTGTCTGCTAAAAGTTTTTACAGTATCAGGGAGTTCCTAGAGCATAAACCCGGATGATGAAAGTTGTGTATGTACCTACTGTAAAATTTGCATGCTTTACCTAAAAAGCAAAACATGTATGTTCTAATACTGTTTCCACCATCTTATATACCATGTTTTATGCGAATAAATGAATTTGAATTTTTTGATCCTTCAAAAAATGTTGCAGACACTCTCACACATCTACATTTCGTTCTTATATCTCTTTTCGCAGGTCTGCTGGTACTTAAATTTTATGTTTTTTTCCTGTCTGATAATTTATGTACACACAGAAGACATTGTGTACATAAATTGTTAAATAAAATATATGCTTATAACCTTACAAAGATAAAAGCTTATAAAGCTACAAGGCGTCTAGAAAAACTTCAGGTCCAAAATATTGAACCTCTATCATTTCTAACCATACAAAATCTGCTTTCAGATTTTTCATAACAACAAATGGGGAAGCATCTGCCCCGATGGCTGGACAATCTATGAAGCTGCCATCGTCTGCAAACACTTAGAACTTGGCTTTGCTGAACAGGCTCTCCAAACTGATGCCTATGGCTTCTCTGAAATTGTGCTCAGTGGTATCAACTGTGAGGGTAACGAGACTAGCCTCTTTGATTGCAGACATAAACAACGCAGAGAAGAAATAAGGTGTCCTGGTGATATTGGTAAGTACAGTTTTTACAATAACTATTTTTTTTTATTTTTTTTTTTAAATAAAACGTTGCCCCACACTAGGAATTTCTCCTGTATCGTGGGTGCGTTTACAAACATATAAACTCACACACACAAACAGCCAGACCCGAAACAACTACCTGTAGGCCATACAAATATTTGTTCCGTGCGGGAATCGAACCCGCGACACGCAGCGCAGCAGTCGATCGCTCAGCCACTGCGCCAACCTTGTCGTCAAAGTCGAGTATTTATATTTAGAAGGTTGATTGGATAATTGCCAGTTCACCATTTCCATTGAAACGTATCTAATATAATTAACACTCACTAAACTACGTGAGAAGCATAAACTTAAATAATTAGGAATTCATTACGGATGCAAATTGAATCACGTTTAATAGTTTATTACTCAAAGATTCAAATTAGTAACTAGAACTGGAGTAATTTAGCAGTTTACGCTGATTTAGTTAACGTATATATTCTACTAATATTATAAATGCGAATGTTTGTGAGGATGGATGTATGGATGTTAGATAGATTGATAGAATATTCTTTATTATGTACACCATACAAGCAACAAGAATAAAACTAGACAAACAAAACAAACAAACAAAGGATGTTTGTTACTCATTCACGTCAAAACAGCTGAACGGATCTTGATGAAATTTAGCACATAGGCATTAGGCCTACATGGGGACTTATAAAACGTCGAGAAAAGATGCACGTATGGGGTTGGTTGTTTCCTATGGAGAAGAACCGGCAAGAAACTCCATGGTCTTGAACAACACATAGGATACTTTTTTCGATATCACGTGGGTGAAGCTGCGGTTGCCAGCTTTTGAATAAATAAAGACGGGTTAGTTAATGAGTACTGCATTTACGGTACAAGACTTACGTTTTTCTGCGCGTGTGTGTATATGTGTGTGTGTGCGCTTGTATGTGTGTTAGTACCCAGCTTGTTAGCTCACCTTGATTAGATCGTTTCTGTTTCTTCATATGTCAATAAAATCCATTACAGTGTGCCATCGATTACCGTCTCAAACTCCGCCGGGAGCGGGGGAAGTTTTTTGATGATTTTCCTTCCGCAAAAAAAAACCCTGTGAAATCCCCTTAATAGCCTTTCACGGATGAATTAATAAATCCTTACTAATATTATAAAAGCGAAAGTGAGTTTTTTTGTTTGTTACGTCTTCACACCTAAATGGCTAAACCGATTTTGATGAATTTTGGTACCGAGATAGTTGAGACTCTGGAGACGGACATAGGCTATTTTTTTAAGTGAAAAATGAGGGAGAAAGAGGGAAGAAAAGGAAAATCTTAGCTTTGCTATTACAATAAATAAGGCACAAGGGCTTAAACTACAGGTAGCAGGTAAATGCAAATCTGGAAAGGGGAATTGTATTACTCCGAATTTAACGTGAGTGAATCCGCGGGCAAAGGCTAGTTATACAATATCCCGGGAAATAACGAAATCCATTGTATTGGTGCAAAGCGAAACAGAATCCGATTAAATCGAGTTATAATAAAGTACCTAATCGCATTATCCTGGTCCTCCGCCATTTAAAAAAGGGACGGCAGAATAAACAGAGTGCAAATTGGAACTGTGTTTTATAATTTATTTATTACTAGCTTTTGCCTGCGGCTTCGCTCGCGTTAAATTTGGGGTAACATAGTTCCCCTTTCCTGATTTGCAGGTACCGGCTATCTGTAGTTTTTGCCCTTGCGCCTTATTTATTGTAATAGCAATGCTATGTTTTCGCTTTTCTTCCCTCTTTCTCCTTCTTTCTCCCATCATTTCTCTTTTTTTAATAGCCTATGTCCGTCTCCAGGGTCCCAACTATCTCTGTACCACAATTCTTTAAAATCAGTTTAGCCATTAAGGTGTGAAGACGTAACAAACAAACAAACTCACTTTCGTTTTTATAATATTAGTAAGGATTGTTTACATGAAATTTAAAAACTGCCTCTTTGGTCTAATGGTCGGCAGCGCTACTATAGCATAACGTCCTGTATTCGAATCCCGATTAGGCAAAGTGTTATTGGGTTTAAAAAAATAACAACCAAGGTGTTCGTAGCTAAATAAGTTCTCTAATCCCGACTGACATTTGGTGATCTTTGTCAGTCATGACGAGACGGTTGGCGCAGTGGCTGAGCGATCGACTGCTACGCTGCGTGTTGCGGGTTCGATCCCCGCACGGAACAAATATTTGTATGGCCTACAGATAGTTGTTCCGGGTCTGGCTGTTTGTGTATGCGAGTTTAAATATTTGTAAACGCACCCACGATACAGGAGTAATTCCTAGTGTGAGGCAATGTTTTAATAAAAAATAATAATAACAGGTAATCAAAGACCAGGAAATCTGACAACCAGTGTTACCAACAGCCATCATATTTCCCGATACAAACTGGGTTGTGGATGTCAGATAGGCAGTCGCTTCAAATATTAAAATGGGAGCACACGGGAGCACCAGCTATAAAATTAATTAAAAAAAAAACAATCGGTTCAATCAGTCGAAACCTAAAAGTTCACAAACATTTAAAAAAAGCAGTCAAATTAAGAACATTCTCTTTTTTTTTAAGTCGAATAAAAGGCTTTTACTCTTAACATAAGGGTAATAACATACTTTTAAATTGCATCATTAGTTATCATAACATCTGTTCTCAACTCTAACCACAAGTTACATTGTTACAAGCCTACTTGATATTCCTTTCGAGAGAATAACTTTATAAGAATATAATATTATTTCTATGCCTTTACGAAGTTACGCAGCAAATTGCGACAGAAAAAATGTTCGGAACTCTGATCGATAGTCACTACACAAAGAGAAAAGTTTTTAGGGTTACAAATTGAAAAAAGGAATCCTTGGATTTGTGCTATACATCTGTCTATGTAATTTATTTATTAGCTTCCACCCGCGACTTCGTCCGCGTGTCATAGTTACTTCGGTCTAACGCTAACTTTAAATCGCGTGATAATCGAAAAAAAAAACTTTCTCTCCCCTTTTCTACCCTCTTTCTCACCCTTTTTTTTGTTTTAGCCTATGTCCGTCTCCAGGGTCCCAACTATCTCTGTACCAAAATTCATCAAAATCGGTTTGGCCATTTAGGCGTGAAGACGTAACAAACAAACAAACAAACTCACTTTCGCTTTTACAATATTACTAAGGATTTAATTTGGCTCCTGGACAATGAGTGCACTTTTACAAATCCAGGAAAACATTTTAATCTTAAATCTAAGTGTTCACCGATCACTGCCGTGTCGTCAACGCGTTAATGTTTCACGTGCGCCTCAAAGAAATGTCAGCAAAGCAGAGGGGCCTGCCATGGCCAACGCCTGCCGGGGTTCGAAAGAGATATCGCGGGCTCGGAAAACAAAGGGCAAAAGAAGGAACACGGCTGGGTTTTTGTCAGTAAAAATCTGATAATCTGATAATCCCCCCCGCTCCGCTCAGAGCAGGGGAAGTTATTTAATGATTACCCATCCGGAAAAAGGGCCCCATCACTTATAGAAGAGCACTACATGCATTATATTAAACGCCTTAAAGTTAGTTAAACAACAAAAAAATAATAATATTAGAACTGAATGAAAACAACAGTTATTAAAAAGTTACGTTAATCTGGCTGTACCGTACAAAAATTAAACCAGCCTACAAATTAAACCTCTTTGCATAATATTTTTGTTACTGAAAAATGGAAGCCATAATTCTTTTTTTGAAAAGTGTTATGTTAATTAAATCATAAACCGATAATTACATAAATGATATTCTATTTGGTAAGTAGAAGACAAGGACAATATGACAATAATGCCTAGCCTTTTTTGTTGGGGTCGGCTCAAACTCAAACTCAAAGCATTGATTTCAATTAGACCATTACAGGCACTTCTGAATGTCATAAAAACAGAAAAGATGCTGCTACAGTCCCAGTCACAAGACAAATAACTTGCGAAAGTACTGTAGATGTTCATTCCAAAGCGTGGATCTCTATCGAGAAGAATGGGCAAGCTCCCAGTCTAACCTCATAGCTGAGAACCTGAGCGACTGCCTATCTGACCTCCACAATCCAGTTAATACTGGGTACAACGATACCCCTTGGTAAGACTGGTTGTTAGACTTCGGAACACTGACTATCTGTAACGACTGTCAAAGAAATACAAATTGACAGCCAGGCCAGGACCAACAGCTTAACATGCTTTCCGAGGCACGGAGGAAACTCGGTATGTAACGGGTGGAGACCTATCCACAGACCAACCTAGGCAAGCGCGGCTTAACCTTAAGATCGATTTGAGCGGCTGCCATGAGCTTCTCAAGGACAATATCGCAATGGGTACCCCAAAAATCTAGACAATGCTTTCACATATTATTTCAACTGTAACTGTGTTTTCGTATTTAAAATGTACGGAACAAATACTTGTCTATTCTAACCCGCTCTTGACAGTTATTCCACACATTCAACTCCGCTCACCCACTTACAATATATTATTTCTTAGGCCATAAATATTAGGTGCCATAGTTTCTCATAATATCGACATTTTCTTGTCAAAGACGAACAAAAATGTATGAGGGTCTGAAATTATTTGAACTATCTTTGTTAGTGTATGTTCAAAGTTCTTACAAAGTTGGCTTCAAGAAGTTAAAGTAATTTATGTGGTCGGTGTTAAGGTGTAACTTAGCTGTATCTTGTGATATCTAAACAGCTTGATAAGAAGATTTTGATGGAGATTAAATAGTTTTTTAGGGTCCTGTACCTCAAACCGAAATTACGTAAACCTTATTGGATCACTTTGTTGTCCACCTGTCCGCCTTTCTGCCTGCCTATCTGTCTGTCTGTCTGCCTGTGTGTCTGCATGTCTGTCGCAACGTATTAAAGGTTTAAAGTATTCCAAGCTGTTAAAACAGAAAAGTAGTAAAAGTAAACTTATACATATAGGTACAGGCATGCAAAACACATAGGAAGAGAGAGGGCTCTTACTAATATTATAAATGCGAATGTTTGTGAGAATAGATGGATGTATGGATGTATGAATGTCTGTTACTCTTTCACGTCAAAAAGGCTGAACGGATCTTGATGAAATTTGGCACTGAGGTAGATTATAGTCTGGAACACATAGGCTACTTTTTTGATAAGACGCGGGCGAAGCCGCAGCGCCAGCTAGTAAATAATAAACCAATTAATTAACAAAGTATTATAATCTAGATTTTTTGGCGGACGACGAAAATCTAAGTCTTCAAAGATCTTGTTGCATTAATTATGTTGCCTTTTCTTTTCATAATCCAGGCCACGCTGCAGCTGTCGTCTGTACCCACACACTAGCAGATCTGGTCCTCGACATGTCAGCTATAGAACGATCAGCTCATCTACAAGATGTGCTGATGTTCCAGCTCCGATGTGCTATGGAGGAGAACTGCTTGAGCAAGAGCGCTTATGAGGTCAGTTGGTCATACTTTTGCTCCTCTATCTAGACTCCAAAATAAACCAAAGCTTTGAAGAAAATTTCAAAACAGCAGAAGATCTGAATAAGGTGACATTCTGTTAGCGAAAAGAATTTGGAAAAGCTGGTTAACTTTGTGAAACCTGGAGATTTACCTGGATCTTATAATCAGCTAAAAAAAAATAGTTTTCTTATTCTGCTGCCACCTTTCTTTTCTTATTAACATCGTTTGGAAATCCATGTCAGATGAATTGCTTCTCCAAATCTTCGCAAATTTCATAGACTTATCGCTTTTATAGTGGTTACCGCTATTCATTTCGGCTTTTACAAGTTGCACTGGTCGGAAATAGTGTCCCATCCAAAAAAAAAATGTTTTATAGAATAGATTTTATTTAATTTCGGACACAACACGATCCCTAAAGTGTTAGTAACTAATATAATCCTTACTAATATTATAAAAGCGAAAGTGAGTTTGTTTGTTTGTTTGTTTGTTTGTTACCTCTTCACGCTTTAATGGCTACACCGATTTTGATGAATTTTGGTACAGAGATAGTTGGGAACCAGGAGACGGACATAGGCTAACTTTTATTTTAAAAAAGTGGGATGTGAGGGAGAAAGAGGGAAGAAAAGGGAAAACTTAGCGTTGCTATTACAAATCAATAAGGCGCAAGAGGAACTGTGTTACCCCGAATTTAACGCGAGCGAAGCCGCGGGCAAAAGCTAGTATGTTAATAAATAACTTATTGTGTAGTAGTTCCAGTTACACTTGGCACAGGAAATTTAAGAATTAGAAAGCTATATTTCTCCGTAACATTGCTCAGGATACTGTTGCGACTGTCTATCACTCTCCTGAGTACTGAAGCACTTTTTTTGCGCAAATTCGCGTGGAACCCGTCGGTACAAGCCTGCGCAAAGATTTCCGATGCACCACAGTAGTGAGGCAGTCTCAACAGCATCTTGAAGGCATTATTATATTGAAGACGCAGGACATCTAGCGATCTTATAGTGTAATTGACCCATAGACCTGTGTACATACTCTGGCAGTAGGTCTTAAAAAGAGTGATTTTAAGTAGGTCCATACACTTAGCAAATCTACGGAACAATATGTTGCACTGGACGGCTAATGCCCTGCGGTCCCGCTCTATATCAGAGTTGTCTTAAGAGTCGTCAGACAAAAAATACCTAAGTACTTGAAAGTTCTACTCAATTAGAATATCGTTTGGAGCTCTCATAAAGCTGCTGATGAACTTACCACGACTTACTTTGTCTCCAGATGAAGGAGTTGGTACCAGACTGGCAGTATGAGTCCCGTCGCCTACTCCGCTTCACTGCAGCATCACTGAATGCAGGCAACGCAGAGTTCAGGCCTTACCTGCCGAAACATTTGTGGCAGTGGCATCTTTGTCATATGTGAGTTTCTTTTGCATTTTAAGATCTATTTCATTAGACTGGAGTTTGATAGTAGTAGTTAGTGATAAAAAAATACGTGTCCCTTATTTTTGAATAATCTAAAAGACGGACTAAATAGAATGTAATAAATTTGACCCAGGAAACTACCCAATTGTTACGGAATATTGACACTGACAACTTTTAAATACTTAGATGGTATTATAGTTCATTCCAATTGTTGAAAATCACAATTAAAAGCTCAGGCGCTTCCTAAACACTTTACAATTAAGTTCCGGTAGTATAATATATATATATTTGCTTATTTTTCATTTCTTTCATGTTTTATTAGAACTCCCAAATTCATAATAGTCAATTTGACAATGAATATTCCTCTTCCATTCTGTCAGGCACTACCACAGCATGGAAGTATTCGCCACGTTTGACGTCCTGGATGCGAGTGGGCTAAGGGTTGCCGAAGGTCACAAGGCGTCATTCTGTTTAGAAGATAATACTTGCATGCCAGGAGTAGAGAAGAAGTACTCTTGCAAGAATTATGGAGATCAAGGTATTGTGAACTAGTTTCCTTTTTTTAATCCTTTTTAAGAGCCTAATGTTCTCTACACGAGGATACATAATGTGTGTTCTCCAACTGCTCACACTTTTTTTCGGTTGAGAAAACATTAAATGTTTTGTTCTTTTTAAAAAAAAAAACGTTGCCCTACACTAGGAATTTCTCCTGTGTCATAGGTGCGTTTACACAAACAGCCCATGACTTCTCTGTGAGCGGAGTGGAAAGGAGTGTCAACCTTTTGCTGATGCGGTTTGTTCGAAAGAGATACCGCGGTCCCGGAACGTAAAGGGCAAAAGAAATGGGTGGGTTTTAGTCTGTAAAAGTCTGATACTCTATCCCGCTCCACCCACAGCATTGGAAGATACTTGCCATCCGTAAAAAAAAAACTGGTCAAAAGCGAGGCTCGCGCGCCGATGGTTCTGTACAAACTTGCAACATAAACAGCCATATCTTTTGACTCCTTAGACTTAGAAGGTTTATTTTTTCACAGCACAAAGGGATTACAGAGTTGAGTATATGATTTAAATTTCAACTTGATACATCCACGCGTTTCCGAGATAAAAGGTTAGACAGACAGACAGACAGACAGACGAAAAAGTGGATTACTTTGTTGTTCGTCTGTCTGTTTGTCATTTCTTTTCCTTTCGACATTCATTTCAAATTAGGCTGATAATCAGCACTTTTTGAACGTCACATTACAAGAAACAGTCCCACAAAAACGCCCGCCCTTCGGGTCCCTAAAAACACATGTCATTTATATCTTCTCATATCTCTTACTGTTATATGTTTATTTTTCTGTCATTCTGTCATGAATAGATAATCTAAATCTGCAAAGAAATACTTTTATTGTTTCTATATTTTTTAATTACTGTGATTACTTGCTAAATATTCTCCAGCGTTTGATAGTTTATTACCAGTTTACACGTGTTATTGGCAAAATTGTGGTATCTCTCGTCCACAAAAGCCATTAATGAAGAGTTGAAGTTGAAGTTATTTGTTTCAGGTATATCAGTAAATTGCTCTGACGTCTATAGGTACAATATTGACTGCCAGTGGGTAGATGTTACTGATGTCGAGGCCGGAGACTACACGTTTAAGGTATGCATATTATGATAATTTTCGCTCAGATACTTTACTATTAAATTTGTTCAAGTCGTAGCGTCATGTTATATTATACTATGTCTCCAGGGTCTTAACTATCTCTGTCTAAAAATTCATCAAAATAGCCATTTAGGCGTGAAGACGTAACAAACAAGTAAACAAACAATGTCACTCAACATTAATAAGGATTATATCCTATAGCTTTTCCCACAAAACACCAAAAACTTTGTCAATTAGAACGAGTAGTTCCTAAGCTTAACACGTTTAACCAATTAAACTCTACAGTTTCATAATATTAAATCAAAGCCTTAACATTGCGAAATCGTTTCACGGTCCCAGTTTTTTTTATTTCCTAAAAGTGTCAGGATCAGATTGGATATAGAAGAATCCAGGCAATGAGGCGCAACTTGAGAAAGGCCGATATCCAGCAGTGAACTGCTGACTGACATCATCATATTCATCCGCTAAGCCTTTTAGGTACCAGAGCCAGTACCAGTATTCTACATGCAGCCACTGCCTATCTGACCACAACCCAGTTAGTACTGAATAATACGATACTTGTTACTAAGACTGGTTGTCAGATTTTCAAGCCATAATTACACCTGTAACGACTATAAAAGCTTTACAAATGACAGCTGAGGTCAACTCAGTATGTAATAGGTGGTCAACTATCCACGGACCAATCCAAGCAAGCGCGGTTGAACCAGATCCAAGCGACTATAATTGTTCTGCCACGAGCTCCTCCTATTGTCCTGTTGGGTATATTTGGTGTAGCCCATTTCTTTTTATTTATTTTTTTCGGGTGGGAAATTATCAAATAACTTCCCCCGCTCTGGGCGGAGTGGGGGGGCATGTCAGACTTTTACTGACTAAAACCCACCCATGTTCCTTCTATTGCCCTTTACGTTCCGGGGCCGCGGTATCTCTTTCGAACAACCCGCAACCCCGGCAGGCGGAGGCTCTGGCAAGCCCCTCTGCTTTGCTGACTCTCTTTGAGGCGCGCGTGAAACACGAACGCGCCGTCGACACGGACGGACGGTGAGCTACCCATTGCTCACCGTCCACAGGCCCGCATCTACGGTGGCTGGGAGTCGTCTCGCGGCGCCCGGCGCCCGGGGCGTCTCCCGCGGCGGCTGGGTTGGTTTGAGATTCTCTCCCTCAAACGCCCGGCCACCTCCTTTGCTAATGCTAGCAAAGGAGGTGGCCGGGCGTTTCTTGGTGTAGCCCTGAGACACAATATTAGCTTTGCTTTTTATTTTTTTCTTTCCTTTCTTTTATAGGTATATAGTTGTGTGTAGTTGTGGCAAGTGCCAAAGAAACCAGTTTTCTTTCTGTGTTTCTTTCTTTCTGTTAGTTGACTGACATCATTATGTCTCTTTTCAGGTGGCAGTGAATCCCCACGCTAGAATAGCAGAGCAGAGTTTCCACAACAACGCTGCATCATGTCGCTTGAGACTAACCACAACTTACGCTATGGTGTATGGTTGTAAACATGAAAGACCTTGAAAAACGCTTAAATGGTTTTGTGATCTGAGAGATAATAAAGTTTTTGAAACTGATATGGTTGCATTATTTATTAATTGTAATATCAAAGCTAACTTTTCCCTTTTCTTCCCTCTTTCTCCCTCAGTTACCACTTTGTTTAAAAAAAGTACCCTTTGTCCGTCTCCAGAGTCCCAACTATCTCTGAAACAAAATTCATCAAAATCGGTTTAGCAATTAAGGCGTGAAGACGTAACAAACAAACACACTTTCGCTTTTATAATATTAGTAAGGATTCTCGCAAATACGAATCGCTCAATGAGTAGGAGATCTAATAATCTCGCATACTTCTCTATAATAATTCACTCTGCTCATGCATTCACACACACACTCCCACACTTTTACCTCCCCATACACAGACACACCCCCACAAACAGACCTTCACCTCAAACCGCATCACGCTCCAGCGCGTCAAGGATCATCATATTCTATTTTTGATTTCCTGAATATACTGCTATCTTAAATAAATACTACGATTATATAACATAGGGAGAGCGGAGCATTCTAACACAGGCAAATTAATTGCTCAAAAAGATGCTCCTCAATGTAACTAGCATACATTATTTAAGTTACAAAAAAAAACTTTTTTTTTATGTCGCTGCGATTGTCAGCTGTTTTCGTCCCTGGTGACGCGTGGTGTGCTCGTAACAACTGCTTCAATTTCGCACACCTACATCTGAATGCAGACAACTTAAATTTCGTATATTTTTAGTTACCATTAAATGTTGTGTTAGATAGTGGCGCATTTTCATAAAGAAAACAGAGAACTAAAATAAATTTAATGTTCATTGCTTCTCATACAAAAAGCATTTCCTTTTTTTTATTTATTTATTTATTTAAACTTCATGTACAATAGTGGTACATAGGCGGACTTAATGCCATAAGGCATTCTCTACCAGTCAACCTTTGGGTAAAATACGACAACATTGTGATAGGGTACAAAAAATATGTAAAATATATAATAAATATATATCTAAAACTATTTGTTAACGAAAAAAGTATATTTTTATACGGATACTAATACACATATACATATCAAATAAACTAATAAATACATTTAAAAAATAAATAAAAACGAGAACTTTAACAGTAATTACAATGACTTTTAATTGGTAGACGGACCTAAATAGAGGTTACGAACTTTTCTTTTAAAAATAAATTTACTTTCAGCTTTTTTAATGCCAAAGGGTAGCGCGTTCCAAAGCTTTATTGTTGAAATAACGTATGATTTGGACATAAAACCGGTGCGGTGTAAAGGGATTTGGAGGAGTAGATTTTCGGAAGCACGAAGGTTACGACTGTGAGAACTGCCCAACACATTAAAATAAGTTTTTAAATAGTCAGGAGCATACGGATCATTCATGATAGAGTACAGCATACAGAGAGATCTGAGGGACCTCCTGAGTCGTATAGGCAGCCATTTAAGCTGAGTACGGAAGGAAGAGATGTGATCATATTTACGAAGGCCAAACACAAAGCGAATGCAATTATTAAGAAGACGATCCAATTTATTGAGAAGTTCCTGGGATAGATCAGAATAACAAACATCAGCATAGTCGATAATGGGAAGCACAAGAGACTGTACCAAAATGAGTTTAGTGCTAGATGGGAGAAAGTGCTTGAATCTATAGAGAGACCGCAGCGAGAGAGTGACTTTCTGGCTCACTTGAGCCACGTGCTTATTCCAGCTGCAACAGTCGTCAATGTATAACCCCAAGTCTTTTACGTGAGGCGAGAAAGAAATTATTGAATTTTGATACATTAGTGGTGCAAGTTGACTAATGTTCACATTTCTCAAATAGTGCGAGCTACCAATGAGGATGGCCTGACATTTCCCTACGTTAACAGAAACCCCAAATTTACCAGACCATTCCTCAATAGTTCGGAGATCAGCATTAAGGGATGATATGCATTCATCAAGGTTCGCAATATCTGATTGAGCGTATAGTTGCAAGTCATCAGCGTACAAATGGTAAGAACATTTGAGGATAGCAGTAATGGAGTTAATAAATAAAGAAAATAAGAGAGGAGAGAGTATACCGCCTTGTGGAACACCAGTCATCAGGTCGCACCAATCAGAGTAATCCTGATCAACACGCACCGCCTGCCGGCGACCACGAAGATAAGAAGTAAACCAATCACGTGACAAAGAAGACAACCCAATTTGAGACAGTATGGCCAGGAGAATGTCGTGATCAACGGTGTTAAAAGCATTGGAAAAATCTATTAAAACTAACACCGTTAACCTAGAATTCTCCAAGCCATCTCGAATATCTTCTGTAACTTTAAGCAAAGCCGTGGCTGTGCTGTGGCCAGGTCGAAAACCGGATTGGGAACTGGACAAAAGATTATTTTTAAAAACGAAAGAGGATAATTGTTTAAGAGCAACTGCTTCTAGGATCTTAGACAGGAAAGGGAGAATGGAGATGGGTCTAAAGTGACTAGCTAAAGTAGGATTAGAAATTTTAGGAAGAGGGATAATGTAAGCCATACGCCAAATCGCAGGAAACACACCGGATTTCAGAGATGAATTGATGATGTAAGTAATAATTGGGATTAAGTTTTCAATCATAAGAGATAACATAGTACGACTGACCCCATCACAGCCCACAGCCTTAGATTTAATTGAGGTAAAAAATTTAAAGACCTCATGGCTCCCACAGGGGAGAAAGAAAAGGAGTCAGGAGGAAGTATTGGCTTGGAAGTAATATCCTGAATAGTGTTATCCTTAATACCAACCGCAAGCGCAGCAGACGTTGAAAAATGTGTGTTAAGAGCATTTAAAGGCAAATTAAGAGGAACAGCACTAGAAGGGGACTTTGTGAAGCCGGCGAAGAATTAAGGACATTTTCACAAATGTATATATTCTAATAAAAACTACCTTACACCCAAAACTGATCTTTACTTAGGTGTCTACTCGTTACGACTTTTTCTTTTTTTTTTTTTTTTTGCTGGCAACACTGGCAGCCGGTCGTCAAAATTATCGTGTTAGATTAAAAATTGTAAATTAATGTTTTTACGTGTATAATAAGGCATATGTGTTATTAATTTTGTATAATATCGTCTTAAATAATAAAGACCCGTGTTTGTGAGGTGTTACGCTGCAAGAACCATGTAAAAAACAGTAATCTAGTGCCAGCTGTCAACCAACGGACGGATTTGAATTCTCCACCTCACTTGGGAAGTGTTTTTCTTTATTTTTTCTTTATTGTATGCCTATTTTAAACATCCCAAAATAGTAAACATTCTACTTATTACCCGTTAGCCATCACACCGCTCGTACTCGCGAGCTACGTCCTAAAAACCTGTTGTATCTGAGAGAATGTTTAAATGTAATGTTATAAAATCATCTAGATCCCATTATAATCTTTAAATTGATTGCTGGAAATAGCTCTTAGATGTTTACTTCGGGATAAGTACCTGTTTATGATTCTAACATTAGACTTTAAACCATTAATCATAAAAATTAGTAGTACCTCCACCTATGATCTCCCTTTTGTAAACTTACCTACATTTCTTAACTTTTTAGTCCTTTTACATTACCCTTGTACTAAGTAACTTAAACTTACAGTTATTAGTCGTTCTATTTACTTATTTTCCAGATTTCATCCCTTTCTCTTATTCCTTTCACACACTTAGCTGTCTCTTCTCTAATTCCAGGGTGCCTCTGGGGTTATCTTGTCAACATGTTGACCCGCAGAGCTGCATCCTTAGAGGAAAAACTGAGGGCTACATTGAAGGAGTTAGAATCAAGTAAAACCACAGTCAATCAGATGTTGAAAGAAAGAGAAGAAAGTGAGGTGGAAATAGTATTAGTCGTAAAAAAGAACACTGAGCTTAAAAACCAGTTGTCTGAACTACATGAGCAGCATATGGACATACTTGACCAACATCAACACCTCCGTCAACTTGTTGCCAACTTCCAACAATGTAGTGACACTTATGATCAGGCATTGAGGCGCATCTCTGAACTGGAAGCAGAACTAAGTAGTGCCCAAAACTCAATAGCACACTTGGAATCCCTTAGAGCCCGTGAAGAGTCTGCGAACACCTACAGTCTTTATGATGAGTTGGTTGGTAGCCGGTCTGAATCTGTATGCGTTGAACCAATTGTAACCATAGACCTAACTGATGAAACTATCACTAAGAATAATATATTCAATAGCCATAATAAGATTAAAAAGTTCATTAAAATTAATAAACAAATTCAAAAACTTCAAAAATTATTAAAACGCCAAAAAGTAAATAAACTAAACACACAACTAAGGCAAAGAAAACTTAATTTAATTAAAGATTTAAAGGAGAGTGATAGTGAATTACAATTATGTAGGACAATGTATGAAACTGACATTCAAAACCTTCAGGATGAGCTGTTTGTTAAGGAATATGCCCTAAGGGACATTTTTAGTAAATATGAGGCTTCTCAACAAGACCTGAGCAAGCGCATGCAGGAGGCCAATGAGCTGGTTGACCTGGTCACGTACAATGCAGAGAGATATGAGTCTCTGACTAATAATCTTTCTTGTAGCTGTGCCTGCTCACGGACACCACAGCCTTTGCTGGATACACCTACACCTTTAGTGTGTCAGCCCTGTGTTGGTAAAGATAAAAATAATTGTACAAATACAACATATTTATTTTCTGACAAGTTTGGTCAAGGTTTTGGGACTTTATTTAATCAATGTTCTCACCATTATGTTATAAATAATTGTTTACCCGGTGCCAGTGTTAGCCAAATAATTAGCAATATTAGATCAACTACCATAAATCCCAATTCTACTGTTATATTATTATATGGGAATAGTTTAAATGTAGGAAAAAAGGACGTAGTTGAATGTGTCCACTTGATGTTACATCTCAATGAATCAATTAATTGTAAATTCATTTTCTGTGCCTTGCCTTATTCTCAATATTTGTCTGTTGATCAGAATAGGCACATATACGATATTAATTTGCTTATTTATAATAGGACATGTCGTCACAGCGACGCTATTTTATTTTTTGACTGTAATCAATTTATCTCTGATTACAGACTCACTAGTTCTACTATGTTTTTACCACCTAGTTGTAAGCGACATATTGCTAATCTTTTAGCATACAATATACACAGCGACAGCCCCACCTTTGTTGCACCAACAATACCTGTTAGTAATGATACACCATGTACTTTAAACTGTTAGGTGCGACAAAGGGTAGACCGCATATTATGTTGAATGTTGTGCATCAAAATATGCAGGGATTGTCCGGCAAGGAATTAGAGTTAAGTTTGTTCTTAGAGAACTATGATGTTCAGGTATTATGTCTAACTGAACATTGGTTGAAGGAACATGAAGTAGTGTTTATCAATGATGAATTCTATACAGTACAGAGTGCATTTGTTAGAAGAAATGCTATTCGCGGAGGATCTTTAGTTCTTGTGTCAAATAAGTTAAAATGTAAACAACGTTTAGATTTAGTAAATCTTTCCATTGAGCGCACTGTTGAGTTGTCTTGTGTTGAACTGGACCGATACATTATAATTTGTGTTTATAGACCCCCTTCTGGTGATTTTACTTGTTTTGAGTCTGTAATGGAGGATTCACTTAATAAGTTAAAAGCAAGTAATAAAAATATAATTTTATGTGGAGATTTCAATGTTAATATTTTAGATGTTACTCCACTAAGTATTAGGCTTCTTAACCTGTTTAGATCTTTTAATCTAGTTAATTTGTTTTTTGAACCAACTAGAATCACGGCATCGTCATCGACTTGTCTTGATAACATGTTTAGTGATTGTGATGCTGAAAATAAATTAGTGTTAAATGATTTGTCATCAGATCACTGTGGATTAATAGCCAGCTTTCCTATGCCATTATGTAAAAAGTCTCGCAAAATAGAGTGCAGGCCGTATACAGCTAGTCGTTGCAATAAGTTTATGAATAATATAGCTCTTAAAGTTACACCGTCATTAGTAGAACACGGGAGTCCTAATGAAATCTATGAAGCCCTTTTTAATGTTGTGCAAAATGAGTACCAATCTATTTTTAAGAGTAAAACTATTAACTTTAGTGGACCTTCCGTTGGCTTCAACCAATGGGCTACGCCAGGAATTTATAAAAGTCGAGCTAGATTATATGAGTTGTATGGTCTGAAACGATACAGGTTTGATACTACTTTTCTAGAGTATGTTAAAAAATATTCAAAATTATTTAAAAAGATTTGTGTCATTGCAAAGTCTAAATTTTTAAGCGATACTATTAAAAATTCTAATAATAAAGTAAAAGCCACTTGGAAAATTATAAACAATGAAACGGGTAAATCGGTTCAGCGAGAACATCAAGTTGAAATAATGGTTGATAACAAATTAGTTAACAAAGCAGCGGAGATAGCAGAGGCATTTAATAATTTTTTTGCAAGTATACCAATAACTACGACTCGCTCCTTAAATTCATCCCCGTCTAAAGCTCAAAATCTTTTGCAAACTAGCGTGCCTAAATGCGATCACGTATTTAGTTTTGATCATGTAACACCTCGTGATGTAGTTAATGTTTTTAATTCTCTTAAGTCGAAAAACACAGGTGATTATTGGGGCATTTCGATTAAACTTTTGAGTAATATTATCGACATTGTCGCCCCTCATCTAGCTATTACTTTTAATAAATGCGTTGATTTAGGTACTTTCCCTGACCTTATGAAGAGCAGTAAAGTGATCCCTCTTTTTAAATCTGGCAATAAAAATGATATGGGTAACTTCAGGCCAATTTCTATTTTACCTGCCTTTAGTAAGATTTTTGAAAAGTTAATACTCAAGCAGTTGTTGAGACATTTTAATTTAAACAACCTTCTTCACAATGATCAATATGGCTTTACAAAAGGTCGTTCGACAACAGATGCGGGTGTTGCTTTGTTAAAGCACATATTTAATGCGTGGGAGAACGCTCAAAATGCAATCGGTATTTTCTGCGATCTCTCTAAAGCTTTTGATTGCGTTCACCATGACACGCTTTTACGGAAACTACGTCATTACGGTGTTCAAAATGAAGCCTTAAATTTAATAGGCTCATACTTACAAAACAGATTCCAATGTGTAGATGTTAATGGCGCGAAATCTTCTGGGCTACCTGTTCAGCTAGGAGTACCTCAAGGCTCGATACTGGGTCCATTTTTATTCTTGGTTTATATTAACGACCTACCATATCATTTAAAGGGTATTTGTGACGTTGTACTGTTTGCTGATGATACGTCTCTTGTTTTTAAAGTAGATAGAAATAGACAAGATTTTAACAATGTAAACAGCGCGCTATCAATGGTCACGGATTGGTTCACGTCAAATAACCTTGTTCTTAATGCCAATAAAACTAAATGTATTAAATTCGCTCTACCCAATGTTAGAAATCTTGGTCCCAACATTGTCCTTGGCAATGAGAAGCTTAAAACTGTAGACTCAGCAGTGTTCCTGGGTATAACAGTAGATTCAAAATTACAATGGGGTCCACACATATCAAGCCTAGCGGGAAGGCTAAGTTCGGCCGCATACGCCGTCAGAAAAGTTAGACAATACACTGACGTTGACACGGCACGATTGGTCTATTTTAGTTATTTCCATAGCGTCATGTCCTATGGTATTCTGCTGTGGGGCAAAGCCGCTGATATCCAGAATGTATTTGTTCTGCAGAAGCGAGCGGTTCGTGCAATTTACCAGCTAGGTGCCCGGGTTTCTCTGAGAGATTTTTTTAAAGAGATTGGTATTCTCACTGTGGCTTCTCAATTCATCTTGGCCAACATTTTATATATTAGGCAAAATATCCATCTATATAGTAAAAACAGTGATATTCACAACATTAACACTAGAAATAAGCATAAACTACGTGCTCCCTTCCACCGGCTTCATAAGGTTCATAATTCATTTGTAGGGCTTGGTATAACTTTTTATAACAAGCTACCTGCTTCTTTTCTAGATTTGCCATTTAATGCATTTAAAGCTAAAGTAAAATCTAACCTTTGTTTAAAAGCTTACTATTCCATTAACGACTATTTAGATGATAAGCATAGTTGGTCACTGTGTTGAACTCAAGACGATTATTTTTATTTTATTTTTTTCTCCTTCATGTTTTTTTCGCCAAATTAGCTTATTGATACGTTACATGTCTTCGTCATGTAATTTTATATTTTACTTTTTTTTTGTTTATATACTTGTTTCATTTTGTGTGTTTTTACTTATTGGCATGTGGTTAACTAGTGACCTCGAGCATTGACTGAATATAATTATTTATATTTATCTTTTTATGCTTAGCTTATTTCTTTTGCACTATGGTCCTAGTTTATCACCTGTGACTTCTTCACTGCACGTGTAAGCGGGCACACCCTTTAGACTGGTGAATTTATTATTTAGACTTGGGTATTTTTTTGTTTTTACATATAATTGGTGTTTGCTAGCTGACAAGTGACAATGAATGAATAATTTCTTATTTTTTTATAATTTTTTGTCATAATATAAATTGTATAAAATCTGGTTCTTCTAACCTGACAGACAGATGTGTTGCTGGGGAGTTTGTTCCGCCACTTCTTCTTCCCAGCTAAAACACTAGGAAGTGGCGAAGGGCAGGGCGTTTTTGTGGGACTGTCTCTTGTAATGTGACGTTCAAAAAGTGCTGATTATCAGCCTAATTTGAATAAATGACTTTTGACTTTGACTTTGACTTTGACTTTTGACTTTGACTTTGACTTACGCATTAACAGTCGACTTTGTACCTGCAAGTGGTCTCCTGGAAAATTACATTTTATTTTGTTGTCCCAGTTTAAATGATAAATGATGTTAATTTTGCAAGTAGGTTTTCACAAACACTTTTAAACGTCTTTTTTTATAAAAAAACTAGATGAAGCCGGTGTTACGTACCAGACTGTGAGAAGAAACAGCCGAAAAAGCTCAGAGGTGTCTTTTAAGGTCCAGACAAAAATCTTGGTCCACTTACATAAGGACTATGCAGATGAGTGTCTGAAATGGTCTTTTTAAGAAAGCACCCCACAGATTGAGTGGACCTGTCCAGTGAGTGCAAGCATTTGTCAGTTATCGTGTAGCTCGACTCATAACTCAAGGAACTCAACGACACGACGAGCAATACCAAAAAACAGGACATTTGTGTAGGTCGCGTTTAGATCCAGGCGTGCGTTTTTTTTCTTTCAGCAGTCGCTGTCACAGGAAGAGTGTTGCCGTATATATCGTGGTCACGGTATTAGATAGAACAGTTAAGATTCGTTAGGAAATTAAACACATGTCTACAATAATATTATAATCATTTTATTCATGACTTAAAATATACTATCACAATGTCATTGTAATTAAAATATATCTAACGTTTGAGCTTGTCACAGTTAGTTCAAACTATTACATACCATATACCTACACATGTTAAGGTTTTTTGTTCAATAAATGGATGGACGACCGGGAAGGACTATATTTATTTTAGACTATCTTTTGCCCGCGGCTTCGCTCGCGTTAAATTCGGGGTAACACAGTTCCCCTTTCCTGATTTGCCTGACTACCTGCTACCGTTAGTTTTTACCCTTGCGCCTTATTTATTGTAATACGAATGCTAAGTTTTCCCTTTTCTTCCCCCTTTCTCCCTCAATTCTCATTTTTTTTAAAAAAAAGGTCCGAACTATCTCTGTACCATATTTCATCAAAATCGGTTTAGCCATTAAGTCGTGAAGACATAACAAACAAAATCACTTTCGCTTTTATAATATTAGTAAGCATTGTTATTTCAGTTTTAAACATAATAAACGATTAAATTTAAAAAAAAAATGTATCAAGAATAGAAAATCAGCTCTTTAAAAAAACATCTTAAATAAATTAACCTAAATTAGCTACATAATATTTACAATGGATACATGTAAGTACATAACAAAATCACCTTTACCTTACGTATATAAATAAATAGAAAAAAAACAAGACAAGTTTAATACCTATTCGTTAATTTGTAAGAGTCAAACTTGACTGTTTTTAGGTCCATAATGAAATGGTTTTTTTATGAGATTTTGTTTCTTGGAATTATTGGTAAATTGTATTATTTTACTACCCTATTAGGTGTGATTTCCCTTTGTTTCATACAAGGTAAGGCAAATCTAGAACAAAATTATGAAAAATGGACACACAAGATTGTTGTCCCAAGAAAAACATGGCGTAAGTTATGTCAGTAAGTCGTTGTCGGTTTAATTATGCAATAGTTGCAACATGACAAACAAATTTGAGCACTCCATTTCTTACAACTCCGTGTCATTATTTGTCTGACAGATCCTCCTATAAATTAAAAAGTAAAAGGCAATAGCTGCTAGTGTAACTAATAGTCCCTATTATAATACCTCGTAACAGAAAAGGAAATTCTTGTCATAAAAATCACAACATAACAAACCCACCCATTTGCAATGAACCTGCACCAAAACGAACGTAGATAGAGAACAATTATATAGCAACTTTTTTTTTTACATACGTAGAACTTGAAAATATTTTAAAAAATTGAGCAAAAGTTCAGGTCCATGAAAATAAAAAAAGCTAACAAAAACCCCAAACTTACTACATCTATTATTATCAATCATCAAGAAACAACTAAACCTACATTAATTTATTTGTTCTATACCTTCTACGACTTGTCACTCTGTAATCTTACCCAAAAAACTACTCTATGGCAAACTAACTACACACAAATTATTGAGCAATTCCATAAAGGGCTTAACTACGATAAGGCTTAAAACAGTTCAGCCTTTCTTGAATTTCAGGAGTAAGATACTTGTTGTGAGGTAGACAGCAATCCAGGTGGTGACAGAGATGAACCCAGCGTAGACTGTGGGTTTGTTGATGTCCCAGCCTCTCTGCAGCATGGAGCGAAGGCCCTCAGTGGAGAGGGTGAGAGGTAAAAAGTAACTTATCCATTGGAGGATGAAGTGCATGCCTGAAGGATGAAAAAAATGGGTTAATATTTGGGGTTTATTGAAGCGGAAAAGCTTAAGATGGTTTCATCATTACCTATCTGGAATATTAAAACTGCTATTACTTTTCAATATGAAAAAGTATTCTAATAAAGAAAACAAGAAATTTATAATCAGTAAGTTTAATTATTTTCGGTTCGGGAATCAATACCCGAATTAAATAATCAAAATCTGAAGCAATGCGGCACAAGGCGTTCAAAATCAGTTTTAGACAGTTCATTACAATAAAAAAATCATACAATTCAGGTAAACAATATGACATTATTGTAAATATCGACTTTCGAACTACCTCTGCATTTAATCTTCGTTTTAAAGAAACTCTTGTCCAAATAAGCTTCTAGAAGCAGCAGTTGTCACACAGTTAGTAAAAACAAAAAAACATAAAGTAGATAACAAAATTGTTACCTTCAACAGGCCAGACGATTCCACAAAGCAACACCATTGGCAGGAATGAGCCAAGTGCCAAGTATGTCGCCGTCCTATCTGTGTCACATATTGTGGAGACCACGAACCCTAGAAAAAAAAACAACAAAGATGAGTAAAGAAAGGGCTTGCTCAAGGAGTATTATATTATCTCTCTGTGCTCAAGGCATCGTATTCCTGCCGGGGTTGCGAGTTGTTCAAAAGAAATACCGCGGCCCCGGAACAACGTACCCGGTTTTAGTCAGTACATGTCTGACACTCCCCCCACTCTGCCTAGAGCGGGGGAAGTTATTTGATGATTTCCCACCCGCAAAAAAAAAACAGGTATCGTGTTGGATTGCCGGGGCTGCCCGTTAGTTCATAAGAAATACAACACCAAGTGCAAAAGAAGAAACATGGATGGGTTTTCTGTCTCTTAAGATGCAGGATACCTTAGTATAAGCGAGAGTTAAAGCTTTTGTGTACAGATTTCTGTAGCATGTAAATGTTTTATACTACATAAACTGTGTATTCGATAATTGACAACTTTTAGTACAACCTGTATTTTTGGGAAAAGGACTTATTATCAGTAACTATCGGGCCACTGACTTATCTGTAACGACTGTAAATAATTTAACTAACGTGATACAGGGTAACGATTTCCAATTTATATATCGACGCCATAAGCCGCAGGAGACAAATCCCAGCCACCGTAGATGCGCGCCTGTAGACGGTGAGCAATGGGTAGCTCACCGTCTGTCCATCTATTGACGACAGGCCGTGACGACGTCGCGTTAGTATTCCACGTGCGCGTTTTTTTAAAAAAGCCCATGTCCGTTTCCAGGGTCCCAAGTTCCCAACTATCTCTGTACCAAAATTCATCAAAATCGGTTTAGCTTAAGGCGTGAAGACGTAACAAACAAACAAACTCACTTTCGATTTTATAATATTAGTAAGGATTTGGCTTATACCAACAATTGAATACACAGTATCAGGTTAGGAAACACATCGATAAAACTTATAGGTTAGCACATCATGCATTATATTAATGTTCATTGATTCAGTTTTTCAGCTGAGACAGTTACTGTTTGGGTGTCAAGCTCCAGTTGTGATGATGGTGGTCTGGACCAAATGAAACTTCCTTTTCGATATGAAGACTGTATAATATTGAATGGGTGTACAAATAAAAATGGCCGATGTATGCGCACGCTAAGTGACGGCGAGCGAGTTTCCTCCGGTATGGTCGAGGACCTAGCGTTAGGTGACGTAGGATCGTACTTCGCGATCCCACTAGCTTTATGCTTATACACAGGGTCCAAAAAGAGTCAGATTACACCGTTTGTACCACAAGTCCATACGCAAAATACGCGCCTCAGACGTGGAGTTGCGGACACCAGCCCGTTATACAATACAATTGTACCACAAGTCACTTACCGAAACACATTCCACAGAGCCCCGTCATCAAAGTAAGAATGACGACCCATCCGACAGGTCCCCTGATAGTCAGACCGAAGACCAGGAACCCAAGCATCAGCACCATTCCTGATTGCAGGATCATGATCAGCATCTGGACTAGCACGTGGGAGAACAGGATCTCCGTACCTGGGAAAGAGGAAAGTTTATTTATTTAGGACTAGCTGGCACCTGGGATGAACGAAAAAGTATCCTTGTGTTATTCCAGACTATAATCTACCTCTGTGCCAAATTTCATCAAGATCCGTTCAGTCGTTTTCAAGTGAAAGAGTAATCCATACATCCATCCTCACAAACATTCGCATTTATAATATTACTAGCTTTTGCCCGCGGCTTCGCTCGCGTTAAATTCGGGGTAACACAGTTCCCCTTGCGCCTTATTGATTTGTAATAGCAACGCTAAGTTTTCCCTTTTCTTCCCTCTTTCTCCCTCACATCTCACTATTTTCAAAAAATTAGCCTATGTCCGTCTCCTGGTTCCCAACTATCTCTGTACCAAATTTCATCAAAATCGGTTTAGCTATTAAAGCGTGAAGAGGTAACAAACAAACTCACTTTCGCTTTTATAATATTAGTAAGGATATCATATCAGTACATCTGATGTTTAAAAAATACAATACACTTCCAAAAAAAACAAAACTAAAAAGTGAAAAATAACTTTACTTCCGGAAGTCGGTGAGTTTTATTGGTTTCGTTGACTTTTTTGCCACCGACTTCCGGAAGTAAAGTTGTTTTCCAGTTTTTTTTTTTGGAAGTTGGTTTTTTAATACGTGAATTTTATTTCAGCATTTTTAGTTATGGTATTATGAATGATATATCACATATTTTTTTATCAATTATTCATTTTCCATTGTTACTAAAAGATTCTTAGATCATCCATATGGACATAGTCCTATATATATAGATATAGGTAACTCATAAACTACCTAAGCAATATAAATAAAATTGATATGGGATCTCCTGGGAAGTATCAAACAAAAAAAGAATTTTGCAAATCGGTCCAGGCGTCTTAGAGTAATCGTTAAACATACAAAAAAAAAGTGGGTGAGTTTGTTGTCATCAACGTTTGGCATAAAACCAGACTCCGTGGCTGTTTCTTAGAAATTTCTGATAGAAATACCCAGGCTACTACGATCACACGACCCGATCATCATCATTATCATCCTGCCCTTGTACCATTCTATTTTTTTTTAACAACGAAGCTATGAAATAGCCTAAAAAAAACGTTGCCCCACACTAGGAATTTCTCCTGTATCGTGGGTGCGTTTACAAACATATAAACTCACATACACAAACAACCAGACCCGGAACAACTATCTGCAGGTCGTCGAAAGTAATCCAATAAGGATTCAGTTTTTACCTTAGGTACCCTAAAAAGTATAGTATCTACCTAACGGAGGTACAATTCATTGTCATGAAGACGATGAGATAAAATTGAAAGATGAAAGGGACACTATAAATTGTTATGACTAGGCTTAGATAGGGATTCTCCGAATTCTTCTTTTAAAAGTAAACAGCTTTCCTTAGAAAAAAACTGGCCTAAAAAGCTTTTAACTTAATATTAGACTTCCAAAAATTCAGTATTCATAAACTAAATATTACATACTATTTTATATTTTAGTTCAGATCACAAGAAATAATACTAAGTTCTTTTTCTAAGTAATTCTAGAAAGTGCTTGCACTTATATAACGCTATTTTAAAAATATTGAAGAGAGGTTGGAATACATTTCAAGGAACTTGTCTATAGTCTATTCCTTTTCTTGTTTCTAATCACTAAAACGAATAACACCTCTACGTCAATGTGCATTCAGATGATTTCAAAATGACTGTTATTTTATAAATTACTAACTTCGCCCGCTTGATATTGAAAAAATATAGTATCCTATGTGTTACTCCAGACTATAATCTAATCCAAATTTCATCAAAATCCGTTTAGCCGTTTTGACATGAACGAGTAACAAACATCCATACATCCTCACAAGGATTTGCATTTATAATATTAATAGGATTTGAAGAGGTAGCGCAAATTGAACTATGTGCGTCTGCGTACTAAACATTGTTTTCTAAAAACACATATTTATTTATACGTTTGCAAACTAAATTGTGAATGCAGTGTAGATAGTTACTTTGACCCTGGAAACTACCCTATTCATAAAGATATCCTTACTAATATTATAAAAGCGAAAGTGAGTTTGTTTGTTTGTTTGTTTGTTACCTCTTCACGCTTTAATGGCTAAACCGATTTTGATGAATTTTGGTACAAAGATAGTTGGGAACCAGGAGACGGACATAGGCTATTATTTTTTTTAAAAGAGTGGATATGAGGGAGAAAGAGGGAAGAAACGGGAAAACTTAGCGTTGCTATTACAAATCAATAAGGCGCTACCGAATTTAACGCGAGCGAAGCCGCGGGCAAAAGCTAGTATCGTATATTCTATCACCACGCGAGTGAAATCGCGGGCGCAGCTAGTGAGTTCTATAAAAACACCCATTGTGCCTTGAAAGTGACTTTAGAATCCTTTGTTTAAATTGTTATCAGCTTATACGCTACTTCGCCCGCATGGGGTGAAAACCTAATTAGGGTTCCGCAAACGGGTAATTGGGTGCCACTTATAACTACGGTGGCCACGTCAAGCTATACAAAACCAGTTAATGTGGATCTTTCGTTGTAAGTGATTTTTTTACAAAATGAGGTCATGTTATACTGGAGATGATTAGCTTGATGTGTGATAAACACGATTAAGGTTGGGTTCTGTAACTGGTTTTAAAACTAGAATGGTTTTGTAACTGCTTGACTATTTAACGAGTTAAATAATAGTTTTAACGGCCTCGTTGGTTAAGTGATAGTGAGCGCGACTGCTTGAATATGAGGTCCTGGGTTTGGTTCCCGAGACGGGCTCCTCTTCCTACTAGATGATCGGTTGGTGGCAATAGGCTCACTCCTATTTCATAGAATCTCTTTTATACGTATACTAACTGTGGCTGGCATGCGTTGTATTGCATCTTACCTACTCTATCTACCCTACCAACCTACCTGCCCTAACTAGGCAGTACTACCTACCTACCTAAATCCTTACTAATACTATAAAAGCGAAAATGAGTTTGTTTGTTTGTTTCGTCTTCACGCCTACATGGCTAAACCGATTTTGACGAATTTTGGTACAGAGATAGTTGCGACTCTGGAGACGGACATGGACTAACTTTTTTTTAATGTGAGAAATGAGGGAGAAAGAGGGAAGAAAAGGGAAAACTTAGCTTTGTAATTACAATAAATAAGGCGCTAGGGCAAAAACTACTGGTAGCAGGTAACTGCAAATCAGGAAAGGGAAACTGTGTTACCCCGAATTAAACGCGAGCGAAGCCGTGGGCAAATGCTAGTATTCCATAAAAAATGGTTAAGCCGTTTTGGAGGAGCATAGCAACTAAAACTGTAACACGAGAATTTCATACATAAGAGAAGAAATTAAGATATTTTGATACGTAAGCGGTATTTTTCTGAAAGGTAATTCAGAAATGCCTCAGGAGTCCTCCATTAATGAAATAGCGTTGGTGGAATATTTTCATTCATAATCTGATGGCTTTAATGTTATTATTTTCGTTTAAGACGTTATATAAATAAGCAATAGCTTCGCCCCGCGGTGTTATACACATTGATAAGTCATATTTAAGTAATGTGACTTATAGAGCACCGTATTTTTTCGAAGTTATTAACGTGTGTGTGTACTTTCCAGCTACAGATCCAGAATATTAGCTTCCACCCGCGACTTCGTCCGCGTGGCATAGTTACTTTGGGCTAACGCTAACTTTAACCTGCGTGATGATCGAAAAAAAAATATCTTTCTCTGTTCTTTTCTAACTTTTTTTAGCCTATATCCGCCTCCAGGGTCCCAACTATCTCTGTACCAAAATTCATCAAAATCGGTTAAGCCATAATGCGTGAAGGCGTAACAAACAAACTCACTTTCGTTTTTATAATATTAGTAAGGATCTTGGCACCAAATTTTAACAGTATCCGTTAAGCCTATTGCATGTTTTCTCTAGTGTTTTTAGTCTTCTTCGTCTCATATATATTCATTCTCATTCAACTTCAAGGGTTAGTTTAATAGCCAAATGCAATGTTAATTTGAGGTGCGGGTTGATTCGAAAGAAAGCAAAAGGAATGTGGATTGGTTTTAGTCAGTTCGAGTCTGACAATGCCTTCCGCTCCGCCCAGAGAGAGAGGAATCATTTGATGATTTCCCATCGAAAAAAAGATAAACTTACCAGTGATTCCGGATACCAGTGACCTCTCCAGGATACCTTCGTTTCTCTCAGCCAACATGGAGCCAGAAGTCAGAGCAACAGCCAAGAAGAAAACGATTCTGTTGACAAAGACCAGGCATATGTTTAGTGTTGATCATTCAATTATAATTGCGTAGTTGACACCATTAACCAATAATTTAAAGACACAATTTTTCTGAAAGAACACGTTATTCTAAACCTGAGAACTCCATTCATTTCAAAATAACTTTAAAATTCGATTTTCAGTTGCTTTTAAATCAATAAATAGTTGCGTCATTGACTTGACAACTTAGTGACGTCATCGGTTGCGAGTCCCATACAAAATCTATGGGGTAATCGCGTTTTGACAGCTCATAAAAAGTTTGTCAATTGATTGGTGGTGTCAACTACCCTATTGTCTAGATATAAGTTGTTGTTAACTTCTTATCTTATTTTACGTTTTGTAAAGTAAGAAATGACTTATTGTCGAGCCTACGCTGTCCTCCCGTGCTTAAGTAATAACGCTGTACCAACAAAATTGTAAAACAAAATGATTTTAAAATAGTGGAGTTCTTGAACCATGGAGTTTCTTGCCGGTATATCTCCATAGGAAACAACCAACCCGAACCGTGCACCTTTTCTCGACATTTTATAAGTGCCCATGTAGGCCTATGTGAAATAAAACTATTTTGATTTTGTTGACTTTCTTTAAATATTTTGCATGCCTACGTAATAAAATATGGCTGAAGCTGTCAAAATGTTTTTATCCTTGTCATCATTTATTCACCCATATTCATGTAGGTACCTATTGAAATAATTATTTTTGAAACGGATCTTTGATGCAGAGTAAATCCAAAATGGCGGACTCCCGAACATGGTTGAATAGGTTTTTTTCTTTTGCATACCCATGATGTGAGTTTCTAATGAAAAGGTTTGCTGAGAAAAATAGGAAAAAGTGTTTTTATAACCAAACCAGCTTTTGCCCGCGGCTTCGCTCGCGTTAAATTCGGTGTAACACGGTTCCCCTTTCCTGATTTACAGGTACCTGCTACCTATAGTTTTTGCCCTTGCGCCTGATTTATTGTAATAGCAATGCTAAGTTTTCCCTTTTTTCCCTCTTTCTCCCTCATATTTTAATCTTTTTTTTTAAATAGCCTATGTGCGACTTCAGGGTCCCAACTATCTCTGTACCAAAATTCATCAAAATCGGTTTAGCCATTTAGGCGTGAAGAGGTAACAAACAAACAAACTCACTTGGCTTTTATAATATTAGTAAGGATTAACATAGTTTTGTAAGTATTACTAACAAAAATATGAATCTTTGTGTTCGAATTCAATCAATAATAATAATATAACGGAAACTGTTTTCATCCCTTATTCATGAACAAAACGATACTAAATAAAAACCGGCCAAGAGCGTGTCGGGCCACGCTCAGTGTAGGGTTCCGTAGTTTCCCGTCCGTCACAATAAGTGTTCCCACTTATGAGTTTAAAGGTGGAGGAGGAAATTATTTTGTACAACTTTTTGTCTTTTTTGTACAAAAACTGTTGTGCAATCAAGTTCAAAATGATTTTCCTAGAAAGTCCTTATAAAGTTCTACTTTTCGGATTTTTTTCATATTTTCTAAACTTACGGTTCAAAAGTTAGAGGGGGGGGGACACATTGTTTTTTACTTTTGGAGCGATTATTTCCGAAATTATAGACATTATCAAAAAATGATTTTAGTAAACCCCTATTCATTTTTAAATACCTTTCCAACAATATATCACACGTTAGGGTTGAAATTTAAAAAAAAATCACTTCCCACTTTACATATAGGGTGGCTACCCTAATAAAACATTTTTTTCCAATTTTTATTTTACCACTTTGTCGGCGTGATTGATATACATATTGCTACCAAATTTCAGCTTTCTAGTGCTAACGGTCACAGAGATTAAGCGAGGACGGACGGACGGACGGACGGACAGACAGACATGGCGAAACTATAAGGGTTCCTAGTTGACTACGGAACCCTAAAAACGGCCATACTTTTGGACTGCGTAAACTTAGAGAGAGTATATGGTTTTAATTTCAACTCGATACGTTCACGCGTTCCCGAGATAGAGGGTCTTAACAGATACACAGATAGACAAACAATAAAGTGATCCCAAGGTTAAAGGTTCCGTTTTTCTAGTAAGGAACCCTAAAAAGCCGAGACCTACGAAGAATTACACAGAATTTATAAAATGTTCATCTCTAACAGCGCATTATGTTAATACTTACGTTAGAATAACACCGGGACCAGCAAAGTCTGTGAAGTTGGGCACGTCCAGGCCGTGGATTGGCTTGTTGAACTGAAAATAAAAGAAATTCTTTAGTAGAACATCTTATTTAAATATCAATCAGCAACTATTTTTTGCCCGTCCATTGTTAAAGTTCTTGAAAAGCTAAAAGAAATGTATAAATTTATTAGTCGTGTATCAAACTGGAAGCATTTATTTCAATAAGACAATTTTTGAAATCATCAAATAATTTCTCCCGCTTCAGGCGGAGCGAGGGGTAGTGTCAGACTTGTACTGACTAAAGGCCACCCATGTTCCTTCTATTGCCCTTTATGATCTGGGGCCGCGGTATACAATAAGACCATTACAGGCACATTTTTAATGTCAAGAAACAACGGAACGAAACTACAGTCCCAGACACAATGCAAAATAACTTTTGAAAGTACTGCAGTTGCCCATTCCAAAGCGTTGATCTCTATCGACAAGAATGGGTAAGAAAGGTATGTTTGAGTAACTATAATGTTCCACCGTAGCAATAGAATTAAGTCAGTCGATTTTGTTGACATGTTTCGGGGTGGTATTGATTTGTAAGAAGAACGCAAAAAAAACATTCATTTCAATTCAATTCAAATTATGCTAATTCAACCTATTCTAAACTATTATAACCTGATCTCTCTACTACAGATCGCACACCGTAGTAGAGAGATCAGGTTGTGTATGTAGTGTGTAGTGTGTGTGTAGGTTGATGTGCCGTCGTGTGTACCAGCCTCAACACCATGTTTTTGACAAATAAATTACTTTGACTTTGACATTAGCTTGGTATTTTTACATCACTTACTGACAGACTGTTGGTCTCATAGTTGGAAGCACGACTACCGAGCACGGGAGTGGGTGCCATTCCAGGGTCGGGTAAAAAGTGTTATTAGGTTTTTCCATTAGAAATTTCACAGTAACAGCTGGAGTTTGGAAGTTGATGGTAAGACACCCCAATCCGAAGCCACGTTAAGCTATTAGTCCTGCGCCTAATTTCTCTCCGGTCGCATCGGTATGCCGTCCCATCGGACTATGAGAGTGAGGTAGAAAAGTGTTCGCTGCCGGATTTTATTTGGTAGTGAGAGAATCGGACAGCGTCAAATAATCTTTATTATTTAAAGAAATCCTGCGAGAAAATTATTTAGAAATAACCTTATAATAATTGTAATAGTGCTTGATCTTTCTAAGTTTAGTTATTATTTTCGTTTTTTGCTTCATTCGTGACAAAAGCTGAAATTCCAAACATAGTATCGGATAGGTAGAGGACATTCGCTGGGCGTAAAAAGAAAATGGCGTGTGCTACTCTCAAAAGAGGGAACAAAGAGTACACCTGTGCCTGCGCACGCACGCCGCAACTATAATATCTCCCGCGCAGATAGGTAATCTCCGCTAAGATAAACATGCAAACCAAGAACAAGCAAATCTTCACTATAGAGCATTGTAATCAAAGTTTTGATTTGAAAACACATTGTAGTGCATTAACAGAATATTAATCATGCAACAACGAGTCCTTTGAAAATTATCTTCAATTCATCGAATTGTGCGGCTTTGTGCATGCAATCACTGCGTTTCCTAGAACTCGCTGCAATAGTTGCCTTATTTGGTTCTAATTAAACAATATCACGAATGTAATCTGTAAAGGCATAGGCAGAATGCTATTTTCAAAGATATGTACAGTTAAAAGCGCTAATCGAAGAATTATCAGAGAATATGCAGGGTGTAAATCAATCCTTCATTAAGTCGGCAACCATGCATTATGTACATCGTGTGTAGACCGTGATTAGACCTGTTGTACTGCATGGTTCAGAATGCTGGGCTGTGAAAAAGGTGGAGGAAAAACGATTGCACGTAGCGGAAAAATATGTAAATATCTCAATGACGTGAAGAACAAGTGCTTTTCGGTTTGGTTAAGGGTGTTTTCTCACCCGTGAAGGGTTTAAAAGACTAAGCAAATGAGGATGATGAACTCCACATGAACTGACAAATGCTTGCACTGACTCGGACAAGTCAATCTGTGTGGTGCTTTCTTAAAAAGACCATTTCAGATACTAATCTCCATATTCCTTATGTAAGTTGACCAAGATTTTTGTCTAGACCTTAAAAGAGACTAGGACCACTGAGTTTGTTTCGGCTGTTTCTTTCAGAGTAGTCGGGTACGAAGCACCGGTCTCATCTAGTTTAAAATAAAACAACGTGAAAAAGTGTTTGTAGAAATCAACTTGCAAAATAAACATCAATAAATGATGTTCATTTTGCAATAGGCATTCCAAGAAACCGGGATATCATTAAAAACTTACATAGACAGGGCTGGCCATAATTCTGGGTGGAAGATCGCAGACTGTGGCCAAATGCTCCGTGGCTTCCATAAAGGCGAGGGACAGGTCTTTGGCCAACATCCATTCCACTTGCTTGTCTGAAAACAAAGAAAAGAAAAAATCAACAACAATCACACAAAAATTATATCTCGGAAATTTAGAACCCGGATAAAAAAATTCAACCAAGTGCGAAGATTTCGTACAAACTAGCGACAACTTTTTTTCGCAGCTCTAAGAGACCACAGACTTGAGTATGTGGAAATTTCAACTCCAGGAATTAATGGGCAATATGTTACCCTGAGGTAAGACTGGTTGTTAGACTAAGTTCATCGACTGTCAAAGATCTACATATGTCAGTCAGGACCAACGACATAGCGTGGTTTCCAAGGCACGGAACGGAACCCATCCACGGATCAACATAGGTAAGCGTGGCTTAACCTGTAAATCAATCTGACCGTCCTATAAGTACGTCAAAAAATCTTGGAAATTAAATTTCACCTATTTCCCGGTTTCCATGCTAATATTTTGCATACACGTTTAATTTATATGAAAAGATATGTTTAAATGCCGATATTCTGAATCCAAAATGGCGGGATCCTAAAGATGGCGGACTTGTTTTTTTTCGCATTCCCAGTATTTGGTATCTAATTAAACGGTTTGCTGATAAAATCACGAGAAAACATTTTGCTTAGTTTTCTTTTTTTAATAATGTATTTTATTATATCTGACAACCCAAAAAAAAAAACGTGTTCTCTTTAAAGTAGACTATAAGACACAAAACATGCCCATTTAACCCAATTCCGCCCTTTGCTCAGTAAACAAGGAAGCAAGGGGTATTTGTTACCCCCTAGCAATAAAAGCTACCTCACCCGGAAACCCGTGTCTAATAATGGGACATTAATTTTAAGAAAACCCCTAACTTTGGGTCGAATAGACCTCGTGATTGACTGTTTAATTAAAGGTGAACGGAGCAAGCAGTGGGTACAATAAAGATCTTTTAAATGTCCTGATGACGTATATCTGTTAAAGTATTGCCTCCCGTGCGCGAGGTTGTGGGTTCATTCATGCATCACGATTATTGTATTTTTACGTACTCGTTTTTTTTCATCTACTTTTATACATCTGGTCACACCCGCTTCGGATGACAAATCACCAAATAACTTCCCCCGGGCGAAGCACACTCATGTTCCCTCTTTTGCCCTTTGTGAACCGGGGCCGCGGTATCTCTTTCGAACAACCCGCAATCCCGGCAGGCGTTGGCCCTGGCAGGCCCCTCTGCTTTAATGACATCTTTGAGGCGCGCGTGGAATACGAACGTGCCGTTGACACGGCCTGATTTAATGACACGCGGGGTTGTGATAGTCCCGGAGCGGATCCGGCTACTGGGGCTCGAGGTGGCATTGCACAAATCTGAGGCCATGGTCTTTCATGGCCGCCGTCAGGATCCCAACTGACGGTAGAAGGGGTTCGCATTCGCGTCGGCTCCACATCTGAGATTTACCTTTACTTTTGTATATATACTCTTGGCGCTTACCTAACAACCCTTTCTCTTCGTTCTTTGCAAATACCTATTAAAGATTTATCTCCGAACCCACTTAAGCCAGCTAATGAAGATCAAACAGTACTTCTTAAGCCCACGACTGAGTAAATAAACAAACGGTTAATCTCTTTGCTGAACCCGGGTTTAACCTCAGACCGGGTTTAACCTCAAAACGGAAAACGAACAAATCTACGTAACAAACGAAGTGGGTGATCAAAGTTTAGGAGTTTAATTTAAAAAATTAACGTTTAATTAAAGTTTATTAAATACGGAGTTCCAACATGGCGTATTGGTTGCATTTATTTCTTTCTTTGGGTACTTTAGAAATTTATGACAGTAAACTTGACATTCACGCTTGTATTTCTCCGTAGTGATAGGCTGTATCATGGTTAGGAGAGATTATCCTAATGACACACTACCCCAATTGCCGTTTTACAGGCCTTTCACTTGAAAGTTTAATTTATCAGTTTTAATAATAATAACCTTTTTATTTCAAGTAACAAAGACCCATAGACAAATACCTTAACCTAAGAATACACACCATGAACCTCAAACCAACCCAGCTGCCGCGGGAAACGCCCCGGGCGTCGGGTGCCGCGAGACGACTCCCGGCCACCGTTGATATGGGCCTGTGGACGATGAGCAATGGGTACCGCTCTCCGTCTGTCCGCCTATTGACGACAGGCCGTGTCGACGGCGCGTTAGTGTTCCATGCGCGCCTCAAAAAGATGGCAGCAAAGCAGAGGGGCCTGCTAGGTCATGCTAGCGCACTGTTTCACAGAAGGAAGTGACCGCTTCCCATTCCCATTCGCACCGGACCGTGAACTGAACCATGGCCGGACGCGAGAGATAGGCGCCCAAAACGTCACGCCTGATTGCCTAAAGGGTTATGCAGAAATGTACTTAATAGCACACCTACTTTTCGCCAAAGATATTTAAATTCACCCAGGAGTCAAAATAAATAATTCCCGACGGACAATCTTACTTCCTCCTAATATTATAAACGCGAAAGTTTGTATGGTTGGATGGATGTCTGTTACCCTTTCACGCAAAAACAACTAAATGGATTTTAATGAAACTTTACAATAATATAGCTTATACATCAGAATAACACATAGGCTACATTTCATAAAAAAAAATGTTTATTCTATTACACTCAAATCGCGGGGCGCAGCTAGTAAAACAATAATTCTAGATTAAAAATTGGCATCATATGATTAGAAATTTCATAATCTAGTGCTTTTTTTTAAAACATTTTAAAATATGTGTGTGGTTTTCCCATAAGAACAGTTTTTATTCACGCTCTTTTTTTTAAACTGGCCGACGAAAGTCTACACAGATGCTAGATACTCTCATGTTACGCAGATAGGCAATTTTGCAAACAACTAATTTCCTTGACTTCATAACCCAACTTTGCTACTTAGTACGTCATTCTCATTTTTGTTTTGGCAAAATTACTGAGGTCTGTTGGTAAGACCAGAAGGGTTACTATGACATCTTATAGCAGTTCTTATTCCTGTGTGAGAAAGAGATGGTGCTAGACACCCTGTATAGCTCTGTCTCTTTCCCTCAGTGGATAAAAGTTCTGCTTTAAGACGTCATAGTAGCTGAACAAACGAAAACACTGAAAAGTTGCCAAAACACGAGAATGCATCTAAAAGTCGTTTGTAAGTTAGACATGAACTTTGTCACGGAAAACTTTAAAACAACTGCAAAGTTAAAATGTCGCGATATATTTTAAGTCCGAAGCAATTTTCTAACTGGGACATGTACTTTTCTAGAATAACTTAGTTTTAAGTTAAAGTGGAGTCTTTAAATTCACAAATGTTTTTGCATAGTCTACAAATTACGAGCTTACTTTAACCAAGTTATTTGTGCAAGCGGAAAAACACAGCACTAAACTACCTAATAAACTAAGTCTAGCATATTCATCGACGCATTTTCTTTTGACAAGCAGCACCGCTTTGAATTGCACACTTAGAGTGATCACATCTAATGGAAAATCTTTCTAAGGAACTTTTTATTATTTAAGGGTTTTGTAATTCAGAAAGCAAAAACGGAACCCTTATAGGATCATTGTATTTCATCTCATTGTTGTCCATCTATCTGTCTGTCTGTCAAGACCATTTATCTCGGGAATACGTGGAGGTATCGAGTTGAAATTAAAACTATATACTCAAGTCTGCAGTCCTTTGATTCTGTGTGAAAATCAAGTCTCTAAGTCTACGCAGGCAAACTATATGGCCGTTATGTTGTAAGTTTGTTTGTAACACTGCGTAAGTCCGACTCGCAATTTGCCGGTTTTTTAGACTGACCTAGATTTACCCGGCCTACATGGCAAAAATCTTCGTACTTCACTTTACTACGTAATTATTATTGTAAAGCGTAAACCAAAAAACTCAAAGTGTTTATAATTTAAAATACAAGAGACACAATAGATGTCCTTGTAGAGGCGATCGGCATTGGCGACCTCTCGGGTCGGTCCTGATTCAGTTCATGTCTCAGAGCGTGAGGAAAAGCGGTCACCTCCTTCTGCGAAGCAGTTATGCTAGCAAAGGAGGTGGCTGGACGTTTGAGGAAGAGAACCTCAAACCAACACAGAGACGACTCGCGGCTAACGTAGACGCGGGTCTGTGGACGGTGAGCAATGAGTAGCTCACCTTCCGTCCTACGACGACATGCCCTATCGACGACGCGTTCGTGTTCCTTGAACGCCTCAAAGAGATGTCAGTAAATTAGAGAGTCCCGTCGAAGCCACTGGCTGTTAGGGTTGCGGGTTGTTCGAAAGAGATACCGCAGCCCCGGAACACCAAAGAAACCGGAGGACCAAAGAATGGACATGATGAGTTTTAGTCACTAAAAATCTGACACTCCTCCTACTCTGCTACTTCGCCAGTTACGTTCAAATCCCATTTAATAGAGGACGAGCCTATTGCCATAAATAGGCCACAAATCTAGTCTACGTGGCTGCTATGAAAAAGCCAAGCAACGTTTTTGTACTTTTTCATAAGTTTACATGAGAAAAAGGACTTACATTTTAGGGTAGGAATAATTCAGCATACATGTTTCGTATGAGCGAATCTTCCGTACTCTGGAAATAATGTAGGTACTGCGCCCTTGGGAGTGGGAACCAGGTTAAGGGACCAGGAAAATTCACTACAAGGGCCTCAAGAGAAAAAACGAAAACTGTAAACTAAATACAATTTGTACAAGTCTCAAATATATCTCACTAGCTAGCACCCGCGGCTTCGCGCGAGTAATATCGAAAAAAAAAGTATCCTATGTCTTATTCCAGACTATAATCTACCTCTGTGCATCAAGATCCGCTCAGCCGTTTTGTCGTGAAAGAGTAATAAACATCCATACATCCTCACAAACATTCGCATTTATAATATTAGTAGGACTTCTAATACAACAAGGGTGACAATTTAACACCGGGATTTAGAAATGTGATGTCGTGGCACAATGCTATCTGTTATTCAAAATGCGGTACTAATCTAATGACAAATGTTGACTTATATCTATAATTAATCAACTATAGCATCTACAAGTAGAAGTACAAGTATGGGACATCGGTAGCGACGTTGCTTTTCAGGAAAAAAAATAAAAACAAATCTAAATTGATATCACCAATTTGCATAATTATCACCTGGGTCACCATTCAAAATTACACTGTAACGCTTTCAAATTAAAGCCCATAACATTATATAGCATACCTTTTTCAATACACAATAACATCAATGGTGATTGGACATGAAAATGTAATTTAAATGCAAATGTTACAAGTACCTACATATTTGAAGGGACCTTCGATTTAACGGGGGCCGTACAAAACTTTAATTAAAGAGCTAACAACCTCCGTTTAGAAAAGGCCAAAAAATTACAATTTGCTCTTGATTTGGTATTATAATTATTTGACAGGTTTTTTAAAATTAATTATTATATTTTGAATTGTCTTTTTAGGGTTCCGTACCTCAAAAAGAAAAAAAATACGTGTGGCACTCGGGGACTGCCGCGGTAAAGCTATTGCATGGCATTTTTTATAAACTTATGCAATAAATAAAAACAATCTAAATAAAATATTTAAAAAGTACTTCCAATGAAAAGAAGTCGCAAAAAGAAACATTTTTTTATCAACTTAGACAATAAATAAAAAAAAAACTAAATATAATATTTAAAAAGTACTCCCAATGAAAAGAAGTTGCAAAAAGAAAAAAAGACCTTGGGTTTGATTCAGCGTAATTTCGAATGACAATCCGATTCTCTACCAAACACGCTATTAGAACATTAGAATCGGGATTGAAATAACTGACCGTATTGTGTAAACGACGTTAGACAATGCACGGCCTTCAAGCCACACCTCCGTGCCCGTCGGAGTGTTTTTTAACCGACGAAAAAAAGGAGGTTCTCAATTCGACCTGTATATATATTTTTTTTTTTTATGTATGACCACGCATAACTTTTTACTGCGACGTCCGATTTGAAAAATTCTTTTTTCATTGGACAGGGTATATTTCAAAGTTGGTCACATTTTTTCGTTACGGAATTTCTGGATTCGGTCCCCGCGCTCAAGGCCCGCGATAGAAGCTATGCAATAGCTTAAAAGGAACTCTTATTGGACGTTTTGTTGTTTTTCTGTCTGTCTGTTAAGACCCTTTATATCGGGAACGCGTGAAGGTATCAAGTTGAAATTAAAATCGTAAACTCAAATTTGTGTTCCCTTTGTGCTGTGACAGCACAAAGGGAACACAAATTTGAGTTTGGAAATCAGCCATCTAAGAGTAAGGCAGTCAAAAGATATGACTTATTATATCGCAAGATAGTAATACTACCCACTTAATTGTTCTGCTGTCTACAAGTATTTTACATAGAGCGGCTGCCTATCTGACCTCCACAACCAAGTTAACAATCCTTGGTAAGTCTGATTGTCAAACTTAATTAACTGTAACGACTGTCAAAGATCTACAAATGACAGACAGGACCAACAGCTTAACGTGCTATCCTAGGCTCGAACGGAACTCTGTATGTAATGGGTGGTCACTCATCCACGGACTAGCCTAGGTAAGTCTGGCTTAACCTCAAAATCGACCCGAGTGGCAGTTTTTATCTAGCCACAAGTTCCACACACTACGAAATGTGTAGTACGTTCATAAATCAAATTGTTTTTGTGTATAATTTATTATTATTTCACTAAGCTCTAACTATTATTTACAAATAGACAAATCCTTACTAATATTATGAAAGCGAAAGTGAGTTCGTTTGTTACGTCCTTCATGCCTAAATGGCAAAACCGATTTTGATGACTTTTGGTACAGAGACAGTTGAAACCCTGGAGACGGAAATAGGCTACTTTTTGTTTCTTTCTAACCCTCCACTTCCCTAAAATAGGGGGTGGAAGTTTTTATGGAGCATTCCGTAATTTTCAAGGTAGGAAGCTAAAAATTGGTATGCGGTCTATTTGTCACTAACAATAACATCGTACATCATTTTTTCTTTGGAAATCTGCTGCAATCCTTTAAAAGAAGGGATGAAATTTTACATGAAACATTTCGCAGTTTTTCAAGGTATGAAGCTAAAAATTTGGTACACACACTCTTGTTACCAACGAAAAATACGTGCAAATCAGGAAAGGGGAACTTTGTTACCCCAAATTTAACGCGAGTGAAGCCGCGGGCAAAAGCTAGTTTATTATATTTCTCTAAGCTCTAACTATTATTTACCAACTACAAATAGACAAATTTATAGTAAAAATATGTTCAAATATAAAAATGGTATAAATTTAATATTTTATTTACTTAGGATCCTGGTCCCCGTCTAGTGTGGCTTAAGGGATCAAATTGTCAACGTTGAAACAAACACGCTTGTTTACTATCAAATAACGGATCAGGAACGGTTCAGACGGGTTCAGAAAATATACGGATCGATCGACCGAAAAAACTATTATTTGTTGTGTTTATTTTGACATGCTCAAAGTCTTACAAAATAAGATATATTGTCTAGTTAGCTGCCCGGCTTTAAACGGACTATCAACATGATGACATTTTGTTATACAAATATCTCATTAACCTTCATATCATAAAACTTACTCAAGAAAAAATGTGTTTTTATTTATTGCAACATACACGGCCATGTCTTTTGACTGCGTAGACTTTGAGAGTAGACTTTTTCAAAGCTCCAAAGAACTACAGACTTAATCTATGGTTTTAATTTCAAAACGATACCTCCACGCATCATCATTTTCCTGCCCTTGTCCCATTCTATTTGGGGTAGGCGCAACACGTTTTCTTCTTCCATTCTCCCCTATCAGACGTCACGGCATCATTTACTCCTTTCTCCATTATATCATTCCTTACACAATCCATCCATCTTTTCTTTGGCCTTCCTCTCGCTCTCCGTCCTTCAACATTCAGATCCATCACTCTTTTAGTCACATGTACTTCGTCCCTCCTTATTACATGTCCATACCAAGACAAACGACTCCCTTTCAATTTTTCTGCAACATTTAACTTTCAAACTTCCTCTAATATTCAAATAAATAAATAATATTCTAATATTCCTTACTTTATCCATTCTTGTCACACAATCGTTTTTCATCCACCTTTTTTACAGCCCAGCATTCTGACTCATACAGTACCTCCACGCATCCCCGAGATAAAGTGGACATCAAAATGATCCTATAAGGGTTCACATATTATTTCCTTTCGAGGTACAGAACCCTAAAAAACAAATGAATAAATTAGCCCTTAAAATACAAAGCTACCTTTGTACCACAAGTCCTCATTGTTTATCTGATTCAAAAGCTAATTTTTAATTTACAATGGAAAAATACTGTGAGCCATTTATGAAAAGATGCATTTCAATTAAAACTCATTACAATAGGGCAGAAAACAAAGGCAATCGGAACGTAAAAAAAATCCTTTGTAATTTGCAAATTCGAATTGTTGGCTGGCTTTTTAGAGTTGCATTTATGTCAATTGCCATGATTCTTTCTTTTCTGAATAGAAACTGATTTAAAATCAGATGCGTAAGTATTTAACTATATTGGTAGACGATTGGGGCCGAAACATTGAGGTCCAAGAGCATATTTCTTAACTATACATACATACCTTTAAGAAACTGAGAGTCTTTATTTCTAGAGATGGGATCTAAAACTAGGAGGTTATTTGACTGGACGAGGAAGCGCAAGGTCCTCAACCTTATAATGGTGGCAAATAAAGTATGAAAATTAATATGAAGGCAGTGTTAGGGTTTTACTGACTAAAAACCATCAATGTTCCTTCTTTTGCGCTTTGTGTTCTGGGGCCGCGGTATCTCTTTCAAACAACCCGCAGCCGCGGCAGGCTCAGGACTCTGGCGGGTCCCTCTGCTAAACTCCAAGTCTGGGACTGGGTTTTTTAAATAAAAATTTGCTCACCAGTTTCATCCATATGTGCTTCCATGTCAGAGCTCTTGACGTTCCAGAAGTTGACCTTCCTTGGGTCAGTGATCCTCAGTTGCAGTGACTCGGAGAAGTTCGCAGCGAACACCAGCACCGCCCGCGCCTTGCCGTGTGCTGCCTCATTCATAGCAGTCGCTTTGTCTGGGTACAGGACCTGTTGGAAACCATTACCATTAACGATCTTATGACCTACAAGACAAGGTTTTCTTTTATTAAAAGCTATGAGTGTCCATGGAGCATCTTTCCCATTCTTCTCCATAGAGATCTAGGTACGCTTTGGAATCGGCAACTACAGTACTTTCGCAGTTTTTATGCCTTGTGACTGGGACTATTGCTTAATTTACTATTGTTGTATAGACAGTTGAAAAGTCCCTGTAACTGGTCTACTTGAAATAAATTGTTTTCATTTGATTTAGTGGTAGCCATTGTACAATTCTGAGTTCCATTTTCACGTTAAATACCGAGTTTTTTTGAGGCACGGAGAAGATAGATAGATCATTATCATTTATTTGATGCAACAAAAGACACAATACAGGAATTAACACAAAAAACATCAAACTGAGAAATAGATTTAAAAAAAGTAAGGTAGAAGTTAGATTGACCCATAGACATTTAGACACATCCCATACATTTATAACGGTCGCCCACCACTGGGCGGTGTGTGTCTCAAGATTGCACCAAATAGGACTCCAGCTCAGCATAAAGGAGGAAACTCAGTTTGTAACGGGTGGCCACCCACAGACCAACCTAAGCAAACGCGGCTTAACCTTAAAAACGATCCGAGCGGATGCATACTGCGAGCTCTATTTCAACTGCAACTATTTCACTGAAATAAGTGTTCTCAGCGTGCAAATATCAGTTCGTAACTATTGACCTAATACTCAACTTGTATGGTATGAAAGTGCTTTTATTTAGTTTAAACTTTTGCATCGGCACTCTAAATGCAGCATAAATTAAACTCCGAGCATTAACAGCGCTTCCGGCTATTTAATAGCTTGTATGAGCAACTTCTCTATTAGTAGTTTGTGTAGACTATATAAACTTTAATAAAAAAACAGCCAAGTGCTCGTCGGACTCACGTAGTGAGGGTTCGTATATCGCAGTCACGGCGTGAAAGCAATTTTTTTTGTTTCATTTATTTCATCTTGCTTTAAATTTAATGTTATGTTGTGTTGTTTTGTGTTGTGCTATGTTATGTTGTATTATGTTATGTGCTGTTGTATTATGTTATGTTGTATATTTTTCTAAACTCACCAAATTCGATTGTCGTTTTGATAAAAAGTCGAGATATTCACAACTGAATCTAGTCAAGTTCCATTCATACGTATTAGGGTCCTGTGGGCAGAGGTTCTTGTCGTAATGACAAAGTGGTTCCGTCGAATTAACTTCGTAGTTCACTACAGCGATCGGCAAGCCGACCGGGTAGTGCCCGATGGCGACACAAAAGAATATCATTTGGGAGACTGGTAGACCGAGGAGGAAGGTTAAAGCTCTGGAAAGAAAAAAAAATAAGCAAAATTAATTAATTACTCACTTTTTAAAATTTCATACTGAAAATAAGACTAAACATCCACGACACTACTTAAAAGTAATCAATTACGTATGTACACACAACAGCACATCAACCTATACAAAACCATTTTAACCTGATCTCTCTACTACGGTGTGCGATCCGTAGTAGAGAGATCAAGTTATAATAGTTTAGAATAGGTTGAACTGCCGTTGTGTGTACATTCAGTAAATGAGATACTTATTCAGGTGTCAAAATATAGTTAGTTTTTTCATGGAAACCGATGGACGATTTCAATTCAAATTGAAGTTATACTATTTAAATTTTGACCAATTGCAGCACTGCGTGTCGCAGGTTCGATCCCCGCACGGAACAAATATTTGTATGACCTACAGGTTGTTGTTCCGGGTCTGGCTGTTTGTTTATGTGAGTTTAAATGTTTGTAAAAGCACCCACGAAACAGAAAAAAGTCCTGGTGTGGGGCAACGTTTTAAAAATATAAAATAAAGGCGACAGTTTCTATGTGTATTGTTATTCTTTCACGCCGAATTTGGATACATATTTAGTAAATAGATAGCTATATATATATACCCTGGATTAACAGACATACGGGCGAAACCGCGGGACGTAGATAGTTTACAATATATTTATAAACAATATTTTTTTTAAACTTTGCCCCACACTAGGAATTTCTCCTGTATCGTGAGTGCATTTACAAACATTTAAACTCACATACTTACACAAACAGCTAGACCCGGAGCAACTACCTGTAGGTCATACAAATAATTGTTCCGTGCGGGGATCAAACCCAAGACACGCAGCGCAGCAGTGAATTGCTCAGTCACTGCGCCAACCATGCCGTCAAACTGTGAGTGTTCCGTTGAAAATATTTAAAGTACACTTACGCGAAATTCCTAAACAAACTCAAGAAGTTCTTCCAGATCAAAGCCTTCATGTGGTGCCACTTCATAGGCATGTACGATTTCAGGCTTCTGGACGGCTTCTCTTCTGGAGGCATCGCTTCTATAGGGTTGATGAGTTCTGGGGTCACCACCACGCGACCCCTGCTACTCATGGAGACATTGTCACCGAATTCACCGGATATTTCACCAATTTCTGCTTCTTCGAGGTCTACAGCAGATGGGTTCTGAAAAGAGTCAAAAATCCTTACTAATATTATAAAAGCGAAAGTGAGTTTGTTTGTTACGTCTTCATGCCTAAATGCTAAAACTGATTTTGATGAATTTTGGTACAGAGATAGTTGGGGCCCTGGAGACAGGCAGGGATTTTTTTTAAGTGAGAAGAGACGGAGAAAATTGGATGTGAGCGAACCTGCGGGCAAAAGCTACTACTACATAAATAAGTTTTCTGAAAACCACTTGTTCGCATTGATGGTCTAAATCATCGGGTTTGCGGGTTGTGCGAAAGAGATACCGCGGCCCCAGCACATAAAGGGCAAAGAAGAAACATGGATGGGATTTAGTAAGTAAAGTCTGACACTCTCCCGCGCTCCGCCCAGAGCAAGGGAAGTGTACATTCTGTTATGTTAGACTAGCTAGCGCCCATGGCTTCACCCACGTGACATAAAAAAATATCCTACATGTTTGTCCAGACTATAATCTACCTCTGTGCCAAATTTTATCAAGATCCGATCAGTCCTTTTGACGTGAAAGAGTAACAAAATCCATACATCCATACATCCTCACAAACATTCGCATTTATAATATTAGTAGGATTTAATATTCATTGGCGTTCATACATTTTCACTTCTAATCAATTTTACAATGTAATTAATTAATTAAAACATTTTATTATATCGACATTAGGTAATAATCGTTTTTAAAAGTTTTAAAAAAGTCATTCTAGTGACGACTAAGATAGGAGTTTAGAAGAAATAGACATGCTACGCTGAGCCCCAAAGAAATTGGGACACAAGCAAGAGAATGGTGATGATAACTTACTGGTATAGACGGCAATTCCACTCTCTCCACCACATCAGCAAGAATACTGGACCTTCTCCTCTTGCCCAAGTTCTGCAGCACCGACAGCTTCAAGAACACATCTTCTAAGCTCTCGCCCTGGTAGCGACGGATCAGCTCGTTAGGTGACTCTTCAGCTAAGAATCTACCACCTCGCATAAGTCCAATCTGGAAGAAAGAAAAAAACAATTGTATTTCGTTTATTTTACACTAGCAATACCTCTTGTTTTACATGGTTTTACCGACTGAGAGTAAGTGTATTAACTATGCCGTGTGGACGGCGCGTTAGTGTTCCACGGGGGCAAATTAAAAGTATTGTAATAAAATAAACAGTGAAAAAGACGTAATAAACAATTAAAATTTATTTAATCTCGATATTTAATTGACGTAATTTATCTATTCACTAGCGACCCGCCCGGCTTCGCCGCTGCAATGTAGTTACTAATATTATACATATAAACCTTCCTCTTGAATCACTCTATCTTTTAAAAAAACCGAATCAAAATCTGTTACAAAGTTTGAAATGTCTATGCATACATAGAAATGGACAGAAAGCGACTTAGTTTTATACTATGTAGTGATAAGGTAAAACGCTATGCTAGAAAACTTACCTACATTGCTATATGTATTATTATTTACCTAATGCCTGAAGATTTTTCTAATAGCAACTACAAAGTTAAATTTATTTTAAGACCCCCAAGGATTAAAGACAAAAGCAACCAACTTAATCCAATAACAACCATTCCAAACTTAATAAAATAATTTAACTTACAATATCAGCCTGCTTAGTCTCATCTATGTAATGGGTCGTGATGATGACAGTTGTACGTCCTCCTTTGGTGATATCTACCAAGTGGTCCCAGATGCTGAAAACAAACATTTAAAAAAATAAAGATCTTGTTAGTTTGTAAGTGGTAATGTACAGACGCCTGCACATCAAGCTACTACAATCTGACAGATTTCTGTGATAGATTTCGACTTTATTTCTAAAGTATAAGGTTCAAGGTTCATTGGGAAAAATTGTCAGTTTCGGGTAGCTTGACCTGCAGGCGTCTGTACAAGTTTTTTTCTAACAAACTTTTTTTTTTAACTCCCCACACTAGGATTTCTCCTGTATCGTAGATGCGTTTACAAACATTTAAACACACATACACAAACGGCCAGACCCGAAACAACTATCAGCAGGTCATACAAATATTTGTTTCGTGCGGGAACACGCGACACGCAGCGCAGCATTCTATCACTCAGCCACTGCGCCAACCGTATCGTGTTTTTATTTTTTAAATGGTTAAAACTATCATAAAACTGCATTCCGTAATTTTGTCCAAAGATTCTTAAACCAAGTAATTGTAGAACTAAACAATTCAATTTAAAGTGGTTATGGTTAAAGTTCATCTATAATGTCACGCTTCTTATACCCAAAAGGTTGGTCAGAGGTGTACGTTATCTACCATATAAAATTCTCTCTCGAAACGGCTCGACCGATTTTTATGAAATTTTTTATGCATATTCAGTAGGTCTGAGAATCGTCCAACATCAATTTTTCAAACCCCTAAGTGAGCGGGAGAAACCGCTGGGCACAGCGGTTGGCTGTTTTTATTTCTTGGATGATTATTTAACATTTAAACAAACAAAATGTGTTAACATAATATGAACACTTCTTTCAATCCTTACTAGTCCTTACTAATATTATAAAAGCGAAAGTGAGTTTGTTTGTTTGTTTGTTACCTCTTCACGCTTTAATGGCTAAACCGATTTTGATGAATTTTGGTACAGAGATAGTTGGTAACCAGGAGACGGACATAGGCTATTTTTTTTTAAAGAGTGGGATACGAGGGAGAAAGAGGGAAGAAACGGGAAAACTTAGCGTTGCTATTACAAATCAATAAGGCGCTACCGAATTTAACGCGAGCGAAGCCGCGGGCAAAAGCTAGTTGTTTATATTTTTTTTGTCATTGCTAGTAAATTAATTTACTGTGTAATTTAATGTAATAAACTAATTTTATTTATTTATGTACCTGGCTAACGGCATAGATGTAATTTCATGGTATTATTTATTATGCATTTACTAAATATATTTGCACGGCTTTTTTTTGGAGTGGGAAATCATCAAATAACTTGTGAGGAGAGTGTCAGACTTGTACTGACTAAAACCCACCCATGTTCCTTCTATTGCCCTTTACGTTCCGGGGCCGCGGTATCTCTTTCGAACAACCCGCAATATATTTTCACGGCTGACGTTTCGAATATAATGAGACTAAAATTATCATTATTTTTACCTTGTGCGTTTAAATGAAGGAATCATTCAGTGGTTCTATTTGCACAAAAAATAACCTATTAACTTACCCCTGTCTCAAAACGGGATCGACTCCGACTGTGGGTTCATCGAGGATCAGCAGTTCAGGGTCGTGGATGAGGGCGGCTGCCAGCGAAGTCCTTCTTGCCTGACCACCAGATAGATTCTTCACTTGTCTATAAATAGAAGCATAGGTATTTTTAGCTTTTCTGTCTAGCACCTACAGGAAGCAGCGGTAGGGTAATGTGTGACCTAGTGGCGTGACCGTCGCACTGCCAAGTCAAAGGTCTCGGGTTCGAACCCAAGGCACATAGCTCTGATTTTTAGAGTTCCGTACCTTAAAAGGTAAAATCTGAACCCTTATTGGATCACTTTGTTGTTCGTCTGTCTATCAAGACCCTTTATCGAGTGGATGTATCGGGTTGAAATTTAAACCTTATACCCATGTTTGTAGTCCCTTGGTGCTGTGAAAAAATCAACCCTCTAAGTCTACGCAGTCAAAAGATATGGCAGTTTATGTCGCAAGTTTGTATTGAAGACCCGGTCCGCGAGTCCGACTCTCACTTGTTTTCGGAGTGTATTGTTTCATTATCACCTGCTTCGGCGATGGAAAACATCATGAGAAAACTGCCTGAAAGATATACTTCGACGTCATGTTAAGCCAAGTTAGAGGTCCATGGGTGGCATAAAAACTCTGACATCAGGTAAGGCGCCTAACCAAACGATGATGAATGACTATTAAATACAATAATACCCCTCTTTTTAGGATTCTGTACCTCAAAAAGAAAAAACTGAACCCTAATTCGATCACTTTATTGCCCGACTATCTGTCACAACCCTTTATCTTTGGAACGCGTAGAGATATCGAGGTTACATTAAAACCATATACTCAAATTTGTGATCTCTTAAAACAGTTTAAAAATCATTCCTCAAAGTCTACGCAATCACAAAATATGACGGTTCATGTCACAAGTTTGTACGGAACCCGCGGCGCAAGTCTGACTCGCTCTTGGACGAGGGTTACAAACATCACTACTATGTTTGGCCTTATCGACAATAGCTTTCCAGCAGCTTTCCTACATACTAAAGAAAACCTTACATTTAAGGCGGTACTACTAAATAACCTTGAGCATTCGTTCCCTCTTTGCCACGCAGGAGTAACAGTAGTGAATAATGCCCATTTTTTGGAATAAAATCTATATAAAATTAAGTTTTGGGTTTTTGGAAAAAATATAAGTACCAAATTGTTCATTATAAAATTGTGTATCCATTAGAGTCAGTAGCAAAATTAAACAATGTTTACTTTACGAGGAGATACATGTTATCGATAATTATTTCTCATTTCTGGCTTTTGTTGTAAGGAGATTTACTCAAAAAAAAAACTACACTAATGAATCAAGATTATAAAGAAATTTAATGTATTTTTTTTTGTTACTCAGTTCGTTTTAAATAACCAGTAGATAGCTCCAGAAAACTGCAAAAAAACGGCTTGCGAGGCGTTTTGGTCGGGGAGGCGCCTTAACTAAAATCGTTCAAATCAAAATACTAACTTAGTTGGGTTTGGTAGTTGCAGTAGCTGAATCAAGAAGTCTATGCGTTCTTCCACATCTCTGGTTTTCATGTTGGCGATCCATCCGAAGTAGATTAATGTCTCTCTGATAGAGAACTCGCCGAATAGTGCCAGTTCCTGAAACAAATAGTTTCTAAGTAATTATCCAAAAACACAAATACAGCACTACTATCTTCAAAAAGAAGTTTTTTTTAAAAAGAAACTTTGCCCCTCTCTAGGAATTTCTACTATATCGTCACAAATAGCCAGACCCGAAACAACTATCTGTAGGTCATACAGATATTTGTTTCATGTGGGGATCGACCCCGCGACACGCAGCGCAGCAGTCTATCGCTAAGCCACTGCACCAACTGCTTCGTCAAAAGATACCGCGGCCCCAGAACAAAAAGGGCAAAAGAAGGGACATGGGTGGATTTTAGTCAGTAAAATTCTGATTCCCCCCGTTCATCCCAAAGCTCCCGGAAGTTATTTAATGATTTCCCAAAAAAAAGCACTACTATCTTTGGCCTATAGCTATCCTTACTAATATTATAAAAGCGAAAGTGAGTTTGTTAGTTTGTTACTTCTTCACGCCTTAATGGCTAAACCGATTTTGATGAATTCTGGTACAGAGATAGTTGGGACCCAGGAGACGGACAAAAGACACATTTTTTTTTTTTAAATATTGGGATATGAGGGAAAAAGAGGGAAGAAAGGGGAAAGCTTAGCTTTGCTATTTCAAATCAATAAGGCGCAAGGGCAAAAACTACTGGTAGCAGGTACCTCCAAATCAGGAAAGGGGAACAGTGTTACCCCGAATTTAACGCGAGCAAAACCAAAAGGCAAAAGCTGGTATTCTGTAATATCGTCAATGGTCATCATATCTGCTTAGTGCTCGGAATTTTTCTCTTAAAAGCACATGAATGATCAACCCACTGAAGCTATCAACAGTCAAAGTAAAAAGCCACCGAATGCAGTCACTGTGGCCGTAATCACATCATTGGTTCTTAATAGTTAATCTCCGGTCACTAATTTATTTTTAACTAGTTCTGCCCAGTGGTTTCACCCAATGCGCAGCTAACTGTCATAGCGTGATATTAAATAGCCTATGTTACTTCCTAATAACATAGCATTCTATTGAATGAAATGGTTAAAATCGGTACAGTAGTTTCAGAACTACTCGTATTATGTGCAGACAAACAAAATAATCTTTTTTTTTTATTAATTACAGCAAGGAGGATTTACAGTTTATAATAAACTAGCTTTTGCCCGCGGCTTTGCTCGCGTTAAATTCGGGGTAACACAGTTCCCCTTGCGCCTTATTGATTTGTAATAGCAACGCTAAGTTTTCCCTTTTCTTCCCTCTTTCTCCCTCACATCCCACTTTTTTAACATAAAAATTAGCCTTTGTCCGTCTCCTGGTTCCCAACTATCTCTGTACCAAAATTCATCAAAATCGGTGTAGCCATTAAAGCGTGAAGAGGTAACAAACAAACAAACTCACTTTCGCTTTTATAAACCTTATCAAAAATGAGAACCACAACAGCAAGCCAATTACAAGTCCTCGCATATAGCATTTGTAGCCTATGTGTTACTCTGATATGTACGCTATATTATTGTGAAGTTTCATCAAAATCCATTTAGTAGTTTTTGCGTGAAAGAACAACAAACTTATATACTTACATACATCCTAACAAACTTTTGCTTTAATAGTATTACTAGGATATAAGTATAGAAATATTGTTCAGTATCTGTTAGTTTAATAAAGTGTTAAATATTAGCATGCAAACGACCAGAGGCTATGGTACACATCCGCCGGATTACCTTCGGTCACATCAACCACATCGATCACATCAACCTTCACAAAACCATTTTAACCTGATCTCTGTACTACGGTGCGATCCGTAGTAGAGAGATCAGGTTATAATAGTTTAGAATAGGTTGACCTGTTGTCGTGTGTACTATGGCGTGCGGGTTATAGTTTCAAAACGTACAGTTGAGCACAAATCCTTACTAACATTATAAAAACGAAAGTGAGTTTGTTTGTTACGTCTTCACACCTAAATGGCCAAACCGATTTTGATGAATTTTGGTACCGAGATAGTTGGGAGCTTGGAGACGGACATGGGGTAAATAAAATAGAAAAAGGGGACAAAGAGGGAAGAAAAAGGGAGACAAAAAGTTTTTTTTTCGATCATCACGCGTGTTAAAGTTAACGTTAGCCCTAAGTAACTATGCCACGCGGCTAAGTCGCGGGCGGAAGCTAGTATGTCCCCGTGAAATCCTTACTAATATTATAAAAGCGAAAGTGAGTTTGTTTGTTTGTTTGTTTGTTTGTTTGTTACCTCTTCACGCTTTAATGGCTAAACCGATTGTGATGAATTTTGGTACAGAGATAGTTGGGAACCAGGAGACGGATATAGGCTAATTTTTATTTAAAAAAAGTGGGATGTGAGGGAGAAAGAGGGAAGAAAAGGGAAAACTTAGCGTTGCTATTACAAATCAATAAGGCGCAAGGGGAACTGTGTTACCCCAAATTTAACGCGGGCGAAGCCGCGGGCGAAAGCTAGTAATATAATAATTACCTTTTTTGAGGTAAGGCCTGCTTTGTAATAGTGTACTAATAGACTTGAAAAATACTATGTTAGAGAAAACAAACATTACCATTATTAAATCAAAATCGAAATAGTGTTTCTAAAGGCTTGCTGACGATTCGGACACAGTGTCCGAATGAACACATTTTAATTTAAATATATTTTTCACTGACTATTCTGACACCTATAAATTATTGAAGCTGTTTTGTACAGTCAGATAAAACAGTTTAAAACTATACCAAAAACAAAACTATTTGTTAAAAACTGTTTTTTTTTTCAACTCTTTACTGTGTGGATGAATTTTACAATTAAGGTATCATTGGAAGATTCTTATCTGACTGTAAAAACCCCTTTATTTATTGTTGTCCGAATAATCAGTGCAAAAAAAAGTGTCAATTCGGACACTGTCCGAAAATATTGCGTCCAAACCACGGCTTACCGACTAAGCCGTGCGAAAATCACTTCGCAAAGATGCTCCGTGTATACATGTAATTGCTCATGAATGTACCTCTCTACTATCTACCAGGGTCTACCTCATCCTGAGTACTAGTTACATAAACAAAGCCTATGTTTGTGTAGTTTTAGGATGTCTGTGGGTATGTTTGTAAAATTAAACATAACATAGCGGTTAATCCCCAAAGGGATTAGGCCAAGGTGTGCCTTATAATGCCCACCCACATGTTCATGCTGGTTTGGCAAGCAATGTATGTAGGTGTATGTATGTATGTATAGATAAATAAAATATTTATTTGCCTATATATACTTACAGTATGTTAGTTTAAACGAGGGACGTATTCAAACCCACAATAGTGCATACTTACATGATACTAATAAAAATATGAACAAAAAAAACACTAATAAATAAAAGACAGAACCATACCAAAAATTTCGCATAAGTCTCGCAACGTGTATATACCCTTGCGCTAGCGATTTAATACTATCGCAGAACATGTGTGCATGTCAATGACCTTTAGGTATAATCCATTTTCCCTTCATACTTTAAACCTGGCTTAGGACGCCTCTTGGTAGAATCGGCGCGTAGGTATTTTGCCGCGTGATTTACTTCACTGTTTACAAGTTTACTTCTCTCGCGCTCAGTGTTCATGAATAATGTATTTTATTGGACAATTACGTCAGAAATTAAGGTTATATGTTTTTTACATATTTGGGACGAGAATCGAATACTGAATACCCTCCCTCAATAAGTCCCTCGTTTAACCTAACACTCTGTATATGTATACATATATTGCATATACAATATATATATTGCATAAATTTTTTACATATATTCTGTAATGCATTTGTTAGTCAAGAAAGCTTATCCACGAGAGCACTGCCGACAAACTGTACTGCAGTTTGGCAGAAGATTTCTGTGAAAAAATTTATGTAATTTTCTTGGATTAAACGATTAAAAAAACGTTTCACAAGTTACCTTTTTAAGTTGCATGTTATAGTGGTCAAGCCTATTGCCATCAACTGGGCACAAATCTAGACTTCGTAGCTGCTATTGATAAATTCCTGATGGTAAAACTCAACAACACTTTGCCCTAACCGGAAAATGAACTCAGGACCTCATGATTTACAGTCGCGCTTGCGACTACTAGACCATCGAAATGAAATGATATCATAATCATTAAGAAAATATTGTCAAATTATATTACACTCACATTAGGAAGTTCTCCTGTAACGTGGGTGCATTTACAAACATTTAAACTCACATACACAAACAGCTAAACCCGGAACAACTGCCTGTCAGTCACATAAATATTAGGTCCTTACATATGAAATTGGCGTTTTGTATGGAAGGAACAAAAAGTCGAATATTTTTTAATATAATATATTTAATTAATCAAAGTATGAACCATTGTTTTCAATGCACTTTTGCCATCTTATAGGTAGTTCATTGATCCCTTTACTAAAAAAACCAGTCGGACGGGAATCAATAAAATCTTTGAAGGCGATTTGGACTGCCCCATCGGAGTTGAATTTTTTCCCTTGCAAAAAGTTATCCAAATTGCGAAAAAAATGGTAATCTGTTGGAGCAAGGTCCGGGGAGTACGGAGGATGTCTAAGACATTCCAATTCAAGCTCTTCTAATTTGGTAGCCGTCTGTTGCGCAGTGTGTGGTCTGGCGTTGTCGTGAAGCAGCAGTGGCGTGGAGCGATTGACCAGCCTTGGTTGTTTAGCCGCTAGCTTTTCCATCATGGTTTGTAATTGCTGACAATAGACATCAGCTGTAATAGTCTGGCCAGATTTGAGAAAACTGTAATGAACAATACCGGCACTAGTCCACCAAACGCTTACAAGTAACTTTTTTGGGGTTAATTTTCGCTTGGGGCAGGATTTGGCTGGCTGGCCAGGATCCAACCATTGCGCTGAGCGCTTCCGATTATCGTAAAGAATCCATTTTTCATCACAGGTAATGATTCGGTTTAAAATACCTTCATTGTTGTGCCGGTTCAGTAATGTAACGCAGCAGTCGACGCGCGTTTGCCGGTTTGCTTCAGTCAATTCGTGAGGTACCCACCTTTCAAGCTTTTTAATCTTCCCAATTTGCTTCAAGTGAATTAAAACAGTTTTATCACTAACATCGAAGCCTGCAGCTAACTCGGACGTGGTTTGCGATGGGTCCGCTTCCACAATAGCCTTCAATTCTCCATTATCAACTTGGGTCTCAGGCCGTCCACGGGGCTTGTTCTGCAGGTCGAAATTTCCAGAACGAAAACTTTGGAACCAAAAACGAACTGTGTTTTCTTTTGCAACATGACCGCCATACACATCATTCACCCTTCGAGTCGTTTCCGCAGCACTAGTGCCACAGCGGAACTCGTACTCGTAAATAATGCGATATTTTAAATTTTCCTTTTTGTAAAATGAGTGACGCAAACAGAAAAAACAGAAGAAAAAAAACAAATGAATGACGGTCATCGAAGCACAAATACATGAGTAAATAGCTGTACAAATTTGAATTTGGAATTCCTTACCAAAGAGGAGAAATTCGTGATTAAAGTGGCCAGTACGAAAAACGCCAATTTCATATGTAAGGACCTAATATTTGTTCCGTGCGGGGATCGAACCCGCGACACGTGGAGCATCAGCCAATCGCTCAACTACTGCGCCAACCGTGCAGTCAATTGTATTTTCACTACACTAGTTATTACAAGAAGATATAGTTTGTAAGTTTGGATGTTAAAAGTAATCTTTGACGGGCCTGTTGGTCTAGTGGTTAGTGGCCCTGACTGCTGAGCCGGAGGTCGTGGGTTCGATTCCCACCCAGGACAAACTTTGTGTGATGAGCATGATTGTTTGTTCTGTGTCTGGGTGTGATTTATCTATAATATGTATGTATTTATAAATTATATAAGTATGTATATCAGTTGTCTGGTTACCATAACACAAGCTCTGCTTAGCTTGGGATCAGATAGCCGTCTGTGAGTTGTCCCAAGATATTTATTTATTAATCTTTGAAACGAATCATCCGATTTCAAAAATCTCACACTGTGATATAGTTACACGGCTTATCAAATTCGTTTCACTGCACACGATACCACAATTTTTGTCTATAACATTGATAGGTTCACACACCACAATATACCTTACTTCTATGAAATAAGGTTGATTATCCTTTAGCAATAGATAGTGTGTTAGGACGTTATATAATTCTAGACAAGGTGTCATATGAGACGCCTTCTGTACACAAATTGCTATGACATTAGCAGAAACTTTGGAACAAAATAAATGATGTGAACCTAATTTTATTGAAGGGGACAAAAGTTGACTTCTGTACTTAGTCTTGGTGGTAAAAGAAGTTTCTAGAAGTTTTGTCAACTTTAGGGATACCTAATATATTAGACTAGCTGGCGCCCGCGGCTTCGCCCGCGTGATATCGAAAAAAGAATTATCCTATGTATTATTTCAGACTATAATCTACCTCTGTGCCAAATTTTACTGACATCCGTTCAGCCGTTTTAACGTGAAAGAGTAACAAACATCCATACATCAATCCATCCTCAGAAACATTCGCATTTTTAATATTAGTAGGAAGTAGGATGGATGATACAAAATAAAGCCGCGTCCTAACAAATGAAAGGGACATTCGCGCTCATTAATACATTAATATCTTTTTTTGGGGTTCTGTCCCTCAAAAGTAAAGAATAGATCCTTTATAGGATCACTTTGTTGTCAGTCCGTCTGTCTGTCAAGACCCTTTACCTAGGGAACGCGTGGCTGTATTGAATTGAAATTAAATCAAGTCTGTGGTTCTTTCGTGCTGGGAAAATTTTACCCTCTAAGTCTACGCAGTCAAAAGATATGGCTGTTTATGTCTCAAGTTTGTACGGAACCTTCGGTGCGCGAGTCTGACTCGCTTTTAGGTGTTTTTTATTAATTAGGTAAAATATTACACATCCCTAAGTGCAATATTGTTGGTTTTTTAAGTGAGCATACGGAATGTAAAAAAAAAACTTTGAAAAAAAAAAATTGGTTGTTTGTAAAGTAGGTTTACGATCGAGATGTTTACGTGATAACGTCTTATTGGTGATATAAGTTATCACCAGTAGTGACATCTAAAATGAAATTAAGTACTAATTTAAAGTTTTTTTTTCGAGCCAAGTAACAGATGGCTCTACCATCTTTATGAAATGTCGCTTGTGAGGTTTTGGTGTGACACAAGTTTCTGAACATGTCACCCGACTAAAACGATTTTAAAGACGTTATCACGTCAAAATTAGGCTTTAAGCCCTAAAAACCATCCGGATCAACAACCATCAAATATACCGTGGCCCCGGAACATAAAGGGCAATAGCAGGAACATGGGTGGGTTTTAGTCAGTACAAGGTTAGGCTTTAGTCAGTACAAGTCAGGGGAAGTTATTTGATGATTTCCCATCCGCAAAAAAGCTCTAAAAACAATTATGAAATAGTTTACATGGTACTCTTCAAAACTCCTCATTATGAATCGACGACTACACATCAAACAGCTTAAACGACTAACCTGAGGCATATACCCAATTCTAGGTCCAGGCACGCCACTCCCTGGACTACCCGGTTTTCCGCCAAGCACCCAGATTTCTCCAGAGTTTAGTCTTCGTCTGCCCACGATGCAGGATAGCAGAGTTGTCTTACCACATCCAGATGCTCCGAGAAGACCGTATCTAGAAACAAAAGACTGTAATTAGGAAAAAAAAGGAATAAACATAACCTCGGCTTTTCCTGAGGATTTTGAATAATTTTTTTTTCTATGAACTTTTTGTCAATAAAATAATTATCAAAAAAAAGAGAGAGTTGATCTAAAATGTCCGTTTAAGCAGAATCACTTTCGAACAACCCGTGACCCCGACAGGCAGTGGACCTGGCAGGCCCCTCTGCTTTGCTGACATTTCTTTCAGGACACGGGATGTCATCATTAGATGGATGGACGATGAGCTGCCCATTACTCACCGTCCACAGACCCGTCTACGGTGCCTGGGAGCCATCTAGAGACACCCGACGCCCGGAGCGTCTCCTGCGGCGGCTGGGTTCGTTTGAGGTCCCTCAAACGTCCAGCCACCTCCTTCGCAAGCACAACTGCATCGCCGTAGGAGCTTTGATAGGGCTCCCAAATCTTAGTCCATTAATATAGAAAACAGTGACTTCGAGGACCAAAAACTTTGAGAAACTTTCTCACAACAGTGTCAAACAAAAATACTTCAAGTGTACTGGTTTGAAAAATTGCAAAAGTTCGGCTGTATAAACTACATTCGACACAAGGTAAATAACTTCTTGTTCCTTCTTAATACAATTGACTTTGGCGAAACTATTATATGGTATTGGTTTTCTTTGAAAAATTTTTGGGACAAATTACAAATGTTAATAATTATAAGGGAGATAGTAGGAGTACCCTTACTCCTCCTATACCGAAATCGATCAACTGGGCCGAAAGTACTAACATACGACACAGTGATATAGAATAATGTAAAAACTTAAGAACTGAAAATTAATAAATCTCATTATCACACATTTCTAACGCAAAACTCCAAATTATTTATTCCCCAATTCGACGACAGAGCCACAGTTGTTTATTCAAAGAATTTTTTCATCATCTTCATGAATTTCAAATGTGTTTTTTCAGGCTTTTCCATCTTGGTCCGCAAATTGAAAACATTATCGTTTAGTCCAAACCATTTGAGTCAAATTATTTAAAAATCTTCCTAGACCATTTCCTCAAATGATCTTAGCTGTTTGTCAAATGAGAAGACTCGCTTTTGACATAATTTTTGGAGGGAAAATCTGTGACGTTCCCTGATATGAAAAGGTGGAAATATAAGTATTATTACGGAGTTTTTTTCTGGCTAAAAGTGTTTAAATATAATATTTTGAACTGTCTTTGGGGCCGAACATGGACCGATGCTAGAGAGATGTTCTTTACCGCTGTTGGTAAGCATTTATAAAAAGATCTCGTGGAAATAATACAAAAAAACAAGATGGCGGCATTTCTGACTTTGGCGCCATTTTTTATATTCACTCCCATTTGGTCGCAAATCGCCTGATATGAAATGATGATGCGGCCTAGCGGTGCATCACGCTTAACTAAAAGAAACCGATTCTTTCGAACTTTGAAGAGATCCAGATTTTAATGAACAGAGAGGCCGGCTGTGAAACAATCATAACTCCGCATGACGCACTGTTATGCATGACAGAGAAGTCAATTAGTTTTTCTGCCAGTACCTATCATATGAACACCAAAAAGTATCACTGTAGTTTTACTATGTTGTTTTAAAAAGATGGCGCCTAAAATTCACACGCTGTTATGTATCGTTACCAAACATTATTGAGCGTCATGGGAACCACTTCAATTGTTGCCTAATGAATACGATGTATAAAACCATAAACAATAATTATAAACGCGAATGAGTCGCATGAGAATATCTTAACTTTTATAAACAAGGATTTTAAACATATGCATGTGCGTCTAAACACTAAGACACTTTGTTCAATTCGTGTCTAACCTCAAATATACATATACTTATATTAAATAGAATATGGATTTTTAGTTAGTAATCATTTCTAACATGTAGGCATTGTTAAATGAAATGAAACGGAAAATTTATTGTAAATTAAAATGAGATACTAAACGAATTGAGATGCTACATGTAGCGGCCAGGCGTTTGAGGGAGAGAACATCAGGCCAACCCAGCCGCCGCGGGAGACGCCCAGGGCGTCGGGCGCCGTGAGACGACTCCCAGCCACCGTAGATGCGGGCCTGTGGACGGCTGAGCAATGGGTAGCTCACCGTCCGTCCGTCTATTGACGACAGGCCGTGTCGACGGCGCGTTCGTGTTTCACGCGCGCCTCAAAGAGAGTCAGCAAAGCAGAGGGGCTTGCCAGAGCCTCCGCCTGCCGGGGTTGCGGGTTGTTCGAAAGAGATACCGCGGCCTCGGAACGTAAAGGGCAATAGAAGGAACATGGGTGGGTTTTAGTCAGTACAAGTCTGACATGCCCCCCCGCTCCGGCCAGAGCGGGGGAAGTCATTGGATGATTTCCCACCCGAAAAAAAAAATGCTTCATGTACCTATAGTTAAATGAAAAATGTACTGTAAACTAAAACAAAACATGAAATGATGTATTGTTAAATGAAATGTCAGATAAATGTTTCCAGTGTAATGTTTAATGAAATTTTAAATGTAATTTTCGTTAAGCAAAATGTGAAATATTTTTTTAAAAGTAATCTAAGGTTTGTAACATTAAGTAAAATGTGTTGTAAAAATTGTATGTAAAGAAAAAATAAAGGCTACAATATATAAATATAAAATATAAATATCTTGCTACAATACAATAAAACAGTAAATAAAATAGAAGGTTCTAAATGGTAATGTTCGACTTACATGGCTCCTTTAGGTACAGTCATATTCAAACCATCCAATATGATGTTCGGGTTCTTCTGTGTACCGTATCTCTTGTGTGCTCGTCTCACGCAGACTGCTTGTTGTTTCCTGGTGAAAAACGGATATTTACAACAATTTTCTTATCCAGATATATTAACTTTAAGGAATCATTTTGTGGCATATATTCTTTCTTTTTCAAAAACGTTCATACAAGCTTTATTATTTACTAGCTTTTGCCCGCGACTTCGCTCGCGTTAAATTCGGGACTAGTTTTAGTTTAATTTGTGACAAAAGAATCAACACATTAGTCATCTATATACATTGCTGAAACAAAAGACAACGCTAAAGGTAAAAATATCGAATGTGCCGGAATTTACACTAACGTGATAAGGTTTTTACCGGCACAGATAGAAAACTTTCACAAATAATTCCTTTCTAAAATAATAAAAATCACTAACAAAAATCCTCGAAATAATACGATTTCCTAATATTTTTGATATCTTGTAAATTATTATGATATTTTTAAAATGTATTTTGTAATTTAATAATTTATTCAATGTGTAATGTTATGACAATAATTTTATTTGAAACTATTACCCCTTATTTTTTTTACTGTGTACTCTTATGTATGTATAATGTATTGTATATTTACTATATATATAAATATATATTTTTTTATATATGGGAACATTTCCTGAAGTAAATGAATAAACGAATAATATGTATGTCATTGCGAAAAATAAACCTTTTTACTTTTGTAAGTTGATAAACTAAAACGACTTACCTAGAAGCGACAGTAGACTTCTGGGTCTTGAACATTTTGTGTCTTCTGGCGATGAGCTCGTCCCCAATTGTGCTGATGGTGATTGGTGCTTCTGGGGCACGGACATCCTCCATGGATATCGTCGCCCCCTCATTATCGTAGGCTGGCATTTTTTACTGTAACAGAGAAAGGGGCTGTTAGTGGTGAACTCAAAAGGGATTTCAAAACCAGAGTGTTTTCATACGGATTTTACAATATCACAGTAGGTAGTAGTAGTAAGTATAAACTTAACTAAAAGATTCAAAAAAAGATGCTCAAAATTATTAAAAAAAAAACCGGGTAAGTGCGAGCCGGACTTGTAAGCCATATTTTTTGACTGCGTAGACTCAGAGATAGGATTTTGCAACAACTCCAAGGAGGTACAGACTTGAGTATATGGTTTAAATTTCAACTTGATACCTTCACGCGTTCCCGAGATAAAGGGTGCTACAGATAGACAGACAGACGGACTAAAAGTGATCTAATAAGGGTTTCGTTTTTTCCTTTTGAAGTACAGAACCCTAAAAAATATCTTTGTCTTCTGTTGTAGTAGTAAAAAATAAGGAGAATTAACTTAAGAGTCAGCAGCCTTCGACCTAAGTGTCATTTAAAGCACAAATGACATAGCTAAGCACACTTATTATGTCCATGCAAAACAAACATGACTAGTCAGTAATTAGAGATCAAATAATCAACCTCAGGTAATACAGGTCATAACGTCCGAATAGATGTCACCAAAAATTGAAAATGATTTCAATTAATTTAAAAGTACCAATGTCCAGGTGACCTTGTTTTCCGACGGGTAATCAACAAATAACCACCCACATAGTGTCAGACTTTTACTAACTAAAACCTATTCATGTTTCTTCTTTAGCCTATTATGTTCCGGGATTGCGGTGTCTCTTTCGAACAACCCGCAACCCCGGCAGGGAGGAACCACTGATTCGAATTTCGAAAATTCTTGTACCAACGTTACCCCACTATCAGTTTATCCCATGAGATAACTTTACATACAAAACAGGAGCGAAACTAGGAGTAATAATAAAAACATTAAATCAAATTTTGAATGCAAATAAAGTGTCATTTCTTTTTTGTTACTTTACATATTTCAGACAATAGAATCATGTTGTTTTTGTAAAAACAATGTGTCTATCTACTTAAAATAATTGTTTACATAATGGTTGTAATAGTAATGCATATTCATGAGTATATTTTAAGCTATTAATCTAATGAATATTATAATGTTAAAGATTTTGACATTTGAATTTAAAGTGTTGTTCACGTAATGATTTATATTTCACTAGGTTCAGTCCGCGACTTCGTCCGCGTGGCATAGTTACTTGAAGCTATTTCTTTGGGGTGGGAAATCATCAAATAACTTCCCCCGCTCATGGGCGGAGCGCAGGAGAGTGTCAGACTTGTACTGACTAAAACCCACCCATGTTCCTTCCATTGCCCTTTACGTTCCGGGGCCGCGGTATCTTTTTTGAACAACCCGCAACCCCGACAGGCGGTGGCCCTGGCAGGCTCCTCTGCTTTGCTGACATCTCTTTGAGGCGTGGGACACTAACGCGCCGTCGATACGGCCTGTCGTCAATAGACGGACGGACGGTTAGCTAAGTACGGAAGCCTTAATAATCAATGTGATGATGCAAAAGAGTAACTGAAAACAAAGAATGTACTAGTTACGAAGTCCAACAAATATATTTCTAAAACTTGTATCAACAGGTTTTCACTTAAACGGGTTTTCACGGCAAGATTTATATTTAAACACCGTCTGTCTTTAATGTATATTTAAGTCTAATTTAAAAGCTTTATTATTGTAAAAAGAACCTTGAAAATAAACTGTTTATGACTAAAATTCTATTAAAACCCGTATGGATCAGGAATAAAATACTTAAGGTCTATTTTCGTCTTATTTTCATTTTAATAAAAACGTCTTACTTTATTGTGTACGTAAGAAAATTGGGTATTATGTATGTACAGCCAGCAAGATAAGCATCCAGGTTCGTCAGAAACTTACAGATAATATTTTCTTAAAAAATCATGAATATTTTCGAATAAAGTTAGATTTATTTGATAGAAACCAAAAAGTTCATTAAATAAATTAAATATGAGTTGAAGACGTCCATCGGTTTATAAAAAGAAATAAACTCAGTACGTTTAAAGAAAGAAAAGAAAGAAAGGATACATATTGCAAACCCTTTTATTTGATAGCCATACAATTGGAAGGCATAAAAAAACTAGCCCGCTATCCTCCAGAGTCCGATTAAGCAATTGCCACAAGTACAAACATATTTATTTTTAACTAGCTATTGCCCGCGGCTTCGCTCGCGTTAAATTTGGGGTAACACAGTTCCCCTGTTCTAATTTGCAGGTACCTGCTACCTGCAGTTTTTGCCCTTGCGCCTTATTGAATTGTAATAGCAAAGCTAAGTTTTTCCTTTAGTTCCCTCTTTCTCCCTCATAGAAATGATAGCCTATGTCCGTCTCCTGGGTCCCAACTATCTCTGTACCAAAATTCATCAAAATCGGTTCAGCCATTAAGGCGTGAAGAGGTAACAAACAAACAAACTCACTTTCGCCACCAAAAACACTAGACAGTAAGTTGTTTATTAAGTTACTAACACTTTATAGACCCTGTTGTGTCCGAAATAAAATTAATTCTATTCTATTCTAAGAAGAAAACTACCTGACGCGCCTGGGTACTAATGTATTTTGCCGACAGTACAAAGTAATGTAGCATAATGAGATTGGATTACTGACGGCCTTTGTTTATGGATACAGAATTATGTCTAAGTTATAAGTATTCAGAGGGGCCTGCCAGGGCTACCACCTGCCGGGGTTGCGGGTTACGACTGTTAAGACTGGTAGTCAGACTTTTTAGCCAATAACTGTTGAAGCTCTTCAAATGATAGCCGGGACCGACGCTTTAACGTGTTTTCGGAGGCCCAGATGAAACAAGGTATTTTTTTAAAATGTTGCCCTACACTAGAAATTTCTCTTGTATCGTGGGTGCGTTTGCAACCATTAAACCAACATACACAAACAGCCAAACCCGGAACAACTATCTGCAGGTCATACAAATATTTGTTCCGTGTGGGCAGCGAACCTGCGACACGCGGCGCAGCAGTCGATCGCTCAGCCACTACGCCAACCGTGCTGTGATTATGACAGTGATGTGATTAATGATGGTCCCCCATCCATAGACTAACCTTAACAGCTGTTATTATGTAGCCACTAATGTCAACAACAAGAAAATAGATATTACATTAATGATGGTATTTTTTTTGGTATGTTATACATAAATAACTAGCTGTGCCCAGCGGTTTCACCCGCTGAGGTTTAGGGGTATGAAAAATAGATGTTAGCCGATTCTCAGACCTACCCAATATGTACCCAAAATTTCATAAGAATCGGTCGAGCCGTTTCGGAGGAGTACGGTAACTAACATTGTGACACGGAAATTTTATATATTAGATTATGTAAGGAATTTTGTTCCAACACAGCAAAGGTTAAAGCGTAAGGTCGACAACCTTATAATCGTGGCCAAAAACATATGGAAATTTATACGAAGGGAGTGCCAGACTTGTAGGTACTGACTAAAACCCATCCATTTTTCTTCTTTTGCCCCTTGTGTTCCGGGGCCGAGGTATCTATTTCGGCAGGCGATGGCCCTGGCAGGTCCCTCTGCTTTGCTGACATCTATTTGAGGCGCGCGTGGAACACGAGCGGGTCTACCCGGCTTGTCGACATTAGACGGACGGACGGTGAGCTATACATTGCTCACATTCCACAGACCTGCGACGCGTCGGTGTCCTTGGGCCACCAAGGACATGAGTGTTGTTATATAACCTTTGATCCGTGTTGTCTTTAAATAAATCCTTACTAATACCTATTATAAAAGCGAAAGTGAGTTGGTTTGTTACGTCTTCACGCTTAAATGGCCAAACCGATTTTGATGAATTTTGGTACAGAAATAGTTGGGATCCTGGAGACGGACATAGGCTATTTTTTTAAAGTGTGATAAGGAGGAGAAAGAGGGAAGAAAAGGGGAAAAAAAGATAACTTTTCTTTCGAGCATCACAGATCAAAGTAACTATGCCACGCGGACGAAGTCGCCGGCGAAAGCTAGTAATTTATAAATTTATTTTATTTTTATATCTTTAATCAAAAAATAAACCGACTTCAAAAAAACACCAAAAAAGTGAAAAATCTAACTTTAATGTCAAAAGTCAGTGACTAAATAAAACCTTAATAAAATTACCGAACCAACCAATCACCTGGCTGCGCCGATTGATGTGAATGGAAACATGTATTGCACCTCAAAATCGTAACAAAAACAAATGACTGGTCATTATGTCAGACAGCGCTTCTCATAACGCGCGCACGCATCTTGTCATGTCAGGTTATAAGTCAATTACTCGGCAGCCATTACTATAAGTGATCCCCATAATGTATACACGGAAAACATTATCGAAAATAAAAAAAAAATAGAGGCACAAGATTATTTATGGCCAGTGTCCATGGAGTTTTTATTTAATTTTTTATTTATTCATATATGTTGTAACATCACTATTTAGTTGTACTATTATGGTCTTCACTACTCTATGTATTATCTGTGATCTCCCGGCGCTCTGCCTCACTTCTTACTGTCATGTCTTACGATGTGTACATTCCTGTGTCTCCTGTCAATAAACCATTATCATACTAAATGGAACATCTTTTATTAAGAATCCAACATAACATGGTGTCAGAAGTCATTTAAGAAGAAGTCATTCAAGAAAAAGTCGAGGTCGTCGAAGAAAATGCCGGACCAAGCGGACGTCAGCCATGATGGTGAGACAAATTTTCAAACACGTGTGAAGCAGTTAAATATTTCGTCAGATACCACGAATAATAACGCTGAATCGTGGAAAAGATGGTGGCAACAACTCGAGCTATATTTGTTAGCCACAGGTCTAGATAAGTCAAGCGAGAAACGGAAAATCGCAATTCTGTTACATTGCATTGGAGAACGAGGTCTCAATATATTCAACACATTTAACCTCAAAATAGACAAGAGCACGCTTGACGAAGTCAAATCGAAATTTGACAAATTCTTCGAGCCAAGAAGAAACGTGACCATGTGCAGGTATTTGTTCTTCACACGTAGGCAAAATAAATCCGAAAGCATCGACGAATTCCTCACGGATTTGGAAAATAAAAGCAAAGAATGCGAGTTTGGCACGCTCAGGGAATCGCTCATCAAAGATATTTTCATTGCAAACCTCAATTTGGACTTGTCACATGTGCGTCAAAGGTTACTGCAAGAACATGACTTAACATATCAGAGAATGCAAGAGCTAGCGAGGACGCTCATAGTCGCACAGCAGGATGCTGAGAAAATAGTCAAAGGGAGCAGCATCGCCAGTGAAAACGTCATGCATCTCAGTCGGAGGAGCCGTAGTCGAGGAGATGGTCGACAGCGAGCTTCCAGTCGCAAGTCAGCTTCAAGCAGTCGCAAGCCAGCTTCAGGCAGTCGCGAGTCACCTTCAGCTTCAAGCAGCTCGAAGACATGTAGCCGCTGTGGGCAGTCTCATCGCTACAAGTGTCCAGCTCAAGGAGTTCAATGCAGGTCATGTAAATCTTATAATCATTTTGCTAAATTTTGTCTCAAAAATAAAAAAGTCAGTCAGTTGCAATCGTTTAATTCAGATAATGGTAGTCAAGATTATTTCGTATGATGTTAACGTATGCTGAATAGTCAAAGTCATAATGGTCAAAGTCATAATGGTCAAAGTCATAATAGTCATTCTCACGGTCAGTCACTCAGTCAGACCAGTCAGTCAGTCCAGTCAGGTCCTATGTCCAGTCAAAAAGTCACGGTCAGTCACTCAGTCAGACCAGTCAGTCAGTCCAGTCAGGTCCTATGTCCAGTCAAAAAGTCACGGTCAGTCACTCAGTCAGACCAGTCAGTCAGTCCAGTCAGGTCCTATGTCCAGTCAAAAAGTCAAAAGAAAAAATGTCAGAGTCTCAATGATGAAATCAGTCACATGTCTGAGGGATTTCACAATAAGGCACAGTCGTCCAGTCAGTCACACAATGGATCATCAGTGGTCAATACTTTGAATCACTCAAAGCAGTCGTGGGAAATTAGCTTATTGGTAGGAGATACCAAAGTCAAATGCATTATAGACTCAGGTGCAGATGTCAATATAATGTCAAAACAAACATTTCAAAATGTTAAAAGTCAAAATAAGCTGTCAAAATTGTCACTTGTCAAATGTCAAATAAATGTCACAGGATTTGGTGGAAAATCCATTCCGATTTTAGGCAAAGTCAACTTAATTTGTAATTTTTGCCTAAACAACAAGAACATTGTTGAAAACATAATGTTTATAATACCAGATATAGAGTGTCCAAATGTCCTTGGTCTCCCAATTTGTGAAAAGTTAGGTATAATAAAACGTGTCTTTTCAGTATCAAAACAAGACTTTTGTGAACAAATTCATACACAATATAATGATGTATTCCAGGGTCTTGGCTGTCTGCCTCCAGTCTGTCATCTAAAACTCAAGCCTGATGCAGTACCATGTGTGGATCCGCCCAGGAAAGTCCCATTCGCATTACAAGGGAAACTGCGTGAGGAGTTGGATCGCATGGAGAAAATGCAAGTCATAGTAAAGGTTACAAAACCTACAGAGTGGGTTAATTCAGTCGTTGTAACAGTAAAAAGTTCAGGTCAGTTACGAATTTGTCTTGATCCTAGAAATTTAAATAAAAATATCATGAGGGAACATTATCCACTCAAGTCAATTGATGAGATTAGGTCTCAGCTCGAAGGGGCTGTATGTTTTTCTCATTTAGATGCATTTTCAGGGTTTTGCATGCTATGTTTAGATGAATATAGTTCAGAATTATGTACCTTTCAAACACCATTTGGTAGATATAAATATTTAAGATTACCATACGGCATAAATGCCTCATCAGAAATATTTCAAAGAGTCATGATGAATTTGTTTGGTGATATAGAAGGAGTTCTAATTTTTATTGACGACATTTTAGTGTATGGTCCAAACGAGTCAATTCACAATGAAAGATTACATAAAGTCATGCAAAGAGCTCGTCAAGTCAATTTAAAATTTAACAAGTCAAAGTGTAAATTTTCACTGTCAGAAGTATGTTTTTTAGGTTATGTCTTCAGTAAAGATGGTGCAAGGGCAGATCTTGAGAAGGTCAAAGCAATTGTCAACATGCCTACACCACAAAATGTCAAAGAGTTACAGAGAATACTAGGTATGATAAACTACCTAGGACCTTTTATAAGTAACCTGTCAGAAAAAACACAAATGTTAAGAAATCTTTTAAAAAAAGATGCAGTCTGGACTTGGGATGAAAATCATAGTCAATGTCTGAGGAAACTGAAGGATGAAATTACAAATTCACCAGTTTTAGCTCATTATAATCCCAAGATTCCATTAGTCTTGTCAGTCGATTCGTCAAAGTCAGCGTTAGGTGCAGTCATTTTACAAAAAAATAAGCCTGTAGCATACAGTTCAAAAACTTTAACTCAAACCCAAGAAAGGTATGCTCAAATAGAGAAGGAGCTGCTAGCAATTCAATTTGGTTGTGAAAAATTTCACCAATATGTATATGGTAACAGAGTCACAGTTCATACTGATCATAAACCATTAGTCTATCTGTTTAAAAAACCATTACATGATGTCCCAGCTAGATTACAGCGTATGATGTTAACTTGTCAAAAATATGATTTAGAAGTTATACATGTCCCAGGTAAAGAAATGTTTATATCAGACACTTTGTCAAGAGCCGCCTTGAAAGATCACTATATACCTGAAAATGAATCAGAAATGTCTTGTCATGTCAATCTAATGTATGCTAACTTAGCAATTACAAAAGAATATAGTACACAATTGGCACAAGAAACCAGAAAGGATGAATCCTTGCAATTATTAAAAAAATATTATAATGAAGGATGGCCAAACAATAAAAACAATGTCAGTCCATTGGTAAAACCATTTTGGAATATTCAAGGGGAAATTCATGTAATTAAAGATTTACTTTTCAAAGGCTCAAAATTAATAGTACCACAGTCTATGTACAAAGGAATGTTAGAACAGATTCACAAAGGTCACCAGGGTATAAACAAATGTTTAAAACTAGCTAAAGAATCTCTGTATTGGCCAAATATGTCAAGTGATATTAAGAATTTAGTAGAGCAATGTCTTATATGTGCTAAGTTTAAACAAAGCAATCAAAAGGAACCACTACAAAATTTTGAAATCTGTAAATACCCATGGCAACAAGTAGGTATTGATTTAATGCATTTTGATAGTTTAGTATATTTAATTGTCACAGACTATTACTCAAAATACATAGAAATAGCATTATTAAATAAAAACAGTACATCTCAGAATGTTATTACTCATTTAAAGTCGGTTTTTGCACGCCATGGAATACCATTGTCACTAGTCTCAGATGGTGGACCTCCTTTTCAGTCAATCCAATTCAAAAATTTTTTGCAAGAATGGGACATAGAACATGTTGTTACTAGCCCATATCATTCACAGTCTAATGGACAAGCAGAGAGTTCAGTCAAAATTATAAAAAACATGCTAAGAAAATGCAAAGAAAATGGATCAGATCCATACATAGCATTGTTACAATATAGAAATACAGGTAAAAATAATTTTTCATCACCAGCACAGTTACTCATGTCTAGGAACTTAAGAGATAACATTCCAACATCATATAAGAAGTTAAAGCCAAAAGTGGTAACATTTAAAGATTACAAAGAGTCTGTCAAGAGAAATGATCAAAATGAGTCAAAATGCTACGGTAGGAATGCCAAGTCAATGTCTGTGTTACATCATAATGATCATGTCTATTTTAAGAGAAACCCTAGTAGCAACTGGGAACAAGCTATTGTTAAGCAAAGATTGTCAAATAATAGATCATATGTTGTTGAGGATGTCAATGGAGTTAGGTATAGGAGGAATAGAATTCACTTAAGACATAAATATTCTCATAATTGTGCTAACCCTCCAATGCAATCCAACTCGTCACAAAGGGGAGAGGAAGGTGACAGACAGGAGTCTAGGCATCAAGGATCCTCATCTCAACAATCCTCAAATGTAACAACTAGGTCAGGTCGTATTGTAAAACCTACCAGAAGGTTAATTGAAGAAATTGATTAAGTTAAGTTATAAATAAAGTCATAAGTAAACCATAAGTATAATTAAGCATGTTGTCTTGTATAAAGTCAAATAGCATAGCACTTATATTAATTGTCAGTCAGGGGTCTAATTTGAACTCAACAAGGGGGATGTTGTAACATCACTATTTAGTTGTACTATTATGGTCTTCACTACTCTATGTATTATCTGTGATCTCCCGGCGCTCTGCCTCACTTCTTACTGTCATGTCTTACGATGTGTACATTCCTGTGTCTCCTGTCAATAAACCATTATCATACTAAATGGAACATCTTTTATTAAGAATCCAACATAACAATATACATAGTTGACAACTTTCAATTTGATTCTGCACCATTTCACCAATTAATTGTAAAAAGAATGTTATCACTATGGAGTGATCTACGTTTTGAAATTGACAACTACAGTTCTTTCAAAGTTTTTTATGCTGTTGATTGTACATCACCGTCAATAGAAAAGTGATCTTTATTAATATTACTTTAAGGTTGCTGTTGTGTTGTAGCTGACTATCACCATTTGCATAGCCATTTCCCAACTATGTTGATGTCGGCTCACAGTCTTACTGGCTAATGCAGCTGAATGAATACCAGTAATTTATATGAAGAGACTGCTAATGTACCTCCAAAACCAGGTTAGTACTTAGTAATACGAGACTTCTTAATAACAGGGACTGTCAGACTTTCGGGTTACTGACAACCTGTAACGCCTGTCAATGATCTACAAATGACAGCCGGGACCAACGGCTGCGCGAACGTACACACTTGAGTCTTTCCGAGGTACGGGTTAATGGGTGGTCACCCCCTGCCGGGGTTGCGGGTTGTTCGAAAGAGATACCGCGGCTCCGGAACGTAAAGGTGCTCCCTCACCGGGAGCATTCACGTGTATTGTAACATTATAGATTCGACTTTGAGCATTACATTACAATAATACCTCCCTGACTAACGAGCATTTGCGTGTAATGTAACATATTGATTCGACTTAGAGCATTTCAGATGTCAGACGAAGCGGTCGTTATGCTGAGAATGGCAATATTAACCTAAAAAAAAAACATTTAAATTAAAGTTAAATTCATTGATGTTACAAGTTGTATCAAGATATTACACATTGTATCATTACAAGGTGCGCATTGTAATGCTCGGTTCTCCTCCTTCACTGAGGTAATTCTCAAATCTGTAACGTTACATTACACGCGAATGCTCCCGGTGAGGGAGCACCTTAAAGGGCAATAGAAGGAACATGGGTGGGTTTTAGTCAGTACAAGTCTGACATGCCCGCCCCGCTCCGCCCAGAGCGGGGGAAGTCATTAGATGATTTATCACCCGAAAAAAAAATATGGGTGGTCACCCATCCACGGATCAACCTAAGCAAGTTTGGCTTTACCTAAAGATTGACCAAAGCCGATGTTATTATCCTACTTCCTACTAATATTATAAATGCGAATGTTTGTGAGGATGAATGGATGGATGGATGTAAGGATGTTTGTTACTCTTTCACGTGAAAGTGGCTGAACGGATCTTGGTGAAATTTAGCACAGAGGTAGATTATAGTTTGGAATAACACATAGTATACATTTTTTCGATATCACGCGGGCGAAGCCGCGGGAGCCAGCAAGTAAAGCCATAAGCTCCTTAACTAATCCAATTGAATAACATAAAATCTGGTTCTTCTAACCTGACAGACATGTGATTCTGGGCAGTTTGTTCCGCCACTTTTTCTTCCCTGAAGTGTCTGACTGTCTCTTTAAATGTTGACGTTCAAAAAGTGCTGAATAAACATCCTAAATTGAAAAATGACTTTTGATTTTAACACACAGATTCACAAGATTAAACAAAAAATACGAGACCCAGGATACGGAAACCATACCCACATTCCTCAGAAAAAGACTATTAAAATTAATTATCAAGTAACCTCTAATTAATCTACGTCAACGTTTCCTGACGATGTTGAAAAAAAAAGTTGTTTTGAACATCACAACAACCAATTATGGTTATTTACAAAGAGCAAGAAACTTACGATCTTCTGTTTCTTGTAAAAAATAATGCACTTATCTTGTTGTTATTTCGTTAGCTTAGAGGTTGAGAATGCTACTTACTACTGAACCTTGGGGGTCTCAGGTTTTTTTATTACGGATGGAAAATCATCAAATAACTTCCCCCGCTTGGGGTGGAGCAGAGGTGAGTATCAGACTATATGTGACTAAAACCCACCCATGTTTCTTCTTTTGTCCTTTATGTTCTGGAACCGTGATATCTCTTTCGAACAATACCTAACCCCGGGAGGTCTCAGGTTGTTTTTTTTTCAGGAATTTCTCCTGTATCGTGGGTGCGTTTACAAACATTTTAACTCACATACACAAACAGCCAGCCCCGAAAAAACTATCTGTAGGTCATACTTAATATTTGTTCGTTAAAGTGTTTGTGTGTTAAAGGGGAACTGTGTTACCACGAATTTAACGCAAGCGAAGCCGTAGGCAAAAGCTAGTAAGATTATATAATAGAATAGACAATACTTTATTGCACTCTAAAAGTTGAAACATAAATTGCTAATTCTATGGTTACAGTGGCGGTATTATCGCTGTTAGCGATCTTCCAGACAACCTTTGGATGGACTGTACGATATACAAATATAAAGGAACGAAACGAAAATCAATGATCGAATATACAAATATAACGGAACGAAACGAAAATCAATGATCGAATATACAAATATAACGGAACGAAACGAAAATCAATGATCGAATATACAAATATAACGGAACGAAACGAAAATCAATGATGTACCTACTGCTAATACTACACAAACAATTTAAATAAAATAAATAAATACATATAAAATACTAGCTTTTGCCCGCGGCTTCGCTCGCGTTAAATTCGGTATAACACAGTACCTGCTACCTGCAGTTTTTGCCCTTGCGCCTTATTGATTTGTAATAGCAACGCTAAGTTTTCCCTTTTCTGCCCTAGTTCTCCCTCATGACCCTTTTTAGGGTTCCGTAGTCAACTAGGAACCCTTATAGTTTCGCCATGTCTGTCTGTCCGTCCGTCCGTCCTCGCTTAATCTCTGTGACCGTTAGCACTAGAAAGCTGAAATTTGGTACCAATATGTATATCAATCACGCCGACAAAGTGGTAAAATAAAAATTGGAAAAAAATGTTTTATTAGGGTAGCCACCCTAAATGTAAAGTGGGAAGTGATTTTTTTTTTAATTTCAACCCTAACGTGTGATATATTGTTGGAAAGGTATTTAAAAATGAATAGGGGTTTACTAAAATCATTTTTTGATAATGTCAATAATTTCGGAAATAATCGCTCCAAAAGTAAAAAACAATGTGTCCCCCCCTCTAACTTTTGAACCATAAGTTTAGAAAATATCAAAAAAATCTGAAAAGTAGAACTTTATAAGGACTTTCTATGAAAATTATTTTGAACTTGATTGACACAACAGTTTTTGTACAAAAAAGACAAAAAGTTGTACAAAATAATTTCTGGACTAAGTTTGTAGTATAATCGTATATGCAAGCATTTTTTTAACTTCGTTTACATATTTTATTATCCTGAACGTACTTTTTTTCAAACAAAAAAAGAATTATTGAAATCGGTTCTCGCAATCCAAAATTACCTCCTTGCACGTCTTTGTAACCCAATTCCCCGAGAGATGGCGCTGTAGGTACTTATTACATTGGTCCGGGTATTACCGAATTGTTCGGTTGGTCTCTCCTTGGCATTGGCGGTATCTTATAACTACATAAAACTGCTATCAAGAACATGCTAAGGCAATTTAGAACAAAACTAAAATTCATTTTTTTAACACCATCAAAATGTTAAGGTAAAAACCAGTTCATAAATGGTTCGATAGATGGCGTTGCGTAATGACGTCATTTTTTTAAAAGTCGATGTTAAGATTTTCCGTGCTTACATGACCTACCGTGGTAAAGAACACTTATTGTGACGGACGGGAAACTACGGAACCCTACACTGAGCGTGGCCCGTCACGCTCTTGGCCGGTTTTTTTTAATAAAAAATAGCCTATGTCCGTCTCCTGGTTCCCAACTATCTCTGTACCAAAATTCATCAAAATCGAAAGCGTGAAGAGGTAACAAATAAACAAACTCACTGACGATTTTATAATATTAGTAAGGATTTATTTACTTAATATGTGTTTTATAATATTTATGTGGTAGACAAATAAGATAGTTGTTAAACATTTAATTACATTACGAGGAAATATAATTATTTGCAATTAATGATTATTATACTGATAGATTTTAATAGTCTTTAACGCTATGGTTTATGACAACAATGTCTCCGCACATTCTGTCAGTATCTGAACGATTCCACTTAGCAATGATTGCAAGAATGCTTGTACGATTGTCGGTAACTAGCCAACGTTTTAGACCGCGTCACAAATACCAAGATTCAGAAATAAATATAGGTAATATAATTAGTATATTCGCCAAGCGGTTGGTCGATTCTTCTCGTGACCAGAGGGCTGGCCTGTTTTTTGCACAAAAAATAAGCATTGCCATCCAACGCGGTAATGCTGCCAGCCTTCTGGGCACTTTACCTGTTGACGGCGATACGGACGAATTTTTTGACGCCCTGTAATTTTCCATTTTTTACTTGTTTATATTTTTATTATTAGTTTGTGTACATTTACAGGTTGTATATATTTAGTAATTAATTTAATTATATGATGAATATGTATCAAATAAATGTCTAGATATAAAAAAAAATTGTATATTAATATTATAAAAGGATAAAATTTAAAATTTTGTGAGAATTTAGGGGGTAATATCTGAATCTACTGAATTGATTTTATTTATTTGGATTTCAAACGGAGAATGCACAAATACCATGATTACAAAAAAATATAAATAGAAGCTGATTACTGTGCTGCTCCTCCAACTACAGGAAACAACAGCATTCACTTAAAAACTAGTTACAAAAAAGTTTGATAAGACAATAAATTTGGAAAAAGATAAAAGAACAAAAAAACACAATGATTGAACACAAAAGACAAAAAAATAAAAGAACATTATTTAGGTATAATCTGACCAAATGCAGTTGGGGACATTGTAGTTTTGACAATATGAACATATTATGTATTTTGAAAAATCTTTTACCGGAAAGCCACTTTTTTGTGTTTTTGTGAGCTGAACAGCGGGTGAAACCGATATGCACGACTAATTTAGACCAATCAATTTTTTTACTTCCCGCCCTTGTTCTATGGAACTTTGTTCGGCTTCATACTATTTTTTTTTCGTATTAGACAAAATTCCATGGAATAGGAAATCATCATCACCATTCTCCTGCTGTAGCTCAAATTATTACCATATCATTCTTTACACAGTCCATCGATGTTCTTTCTTTGGCCCTATGTGTTCCGGTAACGCGGTGATCTCTTTCAAATAACCCTATGTTAGTCTGAATGGTTTATATTTGTGCCAAAGTTTCTAAAAGTTTTTGTTCCGTTATATTAATCGCCTTGTTTTGTTAAATCCGATCTAACGTCATCAACATAAGATTTTCCGTACGTGTTAGTAAAATTTCCCACCTCGTATAGAAATCATTTTTTTTTTTTTATTAATCAGGAGACTATCTGTTTATTCAAAGAACTCATCGTATTTAAATATCTACACCACAGATTTTTAAATAAAACCACATAAGGGGATTACTTTGTAACCAATGACCTGATCGATATTATCCGCAATTAATAAAAAAAAACACTCCATTTACTCGAGTCCATGAACGCAGACCGGTTGCTCTGACGTCAACAGAAATACCCAGTAACCAAAGGAATCAAGGTTATTGTTTACAAGAAAAACATAGATTGTTTTTCTGAATTCAAGTTTTGAAACTTAATGGTTCAAATACTATTAAAAACTTTTTGGATGGATATTCGAATCTTTTTCAAAAGAAAAAACGAAACCCTTATAAGATCACTGTGATGTCCATCTGTCTGTCTGAAGACTCTTTTGAGTCGGGAACGCGTGGAGGTATCGAGTTAAAATTAATCCTTACTATCCTTACTAATCCTTATCCTTACTAATATTATAAAAGCGGAAGTGAGTTTGTTTGTTTGTTTGTTACCTCTTCACGCTTTAATGGCTACACCGATTTTGATGAATTTTGGTGCAGAGATAGTTGGGAACCAGGAGACGGACATAGGCTAACTTTTATTTAAAAAAAAAAGGATGTGAGGGAGAAAGAGGGAAGAAAAGGGAAAACTTAGCGTTGCTATTACAAATCAATAAGGCGCAAGAGGAACTGTGTTACCCCGAATTTAACGCGAGCGAAGCCGCGGGCAAAAGCTAGTAATATTATAAAAGCAAAAGTGAGTTTGTTTGTTACGTCTTCACGCCTTAATGGCTAAACCGATTTTGGTGAATTTTGGTGCAGAGATAGTTGGAACCCTGGAGACGGACATAGGCTATTGTTTTTGAAACAAGTTTGAGATATGAGAGAGAAAGAGTGAAGAAAAGGGAAAACTTAGCATTGCTAAACCAATAAATCAGGCGCAAGGGCAAAATCTTCTGTCCTTTGGTGCTATGACAAAAATCAACTCTCTTAGTCTTCGCAGTCAAAAGATATAGCCGTTTATGTCACAAATTTGTACCCCCTACTTGCAATGGCCCGGTTTTACATTATAAATAGTCACAAAAAAATCGACTGCCTCGTTGGTGTTCAGTCCGTCCTCGCAGACAAGGCCCGTTGCGACGACGTCCCGATACCAGCCCTACCCGTCTCTTAGCCCAGCCAGCCCGCGATGCTGAGCCAGTAAATTCAAACTAGTCCCCAAGTAATATCATTTAGATCCAGTCTCCAAATAATATCACTCATTCCAGCCTGTCCTTTTGCTGTCAACCCCCAGCGACGCCCTAAATCGAGGCTCGTACCCCACAGGTGGGTGGGTACCCTTAGCGTGTAGTCGAATAACTTCCACACGAAGTTTTTCAAATGGTTTAAAAAAATAATATTTTATTAAATTGAATGTTTGCCAGTCAAAAATGGTTTTGACTGAAAATTAGTTTTGACTGTGATATTATTGTTATATTTATATTTGTGATATTTAAAGAAATAAGGTTAATTTGGCACATACCACAAATGCACACAAAATTAAAGAAAGAAAAAAAAACATAAATTTAATTTTTCATAACAATAAGTTTGACAATGTATCAAAAATGCAAAACAGCGAAGATTTACGCCAAGTACGGGGTTAAAAAACGATAAACTTTTATGTTTTTAAACGTGTATTGTCTTGCATTATGGCGTTGTAAATCAGTGTTATATTGTAGTAAGACAACCATTCATTACATAGTTTAACTAATACTAACTGTACCCAGCGGTTTCACCTGCTACTCGTCTCCATAGTGTCAATAAACAACCACGTCTTTAGACTGCGACCACAGATTTAATAAAAAAAAAACTTAAAATATAAAATTCTCGAGTCACAATAATCGTTCCCATACTCCTCCGAAACGGCTCGACCGATTCTTATGAAATTTTTAATGCATATTTAGTAGGTCTGAGAATCGGCTTTTATCTATTTTTCATACCCCTAAATGAGCAGCGGGTGAAACCGCTGGGCACAGCTAGTTATTAGATAAATGGTTTAAGTTTCAACTCGATACTTTCACGTGTTCCCGAGATAAAGGGTCTTGACAGACAGATAGACAAACGGACGACAAAGTAAATAAGGGTTCCGTTTTTTTCTTTTCGAGGTAAGGAACACTAAAAACTCTTGCATTTCTTTGTCATCTATGGAAAATTCAAACTTGAATGTTGGCAAGACTGACGCACTTGTGACGTCACAGACTAAAATACCGGCCTGAAACCGGTCATTATTGAACATTGATCCTTGCGGGAAAAAATCTAATAACAGACATTAGGTCAAGCAAAAAGTTCGCATAGCTTTTGCTTTTAATTATACGCAAGTTTGTAGGTACATGTTTTTTATGTACGACCGATTAGAGGAGGATGATGAGGTTTTAAACTTTATTGCAGTTTGAAATGCAATTAACTTGATATTAAAACATTTATGTTATGATAAGTTTTTCAAATATAATTTTCGATGCAGAAATATACAGATATTTATTTATACAGCTGCATATTCAATTTAAAGAACTTTATCTGCATACAAAATATATTAAAAAAAACACTGTTCGATCCGGAAGAGGCATTTATATGACATAATCAAAAAATGTAAAAAAAACATAAAATATTCATGAGAGAATTAATTGTCCCAAATTACCACCATTTCCATAAATTCTAACAAACTTTTAAAACGATGACAACACCATCGACAAGTTAGTATGTATGATCGTCAATTGTTTGTTAATGACACCGTCGCTATCCGAGGGATTGCCCGCCCGCATCCCTGTGTTGCCATCAATGTTTTCTCACTTTAGCACATATTGATTAATTTTAATCGGGGATTTTTTTTTGTACCTTAAAAGATTAACTTAAATAGAATCTAGTCGATACCTAAAAATACCCTCAAGAATCGTGATTTCACATTCGAAAAAAAATAATTTTCAAAGTCAATAGCACTCAAAATGTGGAACTGATGAATTCATTGAAGAGTACTAAGTCTTTCAACCAGTTCTTAAAAAGGGTATCGTATTACCTAGTACTAACTGGATTGTAGAGGTCAGATAGGCAGTCGGTCCATGAAAAATACTGGTATTCAGCTGCATCCGGTTAGACTGGAAGCCGACCTCGACATAGTTGGGAAAAGGCTGAGCTAATATTTATGACAAACCTAGTGAGTAATAACACTTACAAACGGAGAAGGCTGTTTTACAAACGCAACAACTGAATTATAATTTAATTATTCACTTGATTTAAGTCACGTGATGCTGCGTCGGACTTCCCGACGCAATGACCTTTGCAAGTGGCAATTTCCATGCAAGTTAAGATGTAAAATAACATAACATTATACGCAGTGGTTGGAATGTAATTCTAGAACGAGAAATAACATTGTTGGGACGTGTGTCTAGTAATTTTATATTATTTCTTATAATATGTTTTTTTTTGCGTTGTTATTTTTTGATTGCTTTTTAACATGTTTTAAATATTTTTATCTGTCTTTATGTATATGTGAACCAATTTCCGGTTTTCGTTTAAGCTGATATTTTGCATAAATGTTGTAATTTAATTGAGAATACATGTTATCCAAACCTTCTATGATCACCGGAAAAATCTAGGTATTTACTCGTAAGTTCCCTTTTCAAAGTTTCTTACAAAAAAAAAAATAATGACTGGGCAAAAACAAAACAAATTCAAATTATGACAACATACGTCATAATGTCAATCAAAATACCAGCAAACTAAAATCTAAACCTTAACTCAAGCGTGTTTTCCGTTTATTTTTTTTATTAACTAATTTATTGTAATTGATTTATTTACATACATATTTTTTATATTTATACATATTTTTTAACAAAAACAAAAAAACCATTTAAAAATATAAAAATAGTAGCCCACCGGTATCGGGAACAGGGTCCAAGCTACCGGCAGTCAGAGCTCCAGAGAAAGGAACCTCCTAACAATACGAGCCGTGTCCAGGAGTACCGCTTTCTGTATCAAGCCCTTGATCCAGCTGCCTAACGATAGCCTCCTCAGGTGTTGGTCGAGGCTCTTGGCAATTAAGCCATTGGCAGATTAACTATCATATTACGATCCTTCACTATTTGAGAAGAGGTTAAGGGTTAAGGGTCCTTGCGATTTAAAAACACCAAGGCGTTCATGATGTCTACTGACCTACCTTTCTTATCTTTTTAGGGAGCTGGGTGGATCGAATAATCAAGGAGTTGTCGACACTTAAAACCGGGAGCTAGTACGCAATGATAATTGTAACGTCTTCAAATTACCGGTTATTGGTTTCCTATGTTTACTTTCCCTTCACTGTGTTAATCCTTACTTATATTATAAAAGCGATAGTGAGTTTGTTTGTTTGTTGACTCTTCACGCCTTAATGGCTCAACCGATTTTGATGAATTTTAGTACAGAGATAGTTGAGACCCAGGAGACGGACATAGGCTATTTTTTTTAAATGTGATATATGAGAGAGAAAGAGGGAAAACTTAGCATTGCTATTACAATAAATAAGGCGTTAGAGCAAAAACTACAAGTAGCAGGTACCTGCAAATCAGGAAAGGAGAACTGTGTTACCCCGAATTTAACGCGAGCGAAACCGTGGGCAAAAGCTAGCTAATTATACAATTCACTTAAATTTCTTGAACGGGATTTGTCAAAGCAGGACTAAGTTTCGTATCGGATGTCTCAATTTAACTGTCATTTTCACAGGCTCTTTCAGAACTTCAACGTTTTCAGTTACAGTTTAGTTAAGCAGCTTACTTCAAAGTTTCAGGTACTTACAAAGTTTTGATGAGTACTCTTTATTAAGTTGATTCATATAAACTTAAGGTTTCTGGTAATTGTTCTACGAAGCTTGTGATTCATTGCGCAATAATGGGTTGGTTGGTCTTCGAACAAATAAGTACTTAATTTTATTCCTCGTTATACAGATTTTGAGTTTGTTTTGGGATTTTCTTAAAAAACCCCATTCATCACAAAATTCTTGATTCAAACTGTCAGTTATATTTTCACGCCTTAATAACTAAACAGGTTTTAAAGTTAGTAAGCCCAATCCTAGACATTTTTAATTATTTCCTAATTCTGTTATTATCTAAAAGCATTTTTTTTTAAAGTAGACCAGTTACTGGCACTTTTGAAATGTTGATACAATGATAACAATAAAAATTAAGCTACAGTCCCAGCCACAAGGCATAATACCTGTGAAAGTACTGTAGTTGCCGATTCTAAAGCGTAGATCTGTATGGAAAAAAATTGGTTTTTTGTAAAGTAGGTTTACGATCGAGATGTTTACGTGATAACGTCTTATTGGTGATATAAGTTATCACCAGTAGTGACATCTAAAATGAAATTAAGTACTAATTTAAAGTTTTTTTTTCGAGCCAAGTAACAGATGGCGCTACCATCTTTATGAAATGTCGCTTGTGAGGTTTTGGTGTGACACAAGTTTCTGAACATGTCACCCGACTAAAACGATTTTAAAGACGTTATCACGTCAAAATAATGGGCAAGAAACTCCATGGACACTCTTTTAAATCAGGATATTGTCGATATTGTCAGGATAATGACGGGCCTGTTGGTCTAGTGGTTAGTGGCCCTGACTGCTGAGCCGGAGGTCGTGGGTTCGATTCCCACCCAGGACAAACTTTGTGTGATGAGCATGATTGTTTGTTCTGTGTCTGGGCGTGATTTATCTATAATATGTATGTATTTATAAATTATATAAGTATGTATATCAGTTGTCTGGTTACCATAACACAAGCTCTGCTTAGCTTGGGATCAGATAGCCGTGTGTGAGTTGTCCCAAGATATATAAGATATATAACACATACAATGCACAACCAACAGATATTATATGATAATCTGTTTTTCGGACGGGTAATCCTTCCGAAAAACAGATTCACAGGCAACAAATTGAATTTTTACAATTCAGAGCTCAATTTAACCTACAAAAATAACTTACTTTTAACACGGCATCCAAAAAGAAGAAGCTCATAAAAATGACACAATAAACAGCCTTCTGTAATCGATTACTCCATTATTTTAAATCCAGTAAATTACTATCAAACTTATAAGGAAGACGATTAATACACGGCACTGAACTTTATGGTCATACCGATACGCCTCGGCCTTGACATCGATTGGTTATAGTCCCCTATGGTTTAATAATTATGTAATCGATGGTATCGGGTCTTCTTCTACCGTATTTGGTCCGAAGTACTTGTACATTAAGTAGTTGTTCCTACTGGTTTTTAATGGTTTTGTAATTAGTTTTGGAAGGTTGTGCTGAATCCGTTTTTCGGGTTCCGTACATCAAAAAGCAGAAATGAAACCTTTCTAGGATCACTTTATTGTCCGTCTGCCTGCCCTCTATCTCGGGAACGCGTAGAAATTCGATACGATATCCTTACTAATATTATAAAAGGGAAAGTGAGTTTGTTTGTTTGTTAGTTACGTCTTCACGCCTAAATGGCTAAACCGATTTTGATGAATTTTGGTACAGAGATAGTTGGGTCCCTGGACATAGGCTAATATTTTTTTTTAAGTGAGTAATGAGGGAGAAAGAGGGAAGAAAAGGAAAACTTCGCTTTGCTATTAAAATAAATAAGGCGCAAGGGCAAAAACTACAGAAAACAGGTACCTGCAAATCAGGAAACTGTGTTACCCCGAATTTAACGCAAGCGAAGCCGCGGGCAAAAGCTAGTTAAAACCTTATACTCAAGTCTGTAGTCTCTTGAAGCTGTAAATTAACTCCGTAAGTCTTCGCAGTTAAAGGATATGACTGTGTATGTTTTAGTTTATACGGAACCCTTGGTGTGCGAGTCAGGCCCTATAGCCAAACAGCAGTCGGCAGCAGACTACAATCATTAATACATTTTCATACTTCATACCCTAGCGCATAAAGTTGAAAATCTATTGACGTTTACATTTCATTTTCGTTTGTTTCGTTCGTTATCGCTCAGCAGTCTTTAATAAATTTTCAACTTTATGCGCTAGGGTATAAAGTTGAAAATGTATTAGTGACTGCTGAGCGATAACGATTGTCGTCTGCTGTTTGGCTATAGGGCCAGATTCGCTCTTGGCCGGTTTTTTTGCGGTGTGGTCTGGTAATTTTATAGGCTTGTCGTTGCATCTTGAATATTTTGAAGGTGAATGAGTTATGAAATTAATGTACCCATGGTTATTATTTTAATCTTGTAAAAAAGCCTGAGGGTGACATGTATTTAATTTATGTATATCCAGTTTTACCAAAGGGTACCTTAGCTGGGTTGTGGAGGTCAGATAGGCAGTCGCTACATGTTAAATACTGGTAGTCAGCTGCATCTGGTTAGAATAGAAGTTGACCAGAGTTGACTAGATTAGATAAGGCTAAGTAGATGATGACGAAAATTTATGTATCCATAGTTTTATATTTACTAGCTTTCGCCCGCGACTTCGTCCGCGTGGCATAGTTACTTTGGGCTAACACTAACTTTAACCTGCGTGATGATCGAAAAAAAAAATCTTTCTCTCCCCTTTTCTTCCCTCTTTCTCCCCTCTTTCTCACTTTTTTTAGCCTATGTCCGTCTCCGGGGTACCAACTATCTCTGTACCAAAATTCATCAAAATCAGTTTTGCCATTTAGGCGTGAAGACGTAACAAACAAACTCTCTTTCGCTTTTATAATATTAGTAAGGATGTTTCACCCAGCAATGGGGCAGTATAGGCTAAGAAATAAATATAATTGGGCAAGACATTTCACTTCCAGTGAAAAATGACAAATGAAAAGAAACTTTAACAAATTTTCTGCTTAATAGAGACGACATTTATTTTTTTTTTTTTTTCGGGTGGGATATCATCCAATGACTTCCCCCGCTCTGGGTCACCCATGTTCCTTCTATTGCCCTTTACGTTCCGGGGCCGCGGTACCTCTTTCGAACAACCCGCAACCCCGGCAGGCGGAGGCTCTGGCAAGCCCCTCTGCTTTGCTGACTCTCTTTGAGGCGCGCGTGAAACACGAACGCGCCGTCGACACGGCCTGTCGTCAATAGACGGACGGACGGTGAACTACCCATTGCTCACCATCCACAGGCCCGCATCTACGGTGGCCGGAAGTCGTCTCGCGGCGCCCGGCGCCCTGGGCGTCTCCCGCGGCGGCTGGGTTGGGCAGATCTTCTCTCCCTCAAACGCCCGGCCACCTCCTTCGCTAGCATTACTGCTTCGCAGAAGGTGGTGACCGCTTCCCATTCCCTCTCGCTCCGGACCATGGCCTGAACCAGGGCCGGACGCGAGAGATCGCCGCCGCCGATCGCCTCCACGAGGGCACGGCGGTGCTCCGCCCAAGCCGGGCAGATCGCCACTGTGTGCTCCACCGTGTCCTCCGGGCAATCGTCACAATGGTGACACCCGGGCGTTTCCTCCCGCCTGATGATGTGCAGGAACCTCCCGAAACTTCCGTGTCCGGTGAGGACCTGCGTCAGGTGGACGGTGAGGACGCCATGACGCCTCTCCAGCCACTCCTCAAAGAGGGGTAATAGAGACGACTAATGTAACCTTATAATCCTTGTCTGTGGCACAATAATCTTATACAGATTACGAAGGAAACATAATAACTACACTCAACCTTGACTCAATCCATGCGGAAACAAAATGGAAGTTATAAGCAAACAATGCAGAGAGTTATAAATATTCATAATTTTATAAGAGCTATGATAATATTGACAATAACCTTTAAGATGCATCTGGCTATTGGAACTGTATCCAACGTGAAAAAACCGGTCAAGTGCGAGTCGGACTCGCGTACTGAAGTTCCCATACTAAAATCCTTATCCTTACTAATATAATAAAAGCGAAAGTGAGTTTGTTTGTTTGTTACGTCTTCACGGCTAAACCGATTGTGATGAATTTTGGTACAGAGATAGTTGGGACCCTGGAGACGGACATAGGCTAACTTTATTTAAAAAAAGTGAAAAATGAGGGAGAAAGAGGGAAAAAAAAGAAAACTTAGCTTTGCTATTACAATAAATCAGGTGCTATAGCAAAAACTACAAGTAGCAAGTACCTGCAAATCAGGAAAGAGGAACTGTGTTACCCCGAATTAAACGCGAGCGAAGCCGCGGGCAAAAGCTAGTAAGTGCTAATATAAACGGTAATATATTTTGATTGCGAAGACTTAAGCCCCGTTCCAATAAACAAAAACGACTCGTTTTGCTTACGGATGGTAGTATTTTGACATAAGTTCTATGAGACTTATGTCAAAATCCTACTATCCGTAAGCTAAACGACTCGTTTTTGTTTATTGGAACGGGGCTTTAGAGGGTTGTATTTTTTATAGCTTCAAAGGACTATAAATTAGAGTATACGGAGAGTATAATTTGGACGTGAAAGTATGACAAAGATCACTTACACTTTTATAATATTAGTAGGATATAAAAATCTGATTTTATTATATAATATACATATATTTTTACTTATAGACTTTGAAACAATAAAACTCAAACGATTTTCATAAGAAAGAGAATAATACAAAGATGGCTTTAGCCTACTATCGTCACGCTACCACACTAAAGAGCGGAGCAGAAGGTAAAACCACTAGGCACAGCTATTAATGTTATAATAATAAACTACGCACGCATTCGTGCGAATGACGATCGATATTACAATTAATTTCCATAATTTCAACAAGACACTGGCCTCGAGGTAGTAAACTATGTGTGTGGAAATGTAACCTATTCATTTTATTGGAAAACCCCTACTAAGGGGTTTTGTATATCGACTTCCGGCCACCGTAGTAGCGGGCCTGTAGCCGGTGAGTAATAGGTAGCTCACCGTCCGTCAGTCCAGTGACGACAGGCCATGTCGATGGCGCGTTTGTGTTCCACTCGCGCCTCAAAGAGATGTCAGCAAAGCAGAGGGGCCAGGGCCACCGCCTGCCGGGGTTGCGGGTTGCTCGATAATGATACCGCGGCCCCGGAACGTAAAGGGCAAAAGAAGGAACATGAGTGGGTTTAAGCCAGTAAAAGTCTGACACTCCCCCCCGCTCCGCCCAGAGCTGTGGAAGTCATGATGATTTCCCATCTCTAAAAAAGGTGGTTTGTTCATGGAGTGAAGAAGGGTTTACTAAGTAGAGGAAACAATTTTATAAAATTTATAAACAGATATGCAGACGCTCTACGTAAAATACTTTTTCTTATTTTTATTTTTAGGACTCCGAACCTCGGAAGGAAAAACGGAATCCTTATTTGATTACTTAGTTGATCTCATTATAAATAAATCTTATCTCTCTGTCTGACTGTCTGTCAAGAACCTTTAGCTCGGGAACGCGTGTAGGTATCGAGTTGAAATTAAAGCCATATATACCATATTAACTCAAGTCTGTGGCCCCTTGAAGCTTTGAAATCAACGCTCTATTTTATTTATTTATTTAAACTTTATGTACAATAGTGGTACATAGGCGAACTTAACACCATAAGGCATTCTCTACCAGTCAACCTTTGGGTAAAATACGAGAGCATTGTGATAGGGTACAAAAATTATATAAAATTGTTTTCGAAAACGTATAATCTTATACAGATGCTAATACACATATACCCTACATAATGACCACGTGTTCAAAAGATATAGCCATTAATGTCGCAAATTTATACGGAACTAGCTTTTGCCCGCGGCTTCGCTCGCGTTAAATTCGGTAAAACACAGTACCTGCTACCTGCAGTATTTGCCCTGGCGCCTTATTGATTTGTAATAGCAACGCTAAGTTTTCTTTTTTCTTCCCTCGTTCTCCCTCACATCCCACTTTTTTTTATAAAAATTAGCCTATGTCCGTCTCCTGGTTCCCAACTATCTTTGTACCAAAATTCATTAAAATCGGTTTAGCCATTAAAGCGTGAAGAGGTAACAAACAAACTCACTTTCGCTTTTATAATATTAGTAAGGATAAGTAAGGAAGTAAGGATTCTCGGTGCGCGAGTACACAAGTGACTGTTTTATTTTAAATACAAATAACTGATGTCATGACCCATCATTATTACCGCGAACTTCGTAATAATATTCCAAAGTCATTGTTATGTTTTTATCTAGAATCGAGTGACACATTAATGTGACAAGCAAATGGTAATACAAATAGTATTGCATTAACCACTACAATTAAGTTATGAGGCTTCCAAATTAACTATTAAACACACCTGCTAACCAAATGAGGGTGGTTCTAGTTCAATTGGTTCTGTAGTTTAGTTCGCGAATTTTCCGGTAAGTGAATATTAAGTATATGTATGGAGTATGTATGTAGGAGCTCGTGGCTAAATAAATAGTAGCCGCTCGGGTCGATCTTTAGGTTAAGCCGCGCTTGCCTAGGTTGGTCTGTGGATGGGTGACCACCCGTTACATACCGAGTTTCCTCCGTGCCTCGGAAAGCACGTTAAGCCGTTGGTCCCGGCTGTCATTTGTAGATCTTTGACAGTCGTTATAGGTAGTCAGTGTTCCGAAAGTCTGACAGCCAGTCTTACCAAGGGGTATCGTATTACCCAGTATTAACTGGGTTGTGGAGGTCAGATAGGCAGTCGCTCCATGTAAAATACTGATATTCAGCTGCATCCGGTTAGACTGGAAGCCGACCCCAACATAGTTGGGAAAAGGCTAGGCAGATGATGTATGGAGTATGTATGTAACCGTAGCAGTTGGCTCTGTGTGACTTCTGCCTATCCCCATGGGACAAAGACGAGAGTTTATGTTATGTTATGCTAAACTCAAACTCAAAGCATAACATAAAGGGCAATAGAAGGAACATGGGTATTCATTGACGGGCCTGTTGGTCTAGTGGTTAGTGGCCCTGACTGCTGAGCCGGAGGTCGTGGGTTCGATTCCCACCCAGGACAAACTTTGTGTGATGAGCATGATTGTTTGTTCTGTGTCTGGGTGTGATTTATCTATAATATGTATGTATTTATAAATTATATAAGTATGTATATCAGTTGTCTGGTTACCATAACACAAGCTCTGCTTAGCTTGGGATCAGATAGCCGTGTGTGAGTTGTCCCAAGATATTTATTTCATTTATTTATTTTATGGGTTCCCGACACCCCCCGCGTTCGGCCCAGAGAGGGCGAAGTTATTTGATGATTTTCCATTCGCAAAAAAAGCTTTTATTTCAATAAGACCGTTAAAGGCACTTTTGCATGTCAAAAAACAAAAAGATGAAGCTACGGTCCTAGTCACAAGGCTTATTAACTAGTGAAAGTATCGTAGTTGCCCATTCCAAAGCGTTGATCTCTATGGAGAAGAATAGGCAAGAAACTCCATGGACACCCTTTTTAGTCATAATATTTTTACAAAATTATGATAATAAAGCGGGTTCAGTTACCGTAAAAAATGTTAGATTTTAAAGTAACTTTTAGTGTTTATAAAATACTAGAGTATAAGCCTTGACTAGATAGAACCACTTTTTTTTTTAAATTAGCCTATGTCCGTCTCCTTAGTATGGCTGCCAAAAAGCGGGGAAGTGAATTAGACCCTAGTGTGTAGCGTAATAGTATAGATATTAAAACAGTCGTTTCATAAGTATCTAGAATATGGCTAGTCCATTACCGGACACATTGTATTTTTTTTTTTTTTTTTTTTTTTCCTGTTTTTAATCTGCAATCGGCTCTCTAGCCATAATCAGATGTGTTCCACAGCTCTTAGTGTTGTAGGCGGCATTCCATTAAATGACGCCATATAATTTTGATTGGAATTTAAGTTCTCTGGTCCAGGTCCAGTATGTGCCACCTTTTTAGGCGCTTGATATATGTCTGCGACTTTAGTAAGTTCTTAGCCAGTTCGTTAGAGTGTTTGCTTAGTCTATGTTTATATCTCTTGCTAATGCTGCGGACTTCCTCTTTAACGGTAGGTATCTCCAGGTATTCGAGTATCTCCGCATTTCTGACATACCAGTGTGCACCAGAGAGAGCCCTCAAGGCGATGTTTTGAAATCTTTCTAGGATCTCTATGTTAGAGTTGCTTGCAGAGCCCCACAGTTCTATTCCATACGTCCATATGGGTTTTATGATAGTTTTATATAACAAGAGTTTGTTGCCCAGAGACAGAGAAGATTGCCGACCAAGCAACCAATTTAGCGATTGAAGTTGCAAGTTTGCTTCTTTCCTCTTGGCTTTAATGTGGTTAGCCCAGGTCAGTCTTCTATCCAGATGTAGTCCAAGATACTTCACATTGTCGTGACTTGGTAGGGCCTTATTTTCCAATTGAACAGGTGGACAATCGCCTCTCCGCAGTGAGAACGTAACATGTATTGATTTCGTTACACTGGCTTTTATTCTCCACTTCCGAAGCCAATTACCCACTTTATCAAGCTGGGCTTGCAACCTCGACGATGCGTAGTTGGGGTCTTTGTCGCTCGCAAGGCATGCTGTGTCGTCTGCGTAGGTGGCCGTTATAACCCCTTCTGTTTTGGGCATGTCTGCCGTGTATATAGAATACAACACGGGGCCAAGAACTGATCCTTGGGGCACAGAAGCAGTGATAGAGTACAGCTGCGAGTAGTCTTCTCCATATTTTACCTGGAATTTTCTGTCATGTAGATAGGATTTCAGGATCATAAAGAAAGAGTTAGGGAGAAGTGTTTTTATCTTATACAACAGTCCTTTGTGCCACACCCTATCAAAGGCCTGCTGTATGTCCAGGAATGCTGCTGAGCAATATTCCTTCCTCTCAAGTGATTGCCTGATTGTGTGGACTACCCTATGCACCTGTTCAACCGTTGCATGTTTCTCCCGAAAACCGAACTGGTGATCCGGTATGATCTTACACTGGTCAAGTACGGGTTTAAGTCTTCGAAGGAGAGTCTTTTCGAATACCTTGGACAGTATGGGGAGAAGACTTATGGGTCTGTATGAGCTAGGATCTGTTGGCGGTTTTCCAGGCTTTGCGATCATACACACCTGTGATATTTTCCACAATTTCGGGTAATGGTGTATTCTGAATATTGAGTTAAATAACATTGTTAGGAAAACAATGGCTTTTCTAGGCAACTGTTTCAGTACTTCAGCCGTTATAAGGTCAAAACCGGGAGCTTTCTTGTTTTTCAGATTTCGAATTGTATGTACCATTTCTTTAGGCGTAACAGGTTTTATGGGTACAGAAAGCTGCTGGTCGCTGTTGATCATTTCATCAACTTCTCTTTCAAACTCTTCCATGGGTGACTCGTTAGGAACAAATATTTCGCTTAAGTGTTTTGCGAATAAATCTGCTTTCTCGCTTTCACTTCTAGCCCAACGATGACCAGCAGATTTTCTTAAAGGTGGAATATGGTTTTGTGGTCTCTTAAAGTTTTTAGTTATTTTCCATAACGAATAATTGTCTTTTTTGTGGGCTGAAAGGCTCGATATCTTACGTTGAAAGATAGCATTCTTGTTTTCATCTATCAGTTCCTTCAGTTCTCTCGATATTTTGTTATAGAGAGATCTGTCTCTACCCGATCTTGTCAAGTGTAGTTGTCTTCTTTGTTGTCGTTTTTCTTGAAGCTTGTCCCGTATTTCTAGTGAGATATTATTTCTTTCGGAGTTGTACTTCAGTGTTGGGGTAGAACGCCAAGTAGCTACCTGTATGAGGTTAGTAATATAAAAAGTTGCCTCTTCGATGTCTTCTTCTGTTTTGAGCTTGACTTTAAGTTCAACTTCATCTTCTATGTACTCGGCGAAAGCACTCCAGTCAGTTTTGAAATTATATAGCGAAGGTTTTTGAACTCTCTGTAGTGGTGCTATGCTAATTGTTGCTATGATGGGAGTGTGATCCGATACAGCATCAAGCAATGATTCAACATCAAAGTACACGTCTGATAGTCCCTTTATAACGAAGAAGTCTACAAGGTCCGGCACTTTATTCACGTCAGTTGGCCAATAGGTTGGTTCACCTGTTCCTAGGGTTATTAGATGGTTTTCATCAACACATTTTTTTAGTTCACGTCCTTTTGTTGTTGTCAGCCGAGATCCCCAGTGCGTGTTTTTGCAATTCCAATCTCCTCCACTTATAAATCTGCTTCCGAGACTGCGGAAATAGCGGTTAAACATATCATGTTTAGGTTGGTGTCTTGGTGGACAGTAAATTGCACTTATATTAATAGGTCCCAAGTGTCCGCTAATAGTTATAGTAGTGCTTTGCATCCAGTCCTCTCTGAATTCACTATGTAGGTGATGTTTTATATTATTTTTAATAATGACTGCAGATCCTCCATGTGCAGTGCAGTCTGGATGATTTGTATTATAAATGCTGTAGTTGGCTATCTTAACTTTTTTGTTGTCGGTGAGATGAGATTCAGATATCAAAGCGATGTCTACTTTATTAGTTATAAGCAGTACTTCTAGCTCTTTGGTGTGTGCAGGCAATCCATTTACGTTCCAGGTGGCTATTCTCAAGGAGAGCATTATGGTAGTCTGTTGATTAGTGTCATAATGAGGTTCATCATTGTGTTTATCTGCGATACGAGACTGTCGATTCTTTCAGTCTGTTTGATCAGTATTGTTTCTAGGCTAATTCTTTGTTCTTTCGTTTTGTTTTCTGTGTCTATTATTGAAGCACCTGTTCTCTGTGACTTATTGTCAACGTGATGTCTTAGTTTATTTAATTCTAATTTATTCGATAAATATTTTATGTGTTCTTCTTCGTGGGTTGCTATTTGATATTTCGGAGCATTGGTCATGCTTTCAGATATCTTTTTATTCCTTTTTTTGACTACTTCGCTATACTGTTCTACGTTGTCTTGTGTTTGTTGCTTGTAGTTGGATTTCCCAGTCTCCTTTTCTGTATCAGGCTCATTCATGCTGTAACTCTTAGTTGCGGCACTAGTTGGTCTTGTCTTGTTGTTTATGTGGAGTTTCTTTCTGGCGTATATTTCTTTGTATACAGTACATCCTTTGTAGCTGGCTGGGTGGCTTCCTGTGCAAAGGGTACACACAGCAGGAGTGTTTTTATCTACTGTACACAGAGTAGTTTTGTGTGCACCGGCACATTTGACACATCTATATGGCCGCATGCAATTATTTTTGCTGTGGCCATACTGTTGGCATCTAGTACATTGCACAATTGTAGCTTTTCTTTTCGGGTCTTCTATTATAACTCTTTGGTGATAGATGACTTTAATGTCTTTGATGAGTTTGTTATTTTCATGTGGGGCTATATTAACGAAAAATGTGTTTAAGGGATCTTTAGTTCCAGGTATTCGTGCGGTAACTATTTCCCCTTGGACTTTGTTCCCTGTGCTTTCAATTGCCTGGATGATTTCTTCTTTTGGGGTGCTAAAATGAAGATGTTTAATGACTATTCTCATACATTTTTGGTCTTTGCGAGTAAAGGTATGACCAATTAGTCCTTTGGCTCTTATGTGCTCAATAAGAGTTTTGTATTTATCAACCGTACTAGAGGATATAATAAGTTGATTTTTCGACACAACTTTATAAGTGTAGTCATTCTTATCTATTACTTCTTCTATAAGTTCTGTGAGATTCGTAAGATCATCGACACCATAGAGTATAATTGGTGGTGGTTTGATGGCTCTTTTTGGCGGGACGACATCATCTATTTCTATATCTAGCATAGAAAAGCTGTTACTTGTTTCTATATCTGGAATAGTTTTGTGATCTGGTTCAGTCATACCTCTGTGCTCGCTTATCAGTTGATCTCTTCTCTGTATTCTTTTCGCATTTATTTTGCATGCTTTTTCTTCTGGGGATCGATTTCTTTTTTGGCTTGGTACTCGTTGCCATGGTGCGTTTGGATTGTAAGGATTAGATGTATTGGTATCATTTTCTAAGTTTATAGTGGGGTAGTTTTCCACTTTATTAGTCTGTTTCCTTTTTATTTCAGTGAAATCACTTAGCGATGTTGAACGTTGGCGGTTAAAAAACGCTGGGTGAAATATTTGTTGAGTCAGAATTTTTGGTTTTTCTATGGGCAGCACTACTTTGCCCCCCCCAGAATACGTGGGGCAGCCCGAGCTATGCTCAGGAAGGGATTCTCCGGCTTGGCCGGTACCCTCCTGGGGTAGATTATCTTTAAGTCTTGCTTCCATAGTCATGAATTATTTTTATGTCAGGGTTTTTTTCCCTTAGCCAGAATGTTCGGTTAATGGGCGCCGAAAGCTCGCCCTTCGTGTTTCATATTTAGCTTTTACAGTCACGAGGCAGATGGTACGTGCGGGGCTCGTTAGAGACTGTAAAAGTGCCCACACATTGGACACATGGACACATTGTATAAGTAGAAGATTTTAACCCAACCGTCGTTGCGTCGGGGGACCGCGTTTTTTGTCATTTTCTTTACGTATTTCATCTGCTTGTACTAATCAGTGTTATAATGGTCCCTAGACGAACAAGTGCATTTCGGTTTCGAGAAAGTTATTTTTAGAGCAATTTAAAGATTATTTATAGAACTGTCATTGAGTTTCCGCATTATAAATGCCACGAAGAAAGTTGTCAACCTCTCAACGTTCGGAGAAAAGATTTCGTCAACACTTTTTTTCCTTTACTGAAGGTCAATGATACCATTATTATAAAATTATAATAATATATATGCATTTCCTTACGTACTGATGAATCAATTGATTTATAACCATAAGTTCTTAACTGTAAGTCAGTGTGGTATAATTTATCTGACAACTGAACAATGAAATGATATATGTAGGTACGTTTGAATTATAATAAATTCATTAATAATCAATTGCACTGTGACTTAGATGTGTATATTACTGGTGAGAACGACGACATACAAAGGAAAATGTGAAAGACTGAAAAGTTATCAATGGAAACCCACACTGGAATCGCTCTCGCAACATCCGACATTCCATCCCATTGCTTCTTTTGTTTTTTTTTGGATGAGAAATTATCACTTCCCGCGCTCTGGGCAGAGTGTAAGGGAATGTCAAACTTTAACTAACTAAAACCCATCCATGTTCCTTCTTTTGCCCTTTATGTTCCGAAGCCTCACCTTGGTCATTTAAATTAGATTTTAATGACAATCACATCTATATTATAATTCAATTAGCTTCCGCCCGCGACTTCGTCGTGTGGCATAGTTACTTTGGGCTAACGTTAATTTTAACCCGCGTGATTATCTTATCTTTCTCTCCCCTTTTCTTCCCTCTTTCTCCCCCTTTTCTCACCTTTGTTTAGCCTATGTCCGTCTCCAGGGTCCCAATTATATCTGGACCAAAAATCGTCAAAACCGGTTTGGCCATTTAGGCGTGAAGACGTAACAAATAAACAAACAAACTCACTTTGGATTTTATAATTTTGGTAAGGATTTAATTTGTCATTAAGGTATTCATTAACAGAATAATATGCCTTGTCATTCAATAATTCAAAAAGTTGTTCGTGTACGGATCACGTTTTGATCATTTTAGAAGAGATATAATAATTACTCTCATGGTTGATGAAAGGGTTAAATGATAAATGATGTTTATTTTGCAAGTAGGTTTTCACAAACACTTTTACACGTCATTTGTTTTTTAAACTAGATGAGGCCGGTGTTTCGTACCCGACTACTCTGAGAAGAAACAGCCGAAACAAAGTCAGAGGTCCAGACAAAATAATCTTGGTCAACTTACATGAGGACTATGCAGATAGTGTCTGAAATGGTCTTTTTAAGAAAGCACCACACAGATTGAGTGGACCTGTCCAGTCAGTGCAAGCATTTGTCAGTTATCGTGTAGCTCAACTCATAACCCAAGGAGCTCAACGACACGACGAACAATACCAAAAAAAGGATATTTGTGTGGTTAATTTTGCGGTTTTCGCTTTGGCGTTACACACTGGTAATATAAACAATCTAACTTCTTACTAATATTATAAATACGAATGTTTGTGAGGATGTATGGATGTTTGTTACTCTTTTACGTCAAAACGGCTGAACGGATCTTGATGAAATTTGGCACAGAGGTAGATTATGGTCTGAAATAACACATAGGATACTATACTATACCACATAGATAATATTTTTTTCGATATCACGCGGGTGAAGCAGGGGCTCCAGCTAGTCGTCTATAACCTGAAAACCTAACAATTTCGTAATAATTTCATACTTCCAATATATAAATCAAAATTTAACTGAATGCTGAATTGAAATTAACTATTTTGTACACCTGCGCCCCGATTCTGCTTTGTTCCTATTACGTTGATTATTTCAATTAATATCAATTAAATTGTACTTCATTTGTGCGATAAAATCATTTTAGCATTTACAACGGGATATTTACTATGTTTTTTATTTATTTTGAGTTTCTGATATTTCGGTGCAGTTGCACACGCCTTGATCACGGATAAACTATGTTTTCTGTTAAAAAAAAACAATGTTTATCTGTGGTCTGGGCGAAATACACTTGGGAGCAAATAAATCGAGCCACTTCCTTTTTCACGCATTATGGTAATTATTTTTGGTATTAAGGAACGCATCGATTCGAAACATATATCGCCTAAAAGGGTATTTAATAACCTTTACAATGAGGGTAGTTAGTTGTCAAAATTTCATTTTTATTAAAGTTTAAAGGGTAGAATAAAATTATCGCATTTAATTTGCTTATGACATTTTTATTGTACTCTGTTAAGAAAAGATTAAATTTGAGGTTTTTGTTAATCATACCCATATTACTTGTTATTGTTGTCTTTATCTGTGTCTGTGTAATCAAAATAACCTGATAAAATGGATACTACACCGACGGAAGCTGCCCAAGTTGTAGCTTTACTTGAGGTTGGACACGGACAACGTGAAGTGGCACGCAGACTTCATTTGAGTCGTTCAAAGGTACAGCGGGTATACCGCAGGTATCTGGAGACTGGTGCTTTTGTTCGGCGACCTGGAACTGGCCGACCACGGGCAACAACAGAACGTGACGACCGCTTTATTGCAACCAATTCGTTGCGCGACCGTGGACTTAATGCTGTTCAGCTACAGCAAGCGTTACGTGACGTTCGAGGAGTCGCAATCAGTAGGTGGACAGTGAGACGAAGACTAAAAGAACGAAATTTAACATCACACAAACCAGCAACTGGCCCAAAATTGACTGTAGCTCATCGCCGATCTCGCTTGGAGTTTGCTCGAGAACACATTAATTGGACGTTAGAAGACTGGAGGTCAGTTTTGTTTTCTGACGAGTCAAGAATCTGTCTTTTTAGCAATGACGGGAGAAACCGAGTGTATAGACGTCCTGGTGAAAGATTTGCCCAATGTTGCATTCGAGAAACGGTGAGTTTTGGTGGTGGTTCTTGTATGGTGTGGGGAGGAATTTCTCTAGACGGAAAAACGGAACTTGTCTTCGTCGACCCCGCCAACGATGGCAGTGGTAGACGTGGATTAACAGCTGACCGATACATAACTGACATTCTTGAAAACCACGTAATGCCGTATGCTGGTTTTGTCGGAGAAAATTTCTTGTTTATGCATGACAATGCGAGACCTCATACCGCGCAGATCGTTACGGAATACTTGTCTGCGATCGGGATTCAACAAATGGTATGGCCAGCACGAAGTCCCGATTTGAACCCGATCGAACACCTATGGGACGAGCTAAAACGGAGAGTCCGAGCCAGGGTTCCCGCTGTTTCATCCATTCCCGAGCTTAAAGTCGCTGTGCTTGAAGAGTGGGAGAACATACCACAATATGTCATCGTAACGCTGATCAGATCGATGACTAATAGGCTACAAGAATGTATCAGGGCCCGGGGGGGTAATACCAGTTATTAAGAATATTTTTTTTGCAATAATTTTGTTTTTTATTGTTTTTATGGACTGTTTTAGCCCTACTAAATTTTCTATCAAAATTACCATTTTTCTTGCAGAGCCAATAATTTATCATTCAATAAGGTTATTATTCAATAATTTACCCTCATTGTAAAGGTTATTAACTAAACTTTTAGGCGATATATAGTTCGAATTGATACGTTCCATATTACCAAAAATATTTACCATTTTACGTGAAAAAAGGTAGTGGCTCGATTTATTTGCTCCCAAGTGTAGTTAACTTGCATCTGAATACCAGTATTTTACATGGTGCGGCGACCTATCTGACCATAACCCAGTTAGTACTGGGATATAGGTACGATGCCCTTGGTAAGACTGGTTGGTAAGACTTTCGGATCACTGAAGCGACTGTTAAAGATCTATCTATACATGATATCGTGAGGACCATGTGGATTATTACTTTTATTTACTTTGTGTTTGATGATTACGTAGGTCGCTTATAGTACTCAAACTGCCAAGTTTAAGTACCATAAGCGACCTACACAAATGTCCTTTTTTGGTATTGTTCGTCGTGTCGTTGAGCTCCCTGGGTTATGAGTCGAGCTACACGATAACTGACAAATGCTTGCACTGACTGAACACTAGGTCCACTCAATCTGTGTGGTGCTTACTTAAAAAGACCATTTTAGACACTAATCTGCATTGTGTTCATGTAAGTTGACCAAGATTTTTGTATGACCTCTGAGTTTGTTGCGGCTGTTTCTTCTCAGAGTAGTCGGGTACGAAACACCGGCCTCATCTAGTTTTTTTAAAAAACGACGTGTAAAAGTGTTTGTAAAAAGCCTTAACTTACAAAATAAACATCATTTATCATTCATAATCAGCGCCGTTCTTTTATGTTTTGTAAGACACGTAACTGACTAACTAATAAATGAAATGGTTTTAACGAAATATCGAAGTTATAAAACAAATCATTCTAGCCTAATCCATCCTTAATTTAAAACATTCTGTTACAAACTCGAGTCGCGATAAATGTTCTTACGAAATGTGTCATAACTCGTCTAAAGTCGGCTAAATCGTGTCACACAAGCTTAGATAACGTCCAACGTAAATACAAGCTTAAATTACACCTATTTTAGTGATAGGAGTACTTATAGTTGAATTTTTAGACCGTCGCCATCATCACCCACAGCCTTGCTTCACCTATAGCTGTTATAGGCCTCTCTTTGACCTTCAAACCAACCCAGCCGCCGCGGGAGACGCTCTAGATGTGGGTCTATGGACGGTGAGCAATGGGTAGCTCACCGTCTGTCCGTCTAGTGACGTCAGGCCGTGTCGACGGCTCGTTCGTGTTTTACGAGCGCCTCAAAGAGATGTTAGGACCACCGCCTAACGGGGTTGTGGGTTGTTCGAAAGAGATACTGCAGCCCCGGAACATAAAGGGCAAAAGATGGAAAATGGGTGGGTTTTAGTCAATAAAAGCCTGACTCTCTCGTTCCGCCCAGAGCGGGGGGAGTTATTTGATGATTTCCAATCCGAAAGAATAGGGCTCTCCACGTTCATGTGCTTACCTCATCCAGGGTATTCTTGCGATGGCAGCAATGGTATTACCATCTACCTAACCTTGTGTTAGGGATGGATTCCAGTAAAACCGGATATATTATGGAAACCAGCATTTTTAAGCGACTGCCTATCTGCTCTTCACAATCCAGTTAGTATTGTATAGCTAGGCATAGTTATCAGACTTTTGCGAAACTTGAGTACCTGTAAAGACTGTCAATGAGTTACAAATGACAGCCGCCGTAGCCAAAAATGGTCAGGAGGACTTTATCTATATCTAATATATAAAATTTCCGTGTCACAATGTTAGTTACCGTACTCCTCCGAAACGGCTCGATCGATTCTTATGAAATTTTGGGTACATATTGGGTAGGTCTGAGAATCGGCTAACATCTATTTTTCATACCCCTAAACCTCAGCGGGTGAAACCGCTGGGCACAGCTAGTGAGTATATAATATTTCATTCTTACTAAGTAGTTGCTTCATTGTGATGGGCAATCAAATTGATTGCACAAATATCCCAAAACGAATAATGGATTGTCAATCTAAACATTGTCTATTTGTTTTAAATAGACAATGTTTACATTTTATTAACTATACAGGTTATCTCTAAGATGCGCCCGTGGAGTACGAACGTGGTATCGACACTAGACGGACGGGCTGTAAGTTAGCTAACGGTAGCCCGGAGTCGTGAGTTTGACCCTGGGGGGGTCATAAGTTCGAAGATGAAGATCTTCAGGGAGTCGACACCACTTGACTACTCTATGAATGTCTAATTTGTTACATCATTTTATTTTAAGTATGATGCCAATGTTAAAAACAAATTTGATATAAATATAGTGAATCGACATTTAGAACGATACATCAAAATCGATATTCATATTATGTAGTGTATTATGTCTCTTTACTTTTATATTTTGTTTATGTATATTTGTAATATTTTATTCTTAAATATTCTGTCATTTTGTTTCTGTATCAGATGGGAAATCATTTTGCTCCGCCGTGTCCTCCAAGTGATCGTCACAATGGTGACACCCAGGTGTTTCCTTCCGCCTGATTATATGCAGGAACCACCTGAAACTTCCGTGTCCAGTGAAGACCTGTCAGGCGGTACGTGAGGACGCCATTGCACCTGTCCAGCCACTTTTCAAAGAGGGGACTTAACGCCACTATTGTGGCGTGCCCTGCACGGGGTTGCGACAGTTGCTCTCAATGCCACCATGATCTGAATCACCCTAAGGTTGACTTATAGAAAATGCCTAAGGCATTAAGTCCGCCCTTGTACTATGTTTTATATTTTATTATTAACCTTGTACAAACGAAACTTTTAAACCACAATAGTAAAAAAAAACAAGTCTCTTTTTGCAGTTTTGCTAACCAAGAAGTAAGTTTTTTTTTCTGTATTGTGTAGCTATGTTTAACTCCAAAATAATTTGTTAATACGTCAATCAACCGTCAATAAAATCTTTGGTGGATAACTAATGATTAGCTGAGTTTGTTAAAAAAAACTGGCCAAGAAAGAACTGGTGTGAGTCGGAATCAAGCACCGGGGATTCCGTACAAACTTGCGAAATAAACTGCCATTTTTTTACTGTGTAGAATTAGAAGGGTTCTTTTTATCACAACTCTAAGCGAACACAGACTTGAGTAAATAATCGAATTAAATTTAATATGCGCACGCAATAAACGCACTTGGTCGGTTTTTTTTAAATATATTTTAAAACTAGCTTCCGCCCGCGACTTCGGCCGCGTGGCATAGTTATGTACTTTGGGCTAACGTTAACTTTAACCCGCGAGATGATCAAAAAAAATATCTTTCTCTCCCCGTTTCTTCCCTCTTTCTCTCTCTTTTCTCTTTTTTTTAGCCTGTGTCCGTCTCCAGGGTCCCAACTATCTCTGTACCAAAATTCATCAAAATCAGTTTGGCCATTTAGGGGTGAAGACGTAACAAACAAACAAAGTCACTTTCACTTTTTATTAAGGATAGTAAGGATTATCCCAAAGGAACGTGCTACGACTATAAAAAGTTTGCTATTTGACCCAAGTTGCGGTCTACATGTGGAATGAAAAGAGAAACTGACAAAATAATATGACAACACTAATTCCTAAACAAAATCTACAAAATATCGACAGTATAGTCGGCAAAAATTCGCAGTAATTACGGTAGCTACAGACGGTGGATTCAAAAAAAACCAATTTACTTAGAAGAAATTTAATTTAAAAAGAAATTACAATTATTGATTATAGCTAATGATTATGACTACGTTCGAGGTTGGAACCGAAGTGTCCGCTTCCGATGCCCGGGAACTGGTGGCGCGATGGATGTCACGTTGCGCGATGTCAGCATCTCGTGGCTGCGCCTCGTGTCCGTGGCTGATGCAATATGTTATTCGGTGCAAATGGGGTTAACGCATAGTCAGCGATCTTCCTTTGGTGCCATAGTATAACACCTCCCGCCGTAGTTCAGCAATTATTTGAGTACTTTCGTCGAAAATAATGTTGAATAGTGATCTGGCGTGTCAGATTGATGCATATTTGAAGTTTCAGCATTGACGTCTTGAGATGCGGCTTGCTTCATTTCAGTTTCTGATGATTCGTTAGTTCGGCGTTTTGCTAGGAGTCTTCGGATGATGACGTAACTACTTAGTGCAGCTGCACCTAATAAGATGGCGTACAATGGTATTGTAGTATGATATAAAGTTGTGTCTTGAGGCTTCTTTATATTGATCGGCGACTGTAGCGTTATCTTAGTATTGCTTGCATGTAGATTTTCCAGGTTAATTGAATTTAGGGTTAGGACTGGTTGCGATGACGATTTCAGATTGGGATCTCGCGGAGGTAAGTCTGTGATCTTGATAACTTGTCCCATTGCATGATCATTGTTATTGATGATGGTGAACTCAGGAGTCCGCAGGAAACAGTTATGAGGTAAGATAACTAAGAAGCTCCCTTGCAGATTGGTGTATTCGTTTCTTCCACAGGACGTCTGGACCTTAGTAGGTTTCGGGAACGTGACGGTGTAATGCCTGTCGTCCAGCTGCTCCAGTGCCCCTTTGCTGAGTATAACAGGGGTAAGGTTGCATGTAGAGTCGATTTTCTGCGTTGTGATTAGCTGTTGAATGCAGTCCACATGATCTCGAGGTCTGAAGCTAACTTTTATCTCGCAGAGATACCAAGTGCTTGCCTTCGGACATTCTGTCTCCATGTACATGAATTCGTCCTCATGTATTGCGATATAGGGAGAGGATGGTATTAGGATTTCGTGATTTTTATTAGGTACAATAGAAAGTTTGTATAGGTCATAGGTGCTGGGCAAGGCAATCGGTACTTTGAACACTATAACTAAGTTATTACTACTATAATATGAACCCAATTTAATTATATCGAAATATTCCCTTATACTTATGTCTAATATTTCTTCCTTATTATATAAACTACGCACTATATCTATCATATTTCTTAGTGCATTTAAACTAAGCATTGAATGATGCGTACTTTTTGCATGAATAAAAGCTAGAAGATTTTCTATTCTGGATAATTCTTCTGATAAATTTTCTATGTTATCTTCCAAAATTAACAGTAACTGTGCCAGATGGGCGTAATTGAGAAGATCTATATTAGTAACTTCCGTGGTATTAATCATTACATTAACTATGTGAGATATATTCTGCTGGTTTTCAACAATGCTTTTTAACACTTTTGAATGCTGTGATATCCAATCCTTGGTTAAACTTATATGCTGATTAAATTGCGACGTAATTTCTTGTTCGTTATCCTGAAGGACTTTAATGGCATTTTCATAACGTAGAGCGTCTGTATAGTCTAAGTTACCTGAAATGCTTTTGATTACTGAGCCTAGGCCATCTATAAGGCCTCTTTTAACGCGATTGGAGTCGAATGTCTGCAATTGACCTGTAATCTTATCTAACTTATTTTTAAGATGTGAAATGTGCGGTTCATACAGAGAACGAGTTTTATTATTTAACTGAGGCTGAATATAATTCAATTGATTTTTAACTATTGTTACCTTAGATTTAATTTCATCTATATCTATAGTTTGCAAAAAGGAATGATGCTGGGTTATGATCCTTGCAGAACCCAGCTTAAAAGGGAGGAGTCCTGGTCCATTGTCGAGGCTCTCAAGTGTTATCTCTTGAGCAGCTACCGCTTGGAGCAGGTACATCAGTATCATTCTGCAACAATTGTGCACTGTTAGGCACTCTCTTTAAACGTGATTTAGCGATTGGACCGCGTTTTTTCTTTGTGTAGATATGTATAGGGAGATCTGCCAATACAGTATCTTGTGTATACCGGGGTGCTAATTTTTGACGACTAGCCTTGGGATTCTTTACAAATATCTGCTGCTCGGGATTATAACTTTGTTCAGGCTCACGACTCTTATTCAAGTTATTAATAATATTAGTTCTATCGTTTAACGAACTTTCGCTTATTAACTCATAAACTTTGTTCATTCTAATCCTATGATTCTGAATATATTGTTGCATTACATGCTCTGTTGCGTCCATATCTAATGGGTCGCGTGGATCAAAATGTCCACTTATAAGCTCTAAGGGTCTACACTTTGTAAAACTATGTATGCTGCTGTTATACGCCAGTAGAGCATAAGGCATTAAATTTATAACTGATTCAGTACGATTTTGTAATTTTAGTATTCTTAAGTGTTCTAATAAGGTAGAATGAAGACGTTCAACCATCCCATTCTCATTGGGTGTGTGTGCTAATATTTTATGATGATTTATTTTATGAACTCTTGTAAACTCTGAGAACAACTGGTTTGTGAATTCTGTGCCGCGGTCAGTGACTAATGTTAATGGTACTCCGTGATGAGTACAGAATGTTAACAAAGCTTGAACGACACTTATTGCAGTTCCGTCCCTTAAATGGTATGCTTGGGCATACTTTGAAAAGGAATCGATGAATGTGAGGAATTTTTCAGTTTCAGCTGTGAACAGATCGAGATGGATAACTTCAAATGGTTTCGCCGGTGGAGGAACTATGTGCAATTGTTGTCTTATTGGATGACGATCGTATTTACCCTGGCCACAGATAGTACACTCGTTAATGTACTTCGCGATGTGTTCCTTCATCTTAGGCCAGAAGTATCGCCGGGATAGTGCAAGGTAGCATTCGTTGATACCACGATGGTTAGTTTTACCTTCGTGATATTTCCGAATTATTTCTTGCTGACGTAAGTATTCCTTCACATTCTCTAACTCAATTTTTGTAAGAACAAGATTCATGGATGAACTCTTGAAATGGTTCTGGATTATGGGAATGATGGAATACATTTCTAAAGGTGGGTTTATTAATATTCCTGTCTTTACTTTAGGATTAACAAATTCTTTGATCGCGTCCACAACGTCTGTTTCGAGGTTAGATTTAGATAATTGTATAGCTGTACGGGTGTGAGTATCAAAAGGTTTTGTTACGACTGTTCTACCTTTAAAATCACCTACGATCGTGAAATGAATTTGTCTATTGAATTTATTGAGCGGATCGTCTGATATAGGTACTTCTAATATAGGCTTTTCTGCATCAGTGTGAGCTGTAAGGGTCCTGGATTCATCTAACGTGGGCGGATTAACAGTAGGGTTGGCTATTACGGAACTTGTTTCCTCGTTGCAGATTTCTATCCTAGATAAGGCATCAGCGTTAGTGTTTGATTTTCCCTGTTTATAAACTACTGTAAAATTGTACTCGCTTAATTTTAATCTCCATCTCGTTAATCGGGAATTTGGCTCCTTAAGGTTCATGACCCATTGGAGAGGCTTATGGTCCGTAATGATTTTAAACTTGCGGCCGAATAAATAAGGACGGAAATACTTGGTTGCCCATACTATGGCGAGCAACTCCTTTTCAATCGTGCTGTAATTTATCTCGCTGGAATTTAATGTACGCGAGGCGTAAGCTATAGGTTTGTCCTGGCCTATCGGGCCTTGGGAAAGTACGGCACCGATTGCTAAATTGGACGCATCTGTCGTCAGAACAAATTCCTTATTAAAATCAGGATATTGAAGTATAGGGTCATTAGTTAACAGCGTTTTACATTTTTCAAAGCAATTTATATAATTAGTATCGAGAGTAATTTTTGATCCCTTTTTAAGACACTGAGTAAGAGGTTTTGCTAATCGAGCAAAATCAGGGATAAACTTGCGATAGTACCCAAGTAAACCAAGAAAACGTTTTATTTCGGTCGCGGTTTTCGGTAACGGATAATTTTGTATAGCTGATATCTTATCGGGGTTAGGTTTGATCCCATCTTTACTAATGATATGGCCTAAATAAGCTGTCTCTAACTTTAAAAATTCGCTTTTATCCAATTGGATTTTAAAATTTGACTCCCGTAGCCTTTGGAACACTTTTTCGAGATTGTTCATGTGTTCTTGTAGTGATGTGCTAAAAACTACCACGTCATCAAGATAAACGAGGCAAATTACATTTTGAAGGCCTCTCAGCACATTGTCCATGACTCTCTGAAACGTTGACGGCGAGTTCTTAAGACCCATTCTTAAGAATTCGAAGTGTCCGTGCTCGACATTGAACGCTGTTTTCGGTATATCCTCTGTTTTCATCTCAACCTGATAAAATCCACTCGCGAGATCTAGGGTGGTAAAGTACTGGCAGTTGCCCAATTTATCTAATATGTCCGCGATGTTTGGTATCGGATATTTATCATCGATAGTTTTTTCGTTCAATTTTCTAAAGTCTACGACAATTCGCCACTTCGTTTTACCAGAGGCGTCTGTCTTCTTGGGCACTACCCAGATGGGAGAGCTCCAAGCTGATTGTGAAGGCCTAATTATACCCTGTTCCAACATTTTTCCGATTTGATTCCTAACTTCCTCTCTATGCACGTACGGATACCGATAGCTTTTTGTATATACAGGTATTTCGTCTGTAGTTTTGATGGAATGTTTAATTTGATTGGTAAATGATAACGGTTCACCTTCTATATAGAATACGTCCGCATACTGAGAGCACAATGATTCCAGATTTGCGCGTTCTTCCGGGTTCAAATGGCTAGTACGTAGTTTAGTAAGAACGTCCTGAGCGCGTGGCGACAGCTGTTTAGTACGAGCGCACTCAACATTATATACTTCGGCACTAACTTGACGATCGACAGAGAATATTAAATCGTTTTGAGTGGGATTTGTAACTTCTAAAATACCTCGACTATTGCTAACCGACGTAATACATTCACCTATGGTACAGTTACAAATGACCTGTTCCGGTATGTAGGCATTTCCATCTTGTATATTGATTGGTAATTTAATTAATTTAGAAGAACGAGCGGGTATTATGTCTTCATAAAAATTGACGTTGCGAGAGTCATAAACTTGAATCGGATTAGTGGCGTGTCTGGTATTTAAGCGCATATTTTTATAGTCTATGGTTGATTCCCATTTACTTAATAAATCCGATCCTATTAAACCGTCAAAGTAATTATGAAACTTATATACGAATAATTTAATATTATCAGACTCATTGAATTCTGCAAAACACGGTAATGTGATCGAGTTATTATTCCTGCTCGTCGCGTGCACGTTTACGACTTCAAAAGGTTCATAGTTTAGCGGCGTAAATGGAAAATATTTCTGTATAGCCTCGGGGCTAATAAATGACTGATTAGCGCCTGTGTCTATCAGTAATTTTAAAGGGGGGTTTGAGATTTGTATGAACGGAAGCTGTCTTTGTGTTTGAATATTAATTTCTATTTTTGTTTGTCGGACTTCGAGTCCGTCCGAAAATCCTCCTTGCTAGTGGATGGCTTAGATTCGGTTAAAGGTTCACTAGTGGGTAACTCATCAACAACAATTAATTGGCCATTATTATAATTATCATCGGCAAACATAAAGTTATCATTATATTCCGGCTCGATGTAATAGTACTCCGAGCAATCGTAGTAGGGGCCGTATGTATAGTACGGACACTCATTGAAATTTAACTCGCGAGCCTTAAAGTAATTACTTGGTGGTGGGTTACCTGACTTGTTCCAGTCGTGTCCTCTAAAAGGCATGGGTTTGCTGACAAAATGACTTACACCACTCATAGGTGTAGGCCTTTGTGGGCCGGGTCCACTTTGCGTATTACCGGGTACATTACGTGGAATCATTCTAAAGACGTTACTTCGTTCATTATAATTTGGTGGTAAAGCCCTAAATATCTGCTGAGTACGTGATGGCCCTTGGTTAGGCTGAGGCGGGTTATTATTGTAGTTAGATCTCCATGGCTGCTGCTGAACCAGCATTGGTGGTTGGCGTGAAGGGCCAGGCATATTAAAATTAATTGGTGTCATGGTGAACGGTTGATTATTTGAGGGTTTAGGTTGTGAGCTCGCGGTTAGTTTTTTATTATCTAGGAAATTATTATTTCGTTGTTGCAAATATAACGTATTAGTTTCTTCCTGCACGTACTCCAACGCCTTCTCTATAGATACGGGACGCATGCATCGAATACGAGAACCTAGCGGCTCTTTAAGTCCGCGCAAGTATGATTGCAGCGTAAGCTTTCTGTAAAGTTCACGCTTTGCTTCTACGGTGGTAGACAGACTATCATGCAATGTTACGTATGTCATAATGGTACTGAATAGCGTCTGACAATTTTCGTAAAATTCTTGTGGCGTACTTTGGCCTTGAGTTAACAATGAAAGGTCATTATAAAGTGCAGTTTCGTCGCGTTGATCCGCGAAATTATTAAATAATGCTGTACGAATGCCAGTCCAGTCAGTCGGGATACCGTTAGAGTTAATAAATCGGGCGGCTGGACCCGTGACTTTATTTAAAATTCCGTTAAGCAAGGCTTGGTTCTCCAGTTCATTTCCCGGATTTGGATTGAGAAATCTCTTAACTAATTGATCACTTAAATTAATAAATCTAGTTAAAGTATTTGGGTTCCCATCGAACTCTGGGAGTAATCGAAGGGACTTAAATATAGCGTCAATTTGGTCTCCTTGAGCCATGGCGCTTGTCTCTTCTGTCTCTTCTATAATATCACTTAAGTCTCTAGATTCGTCTAACCTACTCTGTCTTACGGCCCTAGGTGTACAAGAACCGTATTGCCTAGGATGAAAAATCTTGAAGGATTAACGTAAGACTGGAAAAAGGAAAAGATACAACTATAAGGAAGCAACACAAGAGCGATTCAAGTGTACTCACAGTTTCATTTCTTGGTGTCTCTGAATCAGCATCGAAGTCTGGATGCGCCGGCTGCAGCTTTCCGTGGTTCAGGATACTCGATGAAGGCTTGATAGCTCAGGCAGCGGCTATGCGGAGCCGACAGGATCGATTTTAGAGTCCTTTACGCGCCGCGCACTGCTTCGAGTATCCTACCGACTGCGCCAATTACGGTAGCTACAGACGGTGGATTCAAAAAAAACCAATTTACTTAGAAGAAATTTAATTTAAAAAGAAATTACAATTATTGATTATAGCTAATGATTATGACTACGTTCGAGGTTGGAACCGAAGTGTCCGCTTCCGATGCCCGGGAACTGGTGGCGCGATGGATGTCACGTTGCGCGATGTCAGCATCTCGTGGCTGCGCCTCGTGTCCGTGGCTGATGCAATATGTTATTCGGTGCAAATGGGGTTAACGCATAGTCAGCGATCTTCCTTTGGTGCCATAGTATAACACAGTCAATCTAGTCAAGTACTCGCCTACTCGCTCAAGCGCTAGCCCATACGTCACTAACGCTGACCGACTTGCTACACCGCTGCCATTTGGGGCATATCCACATTGAAGTGTTACACAATTATTACGACGAAGTGTGATGATTATGATTATTCTGCTTTTTGTTTCAAATGTTATATTGCAGATATTATGTCTCATAGTATGTCTCATTTAATGGGATGAATTGAGAAAGAGGAAAATGTCAATGTCTCTCCTTCTTCTTTTGACTTTTTCGACCATTGTGGTGTAGACCTCCTTCAACTGACGGCACTGCTGTGCTGGGTGTCGCGGGTTCGATTCCCGCACGGAACAAATATTTGTATGTAGTTGTTTCGGGTCTGGTTGTTTGTGTATGTGAGTTTAAATGTTTGTAAACGCACCCACGATATAGGAGAAGTTCCTAGTGTGGGGCAACGTTTTTTTAAACAAAAAATAAAATAAAAAAACTTCCTCCATTCTTCCCTGTGTTGCGCTCTTTGTGTCCAGTTTGAACCAGCGACTTTCCTCACGTCATCTTTCCAGCGTATTTGTAGTCGTCCTGGAGGGCGCTTTTCACCCCACGGTTCGGTTTCCATTCCAGGATGCGTTTGCACCAGGACATCTCACAATGCACAATGTACCAGCTGTTCATTCATACAAACTTCAACACCCTATTTGCTCCAGTTAAATGCGGACACAAAATAACCATAGATAGAGGTACTCACAATTCCTTAATATAGATAATTCCCTTTTAAGATGAATAATTTCAGCAAAGCGAGTTGCAAGTTGCTCGAAAGAGATACTGCGGCCTCGGAACATAAAGGAACAAAAGAAGGAACGAAGGTTGGGTGGGTTTTACTCAGTAAAAGTCTGACACTCCACCCCGCTCCGCCCAGAGCAAGGGAGGTTATTTGATGATTTCCCATCCGTAGGATCTTTGTAACACTTTGATTCAAGATTCGAACCCAATACTCAAATTGGGTGTGATTTAATTTGACTAAAGGCGGTAAAATATAATTTTATTAGTTTGAGTGTACGGAATAATCTTCGGAACCACTGATCCGATTCTGAAAATTCTGTCACTAATGGGAAGCTATGTGATTCCCAAGTTTCCTATGCTATATTTAAAACGTTGTTTGGGGATAATTTCCTCCCAAAATGCGAACGAAGCTATGGGCGAAAACGATGTCACATCTATTAAATAATATCTAATATATCAAATTCTCGTGTCACAATTTTCGTTCCCATACTCCTCCGAAACGGCTGGACCGATTTAAACGAAATTTTGTGTACATATCGGGTAGGTCTGAGAATCGGCCAACATCTATTTTTCATACCCCTAATAGTCTAGTCAACAAGTGCTTTTTTAGTCAAAACTTTTTAAAAGGCTCGGAAAAATATGGTTGAGGGCTCATTCGATTCGGGATCGAATCTTGAAAGTTTTTGAAAAAATTCAAGACCCGCTCGAAAAAATTGCAAAAGTTATTAACAAATTAGTAAACAAAAACAAAGGGGTTTAGTTTTTTTGGTATATCTCGAAAACTATTTGATATATTTTGATTTTGAAAAAAGATTCAAAAAGAGGAGATAATTTCCTAAAAAAAACTTTCAACTCGCGAAATTGTAGGACCAATATTAAAAATTTTACAGGGAGCTGAAAATACGCCTGAAAACGGGTACTCGGGTTTCCGCAAGCCACGCCCCCTTCGAGCGCTTTAATGAAAATATTATTTAAACATATTAAATGTTGATATTAAAATTTGAAAAAATTCAGACATGTACAGGACAAATTAAAGAATGAAATTCCGAAGAAAAAATACTTTTATCGCGATTTTATAAAATGTTATCCATAAATTAATTAACAATTTCTTCCGACTGGGCTATAAACATTGCAAGTTGCATAATTGTTAAACCAGAAATCTCAAATTTTTTTCCTCTCATGGAGCTATTCTTCAAAGATTAAAGAAAGGATTTCCGTTGAGTAAATTAAAAAATTGTTAATTTTCGATTTGTTATTAACAAATTACCTAGGCGGCATATTAAATATTTAAATAAATACCACAAGAATTATTTTTTTTTCCAATGTCGATGATCATTCGTTTTTCTATCAATAAAAGCTACCTAAAAATATTTTTTTATAAATTTTAATTCTTTTTGTTTATAAAATTGTTATAAACAAATAGATTATTTATAAGATAATTGAATTTTTTTTTTGAAAATAGATTCCTCGTAAAAAATTATGATATTAAGATAAAAAACGATCCTAAAAAAAAAAATTATTGCTAAAAAACCGTTTTGTTAATTAACAATATTTTTTTTACCACTTGTTAATAATATTAAGGTACGCTTTTTTTTTAAAATATCATTATTTATTATCCTCCTTAATAATCAAAGAAAAAATTTCGTTTTTTTATAAATTTTCATTGTTTATTAAATAAACAATTTGTTATAAACAATTAATTTTTTTTTGTATAATTTTTTTTAAATTCTTTACACTCAAATAAAACCGACCAATTACCTTTTTGCGGAAAGAAAAATTAATTCGATAATAAATATATATTTTTTTTTTGCAAAAAGGTAATTGGTCGGTTTTATTTTAGTGTAAAGAATTCTAAAAAAATTATACAAAAAAAAATTAATTGTTTATAACAAATTGTTTATTTAATAAACAATGAAAATTTATAAAAAAACGAAATTTTTTCTTTGATTATTAAGGAGGATAATAAATAATGATATTTTAAAAAAAAAGCGTACCTTAATATTATTAACAAGTGGTAAAAAAAATATTGTTAATTAACAAAACGGTTTTTTAGCAATAATTTTTTTTTTAGGATCGTTTTTTATCTTAATATCATAATTTTTTACGAGGAATCTATTTTCAAAAAAAAAATTCAATTATCTTATAAATAATCTATTTGTTTATAACAATTTTATAAACAAAAAGAATTAAAATTTATAAAAAAATATTTTTAGGTAGCTTTTATTGATAGAAAAACGAATGATCATCGACATTGGAAAAAAAAAAAATTCTTGTGGTATTTATTTAAATATTTAATATGCCGCCTAGGTAATTTGTTAATAACAAATCGAAAATTAACAATTTTTTAATTTACTCAACGGAAATCCTTTCTTTAATCTTTGAAGAATAGCTCCATGAGAGGAAAAAAATTTGAGATTTCTGGTTTAACAATTATGCAACTTGCAATGTTTATAGCCCAGTCGGAAGAAATTGTTAATTAATTTATGGATAACATTTTATAAAATCGCGATAAAAGTATTTTTTCTTCGGAATTTCATTCTTTAATTTGTCCTGTACATGTCTGAATTTTTTCAAATTTTAATATCAACATTTAATATGTTTAAATAATATTTTCATTAAAGCGCTCGAAGGGGGCGTGGCTTGCGGAAACCCGAGTACCCGTTTTCAGGCGTATTTTCAGCTCCCTGTAAAATTTTTAATATTGGTCCTACAATTTCGCGAGTTGAAAGTTTTTTTTAGGAAATTATCTCCTCTTTTTGAATCTTTTTTCAAAATCAAAATATATCAAATAGTTTTCGAGATATACCAAAAAAACTAAACCCCTTTGTTTTTGTTTACTAATTTGTTAATAACTTTTGCAATTTTTTCGAGCGGGTCTTGAATTTTTTCAAAAACTTTCAAGATTCGATCCCGAATCGAATGAGCCCTCAACCATATTTTTCCGAGCCTTTTAAAAAGTTTTGACTAAAAAAGCACTTGTTGACTAGACTATAAGTGAGCAGCGGGTGAAACCGCTGGGCACAGCTAGTAACATATAAAATTCTCGTGTCACCGTCAGCCGTTTTGGAGGAGTATGATAACTAACACAGCACAGAACAGCTAGTTACTTATAAAATTAGCTAATCTTTTTTTTAGTTTTTTTTAATTCTTTTTTTTTAATAATTGAGTTTTATTGTCTTGTCCTGTGTGAGTCTAATAAACAAATTTCTTAATTTTTTTTCTTTAATCATTTGCAAACATTTAGTTATGTTTAATGTATTTATCTGTCTATATTTAACTCATAATATAAAAAACATTCAAAAGTTAAAGTTCATGTCAGTCATTACTTTTAACACAAATTACATGTATTTCTAAACAATATTCAATTGTTTACTTTAAAATTTCGTATAACCAATGACATAACTATGAAAAACAATTTAATAAATGACTTGAAAACGAGTTCCGTTGGCCCAAACCTTGGCCCCAATGCCTTGCGAACATTGGCCGGCTACGTTGCATCGAGGTATATACAATTATGGCGTAACTTTACGTATTACTTAATGACATTAAGTATTAGTAAACTCTTGGTTTTTCTGAATAAGCAATGAAACTTAGTTTAAAAGATTTATAAAGTTACCTTATTTAGTTACCTCCATTACCGGAGTTGTCAACTTAGCTTACATAAAAATGAGCTGACGGGGCAGTGGGCCCGAGAGGTAATAAAAAGCGGTTACCTCCTTCTGCAAAGAAGTTATTTTAGCAAAGGTGGTAGCCGGATGTTTGAGGGAGAGAATCTCAAACCAACCCAGCGGCAGCCGGAGACGCTCCCGGCCACCGTAGATGCTTGTCTGTGGACGGTGAGCAATAGGTAGCTCACCGTCCGTCCGTCTAGTGACAACAGGCCGTGTCAAAATAAAGAACATGGGTGGGTTTCAGTCTGGAAGTTATTTAATGATTAGCTTTTTGCAAAAACAAAGTGGTAGTAGGCCGGCCATATGAGCCGTAGAACCGAGGACCGTTGTGGTGGACGTGTTTTCCAGTGGAAACCGCAAATGGGCAAGCGTTAAGTAGGACGCCCTCAGGTATGGTGGAGCGACGATCTTCACAGGGTGGTTGGTAGCAACTGGATGAGAGTTGCCGAGAATTGAGTGAAGTGCCGAGCGATTTAAAATATCAAAGTCCAGCAGTAGCTTGCTTTAGGCAAATGATGAAGATAACCCTAATAATGATTTTTCTGCAACAGTTGTCATACTGTCAATAAAATTTGAAGTTCGGATTCACTAGGATGTGCGGTCGGTGGCTACACCTGGGATTTGCCCCGCCTGGTAGGAGGGCTGACACAAGTCAGGGATGCGCGCGAATGCACTTGTATCTCCCAGGCCCCGGAAAAAATGGTGGTAGTAGGAACAGTGGGTTTTTAGTCAGTTACAGTCCGACATAACCCTACCCCCCTCCCCCCCCCCCCCCCCGTCCCCAGACGAACGGGTATCCATAAGGATTGTCCCACTCAAAAAAAGGGTTTATATTTAGCAACACAATTAAAATTGTGACCTTTCATTTTGAAGGTGAAACTAATCGATCAGAATCAATCGATTAGAAATTACTTCCAAAATCTTTCAGATGAAATTATTGAATAATCTATTGAATGAACAAAAATCATCTTTAAGTTATTTCAAAAACATCTATTGTGACATCTAAAATCGCCAATATTATGTAACTTGAACCCAGATTTTGGACAACCTGCATTTTTTAATTATTATTAGATATGTTTGATTATCGCGGTAGTTGCACGTTTTATAAGTTAAAGGAGGCAATATTTTATAAAAAACCGGCCAAGAGCGTGTCGGGCCACGCTTAGTGTAGGGTTCCGTAGTTTTCCGTCCGTCACAATAAGTGTTCCCACTTATGAGTTTAAAGGTGGAGGAGGAAATTATTTTGTACAACTTTTTGTCTTTTTTGTACAAAAACTGTTGTGTCAATCAAGTTCAAAATGATTTTCCTAGAAAGTCCTTATAAAGTTCTACTTTTCAGATTTTTTTCATATTTTCTAAACTTACGGTTCAAAAGTTAGAGGGGGGGGGGGGACACATTGTTTTTTACTTTTGGAGCGATTATTTCCGAAATTATAGTTATTATCAAAAAATTATTTTAGTAAACCCTTATTCATTTTTAAATACCTTTCTAACAATATATCACACTTTAGGGTTGAAATTAAAAAAAAAATCACTTCCCACTTTACATATAGGGTGGCTACCCCAATAAAACATTTTTTTCCAATTTTATTTTACCACTTTGTCGGCGTGATTGATATACATATTGGTACCAAATTTCAGCTTTCTAGTGCTAACGGTCACAGAGATTAAGCGAGGACGGACGGACGGACGGACGGACGGACGGACAGACAGACATGGCGAAACTATAAGGGTTCCTAGTTGACTACGGAACCCTAAAAACATAGGTTACTACTAATATAAATTTATTTAGTTAGGAGTAATTGGAAGCGACCCGATAGAGAGTCGATTGATAAAAATTGGTGCAGGTTGCAGGTCAAAAATCTAGGTTCATATTTTGGACATGCAAACCTTAAATTCGGTCATAAACCTAAAATTTCAATTCCGACGAAGACGTACAAACAAAACTCGATATTGTTTTTTCAAGTTCTTTCAACCGCAAACTACAATTAGTTTGCGAAACACTACATTTGGGGTTTTTCCATATCACATTGCTACATTCCTACTGATTCGTAAAGGAACTCATTAATATCTTTAGGCTACAGGGGGTTGTTCGAATGAGATACAGTAGTCCCGGAACATATAGGCCAAAAGAAGGAACATGGGTTTTAGTCAGTAAAAGACAGTCACTCACCCGCGCTCCGCCCAGAGCGGGGGAAGTTATTATAGGTATACTAGCTTTTGCCCGCGGCTTCGGTCGCTTTAAATTCGGGGTAACACAGTTCCCCTTTCCTGATTTGCAGGTATCTACCTGCTACCTGTAGTTTTTGCCCTTGCGCCTTATTGATTGTAATAGCAAAGCTAAGTTTTTCTTCCCTGTTTCTCCCTCATTCCCATTCCATATTCCATATCCTATGTCCGTCTCCAGGGTCCCAACTATATCTGTACCAAAACTCATCAAAATCGGTTTAGCCATTAAGGCGTAAAGACGTAACAAACAAACTCACTTTCGCTTTTATAATATTACTAGCTTTTGCCCGCGGCTTCGCTCGAGTTAAATTCGGAGTAACACAGTTCCCCTTGCGCCTTATTGATTTGTAATAGCAACGCTAAGTTTTCCCTTTTCTTCCTTCTTTCTGCCTCATTTCCCACTTTTTTTTTAAATTAGCCTATGTCCGTCTCCTGGTTCCCAACTATCTCTGTACCAAAATTCATCAAAATCGGTTTAGCCATTAAAGCGTGAAGAGGTAACAAACAAACAAACTCACTTTCGCTTTTATAATATTAGTAAGGATAGTTAGGATTATTACTGTTTGTAGATAGGTTTTTGCGTATAAATACAACGTTAATCTTACTAATATTATAAATGCGAATATTTGTGAGGTGCAGAACCTTAAGAACGACTATTTTAACCAAATCATACAATGACATTCAGTACAGATTCAATAAGAAAGGGTCTCTAGAAACTGTGCCCTTTTTTGCGGATAGAAAATCATCAAATAACTTTCCCCGCTCTGGAGAGGGGGGAAGTGTCAGACTTGTACTGACTAAAACCCACCCATGTTACTTCAATAGCCCTTTATGTTTCGGGACCGCGGTATCTCTTTCGACCAACCTTGGGAAAATGTGCCCTAGAACTCAACTAATTAGGCTAAGGTCCTAGGTTCGATTCCTGTTTATTAATATTACGGCAATGTTGGCCAAACTTGTGTATGTTTTCCTCAACATTGGCTATAGTCTGTTGAATCGATACTTTGTAAACATAATTAAGGCCACTAACCATACGTGGGCCTACCAAGGATTGCTCTAAACGAGATATGATAATAATGTTGTATAATGTAAAGTTTCTGTGTTTGATTGCTTGTTTGCTTAGCTAGGTAGCCTACTTATTATATCACTAAAAGTTGCCATACTCCTCCGAAACGCTTAGACCGAATTTTATGAAATTTTAAAAGTATATTCGGTTAATTTAAGAATCTGTCGTGATGTATTTTTCAAACCCCTAAATGATTAACTTAACAAATACGCTTACGTTTAGCAGAGAACTTCGTGACCGTGACCGCCATTTCTCTTCAAATCGAAATCGACATCCAAAATGGCGGCGTTCTCCGCCATTTTGGATTGCAAAATAGCACGTTGTTTTCCCATTGTTCTTAACAGAAACTATCGAAGTTGATTGTAATTAAAGATAATATAATTGTAATAGCCTACCTGAACCTTAGGGGTCATAAATCGTGGTCACAAAAGGATGTTACCCCTTTAAAACAAATTGTTATTATGTTGTTTGAATGGTTTTGTAACCCCATAGGATTTATAGGGGATGAAATTGTTTAGAGATACTATTATAGCTTATTGGCGAAGATTGTAAAGGTGTATTGTTTGATGGTAATTGCAATGACAAGATACTGTCTCAATTTTCAAAACTGATTGAAAAAGAAAGAAAAACTATTAATACCCCCCTTCCCCTTTTTACTGCCTCTTTGGTCTAGTGGTCGCAAACGCAACTGCTGAGCAGTAGGTCCCGGGTTCGATGCAAAATGACGACATGGTTGGTGCAGTGTCTGAGCGATCGACTGCTGCGCTGCGTGTTGTGGGTTCGATCCCTGCATGGAACAAATATTTGTATGGCCTACAAATAGGTGCTCCGGGTCAGGCTGTTTGTGTATGTGAGTTTAAATGTTTGTAAACGCATCCACGATACAGGAGAAATTCCTAGCGCGGGGAACCGTTTAAAAAAAAGTATTTTTCCAGGATTTTCTCAGGAGCAGCTACAGAGTCTGGTTTTTTACCGTTATATCGTAATAGGCTCGCCTCATATAACATGGGACATTTCTTCATATTCCCAAATTAAAGCAACAAAAACTAGTTTTTATTCAAAACTGTATTATTTTCTACTAGCTGGCGCCCGCGGCTTCGCCCACGTGATGATCGTAAAAAAAGTATCCTATGTGTGTTCCTATGTGTGTTATTCCAGACTATAAACTACCTCTGTGCTAAATTTCATCAAGATCCGTTCAGCCTTTTTGAAGTGAAAGAGTAACAAACATCCATCGTCACAAACATTCGCATTTATTATATACTAGCTTTTGCCCGCGGCTTCGCTCGCGTTAAATTCGGAGTAACACACTTCCCCTTGCGCCTTATTGATTTGTAATAGCAACGCTTTCCCAATTCCCAACTATCTCTGTACCAAAATTCATCAAAATCGGTTTAGTCATTAATGCGTGATGAGGTAACAAACAAACAAACTCACTTTCGCTTTTATAAATTAGTAAGGATATGTAATTAATATATAACGACTGTCAAAGATCTACAAATGACAGCCGGGACGAACGGCTTAACGAGCTTTCCAAGGCACAGAGGAAACTCGGTATGTAACGGGTGGTCACCCATCCACAGACCAACCTAGGCAAGCGCGGCTTAACCTAAAGATCGACCCGAGCGGCTGCTATTATTTAGCCACGAGCTCCTCCGTACCATACCTACCTACCACTTACTTGAGTATACGGTTTTAATTTCAATTCGGTACCTCTACGCGTTCCCGAGATAAAGGGTCTTGACAGACAGACAGACGGAGAACAAAATGAACCAATAAGGGATCCGTTTTTTCCTTTGAGGTACAGAACCGTAAAAATGCCACGAAATTGCGTGTAAAAGTATGTATGTACATATACGCAAGGCCATTTAATTTAAATGCTTTCGTATAATTCGTTACACAAACATTTGTACGTATTAGGTACTGAACTGGATAAATAAATTGACTCATAATATCAATAAATATTTTCTTATTAAACATCCTACCTTACTAACATGATAAATTCGAAATTTTGTACGGATGGCATGGATGTTTGTTACTAACGTAGTAAACTAAATGTTTTTTTTTAACGTAAAATATCTCCTGTATCGTGGGTGCGTTTACAAACATTTAAACTCCTACACAATCAGCCAGACCCGGAACAACGATCTGTAGGCCATACAAATATTTGTTCCGTGCGGGGATCGAACCCGCGACACGCAGTGCAGCAGTTGATCGCACAGCCACTGCAATTTGTCACACATATAGCTTATTACCTGGATTAAAACCAAGAATATATTTTAATCTTATGTAGATTAAAATATTATGCTCCAGTGGGACAATTACTGAACTCCACGCGGGTGAAGTCACGGGTATCAGCTTGTTATTAAATACGTTTTTCTCAGAATCGATAAACTTCCAAGGAGATGAATATATTTGCTCATGTTTTTTCATTTCCATTTGTTTTCACTAAATAAACATTATTTACAACCCGCAGCCTGACAGACTAGATCAGACTGATCAGACTAGTTTGAATAAATGACTTATGATTTTGATTTTACATGGAGCGACTGCCTACCTGACCTTCACTATTCAGTAATGGATAATATGATACCCGTTGGTAAGACTGGTTGTCAAACTTTTGAGCCATTAACTGTAACGACTGTCAAAGATCTACATTTGACAGCTGGGAGCAACCTACACAAGCGCAGCTTAACCAAAAGATCGACCCGACCGTCTGTTATTACTTAGCAACGAGCTCTTCCAACCAACGAGGCTATGGACTTATTATACACAAAAGGTAAAACCCGAAGGTTGGAGCCATCTAAACTTTCATTTCTTCACGTACATTTTTATTTTATTTACTGCATGCGTTGCAATGCACTGTCTTATCCTATCTACTACTTGTCTACCAACCAACCTACCTACCTTACCTACCTCCCCTACCTACCTTACCCACCTACCTATTTATTTTCTAACCGTTTAAACCTTCCCTGAACATCCACAAATATAGCTATTTATTTATGTTTTAGCGAGACATTTTTTTTTTTATAAACAGTTTACTAAGCAATGATTCAGTTGATGAATCACAACGTATTGCAAGACTAAACGTTACATATGAAGAAATTCAAAGCCAACGATTCAAAATAATGTGTTTTGAAATAAGATTTTGCTGATTTGCAAATTCTATCATGTACAGTCAACAAAAGATATAGGTAAGTCACCAAGCTAATCAGATGCAGTTGATTTTTTCTGAAAAATCTATGATCATTTGAAAGAAACCCAACAGTTAATTAACTAACCGTGCTGTCAGTTAACAATTAACTGTCGGACCGGAGTATTCCAGTCCAGAGATCTTCGTCGGTTCTTTTTCCGTCATGGTTTGGTAGTACCTTTAATCCTGATAGCGTAATCTGTTGTTAAATTTTGAAATTTTGTCACCGTGAGAAGAATCGTGCTTTATCCAATGCGAGCCCTTAGCGAATTGGTGAGTTTGTTTCCTTGCACTTACCTGTAACAAAAATACAAATAAATTAGTCAGCTTTTAGAGGATGTGTTTTTTGTTGATCGGTTATCATCATATAATTGGGGATTGTCAGACTTTTAGTGACTAACCCACCCATGTTCCTTCTTTTGCCCTTTATGTTCCGGGGCCGCAGTATCTCTTTCGAACAACCCGCAACCCTGGTTCCTGATACAGTAACGTTATAGAATAAGTTTAGTTCCAGTACATTTGAAAATCAAACAATAGTTTTTTTTTATATTTTCTCGTTATTCTCGTAACACTATTTTTAAACCTTTGAGTCATCTCTAACCTCGAGTGCATTGACTTTCAAAATAAATAAGGTTCAATAGAATTTAATGTCTGATAGTTTTTTTGTTCGTATTTGTTTTTAGTGTCCATTCATTGCTTGATATATTAGTCTACAGTACGTGAAACCAAGATTGCAGTCAGAGACGATATTTTTTTTAATAATATGTTTTTTTTTTGGTAGGTACGATTGAAATGTTTATTTTTTTTAATCGTTTATACTTATAGTATACTCAGATCAAATGCAAGTAGAACTCGCGCACCGTATAAATTTGCGAAATAAACGGTCAAATTGTTTGACTGCGTAGATTTAGAGGGTAAATATTTTCACAACTATAAGGGATCACAGACGACAAGAATGTTATTTCAACACGATACCTCCACGCGATCCTGAGGTAAAAGATCTTAACAGATAGATACATACCCGAAACAACTACCTGTAGGTCATACAAATATTTGTTCCGTACAGGGATAGGGGGCAGTCAAACGCGTAGCCACTGCGCCAAGCGAGTCGTTAAAACTATAATAATTTATTACAATAATTCACACGTCATTCCGCCTAATATATTATTAGCAAGCAACATCTTGCAACTAGCAAGTTTTTTATTAACCCCTGAAGGTAAACGAACTGAAATAATAGAGGATTTTAGTTTATACCGTTAGTAAAGAAAAAAAACCATCGACAAAGCTCGCGAGTCTCTGGATTGGAAAATACCGAATCATAAAAAAATTGAGGTACAATCAGTGAAGGAGATTAATTACCAGCTGGTGTCTGGCAGACATAGTAGACTTTTTTCTTAGAAACCGATCGAAGTCTTCAACTCATATTTAATTACTCTTTGTTTTCTACCAAAAAATATAAACTTTATTCGAAAACGATAATGATTTTTATGAAAAAAAAATACTGTATTTGACTGGACACTTATCTCTTTTGTTGGGTGTACGTTGAACGATGAATTAGGTAAAATATAAGTCTTTAGACTGACATGGTTACTAACATTATTACTTGTAACGGGATATTCCTAGACTGCTAAGAGAAACAATTCAGCCGAGATGATGGGTTTCAAGAGCCTGGAATCCAGTGGTTTAATTGTGTAAAAACCCAAAAAGTAGTGAAAACAGATCGCGACTTGATACAGTAAGTTTTGTGTGTCGAGAGCGAAATCCGGTTGAGTGTCGAGAACAAAATCGAGTTGTGAATGACGGTGTTAGTGGTACCGAACGCAAAAAAAAACGAATAAGAAGGAGGGTAGATCGTTTTGGCTGCTTATAAACATCCGACCGCAAATAACTTCAATTCATCCGTGATCATGGCGTTTGCAACATCGCCGAAATATCGGAAACCCGAAAGAAATAACAAACATGCTAAATATCAGGTAAAATAAGCACCTTAACCTTATCACAATAAGGCACGTATCGAATGTTAAAAAGTTAATTAAATTCTTTGTTTAATTGTCGAGCTAAGAACATCAATTTTTTTTCTTGTTTTTGCCTGAATCTTTTGTTATATTTAAAAAAAAGAACGAACAAACATCTTAAAGATCTGCGTGTTATCAAAAAGTTTAGTTATTAGAAATATTACAAAAGCAAATTGAATTCGAATACTAATTTGAAGTCTCAACTTCAAATAAACAATGAGGTTTGTTATTTTAATCTAGATTCTTCACTGGTTCTTCACTTAGATTAATTAATATTATTTTACTCAGTTATTCACAAATGATGTTGATTTTCCAGTTCTCATATTTATGGAAATTTTCAATTTTAAGCAGATAAATTAATGAGAAATAACTCTCTTCGTACCTAATAATATACAATGTATTGTAAACCCGTCGAATTTAAAGCTCAGTTTAATTCACGAAATTCCAATTGCTACCTTTAAATCACATTCACAATCTTTTATGTATATAATATATTTATTCATTTCTTGTATTTTTCTTTTTCTAAACGTGTCAATGACAAACTAAATTGAGTCAGCCCAAAAATTGGTGTCGAGTTTGGAACTTTCTGTACTGTCTATCAATCTTGTGATGTGCAAGCAACAGGACAGGTAAGACACGATGTCAAGTGTCCCATCGTGCAGAGGGGCATGCCAAGGGCCACCGCCTGCGGGTTGTTCGAAAGAGATACCGCGGCCACGGAACATAAAGGGCAATAGAATTGACATGTCATGTTTTAGTCAGTACAAGTCTGACACTTCTCCCCGCTCCGCCCAGAGGGGGGAAGTTATTTGATGATTTCCCATCCGAAAAATGAAAAAGGCAGACTCATCTAAGAATCCCCAGCTGAGGAGGTTTTCTTATCTTCCGCCAACCCGTGTCTGAAGTCTATTTCTTTGATTAAATAATTACGTATTTTATCACAGGTATATGAGGAGCAAAAGATGTGGAAAGTCTTAAATGTACAAGTGTTAGAGTTGATAATAACCTAAGTCTTATAATAAAGAAAATAAAACTTAAATTCTAAATATCACATAGTTACAAATTAAAACTCAACACCCTCCTCTCAATTGAATGCTTCAATTAAAGTTCTCTTCTTAGTAAAGAAAGAAACTTTTAAAAAGTGCTAATTAAGTCCTTCGAGCCGGATGCGGTAGATCTGACGAGCTCTATTCAACTGAGCATCCCATTCTAATTAGTTTGACTAACTTACTATATTGATTCATGATACGAACCATACACAAATAATTGGAGGATGTGACATTGATATTAACAAATATCTATGTTTACTTAATAGAATATTATAAAGCTGAAGAGTTTGTTTGGTTTAACGAACTAATCTCATGAACTGTTGGTTCGAATTGAAAAAATATTTAAGTTACATGTTGGATAGCCCATTTATTGAGAAGGTCATGTAATATCACGCTACCTGATAATGACCTGAGCAGTGGGTGACACCGCTGGACACAGTTAGTATCGTTATAATAAACTACCTTCCGCCCGCGACTTCGTCCGCGTGGCATAGTTACTTTGGGCTAACTTTAACCCGCGTTATGATCGAAAAAAAAAATTTTTCTCTCCCCTTTTTCTCCCCCTTTTTTTATTATTTTTTAGCCCATGTCCGTCTACAGGGTCCCAACCATCTTTGTACCAGAATTCATCAAAATCGGTTTGACCATTTAGTCGTGAAGACGTTACAAACAAACTCACTTTTTATAATTTAGTAAGGATTCACACGGACGAACGTCACAGGCAACAACTAGTGCATGCATTTATAAGATTAATGGTCCCAATCTCAAGGTACTTTTTGCATCAACAAGCTTTTAATTTTCAAGTTGAATAATCTAGTAGTTTTTGTAATTAAGTCAAGATCGTTTGGGGTAAAAGTTTACTTATTTTGTTATAAAGTGGCCAATTTATTACACAACTATTCTTAGTAGAAGAGGTAACAAAATTTACTCGCATTTTTTAAGGTTTTAAGTGTGTTGACGACACGGTTGGCGCAGTGGCTAAGCGTTTGACTGCTGCGCTACGTGTCGCGGGTTCGGTCCCTGCACGGAACAAATATTTGTATGACCTACTGATAGTTGTTCCGTGTCTGGCCGTTTGTGTTTGCGAGTTTAAATGTTTGAAATCGTATCCACGATACAGGAGAAATGACTAGTGTGGGGAAAACGTTATTTTTTTGGAGTTTACTCCTTAAGAATCGATTTTCATAAATAAGGCGCCCGGTATGAGAAAAATGTGAGGTGGAAAATCTACTGATGAATGACCTCGTCATCGTCGCATCGTTTTTGGTGCGTGCGCACCAAAAACGTAACGAGACGTACAGCTGAATATTACTAGATGGCGCTTTATGAAATTTGTCGTCCGTCAGTGATATTTTTGATTATTTATTATTTTTTTATGTTATTTTTTTATGATATTTTTTTTTGTACTTAATGAGTAAACTCCAGTCGTGCGTCGGAGCTGATACGCACACTTTTTTTAAGTTTAAAAGTAGAAATACTTAAAAGATGGCTGTATTATTTGACCGATATCCCGTACCACAAAAAGAAAAAAACGGAACCATTATAGGATCACTTTGTTGCCTGTCTATCTATGAGGAGCTCGTGGTTAAATAATAGCAGCCGCTCGGGTCGATCTTTAGGTTAAGCCGCGCTTGCCTAGGTTGGTCTGTGGATGGGTGACCACCCGTTACATACCGAGTTTCCTCCGTGCCTCGGAAAGCATGTTAAGCCGTTGGTCCCGGCTGTCATTTGTAGATCTTTGACAGTCGTTACAGGTAGTCAGTGTTCCGAAAATCTGACAACCAGTCTTACCAAGGGGTATCGCATTACCCAGTACTAACTGGGTTGTGGAGGTCAGATGATGATGAGTCGCTCCATGTAAAATACTGATATTCAGCTGCATCCGGTTAGACTGGAAGCCGACCCCAACATAGTTGGGAAAAGGCTAGGCAGATGATGATGTTGCCTGTCTATCTATATGTCTACATGTCTATCAAGACCCTTTATCTCGCGAACGCGTGAAGGTATCGAGTTGAGATTAAAACCATACACTCAAGTCTGTAGTTCCTTGGAGTTGTGGAAAAAATATACCTCTAAGTCTACGCAGTCAAAAGATATGGCCGTTTATGTCGCAAGTTTGTACGGAACCCTCGGTGCTGATGTCCGACTCGAACTTAGCCGGTTTTTTATAGTCTCTGCCCATCCCTATTGGGGAATTCGGCGTGAATATATTCGTGTGAGAAAATGCAGGTAACATCTTGTTAATGCCGCCGATCAAGCTGCTGATTACCCTGTGTTTTACCTATTAATGTATTCTCAGGATTTATATGCAAATCATAAGATCTATTGTCTTCTTGGCATGTTATAAGTAGATATTATTGTGACTTAACATATAGTCTGTCTTTAAATATTTAAATTAATGACTACCTAGACTTAATAATAATATTTATACCTCGTTTCGTTAGGCGGTTCCTCTCTCTGGAACCCTGACTGCCGGCCGGCAGCTTGGACCCTGTTCCCGATACCGGTGGGCTACTATTTTTTTGTATTTCTAAATGTTTTTTTTTATATAATAAATATGTAAAAATATAAAAGAATATGTGTAAAAATAAATAAAATACGCAAAATACGCGCCTCAGACGTGGAGTTGCGGACACCAGCCCGTTATACAATACAATACAAATAAATAAACGACACAATACCAATGAAAATTATTTTCGTAATTGTAGAGCATTATTGAGATAGTTCACAAATTCGCTCGCATCGCAACTATGAAAGACATAAAATCAAAATCATTTATTTCAAGTTGGCCAGTTACAGGCACTTTTGAACTGTCGAAACATTGACAACAATAAGAAGATACAGTCCCAGTCACAAGGCATAATAACTGTGAAAGTACTGTAGTTGCCCATTCCAAAGCGTAGATCTCTATGGAGAAGAACGGGCAAGAAACTCCATGGACACTCTTTTTATTTTCATACTAAAATGATGCGGTTTTTTACCGACATTTTTTCAAAAACCGGAGAGAGCTTTTAATTCTACTGTTTCCATTTTTTCGTCAATATCGGGCCGATTTTCAAAACTCTTTCCACTAGGGATCCATTTAAATGTTATCTATATTGCTTGAATCTAGAAGAATATCTTCTAGAATATTTTTTTTTCTACTTTATGTAGATAAAATACTTATTTATATTTTAGTTAGAATAGAAAATGAATATTCGACAGGAATTTGTGTGCGATACAACATGGTACAAAAAAACCGACTTCCAAAAATCACTTTATAGTGGAAAATAAAGTTATTTCCGGAAGTCGATTGCAAAAAAATCTATAACGGATACCGGTAATGGTATTTAAATTTATATTTTTTATATCTATAGTTATTAAAAAGTACATTTTTACTGAACAATTATACGACTCCCAGCATAGTTTATTATTTAAGTATATCTATTTAAGTTTTTTTTTAAGTTTAATTATTTAAGTTTTATTTTGTGGTTCAATAATCTTTGAATAATCACGTTCTCCTGAAATTTTAATCAAGTACTCAAAAGATCAAATTCTTCGAAACGTTCTAATCCCGAAATAAAACGAATACTGCAACTTCCAAACGCATATTTTCTCCCATATAACTCCCAAATGTGACGCTAATGTTTTTTCCTTACATTTTTTATCAACCCCCTCTTACCTAGAGGGGATGATAATAAACCCATGGGGTACTTTACGACACAACTTCAGCAGTTTTAAAGTAATCTGGATTTAATGGTCTTGATTATAAAAGACTTTGGACTGTTATTCCTTGATTCTCAGGTAAGAATATCTGATTCCATTTTAACAAAATATTTTGTCACTATGTTTTTTATCGAATTCCTCCGAAATGGCTGGACTGATTTTTATATTTTTTTTCGGTGCGTATTTGATAAGTCTGACAATATATAAGCCGTAGGTTTTTTTTGATACTCCTTTTGGTACTTCTATTGGTGATAAGGGTGGCCCTCTCCGGAAAAAGGGGCTGAACAGCGGGTGAAATTGCCGGACATAGCCAGTGTTGGGATAACTTGCTTGATGAATAAAATAAAAATCTCTTATTATAAGAAAAAGACGGGTACTTCGTTGTTCGTTGTTTGGTACAGTGAACAGATAACATAGTAATTCAGTGACATTAAAATGGCATATGTATTTTGATATAGCCTCTGGGCCTTTTGCCTTAAAACTAAATGTTGTGTTGCCAACAGCTAGTAATAAAAAGGTTTTTAACGAGAGGTTGCAGAAGTATCTTATGGAGACTACATCAGAAGTTTTCTGTTATATACACAAAATCTGTTTGTGAAGAGTACACATTACATCACGCCTGAAATCCTTGAAGAGGCTAAGTTGTACCTACAGTATTCACACATTTTGCCTGCTAAGTTAAAGTTCCACACAACAGACGGAGCCGTGCGAATAGGGTAGATTGGAGGTGACTGAGAAGTTGTTGAGAAGGATGGAAGAAGAAGACATGATGACTCCAAATAAACTGGGATAGGGGCAGGAAAATGATGACGATGGCAAGGTCATTACCATCAATTGGGTATAAATCCAGACGCCGTGTGTACCTTATAAATGGTAGAAGCTGCGTTAAATATCAACTATAAAATGGCCTCAATTTGTTTAGATTTTTCGTGCAATGAGAGATCCGTATAACCTGTTTTTTTGGATAGCTTGATCATCGTGCCGATTCACAAGATTGTTTCATCTTTTTCTCAGACACAAATGTCAAAAGTGGCTCTTATCCGTGAAGTCAAAATAACTTATTACAACACCGTTTTTTATGTATATCAGTATATATTTAGAAACATTAGTAACATATTTATAAGAAAAACATATATAAGTAATAGATATTCAAAGAAGTACACATTTATAAGGCAAAGTATATAGGCCTCCCTCTTATAATATCGACAGATTTTTAGAATCACTCGATACGAACTTAAAAGCCATAAGTACTTTTAAAAATATAATACTTGTAGGAGATATCAACATAAACATTTCCTCCGAGAAACCCGATACCCATACACACAATTATCTAAATATTTGTGCATTTCATGGACTTTTACCGGCTCACTATTACCCCACACATCAAAGCGGTTCTTGCTTAGACCATATCATTCTTAAATCAAAAAATCCATCCAATACATTGGTTACTAACTCTGCGCTTACAGATCATCAAGCTGTCTTACTAACAATGCAAATAAGTTCACCTAGAAAAAACTGCGAGCGCAGCTACACTAAAGTCAATATGGCAAATCTTGAAAGTGACATACGCGGCATTAATTTTAACCCAATTTATGATTCTGTTGATGTAAATATCTCTTTACAATATTTCATAAATTCTATACAATACGCAATAAGGAAAAACACTTTCACTAAGATAATCCCTAGGAAATATAGTTGTATTAAACCGTGGATCACACCCGGTCTCGTTCGTTGTATAAGACACAGAGACAAACTTCACCTAAAATCAAAACTTGCACCTGATGACGTAATACTTTCTGTAACTTATAAAAGATATCGTAACTTCTGTAATAATCTTTTGAAAAAACTAAAAAACCAGTTCGATAAAAATGAACTAGAGAAGGCGGGGAAAAATAGTAAACTTGTGTGGAAATTTATAAAAACCAATACATTGAGGTCTAAAAATTCTGAACCGCCGCTAGATTTACTATCAACAGAAATAAACCCATCCGAAGCAACAAATAAGGTAAACCACTATTTCGTCAACGTTGGTAAAAACTTGGCTGAAAAATTCATAAATATTAGCCTTGCTCCTACTCCAAACCCCACTAAGACATCTTCAACGTTAAAATCTTTTGTTTTATTAGATACGGACGTCAACGAAGTAGTTAGAATAATAAACGGCTTAAAGGATGTCTGCGCAACTGGGTGGGATGATATACCCAATAACGTACTAAAAAGATTTAAACACCTACTGGCCCCTCCGCTTACCCACATCTTTCAGCTATGTTTATCAAAAGGGATATTTCCAAAATTACTGAAAAAGTCTGTGGTCACTCCTATTTTCAAGTCTGGAGATAAAATGAGTGTGAATAACTACAGACCAATTTCAGTACTGACAGGCCTATCAAAAATTTTAGAAAAAATCATAAACAGTAGACTGATAAAATATCTGGAAGATAACAAACTTCTTTCAGATAATCAATTTGGATTTAGGCCTAAAAAATCAACTAGCCAAGCAGTAAACAAATTGATTAATTACATTTCTACAAATCTGGATAGTGGAATGCATACAGTTGGTATCTTTTTAGATCTTGCCAAGGCTTTTGACACTATTTCTTGCACTACTCTTTTGCAGAAGCTTGAAACACTTGGGATAAGAGGAGCGCAGCTTCTTCTATTATCTGATTATCTTAGCGATCGACAGCAATGTGTAAAAATTGGTCCAAACACAAGTTCTGATCTTTCAAATACTTGTTTTGGAATTCCACAAGGGAGTATATTAGGTCCTACATTATTTTTAATCTATATCAATGACCTTTGCAGCCTCCCACTCAACAATGGTGTTGTAATGTCTTATGCAGATGATACTGCTCTGTTGTTTGCAGCTAAATCAAGAGCTGAGGCCTATGAACATGCTCAGAATGGTTTCAACAGTGTATACAATTGGCTCCAGGACAATTTTCTAACACTGAATGCTGACAAAACAAAATACATTTCATTTGCAATGAGAAATACTAACACACCGCTTACTAACCTAATTATTTACGCGCATACCTGTAGCACTTACGCTGACACTGCATGTTCTTGCCCTACTTTAGAAAAAGCTGACCATTTGAAGTATCTTGGTGTCACAATTGACTCCAATCTAAATTTCCGTAAACATATCGAGTTACTATGTGCTAGAGTGCGCAAACTAATATATGTTTTTAAGTATTTACGTAATGTAGCCGACTATAAATTAATAAAACAGGTTTATTTGGCGTTGTGCCAGTCTATTCTAACCTATTGCATAACGTCATGGGGTGGCGCGGGAAATTCGATTCTTCTCCCTCTAGAACGTGCTCAAAGAGCAATTCTAAAGGTTGCCACCTTTCGTCCGTTTAGATTTCCTACACAGCTCCTCTACAAAGCATGTAATGTGCTCACAGTACGGCAATTATTTATTCTTCACATTATATTACAGCAGCACTCTATCCTTCCCTATGACCCTGTTCCTTCCGATAGGAGAAGGAAGGACCTAGTTTGCACAATGCCTCAAACTAGGCATGCTTTTGCTAGTCGATTTTATATGTTTTTAGGACCTTTTCTGTATAATAGGCTCAACAAGAAACTAAACTTCTATAGTCTAAGTTATAGGAAATGTAATTTTGTATTGTCAGATTATTTAACAATACTTGATTACACGGACACAGAAAAACTTCTAGAAGTCCTAGTTTGATATGTTATCCCCTGGTATCTAATTGCACGTATTTACTTTAAGTTAGTTTTAATGTTTTTGTACTAATTGGATTTTTGTTATAGTTGTTAATAGATTTACTTTAATTTCAAAACTTTTACTGTCCTAATTATATGATGCAATGTAAGTGATGGCCTGAAACACAGGTTTAAATAAACCTAGATCAGGCAGGTCGCTACCTAACATTTGAATTCGACATTTTCGTTACTTGCACCTGTTAATATATTTAAGTCATAGTTAATTTATAAGCGCTAATTAAAATTGTTTAAGAAATTACACTACAGCACCTAAATGTACTTTTGTAATATCTACTTTTAAATAAATAAATAAATTAATTATAAAGTAGGTATGATTTTTGAGGGAGAGAACCTCAAACCAACCCAGCCGCATCGGGAGACGCCTCGGACGTCGGGCACCGCGAGACGATACCGTACCGTAGATGCGGGTCTGTGGACGGTGAGCAATGGGTAGCTCACCGTCCGTCCGTCTATTGCCAACAGGCCGTGTCGACGGCGCGTTTGTGTTTCACGCGCGCCTCAAAGAAATGTCAGCAAAGCAGAGGGGCTTGCCAGGGCCTCCGCCTGCCGGGGTTTGCGGGTTGTTCGAAAGAGATACCGCGGCCCCGGAATGCAAAGGGCAATAGAAAAAACATGGTGGGTTTTAGTCAGTAAAAGTCTGACACTCCCACCCCCAAAAAAAAGGATACTATTATCACAAGGGATTAAATATGGCCTATTAATCCAGATCATACACTACCTGTGATTTTATCAAAATCCGTTTTGTAGTTTTGGCGTAAAAGAGTAACAAACATCCTTACACCATCATAAATATTCGCATTTATAATATTAAATAGGAAGTAAAAAATGACAGTCCGGACTGACCTTTTAAATACGATATCAGAATTTCATAATTAATATTAGTTTGCAATTTAGAACAGGTCTAAATTCTCGCATAAAATGCTATTAGATAAACTTGTTTTACAATATGTAGTCCTATGTTTGAGCACTGTTTGGGTTCGTCCATGATCAATACACATAATGTTATAACCTTGACGGGTAGACAAAGTGATGATTAAAAGCTCTGTAAGCTATACCAATCCTTGCTATAATATTATAAAAGCGAAAGTGAGTTTGTTTGTTACGTCTTCACGCACAAATGGCATAACCGATTTTGATGAATTTTTGTAGATAGTTGGGACCCTGGAGAGCCTGAGTTAAGTGGGAGAAAGAGGGAAGAAAAGGGAAGAGAAAGATATATATTTTTAGCTTTTATAATATTAATAAGGATTGGTATTAAAAAATCTTAAACTATGACAAAAACAACAAAAAGGTCAAAGAAATTCTGAGCTCTATGCAGTCGTTATGTTTTCATTTATTAGATCATGTTGACATAAAAAAATATTCCGTAGACGTATTTGTATTTCATAAAATTTACTAAGGATCAAATCAATGAAATATAATTTAAAAAATATAGCGTAAAACTTCACTGTCTCATTCATTAGACTAAACAGACAAGTAAGCGAAGCTGCGGGCACAGCTAGGGGCTTACAAAAACAAAAGAAAAAATGCGTGCCTATTTATTTTTGCAACAATAAGCCTTTGCCGATGACACGACAAAAAATAACTTTAAATCAACCTCTAATTACCCCTCCTTACCCTTGACTTTGATTACCCCACAAAGGGTCCAATGTCAGTCAAATTAGATCGTTCGCGACCAAGGAAAGGAAATTACCGTCAGCAATTATGATTTTACTTTGAAGGCTTTGCGAGACATTAGGAATTGGTTGGATTAGCGACTGAACTGGCGCCAGTATTGCGATTTGTGAATAAAAAAAAGCATAAAAAACTAACATAGGTAGGTATATACAAACCAATACAGTTGATTTTAATCCTTTCGGTCAATTTAACGATATCAATCAATTAAGAAACTTGTGATCAAGGTATTGCTCGTACATTACTTTTTGCCGTCCATTTATTAATGGCACCTGAATAAATTAGATTTGAAGATAACTTTAACAAGGTACGCAAATCATGGGAATATTTTTATTCGTAACTTAAATAAATGATGTTTTTTTACAAACACTTTTACTCATATTGTAACTAGATGATGCCTTTGTTTCTTACTCGACTACTCTGAGAAGAAACAGCCGAAACAAACTCAGAGGTCATAGTGTATTTTAAGGTTCAGACAAAAATCTTGGTCAACTTACTTGAGTAGTCTGCATAGACTACTAAAATTTTGTTATAAGTTTTGTAGAATAATGATTAGTATGACACGGATTCCTATCGCACAATGAAAAGATGAAAATAAGAAATCCTTACTAATATTATTTAAGCGAAAGTGACTTAGTTTGTTTGTTACGTGTTCACGCCTAAATGGCTAAATCGATTTTGATGATTTTTGGTCCAGATATAGTTGGGACCCTGGAGACGGACATAGGCTAAACAAAGGTGAGAAAAGGGGGAGAAAGAGGGAAGAAAAGGGGAGAGAAAGATATTTTTTTTTAAATAGCCCAACTATCTCTGTACCGAAGTACAGAGATAGTTGGGCTATTTAAAAAAAAGGTTGAGATTTTATGGAGAAAGAGGGAAGAAACGGGAAAACTTAGCATTGCTATTACAATAAATAAGGCGCAAGGGCAAAAACCACAGGTAGCACGTACCTGCAAATCAGGAAAGGGGAACTGTGTTACCCCAAATTTAACGCGAGCGAAACCGCGGGCAAAAGCCAGTAACCTCTATATATTTAAAAACCAACCGTCAATCTACTTTACCCTCTATCTACTTATTTAAAGCTTGTTCTTGATTGAAGAGCAAACACAACGTCTTTGGTTAATTTTCAGCATTTGTTTCCAAAGTTTCTCCATCATATGCTGTGCATTTCTGATACACGATTTTTGTGTAGGTAGGGTAGGTTAAGCTTTTGTTGGTTTCGTTGACTTTTTTGGCCACTAACTCCCGGAACTAAAGTTATTTTCCACTTTTTTAAGAGTTTATGACACGGTTTATTTTAATTCATCTATTAAAATATACACATAATAGTAAAAGTAATACAATTTACATATAATTAAATGAATTACTATATACAACCTATAAATAGACACAAACTAATAATAAAAATATATACAAGTAAAAATGGAAAATTACAGGTCGTCAAAAAAATCGTCCGTATCGCAGTCAACAGGTAAAGTGCCCAGAAGGCTGGCAGCATTACCGCGTTGGGTGGCAATGCTTATTTTTTGTGCAAAAAACAGGCCAGCCCTCTGGTCACGAGAAGAGTCGACCAGCCGCTTGGCGATTTCTCGAAATACTACATGGGCACTCGGACCCCATGGCCCTATTGTTTCAACCCCAAACGGCTCAAACACATAACTACCAATCAAATTCCACTTTTTTTTTTTTAATAAACCGTCAACCTATCTAATCTGGACTACCCAGTAACGAGAGTACACCTTAGTTAAACTAGTTGCCAGAATTATAGAAAAAAAATTGTCGCATCACACTGCGACTAATCGTCTCACCCATACGCACCCTAAGAACACAAGAACAATAGTCGCAACAGTTCTCATTGTACGACTTTCCTTATTAATTTTTTTAACTGCCATGAGGCAAGAGTTAAACAATTGACATTGTGTTAATTGGTCCCTACTATTGTTGAAGTATGAATTATAATGTTGCTTTGAATTATATTTTACTATCTTCCGCCCGCGACTTTGTCCGCGTGGCATAGTTACTTTAGGTTAACGCTAACTTTAACCCGCGTGATGATCGAAAAAAAAATCTTTCTCTTTCCTTTTCTTCCCTCTTTCTCCGCCTTTTCTCACTTTTTTTTAGCCTATGTCCGTCTTCAGGGTCCCAACTAACTCTGTACCACAATTTATCAAAATCCGTTTGGCCATTTAGGCGTAAAAACTTAACAAACAAACTAATCTAGAATGGTGCCGAGTTGATGGCAATAGGCTCACCCCTTTTTACAACGGACTGTTGTACTGTTTGTGTATGTGAGTTTAAATGTTTATAAACGCAACCACGATACAGGAAAAATTCCTAGTGTGGGGAAAAGTTAAAAAAAAAAAAAAAATTAAGTACCCATTATAAGAAACAGTTCTGCCTAACTCTTCGGATATTACAGGCGCGATGATATAGTAACATTAAACAGTGTAACACATAAGGAAAGCGTAAAAGGTTGTTCTACGTCATCATCTGTCTAGCCTTTTCCCAACTATGTTGGGGTCGGCTTCCAGTTTAATGGGATGCAGCTGAATATCAGTATTTTACATGGAGCGACTGCCTATCTGACCTCCACAACCCAGTTAGTACTGGGTAATACGATACCCCTTGGTAAGACTGGTTGTCAGACTTTCAGGACACTGACTACCTGTAACGACTGTCAAAGATCTACAAATGACAGCCGGGACCAACGGCTTAACGTGCTTTCCGAGGCAGGAAGGAAACTCTGTATGTAACGGGTAGTCACCCATCCACAGACCAACCTAGGCAAGTGCGGCTTAACCTAAAGATCGAACCGAGCGGCTGCTATTATTTAGCCACGAGCTCCTCCAAGAAAAGGTTGTTCTACGTATGTGCAATAAAAATCATCACAAAACAACAATATAAAGCAATTGTGTGCAACATCAAGATTCTTTGGAAGCCGTCAAAAAATTGGGCAATTCCTCAAGTAAAAAGATACATTGTGAGATACCAGTAAGCGTAAGAAGTGGATATTACAACAGCCAATATTCAACAGAACACGTGTTCGTCAACATATCACGTGTATGTTACTTTGATTTTACACACGCCAAGATATTAAGTAGATCTTGGCGTAGTGTGTGGGGTTAAAATCCGGGGTTGCGGGTTGTTTGACAGAGATACCGTGGCCCAAGAACATAAAGGGCAAAGGAAGGAACATGGGTGGGATTTGTCAGCAAAAGTGTGACACTCCCCTTCGCTCTGCCCAAGGCAGGGAAAGTTATTTAAGGGTTTTCTATCCGCAAAAAAGAGGGGATCTAAAAGGTCTACTTTAGCAGAATCATAATCCTAGTATTATTATAAATGCGAATAATTGTGAGGATGTATGGATGTTTGTTACTCTTTCACGTCAAAACGGCGAAACGGATCGTGGTGAAATTTGGCACAGAGGTAGATTATGGTCTGGAAAAACACATAGGATACTTTATTTTTCGATATGACGCTAGCGAAGCCGCGGGCACCAGCTAGTAGGATAATAAATCTTAAAATGGTCACGGACGCAGTTAATACTGTGAATTGTCACTTTGTGACTATTTTACGAATGATAACGTAATTCATATTACAAACCTACTAGCTGCGCCCCGCGGTTTCACTCGCGTGGTAATAGAATATACAATACATCTTTATGTTTTTTTTTAACGGTGCCCCCCACACTAGGATTTTTTCCTGTATCGTGGGTGCGTTTACAAACATATTTAACTCACATACACAAACAGCCAGACCCGAAACAACTACCTGTAGGTCATACAAATATTTGTTCCGTGCGGGAATCGAACCCGCGAAACGCAACGCAGCAGTCAAATCGCTCAGCCACTGCGTCAACCGTGCCGTCAATAATGAAATTGTGGAATTGTAGCCTATGTGATATTCTGATGTGTAAGCTATATTATTGTAAAGTTTCATTAACATCCATTCAGTAGTTTTGCGTGAAAGATCAAACATCCAAACAAACTTTCGTTTCGTCGTCGTTTTTTTTATTATATAGTAGGATTATGAATCTGCTAAAGAGATTTGCGCAGTGGCTGAATGTTTGGCTGCTCGCTGCATATCGCGGGTTCGATCCGCGCACGTAACAAACATTTGTATGTTCTACAGGTGGTTGATCACCGGATCAACTACCTGCAGGACATACAAACACACACATAAGCAATCGAAACCGTTTGACTGCTTATGTGTCTTTAAATGTTTGTGAGCGCATCTACAATACATACAGGAAAAATACCTAGTGAACTTGCAACCAAAACGGCCATAGCTTTTGACTGCGTAGACTTACGAGTGTTGATTTTTTCACAATTTCAAGGAGGTTTGTAATTTCGACTCGATACCTCTATGCGTTCCTGAGATAAAGGGCCGTGACAGACAGGAAGACGCACAACAAAATGGTCTGCTTTTTTGCTTTTGAGGTACAGGTACAAGTTAGTAATCATAAAAGCTAAGAGGTCATTGGTTTTACTTATCTATCTCACATTCGAGAAGATTACAGAGGACCTAGCTAGATTAGTGACAATCGATTCAAAACGTTTCGGAAGCTCATGTCAATTAAAAATTTTTGACACTTCGAATTTCGTTCTAAAATGTAAGAAATTGTCTCTTGTAAACGCAATAATGCAAAGTATCAAACTCGTTCATTGAAAGTCATCCTTACTAAAATTATAAAAGCGAAAGTGAGTTTGTTTGTTTGTTACGTCTTCACGCCTTAATGGCTAAACCGATTTTGATGAATTTTGGTACAGACATAGTTGGCACCCTGGAGACAGACATAGGCTATTTTTTAAAGTGAGACATGAGGGAGAAAGAGGGAAGAAAAGGGAAAACTTAGCTATACTATTACAATAAATAAGGCACAAGAGCAAAAACTACTGGTACCTGCAAATCAGGGAAGAGGAACTGCGTTACCCTGAATTTAACGCGAGCGAAGCCGCGGACAAAAGCTAGTTTAATATATTTTTGACATTACCATTATCGTTCTTAAATGTAAGAAATTGTCTCTTGTAGACGCAATAATGCAAAGTATCAAACTGGTTCATTAAAAGTCATAATATTATAAATATTTAGTCCAGTTCTTGTGGCAAACAAAAGATGGCCCCGAAATCGTTTGTCCGCTAGACCATAGAGAATATTAGTAATTTAAATTCTGGTTCTAATTATGACACCTAATTAAGCAAGGGGATCGCCTTGAAGTATGCATTGTATGAGTACGTGCGTATTGCCACGTCGACCATTTAATGTTAAGGACAGGATATCCTCTCTCTACCTCTAGGCTCAAGGAGCGTGGACTTGAGAACCCATATCATACTCATGGAGTTCCTTATACCCAACGGCTTAGTCGGGTCGGGTAAACATTTGGAAGGGTGCTGAATTGGTAATGTGTGCAGGTTCAACCAACAGCAAAACTAAATTAAAAACAAAATCACTGTTGCAGTTTGATAAAAAAGTCCTATAGGTATCTGATAAACGAAATGTCAAGTCTTATTCAAACTTATTATTTTTAGGAGAAGTTTTTGCGGGGAACCACAATACCAAGTATTTTTACGGTGGCTGCGCGGGGTCTTGGAAGATTGGCTGCGCAGCCTTTTGATGAGTGACCATACATGATATATCGTGTCGACGGCGCGTTCTTGTTCCACGCGCGTCTCAAAGAGATGTCAGTATAACAGAGAGGCCTGCCAGGGCCACTGCCTACCGGAGTTGCGGGTTGTTCGAAAAAGGCACAAAATAAGGGGCAAAAAAAGGAACATGTGTGGGTTTTAGTCGGTAAAAGTCTGACCCTCACCCTCCGCTCCGCCCAGAGCGGGGGAAGTTATTTAATGATTTATCATCCGCAAAAAAATACGTGATATATTGAGTTTTTGCTGTGTCTCAGATAACACATTAAACCGATATTCCTGGCTGTCACTAATAGATCTTTGACTGCGCTTGCAGGAAGTTTGTGGTCCGTCTGATAACCAGTCTTACCAAGGGGTACTGTATTACCAAGTACTAATGGGGTTGTGGAGGCAGTCACTCCATGTTAAGTACTGGTAGCAAGCTGTGTCCACAGCGGAAATATCGTCTTACATCTATACTTATAAAATTAATATTATAAAGAGGAAAAATTTGTTTGTTTAATTTTATAGAATTTACTCCAAAACTACTGGGCCGATTTCAATTTTTTTTTCACTAATAGGAAGCTACATTATTAGGAAGTAATATAGGCTATAGAACATCACGCTACTACCAACGGGAGCGGGGCAGCAACTGAAGACGCGGGTGAAACCGCGCGAAACAGCTAGTATGTAGTTGATAAAGAGCTAGGCAGAATATGAGTTACGTTGTTGGTTTCAGATTTGACGTGTGAAGGATATCAAAAACAATGATAGGATTAACAAAAAATAAACAGTTTCCGCCAAAAACATATATCAATAAAAATGCCGTATAAAATATGATTACGACAAAGCTAAAAAAAAGATTTGCTGAACTGGTTATGAATGACGCACTTGCCTCTAGACCTTCTGGTTCTGGACCTAAACAGGTTTCCACTTACGCACGTCGAATGTTTAAAGAACTAAGTGTATTCTTGATCAAAATATTTTGTTTTACATAGGCCTACTGGGCACTTATTAAACTTCGAGAAAAAGTGATTGTGCAAAGATTTTTTTTGTATTTTATTTTTATTTTAAAGGAGTCAATCAGAGCAGAATGCTATCTTTGCAGATGGCATTCTGCTCTGATTTGTCTATGGTAAAAAGCGTGCGTACGCCTCCGATTATGAGGGAGCTTGACCTGAGTATATCCTACTAATATTATAAATGCGAATGTTTGTGAGGATGTATGAATGGATGTATGGATGTTTGTTACTCTTCCACGTCAAAACGGCTAAACGAATCTTGATGAAATTTGGCACAGAGGTAGACTATGGTCTGGATTAACACATAGGATACTTTATTTTTCGATATCACGCGGGCGAAGCCTCGGGGGCCAGCTAGTTGTCTATATAGGACCTAGTTCAGCCGTAGCAGTTTGAACGAATGACCAGGATGTTTAAAATGGCCGTTTTAGCAAAATCATAATAGGATAATAATATGAATTACGTTAAAATTCGCAAAATGGTCACAAAATAACAATTGACGATATTAACTGCGTCTGTGCCCATTAAAAAAAATAGCTATCCGTTTTTTTTTAATCTTATTCCAGTGTGTATCTGCTCTGTCTCTTTCCCACACTAAAATGTCATTAAAATAATCCTGTTTTAAGACGTCATGGGATTTTTGGGACTCGCTTTTGGGCTGATTTTTGATTATCCTAAATCCGGCCAAGAGCGAGTAGTCAGACTGGCGCACCGGGGGTCCTGTACAAACTTGCGACATAAGCCCCGTTCCAATAAACAAAAACGAGTCGTTTTGCTTACGGATAGTAAGATTTTGACATAAGTCTCATAGAACTTATGTCAAAATACTACCATCCGTAAGCAAAACGAGTCGTTTTTGTTTATTGGAACGGGGCTATAAACAGCCATATCTTTTGACTACGTAGACTTAGGCGCGTCGCCTACACGACCAACAGTCGAGGCGCAGTCGGGGCGCGGGCGCGTTAGGCGCGTCACCCACACGACATTTGTAAAGAAAATCTCGTTGCGGCGTGCCTCTTATGTGCCTGCGCCTCAACTGCACCTCGACTGTTGATCTTGTGGGCGACGCGCCTAATGCGCCCGCGCCTCGACTGCGCCTCGACTGTCGGTCGTGTGGGTGACGCGCCTTAGATGATTGATTTGTAACAGCAGTAAAGGGACCATAGAGTTGAGAATATATGGTTTTAATTTCAACTTGATACTTCCACGCGTTCCCGAGATTAAGGGTCTTGACAGACAGATAAATAAAGAGACAGACATACAAACAACAAAGTGATCGAATAATGGTTCCGTGTTTCCTTTTTTGTGGTACGGAAAACTTAAAAAAAAACTTTGAAGACATTAACACTGATCTTATTTAATTTTCTCGTTTTGTAGATTTTCCTCAACAATTATGCCTTTTTCGGAACACTGTTTAAATTACTGACTTCCTTTACAACCAGTTTTGTCATTTTACGAAATTACTTCCTTCCTTAGACATGATAGTCAGAAACAAGAATAAAGATCTACATTTTGTGTAAAATTGCTCTTTAAACTACATTTTAGGTACCTACAGTCTTCAAACAAAAAAAAAACGGGCGAATCTCTACAGAACCCTCGGTGCGGGAGTCTGACTCGGTCTTGAGTCAGACTCCCGCATCGAGGGTTCTGTACAGATTCGCGACATAAACGGCCATATCTTTTGACAGCGTAGACTTTCACAGCTCCAAGGGACCACAGACTTGGGTTTATTGTTTTAATTTCAACTTGATACCTTCACGCGTTCCCGAGATAAATGGTCTTGACATACGGACAGACAGACAGATAGATAAACAGGTAGACGGACAACAAAGTGATCCAATAAAGGTTCCATTCAAGACGGCACAGTGGCTGAGCGATCAACTGCTGCGCTGCGTGTCGCGGGTTCTATTCCCGCACGGAACAAATATTTGTATGGCCTACAGATAGTTGTTCCGGGTCTGGCTGTTTGTGTATGTGATTTTCAATGTTTGTAAACGCCCTTACAATACAGGAGGAATTCCTAGTGTGGGGCAAGGTGTTTAAAAAAAAACCTTTTGAGGTCGGGGGCCCTAAAAACAGAGCGGAAAACATCATAAGGTAACAAGACAAACCTGAGAGATATTTTTAGAAGCCAAGTCAGATCCCCATGGACAGCATAAAACTCTGACACCAAATAAGCACTAACAAACGAAAAAAGAGAACTCTAGATCAAACTTGAATACAAACCGATTCCTTACTTAACAAAGGCTAGTTTCCTGCAGTCCTTGCCTCTACAATCATAACCAGCTTGACTGCTTTACTTAGACATGTTCTTATCTCTTTCTTGCACTTCAAATACGACAGGGACAGGAATAGGTAGATGTCAGATCTTGTAAAGAAGGGTGCTTTGACAGACTGGTTGCGTAAAGAGGAGTAAAGATGTCAAGGAGGAGTCGGATGGTCAGCTACCCATTCACTCAGCCTTCAGAGACCCGCGTCTTCGGTAACCGTTAATCGTCTCACGGCACCGGCGGCGTGGTATTAGACCAAGCTAACAGTCCTGTCATCTGCGATATTCGAAATCGCGTTATGGAACTCAAATTATGTTGGACGCCCTGTCTAACACAATTTGACCTATCATAGAGTGGTCATGACTGGAGCATTGTGACCTAATGGCGTCTAAGACCTGGGAATAAAGTCATCTAAGCTAGTCGTCCGGTGACTAGGTGGGCAGACGACATTGTTGCTATCGGTAAAAAGGAACGTGAAATATGGCAAAAAGGCTTATAAATATAAGCCCCCTTTTTGCCATATTTAGTGGATTATTTCAGGGTATGGATGATGATGTTTAAAGTAAACAAAGCTGCTGCTTAACCATGAGAAAGAGCATGAACATAACTTGTCTATCTTCACAGATGACCATGATCGGGCCGACGGACGTGGGGAAATACTGACGTCACATGTAATAAGCCAACAACTCGCAATAGGCAAGTAAACAGTGATTTACGTTGAAGGTCGGCGAGAATTGTGGGTGAGGCGATGTTCGTTGAAGGTTTTGGTTGAAATGAGAATTAGGAATCTGGTTATAAAGTAGCAGTGGATATCGTTAAAAGTTACCCTAACCTAAACCAACTAAATGACAAGAAGTAATGCCTGGACTTGTCAGAAAATTGCCAAATACATGTTGCCAAGTTTTACTCACACTGCCGGGGTTGTGGGTTGTTCGAAAGAGAAACATGTCCCGAACAAAATTTTCGCAAAAAAAAAAAAGCAATAAAGAAAACATGGCTGTCTGTCTTTCACCCTCTACATAATCTCCTAAGATTCTTTGTTAGTCTAAATACGCTAGTCAATATTTAACTAAGCAAAGATACAGAGTTCAAGTCCGGTTTTGTCGTACAATGTAGGTATTGCCTTATGAAATTAGTTATGATGATCTACAGTGACGCATTAGTTCCAAGAATAAAGAAAAAACCAGTATATTGGTAGCTAATGCAGCGTCACGATGATTAAGCAAGGTCTGAACTTGATCATTATAAACCTATAATCATTTTGAAGGAGGTTTTTTGATGATGTTCTGTAATTATACTTGAATTTAGATACATCATCAATGGTTTCAAGTCACAGGAAGTAATGGACGCAAATGAAAGTGTCAAAGTCGTTGCCAATTTTTGGGCTGGCTCAATTCAGATTGGCACATGCTAAGGAGAAGAATCGTCCGCGTCGTCGGTCGTGAACTTTTTTGAAACACTTAAGTGGGCAACTTAAGTGTTTCAAAAAAGTTGCTTGGGGCTCGCGCAACAAAGGTTTTTTTTCTGGTGTGAAATCATCAAATAACTTCCCCCGCCCTGGGCGGAGCGGGGGGGAGTGTCAGACTTGTACTGACTTGATACCTCAACACGTTCCCGAGATAATGAGTCTTGACAGACAGACAGACGGTCAACAAGGTGATCCTATAAGTAATTTATTCTACTAATATTTTACGACACCGTTGACGCAGTGGCTGAGCGATCGACTGCTGCGTTGCGTGTCGCAGTTTCGATCCCCGTACGGAACAAATATTTCTATGGTCTAAAGATGTTGTTCCGGGTTTGGCTGTTTGTGTGTGTGAGTTTAAATGTTTGTAAACGCACCCAAGATACAGGAGAAATTCCAAAAGTGGAGCAAAGTAAAAAAAACCTTTAAAAAAACGTATGAGAAACTCTTAAAAATCATGAAAGTCAATTGATTATCTCCTCCTTTTGCTATTCGCTTAAGAAGGTACACATATGCACCTATTAGTACCATACACAAACACCCAGAATCCCCAAAAAAACCTGCCTATCCGCTACAATAAAAACCAGAACAAAAAGCACACGACTGGCAATTCTTCCACAAGAATCGTATCTTCATCCCCTATATTTCCGACCCTTTTCAAAACTGTCAGCATTTCAGCTTCCCTACCCGTATGCAAAATAGAACTACAGATAAGGCCATGTACAGTGTACAGTTTTATACAAAACATTGACATTTGGCTGACAACCGAGATACCTTTGTGCGAAAAGTTATGAAACTACATATTTGTTTTGTAGTGCTAATATTACTAGACTTTGTCGTAGAGTCAAGGTTTCTGGCTTAAGCACCTTGACCTAAACAGATTCTATGAAGCTTAGCTGCTAGATATTTCCCTTGTTTAAGGTTGAACATGAAAAAAGGTTGAAAGGCAGACTGTCCTGGTTTGGGCATGTAATGAGGAAGAACACATTGCATGTGGCTAAACGACTGTTTTTAAGGAAACGACGGATTTATTGAGTGAGAATGATATTAAAGAAAATTGGAAAAGTGCGAGTAGTACTCGTACTTTTGACTGCGGAGACTTAGATAGAGGGTTGATGTTTTCACAGCACAAAGGGACTATAGATTTGAGTACATGGTTTTAATTTCAGCTCGATTTCTCCACGTGTTTCTGAGATAAAGGATTCTGACAGACAGACGGAAAACAAAGTGATAATAGGATAGGGTAGGAAGATAAGCTACAGCGGGTTGTTTAAAAAATTAGAGTGATTTAAAAAATCGCATTTATGACGTGGAGTTCCGTACAGTGCAAATACTTTACAATTATTGCATAGTACCTATTGGGCCTTCGGTCAACAAGTTGGTACATAATAAAACCTAGATTAATTTGAAGTGAAAAAACATACCAAACATAAATAACTATAAAACGTTCGGATATCAAGTGGGGCTTATAAAATACTAGCTTTTGCCCGCGGCTTCGTTCGCGTTAAATTTGGGGTAGCACAGTTCCCCTTTACTGATTTGCAGGTACCTGCTACCTATAGTTTTTGCCCTTGCGCCTTATTTATTGTAATAGCAATGCTAAGTTTTCCCTTTTCTTCCCTCTTTCTCCCTCAAATCTCTTAGCCTGTGTCCGTCTCCAGGGTCCCCAACTATCTCTGTACCTACCAAAATTCATCAAAATCGGTCTAGCCATTTAAGGCACCACCCCGACCAAAACGCCGTGCAAGCCGTTTTTGTACAGTTTTCTAGAGCTATCTACTTGTTATTTAAAACGAACTAAGTAACAAAAAAAATACATTAAATTTCTTTATAATCTTGATTCCATTATTGTGGATTTAGTTTTTATTTTTATTGAGTCATTATTTAGTAAATCTCCTTACAACAAAGCCCCCGAAATGAGAAAAAATATCAATAAAATGCATCTCCTCGTAAAGTAAACATTGTTTAATTTTGCTACTGACACTAATGGATACACAATTCTATAATGAACATTTTGGTGGAAATATTTTTTCCAAAAACCCAATACTTAATTTTATATAGATTTTATTCCGAAAAATTGGCATTATTCACTACTGCTCTCACTCGCTCACTCCTGCGCGGAAAAGAGGGAAGCGAATACTCAAGGTTATTTGCGTAGGGTACGGCCTTAAGCGTGAAGACGTAACAAACTCACTTTCGCTTTTAGAATATTAGTAAGGATTTAAGTGACAGTCGAAACACTTTCTGGTGACATAATTATTTTGTATTTTTCATTGTGACATAAGACTTTATAGTGCGAAGCTAACTGTTACTAGTTTTACATACATAGCTACTGAATATGACAGTTAAAGTTGTAGTTTTGACAAGGAAACATGGTTATATTCGCAAATACAAATATGACAAGACTTAATTCGAAATTTTGAATGGCGTAATATTGAAGAAATGTTAAGTAGTCACAAAATGTAACAGTCAACAGTCTACCCAAGTCGGATACGCAATAGTATTTTATGAGATTTAGGGTACATACAAAATATTATTTTTAGCAAAAAAATCATGCAGATTATAAAATAACAATTTTTTCAATTTATTTTAAACATAATTCCATTTAATTGTATTAAATTGTATTGTATATAATTTCATTTATGTTTGTATGTGGTTTTATTTATTTTGAGCAGTTTGGCAGGCATGTTGTACAACAACTCATAATGAATTATTCAATTCCATTAAGCATTAAGGCCTGTCTGCAATCTCCCAGGGGCCTTAGTCTGCTATTACAATGGTGTCAGAATGGTCGATCACTGATCGCATAATGGTTGATTTTGACAAGTTTAGTATGTAGTAGATGTCAAAATCAACCATTATGCGATCAGTGATCGACCATTCTGACACTATTGTAATAGCAGACTAAGGCCCCTGTTAGCAAGCCTGAGTACCAACAGGCGTCATGAGCTGATTTTAACAAAGCGAAACCATTCTTAAAACCAGCGTAATCAGCAATCTATTAACGAGATCACACATTTTATCACGTACGCATCTAAAATATATTTATTAATAACATGTCCGCTTACATTTAGGTTGATGAGTTTTGTCGTTAAATTTTTTATTGTTGTAACAATGGAAGACGTCGGGAGGCCATTTTGGAAACCGCTTTGTTACAAGTTACAAGTTGTAGTTGTAATATGTATTATAAAAGCGAAAGTGAGTTTGTTTGTTTGTTACGTCTTCACGTCTAAATGGCTAAACCGAATTTTAAGAATTTTGGTACAGAGATAGTTGGGACCCTGGAAACAGACATAGGCAAAGAGATTTGAAGGAGAAAGAGGGAAGAAAAGGGAAAACTTAGCATTGCTATAACAATAAATCGATGGACCACATTCGACGGAATAATCAGTGAAAATATATTTAAAAAAAATGTGGTAGAACTTAGAACCTCCTCTTTTTTCAGGTCGGTTAAAAATTTAGTAACTCGAGCGGGATTCTTATCTTTAGGTTCTGTTTCCCAAACCGGATGAACACTGAATTAATGAGACCACCAATTATTATTTCAATGCTACAAAATCAAAGTAATTACTGTGTTGTAAAACGTACTCATAACTAACAAGTTAACAATGTACTAATTACTTGATGTTAAACTTAGAATAATTAGTATGTAACTTTGTCACTAGTCAATAATAAACTCGAAGTGATATGCAAAGGAGATGTCAAGAGCATTATGATATTACTAGCAGGCGCCCGCGGCTTCGCCAGCGTGATATAGAAAAAAAAATATATCCTATGTGTTATTCCAGACTATAATCTACCTCTAAATGCCAAATTTCATCAAGATCCATTCAGCCGTTTTGACGTGAAAGAGTAACAAATATCCATACATACATCCTCACAAACATTCGCATTTATACTAAGTATGTATATTTATACTATGCGTATTATTCTTTAAATATCATCATCATCTGCCTAGCCTTTTCCTAACTATATTGGGCTTGGCTTATAGTGTCCGCTCCGTTGATGTCGTGGTCAAAAGCGCGACTTCTTCAGAATCTAGGATCCCTGTGCGGGTTCGTTCCCAGGTCGGGTAAAAAGTGTTATTGGGTTTTCCCATTAAGAATTTCACAGTAGCAGCCCGTAGTTTGGAAGTTGGCGGTAACATACCGTGACTCGGAAAGTTAAGCCGTTGGTCTTGCGCATGATCTCTCTCCGGTAGTGTCGGATTGGCGCGGATCACGCGGGCGTAGTCGCGGGCGCCAACTAGTCATATATTTACTAGGTTAAGTGTGCATAATATTTCATCCAATTCCACAAAAAGTAATCTCGCAATGATTCTTACTGATGATGTGACGACCGCGCAATCGCCGCGTCCCATGATTATTTTGTATGATGTAAAGTTTACCTGTGATTATCATGATGTAAACTGTATATCTGCAACTATTATGGAGGACTAGCTGGCGCCCGCAGCTTCGCCCGCTTCACCCGCATATTCTACCTCTGTGCCAAATTTCATCAAGATCGTTCAGCCGCTCTGAACGTGAAAAAGAGTAACAAACATCCATACATCTATCCATCAATCCTCACGAACATTCACATTTATAATATTAGTAAGATTATTATAATATCTTGAGTAAGAATTAACTCGTACCCCGACCGTTACTGAAGAATGCAGACATTTTAAATTTATTTTGTAACAAATGCAATGCGAACGCTGTAACAACAACATTGTAAGACCAAATGTTTTTAAAAGAGTAACCATGGAGTTTCTTGCCGGTTCTTCTCCATAGGTAACGGCCAACCCTGACGCGACGTCCTGCGTGAGCGATCTAGACGCGAACGCGAAGCGGCGCGGCGCGGCGCGAAAACAACAAACGGTCGAAACCTATTGAAGTGGCCTACGTGACCAAACGCACTTGGGATGCGGTGCGGAGCGGCGCGAAATGAAGCGAACGCGATCAGTTGGCTTGATATTTTCGCGCGAACTGGATGCGGTGTCGTCGTGTTTTTTTAATGATGTCGGAAATTGGAAGTTTTATAAATGCTATCCAAGAACGTCCCATATTATGGGAGGAATAAAAATTATCACAACCGGTTATTATCGTACCTCGAATGGAGGATTTGGCCAAACTAACTGGGACTACAATTAAGTACAACACATTTATTTATTAAGTATACAATATTAGTCCCACTTCTCCGCCGTACATACTTCTTGAGTATTTGATACTTAAGAAACGAATTTTCCAATAATATTTGTTTCCGTCCGTCCATAACAAATGCATAGTGCCCACTGAACGGCGGCGTCGTCGGTGGCGGCTGTGCGAGACGATTCGCGTGCACGTAGGACATAGCCGCCGCGTCGCACCGCATCGCATTGAATTCGCGTGTCACCGCTTCAAACTCGCGTTCGCTTTGAACCACCCACGCAGGACGTCGCGTTACCGTCTACTTTTTTATAAGTGCCCATGTAGACGCGAACTTAGTGAAATACAAATATTTTGATTTTGAACCCATTACTTACCGAGTTTCTTCCGTGCTTCAGAAAGTACGTTAAGACGTTGGTTCCGGCTGTCATTTATAGTTCTTTGACAGTCAGTGGTGTAAAGTCTGACAGCCAGTCTTATCAAGGAGTATCATATTACCCAGTAGGAACTGGGTTGTGGAGGTCAGATAGGCAGTCGATCTGGCTAAATACTGGTTTTAAGCTGCTTTTAGCTAGGTTGAAAACTGACGTGAACATAGTTCAGAAAGGTGGCCGGGCGTTTGAGGGACAGAACCTTAAACCAACCCAGCCGCCGCGGAAGACGCTCCGGGCGTCGGGCGCCGCGAGACGACTTCCGGCCACCGTAGATACGGGCCTGCGGACGGTGAGAAATGGTAAGCTCACCGTCCGTCCGTCTATTGACGACAGGCCGTGTCGACGGCGTGTTAGTGTTCCACGCGCGCCTCAAAGAGATGTCAGCAAAGCAGAGGGGCCTGCCAGAGCCACCGCCTGCCGGGGTTGCGGGTTATTCGAAAGAGAAACCGCGGCCCCGTAACGTAAAGGACAATGGAAGGAGCATGGGTGGGTTTTAGTCAGTACAAGTCTGACGCTCCCCCCGCTCCGCCCAGAGCGGGGGAAGTTATTTGATGATTTCCCACCCCAAAAAAAAACATTGTTAAAACAAGGCTAGGCAGATGATGAGGCGGATGGAACAGTGGAGAAGAACGTATTAAGGAAATATATGTCCTAGAACCAAGAAATTCTATATCCACCAACCGCTTAGCAACCAAGCTTATTATGAACTGTTATGTGTATAGATACTTGTGTTTATTATTTAAACAAGGGAGAGGTGATTGAATTGCAACAATGCAATCAATTGTGTATGTACTATTAATTATTTATGCAATGTTTTGTGTATATACTATATTTTGTTAGAGATCCTAAATAAACAATAATTACAAGAATAGATGTGACATCGACAGAAAGATACTAAACATTAAAAAATATTAATAGACCCTTCACGAAACCATCTATACATCCATTCTATACATCATACTTAGTAAATTTGTTGCAAGGAAACGCATTTTGAACGCTGAAAACAGACAAGAGGACTACCACCTTAAGGAAGAGCGCTGATGTCTGAGATACAGATATTTTTATCTAGTTCAGACACAGATGCCTTCAATATAGCATTAAGAAAATTATAAAATGTCCTGTTGTATCTGTTTAAATGCAACCAATGTTTATTATTTTTTATTATTATACTGGTATTGCCGCCCAATACCAGTAATTTACATGGAGCGACTGACTATGTATCCTCCACAACCCAGTTAGTACTTAGTAAGACTGGTTGTCAGACTTTCGGGCAACTGAAAACTACTCATGATTCGTATAATTAGTCAGATACGGCACTATTATTATGTATTTATTATTAATTTGACAGCACGGTTGGCGTAGTGGCTGAACGATTGACGGCTGCGATGCGTGTCGCGTGTTCGTTCCACGCAAACGAAACAGGCAAAAATCCTAGTGAGGGGCAAAGTTAAAAAAAAAATGCATACTAGCTAATACGAACGACGTCGTCTTGTGCAGATGAATATTTCCATCATCTTTACCAAAGGGTATTCTGTATACTTACTTCTCCCTAGCCTTTTCTCAACTATGTTGTTTTTTTTTGCTTCGGATGTGTAATCGTCAAATAACTTCCCCTGCTCCGGGTGAAGTGGGGGGAAGTGTCAGACATTTACTAACTAAACCCATCTAGAATCTAGGTTTTCTTTCGCCCTTAGTCATCCAGGGCCGCGGTATCTCCCTTGAAACCCATCTCAACTGTGTTGAGATCATTGCCAGGATAAAGGAATGTCCAAGCCACTGACTAGGTACCTCTAACGACTGTCAAAGATCTACATATGACAGCTGAGACCAACAGTTATACACGTGCTCTAAATCGGAATACCGCGACCGCGCGCATGGTGAAACCCACTCAAATACCGTAAAATACTACTGCTAATGACATGTGTGGTGATCTACTGGTTTCCAGCATTCCTGTAAATATCTGACCATCCTGTTATTAGTAGGCACCTTAAAACAGCGTTCCCGGTCGAACGGGAAACTAAAACAGTGTCAATGGCAATGTATGAATTCTTTTTTTTGCGGATGGGAAATCATGAAATAACTGCCCGAAAGTATGAAGGAGAAATAGTCGGCAATTTTACTTTTTGTTCTTCAGTAACAAGAATCATGGTCATTGGTCAGTATGGTCCTGTACTACGAATCCAATCCCACAAGCACACCGCTAATTTTCAGTGGTCATGCAGAAGAACATTTAGGCACGTTGGTCAATTAATATTAAGTGACCTCTCTAAATGTGGCAGAAAGCCATTCAAGCAGCAATTATTGAGCCGAAGATGTACTCAATATGAATCTCATTGTTTCTGACTCACCGTATGGTGTCGAAACTTAAAACAATGCAAGAAGGAGGGCCTATCACGAAGGCACGACTTAAATACGTGCACACAGAGTAGGGCAAATTGTTTATTTTGGAATAGTAGGTAACATTTACTTCATTCGAGGAGCTCGTGGCTAAATAATAGCAGCCGCTCAGGTCGATCTTTAGGTTAAGCCGCGCTTGCCTAGGTTGGTCTGTGGATGGGTGACCACCCGTTACATATCGAGTTTTCTCCGTGCCTCGGAAAGCACGTTAAGCTGTTGGTCCCGGCTGTCCGTTGTAGATCTTTGACAGCCATTACAGATAGTTAGTGTCCCGAAACTCTGACAACCAGTCTTACCAAGAGGTATCGTGTTACCCAGTACTAACTGGGTTATAGAGGTCAGATAGGCAGTCGCTCCATGTAAAATACTGGTATTCAGCTGCATCCGGTAAGACTGAAAGCCGACCCCTACATTGTTGAGAAAAGGCTAGGCAGATGATGAGAACATTTACTTCACGGCTGTATTCCTTAAAGGGGTTGGCAGTGTGTGCTCTTCTATATGCTGCCAGTTGTATGCTTGAATGAGCTTTGAATTAGGGGTCATACATCTGCCGGGGTTGTGGGTTGTTCAAAAGAGATACCGCAACTCCGGAACATAAAACGCAACAAAAGGAACATGGGTGGATTTTAGTTAGTAAAAGTCTGACAGTCCCCCCCGCTCCAGAGCGGGGGAAGTTACTTGATGGTTTCCCATCCGTAAAAAAAAGGTTTTAGTACACATTCGTCAGAAAATGTAGTCAATCCTCATTCTTATATTATTGACCAAATACCTATATTTACCGAATTAATTATGAATACAAAACTACACAAATATCAAAGTTAATTTTCATATTTCTTCTTACAAAGCCAACCGGTTAGCTCATATTAAAAACTTGCGAGTTAATTTATTTTTAATTTCTGTCGTAATCTTTGACGCTCAATAGCTAAGTTGGTGGTATTGCGTCCTAGAGGTCATGCGTTCGAATCTTTTCCTAATATGCAATATGTATTGGCGAGTCTTTCGAAAAAACTCATAATGATCTTCTAATGATTTTGAATCTGGTCGAAAATTATGATTGTCTGGTTTTTCTGGGAGTAATCATTCTAACAATTATAAAATTGAGTAGTTTTTGATATTACATCGCAATGATTGCGTAAACGATCATAATTATCATTAAGGTATATTGAAGGAATTTAATGTCTAGTCATTTGTATAAATGACGAGATTTGACGATTAACATAACAACGTCAGACATAAGCTGATTAAGGATTTTAAAAAAAACTTGATTATCATACATAATATGGAAGATTTCTAGACAACAATGATGTTAACCTTTTATTTTTTTCTCAATACTAATTAAATTCCCACACTAGTACTGCAAAAACTCACGTTTAAAATTCCAATCTTCGAAAACACAGGAACATTAACTTTAAAAAAATTAAAATAACTGCACAGCACAACACAAACACTTAAAAAAATCTTTATTCGTAATTTAAATTATTAAATTTCGCGTTCTATATTCAAAGAGTCCACACGTCCGAACTCTTCGAACGTTGGTATAACACTGAACTTGAAATAAAAATCGTATAACTCTTGCGCAGGTTTGCGCCTTGATCACCTTCAAGAAGTTCCTTTCAAAAGCCTACTTTTACGTCTACAACATAGAGTTCATAGTTACTTTTTGCTATGATTGCGTATAATCAGATGCTTGTCTTGTAAATTATATATTTTGCGGATTTTCCACTTAAAGCTTGGTCAATATACTGGATGCTCTTTGTTAAGACTTTGTCATGATTTTTTTTTAAATCCTGCTGGACTTTGATCCTCTACGACCTACGTTATTCACTATAATACTTATATTATAGTGAATAACGTAGGTCGTAGAGGATCAAAGTCCAGCTAGATTATCTTAATAATCTAGCTAGAATTATGGTAATTCCATTGAAGACGTATGTTCGCCAGATGCTTATGTTTCAGAAACATAGATTCAAATAAATTGGAATTTGAGTATATAAGTATAGAAGATATGCGGCGCTTTCCTCAAGTAAATTAGCTTACGGATGAGCTCATGATGACGATTTTAGCATCATCATAATTTCAGCTCAATTTGAGTTTCTTTTTTTTTTTCTTGTTGCCCCATACTAAGGATTACTCCTGTATGTGTGTATCGTGGCTGCGTTTACACATTTAAATTCACATACACAAACGGCCAGACCTGGAACTACTACTTTTCAATGAATGGCCTACCTTTAGAAATAGGGCCTTCCATTTGTAAATATTCAAATCTTTTTTCTTTTTTATTACTTACAGTACAGATGGCATGTTTTTTCTCATTCCTTTTCAAGATTCTTTTTTACCAATCCTTTGTAAATGAGTAGACATTGTAGGTCTTGTAAATTCCTAGAGGCTTGTTAGTTTTTGGGAACGTTTTATCTTATTTTACGTTTTGTATAGTAAGCAATGACTTAATGTCCGGCCTACGTTATCCTCTCATACTTAATTAATTACTAACGCTGTAAAGAACATTTTAAAATGAAATAATTTTAAATAAAAGAGTAATCATGTAGGTTCTTGCCGGTTCTTCTCCATAGGAAACGACCATCCGTCACCAAAAAAAGTGCCCATGTTAAGTAAATATTTTGATTAAAATGTTGCTCCACACTAGGATTTCTTCTGTATCGTGGGTGCCTTTTCAAACATTTAAACTCACATACACAAACAGCCAAACCCGGAACAATTGCCTGTAGTCCAAACATATATTTGTTTCATGCGAGAATCAACCCGCGACGTGCAGCGCAGCAGTCCATCGCTTCTGCCACTGCGCATAACCCGCTGTCTTTTTCGCGGATAGGAAATCATCAAATTACTTCCCCCACTCTGGACGAAACGAGGAAGTAAGACTTTTACTGACTAAAACCCACCCATTCTTTTTACTCTTTATGTTCCGGGGCCGCGGTATCTCTTTCGAACAACTCGCAACCCTGGGTGCCAAAATATGTAGTATTAGCTTTTACCCGCGGCTTTGCTCGCGTTAAATTCGGGGTAACACAGTCCCCCTTTCCTAATTTGCAGGTACCTGCTACCTGTAGTTTTTGCCCTTGCGCCTTAATTATTGTAATATTATAATGCTAAGTTTTCCCTTTTCTTCCCTCTTTCTCCCACATTTCTCACTTAAAAAAAATGTTCGTCTCCGGGGTCCTAACTATCTCTGTACCAAAATTCATCATAATCGGTTTAGCCATTTAGGCGTGAAGACGTAACAAACAAACTCACTTTCGCTTTTATAGTATTAGTAAGGATTCGTCCAGGGCCCAACAAACTCACGGTCCGCCTCTGTAATTAGGCACCAGCCTATTGCTATCCAAACAACAGGCCGCTATCTTTTGTAGGACAGTCCTTCTATTCTGTTACGCTCAATTGCCATGAAAATAAAGCTAAATCTCACATACTAGTTGCCATTGCGCAATCCAAGCATTGCCTACCTTGGAATCTTACCTAGCTAAGCCAAATCTGCGAAACTAGACTACGTGATCCTTTTATAGGTAAATTTATTTCTGCAACGCCCACGACCTCTGGCAGCACGACTTGCGATCAGACTTACATCAAGATAAACGGGTATGAATCACTTATTTCTTCCTAATGCTTAATGATGTTTATTCTATAAACTGCTCTCTATTAACAAATACTTTAATGCTGGTTGCAGGCCAAGAGCTACTGGGGTTGCGGGTTGTTCGAAAGAGATATCGCGGCCCCGGAACATAAAGGGCAAAAGAAGGAAAATGGGTGGGTTTTAGCCAGTACAATTCTGACACTACCCCCCGCTCCGTCAGAGAGGGGGAAGTTATTTGATGGTTTCCCATCCAAAAAAAACCTCTTTCGAACAACCTGCAGCCCCACAGAACCATACTGATTTCATTGGACCCGTCCAGTCAGTACAATTTTGAGTAATCGAATCGAAGTCACAACACAATAGTCGTTAACTCGTGTAGCTTGTGGCCAAGGCGTAATACATTATAGGATGCCACCCACCTAACCTAACCCAGTTATCCATTCTTGGAGATCCTTGCAGGCTGGTTAGTCTTGACGAAAGCCAAGTAGAGCACCTTTGGACAAAGTATATCTTGAGTCAGGCATGTCAAGGTCACTGCGGGGATGATTGTGTAGAACGCAATTGTGTCCCCGCACCCCAGTCAGAAGTGACGAGAAGGAACACCGTGTGGTTTTAGTCAGTAGGAGTCTGATAGACCCCTACGCCGTTCCATGGAAAAGAAGAAGAAAAAAGAACATGTCAAGGTGTTGTATGGCAAATTGACAACATAACGCCGACACCATTGGCGCAGTAGCTCAGCGATCGACCGCTGTGCTGCAACAGATAGGCTACAATTCATAATTTTACTACCTACTAATTAAAACATTATAAACGCGAAAGTTTCTATGGATGGATGTATGGATGTTTGTTACTCTTTCACGCAAAAACTACTGAAATTTTAACTAGTAAAATGTGTTATAAACTAAAATTATTAAATTAAACTAAACTTATAAATAAATTAAAAACTACTGAATGGATTTTAATGAAACTTTACAATAATAAAGTTAATAGATACATCAGAAAAACACATAGGCTACATTTCATTAAGATATATTGTATACTAGTTGGTTACGCGTGGCATAGTTACTTTGGGCTAACACTAACTTGAACCCGCGTGATGAACCAAAAAAAATCTTTTTCTCCCCTTTTCTTCCCTCTTTATCCCCTTTTTCTCACTTTTTTTAGCCTATGTCTGTCTCCAGGGTCCCAACTATCTCTGTACCAATATTCATTAAAATCGGTTTGGCCATTGAGGCGTGAAGACGTCATAAACAAACAAACTCACTTTCGCTTGTATAGTATTTGTAAGGATTCCACGCGAGTGAAACCGCGGGGCGTAGCTAGCTAAACACACTTAGCTTACACACCTACATAATTAGAACAAACATATTATCAAACGTGATGTATATAAAAATCTAATAAATATAAATACGTGTTTATTCCGCGATGTCGCAAGGTTGCAATAAACATCTTATTTCCGCATACACTTAATCGAGTTTTTATTCCGATGTTCTTATTGAGGTTTGGTTCAAATACTTTGAACTCTTGGCTGAAGGTGATTAACTTGTTACTTGGCGTAATCATCATTTAGAGTAATCTGCAAGGTTTCTGAACAAATTTAGGTCTGGATTTGTCGTTGGTCATAACGTACTGGGTTGGATTCCTACGTTGGGCAAAGTGCTATTAGGTTTTCGCATTAGAATGCTCATAGTAGCAGCCACGGAATTTTTATTTTTAGTAGTTTTTATTTTTAGCAGTCGACGACTAAACGACAAGACGAGGACGAGGCTCTAGAACCTCATCCTCTATCATAATTAAAGGACTTAAACGACGATATGAAAGTGTTCCCCCAGGCTTACACCTCTGCTCTAACCCTTTTTATGCGAATGGGATATCATCAAATAACTTCCCCCGCTCTGGGTGGATCGACGGGAGTGTCAGACTTTTCTGGCTTAAACCCATCCATGTTCCTTCTTTTGCCCTTCATGTTCTGGGGCTGCGGTATCTCTTTCGAACAACCCGCAACCCTGGCAGGCACTGGTGGCACCAACTACGCGATGAAAAAAGAATATGAACATTCTCACAAAGTTGAACACATCGATTTATTTTTAGAACATGTTTGACCCCGCCCCTGCCGCACAGGTTTTTTTTAACCAAGGTTGACAGCAATTAATATTGATTAACATGTTAGATTCGAGGTTACAATATGTCCCCTATAAAAATAGGTAAATAACACCAGATGATCTGAAAGACGCGGTATCACAAAAAAACGGCCAACTTGCGACATAAACGACCATTATGTCTTGACTGCGTAGACTAAGGGGGTTGATTTTACAGCTACAAGGAACCACAGACTTGAGTATACGGTTTTAAATTTAACTCGATACCTTCAAGCAGTCTCGAGATAAAGGGTCTTGACAGCCGAGCAACAAAGTGATCCTATAGGTTCCGCTTTTTCCTTATAAGGTACGGAACGCTAAAACTGAAAATTTAATTTGTATGTCATCTGTAAGCTTAAAGAAATACACATCCAATGAACTAACCTAAATAAAAACCAACAAAATCAATCTATAGAGTAAAGACAAACAATATTTACAAAGCTTCCATCTTCTCGAACCATCTTTCCTTGTAATACCGCTTTAACTATGTATGTAACTATGTTATGAAGTAAATTTATTGGTAATCTGTGGCATCTGGTAAGATTGGAAACTGTCAGGAAAAGACCAGACTGATGACGGGCATAGTATCTAGGATTCAATTACCAGCTCAGAAAGAGGATGGATGATAATCACTACATAGTATAAAACAAAGTCGCTTTCTCTGTCCCTATGTCCCTTTGTATGCTTAAATCTTTGAAACTACGCAACGGATTTTTATGCGGTTTTTTTTAATAGATAGAGTGATTCAAGAGGAAGGTTTATATGTATGATGCTTTACGCTGTGACTCTTAGGAGGTGAGCAGCGGGTGAAACCGCTGGGCGGGTCACTAGTTATATCGTATATATAGATCTAATCTGGGATAACTCAAAAAAGGTAATTTTCCAGGAGACGAATATAACAGTTAACTCTTTGTATACTTAGAAAGTTATTTACATTAAATTTATTTTAGATCACAAATAGGTTGAAATATTTCACTGCTTGTAAATTCTGTTATGTTAGATAGTTGCGCATGATCACCAAGCATTCGAATACAAGGGTTTCTTACGAATTTTGATAGTTATCTCTGTTTAGAGCTAGGTGTGCGATATAATACTTGTTGTTTTTTCAGTGAATATATCTCAGTAACAACCCGGAATCTAGAATCTTGATGGCAATAGTAGGTATAGTATATTGTTATTCGTCTGTCTGTCTGTCTGTCAAGACCCTTTATCTCAGGAATTGTTGCGAGTTGTTCGGAGGAGATACCGCGACCTCGGAACACAAAGAGCATAAAAAAAGAACATGGATGGGTTTTAGTCAGTACAAGTCTGACACTCACCCCCGCTCCGCCCAGAGCGGGGGAAGTTATTTGATGATTTCCCATTATAGAAAGGGAGGTATTTAAAGTAAAATTTTAACATTAAAAACTTGAATAAATAAGAAAAAATGTGAAAATGTTGGAATTTTGACCTCCAATATCTTTGAATCTAGAAGGTTCCTACTTCCTAGGTCTAGAACAAAAAAATATTCTCTATGGTGGAAGACATGTGCCTTTCGGCTACGATAGAGGTAGGTACATACTTGTATACTCTTCATTTTAGAAAAAAAATATATTCTCTTTATCTGTGGGTCTGTAGCGTATCAGTGTTCGGGGTAGACCCGTTTTCCGGTCAAGTAGGTAAAATGCTGATTTCACGATAAAGTAATGAATCATTTTTGTAAATGTATATAGGGGTTTCTTATATACTCAATGTCATTCAAGGATGCAATCTCATTAAATAAGATGCGCTGAAGAGCACGAATCACATAAATAACTCCAATAAGGTAATTTAAATATGTGCAAGATATACCGCTTCTATTGAACCTCAGAGAAAACTGACAATCTTATGGCGCTAGCATAGCTTGTATCGTCATTGGTTGAAAATCTGACAGTGTAATTTTATATTTCATAATAGCTTAATCTCATTGGTCGAATTTGAACTATGCTATGGACACGCCATTTACAATCAACTTTCACCAAACTTTTTTTTTGTGGATAATGTGGGAAATCTTCAGATACATCTACGGGGGAGGGGGGGTGCAGTAGCTTTATTTTTCCCATCCGGGGGGGGTGTCAAACTTTTACTGACTGGCTTTGACCAGCCTTCCCCGTTGTCAACTTATTTTTAACAGTTATCTATTTTGGAGTTATTCATAATAAACTACAAAACGAACCTAACACAACTTTGCAAAAGAAAAACTTATCGTGTTAAACAAGGGTTAGGGACAGGTGCTCCAAACAACAACAAGAGCCTATTGCCATCAACCGGGCACAAATCCAGACCTCGTGGCTTTTTCCATTGGGATTTGCTAAAAAAATCCCAATGGAAAAATCCAATATCATTTTTCCGACCCGGGAATCGAACCCAGGGCCTCTGGCTCAGCAGTCGTGTTTGCAACCATTGGACCAAAGAAAATCATGGAATTTATTGACAATTTAAAAATAAGATTCTTACTACACCAATTTTTTGGTTTTCAAACTGCCTGATAAAACCATAAATTACTTTTTTTTTCATTTAATACTACAGTTTTATCACGTTCATATGATTAATAGTATTGTAGGCGAGCTATGCCCTTTGCCCTTGTATAAGGCATACCCGGGCCTCCACCTAAACTAAGAAATAACACAAAAATAACAATTCAATGAAAAACTACTTTCGTTAAACAACGCCATCTATTATAAAAAGCAAGAACTAATTAAATAAGTTGACAGCAAGGAGATCGTGATGGCAAAAAGGTTGTGGTTGTTAGAGCAGTTTATTTTAACGCCATCTGTCTTCAACACATCAAACTAAGTTGTAAAGAGACTGTGAAACCGTATGATGTGATGACGAGTTGGAGCCTCGATGCCGTAATTGTACGTCCAAAATACGACAGATGGCAGTGAGTGTTTTAAAACATCCAGGCTTATATTCGGCATTTCTCAAAATAACTTCTAAAATATTAATGGCACATACCAAATCTTTAAGCATAAAATGGATATTCCCAGCTTAGGTACTTGCCCTTTCCAGTTATTTGCACCCCCTAGAATCCCACGTGGTAACATCACTCCTCTTTGAACAGCTTTTAAAAGAACGGTTTTCGTAGCCGATTCACCTATTTCAAGAATGTGTAAGACTGTAATTGGCTTTTTTTTTCAGATGGTAAATTATGGAATTACTTCTACCGCTCTGGGTGCTGGAGCTGGAGGGAGTGTCAGACTTGAACTGACTAAAACCCATCGATGTTCCTTTGTGTTCCGAAGTCGCGGTATCTCTTTCGAACAACCCACAACAATTCCCGAGATAAAGGGTCTTGGCAGACAGGCGGACAACAGAGTGATCCGATAAGGGATCCGTTTTTTACTTTTGAGGTTTTTATATTTTATTCAAAAACAACGTTAAACAATAGTATTGTCTTTGGGTGGGGAAGGAATTCAGAGAAATTAGAAGGTCACGATAGAGTGGTTTGAATTTTTAATTTACCTGTTTTTCAAGTTTAGCTAAACACCTGCCTTTGGCGAGCTGGGGTACAAAAATGACCACTATGGCAGAATCGAACGATATTATATAAATTACGTTAAAATTCTTATAATGATCACAGACTGTTGATATTGTGAATTTTCACTTTGTGACCATTTTGATTTATTTTTTGGTAACTTAATTCATATTATTGACCTATTATGGTTTTGTTTAAGCGAACATTTTAGACACCCTGGTTTTTTTGTTTATTTCAACAACTTTTGTTCATGATATTTAAAAAAAGAAAACAGAAAATATCTTGGTTTTTTTACACTAACTTTTCCTGTCATCATCATTTTCCTGCCCGTGTCGCATTCTATTTGGGGTCGGCGCAACACGTTTTCTTCTTCCATTCTCCCTTATCAGACGTCACGGCATCATTTACTCCTTTCTCCTTCATATCATTCCTTACACAATCCATCCATCTTTTCTTTGGCTTTCCTCTAGCTCAAAGCATTTATTTCAATTAGACCATTACAGGCACTTTTGAATGTCATAAAAACAAGAACAAAAAAATGATGCTGCTACAGTCCCGGTCACAAGGCATAATAACTTGTGAAAGTACTGTAGTTGCCCATTCCAAAGCGTTGATCTCTATGGAGAAGAATGGGCAAGAAACTCCATGGACACTCTTTTAAATTATAATATTTTTACAAAATCATATTTACATCATTCGTGTTGAGATTATACAAATATGTGAGAACGATGTAGAAAGACGTGCACAGTAAGAACGTCCAGAGTAAATAAAAAGCAAAATTCAATTTAAAATCTAAATAAGTTAAAAAATGACCGTGGTAGTTAAAAAATGACCAGTCCCAACTGACAGCGCCCGTTCACGAACATGACGTATGGATCAGCCCCATTCAGCTCGACCATTTTTAAGGGAGCTAAATGACCCGACACACCCGCCACTATCAGCGAGACATTTAAGTGAGCATGACACTATTAACCACCAGGGCTTCGTCAAGTCAATGATAATACATGGCACTCACATATGGGCTTAATAATTATACAATACTAGCTTTCGCCCGCGGCTTCGCTCGCGTTAAATTCGGTATAACACACCAAGCAGACCTGTAGTTTTTGCTCTTGCGCCTGATTGATTTGTTATAGCAACGCTAAGTTTTCCCTTTTCTTCCCTCGTTCTCCCTCATATCCCACTCTTTTTTAATAAAAAATAGCCTATGTCCGTCTCCTGGTTCCCAACTATCTCTGTACCAAAATTCATCAAAATCGGTTCAGCCATTAAAGCGTGAAGAGGTAACAAACAAACAAACAAACAAACTCACTTTCGCTTTTATAATATTAGTAAGGACTAGAGAATTGATTCTATACATTGCAAAGATAGTCTTACAATCTTCTGCAGCTTCCACTATAACTTCGGATACTATCAATGAGTTTACCCCTATGCTTGAGGAGCAGGACCAGCATTGAGCCAAGCATTTTTATCATCAATATAATCCCCCAACTTATAATATGCTTGCCTACATAGTGTGCGTTTAATACAAGATTTAAATTTCGTTTCATTCAGTTGAAGAATGTGGGGAGGTATTTTATTGTAGCATTTCAAACAGTACCCCATGAAAGATGAGTCTACTTTAGCTAACCTGAAACCCGGCTGAACCAATTGGTCCCTATTTCTAGTATTATACTTGTGTCTATCACCTCGTTTACCAAATAGATGCAATTTTTTTCTGACGTACATGATGTTTTCATAGATATATTGACAAGGTACTGTCATGATGTTAATTTCCTTAAAACTGTTCTCTTAGAGAATCTCGCCTACGTAGATTATAAATGGCTCTAATGGCTCTTTTCTGCAGAATAAATACAGACTCGATGTCTGCAGCCCGTCCCCAAAGTAAAATGCCGTATGACATTATACTATGAAAATAACTAAAATAGACTAGCCTCGCGGTATCTACATCAGTAAACTGACGGATTTTTCTGACAGCATATGCTGCTGAACTAAGCCGTCCTGCAAGAGATGTTATATGCGGACCCCATTGTAACCTTGAATCGAGCGTTATCCCCAGGAAAACAGTTTTATTGACGAATTCTAGTTTTTCTTGATTCAATACTATGTCACAATCACTACTTTTGACGTTTGGCAGAGCAAATCTTATGCACTTCGTTTTTTTACCATTTAATACCAAATTATTGGCGGTGAACCAATCATTTACCTGTAATAGGGCGTTATTTAAGTCGTCTAGATTTGTGGCACGTCTATTTATCTTAAATATTAAAGAAGTATCGTCAGCAAACAACACCATTTGTGGTTGGTTTTTAAATAAATGGGGTAGATCATTAATATATACTAAAAAGAGGAAGGGACCTAATATCGATCCTTGTGGTACACCCATCTTTACATTTAAACCCATTGAACTGACACCATTTATTTGCACTTGCTGCTGTCTATCATTTAAATATGATTTTACTAAACTAAGCGCAAGTTTTCCTAGGCCGTAATGTTCAAGTTTCAAGAGTAGGGTTTCGTGGCTAACACAATCAAACGCTTTTGAAAGGTCACAAAAGATTCCTATGGCATCCTGTGCCTCTTCCCACGCAGTAAATATGTGTTTTAACAAGGTAACACCAGCGTCAGTCGTACAACGTCCTTTGGTGAAACCATACTGTTTTTCATGTAAGATCTTATTGGTGTTAAAGTGGTTGAGCATTTGATTAAGCATTACCTTTTCAAACACCTTGCTGAAAACCGGCAAAACGGATACGGGTCTATAGTTATTGGTGTCTTTACTATCCCCAGATTTGAAAAGGGGTATAACTTTACTGTATTTCATAAGGTCCGGAAAAACTCCTTGGTCCACATACAAATTGAATATTATGGCTAAGTACGGTGCTATTGTCTCAATAATAGCTTGACAAACTTTAATAGACATTCCCCAAAGATCTTCGGTTAATTTGATTTTGATTTGCTTGAAAGCTTTAATGACTGCAGTGGGGTTAATATGCTTAAATTGAAACTCAACCGGACATGGTGAAACGTTTGCTCTTAATAAATCAATGGAAAGCAAGGGTGAAGAATTTAATGTTTCAGTTTAATGTTTCAGCTCTCCGTCCTTCAACATTCAGATCCTATCGCTCTTTTAATCACATGTGCTTCGTCCCTCCTCTTTACATACCCGTACCAAGACAAACGACTCCCTTTAATTTTTTCTGTAACAGGCGCAACTTTAAAATTTTTCATTCACCTTTTTCATACCTACCAACTTTTGACCAAGTACAATGATATATTCTTAACATTAGATTACAGCGCAACAACAACTGACAGGTACCACATGCATTATCTTTAAATTACAATAATAAGCTAATTTAAATATGAATAAGCGCCAATCCTTACTATCCTTACTAATACTATAAAATATAAGTGAGTTTGTTTGTTGGTTTGTTACGTCTTCACGCATAATGGCCAAACCGATTTTGATGAATTTTGGAACAGAGATAGATGAAACCCTGAAGATGGACATAAGCAATTTTTTTAAGTGAGAATATGGGGAGAAAGAGGGAACAAAAGGAGAGAGAAAGATATATTTTTTGATTATCACGCGAGTTAAAGTTAGCGTTAGCCCAAAGTAACTATGCCACGCGGACGAAGTCGCGGGTGGAAGCTAGTAATAAAAAAATCTTTATTACAGACCATGCGTCAATAATTATTTTTATAAAATTCATCTAACATGAGCAAAAATAAATTTTCTTATAATATTTGAGGCCTGCTTGTCTGCAATAGGTAACCTAGAGGATGCTGTTAGTGCTACCCCGCCCGGCTTTACAACGATGCGAGCCGCTTGCGCACTATGGCATGGAAGCCACTACACTACACGACACTACCTCTGTACCAAATTCATCAAAATCGGTTTTGCCATTTAGGCGTAAAGACGTAACAAACAAACTCACTTTCGGATTATCCTATTTGATGATGATGTGTTTCTGAAACTATAATTTTAGACTACCATGTTACTTGCTAGTGTTGATAAAACAGCAAGTGGCTAAATAATAGCAGCCACTTGGTTCGCCTTTAGGTTAAGCCGCCCTTGCCTAGGTTAGTCTATGGATGGGTGACCACCCGTTACATACCGAGTTTCCTCCGTGCCTCGGAAAGCATATTAAGCTGTTGGTCCCGCCCGGCTGTCATTTGTAGATCTTTGACAGTCGTTACAGATAGTTAGTGTTTAACAACCAAGGGGTATCGTATTACCCTGTACTAACTGGGATGTGGAGGTCAGTTAGGCAGTCGAGCCATGTAAAATACTGGTATTCAGCTGCATCCGGTTAGACTGGAAGCCGACCCCAACATACTTGGGAAAAGGCTAGGCAGATGATGAGTTGTGATTAAATTAATTATACAGAACTAGCTTTTCCCGCGGCTTCGCTCGCGTTAAATTCGGGGTAACACCCCTTTCCTGATTTACAGGTACCTGCTACCTGTAGTTTTTGCCCTTGTGCCTTATTTATTGTAAAAGCAATGCTAAGTAAGCTCAATGCTGGTCCTGCTCCTCAAGCTTAGGGGTAAACTCATTGATAAGTATCCGAAGCTATAGTGGAAGCTGCAGAAGATTGTAAGACTATCTTTGCAATGTATAGAATCAATTCTCTAGTATTGTATAATTATTAAGCCCATATGTGAGTGCTATGTATTATCATTGACTTGACGAAGCCCTGGTGGTTAATAGTGTCATGCTCACTTAAATGTCTCGCTGATAGTGGCGGGTGTGTCGGGTCATTTAGCTCCCTTCAAAATGGTCGAGCTGAATGGGGCTGATCCATACGTCATGTTCGTGAACGGGCGCTGTCAGTTGGGACTGGTCATTTTTTAACTACCACGGTCATTTTTTTTAACTTATTTAGATTTTAAATTGAATTTTGCTTTTTATTTACTCTGGACGCTCTTACTGTGCACGTCTTTCTACATCGTTCTCACATATTTGTATAATCTCAACACGAATGATGTAAATACGATTTTGTAAAAATATTATAATTTAAAAGAGTGTCCATGGAGTTTCTTGCCCATTCTTCTCCATAGAGATCAACGCTTTGGAATGGGCAACTACAGTACTTTCACAAGTTATTATGCCTTGTGACCGGGATTGTAGCAGCATCATTTTTTTGTTCTTGTTTTTTTTGACATTCAAAAGTGCCTGTAATGGTCTAATTGAAATAAATGCTTTGAGTTTGCTTTGAGTTAAGTTTTCCCTTTTCTTCCCTCTTTCTCCCTCATATCTCATTTTTTTAAAGAAATATACTATGTCCGTCTCCAGGGTCAGAACTATATCTGTATCAAAATTCATCAAAATCGGTTTAGCCATTTAGGCGTGAAGACGTAACAAACAAACAAACTCACTTTCGATTTTATAATATTAGTAAGGATAATGCGTCTGCCGGGGTTAAGGCTAAGTTATTTAAACAATTCAATACCAGCGTAGTTAAGTATAAATTAAAAATACCAACAATAAATGTCAAACGAAACGACTCGTGATTACGGAAGTTTAAATTTCATCAGACTATTGCAAAAATATAATTATATAATGCCCACTGTACGGCGGTTATAGTAGACTTCGTGTACGACTTTTATGCGTAAGTACAACTAGGTAGGCGGTGACTTGACAGGTTTTCATAATTCTTGATTTACATTTTTCTAATGGCTTTAGAGGAGGCCTTTGCTAAAAGGCACCCAGTGTGCCTTTGAGGTCTCAAATTATGTCTCTCAACTCTAATTTGAGACCTCAACAATGCTTAACCTTACAAATATTATAAAAGCGAAAGTGAGTTTGTTTGTTACGTCTTCACGCCTCAATGGCTAAACCGATTTTGATGAATTTTGGTACAGAGATAGTTGGGACCCTGAACACGGACATAGGCTAAAAAAAGGTAGGAAAAGTGGGAGAAAGAGGGACGAGAAAGATATTTGTTATTCGATTATGTTAGCTTAGGTTAAAGTTAGCGCTAGCCCAAAGTAAATATGCCACGCAGACGAATTTGAAGGAGGGAAGCAAAGGGAAGAGAAAGATATTTTTTTTCGATCATAGCCTAAATTAACTATGCCACGCGAACGAAGTCACGGGTGGAAGCTAGTCATCAAATAAGCAGCAAAAAAGCAGTATCACACTTGTACTGACTAAACCCACCCATGTTCCTCCATTTGCCCTTGGCATCAAGGTCAAGGTACCTAAGACTACTAATGCTATGTGCATTCATTTATTTCGCATAAAACTAATATATTTCATTGGCAAAGCATAACTAATAATAGTTAAGTCCTGTACAAGGACAATACATAAATGCGCAAATAAAGATGTATTGCAAAATTCATGAAGATTTTTCTTCTAAAATCATCTGCCTAGCCTTGTCAATACTATGAATGTTGGGGTCGGCTTCCAGTCTAACCGGATGCAGATGATTACCAGTATTTTGCACTAGCCCGTGGCTTCGCCCGCATGATATTGATTGTGTTATTCCAGACTATAATCTACCTCTGTGCGAAATTTCATCAAGATCCGTTCAGCCGTTTTGACGTGAAAGAGTAACAAACATCCATCCTCATAAACATTCGCATTATTAATATTATAATATAGTAGGATAGGATAGGATAGTAGGATCATTGTGCCGATAGTAGTTACGGTCAATGGCCTGATGGCCAAGAGCCTCAACGACCATCTCTCTAAGGTCTCCTTAGGCGGTTGGATCAAGGGCCTGTGTTGATTGGGCCCCCATTGTGATTAAGGTTCCTGTCTCTGGAGCCCTGACCACCGGTATCTTGGATTCGCTCCCGATACCGGCGCATCACGATTCACGGAGTATTATTATTATTTTTTTTAAATATAGTATAATAAAAACGAGAAGAAAAGTTAATAAAGTATTTACGTGACTTTACTTTTTAACGTCATACATTTTCATCGCGTTTTTTTTTCAGTGTTTAGACTGAGTGACTCGCTGGACTAATGGTTCGAAGCGTCATTGCTGAGCATGAGGTACTGGGTTCGAATTCCAGGTCGGGCATTTTTGGTAAGTTATTTCATCAGGAATTTCTTGGGAGTCTGGATTTGTGCCCTGAAAACCCTTTATTATTTATATGTAATTATAAATGTACCTATATTATTTTTAAACCTACCTATTAAACTTTTATACAAAAAAAATAAAATAATTGCAGTATTAATTTTGTAAAATAACGTAATTGCCATTAATCAATTCTTTGTTTTTCTTGCACGGACGGACGAACCTTTGATCTGAACGCAACGTGGGTCGAAATTCATAAAATGGTTAAAAAAACATTTCTACAAGTCAAATAGGTTATAGGTAATCTTGGCACTTGAAAATAACAACTTTAACACAGCAAAAACAAACCGGTCAAGTGTGAGTTGGACTCGCACACGACCGATTCCGTACCACTTTACTTAATTGTATTTATTACCATTCTTAAAAAATAGTAAATACGGTAAAGTTCGGATAGATACCACGCTTATTTGTAGAAATAATTGTTTATCTCCCATTGTATTGTATAACGGGCTGGTGTCCGCAACTCCACGTCTGAGTTATTTATTATTAGTATTGAGTTAAAAATATATATTCAAAATATTTGATTTGTAAAACTGGCAAGTAGGTTCTTTGTTTTTTTAATCAAGAAATTCATAAAAAGTTAAAATATAATCTTTTCAATCTAAGTTTCTTTGATATTTCTAGACTAGTAAAAGGTTTTCTTTTGCAGACCTCTACTTTTATTATTTATTTATTTATGTAGGTACATAAAACATTATGAAAAATAAAAATACATACAGACAAAAGAGCACAAAGGTACTGCTTATATCATAAAGAAATCTCTTCAAGCAGAGCTGCGATAGGACAGATGGAAAAAACAACACGTAGACACAGTGTGTAAAAATATCAACTTAAGCACTGACTTAAATAAACAAAACTTTATCAATATAGAAAAAACTTACATACTTACTAATAAAAATAATTATATGTATTAATAAATAACGTTTAGAATAGACGACCCATTGAGGAACAGGGCATATATATTCCAATAAATCTTGGATCGCACGGTCGCACCTTGCCCATGCAATCACACAGAGCCAGGTTGCGAGTGGGACGTACGCACCGAGGGTTTCATACAAACTAGCGACATAAACAGCCATATCTTTTGACTGCGTAGACTAAGACAGTTGTTTTTTCACAGCTCTAAGGAACCACAAACTTGAGTAGGTATAGTTTTAATTTCACTCGATACTTCCACGCGTCCCTAAGATAAAGGGTATTTACAAACAGACAGACTGACAAACTAAGGGTTTTCCCTTCCTCAAAAAACCCAGCTTCCGCGGGAGACGTCACGGGCGTCGAGCGCCGCGAGACGACTCCCAGCCGCCGTAAAAGCGAGCCTGTGGACGGTGAGCAAGCAATGGGTAGCCCAGTGTCCGTCCGTCTATTGACGACAGGCCGCCGTGTCGACGGCGCGTTAGTGTTTCAGGCGCGCCTCAAAGAGATGTCAGCAACTGCGGCCAACGACAACGGCCTGCCAGGGCCACCGCCTGCCGGGGTTGCGGGTTGTTCGAAAGAGAAACTGCGGCCGCGGAACGTAAAGGGCAATAAAAGGAACATGGGAGGGTTTTAGTCAGTACAAGTCTGACACTTCTTCCCGCTCCGCCCAGAGAACGGGGGAACTTATTTGATGATTTCTCATCCGCAAAAAAGGGTTTTTCCTTGTGAATCACGGAACCTTAAATACTTCAGAGTAAATCACCAGGAACATAAACTTGAGCTTTGTATTAAGTAAACTGTTTACAATGAACTTAAAATGAGCACTTAATGTAAATGTAATGCAAGTTAATGTGCTGGATATTATTATTTACATAAGCATGTAGTTATTTACATGAACACATGTTCTATGTACATGCCTATATGATGCGTAAATAATCAAGGATCTATTGCATATCCTTCAATTCAAATTGACGAGTGAATCGTCTGTATGGTGCATTCGTCATCTTAGCTGACTGTGAGTCGTGAGATGCTCAACGTCCTTTTGATTGCCAACATTGAATGTGATATGTTTGTGGAAGAAAAATGAGGGAACTTTGTCATTGCGGCCGACGCGGATTTAACGCACGAACCGCCAGACGAGGGTGTTATTGACTCAAGCACAGCCGTGAGAAACTTACACATGAATTAAACGATGTTTTTGACGTGGAATACATTGGAATACATTTTGAACCTTATCGTAGTGCAATAAGAGTCAGTTATAAATGTGTATATAAATATATAATTCACATCACTTTTGTGTAACTGTTCATAGAAGACACCACTGCTCTCCAAATTTCAAGACAGACAGATGGACAGAACTAATCTTTGACAACGGATCACTAAAAAGTTTCTAAACCCTAAAATACTAAGAGGCTTAAAAATAACTGGCAAATCAGGATACCAATAAATATTATGTTATGTATAAAAACCTCTTTATAGACAGCGATAGACTTTGGATTCGAAAAACTAATATTTAAAAAAAGCACCAAAAGCAAAACGAAACTAGTAAAACCCCATTATACGCCCTTGTTTATATCTTGTCACAGACAAGCATTATCTTAACTAAATGTCTTTTTTCGAGAACTGGTTCAATAGACGCAGGAGGTAAGGACTTGCACGGGACAACTTTTTAAGACCATAGGTTCTTCAAAAAATTCTGGGCCTCTGCTTCAACAGTGACTTGAAGCCTGAAAGCTGACAAACAGGCTTACTAAAGGATATTTTGTTAGCTAGGATTTGAGTTTTAAATGACAGATAAGCAGTAGTTCTGTTTGGTATTCATCTGCATCTGGTGAGTCAGGCAGGCGTTCAAAATAGTTTGTTTAAGTCTAGGCAGCTAACTGTCTGCCTAGACTTAAGCCGCGTATCGACTTCGCGCTCCAAGAGGACGAACATTGGCGCGCGGTCCGGCCGCGCGGAATTGTTACCATTTTGGAACGCGCGCCAATGTGTTTGTTGGAACGTTCGAACATGGAGCGGCCCGTTCCATCTGGAGTCGGTTTTTTTACCGCGCATCAAAGGATGCTCAGTTGTGGCACGTTAGTACTTATACTTATCTATGGTTATGGCGCGCGCGCCAGTTGAGACGGACATGATATATGTGTTCGTTGCGTTCCGAGCGATGGATAATCAGAGTTGTCGTAAATTAATTCAACTTTATGGTACAAAAGAACTGCTGTGGAATAGCAAAAGTTCTTTATATCATAATAAATCGCTCAGAGAAGACGCTTGGAGAGATATAAGTTGTGAAATGGGAGTGCCTGTGCCAGATTTGAAGAAAAAAATTCCTGAGCTCTTGTCATCTTATAGACGAGAAAAATGAATTACTAAAAACCCTGCTGCTGCTCAACATGCAGGCCAGTCGTGTATGAACACGACTGGCCTGCATGTGAAACGACCAAACACTGGAACAGTTGCCACGCGCGCCAGGCGCGCTTAGTTGATACACTTCAAATCTTTGGAACGCGCTCCGCGGACGGAACGCACTCTCGGCGCGGTCATTCATGGCGCGCGCGCCAGGAGCGCAAAGTCGATACGCAGCTTTAAACAAACTATTTTGGAACGCCCAACAATTAAATCACTCTTGGACTCGACTAACACCTAAGGAAGCTCTCATTGAGCGGCTGGGTCAAGGGCTTGATTCAGAAGAAATAATTTAGCGGCACGGTTGGCGCAGTGGCTGAGCAATTGACTGCTGCGCTGCTTGTCGCAGGTTCGATTCCCGCACGGAACAAATATTTGCATGGGCTACAGGTAGTTGTTTCGGGTCTGGTTGTTTGTGTATGTGAATAAATGTTTGTAAACGCACCCACGATACAGGCGAAATTCCTAGTGTGGGGCAATGTTTTCTTTAAAGAAAAGCAGTAGGTAACTCCTGGACACATAGTGAGGAGGTTCTTCTCTCTGGAGCCCTGGCCAACGGGAGTCTGGACTGCATTTTTTTTTTGTTTTTGGAAACATTTAAAATGTAATCTGGAATCTGGAAATCACTGTTGAAAATATATTGCTATTAGAGGCTTAATAAGACAGCAACTAGGTAATCAATAAATTATAATTTTTACATAGGTAATATAAATGATGTCATATCCTTACTAATATTATAAAAGCGAAAGTGAGTTTGTTTGTTTGTTTGTTTGTTTGTTTGTTTGTTTGTTACCTCTTCACGCTTTAATGGCTAAACCGATTTTGATGAATTTTGGTACAGAGATAGTTGGGAACCAGGAGACGGACATAGGCTATTATTTTTTTTAAAAGAGTGGGATATGAGGGAGAAAGAGGGAAGAAACGGGAAAACTTAGCGTTGCTATTACAAATCAATAAGGCGCTACCGAATTTAACGCGAGCGAAGCCGCGGGCAAAAGCTAGTTTATAAATATTTACATTAAAAATCACAGATAGGTCTGAGACGACTTGTGTATAAAAAACAAAAAGCACTTTTTGAGCAAGGAAAAATGCTGTTTCGTTATTACTAAAAAAATCTGAATGATGAGTAAGTTTTCAGCAGCAAATCTTAGCAAAAATTAAATTAAAATTCATTTATTTCGGACAACGGAGATCCATATTTTGTAAGTGTAAACAAATGGCTTATACCTACTCTAGTGTTAAAATAAAAACAATTATTAAAACAAGGCATGATAAAGCAGGAACAATGTGTCCTACTTGATCATACTCCGAAAAAAATGCACAATATTTGGAGTACAGCTCTCCGCCATCCACCAGCTCTCAGGATATAGCTGCGAATACTCCGCACTCTTTATATTTCCAAATCCTCCGCACTCTTTATATATCCAAACTTTTTATATTATCATTGGAAACTGCCTGATATTGTCTAAAAAGGCTGGATAAAAAACTTATCGTGTTTTCGTTTGTCTTTTTGTTTTGTGGTACAAGCCATACTGCGTTTGGCCGCAACTCGCCTGAGGTGAAGCTATGAAGCCTAGGGTGAAGCACGCTTGCCTAGAAATAAATAAATAAATTCTTTATTTCAGTACAGTGAACATTGTTATAAACATCTTTTACTTACTGAAGAAAACAATTTACTCGAACTTTGAAGAGATCTTCATTTTATTCATGGAGTTATTGCTTGCTTTAATAAGTACTGAAGCAAAAAAGATTTGTGTATAGTGCTGATCTTCCCATACGAATCCAGATCGTCTTGCCATGTCTTTCTAGGCCGTCTCCTGACTCCTTAGTGTTATTTATTTTATCATGCTAGCTCTCGAAATGGTTATAGAAAACATCTGGAGGAAACCAGAATGTTCTACAACGCAAAATTCGAAGACATGTGACATTTATAGAGGAGTATAGACCCAGAGTTGACAAACCGAAAAATAAATATTATAGTCAGGTCTATTTCTGAAGAATGCCACCCCAAATAATTAACACTTACCGCATATAAAATTTCATAAAAAATCAGTGAAGCCGTTTCGGATGAGTATGGCAACTAAATTTGTGACAATAGAATTTTATATAAATAAGTAGATTTTTATCAGGCTGGTACCTAACCTTATTTCATAGTCAGTATCAATTCGATTGGCCAAAATGTATGTCATATAGTAATAATTTGAATGTGGTAGTTCAATATATCTCAATAAGATCCGCGTTCGTGACAGTGAAGTGAGGGGTTAGAAAGAAAAAAAAAATACAAAAGGTAGCCTATGTCTCTATCCATCCCTTCAAATATCTCCACTTTAAAAAACTGTTTTGCCGTGAAAGGCGGACAAACAAACATACAAACACATACATTTTCCTATTTATAAAATAAGTATGGATATACCATACTTTTTCTCTTGTTTTCCATAAACAGCTCACTAACTTACCCCCTAAAGTAACATTCTACCAAAAGTATATATACTTTTGGTAGAATGTTAGTAGCAGATTACATTTTCAAATCAAAACTATTATCATTTAAACGTTTTGACATAATTTGGATTACTTTATTTCGTCTGCTCACCAAGATATGTTAGCTAAGAGATACAACAACAAACGGAAACCGGGAAGTGGGTCAAATTTAACTTCTAAGAGTTTTGACATAGTTACAGGAAAAGTTAGTATATTAGAGGAAGTTTGAAAGTTGTGCCTGTTACAGAATAATTGAAAGAGAGTAGTTTGTCTTGGTATGGACATTTAATGAGGAGGGACGAAGCACATGTGACTAAAAGAGTGATGGATCTGAATGTTGATGGACGGAGAGCGAGAGGAAAGCCAAAGAAAAGATGGATGGATTGTGTAAGGAATGATACGAAGGAGAAAGGAGTAAATGATGCTGTGACGTCTGATAGGGGAGAATGTAAGAAGAAAACGTGTTGCGCCGACTAGAAATAGAATGGGACAAGTACAGGAAAGTGATGATGACAGGAAAAGTTAGTAAAACCGTGTTAAAAAACCAAGATATTTTCTGTTTTCTTTTTTTTAATATAGGTCATTCAAGGTAAAAGACCGGAAAGTATGTCATAAGAGTTACAATAATAATAATTGGTTAGTTGCATTCCCTAGTATCGGTGCGTTTGCGTTCCGATACGGAGAAAGGTGTCTTATTTCGTGTGACGTCACTTTCGTTGTCACGGTGATAGAGCTATGAAATGTTAGAGGTTCGCATTCAGATATAATTTTGAAGTTTGTTCTTTAAGTAAGCGAAACAAAAAGTTTTCTTTAGGAGAAAACAGTTATGATTTCAAAATATATATTGCATCTACTTAGTGACACTTAGTTATATTACATAATTAAAAAACTTGAAATATATTTTTATCAATCTGAACAAATTTTGAAGAGGGCTTCTGATTTGAACACATTTGAAAAAAAAAACAAATATCTCGATTATTAAATAAAATAAATCCCTATGAGTAGTAGGGTTAAATTATTTCTTTGTTGATAATCAATACCACTAACTTCTTCTAATAGTGACATAAGCAATCTAAATCTATTAATACATTTATCATTGTTTATCATATTAAAATTATCACGTTATCGTTTTGTAATAAGTATTTCACCAAAAACTGATATCTTTGGAATAAAATCGTGCATTAATTTGAAATCCTCGAAAATATTTTCTTTGAAAATATCATTAATATTTGAAGAAGCTTCATCCCAGAGTGTCAGTAGGTACACATCATTAATAAACGTTCGTATTGGATAATACTTCACTTAACAGGAACGAAGTCGCAGGCAAAAGCTAGACTGGTATATAAATACAACAAATAAACTGCACCTTACGCATCAGGGCTCTTTCAAGTCAGGCCACAATCCTTTGTTTTTCGTTCCTAACAAGACAACAATAGTGTAAAACGTCATACTCATAACATAAATATCTAAATAAATCTATGAGAATATATCAATCATTTAATAAAAAAAAACATATGAAGATGTCCCCTCTCTCAGTTTATGATACTACATCAACTTCGGAGAGAGCGATCTGCTGCCAGGCTGTCAGTGCGTTCTCGGACTCGGTAACCGCGCCACGTTTAAAAAAATAAACGTGTTCCGAATTGCTGTCAAATTGCGCGCCGTTTTCGTAAATATTTTTTATATCGCCTTCTTCTATATATTTTGATTTAGATAAAAGTGCTTTTTCATTATAGTTTCATTGACGTGTTTTTTTGATAATTATTTTTGTGTGAGTGTGTTGTACGAAAGTAAAAGGAGGTGAAACGTTTGTTTCTTTTCGGTGAGTTGTGTTTGAACGTTCTCAATTTTTATGTAATATTATTTTATTATATGCATTGATACTTTAGCGAGTAATCTGAAAGTAACAGCAATACTATGTGTTTCGAAATATTTTTTGAGTTCAAAATTCTGAACGTTTTGAGAAAAAATGAAAGTGGAAATTGAAAGGAACCAACCCAAAAAAGATTTATTAAGAATAAAATTGGTAAAATTGGCTAGTAAATAACATTTTTTTTTCCAAAAATCTTATTTCTATAAAAAGGACAACATTTTTTCATCTCTCAAACGTGTCATTTTATCGTGGATTGAATCATTTTTGCTTGCCTATACACTTGAGTTGAAAAAACTATCATTGCATAGGTACTTCTTATGACTTATGACATGGTTATGAAACCTAATTTTCCAGTCATGAAACCTAATTTGATTCGTTATCTCCATAAATAATGGATTTAATTAACTTCGCCAATGCAAAATTCAATGCAATTACAAATCTTTCAGTATGATTAATTTTCTTAATATCAGGCTGAATGGTTGTTTCTCGTTGCCTGCTTTTAAGAAGAGTTTCATTACCGTTGCTGAGTATTACAAAAATCATAGAATGAGTCATATAAAAATAAATGTCGCTTTTAAATTTCACACATTTTTAAATTTCGAAGACCATTTTCTTTTTAAAAAAATGCATTAATACTGTAGCTTTCGTTGACACGTTTTTAAATTTTGAAGGATATTTTGTCGTTTAAAAAAACCTATTGAATTTGCTCGCGCGTTCATTATTTGATATTCCACCTATTCTTTACAACTACCGTAAGAGAAAATGACTTAAGATATGAAATTTTCAGACTTGACTAATCCTCTGTATTTGCAATTAAAATTTTCATGATAAAGACGTATAGGTACCTACTGTTTTTGTTGCAGCATCGTATAAGTGACAACTGTTCTTTTTCTTTCTTGAACGCTAACACGACTTACAATCATGACTGAATATTTTAGCTGTATCGTAATATCGTAATCGTAAAATATGGAAATAGTAATTACTACAGTTAATCACCAAAATATTTTTGCCTAGAAACAAAATAAAATCGAATGGAAAATGAAGCAAAGCGTAATGCGTGTAACAGGCGATTTAATTGTTTAGTGATGTAATGTATTGCTATGATGGATAGTCGATATTTTTCATACAAAAAGAAGTTTATGTTAAGTTTTTCACATTTGTTTTAGTCATATTAGCCTTAAATGAAACAACAGAACATACACAACGATTCAATTTTACTAAACTGTTCGTTGAATGTGCCTAAACAGAGTCAGGACTATTAGAATCGTTTATCTTTTTTCTAAAATTCGGTTCGTGTATGTTTTTTTTACCGTGAGAATCGTTTAGGATAAATTTAATAACATAATGGATTATTTTTCTATAAAAAAAAGGTTGGAGTGTAGCCTTAGGGGCGCTATGGAGCAAGGACTTAAAAAATTTTCGTGAATTTTTTTTCCGAAACTTTCAGTTTTTTTTTGCAGTATCGGGTTGACCTTGTCTGTAGCAACCATTTAGGAACTGAAAAGTATGGCCCTACGACGCACCGTTTCCGAGTTATGGGCCTTTAACTTTTTTTTTATTTTATATAAAACGATTTATATCTCTAAAATGGTAGCTCGCATGAGATTGTTTTCGGGAAAGAAATTGTTGCTCTACTCAAAAGCCATACGATCATATAAAAAAATTAGCAAAAACTTCGAAAAAAAAAAAACATCAAAAATTTTCTAAGTGTCGGTCGTTGTTTCCAGCTAGAGTATTCTTAGGGGCGAAGGACTTAGTCAAATTTTCGGAGTTTTTTTTTTTTTTTTAGAATCCGACCATTTTTATTGCAGCAACTGATTAAGGTTGGCCATAGAAACCATTTAGGAACTGAGAAGTATGGCCCTACGATGCACCGTTTCCGAGTTATGGGCCTTTAACTTTTTTTTTATTTTATATAAAACGATTTATATCTCTAAAATGGTAGCTCGGATGAGATTGTTTTCGGGAAAGAAATTGTTGCTCTACTCAAAAGCCATGAGGTCATTAAAAAAAACTAGCAGCCATGTTGGGCTGCTATTAGCACTGGGGGTTATAGGGGGAGGTAAAATTTTGGTTATTTTTTGCCTAGGAGGCGCCGTTTACGAGATATTATTTAATTTCATCCTTTTTAGTTTTTAGTAGAGAAAAAAAAAACTCCGAAAATTTGACTAAGTCCAATTTTTTTTTTTAACTAAAATTTTTTTTTTTTCATTTTCTTTGCTGCTCATAGTGCCCCTAAGCGTATACTCCAACTCCTACACTCCGCCCCTAAGACTACCCACTGACCAAAAAAAAGTATATAGGTAGATTGTCACCTGCACGATACTACAGCGAAAATAAAATAGGAAAAAATTGCATTCCTCATAAGTAAGAATATAATGGACAAGGAAACATTTAATTTTCAATAAACTATCATACCGATTACATTTTTTAGCTCCTTAATTATCCTACTCGCTAGAGGCGACTTTTTTTTTTTTTTTTTATTTGCGTGTGGAAATCCTCAATGGATGTCCTCCGCCTTTGCGGAGGGGTCTGTCAGACTCCTACTGACTAAAACCACACGGTGTTCCTTCTCGTCACTTCTGGCTGGGGTGCGGGGACACATTCGCATTCTACACAATCACCCCAGCAGTGACGGTTTGCTTGCGGCAAACCCCTTCTCAGGTAAAGGGGAGGAGTGGACTACTCCTCTCCCTGTCATTCTATATGAGAGGCACGCGGAAACACCACGCGACGCCAACTCAGGTCTCGCTAGAGGCGACTAACCTAACTAAATAAGTGTCCACAAGAATTTATTGCCCACTAACTGTTAATGTTCTCTTGCAGTTTGGCAGGAGTTTTGTTTTTATGTGTAGCTTTGTATGTAGGAGATGCGTGAATTAATAAAATCTGGTTTGATAGCTCTGTGGAACTTTCGCAAATATATCTAAACCAGTTGTACCTAGCGGTATCACACGCGCTGCCCAGCTACTTAGTAGCGTGATTTTATATAAATAAATAAAAATAAATAAATATCTCATAAATATCTTGGGACAACTCACACACGGCTATCTGATCCCAAGCTAAGCAGAGCTTGTGTTATGGTAACCAGACCACTGATATACATACTTATATAATTTATAAATACATACATATTATAGATAAATCACACCCAGACACAGAACAAACAATCATGCTCATCACACAAAGTTTGTCCTGAGTGGGAATCGAACCCACGACCTCTGGCTCAGCAGTCAGGGCCACTAACCACTAGACCAACAGGCCCGTCAAAATATAGTCTATTATTTTCGTGAAAGAATGCCTATCTTAAATCAAAAGTCATTTATTCAAATTAGGCTGAATCAGCACCTTTTTAACGTCAAATTACAAGAGACAGTTCCACAAAACTTTGATCCAGGGGCCTTAGTCTGCTATTACAATGGTGTCAGAATGGTCGATCACTGATCGCATAATGGTTGATTTTGACAAGTTTAGTATGTAGTAGATGTCAAAATCAACCTTTATGCGATCAGTGATCGACCATTCTGACACTATTGTAATAGCAGACTAAGGCCCCTGGTCTGTTTGTGAGTTTCTGTTTTTAAACGCAACCACGATACAAAATAAATTCCTAGAGTAGGCCAACGTATTAAAAAAAATATAATTATTACAAGTAAATGCTCCATATACCACCTTAAAGTCTGTATCGAATAGTTATTTTATTTAGGAACCAACACTTTAATGACCAAGCTTATCTCGAAATTGCAAACGTTATTGCGCGAGGAAATCGTTCGGTATTGAAATTTTGCTTAGTGTTTACAAATAATATTGCTCGTGAGTAATGGTACAGTCAGCAAAAGAGTTGTGATAAAGTTGCCTAATTGCCTATGTGTATGTTCTTGGTTCCTATTTGCAAATCATAAGCAAATGTTCTTTTTAATATTATCAAACAAAACAATTCGAGCAATTGACATAACTGTCGTAAAAGAAGGTAACATATCCGTGTTATGTTTGCTATACTCGCTTCTATAATAAAGAGCTTGTAGTTTTTTTTTTCGAAATGGCATTTCGCAGTTCAACCTAGGAGGTTGTAGTCTGCTTAACCGGGCGATTCCTGTGGATGCCTTATAAATTAAGACCTCCAGCCAGGGCAAAAAAAAAATTAAGCGACTACACGCTAGGGGGGTACCCTGTGGGGTACGAGACTCGGTTTAGGGCGTCGCTGGGGGAGGACAGAAAAGGGTAGGCTGGATCTGAGTGATATTAATAAGGGACTGATTTAAACTTACTGGCTCAGCAGCGCAGGCTGGTACTAGCAAGGGATGGGTGGGAGAGTTTGTTGTTGAGAACAAGTACCTACTTATATACCTACATACTAAACTCTACTGAAAAAAACCGGTTGAAGGATATATAGGTCATTTCTTTTGACTGCGTAGACTTTGAGGGCTGATTTCATAGTTACAAGGGACCACAGACTTCAGTATATGGTTTTTTTCAACTCAATACCTTTACGCATTCTCGAGATAAAGGGTCTTGGCAGACATACAGATGGACAATAAAGTGGAACAGTAAATACTTAGAAAAACTTATTATATTAATGTATAAAAATAATCGGAGGGCACGGCAGTGGCCTCGACAAGTCGATAAGTTTTTACAGGATATACAGGTAGAAAAAAAAAGACAAAACGTAAAAACATTAATAAATATGCATTAATTAATCTACCTACATTTGCACTTTGCAATAATGTTCTAGTCTCATTTATTTTTTAACAAAAAGAAAATATAATAGGTAGGTTCAAGTAAATGTTGGTCGTTTGTTGGTTCGCCGAGACCTTTGATCTCCATTGAGACAGATGGCTGTAAAAAATGATTAAAATTCACTGATTGCTTTAAACGTTTAATTGTAATAAGAAGGTTTTTGAAAACGTATTATAGTTCTGTGCATAAAATAAAACGAATATACTGTTGGCGCAGTGGCTAAGCGTTTGATTGCTGCGCTACGTGTCGCGGGTTCTTTCTCGACACGGAACAAATATACAATACTAGCTGGCGCCCGCGGTTTGCCCGTGTGATATCGATAAAAAAGTTACATATGTGTTATTTCAGACCTGTGCCAAATTTTATGAAAATCCGTTCAGCCGTTTTGACGTGAAAGAGGAACAAACATCCATAAAACCATCCATCCATCCTCACAAACATTAAAGTATTTAGTAATTTATAATTATTATAATATAATATTAGTAAGTTAAATGTACTTCAGATAGTTGTTCCGGATCTGGCTGCTTGTGTATGTGAGTTTAAATGTTTTTAAACGGAACAACGATACAAGAGGAATTCCTAGGGCGAAGCAACGTTTTATTTAAAAAAAAGAAACAAACAAAATAAACGAAGTAATATTTTTTATAATAATTTCACGTGGTACAAGGTCGTGGGCAACAGCTAATTATCAATATAGATAAAGCTGAAGACTTTGAGACTGATAAATTAAACGGCACAAGATTACGAGGGTCATCATCATAGACGGAAATCGGCCAGAATCGTCTCTGGAAACGATATGACTCTCGTCGGAAGATGAAGCGTCCTCGTCGTAAAGCGGTTTATAATAATATACGAGGGGTACACCTATCTTTTTTTTTTGGGTGGGATATCATCAAATAACTTCGTGCGGCGTGTCAGACTTTTACTGACTAAAACCCACCCATGGTCCTTCTATTGCCCTTTGCGTTCCGGGGCCGCGGTATCTCTTTCGAACAACCCGCAACCCCGGCAGGCGGAGACCCTGGCAAGCCCGTCTGCTTTGCTGACATCTCTGAAGCGCGCGTGAAACAATAACGCGCCGTCAGGGGTTCACCTTTGCGTAGTGTTATGACTGGTCCTGGACGTGTTATCGGACGGACGGACGCCGGTGAGCTACCCATTGCTCATCGTCCACAGGCCCGCATCTACGGTGGCCGAGAGTCGGGAGTCGTCTCGCGGCGTAAATTGGGCCCCTTGCGAAGTTGAGGAGTTACAACGCGGGTGCAGTGTGTGTTGGCTATGTCTCAAGTATTCGAATTTGTGTTCCTAGGACATGTCCGCTTCCTCACGATGCATTCCTTCATCGTGAACCAAGGTTATCCAGTTTAAAGGTTACGGTCAAAAGTATTTAACGTTGTAAGATTTTAGAATCTAATATTTTTGGCGGTCATGCAGTAATTAATTGCTTAAAACAATTACATGCATTTTTTATTGAAAATAAAATAATATAGAATACTGTAGGAATGTTTATTATTTTGTCATATTATTCTTCATAGAGATATACTATACTCTTTGAAACGGTACACAAAAGAACCACAGATTTGGGAATATGGTTTCAACTCGATACCTTCACGCGTTCCTGAGATAAAGGGTGTGGACAGACAGATAGACGGACTACAAAGTGATCTAATAAGGGTTCCGGGTTTTTCCTTTTGAGGAATAATACGGAACCCTAAAAAGTTATGAAGTTTTAAAAGTCATAGAACAAAAGTTATTCTGTTTCATGGTCCGAGAGAGCACCCATCGTGCTCTCTTTAAAATGTTACATCTCGTATAAGACGTCTATCTATACCAATATTATTAAGAGAAAAGATTTTTTTGTTTGTATCGAATAGGCTCGAAAACTACTGGACCAATTTTAACCATTTTTTCACTAATAAGAAGCTACATAATCAGGAAATAACATAGGCTTTACAACATAACGCTACTTCCCACGGGAGCGGGGCAGCAACTAAAGAAGCGGGTGGAACTGAGCAGGACAGCTAGCTTGATATAAATTCCATATTTGATTTTTATTTTGGCATTAATAACGTGATAACTAGGTTGATAACAACTTTTAAGTAGGTAATAAGAGATATCAAACTTCTTTGATAATGGTCTTTAATTATGTTCTTAATAAATTTCTGGTTGCTCTTTGCGTCTAAGTTTGTGTCATTACGTGTTTTATTTTATTTTTAAATGATTTAAAAAAGAGGTGGTTCTTGTTCGACTGTATTTTTTTTGTATATTTTATTAGGTTTAGAAAAATTCTTTTTGGGGTCTCATATTACTTTTATCTATTTTTTGTTTTGTGAGTTTATGAGATCTTCTAAAATACTTATTTTTCCTTGTATTGATGTGGATGATGCTTATGTATTAAAGTAGCAACTGAAAGTGAATATTCGATAAGAATTTGTGTGACATACCACAACTAAAAGCTGAAATAAAAAACTCTTTTGCAATAAGTTCGACTTCCAAATAACACAAAAAAGTGGTAAATAAGTTTACTTCCAGAAATCGGTGACCAAAAAATCAATGAAACAAATAAAGTTCATCGACTTCCGGGTACTTATATGCAAAAGTAAGATTTTTAAATAAACTGTTACATAATGTCACTGACGACATTAAAATATTTTTAACTAGCTTTTGCCCGCGGCTTCGATCGCGTTAAATTCGGGGTAACACAGTTTCCTTTCCTGATTTTCAAAGCATTTGCAAAGCTAAGTTTTCCCTTTTCTTCCTTCTTTCTCCCTCATTTCTACCTCTTATTTAAAGAAGAAAAATAGCCTATGTCCGTCTCCAGGGTTCCAACATCTCTGTACCATTAAAATCGGTTTAGCCATTTAGGCGGGAAGACGTAACAAACAAACTCACTTTCGCTTTTATAATATTAGTAAGGATTACTAAAACCTTTTATTTAGTACTGCCTTCTGAATCAGGCCCTTGATCCAACCGCCTAATGAGAGCTTGCTTAAGTATTGGTCAAGGTTCTTGGCAATTCTGCCACTGGCAGATACGACTATCGTCCTAATGATCGCTAAGTCCACATCCTACATGTCGACAACCTCGCGAGTTAAGCCGATGTACTTGATAAGCTTATCTTTCTTGACTTTCACGAGGTTATCGTCATGCGGGACCGTTATGTCAACAATCATTGCGCGCCGCTCTGATTGATCCACCACCACTATATCAGGCTTATTGGCCACAAGAGTCCTGTCAAAATGCTGGTAATGATAGAATTCCATGTAATGGGGACGACCCTTTTGCCATCAAGTCCTGACTCCTGTGGCTATAAACGAAAATTTGTGAAAGAAAATCCAATTGACCACATGCTGTGTCACTAGCTGGCGCCCCCGGCTTCGCCCGCGTCACATCGAAAACAAAGTCCTATGTGTTATTCCAGACCATAAACTACCTCAGTGCCAAATTTCATCAAGATCCGTTCAGCCGTTTTGACGTGAAAGAGTAACAAACATCCATCCCTCCATACATCCATCCATCCATCCATCTCCACAAACATTTATAATATTAGTAGGACTAAACCTCATTTTACTTATAGTATATAGTCATTTTTATTTAATGTACTTTTCATAATTTGGTATCTCCTTATTCATAAAATATTTCTTTTTGTAGAGGTATCAAAATTTTGTGTCACAGTTTTAGTAACCATACTCCTCCGATACAGCTTGACCGATTTTTATGTTTTATGTGTATACTAGCTTTTGCCCGCGGCTTCGCTCGCGTTAAATTCGGGGTAACACAGTTCCCCTTGCGCCTTATTGATTTGTAATAGCAACGCTAAGTTTTTCCTGTTCTTCCCTCTTTCTCCCTCACATCCCACTTTTTTTTAACCTATGTCGTCTAATCTTTTATTAGCCTATGTCTGTCTCCTGGTTCCCAACTATCTCTGTACCAAAATTCATCAAAATCGGTTTAGCCATTAAAGCGTGAAGAGGTAGCAAACAAACTCACTTTCGCTTTTATAATATTAAGTAAGGATTCGGTAGGTCTGAGAATCAGTCGTAATCTATTTTGGGTGCCTCCAGCCACCAGAACCAACCAGGCCATGGTTCCTGAGCAGCGGGTGAAACCGCTGCGCACAGCTAGAAACTCTATAATATTAATAACCTTTATTGAAATCAGAGTGATTATGAATAACTTCTTCTACTAGTAAAACTCAGCATACTATATTACATTGCGTGTCAAAAACCAATTATCATGTAATCTTGTCTCACTAGATTATCTATTACGGCTCGCCTTTGATAACTGCATTATGCATGACGAAAGATCTGTGCTGATCGAATATTAAGATATTTGTTGGTCAATTTAAATACAGAGATCAATTTGACTTTGTAGATGAATCTTGAGAGATGTCAATTCTAAAGTATACCTTTATCGCGAGACGACTCTCGGCCACCGTAGATGCGGGCCTGTAGACGGTGAGCAATGGGTAGGTCACCGTCCGTCCGTCTATTGACGACAGGGCGGGTCGTCGGCGCGTTAGTGTTCCACGCGCGCTTTAAAGAGATGTCAGGAAAGCAGAGGGGCCTGCCAGGGCCACCGCCTGCCGGGGTTGCGGGTTGTTCGAAAGAGATACCGCAGCGGCGCAGCCCCGGAACGTAAAGGGCAATAGAAGGAATATGGGTGGGTTTTAGTCAGTACAAGTCTGACACACCCTCCGCTCTGCCCAGATCGGGTGAAGTTATTTGATGATTTCCCATTCGCAAAAAAAAGTATACCTTTTATATAGAAATGTTATTAAATGAAATAAACGATACATAAATACTGCTTGCGTCTTGACCCGCGCGTTTACTCTGACATAAAAATAAATAAGAACTATCTATGTTCTAGCTCAACCGTATAGACGTAAAAAAAACTAGCCAAGTGCGAGTCGGACTCGCGCACTGAGGGTACCGTACAAACTTGCTACATAAACGGCCATATATTTTGATGGTGCGTAATTTTTTCACAGGTCCAAGTTACCACAGACGTACATGGTTTTAGTTTCAATTCGATACTTGGACGCGTTCTTCTTACAGAATTACGGTCTTGACAGACAGATAGACAGACAGACGGACAACAAAGCCATATTAAATGGTTTCGTTTTTTTTCTTTTGAGTTACGGAACTCTAAAACACCTTTAAACTGACATGGTTACTAATATTATAAATAACACTTGAAACGGGATATTTACCATGTTTGTTATTTTTATGTTTGTTTGTTATAACTTCAGTTCATCCGTGATCATGGCGTTTGCAACATCGCCGAAATATCGGAAACTCAATAAAAATAACAAGCATGGTAAATATCCCGTTTGAAGTGTTATTCTAAAAACACTGATCGATAAAAACACAGAGTCGGTTGACAAAAATCCAAAAATATCAGAAAACTGTCTACATAAAGGGAGAAAGCTAAAATGATAAACAGTTCCAAATTACCGAAAATGCTATAATATCCTAAAAACGTCGAACAATACTTTCTATGTTATTTCTCGTGAAAACTTTCTCATACAGATTTTGGCTTCACAAAGCATTAAGGTCAAGTTGAAATAACTACGGTAATGAGCTTGAAATTTGAATCTAATTTTCTTGAATGTTATGTCTGCTATTTGCAGAATTTAAAATCGTTTCCCGAGTTCATATGACGGGACGGTTGACGCAGTGGCTGAATGATTGACTGTTGCGCTGCGTGTCGCGGGTTCGTTACCCGCATGGAACAAATATTTGTATGACCTGCAGATAGCTGTTTCGGGTCGGGCTGTTTGTGTATGTGTGTTTAAATGTTTGTGAACGCACCCACGATACAGGAGAAATTCCCAGTGTGGGGCAAAGATATATGTATTTGACCCGCATCTATTTATTTCGCGAGTTAATAGGCATCTTTTGCGATAGCTTGTCCCATCTTCGACCCCATCTCTATTCCTTAGAACAAGATTCAGAACAAAAAAGGCAAGTTCTTCCTTATAGTGACTCGTTGTTCGATTGGTTGCAAGTACGACTGCTGAGCAAGAGGTGTTGGACTTTGATTCCTTGGTCGGGCAAAGTATTACCTATTGGGTTTTTCAATTATATTTTTTTTATTAGCAGTCACAACGGCTCGTTTTGTGAACGGTTAATGGCTCGCCCTCTATAATAATTTGTGTGATTAGATGATTACGCATGGAAATATCTAGTTGAAATGTATCGAATCAAAACCATATACTCAACTCTGTGGTTCATATATGCTGTGAAAATCAACCCTCTAAGTCTACACAATCAAAATATATGGCTGTTTACGTCGAAATATAGTACGGAACTCTCTCGGTAGCGAGTTTGATTCGCTGTTAGCCGTTTTTTTTTTGTTCAATCACCTCGAAAGATTTCTGAATGACTCGTGTTTACATATCAACGGCAATTATAAGATAATAATTGTTATCATTCAATAGAATATCAATTAGATGATAAATCTTTAAACAATGCCTCATTTTTTCCTTTATATAAACTACTTATGCAAACACTAAATAAACAAAAGACGCTCGCACATATTCGCTAATCAATTCTTGGTGCCGTTAAGTGTATTGTCTTTTGTTTTTTCCATTGTAAATAATATGGCCGATATTGTCTTGTATATTGACTGGACATGCGATATTAAATATTTGTATAGGAAATATTTTTTTCTAAGAAGTGTTATGTAAACTTTAGATTCGCAGTCTTTTGGCCTGCGTACGCCTAATTCTTGATCGCCCCAATTAGGCTTGTACGCCTTTGTCTTACGAAAACATTTATAAGTGTTAAATGGGCATCAACGGATGACAAAAAGTTTAACGCAAAAACCTAAGTTATAAAAAGTCACTTATTGTGTTGCAAAAGACTTCAGTGTGGATCATTGTGAATCGTCCATCATGGCCGCGACAGCCACGAACGTCTGAACTCACCAAATAGTTTATACTAGCTGGCGCTGTAATTGATAGCTCGTCGTAGGCAGTCCAGTAGCTCTACCATGAGTTTAAACCAATAGTATTCGTCGCTACTCGATACCGACGCCGTCATTTTTTTGTATGGGAAATTTTACAGCGCCTCTAGCGGTCACTTGTAGAACCAAAATCGGCAGTATGAGACATCAAGTAAGAAACCTATCGTACAGGAACTCGCTAGCGACTAAAGTTTATGGCAGTTTGCTATACAAATCGGTACCATGAGTTACAAATTTGACAGGTACTATCGATGCAAACCGTTACTTCAGTAGTAAAGTAACTCACTAGCTTAATGAAGGATGAAATGCTGTGAAGTGTGTCGTTTAAAACAATTTTTAATTAATTTGTGCATAAATATGTCCGGTAAAACTTATTTAGCGTGGAATATGTTAGCCACGGGTGCATAAATATGAACACGAACAACGAGACCAAAAAAGTTTCTAAGCTACTGTGCGAAAGGCTTTTGGAGATCCACTTGCACATATTGGTGAATGTAATTTTATCAAAGAATATAGGCTCAATAAAGAGGTTTTCGAGCATTTGTGTGAACAAAAATAGTATCACTTGAATAGGTGAGAAATAAGAATTATGTTAGAAACTTCATTATTCAAACTTACTTTTGTACATACATGAATTTCACATTTTAAGTACCTCGTTTAGTTTTATGTTATGTTACGCACATATAAGCTATCAGCGTATTACCGGTAAACCTCTACATTTTTCTCAAGAGGCCATGAGGCCATGAGGCCACTTCTATATTCAAGAAGTAACAACAACACTGAACCGTCACCAATAGTATGAAAAAGTTTATGAAATTCCCAACCACAAGACAAGAAAGGGATATCATTAAACAAATGCACATATAAAATAAACTTGTGTAACAAAACATATTTCACTTATCCTTAACAAAGTACTTATTCAGAACTTTTATTTTAGTTACTACACTAGAAGTTATAGGATGCTAGAAGTTCCCAAAAGTTATAGGATCTATTGATGGTAGTCATTTTATAACTTCCTTTACTTTCATATTCATGCAGATTCGGACGCGGCCATCATGACATTGACGCATTGAAACATGACGGCTGGCATTAATTTCACAAGGTATAACCCATCCAAATTTAGAAACACATGTATGTTTTTGATTTACGCTTGCTTTATTACATTTACAATAGGCAGCGTTATAGAATCGGTGTTTTGAATTGGCAGGGTTATCTGCCTTACTCTGTCTTTTACTGTAGCTAGAACGAGACAGCAAACTTAAGTGTGAAGTTTGATACGTAATGGTTCTTGTACCAACATAAACATTTATAAACTGTATAAACAATCGAGCTGTCGCTAGCGAGTCCGTTTAGGTCATGGTACGAGTTTAATTGTAATCTATACGATGCGCGTTTATCCGATATCGACTACGGTAAGATGGTGTCGTTTTACTTTGGCAACTCATGGTAAGCGTACTGATTCGGGATTTTACGTCTATTCGAGTGTCAGGAATAGTAAGCTGCACGGGAATGGATTCGAATGGTGTTGAAGACATTTTTTGTATGCCTTTGCATAGGGTCAAAATTTGCCTGTTTAAAAAAATTTAATTGTAACCATACGGTACATTGATTACCTTTAAGCCACCTACACGATGAGTGGGTGGTCAATTCTGTTCCGGTACTCACTGGTGGTCACTTCACCTTGATTTTAAGTATCAGACGGCAACATAACGGCTTCTCCCTCTCCACTTATTGATGTCGTAAGCGACTGCCAAAAGATTGCGATAGACATGTTACAAGGTACAATACGAACAAGACGAACTGCTACCCTACCATGACGTCTTAAAACAGAACTTATTCCATTGAGGGAAAGAGACAGAGCTATAGAGGGTGTGTAGGACCATCTCTTTCCTACACAGGAATACATTCTGCTATAAGATGTCATGGTAACCCTACTGTTCTTCTGCAGACTGTCGTATTAACTAAAGTTCTTGTGACAGTGTACGCTCATCTGCCTGCCGGGATTGCGGGTCGGTTCAAAAGAAACCGGGGGTCACTAAGGGCAGAAGAAGGAACATGGACGGGTTTTAGTCTGTAGGAATCTAATATTCCTCTTCCGCTCAGACCGGAGGAGGAGGACTCATTTGATGATTTCCTATCTGAAAAAAGGGAGTGCGTGCGTGCCACGGTGTTTTGAGTTGTGGCTACATGTGACTACGATGATCTATTGGCCGCAAACTTGATTTTTTCTTATCGAGCCCACTAAATGATATCATGTTTTAATTTTCACACAGCCTTTGGTCGAGTTCGAGGAGTATTACGAATATTACGATAAAATTATTTTTTATTGTGTTTTTTTCTTATATTTATCTTGTTCCAATCCGACAAAAGAGGTTCAGAAAAGTTCAAAATTGTTAAAACCTCTTCTTGAAACTCCAAATCGACAGTCAGAAAACATCAGCGTATTTCCTACTCTTCATTCAATGACAGCGACTGTCAAAATGCAACTGACTACAAACTTCCCTGTGTATCAACAGTACGGCATTCATGTAGGTATTTGCTATTCCACACAAGTATTATCTCCATAGAACATCTGTTTGTGCGTTTCGTAAAGGATGTTGTCTTGTCAGTATGTCTGTCGCGGATACAGATTGAATTAGCTAAACTTTTTTATCAGGTTTTTGGTATCAGGTGTACAGGAAAAACCCACCAGTTTTGGGTGGATGAGTAATGTGCATGAGGGTTTGATCACCGGGTCGGGTAAATTGTTATTGGGTTTTTCGGCTGCAGCGACGAAGTCTGGGTTTGTGCTGGGCTAGCTCCCTTTTGCAGAAGCTACAACTCTGCCTAAACCTTTGGGTATTACACGCGTAATGTAATGTATGTATGTTTTTTTATGCTTTGTTCCACACTAGGAATTTCTCCTATATCGTGGGTGCGTTTACAAACATTTTAACTCACATACACAAACTATTTGTAGGTCATACAATAATTTGCTCGGTGCGGGAATCGAACCCACGACACGCATCGCAGCAGTCAATCGCTCAGAATCTGCGCTATCCGTGCCGTCAAATTAGTTCGTATTCACTTTAAAATTAGGTCTGATATGCAGTCGCTCCATGTTAATACTGGTGTTCAGCTACACCCGTTTAGACTGGAAGACTATCTTAACATAGTTGGGAAAAGCTAGGCAGGTGATGATGGTGGAATTATGATTTCAGGGCCCTTTCATAACCGCGTTATGATAAACAAGTGACAATCGGCACGTGCGTATGTCACTGTTTTCGTATGAGCACTGTTTCTCAAGTCGCCTTGGCATGCTCCATAAAACTTATCATTAGTATTTTTTTTTACTTTGCCCTTTCATAGTCATTCCTCCTGTATTCTGGGTGCGTTTACAAACATTAAAACTCCACATATACACTCAGACCCGGAAGATTTATATGTAGGCCATACACAATGTTTGTACCGTTGTTTTGTACTGTTGAGGAGCTCGTGGCTAAATAATAGCAGCCGCTCGGGTCGATCTTTAGGTTAAGCCACGCTTGCCTAGGTTGGTCTGTGGATGGGTGACCACCCGTTACATACCGAGTTTCCTCCGTGCCTCGAAAAGCACGTTAAGCCGTTGGTCCCGGCTGTCATTTGTAGATCTTTGACAGTCGTTACAGGTAGTCAGTGTCCCGAAAGTCTGACAACCAGTCTTACCAAGGGGTATCGTATTACCCAGTACTAACTGGGTTGTGGAGGTCAGATAGGCAGTCGCTCCATGTAAAATACTGATATTCAGCTGCATCCGGTTAGACTGGAAGCCGACCCCAACATAGTTGGGAAAAGGCTAGGCAGATGATGATGACACAATATGTTTGTATTGTGCCGAGATTCGCGACACGCAAAGCTATATAATTCATGTCGCAATAACTCAGCGGAACAGAATGAGATTAAAAGGAATTAATATCCCTGGAGGCTGACTTAAAAGGATCTTTATTCATGAATCTGGCTCGACCCGCCAACCACTATCTATGTGTCAAGATGCGCGACGCTTGAACGTATGGATCATGGCCAATGGGTGATATCGTAAAGACTCCTAATGAGTGAGATGCTATAGCTAGAGTGGTCACCCAGCTTTGGAAATGAGGTAGAACGCAGATTATGATAATACCAATACCAGTCTGTAAAACTGCTAGACAAAGGCCTCTTCTCATACGGGGAAGGCATGAGCATTGCAAGGGCGGATCCAGCTTGTACATCAGGGGGGGGTCACCATGTCGCAGACAGCTTGACTCCGTAGTCTAGTTCGGATAGATATAGATATACTTAATATTATAACGGAACGTGAAAGTGTGTTTGTCAATTTTTCACGTTGAATGAAACCGCTAAACGGATAGGATTTCATGGGGTCGATTGCATTGGTCTTCCACTGCAGCGGAGTTACCTAGTCGCAGACGGAGTCACTGTCAAATTCTATAATTTAATTGGTGCACACTGAAGAACAATACAAACTTATATGATGAAATGTATTCTACGTTTGTGTCGTCTCGCAGAACGCCTTATAAGTTCCTCGTCATCTATATTTATTGACTTGTGAACGTGCAAAAGAGCTAAGCCCGTCAGGCGGTCTTCTGCCAAGCCACGTTTTGTCCCTTCTTAGTGTGTAAAAAGACCTTTCCGCCGCCGTTGCAACACTAACGGGTAGTGTCGCCAGAATACACAAAAAAAAGCATGTTATGTTGGGATCAAGTCTTTATCACAAGTTCAAGTTACAAGGGTCGAAATCGCCAGCGGAATGTTTTGATTTCGCTGCCATTTCACTTTGCAAAGCTGGTACTCATTTATAATCATTGACACAAGTAGTCTAGTAATCCTTACTAATATTATAAAAGTGAAAGTGAGTTTGTTTGTTACGTCTTCACGCCTAAATCTTTAAGCCAATTTTGATGAATTTTGGTACAGAGATAGCTGGGACCCTGGAGACGGACATAGGCCAATAGGATTTTTTTAAACCGAGAAATGAGGGAGAAAGAGGGAAGAAAAGTGAAATCTTAGCTTTGCTATTACAATAAATAAGGCGCTAGGGCAAAAACTACAAGTAGCAGGTACCTACAAGTCAGGAAAGGGGAACTGTGTTACCCCGAATTAAACGCGAGCGAAGCCGCGGGCGAAAGCTAGTAGTTTATAAAAGTTAACACTTTTCTATTTTTTTACGAGTTAATACAACTTCAATCAATCGAATTTGTTCGCCATTTGATAAACAGAGCGGGCGCTCGGGGAGAGGGGTTGGCTCATGTGGTTTGCTGGTGCGCCCGCCATGCGGTGCGATAGGACAATAGGCACAGCGGCCACCATTTGTTTTTTTGAAAATATAAGCATTTCTGGAACAAACATGTGGAATAAGATCGAAAAACTATTTTTTTATGAGATTTTTTAAAAATTATGAGCTTTCAGAGCAAAAATCCTTTAATTTTTTTCAGAAATTCGATCCAGTGAAACAAAAAAACGGCTGGCTGGATTAATTTAGCTCTTCGTAGGGTTTTTGTGGACATATTGAACTGAAAAAGGCACACTTAACATTAGTGGTTTTATCAATATTTTGGAGCCAGCGCTTGACTTTCTAAAAACCACCAAAAGCCGTTTTTTTTGTTGCAATTTCAAAGTCATGTGACAGATTTAAAAAAAAATGGCCTTTAGAAAATTCATTAAAAACCTTGAAACCCACCTTTAACTTAAAAAAAAGTAAAAAAAGATGATTTTCTTGCTGGTTTTTTTTAAGATTACTCAAAAAACCCGCGAGGTACAATATTTTAAAGTTCTTATCCAAAAATTAGACACTTGGAGCTACAATTTTCTATTTTTTGGTTTCCCGTACGACAATTTTTCTCGAAGTTACGGGCTGTTCAAAATGTCCAAAAATTTGTTTTTTTTTTATCCCTTTTAATGTAACCAATTAACAACCACAGTATTATATTATTATGATTATGTGCGTCTTTCGCGTATAATTTGTTTAGGTACGTTTATAAATGAAATTAGATAATGTTGCATTGCCTACCTATGACCCAGCCTGTCGCCCAGGGGGGGGGTCATGACCCCCATGACCCCCCCCCTGGATCCGCCGTTGGAGCATTGATGGGTTGGCGATTTCAGACTTATATCCTTACTAATATTATAAAAGCGAAAGTGAGTTTGTTTGTTACCTAATCACGCCTAAATGACTAAATCGATTTGAATGAATTTTGGTACAGAGATAGTTGGAACCCTGGAGACGGACATAGGCTATTTTTCTTAAATAAAAAGAAGAAATGAAGGAGAAAGAAGGAAGAAAAGGGAAAACTTATCTTTGCTATTACAATAAATCAGGCGCAAGGGCAAAACTACAGGTAGCAGGTACCTGTAAATCAGAACTGGTGAACTGTGTTACCCTGAATTTAACGCGAGCGAAGCCGCGGGCAAAAACTAGTTAATTATAAGTCCAGGTTTCCTCACGGTGTTTACCTTCACTGATGTCTTAGATAACCTTTAGAAAATATATATGGATTGAAAAAGTCGCTTTGGTACTTGCCTGGATTTGAACACACAACCTCATGAAAGTGCGACGAGGCTCTCAACCTCTGGGCCATTACGACATTGGCCCAAAGACACCGCATCAAAGGTTTCAGCAGTTTTTAAAAAGTAAGTCTGTTAAAATGGTTGTTGTGAACGCGATTTATAAATAGACAGTTGTTTTCAACTTGAGCCTTCTTAAGTTTTAATGAAGATATAAAAAGAAATATATATAATAGGTAATTATGTTTTGCTTATAAAAATAACTTTAAAATTCATTTAGCACTACCAAACAAAATTATTGCCCAGATCATTATCAGATTCTAATAATAAAAAATACAGCAGACTATTTTAATTGTAAACTCGCTTAATTACTCGGACACGTTAATTAATCAAAACAAAGGCTGGCCCTTGATTGCAAAGGTTTTCTATCTGATCATTATCATCTGCACTTGCTACAACTTGAGTGTTGCAAGATAAAAAAAATAACATCATTAGTGGAGATACCTACCTAAACGTAGTGCAAAGTCAGTATAGAAGCCACTTTTATGGAAATAATTGTTGATATTAAACTACAAAAATCAAGATAATTCATTTTTTACAAGAACTCTGGCTCTGTTTCTAACAATTCATGAAAAGTAAAAAACATTATCTTTTATTTATCCTTCCTACTCATAGAGAAATAGTCTTTGTTCCTACTAATATTATAAATGCGAAGGTTTGTGCGTATGGATGTATGTTTGATCCTCATTCACGTAATAACACATAGGATACTTTTTTTATCATCACGCGGGCGAAGCCGTGGGGCGCAGCTAGTCTTTTATATTTTTACAGTAGTACCAACTTTTGTAGACATCTACTTTTTGGGACTACTTTTTAAACTTGGGATAGATTGCTTAGTTACTTGCAGCGGGTCCCTCTATCTGGCAGAATCTTGATGCTCCGAAATTTATTTGGCATAACACACTTCGCATAATTTTCTTTAAACGAACATTTTAAAGGCAGAAAAAATATTTGATATAATTATCGTTTGGCATAATGTTTAAAACTTCGAATTTACAATGGCATACTTTTAAGATGGCAGAATTACATTTAGTATAATTACGATTGGCAGAGTTCAAATTTCGCATAATATCGTATGGCATAATGTTCATTAAGAGCGATGATTATTTGGTATAATTTCACTTGGCATACTATGCAGATGGCCGAATTTCATTAAGAATACTTTAATAGGCATGTAAGTCTTTACACTGACATGGTCATTAACATTTATTTTTAAGGGTTAATAAAACGGGATATTTACCATGTTTGTCATTTATTGTGAGTTTCCAATATTTTGGCGTGAACCGATACAGTGAGTTACAATTATTTCCAAAAACTGTTAAGGCAAAAATAAGACTTTTGGGAATTACTTATATAGAAAAAAAGATATTGTTTTAAGTAGGTTACCCGGATTTCAACTATTTAGACTAGGTTAATTCCTTCAAAAAAATGGGTAGGTTAGGTTAGGTTAAAACTGTGACCTTGTACGACCAGAAACGACTTGCATTAGAAACAACAAATTTTCTATTAAAAGAAACGACTTGCATTAATAGAAAAAAAGGGATTGTTTTTAGTAGGTTACCCGGAACTGAACTATTTAGATTATGATAATTACTTATTGAATTTAATTACATTATTTCAAATTAAATTAAATAATAATTCAAATTAATGACATTATTTAAAAAAAATATAATTAAATAAATGACAACAAATAATGACAAAGATGATTCTAACTATAAACTTTCTGCGATATGACAATTCTGCCGTTTAATGATTACCGATATGAAATATATGCTAAAAGACGATTCTGGCTGTGAACTTTCTGCGATATGATGTTTCTACTTTTTAAATATTATGCATATGAAATTTATGTCTAGAGATGATTCTGACTTACAAAACTATGAGTTTTGAATGTATGATAAATGAGTGTCTGCCAAACAATTTTCTGCGAAATGAAGTTTATGCTATCCGTTGTTATGCAAAATAAAATTATGACATAAAAAGTTCTGCTATAAAGGGTGGACCCACTTGCAGCTTGTCAATTTATCTTTATCATCACCTTATTCCATTCTATTTGGGGTCGGCGCAACTCACTTTGGTTTTCTATACTCCTCTATCAGACGTTGTTGCAGCTGACTGCCTAATATTTATAGAACCTAGCACAGGTAGGTACCTGTGCTATAAATGTGTGTGTGTATAAATGTTAGATTTTTAAGTTTTTTAAGTAGGTACTTAAAAAACTTAAAAATCTAACATTTATTTATCAATTAAAACTTCATTCACATCTAAAAAAAACATTGTACAATGACGAACGTAATGAATTGGGCATCTAATATTAACAAGCCTGTGCCATCAAATTTGGCACCAAATTCCTAGTTCCACTACCAAACATACCTCTATACCTTATGAATAAACAGAACAGCCCAACTTAACCATGCAAGCCACGACTTTAGAAGTGTCATTAAACCGTTTGGCTACCTCAAAAATGTAGCATACGGTATTCTACGACCACCGCCAGTGAAATTAACCTTGGTTTAACCGATGCTACTCACGTCCCACGGTGTAACCCGCCCTTGAGCCAACTAAAGTACGGATATGTGTGTGAGTGCTTTGATTCTTGTGCAAAACAGTAATTGAAGATGATGTGCCAAGATTGTGTGTAAGATCGACGATTTTGGACGGGTAAAGCCGTTTAGATTACTGCTACAAGTCTGGCCCAATACTATTCAGTAGCAACGACCTAGTTTCGGTTGAGTCGACTAATATCAACGGAAACTAAGATCATAGAAGAGAATATATTATTTGTAGCAGGCACAAGAGCAATACATGGATGTTACTTAACTGTCATAGTGCTATTCGAGAAAAGAGTCACAAAGAGTGTTTTTGCCGATTATTCTCCGTAAGAAACGACTACACAAAACGTGCACCTTTTTCGATGATTTATAAGTGCCCTTATGTGGCCTATGTGCAATAAATATTTTGACAGCAATACGACATGACCAGCGAGATCTCGTGCGTGGAAGCAACGGTTTTACGTACTTCTGAAGAAACGGCAGTCTGACCATATTTCAGCATTCATTGTGTTTGTCCTATTCTGACTATTGATTTATTTATATAGAAGTTTACATTTTTAAATATTTCTTAAAAAACATTTAAAAACATAGTATATGCATAAATAAAAATAGTATCCCACCGGTATCGGAAACAGGGTCCAAGGTACCGGCGGTCAGGGTTGCAGAGAAAGAAACATCCTAACAATACGAGCCGTGTCCAAGGCCGCCTCTGTATCAAGCCCTTGACCCTGCTGCCTAACGAAAGCCTCCTCAGGAGTGGTCGAGGCTCTTGGCAATTAAGCCATTGGCTGTTACGACTATCGGCACAATGATCGCTGATTCCACATCCCACATGTTGACAACCTCGCGAGCCATAACTATTATTATTATAATTTGTTCTATTCCTACATTATACTGAAGCCAGTCTAATATAGGATGACAGAAGTAGAGCACTTTTAAAGACACCGCAGACTTTGCATGCAAAATGCATAGCGTATTTTGAGCCAAGCCAAACTTAATTGGAAAAAACAGCATTTCCTACGGAATAAAACTTCCGAAGAGATAATGTATAAATACCAACCCACACTAGGCCGTGGTAAATGACACCCAAATAAAAATTAGCAGTTTTTATTTGTTTTAAATAATACAAATAAAAACGTGCTAGTATAAAGCGAAAGTGAGTTTGTTTGTTTGTTACGTCTTCACGCCTAAATGGCCAAACCGACTTTGATGGATTTTGGTACAGAGATAGTTGGGACCCTGGAGACGGGCATAGACTAAATTTTTTTTGAAAAAAGTGTGGAATGAGGGAGAAAGAGGGAAGAAAAGGAAAAACTTAGTTTTGCTATTACAATAAATAAGGCGCTAGGGCAAAAACTACAAGTAGCAGGTACCTGCAAATCAGGAAAGGGGAACTGTGTTACCCCGAATTAAACGCAACCGAAGCCGCGGGCAAAAGCTAGTTTTAATAATAAATAAAAAAAGTGAGAAAAGGGGGAGAAAGAGGGAAGAAAAGGGGAAAGAAAGAATTTTTTTTTTCGATCATCACGCGGGTTAAAGTTAGCGTTAGCCCAAAGTAACTATACCACGCGAAGTCGCTGGTGAAAGCTAGTAAAAAATAAAAGATTTCGATGAATTAAGAACCTCTTTTTTGAAGCCCAACAGTTTTCAGCATAAAGGCCGCCTATATTTCCGTATTGGCATTCTTCATCTTCCGTGCATTGAAGATCACATTTATAAAACTTTAATTAAGTTAAGCGTCCGGGCTATTAATATTCAAAGCACGGCTGCTGGACGTAAGGTGCATCTATTGTTTGTTTCGCTTTACTAATTGTCATACTATGACGACAATGACATACAATGATATGACATATAATGATAGCTGGTACTATAAAGAAATCTGCGTCAAAATCTCGAATCGTCTTTGGAAGTGTTCAGCTTTTGTCACTCGATCTAGTGGCTGCAAGAACAAATGCCGAGTATGTGGCTGACTCCCAGGCCGAGTAAATTGTTTTCGGGTTTTTCGACAGGAATTTCTTAACAACTTCCACTAAATCTAGAAATTTTGGTTTATGCCCAGTGCAATAAGCTCGCACTTTTAATTTACATTAAGACGTGGACTATAATCAAAAGCCCAGAGGTTAATCCAGAGTATAAACTATCCACATACCAAATTACATGCATATCCTTTAAGCCAGTTGAGCGTGAAGGAGTGACAAACATACACACACACACACATACAAACTTCTGCTTGTAACGTTTGTTTGTCAAGTTTGTAACGTTGATTGTGTGTGTGTTGGTTACTCTTTTACGCAAAAACTACTGAATGGATTAGGATGAAATTTAGTACACCGAAACTTTATACCCTGAATTAACACATAGGTAAGCTTTTTATCCCGCTGTACGCAAGTGAAACTGCGGGGCACAGCTAGTCTAGGTATATAAACACAGTTTCTTGATTAAAAGTACGTTAAGGTACCTTTAGATGAGTTCTGCTCTTGCTAGGTACAAGAAAATAACATTATGGTAACATTAGCGCAGTTTTCCGTTTCCTATACGTTTTGCTCAGTAGATGATTTCCGCCATATTGTGGAGAAAGCGCGTTGAATAATTTTAAAGAGGATGCTCTTGATTGTTGTTTGTCTATGCTTTTATTTTGATTATCTTTTATTTATTTTCCTTTGAGTTTTGTCCATTTAACAGTGCGTTATTTTGGTTTCGAAAGTCTCATCTCATTTCTATACTAATTGTTCTTTCTCAGTATTCACTTTTTAAGTATTTCTTAAATATATAAATTTCCGCTGCAGAAGGGTCCAAGATAACGGTGGTAAGGGCTCCAGAGATATTGTACCCTCTCTGTTGCCTCAACCTCTTTCCTTTAACATCAACATTGATTTTTAATTATTCATATTTCGAATTTCCCCATCTGAAAACAAAAGACGATTTAGTTGGAGGAATATGGAGATTGCCGTAAAATAAAAGAGAAGCTTAGGTATACCTAGGCTGCTCTTTTCTTTCTCTTTTCGTTCTGGCTATAGCCAGCAGTGGAGGAATTCAGGGTGTGCATGATGGGTCTTCAAAACTCACAGCAAGCGATCCAATAACAAAAAATATTTCACTGATAAAACACACATTCTCAGAAATGACATATTCACATTTTCTTAGAAGCTGATTTTCTTCTAAACCAAGCAGTGTTAAAATAAATAAAGTAAGTACTTGTATTTTTATTTGTTTAAGTAATTAGCGAGGTATATCAAGGTTCACAGCAGGTCTTTTTCAAGGATTAATTAGTTTTTGTATGAAGCAAATATTCATAGTAGTCTACTGTTAATTAAGTAAGATATTATTTTCGATTTTTACATGGGAACTCGTCTGTGTTGTTTACCTTCGTAATGTTTATATTTATCGGACTCATATACTAGTACTGCTATTTGATTAGATAATAAGAAAAAAACTGAAGTTATTTGTCAGCCTTATTTAACAAATCAAGAAAAACATAAAGATCAAAATGTTTAAAATGTTGATAATCTTTTACGTAATTTCGAACCAATTTTTTATTCATAAGCCATAAAAAAAATGTTACGTGAATCACGTAGGATGTCTACATTAGCAGCGTTATTCATTTGTGCCCAGCGCGAGAGATACTTGTGGATAAATAATCAGCTAATCAACCACTGGAGATAAGCCGTTATTGCAAGAGTTGATTCGATGGGTAACCATTCATTGCCAAGTTTCCTCTGTGACTTTTTTTTTGGGTTGGGAATTCATCAAATGACTTCCCCCGCTCTGGGCGGAGCGGGGGAAGTGTGGAGTGTCAAACTTGTACTGACTAAAACCCACCCATGTTCCTTCCATTGCACTTTATGTTACGGGGCCGCGGTATCTCTTTCGAACAACCCGCAACCCCGGCAGGCGGTGGCCCTGACAGGCCGCTCTGCTTTGCTGACATCTCTTTGAGGCGCGCGAGGAACACTAACGCGTCGTCGACACGGCCTGTCGTCATTAGACGGACGGTCGTTTCTTTGTGGCTTCGAAAGTACGTTAAGCTGTTGGTCCCGACCGTCATTTGTAGATCTTTGACAGTTCTTACAGATTACAAGTCTGAGAAAATGTCTACTAGTCTGTCTAAAGGTGTGTCCAAACATTGAGCAGCAAGAGCGCGGCAGCAACACGCGGCATTTGTAGGACACATTTCTGCCGCGCTCTAGTTTGGACAAAGCCAACTAATGTTTGCGCGGCAGTACTGCGCGGCACAACCAAGATATGCCGCGCGCTTCAGTTGGCACAGAACTAAAATGAAAGCGGTCGCATGTGTCGTAGCTCTGCTTATTATTAAAAAATTGCGTAAAAGAGCTAAGAAGAAAAATATTTTAACGAGGAAATGCTGGATGAAACCACTTTTTCAACGGAGGTTACAGAATATTGAGTCAATCAATTATGAAATTAATTACCTAGTCCATTGAAATGTTAAATTTTTTAGGCCTTACCTTGCGTTTCTTAGAGGACGCAATTTTATTTTTTTGATGTGTAGGGGGGGTCAGTGTAAAGCTAAAAACAAGTTTGTGGGGTCGCAACCCTTGTCCCACGGCCGCCATCTTGAAAATAAAGGTTGAAATGGTTTTTACGATATATTTCTTAAACTATTTATTTGATAAAAAAAAATTGTTAACATTTTTTGTTGCAAATTAAATTCTCTACAATTTTGGTCCAGTAACTTTTTGTCGTAGAACTATAAATAAAAAAGTTATAAGCGAAAATCTTCAGAAATTACAGAAAAAAAAAATATTTTTAGATGTAATTTTTTTTTATCATTTTACGAAAAAATTATATCTGACCATTTATGTAGATCGTTTTTTGAGGAACAACTTTTAGTCGCAACATTTTTATATATTCCTTCTGTCGAGGATCCCATAACTCTTTAAAAGATCCATACATTTCAATTAAACGAATCGATGTTTCGTTGTCCATGTTTGTGCGCAGAAATACGTCCAAACACAATTACTGCCGAATGTTTACTAAGAATGTTCGCGCGCGGCAGGTAGCCAGAAGCGTTCGCGCGCGGCAGTCGTCTAATCAAAGCGCGGCGGGCCGCGCGCGGCAGCCGCGCTCGATTGCCGCTCGATATTTGGACACACCTTAAGGGTTACAACCCTAGTCATTGTGAAGATTGTGTCGTTGTGAAGGTCAGATGGGCAGTCACACCTTGTAAATAAAATAGCGATTTTAGCTGCATCTGGTTAGAATAGCAGTCGATCTCATATAGTTGGGCAAATGATGCTTTGCGAGTACCGAGGCCGTAAGTCACTTATATTCCATTAGAACACGAAGCTAACGTAGATGATCTGTGTACACTGCGGAGTGTTACGCTAAGAAGTGTGACGCTGTGGAATGTGACGCTATGGAGTGTGACGCTGTGGAGTGAGACAATGTGGAGGGAGAGACAAATTACCGTTATTAATCACAATAAAGGCACCACTTTTTTGACCCCGTTACGTATGTCAACGATTATGTCTGGGTCGAGAAATCATTGTAAACACATTTATAAATTAATTATTTGCAACAATGTTTCAGAATGTGTTAATAGTTTTCAAATGGCCATTTAATTACTATTATATAAGAGTTTATTATGAAAATGTTTCGTATTTTTCAATTAAATAACGTGTTAGTCTGTATTTTCTTAACAATACAGCTTTTTAAGAAATATTTTTTGCGAATAATAAGATTAGGAATGCTCATAATCCAAATTATTTAGGGTCGATGAAGAATATCAACTTCTTCCATACTTCTGTATTAGGTACTCATCATGTCATGAGAACAATAATTATATAATGGTCTTAATTTAGAATATGGAACGGAAAACCGCTGGTGAAGTCTATACCTTTTTTTTGCGGATGGTAAAAAATAATAATTTCCCCAGCTCTGGGCGGAGCGGGGGGAGTGTCAGACTTGTACTGATTAAAACTCACCCATGTTGTTTCGTTTACCTTTTATGTTTCGGGGCCGCGGTATCTGTTTTGAACAACCCGCAACCCCGGAAGTCTAGTACCTACCTACCTATACTATACATGAGTGAAGAACATGGCCGTTTTGTAACCACGTGACCCTGTCAGGGCACAGGCACGTGTCTAGTTTGTCATTATGGATAATCCGCCTCTGCCAACAAATATTTAAAAAAGACAACAAACCAGCCAAGTGCGATTCGGACGAAGGGTATCGTTCCATTATCAATAAAAACAACAAAAAAACATGTTTGTGGTATGAAAGCCCTTTAAATATTTATTTTATTCTAGTTTTTAATGTTTGTTGTTTTAGCGGCAATAAATATATAATCTGTGAAAATTTCAAACGTCTAACTTTCACGGTTACTGCAAAGTCTTAGTAATAGGATACCGTTTTATCTTTTGGGTACGGTACCCTAAAAATTTGCCTTCTAGCATAATGCTATACTATGATTACTATTTCATACAACTTTACTTATTCAACATTTGTTAAATTTAATTATTTTTTTAATGTTTTAATATTAACACACGATGTAGATATTTTTTTTTTTAAAAAAAAACGTTGCCCCTCACTAGGAATTTCTCCTGTATCGTGGGTGCCTTTACAAACATTCAAATTCACATACACAAACAGCCAGACCCGAAACAACTACCTGTAGGTCATACAAATATTTGTTCCGTGCGGGGATCGAACCCGCGACACGTAGCACAGCAGTCAAACGCTTAACCACTGTGCCAACCGTGTCGTCGAATTTATTAGTTACTAGCTTTTGCCCGCGGCTTCGCTCGCGTTAAATTCGGGGTAACACAGTTCTCCTTGCGCCTGATTTGTAATAGCAACGCTAAGTTTTCCCTTTTCTTCCCTCTTTCTCCCTCACATCCCACTTTTTAAAAGAAAATATCAGCCTATGTCCGTCTCCTGGTTCCCAACTATCTCTGTACCAAAATTCATCAAAATCGGTGTAGCCATTAAAGCGTGAAGAGGTAACAAACAAACAAACTCACTTTCGCTTTTATAATATTAGTAAGGATTAACTAAACAAATAAATGAAAATGAATGCGTTTTCTTGGATACTAATTGGGTATTTTTTCTGATTTTTCAGACAAGCATCACCAACAGGACCTGTGCTATTAAAAAAATAGGTAAGTGTTAATTTTAAACATAAAAACATGCCATTATAATAGGTTTCTAAAGATTTCGAAAAGTCACCTAGAGTTTTCCCAACTTTATTGCAGTTAGCTTCCAGTATTACCGGGTGCAGCTGAATACCAGTAGTTTACATGGAGCGACTGCCTATTTGACTTCCACAACCCAGTTAGAATTGGGTACTCCGGTACTCCTTGATAACGGTCTGGTTGTCAGGCTTTCAGCCCACAGAATACTTGTGAAGACTGTTAAAGATCTTCAAATTCTTATCTTCGATACCAAAGAAAGAACCTAGAAAACTGAAACCGTCATTTGCATTCCTAGTAATAATAAAATAAAGCAACCACAGAGGTGCATGTATGAAATTATGCACAAAAATTCATTTCACAATGACAGCGAATATTATTCTTAGAAATAACATTCTAGAATATAATTCTATATTCAATCTAGAAACTAGGACCTAGAAGGAATATTTGGAAATTTACCCGAAATGGGGTTAAAAAGAGATGAAAGTTTATCATTTTTGAAGTTCAAAAGTATTCACTACTTAGACTTATGTTGTTACTTGCTAGCGCCGCCTGTCATTTGCAGATCTTTTATAATCGTTACTGATAGTCAGTGTCCCGAAAGTCTGACAACCAATCTTACGAAGAGGTATCGTATCACCGACTACTAACTGCGTTGTGGAGGTCAGATAGGCAGTCGCTCCATGTAAAATACTGGTATCCAGCTGCATCTGGTTAGACTGGAAGCCAATCCCAATATAGCTGAGAAAATCCTAGGCAGATGCTAGCTTATGTTGTCTTTTTTTTAAACCCTATGGTCCGGTGCTACGTACCCCACTTCTCTGAGAAAAAACAGCCGAAAAAACGCCGACGAACTCAGAGGTCATAGTATCTCTTTCTTAACATTCAGACAAAAAACTTAGTCATCTAACGTGAAGACTATGCAGATTAGTGTCTAAAATGGTATTTTTAAGAAAGCACCACACAGATGTAATATTAGTTATGTCATGATTTTTTTTAAATGTCCAAGTTTGAAACCTAAGGCTTCTGACCATTTGCTATTGAGATATCCCACGACTTTTATTTATATTAATACTAGCTGTGCCCAGCGGTTTCACCCGCTGAGGTTTAGGGGTATGAAAAATAGATGTTAGCCGATTCTCAGACCTACCCAATATGTACCCAAAATTTCATAAGAATCGGTCGAGCCGTTTCGGAGGAGTACGGTAACTAACATTGTGACACGGAAATTTTATATATTAAGATATGCTAGTAAATACACATAACAGTATTCATCATTTACCTGCCCTTGTCTCATTCTATTTGGGGTCGGCGCAACACATTTTCTTCTTCCATTCTTCCCTATCAGACGTTACGGCATCATTTACTCCTTTCTCCTTCATATCATTCCTTACACAATCCATCCATCTTTTTTTGGCCTTCCTCTCGCTCTCCGTCCATCAACATTCAGATCCATCACTCTTTTAGTCACATACACATAACAGTATTACGCCACCTGAAAAAACATTGATGAAATTATGCAAAAATAAAGCAATTATTTACACATTGTTTAAACATGACCACAAACAATTCAATTGTTCGTTGAAACAATAGTTAGCATAATTGTTTAATTAAACTATGGCGCGTATTTACGTTTTACTCAGACAATTAGTTATTTTATTAAATCTATATAATATTATAAAAGCAATTTATGAAATGTTTTGTGTTTAAATTCTCCGTGCCTAATTTTGTAGAACACAGTAAACTACGCATTCACATAATACCCAGAAAAGTATTGTACTGTATTAAGCAATAAAGCTTTGACTTTGATAATTTTAAGTTGGAATATAGGCGCATCAAAAGCTCAGGAATAGGATAGTTTCCTAAAAGTAATTACATCACTCGTTGCGAAAAATTGCAGCAACGCGTGACGTCACGCGTAACTTTAATGGGCTATATCTTTGTCAAAAACTACGTGTCCCTTATTTTTGAATAATCTAAAAGACGGACTAATATGTTTTTTTTGGAAACTAACCTATTACTGGTGTGAATTTAAAAATACTTGTAGTGTTGTATAGCCCATTTATCAAGGAAGCTAGTGCATTATACTTTGATTTATTGCAGTCGTAAATGAAATGAAGAAACGTGATGTAGCAGTAGTGTTTTTTTTTTCACAAATTTGATATTGTCTATGATAATTATAATAGTAACTAGTAGTCATTAATTTCAACGTCATTACACAAGACAGTCCCCCAAAACGCCCACCCTTCACCACTTGTAATGTTTTCGCCGGGAAGAAGATATCTATTACATCAGCTGAATACATATCATATTCAAAACAAACACTGTAGCGTTACGTATTGTTAGTACGCTAGGAAACTCCGTGCATCGGATGTGTAATATGACGAGACACGTCACATAAACATTGACGTTACCACCTTGGATATCTGATCAGGCTTAGACAATCACTTCTCTGTACGCGTTGACGCCGTTTTTTTTTTAACGGATGGGAAGTGCTCGAATATTTTTCCAGGATCTTCCCAGGAATATCAGAGACTAAAACCCACCCATGTTCCTCCTTTTGACCTTTATGTTCCGGGGTCGCGGTATCTCTTTCGAACAACCCGCAACCCCGACAGAACGCCCAAGGCTAAGCCTAAAACTAAAATGGATGGCAACATCTTTGCTTTGGACATAAATGCACCAGCGGCTTAAAACAAGCTGCCTAAGCTTGCTTTTGTCCGCGGGTGCTTCCATAAAGGTCGGAAATCAACCCTCGGGAATGAGCTACAGGAATAAAAATAATCCTTTGTTAGGACTTTGGTAGACTAGTCTTGAGCCGTGAGCCACATCTAAATCCTTACTAATATTATAAAATGCAAATGTTGCGAAAATTCGTTGGGTGGATGGATGTCTGGATGTATAGCTGTTTGTTACTGATTTGCATGAAATTTGGCAAAATTTCCGAATAGGCTATAGTCAAACCTTCCCACGGCAGTCCAGAAATTTTAATCCTTCGCTAACACGAAGATCCAGACAATTTTGTCAGTATCGGTGAACACTACAATTATATTTTATGCTTTTTTTCCATGAAAGCTTTGCGTGGGTATGCGTTTTATATAAAAACATCAAAACTACATATCTACCTACGGTCACATACAAAAATCTCGAATGACGGTACCAGATAAAAATTCTGACCACAAATCATCAGATTGAAATTCTGAACACAATCTGGATCTCAGGCTCGACGTCGATAACTACCTATATGGATAAAACCTCATTGTACGCCTTGGGGATTACCAGGATTTCCAATCTGTTAAGCAAAGAGCAAAAAGAGGTTTTAAAAAAAGAATTATCATACAAACGGTCCTATTCATGGTGGCTTCTGTTATGGTCCTATATTCTAATGTGCGCTTAGTCATAAGACCCGCAATGCCAAATTATTTGCCATTGTAGTATGTCCTACGTGTCCTGATTTGCCAAAGACCACAAATGTGCACAGACCTCCCTGAAATGTTACGATCTATAGTGGGAAATTGTCATTGTCATTATGCTTGGCAGACGAAAGTAAGATTCATTTGAAACATTGTATCCACACGTATGTTCAAGTCAGGTCAAGAATTTTCATGAGTTTTTTTCGTATTTTTTTACAAAACCGGCCAAGATCGTGTCAGCCATATATTTTTGATTGCGTGGACTTAGAGGGTTGATTTTCACCGCACAAATGGACCACAGAGTTGAGTATACGGTTGGATTTTCAACTCAATACCTCCACGCGTTCCCGAGATAAAGGTTCTTGACAGACAGACAGACAGACCGAACCCAGGCATTTGATCTTTTCTTGATATCTAAAAATCCCCTTGAAGGAACAAATGTCAAGACAAAAACAAGAAATCCAGATATGCCCCGATAAATCCGGATAGATGATGATCCTACTAGAGCGGCAGAAACGGGCTTGATGACAGTATTGTAGAGGTTTAATAACATTGATCAAACCTTCAACAGTGCAGGCCGGTTGTCAAAGACGTTCGAATACGTTAGGTTTTCAAATTGAGAATTAATAAAAATAGAAAGAATAGTTTGAGATGTATGTGACATGAATTGATGAAATAAAAACTAAAAAGTTGGTGGAAATTGGTAATTAAAATAAGTATAACATACTTTAAGGTATGTTATACTTATTTTAATTACCAATTTCCACCAACTCCCTACAGTATTCAACCTACTAAAAGCACATTAACACGTGTCAAAGAGCCATCAAGATAAAAATATTATCTTGCATGTTATGAGTTAGCAAAACGTTAAGATTTCGCGTGAGATGATCATGTGTTACGAGCGCAACCGGAATTCCTCTTAGTGAAAGTTGAAATAGTCTTATTCTGAATCAGATGCTCGATTTATCACAACTAGTTTTGTTGTTGTAGTTGGTTCGCTTTTGTAATGTTTGACTGATGTTTTTATAAACGTGCTTTGATAAGCTTCACCCGCAACTATATCAATAAATGTTAGAAGTTAAGTTTGACACACACTAAAATTTTGCATACATGTTTAGTTTAGATGGCAATACATAGTTAACTACGTGACGTCATTCTAAATCCAATATGGCGGTCTCCCAAAGATGGCGGACATTTTTATTGCATTTCTATGATACCCAGGTTTTAAGTTAAAGGGTTTACTAGGAAAATTACGCCATATTGAATGGAATAGAATTATGTCATTTAGGCAACTATGCATTTTACGAACCTGTGCAAAACGTCAGCCCAATCAAAAATCGCGAAGTGGATCAAATTTCGATATAAATTTTATAATATTTTTTATTAGTTATTTAGTTCTAGCTAAAGGTAACAAAAGTGTGTTAAAAATCTCTCATTTGCCTCAATAGGAGACTTTAAATTACTAAAATAATGGAACCACTTCTGGAACAAAGAATTATGAGTTTAAATTCCATGTGTCAAAAGTTATTTCTCAATGTCACTTAAAATCTCAGTACCTTTAAAGTTCAACTATAATACAACTGATTAATAGGTGGAACGAAAAGAACAATATTATCCAACAAGAAAAAAACTAGACTAATCTTTTAATATGGCTACTAGCAGTGACTCAATGAGTGAGCATAGTAATTGATCATATTAACACATCAGTAAAAGCAATGGAAAGATGCCAGGTCAAGCATAAACTTATACAAGGAACACTGAAGCTCATTGTATTGTATATCAGGCTGGTGGCCACACACGCTGTCGCGTACAAAGCACAACTTTACAAACCAGGGGTTAGATCATTCGATGCACCACAACTTCCTAAGATCATCATCATCTGCTTAGCCTTTTCCAACTATGTTGGGGTCGGCTTCCTGTCTTACCGGATGCAGCTGAATACCAGAATTTTACATTACTGACAACGCCACTGCCTATCTGACCTCCACAGCCCAGTTAGTACTGGATCATATATGATAGCCCTTGATAAGACTGGTTGCCGGACTATTGGGACACTGTCTACCTGCAACGACTGTCAAAGAACAAATGATAACAGGGACCAACATCTTAAAGCGCTTTCCGAGGCACGGAGGAAACTTGGGATGTAGCGAGCTCATCGGTATGTAGGGCTTGTTTTTTACGCAACCTTCTAAGTTTCTTCAATATACATCCTTTACTCCATTCTTGTCACTCCTCACATTCACATCATCTGCGATACATGTAATTTTTTCATCCATTAATCTTCATAGGAAAGTCTTCTAAAATCCCCCAAAGTCCTTTACTACAACACTAGTCAAGGACAAAAGTCCACCATAAAGACCCAACCCAGACATTCCATCCATCCGCCACAACCTACACAAACATTAACAGGTATCAAGACATAATTGATTGCATTCCGTGACGTAATACGTTACGTCTTGCCCGTCTGTAGGTCGCTTTAACCGGTTGGTAGGGAGCAGTGTGTCAGCCAATGAGGTTACCGTAATGTTTGTTGAAAGAGATTTTTTGAGTTCTTTGGTCTGTTGTTCATATTTTTTGTGATGTTATAATACAAAAGTACGAGTATATATGTAAGTATAATACAAAGTAAGATTAAAAATTCATATTTTTTGCCTAAAGCTTTTAGTATGGTGATTGGTGATTTGGCAAAAAATGGTTATTCTAGTATAGTTCAAATGGAATAAACGGAACCCTTATTGTATCACTTTGTTGCCCGTCTGTCTGTCTGTCAAGACCCTTTATCTCGGGAACGCGTAGAGGTTTCGAGTTGAAATTAAAACCATATATTTAAGTTTGTGGTCACTTAGAGCTGTGAAAAAATCAACCCTCTAAGTCTATCTTACAATGGTGTTTTTAAACTCAAGCACAACGCTGTAAGAAACAATGTTAATTAAGGCATAGTGCCATAACCCAGGCTTCGTGGATTTAAACCTTCGTGTAATTGGTTTTCAAACTGCTCTCAATACATTGAAGAAAAACATTCTGAGGAAGCCGTCTTGGAATCAAAAAATCAAATGTGTGTGCCATAAACTAATCCGCATTTGTCCTGCGTAGAGATATAGAAAGACAGAAATGTGCTCTAATCGTAAAGGAGCTCGTGATTGAAATAATAACAGCTGCGCGGTTAAGCAGCGCGTGCCAAGCTCATATTGATTTTCTGAATCCTTACTTAATATTATAAAGGCGAAAGTGTGTTTGTTTGTTACGTCTTCACGCCTAAATGGCTAAACCGATTTTCATGAATTTTGGTTCAGAGATAGTTGAGACCCTGGAGACGGACAAAGGCTATTTTTTTTAAGGTGAGAAAAGGGAAAACTTAGCTTTGCCATTACAATAAATAAGGCACAAGAGCAAAAACTACAGGTAGCGGGTACCTGCAAATCAAAAAAGGGGAACTGTGTTACCCCGAATTTAACGCGAGCGAAGCCGTGGGCAAAACCTAGTGATTAATAAGGACGCCAGTAAAACATAAACGTGATTATTTGTATCTGCCTATTCAGTAATTCGTTAGTTAAAAAAAACAAATCATTCACTTGTACATCTAATTCTTACAAAGTTATTCCTAAACTCCTTTTATTGAAATTATTTCGTAGTTAGAATGTCGACTTACGGCGCTTGATCCAGCGTTGAAAATCCAACGAAGTTATCTAGGCAAGTGTCGCTTAGTGTTAGTGAAAATGGATTTGAATGTGCGTCATTTGTCTACTAAATGGTTTATTCAACCTAACTATAACAATAGATTTGACGGTAAAAAATACCTGATATCATTTCTTAAGAGTGCTTGCGTTGTTTAAAGAAAAAATGATTAAATCATTTATTTACTTGAACAGTTTCGTCATCGTCAGAATGAACTCAATGCGAAATATAAATAATAGAAAGAAAGTTCTTCAGATATTAAGTAATTTATATAGACTTTTAAATTCTAAAATACAGGCTGATAAAAACTCCTTTTGAATTTCAGACTCTGTGGTCTGGTACAACCAGATTCACTATAAAAATATAAGCTGTGTTAACATTCTTAGTGAAGCATTTTAAGGAACCAGCCTGTATAATTGAGACTGATTTGTTCAAAGAAATTATCTTGAATGTTGAGATGAGTCTCACTGCCAGTCTTAGCTAGGGATATCGCCTAGGTATGACTGGCTATCAAACTTTCGGGACACTGACTACCTGTAACGACTGTCAAAGATCTACAAATGACAACCAATCCATGACCCCGCCGCCCATTATTCATAGAGAATCTCAAAATCAAAGAGTCAGTTTTCTTAGTCGAACAAAACAGTTTTCAGCTCTCTGCCGCATCTTAGTGGTGACAGAACGAGGAGATCTAACCAACGACTTTAACAAAACTGCTCACTTAATTGAGCTTTACCAAATACAGGAAAGAAAGAAATTAATTCGGAAAATCTATTATTGTACATATGCATGTTGTATCTAATTTCCTTAGCAAAAAAAATAAGATTGCGTGTCAATTAAACCTCAGATGTGCCCGTTACGGTAGCATGGCGGCATGATAGCATGGTTGACTGCGTTTGATTCAGTGGTTCCCAACCTGCGGTATCCCGACTCTCAGTAAAACGGAAGAACTAAAACTATAGTCCGAAAATGTTTTATGTAATAGTAGCTTTCGCCCGTGACTTAGCCCAAAGCAACTATAACCCGCGTGATGATCTAAAAAAATATCTTTCTCTCCCCTTTCCTTCCCTATCTCTCCCCCTTTTCTCACTTTTTTAGCCTATGTCCGTCTCCAGGGTTCTAACCAGCACCACCACAATTCATCGAAATCGGTTTGGCCATTTAGGCGTGAAGACGTAACAAACAAACAAACTCACTTTCGCTTTTATAATATTAGTAAGGATGACTTTTAAAAAAAGAATTTCCGACATCCAAAAAAAATATCAAAAATAAGTGGAAAATAACTTTGTATACCTGCAGGAGAGAGTTGGAGACATTTGCTTCTTTTATAGTCTTTTTTGCCGCCGACTTCCTGTTTTTTGGAAGTCTGTTATTTTTTTTAATTTCAGCATCTCACACAAATACTCATTAAATACTTGCTGCATCCCACGGTTTTACCCACGTCGACTGGGATTTTGTACATATAAACCTTCCTCTTGAATCACTCCTATCTATTGCTTAAAACTACATTAATATCTGTTAGGAAGTTTAAAAGATCTAAGCGAACACACGAAGACGAAGCGACTTAATTTTATACAATCTAAAGATTAATGTTCCATTGTTACTAAAAGTTATTTATAGAATATTGTTTTATATTCATAGTATTTTATTTATCTACATAGTATAAATTAATAATTTATTTTCTGTTTTACTCCTAAATGCAAAAGTTTGCCTCTATATTTCGTACTTGAAATGTGATCATCCACATAAGTGCACATAGAAGAAAAAAATATGTATTAAAGATAGAAGACAACTCATAAACTATCTAAGCAAATAAAACTGATATTTGACTATCGCAGAAGTATACGTTTTCAATTATAAAAAATAAAATTAAAAACGTAACAAACATAAACAGTCGAATGGATATTCTTCAAAGCCTCTTTTTTGTAGAATTCAGTACAATATTGAACACTTTACTCGAATTTTCGATTTCTGTTGTTCTGAGTATATTACTATATTATATTCTGTTAATGCATATTACTTTTGAATCTAAATACTATGACAATATTATTTAAAGTTTGATATTCTAAAAGATGGTTCCTGCCAACAAAAAAAACAAAGTTTTCCCTGGTTAAAAAAGGTTGGGAGCCGCTGGTTCAAACCATAGTGTTGCATGCTGACCGTAAAAGCTACCATTATGGCAAGACTGGTAGTACTTATTCGTCTTGTTTAGGTAGACTTTGTTCTTCTTCAAATTTAATTAAACACGTGACGTAACATATAAATACATGACCATAAGTTTAAACGGAGGCGCACCTTAAGCACAACACAAAAAGTACTATTGTACAAAATTTACTACAGCGCCATCTATGAGGCAAATGAAGAACTAATATTAGTGCTAAAATTATGAAAAATCCCGCCAACAACTGTCGGACCCGTCACATCCGTCTGATCGACGGACCCTCCCTAAAGGGAGGGTGTAAAGTTGAAGAACAAAAAGTGGGTGGGGTGGTGGGTTTTACGTGGTTGGTGGGTGTAAAGTTCTCCATCTCTTAAAAGAGATCTCAAAAAATCTCTCTTAAAAGACATCTCTTTTAAGAGATGGAGAACTTTACACCCACCAACTACGTAAAACCCACCACCCCACCCACTTTTTGTTCTTCATACTCCTATAAACATTTCGACAATTATATTTAAGTTTCATGAAATAGGGAACAACCTTACTGCCGCCTAACTGGGTACAAATCCAGTCTCCGAGTTCAACTGACTGATGTCATGGCGACGAAACCGTTGACGACACGGTTGGCGCAGTGGTTGAGCGATCGACTGCTGCGCTGCTTGTCGCGGGTTCCATCCCCGCAAGGCACAAATATTTGTATGGCCTACAGATAGTTGTTCCGGGTCTAGTTGTTTGTGCATGTGACTTTAAATGTTTGTTAACGCACCCATGATACAGGAGAAATTCCAAGTGTGGGGCAACGTTTTAAAAAAATATATATTGCATTGTAACCCAGTGGAGATCGCATCTGTTCATTCTACATATTGTATTCAGCTGCATCCGGATATACTAGAACTGACCTCAAGAAATAAGGGAAAAGGCTTGCTACATACTATTGTTAAATAGTCTAAATTTAAAATATTCGTAAAAGTCAATAAATTCATTGTAGACTCTAAGGCTTCTGCCCACTCAACTCTCTAAACTACAGATCGTACCGTAGATTTCCCGTGCGATGATAGATTCGCAAAAACTGGTTTTGTAAAAGTTGATGTGTCGTCGTGTATACCATACTATGACCATACTATGAACGTATCGGGCAAAAATGCGCACTTTTGAATAGAACCCACCGTGCGGGTGTCCATTTAACGCAGTTTCAGGAATTCGATTATGCCCACTACACCGTTCCGTTACCGACCAACACCGTCATGTACTGATGATACTATGTTGTTTCCGTGTCATGTTTCTTTCCGTGCTCGATACGTTCATAGCACGGTTATGTTATGGTACGGTTTAGTACGCAGACTCCTTTACAAGGAAAAACAAAGAATCCATACTAGTTACCCATTCACTGAAGTCGTTTGTTTCGTACCAAGATGTATGGACAAAAAACTGCATAGGTAGTCTTTTGAAATGTTTTTACAATGTTTTTTATTCGAAAATCATCGCATAATATGCAATGATTTGCATTGGATGACCATTATATGTATTTAAAAATCTAACTCTTCTGAACATGCACTGTCAACAAAAAATTGTAATGTAGCTGCGATTGAAATTCGCGTGATAAACCACAATTATCTTAGTTAAAATTGCAGTCGTAATAATTATCCTGCTACCTAATAAACCTTGACTAGTGCTAGTATTTTATTAAGTCACAAATATTTGAATTAGACATTTGACGTCAATCATTTAAAGTAGGTCTACATTACGCTCACTTTTGCATAATGCTAAGCTTTTATAAACGACGTGGTTTGTAATACTAGTTCAAAGGTACTCTCGATGTTTGAAGGCAGCTCTCTGTTATCGGGAACAAGGTCTTAGCAGGCTACAGACGGTCAGGGCTCCAGGGACAGGTAGCTAAGGATTACCACTTTCTGTATCAAGCCCATGATCCGGCTGCCTAACGAGGGCCTCCTTAGGTATCAGTTGAGGCTGTTAGTAATTAAGGCGCTGTACAAAGCAAACACTTTGTAAAACGTTTAGATTTTCGTCGCAAGGTTAGCCGTATCTGTACACACCACAAGCCAAAAAAAATACAGTCTATAGTCAAATACATAAAGAAAAGACTTAAACAAAAACAGTTTACATAAGTGGTCTAGTACTACGAAAAAAAAATGTTTAAAAAGACCACCAGAAATTTCATAGACTAAAGACATATCTAAAACTTTTATTTTTAAAACACGGCACTGTAATTTTTTTAATATTCAATTAAACCTGCAAAATGACTTACATTTTGGCGGACATGATATTCAAATAAAATCAAACTATATATTTTCGGCCTTATTTGTATTCTTTAGACGCACTACTGTTGTATACTTGTGTTAGACCACGCCCAGTCTGCAGCTAGCCTCACTTCCGCGAATACCTAAAGATTAGCTTGTTACCGCGCCTTAAGCCATTGGCTAAACCGCCTATCGGTGCAATGATCGCTATGTCCCAAAGATATTCAAATGTTTACAAGTGATAGACGGAAGAAGTTCAGGGTCCATTCCCTTCTTTCACTATATTCTCTTTGCTATATTTTGCTGACTGCAATCAATCTTTAAGAATTAGGTCAAGTTTGACCGTCTCGTGGGCGTTTTTTGCTGTTGTTAGTCTTTTGCTTCTTGGGCATGTAATAAAAACCCAGTCCAGTACTATTTAAGCTTGACAAACGGGTGACCCTGTATCAGCAATTATTTTATACCATGCACCAGTAAAGTATCACAACATCTCATAAACATCGAGAGATTATAAAAAAAAACGAAATTTCGGGAGCTATCAATTCAATTCTATTACTTTCTTACCACACTAAATCTACTAATAGTGCCTTCTGATGAACCACCGGATTAAACTAGACTAAGATTAAAATGACATATATCTAATTTTATTCCACACCATTTTAGTTGCGATTAAAGATAGTCCGATTTAGCTTCATAACACTTTTTTTGATTTAAATTAATCGACTGTCAAAAAGGAGGAGGTTCTATGTTCGAATTGTTCGAACATAGAACATTCGAAATGTTCCGTATTTTTTTAATGTATGTTACTGAACTTTTTTTTAAATGAAACGTCAATTTCAGGATGTAAGATTACAATTTTCTTAAAATTGAGTAACTAAACTATTATTTATCCGTCAGTGGCGAATACTCAAACCGAGTGTGCCAATATAAAAAAAAAACTAAACTATTAATGCTGTCAAACTAGTTGTGTCATTTCAATAAATTTAAGAATCGGAAACGTCAAATTTGACAAGCAATAAACCAACTAAATTTTAGTGATTATTGGAGTCATTTTAGTTTAGTTTGTGACAACAAAATCGACACCAATACCACTATTACTAGTTGTCCTAGCTAACTGTCATCAGTCCATTGACCCCGATCCTCTAACTGTGTATTGAGTATACATTAGAAATTAGACGTTCACATAAGTGTTGTCTATGTAAACAGTGCTAACAAGATTCTTATTAGCGACAGATTATTGAGGTTAAAATATTGTCCATTATTAACACGTTTTTAATGGCTTCGCCTGTTACTAATTATGTAAAAAATCTTAGAAGTTGAATTTGACCCACTTTTCGACTTCCGACCGAGCTGCAAATTTTGCAGACTTATTTAGCTTAGATGAAAATGAATGGTTAGCTAAAGTGACGTCAATCTAAAACCAATCCTATCCTACTTAATATTATAAACGCGAAAGTTTGTATGTATGGATGAATGTATGGATGTTTGTTACTCTTTCACGCCAAAACTGCTGCATAGATTTTAATGAAACTTTACAGTAATATAGCTTATACATCAGAATAACACATAGGCTACAATTCATAGAGATATATTGTATATTCTATCACCACGCGAGTGAAAGCGCGGGACGCAGCTAGCATAGTATACTCCAAAAACTCCAATAGGAAAAAGCGGAACCCTGATTGGATCATTTTATTGTCCGTCTGTCTGTCTGCTAAGACCCTATATCTCGGGAACGCGTGGAGGCATCTAGTTGAAATTAGAAACTCAAGTCTGTGGCCCCTTGGCGTTGTAAAAATTAACTAAGTCTATGCAATTAAAAGATATGGCCATTTATGTCTCACGGAACCCTCGGTGCGCGAGTTCGACTCAGACTTTTATGCATTCCTAGCTATGATAGGCGTAAAATGGTAAGAGTCAGCTCATTGCTGAGGAGAATCTGAGAAATAAAATGACGTCATTTCTAAAGTGTTTTTATAACTGTAGTAAGTACCTCAATAACATGTGACATATTGATAATATTGTCAGACTCAATATTGGCAGATAGAACTTGACTTTTCCACGATGCTTATTATACATGTGATGGAAAAACATTATTACAGTGTGATATTTTGCAGCGTGAATGTTTATTTATTTAACGATTTATGTACACACGAAATAGAGAAAAAAAAGACAGGAACAGAAAATAGGTACCTACAAAGGTAATGCTTATTTCTAAAGAAACCTCTTCCAGCATACCTGTTTTCTATGTTCTATGTTTATGAAACCGATCAGAATCTGCCGCGACGCAACATAACCCTACACACTGTAGTGTTTTCTTTCTTTACTCTCTTTGTATGTCGGTCTGACCATTCTTACAATGGGGTATTGTATTACACAGTACTACGAGGTTCGTGGAGGTCAGATAGGGCAAGAAAAATACTGGTACTCAGCTGCATACCATTAAACTGGAAGCCGACCCCACCATAGTTGGGAAAAGGCTAGGCAGATGATGATATTTTAAACGATGATTCCGAACGAATCTCAACTCAAAACGAGCATTGAACTTAGAAACAGCTAATAGAATCTAATTCAGAGAATTGCTAGCTTTTATTCGAATTTAGACGTTCTAGAATACGGGCCACAGACAAGGAACTAAGCATAACCAACAAGGAGTTTCACAATCAGCCAACGAGAAACCGGCAGAAGTTTTTTTTTTATCTGCGGCTTGACAATAAACATCAGACGCGTCATGACACATTGCGTCACATTTGCTTGTCGAGGCTTTGTAGATTGAGTCACTATATTGACCTATAAAGGTGTGCCACCGAGCATGGTCAACTTCTGCCCTGGCTGGAGGCCTAAGTAATAATGTCAATTGCAGGATTGCCCTATTAAGGAGCCAACAACTTCCTAGGTACCAAAAAAAAGTCAACTTACGATTCACATAACTGGTACAACGAGAGGTCAAATATACGAGTTTGATACAAAAGAGAATTGTTTTGTTTCCAAATATAGCCTTTTTTTACAAGACTCTTTTTCACGAAATTTAAAAAAGTTGCTACCAAACTTTGTTTTAAGATTTCACAGTTTCTAGCTATTTTTAAACTGTTACCCATTAGTGAAACTTCCATTGGAACCGAATCGAAGGTATAGGTGCCTAACTAATTATTTATTTTACGAATATGATTGATAATCCTCTTAGGGCAGTATTTAGAAACAAATCTCACTCGTGGTCTTGGGAAAAACTCAACTTTAGACCAAACTCTTAAGATGTTTCTTAATTAATAAATACATTATCAAGATCATCTCAGCTCTATACCCAGTCGCACCAAATTTGATACGAATGAATAGACAGTTTGAAATGTGATATCTTTTTTACCACAGATAACATAAAATCTGTCATATTGATGCTCAAAAGGCTGAAGTGGCCAGAACCTGCAACGTAATAAAAAAAGTCTGATCTGTCAAAAACTATTCGGAAGAAAGTTTCTGTTAAGAAATTGTTCTATTTTAACTATAATATTTTGTAAATTATTCACGTTCACATGCGTCGTTTCAAAAATAACAAGTAGTGTTTTCACGAACCGTACACAAACTACACACGAGCCAGCCAACTGATTTTGACGAGCAGATTTAAAAGAAGATTTTTTTTAAAAGTGGGATATGAGGGAGAAAGAGGGAAGAAAAGGAAAACGTAGCTTTGATATTACAAATCAATAAGGCGCAAGGGGAAAAAGCTGCAAGTTGCAGGTACCTGCAAATTAGGAAAGGGGAACTGTGTTACCCCGAATTTAACGCGAGCGAAGCCGCGGGCAAGAGCTAGAATTAAATAATTAAGATTATAATATTTATTTACATCAAAAAAACATGTTTATTAAGTACCAAAATTTCGTAAAATTGTAGAGTAGGCAATATTCATATTATTTTTATAAAAACGACTCGACTCGGCAACAACACATGTCATTATTTTGTTTATATCGCTTCGCCATCCTATAACAAATTAAACAATCCATTGTCGACACCAAATAACAAAAACTTTTTTTAAATAATAGAATAATAGCCTTTGAATAGTTCCTACCTCAAAGTACGCGAAAAAACCGTGGAAAATTTCATTAGGAATGCGTAAAAACAGTAATTAAAGTTCGTTAGCACAAATTGTCTTTTTTTTGGTGTGTAAGTATTTAATCAGTGATTTTGACGTAAACAGCATCGTCATCAAAATTATTTTTATACATATATAATATGATAAGTAAGTATGATTTTCATAATGTAAATTAAGATACAATCCTAATAATATTATAAATGCAAATGTTTGTAAGGATGGATGTATGGATGTTTGTTGCTCCGTCACGTCAAAATGGCTGAACGGAACTTGATGAAATTTGGCACAGAGATATATTATGGAACATAGGATACTTTTTTATTCGATATGACGCGGGAGAAGCCGCGGGCGCCAGCTAGTAACCAATAACAGGAAGTTTGAAAGTTGCGCTTTTTACAGAAAAAAATAAAGGGAGTCGTTTGTCTTAGTATGGATGGACATGTAATGAGGAGGGACGAAGCACATGTGACTAAAAGTGTGAAGGATCTAAATGTTGATGGATGAAGAGTGAGAGGAAGACCAAAGAAAAGATGGATGGTCTGTGTAAGCAATGATATGAAGGAGAAAAGAGTAAATGATGCCGTGACGTCTGATAGGGGAGAATGGCAGAAGAAATATATAACCCGAAACAACTATCTGCAGAACATACAAATATTTGTTCCGTGCGGGAATCGAACCCGCGACACGTAGCGTAGCAGTCGATCCCTCAGCCACTGCGACCGTGCCGTCCAATCATCATTTTCATGCCCTTTATTGGGACAAGGGCAGGAAAATGATGATGATGAACCGCTCTTCCATATTTTAAATACCTTTAACATAACATGAGACCTGTAATCTCCGAAAGCTTAGGTAGAGGCGTACCTATTATTATATCCTCTTTTCGCCAGTTATAATTAAGTCTCATATAATTAGGAGCGACCCTAATGCAATAAATTGGGCACAAATTCACCACACACACAATATCACTTTGCTCTACCCGAGAATCGAACCTAAGTCCTTCTGCTCAGCAGTCGCGCTTGCGACCAATCGACCTACTAGTCACTCCACATACATTAAACTTACAAAATAGTCCAAATAGATTATTTCAGGAAGAAAATTTAAATATTAAAAAAAACGTAAATAATAGTTATGTACCTATATAAATACTGAGAATATTTCAAAATCAGAACAGAAAATTATCCTACAAGAAAATCGGAAAAATGCATATAACTGAGGTGAATGCCCCAAAAACCGTCCTTTATCAATAATTCAAAATATTATTTTTAAAATAGTTGCAACATTTGAAAGTTTTACAAACATATATTTGAACCAGCACTCTAAGGCCAGTACATTGCCCAATTTGAGTGGCAATCTAAATTTTTCTCATGAATAATTGATAAATTAATAAACTAGTGATGTGGCCCCGTTTTTATCGTATGTTTTTTGACCTCAAAACACGTTTACTTTGCCACTTTTGTATTTACCGGATGTCCTCTGGGTGATATTTTAAAAATAATTTACAGTTTTTAGAAATGTATTTACTTTATATGATCTTTAAATTTCACAGTTACTTCATTGATAAGTACGTAAATAATGCTCACATAAATTACATTTATAAGCAGTCTACTGTACTGCGGCACGGTTGGTGCAGTGGCTGAGCGATCGACTGATGCGCTGGGTATCGCGATTTCGATATCCACACGGAACAAATATTTGTATGACCTACAGGTAGTTGTTTCGGGTCTGGCTGTTTGTGTATGTGTGCTTGTTTATAAACGTTTGTTAAAAATACTTAAACAAAAATAAAATGTTTTAATTAGAAACAGAAAATATAAAAAACCGGCCAAGAGCGTGTCGGGCCACGCTCAGTGTAGGGTTCCGTAGTTTCCCGTCCGTCACAATAAGTGTTCCCACTTATGAGTTTAAAGGTGGAGGAGGAAATTATTTTGTACAACTTTTTGTCTTTTTTGTACAAAAACTGTTGTGTCAATCAAGTTCAAAATGATTTTCCTAGAAAGTCCTTATAAAGTTCTACTTTTCAGATTTTTTTCATATTTTCTAAACTTATGGTTCAAAAGTTAGAGGGGGGGGGGGGACACATTGTTTTTTACTTTTGGAGCGATTATTTCCGAAATTATAGACATTATCAAAAAATGATTTTAGTAAACCCCTATTCATTTATAAATACCTTTCCAACAATATATCACACGTTAGGGTTGAAATTAAAAAAAAAATTGGTTGTTTGTAAAGTAGGTTTACGATCGAGATGTTTACGTGATAACGTCTTATTGGTGATATAAGTTATCACCAGTAGTGACATCTAAAATGAAATTAAGTACTAATTTAAAGTTTTTTTTTCGAGCCAAGTAACAGATGGCGCTACCATCTTTATGAAATGTCGCTTGTGAGGTTTTGGTGTGACACAAGTTTCTGAACATGTCACCCGACTAAAACGATTTTAAAGACGTTATCACGTCAAAAACACTTCCCACTTTACATATAGGGTGGCTACCCTAATAAAACATTTTTTTCCAATTTTTATTTTACCACTTTGTCGGCGTGATTGATATACATATTGGTACCAAATTTCAGCTTTCTAGTGCTAACGGTCACAGAGATTAAGCGAGGACGGACGGACGGACGGACGGACGGACAGACAGACATGGCGAAACTATAAGGGTTCCTAGTTGACTACGGAACCCTAAAAAGAAGCCTGTTTATTGCTATTGACTCAACAATTCTTTGGCCAACCTACGAATCAAACCCAGATCCTACCCAGTTATAACGCTTGCAACTATTCAACCAAGGAGGCAAACATTTTTGGGCTGCAGTTTTCCTTTATATTTTACTAGCTTTTGCCCGCGGCTTCGCTCGCGTTAAATTCGCGCATTATTAGACAATATAAAAACTAACAATCAAACACGAACGCTTCCGTTGTATCAAAACGTGGCAAGAATTTTAACAACCGCCATTTTGGATATCAGGAAGGAAACAGTGTGTTACAAATTATTTCAATGCTAAATATAAATTGGTGATCAAATTAAATGTCACGATTGGATAGTTTGTGGAATAGACTAAGGTAATTATTTTCTATGTTGTCTAGCGTTTTACTGCTTTGACGATTTTTTTTTTAATATTTGAACTTCGACTGGAAATTAATGTATTTGATTTTTGTGTTTTTGACTTTTTATTTTATTTGCAATATTTCTACCTGTTTGACATTTTGATTTTTTATTGACTTGACATTGTTTATTTCTTTTTAACTTTAATGTAATATTATGAATCTGTGACTTGTAAGAATCCCTTATCAATAAAATACTATGACATGTGGTGAGATCAACACAGTTGTGGGCTATGCATGGGATCCGCATCGTCATCATCAGCGCTGTGCCGCTTTCTCGTATGCTTCACAGCGTTATGATGAGCAATGGCCGTCTGCGTAGATGTGGCGCAAATTTTTCTTTGTTGTTGTTCCGTGTCTCAAAAAGAATAAACGGAACCGTTATGATGGATGACTTTCTTGTCCATCTGTGTGTCCGTCAAGACAATTTATCTCGAGAACGAGTGGAGATATCGAGTTGAAATTAAAACCACATATTTAAGTCTGTGGTCCCTAAGAGCTGTGAAATCAACCCTCTAAGTTTACGCAGTCAAAAGATATGGCTGTTTATGTCGCATTTTTTACGCATTTTTTTAGGTTTTTTTGTGTTCTAAGCGTCATGTTCAATTCTTCTTGCGTCATGTTCTTTTCTTTCATTCCACTAACTCGAGCCGTTTGTATTTCTTTTTATATAAAACTCCATGCTGCAACTATGTCTATGTCCCCTGGCTCAGTTCGAGATTAGCAGGTGAAAATTAGTTAACGAGATGCAGACCCAGTGAAGCGAAGCAGAATCTACCTTCCTATCAGTCTTTTCAAAGTAGTACAAACTATAACAATAACTTAATTATTTTTCTTCACAGCATTTTAGCACCCCGGGGTTGCGGGTTGTTCGAAAGAGATACCGCGGCCCCGGAACATAAAGGGCAAAAGAAAGAACATGGGGGGGTTTTAGTCAGTACAAAAAAAATGGTACTATAGGAAATCACACTGCTTAATGCGGTGATGAGCTTGTTGGTCCTGAGCTTGATCTTACTCCGGTCGTGCCAGATTTTCGTCCCATCGGACTGTGAGAGTGAGGGAATAGTGAGTGCACCTGTGCTTCGCACAATCACCCAAACTATATCTCGCGCGCAAATGGCCTATCTCCGCTAAGATTGGGCGCTGTGGCCGAAAGCGGACAGGAGGACTATTAATAGATATACATTTATAATAGACGGTGAGCTAATTGCCAACAACTAGACTCAAACCCAATCTCCGAGCAGCTACTGAGAAACTGGAAAAACCCAATAACACTGCCCAACTTGGTAATCGAGCCCTGGACCTCACGTGTAGCACCACCCCTTGGACCACTAGGCAATATAAGTTCGCTTGCACCGAAACGACATTGAAAACGTTCACGCCAGCATTTGAACTTTCGTGCCTCCCCACACGCACATATATCTACATACATAATACGTCTTAGGTAACAGCCATTGCACATAACTGGTCATTTCGAGAGTGACCTTTGGAAGCCAATATCTTTATCCGGCAGTAGCAGGGTTGGTGAATTTAAATATTAGTAATTTTATCGTCAAAAAAATCTTATTTAAATGTTAATAACAAATTAATAATATAATTTATTTGACACAAACATAAGTTACATTTAAACAAATACACGGGTCATTTTTTTAATTTAATTTTCTTAATTTTATATTGAAGGCATCTCTGTCTGAACTAGATAAAACTATTTGTATCTCAGACATCAGCGCTCTTCCTTAAGGTGGCCATTACATTACATTCATAATTCATTTAAATCTAAGGAGGTATATCTCTACACAGAAGTAAACTTTGAATAAAATAAAAGGGTGTGTGAAGTGTAGTAGATAATCATAGCAATGAATCACGATAATCAATATGTTTTAATTGGTCATACAGCCGTGTATCGTTTCATCATCTGCCTAGCCTTTTCCCAACTATGTTGGGGTCGGCTTGCAGTCTAACCGGATGCAGCTGAATAACAGTATTTTACATGGAGCGACTGCCTATCTGACCTCCACAACCCAGTTAATACTGGGTAATACGATACCCCTTGGTAAGACTGGTTGTCAGACTTTCGGAACACTGACTACCTGTAACGACTGTTAAAGATCTACAAATGACAGCCGGGACCAACGGCTTAACGTGCTTTCCGAGGCACGGAGGAAACTCGGTATGTAACGGGTGGTCACCCATCCACAGACCAACCTAGGCAAGCGCGGCTTAACCTAAAGATCGACCCGAGCGGCTGCTATTATTTAGCCACGAGCTCCTCACAGCCGTGTATCGTTTCGAAATATAATATTCAAAATAATGGAAAAAGAAATCAAAATGCTCTTCCGGATAACTTTCTGCCAATCTCATTGGAGATTTAGCACACCACATCTCCAAGGGACCACAGACTGAGTATATAGTTTTAATTTTAACTCGATATCTACACGCGTTCCCGAGTTCTGTCTCGACAGACAGACAGACGGCCAACAAAGTAATCCAATAAGGGTACCGTTTTTTTCTTTTCTCGGTATAGAACCCAAAAAATTGACCATCCCTAAACGGTAGTAATATTATCACAAATCTTAATCAAACTAATTAAGCACCATAACCTTACTATAAGGTCGGCAGACCTCTCTCTAAGCGTCTAAAAATATTGATATTTAAAATGCATGACATACAACACTATGTATATGCAAATATTTCGTCTGTGTTTTGATATATTCAAGGGTATTGTAGTAGTTACGATTAATGGTGTTTTTACACTTACATTGCCACCTTGGTGCGTTTGTTGATTTCGAAATCTTAAAGCTGGTTATGTGTTTATTAAATTATTTAATACATTCGAAATACAGTTGGAGATAAAAACTTGAAAGGTCTCAAGGGATACCCGGATGGAACGAAATTATTATATTTATTGTGTACAAAAAACCTGTATACACTCAACAAAAATAATCGTCGCGACACCACACTGTTCAAAGCGAAATAAAAAGATGAAACGAAAATAACTGGTTTGCTTTCTATGAGAGAGAGAGAGAGAGGCAGAGAAACACGCGCACGCCGCACGGCTTACAACTATAGCAAAAAGTGTCATTACAACTTTTGGTCTTAATTTTTTCCGTCTAGCCCCCTTTTGCAACGCGCGATAAGGAACTTCGTTCCAAAAATTCGTTTCATTAAATGTATGTTGTTGGTAGGTCGATAGACAAAATGGTCGCTTGAAGCTCATATCACACCTTACATCACTACACTATATTATAAATTGACGACACGGTTGGCGCAGTCGCTGAGTCTGCTAAGCTGCGTGTTGCGGGTAATTGTTCCGGTTGTTTGTGAATATGATTTTAAATCATTGTAGACTTACGATCGATACAGGAGAAATTTTCCTAAAATGGGGAAAAAGGCAGGTTTTTTTAAAAGAAAGAAGAAAAAATAATAACTAGTATGATGTCGTTGGATGTCCACCGTTTTCTTATTTAACCATCCATTGTCATCCAAACTACACAAGTACACATGTATGCAAAAATTCAGCTCAAACGGAAACCAAGTTAATTGGATACAATATTTTTTATCTAATAAAATCAATTCGCCTGCCGGGGTTGCGGATTGTGCGAAAGAGATACCGCGCCCCCCGGAACATAAAGGGCAAAAGAAGGAACATGGACGGGTTTTAGTCAGTACAAGTCTGACACTCCAGCCCCCCCGGCCCGCCCAGAGCGGGGGAAGTTATTTAATGATATCCCATCCGCAAAAAAAAACAAATAAAATAATACAAGCTTGTAACATCCTTTATTTAAACAAAAATAAATAGAGCAGCTGTGTTTTCGCAGCACAACATCGTTTCTTGAGGCACTACCAAATTCCTAAATCAAGTTCGATCATTTCCGTACATCACTTCCTATATAACACATAGGAAGGCACAGTACAAAGTAACAATCAATCCCCTAATCACGTATTCACTCGTCCCTGTTCACTGGGTGCCTATCACACCGTAACGAGCCACCATGGCTGTCACTTTCACTTATCACATGGTGTGACGGTGTGGCATTTCATTTATTTATAAAACTTATCTATATTATAATGAATATGTCAAACATCTATCTTTTGTTGATTTTTTTTTTAAACGTTGCCCCACACTAGGAATTTCTCCTGTATCGTGGGTGCGTTTACAAACATTTAAACTCACATACACAAACAGCCAGACTCGAAACAACTATCTGCAGGTCATACAAATATTTGTTCCGTGCGGGAATCGAACCCGCGACACGCAGCGCAGCAGTCGATCGCTCAACCACTGCGCCAACCGTGCCGTCACGGACGGAATTGAGACGGAAAGACTAGTAAAAAACAACAACACACGCAAAAACCCGGCTAAGAGCAATTTAGACTCGCGCACCGCGGGTTCCGTACAAACTTGCGACTTAAACAGCCATATCTTTTGACTGTGTAGACTTAGAGTGTTGATTTTTTCACATTACAAAGGGACCACAAAGAATAATCCTTACTTTCTTACTAATATTATAAAAGCGAAAGTGAGCTTGTTTGTTTGTTTGTTACGTCTTCACGCCTAAATGGCTAAACCGATTTTGATGAATTTTGGTACAGAGATAGTTGGGACTCTGGAGACGGAAATAGGCTACTTTTAAAAAAAAATTGAGATATGAGGGAGAAAGAGGGAAGAAAAGGGAAAACTTAGCATTGCTATTACAATAAATTAGGCGCAAGGGCAAAAACTACAGGTAGCAGGTACCTGCAAATCAGGAAAGGGGAACTCTGTTACCCCGAATTTAACGCGAGCGAAGCCGCGGGCAAAAGCTGGTGAATTAATATATTGTTTTAATTTTAACTCGATACCTTCACGCGGTCCCGAGATAAAGGGTCTTGACAGACAGATAGATGGACAACAAAGTGATCCAATAAGGATTCCGTTTTTCCATTTGAAGTACGAAACCCTAAAAAAACAGCATTAGAATGTTCTTCTTTTTTATTTCCTTATTTTGAAATTGACGTCTTAAAACAGAACTTATTCCATTGAGGGAGAGAGACAGAGCTATTAAGGGTGTCTAGCACCATCTCTTTCTCGCACAGGAATAAGGACTGCTATAAGATGTCATGGTAACCCATGTAATTGATTACTGTAGTAATCAATTCAGAGCGAGAGAAATCATTACGTATATGAGTTTCCATCCGAAAAAGAGCTGTCCGCGGAAAGCTGAACACATGCGGATGCATCGTTATACAAAATTCGTATTAACTGTAGTTAGTCCTGTGTGTGTAATTGACACTTCTACAGAATAGAGTTATATTCGTCGTATTCCGTTCATTTGTTAAGAATAACCTACCATGTTCCCCAAACGAATATTATTCTAAGGAACTTAATTTAAAAAAATATATACATCCTGGGTTTCTCTTCTCAACCTACCTTAGACTAACCTCGACACTGCGCCACTGATTAACAAAAATGTCGTTATCCACTTGTGTCGACAATTTGCTAAGATACGAGGTCGATGACATAACTAAGGTTGGCTCACACTGTTCCGGTCATCCGAGATCACACGTAACGCATTGCATCAAGTATCTACGAGTGGGCGCGTTTCCATTGATGCCGACACAAATTTGACGACAGCGTTTTTTTTTTTGTGTCGACAATATTTGTCGACTTCCATTCCAAATAATTAAGATTCAATAAAGGCTGCGGTTAATAACAAAAAACGATGCAAACAATTTATTAAGTACATCAATGAATTGCATTTTTGTTAATATGCTAGTCAGTAACTTTCTATTATTTATTATGTTGCATCGATGGTCATCTTGATCTTTGATCAAGCATCTCGACGGGCCTGTTGGTCTAGTGGTTAGTGGCCCTGACTGCTGAGCCGGAGGTCGTGGGTTCGATTCCCACCCAGGACAAACTTTGTGTGATGAGCATGATTGTTTGTTCTGTGTCTGGGTGTGATTTATCTATAATATGTATGTATTTATAAATTATATAAGTATGTATATCAGTTGTCTGGTTACCATAACACAAGCTCTGCTTAGCTTGGGATCAGATAGCCGTGTGTGAGTTGTCCCTAGATATTTATTTATTTATTTATCTCATTAATTCATAGCAGGTTTTGTGATGTATGTCTGTTAATTATAATGAGTCGACTTTGAAATGCTAACAAATTCATTTTATTTATTTCTCATGACCACATTTATTACTTTAAATATCTACGATTTAAGACTTTAAATTTCATCGCCAGTTATAATATCTATTTATTTACAATCCTTACTAATATTACATATAAAAGCGAAAGTGAGTTTGTTTATTTGTTTATTACCTCTTCACGCCTAAATGGCTAAACCGATTTTGATGAATTTTGGTACAAAGATAGCTGGAACCCTGGAGACGGACATAGGCTATTTTTTTTAATAAAATTAAGAAATGATGGACAGATTGAAAAAGGGAAAGCTTGGCTTTGCTATTACAATAAATCAGGCGCTAGGGCAAAAACTACAGGTAGCAGGTACCTGCAAATCAGGAAAGGGGAACCGTGTTACCCCGAATTTAGCGCGAGCGAAGCAGCGGGCAAAAGCTAGTTATCTATATGTATAACATAATCAATCTATTAACTAATCGAATCAGTCGTGTCGTTACTTTCCGGAAATCGTTGGCAATGAAATGCGCATATTTTTGCGGGCTTAACGTTTGTGCAAACCTTGGATCTAAGTTTTAGTAGAATTAAAAATAAATATTTCAACACAAACAAAATAAATTGTTAAAGTGAACGTAGTAATTCTCCGCTCTTGGCATTTTAGCTCTGGTTCCACATCTGATTTTATTCATCTTTTAAAAAAAAAACAGTTAGTTCCTGACTGTTTTTTGAGAATTGAGAACCCCAAAGCTTTATCACCAATAAGTAAACAAAAAAAAATCCTACAAAAAAATGAAATTAAGTACTAATTTAAAGTTTTTTTTTCGAGCCAAGTAACAGATGGCGCTACCATCTTTATGAAATGTCGCTTGTGAGGTTTTGGTGTGACACAAGTTTCTGAACATGTCACCCGACTAAAACGATTTTAAAGACGTTATCACGTCAAAAAGTCAAAACGTCAATTCACACGCATAACATTGGACAACCGCCTCAATCGCACGCACACACGCACGCTCATTAAATAAAGGCTCGTCGTACGTAAACACTGCCGTGTCTGTGTGCGTACGAAAGAGTTCAGTGGGCCAAACCAACAGGTTTTAGCGCCTGACTATGGATACGACCCCGTTTTCTGACGAACTTGCATAGACAAGCTACGATTGTTTTTATTTTTTTATTAAAAATCTGCAAATTTTTATGTTAATTGAGGATTATAATGTAGATTCAACGTTGTTTTTATATCTGATGGCGACATCTAAATTGTCCTTGTTTATTTTATTAAGACTTTGGTTTAGTAATTTTAGTGTGCAGTAAAACGTTTTCTAGGTTTCCTATTAGAAAAAAATATATGATAGAATATCATAATATTTACTAAGATTATTCACAAAACGGAGCTAAACAGTTAAAGTTTGCGGTCCACCCTTTAACTGTGGCTAAAAAATAATCGGCCAATTCTCTCATGCTCATAGTACGGCGAGACAATATAATAATAAATAAATATCTTGGGACAACTCACACACGGTCATCTGATCCCAAGCTAAGCAGAGCTTGTGTTATGGTAACCAGACAACTGATATACATACTTATATAGTTTATAAATACATACATATTATAGATAAATCACACCCAGACCCAGAACAAACAATCATGCTCATCACACAAAGTTTGTCCTGGGTGGGAATCGAACCCACGACCTCCGGCTTAGCAGTCAGGGCCACTAACCACTAGACCAACAGGCCCGTCATAATGAGAGATAGATTTATAGTAAAAATCTATGCGTAACAAATCATTACATAAATATAACATAACTGTAATAACACCATGTAGCTGCCGTGACGATGTAGCGCGTCAATGATGTTTGCTAGATGTTCACTTTTTAACCAACTTAAAAGAAGGAGGATCTCAATTCGACTGTATTTTTTTGGTATTTTTGTTACGCGATTTCTCCGTCCATTGTGGGCCGATTTTAAACCGACTTCAATAAAAGGAGGAGGTTTTTATGAATTCGTCGTAATCATTTTTTTATTGACTTTGAATGGCAAGGATAGGATATATACCGAAGAGGGCCGGGTAATTTATGAGTTATCTTCTAAATAAATATTTTCTTCAATCATCAAATATTAGGTACACACCACGGCACATCAACCTATACAAAAACCTGATCTCTCTACAACGGTGTGCGATCCATAGTAGAGAGATCAGGTTATAATAGTTTAGAATAGGTTGACCTGCCGTCGTGTGTACATGAGACAGTCCTCCCCAGCGCCCGCCCGACGCCCTTCGCAAAATATGACTTCTGCTATTAACTGATTGACGTTATTGTGCCTAGACTACAATCACATTGAAATCAATAGCTGCCTTCCAAACACTGACTTAGCTATGTAAATAAGCCCCACTCCTCTATAAGGGCTCTCACTCACCGTATCGTTTTGTCGCCAAATGACTCAACGAGACCAAAAAAGTCGCACTGTCATTCTGGATGATTCGCAGCTGACGATTTATGGGAAGGTTATGGATGGAGGGTATTCACGCAATTGCATTTGTGGTTAGACTGATTTAATTAGTTAGTATTACAATGTTACTGTTAGTGCTAGCCTGCGTCATCCCACAGCCGGGCAAACGCCTCTCTCCATTACTTCCAGTTTGTATGATCCATTGTGGACCAGCGTTCGTTGGTTTTATTCAGGTCGTCCTGCCGTCTTCTACGAGGTCCGCCGCGACGCCTTTTGGCTTTGTCAGGGCTCCAGAAATTGGCTATTTTGGCCCACAACGCATAGGGCATGCGGAAGACACAAAGAATTATTTAGTGTTATAAAATTTTAATATCTATTCTTGGATGTTCTATCACGAATTTGTCTGTAGTAGACACGACAAAGTCTGAACTTGTGCCTTGTCGACGGCAATAGGGTCGCTCCCTACTAAATGGGACTAATGGGATATTTAAGTACATCTCTGCCAAACCCTTCGGAAAATTAAAACCGTGATGTTACGTTATAAGAACGTACTATTCTAGTGTATTGTTATCAACACTTGTACAAATAAACCCATAATTTTCTCAATAAACAGCAGTGAATGCCTTTTATTCATTAGTTTTGTATATGAATCATAGAGCTGAGGTGTCCGAGTGGTTAAGGAGTTGGACTTGAAATCCAATGGGTTATACCCGCGCAGGTTCGAATCCTGTCCTCAGCGATTCTTTTTTTTTTAATTTTAGTCATTAAATGTTTAGCTTATTAACAAGTGATCAAAAATGATACATAGGTATACCTACACAAGTTTGGTTCAGACAAAATGTGTTTTTTTTTATTTTATTGTATTTACTGCCTCATCTCTCCTCATCATCCTGGCTACACGATCAAGTCATCATCATATACGTAACGTTTCCCAACTATGTTGGGGTCGGCTTCCAGTCTTACCGGATGCAGCAAAATACCAGTATTTTGCATGGAGCAACTGCTTAAACAACGGCTTAAAGTGCTTTCCGAGGCATAGAGGAAACTCGGGGTGTAACGGGTCCCACACATCCACAGACCAACTTAGGCAAGCGCGGCTTAACCTAAAGATCGACCCGAGCGGCTGATTCCATTCTAATGACCAAATTAGCTAAAACACCTATGCATACCTGAGTATGTTTATCTTAATACTAGCTGGCGCCCGCGGGTTCGCACGCGTTTTATAGGAAAAAGTATCCTATGTGTTATTCCAGACTATAATCTACCTCTGGGACAAATTTCGTCAAGATCGGTTCAGCCGTTTTGACGTGAAAAAGTAACAAACATCCATACATCTATCTAGCTCACAAACATTCGCATTTATAATATTAGTAGAATGTATATTTTTTGTATGTATTTGTCACCTAATTCCTCCTAAATGGCCGGACCGATTTGTAATACATTTTGTGTGTGTATATTTCAATAAACCATCCACACACGAGCAAAACCACTGGCAAAATGTAGTCGTACATAATTTCTTTATTATGAAACTATACACGATGTATCATCGTCATTCTAATTGAATGTAGTAATCATAGATTCTTGGCGATGTAACATCATTAATTAAATTATACAAATTAATTAATATTCGTACCTACATGAATACTATCGTTTGTGAGTTGCATGTGGTAGTAGATTATTATCAAACTAACTGCCGCCCGCGGCTTCGCCCGCGTGATATAAAAAAAAAACATCCTATGTGTTATTCTAGACTATAATCTAACCTCTGTGCCAAATTTAATTAATGCTATTATAGCTGGTATTTAGCTGCATCCAGTAAGACTGGAAGCCGACCCCAACTTAGTTGGAAAAGGTTATGAACATGATGATAACTTCATCGTGTAGCCAGAATTGCCCCCTCATGAGAGAAATCATAAAGAGTTTTTAATGAAATCGAAACGTTTATAATTTTCATTTAAATAAATAAGTTGGGGCAGTAAATACAATAAAATAAAAAAAAAACACATTTTGTCTGAACCAAACTTGTGTATTATGTTCATCATAGTTGATCACTTGTTAATCAGCTAAACATTTAATGATTGAAATTACAAAAAAAAAGAATCGCTGAGGACAGGATTCGAACCTGCGCGGGTATAACCCATTGGATTTCAAGTCCAACTCCTTAACCACTCGGACACCTCAGCTCTACGATTCTTATACAAAACTAATGAATAAAAGGCATTCACTGTTGTTTATTGAAAAAATAATGGGTTTATTTGTACAAGTGTTGATAACAATACGCTAGAATAGTTAATAGGTAGATGTTGATGATATGGGCTCGTGGCTAAATAATAGCAGCCGCTCAGGTCGATCTTTAGGTTAAGCCGCGCTTGCTTCGTTTGGTCTGTGGATGGGTGACCACCCGTTACATACCGAGTTTCCTCCGTGCCTCGGAAAGCACGTTAAGCTGTTGGTCCCGGCTGTCATTTGTAGATCTTTGACAGTCGTTACTGATAGTCAGTGTCCTGAAAGTCTGACAACCAGTCTTACTAAGAGGTATCGTATTACCCAGTACTAACTGGGTTATGGAGGTCAAATAGGCAGTCGCTCCATGTAAAATACTGGGATTCAGCTGCATCCGGTAAGACTGGAAGCCGACCCCAACATAGTTGGGAAAAGGCTAGGCAGATGATGATGATGAGGTAGATGTTGATGATGGAGGACTGTCTCACAGACCTCCACGAGTGGGTGGTGTATACGTAATTGAAACCACATAAAATACTTAAAAATATATTTTAGTTCATAGTTTCAGCATTACGGGTCACACAATGACAACCAAGGCTTTTTTTTGGTGTGGGAAATCATCAAATAACTTCCCCCGCTCTGGGCGGAGCGGGGGGGAGTGTCAGACTTTTACTGACTAAAACCCACCCATGTTCCTTCTATTGCCTTTTACGTTCCGGGGCCGTTGTATCTCTTTCAAACAACCCGCAACCCCGGCAGGCGGAGGCTCTGGCAAGCACCTCTGCTTTGCTGAAATCTCTTTGAGGCGCGCGTGAAACATGAACGCGCCGTCGACACGGCCTGTCGTCAATAGACGGACGGACGGTGAGGTATCCATTGCTCACCGTCCAACCAACCAACGACCAAGGCTAAGCCCTTCTTTTCTTCTTAATCTTCATTTAAAAACTTGAGTATTCGAATGTCTTTGCAAACCAGCCTGTACTGACACAGGTTTGATCAATGTTATCAGACCTCTACAGTACCATGGTAATGATACTCCTTGGTAAGACATGTTATCATGACAGCAGACCACAAATGGGACGTCTGCTGCCCCAAACTACTGCTGGACGGCTTGACCTGGGCGGGCCTCATCCCAGGAGGCAGTCAAACCTCCCACTACGTCTATGCGCCGCCGACTCGGGTTCAATATGATGGGGGAACCCCTCGTGCCTAGACCTTTTCATGGGGACTGGAAGAGGGCGTTGTCCGCCCTCTGTCGATGCTCAATGCGTCTGCTACGGGAGCTGGTCATGTCGATTTCCCTTTACGCAGCTACACGACGGTATCGCAGGAGGGCACCACTGCGTCCCAGGAATCTGTGCTGCCAGCCATCGATCGACCGACAGTCGGCAGCGACAGGTCTCCTCCCACCCCAGTCATATTCAACCTAACCTTACGAGTACATAAGAATCTACCTTATGATAACCAATCTTAAAGACTATTTAAAAGTGCAACTTAAACCGTATAATCTACACGTCTAATAGACCGCTTTGCCAGCACGTTCTAGAATTATACACGAGCTATGTAATTCACGAAATAACGGTTAAATACTAGAGAAACCTTGACTGTTGTGTATAATTATACGCTGTGGTGACCGGAAATGTTCGTAAGTGATATGAGTGACCAAATTGCTCACTTCCCATAGAAGTGCGCACATTTTTAATTACGGTTTTTCTTTTGAGATGTCACTTGAGTGATAAACTTAAGTCTTGATTCTGTGATGATCTACACCTTATCGAGCCTCAGGGAGCACCACTGTTAGTGCCAGTTTAAAGTATCAAAACACAAAGGACCATAGACATCAGAAAGTACAGGACCGAAACTTTTCTAAAAGAAAATACTACTGAAGAATAAACTTTTTCGTTCTTTATTTTTTAAGAGTCAAAGAGTCAAAGGTTTAAATGCACATTATAATTTTTCTATGGCCAGCCTTTCTTGTCCCACCGCTGGACCAGTCTTCCACCAGTCCCCGTGGTACGCGACGTACGCGTCCATCTCCCGGCGCCCATTGTTTAGAGACTTTAGATCAGTGGTTATCACTTGAATATATTCTGTAAGCTAAGTCATTAGTTTTAACTTGTTTAATTTCTATTAATAGGTCTTCTCATAGAGACTTGATGATTACTTTCAACCTTTACAGTGTTGAGTAGCCAAAATCAATCATCATTATCTATCCAGCTCTTTTCTATGTTGGGATCGCCTCCCAGTCTAACCGATTCCGGCTGAATATCGGTATTACACGAATATTTATAAAGGCGAAAAATTGTATTTTTGTTCCCCTTTTACGCACAAACATCTGGACGGATTTGTAGCTACTTTTTATCAAGGTTGAAACTAGCGGTGCAGCTAGTAAATATTATTTATATATATATAAAATTTTAAGGGCGAAATTTTGCATGTGTGTCTATGTTTATTACTCATTCACGCTGAAACAGCTGAACGGATTAAGATGAAATTTGGTATCACGATGGCTTATACTCTGGATTAACACATAGGCTACTTTTATCTCGGAAAATGCTGTGTTCCCGTGAGATGATCAAATAACTCAAGTTTATGTTTTATAACACTGCGAGACGCAGCATTTTTTATTATAAAACACTGCCTATTTAATCTCACAACCCAATCACTGGCGAATACGATACATAAAATTAACCTGTGTTATCTTTTTTACACACTGTGTTTACATATCTCATCCGACTTTCCTCTCGCAATTCTGCTGGAAGAAATTCGTAAATAAAAAAGCAGTACCTTTGTGCTCTCCCATCAAGTATTTTGTGTGTGCATAAATAAATATAAAGAACAAAATGGCTGATGACTAAAGACAGCTGAAAATGATGACACCTAACTTCTATCCATTACCTAGAACATAAATTGTTGTTGAATCAACAATTCAGTAAAACCGATTGTGTATGCACGACACAAGATAACTCAATCAATTAATATTAATTACTGACAAGGTTGGTTTGTATTTACCATGTTGGTCACAGAATTCTAGTCATCAATAACATCTTCGAACCGAGGTCAAAAGTCCACTCTCTATGTCTGATGTATCTTGAATGAATTTCAATTGTTTTTTAATAACTTATCTATCGTCTAAACTTCGCAATTTAAGCTTTTGGAAAGGTGAATACTTCTTCCATCAGCTAACGTGTATTCTATTTACTTCTGTAATATTCCGCTGATCCTCACTTCAGTGTGGACTTGTTAGGTACGAACAACAAAGTCGGTCAGCTACAGAAAATCCGGCCAAGTACGACACTAACGGACGTATCTTTTGACTGCGTAGACTTAAAGGGTTGATTATTTCACATCTTTACGGTGCCACTGACTTGAGTTTATGGTTTTAATTTCAACTCGATGCCTCCACGCGTTTCCGAGAAAAGACTCTTGACAGACGGACAGACTCACAACAAGGAGATCCTAAAAGGGTTCCGCTTTTTTCTTTTTAAAGCACGGTACTCTAAAGAGGAGATAATTATTGTTGGTTTTTAATTATTGTTGCTGTAATCACTGTCAAAGCATTTAAAACTATCTACAATCAGCAGTATGTTCCGTTGTCTTCTAGAACCTCAGTGTAATATCCCTGTATTTATAAGAGTATTTTCTTTGTCAACAGAAAGAAGATGTCATCAATCTAACCGGGACAAGCGTACGCATAATTCAAAATGGCGGTCTGTTCAGCCGCGGTGATCATCGAGAAAGCCAACAAGTACTATGGCAGGCCTGACAAGGCTGATTTTAAGCCTGTCCTTAAGGATATGGACATGGTCGTCGATAGGGGAATTATGTGAGTAATTAATGACGATTATACATGTGTAAACTAACCCTTCACAAAACCGCCAACCACCGCGAGACGACTCCCAGCCACCGTAGATGCGGGCCTGTGGACGGTGAGCAATGGGTAGCTCACCGTCCGTCCGCCTATTGACGACAGGCCGTGTCGACGGCGCTTTAGTGTTCCTCGCGCGCCTCAAAGAGATGTCATCAAAGCAGAGGGGCCTGCCAGGGCCACCGCCTGTCGGGGTTGCGGGTTGTTCGAAAGAGATACCGCGGCCCCGAAACATAAAGGGCAATACTAGGTACATGGGTGGGTTTTAGTCAGTACAAGTCTGACACTCCCCTCCGCTCCGCCCAGAGCGGGGGAAGCTATTTGATGATTTTCCATCCGCAAAAAAGGCATTCTCTATATCAAACTAAATATCTTTGCGCAAAAATTTTGGGGAAACATTTTTTTGGGGTGAAAATTACGTTTTACGGTTAAACTCAATGTTACAAACTCAAAAACATTGTGCTGATGGATGCGATAAATAATACGGGGTTGGGGAAGTATACATATAAAGTTAGGTTAAAAAAAAGAAGGATTTCAAAAAAAGTTTCAACTTAGACCCCGATATCTCCGTAAAAAAATGTTACCAGGTATGGTTTGGAACAAAAACAACGGACAAGTGCAAGTCGGTCTCGCGCACCGAAGGTTCCGTACAAACCTGTGACACAAACGGCCATATCTTTTGACTGCCTAGACTTAGAGAGTTGTTTTATTCACAGCTACAAGGAACCATCCAACCATCAACACAATATTCATCATTCTAGAAGCATTTCTATTCAAAATATCTCAAAAATCGTATGTTATTTTATGAAAACTGGGCAAATTAACTTGTCTGTTTTGTCCATAAACCAAACCCCCCTTTTTGTGGTTTGGACGGGAGAGTAGAAATTGAGTACATAACTCATTGCCAACACAACAATCTCTCTAAGTTTAACGATCACGCAATAGTCTTTGGCTAATTCATTTATTTTTCACAGATACGGTCTACTAGGCCCATCAGGATGTGGCAAAACCACGTTACTATCCTGCATCGTAGGCAGGAGGAAACTGGACAGTGGAAACGTCTGGGTTCTCGGAGGAAGACCTGGAGAGAAGGGCAGCGGTGTGCCTGGACCCAGGGTTGGGTACATGCCTCAGGTATGAGTCATACATTCTTAGCTTCTAAAATCGAATAACGTTATTAAATTAAAATTTGAATTTCGCGGGCTACCTTGGCGCTTTCATTTTAAGCTGAAGTTTCTTCCATTCCTTAGTTTTATTCTTTACAAGTATGAAGAACAGGGTGTAAAGCCCTTCATCTTCTATAGAAAAGGGAGGATTCTCCGACCAGACGGGTGTCGCGACTGGTGGGCCACTGCTCGATAGTTGTTTGTCGGGTTCTCGTATAGGCTTGCTTGCGAGATGTACTTCTGGTTGCATAGATTGCGCTGTAGTACTTTTTGCCACGTTCGTATTTGTGTCGCTACAATTCTATATAGTAATAATTAAGTTTAACGTCTCCAACTTATCCACAAAGTCATCCCTACAAAAAACATCTTCTATTCTCAGGACATCGCCCTAGTCGGAGAATTCACAGTCCGCGACGCCATATACTACTTCGGCCGTATCTACGGCATGCAGATGGAGAAGATGGTTGAAAAGTTTGAGTTCCTCTCGAACCTTCTGGACCTGCCCAGTGGAACCCGCCTCATCAAGACCCTCTCTGGGGGTCAGCAGAGAAGGGTGTCATTGGCTGCTGCTCTGGTGCATGAACCTGAACTCCTTATATTGGATGAGCCGACTGTTGGACTGGACCCTGTGCTGAGAGAAAGGTTAGTCAACATATTAATGAGATATTTTAGTGTTACCATACAAGAATAAAATTGTATGGTCTTTGTGTGGATTTACGAGATAGATCTTCATTTTTTTTTACTTTTAAACACTAAGAATTTCTCCTGTATCGTGGGTGCGTTTGCAAACATTAAAAACTTACATACACAAACAGTCAGACCCGGAACAACTAGGCCAAAAGGTCAAATTCAAAACCGTGGGCATCAGTTAGGCTTGTTTACGGATGGGAAATCATTGAATAACTTCCCCCGCTCTGGGCGGAACAGGACGGAGTGTCAGACTTTTACTGACTAAAACCCACCCTTGTTCCTTCTTTTGCCCTTTATGTTCTGGGACCGCGGTATCTCGTTCTAACAAACTGCAACACCGGCAGGAACATTAGTTAGGCTTTAGGACCAAAGGACCAAAACAGTTAAAATTACGTTTTCGATAGGATAGACAAGATAACATAGGAAACCACACTTTTTTTAGTTAGTTTATTTCTATGTCAAAATTTTTCGTAAATAATAAAGACTGTGATTCTTCTGCCCTTATCCAAATTATTTGGAGTATAATAGAGGATAATCTCGTTATCGGACGGCTGTTGGTATCAAACAGAAGAATTTGACAATAAAATCACGTTGTCAGATTAATACAACATTTGCATTAATACCTGTGTAATTATTACTTATGTAATAACGCGTTAAAATTACAAACGACAATACCGGCGCTAATTCTCTTTATTATACCGTCAACTTGACACTAAATAATGCAAAGTCAGTAGGAAATACAAATGATCACTGAATAATAAAATTGATGATCACGTGAAGGTTTTTTCTACTTCTTTTTTGCTACTGAAGTCTAAACTATTCATTTAATAAAGTATGATTAATGACTGTCTAAACGATTGTCTTCACAACTTTGTAATTGTACAAAAACTTTGAGTAAGTACCCATATATGTATTGTGGCACGTGAGTTGATGACGCATATAATTTGAAGATACGTCTCTGAATAAAAAACTGACAGAATGGGAGGTTTTCTTTGCGTATCTTACGCGAGTTTTTGTACTTGAACCTCCTTTATATCAGACTAGCTATTGCCCGCGGCTTCGCTCGCGTTAAATTCGGGGTAACACAGTTCCCCTTTCCTAATTTACAGGTATCTGCTACCTGTAGTTTTTGCCTTTGCGTCAATTAGTTAGGTTACTGAAAATTTTTAAAAAAGAATGTCAATCGAATTTGGTTGTGTATGTGTAAAATTGTTGTTTATAATCCTTACTAATATTATAAAAGCGAAAGTGAGTTTGTTTGTTTGTTACGTCTTCACGCCTACATGGCTAACCAAATTTTGATGAATTTTGGTACAGAGATAATTGGGACCCAGGAGACGGACATAGCCTTTTTTTATATAGAATATAGTTTTTTTTTTTTTAATTTGGCATATGAGGGAGAAAAAGAGAAGTAAATGGAAAACTTAGCTTTGCTATTACAAAGCAATAAGGCGCAAGGGCAAAACCTGCTGGTAGCAGGTACCTGCAAATCAGGAAAGGGGAACTGTGTTACCCCAAATTAATCGCGAGCGAAGTCGCGGGCAAAAGCTAGTATACAATAATTCTGCGGGGCAAAAGCCTCTTCGCATACAAAGAAGACACGAGCATTGATCACCACGCTTGCTGAAGACGGGTTGGCGATTTAAGACTTACATTCAGTCAATAAAGTATCGGGAATGGATGATTTGTTTATGGTTCCAAATTAAAATTTTTGTTTTTTTTGTAGTTGTTAGATTGGTACAACTGTTTTCCATTTTGGCGCGGAGTTTGAGTTGCATCTGTTATTTATAATAAAAACAGTGCTGGTTTTAGTAATATCATATAGTGTGTATTGCGAATTTCATAATGGACAAAAATATCGAACAAAGAGTTTGTCTTAAATTTTGCATCGCCAATGGAATTTCGTGTTCGGAGTCACTGAAAATGTTACAGAAGGCTTACGGTGAATCGACTTTATCAAAAACTCGTGCTTATGAGTGGTTCAAAGCGTTCAAAAGCGGTCGAGATGTGATGGAAGATTTGCCTCGCTCTGGTAGGCCGTCAACGTCTGCAACTGAAGTTAACATCGCAAAAGTGAAGAAAATAGTGACTGAAAATCCCCATTCAACTCTGAGAGAGATAGCCGCCGAACTTTCTGTATCTCACGAGTCGATCCGTACCATTGTAACTAATCATTTGGGTATGAAACATGTTGCTGCTCGGCTAGTCCCAAAAGATCTGAATTTTCTCCAAAAACTCAATCGCATGAAAGTCGCTGAGGACATGCTAGAACGAGTCAGTTCGGACCCAACATTCATGAAACGCATTGTTACTGGTGACGAGACGTGGGTTTACGAGTTTGACATGCAAACTAGTCAACAAGCTTCGGAGTGGCGCCTTCCAACTGAACCGAAACCGAAAAAACCACGCCAAAGTCGATCAAAAGTCAAAGTCATGTTGACTGTTTTCTTTGACTATCGCGGTGTTGTGCACTCTGAATTCTTACCGGAAGGTCTAACGGTAAATAAAGAATATTATTTGAGCGTTATGCGGCGTTTAAGAGAGCAAATTCGACGAAAAAGGCCAGATTTGTGGAAAGAAAATTCTTGGATTTTGCACCACGACAATGCGCCTTCGCACAAGGCTATCATTGTGAACGAATTTTTGACCAAACACTCAACAAATACCATCCAGCAACCACCATATTCACCAGATATGGCTCCTGCTGACTTTTTTCTTTTTCCTAAACTCAAATTACCACTTCGTGGCACCCGTTTTCAATCGATAGAAGACATAAAGGAGAATTCGCGGCGAGAACTGAACTCAATTCTGGAAGCAGCGTTTAAAAAATGTTTTGATGAATGGATTATTCGTTGGCGCAAGTGTATCGTTTCTAAAGGAGCATACTTTGAAGGTGATAAAATAAATTTGGATGAATAACAGACATTTTGTGTATTATTGATCTTTTCCCGGTACTTTCTTGACAGAGTAGTATATTATTTACTAGTTGACGCCCGCGACTTCGCCCGCGTGATATCGAAAAAAAAGTCCTATCCTATGTGTTATTCCAGACTATAATCTATCTCTGTGCCAAATTTCATCAAGATCCGTTCAGCCGTTTTGACGTGAAAGAGTAACAAACATCCATACATCCATACTCACAACCATTCGCATTTATATGAACTTAAGTCTATAAACTTTACTTTATAATTCAAAACTTACGTAACTCCAAGCAAAAAATGTTTTTGTCATAAAATAATCACGTGTGAATTGTCGCGTAGATTTATCAAACTGCAAATGTAACGTGTCAAGGCTTTTGTTCAAAAAAATATAAATGAAATATAGCAATAACTCTTGGTTTTTTCAGAGACTTAATGACATTGGCAATAAAATAAACAGATGAGTTGTTTAGATTTCGCAGTACTTAAGCTTGCATCATTAGTTGTTCAGAGTTTTTTCAGGCTACGTAAGAAGTGAAATTTTCATAAGTATGCAAATTCGAGAATTTCTAGCAAGCCAACAATCGTTTTTGATGATAAGTGTGTAGATACCTAAACGTTACTAGACGAAATTTTCTCTCATACCTAAGTTCGTCCTGCCGGGGTTGTTCGAAAGAGATACCGCGGCCCCGGAACGTAAAGGGCAATAGAAGGAACATGGGTGGGTTTTAGTTAGTAAAAGTCTGACTCTCCCCCCCGCTCCGCCCAGAGCGGGGGAAGTTATTTGATGATTCCCCAACCCAAAAAAAGGGACCATCCAACCATCAACACAATATTCATCATTCTAGAAGTAAGTTATTTAATGATTTCCCACCCAAAAAAAAAAACCTAAGTTCCTTTCGAAATGCTGCGTTTCCTTGATCCCATGTATCTCTGCAGACATGTGGAATCCACCAACCTCCATAACAGTGATGGGCGTAATTAGTTATTTGGTTAATCTAATTAATAATTGAATTACATAATAATTTGATTAAAATGTAATCTAATTTAATCTGCTATGATACTTTGAATGTGCTATGAAATTAGTTACAAATATTTATATAATTTCATTTATTAAATTTTATTGATTAGGTACATTTCGTTTATTCATTTCTATACATGCTTTTTATATTTTTACATATTCTTATAAAAAAACAACAAAAAAACATAAAAAAAAATAGTAGTCCACCAGAATCGGGAACAGGGTCCGATGGTGGTCAGGGCTCTTGAGAGAGGAACCTCTTAACAATACGGGCCGTGTCCAGAAGTACTGCTTTCTGAATCAAGCCCTTGATCCAGCTACCAACCAAGCAATAGCTTCCTCAGATGTTGGTCAAGGCTATTGGCTATTAAGCCATTATTGATTAAATTTATTATCAATAATTTGATTACAATGTAACCTAATTACATAGTATTCAGTTATATTGTAATTACTAGCTTTTGCCCGCGGCTTCGCTCGCGTTCAATTCGGGGTAACACAGTTCCCCTTGCGCCTTATTGATTTGTAATAGCAACGTTAAGTTTTCCCTTTTATTCCCTCTTTCTCCCTCACATCCTACTTTTTTTACACAAAAATCAGTTTAGCCATTAAAGCGTGAAGAGGTAACAAACAAACAAACTCACTTTCGCTTTTATAATATTAGTAAGGAAGTAAGGATAATTACATTGAATATGAAATGTCGCATGTCTGAGATGTAGGTGCTGCAAGTACGGCCTGTACGGCGTCATCGGGAAGTAGTAAGGATAATGTGCGGAGGAGCAGAGGTTCTATGCATTGTGCTCGAAAAAAGAGTCATATTTAAGGTTAATTCAAATTATAAATCAGAAAATTATATTTATTTATCAACCAATGGTGAAAATTAAAACTAATAAAAGATTTAAAACTAAATAATGATTGACAGATTTTATTTTTTTTGTATGATATGTCTTTCTATTTCATATTTGTCAAAAATGCCCTATTTTACTTTTATAAATGTGTAATTACGTTTTATCAGATTACATAAATGTAATCTATTATAATGTAATTAGATTAACTTGCAATTAAATTACATTGTATTTAATTGCAGTAAGTACTCATTGTAATTAGTTACTTAAGTAATCTGTTCTAAAGTATTTTAGTTTCTAATTACAATGTAACTGTAATTTGTAATTATTAATCTAAATACTTTTGCCCATCACTGCTCCACGAGGATGCCATAGAGAGAAGACAGAGAGGCCCCTAAACGACAGCAAAGAGAACATTATAGACTGAATTATCATCATCTGCCTAGCCTTTTCCCAACTATGTTGGGGTCGGCTTCCAGTCTTACCGGATGCAGCTGAATATCAGTATTTTACATGGAGCGACTGCCTATCTGACTTCCACAACCCAGTTAGTACTGGGTAATGCGATACCCCTTGGTAAGACTGGCTGTCATACTTTCGGAACACTGACTACCTGTAACGACTGTCAAAGATCTATAAATGACAGTCGGGACCAACGGCTTAGCGTGCTTTCCGAGGCACGGAGGAAACTCGGTATGTAACGGGTGGTCACCCATCCACAGACCAACCTAGGCAAGCGCAGCTTAACCTAAAGATCGAACCGAGCGGCTGCTATTATTTATCTACGAGCTCCTCACTGACTGAATTATATTATGATAAAACTTTTACATGTAACCACAACTTGATGGTCTTGATGGCTTCCTCTCCTCTACCCTTTTGCTGTGCCCTACAGGGTCCATAATGATCTCAATTATAAACTATGAATTGTAGCCTATGTGTTATTCTGATGTATAAGCTATATTATTGCAAAGTTTCACTAAAATCCATTCAGTAGTTTTTGCGTGAAAGAGTAGTAGTATCCGTACATCCAACCATCCAATCAAACTTTCGCGTTTATAATATATTATTAGTAGGATATCTAAGTACACATTAAAGTAAAGCAATATAGTTATTGAGTATTGAATATTCTTATGCAATGGTAATGGAAGAGCTGCCCAGACCGTATCGAACATCTTAAAGAAAGAGCTTGTTAGCGTATCGATGGCAAATTCGAATTAAACAATTTTGACCCAAAATTCAGATAGCTGAATTTTGCAGCTGCTCTATAAGATCGTCAAGTGCACAGATGTCAGAACATGCAGCGCAAGATGGAAAGTTGAGTTTATTCCAGAGTGCCATATTTTATTTTATTTGGAACAACAAACAATTACATAATAAAGCATAAATATAAACAAAAATTAACAATTATGTAATCAACAGCGTTATTCATAGCATACATGCAAATTAATAATAATGCGCTTCAAAAACAAGCTAAAAGTAACAAACAAATAAAAAGAAAAAAGAATACGGTGATTTTAAATCCACAATAGTTTAAGTTGAAAAGGATAGGATATCTAATTCTTTGATTGCCATATGAGTTGACTTTCGGAATCTTGCACGTTGTGTTGCACAGAATAAATCAATATCAAGAAAGTGTTTATTAAAATTATCAACAAGACGTCGCAACGGTGCTCGAACACCAACCTTTGTTCAACATGCTCTCACTGCAAACAACGGCTGTTTACGCACTGCCCGCAAGTGTGTTCTTCTAGGAACTAAATAACAAAAATATGATATGTTAACGGCGCGGGCAAAGCTACAGGCTGTAGCTGTCGTTCGTATATTTAAATTTCTATGCCCTTCACACAACCAAAATATAGTGTGACGATAAGACCACTGTCCCCAAACCTTCACTAACTTAACAATACTTAATAACGCAGCCCAAAAAACATAATAAGTATTGTCTTACCGCGGAAGTCCATTGTCTTACATCACAATGAGTAAAGTTTGATCACTGATAGCTATCTATTGTCCATCACGAAATTATAAGACGTTACGTCTGTCGTTTTGAATTTATTTTGGAAAAGTTGTCTTTTAAGGGTACTTACCGGCTTAACTTGATTGAAGAAAGAACCTTGTAGTTTATGAAGTAGGAACCGTTTGCGTAATTATAGTAAAAAATTAATTATCCAAATAATAGCTCGTAGCTAAAAAATTGCAGCCGCTCGGATCGATCTTTAGGCTAAACCGCGCTTACCCAGGTTGGTCTGTGGAAGGGTGACCACCCGTTACATACCGAGTTTCCTCCGTGCCTCGGAAAGCAAGTTTAGGTGTTGGTTCCGATTGTCATTTGTAGACCTTTGACAGTCGTTACAGATAGTCAGTGTCTGGAACCACAAGGGACAAGGGTTTTCGTATTACCCAGTATCTACTAACTAATGTGGAGGCTTCTAAGGAGTTTTTTTTTTACTTGGACCGATCCAAGTAAAAAAAAACTCCTTAGAAGTCATTTATATATTTATTTATAGTAATTATATTTATTTATTTATTTAAACTTCATGTACAATAGTGGTACATAGGCGGACTTAATGCCATAAGGCATTCTCTACCAGTCAACCTAAATTTAATTTATCATGTGACTAAAAGAGTGATGGATCTGAATGTTGAAGGACGGAGAGCGAGACGAAGGTCAAAGAAAAGATGGATGGATTGCGTAAGGAATGATATGAAGGAGAAAGGAGTAAATGATGTCGTGACGTCTGATATGGGAGAATGGAAGAAGAAAACGTGTTGCGCCGACCCCAAATAGAATTGGCCAAGGTCAGGAAAATGATGAATTATATGTATTTGAAAACTGTATTATTACGTAGTTATAGATCAAATCAAATCAAAGCATTTATTTCAATTAGACCATCACAGGCACTTTTGAATATCAAGAAATGAAGAAACAAAATGAATCTACAGTCCCGGTCACAAGGCATAATAACTTGTGAAAGTACTGTAGTTGCCCATTCCAAAACGTTGATCTCTATGTAGAAGAATGGGCAAGAAACTCCATGGACACTCATTTAAATTATAATGTTATTACAAAATCGTATTTACATCATTCATGTTGAGATTATACAAATATGTGAGAACGATGTAGAAAGACGTGCACAGTGAGAGCGTCCAGAGTGAAAAAGTTAGACCCAGTAGGTGGCGCTGTCGACTAAGGACTGCTTTTATAACAATACTAGTATTATTTTATAATGATTAAATACCAAGTCATCAAAGTCCTTAAAGAACTAAACACCTGTAATAACATAACATATTATTTAAATTTTATACTAATGTGTTTTGTAGTCACGTAGGTACGTCTGTTATATGCAATACATCTTTTTTAATACCTTTTGGACAATAAAGTACTTATTTAATGATCAACCTAGGTAATTCATATCAACATAAACTTAAGAAACACATACCTACGGTGTTATGCCTGGACGGATTTGCAAAATTCTTTTTTTTGTTTGATACTTGATACTTCCCAGATCAATTGTATTCAAGCAATATAATATGCTTAGGTAGTTTTTGTGTTATTGTCTACAATACATATTTTTTGCCTATGTCTATACAATGGAAAATGAATAGGTACTCGAAAAAAAATTATATGATGATATTATGTGTGTCATTATACCATAACTAATAATGCTGAATTAAAAAAACATTTATAAAAAATAAAAACTACTTCTGAAAAAAACAAAGTGTAAAATAACTTCCGAAAAAACATTTAAAAATAAAATATTTTTAAATATTTTTTGTTTTTGAAATATGAGTAAATGAGTAATAAAAAACAACATAGAACACATTGAAAAAAAAAAAACTTAGTAACCATATCTATCAATCCCCTTTTAATTAAGAAATTGTTTTACACTATAAAAACAATTGTCTACAAGCCATTTATATAACTTTAATTAAAAATCTTTTAAATTAAAGTTGGTTTGTTTGGTTATAAACCGTGAAAACTTAAAACAGAGTTTTATTTTAAGTCACTTTTAATCGCAGTTCCTATTATTTTCGATGAACGAAAGCGTGATCAATATGCAATAGATTGGTCACCCATCCAAAGATTGACTGCGACAATGTAGCTTAACTTGGATGTTGTTATTTAGCTAGTTTATCTTCCTATCAATAGCGAGCAAAGACTGTTTATTTAATAGGGCTCTTTGTTTCCACATCGACCTTCGCGTTTAGACAAGTTCTTACACCACATGGATTAATCATAACTTCATAAAGTGTGCAATCATGACTGCGCAGTTTCCTGCTACTTATTATATTGAATTTCGTCAGATAAATAGTAGTCGGTAGTTTTAAAAAAAGTCAGTAAAAGGCACTATTGACAAATCTTGTTAAAATTTTAATAAATCAATCTTCAAGGCTGTTGTGTAAGATCAGTAGTTTCAGAATCGTTTTCAGCGGTAAGACAAAGAAGACATAACAATTATGTTTTTTTTTTGCGGATGGGAAATCATCAAATATCTTCCCATGTTCCTGCTTTTGACCTTTATGTTCCAGGGCTGGGGTATCTCTTTCGAACAACCCGCAAGCCCGGCAGGCAGTGGCCCTGGCCGACCCCTCTGCTTTGCTGGCATGTCTTTGAGGAGCGCGTGAAAAATCACGCGCCGTCTACACGGCATTTACCGTCTATACGGCGTTGCACCGTAGAGTGACCGTGAGTCGTCTCAGAGTGTCTCCCGCGGCGGCTGGATTGGTTTGAAGTTCTCTCCTTCAAACGTCCGGCCATCTCCTTTGCTAGCATAACTGCTTCGCAGAAGAAGGTGACCGCATCCCATTCCCTCTCGCTTCCATGATCATGGACCAGGTAATGACCATGGACTAGGGCCGGACGCGCTTCACCAGCCACTCCTCAAAGAACTTTTACCGCCTTAGGAAATTTTGATATAAAACCTAACCCCTCATTTTCTCAAAAGATGCTCTTAAAATACCAAATGTAAAAACATTGAATCTTTTAAAAATGTGTGTGCAATTATCATTGTCTTTATTCATAGTCGACACTGACATAAATAACTTGTAGCACTCACCATAATAATTTCGCGCGTCTTTTATTTATTTATTTAAGATGCACAATGCCTTGACGAAATAATGTCTCTCGCGAGGCTACCAAAATATTAAACTTGTACAAAGAAATTTTAACATAACGGTTCTCCGTTTTTGTCAAGGTTTGAAATGACGGCTCATGGCTAAGTAATAACAAGCGCTCGAGTCAATCTTTAGGTTCTATAGACCTATAACATACCAAGTTTATTCCGTGCCACGGAAAACACGTTAAGTCGTTATCCCAGCTGTCAAAATATGTGGATTTTTACAGTAGTTACAGGTATTGAAAACCAGTCTTACCCATAACTAACTAAGTTGTGGAGATCAGATAGGCTGTCGCTTGTTGTAATGTATTGGTGTTAACCTAGGTTATTTATTTATGTACACACGACGGCACATCAACCTAAACAAAACCATTATAACCTGATCTCTCTACTACGATGTGCGATCCGTAGTAGAGAGATCCGGTTATAATAGTTTAGAATAGGTTGACCTGCTATCGTGGGTACAGACCACCGGGTAAAGAGCACAAAGGTACTGCCTTATTTCATTTCTAAATCTCTCCCAGCAGACCTGCTTAGTATACGTTAGAAACTTAGGACCAAATACTATACTATTAGCGCGATCAAAAAGACCAGATTTTTACAATACCTAGCCTATAATTTATAACACTAGGAAGTATTACAATTCTAACAGAATTACGTTTGCAGTTCCTTAATTGTTTCTAGTGCACGTTTTAAAATCATTTTCTGGTACTGAAACTAATAACTAAAGCTTTACAAGGATGTTTTGACGATTGGCTAAATTTGGGAGTATCAGCGTCATCATAAAACATGTTGAAAACCCTGAAGAAAACTGTCATAAAGTTTATAATAAAAAAAAATTAACAATAATCTCGGAAGGTTTAATCAGAGATATACCCTAATTGTACAACCACATTTCGTCAGTAAAGCTTGGTAGATGGTAATAGACCATCTACCAAGCATCAATCCCGTCTAGATTGTCCGAGACTGTCACTGAGAATTTCCTCTCGGAAAAACCAATCGTTCCCAGGATTTCAGGCTCAAAAGCCACGCTTGCGACCAAGACCAAATAAGTAGTAAACTTTAATAGTTTCTGTATGTGACGATCTGTAGTATCGTAACTCGCAAACGGACGAACCAATTTTGATAATAAACATATTATGTTTGTATTGTTTTTACCATACTAACCTAAAAGCTTCCCTTCTCCTTATAACTTTCTAACCGTTTCTAACGTTTAGGTTTCTGAACAGTCTACTTGCCTGTGGGGCTTGCTGTTTAGTTGCCCCCCCAGCAACAACACTGCCAACATCCCATGCAAGCGTCCCATGTCAAGATCATTTGAGCAGCAAAGTCTCCTTAAATAAAGTGTAAAGTGCTAACATAAATATTGTTGTCTAACCTCTAAAAAACGGCCTCTTTATAAAGTAATCAATTCAACTCGGAAGTGACCTTCGCGAATACTCAAAAAGTCACCAATTTGAATATTCAGATGACCTATAAAAAGCTTGTCCACGTTACAAGATAAATATTTGTCATCCTTGTGTTTGGATCAATGTCAAGAGAAACCAACATACCTGACCCTTACGTACGAAGAAACGATTTCACAATGCAACTAAGGTGTCATAAAATTCAGAAATATTCGCCATCAAAAATGAATTTTCTTTTGTTTATTTGTAAGCAGCCATGACTTACAACCTTCGATCAATAATATACTTTTTGATCGAAGCTTACAAGCTTTTTGTTTTTTTGGAGTTTACTCCTTAAGAATCGATTTTCATATATAAGGCGCCCGGTATGAGAAAAATGTGAGGTGTAAAATCTACTGATGAATGACCTCGTTACGTTTTTGGTGCAACTTTGGTGCAACCGCACCTATGGTGTTCGTCGTACAGTTGAATATTACTAGATGGCGCTTTATGTAATTTGTCGTCCGTCAGTGATATTTTTAATTTTTTTTTTGTACTTATGTAAGAGTAAACTCCAGTCGTGCGTCGGATCTGACACACACACTTCTTTTTTTTATGGATACTCAGTTAACCAGGTACACACAGCCAATCGATAAAATCAAACAAAAGCAATATCCTTTTTTGGATGGGAAACCATCGAATTACTTCCCCGGCTCTGGGCGGAGCGGGGAAGATAGTCAGAATTTTACTAACTAAAACTCATACATGTTCCTTCTTTTGCCCTTTGTGTTCCAGGGCCGCGGTATCTAATTTGAACAACCCGCTACCCCAAAAACAGCTGTTTTTTTTTTGTAAAATTTATCCGGCGGTTTGCACAAAAAGGACTTTTTTATGATCGGCAAGTCACCATGAAATGAGAACCAAAAAAAAAGTTACCAATTTCCAAAAGTCACAGAGTTGTTTATTTTCGTGGTTTACGTCGCGAGATGTCTTGCGTTTATTCTGTTTACACCATGTATATACCTGTACCTATATGTATAGGACACCTATGCTTAACCTTTCGCCAATTAAAAGCGCAGCATGAAAGGAAGTAATATTGTTATAATATTAAAATCGTTTATTTTTTCTACACAAATGCTAGATTTACACAAATGCTTTGTGAGAGACTGGTGCCTGAAGTAGGTTTCACTGAAAAACCTATATTACTTCTTTTCATGCAGCAATTCTTCTCCAAAGATCAATTGATCCATGTTTACTTACTTAACAGCGGTCACTCTTATTTCTTAACAACACTTAGGTGCGGTAAGGTGCTCAGTGATGCACGGCAGCTATTGTTGCCAAATCGTAGTCTATCTCGACACTTTGATCGCAATCCGTTTAGAAATGGCGTCGGTATGATAGTTTAGTTCTTTTTAGGGTTCCGTACATCCAAAAGAAAAAAACCGAACCCTTATATAAAGGATCACTTTGTTATACGTCCGTCTGTCTGTCAAAGACCCTTTATATCAGGATCATGTGGAGTTATCGAATTGTGAACATGTACTCACGTTTGTAGTCCCTTAAAGCTGTGAAAAATCAACGTCTCTATGTTTGTTTACGCAATAAAAAAATCGGTCGCAAGTTTGTACGGAACCTCCGGTGTACGAGGCCGACTCGCACTTGGTCGGTTTTTGGGGTGGATGAAGACTGCTGTCATTACGAGAAAAAAGAATATAGATATCGAAGGTTAGATTTAAATTATTTACTGAATGTAGACCTGTTTCGCTGAGAATCTGTTCACATGTCGTGGATCGACAGTTCAGTACGATACGATATTTCGCGGTGTGTAAATATTTATGCAAATTTATTCATATAAATTGAAAAAAAAACCTCATAACATTCTGAGCGCCCCAAACAAAAAATGTTGTAATTTAATTGATTTTGTTAATCGAAAATAGATTGTAAGCAGGTTTGAACAGATTTAGGTAGTTCATAACGTCACTAAAATATTTTGGCAGCGTTTAATTGAATATAGCAAAACGTTGCGTACGTACTAAAACTTTCCTATAGCCAATGATAAAAAATAATGTGACAGACCCTTTTTTTGCGGGTGGGAAATCATCAAATAACTTCCGCCGCAGACTTGTACTGTCTAAAACCATGTTTCTTCTTTTACCCTTTATGTTCCGGGGCCGCGGTATCTCTTTCGAACAACCCCCCCGGGATGTGACAGACCCCACTCTCGCCAGGGCGAAGGACATCTATTGAGGATTACTACATTGAGAAAAAAAGTTAGCCTAGAGTCACGATTTGTTCACAGTTGGATGACCACAAAAGGCTTAACGGTGACTCTAGAAATGGGATGGGACTTAATCATAGCTAGCAAAATGTGTGCTTCAGAATACACAGAGTTATGTATCAACTAGCTTTTGCCCGCGGCTTCGCTCGCGTTAATCGTTCCCCTTTCCTGATTTGCAGGTACCTGCTACCTGTAGTTTTTGCCCTTGCGCCTTATTGATTGTAATAGCAAAGCTAAGTTTTCCCTTTTCTTCCCTCTTTCTCGCTCATTTCCCATTTTAAAAAAAAGCCTATGTGTGTCTCAAGGGTCCCAACTATCTCTGTACCAAAATTCATCAAAATCGGTTTGGCCATTAAGGCGTGAGACGTAACAAACAAACTCACTTTCGCTTTTATAATATTAGTAAGGATGGCATTTTTTGTCCTTTATGTACCGGGGCCACGGTATCTCTCTCGAACAACTTGCAAATCCGGTGTATCAATGGCATAAAGTGCTTTCCGAGGCACGGAGGTAACTTGCTTTGCTACGGATGGTCACCCATTCACTGATCGACCTTGTACATCAATCCGAAGGGTCCGTTCACACCTCTCCGTAGCCCGTGGCTAAATAATGACTGTCGTTATGATGTCCTGGACGATCAGCAATAGGTAGCTCGCTGTCGGGCCGTCTACTGACGACAGGTCGTGTCGACGGCGCGTTCGTGTTCCACGCGCGCCTCTAAGCGATGTCAACAAAGAAGAGGGGCCCGCCAAGGCCACTGTTTGCGACGGTTGCGTGTTGTTCGATAGAGATACCGCGGCCCCGGAACACAAAGGGAACATGGATGAGTTTAAGTCAGTACAAGTCTGACACTCCCTACCGCTCAGCAGGAAAAGCTATTTGATGATAAAGAAGGATAAAGAAGAATAAAATCCGACAAAAAAGGGATGTATGATCCCAGAACAAAAACAAAAAAGGCGGGTGTTAGTTTTTTTATTGTTTTTACACCCGTTTATTGTTGTACTAGCTTTTGCCCGCGGCTTCGCTTGCGTTAAATTCGGGGTAACACAGTTCCCCTTGCGCCTTATTGATTTGTAATAGCAACGCTAAGTTTTCACTTTTCTTCCCTCTTTCTCCCTCACATCCCACTTTTTTTTAAAAAATTAGCCTATTTCCGGCTCCTGGTTCCCAACTATCTCTGTACCAAAATTCATCAAAATCGGTTTAACCATTAAAGCGTGAAGAGGTAACAAACAAACTCACTTTCGCTTTTATAATATTATTAAGTAAGGATTCTAATTCCCCTATTAAGTATGTTTTTACCAAAATGTGGCAATATTACCCGTTGCACATAATTACGCGTCCGGTGTCAATCGTGGCACATTCTTCTCTGCGTCACTCGTCTTGGCAATGTCTCGGTCGTCAATCGTGGCCTGTTGCAACCGATCGCAATTACGTGCGTTTGCGCAAACGTTGCATGCTGCTGTTGTTGATGTTGATGTGATAATGATTTATTGTAGTAGTGATTGTTTTGTTGTTTGTTTAATTGGTTCTCTGTTGATTAACAACCATTATACTAAGTTACTAGAGTTAGTGTAATGTTAAACGCGGAAAATTATTTTAAAGAAGAGTGAGTCAAACTCGCGCACCGAAGGTTCCGTACAAACTTGCAACATAAACAGCCAGTAATTTTTTGATTGATTATAGACTTAGAAGGTTTTTTTCACAGCATAAAGGGACCTTAGAGTTAAGTATTCTTATTCTTTATTGTACACAAAACAATAATAAACACACAAATTACAATATACAGCTTATGTACAACGGCGAGCTTAACCCAGAATTGGGTTTTCTTACAGCAAACTTTTATACCTTTATATAAGTACCTATATTGTTTTAATTTCAACTCAATACTTCCACATGTTCCGAGATAAAGGGTCTTGACAAACAGTCAGACGGACAACAAATTGATCTAATAATGGTTCCGTTTTTTTTTTTGAGGCACGGAACTTGATAAAGGAGGAGGTTCTCAATTTGTCTGTATTTTTATTTATAATGCAGATTGTATAAGCAAATAATAGCATTTGGCCGGATTTACAGCTCTAAAAGCAATAATTAATTACTCACCTCGTTACGATAATTACAGAACTGAGAATTTTCTATTTTCGTCAACTATTACCAAAGGCGGCCAGGAATCAATCCTCGTCGTAGTATAATCTCTCTTCATAGTGAATAATTACTTCGGTCACAAAAATTTTCATCGCACGAAAGGACTTGGTGTCAAAACCCTCATTGTCAGTTTAAAAAAAAAGAGATTTTTCAGTTCGACTACTTTTTTTTGTATGTTCGTGACGCAATTTCTATGTTTAGGAAATGTCAATGTAAAGGATGGTCTTCATAAGTTTTCTTCCTATATTAATTTTAGCTTCGGTAGTTTCTGAGTTATCCTTGCTAATATTATAAGATTGAAAGTGAGTTTGTTTGTTGTTAATGCACTCACATATACCTACCGTACATAAATTCAGCTCACTAGGAATTTTCCCCAGATAAAACCTAAAATGACTGGACTAGATATACCATCATACCACAACTAAAAAAAGATGAAATAAATAACTTTTTGCAAAAAACGACTTAAATACGTTTAGTAAGTAAACGTTTTTTCCAATTTTTATTGTTTTTTATTATTGTTTCATCGTTTTTAGGTACGGTGACGACAAATCACGACACAGCTACTTTTCTTCAAACTAGATGCGTAATTTTTGCGACCACTTACTGTGAATAAACTTACAAATGTGGTCCGATATACATTATTCATGATCACCCATCAATTCATTAACATTTTATCGACTTTATCACATAAAACTACCTGTTTTTGTCCAAAAGAGGTTATTTAAAAACTTAAATTCCTTTAAGTGGTGTTCTCACGTGTGTGGTAGGTACAAGTGTATTTTGTAAATACTTGTATATAATAATAATAAAAATTTATTTAAATATCTCGACTCGACACGAGGTTGTCGACATGTGGAATGTGAGCACGGCTGTGATTGTCATAACGGCCAAGGGCTTGAAAGACAATTTTTCAACGACCATGGCTCTTGGCCAGATGTCCAAGCTCTTCTAAAACGGTTGGATCAAGGACTTGATTCAGAAGGCAGTACTTCTCTATACAGCCCGCATTGTGAGGAGGTCCCAGTCTCTGGGGCCGTAACCACCGGTAGCTTGGACCTTGCTCCCGATACCAGTGGACTACTATTTTCTTTAATATTTTTATATGTAAATTAGTTTTAACTAGTTGCAAACCGCGGTTTCACCATAGCCTGGGATATTATGAAATATAAACCTTCCTCTTAACTGTTTTAAAATCCGTTAATTAGTTTAAGATTTAAGCGAAAAAGACAGCGTATGCGACTTTATTTTTTACTATTGAAAGATTACCAATCGGATTTGCTGGAGAGATGGGTCATTAACGGTGTAGTCTTATTTGTAACGCAATACACATCTTAAATATTGGGTTTATCCCACCAGTAATTCATCAGTACCACGGAATCAGGATTTGTGCCCGGTTAATGACAATACGCTCGCCCATACTACATGAGACTTAAACATAACTGTCAAAATGGAGGTCTGCTATTAGGTACACACGACGGCAGATCAACCTATTCTAAACTATTACAAAACTATTTTAACCTGATCTCTCTACTACGGATCGCACACCGTAGTAGAGGTAGATCAGGTTATAATAGTTTAGAATAGATTCACCTGCAGTCGTGTGTACATATATTTTTTTGCGTTTGGGAAATCTTTTAATAACATCCCCGGTCTCGACGGAGCGGGGTCCTGCCAGGCTTTTACTGACTAAAACCCACCCATGTTTCTTCGTTTGCCCTTATATTCCGGGGCCGCGATATCTCTTTCGAACAACCCGCAACCCCGTCTAGGTACACCTCTACGAAAACCATCGGAGTTTACAGGCGTTATGTTATGTATGTTATGTTATACATATTTTTTTGACAAGCTGTGCCACGTTGAACTGCAAACATGAACTTGCCATTCTGCTAATCACAGTAAAAAGGGACTTTGAACATGACTCGTAAAGGTAAGTAAATAAAATTAACATTGGAAATTCATTTGTTTTAGTGCAAATAACTATAAAATATAGTTGTAAAATAAATATATATATTTTATGCTTACTTCAAATACTAATGGCAAACGTATGTTACATTAAGTACATACCTACTTAATGTAAGTGAAATTAACTCCCGAGCATAAATGATATTCCTCTACATCCCTATTCATTTCTCTCAACAAGAGCGAGCCAGACTCGCGCACCGAGGGTTCCGTACAAACTTGCGACATAAACAGCCATATCTTTTGACTGTGTAGACTTATAGGGGTTGATTTTTTCACAGCACAAAGGGACCAAAGAGTTGAGTATATGGTATAATCCATACTTAATATTATAAAAGCGAAAGTGAGTTTGTTTGTTTGTTTGTTACCTCTTCACGCTTTAATGGCTACACCGATTTTGATGAATTTTGGTAAAGAGATAGTTGGGAACCAGGAGACGGACATAGGCTATTTTTATTTTAAAAAAATGGGATGTGAGGGAGAAAGGGAAGAAAAGGGAAAACTTAGCGTTGCTATTACAAATCAGTAAGGCGCAAGGAGAACTGTATTACCCAGAATTTAACGCGAGCGAAGCCGCGGGCAAAAGCTAGTATGGTATAATTTCAACTCGACATATCCAAGCGTTCCCGTCTTGACAGACAGACAGACAGATGGACAACAAAGTTATCTAATAAGGGTTCCGTTTTTTTTAGTAACATTGGCCAGGGGCAGGAAGATGATAATCACAATCCTTGCTAATATTATAAAAGCGAAAGTGAGTTTGTTTGTTTGTATGTTTGTTACTTCTTCACGCCTAAGTGGCAAAACCGATTTTGATGAATTTTGGTACAGAGATAGTTGAGACCCTGGAGACGGACATAGGCAAATTTTAATATATAAGGCTCAAGGGCAAAAACTACAGGTAGCAGGTACCTGCCAATCAGGAAAGGGGAACTGTGTTACCCCGAATTTAACGCGAGAGAAGCCGCGGGCTAGTAATTAATAAACTTAAACTTGGACTTTTAGACCACACTTCTGTAGACTATGTATATCAGCTGATCATAAAATAAGTACAGTACGAACATAACACATACATTATATAATAGTAAATCAATAGAACATTGCTAATAACTCATGGATATGTGGTATTTGTGCATTTGTTCTTCAAACAAGACATTATTATACCATCACGAGTAGAAGTAATACTTTACATGAATTATTTAAGTTCTAAGAATCCTTACAATCCTTATCCTTACTAATATTATAAAAGCGAAAGTGGGTTTGTTTGTTTGTTATGTTACGTCTTCAAGCCTAAATGGCTAAACCGTAAAACGTGAAACGCCAACCAGCGTTACATGTTTTCTGTTTCCATACTTCTCTATAAACACACTTGGCTTAAATCATATATAGTTTATAACAGTTAAATATTTGTAACAGATAGGTACTCTAGTTCCCATAACACCATTATAAGTTAAATAACATTTTTGATTGAGAGTATTGTTCTTCGTTGTAAGTTCCCACTGCCTTCTTTCATTGTTTTCTATGCATACTAACTGACATTTCTTGTTCTTGTTTTGTAACAATAATTTCGCAAAAATAATATTTGTGATTTTTTATTTAATGTTGCTCCACATGTAGGCCTTTTGCACCTATCTCCTAAAAATTCTATTCTTTCTATAATACAGAATATACAAATTTAAAAAAACTTATGCCCAAGAGTTAATGTAAAACTAGCTTTTGCCCGCGGCTTCGATCGCGTTAATTTCGGTATAACACAGTAGGTACCTGCTACCTGCAGTTTTTGCCCTTGCGCCTTATTGATTTGTAATAACAACGCTAAGTTTTACCTTTTCTTCCCTCCATATCCCAGTTTAAAAAAAAAAATAGCCCATGTCCGTCTCCTGGTTCCCAACTATCTCTATACCAAAATTCATCAAAATCGGTTTAGCCATTAAAGCGTCAAGAGGTAACAAACAAACTCACTTTCGCTTTTATAATATTAGTAGGGATTTAAAGTTAAAATTGAATTTTAAAATATAATTATGTATGCTAAATGTTTATCGTTAGATATAATAGTTTAATTAATATTGTTTATGTTGTTTGTGGCTAGATTTAAGTTTAATTAATATAATTTGACGACACGGTTGGCGCAGTGGCTGAGCGATCGGCTGCTGCACTGCGTGTCGCGGATTCGATTCCCGCACGGAACAAATATTTGTATGGCCTGCAGATAGTTGTTTTGGGTCTGGCTGTTTGTGTATGTGAGTTTAAATGTTTGTAAACGCACCCACGATACAGGAGAAATTCGTAGTGTGAGGCGACGTTTTTTTTTTAATATCTAATATATAAAATTTTCGTGTCACAATGTTAGTTACTGTACTCCTCCGAAACGGCTCGACCGATTCTTATGAAATTTTGGGTACATATTGGGTAGGTCTGAGAATCGGCTAACATCTATTTTTCATACCGCTAAACCTCAGCGGGTGAAACCGCTGGGCACACACACACATAATATAATAATTGTGAAAGTTCCTAACGTACGTGATATTAGATAGTAGATATCAGTAGATTTCATAGCTCCAAAGGCCCACAGACTTGAGTTTATGGTTTTGATTTCAATTTTCTTTTCTTTCTTCCTTTTGAGCCATGGACGCCTTAAAATGACAGAAGCATCTCGTTTTGAGAGAGAGATTCCCACGAATAGTATAAGTAACATAGCCCCCACATGTAAAAAGGTAGGAAAAATAAACGGAATACACCGAAAGAAAACATAATAATGGCTGATGTGCAACAGACACCCGTTATCTTTTCGACATAAAAAGCAAAAACATTGCTTGCGCAGTTTTTAAGGAAACTGCCGTTTCGTAGACATTACTCACCTACATTTATATAATTTTCTGTTATACCTACTTAGTTGGTAAATTACCACATAAAAGTAAAATTATGGAGATAACCAAAGGATGCATTATTCAGACACTTTTTACTGACAGTTATTCAGATGATCTTTTCATGGTAGGACTAACTATATTCCGATTTACGACTCTACAATAATTCTGTACGAGCTCAATGTCTGTCTCTGATATTATCGTAACTCCCAAACGGATGAACCAAATTTGATTTCGTTTTAAAGGTGACTTAATCGAGAGTATTATTGGGTTTAAGATTCTCCACCATCTTTTAGGCGATAAAAGTTGTATTCTTCACGAGTTTTGACCCACTTTCTTCTCTTGTCCTCAGGATTTGGGACTTCCTCGCCGAGCAAGCTCGACGTGGCACAACGGTCATCATCACCACACATTACATTGACGAGACGAAACAAGCACACAAGGTGAGATAAACTAATCTTCTCATTCTTCGTAGTGTCGATTATTATAATAAGCTTCGACAAGAACTCTATCCAATAGACAACATTAGCGGTTTCTTTGGCCAGGTCGATTAGAAGAAAGCAAGAAAAGACAATTACTTGCTGCATGCCACAAGTGCACATCATATACAAGGTGTAACATAATAAGAGCAAAACCTCCCGGAACCAAGAAACTGAACAACATTTGTTCCACGAGTATTTAAAATAAATATAAATGTATACACCTTGTTAAGGAATGGGTATATAATATACGTGAAAACCGCCAAGTCGCGTGGCGGATTATGATAGCGGATTCCCTCTCATAGAGCGAAGGGCTATTCCATTTATTCCATGTCCTGGCTTTTTACGACTATCCATCAGACACACACAATAGGATCTTCAATGGGACGTAGCTCATGTCTGATAACATTGATCAAAGCTGTGACAGTACAGGCTGATTTGCAAAGACATTCGAATACTCAAGTTTAAAGAAAGAGATTATAATGGCGTAGGAAGTGTGTGACATGTATGGGTGAAATCATCTTTTTCCTGCCCTTGTCTCATTCTATTTGGGGTCGGCGCAACACGTTTTCTTCTTCCATTCTCCCCTATCAGACGTCACGGCATCATTTACTCCTTTCTCCTTCATATCATTCCTAACACAATCCATCCATCTTTTCTTTGGCCTTCCTCTTGCTCTCCGTCCTTCAACATTCAGATCCATCACACTTTGCGTCATATGTGCTTCATCCCTCCTCATTACATGTCTATACCAAGACAAACGACTCCGTTTCCATTTTTCTGTAACAGTCGCAACTTTCAAACTTCCTCTAATATAAGTACTCATTCCTGACTTTATCCATTCTTGTCACTCCACACATCCATCTCAACATTCTCATCTCCGCTACATGTAATCGTTTTCATCCACCATTTTTTACAGTGAACTAAAATTACTTTTAAAGTATTTTATGTTATTTTAATATACGCATTTCCTCTTAGTTTAAACAATGTACTGCTATTATGAAGCAAGAAGATCAATTTACAGATAGCTGATGTTCTATCGATGAAATCAGTATTATAATCTTCTCATTCAACGAACGACATGATGTTGAAACCCTTGCAAATAAAACTTCCATGACAGAAAAGTTTACAAGGTTATTCAAGCAATTATATTGAATAACGGATCATTATAATATCAACGCACTATTACAATGCTTGAATGTAATGCAATCATTGATTTTAATTGTTGTAAGCATCTTCTAGTACATTGCACAGCACTTCAGCACAGTAATATGAAATAACTTTTCCGATCATAAAGGCAAACTCATTAATTAACGGAGGTCCCGAGCAAAGTTTGTAACTCGTTCCTATTTAATACCTCCTCCTCAATATCTGATTTTTGTACTGATTTATGACAAAAATGCTTTTCGTTCTGTTTCATTTAATTTCTTCGTAAGTGTATCAAAAAACGTTTGGTTCACGTGGGAATTTGTCACTACCTACTGTTCTCGGCTCCATAACACCTTCGTCTAACGGCTCGTGCGTGAATTCCGCCTCGGACGCATTGAGAAACTTTATAAGACTATTTTTTTATTATCTTTTGTTAAAATACTCTGACCATAACTCTGTACTGAAGCTTTTATTTAAGGTCGGTATAATAAGAGTGACTGGCAAAGTTAATACTGTCTATTGATGTGTCGCCCATTCTTCTCCATAGAGATCTACGCTTCGAAACGGGCAACTACAGTACTTTCACAGTAATTATTATGCCTTGTGACTGGGACTGTAGCTTCATTTTTATTGTTGTCAATGTTTTTGACAGTTCAAAAGTGTCTGTAACTGGCGTACTTGAAATAAATTATTTTGATTTGATTTGATTTGATACTGCCTTAGCAAGTTTATCTGCCATTTCATTTCCGAAAATCGTATGGTTGTTTCCACTCATAAATCTAGTACCTACAGTCAGTAATGAATATTCAACCTTCGTCCACAGATCGGTCTACTCCGCGACGGTCAACTCTTGGCAGAGGATTCCCCAGAGGACCTCCTAAGGAAGTACGACTGTGACACTCTTGAGGAAGCGTTTTTGAAGCTGGCTATGAGGCAGCATGAGATGCCCAGGCGGCGATCTAGTGAGTACCATTATGCTTTAATTCAAAATTCAAGTTTAGTGAGGTGAAGTTTTATCATATTTTTTTTTTATCTTAATGAGTTATATTGCAATCTATAGTTATAGAACAGTCTTATTGAATTATAGCGTTTAAGCAGGTCAAACGGGGCTTGCGGTTTTTGCAAATCATTTCTGCCCAGTACGGTTTGAAATACTATACTTTGACCTGGAGCAATTCTAACACGATACCAATACATCTTGGGCCTTAAGTCGGTGTTTAGTCAGCATAATAATCTCTATTCTTGGGGTATTTATTTATTTATTGTTCTACAAAAAAGTACATACATAATTTAAATGACACTGACCCCCACACTAGGATACCCTGTGTCGTGGGTACCTTTGGCATATCCGAAAAAAACCAGTACATGATTCTAGACCCCAATGATGGAGTATTAAGTGAGTTGTTAGAAAAACTTCAAAACAAAAGTGCAATAGATACGCGGTCAAACTGCATCAAAGATGATAAATAACGAAGGAACCGTATGACCGATGTCCCTTACATCCTTGTTTTTTTTTTCATTTTGCGATGTCGATACGGTTTCAATTTAGTACCTTGTCTATCTTCATGCAATTATTTGTGGTTTTTTAAACGAAATCAGTGACCGTAACTGTCCAGTATTTCGCAATCTGTTTCTTACATGGTATGTTTGTCACTTTCAGCTCTCACGGCGTCCCCAGACGTAATCCCGGACAGCAGCATCTGCACCGGCGTAGACAGCCGCTACCATTCGCGAGACGACTTCCCCACCATCACCACTAGTACGGATGTGAGTACCATTCCCATGGCATACTCAGTCACTCTTACCTGACCCTCTTATCCTTGTGACTCAAATACATCCCCGTGCCTCGAAAAGCACATGTTACCGTTGGTTGCGCTTGATTTTTCCCCGGTCGTGTCGGGTTGCTGTCCCATTGGACTATGATAGAGAGGGAATAGTGAGTGCAACTATGCCAGCGCTCACAATTGTGCACTATAATATCTCCGCGTCGATGGTTAATCTTGTTGATTGTTGAGATTTTCGCTTTTAGTTATTTCCAGCCAGATAACTGGTCCACCTTTGTGAGACTGGGACACAATAGGCCTTCCGGTTCTGTGCGCAATCAAAGACGAAAAGATCCGCAGAAGAATCGAGGTAACCGCAAAGCCCAACGGTTATCAAACTTAAGTGGCAGCGAGCAGAACATTTTGCTCTCACAACGAATGGCGGAAGTTCTGCTGTCAGTGTTGAAAGGATTTTCACACTACTGCAAAGTTTGTCATGATCATGATGAACTGAACTTGTCAGGAATCTGTAGGTTTCATTTACTTAGACTTCCAAAATGCTCTGTTTCAGGTGCTGACAAAGAAAGAAAAAAGCCCAAAGGACAGTAAAAGATTAACAAAGTCAAGGTATAAGGCAGTCTTCATCAAGAGTATACAGCAGTTCTCAAGGCATCCAGGGTAAGTAGTTTTACTTTTTCTTATATGTTAAAACTCTTTGTGAAATATTTCAACCAGGAGAATATAAACACAGCACCAAGATCTTGTCATAGTCATTGAAGCTGGAGCTAAGAACTTTGAACTCAGAACGTCATTCGAGCAAATCATTGCCGAAGTCAATACTAATTCATTAGTCATTTCAATCTAGAGCATGAATGTGGATGAATATAGAAGTAGAACTGTGTGACTGTAAATGATAAATTGGCTGGAAAGGATGAACAAAACACGCTGCACCAACCACAATTAAATTCGGATAAGAACAGAAGAATAATGATATTAAGTAATGAAAATTCAATTTTGCCTTTAAGTTGGAGGTTACAGCGAATCTTTTACGATTGCGGCACGATATTCATCACTACCTTTTTTGCGGATGGAAAAATAACAAATTCATAACTTCCCCCGCTCTGGATGGAGCGGGGGAGTGTCAGACTTTTACTGACTAAAACCCACCCATGTTCCTTCTATTGCCCAGTACGTTCCGGGGATTCATCACTTCTTTCGGCTACTATTTTGCAAGGTTTCTAATATCACAAATATTTTCATTTCCAGTGGTCTCATCTTCTCAGTCCTGTTCCCCATCATCCAAGTCGTAGCGTTCTTCGCAGCTGTGGGTCATGACCCACGGGATCTTCACATCGGAGTGGTCAATGAAGAAGCCGCCTTTTCTCCACGTAAGTAATCTTATTATCTTTCCAGATACTTTTACTCCTTAACCGTATGTTTCTGAAGTATTAGTAGCTAGTCAATTGTGGGTAAGATTAGAATCGTTCGGTTTTAGGACCCTGACATATTTCGGGAAGGAGGAAGTTTTGCTCCCGGAAAAAAACCGGCCAAGTCACTCACGCACCGAGGGTTCCGACGTTCCGTACAAACTTGCGACATAAACGGCCATATCTTTTGACTGAGTAGACTTAGTGTCTAAACACACTATGCCGAACGTACGCGACCGAAGTTCCGCGGCTGATTTTACGTTCCAACGTATTCGGCTGATATGACACACCATAACTGCCGAACTTACGCGGCAGAAATTCAGTTGCGCAATTTTGTGTGTATATTCCGTGTTTCGAGCGCTGTCGTGGCGTCGTGTCGTGTTATCTAAACAGCCGGACAGACAAATGCGATAGTTATTTTTTCTGAATCAAACATGGAGTACGGTCTACGTTTTAATGACACAACAAAGCACGTGCATCTCGTGCGTAGACAGAGGCGAAATAAACACTACTACGGGCGGACACGCGGGCGGGGGCCTGCCTGCCTCCCGCTGCTCCCCGCTCCCGATCTTCGTCGGCAATCGAACCGAACTTCGGTCGCGTATAATGTGTGTTCTACAGAATACGTTGCCGCCGAATTACCGCTGAACTTACGCCCGACCGAAGTTCGGCTGTACGCTATAACGCAACGTAATTTCGACAAAATGTGTCGCCGGTAATACAAATAGCATTGCAGGCGTAATCATGCCGAACTTCGGTCGCGTATCCTCGGCATAGTGTGTTTAGACACTTAGAGGGAGAGGGAGGGGGAGCCCTAAGGGACCATAGACTTGAGTTCATGGTTTTAGTTTCTAATTGATTCCTCCACGCGTTCCCGAGATATGGTGTCTTGACAGACAGACAACATAGTGATCCTATAAGGGTATAAAAACTAAAAACTTTTGAAATAGTTACAACTTTATACCCAATATTTCTAACTAAAACCTGGTTCCTAGGTACAGACGCCTGCACATCAAGCTACTACAATCTGTCAGATTTCTTTGATAGATTTTAGATTTTATTTCTAAAGTATTAGGTTCATTGGGAAAAAATTACAGATTCGGGTAGCTTGACCTGCTGGCGTCTGTACATATGCTGCAGATTATTCTGTTTTTTTTTCTTTTGAGGTATGGATGCTGAGAATATTTACATAAATTAATTTAGTTACTTAGGAAACTTTTTTACATGTCGAGATATTAATGGTGTTTTGTATACATTTTCAGTGGGACTAGACATCTGCAATAATTCAACTCTAATTACGACGACCTTGAATGAAGACGAGACCTGTGACTATTACATGTTGAGCTGCTGGTTCTTAGAGGAAATGGAGAAGAAGATGCTGTACCAGGTATGTGTGGTGTCCCATACTAGAGTATGTAGACCTTTGTTAGGCTTAGAGCTTCTTTGATTTAGAAGCCCATCATTGCCTCTGCCTGCCAAGTCTATGGTTTTGAAGCAAAGGGCAAAAGAAGGAACATGGATACACATTCATGTTCCTCCTTTGTGTTCCGGAGCCGCGGTATCTCTTTCGAACAACCCGCAGCCCCAGCAAGTACTGTTGAAAAAAATAACTTTTCACTTACAATTACAATTTCTTTCTCCCCTCATCTTTCCAGACGCCATTCAACACCAGCGAAGAAGCAAAAGAAGCTGTCTCAACCGGAAAACTGTACGGAGCGCTTCACTTCTCCAAAAACTTCAGCGTAGCGCTCAGCAAACGGATCGCGGACGGAGAAGTGGACGACGACATCGTGGATGACAGCAGTGTCAGCGTGTGGCTGGATATGACGAGTATGTTATCATCCATACTTAACACCAGATGGATGACATTATTTCCATTAACATTTACCATCAGGAGGAAACAAGTAGACGATGAAAATATTCACTAAAGTCTGGAGTTTATATTAGTGCTGGAATCGCGGTTGGCATAGAGATCATAGCATCATCCATCCATTAGAAGCGCTGAGACATAAAGGAGTGTTGGATGACAAAATCATCCATCCATTAGTAGCATTGAGACAGAAAGGAGTGTTGGATGACAAAATCATCAACCATCATCCTAGTTTTAGTATAGTATTGTGAGAGTAAATGACAGCTAAGTAGCGAACTGCATGACGGTTAAATAAAATCAGTAATGATGACAACTAACACTATCATCCTTACTTTAGTTTAGTTCAGATTTTGTATAGCAAGTAGTGGCTGGCAATGTGCTTTATGATAGGAAAAATATTAACAGAATCAGTAATTAACAATTATGTTATAATTCCCCTCAGATCATCAGATCTCCAACTTCATGAAGAGTCAGCTCCACAAGGCGTACGAGAGCTTCACGAGACGAGCCATGATTGGATGTGGACGACCTGAGAATTTAGTACAGGTATAAATTTTACAATTCTTAATTATAATTTAATTTATTCATTTTATAAAAATCATATACAATATACATTAATTATTTTTTGTGTATTTAAATTGCATATTTTATTTTTTATTTATTATTACTACATTAATATTATTCGGCTTAATTTTTACCTTATAGACAACATTAATTTGTTTCATTGTCATCTTGTCTAAGCGAATTGGAATACAATTTTCAAATCTCAGCAATCTTCTGCTTAATATTATATTAATATAATTGCTAACACTCTTTCCTCCATATATACATTTTCCATCGGTAATTTTGATTAAAATACTGTTTCCTACAACAGTTTAATGTTTTATTTAAAAATATATTTATTTATTTTTTTAATTTCTATGCTATAATTACGGGCAGAGGGGGGGGGGGGCGTATGATGTTTATACCTCATTATATTTATGCTGACCCAATTAGGCTTATTTATTACTTCATCATTACTCTTATGCACTGCTGCTTCAGATATTTCTTATCGAAACACTCTCAACATCACCATATTAAGTATATACGAGTAAGTACATTGCTATTAGTTATTATCATGGTATTAACTAGACAACTTTCGAATGGACGACAATATAATATTTAAATCTTCACTTGTTTTTATATGTTCACACAAAATCGCGTTTTTGTAAAAACTTATCCACTTTTTAGTTACCTATTCACTTTTTTAATGTATTTATATATAGGTATATAATAATATGGTATATATTTTTAAATTTAAAAAAATATTCGAGATTCTATTTTTATCATATTTTTCATCCATAAACGAATAAACAAATAGATAATATAATTATGTATGTAAAAAAATTATCTTATAATAATCTATATTTATTTATTCCATTTCATACATTCTTGTTTAACTTGTGAACGCAATATAATACCTATTTTATTTATCAGTCAAGTATGTCCCACTGGTGGGCAAACGTGTGTTTACCTGTGTATAAAATCTAATATAATGTTGTGTGCATCAGATTCCAGTGCACTTTGAGAAGCCGGTGTTCGGTAAGAGTGAACCACAAGTCGTCAGCTTCATGGCGCCCGGGATCCTCATCACGTGAGTTTGTTAACTTCAGATTACAGTTTATCTAAAGCTTGTAAAACTACCCTCGATCTATCTTTAATATATCTTCTAGATCTAATACATCTTCTATCTACAATATACCTTCTATCTACAATATACCTTCTATCTTTAATACATCTTCTATCTTTAATATATCTTCTAGATCTAATACATCTTCTATCTACAATATACTTTCTACCTTTAATACATCTTCTATCTACAATACACCTTCTATCTTTAATATATCTTCTAGATCTTCTAATACATCTTCTATCTACAATATACTTTCTACCTTTAATACATCTTCTATCTACAATATACCTTCTATCTTTAATACATCTTCTATCTTTAATATATCTTCTAGATCTAATACATCTTCTATCTACAATATACTTTCTACCTTTAATACATCTTCTATCTACAATACACCTTCTATCTTTAATATATCTTCTAGATCTTCTAATACATCTTCTATCTACAATATACTTTCTACCTTTAATACATCTTCTATCTACAATATACCTTCTATCTTTAATACATCTTCTATCTTTAATATATCTTCTAGATCTAATACATCTTCTATCTACAATATACTTTTTACCTTTAATAAATCTTCTATCTACAATATACCTTCTATCTTTAATACATCTTCTATCTTTAATACATCTTCTATCTACAATATACCTTCTATCTTTAATATATCTTCTAGATCTAATACATCTTCTATCTACAATATACTTTCTACCTTTAATACATCTTCTATCTACAATATACCTTCTATCTTTAATACATCTTCTATCTACAATATACCTTCTATCTTTAATATATCTTCTAGATCTAATACATCTTCTATCTACAATATACTTTCTACCTTTAATACATCTTCTATCTACAATATACCTTCTATCTTTAATATACCTTCTAGATCTAATACATCTTCTATCTACAATATACTTTCTACCTTTAATACATCTTCTATCTACAATATACTACAATATACTTCTATCTTTAATATACCTTCTAGATCTAATACATCTTCTATCTACAATATACTTTCTACCTTTAATACATCTTCTATCTACAATACACCTTCTATCTTTAATATATCTTCTAGATCTAATACATCTTCTATCTACAATATACTTTCTACCTTTAATACATCTTCTATCTACAATATACCTTCTATCTTTAATACATCTTCTATCTTTAATATATCTTCTAGATCTAATACATCTTCTATCTACAATATACTTTCTACCTTTAATACATCTTCTATCTACAATATACCTTCTATCTACAATATACCTTCTATCTTTAATACACCTTCTATCTTTAATATATCTTCTAGATCTAATACATCTTCTATCTACAATGTACTTTCTACCTTTAATAAATCTTCTATCTACAATATACCTTCTATCTACAATATACCTTCTATCTTTAATACATCTTCTATCTTTAATACATCTTCTATCTACAATATACCTTCTATTTTTAATATATCTTCTAGATCTAATACATCTTCTATCTACAATATACTTTCTACCTTTAATACATCTTCTATCTACAATATACCTTCTATCTTTAATACATCTTCTATCTACAATATACCTTCTATCTTTAATATATCTTCTAGATCTAATACATCTTCTATCTACAATATACTTTCTACCTTTAATACATCTTCTATCTACAATATACCTTCTATCTTTAATATATCTTCTAGATCTAATACATCTTCTATCTACAATATACTTTCTACCTTTAATACATCTTCTATCTACAATATACCTTCTATCTTTAATATACCTTCTAGATCTAATACATCTTCTATCTACAATATACTTTCTACCTTTAATACATCTTCTATCTACAATATACTACAATATACTTCTATCTTTAATATACCTTCTAGATCTAATACATCTTCTATCTACAATATACTTTCTACCTTTAATACATCTTCTATCTACAATACACCTTCTATCTTTAATATATCTTCTAGATCTAATACATCTTCTATCTACAATATACTTTCTACCTTTAATACATCTTCTATCTACAATATACCTTCTATCTTTAATACATCTTCTATCTTTAATATATCTTCTAGATCTAATACATCTTCTATCTACAATATACTTTCTACCTTTAATACATCTTCTATCTACAATATACCTTCTATCTACAATATACCTTCTATCTTTAATACACCTTCTATCTTTAATATATCTTCTAGATCTAATACATCTTCTATCTACAATGTACTTTCTACCTTTAATAAATCTTCTATCTACAATATACCTTCTATCTACAATATACCTTCTATCTTTAATACATCTTCTATCTTTAATACATCTTCTATCTTTAATACATCTTCTATCTACAATATACCTTCTATTTTTAATATATCTTCTAGATCTACTACATCTTCTATCTACAATATACCTTCTATCTTTAATATATCTTCTAGATCTAATACATCTTCTATCTACAATATACTTTCTACCTTTAATACATCTTCTATCTACAATATACCTTCTAGATCTAATACATCTTCTATCTACAATATACTTTCTATCTACAATATACTTTCTACCTTTAATACATCTTCTATCTACTTACAATATACCTTCTATCTTTAATAATGTTGTCATTCTGCACATCGACAGTATAATATTCTTCCTGTCGGCCATCGTGACGTCGACGCTGATGATCACGGACCGTCTGGAGGGCGTGTGGGAGCGCTCGGCGGTGGCCGGCGTCAAGCCCAAGGAGATGCTCAACGTACACATCACACTACAGTCCACTATTATCATGTTCCAGGTGGGTTTACTGCTTTAATTACTTACTAGCTTCCCCCAGCGACTTCGTCCGCGTGGCATAGTTACTTTGGGCTAATCCTAACTTTCATCAAAATCGGTTTGGCCATTTAGGCGTGAGGACGTAACAAACAAACAAACATACTTTCACTTTTATAATATTAGTAAGGATTGAATTTACCTTTTGCACACCAGAGCCTTATAACTTTCTTCTACTTCACCTCCAACGCCAAGCCTAATAAAAATTCATAATGTGGTATTTACATTTCGGCTAGTCCATAAGTCTTAATAAGGGGTATGGTATTACCCAGTACTAACTGGGCTGTGGCGGTCAGATAAGCAGTCGCTCCATGTAAAATACTGGTTTTCAGCTGCGTCCGGTTAGACTGGAAGCTGATCCCAACATAAAAATGTTTAAATAGGTAATAAACGGCATGGTTGGCGCAGTGGCTGAGCGATTGACTGCTGCGCTGCGTGTCGCGGGTTCGACAGGAGAAATTCCTAATGTAGGGCAGCGTTTAAAAAAATTACGTTACTATTCGTAAAATGGTGACAAGGGACAATCCACAATATTAACTGCGTCTGTGACCATTTTAACGTCATTCATAATATTATCCTATAATGATATGAAGGAGAAAGGAGTAAATGATGCCGTGACATCTGATAGGGGAGAATGGAAGAAGAAAACGTGTTGCGCCGACCCCAAATAGAATGGGACAAGGGCAGGAAAATGATGATGAATGATTCTACTAAACCGGCCATTTCAAACCCCTTTTAGAAGCCCATTCCAAAGCCTAGATCTCTATGGAGAAGAATGGACAAGAAACTCTATCGATCCAAAGTGTGGTCTTATCAATATTTTCAAAAAAAAGCTTCAGAAGGCCAAAAAATGTACTTAATCAAACACCTCTCTTTTCAATTCCAGACAGTGGAGATGATGGCCCTCGCCTTCATAGGCTACGGGATCCCATCGGTGGGCTCCAAGCTGGTGTGTGGGCTGCTGCTGTTCCTGCAGGGTATCTGCGGGATGTGCTACGGGTTCCTGCTGTCCGTGTACTGTCCCAGCCACACCATGTCCTTCTTCGTCGCCACCGGGAGCTTCTATCCTATGATTTTGTTGTGTGGTAAGTTTTGAAAAGCTATTTTTTTAACTGGTATTATTTTTATAACAGATCAGAAAATTTGAGGAGACCTGCAAAGGTTAAAAATTGGAGTCGATGAAAGTGAATAAAAGATGAATGGGACCGGTCCCAAATAAATAGCATACAAAACGAATACCTACTATTCAAAAATACCGGCCAAGTGCGAGTAGGACTCGCTACCGAATCTTGCGACATAAACTGCCATATCTTATTGATTTTCACAGCACAAAGGAACCAGAGTTGAGTATATGGTTTAAATTTCAACTGGTCACCTCCACGCGTTCTCGAGATTAAGTGTTGTCTTGACAGACAGACAAACAACAATTGATCCAATGAGGGTTCTGTTTTTACTTTTAAGATACGGAAGCCCAAAAATGCCTAACTTAATACAATTTGAATCATAGGAACTATCCTAGCCACTAGAATTCAAAGATCACAGTTCATCCAAAGTACGTCATAATATACAGGGTGTCGCTGCTTTCCTTGTCCAATCGTGATTTGTCTTCCTAGTAGTGAAGCAATAAATACTACCGAGGCCGGCGTGTGCGCCTGTTTTCGATAATGAGGCTCATGTATGCTGTCTGGTACAATATCAAAAATACTAGGAAAATTCAAAGTTAACAAATGACGCTACTAAACCATACCCCTTTCTCTATTTCCAGGTATCCTCTGGCCTCTAGAAGGCATGTCCTACACCCTCCGCATCATCGCCCTGACCCTCCCCTTCACGATTCCCTCCAAGTCCCTCCGGGACATCATGGAGAAGGGAGCCACCATTATGGATCCCTCCGTCATCTACGGCTTCCTCACGACCCTCGCATGGATAGCTATCACTTTAGCGTTAATATATCTGCGGCTAAAGTTAAAGAAGACGTAGGTAGGTTATAGTGAATGGGGCTGTACTGTGTTCAATCTTATTTCAGTGTGAGAAAGAGATATAGAGATGAGATGTCTAGTCGCAAGCGCGACTACTGAGCTTAAGTCCTTTATTCGATTCATTCTGTCATTTGTAGATTTTTGACAGTCATTTTTTGATAGTCAGTGTTCCGAAAGTCTGACAACCAGTTTTACCCAAGGTCATCGTATTACCCAGTACTAACTGGGTTGTAGAGGTGAGATAGGCAGTCGATCTATGTAAAATACTGGTTTTCAACTGCATACGGTTAGACTGGACGCCGACCCAAACATAGTTGGGAAAAGGGAATGATGAAATCCTTTATTGGATTCCCCAGTGGAGCAAAGTCCTATTAAGTTTTTCCATTAGGAATTTCTTCAGCTATGACTGGATTTGATTCTGATGGAATTAGGCTCACCTCTCATATGAGACTAACAGAACTGGCAAGATGTGGTTGTTCTATTAGGTAAGGTGTGCCTCTGCCCAATCCTTTGGGTATTATAATAGGCGTCAAGTTAGTATATCTCCGTCTCTTTCTCTCCAATACTGCAATAAGTGGATTTTCGCCCTCTGGTTATTTTGAAAGACTTTTTAAGGTTAACGTGTTGTTTGTGATGATGATGGTAGTTATTTGTTTGTGAAAGTTTTTTTTTAATTAAATTATTTAGTGTACTGGAATTCTAAATTAGGATGTTTGGCCATTATTTACTTATCTGCCTCATATCATTTCAGGGTAATTTTGTGCCTTATTGTAGATTCCAGTAAAAAGTAAAACTTACACAAGCGATTCAAAAATTTCACTGATCTGTCTAATAGTAGAAATGAACGAAATACAAAATCAAATCTGCATTGTATTGTAGGGCCTTAATATTAAGGTCGATTCACACAACCGCTATATGTGTTACCGTGTGCTGGTGTGATAGGATTCAGTATGTAGCGAAATGTTACAAATAATTTATTAATACGAACGACGATATTAAAGTTTTTGAGACTTTGACTTAGTTAATTTCAACTTTTTAGCGTCATCTGTTGGGAATTAAAGGAACTATAAATTTTATACAATCTTATATTCACTGATAACTGTTTCTAGGAGATAAGTATACAATTTGAGTCAAGAGTTCGTTTTATACTGAAATGGAGGTCCGAGGGAAAAATCTAAAATATGGGCCTTTTTATAGGAAATCTAAAGAAAATGTGTTATTTAAATTACTAAAATGCTCACAATTGTTTAAAGCTTATAAAATATCCAAACTGTATATTTACCTGGACTTTATATTTTGTAACTAATATCATAGATATTATATTTATTTGCTATTATTAAATTTTTAAAAGTGTGAATCGACTTTTATCACCGGTTGAAAACCTGTGAATAATCTATATTTTCGGTTAAGTGGTATATTTAGTTTGATACAGGAATCTTTCACAAAACAAAATCTTAGGTCTATAAGGTAGATATTTTTCAATTTGGTTTCTAAAAGTTGTGAAAGAAATCCTCGCGATCGGGTAGCCTGTACATAGCTATTAATTATATTTTTAAGTCTCTCTGGGGTTAGCAGAATATGTGATAATTATCTTCTTAAATATTCTGTAACAGTTACGGGTTCAAAATAAATTAGCTAGCAAGATCTTTCTAGGTTTTATGGCTATCGATATTTAATGACGAATTTTAAGAAAACTATTTTTATCGCCATTAAATAACGATACAAATCGCGTTTGTGAAGTGTCGCTAACTAATTTATTTCCACCCTGAGTACTAGCAGTATATTACTGCTAGAAAATTAGTTGGATGTAAATCATAAAAAATGATTTGCAGGAGTTTGAAATATTGTGGATAGTGTCTAAAGGAAGTGAAATGTTATGTTCAAAGTTATTTTATTTACAAATCTTATATGAAAGAAATGATATTTTTTTTAACTTTCCCACATCCTTAATTGGGAATTTATAAACCTACATAAACTGTCAAACATGTGCGGACAACTTGTGGACGTGATCCGCAAATATTCCGTGCCGTTGTAGGTGATTCTTATAATTGTATTTTCATGCCTTGACCAACCAGTTTACGAAATTATTTACTGAATAAAATTGTGCCGTAATTTTAAGCATTCCACTGTTAGTAAGGCACCTTACAAATGATACGAAAATACTGCAAAAGTATTTGTGTAAACGCATTTTTATTGTATAGTGTTCATGGTACGTGTTTATGTATATTAGGTTATTTTTGTTATTTCTTCTCGTAGAGAACATTGCCGGAGTGGTGACGTGATACCATGTGATTTGGGTACCTATTTATGAATAAAGATTTTTTTCTAATAAGTATCTTGTTTCATTGTAGGCTGAGGATGAAAAAATAAAAACACAAACGTTCAGATATAAAAATTTTATTATTTATAGGAAATATTTTGATTTAACAACAACTCTTTCCGTATGAAGCGCACGCGTCACCGAGCTGACGAAGATCATGGCACAATGGTATTAACTCTCGCTTTACTTGTATGGATACCGCTAATTCACCAATTGTTCATTTTTGACAACTTATGGCATCAGAAACCGCATAGTGAAGTTCACGGTACGAAAATGTTTCAGACTGTGGAATTTGATTTACGAAGACAAATAGGGTGTTCAGTACCAGGATTTAACGTCAACATTCGTCCGGTGTTTGAACTTCGCAAACGTGCGTCTGCTCAAGGACGCGAGCGCTCACACTGCCAGCTCGAGGTTTCGTTGTTCAGCCAACCGTCCGAGGTTCCTCACAGCGCAAAACGGTACCTCAAAAAGAAAAAAAAAAGTCTATCCACTTCATCATTTCGTCCGCAGACCACACACCGCTTATTGCGACATTATCACATTTATCAAGCATTTATCTGTTGATCCCTCGATACAGGAAAAAAAACTGATTTTTTTAATTCTGTGTTTTCACAGTTTTCGCCTAACTATAAACTAGTACTTAAATTATAGCTCACTCATCACCTATTTCGCTCGCATTCTCGCTTCGCAACCACACACTATACAAGATGTCTTTGCATTTATACTACAGAGCGACATATTTTTACATTGGATCTCACGGGGGACAGTCAATTCCTATACTATTTATTGCTTTTGAAGCAATTATATATTTTAAAAATAACACTCTTCCCCTTACAACCGTCTTAGACAACGTTCGTACATTATTTATAAACGTTTATAAGAGGAAACAGTACAAGCTGCATAGGCATATTTTTAAATATCACACATTTTTTAAATTACATAGCGAAACAGCGTGTTCAGCTATCATCGGAACATCTAGAAGGAATTGACCGGGCCCCTTACAAAATAGACGAGAAAAAAAAACTAAAACTTAACGCAGTTCATATACAAATCGATGAACATAAAAAATGTTGTGGAGATTATGGAGAGGGCCTGAATACAGCCGAATATTAAAACAAATGTTAGCCGTTTCACGTGTCTATGTACAGAACCAATTTATTTGGGGTCCGCCTTGCAAAACTATCACATGTTCGGAACAGATACTTATGTACAAAATGGGACAAGTTCGGGGTGCTAGCGATCAAAACAGATGAGTTACACACGATGCACGAATATTGTGGATTACACTAGGCCTTGTAAAGGTTTATTTCAACTCCAAAATCCTATTGATATTTTATATGCAGACTTATAAGTTTTGCAGAAACAGACACCGTTCAGGCGACGTTCTATCGAGCGACAGACCTTCTACTTATATCAAGTGGCTAGCTTTCATAAACACTACCATTTAACTATCAACACAGAATAATCATGTATTTCTAAGGAAGATTCCGCTCGATGCAACGTAGGGTTAAAGCCTCGATTTACATTTTATTTTAAAACAATTTCAGTTACAAAAGTATTTATAAATGTAGATATATTAAACGCTAGCTGTTAACGTAGAACTAGACACAAAGATAAAAACAATCATATCATACAGGTGTACACCAACCCTTCACAAAGCCGTCAAGCATGCATTCTGTACATTGCTTTACGCTAAAATTATTGCTGGTTGTTTTGGGGTGAAAGACAAGTTTGACTTGAAGTGTACTGATGGATGCATTGTATAGTTTTAAAGTAAACCCATAGGATTAAAACCTTGAATTTTAAAAAAGCGTGTTTATAAAGATGTAACTTTGACCCCCAATATCTCCATAACTACTTTTAGTCTAGAACAAAAAAAAATCTCGCTATGACAAGAAGAACATGTGCTTTTCGGCTTCGCTAAGGGTACTTTTACAGCCTGTATAGTCGAACATAATTTCCAAGCTTTACACAAAATACATATAATAATAACTGTACAATTGTGACGTAGTCTATCTGTTCAGGCCTCCATTCAACATACATATTTACATTTACAATAACCATACTGTTCAAGCTTCGAATCACAATTTTTCAATAAGTAATATTTGCCGAAATTACGAAATAACGGTCTAGTCTTGATGAGTTTGGGTGGCTTGGCAAGAAGTTAAGAATTTGTGATATTTTTTTCAATCTTGTAAATCAAATGTGGTATTGTTCTGAAAATAAATGCTACATAAAAATGGGAAGACTAAAGATACGGAGCGATTCTTTTAAATCTGTAATAGCAAAAAAAATCACAACGCAAATTAGAAAACTGGAGAAATAATCGAAGAATCTATTGTTATATGTCGTCATAATAAATACTTGCTTAATTTACGATAAACTACTACACATTGAGAAAAATCAACCGCCGCACTCAACAAGACTAAAAAAACAATTTTAAATTAAACCATAATCGTAACAAAAAACGTTAATCGCCAATAATTGTAAAAACATAATCACAAAGTAACTTAGAAAAGATACATAATAATATATAATATAGTAAATAAATAAAGTATATTATATCAACAACTTCGAGCGTAAGGCACATTGCCTGCAAGCTTGAAACGGCGATATTACGCCGAAGTTTCATATTTTACGTATGTATTCTGTCAATGTTTGGACTGTAACTGTGTCTAAGTAATAAGGTTGAATATTGAATGAACTGGGAAAATGAATTAATGTGTTTTTTTCAAAGGTGACCCCGCAAACACAAAACGCTGTCGACCTTAGTTTATCGACTCTGAAAACGAATATTTTGTGGAAAAAATTTGTTAAAAAAAATAGCATTAAAAATTGGCAGTGACTATGATTATTATGATATTCTATCTAATGTTTCCCAATGTGAGAAGAAAAGTATCACAACATTATTATTGAGCGAATTTGATTTTTAAAATCAGTTTTATGAAAAGAAATTGCTATATTTAAAACCAATATTATGAAATGGAAATAAGGTACAAAATTCAACGAGAATTAGAATAACAACTATTCCTTTGTAATGTTTAAAATTGAGACATATTTAAAAGTTCATAAACACTATTTCCTCGTGATTTAGACACAGTTACAGTTCAAACCGACCATTTCAATATGGCGATGGATTCCTTCAAGAAAAACCTTTTCGGTTATCTTTACCAAGAGTTTAAAACCTTTCCGAGCGCAGTACTAAAAATGTATGAGATCTATTCAAATGTCAAGAGATCATTCTGCCTACTCCGTGCACGCGGCTTGAAGATATGTACGTATATTGTAAATGTGTTCTGTATTCGAGATAATCGGAAACTACTGTTACTATTTCGATTTGAATGATGTTGTATTTTTTTTTTCATAAGATTTTAACACCACATTTTTAAATTGAAATAATTTGCAGACCAGCCGAATTTTATCCTTCCCTAATTTTACTCCATATTAGAAAACCTACTACAATACGTCTAACACAAATGATATACTCGTATTGCCGACAATGAAAGAAAAATCCCATACATCTCTCATACAAAATTGAAATGACACGCGAATGAGACCCTAAGTCTTCCGATCCCATACATTCAGTTCTCCACGCCTTTAAGACATTCGTTACACCTAACTAATCTCATACAACGGATGTGTCCATTCCTTAAAAAAGGATTTTATGTTAAAACAATAAATACTTAATTATCGCTTAGAACCTTAAGTAAGAAAAGCGTATAAATTATTTTTTTCTCAGAAAATTTGAATTAACGGACTTAGTTCCTATCTACCTAGATTGTTGTGTCGTATTGTATGGGAACATACAAATGTATGGAGTCACTGGTAAAGGAGTTTAATGCTGAAAGCATTTAATGGAGTGGAACTAATCAAAAATACGAAATGTGGACACCGACATGTCGAATGAACGATTTTTTGAGCATCAGATATTTTTGTGTTGTGCCGACATCTAGCATATGTTTGAGTTTAGTTATACTAAATGCTGATTCACTCGCATCACACAAACGGTATATTAACGTTGTTTTTCCTCTACACAATACGACACAGCTTTTTACAAGGGCGGCTTTCCACGACTCAGTTTTAAAAGCAGTCGCGCTTAAGGCTCGGTAAATGGAAATGGAGGCTTTATTATTTTTATTGTCTTACATTGTAAATACCTGGCATGTGATGACAAAATTACCCCTATGAAATTGATGTCACTTTTGATCAAGTAACAATTCGATTAAACTAACTAATACAACAACAAAGTGTTTTTGCATTGAAAAATCTTCAGACTTAAATAAAAATCTCGACGATAGCTGCTGGTCATAAACTTAGATTTTAAAACTTTTAGACACGAGTCTAGTTTTAAATCGAGATTTACAACTATACTCCCGCGCTCACTGGCGGTCGGCTACTTTTGAACCTTAATTCTCTAGGCATAAGGTCGAAAATGGTCGGCCGCCAGTGAATATGGTAGAAAATCGTTCGGCCTAAACAAGATTAAAGTACCCGGGCTTTTAAAGCTCGCTTGCACAACTCACTGAATACGGCACTGGTTAATATATTAGAAATATCATTCAATTCCTGCATTCTCAATTGATAGACATTAATTAAAATAATCAATACAACTCTCCAAGTTCGTTCAATCCCATTAAAATGAATATTTTATTAAAAACTCATTTAATGCGAGCATATCAGGTTGCAAAGATGATTTCAGTTATAATAACTTAATAAAGAAATATTTGATAGATTTATATTTTATCTGACAATGATTTGTAAAAAGTAACAAAATTTTAATAGCGCGGGCTACCGGCGCTTACACCTTAAAGTTATTAAGTATTTGTTGTGCAAACGGGCCTAGGTTAGAGCCCAAGAAAAGACAGATACTTGAACTGCTCTATATGAGATCCCCTGGCAGCGACTCAAAAAACGCTAAACAAATTGTGATGCAGCGATATTTAACGTTATGTCGTGAAAGCCGCCTTGTACATTGTAACAAGCTTATATTTGACGCCCAACGCACCGAGGTTACGCTCATAATGCCTATGTCTTACTTCTGTAGTTCAATGATTTTTTATTGTATTTTAGTGAAATATTGAGCACTGTGTTAGTATGAACCTATTTGTTGTAATGGAAACCCACTTTAAACTAAATTAAACTGAGTTGTTACTATTTTACTCTGCACGAGTTTTTGTGAGATTTTTTAAAGTATTTGTGAACCGACAAAGCAAAACACACATAGTCACGACTTTTCACACGATATGTTGAGTTACTCTTTCACCTCTAGAGCCCCAGCGGCACAAAAACGTGCCAGTAAACAAGTATTACCGTTGAGCCCCGCTGGCACAAATTTGTGCCACCAAACCCCGACCGATTTAAAACTATATTTGTAGTAAAGATAAGTCTTAAAATCAGATTATGCTTACGATAATAGCCCGCCCGGCGGTGCTTGACGGATAGTTGACGTAAATAATGGCGGTCCTTGAGAGGTTAAACAACAAGAATGTAATGATCATCTCGGTGGATGTAAGAAACACCGACGTGAAAACGATAACAGCGTATTCAGTACATAATTCTGTATGTACTGTATACGGCGTTGATCAGTACGATCATAAATAGTCGTCAGCGCCGTGTGTATCGCTATATAGAAAATATGACAGGTCGCAAGATAAGTCGCATCTACGCGGTCATCAGTTTATATAACATCGCATGCAGTACAGATCCACAATAACAACATCCACATAAGGTATATAAAACAAATTATTGCTATATTTGCGTATTTGCATACTATTTAGTCCACATGGTAAGTTAATGGGACGCTCATAAGCCATTGCCACCGATTGGCTAAAACGGGACAGTGGTGCCAACATAATTTTGCAATGTTTTTGGTGAAGGTGCAACTCTGCAAATGATTGAAGACTTTATTTTCTTCCCAGCTGAAGTAGTTTTCGTTTAGATCATGAGAATCTCATCAATGGAGTTTTTATACTTTTCTAAAAAAAGATACATAAATGGTTTTAACACTTTAAAAGCCTTGACCAACTGTGTACAACAATTACAGGATTTTATTCGTTTTAAAATGGACATCGACAAAATGGCAATAGTGAGCCTATTCCCCTTAGTACATGGGACTTAAACGCGAAATGTTGCTGTTCTTTATGGTTTTCAACAAGAAACTTCTGCATAACCCTTCCAAAGGATTACTGATGTGATTTAACATTTCAACATAACTGGCCATCACGGATTACACTTTTACCTAACACTTCGAGAATTGAAATTAATCTAATGAAATTAATCAATGGCTTTCCAGAAGCGATTCAGTTACAGGCGTGATGTTCATGTATAAAATCGACATAACTAGCAGTCCAGTTGCACCTTCACCGCCCAACATGAGTGCATAGCAACACATCCCCTCAGTCCCCGACAGTACTACATACATGTGGTGCGTCCCGGTGCGTGCGCTAGGCGGGGGGGGGCGGCTGCTAGAACTTGTCTTGGAAGATGAACAGGTTGTTGGTTGCTGCGACGGCGATTATGCTCTCGTGCGGGTGCCATGCTGTATGCAAGATTTTCTTGTTGAAGTCCAGGCAGTCTACGCTTATCTCGTCCTGGGGAGTGACAAGAAAATGTTATTAAATAAAGTGTAACATGTTTGCTTTAAGGACTTGAGCTTCTATCTTGTGAGAGTAGTGAGAGTATCTTTTAAATGAAAGCGGCTGTCGCGGGCGGGCTGCAGCGTCGCGCGCCGCCCCGCCCCGCTCGGATATCCTAAGGTTCAGTCGGTGCTGCATACCTTCTTCCTCTTGGCCGTGGTGGCGACGCGTCTGGCCCGCAGCGGCTGTCGCGGGCGGGCTGCAGCGTCGCGCGCCGCCCCGCCCCGCTCGGATATCCTAAGGTTCAGTCGGTGCTGCATACCTTCTTCCTCTTGGCCGTGGTGGCGACGCGTCTGGCCCGCAGCGGCTGTCGCGGGCGGGCTGCAGCGTCGCGCGCCGCCCCGCCCCGCTCGGATATCCTAAGGTTCAGTCGGTGCTGCATACCTTCTTCCTCTTGGCCGTGGTGGCGACGCGTCTGGCCCGCAGCGGCTGTCGCGGGCGGGCTGCAGCGTCGCGCGCCGCCCCGCCCCGCTCGGATATCCTAAGGTTCAGTCGGTGCTGCATACCTTCTTCCTCTTGGCCGTGGTGGCGACGCGTCTGGCCCGCAGCGGCTGTCGCGGGCGGGCTGCAGCGTCGCGCGCCGCCCCGCCCCGCTCGGATATCCTAAGGTTCAGTCGGTGCTGCATACCTTCTTCCTCTTGGCCGTGGTGGCGACGCGTCTGGCCCGCAGCGGCTGTCGCGGGCGGGCTGCAGCGTCGCGCGCCGCCCCGCCCCGCTCGGATATCCTAAGGTTCAGTCGGTGCTGCATACCTTCTTCCTCTTGGCCGTGGTGGCGACGCGTCTGGCCCGCAGCGGCTGTCGCGGGCGGGCTGCAGCGTCGCGCGCCGCCCCGCCCCGCTCGGATATCCTAAGGTTCAGTCGGTGCTGCATACCTTCTTCCTCTTGGCCGTGGTGGCGACGCGTCTGGCCCGCAGCGGCTGTCGCGGGCGGGCTGCAGCGTCGCGCGCCGCCCCGCCCCGCTCGGATATCCTAAGGTTCAGTCGGTGCTGCATACCTTCTTCCTCTTGGCCGTGGTGGCGACGCGTCTGGCCCGCAGCGGCTGTCGCGGGCGGGCTGCAGCGTCGCGCGCCGCCCCGCCCCGCTCGGATATCCTAAGGTTCAGTCGGTGCTGCATACCTTCTTCCTCTTGGCCGTGGTGGCGACGCGTCTGGCCCGCAGCGGCTGTCGCGGGCGGGCTGCAGCGTCGCGCGCCGCCCCGCCCCGCTCGGATATCCTAAGGTTCAGTCGGTGCTGCATACCTTCTTCCTCTTGGCCGTGGTGGCGACGCGTCTGGCCCGCAGCGGCTGTCGCGGGCGGGCTGCAGCGTCGCGCGCCGCCCCGCCCCGCTCGGATATCCTAAGGTTCAGTCGGTGCTGCATACCTTCTTCCTCTTGGCCGTGGTGGCGACGCGTCTGGCCCGCAGCGGCTGTCGCGGGCGGGCTGCAGCGTCGCGCGCCGCCCCGCCCCGCTCGGATATCCTAAGGTTCAGTCGGTGCTGCATACCTTCTTCCTCTTGGCCGTGGTGGCGACGCGTCTGGCCCGCAGCGGCTGTCGCGGGCGGGCTGCAGCGTCGCGCGCCGCCCCGCCCCGCTCGGATATCCTAAGGTTCAGTCGGTGCTGCATACCTTCTTCCTCTTGGCCGTGGTGGCGACGCGTCTGGCCCGCAGCGGCTGTCGCGGGCGGGCTGCAGCGTCGCGCGCCGCCCCGCCCCGCTCGGATATCCTAAGGTTCAGTCGGTGCTGCATACCTTCTTCCTCTTGGCCGTGGTGGCGACGCGTCTGGCCCGCAGCGGCTGTCGCGGGCGGGCTGCAGCGTCGCGCGCCGCCCCGCCCCGCTCGGATATCCTAAGGTTCAGTCGGTGCTGCATACCTTCTTCCTCTTGGCCGTGGTGGCGACGCGTCTGGCCCGCAGCGGCTGTCGCGGGCGGGCTGCAGCGTCGCGCGCCGCCCCGCCCCGCTCGGATATCCTAAGGTTCAGTCGGTGCTGCATACCTTCTTCCTCTTGGCCGTGGTGGCGACGCGTCTGGCCCGCAGCGGCTGTCGCGGGCGGGCTGCAGCGTCGCGCGCCGCCCCGCCCCGCTCGGATATCCTAAGGTTCAGTCGGTGCTGCATACCTTCTTCCTCTTGGCCGTGGTGGCGACGCGTCTGGCCCGCAGCGGCTGTCGCGGGCGGGCTGCAGCGTCGCGCGCCGCCCCGCCCCGCTCGGATATCCTAAGGTTCAGTCGGTGCTGCATACCTTCTTCCTCTTGGCCGTGGTGGCGACGCGTCTGGCCCGCAGCGGCTGTCGCGGGCGGGCTGCAGCGTCGCGCGCCGCCCCGCCCCGCTCGGATATCCTAAGGTTCAGTCGGTGCTGCATACCTTCTTCCTCTTGGCCGTGGTGGCGACGCGTCTGGCCCGCAGCGGCTGTCGCGGGCGGGCTGCAGCGTCGCGCGCCGCCCCGCCCCGCTCGGATATCCTAAGGTTCAGTCGGTGCTGCATACCTTCTTCCTCTTGGCCGTGGTGGCGACGCGTCTGGCCCGCAGCGGCTGTCGCGGGCGGGCTGCAGCGTCGCGCGCCGCCCCGCCCCGCTCGGATATCCTAAGGTTCAGTCGGTGCTGCATACCTTCTTCCTCTTGGCCGTGGTGGCGACGCGTCTGGCCCGCAGCGGCTGTCGCGGGCGGGCTGCAGCGTCGCGCGCCGCCCCGCCCCGCTCGGATATCCTAAGGTTCAGTCGGTGCTGCATACCTTCTTCCTCTTGGCCGTGGTGGCGACGCGTCTGGCCCGCAGCGGCTGTCGCGGGCGGGCTGCAGCGTCGCGCGCCGCCCCGCCCCGCTCGGATATCCTAAGGTTCAGTCGGTGCTGCATACCTTCTTCCTCTTGGCCGTGGTGGCGACGCGTCTGGCCCGCAGCGGCTGTCGCGGGCGGGCTGCAGCGTCGCGCGCCGCCCCGCCCCGCTCGGATATCCTAAGGTTCAGTCGGTGCTGAATACCTTCTTCCTCTTGGCCGTGGTGGCGACGCGTCTGGCCCGCAGCGGCTGTCGCGGGCGGGCTGCAGCGTCGCGCGCCGCCCCGCCCCGCTCGGATATCCTAAGGTTCAGTCGGTGCTGCATACCTTCTTCCTCTTGGCCGTGGTGGCGACGCGTCTGGCCCGCAGCGGCTGTCGCGGGCGGGCTGCAGCGTCGCGCGCCGCCCCGCCCCGCTCGGATATCCTAAGGTTCAGTCGGTGCTGCATACCTTCTTCCTCTTGGCCGTGGTGGCGACGCGTCTGGCCCGCAGCGGCTGTCGCGGGCGGGCTGCAGCGTCGCGCGCCGCCCCGCCCCGCTCGGATATCCTAAGGTTCAGTCGGTGCTGCATACCTTCTTCCTCTTGGCCGTGGTGGCGACGCGTCTGGCCCGCAGCGGCTGTCGCGGGCGGGCTGCAGCGTCGCGCGCCGCCCCGCCCCGCTCGGATATCCTAAGGTTCAGTCGGTGCTGCATACCTTCTTCCTCTTGGCCGTGGTGGCGACGCGTCTGGCCCGCAGCGGCTGTCGCGGGCGGGCTGCAGCGTCGCGCGCCGCCCCGCCCCGCTCGGATATCCTAAGGTTCAGTCGGTGCTGCATACCTTCTTCCTCTTGGCCGTGGTGGCGACGCGTCTGGCCCGCAGCGGCTGTCGCGGGCGGGCTGCAGCGTCGCGCGCCGCCCCGCCCCGCTCGGATATCCTAAGGTTCAGTCGGTGCTGCATACCTTCTTCCTCTTGGCCGTGGTGGCGACGCGTCTGGCCCGCAGCGGCTGTCGCGGGCGGGCTGCAGCGTCGCGCGCCGCCCCGCCCCGCTCGGATATCCTAAGGTTCAGTCGGTGCTGCATACCTTCTTCCTCTTGGCCGTGGTGGCGACGCGTCTGGCCCGCAGCGGCTGTCGCGGGCGGGCTGCAGCGTCGCGCGCCGCCCCGCCCCGCTCGGATATCCTAAGGTTCAGTCGGTGCTGCATACCTTCTTCCTCTTGGCCGTGGTGGCGACGCGTCTGGCCCGCAGCGGCTGTCGCGGGCGGGCTGCAGCGTCGCGCGCGGCCTCCAGCGTCAGTTCTCCGCGTCGCGCGGCGCCCATTCCGCCGCCGCCCATACCGCCGCGCTCGAATATCCTGAGGGAAAAGACAAAGTTATACTGATCGGGGTCTCGGAATCTGACAGTGGATTGATATTTATTTCTCAATGTAAGAACATCCGAGTCACCTATTGCAGTTAGAATTGATTGCCATTTTAACCAGATGCAGTAGAATACGAATCTTCCTGGCTTGAGGTACTGGATCATTACCTGCATCACCAGTATCGATGAAACTGCTATCAAACCTAACCACATGGACTACTCACCTAAAGAATCCATTATAAGAGCCAGTCATAAGCCGTTGGTCGTCTCCGCTCCAGCAACACTCGAACTTGTCAAAGATGCAGTCGTTCTCGTACAGCGAGCACAGCTTGGAGCGCAGGTACTCGTGCACCGGGTATGTCTCAACCGGTTTCGTCTCCATGCGGAGATCCCACACTTTTAATCCTAGGTAGTCGCGTGACATCATGTATCTAGAAGAAAAAAGAAGCAGAATAGATAAATTCTTGAGTATGTAAGAGAGTGACGGAAAAGAAGTCAAAATAGGCATCACTGTATATTGCATCTTACTTAAAGCTGTGACAAATGCAAACGCGGTCAAAGCAGGAAACCAAACCCAAGCAAAAACTGCCAGGCTGGCACACTGCGCTTTTTTTTTGTTTATATTACGATTTCTCCGTAGATTTTAGGCTAGATTTCCAAATTCACAAAGGATATTAAGACCAAGGGTCCACATCAATTTTATTGATATTGCTTAGGTAGTTAATTGAGTACATATTATTATACTATTCATAGTTTCTTCTTCTACTGTATGTGGATGATCTGCTTCCTCAATAATAATTTGTGCGAAATACCATCCATAACTAAAGAGGCTGAAATAACCGCTTGAGTGCTTTCGCCACTTTCTTATATAGTTTTTGAAAAAAAAGGAAGTCACCGACTTCCGGAAGTACAAGTTATTACCTACATTTTAGTTTATTTTTTTCTGTAATTCAGTATTTTTTATTTTCTATTAAGGTTAGAAGGGACACCGACGCTAAAATAATTACCGCGTTGATTGATTGATGAATTATCGGTGTCTACCTTGTTTAAAACATAAATAGTATTGTTTTCTTACCTGCCAGAATTACTAAGCTTAACATCGCTGATGGAGGATATGATCTCCGAGAAGAAGGACCTGGCGTGCGGGTCCTCGGGCTCCTCGAACAGCTTGGCGTGTCGGTCGCACAGCGCGGCCGCGCGCATGTCGCACAGCCGGATGGTACCTGCGCACGGACGGGTTAGTGTGGCCGACACGATATACACGATTGTAAAAATATTGTCTGTGTACACAAAGACAAAAGATTCTTTTTCAATTTACGAATATAATCGTGATATTAAGGCCTGTTTGCACTGAAAATTCAGGTTCATTGGGACGGCGGAGCTGGGGTCGTCCGTTTCCCAGCACATAACTGGACCCGAGGCGGAGGCGCGCGTTTTTGTGATCCGCGGGAGAATTACGAGGAGTAAGGGTCCTCCCGCGACGTCCAATATTCTCCCGCGGATCACAAAAACGCGCGCCTCCGCCTCGGGTCCAGTTATGTGCTGGGACCGTGCACAGGACCCGCTAGCAGTAGCGGGCCGGTACTAGCCGAGGATCGTGGAAGGCGCACTAGTTCCCATGATCACTGGTGCAAGTGTGGGAAGGGTGGACACCAGGATGGTTTATTGACATCCAGGAACACTTTCCACGCCAGAACAAAAAATAAGGCCTTGCTTCCAACCATTTCTATTAGGTTATATTTGATACATTACTAGTTGTCTTATATCACTGTTTGAATAAAATTCGTTTGTACTCACCCTTACTACTAGAATAGACAAAGAGATTGCATTCAGTCGGATGAAACTCCGCCGCGGTTATGACCTGAAACAATAAAAAAACATTTCATTAACAAAAAATCCATTCATCCCAAATTACTTTGTGTTACTTAGATAAATTGAGTACATTTTCTGATACGTTATCTTACTTGTGTCTTATCAGTCTGATTAACTTCTGTTTATTTATTTATCGATTTGTTTATATAAATTGTGATTTATTAGAACTTCTTAGTGCAGCTAGACTAATTAAATATGTCAACTATCGTTTTATGTAACTACCCATCTTGTATGCTAACTAACCAGAAAATGTAGTTTATATGTATTTATATTTCTGTACAATACAAAATTTCTGGGATTCTAAGCTCCATTAGTGTGATGCAGAATATTTTGTATGATGTCAGGTATAATGTGTACGGGGTTGCGGGTTGTTCGAAAGAGATACCGCGGCCTCGGAACATAAAGGAAAAAAAGAAGGAACATGGGTGGATTTTAGTGAGTACAAGTCTGACACTCCCCTCCGGTCTGCTCTAAAAAATGGTATAATGTGTAGTTCGTACATGGCGTTTAGGTTTAAACAACTTGTTTTTAAGCAGAATTCAAGAATATCATTGGTCATATCTATTCCATTGGTATATCTATTATATCATTGGTCATATCTATTCCATTGGTCATAGTAAAAATATCATATAAAAACATCAATATACCTCTGTAAGCTCCTCCATATTGGCAGGTTTAATATCCACTATGTTAAAGCTCTGGTCAGTGATCTCGAGGTGCCACAGGTTGATGCGGAGGTCGTCGGCAGAGAGGTAGGTCTCCTGGTCCGAGTTCAGAGATATGGAGTTTATGTGGTAGGTGTGGGCGTTTGCGAATATCCTCCTGTGAACAAGGCAAAGTAATATATTTAGTAGGTAGATACCAAATGATGGAGAAAACCAGCGTGATAAGAATAAGAACCAGTGTCTTTCAGTTTAATTATTAATTCCGGTTCATCAAACCTACCACCAGACAATTGTGTTGCTGGGGAGTTTGTTCCGCCACTTCTTCTTACCAGCTAAAACACTAGGAAGTGGCGAATGGTTTTGGGGGACTATCATTTGTAATGATGTTCAAAAACTGCTGATCATCAGCCCAGTTTGAATGACTTTTGATTTATATTAAACTAGCTTTCGCCCGCGGCTTCGCTCGCGATAAATTCGGTATAACACACCAAGCAGACCTGCAGTTTTTGCTCTTGCGCCTGATTGATTTGTAATAGCAACGCTAAGTTTTCCCTTTTCTTCCCTCGTTCTCCCTCATATCCCACTTTTTTTTTAAATAAAAATTTGCCTATGTCCGTCTCCTGGTTCCCAACTATCTCTGTACCAAAATTCATCAAAATCGGTTCAGCCATTAAAGCGTGAAGAGGTAACAAACAAACTCACTTTCGCTTTTATAATATTAGTAAGGATTTAACCAATGGTTTTATACCCATTTTAATTCATACATATTAAATTAAAATCCTACAAATGGATACGTATTCATATTAGAGAAAAGAAAGAAGTTGTCATAGTTGACCCTGTACTTGGTTGTAAATATTTAAACCGTGACGTATGTCACAATAAAATCACGTGCAGTAATATCTCGTAACAAGTTTAAAGATCAGCATTCTGAGCTATCAAGCTGTACAAAACCAATTTATGTGGATCTCTCATTGCGTTGGAATCTATACAAAGCAAGACCATGTTATATCGGTAGTATGTAGATCTATCGCCGTGAGTACTAGTGATTGACTCTTGTGATTAACACATATACCTGCCTATAATTAAATGATCACGATTAACACTGTACATCAACTTCAGCTACTAAGGTGGATTAGATTAGATGTGTGTTTCCTTGAAGGGGTGCTAATTAGCAAATAATACTTGGTATGTAGCTCAGCAAGATAAATCCACTTTAGAAAAGCGTATGGAGTTAGTAAATACAGTTTGGTAAACTAGATATGATATAGAGTTGAAACGAAAAACTTAATGTATATCGTCCTTGGTTGATGTTTTTTGGGTTTTGTACCACAAAAAGAAAAAAATAGAACCCTTAAAGGATCACTATGTTGTCTGTCTATCAAGATCGTATTTCTCGGAATCGCCCAGAGGGTTTCGTACAATCTTACGATATAAACATCCATATCTTTTGACTGCGAAGACATGCGAGAGTTGAGTTTTTTTTCACAGGTCCTTGGGACCACAGACTTAAGCATATGGTTTAAATGTCAATGTTCTACGGAAAAATTCTTACAATAAACCTTGTTTCCGAATATTTTATGTCAATAGAAATCAAATCACGCTAAATAACATACAATACTTCATAATAAAATACAGGTGGCGGCCCTAGATAAGAGCAGGAAAAAGATGATGAGTAAGATAATAAGTATCCTATTTCAACAATGCAATATGGCTAAGCTTAATTAAGCCTACGTTTTTCCCTAAACCTATAACATCAAACCGGCTACCGGTAACCTACTTATCAACATAGATAACTAACACGTTATGAAATATATGTCAGATAAAATGTATACATATTAAAAACGTTTCATAATCCTACACAAGTGTTGAGGTAAATATGCCTGAATATTAATTAAATTAGGTCCTTAGCGCTTATCGCGGGACAAGGACTGACTATCGATATTGGAGCTCTTGATTTTCGCAATATATTGATAAGAGTGTCAACTTGGGATGTTTAGACGCAAAAAGTAGGCTATTAGTAGGAATACAATCTTAACATACAAATGAATTTGTCTGTTCGCATATATCTTTTAAACTACTTAACGGATTTTAATGTAGTTTCATCAGGTCAACAATAGATAGTAATTAAAGAGGAAGGGTTTTAGGTATAATCTCCCAGTCTAGGTGTATTCCTTTCTCACACTATGAAAGCAAGTATTTTAGTAGTAAGCAGGGGTAAGTGGTAAGTGGACAACGCCGTCTATGGTTTTAGATGTGTCGTTACAAATGCTATACCAGAGACATTAAGGATGCATAATCATCCCAAAAACGATGTAGGAATGTCCCATGTATCTCAACCAAGCATACTGTCTCGTTTAAGCGGTCAACCTTTTCTTAGAAGGTATAGTCCAGTCGGGGAGTTCGAGTCCCCTTTGGTTTCGTGACAAGTCTTTTTCCAGCAGGATGTATGTATGTGGGTGGTAGTTACCTAGGCGACGCCTCCACCATGAGCTCCGCGGGCCGCACGGTGGGCACGCGCAGCTGCGTGATGCGCGCGGGGTCCCGCGGCCGGCCGCCCTCCTCGCGCGTGTTGTAGCCCGTCACGCGCTTGTCTCGTTCCGATACCTGCAAATGGTGGAGCATTAGTATGTGGAGTCTCTTTCGTTGCTAAGATGTGGTGCCTAGAACAAAAATAAGGAATTAGTAAGAGATCTTCCTAGTGTTTCGATGGTATTCTAAATCGTGCAGCATTTTCATAAATGTTTTTTTTTATTGTCATACCTCTATTCTATATTATACTCTATTTGCATGCTGCACTAAGGCACACCATACGTAATTCTATTATATAATTTTCCAAATTATTTCTATGTACCGACATTCTAAGCAAATAAAGAACTATGGTATTTCATACTGAGCCATGAGCTTGGGGCTTTCAGTAGCGTCCTACAGTTCACTTGAACAAATTTTCCTTTTTGCCTGGATCCGGAATATCATTATTATTATAACTAGCACTAATCGTCCTACTGCTGACCCGTAAAACCCGCATCAAATCCTATTAACGTTACGATCCCGCCCAAATTCTTTACTTTTCTTAGGAATAGTTCCAAGATTGTTATTTAAATTATCTGTTATTTTAATTACTAGCTTTTAGGAAAAGAGCCATTTGGTAATCAACAAATTCGTTAAACAGTTACTAAAAGAATTGTACTTTACCTAGAAAATCATACTACAAATCGATAGAAAAGACTTGTTTTTATAGTAAAATTCTTTTCTTAAAACCTATATAAATATTATGTACACCTGAACTTACACACTTAATAAGTTGGTGTGAGAAATGATCACTGTCATTATAGTTCAGCTCTATACAAAAATTACCTATATTGTATATAAATCAACAGGAAGACATCCATAAAAATATACTGTATGTAGTATTATGCATTGTGAAGCATACTGGACACATTAGATTGGTATCGAATGACGTCATGTGACGTCAGTCAATAATCGATGGCACATGATCACAAATAGGTTGGGAGATCGTAATGCTATGGAATGTTAGCGTCCAATTACTGGGGCATTTTTCAGAGGCTGAACATGCAGGTTTACATAGGGAACGAGGTTATTTTGTCCTTTACCCTTTTCAAAAAAACGATTGATGGATTGTGTGATGACCGGTGGCAAGAAGACACCTGGTGTCTGATGAGATAACGAGTAAGAGAGAAGTTTGAAGAAGATATGGTCCGCCGACCACATAAATTGGGATACGGGTAGGAGAACTATTAACATTCATCTGGAAGGTTTATGTCGGAAGTCGGACACCCATTGACGAATATCTTAGGGTGTTTTATTTTAGCACAATTTTGATTCGTTTAGAAAATTGAAAACGACATCCAAAAAAAAACTAAAAAGCAAAAAATAACTTTAATTCCGGAAGTCGGTGACTTTTGTTGGTTTCGTTGCCTTTTTTTCCACCGACTTGGATTTTGGATGTCGGTTTAATTTTTTCAAAAAAGTTTTTTATTTCAGCATTTTTAGTTATGGTATAATGATATACCTATATCACATATTTTTATTGCGTATTCATTTACCATTGTTATTACTAAAAGATTAGCAGATCATCCATGTAGACAAAGAAAAAAAGATTCCGACGAATTGAGAACCTCCTCTTTTTTTTGAAGCCGGTTAATGAACATGGGAATCGAACCCAGCAGTCATGTATTTGTAATAATAGCACGAACAAAATGGCTAGTTAACAATCGCTTTACAATATGCTCACCGCCAGTTCTGGCTTTAGTTTCTAGTCTAATCTGAGACTAATATATGTCGGCGCTGAGAAGACAAACACAGCTGCAACGGCGCACGTGCGTCGTGCACGTGCGCAATTTGACATCATCGTACCACTCCATGAGTCAGGCGAGGTGGGGGACGAGTAATATAAGGCGGCGCGCTAGCGAGCACAAGTCAGTTTTACCGAAGCAGTCGCAGTGTCAACACCTCGGAATTGTGATGCGGATCACACCTGAGTCATAAATACAATTTATTGTGAAAGTTTATTAGTGAAACGATTAGTTGATTGTAATTTTGTATTAATAAATCAGTTATCAACAATATACTGAGGTTTTTGATACAACATGTCCGAGAATCGGTCAAGGTCCTGCCCGGATGACCTCATGAGGCCACTTGCCTTCACCAAGTCCTGGCTCCAGCCGAAATCAGAAGTGGGATGGACCTCGGAGCTTCCTCGGTTCCGAGTGCTCACATGGAGGAGGGTACCGGTGCCTTTGGCGACAACCGGGCCCCTGTCTGGAGACGGGTCATTGATGGTGACAAGGACGGGGATGCTGTGGGGGCCATGATTGGCTGCGTCAACGATGAGTTCCTTAGATTGCGTTTGTTGTCTGGTTAATGTTCCTCAGTTCCCGAATTGGTTTCGGTGGCGGCTGCAGTCGAACAACGAGAGCTTCGACGGGATGAAACCCCTGCAAAGCGACCGGGATTGAGAAGCATTGGAGACGGTCATATGCTTTGTTTTGGGTGTAGGAAGCAGGACATCTTCTTTTTCTTCATGTGGACTCCGCTTCTTGGAGGGGGGTCCGGTTTCCACACCTAGTCCTTGCAATGGACCATTGTGCGTATGCCATGCACCTGATGGCCGCTACTCTACGCATACTCTAGCCAGCCCACCTCCTTCCAGAAGCAGATGGGTTCTTGAGGGCGTCCGCAAGTGACCCTAGTATATCCAGTGTCACTTTCCGGATTTCAGTGATTCCTGTACATTCGAAAAGGTGTGTTCCTTCAGCCAGCTGCGTATCTGGCTGAAAGGGATGGGTTCAATTGGCTCCGGTCCTAGTGCTGGAGAGATGGACGCCCGTCTGACGAGTTCATTCGCTGCGTCGTTGCCTAGGGAGCCACTGTGTCCTTTGATCCATTGTAAGGTTAATGTATTGCGGTTGTGTGCGGTCATTCGTTCTAGTAGGTTGTGGCATTCGTATATTAGAGCTGTGTTGAAGCAGCTATTGTTTAGGGACTGAAGAACAGAGGCACTGTCGGAGAGTATTCGGTTGTTGGTGTCCGCGACTCCTCTGGCCTCGATGGCTACGACGGCCTGAATAATGCCCATACATTCAGCCTGGTAGACTGTGTTGAGCGTTCCGAGTGGTTTAGAAATTTTAATGTTTAGGTCGTAGGAGAAGACCCCAACCCTTGTTCCCGTTCTGGTTTTCGAGCCATCTGTATTATATTCTCAGTTTGTTTGATCCCGTGTATTCTCATGGTTCCTCCGTGAGCTGTATGTCGTAATGTTTTTGGAGGCAATGTATCTTGGTGATCTTATCGGTCGGTGCTGCTTACAGAGGTTGCCTTTAGACGGCTCCTGCTTTGATTTTGGTGTGCTTTATCCTGGAGTCATTACTCAGTGTGCCAGAGACTTCTAGTCTGAAGCCGCAAGAGCCGCTTCCTCCTGTACCGTGAGATGTAGGGGCGAGAGCCCTAGCATTGTTTGTAGGGCTGCTGTTGGTGCGGTTCTCATGCTACTGGTGATCGCTACACGGGCAAGGCGTTGCAGTTTTTCTAGGTCTTTTTGGGTCGTGCTCAGTTCTGTTCTGGGCCATCATCATCAGCCGTATGTTATTATGGGTCTGATGACTGTGGGGTACAGCCTGTGCATAATTTTGGGGCTTATACCCCAATTCCTGCCGAGTAGTCTTTTGTACTGCTATAGGGATATGCTAGCTTTGGTGGTGATATAGTCCGTGTGTTGCCCAATTTAGTTGTTTGTCCAGATAAACGACCAGGTACTTGGTTTCAGTTGCTAGGCTTAGCGTGGTGCCGAAGAAAATCGGCAGCTGTAGTGTTGTCAGTTTCCTCTTCTAGTAAAAAGGACTAGTTCGGTTTTGGAGGGGTTTACGGTTAGCTCGTATTCTTCGTACCATTTTTCCATTATTCTTAGGGCTTGGCGCATCAGGTAGCGATGTCGTCGGCGTAGCCTATGGTGTAAAAGCCTTCGGCGTTTAGGCATCGGATTAGGCTATCCGCTATTAGGTTCCATAGTAGGGGCGAGAGGACGCCCCCTAGAGGGCAGCCCTTCGCTACAATGGCTCTTGTGGTCTCATTTATTGTGACTAAGCCAGGACATGTACGGGCACATTGCGGCAGGGGCGGTGGGAGGACGCGGTCGGGCGGTCTTGGGCCGTTGGTTCCTGCGAGTCCTTGAGCCGCGCAGAGCGTCCGGAGCCCGGGGGTAATTGCTGTGGCGGGACTGGACATGTTGAGTCGTCCTGCTTCGGGAGGATGGCAGATGAGGCTGAGAGGGTTAATTTGGCCGAGGAGCGGGAGGAGGTATTAACGCCAGTAGCTTTGCAGCATTCTGTGATGGTGGTACAGCAAGTCAGTAATGCCAGCGGTACGCTGATGAATTCTGGTGAGTCGTATCCATTTTTATTACGATTCTGGTGCCGAATGCTCTCTCATCAAAGATTATGTTAAAATTATGTTGACAGCTGTAAAGACTAGTCGTGACGGCTCTTGGCAGGAACCATTGGGAGAGGTTCAGTTGGCCATTTACTCCACTATTAATAGGGTGACTGAATCTGGCCCTTTTGAGTTAATGATCGTAGGGGTAGCACGTCCTCTTGGCGTAGTGACCGTTGATAATGACGTGACTGACGTTAATTTAGATGAGATGAGAGGGCATGCGACACAGAATTTTACAAAAAAAAAAAAAAAATGCTAATTACGATAAAAACGATTTCATAAAAATAAGGTTCACGTTTCTAAATTAATTGTTAATGATTATTTTAATTAAATTGAGGGAAAAGACTCCAACAAAATTAGTTCCTAAATTCAAAGGCCCATTCGAGATCATTGAAGTGTTAGACGGGGATAGATACCGACTAAAGGCGCTTGACTCTAAGCAAATATACAAATACCTTCATGATCGTGTGAGGGAGATCCCCGATCACAAAGTTTCTCGAGAATTAGATTTGAGTATGCGTTGCTTATGAACTATGATAAAAAGTAATAAAATTGTTAGATACTTTGTTTTGTAACTTGTTGATCGGATTTCTTTTCAATGAATTATGTGGAGCAGGGAGTACTGTGACAGGGCATAGTAAAACCATTAAAGTTGATAACTATACCCAGATACCTTTTGTTTTTATTGGCAGGAAAGCCGAGCTAGATTACTCTTTGAGCATATTTTGTCCACAGGAACTACATCCGAGGACGGGTGCTAGTCAGGGATGGCCGTGTCGTGGATTGATGGCACAATGCAAACAGCGCCATCTAAGAATTCGTCTTCGCGCGCGCGCTTGGACACGCTCGTAGAAGGGGTGCAGCTAACTAGTAACTAGCGGAACAACCGAGTGTAGACAGACTACACCGTCCAACTCTGTCAGTCTTGGCAGTCTTATTGCTAACTTCGACTCAACTTCTGGAGGAAAGTCTACAGTAGTAAAGGTAAAAAACTTCATTACTCCATAACTGTTCTAAAAGTATTGCATAACTTGTTCATAATATAAGTTGAGGACAGTTGCCTCCTTATTTTTGCAATATATATTGGACGTAAGTTGAGGACAGGGGCCTCCTTACTTTGCGATATGTATTAAACGTAAGTTGAGGACAGGGGCCTCCTTACTTTGTGATATATACTGGACGTAAGTTGAGGACAGGGGCCTCCTTATGGTTGCAGTATGTGTGTTGAGCGTAAGTTGAGGACAGGGGCCTCCTTACTTTGTGGTATATACTGGACGTAAGTTGAGGACAGGGGCCTCCTTATGGTTGCAGTATGTATGTTGAGTGTAAGTTGAGGACAGGGGCCTCCTTACTTTGTGGTGTATACTGGACGTAAGTTGAGGACAGGGGCCTCCTTATGTTTGCAAGTATGTGTGTTGAGTGTAAGTTGAGGACAGGGGCCTCCTTACTTTGTGGTATGTACTGGACGTAAGTTGAGGACAGGGGCCTCCTTATGTTTGCAAGTATGCTTTATCCGTAAGTTGAGGACAGGGGCCTCCTTACTTCCCAATGTGTATCGTATGTGAGATGAGGACGGGAGCCTCCTTACGTTTGTAATGTGTGACATAGTTGAACCTTGATATTCTGCGCAGTTTTTCTTTGTTTAAGGTCGAGGGCGACCTTTGTGCAGAATGGCCGTGTCGGCGCTGAGAAGACAAACACAGCTGCAACGGCGCACGTGCGTCGTGCACGTGCGCAATTTGACATCATCGTACCACTCCATGAGTCAGGCGAGGTGGGGGACGAGTAATATAAGGCGGCGCGCTAGCGAGCACAAGTCAGTTTTACCGAAGCAGTCGCAGTGTCAACACCTCGGAATTGTGATGCGGATCACACCTGAGTCATAAATACAATTTATTGTGAAAGTTTATTAGTGAAACGATTAGTTGATTGTAATTTTGTATTAATAAATCAGTTATCAACAATATACTGAGGTTTTTGATACAACATGTCCGAGAATCGGTCAAGGTCCTGCCCGGATGACCTCATGAGGCCACTTGCCTTCACCAAGTCCTGGCTCCAGCCGAAATATATATATTTTTTTAATTTAATTGTTTATTTTTTCATTAGCTCATATCACATTGGGATTAGGCCTCTCCCAATTCCACCCAATATTATACTAAGTAAGAAGCCTTAAAACTAAAAAAATAGAAATAATAAAAAAAACTGGAATACATACAAGACTAACCTTCCACAATTTGATGGTCTTGTCGTTAGTGGAGAGGAGGAAGTGGGCCTGGTTCTTCCGCTTGAGCCACCGGATCTTGTTGATCTTCTCTTCGATCTCCAAGGACTTTAGGTAGTCAAACTCCGGCTCATGTGACTGGAATGTTGAGTACACATTGTACTCGCCCTTTTTTGGGACGCATTGCTTCGAGGCTGGGTCCCTCTGGAATGGAAAAGGAGATTTATAAGGTACTGTCTACCTCTGTCGCAGTTAGTGATGTGGCCTGCTAGGCATAGCAGGCATATACCAGATCCTGGCTTCTTATTCATGCTGGTAGTAGTAACAGTAAGGTTTTAGTCGACGAAGGACGGTATCCAGGAGAATCACTCCGTATAAAAAGCACGTCCCTTCTTATTTCAATCCTTACAGTTGGAACCAGGGGGATTTCAGAAATATCAACGGCGGAAATTTGGAAAAACGTTAAGGATTTTGGGAGAGTTCTTTTTGCAACGTCAGCTCTGTGCTTAAGGTTGAAAATCCAAAACTACACTAAGTGTTCCTTGCTTTATTTCAAACTTCTGCCATCTTTATTCCAAATCTTGCAAAGAGCAGATTGAGAATACAATTTAAATAATTATGTCATAATATTGCTGTCAAAATCAATGTCCTATCGAATGTAGAGCATCACTGCGAGTATTTAAAGTATGCTCTCTATCTGAGATTCTGACAGCATTTGCAGATCCGAAATGCATTGACGTGACAACTGTGACCGCCCAAGCATCGCATGAAAGTGACTCGTAAGGTAACTTCGTATCAGGTGTTCGTTGACGTCGTATCAACGTCGATAGCGTCATATATCGAGCCTGATAAGGAAGAACATCGTAAGCGACATAAACTAAAATTTACAGGAGAAGTATTTTTTTGATTATATTTTTATGGTTTACATAATGAACTTCGGTGTTTGTTTAAATTGCAAAACACGTTAGGCTTTACTTATAAAGAATTAAATTATAGCAAAAAGAGTTGAATAATTAGTACTTTCGTCGCTTAAGATAAAATTGAAGTTTATGATTTCTGTAAGTTTTTCAAAAATCGTCACTTACGCTTTTGTTTTTCTGTACAGTTAGTCTACTTATTTGTGTTAAACTATTGTATTTTACTTTATTTTTGCCGCTATAACAGGTATCAATATCACCTATTTACAATAAAATGATAACACATGCATAAATCAATTTACATTTTTAATAAAAATCAATTAAGTATAAAACACGTCATCAAATCAATCTTCATCACTTTCTTCCGGCAGTAAATCTGGTGTATTGCCATCATAAGGTAAGGTGAGGTATTCCTGTGCATATTGTGCTGGAATTATACCCTTGTCGCACATTTTTTTAAGGTCCATGTACTTGGGTTTGGCAATAGGTACCTTTGCCGAATAAGCTGTTGTGGGTGCCTGGAGGCGCTGTCGACTTTGTCGAGATCTTATTAATAACCCCAGATCCACACTTTGAACTTCTGAATCAGTGGAAAATCCATAATTAAGCTGAAGTTTTTTTGGATCATTCTTTTGAAAGTAGGCTGATCTTAGTTTAGTAACTGGAATTTTAATAGATTTTGGTAAATAGTTTTCAGAAAAACTTTTCCAGTCTAAGATGTCGGAATTCTCTAGCATTATAGCTTCATAATTCTTGGGATTAGTCCTTGCGTTTGAAATTAACGTGGGCCATTGGGATGGAGCCCAAACTGTTCTTCCTTTTATAAATGATTCTATTGTAGCATGTACCGAATCGACCGGCATCATTGTATGCCCCGGAACCAAAAAGTTTATAGTTATGTCCTCAATGAACATTGCAACATTACTTATAAAATACGATAACATAGAAAGCATCGCTCTATTTTTATTTTGCCCGCAGCAACTATCACAATACAAAGCTATAGATGAATGTTCGCCCTTCTCATCAATCATTTTTAAATACTTAAATACAACCGTGCAAACTTCATTACAGCCTCTTTTGGCTTCAGACTCATTCCATAAGTAACAGTATCCATTCCTGCTTCCACTTTCGTAAATAGTCTCATTATAATAGGCCAACTTTCTTGAATAATATAAATTTATACTGTCTCCGTGCGGAGTGGTTAGAACCTTTTCGAGATCAAAACTGGCGCACAAAAAAATATTAGAGCTCTTGCTACGAGCTTGATCATTTAAGAATTTAATTTTTGCTGCATTCTTTTCCTGTACGTGATTTTTATATTGATCTGTATTCATAGCGTCATTTTGATTTGCAGTATCTAAATTTTTTATGCGCTCACACAGTTCACACTTATCCTTTTTCGGTAGATGGAACCCTATGTTGTATTCATTTCTAAAAATATTTTTAAAAGTTTGTTTCTTTACTGAACCTATCTCATTAATAATCTCATCTTGAAGATAAACCTTATTATAGAGGAACGACAGATTTCTAAACTCGGAAGGCAAATACAACTTATTTCCTTTATTACGACAATAGTGAGACTTGACAGCTGGGAGCTTTTGAATAAATTGCTTAACTCCTTGAATAATCGACTCGCTATATTTGTTAGAAGGTGTTGATTTTCCTCTATCATCTGGTCTAGAGACATTCAAGGCAGTTATATTCTTAATAGTGTATCTTAAAGTCATTTGTGAGATACCTAGCGTTTTTAATAGAAACTGCTGACAAACTTTCTTTTTGCCACCATCACCCCAAGGAAAGTAATAACGATAAGAGACTGATCGCCGACTAACACTCTCTACTCTTCGTCGGCGAACGTTTGTTTCCTCGACTAATGCCAATAGCCAGTCTCTTTGCCTTACAGAACTTCCTAAGCCCCAGTAAAGTTCGTGTATATTCCTCCTATCTTCATCAGTAAAGTTTGTCTCACATTTATTGCCACACTTTTTTCCTGCACATGGATTTGCATGAACTTTTTTACCTTTACCAGACCACCTCTCTGACTTAGCTTGTAATCGTTTAGGTAAAGGACGCTTCTTTCTTAATCCTTTTCTGCCTACTATGTCATCGTCGTCATCAATTTCACTGTTTGATTTAGTTTCAGTAGAACTGCTGTAAGTTTCAAAGAATGTGCGCAAAGTCGTAGAAGAAGCTGTAGATGTAGATGCCGTATCTGTGTGTACAGGAGATTTCAAAAGGCGCTTTGCTTTTTTTCCCATTGGCATAACCCAAGATCCATCAGAGTCAGTCCCACTAAAATCAATTTCGGAACTACAGTACGTTGAATCTGAATTTAGGTACGGAACTAAGATCGGTTGATTTTTTACAAATTTATCCTGATCTTCGTTATTCATGGCGATACTAGTAATTCTGAAAAGAAAATTATTTTATCATGCTATGCAGAAGCCAAGATGGGTGAGTGTTAACCAAATGAACGACTTTGCAAGCTACAAAAACCATTTTAAATTATTAGTATCCAAATAGAGCAGTTGAATGAAAAAGCATTGTAGAATGCACCTATCCGATTTATTTTTATCCCATTCCAAAGCAATGAGTAGGTACACAAATCGATTAATGTAATATAAACCTTCAAATATTACACACCTGCACACACCAAATTAATATCATAATTTAAACTTCTCATCTCGTTATTAATATAACTTAACAAGTTTCATCGTAATAATATTGATTATAATAATGTAGGTACTTACATGTACGCAACGCAATCCTCTAAATATTAATTTTATAACACTGATACTCGCAACGTTCTCCCAACTCTCAAAATTATATGTTTTTTTAACTGTAAAATGATTTCTTTGAAATTTTTAAACTAAAGAAGTTCGCAACAAGACGAAATTTCCAACAAGTTTGAACTTGAACCGTCCAACGAGTCTGTGTTTAGTTGTTAATCAAAAACAAATTGCAAACGTGAAATTGAAATGATTTTTAGCTTTTAAATATTACTATTATATACAAATACTTAATTAAATATTACTTGATTCAAGTATACATGTAAACAAACTATCAGATTAGAATATTTTCCACAAATAGAAAATCAACAATTAGGATAACTGCGATTTGTAACTAAACGCAACGCAGGTTTTGGATAGAGTTTTATCGTAAGTGACAAACGTTACTTACGATAAGTCGGTTACGATAATTCGTATTGTTCGTTTATATGAAACTTTAACTTTTGGTGTTTGCGATAAAATTTATTTTTAGTTATTATTTTGACGTTTATGGAAATATAAGTCTAAAAGTCTTTGCATTAGGGCCTAAATTACTTTAAGAGTACGTTACAGTGAAAAAGTGAAATACCTACATTATGTCGCTTACGATGTTCTTCCATAACAGGCTCGATATGTGACGTGATCTTATGGAAACTAACTTTGCATTGACGCGAACGCAAACTCGTGAGTATACGCTATCCTATATTTTTTCTACCTTTTACACAAAATAGTTTTGAGTATCAACTGCGTAGCATTTTGCTCTGAGCGCCAGCTGGTAAGAATAGCGCCATCGTTCATAGACCGGTGGAAAGCGAGCAAGAGAACCAGAATGGTTTCCGACAGCAAACGAGTTGTGTGAGGGCAAAACAAATGATTTGAATTTTTAAACCTTGGCAAATAAGACGAAGTTTCCTAGGTATTTACATAATACATTTATGAAGCATGCATAGAAACAGAACAGCGGTGCCCTATCAATGCCGTTGATGGCCCTCTGTCTATTAAAGCTATAGAATGAACGTGGATAAATGAATAGAGCTTAACTTACCTGAAATATAACAACCCTGCCTCCCTTGTCTCCTGTAGCGAGCAGTTCCCCGTCATGGTTGAACTCCACGCAGGAGATGAGGTCAGCTTCCGTCACATCGTCTTCCAAGGTGCCCTTCACCTGGCTGAAACACCATGTCGTCTCGCCACCATTGCCTGGAAAAATTATCGTTCAAATAAGAACATAATATGCCTGAAAATGTTAACTGAACAAGAACCCTCGTGCCGTGCACAAAGGCCATTGTTTTTAACCCTATTGAAGATCAAACAGCGTATGCTGCCAATATGTCAATAAAGGCGCACTCTTGAATTTTCAACTTTGGGTACTCAACAGAGTAAGTTGAAAATCCAATGTGTGTGGTAGAAAATCGTTAAAAATCGCAGCTTTGGGTCGTCTTCGATTCGGTATTTTCCCTGATTAAAAATAATGGCTTTCTTAGAACCGTACGTGCTACTGGTCCGTAGGCATGGGTAACTCCGAACACATTTAACATTGTAAACAGTTGAGGTAAAATTTTGGGTTTACAATAAAGTATAATTATTCTGTTATTTTCTGCATCTGTATCTTTGGATATATTATATTCCAAAAAGGATTACTCTTTCTCATTCCAACAAATAAAAAAATATTTTATATCAAATTAATTGACTGCCCATCTTGTGCCAGAGCGAACGAATTATAGATAATTTAACTTGAAACAATATAAGAGTTGATTTTAAATTTTGCTCAACATTGTCCCACTCTTATCCCAATATATTTTGGGTGTGCTCATTTGCGAAATGGGAAAATGAAAACACTTTAGACACTAAATTATTTATGCAAGAAACCAGTAGGAAGGTATGAACTACCTGATAAGGATTTCTTATCGTTACTTGAACGGACATTATTATATATCTTTTTACCGGAGCTAGTTAGCCCATGCCTAGTGGGACGAGTTGAGCGGCGCGAGCGTCGCACGAGCACGATGCGTCGCGAAGACTCGATGAGTTCGCGTGCGTATGCGCCTCTCGAAGAACGACCTATGCCAAAGGATGTTAGTGATGAACTGATCGTGTTTTTTTCCGTAAAGCATTTCTCAGATCAACCTTAGGAGGTTGTGGGTCCCTACCCAGATGAGGCTTCGGGTGTATTACCCTTTTTTGGTGCATACCTAAGGAGTAAGGAAGAAAATAGTTTTGCACGGATCCTGTAGGTAGCATCAAATAAAGTGTGGAATATGTTCCGTGTATCCTGTTTATCTTTCTTTCGATCTGTAGGTACTAGATTGTATCAAATACCTTATAACTTCTCTATTCCTGCTAAGATGACGAGCAATAGAGAAGTATGGAAGTAATAGATCTACGCTTTGGAATGGGTACTGGCAATTACAGTTATTATGTCTTATGACTGGAACTATAGCAGCACCTTTTATGTTTTTATGACATTCAAAAGTGTCTGCAGATATTAGGTCTAATTATCTGCCAGGGTTGAAAAGATCCGGAACATAAAGGGCAATAGAAGGAACTTGGGTGGGTTTTAGTCAGTACAAATCTGACACTCCCTCCGCTCCGCCCAGATCGGGCGAAATTATTTGATTTCCCATACGCAAAAAAATTGGTATATTTGATTTCCCATACGCAAAAAAAATAGGTCTAATTAAAATAAATGCTTTTAGTTTTTGAGTTACATTATACGCTGTGCCGACCCCAAATAAATTGGAATAAGGGGAGGAGACTGATGATGGCTTTGCAACTGGGGCAAAGATAAATAGTCTTATCATGTTTTTTCCTGGGACTGTCAATTTAAACTGGCAAATGGTATTTACGGAGTGTGAAGATTTTTTTATACATTTGACCTTGTTTTTAGTGCCTAAAAAATCCAATCTTGTGTCATAAAAATTGTCAAAACCAGTTTTAGTCGTAAGGTAGAACGCAAAACATCAAATTACTAAACTATTCGTCTATTACGCAAATTTGTTTAATAATCCAGTTCGGATTTAATGTTACTACACAAAGATTGACTGGTAGAAAAATGCCAAATGACACATTTGTTCTCATATAGAACCAAAAAGATTTTCCGATTCTGAAAGCAGCACGTTTTTGTTGTATTTTGTAAGGAGGTACCTTTTTGTAGAGCCTAGGCGTCCGGTGGTATTTTTTTTTTGTATTTTTAAATGTTGTTTTTATTTTATTTATTCTTCAATAAAAAATATACGTAAAAATAAATAAACGGATAATTTGTATAAGAGATTAAATAAATATTTTTTGGGCTCTATCAAATTTTTTGTATGGTTTGTAGGTCCAACGATGCACAAGATCTAATCACCATTTTTTTCAGCTGTAATAGATCGGATCTCAGTCTACTCGGATGCAGATAAATACCAGCATTTTGGGGCTATTTAGCCTAGTAAACGAGCAATTGATGTCTTGTTTTTTTTGTTCTTATTTTATCTTGTTGTTTTGTCCTTTGCGAGTCCATTTTTTTTCCTTTATTTTTATAAAGCGACCGCCTATCTGACCTCTACAACACAGTTAATACTGGATAATAGAATCGTCTAGATTCATTCTAAACTTTATTTTTGAAATGGTGAATAAGGTTTTTCGAAAAACATAAAATTACAGTTGATACAAAATCACATCTGCCTAGCCTTTTCCCAACTATGTTGGGGTCGGCTTCCAGTCTAACCGGATGCAGCTGAATATCAGTATTTTACATGGAGCGACTGCCTCTGACCTCCACAACCCAGTTAGTACTGGGTAATACGATACCCCTTGGTAAGACTGGTTGTCAGACTTTCGGGACACTAACTACCTGTAACGACTGTCTAAGATCTACAAATGACAGCTGGGACCAACGGCTTAACGTGCTTTCCGAGGCACAGAGGAAACTCGGTATGTAATGGGTGGTCACCCATCCACAGACCAACCTAGGCAAGCGAGGCTTAACCTAAAGATCGACCCGAGCGGCTGCTATTATTTAGCCACGAGCTCCTCACAGTTGATACAAAATAATTTTTGATGTTCCTTATTTTGTACAGTTGATACAAAATAAGGAACATCAAAAATTATTTTCCAAAACAATAACGTGTCACCCGTCTAGATTGTAGCTGGTACGAAGTGGCGCAACTCTTAAACACTGGTTTAAAAACTTTTAACACAGATAACACAAAAAATAATTAGTCAACACACACATTAATATACAGAAGAAGTGTTAGTAAACAACGAGTATATAAAGTCGTAAATGCAATGTATTATACAATAGAGAAACAAACGTTAATGTCAAGATAGCGAGCGTTAAAAATATTATCATTCCGTTGTTATCAATAGTTTAGTAAGTTATTAAAAATCTCAAATATCCTCAATAAACTAATCTACGTTATCTTAAAATAAATAAAGTAATTTTATTGTTCTCTCAATGGTCTTTCATCCGATTAAAATTCAAGTATGATTTGAGTGGTCGTTCGTTACATCATTTTAGCTTTTTCTGATAACGTTACTTTGGACGAATCGTTTGCAAATAAATCAGGCTTACGTCAGCAGATTTTGAAGTAATTTATATGAACTCAATTAATATTTTATCATAGATTGACCGGCCTCCACTCAGTGTTCAACTAATTTTGTCGCCGATCAATAACAAGTAAATGGCAATGGTACGATTGAAAATTGACCCATTTATCAAAATGTACGTACAATCGCAAGTCGTGTTCCAGTGCACCCGACACGAGTGATGTCTCCAATTGGCGAAATTGTCCTGAATCCTAATGCGATGATTGGAATACCACGGTACTTCCTTCTTTTTCAACATCTCTACACTAACGTAACATACGAAACAGTAAATAACCACGCATTTTACTACAAATAGACAATAATAAAAAATAAACTATACAGTACAGTTCTGTGTCATGTCCTGACTGTAAATGGCGGAAAAGTTTGATTTTGGAACCTGTTTTTTGAACGTAGTACGGTAACGTGATACTCGTGAATGAAGACAGTGGTTTGGTAACATAACACCTTTCTTTTCAGCCTTTGTAGGGTGAGTTTAGACAATGGGCCCACAAGGCTTGACGCGTAACAATTAGAGGAAGCACCTTGTACATGTGTAGTACGTAATTGAAAGATATAAATAGCGCTACCCTGACAATTAGTACTGGCAGTTGCGTGTCTGCCGTGAAGATAGTTCTTGTATTGAAATACTGGGAAAAACTGCCGATGATGTTTTGCTATGCGGCAAATGACGTTCTAGAACCTGTTACTTTACAATTTCGCTTACACGTTATTTTAAGCATCATGTCTTGCTATTATGTACTGCAATATTTGCTTCACTTATCGAAAAAAAAAAGTGTTTATTGAAGTAATATTTATTTAGGAATCGAATAGTTTGTACAACCTCTTTATGCCATCCAGCTAACGGCTAGCTTTTACCCCAATTTGAATTCATATCTAATACAAAAAAGGGTGCCTAAATAAACACTTAACCCTCCAAAATCAACGTCACTCGATAAGTGACGAAGTTTGTGACGCAAATGGCTGCCAAAGTTATCGACTGTCTGTCTCGATTTATAGACAGACTAATGACATACCTACAGACGAAAGTTTCGTTGCCATAATGTTTCAACGCTGACGTGAAAACTAAGGGTTGACGTACTTACGTACTACTCAATATAGCTGAGTTGACTTAGTGTCTAAAATTAACGAGCTAACAGAGAATTTCCATGAATAAAGAATCGTTAACGTACATAAATTAGAATGTTATTTGGTCTAAAATTAATATTAAATGCCTTAATCTCTTGTAATTTTACTGACGGTAACATGAAGTTCTATACCTTTTTAGGCACTCTGTTGATCCATTCCGGCCCCGGAATTTAAAGACCAAAATAAGGAACATGAGTGTAGGTTTTAGTCAGTATCTCACACTCCCCCGCGCTCCGCCCAGACCGAGGGGAATTCCCTAAATTTTTGACATTGATTGTCGCTCGCTGCGAACTGTTGAGCTCTGGTTCAACCAGCTGCATTGAGAACCAATCGAGGAGAAAATTGTAAAAAAAGCAGCAATTTATTCATTTAATTTGAGACCAGCTGTCTTGCGCGGTTTCACCCGCGTCTTTAGTTACTACCTCGCTCCCGTGTGTAGTAGTGTGATGTTACTTCCTGATAATTTAGCTTCCAAGTAAAAAAAATGGTTAAGGCGCGGCAATAAGCTAATCTTTAGGTATTCACGAAAGTGACGCTAGCTGCATACTAGGCATGGTCTGACACAAGTACACGACAGTATTGCATCGAAAGAATAGAAATAAGGTCGAAAATATTTCGGTGTTTGATTTTATTTGAATATCATGTCTGCCAAAATGTAGGTCATTTTGCAGTTTTTATTGAATATAAAAAAAAATACAGCTCAATGTTTGAATTTTTTTAGATATCTCTTTAGTATATATATACAATTTTCTTTGTTATACGTAGATATAAAAAATATGATGGTTGTCGCTGAAAAAATTGAGAATTTCGAGAATTTTTTTCTTGGTCTTTTTAAACATTTTTTTTTTCGTAGTACTAGACCACTTTTGTAAACTTATTTTGTGTAACTCTTTACTTCATGTGTTGAACTATACACGGTATTTTTTTTTGGCTAGTGGCATGTACAGATACGGCTAACTTTGCGACGAAAAACTAGATGTTTTACGAAGTGTTTGCTTTGTACAGCGCCTTAAAACCGGTTCAATAATTTTGGAGTCTATTCGATACAAACAAACAAATCTTTCTTCTTTATAACATTAAGTATAGATAAGTAATAGAGAAGGGAAGGGGTTGGTGTGCTCTCGAAATCAAAACTTCAAGCCATACAAGAACAGACTATCAATTTCTTCATCAAACATTCCAAGAAACCTTACAACATATTCAATTTCTTGATAGAAACGAGATAGGGTCGGGTCATCATTAAGTTCAAGGTCATTCGAGTGACATACGGTTATCAAAGAGTAAACATAGTCAGTTTGTTTACATTTCTATATCTTGATGCGCGTCAGTCTTCCTTTTCACGGCCTTTCGATGAGCAGGTAATGAGAATATTGATGATGAGGATAAAATGCTACAGAGGGGCCTGCCGGGGTTGTGGGTTGTTCGAGAGAAGTACCGCGGCCCCGGAACATAAAAGGCAAAAGAAGGAACATGGATGGTTTTTAGCTAGTACAAGTCTGACACTCTCCCCGTTCCGACCAGAGCGGGGAAAGTTATTTGATGAATTCCCATCGCGCATTAACACGTAGGCTATAGGCTTTTTATTCCGGTGTACGAGGATGAAACCGCGGGGCGCAACTAGTAGGGTTACTTTCGTGAAGAAATAACATGAAATTACGATTTTATCGCTTACCCTACCACTTGATGTTCTTATCAAACTATAATATTTCTAAGCAAGATCCGAGTTTCAATTTTGCTAGTTTCACATTAGACGTTATCTTGTTGTCCATAGATAAAATTATGTTTGTTATAAAATATCAACTTGTTGGTAAAACTATGTTTTCTGTGCTTTATGTGAGGAATGAAGGAAAATGAGTAAATGGGTAGGAGAATGGAAAAGAAAAACGTGTTGCGCCGACGCCAAAATAACAAGAGACGAAAGCATGAAGATAATCTTTCTAGCCTATACAACTTCGTATTATGATTGACTAGCTTATGCCCTCGGCTTCGTCCATATGGAGATAAAAAAATTGACCCACGGGATCGTACTACTGGGATAAAAAGCATCTAGACTATCCATCCATACAAACTCGCATTTATAATCTAGAGACCCGCCCGGCTTCGCACGGATGCAATTATACTAATATTATACAAATAAACCGTCCTCTTGAATCACTACCTATAGCTATTTAAAAAACCGCATCAATATCCGTTGCGTAGTTTTAAAGATCAATATACATAGGGACAGACAGATAGACAGCGGAAAGCGACTTTGTTTAGTGATAGTAAGAAGTAGGATATACTTTCACGGAATCCGGTTTTCCGATAATCCATCAATTATTTCTTAGGTACCTATCCTTCAATTTTATAGACACATTCACACTCAAAACACAGACATGTTTCTCATTTCTTAATACTAATTTATTGCCAATCTTAGCCAATGGATAACATAGCATAGCAATAGACGGCAGGACGTTTGGCGCAGTAGCTGAGCGATCGATGCCGCGCTGCGTGTCGCGGGTTCGATTCCCGCACGGAACAAATATTTGTATGGCTTACAGATAGTTGTTCGGGGTCTGGCTGTGTGTGTTTAAATGTTTGTAAACGCACCCACGATACATAAGCAATTCCTAGTGTGCGGCAACGTTTTTTTTTAAAGATAAAAAAAAAATATTAGATACATCTCTACCTAAATCTTCAGGGATTACAAGCATGATGTTATGTTATATGATGTCAAACAAGGCCACGTTTTACTTAACATTCCAGCGCAGTAGTATTCCTACCTTAGTTGGGGTGATGCCAAATTAGCACAGGTATTAGAGCATGCATCATTTTCCTTGTGTCATTTTAAGTGGCGTATAATTCTTCACGATGTAGGTATTCATTTCGTGGGAAATTGTGGTTTAATACGAGAGAACTTCTCAGTAACCCCTTTTTATCCCCGCTCTAGGCGGAGCGGGAGGGAGTGTCAGTCTTTTACTGACTACAACTACAACCCATCCATATTCCTTCTTTTGCCCTTTGTGTTCCGGGGCCGCAGTATCTCTTTCGATCACCCCGTAACCCCGGCAGGCTCAGTAACCCTCGGGTTCTAGATTGTGGGCTGACGACGATGGGATCGCCGCACATTATATAGGATTTAAACATAATAGAAAATGTGGTTGATCTATCTATGGGTAGAACTGGTTTACCTAAGCGTCTACAATTACCTTGATAGCTAAATGTAGTTTCATAGATAAAAATACACATGGTATCAGTATTTGAATGAAAATGTAATGATAATGAATGACTAAGTTTTATTGATCATTTTGTATTTTGTTTTGTCAATCAAAACAGGTATTTTTTATAATATTCAGAATTATTTTTAAATCAATCTCTAAGGAAAATTCACTATATTTATATCTAATATAACAAGCTAAGAAAACCATCTATATTCTTTTGGCCTTTTTTATTTGAGGGCTTCTTACCCAACTGTGGCGAAGCCTAAAAGAAGGGTTATGTGTTTATTTGTGTATAAGTACATGTATTTTTTTTCCATACAATGGTTAGCTGTACTTCCATGATTAACCATGGAAGTATTTGAGTTGCACATCCATTGATCTCAAGTAAAATCCAATGATACCTGACAAGCTTGATTACTTTACTCTTTTATTTACATGTGCTATAAAGCCCCATAAAACATTGTAATGAAGTAACACGAAAGTTGCATTAAAACAAATCAAACAAAACCATTACACATCATTTGCAAATATGATGAATTAGTTCATATTAAAATGATTCACCTATCACCGCGGACTTGATTACCAGAAAACTAGAATTTATAAATAATAACACCATATAAGCCTAATAAAACTTAATTTGTATGACAGTAGTTAATTAAAGCAATTAATAAACACACTTTTATGCTTGTATGATCATCATGAAGTTCTGATCCTAATTTTTTTTTGCACAGCATCATCATCGTTCATACAGTCAAAAAACCCTTTCACTCTCTGTAAACACATACATAACACATCCTCTGTAATCCCTAAAGAGTTAGGCAGAAGTGTTCCTAATAAGAGGGAATTGGAAGCGATCACCTCCTGCGAAGCAATCATGCTAGCGAAGGAGGTGGCCGGGCGTTTGAGGGAGCGAATCTTAAACTAACCCAGCCGCCGCGGGAGACGTCTCGGGCGTCGGGCGCCGCGAGACGACTACCGGCCACCGTAGATATGGGCCTGTGGACGGTGAGCAATGGGTAGCTTACTGTCCCTCCGTCTATTGACGAGACTATATCGACGGCGCGTTAGTGTTCCACGCGCGCCTCAAAGAGATGTCAGCAAAGCCTGGTCGGCCAGGGCAACCGCCTGCCGGGGTTGCAGGTTGTTCGAAAGAGATACCGTGGCCCCGGAACGTAAAGGGCAATAGAAGGAACATGGGTGGGTTTTAGTCAGTACAAGCCTGATACTCCCCCCCGCTCTGCCCAGAGCGGGGGAAGTTATTTGATGATTCCGCAAAAAAAAGTGTACTGAGAATTTGCTGATGAAAAACCCTAATAACACTTAGCCAAATCCAGGACTCAAACCCAGGATCACTAGATCAATGATCCAGTCCTTCAAAAACCATATTATTCATAAGCCACCTTTAATGTCTTGGTCATTCCTCTTTAACTATTTGAAGCAACTTAAAACCTAATGGTACAGGTTTTCTTTATGTAAACAAGTTTTTATTATCACAACTGACCTTAATTAGTCCCTATGAATGGCTGATCACACATTTAAATTGATTCCAGTCATATAAACACATACATGACTAGTAATTATTGCAATTGACTGTGGAACCTTCACATAATTCCTATTTAACCAGACAGACTCTAATTGAAAATTAAATAAAACTTTTTTTTTTATTGATACATGAATGTGAAATACTAAAGAGGTGTTTGAAAATAAAACTCTGTGTATGCATGAGTTTATTTTGCAAGCATTTTAGGGATATTTTGAATATTAAATGTCTAATATAATTGAGACCTAAATGTCACTCTTATATTTCATAATCTTTATTCAATACTAGCTGTGCCCAGCGGTTTCACCCGCTGAGGTTTAGGGGTATGAAAAATAGATGTTAGCCGATTCTCAGACCTACCCAATATGCACACAAAATTTCGTTCAAATCAGTCCAGCCGTTTTGGAGGAGTATGGGAACGAAAACTGTGACACGAGAATTTTATATGTATATTTGACGGGCCTGTTGGTCTAGTGGTTAGTGGCCCTGACTGCTAAGCCGGAGGTCGTGGGTTCGATTCCCACCCAGGACAAACTTTGTGTGATGAGCATGATTGTTTGTTCTGTGTCTGGGTGTGATTTATCTATAATATGTATGTATTTATAAATTATATAAGTATGTATATCAGTTGTCTGGTTACCATAACACAAGCTCTGCTTAGCTTGGGATCAGATAGCTGTGTGTGAGTTGTCCCAAGATATTTATTTATTATATTAGATATAATAAACAATAATATATTATAATCTTTATACAATCACAAACAATTTTGGAGGGAACAAAAACAAAAGGAATATAACCTGCTGTTTGACAAAACTCTAGTACTTATGTAAAATTAAATTAACAGGGCATATGTGATTTCAACCATAATATAGGTGACTATAGGTATTATGGTTAAAATGTTCATTGGACAGAGTTATTCCCCTATTTTTTAGCTAGCCTAGTGTACCTGCAACAATTTACCCGTAACAATAATATTCTAGATTCATCTGACAAATTAATCAGCATTGTGAAGGTACAGTTTTTAGCTTATTATTGTATTTTGTATATTTTCCTTTTCTATGTTGACAATGTATGAGGAAACTGATACCACAGAGTATAGAGGTTTATTGTTGCATTCATGATGAGTGAACTCTTTAGTTTAGAGTATTGTGTCTATGCATAATGTTATAAGACCTCTTTTGTGTTTCCATTGATTGTTCTGGCAACAAAGACATACTACTACTGAATAAAAGTAGTTTATGTGGACAAAACTATACCTCTTTATGGCATACACATGGTTTTAAAGATAGATCTAAAATCACACTATAATTTACTCCTTTTTAGGATTCCATAGAAAAATGGCTACAACAGACCCTTATAGATTCGTCCATATGTCACAGCTTTTTTACTTCCGAAATTATTGACACCACATAGTTGAAATTTGGACAGTCGATGGATTCTATGAACTGCTACGCAAATATAATTTCAAATTTAAAAAAAATATATAACTAGAGGTCGCCCCCCATTCAAGCAATAGAGGGTTTAAAAAAATATATCTTCATAATTATATAACTGTGTGGGGTGTCTATAAATAGGTCTTAAAAATGATATCAAGGTTACTTTTATATTTTAATGAGTATAACAAAATTGGTAAAGCCTCACTTTAATGTGATTGTTTATGATACCCCCGCATTTAAGAAGGTCTGCTTCTACATTGCAATATACATGTAAATTGAAATATTCAAGTCTTAAATATTGTTGGCAAACATCATGTACCCTTTTTTAGGGCTCCTTATTTAAAAAAGAAAAAATGGAACCCTTATTAGATCACTTTGTTGTCTGTTAAGATCCTTTATTTTGGGAATGCATGAAAGTATGGAGTTAGCAATATTTTCTTCCATGACACAAATAAGCGATTCACAAATAAGTGTTAGTTACTAGGGCTTACCTAGCAAGGAAAAGAGGTCAAGAACATATGTCATTAGAAGGAAATTGTTGATTTTATGTAAAAAATGGTTTATCCAGTGATGAAGTTACTGTGTAGGCCTTGATATTCATACAACTTGTAGTTTTTTGCCTCTAAAATAAAGACTATGAAGTATGGATTGGAGTTTTAATGTCTAAGATAATTAAAATGAGTCTTTCTCCTATTTAATGTCAACAATCCATGTCTATGAGACTGTTCAATAGTTGTATTAATCTTTATAAGCTATCATCATTAATTTGAGGAAAAAGTGCAATAACTGCTACAAAGATACACCTAAAATTGAAGTATAACAAATACAGGTTGCTTATAAACAAAGGCAGTTGCACATGGCAGAGAATAAATTAAAATATGGCTTGTCATTGGAGAAGCTAGCACACTGCTGTGGTAAGACAATTATCATGAAAAACCTCACCATATAAGTGAAAAGATGTGGAGAACTATAAACAACTTGTTTGCCGATAGAACCCATGATTAATGAAGACAAATAAATCACACACAGGGACAAGCAGTCAACTTCTTTTGAAATTTTAGCTACATATTCATTGATTATGACAGAGATTAATTCGTTTACTACATAATTATCTTTCATCACAATCCAACAACATAATATTAGAGAATTAGAAATATTTTAATTGACCTCCTTGCAAAGTGTTCTTCCCATAATTCCACTGCCTTTGCCTTTTAAAACTTTGGATGACAACAACTGTTAATAGTCTATGGTCTTTATGACCAATAAAACTAAACCGAGTATGACCTGAATCTTGTTTGAGAGAAAACTTTATGATCTTTGCCTGTTATTTTCTGCTGAGTAATAGTGTTTAGAAAATGATGCATATGGTACATGTTAGAGGATAATTTTGGCTTTGTTATGCATTGCATTTAAGACATTGAGTTACCATGATATAGCAGAAAGATTCCAATTTGTAGGTTATTTTGTTGTGAATTTTGTTTGCAATGTACAAAAGAATTGTTCTTGCAAATAAGTGAAGAACTGAGAAATGTGTCCTGGATGTTTATTCCAATAAGAAATGTTATATCCATCTCTTTTTCACACAGCTGTTCAAACGCAAATTAGAGGGAGACGACTAACTTAACTAATTTATAATACCTACTGTTCATTTGATGTTTAGAGGGTAGAGTTCTAAGAAATGACGTAAAAATCATTTAGTAATAACTGTACTGCAACAAATTATTTAACAACAAGCAACATTGTTGATAACATTTACGACTAACTGATTACGGACCTCCAAAATTTGCAAAATACGCAAGTGACAAAAAAACGCTCACCTGAATTTAACTTCATTGGAATAACGTATTTTCTTGATTACGAATGAGCCCCTGGGCGAGTAATAACGTCTCTAGATACTACTCTTACGATATTATGCTACGTTTTCGCTAAATACACAACCGCAACGAAATACAATCATATGTTCTCGCAAACATTCCTGCTAGCCTGCATTTTTTATGTAACAATGACGTTTTTTATTCGAAAACAGACGCCGAAAGACCGTTGCGAGAACTTCCTCACATCTACATCTCTAGCAATAGTGAATTCAGAGAGCAAAAGGTTAAAACTATCGGCGTAAGTAATGATAACCAAACATTAATCCAAACAAGCTATCGTCACAAGATGTAAACACTAAATACTAAAAACCAAACTAATGACAATAACATTGCATTTACCGTCGGAGTTCGAACGATAAAACATCTTCGACTTATTGCGATTCCCGAATCCGATTTCGCCCTTGACTAGCGGGCGCAAAAAGTCACCACTTACCGGCCATGACAAAGCCCAGCACAAAAACTTTAAGAAGTTCAATAGTTTTAATACACAATCACTTGAGTGTTTTGCTAAAACATCACACAGATTTGCCGATTAAAACGGATTAGAATCATTTCAACATTACATCGGTAAAAAGTAATGGCGCTGAGAAATACATACAAATAATTACTGCAGAATTTAGTGTTGCCATACCGACAGTTACTAAATCTACTAATCTACTACCAGCTTGTGCAAATAAAAACTAGGAAACCGTTGGTTGCGTCATGTCGCTCGGTCGTGTTCTTGAACGCCGTTGTATAAAATTCCCGAGGAAACAAATCAAATGTGACGTCATTTATTACAATTTATTTTTGTTATTATAATTTACACCTTCACATTTAATTATGGTTATTAATAAAAAATAAATGAATAATGCAATACCAATAACTATAAACGTACATACTACAATATGAGAAAATTAAAAATCCAAACTACAAAAACAATGGTAGCTCATTTCACAACATCTAGTCTGCTAGAAAAGTTATCTTGTACCTATTGGATTTGTTTTGCATTTAACACACTTTTACTAGCTTCATATTATGTAACAACTATTTACAATTCCTGGCGTATATCGTGTAGTAATCTGAGAACAATTCCACTACCCGGAATTTCTGATTTGGCTGGAATTTAACATACAGGTTTAGTTTGAATGACAACGCATAGGTCGCAAAATAACATCATTCTAAATTCCCACGATAACTTTAGGATAATAACGAAAAAATGTGGTTTTTCTGTTATTTCTATATTTGGGGTTCTCCGTTATATTATGCAACCTTAAACCACTGACACCCGTGTTAATGGTTTACGTTTATTTCAACCCACTACTAAAATATTATTTACGTCTAAAACCTTCAACGTCTTTTTTGTGTAAACTTTGTAAACCACATAATCTATTAGATGGTAGATTTTTATCAAAGTAGCAACACTGTCACTGCAAATGTCAAAATGAACGTTATTAGAAAAACAGTCGTGAAAAAGCGCGCATTTCATTTGTCCAATGTGCTGCCATCTAGTAGCAACGTAATAACTAAGTCCTGTTTAACCGACACACGATTTCATGAGAGATTTGGTCAAACAAAACATTATAATGACGACGGAATCAGTTTTATTTATAAAATAATAACCTGTCTTATTTATCTAAACCAAATAATATTGTGTCGATAGTCATATTGTTTCTAATCACTAAGACGTATTTATGTATGTTAAGGTACTTCCGTTTTCCGGCATAATACAGGCCATTTTCGAAATAACGTCATTGAAGTCAAGAACTGTCGTCAAGCAAGAAAGAATTTTATGACTTATTTTTAGAAAAAAAAATTGAAACTGGAATAATTTCAGTATCGGCAAAAGCAAAATTATAGGAAATACTTCAAAATGTTCAGTAAAAGAGATTGTGAACCAGATATACCAAAAAAGTGCAAAGAGAGAAATGTGGTGGTTATAAAGGAACCGGATTGCATAGAACCTTTGCCGCCTGAATACAAAGATAAGGAATTTTTCAAACTGGTAAAATATCTTTTTACAAATAGAATCAAGTACTTAGTTTTGTAATAATATGTCTATATAGAGAACTGTAGTGAAGTGGTCGGCGAGTGCTCTTAGTTATTGCGAAATAGTTTCCCTTAGTAAACGTTTATAACTCTTGTTTAATCACTGGGTTACCTACATTAAGTAGGAAGGTATTCAAAGAAAAAAACGACTGTCGAAGGGTCAAGTACGGCAAGCCAATTGGTTGAAATCCACATCGCCCCTCACTTGTCCTTCATCGGATGAATCTCACACAATATCTTTGTCTTTACTGTACTTGGTGGAAAACAGTTCCTAAAGTTGAGGAACACTAACTCCAATGATCTTAGCTTCTTTCTTGGTACAGACAGAGACGAGAGGACGTCCGTTAAGAAGATAAGTCCTAGCATTTTGTTTGATTAAGCCTTTAGTTAATTAACGAAAAAAAAAAACGTCAGCTGCAAAAATGCACGACTTGGCTTTGTCCATCGACCATTTGTTTTTTGCAAAACGGAGACAGGTGCAGCGAAATTATGGGGTAAAGTTTAGTATTCAGCTGCAGGCGGAGGGAGTGGGGGGTGGGGGGAGGGGAGGGGGGGAGTGCCCCCTACCCCCCGGTACCACTCCCATATCAAGGTAACGCACCGTTCTTGAGAAAAACCCATTTTTGTAACCTAACCTCAAAACTCGTTATTGTCACATAAAAAGTGTATTCCAGAAATTTGGTATCGTTTAGCATAAGGAAGGAGGTGCCCTCTGTGTCCTGGCACCACTCTGATGTAAAGGCAATGCCTAAATCACTGATTACTACTTATCAAAGTGGTTCGACGGAGCCCCGCATCGCGGGGCTCCTACTTCTGCGTTCAAGGTTTAAAGTAAACTAACACGAAGGGGATGGCGGGGTCTTTCAGACCCCGCCATCCCCTTCGAACCTAACCTGTCCATGTCGGGGTGCCCCAAGTCCCGAGCTGTCACTGATTACTACCTATCAAAGTGGCTCGACGGAGCCCCGCTTCGCGGGGCTCCTACCTCTGCATTCAAGGTTTAAAGTAACCTAACACGAAGGGGATGGCGGGGTCTTTCAGACCCCGCCATCCCCTTCGAACCTAACCTGTCCATGTCGGGGTGCCCCAAGTCCCGAACTCTAACTAACTTTATACGAAATGAGACAGGTTTTAACTGTAACACATACATTCTATCAGTGGGGCTACATTGGGCATTTATAGGTTTTGATAAAAGAAACAACCATCGAGCCACTTTGATAGGTAGTAATCAGTGATTTAGGCATTGCCTTTACATGAGTGGTCCCAGGACATAGAGGGCACCTCCTTCCTTATGCTAAACGATACCAAATTTCTGGAATACACTTTTTATGTGACTATAACGAGTTTTTAGGTTAGGTTACAAAAATGGGTTTTTCTCAAGAACGGTGCGTTACCTTGATATGGGAGTGGTACCGGGGGGTAGGGGACAACCCCCCCCTCCCCTCCCCCCGCTCCCCGCTCTCTCCGCCTGCAGCTGAATACTAAACCCAACCCAAATTATGCGCACCCAGTTGAAATTTGCGGCAGAATTAGGGAACTAAACATTTTCGTACTCCCATTGCCAGTAGCGCCTCAATTAACTACTAAATTAATTTAGTTTAAAAAAAACACATTTACAGTCTACCGGATTATAGTATGGGTAATATTTTTTAATTTAAACAAAAGAATGTCATTAATAACATCTAACCACAACAACAATTAAAATGTCAATGACGTATGTACTTAGATGACTCAAATTAAACAGGTTTGTTATTTGCAAACTGACGCTTCAATGGGAAAAATAATAATATTAGTACTTTTCGATTGCTCGATTCTTGCAAGCTGAATTATCTGTTTGTACCTACTGTAGTTTCTTGGAATAATATTTTCTACCTAGATGGCGCTCCCTGTCTGAAAACTTCGTTAGTATTTGTTGTTCATAAGTCTCGCAGATTTAAACCTAGCCTTTTCTCTTATATTTAGTAGATTGCCCTTATTAATAATCTTGTCCCAAAAGAACCTTTTCATGGTTCCTACTTTAGCCAATCTTATGCTATCCCATAAGAAGTAACCAGGTAACAGGACTTGAAACAACTTGTTGAACCCCATCCGCTACAGAGAGTTGGGTACGTTTGAAACTAACTTGAACATATTAGCTACTAGCTTTTGCCCGCGGCTTCGCTCGCGTTAAATTCCTGAATCACCTACCTGTAGTTTTGCCTGCTACCTGTAGTTTTTGCCCTTGCGCCTGATTTATTGTAATAGCAAAGCTAAGTTTTCCCTTTTCTCCCCTCTTTCTCCCTCATTTGTCACATTAAAAAAAGCCTATGTCCGTCTCCAGGGTCTCAACTATCTCTGTACCAAAATTCACCAAAATCGGTTTAGCCATTGAGGCGTGAAGACGTAATAAACAAAAAAACATACAAACAAACTCACTTTCGCTTTTTTATAATACTAGCTTTTGCCCGCGGCTTCGCTCGCGTTAAATTCGGGGTAACACAGTTTCCCTTGCGCCTTATTGATTTGTAATAGCAACGCTAAGTTTTCCCTTTTCTCCCCTCTTTCACCCTCGCATCCCACTTTTTTTTAAAAATTAGCCTATGTCCGTCTCCTGGTTCCCAACTATCTCTGTACCAAAATTCATCAAAATCGGTTTAGCCATTAAAGCGTGAAGACTGAAGAGGTAACAAACAAACAAACAAACTCACTTTCGCTTTTATAATATTAAGTAAGGATTGTCAACTGTGTGTTTCAAGCAAGTTGTATAATACAGAAAACTAGGGCCAAGTTGCATGTGCCGAAATACAGTTACCTTATCTTAGAGAACAGGGATATAGCCTAGTGGTGTGACCGTCAGACCGCGAAAGACATATGTCTCGAGTTTGATCATAAGACACACACCTATGTCATGTCGACGCGGCGCGTTCGTGTTCCACGCGCGTCTCAAAGAGATGTCCGTAAAGCAGAGGGGTCTGCCGGTGTTGTGGGTTGGGACAAAGGGCAAAAAAGCAAAAAGGCAGAATCGGTTTTAGTCAGTAAAAGTCTGACACTCCCTTCCGCTCTGCCCAGAGCGCAAGTTATTTGATGATATCTCATCTAAAAAAAGCCACCCTTCACATTAAAATTTTTTCGCATCGTTTTGCTTCCGTAGTGCAATATTTCATGTAGAATCTGAGGTAGCAGTCTTACTGGTCTCGCCATCTTTGCTTGGACCAGCCTCGAAGTACACTATCTCCTCTGGCTGGTTTTGACTATTTGTTGTTTATTTTGTCCAGTATCTAACTTATTTTTTACTTACCATTTTTATTTCCGTGATCGAATATGATGCTAAGCTTCTGTAGGCTGTTCTGCCTAGCTTCCGCGAATAACCGCCTCTTGTTCTTCGGTGATGGCTGCGTGGCTAAGGGTGACACTACCATCGTAGTGGTGGCCATGTTGTCATAGCACCACGATCCGTACAATCTGGGGACAAATGAATTGCAAGATGATTAGTTATCTTACTCCATCTTACTACTTTTATAAATGCGAAAGTTTGTGAGGATGTTTATTAATCTTTCGCCCAAAACTGCTGAACGGTTTGGATATATTTTTTAATAATGTTAGTTTATAATTTGGACTAATACATAGGATGCTTTATCTAGGTAGTACGATCCCGCGATTAAAATACTTCACGCGGATGAAGCATTGGGAATTGGGCATAAGCAGGTGGTTACATATATGTATTTCATGAGATACGTGGATACCCGCTTTTTTCAACGACTTCGCTCGTTTAGAAGTCGGAAATTTACCTCTGAAGTCAGGTACTACGGAGATAAAAGATCAGACTATTCCCTACCACTACATACATTTTACAAATTGTATTTTTTTCCACTTGTCTTGGTGATGGGCTACCTTCTACAAAGAAAAACCAACTCATCATCATCACCATCAGCCTAGCCTTTTCCCAACTATGTTGCATTCACTGGCTACATTGTCATAACATGTTCCAACGTGCAATAACGTGGGTTAATCGTTGCAGATCTTAATTAAAAATTGAATCTCGTTATACCCTATGCTATATTTGGATCTGATGATTTGAGTCTCATTAGAGAATCGAGTACAATGTCAATGGTATAATTGACTTGTACCATTCAACGAACTTCATAAACTCAACTTCATAATTTCAGTAATTGAATGAAGCTAGCTTGAACTGGATTTAATAGATAGACTCGAAAACAGTCTCGAACGAATTACTTTGTGCATTTAGACTGAGATCTGTTACCGCTATTTATTAGCATGTACACACGACGACATATCAACCTATACAAAACCAGTTTATGCGGATCTCTCACCGTACGGGAAATCCACGGTGTACGATCCGTTGTTGAGAGATCAGCATAAACTGGTTTTGTATAGGTTGATATGTCGTCGTGTGTACCAACTTTGTCTAGGCGCTACTTTCTAAAAGCTACTTTACGTCAAAGTATCTCGCGAAATTCAATATTTATTATGCGGCCGCGGAACATAAAGGGCAAAAAAAGGAACATTGGTGGGTTTTAATCAGTAAAAGTCTGACTCTCCCCGCTCCAGAGCGGGGTAAGTTATTTCAAGATTTCCCATCAATTTAAACAAAAAAAGTTGTACGTTGATTAAAAAATATAAATCGCGACTGGAACAAATACGGTTTTACAAAATCACTAATCATTAAAATCATCAAAGTAGGTATCGCTCTTTTTTTACGTACCTAATCCCAATTAATGACTATTTCATGTAACTGTTATTCAATGGGATTCAAAAAGCCATATTGGTTTTGCTATTCATATTTTATACACCTTGGCTTGTAAATTACAAAAAAAAAACCGGTCAAGTGCGAATCAGACTCGCGCACTGAGGGTTCTCGTACAAACTTGTGACATAAAAGGCCATATCTTTTGACTGTGTAGACTTTAGAGTTGATTTTTTTACACTCAGTCACAGCTCGAAGAGACCATAGGGTCTCTTCGAGCTGTGACTGAAGTCTTACCTATATGGTTTTAGATTCAACTTCATACTTGGACGCATTTCCGAGATAAATGGTCTTGATTGACAGACAGACGGACTCCAAAGTGATCCTAAGTGTGATAAGGGATCCGGTTTTTCCTTTTGAGGTATGGATTCCTAAAAAATCGTAAGAAAGCTTAAAATGTTGGCTACCCTAGCGTTTCTGAACTGAAAAACATTTAAACTACTAATGCAAGAGATGGAACCGGCACATGATCTCGACGAAAGACATAGGTCAGGTCATAGAAGTCTTCTGCTGTACATGAGTTTTTTTCAGTGCCGGATTAACCACGTAACAAGAGTATCAATTGCTACGGGCCCCGCGCAAAATGGGGCCTCGCGGTCTAAAACAGCCTACTTCCATTTGAACGTATTTTTTGAGGGAACCTTATACCACCCACCAATTGTCGCTACAAAGGTAAAGCTGCCAGTGGATCGATGGAAGTATCAAAAAATTTTAACTCAATTCTGAAAGTTAGTCAGGCACAACGCAAAATATTTTTATGAAGAAAGTTAGCAAAATATTTATGGGGATGTAACCTGTTGTAATTTGCTACGGGCCCCATGTTTGCTTAATCCGGCACAGGTTTTTCTTTCTCCTTCTTCTCGACTACTCTTTTACCACTGCTACCAAAAATATCTAACTTTTGACCTCACCAGTATCATTTTTGAATCTGGTAACATTCCGTTACATGTCTACCTAAGTATTTACAAGAAAAATGTGGTTTGCTTCTAGACGTTGGCTTTTCTCACCTCGATAATAATTATATCTACCATAATAGTATGTAATTGCTAATTTTTTAATGGAAAATTTTCAACAGACAACAGCAAAGCAATGTGCGAAAATATATTTTACTTTATGTAAACGATTATCGATACGATAATGAGAAGCCCAACAACGGTACGCACGGAATAATATTTTGCTACAGTTTAAATAATATTGCAAATATTCGTGATGCCTACATTATGTGCAGTTCCCATGTTTACTTATGCTTTTATGAAAGGGGTGCTACACACAAAAACACATGTTCGGGTGCAATCTTTAATATCACTCACTATCCTTACCAATGTTATAAAAGCGAAAGTGAGTTTGTTACGTCTTCACGCCTGAATGGCTTAACCGATTTTGATGAATTTTGGTACAGAGGTAGTTGAGACCCTGGAGACAGATATAGGCTATATTTTTTAATAGAGGGAGAAAGAGGAAAGAAAAGGGAAAATTTAGCTTGGCTATTACAATAAAAAAGGCGCACGAGCAAAAACTACAGGTTGCAGGTACCTGCAAATCAGGAAAGGGGAACTGTGTTACCCCGAATTTAAAGCGAACGAAGCCGCGGGCAAAAGCTAGTAATACAATACGTCCTGGCCCAGAGGTTATGTCCGGACTTATCATTTCTCAAGGTTGTGGTTTCTTATTGGATATGAAACCACAACAAGAGCCAATGTGACTTTTTCAATTCTTATGTACTTTCTAAGATCTGAAATCACCAACCCATCGCCACAGAGCTCGAGCCATCTATCCCTTTCTGTATAAGCCCTGCCATTTGCTCAGCAGTGGGAATAAGCTGGTTTAGTTATATTATGCGTCTAGGGAATAAGTGCTTGTCTTAGTTCGAACTGTCCCGAGCTGAGCCGAAAATGATTCGGAGTTGAGAGATGCCGAACGGAGTTTGGCGATCATCATGATCGGAATGAAATTCGAGTACCTACAGATAATGTTACACATTAGCTTTGTTGCTAAACATATAACACCGAATCATATGTGCCGATTCGGGAAAATGTGTATTACTGGGGAGTAATACACATTTTACAAACAGACCACAACTTTGAAATCTTTCAAAATATACCAGAACATACAGTGTTTTTCTTCGAAGGAGGTCAAGAATAATCGATGGATTCACAGATATAAAAAACCTTATTTAACATCTCTTTTTTGTTAGTATGTTTTATTTTCAAAACATTATAACATAAAAATATATAAGGAAAGACAAGCAATTGAAAGCAATGACCTTCATTCGTCAGAAAATAATGCAGCGTTAGACTACGAAGGCTGACGAACTGGAATTAGTTGTTTAGAAAAAAAAGTAGTACCTATGACATGCAATCAAATACTATAGGTACCTATTGAATGAGATTATAATGTTTCCACTACTCTATGTGAGAGGCTTGAGGCAGTTGATAGTACCCGTACCCACCACGCGGACCGACTGCAAATTGATGGACAGATGCAATCAAAACAATTGACACAAAATAATGCAATATACAAGCAACAGACGCGAACGACAAGGAAACAGCAGAAGGAATCTTCCCGTATAATCTAGCTTTCACATACCTCAGTGGTAGAGATGACATGGCAATAAAAAGCTCCTTTCCTAAGTTCCTATTTACGCTAGCAAATGAGACATCTACTACGAATAGTGCGTACTCGAAAGGCGGCGAAACGTGTCCACCTGTTACACGGATGACAGATTTTGGCACTAGAGTAGACTTTAATAGACTTACTACAAGAAAATTGGCGTGCATAGAATGTTATTAATAGGTAACATTGGAATCTTATGCATTTAATGTGCACCAATACTCAGTGGCAGACTAGACTTGCAAAGGATTTGAAATTACAATTTTGACGACAGTGTATAATTAGATTTGAGACAGAAAGGATGGTTCTTGCGATTACAATCCGAAGGATTTTGGAGGTTTAAATATCCATTTTAAGTTAAAACAATTCGTCTACTAGAACGTAAATAAGCCATTAAATCTTGTTTATGAATGTCATACGTAATGTCACTGCAAATATAATACACAACTAAAGTATGCCGCTGATCAGGACTTTCCGCCTGGAGATGAAATGGATTTGGCTTTTTCGCAATCAAAGGCTTGTCTAACTACACCATTGAAATCTGAACGCAGAGACTTCAATAACACGGTTACTACCTACGAATATATCTATAACTAACATCTACCGACTATGTATAACGCACGCCAAGTTGTATCTGTCTAGTCTATTTGACAACTGGGAGTGCCAGACATCGTACTCTACAGACATTGTCCTAGACACGCAACACGGAAATAAACGTAACTCGATCAGCTGATATTAATTCATCAGTAAGTTGTTTGTTTACGTCTAAACTGCTTCTAGTTGGTTGATTTCCCGCAGGAATTGTACCTAACAGACTGATTATTATTGACTTTGCACGCAACTAACGAGCGGTCTTTGGTGTTTGTACTTTATTGCAACTGAATAGATAAAGCCGATATTGTTTTATGTGAGCGAAAGATAATCTTGACAGCTTAGAATTTTCAATTTGATACATGAAGGGAATATACGAATACCAGTATTCATCGTCATCAGCTTCCTCCCCTTGTCCCATATTATTTGCCGTCGTCGCAATACTTTTTTTTCGATCTTATCTGTCAATAAGCACGCTATCGTTTCTCCTTTATAATATTCCTCACACAATCTATCCATCTTTTCTTTGGTCTTCCTCTCCCCCTCTATCCATCTACAATATCAGCTTTCTAGAGAAGAAAATGATCAAAAAATATAAACATTGACTTCTATTTTTGAAAAAAAAGGATCCCATTTGCATATTAAGAATAACCTCCAAATAATTCGAAAAGATGGGATCTCCCATTCGACTGGTGTAGTTTGAATTTGGGGCAAGAAGAAATGTGTCAAACGACTTATGAAATTCAGTGACAAAGTAATCATGGAGATTAAGACGTTGACACTGGGAACGCTAAACCAGAACAAGGTTACCAGACGAGAAGATTATTATCAAACGAAAGCAGACAACGGATTTTTGGCCCAAATTCAAGGAAAGTACGCTTTTGTATTAATAAAATGACTAATTCCCACGTTCAGGTTTCACAGAAGTGTTTAATTGGAGTATTTTGTACAGATGCATGTATCATCTTGTGACCTAGTTAATAGGGTCAACTGCATTGATTCTTCGGGCGAAGTAATGGACGGTTCTGTGAATAAATGATGGCCTAGTACTTCAAGCTAAACTTAGCTGACACACTTGGCTGTTATGCCAGCCTCCTTGCCGGACTGCCACCGTGGGATCTGGAGGTGATAGTCCTCGCGCGCCTGTTTGAGTGGCGCGCGGAGGCACTACACCGGGGGGAAAACCCGCTGCCACGGCAAGTTGCCGCTCGGCGGGCAGACCTCCGGTGCGATCTCATGGTGGCATGGAGAGAGCGACTGTCGCAACCCCGTGCAGGGCACGCCACAATAGCGGCGGTAAGTCCCCTCTTTGAGGAGTGGCTGGAGAGGCGTCATGGCGTCCTCACCTACCGCCTGACGCAGGTCCTCACCGGACACGGAAGTTTCGGGAGGTTCCTGCACATCATCGGGCGGGAGGAAGCGCCTGGGTGTCACCATTGTGACGATCGCCCGGAGGACACGGTGGAGCACACAGTGGCGGTCTGCCCAGCTTGGGCGGAGCACCGCCGTGCCCTCGTGGAGGCGATCGGCGGCGGCGATCTCTCGCGTCCGGCCCTGGTTCAGGCCATGGTCCGGAGCGAGAGGGAATGGGAAGCGGTCACCACCTTCTGCGAAGCAGTAATGCTAGCAAAGGAGGTGGCCGGGCGTTTGAGGGAGAGAACATCAGGCCAACCCAGCCGCCGCGGAAGACGCCCAGGGCGCCGGGCGCCGCGAGACGACTTCCGGCCACCGTAGATGCGGGCCTGTGGGCGGTGAGCAATGGGTAGTTCACCGTCCGTCCGTCGATTGACGACAGGCGGTGTCGACGGCGCGTTCGTGTTTCACGCGCGCCTCAAAGAGAGTCAGCAAAGCAGAGGGGCTTGCCAGAGCCTCCGCCTGCCGGGGTTGCGGGTTGTTCGAAAGAGATACCGCGGCCTCGGAACGCAAAGGGCAATAGAAGGAACATGGGTGGGTTTTAGTCAGTACAAGTCTGACATGCCCCCCCGCTCCGCCCAGAGCGGGGGAAGTCATTGGATGATTTCCCACCCGAAAAAAAAAAAAAAAAGCATGTTCAAATCCTTACTAATCCTTACTATATATATTATATATTATACATATATTATATCCTTACTAATATTATAAAAGCGAAAGTGAGTTTGTTTGTTTGTTTGTTACCTCTTCACGCTTTAATGGCTATACCGATTCTGATGAATTTTGGTACAGAGATAGTTGGGAACCAGGAGACGGACATAGGCTAATTTTTTTTTTAAAAAAGTGGGATGTGAGGGAGAAAGAGGGAAGAAAAGGGAAAATTTAGCGTTGCTATTACAAATCAATAAGGCGCTAGGGGAACTGTGTTACCCCGAATTTAACGCGAGCGAAGCCGCGGGCAAAAGCTAGTATGTATTATAAAAGCGAAAGTGAGTTTGTTGTTAAAACCGATTTTGATGAATTTTATTGGTACAGAAATAGTGGGGACCCTGGAGACGGACAAAGACATAGGCAATTTTTTTTTAACGAGAGAAATGAGGGAGAAATATGGAAGAAAATGGCAAAACTTAGCTTTGCCATTACAATAAATAAGGTGCAAGGGCAAAGACTACAGGTAGCAGGTACCTGCAAATCAGGAAAGGCGAACTGTGTTACCCCTAATTTAACGCGAGCGAAGCCGCAGGCAAAAGATAGTGTATGTTAGTTTTCAACTGCTGCTTTTAGGGTTCCATATTTCAAAAGAAAAAAACGGATCTCCAAGTCTGCACAGTCAAAAAATAGGGCCGTTTATGTCGCAAGTTTGTATGGAACGCGAGTGCCCTCGGTACGCGAATACGACTCGCACTTGGCCGGTGTTTTAGTAGTATCTCGTAGGTCAACCTATGAGGTTGTTAGCTGCTTAACCGGATTATCCTGGTGCCTTGAAGACCAGGGAAACCCACTGCGGGTTAAAGACCCCTCGTCTGTCTGAAAAGGCCAATGCTCATGCATTGATAGCCATGCGTACTCTTAAGTCCAGGTTTCCCCCCGATGTGTTCCTTCACCCATGTCATTCGTGTCAAGTGCAAGATAGACATAAAAAACCCCGATTTTAATACTCGCTCTGTTGCAAGAAAAGTTATCCCCTAACTACTGGGCCTTCGCGATATGCACGCAAGAAATTACACTTTGTATTTGGAGAGGGACGGTCTTTGGTAGCCTCCTGGGATATTGCAAGTAATGCCTATTAAGTAGGCATGTGTACATTGTGACGCCCCGTCGATATTACATCTCAATACCATTATTTTTTTATGGTTTGGTAGCGGTGGGGGGCGTTGAACAGAGAAAGGAGATAAATATTAGTATTTCGGCAATTGATCGAGCAATAGATACATTTAAGTTCAAAGAAACGTGATAAAATGTGAGCCACAAAACATGTGAAATTGTTGTAACATTTTGTTCTGCCTAAACATAATAAAAACACTGGTTTGACGTCAATATAAACCGGTCACGCTAATTTTTTGGATCCATGAACAACAAGTTAAACTACGCAAAAACTAGCTGTTTTATTTATTTATGTACACACAAAACAATGTATAAAAAAAGTACATAAGGAAAAAAGAGCACAAAGGTACTGCTTATTTCATAAAGAAATCTCTTCCAGCAGACCTGCGATAGGACTATATAGGTATACTATATAGGTAGGATAGGTTTTAGATGACGTATTTTAAAAATTATTTACTGTATTTGTTAATTCAAGATGTCTATGTTTGAGTTCAACTGTATGAAACATTTGTAGGCTTCCGTACCTCAAAAGGATGGTACGGTTGGCGCAGTGGCTGAGCGATCAACTTCTGCGCTGCGTGTCGCGGGTTCAAACCCCGCACGGAACAAATATTTGTATGACCTACAGGTAATTGTTTCGAGTATGGCTGTTTGTATTAAGTGAGTTTAAATGTTTGGAGGTATGATTTATAAATATACATTTAAACCTTTCTCTTGAATCACCCTATAATTTGCTAAAAACTGCATTAAAATCCGTTTAGAACTTTAAAAATCCAAGCGAAAGAACAGCGGAAGCGACTTCGCTTTATACTATGTAAAGATATAATTATGTAGATATAGTTAGCGATTTCTCAATATTTTTCCTGGTTTACAACGATTATGACGTTCCAGAATTTTTCTGGAACTAAGATGTCGTTGACTCGTCTGCGCCGGTTATTTTGGTCCCAAATGACACTAAACTGTTTTGAATTGAGTCTTGAACGTTGATATAAATTCTACGTATTGCAGCAACATGACATGAGTCAAAACATAGATGCTTTGCTCCTCAATTCATTTTGTCTTTGAAAGTGAAGTGAACTGATTTCCAAGAGCCAGGTTCTTTACCTAGTTTGGAACTGGAAGTTAGACGCTCATTTAGTTTTTGGCAGCCTTTTATTTTATAACCCTGTGTAGTCATATTTTGTACTAGGCTATATTCTGTTGAGTCCAATAAACGATTATTACTTACTTACTTAATTCCTAAAGGATTCCGCAGAGATGTACCTAAGTACACGTATGAACGAAATATACGATGATGTACGAAACACGTCTATCACATCCTTTATTTTTGTTTACTGATGGGAAATCATCAAATAAATTCCTCTGCTCTGGGCGACGCAGGAGCGTCAGACTTTTACTGACTAAAACCTACTCACGTTCCTTCTTTTGCCCTTTATGTTCCAGTGCCGCGGTATCTCTTTCGAACAACCTGAAACCCCAGCAGGTACCACACATTTTAGTAAGGATGGTGTAATTAATACGGGCCTGTTGGTCTAGTGGTTAGTGGCCCTGACTGCTGAGCCGGAGGTCGTGGGTTCGATTCCCACCCAGGACAAACTTTGTGTGATGAGCATGATTGTTTGTTCTGTGTCTGGGTGTGATTTATCTATAATATGTATGTATTTATAAATTATATAAGTATGTATATCAGTTGTCTGGTTACCATAACACAAGCTCTGCTTAGCTTGGGATCAGATAGCCGTGTGTGAGTTGTCCCAAGATATTTATTTATTTATTATTTAATTCTCACATGACCGATAAAACCAAAATTCATGCAAATGATAGACAGATTTATACAAGACCTTTTTGAAGCTAAACTGTAAGAGATTAACCCATTTACCCTTGTCCCGAATATTCTTTAGTGATATCTATAATCGATACTTTGGTTCACATTATTTTATGTACGTAATTTAGTTATATTGTTTCAATATTACAACAAGCGGCTGACATTTAGGATCAACCCTTTTCTAAATTGGATCCATTATCAAATCTCCTAAGTGTTTTGGGGATATTGATGATCGTTATATTGTAAAAAAAAAACGTGGTTTCTCTTTTGAACAACCCGCAACCCCGGCAGGGATGGGGGAACTCATTGTGAGAAAAAATGTGTGGTTTGAAAACTCAATTGGACCCAGTAGGTGGCGATGCTGGCTTTGATTTGCTGTAGACTGGGCAGGATAACGTATGTCGGGTCTGCTAGTATTATTATAATCCTTACTAATATTATAAAAGCGAAAGTGAGTTTGTTTGTTACGTCTTCACGCCTAAAGGGCTAAACCAATTTTGATAAATTTTGGTACAAAGATAGTTGGGACCCTGCAGACGGACATAGGGTATTTTAAAAAAAGATTGAGATATTAGGGAGAAAGAGGGAAGAAAAGGGAAAACTTAGCATTGCTATTACAATAATTAAGGCGCAAGGGCAAAAACTACAGGTAGCAGGTACCTGTAAATCAGGAAAGGGGAACTGCGTTACCCCGAATTTAACGCGAGCGAAGCCGCGGACAAAAGCTAGTAATAAATAAATGAAAAAAAAAACACATTTACATCATCAGGTAATTTAAATACACTACCCAAAATAAGACAGACACATTATTATTTCAGATTTGATTTTATAATTTAACTTTAATTATATTATTTCGATCGAAACTATTCTTGTAGGTACTCTATAATGACAAATTATATTAACCAATATAAGTAATATCTAATAATAACACGCGGATGAATATCGCGTGTAAAATTAATTTGACTTTGAAAAAGATTTCTAATCCTCATACATCTTGATTCAAAGCCTATTGGATAAAAATAAAACCTAACTTATTTTATAACCATAGCGCGATCTACTTGAGTCGATAGACACCTCGTGTATAAAAATCCATTCATGCATTATAATGCTGGAAACTATAAAAAAATACCTACGCATAATATATTGAACCCTAGTCTTTACTGTCTCGCTGTCTTTGAGTCATTGTCTTTCTGCCCTTGTCTCATGTCATTTGGTACACAAACGTACTTTTCAGTACTCACGCTATCCTTTACTCCTTTAAAAAAAAACGGAACCCTTATTGGATCATTTTGTTGTCTATCTGTCGGTCAAGACCCTTTATCTCGGGAACGCGTAGAGGTATCGAATTGAAATCCTACTAATATTATAAATTCGAATGTTTGTGAGGATGGATGGATGTATGGGTGTTTGTTACTCTTTCACGTCAAAACGGCTGAACGGATCTTGATGAAATTTGGCACAGAGGTAGATTATAGTGTGGAATAACACATAGGATACTGTTTATTATATCACTCGGGCGAAACCGCGGGCGCCAGCTAGTTAAAACCGTATACTCAAATACCCTACCCAAATCTACCCTCTAAGTCTATGCAGTTAAAAAATATCGCCGTTTATGTCGCCAGTTTGTACAGAACCCTCGGTGCGCGAGTTTAACATGCTCTCAGCTGGTTTTTTCCTTCATATCATTTCTCACACAATGTTCAAGGTCTTTTCTTAGGTCTTCCTCTCTCTCTCAAGACCCCTCTCATCCATCAACACTTACATTCATCACTCTTTTAGTTACATGCGTTACATCCTTCATCATGTCTCACAGTTGACTATGAATATATAATTAGAGCCTATCAGACTTATAAAGAGTGATGGATCTGAATGTTGAAGGACGGAGAACGAGAGGAAGGCCAAAGAAAAGATGGATGGATTGTGTAAGGAATGATATGAAGGAGAAAGGAGGTAAATGATGCCGTGACGTCTGATAGGGGAGAATGGAAGAAGAAAACGTGTTGCGCCGGCCCCAAATATAATGGGAAAAGGGCAGGAAAATGATGATGAGACTTATAAAGAAACCCAAACAAAACACAGTCCATGAACCTGAAATTTGTTCAAAGACATTACAATAGAAGCCTGGAACACATTTGAAAAGGCCAAAGACCTTAAGTAAACATTTTCACTAGATTAATCTCTTGTTGGACTTTACCGCAAGAGGTCGTTAAAGCGTTTAGAGGTACGAATATATTCAACAATGTCAAACGACACCCCGTCAGGACGACAACAATTACTACGGTCCATTGATCGCGTCTTGTGGCTAGGGTTGACCAAAATTTTCGACAAGTTTCAAGTAATGACAAGTTCCAAGGCACGATTGGCGCAGTGGCTGAACGATCGACTGCTGCGCTGCGTGTTGCGGGCTCGATCCCCGAACGGAACAAATATTTGTATGGCCTTCGTACAAGTAATTTTAGTTCTAGATTCAAGTATGTTAAGGACAAGTTTCTTAATAATTACATTTAATTGCTAGTCCTATCCTGCTATGATTATAAATGTGAATGTTTGTGAGGATGGATGTATGGATGTTTGTTACTCTTTCACGTCAAAACGGCTGAACAGATCTTGATGAAATTTGGCACAGAGGTAGATTATAGTCTGGAATAACACATAGGATATATCTTTTCGTAATCACGCGGGCAAAGCCGCGAGCGCCGGCTAGTTTTCAATAAAATAACTTTAAATCCTGTAGAGTTGGAAGCCCTAACATTTGAATTGCACATTGACCTGAATGCTTCATTTATGGATGTAATGACATACAATATACTGAATATAATAACACATGTCCGCACCATTGTTTTATTACAACAATGAAAATACCCACGCGTTTCGTTTTTCTTTCTTTTTCATACGAAGTTTCCAGAATATGTAATTGACTTTGAATTTTAATTATGTGTTTTAAAATGTTTCTTTTGTTTAATGTTATTACGGTTGATAATCTCCTTGTTCTTCTGATCTTTAGAGTTAGGGATCTTTATTCTAGTTTTATAAACCCCCTTAACCCTTTTTTTGCGGATGTGAAATCTACAAATAACTTCCCCGCTCTGGGCGGAGCAGTTGGGAGTATAACTTTTACTAACTTTAGTCAGTACCATGTTCCTTCTTTTGCCCTTTATGTTTCGGAGCCGCGGTATCTCTTTATAACAATCCGCAACTCCGATGATCTCAATACAATGAATGTTATAATTTGGTTAAATAATACTAAGGACATGTTTTATTTTTTTTAATAGATTTAGTGTTCATTTAAGAAAATATTTTGTTTCATCTGATCTCAATTACTTATATAAATTTTATCATTTGGTTAAGTCATATTAATTGAGGAGCTCGTGGCTAAATAATAGCAGCCGCTCGGGTCGATCTTTAGGTTAAGCCGCGCTTGCCTAGGTTGGTCTGTGGATGGGTGACCACCCGTTACATACCGAGTTTCCTCCGTGCCTCGGAAAGCACGTTAAGCCGTTGGTCCCGGCTGTCATTTGTAGATTTGACAGTCGTAACAGGTAGTCAGTGTTCCAAAAGTCTGACAACCAGTCTTACCAAGGGGTATCGTATTACCCAGTATTAACTGGTTGTGGAGGTCAGATAGGCAGTCGCTCCACGTAAAATACTGATTTTCAGCTGCATCCGGTTAGACTGGAAGCCGACCCTATTATATATTTTCATGTAGTTCAGACACAGATGATTTTAATACTACATTAAAAAAAATATAAAATGTCCTGTACATATATTAAATAAATAAATTTATTATATAATTAGTTTTATTTTTTTTGCTGGGTCCGTAATTGTACCTTAGCTTTAAGCCCATTGTAAGATCTTTACACATAATGGAATGCAAATAAAGTTGATTTAGTTCTTCATTAATGTCGTACAGAATATCTTCTTGATTCGCCATCTGTTCTTCAATGAAAAAAATATCTTTAATCTCATTTAACCCCACATGGTCAAACCAATGGAGCAGCATCTTGTTTATTGCTAATTATTATTTCTTTTCTCAGCAAAATGAGCAATGGGCAATTGAAACTGATTCTAACTGATTCGATGCAGCTACACTGAATAACGAATCGCTTGCTTCGTTTAGTTTTCTCATATAAGTACTTCGGTAGTATCGGAAAATCTTCTGAAGCATTCGTATCATTTTGATGTAGTGTTTCTTTTGCTATAACTGCTACTTTGTTGCCATAGTAACGCAGTTCCATCAACAGTATAAAGGTGTGTCCACGCTAAGCAAGCAGGCATGAAACCGTCCCTTTGTCTACAAGCCAGCCCGCGATGCTGAGCAGTAAATCTAAAAGTCCCTAAATAATCGACCCAGCCACCTTTGTTGCCCTCCCTCAATGACGCCCTAAGCCGAGGTCCGTACCCCACAGGGGGTGCCCTTAGCGAGCGTTCCTTTAGTATATAGCAGTTTTTGTAACCCTGGCTGGGGGCCTTAATTTATTGAGGCAGTATTACAACTCAAGAGAGTTGAACTGCGAGTGGCCCAACCTAAAAAAAAAAAGCAAAAGCCAAACGAAGCGGAGCGGGAGTGCTTGTTGGAACCTCCTATGTCCGTCTACGCTAAGCGAATTCGTGCCCTGCTCGTGTTTAGTGTAGACTTAGCTTTAGCAGACGTTCTTAACCTGTATGACAAAAAAAACATTTGCGGAATAAAGTCTAAAACTAATTTTCTGACAGCGTCATACAACTGCGCGCGAAAACTAAATACCTTTAGATTTTGGTCGCAGAACTTAGCGGTTCAGGTTAAGCTCTTCAGAATTGAAAATCTTACAATGGTTACAGCACGGCCCTACTAGGTACAATACGGGTTAAAGGTTTTGCCTTTTTATTAACGTACCAATTTTCAACGTCCATTTTTTTTTTTTTTCAGGACTCAACCGACCCAATAGAAAATGAACGAGCAAAATGTTTAGAGGGTACGCTTTTTATTGTTTTTTTGTCATGTATGGACTCTTAAAAGCACCTACAAATCATGTTTCCTACCTTGCAAGGGCGAATCTAGATCCCTATTTTTGGTACACATGGAATAGACTGGTAAGGAGAGTCGGCCTTTTCCCAATCTAACCTCATCTGACCTCTACAACCCAGTTATTATATATAATATGTTTAATTAAATGACATACCACGTGTATAATTACTATCCTACTATAATATTACAAAAGCGCAAGTTTATGAGGATGTATGTAAGTATGTTTGTTGCTCTTTCACGCAAAAACTACTGAATGGATTTAGACGAAACTTAACAATAATATAGCTTACATAACACAATAACGTAGGCTACAATAAATTCATAAAGATATATTGTACATTTTATCTCCTCGCGAGTGAAACCGCGAGGCGCAGCTAGTTATCTATTAAACAAGACTAGACGCTGAACCCCACCCTTTGTTGTTGGTCTTGTCTCGTCCATATCATTAAGTTGGCACTTGTCAGGGAAAGGCTAAGCAGATGATGATGAAAATCAGTCATTTAACGCGACAGGTGATCAGGATCACCTAGCCAGAAAACATGAATGCTAGATCTTTCGACACAGTTTCGACCCTTCTCTTCTTCATCTTGAGAACGCGTGGAAGTATCGAGTTGAAATTAAAACATTATACTCAAGTCTGTGGTCTCTTTGTGCTGAAAAAACAACCCTCTAAGTCTACGCAGTCAAAAAATATGACTGTTTACGTCGCAAGTTTCTACGGAACCCTTGGTGCGCAAGACTGACTCGTTCTTGTTCTTTTATACCGTTCCTCACACACTCCATCCGTCTTTACTTTGGTCTTCCTCTCCCTCTCATTCCATCGCCATTTATATTTACTGCAAAGCAAGTATTACCAGAACATTCCATTCTTAACCATTAAATATTCATTAATACCCCGTCCAGTTTATAAAGTATTTATAATATTGTCTTCAGTAACAAAATTCAAAGTTTTCGCAAAGTTAAATGATTTTCTATTGCGGTTCTATAACTTTAAAATTAACGTTTATAATAAGAAAATTAAAAGTTTTTCACCACAAAAATGGTTGTAGAGAATTGATTCTTGAATTCATGTAATTCTAATTCTACAAGAAGCTATAATAATCATTTGGGGTTGAACTAAATCGATCAACACGGAACCGCGTTTTTTCGTGCCCCTTCTTTTTTATCCTTTTCAGGACCGTTTACACCGTCTTTTGTTAGAGCAAACAGAGGATTCAGTAGAAGCATTTTCTTCGATACCAGAGCTGAAGCTTTCATCGGTTTTATTAAAAGTATTAGACTTCTGAAAGGGTGGGTCTGCGGACTCCTTTTTTAACCGACTTCAAAAAGGAGGAGGTTCTCAATTCGACTGTATGTTTTTTTTTTTTTAATTTTTTTTTTTTTTTTTGTGTTTGTTACCTCATAACTCTGGTCTGGGTGAACAGATTTTGATGATTCTTTTTTTATTCGAAAGCTGGTGGTTGTCGTTTGGTCCCATAAAAAAAATATCAAGATCCGGCCAGTAGTTTTTGAGTTATCTTTAATAATGCGTATTAGATTGACTTCGTCTACGTTGATGATATAATTTTAGAGGTTGTCGAAGACAAATGAACAAAAAACGCTATGCACTATGATTTGGAAGGTCATCGCAGTTTTTTGAGGTGATTGTATTTTAATTTGGTGATAGATCTTCAGTGATATACAACGGAACTCTTCAATAAATGACCGCAAATCTGCCGTGATTGCTGCAATCACATGTATAAGTATGGGTTTCGCCAGGATAGGCAGGCGAGTGGGAGCAGGGTGCCCGTACCCCCTCCCCTCCCCTCACCCAGTCATTAAGAAACATAATCAATCATTAGATCAAGTATCAGCTGTATCCCCTAGGCGATGATGCATATGATTTCTGAATTGGTTTTAAACTAAAGCATAATTTAGATAGTATTAAATACTATAGCGTGATGTGGAACTAAGGCACTTGTCTCACCGGCAACGAGTAACGAGTAGAACTAGAAACGAGTTAGCGAGACGTGGGGAGCAAGTGCGTAGTTCCGATATTTGTGTAGCTCGGCTATAAGCGAGTGTGCGAGTGAGGCGGGCGATTACTCGCATCACTCGCTCGCGGCAGTCAAGCGTACAGTCAGTCTTGCGGCCTCATACGCGACCAAATGACATGACCACTGGTTGCTCTCTCGGCGTGATTTCTAATCGCTTGGCGAGTATCGCCGAGTGAGTGTTATCTTTCATAGCTCTTGTCGCTCAGCTACAAACTAGTGAAGCGAGTGCTTGCCGGCAGTGTGAACAGTCCGCGATCAACTGTTTGTATATGCATCTCTTTTATTCACACGGAAAGTATTCTATTGTACGTTTCTTGAGCGAGAAAATAGCCGATAGTTAGTCGTTTTCTCGTCGTTGGTGAGACAACTGCCTAAAGCTTGTATTTAAGACGGGACCTACGCACTAAAAAGCTAAAAATAACCGTGTTTGCGAATTATATCATAATACTATAACTAAAAATGCTGAAATAAAAAACTTTTTTGCAAAAAATAAAACCGACTTCCAAAAAAAAAAAGTGGAAAATAACTTTATTTCCGGAAGTCGGTGGCAAAAAAGTCAACGAAACCAACAAAAGCCACCGACTTCCGGAAATAAAGTTATTTTCCACTTTTTTTTTTTGGAAGTCGGTTTTATTTTTTGCAAAAAAGATTTTTTTAAATGTATCATCACGATCGTCAGCTTTAGCAGTTTTATTTCACTCAGTGCTGTGTATAGGCATAATCTTTTTTGCGCTATGCTTCTTGGGCTGAGCGAGTCACAACCAGCTTTTAACCAAGTTCTTCTGAATTAAATTCACTTCCATTTTAATTACCACTAAAAAAATACAAGATGTTAGTCCCACAAAAGTCTCGATCTCCCATCCCATCGTGTATTCCGTAGTAGGTACCTGCTGCCCTACCATGACGTCTTAAAGCAGAACTTATTCCACTGAGGGAAAGAGACAGAGCTATACCCCTGTATACTGAGGGAAAGAGATGGTGCTAGACTCCCTAGTCTAGCACCATCTCTTTCCCTCAGTGGAATAAGTTCTGCTTTAAGACGTCATGGTAGGCCTACTGACCTGAACTAAGCTGACTGTGGTACTAGCATCTCTTAAAACTTGGCTAGCCCTCCTTACTCTTCAAGATGTTAGGGTTTTTGAAGCAGATGGGCCTGCCAGGGCCACAGCCTGCCGGGATTGAGTGTTGTTCGAAAGAGATACCGCAGCCCCAAATCACAAAAGGCAAAATAAGGAACTGAGGAATGGATGGATTTTACAGTCTGACACTTAGGTTCTCGCTCCGCCCGGATTGAGCGAAGTTATTTGATGTTTTCACATCCTTACTAATATTATAAAAGCGAAAGTGAGTTTGTTTGTTTGTTACCTCTTCACGCTTTAATGGCTAAACCGATTTTGATGAATTTTGGTACAGAGATAGTTGGGAACCAGGAGACGGACATAGGCTTTTTTTTTTAAAAAAGAGTGGGATATGAGGGAGAAAGAGGGAAGAAACGGGAAAACTTAGCGTTGCTATTACAAATCAATAAGGCGCTACCGAATTTAACGCAGGCGAAGCCGCGGGCAAAAGCTAGTACCTAATAAAAAAAAAAACCGGCCAAGAGCGTGTCGGGCCACGCTCAGTGTAGGGTTCCGTAGTTTCCCGTCCGTCACAATAAGTGTTCCCACTTATGAGTTTAAAGGTGGAGGAGGAAATTATTTTGTACAACTTTTTGTCTTTTTTGTACAAAAACTGTTGTGTCAATCAAGTTCAAAATGATTTTCATAGAAAGTCCTTATAAAGTTCTACTTTTCAGATTTTTTTCATATTTTCTAAACTTATGGTTCAAAAGTTAGAGGGGGGGACACACATTGTTTTTTACTTTTGGAGCGATTATTTCCGAAATTATAGACATTATCAAAAAATGATTTTAGTAAACCCCTATTCATTTTTAAATACCTTTCCAACAATATATCACACGTTAGGGTTGAAATTAAAAAAAAAATCACTTCCCACTTTACATATAGGGTGGCTACCCTAATAAATTTTTTTTTTCCAATTTTTATTTTACCACTTTGTTGGCGTAATTGATATACATATTGGTACCAAATTTCAGCTTTCTAGTGCTAACGGTCACAGAGATTAAGCGAGGACGGACGGACGGACGGACAGACAGACATGGCGAAACTATAAGGGTTCCTAGTTGACTACGGAACCCTAAAAAGTGTTTCTAACAATCTGTTTGCCGTTTTGTTGGCCACAAACCACACCACTACTGACCGTTTTTTTTTCAGATTGTCACGTAAAACCTATCTTAATAATATTAAAGGAGTGTGAAAAAAGGGTGACCAGAAAGCTACTTTACACTGCTGAAAACTGTCACCCGGAAACCATGGATTTGATGGAAGCAATGGACAAATGCGTCAAAGCCAAGGGTTTTAATAGACTTGCATAAAAATATTATATGAAAGGAAGACGATAAATTAATGATTCTAGTGAAGAGCTTAGACACCTTTGTAGGATAGGAAGCAAATACTGTATTTTCTCGACCAATAAATAGTGCTAGTAGATGTAGAGTAATTCATCACTAACTATAAAAGTTTCTTGTCAGTAAAATATGTAGATACTTAATATAATATTTGATTGCTATCACTTACTCTAGTTTTTTTTTCAGTTTACGAGGATTATAATTTGTTAAGTTTTTTTTTGGCTGAAATCGTGGTTGTGCGTGATATTTTATTGTTAATTATTTATTTCATGAATTAATACACACTTTGCAATAGATGATATACTTATTTTTTGTCAGTCAGCATCATCAGCGTACGGCAGTCTACTGCTAGACACACGCCTCTCCAACTGATTGGCAGCACTCGATCCTCGGCATCTGTTATCCGGGTGCAACCAACCAGTCTCTCTGCAGAGATCTTCGCTCCACCTAGCCTGAGAGCGGAGAACCTGCCGCTTTGGGTGTACAACTGCGTTCTGCGTTGAAGAGCTGGCAGATTCTTTCCATCCAGCATATCCCTTTGCTGCTCTCCCTCATATGCGTCCTAAACTGAGGCTTGTATCCCTTAGCGTGTAAATTTTATAAGCATTTTTGACTTTGGTTGGATGCTTTGGCACTGGCACAAGTCACCTACAAGACAGACCAGAAGGGTTACCATGACATCTTATAGCAATTCTTATTCCTGTGTGAGAAAGAGATGGTGCTAGACACTCTGTATAGCTCTGTCTCTTTCCCTCAGTGGAATAAATGAAAAAATAAAGTTCTGTTTTAAGACGTCATGGTAGGGTAGCAGTTTAGCAAACAACAACCTCATAATTTTGTAAACATGCGAGATGATATGAAAAAAACAGGGTGACAAGCATAAGTCTAGCATGATATTAAGATTTAGAATAGAATTGTACTTAATACCTACTGTACCTACATTTCAATAAGTACCTAAAGTTCATACCAATATGAACCCTTTTCTGTTTCTCAGAATTCGATGATTAACTTTGTGAAGAAAACTCTATTACACTGAATAAACGTTTCTTGGGAAAAGTTAATGAAACGCTTCGCTTCACGAAAGGCTATGTGGTAACTTATTATAATGGCAATGAATAAGTACAGAGTAAGATACTTACTCTGTATAATATTTTGTATACAGTCCTTATAGCAATGTCGAATTTATAGGAACACTAGCTTTTGCCCGCGGCTTCGCTCGCGTTAAATTCGGGGTAACACAGTTCCCCTTGCGCCTTATTGATTTGTAATAGCAACGCTAAGTTTTCCCTTTTCTTCCCTCTTTCTCCCTCACATCCCATTTTTTTTATCTCTCTCCTGGTTCCCAACTATCTCTGTACCAAAATTCATCAAAATCGGTGTAGCCATTAAAGCGTGAACCGTGAAGAGGTAACAAACAAACAAACTCACTTTCGCTTTTATAATATTAGTAAGGATAAAATACACTGTACATTGTATTGCATTAACAACTATCTGTAGGCTATACAAATACTTGTTCCATGCGGAGATCGAACCCGGCCGTGTCATGCAGCGCAGTAGTCTATCGCTCAGACACTGCACCAACCGTGCCGTCAATATATGTATAGTCAAAGTATATCCAATTGCCCATAGATATATTCTTATATTCGCAAAAACTTCATTTTATCAATGATCATGGCGTTTGCAACAGCACCGGACTATCGCGAACTCATTTTAAATAAAAAACATGGTAAATATCCTGTTTCAAACGTTATTAGTAAATAGTAACGTTAGTTTAAATATGTAGTTGTATTTTAGGTTGTGTCTATGTCCTCTGCACATAATCGGAGGGGTGGAAACGTCTGGGTGTCACCACTGTGACGATCGCCTGAAGGACACTGCGGCGGCTGCCCCGCTTGGGCGAAGCTCCGCTGTATCGATCAGCGATGGCAACCGCCGATGGTCCGGGGCGAGAAGAAATGGGAAGTGGTCACCTCTTTCTGCGAAGCAGTCATGCTAGCGAAGGAGGTGGCAAGGTGTTTGAGGGAGAGAACCTCACACCAACCCAGCCGCCGCGGGAGACGCCCCGGACGTCGGGCGCCGCGAGACGACTCCCGGCCACCGTAGATCCGGGCCTGTGGACGGTGAGCAATGGGTAGTTCACTGTCCGTTCATCTAGTTAAGACAGACCGTGTCGACGGCGCGTTCGTGAATAATATGACGTAGACGCCCGACGAACGCAAAAATTAGGGAACATGGTTAGGCAAACAAAATTAATCTGTAGGTACAAAAAGCTAGGTAGCAAAAAGCAACATAGGTACTACAAAAAGGTAAAATTTGTTTGTAATTTTGTTTGTTTGGTGTACCAAATCCTCAGAACTTCTGACCCGATTCTGAAATATCATCCAATAATGGGAAGTTGCATTATTCCTGAGTATCATAGGCTATATATAGTTAAAGCGTTTCTGTGGGATTAATTACGACCAAATTGCAAGCGAAGCCGTGTGCAGCTAGTGATTAAATAAAATCAAAGCTCAACTATTACTAAACCTTTATTCGATCGTTAAATCCTTGACCTTCCTTCATGCATCGAGAGACATTTATCTATCAAGTTATGTCACATATTCTCTCACATAAATAGTCGGTAATGAGATATTCCTTATTGAGGAGATGTTGTCCTTGTGTAGCGCGTCTTTATTAAGTTTATGGGTAGTAAAATAGTGTGTTGTTATAGAAGGCTATCTTTTTTGTCAAGAATCATTTTTGTTGGGATAAAATTTAAAGAAAGTAACAAATATTAATGTCCCTCCTTGCAGAAGCGCGCCACTTTTAACATCTTTTTTGACATTTCCATGTTATATTGTCATTTAAAAAAAATATTAACTAACTTTGCCGCACACTAGGAATTTCTTCTGTATCGTGGGTGTGTGTACAAACATTTATACTCATACACACAAACAGCCAGACCCGGAACAACTATCTCTAGGTCATACAAATATTTGTTCCGTGCGGAGATCGAACCCGCGACACGCAGCGCAGCAGACAATCGCTCATTCACTGCGCCAATCGTGCCGTCTAACATTGACGGTACGTCAATGATAAAATAAATAGTGACACAATGAACTTCCTCCATTGTGTACGTAAAACCGGCTCTAAGGAGCCTATAGGCTGTACGAATGATATTGGCGCCAAACTGGGATTTCATTTCAGCGAGTTTTTTAAAGGAAACGGATTGATGAGTAAGGGAGACTGCTGATCATGCAGTCCTGGGTTTGATTTCGTGAGTTCGGTTTTATCATCAGGAATTTCCCAGTAGCAGCCAAGTCTGGATTCGTGCCTGGTTAATGGCAATAGAATCGCCCCTAATTCATGGAACTTCAACATAATTGGTGATGTGGGTGTGCTATTAAGTCCATCTCTGCTTAACCCTATGGCGATAACAGGCGCGATGTTATGTTATGGATTGATCATTTATTATTCAACAGATTCGTCAGTTGATTCAATCAAAACCACAAATAAACGGCTACAGGAAATATTGGAACAGAACAATATTTACTTACAATGTCAATATTCAATGTTTATGTTTAGTATACCTACGTATTACTTGTATTGTGTTCGCGGTAGGTAACATTAATAAAATATATATGATGTAAACCAATCCTTCAGGAAACTGTCAACCTTGTGCATTCTGTACTCAAACTACGGGTGACCTTGGATTATCAATGGATTATAATGCTTGCACTGACTGGACAGGTCCACTCAATCTGTGTGGTGCTTTCTTAAAAAGACAATTTCATACTAATCTGCATAGTCCTGATGTACGTTGACCAAGATTTTTGTCTGAACCTTAAAAGACACTATGACCGCTGAGTTTGTTTCGGCTGGTTCTTCTCAGAGTAGTCGGATACGAAACACCGGCCTCATCTAGTTTTTTTTTTTTTTAAATACTAGTACCTTCATCATTTGGACCCCTTTTTTCTTTTTTTTCTGATGGGTTGTCATTAATTCTTCTGCTCTGGGCCGTGGGGAAGGAAATGTCAGACTTGTAATGACTAAAACCCATCCCTATTTTTCTTTTGCCCTTTGTGTTCCGGAACCGCGGTATCTCTGTCGAAAAACCAGCAACCCCGGGAAACTGGCCCTGGCGGGCCTTTTTTTTATTTTGAAAACGTGGTTATTGGCATCGATGTCCTAGTCCACCATGCATTATTAACTGGACTGACAATTTCTTTGCAGCAATATTACCAAATATTCTGACATTTCAACCTCAGCTCCTTTAAGTATTATTGAGCAAAACTTTCCAGCCGATTTGGATGATTTCGGTGGACAAACAATGTAGTCCCTTATACGGGTAAACGACGGTAGTTCGAAAAATATCAGCGCCTCCGGCAGATCTCTGAATATGATTTGAGATGTCAAACAACTACCCTCCTTGATACATAATCCCTTATAACTGTCATGAAAGTAACTGAAAATAAATCTAGCTTTTGCGTGCAGCTTTGCCCGCGTCAAAGTCGGGAATTGTCAAACGAGAACGTATTTACCTACAACTTTGTCCGAGCCAGGAATCGAATCGAACCTACAACTCTTGCGCTTGCAACTCAACCAACGAGGCAGTAGGTAAGATCTGTGATTAAATAATCATTACATTACGGTTAGCGCAGTGACTGAGTGATTGACTGCTGCGCTGCGTGTCGCGGATTTGATCCCCGCACGGAACAAATACTTGTATGACCTACAGGTAGTTGTTTCGGGTCTGGCTGTTTGTTTGTGAGTTTAAATGTTTGTAAACGTACCCACGGTACAGCAGAAATACCAAGTGTTTTGACTTTTTTTTTTTTACTCAAGTTTATGTTTAACTGTAAAACGAATCGCTTATGTAATCACCGCGCGCCGCTCGTCAAACATTAACTTTGAATTTTAACTAAGCCATCAATAAAGGCAATTAAAACTGATCACGTTTTATAAAATGTTATCAAATGCGTCATTGTTTTTTTTGTATTTTAAGTTTTTTATTTGTCAACCAGATCAGAGATTGAGTTTTTCCTAAAGTACCCAAGTGCCTACTGTAAGGATACGCGCTAAATTATTACAATAGAAGCGCATATAATACTTTAAGATTATATTTTATATTATACTAGCTTTGGCCGCGGCTTCGCTCGCGTTAAATCGGGGTAATACAGTTCCCCTTTCCTGATTTACAGGTACCTGCCACCGGTGGTTTTTGCCTTGCGCCTAATTTATTGTAATCTCTCTTTATCCATTATATCTCAATCTTTCTTAAAAAAAAATGCCTATGTCCGTCTCCAGAGTCCAAACTATCGCTGTACAAAAATTCATTAAAATCGGTTTGGCCATTTAAGCGTGAAGAGGTAACAAACTCACTTTCGCTTTTATAATATTAAGTAAGGATTTTAAGGATACATCTCACACTTCCTATTCCATTTTTAGTCTCTGTTTTTTCTATAGTTCTTTATTTAAAATGACCTGCTGCCCTATCATGACGTCTTAAAACAGAACTTATTCCACTGAGGGAAAGAGACAGAGCTATACAGGGTGCCTAGCACCATCTCCTTCTCACACAGGAATAAGAACTGCTATGTCATGGTAACCCTTCTGAGTATTGGAACGTCATGGCCAACCAGCCAGCATTGGTTAAGGTATAAAACCTCTTACACTGCCTAGTTAATGCTGTATACCTAGAGTGTCCGATTCGCTAACACTAGGTTGCACCTCAATTGATGCCTAAGTTAAAGTGCATTGTTAGATTTTCAACTCAACGTTCAACACCGAGACTTGAAATTCAGAAAGCGGCCAAGTGCGAGTCGGACTCGCGCACCGAGGGTTCAAACTTGCGACATAAACAGCTGTATCTTTTGAATGCGTAGACATAAGAAGGTTGATTTCACAGCTACAAGGGACCACCGACCACCACCATATGGTTTTAATTTCAACTCGACACCTCCAAGCGTTCCCGAGATTGAAGGGTCTTGACAGACAGACAGGCGGACTACAAATTGATCCTATAAGGGTTCCGTACCTTAAAAGGATAAAGAAAGAGCAATATATTTAAATAAACGTTTAGGTGTTGCGTAGTGTTAGTGAAAACTAGCATAGGTTAGGTATATCTACTTAAAAAATGAAAAGTGTTTCCATTTTCGCAAAGGACTGTGTAAATACCTACTTATTAAACATAGCTGGACATTCCCGGCGGCCTACAATACTCAAATCGCTTAGGTATGTCATATTGTATTTCTAGTTCAATTAAATGAATAAGTAAATAAATAATAAAAAGATCTATAACCATTTCTTGTTCGCACAAACGTATCCAATAAACATACTGATATAACCAGTTTAGCTTGCCGGAAGCGTAGTAACTCTAACCGGAAGTCAGTCCCGCCTGATCGACTGCACACTTCACGAGGAAAAGTTTCAAGACAGACAGACGGACATCATCGCATCCAAAGGAATCCACAATAATATAATTTTTTAATACGAATGTAACTCTGGAGTTCGAGTGTTATTGGGTTTTAGTATCAGATTTCTCAGTAACAGCCACGGGGTTGGACTTGAGCCCGGACGGTTGACACAAATGGGGTGGCTTCCATAGGAATGTTAAAAAATGCAACAACATTCTTTCTGATATCTATGGTCGCCTTCATTAAAACAACCAGTTACCCTACGATGACGTCTTAAAGCAGAATTTATTCCACTGAGGGAAAGAGACAGAGCTATACAGGGTGCCTAGCACCATCTCTTTCTCACACAGGAATAAGAACTGCTTTATGATGTCATGGTAACCCTTCCGGTCTTAAAACATGAGTGTGATATACGTACCTATGCGTCAGTCACCACCTGTTTTTAATATTTCTATGGTCATCAACTTTTTTAGTGCTTTTTTTTTATTAATTTTGTAGAAAGTTTTTGTTCCTTTTTCTATATTGAGACATTTGTCGTGTTATCCCTGTACAAAGGCCTGTTAAAAGACTTAAAAACTTATTTAATTCCTGTAGTAGGTACATTGTTACCCATGGGATTAATTACCAAGATTTAAAACCTCCACGTGGACAAAGTCGCGGGCAAAAGCACCTAAATGAATAATGAAGTATGGGTACCTCACTTAAGTAATTCTTCCAAAAAGGTTTGGTCTTATCCGGAAAAGCAATTATAATTAAGTTAGCGGGAAATCCCACTTAGGAAAACCACAACCTTTTAGAACATCTTGCATTTGCACGTTAATTGAGTTTGTCTAGAAATAGCGTGGTTATTACTCTCCTAAGGAACCTATTTAGCGCTACGTAGATTTCTTGTCCCCATATGGTTGGTTATTATTTTGCGACGTCTATGGCGGAATCGCGATTTGACAGCTCATAAAAAGTTCCTATGTATGTCAATGAGGAACGTCGGTATGAGGAAGGGCTGTATCGGTATGTATAGTAAAGAACATGACATTATAAGTCAGCTTTGTATGTGTAGCTGTGATGTATGCATAACCTCGATCAGATGTTAAACTAATATTTGCTTAAATCTACGTTTAACCTCTAAAGCTCCAGCGGCACAAAAACGTGCCAGTAAACAAGTATTACCGTTGAGCCCCGCTGGCACAAATTTGTGCCACCAAACCCCGACCGATTTAAAACTGTATTTGTAGTAAAGATAAGTCTTAAAATCAGATTACGCTTACGATAAGAGCCCGCCCGGCGGTGCTTGACGGATAGTTGACGTAAATAATGGCGGTCCTTGAGAGGTTAAATCGAGATTTGCTATCAAACATTCTAAAAGGCAAACAAAACCAAAACTACAACTACAGTCCCATTAGCTTTGGTTTTTAATCACTGCCAACATCACAGCGGTATTTATTCCGTTTACATTAAGGTTGCTGTTGGGCCAGCAGTTTAGCAGTGCTGTGAAAGCTGTAAAAAATAGAGTGATCTTTACTCCTGTTATAATAAGGTTGTTCTTAGATACCTGCTCCCACTATCATAGATATTCTATTGACATTAGATAAAGCGTTCCTTTTTAATTTTGAACGTTAAATATTATAGCTGCACTTTGAATATCGTAGTCATAAAATACAGTCAGTAGTAGTAGCAGCAGTCAGTTATAACTGCAGTAAATTTAATAAAAATCATCCAAATGTTTTTGTGTAAAAAATAAATAAAACGGCATGCAAAATGAAGCAATTCGTAATACGTGTAACATGGTGTCATTGAAATGTTTAGTGATGGGATGTATTGCTACGGATAGTCGATAATTTTCATAAAAAATAGATGATAGAAAAAGAAGTTAACGTTTAGTTTTTCGTATTTGTTGTACCTACTCATCTCTAACCTTTAAGAAAACAACAGAAGTTAGATAACGATTTAATTTTATTGAATTGTTCGTAGAATTTGCCCAAACAGGGTCAGGACCATCAGAATTATTTCCAAACTTCGGTCCGTATGTGTTTTAATTGACGACACGGTTGGCGCAGTGGCTGAGTAATCGACTGCTGCGCTGTGTGTCGCGGGTTCGATCCCCACACGGAACAATATTTGTATGGCCTACAGGTAGTTGTTCAGGGTCTGGCTGTTTGTGTATGTGAGCTTAAATGTTTTTAACGCACCCACGATACACGAGAAATTCCAACAGAGGGGCTTCCTTTTAAAAAAAAAATGAAAATTTAAGCTACATACTTTAAAATTATATCAAGTAAAAAGAACGAGGTTTTCACCGTGAGAATCGTTAAGGATAAATTTAATTGCTTACTTGTAGGTAAGTAATCTTTTTCTATAATTCCCTTAATTTCTTTCTCTTCTTCTAAATTCTTACAATACCTATATCACTAAAAACGTTGCTAAAGCGAAAATTGAATAGTCACGGAAAATATCGGATTGACCATCGATATATCGATTCCTCGTTTAGCTGTCCGTAATAAATACTGCTTCACGATCTCACCTTGACATTGCACCTGCAGTGATAATGTTTTACAAGTCTAAGGTCACAGGAAAATGGCTGACATCGTAAATTACGTATTGTTAACCATATTGTCTTTCACGACACGGATATTTATTGTTATTATGTGTGTGTAGGTAACATCGGAAACAAACTGGTATAGATGTATTGTACAGGTTTCGCCCAAACCTGTTCGGATTAATTGCGGATACGGTTTCGGATTCTGCTAGGTATATTGGGTGTAAAAAAATATTTTAAATCGGCCTACAATCGACGAAGAAATCATTGGAAAAAATACAGTCTCATTGAGAGCCGCCTCATTTTTTTGGAGTCGGTTAAAAAGATTCTTAACTAGCCGATAGCTGTCAAAAATATAATTAATATCCTTCCTTCTGGACCATATTTGGGAACCTTTTAGTTACGGTGATATTGGAGGTCAAAGTTCTAACTTTTCCACAAGTTTATTTTTATTTTAATAAAATATTTAATGTTATAAGTATAACGTATTTTAAATGCCCCATGACCCATGTTTTATTCACTGTATTCATCGGTTTTGTATCATGTTTTGTTACATTACTTACTACTACAGAACTGTGTTTTTTTTGAAAAAAAAAAATGGTGTTTTCCCAGCAATCATTTCTGCGTAGCGTTACTTAGTTTGTAGTACAAACTAAGTAACGCTACACTCCATTTTTTTTTAAAATAACGGTTCTGTAGGTACTGTTACCTACAGAATTCTTGGTTGACGGTTTCGTAAGGGGTCCAATTACACCCTGTTTAGAAAATTTGAAGTAGTTTGAAGTATCGTATCAGTGTCCGGTGTCAGTACCCGGTCCACATACTGCCTGTTCCAGTTTGACTAAATCTTATGGGTACTTCGAAATCAGCACTGATATGAGCGGCATTTACGGTGCTGATTTGGGTTGTGTTAGTAAATGTGTGTGTATTTTAGTTAGATGTATCTAGATATTTTTTTTGTACTAATAGAATGTAAGGCCCCCAACACGGCCAAACACGGCACTGTGGACGGTAAAAATTGGGTAGTTCACCGTCGCGTCCGTCCGTCTATTGACGACAGGCCGTGTCGACGGCGCGTGTTCCACGCGCGTCTCAAAGAGATGTCAGCAAAGCAGAGGGGCCTGCCAGGGCCACCGCCTGTCGGGGTTGCGGGTTGTTCGAAAAAGATACCGCGGCCCCTAAAAGGCAATAGAAGGAACATGGGTGGGTTTTAGTCAGTACAAGTCTGATACTCCCCCCCGCTCCGCCCAGAGCGGGGGAAGTTATTTGATGATTTGCCATCCGCAAAAAAGGCACCCAAACATGAACCTTAAACCAACTCAGCCTCAGTACGACGGGTGCCGCGAGACGACTCCCAGCTACCGCAAATGTGGGTCTGTGGACTGTGAGGAATGGATAGCTCACTATCCGTCTGTCTAGTGACGAAAAGCCGTGTCGACGGCGCATTCGTGTTCCACGCGGGCCTCAAAGAGATGACAGTTAACAGGGGCTTGCAATTCCCCGGAACATCAAGGGCAAAAGAAGGAACATGGGTGGGTTTTAGTCGAGTAGGTACAGCCTGGCACTCCCCTTGCTCTGCCCAGAGCGGGGTAAGTTATTTGATGATTTCCTATACGTAAAAAAGGCACCTAAACATGAGTATAAAATAACTTGATGCGCTTCCGATCTTCCAGAAGCACTTATGTAAAAAAGCATTAAAAACACATTGGTGGAATGATCGAAATTGTTTCACCGTGTGCGAAGAAAACCACGAACAAAGGCTATGTACCGAAGTAACATCAAAGAAAACTTGTTAATTCATTGATTAAAAGGCTCCTTTTCTTGTTAGAAAATTCTCAAAGCTACCAAAATGTATAAATAATTATTTGAAATGGTACAGACAGTCTACATTAAAATATTCGTATATTTTACATATTGAGACCCGCAAGGGTTGGCAGAAAGGCCGCCATTTTTAATTCCATATCACATTTCTTATTTTTTCTCACATTACCGACTCCACTTTGCTCTTATTAAAGCGATTGAGGAAAATTCTATAGGAAATGGTTGCTAAGGCAAAATATTTTGATGATAAAAGTCATAATCCCTCGTAATATAAAGAGCCAGAGAGGATTATGAATAACTTGTAAATGTTGGTAACTAGAGATTTCGAGTCACCATTAACTAAGCCGTCTCGGAAAGTCATTGAAAGAAAGAAAATTGCGTTTATTCAGCTTTATTTAACAAAAACAGAGACATCTTAAAATTCAACACAAGGCCGAAACCTGGTTGCGGGTTGTTCGAAAGAGATACCGCGGCCTCGGAACGTAAAGGGCAATAGAAGGAACATGGGTGGGTTTTAGTCAGTACAAGTCTGACATGCCCCCCCGCTCCACCCAGAGCGGGGGAAGTCATTGGATGATTTCCCACCCGAAAAAAAAAAAAAAAAAAAGGCCGAAACCTGACGCTGATTTTCAGCTGCAGCCCACGATAACGAGTGCCATACGCTCAAAAATATTAAACAACAACAACACATAGGTATAAAAGTCTAAAAAGTCCAAAATATTCTGCACAAAAACGAACTGAAACGATAACAACATAGACAAGATTTAAGTGCTTATTATTAACAAATATAAATGTACAGACGCCTGCACATCAAGCTACTACAATCTGTCAGATTTCTTTGATAGATTTTCGACTTTATTTCTAAAGTATTAGGTTCAAGGTTCATTGGGAAAAATTGACAGTTTCGGGTAGCTTGACCTGCAGGCGTCTGTATATACGGCGGCAGGTGAACCTATTCTAAACTATTATAACCTGATCTCTCTTCTACGGATCGCACACCGTAGTAGAGAGATCAGGTTAAAATGGATTTGTGTAGGTTGATGTGCCGTCGTGTGTACATAGGTGGTAGATATTGTATCACGTCCCAGCTGTCATTTTCTAAGTCTTTGACGTGTGTTACAGTCAGTGGGCAGACTTTCTGACAATCAGTCTTACCAAGGGGTATCGTATTACCCAGTACTAAATGGGTTTTTGTGGACTGCATGTAAAATACTGGTATTCAGCTGCATCCGGTTAAACCGAGCTAATTATTATAACCGCTTTCGCTACCAAAAATAATCGACAGCGAAATGAATTTCTAATGCTGTTAGTGCCCTTTTATTTAAGCACTAGCCATGCCTGGCATGCGTTGCAATGCAAATTTTTCTACCCTACCTACCCTATCGAATTTTTCCCGCCGTAAAATCCATCCTTGGACTTGGAAACTTGGAAAATTTGGTAAAATTGGTCCAGGCGTTGTTGAGTTATGCTCTTACCAACACATTTTACGATTCATTTTTATATTATATTATATAGTAGATATTGGGTGTCGCTTAGTATTAGGAGAAAGGGCAATCACTATCCTACTATGTAAGTAAAAGTGGAACCATTATATCCTGCGGGTATACCACTTACTGAATATCATTTCGAATAAAAAATATTCACTTATAATACCACAAGAGCTTCAAAATTATCGGGAAATGCCAGATAATTTTGAAGCTCGTGTGGTATTCGGGGGATTATTTTTCCGACCCAAATATCGACCAATAGAATTGCACCATTCGACGTCACGTGGTACAACCTACATGGTATTATACTGAAATTTTTTTGAAAATTTTCTCTGGTCGTTGTTATGCATAAAAAACAAAACATGGTGCAATTCTATTGGCCGACATTTGGGACGGAAAAATAATCCCCCGAATACCACACGAGCTTCAAAATTATCTGGCATTTCCCGATAGGTTCCCTGCAAACAAATAAAATCGTCAAGTTTTTCAGGAAAAATCACTCGCGCTTCGCGCTCGTGATTTTTTAACCTGAAAAGAAAAACTTGACTCCTTCATTTGTTTGCAACGAACCTATCGGAAAATACCCGAAAATTTTGAAGATTGCACCATGTTTTGTTTTTTATACAGCGTGTTGTTTTGCATCCTCGTCAAATTCAAGGACGTAACTATGCTAATGATTCTCGACCCGAATCGATAATAAAATAGTAGTTTTTTTTTTTTTTACTTTTTTCGTATTTTCAGAAATCGGTAAGTGCACACAGGTGCGTGCATGCCGCTGTATGATACGTATGCGCCGACGCTCACGCACACTGTTCTGTGTGTTCTGTAGGTGATTCTCTACGTTTGAAGTGAAATATTCTGTAATACTGTTAAATTTAAACACACAGAGACAGATCATAAAAGCGCCGTATATTATTATTGATCAGGTACCGTAATTTTCATTGATTATTTATGACTTTTACTAGCACCTCCTAAATTTTGACGAGGATGCAAATCAACATATTGTATATAGCAACGACCAGAGAAAATTTTCAAAAAATTATCAGTATAATACCATGTAGGTTGTACCACGTGACGTCGAATGGTGCAATTCTATTGGCCGATATTTGGGTCGGAAAAATAATCAATAGAATAAACATTTAGAAACATTGACTAACCCTAAAGAACGAAGTTCATGTTTTATGTTCATTTTTTTTTATTATAAATAAGACGTTTTATTTAAAGGAGTATTTACTCGCTCTTTCCCGCGCTCTATAATCTGTGGTAGATCAGATATGTATTTTAGCCTTTACAAAGCCTTTTCGGTTTCTTTGATCAATGTAACAATTTCTAATTAGGTTTTAATAATTCACAAAGTTAATTTACAGACTCTCTTGCCTTAGGCACCTGCTAATTATGAAAACCGATGTAAATTAGGCAACTAGGTAGGAAAATTATTAATGTATCACTGGGTCACCTACTCCGAAACTTCAGGGATAAAACTCTCTAATTATCTTGTTACTAACTAATGAAGCCGTGATAGAGAACAGTTACATTTGAACTCTGGGGGTTCAAAATCATGACCTTTCTATCTTCTAGCAATTTAGATGCTTCACTTGACGGCAACTGGGTTGTGGATGTCCGATGCAGTAGCTTCTTGTTAAACACTAAAAAGCTGAATCTAGTTGGACAGAAAACTAACCCCTAATGTTGAGGATTTTAATTTCTATGGAAAGATGGCCATATCGCCCCTCAGCAGGCAATGTGTTCTTTCACTATTAGGCAGAACATCATCATCTGCCTAGCTTTTTTTCCAACTTCTTACCGGACGCAACTGAATACCAGTATTTTCCATGGAGCGACCACCTATCTGACCTCCACAACCCAGTTAGTACTGGGTAATACGATATAACCCTTGGTAACACTGGCTGTCAGACTTTCGGAACACTGACTACCTGTAACGACTGTAAAACATCTACAAATGACAACCGGGACTAACAGCTGAACGTGCTTTCCGAGGAAAGTCGGTATGTAACGGGTGGTCACCCATCCGCAGACCCACCTAGGCAAGTGTGGCTTAACCTTAAGATCGACCTGACCGGCTGCTATTATTTAGCCACGAGCTCCTTTAATTAAGCGGAACGTAATAACCATTGCGGAACATGTCCAAAGACCTCCACGGCTGGAAATAAGCATATTATATGTTCCTCCTACAAGCTTGGGTGGGGACTTAACCTTCTCTCGGTGAAAAGGACCCGTCACTCGAGTTCAAAGCGGGTTGGTGGATGTTGCACAAGTCTTCGTATTTTGTTGATTAGTCTTCTAGAACATGATGATGCAGAAAAGATACATCAAGTAAAGCGCCTGCTTTGATTTGTAACCAGGTCATGGTTACAAATCCACAACCTTTTAAGTTGAGCCTGTTACCGCTGGGCCGCTATAGCTCTCATCTGATCGCATCCAGCGGGTTTCGAATCCGCCATCTTGTATTTTTTTCCTGAGAATATCTTTCAAACGCACGGTTCTTTTGACTTTACAATAAAGGACCTTGCGCAATTTACGGCCACGAATTTTGGCCGCAAAAACGTCTTAGGTCGGAATCAGAATTAAAGTTTAATCGCACTACCTGGCGTCCGGACGGACGCCAGGTCAAACGGACGGATACGGTCAAACTTTTGTATTATCTTACTTAATCAAGAACCCGTACAATAGGCAAGTTTCCAATAAAAAAAATTATAGTCCGTCTTTTAGATTATTCAAAAATAAGGGACACGTATCTAGTCCATTAAAGTTACGTGTAACGTCACGCGTTGCTGCATTTTTTCGCAACAAGTGACGTCACACGTAACTTTAATGGACTATATCTTTGTCATTTTTGGTCTAATTCTTACTAATATTATAAAAGCGAACTTCTTTGTTTTGGTGGGGGCGTTCATAAAATACGTTAGATGTTTAAGGGGGTCGAGTCAAATCTCCTCTAATCTTACGTTGGAGAGAAGGAGATCTCGGTAAATATCACGCAATTTTTATCTGAATGAAACAAAAAAAAAATACTATTTTTGTCCATTTAATCCAGAATGTAAATGCTTAATTATTATTTTTTTCTTTTTACAATAATAATCCAACGCGTTTACGTAAGAAACCCACACTTTGAAAAATCTCATGGGGGTTGAGGAGGGGGTTGTCTATAACCGGTACAGATGGAGAGGGAGAGGAATACTAAATAATAGATGCATGGGTTGCGTGACGAATGATTATGAAATAAAAGACAGTGAATGATAGTGTGTGCGTGTGTGTGTGTGCCGTCAGCAGGAGATAATGGAAGAAGAAAACGTTTTGCCGACCCCAAGTAGCATGGGACAAGAGCACAGCAAAGTTTTGACGACACGAGAGCATTGGCTGAGATATTGACATTTTCCTGAGACCGACCCGGAAAAAGGCACCCGGAAAAATGTTCTGAATAAGAGCCCTTACCGTGCCGTTGACTCGTGTAACCTGACCAGGTTCTCATGGCGTTTATGAATTTATTGAACTACGGAGACGAATTTGAGATCAGAAAGGTTATTGGATTGAAGTCAATGATACCATTGAAGGTCATTGTATTAGGATTCCTTAACCTTGGTTGACTCTTTTCTTTAGCAAATGGCCGTTTATTTTTTTTATTTAATCTATGACCGGTACAGATGGAGAGGGAGAGCAATACTAAATTATAATAGATGGATGGGTTGTGTGACGAATGAATATGAAAAAAGACAGTGAATAATATACAGGGTTATTTGTAAAACACCGACAACCTTGCAGGACTGTATTACAATCATCATAAACAACAACTTTTGTTCTATGATTTTTTACAAAATTTTATACAAATACCAAAAACAAATCTTCAAGATTTCGTTGTCCTATCTAACACATTTCAACTCCGTATTTTGCTGTACCTACATACCTACACCGCCGCTTGTAGGTACGTTTGCTTCGCATAGATTTCGTAACATTTAGAGCGTTCAATTTAAATATTTTTATTTTTGTATGAAAATCTAATGAACTAAAATATGATAAATGTTTAAATGTCCTAGAACAAAAGTTGTTGATTATGTTATATGTTAGTAACATGGCATGGTCCTGAGACGTTGCCAGTGTTTTACAAATAACCCTGTATATATATTAATAATATAGGTGTAATAGTGTGTGCGTGTGTGTGTGTGTGCCGTCGGCAGGGAAGAAAAAGAGAACGTATTTCCGTAATTAAATTTATATCTTTACTTATATGAAGACTATGCAGAAAAGTGACTGAAATGGTCTTTTTAAGGAGGCATCACACAGATTGAGTGGACATTACCGATCCCAACTAGCATGGGACAAGAGCAGGAATGTGATCAAATGAGCATGAATCTAAGAACAATAATCTTGACGACACGAGAGCAGTGGCTGAGCGATTGACTGCTGCGCTACGTGTCGAAGGTTCGATTCCCGCACGAACAAATATTTGTATGACCTACAGGTAGTTGTTCCAGGTCTGGCCGTTTGTGTATGTGAGTTTAAATGTTTGTAAACGCACTCACGAAACAGGAGAAATTACTAGTGTGGCGTTTTAAAAAAAAGACTTGTAGTCTAGATTCTAGAGAAATATACGAGTTACTTAATTTTAGACGGTTACCTCAAATGCGACAAAAACAACGGATAAGTCGAAACTTGTACACACGACAACAGGTTAACCTATTCTAAACTATTATAACCTGATCTCTCAACTACGGATCGCACACCGTAGTAGAGAGATCAGGTTAAAATGGTTTATTGTAGGTTGATGTGCCGTCGTGTGTACATGCTCACTCATGAATAGTGAGGTCATAAGATGTTCAAATTGATATTTTTGTGACCTATTGTGTCACCAAATTGAAGAATGACATCATAATAAATCGTGATCATAGCCTGTCCGCTGCGATTACCAAATACTTGTCAAGGGTAGGTTAACTAAAGAAAAAAAAAACGTATATTGACCGCACATAATTTATTCTGTGACCGTACTTAGAATTCAAAGTTAAACGGTAATGTCCCGGGGTTGCGGGTTGTTCGAAAGAGATACCACGGCCCCGGAACGTAAAGGGCAGTAGAAGGAACATGGGTGGGTTTTAGTCAGTACAAGTCTGACACTCCCCCCTGCTCCGCACAGAGCGGGGGAAGTTATTTCATGATTTCCCATCCCACGGTTTTACAATTGAATTTGTGATGGTAAAAAATTACAAAAATCGGAGAGTTAGTTCGGAACTACGGATGAACTATCATGAGGTAAAAAAAAATGCTATTTTACTTAGGAACTGATTCTCTGAAATCCCTGACCTCTTAGCATTGCCATATTGCTTCATCACATTATTATAACGTGTGTGTCACCCAAAGGGGTCGGCAGATACGTAAATACGAACGGGGAATTAAACCAAATACCTCAAGCTCAGCAATAGCAACTATTCTTCTCACTTCTCATATTAATGATGTCATTAAAGCAATCTTTATAATTACAAAATACCTTAGTAATAAAACATTTTCATTGACACGTTAGAAAGTCAAAGAATGCAATTTCAATGAAATTGTTGGTGATGGAATTGAAAACAAAACCAAGTAGAAGAGTCTCTGAATGATTTCAATGAGTATATTGTGGTCATCAATAAAGGTATCTGTAAAAACAAATGAATCACTGAACATTTATTACGCGCGCCATCTTGGTTGTAAACAAAACTTGATCACTTGACAAGTCCGTACTTACTCACGGCAAGGTTGCCTAGCCGCGATCAACCTTGCGTTAGACAAACAATGGTGGTATACATACTGTTTATATCTAAGATATACATTATATGAAATTATAGAAGTTCCGCGTAGAAACCACTCTAATAAGAAGATCATTACATGAAAATTGAAGTTTCCAGGGTCGAAGTAATTACATTTTATCTAGTCTGTCTTTAACATTATTCAAAAATAAGGGACCCGTATTTTTTATTTGTAAACTAGCTTTTACCCGCGGCTTCGCTCGCGTTAAATTTGGGTTAACACAGTTCCTCTTTCCTGATTTGCAGGTACCTGCTACCTGTAGTTTTTTGCCATTGAGCCTTATTTATTGTAATAGCAATGCTAAGTTTTCCCTTTTCTTACCTCTTTCTCCCACATTTATAATTTTTTTTAAAAAAAAGTTAGCCTATATCTCCTGGGTCCCAACATCTCTGTACCAAAATTCATCAAAATCGGTTTAGCCATTTAGGCGTGAAGACATAACAAACAAACAAACTCACTTTCGCTTTTATAATATTAGTAAGAATTAGACCAAAAATGACAAAGATATAGTCCATTAAAGTTACGTGTGACGTCACTTGTTGCGAAAAAACCGTCCGTTTGACCTGGCGTCCGGACGGACGCCAGGTCAAACGGACGGATACGGTCAAACTTTTGTATTATCTTACTTAATCAAGAACCCGTACAATAGGCAAGTTTCCAATAAAAAAAATTATAGTCCGTCTTTTAGATTATTCAAAAATAAGGGACACGTATCTAGTCCATTAAAGTTACGTGTAACGTCACGCGTTGCTGCATTTTTTCGCAACAAGTGACGTCACACGTAACTTTAATGGACTATATCTTTGTCATTTTTGGTCTAATTCTTACTAATATTATAAAAGCGAAAGTGAGTTTGTTTGTTTGTTATGTCTTCACGCCTAAATGGCTAAACCGATTTTGATGAATTTTGGTACAGAGATGTTGGGACCCAGGAGATATAGGCTAACTTTTTTTTAAAAAAAATTATAAATGTGGGAGAAAGAGGTAAGAAAAGGGAAAACTTAGCATTGCTATTACAATAAATAAGGCTCAATGGCAAAAAACTACAGGTAGCAGGTACCTGCAAATCAGGAAAGAGGAACTGTGTTAACCCAAATTTAACGCGAGCGAAGCCGCGGGTAAAAGCTAGTTTACAAATAAAAAATACGGGTCCCTTATTTTTGAATAATGTTAAAGACAGACTAGATAAAATGTAATTACTTCGACCCTGGAAACTTCAATTTTCATGTAATGATCTTCTTATTAGAGTGGTTTCTACGCGGAACTTCTATAATTTCATATAATGTATATCTTAGATATAAACAGTATGTATACCACCATTGTTTGTCTAACGCAAGGTTGATCGCGGCTAGGCAACCTTGCCGTGAGTAAGTACGGACTTGTCAAGTGATCAAGTTTTGTTTACAACCAAGATGGCGCGCGTAATAAATGTTCAGTGATTCATTTGTTTTTACAGATACCTTTATTGATGACCACAATATACTCATTGAAATCATTCAGAGACTCTTCTACTTGGTTTTGTTTTCAATTCCATCACCAACAATTTCATTGAAATTGCATTCTTTGACTTTCTAACGTGTCAATGAAAATGTTTTATTACTAAGGTATTTTGTAATTATAAAGATTGCTTTAATGACATCATTAATATGAGAAGTGAGAAGAATAGTTGCTATTGCTGAGCTTGAGGTATTTGGTTTAATTCCCCGTTCGTATTTACGTATCTGCCGACCCCTTTGGGTGACACACACGTTATAATAATGTGATGAAGCAATATGGCAATGCTAAGAGGTCAGGGATTTCAGAGAATCAGTTCCTAAGTAAAATAGCATTTTTTTTTACCTCATGATAGTTCATCCGTAGTTCCGAACTAACTCTCCGATTTTTGTAATTTTTTACCATCACAAATTCAATTGTAAAACCGTGGGATGGGAAATCATGAAATAACTTCCCCCGCTCTGTGCGGAGCAGGGGGGAGTGTCAGACTTGTACTGACTAAAACCCACCCATGTTCCTTCTACTGCCCTTTACGTTCCGGGGCCGTGGTATCTCTTTCGAACAACCCGCAACCCCGGGACATTACCGTTTAACTTTGAATTCTAAGTACGGTCACAGAATAAATTATGTGCGGTCAATATACGTTTTTTTTTTCTTTAGTTAACCTACCCTTGACAAGTATTTGGTAATCGCAGCGGACAGGCTATGATCACGATTTATTATGATGTCATTCTTCAATTTGGTGACACAATAGGTCACAAAAATATCAATTTGAACATCTTATGACCTCACTATTCATGAGTGAGCATGTACACACGACGGCACATCAACCTACAATAAACCATTTTAACCTGATCTCTCTACTACGGTGTGCGATCCGTAGTTGAGAGATCAGGTTATAATAGTTTAGAATAGGTTAACCTGTTGTCGTGTGTACAAGTTTCGACTTATCCGTTGTTTTTGTCGCATTTGAGGTAACCGTCTAAAATTAAGTAACTCGTATATTTCTCTAGAATCTAGACTACAAGTCTTTTTTTTAAAACGCCACACTAGTAATTTCTCCTGTTTCGTGAGTGCGTTTACAAACATTTAAACTCACATACACAAACGGCCAGACCTGGAACAACTACCTGTAGGTCATACAAATATTTGTTCGTGCGGGAATCGAACCTTCGACACGTAGCGCAGCAGTCAATCGCTCAGCCACTGCTCTCGTGTCGTCAAGATTATTGTTCTTAGATTCATGCTCATTTGATCACATTCCTGCTCTTGTCCCATGCTAGTTGGGATCGGTAATGTCCACTCAATCTGTGTGATGCCTCCTTAAAAAGACCATTTCAGTCACTTTTCTGCATAGTCTTCATATAAGTAAAGATATAAATTTAATTACGGAAATACGTTCTCTTTTTCTTCCCTGCCGACGGCACACACACACACACGCACACACTATTACACCTATATTATTAATATATATACAGGGTTATTTGTAAAACACTGGCAACGTCTCAGGACCATGCCATGTTACTAACATATAACATAATCAACAACTTTTGTTCTAGGACATTTAAACATTTATCATATTTTAGTTCATTAGATTTTCATACAAAAATAAAAATATTTAAATTGAACGCTCTAAATGTTACGAAATCTATGCGAAGCAAACGTACCTACAAGCGGCGGTGTAGGTATGTAGGTACAGCAAAATACGGAGTTGAAATGTGTTAGATAGGACAACGAAATCTTGAAGATTTGTTTTTGGTATTTGTATAAAATTTTGTAAAAAATCATAGAACAAAAGTTGTTGTTTATGATGATTGTAATACAGTCCTGCAAGGTTGTCGGTGTTTTACAAATAACCCTGTATATTATTCACTGTCTTTTTTCATATTCATTCGTCACACAACCCATCCATCTATTATAATTTAGTATTGCTCTCCCTCTCCATCTGTACCGGTCATAGATTAAATAAAAAAAATAAACGGCCATTTGCTAAAGAAAAGAGTCAACCAAGGTTAAGGAATCCTAATACAATGACCTTCAATGGTATCATTGACTTCAATCCAATAACCTTTCTGATCTCAAATTCGTCTCCGTAGTTCAATAAATTCATAAACGCCATGAGAACCTGGTCAGGTTACACGAGTCAACGGCACGGTAAGGGCTCTTATTCAGAACATTTTTCCGGGTGCCTTTTTCCGGGTCGGTCTCAGGAAAATGTCAATATCTCAGCCAATGCTCTCGTGTCGTCAAAACTTTGCTGTGCTCTTGTCCCATGCTACTTGGGGTCGGCAAAACGTTTTCTTCTTCCATTATCTCCTGCTGACGGCACACACACACACGCACACACTATCATTCACTGTCTTTTATTTCATAATCATTCGTCACGCAACCCATGCATCTATTATTTAGTATTCCTCTCCCTCTCCATCTGTACCGGTTATAGACAACCCCCTCCTCAACCCCCATGAGATTTTTCAAAGTGTGGGTTTCTTACGTAAACGCGTTGGATTATTATTGTAAAAAGAAAAAAATAATAATTAAGCATTTACATTCTGGATTAAATGGACAAAAATAGTATTTTTTTTTTGTTTCATTCAGATAAAAATTGCGTGATATTTACCGAGATCTCCTTCTCTCCAACGTAAGATTAGAGGAGATTTGACTCGACCCCCTTAAACATCTAACGTATTTTATGAACGCCCCCACCAAAACAAAGAAGTTTTAATACAATGACCTTCAATGGTATCATTGATTTCAATCCAATAACCTCTCTGGTCTCAAATTCGTCTCCCTAGTTCAATAAATTCATAAACGCCATGAGAACCTGGCCAGGTTACACGAGTCAACGGCACGTTAAGGGCTTTTATTCAGAACTGTTTTTTTTTCCGGTTCAGTCTCAGGAAAATGCCTTCAGTATAATTTTATTGTATTTACGCCTGTATTATTTTTTAATTTGTAAAAATTCTGCGATATTTTAAAGGTCGCCCCGAATTCTGGAAGATGCGATAAAATTCCGACATCGTCCAGATAATCTGAGCAATTGACCTTAAGGGACCTACAGGAGGGGTCAACGTCTTACTTCTGAAGACATGATGATCCCTGTCATTGAATACTGGTATTGGAACGAAGTTCCTTATCGCGCGTTGCGATAGGGGGCTAGACGGAAAAAATTAAGACCAAAAGTTGTAACGACACTTTTTGCTATAGTTGTTGTAAGCCATGCGGCGTGCGCGTGTTTCTCTGTCTGTCTCTCTCTCAAAGAAAGCAAGCCAGTTATTTTCGTTTCGTCTTTCTATTTCGCATTGAACAGTGTGGTGTCGCGACGGTTATTTTTGTTGAGTGTATACAGGTTTTTTGTACATAATAAATAATGACTTCGGTCCATCCGGGTGTCCCTTTAAATCATAGGGGTAAAATATTCTTGGACAGATGAACTAAATTGTTTTAAGCTTTCACGGTTAATAGCATTATTTAAACTGTTCATTTCTTCTGTTAAAAAATGTTTGGAGCAAATAAATCTGTCCCTCTCAATAAGGTTCTCTCGGACAACTTTTAGAGTTCCGTATCTGGAAAGGAAAATAAGAAACACTTATAGAATCACTTTATTGTCCGTCTTTCTATCTGTCAAGAACCTTTATCTCTAGAATGTGTGCTGGTATCTGCCGTGTTTATGCCGTAAGTTTGGACGGTGCGGGTATTTTTTTATCCCACAATCATGGCGCTTGCAGCAGCGCCGAAATTTTGGGAGCTCATAACATAACATATGAAAATCACTTAAGATATCCTGTAAATGACAGTTTAATTGGGTGAAAGTACTGTTCATTGAAAAAGCTTTAATGAAGTGTACAAAAGAATAAATTATTAGCGGTTCTATTCTATTTACCTTCACTGAGAAGTTAATGACCTGTATGTAAACGGACATAAGGTTATAAAAATATCTTGGTTGGTTGTTGAACCTGCGTTTAGTTACTTAAAGACCTTAGTCTTACATTTATAAAGTCTACCTAATTGTTTAAATGAAGTCTTTTCGAGATATTTGTTTTCTTATTTATTTATCAAAGAACGAATCCTTAAAATTGTAAAGTACCTACAACAGACTCTACCTCAGCCAGTCCTAACGTTTTAACTTTGTTATATGTGATTATGTCTAATCCGATTTATCTTAAGAAATTCAATAGACAAATCTTAACATTCAAAGTCAGACAGTTTGACGGCACGGTTGGCGCAGTGGCTAAGCGATCGACTGCTGCGCTGCGTGTCGCGGGTTCGATTCCCCCACGGAAAAAATATTTGTATGAACTGCAGATAGTTGTTTCGGGTCTGGCTGTTTGTGTGTGTGAGTTTAAATGTTTGTAAACGCACCCGCGATACAGGAGAAATTCCTAGTGTAGGGCAACGTTTTTTTATACAAAAAAAAACTGTTTTCTTCCAGAACTTTTTAGTTTTGTCGTTGTTCTAGTGGTCGCAAGGGCGACAGCCGAGCTTAGGGTCCTTTTTTGCGGATGGGATTTCATGAAATAACTTCCTCTGCTCTGGGGGGAGCGGGGGGTGTTAGACTTTTACTGAACTTACCCATGTTCCTTCTTTTACCGTTTATGTTCCGGGGCCGCGGTATCTCTTTCGAACAACCCGTGATCTGCCGGCTTGGGGTCCTGGTTTCAATTCCCAAGTCGAGTTTATCCATCAAGAATTTCTCAGTAGCAGACACGTCATTTGGTTTTGTGCCTGGTTTATAGGCTCGCTCCCTTATACATGGGACTTACAGATGTTTGGCGAAATGTGAGTGTACTACTTAATGCAATAATGATTTTCTTAACTTTAAAGCATCATACTTCCACATGTCATGCCCTAGCAGACCTCTAGACTCTTGATGTAGCAGTACCTTGTTTGTATTTTCTTTTTAGGTACGCCTCTACCTTACCCTTCAGAGGTGGCAAGCGTGATGATATTAAGCTATTTAGTTTATCAATAAGTGGGTCAATTTAAATTAACAAGGCAGTTACTTAGGTCTGATTGTTTAATTTTTAATAATTGATTTTTGATAGCTTCTCATTAAATGTGCGTGTGCCTACGTGACATGGGACCCTGTAGGTACTTTTAATATTAAATAACATTTAGATATTGTATCCAGGTGCAATCAGAGCAGGTTCGGGGGGCATTGGCAAACTGGGAGCCTACAATGGCCGGTTTGGTAGAATCATAATAGAACTAGCTGGCGCCAGCGGCTTCACCCGCGTGATGATCGAAATAAAAGTATCCTAAGTGTTATTCCAGACTATAATCGAACTCTATGGCAAATTTCATCAAGATCCGTTAAGCCGTTTTGACGTGAAAGAGTTACAAACATCCATACACCCATCCTCACAAACATTCACATTTATAATATTATACATATAGTGGGATAGGACCAATCATAATAAGAATCAAGTTAAAAATTAAAATGGTTACAGACGTAGTTAATGTTATGAATTTTCACCATTTTACGAATTGTAACCTAATTAATATTATTATCCAATTATGAGTCTGCTAAAGCGGCCTATAAGGGCTGTATAAGTGCGACTATTCATAAATATTAACTGCGTCTGCTACCAGCTACCCAAACGTCTTTTTTTCGGAAGGGAAATCATCAAATAACTTCCCCAGCTCTGGGCGGAGCGGGGGGAGTGTCAGACTTTTACTAGCTAAAACCCACCCATGTTAATTTTTGCCGTTTACGTTCCGGGGCCGCGGTATCTCTTTCGAACAACCCGCAACCCCGGTAAGACGTCTTAAAGCAGTGCTTATTCCAATGAGGGAAAGAGACGAGCTCTACAGGATGTCTAGCGCCATGTCGTTCTCACAATGCTGCTTATGCGAATCGACAATTGTAACGCCATATTTTCTAAAGCGGACATGTTAGATCTCCTCAACTCTGTTCAGTACCTATGTATGTAAATGCTTATGGTGCTGTTCAAATTTCATAAGGAATTAATAGTTGTAATCGGCATCCACAGAGCAAATTTCTGTACTTATCAAAATCTTTTCGGGAAAATTCTTGGGAATTTTGCAAAACTAATATCATTCATTAGAAACTAAGATAGATTTTCGTTTATATTCTTCTTTTTAACCTTTGCCCACCTGGCGCTGAGTGTAGAACTGTAGATTCCAAAAATCCAGTTTTGGTTTTGTAGTGTTGTGTGTTAAGTATATTTCTTCCGGATACTTTAATGACATTACTACATTAAACATAATGCGTAACGTCAAATTTCGATAAAACAGCTTATCTCTAACACTATAGTAGCTAAAATACTTGTTAAACCACTGTACCTTGCGGAAACCTCAACATCGATTAACGCGTCATAATTTCTAAGTAAACGGCAAAAATATTCCTTCCAAAACACTCGTTCACCCACCAATCCAATTACAGGCCTCGCTGCACACCACTTAACCTGACAGCCACGCTGCTTCTGTCGACGACACGCGACTCGACTGCTCACGTGCTCATCTGCGTGCCGAATGACCTTCTGCTCCAAATTGCAATGTCATAATATAACTATAGCTGAGGATAGCTAGTGACGACAGGCCGCGTCGACGGCGCGTTAGTGTTCCACGCCCGCCTCAAACAGATGTCAGCAAAGCAGAGGAGCCTGCCAGGTCCACCGCCTGCCAGGATGGCGGGTTGTTGGAAAAAAATACCGCGGCCCCGGAACATAAAGGGCAATGGAAGGAACATGGGTGGGTTTTAGTCAGTACAAGTCTGACACTCCCCCCAGCTCCTCGGGGGGAAGTTATTTGATGATATCAAATCATATCAAAATTCCGGAAAAAATTCAAAAGGGTGAAAACTGTTTGCATACATTATTTACATTCCAGAAGCTAGAAGCCTTCTGCTGGCGAAAAATCCCCTCACCAGGACAAATCGACTGTGAAACAGCGACTGGATGTTTTCTCGTACACTTTGAGTGACTTCGCAAGAGTTTTATTATTAAATATAGTTAGTTATGTAAGACCATAAGGAAAGAAAAATATTGTATTGTTATGTTTAAGTTTATAATTCCGTTTATTAAAGACATATAAATTACATTTTTAAATATTTCTTGATAAAAATATAGAAAACAAGAAAAAAACAAAAAATAGTAGCCCACTGGTATCGGGAACATGGTCCAAGCAACCGGCAGTCAGGGCTCCAAAGAAAGGAACCTCCTAATAATACGAGCCGCGTCCAGGAGTACCGCTTTCTGTATCAAGCTAATCAATAATATGTTAACATTCTTCTATAAGATTTGTACTGAAACCTCTATTTCAGCAAGGCCGACCTTCTATAGCAAACATATTAGTGGAAACAATCAAAATCAATGCAAGACCAACCTTTAATCAAAGCGGATTTCAATATCAATCAACTCAAGATTATTCCAATCTGCAATCAGAACGCATCGTTGCAGATTGTACTCCATGGCTTGCTGCCAAACCTGATAGTTCCGGCCTGAGATTTAATTTACTTTATTACAGAAAATAACTGTAGTGCGAGCACGTTTTATTGCATTCATTCATAGGCCTCGAATGCATTTCCTGATGTAGATTAACTTTATATCATTTGAAATTGTAAACACCGCTATATACACTGGGCTGGGAAAAAATATTCTATTAAGGATGTAAAAGTACCCTTTGCCACATCTCCCTATTGCGATACTTTTAACAAACTTCAAAAAAAGAGGAGGTTCTCAATTCGACTGTATTTTTTATGTTTGTTACCTCTGACCTTTCAACTGGGTGAACCGATTCTTTTGATTCTATATGTATTTGAATTTGGTTCTTCCCAGGAGAAAACCATATAAGTCTAAATGTTTTTTCTAATGTATATGACGATATGTGTCTGTCTTAGTAGCAATGGGAAATAAATACTCAAAACAATTTGTGTGAAATACCATCATATCACAACTAAAAAGGCTGAAGAAACTTCTAGAAGTTTGTGACTTTTGTTTGATTCATTGATTTTTTTGGCACCGCCCCCGACTTCCGGAAGTAAATAAATTTTTCGTCGTTTTAGTGTTTTTTGGAAGTCGGTTTCTTTTTTTTTAATTTAAAATACTCAATCTTTCCAAAATCTTAGGTACAGCAAAACTCACAAAAACGCAAACACTATGGTCCGCTAGCATCAGACATATAAAACGCTTTTGATAATTAAATCATCAGCGTTTTCATCCTAAACTAACCTGGTTAATTAGTGAGAAATTGGCGCCAACACAGTCATATGGCGACAAAACGTCACGACCGCGACACGCAAATCCACTATAATTACTTACACAAAGTACCTGTCTAGTTGTCTCAAGATTATGTGCGAACTAAACGCGGAAACATTAGAAGGACGTCGCGAGGAAAAGTCAGTTAATGTAGGTCTATGCGACTGGATTTAGATCAAGGTTCAAAGGAGACATAGTTTATACGGATTGGTCTATAAAGGGCGGTTCACATTATCACATTTCACACACCTAGACCAAAACTGAGACAGCTCAAAAAAATCTTTTTTCTCTAGAAGTTTTTTCGAAAAAGACATTAAGTATCTACTGTTTGTATGGGAAGTTGTAAACATTAAATTTATTTTAGATCATAAATAGGTTGTAGAATGTCACTGTATGTAAATTGTGTTATCTTAAATTCTTGCATATTATCATGATCACCGAGCAATCAAATAAAAAGATATCTAAAAATAGCTTAGATCTAGATGTGCGATCTGCTCTTGACCCAACCGCCGCGAGAGGCTCCGGGCTCCGGCAGCCGCGAGACGACTTTCGGGCACCCTAGACGCGGGTCTGTGGACGGTGAGCAATGGGTAGCTCACTGTCCGGCTCACGCGCACCTCTAACAGATGTCAGTAAAGCAGAAGGGTCTGCCAGGGCCACTGTCTGCTGGGGTTGCGGGTTCTTCGAAAGATATACCGCAGCCCCGGAACACAGACGGCAAAAGATATTCTCTTCCGCGCCGCCCACAGCGGGTGAAGTTATTTGATGATTTCCTACCCGAATATGAACAAAAAAAGGGGGTCCGTTCAGCTAGTCTTGATAAAAAACTAATAAGGTACAGTGGGCCGCAATTCAGAGGTAATAAACAGTACCTAACCATAAGTTGGTCTGTTAAAACTATATTACGGTAGGTACAACTCAATGTCAAAATTCATTTTTTTTTTCATATCCATAAAGTTTTCAACGTCACAAAACAGACAAAAAGAGATGATTCGTTAATTAAAGACAGTTAACAGTTTTAATTGCTAATTAACTTCATTGTAACTGTTTAAATTTCGCTACATTTGAAGTAGGTAACGCAAGTTCTACAAAATGGCCGCCGAGTAGATTTTGGCGCCATTCGTAACCATCTGTGAAGTGGTTCATGCTCTTTATGTAGTAATTACAAACAGTTTTAGTTTAGATGCTAGACAGACGCCACATTTATTATGCCACAAGATTTTGCCTGTGGCCTCGGTTGCATGGCGCAGGTGATCGCAAAATATACTACGGTAACTAACTCATCATTCTCCAGGCTTTATCCCAAGTTATTTGAGGTTGGCGAAGCATGTCTTCCTCTACTGCTGGAGTGATTGTGTGCCCGCACCCCAGCCAGAAGTGACGAGAAGGAACACCGTGTGGTTTTAATCAGTAGGAGTCTGACAGACCCCTCCGCCATGGCGGAGGACATCCATCGAGGATTTCGACAAGTAAAAAAAAAACGAGAGGTGTCAAGGGACACCCGGATGTAACTAAGTTATTATTTTATATGTACAAAAAAACAGTATACACTCAACAAAAATAATCGTCGCGACACCACACTGTTCAATGCGAAATAGAAAGACGAAACAAAAATAACTGGCTTGCTTTCTATGAGAGAGACAGACAGAGAAACACGCGCACACCGCATGGCTTACAACTATAGCAAAAAGTGTCGTTACAACTTTTGGTCTTAATTTTTTCCGTTTAGCCCCCTTTTGCAAGGCACGATAAAAAAAGCATGTCTTCCTCTTCTATTCGTCATTTCATCGGTCATCTCCTTTCTTGCCATATAATCCTTAACACAGTACATCCATCGATTCTTTCGCCTTCTTCCTCTATACCCATCCACAGTCATGCTCAAAACTTTCTTCGGTAACTTACTACGGGAAAAAAATACCCTAACCTAGACCGAGGTATCTGTCCAGTCGTTTAGACGTGAAAACGATAGTAACGGACAGACGGACAAACATTCCTTATGCCTTTAATATGAATAACCCAGACACAGATAAATAAATCAGTCAAGTTATAAATGGCTGACGGAAGTTACAATATAACGCTTGTTTTACCTTTTTAAGTCTAGCCGAGAGCTGCAATTAATTGCAGGAATGTCAGTGTAACAATAATAACACCATGTTCAACGCTTGAGTCTATGTATTTGTTTATATTAAATATAATGACATGGTTTACTTATGGCCAGTAAAGTTAGGATATTAAAAAGCCTAAGCTATGACTTAGTAGTACGTTTAAACTGAAGGTCCGGTTTCACAAACGCTAGACAACACCTAAATGAAAAGGAAAAGCATAGTATTAATTTATACACAGGGTGTGCAATCTAAAAATGACTTTATAACACTCTTAAAGCTTGTAGAAGCTTCAGAAAATTGTAACCTTTGTTACTTAAGGTGTCATGGGCCATGACTAGGCTGAAAAATGTATTTTCCTACTTTTTTCACTTGACTAACTGTGTAACTAAAAACATCAGAGTTCTACCTAATCGGGAAATTCAGATGTCAAATTAATTAGGAAAAAACCGGGCAAGTGGGAGTCGGACTCGCACACCGAGGGTTCCGTACAAGCTTGCGACATAACCGGCCATATCTTTTGACTGCGTAGACTTAGAGAGCTGTTTTTTTCACAGCGCAAAGGGACTACTAACTTGAGTATTTATAATTTAAACTAGCTTTTGCCCGCGGCTTCGCTCACGTTAAATTCGGGGTAACACAGTTCCCCTTGCGCCTTATTGATTTGTAATAGCAACGCTAAGTTTTCCCTTTTCTTCCCTCTTTCTCCCTCACATCCCACTTTTTTAAAATAATGCCTATGTCCGTCTCCTGGTTCCCAACTATCTCTGTACCAAAATTCATCAAAATCGGTGTAGCCATTAAAGCGTGAAGAGGTAACAAACAAAGTCACTTTCGCTTTTATAATCTTAGTAAGGATTCGAAGTCTAGTTTCCGACATAAAGGGTCTTGTCAGACATACAGACAGACTTTGTTGTCCAACAAAGTGAACCTACATGGGTTCCGTTTTTTTCCTTTTGAGAATCCCAAAAAGGTCTTTTTTTGGACTAGAGATGTTTGTAATTGCACTCGATACCTTGGCGCTATCTTGAGATAAAGATCCTTGACAGACATACAGACGGAAAACAAAGTGATCCTATAAGAGTTCCGTTTTTCCTTTTGAGGTACGTAAAAACAATGTAAAATTGCACATCAGTAAGCCTACCATGACGTCTTAAAGCAGAACTTATTCCATTGAGGGAAAGAGACAGAGCTATACAGGGTGTCTAGCACCATCTCTTTCCCTCAGTGGAATAAGTTCTGCTTTAAGACGTCATGGTAGGCCTACAGATTGGAGATAACTTTGACAGATTGTCGGCAGACGTTGCGATGTCGTGATAGCAAGAGAGGGGACATAATGATGATGATTCGTTGATTATGTGCGAGATATGACACCGTCTGTCATGCACGATGATGGTACCGAGATTTGACATCACTGCTGTGCCTTTTTTAACGGCATAGGTAGATACTGATCTACTTTGAACCTTAATGCTTAAAAAGATGGAATAGATTTGCAAAAAGGATATCCAATTATTTTTTTACCTATAACCTTTTTTTCGCTTTGGCAAGCGGAAGGGAGTGCCAGACTTTAACTGACCAAAAACCCATCCATGTTCCTTGTTTTGCCCTCTGTGCCCGCGGTATTTCTTTCGATTAACCCACAACCCCGGTTTAACTATACCTCAGCTTGTTTTATAAACACAAATAATTATCCAAAGTGCTTCTCATTGTTTAAAATTTTATATTTATTTTATATAGACAACCCTATATTAAACATACTAAGTAACTTACAAATAAATTAAAAAATAGCGTCAAAAAATTCGTCCTCAACGCTATCAGTTGGCAACGTCCCCAAGAGACTGGCCGCGTTGCCACGTTGTATTATTATTGAGTACAACGCAAATTAGCGCCAAACAAAGAAGAACATCTTACAAGAGGGTCATCACACAGGGATAATGTTTTAAAGTTTCAGTTCTACAAAATGTCCTTGTCACCGAAAAAATGTGGACTGAACTGCTCATTAAATAATGCGTGTTTCTTCTCAGATCTTTTTCTGAGGAGGGACTCTTGGATTGTGGGAGTAGTGAGTATTTTAGATATACATGTACGAAATATACATGAGAAATACAGGCTAGTATTACTTTTAACATTCTAAATACCATACAACAGATTAAAGATGCGAAGGAAAAAAGTTTGAATTGGCGACCCGCATACGAAATATGGTTATTGTTATCTATTTATTAATCAGGCAACCAATTGAAATGATGATAACTATATCAGACAAATTGATAAACAAGTTTTATATGCGTTATTTCGGAAGCCTTTATTCAATTAACAATTGGCGGATAAGCTTATCAGGGCATCTAGATTTACGTTCCTTTCCTTCCTCATGAGGTTATGGTGTTGAAACTGGCATAATAATAGAATATATACATTCAGTCAAAAAAGTATCGGGAATGGATGATTTGTTTATGGTTCCAAATTAAAATTTTTGTTTTTTTTGTAGTTGTTAGATTGGCACAACTGTTTTCCATTCAAACTCAAACCATTTATTTCAATTAGACCATTACAGGCACTTTTGAATGTCATAAAAACAAGAACAAAAAAATGATGCTGCTACAATCCCGGTCACAAGGCATAATAACTTGTGAAAGTACTGTAGTTGCCCATTCCAAAGCGTTGATCTCTATGGAGAAGAATGGGCAAGAAACTCCATGGACACTCTTTTAAATTATAAAATTTTTACAAAATCGTATTTATTTACATCATTCGTGTTGAGATTATACAAATATGTGAGAACGATGTAGAAAGACGTGCACAGTAAGAGCGTCCAGAGTAAATAAAAAGCAAAATTCAATTTAAAATCTAAATAAGTTAAAAAAAATGACCGTGGTAGTTAAAAAAATGACCAGTCCCAACTGACAGCGCCCGTTCACGAACATGACGTATGGATCAGCCCCATTCAGCTCGACCATTTTGAAGGGAGCTAAATGACCCGACACACCCGCCACTATCAGCGAGACATTGAGCATGACACTATTAACCACCAGGGCTTCGTCAAGTCAATGATAATACATAGCACTCACATATGGGCTTAATAATTATACAATACTAGAGAATTGATTCTTTTCTCTTCATTTTGGCGCGGAGTTTGAGTTGCATCTGTTATTTATATTAAATACAGTGCTGGTTTAAGTAATATCATATATAGTGTGTATTGCGAATTTCATAATGGACAAAAATATCGAACAAAGAGTTTGTCTTAAATTTTGCATCGCCAATGGAATTTCGTGTTCGGAGTCACTGAAAATGTTACAGAAGGCTTACGGTGAATCGACTTTATCAAAAACTCGTGCTTATGAGTGGTTCAAAGCGTTCAAAAGCGGTCGAGATGTGGTGGAAGATTTGCCTCGCTCTGGTAGGCCGTCAACGTCTGCAACTGAAGTTAACATCGCAAAAGTGAAGAAAATAGTGACTGAAAATCCCCATTCAACTCTGAGAGAGATAGCCGCCGAACTTTCTGTATCTTACGAGTCGATCCGTACCATTGTAACTAATCATTTGGGTATGAAACATGCTGCTGCTCGGCTAGTCCCAAAAGATCTGAATTTTCTCCAAAAACTCAATCGCATGAAAGTCGCTGAGGACATGCTAGAACGAGTCAGTTCGGACCCAACATTCATGAAACGCATTGTTACTGGTGACGAGACGTGGGTTTACGAGTTTGACATGCAAACTAGTCAACAAGCTTCGGAGTGGCGCCTTCCAACTGAACCGAAACCGAAAAAACCACGCCAAAGTCGATCAAAAGTCAAAGTCATGTTGACTGTTTTCTTTGACTATCGCGGTGTTGTGCACTCTGAATTCTTACCGGAAGGTCTAACGGTAAATAAAGAATATTATTTGAGCGTTATGCGGCGTTTAAGAGAGCAAATTCGACAAAAAAGGCCAGATTTGTGGAAAGAAAATTCTTGGATTTTGCACCACGACAATGCGCCTTCGCACAAGGCTATCATTGTGAACAAATTTTTGACCAAACACTCAACAAATACCATCCAGCAACCACCATATTCACCAGATATGGCTCCTGCTGACTTTTTTCTTTTTCCTAAACTCAAATTACCACTTCGTGGCACCCGTTTGCAATCGATAGAAGACATACAAAGGAGAATTCGCGGCGAGAACTGAACTCAATTCCGGAAGCAGCGTTTAAAAAATGTTTTGATGAATGGATTATTCGTTGGCGCAAGTGTATCGTTTCTAAAGGAGCATACTTTGAAGGTGATAAAATAAATTTGGATGAAAAACAGACATTTTGTGTATTATTGATCTTTTCCCGGTACTTTCTTGACAGAGTAGTATATATTGTTAATTGACATAAGCCGGTTTCAAACTTGAGACGACAAGCACAGGAGCGATTAACTTACTGTAATAAACGCAAACCGCAACCCTGGGAGGCCACTTTTTAGCCTCTTACAGGACCAATTTAGTTGTTCTTTTTAGGGTTCCGTAGTCAACTAGGAACCCTTATAGTTTCGCCATGTCTGTCTGTCCGTCCGTCCGTCCGTCCGTCCGTCCGTCCTCGCTTAATCTCTGTGACCGTTAGCACTAGAAAGCTGAAATTTGGTACCAATATGTATATCAATCACGCCGACAAAGTGGTAAAATAAAAATTGAAAAAAAATGTTTTATTAGGGTAGCCACCCTATATGTAAAGTGGGAAGTGATTTTTTTTTTAATTTCAACCCTAACGTGTGATATATTGTTGGAAAGGTATTTAAAAATGAATAGGGGTTTACTAAAATCATTTTTTGATAATGTCTATAATTTCGGAAATAATCGCTCCAAAAGTAAAAAACAATGTGTCCCCCCCTCTAACTTTTGAACCGTAAGTTTAGAAAATATGAAAAAAATCTGAAAAGTAGAACTTTATAACTGAACTTTATGACTTTCTAGGAAAATCATTTTGAACTTGATTGACACAACAGTTTTTGTACAAAAAAGACAAAAAGTTGTACAAAATAATTTCCTCCTCCACCTTTAAACTCATAAGTGGGAACACTTATTGTGACGGACGGGAAACTACGGAACCCTACACTGAGCGTGGCCCGACACGCTCTTGGCCGGTTTTTAATATGTATTACTAGCTTTTGCCCGCGGCTTCGCTCGCGTTAAATTCGGGGTAACACAGTTTCCCTTGCGCCTTATGGATTTGTAATAGCAACGCTAAGTTTTCCCTTTTCTATATCCGTCCTATGTCCGTCTCCTGGTTCCCAACTATCTCTGTACCAAAATTCATCAAAATCGGTTTAGCCATTAAAGCGTGAAGAGGTAACAAACAAACAAACAAACTCACTTTCGCTTTTATAATATTAGTAAGGGTAATTGTTTTGTCACGCTTTTTAAAGCATACTGTCAGGGACTGTACACGAGTGGTCTATGGGTTAGCCATACAAAAAAATCCTTGGGCACTGCAGGCTGGCAGGCATCTTCAGGATGATGTTGGGATTTCCTCGTTCTGGTTTTCGCGCTATGATTAGGAAGAAAGTTGGGTCACTTATGAGGAGGGTTCTGGGGTCACACTAGTATCCTGGAGGCTATAGCTGAAGATGTGCGAGCTCCTGTGTTGAGGCATTTCGTTCGTCTTTTAATCGATTAGAGAGGTACCTATCTCTCTATCGGTTATCTGGATGGGGCGGGTTGTCTCAGCGCAGAGGTCTTTATGAATATCAGGGGCAGTTTCTGTTTTCCTGCCCTGAGGCGAAATTTTAGAACCAGTGCCTATTGTATTCGTAAAAGTTTATTTGTGTTACTGACAATATTTTTTAAGTCAGTGTGTATACTAACCCCTGGATCAAGATATCCATAAATAAAAATTGAATTGAATTTGTCCTGTGCGAATCTAATAAACAGTTTTTATTTCTTTACTATATTTTTTCCGATTGAAGTTCTGCGCAGACGCAGCATCAGCGCCAGCACAGTACGGTGAGCTTGAAATATTATGTGATTAGACACTTGAGTATCGAGTTGAATTAAACGTTTTATACAAAAGATGTTACTAAGAGACAAAACGTTGAAGACGTAGAAAACGCTTAATTGACAATATGCTTAATTGAAAGAGTCCAATACTACATGAGTCGTAAGTACAATTGTTGATTAAACTAACAATCGATGAAAATTGCAGCAATTATACAGTTACCGGTCCAAAGCGGTAAATACTGACTCAAGCTAGTTCTTTCCGGTTACAATTAAACAATTGAACGCTACTTTAGTTGAGAAAACGTGTTGTTGTTATGTTTGGACATAACGGGTTTTTCTGCTTTTGGTCAATTTATTTTTTTTGCAAACTTTTGTTGTATTAGAAAAGGCGCCATTTTTTTTTTCAAAATATTGCCTCATATTTTATTGTTACATGGAAAACCGGATTAAGACTTTTAGGCATAGCAGATTTTAAATGTGACAAAAAACGGGTTTCTTGATTATAGGTTGCAAGTAAGTCATGCTCAAAGCATTTATTTTTATTAGACCGTGATGATGACGCTACAGTCCTAGTCACAAGGCATTATAATTTTGTGAAAATACTGTACATACGCCCCCAAACCTAACTAACACATCGAATCAAATATTTTTTTAGAAGCGCAAGAGATATTCTAAATGCGATTCCTTTACTTCTACTGCATCAGTAGATCACACACAGCCTTCCGCATTCTTCTACAAGTTTTAGAATCAATAAAAGTCAATCAATCTAGAATTTTACAAACAACACAAAATCACGCCTGAAATTCTTCAGATTCTGCAGAGGCGTACGCGTACGTTACCTAATAAAACACCATTATTTTCGCTATATTTAGGTCCCTTGAAATAGGGGGCGAGCCTATTGCCATCAAACAGGCACAAATCTGTGGGTAATACTGTTTTTTGACGTGATAACGTCTTTAAAATCGTTTTAGTCGGGTGACATGTTCAGAAACTTGTAAACCTCACGAGCGACATTTCATAAAGATGGTAGCGCCATCTGTTACTTGGCTCGAAAAAAAAACTTTAAATTAGTACTTAATTTCATTTTAGATGTCACTACTGGTGATAACTTATATCACCAATAAGACGTTATCACGTAAACATCTCGATCGTAAACCTACTTTACAAACAACCAATTTTTTTTTTAGTAAAAACTTTGCCCTACACTAACAATTTCTCCTGTATCGTGGGTGGGTTTACAAACATTCAATCTCACATACACAAACAGCCAGACCCGGAACAACAATCTGTAGGCCATACAAATATTTGTTCCGTGCGGGGATCGAACCCGCGACACGCAGCGCTGCAGTCGATCGCTCAGCCACTGCGCCAACAGTGTGGTCCTGAAATTCCTGATGGAGAACGTAAATAACACATACTATAGCTCCAAAACCTCGTAGGACTTCTGTCTAGGGTTGAGCCAGGCACGTACCTAGCTAGAGTAGATCAAACCAAATTAACCTAAGGTTATTCAAAATAAATTGACTCTTCTATTACCGTTAAAATATCAAATAGAACGACAGAATACTCGTACAATCACGATTAGCCAAGCCGTTTCTACAAAACGTCTTTATAATAGATCAATTTGCGACAAACAAACACACCTACGTTTTGTATCTGCGCAAGAGACCGTGGCGGTACTATGTTCTTTGATTACTTATTAGGATCTTTTGTTTTTGCCGCTGTTGTAACTACCTACTTTAGGAATGGAATAGAATCATATTATAGTTCGTAGGACATCATAGATGATGATATTTATGATTATATTATGATTGAAAAGGTAGATAAAAGGTTACCTTTATCAAGTTATCAGGTAGGTAAACATTTTGTAGTTTTTGGTAAAGATCCTCTGCAAAAAACGAAACAATACACAGCTGCTGTAGACAAGGACCGTTTGGTGCGTGGACGAAATTGGAACCAAAGCCGCGTTTTATAGGCCAATTTGACATAAAAATCTGTCAATGTCATTAAAAATATGTCAATTTGATATACGAATCTGTCAATTTGATATAAAAATCTGTCAATTTGATCTAAGATTCTGCCAATATCGTTAAGAATCTGTCAACTCCGAAATATCCTTGAAGTGTAGGGAATCCTTTCGTATTGTGCGTAAATCACCGTCACTGAAAAACAACAGAAAAACCTAAGTTTGTCATCCGTTTACGGTTTACCGTACCTAAACGGAGCACGTAAAAACATTTTTCCTTCGATGACACAAACCAGCAATTAAACTTATATTTTCACAGTATTACTAATCTGTAGCTGTAAAAATTACAACAGTGTTGATTTGCTTAATCGTACTAATGTGTTTACAAAGTATTCATTTATTTGCTTCCAAAATATCCCCTAAGAACACAATACCTACACATCAGGCTTACTGACGATCAGCACTTTTGGCGCGAAAAGGTAATAGACAAACAATGCTACATTTTTTATGGCACCATGGAAGTATGAGTTACTAACTTACATATAAAACATAGACTCAAGACTACTATTAAAAAATAATTATAGTACGTGCCATACTCAATACAGACTAAGAAAACAAGTCTCTCGACCTTATTGAAGGCAATCATCTTTGCTAATATAGGTAGCGCACAATTGCAATACTTGACTTTAGAGAGTCGATATTCATTGATTTTTTCAATCATAGAAATATACGGAACTTAGAATAAACGCCTACACTCCAAAGGAGGATAGGTAGTGTAATAAATACTGACCAGAAAATGGAGCAAACATTCTCAAAGGATGAAAAAGTGACTTTATGTGCTTAATATTAGGAATGAGTAAACTCCTAAAACCATCAGCTTCTTAATTCGCTATCGTGTAATTAGGATTAGTGTGTAACCTGGTACCTATCAGAGTATTTTTTGCCACGAATGTGCCTTTGACTTAGCTTAACATGCTATTGATAGAGGAATATCTCTCAGGCATGTTTGGTTCCGGGGTTGCGGGTTGTTCGAAAGAGATACCGCAGCCTCGGAACATGAAGGTCAAAAGCAGGAACATGGGTGGGTTATTAGTCAGTAAAAGTCTGATGACTTATTTGGTGACACATTTTTTTTGCGGAATGAAATCCGCAATAAAAAGCATGGATGGTTTCCTCACCATATTTTCCTTCCCCGAAGTCAGTGATAATGTTTTACGGTAGGTGGGCCGTGGGATTGCCCAATGCTATGTCGTCACTGGATCGGACTTCATCGAACGAAAGTGGAAGAAGTGAAGTTCGATTCCGGATTTTAGATTAAAATTATTAGATATATTTTTATGGACATATTTTTGACGTGATAACGTCTTTAAAATCGTTTTAGTCGGGTGACATGTTCAGAAACTTGTGTCACACCAAAACCTCACAAGCGACATTTCGTATAGATGGTAGCGCCATCTGTTACTTGGCTCGAAAAAAAAACTTTAAATTAGTACTTAATTTCATTTTAGATGTCACTACTGGTGATAACTTATATCACCAATAAGACGTTATCACGTAAACATCTCGATCGTAAACCTACTTTACAAACAACCAATTTTTTGTTAAGTTTTTGCTAATACTGATGTATGGATTCATCGTGGCCTGCAATAAATGTTACCTATGTGTTATTTTTAATTATAAACGTAATTACATACGCACGTGAATAAATAAAAATCAGACTGCGTGTAACGGTCACACGACTAGGCTACCACTGCTTATTTATTGGGCACTAGAGAAAACACAAAAACTTACTGGCAAATACAGGTGTAGGTACAAATAAGTACATCTCAATCTGTAATCCTGTAATCCCTCGTGGATTACAGGCGAGATGTTTTGTATCAAATGTAATCTAACAACAAAAAAACGCATGAGTTTTAGCAATCATTTTTAAAAAGTTGCAACTGCATGCTGCAAGCATGCAATATATCGCCAAATGTTGTAGGCATAACTTAACACGTCGAGAATGTTTGAGCAAGTTTCGGAAGATCTCCAAGTTCCCCATTTAGTGAAATGCATGAACTACGTCACGAGTAGTTTGATATTCACACAATAGTTTTGAAAACATCCATAAACAAACATTATTGTCAATCAAGAAAGTAGAAAGTTATGACGGAGCGGACAACGAAATTACGGAGAATTTCCAAATTTCGAACTGTTTTGAGAAGAAAATTGGAAAACAGTTTGGTTTGACGTTTGTAGTTTAATGTACCCCTCTAGTTGTTATTTTGGTCACTCAGTCACAACATTATGTTTGGCTAGCCAGTTTTAGAGTTTGACAGCTAGTTTCGCTCTATGACGTGTTACAGGCCCTGATCAGAGATTTGAGATCAAATCATTTATTATAATTAGACCATTACAGGCACTTTTGAATGTCAAGAAACAAAGTGAATCTACAGTCCCGATCACAAGGCATAATAACTTGTGAAAGTACTGTAGTTGCCCATTCCAAAGCGTGGACACTCTTTTAAATTATAATACTTATTTTTACAAAATCGTATATTTACATCATGCATGTTGAGATTATTTTTTACAAATATGTGAGAACGATGTAGAAAGACGTGCACAGTAAGAGCGTCCAGAGAGTAAATAAAAAGCAAAATTTCATTTTAAATCTAAATAAGTTAAAAATGAACCATGGTGGCTAAACCATGACCATCCATGTCCAGATCTATTTCGATCTGTGCTAATGTGGACCACTGGGTTTATGTCATAGAACCAGGTCGTTCCGCCATCTATAAAGAGGTCTGCCGGGAATTTGATCAGGCTTATAATCCAAGACAAATAGTTGGTATTCGGGGAAAAGGAAATGCCAAATCGAAAAGCAAACTCTTAAATTTTTGACCAATTAAAAACGTGCTATTTTGTCGCTTATTTTAATAATAATTGTTATAGGTTTATGAATAAGCAACCAACATTACATTTTTATTTGTCGCTCTATGTTTTATGCATCTAATTGCTTTTCTGTTTATTATTTGTACCACGCGGTTAAACTGCCTTTATTGTGCTCTACTCCTAAGGGTCGAAGTCAAGAGTGATGTTAAATAGTCTATAATTCTTCAAGAATAGGGCTTTCAAATACAATATATTTTTTCCAACGTGACTGGCATTTACAAGAAAAACAAACAAGCAACTTTTTAGCTTTATTATACCTACTAGTCCAAAAATCATAAATTCACCACCATTCTTTTAACTTCGCCGTAGTCGGGTAAAAATAAAAATCAATATTTCGATTACCTACTGAAACCCATACACCGCTATCTTCCCATCCGTAGCTAGATATTCAACGTGTGAAAAGGCAAGATACCAAAACATCTTGGCAAATCGCAATAGTGTATTACTGTATTTCTCATCTCAATGCATTCGTGTGAAAACAACTGGATTGTGTTGCCATTTCGATTATTTTTAGAATGCGATGTAGAATCTAATCGTAGAGTACATCGAGGCATCGAAATTTCACCTCTTCTAAAGGGCGCATTCAACAAGTGGTCAAGGGGCGCTGAGAATAGGATATATTATAGATTGGTAGGAGTCATTTTGCGATTTAGCTAATCATCGATGTTCTGTAACTTGTTTGTAGTTCTTAACTAAATCTCCGTCTCCAAAAGTTATTTGAAATGAAAACTACATTAAAATATAAAATATTTGCTACAGTAGTACATAAGTAACTTGACCGGTAAGTAAGTTAGGCATACCAGCTCATTGGAAACTTTTCTAATTTTGTGTACCAAAACTACAAGTTTTAGATAGAACTAAAGTATGTAATTTTTTTTTGGACTACGAATGATAAGAGCACTTATTTTTATTTACAAACACTTCATGTACATAGAATAAGTGGGTTAGTAGATATTTTGGGTATATCGGTAGAGCTGAACAATTTATAGAAATCAAGCCCATCAAAACAATATGTAACTGTAAGAACTTACCTCAGTGGATGTTAACAAAATTCCTTTGCTTCAAAATCAGAATCAACACAAAACAGTAACAATGTACATTTTCCTCAGAAATAAAAAGAAAAACGGCGGGAAAAATACAAGTTCGTCGCACTTTCAAGTTCAAGCCAACATCATGCACAAAACCACTATTTTCTTCAAAGTTTTGATAGTTTATACACTCTTTTGCACAACACGATATGCGCGTGTGATCACAAGGATTGAATAAACGACAGTGCGTAAACAATATCGTGTTATGAATGCGGTTCTGGCGCGAACGTCCGAGGTTATTATCAAAGGCTATTGAACGGAGACAGTAATGCCCAACATTGGTATCAGCGCCACCTATGTGGATTGTACTGAGTTACCAAACTTAATATTTCAGACTACGTGCGTTCGTTGAACCTTTTTTATTATTCAGTAAACCTTGGCAATTAGGTAAATAATAGAGTAAGAAGAAGATGAATGATCCTGTAGAAACCTTTGACATGTTTTCTTTGGTGCTAAATGAGTGAACAAACTCGGAGTCACGCACGCCACAAGGTGGCTAATTGGAATGAATTAGCAGCCACATTTTCACACAGCAGGATCGTATTCCACGTGCCTAACATTATAGAGGATGTTTACGAAGGCAAGGTCTTTTCGACGGTATGACCAGAACTACAGCGCCACATGACGCCTGTAATCGTTGAAGGACTATGCAGAGGTATAGTGGTGCCCAAAGTAAACCCACACTTCACCGGTTATGTTATGTGGGTGTACAACCTTAGCCCAATTACTGAGAATAGACAATCAACTATTGATCCAGACAGAAATTGCAGAGTCTTGTAAATTGGTTGTTGGCAACCACATCTGCCCCATGGATAATTTAACAGTCCATCATTCTGGTCTGCAACTGAGTAAATCCAGTGAGACTGATACCTTATGTACAAAGTAAAAATGCAAAAGGAAATCTTAACCATTATTTATTTTAATATAATTCAACACACCATCATACGAAAGAGATGCATTGGATCCATACCACAAGCTTAAGACTAAGGTTTTGGAGAACACTTTCAGTAATTAATGCAGACATACGGTCCTGCTGGAATGGCACATTGAGTTTTAAGGTTGCTATTTACTAGACACATGATCAGGTCTGTATGATTGTGTGTACTGTACGGCCAGTTTTTTGGCTTTGTTAAAATTGTGGTGAACCATCCCAAACATGATTCCACTATAGAATATGCTGATTGGCTCTCCACAAAATTGTCAATAACATCAAAGTGTTGCTGGCCTTACTCAAGGAGCTGGGGTAGATTAAATAATTGATTTTCCTAACCTTAAGCAAAATCTTCACTTTTTTTTTGGAGTTTCAGGCACCAGCCTGTTTTACAATGCTGGTTAGCACAAACAGTGAAAACCGAGTCACATTACAAGTCATAAAACTGCTGAATGTACACACAACCGCACATCAGCCTATACTAAACCAATTTAACCTGATCTCTCTACTATGGTGTGCGATCTGTAGTAGAGAGATCAGGTTATAATAGTTTAAAATAGGTTCATGTGCCGTCGTGTGTGCCAATGTGTAGCACATATAAGAAAACTGTGACACACTTATGTCTATAAGGCAGATTTTTTGTCTAAAACTCAATGTGCTTTTTATTATCAGCCTGTACTGTATGTTCTTTGTAAACTGCTTGTTTATTTGCCAGCAGCAGTTGCCAGTGGGTTTCTTAATACTAGGATCACCGAGTCTCCACGAAGGAACATTTTCGAGATAAACCTATCCTTGTTCACAGCTTTGCCCTGAAATTAAAAAAAGATTTAATGTAAACAAGAGGTAACAAATTGATTTCACAGTAATGATATAGAAGCAAAAGTATGTATCTGTGTGTTTGTTACTTCTTTGTGCTCTAACGGCTTAACGCATTTAGAATGTGGATAGCTCATACCCTAGATTAACACATAGGCTGCTTTTTATCTATATCAGTGAAACCGTGGAAAAACCTAGTAATTTAATATTTTGTGTCCTTGGTCCTGGAAGGGCGATAGTATTTGCAATGTAAAGAGAGTAGAATACGAAACTCTAGAAGAAAACTTCAGCACAACACCTTCAATAAATTATCAACATACTCAAGGGATTGAAACTACCCTTAATAATCAAGAAAACAACCCAACTGCTCAATAGTTTTGTTTATACAATGTCCAAAACAAATAAACAACTAGGTATTAGTTAGTAGTGTAACCAAAAACGTAATGGCCTTGTGAGGAACCTAATCTGCCATATCAACTATTAGTGTAGTAACTTTGAGCATCAAACACTTTCCTTATAATCAATAGATAACCTCTAAATTCTGGGTTAGTACGAAAAATGTTCCCGAATATGAAGAGTAAAACTATAAATTTGAAAGCAATTTCAAGGGAATCTTTACCTTCTTGCCTTTGCCTAGCCTTGGCACCTCAGTCCACATTTCCTTGACATTCTCAAGAACCATGTTGCAATGCCGGTCGAATGCCTTGACGCGTCCGAGCAGTTTTTTGTTATTTCGACAGTTGATCAGAACTTGTGTGTTATTCTTTACTGACTGCGTAAGTACTGAAAGAGGGCCCGTACTGAATTCTTCTTCTTCAATTTTGGCTAATTCCTCCAAAGTCATCTCCGAGCGTGGCTTAGATGTTGATGCCCTGAAAACACATATTTTGGTCAGATAACGAGTTTGGAGCTGCGTATCTGGAGTGTTTAGTACATAAAGGTATTTTACTTACATATTGTAGTGGTTTTATTCTAATTTATCACGTAGAAATCAACAAAATTGAAAATCCCGTCTACTAATTACACACACAGAACGCAAAGTTTTTTTTTTAGTGTTGTGTTCATAAATGTTTTGTTTTGCGCTACTTGAACAGTAGTCTTTTGGGACATTTGAGATTAACGAGTGTTGCTATTTTCTTAGATTTCATTAAATTACCTTGTATTCGGAAAAGACTGTTATCTTCTTGTAATATAACACAAAAGGTCTCACCAATACGTGCTTGGCTTATTTTGTCTCAAGCCCCAGACAACACAGACTGTTCAGCGTGTCGTGTCATGCGGCGCAAATAGGGTTGGATCTATTAACCAATAGACTTCTGCATAATAGCTATTCACAAACAATCCAATCGACAATAGGTCTATGTTCTCGTAACCCAACTGTCAAACCGGCAAAACGCAATTGACCGATTACGGATCTGGGAAATGCCTATTATACAGTATGTTAGGTTAAACGAGGGACTTATTGAGGGAGGGTATTCAGTATTCGATTCTCGTCCCAAATATGTAAAAAACCTATAACCTTAATTTCTGACGTAATTGTCCAATAAAATACATTACTCATGAACACTGAGCGCGAGAGAAGTAAACTTGTAAACAGTGAAGTAAATCACGCGGCAAAATACCTACGCGCCGATTCCGGGAAAATGGATTATACCTAAAGGTCATTGACATGCACACATGTTCTGCGATAGTATTAAATCGCTAGCGCAAGGGTATATACACGTTGCGAGACTTATGCGAAATTTTTGGTATGGTTCTGTCTTTTATTTATTAGTGTTTTTTTTTTGTTCATATTTTTATTGGTATCATGTAAGTATGCACTATTGTGGGTTTGAATACGTCCCTCGTTTAAACTAACATACTGTATAAGCCGATCCGTCAATCCCTCCAACCCCAAATCTGTCTCCCTGTAGCAGTATTGTTGGTAGTGGTTCTTTTGGCGTTTGTATGATATTTTCAGGAGGATGCTCTTAATAAAATAAAGTCGGACAAGTGCGTGTCTGACACGCGGCCTGAGGTTCTGTACAATGGGCCATTTTGGCCAAACATTTTTAGCCTTGCCGGCATTTTCCTGTAGACAGCGCAGCGATGTGAAGCCCAATATATTCTCCTATTTTAAAACTCGCTCGCACATTAGTCAAGTCGCATTTAGGAAAGTCTTTAGAGGTATGAGTAACAGGGTGTAAAGCTCTGCACCCCCTCTAGAAAAGGGAAGTTCCTGCGACCAGACGGGTGTCGTATCTGATGGGCCACTGTCCGACAGTTATTTGTCGGGTACTCGCATATTTGCTTTACTTGCGGATAACTCTGTTTGCGAGATGTAGGATTTTGCAGTTAATTATTATTCTTCAGTGGTTGCATAGATGCATAGAGAGGAACCTCATAACAATATGAGCCCTTTCCCAGAGTGCCAGTTTCTGAATAAAGGTCGAAACTCTGGGCTATAAGCCTTATTCTGATATCGGTCGAAGGCCTGGGCTATAAGGTTTAACGATAGCTGAGTTAACACCCCACATCTCGAGTTCAAATATCAGATTTGCTTTATTTTCTCGGTTTTCCTGAGGCTTATATTCGAGTTTTGTTATTACTATTGTTTACAATCGCCGACACAGAATATCTATGCACTAGACTCAAATTTGTGAACAAACGCTACTTATTCTAAGGATTTTTTTACTGAAGTTGAGTGCCAAGTCACATTTATAACGTTGGTAACGCACTTTCCCAGTGAACCATAAAATTGATGCTGTCGATTGACACTGCGGGAATGGGATAGCGGAATAGCGTTCAAAGTTTTTAAACAGTCCAGAATTCCACCGTAATTTAAAATAAAAGCATCTAACAAATATAACAGGATTGTATAATAACGATGAAAAAATAAAACAAAAGCATTCATGAAATATTTTAATTATCTTTTTTCTGTAATAATAAGAAAAAAAAATGAAGTATTCAACTAGCTTTTAGTAACTAATTTTGATATAATATTCAATATACTTAGAATTCACAGTCTTGGAATAAAAATAAAGGCTAATTTTAATAATAGACATTGCCATTTGCATTCAACATTAGTTTTTTCTTCTTGCAACACATTACGTAAACTTTTTAATATTCGTATTCAGGAACAAGCTAAGATGCGTACCGGGACCACACTTACATAAATTTCTTTGGTTATATTTACAAATATTATTTTATGTACTTTTCATTTTAAAACTTATTTAAATTATCACAACTACATAATAGTATAGCGCCACATTTGCGAAAGACAAAATAAATATGAAATGAACACAATCATGAAAGAGCCAATCGTTTTAATTATATTTTTTGTTACTCCAGTACGCAAATAAAAAATGAAAACAGTTTTGAAGTTTTGCACGCCAGCGCCTTTTTACGTTACTTCACTTCTGACGCCAAGCCTAGTAAAAATGTTTTTTTATTTTTCTAGTGATGAGACATTTTAGATTTTCATTTATTTTATTATAATTGATACAACTTTGGTTGTGGGTGGCTCAGCCACACGACTGTTTTTCAACTGTGGTCAATGGCGTTCAAAATGTTAAATTAAAAAGGTGTCTACAAATTACAAAACTACAATAATAGCGTAAATAAAGTTGCCAAAGAACCTGTATGGAATGGCTAGAAGTAGGTATTCAAGTTGGTCTAATATTACTTAGTCATTCTATACAAGGCCCATGAAATAATTAAGTTTTTGGGTCCTATTCTGATTCAGAAAGTCCACATATCAGAGACAATTTACAATCACATATGAAAAATATCAATTTCACACTTTAAAACAAATATACTTTTCAATCTATTAATTTCGTTGTGAAACTTTCATTGAAGTTCGACGATTGATTAATATATTTATTACGGTCAATCATATATTAAGACATCAATCGTCTTATAAGTTTCTACAGAGTGGCAACCACAGAGCAGTTTAATGTAAAGAGTTAACATTGCATCCAATAAATCAAACACCAGCTATTTATGTTTTGTTGACAACCTTATTTGCAATACCAGAGCCCCAGACACTAAGGAATATCTTACGTGTAGAAGGCATATTAATAGATGCATTGCAATTGGACCAATGAGGTCAAGCTTGTTTGCAATTTTTAATAACGTCGTTTGGAACTAGCTATACTAGCGCCATTGGTTCCACAGTTACCACCCCATACTACTCCGAATACCTTACTGCTCAGTTGTTTCCATTCATGTACTTTATTTTGTAAAGAAGAAAGTCTATTTTTCTGCAAAAATGCCAACAAAACTATTGCTTACTTACATTTATCAACATACTTGGACAATTATAGACCATAATATTGAGGTTATTTGCGACGATCCAGCACCATTATATTTTGTACCAAGCTGTGGCAGTGATTACGACTATGGACGACAATTATTATGCATATCTATTTATTTATAAATTATTGCATCATTCCAATTAAAGCATATTATTGTTAGGGACATGGGCAGGATGTAGAATACATTCATTTCATTCCAATATAAAGTTAAAAAAGATATATTTGTTACTAAAAGATATATCTAATCTTTTAGTAACAAATATACATTTTTGGTGGTCTTTATCGCGTATAATGCTAGTGTACAAGGTGACACATCAACCTACATTTATCCAGTATAACATAACCTCGCTTTGTATAGATTTCTCGTATAATGAGAGATCCACATAAACTGTTTTGTATAGCTTGATTGGTCGTTGTGCGTTTGACCGACAAAACCTGCTAGGCTTAGCTTAATTTGTCAAGCTGTCATAATTCAACAATGAGCGATCAATACGAGCCGAATTAAATCAAATATGTATGGTGAATTAGCAATATTACTATACATATTGTTATTAACAAATTCTGTTAAATTAAAACAGTCGACTCGAACATTATTTCACACCTTTCTCAACAATTAGCATTATAGTTGTCTGTAACATACTATTCGTCTGCCATATAAGACATTACAACAACCGTATTCATAAATTCTGCCCATGACTCTGACACAAATACAACAAAATAATCTGATTACAAAAATACGTTTTTATATACTATTTTCGGTAAGCAAGTTGATTCGCTGTAGCACCATGTATATAGTGGAATAAGAACGGGTTTATATAAATTATTTATATCGTAAAGCATCAACACTCAAAACTAAGTTGGTGTGCCTTTGCTCGTCGCCGTTTGAAAAGAAAATGGACGATTAGCGGGAAAATCTTCAGGGTTATAAATGCATCAATTTAAAGTAAAAGTAACTTACAATTCTAATTTCAGCAAATAAGATAATTATACAGACTCGTCAGACACAGTTAGAAGTTGCTGAAAAATCTGTAGCGTGTTGTATATGGATTGATATGAAGGAGAAAGGAGTAAATGATGCCGTGACGTCTGACAGGGGAGAATGGGAGAAGAAAACGTGTTGCGCCGACCGACTAAAATATGTAATTTTTTTACTTTTTAAACGGCGGCATAAAACATAACAAAGGCACTATTTCTCTATAAATCTCAAACACTAATAGTCTTTATAAAAATACGAATTAAGCATTATGTACCATAAGACACTTCTCATTTATCATCACTAACTTTAGGAAATAAAACTAACCTAATCATATTTACAGAGATCTCTTAGTTATATTTAATCAAATGTTTTTAAGGTGCACACTTTGAACTTGGCACCGTTTCATCATTGCCTATTTAAAAAAAAAACATTTTATAATAACATTTCGCCTTTATGTCCCCGAAAGGTAAGGTATAGTTTATATAACACAGGGCTAGTTTATTCTCATCATCTGGGTACAGCTCCAGACTCCGTGGAAATACCCAATATCACTGTTGAAGCTGGGTATCGAATCCCGAACCTTACAATTAGCAGTAGCAATTGAGACCACTAGAGCAACAAGACAGTCCTTGAAAAATTATGGTGGCTATAAACGCATCCACGATACTCAAAAATTATGAGATGAAAACTAGCGATGAAAATACGGTTCCAGTCTCATAAGTGTGCTGCAACCTTCATACGTACGATCTTACCTTTTTTTAAGTTTAATACATACAAATATTTAGAAATATACTCTACATATATGTACAGATATTTCTTACCGTCAAAATCGCGTTTCATTACAAAATATGAACACTTTAGTTTTATGCTTATATTCGTAAGAAGCTGAATAAGTAATAAAAATAATTTCTTTGCTGTCGTTCTCGTTCTTTAAACCTATTATTTTATATTTTGAACATTCTTTTCACGCGTTGAGTACCTACATATACCTAACCAAGCTGCAGTCGCATATGGCTCATAAGCCTAGATGCCAGATTAACTAACTTTTTTCAAGCCATATTGAACCACGATTAAACACTCTTTTGGACAAGCAACTTACAACACATACCAACCATTGACCAACCAAACCAAATTCAATATATCCAACATACGATTTCGTCCATTTCAAAAAATGCTTCGTAAAAATCAGATCCTAACATACTTTGTTACGACAAGTCTTCTGTGCTAATGGCCATTTTAAATATATTTACAGACTAGATAACTCAATTAAATTACACGACACCATTTGTAAAAATTACTTTCATTTTTTTGTAACGGCAATCTCTTTGCCTAACGACTTTCTATTTTCGAATTTCTGCTGTAAACTGGCAACATTCGATGGTTTGGCTGTCAGTTTTGTGTTATTAGGCTTACTTTCTGCTTTGATAACTGTGGCTGGTTTTGGTACTACTTTAGGTTTGTTCTTATTTAAATTGTCCGCTATTGCTTTTACATTGTCTACTTTTGACATGGCACGGTTCGCGGGCGGAGTTTTGTCTGTGACTTTGTTTAAGTTTGAGTTAGAATTGACTGGTTTAATTGGGGGTGTAACTTTGTTTGGTTTTTTCGGTTCTGTGGGCGCGGGTCTTAACGGCGGTCGGTTGTCATTCGGTTTCGCAGTAACCGCGGGCTTTGTCGTCACTTTTGACGAATCATTTGGAAGCTTATTATTGTTTATTACATCGGGTGGCTTTACATTTTTGGCGTCGGGTACTGTACAGCTAGACACGACGTCTGGACTGTTCATTATTTTTGGTGTTAAGTTCACGTTTTTCACTACTTTTGGGGATTGAGGCACGTTTTTAAATGTTGAAGTGTTTTTGAGATTGGGAGGTGTTACTTGTCTTGAGAATGTTGGGATCTTAGAATTAGGCCCAGGTAAAGGTGGGGCTTTATCTTCTTCCTTTGGCTCATCCTTTTTTAAATAAGTGGGTACATTGACAGCCGAAGGGTGTAAGTACCCACTGCTAGTTGTAGATACATTTGATTTTGCTCCAGAATTGCTATAAACACTTTCAGGCGTCTTATAATGTTCCGAATTCATGTACGTACTATCTCGATTATTCCCTTTCTTTTCCGCCGCAGCTTTGGCCTTTCTTTCCTTCTCTTTCTTTCTAGAAAGAGTTGAGGCTGAGTATATAGACTCAAAGTTACGATTCTGTATCTCGTTGACGATCTCTCCTAGTAAACCCATACTTTCTGTACTACCCGAGTTTGTAGGAACGACTTTCGGAGTGTTGTATCCTTCAGGAGGTGGTTGTGGGATCGTTTTGATCGGTGGAGGCACCCCTGGTAGAGGCTTGGAGTGCTTTTCAGGACTCTCTTCAATAACCGCGTAGATATTGTCTATGGACTCTTCAGCGATGTGAGCTAAGGGAGCCTGCTTTTCTTCTATACAGTCTACATAATCAACTGATTTTGTTTCAGGCTGTGGCTTTGGGTTTGGTGGCGGGACTGGGTCAGAATGACTTGGTAAAGGCGGTGGTGGGGCTGTCGGTCGTCCTACCACGGATAAAGGCCTTGGCGCAGCGGGCGCTTGTCTCATAGACCCGAAGCTTTGTAACACCGGTTTTTGACTCGCAGGAGCTCTCATACTCTGCGCTCGATTGACAAAGGCTTTAGGGTCGTCCCCATCTTCGGAATCAGATACTACTGATACAGACTTGACGGGTAACTCTATCTCTTTCTGAAGTATAGGGTTGGATATCTGCAAGTTTCTTAGAGCAACTTTGTCGTTTTTGGCGACTTTGATTTGGTGATTTGGGTTCTTGGGTAAAGAGTGACTTCTTTCGACTGGGTTTCGTTCCTTTTCTTTAGGCTTATCATGTTTTAAGAACGATGCTATACGGTTTAATGAAATGCCTTCTTTAACTTTCTTTGGTTCCTCTGGTAAAGGTTTTTGGGGAACCCCAGCGGAATGCATGCTTAACGGTCTTTTGGGGAAATCTGAAGACGCGGGGACGGTTGGAGCTGCTCTTATAGGCCCTAAAGTCTTCGACCCTTGTAAAGGAGATATCAGTTCTTTTGCTGTACATGTAGAAGCTTCTAGAATAGGACTGGATATCACGGGCCTTGGGGGTGGATTTGCACCTACTGAAGGAGTTATTTCCTCTGTTTTCTCAGTACTCATTAAAGCTTTTATTTTGTTCTGGACAGTACTATTCGTTCTTTTAACTGAGGGACTCGTCTTTGGGCTGGTCTTTGCCGTAGTTGGTACGACCGGAAGTGGCGGGGCACTTCTCAATACCGGCTTCAAGACATTTTGAGGCACAACATTTTGACTATTGCTCCCACTTCGATGTACTGGCGTGATTTTCGCGCTTTTGTTTAAACTTTCCGCTATACTTTTGACTGGTTTATTTTTTATTGGAACTTCGGTTTCGTCCTTTTCATTTGCAGCTTTTTCTATAGGTGTTAAAGAAAAGCCTTTGAAATTGCCAAAGAAGTTGACGGAAGGGTTAATATTGCCCGGGGGACTTCGGTCTGAGTCGCTTCGGAGTAAACTGGAGCTCATATCGTCAGGGTTGGACAGAGTATGAACGTTGACGGGTTGAGCATTATTTTGAGTACTGTTTTGAAAGTTTGCTGCAAATTTGCTTGCACTGCGCGAGAGTCGATGTTGCAAACTTGCTTTCTTCGGTGACGGGGCCCTGTAAACAGACATTTTTGTATAAATACAGAATGTGGGTTTATGATTAGTGTTGGATATTAAATAAATCAAGGTTGTGATCATGCAAGTTCTATTTCTGTGGTACAGTCAGCATCAAAAGTCGATGACCACATTCAGATTTTCAAAATCACTGTGCATTATATCACCCATAACTCGCTCAACAAGATTTTGCGTCAGTATTGAATGAACATCATTAAAGTTCAAAATTAACTGAACACTACTCGTCAAAGGTCACTGAACACCATTTTGCCAAAAATTGCTGATCGTTATAATATCCGAAAACATCTTAACATTCAGTTTTACAAAAGTCAGTGCACAATATAAAATACTTGTTTTGGTTTTCTAGTGTAATCACGGCAACGTCCAAAAATAACTTAACATCATAAAGAACAAAAGTTACTGAACATTACTTTGTTTCGGATACGTAGCGTGTAAACTTTGACGGCACGGTTGGCACAGTGGCTAAGCAATCGACTGCTGCGCTGCGTGTCGCGGGTTCGATTCTCGCACGGAACGAATATTTGTATGACCTGCAGATAGTTGTTTCGGGTCTGGCTGTTTGTGGATGTGAGTTTATTTGTTTGTAAACGCACCCACGATACAGGAGAAGTTCCTAGTGTGGGACAAAGTTTAAAAAAAAACGAATACTATCAAAAGTAGCTTAACTGCAAACTAAACACGTGCACGTTACTATCTTCAGAGTTTTAGAACCAATCTTGTCCTATCCAAACTAAATCATGTAAAAAAAAAGTTAAATGGATAGATCGTTTCTACCAACCTACTTGGACCGAGTAAAAATACATAAAAAACATGGCAGGCAGCTGTCAACGCCTCTTTTTATTTTTTGTTTTAAAAACAAAAGACGCTAATATAATTTAATTACATTCATTATAATGCCATTTAATAAGTATTCCTGTTGGTATTACGTCAAGTTTAAAATAGGATTGATAGCTGTCACACGTGCTGGAGACTTTTTTTTCAAAACAAAAAAAATAAATTAACGGAATTGATTTATCGAACCATTTAATTTAATTTTGTTGATAATAAGTAAAAGGGTGGTGATTTATATTTTCATGTGTCTATTTAATTTATATACCAAGCACATATTATACGTACCGAAATACACACACATAAAACCCAAAACATATTTCATTTTGTTCAGGGACTTTAGAGATAAACCATGGTATGCTATTTTTGTCAAAAATTTGTTCAGACACTTTAGAGACGAAGAATGTTATGCTTTTTCTAATATAACTTTGTTATGTGACTTTTGAAAAGTGGTGGTCACCTACTTATGCCCTTTTATGATAATCATTTATTTCTGGCGCTTGTCATGTTGATCGATTTAGGTGTAATACGGTGTACAGTGATTTTGAAAATCTAAATGTGATCATCAACTTTTGATGCTGACTGTACATGCAATATCTCATTTAATTAAATCTGCACTCCTTAAAACAGTTTGAAAAAAAATATGGTAAATTGTAAATTCCGCTTGTGTGACCAAATTAGCGCTAGTTAGTAGTAGTATACATAGTTGTAAATGGAATCTTAGAAGTAAAGTTTGTTTTAGAAAGGTATTAGAAGTATTTATCGTAATCAGAAACAATTTACAACATGTCTTTATTATGCAGTTCACCTATTTTCTTTTCCAACTTGAGAATTCGTATGAATTTGCAAAAAAAATAATTGATATAAAAATTTACAAAATTAATATTTGAAAATTTGTAGTCTAAACATAGAACCCTATTGTACATTACTTTAACAAAAATGAAGTTTCCTTAAAAATTAATTTTGGGACACGTTGTATATTTAGCCATAGAAGATATTACCTAAAACAGAAAAGATACTTTCTATACTAAGGCCCGCTTGCACTACAACTATTTAAATGCGTTTAACGCTAAACCTCACGAAACATAACTTTGTCTTTGTTATCTTCAAATGATTAGCAGAAGTTTAGCGGTAAACGCATTCATTTGTAGTGCCATCGGACCTCAACGACTATAAAGCATATTCATGCTTGCCGAACACGTGCAGTTAATGCCCAAAACATGCTCTTAATACTAGAACGCCATGCAATGTTAGGGAAAGGCAAAACCAGAACAAATCACTCACCAGAACAATGCAGAAACCTTGTAAAGAGGTTATATGTATGTGGGTATTGCCAGCTTTAAAAACGATAGGATAAATAATGAATAAATATTTGCCTTGTGTGTGTTTTTATATATTATTATTTTTTGTGGTCATTGCGTCAAAATTTTGTTTTTTCTTTCTTCTTAATTCTTAGTAAGTTAACACGTGTTATAAAAAAAACTATGGTCAACCAACACTGGGTTTGCGTGGTGGTCATAGCTCAGTCCATCGCGTAAACTGGACGCCTGACCGAACTATGTTCAACTTAAACTAATGACCGCGACAATGAACGTAGTTGATTATTAATTTAGAAAGATACCAGTCAAATACTGGTATTCAACTGTATCCGGTTATACAGAAAAAAACCCCAAACCACAACAATATAGCAGTGTTGACGATGACCACAGTCTGAAAGCATTTTTTTAAATTCTTGCCTGGCATGGGCCTCTTGACCTAAACCTTGTCCTGATAGAAATGAGGTCGGCGATGGGGCAAGCTAACCCAAACAAAGCCTATTAACTCGTAACTTGAATAGATCCTAGCTATTTAAACTCGGGAACATATACATAAAAATTTTATTTTAAAGCTGGCAATACTTCGTGCAAAGAAAGAAAAACAAGCAACTAATAGAATGAAATAGGAGTATTTTATTAAACAGTGCGTTAAATCTTACTATAGTTAAACTAACTGCTAGTTAAATTGTAATACAAAGTGTGAACCATTAGAAGACATTTTTTTAGAGAGCTTAGTTTTTTATTAAATTGTTTCAGTTAATTTGAAATGTCTTATAAAAGTAGTCCACGGTTTCAAGAATCTTTAAAAAGAACACATCAAATATATAACACACTTCTTTTAAAGTCGGTAAGTGTTAATGTTTTTTTAATTTATAAATTGTTGCGTGAAACAGGCTTCTAGAAACCGGGGCCAAATGAAAATGAATGAAATTAATAGTTAAAAAGTAAAGAGAAACAACAACTATAGAGAAATTAGAAGAAAAACATTAAAGTGTGAAATAGATGACATTGTGACATATTGTTGACATTTGACATTTATGACTTTGAGCAAAACTTAAGTATGATGCAGCCATAGACATAGAGAATAGACCGAGCAGTCTCCTCATGAAATGGCCACTCTAAGGTAATGACAGACCCCCCCCCCGACCTGTTTGAAGCCGCATAGTTATTTGCCACGGTTTGGCTTGGCTTTACACTTACATTGGATTGTCTAGTCAAGCTCCGAAGATGAGATGCCATTCTCAAAAAAGGAACGCTCAGTTTATTCTCCTTGTCTGTGGGCTATGGTGAAAATTTGTGAATAATTTATCTTGAGCAAAACTTTCAGTACGTTAAATTAAAATCTACTTATATATATCAGATCTTAATTAGTATTTTAAAGTTCCCATTTTGTTAACATTTATTTAATTAAAATACACAGGCCAAAAGTATCACATTTTAAAAATAAACTTAAATAAATAAATCCCATTAATTACGAATGTAAATTAAAATCAATATAAAAACTTTTTTTACGTGAAAAAATGAGATTTCTTACTTCTATACTTAAATTAATAAATCATTTAAATCTTATATCGAGATTCTACTAGCCTCAGTCAAATAATATTTATACATATAAAATTGTCAAGGTGCATATAGCCATAACTATTTTAAAGATAGACTCGATATTAGGGAACATCGCGATACAACATTTACCAAGGATTCAGTACAGTTAAGAGCATTAATATGTATACATGTAAGTGGCGTAGCTGGAACTAACACAGCCTTGTATCAAAAAATTTTAGGGCCTTTTGAACCTAAGTGCGATGAAGATATCTTGACTGACATTGCATAACCTCTTAATACATATTTATTGATTTTACTTAGAAAATGTATGAGCGAGCAAAGTGAGATTGAACACTTTGTAATATCATAGCTATCCAGCCAAGTAATCATATAGTAAGTCTAACCCGAAAAGCACGCGAAGCGACCTCGAAAATTGGAGCTTTTTGGACTGCGACAAGGTAAAATTTCATTAGAAAAAGATTGAGGTTGTGGGAAGATCTTGTTCTTATTTTTCTCAACATCGATCGGCGGTCCCTTATCACTGATACGGCGAATACGGCGGGAGCTACGCCTCTTGTACACATAAGGGGCGTAACTTTTAAAGTAGTTTTATTCTACTGTATTGATTAAGACTTTATGTTTTCAGAAACATATTGGAAGCCATTCTAATACAAAATAGATCTCAAAGTAGGAACCGGCATTCCAAAGTGATATTTGAATTTTGCTTATATTAATGCTCTTGTTTGTAGATCAGATTGCCCAGCATTTTATTATTTTTTTTATTAAAAATATTTTTTTTTTCTTCTAAAAACCTACTACGTTAATTAAGGGAACGTTAGTTGTTTTTTTATAACCTACGTATATTTTGACGTTGGGGATTCAAAATCTTGTCCAAAATCTTTGGTAAAAGTTTGCGTTATCTAAAACACAGTGCATAAATAAATTGAAACATGTACATAGTCACCGTTAAGCCACTAAAATCGTGCATTTTTATAATATCATGCAAATGCACGGTGATGTAAAGTCCCTCGTTTACTTCTTAAACCTGTGCACCTTGGCATTCTCGCCAACGTTGACATTTCTGCCAAGTTTGCCAACATTACCATGCAAACTACTATCATTACCAACATTATGCATTCTATGCTGACTGTTCGCTACCATTTCATTCGTTGTAGATGCTAAACCTTGCTTTACTATAACCACATTAGGTTTATTTCCTTGTGGCGAATTATTCAAATTCGGCTTAGGTTTGACCGGCGGCCTATTCACTTTAATATCATTAGGATTCGCAATTTGTATATCATCTTTGTTAATTTTCTTCACAGGTTTTTTTAACGGTACTTTTACAAGACTCTTTTCTGGCATAAAAATAGGAGCACTAGGTTTTTGAGCAATTTTAACTTCCTCTACCAAAGTATTTTTTAAACTTATTTTAGGAAGATTTTTGTCTGGCAAACAAAAAGCCTGACTAGGCTTTTCAGTAGCTTTTAGTTCCTGTAAGTTTGAATAAATTGGACCTTCCGGTTGTGGAGAGTCAGTACAGATTTTAGCAATAGAATGTGTACTATCAGTTCTTTTGAAGCTCAATTTCTTTCTAAGGGAAGAAGTACCGTCTTGGAACCTAGCGATCAGTCTTTTGGTGTTAGGTTTAGTGCACCCGTTACATAGGTTATCTACGTACGATTTCCTCGGCTTCTTCCACCAGAGCAGCACATTGTGGCGGGAGTAGTAGATGAGGAACAGGACCAGCAGTATCGACGGGATGATGCCCAGGAAGATCACGTACATCGCCACCATGAAGTTGCGTTGAACTGCAAGAAAGGTTATAAGTTAGATCACGTATATTTCTAATGCTCCCTCGCGGCTAAAGAGAGACTCTTTGATATAAATGCTAAATAATAATAAATTACCTTACGGGTCAATCTTGAAAGTTCAGAACAAGGTTGTTCGTTTGCTGAATGTATGTATGTTATATGATGTCGTGCCTCGGAAACGCTAGGTTGATAAGTCGTTGTTCTTAGAACTACATAATATCTGACAGCCAGTCTTACCATTATACCAAGGGACAACTACAGTACTTACTCATATTATTATGGTATTATGCCTTGAAAATGAGAATTTAGCTTCGTCGTTTTGTTTTTAATCATTCAAAAGTGCCTATAAAAACCCTATTTGAAATAAATGCTTTGAGTTTGAGATATTGCGTTATTTAGTAACTATATTGTTGAAATTGATCACAAAATGTTTGAAACAAAGCTAAGCTAATTATGATTATGCGGACATACAAGTATGCAGATTATGAATAAAATCTTAATTTTCAACAATGTCAGTGTGAGAGGGAGTGAGAGTGATTTCAGTGTAACCACTGAAATCACTCTCACTCCCTCTCACACTCACAATCGATTCCGTCACGTTAGTTGTAGTTGACATTACTACAGCTTTTATTGCACTAGTTCGTTGCGTAGTCCCAATAAAGCTGGATAGATGGCGCTATCTAAACTCATTTTATTTTATATGAAAGTCTTAATACCTTTTTTATGGAAGGGAGATCATCAAAAACTTCCGCCACTCTGGGCGGAGAGGGGGAGAGGGATGTCAGATTTTTCTGACTCAAAACAACTCGTGTACCTTATGTTCCGAGGCCGCGGTATCTCTTTCGAACAACCCGCAACCCAGGAAATCTTAACACCTGTGTTATCCTGGTAGAAGGCTCCCGTTAATTTCCAACGCGAGCTAAAACGCGGGCAAAAACTAGTGAAAAAAAAGCACTTACTGTTAGGATCAGTGGCTGGTCCGGAGTCGTCGGAGCCTCCCGGTCCGGGGAGCGCGCACAGCGGAGGGGCGAAGCCTGGCTCGCAGTGACAGTGACCTGACGACACAATCATGATGTACCATTTGTTTGACATTTGATGATATTCTCGTTTTCATTCACAGCATAATTAATTCTGTTCTTTGGAAGGAAGTTCCGTTCCAAAAATTAAAACGACACTTCTTGCTTAAGACCAAAAGTTGTAACGACACTTTTTGCTTAAAACCAAAAGTTGTAACGACACTTTTTGCTATAGTTGTAAACCGTGCAGCGTGCGCGTGTGTCTTTGTCTGTATCTCTCTCTTTCTCTCTCATAGAAAGCAAGACAGTTATTTTCGTTTCGTCTTTCTATTTCGCATTGAATAGTGTGGTGTCGCGACGATTATTTTTGTTGAGTGTATACAGGTTTTTTGTACATAATAAATAATAACTTCGTTCCATCCGGATGTCCCTTGACACTTCTCAAGTTTTTCTTTTCTACAAACTTACTCAGGTGTTTGTGATTTGAGCAAAAACTGCGCCAAAGAATTCCTTACCTGCAGAATTACAGACGCCATGTCCGGAGCAGTTCGATGGGCAGACAGACGACTCCAATCTGGCTATAGTTTCTCTCACCGCTGATACTGGTACGCATTTTTGTTTTAAACACATCTGTGGAGCAAAAGTAACATTTACAGGAACCATTTTGCGGTTATTATGTTTCTAATTATTAATCCCACGATTTTTTTCAACAAACAGCAATCCCTTTTATGTGATTTATGATAAAGGGATTTAAAAAAATAACTAGTCGGCCATCTTTTGCAGTCCGCATTTTTTTTTTAATAAAACTTTGCCCCACACTAGCAATTTCTACTCTATGGTTCACTAGCAGTTTACAATCATTTAAACTCACATACATAAACAGCCAGACCCGAAACAACTACCTGTAGGCCATACAAATGCGCGAGAATCGAACCCGCGACACGTAGCGCAGCAGTCGATCGCTAGCAGTCGATCGCTCAGCCACTGCACCAGCCGTGTCGGCATTATTTAAGAGTTCGCCTTATGGAATTTAGAATGATGTCATTTAATTAACCATGCATTGTGTACTCAATTAAACACGTATGTAAAATGTTATTGTATGCTCATGATCGCAATTATGTGACAACAGCCATAATATATATATTTATATTTTTTTTTTTTTTGACAACTCACATACATACATATTATAGACAAATCACACCCAGACACAGAACAAACAATCATGCTCATCACACAAAGTTTGTCCTGGGTGGGAATCGAACCCACGACCTCCGGCTCAGCAGTCAGAGCCACTAACCACTAGACCAACAGGCCCGTCAAGACCAAGACCGAGACTTGTATCGATATTACAATTTTTTTATGTTTTTTTTTAGGGCTGGTTCCATTAAAACTTCCCCCGCTCTGGGCGGAGCGGGGGCGAGTGTCAGAATTTATTGACTAAAACCCATCCATGTTCCTTCTTTTGTTTTTGTGTTTCGGGACCACAGCATCTCTTTAGAACAACCCGCAACCCCGGCAGGTTTTAATAAAGCTTAAGAATTAAATATTTCGTGATAAAAATACATACCATTTCGTCGCCACACTTAGCTCCGTCCGGCACCAAGCCGGGGTCCACATCGCTCAGCCCCAAATCTATGATGGCCGTCCGACATGGTATGATTGTACCTGCACAAAACACATTTATAAAATACTTGTATTTAGGCGTATCTAGTCAGACTAGTAATGAAGTGATCCGACAGAGAAGCTGAGTTGTCGCCATTGCTCACAGAATAAATAAGCTGAAGTGGTTGTGTGCCCGCCATACTAGCTGTATAACCGATCACCGTTGGGGTACACGTGCTTGCGAGTAGAGGGCGGGGGGGGGGGCAGGTTGGTAAAGCAAAGGGATGGCAACGACTAGATGAGAGTTGCCGTGAATGGCGTTTATTCGCGTGCGTGTGAAGAGGCCTATGACCAACAGTGAAAGAAAGAAAGTAATGTGCCTTTGTTCAGCTTTATAAAAAAAAACTTTTTTGTATAAAACCGGCTTCCAAAGAAACATGAAACTAAAACACCTTAAAATTAAACTAAATAAAACGATTAATGCCCAAAGGGCTTGAGCTCAGCATAAAACCAGATGGCAACAAAGACAATAGCGTACCCATTAATAAGAAATGATAAAGGTGATAGATATTGTATCACGTCATTAATGATGATGAGACTAAAAGCTGAGCTTGAAGGAAAGTCAAGCGATATGAAGCTGTTCCTGTAACCGGCCTATTGCTTACTCATTATTAAAATTAATCAAATTATGGTTTGAACTCTTAACTTTTTTTATTTATTTATATATTTATCCTCCTTACAGACAATACCCACTAATTAACTTTTAATTATTGTTTTTTTTTATGTTTTCTAGTTTATAAGTTTTTGTATTTTTTTTAATTAGATGGCACCACCACGTGAACCAATTTAATAAACAAGCGCTAATCCCGCCGACAAACTGTTATGCGGTTTGGCAGGTTTACTAAATGTACAACAACTTTGGTCCAAAAATAAATGATTTATTTATTTAAGGCCTTAATTAACCTAATGCGACAGTGAAGCTATCAAATAATAAAAATACATTTAAAAAATAAAACACTACATCGAATCTCTTAATTTCTAAGTACCTAATTATAAACAAAGAAATTTAAATTTAATGTTAATGTATTCTATTTGTTGCCTTATAATAGTTTATTTTTTATTATATTTACTACATTTATTTGTGCCATTGTAATTAGAATATTTGTACGCCGCTGACGGCAAGACATAGCGTTCATTTTATTATGTAATATTGACATGATCTGTACCCGTGTTTGGTTTACTTATGTTCTACAAATAAAATTATTTAAATTTTGTCCTTGTTCTTATGTTCTACAAATAAAATCATTTGTTTTTTTTTTTTTGGGAAAGGTATCTCTTTTCGCTTGACTTGATTGCCATACCGTTGTTGTTGATGAAGACCGCGGACAGTCTGGCAACAGACTCCATGCCGAACTCGAGCCGTTCATTCAGATGTCTGCACTGCAGTGTACCGCACATCGCGTCTTGTGTAGCGCAGGGCTTGTAGAATTGGTTCAGACGATCATAGCCGCAATTGCCGCTTCTGTAGAATTGATATTCGTTTAGTATGCATTACATTTAATATCACGCCTGCATCTCTTAAGCGTTAGACACAAGTGTACCTAATAGTACACCTATATCGCGCCAGTTATGTTAAAATCTCATGTAAGAGGCGAGCTTTCCCTCCATGGTTGCTACTGAAAAATTCCAGAAGCAAAATCCAATAACAATTTACTAGACCCGGGGACCCAGGCCCTCACGCTTAGCAGTCGCGATTTTGATCATTAAACCAGCGAGGCAGTCAACTATAAGTATTTGTAGTTAGTATCATCTGCCTACCCTCTTCCCAAATTTATTGTCGGCTATATAAGTCGGCTTCAAATCCTAATGAACGCCGCTGAATACCAGTATTCTACATTAAGCGACTGCCTATTAAACCTCCACAACCCCGTTACCATTTCAATTACAAGAATAACAGCATCATCATCATTTTCCTGCCCTTGCCCCATTCTATTTGGAGTCGGCGCAACACGTTTTCTTCTTCCATTCTCCCCTATCAGACGTCACAGCATCATTTACTTCTTTCTCCTTCATATCATTCCTTACACAATCCATCCATCCTTTATTTGGCCTTCCTCTCGCTCTCCGTCCATCAACATAGAAGAATAACAGCATACAACTTACTAATAGGGTGACACAATGGGCGGTCTTTGCTAAAAGCGGTACCACGTCTCCAGTCTAACCAAGGATTGTCTTATCATGTCTGGAGACGTGGTACTTTGGTGGTAGTGTATTTTAAACTTTAGTAGACGTTTAATACTGACTTGTTTCCTTTAACATTAGTGCTGACATAGCACTTATCGTGTGAGCTCTCCCCGGTGGTCCCCCACAGGAGCCGGCACTGGTCCGTGTGCGAACGACACGAGCCCTTCACGCAGTACGCTTTCTGTGGACGGGAATAAAGGAATATGAACCTTGTTATTTACATGGTAAAGTATCTTATAAGTTCAAAAGATAGCCAAGTTCAATCAGATAAAAAACGCTCTAATTGTGGAGGTGTATAGTGGTCGAATTTTTCTGACTTATTTTGTTAAGTTTGTAGAGGTGTATGGATAAGAGTTCTTGTTTTTGGGGTTCCGCACATCAAAAGAAAAAAAAACAGATCCCTTGTTGGATCAGTTTGTTGTCTGTTTCAATCCCAGGATCGCGTGGAGGTATCAAGTTGAAATCAGTCAAAAACTCTCGGTGCATAAGTCCGACTCACTCTTAGCCGGTTATTTGAACTTTGTCCCAGGTTTTTTTTTATCTTACCATATCATATTAAAGATTAGTTCATCTGACTCTTAAAACACAGACACAAGGTTTAAATTACAATATTAGACGAGCGCAATTAAAAACATCTTTGACAGAAGTGATCACTTTGGGTACTTATATCACACACCTAGATCTAAACTGAGACAACTCAAAAAAGGTAATTATTCAGGAACAGAAAAAAATACGCATTACTCTTTGTATGGGAAGCTATGAACGTTAAATTTATTTTAGATTTTAGATAGGTCGTCAAATGTCACTTTATCGGAATGGTGTTAGTTAGATAGTTGCTTTAATCACAGAACATTCGAATAGAAGGATAACTAAAAAACCTTGATTTTAGAGTTGTCCCAGTTTGGATGTAAATGTACGATATTAATAATACAGACCTCTCCATCCTTCCCACAATGCGTGGTGTCCATCTTGTAGAAGTCATCGGGACAGTACTCGGAGTGTCCCGTGCAGTACTCCGGCAGGTCACACTCGCGGTCCGCCGACCGACACACGGTGCCCGCTGATTTAGGACGACACGTCTGAAAAAAGAAATCGTTTATAAAAATATTACATTACAAAAAATCGCAAAGTTAGGGTATACATTTTCCGGGGTTGCGGGTTGTTCGAAAGAGATACCGCGGCCCCGGAACGTAAAGGGCAATAGAAGGAACATGGGTGGGTTTTAGTCAGTACAAGTTATTTGATGATTTACAACCCCAAAAAAAAAGGGTATACATTTTTATTTTGCTGGTAACTTTATTTCATAGTCAATGTGAATTTAATTAAGAAAATATAGGTATTGATAACGTATATTTATTATTTTCATTAGTATGTAAGTTTTCTATATTGATAACTTTATGTTTATTTAAGTTAGTGCTTAGTTGTTATCTTTACACACTGTGTCTACGTGTTTGTTTTTTCCATCTGTTCTATCGCAGGTCTGCTGGAAGAGATTTCTTTATGAAATAACCAGTACCTTTGTGCTCTTTTTTCCTTATATACTTTTTTTATATAATGTTTTGTGTGTACATAAATAAATAAATACCTGTAAATCGCAGCACATTCCCGCCCCGCAGGTGGCGTTGGGTCGCAGCATGCAGGTGTGCGGGTCGCAGCACGCGCGGCACGGGCTGTACGCGCGCGGGTCGGCCATCGTGCCGCAGTCGCACTGTTCGCCCGGTTCCGTGAAACCGTTGCCACAGGTCGGGGAGTCGAATAGACGTTTTGGTTTGTTTCTGAAAGAAAAATATTCAAAATTACGTCTGTGCAATACGTGTTTTTTCTATAATTGATAATATGCGACATTTTAAGTGCCGCGAGTTTCTGAAAGAAGAATATTCAAAATTACGTCTGTGCAATACGTGTTTTTTCTATAATTGATAATATGCGACATTTTAAGTGCCGCGAGGCACTTCATTCGTAGTCATTCATTATTGCGTCACTGCAACTTGATATGCTCAAGTACTGATTTCTATATGGAATTGTCAGATTTCATTCTGACATTTAAAGTGTTTCTAAGTCATTCAGTCGTCATAAAGTAGTCATATACTCATCAAATATTTGCATTTACAAAAAAACACTATAGGAACTAGTGGGATGAGATTGGATGGGTCACGTGAGCTGCATACATAACGACCGCTGGGCAGGCAGATCTCAATGATTTAGGTGCCTGAGGATGAAAACCACGGTAAAAGTGAAACTTTCTTTCACATTATAGACAATTTGACGTCCCTACTCCGCGGCCGACCGTCACGCGACATGCAACACACAGACGAAAAAGTTTGAGACGATGTAATAAAAGTTTCACTTTAAAAGTACCGAAAGGCCGGTTTAGAAAGAGCCGGCGAGACGTTCTGGACGCGAATTTCGAACCTGCGACACCTGAAACCAGCCTTCCGGGTGGCGCAGGAGAAGAATACCAGGAAGGTTATTGGGGGAATCGTTTGCTCTGCAGTGGGACATATGGGCTAAACCAAACGAAAAAAAAAAACTAGTAGTCTTTAGAATAATTTCAGAATTACCCTAAGAAAGTTTCCCCAACCCCATTATTTTTTAATTTATAAAGCAAGGGTTTTTCGTAACCTTTGCAACACTTGTGTTAGGGCCTCAGAACGCCTCCTGCTACGGTCCTAATTCTCTTCTAATTTCGATATCCATAGTGTAAATAAGAACTCACCTCAAACAATAATCCATTCCCCTCTCAAAAGCCAGCGCCAAAGAGTTCAGACTACAAGAAGACCAATGTATCGGCGTCACTGCAGTACTAGACGGACTCATGATGCACTTAGCGTCAGGACATTCACACAGGTCATCCGTGTCGTGTTCCATGCCAAAGTTATGGCCCATCTCGTGGGCTATAGTGGTCGCCACTAGGCCAATCACTTCGGAATGGTTCGTTGCAACTCCGCCAGAGAATTCGTAGGTACAGATGGGGCCTTTTAAAGCTTTGCCGACGACACCGTCGTTGAATTTTTGACGGCTGTAAAGGAAGAGGATTTACACTTAATATCATAATATCAAGCCTGTTATTCCCAAAAGGTTTAACATTTCGTCAGTCATGTTTAAGTCCCATTTTTATACTTTTCCCCACTCTTGGAATTTCTCCTGTATCGTGGGTGCGTTTACAATCATTTAAACTCACATACACAAACAGCCAGACCAGAAACAACTATTTGTAGGCCATACAAATGTTTGTTCCGTGCGGGGATCGAACCCGCGACACGCAGAGCAGCAGTCGATCGCTCAGCCACTGCGCCAACCGTGCCGTCAGTTGAATATGGGATGGGGGCAAGCCTATGGCAATGTCATCAAAGTGGACGCAAACACAAAGCTCCGTGGCTGTTTTTGATTTTTTTTTTTATGGAAAAACCCTATAACACTAATAACTAGAAGGCATTAAGTCCACCTTTGTACAATTTTTATTTGTGCATAAAGTTTTAATAAATAAATAAAAACACTACCCGGGAATTTCGAGCCCCGGGCCTTTTGCTCCGGTAGTCAAGCTTTCGACAACTACACCAGCAAGGCTGTCATAAAAAAAAATAGTTTATGATGAAGTTATTGGCTGGCAAACAAAAAAGCAGTCCATTTAATCTACTAGTCACCGTCGCCTACAGATGTCTAGTTTGTATCCCATGTGAGAAATGTCTTCGATACAATTTGTGTATTGTTCATCATCACCTTCTCAGCCTTTTCGTAAAATTGTTGGGGTCGGCTTCCAATCTAACCGGATGCAGCTGAACACCAGTATTTTACATAGAGCCTATCTGAGTTGCCTATCTGACCTCCACGACCCACTTAGTACTGGGTAATACTATACCCCTTGGTAAGACTGGATGTCAGACTTTCGGGACTTTTACCTATTTCATGTATTGTTATGCCTATTTAAAGGCTCGTGGTGGTTGTTTTACTAGAACTACAAAACCAGTTTATGGCATTGTACTGATAGAAAAAGACATCAATTAATATTCAGCACAACAACAGACTGCCTTTTTCAGGTATCCAGCAAGCTTACGTGTACATGTGGCTCTATAAGGTCAAAAAGATCCTTCGCTTTGTTATACAAACTCTATGGATAGACGTTTATTAAAAAAAAAACAGATCGTTTTATTAAAATAAACTCACGTTAGCAACTGCGCATTATCATTAGGTATATCCTTCACGAGAACAGATTTCCTGTATCCCAGGAAGTTGTTCAGCGTCCTGTCTCCGTTCTCTTCTAGAATGATCTCGTCAGTTTCCGTCCACACCACCACACCGACTAACGCTATGAAGATGTTTAAAGGGGAGTATACCTGAAAATGTAGAAAACATTTTAGTGAATATTTTATTAACTTCAAAAAACGCAACATCATTTTTATTGTATTTACTAACAAGCTTATGCCCGCGGCTTCGCTCGCGTCAAATTCAGGGTTACACAGTTCCCCTTTACCTGATTTGCAGGTACCTGTAGTTTTTGCCCTTGCGCCTTACCCTTTCTAGGTATCGGTTATCATCGATTAACTTCCCTAGCTCTGACTAAAGCAATCCATGTTATTTTATGACCTTTGTGTTCCAGAGTCGTGGTATGTTTTTCGAACAACCCACAACCGCGGCACGCAGTGTCCTTAGCAGGCCACTCTGCTTTGCTGACATCTCTTTGAGACGCGCGTGGAACACCAACGCACCGTAGACATGGCCTTTCGTCACTAGACGAACGCGCAGAACCGTGCCTACGGTGGCCGGAAATCTCCCGATTACCGCGGGCAAAAGAGAAAGAGATAGGGAGAGAGAGAGATTTAGAGTCTATGACCAGTAAAACTTACAGAATTAATAATATTAGCGACATCCTTCATCTGTCGGTAGACAGTCTTTATTTGCGCGCCGTTCGCCTGGAACTCGCGGTTGTCAGCTACCAGCACTAGTTCCACGTAACGAGACAACTTGTTCGCGTTGTAGGGGCCCCGGACTTCAGTGTCGGATGGGGCGTATCGTTTGTACTGAAACACAGGAAAAAACATTTGTAAAATACAATTATTCTAGTACGTGGGTCATTCTCAGTGGTTACAATGGCTGGGTTATCACATCACGTCAATGGCAACATCATCACATTTCAAATTCATAATATTCAAATCCATTTATTGTTTGTTACAGGTGAAATATAAGTTCTTGTGATTATTGCAAATAGGCTCGTTGTAACATACCTTTAAGGTGTACAATATAATGCGTGTTTCATTATTCATTTTCCATTAAAATCATAATTATATCATCCGAAATCAACGTCCATCATTCACCATCATCATGCATTAATATTAGTTGCTAATACACAAAGTTTTACAAATTAAATAATAGATTGATTTCATACAAATTAAAATATTGAATCAAACTACTACTAGACCAAAGAGGCTGGCCTCATCACGCCAAATCCTATATAGAATTCTTGAAAGATGCAACTCCTACAATCGTTAATTAGACAGACACCTTACGACACACTTAATTAACTTTAATTATGGTTAAAGAGTTCAATTGAACTTTAACTTTAGAACTGAGTGATTCAACCGGGAACTATTTCATATACATACAAGAATATTATAGGTAATTCACTATTGTCATTTTCTCTTTACTAAAGTAATCAATGAAAAACAGTACTAATCAACCCAAGATAAGTTTTATTCATTTTCATTAAATCGTTGCCCCACACTAGGAATTTCTCCTATATCGTGGGTGCGTTTACAAACATTTAAAATCACATACACAAACAGCCAGACCCGGAACAACTATCTGTAGGCCATAGAAATATTTGTTCCGTGCGGGGATCGAACCCGCGACACGCAGCGCAGCAGTCGATCGCTCAGCCACTGCGCCAACCGTGCCATCAAATCATATAGCCCGTATAGATTAACTTAAACCTTACTTAACATAGGCGGACATAATGCCACAAGGCATTCTCTACTAGTCAATATCTAATAATATCTAAGGGAAAAACATTTTGATTTCGAAAACTTAAATACTAATACGAGCTGTGCCCAGCGGTTTTACCCGCTGTTCCTAGAGGTAGTCGTTCTGGCTGTTTGTTTTAAAAGCACCTACGATACATGAGAAATTCCTAGTGTGGGACAAAGTTAAAAAAAAAACAGTTGCACGTTAAACAAAAGGTGTTTACTTACTCGACTGATCCTGCTCCTCTGCCTGTCCTGTTCGCTGTGGTACTTCTGGAAGAGTTCTGGATCGTAGCTCGCGTTGTGCGTAACTCCGCCCACGTAGCCACAGTGGTAGTCGTTGTTCAAGTCCGCATGGTCGTAGATGTAGTGGTTCGATTTGATGTCTGATCCTAGGATAAGAGAGGAACCAGTTACAAGATTGTAATGATGTCCTACTAGCTGCACCTCGTGGTTTTACATGCGTAAACCGGTATTAAAAGTAAGCTTTGTGTTAATCCATGGTATAAGCTATCTACATACCAAATTTCATTCTTATCGGTCCAAAGTTAAAGCGTGAAGGAGTAACAAACATACACATACAAACAAATTTTCGCCTTTATAGTATTAGTGTGATATGAGAGTTTGAATTTGTGGAAAGTGGTAATCGACTCACTGACCGCTACGAGGAACTTGAACAAACATGGCGAAATACGAGTGAATTGAATATATCGAATAGTGTCTTGCACAAAATGTAATTACAGATTTCAATGTAAAACCCAATAACATTAGGAAGATTCAAATAAGAACTACATCCTAAAAGTTTACCTTCAGCAGGCTCGATGTACTTCATTCGCTCTCCATCGAAAACGATGCCCCGGACACCATGACAGGTAGACACCGCCACCCATGAGCCAGGCTTGCCTCTCACCGTCCCTGAGTATTGACATAAGTCTATATCCTGAAACGAGACATGGTGAATTCAGATGTAGCTAAACTTTCAATTTCTGACATTCTATTATGATGACTAAGACTGTACACTCTCGCAAAATACTGACACAGGACACACAACTACAAAAACGCTATATTTGCAATCTCCCACATGCCCTACTTCCAAGCAGTACAGTAACCACAAGGGGCATAAAAGATAATTCTTCTAAAAAAAATACACCTGTTTTGACCAACACTAACAGAATTGCTGGCTGAAAACAAACTGAGCTTTTATTTTGGCATTCACTTTTGTTATGTCTGGTGACAACGTTGTACGGCATTAGCCCAGGTAAACCGAATTTATTGTATAAGTTTAATTCTTCACATAAAGAAGACGAGTTCCCGGATCTTGGGACAGTCAAAATCATAATCATTAGCAGCAGCATTCAACAGTCTACTGTAAGACAACGGCCTCTCCAATCACAGGTCATGAAGAACGATAAGCTAATCCAGCTGTTTCAAGCCACAATGCGGAGATCGTTACTCCAAATAGTCGAAAAGCATTCTTCTCTAGGTTGGTAGATTCGCAGGTTCCACACAAGAAAACATCTCCCAGTCTGCTATTCTAATCGTTATTTAAATTTTCTCATGGCCTTAAAAGCCTCCAAATGTATGGGACACTTTCAAACTCATAAATTGTGTTCAGTCAAGGCTAGTGAGCCTTGACTGAACACAAATTGATGTCGCAAGTTCACAGGCGAACGATTCTTACGGCAACCATGGAAAATGATTATCCACAGGGAAATCATCAAAATAATGACGGTACTAAGCGGTCGTCCGGCGCTTCCGACTGTGTAGTTAACCGCCTTACGAACTATTGTTTTCACCACGACATCGGCTACTTTGCGTGCAAGCGCTATTTTATAACGTGCGTCTAATTTGTGGAAAACTAAACTGTTTTACTTTACTTTCTTTATAGCGCATGGAAAAGAAGACGAATTATGGAACATCTTATTAACTACTGTCATAAGTTAAGGAACGGTTTTGACATTAACACATAGTTGCGACTTTGTCTCGACGATGTCCTTTTTAAAACTCTTATCGCAGTCTACTGCTGGACATAGCCTCTCTCAAGCTACACTACAACACCAGGTCCTCCACCATCCGCATCCAGTCCCAACCACCTTTTTAAGATCCTCTGTTCATGTAGCATCCCCCTCTAAAACCAGAATAAATACCAAATTGTCAGACTCACCTCTTTCGTAGGTTTATATACAACAGTCTTGCCGTTCTTCTGGTACCTAAGTACATGGTTGTCAGTGACTAGGTCGTGGTTCAGTCTGAGGTCCAGCACGTACTCCTGCCCGTCTATAGGAACTGTCACTGTCACCTCTGAATGATGTGCACCGCTCTGGAAACGAATTTTATATTATACTATACACATACATTGTTTCTTAGAAATATTTGGAGATAAAGATCACTACATAAGATCTTGCTAAATGCACAATCGTCATGGCCTAGAGTTAAGTTTCGTTGGGTTGACATCTAGAATTTGACTTCGTTTATTATTAAAACTTGAAACGGGATATTTACCATGTTTGTTCTTTGTTTCGAGTTTCTGATATTTCAGCGATGTTACAAATAACAAACATGGTAACTATCCCGTTTCAAGTTTAAATAATAATATCAGTAACCATGTCAGTTTAAAGACTTAACTACGTTTGTCATGCATTGCCATTGTTTTCCTCGACTTTTAAAAGTTCCACCTTAGATCACAAGCAATGTTTAACAACCTGCATCCTGTCTAAAACGGCGAAATCATTCTCCACCAGACATAAAATAATATTAGTCACCACAAAATAATGGCCTACGATCAAGTAATTTCAATAGAACCGTTAGAAAACAGCAATTTTGCCGTTGGACAGCTACAACTACTGACGGAGGTCGGTAGCGTAGCTAACTTCCGTTCTAAATGGTATTCCGTAGTTTTTTTTTATTGTAATAGTTATTTTGTTCTACGGTGTTACACGCTATGCATGTGCGAAGGTAATGTAAGCCTTCCAATTATGGTAATAGGTACGTTTAGCATTGAGTTTTTAGCTGACACATAGGCTTGCTTTCTGTGCCACATACAGTAAGCAACGATGGTTGAACTGGCATTTCGGGACTGGCACAATTAAAAAAATCTTGGCACAAACTGGGAGATCCCAAGAAACGCTCAGAACTTCAGCATACTGAAATGTGAGTGTGACCTTGAAAGTGCCTTTTTTTTGGGGTGGGAAATCATCAAATAACTGGAGCGGGGGGAGTGTCAGACTTGTACTGACTAAAACCCACCCATGTTCCTTCTATTGCCCTTTACGTTCCGGGGCCCGCGGTATCTCTTTCGAACAATCCGCAACCCCGGGAACCTTAAAAGTGCCTACAATGAACTGAAAAAAAGCAGTGATAGCTTAGTAGTGTTACCGTCGGACTGCCAAGTCTTAGGTCTCGAGCTCGAACCCAAGGCACAACCTCTGATTTCCAGATTCATGTACGTATGGTATAATTATCACTTGCTTCGGTGAGCAAAACATCGTGAGGAAACCAGCATAATGCCTGAGAGACAGGTCCATGGACGGCATTAAAACAGTGAGCAATTTAGGCAATAACCACACGACAAAGAAAGAAAGAGACCGTTATATCGCATATTGTTTTACGAATCTAGTTGCATTCTAAGAGTTCAAAGGTCATCAACTCATGGAACCTTGACTGACATTTGAAAACTTGATGAAGATTACAATGGCACGGCTCCAAATCAATTTGATAATAACTGCATCAATCTAGCAGTAATTAAAATCAAATCTACATACATTTTCACAAACCGAGACCATTGTAAAACTAGAAATAATTTGAAACTAGCCTAGCTGTCAGGTTTTCAAAAATAATGAACGTTTTCAAATCTCTATTAGGAAAGTAGTCCTGCACCTTAGACTTAGAGGACTTAAGTCACTACTGTTGCCACAATGAACGGATGGATACCAAAGAAACAAGAAAGTGCTAAGTCCAAGCTGACGTTTTTCCCCGAATAAGGAGCATACCTCTGTACTATGAGAGAACCTGCCTCCACGCCGAGCCAAGGAGGCAGTAGTGGACGTTTATAATGCATTGGTACACGATCTTATCGGATTCCTGACGATGGTTTCCTTCACCATATTAGAAGCTCAAACTACGGGTCCTTCACTTCGAAGAACGAACCTCTATAAAAGAGTCACTGCCGTCTACCATTTTCAAGGAGAGTTTCCTAATTATATGTTTCATGAGCGTATTTAATGATTTTTAGGCTAAGCAAATCTTTTTTCTATGGGGCTACTTGTATTTAAACTTATGTAGTGTTTCCACTACTAAACCGAACTATCTTGTGGTGACGTCAAATGAATTTAAGGCCCCCGACCAGGGCTAAAAATTTCTTCATAAACGATGACCGCACTGTAAGGGCACGGGGTACGGGCCTCGGCCTATAGCATCATTGAGAGAAAACGAGTAGAAACGGGCTAGGTCGGTTTATGCTAAGCAAATCTTTCAAGTTCACTTAATATAGAAATGTCTGTATTCCTTACCGTGTCTCTCGTCGTTGAGATCTCCCTTTTCGTTCTTCCATGATGTACAATAGGCTGAACTATTCTGTGCTTATTGAAGTCTAAGGCTGGTGATTCTGAAACAATAAGAACATGACGTTAGACCAGTACCAAATTGCCAGGGTTGAAGTTTGGTTCAAATGAGACCGCGGGCCTGGAACACAAAGGAAAAAACAAAGGAACATGATTTTTAGGTAGTATAAGTCTGACATTCCCTTCCACTCCGCTCAGAGTGAGAGGAGTAATTTTATGAATTCTCATCCGAAACAAAATATTTTTTGTTTTTTTATAATACCAACGTCTATATCTAACATAACAAGACCCCTCGGAAAACACGTTTAGTCGTTGATCACAGTCATTAAGGACTTAGGACATTCATTCATTTCTTCTCACCACAGAAGCCTAAATGTCTGGAAAGGCTGGTTATCTTGTTGCTTATTATCTCTACCGAGGGGTATCGTGCTAGCAAGAAACTAGGTTGTAAATGACAGACAGACAGTCGCTTGGACTGAAATACGAGTCGAATGAATCTCTCCGCTACACAATATGAAGGATGTTACTCAATATGAAGTTGTGATGATATGATCACTTATATTGCTTACGGAACTTGAGGAAGTGATCATATTTACCGTTAAGTGTGATTAAAAATGAAGTAACTTTTTAATTATACACAGGTACTTCCCGTTTACCCGCGTCCGAACACGAAGGCAAGATTGGAAGATAGAAACAAAAGGCACAGGAAGCACATTCACTTTGCCAATAAAATAATAAATTAAAAGAATTTTAATTTGCATACGCCATTGTACAGTTACCGCGAAGTCTTTGTTTTAAAACCGTGAAGGAATGGTGGATAATGTTGATTATATGCAGTTTTTCTTTCTAATTTATGCAGTAGGTTACAGTAGTAATTTTTGAGATAATTTCTTCATATTAAATTTAATATAAATACGGAAAACGTGTCACAAGAATAATAGTTTGTATGCATAATAATCAATAATTAAAATGGGGTCAGGTCAGGCAACTATTTTGGCCATTTTATTATGATTTTACTCCATGACATAGTTCATTCCTGATATGTATAAGCATTTCCAGTAGTTGCAGTTACCCAGTAACCCATCTCCATTAGATGTTGGTTAACATATTTTTCTTGCTTTGCCTGCATTAAACATTCATAAACTTTTAATTACCTAGTCTTATATTTTTGTCAATTGTACAACAAAAGTTTTAAATAAATAAAACCACAAAATCTTTATGCAAGCCCACTATTAGTAAGGATGCCCATCCTTACTAATATTATAAAAGCGAAAGTGAATTCGTTTGTTTGTTACCTCTTTACGCCTAAATGGCTAAACTGATTTTGATGAATTTTGGTACAGAGATAGTTGGGACCCTGGAAACATTCTCATCTCAACTCATCTGGCTATTTTTTTTTTTAAAAAAGATAAAAATATAAGGGAGAAAGAGGGAAAAAAAGGGAAAACTTAGCATTGCTATTACAATAAATAAGGCGCAAAGGCAAAAACTACAGGTAGCGGGTACCTGTTAATAAGGAAAAGGGAACTGTGTTACCCCGAATTTAACGCGAGTGAAGCCGCGGGCAAAAGCTAGTTTTATTATACGACCACCACAGATAGCGTTCTATACTGTCTACTTACCCCATTGAAAATAATAGTGGGATTATGAATGTATCACGACAGGTCTCATCAAGTGCACAATGCTGCGCGCGCGCAACGCGCAGGCCAATCACGTGCCAGTCAAAATTGTAGCTAGCTTAGATCAACGACCGGCTTATTACGACGTCAGAAACGGATGAATGGACATGTGCCTGAATGTTAATTTGGTGCAAAAAAAAATGCAATTAATAAAATTAATTACACTGCGGACATACGTAATTTTGGAGTTGTCATATGCAAAATGGCAGTGGTAATTTAGTGTTAGTTTTTTGTCGGTCTGCCGCGGACAGATTACACATGGAACCGTTTTCATCCGGTTTTTTACATAAACAAACTCTCACTTATAATTTTTTTAGACGTTATACTAAAAAGAGAGCAAGTTGTTGATAAACTAGTCTGCTCTCCCACTGCTTTACGGGGACCTCACTCTCCATAAAAAAACGCTGTCTTTCCCTAACGTTGGCCAATCTTTTTGAGGAGTCCAGCTCGTCTCGCCATCTTCGCTTTTGTCTGTCATGATGTCGTTTAGATACAGGTTCCTATATAGTCCATTATACTAATCTTCATCGTCAGTCTCCTGCCATTATCTCTATTTCATGGGTGCCACCACAGCATGTCTTTGCCCGCATACATAACACCACGATTGTAATCTCTGAAGGGCTAGGGAGGAGTGTACTGATAGTACACCCACATTTCGCCAGTTATTTGTTTAATTCCGATGTTATAGGGGGCGAGCCTATTGCCATCAACTGGACACAAATCCAGACTCCGTGGCTGTTACTGAGAAAATTTTAATGGTGGAAGTCAATACACTATGTCAATACAATATATATATGGTAGTAGTCTCGTTGCCGAAACTCTGCTTCAAAAGTTTAAACTACTGCGCAAGAAAGTTACTCCGAAACTAAAACATACAATAATTTATCTTTACTTATAGATTAAAGGAAAACTTTTAACAAGTCTACGGATCCCTTCACTGCGTTATCCTCAATTCCTTCAAAATCTCTTTTCATCGGTCTCCCCAGATACCCAGTCGTGTGCTAAAAAATAAACTACCAAAGCAAGTCGCAACAAAAACGTCGCCAGCGCACCTCGCCGTGCATAGCACAAAGGCACATTGTTGTCGACTAAAATGGTGTCAGTAACACCGTTTAGGCAGTTCTTTGTGGATTTATCGCGTCTCTAAGAAATATTTGAAGTAAAGAAGCTTGTTTTAACGGTGGAAGATAAAGACGTGCTTTTATCCAGACATCGGAGAAAGAATCTAAGAATTTTGTTTCTTATGAATTGACGAAACTGATGAACTTAAACTTGCTTCACTTAGATGTCTCTTGCTTCTTGCAACAGACATCTAAGTGAAGCAAGTTTAAGTTCAGCAGCTGAAGAACTTACTAATGCTATTGGTGCTGGTGGAGTTCCGACATCCGCTTTAAAAGAATCATCGATAAGACGGAGAAGTAAAACTTGAGCAGCAGAAGAAGACATGTGTTATCATAGAACCTGACGTTTCATATTATGTCAAACGTCTTCTTGCTTAGAGGCAAATGAATTACGAAATCGATCAGCATTACCACCATTGCATAGGGCATCTAAATGTTCTTCTTCGTTTTTGTGTTGCTGGGGAGTTTGTCTGGGACTTCTTCTTCCCAGCTAGAATGTGTGTGGATGTGGCGAAATGCGAGCGTTTTGTGGGACTGTCTTTTGTAATTTGATGTTCAAAAAGTGCTGTATCAGCCATGTTGAATGGAAAATGACTTTTGATTTTATTTTATGTACTTATACGTATGGTGAAACAGTGCTAGTGGCTTATGATTATGCCTTAACAACTTTAAAGATACTGTACATTAAATTAATCCAGTTCCATTAAGATCAAGAGCGTAATAATTCGACCGGATGTGACGCCGTCAGAATAAAAATCGACTTGGACACATTAATTATACGTTATTTAGGACTTAGTAAAGAGACTCGAATAATTGTTTCAAAATGGAAGCTATGCTGTAGGGTAACCTTAATATAATTTAGCCTTGAGATCTTAATTATGATATCACACACAACACATATGGAAACTGTAGGTTCCTCGCGATAGAACAAAGACACTGTATCCGTCACGGACGGAGAACCGCGCGTTGGGCTGTAAATATGGGGCTAAACAAATAAGTCCACTGAAAGAGGGCCTAAACTCATCGTTGCTGGGTAGTCAAGTACTCGAAAGAAAATAACAAGGGAATAGGAAGTTTAGTGATTTCAGATTGAACTGTAGAAATAGGCTGTAGCACAAATAAGTCCACTGAAAGAGGGCCTAAACTCATCGTTGCTGGGTAGTCAAGTACTCGAAAGAAAATAACAAGGGAATAGGAAGTTTAGTGATTTCAGATTGAACTGTAGAAATAGGCTGTAGCACTTACCAGCAGCAGATTGTGATTGCTTCAATTTAAATGAGAGAATTAGACAGTTCCGTTCGCGCAAAGTATACAAATATGGGCTGCAGGTTGTTCAAAAGGCATCCCGCGGCCTTGAAACACAAAGGGCTAAAAAAGGAACATGGATGGGTTTTAGTCAGTAAAAGTCTGACATTCCATTTCGCTTCGACCACAGCAGGGGGAAGAGTCATTAGATGATTTCTCATCCGCAAAAAAAGACAGTATGAAGTTCTTTAAAATAACAACGATATTATTACGAGTCAGACTTTGCACTTAATTCGTATAATTATTTACTGTTAGTTGGAATGGCAGTTTGGCCATAAGGTTCTCGGCATTTTCTAGCTCTAGCACACAGTCGTATATTTTAGACGACATTATTGTTGTCACATTTAATAAAGACTAGGCCGCCTATGTCCTAAATGAGCAAATAGCGGAATACCACACGCATTGCGCTCCCGCCGGTTTTGGGCTGGCCCAGTTAGAAGTTATTTATAGAATTCCACAAAACAGCATGATGTATTAACAACATTATTTCCTAGGATGATATGACAATGAAATTGTTGACTTGAAATTGTGTACAAAAAAATTGCTGTTGGAAATTGTTGGGTAAACAATTTGGGTGGCGACAGTCAGAATAATCAGTCCATCTTGGCTGTTGTCAACAAAATTGGTTGTTTTCTTGGAAAAATTGTGACAAAAGAGGTCTTTGACGTTTGTACTGCCCAAAATAAAGTGCAAATTGATAAATTGAACCAAAAGCGTTTCTTTTATTAGCACGTTTTCAGTTATTCACACATTTTAGCACTACGTATTTGGCATTATCAAATATACTAATAACCGATGTTATTGGACTTGTTAATGCTTTTGGGTAAGCCCGAGAAGCAGTGAGGTTTATTACATTATAAATAACAAAAGCAGTCCCTGACAAGTATTAAAACAATACATTTAATAAAGGGCTGCCTTTAGAATACTTAAACCTTCTGTCTGCGGTCTTGATTAGACCTCAGACAGAAAGTTTGACAGGTTTTGTATAGAAACTTAGACATATCTCATTAAAATTTATTAAGCGAACAGTGTGAAACTATGTCTTTATAGAATAACTAGGTGTGCCCAGCGGTTTCACCCGCTGTTCAGGCCACCCTTATCACTTAGGGGTCTAAAAGATAGATAATTGCCGTTTCTCAGACTTATCATAAGAATCGGTCGAGCCGTTTCGGAGGAGTATGGGAACGAAAACATTGTGACACAAAGAATTTTATATATTAGAAGATGATGAGGAGAGGCGACCCCAAATAAAGATGGAATACTTAGAGAGAAAGGAAAAAGAGAAGACAGTATCAAATTCTGAGCGGACATCATCTGGGCACGCTCGAAACCTCCATCGTTTTCTACAAGGAACTTCGAGGTCGCCATCTTTATTTCTGAAGAATCGGCTCTTAGGGTAAACCGTAATAGGTGGTCAATGAAGAGATGATATTAAGAAAATAGATCATACAAGTAACTCTGACGTAAAAAAAACGTTATCTACACCGGGGAGCCAGGTAAGTTATTAATGGAATTATGTTGCAAATATTAGGTCCTTACATATGAAATTGGCGTTTTGTATGGAAGGAACAAAAAGTCGAATATTTTTTAATATAATATATTTAATTAATCAAAGTATGAACCATTGTTTTCAATGCACTTTTGCCATCTTATAGGTAGTTCATTGATCCCTTTACTAAAAAAACCAGTCGGACGGGAATCAATAAAATCTTTGAAGGCGATTTGGACTGCCCCATCGGAGTTGAATTTTTTCCCTTGCAAAAAGTTATCCAAATTGCGAAAAAAATGGTAATCTGTTGGAGCAAGGTCCGGGGAGTACGGAGGATGTCTAAGACATTCCAATTCAAGCTCTTCTAATTTGGTAGCCGTCTGTTGCGCAGTGTGTGGTCTGGCGTTGTCGTGAAGCAGCAGTGGCGTGGAGCGATTGACCAGCCTTGGTTGTTTAGCCGCTAGCTTTTCTATCATGGTTTGTAATTGCTGACAATAGACATCAGCTGTAATAGTCTGGCCAGATTTGAGAAAACTGTAATGAACAATACCGGCACTAGTCCACCAAACGCTTACAAGTAACTTTTTTGGGGTTAATTTTCGCTTGGGGCAGGATTTGGCTGGCTGGCCAGGATCCAACCATTGCGCTGAGCGCTTCCGATTATCGTAAAGAATCCATTTTTCATCACAGGTAATGATTCGGTTTAAAATACCTTCATTGTTGTGCCGGTTCAGTAATGTAACGCAGCAGTCGACGCGCGTTTGCCGGTTTGCTTCAGTCAATTCGTGAGGTACCCACCTTTCAAGCTTTTTAATCTTCCCAATTTGCTTCAAGTGAATTAAAACAGTTTTATCACTAACATCGAAGCCTGCAGCTAACTCGGACGTGGTTTGCGATGGGTCCGCTTCCACAATAGCCTTCAATTCTCCATTATCAACTTGGGTCTCAGGCCGTCCACGGGGCTTGTTCTGCAGGTCGAAATTTCCAGAACGAAAACGTTGGAACCAAAAACGAACTGTGTTTTCTTTTGCAACATGACCGCCATACACATCATTCACCCTTCGAGTCGTTTCCGCAGCACTAGTGCCACGGCGGAACTCGTACTCGTAAATAATGCGATATTTTAAATTTTCCATTTTGTAAAATGAGTGACGCAAACAGAAAAAACAGAAGAAAAAAAACAAATGAATGACGGTCATCGAAGCACAAATACATGAGTAAATAGCTGTACAAATTTGAATTTGGAATTCCTTACCAAAGAGGAGAAATTCGTGATTAAAGTGGCCAGTACGAAAAACGCCAATTTCATATGTAAGGACCTAATAATATGTCTACGGGCTTTTAAAACCTTTACTTTGGAATATTTATTCTAAGAGGATCACAGAAATTCTACAAAACTAACTACACAATTTCCTTGAATTGAAGACTAATTTTTGACCGCGGTTTCATCCGCGTTGAAAGTTGATTTTTTGCATTTATAGTAAGTACCCATCAAAGACTTATATAAGACTAGCTTTTGCCCGCGGCTTCGCTCGCGTTAAATTCGGGGTAACACAGTAAGTTCCCCTTTCCTGATTTGCAGGTACCTACTACCTGTAGTTTTTGCCCTTGCGCCTTATTTATTGTAATAGCAAAGCTAAATTTTCCCTTTTCTTCCCTCTTTCTCCCTAGAAAGAGGGAAGAAAAGGGAATATTTAGCTTTATATGAGGGCATATATACCACTTTAAAAGGCGCCACCTACCAGCATACAAATCTCTTTAGCGTATAGTACTTTTGCTCCAAATCTTTCCCCATTTCGCGGCAAATGCTTTTCCCATAATTTCGGCACACACCCACAATCTTCAGACCGACGTTAAACGAAAGATAAAGGGTGTTCTACATCCTGTTCAACATAAATCTAATGTTATCGCCCGCTGTCACACCTTAACAGATTTACAGAGATTATTACTAAAGTTAACGTGTGAAGCTTTGAGCTTAATGGTATATTAAGTATCTAGTTATAAATCTTGGCATAATATCATGAAGACGCTGCCTCTAGAAGGTACAGGGTTTCTTTTTTCTATTTTTTTTTTGGGTGGGAAATCATCAAATATCTCAGAGAGTGTCAGACTTGTACTGACTATAAACTCACCCATGATCCTTCTATTGCCCATTACGTTCCGGGGCCCCGGTATCTCTTTCGTACAACCCGCAACCCCGGCAAGCGGAGGCCCTGGCAGGCCCCTCTGCTTTGCAACGAATTAGCTAGTATTACTTTAGAGTTCTATGAGGTTTCCATTTTGTCTTAAATCTTATTCCAGTGCAGGAAAGAGATGGAGCCAAACACCCTGACTAGCTCTATCTGCTGCCACGTCTTGGTCAGAAGGGTACTCGAAACTTAAAAGCATTTATTTCAGTTAGACTATTACAGGCAATTTTGAATGTCAAGCAACAAAAGAATGCAGCTACAGTCCCATTCACACTGCATAATAACTTGTGAAAGTACTGTAGTTGTCCATTGCAAAGCGTTGATCTCTATCGTAAGCGTTTATCTCTCTGGAGAAGATTGATACTGATATTTAAATACTTACTTGATACTTAAAACAAAAACTACTTTGAGTAACTTGCGATGTTATTAGCGTCAACAGCTGCGGATAGCGTACTCACTGGATATACGTATTAAAAAAAAAACTTTATAAGGAAAAATAAGTACTTTTATAATAAGGTTATCAACCCTTTGCGTACACAAGACGACACATTAACCTATACAAAACCAGTTTAATACAGATCTCTCAACTACGGATCGTACACCCGTAGATTTTCCGTACGATGGGAGATCTGCGTGTGTCGTCTTGTCTAAGTAATGGGTTCGATGACCTTATAAATGTTACATAAAGCTTCATTGATAATGCCATAAAAAATACTTAAAACTTCAAAAACGTGCGCCTTCAAATATGAAATTCTTAAACGAATTCCAAATCCAAAAGTTACGGCCGAAGAGTAACTGCAAAGTGCAAAAACGCCCCACTGCACTTGCAACTTTAAAACTACGTAACATTAAGTTCAAAATTGAACATCTTACGTTCTAGACTATGCAAATCACAGCCATACAATTCGAAAGTCCTTTAGCTTCATAATCTAATTTGCCGATCCTTGCATATTTGTATGGTGTAAGGGAAAAAGAATCCGTTGAAAACCATTGTAGTTTTTTTTAATAGGTATCTAAATTGAATTTCTATGGACAAACTTTTAAATGAAAGCAATATTTTCCGCATTATGATAAAATCGGCTTGAAGTGCATGCTTTAATATTTTAATTTAATATAATATAAACTAGAATATTATAATTTATACCTGTGAATATTTTATCACCATGTATAATGTATTAATTCTGCATTCCTATTCAAATTATTTTATAATAATTCATAAATGTAGGCATCCATGTTGTTTTGAACTGAACGGAATAATCTCATACATATTCAAATTCTCCAAAGACAAAATAATAACAAACAATATAAAAGGACATAACATCACGTCTGTATGTCTTAGAAAGAAATAAATATAAACCGGCCAAGTGCGAGTCGGACACGCGCACCGAGGATTCCGTACAAACTTACGACATTAACAGCCATATCTCCTGACTGCGTAGACTTAGAGGGTTGATTTTTTCACAGTTCCAAGGGATCACAAACCTGAGTATACCGTTTAACTTCAACTCGATATCTCCACAAGTTTACTAGATAAAGGGTCTTGACAGATAGACGGACAACAAAGTAAACGCAACCCTTATTTATAGGATCGCGTTTATTCCTTTTTAGGTAGGAAACCCTAAAACCAGACCAATAGACACACAAATTTTAGCAGTAATAGACGAGCCGCGAGCTTTTTGCCCGCCTGATACTGACACAATATTAAAGGGCGAGTTCATTAATAACTTGTGTAAATTTTGGCCGAATTTTCTAACCCCAGCTTAATGAGATGTTGTTAGATTTGACTTAACCCCCCATCGCCAACTGCTCGCCTATTATAGTGTAAATACTTAACTTTAATCCTTGCTCGATATATTTAAAACGCAGAATTTGTTTATTATATTAAATTGAATACTTACTATTTAATAATAATCTGTGGGATTTAGCCATACCTTTTTTTGCGGGTGGGAAATCAACAAATAACTTTCCCCGCTCTGGGCGGAGAGGGGGGGAGTGTCAGACTTGTACTGACTAAAACCCACCCATGTTCCTGCTATTGCCCTTTACGTTCCGGGGCCGCGGTATCTCTTTCGAACAACCCGCAAACCCGGCAGTTTAGCCATACCTTAGTGTCTGGAGCATAATGTTTACTTAATTAAACCCGCTGCGGAAAAAATTTATTGTCCTCTGTTCTTTATATTAAAAAGATAATATATTGTTAAACCCGCAGCATCGTCACATCTTATCAAATAACCCCTATGCATATAAAACGTTCAACAATCAACGACTCTTCAAAACGTTTTAAACTAATAAAGTACATAAGCATAGTAGCAACGCCTGCGGTTTTCTTTATAGTATCCAGTATACTTGGGGGTGAACTGTTTGAAAGTTAGCAATAAGTACGTTGCCACACAACACATACACGTCCGGTTCAGCAATATTCTAAATGTTCTCAATGTTATAAATGGGAAAGTAAGTTTGTTTTTACCTGAAATTTTGCATATACCTACGTTGTCAGGTGTACAGAAAGAGACTTTTTATCCTGAAAAGTAGTTTCCGAGAGAAACAACAATAACGTTGTAATGATAATAGATGTCGCCACGTGTCTTTCGAATCATGACTGAATCACTTTATTACAAGCAGTCACAATCTAAATAAAGCGAGCGAGCAAAAGCTTACTTATAAAAGTAGCCACCACGCGACGCAAATATACTTTTTTTCTGGTTAAAACGGAACAACCTTAAATAAGTCAACAACTGTAAAGTGCTCCCTGTAGAGCTATTTTTAAGAATACAGCCTTGATCGTAGCGATGACCAAGACGAGACTCTTTGAAGCTTGACAGCTGCGGCAGCCATAAGCTCGACGCAGTATTCTTATAGAATAGCACGACAGGCAAAGATTTAGTCTCGCAATACAGATTGGTCGGCTTAACCAGTATTGTGCCGAGCCGAACATGATTCATCATCAGTGATGATAAATCCGAAAAAGTGTGCACCACCCCTGCGTTTATTCTATAATCAAATTACATTTTTGTTTACGGAAAACCGTCTGCAACTTGGTCAGACCATAACAGGGCGAACGTTATACACACAAAGACAGAAATACTTGCGTCCCCGTCACCTTCTATGTGCAATCAACATTCTACGCAAGATTGCCATAACATTAGACTGATTTAGCTAACTGGTTGCTGATTATGTAGCCTTTAATGTTCAGTTTTAATAATAAATCTTTATGCTGACAGAAAGACAGACAATCAGCTGGGGTTACGTATTCTTGTCTTCCGAGTGCTTTTATTGGCGATTTAATCAGGAAATAGACAGAAAAAATGCAAGAAACTGTGAGATTCGAGATAATAATGACAAAGGACACTTCAAAAACTGGGAGCAATGGTAGTGGGCGCTTCTTTTTGTGTTAATTATTGCATCATTACTGCTACCAAATTGGTGAATGCTCTTACTTTGAAATGAGGTCCAGTAATGGGAAAGTTACCTAGGCTTATATACCTTGCTCCAAGTCCAAAACGTTGATTCAAGTGTTGTCGAAAGAGATACTGCGGACCCAGAACATAAAGGGCACATGGATGTGTTTTTGTCAGTAAAAGTCTGGCATTTCCCCCCGCTCCGAGGGAAGTTATTTGATGATGTTCCATCCACAAAAAAGAATGAGTTTTGAGAAAGCCAGATAATCTATTATATTATCATACGTTTCTTGTTTATAAGATTGCTAGCTTATGCCCGCGGCTTCGCCCGTATAAAGTTTGTTAATTGTCTCACGGGATCGTACTACTGGGATAAAAAGCATCCTATGTATTAATACAGGTCGTATTTACATCTGTTTGTTCAATTGCATTCAAATTCAAACTATCGCTTATATAATATTCGCATTATAAAAAAGAATTGTCTTGATTGAACTGTCAATCTAATGGCGCTAGCAAAGATTTTGTCAGATTTCTAACCAATGACGATGCTTGGAACAAGCGTCGTCATTGGTTAGAAATCTGACAAAATCTTTTTATATTTTAATCTCATTGGTCTTTAAACTGACATGGTTACTAACATTCATTGTCAAATTGGTACTAAGCTATGGTTACGCCATCTAAAATCAGCTTTATCTAGCCTTCCCCATTCGATGAGAATGACTGGACGTATTGCTCGACAAGACAATTTCAAATACGCTTTTTATTTCTTAACTAGCAATATTTATGTCTCTTTCCTGATTTTATTGGCCAGACATCGCAGTCACTGATCGCATACGAAGGGCAATAAAATTGCAACAAACATCAATAAAATATTAATGTCAAAGACAATTCACTTGGTTTTATTACCGTAAAGTATGTCATGCAAGTTTTCAATGTCTGTTCAAGTAGACAAGTAAACAGTTGGAAAGTTCACTTCAATTTAAAATGTGCCATGATCATTACCCATTTAGAAAAACTTTTAATAAACACAAGCAAGATTTCCTGAATGATTATGGTAATGATCCTGTTTCGGACTCATCTTCTGCCTAGTTTTTTTCCAACTATGTTGGGGTCGGCTTCCAGTCTAACCGGATGCAGCTGCTAATATGTAACATGAAGCGACTGCCTGTTTGATCCCCACAACTCATTTAGTACTGGATAATGCGGTCCCTTTTGTAATTCTTAATTCTCTCTCCTCCTTCGTTCTCGCTGTTCTAGTTCTCACTCCCTCTTCTCATCTCTTTGGGGTCGGCGCAGCTTATTTTCTTCTTCCATATTTCTCTGTTACTCGTTATCTCTTCAGTATTCCTTCTCGCCATATATATAACTAGCTTCCGCCCGCGACTTCGTCCGTGTGGCATAGTTACTTAGGGCTAACGCTAACTTTAGCCCGCGGCGTTATGATCGAAAAAAAATATCTTTCTCTCCCCTTTTCTTCCCTCATTCTCCCTCTTTTCCTATTATTTTTTATCCTATGTCCGTCTCCAGGGTCCCAACTATCTCTGTGCCAAAATGCTTTTATAATATTAGTATGATGTTGCTGATTTTCATTATTCTAGATTAAATACAGGATGTATCGTAGCTAAATCTTTGTTAAACCCATTTCAATAACATCGTACAACTCCTGGGAAGAGATCTATCTATTCTTAGTTAGAAACTTCACGACCCTCTACACTAAATCTATATTTATTTTCAAAATGACAGCCCGTTCCTCGAAAAGCAAAATTAATAACTTATGTTCCGCTACACTTCGGTTTCATGTACTAAATCAAAACAAACATGGCTGAATTTAGTTTGTGAGTTGTACACGAGTTAAATGTTCTTATCTTTGGGTACTGAGATAACCATCCAACTTGCTATACTGGATAAGCATATGAGTGCTTTAAAATATCATTTACAAAGGGCGACATATTGAATGATAAGAAGTTTTATCCAGTTTTTGCAACGTTGATCGAGTGGACGCGGGCGTGGCTGCTGAGCTGGCGAGGTTTTGAGGTCGGGCAAAGCATTATTAGATTTTTCCATCAGGAACTTTCTCAGTAGCAGTTCCGGAGCCTGAATTTCAACTAAACTACGTTTTTTATATGGATGGCTGCGTGCTATAGATGGTCGCGAGTAGTGAGCTGAATGCAGTGCAGCGTTCTGGCGGCCCATCTTCATAGCACATTTTACTCGCCCCGATATATAGCTTAGCATCGTACATTGTCGCAGCATAACTGCATAGCACATCTCTGGCAGAAAAGCATCTTAACGCTTTTGAGGGATGTCAGCAAAACAGAGAGGCCTGCCAGGGCCACTGCCTGTTGGGGTTGCGGGTTGTTCGAAAGAGATACCGCGGAACAAAAAGGGCAATAGAAGGAATATGGATGGGTCAAGTCAGCAAAAGTCTGAAACCCCATTCCGTCCGGAGCGGGGGAAGTTATTTGATGATTACCCATCCGTAAAAAAAAGACTAATGTGAAATTTTTCGATATTCCTACTTCAAACCCCAATGCATAAAAAATGCTGCAGTAATTACAATACATATTTGAAAATTCTGCCTCCACGGGATACTGGCACTAATTCACAAATGCGTTAAGTAATAATTAACATGTTTCGAATTGGCTATCGTAACAAGGATCAACATCAACGCACTTCCGTTGGATGCGTCATTGTTACCGGATACCGCGGAAGACTAAATGTTTGGAGTAGCTATTATGAATACTAAGCTAATATTAAACCTTGCTTAACCTGGCACCTCTGTCACTCTTGACATGTGTCACGGAGTTTTTATATGAAGACTGTAAAAAACTTTTGAGATATGGTGTCTTCGCGTATTAATCCTACATGATAGGATCATTTACAAAATTCCATGTCTGAAAACGGCAACTGAGAATCTGTCTGTTATAAATATTAATAATCACGCCTGAAATTACCGAAGGTTTGGGGAGAAGTGTATCTGGATACCAGTGTACCCATATGCCTAATACACCCACATTTTGTCAGTTATATTTATATCCCATGTAATAGACGGCATCATCAACCATGCGCAAATCTAGACTGTGAAGTTCGTAGCTGATACTGGGAAATTCCTCATAGGATAACCAATGACACAATGTCCACACTGGGAATTAAACCCATAAACCTATTCAAGCTTGTGACTTTGAGAACAGTTTGATAACAATTGTGAATGAGGTATCCAGCTTTGCTCAATTGTCCACAAAACTTTGTGTCTGAAGACGTCAACTAAGAGTATGTTAAGGGAATACGGTAAAGTCCTCCTTTATATGTACGTATACTAGTATTAACATACTGTGTTGATTACGCAAAGCAAAGTGACTTCAGAATAAGACGGTCTGCTTTAGCTGGAAACTGCAGTATTACTAATTCTAAGAAATGTAATATAACTTGTGAGTAATAAAAAATATGTATGAGCGGATGTTTTGCATTATGCAAGTATGACTGTTACCCCATTTCAGTTAAATAGTTACTAATAAATCTAATATTTTTATGGCGAACACTTCTGTCAACAGCTTTCTCCGATTTACCAGTGCAATGCAAATTACGCGGGAAAAGTCGGCCATGACAGTTTCACAGATAACAAATTCCCGCCAGATATAACCAAAGATAATCCCTTAACTCTAGGAAGAAGAAACGATCAATCTTGAACTATGGGCATAGAATGTGAATTGCGGTTTATAAAATTTCTACGATCCATTGATTTTATGAAATAGCTTCTAACTTCCTTTGCAGTTTGCACGTATATCTTCGAATTCTATTTGCCTTAGCCAATTTTATATGAGAACTTTACTTGGAGCGATGGAAAATGTCTGCACGTAAACGCCCACTTCTGAACTTTTCAGCAGAATGGTGAAAAATATTTGAAACGATTGGTAGGTGATGATAAATACTAGAAAGCTCCGGACACAGAGGTGAATAATATTATGTACTTACGTTTAAATATATATACGGACTTATTAGCTTTATTATAAAGGCTTTTGAAAACAATTAAGTAGCGAAACAAACTGTAGTTTGTGTATTTGCGTACCTATGATTTTTTTTTCGAAATTCAGAATTGATACTTGGGCCCATTTCAATGTTGTTATAAATAAATCCTCTGAAAATAATCTAATAATATTACCATTTTTTTTTTCCAAAAAAGCACCGTATCCTTACAAAAGTTTAACAGTTGTCAGAGGAAATACCGGGTCACCCAAACACATTCAAGGGTTATTTTACATAATAATGACATGCAGCGATCCGGAACCCTCCAATGCATTTTGTGACGCGAAACGCTATTGTAAGAGACTTTTGACAGCCAGCCAACCTTAACAGCCTGCAACCAACACACCCAGTACAAACGATTACGAACTTTGCACCTTGGTATTAAAGATTAAGGTGTGCGAAGATGTAACGTTGTTAGGGTGTCGTCCGATAGGTCAGTGACATGCGACTTTTAGAACTCTATTCATGTACGATGCTCTGTAAACAGACTGGCATAGAAACTATGATATAAAAAATACAATCGAGAACTGGAGTAATAAACGGTTCAGTTTAGAAGAAGTTAATGAATCTAATGCCAATCAAGATCGTTAAGCGTAATAAGAGTTTTTTTATGCTGAATAAAGCTATAGAAACAACGTAATTTGATTTTTACACTACAATAATGCTAATTTATTCAAACACAATTATTTATAACTGCACAAGCATAACATTATTCATCGAGCAACGCCCATACCCAAAATATAACGACCATAGAGCTATTCAAACGCAAATAAAACACATCTTTAAAAACAAACAGTATCTATGTTTGGACTATTCATATTTCGAATGCAACACGTGATGCTTTTTTGAAAAACCCGCCCGGCCGGGCGGCCAGTCCCCTTGAAAAAATAAAATATCAAATGCGTTCGCGCCTTTTTACTTTTTTACCACAGAGTATAATAATCAAAACGTTCTTTTTTTACGCGCGATGACGCACGGTCTGTGAACTTCCTTCCATTGTGAGAATATCTCTGGAGCCAGTGCGAGCTTAGCCTAATACGGTAGTCAAAAAAATAAGTGACGACCTATTTATGTCCTGTGCAACTGAACGATGCATCTAAACTCGAATCCTTAAGGAAAATACAAGTTAAAATACGAAGTCGAACTGTATGTTTTATTATTACCTATTACTAGTAAAAAAATAGACACGCGTCATAAAATTTAAATTCACAAAGCGTATACGTTAGAATTTATAATGAACAGCGATAAATTCAAATAATTATTCTAGAAAAACGTTTATCAAATGTTTTTAAACTATTGTGAGACGTTATAACGTTAGTTTATTTAGTAATCGATTTGCAGTTACAACCGTGATTACAGTTTCCTATACCCGTGTTCAAGATAAGGCAATACCACTTACATCATTCTGTCACCGTTCCCATGGTATTGCCATTATCTATGTTTTTGTTTTATATATGATGTATTGCAATAGTTAACTCGCATTTTCCTGTCCTATTGTCCTCAAAATAATTATAATGATATAATTTAAATGGTTATTAAATCCTTACACAATACCTACCTACACTGCTTTACCGCGGATATATGATATTATCGAATATTCTCGTCCCTGCCTTTTAAAGTAGAGGAACATCAATGAAACTGGCCAAACGGTAAAATGACACACCAAGATGAAGGCCAAAATATTGGTCTTGTTAGAAAGGAGACATGTTGCCCCTAATAAATTGGGCTAAGGGCAGGAAAACTGAAAGGAGGATGCGTGTGCTCAAGAAAAATGAAGAATTAAGTTGAGGGAAGCCTTGGCTCAACCACCCACGTTGCAAGCGAAATTTCTGTTGTAGGGTGTAATTTTTTTTAATGTAAATTAGGCGAAAAAAAGTTAAGAGGATGATGATGAACCTTAAATAACTCTAGAAGGAAATCAATGGTTCGCAGTCGCAGTCTTCGCACTTTACCCGCCTACTAGCCTTCATATTTCCTGTCATTTACCTTATAAACACAGTAATACAACCCTGTTATTATCACAGTACAGGTCCCGTGGTACAGGTCGTAATTTACGTAATACGAGAGAAAGTAAACTGACCAACTGGGCGACCTTGCCTCAATTAACGAGTAGCGAAAAAAAATATAAATGTGGTAATAATATTCTACAGTCGAGTTCAATTGTAAATGAAGTTATTATGTAGACTAGAATATTATTAATTTCAGTGTTGTAAAAATTTATGGCTTGGAAATTAGGAGTTATTATAAAAACTTGAATTTATTTGACTGTAAGTTTTTATACATGGTTACGTAAGTTTTACTAGTTGGGATCTCTCAAAATGAATGATGTGAAAGAAAAACGAGTTTCGCCGACCCCAAATAACAAGAGAAAGACAGGAAGATTAGGATGACGAAAATAAAACGAAAAAATCTTACTTAAACATTTGATAAGTTAACAAGAACCAACTCCTTAGACCAAAAAGCTTTGGAATTTGGAAAGATAAAGTAAAGGTAAGCTAAAAAGGTAGCTAGAACAACGCAAAATAATATATTAAAAATGTCTTCGGCTTATTTACAGTTTTGTTTTATGTTCAGAAACACGTAACAAGTACGAGGTCAACAGCTACAACAGACCATAGACGAAATCCGTTTCTGAACGCACATTGCACCTGTCAACCGACCAAATGCAATTTGCGTTCGGATATCACGAGAAGTGTGTGACAACTGGGCGTATTTAATCGATTTGCAATGCTAATTCGACGCGTACGGTTCACGATTTCGCCGGATCGTGCCTTTGCCAGTATTGTTTTAAAAACGACGCTGTTTATTTCAATGTCTTGGTCACGTTTCATAATCGATGAAGATACAATAACTGATGATTAAAGAATTAATATTTAATTTGTGTCTTGCCATTTTCAATAATTTAACGACTATATTAAGTTGCTATCTACTTTATTTATTATCTTTCTTTCTTCTAAGGTTCGCTTGCACCACCTCCCTCTCAAATACAAAATTAATCAGCGTTCTATTTCTGTGTTTCATTCATGTGTACATGAGAAAAACAGAACCATGTTTTAAATACGTGCATTGTATGCTTTGTGGTGCAAGCGAGCTTATGAGGTATTCCGAATTAAATGGAAAAGTGTCGTGAATAGAAATTACATTAGTAAAACACTTTCTACATTTCTCTTATCGCGAACGAATCTGGAGCAGTTGCCAGTGCTGTCACCTGCTGGGATTTATTTATGTTTTTACTTTTATTTATTATAATTGTAACACCAACCTTAGAAGAGTCATGACCGGCAAAAGGTACATTCTTTTACTTTAGAATCAAGAAGGCTTATATTGGCTTTATTGTATTTTATTTCCATAGCAAGTTTAGTCCTTTGTTTACGTCCGCATTTCAAAAATGACACTAAATGCGATCATCACATTAAACCGCGTTTAAGAACTGTTAAATGCCATAACCACGATGTTGTGTTGATTTAGTTCGGTTTTATTTGGTTTTATTTGTGTTCGTATTTTTCATACGCATAGTTCGTTTTAGCTAAAAATACCATTATTTTTTGATAGTCGTACCCTTTGTGGTCGTTTCTTGGCCCTAATAGCGGCAACCTACTTCAAGTTTTACTAAGACATTACATTCGTCATGCCTGAATGAAAAATGAAGGTGATATATTGGTCATCGCATCGATTAGTTCCGTTTCTCTATGTCTAAGTACATTAACATGACTCATTTGTTAGAACGCAACCTTTTTACTTTCGAGATACTGATTTGGTACCATTTTTCCGAGGATCTAGGGTGTTATATCATGTATCGGTTATATCATCTTCTTCTAACAAAAGTCGATGAATAAAGGCTACCTACCAATAAATAGGTCTGATTTCTCAGCCGTCCCAGCTATTAACCTAAATACTGACCTCCTTCCGTGACCAGAGACAACAAATTACGCATTTGGCGCCAAATTCAACGTCAATGTCAACAAGACTATGTAATCATCTAAGTAAATAATTAGTAAAGATGACTATCAACAAGCAATTTACACCTGCTATGATATAAAACACGTTGAGCAATATTTTATGAATGAATGACTCACAGATTTTTCCCGCCATTAGTGACGTTGGTTTTTTTTAACGTATCTGTTGAGATGTGACAAAGGCGTCAGTTTGTAGTCGTTATGTAAGCTAAATACGCTTTGTTATTGAAGATGACCTTCTTGTGTTATGTTTTTAGTTAAACAAGTTGTATTTTAGCATGGGAAGCTGTAAATTATGCAGTTGTTGTCATTTAGTTAATCTTATGACTAACTCATCAAGATATCAATACAATATCAGGTGTTTCTCGTTAGTTTAACTTTCTTTACTTTGGTTTGTAGTCATAAAATGACCTCATAGGTTTTACACAATTACATAGAACATTTATTTATACATATATATAGGTACTTGATAGATCATTAGCATTAAGTACATTAAGACAACATTGACAGGAAAATTGTCGTTTACACTCCAAAAATAAAAATCGGTGATCTCATGAGGAATTTAGGTAGTTGGTCAATTAATGTTACAATAACTCAATTATTTAGTAACAATTGAATAACTTAAGCGTAATTTTCCCTACAGCATATTTAATCCTGACATTGTTCTGACTTATTGCAACAGGTAAATTAATACCAGGAGAGCAGGAAGTCGTGATTCAGTTTTATAATTGAAGTTGACATTAATTAAGTACCTACAGTCCTATAGTTACACAGACAGATGTTGTGAACACCTGCTGGTTTATGATAGCCTAGTACGTAGGAGATACACAACTAAACTATGCCATAGTAAATAAATAATGGCTGATTGATTTTAACATTGAGAGAAAAAACAAGATGGGAATGACAAAAGGTTTTCTTCATACAATGTATGTTTATAAAATCAAATAAGAAAATGGATGAATCATAGAACTCACGACATGAAAGATGTAACCATGATGTTTGTATTGTATAACGGGCTGGTGTCCGCAACTCAACGAAACCGTGATGTTGTAAAAATATTATGATTAAATGGAGCTTCCAGACTTGTACTGACAAAAACCCACCCATGTTCCTTCTACCGCCCTTTATGTTCCGGGGCCGCGGTATCTCTTTCGAACAACCCGTAACCCTGGCAGGCACTCATCAAAGAGGGAACTTACCGCCACTATTGTGGCTTGCCCTAAGTTAATATGCCTTGTGACTGGGACTGTAGCTTTGTTTGTGTTTTTTTGTTTTTTTGACATTCAAAAGTGTCTGTTACGGTATATTTGAAATAATTGCTTTGAAATTGAGTTTGAATGAAGAGAACGACTTGTATGAAACAGCAGAATAATTAAAAGACTAGCTGGCGCCCGCGGCTTCGCCCACATTCTGTAATAGGCGCAACTTTCAAACTACCTCTAATATACTCATTCCTTACTTTATCCATTATTTTTTCCATTCCACCCTGAATTATCACATATTACTATGCTACTTTTATCCCCGGTACTATGTGCCCTAGGGATAAACTTCGACACAGCAACAGCTAGTTTTTCATGAATACTCCTAGATCTCGTCGGGGTCGACGAAGAATATCTTTTTCATCTTCATGCTCCCGCACCATTTTGCGTACTCTTTAGCATTATTTTTGTGGCTTTTAAGCTTAACATCAGTAGCTATGACTCATAGACACCAGACATGTTATAAGTAAATAAGAACAACAATGTATTCCGATTTATCATCAAACGATATTGTAGCATTGTTCTTGTGTTATCAGGGGTTATCAAGCACAGTGTTCCGCATCATTTTATACATTTCATTAACAAAGAAACTAATTATTTTTTATAAATTTACTTGTAATTAGTTTTATCGCAGTTTTTGTAACTCGTATTAATAATTTATGATGGACATTTTTGCTTTTCAACTTTTTGTTTTTAAACTAACTACTAACTTTTTAACGTACCTACCTACTTTTATAAATTGCAAAAAAATGGCACCAATAAGTTAACTTACCTACATAATATCTTGTTTTTCCTATTTTCTTAATCCCATGACTTTTCAAAGTCGTACTTATTCCAGGGTGAAACAGAGATGGCGCTAGACATCCGGTATAGCTCGGTCTCTTTCCCTCACTGAAATAAGTAGTGCTTTAGACTTCGTAGTAGGGTAGCTGGTTACTATCACTTAATATTATAAAAACGAAAGTTTATAAGAGGGTGTGTATGATTGTTACTCCTTCCCGCTCAAACGGCTCTACTGGATTTTTGGATTTGGATGAATTAATTTGGTATGTAGATAGCTTACACCCTGGATTCACAGGTTTTATCTCGGTTTACACAGCACCTAGTTTATAATAACTACAGGTAACAAGTACTGGATCTACCTGCCCAAGGATTATAAGCGGCGAAAGCCGAGAAAAAAAAGAAAAACGAGACTCATCCTACAGATCTTATTTCTCAGTTTAATCTTCATATCTAGACTAGGCCAACATAACTGATAACCTAGTTAAACAAATGAATTTCCTCGGCCCCGTTAAACAAAGCCACCTGTCAACAGTCGATGCACGTCTTTAAAACAAACGCAGGATGAATCAACCAGTTTATGCAGCGGTACTCAACGTTTTTCTAGGCTATATGTAAACGAGCTTAGAGAAGCTTTAGAACCTCTCCATGGATAAAAGATCATGCCAGGGTTGCGGGTTGTTCGAAAGAGGAACACATAAGGCAAAAGAAGGAACATGGATGAGTTTTAGTCGGTACAAGTCTTACACTTCGTCCAGCTCCGCCCAGAGCAGGGGAAATTAATGGATGATTTACAATCCCTTAAAAAAATTAGTAAAAGATATTATTTGATGAATATGTCTTTGTTTCGTGCTACAAGCTGTAGCTATGTTTTTTAATAAGTTTTGTAGACGAAACTTTGATTCACTGACGATCATCCAGAACGCATGTTAAACCACTGATCTCCAAACCAAATACGGTATTATTTCAAAGCAATTTAATAAAAGTCGAAATCCAACCATTTATGTCAATAATTAAGCTATTAAAAAGACACATTTAAATGTCAAACTTTAAAAGGAAATATAAGTCATTCTAGTTGCCCAGTCCACAAGAAACTACCTTTTAGTTTTTATGGAGTAGTACGCGCCATTTTTGGAACAGTTTATACGGATATGATCATAATCATCTGCCTAGCCTTTTCCCAATGCTGAAGTCGGCTTTCAGTCTAACCGGATGCAACTGAATACCAATATATTGGCCGCTCCTGTAATTTTGTTCTTTCCTACTCCGCACTAGGAATTTCTCCTGTATCGTGGGTGCGTTTACAAACATTTTAATTCACGTACACAAACAGCCAGACCTGGAACAACTACCTGTTGGCCATACAAATGTTTGTTCCGTGCGAGAATCGAACCCGCGACACGCAGCGCAGCAGTCAATCGCTCAACCACTGCGCCAACCGTGCCGTCAATATTAGCAATGAATGTACAGTCACGGAGATTGACATGTACACTTAACACGCTTTTGAATTTTGGTATGTGTATACTTGTTATTGCTCGAGACTGTACAAGTGTACATCTAGCAACAAAAGTCAAGCGTCAGTTTGAGTATCACTGAGCTAATGAATCAATGGAGATCACAGGATGTGCGTAGGCGGCGGCGGCGCTAACAATCAACGCGGTGGCGTTTCGAAAGACATGTTTCATTGAGGTCTAGCATTTGCGAAATTACCTAGTATCCAGATATTTATCTTCACGCTCTGGTTCTTACCAGAATTCGTTGTGCGTTTTAGATCAATGTTAGATTAGTTTTTTTTGTTTCTGGGCTGAGAGGAATGTTCACTGTACAGTTTACCAAATGTTATACCAAATATTATTGTTATTTATTCCTAAAAAACCCTTGCTTTTCCCAGACACCTAATATTAATGTTACGCGTCAGTCCTGTAGTTCACAAAAGAGTAGGTAGGAGATGTCTGTACGGCGCCCACATGTCGCCAATGACATCACATCGTCAACTGCTATATTAATCTCTATTGCATCTTCTTTTATTTAATTTTTGCCTTCTCGCTTTGTTAGCCAAGGACTTGCTACTGTTTATTCATTAATCATTCACTGAATAATTAATCGTGTCAACATTCTACACCAAAAGACATCTTATTAACGTGGTTACGATGAGCTGATTGCATTGAAATTCGCCCTAAAGCTATGTATTTTGTTTGGACTTAATTCTGGCTTGCGAAATTCGCATTATCAACCCACTAAAGGGAAAGCTGGTTGCAAAAACAGTTACCTTCGAAATTGAAACGTAGAATGAATGAGTACAAGCCTTTGTATTGGGTCGAATCGATTCAGTAGTACGCTATCGGAGAGAAAAAATCTAGGCAATGGAAGTAGGTGGCTGATAGTAAATGTTTTCGGTGACCGGGTGTTTATTTTCTTAACCGATTTTGGTACAGAACCTGTTCTTTTCTTGAAGATTTTGCTTTCTAGAAATGGCAAATAGACAAAAGTGTATGAAAAACCGAAAAATAGGAAACATGAAATACGTTAACCATATAATTAACCGTTCATGCATGGTATGGTCAAAACCAGCCCCCAAAACTAGCTGTCATATACCTAGAAGAAAGGAAGATCCTCATTATATTACAACAAGACAGAACTAATCAAAGTAACCACTCTCTAAAGATACTCAAATCTAATGACAGTAACTAACCACTTATCTTGCTAAGCCGGTCTACACAGTTGTTTCCCATGCAACCGTGACAAGTGTGTGTAATCAACTTTATCGAGAAAACAAGCCCATACAACGATACTCGAGAAGACGAGACTGTTTGATTCAAAGCCACTTTTAACTGTAACTACATCGCAAATGCAACTAATTGTGGACAGGCATTAAGCTCTGTATGACTATACACGCAATGGCTTAACCAAACCAATTCTTCCACAAAGATAATAAGGTTGATTTTGTACCGAGTCGGAGAGTAGATATGACGTTCTGTCAATTGCAAGTCAGTAGTGAGTCAGCGTTCAATATGACTAGACGTAAGTTCTTGACCTCCCGTTATTATCCGTGGTTTTCGCTTACGAACAGCTGTTTGAGACAAATACTCTTTAATTATTTTAGACGTGTTGATTATGATTAAGCTGCAAAATGGAGCATTAAGCGCTCATCCTGGCAAGCTGTGGTAGACGGTAGTGCCTAAGATTGTCGCAGGATAAAAGCGGTTCGCATTACATGTAAAGGCCACTCGTTGCCTAGACCGTTTTATGTCCAAATGGGTGGTTGGACCGGTCAACACTACTCGTAAATGGTTTTTCAATATTTCAAAGGTCTCTGGTGTGGATAGAAAACGGAAAGTATATGGTCAAAATTCGTATCGTAGTGATACTTAAAAATAGGCAAGCTTCTATTCGAAACGAGACAGTTTAAAAGATATATTATAAAAGCGAAAGTTTATATGTGTCTGTGTATGTTAGGTACTCCTTCAACCTTTTTTTTATGGGGGCGGGTAATCATCAAATAACTTCCCCCGCTCTAGGCTGAGCGGGGGGGATTGTCAGACTTGTAATGACTAAAACCCACCCATGTTCCTTCCATTGCCCTTTATGATCCGGCTCCTCCACGCTTCAGGCCAATTTGGATGAAATTTGGTATGTAGAGTTTATACCCTGGACTAACATATAGGCTGTTGTGTGTTTTTATCCCAGTCTCATATCAGATTATTGCCATCTACTGCTAACCGCTTTCGTTATCCCGGTCAACGCAGGCACCGCGGCGCCCAGCTAGTCTTACATAATTTCTATGAATCTCTCGAAACCATAATTTAGCTTTGGCTTTAACTATCCAGAATCTTCAAGCTACAACTTTTTAGTTAATCTTGTTATAAAACTCGTATAACTCTGAGAATGTAGAACTATAAAATTATTTAACTGCCATAATCTTTTGAACCAGAATATTTTTTTATAACCTTTTCTATCAATACAGCATTTGTTAGTTCGAATACAGAAAATAACAATGACACTGACCGTTTCAAAGCCTAAATTAAGCCAATTACGGCAGACAGTCGGATTTCTAGGCCAGTTGACCTAAAACCTAGTTAGGTACATGTTTGATAACAGCCACTACGGACAGAACAACTATTTTGATAAGATCGTCGTCTTCGACGTCTCTATTTAAAATATTATTAACATTTAACACCAACGGCACTCATACTTTTGTATTGAGAAACCTAGAACCTGATGGTCTTCGAAACCGCTTTTGAGTACAAAATCTAACTCCTACTTCCTACTAATATTATAAATACGAATGTTTGTGAGGATGGATGTATGGATGTTTGTTACTCTTTCACGTCAAAACGGCTGAATGGATCTTGATGAAATTTGGCACAGAGGTAGATTATAGTTTGGAATAACACATAGGATACTTCTTTTTCGATATCACGCGGGCGAAGCCGCTGGCGCCAGCTATCTTACTAATATTACTCAGATGTTTTTCTCTTACCAACATTTGTATTTCTGTAAGTGACCATAATAAATGCTAGTGTACATTTCTGCACATAGAAATTAGTATTCTTTGTGCATTCAACGAAAACTAGATCTCGCGACTTAAGTGAAACGTTACTATAAGACAGTTCTTGTCTGACTAACATTATTACATATGCGTTTAAGTGCACATAGAAAAACAAGTACAATAAACTAGCCTAGAAGGGCTTTACTAACAAACATATTCATTTTCGCACACGGTACTGGATTCGATCGATTCGAAAGATTTTATCATGAGTAAATCCACAGAGTAAATCAGTAGTAGTAGTCTCACCCTCCATAATAATGTCTAGAACATTATTATCAACGAACGTACAGAAAATATTTGGACCAGGAGCGCATGAAACCCGCAAGTAATATTACTTACGGGTTTCTTACAGCAAGTGAAAAAGGATCGAGATCACTCGAAGGCATGATGTTGAAACAATCAGCATCACATTACATCCTCATTCATTGTCATTTGTTAATTTTGATACCTGCACATTCCACCAAATTTTAAGACCAATCATTTACGGTTCAGGATGTCCGTTTATGGAACGAATTGCCGATATCAGTGAGACAATCTCGATTCTATTCTATCATCAACATAGTGAATGCCCACAGTTGGGAATAACTATAATCCTTTCTGTTTACCAATTTACACGTTCCATTATCCTTATCCGATTTTACCCGCGACGGCAATTTTGTCGTCTGGGGTCATCACTCTAGGGCATAAACTACAGTCTACATATTGAAATCTATATCAGATTGATCTCCCGAGTTCCCTAGTTCTATTACTTTATGGATATTGAACTAAGTAGTAAGCAGTTAAATGATAAAAAATACTCAGTCTTCTGTATCCGGTTTGTAACTTTCAAACAAAGTTTCCAAGCGGACATGACCAGGGAAACTAAAATAACAATTATCCCCAATTTATAAAGCCACGGCCCGCCGCTTCAGGCGAGTCAACTCGGCTTTCACTGATAATTAGCTAAGTACAATACCGAACACACTTTCCTACAATTTTCTATAATGTCCGGCGCACACGATTCTTGTAACATCGAGGAAAATTGCGGTTTTGCGGCAAAGAACTGACTGACTTGTACCCATAGAAACCCAAACAGTGAACATGAATTTAATCCAACAAAAGGAGATCCTGTAGTAGAAAATTCATGCTAATGCATGGAGGTGTTGGACAGAAAAGGACGCACACAGTATCGCTAAGGAGATGTAAAACTTGGGCGAATTTGCATCCTCATTCCCGAAAGTCATTCATCGAAATCCCAACGCCTATACAAGCGATCTTCGAAAGCCAGTGTTTTCTTCGTGTCGTTGGATTAAGGGTCTCGTCCGGAGACAAACTCCAGGTAACCTACCAAATGCAATTTTGACGCGTGTTTGACCATCTCAACATATCATCTGTCATAAAGAAGAAGATAAAGACATGCTACGCCGTCCCCAAATAAATTGGGATAAGAGCAATAGAATCATGAGACCTCATCCATCATCTTCCTGCCCTTGTCCCATGTACCACGTGGTCGGCGCAACACATTTTTTCTTCTTACACATTCTTCCCTGCCAATCGTCACGCTAACATTTACTCCTTTATTCCTTTCACCGTTGATCGTGCGTCTGCGCCTAGCGTTATTATACACTTTCGCAATTAAGATTACTCATGCTTGAATCTAAATGACCGGATAACGTGTCGGAAACGTCTATAATTAGCAGTCTATGTCTAACTATTGTTCCGGGGAATAATATGGCTGAACAACCATTGATTGGCAATTGAAGCACGTTCGTTTAAAACGGCTCCGAGAAACTCGATACTTCGACCAATATGTATATCTGGCCACTGACTTGATAATTATAGGCCGAGTTGTTAAAGCCTCGCCTCTCAATGTACGATGTTGTGGATTCTAATCCATTTATTAAGCCATAGGCAGATCCGACTATCGGCACAATGATCACTGAGTTCATATCCCACATGTCGACAATCTCGCGAGCCAAGTTAATTTACTTGATTAGCTTATCTTTCTCGCCTTTCATAAGGTTCTCGTCATGAAAGCCGAGAATCTCTTTGATCGATCTTCGACCACTAACTATATCACGCTTATTGGCCAAAATAGTACGGTCAGTGATGATGGATTGATCCCAGTACAACGTTATATTGCCATGTTGTCGAACTGGGCCGGACATAATTATATCTATAGTACGGCACTTCCGATTCCACATTACTGTATTTTAGAGCAAGTTGCGATGGATAATCCTGGCTACAAGGTTGTGTCTATGCAAGTCCTCTCCGTTAGCTATCTATTTATAATATTATGTCATGTATTTTCCAAAGTGACTTTATTTTGCATATATTTTCCTCATTAACCTAAAAATAAATGTTATCATCATAATTTACGGCTCATAAGTTATATTTTTGTTTGAATGCGCATTAAATGACGTGTTCAGTAATTTCTCGCATTCAATTTCTATGTTTATCTTATTTTATTTTATTGTATTTGGTGGCTTAAAGCTAAAAATACAATAGTTTAGTAAGGTATATATTTTTTAATAGGTATTGTATTTTCATTTATTATTCACAAAAGAAACACATTAATTTCACCTACTTCAAATTTCTCTGCCATCGTTCTCTTACATATTACTGTTAACAAGGTGCTCGTGCGCCGCCAATCATCTGCCTCGATGGCGCGCGGCGCCTAAATTTCGGTGCCCCAACAATCAAACCACTTCAGCCCATTCAATTAAATCTAATCACGCGACCGACAGATCAACAATACTTACAAATAGTATGACATCCGTATATGGGAACTTGTTATTGACGGCAAAATTCATCATACATCGAAGTTTCTAAATAACTTTGAAAGATTCTAGAGCGAATGAACCGAGCAATGGAAGACTATATTTTGTCTGAACCTGACCGTTCCCAGAATGCCAATGTAATACATTGAAAGGTTTGACCTATTTCGATGGTGTTTTTGTCTTTAAAAGAAGCAATGGCTCATAGTTTCGTTACAATGGACCAATAAGTCTGAAGATGGTAAAGTCGTGACGCTTCACACTAGCCGCACTACCTTCAATAGATTTTAAACATCTGTAAATGATTGGACAATGAACCGGCTGGTTACTGCCGACATTTTGTGAGGAGAGGATTGTTTCGTTGAATCTCATCGTGTAAAACTGTGTCTGGTTAGACTGGAGGCCGAACTGTTGCATATATTTAAATTTGGCGTCTTGTGTAAGACCTCATAGAGAGCTCCACATGTATCTTGTTTATGGTTATGCACTTTTGTTTTACTTCTCTTTGGTTCCGTCCGTGCAATACGCAGTGTTCGAATTTGTAAAACAGTGATTAATTTCTTTCAAATCATCGTTTAATTTATCACAAACCCAAGATAATTGGGGAAAGAAGGCAACAACATTCTCCTGCCCTCATCTCAAAGTATTTGGGGTCTGCGCAGCATGTCTCCTCTATTATTTAACATCCCATCAGACACCTCCTGTCTAACCATATCATCCTACACTAAGTGCACCCATCGTTCCTTTAGTTTTTCTCTACTCTTATAACACTCCAGATTGATTAGCTGATATAAAACTAATTGCTTAACTTAGATAATCAGGCAGTGGCGAAAGAGGCTTAGACTGCCGGGTTGTTAGTTGTTCGAAAGAGATACCGCTGCCCCTGAACATAAGGGCAAAAGAAGGAACATGGATGGGTTTTATTCAGTAAAAGTCTGACCCCCCCATTTGACGAATTCCGATCCGCAAAAAAAAAGCTTGCACTTCACGAAGAGAAGATTTCTATGCCAGTTTTTCTTACCGCACAGCTAATGTATATTATGTTAGGAATCCACAAAAATGTATTGCTCATGAACGAAATTGACAAGTATTATAATTAACAGTGATTTCCCTAAATCTGAAGCTCCCCTATTTGCCCTACTGACTCACCAGGCAGCTAATCAACTTGATTTGTTTAAACATTCCCGTTCGTTATGGTTATTTGTGACGGTAATTAAACCTTGGGTTGACTTCAAACAAAGTCATGTATTATTTAGCTGTAGTATTTTGTCAAGTTTGCCTTTGCAAGATGTGTGTTCTCGATTTCCCTCAAAAAGTTAATATTGGGTCTCTCATCATTTCAGTGGCCTTGTCTCTTTTTACCTAATATTCTAAATTAGATTTTATTCCTTAGGACGACGGTTGGCAAGCAATCAAAAGCAGGGACCAGTTGTAACTCTTTCTAAAAAGATGTCGAGGTTGATATGATTACGATGGGTTCTAATAAACTCTAAAGAAGGATACGGAAGTAAAGTTGATTCAGGAAAGTAATGTAACTAACATAGTTATGTCGTAGAGTAATTGTTATAGACGTAAAAAGGCTATTTCTTCAATTCTGTATTTAAAGCACAACCTTTTACAAAAACAAAATGGAAGATTTTATTATTGCCCTGAACAATTTTCAAGTTCATTCGCAAAAGAATCTGTTAAATATTAGGTCCTTACATATGAAATTGGCGTTTTGTATGGAAGGAACAAAAAGTCGAATATTTTTTAATATAATATATTTAATTAATCAAAGTATGAACCATTGTTTTCAATGCACTTTTGCCATCTTATAGGTAGTTCATTGATCCCTTTACTAAAAAAACCAGTCGGACGGGAATCAATAAAATCTTTGAAGGCGATTTGGACTGCCCCATCGGAGTTGAATTTTTTCCCTTGCAAAAAGTTATCCAAATTGCGAAAAAAATGGTAATCTGTTGGAGCAAGGTCCGGGGAGTACGGAGGATGTCTAAGACATTCCAATTCAAGCTCTTCTAATTTGGTAGCCGTCTGTTGCGCAGTGTGTGGTCTGGCGTTGTCGTGAAGCAGCAGTGGCGTGGAGCGATTGACCAGCCTTGGTTGTTTAGCCGCTAGCTTTTCCATCATGGTTTGTAATTGCTGACAATAGACATCAGCTGTAATAGTCTGGCCAGATTTGAGAAAACTGTAATGAACAATACCGGCACTAGTCCACCAAACGCTTACAAGTAACTTTTTTGGGGTTAATTTTCGCTTGGGGCAGGATTTGGCTGGCTGGCCAGGATCCAACCATTGCGCTGAGCGCTTCCGATTATCGTAAAGAATCCATTTTTCATCACAGGTAATGATTCGGTTTAAAATACCTTCATTGTTGTGCCGGTTCAGTAATGTAACGCAGCAGTCGACGCGCGTTTGCCGGTTTGCTTCAGTCAATTCGTGAGGTACCCACCTTTCAAGCTTTTTAATCTTCCCAATTTGCTTCAAGTGAATTAAAACAGTTTTATCACTAACATCGAAGCCTGCAGCTAACTCGGACGTGGTTTGCGATGGGTCCGCTTCCACAATAGCCTTCAATTCTGCATTATCAACTTGGGTCTCAGGCCGTCCACGGGGCTTGTTCTGCAGGTCGAAATTTCCAGAACGAAAACGTTGGAACCAAAAACGAACTGTGTTTTCTTTTGCAACATGACCGCCATACACATCATTCACCCTTCGAGTCGTTTCCGCAGCACTAGTGCCACGGCGGAACTCGTACTCGTAAATAATGCGATATTTTAAATTTTCCATTTTGTAAAATGAGTGACGCAAACAGAAAAAACAGAAGAAAAAAAACAAATGAATGACGGTCATCGAAGCACAAATACATGAGTAAATAGCTGTACAAATTTGAATTTGGAATTCCTTACCAAAGAGGAGAAATTCGTGATTAAAGTGGCCAGTACGAAAAACGCCAATTTCATATGTAAGGACCTAATATAATCTCATAATTGACGATGAAGACGATATCTTGAATATGGCAGAACAAGATTGACTTTCTCCAAAATTTGCAGCATTACCATCTAGAGTGCAGTCCGTTGCAACACCCAGGCGACCTTTAAGTGTTGTTTAAGCAACGATATATGACTTGGTCCATAAAGTCAAAGTAATTACGCGATTGGCATCTTTAAGTTATTTTGCAGTCTGTCTGAATGCCTAAAGAGGACCCACAAGTTGTTTGCTGACTAAGAATTTTCGAGGAGCTTATTTTAACAATAACAATTGAACGCGATCAGCACATTTAAACCGCACCCTTAAATAAATCCGGGATTGCGGGTTGTTCGAAAGATATACCGCAGCCCCGGAACATAAAGAGCAAAAGAAGTGATGAGTGGGTTTTTGTCAGTACAAGTCTGACAACATCAAGTTATTTGATGATTTCCCATCCGCAAAAAAGGTCACTGGTTATTAGATACGCATTATGACACTTGCTTCATTTGTTCAATTCATCGTAAGATTCAAATGGTCAATAAAAGTCTTGACTCAGTACACTGGTCTTTCTGTTCGAAATTAGACTAACCAAATTAAACTTAAAGATAAAGTGATAAAATCTCTAATAAATATTACTCATCAAACGAGCATTATCTTCGACAACGTAATCGCTTAGCGCCAGATCATGAGATAATATAGTCTAACGTTAGTTCCATAATTAAACAAACAAATGGTGTAATACTATTGTCTTTTGGTGTACCAATGCTGTTTGAAATGATACATCCGTCTTCACCGTCTTCCTCTTAAAAGACCGATTTGTCAATCCGGTAAAGGACTTACCACATTTGTTGATGAAGAGTCGTCTTGAAAAATCTTTATCTTCGTGTGTTGCTAATCTACAATAGAAGCGAACGACCTGACACTTGTGGAGTCATGTAGTCTGAACTTTAGAGGTAAAAGACGTCTTTTTAGGGTCCCGTACAAAGAAAAAATTGGAAACCCTTATCGGATCACTTTTGTTGTCCGTCTGTCTGTCTGTCTGTCAAGACCCTTTATTTCGAGAACGCGTGGTATCGAGTGAAATTAAAACCATATACTCAACTCTGTGGCCCTTTTTTAAAAAAAATAACCCTCTCAAGTCTACGCAGTCAAAAGATACCCTCGGTACGAAGCTCTGACTCGCTCTTGGCCGGTTTTTCTGACCGATTCAAGCCATCATGGTGTGGTCACTTGCTAAGACTGCAATTGAACAGTTAACTTGACTCCACATTACTTAACTGTTACGTGCGCGGTGCATTCTTACCTAACATCCACTGCGGCCGCGAGAATCAATTCACATTGTGTGAAGACTCCGAAGTGATATATTATACTAGAAGATGTTCGCTTTTTCACGGCAAATTAGATGCTAAAGAAAGTTTGAAGACCAGATTGATGGAAAGCGGGTTTAATGGCTATGATCTGCGGTTTGGGTGACCTCGTATTTCTGGAAATCAGATGATTTCCCTTTTGGTTGAAGATGTAGGTAATCTTTAACGCTACATTTACAAAGAAACGGCATTGTGTTGACGACTCAATGGTCATGTTACACAATTTTTCGTTTTTGCATTTAACTTTTTAAAGTGATCGAAGACCAAGCATGATGCATTTCAAATAAGTACACAAGACTTACACGGCAAGAACAAAAAGAGCGAAAGTGTACTTCATTCAAATCAGTTCTAAAAAGAACCAGCAGGATTGATCCATCTGGTATTCAGATGTCCATCCAGATACCGGATCACCATTACGCAATGAATTAAACCACACTAAGAAATTCTATTTAGTCGCAACTAGATCAGAATACTCACATATTCTTTGAGGATTTTTCTGGAGCCTTTTGCCTTTTTTCCTCTCCCAAAATTTCATTTAGAATGCTTTGACTTCAGGCATTAGCATTTCATGGCAATGATAACCTTGGGCGCTACGGTAATGCATTTTCTAGTTAAAGAAGGAATGTTAGCAATCATCATAACTACACGAGTTTGAAAACAAACAACTAAAATTACAGTGAGGCATGAAGCGTGGAGCGTAAACTGGGGTAACTGAAAACAATAGACACAGACAAAATCTAAGCCATTGAATCGTCTAGTCAACTCTTGCAAAGAATACGGGCCAATAACGCGCTGGTTTACGTTAAATTGAGACTTCCTCTTGTCCTAGTCTCGGTAAAACAAGAGACTATCAAGGGCCGAAGTCTACTGCAAAGGGAAGTGCTCAATTTAAAATTAAGCAACGGTTTACCTCTGTCCTTATAGTACTTCTACCAATTAGGAGGACGTCGTTGTGGAATGATGGGACCAGGATGATTACAAGGAATAAGACGAAGCGCCTTTTTTGATTGACAGGTTCAGGACGCTTATCTAAATAGTTAAAGCGCTGAACGCAGAAGTGCCCTGTTTTGCAAGTCGGTCTACCACTCATTCGAAGCTCTTCCTTAGAAATATCAAAATCTTTAAGTATAGAATTTAACAATCGGGCTATAGACAGCGAAATTATGCTGTGCAGCATTGGCAGGTTGCCTGAAGCTCTATTTTTAGTTACCAATATCACAATCCACAATTGAAAACAGTTCACGGTCGGTCGTAGGCCTCATGAAATGAGAAAATGGCAGATCACTTCTGGGCAGATAAACCTAAGATATCAACTGATGGTAGAGAATGTTGCTATTGTAGAATTGGACTTTGATGATATATACTCTCCGATGAACCAGACAACTAATTTGTTGAAAAGGAATGTGAATTTTCGGACCAAAGCATAGAATGTCATCGAAACATCTCTTAACTTTAGATGATTATTATGTTGTATCTATATAAGAATTTATTCTTATATTTTATAAAAAGAATTAGTATTCTTCTTTCTGTTATTGCACCTACTGTGCTTTGTCTCCGCCCTGATACAGTTTTTATTAATACATAAAGTTTAAATTCTCTTTTCGATTTATTTTCTTTCCATAATAGTTTATTTGTCCGCTTATTTGATGCTACATAATGAACCAGTCGGATATTTACAAAATGGCATGTATGTAACTAAATACAATTAAGAATCATCCACTAAGTTGTCTTGGCAACTTAGTATGGGTGCTGGTGTCGCCACACTATTTTATAACTTTCTTTAAATTGTATATGCACTACCATGTGTTTAATGTAATATGTATGTCACCGGAAAATAACAATATCCGTAAGTTTATCAATTTACTAGGAAGTTTATAAACTTTCGTAAGATTCTAAACGGGAGATAAATTGTAATATTTTATGTCGTTACTGGCACTCGCCGGCCGCTGCCGCGGCACCGCTCGCTCCGCTCGGCTCGTGCGTAGGGGGTCACAGTTTTAACCTAACCTAACCTACGCATTTTTTTTACATTCAGGAAGGAATATTTGGTGCACGAAAATGTGGACGTAAAATATTACAATTTATCTCCCGTTTAGAATCTTACGAAAGTTTATAAACTTCCTAGTAAATTGATAAACTTACGGATCATGTTATTTTCCGGTGACATGTACACTTAATGCAAATAAATTATAAATTTCATGAAATAAATAAATACCTTACGATCGAAACAGATGCCCTGGCTCGGAATTTCTATATTTTTACCTACTAAGAAGGACACATATATTTAGGCCCTGACACATTTGTTACTGATTATACAATATCAATCCATATGAAATGCGAGTAGTAGTAGGTAGGTACATTAGTACATTCAATAACTATCCTGTTTTAAAGCATATGATACTAAAACTTCATCTACCAAGCTTAAACTTTTAGACTTTTTCCTGAAGCAACAGCAAAAAAGCTAAATGCAGGTTCAGGGCGCACTAAAACAGGTATTCAGTTAATTAATATAACCAAATGAAAGTACCCGTTCAGTCGTAAAATACTCGTAAATGAAAAGGAAAATGAACATTTCTTAGACATTCTAAGGTATTCCAAGTGAATCATAGGCTGTCAAAAGTGTTTACGCAATTATAGGCCGTATAAACAATCAATTAGAGTTTATATTCCTGCTTGTTTATTGTGAAGAAGTCACTGACCTGGGCAGTTAGGGTTTTCAAGAAGTCTGTGTCATGTCAGAATTGCGCTGCGAGCTGTGAAACGAAGTTTTTGTCTGAGCGCATGTTGAATCTTGAAGTATCTGATTTGTAAAGAAACTGTGTCTCTGTTGGGATAATTTATCATCACCTAAATTGTTTTAAAACCTACATCTACAATAACATTATAAATAAAGTTTGGCTAAACTACTGATCCGTTCCAGATAATTCTTCCACGAATGGGAAACTACATTATCTCCGAATGATAGTCTATATCCACAAAAATATGGCATTTTCCTTATGATTATTTCCGCCCATAACGGAAACTAAGCCGCAGGCAGGCGGGTTGCTGGTTGTACAAAAGAGATACTGCGGCCCCGGTACATAAAGGGCAATAGAAGGAACATGGGTGGGTTTTATTCAGTATAAGTCTGACACTCTCCCCCGCTCCGCCCAGAGCGAGGGAAGTTATTTGATGATTTCCCATCCGCAAAAAAAAATTGTTCCATACGCGAACAAATAAGAATGGGTTCGTCTCCTTTGATTGAACCCCACCAATCAACACAGCTAAAACCACTGTCGTCATGTATTGATACATAGCACTAGTGTCAACTAGACGTCAATCAAAAGTCCTACCGATTGGCTACTCTACTTCGAACAAATCCTGTCAGTGACCGGTCAAGCGCGAGTCAACTTGCGTGACCAGTACCTATAATTTTAAAACAGATTCTGCTTGACAAGTGTCCCGAGAAAATTACTAACGCACCGTGTAAAACCTTTTGAAAATAATGCTTTGCAAAATGACGAGAAAATTACTCACAAAACTATATAGTTTATGGGTTGGAACCTTAAAATACATCGAATAGTCAAATCAGAATTCCTAATTCTGCATGGAATTGTAGCTTCAACTTTATGGTTGCATCGTAATTTAATTTTTGACACAAAAACCGACTTTTAGTCCAACCAAATGCAACTGAGCGCATTACATGGTCTCGAACACGATACGATCGGTAAAACTGACGCAAAAACAGACACGGGGCATAAAACATCCTGGCATCCCCGTTATATGGACTAGTAAACAACGAAACAGACAGTAAAAAGTTTTGATTACAAAGATAATGAAGTTGTAAAGCAGTCTGGTGGGAATTAGCCTAATCTAACTCCGTACAGAGGCACTATTCAGAAGGGTTAAAATAGAAAATGTTATTTTTGAGCTGCTAAAGCCGTTTTATCAGGTACTAGCTTTCGCCCGCGGCTTCGCTCGCGTTAAATTCGGTAGCGCCTTATTGATTTGTAATAGCAACGCTAAGTTTTCCCGTTTCTTCCCTCTTTCTCCCTCATATCCCACTCTTTTAAAAAGAATAATGGCCTATGTCCGTCTCCTGGTTCCCAACTATCTCTGTACCAAAATTCATCAAAATCGGTTTAGCCATTAAAGCGTGAAGAGGTAACAAACAAACAAACAAACTCGCTTTCGCTTTTATAATATTAGTAAGGATAGTCTCAGCCGTTTTTCAAATAGTTTGAGTTATAGGATAATACTGCTGCTAATTTTGATAATACCGTAACAGTTGCATTAGCTGTATTCAGGCTCAATGCGAGATAAACCAGTTGCCCTCATGTCAAACATAGTTCATGTTCACCACTGTAATATCTACCAAACTCCTAAATACAGATGTCAGTGTTGAGATAACTCAATTAATGAACAATGCATCTAATTTCTGCCATGACTTTGTTCCACATAAAATGAACAATTATTGCTGATAAGGCCATGAAACTGCATGCAACCTTCATGAACGGTACATGTCAGTGGCTATCTACATTGACTAAACCCAGGAAGCACTGAAACCTACAGATTTCAGTATAACCTACGCGGATATTCCGAAATAACAACTGTACACAAGTGATAAGGTTTATCAAATGATGCACACCAGGAAAATATGAAGTATATGATTATGTGATGATGAAGCTCCTGTTTCTAATAATAGCCGCACTGATGATCGAAGGTTAAGCTGAGCTTACCAAGCCAAGGTTGATCCGTGCATGGGTGACCATCGAGCATATAATACTTATTGAGCTCCCCCGTGCTTCCGAAAGCACATAAAACCGTTGCTTCCGGCAGTCATTTGTGTAGGTAACTCGAAAGTCTGAAAACCAGTCAATCTTAGCAAGGCGGATAGTGTTCCCCAGTAAATGGGTTGTGGTCCAATAGGCGGTCACTTCATGTGAAATGGTGACTGGTATTTGCTGCATTCGGTTAAGCAACCCTAACAGAAAAATTTGGTAAATGGCTTGGCAGGTTATGTGATTTGCAAAGCATTGTGGGTTTACGCTACACAAATTATTCTTTTTAACGTTATCTTTCTGCTTTACCCGTCTGCTCACAGGCTCTTTGAAAATCACTCGTCATTCATAGCTTGCTGTAGTCGAAGATCGAAGTATGGAAATTTGTTTCTAAGCGTTGCTTTACTTGGTGCGACCATCGTATAGGGCTGCGAGTCCTGGATCACGTGCCTTTCATCTTTCTGCACACCAAAAGTGTTTCCAGGTTCATGGACGATTTAAGTGCGATATGGACGAAGTATTCCATCGCTTTCTAAAGACCGATTATCGCAAGCTTTTGACCTATTCAGAATTCTTTTCATGGCGGCATTCGAACTGTGCTGCACAATTTATTGGTAATTAAATTATGTTTGTTTCAAATGCAAAAGGACGAGGTACAGTGCCGGCACTTCCCGCAAAACGCCAAAGACAACGTCACCTGTCACTCCCAAGTTCAAATTAGCCGTTAAAATTCTGTTATGGCCGCCAGTTTTTGTCGCCACGGAAATTCCGCGAAGAACTCGCGCCTAACCGGTTTTTGTTTATCTGTTAAATGTGTTATTAAAATGCGTATAATTTCGTTGAGAACAGCCAACTGCCACATGTCGTAATTAGGTCAATCCACATTTTTCTATTAGTTAAATAGGTGCAGTATAAAAAATAGAGCAAACATTTTAAGACCACTCCAGCGGATAGAAATTACATTAAATAGCAATTAATACTACCCCGGCAAAAAAATAACAATAAAAAATAAGTCAATGAAATTTAAGAAAGAGCACCTCAGATGGCGTATCTAGTAACAAATACTACTCAACCGTGTAAACACTTCTTTAGTTGAAAGTTGACATACGATATCAGTCACAAATGCGCATCAAAGTGACGCGAACATATCATAAAATCACGCCAGTAATCCACGAAGAGGTGTATAAACGGCAACTAAACCAGACTTCGGAAACCTGGAATTCCTAATAGATAAACCCAAAATAAAGTTCCTATTCACGGTATTTCAATAGAGTCAACTACTAACATTTTCTGGCCAAAATTGTCGTCTAGCACCCAAAACTTTCAGACGATTGTTCCTTGCACAATTGAAAGGACGGAACACTTCGACCAAACTGAGACCTTCGAAAGGCAGCTGCTTCAAAATCTCGCACTAATTTCGACAGTCCATTTAGAAAGATAACGGGTCGGCAGTGTTGCAACTCTCGCATCTGCACATCTTCCGTCTCTTTCGTATCCACGAGGTTCACCGAATACCTTGTTTTGCCCGCAAGTTTGTTTGCTTATTTTTTTAGGATAGCCATGTCATTTGAGAACCTTCGCACCTTTGAATATTTCGTTTTCGGAGCATCTGCGAGATAATTTTTTTTTGTACGTTTAAAGCTTTTTATACTCGACTTATTTAGACTCTTGTTGATATAAGGACAGAAGTTTTCTACCTCTAAAAATATTAAAGGAAGGTAAACAAACATAGCCTTAGAAAAATTATTCGATAAAAATATTAATAAACACATTACTGGTGTTCACGGAAGTCCGAAGTTAATAATTATAAACAAACAATTTATTTCCATCATTCAGCAGAATCGGACTTTAAATAACCGTAACAAAGTTGAACGCATTATAAGTGGATCTTGTTATTTCAATACACACCTGCGCTAATACAATTAACAAAAGCAGGTGTGTCTACATGAGTTTAAGGCTCCGTTTAATTTATATATCTATGTCTCAACCCATGTTAAACTACCTGGGGGACAAATTTAATCCAAATCCGGTCAGTAGTTTTTGCGTGAAAGAGGAACAAACATCCTTCTATCCTCACAAACTTTCGCATTTGTAATAGTAGTAGGATCTTATGAAAATTAGTCATTATTTTGTGTAATACAAAAATGATACCTTTAATTGATGCAAGTCTAGAATGTACTTTCTTTTACCGTAAGTAGGTCCCGCCCAGAACTTGTATGTTCAGTACAAACTATTGGAATTATTGCCACCGTGAATTCATGTAAGCCTGGTAGTTATATCATAAGCAGGTTCTATGCAGAACTTGTATGTGTAGACAAAACTGTTAGAATTAATACCACCGTGAATTCATGCATGCCTGGTAGTATTATCATAAGCAGCTACCCTACCATGACGTCTTAAAACAGAACTTATTCCTGTGAGGGTAAGAGACAGAGCTATACAGGGTGTCTAGCACCATCTCTTTCTCACACAGGAATAAGTACTGCTATAAGATCTCATGGTAACCCTAGGTTCTTACATGCATAGACCAAACTTTAGTACCAAACGTTAGAATAACCTCAGCCTAACTAGTATTAACCAGTTTTATCATCAAAGTCAATCTGATTTTGACAAGTTTAGTATGTCGTAGATGTCAAAATCAACCATTATGCGATCAGTGATCGACCATTCTGACACCATTGTAATAGCAGACTAAGGCCCCTGGCAAGAAATCGCGCTCTCCCACACAAACTTTGCCAGTTTGTTTCACCCCCCCCTAGAGGTTAATTTTTCCAAAATTCCGTCTTAGTAAGAGACCTACATCCTAAAAAGATCCCCCATACAAAATTTGAGACTAGGAGTCTTGTAGTTTTTGAGATTTAAGTCAGTATTTTTTATATAATATATATATGTATATATAAAGAGAGATGGTAAGCAACAACAAGCTCGCAAACTCTTAAGCAAATGCACTTCTTAAACATGGCACCACAGCATGCTCAGACGCGCTACGTGGTTTTAAATTTAGAAATGCTTTCCATCTGACATCTTGGTGTTTCAAAATTAGAATAGTGTTTGACGGTCCCTTTTCTTGACTGCCAATAAGAAATGTGGGCACTAATTTCGAATGTTGCTGGAGTATTAAATATGAATTTTTAACCATAGAGCATTAATGGCTTGAGGAGCTTTTTATCTGGTTTCATTAAACTTTAATGGCTCTTCCATATGTAGGTACTACATATCAACATGGCAACTACTTAAAACATTTTATGCCGACCATATTTATTGGCAGTTACTGAACATTGAGAACATATTAAACTGAACTAAATCACACTTGTTTTGAATTGCTTCTATTTATCATACGTCGAGACAAGGCCAGTTGATAGATTAGTATCTAAAACGTTGCTGTACCATTACCATTCACTTAAGCTGAAAGCTGTAGTAATTAAAATTCGGAGATTAGTTTTTTTTTTTAGTTATCGCTAATCTTAAGCTGGACTTTATAAACTGGTCTTTACAAGCTCAAAGTTGAAGAGAAGTGTTGAAGGATAGGTAGGTGTTTGCAAAGTATTCTTTAAAAAAAAATTGCAAGACCTATTCAGCCCATAATGTTACAACTGCAGAGACATGAGCCTCTATTGTGACATCCACCAAAAAAATAGGTGAATGACGAAATGTCTTCGACATTTTAGGTACTAGGACAATCCGATTTCGTCAACATGAAACCACTGCTGCTGCTTAAAATAGAAAACAAACACAATAAAGGTATCCTAAAATGATAGACAGTAGGGTAGGTTTTACGTAAAAGGTATACTGTCTACTCAGGGTGGAAAGTCACGTAGTAAGAACATAGTATAAAGAAGGGTCTTTATTCTATGGTAAGAACATCATTCTGAATTCCCCGATTCCATTTTCCCCGATAAAACACTAGGAAGTGGTGAAGGCCGGTCGTTTTGGGGGTCCGTCTCATGAAATTACTGAGGTTACAAAATAAATAGTAATGAGTTTTGGTTAGCTTTTAAATCAAAACGAACATCATAGTCAGCGTTATTTTTTTATTTAAAATACATTAAAACAATCGCACATGACGGAAACCCTTTTATAACAAAGCCACTATGCCCTCATTGAAAACTACCAAGTTCAACTTCGACGGCGCTTCGACCACCTTCCGTACAAGTTCTAATAGCTAATAACGTTAATTATTGCAAGAACAGACACGCCATTTTGCTAAAATCCACGTAACTTCGCATACGCGTAATTACGTACTAATACGTTTAACCTCTAATGTTTTAGAAGTGTAAACAAACGTTTGCATTAAAGCCGGAGTAATGGACTATAGTAAAACGGGTTTTAATGCAAAGACTAATCATTTCCAAAGAGTCCTGGTTTGTCCTCCCCCCCAGACTCTTGGCTCAAGCCAGCCCACGCTGCTGAGCCAGTAAATTTAAATCATCTTCCCCATAATGGAACTCAGATCCAGCCTGTCCCTTTGCTGTCGTCCCCCAGCAACGCCCTAAGCCGAGGCTTGTATCCTACTGAGTGCCCTTAGCGTGTAGTCGCTAACCCTAACTGGGGAGTTTACTCTCAAGGCACCCCGCAGAATAGTCTGGTTGAGCAGCCTTATAGGTTGACCTGCGAGTTAATTCAGAATTCGAAATTTAAACACCGAGGGTTTTAAAACGAACCCGATTTTTTTCCAATGAGTCACGCTTTTCATTGTCGTTCACGTTGTAATCGTAATGTTCGTTAAATATTTATTTTCTGGCTTTTGACCTTATGATATCGATTGACCTTTCGTGAACTGGATTTAAAGCTGGCTTGAGAAGAAAAATAATTAAAAGTAAGTCGTGCTAATTGCAATTAATATTTTGCAACTTATTTTAGTTCGAGGATCTTGGTCAACTTGTAAGTAACAAGTCATACCTAGATTAATTTCGTAATTGGGTGAATATACAAAAATTGGGTAACTCAATGTCATCAGCTGATAGATACAAAGTGTTATTATATTTTATTGATATTACATTTAATTTACAAACAATTATAAGTCCTTTATATGGCCACCCAACTTCAGCTCTTTATTTGAAATACAAATTAATAAAAAAATACAATAAATCCTTAAAATGTCAGTCCTTTGGCATGTCACAATCCCTAAAACCAGCAATCAACCGACTATGTAATTAATATTATCATTGATTTAAGAAAACTTTTAAATTCTCTACAATCTGTGATGTACACAGTAATGTATACTGCAACTTTCATAACGTAATATAAACCACTCTATGAAAAAAAAAGAATTAAACTTTGTGTTTATATTTTTTCGTCAGTCTGTTGTGTGTTGTTTAAATTTAAAATTCTCGCCAAATATCACCGACTCAAGATCAAAACCCTGTTTAAATATTAAAGTTGGTAATGAATTTGTTTGTGGACTGCAACATTTCATGGCCACCATTGCTGTACCAGTGCTAGAGTTGAGTTTACGTCGTATTCACGTGCTGATCCAGTCAAAATATCAGTCTTTTGGTAAGTCGTTATTTTCTTGATAAGCTGAGGTGTATTTTGATTTATACATATTTAACTATAATTTGTCAAAATGTAGTTGGTAGATATTCGAAACTACCAAAAAAACATTAGTTCTGATTATAAACTCAAATTAATGTCTTTTTTGTCAGTCCGCTGGCGTCAGTCTTTTGGCAGATATTGTGCCAGAGGACTGACGTGTTTCCACGGTACTGATGTTTTTATTTGTTTTAGAGCACTTTTATGTTAATTGCTACCATGTATAAGCATTTCTGTTTCATATTTCAGTTTATAACATCATGCGGCACGTTCAATACAAATTCACTAGAGAAAATATAGTAGGTAAGAAAAAGAGAGAAACCGAAAAGGCTCGCTTGGCCAGAATTAAAAGTGACCCCATCATATTAGCGGAATACAAAGAAAAACATTATATATTATAACATTAACATTATATATTTAGCAATAAATAGAGTCTTTATCTAAAACCGATGCCATGGTACATTTGAATCAGGGCACACCACAATAGTGGCGGTGCGTCCCCTCTTTGAGGAGTGGCTGGAGAGGCGTCATGGCGTCCTCACCTACCGCCTGACGCAGGTCCTCACCGGACACGGAAATTTCGGGAGGTTCCTGTTCATAATCGGGCGGAAGGAAACGCCCGGTTGTCACCATTGTGTCTCACGCCCGGAGGACACGGTGGAGCACACAGTGGCGGTCTGCCCAGCGCGGGGCGGAGCACCGCCGTGCCCGAGCTAGAGGCGATCGGCGGCAGCGATCTCTTGCGTCCGGCCCTGGTTCAGTCCATGGTCCGGAGCAAGAGGGAATGGGAAGCGGTCACCTCCGCGTGCGAAGCAGTAATGCTAGCCAAGGAGGTGGCCGGGCGTTTGAGGGAGAGAACCTCAAACCTACCCAACCGCCGCGGGAGACGCCCCGGACGTCGGGCGCCTCGAGACGACTCCCGGCCACCGTAGATGCGGGCCTGTGGACGCCCGTCCGTCTATTGACGATAGGCCGTGTCGACGGCGCGCTAGTGTTTCACGCGCGCCTCAACAAAGCAGAGGGGCCTGCCAGGGCCTCCGCCTGCCGGGGTTGCGGGTTGTTCGAAAGAGATACCGCGGCCCCGGAACGTAAAGGGTAATAGAAGGAACATGGGTGGGTTTTAGTCAGTACAAGTCTGACACTCCCCCCTTGCTACGCCCAGAGCCCCCGGATGTTTGATGATGAAGACGGTGAATTAAGAGTTACTTTCGTCAAAATTAGGAACCAGAATGGCACACTGTTTAAATTGAATGAAAGAGATGTGTCAGATGTTCCAGTGGATCAAATAAAAAAAAAACTACCCGTACCCAACCTCATAACAAAAGGGAATAGAGTTATTTACCAATTTATGGAAAAAGATGTTTTCTAATCTTAAATAATTATTTCTAGTTTTTTGGTGCAAAGCTCATTACATTTACTTGATTTATTCATTTATAAATAGGAGAATCAACAGCTTTAAGAAATACGTAAACAATAAATAGAAAAATACATATTGTTATGTAAAATTACCTCAAAATAATACTAAGGCTGTTTAGACGACTAAGATAGTATTTTCTCCGAGTATTAATTATTATTTTTAATTGATTTTATGATTTTAATACCTAAAAAATATGTGCCATTATTAAATCCTAAAAGACTTGTACTAAGTTCTATTAAATTCCATTAAAATTCTTAAGAAATTGTGTTTTTTATCAGTACTATGTCACCCTCGTCAGTCCCCTGGCAGTCAAATTCAGTTTTTTCTAAATATCTCACAATCTACGTAAAAAAGTGACTGGCCCGATTTGGAACAATATATTCATTAGATTAGCTATCAGAAACACCCAATTTTATAGAGATTTGATTTAATAACTGTAGTAAACAAAATATCCTTAAGAGTTACCCAACTTTTGTATAATCACCCAATTAGAGTTTTAAAGTAAGTCATCAGTTGTGAAATCGGTTTTGTAACATCAACCAACATGAGGCATACATAAATGTAACTCTAAAAATCAGATACTCGCCTTTTCATAAATATGAAAAGGCCACTTTCAAGACCAATTTCACCAGTGATCAAAAAGAACGTGATCAGCTCATAAACTGAGTTCAAAACCAGACAAATTCTTGGCGCCAATTTCATACTTCTTAATGCATTTCACAAAAACGGAAAAATAATAAAGGGCTTTTCATAAAAGGGACTCTTCACTCGGACTCCCAAGCTTGTAATGGTACGCAATCATGCGTGAACGCCTCTTTAGAGAACAGTAACACCGTTTATTAGCAGTACCTACATCCCGCAGTAGACCAATCCCTTTGGGAACTCCAGGCGTGTCGGACGTGCCCTAATTTCCCCTTACCTATCATTTGTATGTCAAAACGTATGATTAATAAGAAGGGTCAGCTCAATAACGTATTTCAACAAGGTTAATAGTTTCAGATTAGACTCGCTACAACTTTTTTATATATTTTTTATAAATGGTTGAGAACTGTAAAATAGTTATTTTAAAAGTTGAATGATTCATAAGTCTCGCGGGTTTCAAAACCTTTAGAGTGGCTAACAGATAGATTTAGCAGCTAAAAAGTTGGTCAAAAATACTAGATTGCATGAAAAAAGAGTGCTTGAAGTTAACAATGAAACCCATTTTGCGGCCGTCCATCATAGATGACAAATTGTATAACAATGAGCTTTCAGAAAACAACACAAGTTTTTAAAATGACTTTAAATGCAACTTCATTGTTCACTTGGACTTATTTAGGTCATTTAATGAACAAACCATGTACGTCTTTAAGTGACTAATTTGAATGCACAAATACCCAGTGATAGACAAAGCGCATTGAATTTAAGCACGACATGACAAACAGGAAAACAAATAAAGTCTTGGTATTATTAATGCTAAAATGTTTTCAGCAGGGAAAAACCCTTAATTAATATTAATTAATCAATTTGTAGTTCGAACCTCTACGGGCCTAGACAGGACTAGTACAAAGTATCCATAATTCATCACAGGTATAGTACAAAAATATTTGTAATAATCTGTGGTCACAAAAACCTAACATTCCGGTTGCCCAGATTCAGACAGAAGAGAAAAATAGTTTAAGTCAATCGCAAAAAAACCGTTAAAAGTGCATGGTTTTATAACGCGGACGAAATTTAAAATGGCTGACCTTTAAAAGTTCTTTTGCACTGCTGTATTACTAAACATCGCAGTTTATTTGAGTTTTCAGGATAATACTATACGCTTATGGCTTTTAAGAAAGTATAAAGAGATATTTTATAATATTTAAAGTCTTTGGCTCTGTAAAAATGTCAAGATCCGGCTCGAAGGACCAAATAACGTAAGACCGGTCTCCTGCAAGTTTATGTTTTCGCGATAACAATGTTAACTTCTGCTACGGAAACTATTTTGATACGATATTGCAAGCAGGTTCATATTATTGTCTAATACCACTTAATCACCTCCTACGACCCCATGGGATTATTCTGAGCGAAATAAAAATAGCACTAAAAATATTCATCTAGTTCACCGAGCCCCCGGGACTCAGCATGTCCATACATAAGACAAGAGTAAATCATGCTAAATAATAGTGCAGCCTAGGAGATCAATGAACGCTGTTTATTTCAGTAACTATGTAATGGATCTTTGTTTACCCATTAAACATGGGTTGCCTAAGTTTGGCAGAAAGCCAAGGAGTAGCACTGTTTTGCAAGTCTTACAAACTTCCGGATTTTTTTCTTGTTTTACTATAACTATTCTTGTTACGCCTCTGAAGTAATGAAGTTTGTCCAGAAAAGCTATTTATTTGATCTAAAGGTAGATTTTATTAATACAATTTGTAGAAACAGCAATTTATCTGTACAATTGTGAGTCATTGAGTGCTTTGTTATCGTTGAATGCCAGGCTTGGTCAAAGTTTTAAGTACTTATTTCGAAATAAATCAAGTATGTTTGCAATTTCAAGATAAATGTTTACTGGTAAACTGTACACAGATAATACTGCATGTAAATAAATTTGAACATTGAGGTATGCATACAACAGACAGTTGCAAAAAAAACCATTACAACTTAAACGTTCAAGCAATAAGAACATAACAACCGGACACACATTATTAGCATTGGCAGAAACTTTCACTGCACTTTCGATCCCTCAAAACTACTCCATAGTCCATTCTACGAATTTAAAATTAAGATCAACTACGTCAATTCTGCGAATTACAGATTAACACCAAATCTCCGACTATAAGGTTATTAGTGCTATTTTTTATTCTTTGCTTTTTATCTATTCGAAGTGTGAGCTATCATAAAAAATAGACCAATCCAGAGAAAACAATGTAGACCATAAATTATGGTGAACCATCGCGTGCAAATTCTCTTCGATCAAGCTGAGATCGAGTCGTGCTTCAAGTCCTCATTTTCCAGGTGTAATTTACAGCCTGAAGCAAAAACATTTTTACTTAGCCCCATTAGCTATCAATTTGGCTAATTGGCCATAGTTTACATCCATATTTTTCACCTAGCTTTATTAACTAAGTAATGGAATCTATCTGTTAGGGCTTGGTCTTTTGTTATGCTAATTATGGCAACACTATCCTATTTTGTTTTTAGAACTATTTGAGTCATTGTCTTGTAAATTAGTTTTTACCAAGGTAGATGTGAACGTTTGTTTTCGTTGGATCCCAGTTTTTGATCCCACTTTAATATTTTTGGCGTTGGATCCCACAAAACATTATTATATATTTCCGTTGAATCCCAAATTTGGAAAATACTAAAAAAATACGTTTTATTGCCATTGAATCCCAAAAACTATTTCCGTTGGATCCCAGATGTTTAAAAACATCTGAATGCGGGTACATCCAACAACAAAATCACAATAATATTTTAAGGCGAAACTTTGTATGTGTGTTTGTTATTCCAACACGCTCAAACTTCTAGACTGATTTGGATGAAATTTGGGTATGTGGATAGGTTATGTTAGAATAACGGGTGCCTGCCGTATTTCCAAAAAGATTTTGACAAAATTTCATTACCCAAACAAATTATAGGAACCGGGAACTAGGTTAGGTTAGGTTAAAACTGTGACCTCCTACGCACGAGCCGAGCGAGCGGAGCGAGCGGTGCCGCGGCAGCGGCCGGCGAGTGCCACAAACGACCTGCATTTATAGAAAAAAGAGATTGTTTTTAGTTGTTTACCCGGAACTGAACTATTAAGATTAGGATAATTACTTATTTACAAAAAAAGGTTAGGTTAAAACTGTGACCTGTGTGCCAGAAACGGCCACATTATATAAAAAAAAATATGGAAAAATCATGACGGCAGAATTTTTTTTTGAGCTAAGAGGCGCTTGTTTATTCCCCAGTGGCAACAATCCTAAAAATCCAAAATACACACACGGTGTTTTTGAAATATTTAATAAAAGTAAATCACTTTTCTTCTTAAATGTACACATGTTGTCATAAAATGGGATTCAATGGTAATATCAAATGGGACCCATCGTTAATACCTATAAAATGGGATCAAAAACTGGGATCCAACGAAAATAAATCGATGTGAATTAATAAAAAATTTGGAGCAAGCGGAAAAAGGTAGCAAAAAAATAAAGTGAGGTATATAATATAATTGCTTTTTGCAAACCCTATATTAGAGGAGATTCGAATGCTTTGTTTTTAATCAACGAACAAGAAGCAGTGATTATTATTTTAGTCATTAAGCAAAGAATAAAGAAACCTAGAGTACCTATGTGTTTATAATCTAACGACAGCACAAAATTATTAGCTATGATATAAATTACAATCTGCTTGTGAGGTACCAAGATATCTTAAATCAGCAGTTATACAGGAAGTCTAGCGCCATCTTCCATCCATCTTTGTTTTGCACCAATGCAGGTACAGTAAGAAATCTCTTAGCAAAGCCATTTTTAGTGTTCCGTACCTCAAAAGGACAAACGGAACCCTTATCATCACTATGTTGTCCGTCTCTCTGTCAAGACCTTTTATCTCAAGAACGCGTCGAGTTATAGAGTTGTAATTAAAACCATATGGTCAAGTTTGTGGTCCCCTTTCGCTGTGTCTAAGTCTACTCATTCAAAAGATATGACCATTCATGTCGCAAGTTTGTACGGAACCCTCGGTGCGCCAGTCTGACTCGCTCCCGGCCGGATTTTTGTACACGAGGCACGTAATTGCACTTGAACTATATTTTGTACAAGTTAGTTAAAAATTATTAACTTTGAGGAAACAATTTACACGGGAAATAATAATTTTGTAATTATCTGTGGAAGCTTGTAATGAGCAATTCAGTTATTTATTATTGTTATTATTCTGAAACCTTACCTGAACTGTAAAAAAAAAACTAATGAAATCCCGTTCCTTCACTGGAATAAGACAATACTGTTTTAAGACCTCATTCCAATGACCACAGATTCAATATGACTGTGGGATTTAATTTCCTCGTTGCTGAATGTTCTTGAGTAATGGCAGCATTTGCACGTGCGCCTGTGTTGAAGTCCCGCATAGTCACAGTAAAACAAAGGAGAATTTGTTTTGTATGCCACCACAGTAAATAATTGTGCCTTATTTTGTAGTTATGTTTCTGCTTTCGCCTAAAACATGCTGTTTTTGGATATTTACTAAAATGTTTTCCTTGGTTTGTTCTAGTTAATATCATATTCTGTAACAAAAAAAAGTCTACTGGCAGGAAACTTATCAGGAAACCAGGGGGTCTAAAAATGCCGCTTTAGTACAATCATCATCATTATTATTATTATTATGAATACTAGCTGGCGCCCGCGGCTACGCACGCGTGATGATCGAAAAAAAGTATCCTATGTGTTATTCCAGACTATAATCTACCTCTGTGCCAAATTTCATCAAGATCCGTGACGTGAAAAAACTCACAAACCGCATTTATAATATAAGAAGAATGTCACAATTCGTAATATGCTTAAAAAGTATTATACTGTTTCTACGACCATTTAATGTATACATAATATAATTATATAAAATAAAAGGTAACAATACGGCAATAAGTGTAAAATCAATGACTAACTGAAGTAGCTGTAATTTCCAAGTAGAAATAATTACCGAGCTTCCACGCTCTACTTACAGAAATTATTTCCTTACAGCCTGTTGGCTGTTCAATTCGATTCAAACTAAAATATGATTATTGAACTGTTGTTTTCTACTTCCTATGCTATGCTACTGTAACAGTTTCTACACAATTTGATGCATGTAATCTTCGGAGGCTTAGGCAGAGAACCAGTACCACACACACATTTTTTTGAGGTGTGGTGGCTGTGAACTGTGAGCCTATTAGTATCAAATGGACACAAATCCAAACACCGTGGTAGCTGCTGAGAAATTCCTGATAGAAACCCTTCTCAGGCCCCGCAGTAACGCTTGAGAACACTAGACCAATATTATGCAGGATATGCACGACTGGAGGACATGCAAAGGTCTGCATTTGCTACTGTTTGGGTTTCCCTGTCTGGTTACTTTATTCCAAAACAATTTTTAGTTCAAAATATTGACAAGACGTTTTTATAAACGTAAATATTTCTAAACGAATTCGAACTTTATAGCGAAGGCAGAAGGACCAAAAAACAAAAAAGATACACAGTTCCATTTAGTAGCTAATTGAAAGACGCGTGGCGCCAGTTTTCTGAAAGAATTTGTTTGGTATTAATTCATCTAAATTGTTTCCGAGTTCGTATCATTTTTCCAAGAAACATGGACAAGTTTTTAACCTTTGTTTTGTGGACTGAAACCTAACAATCCACGTTGCAATTTATAACTCAAACAAGGAATATATTTAAATATCCATCTGCCTAGCATTTACCCAACTATGTTGAGGCTGGCTTCCAGTTAAACCGGATCTACATCCGGCTACCTGAATACCATTATTTTACATGGAACGAATACTTATCTGACCTCCACAACCCAATTAATAGTGGCTAATAACTCCCCTTGGTAGGACAGATTTGCGGGCCACTGATTTTCTGTAACGACTGTCGAAAAATCTACAAATGACTGCCGGGACGAGGAGGAAACTCGGTATGTAATAGGTCTACCCATCTACAGACAAGCAAGGTTTAGCCTAAAACCCGATCGACTGTTTATTTAATTGTTATAGGGTGAATTATATGTTTTCAGATTAGGTGTCAGTGAAAAGGCAGAATTTAAATGAAAACTCACTATTGGAATTTCCAACAGTGCAAAAAAATAGGCATTAATTTACGAGGTGTGTGATATTGAAATGGACATTTGTAATCAATTCCACAGACACAGAATTAGCAAACATAACAGCGATTAGCTTTAACCTCGGATAAGGCAGAGTTTGACGTATTTAGGACTTCAATAACTTACAAAGTGCATAACTAATATGCATGTGTCTAACCAAAAGCCTCTCGCCTAATCTAGGTGCCCTCCATAGTAAACTAAATTGTAAACCGGATTCCGAGCCGTCGGAATCGAATCAAGCTGCATTACTATGACCTTACAAATTTTGTTTAGGTTTTTTTTTTCAAAGTATCCGGCTCGAAGGACCGGTTACGTAAGGTCATACATATTTTTGCGTGCGAATCAACATTTTTTTTCTTAAGTAACGATTAAACATCCTTTTATCTTTTTCTTTTACAGATGATTATGAAGACAACTCCCAAACACCTAGTGGTCAACCAGGAATCGATTTTAAGTTTTATTTGTATTCTTTAAATCAGATTTGTGTCATAACAAAACACACAACATGCCTTACACTGTCAAGAAAGTTGAAACCCGTTGATTTTCACGAATATAAAGTCTCAATGCATTCTCCGTCCTCTCCCGTCGAGGTCAAGCAAAATGCATGTGTACGCAAAATGCCAAGCCATATGTTTTCGCGAACATTTGTGACGTATGTCGTTTGTAGGGCAATGTCAGCAGTACGTGTGAATAAGGAACTTTTATGGTCAGGCATTGTTTTTGTCTTATGACTCTCTCTTCAAATACAGTCAGTCATAATCGCAGTTTAGTCTAGTAAGAGTAATAGGTATTGTAGTCTTGTATAAATACAGACGTAACACAGAACACAGGCTTGGTTAACTAACTTCTAAAAAGGTAGGCCCTTTTTATGATTGTACAGCGAAAATTTGGTTTAATAAAAATAAAAAAAAACATAATACGTGTCTATTCTACCAAACAAAATCGATGATATTTTAGCATTTCAATGCAGTACCTCGAAAAAAAAACCGACCAGATAAATTAAACGTGTTTGTAAATCTAAACACCTATCCATCATTCCTGAATAAAAAGATCACAACATAACGCCGCCGCCGGTAACAATAACAATGCCATTACATTGTCACGCCGCAAACAAAAATGGCTTCCCCGAGCAATATTCCACCCTTCTTACTCATAACTACATATAATATAGTATACATACTAACTGAACGCAGACCACAAACATTTTTTAAGGTAACACCAACCAGATTCGCTCGCCTGCTATTACATAGGACGTACCTTTGTTTTTTTTGCAGATGGGAAATCATCAAATAACTTCCCTCACTCTGGAGGCTGGAGCGGGGAAGTGTCAGACTTACTAACTAAAACCCACTCATGTTCCTTCTTTTGCCCTTTATGTTCCTGGGCCGCGGTACCTCTTTCGAACAACCCGCAACCCCAGCAGGCGATGGTCTTGGCAGCCCTCTGCTTTGCTGACATGTCTTTGAGGCGCGCAGTGTTTTATTTATATAAAAAGTTTTACCCCCGGATATCTCCTAAACTAATTAAGATGGATTCGTGGGAGTTTTACTCTCGCAATCAGAATAAAAAGCTCTATCTGATTCACTAATAATCAGGGAGGTGGTAATTTTGAGGTAAAATAAAACACTGCGCGCGAGGAACACTAACGCGCCGTCGACACGGACGGTGAGCTACCCATTGCTCACCGTCCATAGACCCGCATCTACGGTGACCGGCCGGGAGTAGTCTGGCGGCGCCCGACGCTCGGAGCGTCTCCCGCGGCGGCTGGGACGTACCTTGGCTTAATAAATATGGGTGTATCTATAGATTACGCATCCGCAAAACCCTTCAGAATCTCCAAGCGTGATGTTACTAACTCAAATTTTCGAACACAAGGTTTTTAAACAACGAGACGTCACATAATAAGAAAGAACATAATGCCAACAATCAATCTTCTTACATTTCAGTTCTTGTTGACACAGCTGATAGACTGCTCACGTAACTGAAATAACGCATTAATATTGTTCTTTATAATCAACGAAGCAAAGTTATCGATTACTGTATTACAGTCAGAAAACATTAGTAGTCTGCCCGATTCTACAGGACTGCCATCATTGCTCCTGAGTTCGAAGGTAGGGCAAAGTGGTATTGGATTTTTTTTCCCATAAAAATTGCGCAATAGCTTCAAGATTCCCTAATCAAACATTTCCTGAGCCAGTGGCATTCTTTATGAGATATTTAAAACATTTCCCAAGATATCCGCTATTCCACTAGTTCCTTCGCAAATGGATTCTTTAGTGACGTCAAACTGCGCGTGAGCCATTTTTTTCGCTCGTTTTCACTAACTAGGTGAAGCATTGTGGTGAGCATTGTTTGGTTTCGAACTATCGGCGCTGCATCTAACTTTGAAAATCTAACAATTCCCTTATTTAACTGACCAACCCGCACTGGGCCCGAGTGATACTTCATAACCTTTTAGCTGCGCCCCACGGTTTCACTTGTGTAGACAGGGATTGCGCGCCTTAAAGAGATGTCAGCAAATCAGAGGGGCCTGCCAGGGCCACCGCCAACCGGGGTTGCGGGTTGTTCGAAAGAGATACATAAGGCAATAGAAGGAACATGGGTGGGTTTTAGTCAGTACAAGTCTGACACTTCCCTTCGCTCCACCCAGAGCGGGGCAAGTTATTTGATGATTTCCCATCCACAAAAAAAGGTACAATCTACATTGGTATGAAGGAGTTTCAAACATAGATAATATTAGTGTGATTCACTCTCAAAGACTAAAGAGGACCCGTGTCTCAGCAGTGGACATTTAATAATGGTTATTATGCACTTATAGGAAAAAAATGACTATTCATTCTAATTGTATCAGCCGTACATTTTGTATGAACAGTTCAAATTTATACTTTTATCGTCTCATTTTTGTTAAGTTAGCTGTCCAGAGTTTTGGTCTGAATAACCAAATGAGAGATATCGCACTATTCCGTTCAACCATATAAAGGCATTCATTTAGGTATGGCGAAATGTTGAAACTGGCATTAGATTAGTTCTCTTCTAGATCTTACTAAGAACGCTGTTTGATTAATTCTAGTAATTACTGGTCACAAGACGTTATGTAGTCGTCAGACATTATCGCGTATTTAGCTAATAAATGCCGCATTGACGCCCACGTAAACTTAACTAGCCGTATGTAGTTACAATTGTATTAGTAGTATGTCTACGAGACGATGTCTACGAAATGCAGACTTTGCCAAAGATCATCGTAAATGAGTCATTATGTAAAATGTAAACAGTTTTTTTGTGAGTCATTTTATTCATTTGCGCAACGAAAAACGTTCACTTGTTATGGAAAACACGCTGTAGCTTAGGCTTTTAAGTAAATATTCCTTTTTCGTGCCGTAGATTTCAATAATTAAAAGTTTTATTAACTTCTGTGGCTTTGGACAGGTCACACAGGACAACGAGACAATAGATGGAACACATAATATTTATTATACGTCGTGTGCTATGCGAAAATGGGCGTATTTTATGCACCTATACTTAATGAAGGATTTTGAAAAAACTTAGTTCGCTTTTCGCTATTATTGGACTATACCAAGTTTTCTAGCTCTACGACCTAAACTCGGACTCGGGGCGAAAAACTCAGAGCCTGGCCACACTTTTCTCGAATAGTATCGAGGTATCGAATCGCGTCTTTAGAACCGAAAACCACTAGAATGACATCTTTTTCGTTTTATCTGCATGGACATAAAGTTTTATGATCGGCTCACGCAGATTCTGCGTCGGTAACAGCGGTCATTGCCTTATGGGGGGTTGTCGTCTAAAAAGACCAGTTTTCAAAAATCGCCAACCATTTTATTTTTTAATTCTCATGTAGACTCATAGTCAGGAAATTTTTCGATGTACCAATACAAAGATGAATGAAAGTTAAATTAGGTTATATACATTACCCATTGTTTATTCATATTTGCCGGTTTTGTCGGTTATTAAAACGCCGAGTGGGTCATGCGCAGTGCGAACGACCGGCGGAATTTATTATGATTGTTTTCGCCCAAGCTTGTTTATTGCTACTATCCTAGTTCGTGTTATTCGGGTCGCGCTAGAGAGTTCAGCTTTTATCGTAGCCTGTATTGTTTGGAATATTTTACTCTACGGGACGAAGGCATGCGAGATTATTAATTATGAGTGGTGTGGACGCAATGTTTTCTGTTCTGGGGAAAGTTTTATAAAAAAGGTGTTCTCAAGTTATTTATGCAATTCATTTCGTGGTTTATGCATGTATGTATTCAATATCTCATTATCATTACCTACTTTAACGGATTCATAAACCATTGAACCATAAAATTCATTAAGCGACATCACAAGTTAAATTTAACCTTTCTGCCTTACAAGTAGAAAAATACATCATAATATGTAGATCAATTATCGCCATCCATAAAAAAATATTTACAAACCCACATCCACAAACATTTGGTAGCCGCATTACGAAACCAATGTTGACAATAAAGACACAGTAATTTCATAAAACTCATGTTCTATCGGACGTGACGTCACTGAGAGGAAACGCACCGTGTCCTGGCGTGGAAGTCATCATTCCCATATCGTCTCTAACACAGTTACACCCAGAAATACATATCACCAACACAACCTGGTCCTCGAAACTTACGAGAGAAATCGAGCCGAGGGATCAACAAAAATTGGTGGTTCTAAAAACAGCTGTTGACGAAGATCGTCTCCTTTTAAGTATTTTTATTTGTTAGTGCGAGACTTCGTTGGATTTTAATTAAATGAGTTTCGGAACAGATAAATGTCGGGAATAATTAAATAATGTGTGTGGGGAAGAAACAATGAGATTGTGGGTTGGATTGGCTTCGTTAAATAGATAGTAGCCATCTTTGTTGATTGATGTGCGTCTCAAAACGATATTTACAACAACTATAACTAATAGGTCACACATAGAAAAGGCATATTCAAATCATGATTAGTTTAGTTCACCTAGATCTGCCAAGAAAGTTACATTTCCGTATCGATAATTATTTCTTAGGACCAACCTAACTGGTCCTTCGAGCCGGATTCTAATTGTAGGGCGGAAAACTCAAGAAATTGCGTATCCAAGCTATCGAGAAGATTATGATCAGCTAAGTCAAGTATGCATAAATGAGTAGGAAGACCTTCTAAAACTGTGATATTGAAGCAAAGCTCATGAATTTATTTGAGCTTTATAGGATATTTTTACATTTTAAACATAACAGTGACGCTCTTGACTATCTCTATCTTTTTTTAGTCTTCCAGATGATAACATTACAAGTTTGTCGTTTCCATGCGTCCCTCCATTTTACTAGCCAAAACGACATAAGTGCATCAGTCACCGGCCTATCCCCATAAAAGTCTACGACGAGCAATAACTATAAAAAGTTAGTTAAAAAAAACAAACAGGGGATCGCATCAATGTGTACACGACTCACGCGCATATGTTCCGATGTAAACTAATGCATGATTGGTGCATGGCATGGCGTTTCAAATTCAATTTTCGTATCAGGACTTTTTTTTAAACGTTTCTTTATGCTTTTTGGGATATTGAACGGTATTTTGAGATTGCTTACTATTCGCACACGGAGTGCATGTATAACATGAGCGAGGACGAATCAAACCAGTATGTAGGTATCACGTAGCATTTTATAGTTTTCCCATGGTAAAGATGAGTAAGTTTATGTATAAAATGTTAGTTGCCGTTCAAATGACGCTACTGATATAAAGCGTCTTCACAAACTACTACATTATCTAATAATGATTAACAAGAAGAAATGATAGCCAGTATTGAATATTAACTTGCAACAGTAGACAAATAATTAGCATATATGTATTGTCAATGAATCAGTCGGAAGCCATCCATGATTCACCATGATGACCAGTGCCTGTGCAGAATGAAAAATAAAGTCTATGAAACATCCGCAAAACCAAAGAGGGTGAGGGTATGCTAAGCATATATTATACTGCTTTCGTCGCTTTTTTTTTCGAATTTTATAGGTATAATAACTTCTCCCGCTCTGTATCGTGGGTGCGTTTACAAACCTTTAAACTCACTTACAACAAACAGCCAGACCCGAAACAACTACCTGTAGGTCATACAGATATTTGTTCCATGCGGGAAAGGAACCAGCGATACGTCTCGCAGCAGTCAAACGCTTAGCGACTACGCCAACCTTGTTGTCAATTATTTAATTGGTCACGATTAAAATAAAATTATGTGCGCTTCCGACAGTGCAGCCTATACTTTTTTAGGCTCGTGTTCGGGACCCTTATGGCGAATGTCAGATGGTCAGATATGAGCTTCCCCTTGCAATAGGCAGTATGCAAACGATTACCATGGCGGGCACGAATAATTTATGAGTTTAGCAAGCAGACTTTTAAGGGTTCGGGCATGTTCGGGTTAATAAACTTTGTGGCAGAATAAAAATGTGCCTTCCGGTTTTTGTCGTGAGTTGAGACCCGGTGGTACAGGCTTACGTGTCGTTTGACGTAGCACCGGACCCAGGCGGTCGTACTTAGTGTTTTCCATTACCTCTGCTTTCTAAATGACGTGTGTAACCCACCATGTGTCTCTGGATAAGCGTGGTGGATTATGTCCGGCTCACTCTCTCTCTCTCTTTCTCTTGGAGGAGCTTGAACAGAGCTTCTGATGTTGTCGACAGGAGAGGAGGGACCTACTGTGGCCCATGATTGATCCTTGGGAATCAGATATTAACGCCTATTTTCATCAACACGACACTTAAATAAAATCGTACTCTTCGAATTTCAATGGTTCAAAGTTGAAAGATGACACAGAGTTTATAGTGATTGCTGTGTTAGTGAAAACGGTAATTATTGTCGCGTATTTTTATCGTACTTACCCTAATTGTGTTCGGCAGAACTTCGCAACAACGGAACCGGACGCCGGAAATCAGATACTGCTTTTACCAACATCTCACTTTGTATTTGTGCATTTCATTCAACTTTTAACTATGTGATATATACATTGTGAAATTTTAGTCGGCTCAAACAGCACAACTACGCATTCGTATTTTTTTTTTTAATTTTTCTTTGAACAATTTAAAAAATTAAAATTTTATTCCTTATTATGACCCTGTTGTAAGACAACTAAAATAGTGCATATGGAGTTAGCAGTTAACAACAAAATCAATATTATGTTTTCAAATACATGACAAAGTTTGTATTTCATTCATGATATCTCTTTTTTTTGCTTATTAAATTTTAGTTTATTTTTCTGTTATTTTATATTCAAATCATTATATTTCATTTAATTAGATTTGTTATTAAATTGCCAGATTTCCAAAATATTTATTCTTATTATTAAAAATGTATAATATAAATAAAATTGTGTTAGGCTATAAGTAATTGTTGCACTTATAATTTATGTATCTTGTGTAATTTTAAATGAAACATAACATGTAAACAATTGTTGGCTAACCCAAATTTTTCAAAAACATACCAACTTGCCTAGATTACGAAAGTGTCATAAATTATTTGATTACTCCACACTAAAAAATAGCCAGGGAAAATATCTTTACCAAATTTTTTTTTTCTTTAATAAGTCTTGGATAATGGAGAGGTTTGAAAGGGGATAGAGGAGGCCTTTACCCTAACTTGTTGAAAGGAGATATCTGTTACATAAAAAAAATACCTATCAGCAAAGTGCACAATATGTTGGACGACTATTAATCTGTTTTTTAATTACAACATCCAGGATAACTGCTACTGCCTGAAGACTGTAAGTTCAACATCAGTGAATAAAATAAAGCTGTTCAAAAGCTGAGAAGGACTTAAAAGACCAAAACCTTCCACTAGATACAATGCAGAAAATTGTTTCCTGGCATGGATGCAAAAGAAGGCCTGACCCCAGGTGAACTGGGAAAAGGGCAGAAAGAAGAAGATAGACAATTAATGTAAGTTTATAAGACCTTTTTTTTATTTATTTATAGGAATTCTTCTAAAATACCACAAATTATGCCATTAAATTTTAAGTCAATGTCTCATTATAAAAGACTGAATTGTTTAGAATCTTAGATTAAATTTACTCTTAATTCAAAACAACAATTTGTGTTGCCCTTAATAATGTTTACAAAATAAATGTTGATATTTAAAAAACTGCTACTTTTTTATTAAATTAATTAAGATCTCAGAACCCAAAGTTTCCTGACAAATCTTTATTGAACTGTTGCAAATGAAGATATTGAGTTTATTTATAAAGAACTCATTCAGCCTTTGGAGCAATGAAGCCCCACCTCGAGGTAGAAGATTCGAATAATAAAGCACAACAAACACGCGAGTTGGTGATCAATATTATGATCTAAAACTTACGCCTACAAACATTCTAAGAAGTTTTAATCCACGCGTTGTCAAACAAAATATAAACTTTAGACTTACTTAGCTCCTGAGCTTCCGCAGTGCCCTTTGTCAGCGCTAATAATATTAATAAATGCACCAAGCACATAACACAAACATTATCACTGAACATTTTCACACTAAAAGTTTTTTGTGACATTGTTGAAACAAAACTAGCAAATGGAGCTAGAAAATAAACATGTTACTAAGAAATACGTTGCATTATGTCCAAGCAACAAGGCACTGCACATCATTCAATAAACACTTGACTGGACCACATCGAGCACAAGCACGACTTGCTTTGAGTTTGGTTTGGGAAACAAAAAAATACAAAAATTAAAATGACAGGCAACCATCTAACGTCACTGCACAACACAGACTAAAAATCTCTGCACAGTTTAAACTATGGTTGACGTGGGTAGAGGAGACATCTACGGAATAAAGTGGCCTATTCACAAAGTCTGTCCACGTCCGGTAAAAGGTTTCTATAGACATTTAATTAAAATGTGCAAACTCATTGTCAAGTAGTATTTAAAACTTATAGGTCTGCATTTAGCCTCTAATCGGCCGATTCATCAAACACAATAAACATTACTGTAAACTGTAAAATAAGTAAGCATTTGAAATGGCTAGACTGGACAGTGGGGTGAATGGGTAGTTTTATACTAGCTCTTATTTTACTTTTTTTTTATCAAAAAATGCCTATAACGGTTTGTTTATTTTTGTTTATAATATTTTTTACCGCCCATGGTGTGAACAGTGAAAATAACCAAAAGCCAAGAACGTTCAGTAAGAATTAGTTCCATGCAAAAACCTTACACTAGCAACAGTGACAGATACAAAACGAAGAGAGCACATCACTCACCTCTCACCTCACTGTCATATTTCATAAATAAAGAATCTGAGCATTTCTCAAAAAAAATTTTACTTTCTATCTAAATCTCTGTCCCATATTTTTTTTTTTCTAAATATAGAATAGACCATTGCCAGTTTCTATTAGATTATATACATGGTAAGTTTAATATACTGGGTAAAAAACATATAATAATTAGAATTTTATTAACAAATTATTTAATATAAAAATATTTTAATAATCGGTCTAATCTAGTTGTTTGAAAAGTGAAGTAAGTATCCCAATTTCATACCTCCCCAAACAATCGATCGTATTTGAGAGGACTAGGTACCGGAAATTTTAGAAATAACTAATGTAATTATTTAGAACCCTAAGACCATATTTCATTATTTATAAATTAATATTGTGTCGTATTAGAACAAATTTATTTAATAATTAATGGTTTGTTCTATCGCGTGAAAAGTTCCTCTTTGAAATTCCTCTTTTGTGACCATATTTTTGAAAATTATAGAGATAATTTGGTATTAAACATGTTTTAGGAAGGTGGCAACATTGGCAAGATCGGCATCCATCTAATTTACGTTTTGACATTTCTTTGATTTCTTTTACATTTCATGAGCGCGAACAGAAATTAACAGAATGTTGTCCATTAGCGAATTGGTCCAAAAAAGTTCCAATCTTTGCCCATCCAACCCAACAAACGCAGGTAAGCTCAAATATTATTATTATTTCGAAATTCAAATTAAAATTGTTTTTATCATCCCATTTAATCAAACACTTCTAGTATGTAATTTCAACATTAAATTTACGTGATCTGGTAATGGTAACAAAATAAAAAAAATTCTGCACCTTGGGTTTGTTTTAATAGATTTTGCTATTATTTACGTTTTATATATCTGGAAAAAACCTCATATTTATAATCTTTAGACCTTCACCCATAGCTTCACCCATAGCATATTTTGAAACAAACCCAAGGTGCAGAAAATTTCTTATTTTGAGGTATTTCAATATTTTCATTTTATCATATTTTCTAAGAAATGGTACAATTTTTTTGAGAAATGCTCATCTAAGCAAGTTTAGCCGTGGTGCCATTATCTTATTTGTTTTGATTGATTGTGTTGTGAAAAAAATTGTATTTGAAAATCCCTCTCTCGTCCACAAAAGCCATTAATGAAGAGTTGAAGTTAAAGTATTTGAAAACGGTTTGTATATTTAAAGATATACAAAACCAAATTTCTCATTTCCATGCACCGGAAAATGGATCCCGGCGCGATCCAAAACAATAAACAAAAGTCTGTAAGTATACAAAATACACACTCAAATTCAAACTAAATACATTAGAAACATTAATTTTAGATCGACAAGCCGAGGACAGGGAAGTGGACGAGGACGCGGACATGGACGGTCCCCCGGTCTGGATGGTAGCCCGGAAGAGCCTCTGCCGTAAATATAATAATTCTGCTTTTTAAACTAACTGTCATATATGTAATAATGTGGGTACCTTCAATCTTGTTTAATATTCTTTTCTAAAAATATTCGCTAAGTCGAGGGTAGGTTAGTATTACTCACATGTTTTGTACTGTGCCATGCTACTCAGCTCAATATACAGATTTACTTAAATCTAGGAGTTTTATTGGACATAATACTAACATTTTCCATTAAATACAATGTATTGCAGCGAAATACATTAGAAACATTGATTTCAGATCAACCAGTCGAGGACGTGGTAGAGGACGGGGTCGGGGACGCGGACGCGGATGTGGACGGTCCCCCGGTCTGGATGGTACCCCGGAAGAGCCTCTGCCGTAAATATAATAATTCTGCTTTTTAAACTAACATTTTCCATTAAATACAATGTATTGCAGCGAATACATTAGAAACATTGATTTCAGATCAACCAGTCGAGGACGTGGTAGAGGACGAGGACGGGGACGCGGACGCGGATGTGGACGGTCCCCCGGTCTGGATGGTAGCCCGGAAGAGCCTCTGCCGTAAATATAATAATTCTGCTTTTTAAAGGAACAATTTCCATTAAATACAATATGTTGCAGCGAAAAACATTAGAAACTTTGATTTCAGATCAACCAGTCGAGGGAATGGCCGCGCTATAGGACGCGGATGCGGACAGGGACGTGGGCGCGGACGTGGGTCCAATAGGCCGGAGGAACATCTACCATAAATATAATTAAGCTTTTTAAAGTTGCATTTTAGGTTACATTACTGGTATTTATTGTTTTTATCTTAGTTCAACAAAAGCAGTGAATGTAAATGAAGATGTGTATTGTGTCTAGATTGTTTTTGTCTGTTTAATAGGTTATTTTATTTTTGCAGTCTGGAGTTAATATATGTGAGGGCGGAAAATAAGCACCGAATTAACGCTTTGTCCGTTGAAGTTCGACAAGAATTAATATGTCGCAAGCGACAAGCTCAACTTCAACGGGTCTTCCTGCCTGATGCGCCCCCGCGAAAAAGACAAACACGGTAAAGACTTCATCTATACTTCTATACTAATATTATAAAGCTGAAGAGTTTGTTTGTTTGAAAGCGCTAATTTCAGGAATTACTGGTCCGATTTGAAAAATTCTTTCAATGTTAGATAGCCCATTTATCGAGAAAGGCTATAGGCTATATATCATCACGCTACAACCCACGGGAGCGGAGCAGTAACCAAAAACGGGTGGAACCGCGTGTGACAGCTAGTAATGATATCAATGCGTTTGATATTCTTGTTTAGTTACTATGAATAAGATTAATATGATAAACTTATCTTGCAGGAGGCCATCCCTAGAGCGTGAGGCTTGCCCTTTAGTGGAGGAACCGGACTCTGCCATTGCAGAAAACGAGCCCGAACCAGAACCTGAACTCAAGCCTGCACCTGAGGCTGAACTCGAGCCCGCACCTCGGCCTGAACTCGAGCCCGCACCTGAGCCTGAACTCGAGCCCGCACCTCGGCCTGAACTCGAGCCCGCACTGAGCCTGAACTCGAGCCCGAACCTGAGCTTGACTACAATATTTTGGGTAGCCAGAAGCAGAGACAGTCCGCTGCGCGAACGCACACGTTTTTACATATTATGTAAAAGTAAATGTGTTTGCCAATAAACTTTCCAAACATTTTTATTTTGTGTTTCATTTAACCCTCGGTATGCCTGGTGGCGAGAAGTGACGCGGTATGCCTGGTGGGTCTGTCAGACCCAGTTTTGGATCACTATTTCATAATACATATTGCAGTAAATAAATAAAAATATTTGTTTTATAATTAAATTACATACTAATATTAGGATTAGACATAAAAATCGTTTTACAAATCCACGATCTTTATTTTTTAAATTTTAAATGAAAATTTGTTCGTTTTAAACATAAAATTAAGCTTTGAGCTTTTTGTTAACAATTATTATGAATTAAAAGTAGAGAGAGCACTTTAAACAAGTCATTTCGTTGTGGGAACGCGTCCCGGACTAAGGTAGCGGGCGGAAAGCATTGAGTAGTTCGTAACGGCCAGCTACAGCTTGCGGGTGCGCTCAGAATTCAAATTTGAATAAAATACAACGGTTTTTCTGCCGTGGTGGGTCTGATAGACCCTACCAGGCATGCCGAGGGTTAAAACAACTTCGTTGTGTGCGCACGCTATTAGCCGGGCGGCCATCTTGTCACATTTTTATGTTGCCCGAGGCCCAGTGACCTCTTGAGAAGTGCTTAACTTTGTTTATTTTTTCATGACAGAAAACTAAATATTTATATTAAGATATTGGGGTCATTTTAAAGTGTATATCCTGTATTATTATAATAAAAAAACATGGTCACCAGTAACCACTACATTTTTCGTAAAGCTCGAAATAAAAATAAATACGATATTTTTTAAAACAAACAAGTTATAAACTTATAATATAACACTAACAAAATTAATTACTCACCTTTGGAAAATGTTAGTAGGCGGCCACAAATATTTTTTTCATAAAATGATTTACTCAATGCAGAAGCTGCATGAAACTAGGGCTATTAAGGTCGCCTGAGTAAAGTACCTAATAGACTTTTATCAAACGGAAAGAAGGTCATACTGGTGTTGATGTACTCTTTCGGCATAGGTAGGTACTCAAATGAACTCAAACAGAACAAGACGTCCTGGATAAGAAGGTCCGTATGTACATTGTTGACGGCATATCGAATGCATCAGGCTTTTTTTAATCTTGACTCCCATGTCTGAGACATGCACATGCACGGTTCACATTATTCCAGTATAGTGTAGACGGCAATCCTTACTTTTGAGTTTGTTTGTTTGTTTGTTTGTTTGTTACCTCTTCACGCTTTAATGGCTAAACCGATTTTGATGAATTTTGGTACAGAGATAGTTGGGAACCAGGAGACGGACATAGGCTATTATTTTTTTAAAAAGAGTGGGATATGAGGGAGAAAGAGGGAAGAAACGGGAAAACTTAGCGTTGCTATTACAAATCAATAAGGCGCTACCGAATTTAACGCGAGCGAAGCCGCGGGCAAAAGCTAGTGCTTGAATAAATGTTAAATAGTGATAGCCATTATTGGGAATAAAGTGCGTATTTGTAAAAAAAAAACAATAATGCGAGATAATATTGTTTTTTTTTTTTACAAATACGCTCTTTATTCATAATAATGGCTGGAATAATGTGAACTTTACGATCCTGTACTTTAACACTGGGGTCTAACCCAGGACCTGCCAAGAGGTGCCTGGTTCACGTTTTTTTTTTTTTTTCTTTCTTCTTTGGCAACTGAGCCGATGTCGACTATTCTGCCAGGGTCACGTGGTGACGGCAACTATCTTGGTGAGCCGTCGAACTTTACTTTTGGTAGTGTTAGTAGCTGTAAAGACAGGACATTTTTGTTAGTTAACACGTAATAATATATATATAGTATTTTATATGTATAAATTTATAATCAATAGGACATCACAAATTAAAACGGTTAGATAGAAACATAGGATAAGTATTACACGCCAGATTACATCTTCAGATCGTTGTCATTTAAAAATTTAGACAGAATTTGGACTAATTTAGGGGAAAAATTTGTCAGGAGATAATGGAAATTGGTAGGTAGGGTGATTTTAATTTTGGGGAGCTTATGGTACAAGTCAAAGGACTGGGAATATAGAGGGCATGAGAAAAAGATATGGTCCAGAGTACCGTCGTCAAGACCGCATTCACATAATGAGCTGTCTCGGACGTGAATCTTATTTAAAAATACTGGGCTGCAGCAGTGACCGAGTCTCAGTCTACACAAGGACGAAACAGTTCTTTTGGACAGTTTAGTGCATTTAAAAAACCAAGGTTTCCGCTGGACTTCCGGTTGAATACTGGCATAGTACGCACCCTTAAGCCTCGAACTTACTTGCCAAACTGCTGACCACGAATTATGCAGCTTCTGTTTAGTGTCGGCCCGTAAGTCGTAGCTATGGATTACATAATGTTTTAGGTCAACTGGATTGGAAGTTGCGAATTTAGCGAGAGAATCCGCGCACTCGTTGCCACCTATACCCGAGTGACTCGGAACCCAAGCTATTTCAATGTTTAAACCGTTGTTGAAGCAAGAAAAGAGTAGATTTTTAATGTCTAAAATGATTTTACTGTACTTTATTCCTAATAATGGCTGGAATAATGTGAACTTTACGATCCTGTACTTCAACACTGGGGTCTAACCCAGGACCTGCCAAGAGGTGCCTGGTTCACGTTATTTCAGTCCTGTAATTCATTACTAAACCAGGCATCAACCATCGAAGCATTTAAATTCATCTGAAATAATATATAGTGTACGATTTGGACACCAATCAGTTATTTTTGTGGAATAAATTGCAGATTCTATATTTTTAATTAAAAATAGTCACGATATCATTATTTCGCCATTTGTGAACGCATCCATAACTCAAGAATCGATAAACAAAACTTTGACGTGGTGCTCTATGGTCGGGGCTTTCCAGAATCTTCGATATCTCTAGTGGTAGCTATATATTCAATGTACTCTGTGGTAGCTATCATGCGTGTTTTCATTCGCAGTCCAGCATTCGAATTCAACTAGCAGTTCTGAGCAGTCGTTCAATACAAAAACAATCTCCAAGCGGCAATTACTGTGAGTAAATTGAAAACTGTTTCTCTGTTAAACTTTGTTATTAGATACCTACTTATTTTCATAATGGGCTTTTTGTTTGTTGGTACTTACTAGTGGAGTTTGATTTGTCGTAGATCTATACCATTTCTTATCATTTGTAAACCTACTTATTTACCTTGATTAAAAGTTGTTGAGTTCATTTTTACTTCAAGAAGTTAAGGATTTGTTCCCATTATTTTGAAATCAACCGAAATAGGATAATGATTGATTGATTACTGGCGATTCGGTACATTCTACGTTGCTGTATCACTCGACTATATTTAAAGCACGTCTGATAAAAATACGTAAAACATCCACGTCGATCACATAACTAATGTTCAAATAGTAGGTACTTAAAACGCGCCACAAACTGACTCACAGTTGATTTCAGTTTTCAGTATGCACTTAATATAATGCAGTATAGGCATACTTACGTAGTATTATATTGTCTGTGGTACAGGTAAATTGATTTCAAAATCTAGTTATTGGAATTCTTAAAAAAAAAAAAACTTGAGCGGCAAAAAAAAAAAACAGTCGGTTTCAGCGCAAAGGAGGCTCTTTGACTGCGTTTTCATTTATTGAAATAGGAATTCGTCATTGTTTTACCATGGGTTCCTTGACAACTTAGTTGAAGAAGCCCGAACCACTTACTCGAGTGCTCTACCACAGTCACAGTACTTTCAGCGACTTCGTTGAAAGTAGGACTGTCGATGTCGGTCGAAGCGGTGTTCGATGTTCGATTTTCAGATCAAGACGTATTTTTTTTCCTTATTTTCTGTCCGTCTGCCTGTCTGTCCGTATGACCCAGCCATTTAACTCCAAGACTGTCGGCAGTACACTGTTGAAATTTAGAGAGTGTCTCCTATAAAAAAACTTTTTACCGAATAAATAACTGACTTCCAGAAACACGCTAAAAAGTGGAAAATAATTTCACTTCCGGAAGTCGTTGACTTTGTTTGTTTCATCGAATTTGTTGACACCTACTAAATAATTATACTTTTTTTTTTTTTTTTTTTTATTCTTTTATTTGATTGGAGGCTTTTATCCTCAAAGGCAAGTCAGCCTCATCATAACTTAAACTAAATTATAAACTACACTACACACTTATGATACAAATTATTAATCTACACTAAACAAATCAGCAAGGAGAAGTGCTATTTCCAGTGAGGGTTGTGCTAAAATTTGAACATATGGACCGATATCGTATTCATTTAATTTTAAGTTACTCCACAGTGTTTCTCTTTCTTTCTTTTTCTTAGGACACTCTACAAATATATGATGAACATCTTCAACCGTTCCACACGTTTCACAGTTAGGAGAATTTACTTTTTTCATTAAAAATCCAAACTTCCGGGATGGAAAGTGACCAGAGCGCAATCTATGAAGCAAAACAATATGATACCTGCTCATTTCTTTGATGGCTAAATAATTATACTTAATCTATTTGTATAGTTCTAGAGATATTTGTTTTTAAACATTTACCTTCACCCAATCAATAAAATACTAAGAGGCTAATATGGCTATGAAACAAAATCCGTTTATAGTAGGTAGAAAAAAACTGTAAACGAAAATCGGTTTGAACAATATTTGATATCCTTACTAATATTATAAAAGCGAAATTGAGTTTGTTTGTTTGTTACCTCTTCACGCTTTAATGGCTAAACCGATTTTGATGAATTTTGGTACAGAGATAGTTGGGAACCAGGAGACGGACATTGTCTCTTTATAACCCCCCCCCCCATTTCTCTAAAATAGGTTGTGGCAGTTTGTATGGAGCATTCCACAATTTTCAAGTTGTATTGGCATTATTTTTTTTAAAAAGAGTGGGATATGAGGGAGAAAGAGGGAAGAAACGGGAAAACTTAGCGTTGCTATTACAAATCAATAAGGCGCTACCGAATTTGACGCGAGCGAAGCCGCGGGCAAAAGCTAGTTTATAATAATTTTGAGATATTGACGACACGGTTGGCGTAGTGGCTAAGTGTTTGACTGCTGCGCCACGTATCGCGGGTTCGATACACGCACGGAACAAATATTTGTTCCGGGTCTAGCTATTTGTGTATATTGTGAGTTTAAATGTTTGAAACGCTAGTAATTTCTCCTGTATCGTGGGTGCGCCCCACGATACAGGAGAAATTACTAGCGTGAGGCAAAACAAAAAAGATGTAGGACTTTTTCATCACATTGCACCAGTACCTTTGTATGTCATTAAGGTATGTACCATCAAAAACAATTTTAATTTTGCTGTGGACAGGAAATTTACATTTTTTTGTATAATTTATTTATTGTATAATTGTATGGTGCTACGGAAACCTGTGTGTGCCAGTCCGACTCGCACTTGGCCGCTTTTATTGTTTTCTAGAATGTTACGAATTCTCAGTTTCGTCCGCCTGTAAGTCACAAAAATTTTAAGTGTTAACTATTTTATCAGTAACAGTCATTATCTTAATGACTATGTTATGAACGTGATTAGTTTCATAGTTAATCGATATTTTGTTTTTTATTTAATTATTGAACTAATTATTAATGAAGCCACTAATTAATCCAAGATCCTTCTATTTTTTATTACTAGCTGCGCCCCGCGGTTTCACTTGATGCCTTTATTATTGAGTTAAGTTACATCAAAATCCAATCAGTAGTTTTTGCGTGAAAGAGCAACAAACATTTACATACATCCTCACAATCTTTTGCTTTTATAATATGAATAGGATAACCCATCTAATAAAATAATTGACATAATATTTTCTTTTTAAATACCAGAACGCCTGTTATCCCTGACAGGTTAGGTAGCACGCGTCGCACTAAGCTCTTCTTTTGACCAATACATAAGCCACCCAAACTCATGTGTCACGAGTTGATTACCTAGCTGCCTAGATACGATCACACTACTAGAAAAAGGCGGAAGTTTGTGTGTGTGTATCCCCCCCCCCCCCCCCCCTCTGGGTGGAGCGGGGAGCAGTGTCACACTTTTACTGACTAAATAAAATAGAATTCATTTATTTCAGTCAACGAAGATCCATATTTTGTTAGTATTACAAGCGGCTTATACTTGTGGCGGGTTTCCGTCACTAGTTCGACTACTACGAAACTAAGTGATTCTGTATCAAGTTGTGAAACAAATCAACCCTGTGTAACATAATAATAAACGGTTGAGCAACAAACGTAATGGCTATTATTGCTATATATACTCTAGTGTTAGTAGCAGCAAACACAAAATATTAATACAAAGGATGACAAAGCATTTATTTATTTATTTACCACTAATTTATAGCACCTTTACAGACATATCCAATACGATGCTATAAGTCACCAAATAAAACAACATACAAAAAAAAAACAGGAACAATGTGTCCTATTTGATCAACCTCCTCCAACAAAATGCCCCATATTTGGAGTATAGCTCTCCGCCACAGCTCTCAGGATATAGCTGCGACTAAGTATTGCGTATTATAGCGTGAAAGCCATCGGTGTGGGCCTGGGCAAACATTTCCGAAGCGCTACAGAAACGAGGCAGCCGCAATAACATCCTGAAAGTATTATTATATTGAACGCGTAGAACATCCAGCTAAAACCCATACTAAAAGCCACCACTTAGTAAGTTACTCGAGATCATTTACCCTCAAATGAAATTTGGTGTGTGGATAGCTAGGTATTAAGATTACCATAAAGGCTACTTTTTATCCGGGTCTACTAGAGTGAAAATACTATCACATGATAAATAATAGTACTAACATATACCTACCTAATCTGCATACCTAATAGAATAGTTAGCTAGTTATACGTTTTTTGAATGTCTATTTTTATTTAATTAAATTAATTACTATAAATAGACACAAACTAAAATAAATATAAACTATAATATATACAAAAAATATATAAAAAATACAAACTATAAATAGACACAAACTAAAAGTAAAAATATATACAAGTAAAAAATGGAAAATTACAGGGCGTCAAAAAATTCGTCCGTATCGCAGTCTACAGGTTAAGTGCCCAGAAGGCAGGCAGCATTACCGCGTTGGATGGTAAAGCTTATTTTTTGTGCTAAAAACAGGCCAGCCCTCTGGTCACGAGAAGAGTCGACCAACCGCTTGGCGATTTCTCGAAATACTACATGGCCACTCGGACCCCATGGCCTTAGTTATACGTTGGTTGTTTTACTAACTCCAGCAGTGGCAGACAAAGTTGGCGACGAATATTTGTATGGCCTACAGTTAGTTGTTGACCCAGAGGTCTGGTTGTTTGTGCATGTGACTTTAAAATGTTTGTAAACGCACCCATGATACAGGCGAAATTCCTAGTATGGGGCAGTCATTAAAAAAAAAAAAAAGAAATCAGCTCACGTAGGTTTGCTGTAGTCATAAAGTTAGGGTTTCTTTTCTTAGTTCGACTCATCTGAATCATCATTTTCCTGTCCTTGTCCCATACTATTGGGTCGACGCATCACATTTTCTTCTTCCATTCAGTTCGACTAAGGATCCCTAAAAACAACGAGCCATTTATAAGTTACACCATCATTGTTACATTACAGTTATTTTTCTACGAAACCCTAAAAATCGACGTTTAGCATTAAATTGATAAGAGAAAAGGATGTTTGTGATAATTCAACTGTAGGTACTAAACTGTAACGAGAGGATACAAAGAACTGAGTCTGTGTTTGTGGCATAAACACAGAATTCTTTGTACCATTGTATTCTCGCTTTTAATTTAAAATGCCTTCCTTCTCGCTAATCCTAGAAATATAATAAACTAGCTTTTGTCCGCGACTTCGCTCGCGTTCTAGTTTTTGCCCTCGCGCCTAATTTATTGTATGTAGGTGTACCTAATAGCAAAACTAAGATTTCCCTTTTCTTCCCTCTTTCTCCCATATTTCTCACTTTAATATAAATATACATATAATAATTTAATAATTAGCCTATGTCCGTCTCTAGGGTCTCAACTATCTCTAAAAATAAACTATCTCTTGTACCAAAATTCATCAAATTAATCGGTTTAGCCATTTAGGCGTGAAGACGTAACAAACAAACTCACTTTCGCTTCTATAATATTAGTAAGGGCTCTAAGGACTAAGCTGTTGCTGCGAGTTCATTCGTAGATACGTGTGGGGTTCGCGATTTGCATACAATAAGTTGTTTTGTTAGGAGGTGCTTACTTTATTAAATACCATTGTTTCTTTGCATTCGCTACTTTATAGTCTTTTAATACACCATCATCTCTCTTGCCATAAAGATTTTTTATTCTAATGTATCTCATGACAATTGTCAAACAGTTTATGATAAGAATTGACTGATGTCCAATACATACAATATGTTGATTTGCATCCTCGTCAAAATTTAGGAGGTGCTAGTAAAAGTCATAAATAATCAATGAAAATTACGGTAGGTACCTGATCAATAATAATATACGGCGCTTTTATGATCTGTCTCTGTGTGTTTAAATTTAACAGTATTACAGAATATTTCACTTCAAAAGTAGAGAATCACCTACAGAACACACAGAACAGTGTGCGTGAGCGTCGGCGCATACGTATCATACAGCGGCATGCACGCACCTGTGTGCACTTACCGATTTCTGAAAATACGAAAAAAGTAAAAAAAAAAGGTTACTTATTTTATTATCGATTCGGGTCGAGAATCATTAGCATAGTTACGTCCTTGAATTTGACGAGGATGCAAAACAACACGCTGTATAACTGGTCACTTGGTCAGTTAGTTGCGCGCGTTAGATAATTCCAACAGCGAGTTATTCTTTTTCACATGTTTAATTCGCTTAACTATTTTTTTTGTTTTCTATTTTTATTATTAGTTTATGTCTATTTGTAGTTTGTAAATATTAGTAAGTAGTTAATATTACGTAAATAATAGTGGTCAATTTGCATTATTTCTAAATAACAAAGCACGTAGTTTTCCGCTAGTAGTTTTATGCTAAAAAATAATAGTTATTTGACATTTATTCGAGCTTTATCTAACATTTATTTGGATTCTCGCCACGGTGTCTCTGGTTAGCACGCGTGTTTAGAGTTTCTTACTGCTTTTAGAGTGATTTTTGTGACTTTTGTGTTATTTTTAAGTGTGCTGTTCTTGTGTTTGTAAACAGGTTTGTATTGTGTTGTTTTGTCCTTTTTGCTCCCAGTTTTATCCAAAATGGATAAAAACAAACCCCCTGATCCTCCGGACATAACCTCTCCTCTGACTGCTTCCTCGTCTAATCCCTTATCCCAGTTTGCTGATGTTGTCTGTAGTGTAACAGACATGGAAGTTTCGCAAATGCAGTTCCCTAAAACCCAACAAACCTCCCGTAAACGTCCTATTGTCGAGGAAATTTTGACACCCAGCTCCCCCAACAAACAACAGAGAAATAACATTGGTCGTGTCAAATACTCTGTAATAGACAAAGCTCCATTTATGGTTCATGTTACCAGAATTGAGAGCCAACCTAATGCCGGCACTACACTTCACCCTGTCACATTCGGGAAGTTTTTACTCAATAATAACATTATGCATTTTGCATGGGTCAAACATGCAAAAATACATGCGAGAAAAATGGACACTACCCCCGTAATAATAGTGAAATCAGAAAAGGATCTCTCCAAAATATTGTAATAGTAGCAGTTAACTTTATTAAAATAGTGTTTACATATTTGGTCATTTATGCCCATAAACAGTTTGAGAACCACGTGCCGTTGTGTGCTACCTACGTTTTCCTAATTTATCTGTGTCATCGCACGGTGCTAATGAGTAAGTTCTCTAGAAATATAACTTATGCGAAACTATTGCGTCTAACTAATCACGACCTAATTGTGCTGGCGTTATGGTCTCATTTCAAATACTTTGTTATGTGTGTTATTACATTAATATGTTGCCAGCAATCCTTATCTTACTACCGATTGACACCTTTTGTTTGTATTCAAAGCTCATATGGTTTATGCATTTTGAAGTTATTTATTTTTAAGCACTGTGCCCTGCTGTGCCGAATAGTTTATTGCGAGTCATTGCCGTTTACCTCCGTAATTTTATTTTATCAAGACAGTGAATTTTAGTAATGAGTTATTTGATAGTCGTTATTTAGTGTGGAGGCGCGATCGAGATTACTCTCGAACCTCTCAAAAACGGGGTGGTGGCGTTTTGATAGCTGTGAGAAGTGAGCTTACTGTTGTTGAACGACATGACTGGCGAAGTTCTGCCGAGGATATTTGGGTATCAATTATCTTAAAACGATCTAGGCCTGCGACTAGTTATAATTTACACATTTGTGCTTTATATCTTTGCAAAGAAAACCTTGGCAACTCGTATTATGATCAATTACATAATTTTGGTGTGAATGTAAATCACTTAACCTTGACACACCCATTAGACAAATTCACTATTATGGGTGATTTTAATTTTGGTAACAGTGTAGACTGGATATATTCTGACGGTAAAGAACTGATCCCGCAAAATGTATCATGCAGCCACTTAGCTGAGTTTTTTGATGGAATTCTCACTTCTAACCTGTCTCAATATAACGGTGAAAGAAATAACAATGGTAGGTTATTGGACTTAGTGTTTTCCAACGACTTGGTTAATGTTACTGAGTGCCATGACGCCTTGGCATTACCTATCGACCTGCATCATAAGCCTTTGACGATCACTGCCGACTTTGCTGAGATTCATAAATTGACCGATAAATTGACGACGAAATATGCATTTTCTAGGGGCGACTACACCACTATTAATTCTGAACTTGACCAAATCAATTGGAATGAGTTTTTACGTACAGATTCGTTGGAAGTTGCTTTGGAACTCTTTTATAATAAGCTGTATGAGCTTAGAGACAAGTATATCCCAATTAAATCACTTAGACGGTCATCTTATCCGCCCTGGTATAGTTCAGCTTTGATTAAAATAATGAAAGAGAAATATAAATATCATCGCAAGTTTAAAACATACGGTAACATGTCCGACTTTCACTCTTTTTCTCTCTTACGAAGTAGGGCGGATAACTTGGAGAAAAATTGCTTTAATACATATATGGAAAAAATTGAATCGTCCATCATTGAGAACCCTAAGTCTTTTTGGACATGTAAAAAGCAAAAGAAACTGTGGTACTTTTCCAAAAGTAATGCATTACGGTGATAAGACTGCGAGCACAGGTGATGAGATCAGTAATTTATTTGCATCCTATTTCCATTCCACTTTCCAGGAACCTGATCCTGTGTCTGCCACTTCTGGCGTCACTCGCGTTGAAGACAGTGTATCATGTATTGGCTCGGTTTGTGTGTCTCAATCTCAAGTTTTAAATTTATTAAAGACCTTGGATTTATCCAAATCTGGTGGTCCTGATCTTATACCTCCAGTGTTTATTGTAAATTGCGCCCATAGTCTAGTACTACCGTTATGTATTTTATTCAGACGGTCTATTTCGGAAGGCATTGTTCCAAGAATTTGGAAATCGGCATTTGTCACCCCAGTTTTCAAAAAAGGTAATAAGTCGGATATATCTAATTATAGACCAATATCTAAGATATGTCTGTTCTCTAAAATCCTCGAACGCATTGTATTTAATGACGTATACGCTGCTATGAAATCTAACTTTGGTGATGAACAGCATGGTTTTTTAAGGAAGCGGTCCACTACATCTAACTTAATCTTATCCCATGAGTTTATATCCCAAGCTATTGAACAGCGTGCACAAGTTGACGTTATTTATACTGATTACACTAAATGTTTTGATCGTATTGACCATAGAATGCTATTGGAGAAGTTATTAAAAGCTGGGATACACGGAGATTTGTATCGCTGGTTCTCCTCTTATATTGATAAGAGAACGCAGGCTGTGGTGCTTCAGGGATACACATCTGGATGGAGCTCCGTCCCCTCTGGTGTTCCTCAAGGTTCAATTTTAGGATCTTTATTATTTACTCTCTTCATTGCTGACGTAAAACACTGTTTTGAAAATAGTTATATTTTACTATATGCTGACGACATGAAAATTCATAAAATTATTAGAAACATTTCTGATGCACATCTATTGCAGGCCGATTTGAATAGGTTTGAAGAATACTGTAGACTTAACAGGCTTGAATTAAATGTTTCAAAATGTTTTCACATGTCTTTCACACGTCAAAAGTCTATAATTGATTCCACATACAAACTTTATAATAGTAATATATGAAAAGTTAAAAGTATTAGGGATCTTGGTGTTGTTCAAGATAGTAAACTACTTTTCGATCAGCATATTGATAATATAGTGAATAGGGCGTCAAAAGCTCTTGGCTTTATAATGAGAACCACAGCCTGTTTCAGATCACTAAAACCGATCAAGGTCTTATATTGTTCGTTCGTACGCAGTCACCTAGAATATGCGTCACAGGTCTGGAACCCTCAATATGGGATATATAAGTCTCGTATTGAGGGCATCCAAAAAAAGTTCCTTAGGTTTCTTGATTTTAGAGCAAAACAAGTATCTGATAACTACACTCACCGATGCAAAAGATACCATTTTCTACCGCTTGACCTGAGGCGTGATATCAATGATGTGTGTTACTTGATTGGTGTTGCTAATGGTACAATTGACTGTCCTGAACTTGTCTCAAAATTATCTTTACGCACTAATCAGATGGGGTTACGACAGCGACCACTTCTGCATGTACCTAGTGCAAACACTAATTATAGGCGTAATGCATTTTTTCTGAGAGCCAGTCGCAGTTTTAACGAGATTTCATGTGAACCGGGCATTGACCTCTTTTGCACCAAAGCGGGCACAGTTAGGAAGTACTTGGCAAAGCCATTTTTTGAGCAACCAGCACCTTCTTGGCACTAGAAACTTTTAATATTATTGATTGTTGTAGTTACTAAATACCTACCAATTGTGGGACCAAATTTAGTTCTTTTTTTTTCTGTAATTATAGCTACCTACTCGTGGAAGCTTGTAATTAGCAATTTAGTTATCTATAATTGTCATAATGTTGCTATTAGTCTGTAAGCTTTCCCAAAATGTGAAAAATAAAATAAATAAATAAAATAAAATTAGTAATATAGTTCGGGACAATGGAGTCAAAAGAGTTGGGAGAAACCGCGTATCGGTTGAATTTGCATCTCCTCAAGATGCAAATTCATTTATTGACAATTGTATCTTGTCCAGACATGGGTATATTGCATCAATACCCACTTTTAATATTACCCGGATGGGTGTTGTCACAGGTGTCCCTACAGACCTATCAGAAGAAGAGACTATAACCTATCTGTCTGTTCCCTCAGGATGTGGGAAAATATTGAAAGTTCGCCGTATTAATCGGAAAATCCATACCGACGGAGTCAATGAATGGAGACCGACTGAAACTTGTGTCATCACCTTTGATGGCCAAGTTTTACCTAAACGGATATTTTGTTGTTATACCTCGTTACCGGTCGTACAATACATCTACCCGACTATCCAATGCCGCAAGTGTTGCAGATTTGGTCATGTGGCAAATCTATGTAGGTCGAAACCCCGCTGCGGTAAGTGTGGCCATGATCACCCTGGTGATGGCTGCAACATTGCTGAGGGCGAAGCCTTTTGTGTGCTTTGCTCGGGAAATCATTATGCCTGTTGGGGATTTATGATGATTTGTTTCAATAAAAAGCTTCCAGAAAGATTTAAGAGCTGTATTTTTAGCAAAGAGATGATTAAGAATAAAAAAATAAAAAAGTGATACAACATGGTAGGTACATAGATAATTAATTATTAAAAGCTTGCTGTTCGTGCAGTGAGACATGGTCACGCACTATTGCTCATAAGTTTTGAGTAGGCGCTTCGGTGACATCATTCTACTGAACATTCCCCCGGGCGTTGAGAGATCTTCTCTCAACCAGAATCCTCAGTGTGAGATAAAGGGAGAGGGCATATCTTTCTGAAAGCTCGACGAACCACTCCACATGTCGTCTTGATGTCAGCGACGCGATTGATGCCGTCATGTCCAGGGAAAACTTCTGTGACTCGGCCCAATCGCCATTTCAAAGGAGGTAGTTTTTCGTCCTTTACGAGCACGAGAGCATCCTTTTCTAAAGGCTTAGTGCTGGAGCGCCATTTAACTCGCTGCTGTAGCTCTGACACGTATTCTTTGCTCCATCGGGACCAAAAATGTTGACGCAGTTGCTCTATTCTCTGGTATCTGGTTAAATAGGACACGGATCGATCCTCGAAGTTAGGTGCAGGTAGTGCTGTCAGTGGCCGTCCTATTAGAAAGTGTCCAGGGGTGAGCGGTGACAAATCTTCTGGATCCGAGGAGAGTGGTGTGAGTGGGCGAGAATTGAGTAGAGCTTCTATTTGAACTAACACAGTGTTCAGCTCCTCAAATGTAAAATTACAATTTCCCAGTACTCTCTTCAAATGATACTTTGCAGATTTAATACCGGCCTCCCACAGACCTCCAAAGTGAGGAGCATACGGAGGAATAAAATGAAAATTTATCTCTTCATTAGCCAAATCACTAGATAAGGAATTGCAATTGCGCTTTATGAATTTACCAAGTTCGTGATATGCCCCAACAAACGAAGTCCCGTTATCAGAGTAGATGTGTTTAGGTTTACCTCTTCGCGAAACGAATCTACGAAGAACTGATAAAAAATTATTGCTTGTCAAATCACCTGCCAACTCGATATGTACTGCCTTAGTTGTAAAACAGACAAAAAGAACGACGTATCTATACTTTAGTAAGACGACAACCACGTCCTTGCCTATTGGCTGACATAATCGGTCCAGCATAGTCGACACCTACTGTTTCAAAAGGGTAACCCCCGGGATTCAAACGCTTCTGTGGCAAATTACCCATGAGAGGAGAGATTACCTGCCCTTTCATTCGGCAACATAAAATACATTTATTATAAACTGCCTTAGCCAACCGTCTACCACCAATTGGCCAATACTTTTCTCTAATTGCCGCTAGTAACAGTTGCGGCCCAGCGTGCATTAATTTTTTATGCATATGTTCAAATAACAATTTAGTGACAATATGAGTGGACTGTATTAATAAAGGGTGTTTTTTATCATAACAAAATTGTGAATTATCGAGTCGACCTCCGACACGCATTGTGTTATGATCGTCTAAAAAAACTTTAAATTTGATCAATGGACTCTTTTTTGGTAAATCCTTTTTATTTAATAATAGTGTGTATTCTGGAAATGAGTCCTTTTGAGAGAGCCTTATAATAACATGTAATGACTGATTTAATTCATCAGTCGTAAGAAATTGTTTTTTAGGTGATCCTTTTTTTGTACCAAAACTTATAAATCTTAAAGCATATGCCACCGACCGTTTAAGTGTAATGAAATTTGAAAATCGATTAAATTCTATAACTGGTCGTGAACTTACGTTTGTGACAAGCAAAGACACTTCGGATCGAATTTCAGGAAGTTTTTCCTTTGTTAGTGTAGGATTACAAGGCCATTTTGAAATGTCGTATCTCAAAAATTCGGGGCCTGACCACCACTGGACTAAAGATTGCAACAGACTTACATTTATCCCGCGGGATATATGGTCAGCTGGGTTTAAATTTGTAGGGACGTGCCTCCAGGAGCATGCGGCTGTCTTGTCCAATATCTCTGCGATACGGTTGCGCACAAATGGCTGTAATTTAGATGGCAACATCTTCAGCCAGCCCAATACAACGGTCGAGTCAGTCCAAAATGTGATACTTCTGACTTGAGCTCTGAGAGCGTAGATCACCTTTTCGTAGAGGCGAACACCAACCAACACTGCGCAAAGCTCAAGTCTTGGTATCGTAGTTGGTTTAATTGGAGCTACTCGGCTTTTGGCTGTAAGCAAACGAACCAGGACATTAGTGTCACGACTTGCACTTCGAACATATAAACATGCACCGTATGCAATTTGTGATGCATCACTAAATATGTGCAGGTCTATATGTTCATATAAATCACAAAAAACAATTCGCGGAACACGTATTGTATTAAACATTGGTAAGCTTAGTAGGATATTGGACCACAATTTTAATATATCAGCTGGTAACTGATCGTCCCATCCTAATTTATGTAACCAAAGCTTTTGCATAATGGTTTTCATAACAATTATGCAAGGAGCTAATAGGCCAAGCGGATCAAAAATCTGAGAAATTGTAGAAAGTATCCCGCGTTTTGTCATTGCATTACTAATATTGGGATTAATTGAATAGCATAACACGTCGGGCTCAGTGTGCCAGCTGAGACCTAAAGTTTTACAGGGTTCTATTGAACCGATGTTTAAACTTAATGAGGAATGATCTGTATGATCAGACACTACTTGAAAATTGTTTGATTTCCATTTACGTAATGGCATTCCAGCTGAAGCCAGTTCTGCGGTTACTTTATGACGTATATCGAGGACCTCTTCAATAGTATCCCCTCCCGTAAGCAGATCATCGACATAAAAATCATGTTTTATGATAGCAGCGATTTTGTTGTCAGTGCAATCGAGCCCTACCTGTCTGAGACACCTAGTGGCAAGGTATGGTGCGCTAGCAGTGCCATATGTAACCGTATTTAACTGGTAGGCCACCATAGGTTTCGAGGGATCATCCCGCCATAGAATCTGCTGTAAATGCCTGTCATCTGGGTGTACTAGTACCTGGCGGTACATTTTTTCCACATCTGCGGAGAGGACATATTTATATTTCCTAAACCGAAGAAGAATTGACACTAAGTCATCTTGTACGGTAGGTCCTGTCATTTGTAAATGATTAAATGAGACCCCTGAGGTGGTGGGACTACTAGCATTGAACACCACCCTCAGTTTCGTAGTTGAACTACTTTCACGCACAACGCCATGATGTGGTATATAATATGCAACCTTCTGTGGATCAAGTAAACATTTAGACATATGTTTTAACTCAACATATTCTTTCATAAAATCACAATAACGAATTTTAAATGATGGTTGACCCTTGAACCTGCGCTCTAATGAATGCAGACAGTGCTTAGCCCTATGCACAGAGTCACCTAAATTATTATGTGATTGTTTCAATGGTATTCTCACACAGAAGCGTCCATCCTTAAGGCGCGTTGTGTTTTGAATAAAGTGCTCTTCACACAATTTCTCCTCTTGAGAATGTACTGATGACTGATGGCTAACTTCTTCAAGCTGCCAAAAACGCATTAAAAGGTTTTGAATGTCATCAGTAGGTACTTGACTTATCCACTGAAACATTAGTTTTGTGATTATCAATATTTGAAAAATTACAACTTAAAGGAAGCGAACGCGGAGCTTGGCCACTATGTACCATAGGGCCTGAAGCTATCCAACCAAGTCTAGTTTCACATAGCACCGGTTTTCCGATACCGAGGTTTATTTTTTCTGTACCCAAGAGGTCCCAGAAAACATCTGCACCTATAATTAAGTCCACAGGGGATGGTGCATAAAAGTAAGGATCAGCTAAACATAAATTACTCGGAATATTTAATTCATTAAGATCTAGTTGACGACAAGGCACTTCATCAGTAATAGAAGGTAAGACAAAACAATAAATAAGTCTAGAAAAGTTTTCACATAATGACTTAATTGGAACGCAACACATTCTACCTATTGGTGACATCGAGTTATTTATACCCATCAGTGACTCGCTAACTTTAATAGTCGGTAAGTTTAATTGATTACATAATTTTTCTGTAATAAGGCACGACGTACTGCCACTGTCAAGAATGGCCCGACCGAGATGTTCGCGGTTGTTGCCATCATAAACTTTTAATAATGAAGTGGCTAACAGAACTTCGCCTTTATTTTGTACATTTGTCTTAACTTGTGCCGATAATGTTACGTTATTATTAGACAATGGCTCAGTAGATTCAACAATGTCATTACGGTCACCAATAGCAGTAGATGGTTTAATTGACTTAGATTTGACATCTGTAACATGAACAAGTGTATTGTGCTTGCGTTTACATACTTTGCAACCACTTGATTTACAATGATTGGCATAATGACCTGTGCGGAAACAATTAAAACATACCTTATATTGTGGTAGTAACTCCAACCTCTGTTCATTGCTAAGTCCCAGGAACTGTGAGCAGTTATTGAGGGTATGTTCACCTCGACATTTCGGGCACAATTTCGACGAATTAGAACTAGCATTAGGCCGATTAGTTGACGTACTGGTTACAGACACCATGCTTTTATGTTTATTATTAGAGTTTGAATGAGAAGAATTATTGTAAGAATTATTTTGTGACATTTCAATCGTTTCCAATAAGTCTGAGCGATTTCGTAAAAAACCAAGAAACATATCTAGTGTGATAGACTTATCTTTATCCAAATGTCCTTTAAATTCCTCCCATTCGCGAAAAGTTTTAGAATCCAACTTACTTGTAATCATAAAAATTAAAAGTGTGTCCCAATGATCTGTTGGTTCTCCTAACGAATCCAATGAACGCAAGTTCTTGTTTACAGAATCAATCATACGCTTTAAAGTTACAGATGATTCCTTCTTAATTGCCTCGAGGCTGAATAAAGCCGATACATGATTTTGTATTAAAAGCCGCTTATTGTCAAAACGTTCACACAATATTTTCCATGCGACAGAATAACTATTAGCAGAAAATTCTATAGATTGAATCACCACAGCAGCAGAACCCTCGAGAGAAGCCCTAAGGTAATGGAATTTGTTGACGTCATCTATATCATCATTAGAATGGATCAAACTAGAAAATGTGTCGCGAAACTCCAGCCATTTTTCATAGGAACCACAGAACTTTGGCAATTGTATGGTAGGTAATTTAACAAGCTTACGATTATGCGTTCGTAATGAACAGTTATCACTTTCCGATGAATCATCTTTACTTGATTTTAAATTACGTGTAAGTAACTCTTGAGCCATTGAAAAGATCTTGTAGTATATAGTTTCAAACTCGTTTCGCTCCGATAGTTGACTATTGACGTCATCCACTAAACACTCTAATTTTAATTGAACCTCGTCAAATTGTACAAATAAATTCTCCATCTTACCCAAACGCAGTTGCAATTCGCACACCTGTGATGGATTCAACGAATCTTCCAAATCATTGACATAATTAGAAAAGGCTGTCAAACGTCCCTTATAACTTGCCCTTCTTTTAATCAACTCCTTGTCAGTCATTTTGAGACACCGGTATTAAACTGAAATATACAAAAGTTACAATTAAATAACGTACGAATGCCTCACAATAATATATATCTTGCAGCTGAAATACAACAAGTTAAAGTACAATAATTATAATAGTAGTCTACCTAACAGATTGTTTTATACTACTTTACATACACCTTATAATGAAAAAACTTAGCAAAAACTACTATACCCTAATGACATATTTAATTAATCACCTTAAAAACAATACATCTAGTTTCTGCTTATTTTAAGCAATGTAAATAGTTAACTGCAAATAAATAAATTATCTGGTTACAACAATCTAAGTAAATAAAGTAGGTAGTACTGACCTTAACAATTTTCGGAAACTTACTCGAAATATTACCTTATAACAAACCTAATTCAGAGTACTGGGTATGAATAATAGTAAATCCACTGAACACTGTATTAATCCGCATCCAGGTAGGTATCCAATATCTCCAAATCAATCCAGTGATAATTTATTGGATCTTCATTAATATCCGCTCGTTAGGACCATGTTGGGGATTTATGATGATTTGTTTCAATAAAAAGCTTCCAGAAAGATTTAAGAGCTGTATTTTTAGCAAAGAGATGATTAAGAATAAAAAAATAAAAAAGTGATACAACATGGTAGGTACATAGATAATTAATTATTAAAAGCTTGCTGTTCGTGCAGTGAGACATGGTCACGCACTATTGCTCATAAGTTTTGAGTAGGCGCTTCGGTGACATCATTCTACTGAACAATGCCATTAGCAAGTCATGCCCTGAGCATGGTAGGCAGAAAGCCATAAAAACAGTAATGGCTGAGAAAGCAATTTCATATGCTGAGGCCAGCAAACTCATACCAAGTCCCTCTCGCAATTATGCCAATGTAACAAAGTCTCCTGCTTCTCAGTCATACCGGAAAACTGTAACTCTCAAGCCAAGGACCCATGCCCCTCTTTCCCCTTCTTATGACAAAGCTGCTCATCAGCAGATAGTTAGTTCTCCCCAACTTTCACAGCCTAATGGCTGCGCTCTTAATAGTAACAATTCCTCTCCTAACAGTATTTACTCAATTATTGAACTTTTAATCAAACTATTACCCAGTATTATTTCCTCCTCCTCCAGTACCTCTCAATTACCGTCCAACGTTGCCGATCAACTTATTTCCCTTCTTTTAGATTTTAAAAATGGCGTCTCGCCAAGTATTCCTTCAATGGAACGTGAGGAGCGTGTGGCATAAAAAGCACGACCTCATATTCCTTCTTAACAAGTACAAGCCATTAGCTTGTTCCATAGCCGAGACTTGGTTAATACCAAGCCTTAGCTTCCGTATACCACATTTTAACATACTCAGATGTGATAGATCCGATGGGTACGGAGGGTCGGCTCTCTTCGTGAACAATCGGGTCCCACTTTCCCCCCTTCCTTTGTCTTCATTTGCGGATGATTTGAGCATTGTGGCTGGAATGGTTGAAGGTATTACAGTTTTTTCCATTTATATGGCACACCCCCATCTCGATTTTTTACTTTCCCTAAAGAACATTTTTACTAATGTGCATGGACCAATACTGGTCATGGGCGATTTCAATTGTCACCACTACAGATGGGGATCGGAACGCTGTGATGCCTTCGGCGTGGCTCTGGTGGACATTCTTGACGATCTGGATCTATGCATTTTAAATAATGGCTGCTCTACACGTAGGACCCTTCCAGGACAGCAAAAAAGTTGTGTAGACCTTACATTTTGCTCACTTGAGCTAGCAGCATCAACTATTTGGGAATGCACAACTTTGACGCATGGTAGTGACCATTACCCTATAGTTATTTCTTTAATAAATAGATTATATTTAGAAAAAACTTCTCCTCCACTCTTGAAGTATAACCTCTCCAAACCAGACTGGTCCGGGTTTGCTTCATTATTGGATGAGAAAATTGTCAATCTTCCAAATTTAAATTCATATTTATCCGATCCTCCTGGTCACTGCCATGCCAGGAACTGCTATGAGAGGTTCATTGCAGCCATTACTTCTAGTGCGGATGCCTCCTTTCCTCTAAAAAATAGTGCCCGCAATAAAATCCCGTCACCCCCTTGGTGGGACCCAGAATGCACTTTGGCAATTAGGGAAAGGAACGAGGCCGAAGAGTGCTACAATGCGGACATGAGCACTGAAAACTTACTCACCTATTGCCGGATTAACGCCAGAACTAAACGTCTTCTGCGGAAAAGAAAGCGTGCGGGCTGGGTTAAGTTCTGCACCTCTCTATCTCCATCCACTCCAGCCTCAGTTGTGTGGAAACAAATCAACAGATTTAGACGTGGCTGCTCACCCTCAATCTCTTCGCCCATAACTAGGGAAACTGCTGAACATTTTTTTGATAAAATTGCTTCTCCTTATGTCCCACTATCTTCTGAATGTCCTAACATACCACTATATAATGTTTCAGAGGACCCTTTCGATGCGCCATTTACTATGGAAGAACTAAACGTAGTCCTCAGACATGTCAAGGACTCGGCCCCAGGGGTTGATGGCGTGCCATATTCTTTCATAACCCGGTCCGGAGACAAAGCTAAATTGTACTTTTTAAATATTTTAAATTTTAGTTATAGCTGTGGTTGGGTTCCAGATCAGTGGAAAATACAAATAATTATTCCTCTATTGAAACCAGGCAAACATGCTGATGATCCGAATGGTCTTAGGCCAATTGCCCTGTCCTCAGTCCTATCTAAATTATTGGAACATCTTATTAAAAATCGCCTCGAGTGGATAGTCGAGTCGAGAGACTTACTGCCGAAATACCAATTTGGTTTTAGGAAGGGACTCAGCACAATGGACAGTGTAGGCGTTTTAGTTACGGATATCCGATTAGCTTTTTCAAAAAATTTGTCCGTTATTGCTTCCTTCCTCGACATTTCTTCTGCTTATGATAATGTTCTTCTTCCTGTACTCAGGCAAAAACTGCAACAGCTGAGTCTTCCAGCGAAGATGATACAGTGCATATGCGGACTTCTGTTGTCTCGCTCATTGGTTCTGAGGGTCCAAGGAGAGGAGTTTGATAAAAGACAGACATGGAAGGGGCTCCCACAGGGTTTCGTTCTCAGCCCCCTCTTGTATAACTTATACACGGCTGATATTGGGTCCTGCTTAAATAATAACTGTCAGATTTTACAATATGCCGATGACTTAGTGCTGTACGTGACGGACTCCTCCATCGTTGATGCTGCGTCATCTTTGTGCCTCTCTCTGGACTCCCTGAATCAATGGCTATCAAACCACGGCCTGTCGCTTTCCCCGCAAAAAAGTTCGGCAGTAATTTTCTCGCGTAAAAGATCAATTCCTGATATCACCGTTAGCATTTTAGATAATAATATCCCCGTAGTCAATAAAGTTAAATTCTTAGGCGTCTTTTTGGATACAAAATTAACCGGCAAGTTTCACATAAATCACCTCATTAAAAAATGTGAAAGAGTTTTCTCAATCTTAAAAGCTCTTGCGGGCGTTTGGTGGGGAGCTCATCCTTACACCATGAATCTGGTGTACAACGCATTAATCCGTAGCGTTTTAGACTATGGAACATTCCATCTCGTCCCATGTAACAAGGGCGCTTTGGCTGGTCTGGATAGGATACAGTCAAAGTGCCTTCGGATCATCTCTGGCTGCATGAAGTCCTCTCCCATTAACGCTTTGCAGGTTGAGTGCGCTGAACGCCCTTTGGCCCTGAGGCGGCATTACCTTGCCTCCCGTTTTCTCTCCAGATTAATTCCTAGAACTTCCCATCCTCTTATATCAAAATTGAACGAGTTAGATGGCTTATGCCGAAGCTCAAATTATTGGAAAAATAAAGAAATTCCATTAATTTTAAAATCCTTTAGGCGTACGCAAAATTTAGATTGCCCGATCGTTCAGTACCCCACATTACCCCTTTTTCACTTTGCTTATGAGACATTAAATTTTATACCTAAAATCTCCTTCGATATTGGAATATCCAAAAAATCCCCATCGGCGAACTCTGCTTTCAATGCGGTGGTGGGAGAGCGATGGAATGGTTTTCAATTATTTTTCACTGATGCTTCAAAATTAGCTGCTTCTACTCACACGGGAGCCGCTGCATATTATCAAAACTCCAGAATTGTTTTACAGTACAAATGTCCCAAGGAGTCCTCTGTATTTACTGGTGAATGTGTGGCCATATTGGAGGCTTGTCTCTTTATCGAATCACACACAAATATCGAGAAAGCCGTGATTTTTACAGATTCGCTTAGCTGTCTACAAGCCTTAGCACAAAACCCCTTCAAAAGTAAATTGCATAGCTCCCTGATCTTAAAAACTAAAAACTGTTTATTTTCTTGTGCTAATAGTCAAAAGGATGTTCAACTAGTTTGGATACCTAGTCATTGCGGTATTAAGGGAAATGAATGTGTTGATGCCCTGGCAAAAGACGCATGTTCGTCTGTAACGGCCGACCTCACACATAACTCCCATCAGGGCTATGACTTGCTGTCACTCCCCAAATTGAATCTCCAGTCTGCATGGCAGGAACAGTGGAATATGTCTGGACGACAGAAGGGTAGCTTTTTCTATGCTGTTCAACCAAGCATAAAGCAGAAACCTTGGTTCTTTAATTACAAAAAAGTATCCAAAACTATTGTCTCGGTCATTTGTAGAATCCGTTTAGGTTTTTGTTGCACTCCTGTCTTTCTACACAAAATCCGAATTCGCGATTCCTCCCTTTGTGAGTGCGGCTTGGCAGAGGGTACATTGGAACACATATTTTTTTAATGTTCAAACAATGTCCAACCACTTGATTTATATAGTCGTCTCCCTAAATTCAAGATCCCTCTTCCTATAAATTTCCCTTCCCTTTTAACACATTCCTCTCCAGATCTATTTGTGGCGCTGATGACATTCATTCGTCACAATAATATTAAATTATGAGTCCTGTTTAAATGTGGATATGGTATATGATTTTAATGTTTTAACAATATTTTGATATTTATTTACCTATATTTTTCTGTTTGTTTCAGTCCGACATTAACCAAACTACAATGAGCCCATAAAACACTCTATTTTTGTTTTTTTCGCATAATGATCCGTCTAGCTATATTTTTTTTTGTTACAGTTCCCACTCTTGCTACTCCAAATTCACTATTGACATTGGCAGAATAGTCGACATCGGCTCTAATTGCCATTAAATAAAATAGAATAGAATAGAATATTTATTTGAAATTTATCTGAATTATAATTTGACATTTACATTGTTTTATTTCAACAAGTTATTTTATATTAATAATAGTTTCTTAACTATTTAAATTCTATATTTACTTAATATCTTTTATTTCATTAAAAAGAACTTTGTAAACTAAAAAAATAGCGTGAACAAACCTCAACGCTGTCAATTGGTAATAGTGGTTGATTGTAGAGATAATTAATTTTATTTTATATTCTGTTTGACTAATTAAATGTATACTTTTATGATTATTTTGTTGTGTGATTTAGGTTGTCAGCACTTTTTTTTTATTCTTAGCTGCTCATATTTCGCCAGTCAGTCGATTTAAGAAGATGATTAGAATTTAGAATGTCGATGATTTTCCAAACGGGGAATTGGTAATCGAACCGAGTTACCCACATTCAACAAGAGCGTAAACTATCACTAGTAGGTAGGTACTATCGTTTGGGAGGTCATTGAGTCAGTAGAAACAATAAATTATCGCTGATGGGAAATCATCCAATAACTTCCCCCGCTCTGGGCAGAGTGTCAGACTGACTAAACCCCGCCCATGTTCCTTCTTTTGCCCTTTATGTTCCGGGGTCGTGATATCTCTTTCGAACTACCCGCAACCCCGGCAGGCGGTGGCCCTGGCAGGCGCCTCTGCTTTGCTGACATCTCTTTGAGGCGCGCGTGGAACTCTAACGCGCCGTCGATTCGGCCTGTCGTCATCGGACGGACGGACGATGAGGTACCCATCGCTCACCGTCCACAGACCCGCATCTACGGTGGCCGGGATACGTCTCGCGGCGCCCGACGCCCGCTGCATCTTTCCCGGCGGCGGCGACTGGATTGGTTTGAGGTTACTCTCCCTAAAACGTCCGGCTCCGGCCACCTCCTCTGTCAAATGATAAATTATTATTCATTCATTCAATCCTTACCGGAAATTGCCGCCACTGTGTTTCAAGATATTATGTTGTGTTTTATCAAGTTATTTAATACAAATAATGTTTTTTTCAGGTCACAATGACGTATAAGTTGCATAAGAACGGGGTCATTACCGGCTCCTTAAATTCCTTCTGTCTGGCATGCGATGTCTTCTTAAACTCTCTGGAGGCAGCTGCCGACCATATCGAAACATCGGAGCACAAGAAGAGGTTACAAGCAGTGCAGTACTCCGACAAGTTTCAAGACGAACATATTAAAAAGGTGGGTTTGTTGTTTTATATTTGAACTAGCTTATGCCCGCGGCTTCGCTCGCGTTAAATTCGGTAGCGCCTTATTGATTTGTAATAGCAACGCTAAGTTTTCCCGTTTCTTCCCTCTTTCTCCCTCATATCACACTCTTTTTAAAAATTCATCAAAATCGGTTTAGCCATTAAAGCGTGAAGAGGTAACAAACAAACAAACTCACTTTCGCTTTTATAATATTAGTAAGGATTTGAGTGTTTTCATGGAAAAGGTGCTTAAACACCGAAGTAACACTTAAAGCATCGTTTTGCAAGTGTAGGGGAAATCCCGCAAAATATACGGTGCAAATTAACAAATGTAGGTACCTACCTACCTACTGAAATGCAACGTTCTGCGAGAATGACCTTCGTAGTGCACGCCGCAGATTTATTTATGCCCGGGGACTACCCTACTTATATGACATGTGATTCTAATTCAAATCAATTAAACGTGAAAGTGACTGCCTGCGAAAGTCTATTTGTTAATTGTTAATGCATTCTCGATTGCATGGGTTTCGAAGTTTTAAAACACACAGGTGGACACATTGTCGTATCATTGGGTGGACATTAGTACTTACTATTATTAATTCTGTGTCATAGGATCGTATAGAATTAGAGGTATCTACAAACTGTAGTTCCGTTCACTTGGGAATTTGGAATTATCTGGGTATTCGTTTTGTGTGTGTTTTTTTATTTAGTTAACGCCGTGTGCACTTGTCCCATATAGACATTTTCTTTCTTTATTTCCGACCTCCACACTGCGAAGCTGCTGGGTAAACCTAATTTATTCGATCCTTTGTTTTTTCAGTTCAAAGGAGGCTACTTCTGCGAATTCTGTAATGTTCTGATGGCAATCACTTCCAAAGTAAATATACACATCACTGACGATGAACACAAACAGAATAAGGGAATTCTGCTTCTAAAAAATGTGGGTGATGATGTTATTGCTTTCAATAATATTATTATTGAAGCAAAAGCTTGGCACGGTCTGATTGAAGGAGTCTGTTCACTCTGTAACGCGGAGTTTGAAGATGAGAAGAACCACAAAGCTGATGCAAGCCACTCTTTGAATTTAATTCTAAAACCTATTCAGTTTGGAGCGGATAATGCCATATTTCGTCATGTAAGTGTAAACCACTTGTTATGTTAATTGTTATTTCAACTTACTTATATTTAGAAAAAGAAACCATGTCCGATCCTATGAAATCCCAATTATTTTAAAATTAAGAGACTTTAAATATTCTTGAAAGTAAACTTATAATAATCCTACTAATAAGTAATACTTATTGTAAAAGCGAAAGTTTGCGAGTGTTTGTGTTTGGGTAGCAAACGAGTCCACTGTGAACACCACGGCGGCGGCGTATTGGCAAGCTTAGCGCGAAACGCCCCCAACTACTTCAGATTCTACCTAAAATGATGAATGACCATTTCATGAAGAAGTCTTTCATGCGAATCAAATGAACTTAGACTTAACTTAGTTATATTAATGTTTTGATGATTACAACTGTGTAAAGCCATATTTGTTTCGGTCGATAAATATCTATTTAGCGAACTATCCTGGCGTCACATCCTCAAAAAGTAGCCGATGCAGACCGGATGCGACAGCGACGGACTGGCTTAGAGAACCTATTTGAATAGTAAAACAGTACTCTTGGTACTAGTCAGTTAAAACTTAAATTAAAGTGACTATTTCTGTGGTTTCAGTTAGATGACACAGCTATCCAATGCTTGACATGCAACAAGTTGCTAGCCCCCGGAAGGATGACCAAACATTTTGACGAAACAGAGCATCACGATCTTTACGCGAAACGTCGCGTCGAAACTAATGGAGCTAACCAAGGAATGGAAATTGAAGAAAACTGCCAAGGAATCGAAGCTAAAGGTCAAAGGATTGAAGCTAAAGGAACTTCTCACTTCGGACTAGAAACTGATGATAACTATCAACAAACTGCCACAATAAATCATGGCCAACCAAAAGAATCGAAGATAAACTACGACCCTTCCAAACCCTGCGTAAAATCACCGACAAAAGACAAAACCAAAATCCTTGAATTCATTGCTAAGTATCAAAGTAAAGGAATCAACATAAATTTGGAAACAGAAACAGCTTTCTGTAAAAAATGTTCCAAAGTTGTAACATTTGATCATATGGAGATAGAAAACCACATACAAAATCATTCATCAGCTGCAGCTGTTGATTCTGATTTACTTTATCCGACAATTCATGATCAGAACTTGAATCGAGTCGATATAAATGACAAAACTACAAAATCGTCAGATGGTATTGAAAAAAACACTGTTAAAGCTTTGCTAGATAAAACCCAAAATCCTGCCTCATATGAAGAAAATAATGCTGTAACGGAGGAAAATAATGCCTCAAATGACACTGATACAGACTCGAGCTGCTCAAATGATTCTGACATCATCCCCCTCTGTGAAAATAATACCCAAGATGAAGAGGCAAAGGAGTTCGCAAAAGCACATAAAATTACTTTTAACGGGGGTGTTACACAATCATTTTGCCGCGTTTGTGAAGTACGTGTGCCGGCTTCGTTCAGGTCACTGAAAGAGCACGTGGGAGGAGCAAATCACAAGAAACTTGCAGGATCCTCTGCTGCCAAGCCGAAAGCTCCTAGAAATCTGGTCAAGCAGTCAACCAGAAATTTCCTCGAGTCGACCTACGAAGTAGAAGAAGTATTTTATACAGCCAGTATCATTAACGAAGAGTTCTGTATTCCCAAGAATAGCTTTCATTTTATTTTGGCAATTGGTGCAAGAATGAGGTGCATTTTGTGCGAGGTGAACTTGCCACCAAATTCGGATTATGAAGACCACTGTGCGAGGCACAAGTGCAAGTGGCTGGAAGTGCCTGTCATTACATCAGAGCAAAACGAAATTATCAGAGAGGTACAGTACACCTGTGATTCATCTTGTAACGTAGTTTTGTTTCAAAATGAAAAAAAAACAGTATTATAACCTACCTTATTATTTAATAAGCATTCGCGCTATTTTGAGTCTCAAAGATTTTGTTTATTTTTTTAGGTATTGACATTACGTACGTCATAAAGTACTGCATGCATGTAATCGTTTTAATGTGTTCACTCGTAATGTTACAGGTTCGCCCCGGGTTGCTTCATTGCGGTTATTGTAACCTCGTTGTCTCAGGATGGGCTGACATGAAACTGCACCTCGACTGTACCGACCACAGACAACACAGGTCCATTTGGGAAGCTCGGTTGTGGTGCCAAAAACCTAACTTGCACCGATACAAGATGGAAAAGGAAATGGAACGTATGGTTTTGATGAGTTTCATGAATATGGCGTTTCGTAATTGACGATTTTATGTAACTTCGAACTTGAGATATGAAGACCACGATGCCTAAAATGGTCGATTTAGTCGAATCAATTACGTTACAATTCGTAAAATCGTAACAAAGTGTGATCATTTCTAGTATTTTAACGTGTCTCATATTATTATCCTATTATGATTATGAAGAAGGGGCCCTGAGGGCATGACTTGGTCGTTTTAGCACAGGTTTGACTTTTTGTTAATGGAAGTGGGTGTAACCACTCCTTCTCCATTGTTCACTTTAAAGTTGTTGTGCAGGATGATGACGGCACTGGGTAATGGTCATTTGAACAAAAATGAACCGGGATACATAAGTGACGGTTTGGCAAAGTTATTTCGGGTCCCAGATCGAGATGTTGACTTAATCTCCAAATAACTCTCAATTCCGCAATACATTACTTTTTTTTACTAAATCTTTGGTAGTTTACATCGTGCGCAGCAACTTTCAACAAGAAACAAAATGGCGACGGAGCGTCTATGCCATTTTTGTTCTATGCCCTTTGCATACAAAGTGCATTTTGAATATACATTATTGTAATGACTGATATGAATAGTTAAGGCTGATTGTATGAAATGGTTTTTTATTCTTCACTATTATTGCTCTTGTTCAACCGGCGGCGGCGCAAGGCTTCACACATGACTGTCGATTAGAATCGCGCTGGCCGGCGTTAAACTGACTAGCAAGAAGCGAGCCCTTATTCTCTAATACAGGTGATGCCATAGACTGAGGTGGGCGGATGTCTATGGTAGGTACCTAACTACCTAAGGCACCATCTCAGCAATATGTAAACCTTATCTATATTGTAATCTAGTACCTACCTTTAATTTTTGTGTTTGTCTACTACTATCTAAGTTTTCGATTTAGTCTCTTTTATAATAATTAATCTTTGACACTATCATTTTTATATGAAACATTTTCCAAATACCTATTCTTTTTTATTAAGTTTCGCTCATTTTAATTACTTTATTAATAAATAAATAATAAAATGAGATTTTGTTTTATTGTGACAACTATTTTTAGGTGTAAATTAAACTAAGGCTAAGGGGACCTACATGCAGAGGGGCCTGCCAGGGCCACCGCCTGCAAGACGGTTTTTAGCAGAACAAAAATAAGAAGTGCTAGTGGTTATATTTTTTTTTCTGGCAACATCATTATCTCAAATGACGTTTAGTCCATGGCCAAATGACTCATAAATTGATATCATAGAGCGCCAATTTGAATGCAGCAGCTGCATCAATTATAATGCACGTGTATCTATTGACATATTATATTATCATCTGGGGAATTGGGACCAGAAGGTTAGGTAATTAACTAAATTAATTATTGTCATTGCCTATCTCTTCAGTATTTTCACACACAAAATGTTGCAAGAATAAAAACGAACTTTAGTCCTTTGACTCCTCATAAAATACACACAAATGACCACGACGTGCTATATTTTTAAGGACCCTCCATAGGAAAAAACCAACGGGAGTGCCAATCTAGAGTTAGTGAAAAAGAGGCTCCTAAGCTCCCTCTGTGATAAAAGGTTTTCGTAGGATCCAAAGTAAGGACGTTGTATTGTATTGTATTTGTATTGTATAACGGGCTGGTGTCCGCAACTCCACGTCTGAGGCGCGTATTTTGCGTATGGGTGGGAATATTATTCGATCCACCCCAGCTCCGCGAAAAACGTCAGCAGCGCCTTGGTGTTGCTGACGATCTCGCGAAGAGTACCTGGGTTACCGAAGTACTTTGCCCTGTATGGGGCAACCTCTGGGCAGTGCAGAAGCACGTGGGCTGCTGTTTCGTCTTTTAATAATATACGCCTTCTTTTAATGGGTATAATCAATTTTTATTATTCAGAGCTACATTTTGTTACGACGACTCGACGGACGACAGAGAGCACAGACACACAGAGTATAAATCATAGATAAGGGCGGGCTGCCAACTTGTCACAGATTATAAAGTATTGCGATTTCTAACACCCCCCTTCAATGTTAAAATCATATTTGTAACATTGCAAACAATTACTCATACAAATTACACATATTACCTAAAACTAATACATGCTTCTATTGTTACATAACACCAACCAAAAATTATAAGTATTTTTACTATGGTAGGCTTCATTTTTAGTTTATAATTTTAAATTATTACACAATATTCAATTTAGATGAAAAATAGTTATGCTTAATCTCACATAGTGGTTTTGTAAATATATCTGATACATTGTGTTCAGTTGGTACATATGTAATATTAATTTTATGGATCCTAACTGCATCTTTAATAAAGTGATATTTAATGTCAATGTGTTTAGTTCTTTTTCCATTTTCTCTATTAGTTATTATTTTTATGGCACTCTGATTGTCTATTAAAAGTAAAGGTTCAAAATTATGACTGTAAAAATTATTCAAGATACCTTTGAGATAGATGAGCTCTGTTGTAGCTGAAGTTGCTGCTATGTACTCTGCCTCTGCAGATGATAAAGAGACAGTACATTGCTTCTTTGATGACCAAGATATTAAATTTTTACCAAAATAAGCTGCAGATCCACTTACACTTCTGCGGTCAGTTTTATCACTTCCCCAGTCTGCATCTGTATATGTTATCAGCTGTATCGGTTTGTCAGTTCTAAAGTAAGTAAGTCCCTTATTAATAGTGTTTTTAAGGTACCTTAAGATCCTCTTTGCTGCTTTCCAATGCTGTGATGTAGGCTTGTCTAGGTATCTACTCAAGAAAGAAGTGGCGTAAGTGATATCAGGTCTACTTGTAACTGAAAGGTAAGTAAGGCTTCCTATTAATTCCCTGTAGGGTACATTTACTATTTCTTCCTCCTCTGTAGTAATAGGTTCTTTCTCCATAGGTGTTTTAGCTACTTTGCTATCTTCCATTCCAAATTTCTTCAATATTTTTCTTATCAGTTTTTCTTGTTTTATGCATACAGTATCTTTGCTTTTGTGTATTTCCATTCCTAAATATTCTTTTATGTCTCCTAAATCCTTTGCTTTGAATACTATCTGTAGTTTTTCTTTTATTTCTTCAAAATTACCCATCAATAGGAAATCGTCAACAAAAATTAGTGCCCAAGTTCCAGGCTTAAAGTATAGACAAACATCATGCTTTGATTGCTCAAAGTTATTTTCAATAAAAAAATTGTGTACTCTTTCATTCCAACACCGTGGGGCTCCTTTTAATCCGTAAAGTGCTTTTCTTAGTTTCAATACTTTTCCTTTTTCTTCTTTAACTCCTTCTGGGTATTTTATAAATATTTCTTTTTCCAAATTTCCATTGAGAAAAGCTGTAGGTATATCCATCTGTCTTATTGGTTTATTTTCTTGTAGTGATATACTTATTAGTAGTCTCACAGTAGACATTCTTGCAACTGGTGAATAAACATCATAGGTATTATTTTCTTGATAGCCTTTAGCTACTAATCTGGCTTTCTTTGTTCCATCAGACTTTTTCTTAAAAATCCATCTAGTGTCAATAGCTTTATGTCCATCTGGTAATATAGAGGTTTCCCATGTTTGTAGTTTTTTGTGAGCATCTAGTTCTTTTTCTATTGCTTCTGTCCATTCTGAATTTTTAACTGCGTCATTGTAGGTGATCGGTTCATTATCAATATAGGTATTTAAACAGTATGCTATGTTAGATTCAATGCTTTCATAGTAAGTTTCATTATCATAGTTAGTTTCATAGTCTTCTAAGTAATTTGGTCTTTTAATTGTTCTTTGCGGTCTTGCCTGTGAATTACTTTCAGTATTACCTCTTTGTTGGTTTTTGTCAGATTTATCTTTTTGTTCTATTGTGTCACATCTAGTATTTGAGTCTTTTTCAATATCTTCATTTGTATCACAACCTATAATGTCATTTTCATTTTTATCATCATAAGTATATCTGTGTTCCTTCTTTGTTTCTTCATTTATTGGTTTGTACTTGATATCTTCCTCATCAAATCTTACGTCTCTTGATATTTCAATTTTGTTTTCTTTTGGATTCCACAGTCGATAGCCATTGGGTGCATATCCTACCATTCTCATTTCATGAGCTCTCTTATCAAATTTGTTTCCTCTCGGTAGTTGAATAGCCCATGCTTTGCTTCCGAAAACACGCAGTCTACTCAAATCTAAAGAACCAAACATCACTTCTGCTGGTATCTGGAAATTAATAGCTGATGAGGGACATCTATTTAATTGATATGCTGAAGCTACTATGGCCTCTCCCCATAAGTATTTTGGAAGATTTGTTTCTATCATCTGTGTTCTTGCTTTATTATACAAAGTCCTATTCATTCTCTCAGAAACTCCATTTTGTTGGGGTGAATAGGGGTGAGTATATTCCAGGTTTATTCCTTTCTCCATACAAAAAGATTTTATTGTTTTATTTTTAAATTCACCACCATTGTCACATCTAATTCGTTTCACTTTAGTGTTTTGTTGATTCTCAATATTTTTTATATATCTAATTAAGTTGTGAGTGGCTTCATCTTTACTTTTGAGTAAATAAACTACTACAAAATGTGAATAGTCATCAACAATTACCTGATAGTATAGTTCTTCATTGATCCCTTTTATGTTTGCAGGTCCGGCTACATCAGTATGAAGAAGTTCACCAATACAGGATGACCTCCTCTCCGGATTGTGCGGAAATGGCTGACGAGTTGACTTACCAATCATACATGGTCCACATTGCTTCTTAGAGACAGGAAGCTGCATAAGTTTTAGACTGTACCTGTTAACATGTCCTAATCTATTGTGCCATAAAGAACCTGAACTAAGACCACACAAATTATGTTCTGAAAATAAAGATGTTTTTAAGATAAATAGTTTTCCTCTACAAGACCCTGTAATACAATCTTTTGAATTATTTTTGCGTATTTTGACTTCATGTTGATTAAACTGAACATTACAATTATTTTGCACTATCTTTTTAACTAATCTAATGATAGACTCAAATTTCAAAAAATACTCCTCCAATTTCTCATTGCTTTGTAGTTTTAGGGTTAATAACTTTTTCCTTAGATGTATTCGACTTACCATGGATTTTCGCTCGAAAATAGAGCACAATGTGGCAAACATTTCTTTCGTTGTTGTTGCATCTTTTATCAAATCCAAGTGTTTGTCGGTGATGCATTGTACAATGAGTGATTTGGCACGCGAGTCACTTTTCTTGTCGACATTTTGGTCGTCCTCGTCCAACGTGCTCAACAATTGCTTTTCTTCTAATAGGCATCTTACTCTGAATTTCCAGTTATTGAAGTTTTCCGCAGACAATTGCGGCAAAGCGTTCGTGGTGCCCATAACCTTTTAATAATATACGCCTTCTTTTAATGGGTATAATCAATTTTTATTATTCAGAGCTACATAACTACATTTTGTTACGACGACTCGACGGACGACAGAGAGCACAGACACACAGAGTATAAATCATAGATAAGGGCGGGCTGCCAACTTGTCACAGATTATAAAGTATTGCGATTTCTAACATCGTCTACCTCCATGCAGGCTCGGCACAGTGGGCTGTCTGTGACTCCTAAGACAAAGAGGTGTTTATTAAAAGAGCCATGGCCAGTAATGGCTGCTGTAATTGTGCAGCTGTGGTTTTGTCATCCGTAGCGCCTGTTTAGTGAAGCGGCCGTCGATACTAGGAAGAGCTTCCTTGGCCTGCCTGCACTCACCGTGAGCCACAGTTTGTGGTGTTGTTCTCTGGTGCGTTTCCTTACCAGTGTACGTAGTTACCCAAATGGTAGTGGCACGATAGGTGCGGGTCCCACTGGTACCATGCTCGATCCCCTTCTAGCAATTTCGTCCGCAGCGTCGTTGCCTCGGGAGTCGCTGTGTCCTTTGATCCATTGGATAGTTATTTTGTTGAGATTACCAACCTTATTTAGGCGCTGGTGACACTCATGTATTAGCCCACAATTGACTGTTTGGCTGTTTAGTGCTTACAGTACAGCCATGCTGTCCGAAAGTATGCGAATAGAGTGGCCCTCAACCTTCCTTGCCGTGATGGCTGACGCGGCTAGGGAGATGCCCATGCATTCTGCCTGAAACACCGTGTTGTGGACCCCCAGAGGTGCGGCTATGTGGATGTTGAGGTCCTCTGAGAAGACTCCGGCTCCCGTGCCAGTACCTGTTTTGGATCCGTCTGTAAAGATTCTTACCTCTGCGGGGCATAGCCCTTCGCAACGGTGGTCTTCATGGAGCTGGATTTTGTATTTCTTATCGAATACGAATTGTTTGGGTATCCGATCGTTTATCGCTTTGGCTATTGGGAACTCGTTGTAGAACTCCTCCAGCGCCTTGGTATGCTGTGTATATTTCTTACCCCATAAATGCAGTGTTTTGAGACGTAATGCCGCCGTCGTTGCCTCCTGCTGAATGAACAGGTGGAGTGGTGGGACTTGGGAGTTCTAGCATGGCTTCAAGGGCTGCAGTCGGAGTAGTCCTCATGCAGCCAGTGATCGCCGTGCAGGCAAGCCTCTGCATACGTTGAAGTTTAGCTGAGGCTGTCACCAATTTGGTGCGGGGCCACCATACCACGGCCCCGTACGTGACCACTGACCATGCATAGGTCGGATTACCGCGCAGTAAAGCCAGAGGATGATTTTGGGAGACAGCCCCCACCTCTTACCTATCATCCCTCTGCACTGCCAAAAGGTGATACAGGCTCTGTTTAGTTTATTGTCTAAGTGACTGCTCCAGTTTAACTTACTATCCAGGATGACGCCTAGGTATTTCACCTCGCTGGCTAATTGGAGTTCAGTATCGAATAGTTTGGGTAGGCGGTAAGGTCCTAGTGTTCGCTTTTGGGTGAACATGACTAGTTCAGTTTTATTGGGGTTTACAGACAGGTCGAAATCCCTGCACCATCCTTCAACGATGCGTAGGGCCTGTTGGGTAAGGTTGCAGATTGTCCCCGTCACCTTCCCTGAAATGAGGATGGTGAGGTCGTCTGCGTACCCGATTGTAAAGAAGTGGTTCGCGTTGAGTTTTGTGATGAGGTCATTTATCACCAGGTTCCAGAGGAGCGGAGAAAGTAGTGGTGCTCCTGAATCTTATGCATTTTTTGTAGCTGGATTTGGCCGCGTAGTAGGCGTCCCAATCCTTGTCCGCCCAAGTATTCAAAGCTCTGTTTAGAGCTTGTCTTACCTTGCTGCGCTTACGCTCCAGTTCCGCACCCCACCATGGTTGTTTCCCTGATGTGTTTGGCGGAACGGTTTCGGGGCAGGTAGTCTGGTAGCTGTCTAGCATTGACTTGGTGAGCTGACTTACCCGCTCTTCAATCTGCGGTGTGCTCTCGTAACTCACCCAGTCCTCGATTGACGCCAGCTTGTTTTCAAGGGTGCGTGTATATGCAGCACGGTCTGTATTGCGCGGGTTGCGCCGTGGCAGTGTAGGTGTTACAGTAACCTGGATGTCGAAACGGATCCACCTGTGGTCCGAGCAGGAGGCCTCCTTGGAGACCTGCCATCCGGTGGTGATTGCCGCTGCGCCCTCCGAGGCCAGAGTAAGGTCTATAATTGTGCGGCTACGCCTGGTTACAAAGGTCGGTTCAGAACCTGTGTTTAGTAGGGTTAAGTTGGTTGAGAACAGATAGTCTACTAGAGTCTTACCCCTTTCATTCTGCGTGTCCATGCCCCACAGAGGGTGGTGGGCGTTGGCATCAGCCCCTATGATAACCTCCAGCCCGGTGCACTCGCAATGTCTTACGAGGCGGGCGAGGTCATGCGGGGGCGGTTCCTCAGCCTCGGGCATATATACCGAGGCGAGGGCGATTTCCACCTCTGTGTTGTCACGCTGTATAGTCAGCCTAGCTGCAGAGATATCCCTGCAACAGAAATCTGTTTGTGGCTGTGTTTTTATGTTTTCTGTAGTATAGATACACGATCTGGGTTGGTCGTGGTCTGTAGTAACTAAGAGCTTACCCCTAAGATTGGAGAGGCCTTGTATGCCGCCCGCCCTGATCCACGGCTCCTGGATCAAAGCGATGGCTGTTTGTTGAACCTCCAACCACTTCCGTAGCTGAGCCGTCGCGGTCTGACTGTGGTGGAGGTTAGCCTGCAGGACTCTACAGGTCGACGAAAGGGACGCCATCGCTGGTCGCGCCCTCCTCGTCACCTGCTAGTCGCAGCCCGGCGAACAGGTCGCCCGCGTCGAAGCCCTCCTCCCCGGGGTCGACGGGAAGAGATCGACGACAGGATGATGTCGTCGATCTCTTCTCCCGATGAGAGGACGGCGTCCACGCTGGCGGCGGAGTCGACGGCCGGCTCTGCTGCTGCAGGAGTGTCCGCGGGTGGCTCCGCGGAGCTTAATGTCGGAGGTTTCTCTTTCTCCGGTTTCGCGACCATGGTTTCAGTGGCCGGATCCCAACCCTGAGGGACATCGGCAAATTTGCCGTTCGGGCCCTGGAATTTTACGTACACCGTCCCTGCGCAAAATGAGAGACGGCGTTCGGCTTTCATCAGGGCCGGAATATGGTCCTCAGGGATGCCAACCACAATGTACCATGCCGCGGCCTGTTTGTCGCCGTGCAGCAGTACCCACCTCCTGATGTCCACCCAGGGGTTTTGGTAGCACAGGGCTCGCCCAATACTGGTCGGCTCTGTGAACATCCCCTGCCCATTGGGGATGAGTATGCCACATCGTACGCGGCGCTGGATCTCCGACTGCTTCTTGATCACCAGCGGAGTGCTGGCGGGAAGAGGCATCTCGGAGACGAGTTTCCCCAGCCAGGCCAGCGTGTGTTCGGTGCCACACCACAGCCTAAGGACCCCACCGGCGAAAATCGGTTTGGCCCTGAAGTTCGGTGCGGGGACATCCGGTTTGGGGGGGCGTAGTAGTAAGTAAGGACGTTATGCAAAATAAATCTACAGGATGCTACAAGTTATAAAGTTATATTAGAACACTAACAAAATTAATTACTCACCTTTGGAAAATGTTAATAGGCGGCCGCAAATATTTTTTTCATAAAATGATTTACTCAATGCAAAAGCTGCATGAAACTAGCGCTTTTAAGGTCGCCTGAGAAAAGTACATAATAGTCTTTTATCAGACGGAAAGAAGGTCATACTGGTGTTGATGTACTCTTTCGGCATACTCAAATGAACTCAAACAGAACAAGGTTGTTGACGGCATATTATCGAATGCATCAGGCTTTTTTTAATCTTGAGCATCTAGCGGCGACTCCCATGTCTGAGACATGCACATGCACGGTTCACATTATTCCAGTATAGTGTAGACGGCAATGCTTGAATAAATGTTAAATAGTGATAGCCATTATTGGGAATAAAGTGCGTATTTGCAAAAAAAAAACGGATGTGTGTACTTATGTACACGCGTTAGAAGTTATACTTCTTTGGCGTATAGAAAAAAAAAATAACTAAAATGCTGAAGTGATTAACGATAAATATAAAAATTAATCAAAAAAATGTGAGCCGTCACGGGACGCCTGGCAAATGTGAAACATCGACATTATTTAGTAAAAGTAATATGCAGAAAAGAACAGATTGTGATAGGAACTAAATATGTCATTGAAAACATCATTATTCTGTTTCATTGTGGACTTTGCAAAAGGACATCGTTTTCGTTTTCGTGTTCATCATCGTTTATGAATTCGAGGATCGAAGGCACTTTGAATAAAACTCTATTACTGGCCCCATGTGGTAACCCATCCATTCCCAAACCTTGGCAAGGGTTGCTTAACCTGGCCCTCTGTGGTAACCCATCCATTTCCAAACCTCGGCAAGGGTTGCTTAACCTGTCTCCGTGTGGTAACCCATCCATTTCCAAACCTCGGCAAGGGTTGCTTAACCTGGCCCCCTGTGGTTACCCATCCATTTCCAAACCTCGGCAAGGGTTGCTTAACCTGTCCCCGTGTGGTAACCCATCCATTTCCAAACCTCGGCAAGGGTTAAATGATAAATGATGTTTATTTTGCAAGTAGGTTTTCACAAACACTTTTACACGTCTTTTTTTTTAAACTAGATGAGGCCGGTGTTTCGTACCCGACTACTCTGAGAAGAAACAGCCGAAACAAACTCAGGGGTCACAGTCTCTTTTAAAGTCCAGACAAAAAATCTTGGTCAACTTACATGAGGACTATGCAGATTAGTGTCTGAAGTGGTCTTTTTAAGAAAGCGCCACACAGATTGAGTAGACCTGTCCAGTCAGTGCAAGCATTTGTCAGTTATCGTGTAGCTCGACTCATAACCCAAGGAGCTCAACGAAACGACGAACAATACCAAAAAAAGGACATTAGTGAAGGTCCGTAATAGTACTCAACTGCCAGACAATCGTCAAAAACAACAAAGTAAATAAAAGTTATGATCCACATGGTCCTCACATTCACAATAAACAACTACAGACTAGAAAATATGTACAAAATAAATTAATGAGATCATAATGAAATCATAAAATGTCATAATAAAAAAATGTCAAATTAAGTAAAAAAAAAATTAATAATAATAAAATATAAAACAAAGTAAATATTAATGTCAAATCATTAAATGTCAGTGTATAAAATAAAGGAATAAACAATAAATAAGTGAAAGAAAGAAAAATTTTGACACTCACTGAGTAAATTAAATTGGAGCAGTTTTTTTTTTTCGGTTGCTTAACCTAGCTCCGTGTGGTAACCCATCCATTTCCAAACCTCGGCAAGGGTTGCTTAACCTGTCCCCGTGTGGTAACCCATCCATTTCCAAACCTCGGCAAGGGTTGCTTAACCTGTCCCCGTGTGGTAACCCATCCATTTTCAAACCTTGGCAAAGGTTGCTTAACCTGGCCCCCTGTGGTTACCCATCCATTTCCAAACCTCAGCAAGGGTTGCAACCTGGCTCCGTGTGTTAACCCATCCATTTCCAAACCTCGGCAAGGGTTGCTTAACCTGTCCCCGTGTGGTAACCCATCCATTTCCAAACCTTGGCAAAGGTTGCTTAACCTGGCCCCCTGTGGTAACCCAGATTTAAAAAAACACCAAAACAATTCATTTATTCACACTGTTTAATTGTACTGTTACGAAACACGTGTTATAAATATAAAAATACTAGAATATACAACTTGAACATATGTTAACGATTTTCATGCCACCTAGAACTAACTTCACGATGAATCCACCAGTGTGACCAACAATAAATTAGAGATCCTGCCCCACTTAGGCAAAAAAACTGACAAATCCTGCCAAAATCGAAAGCACAAAATGCCAATGTAATTTAATAAAACTCCAAAAATTTAAAATAAATAGACACATTATTTTTTGGAGCTTTATTTAAAATAATTGATCTTAAAGTCTAAAAGTGAACTGAATTAAATTATACATTCGTATTAACATCGAATTCTGCTTGATCACTTTCTTTATACATCGCTTTTGTCATTTTGTCAACAAAAGTGCCAGAGAGTAAAATAAAGGGCTAAACCTGCCAAAAAGGCAGGTTCCTGCCACATAATAATTTGGTCACACTGGATACCACCTAGAACTAACTTCAATCTGTCGCTGTAGTAAAAAATCACTCTCATCAATTTTCTCCATCGCCCCAAAAGAAGTATAACTTCAAAAAAAAAAACAATAATGCGTGATATTATTGTTTTTTTTTTACAAATACGCACTTTATTCCTAATAATGGCTGGAATAATGTGAACTTTACGATCCTGTACTTCAACACTGGGGTCTAACCCAGGACCTGCCAAGAGGTGCCTGGTTCACGTTATTTCAGTCCTGTAATTCATTACTAAACCAGGCATCAACCATCGAAGCATTTAAATTCATCTGAAATAATATATAGTGTACGATTTGGACACCAATCAGTTATTTTTGTGGATTAAATTGCAGATTCTATATTTTTAATTAAAAATAGTCACGATATCATTATTTCGCCATTTGTGAACGCATCCATAAATCAAGAATCGATAGACAAAACTTTGACGTGGTGCTCTATGGTCGGGGCTTTCCAGAATCTTCGATATCTCTAGTGGTAGCTATCATGCGTGTTTTCATTCGCAGTCCAGCATTCGAATTCAACTAGCAGTCGTTCAATACAAAAACAATCTCCAAGCGGCAATTACTGTGAGTAAATTGAAAACTGTTTCTCTGTTAAACTTTGTTATTAGATACCTACTTATTTTCTTATTGGGCTTTTTGTTTGTTGGTACTTACTAGTGGAGTTTGATTTGTCGTAGATCTATACCATTTCTTATCATTTGTAAACCTACTTATTTACCTTGATTAAAAGTTGTTGAGTTTATTTTTACTTCAAGAAGTTAAGGATTTGTTCCCATTATTTTGAAATCAACCGAAATAGGATAATGATTGATTGATTACTGGCGATTCGGTACATTCTACGTTGCTGTATCACTCGACTATATTTAAAGCACGTCTGATAAAAATAGGTAAAACATCCACGTCGATCACATAACTAATGTTCAAATAGTAGGTACTTAAAACGCGCCACAAACTGACTCACAGTTGATTTCAGTATGCACTTAATATAATGCAGTATAGGCATACTTACGTAGTATTATATTATTGTCTGTGGTACAGGTAAATTTGATTTCAAAATCTAATTATTGGAATTCTTATAAAAAAAACTTGAGCGGCAAAAAAAAACACTTGAGCCCCGTTCCAATAAACAAAAACGACTCGTTTTGCTTACGGATGGTAGTATTTTGACATAAGTTCTATGAGACTTATGTCAAAATCTTACTATCCGTTAGCAAAACGACTCGTTTTTGTTTATTGGAACGGGGGGTTAGTCGGTTTCAGCGCAAAGGAGGCTCTTTGACTGCGTTTTCATTTATTGAAATAGGAATTCGTCATTGTTTTACCATGGGTTCCTTGACAACTTAGTTGAAGAAGCCCGAACCACTTACTCGAGTGCTCTACCACAGTACAGTCACAGTACTTTCAGCGACTTCGTTGAAAGTAGGACTGTCGATGTCGGTCGAAGCGGTGTTCGATGTTCGATTTTCAGATCAAGACGTATTTTTTTTCCTTATTTTCTGTCCGTCTGCCTGTCTGTCCGTATGACCCAGCCATTTAACTCCAAGACTGTCGGCAGTTGAAATTTAGAGAGTAAGTGTCTCCTTTGTTTGTTTCATCAAATTTGTTGACACCTACTAAATAATTAAACTTAATCTATTTGTATAGTTCTAGAGATATTTGTTTTTAAACATTTATCTTCACCCAATTAATAAAATACTAGGAGGCTAATATGGCTATGAAACAAAATCCGTTTGTAGTAGGTACAAAAAAGTATCAACGTAAATTGGTTTGAACAATATTTGAAATTTTTAATAATTTTGAGTTATTGACGAGACGATTGGCGTAGTGGCTAAGCGTTTGACTGCTGCGCCATGTATCGCGGGTTCGATACCCGCACGGAACAAATATTTGTATGGCCTACAGATAGTTGTTCCGGGTCTGGCTGTTTGTATATGTGAGAAATGTTTGTGAGCGCACCCACGATACAGGGGAAATTACTAGCGTGAGGCAAAACAAAAAAAGATGTAGGTCTTTTTCATCACATTGCACCAGTAACTTTGCTGTGGAGTGTAAAGGAGATGTTCGATTTTGGGCTAGGAATATGTACCTACACTGCATAGATAAAAAGGAAAAAAATAATAGATTCTCATAAAAATACAATTAAATTAGTTAGAATAAAAGTACAGGTGTAAATAATTAATTATTTAAAAAGTATTTTAGTGAGATAACCCTTTTTTGAGGTAGCCATGACAGGTGGCTATGACGTTTGATTGACGACTTTGACAGTTCTAAGTTTCGTTAACGTTTAACTTTGAATCATCGTGTTTGTGAGTGTTGATTTAGTTGTGTTTCGGAGTATAATAGGTATTACAAGACATGCAGACGCAAACAAGTAGTATGTTCGAAATTCGTGTTTTGTTTTTTCTCGCAGTTATAAGGTGACACACAACACATCAATCAAATGTCATTGTCAAAATGACATTTCGCTTATTGCTGACCATCATATTTATTAGTAGTTGTGTTGCTCTCCTTGACCGAGTTAAATTGGATTTACATAAAAAGGAAGCCAAAATATAGGAAATTAACACAAAAAAACTTTTAACTATACTATAAAGTGATTATACATTAGGTGTACATAGAGCTGGCCCAAGCTCCATACATTTCTGGAACATCTCCTTTACATTTAATTCGAATGAGCGTTAACAATATTGTTATTATAATTGTATGGTGCTACGGAAACCTGTGTGTGCCAGTCCGACTCGCACTTGACCGCTTTTATTGTTTTCTTGAATATTACGAATTCTCACTTTCGTCCGCCTATATGTCACAAAAATTTTAAGTGTTAACTATTTTATCAGTAACTTAGTCATTATCTAAATGACTATGTTATGAACGTGATTAGTTTCCTAGTTAATCGATATTTTGTTTTTTATTTAATTATTGAACTAATTATTAATGAAGCCACTAATTAATCCAAGATCCTTCTATTATTTATTACTAGCTGTGCCCTGAGGTTTCACCCACATGGTGATTGAATATACAATATATATTTATGAATAGCATATGTAGCCTTTATTATTGAGTGTTATGCCTTTAATATTGAGGAGGAGCTCGTGGCTAAATAATAGCAGCCGCTCGGGTCGATCTTTAGGTTAAGCCGCGCTTGCCTAGGTTGGTCTATGGATGGGTGACCACACGTTACATACCGAGTTTCCTCCGTGCCTCGGAAAGCACGTTAAGCCGTTGGTCCCGGCTGTCATTTGTAGATCTTTGACAGTCGTTACAGGTAGTCAGTGTCCTGAAAGTCTTACAACCAGTCTTACCAAGGGGTATCGTATTACCCAGTACTAACTGGGTTGTGGAGGTCAGATAGGCAGTCGCTCCATGTAAAATACTGATATTCAGCTGCATCCGGTTAGACTGGAAGCCGACCCCAACATAGTTGGGAAAAGGCTAGGCAGATGATGATGCCTTTAATATTGAGAAGTTACATCAACATCCAATCAGTAGTTTTTGCGTGAAAGAGCAACAAACATTTACATACATCCTCACAATCTTTTGCTTTTATAATATGAAAAGGAAAAGACTAGGTATCTAATATAATAATTGAAATATTTTCTTTTAAAATACCCATATAACGCCTGTTATCCGTGACAGGTTAGGTAGTGCGCACGCAAGCACGCGTCGCACTAAGCACTTCTTTTGACCAATAAATAGGTGAGCCACCCAAACTCATGTGTTACGCGTTGATTACCTAGCCGCCTAGATACGATCACACAAAAGGCGAAAGTTTGTGTGTTTGTCCCTTCCCCCCCTCTGGGTGGAGCGGGGGTAGTGTCACACTTTTACTAACTAAATAAAATAAAATTCATTTATTTCGGACAACGAAGATCCATATTTTGTTAGTAGGTATTACAAGCGGCTTATACTCTAGTGTTAGTAGCAGTAACCATAAAATATTAAAACAAAGGATGACAAAGCATTTATTTATTTATTTACCACTAGTTTATAGCACCTTTACAGACATATCCAATACGATGCTATAAGTCACCAAATAAAAGAACATACAAAAAAAAATCAGGAACAATGTGTCCTACTTGATCAACCTCCGAACAAAATGCCCAATATCTGGAGTATAGCTCTCCGCCACAGCTCTCAGGATATAGCTGCGACTAAGTATTGCGTATTATAGCGTGAAAGCCATCGGTGTGGGCCTGGGCAAACATTTCCGAAGCGCTACAGAAACGAGGCAGCCGCAATAACATCCTGAAAGTATTATTATATTGAACGCGTAGGACATCCAGCTAAAACCCATACTAAAAGCCACCACTTAGTAAGTTACTCGAGATCATTTACCCTCAAATGAAATTTGGTGTGTGGATAGCTACCTATTAAGATTACCATAAAGGCTACTTTTTATCCGGGTCTATTAGAGTGAAAATACTATCACATGATAAATAATAGTACTAACATATACCTACCTAATCTGCATACCTAATAGAATAGTTAGCTAGTTATACGTTTTTTGAATGTCTATTTTTATTTAATTAAATTAATTACTATAAATAGACACAAACTAAAATAAATATAAACTATAATATATACAAAAAATATATAAAAAATACAAACTATAAATAGACACAAACTAAAAGTAAAAATATATACAAGTAAAAAATGGAAAATTACAGGGCGTCAAAAAATTCGTCCGTATCGCAGTCTACAGGTTAAGTGCCCAGAAGGCAGGCAGCATTACCGCGTTGGATGGTAAAGCTTATTTTTTGTGCTAAAAACAGGCCAGCCCTCTGGTCACGAGAAGAGTCGACCAACCGCTTGGCGATTTCTCGAAATACTACATGGCCACTCGGACCCCATGGCCTTAGTTATACGTTGCTTGTTTTAATAACTCCAGCAGTGGCAGACAAAGTTGGCGACGAATATTCGTATGGCCTACAGTTAGTTGTTCTGGGTCTGGTTGTTTGTGCATGTGACTTTAAAATGTTTGTAAACGCACCCATGATACAGGCGAAATTCCTAGTATGGGGCAGTCATTAAAAAAAAAGAAAAAGAAATCAGCTCACGTAGGTTTGCTGTAGTCATAAAGTTAGGGTTTCTTTTCTTAGTTATTGTTTTCTAGAATGTTACGAATTCTCAGTTTCGTCCGCCTGTAAGTCACAAAAATTTTAAGTGTTAACTATTTTATCAGTAACAGTCATTATCTTAATGACTATGTTATGAACGTGATTAGTTTCATAGTTAATCGATATTTTGTTTTTTATTTAATTATTGAACTAATTATTAATGAAGCCACTAATTAATCCAAGATCCTTCTATTTTTTATTACTAGCTGCGCCCCGCGGTTTCACTTGATGCCTTTATTATTGAGTTAAGTTACATCAAAATCCAATCAGTAGTTTTTGCGTGAAAGAGCAACAAACATTTACATACATCCTCACAATCTTTTGCTTTTATAATATGAATAGGATAACCCATCTAATAAAATAATTGACATAATATTTTCTTTTTAAATACCAGAACGCCTGTTATCCCTGACAGGTTAGGTAGCACGCGTCGCACTAAGCTCTTCTTTTGACCAATACATAAGCCACCCAAACTCATGTGTCACGAGTTGATTACCTAGCTGCCTAGATACGATCACACTACTAGAAAAAGGCGGAAGTTTGTGTGTGTGTATCCTCCCCCCCCCCCCCCCCTCTGGGTGGAGCGGGGAGCAGTGTCACACTTTTACTGACTAAATAAAATAGAATTCATTTATTTCAGTCAACGAAGATCCATATTTTGTTAGTATTACAAGCGGCTTATACTTGTGGCGGGTTTCCGTCACTAGTTCGACTACTACGAAACTAAGTGATTCTGTATCAAGTTGTGAAACAAATCAACCCTGTGTAACATAATAATAAACGGTTGAGCAACAAACGTAATGGCTATTATTGCTATATATACTCTAGTGTTAGTAGCAGCAAACACAAAATATTAATACAAAGGATGACAAAGCATTTATTTATTTATTTACTACTAATTTATAGCACCTTTACAGACATATCCAATACGATGCTATAAGTCACCAAATAAAACAACATACAAAAAAAAAACAGGAACAATGTGTCCTATTTGATCAACCTCCTCCAACAAAATGCCCAATATTTGGAGTATAGCTCTCCGCCACAGCTCTCAGGATATAGCTGCGACTAAGTATTGCGTATTATAGCGTGAAAGCCATCGGTGTGGGCCTGGGCAAACATTTCCGAAGCGCTACAGAAACGAGGCAGCCGCAATAACATCCTGAAAGTATTATTATATTGAACGCGTAGGACATCCAGCTAAAACCCATACTAAAAGCCACCACTTAGTAAGTTACTCGAGATCATTTACCCTCAAATGTTGGAGGCCGGCAGGATTGGACCCACATAATTTATAAATTAACGAAGTATCATTCACTTGCGAGTTAATGTTTATTATAACTAAGAGTTTATAAGAAGATTATCTAAAAAATATTGAATGACTAGATTATGGGATTTAATAGTTAGATAAGATTTTTATTTTCTTATAAATAAGTCATCATGCAGTTATTGAACGCACCGTTTTTCGAATTACATTCCAACCTACTCTTTATATGATTTACGTTCTCACACTAGTAGATATTTACGGTTGTATTTTTTTTTAATAAATGAAACTTGTAAAATATTAAAAAAAATGTACAAAGGTTAATATTAAACATGCATTCACATTTTTTTATTACAAAAATGCACAATGTTAAAATAATTACGATTATCTATGATAACGTAGATTGAAACGTCATGCTGTCAATATGAGCTGACTGTTAGTGTCAAAACTTTTTCGTATTATTTCATTGTTTGTTTATGTTTTCAACGGCTAACGTGGAATGTCTAATATTTTCTGTGTGATTTTATGGATTATTGACGACTTGGCTTTGCGTTTGAATATGAGACATACTATGCTCAAAATGTTACCTTCACACTCAAATAGAATTCCCTGAATTGACAACAAATGACCTAGAACTAAGTAAGTAAGTACCTATATTTGGCTAAAAAGATACAGAACCACGATGATGCCTTTGGGAAATAATCATTATCTGATTGAACACCTTTTTGAAACAACATATTACATAAAAAAAGATAATATTGTACTGTTAAATAAGCGAAATTGTATTCATTTTAGGTTATAATCTTCTACCTTGAATTTCTTTTTTCTCCCTTTCTCTACGACTTACTGCCCATTTGCTTTTTTTCTAGTTTTATATAGTTCTACAACTAGGTACAAGTTTCTATACGTTACGGTACTCCTAAGAGTGGGTCCCATTGTACATGTGTCCCCGCCATCCTCCTTTGGTGTGTGGATAGCTACCTATTAAGATTACCATAAAGACTACTTTTTATCCGGGTCTACTAGAGTGAAAATACTATCACATGATAAATAATAGTACTAACATATACCTACCTAATCTGCATACCTAATAGAATAGTTAGCTAGTTATACGTTTTTTGAATGTCTATTTTTATTTAATTAAATTAATTACTATAAATAGACACAAACTAAAATAAATATAAACTATAATATATACAAAAAATATATAAAAAATACAAACTATAAATAGACACAAACTAAAAGTAAAAATATATACAAGTAAAAAATGGAAAATTACAGGGCGTCAAAAAATTCGTCCGTATCGCAGTCTACAGGTTAAGTGCCCAGAAGGCAGGCAGCATTACCGCGTTGGATGGTAAAGCTTATTTTTTGTGCTAAAAACAGGCCAGCCCTCTGGTCACGAGAAGAGTCGACCAACCGCTTGGCGATTTCTCGAAATACTACATGGCCACTCGGACCCCATGGCCTTAGTTATACGTTGGTTGTTTTACTAACTCCAGCAGTGGCAGACAAAGTTGGCGACACGGCTGGCGTAGTGGCTGAGCGATCGACTGCTGCGCTGCGTGTCGCGGGTTCGATCCCCCGCACGGAACAAATATCTGTATGGCCTACAGTTAGTTGTTCTGGGTCTGGTTGTTTGTGCATGTGACTTTAAAATGTTTGTAAACGCACCCATGATACAGGCGAAATTCCTAGTATGGGGCAGTCATTAAAAAAAAAAAAAAGAAATCAGCTCACGTAGGTTTGCTGTAGTCATAAAGTTAGGGTTTCTTTTCTTAGTTCGACTCATCTGAATCATCATTTTCCTGTCCTTGTCCCATACTATTGGGTCGACGCATCACATTTTCTTCTTCCATTCAGTTCGACTAAGGATCCCTAAAAACAACGAGCCATTTATAAGTTACACCATCATTGTTACATTACAGTTATTTTTCTACGAAACCCTAAAAATCGACGTTTAGCATTGATAAGAGAAAAGGATGTTTGTGATAATTCAACTGTAGGTACTAAACTGTAACGAGAGGATACAAAGAACTGAGTCTGTGTTTGTGGCATAAACACAGAATTCTTTGTACCATTGTATTCTCGCTTTTAATTTAAAATGCCTTCCTTCTCGCTAATCCTAGAAATATAATAAACTAGCTTTTGTCCGCGACTTCGCTCGCGTTCTAGTTTTTGCCCTCGCGCCTAATTTATTGTATGTAGGTGTACCTAATAGCAAAACTAAGATTTCCCTTTTCTTCCCTCTTTCTCCCATATTTCTCACTTTAATATATATATTTAATAATTAGCCTATGTCCGTCTCTAGGGTCTCAACTATCTCTAAAAATAAACTATCTCTTGTACCAAAATTCATCAAATTAATCGGTTTAGCCATTTAGGCGTGAAGACGTAACAAACAAACTCACTTTCGCTTTTATAATATTAGTAAGGACTCTAAGGACTAAGCTGTTGCTGCGAGTTCATTCGTAGATACGTGTGGGGTTCGCGATTTGCATAAAATAAGTTGTTTTGTTAGGAGGTGCTTACTTTATTAAATACCGTTGTTTCTTTGCATTCGCTACTTTATAGTCTTTTAATACACCATCATCTCTCTTGCCATAAAGATTTTTTATTCTAATGTATCTCATGACAATTGTCAAACAGTTTATGATAAGAATTGACTGATGTCCAATACATATAACTGGTCACTTGGTCAGTTAGTTGCGCGCCTTAGATAAATTCCAACAGCGAATAATATTATTTCACATGTTTAATTGGCTTAGTTGTCAACAATTTTTTTTTGTTTTCTATTTTTATTATTAGTCTATTTGTAGTTTGTAAATATTAGTAAGTAGTTAACATTACGAAAATAATAGTGGTCAATTTGCATTATTTCTAAATAACAAAGCACGTAGTTATCCGCTTATGCTAAAAAATAATAGTTATTTGACATTTATTCGAGCTTTATCTAACATTTATTTGAAATTTATCTGAATTATAATTTGACATTTACATTGTTTTATTTCAACAAGTTATTTTATATTAATAATAGTTTCTTAACTATTTAAATTCTATATTTACTTAATATCTTTTATTTCATTAAAAAGAACTTTGTAAACTAAAAAAATAGCGTGAACAAACCTCAACGCTGTCAATTGGTAATAGTGGTTGATTGTAGAGATAATTAATTTTATTTTATATTCTGTTTGACTAATTAAATGTATACTTTTATGATTATTTTGTTGTGTGATTTAGGTTGTCAGCACTTTTTTTTTATTCTTAGCTGCTCATATTTCGCCAGTCAGTCGATTTAAGAAGATGATTAGAATTTAGAATGTCGATGATTTTCCAAACGGGGAATTGGTAATCGAACCGAGTTACCCACATTCAACAAGAGCGTAAACTATCACTAGTAGGTAGGTACTATCGTTTGGGAGGTCATTGAGTCAGTAGAAACAATAAATTATCGCTGATGGGAAATCATCCAATAACTTCCCCCGCTCTGGGCAGAGTGTCAGACTGACTAAACCCCGCCCATGTTCCTTCTTTTGCCCTTTATGTTCCGGGGTCGTGATATCTCTTTCGAACTACCCGCAACCCCGGCAGGCGGTGGCCCTGGCAGGCGCCTCTGCTTTGCTGACATCTCTTTGAGGCGCGCGTGGAACTCTAACGCGCCGTCGATTCGGCCTGTCGTCATCGGACGGACGGACGATGAGGTACCCATCGCTCACCGTCCACAGACCCGCATCTACGGTGGCCGGGATACGTCTCGCGGCGCCCGACGCCCGCTGCATCTTTCCCGGCGGCGGCGACTGGATTGGTTTGAGGTTACTCTCCCTAAAACGTCCGGCTCCGGCCACCTCCTCTGTCAAATGATAAATTATTATTCATTCATTCAATCCTTACCGGAAATTGCCGCCACTGTGTTTCAAGATATTATGTTGTGTTTTATCAAGTTATTTAATACAAATAATGTTTTTTTCAGGTCACAATGACGTATAAGTTGCATAAGAACGGGGTCATTACCGGCTCCTTAAATTCCTTCTGTCTGGCATGCGATGTCTTCTTAAACTCTCTGGAGGCAGCTGCCGACCATATCGAAACATCGGAGCACAAGAAGAGGTTACAAGCAGTGCAGTACTCCGACAAGTTTCAAGACGAACATATTAAAAAGGTGGGTTTGTTGTTTTATATTTGAACTAGCTTATGCCCGCGGCTTCGCTCGCGTTAAATTCGGTAGCGCCTTATTGATTTGTAATAGCAACGCTAAGTTTTCCCGTTTCTTCCCTCTTTCTCCCTCATATCACACTCTTTTTAAAAATTCATCAAAATCGGTTTAGCCATTAAAGCGTGAAGAGGTAACAAACAAACAAACTCACTTTCGCTTTTATAATATTAGTAAGGATTTGAGTGTTTTCATGGAAAAGGTGCTTAAACACCGAAGTAACACTTAAAAAGCATCGTTTTGCAAGTGTAGGGGAAATCCCGCAAAATATACGGTGCAAATTAACAAATGTAGGTACCTACCTACTGAAATGCAACGTTCTGCGAGAATGACCTTCGTAGTGCACGCCGCAGATATATTTATGCCCGGGGACTACCCTACTTATGACATGTGATTCTAATTCAAATCAATTAAACGTGAAAGTGACTGCCTGTGAAAGTCTATTTGTTAATTGTTAATGCATTCTCGATTGCATGGGTTTCGAAGTTTTAAAACACACAGGTGGACACATTGTCGTATCATTGGGTGGACATTAGTACTTACTATTATTAATTCTGTGTCATAGGATCGTATAGAATTTGAGGTATCTACAAACTGTAGTTCCGTTCACTTGGGAATTTGGAATTATCTGGGTATTCGTTTTGTGTGTGTTTTTTTATTTAGTTAACGCCGTGTGCACTTGTCCCATATAGACATTTTCTTTCTTTATTTCCGACCTCCACACTGCGAAGCTGCTGGGTAAACCTAATTTATTCGATCCTCTTGTTTTTTCAGTTCAAAGGAGGCTACTTCTGCGAATTCTGTAATGTCCTGATGGCAATCACTTCCAAAGTAAATATACACATCACTGACGATGAACACAAACAGAATAAGGGAATTCTGCTTCTAAAAAATGTGGGTGATGATGTTATTGCTTTCAATAATATTATTATTGAAGCAAAAGCTTGGCACGGTCTGATTGAAGGAGTCTGTTCACTCTGTAACGCGGAGTTTGAAGACGAGAAGAACCACAAAGCTGATGCAAGCCACTCTTTGAATTTAATTCTAAAACCTATTCAGTTTGGAGCGGATAATGCCATATTTCGTCATGTAAGTGTAAACCACTTGTTATGTTAATTGTTATTTCAACTTACTTATATTTAGAAAAAGAAACCATGTCCGATCCTATGAAATCCCAATTACTTTATAATTAAGAGACTTCAAATATTCTTGAAAGTAAACTTATAATAATCCTAGGTACTAATAAGTAATACTTATTGTAAAAGCGAAAGTTTGCGAGTGTTTGTGTTTGGGTAGCAAACGAGTCCACTGTGAACACCACGGCGGCGGCGTATTGGCAAGCTTAGCGCGAAACGCCCCCAACTACTTCAGATTCTACCTAAAATGATGAATGACCATTTCATGAAGAAGTCTTTCATGCGAATCAAATGAACTTAGACTTAACTTAGTTATATTAATGTTTTGATGATTACAACTCTGTAAAGCCATATTTGTTTCGGTCGATAAATATCTATTTAGCGAACTATCCTGGCGTCACATCCTCAAAAAGTAGCCGAGGCAGACCGGATGCGAAAGGGACGGACTGGCTTAGAGAACCTATTTGAATAGAAAAACAGTACTCTTGGTACTAGTCAGTTAAAACTTAAATTAAAGTGACTATTTCTGTGGTTTCAGTTAGATGACACAGCTATCCAATGCTTGACATGCAACAAGTTGCTAGCCCCCGGAAGGATGACCAAACATTTTGACGAAACAGAGCATCACGATCTTTACGCGAAACGTCGCGTCGAAACTAATGGAGTTAACCAAGGAATCGAAACTGAAGAAAACTGCCAAGGAATCGAAGCTAAAGGTCAAAGGATTGAAGCTAAAGGAACTTCTCAAGGACTAGAAACTGATGACAACTATCAACCAAAAGTAACCAACATGTCTTCAGCCACAATAAATCATGGCCAACCAAAAGAATCGAAGATAAACAACGACCCTTCCAAACCCTGCGTAAAATCACCGACAAAAGACAAAACCAAAATCCTTGAATTCATTGCTAAGTATCAAAGTAAAGGAATCAATATAAATTTGGAAACAGAAACAGCTTTCTGTAAAAAATGTTCCAAAGTTGTAACATTTGATCACATGGAGATAGAAAACCACATACAAAACCATTCAACAGCTGCAGCTGTTGATTCTGATTTACTTTATCCGACAATTCATGATCAGAACTTGAATCGAGTCGATATAAATGACAAAACTACAAAATCGTCAGATGGTATTGAAAAAAACACTGTTAAAGCTTTGCTAGATAAAACCCAAAATCCTGCCTCATATGAAGAAAATAATGCTGTAACGGAGGAAAATAATGCCTCAAATGACACTGATACAGACTCGAGCTGCTCAAATGATTCTGACATCATCCCCCTCTGTGAAAATAATACCCAAGATGAAGAGGCAAAGGAGTTTGCAAAAGCACATAAAATTACTTTTAACGGGGGTGTTAAACAATCATTTTGCCGCGTTTGTGAAGTACGTGTGCCGGCTTCGTTCAGGTCACTGAAAGAGCACGTGGGAGGAGCAAATCACAAGAAACTTGCAGGATCCTCTGCTGCCAAGCCGAAAGCTCCTAGAAATCTGGTCAAGCAGTCAACCAGAAATTTCCTCGAGTCGACCTATGAAGTAGAAGCATTATTTTATACAGCCAGTATCATTAACGAAGAGTTCTGTATTCCCAAGAATAGCTTTCATTTTATTTTGGCAATTGGTGCAAGAATGAGGTGCATTTTGTGCGAGGTGAACTTGCCACCAAATTCGGATTATGAAGACCACTGTGCGAGGCACAAGTGCAAGTGGCTGGAAGTGCCTGTCATTACATCAGAGCAAAACGAAATTATCAGAGAGGTACAGTACACCTGTGATTCATCTTTTAACGTAGTTTTGTTTCAAAATGAAAAAAAAACAGTATTATAACCTACCTTGTTATTTAATAAGCATTCGCGCTATTTTGAGTCTCAAAGATTTTGTTTATTTTTTTAGGTATTGACATTACGTATGTCATAAAGTACTGCATGCATGTAATCGTTTTAATGTGTTCGTAATGTTACAGGTTCGCCCCGGGTTGCTTCATTGCGGTTATTGTAACCTCGTTGTCTCAGGATGGGCTGACATGAAACTGCACCTCGACTGTACCGACCACAGACAACACAGGTCCGTTTGGGAAGCTCGGTTGAGGTGCCAGTTACCTAACTTGCACCGATACAAGATGGAAAAGGAAATGGAACGTATGGTTTTGATGAGTTTCATGAATATGGCGTTTCATAGGTAATTGACGATTCTATGTAACTTCGAACTTGAGATATGAAGACCATGATGCCTAAAATGGTCGATTTAGTCGAATCAATTACGTTACAATTCGTAAAATCGTAACAAAGTGTGATCATTTCTAGTATTTTAACGTCTCATATTATTATCCTATTATGATTATGAAGAAGGGGCCCCTGGGGGCATGACTTGGTCGTTTTAGCACAGGTTTGACTTTTTGTTAATGGAAGTGGGTATAACCACTCCTTCTCCATTTTTCACTTTAAAGTTGTTGTGCAGGATGATGACGGCACTGGGTAATGGTCATTTGAACAAAAATGAACCGGGATACATAAGTGACGGTTTGGCAAAGTTATTTCGGGTCCCAGATCGAGATGTTGACTTAATCTCCAAATAACTCTCAATTTCGCAATACATTATTTTTTTTTACTAAATCTTTGGTAGTTTACATCGTGCGCAGCAACTTTCAACAAGAAACAAAATGGCGGTGGAGTGTCTATGCCATTTTTGTTCTATGCCCTTTGCATACAAAGTGCATTTTGAATATACATTATTGTAATCACTGATATGAAAAGTTAAGGCTGATTGTATGAAACGGTTTTTTATTCTTCACTATTATTGCTCTTGTTCAACCGGCGCAAGGCTTCACACATGACTGTCGATTAGAATCGTGCTGGCCGGCGTTAAACTGACTAGCAAGAAGAGCCCTTATTCTCTAATACAGGTGATGCCATAGACTGAGGTGGGCGGATGTCTATGGTAGGTACCTAACTACCTAAGGCACCATCTCAGCGATATGTAAACCTTATCTATATTGTAATCTAGTACCTACCTTTAATTTTTGTGTTTGTCTACTACTATCTAAGTTTTCGATTTAGTCTCTTTTATAATAATTAATCTTTGACACTATCATTTTTATTTGAAATATTTTTCCAAATACCTATTCTTTTTTATCAAGTTTCGCTCATTTTAATTACTTTATTAATAAATAAATAATAAAATAAGATTTTGTTTTATTGTGCCAACTATTTTTAGGTGTAAATTAAACTAAGGCTAAGGGGACCTACATGCAGAGGGGCCTGCCAGGGCCACCGCCTGCAGGGGTTGTTCGAAAGAGATACCGCGGCCCCGGTACATAAAGGGCAATAGAAGGAACATGGGTGGGTTTTAGTCAGTACAAGTCTCGCAAGAGCGAGAGAATTTTTTTGATGATTTCCCATCCGCAAAAAAGGGGATGGACAGTTTTAGGTGGATATGTTACTGTAACAGTCGGAGGAACTCGTAACTAAGTAATATAAGCATCTTAAGGGTTAAGCCACGCTTGCCTAACGCCCGGTTCCAATAAACAAAAACGACTCGTTTTGCTTACGGATAAAATACAACTATCCGTAAGCAAAACGAGTCGTTTTTGTTGGCGTAAGTTGGTCTGTGGATTGCGTTACCACCCGTTTTCTACGTGCGCGCTGTTGGTTCCAGCTGTCATTTATAGATCTTTGACAGTCGTGTCACTCTCTCTGGCTTGGCCACCATCAGGGATTTTAATTTTGATAACACAAAAAAATAGTCGTTAAATAGTCGAAATTAGTCGCCAAATATCAGAAATAGTCGTTCACTGGTTCAAAAGTTATAAGGGTTTATAGGTGGCCGAGCCAGAGAGAGTCTTCCCAGCTTGGCCACATGTATATCTCGAAAACTAGGGCACCTAGTGAAGATCTGTTTTTACAAAAAAATTGTCGCTAAACAGTCGAAATTAGTCGCCAAATATCAGAAATAGTCGTTCACTAGTTCAAAAGTTATAAGGGTTTATAGGTGGCCGAGCCAGAGAGAGTCTCCCCAGCTTGGCCACATGTATATCTCGAAAACTAGGGCACCTAGTGAAGATCTGTTTTTACAAAAAAATATTCGCGAAATAGTCGAAATCAATTGCCAAGTCACAGAATTAGTCGGGTCTTAGATTAGAAGTTATAATAAGTTAAATTTTTAAAGTATAGTCCAAGAGCTAGACAAAAGTCTACGAAAACATTCCAAGAAAAAGATATTTCTATTAATATGTGTAAAATACTTCTAATTTTATTGATCTAAAGTCCTTACAAATGTCAGAGAAAGACAAATTTTAAATTAAATATATGTTTCTATGTTTTAAATGACTAGATTAGTGGCGTAAACTTATTTGAAAACATTAAACCTTGCTCTTGGTCTATTAAGTGTCAAGATGTACAGTCGCGTGCAACTGTTTTAACAAATTATAACGTTAGACGATTTACGTTAGAATAATAAAACTTCTTCTGTTGTCGAAATAAGAATATAATGATTTACCTAATACATCAAAATTATTGTACCCTCTAGTAAAATTTTTGAATAAGTAATTGAATATACAATAATAATAATCTTAAATAAAAAGATAATGTGCCGGATCGTTTAAAATATAGTTATATCCGCGGATACAAAACCGAATACGGATATTAGGTGTCAAGATCCGTGGATACACATACGGATCTTAACTTTCTTACTTAATCGGTGTCAGTGCACGTGACCTTGCACCTTGAATGCGTGAATGAAGATAAAATATTACTTACCTATCATTATTTTGGAGTTTGTATAGCTTTTCCTCGGTGGGTTCATATTATACAGAGTGTTAGGTTAAACGAGGGACTTATTGAGGGAGGGTATTCAGTATTCGATTCTCGTCCCAAATATGTAAAAAACCTATAACCTTAATTTCTGACGTAATTGTCCAATAAAATACACTATTCATGAACACTGAGCGCGAGAGAAGTAAACTTGTAAACAGTGAAGTAAATCACGCGGCAAAATACCTACGCGCCGATTCTACTGAAAAGGCGTCCTAAGCCAGGTTTAAAGTATGAAGGGAAAATGGATTATACCTAAAGGTCATTGACATGTACACATGTTCTGCGATAGTATTAAATCGCTAGCGCAAGGGTATATACACGTTGCGAGACTTATGCGAAATTTTTGGTATGGTTCTGTCTTTTATTTATAAGTGTTTTTTTTTTGTTCATATTTTTATTAGTATCATGTAAGTATGCACTATTGTGGGTTTGAATATGTCCCTCGTTTAAACTAACATACTGTAGAATAACTATATTCATATGTTTTGAAAGAAACATTTCTCCATATCATGACATCATAGATACCTACTGTCTAGAAACTACTTAAGTATTTTGTACTTGGTTGTACCAATGTATGGAGAAATTATATTCTTTAATAACTTTTTAATTACACACCGACTAATTCTGTGACTTGGCAATCGATTTCGACTATTTCGCGAATATTTTTTTGTGAAAACAGATCTTCACTAGGTGCCCTAGTTTTCGAGATATACATGTGGCCAAGCTGGGGAGACTCTCTGGCTCGGCCACCTATAAACCCTTATAACTTTTGAACTAGTGAACGACTATTTCTGATATTTGGCGACTAATTTCGACTATTTTTTTGTAAAAACAGATCTTCACTAGGTGCCCTAGTTTTCGAGATATACATGTGGCCAAGCTGGGGAGACTCTCTCTGGCTCGGCCACCTATAAACCCTTATAACTTTTGAACCAGTGAACGAGTATTTCTGATATTTGGCGACTAATTTCGACTATTTAACGACTATTTTTTTGTGTTATCAAAATTAAAATCCCTGATGGTGGCCAAGCCAGAGAGAGTGACACTTGACAGTCGTTGCATATTGTCAGTGTCCTGAAAGTCTGACAAACAGTCTTACCAAGTGTTACCTTATTACCCAGTAGGTACTGAATTGTGGTGGCCAGATAGGCAGTGGCTCCATGTAAAATACTGGTAAACAAGCTGATCTGGTAAACAAGCTGATCGGGTAAAAATCTTATTCTCGGTCAAACTTGACAGCCAAGAATACCGTGGGCGAATGATTGATCGATTGCGAATCGAGAAGACGGCGACTTGAAAATATGCATAAAATCTGAATGAAGCGCTTGCTAGGCGCGCGCACGTTTGGTAACAGTTCCAACCTAACCTAACCTCTAAGAGGTTAGAGAAGTTCCTTAGTTTAGTTACTGGGACCATCTCGACATTCGTAAAAAAAAAAACAAAAGTATTTCAAGATTGTTTAATCAATCTTAGCTTTGCCCCCTTTTATCATTATATGGGTAACAAAGTAAATAAAGTCTACATACTATTTGTCAACTTAAGCTTAATGCAGTACAAAAAGGAATAACTTTAAGGCAGAGATAAATAGACTACTTGGCAAGATCCTTCACTTATCCCCGTGACTATCAAACTACAAGTACACTGTGCAAGATAGAGACATGGAGACGTGTAAGAGCGTGCTAAGTAACGTTTATGAATCTCGGCTTAAGACTCCATGGAGTCAGGTGATGGCCAGCCACACTTTTACACTTCAGATACAAGCAAATGCTATGAAGGTAACCACTTGTGTATGCACTATTAACGCGAGAGTTGGCGTCAATGTCAATGTAGATTCTTAGGCAACTTTAAATTTTAAATTAGAAAATGTTATTTTCTTTGTATTTACATTTTTGGATATATAACATTATGTCTTTTACTTATCACCGAAATCTATAGAACTCTATTCTGTGTTACTAACCCAGTCTTTTTGCTTTGATATTTATTTCTGTTTCTCAATACAAACATCATAATTAAAAGCCAAATAACTAACATTAAAAGTGCGCACACAAGTATTCGTATTGTGACCATAAAGATCACAATGCACAAACATTCATGACAACCTCGTATTTATATGATAATTTAGAGTCACAATATATACAAAAACACTTGTTTTCATCGCTGTCGCATCACAGATCAATTCGCATTGTAATAGTATATTATTTAATGATGGCACTCATGAGTCTCTACCACCGTTTTTTATAGAAATAAACCCCAGCTTCGCACAGGGACAATTACATAGAAACATTCACAAAATTTTATTGAAATCAATTGTGTCATAGTTTTTTTTTCCGTGCATGAAAGAGATACTGATATACAGAAAGAACTCTTTCGCTGCCCAGAACTTAGCGTATGAGTCCAAAATATATGGTATAATTTGGACTGGACAGCGAAAGGGTTAAGACATCTTTTTATCATGTGATAAGAATTAGTGTTTGGTCTTTAGTTTCAATTCACTAACTGTCAAACCAGCCGCTTTTGTATAATTATGACTAAGTACATTCATGCCTGTTATCACTGACTCTAGGTCAGAGTAAAATACCTAAATAAAACGTCGATAGTGGAAATCTAAACAGTGCAATCAGACTTAGGCATTAATTTATGTTTTAGTTAGTATTACTGCCACAGCATTAGGAACAAATATTTTCCCAGAATTTGATCAATGATTTGTGGTGTAATGGGACCCTAATGTACCATCCCTAAATAATAATCCATTACAAGACATTTGGCCCTAATCTTTGAGCAGCTTTTATTATCATAAAAAAACGAATAAGATACTAAATCACAATGTGTTGAAAACACGTGAAGATGTAACCAGACGGTCTAAATAACAATATTACGTTGAAATAACGTACGTCGTTGTTACCCTGGCATCAGCCATTAACTAAAATGGAACATTTATTTGCTCCTATCAACATGTTTTTGTGTTATTAAAAACATGTGTCAGACACAAAAAAAAAAACATGTTGTAAATGTTTCACAACTTGTTTTCCCTACTAGTGGGAATCCTTGATAGGAACAAGAGACGTCACCAACTATACCCGAGATAGACACCCAGGATGTCATAACTACAACATTTTATTATAGTGAAATCATACTCCAATAATTATTGTACTCCCTTCATATTCTTGCTGAAATGTTTGTTTCCAACCAAACCATGAAAGTTTGGTCAGGATCTTTGGTCAGGAATATATTTTTAAAATGAGAAGTGATGTTTGTGTAACACTCTCATTTTGTCGCGGCTCAACAATAGTCTTCTTGACAAACCAACAATCCATGACTTCAAGCATAAAACAATGGATATTTTTTTTAATGTAGTTGGTTATACATCACATTTTTATATCGAGGGCATTCAATTCACTGTACAACTATATTTTTGAGTAAATACTTTTTTGTCAAGTACGCTTAGACACAGAATGCTTAATCATTGAAAACTTATAATAAACTAAATTTTGTCATACGAAAATGCGATGATAGACACACCCGGCAGCCTAAAACGTTATTTACACGAACTCTATGCAAGTTACTTGTCAGGAATGCTGCCATCACGCCAATTTCACCAACATTCACTAAATAAGCACTTGATTCACCGGCCTATTAGTTCACAGTTCACTTTATCACTTGGTGTTCAGTAAAGGTGTGTCCATGTTGAATTTGTAGACATTTTGGCACACCGTGTCCAACGCTTCCGGCGAGTCGTAGGGCGCGGGCAGGCGTACTGTGCGCGTGCGCTTCTCTGTGAACATGTCCACGACACCCCACTGGCGCAGGAGTCGCAAACAGTTGTTGATCGCGTCTGTTGATACAGCTTCGCCTGGAAGGAAAACCGACATCGTTCAAGTTTATATAAAGTTATGGTGCATGTGGCCCCCATAATTACAATCCTTCACGAAATACGAAATTTGATCAATGTTGAGTTTTGTAGAGACTAGTATCTGGTCCAAAAGAAACCAGTAGAATTCCAAACCAGCGGTCGAATTCAGTGCTAGAATGACACCAGACTAATGTGAACCACCACTGGAATAGACCCATTCCAGTGAGTGATACAGTCCTGTTCATGTTTTTCATTCTCACAATCAAATAGTGGGTGTTTGTACCTCACTGTGTTCCTATAATAAGGGCCGAAGGGACGGACTCCAACGAGCAGGAGTCGAGACAAGAGCAGAAAAGATGTGTTATAAAAACCACCAATAGAATTTCGTTATTTAAAGTTTTACACACTATACAGCTTTAGTGGGAATGGTTGAGCAGAGCGAGAGATGCTTCATATCGGGACAGCCGCACTCGCCAAAAGCGCACAACGGAGATGAGAAGATAGGTGAGCAGCAGTCGCTAAACTAGGCGAGAGTAACACGTCTCTACTCTGGTCTAGTAAGTACGCATCTCCGTAGAGCTTCGGTGGATACACCCTAGCTCAGTAGCTCCTTAACATCTGTCCTCTACGCTTCACACATCTTTGGATTCAGTCTGTGATGTCACAACCATGCTGAGATGGGATGGATGGATAGATTTGGGATCTAGTTTGTCTTATTTTTTGTGTTTCATACTTCAAAAGGAAAAAACGGACCACAAACACACACAAAATGATCCAATAATGGTTATTAGATCGTTTTGTTGTCAGTCTGTCTATCTGTCTCATATTGTAGTTTTCTTTGTTATTTTGTTTTATCCTGTATGATAATAATAAACACCTTTTTCTTTTTTGTTAAGTCTAAAAAGGGGTAAAGTTTAGTATTCAGCGGCAGGCGGAGGGAGTGGGGGGTGGGAGGAGGGGAGGGGGGGGTGCCCCCTACCCCCCGGTACTACTCCCATATCAAGGTAATGCACCGTTCTTGAGAAAAACCCATTTTTGTAACCTAACCTCAAAACTCGTTATTGTCACATAAAAAGTGTATTCCAGAAATTTGGTATCGTTTAGCATAAGGAAGGAGGTGCCCTCTGTGTCCTGGCACCACTCTAATGTAAAGGCAATGCCTAAATCACTGATTACTACCTATCAAAGTGGTTCGAGAGCTCCTACTTCTGCTTTCAAGGTTTAAAGTAACCTAACACGAAGGGGATGGCGCGGTCTTTCAGACCCCGCCATCCCCTTCGAACCTAACCTGTCCATGTCGGGGTGCCCCAAGTCCCGAACTCTAACTAACTTTATATGAAATGAGACGGGTTTTAACTGTAACACACACATTCTATCAGTGGGGCTACATTGGGCATTTATAGGTTTTGATAAAAGAAACAACCGTCGAGCCACTTTGATAGGTAGTAATCAGTGATTTAGGCATTGCCTTTACATGAGAGTGGTGCCAGGACACAGAGGGCACCTCCTTCCTTATGCTAAACGATACCAAATTTCTGGAATACACTTTTTATGTGACTATAACGAGTTTTTAGGTTAGGTTACAAAAATGGGTTTTTCTCAAGAACGGTGCATTACCTTGATATGGGAGTGGTACCGGGGGGTAGGGGACAACCCCCCCTCCCCTCTCCCCGCTCCCTCCGCCTGCAGCTGAATACTAAACCCAACCCCTAAAAAGTATAAGATCATACCGTAAACCATCTTGTTGTGTGTGAAGTCCTCCGTGAGTGAGTCGAGGGTGTTCTTGACGAGCTCCTTCATGGAGCCTGGCGCCAGGTGCCGGCACGTGGCCGCGTACGCCTCCAGGACTGGCCGCAGGGTCAGCAGGAGTCTTCGTCTGGAAAACAACGATAATATTGAGTACTCCCTATAATATGGATTGGCATAATAGGGTAGTTTCCAGGGTCAAAGTAATAACATTCTATTTAGTCCGTCTTTTAGATTATTCAAAAATACGGGACGCGTATTTTTTTTATTTGTAAATTAGACCAAAAATGACAAAGATATAGCCCATTAAAGTTACGTGTGACGTCACTCGTTGCGAAAAAATGCAGCAACGCGTGCAGCAGGGAGGCAATTTTTTTTTGGAAACTAGCATTCCGTACTAATATTATAAAAGCGAAAGTGAGTTTATTAGTATGTTTGTTTGTTACGTCTTCACGCCTAAATGACTAAACCGATTTTGATAAATTTTGGTACAGAGATAGTTAAAACCCTGGAGACAGACATAGGCAATTTTTGACGTGATAACGTCTTTAAAATCGTTTTAGTCGGGTGACATGTTCAGAAACTTGTGTCACACCAAAACCTCACGAGCGCGATCGATCGTCACACCAAAACCTCACGAGCGCGATCGATCGATCGATCGATCGATCCTGAACAAAATTACCCAGATTGGAAACAGATAAATTTACGTGAAGATTGTAACTGATCGTATTGTATGTATGTATGTATGCATAAATGTTTGTATAAATGTATAAAAGTATGTTTGTATGAATGTATGTATGAAGAAAAATGTATATCATAGTCGAATAAGTAAACTTGTCATTTTACACCCCAAATTTATCATCAAAAGTGTGAATAAAACGATAGATGTAATTTAAAATTTGAAAAAATTGTTATCTTCATTAATTCCTTACTTCCCAAAAACTTATATCACCAATAAGACGTTATCACGTAAACATCTCGATCGTAAACCTACTTTACAAACAACCAATTTTTTTTTTAAGCGAGATAGTGGGAAGAAATGGAAAAACTTAGCTTTGCTTTTACAATCAATAAGGCGCAAGGGCAAAAACTACAGGTAGCAGGTACCTGCAAATCAGGAAAGGGGAACTGTGTTACCCCGAATTTGACGCGAGCGAAGCCGCGGGCAAAAGCTAGTTTTTAATAAGTGCATAGTACATACCTCTCTGCAATGGCTTCAGGCTTGTCGGACACGGTGTAAGATATGCGTGAGGCGGGATCGGGCCGCTCGTAGTCATCCTCGTCGTCAAGGCGACGCGCCATACGACGGGACCATTGTTCTTCTTCTAAGTCTACCCCAGTTGTCTGTCGAATAAAGGAAACAACAATTTGATTAATTATATTTTAAATACAAAAAGGGGGCATGAAAGGCTGCTTTGGTAGAATCATAATGAGATAAAAACATGAATCTTGGTGTCTAGTTGGCATTGGGTTTGATACCCGCACGGAACATATTTGTATAGCCCTCAGGTGGTTTTTTTCTTGGTCTGGCTGTTTGTTTTTGGAGTTTAAATGTTTGTAAAGTAACAATACAATACATGAGAAATTTCTCAAAAATAAATATAACAATTAATATTGTCACAAAGTAGCAAATTAGTAATATTGACGGTTGGCGCAGTGGCTGAGCGATCGACTGCTGCGCTGCATGTCACGGGTTCGATTCCCGCACGGAACAAATATTTGTATGTAATATGGCCTACAGATAGTTGTTTCGGGCCTGGCTGTTTGTGTATGTGAGTTTAAATGTTTGTAAACGCACCCAGGATACAGGAGAAATTCCTAGTGGGGCAAAGTTTTTTTTTTTAAAAAAAGCGACAGTATTAACTGCGACCCCTGCGACTGGTTGTTGACGAACCCGAGCGGTTGTTAATTAGCCTAGAGTTTGGTACAGGTAGTCGTATGCGCACCTTATCCCTGAGTATGACCTCCTGCGCCTGCAGCGCGTCGATCGCGTCCAGCAGCCGGTCCTCGATGCGCTGGCACGGCGCGCACACGATGAACTCGTGCGACAGCACCTCGCACAGCTGCAGCGACGCCGACAGCAGCTCCGACTGCCGGACAGAACTACACGCTGACCCGCACAACAGGCTTTCTAATGCGGTTGCTGGAAAATGGAGAAAATACTATGTTTGTGATTCAAATTCAAATTATTCGCAGTAAGTGTTGGTACAATTTAGGTCTTAAATTAATAATTACAGATCCATAACACTTAGGGCCGATTTTTCAATCGTTGGATAACTTTTATCTATAGAGTAAATGTGACGTTTTGACAGAGTGCCCATACAAAAACTGTCAAAATGACAGACTTATTTGTGGGACAAAACTTAACTGGCGATTGAAAAATCGGCCTTTAGTCATAATAATGTGACATGCAAACATTTGGGATCTTATTTATTAAGCATACAAAATTGATAAAATTAATTATAATTAGTAAACATGTCAATTGAGATTATTTTATTAATAAGGTATATTATTTGATAAATTAGAAATATAATATTATTAGAAATATGTTTAAATAATAATTGATGTCAAGCTATACATTTTTCAACCTATTATTAAATATGTCACTGATGCTCTGCATGTTTAATGTTTTTTTTTGTTATTTGTAATTTCCGACTAATAAAAAAGACTCGCTCCAAAAGACGACCATAAGACGTTAACTTCTAAGCTCAAATTGCTACTACACGACCCACGGAGACAGCGATATTGGCTCAACGATTGTTTGTTTTGGTCTTACAGGCTGCGCCGCCAGCAATACTTATGACTACGTGCGAGCCGTGTGTTTAGATGTCTAAAATCAGTTTACTTGTATTGAAAATGAGCAATACATATTATGAGCTTAGTGAGCAAGCAAATTTTGTTTTTTTATTTAGTATAGTATTGATAATAAACATGTTTTATAAAGTTATAATGTTAAAAGTGTTCGAGTACTCACCGACAATAGCAGGCGGGGCGTAGTGCGCTACGACGGCGTTGGCGTAGTACGCGAGCTCCAGCGACGCGGCGATGGATGTGTGAGGTCGCACCATGAGGCGCTCGCCGCTTCCCTCGCGACGGATCAGGCCGCGACCTAACATGTCCAGCTGGGGACGGAACAAATACATTTAGATCAGTTGTACATACATAATTAACATCACGCCTTAATTGCCCGAAGGGTGAGACAAAAGAACTTCATAGCACACCCTAGTCATGTTTAACTACCATGCAGTAGGGATGGGGTGGGGACGGTCTTTAGTCAGGCGTAATCCTAAACTATTGCTGGTTTCCTGATGGAGAAAACCAATCATACTTTTTCCGACCTACGAATTAAAGTTAGTATTTGCCGCGCCTCCGTGACGTCCACGAGGAGCTCGTGGCTAAATAATAGCAGCCGCTCGGGTCGATCTTTAGGTTAAGCCGCGCTTGCCTAGGTTGGTCTGTGGATGGGTGACCACCCGTTACATACCGAGTTTCCTCCGTGCCTCGGAAAGCACGTTAAGCCGTTGTTCCCGGCTGTCATTTGTAGATCTTTGACAGTCGTTACAGGTAGTCAGTGTTCCAAAAAGTCTGACAATCAGTCTTACCAAGGGGTATCGTTTTACCCAGTATTAACTGGTTGTGGAGGTCAGATAGGCCGTCGCTCCATGTGAAATACTGATATTCAGCTGCATCTGGTTCGACTGGAAGCCAACCCCAACATAGTTGGAAAAAGGCTAGGCAGATGATGATTTGCCGCGCCTCCGTCAGCAGTACGTACGACACCACGTCGTGTAGTATATAGAGTAGACTCACGGCGTGTTTGAGGGCCTGCCGCGCGTCCCCGCTGTACCCCAGGTCCCGCCCGTCTGCCTGCAGCGCGTGGTGTCGCGCGCGCACGTCGTGTAGTATATAGAGTACACTCACGGCGTGTTTGAGGGCCTGCCGCGCGTCCCCGCTGTACCCCAGGTCCCGCCCGTCTGCCTGCAGCGCGTGGTGTCGCGCGCGCACGTCGTGTAGTATATAGAGTACACTCACGGCGTGTTTGAGGGCCTGCCGCGCGTCCCCGCTGTACCCCAGGTCCCGCCCGTCTGCCTGCAGCGCGTGGTGTCGCGCGCGCACGTCGTGTAGTATATAGAGTACACTCACGGCGTGTTTGAGGGCCTGCCGCGCGTCCCCGCTGTACCCCAGGTCCCGCCCGTCTGCCTGCAGCGCGTGGTGTCGCGCGCGCACGGCGTGTAGTATAGAGAGTACTCACGGCGTGTTTGAGGGCCTGCCGCGCGTCCCCGCTGTACCCCAGGTCCCGCCCGTCTGCCTGCAGCGCGTGGTGTCGCGCGCGCACGGCGTGTAGTATATAGAGTACTCACGGCGTGTTTGAGGGCCTGCCGCGCGTCCCCGCTGTACCCCAGGTCCCGCCCGTCTGCCTGCAGCGCGTGGTGTCGCGCGCGCACGTCGTGTAGTATATAGAGTACTCACGGCGTGTTTGAGGGCCTGCCGCGCGTCCCCGCTGTACCCCAGGTCCCGCCCGTCTGCCTGCAGCGCGTGGTGTCGCGCGCGCACGGCGTGTAGTATATAGAGTACTCACGGCGTGTTTGAGGGCCTGCCGCGCGTCCCCGCTGTACCCCAGGTCCCGCCCGTCTGCCTGCAGCGCGTGGTGTCGCGCGCGCACGGCGTGTAGTATATAGAGTACTCACGGCGTGTTTGAGGGCCTGCCGCGCGTCCCCGCTGTACCCCAGGTCCCGCGCGTCTGCCTGCAGCGCGTGGTGTCGCGCGCGCACGTCGTGTAGTATATAGAGTACACTCACGGCGTGTTTGAGGGCCTGCCGCGCGTCCCCTCTGTACCCCAGGTCCCGCCCGTCTGCCTGCAGCGCGTGGTGTCGCGCGCGCACGTCGTGTAGTATATAGAGTACTCACGGCGTGTTTGAGGGCCTGCCGCGCGTCCCCGCTGTACCCCAGGTCCCGCCCGTCTGCCTGCAGCGCGTGGTGTCGCGCGCGCACGTCGTGTAGTATATAGAGTACACTCACGGCGTGTTTGAGGGCCTGCCGCGCGTCCCCGCTGTACCCCAGGTCCCGCCCGTCTGCCTGCAGCGCGTGGTGTCGCGCGCGCACGTCGTGTAGTATATAGAGTACTCACGGCGTGTTTGAGGGCCAGCCGCGCGTCCCCGCTGTACCCCAGGTCCCGCCCGTCTGCCTGCAGCGCGTGGTGTCGCGCGCGCACGTCGTGTAGTATATAGAGTACTCACGGCGTGTTTGAGGGCCAGCCGCGCGTCCCCGCTGTACCCCAGGTCCCGCCCGTCTGCCTGCAGCGCGTGGTGTCGCGCGCGCACGTCGTGTAGTATATAGAGTACTCACGGCGTGTTTGAGGGCCAGCCGCGCGTCCCCGCTGTACCCCAGGTCCCGCCCGTCTGCCTGCAGCGCGTGGTGTCGCGCGCGCACGTCGTGTAGTATATAGAGTACTCACGGCGTGTTTGAGGGCCAGCCGCGCGTCCCCGCTGTACCCCAGGTCCCGCCCGTCTGCCTGCAGCGCGTGGTGTCGCGCGCGCACGTCGTGTAGTATATAGAGTACTCACGGCGTGTTTGAGGGCCTGCCGCGCGTCCCCGCTGTACCCCAGGTCCCGCCCGTCTGCCTGCAGCGCGTGGTGTCGCGCGCGCACGTCGTGTAGTATATAGAGTACTCACGGCGTGTTTGAGGGCCTGCCGCGCGTCCCCGCTGTACCCCAGGTCCCGCCCGTCTGCCTGCAGCGCGTGGTGTCGCGCGCGCACGTCGTGTAGTATATAGAGTACTCACGGCGTGTTTGAGGGCCTGCCGCGCGTCCCCGCTGTACCCCAGGTCCCGCCCGTCTGCCTGCAGCGCGTGGTGTCGCGCGCGCACGGCGGCGCCCAGCGCGGCCAGGCCGGCGCCACGCCGCGCCTCCGTCAGCAGTACGTACGACACCACGTTGGTGCACATCAGGGCCGTAGCTTGAGCTGCGTCTGTCAACAAACGTTCACTTTTACTTGGCTCCATGTACCTCAAATTTTGTTGGAAATAAAATCCAAACGTCGACAGACTGCCTAATACGAGCAAATAAAATACGCACAAAAAATTATAAACCTAGCGATTTCCCCCGAAGCAACGACGCTTAGTTTTAAACGTAAATGTAGGACATTTAGATTTATTCTTTTCCTTTTTCAGGGTTTTGTGTCGTGTTTTTTTTAATAATTCCTCATACACTCCATCTATCTAGTCCAGCGGTTCTCAATCTTTTTTGGTGACGGAACCCTTTTGGAAAGCGAAATACTTGACGGAACCCTTACATAAAACAACAGTTTTTAAAAGTGTATTATTGATTAATAAGCATAATAAAAGTACAATGTAACAGTTACTTATTACTTACTTACATATCAAGTATAATAATAAAAGATTATTTCAGGGCTATAGTTTGAGTCCACTTTCACACACACACAGTCACATCCCCTAAGTACTTTGCTGTAGGATTCAGGTCTGGGCTATCGATTGAGGAGAGGTGGTCAGGTTATATCTCACCTCCTTAACATGGATGACCTGAAACTCTGCCCCCAAAGATTTGCAACTGATGGAGCTACTGAAGGTAAGTGAAACTTTCAGAATTTGTGAGGACAAATGTGCGGTCATGCATGTAAAGCGAGGAGAGATTATGAAATCTATGGGAACCCAGCTCTCGGATTACATAAACTTTAGATCCATCTCAGCAACCGAAACCTACAAGTATTTGGGTATGTCGGAAGCGCTGGGCATCAATGTTGCTGACATGAAGCAATCGTTGAAGGAACGCTTCTTTGGCCGCCAGAGAAAAGTATTTAATAGTCAACAAACAAAAATAGGAAACAAGGTACGTGCAACCTTGTTTCCGCCTGATAAAAGACTATTTCAATTCAACGGTTGGGTCATGCCGGTTTTAGATGTACTTTTTCGGCATAGTCAAATGGAATCAAACGGAACTAGATGCCCTGGATAGGAAGGTCCATACACGGTTGACAGCATATCGAATGCATCACCCACGTTTTCCGGTTATGAGACTGTATATTCCGAGTTGTGGCGGTCGAGGCGATCAATTCGTCACATTATTTCTGGTTGTTCTCGTCTAGCTAACGGATATTGGAACGGATGATTGTTGACATAACGGTTCCCCATGACGAGAACCTCGTGAAAGTCGAGAAAGATAAACAAATCAAGTATATTGACTTGGTTTGCGAGGTTGTGGACATGTGGGATGTGGACTCAGCGATGATTGTGCCGATAGTCTTATCTGCCACTGGCTTAATTGCCAAGAGCCTCGACCGACATCTGAGGAGGCTTTCGTTATACGGCTGGATTAAGGGCTTGATTCAGGGAGCGGTACTTCTGGAGACGGCTCGTATTGTTAGGAGGTTCCTCTCTCTCGAGCACTGACTGCCAGTAGCTTGGACCCTGTTCCCGATACCGGTGGGCTACTATTTTTTGTATTTTTGTATAAGAATGTTTTTTTTTATAAGAAATATCTAAAAATATAAAAAAATAATAAGAAAATGAATAAACGAAAGTAATGATATCAAAAAATAATAAAATCTAACTAATGGGAGGTATGAAACTTGTTTAAACGAACGAACGAGTGTCAAATATAATAAGTATCTACCTAACCATAGCTATGTAAGTCACACCATATCGTCCACTAACCTAATGTACCTACTCAGTAGAAATTAAATCTCGTCTATTTTATTCAAAAACGTCATCAAATCAATATCAACCTTAATCGCTCAAACAAAACTGTTTTTTTTATTTTGTTGTATGTTTCGGGATTGTATTGGTCGTGATTTGATAATAGTACATTACGATATTAGTGCGTTAAGATGGTTATATAACATGCGAGTCGGAATTTCAGCCCGAGCCGAAGGCGAGGGCGTAATTCAGCCGAGCATGTTATAACCAATACGCACGTATATCGTACGACGTTTTTTAACACAATTGCGAGGAAACAGAAAAAAAAAACATTTTTAATACGTGGTTATGTAGGTATCTGTCCTTGGATATTGACGGTAGCAAGCTGTCGCATGCGGTTCGCGCTTCTGTTAGTATATCCGGTGGAGTTGAAGTAATATATTGCTCATCTTCATTATTGAAAGTTGTCATTTTTAGATATTCACAATACAAGTACAAAGAAAAGAAAATTTGAGAAAAATGGCGCGAGGATTATTTTCTGCCATGGCTGCGTGAACATGTTGGCAAAGACACTAGAGCATGCAGCCAAGATTTTAAATTACCAAATAAACTGTTTTTTTTTTTAATTTTAAATAAACTCAATCAGTGAATGCACACTGTTGCTTTCCCGCCATTTAAAACAGCGCGCTAGAGCTGCCTACTGACTGGCGCCGCGCGGCGATTAGTTCGAAATTTGAATAGCAACAGCGCGCTGTTCACTAGCTGGAGTCGTGCGGCGGTGATCAGTTCCAAATTTGAAATGGCAAATAATACTGTTATGGAATTTGTATGGACTATAACTTAACTATTTGCTTTGGTAACACACGCGTTTTTTATGACCCTCTTTACATATTTAAAACCGGTGGAATTACATCAGCTTTACGAGCAAGGGCGTTAAAAAAATAATTATTTTTACAGCTTCATGGCAAGTGCTTGTCTATGCAGGATACAATGGCTGGAATTACAAGGTGCTTATTTTTTTTTAGTCACACTAGTCCTGCTGTATTACCCGTCATCGCCTTGGCTCCATCTGTACAAATGTCAATGCAATCAATGCGTCTAAGATTAATTTCCTCAAAAAATGTAAGTATCTATTTTATTAAAAATTTCCTCTCCGGTAGTATTTGTGGATTCTTGCGGAACCCCCACAGAAGTATCGCGGAAACCTAGGGTTCCGTGGAACACACTTTGAGTATGGCTGATCTAGTCAATTAGTTTAACCAGATTTGATGTGATTTCCTTTATTTGATTAAACTGATCATTTTTTGAAGTTGGTTAAAAATCTGGAATAGAACTGAATTCGGTTATATTGAAAAATCGTTAGACAGATGATGATGATGGTACTTACCATACACTAAATGTCTGCCGATGGCCTCGACCATCATCTTGTGGTCGGTGCTCACGTCGGCGCCGTACAGGCTGGAGTGACTGTGGTTGTACAGGATCTGTCTGTCTAGGTTCACAGCAAGGTTGTTGTTTGGCGGGGTCAACGGGGTCTCTATGGGCGACTTGTAGTGTTGGTACTTCTGGAATGATGTTACTAGTTCCTGGAGAAAATATATGTAAAATTAGAATTAGGTTAAATTAACAATATATCAATGGTAATCTGACGAAATAGTGTGAATTTCACCCCTGACTGAACGATATCAATGAATGAGTACACCTTGGACCCAACGTTCAGTAGCAACACTTTAGACGGTGACAAAGCAAAGAACAAGTTTTGATATCAAAATTCCCACCTTAATAAATTGGTTGAAAACTACTAACTACTGTTGTCAAAATCAAAGAATAATTTCTTTAAAAAAGAAAAATACGTGTGGCACTTGGGGACTGCCGCGGTAAAGCTATTGCATAGCATTTTTTATCAACTTATGCAATAAATAAAAACAATCTAAATAAAATATTTAAAAAGTACTTCCAATGAAAAGAAGTCGCAAAAAGAAACATTTTTTTATCAACTTAGACAAAAAATAAAAAACTAAATATAATATTTAAAAAGTGCTTCCAATGAAAAGAAGTCGCAAAAAGAAAAACAAGACCTTGGGTTTGATCCAGCGTAATGTCGATTGACTACCCGATTCTCTACCAAACACGCTATTAGAACATTAGAATCGGGATTAAAATAACTGTGTAAACGACGTTAGACAATGCACGGCCTTCAAGCCACACCTCCGTGCCCGTCGGAGTGGGGAGCGTCAGGTTTTTTTTCGTTACGGAATTTCTGGATTCGGTCCCCGCGCTCAAGGCCCGCGATAGAAGCTATGCAATAGCTTAAAAACCTTTTTTTAGGGTTCCGTTTCTCAAAAGGAAAAAATGGTACCATTATAGGATCACTTTGTGGTTCGTCTGTCTGTATGTCAAGATCCTTTATCTCGGGAACGTGTGAAGGTATCGAGTTAAAATTAGAACCATTATATACTCAATTCCGGGGTCCCATGGAGCTGTGAAAAAAATGAACTCTCCAAATCTACGCAGTCAAAAGATATGTCCGTTAATGTCGTAAGTTTGTACGGAACCCTAGGTGTGCGAGTCCGACTCTCACTTACCACTAACTTAACAATATATACTAAACGAAAATAAGCTACAAAAAGTTATTTTGGTAAAAATGTTTTTTTGGAGGTTAATAACGTATTATTGATGTAGTGACATAATCTTAAACATTAAATTGCTATGATGAGTGAATTAATAAAATTTGTACGGCAATTTTTGATACTTTATATTTCCTTTGTAACAACATATTTTACATGTGTTTTCAATGTATGCTAATATCTCTTAGTGGCAATGAAAAATTATTACTCGATAACAATTTGTGTGAGATACAACTAAAAGACAGAAATAAAAAAACGTTTCAGTAAAAAAAAAGACTGAAAATACATTTCCGTAAGTCGGTCGCAAAAAATCTACGAATCAAACAAAAGTCACCAACTTCCGGAAGTAAATTTATATTCCGACTTTAGTGTACTTTTTTTTTTGGCATATAGTATGTTATTTGTCACTAATTCACAACCTCAGACAAACCATAGGTCAAAACTCACCTTGAGCGATATAGGCTGGTTAAAGTCGACTCTGATGCTGCCATGGTTGGTGTTGAGGGTCCTCCAGATGCCTCTGAGCGCCGACCAGAACGTCTCCATCTGTTTGGGCATGCCGAGCTGTTCGCGCACGAAGTTGCCGTCCACTAGCTTGTCGTAGTTCAGGGTAGCTGGTACTAGGAGGGCGTCGTCGATGGTACCGTCTAGGTAGGCGTCCATTATGACGGAGAGAATACCCGCTGGAGGAAAATAATTGTTGTGTAGTTACAGGAATTCAACCATTAAGTTAGTAGTAGACCATTGACTACCCCCTTCATATTTTTTTTTCATGTTCAATAGTGGTACAGGCGGACTTGATGCCATAAGTCATTCTCTACTAGTCAACCTTTGGGTAAAATACGACAACATTGTGTTAGGGTACACAAACCGGCAGGTCAACCTATTCTAAACTATTATAACCCGATTTCTCTACTACGGATCGCACATCGTAGTCGAGAGATCAGGTTAAAATGGTTTGTGTAGGTTGATGTGCTGTCGTGTGTACAATAATCATATTAAATATATATATTATATGGTTTTCGAAAACTTTTTACTTATACAGATGCTAATACACATATTATACATATAAAATAAACTAATAAAAACAATTTGAAAAAAAAAACGAGAAACTTAACAGTAATTACCATGACTTTTAATTGATAGACGTACCAAAATAATACTGTCTTGCCGCAAAACTCAACAGTCAGATACCTGGGTATGCATCTAGACAGAAGGCTTACTTGGCGAGAGCATATAAAGGCCAAAAGAGATCAGGCAAACAAAAAGTTTTGTGAATTGTATTGGCTAATAGGTAGACAGTCGTCGCTATGTCTGGAAAATAAACTTCTCATATACAAAAGTATAATAAAACCAGTGTGGACATACGGCATTCAACTCTGGGGATCAGCAAGCCAGTCAAATATAGAAATTCTACAACGCTTCGAGAATAAAGTGTTAAAGAGCTTGAGCAACGCGCCATGGTTCATACGGAACACAGAAATACATGAGTTTCCAAAGGAATCCTTTTTTTGAATAGTTGCAAGATTAGCTTTGAAATAGGAAGAAGTTCTCGAATAAATTAAAATTGTGAGACTTAAGTGTTAGTACGGAAAGTTTTTTGGAAAACACACTAAGACAGAAATAATATGAGGAACAGAAAAAACACTACAATACCAAACCTTCTTTATCTAAAACTTTTTGTGCCATGTGTGTGAAATGGTTGATGATGACACAGATATAATAATGTTTTAAATATGTTTGGCATAAGCACATTTCATGATTTCTAGTGCAAGCAGCTACCCTACCATGACGTCTTAAAGCAGAACTTATTCCACTGAGGGAAAGAGACAGAGCTATACAGGATGTCTAGCACCATCTCTTTCTCACACAGGCATAAGAACTGCTATAAGATGTCATGGTAACCCTACTGGTCTAAAATACTAATAGGAAGATGGTGTTGGTAACAACAGCCTATATCTTTAGTACCATTAGAAAAAATTGCTGAAAAAAACTCTGAAAAATTCAGTACTAAAACTAATATAGCATGAAAAATAGATCACATGACATCACACTAAAATTTGTGTTTATGTTAAAACATACCCATTACATCTGCATTTAATTGATCCAAGTACGCAAGAACATTCAAATTATATTAGTAAAAGGTTTACATGCTAATCAAAATCACGTATCCTAGGCTTAAATCTATTTTAAAATCAACAGTCAATGTTGTTAGTTGGCAAGCGCATCCATTATTCGAGAATGGCTTGATCAATAGCTTGATAAAAGTCCAAAGTAGATTTGTAAGAAAATAAACGCCCGGAAAGGATATCCGGAAAAAGTAATATGAAATGCTTTTTTTAAGATGCCTTTATTGGCTTTACCTGTAATTATGTAAAAATAATCTTAAGCAGTTAAATCACTTCCCAGCATATGATTAAGGTTGAGGTTTACGGTTAGCTATGTGGCTTCAATCCCATACCGCAAACTCCCAAAAATTACTAGTTATTTTTCATCATTCCCACAATATGGGTATCAACTGAAAGTATTTGCTGTGGCTTAGAAGAATATGGGACCGAGTATTTTTTTTTTATCTACAATATTTTATTTATTCTATGCAAAATGGACAGGATATTGTTTATCGTGTCAGCTAGTAATTAACAATATTGTGTACCTTTAGGTGTCTGTGGTTTCCCTGTCCTAGTGCGTCCTCCTTCGATGAAGAACTCCAAATTGTTACCGGCTGATAAACTGTTTAGGATGTATGCCCTGAAATGAGAAAATATAAATTGAGATTTATGGTAAGGAACCTTTTGAAATAAAACCAGGAGGACACATATTTCAGGTTCGCCCAAAAAATGGTTTATATTATTGTGTTAAGGTATAATTTGAAATGAAGGACAATGATAACACTGCCTGGTTACCTAAGAGCTGACTTGTAGGTAGGGTCTCCATGATAGTCTGAGCCCTCCACTCTTCGCCTGATATAGAACGCACCGCAGCCTCGCAAGAACCAACTGAAACAATGTAAGCATATTGTTATAAAATCATTATAGAACTGACGGTCGCCTGGCTAAATAAGGTTAACACTTTCGCTGCAGAGCTCAAACTCAGCGTATGAGTCCAAAATAATTTTCGTCCGTGTCCCACAAGAGTTTAGAGACACAGAGTTAAGAGTTCCGTATCAAAAGGAAAAAACAGAACCCTTATAGGATCACTTTTGTCGTCCGTCTGTCTGTCTATCTGTCAAGACCTCATATGCCAGGAACGCGTGAAAAAATCAAACTCTTTAAGTATACGCAGTCAAAAGATATGGCCGTTTATCTATGAGTCCGACTCAAACTTGGCCAGATTTTTTAATTCAATATAGCTAAATCTCATCTGTTCGAATACTAAGCTAATCTATAAAATGCTAAGGTATAGAGTACTAAGCTGTAGACACGCCATCTACAATCAGCTTCCCAATTAAAAGCAAACGCAACTCACCCAAAGAAAGGTATCCTCATATTATCTCCAGCAGCGACTAAAGGCGGTCTTAGACCAGTCAGATACAACGTAAAGGTCATGAGGATGTAGTCGAAGTGAGATCTGTGTAGTGGCACGAAGACGAGCGGGAGGCCGGCCGCGTTGGCTTTGCGCAAGCGCTCCACGCCGGCCACGCGGGTACCGCAGCCACCGCCTGCTATTCGCCGGACGGCTTTGTGACATACCCACGCGACGAATCTGGTAATAATAATAATTTATATATTATTTTATTGGTATAAAAAAAATTATACATATTTGTGAATCACTGGTGCCTTTGGTAGGTAGTGAAACACCTGTATTAGGTACAGGTCACCAATAGGAAGAAACATGATCATGGAGCTATTTGGTTAAGTTTTTTAACAGTTGTACGCAGCGCAGATTATATCACCGCATTTTTTCTCTCTCTCTCTCTTTCACATGCTCATTTTTGACACACTTATTGAAATGAACGGTTCGCGTAGCGTCATGTATTTAGGATCGATGTAAGGTATCAGTTTTCTTTCATTGTCTTATTGTATCAAATTTAAAAAAACTATATTAATGCCATCTCAGCCTCAGTTTTAGCCACGATATGACTAATACTGACTGTACTAAAGTTTCCTCGCATCCAGCCACACCAATTGGTTGATGGTAGAAACATTTATAACTTGTCTCTATTTAAAACGTATTTACTAATGTTGTGTGTAATGATGTTGGAACTCTCCTTTGTTTATATTTGAGACCATAAAAATGTACCATATTCAGACAATTAAATGAATTTCTCTTACATACCAAATAACTAATTACACACAACCAACATACCAATTTTACCATTTTTATATCTTATATATTTTCTTATACATACTTTTGTTTTATCATTTGTCCTGAGCGAGTTAAATCTAATCTAATATATAAAATTTCCGTGTCACAATGTTAGTTACCGTACTCCTCCGAAACGGCTCGACCGATTCTTATGAAATTTTGGGTATATATTGGGTAGGTCTGAGAATCGGCCAACATCTATTTTTCATACCCCTAACTGAGCAGCGGGTGAAACCGCTGGGCACAGCAAGTGTATGTATAAATTTTCTAACAAGCGTGATATCAACTCACTTGAGCACATTATTAGACATGGCGGAGCTGACATCCTGGACGACCTTCAAGGCACGCGCCTCCACCCTCTGCCGTATACTGGTATACTCGGCCCCCGCTTGACCGTTCTCTTTGGCTTTCCTCAGCTCTTCCTGAGTGGCTTCCTCTATGGCGTGTTGGACGCTGTCGTCTTTTACTACCTGGAAAATATTTCAGATAAGTTTACTATTAATTGTGGTTACTATTAGTCGACTGGCTGCTACGCGGCGTGTCACAGGTTCGATCCCCGCGCGGCATTAATATTTGTGTGACCGACAGGTAGCCGGCCGGATCTGGCTGTTTGAGTATGTGAGTTTCAATAATTGTAAACGCACCCACAATAAAGGACAAGTTCTTTGTGTGGATAACGTTTAAAAAAAAAAAGAAATTACAAAGAAAAGGTATAACCTAGTCATTATTTTGTAGTTTTGCAAGATAAGTGCTGTCAAGCAAGGGAAAATAATCTGCTTCAGAGCTGCAATGAGATAAAATCATAAAAGAGAATAGTTGGCAGGTTAACAAAAGCAAAACGAATGATGGATCTGTTACGAAATTAAAGCCTTTTGGAGAAAGACTCATCTTCAAAGATTCAGATATCTATAAAGAACATTTCATAGGATAATTCCATAAACATTGGCGAGGAAATAATCTGGGCTGTCATTTATTACTCGCATGTGTGGATAAACAAACTTACATTAGGAACAACATCTTTGTAGTCATAACTGAACAGGTTACAGCATTGTGCTAGGTCGCAGAGGTAACGGGAGACCACGCCACCGTTTGCGAAGTTCTGGCGACCGATGTCTAGGATGTTGATCACGGCGCCCGTGTCTTTGGCTTTGGGTTCCTGCCATGATTCCTGAAAACAATAGAGAAAATGCGTTAGTTTATTGATACGAAAGTTTGTGCGGACTTATGTATGGATGTTGCTACTGTTTCACGCAAAAACTACTGAACCAATTTGGATGAAATTTTGTACAGATATATTTCATAACCTATCAAACACATAAGATATCAATCAATTTATTTGAGGCATCGAAGGCCCATATAGACAATGCACAAAATAATCTAATACATATTATATAAAATTAAAACGATTGCACACGAAGTGACAGCTTCGCGTTTCGCTGCGAGGTTCCTTCCACGAAAACGTCGATATTCAACACCCTTCGACTAAAACTCTCTTTTGAGGAAGGTCTCCAATTGATGAGTCGGCACCCGCACCACAAACGACTTAAAATTAGAGTCGTGGCGCGACTCCGACTGCACGACTTTCAAATATTCGAAATCCGTGGAACCAAAAATTTAGAGAGTCAGAGCAGTGGGACAGTACAGGTTAGCTATGATATCATACGTCACACCTATACTTTCGAAGCGGTGCGTCAGACCTCATGTTTAGGTCTCATGTAAGCATACAGACACATTTACCAGTGATTGAGTAAATAACATTTTAATATTTTTTAAGTTACTTCTGCTCTATCTGTACACTGGCAACACAGACATGTTGGCAACACTTTAAATCGTCATTTAAATATTCTAAAGTTGGCACAATGCTAATGTCATTGCGTGTTAAAATAACTCAGATTAGAAATGATTATCGGATCGAATATCTGGATGAATCTTCTAGAATTATTTTACTGGAACATCAAATTTTAATGTTTTTTCCCGCTCTGGGCGGAGTGGAATGGAGTGTCAGACTTGTACATACTAAAACCCATCCATGTTCCTTTTTTTGACCTTTCTGTTCCGGAATCGCGGTATCTCTTTTGAACAACCCTCTGTCCCGGCAGGTAGACCCTGACGGCCCCCTCAGATGAATCACAGCATGCAGTGGTATGCACTATTTTTATTTAAACATGTATTATAGTGGTAAATCGGAGTTATTGATAAGATATATTATTTATTCATGAAAGTTTATGTTTAAGCATTCCCTGAGTGATTGTTTGAAAATAACGAAGGTGAATTTTTATTTTCTTTTTAAAATTAATATACAAGTAGTATTGTTTTGCAGTGCTTCAACGTGTACCAGTCATTTTTTAAAAAGCAAAGTTAGGTCACGCCTAAACCATATAGTAAAGACAGCCTTTTTCATTGGTAATGTTTGAGTCATGAAAATCAGCTGTGAAGTCCTGTTCTTTCACTTGACTAAGCACTGACCTAACATTACCTAATTTGATAGTTGGTGTTACACAAGCGCAGCATTGCCAATAGCATTGCAGTTTAGATGCCAAATGCGCCTATAAAATAACTGATTTATGAGAAAACTCGTTTGTATTAATGTGAGGAACTGTTTACTAGTACAATGGACTTCGCTGGTATGCTAGCCGTTTACGGTAATCAGATATGGCTAGAAAAAAGAGGGCTGACGAGTAAACGAGAAGTATGGAAAATGAAGAGTAGAAGGAAAAACCGGCAAACAGCGAGTCAGACTCGCGCCCTGAGGGATCCGTACAAACTTGGGATGTCGCAAAAAGTGATCCACATCGTATATACGATGAGAGGAGACGTGGATCATTTCTTTTATTTACTTTGTTTGTTTTTGACGATTGTCTGGCAGTTTGAGTACTATAAGCGACCTACACAAATGTCCTTTTTTTTAGTATTGTTCGTCGTGTCGTTGAGCTCCTTGGGTTATGAGTCGAGCTACACGGTAACTGACAAATGCTTGCTTGACAAATCTGTGGTGCTTTATTAAAAAGACAATTTCAGACACTAATCTGCATAGTCCTCATGTAAGTTGGCCAAGATTTTATGTCTGGACCTTAAAAGAGACAATGACCTCTGAGTTTGTTTCGGCTGTTTCTTCTCAGAGTAGTCACACAGGCCTCATCTAGTTTAAAAAAAAGATGTGTGAAAGTGTTTGTGAAAACCTACTTGCAAAATAAACATCATTTATCATAAACAGCCATATTTTTGATTCCGTAGACATAGAGGGTTTATTTTCACAGCACAAAGGGACCAGAGTTGAGTTTATGGTTTTAATTTCAACTCAATACCTCAACGCCCGAAATAAAGGGTCTAAAAAACAAATAAAAAAACATCGTACTGTCAAGTTATGTGGTAGTAAGTCTTTTCATTTATACACAGTATACGTGCCCATTTAGTGCGCCAGTAACTAAATAAGTTCATCAGCAGTTGAACAAACATGTTCAACTGCTCTATATTGTAACGAACCAAATTCAAAAGGTCGCAACTACAATCAACCATAATATTCGCAAGCCACGTTTTGATAATAATTTTTTCTGACAATGACTTATATTGATAATCTTGTAACATGACAATTATAGATTTCGTCAAAATCACACCATAATAGTATCGTGCAAAAGTGTGATAACAATATAAGGAGATAAGATTTTTAATCTTGCTATGTAAAATAATAGTGATTTTTGCGATTACGTTCATTATATTAGAGGTTCTTTAATCACGTAAAGGTGAAAGGGAGTCTCAAAAAATCATGATGGAGGAGGAAGGGATTATGTGACAAGACAACCAAGTGTTTTACTTTCGTGAGTTTTTTTTACCAATACTGAATTAAAAACTAGAGCAAAAAAGCAAACCAGGAGTGGTAGCTAACCAGAGGAGGGGTAGCTTAAAACCTCACGACGTATCACCAACGGGGAGGAAGGGCTATACAAGTGGCCTTATGGTGCAGTTTGGCTCTGTTAGCGCGTGGCCACAATCGGAACTACCGCCGCCATATTTATTCCACCGTGTCAATATCAATGAAGCGCCAAAGAGCTAAGTAAAAATAGCGAAGAGAAACGTGTGACTTAGCCATACGCTATGGGGTTATCGGCCTGTCCTTGACTTTATATACTGGATGGCGAGGCTGAGTAATAATTGCAAGTTGTCGAGTCAGATGCTAAGTTAGAAAAAACACCGTCGTTAAATGTTAACATGCTATTTTATTAATATGTAATGAAACTATTTAGCTAAAACTCGTTTTTATTACAACACCCAGTTTTCAATGTCACGGAAAAAAAGCAACAGAGAGGAATTTTATTGTCGTACGCAAACATTGGTTTAGCAAAAACGTCACTTGAGAAGTTGAGAGATATGATACAAGAAATAGGGGAAAATTTATACTAATTAATGAAAGATCAGGTGTTCGGGCAACAACATTGTATATCGCGTTTATAAATAAACTAAAAGTGAGCACGCAAGTTAGTACACGTGTGAGCTAGATAAGGATGGATTAAAAACCATAAATAACTAAATATACTTTATTCAACAATGGATTGTGTAATGAATAGTGAACTATGACGAAATGGCTTTAGGTTTATAAAGGGTAATGTTGACACGGACTACCTAATTAATGTAAAACACCAGACGGCGCTGATCATTTTTAATTACTTAAAAGAAATTTTGTAGTGACGTGGCTGAGCCCTGGTTTGTTCAAGGGAGTTGAGACCCAATTACATAGAATTTTAAACGATAGTAACTGTAGTTTAAACTGAACTTAATTAAGTAACTAAAGCAAGCAGCTGTATTCATCAAGTGTATTCACAAGAAGCTGAAAGATATTCCATTGTCAACATCAAGAGGCAAATATGTCAATTAATACGTTATCGGATAAACAGATAATGTCTTCAAAGGCTCGAATAATCGAATACAAAGCATCTTCATAGAGTATCGATAATGATTCGATTGTTTAATCGTATCGCAGGGTAGAGGTCGACGCACTAGCCGCGCGGGCGCCGCGCGCCGGTTGGCCGGCGAGAGTCACGCCACCGCGCCCGCCTCCTTTGTGTTTAAATTTGGAATATAATGCGGCCATTTTAAAGAGTCACTCGATCGAATGAATGAATGAACATTGACAACATTGAAGCTACTTGTTGTAGCCATACTTTAGTTACTTCTTTTATATTTATAGGTGTATTCGGTCATATGTTATTGGAAGAATATAAAAGGTTATCAGCTTTGTTCGTATCTCATGCAGCTATGAGTCAGAGCAGCTGTCTTTTAATAAGAATATTGATGAGGAAGCCATTGGCTGTATAATCTGTGGAATTTAATTTCGAATGTAAATTGCAAGCTCTTGTAATCCTAGGTTTATTGGCTCCACGTTTGAGAACACGTGTTTTCTCAGACTTTGTTTGATTTTAACTCGTGTCAAAAATGATGTCACCTCGTTTGAATCCACAAATCTGCTAAAAACTGTCTCGCGTGAGAGTGGTATGCAGTAGAAATTAGAAATATACTTTTTCTCAAAACGTTTTTAGTAAGGTTACTGCTTTTTGGTTTCCTGGAGATTTTATTTAAAAGGTAATAAGAAAATAAAATGGTACATCCATCCATTTTTTTTAAATTAGGGCGTTTGCTTAAAATAAACGAGTAAAAAAAGAGACAAGAAACTCTTTTTAGCGCTCTTCCGCATGTTTTCATGAACATTTGGCAAGGCGTAAATAAAAATAGACAAGCGACAAAATAGACAGCGGCGAAGTAGACAGCTTGAACGATTTATTCGTTCAAGCAAAAGCATAGACAAATAGCAACTGGGCTTGTTTCTGATAGCTATATGATATTGATACAATCTTCATGGTACGATTGGAACGACTAGGACGGCTTTCGGTCTATCCGGGATGCAGCTGAATGTAGTGACTAAAGTTACCGACATTCCCACTTGAATCAACTGAATTGGCAGTAGGCCGTCCACATTTGTCGCAGAACTGATAACTGCTGGAGTAAGCATGTTCTGATGTGGAGGCTGCGATTAGGCAAGGGTAAGAGTGTGGAGGGGAGTAATTCCTAGTGTGTGGCAAAATTTTTATAAAGAAATAAGAAAAGAAAGAATTTGTGCCTCCCGGTCATGTGTACCGACTATCTGCTCAGGGCGGCTGGCAGCAGCTGGATGCGTGTAGCCGAAAATTGGGCAGACACGTGCCTTAGGAGAAGCCTAAGTCCAGAGTGGACTGACACAGGCTGCAATGATGACTACCTGTCCGACCTTCACAATATTACGATACTCCGTAACTGTAGATTGCATCAAAATTCATTTATACGACCAAAATATTCTTGATACTATTTCATTGATAGTATTGTAATGTATGTTATATTGTATTTTATGTCATTTTTGATTTGTTTTTTTTTGTATTATTTTTTTTTCAAACACTGTGTCTACATCTCTTTTTATTTACTCTACTTTCGTAGGTTTGCTGGAAGAAATTTCTTTAGAAATAAGTACCTATTTTTCTGTACCTGTCTTCTTCACTGTATTCAGTGTGGACATGAATCGTTAAATAAATAAAAAAATCCTCATTTATTTTCAAACCTCAAAACACTATCCATCTTCAAAAAGACACATACTCATTATCCAACCATCATCTCATTGCTAACCTCGAAGTAATTGATAGACGGAGGAAAGGCATAGAGGATAAATTAAGAACAATAGCTAGTACCCGTTTTTAAGCCTTGATGAGAGTTTTGTGAAGCATACTGACTAGCATATACGACCTAGAAAGACTAATTGATGAAAAGATACATAGTGAATATCGTTCAGACTGGAAATACTCTTGTTTGTCAATAGAATTGTGGTTAATATTATTACGGATATCCGGCTCGAAGGACCAAGTTTTGATTAATATTATTACGGGTATCCGGCTCGAAGAACCAAAAAAAAGACATGTGGCATCTTCTATCAAACTGGACACGTTCGGTAGACACAACCCATACTTTAGCACAAAGAAAGGGCCTTATCTCTTAGCGGTGCAAAAGGTAACATTCTGTGGTTTCTGCCAAGGCCCACCCCTATGGGAAAAAGTCATACACATTCAAAATTAATACTTACTACTACTTTTCAACCGACAAATTGACGTAAACTTTAGCCGGTCTGTCTCGGTACAGTGCGCTAGTACACATCGCATCTACAATTGACATAAGCTCAGCCCGTCACTTTGTAAGTTGTTTCTCTAAGGCTACGACCGTGACCCGACCTTGCCGACTAATTACGTGACTTGCCGTCGATAACATTTGAACTTACACCTGCTTATTAACTTCAAAGAGATATGTTTATTAATAGAATGCGTTTATTTCCACATTGAACTGGATAAGAAACGCGTGATTTGTTAAAACGTGACGATTGGTTTTATTGCATGTTATAAAGTAATGTTATTGACTTAATTCTATTTGATAGATAAGACTTTTTTAACTGAGTTTTGATACGGATTTCAAGTAGAGTAAAAGTTTTTAGTGTATAATGCACCTGGCGCGCGTGTTGAAAGCTGATGCGCCGTGCACCGTTATTTATTTATAGAATGTCAAGCATTTAATGAATTAAATCAATGAGGAAAAACCATGCTATACGATTCAATATTGTTTTGTGAATTCACCACTCTATATATTTTTCTGACTGATGTATACATGTGATTATTTATTGTTTAAAGAGAGATCTGAAGAGGAAGAGTAAAGAAAGACGGATGGATTCTGTGAGGAATTGAAGTCAAGGAATAAATGATAGAGTGCCAGTTGATAGTAGGGAATGGTAGAAGATAAAATATTGCGTCTACCCAAATTAACACAAGACAAGGGTGATAAGAAATGAAGAGGACCCATCATCTGCCTAGCCTTTTCCCAACTATGTTAGAGACAGCTTCCAGTCTAACCGGATGCTGTTGAATATTTTATATGAAGTGACTGCCTATCTCACCTACACAATCCACTCAACCCTACCCAACTCTCTTTAGTACTGAGTAATACGATAACCTTTGATAAGACTGGTTGTCAAACTTTCGGGCGACTGACTACCTGTAACGACTGTCAAGAATAAAAATGACATACGGAACCAACAAGTTAAAGTGTTTTCAGAAGCACGGAGGAAACTCACAAATGGTCACCCATCCACGTATCAATCTAGACAAGCGCGGCTAAACCTGTTTTTTTTTATAAATCGTTGCCCCACACTAGGAATTTCTCCTGTATCGGGGGCGCGTTTACAAACATTTAAACTCACATACACAAAGAGCCAGACCCGGAACAACTATCTGTAGGCCATACAAATATTTGTTCCGTGCGGGGATCGAACCCGCAACGCGCAGCGCAGCAGCCGATCGCTCAGCCACTGCGTCAACCGTGTCGCCGTCAATTTTGACTTAACCCCGAGCGGTTTATTATTTTAGCCACGAGCTCCTAAAGTCCCCATTATTTCGCACGTACATTACATAAGATACCTTTGCGTCAATAATTCACCCGTAGCTTACCGAATCCCTTAATCCACGATGTTAATAATCGTAATCAAAATAATCCCAGCTTAATGCGATGGCTACTGATATTCTGATATTGTAGGGTGAATACATGCGTCCCTTATCTTAACGACGTCATTCAGAAACGTGAGTTAGGTTCACGTTTAACGGTCCCTTGAGGCGGGAAAATAACTCGACAGGTCATGACTGTGTGATCTTAGAGGCTTATTAAATAATATTATTCTGATAGTTATAATTATTTTCATCATGATTTAAATAGGTTCGATTATCAGCTTCTAGTGCAGGGGTGGCCGATTTGAATACACCCATCATCATCGTTTTCCTGCCCTTGTCCTATTTTATTTGGGGTCGACGCAACACGTTTTCTTCTTCCATTCTCCCTTATCAGACGTCACGGCATTATTTACTCCTTTCTCCTTCATATCATTCCTTACACAATCCATCCATCTTTTCTTTGGCCTTCCTCTCGCTCTCCGAAAATCGACTAGAATACACCCAAGATCTACTTTTTACGGACGAAATCCGGTTTAATCTACCAATATGTATGCACTGCAATTACACAATATAATACGCGCAGACTTTTGGTGATTACGTTGCGATTTTGTTAGACGTATTTATTTTGTTTGCCTTGCCGCGATCGACTGGACCGGTCGCTTGCGATCGACTGGTTGGCCATCCCTGTTCTAGTGTAATCAGCAAGACCCGATTATCAGCCAACGGCAAAACTATCTGTCCAACCTAGCCTTACGGGGTGCTAGTCTGCCACCATTCTTTGGCAACCGTCTTAAAATGAAAATAAAAATATGGATAAACTAGCTGTGCCCAAGCGTTGCAATGTATTTTTTCTACCTTTCTACCTACCTACCTAAACTACACAACCTTTACTACCTTTAGCTTTTTTTTTCTCGTAGTAAAAACCTTGCTTGGACTTAAAAGAATTGGTAAAATTGGTTCAGGCGTTGCGTTGTTGAGTTATGCGCTTACCAACACATTTTGCGTTTCATTTTTATATTATAGATTTCCCTTTGAACATAAATCTAAAACTCTTATGCGTATGACTGCATTTGGCACTGTACAATAAACAACTGGTGCATTATGTAATCGTTACATTTCTGTAATTTTTTGTAACTTTTACATAACATACGCTGCGTTTCATGAGCAATACATCTTTGTTTGCGAATATTTTGAAATTTTAGTATTGTGTAAACTAAAATTATTTTTATGGTTCTGTACCTCAAAAAGAAAAAAACGGAACCCTAATTGGATCACTTTGTTGTCCGTCTGTCTCTCTGTCAAAACCCTTTATCTCGGGAACACGTAGAGGTATCGAGTTGTAATTGACCACAATTAAACGCCATACTTAAGTCTGTGGTCCCTTGAAGCTGTGAAAAAATCAACCAAAAAAACAGTCAAAAGATATGGCTGTTTATATCGCTAAGTTTGTACGGAACCCACGTTGCGCGAGTCTGACTGGCTCTTGGCCGTTTTTTTTTTAAATATGTTTTTTTTATCCTTACTTCCTTTCCTTACTAATATTATAAAAGCGAAAGTGAGTTTGTTTGTTTGTTTGTTACCTCTTCACGCTTTAATGGCTGAACCGATTTTGATGAATTTTGGTACAGAGATAGTTGGGAACCAGGAGACGGACATAGGCTATTTTTTTTTTAAAAAGAGTGGGATATGAGGGGAAAGAGGGACGAAACGGGAAAACTTAGCGTTGCTATTACAAATCAATAAAGCGCTACCGAAGTTAACGCGAGCGAAGCCGCGGGCAAAAGCTAGTATAAAATAAACGAATAAAATAAGTTTTATCTATCAATATTGAACGCGTATACCAAGTCCACGGACTTTGTACACTGTGCTATTAATTAATATTATTAGCAGTTAATAAGACTGAAATTTACATAACTCCTTATCATTACAGCTTGATAACAATGTATCGGTCTTTGGACCCCGACAGTTTGCGTACCCTTGAGTATATCCTTCACGATTAGTAAATTAGGTACTAATTTCGTGTATTACCTAGTCGACAACAGATTATTGTAAATTAATTTTATGCATGTTAACACGACGACACATCAACGTATACAAAACCAGTTTATTCAGATCTCTAACTACGGGTCGTACACCGTAGATTACCCTTGCGATGGCGTATTTCGGATGCATTGGTTTTGTATAGGTTGATCTGTCGTCGCGTGTTCCATAATCCTTAAGTACTTATTCACTAACCCATATGGACTTTCGTGTTCGAAATTAATATTTAATTCATTTGTTTGCATATTTTATTTAGCTTCTGGTTTTGTACCTTGTGTGTCGTTTACTTCCAGTATACTGCATTATCAACAACCCGCGAAAATGCCTCATTCAAATTAAAAAGTTATCGTTTTTACTCTCTGGTCCACTGTTAAGTTTCTGTATAGCTAAAGTAAGTAATTCTAATTTGAGTATTCTTTTACAGCAGATTATGCCCCCCCATAGTCTAGTCTCTGAATATATTAATTCTACATCTGTACATATACTAAGTATATTAATTTATTTATTCAAACTTTATGCACACGTAAAAACTGTACAAAGGCGGACTTAATGCCTTAGGCATTTTCTACCAGTCTACCTTAGGGTGATGCAGAGATAAAACACAGTAGGTGCGATAGCAGAAGTAAAGGATATTAGAAAAAAATATATACATATACAAATAACTATTTAATATATTATTTAATTGTTGCGATATCATCATTCTGGTTTGTATTCAGAATTTGCAGAGACCACAAGAACTAGGATAAATAAAGACAACAAAAAACCTTTTTTGACGCAATCATTTGTCATACAATCCTACGTGCCAAAGACTTAAAGGACAATGTAAATAAATATAAGATAACAAAGCAGTTTGTAAAGGAAACATTTTGTTTAATTTATATCTTTGTTGTACAGAAAAACATCCTTTGTGAATTTTATGATTCACACACGCGAGGAGCTTGGGCTAAATAAAAACTGCCGCTCGGCTCGTTCTTGAGGTTAAGCCACGCTTGCCTAGGTCGGTCCGTGGATGGTTACCAAGTTTCCTCCGTGCCTCGGAAAATACGTTAAGCCGTTGGTCCCGGCTGTCATTTGTAGATCTTTGACAGTCGTTACTGGTAGTTAGTGGCTCGAAAGTTGGACAGCCAGTCTTATCAAGGAGTATCGTATTACGTAGGTGCTTATGTGTTGTGGAGGTCAGTAGGCCTACCTACCATCAACTTTTAGTTAACCATTCACTTCCGATGTAATCCAGTATAAGTACCTAAACTAAATCGCGCAGATTCGTACCATGAAGTGCCTTTAGCTGACAGGAGTTTGAATCTTCACGAACTGAATGAAAGATCGAAATTCGTCTGTGGTCCGCGGTGTGAGAAAGAGATGACGCTATACAGACGTTGCATAAGTCTGTCTCTTTTACTCGCACCATATGCGTTGCGTTTCGAAGCTTAATGTGTATAAAAATTACAACAAAAACATTTTCAAATTACGTTTTCTAGCTTCAAAATATATACCATTACGCCATATTTAGTACTCATTAAATAATAGTAGTTTATATAATTATTTAATTAAGAAATATGAAAGGTTTGCTTAGTGTTGTTGTTAAAATAAATTGATTAAGACGAGTTAGGAACGCACCTCCACAGACTAAGTAACCTGTCGATGACAAATGACGTTCTGTTATACGTAGTTGAACAAAACGTTGATCTTGTAATTATTTTTGTTGTGAGTTCTTTACTTAATTTTATTAGTATTATTTGAAGTTATATTAATAAGTAATACGAATAATGGCTGAAATACCTTGAATTACGTATATTATCACAATTTTTATAAAGTTATTAACAAAACGACCCCTTTTACGCCAAGAAATAGCAACTTTTTTTGAATTAGTAACTTTGACACATAAGCTATCCTTTTCAGGTTGATAGGTCACGTCATGGTATGAAAAATGAATGAACGAAAACAGTTTCGAAGCAATTGTCGACTTGATTTGGCGTTGCCTAAACTGGATCATATTAAGGATATTGTGGTATGAAATTGCAAAACAGTTTATTTTAGGCCATCAATTGAATCGCAATAACAGTTGATGGTAAGCCTCCAGATAGGCAGTCGCTTGATGTAAAAATCTGGTAATTAGCTGAATCCAGGAACACTGGAAGCCGACCCCAAAATAGTTTAAATAGTGATGATGAGAAACGCCTTGTTTTTTGTCCGACATCTAGAATGGTATACAAGGTGGAACATAATAAATGCAAGCCCTCCCGTGTGTTTGGTCCAAGAAACTGAACAACTTTTCTTCTACGAGGACTTGGAATTCGTAAAAAACAATTGGACTTTGTATAGGAACTGGCGCGATCAGCTTATCAAAATATATGGGAAACCAAAAAAAACGTTATGAATTTCCAAAAGTCATACAACAAAACTTGATTGACGACACAGTTGGCGCAGTGGCTGAGCGACCGCTGCGCTGCGTGTCGCGAGTTCGATTCCCGCACGGAATAAATATTTGTATGACCTACAAATAGTTGTTTCGGATCTCGCTGGTTGTGTATGTGAGTTTAAATGTTTGTAAACGCACCCACGATACAGGAGAAATTCCTAGAGTGGGGCAAAGTTTAAAAAAAAAAATTCGAGTTTCATGGTCCGAGAGATTATCAGGGAGTTCTTGCGCGTATTACGTTACAGCTTGTATACATTTTCAGGAACATATAGATAGATAGAATATTCTTTATTATGTACACCATAAATTACAAGAATAACAGTATACAACTAATAAATAGGGTGACACAATGGGCGGTCTTATCGCTTAAAGCGATCTTTTCAAGACAGACATTGATTCGGGTGATAGGTAAATTGTTGTTGTTTCATTACTTTGTTGTTGAAAGGGTGGAAATTGTGGGTCTTGTAGATTTCTAGACGTTTGTTAACTTCTTATCTTATTATACTTTTTGTAAAGTAAGCAATGACTAATTGTCGGGCCTACGCTGTCCTCTCATACTTAAGTACTAACGCTGTAACAACAACATTGTAAAAAAAACCAAGTGATTTTAAAAGAGTAACCATGGAGTTTTTTGTCAGTTCTTCTCCATAGGAAACGACAAACCCGAACCGTGCACGTTTTCGACGTTTTATAAGTGCCCATGTAGGCCTATGTGAAATAAAAACATTCTGGTTTTAAACACACCGAAGCTATTACCGTTCGAAGCAGTAATGCTAGCGAAGGAGGAGGCCGGGCGTTTGAGGGAGAGAACCTCAAATCAACCCAGCCGCCGCGGGAAACGCCCCGGGCGCCGCCGGGCGCAGCGAGACGACTCCCGGCCACCGTAGATGCGGGCCTGTGGACGGTGAGCAATGGGTAGCTTACCGTCCGTCCGTCTATTGACGACAGGCCGTGTCGACGGCGCATTCGTGTTTCACGCGCGCCTCAAAGAGAGTCAGCAAAGCAGAGGGGCTTGCCAGGGCCTCCGCCTGCCGGGGTTGCGGGTTGTTCGACAGAGATACCGCGGCCCCGGAACGTAAAGGGCAATAGAAGGAACATAGGTGGGTTTTAGTCAGTAAAAGTCTGACACGTCCCGTCGCTCCGCCCAGAGCGGGGGAAGTTATTTGATGATTTCCCACACCAAAAAAAAAGCTATAACCGTTTTATTAGCCGAAATAGTGGAATATATTAGGTCCTTACATATGAAATTGGCGTTTTTCGTACTGGCCACTTTAATCACGAATTTCTCCTCTTTGGTAAGGAATTCCAAATTCAAATTTGTACAGCTATTTACTCATGTATTTGTGCTTCGATGACCGTCATTCATTTGTTTTTTTTTCTTCTGTTTTTTCTGTTTGCGTCACTCATTTTACAAAATGGAAAATTTAAAATATCGCATTATTTACGAGTACGAGTTCCGCCGTGGCACTAGTGCTGCGGAAACGACTCGAAGGGTGAATGATGTGTATGGCGGTCATGTTGCAAAAGAAAACACAGTTCGTTTTTGGTTCCAACGTTTTCGTTCTGGAAATTTCGACCTGCAGAACAAGCCCCGTGGACGGCCTGAGACCCAAGTTGATAATGGAGAATTGAAGGCTATTGTGGAAGCGGACCCATCGCAAACCACGTCCGAGTTAGCTGCAGGCTTCGATGTTAGTGATAAAACTGTTTTAATTCACTTGAAGCAAATTGGGAAGATTAAAAAGCTTGAAAGGTGGGTACCTCACGAATTGACTGAAGCAAACCGGCAAACGCGCGTCGACTGCTGCGTTACATTACTGAACCGGCACAACAATGAAGGTATTTTAAACCGAATCATTACCTGTGATGAAAAATGGATTCTTTACGATAATCGGAAGCGCTCAGCGCAATGGTTGGATCCTGGCCAGCCAGCCAAATCCTGCCCCAAGCGAAAATTAACCCCAAAAAAGTTACTTGTAAGCGTTTGGTGGACTAGTGCCGGTATTGTTCATTACAGTTTTCTCAAATCTGGCCAGACTATTACAGCTGATGTCTATTGTCAGCAATTACAAACCATGATGGAAAAGCTAGCGGCTAAACAACCAAGGCTGGTCAATCGCTCCACGCCACTGCTGCTTCACGACAACGCCAGACCACACACTGCGCAACAGACGGCTACCAAATTAGAAGAGCTTGAATTGGAATGTCTTAGACATCCTCCGTACTCCCCGGACCTTGCTCCAACAGATTACCATTTTTTTCGCAATTTGGATAACTTTTTGCAAGGGAAAAAATTCAACTCCGATGGGGCAGTCCAAATCGCCTTCAAAGATTTTATTGATTCCCGTCCGACTGGTTTTTTTAGTAAAGGGATCAATGAACTACCTATAAGATGGCAAAAGTGCATTGAAAACAATGGTTCATACTTTGATTAATTAAATATATTATATTAAAAAATATTCGACTTTTTGTTCCTTCCATACAAAACGCCAATTTCATATGTAAGGACCTAATATACATTTACTTACAAAAAAAAATGTTCACAATTGTATTTTAAATATCCTAGAACTTGTTACTGTATATTTAATTTATTTGAAACCAAGAGGCCCACATAATTAAAGGCTATAAATTTTTTTCATTCAATGTGATAAGTACAGACGCCTGCAGGTCAAGCTACCCGAAACTGACAATTTTTCCCAATGAACCTTGCACCTTATACTTTAGAAATAAAGTCGAAAATCTATCAAAGAAATCTGACAGATTGTTGTAGCTTGATGTGCAGGCGTCTGTACATTGTTTCATTTTTTTTTCTTAATTTGATGGTTTATTAACATGAAAACTGAAGAGTTGTTTTCGTGAGAATGTTTTTATCACAGCTTTTATATCCGTGTACGTATAACACAACTGTAGACGCATTATTGAAAAAATATTTCTCACACAACAAAGCTCGGGTTCACCGTAATTGGATTCAAAAGAGGCAATTACCTGATTATCTCAAGTCTCTCATGGATTCTCGACGACATTTTTATCAACCTTGTCAGTTTAGGATACCTATTTGTACGTACCTACTTGTTGAAATCTTAGCGTATCATCATCATTTTCCTGCCCTTGTCTCATTCTATTTGGGGTCGGCGCAACACGTTTTCTTCTTCCATTCATAAATTCATGGGGGATCGGAAGTGTCACTCCTTCATACAGGCTATACTGTAGCCTAGTTAGGAGAACAGAACTGCACCCATTATAATTCTAGCAAATCAGTAATGTTACCATATATAACCCATATACGCATGTACTACAATACTAAAAACTGTCAATAAATTATTATTATTTATTATTATTCTACCATCATTCAGACGTCACCGCATCATTTACTCCTTTCTCCTTCATATGATTCCTTATTTTCCTTGGCCTTCTTATCGTATCGATCACCCCCGCTGGCAGATGCAGTACATAGATCACCAAGTGCAGCATAGGTGATTGAGCATGCGGTGTAAGATGGAAGGTGGGCCCCATTGTCTGTAGGGAGACGGAGCACTTGAGATTTGAGTCGTCCATGAACCCCCATATGGTTTAGATTGTCTTTGCTACGACCGACTTGCCTTCGAAATCTGCTTAGAGATTTCCAAGTCGGCCACGACAACGCGAGCCGAGGTGAAAGGTTTTCCGATGGGACGTTGAAGTTGTCAAGGAATTTAAACTGCTCCCGCCAGTGACTGTATCTTGCTGTAGAAATATTGAAATCGGCTGGGGTCGCTGGACCCACGCACCGAAGAAAAGTTTTACGACTTTTTTACATATGATTTTTTCTTACATCACAGTTTCAAGTCATGGGATGTTACTAATTAACTCGACGTATGAACGATTATTAATAAAAATCGAGCTGACGGCAAGATGGCGAATTGTAGGCAATTGCTTGACGGGTTAAGGACGGCAAGAACATCTCAAAATATCCTCATAAGGTTTTAAGAACAACCAGGTGTATTGAAATACTTCGCAAGTTCTTTTTTTGTGCATAGTCGTAAGTATAAATTATCTCGAGAAGAGATCATAATTACAGTCATTAAGAGAGCAAAGTACACGTTTGCCATTACCACATAATTTAGGTCCTTTACTCAAATGTTCGAAGGTCGTAAAAGAGGTATTATATTCTACATGTGTATATGTGTGTTTCCGGACGTCCCCTCATAGCTCATAAACCACTTGACTGATTTTGACACACATGTGTTGTAATTTTATCCGTTCAATAATTCTGATATCCCGAGTGTCAAGGGCGTCGTTTTCCATATCATTTTCATTTGGGTTCTGTTATAATACATTATGTATTTACGTGGAAATGGCCTAAATACATAGTTTTCTATTCTGTCTTTAGGACATACTAACTATAAAGAAGTTTATTGCGCTTTCAAGCATTCTTAAGGCGTAAATACTAACGCTAGTCTTTGTATTCAAAACAAATAAAATGTGTAAATATCCCTTCGTTCTTAATACCATATTATGGTCGTCTGAGGTCAATGTACGAAATCGCCAGCAAAGTGGGCGTGTCTGTTTATAACGGTAGTTGAATTATTCATAGATGCTCTATAGATCTTGCTAATAAATATACATAAATAAGCATTTTCTTGTGCGATTGAACCTGGTGAGTCGGAAAGATGTTTTTGTGAGAGGTTACTGGTAATATAAAATAATCTAGAATAATGTATTACAGAGAAATATGATTAAAGTTTAACAGTGAATGCTAGAAGAAATGGTAATGGTTGTGGGTTCGAAAGAAATATCGTGGCCCCTGAACTATAGAAGGCAAAAGAAAGAACATGGGTGGGTTTTAGTCAGTAAAAGTCTGACACTCCCCCCTAGAGCGGAGGAAGTTATTTCATGACTTCCCATCCATAAAAAGCAAACAGCATAAAAATGACAAAAAATTACTTTCGTGGCATTACAACTTAAAATTTCAACGACGCAATGCATACATCAATGAATCCGAAAATGTTTTCTTTACCTTACTCATGAATCGTCTTTCTCAACAAAATTGCATGATTCATGCATAATACCATAATAGCGTTAAGTTTTGAAACAAATGGCAGTTATTGAGACCAACGTTCTAAAATTAGATGACATAACATTGTGTTAAGTGTACTTGAACTCGATATTGTATTGTATGCGGTTGCAAGATCCACAATCTCATCATAATTACGTTGAAGAGTTTCTAGAACTAGATCACTATTACACCGCGTTTACACAAAGGCATAAAACCTGTATTTTACATGTTGCATATAAAACAAGTTGTATTGAAAGACTGGTCTTTCAATCATCTTCATCATTTGCCTGCCTTTTCGTAACTATATTGGGGTCGGCTTCCAGTCTAACTGGATGTAGCTGAATACCAGTATTTTAAATGAAGCGACTACCTAACAGAGATCCACAACCCAGTTAGAAATGTAACAGAGTGTCCCATAATTCTCATCATTGTTTGCGGCATCGGTCGGAGGGACACGACCGATCGCCAAAGTACTGCGTAATACCAAATACGATACCCCTTGGTGAGACTGGTTGTCAGACTTTCGGGACACTGACTACCTGTAACGTCACCCACGGCTTAATATGCTTTTCGAGGCTCGGAGGTCACTCGATATGTAATGGGTTGAAACCAATCCACAGTGGCAACCTCCGCAAATGAGCCTCCTCTTTAATTCATCTTAATGAACTAAATATCATTGGCCTAGCATCAAAAGTTATATAAATGATTTAATTACATATGATAAGTAAAAACGAGGTCAGGAGATAATCAAATTAAACAGTCAGTTGGCTGCAATTAAAACACCATTTTAAATATTATGTGTGTGAGTAGTATAAAATTGGGATGATACCAACTAAGAACTACGTTTAAGATTATATTTATTCTGCGTGTATTGATTTCCTGATTACCATTTACTTTTCAATGTAAAAATAACAAATGATGTTACTGCCGAAGGAAATAATTCGTTAGGGTTCAATGATTTTTTCGAGCATATGGCTCGAATCTTTTCTCTAAATTATTTTAGATCCATCACCAACTGTCCAACTGTTTGACCTCTTTGGATCCTTCCAATCCAACCGAATGCAGCAAAATACCAGTACCATTGTACTTTAAATGCAACGATTGCCTATTTACCACGATACATACCCCTTAGCAAGACAGATTATCAAATCTTCGGGGTGCTAAACCCGCTACACAACCCAGCTGCCATACGTACTTATAACATCCATACATTCCAATTGATAAACTAGAAAGTTCTGAACCAATAGTAGAGGTGTACCGTGTACCTTGATGCCTCGTCTTTGGTGCGAAGACGAAGCAGGTCGCCTCTCTAGCATTCACGGCACGCACGGCCGCAGGGAGTACCGTAAGGTTGGTATTACATTTGTAAATTACAAAGAGTAATACAAAGATAACCGTATGGAAGAATCAGTTTGTACAATTATGTGGAAGTGGGGTTAAGAAGGAATAGAAGTAGTAGAAACGAAATGTACTAAACGGAACTGCGTTTGTTTTTGAAGATTAACGCTGTATTTCGCTGTATTTTGCGGTGTTTATGGACTAAGAGAAGGAAAAGACAAAAAAAAATCTCATAGGGATAGGGTTATTACGTTTCAATCATCATCAGCCTAGCCTTTTCCCAACTATATTGAGGTCAGCTGCCAGTCAAACCAGATACAGTTGAATACTAGTAAAATTGTATTTTACATGGATAGGCATCTGACCATCACAACCAAGTTAGAACACCCTACCTATACCCTTTGGTAAGACTGATTGTCAGACTTTCAGGCCTGCCTGTCTGTGATCTACCTGTAGACTGTCAATGATGTACAAATGACAGCCGGGGTCAACCGCTTCGAATGCTTTCCGAGGCACGGAGGAAACTCTTAAAATGGGCGGCCTTAACCTGAAGATTGACTTAAGCGACTGAGATTATTTAGTCAAGAGCTCCTTAGGCAGGACAAGATAACGACAATGATGATTCTCGTTTGTTTTCTTAAACAAATTTACAACTATATCGCCATATTGAAGCTTCTGCACATTTTTATTATCTATGTTTACATCGAGCAGTTATGCGAATAAGGATAAGGACCTCGAAATCCGAGGCCTAGAAACTAAGAAATAGATTCTCCACGCACATACAATTATATCCGTTAGTAATTTATTCAATGAATAGCAGAAACTATCAATTGAATAGTATATGAGCGATCTTAAAATCCATCTGTGGAAGACTAGAATGCATCTTTCCTAAAATTGGAAAGTGTAGCATTTTTCATCCATGTAGGACATTGCAATGGGAATTTAAGCTAAGTTAACATTTTATATCCTCAATTATGATTGCCTATAAAGTCGGCATCAGTCGTTCTAAAGCGTGGTTACGCCAATAACTTATCTATTAATTATATAACAGAAAAAAACACTGACTTACTCATTACGAAATCTCAGAAACTAGTGTGAGGAGCATAAAATTTTGCATTGGGGATCCCTTTAGGACGTAGGTACTCACTAAGATGGGATTTTGTAAAATTCAACCTCTAAGAGGGTGAAACAGGGTGGCAATGTTTGTATGAGCGAAAGAGATTCCTTGATCGGGTTGATTTAAAATATTGCATAGGCATTCTTTTACGAAATTAATAGATTATAATAACATTACGCTACGACATTAAAAGCTGCACAGAGCGTAAAAATTCTGGGTACAGCTAGTCAGTTTATAATTATAGAGAAGTATGAAAAAAGAAGACACGCTGCATGGAGTTTCTTGCCCATTCTTCTCCCTAGTGATCTACGCTTTGGAATGGGCAACTATGGTACTTTCACAAGTTATTATGACTTGTGACTAGGACTGTAGCTTTATCTTTTTGTTGTTTTTGACATCCAAAAGTGCCGGTAACAGTCTTATTAAAACAAGTGCTTTGAGTTAATTTGCTGCGCTAACCCTTAATAAATTTCTTTACGTGGAAGGACATAAGCTTATAATACGTCATTAATTTGTTTGAAAATGTGCAAAAGAATGAGAACATGTCGCAAAGTTAAACAGTAAAGGACAATTTCATGATGTCAATGACCGTTTACAATAACAAACTGTACGATAAGATAAATATTATGGCCGTTGTTACAATGGAAGGCGTTTCAGAAAAGAACTTTGCGAGGATACTAGGGTTGTATCATCTGCCTAGCCTTTTCCCTACTATGTTAGGGTCGGCTTTCAGTCTAACCGGATGCAGCTGAATACTAGTATTCTACATGGAGCGACTGCGTATCTGACTTCTACTGGGCAATACGATATCCCTTTGGTAAGACTGGTTGTCAGACATTCGGCAATCTATCTGTTGGATACTAAGGTACTACTTAGACTATTCGAAGACTCTTATCCCAAAGATTGGCTTCGTCGAATGACCAGATGAATGATTGACGAGGCGAAAGACGTTTACAAGGTGATTGGTTAAACTTAGGCGGTACCCTATCTCAAAAAAATTAAAGCAACCTTTATGTGATAAAAATAAATTTATGAAGCAGCTGATATTTTTATTGCAACTTGAAGTATATCCCATAGTATTATTTGTTCATGTCACCAGTACACATGGCGACATATCAAGCTATACATTTCCAGTTTAACATGGCCTCGCTTTGTATAGATTTCCCCTACAATGAGAGATCCGCATAAATTGGTTTTGTATAGCTTGATTGGCTGCCGTGTGTACAACCTGTCCAAACAGCCTTCTTGATCGTGTCTGACCATCTTGCTGGTCATCCACAAGTAATACACGGCACTAAAGTATTGCCCACCATTAACAAATCACCCTGTATAAGGAGCAAGTAGCGTTCTGTTGTATCTGCCTGACTTTATGGGAAAAGTCGTGAATTTATACATGTATGCATGTCGCCACGTCGTACATAATTATAAAACCGCACATGCTAGTTGGTGCCTGATATCTGACATAACAATTATTAATATTATGACATACTTAACACTTATTCATGAAGTAGGAGCACATTTTTTTAATAATCAATCACCGTCAAAAAATTGTAAAGATAAAAGAAATCTTTCTGTGTTCCAAAGTACTCACAATCTAATCATTTCACCGTATACGATGACCGATCTATTTTGTTAGTACCACCACCTAGGTTAATTTATCTAGATTAAAAGTGTTAATCCTTTAAATTTTAGATAACATAATTATTACATCCTATTGAGTTGCTAACTAGATATACGGTAGGTATAGAAGAGACCTAGATAGTTCATCATAATCTTTCTGCCTTTGTCCTATTATATTTGGGGTCTGCACGGTACCGACATCATTTACAAGGAGTCTCTCATAAAGTGTCAGACTTGTACTGACTAAAACCCACCCATGTTCCTTCTATTGCCCGTTATTTCGGGGCTGCGGTATCTCTTTCGAACAACCCCGGCGTGCAGTGGCCCTGACAGGCCTCTCTGCTTAGGCTAGAGTGCTGAAGTCTATTTAACTACAGTGTGGGTTCTCAAAACATAAAATTAATACAGTAGGGGGAAATCATTTGTAAAATTTATTAAGTGTGTGTGTAAATAACAATATATTGGTGGTCCTGACTATACATGTCATTAAGTTACTAAGCTTAATGAGTACCTTTGTATCGAGAATCATTTGTTTATCTTGAGGTTATCACTAGGAGAAATGTAGTTATTATTTGTTTATTACATAATCACTGATATGAGCAGGAATTAAGATTGGGTCTGGGTCTTAGGACGAAGCTCAAGTCATCAACATGACTTTTCAATCATATACTTATCTTATTAGTAGTCTTAATAAGTCGATTTTCGACAAATGATTGAGCATCTTTCTAGAATACGGAACTCCTTCTTGATAAATTATATTTTTAGGTACATTCCTCGTGCACTTTAATTTACGTTCGCTATCGATTTATTGGAGATTACTATATGTTTTTAATTAAATAATGAAACGTGTGCTAAGATAAATAAGTTAGGGATTTTTCATAGCCTTTCGATCCATAAACCCAAATGAATTTCATAATCACATACATTAAAAAAAAGTTTTTTGTGTCCAACCTTAAAATTACTAAAGCCCCGTTCCAATAAACAAAAACGACTCGTTTTGCTTACGGATGGTAGTATTTTATAAGTTCTATGAGACTTATGTCAAAATCTTACTATCCGTAAGCAAAACGACTCGTTTTTGTTTACTGGAACGGGGCTTTAAGTAATTTGATAAAAGATCGATTCCTATGTTATTATATCACGTGTGTATAGAAAAAAAAGCCGACAAAATATGGCCAAAACCAGAGTCACTGACCTATGCCGCAAGCCAATCATTTGGCGAATCATAGACTAAGGAAGTATGCGGCAAACATTGGTGATAGAAAAGATTTTTTGGTATTTTTGGAAAGTTATTCTTGCTGATTTTATAATTTAAACTTATATAATAATTTAGTCAGATCATATACGACATTCGGCAAATATTGGTGAAGGAATCTACATTGATTAACAAATTTTTGGATGGATATGATAAAACTGGCTACGGACGCCTGATTTAGGAGACTCGTTTCTTGTAAATATTCGGTAATCTCGCGGTCTTCAATAGCTGATTAACAGTTATTTAAATCATACATCTGATCTAAGAGGAACTAACACAGCCAGACCAAGCCTAAAATTTAATAGCCACAATGCATATTGAGAAGTATTCAATTGCAGGCCTACCTAACCTACAAGAAAATAATGAAATTGTGGACCATTGGTGGCAATACAATTAAATTTTGTATAGTTATATTTCATAATTATAATATTATGTACCTTGGATATCTTTATATATTTAATTCTTCTGTGAGTGTGTATGTCACTGAACTTCTCTCAAACGACTGGACCGATTTTGATGAAATTTTTTGTGTGTGTTCAAGGGGATCTGGGAATGGTTTAGATTCACAATTTTGTCCGCTGGACAATGTTTTTTTAATTAATTTTTAATTTATTAGTAGTTGTTGATTTTGGAATGTTTTACATTGGATCCGACAGACGGCGCTACCATCGCAGTGTCAAATTAGACAGCTTATTAGCTTATTAAAAAAAGTTTGAAATTTTCAAATTAAAGACGTGTAGACAGGACAACGTCTGTCGGGTCCGCTAGTTACTGTTTAAAATCAGATTCAGCAAACCTACCAGACAGGTGTATTGCTAAGGAGTTTGTTCCGCCACTTCTTCCTCTCAGCTAAAACATTAGGAAGTGGCGAAGGGTGGGCGTTTTGGGGGACTGTCTTGTGTAATGACGTTCAAAAAGTGCTGATCATCAGCCTAGTTTGATTAAATGGCTTTTTATTTGTTTGACTAGAATGTATTCCATCGTCATTCCACAGACACATACAACAGTTTGCAAAATCTAAAATAACTTTTTATCAGACTCAGACATTTGAAAATCTTCCAATCAGAAAACGTATCTCAAAGAACCGAATACAATAACAAAACATGTGCCAATATTGGGAACGAAGCGTTGGTATCGGTTGTACAAAGTTCGATAGATAAACATCTGATACATCCGTTTTCAGGCCATAGATACTTCACAGAGCGTTCGTGAAACAATAGCCTCTGATATTAAAACAGTGCTACAAGAAGGCTTCATACAGATTGTATTAGATATAGAATATCTGGGATGTAGGAAAATGGAGCGAGATAATAATTATGATTAATAAAAACACTAGTCTTCTTGAAGCAGCTGTATGCAACCGGTCCGCCAGATATTTTGGATCTTAGTTAGTAGACCAAAATGGAAAAATAAAAAACTTTATTGCAAAAATTAAATCAACTTCAAGAAAAGTCACCAAATTAAAGAGCTTGGTGTTTTTAAGAATCTAGTCTATTCTTTGTAATAAAGTATTGATGATTTTTCCACATTATACAATTAAATACAAATAGATTATACAAACAAATGCACGAGTCACTATAAAAAATAACCAAAGAGTGCATTTAAATTAGAAGTTTACTCGATTTCTCCAGGACAACATAATCAGATCCTGACGATGGGACCACCGGGGAAGCACCCTTTCAAAAGAAACGGAATTTTTCAAATCGGGCTAGTCGTCTTCTAGTAATCGAGGAACATACATAAAAAAAAGATTCCAACGAATTGAGAACCTCCTTTCACTTTTGAAGTCGGTTACGAATTCACTAAATAATTGGGTACTTGATGAATTGCGAGTGTCATTTAAATTCAGCGTCAAACGACACACATTAAACAAATTCTAGGTCAAGAAGTCGGATAACCTTTAGCTAAAATAGATTCACAGCGAGTTTCTGTTCCGGCCGAACACAGGGACGATAGAGTTCCCTTTATTAACCTCGAAGTAATTATTGCACAATTGATATCTTGATGATCATCATTAAGGTACAGTCAGCAAAGGAGATAAGTAATCAGACTCTTCAGATACAATTGCAATTTTCTTGAAAATCCATGAATGTTTTCGAATAAAGTTAACTTTATTTGATAAATAAAACAGACATTCATTGAATAAATTAAAGGAGATCGCCAGAAATCCATACATCGTTGGGCCAAATGTGAACAGTAACCATTTATGTGTTGTTTAATAGATAAAACACGTACATATTAATATCAGAAAGATTTTTTTCAAAATTCTATGGGAATTAGAAAGAAAATAAGTTTTTGGGTCACTAGGTTAGGTTATACGGCAGATGGTAAGAATAATTGTTTTTATAATGCCAAATAGTCACATTGATTTAATTGTTTAAAAACATAGTTGTACGTTACTTTTAGCATATTATTGCATAGCACACAAAAGGAATTAGGTAGGTAAAATAAAAACAAGTTAAGTGCACGAGTACGAAAACGAATGACGGGCCTTGACGGGAGTAACGTGACATTGACATTTTGACAAACATCGATATTTTTTTCGTTTTGAAACAGTCGCCCGATACACGATTTTGAACGAAGTTTTTGTTAAATAAATAAATAACTATTACTAAAACAATTTCATCAAATGTCCTTTTTCGTTTATAAATGATTATAATGTCCATGATAGATGCTAAAACAAAATAGATATCGTTTTTTTAATAACTTCTTTAGAACTACTAGTTTTAGAACGATCTTAAAATGACCTGACAGCTTGTTTACGGAGCTAGTTTTAGACGAACATTAAATTAAAAACCAAATTTAAAATTATAATTTGTAGCTCATTCCAGTAGAAAGTTATTATTGTTACATGTTATTTTTAATCAGTAAAAAACCTAGTTTTTTTTAATATACATATCGTTTCTGTACATACTTTGGCCCAATTACACTCACCTGCAAAATTGCATGGATACCTTAGTGTCTATTTTCCTGTGAACGTTTGGAGTTCAAGTTCTCGAAAATTACATAGATGCGAGTTTCTCGATTAATATTAATCATTCGATCAGTATTAACCATGTATTTTTGTAGCCCATTGTACGTGATCACGAAAGCATTAAATAAATCAAGTACATAGCGTAGGAATATACTTACTGTAAAAAAAAATGATTAAGATATTCTAGTAGTTATCAGATGCAAATAAATAACAGTATACATAGTTAGAGTGACATCATTTTATTTCTCGAATTCTTGTGAAAGAGATAAACTATTTCACTTTTTTTAAGCCAAGTTTTTAATGTTATAACTTTACTTTAAATACCTTGCCGGTAATACACAATGCATCCACCATCACATTGTTTAAGTGGTAATATTGAGTTGAAAAATGATTTTTTTCAACCCCAAAAAAGTTTCCCAGCAAACATTTTTGCGTAGCGTACTGAGTGTATGGTTGACGGATTCGTGAAAGGTTATTATAAACCCTGTATACAGTAACCGACTAGACTGCATCTACGCAGAATCAGATCATCAACTATTATCTAAAGATTTTGTTTTGTCGTAATGGAATGTATATTGTGAATTGTCCTGACCTGCATGTTATTCATACGTATACAAACAAGGCTGTGAGTGCAAGTGCCCTTAAAGCACCGGCCTTATTGATGACTAGCCTTTGCTCGCGGCTTCGCCCGCATGGGGTTTGGTCATTTTCCCACGGGATCTTACTACGTGATGATTTCAGGTTATAAACTATCTGTGTACCATATTTCTACAAAATCTGTGCTGCAGTATTCGCGTGAAAGAGTAACAAACATCCAGACATCCATACATACATCTCACCAACTTTCGCATTTGTAATATAATGATGATGATGATGCCATCTAGGATTTCCTCCACAGCGACTGTATGGTGATTGAGAGCTTTGGTGTCTAGCTCTATTATGTGCTCTCAAGTGGCTAGCATATCCAATTTTGTAATGTAATATCGTATTTAGGAGTAGGATCATCATCAGAAACAAACAGCTCATCTCTGGCGATATAACTTATACTTTTGGTTATAATTTCACATAAAAATGGGGTTTTTAATTTTGGATGACCATTTGGCAGTTTCAAAATGTTTTATTAGGGTACCTCAAAAGGAAAAAACAAAACCCTTATAGGATCACTTTGATGTCAGTCTGTCAAGACCCTTTATCACGAGAACACGTGGAGGTATGGAGTTGACATTAAAACCATAAACACAAGTCTGTGGTCCCTTTGTACTGTGAACGTCAAGTCTACGCAGTCAAAAGATTTGGTTGTTTTTTCACTAGATTAGTCTAGACCCTAGTCAGATAGTTCGCCGTTTTCAGTTAAATCGCCTTTATATTACTATCTTGCGAGACATAACTACATCTAAGCTTAAACATTAAGCACATACATATTAAAAAATAAAACTTTGAAACTTCCATAAATTATTGGACACTATAATAAGCTTTTCCAAGAGCAATGACTTTAACCTGGCTTTAAATATAAAAAATCTAGATACTTCTCAACTAAGATCTTAAAACTAAGGTCTCAAAATGACTCGTCAAAGGAAAAGTCCTTCATAATGTATGATATGTGTCAATGCGTCCTTACTCGGACATCTGCATATGATTACATTGTAGTTGATTCAATGATAGTATCGCCCTTTCCGGTTTGTGATGCAGGAGATCAGACTACATTGACCAACAACATCATCTTCTGCCTAGTTTTCTCTAAATATGTTGGGGTCTGCTTCTAGTCCAGCCGGGTGCAGCTGAATACCAATATTAATCATGGGGCGTGTGCATATTGGACTTTCACAACCCACGTTTGTACTGGCTGGGTAGTATGGCACCCAGATCAGAGGACATTATCGGTTGGTCCCACAACTGGGACTCAGGCCTTAGTCATAGGGAGCGGGGCAACATAAATATGCTTATTGCATTATGTTAGTACTAAGACGGCCTTTTTATTATGCATGTTTTCTCAAACATTCTTTCAAATTTGAACATTGTCAACTTTCTTCGAAATAAATCGAAATTGCTGTATTGGCCAAATAAGTAGGGGCAACGGCCGGCGAAAGTAGAATGAGAATCCATATCTGTCTTATTTTAGCGGCGAAATAAATTATTATGTAAACTCATTTCTGTCATATAATTTAAAACCGGCCAAGAGCGTGTCGGGCCACGCTCAGTGTAGGGTTCCGTAGTTTCCCGTCCGTCACAATAAGTGTTCCCACTTATGAGTTCAAAGGTGGAGGAGGAAATTATTTTGTACAACTTTTTGTCTTTTTTGTACAAAAACTGTTGTCTCAATCAAGTTCAAAATGATTTTCATAGAAAGTCCTTATAAAGTTCTACTTTTCAGATTTTTTTCATATTTTCTAAACTTATGGTTCAAAAGTTAGAGGGGGGGGGACACATTGTTTTTTACTTTTGGAGCGATTATTTCCGAAATTATAGACATTATCAAAAAATGGTTTTAGTAAACCCCTATTCATTTTTAAATACCTTTCCAACAATATATCACACGTTAGGGTTGAAATTAAAAAAAAAATCACTTCCCACTTTACATATAGGGTGGCTACCCTAATAAAACATTTTTTTCCAATTTTTATTTTACCACTTTGTCGGCGTGATTGATATACATATTGGTACCAAATTTCAGCTTTCTAGTGCTAACGGTCACAGAGATTAAGCGAGGACGGACGGACGGACGGACGGACGGACGGACAGACAGACATGGCGAAACTATAAGGGTTCCTAGTTGACTACGGAACCCTAAAAATAGAACGATCTTCTACTCTGAAACATGGTAACCAAGAGGGTAACTTATCAAGGATTTTATTTAAATTTCGAACTGGCTTACCAATAGAAAGCAGTTTATTGAAAAAAAAAACAATTGAACACTTTGCCTCGTGATAAATTACTGTTCTTCGATGTTGGAACATTTTTTATTTGAAATGTTCCAACATCGAAGAAGTTGGAACATTTTTTTTTGAAGAAGTTCGGCCTACTATTTAATTTTAATTTCCGCGCATTATTTGAAAAAAGTACTACAGTACACAAGACTTGGGCCACAACTAAGCATTGATGGACTTGCGTATGTGTGCCTTGCCTTCGCGTCGGCCCATATTAACACGTTCGTCCATCAATGCCTCTTTTGCTGGCCGCTGCAGTAATGAACTATTTCCTTTAACGTGGTTAGGGCTTTAAAAATATTAATTATATATGCAACCTTCGAGAGGTCACATGCGTTCATGCTTCATGAGTCACAAAAGGTATTGTTGTTTATTTTCACAAGTACCCCGGCAAAACAAACTTCCATGCTTATTATAATATAAACCTTTGTTAAACTCTGCCGTCAAGCAAGTAAATTAAAATACTGGTCAAAATTTTCGGTTGGACTGTAGCCTTAGGGCGCTATGGAGCAAGGACTTAGAAATTTTTTCGTGATTTTTTTTTTCCGAAACTTTCAGTTTTTTTTTGCAGTATCGGGTTGACCTTGTCTGTAGCAACCATTTAGGAACTGAGAAGTATGGCCCTACGACGCACCGTTTCCGAGTTATGGGCCTTTAACTTTTTTTTTATTTTATATAAAACGATTTATATCTCTAAAATGGTAGCTCGCATGAGATTGTTTTCGGGAAAGAAATTGTTGCTCTACTCAAAAGCCATACGATCATATAAAAAAATTAGCAAAAACTTCGAAAAAAAAAAACATCAAAAATTTTCTAAGTGTCGGTCGTTGTTTCCAGCTAGAGTATTCTTAGGGGCGAAGGACAGTCAAATTTTCGGAGATTTTTTTTTTTTTAGAATCCGACCATTTTTATTGCAGCAACTGATTAAGGTTGGCCATAGAAACCATTTAGGAACTGAGAAGTATGGCCCTACGATGCACCGTTTCCGAGTTATGGGCCTTTAACTTTTTTTTTATTTTATATAAAACGAATATCTCTAAAATGGTAGCTCGGATGAGATTGTTTTCGGGAAAGAAATTGTTGCTCTACTCAAAAGCCATGCTAAATGGTTTCTATGGCTAACCTTAATCAGTTGCTGCAATAAAAATGGTCGGATTCTAAAAAAAAAAAATCTCTGAAAATCTGACTTAAGTCCTTCGCCCCTAAGAATACTCTAGCTGGAAACAACGACCGTCACTTAGAAAATTTTTGATGTTTTTTTTTTCAAAGTTTTTGCTAATTTTTTTACATGATCGCATGGCTTTTGAGTAGAGCAACAATTTCTTTCCCGAAAACAATCTCATCCGAGCTACCATTTTAGAGATATAAATCGTTTTATATAACATAAAAAAAAAGTTAAAGGCCCATAACTCGGAAACGGTGCGTCATAGGGCCATACTTCTCAGTTCCTAAATGGTTTCTATGGCCAAGCTTAATCAGATGCTGCAAAAAAATGATCGAATTAAAAAAAAAAAAAAAAACTCCGAAAATTTGACTAAGTCCAATTTTTTTTTTTAACTAAAAATTTTTTTTTTTTCGTTTTCTTTGCTGCTCATAGTGCCCCTAAGCGTATACTCCAACTCCTACACTCCGCCCCTAAGACTACCCACTGACCAAATTTTCGTTTCAAAGTTTTTTTTACACACAAATCTAGTTCTTTGATTAACATGTGTGTTAGTAGCACAAAAGATACTAGTATCAACTTAACCTACTAATATTGCGCAGTTCGTGTTTTACATAAATGAACGATTGAACAAAAAGCACGAAGTCCGGAAGACATTGCTCTTTGCGCCTTGGTAAAGATAACAAACCTTCGTACTGCGTATTTAATTAATCAGCCCACACGGAATTCTTTGTTTAAATTATATTGCAATGTTCAAACGGCGACGCATCAAACTGTATATTTCCAGTGCAACATGGCCTCGCTTTGTATAGATCTGACGTACAAAGACAGATCCGCTTAACCTGGTTTTATTTGGCTTAAACGGTCGTCGTGAGTACACTATTATAAAACCTTCTATTGGGTTTTTAATAAAGCCTTCTCAAATAAATGCGTATAATAACGATGATTTGCGAAACAAGGTATGACAATCAATGAATGAATGCTCACATGCACAGCCTCATATACTTGCCTCCACTGTCAACTAAACGAGAAAGTTAACTATAACTAACTTCCCCCGCTCTGGTCGGAGCGGGGGGGCGTGTCAGACTTGTACTGGCAAAAACCCACCCATGTTCCTTCTATTGCCCTATACGTTCCGGGGCCGCGGTATCTCTTTCGAACAACCCGCAACCCCGGCAGGACAACCCGCAACCCCAGCAGGACTATAGCATGTTTTGGGTGACATTTGCCTAACTCGATGATGTATAAAACTGGTGCATATGGTTATTATGGGATCAATCTCAGAGAAAGATTTGGATCGTAATACAAGTCAATAATATTTTTGTTTTAAGATTTAATCCGGCTCGAAAGACCTATTTTTATTTTATGTTATTCTGATCTTTTGTTTTAAATACTATACTTTTTTTATTTGTATACAAAAGATAATTACTATTTGCTCACATGCTAAAATAACCTCCATTATATTGTTGGTATGATGGCATATTGTTATTATGTGATAATGTTAACAATATAAAATTGCACTTTTTCAATCTTCGAATATTATCATTTAGTGCTGAACACGCAAAACTCGTATTTAAAGTAATATTATTTCAATTTTAAATTGTTTATTTTAAACACACAAGTCAGTACTTAAGTAATTAAGACACTAGATTTTTCAGTATAACTAAACAAATAGCTGCGATTAAATACATCCAGGTCAAGGTTTGCGATAAAAAATAAATATACTTATGAGCAAAAATGTAGATCATAAGTATTCTACTAATATTTAGATAATGGTAAGTAAGTACCTACTGTAAAAAGGTTTGATGACATTGTTAAAATCTTTGAAAGTACAGGCTGGCGAAGACATTCGAATACTCAAAGTTTTAAATAAAGATTTAAAAAGAATAGCCGTAACCCTTAGTGTTCAATGAAAGAAACTTACCTTGGAGACAGGTGCACATCTTCCACACGCCAGTCCCGCTGGCGGTCGTGTCTGTGGTTCAGGAGTTGGCACTACTGGACCTTCCTTTATTCTGAACAGCGAAGATCTGCGGCACTGTTGAAATTATTGTTTGATGAGATTTTGTTCTGATTCTGTCTAAATGTGGGAGAGATGGAAGAAGTTAAGGAAGGACTTCTATTAAATAGTAACTGCCTTGTTGGTCTAGTGGTCGCAAGTGCGTCTGCTGGTCACGAGGTCCTGGCAAGGCAGCTCCATGTTTTTCTCCCGTTCTGGGCGGAGCGGAAGTGAGTGTCAGACTTTTGCTGACTAAAACCTACACATGTTCCATATTTAGCCTTTTGTAGCCGGGGTTGCGGTATCTGTGTCGAAAACCCCGCAGTCCCGACAGAGTGTTAGGCACATGTATCCTTAATAGTTCACCCACATTTCGCCAGTTATGTTTCAGCCCCATGTAATAGGTGGCCTAATGCCGTCAACTGGCCACAAATGTAGGCTCTATGGCTGTTTCTGACAAAATCTTAATGGAAAAAACCAATAACACTGTCCAACCTGAGAATCGAACCAGTACGTCATGCTCAACAGTCGCGCTTGCGACCACTACACCAACGTGATAACTGCCTTTTACTCAACTTAAATAAGTATCAACATAATCACAGAATGTGACTCATTTCTGTTTATATTTTTACCAATATAAAGCGTACACGCAAATTTTCGGGGAATCAGTGGAAAAAAAAGTGTCCGTGAAAATCAAATAAACCATATGACTAACTAACTTGCAAATTAACCTTTTGTCATTTGTTTTGCAGCCGAAATGGTTTCGTCTGAAGAAATCACTTCTATTTCTAAAGCAACTGAACTTATGAACGTCGCAAATGAAATGTTTTCCGAGTCAGATTAAGGTGCCAGAAATAAACAACGCTAAAAACAACATGTCGGAATGAAGAAGCGACACTAATATATACTAATATTACAAAGCTGCCGAGTTTATTTGGTTGAAAGCGCTAATCTCAGAAACGAATGGTTCGAATTGCAAAAAAAACTAGTTTTGGATAGCTCATTTATCGAGGAAGGCTATAGGCTAAATAACACTACGTTACGATCCTTAGATGCTGAGCGAGCAAAGCTAGTAGTAAAATTAGGGTGTAATTCAGAAGACTATCGCAAAAAACAACGAAATATTGTCCAAATTGTTGGTGTTAAAACGTTTTTTGACGTGCGTGCGTAAGTTTAACAACAATAATGAATATAACGATGTTATTTCATTCGTAACTAGCGTCTAACGTAATAGATATGAACACTCAATGACAAAGTCGTTTGAGTGTACTGATGACCATTGCCACACTAGTGGCAGAAAATGGGACTAAGGATGCAAAATGGTATTGCAAGATTTTTGTTGATCGATTTATAAGTTGTGAGAAGATTTAGAAATTGCATTACTTACATAGTAACTGCAAATGATATAATAATAAAATAGAAATCTTTAAAGGGAATTGCGAAATAGTAAATGCCATTCATGAGAGAAATAAGCTAAGCAGTAAGCATTGGTTTGGGGAGGGTAAAGAACTATTTGCAAATGAACTTTTCAAAACTAGAGAAAATACTAAAAGACAATTGAACATTACACATAGACGTCACGCTTATTACCCCCGTAGGGTTAGACTGAAGCTGTACATAATAGTACACACACTTAACGTATTTTTAAAACCAGCCAGGAATCCAGACTCTGGAGCTGCTACTGTGAAATTCCTGATGAAATACCTCATTGCACGACCTGGGACGATTCTCGGGGCGGGTTGGATTCAATAACCTAGGACCTCACACTCACGAGGGAGTCAAAACATGGTAGTCAAAGAAAATTTATTGATATGTGTCCTTTGTAGTATGACACGTATTTTCAGCACGGATATGGAAATATGTATGTAGAAAATATGCTTATTTAAGCACTTGAGCGGTAACATGATACAACCTTCGAGAATGAATGAAATGTTGTTTCCGATATCATTACACGAATTAGATTAGTACTGCATTTTACTTAGTTTATTTTTAAAACCAGTTAAGATAAACAACGAGTTTTAGTATACCATTACAACAAAGGAAAGCGGAAATTATGGAGTGAATACTAATTCCCTAACGCCGTGTATAGTCTGCATTAACGGAAGTATTTAGTCAAATATCTTTAATGGTAACTTTATTTTACGTAGACTTTTGGAACGGTATGACTTTTGATTGATGATCAATCATATACTTTGTGTGAAGCAGCCTCTTAGGGCTTACCAGTGTTATGAGACGTAAAGATAGGGATCCTTAATTGTTCATGGATTTTTATCCTGCAGCAACAAGGCCATAGTCACTGATTGTTTTAACATTCTCTTGAGAAGAAGTTCCAAAGATACAAAAATATGCATCTTAGTTAAACCACAGTAATATTTATTTGCGCAATTATAAGGTTGATGTTATGTTGACAAAGAAAAAAAAATAATGAAAAAAGTTATATAAGTAACTGTTGAAGGACTGTATACGGGCACATTCGGCGAGAACGGCATTGATGATGATAATAAGTCGAAAACAACTCACAATGATTTCACTTTCGAACTTGGCATAGGGTTCGGACTGTCGTTTGCGCGCGCGCACAGCTTGTCTGAGTGAACTGCTTGTATCTCGGCCACACCATCCCCCGACGCGTTCGCCAACCACCTCCAGCATGTCGGCTACGCGGCTGTGGACAAAGAAAAGCGTTCCTTAGATCAAATCAATCCATGTAAACTCTCTCTGCGCTGCGACTGACAACACCGTAGAAATGCAGGAGTATTGGACAAGCCTGAATTAAAATACCATCACGTTACGAACCGGAGTTCCGGGTTGTTTGAAAGAAATACGGCGGCAGAAAGAAGGAACATGTGTCTTTTCGTCAGTAAAAGACTGACACTCCCCGACACTCCGCCCAGAGCGTGGGAAGTTATTTGATGATTTCCATTCCGCAATAAATAAAACACGCTAAGAAGAGTACGAAGTAGAGGATGATTAGAAAATTCATTCTTCACGACAACGTTATTAATAATTTATTTTTTGGTTTCTTCGTTGAGTCATTTGACATTTAACACCCGCCGCATTACGGTGAAACACTATTTAATTTGAATATTTTGTCTGAAGTGAATCATTTGGTACTTTAATCTTTAGGATAAAATTATTAGTTATTAAGTAATTTATAAAAATTAGGCTGAAATACAGCACTCTCCGAACATTACGTAAGACATTCTCCCGAAATGCCGCCTTTTGTTATTTCCTTGACTGAGGAGGACAGAAAAAGTGGTGGTACAAATTCTGTAGCATAATGGATATGTGTGATAAGTTGGAAGATATTAGCAAAATAATTCAGGACAATGATGTCAAGTATTTGTTTTTTTGTGCTTGTTGGGTAATATCAGACAAGTGTTTTTATTTACATAGCATTACGGTGAAGCAATATTTTATTTGAATAATTTGTTTATTACAAATTATTCGGGCCTTTTAGTCAAAATCGAAGTAATTTATAAAATTATACTGTAAATCAGCACTTTTTGATAGCCAAAAGTAATATTTCAGTTCCTAGTGTTTTGGCTGAGGAGGGAGGAGGGAAAAAGCGGTACATCACAACGGAATGGTGTGATAGATAAGCCTATTTAAGATTTAAGAAAAATGGTCCTCTGAGGCAACGGTACAAACGAAATATTTTGTTTTTAACTTATCCCACGCCCACAACATTAGTTTCGAGCTACTCATTATAACGGTATTCAAACTTATCGGATTTGATACCAGTGTTGTTTATCATGAAATTGGCAAGGGTATTAGCACAAGGCATTCTCTACAAGGTGTAACAAAATAAACGCAAGAGAACTACAATTTGTTCTGAGAGTTCTTGAAATTTTTCAAAACTTTTTATACTAAGATCAACAGAAAAGCGATCAACAAGCATTGTAAAACTAATAAAAGTTACGAATTTCCAAAACTTATACAGTAAAAGTTTTTCTCTTTCCTAGTCTCACTTGCCTTTATTATGTTTTTTTTTTAAACTCTGGAAATGGCTAAAATTCTTAGTGTGGAGCAACACACTAGGAATTTTCCTGTATCGTGGGTGCGTTTACAAATATCGTTTTAGCCATTTCCGTAGTTTGACAGTACCTCTCTCTACCCCAATCTCTACCACCAGAAAGACGCAAAACGTTTACAAGTTCGCCTAGGTCAACCGGACAAGTTTTCTAACCATGAAAAGTCAATAACCCTTATCTGTAATGACGTAATGAACCGCCAGTTAACTTATCATTTTGCAAATATGAGAAATGGTTTCAATTCATTGACACGTGTTGATTCGATAATTGCTTCCGAATATTTATCAGATAACGTTTAAATCAATAATCGGAATGCAACACGTGATTTTTGATGATAACATTTTGTTTTAAATGATAATATATTTTTTGTGCTGAAGTTAGCAGATACTTTTTTATCTACCTAGGTCCTAGCCTTTTCCCAACTATGTTGGGGACGGTTTCTAGTCTAGCCAAGTACTACTAAATACAAGTATTTTACAAGGAGCTAGTTTCTACAGGAGGTATCCCTATTGTTTTAGCGTAATGTTAAGTGTGCCATCAACCTGTATTTCCATATACGGTTGACTTCGTCATCCTTTTGTGAACTCAAACCATTGTTCAAACTTGCTTTCTTCTTAGGACTAAAATAACTATATTATAATATTATGAGGGAGGTGATAGTCAGCCATTTTATCTGCCCTAGAGATTTTTATTCCGGTCTACGCGGATGAAACCGCGGGGCGCAGCTAGTATTTTAATATGGTCTTTTGCATATCAATAAATTAAGTAAACAGAGTCAATCAAACAGTGCCAGGAAATGAGCGTGGAGACATAAAAATCCCATGTTTAAATTATTGAATAGTGTTTCATGATGTTTGTGTTGGGAGTTCAAAAGTATGTGACGACGCGTCTTCATAATAAAAATATCTGTCCGATTGTTACAAAACATCGACTTATTTGACTGTGTGTTGACACAAGGCTATTGTCAAAACTAAGCCAGTGTGTTAATGAGACATCTAAAAGAAAATCAAAACAAAGAACGTTTACATTGAAGTTATATTAACAAGACAAATAATCTGAACATACTGTATTATATATATATATATTCAGCCTATTATGTCCCCAGAGGAGCTCCTAGCTAAACCAGCCATAAAAACTCGGTCGATCTTTTGGTAAAACTGCGCTTGCCATAGTAGGTCTGTGGATGGGTGACCACCCGTTATCCACCCGAGCATCCACTGTGCTTTGGAAAACACGTTAAGCTCTCGTCCGGGCTATCATTTGTAGATCTTTGACAGTTGTTATAGATAGTCAGTGTCCCGAAAATCTGACAAGCAGACTTGCTAAAGTGTATTGTATTACCCAATACTAAGTGGGTATTGGCGGTCAGATCTAAGGAGGCTAAGCAGATGATGAGCATATAATGTTCCCACTGCTGGAACATAGACCTCTCTCATTACATTATCTACACAATATGTTACTTAGGGTCGCCGTAAAACTTGTTTTTCTTCCATTCTCCTCTGTCAACCGTCAAGTTATTACTAACTCCTCTTTCTTTCATTTCATTCCTCACACAATCCATCTATCGTTTTCTTGGTCTCTTTATTCATCAACATTAATTCATCACTCATTTAGTTAGATACATGTATCCCACCTCATCACTAGCCCAGTACGGGTTGGTAATTTTTTTTTTTCCAAATTTTGATCTAGGACATCCTCTATTGAATTTATGTTTTATTTTATCATGTTCTGTTTTCATTTAAAATATAGATCTTAATGGTTGTATAGGAACCATAATCTTCACAGGTTTCACAGAAATCAAAATAGACTTTCATAACCATAGAAATGCATTAGGAAAATAACCAGATGACATATTTACTTTACTTCTTTTATTTGAGATCGTAAACATGAAATGACGTTCAACATAAAAAGAACTATAAAGGCGGAAACACAAAGCGCTATTTAAATAATAGAACATCGCGTTTATAGTTTTGTCTGTGGCGCAGCAGAAAAATCGTAACAATCATAGTCAAGTTTAACTATTATGCATATCACAATATTCATCAAAATTTAAACATCATACGGTCAACTTGACCTTTGCGCTACCATCGTCAAAGTCGTAGAAGAAGATTTGAGCTGGGTCGGAGAAAAAAATTTGAAGAATGTCGTGCCAGCGTCACTAAAAAGAAGGGAAATTAAATCTCACGAGTCGTTGCTGAATGTCTAGGAACATCATGAATTCTCAGGTCAAGTCAGCTGTTAATTTTTTTGGCCTAGGTCTTTAGAACCAATGTATTGATATCAGGGTACTGTTGAGTATAGTAAATGTAATTATAAAACATAAATCGATGTATTTAACACAGAAGTAAAAGGAATTAGGTCCAAAGGACCACCGAACACTTTTATCCATATTGCTATTACAACGCAGGGACAGACATAACAGAGACAGTTTACCGTTAGGACAATAGTCACTAGAAATAATGCATATGTCCACAATATTTACATTCCAAGAACCTTTGTTATTTCTTTCAGTGAATAAATTAAAATGAATGAACCATTACCTCCCTCAAGGCATAATAATAACTTTATCTATACACATACGTAGACGGTCACTAGCAGATATACCAGTAATAAATGACACGATCAATAATACGGAACACTCCAACGACTCTTGAACTGCAATAGCTTATGATAATAGTACATTTATTGTAGTTAACGAATACATTAGTGCAGTGTTCCGTCATTATCTGTATAGGTTTCGGAAGATAGAGTAGGAATTTATTTAGTCAATTAAAGGAAAGGTAGTCCATAATTTCATAAAGGAGAAAAAGGATTGATGGAACCATGACATGTGGAAATATATGGAAGATTCTTTAAAAGAAAATAAACAGGCGACCCAGAAGATTTTTTGATTATTTTATATTATTTCTTCTATTAAATAATGTGGTGCGTTCCATGAACCAAGTGTATTAGTCAAATATGTAGAATATTTCGTAAGCCAGTCTTGGAATCGTAAAATCTGCAACATTATCATAAAACATCCGATTTCTTCAGTCACTCGTCACTATTACGAATATTTCTGTAAGCATGATTATCGTTTCAATAATCTGTGCCTAATGTGCTATTTTTATCAATATACTGATTACTGTTATTTTGTATTTCAATTTTATTTACACAATTAACAGTTGTATGATATCGGCTTTGCAAAATTATCTTGTGGACTGCGCATTTTTAATTCCGTCACCATTTTTAAAAATAATTTAGTGTTTTTTTCAACCATGCGTTTCTTTGTTTTTATATCACAAAGCAGTATTTATAAATAAAGTTTGAGGCTGAATTGGGGTCATTAACATCAGCAAAGTCTTTTAATATCAATGCTTATATATGAAGTTTACATATTATTTTTGTCACTTAGATTGCGCTTCTAATTGTGTGGCAATACATTTTAATATTATTTAATTTTACATTGTCAACCATAATTGGAATTGATGATCGTACATGGAGTCGACATCCAAAAGATTAAATGTCAAGACGAAGATGGTCCAACATGTTGACATCGAGAAAATACTAAAAATGAAGAAAGACGATAATTGAGAGGTTGTCAGGCGAAACAATATCGCAGTAAAGCAACCCACTTTGAGGTCTTTAATCTATAAAGGATACAGGGAAATAACAAACATTTTAGATTCAGGAAAAGCATGAATTCTCACGCGAATACTATCGACATCATGAATTTGCTAAGAATAACTATTTGACAGCACGATTAACCTTTTTATAAACCAATTGGTGCACCCACTGCAAGACTGTATCATTTGAAACAGGCAATTATCTAGTTTTTAATTAAATAAATTGTTTTACAGTAGAGACGCCAATCGCTTTGAACGATCGTGGGTAGGCTTCAAGAGAGAGTAGACAGCTTTCGATTAAATCACAATTATTAGAAGTCCGGAGTATATAGAAATACGTGTATTATATTGTCTATGTAGTAGTTTAACCAGTTATAACTGGACACAGTATACAATTAAATGGAGAAGTAGGATGAAAAGATTGCTTAGGTAGTTACAAAATTGAAATTAAGTGTAATTAAATACGGTTTTCGTAGGTTCTTTACTGTACAACTGTAATTTACTTTAATTTAACAGGTGCAGAGACCAACTGACCAAATTCTACGAATACTAAGAACACCGGTAGAGTAATACTTTTTTTGCAAATAATTTCATTTATTTTAAAGGACCTTTAGTCCTGCCTTAAATTCCATTCACAATAACATTCTTGGTTTTTGAAAGCCTTAACACGATTTTCAGTAACTATATAATTTCTGTCTTGTTTAAGAAACGACAATTTTTTTATTTATGCATACATAATTAATAAAATTATTTATAACCGACTTCAAAAAAGAAAGGAGGAGGTTCTCCATTCCACTTTTTTTTTATTTATCTTTGTTACTTGATTCCTGCGACGATAGTGAGCCAATTTTTAAAATCGAAAGGGTTTACTTCGGAACGGGTCGCATATGATTTTTTTCTATATTGCTTGGGTAATTTATGAAGTTAGTAGATGGCGCCTGCGGCTTCGCCCGCGTGATGATCGAAAAAAGTCTTAGTCTATGCCAAATTTCATCAAGATCCGTTCAGCCGTTTTGACGTGAAAGAGTAACAAATATCCATACATCCATCTTCACAAACATTCGCATTTATTATATTATATAGTAGAATCTTCTATCTTGTATATGGACGATATGCTTATATCTCTAAGTAGCAATGAAACATGAATACTCGATATTAATTTCAGTGAGACACTATTATTATGCCACAACAAAAAAAAAGTTGTTTTTTTTTAAAAAAAAAACGCCAACGTGTAATAAATTTAATTCCGGAAGTTTTTATTAATGTTACAAAACCTTTTAAGTCGTTACAAGAGCTGAAATAAAGGTTCCGCTTACGCGCAATTGTCACTTTTGCGTTGTTTTATTTTAATTACTTTTATTTCGTATGTCGTTTGGACTAGATATTACTTCACATACACAATGCTAAAAGTATTAATTTACAGCTCCTGAAATTACATCTTTTGACTCGAATTAAGGGTCTTCTTAAACAACATTTATTAATTAGAGATCAGAATGAGGCTTTGAAAATAATTTTATGATCCTGAAAATCTGCAATACTTCTTTGGGGCAATTATGTAAAAAGAAAAGCTTATTATTACAGGGACAGAATGCCAAAAATTGCAAAAATAAAACAACAATCCAGAATATTCAGGTTATGCAGGAAGTTTTTTCCAGGATATGAGAAGCTATTGATAAAGAGTACACACCTGGACGTGAAGAACCAGTAGAGGATAGCCGTGAAGATGGCGAGCTCGGCGGCCCCGCTGGCCACCCGCACATGCTCCACCATCGTCCACACGCTTATCATCGTATCCATCTCGCTGCTATTGTGCACCGACACTACATCACCAGCCGTCCAGTTCCACAACGCACTTACTTCCACAATCTTGGACGAAATCTTCACTAATTATATTTCTCAATTTATAGATTTCACTAAAAACCTCGGAGATTTACGCAACTAATTTTCTTATCGAGTTCTAAAAAGATATCAATTTATCGATTTCAATTTCTTTGCGGACGGAGGTAATACGTGTTACCTCCTCGAAAGTCAGAATTGTATTGATAGTGTCGCTGTGGAGATGTCACAATGTGCACTTGGCTGACCTATGTCCGTTGATTCGCTCGAAGCGTTTGCACTAACGTGATAGATATCGTCAGCAATAGCTTGCTATGCGATATCGATATGAAAACAGTAATTAATAACGACCTAATTGCTTGGTGATAAACTCATGAACTGTGATCGGGCAAAGTAAGCGCGTGAAGGAGATCACGATTGATATGGATGGCAAATTTCGCGCTGGCAACCGGTAGGTAGCAAGTACTTAAAGGACAATGAAGGGGGACAAATGGTGTGGCTGGGGGGATCGAGCAAATGAATCGGTAATACAGCTTACGAGCTAAACAAATATTATGTGTGGTAATGATATATCGGATGTTATCAACAAGATGATTGTAGAATAACATGCTCACTAATGACAAAATGGATTAAGAAAATGCAAAAATAATCCGGTGCCGAACACTTTTACTACGAAAGGATTACTTTCTTGCGCATCAATTCAAAGACGCGAGGAGGTGTGTCCTGAGCCTGACATAACGAAACCGGTCGGTGAGATGGAAGGTCGAGCCACAAGCAAAAAGTTCAGGTATCACAAATATTTATTTATAAGAAAACAAGTGGATTCGAGCGTGGAAGATAACGTCCATCGAATGGTCATCGTGTGAATGCGTGATCATGTTTAATCAAGTGTCAAATAGTCAATAATTAAACAAATGACTTATGTGATGAGCAATAATCAAGAATCTGGAGTCTTAACTGTGCCACGAAAATTTGAATTTGTCACTGTGAAATGTCGTCGAACTGATAAAAAATTGTGAAAGAATTTTATGGTTTAATGTATTATCATCAGCTAGACCTAGAGTCAAACTATTCATTGCATAAATTTAACTAAAACTGAATTTTAAGTAATAATTTAAGCAGGGAACAGTTTAGAACTTGACTAGTAAGTACTGTCACATGCACAATAATTAATGCTAATTCTATAAACAGCATTGTTTTTAATTAATTGAATTCTAGAAGAGAAATTACAATATGAAACACGTGATGAATTTCCTTGTTATGCATTTGTCATTGTCACAATGGTCATACTGATGCTAACTGGTATGGTAATTGAAGAATTATCTTCAAATTTTGATCAATAAAAAAAAAGCATATGGGGATCTTCACAAATATACTTTTGGATGGAGTTTTAGTTAAACACTTTGCTTTAAACCTTCGCGCGACAAAGTGTTACGACGGGTGCAAAGTTTACCTACATTGTTACCCTATATTTTTGTAAACAATCGTGCAACGGGTTAAGTTTCGTCTCTATGAATTCTTCTATGAAGCAGTCTCATCTATGAACTCTTCAGCGATAAGCTTCTTTACTATGTTGAACTTTTATCTAACGTAACACGTTATTGTTGCATGACACTTGGCATGTTTCTCATACCAAGTCCCTCATCCTTTTAATATATTTTGGTATTTGCACTCTTCGTGGTTATCAGTTTTGACTTATTTATGTTTACAATATAGGAATTTACTAATTTTAACATAATATCGAAAATTATCAGTGAAGGAATCTAGAGAAACCTGAAACACGAAGCAGTATTTTGCCGTCTTATAATTTGGCCTGGACTTGTTAAAATACTTATTGTATGTAACACACTGAAACATAACGTGACATGATGTTACCAAGTATCGTAGGTGTAAATTGAAATAGTAAATGAAAGCGTTACATTAGCTGCTCACTTAGTGCCTCCACAATAGAATGAATCAGTCATTGTACGCAAATTACAATTTGTACAGATCGTCTGATTTGATGCAATCATGTTTCATGGGTCAAATTGGATTTCCTCTAGAGATATCCATCAACAAATCATTTAGCAACTGAAAAATAAAAACTCTTTTGCAATTGTATGAGGAAAATCACTGAAAATTTGAGAAATTTATTCGCATTTTGTGAAACACTACAAATGCCAAAAAAAGTCAACGAGCCGCAACGGCATCGTTACTATGAGTAATGACAACCTAGAATACTTGCATTACCTAACAAGGTCGAGACAAGTTTATATTTGTTATCAACCATGGTATCACACTTAAAATAATTAATAAAAAAAATGTTCTGAAGAAGATAAGTTATCAGACGATCCAAAGAAGCACATGGTGAGTTATTTGTTGTTCCAAATTTCAATGTTTAATGCAAATCAACAGAGGCAAGGAATTCTTGCTTAAAAATACATGACTTGAATGCAGATGATCACCGCAATGGCAAATGAGGTATATATCTTGAAAACACTGATAAATACGCTCTGTGTTTGTCAAGTATATTCTCTTTTAAGATCAGAAGGACCCGAAATTGCACAAGCATGAAGATTAGCAATGCAACCCTTTACAGACATTGCATCTGTTTTGTTGACTATAAATAGGTCTTTTAACTTGACTCAACAATCCGGTTTTTATTTTTCTGTTTGCTCGCACATTAGTAAGCCATTATCCTTTGAAAACACAACTCGTTCAGAATTATAAACAGTTACGCTAGCATCACTTTATAATATTACAATTTCTTTTGGAGTACCCTCATGTTCATCAATCTTTCTTTACTGATTAATTATCATTCCACATTAGAATTTTGATGAAATGTTTTATCAAGTCGCACTGTATCAGAATGTAGTATCGTTAAAATTTCACACACCGCACCAACGCTGCGGTCATGTAATGAATGCATAAATAATTGTTGATCAAGAAAGCGAAAATTCTACGGAAGCGGTCACAGTAATTGGAATGAAAAGAATACAGAGAGTACCATGCGGTTTTCACGGAAATGGAACAGTTTTCTTTAACCTACTGATATTAGTTACAGCATTTAGTCAACAAGGATTGGTATCTAAGGTTGGTAAAACAGTTGGTGTCTGTTCCTACTATCTTCTGTAAATAAAACGAGATACAAAAGTTAGCTGGTAACATTATATACTTCAATATTGGCACTATGGCTTCAGCTTTCCCATAAAGGCGAAAGGAGCGCAATGCTGATAATAGAACAAATTGTAACCATTTCACACTTCAGTGAACAAAGCGTTTGGACGATATAACCGCTCAAATTCTATGCATCTTTATGACTGAAGTAAATCGAAGCAATCAGGTCGAAACTAATGTATGAGTATCATGCGGTCTGGTTACTATTATCATTCAGTTCTCAAATAACCATTTCCAGCAAGCATTGGACAGGTTAGCTGGTAACAATATCGTTTACAAAACCAACTAGCTGACTGAAGGGGTGTCATTTAACAATTCCAAATAACAGCTCCAACGTTGGCACAGAAAGTGAAATCGACATGCAAGCATGAATGCTCGCGAATACTAGTGTTGTGAAAAACTGCATAGGTTGTTTTCTATACAAAAAATACTTTTAGATACTTTACCGAATATTTTTCCTCAAAAAATATAACGTTACGCTTTGGAATGTAAGAAGATTTTGGTAAGAATTTTATAATTTCGGAGCACTGATGCGACTTGTAACAAAAGGCGAAAGAATGCGATTTTTTTATATAACACAATCGTGATCGAACATAAAAGGGTTCGCGGACGCGATGCGTGTGGTCACGCGCACGGACGACGCAGTACTGAGGCCGGCGCCGAGCAAGACGCCGCATGCGCACGTCACGGACGCGCAACGCAACCGTTCTATTACAGTAGTAACAGAGATTGAGTTAGTGCGTAAAAGAAATGGGAGCCAAACTGTTGGCTTGACCCTCCGTGTTTTTTCATGGTGGAGGACATGGCGTGTCATTAAAACCAAATCATGCCTCTTGAAGTAACACTAATATATTTAGAGCCAGTGAACTTTTAAACATTTATATACGCCTTAATTTCAGTGTTCACTTCCTTAATAGCCATTATAATCCCATATTTCATACAATCGATCCCATTATCTCTTTCCTGGTTCTATTTAAACGACTTCAAAAAAGAAGGAGGTTCTCATTCTGATTGTATTTAACTTTTGTGTTTTTACGCGATTTCTCCGTTAATTGTGGGCCGAATTTCCGAATATCTGAAAGGGTCTCATATCAATTTTATTTATATTGCTTCGCTAGTTATTGAAATATCTTCTATACTGCCGTGCTCAACGCAAAAGCAGTTTCTCAAGGAAAGTCGGTTTCGAGTCAAATTAGAGTTTTGTAAATATGGTTTGGTTTTTACTTTAGGAAATGAATTTTGTTTATTATGTCTTTTAATGTTTCAAAATAGATACATACTGCTATTTGGCTTAATTCATTAGATGTATATTTATTTAAGCTAGCAAATGCCATCAAAATCATTTTTACAGTTTTATTTTGTGTTACCGCTTTTAAGCTTAGCACGGCAGTATAATACATATTTGTTTCTTAATTTAAACAAATAAAAAGGCTAAAATAAAAAAATTAACTAAAACTAGTTTACTTTTAGAAGTTGGTGACTTTTGTTTGTATGACACAAACAAACCAAAACAACAGAGTCACCGACTTCCAGCAGTAAACATATTTTACACTTTTTAGTGTTTTATTGGACGTTGTTTTTTTCTTATTTAAATATTATTCTCTTGTATGTTGCAAGCTTCTGAGAGCTTCAACATGCGAGTATCCATATATAGAGACTCTTCAATCAATAAAATCAATCAATTGTTTTGCTGCCAAATCACACTACTTAAGATTGAAAGAAAAGAAGACCATTAATGGAAGCTACGTCATGGCCAACTGTAACGTTAAATAAAACAATATCCATAGTAACGAATTATCATAAACACGACAAGATGTCCAAACATAAGCTGAAAACCAGACAGTGAGAAAAACAAAATACTGGCATAAAACGAACTTTGACACCAGTCTTTATCGTTTGGCATAGTCAAAATAAAACATCGTATGATTCGCGAATAGTTACCAATATAACATGTGATTGATGATAAGTAATTGTAGGACGTTGTTAACCGTATCACCGTTACACTAATGGAGGTGTTCAAGGATTTTTATCACCTGCTTGTGTCATAGAATTCATTAGGCAATGAGTAGATTAATATAGATATTAACTCAGTGAATACTGTTTGGCTAAAGCTAATAACATAGTCAAATGATTTCAACGAACAAGGAAATTTTCAAAAACCAGTTCCTTCGAAAATCGACTGTCAGTTGTCTCTAGATTTAAGAGTCTTGTACTATCTAGTATATCTGGGCTTATCAGCATTATGTGACATAGACATGGCATTTCAGAAGTTGAATTTATGACCTACAAGTGTCTGTATTATTCCTTACCTGTAACCAGATTTGATCGATGATTCAAGTACAGAATTAAAAATTCAAGATTTGTAATCTCGTCTGGTTCATTGTGGGTACCTTACATCCACCCTTCTTGTTGAGGAATATTTTTTAAACAGCGAGAGGCATGAGCTATTCTAGTTCGTGAACGAATGGCGATAAAGTAGAAGCAAAGAAATAAATTCAGTATATTATTAACTGTAATAAACACATTCACAGTTTCAAAATAGGGTAAAGTGGACTACTGCATGAAAGTGAAGCGAATATCTTAAGAAGAGTTGAATGTTTATGCTATGTTTATTAAACATTGCTTGGATAATAATGAGAACATTAACACTGGCCTAGTTGTTCAAACAGAAACATAACAGTCCGAATGGCTTTACCAACTAGCTCCCAGGTCGGGAATATAATCATACAGAACATATCATGCAGTTCCCTTAGTTAGAAATGCTCAGATTCTTCCACTTCAGGTTTGACAGATCAGAATCCCCTTTTGAGGCAGTTTAAATTGAGCGGAACGTGGCTACATGTTTTGCACATTCAGTAGCATTCATCACATCCAGTAATGAGCAAACAACAGTCTACGCGGGACACGATATTAGATGCCTCACCGTTTGTAGAAAAATTACTTTCCAGGGTCGAGTCAGTTATGGATTCCACTTGGGCAGGTTTCCTTGCTTCGACCAAATAAGGTGCAAAATCTGTTTAAAAAATTCAGATTCTGATTACCAAATGCAACATTTCGGTTGTTTTAATACGCAACGTAGTCTACATTAAGATTTCTATTCTTTGTTGTAAACAAAATATGACGCATAAACTGCAATGATCAAGCTTATGTAAAACGACGAACTTGACGCAAAATTGGGATTTCTTACAGCTAAATTAATAATTTTAAAAGTAAGAATATTATTAAATTTGAAATCCATGAATTGAAAGTTATCGATTGTTTACTACCTATTATGATAGACGCAATTGAAAACCTATTTATTGTAAAATCTGGCTGTTCTATGTATGTGAGTTTAAATGTTTATAAACGCACCCACGATACAGGAGAAATTCCCAGTGTGGGGTAACGTTTAAAAAAAAAAATGGCGAACACTGCTCAGATCTACCGATTACAGACTACAATCCTGTGGTCACTGTCATTTTTTTCTCGCAAAATGTTATTAACAAAACGGTGAATGGGCTGTCTGTGTGGCTTATATGACTAGAAACGTGGTCACCCAAGAGATGACGAAAAATAGAGAAAAAATATATGTAAGAAGAATACAAATATGCTGCATTGTTATTCTATTTATATATGACATTGCGGTCACTATAAGCTATCTGTGTTATAAGCATTTTATCCATCGGATTTGCTGCTAAATAAGTTAAACCATCTATAAAGTTTGATACGATTATAAAATAATTTATAACTGATTAGCATATAAAAGAAAACAATATCGACAATAACATTTCTTATCGTCAATTGACATTTATGGAATTTGTAAGGACAATAGCGAAGCACGAAAAACAAAATAAACAAATGTTGATGATTATAATATAAAAATGTCGAGGTCGTCGAGAATTTAAATAGGTTGAATCTAGGTGTCTGCATGACCTGAGAAATTGTTTCAGATGAAAATCTAAACGATGCAGTGAAGAAAGAAATAAAGTCGAATAAAAAGAAAAACTAAGGTATTGGGGGGAAGAAAATTGAGGTGTTGGTCCGATCCGAACTTGATACTATTATAAATCAGTTTCAACACTTTCGGAACGTATCTCATGGACTCTCCAAAACATAACCGGCGCGGCGGCGGCAAATCTAATCTTTGTGACGCTTTACAAAGGCTACGTTATTAATTTCCAATAATGCAACCATTATGTATGACATACAAAGGTATTTAACCTTTCTTTTTGTCACGAGCGCTATTACAAAAGAATCGTTACTGTTGTATTATGAATGGCATTATTATTCCTGAAGTTAATGACTCCATGGTAGAGGTCAGACGGTAATGAAGACTACTGTCTGATTTCTTTTTAAAACTAAAAACGGTGTCCTGGATTTAAGGAAGTTTTTGAGTGATACGAAACTGATCTGTACCAATCGGGGCGGGTAAAATACCATGTTTTCTGTATAATGCAATGAATCTCTTTATGCAAGCATCCTTTAAACAAGTATCGACTATTCGACATTTAGACATAAATATTAAATGCTGATACCACATTAAGAGCTTACTACTACATACATTAATTAATTACTTATGATGGGAGAACACTTGAATGTGCAGAAATAAAATAAGAAAGGACAAGAGGAATATATTGAGCAGTGGGTGATTCTGACTAAAAATATGATGAATTTTCTTGTTGAAGACCGAGAAAGCTTCTAGTATGACGAAGTCCGTAACATTAATTATCAGTCCGTGTAGTTATAAATGGTGATAAAATTGATGAGATTATTATGTACAGTAAAATGAGAGCAATCGTAAAAACTGAACAAATTAAACATAGGTATAAAGCGAGATCTAACGGATGAGGATAGTAAATCTATAAATAATACTACGCTTCTGAAACAGTGGAGAAGGAAAACTACTGACAAATATTTCAGGATGAAATGTAGTACAAAAAAAACAGATACGGAAAGATGCCATGTCTAGAAGTCACTTGCGAATGTGTAATACAAATATATGTACATATTATTGAAATATTGACACCTTTTTATCTCTGGAGTTGGCAGAAACTACTCCACGTGCTCCGATCTTCCTTTTGCTACGTCCACATTCAATCATTCATGTTGATTAATTATTTTAAACCTCGTACAGCTCACTACTACTCGAATAAACGAAATCATATGCTGGTCGCTAGCGGCATTTCTACAATAGGTCAATGAGATAGAATTACGAACTTCAACTGGGGTTGTCTCTTCCGGTTGATCTAGGTCGGTATTGTCCATTATAAATTATGATGATCTATTTTGGGATTAGGTGCCAGACTACGATTTTTTATGGAGTGCTTGCTGTTCAATGTCCTAGTTCTAGCTTGATTTTTTGCAGGTAGATCTTTGCATGCGCTTAGAGAAGGCTGAAACTATAATAACAATGTAAAATTTCGTCTATTGCAATTCATCCATCCACCTTCATCCTCTGCTTGGCATTTTCTTCGAAGTTCGAGTCGGTTTCAAACCTTACTGGAAGCAGCTAAACACCAGTATTTAACATGGAGCGACTGCTTATCTGACAAACACAGATCAACAACAGGATAATAGAACACCACTTGTAATGTCTGGGTGGATTCATCAGTTCATCGTGCTTTTCTTGGCCCGGATAGGGATAGTCAACCATTAAGGTAAAGAATGAAAGAAAACAAGTTCTGGCAAGCATATCTTGAATTTGAGGATCGACCCGTACGAATCTTGTTTCCCCACGAGTCTCTCCGAATAACAGTTCGTCCATTCCTAAGCCCTTAATATGCCACGGATGTCTTGCTTGAACCATAATAAGCCACCTCGATCCCATGTCTTTAAGTTTACGATGCCACTTTATCAAAATAATTGGCACCTCCTCTCAGCGCCAATCAACGATCAATCAAGACACTTACACTTAATACGATAGAGTTGCTCATAATTCGAGTTATTTGAACTTGTACTTATGTAAGCCGGTATTTACTTACGATATTAACCTCTCGTGGCATCGGACCATACACTTCGTGTTCTCATGGTTGAGTACAAGGTTATTATGTTAATCGCCTCACTTGTGCGTTTTATTTCACATCTTGATTGTTGATTCATTTTATCCGGGTTTTAACAAATAGCTTTGGGTACTTTCGTTTTGATCTATTGAAATCGCGAGTTAATAGGCTAATAAATTATTAGCCTATTAACTCGCGATTTGAATAGATTTTGGGTGACCTCGTCCCATCACCAACTCTGTCCTCGGGACTAGATTGAAGTCAAGAGTAGGCCCATTTTAATATAAAAATCCCATTGTCAGTTTCCCTAACATTTTTTTAATAGAATAGTAAGTTTCTACATCCACTGTCTGCCGCCCTGCAGGTGGTCTGTCAATGAATCAGTTTGTCTCGGAATTGTTTTTAATAATAAATTCATACTTATATTATCAATGGGAAAATAACTCCATTTGTCTGTTACCCCTTGAAGCTGAACGAATTTAGATGGCCACAGTGTGCCCCAGAATATACGATAATTTTACCCCGGTATTTCGTTCCCGTGGGATTACTTTTAATCTTCTTACGAATCTTACGACACAAGTCAGTTAACAACCAATTTAGCGATTTACAGTTCCCAGATCAAACCCAGGCCACTCAGAACCTCTTCAACTAAACTTCAATATTGATATTAATTAATCAGTGGAGTGTTCTTATGCTATACAGATACAAAACTAAAGACAAATGAACTCAATCGAGCATCTTTATCAGTGGACTTTGTCTTCGGCTGACAACGAGTCCACCTGACGGACTAGTGGTGGAATATTTCCGATTCATTTAGCACAATAGTCTTTAATTAACCACTGTATGTTCTTCGGGCATTTCCGTCGGAAAGGATCAAAAGTGTGACCGATAGAACGATTCGAAAACAATTTAGCGCGATATGTGCTCGAGTGAGATTTAATTGAAAAATTAATAAATTGTAATACATGTAATAACTTTAACATCGTCGAACCTTGTGAGAGAACTATAGTTCAAATAAATTGGTGAACATTAAGATGTTTCCCAAGACAACTCGCTTGACATTAGAGTATCTACTAGAGATATGACTCTCAAGATTAAACCTAAACAAATTCAACTAAGCCTACTACTTTAAAACGCCAAACTGCAACAAGAACAATATTAGCAACATCATAAAGCATAATCTTTTCAATTTCCAGAGATGCCTTTTCAAATCGTCTCACTGACAATTGAGCATCTAATACAAATAAAGGATCTAGGTTATCTATCAATCAACAAGCTCAAAACGGCCAATTTCTACAGGCGCAATATTAGCAACATCATAATCCTTTCAATTTCCAGGGATGCCGTGCAAGTGGACATAAATGGCGTACAATTGTCATGTCGGCTTCCAATGGACAGGCAATTGCCTCACACTGGCATAATTGGTGGTCTCGACCGTTCCTGTCATGCAACATCGAGGGCTGCCCGATATTAAGCATATTATACGTTGTGGGATAATGTTGGATGATTGATATGGTATATAGGAAGGATAGTTGGAATCGCGAGTCTAGCAAAAAATATCAAAAGATTTGGCATGTTTTCAGACTATTAGAATGCTTGAAGTCTTTATTAGGACAGAAATGTGTGAAGGATGATATAGCCAGATAGGAGGTGTCTGATGATATAACGAGTAATAGGCAATTATGGAAGAAGAACACATGCTGCGCCGACCCCAAATAAGTAGTAATAGGAGCAAGAGAATGATGACGATTAGAATTAATCTGAAGCCGGTGACACAATAAGGCCGAAAACATGATCGAACGCATAATCTCGAATAGCAACACAAGAATATTCTCGAGTCTTTGCAGATAACCTACCGTGCAACAGCTTGGCAATAAAGTGATTATTAATTAGTGAAATGAGTTTCATATCATTATATCTTAAGATAAAGAAATGGACGTAAAAGCGTATATTAAGTACTTTTACTCTATCATTATGATACCTATTAATAATGAATTTCACTAAGCCAACCAATTGATCGGAATACCGATAAATGCTGTTAATGTCACCGAAACCGAGGGCAATGAGGTCGAAACCAGATTATGAAATAGTTACGAAAGAGAAGATTATAGATCAGATGTGCAAAATGACTTATGAATCTAGGTATTCCTAGTAGGAATGAAAATTATTGGAAAAATCCTAGAAAATAACATGTTCCACGAATTTGCATAGCCTTCCAACACATTACCAAGGATAACGTTTGTAGAATCAGACATCAATTCTCTATTAGACTTGCACCTTGCCCATGTTCCCACGTATTACTAAAAGAAAATAAAAGGTTAATGAGACTGTAATTTCTTCACCACTGCAGTCACGGTACTTCCACGGCGTCATCGTCTTTAATCGTTTTGGTTTAAGGACTAGAATGGTGTGTGCGGTTTTGCGAAACTGAATAATTGCTAGCATGTGGTGTAACAGAGCCACTGTGTCTAATGACGTTAAATTGGCACCTTTAGGCTTTTTAGAGTTACCTGGTGAAGAAGCAAAACTTCTTTATGAATGTTGATTAGTACTCCCAGAGATAAGATTCCTTAGTTATTAGGTTCCTAGATTTGAGTTATGTAATTTTTGAACCGAAAATATCAATATGGATTGTGATAGATATGACCAAGTTCAGGGCAAGCGGATTAAAGCTTCGGAATTCATTTAACAATTGCAAGTCTACATACTCTACCCCTGGAACCAATATTGATATGCTAGGTACCGGTTTGTTGTCATTGCAAGTAAATGTTAAACAGATGATAGGAAAAACCAGCCATCAAAATTCAAGCAGAGCGCAAGATATACCTACATTACAAAATTAACCATAGATAGAAAAAATATCATTGACATGCCAATTTCAGAATTATAAAAGATCGAGACGATGCGAATAGAGACACAAACAAAACAAAATAACCTCGAGAACCATATGAAATATTAGTATAGACCTATCTTTGTTAATACAAAACGTGCGAATATAAAACACAGGTGAATGTTAAATAAAGCCTGTAAATCTAAAGAGGACAGGTTTATACAGTAAGCTATTATTGGGGCCATTATTCCTGGGAGGCCGGTGGATGGCGGATAATTATGCCCTTGAAAACTGAAGATATGGACCCTCTCTTATATTATAATGGTCATGGTGGACTATTTGTTTATAGTAAAAACTCGGGAGCTCGTCTAGTTCTCTAACTGGGGTGGTCTCGAAATCATTTAGAGTAATTACGTAACATGATGAAAAAAAAAGAAGTGTTTTGGGACTTTGATAAAGCCCTTGCGTGACATTATGTCCTAGCAGTTGATTTGAAGGTTAATCCCGCAGTAGTTAGTTGCACAAACGTTGCATCCAAGATGATAAGTGAGCCATTATTGTAACCATTAGCAATATTACTACCACCATTTTTAGATTATCGCAGTAGCAAAAAAACCGAGTCAGACTTGCGCACCGAGGGTTCCGTACAAACATGCGACATGAACAGCCATATCTTTTGACTGTGTAGACTTAAAAGGTTTGATTTTATCATACCCCGAAAAAAGACCACAGTCAAAGGGACCAGAGAGTTGAAAATATGGTTTTAATTTCAACTTGATACCTCCGCGCGTTCCCGGGATAAAGGGTCTTGACTTGACAGATAGGCAGATGGACAACAAACTGTTCCAATAAGGGTTCCGTTTTTTCCTTTTGAAGTACGAAACCCTAAAATAATCTACCGACGATTAACTTTTGTATATCATAGAGAGTTAACCAGATTAGTGCCTCGGCAGTCTTTAATTAGTATCCAAGCGCGAACTCATTAGATACCCAGCGTAAATATCATAAATAATCTAATTACCAATACTCAGTACAGATATAACATTAGACTATCTATCTCTCTCATCTGAAAAAGAACGAAGTCTGTAATTGCAGACTAGCGTTTGCTAACGGGTTTGCTCGTATTATGGGCAGAAATTGTCCCACGGGAACGTCCTGCAGGAAGCTTACCACTCCAAGATTCCAAAGTTTGCCACCTACTCGTTTATCCAATCTTACAAACATACTAGGTACACTACATTCCCTATTGATAATATTAGTATAGATCTATCCGGCCAATTGATCTCAAGACTAGTCCGGATATTGAAAGCAGGTGGTAAACAAACGAGTTTAGCTAGACCATCGCGATTGTATCTTGATAAAAATTGCAAAGGATGCGGATGTTAATTAACGTCACTTTAAAGTCGGACGAATTGCCGCCATGATAACCTGTTTTAAGGTACAATTTCGAAGGCCACTGCAACCGCAATAAAAACGATGGCGATATTGCCGCCTCTTGCAGTTTTCATAGTTGCATAAAACCAGCTGTGACGCTGCGGTCTATCATAGCTATTGACGACTTTGCGATTGCGGTCACTTTCGAAATTGAACTTTGAGACAATCACGTTAGTCTGATATAGATCCTTAGGGGTCAAACGAAGGGAATGCCACAATAGTGGCGGTAAGTCCCCTCTTTGAGGAGTGGCTGGAGAGGCGTCATGGCGTCCTCACCTACCGCCTGACGCAGGTCCTCTCGGACACGGGAAGTTTCGGGAGGTTACTGCACATAATCGGGCGGGAGGAAACGCCCGGGTGTCACCATTGTGAAGATCACCCGGAGGACACGGTGGAGCACACACGGTCTGCCCAGCTTGGGCGGAGCACCGCCGTGCCCTCGTAGAGGCGATCTCTCGCGTCCGGCCCTGGTTCAGGCCATGGTCCGGAGCGAGAGGGAATGGGAAGCGGTCACCAGCTGTGGACGGTGAGCAATGAGAAGCTCACCGTCCGTCCCTCTATTGACGACAGGCCGTGTCGACGGCGCGTTAGTGTTTCACGCGCGCTTCAAAGAGATATCAACAAAGCAGAGGAGAGCCAGGGCCTCCGCCTGCCGGGGTTGCGGGTTGTTCGAAAGAGATACCGCGGCCCCGGAACGCAAAGGGCAATAGTAGGAACATGGGTGGGTTTTAGTCAGTAAAAGTCTGACACTCCCCCCCGCTCCGCCGAGAGCGGGGGAAGTTATTTGATGGTTTCCCACCCCAAAAAAAGGGGTCAAACGAAGTTCCTTAAAATCAGCATTACAAAAAAAACTCTCATTTGCTATCTCTAAGGTATCAAGTATTATTGCGTTGAGTGAGTCAGCGCACGTTTCATTAAGTATATAACATCCTTCATACTTAAATCTTTTCGATCATAATAATTTATGAGTTCTTCTACTTTGTTATAAATGATAATTAATTTCTTTATATCTTAATGCTCCTTAGCTATTATCCAGTCTCTAGGAGATCAAGTACGATTATCGAAATTATCAGTGACTGACATGTGATAAGTAGGAATAATTTTATTAATAACAAAAACAATTTCTTGATAAACATGGATTAGTTGACGTCAATCGTGGTTGTTTGGAAAAAAACGGTCAACATCAACGGTCGATTTGCATGAGACTTGGCTTTCTTTCTATCTGGATTTACAAGGGTAAAAGTTTTGATAAGATTATTTGATATTAAGATAAAGTGTCAATACTGATCATTGTCCATTAAAAAACAAGATAAATAAAATCATTTTAGAGCCAATAATCAGGTTTGTACTCTTTTATATTTAGACGAATTTTAAGACTGCTGTTCTGCAAAAAAGTTCTAGGGCACCTGAGAATAACCCTGATCATTTTTAAAGCATTAACAATTAATAAAGTAACATTATTTATTGTTCTTCATAATTTAACAGACTTTGGACTCGATTGGAACGACATTGAGTCGACCGAACTACCGCACAAGTCCGAACGAACATTCCAAACTTCCAAAATAGTATGAGTGTTCGCACACAGCGTACTAATTAACTGTAGCTACTTACTCCTAGTCTGAGCGTCAGAGTAGGAAGATATCTTGTGCTAAATGAGCGTCCGGATAACATTAGAATAAAGGCTAACCTGTGCCATTTCCTTGGGTAAAGTAACATTGAGTGGTTGAAAAGTTTTAAGCAAGAATGACGATAGCTGTTAAAGGAGAAACTAACGTTGGATAAAATGTATGAATGATGATAATATAGTCGGACAACAGGTGAAGATTGATATAACCGCTGATGAAGATTATAGGAAGATGAGGATACGCAGAACTGAACTCGAGTAAATTAGGATAAGTAGGTATCACTGGCGATCACTAACTTGGCGCGGATAGAAAATATCCTGGGGACACATGGAATAGTCAACAAGATGGTAAAGAGTTAATATTCTTCTTTCTTTGCCATAATTAGAAATAAACAGGATAGTTTGGATTCAGATACAAATAATTTCAATTGCATTTTTATTATCTTTTTCGGGAGATCCTTTCACGTAGTCTAAATTCCAACGAAATTAATATGAAGCTGTGACAAAAGGATAATCTAGTCAGAAAGGCAGCAGTAGCATAGCAAACTCTAAAAGCCACGTTAAATTTATTTCTTTACACTTCATTTACAAACGACGGCAGGTCAACCTATTCTAAACTATTATAACCTGATCTCTCTACTACGGATCGCACACCGTAGTAGAGAGATCAGGTTGAAATGGTTTTGTATAGGTTGATGTGCCATCGTGTGTATAATAGTGGTACATAGGCAGGCCTAATGCCATAAGCCTTATGGCATAAGGCATTCTCTGCCAGACAACCTTAGGGTTAAATACGACAACCTTTGATTATAAATCAAAGACGACAACATTGTGGTAAGATGCAAATGTATTAATTATGTAAAAAATTATGAAGAAATAAAATATCTAGGTATTTAACAACTACAAAAATATAACAATCATATTTATACGCATATTACAAAAATGATATGCCAACCAATACTTTAACTGGGAGTATCTAATAACTAAACAAAGTAACAGCTATAGTATCGGACAACAGCGAAATCCTACGCACCTTTACATGGGGGGCCATAAATATTACGTGCAATATTAGTTCTAATCTAAAGTGGTACAAGATTAAACACATTACTTTTTGGTAATATCAGTAGGATTTAGGTACGCAGTTTGTGGAACATGACTACATTTCTTGCCTTTTTTTCTGTATCATGACGCCTCCTGCCTATATTAGTGTTGCCCAAATTCAGTCTTGGTCTTGCAGTCTTGGTCTTGTTCTTGCGTTTTTGCAAGACCAAGACCAAGAACAAGACCGCGTATTTTTAGCAAGACCAAGACCAAGACTGACCGTGCAAGACTTGAGCAAGAACAAGACATAGCCTGCAAGACTCTTGCGTCTTGCAGCTAGGACTTAGCGCTATTTCACGGAGTAGTTAGGTGTAACAGTTCGGTGTATAGGTACGCTTAGGAATTCTATGAGACGCAAAAAACTGTATCAAAGAATATGAAAAACTGGACCTATGCGCATTACGACTAATACCATAAACATACCTACATAGCGAATAAAAAAATATCCATTAAAATCAAACTGAGTGCATGCATAGTTATGTTTTAATCATCGGCACTTTGATAATGCGGCATCAAAGGTTTTGTACTTACTTCTCAAAGAAATTTGCCGCTTTTCGGAAGTACATGGTTATGATAAACGCGCCGGCGCGGCGGCTTCTTTTGAAATCAAATACAACAATCGTTGCCGCCGCGCCGAAATCACAACATTTGACACTATTTTATGGCCGCCACAGGGCGTAGGTATACTCATGCAAAATAATTTCGAATTTGAGTACCTACGGGGGTTCCAAAGAATAAATAAGTTTCAGAGTGCTTAGAATGAAAATGAATACATTATAATGATCACGCAATATTAAATTTCATATAAGTTGAGGGTTCAATCTTTCTAGACAGATATTGTTCTTTAAAATACAGTCAAGTTATTGTAATTAATTTGTTTATTACATGTTTTAGCAAATGTAAGCTTATTTGCTAAGACATGTAAAAAAACAAATTGGAATGTGGAAGTAACTGTTTCTTAATTATAAGATATTATTATTAAGAAACAGTTACTTCCATGAAAAACGACATATAGGTCAGTTGATTTTTCAAATTTCCTATCAAATCTTCAGTAATTTATTAATCTGCTTGATCTTTACTATGTTAATTCAAGCTCACAATGTTCCAATTCTAATACGTTTTTCTAAGATTTAAAATAAACTTTAATAAATAGTAATAGACTAATAGGTAATTGCAAGACTTGCAAGACTCTTGCTGCAAGACCAAGACCAAGACTGGGAGCGCAAGACCAAGACCAAGACCAAGACCAGGTGTATTGGCGCAAGACCAAGACCAAGACTGGCTAAGTCTCGTCTTGTTCTTGCATTTGGGCAACACTAGCCTATATGCATTTGCGGTTGCCAGTTTCTTCGTTTTGTTTTCCTTCTAAATTTGAATACACCTCTATCATCTTCATCTTTATATCAAATTCTACGTTGAAAATGCATTACGACCAAATCCATCTAAGACCCAGACCAGTGTTTTCCACCTTCTCCTACCGCCAGTCAATTAGGGCTCTCAGCATCTCGTGGCAAAGCGATGAAATGGAACACGAACACAACTAACTGTAGTGATTAATCTGGAAATCTCTTAACCAAATGAGGGCCCAGGTTGGCCGCTGTAGATATAATCCAGACAAATGGGGTATCCTCGATCCATCTCAAACACAAAGCCAGTGTGGACCCCCTTTGCAGGATATGGCCCACCTACTGTCCTGAACAACCACTTGCACCCATAACGACTTAAATGAAGGAAATAGTGGAGCTGTGCAGGTGGCTACATACCGGTCTAACACAAAATGAGTTTCGTCAACACAGGAAGAAGAAGATATTCATCATCATCATCACCTTCAATAAAATCTATCTTTACTTTCTAATAGTTCATAGCCAATATGAATATTAGCTCGTTTGGCGAATTAAAACCAACACAATAACAAACAGTCAAAAGTAATATTCACGCTGAAAGATAAATTCAACATCTGATAGTACTACTCTGTCAAGAAAGTACCGGGAAAAGATCAATAATACACAAAATGTCTGTTATTCATCCAAATTTATTTTATCACCTTCAAAGTATGCTCCTTTAGAAACGATACACTTGCGCCAACGAATAATCCATTCATCAAAACATTTTTTAAACGCTGCTTCCGGAATTGAGTTGAGTTCTCGCCGCGAATTCTCCTTTATGTCTTCTATCGATTGAAAACGGGTGCCACGAAGTGGTAATTTGAGTTTAGGAAAAAGAAAAAAGTCAGCAGGAGCCATATCTGGTGAATATGGTGGTTGCTGGATGGTATTTGTTGAGTGTTTGGTCAAAAATTCGTTCACAATGATAGCCTTGTGCGAAGGCGCATTTTCGTGGTGCAAAATCCAAAAATTTTCTTTCCACAAATCTGGCCTTTTTCGTCGAATTTGCTCTCTTAAACGCCGCATAACGCTCAAATAATATTCTTTATTTACCGTTAGACCTTCCGGTAAGAATTCAGAGTGCACAATACCGCGATAGTGAAAGAAAACAGTCAACATGACTTTGACTTTTGATCGACTTTGGCGTGGTTTTTTCGGTTTCGGTTCAGTTGGAAGGCGCCACTCCGAAGCTTGTTGACTAGTTTGCATGTCAAACTCGTAAACCCACGTCTCGTCACCAGTAACAATGTGTTTCATGAATGTTGGGTCCGAACTGACTCGTTCTAGCATGTCCTCAGCGACTTTCATGCGATTGAGTTTTTGGAGAAAATTCAGATCTTTTGGGACTAGCCGAGCAGCAACATGTTTCATACCCAAATGATTAGTTACAATGGTACGGATCGACTCGTGAGATACAGAAAGTTCGGCGGCTATCTCTCTCAGAGTTGAATGGGGATTTTCAGTCACTATTTTCTTCACTTTTGCGATGTTAACTTCAGTTGCAGACGTTGACGGCCTACCAGAGCGAGGCAAATCTTCCATCACATCTCGACCGCTTTTGAACGCTTTGAACCACTCATAAGCACGAGTTTTTGATAAAGTCGATTCACCGTAAGCCTTCTGTAACATTTTCAGTGACTCCGAACACGAAATTCCATTGGCGATGCAAAATTTAAGACAAACTCTTTGTTCGATATTTTTGTCCATTATGAAATTCGCAATACACACTATATATGATATTACTAAAACCAGCACTGTTTTTATTATAAATAACAGATGCAACTCAAACTCCGCGCCAAAATGGAAAACAGTTGTGCCCATCTAACAATTACAAAAAAAACAAAAATTTTAATTTGGAACCATAAACAAATCATCCATTCCCGATACTTTTTTGACTGAATGTATCTGTTTAGTTGTGAGATAAATCGCTTTATTTATCTACTAACGCATTGGCAGTAATATTTCATCATTTCTATCGACTCTGTTTACAGGGTCTTCGGTTTATCTTGGCAGTTCATGGCTGAAAATGCACTGTTTGCAAAAGCAAGATTTGATATCAATAATGTTTCAAATTCAATAAATATTGTTAGATAATTTTTCAATGTCGTGTTAAGTCAATATTTATGGCTGGATCGCCCTGGATCAGCCGTGCTATTGCCTAACTCGGAAGTTTTTTAAGATAGCAGAAATGGGGAAGAACGGAGAGAGTAAGGATGACTAGAGAGGAAGCAAGGATTGTGTAAGAAGAAAGAAAACGGACTAAATGATAACATATCAATGGACATATACTATTCCAACAATGGAAAAACAAAATTTGTGGTGTTCTAAAGCAACACGAGACTTATGCAGACAGATTACGATGTTGAATTATTTTTTATAGCTTCTACTGATGTTAGAGTAGGAATAAAGAAAGTCTGATAGCCTGGTGAGATACATATTAGTTCACACTTGCAAATGAATCTCCAGTATGCAGTGTATACGAACGTTTCTACTAAACCAAATATTACAAGAAAACGTTAAACGACCAATCATCAGATGTATTCCAAACGTTCTAGAGTCCAGTCAATTTACTTCCGGAAGTCTTTAAGACTTTTGTTTGATTCATAGACTCTGAACCGACTTCCGGAGGGTATATCAGTTTTCCGTCTATTTGTGTTTTTTTTGGAAGTAAACCGACTTCCAAAAAAAACTTTATTCGGCACACAGTCTTTTTAGGTTTGGTATGATGGTATCTCACACAAATTGTTATCACACCATAACAATATTCATTTTTAGCAAGTGAATAAGAGGAAATTTAAGCAGTTGAATTGAAAACCTCCTTATTTTTTTGGAGTCGGTTAAAAAGAATCAAGTGTCTCTTTTCCATAAATTGCAAGAAAAATATAATTTTAATAAAAAAAACACATGTATTACGTTTTATTTTTTACAAAGGCTGGGTTCATAGACCGCGTACAATAATGCAGAAAAGGATACCCATTTGACATTGTATTATTTACCTACTGTTCATAATATAAAATAACAATAAGAAGTAACTAAAGAAAAGATTGATGGAGTTGATACGATGATATGGATAAGAAAGGAAATGATTCTGAAGAGAGAGAGATTATGAGATGATGACATTTTCTTCCATGCGTACAACTTCTTCGTCTACGCCTGATGTAGAAGAAAAACAGAATATTCACATAAGGAGAACGAATATTAAAACGAAGGAATAAACAGAAAAGTCTAGTAATAAATAGTTAGACTGCGAAAAATGTAAAAATAAACTGTCTACAAAAGATATTTCGTAATGTCTAAGCGCAATGACGTCTGAGTGATAATTTTAGCTTTTTCCGCGGAATTTTGTGAAAACATAATATTGTCAGTGTAAATATATACTGCGTAGATATTTGGTCTATATTAACATGCAGATTAGGCGAATTGACACCTTCAACCATCTCAGTACTGTAAGAGGTTTTATAACCTAATCAATGCTGGCTAGTTTACCATAATGATCAAATACTCAGGTCGTTTTAAAGTTAGAATAGGAAAAGTCAAAAGAGTAGGTTTGGATATAAAAGTGTGACATGTAAATTAAATTTTGATCTAAATTATAATCCTAAAAGTATTATATGCGCTTTATTTCAAGTAGTCTAGCTTAGTTTACTACAGTACATACTGCTTTTTGTCACATAGGCATAGACAGCCGCTCTCTGTAAAATACCGGTAATCAGTTGAATCCAGTGAGACTGGAAGTTGGGAAAGGCTAGCCTGATGATGATGTAGCTTTTTGCAAGTGTTTCGTTTTTTATCAGTTAATGTATCAACGATGACTAATCTAGTCCTGTTTACTATCTATTCCAATGCTGAAATGAAGATGACATTTATTTTACCTACATTTTCTCGTTATTTTGTTTCAATAGCTCTCTCTCGAGTATGGGGTTCTAAAATAGCCGCTTCACCCACTATTCATTTTATTTCCTATTATGAATGATTCTGCTATAGGTCTATTTTTGGGTGCAGTACACAGTACAGAAGACAAGTCAAATGCTTTCTTCAGCAATCCAGTCACATAGTCCAATAGGGGATATTACTGCAAAATTCTGGCGCAAGGGCGCAGCACTAGCGTAAGCAGTAAAAAGTTTTTTGCCGAGACGTAAATGGCCGTAGGACGCCATAATATATATAATTAAAGTACAGATAGGTAAGTTATACCAAAATAATTAACACTTTGACATATTTTCATAGAATATCTGGATACGCGATTGCGCACATGACGGTTTGTTTACTGCATGTGCTAGTGGCGCCCTCTGCGCCGAGGTTTGCGTAATATTCCCTATTCACATTATATTTTCCCACATGACTTTTATTTTATCGCGTATATTGTTGCTTTTTTGCACCAATGAGATACACTGGTCACCAAAAAAAACCAAGATAAAAGAAAACGGTAAAGAAACTAAAATTCTTAGCATTAACGTAAAATCACCTGATAATGCACCCACACGTACGACGGTGGCACATAACAACAACGTTGTACATATGTGTGTACGTAATAATTTATCAAAGTAAACAGCTGTATGTATGTTTACATCCAGTGCGCGTGCACTGAACGCACTCGTAAATTTTCGTGTTCTTTTTAAGTCGTCCAAAAGAAACTGGATGAGAAAAGAACTGTTTGCCATTAAACTTATAAAAGGATAAGCGCTAAAAGCATACACAAAAAGAAAGCGATCAAGCGTTTTCCTTTGGTTCTCGGGTGTGCTATTTAAAGAAACACTGCAGACAGCAGCAGTCACATCTTTTAAGCAATGAAATGTAATTATACCATGCCGATTTTAGAACGAATGCAGTAAAACAGAAAAGTCTAAGGTTTTTGGCAAACTTTCAATTGTTTTTTTCCATCCATCCGCGTCTGTGCTTCCCCCAATTCCTCTTATACAGGTATCTTACATTTCGCCAGCTGCCAGATTTCATTGGTATTTAGAAACATGGTATGGCACGAGCTGACCGGTTTAATTACTAATTCAAATAAGGTATTACATCAGTAATTAAGACTTGATTTTCATAAATAGTCAATAGGCCATTGTTTCGAAATTGTGAAAGACGAATGAACTACAAGGTACTAACGAAGTATTGAGGTGACATATAAAGTAATACTGCGTCTTTGGTTTGTGTAACATTGTTTTTGGAATCCAAATAAGGAGGGAAAAGTAAACAATCAGACATTTTTACTTTACACATGCGAAGGTTGAAGGAAAATGGAGAGGTTGTGTGCGATGGTCAGTAGAGGTCCGAAAAGTTGGTTTAACCCGACAACCTTCAACGTGTCTCGTCAATCGAACACTGTGCCATATATTCATGGTTGCCGATTTAAATTCAGTTGGAACAACTAGTAAACAACATTAAATCGTGCGTGGAATACGAGCAGCATTTGTTAGGCACTGTAGAATAAAGAGCCTATTTCCAGGAACTGGGCATTAATCCAGATTTCTGGCTGCACGATTTTGATGGAAGCCAGCTCCTCCTACTCCAAGCTTAGTTGTGTTTGTGCCCAGTGAAACAGTTACCTGGTAAGATGATACCGCAAAACTGCTACTGAAGTTTTCTGCTGAATGATTAATCAGTGAAACACATGCTGGGACGATGTCGAAACACAAGGACTATGTAATTCTCACAGCAGGTAAATTTCTGCAATTTTTACCATGGAAAAATCATAATTAGTTAACCTAGTTATTTTTTGCAGATACATAAGCTGTTGAAAGTCAAGAAATTGTTATTTCAAAGAGTACAAGTCTATACAGCGGCGCCGGAACACAAAGGACAAAAGAAGGAACATGGATGGGTTTAAGTCAGTAAAAGTCTGACACTTCCTTTCCGTCCGCCCAAGGGGGCAGAATTATTTGATGATTTCCCATCCCTAAAAACAAAGTACAAGTCCAACATTTACAAAAAAAAGCAAGGAAGACTCATGACTCACGACAATGGTGTCATGCAAGACACATAACGGTGCAACATTAGCGAATGTTTCGCAAACGATCGCGGTGCGCGTACGCCGCAATCTTCCGCTTTGCGCCGGCGTATTGTGAAACGTACTGCTGCTCACATGTCGCGCTATTTGTTTGGCGTAGTGCGTTAGGGGTGCCTGCTTATTGGCTAGAACAATATTAGTTCTGGCTGTTCTTGTATATGCTGCACCGTCTTAGCGAAGAAATAAGAATTAACCAGGAGATAATATAGTGCAATAGTGTGTGCGCAAACACAAATGCATTAATTTTTTTTCTGAGTATTCAGGAGCAAGAATAACGTGCTTCTGAACGGTAGATGAGCAGTAAAGGTCGTCATAACTAACAAAGGTATGCATCAAAGTTCGAAAGGAAAGACAAAAGTCGAAGTCGTAAGAGCACCAATCTTGTATTTGCATACAACATTTTGATTGCTGGGATACAAAGGGTCTAATATCATATCGCCATAATAGTCAAAATGTTACTGATCAGTCCAAACAAAAAAGAAAATTCAAGAAAGAGGAAAGTTTACAGTATCAAAGTAACTGGGTACTGTTTTAATAATAAAACGGTTAATAAGCATAAAAGATCAGCTGTTGCAAAACATTAGTGAATTTGCAACAGACTAGTTTTGTTTCTCATTATTAACAGTTTGGTTAATCGACACATTGTGGATTAATCTGGCGGAGATAATTTAAATATCGTCAACGACTTTATCGTCCTTGTGCTTATACTTCTCTCGTCTCATATTTGCGATTCGAAACAAAACGTGTTTTCCTTCCATTCTCCCTTAACATCCGTCGTAATATCATTGTTGACTCCATTTTCTTTCACATCAATTCTCACGTAATCCATCCTGCGTTGGTCATCCTCTTTCTCAAATTCATCACTCAGTTAGTCACGATTTACAAAGACAGACGATTCATTTTCAACGTTTCTCTCACCGACGCAGCTTTCAAATAACAACTTGCATCGTCAAACTCCGTCTAAGCCCAACATAACCCTATATCCATTGTCATGCAGACTATGTAAGTTCATAATAATATGCAATCGGTATGAATAATGCTAGTTGACAAAACAATAGGAAACGAACCTTACACTTAATCATAAGTTTTATTCAGATGTTAACCACGGTTTTATTTTCTAGGTAGGGAAATTACTATTTATTACAATTATCATTTAAAAGTATCAGCAGAGTCACGTTGAATAAGCATAGAAAAACATCGTAGATGTGATAGGACAAATCTCAAAAATAATTAATCAAACTTTGTTTTGAGTTGATTCATGTTTAGATATCGCTGTGGAATTTCTCTATTTGACGGTATTTGACCTTGTATGTTAATCCAGATTATAGTTTACCTTTGTGCCAAACGCCATCAAAATCCATTAAATAGCTTACTTTATAACATTGAATAACAATAGCTTCCTGAAGTTGATTAATCTGCCATAGATCTTTTGTTAAAACGACTACATCATTGCAATGTTGGGTATGTCATAACAAACGTTGATTGGATATTGCTGTTGTATCAGCTGTGCTTAAATACCGACACATCTTAATCATTTAACTACGTGAGAAAATTGAGTTGGAGACAGGAGAATGATGAGAGAATAGGGACCAAAAACACTTTGCAAACCGATGCGTAAGTTATAACTATAAGCATTGGTTTTGTCGTTACGAATGCGATCTTAACATATTTAACAAACTAACTTTTGCCCGCGGCTTCGCTCGCGTTAAATTCGGTATAACACAGTACCTGCAGTTTTTGCCCTAGCGCCTTATTGATTTGTAATAGCAACGCTAAGCTTTCCCTTTTCTTCCCTCTTTCTCCCTCATATCCCACTTTAAAAAAAATAGCCTATGTCCGTGTCCTGGTTCCCAACTATCTCTGTACCAAAATTCATCAAAATCGGTTTAGCCATTAAAGCGTGAAGAGAGAGGTAGCAAACAAACAAACAAACTCACTTTTTGATATTGTTTCATGAGAAAGTTAGAATCAAATTTATCCCAATTCAAGATCTATAAAAAAGTGCAGACCGTTCTTCTAAATCCCTGTTTCAATAAAAACGAATTTACAGTTAATTACCCGAAAGCTACTGCTGAGCTGATCGTGGCTCAGATGATTAAACCTTTTGGCAGATCGGTCAGTTATTTGTTCTGAAAAGCCCTATATCTAGACGTAAATCCAAAGTCAATTTATTCAACCTCAGTTCAGTCATTGTCCGAACTGAATGGACTTAAAATATTGGAAGGTTATAAGTGCATTATCCAATTAATCAGCCTGCTAATAAGGTGAAATTGAATGTATTTTAATGCATTTTTTGTTTTGCACTATAATAAAGATACCAGTATATTTTAATCGAACTCCAACTTGATTATTGTGCAACTTGGACAATGAATTTATACATCTTGTTGTCATAAAGACGATGTCGTCATAATAATAAATAAAAATAAGAGAGGCTAAAGAAAATTGAAATGGCATAGGCTTTGACAGATAAAACGGAGAAGATCCTTACCTACATACCAGCAGTCAAAAAATCTCATTCCCACTCGTGCTTCAGTCCACGGCTATATAGGAGTGAGAAAATATGTTATGCCGTTCTTCTGCGAGGACGTTGAGGAGCGGGAGACAGCCAATTCCTGACCTAAATGGGGGAGCGTGAGGAATTGAGCAGGTACTTCATCACGTCTTATAAAGAAAGAATACGGAAAACATAAAAAAGGAGATAGTGCAAAGTTGTTGACCAAAAACATTATGCATGTCGAATAAGGCAAACTGCAGTTTATGTACGGTACGTTTGCTAACTTTATAGTTTGCATTTACATAACTTCAATTACAATTTTCAATTCAATTATGTATGATTGATGTGGCTGGAAGATGGCTGAAGTCTAGCCCTAAAAGTACCGAATTGCTTTTTTTATAGGGGTTAAGATGGTCATTTTAGTCTTAACACCATTTTGAGGCGATATGGATGGATACTAACAAGTACAACGTACCGCAGGATAAACCTGGACCAGGGAAGGATAATACAAATTGATGGAGGCATAATACTCTGATGTGTGTCGAAAAAGGCTATCAATGATGATGATAATGAAGGCAAGGCTCTAGAATCGATTTATCAAAGACTAAATAATCGACCGATCAATCGATCGTAATGGTAGCTTTGTTGAACTGTGAATCAGAGTCGAACAAAGCTTCCTTAAGAGAATGTACGTAGTTGCAGAGAGTGACGAACTACGTTTGTGACGAAGTGATGACTACCCACTTTTCAATCTTAGAAAACTAACCAAAGAAGACAGCCTAAAAAATAATCTTAACTAACATTGTTATCACATTACGCGCAAAAAAATAAAATAGGCCAAATAAATAGTGCTACAACTAAAATAGAAATAATGTAGGACTACACAATACTGACATAACCTGTGCAGATCTCTAGATAGATAATATTTGCGTCATTTTCTTATACAGTGGAGGAATACTGACACGAGTGGTAAGCATGCTTGACCCAAGATAAAAGACCTATATACGGAGGCAGAGAGCATGTTGAACAACAAAGCAGCTAAGGGTTCAACGTTCAGTCAATATTGTAACAGAAATTATGATTGTATTGTTTTGATTAAGTTACACACTTACTACAATATTTGCTTGTACTTATTTATTTGATAATCGTATTATTTAATAGTACGTGTGATCCACCGGTAACGTCGTTGAACTCCATATGGCAGACGTTTCGAATTTGTGGACGAGAATTGTTTCGCTTTTTTATGCTGTTCTAATTTTTCGACTTTGATCTTATATGTAGCGGCTGCGGTACTGGCCATAATTTGGTTTTTGACATCGTCAGTCCAACTTCAAGATTTGCTCTTGGAGCATTGCTGCATTTGATTAGAAGAATCAGAAGTAAAAAGAACTATGTCTTGAGTAAAATTTAGGTTTGATAGCATTTTATCACCGACCGTACATAATGCCTCGGGATTTCTATCTTTCAGAAAGGATGAATGGGAGAGAGTGGTTCAACCTGTTTTATGCTTTATCTATCTATCTATGTATCTTTGACTATTTTAATTGTTGAGGCCACAGAATTAAGCAATGTAACGCTAGTCATGTTATTATTTATACCAATTAATTTGTGATCAGCGCAGCGTGCCTTCATTTTCCATACTTTTTTATTAGTAGTCACCCTCTTCTAGCTCTGACAGCCCATCCAGTTATTTCGGTCGTATTTTTTATATTTAAAACTTTCGTCACATTTTCTCCATTCTTTCGCATTACATCATACCATGACTGATTTTAACTTTCGGACTTCACGTGAATCAATTATGCTAAGTACCAAAAGCCGTAAGCAAGAAAGAAACCAGTACTGCTGATTGCCCAGGATAGATGTACTGATTTAAGACTTTCAACTCGTCTGTTGCAAACCTACTTATCGGTTTTGTGACCTCAGTTAACGCACATGTACAAGCACTAGCCACATTTTGGGCTGAGTCAATTTAGATTGTACTGTACTTGAACTGGGATTAGCAGGGGTAGGATTAGATTCGTCTCAGAGATGCTAAGCTGATCCAGCGACAACCTAGTGGAGTTGACAAAGAGCCGAAGATATGAAGCGATACCAATACTGTACAATGCGTATGGGTGTAGAAAGGAGGTATTTACCGAATAGAAAAGTTCACAAAATACACGCTGTATTCAACTCCATAGTACACATTCAAAAATACCGACAACTCGAGATGTCTGATGACTTGATGAATGACAAATTGACAATCGTAATCGCGTGATCTTCAATTACCGTCGGCTTTGCCACTTACAACAAATACTTCCTGCGCTTATCTTTATGTAATTAAAGTTGTTTCTCGGAATTCGTAAAGGGATTTAAGTGGATGTTTTGGAGGGAGATTTTTGTACCACATTTCCTTCACAGCTTTATTAGCCCCGTTTTTTTTTAGGGATGATCTTCTCTGACCCCTAAATAAATAACTCACATTTGGCTAGGCAGGATACAGGACATACTGTGAGCCAAAACAATGCAAAACGGATCCCCTGGGACAGTGAAGCGGGATCGCGGCAAGTCACGTAGATTTTGGGACGAAATGGATAGTTTCGCTAGAATTGGATGAAATCTTGAATCAGAATCTTCTAAATGTTGCTCTACACTTTAGCCCATTTATTGATAGAAGAAGGTCTATTGGTGGATTTTTACAAAGCAGAAAGTTCAAAGATAACAATTTTCTATTGTTGATACTTAATAGTGGTTCAGTTAGGAAAATCTAACAGTTTTGGGGTAAAAATGTATGTATGCGTATCAAATTCATTCACTGACAGGCACTACATTTTTACCTTTGAAAATTAAAACCATTATGGATTTTTTTTTGGTAAATATTATTTAAATTAAACTGGGTAAATAGGGGATTGAGTTTGTATGGGATTTTGTCATTATTGTAAGTGGGAATGGTGCCTAGACCATGATTATCTAACTTCATGAACATTTTAGTGGTTGTGGGAATTTTTTTCCAACTTGAAATTGTTTTTACTGCAAATTTGATTATAATGGACTTCAATTTGGGCAACATAATCAGCATTGCATCGGGGTCAAGAGCGGAACATTAATTTTTAAAAGAATAGGTCTACAATTTGTGATCATGGCAAAACTATTGTTTTTCTAACAGCAAGCTGAGTTAATTAGTAAATACTTGGTAAATAATTGTACAAGCATACTTTAAATAAGAAAGTAATGCAAATTGTAAAATACCGCCCATCATCTTTCTAGCTTTAAATCAACAATGCTGTCCTCAACTTCCAGTCTATAAGGATACAGCTTAATAACATTTACATGGAGCCTACCTACCTGACTTCCACAACCCAGTTACTGGGTAATACAATAGGTAAGATAATATAGATAAAATGTCAGACTCCTTTAATCATCCTTTCTAGACTAAGATGACCAATATGCTGCTGGGGTTGAATTCTAGACTTATGGGTTTGGGTTTAAAGAATTTATTCTCATAAGAACATTACATAGGTTCACTTACAATGAGATACAAATAATCTTTATAAATACGTTTTACCTCCGATGCGTGTTTTTGATTAGCGGTATGACTACATTTCCTATACAATTTGACGACACGGTTGGTGCAGTGGCTGAGCGATCGACTGCTGCGCTGCGTGTCGCGGGTTCGATTCCCGCACGGTACAAATATTTGTATGACCTGCAGATAGTTGTTTCGGGTCTGGGTGTTTGTGTATGTGAGTTTAAATGTTTGTAAACGCACCCACGATACAGGAGAAATTCCTAGTGTGGGGCAACGTTTTTTTAAAAAAACTAAAAACCACACATGATTTCTTAGTTTTACTTTGAATGTGTTTATATTGTTACAATCTTATAAGTTATTTGGTAGATTGTTGAACAGCTGTGCTCCTTCAAACAATATAGTTTTTTTACCATAGTTTGTCCGAGCTTATCTTCAAAGTAATTTGTTTTTATTTCTTAAGTTATGAGATATTGTTTTTTTTTGGAATTTTAATTTTGATTGTATGCTGTTTGTCATGATTTTTTTTTATTAGAGTGCTGGTCCCGTATGTATATAGTTGTGTGATATTTAATAATTTAGTTTTTTCGAATATTGTTTTAGTTGGAGTTAGGTAGTGGTAATGGTACAGGGTTTTTATAATTTTGTTCTGGGTTCTTTGCAAAGGCATCAGGATGGTTTACATGGTCGATGTGCAGTTTCCAAGTGAGTTTGTCATCTACCCTCAGACCGAGGTATATTTCGTGGTTCAATTTTTTTAGTGTGTTATTGTTTATAATAAGAGACGGGCATTCTGGTAATACTTTATTTTTTGCGGAGAATTTCATGTATGTTGTTTATTGTTTTTAGAGGTGTTACTTGTAAGTAAATTGTATTTAAGCCACTCACTGAGTGCCACTTACTCTTTTCAAGGAGTATTTATAGCAGTGTCCTTTCTTCATAAAATCCTAATTTAATCAATAACCAGCTAAAGAAAAAAGTACACAACTATATTAAATTGAAACATTTCCAATTAGATAAATAATAGGTAAAATGCAACAATTTGAAAAGTTGTGAAATGTTAAATCTCCCTTTTGGAAATACAAATTGTGAAAACACTATAATCATTATTCTGCCTTTATGCAAATTTATTTAAAATGCTCATCTTCTGTAGGTAATATTAAAGTGTGATGTAGGTATTTATTCTGCTATGAAAACCAAGCCAATACCAAACTTTCTTCTGAGAGAAAACTTTTTATTACCAACAACAGCAACAAAGTCATTTGGTTACTGTTCTCTCAGAAGTCGAGAAATTAATACCTATTCCAGTTTCACAAAAAAAAAAAGTTGCAAAACAGGCTAAAGTTGTGACAGGATATTTGTTATTATTATTATAATAAATGTAGGTAACTTAACAAATTGTCAAGCACACTTTCATAAGACTGGAATCTATTGTTGGTGTTTATCGACTACAACAACACATTTCATGAATATCAAAGATTCGTAAGAAAAAAACACATACCTGATATTTTAAGAGCTATAAAAAATTATTAATCTGTTAAAACAATGCCGAAGAGTCAAGGGTAAATCTCTCATGCTTTGATTGTCACGGCTGTGAAAAGCCATCCATTTAGTTTTCAAGTAACCTCAAAATTAACAATAACGTTATTTATTACGGATTTCTAACAGAACAGTGTAATAGAAGCTGAAATATACTGGCTAAGGTCATCATTTAGTGCATCCGAAAGATTATCGCAAATATAGAACGTCTATAAAAAGACATGCTAACTACCGGGTTGTTTGGGATAAAAAATAAACTTACCTTGATATTTAACACGCCGAAAAATACACTCCGCCCCTTTCTTTACTTAAAAATAACTAACATGAAGTCACTTATAGTAAATTGTGTACAAAAAAAAGGAAATTTGTTTCAAATTTCGCACCGACAACAAAATATTTGTGTAACTGAAAATATTCAGTATTCCATGCTTTATCCGAAATTCCACTAACTTTAATAAATTATTTTTTTAATGAGAACTTTTACGAAAATAGATAATAGGTCGAATTCTTAAAAATGATTTTTGTAAAAAGATGGTCAAGTTTTCATAAAATGTATGTGTGTATGTTTTTAGATAAATATAATTTGGTTGGAAGACCGAAAGAGAGTTCTCCACTAAACTATTTCTTATATGTCTTGGCAACATTATTTTAATGTCACAAAAAAAACTATAACTAAAAGTGAACTAAAACCACTCCATTTGACGAAAGTTTTTCTAACTGACGTTAGTGAATATCCTAAATGTAGGAAATAAAAATGAAGTTACCCGATTTGATCGCGTATGTTGAAATAAAAAATATAAAAAGCATTTTGATACGACTTGTCTTGACAACCTCAATTCCGACTGATTTCTGATTTGTTTATGTTTGCAAATTCGGTTGATTCTTTGCGTAAAAATGAAAATAGCCGCTCTACGCTCCATTTTAGGTAGATGGGTGAAATGTAATTTCAGGTGTCTCTATACAAAGAGTTTTCAATTTTACCATTAACATCCTAATAAAAACAATTTTGAAGGCTAATTAAAACCATAATAACATACCATTCATTATAAAATAACTATTCAGTCAAACATCTGCAAAATATTTTTGAACTTCAGTTATGCAATTTCAACGAATCAACGAAACGTTCTGGTGATGAAGTCATCGCTTGTCAGAATTTGTGTTATTTATGTCAAAACAAATTCATTTCGTTTCCAAAATATAAAATAGAATCTGTTTTAATTGTATAAAATGGGTCTTTTTGGGAAATCTCCAGAGAGAAATCCGAAGGAAATGGTACGTCAATTATACCTATGAAGAACTATATGTAATTCTAAGCCATGTACCATTGGTAATTTGATTTTCTAAAAATATCGCTGTTTTTAGGTAAACGAGTGGTGCCATAAAATACGCAAAGAAGGATACAACTTAGATCGACAAATAAGAGGTATGTTGAAGATCTATGTTTGCTAGAAGCAACAATTTTGTGCAAAATCGGATCAGCAGACAATAACCTATATTATTATTCACACCTCAATAGGAATGCCAAAAACTTGTTTATGGTGGCAATTGAGCCAAGGTCACCTATCTTCATTTATGAGCAAATCTTTAAAATTCTTGATTTTTTTATAGTTTTTTGATTATGTTATAAAAATTTTGAATGAAAGTGTTTTCCCTAATAATGCCCTACACACCATGTGTATATCACATTAATCATGGAAATTGTAGAAACATTTTGATAAGCTGTGTTAGAATCTTAGTCTTCCTAAGTATTAATTACACACAATATTGTTTATATTATTTTTTAAATATATAAATATTTTATATTATTGCTTTATTTTAGATTGATTAAAGGCCTAGTATGTAAGTCCTGATACAAAAAAAAAACTTGTGAAACAAGAATGAAGAATTTATTATGCTATGTGATATATGTCTGTCTTCTCTTCATTGCAAAGTTTACTTAATTCAAAGCTTAGTTAAGTTTCACTAAAAAGTTCAAACCAAAGTGTCTTTTTATAACTTTACCAATTTTACTCTTTGTGTGTCTACAGCCATACAAAGAGAAGAGGATAAAATAAAGCGGTCGCTAAAAGAAGCTGCGTCTAAGAGTGACAAACAAGTGTGTACAATACTGGCTAAGGAGATCATCCGGTCTCGGAAAGCTATCAGCAAAATATACACAAGCAAAGCACACCTCAACTCTGTACAGATGCAGATGAAGAATCAACTAGGTAACAGCCATAACTATTGAATGAAAAGAGAAAAGGAGGCTTTTATATTTTCCTGTTTTTTTTTTTATTATGTTTGTTTGTTATTACTGAGTAAAATAGGCTATGGAACATCTTCAATAATCTTGAATCTTTCTAATATAATTTTAATTTGTATATCAGTATGACAAGATATAGCAAGAACGAGCTTTACTTAGAACATCCTAGTAATGTAACTACCTATCCCCCAAATACTGTAACATCACTCAAAATTTTAGGGCTGCTTAACATTTGAGCAGCTCTTAAACTTTAGATTTCGTATTGTCAAACGTCACTTTTGAGTATCTGTTAAATTTAAGTGGTACTTAAATTTTGAGTGACATTTCAGTATTCGGGGGTAAGTCTTACAAATGAATAAATGATTATGATTAATAATTTCTGTGATTATATGAATTACTAGCTTTCGCCCGCGGCTTCACTCGCGTTAAATTCGGTATAACACACCAAGCAGACCTGCAGTTTTTGCTCTTGCGCCTGATTGATTTGTAATAGCAACGCTAAGTTTTCCCTTTTCTTCCATCGTTCTCCCTCATATCCCACTTTTTTCAAATAAAAATTAGCCTATGTCCGTCTCCTGGTTCCCAACTATCTCTGTACCAAAATTCATTAAAATCGGTTTAGCCATTAAAGCGTGAAGAGGTAACAAACAAACAAACAAACTCACTTTCGCTTTTATAATATTAGTAAGGATGTCTTTGCTTATAGTATTTGTGTGTTTGCAGCCACATTAAGAGTAGCGGGCTCATTGCAAAAGTCCACTGAGGTATGTTTTTATTGAGTAAAATTTAAAACTATAATAAACTGTGTGAACCTTTTCACTGCCATAGACTTATACATATTATTAGAAGAGGTAATATTATTAGAAGTAATATTATCAAAGTTGGTGGTGCTGAAAAGGTTAAACAGCCAATGCTGAGTAAGTAGGTGTTATTAACTTGTTAATTAGGTTCTGGCTAGTTCAGTTTGTATCAATAGTCTGTATCTCTTTCTCTTATCCACAAATCTTAACCCCGTGTTTTGCATGTAGCATATTTTCTTTGTAGAAATTAATCATGCCACACCTTGGTCTGCTGTAATGACGTTTAGTATTCAGTGAGCTGATTATTTTTGGCTATTGCTCATCTAATATTTGGCAGATATCTCCAGTCCAACCCCATTTTTAATTAGTGGTGTCCGAATTTGCCAGGTTATGCAAGCAATGCAGACGCTGGTTCGTCTACCAGAAGTAGCAGCAACAATGCAGGAGCTGAGCAAAGAGATGATGAAAGCAGGCATTATTGAGGAGATGCTTGATGAGACCATGTCCAGTATGGAGGATGAGGAGGAAATGGAAGAAGCGGCGCAGAGTGAGGTTGATAAGGTTAGCAATTTCTTAAATAATACAATGTCATCTTATCATTGATCACATCTTTCTATAATTTGTTACTGGTCTCTTCTGTCCCAAGCAACATCTATCTATCTATATTATATAAAAATGAATCCCCATTTCCTGTGGTAACGGTATCACACTTGAATGGCTGGACCAATTTCGCTTATTTTTTTTTGTTGTGTTGGTTAATGTCAGGAGAGAAGGGTAGGTAGGGTAGAAAAATTGCATTGCATGCCCGGCACAGCTAGTTATATATAAAGTATCTTCATTTCAATACAGTCAACATTGTTACAGACATCTTAAGTTTATCCTACAAACATTGTGAAAGGATAGGTCCCGGGGCATCTACACTAGGTTTTCACCTGTGGCTTGGGGACAGTATTTCTCTATTAAAAACTCTTTATTCATATCAAAGTCAAAGTAATTTATTTGCCAAAAACATGGTTTTGAGGATGGTACATACAATAATGGAAAGTTCAACATGTTTCACCATTACTAGGTATACAAATATTGGGTATGTCCTTTAAAATTAATTTATACTACTTAATACAGATTGCGATTGAAAAATACTATGTCATACACTTTACTCCTAATTATTTTAAGATACTATATTGATTGGCATTCATACATTTTCATTTTTAATCAATTTCATAATTTCATTAGATAATTAATTAATTAATACATTTTATTATGTCACTATTGGGTTATAATCATTAAAAAAAAATAGTAAAGTCATTCTTGTCATTAAAAAAATCATTTAAGTTATAATAGCATTTCTCGAACAACCACTCACGTAATCTTATTCTAAATAGTCTCATTAATCGAATCTCCCTTATACGTTTTGGTATTTTATTAAAGACCCGTATTGCCTCAAAGGTAACCAAATATGTAATAAAAAAGAACAACATAAATAATTAGAAACAATTTTTCAAACAGATTAATTATAAATTAGAAGAAAAAATATGACTATACTAAACATACAAAAAAAAACAGTCGCATTGAGAACTTGAAGTTTTTAAAATACTTCTGTATGAAATAAAAGCTTTGTTTACAGCATTTATATAAACTGGTCAAAAGAGTGTCTGTGAGTCTGAAACTTTCTTGTGCCCCATCCAGGTGCTATGGGAGCTAACACAAGGCAAGCTGGGCGAAGCGCCTGCGCCTCCAACAGCCGTGGCCGCCGCTCCCTCTACAAGTAAGGAAGAGGAAGATGTACCAGAGCCCACGGAAAGTGAACTGGATGAGATGGCGTCTAGGCTAGAGGCGCTCCGGTCCTAGTGTAGTGGAGGTTTTATTCAGAGGTATGTGTAAACTATATTTAAAAACGATTAACATTTCATTTCAAATTAATTATTTAATATTTTTAGGTTTCAATAACTTTATTAATTAATTATCTCTTTTAAATTCGAGTTTTAAAATAAACTCTGATACCCAAGATACATTAGATTGACTCATGAAAGTCATCCCTATATGCGAATGTGGATTAAATCAAATTAGGTGACAAAACTCGACTGAGGTCTTCTTTATTGTGTGTCTAACCTTGTGTCGGAGTTTTTATGCCGGCCATGGGACTTCGCTTTGCCGTCGAGAAATATCTCTCGGGCAAGCTAGTTTGCTCACGATGTTTTCTTTTACCGAAGCAATTAGTAACAAATGAATTCGTCTTGGCTTTGAACTCTAAAGTACCATTAGGCTATCACTGTTGCCGTGTCGACGGCGCGTTCGTGTTTCACGCGCGGCTCAAAAGGATGTCTGCAAAGCAGAGGGGCCTGCCAAGGCCACCTCCTGCCGGGGTTGCCGGTTGTTCGAAAGAGATACCGCGGCCCCGGAACATAAAAGGCAAAATAAGGAACATGGGTGGGTTTTATTCAGTAAAAGTCTGACACTCCGTCCCGCTATATTTATATGTTTTATATATAATCTCATTAGTCTTGTGTATTCTGTTCACAAATTCTTCCTGATTGTTTAAAAATAAGAATAATTGATTGTCATTTACGATTGAAATTGCGTCCTATTTCTTGAGATGTACGAGAGCGCAATAGTTTGTACATTTTACATAAGCAGTTCTTTGAGATAACATACCTAATGATGTTAATTATTTTATCAAAAGCGCTGGTTCTGAACCAGACGGTAATGAAGTAATTCTTGGTTCAATTAAAAGGTCATAAAGTTAATTAATACATTAAGTTTTATCAGTCCTGTGTATGTAAGACGAATTCATTTTAGTAATGCAATTATAAAATAGTTGATTATTTCATATTTGCATGATCCACACGTGGTTTAGGATTTCATAAATGGTTCTTAATTTTACAAATAAAAAATACTTATGGCAAGCTTGAACAGCCCAGTCCCACACTAATAAAATAATGTCATCGATTCGAAGTACCAGCTAAATGCGAGTCGGTCTCGCGCAGGGTTCGTATCTATAAAAACGGCAACAAAATCATGCTATTATATGGAAGCCGCCTTAAATACTTGTTTTATTTTGTTTTTTAGTATTTGTTGTTATAGTTGCAACAGAAATACATCATCTGTGAAAATTTCAACTAACTATCACTGTTCATGAGATACATCCTGGTGACAGACGGATGGACAGCCGAGTCTTAGTAATAGGGTCCCGTTTTACCCTCTAGGTACCGAACTTTAAAAACTATTAATAATCCCTTTTTTCCAGATACGCACCATGTGTCGAAGACAAGAATCGGGAAGGCTATTTTTTTAGCCATCAATGGATCGACAAATGCCTTAAGAACAATGTAAATAATTGTTGTATGTATGTAATTAAGTTTGTACGCCTGTACGAGAGATTTAAAACGGATAATAATTTTATTAAAATGTTTTATAACTTTACTAGCAAATATTTCTAGGAGTTGTGGTCATAAAAAGTGCTAGCAGCATAGACAATATCAAGTACAGACGCCTGCACATCAAGCTACTACAATCTGTCAGATTTCTTTGATAGATTTTCGACTTTATTTCTAAAGTATTAGGTTCAAGGTTCATTGGGAAAAATTGACAGTTTCGGGTAGCTTGACCTGCTGGCGTCTGTACCTATAGAGTTTCTTGGAACTTTAATATGCTGAATAATTGATGTATGTTGACTACGTCGTTGGAGTAGTCTGTGTATCCATATGCACAAATCTAGGTTCGATTTCCGGGTGAGACAAAGTGTTATTGGGTTTTTCTATTAGAATTTATCAGTAGCATCACTAAATCTAGATTGCCCAGTTTGTTTCAATTGGCTCGACTCTATTACAAGGGTCTTGCCTGGCGAAATATGGGTATATTGTTGTGCATCCCTGCCAAACCTTCAGGTGAAAACAAGCGTGGTGCTATGCTGAATGTCGTGCCCTCTCGCTCTCGCTTTTTATGACCGCGCCTGCTCGGCTAACGTTACTATCGAGTCGATATGTATCTGAGATTGTTTAACTTTTGTTTTAAAGAATTTTGGAGCTTATTGTAAGATAGTTTGGATGCAATAGAGGGCTTCCTAATAATAATGAAAACCATTATCTCAGATGGATTTCTTCAAAATGTTTCATTTTAATTATAAATGAAAGGCGCTTCTTGTTTCTGACTGTTAGATGCGTTTTTCACCATAATTTAGAGCATTTACTCAAGGAGATTTACAATAATATTAATATAATAGAGAAATCAAGATAGTCTTTCAAGTTGTAAAATTTAAGGCCACCGATTGCTAGTACTCTTACGGATAATAATTTTGGCCCGTAATAACCAACCTGTAGTTTCTGCCTGACCCCGTGGAAGGAGGAGTGAGTGTAATAACCAAGGCCAGGATCATAAATGCATCTCATGAACGTCACATTATATAAATATTTAAGTTATCAAAATTGAGCTCCTGGTAAATATCCCGAAAATGTGGCGCTAAAGTACATTTGGTCTCATACAAAACTTGTTTGCAAATGTATATAGGTTTAATATAAGGCTGCTAGTAAAAAAAAAGAGTTCACTTCTGCCTAACATTTCTATGTCCTTGACTGTTCCGGACAATTGAGTACGTCTGCAGGTTGGCTTTGGTGTATAGAGCCCATTACTTTATCTCTGGTAACCCTATTCATCATCTTTCTGCCTTTGTCCCATTCTATTTCGGGTCGGCGCAACACGTTTTCTTCTTCCACTTTCTCCTGTCAGGCATCATTTACTCCTTTCACTTTCATATCATTCCTTACACAATCCATACATATTTTCTTTGGCCTTCCTCCCTCTCCATCCATCTACATTCATATTCACATGCGTTTCATCCCTCCTAATACATGTCCATACCAAGACAAACGACTCCCTTTCGTTTTTTCATTCAATCTTATTGTAACGCGAATAAAGATCATTTCAATCGTAATTTATGGATGGTAGACCTATCCGGAGCATCAACAATGTGTGCATTATTAACGTTCTAAGTTCATTTGTGATATAATATTGTTATGTTATAGCTTTTTTATTCGCTAGTGTTGTTCAATGAGCGCTGAGCTACGATCGAGATGTTTATGTCTACTTTAGTTATTAGTATTAAATTGCACTAACTATTATTAGTATGGGTTTTATTATATTTCAATTACCTCAACCTTTGTAATTCACATCTGGACGCCGTAATACCCTTTTTTATTAGCGATGGGAAATCATCAAATAACTTTTCTCGCTCTAGGCGGAGCGGGAATGAGTGTCAGACTTTTACTGACTAAAACTCATCCATGTTCCTTCTTTTGCCCTTTGTGGTCTAAGAACCCGCAACACCGGGGGGCCGTGGCCGTGTTCCAGACATTTTGACTGTCTAGGTATTGCAGCTTTGTAAAAAACAGTTGGTTTTTTTTCTAGGGGGGTCAGAACCATGTACTTAAGCCATAGTAGCCATTTTCGCGTGCGTTTGGTGTTCCTTCCCTGTATTTCCGTAGATATTGACAGCCGTGACCGAAATTCTTCAAAGTCAAGTACTGATAAGTACGATTCAATAACACGGTCACTGTCACAACGTATTTTATCTTTTTGAAGTCATCATGTATTTCGTATCGACAAAAATATCGATACTGTTATCTTACAGGTGCTTCGAAACACACCCGTGGTTTTGGACAATAAGTTTTAAAAATTGATTTAATTTATTATCGCCAAGTAGCAAGCATGAAAAAATTATCATATATACCAATCTTTCAAAGGTATCCGATAAGCAGATGCTGTTCATTAAATTCTGGTATTCAGCTGCTTCCGATCAGACTGGCAGTAGACCCCGCCACGTACCTATATATTTTGTCTTACATCCATCACGTAACCTTATTTTCTTTTTCAAATTAATTTCATAACCCCTTCAACCAAATTAAAAAAATAACAATTCAAGTTTCACAAAAATAAACAAAGCTCATAGTCAATGACTAGTGCCGGTGTTGCCATGCTAAGCCTTCCCCTAGGGTTACCAAAAAAAACACATTTCTTTATAAGAATTGGCTATAAATATATTTCGTATAATACTATAACAATAATATCTAAAGTATAAGTACGGGTATCACAGTTAAGTTACAGCATCTTGGAGGACAGGTCTAGTTCCAGTTGCATGTCTTGTATCGATTCCTTCTTCAACAAAGGCTTGCGATCACTCTCTTTTGTCTTTTTTGCGTTTTTCTTGTTTTTCGTTAACCTGGAACAATAATTATAGAATGTAGTAAATGAAATCTATATATGGCAGAGAGATTTGCTGTTTATTTTTGTTGCATTGTCTTCTTCATCATTGTCCTGCCCTTGTCCCATTCTATTTGGGGTCGGCGCAACACGTTTTCTTCGTCCATTCTCCCCTATCAGACGTCACGGCATCATTTACTATGTATGAATGAAAATTTAGATATTTTCATTACTGTACTTCGCGCCAGATAATAATAATAATGATTTATTCACAAAAAAAGTTGTACATTATTTCACAAATGATGTGCTTAGTTTACAGATAATTAATTGTACACAAAAGTATTAGCATTTGGGGCCGAACTAGGCATAGCCTGTATATCAGCCCTCAACGCCGATTCCCCTGAGTTAACATTTAGTATTTAAGCTATGTATTTTGGTAAATCCTTGTTTAAAATGTACGTGTCTAATTTAAAACAAATGAAATAAAAAAATGTAATAAGAAAAAAGAAATATAAAGAATTAAGAGATAATTTACAAGTTAAATAACATAACTTGGTAAGTGTGTGTCAGTCCTCTCTTTGTGTGAAATGGGGATGTGCATGAGTGAGTGTGAGAGGGTGTTTAAGATTGTGGTATATTGGGACTTTTGTGTAAGTTTAAACATTAGATAACTATTTAAGAGAGAACTAGTTATTAACTAGGGACCTGATGTAATTTTTCTGTCTCTTCGTATGTGAGCTTTTGAAGGTATTCAGTTACTTCAATTTTGCAAGATTTTTGTGTTAACGGGTATATGTTCAGAATTTTATTTATCTTGTTGTAGATGTAGGGGCCAATAAACGGAGCAAATCGGGTGCTGAATTCCGTTTTGGCCGCGATCGATTGCGGGCAAACAAAATGTTTTGTGCGTCTATTTAATTTAAGCGGATCGTAGTTCAATTTCCTGTGTTGGATCAATACTAGATTTAGAAGATAGAGCTGCCTTACGGTTAGCACTCCACAATATTCGTAAAACAGCGAGGTGTTGAACAGACGTGGTTTGAATAAGCAAACCTTCAATATAGCTCGCTGAGCAACTTCGACGATTTAATGTTAGTTTTAACGGAATCACCCCAGGCTGTTATGCAGTAACTTATGAGGGACTGACAGAGTGCAAAATATATCCGCTTCAGTACAGTGGTTTCGGCGACATGTCGGAGTCTTAAAGATATAAATAATTCTACCGCAGAGGGATTTAGTGTGTTCTTTAAAGTTGAGTTTGTTGTCTATTATAGTCTGGGTCAGGATGACTGGACCAAGAGAGATTTTGAAGTTTGAGCAATACCAAGTTTTAGTACCTATTTGGTACTATTTGGTACCAGACATCAAATAATTGGTACCTCGCTATAGAGGGAAAACTATCACGAGGAAAGTGGCCAGCCATTCTGACATCAGAATGGCTGGACCAAGTCGACTTCACCTAGTTGTAGGTGTTATAACTAGTTCATCTTTTCATTAAAATTTAGTACCTCATTGGTACCTCAACATATGTTTTTCTTAATTTTTTTCGATAAGCCAAAAAAAAGTTACACCTAGAAGGAATTTTGCATGTAATCTGGAGCACGTTGATTTCACCTAGTTGTAGGCGTTATAATTAGTTCATCTTTTCATTAAAATGTAGAACCTCATTGGAACCTCCACATATGTTTTTCTTAGATTTTTCCGATAAGCCAAAAATAAGTTACACCTACAAAAAGTTTTGCATATACATATAATAATGTTTATTTTTTTGTACTAAGAAAATTACCAAAAATAAATCATAACATGCTCGAGCCATTTCCTCACAGAGTCGAAACCACACTGAGCAGCCTCAAAGGCCTCTTGGCCATGTATTGGCAGAGAACACAAGAGCAGTGTCATCTGCGAATGAGATTATTTTGCCATGGGGAAGCTTGAGGCTTGTGAGGTCGTTTATATAAACGAGAAATAAGGTTGGTCCCAGGATACTGCCGTGTGGAACCCCATGTGTAACTGGAAGGTTTCCACTGATGTGATTACCAATCCGAACACTCTGGTGTCGCCCGGACAAATAGCTCTTGAAAAGTTCCAGTTGAATGCCTCTGATTCCAAGTGCCTCCAGCTTTTTGAGTAAGATTGGGACAGAAATTGTATCAAAAGCCTTGGCAAGGTCTAGAAAAACAGAGGCATTTCTTTTTTGTCGAGACTGTTGCTGATACTATCTATGAGAGCATTAACAGCCTGTTCCGTTGATTTGCCTTCACGAAAACCGTATTGGTTAGTAGAAAGTAGGCGTTTAGTTTCAAGATACCTCACAAGTCTTGTATTAATTAGTCTTTCTAGAATTTTAGACAGTGCTGGGAGAATTGAAATTGGCCTGTAATTTATGATACAACCCTACTTTTGTGAATTGGGCTTACCACAGATTTTTTTAAGCTTTCGGGAAAAACACCACTTTGAAGGCAAGAGTTAAATATGGAGGTCAGCGGAGGAACCAAAAACGTTTTATATGTTTTAAGAAAAGAGCTGCTTATTTTGTCATGGCCAGTAGCACAGTCAGTTTTTAAGTTAAAAATGAGACGTTCAACCTCTTCCTCACATGTAGTTTCTAAAACAAATGAAGTTAACTGTGTAACAGGTGGAAGGCTGCGACTCGAAGTAGTGCTCAATTTTTCCGTTCTCTTTTGCCCGATCTTGTCAGCCAGTGACTTGACCACATTAACGAAGTAACTGTTTATATCGTTTAGTGATGATTGAGGAGATTTTGAGACCGACAGTAGTTCATTTGGGTGATTGGTATTTTTGGAAGTATTTGTTATATCTTTTATTACTTTCCATAATTTTTTGTTATCGTTATGCGCGGCCTGCATCAAGTTTTTTTTGTAGGCTCTTTTTACTTTTTTTTAAAGGTTATTGCAAAAGTTTCTATAGCGTGAGTAGGTTGTTTTTAGGGTAAGATTGTCTGGGAAGAGTCTTGATTTTCGATGTAGTTGATCTCTATGTTTCATGCAGCGCAAAAGGCCTTGTGTAATCCACGGCTTTATAATTTTTTTACGTCTTGATAGAGTTATTTCTTTGGTGTTATTTGCTGTGGCTTTTTGAATACTTCCAGTTAGATAATTTAGAGAATAGTTGGAGTTTGGAGAATCATAAATGGGTGTTAAGTCAATCTTAAAGATATCATGTTCCAAGTTTTCAGTGTTGACTTTTTTAATGGATGTTAGAGAAAATTGAGTAGTCTTCTTATAGTTTGGGTTAAGCAAGACGGGGTAGTGGTCAGTCAAAGATGAGTTAGGAACGACGGTCATTGCTGAGCTGTTTGTTTTAAGAAGGGCGTGGTCAATGCATGTGTCACTTTCGCTATGTGTTATGAGAGTATGGGCGGGAATAAGGCCGTGGGATGCAGCAAGGGTTAGATACCGTTCACCACCGTTTACTACTAATTTATTATGGTTGATTGCAATATTGATATCTCCCATGACAATAATATTCTCAAAATTGGAATAATTTGTGAGAACTTCATTTAGTGATTGTAAGAATGGATCTAGATTATGAAAGGAAGGTGAACGATACATAGCAATGATTGTCGTGCGAAGTGGCTACCAAACAATTACATTCTTCAAATTTTGGTTCTATAACTGTTAGCCGAAGGTTTTTTTTATAGTACATAACCACACCATCATTTTGTTTATGATTACTTTTTGTTGCCTCAAAACAATAGCCACTCAATTTAGGAATTACTGGTGTAGGTACATGAAAGCCAGCATTCAGTAAGAATAATTATGTCACATTCTAATTTTAGTCTAGTAAGTAATGCCTCTAATTCTGGCATATTACAGTTTATGCTGCGTATGTTTTGCGTTATAACTAGAAGGTGATCTGATGATGGGGTGATAATTTTGTGACATTCGTCCACATCAGTGGATTGCGATTGTGAAACAATCACCCTATCTATGTCCTCTGACAATTCGTTAATGTTACCGAATTTGATTGATTATGGTAATTTCCATATAATATGTTGTCATTACCATATAAGGTAATAGTTTTAGGGTATGGTGGTTACTTAATGATAATATAATGTAAAATGTGTGTGCGTCGAACAGTCCGCAAGCCGTGCGAAAAGATAACAGAAACAAAGCTGCACACTTTTCCAAACGCCTATAACAGTGACAGGGCTTAGTATATTTTTTTGTGTGGTATGTTGCTATTTTTATTTGAAAGGCAACGGTGTGATACTTCACCAATTTGGTTTTTGTTGAAAAATTATATATTTCAGTGTATTTATAGATTTGTCCGCAATATAAAACTATAGAAGTGAGAATGGTGTACAGTGTGGGTGTGTAATACAAAATCAAAATATAACAATGAACATGAAATAGATAAAGAAACATATTTATTATAAAAATATCCCTAAGCTTAACTATTATTAGTCATTCTGAGTTTCTTAGCTTACCTAAGTCTACCTCATTTGTTATGCGTATTTACGAAGCGTCTACGTTTTTTTTAAGGTACACTGTACCATTTGAGGTCCAGCAGAAAACGTAACCATAAGTCTTCTTAAATATTCTTGCTTGGTACGACTTTTGTGCCTTTTGTGTTAATGTTTCCGAAATATAAATTGGTTTTAGTGGGTACTACCCACTAAAACCAATTTATATTTATTACCCACTGGGTAGTCAGGGTTTATGCAAGTTGTGTTCAGTTTATTTCCTTTAGATTTTGACTTGTTGAAGCATTTTACCCCACGCAGGACACTGTCTTTCGTTAGGATGGAGGTAAATTCAACAATAACAGGATTTGAGCCATCCTTTGCAGGAATTCTATATATATCCCTAATTGTTGAGGAATCAATAATGAGGTCTCGTGTTTTACTAATTTTAATGACGTCGTTGCAAAGTTGTCTTTCGTTTCTCCGTGGATTTTTGGCAAGTTTCGGATCTCAATTCCAGTTCCACGTAATTTACGCTCCTGTGATTCCAATCTTTCTTCCAGTAGTTTAATGTTTTTTTTTTATCTACCAGTCTTTCTGACTCCAGAAAAGATACGTTTACCAAAAAGTCGTCATATTTTTTTGACATTAACTCAACGCTATTTCGTAGTTCGATATTTTGGGCATTTACTTCTTTGATTGTGTTACTTAATTCCTGGAAACGTGATTCCTGTTCCTTAGAGAATGTGTCAAACATTTCCTTGATTATTGAATAAAAGTCGCAGTCATCCTTATCGAACTTACGTTTCTTGCGCTCTGTAATAATTGCAGCTAATGTACGAAGATCAGACACTGATTGGGAGTGCTGCAGATCACTGGTTGATGGTGTCAATTTAATGGTCGTCGGTTTAGGTTTGGTTGTATTAATCGGTGCTTCGGCCGTCGGAGAAGATAATACGGGAGGTGATCGGCTTCCTTACTAATATTATAAAAGCGATAGTGAGTTTGTTTGTTACCTCTTCACGCTTTAATGGCTAAACCGATTTTGATGAATTTTGGTACAGAGATAGTTGGAAACCAGGAGACGGACATACGCTATTTTAAAAAAAAAAGTGGGATATGAGGGAGAACGAGGGAAGAAAACGGAAAACTTAGCGTTGCTATTACAAATCAATAAGGCGCAAGAGCAAAAACTGCAGGTAGCAGGTAGTGTTATACCGAATTTAACGCGAGCGAAGCCGCGGGCAAAAGCTAGTAGAATCATATCGAAGTCGCTGCGTAGGTACTTATACGGATAGTAACAATAATACACGTCGTCTGCTCGTGTTCGAGATCCGAGTGAAAGGAAAAGTTGGATATGACAAAAAGTGCTACTTGTGTGAAACTTGGATTTGAACTTGCGACACGCAGCGCACTTTTACTTAAAGGCGAGCGCAGGTGCTTCTAGACCACGTGAACTTAGAGTAATTTGTTGAAATTGGCGATTAGTTGATAGTGTTCTACGTGCCGTAACCTGTTTATTGATCTTCAAGGTCAAGCACCACGACACATCACACTTTTAACGTTCTCTTTGAGTTGATTTAAATTGTTTTCGTTGACAACTTGAGTAATTCGTTCACGCTGAGCTCGGTCACACGGTCGATGAGTTTTCTTTGATGCAGATCGACTAGTAATTTATGGTGTACTAGGAAGTCTGCGCCCAGTATAGAAGTCTTCAAATTCGCGACGACGAAAGTCCACTTGAAGAAGAAGCTTCAAGTGGACTTTCGTAAGCCTAGGTTGAGCTCTAGGGTGCGCTCTCCGTAGGTACGAATCTCTGTGCCGTTGGCGGCGAATAGCTTGTAGGTAGTTACTGCGGGCTTGGTATGTTTGGTGTTTCGAGCGGCCAATACTGATATGTCGGCTCCTGTGTCGACAAGGAATTTTTCTCTGGTTTCGACGTCGGTCACACATAGGCGGCGGCTTGGTTGGTATACATCGACACCCGCCACGGTCGATGTATGTTCTAGTTTTCCTTCTTTATCTTGGCACATGGCGATTCACATTTTTGAGCTTTATCGCCGAATCGGTGGTGGTAATAACATAGCTATTCGGCATCACCCGGCCTGCACGGCGCGCGAAAATTTTGGCGCGAACGCGAAACGCTGCGGTGCCGCGACGATGACGGGTAGCGGGAACGGGAATGCGGGCGGCGGGGGTACGCCGCGCGCTGTTGTTGGCTTGAGCGTAACTCGGCGATTTCCAGGAACAGTTTCTTTATTTGTTTTGATAGTATGTTGATTTGTAGGTTTGTTATTGAGTTGGGTTCACTTGCTGTGCTTGTTGACGGGGTATTGGCGGAGACTGCGGCGATTGTTGTCGGTTCGAAATGCTCGGTCATTTTGTCGGCCATCGCAGCTAATATTTCGAGCGACGATTCTGTGTTGATGGAGATCACGGCGCGAACTTGGGTGAGCAGCTGGTTGAGCCACATTACTTTTAGCGCCTCGTCGGATAGCAACTTGCCACTGAGGTCACGCATTTTGCGCAGCAGCTGACTCGGCTTTTGGTCGCCGGAGTTCGAGTCCGCTGAGTAGCTTCTGCAGCTGGCGATGGTCTGACTCTTGATACGTCGAAATCAGTCTGTCTTTGAGTGAGCTGTACTTGCCGGTGACGGGTGGCTCGAGAATGATGTCGGCGATCTGTTCGAGATCGCTGCAGCCGAGTAACGGGACGACGAGGTTAAATTTCTGTTCATCTCCGATTCTGCTGGCGGCGACAGCTGCTTCGAATTGTGCGAACCATAGGCGGGGATTTTGGCGCCAAAATGGTGGTAGTCTGGCGGGAAGGGATATCGTGGCTACGTCGTTCCTCACTGTTGTGCCGTCCAGCGCTTCGCTGAATTCTTCCGGATGCTTCGACATGGTGGTTCTTCTTTATGTTTCGTAATTTGCGGGATCTTGAAATTCTTTATATTTTGCTGTTTTTTCGTGTGGATTCTTGATATTCTTGCTGTTCTGCGTGTTCTTCTTGCGGGGTCACCAATTTAGGAGTGAGGGGGTGTAGAGTAAATGAGACACTTGATACTCGATCCGATGTCTGTATTTACTGATTAAATTTGGCCTATTTATATTTACAAATACCATAGTGGAAGTAGCGGATAGTTAACATATTTACACATTTCACAAGTCGATAGAGGGCGCGCTCGCGACGTCGCGGGTCGCGGGGCGAGCGAGTAGTGCGGCGCGCTTATAACGTCGGACGCCTCCCGCGCGACGGGCCTTTTCTTTTGCGGGCCGCCGCCTTCGTGTCAACATCGCTGCGTGTGTGAAGAGCTCTGCGTCCGAACTCCTGCGTCATCGGCTCTTCACTTCTGCTGCATTGAAGATCTCAAGCACGGCGACGGCTCCAACAATCAAACCGCTCTTTTCGGAGCGAACTGCCGCGCGCGGTGTTGTAGAATCGTAGCGATGTACACGCGCATCTTATTTCTTATCAGACATCATAACGTGCGCCTTTTTCAAGGCGGATTGATTCACTGTTTCTTAAAGGAAATGTCAAAAACGTATGGTAAATAATGGTTGTTTCGGAGGTACGGTATGGTAATGTGGTTTCATGGTATTGGTTTCTGGGTATGTAAGTATGTGTCACTACATATAAATATTTTTTATTTTATTTTATCTTACACTAGCTTTTGTCCGCGGCTTCGCTCACGTTAAATTCGGGGTAACACAGTTCCCTTTTCCTGATTTGCAGGTACCTGCTACCTGTAGTTTTTGCCCTTGCGCCTTATTGATTGTAATAGCAAAGCTAAGTTTTCCGTTTTCTTCCTCATTTCCCACGTTTTTTTTAAAAAAAACAACAGCCTATGTCCGTCTCCTATCTCTGTACCAAAATTCATCAAAATCGGTTTAGCCATTAAGGCGTGAAGACGTAACAAACAAACTCACTTTCGATTTTATAATATTAGTAAGGATTTTTTTTTTATTTTATTTTACTGCTTTTTTCTGCACAAGACTACCAGTCAAATAAATACTTTTTCTTTCAATTTTTTTGTCCGGTTTTTGGCAATAAGTCTGCCCCACATTATAACGGAGTTAAATATAACTGACAAAGTGTGGGAGGTACCGTCTCATGTCTGCCCAACTCTTTGGGTACAGGTATGATTCTTTGCCATAGCTGAATTGAATATCAGTCTCTGAACAGTCTGAACCAGTCGTTTAAGATCACCATATCTATGGTACGGCAGCATAGATATGGTGATCTTAAATGAAATTAAGTCCCCCGGCTAGGGCTAAAAGCTACACTAATATCAATAACCGCACGCTAAGGGCACCCCCTGTGGGGTACGAGCCTCGGCTGAGAGCGTCACGGGTTATTATTTAGGGACTTTTAAAACTACTAGCTCAACTCGCGGGTTGGCTATTATAGCAAGGGACTTTAATTTTTTTAACGGAAAAAGCATAGATCATTTTGTACTGATGGGGGTTTTATAGACGGCTCAGATCTCAAGTGTGTTCGGCGAGTTCTCACAGACAATGGCCCTTCATCTTGCGCTCCACAAGGTGTGATGTTACATTGTTGTACTGACCTATTAATGACCCCATCGGGGTGGTCCATCATGCGGATGATGTCTGCTTGGTCGGAGGAGTCCAGTGGCGCCACGGAGATATCACGAACCGCTCTGAACTTGCCGCAGTTGTTTAGATGTTCGTTCTCCAAGCGGAAGAAGTTCCAGATGAATCGTCTGGAATATCAGAAATGCTTACTGTACATAGTAAAAAGGCATCCTTTGTTAAATCATTCGGGTTTTAACCGTTCAAGACTGGATCCAAATCACCCTACAAAAAATGTCAACGTCAAATATTTCCATTGATTATAACATATTAATATTCCATAACTGGAATTCGAATAAAGGTAAATCTATTTGATAGAAAACAGTTAGTTAATTAAATAAATTAAATTTGAGTTGAAAAAGTCCCTTAGTTTTTAAGCAAAAATCAAAACGATATCTGTCTGTTCTGGATCTCTTTTGCTGACTATACAAAAACCCTTATTCTAATCTCATTTCACTGGTTGAAACACGAAATAATGAAGTTTAATTACCGGAACACTTCAAGCGGCGCTAGTAAGGAGGTCATAGTCTCGGCGCTGACGATGTTGTTCTCCGTCACCACAAACGAGATCGTCCATATGAAGCGCAGCACGAAGTCTTCCACTATCGCGAAGTAGTAGAACTGGAAACAGAAGGAAAACTCTTTCTTATTATTGGAACTTAACAAAGCTTGGGACATTAACATATTCGTTATTTATTGAAAGAAAAAAAAACTGTTTATTTCGCACATAAAATATTAATAAAAAACTTGAGAGGTGTCAAGGGACACCCGGATGAAACGAAGTTATTATTTATTATATACAAAAAACCTGTATACACTCAACAAAAATATTCGTCGCGACACCACACTGTTCAATGCGAAATAGAAAGACGAATCGAAAATAACTGGCTTGCTTTCTATGAGAGAGAGAGAGGGAAAGACAGACAGAAGAACACGCGCACGCCTGGTCTTAGCAAAAAGTGTCGTTACAACTTTTGGTCTTATTTTTTCAGCAAACCGCCGAGCAGCTAGTGTCCGACGCTGGTATTCAACTGGACCTAAGATGTGATGATGATGATGATTTATTTTGAGTTCTCGTTATTTTGGCGTTTGCAACGACGCCAAAATAACGAGAACTCAAAAACGCGCTCAAGATCGCGGATAAACCAACCAGACGGGTGTTTATCTGGGCGGATGTGATCATTGCGTCAAAACAACAAAGAACATTTACTGGCAAAATGCAGGATGTCTCCGATGAGTCCGATGTTATAGAAAGAAAGAAAGAAAGAAAAAACATTTATTAGTCGCAAATTACGACGAGCAACAAAACAACAAAAAATAAATAAAATAAACATTCAACATGTTATCAATCTAGTTCATAGAAATTTTAATTTTGACGACACGATTGGCGCATTGGTTGAGCGATCGACTGCTGCGCTACGTGTCGCGGGTTCGATCCCCGCACGGAACAAATATTTGTATAGTTATTCCGGGTCTGGCTGTTTGTGTATGTGAGATTGAATGTTTGTAAACACACCCACGATACAGGAGAAATTCCTAGTGTGGGGAAAAGTTTTTTTTTTTATAAATAAATAAAAAAGAAATTTTAAATATAAAGTTCTTTTGAATATTTTTAGCGCAACACGCCATTGTTAAGTGTTTTACCGTTAACTCAACTATCTACAATTCTATTCAGTAAGACTAAGTGGCAAAAAATATGTCTTGGAGACCCACATGCGCTTAGTGACGGTACTTCAAAAAAACCCTAAGCTTGGGTTGTCCTTATAAGGGTTTCTGTTAGCTCCTAGACCTGCCCCTGTCCATGGCGTTTCTTGCCCATTCTTCCCCATACAGATCAACGCTTTGGAATGGGCAACTACAGTACTTACACAAGTTATTATGCCTTGTGACCGAGACTGTAGCTTCAATATTTTGTTCCTTGACATTCAAAAGTGCCTTTGGTCTAATTGAAATAAATGCTTTTGAGTTTTAGACCTTAGTCGCTTGAGGACCCGTCACCTCCATAAGTCCTTCGACAGACCAGGCCGCTCCACCGCCAGTTCAAGATGCAAAACCCTGGTTTGTGGTAAACGACCTTCATAGACCATGAGCACCTTCGTAATAAACTCTACTCCTACTCACCCCAGGACTATACACTATCTCTTCCCTGAGGAACTTGTTCTCCGCGTTAGGGCCGCAGCTGAACAGCCCCCAATCCATCTTCACGTCCCAGGTGTACGTGTAGAGCGAGGATACCAGCTGGCAAGCGAACCAAGCGTACAAGAACGGGTTGTCATACGAGTCCGGGTAGCTTCCTGAAAGGTAGAAACGATGATTTTATTCAGTCTGGTTTTAAGTAGGTCTATCGTACAGGTGCACTGGATAGCGGACATAAAAGGTAGCACGGTCTCAAAATATGTCATGATTGTATCTATCACCCGCAGTCTGGAATGGCTTTCTCAAATGGAAAGAACAGAAACTTTTTGAAACCAGGATCATTTTGCTGTCCGTCCGTCTGTCTGTCAAAACCCTTTATTTTGGGAAACGGATGAAGGTTTTTTGGGGTCGGCTTTCAGTCCAGATGCAAGAGTTTTAGTCTTTTACATAGGCCGACTGCCTATCTAACCTCCATAACTTTATTTTGAACAAAGAAATATTTAATAATTATTAAAAGATTGGTTTTTGGACATAACCTACATTACCACATCTTTTTTTCAACTCATAAACAAACGTAAATATAATACTGACCACTATACAGTGTCCGCAGCGTCGCGAACAGAACCACGAAGAACGTGGTGGAGTACTTCCCCGCGTTCACGAGATGAGGAAAGGCTTCCCGACTGTCGCGGTAACGCCGGAGACATTGGAAGAACCGCGTCCACGCTGGGACTACGTTCACGAGTGCGCGGGTTATTATAAACCATTGTGTTGTTTCGAATGTTACTGGAAAGAGAGAAAAATCATCATTAGGGCGCGGCAATAAGCTAATCTTTAGGTATTCACGAAAGTGACGCTAGCTGCATACTAGGCATGGTCTGACACAAGTACACGACAGTATTGCATCGAAAGAATAGAAATAAGGTCGAAAATATTTCGGTGTTTGATTTTATTTGAATATCATGTCCGCCAAAATGTAGGTCATTTTGTAGTTTTTATTGAATATAAAAAAAAATACAGCTCAATGTTTGAAAAATTTTAGATATCTCTTTAGTACTTATACAATTTTCTTTGTTATAGATATAAAAAATATGATGGTTGTCGCTGAAAAAATTGAGAATTTCGAGACGAAAAATTTTTTTTCTTAGTCTTTTTAAACATTTTTTTTTTCGTAGTACTAGACCACTTTTGTAAACTTATTTTGTTTAACTCTTTACTTTACTTTATGTATTGAACTATACACGGTTTTTTGGCTAGTGGCATGTACAGATACGGCTAACTTTGCGACGAAAAACTAGACGTTTTACGAAGTGTTTGCTTTGTACAGCGCCTTAAAGTGTCAAATTTTCGGAAGAGATACCGCGGCCTCGGAAAAAGAACATGGTTTTTAGTCAGTAAAAGTCTGACACTCCCCCCCGCCCAGAGCAAGTTAGTTATTTGATAATTTTCAAGCCCAAAAATCATTTTATGTCGTAAAGGCGGTCAAGGCGACTTAACGAGCGCATTTTTATCTGACATTTTATTTCACACTAAACCCCTTTTAACCTTTTGACCGCCACGGACGGCTATAGCTGTCAAACGAAAACGTGCCAAACACGCCACCGACGTCTACACCCGTCAAGAATACGACATTTTTTAATTACAAAATAAATATACTAAAATAATTTTCTGTGCTTATTTTTCCTATTATTTAAAACTACATTAATGAAATATTGTAAAATGGCACCACCATTAATTATTAACATTTCACTAGAAAAAACAATCATCAAAAATTGCTAATCGAAATCCGTAAAAAAGTGTTCTTCCTCACGCCACGGACGTCAAGACACGACAGCTAGTGATGGGCAAGTAAGGTAACTTTTATTTAAATTTTATGAATTATTTTATTCAAAGTAGCTTACTATTACTTCGACAATTATTTTTTAATGACAACTATTCGTATCTGAATATTCCTAATGCATAATATTTATAAAATTGTGGAAAAAATCATAATTGATTTCATTATATCCATAGATCGATAGTTTACTGCATTGCATCGTCAAACGAAGAAGTCTGTGCAAAGACGTCGAAAGAAACCCAAAAAGTTTCTGCAGAAGACATAAATAACGAGTGCAATAATTTATCAACGGAGTATACGGGACCCAAATGAATTAAGGTGTGACGTATCCAATTTTATTTACCTCCGTTGGATTTAAACCAACCGAGACCTAGTGAATATACTAAACGTTATTAGAAAAGTGCGACAGGAAAAGGACTTGGATGACACAAGCTTGCCAAGTTACGAAGAATCAGAGTTATAATAATTATAAGTAAATTGTTTTAAATACTTTTAGATTATTATTTATTATGTCCCGCAATATCCCATCCCTACTCGCATGCGAGGCAGTTGTTAAAAGGTGTGCCAGCCACGCCCCAGAGACGGCTATTCCCGACAGCGGATGACGTCACGAACGAGATTAGTGATGCACCTTATTATTGTTTGATTTATTCATTTGTATTTCTAAAGTCTAGTTTTACGTAGTTTAAAACTTTGTAACTGCTGTTTAATGATAGTATAATTCGAAATAGGGTCAAAATAAATAAAATGATGTTACGAGTCATATTTTATTTAAAAAATATGGGTCGAAAAGCAATGATTAATTGGTTATCGATAATCAATCAATCAATCAAATCATTTATTTCAATTAGACCATTACAGGCACTTTTGAATGTCATGAAAACAAAAAAAAAAGATGCTGCTACAGTCCCAGTCACAAGACATAATAACTTGTGAAAGTAATGGGCAACTACATTTAGTTGCCCATTACAAAGCGTAGATCTCTATGGAGAAGAATGGACAAGAAACTCCATGGACACTCTTTTAAATCATAATATTTATGAAAAATACATGTGAGAACGATGTAGAAAAACGAGCACATTAAGAGCGTCCAGAGTAAAAGCAAAAACAAGGGTAATCTATTAGATAAATAAATAAATTAAAACAAACCGTGGCGGCTAATAGATGACCAGTCACAACTGACAGCGCCCGTTCACGAACATGACGCATATATCAGCCCCATTCAGCTCAACCATTTTGAAGGGAACTAAATGACCCGACATACACGCCACCATCAGCGAGACATTTAAGTGAGCATGACAATCTCTCAACCACCAGGGCAACCGTCGAGTCAATTAAACTACATAGTACTCACACATGGGCATTACAATTATACAATATTAGGAAATTGAGTCTATACAATGCAAAGATAGTCTTACAATCTTCTACAGCTGCCACAATAACTTCTGATGCTGATCAATAAGTTTGCCCCTATGGTTGTGGAGCAGGACCGGCATCGAGCCAAACATTCATATCATTAATGTAATCCCCCAACTTATAATATGCTTGCCTACATAGTGTGCGTTTAATACAAGATTTAAACTTCGATTCATTCAATTGTAGGATGTTTGGGGGTATTTTGTTGTAACATTTTAAACAGTACCCCATAAAAGAGGAGTCTACTTTAGCTAGCCTGAAATCTGGCTGAACTAGTTGGTCCCTGTTTCTAGCATTATAGTGGTGTCTGTCACCTCTTTTACTAAATAGATGCAGATTTTTCCTAACGTACATAATGTTTTCATATATGTATTGAAAAGGTACTGTCATGATGTTAATTTTCTTAAACAGTTCTCTTAGGGAATCGCGCCTACGTAGATTATATATGGCTCTGATGGCTCTTTTCTGCAGAATAAATATAGACTCAATGTCTGCAGCTCGTCCCCATAGTAAAATACCGTATGACATTATACTATGAAAATAACTAAAATAGACTAGTCGCGCGGTATCTACGTCAGTAAATTGACGGATTTTCCTTACAGCATATGCTGCTGAACTCAACCGTCCTGCAAGAGATGTTAAATGAGGACCCCATTGTAGCCTCGAGTCGAGCGTGATGCCTAAGAAAACAGTTTTATCGACGAATTCTAGTTTCTCTTGATTCAATACTATGTCACATTCATTACTTTTGACGTTTGGCAGAGCAAATCTTATGCACTTTGTTTTTTTCCCATTCAATACTAAATTATTTGCAGTAAACCAATTATGGACCTGCATTAGCGCGTTATTTAAGGCGTTAAGATTTGTTGCACGTCTGTTTATCTTAAATATTAAGGAAGTATCGTCAGCAAACAACACCATTTAGGTTGGTTTTTAAATAAATGGGGTAGATCATTAATATATACTAAAAAGAGGAAAGGACCTAATATAGAACCTTGTGGTACACCCATTTTAACTTTTAAACCCATTGAATTGACGCCATTAATTTGCACTTGTTGCTGTCTATCATTTAAATAAGATTTTAAATCATGTCATTTAAATAAGATGTTGGAATCCCTATTTTTTTTGTAGGTATTTGCGCTGAATTAGTGGCTTGGCGTGGGAGGGGCGCCTATGCGTTTACGCTCTGGCGGTCAAAAGGTTAAACACATAAACGAGAAGCGTATTGTCGATCAATAAGAGATTAGAATATGTGCGTTTGTCACCAGACCACCACACCAATGAATCATTGCTACAAGCTTACAAACGGGGCAGACAGAGCTGTCGCTCAATGAAGAAATTTTCCAAAGACAATGAGCAACTTACCATTAACATTAAACCAGTCACTACCCGTGGTATAGAAGGCGATGAGATAGTGAAAGTCTAAGAAGGCCGCTACGAAAGAGTTCCACTGGTCTGCAAGCCAGAAGTCAGCGAATAGCACCGGCATGAATGGAGCCGCTAGGATACGACCCTGGAACAAAATAATTGGTGGATGAAATAAAAAAGCGCGAGTTCCGTACAAACTTGCAAAATAAACGGCTATATCTTTCGACTGTCAAACATCTCATCATCATAAAATATCTGTTTTTAATAATAAAGGCAAATTCTTGACGTTAACTGTCATAATGCATTAGTTAACGCGAGGCTACGGTTAAATAGAACTAATGGGTAATTAGGATCTTTAAGAAGTCAATCATGTCGTCTTGACGTCAGCACTGAACGATTAGTGCAATGAGACGGGAACCAGTTTAGTTAATAACGTCTCTCTCTTATTTCATAGTTATAGATGCAGGATATAAAATGATGGATAAAATTGCCTGGATTGGTAGACTATCGCTTGATTTTCAGAACGGAAAACAACATTCATGATCATCCGCTTAACCTTTTCTCAAACATGTTGAGGTCGGCTTTCAGTCTATCCGGATGCAGCTGAATACCAATGTTTTACATGGAGCGATTGCTATCTGACCTTCACTCACAATCCAATTAGTATTGGATAATACGATACCTCTGGGTGAAACTGGTTGTCAGACTACGAAAGACTACGTTATCATCTTTAGATTCCTCCCCCTTATCCTAGTACTATGGGGTTAGCCTAACAAGTTCTTCATCTTCCATCCTTCTCTTTTAGTCGTCATTTAAGTATTCAGTCACCCCCTTTTTAGTTTTACTTCTTTACCTGTTCATTTGCAGTAAAAAACTTAACCTATTTTAAACGAATTCATTAGCCTACCCAAATATCTATCTATCCCAAAGCATGTCTTCTTCCATACTTTTCTAGTAGTAAAAATCCCAGTAGTTACTCCCTTTCTAGCCATTTAATCGATCACACAATCCATCCATTGATTCTTTTCGATCATTAACACAAAAAATTGCTAACAAATTGTTAAACGCACGAAAACTGTCGTGATTGGTAAATTCTTGATATGCGTTTAATTTTGACGCGTCGATTATGTTCCAGAAACCGGATGCAAGTATCAATTTGTTACGGATAATTTTATTTAAGTTCTGACTTCAAAATAAACGTATTTGATTAGATTTGTTACTCGTATTAAATACTTGATTATGGTACGATTGACACGCTTTTTTTCAGATGGTCAATCATCAAATGACTTTTCAGTGTCAGACTTGTACGGGTTTTTATAACCCATCCATGTTCCTTCTTTTCCGCTGTGAGTGAAGTGACAAGAATGGATAAAAAAGGAATGAGCATATGAGAGGAAGTTTGAAAATTGCGTTTATAAAATAGAAATTGAAAGGGAGTCATTTGTCTTGGTATGACAATGCAATAACGAGGGATGAAACGCATGTGACTAACAGAGTGATAGATATGAATGTTGATCGATGGAGAGGGAGAGGAAGAAGAGGAAGCCAAAGAAAAGATGGATGGATTGTGTAAGGAATGATATGAAGGAGAAAAAAGTTAATGACGTCAGACAGGGGAGAATGAAAGAAGAAAACGTGCGCCGACCCCCAAAAGAATGGAAAAAGGGCAGGAAGATGATGATGATGGGGATGTTCATACTTTTGTCTTTTGTGTTCATTGCCGAGGTATCTTTTTCGATCTATTTCGATCGAAAATCGGGGGCTAACCCGTGCAAACCCTAGTCAGATCAGGATTATAATACCAAGTTATTACAATAAGATTAAAACAATACTGCTAGAGATTATGGTAATCCCACAGATCTATTGTAAACCAATAATCACTATTAACATCCAGACGAAAGGCCTCAGCGGAACATACATCTGTCAAGCATTACCACAACGACCCATGCAATTACTGTATCCCATGAATTCAGTTGACCGAAATAATAACAGCCAGAATGTCAAATTGCTTGTTAAGAATTTGACAAGGCATTTAATAGACAAGGATAATGAAAGCGATAGATAAGACCGGGGCTGCAGGTTGATTCGAAAGAAAAACTGCGGACGCAGAACATAACGACACGGTCGGTGCAGTGGCCGAGCGATCGACTGCTGCGCTGGGTGTTGCGGGTCCGATCCCCGCACGGAACAAATATTTGTATGACCTACAGGTAGTTGTTTCGGGTCTGGCTGTATGTGTATGTGAGTTAAAATGTTTGTGAACGCACCCACGATACAGGAGAAAATCCTGGTGTGGGGCAACGATTTAAAGAAAAAATGCAACATCCTATCCATGTTCCATTGTGAATGTGTTTTTAAATCGTTGCCCCACACTAGGATTTTCTCCTTTTAGTTAGTTAAAGTCTGACACTGTTTTCTGCTCCACCTAGGAGTAGTCACTTGATGATTTCTACATCGTTCTCACATATTTGACGAGATTATACATCTCGTCATGAATGATGTAACCAACATTTTGTAAAAATATTATGATTGAGTGAAAAAGAGTGTCCATGGAGTTTCTTACCCATTCTTCTCGATAGAGATCAACGCTTTGGAATGGGCAACTTTCGCAAGTTTTTATGCCTTGTGCCTGGGACTGTAGCTTCAACTTTTTGTTTTTTGTCATTCAAAGCTGCCTGTAACGGTCTAACTGAAATAATGGCTTTATTTTGAATTGCCATCCGAAAAAAACAGAAGACAAGAACAGTTTCACAGAGTATGAACGTGCGACAAACAAACATTCCAGTTGTCGTGTGTGTGTGTCGTGTGTGTCAAGTGGCAGAAAATATCGGACGAAAATCATGTTGGCAAGCAGACAGGTGCCACATTGTGTCATTATTCCATGAAGAATAATTTAGTCCAGTTTATTTTAACACAATTTATTAGCTTAACCTTTAACTACGCGTGTAAGCAATGCAAATGGATTTTAATTTACTTCCAGATGTCACATAAATATTGTTTACGCTGTCATAACCGGCGATAATATGATTTGTTAATGTTATAAATGACTATTGCCTAGGACACTGCATTTGAAGTCAGATATTGAATACTAACCCAGTGGTATCTGCCTATCATTATCATCTGTCTGGCTTTTCCTAACTACGATGGAGTTGGCTTTCATTCGAACTGGGTCTAAATAAGGCATCGTCCTACTTGGCCAGGATCGTTTTGCACAGATACATTTTGCATCATAGTGTTCTAATTGAAGCTCGCAAGTCATAGCGCGGCACTCTGAAGAAACTCTGTTTATTTGAACTCATCATGGGACGAGAACGCATCGTGTTATCTTACAAAATGATACTAGCCAATTAGAACGACACCTAACAGTATTTTGCATGGCGTTTCTACTTATCTAACCTCTCGCATCCTGATAATAGGGAACACGACACCTACTTGTGAAGGGGAACGAGTGGTCCCAAGCCTTTTTAATAAAACAAAAACTTGAACAATAGATACATATACTTTTCGGAGTGCGACTGAAACCGCAGCGGCAATGTCGTTCAAACCGCAATGACAACTCGCAGCAACACGACTGGTTTCTACGTAACTCTATGAAAAAGTTTCTTTGGAAAGCGAAATTGCTATCTGTCACCATTGCCGCTGCGGTTTCCCGCCTGCGAAAGAGCATTTAAACAGAAGCAATTTTAGAATACTCACACATATCCTCAAAAACCAAAAGCGTGCTTCATGTCGAAAAACCTTCAGCGGGTTCATGAGAAAGGCCACCATTATTATCACAAGCGCTAACGGGTTCACAAACGGCGGTATACTCAAACTAGCACTGTATATAAAACTTAATATGCTTAGAGCCCAAATCACACCAAAAATGGCCGCCAGTTCCATCAAATGTTGTTCAGAGAGGTGATTTCGAGGATCTAACTCGAATATCAGTACGTGGTTGACCCCAGAAGATCGCCACCCGTATACGTTGATGCCGATGAGGAATATGAACTCGACTAAAAGGAATGGGCCTCGATACAGTCTGAATGCAGTCTTGAAGTTTTCTGTGCCACCCTCGTGGAATAGTGCTGGAACAAAATTTGATAACGTTAAGTGTCAGATGATAGCAGCATTTGAACACAGATTTCCATCAAAACCGGCAAAATCTGGATTTACCGTGCACCGTGGTACAGATCTGCCTAACCCTTAGAAGGAAAATAGCGTGAGCTTATGTTATTCTGACATAATATGAATGCCCTGTTTCTAGTTTATTTTTATAATATAACTAGCTGTGCGTCAACCAATAGTTCAAGATCATAATTAGCCAAATCGATCCAGCCATTCTCGAGTTTAAGCAAGACAAACGAACAGCAATTCAATTTTTTTTATTTATTATTTTTAGATAGATAAGATGATTATAGCCGTCTGTAATACCAGTGTAAGGCGAAAGGTTTTTCCCACAAATACTTTTAGACAAATGAGTAAATATATCAACGATACATTAATTCAACAATGGCGTCTTTTTTTTAAATCCACATTTATTTAAATGCTTTCCGCATTTGCACTTATTAAAAAATAATTGTCTGTCTCGTCGTCGTGTCTTAGTGGTCACAATGCGACTGCTGAACATAATAAGTTCCTGGGTTCGATTCCCGAGACAAGCAAAGTATTTGGGTTTTTCGATCAGGAATTTCGCAGTAGGATGCTACGGAAATTGGATTTATGCCCGGTTGATAATACGCTGGCAAAACGTAGGAGTATTAATTGAGTTACGAACTTAGAACGTAACTCAAACATAATTGCCCTTTGTTCTTTAAAGTTTTCATCCTCAGAGTAGTTGTACAAAGATTTATAGCGAGTGGTTAAAAACAGAACTAACGCTGCCATAAAATATGCATAAATGTTAACCGAAGAGGTAAATATTGCTAGCTTAATGGGTCTATATTCAAGGTTAAGCTGCCCTTGCCAAGTTTAAGACATAGGCACGATACCTCGGACAGAACGTTAAGACGATTGGTCCCGGCTGTCATCTTTGACAGTTGTGGAGGTCAAAAAGGCAGTTGCTCTATGTAAAAAACTAGTACCCTGCTGCATCCGGATAGACTTGAAACTGACCCCAACATTGTTGGGGAAAGGATAGGCAGATAATGTTTAACAACAGCGCGTTCTGTCAACACTATTTCAGCGCAAAAACATCTATGCAACATTGTTCTATGATCGATGCAATGGTATCATTTGATTAGAATTCATAATGAAGAGCTTGTCTAGACGAAAGCCTTTTGTTAATAGCAGCTTTATTTACAGTATGGTCGAGGACAGAGATGGCTACAAATAAATAGTTCCATATTTGAACCACGGGCTTTCCCTCCCATCCTTAATTGGCGATGTCCGATTAAAGTTTTTTTTTTTAATTGCCATATTTGGCACACCTCATTTCAGAAGAGGAGGCTTGCCGTTTATTCGTTTTTAGAATAATAATAACTAATAGTTTTAAAACCGCTATATCTTTTGACTGCGTCCGCCATCTTTGGGAGTCCGCCATATTGGATTTAGAATAAAACTAAACATGTAGGTATGCAAAATTACAGCTCAATCGGAAACCGGCAAAGTGGGTCAAAGGAGATTGCCCGTTTTGTAAGGGAAGTTCGGTCCCAGTGGAAAATGCTTGTGCCCTGAAGTATTTTATTTTACCTAATAGTAAAAACATAGCATTTTCATAATCTGAAACCTTTTTTCATTTATTCACCCTGGTTCAGGAGATATAATTCATTTTCTGTTTTAAAAATCTAGGATAAAATTACAAATTGACATAAACTAGGTAGGTACATAACTATTACTATATATGCAGATTTCCATACTATAAGCATGTTTATGCACAAAGTAATGAAGACATAATTAGGCATACTGTAGACATAATTACGTATCGTAAATAATAACTACGTAAATACGGGATTTAAAACTCAACGTAGGTATCTAAACGAAGCAATCACGAACGAAACGAATCTCAGAATCAACAAAGTGCTGTGACATGCGCAAGTAAATGTTGCCAGATCAATTATTTTTAATCCATTAGTAAATCGATTTCAGTTTTTTTATCGATTAAAACTCTTGTGAATACGGCGTTTCCAAAATACTTTTATGTTTGTGTAAATCGCTTTTATGAACATCTAATCAACAATATAGACTTATGAAAATAAGCAACCTATTGTTGTCATATTCCATCGCTATTACTCGCATAGACTATAAGCAGTGTATATCCACTAGTTTACGTCATTAAATATTTTACATAATTAAACTCATACTTGGCCTACACCTGTCTTCGTGCATTCCAGATATAATACGCTACAATAATAAGTACCTATGAAAAAAACAGGGTTTACACCATTCTAACTCATCGTCGAGAAAACATAATGCCAAATCAGTAGCTTTGAAGTTGTCAAATATTGAGACTTACATTTAAATGTTTAGACGTAAACTAGCTTTAATAATTATTGTTAAAAATATTTTTTTAATTATCTTTTTGTTTTGATATCGATTACTCCATTGATTACTTTACGTCATTTTCGATAGTTATTTGTTTTCTGGCAACTTTTTTTGTACACCTATCAAACGGATGTCGATGTAATGTTTAACTATTAATAATAATTAACTTTATTCCCAGGGTGAAAGAAATTGTATAAAAAATAATTTGCACACAAAAAAATAAATAACATTTTTTGGTTATTATTCCAATCAGGCACACGATTGCACAAAAGGGACCTGCCCCGTGGCAATGTCCTTTAACTTCTAAGATTTTATAACATGGTTATATTAGTTAAATGTGAACTGTGAAGGTACTAATAAAATGTATAACCATATGAAATTAGAAAATGATTCTAAAAAAATCCATATCAGATTTTGTTGATACTCATTAGAAAAACCACTTCGCCATTTTATTTACGACGAAAACAGCATGTGTGTAATAAATTAAGTACGATTCTTTGTTTTTATTGGCAGGTCCATCTTGAGCATTGGTCGCCTACAAAAAGTCACGATGATGAATCTGGCGCCAATTTCGTAACCAACCATTGGTTTAAAAAACTTCAAAGCTTCAAGCTTTACAAACATTAATGACAGAACGAAACAAATCGAAAAATCGTTAAAGCTGTTTTTTTCTCTTTACAAACTTTACGAAGTAATATTCTAACTGAAATGTTTGCATCAGTGGGTTGGATAAGTCTTGTAAACGGATTAAAGTCTATTTCAATTATGCTTATGTGCACACTATTCAATTGCCATTTGCCAGCAACTATTTGCCAGTAATGTACGCGTTTTTTGCGGATCCAGCTCTGTCCAGAGCGGGGGGGAGTGGGGAGTGTCAGACTTGTACTGCGTAAGACCCACCCATGTTCCTTCTTTTGCCCTTTATGTTCCGGAGCCGCGGTATCTTTCGAACAACCCGCAAACCCGGAGTAATGTACGTTTATGGTCTGATACTGAGTGTACTTCTCAAACAATTCGATTATAGCTGTAGAATAGAATAATATTTTTTTATGTAAAACACATGATACATAAATTGGTGAACTTACATGTTTTACCATATAATGGCATACATATATTAGATCATCTTAATAGAATGTTGTAGCAGTTCTTCTTTATATATTCTTATATATTTTGTTTTACGTAAGATTATATGTATTTATTCTTTATATGTTTTAACATTTTCCAGTATTTTTTTTCTGATATTGCACCTACTGTATTTTGTCTCTGCATCACCCTAAAGTAGACTGGTAGAAAATGCACATTAAGTCCGCTTTTAAAAAACTTTTACTTATAGTTGTACACCATAAAAATTGCTTAAGTCGTTCCCATTTTAGAATTTAACCCCTATGATAACATTGTCCTGATCCTTAAATAGACAATCATTAAACATTTATAACTGAAGGTTGTTGGCACAAGATAGGACCGTATCATCTTTTATCTTTGCATAAGATGTTTTGGTCAGTAAAAGATAAAGTTCAATTTACACAATGTTTAGTAAAGATTTCTGTAATCTGTTGGGAAAATATTACAGAATCTTGTGATAACAAAGATTAGATGAAGATATTGTGTAATAATATATTGTATGTGTGGTAGAGATTTTATAGTTTTTATTGGTGATGATAAGCATCGTAAAAGTTTCTGGTCGCCCTTGAATGTAGCGAACGTTTTAGTTGAGGGCCAAGTACATTGAAGGAATTGGTTTGAAAAAGATCCATTAATATGATTATTATCGATCGACAATTTACATTGAAGGTGCTATCGCAGTCGGCTTAAATGTAAACAACTATTTCGAATTGGGTTTTTCCTTTACGAATTCTTTCCGTAGCAACCACTGAGCCTGGTTTTGAGTCAGATTGGTGGCAATATACTCGCCCCTGAACCTTTCGAGGATTACAGAAATGATGTTATGTTATTTGTGGTTGGATTATTAGCGGCAACAGATGTAACCAAAGCGTCTGTCTCTCAAACATCCTCTTGTATGCTCACTTCTTACGAATCATGCTAATTTCTGACGTATGCGACCTCATTGTTCAATCTATCAATCATACCGTCATAAATCAGCGTTAATTAATTTCCATTCATTGTCAGTCTTATTTATAAGCATTATATTACTTTTTATCAAAGGATTATAGGCAATCAAAACAGTGACTAATTACTTTCCTGTAATTACAATTACCTGGCGCCAAAAATATCTAAAATATTTCTTAGAAACTTTTAAGTGAGTTTTGATGTGAATCATTGCCAAACTATCTACATATTAGAATTTGATACGCATTAGATTAGTAATATCACACCTGTAACCCGAAAAGGGTAAAGCAGAGGTATGGTAAAGTTAGGTACCTGCATTTCTCCAGCTATGTTCAAATTCTATGTAATAATAATTGGGGGCGAACCTATTGTCAGCAAACAGGGACAACTGCAAACTCCGTGGCTGCTACTAAGAAACTTGTGATGGTAAATCCCATGACTATTTGCCTAACCCCGGAATTGAAACCAGGACCTCATGCTCCTCAAACCAATTCAGCAGCAGATGATCAAGATAGTAGACCAATAGAACAGCGCCTGTGGATGGCGAGTAATGGGTCGGATGGGTGAGACTGTATGTACTACTAGGTACATGAAATTTAAATAAATCAAATGAAATGGAAGCCAATGATTGTAAGGAGGTGGCTGGACGTTTGAGGGAGAGAACCTCAAACCAACCCAGCCGCCGCGGGAGACATTCCGGGAGTCGGGCACTGCACACGACTCCCTGCCACCGTAGATGCGGGCCTGTGGACGATAAGCAGTGGTAGGTGAACGTCCGTCCATCTCGGGACGACAGGCCGTGTCGATGACGCGTTCGTGTTCCACGCGCACCTCAAAGAGATGTCAACAAAGCAGAGGGGCCTGCCAGGGCCACCGCTTGCCGGGGTTGTGGGTTGTTCGAATGAAATATCGCGGCCCCGCAACATAAAGGGTAGAAGAAACATGGGAGGGTTTTACTCAGTAAAAGACTGTCACTCCCCTCCGCTCCGCACAGAGCGGGGGAAGTTATTTGAAAGAACAACAAAAAAGGACCTCGTGCGCATGATCGTGATATTGAAAACATTACCAAGAAACTTTTAAGCTAGTTTTGATATGAATCATTGTCTAACTAAACGATTGCACCGAGTAATTGGAGACGCATTAGATTTTCCTGATTAGATTACAAATTCTATGTAAAATCTACAATTTAAAGATACGGTAGTAATGGCGAAGGTTGTATATCAAAGAAAACAGTTGTGTTATCTTCAAGATAGACAATTTTGCTCCATGTTAACTGTATACGGATGTGGATAAAAAAAATTGAAATCATGTCAACATTTCTGAGAGCTATATGAATCATCATAAATGTAGAGGTCGGCTTTCAATCTTACCGAATGCAGCATATTTTACATGGACCGACTGCCTCCACAACCCGGTTAGTACTGGGTAATACGATACTTGGTAAGATTGGCTGTCAGACTTTCGGGACAATGACTACTTGTAACGACTGTCAAAGATCTACAATTGACAACCGGGACCAACATCATAACGTGCTTTCCGAAGCACGGAGAAAATTCGGTATGTAACGGAGAGTCATATAAATATAATCTCAATGCAATGAGGTCATATAGATTTTGAACCAGAGCATTTAATCTGGCTTTAAAACATAGCTAATAAGTAGAGGCTGTGGTCAGACGATCTAGGTGCGTAACGTCAGGGATGGTTCGAAGTGGCAGGAGAAAAAGTTCGTGGAAGGAATTGGGGGACGTTTCCCAGCTGTGGGACAGGACAGCATAGGCTAAAAAAACGACCAAGTGCGAGTCAGACTCGCGCACCGAGGATCCCGTACAAACTGCGTGGACTTAGAGGGTTAATTTTTTCACAGCTTCAAGGGACCACATATTTGACTATGTGGTTTTCAACTCGATACCTCCCCGAGTTCCCGAGATAAACTGTTTTGACAGACAAACAGACAGACGGACAACAAAATAATCCTATAATATAATATCCGTTTTTTTCCTTTTTAGGTTCCGCTGTAAAAAAGTAGATAAGTCAGGCAGTGTGTGCCAGAAAACGGGCGTCATTGCCCAGGGCGGCCTAGACAACGTTGATGCCTTAAAGGCGTTTGTGAGGGATTGGCGGGAGACCTGAACGGAAACCGCACGGAGAGAAGAATGGAAGGCTATTGGGGAAGCCTTTGTCCAGTCGGACAATAAAGGCTAGTAGTAGTCCAAGAAACGCCAGGTTTGCTTACTGTTTTTATAGCAAAACTGTTGAGAAAATATTTTCAAAAGTTCTACAGTCTGTCTATTCTAATTTACATAAATCTATGACTAAAGCAATATCTTACTACAAAAGGACAGTTTGTGGTTGCGGTGGAAGATTTTCCAAGAAACCATTATTTAGTTATATCTATAGGACAGTCATTCCTATAAATTACTGCATATAATGCAAATTCGAGTCAAAAAAGGCGGTAATTTGACGAAAATAACACTGGTGCTTTTCATATTGTTGGCCAGTGGCTTCTAAACAAAAATAACTTGGTTCTAAGTCGCGAATGCCGAAGGAATCTGAAGAAAGGGAAAGACATGACGAGCTCACTTGGACCTGGAACCTGTTACTCTACCAATAGTACTTACAATGAAATAAATATTTCAAAAATAAACTCACCAGACAAAACAACAGTGATGAACAACACAATAAAAGATCCAGAGAACAGTCCCACTTTAAAAGTAGTCCACGGACTCTGTTGTTCTCCTAAAGGTGGAACTCTCAGCTTCTTCATAGCCTTTTGTCTATCGCCTCCTTCAAGGTCGTTGGTGACCGTAGCCTCTGTATCGCTGATTAGCCTGTCTATGTCCTTGTTCGTGTAGAAGTGTGATGTTTCTACATGTTCTGCTCGCCATTGTGCACCGTTGCTTACGTTTAGTAACTGCAAAAGACTGATTGTTAGTTTGGTATATGTTTGTTGGTAGATTTTAAAAGAAGAATGCTCTTTGGGTCGTCAACTGTGTCTTATGAGGAGTTTCAATATCGTGCTTTCCAATATTTGTGACGAAGCAGAAATGTGTGATGTTCTTGCGTTTCTCACCAATTAAAACTGAATACTTTCTAATGTTTATGGAGTATTTGCAGAATCCGAGTTTTTACTTGATTGCTTTTTATTTCTCCGTGGAATTAATTGGCATCCTCCACTGGCTCATATTTTCCTAATTTCATAACAAACGAACCAGTTGGAACTACTTGCAATCAAGTATATATTTTAGCATTAAGAGAAGTGACAAAAAAATTGATCATAACTTTTTAGCCGTAAATAATTGGACCGACATTCTCAGGGTTAACAATATTTTTTTAAATGATGGACATGGACTCAGGTCGCTATTTAATTTGATCCTTACTTCCAGGGAGACCCACCCTGTATAGCTACGTCCATAATACATAAATATAATATGCGATGTAATTGCTGCAAAATTGGACGTTGCCCTTGGTTATACAAATAAAAAAAATACTAAAAAGCAAGTAGAAACTTCTGATTTTCCCTAGAGCGTGATCAAGGTGTCATTTCACAATATTAATGAAATATTGAATTAAATATGATCAAGTGAACGGTTTGCTTTCGGTACCTACATGAAACTTCTTAAAATAACATGTGTTATTTATGGTTTGTTTGTACCTTACCAGTAAGGTACACACGACGGCAGGTGAACCTATTCTAAACTATTATAACCTGATTTCTCTACTACGGGTCATACACCGAAGTAGAGGGATCAGGTTAAAATGGTTTAGTGTAGGTTGATTTTCCGTCGTGTGTACAAAACCTTACTTACGAGTTTATCGAATTTCAGCTATGGACCGCACAATGTCTGGCTATTAGCAAAAACATCATAATTGTAATTTACTCGTGTTTAAAACACGAACACAAACGTCTAACGGATGAGTTGTTGACAGAATAGATCTTAAGGAAAACCACACAAATATCGAATACTAACCTATAGCTGATCAGAATCGCAGATATTTACAGATTTTTAGTAAAAATAAAACTATTATTATTACTAAGTCATTTGTGTCCTTCTTTAGGGCAAAGGCTTTTCTTTCCTTCTTCCCCTGGTCCCTATCTAAAGCGAATGTTGTCATGAAAGTCATTTTCATCCCATCAATTCCAGCTGGGCCGGACGCGCTGCCGTTAACTGCTCTTTAGGACCCACTGTATGGTAGTTTAAACCCATAGCTCGGCCGCTTTATGACATGTGTGGCCAGCCCGGTTCCATTTAAGCTTGACAGCCGTGTGACCCACGTTAGTGATTTGAGTTTTGGAATATAACTTTATTCGTCTGCTTCACCTGTCCCAACTATCGAGTCTGCTTCCAGTCTGACCAGTTGCAGCTGAATACCAGTATTTTACATGGAGCGTCTGCCTATTTGCCCTACACAATCTAGTTAGTACTGGATAATACGATACCCCTCGGTAAAAGTGGTTGTCAGACTTTCGGGACACTGTTATTTGTAACGACTGTCAAAGATCGAAGACTGAAAATCTACAAATGACAGCCGGGACCAACAGCTTAACGTATTCTCCGAGGCACGGACGAAACTCGGTATGTAACGGGTGGTCACCCATCCAAAGACCAACCTAGGCAAGCGCGACTTAACCTAAAGATCGAGCCGAGCGGCTGTTATTATTTAGCCACGACACGAGCAACTTTAATAGAAAAATAACTTTAATATAACTGTATTATCCTACTAATATTATAAATGCGAATGTTTGTTACTCTTTCACGTCTAAACGGCTGAACGTACCTTGATGAAATTTGGCACAGAGGTAGATTATAGTCTGGAATAACACAGGGTACTTTTTTATCATCACGCGGGCGAATCCGCGGGCTCTAGCTAGTAATTTAGAATTGAGCCTGTTTTGGTATTGCTATTAACTTCCTTGAAATATGGGACCAGTTTAATACGTGTGTTCATACACAAGCTACACTGGCTGCTTGCTCTCCAGCCATTTTATAAACTAAAAAAAAACTCTTCCTTAAGTTGTTGCTTATCTGTAGTTAAATACCATAGCCATATCATAAGCACATAAGAGCAATCAACTCCGAAATATAAATACTAATTGGCTTATCTAATAGGAAATTCTTAAACTCAGGAAGATTTGAGGTTTTTTCACGGAAAATATTCAATTTAACTTTTCTTTTGTCTTGACTTTTCTTTTGTACTCAAGACTGCTGGGTCCTAGACAATTATGTCCGACGCAAATCGAACTTTGCGCTAGCGATTTGAACCGAAAGATCATTTTTTTCGTTTTTATACTAGTTTTTGTGTCTTATGGTCATTTAGTGCTTATTAAATGACTATGAAAAATTATATCCTACTTCCTACTATTATTATAAATGCGGATGTATGGATGTTTGTTACTCTTTCACGTCAAAACGGCTGAACGGATCTTGATGAAATTTGGGACAGAATTAGATCATAGTCTGGAATAACACATAGGATACTTTTTTTCGATCGTCACGCGGGCGAAGCCGCGGGCGCCAGCTAGTTATGATATGAAGATAATAAATCACATCATGAAAGAAACGTGCCTTTACATTTTGATGTCTTTATTTAAGTACAATTATGGGGAAACCCATACATCGTAAATAAATGACGCATACGTAGAACGATGTAGGGTTTATCTGCCATGATGAAATATACCTCAAGTATCCAAAATAACTAAGTTAGCATACCTCAGGAAGTGTTACTTTGAATTGAAACAAAAACCGGCCCAAACCGAGTCAGGTCCCGTACAAACTTGCGACATAAACAGCCATTTCTTTTAGTATTTATCGGTTGACTATCTTCGGCCCGCGATTTCGTCCACGTGGCCTAGTAACTTTGGGCTAACGCTAACTTTAAACCGCGTGTTGATCGAAAAAAGAGAAAGATATTTCTCTCCTCTTTTCACAACTATTTTTCAAAAAAAAATTGCCTATGTCCGTCTCCAGGGTCCCAACTATTCCTGTACCAAAATTCATCGAAATCGGTTTTGCCATTTAGGGGTGAAGATACGTCTTCATAAAGTTTTATCTTTCGCTTTTATAATATTATAATAAGGATTTTTTATATCCTATATACCATCACGCTACGCCACTTACGAACTGAGCAGCTGCCAGCTGATGAAACCGCTGGCTAGCTTGTTAAATATTAATTGGTTCTTTGGTGTAGAGGCGTTGAGATTCAGTTTTCGAATCTCAGGTCGGGATTATTTGATTTTTTCCATCCCTCGATAGCCATCCGGGGTCTGTATATCGGCTCGGTTGATGCCTATAGGCTCGCCCCCTATTATATGGGCTTAAACATATTATAATTGGTGAAAAGTGGGTGTGGTCCTAGTAACACCTTAGCTTAGTACTATCTCTGCCCATGACCTTTGGAAGAAAGATCCTTTAGAAGAATTAGCGGAATATTACTTTTTTCGTGTTTTTAAAGACGTCGATGGTCATTGCGTGTGCGCTTTGGTAACACAGTAAAATATTCTAACCCTACACACTTATCATAAAAAATGTAAACATTAAGAACTAACTACCTGATATGATGATATCATCTAACCACTGTATATTCAGGATTATCCACTATTTAAAATAAATAGATAAGAGAACTTTATCAAACCTTACCTTATCATGTTTCTTCAATATTTTTCTGAAGCCAGTGTAATTTAGATTCTGATAGTTTTGTAGGAGAATGAGACTTAAATAGAATTCACTAAAGGCTAGTTTTAATTCTTGTACTTTTCTCCGTGGTATTGCCTTTTTGCTATCACCGCTTCCTTTAGGCTTGATAGTTTCGAAATGTGATTTCAATTCGCTTTGTAGCGTGGCGAATTTGCGGGTCGCTTCGGCGAGCTTTTCTGGAATTGTTAAATGAGATGTAGAACTGTAGATACTTGTTTTGTAGATAAACGATATCGTTGAATGTTTGTCTTCAAATATTTGGTAAAATGAGAATGAGTTTGAAATAATGTAGTGGATAAAAACCGCCCAGAGCGTGCCGGTCAATCTTGTCGCCATTATCTTTTGACTATGTAGACTTAGAAGTTGATTTTTCATAGCCTCAACGGACTTGAGTTGGTTTTAATTTTAACTCGATACCTCCACGCGTTTCTAGAGATAAAAGGTCTTGACTGACAGACGAACAACAAAGTGATCCTATGAAGGTTTTTCCTTTTAAGGTACAGAACCTAAAACATTGGGCCAAAATGCCCAAAGTAGGATTGTTGAAGTTGGTCGATTCACTTGCACTTAATTTTTTTGTTAATTATGTTATCAAGTGTGAGGCGTGCGACATATAACAAGATAGGTATGTAAGTATCGTTTGTGTGCTCTTTCATATCCGTCGCGTGACCAATGCCTTTCGAATTTAAAATTATTTGCATAGTGGATAATGGCGACCTATTTTTTTAACTTAACGTAATTAAAATTGGCCCACACTAGGAATTTCTCTTGTGTCGTGGGTGCGTTTACAAACATTTAAACTCAGATACACTAACAGCCAGACTCGAAACAACTACCTGTAGATCTTACAAATACTTGCTCCGTGCGGGGATCGAACCCGCGACACGCAGCGTAGCTGTCGAACGCTCAGCCACTGCGCCAACCATGTCGTCAGTCTTTGTTTTTTTTTCTTTTCAGTCATACCTACTTTAGTCCCAATTTTTTCATGTTGTAACTTTATTTTTAATAGTATACGAATATCAATGCATCAATCCGCACAACTTTTTGTGTGCGTGATTTTTTTTTAGTACCTATGTGTTCCGTTCTGTGTCCGTGACACTAGGTACTAACTGGCCCTGTCAGAATACCAGCGGTGTGTTATTTTAATCCTAAAATATCGCAGCTTATGCTGAGACAGGGACCTTTTTGGCCTCGCACAGACAATAACCTTGTCTGTACTATTTTATTGTTATTGTTTTATTTGTTTTGTGCATGTCCCAAATAAAAGTTTTTCTTTCTTTCTTTTTTCTTTATTTAGATTGAGTTGACTAGTAAGTAGTGAATTTTCACCCCAACAATAAAACTAGTTTGATGTACAGTATTTTAGGTTGAAGGTTTCGTGACGGGCTTGTTTACGGATTAAATAGATTCCTAAAACATAATGATGTTCTTACCTGAATAAAAAGTGTTAATTTTCTTAAGTTCCTGATCACAGTAATGGAAGAATGTTTCATCGAAGTTTGCGAAATGGCGGGAAAGAACCTCTGGTTCTACATTCTCAGCTGATGGCGCCTCCTCTACAGCTGTGTATAACATAGCCTTCATTTCCTGTTGCCAAAATAGATAATTACAATGTAGCATTTACAGAACCAGACTGTTATTTTTTTATAAATTATTATATTATAGATTATCTAATATATAATATTTCCGTGTCACAATGTTAGTTACCGTACTCCTCCGAAACGGCTCGATCGATTCTTATGAAATTTTGGGTACATATTGGGTAGGTCTGAGAATCGGCTAACATCTATTTTTCATACCCCTAAACCTCAGCGGGTGAAACCGCTGGGCACAGCTAGTAATATTATAAATTATAATATTTTAAAATAATAATTAAATTTAAAAAAAAATTGAAAATAATAAGTAATTTATTTTAAATTTTTGATCCTTCTATGTATATACCTAGCATACCTTCTATATCTACCTAATTTTTTCCCAACAATGTTGGAGTTGACTTCTAGCTGGTTGCAGTGGAATACCAGTATTTTGCATAGACCAACTGCCTATATGTATGACCCCCACCACCCAGTACTGGGTAACATAACGATACCTCTTGTTAGGACTGGTTATCAGACTTTTGAACTACAGATTTCCTGTAATAACTGTCAGAAATCTACATAATGGCTTAACGTGCTTTCCGAGTCACGGGGGAAACTCTGAATATGTTTTGGGTATCTACAGATCAACCTAGGCAAGCACGGCCTGAAAATTACCAAGTGGCTGTTATTATTATCCACAGCATCTTAAATGTAGACTATAAGACTTGGAGATTATGTAGCTTCCTCAACTGCCTCTCAGGATGTGAGACAGTTGAGGAAGTGCAGGATAAAACCACACTACCAGTGTCCCTCTGACATGATCAAAGACCTTTTTTACTGTTTGTTTCTCTCTGTTCGGCGGCTATTTGTTAGAAGGCTACAATATTAATTTTGATTACATTTAAATATACTACAAATTAACAAATAATGATATCTTCTCAAATATTGATTTAAACCATAATTTACAAAACCAGCTTAGGGGGCGTCCATAAATTACGTGAGGTGTTTTTTTGAATTTTCTGTCCCTCCCTCCCCCCATGGTGAGATGTCGTGAGATTTTATTCAACCCCTCCCCCATCCCCCAATCTCACGTGAGATTTTTCAAAATGTGGGTTTCTTACGTAAACGCGTTGGATTGTTATTGTAAAAAGAAAAAAAAAATTTGCTTCGTGCTTTTATTTACGACTAGTTAAGACTAGTAATCAATATTGCTGAGAGTTTAATTATAAGTTTACCTAATAATTTTGTTTTTTTCAATCAGAAAAAATATTGCGTGATATTTGCCGAGACCCCCCCTCTCTCCAACGTAGTATTAGATGAGATTTGACTCGACCCCCTCCCCCCCTTAAACACCTCACGTAATTTATGGACGCCCCCTTACTCATACTACGTCAGCACAATTTTGCAACAATGATGAGCATGCTACAAAATCATGATTTATATTTAAACATTACAATTAGCGTGTGATTGACATAGGCAAAACATATTACTATAAAAATGACCTTCCCAGAATATTAGAGTTATGTGTAAATAGTATAGTACAAATTAGAGGATAATGGGCAAGATTGGTATGAAGTGGTCTATAAACTAATAGAAGTGTATCATTCCAAGTATTTTATGAATGGATCTATGCAATAAAAAAGGTACCTAAAAATAGGTAGCTGAATCATAAAGTGCTAATGTTTATTTTTCTTCACTATGCTTTTTAGATGTAAGAGCTAGCACAGTTATTAAATTTCATAGAAAACAATTATTACAGCTGCCATTTTACAGACTGATCAGTGTAGTTCTGTGGTTCAGAATATTGATTGTGTAAAATTCCACTTAGGCAGTTTTTTAATGCTGAAACTCATGCATTTTTCCCACGGGAGTAGACAGATACCTCTAACAACACCTGCTATGATCCTTACATTTTCAAATTCAAATCCATTTATTGTTTGTTACAGGTGAAAAAACAGTTCTTATTATTAAAAATTAGCTCGCTGTAACATACTTTTAAGGTGTACAATATTTAATATGTTTTTCAATATTTGTTTAATGTTAAAATAAGATATCATTCGAAGTCAACATCCATCATTCACCATCATCATGCATATTAGTTGTCAATTCACAGATTTAAAGAAAAAAAAATAGATTGAATCATACTAATTAAAATATCCATTCAAATAAACTTATACATTGATGTCAATTTCCTTTTGCCTCATTCTAGTTCATCTAGTCATGCACACATCTGTTACCAGTCTTGTTGAAGTTATTGTTAGTACGGCCATAGCAAAATAATGTTAGACCCTGGTGGAGTTGGAATTTTAATTAATATTTATTTAAAAATAGAAACAGATGGAAAATGACAATTAATACATTGAATGGTATTTCTATATCAATTTCTATTGACAACTAAATATAAAAGGAACATAGGCTAAGTGCACAAACCATAAGAAAGAAACAAGAAAAAAAAATGGTTCTTGAAAGTGTATCATTTTGGTTATGTGCTACTAAATAGACATTTTTTCATTGTATTTGATTGAATGGAAACAGTTGTATAAAAGTAGTTTTAATATTAGTCAAGGACAATATGGTATTTATTTTTATGTCTCTCCTTGGCCCCATTAGATTAGACTGGCAATGAATTTAATTTCTATTCAGCCATAACTTTATTAACTTTACTCTTTACCGTACTTAGAAGACTACCCACTCCGCCCTTATTTTTAAATCTCTGTTTTATCTGGACCAATTCAGTAAGTTATGTTTTGTGGAATTCTAAAACTTATTTAATTAATTTAAACTTCGTATCATAATTTTCCAGTGTTACATATAGAAATCATTGCTAAATTACACGTAAAGAAAGTGGGTAGACAGATACAAGCAAAGCAATAATTATTATTACTATGTTTCTTATCTATAAGTTTATGGAGAACAATACTTGCCTCATAGTTTATGTATTGTTTACGCCACTCAGGCGTAATATGCGCACTTAAGTGCTCCGCGAACTTCATCTTAGGACCTTACTAGACGACTTTGTCGTTACAACAACTCTTAAACACTAACTAACTATATAGTTCACAGTATTCAACATAAATTGTTTTTCACGGACAAACTAGGTTTACTTTATGTTATCTGGTAATGGTGACCTCATTGCACTGAGTATATATATTTGAGTAAACACTGGAATGATACGGTATTACTTATGAGCAAATTTTTATCTTTTTATGTTTTAATTTTTCCATAAAAAAACGATGGTATGTTTCTTCAGATCACCTGAATGAATGACATGGAATGACACAAGAAGTTGAATAATGATGTTCCAACGTTTGTAAAAATATTTCGATTTCATAGACGATTAATTGGGTAAACATTTATAGTATTTTTTTTTTTCAAATGTTGTCTAGAAATAAGCATTATTTCTAATAAACTGTTAATGGAATCTGCTAAGTAAACAATTTAATGATGATTGAATCTGAAGTAAAATCTTATTTGTGTGAAGGGACCGAAAAATGATTTGATTTCTTTTTGGTTAAAGGACTCTAGTCGATTAGTTCTGATGAAAACTAATCAACGTCGCTACACTATTGGCAGCTGTTGTCAAAATCGTGTCAATGTCAACCGACGTAATGCAATTCGTTCAGAAATTATAAAATTTTTATTTATGGAACTTTTAGGGATGATAAAATTAAAGAACAACACAGTATTGAAGATTTATTTATCTGTATTAATTTCTAATTCGCTTGTCGAGCTATCTCTGACTGGGAACAGGGCATGGTTGATGTTCTCTGGAATGACCCTTGCCACTTTCCTTGGTTCCTTCACTAATGTCTTGGGGCACTGCATTTCTGACCAGCTTATAGGCACCATACTGATACCTTGAGGGGAACCTTCTGCAGTAGCTATTACAACCCCTAGCTCATTTTCAGCGGTTGAAATGTGGTACCAGTGGATTTCTGTCATTGGGAGCTGAATTTTGTATTAAGGAGATTAAACAGTAACTTATAAAATCATTTGAAGTGGAAGCTCAAGGGTAGCTCGCAGAATACAATTTTCTTGTTTTGCAATTTGTAGGTCAACACCAAGCTGTATGTTGAACAATATATTATAATTTATGAACTTAGCACAAATGTAGTTCTTAAAAAGTCATTTGATGCGTTTAAATAAACTAAGGGGGTTTTTATTGAACATTTTAATGTACATAACTCAGTAGAGCTAAAGGCGAACGGCAGAATTCGTACCGCATACTTTTTTTGTTGTTTTGTGATAGAATTTGTACCACTTATTAAGGCAACTAAACCATTCATTTTCATGTAACGTTAGTATTTTTAGCACACTGCATTAATGAATTATATCAATTAAAAGATTTAAGAAATTAAATGTAATATCATCTTAAACTGAACGCAACTAAATGTGGTTATGTTTTTAGAAGTTGCCATTTGTAAAATATCACGAGGTTCAAAATGATAAATGATTATTTAAAAATAGAAATAAGAGTAAATAAAATTAACCTATTACACATTATACCTTACAATGAATAATTATTGCATACAATCTTAATTATTAACTATTTAACTATAGGAATTATTTTCGCCATCAAAGTTTTTTTGTGTTGGCAATTTTTTTGACAGGATAGAAAAATCCCGAAAATCTTTTCTTGTGTGTGCTTTGTTGTTTTTTTGGTTTATAGTTTGTTACTGCATCTGAGCAATATGGCAAATTATCTGGCCATTTTTACGTTGAGTTGAACTACTGGTGCTCCGTACTCTATCTGTTGATAGTACTTTCGCGAAAGGACGCTGTATCCGATGAGAGTGAAGATATTGTCAATCAATACTAATCGGCTGTGGGTATATCCTAGAGATGTAAGTAGTTTCCAAATAACATTTTGCGTACGAGTGTGTCAGTTACGTTAAGTTATAACTTTTACGTGTTAAAAAGTAGTCCTTACCATTTAATCTACGCGATATGATACTAAAATAAAATGTGTATACTAAAACAAATCTAAACATTATTTGAAAAAATAACAAACACTTGTGGTTGTATAAATATTTACATTTTGTCCTATATCCTGTATAAACACTTGAGTGATCGTTTATATGTATTGGTTACTTGCCTGTTATAATAGTTATTACTCTGTTAGTATGACTGTCATAGTCATATAAAGCAATGTTGTTCACTCAAAATCACTTAATTATTTTCAGATAACACCTGCTGACTTACTCATTCACATTCTTCTGATAATATGCCGAGGAGAAGCATAATAATGCCATCTAAGTGTTTGTGTTGTGTGCGGACAATCCATACTATGAATCAGTTGACGCAGGATTTTGATTAAAGATGCAAATGAAAAGAACAAAGAATGGCTAACACAGTTGCTACATGGATCCAACCACGAGAGGTATAGCATATATCATATTCACATATATCTTGATTTGATGTATGTATGTATTAAAACAATGTAAATTATTTTCCACTAATACCATGCATTTTTAAATGCAAGCTTTTCTTTATTAATAATTTTTATTTTAGCTTCGTTCTGAAGATGAAGCTTATGTACCGTGTTGTCTAAGAGCTAGAAGAACTAGGGTTGTTTCACCAAATAAAAATATTCAACTCATTGTGCCTGATCATCTGGAGGGTGATCATTATGATTTGATGTGTGCTGTATGTGGTCAGTCTATCCACCCCAAAATCAGATCAAGAGTAGAATCGCGACAACACTGCTCGATTGTTGTAGCACCAGCAGGTATATATGAAATAATAATTATATTTAATTTATTAGTAATTAGCTTATAAAAATGTGTCATGCAAATGGCAATTACTATTTTATAATGCTAAATCTGGGACAGTCATGATGGCTCTACTATCAACAAAATATACTGGTTTCACCATTTTCACATAGCCCTTCTCTCTCATATTAACACAACATAGATATTTTTGGTAAAGGTTTTCTGTAAGGTGAAAACCAATCATTGGATGTTATAAACTATTCTGTAGCTTGGTCATGATGGGCGCAATTTATGTCTATCAAACTTAGTGTTTAATTTGTATTTCATAAATGTTATTTATTTACAGATGTCATCCATGAATGAAGTTTGTGGAGTTTGCTGGGGCCAAGCTCGAGATTTGAGCTTTTATGTTCCAGAAGAACCAGAAGAAAGATCCCAACATATTGTGTTGCTCAATATAAGAAGAGCGGCTGAAACACCAAGACACTGCATTTTCCAAAGAGTGCATGGAACCAGAGCGAAATACTGTGCCTGAAGAAACCAGGCAAGCTGTATTGGTTAAGTATCAATATTTTATACCAAGAGGAGCTCGTATTTGCTCCTTACATAGACAGGATGCTAATTTTATTATGAAAACCTGTATACTGCTGAGTATAGCCTTAATAGCTGTACTTCCACACACATAGAGGAAATAATTTTTATTTTAATGGAAGGGTTAAGTAACATCTCTTATGAGAATATTCAAAACTACTCCGATGACCAAGTACAGTACTTTATAGGCATAAATAAACAACATCAACAAATATTGGATGTTACAACGAGGCTTAGGAATATGCATCGGGATAGTTTTGCATTAACAGCCTTATTGTGTAAATTAAGGACTGGGGATTCAGAGGACAGATTGTCATATCTATTTCAAGTTCCGATAAGGACCCTAGAGACATTAATGTCTGTAGCAATAAATATTTTGCTAACTGATTATGTTCCAGGATTTCTTGGTTTTTCTCATTTAAGAAGGAAGCAAGTGGCAGCAAGAAATTCATACATTGCCGATCACATTTTTGTGAGCCTAATGCACCAGCTGATGAGAGACAATAGCTGATGCAATATAAAAATATACACAAAAAAGTAGTAATTACTTATTTCAAAAGGATACATATTCCCTTCATAAATATAGGAATTTATTAAAGCCATTTGTCCTCTGTGCCTCTGATGGATATATTATAGATGTACGCGGACCATATACTTAGTGCCACTACAAATAATGCCACCATAGAGAGATTTATTAAACGAAACTGAATTTAATGATTTTTGTAACTGGATGGGATGCTGCTCACATGTTATGAGCATTATTTGGTACCTTAGTTACGCTTGCCATGAAGATATGACCCGACCTGCCCCTTTCTTAGATAAAATAATATTAAGAATCAATTAGGTAATTATAACAACAATAAAATTAATGTAAGTTCTGCAAAAACAAAGTTGTTTTATTTACCCACACTCAAAACTGCATCAGCACTTCATCATCATCAAACTATTACAGACCACTGCTGGACGTAGGTCTCCTAAAGCACTCTACTGAATAGGTACAGTTCTCATGTCAATTTGCTAACTTAATGATAAGTAAAACACTACAAAGATAGCACCAGCTATCTAGAACATATCGTTTTTCACCAAAACAATGTTTATGTGCTTACACGTAATAATATTTTTAGGACATAACCTCAAAAATAAAACTGGTTATAACTTTTAGGTTCCAAGTCCTAAAAATCTAAGAATTTCAAAAGGGCTTGCCTATCGTATTGACTACCAATTGAAACAAAAATATATCCAAAACACGATATTTTATTAGGGGTACTAAAGTCCCATACAACCCTGCCGTTCGCCTTTGTTATGGTCCCAAATCATATTTGAATCAACAGAGTGTATCTTCAAAACAATTTCATAGCTTATTTGGGGTAATGTATATAAATATCTATACTTAAAATTACTTTTCTTAGTATTATAGGAATAAAAAAGGATACAACTCTAGCCAATATCACATCTCCAGGCCTGTAACACTTGTAGGGGTCTACTCTATCTTTCTCTGTGGCTTTTATGTCTTCTTTCTTCAAGATTCCTCTATAAGGCCTCACAAGGACTGAAGAACCAACACACAGTATAACACATTGGACCATTCTCGGGTTAACTACTGTCACCTTAGCTGTCACTATGTCACCAGTCTTAGGCAGAATACTAGGTGTCCTTGGGCTTTCTACTGTAACTATTGTTACCTGAAAAAAAAGTTTGTTTGTTCAACAATATGTTGTGATTTTCAGGTCAAATTCCAATTATGGTTTCAATCATTCAATTTATAATTTTGCCTCATATTGATCGCATGCAAAAGTTGTTGAGTTGTACGAGTTTGTTGAAATAATAACATAGAGTTTAATGAAGCTATATATACCAACCTCATTTTCATCTTGTTCCATTTTCAGTGTGCCACACAAAGTTGCATAAATGTAGCCTCTGAGCTCATAAGTCCCAGGTCCGGCAACATATTCTTTATTAGATAAACTCAGTCGCATTCCGGGAATGCATAATTTTCCCATTTCTTTTAACTTTTCTTTATCCACTAGAGCCATGATGAGTTTTGGAGGTTATGTCTGAATACAACTTTCCTAATGTCTTCGTCACTGGTGTGAATCTCTTTAATTCTCTTAAGTAATTTATAAGAACTTCAGGTACACTTAAAGAAACTGATTAATTACGACTATTATAAAGTAAAACTTTGTTGATAAACAAGTTTTGACATTTTCATTTTAGCGTATTAAAAGCATAGACAAGTTTTTTTTTTAAATTACTTGTTTTGATATGAGATGTTTTGATATGTTTTTATAGTTAAACTAGAGGTGTGATAAAAAATGCTTAAACTGTTAGATAAATGTTAAGTATTTAATTCATAGAAATATTTAACTAATGCTAGAAGATTCAATTTCAATGGATGCGTTTTATTTTTAAACCATGAGATCATCCCACCGGAAAACCGTTACTGTAGATTATAAATTATATGACTGTGCACTAACGAACATTTAAGCCAGTTGAATCGCAGAAGAGTGAAAAACATCCATCCTCAAATTTATAATAGTAGTAGTAGTCTCCTGTATAGGTATATTATTTTACTCTGTGAGTAGTAGTAAGCGCAAAACGAGAACTAATTTTATCACACCGAATGCCCACACTAAATATTTTGGGTTGTATGTACTAAAAATGTTGAATTAAAAGGGCCAATAATGTATTTTGTGAATAACCCCATTTACTTTTAAATTAATTTTGCATGTGCGTATTTTTTACATCTGTTTTTGTTTTTTAATTAGTAAAATTGTAGTAAAAGATTAATGAATCTAAATATTTAATGACAAAATAAGGCATAGTCATAGGCAGCCAATCGCTCGTTTAATGAGTACACAATATAATATTGTTTGCTGCTACGGAACCCTGTGTGTGAGTGTTTCGCACGTACTTGACCAGTTCACAGAACATTATATAAACTTGTTCAGTTATGAAGTTACAAACGTGGAAGTTGGTACATACCTTAACTTTAAATTTCAGTTATCTGAAATGTTCCTACTTTCTGATAAAATAAGCTTATAGCCATTGTGGCATACATAATTTTTGTAAGCTTTTCTAGATTATCTCATTGGATTTAGTAAGCATACAATAGAGACACACCTCTATAATAATTTTGTTGGACGTGTCACGTCAGCCGGTCGAGTGACATTTGATTGTGTGGAGCGATTCTGTTTTACGGGATTTTGCGTGAATATCTCTAAAATATACGAGAGATATGCTTACAAAGTTTGAAACTAAGTCGGCGCGGGTGAAAGGTATATCCTTTCATGCAAAGCGGCCATGGGTTTTGGCTAGTTTACACAATGGCGTGATCCAGCTATGGGACTATCGTATGTGTACATTGTTGGAGAAATTTGATGAACATGACGGTCCCGTGCGTGGCATTTGCTTCCACATTCAACAGCCGCTTTTTGTATCCGGTGGGGACGATTATAAGATCAAGGTTTGTACTTAGGACGATCATTTTAGATACAACTTAGACATGTATGTTTCGTCATGTTTATGACACGTATATCGTAGCTGGCGTATCAATTATTGTTTCCACCGATAATTACTTCATGTTAAACGCCCATTCATCTATGTATGAACATTGTAGAAGGATCTAGGTTTTGTCCAACTTAAACTGTATTACCAGAAATATATTTAGGTACATGTATTACATATTATGTATTTGAATAGCTTTTGGAAGTAGATTACACTATTATTCCCAAAACAAAGATTTTAGAAATTTTGTTACCATACATTATAGTAACAATATTATGGGGTAATGATTTTTTTTCAAACCACCCCTCTATGCATGCATAGGCTGTAGCCTATTCACTAAGGAGTATCAATACCTTATTGTATTGCAGGTATGGAACTACAAGCAGAGACGGTGTTTGTTCACACTGCTGGGCCATTTGGATTACATCCGCACAACATTCTTCCATCATGAGTACCCATGGATATTGAGTGCTTCTGATGACCAGGTTTGTATTTGTTATTGCTCTTGAGCTTTATTTTCATGAGAATTGTGTTTTTAATTGGGTTTCACTTGCTTGGTTTCATAGGGAGGAGCTCGTGGCTTAATAAATAGTAGCCGCTCGGGTCAATCTTTAGGTTAAGCCGCGCTTGCCTAGGTTGGTCTGTGGATGGGTGACCACCCGTTATATACCGAGTTTCCTCCGTGCCTCGGAAAGCACGTTAAGCCGTTGGTATCGGCTGTCATTTGTAGATCTTTGACAGTCGTTACAGGTAGTCAGTGTTCCGAAAGTCTGATAACCAGTCTTACCAAGGGGTATCGTATTACCCAGTGTTAACTGGGTTGTGGAGATCAGATAGGCAGTCGCTCCATGTAAAATACTGATATTCAGCTGCATCCGGTTAGACTGGAAGCCGACCCCAACATAGTTGGGAAAAGGCTAGGCAGATGATGGTTTCATAGGGAACACTTATTTTTTCCTGCTATTTTTTTCTCTCATGAACTTATTTTGATAATATAGTTTTTTTTTCGTCTTTGGTAAATGCCATGTGCCAGTAATGGTCATTACATGGCAGCTCAATGTTGCACTCTGAGTTTATTCGCAGTAAAATTACTCATAAACTGAAATCTGACTACCACAAATTAATTACCATAAACCATATATACAACATTTAGGCAGGTATTAAGCAGTCAAAAACCATTATGCTCTCAAGGAAAGATTTATAGCTTTGTAAAATCAATAAATTATCTGTTTCCAGACAATAAGAATATGGAATTGGCAGTCCAGACAGTGTATCAGTGTGCTAACAGGTCACAACCACTATGTAATGTGCGCACAATTCCACCCCACCGAAGACCTCCTTGTATCTGCCTCCTTGGACCAGTCCGTACGGGTATGGGACTTCTCCGGACTGAGAAAGAAGAGTGTGGCCCCTGGACCCACAGGCCTGGCTGAGCATTTGAGGAACCCGCAGGCTACAGATCTTTTTGGACAGGTATAATAAACATTTTTTAGGTGTTGTGTGTGTTTTTATGTGTTAAAGGCTATGTGACTTTTGTTAATTTGACATTGATGACAGAAAAGTTCCCAATTTTGAAATAGGAATGATGATCTGTAAACTTTTACAGAAAGTATGATTAATGTTTGCTTTCTGCAAAACAGTTCAAAAATAGAACTTTGCAGACCTTTACTTTACTGTAAGTATTTTTACAAACACTGTATTTGTGGTTTAAATAAAGTCTATGATATGATGCCATAAAAATGTAACAGATATAAAGAAAATAGCTAGTTTGGTTTAATGCACAAGTACTTATAGATTCTATTAATTACAATTGTATTTATTCACAATCTATTTTATTTTTTTAGTTAAAAATGTTTAAAAAAAAGGTACATTTTATTCTTAACGAATTTTAAAAGTAGATTTGTTTTTTGTTTCTTTCTCAACTCAACTCAAAGAAACATTTACATTTAGTGTTATTTCAGTGCCATAGGAAATAAAATAATATTATTTAATTTTCGACACTTTGTCACGTTTTAAACCTCACAATTCTATGCTGTACTTTTATTTGCTTTTCATTGAGTTGTTTTAGTGTGCAATAAAAATATGTAGTTATAGATTCTATTAATTACAATTGTATTTATTCACAATCTATTTTATTTTTTTAGTTAAAAATGTTTAAAAAAAAGGTACATTTTATTCTTAACGAATTTTAAAAGTAGATTTGTTTTTTGTTTCTTTCTCAACTCAACTCAAAGAAACGTTTACATTTAGTGTTATTTCAGTGCCATAGGAAATAAAATAAAATTATTTAATTTTCGACACTTTGTCACGTTTTAAACCTCACAATTCTATGCTGTACTTTTATTTGCTTTTCATTGAGTTGTTTTAGTGTGCAATAAAAATATGTAGTTGTAGAATTAGCTTTACTAGTTGACTGCTCATTGCTTCTTTTATTTAAATGATATAAATAAAATATAATGATTATTATGATTCACACAACACACATACACTTAAAAATATATAAATCCTTATTTTTTGTTAATTCCACACCTCTTTTGGGGTCATTGTACTCATGATTATGAACCACTATTTCTGTACAAAGAAATGTGAAAACACACAGCTAATAATTAATAAGATAATTCAGCCGTCCTCAAAATTTTGAGGAAAATGTTTGGGATGACTGATATTTCCCATAGTAAAAGTTGTTTAAAATGAGAACTTCTTGTTGCAAAAAAATGAATAAGAGGCTAACAGTAAACAAAAACTAAGCTTACAAAAAAAACAAATTATAAATATGTATGTATAATATATTGATGTTATAACACATCACCAATGTTGCTGAAAGCAACTGATATTGCAGGCGGATGCTGTTGTCAAACATGTGCTGGAGGGTCACGACCGCGGAGTGAACTGGGCGGCCTTCCACCCCACCCTCCCCCTCATTGTGTCTGCGGCCGATGACAGGCAGGTCAAGTTGTGGAGGATGAACGATGCAAAGGTACCTGGAGGATTCAAGGATGGTGGTGTCTATTCACAGCTGATTCTATTTTCTAGTGATTTGAGGTTGGGTTCTCTGGTCTATGCTTCGTTTCTTAGGCTGTGGAGCATTTTCTGTTAAGAAACCAAGATTTCATTCGCTTGTATAGTTAAACCTGAAAAAGTATATGCTTCGTTAATCTTCGTACGTTTGAATTCAGTCGCGATTTGTAGCAGTGTACACAATGATCCCTAAAAAGCTTTTTGAAATTGCACAGAGTGGATATATAATTTTCTAACTATAGTAAAGCAAAATAGGCAAATATTAATATAATGTAATAATGTAACAGCACTATATTCGATCACATCATCGCATCGTATTCGAATATAGGCGATAATTGCCGAAGCGCATACTTTTCGTCGGTGGTCTGGAGCTGGCAATCAAGTTTAAGAAAGAGATTTCCACACAAGTGTGACTGTGTTTAGTAAACAAAATAAACTAAAGTACTATTTAAAAAAAATAAGATGAACCTTTTTCTTAAACTCGAAACGCCATGTTTAACTATAAAGGCAGTTCTGTCCTGTCAAACCTTTTAATCCAATGTTCTCATTACTGATTCTTCCTACCATTTCAATCTCGCCTTCAATATTGAAAGGCACTTTTACGGACTCTCTTTTTAGGTTTTGTTGGGAAATATTTCTTTTTTGAATTAAATTGTTTTATTTTATTAATTAGGAGGAACATTGTCAGGTAAGCAAAATTTTACTAAATTAACAGAAATATATCAAAAGAGTTTATATCAAACCCCTAGAATTGATCTTCTTTAAAATGAGATTTGATGCACTTAAAAACTATTGTTGATTAACAAAAGTTGTGCAGGCTAAACATTAGCGTTGTGTAGGCTAGTTTCCTAAACATTTTTTATTAGTCCGTCTTTTAGATTATTCAAAAATACACACGTATTGCTGCATTTTTTCGCAACAAGTGACGTCACACGTAACTTTAATGGGCTATATCTTTGTCATTTTTGGTCTAATTTACAAATAAAAAAATACGTGTCCCTTATTTTTGAATAATCTTACAAACGGACTAAATAGAATGTAATTACTTTGACCCTGGAAACTACCCTATTGCTACAGCTGCATGTTTCGTGTTGCATACAAAAAAAGAATGACAGCACGTTTTACATTGCTCCTAAAATATGCTCTTAGCAGGATTGTAGATTTTTGCGCAACTTTCGTACAGACTTTGTCTTTCTTCCATTTAATTTTAAGTAATATGAATTTATAGTTTCTTTCAAACCAATCACTGTAATATACTAAGCAAGTAAACTCCCCAGGCTTGGGAAGTGGACACATGCCGCGGGCACTACAACAACGTATCGTGTGTGCTGTTCCACGCGAGACACGAACTGATTCTCTCCAATAGTGAGGACAAATTCATCCGCGTCTGGGATATGACCAAGAGGACTTGTCTGCACTCTTTCCGGAGGGAACATGAGAGGTAAGAAGTATACGGGAAGAAATGAAACTAAAACATCATTAATCTCAATCAAGTTTAACTTAACTAAGTAATCTATAGAACTACAAATATTCAGCTTTCACTCGGTTCGTCCCGATCGGCAAATTTCGTTTGTAATCTACCATCGCTGAATCATGTTCGGGTTGATTCTTTGCAATTTGCCGAATTAAGCCGAGCGACGAGTGGTGTAATCTGTACGCGTGTCTTCTATATATTTTCGGTTGACACTAATATGATTGTAGCGACCTATAGACTCTTCTAGTTTACCTTCCTTTTGTTTGACAAAATTAATTTAATAATTCATAAAGAGAAAACTCTTTCATATTTACATAGGCTTTCTCTTTTTTAAAAAAAAGTCTTGCGCCACACTAGGAATATCAATATTATGTACACAAATAGCCAGACCCGAAACAACTACCTGTAGGTCATACAAATATTTGTTTCGTGTGGGGATTGAACCCGCGACACGCAGCGCAGCAGTCGATCGCTCAACCACTGCGCCAACCGTGCCGTCGTGCAGTGCTTTATGCTTGACGATGATATTATATTCACAGATACTGGGTGTTAGCGTCGCACCCTACTTTAAATCTGTTTGCTGCCGGTCACGACGCTGGTATGATCCTGTTCAAGTTGCAGCGAGAGAGACCTGCTTACGCCGTGCACAATAACATGCTCTTCTATATTAAGGATAGGTAAGTTTTTATTTCTGAACTAGCGACACGATCAGGTGCAATTTTCTAATGAAGATAAATAAGATAAGATGGATAGTCGATATTTTTTATTTATTATACACCCATTTTCTTCTTTTTTTTCTTCCTTTTTTCTTTCAATTTTTATTTTTACACAATAACATTGTGGATGGTTAAATTACATTACAAACACGCATTATTAATTTACTGTAGTTATTACTGATTCCATATTTTACGACTACGAAATTCATGTTGCAGCTAAATTATTCAGTCAAGACTGTAAATCGTGGTAACATCCAAAATTAAACAGAACGGTTTGCCAAATGTTACCTGTACAGAAAACAGTATAGCTAACACAGTAGAAAAATCGCTTTTAAATTAACCCAGCCATGTGATGATGATGAACATGAATGGATCCATATAATGTATTTTTTCCTTTTATAGACAACTGCGGAAGTTGGACATGGCGACCAATCGTGACGCACCTGTCATGCAGATCAAGGGAGGCGGCAGGAACCAACCTTATAGGTAAAGTATACCATTATTGGGTTGTCGCATTTCCCTTTCTAGCTCTCACACACACAACTAACACTCTTCCATTACTCGCTATTTCATCAGACACCTACTTTCTTGCCATATCATCTTTCACATTCTCCACGACACGTTCAAATTAGCCAAAGAAAATGAATCCTTGCGACGATCGCTTTTATTAGAATGCAGCCATAACTAATCGATGCAAAGACAAATTTATTGTTTCTATTTAATCTATCTTTACTTCTAAATATTTTTTTCTCTGTTCAGCATGTCACTAAACCACGCGGAATGGTGCGTCCTAGTGAACTGGCGCGTTGGCGACAACAGCTCGTACGAGCTGTACGCGGCGCCGCGCGACGGGGCCGAGGCCCCCGGCGGGGACCCCGCGCGCGGACAGGCCACCACGGCCGTGTGGGTGGCGCGGAACAGGTTCGCGGCGCTGGAGAAGAACAACCAGGTCGGTGCCAGGAGAGGAAGAATAGTACAATTATCATCTTGTTGCCATTCATTCTTGTTCCAACACACTTTCCTCTTCTATTCAAGCGTCACGTAAAATACCAGTTTTTGTTGATTAATGTTTACCAAGTAAATTGAACTTAATCAGCAGATCTTTAAGAGATGCCAGTGTCTATTTTCCATATTTTATCAGCTTATGCGTCAGAAGGAAGAATAATGATGATGAAAGATAAATCCGGAAAACTTATCCATTAATAAATTAATTAAAAAACAAAAAGTTTTACAGAACAGTTTTGAGAAGCATTGCCAAGCACCAAAAAATTTTATTTCAATAATTTCCTTTAATGTATTCAAACTATAAATGCTTATTTATATATTTTGTTCTTTACAGCTGGTCATTAAAAACCTGAAGAATGAAGTATCGAAAAAGATCTCCACCCCGACTTGTGAAGAGATAATGTACGCGGGCACCGGTATGCTGCTACTGAGGGAGGCTGACGCTGTACAGTTACTGGACGTGCAGCAGAAGAGGACAATTGCTTCAGTGAGTCTAAGTGTTTTTTAAAAGAACAGGCACCCAAACGCAGCAAAGGCTCTCTGTTTTGTGCAATTCCTGACCACATGTGCTCCGTTTCTTTAACTCGCATTGTAATCTGAATATAAAATTTTTATTTGACTATGATTGTAATTTTGAAAAACGGCAAGAAACAAATGAATACTTGGTTATCCACGTAATTATCATTGCAAGTATTTCTAAGATGGCGCTATATTTATTCAATGAATTGAAAACTTGTTTTAAAACATCAAGTCACATAAAGCTTTAATATTATGAAAATTTTGTTCTAACTTGGAAAAAATGCTTAAATACATCTGCCAATGCCACTTTGAAGATCGCACTTGTATTTAATGGTCGTGCATTTAATTACATCGTTCAACCTCTTTTTTTTAGGTAAAAATCGCTAAATGCCGCTACGCAATCTGGAACGCGGACATGTCTCTGGTTGCCCTTCTGGGCAAGCACAGCGTCACTCTCTGCACCAAGAAGTTGGAACAGCTGTGCACGGTGACCGAGGGTGCCAGGGTTAAGTCTGGCGCCTTCGACGACTCCACGCCGCAGCCCGTGTTCATATACACCACGGCCAATCATATCAAGTACTGCTGTAAAGATGGGTAAGTCAACTACAGTTAAACCATAACGGGTAGGCGCTTCAGTTATCTTCGTGTGTCAAAATTAGTACGAAAGAGAGAAATTTCGCGCTAGAGAGAAACTTCTCACAGAGGTAAAAGTTTTAACGTTTGTCGAGGCATGCTTTGTAGTAATTCACTATCATTGCGCGTTTATTTATAATATTTTCCCTGTCATTTTATGTATTGCGCAAGAATGGGAATTTCGGAATTTCTAAGAAGTGTTATTGTATCTATATTAATATTAAAAAGCTGAAGCGTTTGTTTGGGTTTAATACGCGCTAATCTCAGGAACTACTGGTTTACATTGAATAAAATATTGTAATGTTGGATAGCTCATTTATCAAGGAATTCTATTAGCTATACATATCACACAGTATCTGAGTAGCGGGTGAAGCAGTGGTTTCTACTTCTAAAAAATTGCTAGTAATTTTATAATCATGAAAATACATCCAAATTACTTCCATGGCTGTAAAACGTCGTCGCATCATCAAGCATTCATGTTTTAAGATATGTGAATAATTCCGAAGCGTATATTTTTTCTAGGAGATCTGTGTATGTTTGAAATTAAACCATCATTCTTTCCCACAGTGACTACGGCATAATCCGAACACTAGACGTCCCTGTCTACGCAGTGAAAGTGCTAGCAACTGAAAATGGCGCCCGCGTCGTGTGTCTCGACCGTGAGTGTCGTCCCAAGGTGCTCAACATTGACCCTACAGAGTACAGGTAGGTTTGTTATCCATCTACAGATAATTGTTCCGGGTCTGGTTGTTTGTGTATGTATATGAATTTAAATGTTTGTAAACGCACCCACGATACAGGAGAAATTGCTAGTGTGGGGCAACGTTTTTAAATTAAACAAAAAAAATCTAACCTACAACATTACATTGAAAACGGCTTAATATCATTTCCGGAGCTGTAAAAAATTCCATTATATTTAATTTACAGATCACATAATAAGATAAAATTGATAAATGATAATTATTTTTAAACACTTTTGCATGTCAATTAAAAACTTTTTTGTAAAAACAAAAACCGACTTCCAAAAAAAGAACTAAAAGTGAAAATAACTTTACTTCCGGATATCGGTTAACAAATAATTTTTTTTCAAGTCTGTCAAAAAATAAAATATTACTTTCTAAACGCAATAAAATCAAAAAATACCCTCAACAGGTTCAAGTTGGCACTGGTGACTCGTCAGTACGACCAAGTGTTGCACATGGTCCGCACCGCCAAACTAGTGGGACAAAGTATCATCGCTTACTTGCAGGAGAAAGGTAATGTTATGACTTTTATAATATTACTAGCTATCTGGGGGTCTAAAAAGACCGGTTTAGCAGAATTATAAAATTATTATAATATGAATCGCTTTAAAACGACACGGTCGTGATGTGGTTGAGCGATCGATTGCTACGCCGCTTGTTGCGGGTTCGATCCCCACACGGAACAAATATTTGTATGACCTATGTCGGGTAGAAATTCCCAGTGTGCAACGTTTTTTTTTTGTAACAAAAACCTAAAATGGCGTCATTATTGCCTCTGCGGGTACGGTAAAATTCGCACAGCGCCATTTATCGGGTCTAAAAGTATTTAATCTTTAAAAGTAGTTTTTTTTTTAATTTCACATTGAATAGCTATACTATAGATTCCATTTTCGTATAACAGGTTACCCAGAAGTAGCTCTACACTTCGTGAAGGACGCTCGCACTCGGCTCTCCCTGGCCCTACAATGTGGCAACATCGACGTGGCGCTGGAAGCCGCCAAGAGTTTGGACGAGCCAGCCGCCTGGGACAAGCTGGCTAACGCGGCCCTGGCTACTGGCAACCATCAGGTAAATTTTTAATAATCACCTCAAAATAAAAACAATATTAGTCGTGATATTCTGAAACCCTGGCGATATAATACAGGGTGGACGTCACTGGAAAATTGCCTGAAAGTTTGACTCGACTTCTAGATTACTTAAAAAAAACATGTTTTTCAGATCGTAGAGATGTGCTACCAACGTACGAAGAACTTCGACAAGCTCTCGTTCCTGTACCTCATCACCGGCAACTTGGACAAGCTGCGCAAGATGATGAAGATCGCGGAGATACGTAAGGACGTGTCGGCGCAGTTCCAGGGTGCCTTGCTGTTAGGAGACACTCGAGAGACTATTAGGCTGCTGAAGAATGCTGGCCAGGTAAGAATAGTTAGTTCAACCTGGAGGAACTGTGCAATGAGACTGTATTTAAAAAAAAAAAAAAACATTTGATTGGACCTGTCCAGTCAGAGCAAGCATTTGTCACTCAAAGAGCTCAACGACATATAATGTATCGTGTGTTAATGGTAAATTAATGAATATCTTTTCATAATCGATTATCGGCCGAATGCTGGGTTACTATCTGGTGTGGCCGGATAACAGATAGTATTATACCCGTTTCATCTCTAGTTCTAACAACTCTTACTTTTTTCATTAGATATCTCTGGCCTACCTAACAGCCATAAACCACAAGCAAACCGAAGAGGCTGAACAGCTGAAGGCCATGCTGGAAGCCGCCAATCTACCTATCCCGGAACCGAATCCCGACGCGCAGCTACTGAGACCACCGCTACCTGTGCACAATATGCAGCCCAACTGGCCTTTGTTGGCAGTTTCAAAGTAAATAACTTCTTCTTTTTATGTCCATCTAACTCATATTGTTCTAAATCAGTATGTAGCCACCTGGAAAGCTCTACTATTTGCTTTGTTTAAATCCTGATAGGTGCAAGTGGTTGTGCAGTATGGGTAGGACAGGTATACAGATATCTTGGCATATCCTGCAAAAGGGCTCCAAAGGGATCTTTTTTTACGGACGAGAAATCATCAGATAACTTCCCCCCCTCTGGGCGGAGCGGGGGGGGGGGGAAGTCAGACTTTTACTGACTAAAATCCACACTAAAATGTTCTTTCTTTTGCCCTTTATGTTTCGGGGCCGCGGTATCTCTTTCGAACAATCCGCAACCCCGGCAGGCGGTAGAACTTATGTTTAAGTAATGTAACAGATGGCAAACCTATTACAATTTACATGTATTAAATGAATTAATACTATGTCAGTAAATGTAGTGTGTTTGTCGCGAAACACACTTGAATTCTTTAAGAACTTAATTTAAAAAAAGTTTGCATGAAATCATAGGCCGATTATTACAAAAGTTGGTATGTTGCGCAGGAGTTTCTTCGAGGTAGCGGGAGGAGCGCGTGCGGGCGGCGCGGCCACCGGCGTCGCGGCCGCCGCCGTCGACGACGTCGAGCCGCTGGAGGCAGCCGGCGCCTGGGGAGACGAGGACGATGTGCTGGAAGACAATAAGGTTAGTGCGCTACAGCTGGCAGGCTTCACAATGCAGGCCACGTGGTTGGCTAGGAAAACTTGCTCCGGTAGACATTCATCATCTCGTGTGGTCTCTCAGATCATGAAAAAGATCAATTTTCTTGAAAAAGAACAAAAATTGGCAAAAAACATGAATTTCTTTTAGAACTGACGGGATCAGCTGATCGGCTTGTATGGTCAATGTAGAAAAACCAGCCAAGTACGAGCTGGATTCGCACAACGAAGCTTCCGTACTAACTTACGACATAAACGGCCATATCTTTTCACTACGTAGATTTTGAGTGTTGATTTTTTCACAGCTCCAAGGGACCACAGACTGGTTATATATATATATGGTTTTAATTTCAACTCGATACTTCCACGTATTCCCGAAATTAAGGGTCTTGACAGACAAACTGACAACAAAACGGGCCTGTTGGTCTAGTGGTTAGTGGCCCTGACTGCTGAGCCGGAGGTCGTGGGTTCGATTCCCACCCAGGACAAACTTTGTGTGATGAGCATGATTGTTTGTTCTGTGTCTGGGTGTGATTTATCTATAATATGTATGTATTTATAAATTATATAAGTATGTATATCAGTTGTCTGGTTACCATAACACAAGCTCCGCTTAGCTTGGGATCAGATAGCCGTGTGTGAGTTGTCCCAAGATATTAAAAAAAAAAAAAAAAAGGCATAAAGATTCCGTTCCTTTTGAGGTACGGAACCTAAAAAGAGTTATGGATTTCTATAAGTTGTTCAGTTGCATAGTGACATAGACACACGAGATGTCTTGCATTTATTATTTATTTATGAAGACAACAGGGGTCCAGTGTGTTAGTAACAAAATTCTTAGCCTATGTTAGTACTTAATAGTAAAGTAAGTAAGTATGATAACACCCTGTATAATTACGTAGTCTAGCTGTCTAAGGATCTTCCTCTATAAGTTCTCATGATAAAAATGTTTGTGTTCAGGTAACTGGTGATGAAGGTGAAGAAGTCATGGAAGACGCCTGTGATGACGGCGGATGGGACGTCGGTGATGAAGACTTGGAACTGCCGGAGGAACTGGCGCCGGTATCTGGTATGTACCTGGATATTTTAGAAGCTTTTCTTTAACTTGCCTTGAGGTCGAATTATGCAAATTAATTTTAAATCAAGTGTTTGAGCTCAAAATTTGCATACACGTTCAATTTGGATGACAATGCATGGTTAGTTAAATGACTTCATTCTAAATCCAATATGGCGGACTCCCAAAGATTGATTAGTTATTTTGCGTGAATGACTAGATGAATGAACGTACGATCTTAGCTCAACTCTGTCCGTCTAGTGACGTCATGAGTGTTCCACGCGCGCCTCAAAGGGATGTCAGCAAAGCAGAGGGGCCTGCCAGGGACACCGCCGCACGGGGTGATATCATCGGGGTGCCAATGCTCAATCATATTGATTGAGCATTAGCTTAGGCTTAGGGAAAGCGAAGGGGCCTGCCAAGGCTGTGGTCTTGCCTTGTTGCCTGCCGGGGTTACGTGTTGTTCGAAAGAGATACCGCGGCCCCGGAACATAAAGGGTTAAAGAAGGAGCGTGGGTGGGTTTAAATCAGTAAAAGTCTGACACTCACCCCCTCTCAGAGAGGAGAAAGTTATTTGATGAATTCCCATCCGCAAAAAAAGGGTACGATCTTTTGCAACCAGTGACTAATCGCAAAACGTATTTTACGAATAATGGTAAACGGCTGTTACAACTACAATTCGACTATGGTATATTATATTATTATTATTATATTCAATAACCCATTGTTTGTCTTCCAGCGGACATCGACGGCGGCGACGAGAACACAGAGTACTTCGTGGCGCCCACGCGGGGAGCTCCCGTGGCGCTGTCGGGCAAACTGAGGACTGCACACGACCATGTCGCTACTGGACAGTTCGAAGTAGCACTCAGGTTAGTATTGCTTATTTTTATCACGTCTTGGTAATATTTAAAATTGTGATAAATAAATGCTACTATTCACTAAAGGACTATCATCATTCATCATTTTCCTGCCCTTGTCCCATTTTATTTGGGGTCTGCTCAACACGTTATCTTCTTCCATTTTCCCCTATCAGACGTCACGGCATCATTTACTCCTTTCTCCTTCATATCATTCCTTACACAATCCATCCATCTTTTCTTTGGCCTTCCTCTCGCTCTCTGTCCTTCAACATTCAGATCCATCACTCTTTTAGTCACATGAGCTTCGTCCCTCCTCATTACATGTCCATACCAAGACAAACGACTTCCTTTCATTTTTCTGTAACATGCGCAACTTTCAGACTTCCTCTAATATACTCATTCCTTACTTTATCCATTCTTGTCACTCCACACATTCATCTCAACATTCTCATCTCCGCTACATGCAATCGTTTTTCATCCACCTTTTTTACAGCCCAGCATTCTGAGCAGCATTCACTAAAGGAATATCTAGACGACAATTTATATCTGTCTCAGAAAACCATACCTTACCTAACCTATTTTGACCATATCTTGCATTTGTTTGATATTAGCATTAACATGACATGTAACCTAATCCTTATATTACTTATGTTATTTTTATTGCTATTGTGAACAGTTGGTTCTACCAATGTATGATATTTTAAAAAACAAAAGAGTTAATTAAAAAAAAAAATTGCCATGTTAATTAAATATATTTGTACGTCTCTGGGCAAAACATAGAGGATCTACCTATATGTCTGTAACATTTCACACGTTGTATCTTGACATAGGTCAAGTTTACAAATAAAGCATTCTTATTCTGATTCTGAAAAACCGGCCAAGAGCGAGTCAGACTCACGCACTGAGGGTTCCGTACAAAATTGCGACATAACCAGCCATATCTTTATACTGCATAGACTTAGAGGGTCGATTTTTTCACAGCACTAAGGGACCACAAGGTTGAGTATATGGTTTTAATTTGGTGATTGGGATTACATGGTGTTAGAACTTAGGCGACGAAAGCCTACCATCATATTGGATATTTAAATTACTAGAGGTTGAAACGTGGTAACAGCTTAGCCAATATTAAAAAAAAATGGGTCTATTAATATACCTATTTCTATTATTTCTAGGCTTAAAAGCGTGATGTTAAGTGTATTTGTGATAATCGTAGATTGCTGAACGAACAAGTAGGCATCGTGAACTTCGAGCCGTACCTGGACACGTTCGTGAGCATGTTCGGTCGCGCTTGGCTCACGTTCGGCGCGCTGACGTCACTCCCGCCGCTCAACGCGCATTTGCACCGGAACTGGAAGGAGGCTAGTGGGAAGGATCTACTGCCTGTCATAAGTGAGTATAAAACGCTTGAAACACTTGAAAATACTTAAATTTTGTTTGTAATGGAATTTGAACTTTGTCGTGTATTACATTGAGTTTATTATTCCGGAACTTTAAATTGACATAGATTTTAAATTCTTTAGTAAAAAATTCCGCTTGATAAGACTTAACTCAAGTAAGCTATAGCCCTTTTTTATGCGTACAACCTTATTCACATGAATTTGTGCATAATAATTCTAAGACTATGTCAATTCTTGATTCCGTGTAGCTTAACTTCATACGAATAAGGTTCAATTTCCAATGAAAACGGTCGTATTCTAATCCCTGTTTCAATATTGTGTTAGCAATGCTTCCAATAATTATTCTTCAATTTAACATTGATTGTACCTGAGGCCTTTCCATCTTTCTTTCATTCAGCTAAAAAACAATGATTATGATAATGTCATCTAGCCGATTTCGGCCACAGCGACTGCATTCGAGGACTTTCTAGTGTGGTTGTCGCGAGTTTTGGTGTACAGCTTTTTATATTCTATGAAGTGGCTAGCATACCCAACTTTGGCCATAAAACTCCGAGCACAAAGCAGAACACCGTTTAAAATGCAGATGATGAGCATTTCTTGTATCAAACAGACATATTTTGTTAACATAAACTCTCCTCTTTCTAGCCACAAAACTGAACGACCTAGTGACCCAGCTACAACAATGCTACCAGCTAACCACGGCCGGCAAGTTCACGGAAGCGGTGGAGCGTCTACAACGCATCACACAGTCCGTGCCGCTGCTACACGTGGACACGAAGCCAGAGCTCACTGAGGCGCAGCAGCTGCTCAACATAGCGAGAGAGTACCTACTGGGGCTGCAGATGGAGACCGCTAGGAAAGGTAAGGGCATCTGGGGTGTCGGGGTTGCGGGTTGTTCGAAACAGATACCGCGGCCCTGGAACGTAAAGGGCAATAGAATGAACATGGGTGGGTTTTTGTTAGTATAAGTCTGACACTCCCCTCCGCTCCTCCCGGACCGGGAGAAGTTATTTGATGAGATCCCAAGTGCAAAAAAGGGTATTAAGGGACGATGTGCTAAGAAAATTCATGTTTAATTTACACTTTTATTAGCATCATCTAAAACTATATCAAAAAAAACTTCGAAATTAAATTTGACCTACCGGGTTTTTCCGATTGAACTGAAATGCATGGTTAGATAAGTTACGTTAATCTAAATCCAATATGGCAGATTCCCAAAGATGGCGGACTACTACGGTATCTCGTACAATATTAATTATATTTAACTACTTCCACAGGTATGCCGAAAAACACATTAGACGAGCAGAAACGTACATGCGAGATGGCAGCTTACTTCACCCACTGCAAGCTGCAACCAGTCCACCAGATCCTGACCCTTAGAACAGCCCTAAACATGTTCTTTAAGCTGAAAAACTACAGAACTGCGGCTTCCTTCGCACGTAGACTACTAGAACTGGGCCCTAGACCCGAGGTCGCACAGCAAGCTAGAAAAATCCTTCAGGCGTGCGAGAAATCGCTCACAGACGAACATCAACTACTTTACGATGAGCATAATCCATTCAATATCTGCGGCATAAGCTACAAGCCCATATACAGAGGAAAACCTGAAGAGAAATGCTCCCTCTGCGGAGCCAGCTTCTTGCCTGAACACAAAGGGAAACTTTGCCCAGTTTGTGGTGTCGCAGAAATAGGCAAAGATGTCATCGGACTCAGAATCTGCCACCTACAGTTCCAGAGATAAATAAACTATGACTTTACCTTATCTAATTATTAATAATGAAATTATTGTGTAAGATTATAGAATAAAGTATTGTATCACGTTTTTTTTTGTAATAATTTATTTCGAAAAACAGCAGAGTATACATAAAACTATTTACAAATTATTTTCTTTCTCAATTTTTCTATACGTCAACCGGCTTGTCTTCTTTCGTTCTGAAATAGAAGAAAGTTTATCATTATGTATAATCAATAATTAAACTTAAACATGTACATATAATTAATTATAATATATATTCTGTCTGAATGAAACAATAATAAATTCATATAAAGCTTTACTTTTTCTTCGCATTTCCCACAAATCAAAAACTATGGTAGAGTTTTCAGGTTTTTAAAGTTAGCCATTTTATAGATATGGCATAGATGAATATTTTTCAGGGTAAATCAGTTTCCAAGGCGTAAATAAAGAGTGAATTTGACTATTATTGAACTATGATGCCTAGTTCTTGAAATATTTACGAAAAAAGCGATGAAGGTTCATTCTGGTGAATTCCTTGAATTGATATTTGGCCCTCATCCTCTCCGCTTATTAAACATGGAATGCAATAAACATTGAAGTATTGAGTATTTTTGCTTCCCTTCGTGGCAGTCCAGTAGGGTTACCATGACATCTTATAGCAGTTCTTATTCCTGTGTGAGGAAGAGATGGTGCTAGACACCCTGTATAGCTCTGTCTCTTTCCCTCACTGGAATAAGTTCTGCTTTAAGACGTCATGGTAGGGTAACAGGTCCTTGTGTCCTTGCGTCAAGTTATAAAGATAAACTCTTACTAACCTATTATTCAGCATATCCTGTATCTCATCGAAGGTCTTGCCTTTCGTCTCCGGCAGCAGCGTGGCAGAGAAAATGAACCCTATGCCACAGCATACGGCTAGGATCCAGAAGGCTGTATAGATGCCGTAGGACGCTGCCACGTCGCGGAAGAATCTGGTTATGCGAAATAATTAAATATAATATACTAGCTTTTGCCTGCGGCTTCGCTCGCGGTAAATTCGGGGTAACACAGTTCCTCTTTCGTGATTTGGAAGTATCTGCTAACTGTAGTTTTTGCCTTTGCGCCTTATTTATTGTAATAGCAATGCTAAGTTTTCCCTTTTTTTCCCTCTTTCTCCCTCATTTCTAACTCTTTTTTTTTTAAATAGCCCATGTCCGTCTCCAGGGTACCAACTATCTCTGTAATCAAATTCATTTAAATCGGTTTAGCCATTTAGGCGTGAAGACGTAACAAACAAACAAACCCACTTTCGCTTTTATAATATTAGTAAGGATTTATTAAAGTGAATTTCACTGTCTCACTCGTCACGAAATCTCAGAAAATATAACTGTTAGGGAGTCCCAAATTTATTACGATATTTTTAATCAACTAGTGGCAGTTTACGAAAGTGTTGTGTTTAGTTCATTCGTCATTTTCTAGCAACACGATACGTTGATCCATGGTTGATCCTGTAATCAAAATTTGAAGCACGGTTTTTTTTTTGCTTCATTTATTTTTCTCATATTTTGGTAAACTGTTATAGCTTATTGAACTTGATCAAGTTCATACAACGTTAAGTTATGATAAGCGACTGTGACACCATGTATTTCTAACGTTTACGTCTTTTAACTATAACCAACGCTTATAAATAAACCCCCTCTGATATACAACTTAACATTAGCAATTATAAGATCTAATCTTCTGACCAGCAAGTTATTACAAACATTAAAAAAAAAATTGAATGAGCATACAAAGTCCACACGAAACCAGCTAGCCAGCACATGAAGGAACAAATTCCTCCGGCGAGGCACTTAGTCTTCACCGGGAACATTTCGGCCACCAGGATCCATGGAACTGGACCCACGCCTGAAATAAATAAAGTGTAATTAGCTTATGACGTATCACTGCTGGAACACACATTTTTCTCTGAGAGGTGGCCTGTGTCCCTGATCTGTGGTTAGAGCCCGTCCGTAGGAATGACTATTTTGCGTGAGAAAGGCTTTGAAGGGTGAAGGCTGAGTATTAAGTTTTAATTAATAAAGTAATATCAATAAGCTATCTATTTGTTATTATTGCAGGAATGTCATTGTAATTCTACTCAATGCACAATTCTACATTTTGGTCCTTCGAGCCGGATGCACAACTTTTTATCATAGTGCCAACTTCGCAGGAAGTCAAAGAATTCCTTCTGAGAACGAAATGACGTGCATAAACAGAAAATTTAATGAACTTACCCAAAGTAAAGAGTATCATGTAGACGATGAGACAGAGCAGCGGCAGGAACGCGATCGATGTGACGTCATACTTGTAGTACGAGTCCATCAGGGCGTATATGCCGATCAAAGTCTGGCAACAATACACAATAAGCTTATGTACACTTTAGTTTTTTTTTTTAAATCTTAATACTATTTAATAATGTTATCTTTTTTTTTATTCATTTAAGTATCTAAAATATTGATGTATGCTGTTTCGACTTCCGTACGTTTTACTCATGGGTTGACCACTGAAAACCAGCGCTGTGCTGTGGGCTCCCATGGCACAGCACCATGCTGAGTGGTGACCTACCTGTCGCAGTCACGACGTGCAAGCTTTTTTATTTTATCCCATGTATCTATCTGTAAATGTTTGTGATGCTTTGAATGTTGAATTTTTTTTTTATTATTATTTTATGTGCTCGTCGTAATTTGCGACAAATAAATGTTTTTTCTTTATTTTCTTTCTTTCTACACCGTCGAGCTTAACCACGAATCGCAACATCGCATAAACACTTAAAACTAAAATATTAATTATGGTTAGAAATACTTAATTTAGGGATGCAAATAAATTATGAAGCAGTTATCGTAGCTGTATCGTAGTAGATAATCAATATTGTCTTTCCTTCCACGGTCTTAATCGTGTGGTTAGTCCGCAATAAGCTGTCGAGACTTTTATGCCGTCCATAAACCTCCGAGGTGGCTTTACATGCCGCCGAGAAATAATTGTGTTACCTCACGACATTTCCTTCATCGAAGCAAGAAATACCTATGTTGCACATGAATCCAAAAAATCGGAGGTTCGTGTTCTTTGGATTCGAACTCGAGACCTAATAACTTGACAGGCCGACGAAAGCTATCACTATTTACACCTCACTTCACCTTACATGGTACACCCCATTTACGATCTTTATTTTTAGATAGACAGTTGAAATTTTCAGACAGATGATGTATTGGGTATGCGCGAGTTCGATCGCACTTGGCTGGATTTTGTTCTTTTGTTTTTAATAATATACATCCCGCCCGAGAGTACAGCTCGTGGCAAAGCGGTCGTGGTGGCACTTACCAAGAATATAGTAAGTCCTAGCGACGTGGTCCACATTAGTAGCTTCCTTCCAAGTCGGTCCACTACCAACGGGGTGATGCAGCTGGTCACCACCTGAATATGTAAGATTATCAAGTTTCGGAAAAATAAAGACCACATTTTGCTTTGGACAAAGTCCCCATAGCTAAAGGACATGGCTAAATGACTGCCCCCAGCATGTATAGGAATCTTACTTTAACTCGTAATATTTAAAAAATCATTCATGAATTATCTAGTGTTTAATAATTTCCTAGAACTTTCGTGAATGTTAAACATAAAAAAAGTATTTTATTTGCTTTTTTGTTTTACATGACAGGGTCAAGCGGAAATAACACTAACTGCAAGCTAGGGAGGGGTCTTTTTGCTTTTGCAGAATGTCAAATGAAACTGCAGGTACTTAAATCGATTTGATAACAGGTTTTTCTGAAACTAAGGGGTTCAATTCGGTGTCCTGTATAGTTGCTTGTTATTATGTTTTCACAGGGTTTTAAAGTGACAATCTACTTTACTCAATTCCACTTTATTCTAATAAAAATAACTGAAAGCTACGGACTGTGCTTCTTCTCTTAATCTTACTACCTATTTTGTGTCGAAAAATATAAACTGAATAGTGGTCGATAAAAACTAATTCTATTTTTTTCTTTCAACCTATTCGATTATTTTATCGATTCTGTTACACTTGAAGTTCAACCCTTCTTTAGAAAAAAACAAACGTCAGATCCACAGAGTACTATATTAAAAAAGGAAGTCAGATCAGATGCTAGTGTATTATCTATGGTCTGATGGATGTCATACATACAACAACAGACAACAGAACAGACGCCGTTTCATATTTAGATAATATTCTTGTAAAAATCACAGAATGAGGAATAAATAAATAAAGACTGGTTGTTCCGGAAGGTTTAGGCATACATTCGTGTAGGATAATGAGTTGAAGTAAAGACAGTTTTCACAGTTAATATATAAATAAGTGGTTGAAATGATGAACCTATGTGAAAATAGGGATTAATATTAACAGACATCCAAACAATTATAGATTTTTGTATCTGAGATACCTAGATATACATTTCCGCTAGGTAAGATACATTATTATGTATCCACGCGGGCGCGAGTGATTTTTGCGTGAATTGTAGAAAGCTCGTAATTACCTCTTTGTAGATACTACGGTACTCACGTACCCGGTACCACTGTGCGAAATCGGGATGTGTCGCTCGCTAGTCAAAAATATCGTAAAACATTGCAGAAATATTCAAACGCCTAGGTCAAAGTTCATTGCAATATGTCATTTGTTTGCAGTTTTTTATACCTATTGACGTAGGAGTTACACGATTTTATTTTCAGGATTGTAAAGATATGAAAAGTTCTTGAAACTTTATTCACATGAAATACTAATATTCAGCTATTCAGAATTACATATTGCAAAGTTCCATGTTTATACATTGCTGGGGCAGTCGTCCATACTTCCATTTAGCCATCTCCTTTGACGAATGAATCGATCGCAATCTGTGCGTCTGACGATATATTGATTGAAGTATAGTACTGGGTCTCAAGGAAGGAATTCATGATAAAGTGCAGTTTTCATTTATCCTATCTTATTTCACCATTCCAGATTATTCATAGCATTAATAAAAAAAAATATTCTATATATTAGCAGTTCATATTGACTAAACCGTTGGACTTCAACCAACAGATTCACCGATTGTGTCAACTCAACACACTTTACTAAGGCTATGTATACCCCATGTTTATAAAGTTGGTTTCAGTGAGGGTTGAATCTCATTCCTCCCCTTTAGAAAGAACGACAGTTTACAAAATCTTGTACTTCACTATGCAATTATAACATCTGGAATGTGACGATACTATTTCCCTAATATGTCCCTAATCTAAATTTCGCTTATGACTCGAAGCCGTAATGGATGCCTATCATGCATCACCCGGCCGTATCCGATAGTCTTTAGGTAGGTACCTACATGAAAACAAAGTATTCACACCTTAAGCATCCAAACTAAAATAATAATTTGTTTAATAATGACGATATCTAAGTATTGCGTCTATTAAGTACCTACATATATTCGTCATTCTAAAACTATGAATAAAACTAATAAATGGTCAATGAGTTATCAAGTGAAACAAATAATATTGTTTACACAAATATTACTGACTATTATCTATTAATATGCACAATACTCTAACTATAACTTCTATTATTTAATTTTCTGATTACATAATTAACATTAGATACACGCCTAGCTATTAAGGACCTTTATATAATCTGGATCATTTTAAACTGTTATCAGTGATTAGTCTAGGTGTATAAACTATAACTAATTGGTTACGTATAAAATAAGTTTTACTTTCGTCTTTTTATCATAATTAATTTTATGCTTCGATTGTGCCTTTCTTATATTATTTAAGGCGATATTATAGAGTATAATAATGATTATGTCGTTCCGCATAATTAATTGTCAGTATTAAACAATGGTTCTTTCGCGTATAATAACATGTATGGTGAAAATCTAGTGCTTGTTTGTTTACTGATAATACATCCGTGTTACGTGACGGTGTAACATAGAAAACGCCGATATTACGATTCGGTGTAACACACGGAATGCTGACTACTTGACACCATTATTGCGTATCGCGACAATTCCCTTGCACGAGGCATCGACGCAGCATTTTCCAAAACGTGGGACCGAACTGCGACACCGTCTTCCACGTCCACGCATTCTTGGTACAACCATCGACCATTTATCACCTAATTCTAGACTTAACAAATAATTGTAATCCTTTTTTCAATAAATTAGTTAAAAGTAATTGGTTTTTTTTGCATCCTCCGGCTTCAGCCTTCGTAATTTGCGTAACATACAAAAGGTAAATAATTAAGTACACCAATTACGCTGGTCACCTGAACTGTATATAGATATCATTTGGGTCAACATTCAATTAAATCTTTCAAGTAAACCATTCGACGCTGCGTGAAATGCTGTGGTGAATAACGAACCGTGTCTTTGACTAAATGAGACATGAAAACCGAACTTACAAAAAATCTCCACAATCAAAAACTTACTGATATTTTGTGCTGTTGCTCTGGGTATCGCCTTAAAAATTGGATATGTCGACACATACAATAATGCATCTATTATCGTGCAACCATTTCCTAAAGGACCATTAAGGAAATCGTTGCACGGTAATAGATACATTATTGTACAGTATTGTGTGTATAGAACAGTCAATTCCTACTTTCTCCATCATATAATTTACCGACACTGGTTGCAGTTGTGCCATTTGATTGGATTTTGACACAACAAGCAGCTTCTACATACTTATCAATATCTTTTTCTGCATCCTTAATAAAATATTATTTCTGAATTTATCCAATGTGAAAGCCTGAAGACCTGGGGGTCATCTTGGATTAGCTTTCACATTGGACCAAGCATCATCGTGCAACTCCTGTAAAACTTCTTGTAATAAGTGTTTAGGAACTACCGTCCTGATCTCCTACCGACCTCTACAGTACTTTCTCATTCATCAGTTCTAATTAAGCCCCATATAATAGAGGCGGACTCTATTGCCACCCTGGCACTAGCCTAGGCTGCTTCTGAGAAATTCCTATGGATTTTTTTAGATTTCAATCTACCACTTTATTTACGCCCACTGAATAACCACTTGAATGGTTTTGGGTTTGATTCTGAATAAGACAAAACATCTTTAGTAAGCTCACCTGTACGACTCCCATGATGATGGTGCCGTCGGAAGGAGACAGGTTGGTGCCCACCTTGGCCAGCAGCTCCTCCATATAGAACAGCAACACGTCGATGCCCGACAACTGCAGTAGCATCGCCAGGAACACGCAAATTCCTACGGTTTGCAACCAAATTTAGTGTCTTGCATATGAAATTTGCGTTTGCAAACAGCTTTTGCCAAAAACTACTGTGATACTAAATCCTGATTTGTTCAAATATCTTGAAAATCACGATGTTCTTAATTTTATGTAACGTTTTAGGTACACAAAATACAGAAGCATTTGCCAATTAAGTTAATCATTAATCTATGGTTTGATTGGAATGAAAAAAAAATTATAACGAACCCGCACCGTGCTACAGTGAAAACAGGATAATTAAGGTGTCAGCTGTCACTTAGCGAATACATGCAGTCTAGTTCCTTACCCAAAGCCTTGACGTTCCCTCTAGTAGCCCAGAGGTCCTGTATCTTCGGCGGTTCCTTGTACTCTCTCGCTACGATCGCCTGTAAGCCTTCCAGTTCAGTTTGAACACCTTCCTTGGTTGTGCCGCGAAGGGATTGGAGAATCTTTGATGCTTCCTCCATTTTCCCTGACGAAATGCAGAAGGTGTATGAGGGGTTTACACTGCCACGAATATTGAGAAATTCCTAAAGAAAATACTAATATCACCGACCAGGGTTTTGAACCCAGAATCACATGCTCAGAGGTAGTGCTTGCGATCATTGAAACTAACAAGTCTTAAAACAGCCCGACACAGTAGCTTTCTGCAGTTCTACGTAACAAACAAACAAACTCACTTTCGCTTTTATAATATTAGTAAGGATTTTAGTGTATTCCCATAATTAAGATATCAAATTAAATGCTTTGCTGAGAATGCTAGAAAGCGTGTTTTTTTAATTATAGTATTTACTTATTTGTAGCTAGCTCTACTTATATGCTAACCACGGGCGGTGGTACTGGAGCCTAAATAATTCTCCTTACCTTTATAAACCAAGTAGAATGGCGTCTCAGGAATGAACCAGGTGCAAGGCAAGTACAGCAGTGACAGGATGCCGCCAGTGGCAGTCAGGCCCCAGTAAGAAGTGAAGGGACCGATGGCGTACGCCAGCAGGAAACCGACGTTGATGAATAGCAGAAAGAACGCGCTTAGAGCGCCGCGGATTTTGTCCTGGTGAAGATGGATATTTTTTAGTGTTTCTCAAAAGAAAAAACGGAAACCCTTGTTCTCCTCGTAATCGCTTTTTTTGAGACGATACCTTTGGATTTTTTAGTTGTAGTGTAGATATCAACCCCCGTACTATTCAATGCATTTATCAGAAGGGTTACCATGACATCTTATAGCAATTCTTATTCCGGTGTGAGAAAGAGATGGTGCTAGACACCCTGTATAGCTCTGTCTCTTTCCCTCAGTGGAATAAGTTCTGTTTTAAGACGTCATGGTATGGCAGCAGCTCAATGTTTTGATTGCGTAACATTGAGTTCAACCAATTAATGTGATTTCAACTCCAAAAAAAAAGTCCGTTATGGGTAGGTTACCGTTGCGGGTTGTTCGAGAAGGAACATGGATGGGTTTTAGAAAGTAAAAATCTGACAATCCCCCCCAGAGCGGGGGAAGTTATTTGTTGATTTCCCATCCGCAAAAAATGGTACATTAGGTACCCAGCAATAATGTTTGCATAGAGTTAAGTACTTAGTTTTAATATACATAATCCATGGTTGACAGTTTCGTGAACAGTTCGAGAATCAAGGATGTTCCTTACCTCAGCAATTTCCCCGATATAAATAGGAACAGTGGCGAACATCATGCCCGTAGCGCATCCCCACATAACCCTGGCTGCGTACAAGGTGGGCAGGTCAGTGGCGACGCCGGCCAGCAGCCATCCCAGTAGTAGCGGGATGTTGGCGCCCATGATTATCCACCGTCGCCCCACGAGCCGGGATAGCGGAACGGTTATTAGAGGACCTGTGGGTTTACGAGAGGTTACATAGTGGTTATCTAAGACTTAAATTGGGGATGGACCATACAGTTTCTTGCTGGTTCTTCTCCATAGGAAACGATCAACCCGAACCGTGCATCTTTTCTCGACGTTTTATAAGTGCCCATGTAAGCCTATGTGAAATTGAAATATTTTGATTTTTGATGGTTGGTCATAACTGGATTTGAGATTCGTGCAGTTGGATTCGAACCGTAACACAAAACTTATGTCGTTTGTGGTGCGGGTGCCGTCTCATCATTGAGAGACCTTCCACAAAGAAGAGTTTTGGCCGCAGGGTGTCGTGAATCACCGATGTTGTAGAAGGATGACGATCTCGCAGCGAAACACGACGCCGTCACTTCGTGTGCAATCGTATTTTGTGTATCTTTATATGGGCCTGATTATAGAAAAATATTTATTTTAATATTAAATGCTTTGGTTACGCTAAGATGCTACAAGTCGTGGTGTTTATTATTGGAAGTTGAACTCAGCAACATTCCTTGATACAAAAATGTACCCCCGACGACTCTCTACGAAACTTGACGCTGTGGCAGTGCTTAGCTCGACGCAGCATTCTTATAGAATAGCACGACTGGACATGGGCCTCCTAAATAGCATGAAACTTAATTCTCATACAGGTGTTACCAGGCACCGATTAATTAATGGACACACTATCTGACATTGAAGAAAACTTGCCGGATTGCTGGATCAGCCCTGTTTCTGCCCCATCGTTGGTTCTTTAGAGAGGATGGACCCTACCCTCACCCTCTTTAATCGAGCTTCATAGAACTAGACAGTAATAACATTTTGAATACAGCAAATAAAAGAGGGTTGGAAAGAACAGCTTCTAAGTACCTATAGTTTTCTCACTTATTCTTTTTTCCGCCGTTGATACCTTGGACCTCTGTTATCCTTACTTCCTTACTAATATTATAAAAGCGAAAGTGAGTTTGTTTGTTTGTTTGTTACCTCTTCACGCTTTAATGGCTACACCGATTTTGATGAATTTTGGTACAGAGATAGTTGGGAACCAGGAGACGGACATAGGCTAACTTTTATTTTAAAAAACTGGGATGTGAGGGAGAAAGAGGGAAGAAAAGAGAAAACTTAGCGTTGCTATTACAAATCAATAAAGCGCAAGGGGAACTGTGTTACCTCGAATTTAACGCGAGCGAAGCCGCGGGCAAAAGCTAGTATTCCATACTTCTGAGGAAATTATCAGACACCGACAAAACTGTGAACCGGTGTGAGTGAATGATAGAATGTGTCAAAGATTGAGTTTCTTTGGTAAGAAAGTAATTAAATTCATTCTTGATAATTAGAGCCCAGCTCATTGAAGAAAAAATGTAGTCATTATATCTACTAGTTACAAACCTAGGAGATCACCCACCACACAGCAGCGAGGCTACCCAGCAGTCGGCAGCTGCAGGGGACAGCCCATTAAAGAGAGAAGGTACTTAGTAATAACTATATTGATTTGACTCGCGAGGTTGTCGATACGTAGGATGTGGACACAGCGATCATTGTGCTATGCCTTGACCAATACCTAAGAAAGTTCTCGTTAGGCTGCTGGATCTTCTTATTGTTGGGTGGTTCCTTTTTCTGGAGCCTTCTTTGCTCCCGATACCGGTGGGCTACTATTTTTGTATTTTAAACACAAATATATATAAGTAACACACGTGTAAAAAAAAAAAACATAAATTATTAGTAACTTACCCAAGAGTCCTCCGAGCACTAGCAGCGAGGCTACCCAGGACTCCTGCTGCAGTGTCGGCACTTGGGGCAGCGGCGAACTGTCGAGCCGCTGCAGCTGTGGAAGCACGGGGGACGTCCAACCCATTGACATTCCCGTACACAGACTCCCGTAGCTTGCTGTTGAGGGAAAGCAATTAGGGTAATTTCATAGTTTTTTGTTGGGAAAATTCTTGCCCACTGCCCGTTTTCACAGCGTATCTTAAAATTTCATTGGAATTTTGATTCTCGGCGCTTAGTTACCCAGTGTAAGTGAAAATGGGCACACTTCTTTCTATCATCAGTTCTCTCTTATAATAATTATTCAAGGTTCCGGACCTCAAAAAGAAATAACGGGATGCTTATAGGATCACTTTGTCGTCTGTCTGTCTGTTTAAAGCTTATAAGTTTTCTGGTCTTATTATCTCTTTTGCATCCGTCACATTGGTGTCATAAATAGAGAGTATAGAGGTAGGCAGTAAATATGATCTTGTTGATCTTTGGTATCATCTTTCTAAAAACTCAAAGGAGTAGTGCAGTTGTGTCACTCTTCTGGCTCAGCGATGACGACGACCGCATAGTGTACCACGCTGTAGAATTAGATGCCGGGAAGAGTGACGGACGGCAGTTTATTCTTGCTTGCTATGTTTATTAACTAAGTAGCCAACTTAGTAGGTAAAGAACACATTAACTGCTCCGTTGGTCTGTCCTGGGTTCCATTCCTGGGTCAGACAAAAGGTGTTACTTAGAACTACACAGTAGTAACCCGGGGTTTTGAAGATTTCGGTAAGACCCCCCCGTACTCCCGTGCCTCATAAAGCACGTTAAGCCATTGGTCCTGCACCAGATCTTTCTCCGGCCGTGTCGGATTGCCGGCCGATCGGAGTATGAGAGTGAGGGAACAGAGAGTACACCTGTGCCTGCGCAAACACGCCTGTATGATATCTCCCGCACCGATGGCTTATTTATTGGGTTGAAATTTGCCGCCGTGGCCGTTTTAAACGGTAAACTATATGTATAGTATCTACAGATTACAGTTTTATGGTTATTAATTACCTACGTTAAGCGACTATTTAACTATGAAATTCTTTAATTTAAAATTTAATCTGCAACCTGGCCAGGCTAGTTAATATTTCTAGTTTCCATAATAATCTAATGCTTAGATCTCAATGCATTTAGTAACTAGAGTTATATAGGTACTACTACTTCCTACTTATAACTTGCACTGTCACGAACGCAAAGAGTTAGAGGTTGTCAACTTATTTCATTGCGAAATAAGATGGATGGTGAATAAAATAAGTGGGAATGTTTTCTTCGATTTTTATTGTGAACGAGGTATTCTGTATTCAAAGTAAGACACTTCAACAGGTAGGAATGACTGGATATTGCATCAGAGAATAATTTATTCAATGGATATAGTGGTAGCTAAATATAAAAAGTAAAAAAATAGTGTTAAAGAATCAATCATGAAATATTATGATTAAAAAGAGTGTCCATGGAGTTCCTTGCCCATGCTTCTCCATAGATATCAACTTTGGAATAGGCAACTACAGTACTATGTCTTGTGACTGGGACTGTATCAGCATCTGTTTAGTTTCTATGACACTCAAAAGTACCTGTAATGGTCTAATCGCCGGGCCTGTGGACGGTGAGCAATGGGTAGCTCACCGTCCGTCCGTCGACAGGCCGTGTCGACGGCGCGTTAAAAGAGATGTCAGCAAAGCAGAGGGGCTTGCCAGAGCCTCCGCCTGCCGGGGTTGCGCGTTGTTCGAAAGAGATACCGCGGCCCCGGAACGTAAAGGCAATAGAAAGAATATGGGTGGGTTTTAATCAGTAAAAGTCTGACACTCCCCCCCGCTCCGCCCAGAGCGGGGGAAGTTATTTGATTTCCCACCCCAAAAAAAACATGGTCTAATCGAAATAAATGCTTTGAGTTTTTGAGTTTCATGTTTACTAACAGGGGTCTGTCAGTCTGTCTATCGTATAACCCAGTATTAACTGGGACATGGAAAGTCAGACAGGCAGTCGCTCCAAGGGAAATATTGGTATTCAGCTGCATTCGGTTAGACTGGAAGCCCCCAATATAGTTAGAAGAGGCTAGGTAGTGTTGTTATGCCTACTGACAATTTTTAGGTGACCTCAGTATTTGCCAATTGTTAAGTGTTTGAGATATTTGATCATCAAAATCTTCTTGCCCTTGTCCCATTTCTTCTTATTGTTTGGTTTTTGATATTTGTTTAGTGATTTTTGTGTCGTTTGATCTTTTATTTAAAAAATAGTCTTCAAAATTACTTCACCCGCTCTGGGCGTACCGAGAGGGTGCGTCAGACTAAAGCCCGTTCATATACCTTCTTTTGCCCTTTGTGTTCCGCGGCTGCGGTATCTCTTTCGAATAACCCGCAACCCCGGATGTTTTGATCTTTGCGGTCTTATGTTTGAGAACCACTGATTAATTCTAATAGAATAATAGGTAGCTATTAACTTTATAATCATTATTTACAAGGTCACGGTGTGCGTGTACCTACTTGTAGCTTATGTTTAATACAACTATGTATTGCCATGTATTGTCAACCGTATTGTGTACCTACATTATTAACCTCATAATAAAATATAGTTTTATTTTATTTCTACGTCGTATAGTGTGATTTTAATTAAATGTTGTGTTAAGACGCATTCATAGATACCGAAGCTCGAATTAACTTTTTAAAGCTTTTTTTTTTGAAAGCTTTGTTTTTCCCGATTATGTTGAGGTTGGCTTCCAGTCTAACCACATGAAGCTGAATACCCATGTAGCGACTACTTATCTGACCTCCGCCACCCAGTTAGTACTGGGTATTACGAAACCCTTTGTTTAGACTGGTAGTCAGAATTGTGTCGTGTGGCGTGTCTATCTATTTTTTTCAGAATCCAGCAAAAACATTGTTTAACTCAATTGTTTCTTTTTTTCGACCTTTCATTTTTTCTAGTACGCGAAGACTTAGGCCTATAATATGACCTAGGCTTATGCTAAGATGCCTGTCCCCGTAATCTTAGGTCCGCATTCAGCAGCTGTTGTTGCAGACTCTATGTTGGAATAATTGTTTAATAACAGCATAAGTTAGCATAGTATTTATCTAATTACCTAGATATTGGTCTTTATATTGTATACCATCAAATACCAAGTTATTGATATCACATATCATCAAGCCTGTTATACACAAACAGTAGAAAATTTGACGGCACGGCTGGCGCAGTGGCTGAGAGATCGACTGCTGCGCTGCGTGTCGCGGGTTCGATTCCCGCACGGAACAAATATTTGTATGGCCTACAGATAGTTTTTCCGTGTAAGTCAGTTTAAATGTTTGTAAACGCACCCACGATGTAAGAAATTCCTAGTGTGGGCTACGTTTTTTTAAAAAGAAGAAAGAAGAAGAATCTTTTACAATCATATCCTAACTGCTAATTGGTACTGTATTTTTACTGCGTTAACAGTACAGCTTCTATTGTGTAACTTGCAGGACAGACAATACTTTAGACTGCTATTCTTATGAATGAATAATTATGTGACTATAAATACTTATAAACATATAAAACCATTTATGTATTTGAAAGTCAGATAGCAACGTATCATCATCTGCCTAGCCTTTTCCCAACTATGTTGGGGTCGACTTCCAGACTAACCGGATGCAGCTGAATAGCAGTATTTTACAAGCAGCGACTGCCTATGTGACCTCCACAACCCAGTTAGTACTGGATATTACGATACCACTTGGTAAGACTGGTTGTCAGACTTTCGAAACACTGACTACCTGTAACGACTGTCAAATATCTACAAATGACAGCCGGGACCAATGGCTTATCGTGCTTTCCGAGGCACGAATTAAACTCGGTATGTAACGGGTGATCACCCATCCACAGACCAAACTAGGCAAGCGCAGCATAACTTAGAGATCGACCCGAGCGGCTGCTATTATTTAGCCACGAGCTCCTCAGATAGCAACGTATATAGTAAGGAATTAAAGATACGTTAACCTAACCAGGAATCCTTTGATGCCCTTTTACATTTTAGTTTCTTTAATCGTTTTTCATTTAGATATTGCGTTTTTATTTAATTCAAAACTTACCTAACGATGCTGCTAAGTATTGGCGCCATTTTATTTTTAAATGCTCTTTCAAATTATCAAACATGCTACACCAAAATTTTCAAATAAGGAACTACCACTCTATCCCTTCCGGGATATAGCAAAGACAATAATCACTTTTAAATCACCACCAGAGACAATTGTTTTGTAAAATAATAGGCAAAGACGTCTTAACAGTCAGCCATATCGATTAAATGTGGTGTACTATCGATTACTCAACGTGCAAATTCCCTTCACATTTTTTCTCTAAGTTAATAAAAAAATATCCGCGAAGTTAATTGTCTTTTTAATTCAGTGATAGTGAGATTGTGATTGTTTTCGTAAGGTCAAGATGAAGGTCGATCTTCTTGAAAGGAGTGACATTGTTTTAGAAAGTATGTTGTCAGCCTTTGAATTTGAATTAAAACCAGCTGCGCCCTTCGGTTTCTTCTGTGTAGACCGGGATAGTAGTAGCTTATGTGTTTATCCAGGGTAGAAGCTTTCTACATACCAAACATCTGCTACACCGTTTGAGCGTGAAGGAATAACAAACAAACACACACATAATATTAAACTTTTGCCTTTATAATATTCTAGCGATCCACCCAGCTTCGCACTAGTATAATGAAGATACTAATTCTATAAGTACCTACATATAAACCTTCCCCTTGAATCCTTACTAATATTATAAAAGCGAAAGTGAGCTTGTTTGTTTTTTACCTCTTCACGCTTTAAAGGCTAAACCGATTTTGATGAATTTTGGTACAGAGATAGTTGGGAACCAGGACACGGACATAGGCTAGATATTTATTTATTTATTATTTATATGAGGGAGAACGAGGGAAGAAAAGGGAAAACTTAGCGTTGCTATTACAAATCAATAAGGCGCAAGAGCAAAAACTGCAGGTAGCAGGTACTGTATTATACCGAATTTAACGCGAACGAAGCCGCGGGCAAAAGCTACTCACTCTATATATAAAAAAACACCTCAAAATCCGTTGCGTAGTTTTAAAAATCTAAGCAAAGACATTTAGGGACAGACAGATAGATAGATAGAATATTCTTTATTATGTACACCATACATATTACAAGAATAACGGTATACAACTTATAAATAGGGTGACACAATGAGCGGTCTTATCGTAAAAGCGATCTTTTCAAGAAAACCTTTGGATGGATTTAAAGGAGGAGTAAGTACTGCCAGCGAGAAGCGACTTTTTATAGGTACCATGTGGTGAAGGTTGATAGCGTTTTGTTAAATTATTACCTAATTCTTTATGTTTTTCTCTGCATTAATAATTATAATCGAGCCATTTTTATTTAAAATGGGGCCGGCGCGCGGCGGCCTGCAGTTGTTAACTATTTCGTCAATAAGTTTTTGTAAATTAGTGCTGCTTTTGGTATACTTACATATTTTCCTTTTTTAACTGAATATTTATCTTCTTTCCTTTATTAATTAATATGTTTTTTTTTTTATCAGCAAAAGCATTCCTTTATTCCTACGTTTCACTTGTTTAATAAGGACCTCTTTAATCATTTTAATGAACTACAATATTTATTCAATTAAAGAAAATGAGAGTAAAAATCAAAATGAGTAAGTAAATGGCTTTACAAAAATATACCATAGGTATCTACTAATCTCAAGATTGCCGTTTAGTTAATCGTCTCAATTCCCTAATAAGCATAACAATAGGAAACTTAATCAACGTTAACAAAAAATAAACAAAAACAATTATAGAAATCACTAGACCTTATCTATTGGCATAGTATCACAAGACCAAGTCATGGTAAACTTAACTTTAATTCTGGACTATAGAGTTTAATTTAGATGGAGGGGATTATGAAGGATGTATTATAATATACTACTCCTACACTCTAGGTATATCAAGGATAATTTGATGTAGTACCTACGTAAGTAAGTAATAGAAGAATTAGAATCTACTTTTAGAATGGAAAGGATTGTTTTTTATAGAAAATCACAAGAAAAAAACATCGATAATTGATATAAAAAGCATAATTTAATTGGTCTGTCGGGGAAGACAAGTCCTTGGGAGAAAGGCATACAGGAGATTTACCTCTACAGGGTGAAATTTTGTAATGCCACCTGAAGGGCAAGTACTCTTAATACTTTAGATAGAAAATTTTACTCAAAGAAAACATTCCTTTGTTTTTGAAAAGAAAGAAAACGGCATTCAAAGATTTTAAAAATTTCGTAATCGAACCGACTAAAATCTATAAAAGTTGCATCCTGTACTTTTATTGCATCGATCGTTAGGGTCAATAAGGATGAGATCTCTTTAACAAACTTCATAAATTAAATGAAAGGCGCCCGACGCCCAGGGCGTCTCCCGCAGTGGCTGGGTTGGTTTGAGATTTTGGTACTACTTACTACTACTATAAGAGTGATAGAAATAACAGAGGTCTCTTAATGCAGTGTAATATTGTGATCTAATAACTAACTTCATCTATTACTGTAAACGGAATTAATGCAAACAAACTAGTTTTCTGAATTATGTTTATTAAATCAGAATAATTAAGTCACGATCGTGATTAATTAGGCAGTGGGTTTTTAGTGATGCTGATTTAAAGCTAATCGATGAAACAAAACCTAGACTTCTAGCCGTTTTTTGCCGAGTGTTGACCTAATATTTACAACTTATTTGAAGGCTTTATACTTAGACCAAGGGTTATTCAGGATTAGAAAGCTGGAGCATAAATACACAAGCGTGCCCTCCTCGCCGAGAAACTTATTTTACCTACATTTTTCTCACATATTTGTGTCGTCGGCGTTTGCTTACTTGTTAAATACATATAGCAGGTCTCATATTGTTTTGCTTCATAGATTGCGCTCAGGGGCCTAAGTCTGCTATTACAATGGTGTCAGAATGGTCGATCACTGATCGCATAATGGTTGATTTTGACAAGTTTGGTAATCTACTAATTTAATGTCGTCATTATGACATTCCACTGGTCAGTCACTGACAGTCCATTGAAAGAAATTGCTTAGAATGGTAATCTCGTACATAATGACAAACGAATGACTGACGCATACGGTAATCTGCTAAAATTTTGACAGTTCCTTTGATCAGTGATCTACCATTACAACGTCATTGTGCAGTCATTGCTTTTAGTAGCTCGGTTTGACAAAAAGTGTTTGCTATCCATCGTGTTTGTGGAGTATTGATTGGAGAAATATGTTCACTACGAGCTAAAGAATATTTATTAAAGTTAATCATGCCCAATAAAGTGGATTTACATGTCCGAAAACTACATTTTTCATGATTTTTAGCGTCGACCTACACTGCCATCAAAATTGCGATGATCGTAATTTACGGTCTTGGACTTTACAAGCGTTAATTAAGAAACTTGCTCAATAACTTAAGAACTTCTAATGACGTTTACATAAGAGTTTTTAATTCTATTATCTTAATTCGGTTATTGTATTCTGGCTTGGGGAGGATCGGCTAAAACTAGGTTCCTTGAGTTGGAGCGTGCACAAAGGGCAGTACTCAAGGTTATGTTGCAAAAGCCCTTTCGCTATCCCACTCATCAGCTTTACACCGAGCTCAAACTTTTGACAGTTAGGCAACTATTTGTTCTCAGAACCACACTCTGGAAGCACAACCAGGTACCACTACCAGACTCAAATAAGCGTGGTCAAAGAATACTTTGCCCAACCCCTAGTCATAGAACTACGTTTGCCAGAAGACAGCTCTACGTGTTGAGCTCTCTTGTGTACCGAAATTTTAATAAGGCTGCACAAATAGCAAGGTTAAGCAAACACGGGGTAAAAGATAAGCTGAAGAGTATGCTGTTTCTCCTGGACTACAATCAAAGAGAGGCACTTCTAATGCCTCTGACATAGTATTACTAATTTCTTAATACATCGGGAGACACCAAGCTTGCACCACCCCAAACATAGTCTCACACTCGACACCACCACAGTCACATGCTCAGGCTTCTCATATCACACTCACACAACACAAAACACACGATACCCAGTCACACACACACACCCACTCGACACACATAACACACACATTACCCAGTCACACCGACAAAACCAATCATACAGTCATTTTACTTTTAATTTAATTTCTCCCTTAATTGTTTTACTCTTTTTTATATTATTTTCTATTTTCCATTAAATAAGCAAGAAAAGTTCTTTTGTATGATATCAGCTTACTAGCCATTAATTTTAATTTCTAAAAGGGTTTAAAGTATCCAAGTGGCAGTAGAACACTGTCTCCTAAGTCACAGGTGTTCCTAGTTTAGGAGGCAGGGTTTCATGTCTTGTACACCTACAATCATTGTTAACCACAGCTAGACATTAAGCATATTGTAAAGACTTGTTTTCAATAAACTATTATTATTAATTGATGCACACCCATATTATTTTTTAACCAGAAAATACAATATTTATAAAAATAATGAGGAGGTTGTATGACTTAAATATTCGACCCCTTTCGGGGCCAGTATAGTACCGAGCCAGCGGAGGTTTGAATGTCAAGTACCTACCTGAAGGGGTCCGTATATAAAATGTACTCTGTGGTCCGTACTGAACTATACGGTTAACGTTAGTTGCTTACTGACGTTAATATCACATTTGACTGTGACAGCTAAAACATTATTGAGTTGTTTTACAAAAATTGTGTTACACATAAAGAGGGATGCCAAGCCACTATAGTGACTTAAGGCCCTGAGTGCCCACAAGCAACATTGAATGTTAATATTAGTATGCCCCCCAAATAATATATTGATAAAAGATATACTATTTAAATATTACAGATAGTTGAAAATAAAACAATAATAATATATTAATAGAAAACATTTAATTCATCATAAACTAAAACATTGTCAAAATTGAGTATCACACAGACAGGCTGCAAAAAAAAATTATATAATGTTAGCCTTTTAACATTTCAGAGCAATCTTACTGCATTCAATAGGATTCTAAAAATAGTATAGTTTGTTATTTTAACATGGTTGTGGTGCAATTTGATATGCAATCAGATTCCTTATTTGGTTTACCATTGTGGTGTATCAATGTTCAGCAAATATGACCTTTGCCTTAAAAGAGAGGTGCCACAGCTAATAGAGATATGAATGTGGATAACAATAACAAAATGTGGACTGTTGAGTGTTGACTTGTTGCCTGACTGATTTTATTCCATGCTTTGGTCCAACATACATGGCACACCAAACTATCACTGTCTTGTAACTGACTGGAAAAGAAAAAACAATATTATGTGAGTATTTATTTGCAAGCATGTATGAATAGGTCCCTTATTTTGAATCATATTTGCATTTATCATTACAGTTGTAAAACTTATTATAGTTACCTGTTGATGTCCAACCCATGTTTTTCGAGAGATCGAACTTCGACGATTTCCAAAAGGTGTCTTCGCAATCTTGATATGTTAAAAATTACAATTTATTTACACAGCGTACATATTATCCACTTGCAACAGTTCACAGTGAAGAACTCGAATATGACATCAAATCTATGTTATCGTGGGAGTTGTCATTATCAGCAAGAGCGGAATCCATATTCAAGCCGTGGTCGTAAGGTATAGGAGAATCACCAGAGTCAGTATTCATGGTCAAAAACGTCGATTTTAATAGAAAACGAAGCGAATCACTATTACAAAGTTATGAAATGTTATGAAATGACATTTCTAATATTGTCAACTGACAAGTTTCAGTGTCACAAACATAAAATAAATGTTGAAGATCATTTAAAAAATCATCATTTTATATTTTTTAAGTTGATTACAAATCTAAACGTGTTAACATAAAATGCATCGGGACAGGAAAAATACATATAAATAAAATCTGGCTTGAATAAACGTTTAAATGTGGTAGTAGTTTTTCGAAAATCATTTCTACTAACGGGTTTTATAATAATGGCAATACTACAATGTCATTCTACTACCATTCCATTACGAGACCACTGGCCGACCAATGATCGACCATTGTAATTTAGCAGATTACGAACTTTTAGCAAAATGACAGTGGAATCGTGTTGGAATGACTAAGTTATATAAAATAGCAGACTTGGGGCCCCTGGTCACTTTCCATCCCGGAAGTTTGGATTTTTAATGAAGAAAGTAAATTCTCCTAACTGTGAAACGTGTGGAACGGTTGAAGATGTTCATCATATACTTTTAGAGTGTCCTAAGAAAAAGAAAGAACGAGAAACACTGTGGAGTAAATTAAAATTAAAAGAATATGATATTGGTTCATATGTTCAAATTTTAGCACAACCCTCACTGGAAATAGCAATTCTCCTTGCTGATTTGTTTAGTGTAGATTAATAGATTAGTTGTATCATAAGTGTGTAGTTTAGTTAAAAATTTAGTTTAAGTTATGATGAGGCTGACTTGCCTTTGAGGATAAAAGCCTCAAATCAAATAAAAGAATAAAAAAAAAAAAATACATGTAGGTACCCATATGTGACAATGGCTCTCAAAAGGTTTCTATTGTGGTTGTGGGCACAGTCAGTGCATTCGCTAGGTAAATGGGTAGAGGACACAAGGACCCCTTTGAGTTGACATAGGTACATTAATTGCTAAATGTTTTGAACGGCCATACCTCAGAAAATCACTTGCTGCTGGTAGTGTTAAAATTCTAATATGTAGGTAATATGTGAGGAATGTAGTCGCTCATAATTATTTAATTACTCATATTGCCAATCAAGAATGATTATTAGAACAATCACGAATAATTACTAATAGGTATAACAATAAATATCGATAAAACCTTAATAGTTCAAGAGTGTCCCATCACTAAACGCGATTTATAACCGAGCTCAACTATAATTTGCACCTGGACATGATTTATGCAAATTGAACAGCATTGTAACAGTCATTTAAATAAAGCCGTTAAGGGCATCGTTAAGGTTCTTAAAATATCTGTTACAATTAAAAATTTAATCCTGCTTCATTCCTCTACTTGAAAATATAAGGAAGGTGCTTCTTCATACCTAAGTACTTAGTACCTTTTGGAACGAAGTTTCTTAACGCGCGTTACGAAAGGGGGCTACACGGAAAAAATAAGACTAAAAGTTGTAACGACACTTTTTGCTATAGTTGTAATCCGTGCGGTGTGCGCGTGTTTTTCTGTCTCCCTCTCTCTCTCTCTCATAGACAGCAAGCCATTTATTTTCGTTTCGTCTTTCTATTTCGCATTGAACAGTGTGGTGTCGCGATGATTATTTTTGTTTGGTGTATACAGGTTTTTTGTATATAATAAATAATAACTTCGTTCCATCCGAGCGTCCCTTGACACCTCTCAAGTTTTTTTTTGTACATGCATCGCACCCATCGCCGTCTTAAATTAATTGGAGGTCCTGGGCGCTGGAGAATAAGGGGCCCTTGAATGATGAAAGAGCGAGAGAAACGAGCTCGATTTTATTTTGCAGTTATAAGGTTTTCTTGTAACAGTTCAGATTTAAATCTGACCACCAGATGATCCTCCAGACCGACATTCACTTACGTGCTAGCTGCGGTGCCCAATTGCGCGAAATCATTAATCAATGGCATAAAACTTTCAGTCAAGTCATCATGTGTAATATTTTTCAGTGTTTTATTTTATTTGAGGGAATTGCAAAATCCTATAAAAAAGAGGGAATTGGAAGTAGGCACGAGGAATGCAAACTGAGCTCGAAATTTTTAGTATCCTGTCTGGGATAAATTACTACTCATTTACTGGAACTTGCCAACCCCCCCCCCCCCCCCCCCGTAATGAAGGGACCCTGGGCACGTGCCCAATGAAAAATATAATTTGACTTAAAAAATAATGCATTTTGGCTTACAGGGGGAAATATAAATAATTTAGAAGTATTTAAAAAAAATACCGTAATACAAATCGTTAATACCAAGCAACCCAAAGTTATTAATCATTGACAGAATTAAAGTTTTACCAAACATTAATTTGTCAACGTTCCAAGTTATAGAGTCCAGATGAAAAAAAAAATGGCACAAATATTTATTTCAGCTGAAGGACGACAAAGCCGGGTGACAATGTAAACTGAGCCCAATTAGCCGTTGTCTGTCGAGCCTGCTACGCGCGAAGTTCTCGCGAAAGCCGCCATTTTGGATACTGACTTTTTTCAACATTGTTTTTCAGTGACGTTCAGTGTTTGTGGTTTAATTCGCTTGAGTTTTTATTTTCATTACATTAATTTTCAGTTTTGATTATGTGTTGTTTGTATTGTGTTAATTAAGTGATTATAAGGTTAAAATTTTAATTACACAAGATAATGTAAGCCCTGCCGGGGGGGGGGGGGGTCATTGTGACGATCGCCCGGAGGACACGGTGGAGCACACGGTCTGCCCAGCTTGGGCGGAGCACCGCCGTGCCCTCTTGGAGGCGATCGGCGGCGGCGATCTCTCGCGTCCGGCCCTGGTTCAGGCCATGGTCCGGAGCGAGAGGGAATGGGAAGCGGTCACCACCTTCTGCGAAGCAGTAATGCTAGCAAAGGAGGTGGCCGGGCGTTTGAGGGAGAGAACATCTACCCAAACATACACATAACAACACACATGAACATGGGTGGGTTTTACTCAGTACAAGTCTGACATGCCCCCCCGCTCCGCCCAGAGCGGGGGAAGTCATTAGATGATTTCCCATCCGAAAAAACAAAAAGCCCTGCCGGGGTGTTGCGGGTTGTTCGAAAGAGATACCGCGGCCCCAGAACGTAAAGGGCAATGGAAGGAACATGGGTGGGTTTTAGTCAGTACAAATCTGACACTCCCCCCGCTCCGTCCAGAGCGGGGAAGTTATTTGATGATATCCCACCCCATAAAAAAAGCCCTGCCGGGGATGCGGGTTGTTCGAAAGAAATACCGCGCCCCCGGAACATAAAGGTCAAAAGAAGGAACATGGGTTTAGTCAGTAAAAGTCTGACACTCCCCCCGTTCCGCCCAGAGCGGAGAAAGTTATTTGATGATTTCCTATCCGTATAAAAAATCCAGGAAAACTTAGCTAATAAAACACAAACAGCGCCATCTATTCTGGTATAGTTGAATGAATACGTTCGCAATACTTTGAAGGCTATGGTAGATTCGGTAGTCGCCAGTCTCCGCTTCATTGATCGCTATATACATAGTTATGTCACTATTGCCCCCGTTTGCTACCGATAGTTTACAGATGTCGCTACGAACGTTAAATATTGTTTTCATAGACTTTCAAAAGACAAAACTTCTTTAATTACTTGCGATTGCTTTTAATTGCTGGTTGCTCAATGGACCGGGGTAAGATAAATTATGATACATCGCTACCGATTTACTCAGGTAATCAATTAGTGCTTAGGTATTCTATTCTACAGGAACAATAACCTTTGTTGTATACATAACATCACGTTTGTTAACCCGGAAGGGTTAGGTAGAGATGTACCACTGGGGCTACTGGTACACGCACGTATTACCAGTTTTATGTAAAAAGGGGCGAGCCTATTGCCAACAACTGGGCACAAATCTAGACTCCATTTCTACTGAGAAATTTCTGATGGAAAAACCCAATAACACTCTCCCCGCCCCGGCAATTGAACCCAGGACCTCGCGCCCACTCGAGTTCGGTAGTTCTTGTTATTAGTATGCTAATATCCAGCGTTCAAAACTATTCAGTTCTTGTCTCACTTTATAAATTAAATTATTACCCAACTAGTTGGCGACCGCGGCTTTGCCCGCGTGATATCGAAAAAAAGTATCCTATGTGTTATTCCAGACCATAATCTGCCTCATATATCTCATAATCTACCTCTGTGCCAAATTGCATCAAGATCCGTTCACCTGGACTTTTTGTTGACTTTTTTAAGGTGTACAATACTGGAGTACCTACATTAGCCAGCGTTTGCAATGTAAGCATACATTAAGCAACATAGCAACAGACAGACAGCGATAGCGACTTTCTTTTATACTATGTAGTGAAGCGTCATGCAAAATATACCATAAATAAAAAGATTAATCAACGCTTCCATTTCACAAGCATAGACAAAACTTCAATCTTTTCAATCAAATCGAAAGGATCACAAACGTTCTCAATCAAACGCTGTAACGATTTCCGGAGTGTCTATGGCTATTTTTATTTTTTTTGCCACCTCCTGCAAACGATCTCTTCTTCCTAGTTTTGTTTTGTATTGGCAAATCCGTATGTTTTAGAAAAAAAAACTGAACGCGGTGTTGTGAAAGCACTCACTAATTGATGGCCCGGAGTTTGGATTCGATGCGGTGTGCTCGTGTAAAGGCATCGGATTAAAAAAAGGGCTAGGGGTGCACCGAATGCAATTTATACGATGATAACGTAGTTGTGGTGATTTTTGAGATATTGTGTTCAAAATTATGGCGTTTTCTAACTGGGGAAGGCTTATGTCTAGTGGTAGAAATGATGATGATTGATACAAATCTTCCACGACACAAACCCTTGGATATGTGGGAAGCGTTTATATGAAGTACCTACCGTAAGTCATCTGTGGTATGCATGGCTATCAATATAAGAACCTTATCAAAATCATAAATGAAAGTATCTTTTCTTTGGGTTAATTCTAATGATAGGTTGGACATTACTTTTAGGTTGGCTATAAAATCCTAAATATTTGCACTTTTATTAACTTGCAAAAATATCTCGGTTCGAAATAGGAAAAGTAAATTACAGCACAATTTTAAAAATTAACCTGAACGGCTGAAAGTCAGTTTAAGTAATTTAATCCAAATACATAGGCATCTACAATCTAAAAAAAAACGAATTATCGAATGAAAAATCTGATACTTCGTTCCATCCGTCCTGAACACAAATCGATTCGTTTTCACAACAATCGCGCATCTCTAGAAAAAGTCGATGTTTCGAATCGATTTTCACGGTTGTCACCCGTCGATCTCTCGCCTGTTCACAGATGGCACTGCTTGGGAAAGAATCGAGTTGAATCGATCAATGACGCTCCCTGATTAGCTGGATGATAATTTAAACATGTGGCAAGATTGAGTCAATTTAAATCTATAATTGTGTTTTAATTAGATTTCGACGGCTGTAACATGTGTAAACATGAAGTTATTTGGGGAACGTGTTGTTGGTAGATGATTTCCTAAAATGGTTCATGATGTTATAAGGACAGTTTTATGAAATGCCCTATGTTAAATTAAGGACTAAATATCGTTTGGTTGGTGAAGAAAGTATTTAATAACTTTGCGTATCAATATTCTTTTCATTTTGATGGATGTAAAGAAGACAATGGCGATTGAACTTGGATAACTTACCAATTAGATATTCCCAAATGGTTGGGCAACCTTAACTAATGTCTAGCTCAGAATTGCAAAATTTAGACGCCCGAGTCCCATTTGGTTCGACAACCGTTTCATGCAGTTTACATTCTATAGATTTCAGTTGACCTTTCACAAAATTACAAATAAAAAAACTTTGTTTGAAAGACTAATAATCTATTTCAAAACCCAACCATTAATTCTTTAATCCCATTTAAAAAATAGCTTTTTGATGTCCGGAAAACGAGACTGTCGACGTGTCGACACAGAAATTTTTCAATGTCTCTAAGAAGCACGAAAACTAATCGTAGGTTCGTAATCAGTTAACCATGACACCTAATTTGTGTTCAATTTGAAATCTTAATAAGCCGTCAAAGCGTTCCAGAAATAGTTGACTAACTAATTATGTTCCGTTATAAGGGAGGCGGGCGACAATTGACAAATGTGTTTTGTGCGGTGCGATACATACAATTAGTCGAGGAATGCATCTGAACGCATCCGTACCCGTTGACAGTTGACTTACGACAAACTTTTTGGCGGGAAAATAAACTTTTTGCACGTACGTTTTAGAGGTTATTTTCCATTAGTGATTACCTTCAAATTGAGTGTTTGCTTTCCGAGGGGGGCCTATTTGGAGAGTCTTTGTCTTTTAGGGTGACTATAAATCATTTGGCCCGTGACGCGTCTGGTTGGGTGTATGTGACAAATTACCTTCGCGATCTAGTGACGAGCTTGTGATAACTATTTCGGAATAATATGAATAGATTAATTATATCCATTATGTGTTCAAACTTTATGAAGCGATCAGGGTGCTTGTGACTCAGTTATTCATTCATGAAGACTGATTGTGATCGAGGAAACCCCTGGAAAAATCCAGAACTGTACTTATCTGCGCCAGTTAATGTTAAACATCGTACGATTGACAAATCTTAACGACTAATTGGTTTTTAGTTACTTATAATTGTTCTGTAGATGTAGATTTTCAAGCTTTCAAAGGGTAGGTATGTACCTAACAAGTAAGCCACTTACGTAATTCAGAAATTAAGGTCGTAGGTATGTGTATTTTGGGTAATAAATAGAAAAGAAAGCAGCAATCATCGTCTGCCTAGCCTTTGCCCGCGTTAAGTTGGTTTCCAGTGTGACCGGATGCCAGCCAGCAATAAGCCAGCATTCTAGATGGAGCCACTGCCTACCTGACTTCCACAACCCATTAGTACAGGACCTACTGGATTTGATACTAAAAAGAAGCTGACACTTATACAAAAATGTTGCGGATTTCAACAATCAATTATTTATTCTGTAAAATACCAACGATGCGATGGGTAGTTACAATGTAATTTATTGTACAGCCTAGATAAATATATACTACAAACCCAAAAGCTAACACATTAATTTAGCAAACGATACAAAAAAAAGATAATCCACCTGGTATTTTTATCTGTGTACTAAAAAAAGAAGAAAAGAAAAGAGCGGCAATCACTATGGTCGCGACATACGAGCGCGCGTGCGTTCCATTACTCAAACGCATCAAAGACAAGCTAACAGAGCAATAACAATCCAATCCGGTTTCGGAACGCGCATATTAATTCTGATTTATCCAAGGAACATTCAATTAGCTGAGGAAGACGCCGTTTGTAATTTAGTCCCCGGCTCTTGAGTAAAAGTTGTATGGTGTGAACTTTCTTTACCTGTATGGTTCCGCATCTACGGGTATTGTTTATTTTTTTTAAGAAAGGATACTTCGCTCCAACCAATTCCTATAGGTATAGTTATTCCTGTACAAATGTGTTACTTACTTACTATAATACTACTCTAATACTAACTTAATTACTTACTATATAAACTATCATTCTTTATTTGGATATTTTCTTACATCACAAAGTTCCGTTTTTCCAACTATCTCCAAAACAAACAAGAGGGTTTGTCCTTTTCTAAACCACTATACTCATTGTCACAACACATCATATCACACCACACCACACCACACCACATCACACCTCTCACACCACACATACCATAGACAAAACACCATGCACTACGCCACACACCTTACCACATCACAAGCCCCACTGCATTACTCACCTCACATACACTGCACTCCTTACTATACCGCATTAGTTTTATATTCTTTGATAGTTATTGGTGATAAACCGTTTTTGCAGTTCAAGTTAAATATATAGATTAACTTAACTTTAATTTCGTATTTAGTTTTGGAATTCTCTTTATAGATTTGTACTTTAAAATATAAAAATTATTTAACATTGCAAATTTACCCTTACGGTAGACTGTACTCACAGCTAGTACAGTGTACAAATGTTGTAAGAAAGAGCGGAACCTACTAATACAGGTATTGTTTGCCTAAAAGTAGGCTCCAAACACGTAACCATGTAATGACATATTTATGGAAACAATAAACTATTTTGTATTGTAAAGGCCTCTTAATTATTGTGTCATGCTAGGGAAGCAACAGCACCTACAACAGTCTCATCCAGGACTTCCCTGCGATTTTTACAGCTCGTCTACCCGATCTGGCTATAATTGACTAAACGCTCCTTCTTTTGTGTTTTTCGGTGATTATCTACTCTACCGACAATATCTTCAGGTTAAAATTAAAAAAGACTCCTGGAAACTCTAAAATAATTTAATTACGGACCCCCAAACGGCGTGTTGTCTCGAAACAGATTTGTTAAATACAAATTGGTTATTAAAATTCTTGGCGTGCGTTACGCATGACATGGCGATCGGCGGCATCGCTACTGCACCTCATTTACTTATATTTATTGCTTTTTATTTCGCTACATTTATATTGTCATATGCCACGGATGTTATTGCAGCTATTAGGTGCGCGTATTATTTTTTGATGATGGCGTTATTATATTAAGAGATATTTTTATTTTTTGTTGTGGTTTTTGATGTTTGTGATGATGAAAGGGAAGGTATTTTAATGTAATTTTGTATGCAACAGTAACATCACAGGGCATAAGATAATGATATAAGATAGACATAAGTCATTCTGGCGCGGCGGCAACGTCAAAAATGTATGGGACTTAAGACATGTACATATCACCGCGAAAATCAGACACTGAAAATTTACAGACGAAATGATATTGATAAAAAAGAGGTGTGAATAGTAAGCAGTACATGTAACCCATACATAGAGGGACCACCTCTACAATCTAACCCAAAATCTACCATTCTAATGACAAGCTAAAATCTCATTTCTGTGCGAAATAAAAAATAGTTTAATGTTGTACGCTATTTTTACTAAAGTTTGTTAAAATGGCTTTTACACGTTTCCCTCTTACATATTTTCAAAGCCGATCATGTTGATCCACATAATTTACATCAAAACATGCTGTCTTCACGTATATTCTCTCAGATCATTCAGTTGAATCAAATAGGATTGATATATCGGTCTAAAGCTTTGAACACAAAAACAAGGATCAAAGCGTCAAAATAAAATGTAATCCACGAGAAAATTATTGTGTTTTAAAAGTTCTGTTCAACATCCCACACTGTGAAAGTCACATTTTTCTATTTCTATTAGTACTGAAGACAATTTTAATTTTAATCTGAAATTCTTCAATAAAATTATGTATGAACTCATATTGCAAAAAAAAGGAATTTTAAATTGAGAAAAAGTCTTTGTGATGTGGTTACGGTTATTAAAACAAATCATGATAATTATGTAGGTATATCTCTAATGATATTAATGTTCAACTATCTAATTAGAATGTAACTCTATTAATTTGCAATTTTATGGTCTTCTAAAATATTTTTGGCAAGATTAAAGTTATTCATTTTTTTTTGCGAAATTTCACATGAATCGCATTGCGATGTCATTATAATGCCACAGACAATAAAACTACAAGATAATACTTTTGCTTTCCACATTCTTTTCTAAAACACTTGACGCTAGCTAACATCAAAGATATTCCTGATAAAATATTCAAATTAATTTACGTTTGTTTTGACAGCATTCGTTAACGAACACTTAAAAAATAAAGTATCGTAATGAATCCGGCTAGAATTTTAATTGGAGCAGAGGCGTGGCTCCGTCGTCCATTTTTTTCGCGTAAAAAACTTTTTAATTAATATCTCCAGTGGAATGGACAGCTGGTTTACGGCGTCACTTGTTTATGGTACTAATGATGAACATTTTTAAATTCAGAATTCGCCTTGTCTGAAAGTTGAAGATGGTAGTACTGATTGATGATTATCGTTTTATTTTTTTGGTTCAGTTAAGTCAGTGGTGAATTAATTTGGAAATATTTATCTCTCGCCGTTGTTTGTATTTGATGATGCTTAATTGGCAGATAAGAATATCCTTATACGATCACTATACTATGTGTCAATTTTCATGAAAATCGTGTAGAATACTTAGGACTGAAAGGTACTTATTTGCAAATTGAGTAACCATTTAAAACGGTATTAGGAGATATCGGAGGTTTCTGTGCAGATTGTGGTCACTATATTGGTGATTATGGTAATTCAGTGTATCGGAATGGCAAATTCCATAATATGTCTGAAGTTTACTGCCCAATGCTTGGAAAAATACTTGGCATGGCCTGAATTACATGTGTTTGCTTATTAATACCTAACAAAGTTCTGTTATCTGTATCATTATCAGCCTACAGCAGTCCAGGTCATAGGACCGTTGTTGGCTGATATCGATATAAATCGAGAACTCGAGTCTCGGCAACTCTCATCCTGTTGCTACCAGCCAACCTGCACATAGATCGTTTCTCCATCGAGCCTGAGGTTGTACTTTAGCTTGCCCATTCGCGGTCTCCATTTTAAGAACATGTCTACCCCAATTATCGTCGGTTTTACGGCTCTTAATACCAGCCCACTCCCAGTTCAGCTAAATTTGATGAGCTATATCAACAATTCTGATTCTCTGTCTGATCATCTCGTTTTGGATGCGATCCCTCAGACACAGATATAGCCACTATAGCTCTTTGAACGTTTATGGATAACCCTACCGGTATGTTATCTTTATCATCTGCCTGACTTTTTTCAACAATGTTGGAGTGGGCTTCCATTCTAACCGCATGCAGCTGAATACTAGAATTTACATAGAGCGACTGCCTATCTGACCTCCACAACCTAGTTAGTACTAGTTAATACGCTACCCCTCGGTAAGATTGGTTGTTAGACTTTCGGGACACTGACTATCTGTAATGACTGTCCAAGATCTTCAAATGACAACTGGGACATAACGAGCTTTCCGAGGCACAGAGGAAACTCGATATACAGTAACGGGTTGTCACCCATCCACATACTAAGCTAGGCAAGCGGGGCTTAGGTATCATAAAGATCGACCCGAGCGCCTGCGAATATTTAGCCACGAGCTCTCTCACCGGTATGTTTTCTTGTAGATCACCTTGTTACACAGAAAAATAAACAAGTCGAAATCTACTTCGTGCATTCGATGTCGTTTATCCACCAGACAGATGACCAATCCATTTTTTCACAAGATCCCTCTTTAATATAGGTAACCGGACTTCATTTCGATTGTATCCATTTGATAAGAAGATTACAATCACACAAAACACCTTTTTCGTCAACAATAAATACAATTAATGATTCTAACCAGCCATTAGTGGGATTTGACGGGCCTGTTGGTCTAGTGGTTAGTGGCCCTGACTGCTGAGCCGGAGGTCGTGGGTTCGATTCCCACCCAGGACAAACTTTGTGTGATGAGCATGATTGTTTGTTCTGTGTCTGGGTGTGATTTATCTATAATATGTATGTATTTATAAATTATATAAGTATGTATTTCAGTTGTCTGGTTACAATAACACAAGCTCTGCTTAGCTTGGGATCAGTCAGATAGCCGTGTGTGAGTTGTCCCAAGATATTATATTATTATATTTTATTATATACATAGCTCCCGTGGAGCTGTAAACTGATCGCAGCATGATCTGGCACAGTGTCGAGACACAATGCTCTCCAGCTGCGCGCAAATCAAATAGTTTAGTAGAGTGTTGTTAGTTGGTGCTGTCGAGTGTTTGAACGTTTTCCAACTGGTGACACCGTGTTTTATTAGTGTGTGTGTGTATTGTGAAGGTGTTGGATGGCGATACTCATATTTTGTGCGGTTATTATTAAGTGAAGGTTTAAGGGTCTAAGGGAATATTTTAATATAAGCGTCTTCGCGTCATGCACGCTGGTTTATACTAGTATAACGTTCAGTCCACTCTCGTTTGAAACACCTTTCAAACAAAAAATAAACATAATCGGTTCATCCGTTCAGGAGCAATGATGCTACAGACAGACAGATACAGACTTCAAACTTATAACACCATTCTTTTTTTGGTCGGGGATTAAAAAATGTTAGATCGACACAAGCTACCCATAAACTAAACCCAAAAACTTTAAATGAAAGTTGTTGTATAATATGAAATGCTTACTAAACGATTGTCACTATAGTAGGTTCCTTTTAGGAGTGAAATGCTGTTCCGTTTACGATGGGACACTACACCATGTTATGTCGAACTCATACCTACCTACATGTTAGCAAAACTTATGGACAAGACTTTCATTATGAAATCATCATCATCAAGCTATCAGAGACGGAGAGCTATAGACTGGTGGTGTAGTTAGTAGTTGGAACCGACTGCTGAGCGTGGGCTCTTGGATTCGATTCCTAGGTCAGGCTTTGTGTTTGTGAGTGGCTTTGTGTTTTTTTCCGTCAGGAACTTCTCTGTATCAGCTATGGAGTCTCGATTTGTGCCCAGTTTATGACATTATAATTGGCTCTCACATAACTGGATTTTAACATAACGGGCGAAATATGAGTGAACTGTGTGTAGTTTATTCAAATGTTTTGGGGTGCAAATTTTGAGAGACATTTACCCCGTTGTTAACTTATAACTTATGTGTAAGCCCTAGACCATACCATCTCATAGCATCAGACAAGTTGCGACCAAACGCACAAATTAGTGCAAAAACAAAACCTTGAGAGGTATCAAGGGACACCCGGATGGAACGAAGTTATTATCTATTTATTATGTACAAAAAACCATTATACACTCAACAAAAATAATCGTCTCGACACCACACTGTTCAATGCGAAATAGAAATATGAAACGAAAATAATTGGCTTGCTTTCTATGAGAGAGAGAGAGAGTGGAGAGACAGACAGAGAAACACTCGCACGCCGCACGGCTTACAACTATAGCAAAAAGTGTCGTTACAACTTTTGGTCTTAATTTTTTCCGTCTAGCCCCCTTTCGCAACACGCGATAAGGAACTTCGTTCCAAAAACTAACAAGTTTTTCTTAAATCCCCAATATTCTATTGTAAATCTAAACGTGAGCATACAACTCTGCATTCACCTTCGGGAGCAAAAGGCCTAATTGTTATAATCTAATACAGTAGAAACTATTTAGTTTGATAGACTTCTCTCTCAAACCAAAAGTAGATAAATTGAATCTATCAAAAACTAGCTGTCAATATAAACAAGCTGCCAGTAACACGTAAACGTGTGCTAAGCAGTGTTAAGTATCGAAGCAGAAAATATTCAAAAAAGTGTTCTTAAAAGACAGTAATAGTGGGGGGCCAGCGTGGGTCAATTGTGTACACAATGGCTCCCGTCGCGCCTCCAATCATTCACAGATAAAATGCTACGAGATGGAATTTGACACTTTTTACGTTGAGATTTCGACATTTGTAGAGGGTGTTGTTTGACGGGATTTGAAATACGGTAGCTGTTAATTACAAACTATTAATAGACATAAAGTAATAATAAAAATATGTATAAGTTTATTAACTTGGATCGCGAAGTTGTCGGGATGTGGACTTAGCGATCATTGTGTCGATAGTCGTTACAGCAAATTGCTTAATTGCCAAGAGGTTCGACCAACACCTGAGGAGGCTCTCGTTAGGCAGCTGCCCATTTTATTATATATTTTATTTTTTATTATATATTTATAATATACATATACTGCCATTGCATTGCTGTCAACAGGAAAAGCGGGCGCTTTTCGCGATGACAGCAATGCGGGAGATTTTTTAACGGCTGGCAGCATTAACTCGTTGGATGGCAATGCTAATTCTGTGGCTGTGGCCAATAAAAAGGCCAGCCCTCTGGTCACGTGAAGACTGCATGTGTGTGCGAAATGTCAGGCTGCATGTGTACTTTATACCTCCACCGACAAAATTGTTGTAGTATGAAAAAAACGCTCTATTATAGCCGTAGATACGAAAAACTACCCAGTAAACTGGCAGCATTGCCACGTTAGATGACATTCTACTTTTAAAACTCTTTCACATTAGGTATCTACTTTGGTCCCAAAGGCTAAGTACTGTAGAGGTTCAATTATACTAGCCAAACCTTAAAGCATGCTGGCTGGTTTGCAATGACGGACGTTCGAATCCTCAAATTGTTTAAATCCTTACTTAATATTATAAAAGTGAAAGTGAGTTTGTTTGTTTGTTACCTCTTCACGCTTTAATGGCTACACCGATTTTGATGAATTTTGGTACAGAGATAGTGTGGAACCAGGAGACGGACATAGGCTATTTAAAAAAAAAAGTGGGATGTGAGGGAGAAAGTGGGGAGAAAAGGGAAAAGTTAGCGTTGCTATTACAAATCAATAAGGCGCGTTAAATTTGGGGTAACACAGTTCCCCTTTCCTGATTTGCAGGTACCTGCTACCTGCAGTTTTTGCCCTTGCGCCTTATTGATTTGTAATAGCAAAGCTAAGTTATCCCTTTACTTCCCTCTTTCTACCTCAAATCCCACTTTAAAAAAAATAGCCTATGTCCGTTTCCTTGGTTCCAACTATCTCTGTACCAAGATTCATCAAAATCGGTTTAGCCATGAAGGCGTGAAGAGGTAACAAACAAACAAACTCTCGCTTTTATAATATTAGTAAGGATAGTAAGGATGTATTGGTTAAATTATATCTATATAGTCTAAATTCTTTTATGGTTATTTTATTACTAATAAACGCCCCTACATTTACACATAGGTACCCCTATAGTATGGTCTATGAAGAAATGAAAATTGCTTTAACATAATTTTAAAAACTTGTCAAAATCACAATATTGCCCTTTTGTATCTAAAATATTAACTGGTAGAGAACTCCTTGTCGCATTAAGTCCTCGTATGTACGACTACTATCTATTATTTAAAATATCTCTATATCTCTTTTTTAAAAAAACGTTGCCCCATACTAGGAATTTCTCCTGTATCGTGTGGGTGCGTTTACAAACATTTAAACTCACATACACAAACAGCCAGACCCGGAGCAGCTATCTGTAGGCCATACAAATATTTGTTCCGTGCGGGAATCGAAACCGCGTCACGCAACGCAGCAGTCGATCGCTCAGCCACTTCGCCAACCGTGTTGTCAATCTATACATGAATTTTAAATAAAATCGAATGAAAATTGCCTTTCAAGTCCTCAATTTCGTCTCAAAAGCCACACCCTGTATCCTCTTCTCGTTTGATTGGAGTAGCGTGTCGAAAGGCTAAGATCGTGCATGTCATTGGTGGCTCTAAATGTTAGATCTTTAACTGCGATTAGCCGTGTAAATACAAAATGGAGCAAAACTCTAAGTTGAGGCTTCGAGGCTAAGTTGTGATGGATGCTCGACACGCTACGTAAAATGCTTGAACTTAGGTTTTATGTAGTAACAATATTTTAGTAATTACATAACATAACATCAAGCCTGAAATCTGCCGAAGGTTAGGTAGAGCTATATTCATATCTTTATTTGCATTACATAATGTGTGAATCAGCTTGAGCTTGAAAGGTAAGGTACAATTACGGACCCTGTAGGGCTCTGCATTAATTTTAAAGTTATGGTGAAATAAAATAAATACATTATCAGTCATGAACCCACGACATTCGCAAAACGTTGGCACCAAAATACAATAAAAAATTAAATAAGAATCTGAATTGAACTTTATGGTCAAAAAAATCCTAGAAATTAACTGATCTAGATATTTCATTAGGGCCAAAATAAGCATTTCAAGCTGATTTTATTTAATCACCAGCAATTTTCTTGTTTAGGCACTTTTCCTATTGACAACGATGCGGATGAATTTTGACGCCTTGTGATTTTTTTTTCATTTTCATCCCAGACTTGTACATATTTTTATTATTACCCATTTGTAGTAAGTGGATGATGTATTAAATTTAATTAAATATACCTATATCTACATTTTTTTCGTTCTAAATGATGTCCAAACCCTACTTTTCTTCCAGACTGTAAAATCCTACGAATTTTAAGAATGTCTGATAATTTTACGATATTTACGAGTAAAAGCCACCAAAAAACACGGAATAATATAAAGCAATTGCATCATCAGCTTATCATTGCGTACAAACCATCTAAGTACATCAATCAACTGAGCGGAGAGCAGGGAGAGGGTTATGTTAGGGTTGTCAAGCTGCCATTCGTTGTATAAAAATAACTACAGTACTTTCACAAGTTATTATGCTTTGTGACTGGGACTGTACCTTTATTTTGTTTCTTGACATTCAAAAGTGCCTGTAATGATCTAATTTAAATAAATGCTTTGATTTGATTTGAATACATAAATTATGGTAATAAATGACATTTTTATTCAGGATATTTCTTGTGTTTTGTTATTTACTTAGTTAAGTATATTACAATCCGGCTCGAAGGACCAATGTCAAATGTTGAATGAAGAGCATAAAATGTACCAAATACAAGATCACGCCCTTTTTTCGGAGCTAGGCATCAGTCTTACCTTACTATTATCTAAGAAGTCACAAATTGTAAGATGAGTTGGCATGCGTTATCCTGGATCTCAGTCATCAACTGATGGCTATGTTATTAGCAGTATATTTATTTAGGCCGCAGATTATTAGTAATTAAATTTTCCATCAAAACAAAAGCTGAAACTGAAACGTTATACGTTTGAAACCGTTTCCACGAAAAGTCGTTACGTTGTGGACTAAACAAACCGAGCTAATGGCGCAAATGGCCCGCGGCTCGCGCCCAAACCCATTAAGTTCAAAACTCAATAAACATCATTGTTTCAGCGCTTAACTAGGAAAATAAGCGCGTGCGGCCGCCCGGGGCCGCTTTAGCCCGATCTTCAACTCGCCGCGACCTCTAATATTCATAAGTCAATTTCCTGGCCCATTAATACGTAACGAAGTAGCGCAAATGGCCTTATCGCTTGTGCGCGATTACTTGCCCGCCGCTCTCTTACATAATTCAACGTATTAAACGAAATTGTTTAAACCTTATTGCTCGATTACGTTTCTCCACCCCGGGCACGCCTCGTTTCCCACCGCCAATCGGGTGACGAGATTCCACTTTGGCCCCCACTTTGGGCCCGTCCCCTCCTTTCATGTGCCCGCCCGTTTCTGTCCTCCCGGGTTCAGTTGATACCGAGTTGTGATAATCGGATGTTGGGCTGGGACGAACGTGTCCACTGGCTCGCACGCACGCGCTCATCCGTGCGAACTGACCTGTCAAATAGTGCTAATTGATCTATTAGGACTTTACTTCGTAAGGACATTCTTAGAACATTCGAGTGCAGTGAAAGTGTTAACAAACTGAGATGTTACATTGAACATTCAAATGTTTCGAGTACAAATCTTAATAAAATAGGCCTTGCTATGACGATGCTTGCGATGGCGCGAGGATCGGAGGAGCGCCGGGACAAGGCCGAGGACGAAGCTGAGGGGGAGACTGAAGCCAACGGGGAGGTTGACGTCGTCGGGGTGGAAGAAGCCGCGCCTGTAGACCTTACGAGGAGGCTAGGGTTGACGAGACCCCCCGACAGGCCAGCTATAGCGTTTTCTGTGGAGAACATTCTAGACCCCACCAAGTTCACCGGCCGGTCGGAGGTGCCTCTGCGATTTGATGAGCAGTATTGGAGACCGCATTATGACAGGGATGACAGTGATTCCGGTGAGTACGTGGTTTTTTACATTACTCTTATTATTTATAAGAATAATATAATAACAAGAGGTGGTGAAGGATAGTAACATAGAAAGTTCTTTTGTTTGGGAGGGGTTAATTAATACTAAGGGCCGATTTTCATTAGATTTTTGATTAGATAACTTTAATCTAAAGAGTAAACGTTTCGACAGTATCCATAGAAAAACTGTCATAATGACAAATTTATTCGATTAACTTATCATTGACTTAACCCTTATTAAAATAAAGGTTATACCTTTATTTATATAAAGTTATGTATAATAAAATGGTGATTGAAAAAACGGCCCTAAAAAGATATCATAATTACAAAATAGGAACACATTAAAATAAATAGGTTTTTTGTATTTTCTACATTCCTGTTTATCCTTTTTGGGTAAAAAGACGTTTCGCGTTCTAATTAAGTTTGTATTGAACTTAATTAGATTCTAATAAGAATGCTCATACGTCGAATAAATTACCATTTAATAACATCCTTTGAAGGTGAACTGAAAAATATGTAGGTATGTGAGATGTACCTACCACCGAAACGAAGCAACAATTTTATTTAAGCAAGTGTTTTTCTTCTTGTTTTGATTTTATTCTCTTTAAATCGACAGGCGCATAGGATGTTTTTAGTGTAAATTAATTTAATTTTAAAATATTTGTAGCATCATTTCTAACTAATTAATGTCATTCCTTCGCAGCCACAAATTCCTCATTAGTTTCAAATTATCGAAACCATTTAAGAATCATTTATTTGTTTTAAATACAGGTAATATTTTGTCTATGCTTATTTTGTTCAAAACTAATTATTGTCTATGAATAATTTCAATTAATGAAATAACAACGTATGTTATAAATTATATATATTGATAGAATATTCTTTATTATATGACGATAACTATTACAATATAGAACTTATAAGTAGGGTGACACAATTGACGGTAGGTAATTGTGTCGCATACATTATTAATTAATTCCCATTAGAACTTACAACATAACGTTTCTAAAAAAATAGTGATTTTCAAAAACCTACCAACTTAACCTGTAATGAGTTCGGAACGCCTAGTACCCAATAGCAGTAGGTGTAGGGTAGCGTTCGAGGGGTTGGGCTACATAGCACAGTCAAGCCTCTACAGGCCGACGGCTTAGGGTTGGCTGCAGTCCTCGTGAGCTATAGGTACCTGATTATTGCACGTTGATTGTTGGTAAGTGGGTGAGGAAGAATTTGCACCTATGTATTTGAGTTGCTGGGATTAGGAAGTCTGAAGAATATCCGAGAATATTGTTTACGTATTGTGGTTAGTTACATATCTTTTTAAGATGGAGTAAAAGGCAAAAAGCTTTTCTAAATACAATATGTTACTAGGTCTTGTAAGGTTTTATAATTTAAGCTTAAGCTTGATTCACATTCTCTAAGGATTTTGAATTTAGAGAATTTGATTATTGATATTTGAAGAATTTGAAGATATATTGATGAATTGTCAGTATTTAAAATAAGTGGCAAATCAAAATGCTTTGAACCTTATCTTATTACAAAAGTAAATCGTTTTACAATCTTGACGTCAAATCTAACACTCCATAAGCCAAAAGTCGTTTTAGAGCTTATCCGTCAAGATTTAAATTCTCGCTTTTAAAGCGTACCTTTAGCTTTTTTTTGCGGATGGGAAATCTTCAAATAACTTCCCCCGCTCTGGGCGGAGCGGGGGGGAGTGTCAGACTTGTACTACTGACTAAAACCCACCCATGTTCCTTCTATTGCCCTTTATGTTCCGGGGCCGCGGTATCTCTTTCGAACAACCCGCAACTCGGCGTGCGATGGCCCAGGCAGGCCTCTCTGCTTTGCTGACATCTCTTTTAGGCGCGCTTGGAACACTGGCGTAGCTTTAGTTTGACGGTATATTAATGTATATTAATGATATTAATGTCGCGTGCAAATATGCAAACTACATTAAAAATATATATATGTATAGCTATAAAGTCCCTTGATATCCCGATTGGTTAGCGCCCACATTAGCGGGCTATCTGCTCAGTCAGCTATCGATTGCAAGATAGTTTTGGGACTGCCACGCAGCCTGTGGAGTAGCGAGGTATGTTTTTTCGCGACACAACGCATCAAAACTGACAGTGGCGTGCGTCAGCAAACTCTTTCAATTAGCCTATATTGTAACAGTTACCAAATTATACTGACATGTTGTGGCCGAATTTTAGATAGATAGATAGTACCTAAATAGTTTTATTGTTGTAATAGTTTACTTAGATAGTAAATAATATTTGTAACTGACACCTAAGGACTAGCTTTTCATTGGAACAACATCTTTAAACGTTCTTCACTTTTGTTTGTTGTAGCTTAAAGCTTGGATAATATAAAAGTTACTTAGGAAGTAGCTTTCCTTAACAAACCGTGCTGTGGCGCTTACAACAATTTAATATTATTGGATTAATACCTTAATCTTTCTTTATACTATTGTACTTACAGTGTAAACCCTATGTTAAATAATTATTTTGTTGCAAGTAGGATTTACAAATACTTAAAAAATACTACATTAATGTGGAACCCACCTACAACTACAATAATTTCATATTCTATTTAACAGGTACTAGTATCTATTTCTTTTTTTGTAATATTTTTTTATTATTTGCATAAGTATGTAAGGTACCGAAAACAAATACTTTCTTTTTTAGATATACTTATATATTGTGATAAATACAACAACATCGTGATAACCCATCGTCAACTCAAAGGTTGACTAGAGAATGCCTTGTGGAATTAAATCCGCCACTATTTCTCATAGAATTAAAATAATATAAAATATACCTACTCCTATATGTTGACCTACCTTTTTTAATTCGTTTCCGCCGCGACTGCCCTATTATAGTTGTTAAAACATATTATAGTTGTCAAGACTTATAATATATTTAAAGTGTCTTCATTAAAAAAAAAATCCAGCAGCCCTGCGAGATGAAAGTTCAGTTTATTTTAGTAGTGGTCTCATTCAGTTTATTTAATTATGACTTTGATATTTTTACCGCTTATCAGTCCTGTAACTACTGTTTAAAAAATCCTGCCTTGAGTCCCATACTGGGGCACTGTTATGTTTTTCTGGTAGATGTAAGTGCCAAGGAACTTATAAGTAACATCAGAAACATTTATTTGTGAAATATAGGTACAGTGGTTGGTCATATTTTAGGCATACAAAAATAATAAAGTACAAATTATACAATCAAATAAAAAGTTACTCTTACTAAATTATAAACTAATTAACATAAAAAATTACATTGTTACTTGGTACTAACACTAGTATCAAAGTTGTGTGTTGTTATTGCCTATTTCTAACTTTATTATTTAACAGTGAAACCAATAATCAAAAAGTTAATCTGCTTACTTGATTTAGTTTTTGTCAATTTACTCGTTCGTTCTTCGTTCAAGCTTAATACGTAACAAATAGTAACGGTAGAAAGCGAAGACATTGTTATTAAAAGATACAAGTGATACAACACAATACATAAAAAATTTAGAATTTAATGACCAAATGAATGTGTTCTAATGATTTTTATTCTACACACAATCTTTTTATTCATTTTGAACGCAATTTTATGCTCTTCCATTACGTTTTATTATGAGTTTTAATGGACAAACACTGATTCCCAAGTTACAGGTGAAAACCTAGTTTAGGAGCCAGTGGACCTATCCATTCACAATGTCTGTATGATAAACTTAAGATGTTTGGAACAATTTTTAACAATTACTTTTTCTTGAACTAAACGTCTAGGTTGTTATATTCTTCTCTCTATTCATCATTAAAAACCGGCCAGGAGCGAGTCAGACTCGCGCACCGAGACTTCCGTACAAACTTGCGACATGAACAATATCTTTTGACTGCGTAGATTTAGATGGTTATTTTTTTACAGCAAAAAGGGTCCACAGAGTTGAGTATACTATATAATGTTGAGTATAGTATACTTATGGTTTTAATTTAAGTTAAATGATCTGTGTACATCTTTTGTTGGAGATCCTTAATAAATAAATAAATTTGAACTCGATACTTCCACGCCTTCCCGAGACAGTCAGTCAGACAGATAATGGTTCCGTTTTTTATCCTAGACATACCTAATTAAAGATAAAGACAATTTTATTTTGAAAATTTGGGTTAGTACTTAAATGATGACATTTTGACAGGTTCAGCCATATTTTACCACGTGGGTATGCAAACGATTTAAACTAAATTAACTTATAACTAGACAATACAGTTTTCAATTATTGCACACAAATAGAGAATTTAAGTACAAAAAGAAAAAAATCTAAACTATTATAACATAAGCAGTCTTTCTTATTTAAGTAGGTCCTCATTTATATTATATAGTATGCTTTTGACAGAAAAGCTTCAAAGTCTTTTTTTAAATAATTTAAGTGAAGCTCTTTCCAGCTCTTTAGCCCACCTAACTAAAAAAACTCACAAAGTTTTTATTTAAATATCTTTAAAAGCAAAATGGATAGTAACAATGGCAAAAAAATAGTCATTTTCATCACGGTTTCACGGGATTGAAATAATCAGCGAATAATTGACAGGCCAGTGCAAAATGAGGTGTTTTTGTTATCACCTAATGTAAAACGTCCACAATTTATTTAAAAACACCAGTGCGTGTAAAAAGCGTCTTCTTATTGATAGTTTTTGTCGTTAACTGTTTTATTTTCCAGAACTTAGCGTCCATTTTTAGGATTCCGTAGGCAAAGGGTGCCAATGTGAAACTATTCGTTATTTTAGTGCTTGCTGTGTATCCGTCTGTCACACGGCTGTATCTTTGGAACTAAATTGGATAGACACTTCAAATGTTCAGGGTTTGTTTAACTATGGCTACACATCATAGTTTTCCTGCTCTTGTCCCGTTTTATTTGGGGTCGGCGCAACACGTTTATTTCTTCCATTCTCCCCTATCAGACGTCACGGCATCATTTACTCCTTTCTCCTTCATATCATTCCTTAACATGAAGGGTTGTACGGACCCAATCGTGTGCGAGTCCGACTCGCACTTGACCTGTTTTTTAACTAGGATTACGTAGTCAGTTCATTGGCAGGCGGTGTGACAAATTGACGAGAATTAAACCCGTAAAATAATTGTACGCAGTACTAAATTGGAGTAACTGAAATTGTAATTGCTCTTGGTGTTGGTAATTTTGACGACACGGTTGGCGCAGTGGCTGAGCGATCGACTTCGCTGCGTGTCGCGGGTTCGATTCCCGCAAGAAACAGATATTTGTATGGCCTACAGATAGTTCTTCCGGGTCTGGCTGTTTGTGTATGTGAGTTTAAATGTTTGTAAACGCACCCACAATACAGGAGAAATTCCTAGTGTGGGGCAACATTTTTATATAAAAAAAAATGTTGAACTCATGATACGCTGTGTGGTTATGTGGTCCTTTTTATACAGAAGTCTGTTCCTGTGGAAGTAACATACAAATAATAGGTAAGTTACAAGTTTAGGACACGTTATCCCAAAAAATGCTTAACTAAGAACCTTTTTTTTTGGGTGGGAAATCATCAAATAACTTTCCCCGCTCTGGGCGGGGAGGAGTGTCGGACTTGTATTCACTAAAACCCACTCATGTTCCATCTATTGCCTTTTACGTTCTGGGGCCGCGGTATCTCTTTCGAACAACCCGCAAGTAACTTAGAACCTTAAAGGTTATCTGGCGGTGTCAGGTTCTGTTTGTCGGGGCTGTGGGTTGGGTTGAAAGAGATACCGCGACCCGGGAACACAAAGGGCAAAAGAAAAACCATGGGTGGGTTTTAGACAATAAAATTCTGATACTCCCTTTCGATTTTCCATGAAGGAAAACAAAAGGATCTACCTTATAACCGTGACTTCGCCTGTGTGGAGTTCAGCGTACTACTGGGATTAAAAGTATCTCATTTATTAATCCAGGTTATAAACGATCTTTGTGCAAAATTTCACTGAAATCTATTCAGTTGTCTTTGCTTGAAAGAGTTACAAATTTCTGATGGAAACTACTAATAACACTGTTCTATCCGGAAATCCAATCCGAGGTCATACTCACTGCCGGGGTTGTGTGGTGCTTTAAAAGAGGTACCACCTCCAAGGAACATAAAGGCCAAAAGAAGGAACATGGATGGGTTTTAGTCAGTAAAAGTCTGACACTCCCCGCCGCTCCGCTTTGAGCGGGGGAAGTTATTTGATGAATTCTCATCCGCATCAATAAAAAGGGACATGCTCGGTAATATAATGGGTCTTTACAACAAATTAGGATATTATTAATATCATCTGTCTTTCCGACATCCGTCAGTTTATGTTCGAAACAACGCGGCCATTAGTATTAGCAGTATTTTTTAAGTGACTAATTATAAAATTGAGGCTCCATTTCGTATGTCTCATTTTTCGCAGACGGTAGCACTGTCCGTTATTTTTTTCGGAGAACTCACTCTTTTATTTTTATTTAACCATGCAGGTTCGGTCCAAGATATAAAAAGACAAATCTATAAACTTCATATTCTTTAAATTTTCAAAGTTATAATTCACTAGATTTCGCCCGGGACTTCGTCCGCGTGGCATAGTTACTTTGGGCTAACGCTAGCTTTAACCCGCGTGATGATCGAAAAAAATATATCTTTCTCTCCCCTTTTCTTCCCTCTTTCTCTCCCTTTTCTCACTGTTTTTGCCTATGTGCGTTTCCGGGTCCCAACTATCACTGTACCAAAATTCATCAAATTCGGTTTGGCCATTTAGGCGTGAAGACGCCCAGTGTTTTAAGATCCCGATTTTTGTGTCATCGTGTTTTTATTTAATTAATCGATAGAGTCTACAATTCTGAGGATTAGAGTAAAACTCCGGGTTCGCTAAGACTTGTACTTTTTTTTTTAAAAAATGACAAAGTTTCGGAATATCCGACTATTGAAAAACGAAAAAAAAATCATTATTATTTAACGGAAGTACTTATTAAAGAATTTATTTATTCTATCGAAAAAAGGTATAATAGCCGATCCTTTCACCAATTTCTGTTGCTTTAGTATGAATGGGTCGAGAGATATGATTTTTTTTCTCATTTTTCGTTTTCATTTTTTTATTCATCTAAACCGCCGTAGTAGGTGATCATTCCTACATTGAAAAATTGCTGATACTTTCTATTATGTGTAGTATTTTTTCCAAAACCTAACTCATTGGTTTCCAGGAGTTATTGAAAATTCAAAATTTTCCTTAGGGTTGTCACTTTCAAGTATCCGAAAAAAAGCAACAAGAGTATATTTTATTTGAAAAAAAAGAAGGTGTTTTAAATACTTTCTAATAACTAATACGCAGTTGGCTATTCGAAAGGAAAATGTATGTAAATTTGTAAAATATTATGTGGGCTAACGGAACTAAAAATCATCTTCATTGTTAGTTACAATTAATTCAACATGCGAATAATCATCGATGGCTAGATTTTCTTCATTAACAGGTCTCAACAAAGACAATGCGGCTGGTGGCAGTGGGATTTTTTTAGCCTTTTTTTTTCTCTCTAAGAGGTTGTAATCAGAGATAATTGGATCCGATGAGACTAAAGCTCTGTGAAAAAGGTCAGACATAGTCGCTTCACGAGATTTTTTTCTGGTATGGTGCTCTCTGTCAAACCTCCAAAATTTGTTGCGTGACTCAGCCGCTTGTTCAGAGAGCATACCAATAGGTAAATTTGATTTTTCTATAATTTTCGACCCATGTACTAAAATTTTGTGAAGCGTGACAGTCATAGGATGCCATCCATACTTCGCAACATATTTGTATGCCAACTCTTTGCAAAAAATTGCGAATTTTTCAGGGTCAATTGGCAAGTTGCTAGACAAAACTGTTAAAATAACAAATAATCCATCTAATAGCCACTGGTCAATGTTCAGAATGTTTGCAATAGTTCCTCGGTTTTTATCTGAAAGAGCAGTGCGTGCAGTGTTTCCGTCGTTAGTGGTCCCTGAAGTTGGACGGACAACATCTACCAAAAGTCAATGATAAAAAAACAATGATATCTTTTTATAGTCGCGATAAGAAAGCTAAAACTTAATAAAAATAAACAAATTATATTTTGGTTGAAGTGGCAGCCCTAAGTGCGGATATTTCGGATATTACTAAAATTTCCAATAACTTCTGGAAACCAATGAGTTAGGTTTTGGAAAAAATACTACACATAATAGAAAGTATCAGCAATTTTTTAATGTAGGAATGATCACCTACTACGGCGGTTTAGATGAGTAAAAAAATGAAAACGAAAAATGAGAAAAAAAATCATATCTCTCGACCCATTCATACTAAAGCAACAGAAATTGGTGAAAGGATCGGCTATTATACCTTTTTTCGATAGAATAAATAAATTCTTTAATAAGTACTTCCGTTAAATTATAATGATTTTTTTTTCGTTTTTCAATAGTCGGATATTCCGAAACTTTGTCATTTTTTAAAAAAAAAAGTACAAGTCTTAGCGAACCCGGAGTTTTACTCTAATCCTCAGAATTGTAGACTCTATCGATTAATTAAATAAAAACACGATGACACAAAAATCGGGATCTTAAAACACTGTGAGACGTAACAAACAAACTCACTTTCGCTTTTATAATATTAGTAAAGATTCATATAATAATGCTATTACAATTCTGCTAAGGCAATAATTTAACTGCTTTTTGATCACCTGGAATACTTTGACATGATTTAGAATGTTCTTATTTGGTACACCAATAGCAGTATGTACTAAAACTTAATACGAACAATACAACATGCATTAAGATTTTCATTATGACTTTACGGGAATATAGATTCAGTGCCTATAAGTATACCACCTGGTTTCGAGACTTTATCTTATTAACTCTACTTTTTATTATTTTATTTAGGTAGATAAATAAAGCAATGTTTGACTCTATCAAAAGAATCACTCTAGCATCTCTAAGTTGATTTGTAGAGTACAAAATATTACTATTCTATTCGATTTTGTAACTAAACATTTATTTTACCGTTTTTTTAAATTAATTTTAGGAGAGGAGAGAGATTTTTTTATTTAAAAAGAAGTTTTTTTTATTTATCATTCACATAATTTTGATTATTTTATACAACCTTTCACTAATTTAAAAATGGAATTACTTCGTAAGTTTATTATTGACGTTTGAATTTGTATTTTAACAGTTTTATTTGTGGCCGATCCTTAAAAGCGTTAAAAAAGACAAGCGTTGTCTGTTAACATCCGTCTATTTTAATAAAGACATTATGACGACAATATTGACCTTAAAGTAAACACGAATCAATTATTAACAAAATGTTTTTTTTTTGTAATCATCAACAATCTAATAACATTATTAGTTCGCACCTAATTATCTTTCATGTCACGAATGCCTATAAACTAATAACATACAACAATACACCGGATTTAACATATCAATTTAAATTTTCAATCAGAACAAACGGACCTTTAAAATGATAAAACATGACTTACATCACGTGACTCAATTTAGACATCAAACGTCAAAAAAACAAATATAAAATTACACTTCACACGCCAAAAAACTTACCATTATAAGTTGTAAATGCAGCGCAATAAGACACATAATGAGGTTTATCGACGGCAAATATTGTTTGACAAGTTTGGAGTCACGTACTCAATCAAAAAGATAATAAGTGAGAAAATGGATAAAAATGGTTGTTAAGGTGAATGTGTCTGTTCCTGGATGTTTCTCTATTATTCTATGTAGAAAAACGTATTTTACTGCTAGGTCTCAGGTCACGACGTATTTGTTATTTAAATGGTCATTTTACGATACAATGACAAGTTTCTTGAAGCTTAGTATTTGATTTTTGCATGGGAGCCATATTATTTGTTTATGGCATTCACATTTTAAGGTAAATCAAAGTAAAAGTAAATCTAACTAGCAGACCCGAGGCTTCGCCCGCGTGATATCGAAAAAAAATATTACTATGTGTTATTCCAGACCATAATCTACCTATTTGCCAAATTTCATCAAGATTCGTTCAGCCGTTTGGACGTGAAAGATTAACAAACATCCGTACATCCACACAAACATTCGCATTTATAATATTAGTAGCATTTTATCCTAATAAAGAGGTCGTTTAAGTATGTCCCTTTTATAGAGCCGGTAGTCAAAAAACTTAGAGTTCCACTCTGCACGACAGGATTTTGACATATGACACATCAGCTGAATCGGTGGGGTGACGCGAATTGTCATGAAATTCCAGATTTTTCATCAATTTACAGCATTCAATTTTGTTATTAAAAATAAATCACAGCGGCTGTTTCATACGATAAGTTTGAGGTTTATATTTCCAAAAACCTCATAAGGTCGATAAAACGGCGTCAATCTATTGCAAAATGTGTGTACAATACATATTACTACACCCTTCCTAAAATTAGGTACTTTAAAAACGCTGGAAATAATGTACATACACAAGATAACCATTTGATAATAACATCGGAAATATAAAATAAAAACAGTGACATTCCATCTGCATTATTATTTTTGCCATTTTACATATAAATTAATAAAAAAACACGATACAAATATCGACAAAAAATACTACAAAATATGTTGCAATATGACATTTCTTAGTGCTGACCGTAAAACTAAGTTTCATCATTACGATTAAAAAGTTGCATTCAACCTAATCGATAATCGTAATAGAGTAAACTTTAAAAAAAAGTTTTGGGACCATTGAGGAATTTACCTATGGAGGTGGCATAATATTCTACTATAGATATTATAGTTGTACAAATATCTATGATATCTATTATAAAAGAAATACATTTTGTCACGTGCTTTTTTATGCTATAATTATTTTGTTATGCGCCCAGATTTGAGGTACATTTGCTGTCAAACGGTTTCGCGGTAAAAGATTTTGGGTGTTTTCTTGAATGACGATAAATGAAAATGGAGGCCAATTTTGTAGGTCATGCTAATTCTGTAGGTAGCCAGTCAGGCAGCCCAGCCGGCACAACCATACCGTACCGCACCTAGAAAGCCATGCCTCTGCAGTAGAGCCTTGTTTTAGACATACAGGGACTCCGTACACAAGTTCACATCGGGGCTCTAAAATATTTGACAATTAAAAGTATTGGTTGGATAAAAAAAATAGAAAAGTATAAGGAGACCTTCAGCCTATTAAAAATAGACCGGCCAAATGCGAGTCGGACTCACGCACCAAGGGTTCCGTACAAACTGACGACATAAACGGTCATATCTTTTCTCTACGTAGACTTGGAGGGTTGTTTTTTTCATAGCTTCAAGGGACCACAGATTTGAAATTTGGGTTCTGTTATTTATTATGAGGTACGGAACCCTAAAAAGTATTTTTAAATAGTGTATCTCTCTTTTTTGGAATTTAAGGACTTCTTTAGGAATTTAAAGGAGGCCTCCTTTAAATTCCGCCATTTATATCGGTCTTGCGCCACTTGGATGGGAAATCATCAAAAATCCGCTCCTGTTAAACTTTTAACAAAAAGTCGTTGTCGTCTCGCGGCGCCCGACCCCTGTAGCGTCTTCCGCGGTGGCTGGCTTGGTTTGAGGTTCTCTCCTTCAAACATCACCATCTCCTCCGGGACAGAGCGGTGCTCCGCTCAAAAGAGCAGACTGCCTGTGTGCTCCAACGTGTCCTCCGGGCGATAGTCACATTAGTGAAACCTGGGTGTTACCTCCCGACCGATGATGTGCAGGAACGTCCCGAAACTTTCGAGCCCGGTGAGGATCTGCGTCAGGTGGTAGGTGAGGACGCCGTGGCGCCTCACTTCCCCCGCTCTGGGCGGAGCGGGAGGGAGTGTCAGACCCGCAACCCCGGTAGGGTCCTGCCGGGATTGCGGGTTGTTCGAAAGAGATACCGCGGCCCCGAGTAAAAGAAGGAACATCGATCGGTGGACATTAGTCAGTAAAAATCTGACACTCCCCCACGCTTCGCCTAGAGCGGGGGAAGTTATTTGATGATTTCCCACCCCAAAAAAAAACCCCGGTACACGACATCAAGAAAACTTGAGTTTTCTTGATGTCGTGTACCGGGGTTTTTTTTTCATCTCAATTGTGGTCTCCCTCTAGGCTATTTTTACCTCAAGGCTTCCACTCCAAGAACACTTTGGCCTACGAGCCATGTTTTAGGAAAGAATGAAAACGCTTTCCAAATAACTAATCCAACCATACTACAAAAAAAATTGTCGAACAAATATAATTTATCTTGGCTGATTTTTTTTACTGTGCCTACCAAGATCATAATAAAGGCGTTCTATATTCAACCTTATTTATTTCTATTTGCAATTCAAATAGTAGGTACAAGTACAAAACATAATTATTAATAAAATAGCAAATAAACATTTTAATATAAATTCGAACAGCGAGCGCATTCCTTATTTGATTTTTTATCTGAAAATAAAATTGGCGCGAATTTAGCCATAGATCAGATTCTACTGTTTGTTGTTGAGTCGGTTATAATGGCGTAAAAAATATTATTATCAATATTTATAGTATTTTACACGTATTACAAAATTATTCTTATTTTCATGTATCAGTTTCTGATATTCCTTAATTTAATTATTCGAGTTGATTGATTTACAAGAAAATAATCGATTGAAATAATCGCATTTACACATCACAAAATAAAAAAAAAAGAAATGGACGTCATTTTCAAAAGTGAATTTAGTAGTGGTTATGAATATTACGTGTTAATGGTCCTATTATTGCAAATTACGATAAGATCTGGGCATGTTCATGTTATTTATAATATTTGCAATGATATTTGTCTCATTTGTTATAGAATCTATTCGCGTCCGTGTGATATAATGTGTAATGAAAAATGTAAACAAGCACGATTGGCGCGAAACTTCGACTTTAGATTTCAAAATGTATCATTACCACTGCTAATTTAAGTTCAATTACGAATGATTTCTGCACGTAATAAAAGGACACGTTAATTAGGCCCAACAATGTGGAGCTTATATGTCCGAAAACCATTTTTTTTATGATTTTTAGCGTCGACCTACACTGCCATCAAAATGGCGATGATCGTAATTTACGCATTTGGATTTTATAAGACTTAATTAAGAAACTTACTCAATAATTAAAGAACTTCTAATGACGTTTACATATGAGATTTTTATTCTACTATCTTAATGAATGCACACCCATATTATTTTTTAACCAGAAAATAAAATATTTACAAAAATAATGAGGAGGTCATATGACCTAAATGTCCGACCCCTTTCGGGGCCAGTACCGAGCCAGCGGAGGTTTGAATGTCGAGCCCCCGAAGGGGTCCGTACCGAACTATACGGTTAAACAAAACTCTATTTTATTATTTTTTTATTTTCCGGCGTTCCGGAAACCCTCACGCATTTCTACAATCATTCTATCTAACGAACAAAACAGCTTTCGTCACAACTTATCTCACAAAACTTAGCATCTCTGGTTCCATGGAAATGCCAAGTTCTCCACATATAAATTTGGACAACTTACAGCGCGATCTGCCCATGCCTCTCGTTTCTTTCCATCAATGTTTATTTATTTTATTATTTACAATGTTTTAATTTATTATCATTTCTGGGTTCCGTGCCTCAAAATAAAAAATCGCAACCATTGTAGGATCACTTTGTTGTCCGTCTGTGTATGTGTCAAGACCCTTTATCTCTAAAACGCGTGGTGCTATCGAGTTGAAATTAAAACTATATACTCAATTTTTTGGTCCCTTGTGAAAAATCAACCCAGTAAGTCTAGACAATAAAAAAAAGATATGGATTATTTTTATTATTAGTTTGTGTACATTTATAGGTTGTATATATTAAGTAATTAATTTAATTAAAGATATAGTCGTTTATATCGCAAGACTGTTCAGAACCCTCGGTGCGCGATTCACACTAAGCCGGCTTTTTTATATCATTGTTATTTTTTTTTAACTTAAGTAAGAGGTAGCTATTTCACATTCCTTTTCAAGTTGTAATGATTTTCCTCGTTCTAGACTTTTATTTACATGCAAATTCACTACCAATGTCTTATATTATCTATGGCTGCATTGATCGAGTAGTCCAATCAATGAGACATCCAAATCGATTACATTTCATCATTTGAGGAATGAAAAGTGGAATCGATTCCAAGAAAGTTACGTGACACGAATGTAAATCATTTGAATAACAAAAGCTTGGCTCCATCCATGAAATAGCTATTATTGGAGCTAGTGTATGTGCTTGCATTAGTTACTTAAATGGACTTGCAACTTATTATTTTTCTGAATGGCATCTCACAGTTCAACATAGGAGTTTGTCGTCTGCTTAACCGGGCGAAGCCAGGGCAAAAAACTCACAAACTAAGCGACTACACGCTAAGGGCACCCCCTGTGGGGTACGAGCCTCGGCTTAGGGCGTGGCTGAGGAAGTACAGCAAAGGGACAGGCTGGATCTTAGTGATATTATTTATGGACTGATTTGAACTTACTGGCTCAGCGGCGCGGGCTGGCTCTAGGGACGGGTGGGGTGCAACTTCTAGAAGAGCTCGTAGTTAAATAGCGATCTCTCGGGTCGATCTTTAGGTTAAGCCGCGCATGCTTAGGTTCGTGGATGGGTAACCACCCATAACATACCGAGTTTCCTCTGTGCTACTGTAAGAGGTTTTATACCTTAACCAATGCTGGCTGGTTAGCCATGACGTTCCAATACTCAGGTCGTTTTAAATAAAGAACTAGAAAACCAGAGACTACAAATGGAATAGGAAGTGTGAGATGTATCTTTAAAGTATTATAATATGCGCTTTTATTGTAGTAATCTAGCTTATATCCCACACTACCGTGCCTTATATTAGCCGTTGGTCACGGCTGTCAATCGTATATCTTTGACAATCGTTACAGTTGCTTAGTGGCCCGAATGCCTGACAACCAGGGCATGAACTGGGTTGTGGTCGTCAGATAGGTTCTCCATGTAAACTACTGCTATTCAACCGGTTAAACAGGAACCATTAACATGGTCAGGTAAAGTTTAAACAGATTGCAACTTACAAAAACTAAATGAAGATCAATCTATTTGACAGGCTCTATTTTTACCAGAAACTATGTTTCGTCATCATCGCTTAAAGCATTTGGAAAGCTTGCTTAGCGAACAAACTAAGCTACAGTATATTTGTAGCTTTATTCATTATGATTTAAAATAAAATAATGATAATATGGACGTTTACAACATGAAACACAAACAAAGCAAACCTCTCTCTTTTAACATCCATAACATTGAACTAAAAATACAACAAGTATTTAAAACACCTAATTCATGTAGTATAAACACATCTATTAATTTTACAAAGCAGAGGAAACTATATTTTTCTGCCAGACAGACTTAAGAGGGACTTGTTGGTGCGATTTGAAGGGGTAAGGCACCACTCACACTGTTGGCGATTAGCGTAAAGCGATTAGAGCTTGAAACTAAAAACGCGTCGTCTGTTTGACCGAGTACTTACTGGCGTAGTGTGAACAGCCGGCGATCAACAGTAAATATTTATGTGTCACTTTTACTGACTATGAAACTGAAAAGGTGAGATCTTTACTTTATTTAGGTTATCGCTAGCTGTCCTACCCCAGCGATGGCTGAAGCCAAAGTTCGAAGATCTTAGCTTGTAGAGTTGTAGCTTAGTTTTTAAGTGCTTGCTCTAGCCATTGGCCTTGATAGACCTGTGACATGCCAAACGCAAAAAAGTCAAAGGGTGCAATCTTTTGTACATTTCTTCTTCGAGAAAATAATCGATAGCTCTTCGCTTTCCGCCGTCGCGGTCGCGTTTGGTGGGACCGATGCCCACGCTGTATATCACAGTGCAAATAAATCAGTTTGTCCACTGCAGAGGTCGCCACAGCTGCGGTGTGATGACAGTTTGATAGCTTCCTGACTGACCGGGGTTAACAGGCGATTTCGTTTCGTTTTAGTGATTAAACAATATTCTCGTTTGGAGAAAAAAATGTGTGAAGCAGCTGTGAATTGCGATAGCGCTTTCGTCGTAGAGACGAAAGACTACAGCTCAATAATATAACCTCGATATTGGTATATGTTATTTATTTAGATTTGTACAATTTAGATTTAACATGCCAATTTTTTAAAGAAAAATGTAAAGAAAATTGATTTATTTGACCCGCACAAGACATAACAGTAAAACAAAATATTAAAAGAAGAAATGTAACAACTAAAACAAAACTTTTTTTTTAATTTTTTTTTGTAGCCCTGTACGAGGCCAAAAAGGTGCCAAATGTCACCATAGTTTGCCATAGTGTTGTAACATTCAATAAAAAAATGTTAGAGCGCTGGTATTCTGGTGGGATCGAATAAAAATAAAAAGTAAAGTGTAGAACTGTAGATTGACAATAATATAATTACATTTATATTTCCTATTTGACTAGTTGACTACTCTGAGTTGAAACGCCGGAAAAACAGGGTCACAGTGTATTTTAAAGTTTAGATATTGTTTTTGTCATATCATGATAAATTTAAAGAACCACACTTGCTGCTTAAGCTAGCTGCTGATCTGCAAACAATGCAGCATTTTGGTTAATACAATTGTATTACGCTACAACAAATTCAAAGAGTGCTTGGTGTCCAAAAACTACTTACTATAACATGATTCATTATTACCCATCTTGCAACGAGCGTAAAATTCACGCTCCTGGACTTTAGGGCCGATTTGATGGCCGTTCTATTTAGATGAGATAGCCGATAGCCATTGATCTATTACGTACTTTGACTGGCTCTTACGCGATTTGCGCAAACGCTGTGGATAACGGGAAGTAGCCGTTTTGTGCAGTCGGATGAACTATCGCTAGAGCATCGAGAGGGTTTGTTACGGCATCCGTTTTAAGGTATACAAAAGATGATTTTTGTGAAGAAATTTTGACTTGAATTATTTATTCCCATGGGTATATTTGATATTCTCTTTTGTTGCTTTGTTTGTTTGAGCTTTTTGGCATCTTCGCCTTTTTTATGTTTTTATTGTTTTGTTCGGTGCGCATATCTTTAAAAAAAATGTTTTACTGTTTTTGTCGTCCGAGTCACAAATACGTTTTCTATCTTTCTTGTCGCTACTGTGAAGAATTAAGTATTCCGATTGGACTTACGTAAGTAATTTTCCGTTAGAAAAGCGAATAAAATGTTAGTTATTTAAAAAAAAATTACATCCAACATTCAGAAGACGCCAAATAACTCTTAAAAACTCCAAAATAAAATATTCAACATCGAACGAACTTGTTAGAATAAACTCCGATATTCACGAAAACATTTCCACCGCGAAAAAAACTTCCTATACAAACCCGCAAACAAGGAAAAATAAGAGAAGCTAGTCTGCAAGTTGTGCAACTCACTCCCGGCGATTGGACGGGGAGAGAACGAGACAGAAATACCACCCCCAACGAGAGAGAGCGAGACAAACTCAACCCTACATTGCGAATGTCCCTTTGCGCAGCAATCCGTGAAATTAGAGTCGTCTAAACGAATCTAACGATTATTTTATTATCCCTTTTGCGCTAAGATTTGTTCCTTGCTCACTCAAATAAAAATAAAAGGTGAATAAGGCGTTGTGAGGGTCAAGAGGCGGACATAAATTTTGGAAGCGTTTAGGGTTTGGATTGGCTTATTTTTCGGGCCTTTAAGTCCGGGTGGACGCTTTGGAAGTCCGGTGCAGACGAACGCGCCCATGTCATATTATAGCGGTGCCATTTATTTTGAAGATTTACGAGAACTTGGTTATAAATATGTGTATGAAGGACAGGAGTATTTTGGGTGGTTATTAACGGTGATAGTGAAGCGGTTAATAGGGAAATGACAAAAATTTTAATGGAAGTAGCTCAGTTTCTGTGGTCGGTGTGGTCGCTTAGGTTGGTATGTTGAACGTTTTGTCTTTGAAAACTTCCTTTGTACCGTACAGTGGGGTTATTTGAAACTTCGGGGCTATTTGGAACTTTTGTAATAAATGATTTGATTTAATCAAAATAAAAGATTTACATTTATTTTCAGAGGTCCTAATTAGCCTGTTCTCATGTCAATGGTTAATTGCAGCTAAATTATTAAATTACGAACCACTTTTGACTTCAAATTTGTCAATAACCCTTTCTTCCAACTGTATCAGATGTTTCTAGAGGTTTTAGCTACTTACTATTGGGTTTACGCTATTTTACCATACCTGCATCTGAGAAGGACTGCTACCCTACCATGACGTCTTAAAGCAGAACTTATTCCACTGAGGGATAGAGACAGAGCTATTACAGGGTGTCTAGCACCATCTCTTTCTCACACAGGAATAAGAACTGCTATAAGATGTCATGGTAACCCTACTGGTCAGCGATGACGAACGAAAACGTCGTCTATTTGACCAATACTGATATTCTATCAGATCAGATTTGGTTTGGGATCCTCCAACTAGATATGTTTTTGAATGGAATGCAAATGTCAGAAATAGTGTAACACAACAATAACAGAATGGATATTTCAAAAAGTTGCAGCAGCGAAAGAAGACACATGTTATTATCAAAAATAATGGCTCTTTGAAATCCGTTCTGCAAATTAAAAGTACCTACAGTCTCATTTAATTTTTTGCCCGTTTCATAGTCAGCTATAAAAACGTTTGTGTCAAGTTTTTGCACAGCGTTAAAAAGTAATAAAACGGACGTTACTGTCTTTAAACGTGATTTGGCATTTTAAAGAGCTACGTGCAATTTGCACGAAAGTTAATTGGCCGGACAAAATATTTTTGAAACTTATTTTAATTTCTATATAATTTAAAATTACGGTTGGATGCAAGAAGCACTTTGACAATAAAATTGCTTTCGCTATGGCTATTTATTATCATAACGAACATTTTAGCTTTCACCAGTATTCTATAGGAAGTGTCATATTGAACTGACACTAGGCATCGAAAAGTTAATGTCAGTCCCGTATTATGTGGACTTTTGTGGCTAGCCTTGTGTCTACTGTGTCGGAGTCGGCTTCCAGTCGGATGCTGCTGTTTACCAGTATTTAACATGGAGCGACTACCTATCTCAGTATCATAATTCATAGATAAATCATTTATTTGATGTAGCAAAAGACACAATACAGGAATTAATACAAAAAATATCAAAAACAAAAAAGGAACAAATAAATAAAATTAAGGTAGAAGTTAGATTGACCCATAGGCATTTAGACTCATCACATACATTTATAAAGTACTGGGTAATACGATACCCCTTGGGAACACTGGTTAAATTTATGAAAAAGAAAACAATAAATAAAGAATTATGTAATCCGTATTGCCATAAAACTTAAGAAATTTTATTACCCGTAACTCTTAATAACATAAGTAAATCTTTAAAAAGTACAAAGTTATACAAATAACAAATAAAAATAAAAATTCATTGAAAAACTCGATTATTTTTCCGTGCGGAATCATTGAAAATGATTACAGCAGTCATGTTTCCGGTGTAACCGGAAGTGTCGCGAGTGTTAACGAGGGGCTTAATGTTGGCAACACTGTTCGTTGACTTTTTAATTGCGACACTGGAATTACGTGCAAATGCCTGAAGCTTGTTGTGAATATAAAGTAAAGGGGTGCTTTTATTATTTTAGTTAACGTTGATGATATTGTAGTTAATGGAAAATACTGGGTTTTTGCTGCATCCGGTTAGACTGGAAGCCAACCCGACTATAGTTGAAAGGTCTAAGCAAATGATGGTGATGATTATAGAGTGATCAGTAAACTGGAACTGGTATATGGTCTGCTTTAATTGGAACTTTGCTTATTTAAATTAAAAAAAGAGGTACTATTTGTTTGTAAGCGTGTTTGTAGGGCAGGGGTGGCGAACCTAGGTATGTGAGTCAACGTGCCATTTTATCTAAATAAATATCTATGTAATGAGGCCATAAATGTGCCGTCAAATAATTTTATTTAGATTTTAAATTACAATAATTGGTTTTTGCAGATTAGATGACAAATAAACTATAGAGACCAGGAATTAGGAACCTTGAGGATTAGAACGACCGCAGCTTGACAACTGACAACTCCACTTTTATTTTACTTGAGAAAAACATGAAAAATAATAAAGGTTCCATTGAGAATTTTGATCGGTTGCGTATCCAAAACATTGTGTCACGTGCCGTTTATGGCACACGTGACATTGGTTAGCCATCCTTGATGTAGGGGGTTATCTTCGGAACTACTGATCCGATTCTGAAAATTCTTTTACTTAAGGGGATGCTACACTATTCCCAAAGCTAGACTTAAAATGTTGCCGTCGGTAAATTTCTGCATATAATGGGCGTGAATCCGCGAGGAATAGCTAGTGCCTATGGGGAATGGCTAGTATCAAAGGTATGAAGTACAGGGTGTATAGTTTTTCATTACCTATAGAAAAGGAAAAGAAAGGATTCTTCCACCAGACCTGTGTTGTGTCAGTTTATGTGTTGTTTCTTTTTGTTTGAATTATATAATTATAGGATTTTTCTTTTAAGCCCAATGACTGTTACACTGTTATTATAACCTTTATGAAGTTTCAATTTAGAAGGAATTGCTCTCAAAATGGTGAACCAATGACAACTACCATCATGATGGTAGAAGATGAACGATTCTCCGTAAAAAACTCCTTTCGCTTCGTTCTATTAGAGACGCCATTCGGTATTTGAGTATAACCTAAGTACCTATGTGTTTTTATTACAGGAGTTTTTTGCTGAATTAGTTACACTGAAATTCGCCGTGTCTTATAGCTCCAAAATGGTTTCTTCGTAAACGTTAAATTGTTACACTTAAAAAAGAAAAATCGTTTATCACCTCACATTCTTTTTGTGCTTATAGTTAGCTGATTTCACGGCATATTATGATTTGTAAAGTGGCAGAAAGCCTTGATGCTGGTTGTGGAGATCGGCAGTATTCTCGGGACTTGTTCAATCTTCTCCATACACAAACAACAAACAGTGTTACAAAAAAAAATATCCTATGTGTTTCCAGATCATAATCTACCGCTGTCCCAAATTTCATCAAGATCCGTTCAGCCGTTTTGACGTGAAAGAGTAACAAACATCCATACATCCATCCATCCTCACAAACATTCGCATTTATAATATTAATAGGATAGTAAGAAATATAAGAATTCAAATGCCAGTTTACTGTCTATGTAATGACTGTAGTTGGCTATCTCTATGGTACTACATACGGAATCCGTTAAAACCCTCACGAGACGTTCTAAGCAGGAGCTAGTTAAGTACAAATGCTACGCGTTACACGACATAACTGACAACTGAACACGGCACACATTGCAGAGGCAACCGACCAAGATCCTTCGTAAATTACACATCTCCATTTTCTTCATTTAACAAATTGATGAGCTTTGTTTGATAACCCACAACATCCGAAAAACGATCCTGCATCTCACAGTATTAAGTTCAAAATCCTCCGAATTAAATCCACCTCACTGTTGACGCTTACGCCCAAGAGATAAGACTGGGTTGGGTTAATGGGGATCCGTTATGGGATTTTTAACCTTAGTAAACAGGTATTAGGGATGGTAATGCGTTGGTTTTGGGGGTGGCAGGGGTGTGTGAGTAGAGTGGGGTGGTTGCGGTCCAAGTTTGTAATTAATAAAGCCCTCTCGATTACAAGTGCCTTTCCTCGGCCGGATTTGGGGAGGTTGGGGGAATATGGCACCCTTGTTCGTACCAACGTTAGAGTGGGTAACGATTGATATTGTTACATCCAGAATAATGATTATTTAATTAGGGGTTTTTGTGATTTTCCTTACTTTCTTTAATTAGAGGAAATTGTAGCTTTTTCCGCTGCAGTAAGATCGATAATAGCTAGTAGGTAAAACCGAGATTGTAATTGTGGGATATGAAAATATTTTATTCCTACTTATTCGCTGATTAGTTCTAACTTCAACCGATCACTAACTTACATAATAAAATTCGTGTTTTAAATAAAGACTTGTGCTTAAGTAATCACTTTGACTGTTTTATAATTTAATTGGGTGTGGCAATAATTTTATTTTAATAATGATGAATTTTAAAGGATGTGATACTAAATATACTTATAGCATAGAAAATATTGATTGAACACAGGCCCCAAGGAGTGAAAAACCGGATAAATTCTTTTTCTTGTACAGACATAACTTGTGACACCGGATATCTCAAAACGGAAGAGTTGTACAATTTCCTATGTCACTATTTTAGTATTTTGAACGCCCAAGTTAATTTCCTGTTGGTCTAGTGGTTAGTGGCCCTGACTGCTGAGCCGGAGGTCGTGGGTTCGATTCCCACCCAGGACAAACTTTGTGTGATGAGCATGATTGTTTGTTCTGTGTCTGGGTGTGATTTATCTATAAATGTTTGTATTTATAAATTATATAAGTATGAATATCAGTTGTCTGGTTACCATAACACAAGCTCTGCTTAGCTTGGGATCAGATAGCCGTGTGTGAGTTGTCCCAAGATATTTATATTTATTTATTTATTATAGAACAGTTAGAAATAACTTGTCTAGACACGATAAAAAACATTTAAACTTTGTAATTTTATAGTAGCTAGGTAAGTACTTTAGAGGTTTAATAGCATTGTTCAGACCTTCAACAGTGTTGGCTGGTTTGCAATGAGGTTCGAATACACAGATTGTTTAAATAAAGAATGAATAAAAATAGAATAGGAAAGTTTTTGATTATGTGTCATGTATTACTATAGTGAAATAAAATTAAACGTCTTCTTTCTTATGTGTTTTCTCGTTTTGATTTCAAACTATGTAAATTCATCGAAATTAATAAAATTAAATTGAAAATTTTTGACTCGTTTACCTCTATATTAAATGAAAGAGTTTGCTGAGAGGAATACGAAGGCGCCTTTTATTTTTGAAACTTCTACAAAAATGTCCTTTCCCACCTAAAAGGGACTAGGTACGCATATTATACTAAGAAATAAAACGTTACTGTAGGTGGAATGCAACATGTATGATATCCTTCAAAAGCATAGCACTAAGGGTAGTGTGAATAAATTACAATACACACAAATACATTTCATAATAACAGCTTTTTACTGAGCTTAAGTTAATATATAATTATTACCAAAAAACTGAAACAAAAAATATTTTGTATGTCCGTCGGCTTATCTCCGAATCGGCTGGACCGATTTAGTAAGTTAAGAAAAAATATTAAAACCCATGCAATTGACAACAATATGTAATTCAAATAGGGAGTAATATTTTTACTATTTGTATTATAACGTGATACTCGCTAACCATACCAAATAATCTATTATCTAAGTATAATAAATAACTTAACTTATCAATTAGAATCTGAAATTTATACGGCAATACTTGTAATTCGCCTTGTATCTCAATTCCAGCATATATCTTTAACTTCAAGGGGCGACTCCGGTTCCTATTCTTCAAAGAGGATATGCATTTAGGTGTTCTTATAGGGACGGCCCCAATACCATGGGTGGCAACTTAACGTCGTAGAAACACAATAACAATCTTGGGAGAGGGATACCCTCTCTTTGATAGTGATGGAAGAGCGATCAAGACATTAGTAACAGAGGAACCTACCGTTTATGAAGCTACTAGCTAGCGCCCACGGCTTCGCTCGCGTGATATCGAAAAATATCTATTCTAAGTGTTGTTCTAGACTAGACTATAATTTACCTCTTTGCCAAATTTCATCAAGATCCGTTCAGCCGTTTTGATGTGAAAAAGTAACAAACATCCATCCATTCTCACGAACATTCGCATTTTATAATATTAGTAGGATGCTGCAATCATAAGTTAAACTGGGTGGTTCGAATTCTGACGTCATAACAAAGCCATACTCGGTGGTATGTGTGTGTGTTTATCAATTTTATTTTTTTAACCGACTTCAATAAAGAAGGTTTTATTTTAATGTAGTTTAAATTTACTTCTGCTACCCTACCATGACGTCTTGAAACAGAACTTATTCCACTGAGGGAAAGAGACAGAGCTATACAGGGAGTCTAGCACCATCTCTTTCTCACACAGGAATAAAAACTGCTATAAGATGTCATGGTAACCCTTCTGGAAGTAGGTTTGTTTGATTCATAGATCTTCTTACCACCGACTTCCCTAAGTAAATTAATTTTCCATCATTTTAACTAATGTTTTTTTTTAATTAAAACTTAATTACTTTTTTGGGGCAGCGAAGTCGACATATCCACCAAAGAGCGCTGAGGAAAACGTCACGGTAAAACAAGAAATTGTTTTCAAGTTATCAAACATGTATGGGAGCTCTAATTAATCTACTTTTATTTTTAGACAGATTCTTCCTTATAAAATCTTAACAATTGAAGACAAGTATTTTTCATTGAACGACTGTCTAGTTACTATATTATCTAATAAATAAAATGTATTAACCAATAACTGGGTTGTGGAGACATGACCAACATGAATTGACTAGAGTTTAAATTAGCTCCAGACTTTAAAAAAAAAACAATAAACCTGTTCTCAAACAGAGAAGGCGCGATTATTAATTACAAGTCCAGGTTTCCTCACGAGGTTTCCTTCACCGATTTACGATGTCGAAGATAAACTAAAAAATACCTATGAATTAAAAATGTCTCATTGATAATTCGACGACACGGTTGGCGCAGTGGCTGAGCGACTGACTGCTGCGCTGCGTTTCGCGGGTTCGATCCCCGCACGGAACAAATATTTGTATGGCCTACAGATAGTTTTTCCGGGTCTGGTTTTTTGTGCATGTGATTTTAAATGTTTGTAAACGCACTCATGATACAGGAAAAATCCTAGTGCGGGGCATAATTTTTTTTTAATAAAAATGTTCGATTTAAACCCTCTACCTGGTTGAACCTCTGGGTCATCACGATAGTAATAGATACATACTACAGCAGTTTATCCCTGTATAGGTACTATTTTTTCTAAAACTAAAATCACACGTTTCCCCTACACGCAACGCAACACGTAAACACGTCATGTTACAGCGAGTGGATTTACAAGCGTGTTTCGGGGCACGGCGTAAAGCCTGGCTTTGCGTTGCGACCCGCGGTCCCGCCACCGCTAGGGTGCTGTCGACACGCTATGACGTCATGTTGTAGCTAAACACGCTGTTTGTATGTAATGACGTGTTGAATTGTCGGTGCAAGGTCTAGGGCAGCGTGATTGATTTTTCGTTCATAGTGATGAGCTCGTGGCTAAATAATAGCAGCCGCTCGAGTCGGTCTTTAGGTTAAGCCGCGCTTGCCTGGGTTGGTCTGTGGATGGGTGACCACCTGTTACATACCGAGTTTCCTCCGTGCCTCAGAAAGCACGTTAAGCCGTTGGTCCCGGCTGTCATTTGTAGATCTTTGACAGTCGTTACAGGTAGTCAGTGTTCCGAAAGTCTGACAACCAGTCTTACCAAGGGATATCCTATTACCCAGTATTAACTGGGTTGTGGAGGTCAGATAGGCAGTCACTCCATGTAAAATACTGATATTCAGCTGCATCCGGTTAGACTGGAAGCCAACCCGACTTAGTTGGGAAAAGGCTAGGCGGATGATGAGTGACTCAACTGTTGCAATGGCAATTGGAAATAGTCCATGCATTATGCACTATATGCATTGGTTAGCATTTATTGTAAGTGCTAACCAATGGTGAGGCTTATACACGAGTTTGGCCTTGGTTGCTATGAAGTATGATCTAGACCAAATAAAATACACGCGATAACGAAGAGAATAATCAACCTATCTTCGTTATGATGTGCTGTACCCGGATTGATCTTGTTGTTTGTTATTATAATGGTTAACTTTCATAACTTGTAACATCCCGTTAAAGTATAAGACAGACCGACCAAGTGCGCAGTCGCGCACCGAAGAATTCATACGACCTAGAGGGTTGATTTCACAGTTCAAAGGGATCACCGACTTGAGTATCTACATGGTTTTAATAACAACCCGATACCTCCTCATGTTCCCGAGATTAAGGCTCTTGACAGTCACACGGATAACAAAGTGACACTATAAGATTTTTTTCCTTTTGAGGTACCTACGGAACCCAAAAAATTAAAAAGAAAACCCCAACACAAAAATCCTTTTAAAAGGAAAAAATCTCCATATTATTATAAGTTTAGTATATCGACGGTCCCTACGTACATAAAGACATGTCGAAAATAGCATTTCTTTTATTGTATCATTGGTTTTAGATTATCTATGCGCACATGCCGCCATACGATTTTTATTTAATTTATTTACCTTTTTTTAGAAATCGTATAAGAGAACAAGTCTTATAAATACAACGAATAAGTGTCGTAGAAACGGTCATCTATCAGGTTTCCTAAGAAAACGTGAAAAAATTAAATATTTATGTGTAAATGGCATCATAAAGCTCTTAAAACTGTTAAAATATTGTAGAAAGAAAATATTTATTATTGCTCATAGAAAAATGCTTTTAAATAACTTGAATCCCACTTCCCAATGTCACAGTTTGTAAGGATGAACGGATGGATAAAACTAATGAATGGATTTTGATGAAATTTTCACACAGATTGCCTGGGTAACACATATGCTACTTTTAATCCCGGTAATCGAAACCGCGGGCAAAGCTAGTTTGAAATAAATGCTTGAATTTGGAATAACGAGGTCAAGTGTTCCAGACAATGAGACAAGACACTTCTTATTTTATTATTATAACCTAACGTCATTTGACACCAACAATTTCACATAATTAGAACACCCGCTACTAACACGTCGTAAATCAGCCGCCCATTTTAAAAACAGCCATAGAATTAATTAAACCATAGCTGTCTATAACTGCCGCGGTACTTTTTGTACCGGCAGTCAATTAACAAGGTATGCGACGCAGGCGCAGACAAATAGTCAACTAGTCACGGACAGACAAATGAGCTCCTTAAACTATGCGCTTTATTTGTTTAGGAATTGTTAGGGCGGTTTTACAGAGGGAGGTGGGAGCTATAGTATGCGATGGTTAGCGATTTTTTGATGATTTATCAACAGTACTATTTGAAAGAATAATAAAAAAAATTGTACTGTACGAGGCTTCTAGCGACTACGTTTTTAAGGAGAACTCTAAGTCTTGTAATGTGTCTTCAATGTAAACATAATTGTTTCACATCTGCGAACTGAATTAGATAATTAGATTTTTAAGGAAGTGCACATGTACTAAGTATGAAAAAACTTTTTGCAATATACAATTCGCAAATTAGTTTGACATAAACAAATTCAGTGGAACCACTTAATCTATTGAATATTTACTTTACCACCTTTTGAGATTGTTCATCTATTGATTTAGTCTTGCAAGTAATAACTAAAATAACATCCGTACGCGTTCTCCAGGGCACAGGACACCCATTGAGGATACCCATAATTTTTATCGAAATCTTCAATCAAAAATCTTCAATGGATTTCCTCCGGCTTGAAGAGATTGGAGGGATCCACTCTCCCATTCTATCAGACTCTGACTGACTTAAACCACACCGGTGTTTCCTTGCACACTTGCGTCTAGGGCAGCGTGACTTTCGCTGTCCCAGCCAAAGCCTTCCCTCTTCTATCTTACACTACTATCCGCCCTAACAATACGTATTTAATCCAAACATTTCGCCGTCGCACGCGCACTATAATATATCTGTCGTCACGACATAAATGCTTCTTAGTTTATCGCTACGTGTCGTGGATCACCAGCTTTATCAATAACATCTTTAACGACTACTGCTTACATTGTATTTTCAACTTTATTTTTGTGGTGTTACTGATCATTATCGTGTGAAGTGTGGTGGTGGTTAAGTTGTGTATGTTAAGAAGGTTTTCTTATAAGTAATTTTTCTAATAGGATGTTTTAACGACTATCGTAAACACATTGTATTTTATACTTTGTCATCATCGTCTCATTGGTCATTATCGTGTGAACTATTGTGGTGGTTTAGAATTGTCTAATTAGCAGGTTTTCTTATATTTTCCAATAGGGTGGTATATATTTGCATGTTGTCAATTATTCTCAGTGGAAGCTAAAAGGATAAGCTGAAATAGCAGTGATAAGATAACGTTTTTTTTTTTCGTTCAGAAGAAATTTATTCTTGCTCTATTTGCTGAAAAGAAACGTTGGGCGTCCGGCAAAAATTTTGTCTGCCTATATCATATAGGCAGACTACATTTTTGCCATCACGTGACAAACTTAGATGAGACTAGCACTGAAACGTGGAGAACGTGGAAAAAAGAGAAGCAGCAGTGATAATGACGATATTTGTTGGCTCATTCTCTGAAGATTACTTATTTTCAAGAATATTTTAGAAAGATAGCATGTATTTAACCAGTTAATTGGTTCTGGAGGTCAGATAAGCAGTTGCTGCATGTAAAAACTTGCGCTCACTAGTTCACCTGCATCCGGTAAGACTGGTCTGACTCTAATGTATTTGAGAAACGTCTAGACAGGAAGTTTTATATTTTTTGACCATATTGAAAAAAATGAGGCAATTTGCAGTAGTAGAAATGATTTTTAATGGTGTAAGAAGTTATCCTGTATTATAGAAAATAAACTTGTCAACTACGATTCATAATATCTTGCAATAATGATACATCCAAGTCTCAGTTTATGTTTAATATATTACGCCTTCTTTTTATAGTAGATCTTCAATTATACTTTTTGCAGCATTCGTAATGTCGTCAGCAGAACAGTCTAAAAATATTAACAGATTGTTAACTGCTTTACGCATATTTACTGAATATCTTTCTGCTTGTAAATCGGCCGTATCGCCGCTGTTTAGCACCAATCACGACGCCATTTTGACTTCCGAAACTCGAAACTAAACGATATAAAACATACAGCCCAATTTCGCTAATATTAAATTAGCCCATTAAAATTCGCATTTTAGTCATTTTACTAAACACAAAACTGTCCCACCATAAATTATATTTTAATGTTTCCGGACTTCGAATTTCTTACCAATGTTACCACATTAAAAATTAATAGCCGTTTTAAAACTATTTCGCATTGGCAGCACTAGCCACACGCGCCGATGGAGAAGGAAACGGAAATGTCCATTATATCATCTGAAAAACATGAATATTTTTATGAAAATGGCGTTATGAGGAAGCGATAAAAGTGTTTTATTTATAACATCTGTTAAAAGTTCAGAATTAATAAATGAGTATTTAAAAGAGTATAATTAAATAAGAGGAAAGATGCATTTTCATTAATGAAGAATTTCCTTTTCGGTGGGAGCATATCAATTTAAAAACTTTCAGAATTTCACTTGAAAAGTGAAAAAGACACGGTTTTTTGGTCTTTTTCACTTCTTGAAAGAGGCAGCTGTATTTTTTTTACAAAAATCACAACACAAAATTTTTCACCAAAAGTTGAATTCACAGAGTTGACGCTTTCAGTCAACTAAGTGGAATATTTTCCACCAGATTCATTCTATATTGTGTGGTTAAGCCTATAACCACGTGTCAAAGGTGTGAGGAATGTCCATGGGCCTCTAACTTAACACGCTATCGGTAAATATCAGGCTAGTTTCCTCCAAATGTTTTCCAAACACCACTCCCAAATAGCAACAAACAATACCACCCCCATCTAACATTACCCCTCTCTTTGTTACAGTAAAAGACCACCTCCAACACTCAGACATCGAAGCAGACGAGTTAGAAACAGATGACCAGACCTCCAACCTCGACGATGACATCCTCACACAATCAGACCTAGACGAAAACGGCGACCCTAAAAGTCCTACCAGCTCAAGTTCCAAGAAAGGAAAGGGGTCTTCCTCGAGGGATTCCAAAGGAGGCACGAAGCCAAGAAGGGCTAGAACAGCGTTTACGTATGAACAGCTGGTTTCCTTGGAGAATAAGTTTAAGACTACGAGGTATCTGTCGGTCTGTGAGAGGCTTAATCTGGCTTTGAGCTTGAGTTTGACGGAGACGCAGGTGTGTGAGCTGTTCTTTATTATTTTAGAATTACCCACTAAGGTACTATTCTTTCTTAAAGTTGAAATAATAGTTGGCTAGAAAGAGTCCCATAACTCAGAAGCTAAATAACAAATCTTAACTGAGCAATTTTCATTCCATATACCCACATTTTTTAGATTAAAAATTGGAGGGGGGGGGGGATATAATGTTTATTTAAACCTTAAAAGGGTCGCAAAAATCATTAAACCTTGAAAGTTTGGAGCTAAACAAATATTCTAACCGCACTTTTCTCCACAGGTCAAAATCTGGTTCCAAAATCGTCGCACGAAATGGAAAAAACAGAATCCTGGGATGGATGTCAACAGCCCAACGGTTCCACCTCCTTCTGCTGGAGGATTTCCATCAGGGCCTTACCCTGGGGGTCTGTTGTACTCTCATGGGGTCCCCTACCCATTTACAGGCCCTGGTCCTTACGCACCATACTTCCACCATCTGGCAGCTAACCATCATCACTCGCATGGTAGCCTAGGACACTCTCACACGTGATTATGGCAACGCCCAGGGTCTCAAGACCCTCGGGTCGAGAAAGAGAGTGAAACCAGTTGTGGACTTCCAAATTAGTGGTCTTTACAGACGAAATAGTGTTGTGTACGGACATTTTGAATCTTAAAGTCTGTTCACGGTAGTGTGGAACGGTTGACAATTTGAAAAAAATAAGCTTTTGTACGTTCACAAAGAAAATGAGTTAGTAGTAAGTTGTTTTTTTTTTACAAACTAAATACAGAAACACAATTAGGCTTTCAGAATCTAATTCAGTTTTTTTCCGCTTTCTTTAAACGGCATGTGTCCCAACAATAATGGAAGTTAAATAACATGCATATTAAAGCCTCACAACAATTAAAATTCAAAGTTTTTCAAAGAAACTTAATTTATATGTCACAATGAATGCTATTCGTGAACAGAGTTTAGTCTGAAAGTGCCGAAACTGTATTATAATAGTGCAATTTATTTAAGGTAACATTATGAATCGATTGTGATACGTATTTAATAAGATAAATAAGGATATTATGGTAATAGTAATTTTAAGTCTTTTTTTTTTACTGCCCATTGTGTAAATTTAATGAAGCTGAGTTTTAAAATTGCGTGGCTTGCCCCATATATATAAAATATCGTGTCACGATTGCTTGTTTACAATGACTCAATCAATAAAATAAAAATGTTGATTCATAAACTTTAGCATTTTGCTTTTTATATATTTATTTGTATTTTTATAGCTAAAATGATCTCAAATTATTTCACTGTTTAATACTCGCTGGCAAAGTTACACTAGCTTAACCAAACAAAAAACAAACGAATGACCATCTTGGCAACGGCAGCTGTCAAATATTACCAAAGACTTTTTCATTGAATAAACACAGTTAAGTTGGTCCTTAGTCTTTCTACAATTGCTAAAGGGCTTTACACTATACTTAAAAAATTATAGCTTGATCGCTCCTACAGCTGTCATTAAAATCACGCCTAAGAAGTTTTGAATTTAATAGTACAGACAGACAGTACCTGTAAATGTCATACTTTATGGGCAGCCGGCCTAATTTGTGATGGGCGATGAATCATCATGACCACTATCGATATTTTATATAAAACTTAATTCAAAATTAATTAATCGTTTTATTTTTATTGTAGATATATTCTTATATCATAACATTATTTATTTACTTGATCTAAAATAACAGTAAGTAAATAAAATCCAATTTCTCACCTACTCAACAACTTTGGGTTTCGGAAGGAGATATGCCGCCGTCATCTTGTGTGATATGAATTTCCACTCTCCTCAGTACATTTGTAATTAAACTAAATCCAATTATATGTTACATTAGCATCGATAACAGTAAGAAACGAAGACCGATAATTACTATCATTTATGACATTCCCTGGGTACAGGGAATGTCAGTTTGACATATGTCGCAGAGATCAAGCTATATTTTCCGTATTATAATTAAATTCTATCCATTTATAATTTTTCAATTGAACACCAAACGATATTTATAAGAAATGTAAATATATAATATTAAACCATGTATAAACCTTTTGTAAATATATCATTATCTACTTAAGAATATTGCTATCTCCTAAGTAACTAAGCAGTTGTAATTTATTTATTATTTTGCTTAATTTTTATAAACTTTTTAAAGATATTTTTGTCTGTTTTTTTTTTGTATTATGCCATTATATCTCTAATGGGCTCTAAAGTTAATAAAATACATTAAAAAAAACATATTCGTCATTATAAGTTCCTATAAAATGTCCACTGAAGTTCAGAGACTGAACTTATGAAACTTTCATTTAACGATCCGATTAAGCCATGTATTATTGAATAAAGAACCGTTTTAGAAGTGGCAATAGCTATCAAAGCGTTTTCTATCAATTTTCCAAAAATATCAAAAGGATCTACCACCAATTGGTGGTCTATAATGGTCGCTTTAGGAGAATCATAATAAGTTAGAAAAGAATATACTTTATTGCACAACAAAATGGCAACAAAACTGATTTTAAAAAAATGCTAATTCTATGGTTACAATGGCGGTATTTTCGCTAATAGCAAGATCTTTGGATGGACTGTACGAATATAAAAATACAACGGGGGTAGTCAATAGTGTACCTACTGTTAATAGTACACAAACAATTAAAATAAAATTATTTATTCAAAATATATAAATACACTAGCTGTGCCCAGCGGTTTCACCCGCTGCTCACTTAGGGGTATGAAAAATAGATGTTGGCCGATTCTCAGACCTACCTACCCGAAATGCACACAAAATTTCGTTTAAATCGGTCCAGCCGTTTCGGAGGAGTATGGGAACGAAAATTGTGACACGAGAATTTTATATATTAGAAGATAAGTTGATAATATTAATAACGTTAAAAGTGTCACAGACGCGGTTAATATTGTGAATTGTCACGTATTATTATTAACATTTGATTCTGTTTCAGCGGCCATTTTAGACACCATTGTTTATGTAAAATAAATGTACCAAGTTTGACATATTGATGCATATTTTTTTTTCATAAGCAGCGCCACCTTTAACGGCAAACTTTTAGTGGTCATACTCTATTAAACTCATTCAGGAGCTTACGTCAGTGCAATACATTTTTAAGTTTTCCATCTTCGCTGATGCTGAAGGATCTTCTAGATCCTCAAGCCAAACCAGTCTTACCTATAGTCTAATTTTTCATAAGTTTTTATATCATTTACTTCGAAATAAATCTAGAATCAGAAAGCATGCTCAGACAATATCTAGTACTTATATTAATTATAGAATGGATTAATTAAATCAAAGAATTTAGTTTGCAAATGGGAGTAAGTAATCGTGGGTGTGTTCACAAACAATTAAACTCACATACGCATACAGCCAGACCCGAAACAACTACCTATAGGCCATACAAATATTTGTTCCGTACGGGAATCGAACCCGCGACACGCAGCGCATTGCTCAGCCACTGCGCCAACCATGCCGTCAAAATGTGTTACGTAATTAGGCTGCTGACATAATCTGTCTTAATTAGACAAATACTGGTAGCGGGTACTACTCTCATTTCCGGATTTTACTCTTGTTTCCGGATCATGACTTATCATGAATTAGTATTAAGATGCAACGAAGCACAGGTCTGTAATGATTGTGTTAAGGCAATCGAGTGAACTATTTGCTATGTAATGATTACGGCTTAGCGTAATTAAATTATTTATTATTAACACTCAGTCATTGCTTTATTGGCCCTTTGAATCACACAAGAAATATAAAATGTTTTTAAAGAAAACCTAAAGTATTCAAGACTTTGATTGATTCAGAACAAAATTGCCGGTCGACTATGAAAGCAATTTACTCGTAGATAATACAGGGTGTTTTTGAAACTTGACTCGAAACCAAAATCTTTTTTTTACCACTTTTACCGTGTTTAGATCTGCGGAGTTAGTCTAGCTAATTTAATGTCATTCTGTATATCAGAGCGCAGTGCAAAATGTTGTTTTTGGTATCACTAAAAATAAATCTGTTAATTTAATTATTTCTTATTTTACTGTATATTTCTCCTGTATTCATAATTTTAACTTCAGAATTTGGTTTCCCATCTTGTCTGAACATGCTTCACTATAAATAGTTAAGTATTTGCTAATATACGATGCTCAACGCTGTAAATATTTGTAATTAACTAGTACGGCCATTACATTAACTCGATGTTGATATAAAATAGTTCAAGTTATAATAAACTGGTTTTATTTACGCTACCGTTTACCCTATTTTACAGCAACGAAATATTGCAAATGTAATCAAAAGCTTTATTTTAAGTGTGAAGCTGAAGGATCAGAATCAGCCTAAAATTTAAGAGGTTTTATCCGCGGCAGTTATATTGTCGTTGTATAGTGTATATTGACAGTAAACACAAGACCTGGCATGTTTATTGGATCATGAAACTAAATTATTTTATTTTATTTTTTTAAACCGTTGCCCCACACTAGGAATTTCTTCTGTATCGTGGGTGCGTTTACAAATATTTAAAATCGCATACACAAACAGCTAGACCCGGAACAACTATCTGTAGGCCATACAAATATCTGTTCCGTGCGGGGACCTAGAGACCCAGAGACCCAGATAGAACCTGCGACACGCAGCGCAGCAGTCGATCGCACAGCCACTGCGCCAACCGTGTCGTCAATTTGTTCTAATAGTTTTTGAAATTAGGAAAAATAACATTGGTTTTAGTACAGGAACGAACTGATGCGATCAGCTGATCAACATCACTATTTCGTATAAAACAATGTTGCCTCCCGCTGTCCGTCTGTCCATAGGTATGTATGTATGTAGGTATGCTTAAATATTTAAAACTCCACAACAGATTTTGACGAAGTTTTTAATGGTTTAAATATATAATATTGGTATATTAGTATCTACATTGCACTTGTGCGAAGCCGGGACGGATCACTAGTGCATGATAAAACTAAAAAAGTAATAGAACAAAAAAGAGGCCTTGCGTTAATTATGTAAGCCTATATACTCGTATTTATATCAATGTTGGGATGCAGACCCCTGACTGTGATACGACCTGGGCCGAAGAAATTCTTCTATGGTCGATCTTCTTGGGCTAGTAGTGAACAGGAATAGCAGGTCCAGAAAGAATAAGCATGATGAATTGGGTTCCTTAGAGGATTGGCCCAAAATAATCTCTACAGACAGAAGAATGGCCAAAAGGAAGGGAAGCATTGGGGCTGCAGTGGTACAAAACAGGGTTATATTAAATAAACTGGTGATAAAATAATTTACCCAAAGAAGTGCATGCCCGCCTGAATCCGATCCTTTGTTTCGCTGATCGCTGTTACCTTTCGCAAAATACTAAACTTTTTCTGTACGGAAAATCTCGGTAATATGAATCGCCAATAAGATATTGATTACCACACACATTTGGTAAGCACACCAAGAATTACAAATTTAATAGAAATTACCTAGGTGCCAATCCGGAACTGTTCAAATTACTTAAGTTTTGTTTTTAAATTTCTTTTTCCCCTCGTGAGTAGTTTGTTATCCAATAAATAACTGCACAAGGAGGCCATACCCCAAATAAAGTGGGAAACGGGCAATAAAAGAAAAAAAAGGTGATATTTAATCTTTGAGAAATAAAGAAGTTTGTTCAGTCATCATTACATTGGAGGCGTATGATGAGCCAATCATTTATTATTGGCATCTCTTGTATCTTGATCATCGGCCCAAAGCCAACCACTTCTAAATAAAGCTCTTTCTATATTTATGACACTTTCCTCGGTCCTTATTTACACGATATCATACATCTATTATTTATAAATTCATGGGCGGGGGAAGTAGGGGAACTCCTATCGCCTCGAGCCATCTTTAAGGGGTGAAACTACCCTCGTACCTTCTTAAATATTTAAGATGAAAAATAGCGTAATATGAAAATAAAATAACATATTGCATATATATTTAGATTTGAAGTTTGCGGTCGAAAGGACCAAATTTGTCATAGACTTACGAATTGCATGAATCTGCCTACGGGCCTTATCGGACCAGCTACAGTAATTACACCTACTGACTTATACTCGGCTTCTGGAACGCATCAAACCTGATCTGATGTCTTGATCAAATAATTTAAAATTCATTCCGCCAATTACAACAGTTCTCATTTTCTTATAATTTCAAACACCGTACTTGTTTATCTTATTTAAAGAAAACAGTAAGACAAGCCAAAATCCTTGAAAAAACTATTTGTTAATTATAAGTATACTGAGTTGCCTTCAATATTCTTGGACATCAAATTAAGGATCTGACACATAAATGTTACAAAAAACATATTATGATAATTTGATAATCGAGGACTAAACACAAATAAACAACATGAAAAAACCTGGCCTCGTAAGTATTGACATAAGCTCTACGTTAAACCAACAAATCGAAAACAATCCTTGACAAAACTGGCAAATACATCAAAGAATAAATAATTGACACATACGACGACGACTAGAAACTTTCACGCGTACTCAAACCCCATGATTGACAACTTTACATCCATCCTTCGAGATTAACTAGCTAAAAATGTGTTGAACGGCTTTTTTTTCATTGCGGCCTTCTTTGAGCGGTTTCAAAATGGCGGCTAGTCATCTGTCATTTTTAATTGTATGTCAAACGGTGCGTACAGGCCGGTTTGCCGACGAGGAGGCATTAGGTATATTTAGTTTATTGCGTTATAAACGAAACTATTATTGGCATCCCTAATTTGAATTTGGCTACTGTTCCGTTGGAAGAATGTGGACGATAATTTATTACGGTTTACTCATTCTTCTGTAACTTACATCTCTAAGAACTTTGTGGAAATTGTAGAGTATAAAAGAAACTAGTTGACTCAATGCTTGAGACATGGGACTTATTTTTAACTCAAGACGAGGTAGGCAAATTCAGCGACATAGCAGGCCCAGACGGAGGTTGCAGTGTGTGATAGGGAGAATCAGAAAGATACTGGGGAAGCCTTTGCCTACAATGGGCCAGAAAAAGATAGTTAAAAAAAGAAATAATGAGTGCTATGATTGGAGTACAATTGAATGTTTGAAGTGCTATATTCAAAGATAGTAAAACTCTTTTATTTAAAGCGTTCTAAGTTGAACATTTATAATAGGTCTTTACCTATGAAATTGCCGTTTTGTATGAAAAAATTTAAACGATTTTTTTTCATGTAATTTTATTTGTATTAATCGAAGTAATCACCCATGCAATCAATGCATCTTTGCCAACGCAGTGGCAGTTTATTGATGCCCTTCTTAAAGAAATCAGCTGGACGGGAGCCAACAAATTCTTCAAAGCCATTTTGTACTGCCTCTCGGGCATTGATTTTTTTTCCCGTCAAGAAATTATCCAAATTCTGGAAAAAGTAGTAGTCTGTAAGCGCAAGGTCTGGCGAGTAGGGCGGATGACGGAGAGCTTCCCACCCCAGTTCTTGCAACTTGGAGACCGTCTGCTGTGCAGTATAAGGTCGCGCGTTGTCGTGCAGGAGCAGCGGAGACGAGCGATTGACCAATGCTGGTTGGAGATGTGCCAGCTTCTCCATCATTATGTTCAGTTCTTCACAGTACACATCTGCAGTAATGCTCACCCCGTTTGGTAAGAAGCTGTGATGAATCACACCGGCGCTAGACCACCAAACAGTGACCATCACTTTTCTAGGGGTAAGTTTTCGTTTAGGGCATTGTTTAGGTGCTGAACCAGGATCCAACCAACTTGCTGAGCGCTTGCGGTTATCAAACAGAATCCATTTTTCACCGCAGGTAACAATGCGGTTCAAAATTCCTTCATTTGTGTGTCTGTTGAGCAGTGCAAGGCACGTCTCGACGCGTACTTCGCGCTGGCGATCATTGAGTTCGTGGGGCACCCATTTGTCAAGCTTTTTTACCTTGACAATTTGACGCAAATGGACCAATATTGTTTTGACGCTAACGTCGAAAGCTGTTGCTAATTCAGCCGTAGATTGTGTATCATCAGCTTCCACAATCGCCTTTAATTCGTCATTGTCGACCAAAGTCTTCGGACGACCGCGAGGTTCATTTTTCAGGTCGAAATTTCCAGAACGGAAGCGAGCAAACCAATAACAGGTGGTGCGTTGGTTTGTAGTGTTAGCTCCGTAAACGTCGTTGATGTTGCGTGCTGCTTGTGCCGCGTTGCTGCCACGACGGTACTCATATTCCATAATTACTCGAATTTTAACGTATCCATGATGACGAAAAAGATTGAAATGCGATGAAAATGATTGTAACACTAATCAATAAACAAATGACTACTTTTGGAAAAAAAGAACCATGTTTTTAAAATGAAATTAATTTGAAATTAGAATTCTTAGCCAAACAAAAATTATTTTGATTTGAAATGGCCAGTACTGCAGAACGGCAATTTCATAGGTAAGACCTAATATTATCTTTTATTAAAAATCTTACGGAAATTGAGCAAACAGTGTATGGAAGACGTAAGTTCAAACCAAACTTACCAGACACAACCGATAACCGCCATACTGCATCTATATTCCGTTTGATTCGAAACTGAAACCGTTTAGAGTCAATAATAATCGTCCTTACTGACCGGAATAGGATGTCGTTTAGGTGTTTACAGTCCAATGCCGGCTGTTAACGACGCGATGGTCGGACATCAAAGTAAAACCAGCCATCGACGTACTAATGACCGCTTTGAACGCCATAACTGTTTCAGGATTTTAATGTCTTAATTTCTTCAAGGACTGAGGGTTGTGGTCTTGTTGGAAAAGGCTGGGAAAAAAAAGATAGATGTAGCTGTCGTTTTGAGGAGTAAGAAAGATAAAAAGGTCTGTTTGTTGTGTTAGAAAAGTTATTTTGTTTTCGAAAAAAAAAACTTGCTTAATCTGAAAATAGAACGCGCCATTTTTAGTGAAACACATATCAACATGGGAATTTAATTTATTGAAAAAGACACCTGTAACAAGTGCAGTTAGTTTTTTATCTGTGACTTTCAACCAATAGAGAAATTGTTTGCCTAAGATGCCAAACAAATTTTGTTTCCTCCAATAAAAATTTCACAGCATATTCAAATTAAAACCCTTTAACTCTTTTTCACCAGTTTTAAGCGCCACCGAATCCATCTCCGTCTCACAGCAACTGCACACATTTATTTCACAATAAACTATTTATATAACGTTTCTTCAGACATTCGACAAGAACAAGTGGCAATTAAAAGTGACAAATGGTATGAGTTATAAGTCCTCCCGTGTCATGTTGTAACGGTGTCTTCAGACGCATCAAAGATGTTACGCCGCTCTCAGATCTTTTCACTGGCCACTTCACACATGATGACAGCGGTGTGATAGTTTAAAAAAAAGTATGAAAAAAAAAAGTTTGACTTTGGTCCTTTGGTACGGCTATGAAAGTTTGGGTGTTCGGTTTTTCTGTGGTATTTTTTCATAATTTTAACTGGTTAATATATACTATCATTGACCGTGAACTGCACATTTGTGTAGATACAAAGAATATTTTTGCTTTTGGCAGGTCAAGCAAATTTTTTTTTTATATTTCAACTTAAAAACATCAAAACTGATGAATGAATGTTGAAATTATTAGGACACCGTGTCAAATTGAGAAGGCAAATAAATTTAACCTGAGGACCAAAATCGAAACCTATCTCTAATCCTCTGAAAGAAAACAATCAATGAGTTAATCCGAAGTTTTTTAGTTTACATGGTGCAAGATAGAACTAACGAACTCTGGACAAATACTCTGATTTTTATGAAAATCATTTTATTTGAGAAAAACAAATCGGTTAACACCACTACAGTTTCTCCTAATAGATTTAAAAGAGACATTAAAATATTATCCCAAATTAACGCGACACTAATTGCATTTAGATTTAAAATGTGACGATTAATATTGGACCATAGACCTTCAGTCATAAACAAGGCGGTATCTAGGCTGTTGGCGCTTGCCACTTTTGCCAGTCGTTAGCATTTGACGGATAACATATAAAAAAAGATAAAAGCAAATGTTATGACGTGTGACCGTTGGCTGTATAGCCATGTCGTCTAGTACATTAAAAAGCAATAAATGTTCTAAAGAAAAGTGTACGAAGACAATTTTGTAAATTATTATAGGTCGTTTGTGGGACAAAAATACGCAATGTTCCTCTTTTGATATGCATTAAATGATATTTTTTATTAATTATATAGCTATAGTTCCGATGTGAGTTTGTCTGTAACTCATTTGTGAAATATGGTTTATTGGGTTTTTAACTCGCAGTTAAAAAACTCCAAGATATAAGTATTTAAGCAGCTCTGTGTTTTATTTGACTTTTGTTTAGTACGATTTAAAATTCAGTCAATTCCAAATCTCAAATTTAATTGGGGCGGTTTCCCAAGCCCCCAGATGGTTTTATTAATATATTTCCTTTGCCTTTCTCTCGCAAATCTGCCAAAGCCTTCACGATCGACTTTTCAGTATATTCAATAGTTTTTAACAGTAAGGTACGTCTAACAGATGTTGGTTTAGATAATTCTGAACAAATAAAATGACGTAACGACTTTTCGTAACATCCAATTGTTTTTAACTATATTATCTTTACATTTGAAAAAGTGACCAGGACTCAGGAGTCACTTCCTTAAAAATCCTTACTAATATTATAAAAGCGAAAGTGAGTTTGTTTGTTTGTTTGTTACCTCTTCACGCTTTAATGGCTAAACCGATTTTAATGAATTTTGGTACAGAGATAGTTGGGAACCAGGAGACGGACATAGGCTTTATTTTATTAAAAAACAGTGGGATATGAGGGAGAACGAGAGAAGAAAAGGGAAAATTTAGCGTTGCTATTACAAATCAATTAGGCGCAAGAGCAAAAACTGCAGGTCGGCTTGGTGTGTTATACCGAATTTAACGCGAGCGGAGCCGCGGGCGAAAGCTAGTAAAGATATATTTATTTTGTAAAAGATGATAAAATATGCAGTAGCTGTTACCTACATGTTTTGCCATCCAAGAATGGCGTACATTTTTTTTGACCTTATCCATGCGTTGAAATTCATCATCATCATCTGCCTAGCCTTTTCCCAATTATGTTTCATTTCAAACATCGCACAAGAAAATCCACATTCTACCAACTAGTCGAAAAGAAAAACAATTACGAAAACGTTTCGTGTCCACAAAACCACTTAAACGTTCTCTATATAATATTTAAATAAAAGTTTATTTTTAATATTAATTACGACCCTTTTAACAAACGATAGTGGTTGTCAGAACGCGCGAAACGTCTCTTGTTTTTATTATAATGTGTTTTTTTTTCTAAATTATTGTTTTTTTGGCGCGTAAATGTTGCTGGCTGATTATTTTCGTATGTGTAAAGAACTTATGAATTATATTTCTGCATTCCAAAGAGTTTTTAAGTGTTCACATACATTATAAATACGACAAGTAGAAAGTACACTTTTGTTTTTTGAATCATTTCTCACAATAATATTATGGAACGTTATCTAATATCTAAGGCTAAATACTACTACGTCTAATACTAATCGAAGATATGTTTAGTAAAAGACGTAGTTTTATTTAGTTTTCAGAGACTATCTCGACGTAGATTTAAAAAATGGAACCACCAAATGACCTCTGTAACTCAGTTCAAAATTTATTCCATGTAAAAACTGAAAGATACGGCGTAAGTAGGTACTATGATTTTTATTGACCAGTGTGAAAATGATATGCTGTTACAAAAACATTTTTCTATTCTATCAATGGGATACGTATAGACAAAGAAGACTAAGAGAAAACGTGTCTAAGTCAAAAAAACATTCGACCATCCAATGCTGACAACAATTTAATTTTAGAACCAACAGCATAATGACCCATCTTAATATTAAACGCATGTAAAATTGACGCCCAGCATTCACGTTATGTTTAATTAAATGTGTATTTACAGCCATTACGATCATCATGGCGTCGCCGTTTGATCCAGTCACACCAAGTCAAGACGGGCGGCGTGGTAGTATGACAAGCGCTGTCATGCTCAATATTTCGTGTTAGTGTATGTAAAATTAGATACGTTTACACTGTAGTCGCAAATTAGATTTGGAATTGTTTTGATTCAGAAATATAATGTGTAGAAAATAAAATTACCACAAAGGTCGAACGTCTGAAAAGATTTCTATCAAAATTTTAATAATTTTACGACCCTAAGCGGACCGCAGATGCGGGTGTATAAGTCAGTAAATCGATTGATTGACGTAGCATTTGATGACTTTTAAAAGACGAAGAGAAATAAGGATGCTAATTGTAAACTATAAACACACCAATAATTAGTTTTTTTAAAGTATTAAAAGGAGTAAAAAAATTACAGAGTGTCAAAAATGTTGTCCACATCACTGTCAATAGGAAAAGTGCCCAACAGCAGCAGTGTATCAGCAGCGTTGCCACGTTAGATGTGTTTGGCAAATAAAAATACCATTCACGTGAAGAGTCGACAAATATTTTGAAATGCTAATGTCATTGTGTAGGTATTAAAGTTACATAACGTTTTTGTTGCCCCCTTAGTATCAACTGAAATAAGAAAGAAAGAAAGAAAAACTTTTATTTGGGACTCGCACAAAACAAGTAAAACAGTAACAAAATGAAATAAAATAGTACAAACAAGGTTATTGTCTGTGCGAGGCCAAAAAGGTCCATATACATATTTTATATTGCTTTGAGCCTAGATAAACAACGACAGTACGGTAGGCGCAGTGGCTGATGGAATTGCTGGCGATTTACTGCTACGCTGTGTGTCCCAGGTTCCATCCCCGCACATAACAGATATTTGTATGGCCTACATATAGTTGTTCCTGGTCTGGGTAAATATGAATTTAAATAATTGTAAACGCACCCACGTTTCAGGAAAAATTGTAGAGCGGGACAAAACATATTCGTTCTTTAAAAAACTGGGCAAGTGCGAGTCGGACTCGGTATACCGAGGGTTTCGTTCAAACTTAAGACGTATAAACGGCCATATCTTTTGTCTGCGTAGACTTAGAGATATGATTTTTCCATAACTCCAACGGACTACCAACTTGAGTATACGGTTTTAATTTCAACTCGATACCTTCACGCGTTCCCAAGGTTAAGGGCCTTGACAGACAGACAGATGAAAAACAAAGTGATCCAATTAGGGTTCCGTTTTTTCTTTTGAAGTACAGATACATATACCCTAATGAAATGAAATAAGGTACTCTATCCAAAATATAAGTACACTAGCTTTTGCCCGCGGCTTCGCTCGCGTTAATTTGGGGGTAACACAGTTCCCCTTTCCTGATTTGCAGGTACCTGCTACCTGTACCTGCCCTTGCGCCTTATCTATTGTAATAGCAATGCTAAGTTTTCTCTTTTTTCCCCTTTCTCCCTCATTTCTCACTTAAAAAAAAAAGTTAGGCTATGTCCGTCTCCAGGGTCCCAACTATATCTGCACCAAAATTCATCAAAATCGGTTTAGCCATTTAGGCGTGAAGACGTAACAAACAAACTCACTTTCGCTTTTATAATATTATATTAGTAAGGATTTACGTAGTACCTAGATTTCGAAACAATGTATCTAATAATACGTATGTATTCTTACTGCAAACACCAGTACATGAGTCTCATAGCCACCTGTTCGGTCATTAGGGTGCAATTAGAGCAATGATAATCGCTTAGCCACAAGCCGCTGACTCTAAATCTAATTGCGAGAGTGTGTTCAAATGTTGAATGCCAATTAATATAATATGACTAGCTGCGCCCCGTGTATTCTCTCTTGCAGACCAGGATAAAAATAATAGCGCATGTGTTGAATTTAAAACCGTAAACTCATATTTGTTTTCACTTTGTGGTGTGAAAAAATCAACCCTCTAAGTCTACGTAGTCAAAAGATATGGCTGTTTATGTCGCAAGTTTGTACGGAACCCACGGTGCACGAGTCTGAGTCGCTCTTGGCCGGTTTTCAAGTATTCCTCTGTCTAACCGTTTGGAGATTATGTTATGATGGACACGTTATGTTATGATGGACACGTTATGTTATGATGGACACGTAATGTTATGATGGACACGTTATGTTATGATGGACACGTAATGTTATGATGGACACGTTATGTTATGATAGACACGTTATGTTATGATGCACACGTTATGTTATGATGCACATGTTATGTTATGATGGACACGTTATGTTATGCTGGACACCTTGTGTTATGATGGACACGCTATGTTATGATGGACACGTATTCTTATTTGAACACATCTTATTTCCATCTGGTTTCAAATGGTTTTCGTTTTATTCCAACATCACTTTAAACTTATCTTCGAAGTAACAGCTTCTTTGCAATGCAATGTTACAAACACCTATATAAAACGTCTCTTATTTACAACTCTGTTTCAACAACAAATTACCCCAACATCACGCAAGCGAGTTTAAACTTTAACTTGTTAGAGTTATGGTTGGTTTTTGTGGGTCTTCCAAACAAGCTTCAGAGTTGTAAAATATTTTGTTGATTCCGCTATATTGGATAGTTTTACCATTATAGAAGTGGAAATGTTTCGTTTCGATATTTTTAATGTAAAATACTCTGTTATCACAATGTTTGGTTATTTACACACCTGACTGTTGTATAGGTAGGGTCCATAAGTTAAAGTTTAACGCTTTGACTCATTCTACCCTAAATAGAGTTTTAGGCACTAAGCCAAAAATGCTTTTAAATATTGAGAAAGTATTTAACAACTCTACAAGAAGGGTTTCATTGCTGGGGTTGCGGGTTGTTCGAAAGAGATACCGCGGCCTCGGAACATAAAGGGCGGTATAAGGAACATGGGTGGGTTTTAGTCGAGCGGCGGATGATTTCCCGCCCCAAAAAAGAAGGGCTTGTGTCAATCCAATAAATAAATAAATATCTTGGGACAACTCACACACGGCTATCTGATCCCAAGCTAAGCAGAGTTTGTGTTATGGTAACCAGACAACTGATATACATACTTATTTAATTTATAAATACATACATATTATAGATAAATCACACCCAGACACAGAACAAACAATCATGCTCATCACACAAAGTTTGTCCTGAGCGGGAATCGAACCCACGACCTCCGGCTTAGCAGTCAGGGCCACTAACCACTAGACCAAAAGGCCCGTCAAAAATACAATTTTGATTTCTTTAATTTAATTAACTGCCATAGAATGCCACATTAGCTGTCCAAGGTATCTACATCACTTTAAGGGGAACCTAACCACGACCAGTTTCAATAAAAATCCTCACGTTACTTGAAACTTACAATTGTTTAGGATACGATAGAAAAAGAATTTCTACATATTTTTAAGATTAGATTAAAAGAGCATCACTGCAAGTTTGCATTTTACTGCAAACTAAACAGTTTCAGTCAACTATTTGTTTAACCTTTATATTTGACTTTGTTAATGTAACTTTTTATTATGTTAGGTTAATGTGTAAGGTGCAGTTTGTGCTTACATTTTATATTAAAATTTTAGTCTGGTACTTGTAGTGTAATGTATTTATACAGGTATATAATATTATATTCTTATATGTGTATTTATATTTAGGTTAAGACATTCATATTTTAGATGCTTTTCTTTTCCTATTATCACACAGAACTGTCTACGTTTTTTTTCTTCATATTTCCTCTCGCAGGCCTGCTGGTAGATATTTGTTCTGAAATAAGCTGTGCTTTTAAACTCTATTTTTTATAACATTTCCCGGTATTTTCTCCTGTGTACATACATTATTAAATTAATAAATAAGGCTGGCATACGCTGTGCGTAAAAGTCCGTATAATTAAATAAAGAAAAAAAAATATTAATAAAAGAAAGTCACATAGCTACAGACTTATGCAAATCCATTCGCTTTTTAAAAATACGCCAATTTAAGACAATCGTGTTCGAATCCATTGTATTCAAACTAAGAAGCTTGGCTTTGAGTCAATTTATCGTCTCGCAATCGGCACTTAAACGTCACAAATCGTCAGTAATGGAGTATTCAATTCTTTTATAAATTGACTTTCACAAGGGTGTGCGTTTCCATGGCACGAGTGTAAGCACTTCCTTGGGCTGTAAATAACGTATCGTGGTACGGTACTAGTAAAAATGATTATCACAACTATGCAAGCATTTAGTGTTATGTATTTAAAATTGTTGAACTTAATTTATCATAGAGGGGCAACTTCCCCAAAAAAAAAAAATTGTCTTCGTTGCTGCTATTTTTCGCAACCAGTGACATCACACGTAACTTAAATGGGCTATATCTTTGTCATTTTTATTCTAATTTACAAATAAAAATATACGTGTGCTTTATTTTTGAATAATCTTAAAGACGGACTCAATAGAATGTAAATCGAAAAACAACCCCGATCAGATTAAATTCGAAGGCAAATCAATCACATAAGAGTTTTGTAATATGTACTTTAATATCATGTACTTAGTTGGTTTCAACTTTATATCTCACCACTTTTAACCTGAAAATATTGTTTGAACCACTTAAACATCATGAAAATTCTGCTCAGTACAAAACAATAGTAATAATGACGTTTATCTAAATCTGTAAGATGACATCAATGGAAATGCGCCGTATCTAAGACTTCATTTAAAAGCTGCATATTTAGGCGAATCCTGAATGAGCTTTAAGCTTTTAAAAAGAATCATAGCGCCGGGCGGCGGTGTACACCTGATGGTGAAATTGTCTCCTGCTTTACAGTCTTATTTAAACGGACGGGATATTAAAATACTGAGATTATGAACATCTGACGTCAGCCACGAGAGATCATTTTTTTGTGATAACATACCTGAACTAGCTGTCCTGGGCGGTTTCACCTGCGTCTTAATTTGCCGCCCCCTCTTGATTATGAATTTTGATAAAAGCGTGATGTTGTATAGCCTATATCACTTCCTGATAATGTAGTGTCCTATTAGTAAAAAATGCTACAAACAAACAAATCTTTCCTCTTTATTATATTGGTACAGATGGTAAATGGGATATATGATCCTGAGTATTATAGTTGATACTATCAAGAACAATTAAATATAGTTTTCGAAAGTTGTGTTCAAAAATGAGAATTATGATTTTGGCCGGTATGTATTTAAGCATGTTCGTCTGTTATTTTTTACTCTTTTGTATACTGTGACTCGCTGCACTACAACACCCAAAAACAAATATTTCTTTAAGACAGTTTTAACAGCTTTTAGTTAACCTACAAATACAAAATTCCAATAAACACGAAGAGGTGCAAGTTTCGCCTGTGCCTGTACACCGCTCGAGCACAGTAAGATCCCACGTTAGATCCCTACGAGAAAATTGCTTCCGACGATTTGTTCAGAGAAAACTTCCCATTTCTGTACGCCTAATATACATAATTCACTAAAGTATTTTTCTAATGTACCCTACGCCCTATCCTGGACTATTAAATGAGCAATATTTGAAAACAGCTCTATTGACTAAGATGAAAGTTACAATATATGTAGGGTTTACAGGGAGCAAAAGCAATCTAGATACTTTTCCAGAAATTAAACCTAGGTCATCATATCGGGGAAAATTTGCTTTCTCAATTCTTACCCGAACTCGGTGGGCCTGCCGAGGGACTGCCAGGGTCACCGCCTGCGGGGTTAAGGGTTGTTCGAAAGAGATACCGCGGCCCCGGAAAATAAAGGGCAAAAGAAGGAACAAGAGTGGGTTTCACTCAGTAAAACATCTGACGTTATGAGATGATATCCTATCCATAAAAAAAGACTGTAGGTATATACTACTGTGTACGATGTATGTATGTACATAAATAATTAATACATTAACACATTTTGATGGACGCTTAAGCTACATACATAGTATGTACAGACGCCTGCACATCAAGCTACTACAATCTGTCTCAGATTTCTTTGATAGATTTTCGACTTTATTTCTAAAGTATTAGGTTCAAGGTTCATTGGGAAAAATTGACAGTTTCGGGTAGCTTGACCTGCAGGCGTCTGTACATAGGCGAACTTAATGCCATAAGGCATTCTACCAGTCAAGTAAACCTTCGGGTAAAATACGACAACATTTTTTATTTATTTATTTGCATTTCCAACAGAGGATGCACAAATAACATGATCACAAAAAATATATAAATAGGAGCTGATTACTGGAATCTAATTAAAGGAAACCACAGCTTTCACTTAAAAATTAGTTACAAAAAAGTTTGATATTTTATTTTATATATGCACTCGTATAACTATTTGTTAAATATCACAACAACAAAAAACCGGGTAACAGTTTTATAAATACGATTAAAACGAATAGTCTTGGTCTGTTGGTCCTTCGGCCCCTATACGTTGTCATCCCTAACACAATTTTCGCCCTTATTAGCCGTTCATCGAGGCGTGTTATTAAAATATAGATCACAGGCTGCTTACCATGACAATGGCGGATTAATGGATGGGTCGGCACTGTTCGCTGTTACTATAGTTTAAAGTGACACTTTAATTTAGCCAAGTGTGAAGGTAAATGGGGTATGTGTTGGATACACATGTTGTTGGTTTCTTGACTTGTGCCTTAATAGTACCTACAAGTTTGTTTTTAATTTATTTTAACTTCTTTGTATTCAACCAAAATTCTAAATTTTCCTAAAAAAATATAATTATATTTATAACTATGACACTAACTCTTGATATATTTGATTTTTCCTATTCAATCAATTTTTATTTTATTTTATATTTAACAGCTATTTAAAAACTAAAAATAGACATAAACTAATAATATGTACAAGTACAAAAATAACAACAGACAATGTTGTCTGAACTTGCACGAACAATACAAGTTAACCTAAAAAAAAACAATTAAAAATAACCGCGACTACCAAGCGTTCAGAAAATAAAGAAGATCCGTTCCGCTCGCGATGACAAAAGCCAATTCCGCTTTGCCGCCAGTTAGCTATAACTACCCTCGATATCTCGTTCTACCGTATTAGCTGCTTACTCGGTCGCGTGATTAAAAATTATGCAATCGCGTGCGGGCCGTCGCGGCGGACGGACGTCGCGTGCTCCCATTGTTGCTTTTAAAAGCTATTTAAAACGATAATAATGGGTCAAGAGCTGAGGTTTTTAAATTGTGAGATATAATAATTAAGTTGGATTAAAACATTTGGATTTGAATTTAGGAAATCATGCTGTATGTAAACCTGTTAAGTTGAATAAATACTAGTTCAGTTCGTTTTTCATATTAACTGAGCCACTTTTGATTATTTAAGGTGTAATTTAGATCCACAAATCGTAATTAATATGACCACACATTTCTGATACACTGTATTGCAATCTCCAAACGTATACCTAAAAAAAAATAGTGTTACCTTTTAAATAAGCTAAAAAAATGACAATTATTATAATTTTAAACACTGTTTTAAATACCTATATAGTTTTTGGAAGCTGAGCAAAAAAAAACATATTAAAACATAAATATGTTTTTTTTTGTTTCATTAAGAGCTCTTAATAATGAAAAATCACAGAAGATATCCCGTGTGATGTACTGTGACATTTTATACAAAACCACGACCGAACTCCACAAAGGTCACAACCAAACATTTTATTTTAAAGGAGCAGAGATCTGAACGTACTTACCATATCACGTGGAGCCACATCCAAGTTGGTCGTGCGGGTGTTCAACCGTGAAATGGGTCCCTCTTAGCGTATATCGATTTAGGGGTTGTACCCTCTCCTCAATGGAATTAATAGACTTGCCGCAGCATCGGATGACAACGTATTCAGCTTGCGTGTTCTGAAAGCGGTTGATACTTAGTGAAGATGCGTCTGTATTGATTTGATTGTTTGCTTGGTGATGGTATTGCAGTTTCTTTACATTAACCTTAAATCATTTGAGTCGAATCGAAGAGAATTTCAAGATGAATATCTAAGTAACTCAAAGTCTGGATACGTGACCAGTTTATGATATTTGTCTGCGTGTTAAGCGCTTAGAATAATACGGAATTGGGTAAAAAAGAGAGTAGGTACCTTCTGAACACCAATTACTTCTATTGCAATTCTTTGTACTAAATATTTCTTTTACATAACAAAATTTACAAGTATGTTTATATTAAGAATTAAACGTCATTACATGTTATTAACACAGCTGATAGTTATGAATGACAAAGTGTTGAAACCTGTATTAAAGCTACTCTTTATTCGCTTTCTTCATCGAATTCACCACGATTCTGTTTCCAAAACCTTCTGAAAGACAAATGGCGCCCAGCACGGGACTAACTGCCCCAAGCTGGGCGCCAATTACACATGTTATGATAAGCCACAGTTATGTACAACATACGCGGCTTTTTAAAGTATTTATTTATACATGTACACACAAAATACTTGACAGGACATTACTATTAGTTGTATGTAACAGACATAAAAGTAAATGGTTTACCTCTATTTTTCGTATTAAAAAAATAAAAAAAGTTTATCTTCTGTAAGATTATAATCATAACAACGGTGTTTGGTGGTTTTAGTGTAGAGTAATGAATGAATGTAAAGTAATGAGTTCACTGCCCTTTTTTGTGAGTGCCTTATCGTAAAGTTGTCTTGCAGGAATCACGTGTCTCCTTTATGATGTCCAAAAAACAGTATCCCAGCTGTTATAGAAACTATTAATTATAGAAAGCTACACAGATATCCCTTTATAATCTCCGATGGAACTTCGACTCTATTCTCCAAAGATACCGACCTGATCGATGCCAAGAGTATCGTACGACTTCCCAACTCCTGAACTCCACTGAAACTGAAGAAACAATCCAATTCAGACGAACTTGTTAACAAGCTGCGCTGAACAATATGACTTGCTGTGCTTTGATTTTGGATGCTAACTCCCAATTAATATTGTAGGCTATGGTTTATTTAAATATTATTTAAAAAATGATATTCTTAACCTTGAGTTTTTAGAATAAAATAAAGGGTTTTAAAACTGGCATGGTCACATGATTAATAACTTTTGAAACGAAAAAAAAACGTTAAGAAAACGCTAGCATTAACATAATAATAATTGTGAACGTTCTTAACGTACGTGATACTAGGTAGTAGATAATCGCTGCATTTTTTTTTTTTTTTTTTAGTTATAAGCCTATCGAGTTACTATATGTACATTGGTGCATTAAATAAATTAAAGTAATAAATATAGTTAACATTCTGTATCAAACGTTTCTCCTAAAATATATATTTTTTTTTGTGTAAAATTAACGAAAGGTAGAAACGTAAAAGCTTAGTTTTCTTTCAATTTGAAGTGATAAGCAGTATTTCAGATTACTACATTAATGAACTATTCTTGATAGAAACGAATTACAAATATAAAATAATTCCCATCTGCTTGATTTTGAGTTCATTACTCTTAAATGTAACTTAATTGTATGTTCAAGAAATACTAAGAAACGGTTAAGTAAAAAAACTTAATAAAATAAATTGGACTTTTTAATCACTCCAACTTAAAACCAAACTGCAAAACTCTTTCCTTCCCAGTTTCGACGAAACTTGTTAGAAAAATCGTGAAAACTCCAAAAATAGGTGCTATATTGCCGGGCGGATGGGTTGCCTGGCAATCGACGCCATCCACGGTGCAGGCTTTGTGATGCAGATAACCTTAATCCCTGTCTGTCGGCTGCGTGTCAACACCAACCGCAGACGAGCGCTGGAAACAAGGGGATGCGGCGAGATCTATTTAGGTAACATATTTCATCATGGTACAAGAAAAAAAATAAGCTAAACAAAAGACCCACAGACGTAATTGATTGGTTTGTTTTATGATATGAACACAATCATGGTGAAAATAAGTTTCAAATTTATTAGGGTAGTTACCGCAGCCAGTATTTAGAAAATCAGTTGTTCTAACCGGCGAACAACCAAAACTACATACATGGTAAGAATAATATTTCGATGCAAATTTCTCATAATATAAACAGCATACAAGTGCTGACGAGATGGGGGACAATCCGATAATTCGTTCAAAACACATTTTTTTCATAGTAGTCAGTATTTTTAAAATGAACCCACTGTAATAATGTGGTCAATCTGTTAGTTAAGTCGAATGAGTCGTTACTTCCGCCGTTTGCATCCTTATTATAGAAACCTAGTTACACAAAAAATATTGTGTTATCTTGTCCATAAAAGTTCTAATCCCGGGCGCATCACCATTAACATCATCGTTTCCAAGCGCCAAGCAACAGTGCGAAAGGATTATGAAGGGCTGAGATAGCAATTTGCGGCGTACTTAATTACAAGATAAATTACTATGTAAATTAATAGCCTGTTCTCCTCTCCTCGGTGGGTAAATATTACGCGCCGTTTGGAATATTCCAACTTCTGAACATTACGACGCTTGGAATACAACCAACTGCGGAGCATTTCCCTAGGTATTTTAGCTGTTTTCTGAGATTTTCATGTTTGTTAGGTGCTGTTGAAGCTAGATAGTCTAGCTTTGAGTGGATAAAGCTAGATTATGGTTTATATGTAGATGTAGAACATTAAAATGTTTAGGTAATTATTCGTCTGACAATGAAGTTTTGAGTATGTGTGTGTTTGGCTTTAAGAATAGGGTGAGACCAATGAAATGATGATATGGCTAGAAAGGTACTCCTGATATGATAAGTAATGGTGCAGTATAGAAAAAACATGCTATGATGACCCCAAATAAATTAAGATAAGGGCAGGAGAATGATGACATTCGCCTGAGAAACTATTGCTTGCGAAAATTAGACAGACATGCCTGAAAGCTCTTATTTCTAAAAGCTTTAGGATGGAAAAACCAAAGTTAGTGTTGACTGTACAGGTTTTGGATATTTTTAAGTAGAAATAACAACTAAAACTGCATTTGTATTCTCTGGACATCAAGTCCAAACTAACATTAACAAGGCATTGGATTCACGATCCATCACAAGTAGTAATTAATCAAACCATTATTTGCAAAAGACATCACTTTCACCCTCAGATTAAATAACTACTTAAGGGGGATGAAACAAGACCAATTACAAAAATTATATTTGCACAATACCCCGCATTTTATAGAACAGTGTTTGTTCATATAATATTAATAAAGATTTGGTTCTGATTCCGCTATCGGCGCCATGTTTGTTTAGCTGTCAAACTTCGTGTGCACGACGCATGCGTGGCACGTGTCGTTCTAAATAGAGTAACGTTTTAATCTAATAGGCCTAAGATTGCATGTTATAATGCCAAGGGGTGAAAAAACAGGATTTTGTTGATTTTATGCGGATTCATCTTTATTAAAAATAACTTTTCTGTTATGATTTTGATGAGTTCTCACGATTTTGCGGTGACCGCATCAATGATCGTGGGAGCTTGTGTCTAAACCTCACTGTATTATAAGGTAATATGTTTAAATTATTATGATTTTGTAACATAGATTGTGTTTATGAATGGCATCCAAGATTTTTTTAGGTTACATCGTGAGCTGGTCAGAGTAAAAATAACAGTTTATTGGACTGTAAGACTTACCTAGTTGAACGGACCAGAGGATAATTTTCATACTGTCATTGATAATTGCTTTGCCCAGGACTGAAGTTGCTTAGTAGTAGCATCCAAACTATACCTACAGTCTAATACGAAAATAATATGAAATCCCAGTGTCACATCCCATTCATATCTCACCGGCACAATAATAATTTCTACCGCAAACAAACAAAACAGAAATTCTTTAGGGGAGATGCACCGATAAAAAGCATCCTAATCAAATAAACAAGGGACAACGATCTGTCAACGCAAATACGCAATCTCTGGCCAAAATTGTGATTTGATATCTTATATCGACGCATCACCCCACAGTGTTGCCATGATAATAATCTGTTATAACATTTTCATCTGTGGTGTCAGTTTGTGGATATTATTTTACAACCATTGTTCGTATAATTGGTTTTTATAGATCTATGGCACTTGGTTATTTGTTTACGGATATTTTTTTTGTTGTAAAAATTAAATCGTGTTAATTGCTATTTTTGGTGATATTGATTAAAATTTGTAAAGTTTAAAGAATCATAAAACCTCGTCATCAATCCAATCAAAGTAGATAAAATAAAACTGTAAACATTAATGGAACTAAATGCACTTTGATTGGTGTAAAAAAAAACTTTGTTAATTACTGTAGTTAGTGGGCACTATAACGCTTGCAAAATTTAAGTAGGCTGAAAGGGATAACTTTATACATATAAAGTTATCCCTTTCAGCCTACTTAAATTTCGGGCAAAGGCGATGGTGATTTTCAGCTCAGAATAAAAATAAAATCTAAGGAACACATCTTGCTTATTTAGCTTCTGGTGACTAATACCGGCTTGCCAAACCAGCCATTTGACAAATAAAATCACAAATCTATCTGTCAACTTGACAGCCAATTTAAAACAAAAACCGGTTGCCTATTAGCGCGCAATTAAAAGCTGCGTTCGCAATTTAAATCGGGAGCTATTGTTCGCGCCCTCCGTTAATTCGACAGTTTGGGTGCGTTCCGCACTGCACTTGCCCGATAGCTATGACATTCTCTTTAAAACATAATGGAATAAAGAAACAGTAAACTGGCCTCCCTTGCTGGGGGAACACTTCGTTATCTCACGAATAGTTGGACAGAATGATGTTGGTACTGGCAGTATGAGTGTTTATTTTTATGAAGAAATACTAAAATAAGTTCTGGAATTGAATATTTTATCGCGGGTCCAGTAATTTGTATTTTTTTCATTAATAAATTAATGTGTTTTAAAAGATAGTAGTTTTTTTGGTAATTAAGAAAGTTGTTGAACGATGGATGAGCTTAATAATTAATTAAATCCAGTCCGTAGTCTTCAGTAGAATGTGTGGCAGAAGCGATAATAAAATTAGCATAAGACTTCGCACGAGCACTAGCTTGGATAAAAACGTCATTCACATTTGCCATGTCTATCAGAACATTCTTCTTTTAATTATACAATATACGTCAAATAATCAAGATAGTACAACCAAAGTATACATTAAAACCCATAGGTAGTACCATTCATACCGAATCACCGTACAAAATGATATTATTTGTAACATAATCCGCGAACAACTACGGCACGAGATTGATATTACGCTGGGGTGATATCGACATTAATTTATATGGATACGGTTTAAAAATGTATAATGGGTGGGTCGGCGACACTAATAAAGTCCCTTGGGGCCGCCATGTTGCCAGTGACACTTTTTGGCGCGAAATAAAATACATATTTTACTAGAATATCGTGTAAGCAATATTATAAGTTGATTCTTTTATTCGCAGTAGCCGTAGGGTTCAAAATTCTGTGGCAAATATTTTTAAAAGCAACTTGGGTTTTGGTGCGAATTTGTTCGGTTTTGTTCGAATGATTGATCGGTTAATTGCGGAAGATATCATGCGCTCTAATAACATTAATATCTCATTACACACTACTAATTTCTTTACATAATTTTAACGCACACGAGAAAAATTGTATACTTACTTAAATTTATTTTCAATACAAAAATAATAACAAACATTCGCAGCTTAATTTAAATAAAAATAACAGAAAACGCAGATAGTTGTAAATTAGATGTCACAAAGCTAGTAATCGAATATTTATGTCAAATCGTAATTGCGACTAACAAATGGGATTATGCAAATCAGTTGGATTCAAATCACGTGTCCGTGTACAAATCAAATATTAAATAATTGTTAAATAGCGTGTAAACATGCGTCTCCTTTGTATTGTAAACTAGACAAACAGGGATAATTTTATAATTTTATTTCTGTCGCCATTGTTTGCATTCAGAGTCAACTGCGTGTAAAATCTAAATAAACGATTTAGTGCTAATGCACGTTCGAATTTCGAATTTTAGCTTAGCTGACGTCGCGGTTTCGACGTCTTTATTCAAATTTCGAATAACGAGAGATCGGTCACGCGCCAATGAACGCATTCATATTTAAAGTTCGTTCGCAAACGTTTCTGTATTACTCGAAGTTATTATATTAATTAATGGATTCTGTAGTCGCTTGTGACAAATTATCATTTAATTGGCTAGTTTGACGTGATTTATTGTTGAATTTAACGCAGGTTTGCATAAAACATTATGTTATTAAAGTTCTGTGGGCACATTTGCAGGCGTAGTTTTTAATGACTGTTTATCTCATGAAAATAAACAGTTATGCACATTTCACAATTTGCACATACCTACACCTAACGTATAACGCCTGTTAAATTGATTTGTTTTGTATATTGAAAATGTTTAAAATAAACATAACTGCTAGGTATCTTACACAGTAGGTACCAGCATCAAATTAACACAACCTCTAAAGCATCACAGACAACTATACCGTCTAATTACCCCTCATCGGAGACAAAAACACAACACCTAGCGTCCCAAAATGACGATAAATCAGCTAACGTAAAATATCTATCCTTTGGGAGCGCTCGAAGCTGTCAGATGATATAATAGGGTCTTTTATACCGCGATGTCGCGATAACGACCGCGACTAGTGACGATCAGTGTACACTATTATGTTTTTTGAAAAAAGAATTGGTGGTGTCGGTTGGTAATTTGCGATGGAATAAAATGTGGACGATGTTTTCTTTATAAGAAAAAGAAAATCTTTATTTGCATAATTATATTGTGTATCGTAAATAACTATTTGCGAACTTGAAATAAAGGATCTGTAGGTATCTCGGTTAATAAACACCAAAAATCTTCTGTAATTTTCATTGTCTTACAATTACATAGACATTCTCACTAATGTGTAGGCTGTCCCAAACATTATTTCGCCTTTCATTTTTGACCACAAATAAACAAAAAAACAACTTTTTTCATCACAAAACCCACAACATTTCAACAACACAAGACAACCAAAAAGTTCTAGAAAATAAAAGGAAAAACTTCAAATTAAAGAGATCTCATTACAAAGCTGAATCGACACGTGTCCATCTAATTTGCTCTACAGCTGGGCAGTCGCCAGTCAGTATTAAGACTCCCTCAGGATTAGCGGAATCAATGAGCTGCTCCTGGTCGCCATGCTATATCCCCTAGTGGAAGAGTATTTAGGGTTCGGACGGGGTGTTCGAACCTAACGAAAAACTCGTCAGACTCGCGCACCAAGGGTTCCGTTCAAACTTGCGACATAAACGGTCATATCTTTTGACTGCGTAGACTAAGATGGTTGATGTTTTTACAGCTTCAAAAAGGACCACAGAGTTAAGTATATGATTTTAATTTTAACTCGATATCTCTACGCGTTTCAGAATTAAATGGTCTGAACAGACAGACGTCAACAAAGTGATCCTATGAGGGTGTTGTTTATTCCTTTTGAGTTACGGAACCCCAGAAATTAAACAAGATTCGATTAGTAATCAATTTAAGTTGCCCTCAATTTGCGCAGAGTGACTTGCTGTAGCTGGTTATCAGTTGCCGAGAATTGAGTTTAATGGTTAGCGATTGGAGAGACTGATCATCATCATCCATAGTAATTGCAGAACTATCGTCTGATCATGATGCGTCATGATCCCATTTTTGTTGGAGATGGCTCAAACCATCTCCAACAAAAATGGGCTTTTATATACGGCAGATATATAGCTAAGGTTAATGCAAGTTCCAATCTTTTCAATTAACACTTAGTAAATGGTTCTAGAGTCTCTATTTCTTAAACCAATTCTTATAGTATTCTTAGAATTATTCTCATATATTTAGTACACATTTTCTAAAATAATGAGTAGTGTTTTGCATCCACACATGTCTCCTTCCAGAAACAGAGAGTACCCCGTAGTACCACCATCAAATTAGGGTCGAATCACGTCACATTAACAGCAGTACCGACACGAGGGGTCTACATGCGAATACACAATGGTGACAACGTTGATTTATAGAGGGCCCACCTGTTTGAGCTGATTATTTCTTGTGTCGTCATTGATATCATGTTTCTTTTATAATTGGCTATCAAAGACTAGCACTTACTTAATGTTTTTAAACTTTGACAATATGCTTTTTTATCTATAACAACTATTATTTACAAACTACAAATAAGTAGATATAAACTTATGTACAAGTATAAAAATAGTAAAATAATATTCTGAAATAAATATTAGTCTGTATTGCTGTCAACAAGATAAATGCCCAGAAGGCTGGTAGCATTACCGCGTTGGTTGGCAATGGCCTCTAGTCATGAGAAGAGTCGACCAACCGCTTGGCGATTTCTCGAAATATTACATGGACACTCGGACCCCATGCCCATGTTTTAACCCCAAAACGGCTCAAAAACATAACTACAAATCAAATTGTGATATTTGCGCCGTTTGAGGTTTTCAGCACCTGCAGCAGCCGCCCCACATTTCTCTAGTTATATATAAATCCTATGTAATAGGGGACTAACCCATTGCCATCAACTGGACACAAATCCAGACTCTCTGGCTGCTACTGAGTAATTCAAACTCAAACTCAAAGCATTTATTTCAATTAGACCATATTTTTTTGGGCTGGGAATCATCAAATAACTTTCCCCGCTCTGGGCGGAGCGGGGGGGAGTGTCAGACTTGTACTGACTAAAACCCACCATGTTCCTTCTATTGCCCTTTACGTTCCGGGGCCGTGGTATCTCTTTCGAACAACCCGCAATCCAACAGGCGGGCAATTAGACCATTACAGGCACTTTTGAATGTCAAGAAACAAAAGAATGAAGCTACAGTCCCAGTCACAATGCATAATAACTTGTGAAAGTACTGTAGTTGCCAATTCCGAAGCGTTGATCTCTATGGAGAAGAATGGGCAACGAACTCCATGGACACTCTTTTAAATCATAATATTGTACAAAATCATGGATACATCATTCATGTTGAGGTTATACATATACGTGAGAACGATGTAGAAAAACGAGCACATTTAGAGCGTCCAAATTAAAACAAACTGTGGTAGCTAAGCGATGAACAGTCACAACTGACAGCGCCCGTTCACGAACATAACGCATGGATCAGCCCCATTCAGCTCAACCATTTTGAAGGGAACTAAATGACCCGGCACACACGCCACCATCAGCGAGACATTCAAGTGTGCATGACAATCTTTCAACCACCAGGGCAACCGTCGAGTCAATGAAATTACATAGTACTTAGACATGGGCATTACAATTAGGTATACAATATTAGGAAATTGAGTCTATACAATGCGAAAATAGTCTTACAATCTTCTTCAGCTGCCACAATAACTTCAGATGCTGATTAATTAGTTTGCCCCTATGGTTGTGGAGCAGGACCGGCATTGAGCCTCCTTCTTGCCTCTATTTTCGCTAACGACTACTAAATCAACGAGCTAGACGATACTGTTTTATTGATTAAGGCTTTAAACACTTCAGTTGTACGACATCAAGTCTAGATTCCTGCTTTCTTAGAACCCTGTTTGAAAGGGATCATTGCTTTTTATTTGATAGTAGTTTAATTCTTAGCTTTGCCCTATAATGCCTCTACCAAAGTACCGTTTTACTCGTGCAAATACCCAGGGTTTAAGTAGATCCACTTACCCACTTAAGTTTTAGAGTACCTACTTTTGAACGAGATAATTTGTTCTGCGTACAAGACCAAGGTCTTCTAAGTGACTACAACCATATCATTATGTGTCTGTCCATTTCCCAAGCTATGTCGGTTTCGGACCAGCCTAACTAGATTCAACAGATTTTTAGAGATCCGGACCTCAAAAGGAAAAAAACGGAAAACTTATCGGACCACTTGTTGTTTTTCTGTTTGTGAAGACCCATTATATCAGGATAGCTTAGACGTATCGAGTTGAAATTAAAACCATATACTCAAATCTGTAGTTCGCTTGTGCTGTGAAAAAAATCAACCCTCTATATCTAGCAGTCAAAAGATATGGCTGTTTATGTCGCAAGTTTGTACGGAACCTTCGGTACGCGAGTCCGACTCGCATGGACATTTTTTGGAACAAGCCTTCCTCTCTATTCCCAAACCACTGCAACTCTTGAAAGCAAGAAAACAATGGCGACCACCAGAAAAGCGCCAAGACAGCGAAGCTCGACAAAGTCCTGGAGAAATTCGGTACTTCCATGCGTTCCCAAGATGAAGGGTCTTGACAGATAAACAGACAGAAATTGATCCTTATTGGGTTTAGTGTTTTCCTTTTGAGGTACTACGGAACTCTAAAAAGGGAATAACAAATAAAAATATCCCTTCAAACAACCTCATATTCCCAATTGATAAAAAAACCTCATTTGACACTGATATTCGTATAATAGAATCACATTATGCGGCTAGGGTGGGGTCTCTAGGGACACGATAACATCGATTCCACGACTCAAATAGTCGAATTATGTACTATTCGATTCTCGCAACGATCCGTATCGAGTGTTTGTTCAGTCCATGGTAAAGGAGTGTAATTGAAGATGTCGGACTTTTATTTGGTTTGTTTGTTAGTTATTTGGACAGGGAAATTGGTTTTTAAACAGGCTCGGATGACCGTGTCAATAGTGCGGTTAAAAGTCTGGTGGAAGAGTCCGCTTTTAAGTGGTGGTGGATTTAATAAAACTTACTTCTATATCCTTTGCCACCCTGCTGCACTGTGGGATAGTATAGGTTAGCTTTAATAATACATTAATGGTAATAACTTCAGATGCTCTAGAATAAGTTAAGCTAGGTCTGCCCTCTTTGTTAAATTATTAAATACCAGATAAAAGCAGATTCTGAATGATAAAATGTGTGCCTGACTTTTTTAGCTCCGATTGTCAATCAAAAACCACTTCACCATCTGCCTAGTTTTTTCAGTCTAACCGGATGCAGCTGAATACAACAAAATCACATTACTAAATGGCAACTCTGAGCTCTATGGCAAACATAGCTGGCATGAATGAAGGTTAAGACGCTTTTTATTAAAAATGAACGCACCCATACCAGTAATAAAGACATTATCCAATACAATCTGGTATCATACAGAGTGTAAAGCAAACCTTTACGAAGCTGTCAACCGATCATTCTGTTATTAAACTAAGGGCGCAAAAATTATTGATGGAAGACGTTTCTTTTATGGCTGAATAATGTCTTTTTACTGTAGAAATCTATGTTGCGCACTTAAAAAATTGTGTTGATGAATGCATTTATATCCTTAAAGATCTTTGATTTCTGAAATTATTTTATTTACTAGCTGTTTTATTGCAGTTTCTACCTTTCTATCTACCCTTCCTACCCTACCTACCCTACCCCTACCCTACCTACCCTACCTACCCTACCTACCCTACCTACCCTACCTACCCTACCTACCCTACCTACCCTACCTACCCTACCTACCCTACCTACCCTACCTACCCTACCTACCCTACCTACCCTACCTACCCTACCTACCCTACCTACCCTACCTACCCTACCTACCCTACCTACCCTACCTACTACCTACCTACCCTACCTACCCTACCTACCCTACCTACCCTACCTACCCTACCTACCCTACCTACCCTACCTACCCTACCTACCCTACCTACCCTACCTACCCTACCTACCCTACCTACCCTACCTACCCTACCTACCCTACCTACCCTACCTACCCTACCTACCCTACCTACCCTACCTACCCTACCTACCCTACCTACCCTACCTACCCTACCTACCCTACCTACCCTACCTACCCTACCTACCCTACCTACCCTACCTACCCTACCTACCCTACCTACCCTACCTACCCTACCTACCCTACCTACCCTACCTACCCTACCTACCCTACCTACCCTACCTACCCTACCTACCCTACCTACCCTACCTACCCTACCTACCCTACCTACCCTACCTACCCTACCTACCCTACCTACCCTACCTACCCTACCTACCCTACCTACCCTACCTACCCTACCTACCCTACCTACCCTACCTACCCTACCTACCCTACCTACCCTACCTACCCTACCTACCCTACCTACCCTACCTACCCTACCTACCCTACCTACCCTACCTACCCTACCTACCCTACCTACCCTACCTACCCTACCTACCCTACCTACCCTACCTACCCTACCTACCCTACCTACCCTACCTACCCTACCTACCCTACCTACCCTACCTACCCTACCTACCCTACCTACCCTACCTACCCTACCTACCCTACCTACCCTACCTACCCTACCTACCCTACCTACCCTACCTACCCTACCTACCCTACCTACCCTACCTACCCTACCTACCCTACCTACCCTACCTACCCTACCTACCCTACCTACCCTACCTACCCTACCTACCCTACCTACCCTACCTACCCTACCTACCCTACCTACCCTACCTACCCTACCTACCCTACCTACCCTACCTACCCTACCTACCCTACCTACCCTACCTACCCTACCTACCCTACCTACCCTACCTACCCTACCTACCCTACCTACCCTACCTACCCTACCTACCCTACCTACCCTACCTACCCTACCTACCCTACCTACCCTACCTACCCTACCTACCCTACCTACCCTACCTACCCTACCTACCCTACCTACCCTACCTACCCTACCTACCCTACCTACCCTACCTACCCTACCTACCCTACCTACCCTACCTACCCTACCTACCCTACCTACCCTACCTACCCTACCTACCCTACCTACCCTACCTACCCTACCTACCCTACCTACCCTACCTACCCTACCTACCCTACCTACCCTACCTACCCTACCTACCCTACCTACCCTACCTACCCTACCTACCCTACCTACCCTACCTACCCTACCTACCCTACCTACCCTACCTACCCTACCTACCCTACCTACCCTACCTACCCTACCTACCCTACCTACCCTACCTACCCTACCTACCCTACCTATCCTACCTACCCTACCTACCCTACCTATCCTACCTACCCTACCTAACTAAACTACACTAAAACCTATACTGGCATTAGCTTTTTTTCTTTTTTTTCTCGACGTAAAAACCATCCTTGGACTGCAACGAATATTTAAAAAAAGAATTGGTAAAATTGGTCCAGGCGTTGTTGAGTTATGCGCTTACCAACACATTTTGCGATTCCTTTTTATATTAAAGATTAAATAATACGGGGGTTGACGAGATATTTAAAGTTATGGTCCAGAACAAAAAAATATCTCAATAACGGGGAGAAAAAGTGCCTTTCGCTTTCATTAAGAGTAGGTACTTTTTTTACACACTTTGTAGTTGGGAACCCAAAGTCCCGAAACTTAAATATGTTTACCCTACATTTAACTACCCACAGTCACAAATTCAACCAACTTAACAGACTTATAAACAAATCCAATTTATCTATAAACTACATACAATTACCTATAGTTTCCATACCTTTCTACTTACTGGACAGATTTAAGCAAAAGATGCAAGGGGGTCCACCGAAGGGGTCCAGCGAAGGGGTCTATCGAAGGGGTCCTGGTAAAACGTTAATCGAATCTGAACGTAATGGGATTTCTTTCTTGAGGGGCACATTGCTAAAGGATTAATTTATATCAATTTAAATGGGAGCGTTGTATACAGCATGATTGTATTGTTGTAGGTGATTTTTTTATTTGGATTTGTAGAGATTTTGTAATTATTTCTATGAAAGCTTTTTACTGACACACTAATACCCATGTTGCAAAGAGTAAAAAAACCCGGCCAATTAGTCGGAATCGTAATTAATTGACCGGGTTTGTACAAACATGCGAGATATACGGCCAAATCTTCTGACTACGTAGATTTAGAAAGTTGTTTTTTTCACAGCTCCAAGGGACCACAGACTTAAGTATCTATATGTTTTTAATTCAACTAGATACCTCCACGCATTCCCGAGATAAAGGGTCTTGACAGACAGACAGACGGACAACAAAGTGATATAAGGTTTCGTTTTTTTCCTTTTGAAATACAAAACCCTAAAAAAAGAAATGATTTTATACAAGTATTTGTATTAAATGAACCAATTATAATCTACTTTAAAATTATAAATATTTAAAAAAGAATTAAGGAGAAAAAGAAAGAAGAAAAAGAAGAGAAAGATTTTATATTGGTTTCGAAATACTTTTATTTTAAAAGACCGTAGTGTGGTTCCAAAAAAGCCCCCCTCTTTGTTTTATTTACAAATGTACCAATAGGTTGCTCGATAAATTTATAGTTAAAATGACAATACATACCAATTCTGTGACTTACAAATTCATGACGTTATCTGTTTTCAACAGTAAATCTATCCTATTTTAGTAACAAAACATTGACTCTCATTTCAAGACCACCCTATCGAAATTTCCCAGTTTTCCGCTGTACATTCTGTAGCGTACATTCTGTAGCGCACATCCTGTATACAGCCGCTTCGGGGAAGGTCTAATCCGCAGCGTTTGTTTGTGTCCCCGGTAATGTATGTGAGAGCGGGCGCATGCCGACAAATTAAAAACATATCCTGGACTATCGTTCAGAAGATATTGTTAGAGGTAAATCGGATCTGATAGAAAATAGAGTGGCTGAAAGCTTGGTTCCGACTGTCATTAGTAGATCTTTGACAGTCGTTACAGGTAGCCAGTGGCTCCAAAGACAACCAATCTTTCCAAGGGGTATCGTATTACCCAGTACTAACTGGGTTGTGGAGGTCACACACTATAAGTTTCTTTTATGTGATAAGATTTTTGTTTTTTTTAGTGTTTAAGTTTATTTTTTACTAGCTGGTGCCCACGGCTTCGCCCGCATGATGATCAAGAAAAATGAATCCTGTGTGATCCCAGACTATTAATCTAACTTTGTGCCAAATTCATCAACATCTGTTTAGCCATTTTGACGTGAAAGAGTAACATACATCCAAAAAAAAATACATCCATCCTCACAAACATTCGCATTTATAATATAAAATGCGAAAAGACTATAAGGATTGTCGTAGTCTTGATTTATTTTTATTGTCAGTTGACAGACAGACTGTCATTTGACAGTCGTTACAGTCAGATTTGAAGCCGATCCCAACATTTACGGGAAAAGGCTACGCAGGTGATGATGGCCTTTTTCACACAAACGTAAACGGTTTCTAAGAGTAAAACTCACAACATGCTTAAAATGATTTAAACTTGTATCTACTACTCAAAAAGTGTCACCTAATAGTATTTTTACTTATACTGCTAGTCTATAGATCAAAGTTAACTGAAATTATAAAAAAAACTACCTTCCGCCCGCGACGTCGTCCGCGGGGCATAGTTACTTTGGGCTAGAGCTAACTTTAACCCGCGTTATGATCGAAAAAAAATATCTTTCTCTCCACTTTTCTTCCCTCTTTCTCCCCCTTTTCCTATTATTTTTTAACCTATGTCCGTCTCCAGGGTCCCAACTATCTTTGTATTCATCAAAATTGGTTGGGTCATTTAGGCGTGAAGACGTAACAAACAAACAAACTCACTTTCGCTTTTTATAATATTAGTAAGGATGTTCTGTTAATTACTTACACTCATTACATAAGATTGAAAAGCATTATTGAGAAATAATCGCAAAAGAATCCTGAGAACTGTAGCGGAGAAAATAGCTCTACATTTGTTAATTGTCTTGTGCAAAAGGTAATTGGTACTAATACTGTACACTCAGTATTTACTATGTTACTAACACTATGGATCTTGTTGTGTCGGAAATAAAATAAATTCTATTCTATTCTAGTAAGTGTTAATTATACATCAAAGAAACATCTTTTTTAAAAAAATAATAGACAACTACAAAAATCGTAAAAGTATCGCCCTTCAGAATAGCCCCTAACATCTGTAAAGGCTGTCAGCATCGTTTTTTTGTTATCCGCTTACAAAGAATCCAATCCATGTCGCTTGCTCACCAACCACTACATTGCACGGACAACGATTATATGCAGGCTAGTTGCGTTTATACTGTTTAATCAATATTCCATAAACAATTTAGAGCTTGGGGTAGCAGTCCTTTTTAGTTTTGGAGTACCTCAAAAGTAAAAACTAACAAGAGCGTGTCAGACTTACGCACCAAGGATTCGTATCAACTTGTGACAGAAACAGCCATATCTTTTGACTGTGTTGACTTAGAAGGTTAATTTTTTCACAGCACAAAAGGACTACAGAGTTGAATTTATGGTTTTAATTTCAACTTTGTCTTGACAGACATAGACAGACAGACGGACAAAGTGATCCAGTAAGGATCCCGTTTTTTCCATTTGAGGTATGGAACCATCAAAATCGAACCCTTATAGGATCACTTTGCTGTCTGCCTGTCTGTCAAGACCCTTTATCTCGGGAACGCCTTGAAATCCTACTAATATTATAAATGCGAATGTTTGTGAAGATGGATGGATGTATGGATGTTTGTTACTCTTTCACGCAAAAATCACTGAATGGATTGTAATGAAACTCTACAATAATATAGCTTATACATCAGAATAACACATTGGCTACAATTCATAAAGATATATTCTATCACCACGCGAGCGAATCCGCGGGGCGCAGCTAGTAAAACCATATAATATACTTAAATCTGTGGTCCCTTGAAACTGTGAAAATATTAACCCTCTAAGTTCACGCAGTCAAAAGATATGGCTGTTTATGTTGCAAGTTTGTTTTCGCACCAGGTTTTATATAAATCCATCGCAGTGAATATGTTACTACAAGACTTAGCGTGTTCCATGAACCTTAAAAACTGGGAAATTGGTTTATAACGCGATATTCCAAAATTATTAACTTAAACAGCTTTTTTATTCTGCTACGCTGCTACGACCTCGTAGCAGCTACGTAGGCGTAGACTGGCCTACGAAATTCTCCTGCTATATTTGTGACTGTATTTTTACTTCGTATGGTTCCTACGTTTTTTTATTTAATGTATTTAGACTCTTTATTTTTCTTTTCCTCTCATTTTTACATTTTTCCTAAAAAAAACAAAACAAATATTTAAAAATATAAAAATAGTGGTCCGCCGGTATCGGGAACAGGGTCCAAGCTACCGGTGGTTAGGGCTCCAGAGACAGGAACCTCCTCACAATGCGAGCCGTATCGAGGAGTACTGCCTTCTGAATCAGGCCCTTGATCCAACCGCCTAAGGAGAGCTTCGACAGATGTTCGTCGAGGCTCTTAGCAATCAAGCCATTGGCTGTTACGACAATCGGCACAATGACAGCCGAGCTCACATTCCACATATCGACAACCTCGTGTGCCAAGTCAAGATATTTGAGTTGCTTCTCTTTCTCAGCTTTCACGAGGTTCTCGTCATGTGGTATGATAACATCGATTATCATTACGCGGCGCGCTGATCGGTTTATCACCACTATGTCAGGTTTATTGGCGACAATAGTCCTGTCAGTAATGATAGACCGATCCCAGTACAAGCGCATATTTAGACTATAGTTATTATGTATTATTGTATAGTTGGGAATAATTCATATTGTATTATATATTGGAGTCGGCTTCCAGACTAACCGGTTGCAGATGAATACCAGTATTTTACATAGAGTGACTGTACTTCACATTATACATAACTAACCATAAATAATGAAAGCTTTTATGAATAACTAATTTAATGGCAATTATCTGCAATCTATACTACTTTATTCACCGTTAAAATCGCCAGCATCAGGAGAATTATAGGCAAAGAACAGAAAGTAGTTACCAGAAACTTAAACACGAACTGACGTGAGGTGTCCGTAGCACGTCTCCTACCAATTCGTCGATAAAATTCTGTCGTGTTTTTCCTAGACAATTTCTATAAAGATATTACAAATTATATGGGAAAATATGTTCAGAAGTAACTTAGGCGTAGCAAAGTTGCTACGTCGCCGTAGCACATTCGTAGCCCGTAGAGGTCTGCTACGCAACAGTAACTCAAATTGATATTAAAAATATCTGTCGACTTATTGTCAAGCTGCTACACAACGTTCGTCCTTACTGTAAAAAGACACAACACAAAGTATGATCAACCAAGGCACCAAAACCAATATTCAAAAAACGAATCACGCATAAACGATGGAAAAACATATCGCAACTTGCGGCCCGCAGGCAAAGGCAGTTAACTGAACAGCCTAGTAAAATATTCACATGTAGTTATTCCATGCGGCTGCCCGCGGATCACCGCTGCAGATTAAACTATTAACAAAATGGTAGCTGCACGGTTTTGAACCGGATTCCATTTTCCGAATAACGTTTTGCATAGTTAAACGCCGGTTAGCGCGCCATGATCTGAGCGCAAAAAGGTTTTATGAAACAAAAACTTTTTGGTGAACCTACAAAGGGATTGGGTGGGCGAATGGCTGACTATTTTGCAGGAGTTGGTTTAGCTCTTAGACAAACGCAATCAAGAATTAAAAGCGCAATTGACGGAATGTTGCGGAAATCTATTTTTATTGGTTTTGCAGAAAAAAATGTAGTTTGATCAGTGATGACTGAAAAATCAAAATCAAAATATTTTTATTTCAAATATATATAAATATAGATATAAATAGTCTTTAAATATAGATAGTCTAATCTTTAAATATAGATAGTCTCTAAAGTCATAAATAGCAAGCTATTTATGACTTTAAAGACTATCGTTATACTTAGTTCTATCATCTGTAGCTGTTTCTTTAATATGTTGTGGTCAGTTTACAGTCTAATTTCTAATCCAAAATTGCACGTGTAAGCGGTCACTCCCTTTTACCTGGAGGCTTTATTTATGTTTGTATATACTTTTATTTTTTTATGACTGGTATGCTAGCTGACATGAGGCAAATATTTTTTTTTTGTAAAAAATAATACAGACTTCCAAAAAAAACTAAAAAGTGAAAGACAAGTTTATTTTACAGACAGATGTGTTGCTGGGGAGTTTGTACCACCACTTCTTCTTCCCAGCTTAAGCAATAGGAAACGACGAAGGGCGAGCGTTTTGGGGGACTGTCTCTTGTAATGTTGACGTTCAAAAAGTGCTGTTTATCAGCTTAATTTGAATTGATTTGACTTTTGATATTGTCTAACCGAATACCAGTTTTTTACATTCACTCCACGTAAAATACCAGTATCCAGCTGTATCTGTTTATCTGACCTCTACGATTTGGTTAGTACTCGGTAATACGATACACCTTAGTAAGACTGGTTATAAAACTCTTGGGCCGACTGTCAAAGATTTACAAATAATAGTTGGGAGCAAACGGCTTCACGCGCATTTACCACGGACCAACCTAGGTAAGTTCGACCCGAGCAGCTGTTATTATTAAATTAAGCTCTTTAATTTTACCAAATGTCTCTTCTCTCTCTCTGTTTGAAAAGCTTTTGGCCAGCAGTGGGACAATAATAGGTCTGTATGTATAGTAGAGTAATGTGCAATGATATATTTATGCAATATTGCAAAAGGAATATTTCGCAATCGCATTTATTTCAGAAACTATGAGCATCCACCATGACAGTTTTGCGCCGTTGCCTAGCAACGCAACTTAATTGGCGGCAAATCGGCGAATGGATTACGTGACACCCGTTTGGCGTGAAATTGTATAATTTGAGGATATTATGCCGTCGACTACGTTCGGATGTGAACTATTATTATATTTCATGGAAATATTATGGCAATAAGTTATTGAAAGGTAATTTTAGCCATATTAGAGCTCATTTTATAATATTACATTTTTGACTTTGTGTTACTTCGGGCATGGCATGAGTTTGAGATACTTTATTTTATCATAAAAAGTATTTAGTTTAACTGGACGACCCTATCAGGTTCAGGAAAACCGGTACGGACAGATGCTGGACAGGTTGCGGACACGTAACTTTAACAAACTTTTCAGTATTTTTTCTGTCACAATCCAGTTTTATCGAACTTTTTAACGTTATAGTTGCAGCAAGTTCCAAATAAAAAACCGATATGGACTAGATACAGATACATTTCAGGTTAAGTTAATTGTTATCATGCTTTTATTTGCCTCACCCGTACCTGACATGTAAAATAACCGGCCAAGTGCGAGTTGGACCGCGCACCGAGGTTTCCTTATGAACTTGTAGCTACCCAACTAATGAAAGTATCGAGCATTGTTCTAACGAAAAGATAAACTGTATTGAAGGACAAACTTAACTTTGCCGTCGGAAAACTGTTGTCCTTATGCATAGACATAGGTCGCGCTTAAATTAACCGCAAATAAGTTTGTAATCACATTTTTTATGTGATGTATTCACAAATTTTAAGTTTTCGTATTTTTCCTTTATGATATTTCTTCTTGGCAAATTTCATGTTGTTTCTAGGTCAACGGGGAGTACCTTATAGCTATGATTCTCTTTGAGAATGTTTGAGAAATTCGACATAAACGGCCACATATTTTGATTAGCTAATGCCTCGTTCCAATAAACAAAAACGACTCGTTTTGCTTCTTAACAAAACAAAACACTTCTTAAGCAAAATGGGGCATAAGAGGGTTGAATTTTTTCAACTTCGAGGGACCGCAGACTCCTATATTTGGTTGCCGAGATGAAGGGTCTTGACAAACAGACAGACGGACAACAAAGTGATCGTATAAGACTCACTATTTCCTTTTGAGGTACGGAACCCTAAAAATGACACCAACACAACAAGAGAGCACGTGCTTAATCCTTACACGTGCCTCAAAAAATCTGAACACGTACAATCGACATACACATGCACAACTAGTAGGGGTGGATCAAGTAGTACCTATTGCACCTTGCATTACACCTGTTTAATATCAGTGAGTCAGTGATTCAGAATATTTAAATTGGTAATAAACGATGCGCTTTTTGAAAAGATTTGAATGAAATTAGGTCATGCGTGGTTGTGATGGGCCATTTTTTGTAGGGTGAAGTTTAAAACTGTTTCAATTTCGTTGGTTACAAAGCGTTCGCATACGTTCCCGAATCGTGCATCTTTTCTCGACGTTTTATAAGTGCCCATGTAGGCCTATGTAAAATAAAAATATTTTGATTGATTGATTGATGGGTTTAAGTCGTAGCCATTTGTAAATTCAGCAAAATAATGCCTAGCTAAATGTCTGTAATTACGAGCTTTTAAACCGGTAAATAGTCAAATTCTATTAATTTGACTATTTATCGTGTGAATAATTGTTTTTTTAACTGACGAAGATTTTTAACAACTGGTGGTCGAAATCATAATTATGCTGAATATAAATGGCAATAATTTAGTTTACGCGTTGATGTCCCCCTCACTGTAATCCTTTGGTTACACGAATAAAAGTACCTAGTATATACATAAATACATATTTAAAGAAAAGAACGTTTGGTGAAACGAACGTAGATCCACGAAATCACGTCATAAAGCCGGATTGCGACGCCATGACAAAACGACACGCAATTTTTATCAGATACCTGTAGTTACTAGTTTAATTAACTTACTAGAATTATTTATTTTATTTTATTTATATTTATTATGAAGAGAACAGGAATCCAGTGTGTTAGTAACAAAATTCTTATCCTATGTTAGTACTTAATAGTAAACAGCGATCTGGTTCGATCGACCAGCGAACGCACAAGCGGGCTGTCTGCCTTGGCGGCAATTGAGTGTAGGATGCTCTTACGATTTCTCTTATGCGCATTCTCCTCTCTATTCGACTGTCTATTATGTCGTCAATGTCTCTCTTTATACGAACTACATTTCAGTATACATTTCAGTAAACTCTACTGCACTGCACTAACATTAACATTTTTTACCCAAAAAACTATGATAAGGCCATTAATTAAGCCCACTAATTACGGGCCGGTTATCACGCTCATTGTCCCGCTACGATTACCAGCGACATAAATTGAGCTGCGAATATTTAATAATAATTGGCTCGGCTTTGTTTAACGGGGTGCGGGGCGCGGGGTGGCAGCCCGCCCACTTCTGCCACCCTGTGTAGCGATAGCAAACAAAAGGGATCAAGAATAAAATAGTATAAATGTCTTGTTGATTTCTATTGTAGTATCAGACTAAAAGTAGGCAGAATATAGGTATCGTGCAATAAAAATACACCGGCTGCTGATTTAATGCTTTTATTAACCAACAAATCACTTGAAATTCCAATAATAACAGATACAAAACAAAAGGTAGGTGGGCAGGTATCTCAGAACGCGCGTAGGTTCAGTAATGTACTCGCGCTGCTGGCTCAGAGAAGTGCAGTCCAGACTCCACGGTGACCGGGGTTGCGGATGGTTCGAAAGAGATACAGACAAGGCAAAAGAAGTGTGGGTTTTAGTCACTATCTACGTCTGACACTCTCTCCTGAGCCCAGAGCGGGAGAACTCATTTGATGATTTCCAACTCCATTGAGCACCACCGGATGGGACCGGAGTACTAATACGTCCAAGTTTCATGGCATATTCCGTACTTATGTCTGGATGGAAAATAGATGATGTCTTCAGAAAGCTGGCTAGGAAAGCTCCAAAAGCGACCTAGCTATAATACTGGCTATAATTTTCAATGTAATAATTTTATGCCGATCGATACTTAAAAGAAATAGATGCTTGTCAGCAAGCTCTACTCGTACTTAGTTGCATTCGACCGACAAGGTCAGTGAAGTTTCTGTTTATAAGAAATATTTCAATACCAGGAATTTCTCGGTACAGGGAACAGGAATTTCTCGGTAGCAACCACGGAGATTGGATTTGAACTGGCGAAATGTGGGTGTACTGTAAAGGTTTTATAGCATTAACCAAACCCAAATGCAGGCTGGTTTACAATGACGCCTAAATGGCCAAACCGATTTTGATGAATTTTGGTACAGAGATAGTTGGGACCCTGGAGACGGACATAGACAAGATTTTTTTTAAAGTGAGAAAAGGGGGAGAAAGAGGGACGAAAATGGGAGAGAAAGATATTTTTTTTTGATCATCACGCGGGTTTAAGTTAGCGTTAGCCCAAAGAACTATGCTACGCGGCCGAAGTCGCGAGCTGAAGTAAAAAGTTGCTTCCTATATTTACGACTGACTGACTGACTGACTTCCTGTAAAGACTAGATTAGATGGACCAACAAGTGGCGACCGTAGAAGTGGTCAGGCTCAGACTGAATGAAAAAGAGAAGAACTACAATTAGTCTTGTGGCACCACAGAGAATGCACTAATATGGATAATGTTTTTCATTTCTTTTCACTCCTACAAAATCTTATTTTTATTGCAAAATTTACCCTTGTTTTTCTGCTATCGCTACCCGGGCATCCGGCTACACAGTTAAGCCGGTTATGAACGGCCCGTAATGACGGTGTCATTTGCGTGGTGAATTATAATTGGCCCGATAACGCCAGCCGCCCGACATTAATAGACAACTTAATTTAAACGCCCTGTATATAACGCCCGCTGTATATAAAGGGTATGTAATATGCTGACGTACAGTGTGGGTGGATGATACAGTTTTTTGCAGTATTTTCTTTATATAATTTGAGTATATAGATTGAGAGTTTCTGTAGGCAATCATGGCCATATCTATCTATAGATAAGGCCATGATTTATCTTCTATTTTGTGAAGTAATCTTCTATTTTTAATTTCAACGTATGTCTTTCAGACTGCTTTAGGTGCCTTATTTTTTTTTATTTTTTTTTTTAAATAAACGTTACCCCACACTAGGAATTTCTCCTGTATTGTGGGTGCCTTTACAAACATTTTAACTCATAAGCACAAACAGCCAGACCCGGACAACTATATGTAGGTCATACAAATATTTGTTCCGTGCGGGAATCGAACCCGCGACCCGCAGCGCAGCAGTCGATCACTCAGCCACTGCGCCAACCGTGTCGTCACGTGTATTGTTTCTATGCATTATAATTGTGAGTTGTGAGTAAAGAGTGTGCAGTGTGCACTAGTGTTTACGAACTCACTTACGCATTAAATATAATATTTACTGCGTCTATGGCTACTTAGTCTCAAAACAAAAAACGTCCAGGGACTATTGAGCATCATTCAGCCTATTTCCAACTATGTAAGGGTCGGGGAACAGTCTTACTGGATTAGGGCATCGAAACCCGATTTCGGTCGCCTAGTAAAATCCGGGAAAAACTTGGTTTCACAAGGGTACCGAAATCGGGTTTGCCGTATGCAGCTGAATACCAGTATTTTACATGGAGCGATACCTATCTGACCTCCACAACCCAGTTAGTACTGAGTAAAACGATAACCCTTTTTTTGCGGATGGAAAAATCAGCAAATAATTTCCCCCGCTCTGGCCGGAGCAAGAGGGATTGTCAGATTTTTACTGACTGACCACCCATCTCTTTCGAACAACCCGGGAAAACAATATCCCTTGGTAAAACTTTCGCACAATATTCGAAAAGTATCCTTACATAACCGCAACACCACAGACAAACAAAACCATTATGAAACCTCACATGTGTACAGAGATTACAATCATCAAAATCACAACTTAGTGTCATTGTTCCGAATTATTTAGTGGCATTAATATAAACGAGTGGCCATAAAAACAACGGGTCCGCTGAGACTTGCAGGTCTGAATGCACCCTTATTATTGTTAATGATGGCGTTTACAAGGCTCGCATATGGCAGGATTGGGGTGTTTGTGATGTTAAAAGTTATTAGAAACGTAATGACACTTCATCTGCCTAGCCTTTTTCTTAACTTTTTTGGGGTTGGCTTCCAGTCCTACAGGATGCAACCGGATACCAGTTCTATTTTACATGGAGCGAACTGCTTAACTGATCTTAACCTCAAGTTAGTTCGGTAGGTACCTACCCGTTGATAACCTTGGATTCCACACTTTCGGGCAAATAACTACGATGTACAAATGACAGCCGGGACCAATAATTACTACTTATTGATCCCGGCTGCCATCTGGAAAATTTGGGAATCAAAAAGGGCCCGCTTTATAACACTCATTTAATTACAAAAACATAATTTTAATAACCAAACTATAAGAACGGGTACAAATGAAAAAGCCACTCGTTATAATTCTAGAGCTAACAAAAAACAAACCGGTCTCGATTCGATATTTTTTTGGCAGTCATTATGACTACACATAAAACAAAAATACATAGGTACAGACTGGTACAGACGTCCGGAAGTCCATGTAACATTCACAACAAATGTTTAAAAAAATATATAAAGTAAGTTTTCCCTAGTTTTTTTCTTTTTACATGAACTCATAGTACCACAAAGATGAAATATGTCCGTAATAGTCATTTTATGCCCAATTTTTTTTAGAACACTTTGTGTTGGGAGGCTTGTATGTTGAAATCCCAGTCGTCATACCAATCAATTGACTTACTTTTTATGAACTGTCAAAATGCTATTCAGCCATAGATTACAATTTATAGACAATAGCAACTTGTGACGTCAATAATTTGCCAACTTAACGACTCAACTATTTTTTTATTTCTAAGGAACTAAAATCTAATTTTACTGTTAATAAGAAATTAATTGAGTTTTCAGGCCTAAAATAAAGTGTATTTTAAGCAGTTTTGTCCTGTAATTATTAGTTAATCATGTCAAATACCCAATTGGCATCATTTCGGTAGCTTATTATGGCAGTCCGAAACATTTGTGACTTTGACATTATTATTATTGTCATTCTGTCAAAGGGGACAAAGCAGAGGCCTACCTCTTTGTACCCTTTTGATCGTAATGGATAAAAAGCAAGATCATTATAGGTACTTAGTCTCTGTTGGATTTATTGGACTATTATTTAATCGTTATTAATGATTGTGTATTACTTACGTGTTAAAAAAGTGTAGCTTAACTTTTGCAATCTTTATTAATAGTTTAGATCAAATACACGAGCGGGTTTTAAGGTCTATGTGAAACTTGTATAATAAGTAATAGAATGTAACTAGATTTGTTTAATGTTAATTTCAATGTGTTCAATTGAACAAGCAAGTGCAATTTTAAACTTTTTTCTGATTGCGATTGTTTTACTTTAATTCTAATAATAAAAGTTACTTGGTTCTCAAGGTTGTCGACATGTGGAATGTGGACTCAGCGGTCATTGTGCCGATAGTCGGATCTGCCAATGGCTTAATTGCCAAGAGCCTCGACCAATACCTGAGGAGGCTCTCGTTAGGCAGCTGGATCAAGGGTAGATACAGAAAGCGCTACTCCTGGACACGGCTCGTATCGGTAGGAGGCTCCCCTCCCCCTGAACCCTGACTGCCGGTAGCTTGGAACCTGTTCCCAATACCGGTGGGCTACTATTTTTTTTGTATTTTTAAATGTTTTTTTTTTGAGAAATATCTAAAAATATGTTAGATAATGAATTAACGAAAAATAGTAAAGTCAGTTACTGTAAAAATGGGAACCGTGTTTTAATATAATTCATATACCAATTGAGTCCTCAGATAAATCTTATTTTCGTACCCAACGCATAAAATACAAACAAGTCTCTTATTTAATTCTAAATCTAAATTAACTACATCAATTAAACGAGTAATATCGAGCAAAAGATTACGTAACAAATCAAAGACCCGAATATTCCCCTACCTGTACAGCGTCGACAATACAAGCTTAGACCTACCCTCGTCAAACCACGCTAGTAATACCGACAGGAAACTAAAACACAACTCTTCTAACAAAGACAATAAGATTTAGTTTTCACGAATTTGAGTTTATGTTACGGTAATTTAAATGTGGTAAGGTATTCCCGCCACTTCATTTGCGAAAATGTTGGTACGCCTGGCTTAAGTGTTGCACGCTGTTAAATTAATGAGCCAATCTCAGTCGGCCGGGGTTGCCACCTCTATATTTTACAAGGTGGTAATGTGCCGTAGTGTGGTGCTTTAATATTGCCTTGTTTTAACAACAGCGAAGTACATTAACGTAAAATATGTTTGGAACTTTCGCTATTAAGGTGTAACCATTTTTGTTTTGATTTATTTCGTTTGCAGTTCTGGTTTATTCTTATTAAAAGGTGATGATGACCATAAAAGATTGTTCTAATTGTAGAAAATAAAATCAATTTATTTGATGATGAATATTTCTGCCTCAACCTCCAGACGTGGTGTCATGTTTTGAGACTTAAAACTATCTCTTACCCGTGACTTCGTATGCGTTAGGGACGATTTGTCTTGCTTTATATCCGTTCTAAGTATTCTTATTTATGTCATGACAGCTGTCAGTAGTCAAACTGTTGAGTTGAGATGAAATATTGCTCAACGCCCTCAGTTTTTAGCGTGATAATATATAATATAGTCCTTCTCCAAGTTGGAGTCTATTTCCTTGCCAAATTACTTTAGAATCCGATCAACCGTGAAAGGGTAACTAACATACACACAGACAAACAAACAGAGTTACTTTCACATTTATGATATTAGTATGGATAACAATCGCCTTGCAATCCTTAAGAACTACAAATGTACAACTGTATAGGCCAATGACATTAATTCTCTTTGGTATAGGCACACAGCTCGACAAAATATCGTTAATTTTAAACTGATCCTTTAATTAACTACAGTTTTATTGTAATTACTTAACCTTTCCAAGAGACCTACATAGCCAATGACATGGTTGACTGCACCAAGATTTTTTATTCTACTTTTATTTTCCACTTTGCAAGTTCGTGTGTCTATTGTTGGACGAAACAGGGAAACAACTACTTTCATGCAACCTATTGTGTTTTTAATGATTCACTGCTGAATGATGACTAACTAGATTTTATTGTAGTCTTCTTGACGGTCGTAATGTGAGAGAATTATTAGTTTTGAAAACGCTGTTTAAAAAACATTTTGCTAACTTAAACATACCTACATTTTTGGATTGCACAGAAATCATTACAAGAAAAAAATGCGATTAAATGGTTTGTAGTAGGTATTCTTAATAACTAGGTACTATCTGTAATAATATTTTCTAGTTTCATGGATTGAAGCTACGTAAGAGTATCTTGTTGTTAAGATGATTAACTTGCGATGATAATACAGAGGGCAAATTATACTATCTATATCCACACACATCGTTAAAAATGTACATTATATTGAATACTAACCTATTTGTGCAGGCGGGAAAACATAGAACTAAAATAAATGTACCAAGTTTGACATTTCGATCGATATTTTGCATTGACAGGTAGCGCCACCTTGAACTGCACAATTTTTTTTCTTAGGATGGAAAATCATCAGATAACTTGGGGTGTGTCAGACTGTTACTGGCTAAAAGAACCGCAGTATCTCTTTCGAACAACCCGCAACGCCGACAGGCAGTGGCCTTAGTGGCCCCCTCTGCTTTGCTAACATCTCTGAGGCGCGCGTTGAACACGAACGCGCCTCTAAGTCGTCACTAGACGGACGGACGGTAGCTGCCCATTGCTCACCAGCTACAGACCCGCGTCTATGGCAAGCGCGGATCCAGGGGGAGGGTCATGGGGGTCATGACCCCCCCCTGGGCGACAGGCTGGGTCATAGGTGGCCACTGCATTTTTATCTAATTTTATTTATAAACGTAAACAAATTATACGCGAAAGACGCACATAGTCATAATTCAATGCTGTTATTGGTTATATTATAGCTGTTTATAGTGAAAAACATCGAATAAAATTTTATTATTCAATCGGTTGTAAGTTTAAATTTGTCGCGCAGCGCGGCCGCTGTACTATTTGAGAAACAAAATATGCACAGAGGTCACACCTGTAAAAGTTTCACTGGGTTGTATGGTCGCATAAAAATCAATCCCTTTACTGTAAAATAATATTGTGTTTTGTATGCTAAGTTACTGTGGCACACAATCAAAAACGCTTCTAGAACGACTAGTTAAAGAACCTTTCGAAGCATTTGATGATTTTCTAGGTAATGTAACAATGGTGTTCTCCTAACAGACCAGCGATACCAATATCACGAAAGGGCCGTCAAAGCAGGCAAAATCTTTTTATTGACATTCCTTTAACCAGAGATTGAGGTAATCAATCGTTCATGAGAACGCTTGCGACCAATAGTTTTGTTTTCTTTTTCTTATCTTGTAATCAGTCGTGTTGACTATAAGCAGATGAGGTGTAGTCAGTATTGCTTGTCGGGTGCTAGACAGCTCCCAGCGGAGCCCACCCTTCATTCAATGGAGTCGCCTTCAGAATGACTGTTGTAATAATAAAAATCACGTCGTTTCTTAAGGCGGCGAAGTGTTTCGGGGATGGTCAGCTGTCCTACAAGCTGATTTGGGTGTTTCATGAGTTTTGATTTATAGCTGGACCCACCCATATGAGTTGATTACTTCTTGAACCATTGGTAGGTTAAGAAATTCGTGGATCTCTTTTGTTTTGATAAACCATGGCGCATTTGATATTTGTCTTAGGATATAGTTTTGCGCCCTTTGCATTATCATTATGCTGAGCCCCACAGTACAATACCATAAGTCCAAAAAGATTTCAGCATGACATAGCATATAAGGATCCTTTTGTCCATTGACAGTTTGAGTTTCTTCCCAGTAACCAGTATTATAGGCCCCAGTATTTGAGGTTGATCTGTTCTCTTTTTGCTTGCACATGCTTCTTCCAAGTGAGTCTGCGGTCCGAATGCATTCCAAGGTGTTTGACAGAGTTCTGATGAGGCAGTTGAGTACCATTTGCGAAGATTCACACTTCACGTGAACCGACTTGGACTCACTAGCTGCGATTCTCCATTTGGCCAGATGTATACAGAAAGTATAACACCGGTCCAAGAACCGACCCTTGAGGCACTCCTGCGTCGATTTTGTGGAAATCTGATGTGCAATCATTTTCTTTGACTTGGAATATTCTGTTAGATAAGTAGGACTTGAGTGTTCCGAAGTACGTGTGTGGTAATAGGGATTTTATTTAGCATAACAACCCCTTGTACTAAATCCTGTCAAAGGCCTGCTGTATATCCAGGAACCCTGTGGAACAGTATTCCTTGCTTTCAAATTCCTTCCTTATTACTCTTGTCATCCTGTGGACTTGTTCTGTAGTCGCATGTTCTTTACGGCAGCCTAACTGGTGGTCAGGAATTAATGATTTTTCTTTCAGGACTGTGTTAAGTCTGAAGAAATATTTTTTCAAATAGTTTGGCAGTAAGCTAATTGGTTTATAGGGTATTACTTTGTGCACCAATTTGCCGGGTTTGTGAATCATTATGATTTGGGACCCGCAGAATGGCATGCTGCATTACGCGATAGCTCTTGCAGTTTTTTTTTTCAATGAGATCACACCCCGGTGCCTTATTTAAATGTTGTCCATGGATTTGAAGTATTTGACGATTTCTCTCGGTGTAAGCTTTGAGTGGTAGATCGAGTTGTAAGTCTTGGGCGAGAATAAGGTCTACATCTGATTGGTCTTGGTTCAGACTAGCATCGTTTGGTTTTAAAACTTGACTGAGGTGGTGTGCAAATACATAAGCCTTTTCTTGTGCGGTTTTTGACCAGTTTCCATCATGTGTCGAAGAAGAGATGGTTTGTGGACATCTGGGGGATCATAGTGTTTGCATGCTCTCCATAGTGAATGGTTTGTGGCTTTTGTAGGTGTTAGACTTTCCAAGCATGTTTCCAGGGCGACTTCATTGGCATCATCGTTATAAGGATTTTCTGTTCTTTGGCTGCTTTGTTGAGCGCTATTTTATCGCTTGGATATCTACTAGTGTGCCATACCCGACGGAGTCTGCGAAACGCGACCAATAGTAACAACGATATTTTTTTGTGGTCGTTAAAATATACCACTCCAAGGCCATCGTGATAATAGTAAATTATTGCATGAAGAATCCTCGGTTGACAGGTGCAACACTGGCCAAGATTGTTGAAAACCTCGGCCTCAAATTCAATGTAGATTTAAATCAGTGTGTGGGCTTATAGCTTCAAATGCAAAAGTTGCAGTACACGAGCTGGCAAAAAAAGCATCGCACGCCAAACGCTCCCCGTGCGCCAATCATGCTTTAAACAACTCACTGGCTAAGTCATCCGACGTCATTTCTTGTCGCAATACCTCAGGCACAATGTGAAAACTTGTAGTATTTGCCAATGCGTTTTTTGTGCATTTTGGCGTAAAGAAAGTATTTTTCCACACTAAGAAGGGTCAAAGCTTGGCTTAGGGCGTATATGGCAAAAGACCGCCTGACGGGCTTAGCTCTTTTGCACGTGCATAAGTCAATAAATATAGATGACGGAAACCCCACGAAATCTTATCCGTTTAGCGGTTTCAACGTGAAAAATTTACGAAAACACTTTCACGTTCCTTTATAATATTAAGTATAGCTATATCTATCCAAACTAGACTGCGGAGACAAGCTGTTTGCGGCATGGTGACCCCCCCCTGATAAAAAAGCTGGATCCGCCCTTGGTCTATGGTAGCCCGAAGTCGTCGTTTGAGCTGAACTGCACACTTTTAAGTGGTAAATAGTGTAAATCTCATTAAAATTGTTGCAGATATTCAAAACACTTTGTTTAGGTGGTCAGGTATCGATGGCAGCGAAGCTGCTCAACAAAACTGACTGTTTTTCTATAACTGGGCGTGCCTTTCCTACAACCGACACATTATAAAACCATCATAACATTTTGTACCCCTAAAGAAGCATGTCGCCTCACTAGGGGTCCATATTCGCTGGTGTTGTCAATACATAATTTACTAGCCGCTGCGGGTCTAACAATAGACCAGGTTTAGAGGAGCCGGGTCTAATGAGACCTCTCGCGCCTGAATTAGGTTGGAGTGTTGGCTTAAGAGGAGCGGGTAGCGGGCACTGATTAAAATTATTTGAAACTAGCTTTTGCCCGCGGCTTCGCTCGCGTTAAATTCGGGGTAACACAGTTCTCTTTTCTGATTTGTAGGTCCCTGCTACTTGTAGTTTTTGCGCTTACGCCTTATTGATTGTAATAGCATAATTTTTCCCTCATTTCCCACTTTAAAAAAAAAATATAGCCTAAGTCCGTCTCCAGGGTACCAACTATCTCTGTACCAAAATTCATCAAAATCGGTTTAGCCATTAAGGCGTGTAGACGTAGCGCACAATCAAACTCACTTTCACTTTTATAATATTAGTAAGGATGTGTAAGTTAAAAATAAAGAATACCTCTCTCAATAAAAATAACTCTAAATAATCGCTATCCAAATCACCCTGCACCTTCCCTCATATAACAAAGGTATCTATTGTGTGGGTAGCAGGGTAGTTTGAACCTACAAATGTGGCAATTAGCCGGATCCTGACTGATGCTCGCCCAACCGTGATTAAGACGGACCCGAAGATAACGAATACACGGGGGATTCAGTTACGTGTGGGGAAGGAGGCTGGTATGCGAATAGAAAGTGTTTGGTGGTTGGTATGGACGAACTAAAACGGCTGAAAAGAATAATAATAATTATTGAGTAAGATAACTTTGTTTTGGTTGTCAAATATTAAAGAACCGGCAAAGTGCGAGTAGGAATAGCGTATCAATCAAGGGTTCCGTACAAACTTGCGATATAAACGACCATATCTTTTGACTGTGGAGACTTAGAGAGTTGATTTTTCAGCTTTAAGGGACCACAGACTTAATTATATGGTTTATGTCAACGGGAAGTACCATTTAGGTTTGATTGCCTTCAAAAATGTATGAGAAATGCGACATAAACGGTCATATCTTTTGATTAACTAAGATGGTTGTATTTCTAGCAACTCCAAGGGACCGCAGACTTCAGTATTTCGTATTAATTTCAACTCGATACCTTCACGCGTTCCCGTGAGATTTTTCTTTGACAGACAGACAGACAGGGGGACAACAAAGTATCGTATAGATCTTAAAAGGGTTTAGTTTTTTCCCTCTGAGGAACAGAATCCTAAAAAATATACAGAACTTATGGAAGCTTGTAAGCACAGAATAAATAATAGTACTAAAACGTGGTGTTGGTTTGGTGTGGGAAAACTGGAACACTGAAACACGAAGTTTATTGTTTTTTTCATAGGATTTAAAAGTCTTTGTTGATAGGTGTTGTCTACAAAATCCGGTTGGCGTAGTGGCTGAGCGACCGGCTGCTACGCTACGTGTCGCGGGTTCGCTGCCACAAGGAACAAACGTTTGTATGGCCTACAAATAGTTGCTTCTGGTCTGGCTTTTAAATGTTTGTAAACGCACCCACGATACAAGAGCAATTCCAAGTATACGTTTTAAAATAAATAATGCTAAATATATAAAGAATGATACTTTTTGGTTTAAGCGATATCGAATGGGAGAAAGGTCAGTATTATTCAAGCAAATTCGCAATCTAAATTAAAAAAATACATAATCTGTCTATTACTTTACCACTACTGCACAACAGGCGTCGGAAAGCAAGAAGGAATCCTTAGAATGACAATAGCCTTTAAACTCCATAGCAATACGTAATAACAACCATTTCAGGTTACCCCTCCCACAACTCCAGTTGATAAGTAGTGCCGTGTAGTCTTATTTGTTCACTTTAGGCTACACTCTGTCTCCGAGCGAACGCTATTAATATTGGCTACCGATAGCTGATAGCAACCCAGCAGGTAATTTGTGGCTAAATTAGGTGATTAAACATTTACTGGGGCTTAAATATGGTGGTTAAGGGTTCGCAGGTAGTTAAGAATATATAAGTAACTAGCTTTTGCCCGCGGCTTCGCTCGCGTTAAATTCGGTAGCGCCTTATTAATTTGTAAGAGCAACGCTAAGTTTTCCCGTTTCGTCCCTCTTTCTCCCTCATATCCCACTCTTTTTAAAAAAATAATAGCCTATGTCCGTCTCCTGGTTCCCAACTATCTCTGTACCAAAATTCATCAAAATCGGTTTAGCCATTAAAGCGTGAAGAGGTAACAAACAAACAAACAAACAAACAAACAAACTCACTTTCGCTTTTATAATATTATATAGTAAGGATTTACTAGCTACTCCCTCCGGTTCGCTCGTGTAGACCGGGATAAAAATAAATGATATCTACATACCAAATTTCATTCAAATCCGTTTAGCCGTTTGAGCATAAAGGGGGTAACAAACATACTCGTACATACTACATACAAACTTTCGCCTTTATAATATTACTAGCTGGCACCTGCGGCTTCACCCGCGTGATATCGAAAAATAAAATATCCTGTGTTCTCTACTCACACAATTAAAACCAAAACCATATTTCGCCAAAATATTTCAACCCATTCCAATAACAATTAAGTACTTATCAAAATAAAAGAACGAAGCCCTTTTCTAAACCCCATATGCTCGTAAAAAGCCAAGCAAACATACTCGTCCAATTTCAATGTCCGCCGATATCTAGGGGGTATCACAAATTGGTTCGACAAGACTTTCCGACCACTATGAAATTTAGAATTGCTCCACACCCTTATTTGTTGGCTGTTAAGGTTTATAATGGTCTATGAAGGAGGTAATGCGGTGGCTGGTAGAAATTGGTGTGTATAGCAGTAGATTTCACTCAATTCGCTGGCCGTGTTTGATCGCTAAAGAACCCTTGGTACTGAATCGTATCTCGCGTACTTGTAAGTTTACACATATACGTTTTATGGAGATCAGGTAATAACTTTTTATATGGAACTGTTGCATAATCTTTTAAAACGCTTTTATTGACTTATTGTAAAAAAAAAATCTCTGTAGAAGTTTGACCCACGGATTCCGAATGAGCGAAATTTTTTCTTACATGTTTAGTTGGCGTGGCAAATGTGACAATGCATAGTTAGCTGTCATAATTATGGTGGACTTGCGTTCCCATGATAGTGATATCAAATGACAGGGTTTGCTAAGAAGAATACAATGTAGACAAGGCAACAAAATTATATTATAGTTATGGGCAACCAACCACACCTTATCAAGCGCTTTGCTGAAGCTCTCTTCCAGCCAGGTTTCTTGGAGGACGGTGGAGCATTCTGTGGCCGTCTGCCCAATTTTGGACCAAACACCGCAGAGGCGACCGAGGACGGCATCATCGCGCGTTCGGCCCTGGTTCAGTCCATGGTACGGAGCGAGAGGGAATGAGAAGCGGCCACCTCCTTCTGCGAAGCAGTTTTGCTAGCGAAGGAGGTGGCCGGACGTTTGAGTGAAAGAACCTCAAACTAACTCGCCGCCGCAAGACGACTCTCGGCCACCGTAGATCGGATTGGTCTGGGGACGGTGAGCAATGGGTAGCTCACCGTCCGTCCGTCTAGTGACGACATGCGATGACGCGTTCCGGTCCCATACGCACCTCAAAGAGATGTAGCAAAGCAGTGGGGCCTGCCAGGGCCTCCGCTTGCCGTGGCTGTGTGTTATTCGAAGAAGAAGGAACATGGGGTAGGTTGTAGACAGTAAAAGTCTGGCATCCCCACCCCCCCGTTCCACCCAAAGCGGGGGAAATTATTTGATGATTAACCATCCGCATAAAGCCAGTCTTCTTAGAAAATTGCCAAAACAATAGATACCTAATATGAGATCGTTAGATCATCTTAAAAAACAGTACCTAGTCAAAGTTATAGAACCCAAAGAAAAATATGTTTAATATAAACTACCATAAACCTACATAACCCTACACATCTCAGAGTACATAAAACATGAAAACGTAACTGCCGAATCTCGCGGCGTTATCAAAACGTTGCGCTAAAGGGAGGCTCACGACGAGTGAGCGCGCGAAATAATTGATGAGTGCATTAGAGACATGTGTCCACCATCTTTTATTCAAGCGCGCGAACTCGGTTCCTGAACGAATGGCGTGAAATGTGGAGCATAATCTGTATGAATTTGAAATATGTTGCCACAGATAAGGAAGCTTTAGTGTAGGGGTGTGTCTAGACGTTTAGTTTTAAGGCATGGGATTGATAAGTACTTTGGGTGTTTATGGAGACTAGCTGGTTAGAAATTCTATGACTTGGCAACGCAAAGATGTTAATTTTTATTTTTGTTAGGGGTTATAGTTGTTACATCTTAAACTACAGCGAATCATAAACACTCAAATCTACTGAAAGAAACAAAAACGTCTCACAGAGAACGCTTTAAAATATTCATTATTTTTCTAAACCCACAATAAATACTCCTTCATCCAATCAATACACAAACATCCTATAAAGTTGACCGTAAATCCCTACAAGTTGTCGGGCAAAGCTTTTTAATTCGCACATCTACTAGGTGGACTCCTGGGCCCAACGGAGCACCCTCTTATCTGAAGCACTTAGTAATTTTGTCTAATCCGATATACAAGTTTTAATACCCCGCCCCGTTCGCCCGCGGCTACAAAAAAGGGACTGTGTTAAGTCTCGAAAAACTGCACGCTTTCACACGCCCATACTCTTGTATTGGGACTAGATAACAAGGAGTTTTAGGAATGTCCTGGCTGTGCGATCCAATGATTTTTAAACGTGGAAAAAATGGAGGACGTTCTCAATTCGACGAGTATTTTTTTTATAACCACGCATAACTTTTTGGTCTTGATTTTTATGTTGGTATATCCCATGGACTTATCATATCTCCATGGTGTGTCCTCTTTGTCAAATTCTGTAAAATCTGTTTAATCAATGTTAACTGTCTTGTCCGGTATAGATGGCATAGTCTGGAACTAGAGTTTTTTCAGTAATGCCAAACCCGACTACTGAAATATCAGGCTCCAAGAAGTGTGAAACAAGAATATATTCTCATCGAAATTGTTACGTACGTTCTATTTAATATTCAGATTGGTTTAATTAAAAATATTCATAGTAATGTATACTCTAACAAAACAATACAATCATAGCTGAACATCAGACACTAGGTATCTAAGTTTTGTTTCTTTTTCTTTTTTTTCTTTTTACTTATTAACTTTTTTAATTATTTTGTTTTTCTTACCAGCTTTTAAGTTTAATAGACCCCGTCACGAGCTCTTGTAGCGTGGTCACAGCACGTCTGAATTACGAATGGAGATTCGAAACATTCATTCCGTGTCTCCATCTCTTTCTGACCCTTGCATTATTAAGAGACGACACATAATATAATTGGGGTTATTTTCAGCTGGACCTTTCATATTAGAGAGGCTTTTAAACGAATCAGCCTTTTGAAATTCTAGTCTGCTCCTTTTTAATTGACCTTAGTTTTCATGTTGTCAAATTCTTCTGAAGAAAAGTCGTACAACGAAGTTTGAAGTTTGTCTATGATTATTTACGTCATAATTTTAAAAGTAGACCAGGTACGCAGGCCTTTGTGTAAACCACCGCAACCCGAAAAGTCAGTCTTTCTTTCAATACTGGTCTAAAACATTTTAAACAAAAAAAAAACAACCCAGCATACAAAATCTATCTACTAATTCCTGACGCTAAAAAAATAAAGCGCAAATGCAATTAAAACAGCTCGTAAACTCAGAACGCGACTCAACTTCAGCACCCAAAGTATAACAATGTTATTTTTCGCATCGCATAAACCACGACCGCAATCTACAAAAGAAACAAGTACGAACTTGGAGCAGTCAGACTCGATACAAAGGGGGAACGGTTCCCGAGCTCGTTACCATTCATAATTCACGGGGCAAACTCTTCGTACGTTTTCCCATTAGAAATTTTATAAGGTTTTTATTGCGTCGCTCTCCCGCCAAAAGTTCGCGCGCTCCCGTTTGACAGTTGTGAGCGCGCCAACCGTTAGCTGCGTTCACAAATTCATTCTACTTTTTCAAATTTTAAAAAAGGTTTAGCAAAGGAATTATTCCTTTGAGACGTGGATCTAGATTATGTTACTATTTCGTCGGATAAATATTTTATTAGTTTTTATCTTTACATACAGTAACCATTATTTGGACAGGCATCGATTATCCTATATTCAATTTTAGAATTAGGGCGTTTAAGCATTGCATTCGTACCTTGCAGGTATTAGAGATATTTATCACGCTACTAGATTCAAAAAGTAAATTTAGGTTTATTTAATTATGTTAATGTTATATACAGACTAATTGCCCGGTTCATGACAATAAATTCACCCAATAATACGTAGAACTTAAACATACCTAATTGACGAAATGTGGATCTACTGGGCACACCTCTTCCTAACCCTCTCAGAATACAGGCATGAAGTTATGTTATAAATAACAGTTAAATCTAAATAAGAGTACTGAACTTGGGTACACTTAACAAAACAAACATAGAAAACTTACAGACTAAACTCTATGAAAACCTTTTTCCCCTACAGTTCTGAGGGTCCTAGCAACTCCTAGTTGATTGCGGTGCCAGCCATTCTCACGGAGCTACCGTCGGCAACAACTTCGATAAGACTTCGCGAACTTTCCGAAGGGTTCCGACATTTTGCTAACTTACATAATGACCGGGAGTAACATGAGTTTAATTTTATGACAGCCAGACGGTGAAGGTTTATAGGGTCTTACGTAATGGCGCTTGATGTAAGTCAGAAGCGTAGAAATACATTTATATTTTTTTTCGCATTACCTATTATATTAGCCTCTGTTGGGATGAGCTTGCAGTCCTAGTTTGATACCTGTATTTAATATGAATCGACCAGCTGCCTATTTGACCTCCACAAGCATACGGGTAACTGAATACTTATGTTTTTTTTTTTTGCAATTGTTCATACATTAGGTAGCAAGTATCTTCTATAAACTGTGTCCCGTAAAACCTGTGATTTTAACGGCAAAGACACCACATTATCAGCCATATTGTGGTGTTTCTGCCTAAATTATAAAAATAGAGTTTTTAGTATGTAATTGGTTTCAAAGCTGTAGTTAAGCCCCCCGTTAAGCCCTTCAAAAAAAACAAAAATTTCACCCGGAAAAGTCCAATACAGAAAAAAACCCTTTCATAATATTTATGGTTCCTCCTCAAAACTAGCCCCCAATCCGATCAAAAATGACTCCAGGTGTAGTCAGTCTCCATAGACGAAGTGTTAGTAGTTCGTTCACGTACGCTACGTGTTTTCAAAGAGCTCTAATCTGTCGCTTGGCCAAATAACTAAATTCTGACCTAATTTATATTTCTGCGCAGATTTAGTTCGGTAACACTCCTCGTGTTTTGGAGTTTGGCGACAGATTAGGGGTGTACGGAACTTTCCGAATACCTATAGAGTTTTTCTACATGTGTTTATGCACATGGCAGGCACCCAGCTATTTCTAAATTCCGTTTTGTAGAGGGTGAGTCTGTTGTCAATTTTCTTTGACGTCAGTCAGGCACGAGTTATGTGCTGCTACTGAGATTCTACTAATTCCTCATAAGATGAACCCTCTCGGGCAGCTGTATCTACAGCTAAATATTTTGCCTTGCATGCCCAAAAACGTTTTTCTATCCTTCTTTTTCTTATAAAAATCAACTACCTACTTCTCCTAGCTATCCATGGATCATTTAATTACTTACTTCTCTTTCAATCATCATAACATGTCGTATCTTTTTTTCAAAACCTCACAACATTTTCAAAATTAATTTTCCCACCCCGTGAAAATGTGGCAACCCTACGCTTGCCGGCGACCTCTATTAATTAAAACGCTGTGTAAACCGGGCTTTATCGGCGCACTGGCCACGCCACCCAATTAGGACAGCCGACGAGCCTCGCGCCAAAAATTATGCGGCTTATCAACTGCCGCGTAATTTTGACAAACGACCGCTCGTTCGGAAACACGCTTCGGTGGGCAGTGATCGATTATTTGTTGTATTGTTTAAATGTTGTTGATTTTGTGTTCTAATAGACATTGGTTTTTAGTAGTGAATGTATAACTATTAAAAGATTACAGTGCGTCTGCAATTTTACACGTGTGTTTTTCTTTAGATTTTAACTAGTTAATTAGAATGTATAGATGATGAGGACTAAAATTATAAAGGCGAAAGTTTTTATGTGTGTGTATATTATGTATGTGTGTATTAAGTACTTCTTTACGCTCAAACGGCATAACGGATTTGGATTACTGGTATGTACATAGCTTATACCCTGGATTAACACATATTTAGTACTTAATACTTTTTATCCCAATTTTCACTTGTGAAACTGCAGGGCGCAGCTAGTCATCTATAAATTCTGCTTAGGAGATTAACTCCAATATACTTCAAAATCTAACCATTATTTAGCTATGGTTTAATACGCACACCAAGTCATGTATCTGTAAGAAACTATGTTAGATTCAAGATATTTTACTCAAAAATGCATGTAATGTTGTCATTATTTTGACAACCTTGTTTGAGCAAAGTCGACCTTGCCGTTCTGTTTCAAGGAGCGGCCGGCAAAGTTTTGCTGGCCGCTCTAACAGGCCGGCAATGTTTTGCCGACCGCTATTTTGACGTTTCAACGTTTTAAAAAATCAATTCCAAAAAGATTTTATTTAAAACACAGCTGTTTGTACGTCTAAAGGTAAAAAAAAAGATTTAAATGAAGTAATAAATGAAGAAATAATCCAGCAGTCAAACACCACATTAGAATTATCGCAAACTATCAGTAATATCAAACCGGGAAAGTCGGTGTTGAATTTTAGTAACTGTACTTTTCATAATTGTCATTTTAATTAAAATTCTAGTTAATTAATACATTTTTTATTTAAATTACTTGCTGGTTTTATTTAGATTAGGTACTTGCATTTTTGAGTAAAGCACTATACAAACCTTGGCCCACAATGACTGCTTCGCTGGTCACGCTATGATTGCCTCGAGCTAGCCTAGCTACGCTCTAGGCCTTTCAGCTTGGCCATCATTGCAGCCCTTGCTGTCCTCGCTGTAAAGGCCTCGACCTACGGTCTCGGCCTTTATCTCAGCTCGTCCATCAAGTGCTGCACGCTGACCGCGCTGTGTCGGCCTGGAGCTGCGCTACGCTGCGCTGTCGGCCATCATCAGCGCGACCAGCAAAGTAGTCATTATAGACCGCGGCAGTAATGTACTATTGTTACAAATGTTTTTGTAGTAAGTCCTACAACGTTACTATGATAAATCAAGCCGGAGTACCATCCATACTCCTTACGCTCAGAATTACGTTTTTTATTCAAACTAAGTTGTATGCGCTACGAAACCCGTAGCGACGTAGCGGCGCGCGTAGACCTTTCGTAACCGTACATTTTATTACAGATACCATAAATTATAATATGAATTATCAGTAAACCATTTCCAGATTCAATTAATTAACGAAAATGTATTGATAGATTGAAAAATACCTTTACTAACTTCCTATCAGTCATTATCTGCTTAGTTATTTTCCTAACTACGGCACGGTTGGCGCAGTGGTTAAGCGACAGGCTGCCACGGCGCGTGTCGTGGGTTCGAGCCCCGCACGGAATAAATATTTGTGTGACACGATACAAGATAAATTCTTAGTGTAGGGCAACGGCTTTTCTAACCAGATGCAGCTGATTACCAGTATTTTATATGAAGCGACTGCCTATCTGAACTTCACAAGCCGTTCGTAGTACTGGGTAATACGACACCACTTCGTAAGACTGGTTGCCATACTTTCGGGGCCATTGTAACTGTAACAAGTGTCAAAAATCTTAATAAACTATCAATAAGAATAGTCGTTGGATCTTGACCTTCTTAAGCAATATGTAAATCTTACTCAAACCTTTCGTTACGTCATCCACTTTATCAAAATTAGAAACAACATCCTCCGCTACCCTCACATCACACCCCTTCCTAGATTCGCAGGATTTCGCCGGCATCTATAACATCATACCAATATGCCATTCATCAGCGAGGCGTCGCTAAACACCGGCGGCCGCGCGAGATAACCGCGCAGTAAACCGACAACAATGCCCTGACTCGCACTCAATAAAAGATGATAACACATGAAATATGAACTGACGGCACCCCTCGACGAACATGCAAAAGAAAACCTAAAGTCGACTCTATGCTTAGGAAACTAAGCTTGGATTTATTCAACAGTATCTCCAAGTTATGATATTTCAAAAGCGAAGACAGCGTTAGCATAATAAACGCGCTCCAATGAAAACAAACCGCATCCAGCTCACGAATACAGCCAAATTTCCCAAAGAAAACACACCAACGTTACAACGTTTCGGAACGAAGCGGTGACGGCGCGAAACAAAAGCGCGGGAATCGCCGCCATTGGCGGAGGAGGTGGGCGGACACCCGTATAATATGGCGGAAATATTACGAGCCGAGGAGGTATTCAAGGTGCACCGGGAGGAAGGGAGGCCCGGGGGAGAGGGAGGACACCCCCCCGAGAGGTTAATTACCCGCCGGCCGATAAGGCAGCGGCTCGCTAATTACGTACTTATGGCGGACTGAAATTAAGTTATCGTCGGCGGGAAAACGACGCTCACTTTGTTTGCGTTCCGTTTTACGGATAATATGTATTCTGCGGCGCTCGAGAGTAATGGAACAAAATTGGCGGCTATTCAGTTTTATCTTTTATGTCTGAGTAGAGGAAGCGTAGCGTCGTTCTCAGATAATGGAATCATTGTTCAAACAGTGAGCGCTCCGGGGACTCTTTTTTAATCGTTTAACTTAATTTTTGCTTTGTTTTATATTCAAACAAGCTACGCCGATTTGCGTTTCATTAAAATATTAATGCGCCTTTTGATATAAAAGCAAAAAAGAATAAGAAAGTTGGAATAACGCGTGTATTTGCGAAGAGTCGTTCATATTTTAAGTAGATATTAGATAGATAGCGAAATATACTCGAGTGCGGCAAACAACACGACTGGCAGCTGAGCTCCCAAATAAAATGCGATAAAATAAAAAGATGCCGGCGACAAAACGTAGATACTTATACATGAGCAAACTTACTTACGACACGAGAAATATATTGTGTGTGTCTTGGTTATTCGGGAATAAGAACTGAAATGGATAAGCAAAGAAGTTAATAACACGCAGATGTAAGTTTGTAAGTTTATACATATTTACCACAAAAGCGGCTCAGCGAGAGATCGCGGGATCTGTTCCCCAGTTTTATTTTTCCAAGCTCTAAATGGAGTCGGTGGAGCATTTAAATAAGCTTCGCCGCCTGAAGTATGGTAATGTTAGTAATACGCGGAAAGAAACCGCGCCGTTGCTTTCAGAGTCGGCCATTTTGAATTTCCTTTTATTTTAGTCCTCTGAGACATGATCCCCTGCTATGTGATTATTTGATAATATAAAGGAAAATTGTGTTTCGCTTAGAAGAAATAATGCTGCTCAAATCGGAGCAGGTACCCAGGCTTATATGAAAATGTCTGAATGGAAATTTTACTGCATAGGGAAAATATATTAATGAGGACGGTGGGAGGCCTACAAGACTGTTTCCACACCTAAGGTCGGACCTAAATCGGTGATGAAACTTGTGTCCAGCGACACGCGGATTATAAATGGTTTCCTTCGCGTAAATGCCGCATGCTGTCGCGTTGCAAGTCACCTAGGCCACATCATTGCATCAAATCAGGCAAGTTGTGGAAAAACGAAAGCCTAAGTAGTATAGTAAAATGAAAAAAACTGTTAAACCGCTGTGAATCGATCAATAACTGACAAATGCTTGCACTGACTGGACAGGTCTACTCAATCTGTGTGGTGCTTTCTTAAAAAAAACCATTTCAGACACTAATCTGCATAGTCCTCATGTAAGTTGACCAAGATTTTTTGTCATGACCCTAAAAGAGACTATGACCTCTGAGTTTGTTACGGCTGTTTCTTCTCAGAGTAGTCGGGTACGAAACAGACGTGTAAATGTGTTTGTAAGAACCTACTTGCAACATAAATTGCAAATTAATAAATTGCAAGATTAAATGCATTTACCTAATCGTAGAATGCTCTAAGCAATTCTTTCATTTGGTTCTTCCGCAGCTGCTGTCGCAAAAGGAGTGTAGCCCTTTTCTAGACTATAACGCAACCAAAGATTTCGGCCTGCAATAATAAACTTCCATCATAATGAAATTAATTAAGTACTAGCTTTCGCCCGCGGCTTCGCTCGCGTTAAATTCGGTTTAACACACCAATCAGACCTGCAGTTTTTGCTCTTGCGCCTGATTGATTTGTTATAGCAACGCTAAGTTTTCCCTTTTCTTCCCTCGTTCTCCCTCATATCACACTTTTATTAAATAAAAATTAGCCTATGTCCGTCTCCTGGTTCCCAACTATCTCTGTACCAAAATTCATCAAAATCGGTTTAGCCATTAAAGCGTAAAGAGGTAACAAACAAACAAACAAATAATTAAACAAACAAACTCACTTTCGCTTTTATAATATTAGTAAGGAAGTAAGGAAGTAAGGATTATTCTTCCCATCATCTGCCTAGCCTTTTGCCAACTATGTTGGGGTCGACTTCCAGTCTAACCGAATGCAACTGAATACCAGTATTTAACATGCAACGACTGCCTATCTGACCTCTACAACCCAGTTAGTACTGGGTAATACGATACCCCTTGGTAAGACTGATTTTCAGACTTTTGGGACACTGACTACATGTAACGACTGCCAAAGATGTAGATCTTTGATAGATGGAGATGTTGATATTTGGTCCCGGCTGTCATTTGTAGTAATGACAGCCGGAACCAACAGCTTAACGTGCTTTCCGAGGCACAGAGGAAACTCGGCATGTAACAAGTGGTCACCCATCTACAGACCAACCTAGGCAAGCCCGGCTTAACCTACAGATCGACCTGAGCGGCTACTACTTTTTAGCCACGAGCTCCTCCAAGTATTATTCTTCCCATAATTAACCAAATCTTGTCAAACAAAGCATACAATGTACCCATTAAGCATATACCCAATAAATTAAACCCATAACTGAACATTCCAGCCGAGATTCCTCTCCATTCCTAATTAATCCCCAACGATTAATTAATATAACATGTAAAGGACATGTTCTAAAAATGACGGCCATATGTCTCGAGTGATCAAAGAAACCGTCTGTTTTTTGGCTCATAATTAGTACCAAATTATGTTACAAAAACGCCTTGGTATCCTCTCTGCGTACCCTCGGCTGTGAGAATGGCGTGAACTTAGTCATGGGTCGTCTCCCGGAACGCTTTGAAAATATTTAAACATAGACTTCGTAATGGGTGTAGTCTAAACTCGCATCCATCACTCATATTTTCTAGTGCCTTGCAGTCAAGAGCAAGTGGTAATGAAAGCAGGGCGAACGATAATCTTGTATAATTTTGTCAGATTTTCTATTCTCTAAAAAAATATGTTATTTGGCAAATCAATTAAGTAGACTTCAAGACGCAACTCTTATAAGTTTAACATAGCTCTTTTAAAAACCGACGTTTTACCGCTTTTTTATATTTAAAAATCTAATATTCATATTAGAACCTATATAGTTTGCATATTTATATCTTAATTATAAACTACAGTTACATTACTTTCCACCACACAGAAGCACCCCTGCACCATCTAACTGTTCCAAGTCCTGAAAGCGTCACGTTCGGATGCACGCGCGGCGCGCAACCGGCCATACGGGCCCTCCTCCCATCTAATTCAAACTAATTAGCTTCCGTAAGCTGTAAATCTCACGAATACTGCGCCGACGTCATCGCGCGCGCTTTGATCACGCGCGAAGTGAAACGGAACGCGACACGTGAATGAATGAACTGAACGATTTTTGAACGGAGCGTTTAATGTCAAATGTGGCGGGAATTCCGCCGGCCCTTAAGTTTTATGACTTCATTCCGCTGGTGATACATGGTTTACAAGAAATGGGTGTTATATGGGCTATCGTAAATGCACCCACCAAGTTTTGCAAAGTTAACGTAGTCTGTTACATCGCTGATTTTTAAACGTCACTGTTTACTTTGTAGCGTGCAATGTATTGGTATGATGGTAATGCGAAAATATAAACTTAATCTCATTATTTATTTGGCATCACCGCAGCGTGCCTTCTTCTTCCATACTACTTATCTATTTCCATTAAATTACCAAGCACACATCCAACTTACACACCACACACACAAATCGCACGGTCACGCAACCGTTAATCGTTCTATCATATCAATCATTCGTCCAGAAACAATCAATTAGAACTCGATCCCCTTTCAATTATACCCTGCATGGGTAGGTAATTGCCTCCAGCTCCGCCTAGGGGCGGCGTGGGGAACCGATTTGTGTGACGTGTGAAACGTGATGGACATTCTATTGCCTTGATCGTGGTTTGATGACGTACCTATCTACGAAGTTGGGTGTTATAAAAATAGATAGCAGTGTTGTGGTGTGATGGATTAGGATGTTATGGAATAATTTTATTGTAGCGAGGATGTCAGCGTGTTTCTTTGGGCAGCGACACCTAAGAAAATCGTTAAAAGATTTTTCATTCCCTTTTATCTAAGCTGTGGAATTTAGACATCGTTATTGTTATAACCCGACTGAGCCACTTCAAACAAATCTGAAATAAACACTAGATCGTACAATTTTTAGCATAACCTACTATAGATCTTAAAATGTAATAATCTTGAGACAGCTACTGAAGTCTTAATCGCCAAAAAATCTTCCAACTTCGCTTCATATTTAGTTAATGGTACCAGGCCAGCTCACTAGCTAGTCCTACATACGTATATGACATTTCGGTAATAGTCTAATTAAAATAAATAGTTTAGGTTTGAGTTTAAGACGTACCTACCTACATGCCTTCACACTCATGTATTTTTCTAATGGCGCTAAGCACAAACTACAGATGCTTCTTTTGCTTCGTTCCAATACCTTTCTTCAGAATTCAATCAAATCACATTCCTTTCTTTATCTGCTCCTTTTAATCTCCCCATTTATATAACCTTAGCAATTAATTAGCTAATCGTGCTTGATTTACGCCCTGTTTTAATAGCACAGTTCCATCGCCATAGCGACACGTTCCGGCCTCGTATCGTCCCCGCCTGAGTCGCCGACAGCAGTGATGGATGACCCATGATGTCAGACCGTTGATCCGAGACATAGAGTAGATAGGATACAGAAGTTCTTCATCTTCTTTAATGTTAATTCGATATTATTAAGTTTGGGCTCAGGAGGTGGCTACGCTTTTACCCGCCGCATGTTGAAAATTATTCTACGTACAGAAGGTCATTTCCATAGTATGGACGCACACATATAGACACGCTTTTCTTAAAACGTTTGGGAACGCATTTGCAGGTAGTTGTTCTACAATACCGCACTATGTACGCGTGACTCTTTTTCACAGACTTCAAACACTACGGAGGTTCTCAATTCGTCGTTTTTTTATGTAGATATTTTCGATTATTCTAAGGTGGCCCACCGCACTTGCGACCACTGGTCCAACGAGGCAGTCAATGCGTACAAAATATGGTATAGGATCATGGGTGTTGCACGAGTTAATGGGTGGCATGGGGTTCCTATCTTATTTATTACTAACTTTTGCCCGCGGCTTCGCTCGCGTTAAATTCGGTATAACACAGTACCTGCTACCTGCAGTTTTTGCCCTCGCGCCTTATTGATTTGTAATAGCAACGCTAAGTTTTCCCTTTTCTTTCCTCGTTCTCCCTCATATCCCACTTTTTTAAATAAAAATTAGCCTATGTCCGTCTCCTGGTTCCCAACTATCTCTGTACCAAAATTCATCAAAATCGGTTTAGCCATTAAAGCGTGAAGAGGTAACAAACAAACTCACTTTCACTTTTATAATATTAGTAAGGATTTTTGTAACTAACCGACTTCAAACAAAATCGGCCGTATGTTTTTTTGTATGTTTTTTTACGCGATTTTTCCGTCGATTGTGTGCCGATATTCAAAATTATTTTTATAATCGAAAGGGTTATGAATATTATAGATATTGCTTAAGTAATTTATTTTAATTGTCTTATTACTTACATTCAATTTTGTATGCATTGCCTATAAAATCCTAGCAAATAAATAAATGATTCTGATTCTACTAAATTAATCTGCTTCCACTCGTTGTTTAGAGCTAGTTAGTGCAACTTCTGTGCCAAACTGTGCCCAACGCACTGCCCTGCGCTATCCCCGTAACTAATTTAGATTAGCATAGCTTGTTGTCATGCTATTGTCGATCTCTGATTTGTAGAGGTCGAAGTAGGATAAAGACTTTAAGGTGTTACTTTGCAACCTATCAGAATCAGAATACTTTATTTGTAAACATAGGTCAAGTTACATAGTGTGAGATGTTACAGATAGGTAGGTAAGTAGATCCTCTATGTTTTGCCCAGAGGCGTACAAATATATTTGATGAACATGACACTATTTTTTCTTATCTTATTATCTTATTTATCACATTTGATTTTTTAAATATATTTAAAAAAAAACCTAATATATAAGCATGCATTCGATTAAATAAAATTTTAAAATATAATCAATTTCAATAGATGTCAAAAAGAATAAGTTTTTTTTTTTTTTTTTTGGTGTTGCACTAGTTGCGTCTTTGTGCCAATTTCGGGTAATAAAAGGTAGGGAAATATTTAAAAAATCGGGGAAATAGGGATTTTGTAAGGTTCAGGAAAGGAAATAATTTATTCAATATATATTAGGATAAAAAGGATATAAATAAACATACAAAAAAAACTAAATTTTTATATCATTTTTGAACAAAAATACAGATATCAAATTAAAATATTCAATAGGATTCATTACTAAACAAGATACACAAGTAGGAAGAGGAACATTATGGGAAACAAGAGAACGGAGGAATGATGAACGATCATAACGTGAACAGGAGAAGAATATGTGATCTAAAGTACCAACATCATCTCCACACTCACAAAGATCATTATCCACAATGTGCAACTTAGCAAGGTGGAAAGGAGTACAAACGTGGCCAAGCCGCATACGAATTAACATGCTTGTAATGAGTTTAGAGCATTTTATTTTACAAAACCATGGTTTGGTTGGGATCGAGGGCTGAATTGAAGCATATGCCTTACCCTTTACTTGAGAGCTTTTACTCCAAAGAAGATCCCAGGAATGCCGAAGATAGTCTTTAGGGAGGCTAACAAGATCATGACAGAAATTTTTGTATGGGAAAACGTCACCATTATGCACTGCCTGTTTGGCCAACTGATCAGCTTTTTCGTTTCCTTGGATTCCGGAATGACTTGGAATCCAAGCAAATTGTACCGTGTAGTTTTTTAGTAAACATTTGTGCAACTGTTTTCTAATGTCAAATACAATAGGGTAAAAGGGTTTCATTTTAAATGTAAATTTTTCGAGAATTTGTAACGCACTTTTAGAGTCGCATAGTATGAGAACATTTTTAAGTTTCGCGATCAAAACATACTCTAATGCCTTGAACAGACCAAAGCATTCTCCAGTGAAGACTGAAGTTTCAGGCGGAAGTTTTACCATCTGTACAACTTTATACTGAGAATGAAATATACCAACTCCCACACAACTGGACCGTGTTTTGGATGAATCCGTAAAGATATAATGACAGTCCATCCAGTTTTCACCAACCGCGGCATTAAATTTTATGTTAGCTCCTGCGTCACTTTTTTCTATGCCGAGATTATAATGTACTACAGGAGAGACAAGTAATGGATCAAAAATTTTGCACTCAAATATAGGAAGAGTAGGAGAGCTATGAATACTCGATGGTATGGAATTAAACTTCCTGAGGCTTTTAACTAGACACGGAATATCTTTGTGTCGCCAATATGGTGAAGTTTGTATAAGATTATCCAATTCTAATAATTTTAAGTGAAGCAAATGATCAGAAAACTGCATCGATTTAAATAAAAATCTTTCTGATAGATATTGCCTTCTCAGGTGAAGTGGAGGTTCTCCTACTTCTACCTGCAAGGCATTTAACGGACTTGACTTCATGGCTCCAGAAATGATTCGAAGAGCTTTAGACTGAATGCTATCTAACTTTTGAAGACCTTTTCTGTTACCATCTTCAAGCAAAAACGTTCCATAATCAAGTATACTGCGAATTATTGCATTATATAAAAGTTTAAGACTAAAAGGATGTGCCCCCCACCATACTCCGGAAAGGCACCGCATAATATTAAGTTGACGTTCGCATTTTTCAACCACAAAGTCAAAGTGATGTTTGCCAGAAAGTTTCTTATCTAAAATTAATCCTAAAAATTTTACATGATTTTTCACAGGAAGAGTAATGTTATCATAGGTAACGATTGGGGAAGGAACATTACGTTTTCTTGAAAAAACTACTATAGTACTTTTTTCTATTGAAAGACTTAACCCATTAATTTGCAACCATTGCTGTAAAAGACTTAGGGAGACGGTCAAGGCATTACATGCATCCGAGATGTTATTGTGGGTAGTATAAATTAAAAGGTCATCGGCATATTGTAAAACATCAGCTGATTTTTGTAGGGATGATTCTAGATCATATGTATAAATATTGTAAAGCAATGGTGACAATACTGAACCTTGTGGAAGGCCCTTAAACACTGTCCTCGTTATTTTTTTGTCACCGGAAAGAAGAGATATAAATCTGACCGATAACAAATTTATGATAAACCGTATAAGCAGAGTGGGGACGTTTAAATTAATCAGCTTCCGTTTAAGGACAGATATTAGTACGTTATCATACGCGCCTGTTATATCTAGAAATGCGCCAACAACTGACTGGTTTTTTGAAAAAGCTATGCGCAGGTCAGTGGTGAATACACTTAAACTGTCGGTTGTGCTTTTTCCTTTACGAAATCCAAACTGACTGTCTGCTAGTAGTTGATTGCTTTCTATATACCACTCTAGACGATTTTTAACTAGGTGTTCTGCAATTTTGGTAAGAACTGATGATAACGCAATAGGCCGGTATGAGAGGATATCATTTGAATTTTTATTAGGTTTGAGTATCGGCAAGATTTCCTGGGAACGCCAGGATTCTGGAATATTTCCAGAAACCATAACAGAATTAATTATTTGTAAATAGTATGATAATGTATCATCACTGAAATGTGAAAAAAAAGAATACGGAATACCATCTTCTCCTGGGGCTGAATCTTTTAAACATGTTAATACCCCTTTCAATTCATACATTGAGAAGGGAGAGTTCAAAGACGGATGATTGTCAATATTTAACGAAGTAAAATGAGGGTAAATTTGATCATACTCTGGAGCTGATGCAGGAGCTAGCTTATCAAGAAAACTATTAGTAAGAGATAAAGGTAATTGTGTGAAGGAAGCAGTGTCACTAAAGGCTTTTCTAAATCTTTTGATACTGCGCCAAACTTCTGACGGGCATGTGCTGGGCGATAAAGATATACAGAATGACCTCCATCCTTGAAGTTTTTTATCTCTGAGAAAAATCCGTGTATCATTAATAATTTCCCTAAGGTTGTCCAAATTTTCATCTGACATGTCTTCAGCATATTTTTGTTCAGCTTCCTTTCGCTTCCTTACTGCATCGGAACACGAAGAGTCCCACCATGGGGGCATAGGGATTTTGCCAGAAGGATTTTTTTTACAAGGGAAAACTTGGTCTGCTACTTCTATTACGCACAGCGCTAAAGCCCTAGAGCAATCATTTTCTCCACCCTGAGTAATTTGCGGAAGCTCAGCAAGTTTAGCATCAATAAGCGTTTTAAATTTATTCCAGTCTGCGTTCCCTAGTTTATATTTTAATCTAGGGGGTCTTTTCGGTATTATAGTGAAATTTACTGAAGAAGTAATTAACAAAGGAAAATGGTCACTTCCAAAAGTAGAAGAGAAGCGGGACCAAGATAAAGATGGAGCCAAACTAGGAGAGCATATAGATAAATCCACAGCACTATCAATTTCACCTACATTAGTCCTTCGAGTAGGTTCACCAGTGTTTATAATACAAAGATTATGATCGTCTATAATTTCTAACAAACGAACCCCCTCTCTTTTTGTCTCACCACTTCCCCAACACTGATGGTGGCAGTTAAAATCGCCCATTACTAAAAATGGTCTATGAAGGGATGACAACATATTGTTAAGTTCTTGTAAGGCATTAATATTAGCAGTAGGAATGTAAATGGAAACATAAGTAGTTTTACCAACAATTACCCCAACAATATCAATATAAGTACATGAATGAAAAGAGACACGAGAAAATGGGGTATTGTTTTTAATTAATATGGCCACACCGCCATATCCATCAGCTCTGTCATTGCGTACACAAACATAACCTGAAATACTGAATAATTGATTACTTTTAATCCAGGTTTCAGATAATGCTACAATGTTTGGTTTAAATTTATTTAATAAGTAAATTAGGTCAGTTTTTTTAGGTATTACTGATCGACAATTCCATTGAATTATTGTGTCCATCTTTAGGGTTTTTGTTTAGTAATAAATTAGTTAAGCGCTCCACGTTGTACGGTTCCAAAGAAATGTTTTTGCATAATAACATTTTTATAAGGTCTATAATAACGTCAACAATTTGCTCATTCTCGTTCTTCTGCAGTTTATTATCGGATTCCTTAGGTAAAGCACACCCATTCACCAAAGATGGGGGTTGAAACTCCATCACAAGGGCGTTATGAGCTGCTCTATCATAACCCTGTACTGATTTGGGAGGAGCTCGCGGTTTCAGGAAGACAGTCTTTTTATGAGATGAAGAAGTTGAGGGTTTAGGTTTTGAGCTGTATATATTATTATTGGTGACAAGAGAATCATGAGATGTACCTGTAGTGAGAACATCGGCATAGGATTTTGAGGTGGCTGGGTGTAATTTACTTGCTTCTGCATATGAAATACATGAATGAGACATAGTATATTTAATGTTTTTTTGCCTCAGAAATTCAGGGCAAGTCTTGTCTGTAACAAAATGGAACCCAGAACAATTAATACATGATGCAGAATCCTCTTCTAGCGAACATGTTTCACCTAAGTGGTTTTGGCCACATTTAAAACATTTAGGGACAGCTGACCTGCATTGATTTTTTGTATGACCATAACGGCAGCATCGGAAACACTGAATTGTGGGATACACATAAGTCTCTACGGGTAGTGCATTGTAACACATATATATTCTTTTGGGTAAGGCTTGACCATCAAATGTAATAACAATAGTTTGGGATGGTTTCCATATGGGTGACCCGTTCACTTGGACTTTATAGTTGAGGCGCCTGACTTTCAATATTTCACCAGTACCTATGGGAGTTGAAATATTTTCTCTTACATCATCCTCACTCCATTCAGATGGGATACCTCGGACCAAGCCCATCCGTGTAACATTATAGGTAGGTAAAAAAGCTTTAAATCTGTTCAGAGGCAATAGATTACTACTCATAAATGCGTTAGCAGCAATAGGGTTTGTAAAAGCTACAACACACTTATTCCTACCAATTCTTTTCACACTGCCAGGAACAATATTTTCAAATTTGTTATTTTTAAGAAAATTCCCAAAAGCAATTGGGTGCAGAATGGTGCCACTGTTTTCAGTAGTTGTAATACGCTGAACATGGACTATGTAAGGACCTGTATCAGAGGCCTGGTACTCCTTCCTACCTACACCAACTGATTGGCCAGTTTGTATTGCAGGTGGTTCTGACTGAAGGGTTTGAGTGACAGAAATATCGAAGGGTTGAGACTGTGGAACTGATGTATGGTTATTTTTAAGAGTAAGCTCAGATTTAGTATTTAAAATGTTATTAATTTCTGCGCCGGAATTACAAATGCAATTAGTTTCAACAGAAGAGGCTCCCTCAGGGATCGCCCCATGTCTACTCCGTTTTGTTTTATTACAATGTTTACAAATTGATTTATGTTTATGTGAGCGCCTCTTACGAGAAGCACTGACTTTTCCGGAAGTCGAAGCATCTGTTTCCCTTCCACTTGCTGTGGCTACAGATCCATCAGTGTCCATACCACTTAAATCTTTGCTTGTAGTATTGGAAATTGTGACATAATTACTTACAGGGGGACTTAAGCCAAGGCCTAAATCCCCCACATCTAAAATAGGCGGGTCGTTCATACAACCCGGGATTCGTCTTGGTAGTCCAGTACAAAGGGATAGATATAAATATTTACAAAAACTTACCAATAATCCAGAAAAATCTACACATACATTAAATATACACTACAAAGAAAATATATATTTACATAAAAACCTTAACTGAACCAATAATCTAATAAAAATAAAAATTTAAAAAATTGCCGTGAAAAATACACCCGGTCGAACCGAATTTTCCCGCGCTTTTTCAAAGAATAAGTTACATGTCATGTTAATACTAATGTCAAACAAAATAAAAAAAATACATATCTATAAAATAGCGTCAGAATAGGTGAGGTAAGGTACGTTTTCTGAGGCAGTAATTATACAATTGTCGTCTAGCTAGATAGTCCTTTAGTGAATAGTAGCATTTATTTATCAAAATTTTAAATAATTCTTTTTTGAAATTGTCCAAGTTTAACGTTTTAATTTCTTCAGGTAATTTTATTAAATATTATTTTGGCCATACAGAAGGTGCTTTTATTCATTAGTGCAGTTTTGCCATAAGTCACTTCCAGTTCTAACTTATTTTTATCGCGTAGTTTTCTGTAGTAACTTTTAGTAGCTATTTTGAATGATGTAATGTTAGTTTTGATAAACACATTCGTTTCGTATATGTACAACGATGGCAAGGTAAGAATTTTCAGACGTTTAAAGTACGGTTGACAACTGTCTGTGCTTTTAAGGCCACACATAGCTCTGACACATCTTTTTTGGGCTCTAAATACTGTTTCTCTATCTACTGAATTGCCCCAGTACATTACGCCATATCTGAGTGTTGAAGCAACATAACCGTGATAGGCTGTAAGTACGGATTCTAAGCTTACTATTTTTGATATTTTATATAGAACATAGGTAAATTTATTTAGTTTTTTACATATTTCGTCTGTCTGTGATCTCCAAGTCAAATTGTTGTCTATGTTAATACCAAGAAACTTAGTAGCAGTAGTTGATTCTATTTTTGTTCCTAAATAACTAATTTCAATATTTTTATTTGGAGCCCTTTGGTAAAAATGCATAATTTTAGTCTTTTCTAAATTTATAACTAGATTATTGTTGTCAAACCATGATATAATTTTATTTAATGTCACATTTATTTCATTTTCATAATTATTCGGATTATTACATTCAACTATCACGGTGCTGTCATCAGCGAATAGCACCATGGGGTGGTTTATTTGCCCCGGAAGGTCATTAATATAAAGTAAAAAAATGGGAGGTCCCAACACGCTACCCTGAGGAACGCCGTATTTAATTATCTGGCTTTCGGAACGATACCTCTTCTCGTAGCAGGTTTTTGAGCATATTTGCGTGATTTCTACAAACTGCTTTCTGTCCGCTATTCCGCGAAGGTTTTGAAGCATAATTAAGTATTAGATTAATTATCAATGTTTTATAAACATACTCTTTACGAAGCCAACTATGCATTCTATACATTAAACTAAGTAACTTTACGCTAAAATGAGTGCTACGACTTTTGTTTTGTGGTTCAAAATCACGTAGAACTCACTGTTCCGTACTCAAAATATTGTGCTGAAAGATGCATTGAATAGTAGAGAGTCAGAGAGATATTTAAAGTAAAGTTGTAACATTAAAAAAAACTTGAGAGGTGTCAAGGGACACCCGGATGGAACGAAGTTATTATTTATTATGTACAGAAAATCTGTTTACACTCAACAAAAATAATCGTCGCGACACCACACTGTTGAATGCGAAATAGAAAGACGAAACAAATATAACTGGCTTGCTTTCTATGAGAGAAAGAGAGCGAGAGAAAGAGAATCACGCGCACGCCGCGCCGCACGGCTTACAACTAGGGCATATTATCCGGATATCCGGATATCCGAATTATCCGGATATCCGCGATGTAAAATATTCGGATATCAATAGCATTACTATCCGGATAATACGAATAAAACGGATAATCTTTGGTTTATTTCAACACAAAATATTTTTTCTTGCACAATTATTAGGGTATTTTTCGCAAATGGCAACACTCAACTGAAACCGCCGCCATGTTGTAGACGCTTCGTCCGCCATTAGTTGCGGCTCTGAGTGACATTTGTACGGACGTGTTCGTTTGTGTAGTGTTGTGGTCTGGTGTATGTGCTGGATTTTGAAAGAGACGCGGTAAGTATCTTTTTGTATTCATAACTAGTGTGTAAAATTCAGAAGTTATTACTTTTAAAATTAATAGTTTGTGATTTACTTAATACTAAAGATTGAAACTAAAATGTTTTAAAAACCTTTCCTAGTTAAATAATATTTAATAAGGCATACTGGGTTAGGTTATATGCGCTGTGTTACTTAAATACGGCACGTCTGACCGATTTATACATAGTTCACTGTATACTGTATGCAGGAGAATAATAAAAAAAATCTCTGTGCATATTTTAGGTTATGTTATTTTTAACTGCTTCCGTATAAGGTCAACCACAAAGTTAGTTTACTGTATGTAATGTAAACAAATGTTATAAATATCATGCGCTATGACTGATTGTGTCATTGTGTGTGATATTTCTGAGACCCGTTTGTTTCCCTCCGTACTAATCAACAATTTTAAGACTTTCTAAGAAAACTTAATACTTACTTAATAATTCTGTTTACTTAAATATGTATAATAGGCTGCTTCGTTTCTTAAAAAATAAACTAATTTAAGAGTTTTTTTTTTACAGGTAGTCTACAATCTACAACATTGCATAGCATAGCAAACAAAGATTTTGCCAATTATTATAATGGCAAAAGTCAATCGAGATAATTTGGTTTTCGAAAAAAACAATTAAGCAAAGAGATCGAAAAATCCTTATCAAACACACCATCAACATCCACTGCAATTCCAAAGCAAAATGAAGACTTAGAAACTCTATGCCGAGTACAAATGGCACTGTTCGATAGAGGAGGTCCAAGAAGCCATCATCTTAGTCAAATATATGACTTTCTTATGACTATTCCTCCAACCAGTGTGGAATCTGAAAGGGCGTTTTCGTCAACGGGCTACTTGTGCAATAAATTGAGAACATCTATAAACGACTCAACATTAGATAGCTTGAGTTTCCTTAGATCTTATTATCAAAGACTGAAAAAGTAATATTTAATTGTTATTATCCAATTTGTTATTAGAGATAGGTATGACTTTATTTTATTTTTTACCATTCGTATTTTATTTTCATTTATGGAACAAGTTTAAGGTGGGCCAGGCACTTGCCAAACATATGGTTAATCTATTTGGTTACCTTAAAATATTACTTTTAAACACTTAGGTAGAGGTTACAGATTTTATAGAAAATTATAGATTTGATCTCATTATGACGACAGTCATTTATTATTTCATAGTTGTAATTTTAAGATTTTTTACTAATGTAAGTACTTAAAGATGTTTACTTATGTGTGCAATTTTATGACTTGTTTTGTTGCCTACTAAGGTTTGATTATTTTATTTTTACCATGGTTCGTTAGACTGATTACTGAATATAAATGATTGATGATATTGTGGTTAAATTTTATTTTTATCACTCCTATCCAAATTATCCGTATTATCCGGATTTATCCGGATAACGTTATCCAATTATCTGAATTATCCGAATACTAAAATGGGCGGATAATTGCATGCCCTACTTACAACTATAGCAAAAAGTGTCGTTAAGTACAACTTTTGGTCTTAATTTTTTCCGTCTAGCCCCTTTCGCAACGCGCGATAAGGAACTTCGTTCCAAAAAGTGGTTAAAAAGATCTGGTTACTGGTATGGTCTGGAACAGGGGTAACCGACTTGAATACACCAAGATTTACTTTTTACGGACGAAATTCGGTGCGATCCACCAAGATGTATACCATTACGTAGTATATTTTTTTTTATAAAAAATCACACAATATAATACGCGCAGACTTTTGGTGATTACGTTGCGCATCTGTTAGACGTAATTATTTTGTTTGCCTTGCCGCGATCGACTGGAGTAATAACCGCGATCGACCGGTCGATTGCGATCGACTGGTTGGCCATCCCTGGATTAACATAAAAATGTATCGCAATGCCGATGAAAATAGATTTCGGGAGCATAGGTTTCAGTTTCATTAAGGATACTTCTACAGCCTTAATATCAAGTACTTATTCCATCCAATCCAAACTTTTGCTGCTGACCGAATAGGTTATGTTAAGTGCACTACCATCATTTACTAATATTTGAATTGAATGGGCCAAAATGAGAATATTTTTTAGGGTTCCGTACCTCAAAAGGAAAAAACGGAACCCTTATTGGATCACTTTGTTGTCCATCTGCCTGTCTGTCAAGAAACTTTAACTCGGGAACGCGTGAAGTTGAAATTAAAACCGTATTCTCAAGTCTGTGGTCCCTTAGAGTTGTGGAAAAATCATATCTCTAAAGTCTACGCAGTCAAAAGGTATGGCCGTATATTTCGCAAGTATGAACGGAACCCTTGGTGTGCAAGTCTGACTCGCACTTGCCCCGTTTTTGGACTATCGGAACTTCGATCGCCCCGGATGTTGTCATAATTATTAAGTGTACATCTACCTACTCGACTCTTTCCAAAGAAAGTTTATTCATCTAGACTCTAGTATCTTAATATAGTTCACGACCTAACTAACAACTTCTTGCTTGCCCATCTACATATAAAACCTCCTTGAAAACCAACCCAAAAAAAAACACAAAAAAGACGTCATTCTAAATTCAAACCTGACAACTGTCAAGTGACAGTGTCTATAATCAAAAACAGGCAAATATGGCAGGGCCGTTTAAAAAAAATCTAAAGTAGTGAGCTTCGTGATATAATGATACCTGTCCGATATGTATTATGCTCTGACCGCTGTGGTTGTGGGTCTGGCTATTGCCCTGGTCCTACTCGTTTTTAAATGGAAATGGAAGTTAGCTTCGGATTCTAAGGTAAGAAGCTTTATCATCCATTTAGCATCCATAGAATTTTACGAATGCTATCATCTTACTTCGTACCATAATATATTGTTTTGTTACTCTTTCACGCGAAAACGACTGAACGGTTTTTGATGAAATTTCTCACAAAGATAGTGAACAACCTACCAAACAATACATTTCGACGTCCACGGCGACCGGCGAAACTTCGGGCAACGGCTAGTATATTATTGCTATGAAAACAACCATCCCTGTTGATGACAGTGATCCTAAGTAATTTGGAATAATTGAAAGGACTGCACTATTAAACGTGAAAAGCGCCAATGACGCCATCTAGTAGCAGTAGGCCTAATTATTTGATAAGAGGCACCATTAATAGAACTTCTAGCTGGCATCCCCCCATCGCCGCGTGATATCGATGATACCTCTCTGTGCCAAATTTCATCAAGATACGTTCAGCCATTTTGACGTGGAACGTTTGAGGAGTGACAAACATCCATCCATTTATCCATCCTCGCAAACATTCGCATTTATAATTTTAGTCGGATATTAGTAGGATTTATAATATTAGTAGGAAGTAAAATAGTAGGATTCTAGGAAATTAATGAACTTTAAGGATCTTTTGATTCTTCAATCAAAGTTTTTATAAACCAACTTTCAGAAATAAATTAGATTTATGATTCATTTTTTTGGTGGACAGGCTCTGGTGACGATAGAAAACCCCGAATTTATCCCGAGCACCACCAATACCGTGCATATACTCCACCGCCTATGTCCTCATCACAACGTGGTGCAACGGTATGAGCTCGAGGAGAAGGACTCCCTCGATGACCACCTCGATGTCCTGACCAAGAAACTCGCTGACAAGGTAACTGTACCTCTTAGTCTCACCTGGTCTGGTAAAAGCAACGATGACGAATATACAATACTTACTTTAAAAAAAAATATCTTGTGACGAGAACAACCAAATTCCTTACTCATTTTTTTTTAAATCAATGTTGCTCTACACTAGATATTTCTCCTGTATCGTGGGTGCTTTTACAAACATTTTAACTCATAAACACAAACAGCCAGACCCGGACAACTACATGTAGGTCATACAAATATTTGTTCCGTGCGGGGTTCGAACCCGCGACACGCAGCGCGGCAGGCCACTGCGCCAAACCGTGCCGTCAAAATCGGATCTCTCACTCTCTCAACTCGTCAAGGACTCACGGCAGTATCTCTCGTCTAACTTTATATTCGACTAGCTTTTGCCCGCGGCTTCGCCCGCGTTAAATTCGGTATAACACAGTACCTGCTACCTGCAGTTTTTGCTCATGCGCCTTATTGATTTGTAATAGCAACGCAAAATTTTCCTTTTCTTCCCTCGTTCTCCCTCATATCCCACTTTTTTAATAAAAATTAGCCTATGTCCGTCTCCTGGTTCCCAACTATCTCTGTACCAAAATTCATCAAAATCGGTTTAGCCATTAAAGCGTGAAGAGGTAACAACCAAACAAACTCACTTTCGCTTTTATAGTATTATTATAGTAAGGATTACAATGCAAAGGTGCATGTGCAGACAGACGCATTCTCTTTATCCACATAGCACAATGACACGCATACGGCACAGGACCAACGTCTTCGAGTGCTTTCCGATCTACAAGGGAGTCACGCTACCAAATTCCAAACGGAGTCTGCTGCTGAGAATTTGCTTATCTTCATTTTTGTAGCATTTGCAAGGTCTACTTTCATGACATTTCATGTTACAGTCCCCACACTAGATATTTCGCCTGTATTGTGGGTGCGTTTACAAACATAAACTCACACACAAACAGCTAGACAGAACAGAACAACTATCTGTAGCAGCAGCCGATCGCACAGACGCTACGCAAACCATGCAGTGTATTACTTATTACCTCCAAATATGCTTACAGGAAGGCCGTCTTCTCTTATCCAAGTGCAAGATTCGGGAGACGCAAAACGAAATCGAGAATCTTCACGCTATCGACCAGGACGTCAGGTCACGCTACCGAGACATCATGGACGCTCTCCGTTCAGACCTTCAAAACAATGAGAAGGAGTGCAAGAAACTCCAGGAGCAGATCGAGTGGGTCTCACATAGGAGGGCAGAACTGAAAGACGAGGTATCAATAGTTTGAGACTGTTTGCTCTACTTTGGTTTAGCCCTTTGATATTTCAAAACCACCGTTGTTCATGGGCGTCGCCAGCGGCAACTGCCTGACGTCGAAAGCTGGCGACGCTCTAGCCGCTGTTGCCAATGAATATTTTATACTTTCTACGGTATCAAATGTAAGCGTTTCCAAATTGAGAGTAAGTAATAAGAATCGGTGGTGAAGGCTCTTACTTCATTCATAAAATCTGGTTCTTCTAACCTGACAGACAGATGTGTTGCTGGGGAGTTTGTTCCGACACTTCTTCTTCCCAGATAAGTTCAAAACCATTTATTTCAATTAGACCATTACAGGCACTTTTGAATGTCAAGAAACAAAACTAATCTTCAGTCCCTAAGTCACTAGGAAGTGGCGAAGGGCAGGGCGTTTTTGTTGGACTGTCTCTTGTAATGTGACTTTCAAAAAGTGCTGATTATCAGCCTCATTTGAATAAATGACTTTTGATGCTAATAAAGTTTTTGGATAGTGATGATCTTAAAAAGTATATCAAATGACACACCTCTTTAATTAAGAAGACCCTAATTCCACAAATCCGCCGCCAATCATTTCAATCACAGAGCACGTTATTTTGTCCACTCATACCTACTAATCATAATATTTAATGATCAAGCTCAAGCCCCCTGGTGGCATCGATACCTTCCTAAAATCAATCATCAATATCCTCAACGAAGAAGTCGATGCTATTATGCAAGGAAACCGAAGTAAATGATTTTCTGTTAATAGTGAGATTTTGCTGCCTAAACTGACCATTAACCTCCCTTCATCACCAGGTACGCCGGGGACAGCTATTGTACGGCGAAGCGGCAGCGGAATTAGCCAACAACCTAGTGGACTTGACAAACAAGAAGTCGGACCAGAGGGATTATTATCATCCAAGTGTGATGGAAAAACCCAAACTCGGATCCCCAACTTCAGTAAGATGCCGAAAGGAACCACTTTTACCCTCACCAGTTTGCGTTCTCGTTGGTAAAAGTTCTCATCAATCCTCCATCGAATCAATGGTGATTGAATGAATGCGTGTTGCAACATGTTACGTAGTGGGAAGTACGTACAAAATGTTTTTTTTTCTTATTGTTTTTGTTCAACAATCAATTTTAGATATTATAGAAGGGGTACAGGAGCATAACAAGGAATGTCACTAAAACAAGGCTTTGTGCAACTTTTAATTTAAGTTAATGACATAACATTTTTTTTTATTTCACTAATAGGAACAAAGACAAAGAAGGCATTATTCATAGGTATGCATCATAAATTCATATTAAAAAATATTTATGCATTTTTTTTAATATTTGAGTCAGCATGTAATCATTTTTTTGTATCTTTTATGCTGCTTTTTGTCTTTGTTTTTTTGAATATCAATATAAGTACGTATATTTTTTTCGGGATTCATATCATTCAATTTTTGTTTTAACTTTCATTTGGTGAAATGTCTGTCTTTATCAAAGTGTGGTTTTCAAGTTCTCTTATAATCATACCAAAAATAGATAAAGCCTTATGACATATAGGTACGGTGAATAAAAGAGATAACCAATCAGGGTCATCAGTTACAGTTCATTTTTTCTTAGAAACCGATGGACGTTTTCAACATAAAACTAATTTATTTGTTGAATTGTTTGTTTTCTATCAAATCAAATAAATATAACCTTATTCTAAAACATTCATGGGTTTTTAAGAAAATTTCAGCTGTGTCTGACAAACCTGATGTCTGTCTTTTATTAACTATTACATCTTGGATCAGTAGGCCTACCATGACGTCTTAAAGCAGAACTTATTCCACTGAGGGAAAGAGATGGTGCTAGACACCCTGCATAGCTCTGTCTCTTTCCCTCAGTGGAATAAGTTCTGCTTTAAGACGTCATGGTAGGGTAGCTGGTCATCTTTTTTATTCGTACTTTATAACTGAAATGGTTAAGATGAGAATTGGCAAAATGGCCAACTTAACTTAAAGTTGCATTTTTTTATGACGTTCCCTGTTTTGCCCGTGCTACCTTTCATTTATTAATTAAACATATAATTTCTTTTAAATAATTGAAAAAAAAAATAACACAAAAACATTTAAAAACACAGAATTAGTGGTCCGCCGATGTCGAGAGCAGGGTCCAAGCTACCGGTGGTTAGGGCTCCAAAGACATGAACCTCCCGAGAATACGGGCCGTATCGATGAGAATGGTTGAAAGGTCAGAAAATCAAATCAGACATGTAGGTCATGCAATGTTAAGCTAAATAACTTGACTTAAAATATTGACCATCTCTCATTTTGTACTTATTTCCCAAATAATTAATCCAAATCGTGCTGTGAGTATTTATATTATTTTTATTATTTAAATTTTGATAGTTTTTTTTAATTTTTATATTTTAATTCTTTTTTTAATTAATATAAGTATCTTGGAACAAAAATTCATGTGTTTAATTGTTGCTCCAATCTATACGTTTCAGGTATTTTTAACTACATTTTCCGCACCCATATTAGATATTTCATATTTTGTGCTTAGGTAGGTACGGTACGAGAATATTAAAGAAGGTTTATTTTTTACAGCTCCAAGTATCCTCAGAACTAAGTGTTTGATAAGAATTTCAACTTGATACCTCTACGAGTTCCTGAGGAAAAGGGTCTTGTGTACAGACAGACAGATGGACAATGAAGTGATGCTATAAGGGTTCCGTTTTTGTCCTTTAAAGGCCCCTAAAAATAAACCCCAATTAAATAAACAGAAGCATGTCGTATTGATTGACACATTAGTACAAGTTCGAGTAGTTTTGTTTGTGGCCGCCCCCGGCGGAACAAATGTGAGGCAAAGGAAAGCAAACAGACAAACAAAAGTGATGTTCTTGCGTTTAAAAAAGCGACAGATGTGGTGTTGGCTCTTTATTCTTTTTTTTTTAATTCTGCTTATTTTTTATTAATTAAGTCTGCGTGTAGGTAAATATGTATAGTTTTGGTCATTAGTCAGGCTTTTTAGGCTTTTTGGTCATTATTGCTATGAACGTACGATAAAATTATTTACTAGGCAACTTTTTAATAAACTGCCTTAAAAGTTAGTTTGTTCAATTCCTACAACAACAAAGGTTCACAAAGATTGACTCAACAAAAAGTTACTTGAACCGTACCAATTATGAAATTATACAAATCCGATACAAACGGGAGCAGATTGCCGCGAAATTATTCACAAAAGCACCCCGGGCACAGACTTGATGATATTGTATTAGGTGATCACATACGAATGCGATTTTAATGGATACGCGGAGAGCGCCCCTCGTAAACAACCCAGCGACCTAATCGCACAACTAAAAAGAACCCAATTTCCCCGCCGCACCGTTTGACGTTTACGTCGTTTCGCGCGCAAAGCTAGAGCAACCCCAATCTAAATTAAAATCTAAAACCTTGTAAACAAGGCAAGTGCTCACTTTTTCGGGGATTTTAACCCTCGGAATTAACGAGAGATATAAAATAAAAGGGGGCTCGTTTCCGAGTGCGCTGCGGTGGTTTGTCATTGTTTTTGGATGCGTGTGCTGACGTCAGGTTTTATTGCGTTGTTTGTGATCTTTTAATTTAATTTATTGATTGTTAATTATTATAATAGGTTATCTGTTATTGCCAAATTAGATTAGTATTATCCTGAGCAGGGTAAATATTACAGGTACAGCCTAGCTGTAGGTCTTCTTTTTAAAGCAGTATCCGACTCAACTATCCGACCAGAAAGGTGCAGGGTGGGCTACCTACCGCCTGACAGTTATTGTCGGTTTTTTTCCTATAAATTCATAAGTCGCGGATAACTTTAACAGCGTCATTCAGAATTTTGACGTTAGCTCTTCCTTTGTGGCGTAGATTGCACGTAGTATTTTTGTACTGTCCTCTAAACTAGCTGCACAAAAACTGCGAGGTCAAAATCGACAGGCACCGATGCAACGCAACGTGGTCTTCTGTCGCCGAGTTGAACTAGCTGCTCATTTAACGGCTCAATTGCTTGCAACACTGTTACAAGTAAATACAATGGAGGGCTTAACTTTTATTAGTAACTTGTACCGATTATGAATTTATGGACATAATAACGATTTTTATAACAAACATTTTCATACTTAGACGTTTTATTTGGTTGGATGTCGGTAATAAGGGATCGTCAGATAACTTTTATCGGAGGAATAAAAATAGCGGTTTGACATAATTTGTATAGGTAAGCTGTCAAACCGCCATTTTTATTCCTCAGATAAAAGTTATGACTATTGAAAAATCAGCCCTAAGTTCATTTATTTTTTAATCTATTGATTTCTAATAATCCATCGTCGGTCACACCACGGCATACATGGTATGGCTTATACATACGAAATAAGAAAGCTCGAGGCTTAAATAATAATTGCAGTTCAGGTCGATCTTGAGATTAAGCCGCGCTTGCCTAGTTTGGTCCGTTGCTGGGTGACCACCCATCACATACCGAGTTTCCTCCGTGCCTCGAAAAACTCTTTAAACCATTAGTCCCGGCTGTCATTTGTAAACCTTTGACAGTCGTTACAGGAAGTCAGTAGCTCGAAATTCTGAGAACCAGTCTTACCAAAGGAGGTATTACTCAACTGGGTTGTACAGGTCAGATAGGCAGCTAAATCCGGTAAGACTAAAAGCCGACCCGAAAATATTTGGAAAAAGGCTAGGTAGATGATGGTCACCCCATGCTAAAACTCAATATTAAATCGGGAGTTTGCTGCAAGATTGAAACTACTATTACTGGTCACAATTCAGTAGCTGCATTTACTGAATAACAAGGTTTTACACAACATCTTGTCCTCCTCATCCGTCTACAAGCTAGTCAAAAAAAACCTGTGTTAAGTGGGTAGTTACACCTAGAATAAAAACCCCTTTAATCCTCTCCACTACAACTGGACATCGAGTCACGCTCAGACCAACGAGATGCCTTGTTGGCCTAATACGTTAACAGACATTTCAAGCAAAACCATTGAATGATTCAAACATTAAATAGAACTCGAAAATTATGCAAATCAAATTCAAAAGCACATTTAATCCCGGTTAACAAGCAAAGGGTTGAATGTAACAAGCCATAAAAATTCAGCTTGCAATCTTAGAAAATTGAACGATCCCCTAATTGTAAAACGCTTTACAGGCAAAATTATCAATTTGAGAGAAAGCAGCGACCATTTAGGATAATGGAGATGAGATTACTGGCGCCATCTCTGTTTTCGTATAGGAAGTTTTTAAATTTAGGATGTCTACTCTCGTTTATTTAATACTAGCTTCCGCCCGCGCCTTCGTCCGCGTGGCATAGTTACTTTGGGCTAACGCTAACTTTAACCCGCGTGATAATCGAAAGAAAAATATCTTTCTCTCCCCTTTTCTTCCCTCTTTCTCCCCCTTACCTCTGTTTTTTTTTTCAAAAACCTTAGCCTATTTCCGTCTCCAAGGTCCCAACTATCTCTATTATATTGCTAGGTTTTGCCCGCGGCCACGCTCGCCTTAATTTTGGGGTAACACAGTTCCCCTTTCCTGATTTGTAGGTACCTGCTTCCTGTAGTGTTTGCCCTTGCGCCTTATTTATTGTAATAGCAAAGCTAAGTTTTCTCTTTTCTTCCCTTTTTCTCCCTCATTTCTCTTTTTTTTTTTAAATAGCCTATGGCCGTCTTCAGGGTCCCAACTATCCCTGTACCAAAATCGGTTTAGCCATTTTATAGGCGTGAAGGCGTAACAAACAAACTCACTTTCGCTTTTATAATATTATGTAGGGTTTTTGTAAGTAGATGCCTAGGAGTCTTCAAATCTTACATATAATAAATAATAAATATCTTGGGACAACTCACACACGGCTATCTGATCCCAAGCTAAGCAGAGCTTGTGTTATGGTAACCAGACAACTGATATACATACTTATATAATTTATAAATACATACATATTATAGATAAATCACACCCAGACACAGAACAAACAATCATGCTCATCACACAAAGTTTGTCCTGGGTGGGAATCGAACCCACAACCTCCGGCTCAGCAGTCAGGGCCACTAACCACTAGACCAACAGGCCCGTCGTATGTAACTAACTTATGCATGCATCATCGTATTCCTGCTCTCATCCCAATTAACTGTTAATGTTTGGCGTAGCATGTGTTCGTCTTCAATTCTTCTCTAATAATCACCATCTCAACAGCTCCCTTTCTAGCCATATCATTACTTTAAAAGTAGGTACGTAAGTACTACATAGATACAAAGTCTATCAAGCACAAAACACTCCCCCGTGAGTTAGCCCCATCAGTTTTTAAATTCGCTAAGCGCCACACACGAACACTGTGTTTGTATTATAAACAAACCAGTTTCTTTTTACTATTCATATAACCATTTGTCACACGAAAATGGACTCTATGAACTCGGAAATAAGGTAATGTAGTGAATTTTATAGTCATCTAGTTTGTACTCCTATATCTACAGGATATTAAAAGTTCGGCCACCCTTTTAAGTAGAGAGCTTTTTCTTTTTGCCCTTAATGTAAAAAGAAAACGCGAAAAGTTTCGGGACGCGGCGAGTTTAAATTTTTCCACCCCTAATGCGCTTATTACGAGTGGGAGCAAATTTGATGGTTCCCAAACTTTTCAAATAAGTATAGACGAGTTTTTATTATTGTGTCTACTTACTGAAAGTTTTTTTTATGCTCATTGCCAGGCAAATGAAGTGGAGCAAATTTAATCGTGTGGTAAAATTATATTTCGTAACGAAAGACGTAGATCTACGAGTACATAGTATGGAATATTCTATAAATCAACCGAGAACTTTTATTTCGGATATTTATTTTGAGATTCGAATTTCACGGTCGAAAATTTAGTTTCCTATAAATGAAAAAGACCGAAAAATAAATGGCCGAAGATCCCGTGACCTCATTTTGAAAAGCTGGAACAAGCTTTGTTACTGCACTGGTTGCAAAGGTGTGCTAAATAGCTGCCAAGTTATGTCATGTTATTAAGCCTAATCTCTTACATATGAGACAGTATGATGATTCACCTGCTAAACAGCCAGACCAGCCAGACACTCTGTGTATGGGTAGCCATTGCCAGACACCTCTAAAATATAATAAATCGTAATTGAAGTTTTTGCCTTTTCGTCTTCGTTTTGATGAAGATCTCCAGCGTGTGTTCTACGTAGGCTCATATGTCACCTTTGAAGATAGGTATACATGAAGTGCTCCACAATAGCACCAATACCAAAATTATCCTCCATTTTTCTAGCTAAAACATTGAGATCCAACGGCAGGGTAGAAGAATCATCCACACTGCACGCCGGCTCCGCTCGTCATTTACATTTTTATTTTATTTACAGCTGGCAATACCGACGCACAGATAATTTCGTCTAACGCGGATAGAATAAATTGGAAAGTTACAATAAGGCTTTGCCTACAACCGGAGTTAAGTAGACAATCAGGAAGGATTTTAAATTCATTATTATGCATTCTCGCTAAGGAAGCGTCGATTTACGTGAAAGATATATGAAGAGACAGGAAAAAAAGGATGAATTAAGCTTTCAGAGTTGTTCTTTTCTGGAAATTTCGTAAAATGCATACATACTTAGTCATTGATATTCTACAAAAAAGGCCAAAGTAGGTTTACAAACTCTTTTCCCAAAAAAAGTCAATCAAATACAAAACTAATCAAGATGATACTCTTGTGATACCTACTCTGTTCGCAATTCCGTCGTCGATGTTGAAGAAAGCAAAAGATAGAAGCAGCCACTTCCTTTGATCTGGCGAGGTTAGGCTGGCGCCTTTGCCAGAGTTGCAGGTTGTTCGAAAGAGATACCGCGGCCCCGGAACATAAAAGGCAAAGGAAGGAACTTGGGTGGGTAAAAGTCTGACACTCCCCCCCATCCCGTTCCACCCAGAACGGGGGAAGTTATTTGATGATTTCCCATCCGCAAAAAGAGCCGCATTTGGGTCACGGGAAGTTTTATCTAACTCAGAGGTCAGAGGTAAAAAGTGATGGTGTTCGCCTCTCTTGGCCACATTACCTACCTAGTCGACATTTTTATTGCATTAAATTTAGGTGAGACTAGAAAAGCAGTATCCTTACTTCCTTACTATAATATAATATATATTATAATATTATAAAAGCGAAAGTGAGTTTGTTTGTTTGTTTGTTTGTTACCTCTTCACGCTTTAATGGCTAAACCGATTTTGATGAATTTTGGTACAGAGATAGTTGGGAACCAGGAGACGGACATAGGCTATTATTTTTTAAAAAAGAGTGGGTTATGAGGGAGAAAGAGGGAAGAAACGGGAAAACTTAGCGTTGCTATTACAAATCAATAAGGCGCTACCGAATTTAACGCGAGCGAAGCCGCGGGCAAAAGCTAGTTATTAATACAAATGTAGTTGGTAGCTCTACTCTTATCCAAAAGCTAAGTAACTTAGTAATACTTACTACGTTGTGTTCCAACTTAAGTTGCTATTATTTCACACTCATCATTTCCTCATTTTTATACATACCTATAATTCTCATTATATGATATTTTTACTACAATATACTATTTATACAATACTTTATACTATTTTTACTACAATACTCAATTCTGATTTGCTAAATAAGAGCATGTAAAGAGCTTCAAGTTGATGTAACCCACAAACACGAAACAAATAAAACCGTCCCCTCTTGAGCTCGCCGTGTCGTTTTCATTAGTATTTTATTTTTCCACATTTCGCGCGCCACCACTCACCGCCATTTTATTTTATTGGAGAAACTTTTTTTGTTTGCCTGTGTTTTTTAGCAAGGAATGGGTGCATTTTTCAAGGCATCACGTTTTTAGTAGGTAGCAGTAGTAGGTAGAAGTACAAGTTGATTCATTTTTAATTGACAAATATAATATATAGTTTAGTAACTTGTAAAGATGATAAAGATATATCTGATTGCCCCAAAAGGTTAGACAGACAGAGGTATACCTGGTACGCCCAAGTTTCACCATATATAAGTACTAGACTAGCTTTCGCCCGCAACTTCGTCCGGTTGGCATAGTTACTTTGGAGTAACGCTAACTTTAACCCGCGTGATGATCGAAAAAAAAACTTTGTCTCCCCTTTTCTTCCCTCTTTCTCCCCCTTTTCACACTTTTTTAATAGCATATATCCGTCTCCAGGGTCTGTACCAAAATTCATCAAAATCGGTTAAGCCATTTAGGCGTGAAGACGTAACAAACAAACAAACTCACTTTCGCTTTTATAATATTAGTAAGGAAAAGTCCCATGTAAAAGGTAGCAAACCTTAATTGCTCTCAATCGAGTATCTTCAAGTCCAGACTCCATGGATGCTACCCAAAAAACTCTTGATCAAAATTCCCAATAACTACTTACCTGACCTAGGAATCGAATCGTAATCGCTTTTAAAACCTCTTGCAGGATCAATTTATTTTCCTACTCTCGGAATGATTTCACAAAGATAACACATATTTTATGTATTTGTAGTATCAAGTCAGATATTTTCAGGATAAAATTCCCCGCCGAGGGGCTTTAATTGGAACTTAAGAAGTTTAATTTACGACAGTTTTTATGTATACAAACAAAAACTATCCTTACCTAAAGAAACTTTTCAGTACAGCAAGCTTCTATACATTTTAGAAACTATGACTGCGCAGTATATTTAATAACAAAAAAATTACGGTAAACACGATTTATAACTTCACTGTTAGGATGGGCAATGACACGACACGGTTGGCGCAGTGGTTGAGCGATCGACTGCTGCGCTACGTGTCGCGGGTTCGATCCCCGCACGCCACAAATATTCGTATTACAGGTAGTTGTTCCGGGTCTGACTGTTTGTGTATGTGAGTTCAAATGTTTATAAACGCACCCACGAAACAGGAGATCCTAGTGTGGGGCATCGTTTTATTCAAAAAGAAAGAAAGAAAGCGTTGTTCCCCAATTCGTCATTATACTCTTAGATAGTGTGTGAGGAAGAGGGATACAATCAGTCATAAGCCAGGTCGGAAAATCAAGGACAACGGTGCTGGGATTTCAAGGTCATATTTTACGTCACTGATTGTGACGTGAGTAATGAATGTGAGGTCAAGAACGCAAGTATAACGGAGCTAGGATTTCCATATCATATTTAGGTCACTAATATTGAACGCGAGGCGAAGGACAACGGAACTGGAATTTCCAGGTCATATAATGTACAAGTCACTAATAATGTACGTAGTATTCACAACAATAACCTTCACTTTAATATCGGACGGCACGGTTGGCGCAGTGGCTGAGCAATCGACTACTGCGCTGCGTGTCGCGGGTTCGATTCCCGCACGGAACAAATATTTGTATGACCTGCAGATAGTTGTTTCGGGTCTGGCTGTTTGTGTATGTGAGTTTAAATGTTAATAAACACACTCACAATACAGGATATTATATTATGTCAGTGTTTCTGAAGAGATTTGTAACAAATATCAAATTGGGCCTACTAAACCGCAGGGACTATTAGTAAATAGAGAAGTTTATAAGTGCATCCGATTAATTATGCAATCCCGGTTTTTTTTTTTAAATATCTTAACAAGCCGCTTCCATACTTTGTTAGCCAAAAAATAATTTTAGGTTTCACGCGTATACATACGGTTTAACCTTAACTACATTGTCAGATATTAGATGTAACAAGCAAGCGTGCCCTGGACGCCCACGACACATATATGCCAAAAATTAAGGTAAAATGAATTTCTTGGTACGAAGGGCACGCGCGTGCGTTTATGCTCTAGCGTTCAAAAGATTAATGTATTTGGTTGAAATTACGTTTAATATGGCTTATATATTCTGGATTTACTTTTGATCCCGAAAAATGCGAATATCCCGTGGGATCTTCAAAATCACAATAGTTATTGACCACAGATAACATCACGGGACGCAGCTAGTATGTATGTATACAATTTGTTGATTTGCATCCTCGTCAAAATTTAGGAGGTGCTAGTAAAAGTCATAAATAATCAATGAAAATTACGGTACCTGATCAATAATAATATACGGCGCTTTTATGATCTGTCTCTGTGTGTTTAAATTTAACAGTATTACAGAATATTTCACTTCAAAAGTAGAGAATCACCTACAGAACACACAGAACAGTGTGCGTGAGCGTCGGCGCATACGTATCATACAGCGGCATGCACGCACCTGTGTGCACTTACCGATTTCTGAAAATACGAAAAAAGTAAAAAAAAACCTACTTATTTTATTATCGATTCGGGTCGAGAATCATTAGCATAGTTACGTCCTTGAATTTGACGAGGATGCAAAACAACACGCTGTATGATTTTATGTCAAATTTTAGTTATACTAAAGTACGGCCAACGAGAAGCGATACCAAATGTAAACAAAACCCATGCTAAAACCCCATCTAAAATGGCCGCCCGAATGTTGGCGAACCCGTCTTAACGTTGTCATGTTTTTGCCGGGAGAACGAGACATTACGACAAAGGCACAAGATGGAAAGAGATAAATATTAGATTGTCAACGCCACAGTTGTTTTTTAGGTTAATGACCTTTCGTATCGCTGCTAGTTGGCCTTATTTTAGAATTAATTGACGGTGAACGGAAAAGTTGCTCATAAAATCAATTTTCATAAATAACGAGATAGGGTAAAGCGAAACAAAAACTAAATAATTCATGTTCCATGATCTTTATTCATATTTTAAATAACATCCTCTTTGAACGAATTGTTAACCATTAACATAATGAATGTTATGTTCTGAACATATTTCAATTTCATTCAATTACAACGACATAACCATGTCACATTGAATAGCTTCTGGAGCTGTCTGTTTTAAGCCCAAAATTATTAATGTACCTATATCATACCCTATTTAACAAACGCCAAGTGTCGCATAAATTACTGTGAAGGTATTGATGCAGTTAAGTTACCTAACAGACACCATCTCAATATTAATACGCAATCATGAACAGCTGTTTATGATTTGCCTTTTCTAAGGCTCGAACCGAGATAAGATTGAAGTGCATTATTAATTTTGGGCGTTAATATTTATAAGGTTACAACTAATAATATTTACATATCGTCGCTAAAATATCGAAATAAGTTTACATAACTTAATATATAGTGCACATAACATTTTTATGAAGACTATAATTATGTTTGATTGTGGGAAACTTTATATTTGCTAGTTTTATTTCGTTCAATAAAATGCACAAATTTTACCTGCACAATGTACACACGACGGCAGGTCAACCTATTCTAAACTATTATAATCTGATCTCTCACCTACGGATCGCACACCGTAGTAGAGATCAGGTTAAAATGGAATTGTATAGCTTGATGTGCCGTCATGTGTACATTGTTAAATATACAATGAACATATATATTAAAAAATATATAAATATTTTATTACCAGCATGTTACGTCTTGTACAATTGTACACCAACCACTTTGAATGCTGTCACTTTCATTTGCTAACTCACACTATACAAATGGGTAACCAACCAATAAATTTACGATTTAACGAAAGTGCATTAAATTATTTAAAGACGATATACAAAGGCCTTAGTGTGTCTAATAATAATACCCAGAAATAATTATGTCAGGAAATATACCGCGTTGATTACTAATATTAACTATTTACAATTACCTTAAAATCTTAATTACACATAATATATTTAAAACTAAAAAAAACTATGTTAGTTTATTTTTCCAATGAGTACATTTTATAGTTTGTAAAGCAAGGCAAAGGAGGTTTATTTATTCCCGTGTACAATATTCAACAATCTTTTCACCATTTCAGTGAATATTCTCTCATTATTTCTCTCATTTAGATTCGAGTTTATTTTTAATATTACATGGTATTGCTTTATTTGCTGAAGATTTTAATTTACCTATTACAATAAGCTATTTTAGAGGGTTATACTATTAATTTAACCTAGCTTTATCAAAGCTTAGCCATCAGATTTAATTATTTTTACTCTTTACTGGTAGAAATCATTGCTTTACCTACTTATATTTTTCTAATAATTTTTAAGAACGAATTTCGAGAATTCCTTTCTTTTTTAAATTTACAATATATAAACATAACATCATCATTCCCGGAAAGAGGTTGAGTTGTTTCTACAGTACACTCTCCTTTCGCCAGTGAATGGATTGTAAAATTATAACTAAAAACTCATTTAATATTATTAGAGAATTACTTTAAAAGCAGTCTATTTAATCATATACCTAACCTACATATTTTATGTTCTTGTCTCTAAAGTGTTTATATTTGATTCTGCATTTTTCTATAATTATATTTTTTTGTTTTCAATTTTTATAACAGTAATTATTATTGAGACATTTTTATCAGTGCTTTTAAATAACTGAGGTTTTATACGTTTACTTAAACCTACTCTGTTTTAACGTCGTCGTCCATGCAGAACTCAGCGTCTAACACGACCTGCAACAAATAATTTATCAGTCAAGATGATGAGGCTAAAATAAGAGGGTAGTATTATCTGTACAGGTTACACTATTAGGGTGTTAGGTATGTTAAATTAAACAACAGTCTGTCTCCAATGAGCACGTCTTACTAGCACGGCGGACCAGAAGCGAGTGAGCGCTCAGTCCATTAATATGACTGCGCGCGCTCCCGCCACCGCTCGCCCTACCACTAAGCGTGTCGGTATTTATTATACGCTACATCTACCTTTTACAAAATTTTAAAAATAGCATAATTTCGTATAAATATAATAACATACAAATGAGTTTATTTCAAGAATAATCATCAAATAATTTTAATAATATTCCGTTAAACAATCACTTATTCATTTTCGTCACACACGTTGTTACAGGCGGTATCGCTATTTTCTGAAAGCTTATTATCCTTATTTGGTCCGCTGTCCACTATTTATTCACCAATGTGTGTCGTATCCTTGAATGTGGTGGATAACTTGTTTTCTTTATTGTATTCTCAACATATACTTTTTTCCCAATATCTTTCCTAGATTCTGTTGCTTTCCTCTTGCTATCTGCATTTTCTTTTCTTTTTTTCTATGTTTTTAGTCAAAATCAAAATATTTTTATGTCACATTGGCCTACATGGGCACTTATAAATAACATTCGAGAAAAGGTGCACGGTTCGGGTTGGTCGTTTCCTATGGAGAAGAACCGGCAAGAAACTCCATAGTCACTCTTTTAAAATCATTTGGTTTTACAATGTGGTTGTTACAGCGTTAGTACTTAGATATGAGAGGACAGCGTAGGCCAGGCAATAAGTCATTGCTTGCTTTATAAAACGCAAAATAAAATAATAAGTTAACAAGCGTCTAAGAATCTACAAGGCCAACAATGTCCACTCATTCACAATAAATTGCTTATAAAGAATCAAACAGTTCTGCCTCTTAACTTCGACATTTGGAAATTTCTGTTTGGAACAACTGGATACCAAATTCTTTACAAAAACTTTCAAATTGAACTAACAAACTGCCGACCATGATCAGCGGTAACGCTTACGGGTGCACCTAACCAAGAAAATACCTCTTTAAGCTTGGAGTGTGCAGAGTCTATGTTAAAGGTTTTCATTTGTTTATATCTACTACTAGCCTAATATATGTACTTTAATTTACTAATAATATTTGTACTTGAATAATAAATGTGAGTAACAGCATTATTTTAGGACGCTACTGTAAACTATATTGAATGTCTTTCCATTTGGTGCTGATAAATATAGATTTCGGGCACTGGACACTCGCGACCATGCTACATACAGCTGCCACACACATACTAGTGTTTACCCTTGCGCCTTATTTATTGTAATAGCAAAGCTAAACATTCCCTTTTCTTTCTTTTTTTACTGAGCTTTTCACATATCTTGTCAATATGACTAATCCAGGAACATTTATGATCTAGATCTGTCCCAAGAAAAGTCATACTATCTGATTGTTGTATACTTTTATCTTTATAATTGATGTTCAAATTTATTTTATTCCAATTATTGTTACAAAATTGGACATATTAGGTTTTTCTATGTTGGGTTTAACCTCTCAAGGACCCCCATTATTTACGTCAACTATCCGTCAAGCACCGCCGGGCGGATTCTTATCGTATGTGTAATCTGATTTTAAGACTTGTCTTTACTACAAATACAGTTTTCAATCGATCGAGGTTTGGTGGCACGAATTTGTGCCAGCGGGGCTCAACGGTAATACTTGTTTACTGGCACGTTTTTGTGCCGCTGGGGCTCTAGAGGTTAAAGTTTCTTTTTTTTTTTTCTTAGTTATTACTTTGCTCACATTACTATTGATTTCCTCATTTAAAGTTTACTTCATTTTTAGGAATGGTTACGGACATATCGTCTGCAAAGACTACGCAAGGATCATCAGTTACTTTTGTCAGGTCATTGATATATATAAAAAAGGGTGGGCCTAAAATATTGCCCTGTGAAACGCCTATGCAATTGTGACCTAATTTGAATTTGGATGTCAGTTCACCTTTTTGGTTTGGCTTATCCAAAGTAATCTCTACAATGTTCACCATCACTGTCCACTTTGGAACGTAGTCTCATTTTCATGGCTACAATGCCCGGGTGGCTTTGGCCACAAGAATGCGCCAATGGATAGCCATGCGTCCAATTTAATGGATAGCCAATGCGTCCAATTTAATGGATAGCCAATTTGTCCAATTTAATGGATATACAATTCGCCCAACTATTGTTCTATATTTCATTCCTGACTAACTTTAGCTCTGAATCTCCCTCACAGGCTTGCCTTTATTCACGCAAAGTAATTGCTACAGGATGATATTGATCAACTACCAAGTATAAATAATTGGGTAGCTGACACCATTAACCAATAATTTAAAGACACAATTTTTCTGAAAGAACACGTTATTCTAGACCTGAGAACTGCATTAATTTCAAAATAACTTTAAAATTCGATTTTTAGTTGCTTTTAAATCAATAAATAGTTGCGTCATTGACTTGACAACTTAGTGACGTCATCGTTTGCGAGTCCCATACAAAATCTATGGGGGAATCGCGTTGTGACAGCTCATAAAAGTATGTCAAATGATTGGTGGTGTCATCTACCCTATTATCATCATCAAAAGCTTGTGTTTGTGTATCGTGCCAATAAGAGATGATATCCGTATCTTTGCCTAGTTTTAGTCTTAAAAGTTCGCGCAAGGATTCGGTCTATGAAGCTGAATAAGGGATCCATTTTCCTACATAATATACTAGCCCTAAGAAGCTTTGTACCTTCCAATTACTGTTGGCACTCGCAACGATTCTATCAGTATCGGGTCATTTAGTTCCCTTCAAAATGGTTGAACGGGGCTGCCGTCATGTTTATGAACGGGCACTGACAGTCGACTATTAGCCGCCACGGTTTTGTTTAAATTAATTCGTTCATTCATCTATTAAACTCTTGTTTTTGCTTTTACTCTGGACGCTCTTAATGTGCTCGTTTTTGTACATCGTTCTCACATGTATGCATAATCTCAACATGAATGATATATCCATGATTTTGTAAAAATATTATGATTTAAAAGAGCGTTCACGGAGCCCTCTGCCCATTCATCTCCACAGAGATCTGCGCTTTGGAATGGCAACTACAGTATTTAATTTTTTCACAAGCTACTATGTCTCGTGATTGGGACTGTAGCACAATCCTTTTTATTTTCATGACATTAAATATGCCTGTAAAGGTCTAATCGTAATAAATGCTTTGAGTTTGACCTCTGCTTAACCCTCCAGAGATTATACGCGTGATTTTATGTCAACTAAAACAGTTTATTGACTAGACAATCAGCCATCTTACTTTACTTTGATAAAAACATAGCCTTCGCTTAGTAATTACCGACGCCATGTTTTCAAAGGAAAATACAATAAACAAAGTACATTTTTAAATTCCCACGACGTTCACATGCCTAGCGCATTATTTAAAACGTTAATTCAGTCATTAATTTTCCTTTTTTCTAATGCATGAAAGTTTCAAAATGAATAACGTTAAATTTGTGTATAATTCAGTTTGAACAATCCAGAGCTTTTATTTTAAAGGGTTTTTACTAAGCGCGTTTTGATTCGTTTAGCAGAACATTGTTATCTTTTAAAACCCGTAAGACATATTTTGTAAGCCTGTGCTATGTTCGGCCTCGTCGCTTCGTTCCATAGTGGGCAAAGGATGCTTTTCCCTAATGATAGCTCGATTGGCTCTCATATCATATGTACACAGATGCGAACATCGCAATCCGTTCCGTTTTTTTTTTTTTTTTTTTTTTTTTGACGTTGCTACATTAGTAGCGATCAAGTACAACTCAGGCGCACGCTCGAGTCTAGTGGCGGTAGGTGTATTTCGACGGTTCCTACGTACATAGGTATTTTATTTTTCCACGATTTTTTTTTTTTTTTGAAAAACTTATAGATGACCATTTATACGACACTTATTCGTTGTATTTATAATACTTTTTATACGTCTTATACGATTTCTAAAACACGGTAAATAAGTTAAATAAAAATCGTATGTATTAATTATTTCAACTAAAAAGTAATTATTTTGTCACAAGTCTGCTACCATAAATAAAATAACATAGCGAGGAAAACTGTTCCACCGTAATACAGTTTATACTAGTACGGGGGGAACAGAGTGAATCAGTTCTGTGTTAACAACCATCTATAATGAGTACCTCTACTGCTTATTTGTAAGTAAGTTGAATTGTGCAAGGTTGTTAGTTTGCTTTATTGAATAAAAACAAGTTCAGCATGTAGGCATAGATAATTTATAATCTAAAGCCGATGATACAATAATAAAATGCCATTTTCGACATGTCCTCATGCACGCAGGGACCGTCGACATTGTTTTTTTTTTTTTTTTTTTTTTTTTTTTTTTTTTTTTTTTTTCGACGGAATTACTTCCATTATAGGTACCGTTCCGATTTTCATCGAACTTCCCTTGATCTTATTTCACAAGATCATTTAGGTACTGTTTGGTTACCCAAACTACCTCTCTAAGGAATTACTTCCATTATAGGTACCGTTCCGATTTTCATCGAACTTCCCTTGATCTTATTTCACAAGATCATTTAGGTACTGTTTGGTTACCCAAACTACCTCTCTAAGGAATTATTTCCTTTATAGGTACCGTTCCGATTTTCATCGAACTTCCCTTGATCTTATTTTACAAGACCATTTAGGTACTGTTTGGTTACCCAAACTACCTCTCTAAGGAATTACTTCCTTTATAGGTACCGTTCCGATTTTCATCGAACTTCCCTTGATCTTATTTTACAAGACCATTTAGGTACTGTTTGGTTACCCAAACTACCTCTATAAGGAATGACTTCCTTTATAGGTACCGTTCCGATTTTCATCGAACTTCCCATGATCTTATTTTACAAGACCATTTAGGTACTGTTTGGTTACCCAAACTACCTCTCTAAGGAATTACTTCCTTTATAGGTACCGTTCCGATTTTCATCGAACTACCTCTAATAACCACGTTTTTGTTGACAGAACAAAAGTAAAATAACATAATAAACTACAGTGAGTTATTTAATATCAGTTACACTCACACTTATCAAGTTATTGTAACTATATTACTATATTGTTGTGTATGTAAAAATTATATAAAAGAAAAACATATTTAGTGTTATACTGTATACAGGTAAGTAAGCCATAAGTTCTCATAAAGTTTGTCTAATGAATAAGATTTTATAATATAATACCCGGTGACCGGTGATACAGGTGTTTCAATACCCACCACAGGCACCAGTGATTCACAAATATGTATTAACTTGTTTATGCCAATAAATAATTTATTATTATTCATAATATTTATGAAATCGTGTATTGTAACAATAGCTACTTCGAAAACACTGACATTCAAATTATTAATTAACACCTTTGATAGTTTTGTTCTGTCAACGACTTTCATTTGTGGTATATTTTGATGTACAGGTACTTCGATTAGTCAATAACGACTATTTAGGTACCAACCAAGTAACAAAATCAGATTTATCTTGAAATATTCCTTTTGTGATCTCAAAGCACACAAATTACGTAAATTAATTAGAATGCTGGTTTCTAAAATAATAGCATACGTAAGCTAAATAAGCCAATCGTTTTAATTATTGTGTCATAACCAAAATTATATTTAAATTCGTTATTTTATTTCAATAATTACGTAACAATTTAATAATTACGTACCCAGATTAAAAGTTAGTAATTAATTCATTTTAAAACCCAGTTATGGGCTACATGGAACATCTCAATGAATAAAAACTGATTAGTCACTGATTTACCTCTTTATTCACAATATGTTTTGAATTTTGGTACATACCTTACACTTATGTAATCCTGGCAGGGTCGCCACTTGTACAGGTTACACTATTAGGGTGTTAGGTATGTTAAATTAAACAACAGTCTGTCTCCAATGAGCACGTCTTACTAGCACGGCGGACCAGAAGCGAGTGAGCGCTCAGTCCATTAATATGACTGCGCGCGCTCCCGCCACCGCTCGCCCTACCACTAAGCGTGTCGGTATTTATTATACGCTACATTATCTATATATTATTTACTTCATTATCAGATATTTGTACAAAAACGAATGATACAATATTGATATTTTCATTGGCAACATTTTATTACACTACGACGTCCGAGATGTTTGTTATTACGCGATCTACGTATTCATGGAAATCAAATAACTCTTCCCGGAAACAAAACATCGAAATAATGTGACATCCGTAACGGGGTAAGGCCCAGTACTGAATGCTGTGGAAAGATAATGCTGTTTGTTTAAACTGGGTACTCACCCCTTGCATGCCAGCGACAGCGCGGTCGGTCTCCTTCTCGGAATCATCGCCGCCATCTTCATCTCCCTCTTCCACTACTTGCATTTGTGCCTCTTCGCCTCCTTCTAACAACAATTCGAAACATCGTATTATTTGAAATTAAAAAGGAAGGTGTAATTGTTATAATAATTTGAGGGTCTTTTTGAGTTATGTCACAACTGTCAGACCATTTATAATTTTTCCGTAATGAACACATGCCCCGTTTTTCCCTAGCTTAAGTAACGCCTTTGGACAACCGTCTTTGTTCAAACATTTCACACAACGATGACTTTTACGCTAATGTATAAGCAAGAAAAAAAAGAGAACCTGCTGAACCTGAAAATTAATAAAAATTGAATTTATTTTTCTTACCGTATGTCATGGTTTCTCCTTCGGACGCGGCGTGGATAAGCTGCAGCGTTCCGTCCACGATCTGTCCGGAGATGACGCCGGACAGTCCGGATACGTTGATCTGCTGGCGCATCTTCTTAGCCTCGAGCTCTAGTTGTTGTTTGATGTATACTTCTTTGTGATGCACCTTGTTGTGGTACTTTAGGTGGTGGGCTTTGGTGAATTTCTTGTTGCAGGGGGTGCACCTGGAATAGAAATGAATAGGAATAATAATTTTTGTATCATATCTATTTATACATTCAGTCAAAAAAGTATCGGGAATGGATGATTTGTTTATGGTTCCAAATAAAAAATTTTGTTTTTTTTTGTAGTTGTTAGATTGGCACAACTGTTTTCCATTTTGGCGCGGAGTTTGAGTTGCATCTGTTATTTATATTAAATACAGTGCTGGTTTTAGTAATATCATATATAGTGTGTATTGCGAATTTCATAATGGACAAAAATATCGAACAAAGAGTTTGTCTTAAATTTTGCATCGCCAATGGAATTTCGTGTTCGGAGTCACTGAAAATGTTACAGAAGGCTTACAGTGAATCGACTTTATCAAAAACTCGTGCTTATGAGTGTTCAAAGCGTTCAAAAGCGGTCGAGATGTGATGGAAGATTTGCCTCGCTCTGGTAGGCCGTCAACGTCTGCAACTGAAGTTAACATCGCAAAAGTGAAGAAAATAGTGACTGAAAATCCCCATTCAACTCTGAGAGAGATAGCCGCCAAACTTTTTGTATCTCACGAGTCGATCCGTACCATTGTAACTAATCATTTGGGTATGAAACATGTTGCTGCTCGGCTAGTCCCAAAAGATCTGAATTTTCTCCAAAAACTCAATCGCATGAAAGTCGCTGAGGACATGCTAGAACGAGTCGGTTCGGACCCAACATTCATGAAACGCATTGTTACTGGTGACGAGACGTGGGTTTACGAGTTTGACATGCAAACTAGTCAACAAGCTTCGGAGTGGCGCCTTCCAACTGAACCGAAACCGAAAAAACCACGCCAAAGTCGATCAAAAGTCAAAGTCATGTTGACTGTTTTCTTTGACTATCGCGGTGTTGTGCACTCTGAATTCTTACCGGAAAGTCTAACGGTAAATAAAGAATATTAGGTATTTGAGCGTTATGCGGCGTTTCAGAGAGCAAATTCGACGAAAAAGGCCAGATTTGTGGAAAGAAAATTCTTGGATTTTGCACCACGACAATGCGCCTTCGCACAAGGCTATCATTGTGAACGAATTTTTGACCAAACACTCAACAAATACCATCCAGCAACCACCATATTCACCAGATATGGCTCCTGCTGACTTTTTTCTTTTTCCTAAACTCAAATTACCACTTCGTGGCACCCGTTTTCAATCGATAGAAGACATAAAGGAGAATTCGCGGCGAGAACTGAACTCAATTCCTGAAGCAGCGTTTAAAAAATGTTTTGATGAATGGATTATTCGTTGGCGCAAGTGTATCGTTTCTAAAGGAGCATACTTTGAAGGTGATAAAATAAATTTGGATGAATAACAGACATTTTGTGTATTATTGATCTTTTCCCGGTACTTTCTTGACAGAGTAGTATATGAATATTTTGGGTGTTCTTTTGTTTTAGCCAGTCAACAATGTGTACGATTTTGCCATACAAAACTCATTAGGTGATTTTCTGTAAGCCGGTCACTAGAACTACGAATTATATTATAAAATACAAGCATCACTCTAACAGTATTTTCTGTAAAATCTGCAACTTTCGCGGCAAATCCAAACAAAAATGGCCCTGATGTAAAAATCCAAAACTTGGTTGGATTCTCAACAGCACTATTATTTCACCATTTATATAAGATCCGATATGGGCAGGGGCTGCTGACTTGGCTTAACATGCCATTGAAAAATACCTCTCAGGTAGTATTTTCTGTAAATCTGCAACTTTCGGCAAATCCAAACAAAAATGGCCCTGATGTAAAGGGTAAAAATCCAAAACCTGGTTGGATTCTCAACAACACTATTATTTCACCATTAATTTATGATCCGATATGGGCCAGGGACTGCTGACTTGGCTTAACATGCCATTGAAAAATACCTCTCAGGTATGCTAGTTTCATCACGTTTTCCTTCACCAAAACAAGTGAAATCACTTGTTTTACTAGAGGTGCTAATCTGAGGTTGACACCACTAGGCTACCACTGCTTATATGTATAATCTTGATTATATACAATTTACTTACGAGTACTTCTTTTCTCCAGTATGAGTGAGCATATGGTTGGCCAGCACATATGAGTATGTGAACGACTTGCCACACAATGAGCACTGGTACGGACGGACACCCATGTGTAACCTGTACAAAGAACAAGTAATTAGTATTGAGGAAATCATTTTATATCTCGGGAAGACTTATAAAAAGGGAGATGTTTGAATATGCTTGTTTATTTACTTGAATGCATTAGAAGTTTGAATAAATAGTTCGACATGTACAAAATATAAGATTGTTTGGCCTTGAACTAAAAAAAAAATAAGAAATGGTTAAGTCAGGAGTTTTTCGGCATCATAATTTACCGAATTTCTTTGGTTTTATAGGGATATATCAATATTGTAGACGAAATATTTTTTCTTCATATGATCCACGCGTCTAATAACATAATAACTCCCAGCTTTCTACACTCACATCTGAACCTTATTTTATTACGTTATTAAGCCCAAAATCACATACCTTCCTTCTTTTCCGAACCGCCGGTCGCCGGTATGATATTGCACGGTAAGTTTTAATCTTTTTGTAATACCTTTTACGAAGAAGTTTGACCCATACTGCACTAAAACTTCCGGCGAAATTTTAAGTCTGCACCTTATTTCTTAAGAGCCATTTCACATTTTCGCCCAAATTTTTAAGACTTTGAGCTTCTCTATTACCATCTAAGTAATATCTAGAATTTATTGAATGAATACAAAATATAGATTAATTGTTTATAGTGTCGTTTAATGTAACACATTTACTAAAATCGGTTTGTTTAATTTATAATGACACATCTCCCACAACCATTTTACTGAAAAATTGCCGCAGAGTCTACTTCTGAGTCCTAAATCTATCAATAATACTTATAAATGAAACTAAACAAAATACATACAGGTTCAGACATATATTTAAATCGTCGTTTAATGAAATAGATTCCTGAATTATATTACCATTAATTAGTAAAAAAATAAATTCTTAGACCAATTTTTAACTTTTATTTTGTTTTTTTTTACGTGTTTTTTGGTTCAAATACATAGTAATTATAAAAATAAAATTATTCAGAAATAATCTATGTTCTTTGGGAAATCGAACCCTATAGTTATTTTGTAAATATTTGCATATAATTTGTCAAAATATCAATTTGAACATCAGTCTAAATTACAATAACATATAAATACTAATACAATACTAAAATAAAATTTACCAAATCATATTACGATTACGGCTCAAGATTGCTCTCGTGTTACACTGTTTATATTGCACGTGTGTGGCTCGCTACGCACACATAAACAATGACGCACTCTTTTGCCTAAACTCGAGCGCAATCATTTTGTGAAATAGCTCTTAAGCAACAAGCCTCAAGCTTTCGCTTCAAGCCCAAAATCACCTACCTTTCATGCTTCTGCCGCGTCCCATAATCTCCGAACCGTCGGTCACAGATCCGGCACTTGTACGGCCGCTCTCCGGTGTGACGTTGCATGTGACGTTTCAACGCCTCCCGCATCACGCACGCGAAACCGCAAACGCTATCGTTTTATAGGACTTGTACGGCAAGCTTAAGGTAGAAAATCGTTTTTCTACCGTGCTGTTCACCTTCACGTATTCGTCAATCGTCTCGTTCGAAGAACTGCACACGCTGTTTTTATTTTGTTTTGTTTTATGTATTTTTGATGTTGTGTGATTGGCACAGTTATTACGATATTGTAGCGTTTGGAATCCCTATCTTCTTGAATTCCCTGCTGTCCTATCTACTAAGGCTTGGAGACTGTCGATAGAATCATCAGTGATGACTGGTCTGGTCTAACCCGGAATATACACGAGTAAATTCGAGCGCAAGCAGAGTTTACCGCTTCGTTAAGTACATTAGAAGAAAATGACTATGCCCAAAAACTACATAGCCAAAAATTTCTCCCTTTTGCAGCGAAGAAACAACTATGTTCGCTTCCAAACACACAACACCAAATTAAATGCATTTTTTGCCTAAAAACCTATATAATTGTATCTCTGTCACTCGCCTTTCGTGTTTCTGGCGACTGCCGAAGTCTCCGAAGCGCCGGTCGCACACGCGGCACTTGTAGGGCCGCACGCCCGTGTGTCGCATCATGTGCCGACGCAACTCCATGTTCAGAACGCACGCGTACCCGCAAACACTGCGTACAAAATGCAGCGGTTGAGTTCGATTGTACACGTAACAGATTTTAATTTTTTATTTTATTATAAATTAAGGTTGCTTTTCATGGGACCGTTTTATTTCTTCAAAATAATGCAACGAATTTTGAAGCGATATTCTCTATAGAATTATTTTTGGATTTATTCCATAATTATACTGAATTTATATGTTTTTTAGCTTATGAGAAACGGGAGATAGCAAACGACATCATCGAATCTTTGATAACAAGATGTCTTTAAAATAATCAATGGCATATTCATACATTATCTTTGGCTTTCGTAATGTACCAAAAAATAAAAATTTGCTTGTTACCATTTCAAATTACGAACGATCCGTTGTATTTAGTAAACAGTATCTTTGGATACCCTTTGTTTTGTAAATACGTGTACGAGCCAAAATCAAGCTATTGCGAATAGATATTTCCCCAAATTTTAAAGTATTTTATTTACTGATGCAAACACACAAGAGACAATGATAAAACATTGTCTATGAGTGTATAAGTTCAAATAAAAATCTGTTTAGTATTCAATCTACAACACGATTTCAGGGATGAAAACAAAGGGAAAAAGGACGTGTACAAAAATAGAAATATAAATAAACGAAAATCATCGAAAGCGGGTGCGGGTGCGTTCTTTCATTAGTACTTTTGACGTATTTAGTTGTTTAATCATTTATTATTTGCGTAGATATTTTATCGTATATAAAAAACAGCGTGTGCGGAAACGGCCGATAAAACATGGGCGCAGGTGTAATATATAATTTAGAAATAAATATTTTTGTAGTATATTATATTCTTGAATCCAAACAAAACAAAACTCGCCACCCGCACCCATAAAATACATAAAAGTGAACATTATATTATTTTATTTACTAAAAAGAGTATTAGAAGACAATAATGAAATGACACAATTTTCACACAGATTTAAAACGTCTCAAAAATCAATCCAAAATAATTTAATAATATGACAATATTTCTGCTTTTTGAAATGTATAGTTAGGTCTAGAAGTCTAACAATAAAATGCTAATTAATCCCAAGTTACAAGAGGAAAAAATTGAGCTTTCGTAATTATAACAGAATACTGAATGAAGTTATGTTACTGGTAGCCGGTAATATCCCACAGCTAAACAAACGCCTCTCCCAAGACTTTCTCCAGTCCATAAATTGTACATACCTGCAGACAAATGGTTTGATTCCTAAGTGACGACGAATGTGAGCTTGTAACGACGCATTGGATGTGAAGGAAGCGCCGCAAGTCTCGCATGTGTGTCTGTAAAATATAATTATTATAATATGACTTAGTAATACAAGTGGGGAAGCAAAGTTTAAAAATATATATTGGTCTATACCTCCTGTATATTCTAGTGGCACAGTGTGTCTTTGTCGAAAAAGCGCAAGTCATGCCAACATTTTTTTTTTTTAATGCTTGAATGTTTTCGAAGAAAAAAACCGGCCAAGAGTACTCGCGCGCTGAGAGTTCCGTGCAAACTTGCGATATAAACAGACATATCTTTTGACTGCGTAGACTTAGAGGGTTGATTATTTCATAGCACAAAAGGACCAGACTTAAGTATATGGTTTTAATTTCAACCTTCACGCGTTCCCGAGATAAAGGGTCTTGCTTGACAGACAGACAACACAGTGATCCTATAACGGTTCCGGATTTTTTCCTTTTGTGATATGGACCCTAAAAATCTACAATATCTGACAACCCTGGTTGCTTTTTTTTTGCCGACTGTACAAGTGTCCTAGAATAAAAAAATAACTACTAAAAGTTAAGTATAACAAATGCCTATATTTCTAACATACTCACGTCTTCTCATAAGTATACTTCTTCTTAGACGAGTACTTTTTCTTAGGCTTAGGGTTCAGGATGTGTTCCGGGATGGGCTCTGAGAAGGCCATGATGGTCTCTTTAAGCAGAACATCTTCACCGTCTTCATGTTTACGCCTCGACTTTGGTTCTTGCGGTGTCTTGCGTGGCCTGCCGCGCTTGCGGGGTGGTGGGTGCTAAGTTAGAAAGAAAACCGATTTCGTGAAAGAACTAAACATGAAGATGGCCTTAATTCAATTGTGGTGATGGTAAAACAATGATGATGGCAGCATAATGGTCAAATACCATATTGTATCTGTCAGATTTTAGCTATGTATAGTTATTGTTATGACATACCACTGCAGCTAGACAGCCTGTTTGCATCTTAGAGAATTTATTTGCTTTGGACTAGTTTTCATAAGTATTTTTTGTATTTTTATAAGTTTGGCAACTATTATGAGTGGTAGATATAAAAGTGGTAAGTACCATCTCCTTAATTTCAGGCTCAGATTCATGTTCCTCTTCAGCTGTGGGCTCAAAGTCCGGATCATCATCTCCACCAAATTCTGAAAAAATTTGAAAATAGTTTTTTAATTATGTAAATCTAGGAGTAGAACCACCAGTCTTATCCGTTAGTATAACCCGTATCTAGGTAAAATACTGGTATACCATCCAGATGTATCTGGTTAGATTGGAAGTCACCTCAACAAAATAAGGTAAAAGGCTACACAGTTGATGACGATGTTATTTAACCTGTTAAATATCGCAAAAAACTCGCGAAAACGCTCCCAAAATCGACGAATTTATGAGTAACTTTTAGTGAGGTAGGCCTTCTGAATATATTAAGTTCCCCTGTGGGTACTTAAGACATTTGTGGCATTTTGTCTTGTTTCCCTGTAGGAACTTAACAATTCATTCAACAGGTTAAATAGAAGTAAGGTCAATGTGTTAGGCAGTGCTGGGACAAAATAAAATGTTATGTAAACTAAAGACAAAAATAAAATGTTTAAAGTGAAAAAAGTCTACCCATTTAACAGATTTTATTAAGCTATTAAGATGGCAACATAAACAAGAAATATATCACAAACTAGCCCTCAAACACAATCTAAATCATGCAGCCCGCAGTTACAGCAGTCTATATGCTACATAATTGGCTGTGCTTCATACTAAGGTTAAGATACACTAAAAAAGTTATATTACAGAGAAGATTCAACTCACATATTCCTCATCGAAGAGATATTTGATGATATGAGTTTCAATAGATTCATTACAACTTGCACCCAACAAAATAAAAACCCCAAAATAAATAAAACAGAAAAAACATTACCAATGCTATACTGATGACCCTCACCATCATGACCAAACGCTTCATCTTCCTCGTCAATGGGTTCCTGCTTTAATTCCAGGGAGCCAGTTGCTAAGAGTGTGGTCAAAGCTTCTGGTTCTCTCTCCATATTCTTGGGCTTCTTACGTTGGTATGGTGACAGTTCTGAAAGACGAATAGCAAAGGCTGTAATGCCTGAAGAGTCGGGGAAAGGTGTTATGCTAAAGGCTCATGTAATTGGGGGTGAGCCTAATGCCATCAACCAGGCACAATTCCAGAATCTGCTGTTACTGAGAAATTCCTGTTGGAAATCCCTATAACACTATCCATAATCTGGGAATTGAAACCAAGAACAGGTCCTCAACTTCAGCTTCTTGCTCAGCAGTTGTGCTTGTGACCATTATATCAATGAGGCAGTCAAAGTTAAGTGCTTTTGGTTGTCATTTGAAATGTCTGGCAGTGGAATCTTTGGTATACAGTTTTTTGTTAATGTACGGAGAACGGTAATGGATGTTTTTTATTAAGCTGCTCTGGTATTTTTTTAACATAATCTTTTGTAACAAACTGTATACACCAGACAAGTCTATGTTAGTCAAAAGATAATACAGATGCAATCATGAGTTTTTCAAGTATAAAATGATGGTATTCAAAAATATGCAATGTATAGAATGAATTTGAATATACACACACACAATCTATTTGAGGCAAGAAAATATAAGGTACTACTAAAATACTAGTCTGTTGGTATGCATATAATAATTATGCTAGTCACACTATTCACATCTCAATAAGGACTCACACATGTTATTATATCCTAGATAATAAGCACAGCTTAAATCCACAATGGCAGCCCACAGTGGTTCTGTAGATACCAAGCCTTAGAATTTTTGATTTAAATTATAACAACTTGTTTACATACCAATCTGCCCTTGTTCATTAGGATATTTCCGAGGCCGACCTCTTTTTCTTGGTCCTGGTGCTTTAGTAACAACTGCACTGTTCGGGGTCTTGACCAGGGTGCGGGTCCACTGACCCTGAGGGTCATGCTCCACTGGTAGCTCATATTGCAACAGCAGGCCATTCTCTTGTTTGATGGTGATAGTTTCTGTGTCTGCTGGTGAATCAAATTACATTATTTTGGGTTAGTGATAAAGATGTCATAAGTTTAAACATTTGGTTGGAAATGATTTTAGAGTAATAATATTTTTCTGATTATGACATTATAATAATAACACATAAATGCAGCGTCTGTCAGGCATTTTAGAAATAGTTTGGCGGGAAAATAGTGAGATTATATGCAAGGTAGTAAAGTAATTTTAACCTTTGGATGTGCTGCCTCCGCCTGATACAGCTTCCGAACTCTTCTTGAATTCCTCCAAACATTCTTTCAGTGTATCGTTCGAAGTTATACACTGCTGCTTGAATTGAAAAGCGTAAGTTAGCCGATCTACGCAATTCAAGCATATTAGCGTTGGCAAACTATCACTTTTCGACACCTAAAATGTAAAACATAATTTCAATATTTTTGTTAATTTGGAGTCAAATAATAACATCATTAAATTTAGCTTCTGGGATGTCAGCAAAAAATCCAAAATCTGCTACAAATAAACCAATATAGCAACATTATTGTAGTAAAAAATCAAATAGGGTGGCCATCGCAACCATTTTGATGTGGTAATTTTTCCATACCTCCACGCCGCAGCAAAAGGTGTACTTGTCGCCAAGTTGTTCGTTATTTTCGTCCCAATCAAAGAGGGAAACCATGTCCCCAGTTTCTAAACACACTCGACACGTTAATTGCCAATCCATTTTGAAGCAGAAAGGGCGAAATAGCTTCAAGTTTTACTAAAAACTCAACAAAATGCAGCGTTTTCTCAAACCGGAAGTTTGAACATTTGTCAATTATACCAACATGACAAAGAGGTGATTCTGTCAAAGCGCGGCAAAGATTCTCTTCTTTCTGCCTCTATGATTAGTTCGTTTAAGTTGTAATGCTTTCCACGATTATATTTTATTATTTATAACCAAAATCACTGTCCAAAGTAAAAATCAGAACAGCAGTAATTGTGGTGATAGCCGTATCGATCAATGGCTTAATAGCCAATAAACTCAACCAACATCAGAGGAGGTTCTCGCTCGACAGCTTTATCAAGGGCTTGATTTAAAACTATTTACAATACTACTTAACTATTTAGATAGATACTACTGGACATAGCACTTACTCGCTACTTAGTTAGGAGATTTCTCTTTTCAGAACCCTGAACCGCCTTCAAGTTGCCCTTGGGATTTGGTGTTCCTGTTTTTTAGGCTGTGTGTAAAATGGATGAATGAAAGAATTACCAAAAAGACATTTTATAGTAAAATACTATTTTTGTAACAAATATGTTCGATGAACAAAGTGGACCGCACCAAAAAGGAATGATGCCAACTTTCTAAAACCATTTGAGAATCTGCCCCTTCCCCTTTCAATAAACGTCAAATCAGTGCAAAATACAACAATAATAAACACGATGAAATTAAATCGAAACGTATTGAACGTGTAATAAATCTAGCCAAAATGGAATTATTTAGATCAGAGTCATTTTACATATTCGTTAGAAATGAATCAAGCTTGTGGTGGAACAGGATAACGGGGGCATTTTCAGTCCGATCAGGTGAATATAATAAATCTTTAAATTTTTGGCAACTGCAGTGATAATTGACCTAGTTTTTCTTAAAAACATGATGCAGAGTAATTAGTTAAACTTTATAAAGTATTAATTCTTACCTAACCAGTGATATTTTCATTAAACCACCGATTTAATATGACTCATAAATTCAGATTGCAATCCTTTGTTTTAGCATGGGATCTGTCTGATATTGAAGACATAGAATGTCTAGGGATCACTGATGGGATAATAGGCAAGGTGGAGCACACCAATATTTTCGAACCACGTCTAATGATTATAAAAGAGAGTGCTCCTGTGGGTACAATTTATTTCCACCACACAATCTATAAAATCAAATCAGTATGCTTTTTGAATATGGGACCTGTTAATCAAGAGGTAGATCTATGTGCTTGTACAAAACATGGATCTATGACTGCTGTAGCAAGTTCAAATAAGTCTTTGAATAAAAAAATGGGGGCAAGACTGTTTGAGAACTCGGCATTCCTGAATAAAACTGTTGGTGCTGTGAAAAACGTCAGTAACACAATCAAGACGACCACACAGCAAGCTGCTACACAGGTATGTGCAATGCTTTATTATTATGAAACTTATATGTGCCTCTGAAATTGGTTATAAGTTTGAGGGGCACATCAAATCAGCTACAATCGCTAATATATTGGTTGCATAGTTACAAGTGATAATAATTATCATCAACAGCATCAACTGCCTGTTCTTTCCTGGTTTTGTTGGAATTGTGGTGAATTCAAGTATAAAATATAAGTGTAAATTTAACTGTAATTTCTTCTGTTTTCTTGCTGTTGATGGGCATGTTGTCAGTCTATATTTCAGTCACAATAGCTATCTGATGTGGGAATTATTTTACCATGTAAAAAAGATAATAAGATTTTGTTTTACCCAGTACTAACTGGGTTCTGGATGTCAGATAGGCAGTCACTCCATGTAGAATACTGGTAGTCAGCTGCATCTGGTAAGACTGGAAGACAGCCCCAAGACAGGAGAGTGAAGGCTAGACAGATATTGCTAAAGGAGCTAATTGTTGAAGCCAAATATATTTTATACTAGTTTTTCTCCAATGTGGTTTCACCTCCCCATAGTCACTAACACTACTGCTCAGCCCCCATAGCTCACATCATAATAGCCTAGGACACTCAAAAATACTGTGGCTTTCTATTGGTAAAAGAATTTTCAAAATCGGTTCAGTAGATCCAGAGATTACCACAAACACTACTTACTACTATTTTAAAGAATTGGTGGTATTTAGTTATAAATTAAGGGAAAGATACACTAACAGATTGACTACACAAATGTATGACTCATTTTTAGGGTTCCGTAGTCAACTAGGAACCCTTATAGTTTCGCCATGTCTGTCTGTCCGTCCGTCCGTCCTCGCTTAATCTCTGTGACCGTTAGCACTAGAAAGCTGAAATTTGGTACCAATATGTATATCAATCACGCCGACAAAGTGGTAAAATAAAAATTGGAAAAAAATGTTTTATTAGGGTAGCCACCCTATATGTAAAGTGGGAATTGTTTTTTTTTTTAATTTCAACCCTAACGTGTGATATATTGTTGGAAAGGTATTTAAAAATGAATAGGGGTTTACTAAAATCATTTTTTGATAATGTCTATAATTTCGGAAATAATCGCTCCAAAAGTAAAAAACAATGTGTCCCCCCCCCCTCTAACTTTTGAACCATAAGTTTAGAAAATATGAAAAAAATCTGAAAAGTAGAACTTTATAAGGACTTTCTAGGAAAATCATTTTGAACTTGATTGACACAACAGTTTTTGTACAAAAAAGACAAAAAGTTGTACAAAATAATTTCCTCCTCCACCTTTAAACTCATAAGTGGGAACACTTATTGTGACGGACGGGAAACTACGGAACCCTACACTGAGCGTGGCCCGACACGCTCTTGGCCGGTTTTTTTTAATTTCCACTCTGTTCCCCATGCAATTAAACAGATTTGAAATTATAGGCGAAAAAACTATTATGTATAGGTTTTATTTCAGGAAAAATATCCAATGATAAATCAGTGAATAGTTATTATAATTCGTCATTAATGTATTGTTATAAAATAAAGGAAAAAACATTTCTAATAATAATTCTTAGCTTGTATGTTGCATGGAGAAGCAGGCATTGCATAAATCTACACTCATTATCCGTTTATATAGTTACACAATTTTTATAATGGCTTGGGTAATTGCCAATTAAAGTTACCTTGAACTTTATCAATAACAAACTGCCAGCATAAAATGTGACACTGTACTTGTGCATTTTTCTCTTGTGACTATATGGTTGTAACAACAAGCCATGATTTGGCATTCATCCAGCCTTCAAAACTGAAAAAGTTTTGACACTTCAGTTCATGATCTAAGATGATTTATGTGTTTTTTTCCTTTTAGCATTTTTCGCTCCACTTTTTTTTACACCACTGCTGGGCAAAGCCCTAATTGCCTATGGTGCTCTGCCCTGGTCGCAGAAGGTCAAAAAAGAGCAACTAAGCGCAGCATTAGACTTTAGCAATATGCATTTTAACTTGTTCTTTAAGTGACCACACAAAAGAAGTTTAAAAAAATTTGGATAACAATATATTTTGACATAGCCATTTATGACAATATGCTTGTTATTCAATAACTTCTGTTCAATGCAAATAGATCATGACCTAGGTTTGGTCCTAGTACTATTTATATCCCTGTATATTCCTGTGGGATAAATGCCGACATCCGTAGGTAAAAGCTAGTTTTATCACTAACTAATAATCCTAATGTTAAAATCAATGATAGATATTGATGCCGGGGACAAGCTATGGCTTTTACGAAGCACAAACTACCGTCCAAGCAATGAAAATGGTATGACCTTTTTGTTTGTAGTATAGTGTAGACTATTGAGTAAATCATACCAGACCGCAAGGCTTCGACTTCCGAGTTTTGCGGGTTGTTCGAAAGAGATACCGCGGTCCTAGAACGTAAAGGACAATAGAAGGAACATGGATGAGTTTTAGTCAGTACAAGTCTGACACTCCCTCCAAAGTAGGGGAGGTAATTTGATAATTTCCCATCCGCAAAAAGGCCCTAACACAAGCACGCGGTGTAAATGTAACGTAAAATAAAATAATTTTAAAATAAATTAAAAAAAACACTCGTTTCCCTTATTATATTTTCATTATTTATCCATATCTATAGATGATACCGATTACACTTGTTGCAAACAATTTAATTAAAATGGTATAGGATAATTGTACTTTCGATTAAAGAAACGAAGTGTTAACGTGACGTTTACACCGCGCACTTGTGCTAAGGCTTCTTGGATTATCGGAATTATACGTCGAATAAAAACTCTTAGCTTCCGTAATCAAGTTAAGAGGTCAATTATTTCTCTATTAGTTAAAAAACGTATTATTTTGGTATTTTTTAATTTTCTCAGATGAGTAATAAGCATTGTATTTGGTTGTACAGTTGTATAAGTAAAGCATTTGACAACAGTAATCTGATATAAATAAAATCTGTAGAACGTACAAATATTATATAGAAATAATAATATTTACCAACTACTGAGAAACCAATCGCTTTCACTAAAAATGATGGAAGTATGTCTTTCGTAATGATCAAAGACATGTCTTTAAACCTGCGATCCTAAACAAGGAGCTCGGTGTCCCTCCATCAAGGTGTTATATCATAATCCAGACTGAAGGCCTGGATTGCCATATATGTTGATTATAGTCGGTTTGGCTGATCAATGGTGGATACTATGCAGACAGTATCTTTGTACGTCTTGCGCAACCTTATAGAATAAACCGCTATGCAATACTTAAAAGTTCTCGTCATCATCATCATCATCATTTTCCTGCCCTTGTCCCATTCTATTTGGGGTCGGCGCAACACGTTTTCTTCTTCCATTCTCCCCTGTTGCCTTAAAATAATGAAAAAAAAAAATTACATGATTTTATCCCTACACAGGTAAAACAATCAGTAAAGAAGCAGCGAGATCCGAAACTAGCCGAACGTTTCGAGAAACGGCTGACAGACGAGCTCATCAAGATATTCGACGACTCCGAAAGCTTCTACTATTCCCGTACCCTAGACCTGACGAACACTCTCCAAAGGCAGTATGAGATTGAGAAGATTCTTGAATCCGAAGCTGGGACTGGGAAACCGGTGGTGGACATCACGAAGTGGTGGAAGCATGTCGATGATAGGTTCTTCTGGAATAAGCATATGCTGAAGGATATTATTGCGCTTGGGGTAAGTTACCATTGCGATATTTTTCAGAATGAGATAATTCTCCTATAGGTATTTCTTTTTTTGTCAACCTGTATTGTTGTCCCACTGCTGAGCATAACTCTCAAAGGGTTTCACTTTACATTTATGTGGTCTCTTGGCTAGACTCTCACAAACGCCTTAAAGTTATCACGCCATCGTTTTCTGATCTCACTCGGCCATGACACTTATGTGGCACCCTCTGTGTGCCGAATCCAGCCAACTATCCTTATATGTTCTGCGACATGAGCCATCCACTTAAGACTAACAGTCTCGTATTTGAAGGAAAGGAAAAAAATACTTGGAACTCATCGCACGACGTCACGCGATGGCGTCCAATTTAGCAGGACTCTTTTTAAATTGCCAGTGCTTTCCAGCTAGGTTCAACGTTGCTTAGCTACCGTAGCATAAGATATGAGCCAAAACCTCTGCACCTAAATCTAGTTCAAACAAAGTAACAAGAAAAATACAAAATTAAGTACTTTGACCCTGAATTTTAATCGCACGAAAACGCAACTATCGTAAAACAAATATTATGCAAGGTGCGGTTGTTAAGTTAGTAAACTTCCAACTGCGTTTTGAGCGAAATTGTATGAACCAACTGTAGGTATTTAAAGCCCTATTTCATCACCAATTTTTTTTAGTAGTTAAATTTGTAATCTGGGATTCTCTCTAAACTGTCCATTCCTATTATCTTCGGATTAATGAGTTTTGAAAACATACGGTCATGGCACAATTGTCAAATATTGTTGTCATTTATTCCTAGTGCAACACCTAACCAAACTCATGTGCGTAAGTGATAGGGCGAAGCAAACGCCCATAAGTTCGTCCGAAAAAAATAAATACTATATTCAACTGTCTCAAAAGACTAATGGGCTGAGCACGGTACTTGACTCCAAAAAGGATATCATAACACGTTGCCTGCGCTGCGTCGCTAGCGCGTTTCGTGTTTACGCGCACCTCAAAGAGAAGTCAGCAAATCAGAGGCCCGGAAGGGCCTCTTCCTGCCGGGGCTGCGGGTTGGTTCGAAAAAGATACCGCGGCCCTGCAACACAAAGGGCAACAGAGGGAACATAGATGGGTTTTAGTCAGTACAAGTCTGACACTCCCTTTCGCTCCACCCAGAAGGTATATGATGATTTCCCACCCGGAAAAAAAAAGAAAACATGTGTTTTAATAAGGTGCGCATCTTTTTCTAAAAACCTACCTGGAAAAAATCCTTCGGCAGATGTACTAAAAGAAAGTGTAAGCCGTACTTACTGTCAAATACAAGCGATTCTTCAGAAATTCTCAATAGTCCTTCTATCCTCTTCAAGTGGCAACAAGAGGCTTCACGACGAAAATGCGGCTGATAGTAGATTTTTAACGAGAATAAACCCGTAGAGGTGTGTACACAGGATATAGAAACAGAGCAAGGATTATAATATACTTTACTAGCTTTTGCCCGCGGCTTCGCTCGCGTTAAATTCGGGGTAACACAGTGCCCTATTATGATTTGCAGGTACCTGCTACCTGTAGTTTTCGCCCTTGCGCCTTATTTATTGTAAAAGCAATGCTAAGTTTTCCCTTTTCTTCCCTCTTTCTCCCTCATTTCTCACTTTAAAAAATAAAAACATCTCTGTACCAAAATTCATCAAAATCGGTTTAGCCATTAAGGCGTGAAGACGTAACAAACAAACTCACTTTCGCTTTTATAAGTTTCTTGTAAATGTTGCGATGACTCAAAAATCAAATGTATTAGTAGAACAAGGGATTAATGATGACAACTCTTCCTGATACACGAAATTGGGATCAGACAAGCGGAACGGTACGGGAACGTGCAAAATTCGACCAATCGTATGAGTGATGAGAGGGGCGACAGGGATTTCATCCATTCTCATTGGTAGATTCCCGCAAGCCTTCCTTCTGCTCCGCTCGTGCCCGTTTTGGTTATAACGGAGCCTTACATTGCAGTAGTGTCTGTTGTCACTTAAAAAGAAGAGATTCTATGTTCGATCGCTTTTTTTTTTTATTTTATGGTCATCGGTTACTGTGGACCGATTTTCATAAATCTTTTTAATATTTGAAATACTTCCAAGTAGTGTATGAGTCTATGATACATATTGTTTCTTCTATATATTGATGATCTGCTAATATCTATTAGTAATTATAGAAAATGAATACTCGATAAAAGAAAAACTGTGAGATATTAAAAGTTTTCACAGACGATGTATTTTTGTCGCCGCAAATATTAAAAAATGGAATAAAATAAAAAAATAACTCTAATACTACATGATTTTTACCTTTTCCTTAAAGTATTTTCACCATTTGCTAGAATAAATAATTATTATTTCTAAAAAATAATGTCCTCCTCTTCAACAGAGTCCAGGCTGCGACCAATGGGTCCTCCCAATCATCCAAGGATACGTCCACCTGTCTCAAATAGCGGTGGAGCCAGCGGACGCCAACCCACTGAATACGGAGTCTCTTAGTAACCCGAACTCCTGTGATGAAACCTTCACGCTGGGACTTATATCGAGGAGGTCGAGGTACCAGGCTGGCACCAGGTGAGATTTTAGATGGAGGAAGTTAACTTATATACACTGCAGGTTTTTGGCGCGTAATAGCAATTGGAATTATAATAAACTAGCTTCCGCCCGCGACTTCGTCCGCGTGGCATAGTTACTTTGGCCTAACGCTAACTTTAACCCGCGTGATGATCGAAAAAAAAATGTTTTCTCTCCCCTTTTCTTCCATCTTACTCCCCGTTTTCTCACTTTTTTTAGCCTATGTCCGTCTCCAGGGTCCCAACTATCTCTGTACCAAAATTCATCAAAATCAGTTTGGCCATTTAGGCGTGAAGACGTAGCAAACAAACTTATAGTCCAACCACGCATTTAAATGCTTTCCCTCCCTGCGTCATTTGTATTCGAATTTTCCATTTTAAGACAACGCTTTCCTCGCGATGTGTTCTTTCGATCCTGAATATTTTTCTTCCTTATTGTGACTCAATTGTGTTTACGACCGAAATATCCGATTATCCGATATTTTTTTCACAACAGGACGTTGTCATTCATCATATATGATGGTGATTCATTGACAACTTCCCAGAATTGTTATCGCTTATTATCATGTTATTTACAGTATCGGACAAAATAAACAAAATTATATTCTCCAGATAAAAATAATTGTATCAGTTACACTTTAAGTTATTATCAGTTTCCATAATCATAAATATCCAGTGATAATAAACTGGTGATTGATAATAAACTTATTGGAGAATGGTCCTTTAATCTTTGGGTGAACTTTCAAAGTTCAAGTTTCATACGAATATAATTTTTATAGCTTTATCAATAATGGACAAATTGGTATGAAACGAGTACTTGACTTAGCAAAGTCAGTGTGCGATCTGTGAATTTCACCCTTTTTTTTGGATGGGAGATCATCGAATAATTTCCCCCACTCTGGGCGGCTCTCGCTCAAGACCATAGACTGAACCAGGGCCGGACGCAAGAGATCGCCGCTGCCGATCGCCTCTACGTGGGCAGAGCAGTGCTCCGCCCAAGCTTAGCAGACCGCCACTGTATGCTCCACCTTGTCCTCCGGGCGATCGTCAGAATGGTGACACCCAGGCATTTCCTCTCGCCCGATTATGTGCAAGAACCTCCCAAAACTTGAATCTCTCAGAGGTTTACTTCAAAGTACACCCATATTTCGCTGCAGTTTTGTCTATTGCCATCAAACGGACACAAATCCAGACTCAGGGGCTTCTAGTGAGAACACTCTAGACAAAAACTTTATAACACTCTGCCCGACCCAGGAATGGAACCCAGTACATCAACGAGGCAGTCGATGATAAAATCGAAATAAATGCTTTGAAACAGATTTTAGGATTCAGTTTTCTTCGCTTAGATTATTTATAAACTTGACTGTTTTTGTCCCAGGTACAATCGTCGTGGTATAGAACCAGGTGGTAAGGTCGCCAACTATGTGGAAACTGAACAGATCGTCTCCATCATATGCTCGGACAGCATACACAGAGCTTCATTTGTCCAGGTAAGATCCCACTCTCTTGTCATATTTTATAAAGTATAGTTTATTTATGGTATAGCGTAAATAAAACGGCCAATCTTGATACTTGCAATAAGATACGTCAGGGTAAGGTTGTGTTTCCACTCAACTCAAACTTAGCTTTCTTTCACCTGCGACTTCGCTCGCGTAACAGTTTACGGCATTCAGCAATAAAGCAGCTTACGAAACGAATTTTTGAAAAAGGATCAGTAATTTTAGACGGCGATTTACAAGGAAATGATTTTACCCTTAATAAAGTTCTGTTGGATTATTAAGGGTAAAATAATTTCCTTGTAAATCGCCCTCAAAAATTACTGATCCTTTATGGTGCCTCGGAAGTCAGCAGCGAGGGGCAGTTTGCGGAATATATCAACTGTCATGACGATGCGCCCGCGGATACCTAAAATTGTGTTAAGCTTTTATATATGAAACGTTTCGAGCGGCCAGAAAGTTTGAACTGTTACATCTGCCCAGATCAGGTTTGAACCTCGTCTATAGGAACGGAATCGTTTTTAACGTACACCTATCCTTTTCTGTCGCTCAAACCTTAATTTGCTAGAACGAGAAGCAGAGCGTCCTGCCGAGCGCATCGTTGAGATCGCCACATGCGAAATCAATCCCGCTCTGTAAATCTATTTCAGCACTTTTCAACGGTTCTTACACAACCTAAAGCTATGTTTTATAATAATTACATGTGTATGTATCTCATTACACCACCCTATGATGGAATGACGACATTGTTCACACAGCCGGAAACTTATGGCCCAGACTGGCAAAAGCCAATCAGCTGGAACAGTTTGGAGGAGGCTTTTACCGCAAAAGGCGGCCCTTACACATAACAATACTAACGTAATTTAAGTACAAAGACCGGTCAAGTGCGAGTCGCACTCACGCACCGAAGTATTCGTACAAACTAGCGACATAAACGGCTGCATATACTAATGGGGTTGATTTTTTTCATAGTTCTAAGGGACCACAGACTTGAGTATATGGTTTTAATTTCCAACTCGATACCTCCACGCTTTTCGGAGGTAAACGATCCTTAAAGGGTTCCATTTTTTTCTTTTTAAATTACGGAACCATAAAAACTAACATTACCAATAAATAAATAAATACACAACACTTAGACTACATTTATTTATTTATTAAAACTTTATGCACAAGTAAAAACTGTACAAAGGCGGACTTAATGCCTTAGGCATTTTCTACCAGTCTACCTTAGGGTGATTCAGAGACAAAACACCGTAGGTGCAATAACAGAAAAAAAAAGAAAATAATTATTAAATATAGGACTATAAATACTTATTTACATACATAAAACAAAATTATATAAAGTTAAGAGACCGTAAAAAGACTAACACAACTTAATTACGAGACGAATCTACCAACTTCTTGTAAATATGTTCACGAGCTTTCTTTTTAAAAGTAAATGGACTGGTAACAGCAGATAATTGTTTCGGGTCTGGCTGTTTGTGTATGTGAGTTTAAATGTTTGTTACCGCACCCACGATACAGGAGAAATTCCTAGTGTGGGGTAACGTTTATTTTAAAAACAAAAAAAATATATATGAAAGGTAGTAAAATGCGAATTATTTTACAATAACAAATGGTTTCATTTAACTACTTGTGCAATACCGTTACTTTCGGACGTTCACGTAGGAAAATGTTATGCACTAGTGCGTTTTAGTAGGTAGAGCAGGTTTTTTCCGGTTTTGCCTAACCGTACTTTTATACCTTTTTGATGTTGCGAATTCAACGAGGCTTTGCGCCGTACATTCGTTTTAAAAGGTTTTGATTAATAAAATATGCCTTTTCCATTTTAAACGTGTTTTAATGTTTTCTTAATTGAATGGTCTCAAGAGGTTTTATTAAATTCTAAAAAATATATAAGTAAATTAAATGCAACTGCAGCTTACTTTGACAGTCGTAGCAGTCAATGGCTATATCTAAATAAAAGAGTAAATAACTGACACACTCATGACGAAATCTCAGAAACTACAAGTGTTAGGAGTCTCAAATTCTGCGTGGGGGATCCTAATAGAACGTAGGAAACGTAGGAACTCACTAAGACGGGATTTTGCTAAATTAAACCCCTTTTTTGCGAATGGGAAATAATTTAATAACTTCCCCCGCGCCTGGGCGGAGCGGGAGGAGTGTAAGACGTGTCCTGACTAAAACCCAGCCTTGTTCCTTCTATTGCTCTTTATGTTCCGGGGCCGCAGTATCTCTTTCGAACAACCCGCAACCAAATTTAACCCCTTGAATTGAAATTTTGCATAAGCATTCTTTCACAAAATAAATTTACTATATAACATCACGCTACGACGCTAAGGAGCTGAGCAGCGGTTGAAACCGCTGAGCTAATGATAGCTAATGATATTATAGTTCGGAATCTGACAGTATTCACCTTCAATTAATATTGTGACCTAACTTAATGTCAGGGAACTATATAAATATTCTTGAAACTTTATTTGATTTCTTTATCATTAAGATGGAAGTAATAAATTTAATTAGTGTGCGTTTTCCAACAGGTACGGGGCTCAGTGCCTATATTTTGGAGTCAGCCGGAATACAAGTTTAGACCTCCACCGCGTCTCGACCGAAGTAAGTTGCCTCTTCAAAAATCACTTACTCTGTCCTTATACCTTTTTTTTGCTGATGAGAAATCATCAAATAACTTCCTCCGTTCGGGAGTAGTGGTGTGTGTCAGACTTTTACCGACTTAAACCCACCCCAATAGAAGGAACTTCTATTGCCCATTATATTCCGGGGCCGCGGTATCTCTATCGAAGAACTAGCAACCCCGGCGCGTATTTACAATATTTACATAGCCAAAACGCATCCATAGGAATCTGTTCGCGTATACTTTGTAATGCATTTTTATATTTGTGCCTACAAATTATACGCAAATTTTGCGTATTACTCGCGTATAGTTTGTAACTTGGACATGCATAATGTTTCTTTTCAATTTATACACGGCCAAAACGCCGCCATAGGAATTTATTAATAGTATAGCATTAAATAAATAAAAAATGGCTCTTTAATCTTTTTTTTTTCGGATGGGCTTTTAAGTCTGAGATTACGATGTATGAACAAGTATGCTTGTATGTAAATAAGTGCTTAAAAAATCTACTTATTTAAGCATACTTTTCCGTTCATTTATTGATTTATTTACATATAGTTTACATTTTTAAATATTTCTTAATAAAAACATTAAAAAAAATAGTAAAAATAGTAGCCCACCGGTATCGGGAACACGATCCAAGCTACCGGCGGTCAGGGCTCCGGAGAGAGGAACCTCCTAACAATACGAGCCGTGTCCAGGAGTACCAAGCATAGCATATTTATTGTTACGATTTTTTCTATTTTTATTTTTTGTGTTTATTGTTTAGTAAAATTATACAAATAAAAACATTTTTTTTTCCAGCAGGGTCCTTAATTGTCCTTAGCTTTTGGCGTTTTAAGTGTTTTAACACATTTGATAGATATCAATTGTGTCCAACTAGACGTCTAGTCTAAATAGACTGGTAAATAAATGAATACAAAAACCAACCAAATTCTTCTTTCGACAGCCGAAGAAGAATCCCACGCTGCTTTCAAGATGCACTTTGAAGAAGAGCTGAAACTCTACAAGAATGTATGTATAGTGAACTTGGTGGACCAACAAGGTCGGGAGCGGATCATATGGGAGGCGTACGGCGAGCATGTGCTCAAGTACAATAGTCCTGATGTCATCTACGCTACTTTCGACTTCCATGAGTATTGGTGAGTAGATTAAGAGTATTTTTTGTACGTTGCCCCACACTAGGAATTTCTCCTGTATCGTGGGTGCGTTAACAAACATTTAAACTCACATACACAAACAGCCAGACCCGAAACAACTATCTGCAGGTCATACAAATATTTGTTCCGTGCGGGAATCGAACCTGCGACACGCAGCGCAGCAGTCGATCGCTCAGCCACTGCGCCAACCGTGTCGTCTAAACAAAAAGATTAACTTAAACTTGTTTTGAAAAGTAAGCAATGACCTATTATCGGGCTTGCGCTGTCCTGGCATACTTAAGTACTAACGCTGTAACAACAACATTGTAAAACCAAATGATTTTAAAAGAGTAACCATGGAGTTTCTTGCCGGTTATTCTCCATAGGAAACGACCAGCCCGAACCGTGCTCCTTTTCTCAACGTTTTATAAATGCTCATGTAGGCCTGCGTGAAATAAAAATATTTTGATTTTGTTACCAGGCCATCATTTTCCTGTTCTTATTTCAATTCATTTGGAAACAGCAGGGTTGCTAGAAAGTGCATTTTGCATCTCAACTCTGGCACGCATGTGTATTTGGTTCCTGTTTGCATAAATAAATCTATTTGATGCTAGTGATGATGATAACACGAGCAGAAAACTAGTATACTTATAATAACTTACTTTCTTTTTGCAAACAATTAGACCGATCATCAAATATTGTTTTCTATATCCTCAGCCGCGGCATGCATTACGAAAACGTAAGCATCCTGATCAACGCGCTAGCGGACGTAATAGGAGATATGCGGTTCTGTTGGCGAGACGACCGCGGGATAATCTGTACACAGAGCGGCGTGTTCCGAGTCAACTGTATTGACTGCCTCGACAGGACCAATGTGGTACAGGTAAAGACATCATCATCTGTCTCGCTTTTTCCCGACTATGTTGGGGTCGTCTACCAGTCTAACCGGATGTAGCTGAATATTTTACATGGAGTGACTGTCTATCTGACCTCTAGAACCGATTGTGCATGGGTTTAAAAACATTTGCTGGGGAGCTTGTTCCGCCACTTCTTCCCAACGAAAACACTAGTAAGTGGCGAAGGGCACGCGTGGAACACGAATGCGCCATCGACACGGGCTGTCGTCGGACGGTGTTGACGGAGCGTTAGTCTCAACGAGATGTCAGCAAAGCAGAGGGGCTAGCCAGGGACACCGCCTGACGGGGTGAAGGATTGTTAGAAAGAGGCACAAGAACAGGGCAAAAGAACATGGGTGGGTTTTAGCCAGTAAAAGTCTGACACTCCCCCCACTCCGCCTAGAAAGGGGAGAAATTATTTTATGATTTACCATCCGTAAAAAAGGTATGTGGAATAAAGTAGTTTAATTAGATTTGATTATAATGTAAATTTTGTTCCACAGACAGCGATAGCAAAATACGTGCTGGAGCTACAGCTGTGCCGCCTGGGACTGGGCACACCGGGTCTTGGTCTGCCTCCTTCGCTGCGGCAAGCGTTCCTCACCATGTGGGCGGACAATGGAGACGTTGTGTCCCGCCAGTATGCGGGCACTAAGGCGCTAAAGGTAACGCGTCCTATGCCTCGGGTGAGGCACTCCTAGCTTCGGCCTGCCTCCCTCGCTGTGACAATCCTTGCTCACCATGTAGGTGGTGGTGAGTCATGGATTCAGGCGGTAGCATGTTATGCAACAAAACCTATGCTGGATACGTGTTTCGCCCCTCCAAGGTGCAACGTTTTCGCAAATATTTGGAAGGGTTTTGCTGCATCTACCCATACCTGGGTCTTTTTCCGCGGAATTAACACCAATCTTTTGCTAGTTTCTATTTCAGTCACAAGGCCAGATTAATTTTAAATACTACAGGGGATTTTATGGCTCTCATAGGTTTTTGGCAACTGGTTCTTAAATCACGTTTCTCTGTGCAGGGTGACTACACAAGAACAGGCGAAAGGAAGTTCACAGGACTAATGAAAGATGGAGTCGCATCCGCTAACAGGTAACCCCTTTCTTCCAAACATACCCACCCATATAATTTAGGGTTCAGGGTACAAATACCAAAAATAATTTTTCAGATTCATCATCCGCCATTTTAACGACGAAATAACGCAATGTGCCATAGACATTTTGCTCGGACAAGAAGTCAAAATGGCGACCGTTGAGACGTTTGACAGTTTCTGGCGCGATGTTAAAACTGCTTCGTTGATGTTGGTTGAAAATATGGATACTGAGAGGCCTAAGTTAGAAATGATGCCGAGTTACTTTGGACATGGGTTGACTAGCGAATTCGTGGGGGCGGAGATAGCATACGGGATGGGGAGGTCAGTCCATTGGAATACTTTTATAACTAATCAAACTAAGTTTCGCTTTTCTTGACCTCCTCTCCGTAAAGTGTTAGCTGGCACTCTTTGGCTGAATTGTTAGAAGCAGATCTCTTTGCACTGTTCATCATTTTTCTTTGTCTGTGCCTCTTTCTGACCGCCTCACCTCTAGTAGCGCTTGCGACCCCTTAGCTTGAGGTCTTGTCAAAGTCTTGTTGAGTTGTTCAGGAACTTCTCAGCAACAATGTCGAACGAAGCTTTTGCTCGTTTAATGGCAATAGGCACGCCCCTATTAGATGGTACTACAATGATTTGTTTGTGGATTTAAATAAAAGTCCTAAGATTATAATTTAAGTTACATGTCACACTTTTTATATCAAACCTATCTTATGTTCTTCTAAGTTCCTTATTTAAAATGACCTGAGTATCGGAAGTTTATGGCTAATCAGCCAGCATTGGTTAAGGTATAAAACCTCTTACAGTACTAACATAACTGGCGCCATTTCACCAGTGTACTATTAAAAACACCACACCCTTTCAGGGATTGCAGACGTTTTGTTGTCGCAAGAATGAGAAAGAGATAAAGATACAGAAAAATGCTGATCCGTGTCATCTTCTTATAGGTTGTTACCGCTTGTGTTTTAATAACTTTCTGTAGTGGTACACGTTTTTTTTTAAAAAAATACATACCAATAATGCAATGCGTGTATTTATGACACTTTCTAACCTTAAAAATAATTTTGCTGTCAAATATTGTAATGTTGCCTGCTGTAAAAAGGGCTTTCACAAATTTTCGAACAATTCTGAACTATCTCTAGCTGATCTGCTGCTTAGCTTCCAACTGTGTTTGTGTGTGTGATTCAACCTTAATCTGTGAACATAACAAAATGAACCTACCAGGTAAAGATTCCCTGTTGTATTTAATAAATAATAAAAATAAATAAATAAATATCTTGGGACAACTCACACACGGCTATCTGATCCCAAGCTAAGCAGAGCTTGTGTTATGGTAACCAGACAACTGATATACATACTTATATAATTTGTAAATACATACATATTATAGATAAATCACACCCAGACACAGAACAAACAATCATGCTCATCACACAAAGTTTGTCCTGGGTGGGAATCGAACCCACGACCTCCGGCTCAGCAGTCAGGGCCACTAACCACTAGACCAACAGGCCTAGTTGACAAAATTTGCGGCAGCAGACTGATAATGTTTTTTCTGATAGAAAACCATCAGAGAATCACTCCTCCTGCTTTGGATGGAGCTGAAGGGAGTATCAGGCTTGTACTGACTGAACACATGTTTCTTCTCTGGCCGGAGTTCCGGGGCCGCGGTATTATTTTCGAACAAACTCGCAACCCCGGCAGGCTTGTGAAATTCAAATTTACTTGCGTTTTGTCAATTTCATAAACAAGTAGGTTGTTTTGATAAGTTTAATTAAATTTAATAAACTTCTAAAATGCACATTAATACGGTCGTGAATCATAGTTAAATCAACATACAACATAATGCTGACCTGCAAATTACAAAAAACTTCGGCAAATTTGAATTTCGTGGGCTATCTCGGCGCCCAACCCTTAAGCCGGTACAGATTATAAAACACACAAATGAAACATTTTCAATGTGAGCTACCAGCTTATAGAACACTAGCTGGCGCCCGCGGCTTCACCCGCGTGATATCGAAAAAAAATCTACCTCTGTGCCAAATTTCATCAACATTCGTTTAGCCGTTTTGACGTGAAAGAGTAACAAACATCCATCCATCCATCCCTCCTTACAAACATTCGCATTTATAATATTAATATGGAACATGTTGCGTTACTCATAATCTGTTCTGTACACGGCTTTATATTCCTATGATCCATCTACACATTCTAAACCATCAAAACTTGTTCCAGATACTACCTGTCAACATTCAAAGACGCGCTCCGTCAGGTAGCCATAGACGTGATGACGGGCGAGTCGCGCACCATCCCCGACCAGCTGATCGTGCCGGACGGCGGCCGCTGCACCTCCGTCAAGGTTCTTATGTTCAATGTGCGTGCATGTGCAGCTTGTCTTACTTAGATACAACGTTTTAAGGTTCGCCAACCAATCATTGCTGTTTTTTTTGTTTATTGCCAATGTAGAGCATCTGAATGGTTTAGTAAGCATGAATAGAAGGGATTTTTGCTAGCTGTGCCCAGCGGTTTCACCCGCTGCGCGGCTCCTAAATACTGTAGTGATTACACTACTCTACAATAATTGTCGCGGGTGAAAGATAAAAATTAAGTAGATTATATCCAAAACTTGTGTGTACAGACTGAATACCACCGTGAATTTCATGCAATCCTAGTAGTTTTTTCTTAGGTTGGTTCTACCTAGAATTTGCATCTACAGACCTCTGTTGGAATTAATACCACCGTGACTTGATGCAAGCTTAGTAGTTTTATCATAAAAGTCAATCCGGCCAAGGAATCACGTTCTCTCGTACAAAAATGCCACCCAGTTTCACCCTCTTAGGAGTTGTGTTTTGAAAAATCCTGTCTTAGTATCTCCCGTGCTAAATTTGAAACTCCAAACACTTGTAGTTTCTGAAATTTCATGATAAGTGAGTCATTGATTTTGTTTTAAATATATAGATAGATAAGTGTGCCCAAGATTATAAAAGCAGGACTTGTCAAGTTCTTAATTTTCTCTCTGGCTTTCCAAGAAGCTTCATTATCATCATCGTGTAGTTAATTTTTGTAATTTTAAATAATTATGTATTTAATACTGGATCAAAACTGGGTAAGTACTAATGTGACTTTTTCAATTCATATGTACTTACTAAGTTTATCTTGGTCATCACAGACATCGTGAAGAAAACTGGATTTGTAAACCAGCTTGCTAACCCGTCTTGAGCAAGTATGATAATATAAGCTCGTGGCTTCTCTGCATGGGAACAGGTCTTAGCCCAGCAGCGAGACAGGGATTTTACGACACGGTTGGCGCAGTAGCTGAGAGATCGGCTGCTGCGTTGCATGTTGCGAGTTCGATCCCCGCACGGAACAAATATTTGTATGGCCTATAGATCGTTGTTTCGGGTCTGGCTGTTTGTGTATGTGGGCTTAAATACAGAACAAAATACAGGTGAAATTCCTAGTGTGGGGCAACGTTATTTTAAAAAAAGAAGAGAAAGTAATAGGCTGGTGTTATTATTTATTTTATATAAAGATTAGATGCTTTTGTGAATAAATAAATATCAGGCCAGAATCACCACTGCTGGGTATAGGGCTCCCTTTTCTTCTGGCACTCAGCCCGGTGCCGAACATCCTTAACCCGATGAATGTCGTTAAGTTCCTATGGGGGAACATAAGACACAATGGCACAATGCTTTTCTGAAGGCCTACCTCGCTAAAACTTTACTCATAATTAGTTCCATGATTGAATAATATCCATTTTAAATCCTTTTAAGAGGTAACTGTGGTATTTTTCTATCTAAAAAAAAATGGAATCATTTGAAAAACGTTTTTAAAAAACGTCCTTAAGAGTGTCAGACTTCTACTGACTAAAATCCACCCATGTTCCATCGTTTGCCCTTTATGTTCCGCCAACAACCCGCAACCCCGGCAGGCAATAGACCTGGCAGGCCACTCTGAAAAAAAAAACGCAAACTGTTTTTGTTGGGAACCCCTTAAGTTACGCTAGCTAATTTGTGCTTGTAGATATTTATGTGCAATTAAGGGTATGTGGTATAATAATAATAAATTTTCATCCAACAATCATCCTTATCGTATTTGTTACAGGACCAATCAGAGCCCGATACAGCGGCAATGGCTCAACACGTCAAGTCGTTAATAGATGACTGTAAGAAGCTGCTCGTTGATACAGAACCCGTGCTTGGGTCCTGGGGCCTGATCGATGCGGATCCCAAGTAAGTTGCTGGAGAAATTATATTATCCTAGCTGGCGCCCGCAGCTTCGCCCGCGTGATATCGAAAAAAATCGTATGTGTTATTCCAGACTATGATCTACCTCTGTGCCAAATTTCATCAAGATCTGTTCAGCCTTTTTGACGTGAAAGAGTAACAAACATCCATACATACATCCATCCATCCCTCATTACATAAATGAAATTATCACAATAAATTTATAAGACTATGTTAAATGCTTAATTTATAAATGCTTTATGGTGTGATAAGTTTGTAAACATACATTACTATGTACTTATAAAGGTGCTACTAGCCTGTAAAAGTGTTTGTTATTAATATTTGTGTTACTGTTATTTTAATATTTAAGGTCTACAGTTATGTATATTTTGTTATGTTAATTTTTTCTAAACTAACTAACACCACTAGACCCCTAGATCTCGTGTATAATATTTTCCTTTATTTTCAGTACCGGCGACCCACAAGAGACAGAAATGGACAGCGTCCTAGTGTTAACAAGCGACGCGTATTACGTAGCGGACTACGACGAGACGTCAGACCGTCTGCTGGGCGTACAGCGAGTATCGCTAGCTGACGTCACGCTCATAGAGCTGGGGCCCTTCGACGCTAACTGTACTACGGTGAGTTACAACATACACACTACCTGGCGCCGGTGACTTAGCCCGCGTCATGATCGAAAAAAAGTATCCAGGCTATATTCTACCTTTGTGCCAAATTTCATCAAGATTCGTTGAGCCGTTTTCACGTGAAAGAGTAACAAACATCCATACATCCATATTCACAAACATTAGCATTTATAATATAGGTAGGATTTTCGGATACAATTGAGCGGTGTATTGCTGCCAGATTGTGCAGAATTCATCATGACAGTCAGACAGGATATCAAAGTGATATTAGGGTTCTGATTTTGAGGAACAGAACCATAAACTAGATCTACGGGAATTATCATTTGGTATTAATTTGAACTCGATACTTCCACACATTTTCGAGATAAAGAGTCTTGACTGACAGACGGACAACATAGTGATCCTTTATGGGATCCGTTTTGCGGTGCGATCTCATGGTGGCATGGAGAGAGCGACTGTCGCAACCCCGTGCAGGGCACGCCACAATAGTGGCGGTAAGTCCCTTCTCTGAGGAGTGGCTGGAGAGGCGTCATGGCGTCCTCACCTACCGCCTGACGCAGGTCCTCACCGGACACGGGAAGTTTCGAGAGAAATAAGAAAATCAGTTTTCAGTTGGCGAAGTTATCGGTGAACCTACAAAAAAAAAATACGGTCGTACATAGAATCTTCTCCTTTTTTAAGTCGGTTCACAATGAGGATCCTCATTTTCAGTGATTCTTGTGTACAAAACTTAAATAGTAATTCGACATGGGGCGGTACATGGTCTTTTATCATCTACGTCACGTCAACTGAACTGCAAATGAAAGAAACGACGTCTTTTGCTCTGTTATAACAACGAAAAATAGCTCTGTTAGCACGATTTCGCATAGATCGTCAAAAGACTACCTTTTAATATACTTGTAACATAACTTTTTGTCTCCAGCTCTTCAGCGTGGGCCGCAAAAGTGGTACGGAACCCATCTACTGCATCCGTATCAACTACAGCCAGGGCGGCGAGGCAGGCTACTTCCACATGTTCCGTTCCACGTCGCTGCGCTTCTTCAACAACATGGCCGTCGTCATCAACACGCGTGACGAGATGATCGGTACACTCAAAAAGTTATTTATTCAAATTACTAGCTCATGCCCGTTACTGTAAACGATTGTATGTACTTAGCGGAGATGTGAATGTTGAGATGGATGTGTGGAGTAACAAGAATGAATAAAGTATGAAATGAGTATATTAGGGGAAGTTTAAAAGTTACGCCTATTACAGAAAAATTTAAAGGGAGCCGTTTGTCTTGGTATGGACATGTAATGAGGAGGGATGAAGGACATGTGACTGAAAGAGTGATGGATCTGAATGTTGATGGACGGAGAGCGAGAGGAAGGCCAAAAGAAAAGATGGATGGATTGTGTAAGGAATGATATGAAAGAGAAAGGAGTAAATGATGCTGTGACGTCTGATAGGGGAGAATGGAAGAAGAAAACATGTTGCGCCGACCCCAAATAGAATGGGACAAGGGTAGGAAAATGATGATGAATGATGATGATGCCCGTGCCCGCGTGAAATTCGGTAATGACATTCGGTGTCCCATGAGATTGTTCTAGCGGGATTAAAATTATCCTATTCATATTTCAAGGCTATTTGTGTGCCAAATAGCATAGCATTATTTTATTTTTTCGTCTTTTCTATAAAAACTTTAAATTGCACGACTTGCTACATCGTTTTCACATAATGCACTATCTCGTCATGAATGATGTAATCAAGTTTTTTCTAATAAATCAAACGCTTGAGACACAGATGAGAACTGACTTTATTCCAAATACACATACCGTATTATAGATGACGCTACTAGTTTATACTGTGATATTGTCGATACTAAAAAGACATAAAATAACACCCCCACTTATCGCAATATTCACCAAACTATTTTACACAAAATTATTTTATACTAACTATGCCAAGAAGCAACATAAATTTGTAATGTTTTGCTGAACATAAACTTTTCGTTAAGATGTCAGCCGGCATATCAGCTGTTGGCAAATACAGTACTTTAACAACTTTATCTTTTACTTGATTACGACAAAAATGATATTTGACATCAATATGTTTTGTACGTTTGTGAAAGACTGGGTTTGCACACAGCTTTTGTGCGCCCTGGTTATCATTGAATATGCTGATTGTGTATATCTCATTGGTTATTTCATATTGTAACCCCTTTAGATATAATGCTTCTCTACATGCCTCAGATAGACCAATATATTCTGATTCAGTGCTAGAGAGCGCTACACATTTCTGTTTTCTACATTCCCATGATATTACACTATCAGATAACAAAAAACACATTCCAGTATATGACCTCCTATCTACACAGTTGGAAGCCCAATCAGCATCCACATAACCTGTTATTTCTGAATTACCTTCTTTACAATATTTAATTCCATAACATTTAGTTCTTTTTAGATATTTTAAAACTCTCTTTGCATACTCCCAATGCTCCGTTGTGTGGCAATTATTAAATTGACTTAAAAAACTTATAGCGTAACTAATATCTGGCCTAGTTAAGACTGACAGATACATCAAACTACCAATTAGTTGTTGGTAGGGCACATGACTGTTTACGCCTACTTGACCTTTATTTACATTTAGTTTCACCTCCATTGGAGTATCCACAGTCTTACAATCACTTATATTAAATTTGTTCAAAAGTTGATCAATATAAGTTTCCTGACTCAAAGTTACATATCCCTTATCTTTATTGAAGGTTACATTCATTCCAAGACATTGTCTAACTTCACCTAAGTCCTTAATGCTAAACTTATTCGATAAAATCTGTTTCAAGTCCTTAGTTTCAACTTTATCATTGGAAAATATAAAGAAATCGTCGACATACACCGCTACAATAGTCTTACATTTGTTGATATTCTTTATATACATACATGGCTCTATTTTTGACCTTTTGTAACCATTATTGATCAAACAATCATCAACCTTTTTATTCCAAGCTCTAGCAGCCTGCTTAAGCCCATATATGGCCTTTTTTAGTTTCAATACTTTACAAACTGAACTACTACTACTATAACAGTCTGGCATTTTCATATAAATGATTTCCTCCAAATCACCATTCAAGAACGCAGTCTTTACATCTAAATGGTTAACATCTAAACCTAACTTGACAGACAATGCAAATAATAGTCTAAGAGTTGTGTGTCTCACTACAGGCGAAAATGTTTCTGTATAATCTATACCATATTTTTGGGTAAAGCCCTTAGCGACTAGACAAGCACGGTAACGCACGTTGTTTTCACTATCATACTTTTTTCGCAAAACCCACTTGCATTGTACTATAGTGCCATCTATTGGTACATCTACGAGTTCCCATGCACTATTTTTCTCGAACGACTGTAACTCATCTTGCACTGCCGCTAACCACTGTGCTTTCTCAGGACCTTCCAAGGCTTCTTGCAACGATATCTCACCCGTGACCATATTGTCATCTTCTATATAAGCACTTGCAAATCCATATCTGTCTGGCTGCTGCCTACGCCGAGGACCACTTGTTATATTGACATTGTTGAGTAATATGGAGTCTTCTCCGTCCGTTGTACCAGACTCAGAGCTATCTGATGTATCATTTTCACAAGGTACATACAGTTCACCGCTGTCATCTGTGTTCAAGCTCTCTGACTGTTCAGGTGAATCTTCCTGAAGTGTCAAATTTTCTTCCCCCACTGGAACCATGTTCACCTCATCTGAACAATTTTCCTGTACCTCCAGAACATTCTCTGTCTCTATCTTCTCCAATACTATAACATCTCGACTGGTAGTGATGACATTAGACTTCGGGTTGTAAATCCTGTACCCTTTGACTTCATTTGAATACCCAACAAGGATACATTTTTCAGACTTTCTGTCCCACTTTAATCTCTTCTCTTTCGGCACGTGCATCATAACTGTACTACCGAAAATTCGAATATGACTCACATCAGGCTTTCTGCCCGTCCAAATCTCAAAAGGAGTTTTATAATTTAATGATGTGGTCACAGTCCTGTTCTGTAAGTACACTGCAGTATGAGCAGCCTCAGCCCAAAACCTTTTCTCGAGACCTGCATCAAACAGTAGACACTTGGCTTTCTCAACGATAGTACGGTTGTATCGTTCTGAGAGACCATTCTGCTCTGGTGTGTATGGGTTCGTTTTGTGATGTACTATCCCATGCGACACCAAAAAATCATCAAACTTGCCGTTGCAGTATTCTGTCCCATTGTCACTTCTCAAGATCTTTATGCTGCGATTAAGTTGATTCTCAACTTCTGCTCTAAACTGTTGAAAGCATTTCAATGCCTCATCTTTCGTTTTCAAAAAATAAATATATGTCATTCGACTAAAATCATCTATGAACAACATAAAGTATCTAGAACCACCTAAAGATCTATTTTCCATTGGTCCACAGAGATCAGTGTGCACAATATGTAGTAATTCATTACTTCTGCTACCTTCTTTGGGAAAAGGTAAGCGGCTCTGCTTGCCCTCACAGCATCCAACACATGATGACATTGATATATCAGTCTTATTATCAAGTGTCAATCCCTGTACAGCATCTTGCATCTTATTCAAATACTGGCTGTTGACATGACCAAGACGTCGATGCCAAACTTCACTGGATACCATCACTGCAGCTGATGAACAATATTCAGGCATGTTTAGTTTATACACACCATTTAACAGACTTGCTGTAGCCACCAGTACTCCTGCTTGGTTGAAAATCTGACAACCATCATTCATAAAAGAAACTTTGTTTCCTTTTGATATAAGTTGACTAACAGACAACAGATTTGTAGTCAACTTCGGCACGCATAATACACCTTCTACTGTAATATCGTATTCACAGGCATGCGTCTTTGTCGTAATCTGCACATCTCCAGTACATAATACAAGTACTTTATCTTTGTTTGCCACGACAATTTCCTTGATCGTAAGATCTCGCGACACATTTGACAACCATTTTTCGTTGGCAGTAAGATGAACACTAGCCCCGGAGTCAATATACCAATCGCTTTTGCAAAATTCGCCATTCAGGAACACGGCGCTAAACGCATTACTGCTTGTACGTTCGTTTTTAGTTGGCTTCGACAAATTTTTGTCCAAAAACGTACACTGGTTGCGGTAATGTCCTGTTTGTTTACATTTGTAGCACGTTATGACTTTTGGTTTTGACTTTGACATCTGGTTGTTATTTTTGGTCTCATAGCTACCATTATTCCGGTTCTTCTTAAAACTCCCAAACGCGCCACTGGAACTGAAAGCGCTATTGTCGCCGTTTCCGCTTTCTTCCATGTCCATCAATTTGGTTTTAATGGCGTCTGCTGTCAATGGTATGCCACAATGTTCAATCGCCATTATCATAGGGGAATATTTTTCTGTTAATCCCGCTAACAAAAGCGATGCGACCCACTCATCATTGATATTAAAACCCGTACCACTCAATTTTTGGCTTGTTTCGATGATTTGTGTCACGTACGAAGTCATTGAAACACTATTTTCGAGTCGAATGGAAATCAAACTCCTCAGTAAACTGATTCTCCTCGTGAATCCTGAGTCATCAAATAGGTTCTTCAATTTCTTCCACAGCTCATGGGTCGTTTGTACACTTTTTATGTGCACATACAGCGACGAATCTATTGTCAGAATTAGTTTGGCTCTGGTTTTCGCGTCACCTGCTGCTCCTATTTCTGCTGGTACAGTCTCCGACTTGATGCAATCAGACATTCCCTCCAGAACTAAGAAATTCTCAGCCGCGAAAGCCCACTCACTGTAGTTCTCTCGCCCTTTCAATTTAGGCACACTGACAAGGTAGTTCGTCGTCATTTTCACAGTCACAGCGTTAATTACAGTTTATCTCAATCTGCAAAATCTATTTCCACTAGGAATATCCAAGAAAATTGCGAGAAAAACTAAAAAAATCTGGGCGCATAACCTCTAATAAATCAAACGCTTGAGACACAGATGAGAACTGACTTTATTCCAAATACAAACATACAGTATTACATACCGTATTATAGATGACGCTACTAGTTTATACTGTGATATTGTCGATACTAAAAAGACATAAAATAACATTTTTGTAACAATATCCAGATTTAAAATAGTGTCAATGGAGTCTAATCTGCGCTTTGAAATGGCAACTACAATACTTCCAAAGTTATTATGCCTTGTGACTGGGACTGTCTTTTCATCCATAAAACATTTGCTTTTTTAAAGATAGAGACATTCACGTCCCAAATTTGTATGGAACCCACAGTGCGCGAGTCCAACTCGCACTTGGCAGGATTTTTTTTTTAATTTTATAGTTGTTATGTTATTTATCCCGTATGTAAACAGTACGACATTATCACACTTTAACCAATTTTTTTATCGAAAATATTAATGTAGGAATTGTTTGAAGTCATAAATATTTGTATTTTTTTTTTCAGAATCTTTACACGCAATCTGCGAATCGTTGATGGTGGCGCGTGATGTTGCCAAGTTGCCGCCGATACCTTTTACTGATGGAGGCAAATTGGAAAAGAAGAAATCAAAGGTAAGTTTGGCCGCGTCGACGGTGCGTCCGTGTTCCTCGCGCGCCTCAAAGAGATGTCAGCAAAGCAGTGCCTGCCTGCCATGGACAGTTGGACACCGCCTGCCAGGGTGAAACGTTGTTCGAAAGAGATACCGCGCAAAATAAAGCATAAAGGGCAAAATTTGGCCTACAGATAGTTGTTCCGGGTCTGGCTTTTTGTGTATATGAGTTTAAATGTTTGTAAACGCACCCACGATACAGGAGAAATTCCTAGTGTAGAGCAACGTTTTAAAAAAAAAACAATATAGTGGACAATTTTTATATCAGTATCAAATAAAAGGGTTTGCTAATAAAAATACTAGAAAAGCGTCCTTGTCCCGGAAAAACGTTGAACTGAGCACGGACTGTTATTTGTAGATCTCTGACAGTTGTTACAGGTAGTTAGTGGCCCGAGAGTCTGACAACCAGTCTTACCAAGGGCTATCATATTACCCAGTACTAACTGGGTTGTGGAGGTCAGATAGGCAGTCGCTCCATGTAAAATACTAGTATTCAGTTGCATCCAGTTAGTATGGAAACCGACCCCAACATAGTTGGGAAAAGGCTTGGTATTACATAAAATGACGCCGATGTATCCTTCAAAGAGGTATTCAGAGGCCGGGGTTGCGGGTTGTGCGAAAGAGATACCGCGGCCCCGGAACATAAAAGGCAATAGAAGGAACATGAGTGGGTAAGTCAGTACAAGTTTGACACCCCCCTGCTCCGCCCTGAGCGGGGGAAGTTATTTAATAATTTCCTATCCGCAAAAAAGGAATATACACATAATTATAATTGAATGTTGGTTTATTTTGACTACTAGGTACACCCAGGTCAAGCGGGCAGTGCCCGGTCGTCCCTGTACTTGGATCTATCTCGACTGCCTACCCTCACACGAAACGTGAGCGAAACGCAACTTGTAGCCGACATCCGGAGTGTTGGTAAGTTGATCATAATTGTTTTATACAGATTTTATATATGAACATGACCTGTCGAGACACGAGGAAGTCAATACACAAACTGTAAATAGACCTTTCACGAAGCTGTCAACCATGCATTTGGATATTTCCTGTATAAAGTCTGGATCATCAAACCAGACAGTTGTGTTGAAAGAAAAAAAAAATGCGTTTATTCAGCAGCAGGTGTATTTTTTTTGTTTTTAATAAAAAAACAAAAAAAAACAACCCACCCGTGTTGGGTTTTAGTCAGTACAAGTCTGACATTCCCCTCCGCTCAGGTCGGAGCGGGGGAAGTTATTTGATGATTTCCTATCCGCAAAAAAAGGCCAATTTAATTAAATAGAAGAATGACCGTATGATTGTCCTCCATTCCTGTCTGCTTCCAACCTATCCGTACCATTTCCTTTCCTATCTTACCAGACGGTTGTCCGCCGCCGAAGAGGACAACTCCAAAGGGAATATTAAAACGAATGTCTCAGCCGACCATACTACATCGCAACGTGGTAGCATCTACAAGTGAACGAATGCACAGTACATCGCAGACCGTTAGTTACTCTCTTTAGATTATTTAGTCATACCCTTATGTTAGCGCATTGAGACATGTGTTTTGAAAGTTGGCAACATCGCAAATAACTGTCAAATGTTTCGCTGTTTTTTTGTGGTATTAAAAATGTTGTCTAAAAAAAATACTATTAACACATATGTGTTGACAGTTGCAAAACGGCTATTAATCTAATCAGTGAAAATATACGACTGCTATTTGTAATGTAGAAAACTTTCCGAATGCAGCCTCTAAAACCGATGGTCCCGACTGTCATTCTTTGACAGCCGTTACGAGGGTAGTCACAGGCCTGAAACTCTGATTACCAGTCTTGACAAGTGCCTAGTATCCAGCTGGTTGTAGAGGCCAGACAAGCAATTATTGCTCTGCTCTCAGATGCACTTGGTTTAAACTGGAAGTCGAGGCCTACCCCACGTACAGATTCCGGCACGGTTCTTGAGCGCTGACCTTCACCTGCGCAAAAGTTTTGCGTCCCTTTGGTGGTATGAAGTGAGGCGCGGGGGCGGGGATAGTGCAGTGATTGGCCCGTAGCGCATCGCGTCATAGACGTCACTCGGGATTCGTTCTTTTCCTGCTGCATGTACCTCACGACGACGAGTACAATTCCGGCCAATTTAATAGACAACATTTTTAAATTATGATATTCAAATATTTTATGAGATTTTTTATTAACTATACCTTTGGAATTATAATCAAAGGTGATATTTATCGGAAGCGAAACGGGGAAAAAATTATGTCAGTTTGTAACTATAGCAAAACTATTTTTCATTCAATTATTTTATTTGTATCGAAATGTACTTACTATATTTAATAAAGTTTTTATCTACAACAAATAAAATTCGAAGTCAAAAATGCTAACAAAAAAAAGTACGTAGTGGTTTTTAGTAATTTTTGACAAACTACAAGAACTAAGTTATAATTTTAAATTAGAAACACTTGTTAATTACCTGCTTCTTTGATCTCAATTTTATTTAATGAATCATTATTTAATCATTCTTTCAACGATAGAACCAGTAAGAAATTACGTAGGTAAAAAAATAAATAATCAACAGGCGTGCGTTTTATTTGCCATATGTGTACGATGCGCAAAGCGATCCCCACTCTTCCTCCGAACGCTCAAGATCCGTGCCGGTATCTGTACCTACAACGCCATCTAACGTGAAAAATATAAATAGCCTGACAAATATATAAAATAAAACAAGAAACAAGTAAATCAGAGTCATTTCCATGTGGTTTTCATGTGTCGTAGGATTATCGAAAAAAACGGCTCTTTGCGAAAATCCTAGGACCATTGCAAAAACCTGGATCTAAGAAAATTTTCCGTAATCAACCGAGCTATCTACAAAATCCGGCTTATTATAGGTAAGTCGCGAACAACCGCTCACGTTAAGGGAAAAAAAACAACCTGTTCATCCATCTTAAACACCATTATTCCCTAAAGTTTCTGTCAAAGACCAATATAGATAGATACTTCGTAACTTTTAACCCTAAAAAATGGACCTTTGCGGTACACTTGCTGAAAATTACACGGCGTAAAGATACAAAATGTATTGCAGGCGTAGTCACGCCAGACATTCCGTCTCGTAATTTCGGAAGATCTGTCTTCACTTAAGATAAAAATAATAATCTCGTTCTAGGATCCAAAGCCCTGACCAACATGACGGAACAATTCAGTAAGTTGAACAAACTGAGTCACTCTCTAAACGCGCGCGCTCGACCTAGTCTACAGCTGAAATTTGACCAGAGCGCTTCTCGCACCAAGAAGATCTTCACCCTTGGACAAAATAAGGACAACAAGAAGAAAGGCAGCCTGTCCGACGGGATGAGCTCCGACTACTCTTCAGATGACGAAAATAGAACTAACATCTTCGAACCGACTCTGGACAACTTTGAAAACACCCAACATTACTTAGGCAAGCCCGGACAGAAAAGCGAGGCTGAAAATGACTGCGACCTCATTCAGAATCCTTTGTATTCCTCCAAGATTGAACCACATGATACGCAGGTTTTCATTCCGTCTGAAATTGTGACGAACATCGACAAGCAAACTTCGAAAACGCCAAGTAACGTTAACAAGATCAATCCGTTTAACATAGATTTGTCGAAGACTCCAGAAATTCAGGTGGACGGTGCTTTCGCAAAGCCAGCGCCTCCTAACTCCTTAGTGTTGACTCAGAAGCTCTCACATAGTTCTAACGAGTTGAACTTCGACGATAGCCAATCGGAGGGGGTTAATTTCCATGTGCGTTCGAACTCTCAGCATGAAATCACGCTGAATATAGCGCAGTCGCACAGTGAGTCGGCTATAAGGCAGTTTAAGAACATGGCTAGTCCCGTTGGAAGCGCTACTAAGGACATGGTACTCTCGCCCCTGACTAAGTTGGCTAAGGGAGTTCAGAATCTTGGAGCTAATTTGGATCCGAGGAAGATTAAGGTGAGATAACATTCGAGTAACTATTTTGACTAAAAAATATCAAATCATCTCAGATATACGTAAATAAATAATAATGCTCAGACGTTAATCAATAGTTCGTATCGTTAAGCTTTTGCCAAAGATAATAATTATTATAAAGTTGCACATCGGTAGTAATTAGAGTTAGGTTTATAAAAAAAATGATATATTACAAAATGTGTGTACTTCCGCAGACACTGAGTATGATAGATAGATTTCCGCTGACGTTTACATGTAACTGTAGAATGGATTTGAAGAGACCACATACACATTCATAATGTTTTTCTTATTTTTTACTAGGCCGCACCCGCTGTAAAGCAAGTAAGTGAACAACAATACGAAGATCACAGGAAACTGCAAGAAAAATGGCGCGGCTGCAACACAAGACTCGTCGCGCTCTAATAGCAGTGTTGCCAACACCAACCCAGTGTTACCAGGTGAAAAAATATTCCGTTGTTTTGTCCAAGGAAGCCGCATACAGTGATATATTTTCTTTAATTTATTTTATAATTTTGTGTGCACAATTTCGTATTTTTAATCGCGTAGACCTAGTCTGCATTGTACAGTTGGAGTTTTAGTCTCGTATTATGTGTGTGTAACCATGCAGTATTTAGTAAACTAATTGAAGGTAGTTTACGATGTTTAATGATACGAATAGTTTGCAGGGTTGAAACGTACGGTCCTTTAGTGTTAGGAAGTTTGTAAGACAGTTTATTATTAAACCATCTTGCAATTTAGAGGGAATGACTTGCAGAAACGGACATAAATTCACGATGTGTTGATTTGTGTATTGTGTCTTTAGTTGCATCAAATAAATGATCTACTTGGTGCATTCAAAAGCGCATTTTCCGTCAAGTGCCGCTGATATGTATCAGTACATGATAGAAGTTGTATTCAAGAATAAGTTATCAGCATATAACGATCACACCAATGGGACACGCTAAAGGGAGTATTCCGTGGTCCAACACGCAGCCACAGTATATTCTTTTGAGTTAAGGAAAACTCACAATATCTTTGTCATGTTTTGTCTGTTCAAGTAGTTTTGATTCAGGCCCCGAAAGAGATGAAAATCAATTTTAAACTTACCACGGTTTGTTTTTTTTTATTTAGAAATGCCTCACTGTCCGCAGTACTTCTATTCTAAACTTTAGTTTTAACGTTAAACTTTAGTTTGCGCCCCACCCAGTTTACTATTAGTTTCTTGCTGAACTCGCCTGCAGATAAACCCTCTGGGCGCCATCAGCAAGCTATTCCCTCTAAATTGTACCTCAGAAATCTCTTCACAAAAAAAAACTTACAAAAATTCTTCAAGCTCAAGCAAATATGCTTTGATATCCTCAATGTTTATGTACCCTGCTGGGTTTACGGGTTGTACGATAGAGTTACCGCGGCCCCGAAACACAAAGGGACAAAGAAGGAACATGCGAACAGAGCGGGTAGAAGATGTATGACAAAAACCCATCCAAAAAAATTATATTCTAATATGATTTATATTCTCGTTGTTTTCCATGACTTTTACACGTACAGAACTAGTATAAAAGATGCACAATGAACTCTTGTAACAGTATTGTTTGAATCTTGCTTCAGTGTAAGAAAGAGACGGAGCTAGACGTCGTCTTTAGCTCTTTCTCTTTCTCACGCTGCATACTGTTATAAAAGTTATGGTGCGGGCCCAGGCTTCGTAAACATGTTAAAGTTTTTGACAACTTATTGCTATAAACTATCAGCTACAATGACTAACTATTTTCTTATAGGTATTCTATCGCATATATAGCCATTTCCTGAAAAATGAGTTTCTATTTTATTACGAATTCCGAATAATATATTCATAAATAAAAGACATCCTGTATAGTGCACGTTAGTTTCCTATTGTATTAAATTGTTATACTTTATTGCACACATATTAAAGAATAAACACAAAAAATGCTATAATAAAGCTCATTATCATCACCTAAAACTTTTTCAGGGAAATGCGAAAATGGTTGCCATAAATGCTTTGATGTTAACCATAGAGCATTAGAAAGTTAAAACTAGCTCAAAAAAAGTAAAAATATTAGCGCGAAATGTCTATTATAAAAGCTGTACTGATTAGAGATTTTAACAAAATTTTATAGCTGATAGTTTTGTAGAACAACATATAAATAGTTTGAACTAAAAGTTAATAATAAATGCGAATATTGATAACTGCGCTGTTTCTCTACTTTTATAAAATTGACATTCCTTTATAAATAATATTAGTAAAATATTACTTAAGGCCTCATTTAGGTAAAATAGGTATCGAGACTAAAAGTTAACTAAACATTGTAATTAAATATTCATATAGCATTCAATTAATGTATTTTTAGATAATTAATAATGTTAATTCACGTACTTTTAATTTCTCGACACACAAGTGTTTCTTCAATTGGTCTTTATCTCAAAGAGACGCTCTGAAATTACCAGCCAGTGTTTTTGATATAATAAAAAAACAGAGTACAAGAACACTGAAAGTCAATACTTGGACTGCTACCAACATATGACTGGGGCTCAACAATATCGTAATATTTGTGATATTTTGTCTTCAAAAAAGAGGTTTAATGTTTTTTTTGAAGGTATTTATTATGGCTAGTGAAAAATGATGAATAATGGGTATAAAAACATCCCTAAATTTTGTTTTTTTTTTTGTTCTGCGCCACACCTGGAAACCTTCTAGTTACGCAGATATTGGGGGTCTAAATTCCAACATTTCAAGAGTTTACTTTAACTTTACGTTAAGTACCTCTATGGTCCCTACACTATTCAATGCGTCCATCAACAAAAAAGTTTCGAGTCCTATCTAAAAAGTTAGCAATCTATTTTGCGTGTAGCAAGTTTGATATAGGTATAGCATGTTTGGTGGAGGGTCCATTTACAACTTGTATGTAAATCGAGGTCCTATTATTCCTAAATAATCCTTAATTATTGAGAAAAAAGCCCTGCTCGGCCTGCTCCAGTCCTACGTTGGAAACATCTCGAATAAATTGACAATTTGTACCAAATACTTTGAACTTAGAATATGTAGTCGTATTTATTAAAAATCCACTCGTGCGATTATATTAGTGAGATTCAGTATTATGTATTTAAATCAATTAGTGCGTAATGTAATTGATTAGTTGTAAAAAGCTGATTAAATCGCCAAGTTACTTCAAATCTAAGTCTGTTTTCAGATGTCAAAACTTTGTCATGAACATGTTGTTACTATTTGTTCTGTGGACAAACCTTTTTACACCGACTTAAAAAAAAATTAGGTTATGTCCATATCAAACCAACAATAAATTTTCTGATCCGATACAAACACCATTGCGTCAGAAGTTAAAGCTACAGTGATTTAAATTAAGAAATGGATTGAATATAAAACAGTACCACCTGAAAACAGGCTTAAATATATATATTTTTTAATCTCCATGTATAAACTGCCAGTAAAATAATATCTAATAAAAAACAGCAAATAGGCTTGTAATATATTATAATTATCTAAATAGTAAATTTCACAAAAACTTGTGTTGTAACATACTTATAACTGTTATTATTGCACCAACTTATTAGAAAAAATGTTAATAATATATTTCGAATAGTCAATAATGTATTGTTAAATTAAGATCAGCATAGATTTAGTTGTTTTTCGAGGAATTGTTAATACAATAATTTATTGATGTCCAAACTTATTAGGTAAATGGCATCTCAATATGATCTTTAAAAAAACCGGCCAAGAGCGTGTCGGGCCACGCTCAGTGTAGGGTTCCGTAGTTTCCCGTCCGTCACAATATACCGGACAAATCAAAATCAAACCTCGACGACTAATTAGATTAAGCACTCATAAATAAAATTAAATAAAAGTGCAACTTACTTTACCACGGTAGGTCATGAAAGCACGGAAAATCTTAACATCGACTTTTAAAAAAATGACGTCATTACGCAACGCCATCTATCGAACCATTTATGAACTGGTTTTGACCTTAACATTTTGATGGTGTTAAAAATGAATTTTAGTTTTGTTCTAAATTGCCTTAGCATGTTCTTGATAGAAGTTTTATGTAGTTATAAAGATACCGCCAATACCAAGGAGAGACCCACCGAACAATTCGGTAATACCCGATCCAATGTAATAAGTACCTACAGCGCCATCTCTCGGGGAATTGGGTTACTAATTAATACAAAGACGTTTAAGAAGTTTTCGCTGGTAATTTTGGATTGCGAGAACCGATTTCAATAATTCTTTTTTTGTTTGAAAAAAGATACGTTCAGGATAATAAAATATGTAAACGAAGTTAAAAAAATGCTTGCATATACGATTATACTACAAACTTAGTCCAGAAATTATTTTGTACAACTTTTTGTCTTTTTTGTACAAAAACTGTTGTGTCAATCAAGTTCAAAATAATTTTCCTAGAAAGTCCTTATAAAGTTCTACTTTTCAGATTTTTTTCATATTTTCGAAACATATGGTTTAAAAGTTAGAGGGGGGGGACACATTGTTTTTTACTTTTGGAGCGATTATTTCCGAAATTATTGACATTATCAAAAAATTATTTTAGTAAACCCCTATTCATTTTTAAATACCTTTCCAACAATATATCACACGTTAGGGTTGAAATTTAAAAAAAAATCACTTCCCACTTTACATATAGGGTGGCTACCCTAATAAAACATTTTTTTCCAATTTTTATTTTACCACTTTGTCGGCGTGATTGATATACATATTGGTACCAAATTTCAGCTTTCTAGTGCTAACGGTCACAGAGATTAAGCGAGGACGGACGGACGGACGGACGGACAGACAGACATGGCGAAACTATAAGGGTTCCTAGTTGACTACGGAACCCTAAAAAGGATGGTATTTAAAAGTACTTCAATTTATTCCCATTTCATTTACCTAATTTTGCGTGTTCCACCAAATATACTGAATGTGAACCAAAATATGTTAATTAAAATATGTCATAACGAGCATCAGCGCACTACATTATAAAAGTGTTATACCTATCTTTATCCATTTTCTATGCAAGTCGTTACTGGCGTAGGGGGTCACAGTTTTAACCTAACCTAACCTACGCATTTTTTTAACATTCAGGAAAGAATTTTTGGTGCACGATCAGTATTTTTGGTGAACACAAAAATATTATCCTTTAAAAAATGCTTAGTTCTCGATACAAAAAAAGTTACAAAACATTCAAAGTTAACTCAAATTCCTTGTTACTATAAACGGAAAAGTGAGAATAAAATAGTATTTTAGTAATTCCATTTAGTATTTAGAGTTTTAGTAGAAATATAATAGTTAATTTTAGTGTGTTTGTCATGATGCGGTGTTAGTTTATTAGTTTGAATGTTAAACGTATGTGTTGCAAATATCTCAGAAGACAGCTTAAAACTACATAATGTATAAGATCATCGAATTTATTCGCTTTAAATTCGGATAGCGGATGCTTTTGAGTAAATCTCAAATATATTTGAAATAATTACAATTAAAGCACTTGGGCTTCCTTTACAGTATGCATGCAAGTAACGAACATAATCCGACTGGTGATGTACCTACCACGCAAAAACTGTCTGTTATTAAAAATATAAACATTTCCGGGACTACTGTTGCATGGGCATTTCAAAAATGTGCATGTAATGTAGTAGTATGGGATTTGCTACACTCCTTTTCGTACGCTTGGACAACTTTTTGTAATATTGTGATCACCACAATATATTCTTAGAACATGCAAACTGCTTATAGCGGGTTCTTAAGCCGTTTTATTAGCAAATTGTCTTGGATTTGCGACCGCAACATTTATGTATGACATTTCTGATTATAATTCTGTAAATATACATTTTTACGGTCACAAATCACGGGCTATACTGATGCTTATCTTAACCTAAAATGCTATGTTCGTATGTACATAAAGTAACTCCATCAAAGTTATGAAGTGGCTCTGGTCGTCACAATCCGTCGAGGGCAAGTTTTGCCGCGTATTGTGAGATCTAAGTAATGTGTCGAGTGTTAGCGGCGTAGGATTTTATATTAGCTTTTTAATCGACGACGTAGTAAACCGTTGCTTATGATAAAAAGAAAAAAAATGCCTTGACACTGCATTGTGGTTTTCTTTCTAAATAAAGCTGGGATCATACATCATTCAGCTGTTGTTTCGGTTAGCGCCAGGGCAGCTCGCAATATTCAAATTTCCTTAGGATTTTTTTGAAATTAGGTACCTGCCAAATCAATATCAGGGTGGATGTTGAACAAAATATGATTTGCGAGCGTTACACGTATGCTTTTTCATGAAATTGACAATAAAATTGTCCCTGGCGCTTCCACCATTTTATTTTTTATTTTTATGACGTATGATTTCAGCATTATGCCAAAGTATGTGGATCATAATACAGTGATAAAGTAATGACGTAAGTCTTGTGCTGACTTTGTAAAGCTTTTTGACGACTTATCTTTTGTTAAACAATTTATGGTTGCTATCATCATTATTACCGTGATTTCTCGGTAAAAAATATGTGTTAGAATATTCGATTTATTTAAATCGAAATGTTCTTGTAGCACTGTATATCTATCGCTAGTTCTAAAGTTAATAAAAAAATATGATCGCTTCATTTAAACAAATAAATAGTACAAACATATTTTCCGGATTTTCTCACTTTTGTGACCAAATAAGCTTAATGACTGATAGTGAAACATGTTTACAAAATAATGTAAATGGCTGGTAGTGAATGGAAGCATCTAGAATGTTATTGTCTTACAACAGTGTTTGGGCTTTAGAGTACTTCATTTTGAACATGTAATGCTTTTATATGGCAATATAAACACGTTATCTTCCATAGTACAAGACAGCTAAGCAGATAAAAAAAAAACTATATTTACCTAGTTACTAAGCGCGCCACACATTAATAGTTTTACAAAAGCCGTTATAGTGCTCTTGGATTTATAGATAAACTCTGCCCTGGAATGTTATGGTGTGTTGCCTTACAAACGATGGGTCACTTAATATCATGTCCTGTTGTTTACACATCACAGGAGCTTATGGATGCTACTGAAGGCGCTAAACTGTGGCTGAATTTAGATTGTCATCGACACGCTAAGACGAAGTGCTGCATAGTACGATTGGCGCGTGGCCATAGCGAGAACTAACGGCGCCATCTTGTTTTGTCAATACAGCTTCCACTGACAATTTCACAAACGTTCACCAACAGCGCCCGCTTGACAATGTCAATCAGACGCCAAAAGAACTATGCTGCACGATTTATATCGATGTTAAAAGTGAATATTTAGATGACTACTTAGAAAGTATTTTGGTGTGAAGAAATCGTAATAGGATTGTTGAAAATATTTATTTAATTTAAACTGTAAGGTCGGGTTCTGCCGAGGAGCCGATGACGTCACTCGCACGAAGGGAAACACCGGTGAAGTTTCAGTAGTGTTTATTTCAGCAAAGTTTATAAGTAGTTCACAAATCACAATAAACGATAATAATTATTTTTGGATGTATATATAGGTACGGTTCTCACGACCAAGTCCTGGGACGAAGGTCGAGGAATGGTTCCTCTATCCAAAAATATTCCTGGAGGAATTTTTAGTACTTGTAACAACTAGCAGCGGTGTCTGTCGCGACCCTTCCAAGTAGGATGAGATCCGCCAGTGCGCCAACTGAGTAGCTGTCTTAGGAAATTTACTGGTCAAGCGAGGGTCATTCAGTGACGGAGGATCTTAACACCGCGATTCAGAAATACGCGTCATAGGGACAGCGCCATCTAGTATTAAGCGGTCGAACTTTTACGGACAACTTGATCAATGAACTTCGGTTTGCTTACGAATCTAATAGATGGTAGGATCTATACATAATAAATAATGTTTAACTAAACGTTTGTTACAATCTCCCCCTCAGTCCTCAAAGACGTCTCGGCGTGAAGGACTGGATAATAGGGCGTTAAGATTTCTTTGGACGTCCACGTCCTCGTTTGCCGCTAGGTAAAGGCTTATCGGCAACAATCTTCTTTCTGGGACGTCCTCTTCTTCGAAGGGGTTGGATAGGCTCTGGCACTGGAGTGTGAGAGTCCATCTTGTATGGGGTTAAAGCGGATGCATGATAAAGTCCAATTGAGGTTTCTGGATCAGCTGGAGTAGCCAGCTTAAAAGATGCGGGTCCATGTTTCTCTTTAATTATATATGGCCCGTCTCTACGAGGTGCAAATTTTGCTGTTATACCCTGGGCTGCTTTACTAATAGGATGCAGGTTAACAAGTACCATGTCTCCTGATTGGTACAGTGGAAGTTTCCTTCTAAGTTTATCAACATACGTTTTCCGAGTTTCTTCCTTCATTTCTTGTACTTCTCTGGCTTTCAGGAGAGTCTCTGCCAACTGAATGAGAGACGGGGTGATCTCCGGTATTAAGTTTTCAGAGATCATTATGTTTTTGAAATCGACTTCATTATCCCGCGGGGACCGTAGTTCTCTTCCGAACGTTAGGTAGGCAGGAGTTCTATCTGTAGTAGAACAATGAGCGCTATTCATTGCGAATCGTATGACCGGTAATAACTCAGACCATTGGTTATGTTCTCCTCCCTGCACCAATATGGCCAGCTGTGTCTTTAAGTCTCGGTTTCGGCGTTCCACAGGATTAGATTCCGGATGATATAACGGCGTAAACTGATGTTTTATGTTCAGGCTGTACGTAACCTGTTGCATTACAGCGCTCACAAATTGAGTTCCATTATCACTTATTAAACGCCTAGGTATTCCATATCTTAGGAACACCTCGTTGATGAGAGTCACCGCGCAGTTTTCTGCGGTCGCAGAGGATAGGGCGAATAGCTCTACCCATCGTGAAGCCACGTCTTCCACAATCAATATCCAAGCCTTGCCATCTTCAGTGGATGGAAGAGGTCCAAACAAATCAAATGATACCACTTCAAATCGTTGACTCATAGAAGTGGTTTGAAGGAGCCCCGCCGGTTTTTGATTAGAAGGCTTATATCGTTGGCATTCTAAACAGTTCTTTACATAACTTGCAATGTAACTACGCATTCCACTCCAGTAGTATCTATTAGCAATCTTCTTGAATGTTCTCTCAGCACCGTAATGCCCTGCCAAGGGGTCGTCATGGTAAGCACTGAGAACATTTTGCCACTCATGACAAGGTACTACAAGTTGAGCATCATCCACTTCCGTGTCAGGATGTAGACGGTATAACATACCATTATTCATCAGGTAACCTTTGTTACTCCAATAGACGGCTTCCTCGTTGCCGTTTGCTTCTTCTAAGGCGTCTATTATTTTCTTGACTTTGTTATCCTTTATTTGTTCTTCTCGAATTTCTTTGCTACTTCTTGTAGGCATATCTATTTCTACTGCAGATAAAGTACAAGCGGAAGAATCCTCACAACTTGGTGGTCGAGATAACGCGTCAGCCACGGTATTTAATTTTCCAGGCTGATAGTTGATATCAAGATTGTAGGTTTGAAGTTGTAGTGCCCACCGGGCTAGACGACCTGTAGGGGATTTTAAATTCATCAACCACTTCAGGGCTTGATGGTCCGTCACTACAGTCACGGGTGAACCATCGATGTAAGCTCGGAACTTGTTCAATGCCCACACAACGGCTAAAGCTTCGCGCTCAGTAGTGGAATAGTTTCTTTCTGCAGATGTGAGCAACCTACTCGCATATTCTACTGGGTGTTCTTCGTCCTTCTCCCCCTGGACGAGAACAGCTCCAATTGCGTAACTGCTCGCATCAGTTTTTATAATATATGGTTTTGTTTCATCTGCCTGTCGCAATACAGGGGCGGTAGTCAAACAATTTTTCAGTGTAGAATAGGCATCTTCCTGCTCCTTTTCCCATATCCAAGGAGCCAGTTTCTTTGTTAATTTGGTGAGAGGCTGTGCTATGGCAGAAAAGTTTGGTATAAATCGACGATACCATGAGCACATTTGGAGAAACGAGATGAGTTGCAGAAGATTTTTAGGAGTCGGTCTCGCCAGGATTGCTTCGGTTTTACTTGGGTCAGTTTTCAGTCCGTCAGGTGTGATGATGTGTCCCAGGTACTTGATCGATGAACAGAAGAATCTACACTTGTCTTTGTTCACTGTAATGTTGTATTCTCTCATTCGTTGTAATACATCTCTTAGGTCGGAGAGATGGCTTTCAAACGTAGTGGAAAAGAGCAGCAGATCGTCGAGATAAGCCAACATGTTAACGTGTTCTAACGTAACTCGCATTCTATCAACCAATCTCTGAAAGGTTGCCGGTGCGTTGCGTAGTCCGAAAGGCATCCTTTTGAATTTATACAGGCCAAACGGTGTTATGAATGCGGTTTTTTCTTCATCTTCTTTTCTTAGTTTAATTTGCCAATATCCTGACTTGAGGTCCAACGACGTCATGAAAGTGGTGGGCTTCGCAGCGTGGAGTAAGTCATCTATTCGAGGAATAGGGTACGTATCGGGTATTGTTATAGCATTTAGTCGTCGATAGTCTACGCATACCCGAATATCTCCATTCGGCTTTGGTACCATTACGACTGGTGATGCCCAAGGGGAAGAGCAAGGCTCAATTATTTCTTTCTTGAGCATGTCTTCTAATTCCCTTTTTAGAATGTCCTTCTTAGTCGGTGATAATCGGTAAGGGGGTACCGATATTGGAACGTCGCTCTTGGTAACAATACAGTGTTCTCCAAGTAGGGATGGTTGGTTATTACCAGTGAAAACATCCTGGTACTCAACTAATAATTTATTTAATTCGATATCGAAACATCCTATTTCAAAATTGGGAATATAGGTAAACAGTTGTTCAGAGTGGGGAGAAAGTTGAATGTCCGCTTCTTTTATGTTTTCTTCGGCATCCCTCATCATATATTCGGCGAACGCCGGGTGGTATCCGTCGAATATCTTTCGCGTTCGCTTTGGTGGCGAAAGCTCCAGGGGTAACAACTTATAGCCGGCGCTGTCAGGCAAGTTAGCTTCTTGTGACGCTGACGCGGCTGTATCGGCGACATTCGGCAAAGTAGTCAGATCTACGGAACTACTCTCGAAGTGTACGAAATCTTCTTCGAACATTTCAAATGTGCAGTCACTGTCCGGATATTGCCATGTGTATTGTCCGAGATCCAAGAGCAGTTTTGCTTGCTGTAGAAAGGCGATCCCCAACAGGGTACGGTTGTCTCTTGCTTCAGGGAGCACGATGAACCGGGTGAGAAATGTCCGTCCTTCCAGTTTCACAGCGGCTGTGGTAGACAATACGCGTTGTCTTTTCCCAACGCCGTCGGCCAAGGTGACACGAACCATTTCTTCTTCAAACTTGCTGCCTTTTTTCACGAGTTGTTGGTATAGTTGATAAGAGGCAACACTAGCTTTTGCACATGTGTCTATGTATGCGGCGCCCCTTATCTCATCAACCTCAATAAATACAATAGGCCTCATCTTTACATCGTATTGTAGGTTAATTGGACAGAAACTTATGCCAGCCACTTCGGTTTTGGCGGACTCCCGCTTCTTCGTGGAACACGTTGGGCAACTGGTCCGTACCACACCTGGTGTACCGCATCCATAGCATGCTACTCTAGGTGTCGATGGTGACGGTGCCTGGGTACCTTTTATTTGTTCTGTACATTTATCTTTTTCGGTCATGTCCAATTCCTTCTCCTTCTTTTTCAATTTTCGGCACTGATCTGTGCTGTGTCCCGGGAAGTGGCAAAACGAACACTTTGGGGCTTTTTTGGTCTTCTTAGACGACGTTTCAGGATCTTTTCCCCCGCTGCTCCATAATTGTTCGATAGCTCGCGCTGCTTCCAGTAGCTCATCAAAAGTGGTTATGGACTGACGGGGTATTTTCTCCTGGATTCTGTACTTCAGCTGTCCGTATACCATATCCAATTGTTGTGCTTCAGTGTGTGCAGGACCAGGGAGTTGAGCCAGCAACATGCGTTTATGCGCAATGAAAGTCTCAGTAGGCATTGCAAACTCCTGTGTGACTTTTACTACCTCTTGGTAAATTAAATACGCGGGTTTTTTAGGGGCAAAAGCGTAACGGAGACGCTCCTTAAAGTCTTCCCAGGTGGTGACTTGTTGTTTTACACCCTGCCACCATACTGCAGCTTCTCCCTTTAGTATAAGGGGTACTCCAGTAAGTGCCTCTGAGTCACTTATATTTTCAATTGTTTTATAAACACTTGACGCTGCCAAAAACGCTTCCACCACTTCTGGATTCTTCACTCCGTCATATTGGGCATTACAGGAAGCAAAGGAACCATGTCTTCCAGGTGACAGCTTGGCCAAAAGTGCTTCAAACTGCGCATCGGACAAGTTGACAGACATCTCTGCTTTCCTCTTCTTCACTGTAGTCGTGGTGATACGGCCGTAGCGGGTTCTGTACTTCGGCTTGCAGTCGGGTCCAACGTTGGTCGCCAGTTTGTAAGGTCGGGTTCTGCCGAGGAGCCGATGACGTCACTCGCACGAAGGGAAACACCGGTGAAGTTTCAGTAGTGTTTATTTCAGCAAAGTTTATAAGTAGTTCACAAATCACAATAAACGATAATAATTATTTTTGGATGTATATATAGGTACGGTTCTCACGACCAAGTCCTGGGACGAAGGTCGAGGAATGGTTCCTCTATCCAAAAATATTCCTGGAGGAATTTTAGTACTTGTAACAACTAGCAGCGGTGTCTGTCGCGACCCTTCCAAGTAGGATGAGATCCGCCAGTGCGCCAACTGAGTAGCTGTCTTAGGAAATTTACTGGTCAAGCGAGGGTCATTCAGTGACGGAGGATCTTAACACCGCGATTCAGAAATACGCGTCATAGGGACAGCGCCATCTAGTATTAAGCGGTCGAACTTTTACGGACAACTTGATCAATGAACTTCGGTTTGCTTACGAATCTAATAGATGGTAGGATCTATACATAATAAATAATGTTTAACTAAACGTTTGTTACAAAACTCAATTTTTGTTAGAATTTTATTCTAAATTAAACAGCCAATCTTTTTTTATACTATTTTTTAAATATAATTAGACGGAAGATCATAATTATGACCAATAAGATTTCTGAATAGATCCGGATATTAATAATTGTCATCAAATATTGATTTATTTGTAATACTAATTGTCTTGATGAATTGAGAATGTGAAGTTCGAACTTGTCAAACGCTTCAGCACTACTTAAGCAATTCCATCTGTGTATTCAGTGTCCCTTAAAGGTCTTCACAAATAGTAGAGCATTGTGAAATGTAGGCTTTATAGTTATCAAGCTTTTTTAGGAAGAGTTACACTGGAGCTGTGGCGAGTCTATGTAATTTGCGAGGACCTTAAATAATGCTAAAGTATTAAATAGTGCTAAGGGTGATCAGTATTGATTTATTCCAGTTCCATTCGAAGTGTCGCTGTTATAAAATCCTACCAAAACGCGTACAAAATGGTTGTAACATTTCTGTTCTATTTAAATATGTAGGTAGTTTTAGTGTAAACCCAAATCTTTTTTATAGGTACAGTCTTTTCACATTTGGTCACCTCTGACTTTGTAAAACTATAAATATCACAGCTTTCTTTATTCTCGTGGTTTTATGGTTGCTCTTGAGTAACTGCTGTCAGAGGTAGATCACCTGTGAAGCGACTGAACATTGTATATATTTTGTCGCACCAGTTTACGACAATTAAATACGTAAATAATTTGAAATGAAATGTCGGTCAGAAAACGATTATACGTCTTATACCTATTATCAAATCGTGTCGATTATCTGTAGGGAAACGCAGATCTGAACATGTTGGTTTAAAATTTTGTTATATATTTTTAATTAAACCTACATAGATCGGCAAAAAATAAAACTGTCAACTGAGTTTTATCTGTGATTTATTTATGTATATAATGTTTTGGTTATTATTTATTATTATTTAAAAATAAACAATAATGCTTTCGACAAACACATTGTTTTATTTGTACGCTGTTATCATTTGAACTATAGTTCTTTTACAAATATTTTACCCCTGCTAGCAACCTTAAGTGCACTAGAATCTCTGTGATTCACAATAAAACTTAAAAACAACTGGAAATACTACATTCCTTAATGGTATAGCATGGCCCTTTGGCCCTTCAATGATAATTATTGTCATTCTGTCAAGAAGGCGAAAATAATACGAAATTGAATAAAAGTGGTTAGTAAAGGCTAACTTAATTTCTGCCGATTGAGAATTGCACTATCAAGATAATGAATACATAGTTTTTTATATTGTTAATTAATCTGGAATTTTAACAATGCATTTCGGCTGGAGCCAGGACTTGGTGAAGGCAAGTGGCCTCATGAGGTCATCCGGGCAGGACCTTGACCGATTCTCGGACATGTTGTATCAAAAACCTCAGTATATTGTTGATAACTGATTTATTAATACAAAATTACAATCAACTAATCGTTTCACTAATAAACTTTCACAATAAATTGTATTTATGACTCAGGTGTGATCCGCATCACAATTCCGAGGTGTTGACACTGCGACTGCTTCGGTAAAACTGACTTGTGCCCGCTAGCGCGCCGCCTTATATTACTCGTCCCCCACCTCGCCTGACTCATGGAGTGGTACGATGATGTCACATTGCGCACGTGCACGACGCACGTGCGCCGTTGCAGCTGTGTTTGTCTTCTCAGCGCCGACATGCATTTTGTAATTATAGTGTTCAGATGACAAATGGTGATGAAAAGAGGTCATGCCATCTCCTGTGCTATATTTTCTATGAACAATAAGCAGTTTACTAAAAGTCTATGGTTTCTGAGCTACATCTACATCTCTACTTCATCATTTTTTTACTGTCACAATTGTCACATTGTCAATCATCATTCATCACATTCAATTCAATTTATCTTATATTCATGGCGGGCAAAGTGTGTTATTACCATGTTAAATGTAGTACCATGGTAAATTAAGTTGTATATGAGATGTGTAATGTAAACTCCGTCTATAACCGTGTTAACTATTGTTAATGTAATCAATACAAGTGCTTCAATCAAATGCGCTTATAACTGCGGTAAACATAAGCAATGCTCACTCGTAATAAATCCCATGTTGGTAGTTCACTAACTAATCGTACAAATGGGCAGAAATATTCTGCTGAAAAGTGCAGAATATGTTTGGACGACGGTGAAATTCCAATTTTCGGCGCTAACGACATTTCCGATGATGTGACGGAATTTGGACAGATTCTAATTCGTAAAGATGATAACCTACCCCAGTATTTATGTGATGGTTGTCATAGGCTGCTTGAAGCGGCTATTTTATTCCGAAAAACGGCCAAACAATCAGATGAACTACTCAAAATACCGGATACAGATAGTGATGCAGAAGATTCAGATTGTAAACTAGAAGATGAAATATACATTAAAAAAGAATACCTTGAGTTTAATTATACTTCTGGTTCAGAATCCGAATCTTTTAACCTTGATAAAATGAAACATGAATATGAAAATGACACCTTATGGTATAATCCTGCAATTACTGAAGTTTATCCTGAAGTAGACAGTAATGATAGTGATGATTTCCAAACAGAGTTACTTCATGTTAAACGAGAGGAGGATGGATCCGTCACAGAAGCAGACAGTGAAACAATCATGATCATTGTTTCTGACAAAGATAAACAAAAACTGGAGGAAAACAAAGATGAAAACAATTGCATGGATATAAAAATACCAGAGAATGAAAAATCTCTTGCAAAAGTACTATCACACCAAAAAGAATGTGAAGTCTGCCATACCATTGTTTCAAAAAGCACATATAGAAAACATCTAAAGGAACACAGAGCAAAATACAAAGCGAGATATGACAAATTGTATGGTAAAATAGAATGTGAATTTTGTGGTAAGCAAATAAGCAAATCATACATTAAAATTCACATGAAAATGCACGGTACTGCTAAAGAAAAAGCTGAAAGGCTCATAAAGTGCACAATTTGTGACAAAATGTTCAACATGTATTATTACAAAAGTCATGTTTTAAAAATGCATCGAACGGAAAGTGAAACTAAAGAAACAATTCAAATCATAAAAAAAGAAACTTCACCACAACAACCAAAGTATAATAAATGTCCCATATGTGACAGGAATATCAAAGAAAGTGACTTTAAATTACACCTTGAGAAACATGATGGTCCTCTGAGACGTTACATTTGTGACAAATGTGGAAAGGTATTCAAACATCCATCTGCCTTTAAAACTCATTACCTAACTCACGGAAGTGAATTAAAATTTAAATGTCAGTTCTGCCCTTATAGAGGATTGCATCAAGGACTTCTCAAAATTCATGTGAGAACACACACTGGAGACTATAATTACAAATGTACAGAGTGCCCAGCTAGGTTCATAACAAAGAGTAATCTGTCTAAGCACCTTAAAAGGCACAAACGTCTATATAGCTACAAATGTGAGGAATGTGATAAAGGTTTTTATGCAAAACGAGATCTTGAGAAACATGCAAAAATTGTTCATATGTCAGTGAAAAGTCATATTTGTGAGGTTTGTGGTAAAGCTTTTGGACATCGTGACAATTTGTTGAGTCATCAGCTGAAAGTGCACAAGCGGGACAAGATCCCCAGGGGACGAATACCCTCATACCTAAAAGCAGAATTAATTAATGATGAATGATTTCAAGCAAAATTTCATGTTTTTCTAGCTATTAAGTTGCCAAATAAAGACTTTATACAGTGTCAGTCTTTATAATGTGCTTGTGCACATATTGAAATGAGAGAATCTTTGCTTAATTTATCGACGGAAAAAAAATAACAAATATTTTTTTACATTTTACATGGAATTTTTAAAAAAATTGTTTGCTACTGTGACCCCATCGTAAACAAAACGCCGTAACTTTTAAACTAAATGATCTATTACGACGAAACAAACTCCATAATGATTAGAAGTAATTAGGCGGCCTCATAAAATGAAAATTGTGGGAAAAAACTACCGTCAATTTAAAATAAACATGTGTTTTTAGCAAAAATTTGTTTTTTTTTTCATAAATTTTTACAATAATCATAAAATTTCTCAATAAGACGCCCCGATTACCTACCTTTTTTATTACTTTAAATTAATCTTTATCGTATTCGCTACCCAATAGTAAAAATTGCATGTTTATAACTCATACATAACATTTTCTATGAAGTGTTAAAAGATGGCAGTCCGACCGCGCATGTTATTGTTCTCATAAGGATGGTTTATTTGGGATGATAATTAATACAAAAGAGTTCAATTAAAACCATTTATTATTTTACACAAAATGCATCAGGTTCTCAAAATGTCCACCTTGTTGTAGGCACAAAGCTGCGCGAATTAAAATTTGGTGTGTCGCTGTCTTTATAATATCCGGATCATTGCGAATATCATTCGCACAGTTTATTATGCGGTCACGCAAATCGGCCTCACTGTTGATGGGGGTACTGTAGACGCGTTGCTTCATGGTCCCCCATAGGAAGTAATCAAGGGGCGTAAAATCAGGTGAACGGGCAATCAACATGTCATCGATAAGTCCAGCCCAAACATTTATTGAAAATCTTACTTGAAAGTCTTCATCGACTTTCAAGTAAGATTTTCAGTTTCGGGTTTTCACCTGCACGGCACCATCTGTGTAAATTTCGACAGTTAGTAATACTGTCTCTAGTGAATGTCGCTTCGTCCATCCATATTATGGTTCTCGGAAAGTTTGGGTTTGCTCTGTTTTTTCTTTGAATCCAAGTGGACGTCACACACCTGGGACGCCAGTCTACGTCTTCATGTAGATGTTGGACCCTTTGGTAGTGATAAGGATGCAATCCTTCTTTCTTTAAAATGCGCCACGCTGATTTTTGGGATATTCCGTGCGTGACGAAGAGCCAGTCGTCTAGTACTTATGGATGGATCAGCAAACAAATCACTCAGTACTGCTTGTTCAATAGCCAAATCAATAATTACTTGAGGCGGCTCGCGACGATCTCTACTGGATCCAAGGCCAGTGATCGACAACCTTCTGTGAACTTCCTGGAAGTTGCGGGCAGATGGCACTGGTTGCCTGTTAGGAAATGCAGCTATGTAAGCTGCGCGTGCAGCTCTGGCACTTCCTCGTCCCACTCCGTAGTAAAAATGAATGTCCGCAATGTGTGCCGGGGAGAATTCACTTAAACGCGGCATCATGTAGCAGCGAACGACCCCAAATAAAATTAAACAAGGGCAGGAAAATGATGAGATAATAGAACCAATATATTAATCAGTAGAGGTCTCACTTGAAAATCGGTTCGCAAACCGGGTCTCAATTATATCGATATCTCAAATGCACGACCGGGTTTCCTTTTTTAGATTACGCCGTAGTCTGGTAATAACAAATTAAAAGCAGTAAAAATAATGTTTTAGATTGCTGTGATCGGCTGTGATATTATCTGTGTACGGACGCAGTGACAGTGAAATGACACTGACAGACATGTATAGCGTTCAGTGGAGCATTCGTAAAATAGGTATGGAACTATGGAAACTGAACGTAACAACGATTGGTAAGTCGATCCAGTCAAGAAGCAATGAATTTATGTATAATAAAATTACTGATACTTGAAAATAATGGTATCAACATATCACATGGTAAAGCTATTTAAAAAAGCGACATACGAAAGGTATCACAGAAGTTTAGAAGTCATAGAAACTCCAGTTAGTACTACTACACCAGAAACAACCGAAGAAAAATGCAGAATATGTCTCAAGAAAGGTATTTTGCCCATTTTTAATGACCAAGGACCCGACATTGCTGAAGAAATTCGTACTTTCGGGGATATCCATATAAGTGAAGATGACGAACATCCCAAGTTCTTATGTGATTCTTGTTTGAAATTACTAGAAGCTGCTATACTATTCAGAAAAACTGCTAAAATATCTGATAAGATTTTGACAAATGCTGCAGCAAAATACAGGAAACCTTCCTGCAAGAACCATGACCTAAACAATGAAGAGACTGTGAAAAAAGAAAATCCTTCAACATCATTATTGCAAAATTTCTTTTCTTCTGTTGAGAGTGACAATGAGTTGTGCAGTAATAATTCTAAACCTGTAAGATACAGGAAGATACCTAAAGTTCAGTGTAAAATTTGCTTCAAGATCATCTCTAAGTCCTACTATAAGGAGCATTTTTCTCTCCACAACCAAGCTGTAGCCAAATTTGTATGTGATATTTGTGGCAAATCATTTCGTCAAAGATGTTCTTACAGAAACCATTACTTTACACATAGTTCAGAATTTCCTTATAAATGCACAATATGTCCATACAGAGGACGTCATTCTGGTCTTTTAAAAACTCACATGTGTTCACATACAGGAGATTATAGATACATGTGCACAGAATGTCCTGCTAGATTCTTAACAAAGAGTAATTTGAATAAGCATGCACTTAAGCACAAGGAACCAATGTTTAAATGTGATACTTGTCAGAGAGGGTTCCATTCTAAACTTATTTTAGAAAGACATTTTGAAGCAGTTCATTTAGGAATAAAGAATCATATTTGTAATATTTGTGGAAAAGCATTTGGATACAGAAAAGCAATGATGAGGCATCAACTTGATGTTCATAAAAGACAAAAGAAGTTGAATGGAAGAACACCAGCCTACATAGAGGCTGAGATAAATAAATTAGAAGATATTTTAAAAACATGAACAAAATGATGTAGGTAGTCAAAACATAATTGTTTCCTATTGGAGGTCACACAGCTGCCAAGCTGCAAATGAAGCCGGACAGCTCAGAACAGACAGCAGGCCAAACTGGAGTGTTTACACAGATATATGCAATGACGTATTATATATAGACACGATATCAACCAACATTTCGGCGCTTAAAAACGGCGAAAATACTAGATAACTACTTATACGCGTAAAGAAAGGGAAAGAAAATATGACACCGTACGGCGGGATGCCTGTTGCTAGAGGGAGATAAATAAACATCTTCAGTTAGTTCACACACGATATAAATTAAAAACAAACATAGCGTCGCGCGACAGGTTGGTGCGTGAGTGAGCGCAATGTGGCCAATTGGCTTCATTTCATGTTGCCATTTTAGAGTGCAGACAATGTATCTATAGTTTTATACATCATTGGATATATGCCATTAACTTTATATAGTGGAAGATGGGAGTAGAAGGGATGCCTCCTATGGACCACAAATGTCTGAAATATATAATTATTATAATAAAGAATTGCATGTAAACTTATGTTTTTATTACAAATACATGTCTCTAGCTCACTTATCTCAGGGAGATCCACCCACTAACTAGTTTCGGTGATTGTTATGTTATAAGTGTAATTAGAATGCTTTTACAACATATGATAACTCGGTTGCAATGGCAATTTCTTTACTTGAATCAAAATGTGTACCAAGCTTGCAGGAAGTTGTTGTTGAATAAAAACATAGAAGTTGTTAATAAAAAGTTAATCAAAAAGCATTAACAGACAGACAGTGTTACTTTCACATTTATTATATTAGTATGGATTATAATTATTACACTAAGTATGATTCAAAAGACACATAGTTGTAAACTTAGATCTTATTAACCCATATTATTTATAATCTATGGTTGTATGATACATAATTATCTGTTAAGTATATTATAGATTATTAATTTGATTGTGATACCAATGAAAAGGCAACTTCAGCTTGATAGCTGTGTTAACGAATGATTTAAAATTTCAATCAATTAACAATCAACAACAAGTTCCTCAATTATTATTTTTTATTATTTTTTATATCATGCAATCAGTCCTTTGACTATGAGTAGATGTGTTGTCACAGATTGAGTGGCATGCAGAGTCAGTTCCCCACTGGGATTTACTCTTTGTAATTGGTAGCTCATTGTAGGCAGTCCATGTTCACGATTTTATGTCTTTTCAGGCGATTCAATGTGTCAGGAATAGTAAGCTGCACTGCTAATGGATTTGAATGGTGTTGAAGACGTTTTTGTATGCCTTTGCATAGGCTCTTATTTTGTCCTTTACTGTATTCAAAGTTCTTCAAATGATAAAAATAACAAAACAACTAGATTTGTTTCAATACCTGCTCAGTTTGAGTCATGGTGTCCACATTTTCACGATAATCATTTTGAGCACTACACTTCAACAACCATCCTCATTTCTATGTTCAGCTTCTAAGTAAGCTGGCATACGTCCAAATAACAGCTTTTTCCTCTTATGAACATGTCTCTGATGCTTCATCATGGCATTTCTATATCCAAAAGCTTTTCCACAAATATTGCAGACATGGTTCTTAATGCCCAAGTGATCAGCTTCATAATGTCTCTGCAACAACAGCTTTGTGTGAAAAGCCCTTTTACAAGCATCACACTGAAACTGTGGCTCTTTATGTTTTAGTGTGTGGCTGTTCAAATTACTCTTAAAGAGAAACCTGGCCGGGCATTCAGTACACATGTACCTATAGTCTCCAGTGTGGGTTCTCATATGGGTTTTGAGTAACTCGGAATACCGGCCTTTGTATGGACAGAATTGGCATTTATATGGGAATTCATTGCCGTGCCTCAGGCTGTGGTTGTGGTAAGCACATCTCAGTCTGAATGATTTTCCACACACATCGCAAACATACTTCTTATGGTCAGGGTCATGCATCGTCATGTGCTCCTTGTAGTATGACTGGTTTATAACTTTATTGCAAATGTTACAAGTTACTTTTGCTGCATATTTGATTTTTGGTTTCTTTTCGCTTTTAACCTCGCCAAGATCTTCGTTTTCCATTTCCCACTTTTCTGGCTGTTTCGTATCATAAACACTACTGTCGCTAAAATGTTGATCATATTGCTCATATTCGTCAACGCTTTCTTCTTTGACTGGGCGTTTAAGAATGTCCTGTGATTGTCCGGCTATTTTTCTAAATAATATAGCTCCTTTGATAAACTCGTGACATATTTCACACAGAAGCTTTGGATACTCATCGCCTTCATTCACCTCTATATTCGAAAGAATTGCTAAAGCTTCAACGATAAATATCGTATCTGCAGTCCCGAAAATCGGAATACAACCTTCGTGTAAACAAACTCGGCATTTAGACAACAAGCCTTCTTTCTTTTTTAAATGTCGGTCGTTATTTTCATGTATAATTTTGTAATATTCGGTAGCACTTAATTTAGGTTTTCCTTTATTCGATTTTTTCATCAGGTAGTACAAAGTCAGCATTGTATTGATTAATTTAATTAAGGCGTTTACAATTTGTAGGTATTTCAGTACAATTTCACATTAAGTTGTTTTGATCTGGTTACTATACAATAACATATACAAATTATTTTTCATGCATCATCTGACTATCACTGCCACTGCACTCATGTCATTTCTGTCAAGTGTCAATGTTATAAGCCTAAAAGACTGTCATTTATGGTTGCTAAGTCCATGGACGTATTATACAAACTGGACTGAGCACTAGGTACTGAACTCAGAACTGCCGAAATAACAGTCTGTTTGTCTCTTATTTATTAATGAGACAAACAGACTCTCAGGGTGACCAAGGGCTTCAAGTAGTCTAGTCAAGTCTAGTCTTCAATGACATACATAGACATACGACACCCCGATTAAAAACGTTTGTAAATACGAAGCTGTTTTTGTGTTCAACTTGATGATTCTGCTCAAAGTTTGTATATCAACGATAGTAAATATTTTAGTTTAAGTCTAATTGAGATAACATGGGTACCGATTCATCATCACCGACATAGAATAATGTCAAAATTTCGAATAATTTATCTGATGAGTTTTCGAAAAAAAACTCTTATTTCAACAGCCACTCTTATAGATATCTCTCGGCTTGTTTTTTTGGTGGAGTGCTCTCCAGTTTGTATGTACTACTCTGTCAAGAAAGTACCGGGAAAAGATCAATAATACACAAAATGTCTGTTATTCATCCAAATTTATTTTATCACCTTCAAAGTATACTCCTTTAGAAACGATACACTTGCGCCAACGAATAATCCATTCATCAAAACATTTTTTAAACGCTGCTTCCGGAATTGAGTTCAGTTCTCGCCGCGAATTCTCCTTTATGTCTTCTATCGGATTGAAAACGGGTGCCACGAAGTGGTAATTTTAGTTTAGGAAAAAGAAAAAAGTCAGCAGGAGCCATATCTGGTGAATATAGTGGTTGCTGGATGGTATTTGTTGAGTGTTTGGTCAAAAATTCGTTCACAATGATAGCCTTGTGCGAAGGCGCATTGTCGTGGTGCAAAATCCAAGAATTTTCTTTCCACAAATCTGGCGTTTTTCGTCGAATTTGCTCTCTTAAACGCCGCATAACGCTCAAATAATATTCTTTATTTACCGTTAGACCTTCCGGTAAGAATTCAGAGTGCACAACACCGCGATAGTCAAAGAAAACAGTCAACATGACTTTGACTTTTGATCGACTTTGGCGTGGTTTTTTCGGTTTCGGTTCAGTTGGAAGGCGCCACTCCGAAGCTTGTTGACTAGTTTGCATGTCTAACTCGTAAACCCACGTCTCGTCACCAGTAACAATGCGTTTCATGAATGTTGGGTCCGAACTGACTCGTTCTAGCATGTCCTCAGCTACTTTCATGCGATTGAGTTTTTGGAGAAAATTCAGATCTTTTGGGACTAGCCGAGCAGCAACATGTTTCATACCCAAATGATTAGTTACAATGGTACCTACGGATCGACTCGTGAGATACAGAAAGTTCGGCGGCTATATCATCAAATCAGAGTTGAATGGGGATTTTCAGTCACTATTTTCTTCACTTTTGCGATGTTAACTTCAGTTGCAGACGTTGACGGCCTACCAGAGCGAGGCAAATCTTCCATCACATCTCGACCGCTTTTGAACGCTTTGAACCACTCATAAGCACGAGTTTTTGATAAAGTCGATTCACCGTAAGCCTTCTGTAACATTTATTTTTTAGTGACTCCGAACACGAAATTCCATTGGCGATGCAAAATTTAAGACAAACTCTTTGTTCGATATTTTTGTCCATTATGAAATTCGCAATACACACTATATATGATATTACTAAAACCAGCACTGTATTTAATATAAATAACAGATGCAACTCAAACTCCGCGCCAAAATGGAAAACAGTTGTGTCAATCTAACAACTACAAAAAAAACAAAAAAATTAATTTGGAACCATAAACAAATCATCCATTCCCGATACTTTTTTGACTGAATGTATAATAAAATCAGTCTGTAGCGATACCACAAATTCGTTCTACGCTACGGCAAAAAAAGTACCACAGCGCTATCTATGCCACAACTATAGAACTAACTTATAATTCCTACATCGCGCAAGCAATCGACGCAAGTACGTCGGTCGGTATAGAACAGAAGACACTATTACTGCCCACCATACACTAAAGTGCAGTAACAGCAAAATCACGATTTCGAGTAAAACGCATTTAAAGTTAAGAATTGATTTTAAAAAATCAACAGAATGTATAAGCAAAAAAATTTGAATGCAGAAAGGTTGTAAAGGCATAGGTTCACACTGTTATAATTTTCATTTCTACAGGACGTTATTTACTCTTCAAGGAAACACTGATCTTTAATACTGCATAATATACTTTTAATAACGTAAACTTATAAAACAATCATGACTGGTCCTTGTAAAAAACTCTAAACATATTATTCTACTCTGTGCTCAAAACCAAACTGATCCCCAATTTTCTCATGACACATGCTCTTGTCAATTAAACATTCTTATTTTAAAATACATTTTCTTTTTATATCAAAGACAATTAAAATTTCTTTCTCTAACATCCCCTCTAAATTTTATATAACTCAAATAATATCTAATTTAAATCACCTTACATAAAACTTTAACAATCATTTAGGACAACCTGTTAATAACTTCAACAACACTCAACATAGGCCCATCATAGGCCATCATCACATCACATAATACAAAAGTAAAAAAACACATAGTAGTATTCACTTCCTAACAATAATACTACTAGTTTCTTCAATCAACTTGTCTGCACCTTCAAAGAAACATACAAAAATGTCCCCTCTCAAACTGACATTCACCATCAGTTGTTTTGCTTCTTACAAAATTTCTCCCAACTTTTCTTCAACACCATACAAAACTTTATAAAAAATTGACCTTTAACATCAATTGTTTTTCTCCTCCTTCTTACAAAATCTTCACCAACATACAAAACTTTATAAAAAATTGACCTTCAACATCAATTGTTTTTCTTCTCCTTCTTACAAAATCTGAAGTTTTCTACTCCCAAGTCTTCTTCAGCAACATATAAAAATCTTTATAAAAAAATTGACATTCAACATCAATTGTTTTTCTCCTCCTTCTTACAAAATCTGGAGATTTTCTACTCCCAACTCTCTTCAACAACATATAATTGTTTTTCTTATCACAAATCTTCAACAACATTTAATTGTTTTTCTTATCACAAATCTTTAACAACATATAATTGTTTTTCATATCACAAATCTTCAACAACATATAATTGTTTTTCTTATCACAAATCTTACAAAATCTAATTGTTTTTCTTCTCCCAACTCTTATCTTCTTCTTCTTACAAAACCCGGAGTTTCCACTCCCATCTTCTTCTTCTTATAAAATCTTGTCTTTCTACTGACTTCAAATTAATTTACTCAAATTTAAAAACTCCGAAACATCATTGTCGCGCAGTGGAAGCGTGCTGGGCCCATAACCTGTTATAATTTTCATTTCTACAGGACGTTATTTACTCTTCAAGGAAACACTGATCTTTAATACTGCATAATATACTTTTAATAATGTAAACTTATAAAACAATCATGACTGGTCCTTGTAAAAAACTCTAAACATATTATTCTACTCTGTGCTCAAAACCAAACTGATCCCCAATTTTCTCATGACACATGCTCTTGTCAATTAAACATTCTTATTTTAAAATACATTTTCTTTTTATATCAAAGACAATTAAAATTTCTTTCTCTTTGTCGTGGTGCAAAATCCAAGAATTTTCTTTCCACAAATCTGGCGTTTTTCGTCGAATTTGCTCTCTTAAACGCCGCATAACGCTCAAATAATATTCTTTATTTACCGTTAGACCTTCCGGTAAGAATTCAGAGTGCACAACACCGCGATAGTCAAAGAAAACAGTCAACATGACTTTGACTTTTGATCGACTTTGGCGTGGTTTTTTCGGTTTCGGTTCAGTTGGAAGGCGCCACTCCGAAGCTTGTTGACTAGTTTGCATGTCTAACTCGTAAACCCACGTCTCGTCACCAGTAACAATGCGTTTCATGAATGTTGGGTCCGAACTGACTCGTTCTAGCATGTCCTCAGCTACTTTCATGCGATTGAGTTTTTGGAGAAAATTCAGATCTTTTGGGACTAGCCGAGCAGCAACATGTTTCATACCCAAATGATTAGTTACAATGGTACCTACGGATCGACTCGTGAGATACAGAAAGTTCGGCGGCTATATCATCAAATCAGAGTTGAATGGGGATTTTCAGTCACTATTTTCTTCACTTTTGCGATGTTAACTTCAGTTGCAGACGTTGACGGCCTACCAGAGCGAGGCAAATCTTCCATCACATCTCGACCGCTTTTGAACGCTTTGAACCACTCATAAGCACGAGTTTTTGATAAAGTCGATTCACCGTAAGCCTTCTGTAACATTTATTTTTTAGTGACTCCGAACACGAAATTCCATTGGCGATGCAAAATTTAAGACAAACTCTTTGTTCGATATTTTTGTCCATTATGAAATTCGCAATACACACTATATATGATATTACTAAAACCAGCACTGTATTTAATATAAATAACAGATGCAACTCAAACTCCGCGCCAAAATGGAAAACAGTTGTGTCAATCTAACAACTACAAAAAAAACAAAAAAATTAATTTGGAACCATAAACAAATCATCCATTCCCGATACTTTTTTGACTGAATGTATAATAAAATCAGTCTGTAGCGATACCACAAATTCGTTCTACGCTACGGCAAAAAAAGTACCACAGCGCTATCTATGCCACAACTATAGAACTAACTTATAATTCCTACATCGCGCAAGCAATCGACGCAAGTACGTCGGTCGGTATAGAACAGAAGACACTATTACTGCCCACCATACACTAAAGTGCAGTAACAGCAAAATCACGATTTCGAGTAAAACGCATTTAAAGTTAAGAATTGATTTTAAAAAATCAACAGAATGTATAAGCAAAAAAATTTGAATGCAGAAAGGTTGTAAAGGCATAGGTTCACACGTTAAAGCAATAAAAAAAAATATATCTTAATAACTGAATTTATTATGGCCATTTATTCTTTTTGGTGCCTATTACTGCATAGCCTTTTTTGTAAAAAATACCATTTTAAACTTAGTAAAATGCAGCAAAAAGCCCTATTACTGCGTTTGGATCAGTTATTTTGTCAAGAAACCCAACTAACATGCAGTAAGGTCAAAAAAATACTGCATTTTAGTTAGTTTTTTAAGAAAAAAGTGTTCAATTTACTAGTGCAGTAAGAAAAATAGCTAGTTCACATTTTAAAGACCGTTTATTTCTTATTATTTAATCACAATAATTCAACTCACTTATGTAAAATTTACATATCAAAAATAAAAAAAAAACATCTAATTAATAAAGGACCCTGCGCAGAATGCACAACCTCCTTTGACAAAAATGAAATGCAGTATTTAAAACATTAACTGCACTTTAGCTAGGAATAATCATATCTGTGTCATTATGCTATCCAAACTAATCTGCAGTAATGCTGTATTTTACTGCGTGTTAGTCAGTTTATAATGATAAAAGAATGTTAAGTATTCACAACTAAAATGCGACAAGCTTTGATTTTACTGCATTTTAGTTGGGAGTTCGTGACAATAAATTGTATTTTCTTAATTTGCAGTAAAAATAGCTTGTATGGCGGTAAATTTTACTGCGTATTAATTTTTTTTTTAATTTTTTTCCAGAAATATAAAACTATCTAAAGAACTGTAAAATTATATTGCTTACTGCATTTTAGTTATGAAACCTAAAAATTTAATCTGCAGTATAATTTATACTGTATTTTAGTTGGGAAATCACGCCAAATTGTTAATTTTTTTCGTTTGCAGTAAGTGAAAACTGTTAAATAAAAACCATTATAATAGTCTTAGAAATAAGTAAGTTAATTCAATAGAAAGCTTAAGAAACCCGCTTTCAGAATCACTAATAAAACGAAAAATCACAAAAGGGCTGTTACTGCTCTTTAGTCTCTGGTGGGCAGATTAGGCAGTCACCCACCAGACACGACATCCGTCCACCTTCCTTTTCTATAGAGTAAAGGGGATGAAGAGCTTTGCATTCTTTTCTTTATAAAAGTCCATGGTTGCCGATGTCATTGACAATTTACTGTCACCGAAGTCATTCTTTCAGCAGTCTAGGTACTCTTCGGCAAAACACGACAGCACAGCACCCTAGGCTAGGAGTAATTTTGTTCTGTGACAGCACCCAACTGTCAGTTAGCTCATCAGCTGGTTGTTTGTATTACTACCACTGACTTATATCTCAATGGTTTGTACATACCTACCTATCTATTTTTTCAACAAAATAAACATTGGAAAATGTCAGGTTCTTATTTTATGTTGCAATTTCTGAAAAAATCGCAGCATAAAAGGCAGCAGAGTAAAATACGAAATAAAAATACTACAACCCGGCAAGGCACCGCCGCAGAAACAATCAAGATAAGTAATAAATGTAGGCTTTGTCTAAAAGAAGGAAACAAACAGATTTACAATTCGGATAGCTCTTTCAACGTTGCAGAAGCCATACGGATATTTGCGGGCATAAATTTAAATGAAAATGATGATTATCCTAAGCACTTGTGTACGAAATGCTTCGCATTTCTTCAGAACGCAGTATTATTCCGGAAATCAGCCCAGGACATTGACAACCAACTTCTTCAGACCGCAACGCAAGATTCTGGAGGAGAATTATGTGGGGAGAATGACCCTGATCCTGACGATAGCTATAGTTATGGTGACTCTGAAAATCAAAACATAGAACTTGCCCAAAAGTCTACATACAGTTGTAAACTATGCAAGCTAAATTTCAAATCATTTAAAGACCTAGTTGCACACAAAAGGTCAAGATCTCACAAGAAAGTTCGTATTCAATGTCCTGTGTGCTACAGATTGTTGACAGCTCAATTATATCAGAAACATGTCGCCAGACACCAGTCTGCATCACACCTAGTTTGTGATATATGTGGTAAACTTTACCGCAAAGATAATTTGGTCAGGCATTTACAGCTTCACAGCTTTAATTTGCCATACAAATGCAATGTCTGTCCATACCGTGGACGCTTTATGGAATCACTTAAAATCCACATGCGAACACACACTGGTAACAAACCTTTTTCATGTGACAAGTGTGAGTTAAGATTTTTAACAAGAAGCAATTTGAACAGGCATTTGTTAACTCATAAAAAAGAAAGGCCTTTTAAGTGTCTCGAATGTGGAAGAGGTTTTTATACTAAGAGAGATATGGATGTACATTTTAAAGCTGACCATGCTGGTCTTAGAGAATTTGGTTGCAAGATGTGTGGGAATAAGTATGGTACTAGAAAGGCGCTGATGAGACATGAACTGAGAGTTCATAAGAGGGATAAGATGGCAAAAGGTCGAATGCCTTTGTACCTCCAAGATGGGTACCAGAAACAAGATGAAGTCACATCTAGCATGTTGGTTACACTGCTGTAGATACAGTTACACACCACAGCTAATTTCACAATTTATAAGGTCTGAAAATGGTTGTCAGTCAATATTAGTACTTATGGATTAAAATTAAATAGCTAGCTAGATTGATCTGCAGTAATAGGACTTCCTCTGTTACCATCAATAATTATTATTATTCAAGTTAAGTTGTATTGTTTACAAAAATGTGGGGTAACAATGTAGGTAAACTTTGCACCTGTCATAACACTTTGTCGCGCGAAGGTTTAAAAATAAAATCATTTGAAGTAGGTACCTAAAGTGGGCAGTTTTGGCTTACATGTTAATAAACAAAATCATGAAATCATTGCATAAATATTTATTCTCATAGCTAGACAATAAGTGTTTATAAAAATTGTAATGCTCTTTGCAATTATTTTAAATCATGTAATACATTCATTGGACTAGAATTTTGTATAGATAATTAAATAATACATTTTATATATTGGACTATAATTTAAAGTTTACACATAAATACAACACTAAGTACATTTTTGTAAATAAAAACGACACACACATTTATATATAAATCTTTGGTGTAATAAAAACTACTGAACAATGGAAGATTTTTTGATAGTAACTATTCAGTATAAATATCTAAATAAAGGCCACAATATCACTTAGGTTACACTTATCAGATGGATACAAACAACAATGAGGAAGGCTTTTATGGTGTCCTAATATTTATTTTTCTTATGTAACCAATACTGGCTGCAAACATTTAGAGGCACACCCCTGACCCCTTTTAATAATCCAGTCCTTTCACTTTGGAGAGTGCATTACTGTCAAAATTACAGAGAACTTTATTTCTAAAGAAATATGGTTGACATTTGACTGTAATTAAATGTAAAAAAACTGTACAGGAACTGTCAACCTTTTTCATTTTCCTCTTTGAAAAGAAAAATCATACATAATGATTGGTACTGGGCTGAGTTAAATCAATCACTACAAGGGTTTAGTATGGAGCCTGCAGTGTAAAGGGAAATGTTTCCCTAAATAAATATAAGGCTACATTGTGGAGTGGGGGTTCAGCATTGCTTCTACTAGTATTAGTTAGCGGTAAAAGGTTAGTAGCAACATATCCATAGAAGTAAGGGCAGGGGCTTATCACTATTTTTTTTTGACATTTAATATTCTTTGATTTAAAAGATGTCAAGTGCAAATGTATGAATACTAATAATACTATAAATCTGAATGTATGAACTGGCCTTAAAGAAGAGATTTTTTTTCCACATTTACATTGTAGAAATTTCAAAATCTGTCTTGTTATATTTTAATAATAACAGTATACAGTAAATGATGCAAAAAGTATGTGATTGTTACTGACTAGAAATTCAAATCTTAAAATAGTTAACTGTTCAAATACATAATTTTTGTTTTGCTCTTATATACCTACTTTTGTGTATTATTTATTACACAAGTGACTCAAAATAGTAAATATTTTCACAGTCTTGTAATTAAGTAACAAAATAGTGACTTCATTGGTTTTTTTAACCAACTTCAGAAAAAGGTGGTAAGATTCTATATGTTTTTTAACTTTCCAATATACGAAAATAGTTGTACTTATCTTAGTATTTTGCTATAAGTAATGTTTGCTCACCACACAATTTTTTTTTAACATTTGTGTTAGGTGTTTTTGTGCACCACACTGTAATTTTCAAACTTTGTGCCACATCAAATTAGGTGTTATTTTTATGTAGATAACTATAAAATGTAAAGAGTAAAAATAGTAGTTTTTAAATATCTTATTTTTTTAAGATACCCAAATTATAAATATATTAGCAGTAAATGGCTAAAGTACAAAAGCATAAATTTATAGATATTGAAAAGATTTTGTCATTATTCCTGGGCTTAAACATGATAATATTAAAAACTATAATTATAAATATTGCATGGCACCACTAATATTGCCTTTACAAAATGGCCTGCATTAGCACTTAAGAAAAATATGGTTATTCCACTCTGTCCCATCTGTGGACACTTAACATTTTAAACATTTCACATTGTTCTACACACAGTGACACAGCACATGACGCTAAACATTTCCATTAGTTCATGGCCTTGCTTTGTTTAGATTATTTGTACATGATTTGTGAGAGATCCACAAACTGGTTTTGTGTCATTTGATCCGGGGCCTAAGTCTGCTATTACAATGGTGTCAGAATGGTCGATCACTGATCGCATAATGGTTGATTTTGACAAGTTTAGTATGTAGTAGATTACCAAAATTATCAAAATCAACCATAATGCGATCAGTGATTGACCATTCTGACACTATTGTAATAGCAGACTAAGGCCCCTGTTGTAATGTGTGCCAATGTGACAAATTGGTGAGGTAGAGTGGAATATCCTAAAAATCACATGTAAGTATATCATATACCCTCATTTTAGTAACTTTTAATTTCAATAAATATTTAATTTTATGAGTATATATTTAAATGAGGTTTTTTGTATGATGACTGTATTTACTAATTTGGCTTATATGGCTGACAAATGTAAATGAAAGGCAGCATATTGCATTCAGAATGTAAGAATGAAACTATGAATCATAAATTCCTGCATAGATTAAAATTTCAACTGTAATGTTGTAATGAAATTCTGAGAGAATGATGTCACAAGTCTTATTTTTAATTAAGTTATGTCTTTGGTCTTACTTCATAAGATTTATATCTTCATCATTAATATTTATTTATTTAAGATGAGTTGATGTCAAAATATTTTCTTAATTATTATTTGACACTGAAAGGCAGTATAATTAGGATAACAGTAGATAAACAGGGAGTTTTCCCAAACACATTTCATTTTTCAATTCTATTAAATACTATTTTTATAGAACTTTTTTTGTATAACACTGGCCTAAAATTGGTGCAAAAGGCACTCAGTTTCTAATAAAAGGTACTCTTTGGTTTTATACTTCTTAGTCATAGGAAGGTCCCCGGCAAAGAGAAACTATGAACATAGATGCAAACACAAACTCAAGTGTCTGTATGCATAGCATTAGGGTACACCAGATGTACTCTATTCTCAATACAACTACTTGGAACCTGAGGAGGTATATGACACCCATGATTGATGGCAGCGTCAGCAGCACTGAGAATATTACTGGTAAATCTGTAAAAGATAAATTATTCTGCTGTACACTAAAATTAGGTATGAGGATGCAAGATTTATTTAAATTATTCAAATTAGAGTTTTCATTATTATGGATTTGAAGAGTTCTAAGACAAGTTAGTGAGATTTCTCCTATCAAAATGGGTAGCATCTAATAAACGACTTACCCTTTTCACTCAGACTCCCTTTTCGCCCCAATATAAGGCGGGCCGCTTCAATAATGAACAAGCTAACAAGCACTCCATAATCTCTGCCTATTTTTATTGGATCCTTGTCTATCTCATACTTTTCAATAATTAAAACTGACTTCAGAATAAGAGTGCCCAGTTCACATGTCGCGAATAGACCAAAATAAAATGAATTAATATATAGCAGAATTTCATATGCTAAGCTTGAATTAACCATTTTGAGGTCGTTTATAATATATTTGTAGGTAAACTATCTTAGTTATTTAATTAAAACAAAGGAACTTTCGTAGGCACTTGTAAAATATACAAAATTAGAAGTTTTAATTCATTCTAAATCCTGAATTATTTAAAAATAGAACACGGCACAGACAGAATGGAAGATAAAATGACGAAGAATCGGAAGAATGATGACAGTATGACACTTGTTTGTTGACAGTTTAAATAATGTTGCTAGGATACTAAAATGTTCACAAATCTTATCAGCTGGTTTAATAATCCGAGTTAATTGATTAGATAAATGAATAAGTATTATGTCAATTATATTTTTGTAACAATATACGTATTTAAAGAGGTTTTTTTATGCATTGTTAAAATTAAATTTATGGATTGAATAAATTATGAAATGTCTGTCAACGAGTATTTTTATTTTGGCAATACAAAATTAAGTGCAACGAACGACGCCAGCGGGGGTGGTTGTGTTGCACGTGTTTTTGAGTTCTACTGTAATGCAGTTATTATGAATAAAAAAGTTTAATTTAGCTTTTAAAAGTGTTGTATTTAGAATAACAATTTAAAGTTGTAGTACCCGCAATTTATGTTTTGGTAAGTAGTGAAAATTAAATGTTTTGACGACCACGCGCTCAGTGGGCACGTTTTGAATATTGTCTTTTTGGTGTCTAACGGGATGATATCATGATATCTCTTTTATTTCATTTGGAAGTTTGTTGTCAGTGAACCAGTGTCTTATTTCGTAACACGTACGACGTTATGTGGAGGTGTGATTGCGAGATAATAAGATACAGTTGAATCCATAGTGAGAATGCGGTCCTAGACTCGGTATGTTTTTTATTTAGTGAGAAGTGAACGGTTAACTATTTTCTCCGTGTGGGTCATTGCACACTGATAAAGCTTTGGAAAGTTAGGTGCCATTTTTTGAATACTTTCGATTCCTGAAGTCAATAATGCTAGTACTATTCAATTAATATGAAATAGGTCTCGTATTTTATAAAAAAAAATATTTAAAATGCTATGTTCATACAGGAGAAGAAAAAATGTCAACTTAGCTATACTTACCTAGTTTTGTTTTTCTGCAGCTTTTTTTTTTAAACAAAAATAATCTTTAATACTCCTAAAATCAATCATTTAGGACTTATAAAACCAAAAAAAAACTATTAATTAAGTAAAACTTGGAGGGCAGGTTGTAGATCTGAAGCAATTTATTTAAAATTATAAAATGGGGATAGTTTAAATTCTAAATAAATTGCTTCTTTATGTAAATTCTACAAAAGGTGTGTAGTTCATTAGATTACAACTAAATCCCAATATTTGTTTACAAGTGGTTAGAGCATGCATTATATTACAGCAGGACATAAAAATTATCATACAGCAGGACATAATATTTAAATCACTTTTTATTAATGCAGTGGCACACTGGTATCACAGCCTGCCTATTTGTTTTATACAAAGAGCGACTCACAATCTTTATTATAATGACTTTCTTTGTAAGTGTAACACTAAAAGAATTCAATTCAATTTCAATTTGTTTTGCCTGTGCAGAATGCATGGAAATAATAAGTATGAAGTAGGTCATTGGCAGAATGTAAATGTCTTTTTAAAGTTAAAGTAAACATTTATTTGTAGATAAAAACTACTTCAGGGTTTGAATTCCAAAGTTTTCCTCAGAAAAACTTGTGTTATATGGTTTAGTTTGCAAGGAGGAAACAACTACACAATACAAGTAGATAGGTACTCAAATGTATTTGAAACATGGATACTGTAAAAAAAACACTCACAAATATAAAAATATTATTAGCTTCTGAATTGGAATAATTCTTTGGTAAACATACTGATAACAATAATATTATTAAATCAGGTGGCAACAAAATTTTCATATCATTAATAAACATATCACAAAAATTGCCTTGAATCTTATCACACAATAAAACAATGGATATCACAAGTTAAATTATTATTTATCATTATTATAGGTAATTCATGTGACAGTGTTAATAATATCAAATCAATGTACTTAAGATTTGATAGTAATTACCGAATAATATTTTTTAATTAAGATGTAATAAACTTCAATTTATGTAAAATAATGTATGATGGCATGCCTGTCTCCTCATCTTATGAAATTTTTATCCAGTAGTACCTTCGATCAATAATATACTAGATAAAGGATCAGTACAAAATCGTATCATAGAAGTGGCCAAAAATGCTAAACGTAAACATTCGTGTTTCTTTGAGAAAGATGCCATAAAATATTATTAGCTTCAGTTAATTGTGCACCTTAACACCCACCCATAAACTTGAAAATCGTTTGCAATATATTTGTATTAAAGACCTTCTGTCATCGGATAGCAGGTACAGGCAATAAATTAAAAATGTCAAAATTCACTTTAAGCAAAAAGGTTCTAAATAAAATGTTGACAATTGGTGCTTAATCTAATTTTAAACTAGAGTGTCTTTGGTGTGTCATATTTCAACGCATAGAACAGAGTCGATATGGAGTTGCAGACGTTATTTTTTTTTATCGCTTTGTTATTTTATTTTTAAACCTATTTGGCAATGTTAATGATTCATTTAAACAAAAGTTGGTGGTTTGTAATTTTTAATGATTACTTCTTTAATAAAAAGTGTAAAAGTACCCTCAACGAAACCGAAAGGCACTTGCTGACATCATAGGTTTTTTTTGTTGTTGTAGACTACACCTTGGACCATACATAAATACATTTCTAGTTACGGTGATCTTATTGGGGGCACTTGGATTTAAATCCAAGTTTTCAATGTCATGACTTTATATACATCCCCGACCCCCGTACATTCAAAATTAAATTATTTTGCGTAGAGTTGCGTACTTAGTTTAATGTACGGAATGCTTGGTTGACGGCTTCGTTGAACGTTGGTTTACACCCTGTAGTTCTTAAAAAGTATTTTAAACAATAAGAAATTTAGCAGTATTTATATTCCTATGCAAATCATGAGTGTCAGCCAACTTCCAAAACACACTTGTTTTTTTTGTACCTGAGTGCCTCAGATGAACCTTTTTTGAGTATGTAAAAATGTACTTAAAAAAAACGCTTGAAAAACATTACTCTCCTACCGAAATAGTTTTACAGTTTAAACCTTTAAACAAATTAAAGTCTTCTCCTCTTTGCTTTGCAACAATAAATATCTATTCTGCACATCGAAATGGATCAGTAGGATATCTACAAAAAAAAAAAATTAAAAACCTTATTCTACTCCACTATATTCACTATTCGAAATCAGTCGATGTTGGAGCATGTTGGACGTACTGTTGGAACATTTGGGGAACAAGCCAAACATTGTTAAAATTATTTATATTTCACAATAAGTGCTACTTTTACTATAGAAATAAGTACTTATTAGCATATAATTCCCGAAAAAAGATATTCCTTGTGAAATCTGAGTAATACGGTGGTTATTTTCACAGTTCTTGAACGCGCACTGCACCATTTTTACGTGTTAGTGTTGGCCAGGTTTGGACCATACTAGGTTTAAATAGAAGCACAAAATTGGTTGTGCCCTAATTTGTCGGGCCGTTTTTGAAGCGTTGATCGGGAATCTAGTACATTTTTGATCGAAGAGTAGTACGATACAATAGTTGATAAATTTTATTTTTTATTTAAAAAAAAAAAAACATTGCCCCACACTAGGAATTTCTCCTGTATTGTGGGTGCGTTTACAAACATGTAAACTCACATACACGAACAGCCAGACCCGGAACAACTATCTGTAGGTCATACAAATATATTTTGTTCCGTGCGGGAATCGAACCCGCGACACGCAGCACAGCAGTCAATCGCTCAGCCACTGCGCCAACCGTGTCGTCAAATAGTCAATTGATTAAGGGACACTTTAATAATCAATTGATCAAGGTTGTGGTGTGAGTCTTTGACAAGGGGCAGCTACTTTCATAAATAAGATGGAATGCAATTTAGTTTTTATTTATTTTTCAAGTATAGAACAGTTACCAAATAAAGATAATAAGCATAAATAATTTCGATAACAAGTTCTTAAACTGAAATGGTCACTGACATTATTAAATCCGTGACGCATCATGACGCAGTTGCACACGCCATGATCACATTATTAATAGTTTCGATAACACCCAAAAGTACATTATATAAAAATACTAAAATAAAATTATGTATTTTTATCAACATTTTCAGGATATACCATAGACACGATAGTCGAATATTAACCTTATTATAATCGTCTACGTCGACTTTTCCCGGCTATGTCAAAGGTAGGGGGGTACAAGTTCAGATTCCAGACTGCTCCAAAGAAATTCCTAATGGTCCCGAAGATCGGACCCAAGACTTCACACGCTCAGCAGTAGCTCTTGCGACAACTGAACTAATGAGGTAGCCTACGCCTTACAGTCATCAGTCGTCGCACTCTGACCCTTATCGTACTTCATTAAAAACAATTTTTCATGGCTTCGGAATCGTAAGTCAAGGTTAGGCCAATGTCCGAAAGCATAAAAGCGTAGATAATTTCCGAATATACTGAGCATGAACTAAGTGATCTCAGATAATGAGACGCACGTTCTTATGTTGGCATAAATTCTGTTTTTGTCTTTGCCTCTTTACGAAATAAAGGCCATAAAATAAGTTATTTATGGCAGGTTGCGACTCATTATTTGGTCGTCACATGATGTTCACTGTAATGTTGGTGAGACGTAGTTTTTTACGACGCTGTCTTGTTCATAGGACTTATTTCTAGTTTCCTTTCAGTCTGATTCTCGAAACGAATTTCACTCTCTCTGTAGTTACAAAGACGCGTTATTCTTGCCTTCCAAGTATTTCCGTGGTTGCCAGCTGTTGCCACCACTGAAAGACTCACATTCGCGTTCTCAAGCACACGCTCGTACGCACGACGACCAATCAAACTAGGCAAAACCACTATCAGCAGATATCTCATTATACGGGTAATATACACAAGGCGAGGCAATGTTATACTGGGCCCCAAGTCTGCTATTTTATATAACTTAGTCATTCCAACACGATTCCACTGTCATTTTGCTAAAAGTTCGTAATCTGCTAAATTACAATGGTCGATCATTGGTCGGCCAGTGGTCTCGTAATGGAATGGTAGTAGAATGACATTGTAGTATTGCCATTATTATAAAACCCGTTAGTAGAAATGATTTTCGAAAAACTACTACCACATTTAAACGTTTATTCAAGCCAGATTTTATTTATATGTATTTTTCCTGTCCCGATGCATTTTATGTTAACACGTTTAGATTTGTAATCAACTTAAAAAATATAAAATGATGATTTTTTAAATGATCTTCAACATTTATTTTATGTTTGTGACACTGAAACTTGTCAGTTGACAATATTAGAAATGTCATTTCATAACATTTCATAAAGTTTCATAACTTTGTTTACATTTGCATCATAGTGATTCGCTTCGTTTTCTATTAAAATCGACGTTTTTGACCATGAATACTGACTCTGGTGATTCTCCTATACCTTACGACCACGGCTTGAATATGGATTCCGCTCTTGCTGATAATGACAACTCCCACGATAACATAGATTTGATGTCATATTCGAGTTCTTCACTGTGAACTGTTGCAAGTGGATAATATGTACGCTGTGTAAATAAATTGTAATTTTTAACATATCAAGATTGCGAAGACACCTTTTGGAAATCGTCGAAGTTCGATCTCTCGAAAAACATGGGTTGGACATCAACAGGTAACTATAATAAGTTTTACAACTGTAATGATAAATGCAAATATGATTCAAAATAAGGTACCTATTCATACATGCTTGCAAATAAATACTCACATAATATTGTTTTTTCTTTTCCAGTCAGTTACAAGACAGTGATAGTTTGGTGTGCCATGCATGTTGGACCAAAGCATGGAATAAAATCAGTCAGGCAACAAGTCAACACTCAACAGTCCACATTTTGTTATTGTTATCCACATTCATATCTCTATTAGCTGTGGCACCTCTCTTTTAAGGCAAAGGTCATATTTGCTGAACATTGATACACCACAACGGTAAACCAAATAAGGAATCTGATTGCATATCAAATTGCACAACCATGTTAAAATAACAAACTATACTATTTTTAGAATCCTATTGAATGCAGTAAGATTGCTCTGAAATGTTAAAAGGCTAACATTATTAATTTTTTTTTGCAGCCTGTCTGTGTGATACTCAATTTTGACAATGTTTTAGTTTATGATGAATTAAATGTTTTCTATTAATATATTATTATTGTTTTATTTTCAACTATCTGTAATAATTAAATAGTATATCTTTTATCAATATATTATTTGGGGGGCATACTAATATTAACATTCAATGTTGCTTGTGGGCACTCAGGGCCTTAAGTCACTATAGCAGCTTGGCATCCTCTTTATGTGTAACACAATTTTTGTAAAACAACTCAATAATGTTTTAGCTGTCACAGTCAAATGTGATATTAACGTCAGTAAGCAACTAACGTTAACCGTATAGTTCAGTACGGACCACAGAGTACATTTTATATACGGACCCCTTCAGGTAGGTACTTGACATTCAAACCTCCGCTGGCTCGGTACTATACTGGCCCCGAAAGGGGTCGAATATTTAAGTCATACAACCTCCTCATTATTTTTATAAATATTGTATTTTCTGGTTAAAAAATAATATGGGTGTGCATCAATTAATAATAATAGTTTATTGAAAACAAGTCCTTACAATATGCTTAATGTCTAGCTGTGGTTAACAATGATTGAAGGTGTACAAGACATGAAACCCTGCCTCCTAAACTAGGAACACCTGTGACTTAGGAGAGTGTTCTACTGCCACTTGGATACTATAAACCCTTTTAGAAATTAAAATTAATGGCTAGTAAGCTGATATCATACAAAAGAACTTTTCTTGCTTATTTAATGGAAAATAGAAAATAATATAAAAAAGAGTAAAACAATTAAGGGAGAAATTAAATTAAAAGTAAAATGACTGTATGATTGGTTTTGTCGGTGTGACTGGGTAATGTGTGTGTTATGTGTGTCGAGTGGGTGTGTGTGTGACTGGGTATCGTGTGTTTTGTGTTGTGTGAGTGTGATATGAGAAGCCTGAGCATGTGACTGTGGTGGTGTCGAGTGTGAGACTATGTTTGGGGTGGTGCAAGCTTGGTGTCTCCCGATGTATTAAGAAATTAGTAATACTATGTCAGAGGCATTAGAAGTGCCTCTCTTTGATTGTAGTCCAGGAGAAACAGCATACTCTTCAGGTTATCTTTTACCCCGTGTTTGCTTAACCTTGCTATTTGTGCAGCCTTATTAATATTTCGGTACACAAGAGAGCTCAACACGTAGAGCTGTCTTCTGGCAAACGTAGTTCTATGACTAGGGGTTGGGCAAACTATTCTTTGACCACGCTTATTTGAGTCTGGTAGTGGTACCTGGTTGTGCTTCCAGAGTGTGGTTCTGAGAACAAATAGTTGCCTAACTGTCAAAAGTTTGAGCTCGGTGTAAAGCTGATGAGTGGGATAGCGAAAGGGCTTTTGCAACATAACCTTGAGTACTGCCCTTTGTGCACGCTCCAACTCAAGGAACCTAGTTTTAGCCGATCCTCCCCAAGCCAGAATACAATAACCGAATTAAGATAATAGAATTAAAAACTCTTATGTAAACGTCATTAGAAGTTCTTAAGTTATTGAGCAAGTTTCTTAATTAACGCTTGTAAAGTCCAAGACCGTAAATTACGATAATCGCAATTTTGATGGCAGTGTAGGTCGACGCTAAAAATCATGAAAAATGTAGTTTTCGGACATGTAAATCCACTTTATTGGGCATGATTAACTTTAATAAATATTCTTTAGCTCGTAGTGAACATATATCTCCAATCAATACTCCACAAACACGATGGATAGCAAACACTTTTTGTCAAACCGAGCTACTAAAAGCAATGACTGCACAATGACGTTGTAATGGTAGATCACTGATCAAAGGAACTGTCAAAATTTTAGCAGATTACCGTATGCGTCAGTCATTCGTTTGTCATTATGTACGAGATTACCATTCTAAGCAATTTCTTTCAATGGACTGTCAGTGACTGACCAGTGGAATGTCATAATGACGACAATATATTAGTAGATTGCCAAACTTGTCAAAATCAACCATTATGCGATCAGTGATCGACCATTCTGACACCATTGTAATAGCAGACTTAGGCCCCTGGCGATGTGTAGCTTGATATGTCCCCGTGTGCACCACCACTTGTTTCATTCATGTGATTACCGCTCGGCAAGTCGCGATGTTGGGACTTCTTAGCTATTTTAAACAATTTCTTTCACTGCACCGCGCCGTCGGCGTCGCAAGACAAAAGCTGCTTGAGCGTGTAACTTGTAGCCAAGGGGTTGTAATCATTAATTTAGAATCGGAGGTTTAAGTTTTCGTTGTTAATTTTTTATGTTTAAAAAAAACCTCAAAAACGACGAAACCACTTCATCTTATCGTGTCCTGTAGTAGCTTAATTTCCGTTTATTCATATGAACAAATATTTTGTATTTTGTTACATATTTCTTATAAAAAAAAAACTTTTTTGCAAAAAATAAAACCGACTTCCAAAAAATAAAAGTGGAAAATAACTTTATTTCCGAAAGTCGGTTTTATTTTTTGCAAAAAAGTTTTTTATTTCAGCATTTTTAGTTATAGTATTATGATATAATTCGCAAACACGGTTATTTTTAGCTTTTTAGTGCGTAGGTCCCGTCTTAAATACAAGCTTTAGGCAGTTGTCTCACCAACGACGAGAAAACGACTAACTATCGGCTATTTTCTCGCTCAAGAAACGTACAATAGAATACTTTCCGTGTGAATAAAAGAGATGCATATACAAACAGTTGATCGCTGACTGTTCACACTGCCGGCGAGCACTCGCTTCACTAGTTTGTCGCTGAGCGACAAGAGCTATGAAAGATAACACTCACTCGGCAATACTCGCCAAGCGATTAGAAATCACGCCGAGAGAGCAACCAGTGGTCATGTCATTTGGTCGCGTATGAGGCCGCAAGACTGACTGTACGCTTGACTGCCGCGAGCGAGTGATGCGAGTAATCGCCCTTCTCACTCGCACACTCGCTTATAGCCGAGCTACACAAAAATATCGGAACTACGCACTTGCTCCCCACGTCTCGCTAACTCGTTTCTAGTTCTAGCTCTACTCGTTACTCGTTAATCGTTGCCGGTGAGACAAGTGCCTTAGTTCCACATCACGCTATAGTATTTAATACTATCTAAATTATGCTTTAGTTTAAAACCAATTCAGAAATCAAATGCATCATCGCCTAGGTGATACGGCTGATACTTGATCTAATGATTGATTATGTTTCTTAATGACTGGGTGAGGGAGGGGAGGGGGTACGGGCACCCTGCTCCCACTCGCCTGCCTACCCTGGCGAAACCTATACTTATACATGTGATTGCAGCAATCACGGCAGATTTGCGGTCATTTATTGAAGAGTTCCGTTGTATATCACTGAAGATCTATCACCAAATTAAAATACAATCACCTCAAAAAACTGCGATGACCTTCCAAATCATAGTGCATAGCGTTTTTTGTTCATTTGTCTTCGACAACCTCTAAAATTATATCATCAACGTAGACGAAGTTAATCTAATACGCATTATTAAAGATAACTCAAAAACTACTGGCCGGATCTTGATATTTTTTTTATGGGACCAAACGACAACCACCAGCTTTCGAATAAAAAAAGAATCATCAAAATCGGTTCACCCAGACCAGAGTTATGAGGTAACAAACACAAAAAAAAAAAAACATACAGTCGAATTGAGAACCTCCTCCTTTTTTGAAGTCGGTTATAAAAACTTGAGAGGTGTCAAGGTACACCCGGATGGAACGAAGTTATTATTTATTATGTACAAAAAACCGGTATACACAACAAAAATAAATTCAATGCGAAATAGAAATGAAAATATCTGGCTTGCTTTCCATAAGAGAGAGAGAGAGAGAGAGACAGACGGAGAAACATGCGCACGCCGCACAGCTTACAATAGCTTACTATAGCAAAAAGTGTCGTTACAACTTTTCGTGAGAATTTTATCCGTCTAGCCCCCCCTTTCACAACGCGCAATAAGGAACTTCGTTCCAATATACATGAAACATTTGAAAATACGTAAAATAGTAGACCATCGGTATCAGGAACAGGGTCCAAGCTACCCGCGGTCAGGGATTCAGAGAAAGTAACCTCCTAACAGTACGAGACGTGTCCAGGAGTACAGCTTTCTGTATCAAGCCTTTGATCCAGCTGTTTAACGAGAGCCTGCTTCTGCTCTTGGCAATTAAGCCATTGGCAGATACGAATATCTGCACAATTATCGCTGACATCCCATATTCTAAATCTAACATGGCGGATTCTCAAATATGGCCGACTACTTTGGTTTATGCATGTCCCGTGATATGGGTAGCAAATGAAGGAGGCGAAATGATAGGAAGAATATGAGAAATCGTTTTTTTTAGTTTTTTAATCTTTAATATTATTGACCTATCATTATAGATGTTGATTCTACTCATAATGTCTATGAAGTTTTCCTAGCTTATGAAGTTTTATTTTTATATACTGCCTTAGCTTCTTAAAAAGGAAAAAAACGCGCCGATCGTGAACACACGATACAAATCAAATCGTGTCAAGCGCTCGGTCAACGACCAACTGTACATTATTCAATCAACAAAATAATGAGCTGTATTCAATTCAATATGCTGATAAATAAATATTCTACAATTGTATTACAAAGGGGGACTGCCGTTCGTGCAATTTTTACACATAATAAGAACTCTTTGTCTGTAAAAACCTTTGTGGTCACGACAATTTTTTTTCAATACGCAATTGCTCATTCATGGGATAGAAAGAGTTTATAATAGTAAAAAAATAAAAGTTAGGAAAATAAACCTTATTGGAGTATTGGTGTTGGCTAAATAACGGAACCTTATAATTTGCGTGAATTGTGTAATTTGAAAAAAAGTATAAAACGTTATTTTTATTTGTTACTAGCTTCCGCCCTCGAGTTCGTCCGCGTACTTTGGGCTAACGCTAACTTTAACTAAACGTGATGATCGAAAAAAAAACTATCTTTCTTTACCTTTTTCTTCCTTCGTTCTCCCCCTTTTCTCACTTTTTTTATCCTATGTCCGCCTCCAGGGTCCCAACTGTCTTTGTACCAAAATTCATCAAAAACGGATTGGCCAGTTAGGCGTGAAGACGTAACAAACTCACTTTCGCTTTTATAATATTAGTAAGGATTCTCATTATCTGTTTCATTTCGTCGGCACGTGTTGATAAAGAAAAAAAGCAAAACCACAACAACCCGGACATTGTGTCCAACCGTGGTGATTTTTAACACAAACAAGTCCGTTTCTCAGTAATCATTTTTGTGTAATGTTTTGGTAAACGGAAGCATAATGAAGACATTACTAAAATTTGTTCTGTACGATGCCTAAAAGGATCTCCGCAAAAGACAACCGGTCCTTAAGCCAGGAAGCTTGATAGAAGTAAGCGTTATTTATAAACAAAGCGATAAAGCGGCTAGATAAGACAGTATTACACAACACACTTGAAGCCTTATCTAGTCAGCAGCTCCTTGTAAAACTGATAAATTTAAGCCGTAGTGGTAGCATACAAATGTTTATCATTCTAATTGTTGTACAAAATTTTTGTTTAATTGAAGATTAGATGAATTTACTGAGGGCCTCTACAGTCAACTGAACATCTTTTATCTAATATCTATTTTAGATGGTAGCTACTGAACAATTAATTTAATTTACACGTACAATGATTTCGTTACCTGCAATTCTGAGTCTCTGACTCACACGTTTCACAATTTTATTAAAACAGTCTCTTCGCTTATTATTAGATTACATCTTCGCAGAAAATCTGGACGAAATTTAGCTGATTTTATAGCTTGTTTGTGAAGTATATATTCTCACCATTTTTTGGTCATCAAAAGTACTTTAAATATAGTTTGACATTGGTGTTGTGTAGGTTGCTAAAATGCGACATTATCTGCGATAGGCATCAAAAAAGTTGATTGCTACATATTTTTATTGAGCTATCGATCGTGTAGAGCGCCGCGATGTTTGGCGTGTAGATTTTGTCGGAAATAATACCGCCATCTTCTTTCAATATTTATTTTTACAAATGTTTACTAACAGCGCCTTTTTGGGTTCCTGACAGCGACCATGCCTGTGGCCCTTAATTTAATTTAAACTCCCATCCCTGATATCTGACAATAAAACTAAATGCACATGCACAATTTAAATGCAGGAACACTTGAATATTTTGAGATCCAGACATGCAGTTCTTCAACGATCTAATTTTGTCTGCAGACGCCGTCGTCGATTGCGCCGACCAAGACCACAGATGCCCGTATCAGTTTTATGATATTGGTAGTGCACCTGTGAGCCATGGAGATGTCACACCAAGGAGGGGCGGAGGGCGAGAGCCTCCTGCGACAGGAGAGAGGCGCCGTCGTCATGCCGGGACAGAGAGGACGTGAGTAATTAGAATTTAAGAATTACAGCTCTTGATCTTCGTCGCGTCGATGAATTCATTAATTTAAGTTAGTTGCGCTTAAAAACTCTGCCATACAACAGGGTCCAAAAACTTGTCGAAGAACAGCCCAGATCCCTACGGTTCCTTCCAGGCTTGAAATCTACTACGACTCTACTTCTAATTGTCGTTTTGGAAGCGTCCAAAGTGGGTGTGTTTGCTTAACCAGTAAATTACATTTGAAAGTACAAGAAAGCTTTGTTGTGACTAATTTTCTTTTAAACCTTAAAATTCGAACGGTATTCCACAAATTACAAAACTCCGTTCAATTTAGCCTGCCTAATAATTTGAACAAAGCGGGGCTGACTGGAAGTGTTAACCACTATCTTTGCGGAAATAACCGATAATCCACTGACCATGACCGAGGAATACAAGAACCTTTATGCTAACGAAGTACAGTCGAACGGACATAGTAACAGTTTCGAGCTGTTATAGGGTTTTGATGAGGGACGCACAAGACCTTAGCTGTTGTTTTTTCAGGACTTAAAATGTATTTTTAATCATCTCGAAGCATTAAGCCTCAAATGGGCTGTGTGAAGCGATGATACGGCCTACTCAAATCGTCTTTCTTATCGATGGCCGAGGTTGACTTACACGATATAAACAAACAAGATTTTAGAAAAAGGTGATTCATGTGTTAATAGCACACACTCACAGTATTCATACAACATGGCCGGTGTCGTGATGTTTGCCAAATATGTGTCGGATGTACAGGACAGAAGTGTCCAAAAATCTCGCTGAAATGAAATCACGTATGAGTCAGCGTTTTAAAAGCAGTTTAAGGTTATCAAACCACAATACTGTGCTAAATGCGTGTCGATCTGACCTTGAAGACGTGATTTGCTTTTTCTAAACCGAATTCAAGAACGTTTTTGGATGATTTTGAGTATATAGCCCTTTTTTGAAGGGCATCATACTTATGACAAACATTTGATTGAAGATGATACGAGTACCTTTAATATTAAAGTTGCTGTGCCCGGCATTCGTTACAAGGCCGTTTTTTTGGGGCTATAACCGGGCACGCGGGCGTTTCTATAACACCCAGCCAAAGTTTCATCACAATCTGATCGGAAGTTTCACCAAAACCATTGGAACGATAACATAGAGGACAAACATTGAGTTTTATTTAAATGATGTATAGTTGTAGTAGATCTATATCTTGACGTGAATCTGGTCTGGAGGACGGTGATGAAGTCGACGATGGAGCGAATTAAACCCAAGGAAGCATATTGACGTGCGACTTAAATAGATCAGGGCTGTACGATCTCGGGAATACAAACGCAGGCGCTTAAAAAAGGATGTAGTAAAGCCAAGTAAAGCGCTTCGTGCGTGTGTGTATATCGACAACGTATGGGTACTAACACTGCTAACACGCAGTACGCCTGTATTCCCGATGAAAGAAGGGAGAATGAGCTTGTGGAGCTCATCACGTAGCTGCCGAGCATGACCGCAAGCTTTCCTTGCCGTCCAAAACTCTTTGGTTAACAAACGAGGTCTAAAGCAAACATCATTCTTACCACAACCTTAATTACTAAAAGGGGGCATGCTGAACGTTCCCAAGCAATGTAATTACATTAATTGTTTCATAGACTACACCAAGGAACACAAAGGCTTTTAGCATTTTGTAGCACGAACTTTATATTTGCACAAGTGCATTAAAGTTGGGGCATTTGCTTTGATAGTTAAAAGTAGCGGAAGAAATAAAAAATAAATGTGGTCACGACAAAGAAAAGGTATCGTTTCAAAATTGGAAAGTTACCAGAAACGAACATGCACCTTCAAAAAAACCAATGGTTATTTTGACAAAAGGCATAAATTGCTTTTTATTGTGCCGCTCGCTTTTCTAACAGTCCAATCCGTTCATCAAAATTAGTTGACTGCAATGCTGTGGCCTGTCTGAATTGGAAAGCAAGTACATACAGTTTTTACAGCTGGGTACATATTATTTGCCTATTCTTTCAAAAATTAAAGGGAACACGGTACTATTTGAGTCGCATTTGGCAAGATTTGTAAAGAATGTGCTGATTCATCCAATATAAGCTAGATTGACCCCGTTACGGCCAGTTCTATTCTCGTTTTGACCCTTTTATTGTACTATATAAGTATTATAAATCATCTTATTGCTATGCTGTTTGCGTTCAAGAATGTTTGCAAACTTAAAATTGGTACAAATAGACTGCAGCAGTATGCAAAATCTAAATAAGTTTTCTCGTAAAACTACAATAGAGAAACTTTGTTTTTATTTAATGCTGCCATTACTTTCTTCGCTTGCTGCAAAGTCAGATTTATGTCTATTCCAGTTTTCACGTATTATTTTTACTGAACTGAAATCAAACATGCTTATGGCACGTTTAAAATTAAAATAAGTTTTGCCTTAAGTTTGATATTACGACGTATTTCTTCTTGACACACTTAAACCGAAGGTTTAATGATTATGATCGTCTCCAGGGTCCCAACTATCTCTGTACCAAAATTCATCAACATCGGTTTAGCCATTTAGGCGTGTAGAGGTAACAAACAAACAAACTCACTTTCGCTTTTACAATATTAGTAAGGATGACACAAGAAATACAATAAAATACAAAGCACGATTTATCTAGTCGTACGCCAAAATTCTACTTGAATACGTTCAGGTATCGGTCTATACCCCCTTTCCGATACTACACTCTATTTCCAGCGCTTAGAGATACATACAACGCTGTATTGCAGGTGTGACATTAAACTAGCTCATACGCAAATAAATCACACGTGTGGTCCAAACAATGGCTCATCGTATATTATAATATATATCTCATATGACGCACATATTTTCCTTGCTCTGCAAAATATTTTAATTCTATGCCACAAGATCCTATGCCTGTGTTATACCGGCTTATTTGAGCCACGTATGCACTATGCAGAAATTGTTGGTGTACTCGCGTTACTGGCATAATGCCGTTGTTGGAAATTGTGCTTTGTTGCAAAATAATATTGTTTAGCGAGTATAAAGGCAAAATTGGCTCTTTTGTCTCTTGATTTTAGGCAATAAATAATATAACGATGTTATGTTGTCATTGCCTTGGTTGGTCTGTAGATGGGTAACCACCCGTTACATACCGAGTTTCTTCCGTGCCTCGGAAAGCACACTAAGCTGTTGGTCCCGGCTGTCATTTGTAGATCTTTGACAATCTTTAGAGGTAGTCAGTGTCCCGAAAGTCTGACAACCAGTCTTACCAAGAGGTATCATATTACCCAGTACCAACTGGGTTATGGAGGTCAGATAGCAGTCGCTCCATGTAAAATACTGGTATTCAGCTGCATCCGGTAAGACTGGAAACCGACCCCAACATAGCTGGGAAAAAGCTAGGCAGATGATGACGATATTATGTTGTCCATTCACTATTTTAAAGGAGGATGTTTATATCTGAGTCTCATCTGCTAATCTTGGAACGAATTGTATTTTCGCACCTCGTGGTCTTTTCAAGGAGTACGCGGCAAATAAATAACATATGCTCGGGTCATCTTTATCATGGCATATTATTCTCATTTTAAACATTAGAAATATATAATTAGTAGCTCGCTAGTATCGGGAACGAAACCCGAGCTACTGGGCCGTTAAGGCTCTTGAACGAGGAACCCAATAATACACGCACGATAGATATTTATAGTTTTAAAAACCTCATTAACCAGGCTAACAAGAAAAGGTTTCTTAATTATAATTATTTATTTTATTAGCACTGATTAAATGTTGTTATAATTTCAATGATTGACACCTTTATTATTTATAGTTAAAAGTAAAAACAAAATTTAAATAACTTAGAGAGACTAACATAAAAATAAACGAAAAAATAGCGTCATAAATTCGTCCTCAACGCTGTCAGTTGGTAATGTCCCCAAGAGACTGGCCGCGTTGCCACTTTGTATGGCAACACTTAACCTCTGGTCAAAGTAAAAGTCAGCCCATGGGTCACAGGAAGTGACCATCGTTGACCTAGTGTCAACGATGGTCACTTCCTGTGTTGTACTTTGTTTGAACTTATAAATGTTGTAAAAAGATATTTCCTATTGTAATAGATAAGCATTTCCATTGTCAGTAAATAAAATGGTTTTTAAACTTACGATTAAAATAATTTAAAATTAATTATCAAATTGGTTTATTGCTATTCTGAGAGTTAACCGCCAACCGCCTATTAAGTGAATCAGTCTTGTAAACAAAAGAGTATTTTATGACATAATTCATTTATTAAAAGCTTTTATTTAATTTGTGTTTTAGTTAGTTAGCTTACGTGTGCTTATAACGTGTTGGTCAAATCTTGCTACTGAATTTCAAACCAGTTCTCCCTAACAGATTCAGATCAAATTTTTCACCATTCTTTTGACAATATTTTTTTAAAATTGACGGACAGTAGTTAATCCTGCAGCCAGGTTCGTCTCTTCACGGTAACTTTTAACGGTTAATGGCACGGACACGAAACTTTTACACGCGTTCAATGCTAATAGATCAAGTAGATGAACCTAATGATCTTGTTTATTTATTACTAGCTGTCTTGCGGGGTTGCAGTCCGCGTCTTTCGTTGCTGCCCCGCTTCCATGAGCAGTAGCGTGATGTTGTATTGCGTATGTTCCTTCCTGATAATGTAGCTTCCTAATAGTGAAAAAATTGTTAAAATCGGTCCAGTAGTTCTGGAGCCTATTCGATTCGAACAAAAAAAAAAACAAATCTTTCTTCTTTATAATATTAAAATATATATTAGTACTAGCTGTGCCCCGGCAATGCAATTCTCTACCTTTCTTCCTACCTAGGGTAGGTAGGAAGAAATCTCTCTTTCGAGTTGGATCAAACTGTACACGGTGTGCAAATTTCATTAAAAATCGTTTGAGTAGTTTAGGAGTCTATCGCGGACAAACAACGTGACACGTGATTTATAAATATTAAGATAGATTCTTAATGAGAAAACCTCTTATGTTCCAAACAAGCTAAATCAATGCTACTGAAGTAATAAATTAACATACTTAGACAGACACGTTTCCATAATAATACAACATAAAGTTGCTAACAAACTGCTAACATAAATTATATCGATAAAGCCAATAACAAAGACGACGGTCTTGACTGTAAGGACTATAATTTTAGGCTCTAAAGTCTCAAGATATAGAATGCACCTCGGTTTTAACGATGCGACAGAAATCTTGTAGTAGAGTATAAGGCTTTAGCCACACTGGAGCTTCCTTAGTAGGCGTATCTAGCACAAGTGTCATATTATTCTGGCGAAGTATCATTTAGCAACCGAACAACAACGTTATTGTAATGAGAATAAAGATCAAAAGATCACACTGTCAAGATCATTGACAGTGTGATCTTTTGACATGCAAGTTAATACAATAAACACCGAAAAAAAAACAAAAAGGTAGAAGAAGTTTTTAGACCAAGACATGAAACGAAAATACTAATGAAAACATTTATACCGCGTGTTTAACTTTTTTCAAGTCGCTTCGCCTGATGTCGTGGATGAGGTTTTTATTATAGCGGAGTATATGTCCAAAGCCACACACTGTGATAACAATTAGTCGTGCAGCTTAGCACTAAGCGTCAATGAGGCCATAACAATAGTGAAACCCTCGCCTCTGTTGGCTATGAACATGTAGCATATCTCTGTGCAGTAAGGAAACCAAGGATTTGTGTCTCACTCGTTCAGGTGACTTTTTATCGTGCACTACATACGGTCTGATAACCAATCTTACCAAGGAGTATTTATACAGAACTGGGCTATAGAGGTCAGGAGGTCTACTCTCTGAAATCGAAATCCGTAGCTATGGCCTAGGTTACGGTCGCATCCTACTCCGTATCATTTACAGACTTGATTAGTTAGGTGCCTGAACTAAAAACGAATGACAACCCGATTGGACAGTTGTTCATATTCCCGATGTGTTTTCTGTTTTCAAAATTCATGATGAACGGGCCTGTATCTTTATTAACGTACTTAGAGAGTAGACCTCTGATACACATTCGATCCAGGTAAAATACCGGTATTTAGCTGCATCCGGGTAGCCTGGAAACCGACCCCAACATAGAAGAAAAAGGATCTGCCTCATGATGATGACGACTGAATTAGCATTTAAAAATAATGCAGTCCGCCAAAATAAGCACACTGTTGGAGTATCCACATTAGACACTTATGTTAAGTGTCGAAAATCCCATGTGCAATAAAAAAAAAACGCCGGTATGTACATACGAGGGCTAAGAGTACTGGAGTGCCGTGGCGTTTACTACGCATTTATTCGCACATTCGACACACACCGTTCATTATAATGTTTCCTTGTTACTTGAAATACGTCAATTGCAGATGTAAGATACGATTGGACGAGCCAAGAGAATGAATAAGCCGGATGATTATTGTCAACATATACAATTTCATCGTACATCATTGATTTTACATATTATTCAGATGAGCAAACAATTTGCTTATAAATAAACTTGGTTATGCAGGTATACGGGAAGATCAACAGCTATTTATAATCAGTCGAACTCAGGAATGCAATTCCTTAACATCAAATTGAATATCGAGTGAAAAGTAGCAGGTTACTTTTTTCTATATCATCTCCGACATTAATTATTCTTCTCGCATTTTGTTAAATTACTACTTGTAAGATGGACAACAATCTAGCCTTCTAGTTATCTTATTTTATTCTAGTGGTTTCATCTCGAATTAACACCTACTCGCGAAAACCTTGGTTACGTCTTTAAAATTATTTTTACAAGTATCATGTCACCTTATGATGCTCAGTCTCACTCACTTCAACATTGCTGATTAAATCAGTATCGTTTGTAAGTAAATCTTGACTGGCATTTTGTATTTCTTAAACAAATTGGGAAAATGATTAAGAATGTTCTAATTCTTCATCATTTTCCCAATTTGTTTAAGGTCCGCGCAACGTGTCTTTTTCTCGCACGTTTTTCTATCAGTCGTCATCTAAATAGTCGCCCTTTTTCTAACCATTCCATTTTTTTTTAATATTACGTCTTGCCTGTACTCTTCTTCTACTCCTATAATCTTTAAAATTCATTCTCACAATTGGCAAGCATATAATGATACTTGAAATACAATTTGATTCACATGATTACTGCAATATTATCTTTTTGTTACCATCTAAGTATCATCCATGCTAAGCCGCTGTTCTTATACAAACGAGTCTTAGCGTTTTCAAAATTCGTTAACGCAAAGAAAAATGTGTTTTATTGTCATTTCGAATAGATAAAACTTTCCTTAAAAAGTAATAAGCCTGACTGACGGAAATAAAGTTCCAAAATATTTCTATTACTGAGATGAAAATTCATGATGCGCGTAACACTTAAATTACGGGAGAAGAGGCTTTCATATAATTAAATATAAAGGTGTAGATGTTCTATAGGTTGACACAATGCAGAGTCTGACCTTCGCAGGTCGATGTTCCGCGTGGGTTGGAGCCAGTATGAGTTAAGTGGCTTTTGTTCAAGATATCTTATACATATGCGACGTATGCATACTTTTCTATACCTCGTGGCCACGATATACAAGCTGGAGCGACTCTTGCGACAGTAACAGCGGGGGAAACAAATGAAAGACGTGTTTTAGACGTTTGCACGGGCGATTTTTGACGCACTGCTTAACGCTGAGAGTGTGCTCATTTTGGCGTACTGAGATGCGTTCTAGTGGGTTCTAAATGCTTGGCTCAGATTATCAACTCTCAGTGAGTTGAAAATTCAGTCATCATGCCATGTGGCAAGCTGTTTCTCTACCACGTTCGGGTCAGTCTTAAACCCCTGGCACCTGGATAAAGTAACTAAAAGTCCAGTTTCTGTAGCCAGTCCGTCCGGAGTCCCATCATGTCAGTTTGACTGCATAGTCACAGAGAGACACGATTTGCCGAAGTGACCACACTCACGCGAAGCACTCAACTGACACGTATTTCTTAACTCTAGTCCCGTATTTATTGACGCTTGTCGCATCACCTGAGACCGTGGCTTAGGTCTAAGGGGCTTTTGTTTGAGGTATCATACACATACCCGACGTATACATACTTTCCTTTATGAAAGAGGAATGTGAAGAACTTTGAGTGCCTGTGGGCGTAGTTATAACGGGTAGATCAGTTTTGCTTCTATAAGATTGGGAAAATGATTACTGTCAAGCATGTTTCAATTGCCTTAAGATTCATGCGTGAAAAGACGGTGTTGAAGTATTTTTTGGTGCGCTGCACATATTCCAATTCCTGTGGCTAATTCCGAAAACCCGGTCCTGCCCTTTTAGATATGCGAAATTGCGAACCGCTTCCAGGAAACCAGTTGAATGCGATAAATACCAGTTATTCTTAATAATATTAAACAATGAAATGCTTATCCGGCTTGCCAAAACCACTGAGGCGATAAAAAGTAGGAAGGGAGGAGGAAGAAAGATTAGGCAAAGAAGGAAGGGAAGTGTAACAGTTGACAAAAAAAAACTAAGCATTTAACACGAAGACTGCGTTATGAAAAAAGTAATTTATTATGATGATAAGTACTGCGGGGAAAGGTCTCACAGAGAAGGAATAATAGATATAAATAATCTTTGCCACGGTCTACCTGGTTGGCGATTTACTACGTCACGCGTCCAGTGACTGACGATCTATGCCCACCTATTTAGGTGCGTTCGCGCTACCTTGTCAGACAATTTTAGCTTAACGAAATAAAAAAAAAATCAAGCAATGCGACGAATGTCTATGTACCGAAAACGATTCCACAATTGATAAGGTCATGGGTTGATCACATCAGTGGAACAATGCAATCAAATAATGCAAAGACCAACAAGGAGGCTAGGTAATAAATCAAATGATATGAACGCAGTGACGTTATCAACGAGTGGCCGAGCTGTTAGATAAACATTGACTTATACCGCGTCAGTTGACGGGTTTTATGATGTGAACATGTGTGGGTTTGTACGACCTATATCAACAGCTTGTAACGGCCACAGCATACTCATTGGTAATGTTGCCGGAAACTTCCTTTTACATAACGGGTGTTGGAGTAAACTTACGAAGCCGAAAGGCACTTCTCCCCGTTCTGCCTGTTCACCGCGGCCCTGCAACCCATAGAGCAGAAGAAGGAATATGGATGGGTTTTAGTCAGTAAAAGGATCCGAAAAAAAGGCAAAAACACGGGACTACGTGAAGAAACTGCAAAAACAGTTCGTTTTGGTGAATGTCGTAACATGAGAGAGGTTATTTGCAATGAGCCTGGGATGAATACCAAAACTAAAGGGCTAAGGTCGAAAGTCACTGTGAACACACGTGCTTCAGAAATTGTTGAATATTTCCACTGCCTGTTTGTGTACCGTCCCATTAACCTTTGGGTCAAACCTAAAGTGGATTACACAGGGTCCGGGATTCTAATTTTGGTTGACCCATTCCACTTCTCAAAATTCATAGTAGTAATCATAGATAGTTGTCCGTATCTTAAAAAAATCACACCTCTTTATTTGAATTTGACACAAATTCCAATCACTCACTTTACAAGTAAGGTTCTCAGAAAACATGAATTGAGCTCTATAGCCCCTTAGCTTATTCTCTTACACTCCGATTTCATGATATCATACTGAAAACTGATGAGTATATTATACTTGTTTGAATAAGTAGGTTGGATATAGGTATGTGCTGGTATTAGGGCTTGCATTCGAATATTCGAATTATTCGAATAATCAACTGTTTCAAATATTCGAATAGAAATTTTACGATATTCGAATATTCGACCGATTCCTAGAAAACAAAATTCAACAATCTGATGTGCACACAAAATTCAACGTTATGCACGCCGTCCAAACAAGGTTACGTCGTTCGACGCGCGGGCGTTACGAGTGTTACTATAGGATTCGGCAACGATCGGGAACTAAATGAAGCGTGCTTTTTAGATCTGATCTGATACGAGATTGATTATTTTTGTTATCACAAAGATTTAATGTTAAATTATCAACATCACGCATAGTTAGTGTGATATTGACAATTTAACATTAAGAAAACGATTTTGCACCGAAGGTTTAATTGCGTTACTTACTTGTTATTGTTTTGTTTGATTTTATTATATTATTACAATATTCATAGCCGATTTTATGTTATTTTTATGTTGTTTGCTGTGTTGTGTTTGTATCCAAGGTTGAAAAACCAAACAAGATTAGTTAATTTTGATAACTATTATTTATTTTAACATTTAAGCATTCGTTTCAAATTTTTGCGAATATTATATTAGAGTAACATTGTAGTGTGTTAATATCATCAGTACAATATTAAGTTGACCATTAAAATTCGTCCAAAAAAATACGTTGACTATTGTGTTAGCTATGTTATTTGAAGAAACAAGTTGATTATTTGCAGTTTAATGTTAGCTATTCTAATCCTTCGTGTTCTTCTAACAGAAAAAAATGTTATTTTAATTGTTTTTGTAACACTGCGTTAGCTTTAAATAGTATTATTTTGATTCAGAGAATAAAGACTGTTTAGAAATTAAAGGACATGATATCTATAAATCTTATTTTTTTTATTTAATATTCGAACAATATTCGAATTATTCGAATATACCCCAAAAAAATATCGAATATTCGAATTGCAAAATTGTCGAATATTTCCAAGCCCTAGCTGGTATCAACTATCTGGAGGGATTCAATATTTTTGGGTTTTATTTCGTCTGACGAGACTTTTTCTTTTTGAAAATGTTGTATATAAAAATTCCATGGTAACTTAATATGGCATACTAAAAATAAAATTCTTCAAACCGCAAAATACGATGACTTGAACATTTTAATTAAAAATGTGGGTACTACAGTTTTTGCTGCTCACAGAAAATATGACGGCAACTTAAGATTTCGCCTACAACAAATCTTATAGCAGCACTTGTAGCCAGCCGTTATTTCAGGGATGAAAGCCAGTCAAAACCAGAGTGGCGAAATAAATCGTTAGAGGTTTTACACAAGTAGGTCAAAGACTGCAGAAATACTTTTTAATATTTTTCGCGCAAGTCTTTCCTTGTTGTCTCTGGTCTGAGTGTCATATTTATTGTGATGAGTGGCTGTAATAGTGGTTAAAAAATAATGTTGTTTTCTTTATCAATGTTTGGTTTGGTTTAGTGAGTATGTGCTTGGCAAGCTGTATTATTGTGGTATTGGAAGACAAAGACTAGTAAATTCTGGAAGCTTACTGACTCTGTAAGTTTTTTTCCGTGGCAAGATAAGCCTGCTAGAACGAAGGGCGGAGAATGGTGAGCTTTAATTATAGGAAACCTAACTATGCTGTGTGTCTTGGTCCAGTCGTCACAAACGCTACTGCTGGCTAATTATTTAGTTCTGGGTTTGATTAGGAAATCGGACAGGTCCCATACATTTGTGTTTACATAATATATATTGTCCAATGTAAGATACCAGCAAATTTTTTCGCAATTTCTCATAATGATGATGTTCTTAACGATGCTCAGATGATGAGGTTTATAAATTAAAAAAAGAACTTTGGTATTGAGTTTTTCCATCAGGAATTTCTTAGTAGCAGCATTTGTGTTAATGTGTCATGTGTCCGGTTCCTAGTCTACCCGGTTCTGGATTTGATGTCTATAACGGAAAGATACACGCCTGGATATACAATCGGGATGTTATGTTTTATGCATACCGTTCTTGTAAACAAACTACTAAGATGATAAAGAAGCATGATTTAATCAATGAAACAAGTAATCCAGGCAGTCTTGCTAACGTAGCATTCACAATTACCTAGACGTGAAACACTGTGAACAGTGTAATCTATTTTAGTCTCGCGTTTACTTTTATGTGTACTAAGACTAATAGTTTACGGTTTGTGGCAATCAATGTTCTTTATTGATTGACAACTTTGACACCAATTGCGTTTTTAAATTAAGTTTTTATAATACACGTGTTTTTTTTAAACTAGACGATGTGCGTGTTTCGTAGCCGATTACTCTGAGAAGAAATAGGCGAAGCAAACTCAGAGGTCATAGTCTCTTTTAAGAGCTAGACAAAAATCTTTGTTAACTTACATAAACACGCAGTCTGAGAGGGCCTTTAAAGAAAGAATCACAAAGATTTAAATGGCTCTGTCCAGTCAGTGCAAGCATTTGTCAGTTATCGTGTAGCTCGACTCTCAACTCATAAAGCTGATAGCTCCATTTTCCATGGGAATCAACCGACCCGAACCGTGCACCTGTTCACAACGTTTTATTAATTGCTCGACGTTTTATATTTAACTTTTTTTTTGTCTTTCACTCAAAGTGAGATGTATAATCGCAAAATGAATGAAATTGAAAAAAAAATTAGCACCTTGCACTCCCTTCGAATGTTCGAGGTATTGGGTTAGAGTAGGATACTGACCATCACAGTCACGTTTTTACACATAGCATTTTTTTGAGTATTAAAAAGTACATAAGCCACCATTGTCTCTAGTATACATATTTATTTATTTAAACTTCATGTACAATAGTGGTACATAGGCGGACTTAATGCCATAAGGCATTCTCTACCAGTCTACATATATCCCCTAGCGATAAATTAATTAATTTCCTGTTTCACTGTAATGTATTCTTTAGTAAATCTGTGTACACCGTTGTGAGCTGCAACATTGTCTATAAGTTTTGTGTATTTCTTGCTCCTGTTATTATGTTGTAGCTGTTTGTTGTACCTCTATGCTGCACTAAAGCAGCAATAACAGTGTGCTCTAACTTTATATTTTTGCCTTGCTCTCTTTAAAAATAAAAGAAATAAAATGGTTGCGTGTTATATTTTGATTTCGTACTGCATATGAAGCGAAGTTTCGGTTTTATTAACGCCGTTTTTTTTTGTAAGAGCAAGAATATTTTTTGGTGACATTTTTCCATTTCAGAGCCAGGTATTTAATATTTGGCCCCCACAGCGCCATAAATATGGCAATACATTTTTATTGGTCGTAACTTAGTTTCTAGGATTTACCGCGTCCGTACGCTCGCACGCAATATTCTTAATAAATTATCATCAAAATATTTAAATTGTCGCTTTTGGACGCTAGTCACATATTGCGTTGTGTATTGTTGTATTTTATTTCAAGAATATTATGTATACTTACAGCTGAAACACTGATGCTTGTTTGATACAATTTTATTCATTGACCCAATTTTCTTTACGCGAATCAGCAGCTTATGTAAATGAGGTTAAGGTTGGAAGACAGAGTTATCGAATGCCAGATAGTTGAGACTACAATTTAATATAGGATGGAAAAAAGACACGTGCAAAGCGTTTAATGTAAGCAACTACGCACGTGTTACTGACTCAATGCGTTGTGTGGGTGTCAATGACCCCTGTATCTTATAAGTATTTTTTTCCTTTTTATATTAGTAATACAATCAGGTTTTTTTTTAAATCCGATTTTACATAGTTTGAACAAAAGTCTTTTTAAAATATTATGTTTTTTTGCGGATGGGAAATTATGAAATAACTTATTACTAACTCACTCATGTTTCTTCTTTTGCCCTTTATGTTCCGAGGCCGCGCTATCTCTTTCGAACAACCCGCAACCCAACCAACCAACAAATCTTATTATGTTTAACCCTATAGATATTTATAGGTTTTGTTTGATAGTGTACTGTTCACCCCGTTTATAAGCTTTTCCTTGTAACACAATTATTTTGTACGGTGCCAAAAACACCATTTCTAAACTCACAAAGTATCGGTTTTATTTCTTTCACTGTCCCTCAAATACACTTTTACCGTTCAATCTGATAAAGCTGCTAATCAGATTTCTCTCCATAATCCACTATCTTTCTATAATCTGATTACCGACTCTGTCAGGTCTGCTTTGATAAATAATAATAGTCGCACTGTGTAATTTATACAGGGTGTATAATTTGTAAAGAGTTTGTTTGGTTGAACGCGTTAACCTCAGTAACTACTGCAACTGGTTCGAATCGAACATTTTAGTGTTGAATAGCCCAGTTATCGAGGAAGGCTGTAGACTACAAACCATGTAACTTTTGTTTTAATTCTCCTTGCTGATTTGTTTAGCAAATAATATGAATTTATATCATACGTGTAGTTTCGTTGAAAATCTAGATTATGATGAGGCTGACTTGACTTTGAGGATAAAAGCCTTCAATAAAATAACTTTTGTTTTATGACTTTTGATGATGAAAAGTTATGTTCTTCCTTTGTGTTGACGTACATTACTTTTTTTTAAGCTTATCCATGTTGACCAGCTGGTCATGTTTAATACCTATAGAAAGTCTATATTTTATCAACGTTTAAGAACTCTTAAAACAATCATTGTTTAAATTTAAGACCCCAGGTACCAAAGTAAATAGAGGGGAAGTAGGTTATCTCCGGCCCAATTCGCGATATAATTGCCTACTGTCATAGGGTTGTCACTTTTAGCTAAATTTTAATTCAGTACCTATAAATTGGCAAGGGTCGAGAAGTTGTATTTTTTACTTTTATTTTAAAGTGACTAAAATATTATAATTAAACAAAAAACACCGTAAAACAACATTCAAAACTGTCTGTCTACTCTCTGCCTGTCTCTTAGACTATAATCAAATCTGTTGTTATGATTCGAACTTTGCTTTATATGTATATATATAATTTAAAATTAGTCAATAACTTATTTTTAATTACGATTTCATAACTGTGGGTAGTTAGGTACTTAGTTAATATACCTACAATACTGAGAAATCGGCACAACTAAACGTAAACAAAGCAATAGCGGTAAATCAGTTGACAGATCAAAAGTACAAACATTCTAGTGGGAAAGTAGACCTACCTACCTACCTACTTCGCGATAACTCGCGGTACCTACTTCTTAGCGATAAGACCGCCATTGTAACCATAGATTTAACATCTTTTTGTAAAACAGTTTTGTTTCGTAGATTTTGGTGTGCAATAAAGTATATTCTATTCTATTCTATTCTACTTCCTCTGTGTGATAGAAAACTAATATGCTAATACAACAAAAAGAAGTCAGTAGGTAGGTATCTCATTATGAAGTAAAAAATTGAATTATGCTAGAATAAGTGAGTAGCTTACCTTTCCTGTTCAATAGGTAATTTGAACTGAGACAATTCTGGAATTGATGAATTATTAAGACACCCAAACACACAGCAATACTTTCTCCCGCGGTTATCAGACATTTTTTATTCGTTTAGCGGTGTCGAAAAGCCGTGACGCGCGAACCTCGTGCAGTGTTAGCCCCGACTGGCGCAGCGCGAAAGGAGCCGAGATTTTGTTTAGTGTGCGTGCGGCGACGCATAGATACTACGGCGCACACATACAAGCCGCGCGCTACGCGTTTGTATGAAGTTATCGTACTTCCCCTCTTTATACTATGCAGGTACCCTGTGAAAAGTTTTAACTTTATTATGTTACATGCTGTAAAAATACAATCAATTTCCTTAACACTTTTATCACTAAATGTACAATATCGATTATATTAGTGAAAAGTTCAGTGTTGGTCCCATTTGTAAGCACAAATGGGTACAAATTGATAAGGAATCTTTGTTATCGTGTATACTATAAAGTTAACATGAACGTGATCAAACAAGTTTGACCTTATTTTTAATTTTGTTTATTGCACAATAAAGAATAAGAAAATTTTGAATAGAATAAAATAGGGCATAAATCAGTCAAAGCATTGTCATCAGGGAGGACATTTATTTCAGCATTTTTCCGGGGCCGCGGTGTCTTTCGAACAGCCTGTAACCTCGGAAAATCTTCCTCTTTAGAATTAAATAGACAGCTCACCTTTGGAGTTACCAACCCAATGATTTGGAAAATAGAAAGCCTACATCACGCCCTAAACTCCCTGAAGCCCCAACGGAATATGAAATGTAATCTAACACACACCCTTTATCACAGAACAACCGCAAAACTTACTTAGACTTTCAAAACAGTACAAGATTCTTCAGATGAGAAAAAACAAAGGCAGCTCTCCCCTTTCTTAAGTCAGTGTGGATGAATATCTCTCACAAAGTGATGTCTCCCGCAGCTATTCAATCTCGGTAATCCCATACCAACTCGTTTCCGCTTTCTTACTGACCTATAATATACGATAAGTAGGGTAACCGTGCTTACTAGGTCATTGACGATATAAGGGATTGGATATTCATGGCTATTGATAAAAAGTGGTAGAAATATGGATCGTAGAATTCAGTTTTATGATATTAAGATATTTGAATTCCTAAAATTCAATTGTACAGTAAGGAGCAATAAAATGTATATATGTAGTGCAAAATTCAACACCGGTTTTCTTCTACTTTACAGTGTACAGTATAGTACTTAAAGTAGAATCCTTTTATTTCACGAGAAAAGCGCTTTTAAATATTGCTAAACACTTGGTAAAATTTAAAAGTGCTTCCTTCACTCCTGAAAAACACCGGCCAAGAGCGAGTCAGACTAGATCAAAATCAAAATCAAAATATTTTTATTTTACATAGGCCTACATGGGCACTTATAAAACGTCGAGAAAAGATGCACGGTTCGGGTTGGTCGTTTCCTATGGAGAAGAACCGGCAAGAAACTCCATGGTTACTCTTTTAAAATCATTTAGTTTTACAATGTTGTTGTTGTTACAGCGTTAGCACTTAAGTATGAGAGGACAACGTAGGCCCGACAATAAGTCATTGCTTACTTTACAAAAAGTAAAATAAAATAATACGTTAACAAAAGTTAACAAGCGTCTAAGAATCTACAAGGCCAACCATGTCCACTCATTCACAACTAATAGGTAGAAAAGAATCTATACAAAAGTAAAAAAATAAATAAAAAAATATTGCAAAAACAAAATAATAACTAAAAGACGAGTCACACAGATGTTGCTATCAGTACTGTAACTATTCAGAACAAGGGTGATATAAATATGTGATTTGACAACTATTGCAAAAAAAAAAAAACAAAATGATTAAAGAGATCACACAAATAAATAAGATTGAGAATAGTTAGAGACATCCACAAATTTGTGCTGATTATAGCTACCAGGGAAGCCGCATGCGCAGAAGGAACTATAGCCAAACTTCTTTATCTTCAACGTAGTCCTTGATTTTGTAATATGCGTTTTTAATAAGGACACGTTTTATGTAGTTTTTAAACTTTCCATCTGTCAGTTCTATAACTGATTTTGGCAACTTGTTATAAAAGCGTATACTGTTTATTAGAAATGACTTGCTAGTTTTTGTTAATCTAAATTTAGGAATTACAATTTCGTGTTTACTGCGTGTATTAATATTGTGGTAGTCGCTCCTAATTTTGAAAAGCCCCCGATTTTTACGGACATACAATAAACATTCTAAGATATAAAGTGAGGGCAGAGTCAGTATATCGATCTCTTTAAATTTTTCTCTGAGGGACTCGCGAGGACCCATTTTATAGATCGCGCGGACTGCCCTCTTTTGTAATATAAAAACTGAATCGACGTCTGCTGCTGATCCCCACAGGAGAACGCCATAGGACATAATACTGTGAAAGTAAGCATAGTATACTAACCTAGCTGTATCTACATCAGTTAACTGCCTTATTTTCCTTACTGCATATGCAGCTGAGCTGAGCCTACCCGAAAGACTAGCTCATCGAGGGTTCCGTACAAACTTGCGACATAAACAGCCACATCTTTTAACTGCGTAGACTTAGAGGATTCATTTATTCAAAGCACAAAGGGACCACAGAGTTGAGTATATGGTTTTAGTTTCAATTCGATACATCCACACGTTCCCGAGATGGGGCTTTGAAAGACAGACGGAACGGACAAAAAAGTGATCCAATATGGGTTCCGTTTTTTTTCCTTTTTTTTTAAAAAATAAGTTGTATTGCATGTAGGTAATTGTACATTTTATTGCGTATGATTGTACAGAACCTAAAATTATTATCACAGACGATTCCAGAAAACTTGCTTTATTAACGCGGTGGCAATCTATAACAAAATTGATTCACCTAAAAAATACCACAATTTATGAACCGATTACCTTTAAATTTCCCTTATCTAAAACACCAACACCGATTCACAGGTTGTTGACAACGTGAATTAATTCGTCAATTAGGTAGGTAGCTTAAGCGTGATTATCGTGTTATTTCGAACGTGAAATTGTCATGTGGGTATTATCGGGTCGACGTCAATGCACTTACCTATATAGCGTGTGAACTAAATACAGTGCAACTCATTTAAGTCATTATTACAATGTTGGTGTTATACAATGGCGAGTGGTATTTACTTTACAGGGTGTAGTTTTGATATGGGACTACTGGAACTGTTATGATGAATAGAGTTATGTGGATAACGATCAACTTTGCTATAATTATATAAAAAAAATCTGTATATGGGTGGTTCTCCGAAATTTGGTTAACTTGGTAGTAGCATCAATTTTCGCAATAATATCAAAGAAATATCCAATACTTGAAACTGCTAAACGATGTTATGAAGTCCATTTGGTTCAGTCACTCATTTTGATATTAATCATAATATTCTTTAATCCAAAAAAATACCTTTCTTACTCCAAATATCAGGCCCTAGCCATGTAAGATCTCCCGAATTTAGTATTAATTTCACTGTAATTATATTTCTATAAGAATAATTTGATCAAACTCTATTTAAATTCATTTACTAATTCATTACTAACATTGTCATTACGATTTAATTATAATAACAATATGTTTCATCACATTATTTCAAGACAAAAAATGTAAGGGATAAAAAATATCAGGCCCTAGTCATTTACAAAATTCAAAAATACGCGGCATCCAAACATAATGGCTCTTTCATAACTCACTCAATGCGATAGTATCGGTGTCAAGTTAGTCACAAACACGACCCAAGCCGTGGCAAACATTTTGTTATTAGTGCAGTCGCCGACTAGATGCGGGAACACGCGCTGTGCCAGTCAAGCTCTCAGGCCCTAGGTAAGTTATTTTAAATATAATTAATCACTAATTTATCTCATTACTTATTGTAAATATGAGTATGGTGTGCCTTGTAATTTTGACCGCTTTATTGTTTTGATGATGACTTTAAATAGTGGATTTCATTTGATTTTGTTTCGTTTCGTCAGTCCCTAGACCATCAGGCCCTAGTCGTAATAGTGACTAGGGCCTGACGCCACATCTAGGGACTGACAGTCATACTGAGTGATGCATGATTTTAAGCATAATACTTGTATTTGTTGTAGAATATGGCGCTTAGAAAGAAAAACACATTGTCTAAAGAGGTAATTGCAAAAAAAAATATTGCAGGAAATCATGAAAACATCAATTTGAAGTTCCATGCCTTAAAAATGCAAATGTTCTTGATTTTGCAATATATCAACTGCACTGACAACAATTTGCTGTGATCGTTACTCGGAAAAATGCTTAGCGAAAACTTGCCAGGACTGCTCGATGAAGATTTTACCAAACAAGGACTTTGATAATAGTATAGACATTGCAGTCAGACAATGATTAAGAGATGTACAACTCAAAACCTTGTGATTTAGTTATGCAATTAGAAGAGAGTGATCTTCCAAAATTATTCCAACATGAGTGGAACATCGTCCATCAATATTTAATTAGGAAATCTTTGATTTGATTGAGAAGGAGGCAGTATAATTCACATGGGATTCTCGGAAAACTACACAACAAAATGCAACCAAGAAATTCAGTCGTATCATTTTGGCGGCTCCAGGACTCAAATTTCTTTGCATACAGTGGTAGTTTACATAAAGGATAAAGTAACGTCTCATTGCACTGTGTCATTAAATTTATCTCACAACGGTGGAGCCATTTGAGCACATTTACAGCCTGTCCTAATGGGATTGCCATCCTCTGTAAAAAAAACCTGCATTTTTAGAGTGACGGTCCTATAGGGTTACAGGACCGTCATCAATATCGAAATAAAACGATATTTTGGGTTGCAGACTCCAGGATTTCTATCCACTGACTGTGAAATATACGTGGGCTTACCATGAGGCGAGACATGGGAAAGGCGCACCTGATGAAATCGGAGCTACATGCAAACGTACTGCAGTCCAACTCATAAGCTTGTTAAGCTTTGTGGTTGTGCTTCGAGAAAGGTGTCCAAATATACAGACCTCTGTTATCGAAGATGTTGACACAGAAAACGTTAACAAAATGATCAAGGAACATGAGCAAGAGCAGAAACCATTTAAAGGAACTCTATTAGTGCATCAAATTTCGGGTCATATTTATAACCAGCCTAATAAACGTCTTGAAGTCACTAAGTTGCTTGTAACTTGTGTTAATGTTGATTGTAACCATTATAACTTGGAGACGATAACGTACCAAACCAATACACAACGGCTTCAAGTTTCAGATGTGTCCCCGAATTCTTATGAGGATATGCCGTTAGCAAGTATGAGCCACATTGCGCAGGAAAATGTCTTGATTATGTTCTAGTTTAGTAGTTAATGAGGGGAAAAGAATACCGATACGCCGCAATTTGCTCAAAATATGAAGATGAAGATGGAGAGCTGACAGTTACATTCCTTAAAGTTTTCAATGAAGATGGCACAGAGTTTAAAAAGTTCCTAATCTAATGGTCAAGAGAAAATAGTGTATTTATAAATTTAAAAAAAACCCTTTAATGTTTACGAGAAGTGAAACAATTAGGATATTTATCCTAATCACTATTTATTAAATAATCATTATTTGTTAAATAACTAGTACCTCGTATTTAGTTATTTTAAACTTGAAATATTTGTGATCTTATAATAATTATTGAAAGTCTAAATATTGTGTTCAAATTATAATTTAGTTACTTAGAAGGCTGATAATTTATAATAATTGTTAATTACTTCAAAAGACTATTAGTTTGTAAGTATTATTACAGTACATTTTGTAATAAAAATGTGATTTTACATTAAAAGCGTGATTGGCGTCAGTCCCTATCTCGTCTCGTCAGTCCCTAGAACACTGTTTTTTAAAAATCATAAATATCTCTAAAAATATCAAGTAAAGTGACTGGCCCTTTTAGATGCAGCAAAAACGATCTTATACTCACAGTATAGAATATAAATAGTTCTGATATTTAACTAAAAACACCACTTTCAAAATTACGTCAAAAGTTAACCAAATTTCGGAGAACCACCCATATTTATTTGGTATTAGCCCAGCAGTTTCATCCGCTGGTCAGCGCCTAAGTATCGTAACGTGATATTATGCAGCTTATGTTACTGCCTGATAATTTAGCTTTCTATCGGTAAACAATGGTTAAAATCGGTCCAGTAATTTCGGAGCTTCGTTGGTACAAACAAACATTCTTACCCCTTTTATAATATTAGTATAGATTTGTTAAATAATATTAAGATGTATATCAACACTATCATATATAATATGTTTATACTTTCCACAGAAAACTACGACGCTATGCCACTGTCACATACAAAAATTCCTTAATTTCATGAATTCTTAGTAGAAAAATACCGAAAGCTTAGTATATTTAACGACATATTACAGGAAACTCGGTTCCTAAAACTCCTAAGCGGCATAATTCGATGGAATTTCTTGTGGCCCCTAAACTCGGTCAGGCATGGTGCCACCAGCGATAACTGCTTACTAGGGCTGCATAATTCAAATACCAAATAAATATTTCAATAACAAGTCATTTAAATACTGCCAATTTAAACAATATTTTTAAATAAGTATTTAGTATGCATTTCCAAAACTTTCTTAGGTCGAGGTTTTACCAATTTTGAAACTATGGAAATCCACAAATATAAAGAATACATGTTTTTTTTAAAGAAAATGGTTGATCTTACGACCACAGGCGGACCGTGTGAAAATCAAAACAAGGTATAAATTAGTTGGCTTGATAAAATTATTACTCGGTAAATTTATTACAATCAAAAGTTCAGGACGTAATTTGTATTTAAAAAAATAATAATTAAAACTAATTTTATAAAATTATGTAAATTATATGTCTTAAAAGTATTGTATACTAGCTTATGCCCGCGGCTTCGCTCGTGTTAAATTCGGGGTAACACAGTTCCCCTTTCGTGATTTGCAGGTACCTGCTACCTGTAGTTTTTGCCCTTGCACCTTATTTATTGTAATAGAAAAGCTAAGTTTTTCCTTTTCTTCCCCCTGATTTCTCTTTAAAAAAAAATTTGCCTGTGTCCGTCTTTAGGGTCCCAACTATCTCTGTACCAAAATTCATCAAAATCGGTTCAGCCATTAAGGCGTGCAGACGTAACAAAATCACTTTCTCTTTTATAATATTAGTAAGGATTTTAAATACACTCTAAAATGTATTTTGTACAAACTAAAATTGTTTGGACCTATGTACGTTATAGACTTCGAAACCATCTAAGCGATGTGACCCAAACCGGTTTCATTAGAAAGGCAATTAAACGAAGGTAGCTTTAGACCACTAACATCACGATACTAAGAAGCTGAGCAGCAGGTCAAACCACGGGGCACAGCTAGTTTTAACAAAGATGTACCTATTTTGGTCCAGCCCTAATACAAGCTACTTGAACCCACTCATTGTTTGCTTACTGCATTTGCTTAAGATAAAGGCGAGACCAACTTCAGTAATCAGTACCTAACGATAATAGGGACGGCTTATGTTAATTAACCTTAATGGTAGTTAGGTAAAAATTAACTGACTATTTGGGAGCTAAACATAATTGTGTAGTTAACTGGTAAGCTTTGTTAAAAGTTGGGTGTTAGATAAGAAAGTTTGTGTTGAAAAAAATGTTTTGTGAAATCAACGTGCCTATAGATTAAGCCCTATTTTAATTGGTAAAGGCTGATTCCGGTCTGGCTACGGACCACGACATTTGACAGATACTTCAGTAGATTACCTGTCAAAGTTTGACGTTCGAAACTCGATTTAACCGTACTCTAGGATGACATTCCTATTTGCCTGACGAGGTATTCAAGAATTTTAACAGATTAATTTTAGTGGGCATTTTTTTAAAAATACATTTTTTTTTATTTAATTTATATTGGTAAACAATATTTGCCTATAATAGTAAATATATTTGTTTGTAGTAAGATCTTAATAGTAGTAAATGTAATCTTAGTAACTATATTTTGTTAGATAAAACGAGAATCTGTGGTAGATAACATAATTATATCGGTATTTACTACTTGATCTGTGCCAACCTTTTGACCTCGGTCAATTCAAATAGTAGTAAATAGTACTATTTTGTGATCAACTGTTTTGTCTTATCTTGTCTATAGCACCGATAGATTGTTCGTTTGATAGTTTTTTATTTATTAGTTTTTTTTAATCATCCTAATAAGGGGGATCTGATAAGCGGGTGAAACCGCTGGGCACAGCTAGTATGTATCTATATTATTTAAAAATAATGTTTGTACCTTATGCCTATGTTGTCGTAGTTTACCCAAAGGTTGACTGGTAGAGAATGCCTTATGGCATTAAGTCCGCCTAAATACCTACAAGAAAAGAAGTTTAAATAAATAAAAAGTTAATTATAATGTCCGACGACCAAAAAATCCAAGATAGAATTATAATTCAGCTATATCGACATTTCTCGCTGTCTGATGCTGAATCAGCAATCAATGCTATGAATCATGACCTGGAGCGTATCCACGAGTGGGCTAAGTCGTACGGCTTACAGATCAACCCTAATAAGTCCCAGGCCTTGATCATAGGCAGCAGATATTATCGCACTGCACTTGACTTGTCATCTTTGCCGCCATTATCTCTAGGCTGCTCGACCATTGCCTATGCTGACTCAGCAAAGGACCTTGGTGTCTTAATTGACAGTAATCTTTCTTGGCGAGCTCAAGTGAATGAGGTTAGTCGTAAGGTGCACTTTTCTTTTCATTCGCTTAAATCCTTACAAACCTTCTTGCCTTATAAAACCAAAATCTACTTAGCTCAAACACTGATTCAGCCGATCATTGATTACGCTGATGCCTGCTATTTAGATGCTACCGAAGAGCTATTGAATAAGTTGGAGCGCTTGCAAAACCTTTGCATTCGTTTTGTGTATGGTTTGAGGAAATATGACCACGTTTCTTCCTTCCGCAAGGAGCTCAAGTGGCTCCCTATTCGTCTTCGCAGAAACACTCGGATTTTATGTCTCCTCTATAATATACTGTTCAATCCTGCCTATCCCAGCTACCTGCGTGATCGATTCTCGTTTACCCGCTCTCCTGATGCTCTGTGTAGATCCCACCTTAAGTATCATCTTAATTTCCCATCACATAAAACTGAATTTTTCTCCTACTCCTTCTCTGTACACGCAGTACGTTTGTGGAACTCACTTCCGCCTAACATACGAGACTCTAAAACTATATTTATTTTCAAAAAACAAGTCAAAGAGCATTACCTGTCCTCTTTACTGTAATATTCTGCATAATTATATATTTTAGGTATATATTACTATCTCAGTATTTATTTTTATATGTGTATTATTTGTATGTAAGTTTATTATATGATTGATAATTTAAAACTTTCTGTTTTATCTTTTCCACACACTGTGTCTACATATCTTATTCAACTTTCCTCTCGCAGGTCTGCTGGAAGAAATTTCTTATGAAATAAGCTGTACCTTTGTGCTCCTCTGTCTTAATGTAATGTCCTGTCATGTATTTTGTGTGTGCATAAATAAATAAATAAAAATAATTCAACAACCCACACTAGGTCAATGGAGTGCATGGTGGATCGGTCCAATCCCTATTAATTTAAATTAAAGAGAAGGCTGTGCCCAAACAGTAGGAAAATTAAAGACACTCACTTGTCCCTCTAAAATTAGCAGTAGAGTAATACGAGATTTTGGTCTTTCAACGATTAATTTGATTTACTCGCTTCGTAAATGAATTATCATTTTCTCAAATTAAAGTAGCCTACAAGTAGTTATTCCTTATACAATCATCTATCTGTCACTAAAAGCCCTTAAATCGGTTCTGCCGTTTCGAAGATCAGCCGAAAACAAACATACAGCATTGTTGTAAGTAGCGTAGGATATACTTTTAAAAACATTCAGTTAAAGCTGTTTTTTTTAATTATAGTAACTTCACTTTTTTGCATAGATATAATTGCACAGCCAATAAATGTTTCTAAGACACATGTTTTATGCTCATCTTGAATTGCCTAAACCGCATAATTATAACTTTGTTTCCTGCATGCAGTGAGAATCATATTACAAAATACACACTTAGATCACAATATTTTATTACAACTTTACAAAACTTATATTCTAGAATTGATTTGATTTTATGTTCTTATGGACTTAATTTAATGATTCTGCGCTGGCGCAAGTTACCGTTGATGAATAACTAATCACAAAACTTGTGTAACCTGAAAGAACTACTTTTTTTATTGCTGTTGATCTGTACAATATTACGCAACACTAGATATGGTATTATTTTAGTTTCTGTGGCATCCATTGTATAGATGTGACAACGGTTATACATATAAATTAGTAGGCATCTCTATTCTCTTGCCAATTTCTGTAAATCGAAACGATAATATACTCCAATTTTCATAGACAGTTTTGGATCGGGTGCAATAGACTTATAGTATACTAGGTTTTGCCCGCGGCTTCGCTCGCGTTAAATTCGGGGTAACACAGTTCCCCTTGCGCCTTATTGTAATAGCAACGCTAAGTTTTCCCTTTTCTTACCTTTTTCTCACTCACATCCCACAATAAAAAAAATAGCCTATATAACTAACCGAAAATAATATCCTATATAAATAGACGGACGTCTCCTGGTTCCCAATTATCTCTGTACTAAAATTCATCAAAATCGGTTTAGCCAAAGCGTGAAGAGGTAACAAACAAACAAACAAACTCACTTTCGCTTTTATAATATTAGTAAGGATGCTGTTAAATAACATATATTATTTAAATATCTATCTTTTAATTCATATAAAAAACTTGGTGTGGGTTTGTAAACTTGTAATCAGTCTCGCGGATTAATGACAGTAGAATAGAACTACTAATTTACATATTCATAATATAACTAATGATCAATATCACAGCCTAGTTATTTATTTAGTTTGGCTTGTGGTCCGTAACGAGAACACGTCCAAATGTGCGACAGTAGCGCTGTGAATATTTTGTGAGTTCATTAAGATATCAACTAATCTAGTGACAAACAATAATATGGTGGATAACTATGGAACATTTGCCAGGAATAAAGATAAAGATAAAAGTAAGTGGTATTTTCTAGGTTTTTTTTGTTGTTGATATATTACGTCTACGAGACGTGTCATAAACAATACATAAAATAAATCGGAGCGGAATAAATTTGAATTTATTGCAATTTATTACGCAATAACAATAAACGGCTCGAATGAATTGTTTTCTATGATTTATTTTTATCTGGTAAAATGCTAGGAAAGTTTTTACTTCAACTCGATGGACAAAAGTACATTCGGGGACAAAATAATTTTACAATCAAAAACATGTTTGTGTGGACATGATTTGAATTTGGAATCATGGCTGTATCCTGTAGGTTCTCTCGCCCGTGAATTATGATCGGCGGTGCAGCGGTAGCTATAGAAATATTTAATATCCCATTAACATTGATACTTGGATACTTGATAGTGCATTTTCTAGGCATACTTACAAGTGAACATTTTCAACAGATTCAATGTTATTTCTTCCTCAATATTTTTTTTCTGTCCTGCCTGTGACAAACCTGGTCGTAAAGGACGGTTCCGGATGTTCTAATACAAATATCCTTTCTGTTATCCTATTTGATAAAATAATTCATTAGTTTGAACTGGCCCCTAATAGGTACTTCACCTGCCTTACTCTTCTTACAGACGTCGTTATGTATACGTACTTCAGTTTGTTAGTTTTGTTTTCTAACTAACCTGTGCTCTATGCCCTTGAAACAAAATAACCTGTTTAACCGGACACGCCTCTAGATTTCGCCTCAAGACTCTGGTAATTATATCAGTACCCAATAAGCCGAATTTAAGAGTGTTTGGGAACTAACTAATCCTATTTTCAATATTCCGCCAAGTTTGCCACTAACTTGATTTGAACTTGGTTTGAACTTTGACAAAGGTCAAATTCAACCTACTGAAATTAAATCTATAAATAAAATTATTGAAGCCATTCTGACCTTTAGAAATCCATTCGTGATAGATAAGCAATCTAATACAAAGATAATGGGAATCTTAGTTTAGTACGAATGTTAAATGGGTATACATATTTGTATTTGACGCTACGTTAAAATATTGCAAACAAACAATATTGAGGAGTCCGACGAACTGACGCTAACGTCAGTGGACAAGGATCACTAAGACCTGGCTTGGTTTTCACCAAAACAAGCGAAGACATGCAAGATTGAACCAATCATAGGAGAGTCCAGAAACGCGACGCGGATTTCAATGTTTGGGATTGGTTGCCCCGCGTTAACAGTTTTTTTTTTACCAGGTCGGGATTTAGTAACTTTTTGAGTGAAACAGTCTTCATTTTTTCGTCGAAAGCGGGAGAATAGTAAAAAAAACGTTTATAATCAGAAGTTTTTCAATATTTCAGTTTCAAATTTCGTTTACGTGACAGTATACAGCAAAAAATAGCAATTAAAAATGTATTTCAATAAAACTATGATATTGTAACGATTCCGTCTCCCGGCCGCTCTTTCTGAGCACGCTGCACGCACGGTCGAATTATACCCGCAAAAAATCTGGAATTAGTTAGTATTAGAGCGTCCTGCGCGGGATATTTAATTTTGTTTTAAAAATCGAAATGTCTCGCCAAAATTTGGGACGTCTGGCAACGCTGGTTGAGCTCCACATGATCCTCTACTCCGCTCGTCCGATTCACCTGGTTTGAAGCCAGGAGACTGGCAGAAAAGAAAGGCAGCCCAAAACAAGAACTAGCACCAAATGATTCCGAGATCAGATGATAAAGATCAATAAACAATAATGTAGTAAGTATGTCTTTTTCTAAGTCAAAGTTATGTGGTTTCTGATCGTGTGTACTTTATCATTAAATAAAAAAATATTGTTTCGACCCAAGGCAAGACTCATTTGTTCCTAGGAGCGAAGCCAATCTTGCACTATCGCGAAAACCTATTACTAATTTAATTTATTCTCTCTAGTTACTCACCTTGCATCTTTATAAGTCTTGTTTTACTGTTTACAGCCTATTTCCCAATATCAATCAAGTTTTTGAAGTTATATGACTAGTTTATTATAAATCAAAATAAATAAACCAGTGGTGTCATACAAAATTGGTGAACTACAAACTATATAAGCTACAGCAATCTCCAAACTTATTGGCCGTAGTGAAATTAGTCGCGAGCTGGTGCGCAGAATGCAAAACAAATGTAAATGTATGATAAGTATATCATCCTTAAATATTATAAAAGCGAAAGTGAGTTTGTTTGTTTGTTACGTCTTCACGCCTTAATGGCTATCTCTGTACCAAAATCATCAAAATCGGTTTACGATTTTGATGATTTTGGTACAGAGATAGTTGGGACCCTTGAGACGGACATAGGCTTTTTTTTAAGTGTGAAATGAGGCTGAAAGAGGGAAGAAAAGGGAAAACTTAGCTTTGCTATTACAATCAATGAGGCGCAAGGGCAAAAACTACAACTAGCAGGTTCCCCACAAATCAGGAAAGGGGAACTGACTGTGTTACCCCGAATTTAACGCGAGCGAAGCCGCGGGCAAAAACCAGTATGGAATAAAATTGAATTCAGGAACTTTGATCTAATATTATATTAAAATCGAAGTCATATTTGGGTTAGTAATTTTCCACTTTATGGTACCATACGCTAGATGGCGGTTGCACTAACTTCAGGCCGGCTAATAAGTTTGGAGAGTAGTACCCTTGTATGACACATTTGTACGATTTCCAATCACAGTCTAATTTGATTATCTAATTGGTTTACCGTCAGAATATTTGGCACCCTTTGGTTAAAGCCGAATGTTTCTCTAAAGATAAATATTTGTATGGCCTACGAGTGTTTGCTCAGAGTTCGAATATTTGCGCATATGATTTGTGGGGTAATGCTAACGTCAAACAGGAAAATCTGGTGAGATAATGAGAGTAAATCAAGTAAACAAGTACGTTTAGTGAGTTTTCCAAAAATATGTCACTCGAAAATTGAGTAAAAAAATCTTCTTTATTCTATTTTCCTTTTTATTTTCAAGCAGATTTGCGAAAAATGTGACAGCGTAACTTTTTGTCTGACTTAAAAAAGACATTTAGAACAATTTTGAAATTGCCTGATAAAATTATGTTAATCTGAAAACTTTGCTAACATGGTCTTGTAATTGCTTTTTCATGAGTTGTTATGCTGTCGAGTCTTATCCTGCCTTCAATTTTCATTAGCCTGAAGAATCATTTTCTTTCTTCCTTTTGAGCAATTAAAAACCCAATCAAATCACTTCTGTATGCACCAGTACATATATGCGAGCTATAAAAAAAATGAGAAAAGTGTATTACGACTGCATTATCGCCGGCATTGTTTATCGATTCCTATAAGAGCGTAGCTTAGGGCACCTCTAGTTGCCTTTAGTACTTTAGTTCCGTGAATGATGTGAGGAAATTAGCCTGCCGCAGTGTGTTTAAAAACAGTTTTTTCAGCGGCACGTTCGGTAAATGCTTTAACATAATAACTATAATAACACGTTTTGTGACCTACATGTTGATTGCTGGCGAAAGTTCACGTTTTGGTCGGGTTTAAAGGCGTTAAGTTTGGTTGGTTGAGCCTGGATTTGTGGTAGAAAGTTCTGCCTTTGTGCTGTGGTTTTACGTATTAAAATAATCAAAAGTAGAATTATGGTTGTTTTCGAGTATGCTTAGACACAGGCATATCATTTCTTTGATCAATCTGATTATGAAATAAGTCTCGTTTCATGTAATTAAGCTTTATATGAGTTAAATATCCACGTGAGCTGCATCATAAAGTTGTCATCAATCTTTTCACTGATAGGCGTGAAATAAGCAAAACTTACAACTTTATGATATGTGGAAATATTATGATTAATAAGTAATAAAAAATAGATAGTTTAAAATAATAGATAGGCAGTCGCTCCATGTAAAATGCTGATATTCAGCTGAATATCCGGTTAGACTTAAAGCCGACCCCCAACATTGTTGGGAAAGGGTAGGCAGATGATGAAATCATAAAAAATAATTTATTTTATCCTTTTAGATTTTATATGTTTCCTACCTACAGTACAGTAGGTGGTATTCCTAAGTGCCATAATAATGCTCGTTTCAATCCTAATTCGAAACCGTCACAATTAAAATCTCCATTGACCAACCCAAGAAGAACAAAATCCTTAAAGAAAACAAAAATCTGACTCAATCTGTCAAATGTCTCATACAATTTGTATTGACTCAATAAAATTTACATCAAATTTTCCTTTTCGTCTCAACATTTTCTTTTTATTAAACCCCTCATTTTAAATAGGGCGATTTAAAAACGTTGTTTCGCTAAGCGCCCCTCGTGTCAAGAGGGAGGTACAAACGACCACACCGCACCCTCCCTGTTGAGACTTGAGTGTCGTAAATAGCACGCGCTTCTGTAGTTTTTAAATGTTTGTTGTATTAACTACATGCGGTTTGCTTTGTTGTAATGGGCGAGTTTTAAAATGAGGTTTTTTTGTAAAGGTTTTTTTTATGCTAGAACTGAACTCAAGCAGACAGACTAATTCAGAACAAAATGTATTTTTAAATTTGGATCGACGTTCGTGTAATAACTTCAATTTCATATTCCGATGTTTTGGTCAACCAATACTTTAATATAGATTTAGCAACAGTTTTTCAAATATAAGACTTTATTGCCTCTTAGTTAAGTTATTTAAAAACTTGTTTGTTGTAAAACCATTTACTAGAAGGATAAAAAAAAATGGCGTCAGCAAATTACAGCGTGTTTTCTATCATCAAACGTCTTCTTACAAAGAAAATCTAGGATCTGCCAGTTTCTTTTTCAACTGGCACGTGATACAAAAAACTGATTTACATTTCTGCTATAAATGTTTAGCTATTCCTATGACAATACAATACTTTTTTTTTATAATTGTTAATTTTTTTTTTTCTCAAACAACTTTTGTGTTTTAATATAATATTACTCGCCAAACTTTACGTTTGATGGCGTTAGTTCTACTGTCCACATGTTTGTAGAACGGCAGTACGGTAAGATTCCCTGTAGTGCAGCGTATAACAAGGAGCCCTAACTCCACTTCACCAATGACACGGTCAGAGTCATCAATGTTATAGCATATTGACATTGACAACCTTCGTACCCGGTTGGGCGTCAAACAGTTGAACCTCAACTCCATCGATAAACAGATATATAGCTCTTGTGTCCACTAGAAACTTGAACACGATTCCCGTAAGCGGTACTATTTATGTTGTGTTGTTCGTCCCCGGCTTCCATCCGTAACTTTTAGTGCAAACAAGTTTGTCCCAGACATGAAGATGGATTGGATTACAAGGGTCTAAGTTCTAGGGTTTGTCGCTGACCCTCAGAACGAATTTTGTTTTGCTTTGGTTGGTCTCCGCGAAAGATTATTTTTGATTTTCCTTCAGAATTGATTAAAGAAATGCCTTTATAAAAATGAATAATTCCACCACTTGTTTAAAAATAAATATCGCGCTTTGTGTTCAACGAAGTCATCACTGATCATCATCACACAGTCCTGTTCCATTCAGTGCTGGCTTCCTATCTATTGTGTCATGCTTCATCTGAAGGTGCGAATCTCATCCACATCTTGTCTGCGATCTTAAGTAGGGTTTATTTAGGACCTTAAAAACGAGTGTCTCCTTCCTTATCACAGAAAATCTGTGATGTTTTTGTATTTATTAGAAAGGTCGAGAATAATCCGAAATGCCAGATTATCCGGGCTTTTAGAGCTTCAATCAAAACCGTTTTAACTTTTTGCCCTAAAAACAACCCACCACAATATCTATTATTAGAGTTAAACCAGTTCTCTATCGATTATAAAAATTGTTACGTTGCTAGGCAACAATACATTCTTGTCTGAGCCTCTAAAAGCTCCCTAGAGATTCTTTGAGGTAAAGTTTTCCTTAGCTTTTATTTTTTTTGGCACAGAAGTTACTCTTACTAGCTTTGAAAGAAAGGAAGTGGTTTGTGAAGTGTAAAAACAGTTGTGGTACTTGGAACTGTTTAGTATGCCTAACTAGACATTTAAACAGATTCAAAAAACTGTCTTGTTCAGTTGTATATTCTTTAAAATTTTATGAAAAAAAAAAAAAAACTACTGACTTACCTGACCAAGATTATTTCTGTATTTGTAACTCTTGAGTTTCAAAACACGTAATTCATTTATGTAGCTTAAATACATAAAATATTTGTAACTATTGTACAGAATACTTTGCATTTATACAAGGTGTATCAATAAGCGGAAGACTTCTCGGTGTGGTCTCTAGGACCATGAAAATGACCAACTTTAGTTCCACGAATATGAAATTCGAAAAAAAAAACTTTTTTTAGGAACTGATGCGATCAGCCTATCAACATGTATGAAAAAAAAAGAATTTCTAAAAGTTATATAACAATATAACACAGTTCAGTGCTGTAAATCATACATATACCTAGTTAGGTTTCATTTTGTATTGTAGCAACGTAATGCAAGATGGATGTTGCGCGGTACGTGATTCGCGTTCCTAATAATAACAAGCGGTAATGCAGGCATTCAGTATTTATGTTTAGTGTTTATTTATGGGAATGTAATTGACTTCCCTAGTCACTTCGTGTATTAATGGCTTTATCTTGGCGTCTCAGTTAGTTAATGAATTTCCGAAGAGCATTCCCATTTTCCTGCCCTTCTCCCTATTTATTGAAGTTGGCATTGGCACAGCAAGTCTTCTTCTTCAATCCTTCTTTATTACTTGTCATTTTATTGGACATCTCCTTTCTTGCCACATCATCATCTACAGCTACACAGTCCATCCATAAAAGATGTGTTTCTTAGGAATAATATTCAGACAGCATGTTCAAGTTTAAATACGAAAACTTGCGTGTTTGTTCCAACACAGAGTATTCTTGATCAACCGTTTTCTTTTTGCCTTGTCAGCATATTTTTTTGTCTTTCCGACTTGTACCGGAAACCTGTTTATATGCAAGCTCCCATACTCCCCATGCTATGACAAGAGAGGTATCTGATTCTCAACCAACTAATCAACTTATTCACCTTCAATAGGGCTCCACTTTCAGTCCTTGGACTTATCACCTTTGAATTTAATAAAAGGTCACAGATCACAAGTTTTAGGCCACTTATAGCTTTCCGAGTAGATCCATTGATTGCTCGATAAACAAACGTAATTGAAGCGACATACGCAGCAAATTGCTCTACCGTGAATCAGATAGTCAGACACTACGCTGCCGCTGTTAAACTATTGTATGTCCGTACAACGTTCGCATGGCGACCAATCAAGATTTACAGTACCAGTTCATGCGGATCTCTTACTGTACAGGAAATCTATACAAGGCGAGGCCATGTTACACTGGAAATGCATAGCTTGAAGTGTCGCTGTGTGTGCAGCGTACAGACTGCCAAAAATACTCGATGTTCTAAAGACCCTAATAAAGTAGTATTGGACAGTTGTGCAAGGTACTACTTGCATTATTCTCAGTTGTTTTATTCTCTTCAGTTGTTCCTGGTCTGGCTGTATGTGAATTTAAATGTTTATGAACGCAGAGCAATTCCTCGTGTGGGGAAAAATTATAAAAAAAATCGATTTTTGAGTTGTCTTGATTGTCAAGGTTTTTTAACGATAACTGATTTGTGTCATTGCTTGTCCTCAGGTTGGGATTCCGTGGAGGAGAAGGCGCCATTCCTCCGCAATGAGCCAGTGAAACTCACGCCTGCGTGGGAAGGCAACAACTTGCCAAATGACACTCTTAACCTGAAAGGTAAGATGTTTCGTCTTCTTCTCCTGCAAAGTACTCGTATATCTTGTGCTTTAGTTAGAGGAGCCTTGACCAAACCTATCAATTGTTTCGAATATGTGTCTGCGGAGCCACACAAACGCTATTCTCGAAACCTCTTGTCCTGCTCTTTGTAATAAATTATGTTTATTTTGCAAGTCGATTTTAAAACACATTTACACGTAGTTTTTTTTTAAGAAAATTAATTAGTTGAGGCCGGTGCTTGGTACCCGACTACTCTGAGAAGAAAGAGCTGAAACTAACTAAGAGGTCCTGATGAGATGGCCATTTGTTACTTACCAGCTTCTAGGCAATGTTCTGATTCTCCTGTGAACCAGAGAATGAGAGGAACTCGCTCTAATCATTCTACAGCAAGCACCTAGTCTAAGGGGTCCGACAAAGTCGAAATGCATCCCACGAGTAGGATATCCATAGAATCCTTAGTTGAAAATACTTGATGTTCTAAAGACTATAATACAGTAAGTAGTATTGGATAGTTGTGCCAGGTACTACTTGCATTAAAATTGTTCCTGATCTGGCTCTATGTGAATTTAAATGTTTAGTGACGCTTTTATTTCCTGAATTATTAAATAAAAAAAATATTTAAATGATATGATATAAAATATTCAAAGCAAAGTTGTTATGTAGCAACAAACATTTTGCTTATTACTATTGCTGGTAATTAAAAAAAATAAAAACCAGAGGCACAACCAATGAGATCTCATATGCCCCAATTCAATTAGTCCAAAGCTAAGCTTTCTATGTGCAATAGAGATGTTAAGCTTTTCATGTTCCTCCAAGCTTAGTTGAAAATTACTCGTGTGACTAAAATTCGTACCTCTGATATTATTAGAAAGATCCGTCATGTATGAAGGACTCGGCTGGGATGTGATTAAATGTCCAATTTTACGCTCAACTTGAAAGGTAATCTGCTGTTAACGCGACCAGATTCGTATCACACAGGACTTCTAGAAAAATGTTAAGTTTATCAATAAACCAGCGTGTTTTTGGTGTAAGGAGTGATACACGTGCAAAGGGGCCTGCCAGGGCCACCGCCTGCTGGGGTTGCGGGTTGTTCGAAAGAGATACCGCGGCCCCGGAACATAAAGGCCAGTAGAAGGAACATCACATGGGTGCGTTTTAGTCAGTACAAGACTGACACTCCGGGAAAGCTATTTGATGACTTCCCATCCGCAAAAAAAATAGTGATACACGTTGCGGGTTGTTAGAAAGAGATACCGCGGCCCCGGAACAAAAAGGGCAAAAGAAGGAACATGGGTGGGTTTTAATCAGTAAAAGTCTGACGGGGTCATGATTCGGCGTAGCCGGGCGGCATATCGACTAAGATATCCGGAAGAAGCCGTTCGGTTCAGCTCTAGTCGTACCAAGCCCGAAAATTAATGGTTGAGGCCGAATGAGGTTATTGATCAGCACTTGCTTAATTAAAAAAAAACTGAATATGTCTAGTAATTACCTCGGGACGGGTTTGTGTGTTAACAAATACTGTCGATGGTAAATAGAGGCCAACTAGAACAAATGTGTAGCGCCTCTAATTGTGTTAGGGTGCTGTGATTGGTTATCAAATTGACATTATGCTCTATTTGAAAGGTTTTTATATGAGTGAAAAATTAGCTATCACTGCTTATTTAAAAGAAAAATATTATGTAAATATTTTTTTATGGAACCAGCTTCCGCCCACGACTTCGTTCGCGTGGCATTGTTACTTTGGGCTAACGCCAACTTTAACCCGAACAAAAAATATCTTTCTCTCCACTTTTCTTCCCTCTTTCTCCCCCATTTCTCACTTTTTATAGCCTATGTCCGTCTCCAGGGTCCCAACTATCTCTGTACCAAGTCATCAAAATCGGTTTGGCCATTTAGGCGTGAAGACGTAACAAACAAACTCACTTTCGCTCTAATAATATTAGGAAGGATTTGCAACATACGCCAGGTTTACCCGCGCACAACTGTTTTTATGCTTAATTGTTTAAGACAGTACCTGGCTGATCAGATTGGAGCTAATTAAATCTATAGGATCTTAATCTATTTATGGATTTATCACAATTAAGAGAAAACGTTAAAAAATGGTACACACATCAAGCTATTAATTTCCACTTAAACATGGCTTTGCTTTGGATATCCAATATGAGAGATCCGCATCAACTGGTTTTGTATAGCTTGATTAGTAGCCGTGTGTACCTATTACTTAAACCGTGAGGCGAACCGTAAGGCAAAGGCTGAATAGCTCAGCAATACATTAAACAACGGAATAATAACTGAATGGTTTCTTTTAATTATTTCCCAACCCTAATGTCAATCATCGATTTCAACTTGCCACCAATCACGCCACCTAGCGGAACGTAACGGAACCATTGTGTTCTACATCGCGCAAGCAAAGTTTTCATGGGCGCTAGCAAGGCATGGCTAAATTCGATCATGTGTTTACTTGTCAGATTAGCCCACTTCCCAACGCAGTGTCTTCAGTTACATATAACTGCTTGTCACAAATTTCTTTCAGTGGGTAGAGAAAAGCTTCACTAAAACACATGCAATTTCCAATGAAATTGTGTGCACCTAAGTATTGCGACATTACTTTTTTGGCCAAAATGCTGAAAGACTTTCTTGAAAAAATATCTTGATCATGCTACAGTCATTTCCATGTGGAATTAGGCCCTCAAGCGCTTTATTATTGTTCAAATAGCATGGTTACATGAATTTAATAAATCCAAAAAGAGCTTTTGTAACCCGGATTCGAACTCGCACCTTCTGCTTACTTTAGTCAATCAATTTGGTAGTGAGTTCGAGTCTCAGAACCGGTAAAACTTTTTGTAAGTTATGATCAAAACATACAAAAAGATTATTTTAAGATTATTATCAAACTAACTGCTTTTTTGGGGTCCTATTTAATTTCGTTTTATAATACATAAGACGGCATCAACATATTTTCCTCAGTTAGTCCATTTTTAATCATACTGAAAATCATTTTTACTCATTGATCAGCATTTTCTTGGAATTTTTCCCTTGGTCACTTAGAATTGCAACACATTAATTACTGAAAAAAGTGAATCCGAATAAATACAGATGCTTGCGAACGGACTTCTCGCTCCTTCAAATGAAGCTTTTACGTGACAAGGAGGTAGAGATACTCGAAAACGCTAATCTGTGCATGTAAATATGATAACACCGTAATTTACACAACGTTTGAATGCAACTAATTATTATCTCCTATTCCAGGTATAGCGATGGACTTAGCAGCGCCCAAAGACAAATGGAACATCATATTCCTAACGTTACTGCTGCACGGCTTGGGCACCCTGACCGCTTGGAACATGTTCATTACAGCGAAGGATTATTTCGTGAAGTACAAACTGGTGAACGCTCCTATATACTCAGAACACTATCTTGCGTATGTGGGATGGGCCAGTCAGATACCAAACCTCTTGTTCAGCTGGTGCAATGTTTTTCTCAAGACGAAGTATGTATTCTTTTTTTAACTTGTTTTGTTTTTTTTCTTGTGTGACTGCTACCGACAAAATTGGGTGTAGCACAAGACTGAATTGTTTGGAAATGGGAGCGGAAAGGCCTTTGCAAGCGTAATTGATAATCAGCTTTTCCCACTGCTGGGACACTGACCTCTCTGTAACAATGCATGGATTCGGCGAGAAAAAGTAACAATTCTAATCCATCCATTCATACATACTTTCACATATTTCCCAGTAAGAGATTTTATAATGACAAAATAACAAAGTATAGTTTTCATAGCAGTTGCAGGAAACTGGATTTCCTGCAACTGCTATGAAAACTATACTTTGCCTTAAATTGTTACGAAAACTGGTTTCTTTTTAAATACATAGTTCTAGTTTAGACATTAATTCCTGGTTAGGAGCCGCCGTTCTCAGTATGGTTCAAATATAGAATTGGCACAGATAGCGTATTGGTCATTTTGAAACGACTATTCCGGACTATCCGACTGGGAATTCATACATTATGTTTTTCATACTCTCCCGCTATTCATTCCTGATTCAGTTAATTGCGGGAAGCAAGACAGTTAAATTGTTCATCTGGTGGACCTACGTCGAGCTTCATTGTGTTGGCATTTGGGGGTCGCCACTATTGGTTCTGGAGTACAAGAACTGCAGAGGTTTAGATGGTATACTATTTAAAACTCTGCAATTCTTGTGCGCACTTGCACCTGTTAATCACTCAAATTTTGAGAGATTAAGTAAAGTAACATTTATTAGAAACATTTGCGCAATAATTTTGTGTTAGTCATGTTGTGCAAAAAAGACATTATGGTAATTTGTTGTTTTTTCCTTTGCCGCGTCACCAATGCGGTTACGGACAATCAAAACAACAGCCAGCTGAATATAAATATATAAAAAAAAAACAGTACATAGTGGCTTTAATTATTCTGTGGTTTTGCTTTAGGAGAGTAACATTTGCCATCAACCAGAATCCAGCCTTTTATATCAATAGACAATTATGTTGACCAGAGTGATGATATCAACCGATCAGTACTATTATTTATTTTGTGGTACAGGTTAAGTTTTTAATGAACTGCTCTCAAGTTGTTAAGTTAACTTAACCGTGGACCTTCGTCGAGGAAATTTTAATTGGTTCCGCAAATAGCTTATAAGCTTCGTAGGCTGTTCAATCCTGAATGTAGAGAAGTATACGCTTATGTATTTTATATGTAAGCACTTATATTCCTGTAATCCTACTTATATTAGAAGGATTACAGAAAAAGTAAAAAAAAAACAGTAAAAGTGAAAGTTGTTGCTCTTTCACGCAAAAACCACGGAATGGATTTTGATGAAACTTCACAATAATATAGCTTACATATCAGAATAACACATAGGCTACAATTCATGAAGATATATTGTATATTTTCTATCACCACGCGACTATATGCGTTTTACACAATCTGTTATTTTTCTTTTATAATTGACGTTATTCTGTACATGGATAGGTAAATAGATAAGTAATATAGCAACATGCCTATTTTTTTGTAAGGGATAGGTAGAAATGTACATTATACGTACTGTTATACACGCTACATTTAACCAGTTAATTATCATGTAGTAGGGGGCTATGAAAATATACTTAACGTATTTTAATTCGCACTAGCTGTGCCTGATATAAGACCTGGAAAACTATTCATTTATGTATTTAATACGGAGATTATATATAAAAATATGAGAGCGCAACAAGGCACTGTTTATTTTTCATTAGAAATTTCTTCCAAAAGTTCTACGACTTCAGAATTGGATGGCACATATTTTATTTGATGTAGGCCACCGGGCCAGACTAAGACTAAGACTTTAAATAAGTTCATAGTGGATAGACTAGACGGATGTAGCATGTTTAAATTGTACTGTGGGAACGATATTTTTAAAGACCGAAAATTCTCAATTAGATTTTTTTATTAACTACGCATGAACTTACTCCAACCCAAAGGCTTATGCATCAAAGTTAACGCGAGCTTAAACATAGTTTAAAGTAGCGAGTAGGCAGGCAACTCGCCAAACTATTTCCCAACATATTTGCACAAGTTTCGAGCCTGAACGGGGTGGCTGCGGGATTAAAATGATTAAAAAGTGTGCACGTGAATTTGCTGCAAACCTGGCGAAGTTACTAGAATAAAGTTTAAAAAACCAGTAGCGGAATTTCCCCTTTTACTAGGTAAGTGGGATTTTAAATAATTGTTGGCGATTACGTTTGTGGGGTTTGCTTAGAGGATTTAAATCAAAAAGTTTGTGTGTGCATGTTGTGGAACTCCTTTGATACCAAACTGAAACAGTTAAGACATTGTTCTTGAAAATCATTCACCTCGCCTTTGTACATACGACGGCAGGTTAATCTATTCTAAACTATTATAACCTGATCTTTACTACGCATCGCACACCGTAGTAGAGAGAGAGATCAGGTTAAAATGGTTTTGTCTAGGTTGATGTGCCGTCTTGTGTACAGTGCTGAAATATTCTAACAATATCTGTATGTAAGTTTGTGCATAGTCAACTAGAAAGCATCATGACTGTTTTTTCTCAAATATGTTGGGGTCGGCTTCCAGTCTAATCGAAAGCAGATGAATACCAGTATTTTACATGTAGAAACTCTATCCTTCACAACCCTTTAATAAAGGTGATTTGTGAACACAAATTACTAACCGCCCGTGTCTGTAAGGAGCGCTCAAACCTTGTCTATTTTTAAAACTATGGTTAAAAGGCACTACCTCTCTCCTTAAACAACAACATGAAATATTTCTTTGCTCTTCATGATTATTATTTTATATTGTATATTATATGTATTTATATATAAGTATTTGTTTTTGTAATTTTTAAAAAATGTTCGAAAATTAATTTTGAAAAATGTTACGCCACAGACTACCTACAGTACTGTTTCTCCTCTTCTTAAATCCATCCAAAGGTTGTCTTGAAAAGATCGCTTTTAGCGATAAGACCGCCCATTGTGTCACCCTATTTATAAGTTTGTCTAGTGTTATTCTTGTTACTTGTATGGTGTACATAATAAAGAATATTCTATCTATCTATCTATCTAACATGGATTATTACCGCTGAAAATCGAATAGAACGCTATGCATTGCGACCTTCCAGTCAAGAAAATTGACATGTTTAAAAGCACACGTACAAACGCAAGCTATGTAGCGGTAGTGGGTATTAAACACTACTGCTACCCTTTTCGGGGAATACAAGCAAATGAATTTTGATTTTAGTCAACTGGGACCTGACGCAAACTAATACCGTAATATCACTTACGGTTTAAGTTTGCGTCAGGTCCCAGTTGACTAAAATCAAAATTCATTTATTCAAAGTAGGCTGATAATGAGTACTTTTTGAACGTCATTAACACAAGACAGGGATTGTCTTGTGTTAATGATGTTAACGACCAAAACGGCCACCCTTCGCCACTTCCTAGTGTTAGCAGGGATAAAGAAGTGGCGGAACAAATTCCCCAGCAACACAACTGTCTGTTAGGTTTGATCAACCAGATTTAATACAGGTTAGTCTCCTGTAACATGGGACTTCGACATAACTGGCGAAATGTGGATGTACTATTAGGTACTCAAACTCTAAACTCGAGTTCAAAACTCAAACTCTAAACTCAAGCTCTAAACTCAAACTATAAAACTCAAAGCATTTATTTCAATTAAATCATTAATATACCTCTTTCTAATCCTTCATAACCAGATTTAATACAGGTTAGTCTCCTGTAACATGGGACTTCGACATAACTGGCGATATGTGGATGTAGTATTAGGTACTCAAACTCTAAACTCAAATTCTAAACTCGAGTTCTAAACTCAAACTCTAAACTCAAACTATAAAACTCAAAGCATTTATTTCAATTACATCATTAATATACCTCTTCCTAATCCTTCATAAATTAGAGGCGATAACATGCCCACTACCCAACGCAGTGGTACTCAGCATTTAATCTGATTAACCCCAATATAAAAGTGGGCATATTAAAGCTTTACTAAAACACACGCAAGTTTCTCTCAATAAACTTGTGTGCACCTAAGTCTAGCGACAAGCGGAAATTATTACGATCTAGTAATTGTTTAAACAAAGAGTATCGTCCCACCATAATATTATGTTAATATTATCACAATATTGTTGTTATAACTCAATGTATCATTCCCTGTCTCGATATACAATCCCTTGGGCATTAATAATTTATAAACTCTAATGGCTTTTCCCTCCGTGAAACAACTTAGAGAACCAAGTCATTATGTTTTGCCCGTTCATAGGAATATTGTCGTGGGAATTGCGCTTAATTTGTTTGTAAATAACTGTCTTGAAGGTACTATATTAATGTGTCGTCTTATATATTATTTTTTTGTCATTTTTTTACTGAGAAAATTCCTTTTTTTTTTGGTTTGTAAAATACTAGAAGTTTGCGTGGTTAGAAAATATACTCTTGCTTTTAATTACAAGCATGATATTTTGATATTACTAATATAGTAATACTAGCTGACACCCTCCTCGGTTTCATCCACGTGGAGTTCGGTATTTATCCCACGGGATCGTGCTACCGGGCTAAAAGGTATCCTATCTGTTAATTCCCATTATAAACTATCTTAGTGCCAAATTCCGCCCAAATGCGATCAGTAGTTTTTTGTGAAAGAGTGACAAACATCCATACATCCTAATATAATACTTCGCATTTACAATATTACTAGCGGCGCGCCGCGTTTTCACCCGTGTAGACCGGGATAAATAGCCAATGTGTAAATCCACCCTGGATTAACACATTGGCTTTTATAAGCTATCTACATACTAAATTTTACCAAATCTGTTTAAACTTAAATGAGTAGCAAACATACGCTTACACACATGCAAACATTCGCCTTCATAATATTATATTAGAGTGATTAGTAAGATTTTTTTTTATTTTGTTCCAGGGGCAACCTAACAGTACGCATCGTTTGGTCCCTGGTCATAGAAGTATTCATCTTCGTGTGTAATATAATTCTGGCAATGTTGGACACCTCTGAATGGCCAGGCGGTTTCTTCTGGCTCACCATGATATCTGTATTCTGCCTAAACGGTGAGTTTTGTCGTGTTTATTTATTTAGTGTATTGTAATGTCATGGGTCAGAATGCTGGGTCGTAAAAAAGCTGGATGAAAAACGATTGCATGTAGCGGTGATGAGAATGTTGAGATGGATGTGTGGAGTGACAAGAATGGATAAAGTAAGGAATGAGTATATTAGAGGAAGTTTGAAAGTGGCGCCTGTTACAGAAAAAAATAAAGGGAGTCGTTTGTCTTGGTATGGACATGTAATGAGGAGGGATGAAGCACATGTGACTAAAAGAGTGATGGATCTGAATGTTGATGGACGGAGAGCGAGAGGAAGACTAAAGAAAAGATGGATGGATTGTGTAAGGAATGATACGAAGGAGAAAGGAGTGAATGATGCTGTGACGTCTGATAGGGGAGAATGGAAGAAGAAAACGTGTTGCGCCGACCACAAATAGAATGGGACAAGGGCAGGAAAATGATGATTGTCCTGCATGCTTCTTTTGGCGCATGGTAATAGACATAACTCAAAAACACCGGCCAAGTCTGGCGAAAAGAGGGTTCTGTACAAGCTTGCGACATAAACGACCATATATTTTGACTGCGTAGACTTAGAGAGTTGTTTTTTACAGTTCCAAAGGACCACAGATTTGAGTACATATCTTGAACATTTTCCTGCCCTTGTCCCATTCTATTTGGGGTCGGCGCAACACGTTTTCTTCTTCCATTCTTCTATCAGACGTCACGGCATCATTTACTCCTTTCTCCTTCATAATATCATTCCTTACGCAACGTATCCATTTTTTCTTTCGCCTTCCTCTCGCTCTTCGTCCATCAATATTCAGATCCATCACTCTTTTAGTCACATGTACCTATATGGTTTTAATTTCAACTCGAAACCTCCACGCGTTCCCTACTAAGGGCCTACCTAGACAGATGGACAACAAAGTGATCTTATAAGGGTTCCGTTTTTTTTTCATTTGACAAATGGAACCCCTTTTTTTTGGGGTTGGAAACATCGAATGACTTCCCCCGCTCTGGGCGGAGCGGGGGGGCATGTCAGACTTGTACTGACTAAAACCCACCCATGTTCCTTCTATTTCCCTTTTTGTTCCGGGGTCGCGGTATCTCTTTCGAACAACCCGCAACTCCGGAACAACACGCAACCCCGGATATGGAACCCCTTAAAGATTTTTTTGACAAACCTAGAATTTAAAAAGCAATTACTTAAGCGATAAGAAGCGCCCTACGTGCAATATTCTGTTCTGTAAATTGTAATTTGTATGGGGTACATAATATAGAATTATCTATTTATGTATAACTAACGCCGCCATTTTGATTTTTTCAATATGATTTCTACAGATAGTTTCACACGTGTTTAGTAAAACCGTTCTTCTGACAATAGCATTCAAGGGCCAAATTTAAAAGGGTTAATTTTGTAAATTACTGATATAATCTCCAGCGTTTGATATTGTAAATAAATAAGTGAAAAGAAGTTAATTTTTTGTCATGCAGCATTATAAAAGGATCATTTTGATAACCGATTGTAAATGTTTGATAGAGGAGCTCGTGGCAAGATTAGATGTACATAGGTTTAAAAAAAATGCTTGTAGTACATTTGAGAAGCACGGAAGAAGACATGCTGCTTGCTTACCCCAAAATAATTGGGACAAGTGAAGGACAATGATGATGATACTTGTAGTTCTTTCATAGACATGAACAAAAAGATTTGTTTCTGCTTATCCCACTACGCAACAGAGGTTACATAATATGTATAATATGTTTCTTACTTTTTTAAGTGGGTACAGTAACGCATTACAAAGTAACATGCATTTATAAAAGTTAAATGTGTGTATTGTGTTTTGCTACATACTCAATATTGTTTAAATTAATTGAACAAAGCCAATAAGCCAATATTAGGAGCAGGGAGTAAGGTTCTTCATCTCCCATTAAAATGGGAGGATCCTTGCTGGACTACCGCCCAACTTGATGTTAAGTTTATCCAAATAGTCACGGATATTTTTTTTATAGCGATGTTAAATCTTCATTTGTGTCATAGATGGCGCTATAGTACTTTTTGTAATGCCACTACAGTAGAATTACTTAACTATTGCAAATGTTGTATTACTACTAAAAGTACCCAATATACACGTTCAGAAATCTTCCTCAAAAAACTGCCTTGTTGGTCTAGCAATTAAGATTCGATTTAGCGGGTTCGATTCCCAAGGGTTATTTAATTTTTCCATTAGGAATTTCTCAGTAAACGGAGTCTGCGTGATCTTATGTAAATATTGACAATTCCCAATAATTACCATACGCTCTCCATCTATCGCAGCGATCTTCAACAGCGAGGGTCAATGACCGATGTTGCATCTATTAAACATTTCGTGACCGATTTCATTTTGTATGATACACTCTGACGACTGAATTGAATAGACGCACAAGCATTCCTTCAACGTTTCAATTGTGATTTATATTAGATGTGATGATTGAACTTTGAACTCCACTATTTGAATTTATGAAAGGTTAAACTAATATTTGAAAAAAAAAAGCTATTGGTGGCTGTAATACATATAACTAGCTATTGCTCGCGGCTTCGCCCGCGTGTACGTTGAAAATTGTTCCAAGGAATCATAGTACCGGGATTAAAAGTAGCCTATGTGCTAATCCAGGTCTACTATATGTGTGAGAAATTGCATTAAAATCCGTTCTAGAATTTTTGCATAAAAGACAGGAGCATGTAGCTTATGTAGCAGCAGCCACTCGGTTCGATCTTTAAGTTAAGCCGCGCTTGCCTTGGTTTGCCTGCGGATGGGTGACCACCCGTTACATACTGAGTTTCCTCCGTGCCTTGGAAAGCACGTAAAGGTGTTGGTCCCGGTTGTCACACATAGATCTTTGACAGTAGTTACAGATAGTCAGTGTCCCGAAGGTCAGACAACCAGTCTTACCAAGGGGTGTCGTATTACCCAGTACTAACTGGGTTGTGGAGCTCAGATAGGCAGTCGCTCCATGTAAAATACTAGTATTCAGCTGCATCCGGTAGTCTGGAAGCCGACCCCAACATAGTTGGGAAATGGCTGGGTAGATGTGTATGAGTAACCAATGTCTATACATCCTCAAAAACTTTCCTATTTCGAGACATCTAAACACAGGGTGTAACATTATAAACTTACTTATCGTATTGGGTCTTGCAGACCAAAAAACCGAACCACGACTTTTTTCTACCATACTTGATTAGCTGATCGCGTCAGTTCAGAAAGTCAAATTAGATGCATTTATTTCAAGTAGGTCAGTTACAGGCACCTTTGAACTGTCGATACAATGACGGCACGGTCGGCGCAGTAGTTGAGCGATTGACTGCTGCGCTGCGTGTCGGGTTCGACTCCCGCACGGAACAAATATTTGTATAACCTGCAGATAGTTATATCGGGTGTGGCTGTTTGTGTATGTGAGTTTAATGTTTGTGAACGCACCCACGATACAGAAGAAATTCCTAGTGTGGGGCAACGTTGTTTTTTTAAAATAAATGAATGATAATAATAATAAATTAAGCTACAGCCCCAGTCACAAGGCATAATAACTGTGAAAATACTGTAGTTGCCGATTCCAAAGAGTATATCTCTATGGAGAAGAATGGGCAAGAAACTCCATGGGCACTCTTTTAAATCAGGATATTGTTACAAAACCTTGGTTACATCATTCATGACGAGATAGCGTATTATGTGAGAACGATGCGACGTAGCAGATCGACATTACCACCAAACTCAATTTTCAAATTCCACATTAATCCATTTGAATCATTAGCAAACACAAATGAGACATAAAAGCCAAGTAATTTATATTGTGGAAATATGTCGTCTCAACTATTTAAAGGTCTATTGACACAGTTTCGCTTGGCTTCAGTTAAGGTCAAGATAATTTCGTTGGACTATTTCAGTTGTAGCTCGCTTTAAATTTCAGTTCGACATCCTTAATTTATTTCAACAGTTCCACGTAATATTATGTTATTATGCGCAGTGGAAAAGTGCTGGGCCCATAACCTACGATTGATACACGGAGATAGCTTGACAACAACTGACAGATTTTATTAACAGCGAATAAAGGTACCAACCGAACAATTGTTGATGACACAACTCATTACATTTTGTTACCAACTTAACAGGTTATCTTGTTTATGTTATAAAAAACCGGGGTTAGGTTAGGGTTTCGTACAAACTAGCGACATAAACAGCCGTACCACACACCAAGCTCAAATACCTCAAGCACCATACCATAGCTCCAAAGGTCAACAGATTTGAGTATATTATTATGTTTTTTTTTTTAAATCGAATACCACCACGCGTTCTCGAGATAAAGGGTCTTGACAGACAGGCAGACAGACAACAAAGTGATCCTATAAGGTACCGTTTTTTCCTTTTGAGGTACGGCACCTTAAAACTGATAGACGATCAGATCTATGTATAAATGTTACCCAACATACATACTTTTACTATGCTATAGTAAAATAAATAAAGAGTAGAATAGAAAATACTTTATTGCACACCAAAATTAAAAAAAAAAACTGTTTTTACAAAAAATGCTAAATCTATGGTTACAATAGCGGTCTTATCGCTAATAGCGATATCTTCCAGACAACCTTTGGATGGACTGTACGAATATAAAAATACAACGGGGAGTAGTCAAGGGTGTACCTACTGCTTTAACTACACAAACAATTAAAATAAAGTTATTTATTCAAAACATATGTATAAATACATCAATAAATACATATAATCTATTTATTAAACATGTGTTTTATAATATTATGCGGTTGACAAATAGGATAGGTGTCAAACATTGATTAAAAAAAAACAATGACGCTATAGGGAAAGATAATGATTTGCAACTAAGGTTTTAAAAGCGACGAAGAAGATACATTATGATCTAATTATAGAATTTGCTTAAATGTATACATAATATAACATCACGTGAGGTCATCATGTGAGGCTACTGAAAACAAACAGTAATTAAAGCTAAATTAAATAATAAAGCATATATTGTTATCAGTGAATAAATATCTCTGTGAAAGGTTGAGGCCACAAGTGGGTTTTGGTGTTATCGGCAACAATTCCCGTATTGTTTTTGTTCGGTACACATTTTCTTTGATAAAAGTTTTATCTTATAATAAGATTCAAGTGTGGCCGCACTGACATTATGTTATGAATAAAGGACCTTTCAAACGATGTGCTTACAAATATTTACTACTAGCTTCCGCCCGCGACTTCGTCCGCGTGGCATAGTTACTTTGGGCTAACGCTAACTTTAACCCGAGTGATGATCGAAAAACTTTTTTATATCTTCCTTTTTCTTCCCTCTTTCTTCCCCTTTTATCACTTTTAAAGAAATAGCCGATCCGTCTCCAGGGTCCCAACTATCTCTGTACCAAAATTCATCAAAATCGGTTTGGCCACTTAGGCGTGAAGACGTAACACAATTATTAGACATTTTTTTTTTAAAAGTGGCATGTGAGGAAGAAAGAGGGAAGGAAAGGGAAAACTTAGCGTTGCTATTACAAATCAATAAGGCGCAAGGGGAACTGTGTTACCCCGAATTTAACGCGAGCGAAGCCGCGGGCAAAAGCTAGTTATAAATAAAAACACTTTTGAGAGAATTGTAAAACTAAAAAAACTACTTTATTATTTCAGGTTTCAACGCTATCTTCCAAAACTCAGTGTTCGGCGTAGCAGCCTGCCTACCCCCCAGCTACACGGGCGCGGTGGTCCTCGGCAGCAACCTTTGTGGTCTACTCATCGTGGGCTTAAACTGGCTGTCGGTGTTCTTTGAAAACCAGCGAACGGCCGCCATTTACTACTTCATAGGGGGCATGTTCGTGTTGCTGATCTGTATTGATACATATTTCGCTTTGCCGTTAAATGTGAGTATCGTCTGACAAAACATCTCGCTTGTAATCTTCGAAGGGTTGGGCAGAGTTGACGGTGAGCTACCAACAGGCCGTGTCGGCGGCGCGTTTGTGTTTCACGCGCGCCTCAAAGAGATGTCAGCAAAGCAGAGGGGCTTGCCAGAGCCTCCGCCTGCCGGGGTTGCGGGTTGTTCGAAAGAGATACCGCGGCCCCGGAATGCAACGGGCAATAGAAGGAACATGGGTGGATTTTATTCAGTAAAAGTCCGACACTCCTACTCCGCTCTGGGCGGAGCGGGGGAAGTTATTTGTTGATTTCCCACCCCCAGAGGTGTACCTATAACCTTTCGACGTATATGGGGTATGGGGACGTGCATGGGGAAGAGGGTGTCAATATGGACTCTTCTGTTGTCAATAAATGAATGTAAGTTACCAACAGTTTTTGTATGCCCACTACGCAACAGAGGATACATAATATATGTTTCTTACTTTTTTAAGTGGGTACAGTAACGCATTACAAAGTAACATGCATTTATTCAATTTAAATGTGTGCATTGTGTTTTGCTACATACTCAATATTATATTTGTTTACTTCCCTGTCTAAGTACAAAGAAATTGAGATGGTCAGGAAAAGCTTGATATTCTTGTTATAAAAGCGAAATATAGTAATAGTCATTTGTCCCGATTCGGTTCGGACGATGCGCGTCGAAACTGCGTCGAACTATTCGTTTTATTTTTAACTTAGGTATAATTTCAACATGTTGATGAACATGTTGAAATTTGTCCCTAGTCTTTTTCCCATCTCTCATGCTGCTGTCAGCAGATAAGTCGCTCCATGTAAAATACTGATATTCAGCTACATCCGGTTAGACTGGAAGACTTAACAGTTTTTTTCATACCCGATCAATGCGTATTTTCAAACCTTTCTTTTTTATTTTTACAGAAATTTTACCGCTACCACGACCAGTTAAACGAATCCCGCAATGAGGAACAGGGCTCCTCCAAAGCCGTCAACCAGACTTCCCGCATCACGGTGTTCAAGCAATCCTTCGTACAACTGTACAACGTGTTCATCATCTTCTTCGTAACGCTAGCCGTATTCCCGTCCGTAATATCAGGTGCGTAACTGCGTCATCATCATTTTCCTGCCCTTGTCCCATTCTGTTTGGGGTCGGCGCAACACTTTTTCTCCTTCCATTCTCCCGTATGAGTCGCCACAGCATCATTTACTCCTTTCTCCTTCATATCATTTCCACCATCATTTAAAAAAAAATTACTAAATACAGGGTGTAACATAATAAGCGCAAGACCTTTTGGAGTGATCTCTTATACCAGGAAATTGAACAACTTTTGTTCGACTGTGGAAATTCATAACTTGTTTTTAGTTTTCTCATTCATATTGTTCAGCTGATCGCGTCAGTTTGCGCAACTCGCCTGATGCTCGCGATGATGCGGCTTAGTGTGGAGGACGATTGCCTAGAAAAAAAACCGAGTATCCAGTTAATCGTTTTTTTTGTTGTTTACTTTACTATGATCTATATAATACTTCCTTTCGCCCGCGACTTCGTCCGCGTGGCATGGTTACTTTGGGCTAACGCTAACTTTAACACGCGTTAAAGAGGAGAGACACGAAAAGGGGAGAGACAGTTTTTTTTTCGATCATAACGCGAGTTAAAGTCAGTGTTAACCCAAAGTAACTGTGCCACGCGGACGAAGTCGCGGGCGGAAGTTAGTTGGCTATAAAACAAAGTTCCCAGCTTAAAATGAATATTCTCACTTATTCTTGTTTAAGTTTTTAGATTACAAGTCATATTTTTGATATCCTTTTAAATTAAAATTTGTTTCCATGTATATCACCCACTACGCAACAGAGGTTACATAATATATGTTTCTTACTTTTTTAAGTGGGTACAGTAACGCATTACAAAGTAACATGCATTGATTAAAGTTAAATGTGTGTATTGTGTTTTGCTACATTATCAATATTATATTCGTGAGGAATTACAACGATATTTGTATGCGAATAGAGTAGTGACCACTGCAGGACTTCGTAATATTATATCCTGAACAAGTCTAATAATTCTCAGTGTTTAATAATAATAATTAGCAGCTTCTAGCTCGATATTAGCAGCCACTCAGTTCGATCTTTAGGGAAGGTTCACTGGTAGAAAGTCTTGTGGCATTAAGTCCACCTCTTTCGCTTTTAAGACCTCAACTATGTTGGGGTCGGCTTCCAGACTAAGCGGATGCAGCTGAATACTAGTATTTTCCATAGATCTCCACAACCCAGTGTTATTAACTTGGGTTATACGATCCTCCTTAGTTAAACTGGTTGTCAGCCACTGATTACCTGTAACGACTGAAATATGTAAATCTACAAATGACAGCCGGAACCAACAACTGAACATGCTTTCTGAGGCACTTGGAAAACATTTTATGTAATGAGTGCTCACCCATTTACAGACCAACCTAGATATGCACGGCTTAACCTCAAGATCATTTGGCCACGACTACTACACCACTATTGTACACACGACGGCACATCAACCTACACTAACCATTTTAACCTGATCTCTCTACTACGGTGTGCGATCCGTTTTTAGAAAGATCAGGTAATAATAGTATAAAATAGGTTGAACTGCCGTCGTGTGTATATGAAGTTAAAATAAATAAATTGATTTTAGTAATCGAGACGTTAATGTATTCGTTATTATGGTATGGGTTGCATAGGCCACATAGTACATAAACTCACGTTATTTCGTCCATAGTATCCGTATATAGTCCTTACATTTTATGGAAATTAAATCAGTTTGACAGGTTCTACTAATAGCACTACTTCTCTCCTTTGACAACAATTCTAAATATGTATTTTCTCTTCATGATTGTTATATGATAATAAATTCATGTTTTTATAAATGTAGCTATTCGTTTTGAATAATGGAACACCACAGACTACTTCAGTACTGTTGGATTCAAGGGACGTGGAAAACATCTCTTGAATCCATCAAAAGATTATCTTGAAAAGATCGCTTTTAGCGAAAAGACCGCCAATTGTGTCACTCTATTTACAAGTTTTATACTGTAAAACTTGTAATTTGTATGGTGTATATAATAAAAAATATTCTATCGATCTATCTAATAGAGTATTTATGTGTTATTCACAGATATTTTGCCGAACACAGCTGGGTTCCTGGGCGACAACTTTGTGCGTATCACGTGCTTCTTGACGTTCAACATCACAGCCACCCTCGGGAACATCACAGCGAGCACGTGGCAATTTGTAAGTCCTTACTTAATGTTATAAAAGCGGAAGTGACTTCGTTTGTTTGTCACGTCATCACGGCTAAATGGCCAAACCGATTTTGATGAATTTTCGTACAGAGATTATTAGGACCCTGAAGACGGATAAAGGCTATTTTTTTAAAGATTGAATAGGGGGAGAAGGAGGGAAGAAAAGGGGAGTGAATAACTTTTTTTTTTCGATCAACTCGCGGATTAAAGTTAGCCCAAAGTAACTATGCCACGCGGAAGAAATCCCGGGCGGAGGCTAGTAATTTATAAATTCTTGTTCCACGTTTAAAATTTATGCCGTATCGTGAGTTCGTTTACAAATATTTAAATTCACATACACAAACAGAAGCCAGACCTGCAACAAGTACCTGTTACTCTTAGCCCACATCATCTCACTGCTGGGCAAATGCCCCACGACTTCCAGTTCTGTCGATCCATGGCTAAGATAGGCCACAGGTCGTTGGTTATCTTTAGCTCCTCCCTCCATCTTCTACGAGATCTGCCACGTCGCCCGTAGAACACACACTTATTTGTTTCGTGCTGGGATCTAAACAGCGATAGCAGCTGATCGCTCAGACACTACGCCAACCGCGAAAAGCGAATGTTTGTGAGGATGGATGTATGTTACTCTTGCACGTCAAAACGGCTGAACGGATCTTGATGAGGAGGACACAGGAGACCTTTTTTCAATCATCACGCCGACGAAGCCGCGGGCGCCAGCTAGTATTACATAAAATCTGCTATTTTTTACAACTTTATTTTAAACTAGCTACTCGCCTCGTCTTCTCATGGATGCACGGGTATAGATACAAATAACATTAAAAAAACCTTCCTCTTGAATCACTATCTGAAACTGTATTAAAATCCGTAAAGTGGGTTTAAAAGATCTAAGCGATCTAAGCGGAAGAATTAGTTTATTCTATGTAAAGATATCTCCATGACCTATGTACCATTTAGATTTTCAATACCGGGATTTTCAATATCAGGACAATGTTTAACACGTTTAATTGATTCCTACCATAAACAGTGATTTTTCACACCCAAATAAAGGTTTTGGAGAAATGATTCTTCCATAGAGTTATTAAGGATTATGTACATAATGCTTTGTGAAATCAAGGTTCCGTACATGCCCTGCATGTCATGTCATGCATGTCATGTCATGCATGTCACTGGTTTCAACACAGCATTTTCGAAGGGTCCCAAATATCGTGATACCTATAAATATTTCCACAGCTATTTGGTTCCCACTACGCAACAGAGGATACATAATATATGTTTCTTACTTTTTTAAGTGGGTACAGTAACGCACTACAAAGTAACATGCATTTATTAAACTTAAATGTGTGTATTGTGTTTTGGTACATTTTTAATGTTGTTTTTAGTAACTTATTCAAGCAACAATAAATTAGGGTTCATTATCCTAGATAAGAAAACATTATTTCATAATAAAATACATAACATGACGCCTGTAGTACCCGTAGGGTAGTCAAAGGTTTACTTAATAGTAGTTACTTAGTAGTAGACATTTCGACAGTTATGTTTCAAGTTCCATGTAGTAGAGGTCGCGTCAAAGTCAAGCGGAGCTAATAAAATCCTTACTAATATTATAAAAGCGAAAGTGAGTTTGTATGTTACGTCTTCACGCCTTAATGGCTAAACCGATTGTGAAGAATTTTGGTACAGAGATAGATTATTAAAAAAAATATATTACAAATGAGGGAGAAAGAGGGAAGAAAAGAGAAAACTTAGCTTTGCTATTACAATAAATAAGGCGTAAGGGCAAAAACTACATGCCGGGGTTGCGGGCCGCGGTTTTTCGAAAGAGATATTGCGGTCCCGGAACATAAAGGGCAATAGAAGAAACATGGGTGGGTTTTAGTCAGTACAAGTCTGACACGCCCCCCCGCTCCGCCCAGAGTGGGGGAAGTTATTTGATGATTTCCCACCCCGAATAAAAGGGCAAAAACTACAAGTAGCAGGTACCTGCAAATCAGGAAAGGGGAACTGTGTTGCCCCGAATTTAATTTGACTAAGAATAAATGAATGTTACTTAATAATAATATTAGTTATTAAGTATTATACATAATAATTTGTTATATGTGTATAAAAATGATAAAATGCAAGCTAAAAGCAGACACAAACAGCTACTCAAAAAACTCCTCTTCTCTTCCAGCCCGGCCCCCGTTGGCTCTTCATCTTCACGACAGCCCGTCTGCTCTTCATCCCATTCTTCCTGTTCTGCAACTACAAGCCCTTGGACCGCACGATCCCCGTGCTGGTGACCAACGACTACGTGTTCTGGATCGCTTCGGCTCTGCTCGGCTGGAGTTCGGGACACGGGAGCTCGCTAGCTATGATGTATATTGGAGGGTGAGTAGATGAATAGATTGATTAAATTATCTTTCTTATGTACTTTACTACTACGAGCAGGATCCGTTTTATCGCGCTTGCCTAGGTTGGCCTGCGCATGGCCTACATACCGAGTTTCCTCCTTGCCTGAGAAAGTCAAGCCGTTTGTCCCGGCTGTTATTTGTAGATCTTTGATCATCGTCACAGATAGTCAGTGTCCCGAAAGTCTGACAACCGTTCCGTACCGTTCTCACCAAAGGGTATCTCATATTACGCAGTGCTCACTGGGTTGTGGACGTCAGCAGTTGCTTCACGTAAAATACTGGTATTCAGCTGCATCCGGTTAGCGTGGAAGCTGACACTAATATATTTGGGAAAAGGCTAGGCAGATCATGAACCTTTTACTTAAGTAATAAGTAAAAGGTTCATGATCTGATGAGCCTACTTGTTGTAAGTATTATGTTGTCATCTCATCCACGCTGATGAATGCATGAAACCGAGATTAGTGGTAGAAAAAAAGGGAGGCGTATACCCCGCAGTGGGTGATTCCGGGCTAGAATGATGAAGATGACATATTCGCCAAGCCTTTTCCAAACTAGGTTAAAGTCGCCTTCCAGTTTAACCGCATGCAACGGGATATAAGTATTTTACATGGAACCACAGTCTTATTGGATGTAAAACTCTCTGGAAAAATCTTTATTAAGTATAACATACTAATTATTAGTACGAGGTGGTTTAAAAAATAGCCCATTGTATAACCTTAATAGTATTCTATAAATAAGTTGAAATTTTTATACAATGGGCTATTTTTTAAACCACCTCGTTGTCTTAAGGCTCATGCATTCATGTGGTTCTCGCCCGCCGATAGGCGAGAATAATCTGGTGAGAAAACTCGAATATAATGTACCAGGTTATCAACGATACGACATGGATAATACAATCGTGACGAGCACGAATATTTTTCTATCACCCACTACGCAACAGAGGTTACATAATATATGTTTCTTACTTTTTTAAGTGGGTACAGTAACGCATTACAAAGTAACATGCATTTATTCAAGTTAAATGTGTGTATTGTGTTTTGCTACATTCTTAATATTAGAATTAGAAACCCATAATTCAAAGTGGCCATTATTGTAGGAAAATATAGCGAAGATAACGGGAATGTCTTGTACCTAATCAATCTTAGTTAATAGAAAACTCACAAGTCTGGTGGCTTATAGCCTACTCATTGTCACAATAAGAGGGTCTGTTCCAGTAGTAAAAGTAAAGTAAAATACGAGCTTATGTTGTACTCCTAAACAGAGAAAAATACATACCTGAATAGTTTTTAAGCTATGTAATTGAAAGACTTAAATATTAATATGAACATGGAAGCAAAGGTAGGAAAGAACCTGCCGGGGTTGCGGGTTGTTCGAAAGAGATACCGCGGCCCCGGAACGTAAAGGGCAATAGAAGGAACATGGGTGGGTTTTAGTCAGTACAAGTCTGACATGCCTCCCCTCCCCGCCCAGAGCGGGGGAAGTCATTAGATGATTTCCCACCCGAAAAAAAAAGGTAGGAAAGATTAACATTGTAGAAAAAAATCGTCCTCATTATTATTGAGCTTATCCAGTCGCTTATAATCGTCCGTGTGTTGTGCATGTGTTGTTCTGACGCTTCCGCGGACATATTCCACAAGAACGCACAAAAACATCGTGCAAACCCTTTATTCTTTTTTTTTCTCTTTTGTGGGTGCTATCGTCAAATAGTTTCTCCCGCATTGGGCGGAGCGGGAGGGAGTTCCAGACTTACTGACTGCAACCCATCTATGTTCCTTATTTTGCCCTTTTTGTATCGGGGCCGTGGTATCTCTTTCGAACCCCTGGAAGTCAAGTGCTACTCACATTATTAATCCTTACTAATATTATAAAAGCGAAAGTGAGTTTGTTTGTTTGTTTGTTACCTCTTCACGCTTTAATGGCTAAACCGATTTTGATGAATTTTGGTACAGATATAGTTGGGAACCAGGAGACGGACATAGGCTATTATTTTTTTAAAAAGAGCGGGATATGAGGGAGAAAGAGGGAAAAAACGGGAAAACTTAGCGTTGCTATTACAAATCAATTAGCGCTACCGAATTTAACGCGAGCGAAGCCGCGGGCAAAAGCTAGTTAGTTATAAATATGAGTTATACGCTAACAAAAATATTATAGTATGTAGGTTTTATGGGTCTTTATTACCTGAAATAAATGGTGTTTTAAAACGGAACATACTAATTGTCGTCTTCCCTTCCCCAGCACGGTAGCTCCGGAGAACGCGAGCACAGCCGGCATGCTGGGCGGCGCCGTGCTGGTGACGGGGCTGGTGGCCGGCATCACGTTCACGCGCCTGTGCCCGCTCATCGTGGAGGCCGCGCTGTGGCGGGGCGCCTAGCGGTCCCTGCACTACGTCTCCGCGGCCTGGGACGTGCTCACACGCCGGTTGGGACACTGAAATGCCGACAACTGATGTGTATGTGATACTAAACTGTGCAGTCACTTTGTGTAGTAGAGTGTTAAGCTTATGGCAATCGGGTTGGGTCTCATACCATAGCATCCTATCAAATTCCTACGGCTAGGATACTGGCATCTGAGAATTTATAGGGGTTAGACATTTATCCACCACGCAGACCTCAGTGCAGCGCAAGAAGTCTCCGTACATTCAGAATCGACGAAAGACGTGACAGAATCTTGTTAATACTCCTCCCGGTCGGTCTATGGACGCCTAGCTTAAGTATTAGTGACAAGATCATAAGAGAAAAGAGATTATATATATCAAAAATGTATGTGACGTTTTAAAAGTTGGCGGTCCAGTGCGTGTTACGAGAAAGGAGCCTGGATAATAGTGATAAAAGGATTGTGACATTTGACAAAATGTGTTCTGTAGCTATATATATTATATTATATGCAAGTTATATCATTTTATGTTGTGTAGTAGGTTGTTGATTCAGTAATTAAGGAGATATGAGATACAGTTTGCCAAAAACAAATAGTTTAATCAGTTCTTCGTTAGTTTGTGTCTTATTTATTTGCTATAAGTGTGAAAATGCCTTGCTTTTGTGGGGTATTGCTTTAAAACAGATACACATTCAAGTAACTAGCACAATTTGATGCGAGCTACTTGCATGCTTAAGGTTTCATGTCTGTTGTAAAAATAATAATGCATTTACTAGTTCTCTCATCTCAGTTGTAAGTAATGTTAGCAAGTTAAGTTGAAACCAAATATTTAATTTGCCTCGAACTTTAATATCTTATCATTTGGAGTTGATTTCGAATAATCAAATATCACGAACTACAATATAAGTTGTTTTGGTGCTTATTAAGAGTAATATGAATTGTTTGTTCCTATAATAACAGTTGACTATTCAACCCACAGAGGTATTTGACATGTATATGGGGTAATTATGGAATTAGAATATTATAATTATTATAGATTAAATCATTCGCCATCTCTCCGCCTTGTGGCTATTTTACTGTCAAGTCAGAATACAAACAATATTCGATCATAAGATAAAAATCTCTTACCAACGGAATTGTTTTAATGCAAATTTTCTTGAAAGGCAACAAAATGAACACTTATGACATGATAATATCTAAATATTTCCACTAAAGTTACTAATATAGAAACATGAATTTTGTAAAGTACGCTATATAAATTTATATATGTAAAGTTAAAGTTTGTAAGTGCATAAAATATATTTAATACATAGTACAATGCAGAAAAAGATGTATGAAGTTATTATATATTTGTTAGCATTATTACTGTACTGTATTACTTTAGTTGCTCTGTTAGTAATGTTATGGATATCTTACTAAATATTGAGGCTCATAAACGGTGATGAACTTGCCTCTATATCTTAAGAACTAGTAAGTGAACTGTTTGTTAAACTTGACCGGCGGGGTTAACATGACATCTTAAAGCAGTATATTACAATCCTGCTATAAGACGTTATGGTAACACGCCTAATTTGATGTTCAAGTAATGTGTTCTTTTATTTATGTGACTAAATACTAATCCAAAGTGCTTGTAAAATTTTAAATAAAATTAAGTTAAGTATTTGATTTGAATCGACTTTTTGTCTATGCACAAAATTTTTGGACAAGACGCCATGATAACATTTGTATTATAATAAAATAGTAGGTTGTTAATTCTTGTGCCTGTTTTTATAAAAAAAAATCAAATGACATTTTTATAATTTATGCTTTTGAGTGTGTGTAAAGTTAAAGTAGGTTTTTCTGCTAAAAGTTCCTCATTTGAGAGAGTAATTGTTGTGGTTTTCGCAAAATGTCATTCACATCATATTATTATATAGGTAAATCCTAACAATTATAATTATGTATGTTTTACAGACTGAAACACTAACAATCTTTTGTTTTTAGATAATTATAAGACTCCTCGTGTTTTTTCAACATTGCTAGGTTTTAACGAATGTATGTGAGGCATTTGACAAGTTATTTGTGCGGCGTTAAATTATAACAATGAGTGTTCTATACAACATATTTGAACACATAAATTACTGGCTGGTTTGTGGTCTCATATGAAAAGGAACGAAAACATGTTGAATAAAACCACAAAACAAAAAAAAAACTAATGCGGTCTAATGCCCATAGACAAACAAGCAACCAGTAATTTATATCAGGTTGTATTGAACAATGATCATTATTTTACACTATACAATTTAAGTAAATATACTAGGAGTTTTAAGTCTCGACGCTGATATTATTTTTGACTTTTTGTGTTCATTATTGCAAGCCAAATAATTCATAGTCTAAAGAACAAACCTTTGCTAGCCAAACTTTATGGTCGTTCAGAATTTGAGGTGTATCATAACAAACCAAAACATTGTAAAGAATCTGTTTAAAAGATATTTATCAGAACGAATGAATCTGAACCTAGTATGATCAGAAACGCGCTTATGCGATACGATCGCTATTTAGTTTTCAAGATTTACTTTGTTGCCGGATTTTAGTTAAATTAGACTGATCCGCAAGTAGAACTGATCATAATAAGTTAACTTGGACAGTGGAAATTATGAAAAGTGGAAATTATTAATTTCGTTGCGGGACAGACAGGTTTATAGACGGATACGTTTTGGAAACACAAGTTGTCTGTCAAGGAATCGCCGAGTTTCTTTGCCAGCGCTTTACCACTGTTTATTCTGACTTTTAAGTGTTGCAATGGTCGGGAATAGTGCGGCGGGCTTGTCTCAAAAAATATCTTAGCTTTTACTTCTGACCGATCATAAAAGCTGGTGAATTTAACCTGATTTTAAGTTTTCATTCCTGACAGTTGTAGTCCTATTTATTTGAAAGTAAACTGTTATTTTTTAAATTTTACGTTTTTTATTTTATTTTTACCTTACCCTTTTTACATAGTTAGGTATATAATATAGGTACTATAATATACACATTCATAATAATATCGTTAAGAAGTAGTTCGAATGTGGTTTCATTGAGGATTTGTCGAATTATCTTGGTGAATTGTGTATCAAATCGAGGACGTTTCATTTAAAAAAATATGTGAGATATATAGTATGGGGGATATTAAGTGCACAAACACAAAAGTGCCATTATAATCCGGTTTGTATTTGTCGAATTGATACACAGTTTCCTAAGTTTTCCTAAAATAAGTACAAAAAGTATTAATTTAACCAAGGAGGTTGAACATTTTGTTTTCGAAACGGCTCTTCTGACACAAGGCGAAGCAAGTCTCCGATATTTGGAGGGGTCTTGGCGACCAGACCAGTACCTATTCCCCTGAGTACACTTATCAAAGCATTGATGCGGATAGGGTGTCGCGGCGTGCGATCCGTAACCATGCGAATGACGTCATTTATGTCTATATTATCTCTTGAACAAGGCTCTCTGAAGCTTAAACCTTTGCCATGTCGCTTTGTGTGCTTACTCGTATGCGATAAATTTGTCGCCGTATTTTGAAAGTTCTGATAGAATATATTGGTTACTCCGGTATTCTTTTTATTGCGGTGCCCGCATGCGGTCTAAAGAGATCAAACTTGTTGTGAAAACCGCGCGAAATTATTTTGTACTGGGGTTAATTTTTTTTAGATAGTTATGTTTAAATAACCCTTATTACCTGCTGCATAAAGTTCAGCATCCAAAGCACATCGCTTGGTTTGAGTGGAGCCAAGACATGTAGGTATTGCGAGACTGCATAGCATATTTTATATAGGAGTAACCCTTAGATTGGTGGTGTATACCCTGGTGCCTTAAACATCTTCCATTGGTTTATCGCCGCGTAGATTAAGTGAAGAATATTATTTTCCCTACAAAAACAGGAATATTTATTTGTGGAATAATGAATCGTATTGTTAGTGTGCTAAAGTCCAGTTTATCATACATATTATTATGTATCATCAGTCAAGATAGCATGAAAAGTAAAAAATAACGTATATTTTATATTATTTTTTATTAATAGGGTTTCCGACATTTGGCGGTTAATTTTTCTTTAATAGTGTTGCGTGGTTCTTCGAGGAGACATTGTAAGGACACTATTGGTAAAAAATTTAGAAACACCTGTATATATTGAAAAAGTAATGGCTGCATTAGTTCCGACTATGGCCACTCTTCAAATCTAGCAGCACTATCTGCTGATCCGACAGCTTTATTACTGTGAATATTTTTTTATTTCAAAATAATCTGATGACAATAAAGTGGATTATTAAAAATTGCCATAAATATAGACTTAGGAGAAAGTTACCAGAGAAATATTTAATAGTAGATATTAAAGAACATGAAAATATATTATTATTAAATGTTAGAGCTGATTTTGTCACTTCTGAGTAGGCAAAAGGTGTTTGTTTTTGACAAGTACCACTGAAGATACTCTAATGCTCATTTCTCTAACCCACACACTAACTCATGTCTGAATAAAAGTTCACTGTTATATAGATTAACAATGCTCAGCTTAGGATCCAAAGTTGACAATCAAACAGCATGCTTTTAGTTAGTCATTCGTTTAGGGATCGTCTTAATTTTAAGAGAAAACCGACAACTTCCAACATCTTTTGTCCTTACTATACATCAGAAGCGGCGAATTAAAATAAATTGCTATATCTTGCACTTGTAATACTTCCACTTGACTTTCTATATCTAACCCATCTTCGAGATCCTTACACTAATCTAACTAAAGTAGACACTTGCAACATACTCGTATTATTAAATACTTAACATTCAGATTTTTTTATTATCTGTGTACTTTTTGTCTTATTTATTTGAAACGTCAGTCCAGGAAAATGGAGTATGAAAACTTTTCGGCAAAATTAGAAGGTAGTTGGTGCCTATGTATAAAAAATATGTACCTATTCTAATATTTTCTTCTGGCTGTTCACTTTATTAAGAGTACCTTATGAAATGAAGCACCTCTTAGTCGAAGGCTGTGAAATAATAGCTTTAACCTACCCATTGTAGATATCACAAGCATTTTAGTACTGTTCAGATGAAATATGTGTATAACGATATTATATCTTATTGTTTTAGTAGGTACCTACCTATGTATTTATTAATTCTGCTAACGAAATTGAAAAGTGAAAACACAGTTACCTTCGTACCTAAATGAATGTTCTCTGAAGTAATTGTGTTCTCTGTTATCAAGCCAGAACTGGTACAGTCAAAAAAACAAACAAGCATGGTAGAAAATATAGACGAAAAAAAAAGGAAATGCCCATAATGCGTTTCTATTTTTAAAACTATTCAGTGTAAATAAAAAATCATGTTCATGGTAATTTTGATTTACCAAAACGAGGATTGTTTAGCCGCCATCTTGAATTTGATTCTTTAACGGCGCGAATTTATTCTTACATTTTCAAAATGTTGCCCGTTTACTGTTAGTCGGCATCATGAAACGCAAACATCTGGACGCTCTTACTGTGCACGTCTTTCTACATCGTTCTCACATATTTGTATAATCTCAACACGAATAATGTAAATACGATTTTGTAAAAATATTATAATTTAAAAGAGTGTCCATGGAGTTTCTTGCCCATTCTTCTCCATAGAGATCAACGCTTTGGAATGGGCAACTACAGTACTTTCACAAGTTATAATGCCTTGTGACCGGGACTGTAGCAGCATCATTTTTTGTTCTTGTTTTTATGACATTCAAAAGTGCCTGTAATGGTCTAATTGAAATAAATGCTTTGAGTTTGAGAGTTTTGAAAATTTTAATCAGATGCTACTTTTTCCTACACGCTACACAATTGAGATTTGTTTTTTAGTATTCAGGTTTATCTTGCATCTCAATCAGAATTGTTTGAATATCCTTCCAATGTGAGAAAAAGGTAGACACTATTCCTACACTGACATGAAAGTAAAACAATAGTAGGTACTTACTTTAAGAAATTATTGTAACCCGCCTGAATGCCCCTATATGTATAGTTGAGTTTAGTTAATATGCTTTCCAAACTATTTTACAGACTATACATTTGATTAAACTGAATTCTTATTCTTTGTAAGATAGGAAGGATGTGTATAAAAATATCTATAAATAAAGTGTTTATAAAAAAACTAGCGGACCCGACAGACGTTGTCCTGTCTACACGTCTTTAATTTGAAAATTTCAAACTTTTTATAATAAGCTAATAAGCTGTCTAATTTGACACTGTGATGGTAGCGCCGTCTGTCGGATCCAATGTAAAACATTCCAAAATCAACAACTACTAATAAATTAAAAATTAATTAAAAAAACATTGTCCAGCGGACAAAATTGTGAATCTAAACCATTCCCAGATCCCCTTGAACACACACAAAAAATTTCATCAAAATCGGTCCAGTCGTTTGAGAGAAGTTCAGTGATATACACACTCACAGAAGAATTATATATATAAAGATATGTAAGTTTCGTCTTATTGTCATCTGAACAGTTAGACATTTCCTATCTTCATGATTCACCTGTTTTATAAGTACAAAAAACATTGTGTTTATATATTCGATTAGTAAGTACTTTTTACCCTTCTATTAAGGTAAGGTTCTATGTAACTATTGTATGTAGCGTCCTTGTATATATCTAATGCATTTGTACCATGTTTATATACCTACCCACTGTAGTATATGCGCGACTATTTCTCAAACTTCCGTACTCGTGACCGCCATTGATAGTGAAAATCTAAATTTTTCGTAAGTTATAGTGTAATAAATACATTTAAATAATTTCAATTCGATCATGCGTTCCAAAAATAACGGTTTTGATTTCTGGATAAGAATATTCGTTTTTCAAAAATCCAATGACGGAATGTTGCTTTTGTTTCAAATTGAGCTTCAGACTCGCTTTTGTCATCGTTTCGGATTTTACCATTTAGGAAAATTCACTTTGTTTATTCATACACAACAGTTATTTGATGTAACCACATTCTTATGAATTTATTACACTCATACTTACAATATATGTATTTAGTACTAAGTATATGAATACCTATGTAGGTACCTACCTATTATATGAATGCCTTTTATATCAAAAACATAAAAGACCGTTGTTAAACTTAATACAACAAAAAACTACTATTTCTGAATCTTCCCCTTTTATATCAATACTTATAATTAGATTCCCTAAAGAAAAAAAAAACTATGAATTTATAGAAGTTAACTAGTAACGGAAACCATACATTTGTGACAATAATACTACGAACTTAATACAATCTTTGTACCCCGTACCTACCTATTTTTCCACTTTTGCACACGTTTGTGTACTAAAATAAAATAAAACTCCCTCTCACTTCCAATCTTCACCTGAAAATGTACTAATCGAGTTATTAAAAATGAATATGAAATAAAGAAAAATGATTATTGAAATTGCGCATTTTTTTCACCTTTGTAGAAAACCCCTTTTTGCCTTGTCTATGAAGATATTGTATTTATATAATATCACGCCTGAATTCGTCAAAGCGTTAGCTAGAGGTGTACCGAATAGTACCCCCTCTAAATATCTAGCCTATTGTCATCAACCGTGCACAAATGCAGCCTCCGTGACTGCTACTGAGAAATTCGTAATGGGTAAACCCAATAACACTTTGCACGACCCAGGAATCGAACCTAAGATTTGTGCTCAGCAGTCGTACTTGCCACCACTAGACCAACGAGGCAGAAAATAAAGAAAAGAAGTTCTCTTACTGTTATCTCATTTATTAAGCACGTTTTTCATTTGCGCCCATTTTTCTAGACATTTAGTTTGTCACACAGTCCATCCGTCATTTATCTTCCTGCTCTTCATTCTTTGTCAAACATATTTTTATAACTCAATTTAACGACTACATTGCTTTTTCTTTAAATATTCTACTTTTTTTTAAAAATAATTTATTATTTTCATGCCTATGTATGTACCTACTTTTTTTCAATAAAATATTTTTTAAGAAAAAAAAAACCAAAGTATAAATTATTATCATTATTTTACCGCTAGTTTCGTTAAATAAATGTTTTCGCATTACAATAATCACTTGGCTTAGGTACAAAAGTACCTACAAATCTGTCTAAAGCCCGTTAATGTAGGTACATTACCGGGCTCTTTACATAAGCGAAAGTTCTAGCCACTAAGTAAGGACACGAGGTGTTGACTTGCGATCACTCCGATCATCCTGTTGTACTGCAATGAACCCACTTCTATTGTAAAGTATAGTAAAGCTAAATTGGGAGGGTTTAGTAGAAGCACTTCCTAAATACATCTTCCAGGGTCGCGTTTTAAGAGATACCGCGACCCCGGCATACAAACGACAAAAAATGGAACATGACAGGGTTTTAGTCAGTAAAAGTCAGTCGGTGACATTTCTATGATTCATAGATATTATTCTTGCCACCGACTTCCGGAAGTAAATTTATTTTCCATCTTTTTTGTGATTATTTTGCTCAAAAGTTTTTTTTTTAGTCTTTTTAGTTTTGGTATGACGGTATCTCACACAAATTGTTATCGATTATACATTTTTTACTGGTACTATAATAAGAGATATTGTCATAACGTCCATACACATTATTTATTTATTTAATTAAGGTTCACCAACAGTTGTTACAGATATAATAAAGATGGAACATACAAATAATTATGTCTTAAGTCTCACTGTACAACCAATTACAGGCAAACACCACATGCAAAGTGCAGTTATAAAATACTTTTAAAATTCAGTGTACTTAAATTCTAAAGACTAAATAATTAATTAATAAATACTTATACCTATACTAATGACGTCATTAGAAGAGAAAATAAGTCATCAATTACCCAAGCAATATAGATAAAATTTATATGGGTACCATAGTTTACTTCCGGAGTAAACCCTTTCGATTATAAAAAGAATTTTAAAAAATCGGCCCACATTCATTTACAAAAAAAACACAGTCCAATTTGAGAACCTCCTCCGTTTTTAAGATCGGTTAAAAAGATTGAATTTTAAGTGGCTGTTAAGAGAGGAGAATAAAAAACGTGTTACGTTTGCCCCTAGCAATATGAGATAAGGGTAGGAAGCTTGTAAGTGATCAGTGAAAACGTCGTTGGAAAACTTGCACGATGTCGAAAAGTAACCTAGGTATATACTTCTGACTAGAGGACTCCCGTAAATGTCAAATGTCCCGATCAGTGGTTCTACTATTAGCCCATTAGTCGACCGAGTTATTTAGGCTTCAAGCTGTCTTTCGTAAAGGTTTATCAGTTTTGAAACAGTAACTAGGATGACCACAAAATTCAGTTTCCTGATTGTTTTTGTCGGCTATTACGCACCATCTCACACTTTTCTAATATTATAATTTGAACATATAGGTCCACATTGAGCCAAACTACCAACCAACCAGGTCAACTGTCCCGAATACGAATAACCTGCCCATCATAAGCATGTCAGGAAAATCAGGACAGTATCATTGCATTGTTTAATATAAGTAATGGCTATCGGTGAAAGTTTATAGGAATGCAGTCCACATTCATATGCTTAGATTTATAAGGGGCTAATGCTATTAAAGCCCTAGGGAATTTTTATGCTTCAATAAGAAGGATTTCACTTGCCTTTTTTGAAAATACAACCCAGATTTTCGGCTTCCCATCACAGATTTTGTGTTTTAAGTTTTGTTTACTGTATATGTTAAAAAGGTTGGTAAATAATCAACGATCATTAAAACGACAGTTTCTTTATTGTTTCTCAATAAATAATAATAAATTAAATCGTCAATAAATAACTCTTCTAGACCCTATCCGTTTCATTGGTGCGTGCGTCAAAACACTATGTACAATGCGTTTCCCGTGCGTATTTACATGAGGTAGTATTCGTTTAGTTAGCTGACGATGCTGATGCTGATGGAGATACTGAGGACACGCTGGAGTAGCTCGGAGACTGGTTCGAGGCGGCTGACGAGCTGGAGTCACCAGGGAAGTATGAGCTGTAGGCGAGTTGCGACGGGTCCCAAACTCTGGCGTAAGGTCCACTGCTAGCTGGTTCCCAAGCAGGGCCGTACGAATCCTGGGGCGCGGAGGGTGCAGAGGTTGAAGGAGGTCCGTACTGATTGGCCGGGGGACCGTATTGGGGTGCGGGAGAGGCATCTGCAGGAGGCATCATCATCATGGGCATGGCTGGCAACAAAACAAACAACACATTATTTATAATCGAAATTCAAACAGTGATACAGATTAGAATATCATCCTTTGATATCTAACCTCCTTTCTTCATGACCAAGTTGTAGATCAGGAATCCGAGGACGAGAGTGATGGCTAGCTTGCTGAGGATCAGCGCCTTTATGGACTTGATACCGATGATGGCAACCAAGATGGGCATCAGAGCCTTCATCTTTAGCTTCAGGAGTAGTAGAACGGGGAGCAGGAGCTTCTTCTTCAAGATGCCTCGAGCTGGAAGAAAAACATGAATTAAGTTCGACGTCTAATCATTACGTTCTTAATGTTGCTTTTGGTCGTTCATTACCTTCGCCGTTTTGACTATCAGTCTCAGGGAATTCCACATCTAAACCCCTGTCAGCTCTGTAGGAAACCTCGGCACTGTCGAACAGGAACTCAGGCATCTGGAACCTGACTTCATGGTTGTTTAAGTACCGGCCGACGCGGTCGAAGATCACTTTGTCAATGTTCTTGTCGTCGAAAGCCCTTGCAGATTCCGAGCTCACTCCAAGTTTGGTGTCCAGGAACGAGAGAACTTTCACTTTCAGGCATGTCATGGGGGCTTCAGCTTCAAAACAATCACTGATCACACTCTTTAGCAAATCATCACTTGTTCCTAACCGCGCCGTTTGAATCTCATTGTCCTTGATGCTGTAACCACGTACGAGAGCGATGGAAGCCAGGATGATACACAAACACTTCATTTTGTTTTTTTCACTTTGTCATTAGACTTGATTAATTAAACGTTCGGCCCGGCCGGTTAATGGAGCAACAATGATTTAATTTTTCAATGGGCTTGGTTTTTATACCGTGATCCTTTGGACGGCAAGGCACGCGGTCTTCGAGCGTGCTATGAATCTCAATCGCTTTCATACTTGGCAAACTATTTATTTTCATTTAAAGAAAGTCCTGGTGGTGAGAGTGATGTATTTTGGTGATGATAATTCGAAATATTAATAAACAAACATGTATGAAAACTGTATGAGTGCCTATTCGGTGTTTTCAGGAAATTTCAGGCTGTTGTTTTTACATTACGTAACATGCAAATGAACTGCAGGAAATTTTACCTACTATTTAGTTTGGTGTTCGGTCTATATCGATCTTTAGATAAATTCGTTGTGCTCCATGGTCCCTGCAGTGACATAGTCCCGGATTTTTACAATAGTATTTCATTAGGGCATGTCAACGTGAAATGTTAATATTTGGTTCCTTTGTTCCTTTTCTGCAGCATACATGATGTGACAACTCATTTTAAAACCTCCTACCAACCTTAACGTTCTTTAGCTCTGAGCTTTAGAAGTAGTAAACAAACAAAATACAAAAAAAAATACAAAAAATCTTTATTTTTCCTCCACAAACAACACTTATAGGCTATAACTTAAAAGATAACAATATATGCAGTAAGCATCTAATGTTCATTTGTGGGAGACTGGTGCCTAAACTAAGCCGTGGCCTGTATTTTAGGACACCAGGGACTCCCCCCTACAGGGACAGATAGCGTCAAACCATTATTATTAGCTCACTTAAAGCTATGTGGATATTACCTTTCTAGTCACGTTTATTTTACTACAAATTTTACGTAATGTTAGGGAATACTATAGCCGCCTTTTGCGGGCTTGTGAGCTTTAGTAATTACTAACTAATTAGTCTAACTAGTCACAGACTAATTAGTCACAGTCGTATATTCAGCGGTTTCGTGTTACATTTGGCCCATATCTCACACCTGGATCTAAACGGAGACAACTCAAAAATCGGAAATTTTTAGTTACACTTGTATTCGGATGCTCGGTGATCAGTGACATTTTACAACCTATTTATGATCTAAAATAAATATAATGTTCATAACTTCCAATACAAACAGTATTACCTACGTTTTATTCGTCTACTGAAAAATATTTTTTTTGAGTTGTCCCATGTTAGATCTTGGTGTGCGATATGATAAGAGTCACCAAAGGGCATTTGACAGTCTAACAGCGCATACAATGATACAGAAGTAAAAATCGCACTGGTATGACATGTAATTTAGTAGTTATGGTTAATGATAATGATTTTAAAAGAGTAACCATGGAGTTTCTTGCCGGTTATTCTCTATAGGAAACGACCAACCCGAACCGTGCACCTTTTCTCTACGTTTTATAAGTTCCCATGTAGGCCTATGTGAAATAAAAATATTTTGATTTTGAATCTATTATTTTTTCATGCCCTTGTAGAGATACAATATTTTTGGCTATGCTCTCAGATAGGCATGTATTTTCTTGCTTGCTTGCAGGATTTCTTCATATTAATATCATATATTTTATATTTATATTTTATTTTATTTTATATTATATTTTTGACGGGCCTGTTGGTCTAGTGGTTAGTGGCCCTGACTGCTGAGCCGGAGGTCGTGGGTTCGATTCCCACCCAGGACAAACTTTGTGTGATGAGCATGATTGTTTGTTCTGTGTCTGGGTGTGATTTGTCTATAATATGTATGTATTTATAAATTATATAAGTATGTATATCAGTTGTCTGGTTACCATAACACAAGCTCTGCTTAGCTTGGGATCAGATAGCCGTGTGTGAGTTGTCAAGATATTTATTTATTTATTTATTATTTATATTAAAATGTACAACATCATCCACCTGTGATCCCCGTAGGGTAAGGAAGAGGTGTACCGAACAGTACACCCACTTTGTTTAAATCCCATGTAGTTATAATAGGGGACGAGCCTATTGCCATCAACCGAGCACGACTCCAGACTTCGTGGATGCTACAAAGACTTCCCTTATGGAAAAACGACTAAATAGTAAAATATTAACGACTAAAGTAGGTTGTATGAGACTGGCTAATTAATATCACAACATAGGTAAATCCTTACTAATATTGTTTAATAGTGTTGTTTGTTTGTTACGTCTTCACGCCTAAATGGCTAAACCAATTTTGATGAATTTTGGTACAGAGATAGTTGGGACCCTGGAGACGGACATAGACAATTTTTTTTAAAGTGAGAACTGGGGGAGAAAAGGGGAAAACTTAGCTTTGCTATTGCAATAAATAAGGCGCAAGGGCAAACACTACAGGTAGTAGGTACCTGCAAATCAGGAAAGGGGAACTGTGTTACCCCGAATTTAACGCGAGCGAAGCCTTGAGCAAAAGCTATTGCTGTATAAAACTAACGACAATTTCAAAATTAAGAATGTTATTGGTTACACGGCATCAATTCTGTAACTGCTGTGAAGTGAACTCCTTATTACGACTTCGTTTTCATCATCCTGGATAGCGTTTTCCCAACTACAAAATAGTTCGGTTCAGCTTTCAGCCATACTGGATGTGGCTGAATACCAGTACTATACACGGAGCGACTGCCTCTTTGAGCTTTGATACCTCTAGGTAAGTCTGTTTGTCCGACTTTCAGGCTTATGACTACTCGCTCAAGATCTACTCGTAACGACTGTCATAGGTCTCCAAAAGACAGCTGGCTCAGTCTCAATTTACAAAAGCTACAATCACGCAGCTTTTATATTTAATGGGCCTACTAATATTATCGATAGCACTGTCAAGTCATATCTATTTTAAGTGCATGTACTCTTCTTGGGATCAGCAGGGTTTTTTTTGTAGTAGTGAAATCATCAAATAACTTCCCCCGCTCTGGGCGGAGCGGGGGGGAGTGTCAGACTTGTACTGACTAAAACCATGTTGCTTCTATTGCCATTTACGTTCCGGGGCCGCGGGATCTCTTTATAAATAACAACCCGCAACGCCGCCCACCCTCTGCTTTGCTGACATCTCTTTGAGGCGCGCGTGGAACACTAAAGCGCCGTCGACACGGCCTGTCGTCAATAAACGGAGGTACGGTGAGCTACCCATTGCTTACCGTACACAGGCCCGCATCTACGGTGGCCGGGAGTCGTCTCGCAGCGCCCGACGCTCGGGGCGTCTCCTGCGGTGGCTGGGCAGGTTTGAGGAGGATCAGCAGGGTTGCATTGTCTGATTGATCCAACATCGATTCGAATATGTGAACGAAGATGGTTTTGAGTTAGGTAATGTTGTTGATTCTATTGTCACAAACTACTCTTAAATGTTGGTTATTTGTGTCAAACGACGTTCCCTTTTCTAAAATTGATTAAAGTAACAAAACTTAAATATATTTCGACAAAATCGCAATCTCACTATTCTGAAATTGACTTTTTTTACCAAAAATAGTGGTTGTCAAGTTAAATCGGACTATCTTTAATCGCGATTAAAATTTTGTGACATAGAATAGAATATACTTTATTGCAAACTAAAATTAAAAAAAAACTGTTTTACAAAAAAGTGCTAAAACTATGGTTACAATGGCGGTCTTATTGCTAATAGCGATATCTTCCAGACAACCTTAAAATGAGATGTATTTTTTTTTATTTTTTTTTAAATGTTGCCCTACACTATGAATTTCTCCTGTATTGGGTGCGTTTAAAAACATTTAAACTCACACACACAAACAGCCAGACACGAAACAACTACATATTTGTAGACCATGCAAATATTTGTTCCGTGCGAGAACCAAACCAAACCGCCGCGACACGCAGCGCAGCAGTCAATCGCTCAGCCACTGCGCCAACCATGCGTCAATTACCGTTGACTAGGTATGTCATTTTATTATAGTCTAGTACAAAATTAGTCTATATAGTCTAGTTTAATCCGGTGGCTCATCAGAATCCGCGCTAATAGGTAAAAATACGCACTACACAAGTCACACGTCAATTTGTGCGAGAGAAATACATCTGTGATTTAATTAAACGGACGATTTAAGTTGGTAAGTTGGTTAATCTACATAACAGATAATTAACCTGACTTTACAGTGTGGCTACCTTAATTAATTCCACTCATTTCTCCGAACATTGGTTTTACATCTTCAATTATGCGGAAACAGTAGCCAACAGGTTTCCGAAAACAATCGAATATGTAAAACTCAATTCATTCTTCATCACTTCACGATGGCATACGTAACATCGAAACATGTTCGATGTCTTTAACCTTCTTGTTCAATTGTTGGACATAGTGTGTGTCTAGACTTGCAACAACCAAGCCACATACAGCGACACAAATGTTGCTGAGCAGTTTGTTCAGTGCTCAGCAACAATGCCTATTTTTTTGGTCATCCTCACCCTTAGCCCGACCTAATTGTCTACTGCTGAATATAGGCTTGTATTTGTAAGAAAAAAAAAGAAAAAGTATTTGTTTTTTTACGAAAAATAACAAAAACTAAACATACCAGACATCACAAATATATATTGCTTTTTTTCTCTCACTTTAGTTTGGTTGGTAATTTTTTTAAATCTTCTCTTTGCTTTATTTTGCCCACCTAGTATTTCGAGATTTCGCCAAGCTGTTGGTCGACTCTACACGTGACCAGAGGGCTGGCCGTTCTTTTGGCCAAAGAATTAGCATTGCCATCCAACGCGGTAATGCTACCGGCTGAGCACATTTTCTATTGCGATTAATCAGATTGGCATTGTTATTTAACGGGAAACAAGACAAGAAGACAGCTTCGTCGAATGTGCCCAACCTGGTCTGAAGACATCAGAAGCGAACCCGAATGACTCGTGTGTTTATCATTATAGGGTATTAGGAGACGAGGCGCCCTCTAATTGCTAATGAATGGCACACTACATGCGCTTCCCCAGGAAATCATTGGTTGTCTTTTTATTTTAGTATATTTGTGTATCTAAACTTTGATATATTTTTATAGTATTTTGTTTTATATTTATAGTATTTTATATATCCATGTAGTATAATTATTTTTTTCTGTGTTACTCCTACCACTGTTTGTCTCAGCATCACCCAAAGGTTGACTGGTGGAAAATGCCTATAGTATTAAGTCCGCCTCTGTACTTTGTGCTTGAAGTGTTAAAAATAATAAACATGGTCCGTTTGTTCAGGCTGGATAGTCAATCAACTTGTTTATCATGCAGTGTCGGACTATGCTCTCACCAGCAGCTTGTCCATACCAATCAAGCGACACATCGCTTTTGTAATGTCATTCATTGGATTTATTCAGCGTATTTTGTTAAAGCTGTCGGACGGCATCAGACTCTGTGGCTTAGTCTGTGCAATTTTGATTTATGTGTACCAACATATACCAACTGTGTCTCTGGCTCAACCGATTTTTTACGTTTTTAACTTGGCCTTTTTAACGGCTGGACTAAACATTTTATTAGGTAATGCCATTTTCCATTGAATAATTGAAACTTACTTTGCATTTTCATTCGGCTCATTTCGATCGGCAAACTACGTTCGGTATTGTTGGCTAGGCACAAATTAAGCGGATTGCGGTCTATTTTTAACCAACTTTCAAAAACAGGAGGAGGTTATGTTTTCATAGACGGGCCTGTTGGTCTAGTGGTCAGTGGCCCTGACTGCTGAGCCGGAGGTCGTGGGTTCGATTCCCACCCAGGACAAACTTTGTGTGATGAGCATGATTGTTTGTTCTGTGTCTGGGTGTGATTTATCTATAATATGTATGTATTTATAAATTATATAAGTATGTATTTATAAATTATATAAGTATGTATATCAGTTGTCTGGTTACCATAACACAAGCTCCGCTTAGCTTGGGATCAGATAGCCGTGTGTGAGTTGTCCCAAGATATTTATTTATTTATTTATAGCATCAAATTTTTTTGAACTTATCCTTATTAATTTTACCTAGCGGCTGTATTGAGTAACGGCCTTCCCTAAAGTTACACCTGTGGATTAAGTAATTATTTTTCTTTGGCATTGAAATAAGCTCTTCTCAAAGATTAAAATTGTTAAAAGTTTTGATTTATTGATAACCACCAAAATTAGGTCAGGAGAACCGTAAGTTTCGTAAGTTCGTTCCTTATATTTGTGTCGATTTAATTATTCGCAATTTTATACCCAATTACACAAGCTTCCATTACGCCATTATACTACAAGTTACATAAAAAGCTCCTGCATAGTTTTACAACAAAAGTGAAACTGCTCCGCTTTAGCAAAATGTTCGCGCACATCTCTATTATGCAATAAGGGTTGACATTGCGAATGCAACTCGTGCGCACATTACCATAGCCCGCCATGTCCGGATTGTGAAATTGCTGTTTCACTTCCGTTCTCGATAATGTTAGGCTATAAATCTGTGGAATAGTGCCGTTTTAATGACACTTTAATAAAAGGTGAATCAGTTAAGGTTAATGCTAATTCATCATCCTCCTGACCTACTCATATTTTTTTGGGAACTACGCAGTATGTCTTCGTAATTCATCCAGCCATTTTTTTTTTATTTTGAGTATGATGTGTCCCACTGTAGGGCAAAGGCCTTCCATCCTTCCTTCCATTTTTTCCTATAATTGGCTATTTGTTTCCAATCCTTTTGGTAAAAGTCCAGCTGGTTACGCCATCTCCTGGGCCTACCGCGTCGCTGGGTCCTGTTGTGAACCCAATCTGTTCCTACATTACTACAGTATCAAATGTTTGGCTATTAGCCTTCCAAACTTCATGCTCGTTTCTTTGATCATCCCCAAAACTGGAATTCACAGTTAAAACCGTGCATGTTAATGTTTCAAACTTTTATTAGCCCAACAAGATCAAGTCTTTAAGTTCACTAATATAATGATTGCTTAATGAATACTTAATAGACAGTTATTTTAACACTTACACTGCTTTAATTCGCAATACGAAAGTAAGTAAACCAATCTATGTCGCCCGTATTAGGTAACAGTCATCTACATAACACTATCCACTTACAAACATTACGTTCGTGACAGACATACAAATAGGCCCCAAACCCCATCATCTACTTCTTCATACAAATAGACAAATTAACCTTTGCCATCGCAAAAACGATATCCACGCGATTTTGAACCCTATACCGTTGATATACTGAAAATATTGAATTCTCTGAAAGGATTTGGTTTTGGCAGGAGCGTTTGATAAGGTGTGCAAGCTATAAGGACCTAAAAATAGTTGGGTTATGGTTCTGAATCCGTGCTAATGTGTGCGCAGTGGGTCAGCAGGGTACAGCAGGTATGCCAGGCGACGGCCTGCCGCATCCTGCATGAGGACTGTGCATTATAATGAGGAGTGCCGCAGGGCTCCTGTCTGGGCCTCCCTAATTATGTCGATGGATTGGTTCAAGTTGTTGATAGATGAAACTGAGCATTTTTGACACTTAATAAATTAATTTTAAAAGATAAACCCTTCGGATAATAGCGTGACTAAAAAAAACATTATTTAAAAGGCAAACTCATAGAGATTTAAAATTGCTTAAAAACTCCCAAAATATATTACTTCCTTTTTTTCGGTTCAATATTATATACGATCTTAACGATTTAGTTGGTAGGATTCTGACATTTCCATGAGGATCACCAAACCAAAGTAAGCACAAGTAAATTCCTTAATGAGGTAAGATAGTCAGTGGCTCCACGTAAAGTATTGGTATTTTCCGGATGGTATGCGGAGCGGAAGGGAATGACAGACTTGTACTGACTAAAACCCTTTCATGTTCCTTTAGGTTCTGAGGCCTCAGTATCTCTTTCGAACTAACCCGCAAACCCGCAACTTAGTTGAGAAAAGTGCTAGGCAAGTGATGAAACTAAGTTCTATTTTTATGTGAGAAGAATTCCAGGTGGCATGGACGTCATCAGCGTCGTCTGTCTAGAATAGCAACTAATCAGCTGATTTAATTAGGCACTGTTTTACATGAGTGATAGTGGCCATTTAAATAAGGTATATAATGACCTAGTTTTCCACAAATCCCCGAAAGGCGGATACAACTAAAGATTTGTGTTATAGAAAAAAAAAACGGGTGCATTGCAAACATTTGACATAGTTTTCGAAAATTCCGAAAATGCATCTTCATAAAATATCCAATATCGGAATAACACATGTTATATTTTATAAATATATGTAATATTTTATAAATGTAGATATGTAAAATTTATAAATATTTATTAGTTATTTTGTTTATGAATATTAGAAAATATTTTAAATATGCACTTGACTAAGTTACCTGAGATATAGGATTATATTATCTAGTTCAGGTAAATTCCACATTTATTTACCTATAGTTTCTAAGGCCCTTTTGTTGTAAATATTTATGTAATTCATTTATATCAATAATTTCAACTGTCTGCGCCGAATCCTGCCTACACGAATATGTATGTATCATCTATAACAGGCAAGAGTTTGTCAATCAAATGCAAACTTATCTTCATTATTACTTTAGAGTCCAAGACAAAGAACAGCTTGTCCTGGTGCCTTTATTGTTTATTGTAAATAACTTTACCAAAGGACATTCTTTAAAAAAATTATGGTAGGTGGTCTATGTAGTCTTGGTGGTCTTTTCAACATGGCCACATTAAAAAATAAACAAATATAATGTATCTTCAATGCTTCAATAGTGATATTATTATGTGAAATGTTTAGGTATAGAAATCAAATAGACGAATGGTACCTTTGTACTCTTTTTCACCTACTTCAAAAAAGGAGGAGGTTATCAATTCGACCCTATGTTTTTTTGACTCGTGCGTCAGCTCGTCCCAAAACAAACTCGGACCATTGGGCCGAGTTGACGAATTTCAAAATTAATATTCTTTTCGTTCGTTATCTCGTCCTATTCTAAATTCTGTTAAATATTAACAATAGCGAAACGTCAAAAACAGTCGGGAAGAAAAGTGTCTGTGATTTTTTTTAAACTTCTTTAATAAGACAAAAAAAGAAAATGACGTCTGTTAGCGCTAGTGTGTTACACTGCACTGATGTCATACTATTGGTCAAAGTCAACCATGCACAATGACAGTGAAGCGTCGTTATTGGACAAAGGGTTATCGGGAATCCAGTCAGAGGACGTCAAACGTTAAGGAGAGAGGTGAAGGTCAAGCTCTCTCTACCCAGCAAATAGCGTACAATGACAAACAGTTCATCAAGCAGTGTGGTTAATGGGCTCTATACTGAATTTCGGTCAGTTTTGTTAAAAATATGATATAATATTATAAGTGAATTGTGACGTATGCTGTCTTATTGATATTCGAAACACTCGTGAAAATTTGGTGAGTAAGACATAATTTTCTAATTATTTTTCTTTTATTATTATTCTTGAATATACTATATTTATTTATTTATTTATTAAAACTTTATGCACAAGTAAAAAAACTGTACAAAGGCGGACTTAATGCCTTAGGCATTTTCTACCAGTCTACCTTAGGGTGATGCAGAGACAAAAACAGTAGGTGCGATAACAGAAAAAAAAAGGATATTAGGAAATGAATATTAATATATATATATATATATATATATATAACAAATATACATACATAAATATTAATAACTATAAATACTTATATATATACATAAAACAAAATTATATAAAGTTTAGAGATCGTAACAAGACAACAACCACAGGTTATTTACGAGACGAATCTACCAACTTCTTGTAGATATGTTCACGAACTTTTCTTTTAAAAGTAAACGGACTGATTTCCATCCTGATACTCTGAGGGAGCTCATTCCAAAGGAAGACTGCCTGGACGAAGAAGGCAGATTTAATAAAACCAGAGCGGTGAGAAGGACATCGTAGAAGACGATTATTGGCGGAACGAAGATTCTTGCTGTGCGCAGAGCATAAATATTGACAATGAGAAGACAAATAAGAAGGTGAAGTGGGTTTGTTAAGAAGAGAAAATAGGGTGGTCAAAGCTCTCAATGCTCTGCGCTCCCGAATGGGTAACCATTTTAAGAGCGAACGATGTGCAGATACATGGTCATACTTGCGCAAATTAAAAACGAATCGAATGCAGTTATTAAGAAGACGGTCTAGTTTATTGAGGAGATCTGCATTCAGGTCGTAGTAACATACATCAGCATAATCAACTATAGGGAAAATAAGGGACTGTACAAGCGTTGCTTTAATGTGTGATAGGAGAATATTTTTCAGCCGATAGAGCGACCGCAACGTTCCAGTGACCTTCTTGCTCACAATCGCAATCTGCTTACGCCAGTCAAGGCAAGTGTCAACATGCAAACCGAGGTCCTTGACGTCAGAACTAAACGGAATGACAGCGCCGTCAAAGGTAAGCGGTGGCACGCCATTCAGCCTTCGCAAGCTATGGGGGCTCCCTACAATAATTGCCTGACACTTGGTCGGGTTAACAGCCACCCCGAACCGATGAGACCAATCCTTTACCACGCGTAAATTCCGGTTTAGCTCCTCGATCGCACCAGATAAGCTGTCAACACCCGCCTGACAGTAAAGCTGTAAGTCGTCAGCATAAAGATGATACGCACACTGAAGTTCGGTAGTAATGAGATCAATAAAAATAGAGAACAAAAGTGGAGATAAAATACCGCCTTGAGGGACGCCAGTTTCAAGTTCACGCCAGCTGGAAGAAGAGTCACTAGCAAGAACTGCCTGCTGACGCCCCCGAAGATAGGAAGAAAACCAATCCAGAACCTCGTGAGAGACCATAAGATAGGAGAGGATGGATAAAAGGACATCATGACTGACGGTATTGAAGGCATTTGTGAAATCGATCAACACTAAAGCCGTGACTTTAGTGTCTTCCATTCCACGCCTTATATCGTCAGTCACTTTAAGGAGAGCAGAAGTGGTACTGTGCCCGGGCCTAAACCCGGATTGGAGTGGACTGATTAGGGAGTTTTGGTGGATGAAATGGGAGAATTGTTTATGTACACATGCCTCGAGTACTTTAGACAAAAAAGGAAGGATGGAAATAGGGCGAAAGTGACTAGGAAGAGTGGGATTAGTGATTTTAGGTAATGGACGAACATGGGCTTTGCGCCACAAGGAAGGAAAACCACCGGAGTAAAGGGAAAAGTTAACAATATGGGAAATTGCAGGAAGGAGCTGATCAAGAATAGTCACAATCATGTGCCGACTGACGTTATCACAGCCCACGGCTTTGGATTTAATGGATAGGATAATCTTTTTGATCTCTTCCGGGTCAACTGGGGTGAAAGCAAAGGGAGTTATATTTGGTCGTGTAAGACCAGCAAGGTAGTCGAGGGTTTGACATTTGGTTGAACTATCAAGAGAGGGTACCGTGGAGAAATGACGATTTAGGTCGTCCAAGCCAAATGTGTTAGGAAGGTCTGAATGCCGTGATCTGCCGATACCTAAAGTTCCGAGGAATTTCCAAATATCAGCAGGGGAAGCAGAAGAGATATTATCAAGAATGTGGCGGCGTTTAGCGTTACGTATCATCTGATTGTAACTATAATATACTTATAAATAATTTCTAAGTTATATAGTTTGTTAAAAGTAACTCTAAATCAATCACAGTAACGTACGTAGCGACGCTAACTCAGAATGTTAACAAAATGGCGGCCCAGAGTGAATGCAGTTATGGTTCATCATCGTTTTAGTATTTTATCATGTTTCTGAAATCTTTTCCAATGGTTTTTTTTTAATTATCTACATAGGTATTTTATTACTTGAAGTATTTTTTTTTTTGTGCTAATCTTATTAAAAGAGAAGACAACCATGCATGTGAACCAGATACTGTGTCCAACGAATACTCTTTACATTTGGATAATAGTGTGAAAAAAATTATATCCGAGGTTACTGTGCCTATTTCGAGTATATATCGTGAAACCGTCGGCAAGATGAAAGACACCGGAATGGACTTAATAAAAAAAATACCAAAATTCAACAATAACAAAAACAAACTTAATCGAAAAAGGAACGAATCGTTAGGTGTGGTTAAAACTTGTTTCAAGACTTTAAGGGAAATAGTTATACCAGAAAAATTTCATAGTTTCTTAGTTGCCGACTACAGAACTACAAATAGAATCATGATTTTTGCTAATCAATCTTGTAGAGCTCTCCTAGTCAACACCAGTTATGACGTTTTATGCGATGGAACATTTAAATTTTGTTGGCATCCCTTTTATCAATTATACTCGCTGCATGTGGATTTAGGAAGCACTAACACTCACAATAATTTATACCCGTAATTTTTGCTCTGCTTCCAAACAAAACCAAGAGAACTTACGAAATTATGTTTCGGTTGATAAAGAGTCAAATACCAGAGTGGATGCCAAAATCCAAAAATCCAAACGCCAAAATGCGCACGTTCGTGTCTATATCGCCTTAATATCGCAATATTAAACTAAGTATGTCTGTACTTAATTATTATGAATAGAACTGATTATGTGATAGATAACTGTGATTTATAAAACGCAATTAAAATGTACATACTTACTAACTTTGATTTTTATTATTACTTATATAAATGTTGATTCCCTAAATTCTTGGCTTTTATTAACTCGTAAATAGTGAAAAGTTTTGGTTTGGACTGTACCAAAACAACTTAAAATATTGAAGAAAAATAAAGTGGGTCGAGATGATGAAGGAAATAAATATTAATTTTGAAATTCGTCAACTCGGCCCAATAGTCCGAGTTTGTTTTGGGACGAGCTGACGCACGAGCCGTTTTTTTTTAATGTTTGTTACCTCATAACTCTGGTCTGGGTGAACCGATTTTGATGATTCTTTTGTTTAGTCGAAAGGTGGTAGTTTGGTCCCACAAACATTTAATCAAGATCCGGCCAGTAGTTTATGAGTTATCGTCTATTTTACATATTTTTTTCTCTGCCTATGTAGGTATATGGATGATCTGTTAATCTTTTAGTAACAATGGAAAATGTATACTCGATAAAAAAATTGTGATATATCATTATACCATAACTAAAAATGCTGAAGTAAAAAACTTTGTTGTAAAAATAAAACCGACTTCAAAAAAAAAATACAATAAAGTGGAAAATAACTTTACTTCCGGAAGTCGGTGGCAGAAAATTCAACGAAACCAACAAAAGTTACCGACTTCCGACTAATTTTTTTATATTTTATAGTCGGTTTCATTTTTTACAAAATAGTCTTTTGTTTGTATATATTTTTCCGTACTATGTGTTTTGTGTGTATACAAATAAATAAGTAAATACCATACCATTTATGTATTTTGTAGGTTGAAAATCTGAAAGGTTGTAAGATCAACTTTTTGTTTTCGGTTTGCGGTGTCAGACTCTACTGACTAAAACCCACCCATGTTCCTTCTTTTGCCCATTATGTTCCAGGGCCGCGATATCTCTTTCGAACAACCCAAAACCCTGGCAGGTGGTGGCGTTGTCTATGCTTAACTCTTCGGGGATTATTGTATTAAATTTGAGGACTTTTAAATCAAACTACTCCAGATCCCAATAAATTAATACAAGTCCATCAATCAGCTAGCTTATATGTATATCGCCATCCATCGGATCAAAGTAAAACATTGCACGTGACATTGATGGCATCTCCTACGTGATCCCCATTGCAGATGAGCACAAGTGTTAGTAGAAAGCGTTTGGCACTTGTATAGAAACTTAATGTGTTGCAAATGCCTCCTCGTATCGAAAATTTCTTCCCTTTTAGAGAAAGTATTTTATAACGTCCCGCTTTTATTCACCTACATTTTTCTTGAATTTTCTTGCGTTTCATTTTTATGCGTGTGGTCTAATTTGATGGTTTGTGAAGGTACTTTGTACATAAGCAGTAATTTTTTATTGGTATTTAGTTGACCTATATTTTAACTTGTCATTGTAATTCATCATTCTATTGGATTACTTATTGTCGTACATGTGCAACTATTTCGTGATTGATAAGCTTTTTATTCTTAGTGAACAGTTGAATTGCACTTTTGTAATATAAGGTGCTGCATTAAAAAGGCACCATGCTCCTTAAATTAAGCAGTGAAATTAGTTCCGGAAAAAGTTCAATTGGTTGAATTTTTATTTGATTGAATATCTGTCTTGAATTTGATTGATTGAAAAGCTTTACAAAGCTGCTAGAGCTTGATTATTGGATTAGAAACCGTTTGAGTCTTATATCAATTATCTACTTTGGTCGTTGATACGCTACTTAACGCTACTAACAAAAACAATTCATTTTCATCATATTTTTATTGCAAAATACGGAGAGAGGAACACCAAATAAAATTATAGAATAATTCTTCAAAGATTTATTATTAAAATAGAAATAAATAACATCAGTCATACATCACAATCACACGCTCTCAAGCACAATATTTTAATAAATAAGTTGCATTACATAGTATTTACACGGTCTCGATTTCTCTACGAAATCATTTATTTGGTCTATGTTATCTGTGCGCCCGTCAACCAGCTGTCAAAAAACGGCGGGAAAACGGAATTCGGAAACAGGTCGTTGAGGTGGGGTTGCGTTCGGATAGCTTAGTGGTAAGCGTTGTAGGCGAGTTCCTGAGCCAGCTCCTGGGGTTCGGCGTCTCTCCTACGGCGGGTGGCTGCGTACGCAGCATCCCATGGACCGTGAGCGGCGATCTGGGGGTGCGAGTTGTCCGCCGCAATCTGGGTAAACTACAATGTTAGGCTTATGGATAGTAGAGTTGTGAAAGAAGGTTAGTACACAATAACACTTTGTTTATTGGGTGGTAAACTCAGTGTCGGATTAAAATGTAAAGTTAAATGTGCAAATCAAGTTCAAACGGTGCCAATAGATCGTAAAGTTGTGCAAAAGGTGCAAATAGCTCTTGGAAAGTGCTGTGATTTCAAAATAAGTCAGTGCCACTTTAAAGATTTTGTATTGCGCCTACTGAGAGAACTGCATTGTTACTGCAATATTAAAAGCTTTAACTCACCTTTTTGCAAAGCTGGAAGATGGCCAGAGCGACAGAAACCACGAAGGAGAAGAATGACAGCTGCAGCGCGTTCCAGGCCTTCAGACCAAGGACACCGATGGCCAAGGGGATGAGGGTCATAGCCTTGAGGAGCACGAATACCAGGATGGGGACGATGATCTTTTTGAGCTTGGCCTTACGAGCCTCACCAACTGATCTGGCACCCTCCTTGTTGAACTTAACGTTCAGGGACAGCTCATCATTGTCAAGGTTCCTCGGGCTGACAGTGATCTTGGTGTCGGCGATGGGTAGCATGAAGGTCACATCGTGGGACTGGATGAAGTTCTCAATGCTGTCGAAGAAATCGCCAGTAGAGCGGCCAGTGACATCGTTGGCAGCACCATTCTTCGTCACTTCAACGGCGTCGGAGATCTGCAGAGAAAGCAATTATTGGGTTAAACTTTCGGTTGATTGGAAAGTGGAAATTAAAACTTTTCGAAAATAGAAAGTCGGATACCTGGAAGGTGTCCTTTTTGAAAATGGAGTCCAATAACGACATGACCTTGTACTTGATGCAAGCGGTGGGGTCTGATCCTTCGGCACAGCCTGATCTCATCTCCTCCACCATGCTGTCCATGGGTGTTCCCTTCCAGAAAGCTTCCTTCGCAGGCTGGGCAGCCGCGCTCCCGAAGAGGGCCAGAGCCAACAAGCACACTACTTTACTGGACACCATTTTGCTGAGCTCCTCGTGGTGTTCACTGACTGAAGGTTGGATTGGTTGTGATAGTTTCGACAAAGAACCCGCGGTTTTTATACAGCTATTTCAAATTCAGCACGTAGTGTGCAGTTCCGGTACGCATTGTCTTTCAACGTACGAGTTGACGTGCACATGCGACCTTCTGGCACGGAGGGGACCCAAGTGTAAGGGAAAGCTATCTGATACGAATCCTCGTGGAGATATGGAAGACAAAACGTCCTAAGTTCTAACATTGTCAGTCGCTTATCGTACATTTTAGAATAGTTATTCGTTTGTATGATGCGCCTTTTCTGTTGTTTGTGACACCGTACCCTGAATCGGAGAGCCATGATCCAGTTCATGTGTTTCTTTTCGTCTTATGGATAGTGGGGTAGGTGGGAGTGAGAGGTGCGGCTGGTCATGTAGTGAGGTGTTTGATATGGAGGAGCAGATGCGTACACGCGCTTCTTTGCATACGTAATTTTGTTTAAGTTGATATCATTGAACTTGTACGTCTAGGAGATAATGACATTGTTGATCGAAGGATCATCGTTGTGTTCTTGAACTTCAGAGGGGTTTATGACCTGAAACATATGATAACGATTATGCTACCTAGAAAGAGTTTCAGCAATGATTTCCTTAAAATCTGAGTCAGTTTTGCATGCAATTTACAAAGTTGGTAAAAGCAGATTGAAAGTGAAAATGGATAAAAAGTGAAAAGCTTTTTTGAAAAGTGGTCCAAGACTTTTACTGACAAGGATATTTATGTTAACCATTCTCTTTTCTGATTTGTTATTGGTGGCAGATCAGGTTAAGATGATGAAGGAAGCTTCAAGTAGTTTTATATTTTGTGGGAAATGAAGCTTTGAAAAATCTGAATCATATGAAAATGTCTTCTTCCTTTTCAGATATGACAATTATAATAATTAACAGGAAAAACGCAACCAAATTATTGATGCTGATTTGTGATATTTTTGTTTTCAGAGCATTGTCGAGGACTTGTGTGCATTATTGAATGCAAATTGATGGACGCAGACTAGCCGAACCTTATGAACCCTGTTTTATACTTGATCCAATATGAATTATCTATTGGATACCCAAAGTATGCCTTACAAAGCGACATATTCCTTACCAAATCTACTAAAATAGATCTCAAAAATTCCTGCAGTAACCTTGGCTTGAAATATTTAAATCTGTCAGATGTAACCAGTGAGTCAGGTGGCTTACAGTAGTGTTTGCACTTTATCATACGACGTGTCGGGCGGAATTGTTTATACCATCATGCAATGTAGATATTTCTTTAAACATTGTTAATCGCAGAAGAAAAAAAGAAGAAAGAAAAAGGAGACCGTAAAAAGAATCGAAATATTTTGTTTAAGATTGACGACACGGTTCGTGCAGTGGCTGAGCGATAGACTGCCGCGCTGCGTGTCGCGGGTTCGATCCCCGCACGGGACGTTTGCCTACTGATAGTTGTTCCGGGTCTGGTTGTTTGTGTATGTGAGATTAAATGTTTGTAAACGCACCCACGATACAGGAGAAATTCCTAGTGTGGGGCAAAGTTTTTCTAAAATAAGGAAAATATATATGTTTCTGCTAAAACTGAACAACCAAACCATAAAAAGGACCTCTGCTTGCAGCTGTGATTTGCGTGGTACTTGTGCGAATGGCACTTTAGATAGACTTCTCTACAGACAAAATTTTGTTCGTTGCAGTTTGATGAAATAATTTAAATATCAAACGATTACATCGTTTGTCATAGTGGCAAGCGTTACTGCTGAACTTGAGATTTAGGATTCCATTTTCAGGTAGGGTAGAGGTTTCTTTTTATCAGGATTTGTGTTGTTATTATTTGTTATATTATGTTATACGAATGACTCCTAAACTATTTCACTATTTTTTATTTTAGTTACAACATTTAATTAAATGCTGTTTCTAGTGATTGGATTTCTTCTATATATTTTTTTATGTCTGGCTATTCAATTTATTTGCAGCAAGTAAAGACAGCCGTGCCATGTGTAGATGATGATCGTTGATTGGTTTGCATTGATCTGACAGTCATACGAAATAGGAGAAAATTTCTCGAAAACATTGTTTTCTCATTGGTTTTACAAGTTGGTTGTTTGCTTATTAATTTTGTGCCAGAGGTTTTTTTAAGCGTTAAAGGAATGATTTTTCATCATACCTACTTTCTTTCAGGTTTACATTGAAGATATAAACGAAGAAATGTGGACTCAATGGTTTGTAATCACTGACATGTTTGGTTTACTCGGTAAACTTTTATGAGTAAGGTCTTAGGTCTGGATCATTTTTATTATGAGAAAAAGCGTCTTGCTGTGGAATTCAGAATGAGTTTCAGGCCTTTATCATTATCGTTTACCTGCCCTCATCAAAATTTATTGGAGGTTGGCGCAGCTCGTCTTCTTTCATACATTTCATTTCTCTATTCCTCATCCTGTCTATAGACACCTCTATTTTTGCCACATCATCATTCCTCTACTCTTATGTATACTTATCCATATATACTCAAAATTTGATCAGGATATCACAGGCTGAAATTCTGTAAAAAAGAAAAAAAAAAGAAAAGTACGGTCCATAGGAACTAATATTAAAAAAAAAGTAATCCAATAACTGACACAAATACTTTGCCACAAGTTAACGGGTGATATTCAATTATTATTGATCCGGCGTTGTGTGGCAACACTGAATACCAATAGGGTTACCATTTGAGTCCCATAGTTCCGCCATGGTGAAAGTGATCGGCCATCTATTAATTATATTAATGAGTTACGAATTTCGAAGTTGCGAAGGTATTTGTGGTTCGGGTTTAAAAACCGTGTGGGTTTAAAGGAGGTTGTTAGTTTAGGTGGCGGCATCATGGGGGTAAATGCTTCTGCATGTGTAGTAGAGCAGTTGAAAGGTTGATAGATAAAGTATACCGGGCGGGTTGTATATTTCGTCATTAAAATAAAACGTCTTTGGGAGATCCATAGACATAGATCGTGGAAGGACCAAAATTACCGTCGGTAGTGTAAATCGATATAGGATGTCGTTATTGCAAAGTGACTGTCACAATTTAACATTTAGATAAAAAAAACTATTCTATTCTGAAATTTAACGAAAATATTAAGAATTTTGCCCTACAACCTCATCATCAAATTCTTCTTTCAACTTCCTTCGCTCTGGGTGGAGCGGGAGGGAGTATCACACTTTTGCTGACTAAAACCCATCCATGTCCTTTCTTTTAAGTTCCGGGGCCGTGGTATCTCTTTTGAACAACCAGCGACTGCCCCACAACGTTAGAGTGTATTTTTCAGCATTTGAAAAGATAATGATCAGGTCAGGGTTTTCGGGGTTTTCTCTGTGACAAAAATATACTTAATTGTGTGTGACTTAAAACAAAATATACAATCTCTTCCTGATCGGGAAAGAAAATCTACTATGATCTACTTAGATCGGGGTTGACGTAACTGGTGATGTGAGGTCGAAGCTTGCAACTCAATTTTAAAACAGCCCAACTAACTACCTAAGTGACATGTAAATCGAATATGGCGGAGTCCCAAATATAGCGGTCCAGTTATTAACCGACTTCAAAAAAAGGAGGAGGTTCTCAATTCGTCCCTATGTTTTTTTTATGTTTGTTACCTCATAACTCTGGTCTGGGTGAACCGATTTTGATGATTTTTTTTTTATTCGAAAGCTGGTGGTTCTCGTTTGGTCCCATAAATTTAATTTCTAGAGTTTTGAGGTAGGTTAGGTTATATAAGTTAATTAAGTATTCCAGATTTCATTTATTAGTTTTATTTTTTACTTTTTAGTACGTAAAGGTATTTTTGAAGTAGGTTTTTTTTTGTTAAAATTTTTATTTGTGTTATATACACAGCACCCCGATAATAGGGTCTCAATTAAAAGGGTTTTAAAAGAAGAATACGAACAAAAGTTTTTGAAATCAAAGCTAATGTGTAGTTTAATACTCATCTGGGAAATGAGAGCTAGTGAACGGTGCCAACAATCTTCACTTTTGCCCTCAGAATGTCAGATTAGTGGAGTATGTTTATTGAAGGTATTTAATCCTAGTTGTGTCGTAAAGCCAAAGATATAAGCTTGTTGAAAAAAAAGGAAATTATAGGGAGATGTCTATGGCAAACATTGATTTTGTTGTAATTGGAGGTAAACTGGTAGAGAATGCCTTATGGCATTTCGCCCATTGTACATGAAGTTTAAATAAATAAATATTATAATGTTAAATAATTAATTGATACGCGTAGCGTTATATCGTACTTAGATACTATTTACTTTTAAGAACAACTCGCGGGCTGTCAATATTTTTAGCATGTTTTTTTTGTCTTTTAATGTGAGCATACATTATCGCGGTCCTAAAATAAAGTAAAATGTGTTTCTAGTATGTATGTTATTATTTATTGTAACCAACTAATCCAACAGATTAAAACAAAATGATTATTGCTCCACAGGCATTATTCAGGAAAAAACAGGAGAATACATTTGTATGGAGACTTGCAGCCCCCGTTCCCTCTTAACGAAGTCGAAATTCAGTTCTTCCATTTAACCATACCTGGGAACCCTACTAGTTACTGTGATTTTGAAGGTCAAATTTCCAATTATTTTTCATATTTAAACAACACAGGTTAAAAGTTGTAATTTTACATTATACCGTGAATATAACTGTTATTATTACTTATATTAAAAGAACATGAATACTTTAAGATAATATTTTAATTCACATTTCACCAATAAATGTCACACAAGTACTACGCCATTCCTATTCTCTTTAATTCTCTATTTAAAAAAAAGAGAGTATTCGAATATCTTTGCAAACCAGCCTGCACTGTCAAAGGTTTTATTAATGTTATCAAACCTCTACATTACCTCTACGACCCTTGCTGTATTAGATGGATCCATCAGCAGAATGTTTGGTGTGAGCAATGGCGATGAACGATACTACGGTATCGTTCATCGCCAAACATGATTTCTGACAAATAATCAAAACCCACACTGCATATCGCACACCTAGTTCGAAACTGAGACAACTCAAAAAGGTATTTTTTTCAGGAGACAATAATTACGTATTACTGTTTGTATAGGAAGTAATGAACAGGTTCAGAATTAGGTTGTAATATGATACTGTATGCGGATTACGTTATATCAGACAGTTTTCCTTTTTTTTGAGTTTCGTGTGATCACCGGGCATTGTAATGTTAACTGACGGCACGGTTGGCGCAGTTGCTGAGCGATCGACTGCTGCGCTGCGTGTCACGGGCTCGATCCCCGCACCCGTTGTTTCGGGTCTGGTTGTTTGATATGAGTTTTAATGTCTTAAAAGCACCCTACGATACAAGAAAAAATCCCAAGGTAGGTTAGGTCTAGGTTTTTTTTAAACACGAATTTTTCAATTTTTAGTTGTCATTGTTTGGGTCGAGGTGTGCGATTTGGTAATTTCCACATGATGGACAGGTGTGACACATTATGTCTTTATTCACACTTCATCGCTTACATCGCATGTTATCACAGTCGTGTTAGGAATACTGCTCTCTTAACGAGTTTTAGGTCTGTATTTATAGCACTATGTTGCTTAGGCATGTGTGAGGAATTTTGTATGGGAACTTACCATAATCTAGCCTTCCATTAGGGCTTAAGAAAAAGGTTGCTTAGCAGATGGTGAGTGGGTCAGGCTTTTGTTACTGTTACCGTGTGTACCTGGCTTTAAATTAAAAAGTTTTATTGCAATTAAACTTAAAAAAAACCGGCCAAGCGCGAGTCAGACTCGTGCACCGAGGGTTCCGTGCAAACTGCTGACATAAATATCCATATCTTTTGACTGCGTAGACTTAGAGGGTTGATTATTACACATCTCCAAGCGAGTACAGGGTTGAGTAATGAGGTACATATACGGTTTTAATTTCGATACTACCTCGCGTTCCCGAGATAAAGTGTCTTGTCAGACAGACAGACGGACAACAAAGGGTTCCGTTTTTTGAGTTTGAGGTACGAAACTCTAAAAACAAGTTAAAAACCTCCGTTATTATGCTTAGAGTCAACTGAATTAATTCAGTTTACTTAGTTAGATCAGACATTCACAAGCACCGCTTCTGACATAATTCAAATATTCCATTATTTGTTTAAGTTCATAATCTAGTGTGGGTTTGAACGTTTCTGTCCAATTTCACTAACACTATGCGACACCTAACTTAATTCTTAAATATAAGTGCTCTGTTGGTTTTGAAAAACTAACAGTGCGTCTTTATAAATAAAAGAGTTGATGTTTTGTGTTCCTCTTTTTTCTGTGCAAGCTTAGCTTTCTCACCCCATTAGTCCCAGGCTGATTTGACGTCTGCCCGAGGGGGTATCACAGCATCCTCCTTTTCGGTAGATAGGTACCACTTCGATCACCATTCCGTAAAGTCTATGATCATCTGTACTTTCCAGCTATAGGATAGGAGCGACCTAATCTTTTTTTGCTGATGGGAAAATATCAAATAAGTTCCCCCGCTCTGGGCGGTGTAGGGGGGGGGGGATTTCAGACTTTTACTGACTAAAACCCACTCATGTTCCTTCTTTTGCCCTTTATTGTCCCGGGCCGCGGTATCTCTTTCGAACGACTCGCAACCCCGGATAGGAACATCGTAATGTTACGTTATCGGGAAACTTAAGCGCGTACTTCTTTTTGACGTCGTTATAGATTTATTAGGTACTAGCTTTTGCCCGCGGCTTCGCTCGCGTTAAATTCGGGGTAACACAGTTCCCCTTGCGTCTTATTGATTTGTAATAGCAACGCTAAGTTTTCCCTTTTCTTCCCTCTTTCTCCCTCACATCCCACTTTAAAAAAATAGCCTATGTCCGTCTCCTGGTCCCCAACTATCTCTGTGCCAAAATTCATTAAAATCGGTTTAGCCATTAAAGCTTGAAGAGGTAACAAACAAACAAACTCACTTTCGCTTTTATAATATTAGTAAGGATTGTGATTAGACTGCTGGTTTATAGAAGTGACGCATGTTGCCTGTTTTTTTACTTGATTTTAAAAATATTTGACTTCGATAAACTTAGCTTTTAGCTAAAGAAATTGTAAGCAAAATTTCAAGAAAACTCTTCCGAATTTAATGGAAACACAAAACCACCAACCCATTAAATCACCGTTAACTTTATCTCAAACGTTTGCTTAAACGTAGTAATGTCAACATTACAATGCAAACTGCATTAAGGCCCACGCCAGCCAATCAATACTGCTTATAATAAATTCATTGCCACGCCTAGGAAGCGCTAACAAACCAAAAGTAAGGAGCGAAGCCCACACTTGGCGCGGTGAGGCCAACCGTTCAACATTTCATATGACCGCTCACTTAGTGCCATGATCGTCATCACAGTGGACACAAGCGTCAGTGAAAACAACCAGTTCAGTGATACGGATTTTCATCGCCATATTAAACCACATACCTTATATAGACCAAGACATGTCTAAGTTGACAGTGACCAATTTCAACAAGAGAACTGGAAGCCCCTTCCAAAAAGGCAAAGAAACTCCTGAAGATATTAAAATTGTTCACGAAGAAGTCATCGAGAAGAGTACTTTTGAGAAACAGAAAGAGAAGCAAAGTGAATTAATTCAGAAGGTTAATAAGAAGGCGGCGGAATACCAGTCTAATAAACCAAGTTCTGGTGTGTTTACTGAAGTGGTATCTCATGGAGCATTTTCATCAAAAAAGGCGAATACAAGCACTACTGGTACTCCAAAAGTGGAAAGTCCGACTCCACCAAAATCGAATGGATCCAATGGCTCTAAATCCTTGCTCGGGTTTCCATCATCAGCAAACGATTTAGCTTTACTAGCAAAAACAGATCTGGAATCAGACGCAAACATATCAAAAGCGGTTAAAGACAAAGTCATTGAGAAACTATTTGCTCTGGTCTCGATGGTACAACACACGTACGAGTCTAAAGTGAGAATAATGACGGAGTTCGAAAAATTTAAAGACACACACATGAAGAATGAGACGAGACGAGAAAAGGAACATTCAGAACAATTGTACAAGCTTAATATGAATTTCCAAAATGAGGTAGTTCAAGCAATCCAGAGATTGAAAAGTGAATTGGATATTTCAAGAAACGTTACTAAGAATGTGGAAGAAAGTCACAGCAGTGCCAGTTTAAAAGATACTTCTGTAGATTTTAATACATTTGATGAAGTTCAAGATTCTGATTTGAATGACAAAGGTGATACTGTTCATGAAACATCGATTGTTACTGAGCGACTTGAGGATGAGAATATAAATAGTGATATAACTAAGAATGAGTAACATGTTAAGTACGTGTAAGATTAATTTATATACCATTAGTCATTATTAAAAACATGCTGACGCTTTTTGGTGTTTTATTTTGATGATGCCAATTTTAAGGAATGTCTGAATATCTAATGCGTAAACCGACTACGTAGGTGGTTAAAATATATCGTTTACTTAATCTAACCTTATAATATTATAAAGAGAAAAAAAATATTTGTATCAAATAGGCTCCACAACAACTGGACCGATTTTAACATTTTTTTTCAGTAATAAGAAGCTACATTATCAGGAAGTAACATAGGCTATATATACAACATCACGCTACTACCCACGGGAGCAAGGCAGCAACTAAAGACGCGGGTGAAACCGCGCAACACAGCTATTTAAATATAATTTGTGTTTGGTTTCGGCAGCAAACCAAAGGATAGCCCAAGATCCTAGTTACTTGAAACTTAAAGGTTCATATTTAAGATTGAAACTTCAATATGACAAGATAACAGTATAATGTTTTAACCAGTAGATTTAATAGGTCAAGGTTGGATAGTGTTAATGAGTTTTAAATGAGTAGGCGTGAGTGGGAAGCTTACTTAACGCTTTGGAATTTACGCATTAAATTATAATCAAACTGTGATAAATTCGTTTACAGATTTGTGACTAACGCCATCTAGCGTACGATGCACGAACTTTGTTCTGAAATTATACATGAACAGGTAAGAAAACTTGACAAGAGCTTGTCTCTGTAGTGAGACTTTGTACAGGTAGATGCAGTGTATACGTTTTTTTTAATTTACTCATACCAGACAGAAATACCTATCTTTACCTATAATTTGTGCACATTCATTATTATAGAAATTGGACAGTCACTTACGGTAATTAATACAAAGTGTTTATGCTTATTTTTCTGAGACTTGGATCAAATTCCAGTTTGATTAAAGAATCTGCCTGATCCACGTTTATTTTTAGACTATCCTAGTATCAATCCACGCCAGAAATTCTAACGCTTTGCTAAATAAAAAAGTGTCTTACTTCTGCGTCTACATGTATTGTTGCTATAACATTTTACTTAGTCACCTTATGACTTTAGCCATTGGCAGAATGAGAGAATAACCCAATCAATCAACAGTTTTTGTAAATTCCTATTTCTTAGGTATAGTGACGCATTGTTTGAGGTTACGATGACATGACAAATTATGCAGATGGCAAATATGGAACTAAGTGAAGTATATAAGTAGCGCCTGAAATAGGTAATTATTTGAGGTCATACCTATTTATTATAATCAACATGTTTTCAAACATATACAGTACGGCCAACGAGAAGCGATACCAAATGTCAAACAAAACCCATGCTTTTGTTTGAAATTTGGTATCGCTTCTCGTTGGCCGTACTATACATTCAGATACGAGCGATAGTCGGGATACGACGAAGAAAATCGTAATCCAATAAAATCGTTCTGTCTTGTTAGGTGTCGTATGCTTGTCATTTGTGTGTCAAAATGAAAATCTTTCGGATTCCATTATTGTAAGAAAATATCTCCATAGTGCCTATATTTGCTTTATAACCCTTCAATTCAGTCAAACTGCGAACTGAAATAAAAAATAAAAACCCCACTTGTTTGACCCCTATAAGGGATGAAATTAAACACCCTTCGTGGTGTCTGTTAGGTTTAGATTTTTAAAGCACAATATGTGCAGAGAAAAGTGAAAGAAATATTAGAAAACTGTAAAATTGATAATACTAATCATCCCAATATATACACGAATATCTTTTACGCTGATAATTGATGATAACTCTCTAATATCACTCTTAAGTTATTCTTAAAGTACGAACGAACGCACTCGACTAGATAATCGTAAATTCCTGTTAAATGAATGAATGAAACTGGGAAAACCCGAACCAAAAGAAATATCAAGAGAGGTACATGACACTAACTTCATTTAACTCCGTCAGACCGGCTCTGCTGCACGCGAATCGTTCTTAAAGTTATTATCATCTTGTTTGAAAAGTATATTGACAACTAATTTGAGGTCCGCGTTTAAATTTCAGTGTTTATTGTTGACAATAAGTTGATAACCTTAGTGTCAAGTGAATTTGTGATATTGGTGGCAAAGCTGAAGATTCTGGGATTTAAAGAGGTAAATAAAGTTTCTTCTAAATAAAGTGATGACTTATTTATAGCTTGAAGTCGTCAAAAACCTGTGAATAATGCAAATAAGGAAAATACAAAGACTTATTGCTTGTGTGAGCAAGTTTTTTGAAGTAAACTATTTGTTACGTACTTGTCAATTGAACTGCGTTTAACTAAAGTTTACGAAACAAAAATGACAGATCATATGTTAAACCATTCAGATATACATAGGTATAATAACAGACATCATTACACAAATAACTGAATACCTGGTTTCACATGTTGAATTTATAAAAGTACAATAATAGTATCATGTAATATAATATAGTTATTTTCTGTGATTTCAGATATGGCTGCTACACTAAAAAATACTCTAGCTGTTCTGCTAACAATACTAGTCACCGTTAAAGCAAGACCTAAATGTACGACATATAATGAAAAAGATGTTGTTTGTACTGCAGGAAAGTCTGATTATAAACTTGTAAGAGGTCTAATATCAGACAATAATAGAACTACAGGAATTACACTGAGGGCATGCCGGATATCTGACGTAGACTTCGAATCATTTAATGATCTCAATTCATTGACGTACCTAGATATGTCCCAAAACAAGATACAAAGCTTAAAACTTGGTGTTATAGATGAACCTAAAAAACTGACATATTTAAATCTCTCATATAATCAGCTAGAGGAGTTTCCCTTGGGATTATTTGATCAGCTAACTAATTTAGATCTCATAGATTTGAGAGGAAATAAGATGAACAAATTAGAACTGGGAATATTTGACCCGTTGACAAAGTTGAAATTTGTCGATCTATCAAGCAATGCGTTTGTAGGAAAAGATTTCAGTCCTTACATATTTGATCAGAGTCCTCACATAACATTTATGGATTTCTCTAGAAACAATATGGAAGGTGCTCCAGATAATTTATTGAACGCATTTCAGTCGTTAGATATCCTAAATCTAGATAGATGTTTCTTGACAGAAGTTCCTGCTTTCGCGACGAAACCTAATTTGGGAACTATGAAACATTTGATATTGTCTACGAACCAAATATCTTCGCTTGATAATCCTGCCACTTTTGTTAATCTGGACAGTTTAGAACAACTGGATTTGACTGCTAATGTTATTGAGACCATTAATGATAATATTTTGTCACCGCTAAAGAATCTTATAAAGGTTGATTTAAAGCATAATAAGATCAAAATAATACCAGATAGCCTATTTAGAAATATGCCGAGATTGATATCAATCGACTTATATGGAAATCAAATTGAAAATGTGCCAGTAAATGCCTTTAGAGGAAGTCCTTTAAAGAATTTGAATCTATCGAGTAATAAGATAACATATTTGCCAGATAACTTTTGTCTCGAGTTAAGAAACTCTGGAGGAAAAATAAAGAAATTGTTGATGGACCCAAATCCATGGCAGTGTGCTTGTCTCAATGACTTGCTAAAAGAATTGAAAAGACTAGGAATTGAATATAACAGTGGCAAATATGACGGGAGCCGTCCAGTTTGCGTTACTACGTCTGAATTCAATTGCAAAAGACAGCCAAACTTCAATGAAATGTATTTTGAAATGTTCAATGAAGTGAAGAAAGTTAATTTTAGGAATGCAAGAGCAGCGTAACGCCATCTGTCAAAAACGCTTCGAAGTGTAACGCAATATAGCTACCAAGAGGTGAAGTAACGCCATCTATCGTGATCTATGTGAACAATGTACTACTACTTCTCAATTTTTCTGTAAGATGTCTCTGATTAAAGACTGAATTTATATGTACGCTTGTTTTCTTCGAAAGGTTAGAAGAGCATATAAACAAGTGACACGACCATTTTTCACCGCTTATGTCAAAGTTACATAAAATAGAGGGCGAGATTTTACTACTTACTCCGCGTTAAAACATCGCAACCCCCTTATCGCATCGGCCGCTCGATACGATCCCTCGCGAATAAGTAAAATTCGTCGTCCCCGTCATACCCTCGTCACTCCTGACGATGCTATAACCCTGCTTCAGGAGAGCAGCAGGGAGACTAGCACCCTTCGCAAATTCAGACGCAAAGCGCCGTCATTCCGTCCTCGCCGACGAGGCCCGTCGCGACGTCCCGGTAATTGTCCCACCCGTCCCTTGCAAGAGCCAGCCCGCGCTGCTGAGCCAGTAAGTCCAAATCAGCCCTTAAGGCGCCACCCCGACCAAAACGCCGCGCAAGCCGTTTTTGTACAGTTTTCTAGAGCTATCTACTTGTTATTTAAAACGAACTAAGTAACAAAAAAAATACATTAAATTTCTTTATAATCTTGATTCCATTATTGTAGATTTAGTTTTTATTTTTATTGAGTCATTATTTAATAAATGTCCTTACAACAAAGCCCCCGAAATGAGAAAAAATATCAATAAAATGCATCTCCTCGTAAAGTAAACATTGTTTAATTTTGCTACTGACACTAATGGATACACAATTCTATAATGAACATTTTGGTAGAAATATTTTTTCCAAAAACCCAATACTTAATTTTATATAGATTTTATTCCAAAAAATAGGCAAAATTCACTACTGCTCTCACTCACTCACTCCTGCGCGGCAAAGAGGGAAGCGAATACTCAAGGTTATTTGCGTAGGGTACGGCCTTAAATAATATCACTCAGATCCAGCTTGTCCCTTGCTGTCCCTCAGCGACGCCCTAAGCCGAGGCTCGTACCCCACAGGGGGTGCCCTTAGCGTGTAGTCGCTTAGTTTGTAAGTTTCACACCCTGGCTGGAGGTCTTAATTTTTAAGGCATCCACAGGATTCGCCCGGTTAAGCAGACGACAACCTCCTTGGTTGAACTGCGAGATGCCATTCATAAAAAAAATAAAAAATTACTACTTAGTTTGTTAATGGTTTTAATGTAGCTGATATTTTATTGGTCGCCAAGCTTAAGTAGCTAACACAACCACTAACTCTAACCTATCACATCGTCATGGTGCTGGCTTGCAATGTCCAGGGAAAATGCCGTTATCAAACCGTTATAAATCGGTGATAAAATCTGCAGTAGCAACATAGCGCTCACACTGTGTCCTCGTAAAGACGATCAGCGGCGGCGACCTCTCGCGTCCGTCCCTTGATCAGTCCATTGACCGGGGCGAATGCGAAGCGGACATCTGCTTCTGCGAAGCAGTCGTGTTAGCGAAGGAGGTGGCTGGACGTTTGAAGGAGAGAACCTCGGACCAGCCGCTGCGGGAGACGCTCCGGGAGTCGGGCACTGCGAGACGACTTCCGGCCACGGTGAGCAATGTGTAGCTCACCGTCCGTCCGTCTAATGACGACAGGTCATGTCGAGGGCGCGAGCGTGTTCCGCGCGCGCCTCAAAGAGATGCCCGCAAAGCAGAGTCGCCTGCCAGGGTCACTGCCTGCTGGGGTTGTGGGTTGTTCGAAAGAGATACCGTGAATCCGGACTATAAAGAATGAAAGAAGGAACATTCATGGGTTTTAGTTAGTTAAAAAGTCCGACACTCCCCTCCGGTCTGCTCAGAGCGGGGGAAGTTATTTGATGATATACCATCAGAAAAAGAAGTAAAGCGCTCACCACTTGAAAGCTGCAAAAAGGCTCCATTTATAAACTTTCCATTACAGGTCCCTTGAAATAATTATTTTATACTCTTGAGACAACTTTACAATGACAAAAACTTTAGATAAAAACCTATTTAACTTAAGGACATGGATCCATATACTAATAATACAGTATTTACGAACAGTTTCAGTAATTTCAGAGTAGTGCAAGAGTATTTAGATTATTTTAGATACTGTATCAAAATCTTGCCAAAAGTATCGAGAATGACTGGTAATAGGTTGGTGTCGGAATTTGTGTTGTAATAGCATTTGATGAAACGTAATCAAAGATAAGAGTTTATTTGTACATGTCGCTGCTTAAATTCGAAAGGGCCACATATCGAAAGGTTATTTTTGTACAGGAGAGCCTATCAAAATATTAGTTACCCAAACGAAGTGTGTAAATGCAAAAAGGGCAACAATCTGATTGTACTTATCATTTATAATGAGAGAATACTGGGTGTCTTTTTTGCATATAAAAATAAAAAAGACAATAGATGCGATTTTGTAATAAAAATAATATTTGTTTATTTTGATTTGTGGAATTTAAGCAGCGAAGTGTGTTCTCTTTGTAATTGGCATCTTGGCAACTCGTGAAACTTGGAACATCCCTCCATCATAAAAACCTGTCCACATTCATAAATTAGCGCAAAAGTAAATTAAGGCTCCTTCATCCTTACTAATATTATAAAAGCGAAAGTGAGTTTGTTTGTAACCTCTTCACGCCTTAATGGCTAAACCGATTTTGATGAATTTTGGTACAGCGATAGTTGGGACCCAGGAGACGGATATAGGCTATTTTTTATGAGAGGGAAGAAAAGGGAAAACTTAGCTTTGCTATTACAAATCAATAAGGCGCAAGGGCAATGACTGCAGGTAGCAGGTACCTGCAAATCAAAAAAAGGGAACTGTGTTACCCCGAATTTAACGCGAGCGAAGCCGCGGGCAAAAGCTAGTATTAAATGTATTTCACTAATGATCAAAACTCAAATTATTACGCACTTCAAAGGTTTCTACGGGCTTAAAATTACGACATCTTAAATCTCAATTTAGCAAATGAACTAATAATCGTAAACAATGTTTCGCGGCCATCATTATTTTGGATCGTTTTCTATCCATTTATAATTAAGAAAGCTTATTTTTAAATTTTGGATGGTTTCATAGTTTGAGGACCGCACACTTGAGTTTAAAAAAAAGTGTGTAAGATTCGATCGCTAGTGTGTATTGGGTTCCGTCGATTTAGATTTCGCTGATGTTGAAAATATTTTGACGGTTGTTAAATGCGTAAGTGTTAGTTTATAAAACAATTAAGTAGGTGTTGTACTTAGTATTTTTTTAATAATAACTATGTTTTTTTTAAATTCTAAATACTGTTTGCGTTTGGGTATAACTCGCCTAATGTGTAGTAATGATGGGGTGCACGCTTGCCTAGAAGGTAAAACGATAATTACCTATTTAGCAGAACTTGGAATCATTATTCCTTATGTTTCTGCTACATTTTAACTCAGACAGAAAAGTACAGGATTTTTAAAATAAAAGATTGCTTCATTGAACTCCTTCAGTATTTTTAATGACAGCTTTAAATCAGTTTTGCACACGATTTGAGATATTCCTATAATAAAAAAATAATAAAAAAACGGGACTAATAATGTGGAGAGTCAACTAAATTACCAGAGAACCCTAAAATATCAAAACACGTGCAAGAAATTTAGAAAACCAACATCTGCGAAATCGTATATTTTTTTCAAGAATTTCTTTCGAAGGTTTAATAAAAAAACGCGGGCCCTGCTGTTTTTTAGCGCTTACAACACATATCCGATAGATTCGGTGCACGTATGTGACAGGCCTGTTTATACGGCGTGATGCACTTTTGAAAAAAGAATGTTCTATTATTGAAAAAGAATTGTGTAGATTAGTCTAATGAAAAAGTCATGTTTTTTATTATTGAAATCTAATAAATTGTTGTGCTTACTTAATGATGAAACGTTGATGGAAAAAGATAAACCTTAGGGCCTATAAAAGTGACAGACTATCTGCTAAACGATATTTAACGATGATGGAAAAGGCACAATTGTTTAGCTCATAAGTAATACTTGACATTTAACCAGTTACTATTCCTAATGCATTAAGATGTTTAATTTGATGAATTGCTTAATTTACAAAGTAAACTTATAAAGAGATTGAAGAGTAGGTCTAAGAAGTTTGACAATTTATGATTTTTTTGTGCAATTCCTTAACTACATGAATAAAATTCTCTAAGATGCTTTAACTACTCACTTAGTAATAAAATAAACTTTAACACAATAGCAAAAACTTAAAAACAGCCACCTGTACACATAGAATTTAGACAACTCAGGTAAAAAACGTTTTTTCGTAATAAATACCTCAAAAGCCTTAATTATCTAGCACGAGATCGCACAGTTTTTTTTTTAAAGTTCTTTTTTTAAACTCTTGATGCAACGTTCCGCGCCATTTGGTTGCACGTCACTTTATTGCTATTAAACTTAATTTGTTTTTATAGGTTTAATCTGTATGAAATTGATGCTGTATAAGAAAGGCGAAATTATTGTTTTGGGGGAATTTAGCTTTATTTAAACCACTGATTAGGTTATTCATACCGCAAATTACATTTAGCGGTAAACGTTCCATCCGGAATTTCTCAGTAGCAGCTACGGAGACTGGATTTGAGTCTGTTTGATGGCAATAGGTTCGTCCTATTACATGGGACCTAAACTGACGACATGTGGGTGTACTGTAGATACTCATCAGCCTAATCCTTCAGATATTACAGGCGTGATGTTATCCTTACTAATATTATAAAAGCGAAAGTGAGTGTTTGTTTGTTACGTCTTCACGCCTAAATGGCTAAACCGATTTTGATGAATTTTGATACAAAGATAGTTAAATGTTAGTAAAAAAAATTGAGATATGAGGGAGAAAGAGGGAAGAAAATGGAAAACTTAGTTTTGCTATTACAATGAATAAGGCGGGAGGGCAAAAACTACAAGTAGCAGGTATCTGTAAATCAGGAAAGGGGAACTGTGTTACCCCAAATTTAACGCGAGCGAAGCCGCGGGCAAAAGCTAGTGATATGATAAAACATGATGAACGTGATAAACCACGAATCGATCTCAATAATTGTGATACAAACGGGCCCTAACATTTATGAACTTGTCTACACATTAGCCGTTTAATTTAAACTGAAACTTGTCTAACATTAACAATATGTAGGTACACAATTCTATTTGTATTCTAAAGAATAGTGCGTCATATGGAGTAGGTATCTATCTATAATTTATTCAGACATGAGTCTGCATCATAAATACCCGAATCATACTACTTTTCGCGGAAATCAGATTCGTACGTGGTCGCAGTCACAGCTGCGTAGGCACCACAAAGATAAACATTTTCACTTTGTATTGTTTTTTTTTAATTCTATGGATTTTGGCCACTATTCTTTGGAGGACTATCTCGTAAACTTTGGCGTTCAAAAAGTGCTAATTACTACTCTAATTGTAATCTGTTTAAGCGATTATTTGATATTGATGATTTTGAATTGGAAATCCTATACTAATATTATAAAAGCGAATGTTTGTGAGGATAGATGGATGCGTGACGTTTTCACGTCAATACGGCTGAACGAATCTTGATGAAATTTGGCACAGAGGTAGATTATAGTCTGGAATAACACATAGGATACTATTTTTTCGATATCACGCGGGCGAAGCCGCGGGGGCCAGCTAGTATAGTCATAAAATCACCACAGTCTCTTTAAACTGGGTGTTTTTTTAGCAGATCGGAAATCATCAAATAACTTCGTTAGACTTATACTTTATACTTATACGTTCCTTCTTTTGCCCTTTTCTTTTAGGGCCGCAGTATCTTCGGCAGGCGGTGTCCCTGACAGGCCCCTCTGATTTGCTGACATTTGAGGCGCTCGTGGAACACGATCATCACTAGACGGACAGACGGTGAGCTATCTATTGCTCACCGTCTACAGACCCGCATCTACGGAGGCCGGGAGTCGTCTTGCGGAGCCCGACGCCCGGAGCGTCTCTTGGAAAGAGGAGGTGCCCGCTTCCCATTCAATCTCGCCCCGGACCATGGACTCAACCAGGCCGGACGCGAGAGATCGCCGCCGCCGATCGCCTCTACGAGGATACAGCGGTGCTCGATCAAGCAGGGCAGACCGCCACAGTGGGCCCCAACGTGTCCTCCGAGCGATCGTCAAACTGGTGACACTCGGGCCTTTCCTCCCACCCGATTATGTGTTGGAAAATGGGTGTATGAGACTGAATGTTGTTGCCGCAGCTGGTCCAAAAAAAGGTGGTGAGAAGACCAGGACGCGCACTGCGATAGCTGGTTCGAGGTAACGCTCGAAAAGAGTACCTGGATTGTCATTAATCCTTAATTATATTATAAAAGTGAAAGTGAGTTTGTTTGTTTGTTACGCCTTCACGCCTAAATGGCCAAACCGATTTTGATGAATTTTGGTACAGAGATATTTGGGTCCCTGGAGACGGATATAGGCTAAAAAAAGTGAGAAAAGATATTTTTTTTCGATCTTCACGTGGGTTAAAGTTAGCGTTAGCCCAAAGCAACTATGCCACGCAGACGAAATTGCGGGCGGAAGATAGTAGTTAATATAAAAAAAGATCTCCTAAAAACAAAATTGTCTTGCGTCTCCCATGGGTGTATGTATGAAAATATAAAAAAATGTGCTTGCCTATAATGCCCATAGCTTCGGAGGACCGAAATTGTGCCCCACGAACGTAAGTACTACCAACGTACAAAGTATCTAATGACCTGACGCAGTAAGAAGACATTTATGTCCCCAGTTCAGACGTTATTTAGAAGGAATGTTGTTTTTTAATACTATATGTATCAAGGTTTCCATTATATTAATATTTTATAGTGTCAATAGGTACACAATGTTTCAATAATGTATCATTCCAAATACAGTTGCTCAAATAATAGTTGGCGTAGGTTGGTACTTACCTACTGTAAAATAAACAAATGACTGTGCCAAATCACCTGGTTTTTGCGGTCCTGAAATATGCTCTTTTTGCTATCAAAAAAGAGTACATTGGTTTACCACAAAAACTAGGCAGTTAAAATAACTGAAAATGTATGGACATATTAACTTATGCCTAAGCTTTTTTTTAACACAGCTATGTACATTGTATTGTACATACAACGGGCTTTTTTGGGTTGGGAAATCATCAAATAACTTTCCCCGCTCTGGGTGGAGCGGGGGGGAGTGTCAGACTTGTACTGACTAATATCCACCCATGTTCCTTCTATTACCCTTTACGTTCCGGGGCCGCGGTATCTCTTTCGAACAACCCGCAACCCCGGCAGGCGGAGGCCCTGGCAGGCCCCTCTGCTTTGCTGACATCTCTTTGAGGCGCGCGTGACACATTAACGCGCCGTCGACACGGCATGTCGTCAATAGACGGACGGACGGTAAGACAGACAGACGTGGAGTTTCGGACATCAGCCCGTTCAGCCCGAAGAGCTAGGCAGAAGTGTATCTGCAATACACCCAAACTTAAGGCGCTGTACAAAGCAAACACTTCGTAAAACGTCTAGTTTTTCGTCGCAAAGTTAGCCGTATCTGTACATGCCACTAGCCAAAAAAAATTACCGTGTATAGTTCAATACATAAAGTAAAGAGTTAAACAAAATAAATTTACAAAAGTGGTCTAGTACTACGAAAAAAAAAATGTTTAAAAAGACCAAGAAAAAAATTTTTTCGTCTCGAAATTCTCAATTTTTTCAGCGACAACCATCATATTTTTTATTTCTATAACAAAGAAAATTGTATATACTAAAGAGATATCTAAAATTTTTCAAACATTGAGCTGTATTTTTTTTATCCTTACTAATATTATAAAAGCGAAAGTGAGTTTGTTTGTTTGTTTGTTTGTTACCTCTTCACGCTTTAATGGCTAAACCGATTTTGATGAATTTTGGTACAGAGATAGTTGGGAACCAGGAGACGGACATAGGCTATTATTTTTTTAAAAAGAGTGGGATATGAGGGAGAAAGAGGGAAGAAACGGGAAAACTTAGCGTTGCTATTACAAATCAATAAGGCGCTACCGAATTTAACGCGAGCGAAGCCGCGGGCAAAAGCTAGTATTCAAATAAAATCAAACACCGAAATATTTTCGACCTTATTTCTATTCTTTCGATGCAATACTGTCGTGTACTTGTGTCAGACCATGCCTAGTATGCAGCTAGCGTCACTTTCGTGAATACCTAAAGATTAGCTTATTGCCGCGCCTTAATGGAATAACCCAATAACACTATAGCCCAAAGGATCAAGTGGAGAAACCGGACCTCCCAAAGGACCGGGGTCCACATGAAGAAGAAGAACACTTTAGCCCTGTAAATTGAACCCAGGACCTCAAGCTCTGCAGTCCCGCTTGCAACCACTAGAGCGACGACGCAGTCATAATGGTTAATTACTTAATTGGATGAAAAGGTAAGATGGTCTATCTATACTTTGTTGGTGTTCCTTCCAGAAAAGTTTCATACTCTCGGGTCCGAGAAGTTAGCTTAGTAGGTAGCTTAGCATTAAAGCACTGTAATCTTTTTTAAACTGACATGGCGACTAACATTATTTATAACATTTGTAACGGGATATTTACCATGTTTATACTTTTTGAGTTTCTGATATTCCGTCGCAGTTGCACACGCCACGGATAGTTTATCCGTTATCATGGCGTGTGTGGTACAAATGTTATAAATAATGCATAATCACTTTTATTCTGAAAAATAATTCTGTAGAAACTACATAATATTAAAAAAAAAATATATTCACGACTAAATGAAGTATCACCATTAATTTTGTGGACATAGACAAATGGAACACGCTTTCAAATGTTGTTTCAAAAAATTTCGCATTCGTATCTTTTTTTTCGATAGGATTGATATTGAGGTTTTCGATACCGTATGTCAGTTCGATACATTTTAGAACTTTTCTATGATTTTTATCGCTGAGTGAATGTGACTTTGTTTAAGCTCTTTTCTCATAAACTATGTAACAAATATCCCAACTCCTGACAACAGTTGTCATCTAGCACAGATGTTTACATCCAAATCTATAATGAATACTTTCTATGCGAAAACGCGGCGCGAAATCGTAAAGAAAGCAAAAGTACGTCGAAACAGCTGACGTGGCACGAGCTTCATCCGACTTAATTGTTGGCAAAACGATAAAAAAATGACAGAAAAACTTCGATAAAAAGGTACAATTTGGCAAGGAAGTTAAAAAGACAGGAAGAGGCGGCCATACTGCGGCTACTTCCGCGGTTTTGGTGCGGCGAAAGATTAGTGTGGATGTTTCTTTGCTGTGCCTACAAGATAAAGACGGGCCTGTTGGTCTAGTGGTTAGTGGCCCTGACTGCTAAGCCGGAGGTCGTGGGTTCGATTCCCACCCAGGACAAACTTTGTGTGATGAGCATGATTGTTTGTTCTGTGTCTGGGTGTGATTTACCTATAATATGTATGTATTTATAAATTATATAAGTATGTATATCAGTTGTCTGGTTACCATAACACAAGCTCTGCTTAGCTTGGGATCAGATGACCGTGTGTGAGTTGTCCCAAGATATTTATTTATTTATAAAGATCAAGATTCATGTTTTACTGGTTTTCTTTGACGCTTAAGCCAATCGCAAAATTAGTCACGCTACATAATACTTATAATTATTAGGTATAATAAAAGTAACTAGCATTTTTTTCTACATATATAAATACTAGCAAAAATACAGGTTCCTAAGTGGTGCGGCACCAGTCTTTGATCATCAAAAGACTTTTCTAACAACAAGTCTAATTCATGTATCGAATTTAAATTATTATTTAATGTGAAACATCGTTCACCTGTCAACTAATGACATCAGACTGTTAAAGTATGAAGTTCTTCCTTCAGGCCATACATTTTTCATCATAAAATAATAATCCTTACTAATATTATAAAAGTGAAAGTGAGTTTGTTCTTCACGCCTAAATGGCAAACCGATTTTGATGAATTTTGGTACAGAGATAGTTGGGACCCTGGAGACGGACATTGGCTAATTAAAAAAAATAGATATGAGGGAGAAAGAGGGAAGAAAAGGGAAAACTTAGTTTTGCTATTACAAAAAATAAGGCGCAAGGGCAAACATTACAGGTATTACAGGTAGCAGGTACCTGCAAATCAGGAAATGGGAACTGTGTTACCCCGAAATTAACGCGAGTAAAATATTAAAACCATATGACATCAAAACAACGCCAATTTTCGCCGAAGAGTGAGGCAGAAGTATGCCTCCGTAGGCCTCTGTGTCTCGCATTTCATTATATTCAAATTTCATGTTATAATATTTCCAAAACATAACAATTAAATATTTTACTTCAACAATTAGACAGTTGTATGTATGTTTTTATGAACAATACTTATTGGGAATAATACCAATGATAATTAATAACATTGTTTTCATCTTGCTCTTTAATTAATACATTGTCATTTTATGTACATGAAATTCTTATATTGAAGTCCTTTAGTATGATATTACTTTGTAACAGATGTTTTCTTAGCTGATTTCGTTTTGCTCATTGAAGGTCATATTTAGCGAATGAATGCCTTTGTTGAAAATATGAACCTAATATGCTAATTATTTTTTGTAATATTATTGATTGGACATTTTGGACAACGCTTTTTTACTATCATTATTGATTTTTTGAATACGAGTATTTACTACTGCTTTTTAATTAAGAAAAATAATGGCAACGTGTTTTTTTTAATATAATATTTTAACTTCATAGAACTACATTCACTTTACCATCTTGTCTTATCCATGTTGTGTCTATCGCACAGTAAGGGACCATAACTTTTTTCTTAATTTGATCAACAATTGTTCAGATCATAATAACACACACTCTGCCATGAGAGGAGAAATGTAAAAAACGTGGCTCGTGCTAATGCAACCTTTTTTTTTCTTTTTTGAGCACAGACTAATGCCATTCGCTTTTTTATTTCTTTGTGTTTTCGTGCAATGCAGCGAAATTAATTTTGGAAGCATGTGTTTATGACAAGACGAATAGTTCGACAGATGCAAAAGTAAAATTTTCGTCTGTCTAGTGCAGAAAAAGTAAAAATTGAGAGTCTTTTTTTCTTTAATGATTTATGTTATGAATTGGATGATTAAAATACTTACAAACGTCATTTGTGGGGTTTTATGTAAAGATTAAAGAAATAAAATGAAAATAATTAAATATTTTTAAAACTACACTACCGTTTTATTAAATGTTGCTAACATAATATTGCACAGCAAACAATTAACATTTTGTAAAGTTACCACACAATAATTAAGAGTTAATTATGCTTAATTAGTCAGGAGGGAAAAGAGCAGTAATTTTTAAAAATATAATGGTTATTTAAATTAAGTAAACTGGTTTTAATAAAGACATAAATACTTATTTGTGAACCATAATTAAGTAATTAAGTATGGTTAATAAATAGGGAACCTGGTTTCGTATCTAGAATGTTGCTGTAGTGAGAAACCAAAATACTTGAAAAGACCTACGGCTTTGCCGACTGTTCAAACGCACAGCAGTTTTATAAGTTTGCTCTTAAAATATTGATGGTCAATGCGTGTATGAAACAAACAATGACACACAAAAAATATTCACTGAAGTGTTCTTTATCGTTCAATATAAACAAATACCATTAAAAAATTAAGCATTACGCCGAACAGCGGAAGTTTGGCACATGCCGCGATCAAAAAACGTCAGCATTGCCAACATAAAAAAACCATAGTCTTATTTAAACTTTTTTTTGTAAACCGCGCGCTTTTTAGCAAGTATTTTTTATCTGTGGGCACAAAATGTTTTTATGTTGACCAGATGTTGTATGCAGATGACAATTTTTTATTTCTTAGTGCGATTTTTAGTGGTTTGTCGGTAGATCAGACTTTTTTGAAGGCAGATGGTTTGCATATTTATATTTTTTTTTGTTTAATAGGCTGTGTGACTGGAAAAAAAAGCGCGTGCTCTATCAGCTGCTAGTTATGGAATTTGCATAGGTAATAATGTTAATGTAGGTGATGTATATCGAACGTGTAGTCTTTGGACTGAATTATTTATTGATGAGTTATTTTGCTGTTTTTGTTTTATTTTTTACGCTATGGTTTGTTAAATACGATCTCCTCACAATGTTATCCATCGACTCGTATTTAAAAATAACTGTGGTTTCATGTTATTTAATTTATCGGTGTATTGTAATTTGCGGTCTCTCTTAATGCAAATACATTGTACCAACTACTAAACAACAGCTAACAGGACAAATCGAACCTTTAACAACTGTGCAACAAGATTAGAATCGCGATAAAAATTAGAAAAATCTAAACAAGATGGAGTCGCGTGCCACGAAGTTGTACAAGCACAAATCGTTTAGTTTATCATAATCACGCAATTATCTTATGAAAACGTTGCTTTTTGTTTCTAAGTTGCCAGCCGAGACGGAATTCGCGGAAATTAGACATTAAAGGATCATGCGAGATACTTTTATAATAAAATAAAATATAATTGCCATTCAAAAACAAATAAGTCGTGTGCCTGCCTGCGGCTTGGCCGACAATCAAAAGATTCTTGATTTGAATAAATCAATCCCTTATAGAAATGCATCGATATACAGGAGATGTCGGTTTGATGGTGACTCAAGGGCACTCAGATCTTTTATAGCTTTTTAAGCATCTTTTTTGTAGTTTTCATTAGGTTTTTCAATAAAATCGGCACTTGTAAAACACAAAAAGATGTAAATCTCATGAAAATTAAACAAATAAAAAAGTAAATGCCAAACACCAAACTAATGTTTAGTATGTATGATTTTTTTTAAAATGAGTTACGACAGAACGTCTGAATGTTGCACTTATTGACAAATTACAAAACTGTACTAGGTACTAGGACACTAGGTATGTGTATTATTTGAATATCTCTTTTATAGTAGCTAGTAAATTTCCCTATGAAATTAAAACATAAACGTTGTCGAGGCCACTTCACATTCTCATTAGTGCACCTAATTCTTATTTTAAATCAAACAAACCAATTGAACATCGCATAGACAAGGTTCTCGCATTTTTTTCATCCGTTAAGTTTGTTTCAAACTGTAAGTAAGCCTGAAGTGTCCCACCCTGTATCCGAGCACTTTTTCCTAACGTTTAGAGGTCGCTTTTTGAAAGGTTTTTTCTCCATTTCGATGCCAATTATGCACATTTTTGCCGACGCGGTTCGTTTGGCGGACGATCGTTCGCCCTCTTCGCATCTCATACTTGCTCCGACGGAATCCTTCAAATAAAAATCGGGTAGGACCCTTTTTGTGACGGTTTTTGTCCGTATATTGATGAGTCTTCCAGATTTTGAAGGAATTCCTGAGAGGGCGTCGGGGACAGACGCTATTGTGTCGTAGAACCTGATTTCTGTAAGTTCTGGAGTCCTGTAACATACCTACGTAGGTATGTACGGTAGTGTCAATTTGGGCTTTTTGTTAGATGCTGAGATTTTGGAAGATAATGTTTTAAAAACAACTCAACAAGTTAAGACGTACACACTATTTTTTATACGCATTATCTGCGTAAGTTTTGTTGCTTAAGTTATCTTTGAATAATCATGGATTTGTCATAAATAAGCTAAAATCTTGATCACTGCTTATCTGTTTTTGGCATCGCGTAACAAATGTCACTTCAACACGCTTGTTCGGGTCTGTTAATCATAAAAATTGAGCAGGCAATTCAGTTTAGCAGGATCATTCACCCAACAGTTGTCCACTGTTCAGGGAGTTAAACGTAGCCAGTTTAATGCCAACTTGCAGTTTCTAATAAAACCTATATTTCTTAATCACTTGGAAAAAACTAGAGCATTTCAAGTCATTCTGACAGTCAAACCATTTTTCTGCAGCGCTCACACATTTGAGCTCCAATAAATTCGCTATTACTACCCATTAATTTGCAGTTTTACATAGAACGTGCTTGGTATTGCCAACGTAAAAAAAAACAACCACTTAAAGGAGTACATAGGCAAAAAACTTTGCAGTTTCGTTGCACAGGTACGCAGTCAGTAATCCTGTGTGACAATGCCAGTCCACCTGTCAAAACAAGACTAGCCTACAGGTGGACTCACACCTGACAGAGGACGAGGCCAGGGGGGAGGGGGGGATGACCAGGTGACCAATACTATATTGAAATAATCCATTAATGGACCGTACACGCGGGATGATCTATCATTTACAATTCCTTATACATTTGTGCTTATTTCTTTAAATAGAATATTTCTCGTGTGACCTAGTGGGGAAATGGGATACCGAGTATTATTAGGTCGAAGTGTTGCAACGTAATAAATGAGCTCTTATTTATTCATGTTTTAGTTTTTGCTGCTCAATATCGGTGTAAAGGCTATGTATGGCGGGGCTAAATTTAAATAAAGAATATACATTTACCCGTGTTAATGTAGTACTGCTTATCATACTATAAAAAAACCTCTTATTATTTGACTTCGATATGTCGTTGTTCAGTTGTCGTCATTGATATTTGAAAAAAAAACGTTATTTTTTTCTCATTTTGATACGATAATGGCGCTTAGACTTATAAATACGTAATAAAATATGCTTTGAACCCCTTTTGGTATTAAAAAATCCGTTGTAACCGTCGTATTTCTAACCCCGTAGAAAAATATAAGGTTAAATTCATGTTATAAAGACTCCTAAACAGTCAATTAACCCTAGAATTCCCAAAATCTTTCAATATATATTTGATCCTTAATTGATAATTGTCTTTTCAAGCGGTTCGTCTCTTCTCGTCACCAGAGGGCTGACATATGTCTAGGTCAAAGAATCAGTTTTACCATACAACGTTGCTTGTAAAAATGCACAAACTAAATAACCAAAAATAGAAACCATAATAGGTACAAAAAAAAGCATATCATCTAGGTATAACGAAAGGCTGTGTATATTTAAGTAGTCTTTCTAAAGGACTTTTTTGCCACTTTACTTATATATAATTTCATATTAAACTAACCATATACATTAGGTGTGGTTGGCGCAGTGGCTGAGTGATCGACTACTGCGCTGCGCGTCGCGGGTTCGATCCCCGCACGGAACAAATATTTGTATGACCTACAGGTAGTTGTTTCGGGTCTGGCTGTTTGTGTATGTGAGTTTAAATATTTGTAAACGCACCCACTATACAGGGAGAAATTCCTAATATAGGACGTTTTTAAAAAAAGAAATTAATTAAACTTACAAACAACAGAACATAAAAGGGCATCAAAAATTCGCCCTCAACTCTGTCAGCTGGTACTCAAGAGACTGCCTGCATTACCACGTTGTATAGGGACACTTAAGCCTTTGGCCAAAGTAAAAGCCAGCCCTTGGGTCATAGGAAGCGCCAACTAAGTGATTTGGCAAGTCCTTAAAAAGGCTATGAGCACTCGGGCCCCGCAGCACCTGAGTTTCCACCCCAAACGGCTTGAAAATATAATTTTGACATTTTCATTAAAGTACTTCCGCCGGCGACTTCGTCCGTGTGGCATAGTTACTTTGGGCTAACGCTAACTTTGACCCGCGTGATGATCGAAAAGAAAATATCTTTCTCTCCCCTTTTCTTCCCTCTTTTTCCCCCTTTTGTCACTTTTTTTAGCCTAAGTCTGTCACCAGGGTCCCAACTAACTTTGTACCAAAATTCCAAAATTCATCAAAATCGGTTTTGCCATTTAGGCGTGAAGACGTAACAAACTCTAATATTATTAAGGATTTAACATACTGGCCAAGAAACAGCTCTGTGTTTTCTCTTAAGTTCAGAGTACTTACTTAGCAATAAGTATTTAATCTGTATTTACCAGACACACTTCTACTTTTGGTGATATCATTTGAGAGGCACCTGTTTGGCTGTATTTATAGACTTTGAAGTTGGTAGGTACCCTGGAGGGACAGATGCTCTACTCGAGTAAAATGTAAATATTTAAGATAATAATTTTAACTACCTGCGAATATTTTTATAATAGAGTTATTTTTGTAAAACTATCTGTACCTATATGGAGTATGTAAACATTCATCGTAATTTATGTAGGTCCTGTTTATTCGCGAGCAGAGTTGTTCTTATAACACCCACATTCCACTAGTTATGTTTTTAATCCCAAACTGAATTGTTTTAACTTGGTTCCAAAAATGAGGACATTCATTATTCGCGTTTTTTTTATTTTTTTTCGAATGCGTAATTATTTGATTGCTAGAGCAAGCACCTATTACAACCTGCCGGGGTTGCGGGTTGTTCGTAAGAGATACCGCGGCCCCGGAACATAAAGGGCAATAGATGGGACATGGGTGGGTTTTAGTCAGTACAAGTCTGACACTCCCGTCCGCTCCGCCCAGAGCGAGGGAAGTTATTTTATGATTTCCCATCCGCAAAAAGCCACACAGCTATTACAATAAATTTTCTTTTTATAGAATATTAGATCCTATCCGATTTTTTTTTTAAAAATCTCTATGTTATTGACATGATGATATCATCAACATAGACAAAGTCAGCGGTCAGTTTCTAAAAACAATGTATAAACGAGTTACCCACTTGAAAGTAACGTTATTTTTCACGATTTTTTATGTGTGTACGTATGTCAAAACTTATCACAGTTAACTAGAAATTTTCGTAACAAAAAATTTTTAAAATGAAAATACAAAAAGATACAAGTAAAATTGATACTTGTTAAAAACAATATCACAGATATACTTATTATCTACCTGTGATCAATAAATGATTTTAAAAATTGATCCTGTGACAAAACTAAAAGCAATAATTCGCGTTTGTTGCAAGGGTTAAAAACAAAACAAATAAGTACCGTATTGTCAATGTTGCCAGTACTAGTGAGCACATGCCACAATCCTTTTTGCAAACACATTTGATCGGATTGTCACAACCGTTGCAAAACAAATAGAAAATAACGAAACTATACCTACATATGTGAAAAGAGAGATTCTGAAAATTTTATTGTAACAGAAGCTTAATATAAATTATTTAAAAACCAACCACACTTCACTTTATAATGCCGAGAGCAAGAAAATTTGATTTGGTTGTTTTTTTTATGGCAATACAGTTATACCTATTACTTAACAAAAAAGATAATTATCGTAATAATCCTGGTTAAGAACTATAAAATATGAGAGAGCAACATAGAAAAGTCAACCCGCAACGAGTAAAATAGGTGGGCTGACCCAATTTAATTAAGATCAAAATTGTCAGGAGAAAGAAGAAATATCCAAATTACCAATTGGGAAATTTCTTGATCAACTAAAAGAGATATTCTTTCTTTTACCGAAGCAAATCCTTACTAATATTATAAAAGTGACGAATTACGAAAGTGTGTTTGTTTGTTACCTCTTCACACTTTAATGGCTACACCGATTATGATGAATTTTGGTACAGAGATAGTTGGGAACCAGGAGACGGACATAGGCTAATTTAAAAAAAAAAAGTGGTATGTGAGGGGAAGAAAGGGAAAACTTAGCGTTGCTATTACAAATCAATAAGGCGCAAGAGGAACTGTGTTACCCCGAATTTAACGCGAGCGAAGCCGCGGGCAAAAGCTAGTTATTGTATAATTATACAATAAGCACATGAATCCAAAAATTCAGAGATGCGTTTGAATGCTTTGGGTTTTAACTCGAGATCTATGACTTGACTTGCCAAACCAACAGTCCCCTCTAAAGAGATATTGATAAACAAACGTAGGTCAAGTTATTTCAATTCCTGCGAGAAAATTGTAGTTATTTGTAATATTTAATGCATTGTTATTTAATATCCTACTAATATTATAATTGCGAAAGTTTGTGAGTATGGATGTAGGTATGTTTGATCCTCTTTCACGAAAATACTACTGAACGGATCTTGATGAAATTTGGCACAGAGGTAGATTATAGTCTGGAATAACACATAGGATACCTTTTTATCATCACGCGGGCGAAGCCGCGGGGCGCAACTAGTTAATAATCTAAATTTGTATGTCATAAAGTCTTGAAAAAAGGTTGTAATTATAAACGTAAAACACGATCAGAAGATGCACAGCCATGTTTCATAGTGTTTATCCCAGTGTAGCCAAGAATATAGTCTTATTTAACCACATATTAGGTCCTTACATATGAAATTGGCGTTTTGTATGGAAGGAACAAAAAGTCGAATATTTTTTAATATAATATATTTAATTAATCAAAGTATGAACCATTGTTTTCAATGCACTTTTGCCATCTTATAGGTAGTTCATTGATCCCTTTACTAAAAAAACCAGTCGGACGGGAATCAATAAAATCTTTGAAGGCGATTTGGACTGCCCCATCGGAGTTGAATTTTTTCCCTTGCAAAAAGTTATCCAAATTGCGAAAAAAATGGTAATCTGTTGGAGCAAGGTCCGGGGAGTACGGAGGATGTCTAAGACATTCCAATTCAAGCTCTTCTAATTTGGTAGCCGTCTGTTGCGCACTGTGTGGTCTGGCGTTGTCGTGAAGCAGCAGTGGCGTGGAGCGATTGACCAGCCTTGGTTGTTTAGCCGCTAGCTTTTCCATCATGGTTTGTAATTGCTGACAATAGACATCAGCTGTAATAGTCTGGCCAGATTTGAGAAAACTGTAATGAACAATACCGGCACTAGTCCACCAAACGCTTACAAGTAACTTTTTTGGGGTTAATTTTCGCTTGGGGCAGGATTTGGCTGGCTGGCCAGGATCCAACCATTGCGCTGAGCGCTTCCGATTATCGTAAAGAATCCATTTTTCATCACAGGTAATGATTCGGTTTAAAATACCTTCATTGTTGTGCCGGTTCAGTAATGTAACGCAGCAGTCGACGCGCGTTTGCCGGTTTGCTTCAGTCAATTCGTGAGGTACCCACCTTTCAAGCTTTTTAATCTTCCCAATTTGCTTCAAGTGAATTAAAACAGTTTTATCACTAACATCGAAGCCTGCAGCTAACTCGGACGTGGTTTGCGATGGGTCCGCTTCCACAATAGCCTTCAATTCTCCATTATCAACTTGGGTCTCAGGCCGTCCACGGGGCTTGTTCTGCAGGTCGAAATTTCCAGAACGAAAACGTTGGAACCAAAAACGAACTGTGTTTTCTTTTGCAACATGACCGCCATACACATCATTCACCCTTCGATTCGTTTCCGCAGCACTAGTGCCACGGCGGAACTCGTACTCGTAAATAATGCGATATTTTAAATTTTCCATTTTGTAAAATGAGTGACGCAAACAGAAAAAAACAGAAGAAAAAAAACAAATGAATGACGGTCATCGAAGCACAAATACATGAGTAAATAGCTGTACAAATTTGAATTTGGAATTCCTTACCAAAGAGGAGAAATTCGTGATTAAAGTGGCCAGTACGAAAAACGCCAATTTCATATGTAAGGACCTAATATAACTAGTTAGGAGCCCTGTCTATAATGGACCAATTGAGCCATGAGAGCTTTTAGATTAGCCTAATGCGCTATTTCCTCCTCACACGAAGCACTTATAATTTAACCATTTTAAACTCGATTTAGCTTAATCTTTAACAAACTTACTACTAAGGCTTATTCTTCGAGCTTCTCGCTTGATATTTGTGTGTAAAAAAAAACTTAAGGCAATTGTTTTTCCCGCGCCATTGCGATTTTTTTTGTTCTGGATCGTACTTTGGAACCTTCTAGTTACGTAAACTTTACTTTAAATATCTTAACGACCCCTGTATGCTGTTTGACATTGAATGGTTAATCATATTGTTTCTAGTAATACGTAATTTTTCACCCTGTAAGAAAAAAGGGTTTCTCTGCAGTAATATTTCATTGAATTACAGAATGCTGTGACTTGGTGAAGGGTACGTTTATATTTGTATAGCTTTATTTCATGTAAAGAATGTCAATGTGATCTCTGTTTCCATCGTTTTCGAGTAATCTTGGCTGTAAAACTACCATTTACTACCAATTTTAAAGAATAAAATTATGGAAACTGGCAACTTTACTTATTTTTTTATCATCTGATAACTTGTCTACGGTTAATAATATATCTACGAAAGGTGTTCGCAGAAATATTAATTGGATTTTTTTGATGATTCCAATTCAAGGATAGGGAATTTAATAAAATGTTGTAAACCCTTTCATTACATCACAGCATGTGGTGTGAAAAGAATAGAAACGTAAGTGATGTTAACAATAGACTCGTGCCATTTTTTTTTTCACGGAAGACGATAGGCAAAAGCAAACATTTGACAGCCACAAAAGACTGGCACACTCCACTCAAGATCGAGTTTCTTGAAAAAAAAAAGAGAAAAAAAGATAGCACATGCCGAAATCTGATTACACCGCCATATTTGATCAAAGGGTTACCGTTTTGCCAAACATTGTTGATCACAAAAACTATCGGAACGTAGTAGGTACCTTTTTGCACCCGCTCGTTTTTTGTGGAAAAAAAATGCAAAATCGATTTCGGCAGATGTCCACAAATAGAAAGGGTTTGATAGGTTCTGTTTTTCACAAAAAAAAATAGCGGACGCATCGGCTGTAGACAATGGATGGGCCGTTATAGATCGACTGTCAAAATTCGCCATTATTAAAGCTAAAGAGTTATTTTGTTGCATCATTAAACTGATGTGTTAAATAGCTGTTTTCTGTTGCGTATTGGATGATTACTTTTTTATATTAAACGGAAATTAAAGGATGCATGGTTTTCATTTTGTTGTGTGCGTTCAATAATCGTTTAGATCCGTCGGTAACGTTTGAAATTATGTATTTGCAACTTTATGGTGTTATAGATGGAAGGACTAAAAATCGACGTTGGTTGCTTTTCTGGAGGTATTTTTGCATAGTTTTTTTTCTGTCTAAAATCTATCAATTGGTATTTTTTTCTCAAAAACAAGTTAACTAAGGCTATTACATTTTTAGAGATAGATAATAAGTATAGTTTTTCATCATCTGCATCTAGCCTTTTCCCTCCCTTTTTTATACTGATGTCGGCACATTTTACATGGAGCGACTGCCTACCTGACCTCCACAACCCAGCTAGTCTGACAACCAGTCCTACGTAGGACGTAGGACTGGTTTTCGGACTTTTAGCTCACTGACTACTTGCACTGAAATGCGTGGTCACCCGAATTAGCCTAGACAAGTGCGGCTTAACTTAAAGATCGTCTCGAGCGACTGTTTTTATTTTTGTCACGAGATCCATACACATCAATTATGATTATTTTCTTAATTATCCTACTAATAATATAAATGAGAATGTTTGTGAGGATGCATGGACGTTTGTTACTCTTTCACGTCAAAACGGCTGAACGGATCTTGATGAAATTTGGTATAGATTATAGTCTGGAATAACACTGATACTTTTTTTTCGATATCAAGTGGGCGAAGCCTCGGGCGCCAGCTAGTCGATTCTATTTTCGATGCGATTAATCCTTACTAATATTATAAAAGCGAAAGTGAGTTTGTTTGTTACCTCTTCACGCTTTAATGGCTAAACCGATTTTGATGAATTTTGGTACAGAGATAGTTGGGAACCAGGAGACGGAAATAGGTTAACTTTTTTGAAAAAAAAGTGGGATGTGAGGGAGAAAGAGGGAAGAAAAGGAAAAACTTAGCGTTGCTATTACAAATCAATAAGGCGCAAGGGGAACTGTGTTACCCCGAATTTAACGCGAGCGAAGCCGCGGGCAAAAGCTAGTAAAATATAAATAAAAAAAATGCAGTTGTTGAGTAATTGTTCGTGTTTATGTGACTCAATATTTCATTAAAACCTTCAATATTAGTGGAATGTCGTTATAATTGTCCAAGGATAACTTATTTTATTTTAAAACGTGCATTTTTTATATTCATACCACGTAACTAAGCTGGTCTGGTATTACATTTTTAAAATAATTATAATCTGAGTAGTTCTTTTTTTAAATTAATTATTTTAATATGATAAATACCTACCTATTTCGTGCATAATTGCGATAAATATAGTTATTTCTGTAAGTGTATTTTGTAAAAAACACTTTTTGTTTATGTTATCAATTCAGTTTACATTTACAGCAAACATTAAATAAATAGGTTTGTCAAAAGTTTTAGTGTAAATAGGGGTTTAAAAAAGTTATAAAAAAACTGAAATCCAAAATATAATTATGATCCACTAATTTATAAAGGCGAAAATTTGTATGTTTGTTACTTCTTCAAAACGGCTTAATTTTATAACAAGATATCTTATATTTTGGATTAACGCATAGGCTACTTTTGACCTTGGTAAAATACGGTATGATTGACGAAATAACTCAAATTTTGGTTTTACCACCGGTAACCCCGAAGGGCGCAGCTAGTCTTTACTAATATTATAAAAGCGAAAGTGAATTTGTTTGTTTGTTACCTCTTCACGCTTTAATGGCTAAACCAATTTTGATGAATTTTGGTACCTACAGAAATAGTTGGGAACCAGGAGACGGACATTGGCTATTTTTTTTTAAAGTGGGATGTGATAGGAGAAAGAGGGAAGAAAATGGAAAACTTAGCGTTGCTATTACAAATCAATAAGGCGCAAAAGGAACTGTTTTACCCCGAATTTAACGCGAGCGAAGCCGCGGGCAAAAGCTAGTTATATATATAATCGAAGCAGTAGATAATCAATAGGTACCGTAAAGGCGGGGATTGCATAAACTGTACGACTATTGTGTCAACTATCAATTATGAGCTCTTCCTTATTTTATCAAAGAAAAAGTTTGCAGTGATTTTATAGTTTTACCCATCGTAAAAGTTGGAAGTAAAAGATGATTAAAATAACGTTTCTAAGTATTCTTCACTTATTATCAGTCATTGTATACAGGGGGATCGGAAAACGAAATGACACAATTTTCTTAGGAGTAGGGGCAGACATATCCACAACCCAGGTTATAACTGGGTAAGATGATACTTCTTGGTAAGACTTTGTCACATTTTCGAGCCATTGATTACCTGTAGCGATTGTTAAAGATCTGCCGGGCCCAACGGCTTAACGTGCTTTCCAATACAAGGAAGAAACTCGGTATCTAATGGGTGTTCATCCACGGGCCAACCTGTATTTTTGGGCAAGATGAAGATCAAGAGCAGGCCCATCTAATAAGTTCATGTAAGGTATTTTGTGAGTGCAAAAATAAATAAATAAAAAAAAACCTAGGGAAGCACGGCTTAACCTTTAGATCGACCTAAGCGGCTGTTATTATATAGACACACATGATTTAGGTACTATATGTATATATAGCATACTGCAACTCAATTTAAATAGAACACCAAAATATAATTAAAATACCAAAAATAAATATTTTCTGTTCTAGCAAATGACACCTCGAATCCCGTAGAATTGATTCAAAAACATTTGTTTGTAATATTCTCTGTTTACATACCTATAACAAACTTACATAAGAACACCGTCGCATTCAGAATATGGCGTCAGTTTTTCTGAGCCCAGTCTAACGCCTAAAATGGTCTGACGCCACACTTAATTGAGATTCTAGCTTAGTCTTAGCGCACATAATGTCGAAGGCTTTCTAACTTTTGAGCGCTTAAGCTTAATGTATTGTAGGTATGCATATATATTGTTTATCTAAATCTGGAGTTACGTTATGACCGTCAATCTCTGTCGTGTCGTGATCAAAATTCCAGCAAATCAAATAAACAATAAATTAGACAAATCTTCCAGCAAATTGTCAACAAAGCTTGACAATTTGCTGGAAGATTTGTCAATGTATTATTGTTTTTTAGAATGTCTCGAATATAAGGCTTTAAACTGACATGGTCACTAACATTATGGATGTTTGTTATTTATTTCGAGTTTCCGATATTTCGGCGATGTTGCAAACGCCATGATCACGGATGAACTGAAGTTATTGCGGGTGGGTGTTTATGAGCAGACAAAACGATCTACCCTCTTCCTTATTCGTTTTTTCGTTCGGTACCACTGACACCGAAATATTGGAAACTCAAAATAAATAACAAATATGGTAAATATTCCGTTTTAAGTGTTACTAATTATGTCTCGAATGTGCATTACTTATATATTTGTGAAATATCATCAATCCATATTCAGTCTGCGCATCATGTCATCTTCTTCCTCACTCCTCTAAATTACCTACTCGTCATCTCATTAGACAGCTCCTTTCTTGTCTGGGAAATATAAAAAGTGGCTCTTTTTGACCATACATTTATGATCCACTTTCTTTTATTTTAACTAGAGGGAAAATTGGCGAAACAAAATCCCCACAAACATATTATCTATCTGCCTATTAATTAAGAAGGATCGAGGCCCAAGTTCTGTATAAAGCTGGTACTTTTAACTCGTGCGTTCGTGCGAGTACCTCCAACCGTAGATGGTGACACCAATGAAAATAAAAATGTTGTAATACATTTTATTTTTTTAAATTTGTAACTATCGATATTGCCGTAAAGATAATACAGATAGAAAACAAAACAAAAAAAGTTGATTTCTAAGTTCATATATCCTAGATTTAATGAAACGATTTAGCAGGGTAATGCCATTAAAAGATCATAGAGATAAAAGACACGCTGTTGGAATCTACATCTCTATGCAATAACAACTATGGGTAAAAATTAAAGCGTATAACACAATTATAGAAACACAACTTTTTGAAATCACATAATTTTAAAACTTATCTACAGTCAACTTACTAAAGAAAATCTTGGACTGGTACTGGAGTTTCTTGCCCATTCTTCTCTATAGGGATCTACGCTTTGGAATGGGCAACTACAATACTTATGTTTTTATCACAAGTTATTATGCCTTGTGACTGGGACTGTAGCTTCATGCTTTTGTTTCTTGACATTCAAAAGTGACTATAATGGTGTAAATAAATGCTTTGAATCTGGAATGATGTAAAATAAGTATCAAACGCATGACTCTGAAGCAAACAACCCTATTATCGAGTTTAAGAAGAAAATATCCTTCTCACCACAAAAACTGATCAAAACCTTCGTACGTTTGATCGACAATCTGGACCAGAAAGTAAAGATCTCTCTGTAGGAAGCTCATGACTATTTTGAACTTTGTTAACTAAACTATAAAGTTGATAGAAGTTAAGACAAGTTCTAAGACAGGTCAGACTGGCTGGTAATTCTTTACTATGGAACGCGACGTAAATTCTATCTTGAGGGTTACCTTGTATGGAGATGAAAGGGAAAGCCCTCGGCTTGGAAATAAACGGATCAGTATTTTTGCGACTGAAAATAAAATTTTGTGTCTATGGATTGTTTTCGAATTTGGAATGCCGCGGTGGAAATTGCAAAATTTCCGTCGATTCATCTTGATTTTTGTGCGGAATGTAAAAAATTACGAGTTATAAAAGAAGAAAAAAGATATTTGCAGAACATTCCGTCCATCTTAGTCATCAATGGTCCTTTTCAAAGTTTCAACCCATCCAGAAAATACCTAATAAATCACAAACTAACTATATAGAAATCGGGAACAAGATCGTCAATATACATTTCAAATCCCTATTGTATTTTAAGCGGTTCGTTTCAAAATAAAGGTATGTATCGTTGAGTCCTGACGTCGCCATGTCGTGCGTTCAAAAATGCACTGGCAGGATGTGCGGAATCTTTGCCTTAACCTTATATAGAGGGAGCTTAGACTAACAAGGCCGGGACCGAACGATGTGCAAAATCGATTAAAGCATTCGAATTAATCGGTTAATTCGAATCGTTGCAGTTGGCTGGTAAGAATTATTTGAACATAATTGAGTTAATTGGCAATAATGGCGATTTAGTTTCGTTTTTTTTTGTTATGTGTATCAAAGAGTTACGTCTACAATATTTGAAAATTAAGTTAGGCCCGCAGCTTTGTCTGTGTCAAAGAAACATATTATTACTCTCGTGTATAGTGTAGTTAGTAAGTTCCTTGTTGCATAGATCCAAGATTATCGTTTTATCCTGCAAATAGAAAACCTCACATTCATTCCAACGCAGTTAAAACCAAAGCTATTTTGTAGTAAAATATCTTAATAGGTTTTCATTTTACCTAAAAATAATAATAATCTGTATGAATCATGTATCTATAACAATCAATAAAATGAATTCAACACCGTTCAACAATTTAGTTGATGTGGTGGTTATAAGGGCGTTACTTTTGGTTTTACGACGTCGGTCAGTGATTGCAATATGGCTTCATTGCCTTACAAAGTACCTGTATCGAGTTCAGCATTGACTTGTCTTGATTTAAATTCGCGTTTCCTAGTACATTCGGGGACAGAATGTCTTTTATTTGAACTTAATTTTTGATTCATTCGTTGGACAATGAAAACGTAAATGTTTTTTTTAATATAAAACACACTATATTATTCAACCTTTCCTTTTAGGGTTGGGAAATCATCATATAACTCCCCCGCTCTAGGTGGAGTGGATCATAAGATGATCGTTACAGTCAAGTTCTGGCGGGGAGGTAGAATATTCGCTCCGTGTTATATATTGGTGTTCAGCTGCACCCTGCGAGTTTGCGTACCAACTCGAACATATGTGAGAAAGAGCTAGGTAGATGATGATGATAACGGGCCTGTTGGTCTAGTGGTTAGTGGCCCTGACTGCTAAGCCGGAGGTCGTGGGTTCGATTCCCACCCAGGACAAACTTTGTGTGATGAGCATGATTGTTTGTTCTGTGTCTGGGTGTGATTTATCTATAATATGTATGTATTTATAAATTATATAAGTATGTATATCAGTTGTCTGGTTACCATAACACAAGCTCTGCTTAGCTTGGGATCAGATAGCCGTGTGTGAGTGGTCCCAAGATATTTATTTATTTATTATTATTATTTATAACATCATTCATAGGGAGATCCAATATAGTCCCTCGGGGTAGACCAAGTGGTGTTGTGGAGCTACACTACTACTATTGTCACAAATCATTGCCATGAACGTAGCAATACATAAGAACGTAATCTAGAAAATCAAAGAAAAACAGCAAAATCAATAATCATTGACATTGGGTAGGTATTACTAGATGTCAAAATGAACATCGCAATCAAATGCTTTCGATTGTTTTACTAAAGTTGACTATTCGTGAAAAACATTGAAAATAACTCTTTCTACTGTCTCAATGCTGTCTTGTTACTGAATGAGTCTTATCATGCGAGTATTGTTTAACTAATTACAAAGTAAAATGAGCACAGTGAAAAAGAAAAACAGAAAAGCGAAGAAAATTGTGTAAAATGTTAACTACACTTATTATAAAGGATATTGTAATTCTTATTGATTGACCCAAAACTCCAATTTCAATGTCTGACGTAATGTTTGATCTGACATTTCGCTTATTTTTTAATTAGTTATTAACTTTTTAAACTTGATTATGATGAAACAGATTCTTGGCATTATTGACTAGTTTATGGTTCTTCTGAAGACATCAGTTTTATGTGGGCTTATTTGGACCACATTTAAAAAATATTCCGTCTTCGTCAATTGTTTGAAAATGATTATCTTCAAACAATCAACAAAGACAGCACAATGTATTTTTTAACGCGAAACACATTTAAATCTAGTCAAATGTAGAAAACATTTTTTTAAATGTTGACCTTGTGTGAAATTAACCATTTTACAAACGTAAAGCAATGCTATGTGGCACGTTTAAGTTGTTATCTCATGTGCTATGTAGTGTAAAGTTGAATAGCCTGTAATCGGTAAGTACCAGCGAATAAATAAAAAAAAAAACATTATAAATCGGTTCACTGACTTCTTACAATGCGCTGTTAGTACGTCTTTGTTTCTTTTTGTGTTCTGATAATAATGTCCAAAATAATGTCTTATAAAGTTTATGTAAAACTATTAACAAACTTACAACATCATTAATAATCTCAAAAAAAAATTGAACCTAGACTTCACGAGGCATAAATATTTGGTATCCTTTTCAAATTTACGCGCATAATCAATTGAAAATAATTGTTTATCAGTAAATTAAGACATTCAAATTATTTGCATGATAAATCTACCGGAGTAAAATAAATCGAAATCGTTTCAAGGATGACCAAGAGTGTTTGCAAGACATTGAAAAACTAAAAAGATTCAATGTCAAGAATATGTACCAATTCCTAACGTTCATGTTGTAATGAAAACTGCTTGTTACCCGACTTATCAACATTAACCAACACGTACTTCCGCCAATTGTATTCCAGATAGCAATGTTGAATTTAGTCTAGACTCTAGTTTACCTATGTTACTTGGTTTGTTAAACATTACTCTAATGCTTTGCAACGATTTGGAAGTTAAGGAGTTATATAGATAGAGAGATGGATAGAATATTCTTTATTATGTGCAATATACACATTACGAGAACATTCTGTATAGAACTTATAAATGGGGTGACACAATGGGCGGTTTTATCGCTAAAAGCTATCTTTTCAAGACAACTATTGGATAAATTTAAGGGAGGAGAAGGGACAGTACTGTAGGTAGTCTGTATTTATGATAGCAGACTTAACTGGCAGAAAATACCAGTCTCTTGATTACCTGGTTATCAGGTCGTAGAACGGGCCCACTGCTGGAACATTTGAGTAGAGACCGGGGTGGGTAGTACACCGTGTGGGACTAGTATCATATCCACTATCTGATTAGTGAAATCTGACATACCTTACTTCTTAGCGATACTTACTAAAAGGTGTGCAAAACTATTTCATCGGCATGTCTTTGCCCGTTTAACGACCTCATTTTATATCATTATTAGCTCTAATCATTACGACTTTTTTAATAAAAGATATAATTCTTTTATTAAAAAGTTTTTAATTACTGAACCGCTGCTGTCTTCGCGATTACTATGAAATAAGGTTATGGATATATTTCGTCGCGAGTCGCTGACGCCTGTGTAAACTGCATCGCAAATGTCACGGCCGACTTTATCACCGTATTATGAATATTACGATTACCTACTGAATGTTTATTCATTATCATGTTCGAGCTATTATTTTTATTAAATGGTTCATGGTTTTGTGTGTTGAATGCTTTTGACGATTCTAAATTTTTGGGAAGATTTATTTTTGGGTCAGAGTTTGATAACTAGGGTTCTGTAGCTCAAAAGGAAAAACGAAACCCTTATTGGATCACTTTGTAGTCCGTCTGTCTGTCTGTCAAGACGCTTTATCTCGGGTACGCGTGGAGGTATCGAGTTGAAATTAAAACCACATACTCAAGTCTGTAGTCCCTTGAAGCTGGTCAATCCAAAATAGTCTACGCAGTCAATGATATGGATGTTTATGTCGCAAGTTAATACGGAACCCTCGGTGCGCAAGTGTGACTCACTCTTAGCAGGTTTTTTTTATTATGTATATCATGTCTTAACAACGTAGCTCTTTTGTCTATATTAACCTACTAGCTTCCGCTTGCGACTTCATTTCGCGTGGCAAAGTTACTTTGGGCTAACGCTAACTTAAACCCGAGTGATGATCGAAAAAAAAAATCTTTCTCTCCTCTTTTCTTCCCTCTTTCTCCCCCTTTTCTCATTTTTTAGCCTATGTCCGTCTCCAGGGTCCCAACTATCTCTGTACCAAAATCATCAAAATCGGTTTTGCCATTTAGGCGTGAAGACGTAACAAACAAACTCACTTTTGCTTTCATAATAAGTAACGATTCTTAAACCATTCAAACATTTATATATCTTAACGTTCTTTTGGCAAGTTAACAGACACCTTATTCAGGGAATCGTTCTCATTACTGCAATCGATTAGATATGCAAAACTAGTACTTGCTCTGCTCTTAATAATACTAAGACATCATAAGACACAATATTAATTTGTACAGGTGATCTAGTATCCGGCTACTTTAGTGGTAACAATTTTATTCAGACAAAAGACATGCGAAATTCAACTTTATAGTAAAGAATGAAGGGTACAGCCATGTGTATACAGATGTGTGAAATGCAAGCATATGGCTAGTAGTTCTGCAATTACTGAAGAACATATGCTTTAAGGCACGTGCCTGGCAGAACAGGAATGGACATCAAGGGAGCCTTTTTTTATTCCAAAAAGGTTTGCTTATTTCGTCTTACAGGTTTTTTTTTTAAGTTCACAAAGTAATATTTGTACGATGTACTGTGCAAGTAAGTTTAATTGTTGTTACTGCAATGGAAAGATTTGGAAACATAATACTGTCTGTAATAGATAAAGTGGTGTTCGCGATAGAAAATTTACAAATTACTCTAGAGGTAACAAAGCTTACGATAAACATTAAATATTAAAAGTATATTATGTATGGCTTCAGTCATAATATAGCCATTTACCAAGCTCATTTTTGGAGTTCACTGATATAAATACATTAAAAAAACCGGCCAAGTGCGAAAACAGCTCGCGTACTAAGGGTTCCGTACGATTATCTATAAAAATGACAACAAAAGAACACGTTTATGTATGGGAGCCATTCTAGTAGTATTTGTTGTTATAGTGACAACAGAATTACATCTGTGAGAAAGCAACTGTTTAACTATCACGGGTCATGAAATACAGCCTGATGTTAGATGGGCAGACGGAATGACGGATTGATGGACGGACAGCGGAGTCTTAGTAATAGGGAGTCGTTTTACCCTTTGGATACGGAACCCCTTTTTTTTTGGTCTGGGAAATCATCAAATAACTTCCCCCGCTCTGGGCGGAGCGGGGTGGAGTGTCAGACTTGTACAGACTAAAACCCACCCATGTTCCTTCTATTGCCCTTTACGTTCCGGGGCCGCGGTATCTCTTTCGAACAACCCGCAACCCCGGCAGGATGTGTCCCTGGCAGGCCCCTCTGCTTTGCTGACATCTCTTTGAGGCGCGCGGGAAACACTAACGCGCCGTCGATTTGGAACCCTAAAAGCAATATCAAAACACTGTTACTAAAAAAATGCTTTTTTTTGTAACAGTGTTTTAGTGTTAGTCTGTCACTAAATATTTATGGAATAAAGTGACATAAAGTTTCATAATACTGTATTTTAAATTGTATAAATAGAGATTCTAGAGACCCAAGCTATGCTGGAGGCTCTTATGAAGCTACACGGTGTTAGATTCTACAGCCTCCAGCATAGTTCGTGGGTCATTAAAAAAATAATCAGCCGTTACATCCATTTTGACTGTGCAGTTTTGGAGAAAACAGGATATTTAATTTTATAATATCAAAGCTAGGGTCTCGAATCATGTGCTATTCTGAATGTAACAGTACAAAAAAAAGTTACACAGTTGTTTTGTCACAGTAAATGTTCTAATTTACACAGCACTTGTTAAGTTATCTTTGAATCTAAGTTATAATGAATCTAACTGCATATTAAAAATAAAATTGGGTTTTACTTCGATAAAAACAATGAGAAATGTAATGAAGAAAAGTCATTTGAATTAACCTTTACGCCGATAAAAAGTATAACATTTTTAATTGCAATTTATACCTAAATGCATTAAATATGATCATAAAATCCTGTTTATGTTTATAGTAACACTAGAAAAAAAATAGGTACTAATTAACTGATCAATCATAATGATCTCTCCTTTTATTTAGACGGATGGGAAATCATCAAATAAGTTCCATTTCTCTGGGCGAAGCGGGGGAGGGGGGGGAGTGTCAAACTTTTACGGACTAAAAGCCACCCATGTTCCTTCTTTTGCCCTTTATGTTCCAGGGCCGCAGTATCTGATTCGAATAACTCGCAACGCCGGCATTGATATATCCTTACTAATCCTTACTTACAATCATAGAATCGCCAGAATATCAGCTGTCTTTTGGTTTAAACTTCAAATGCCTAATTCAATCATCTTATGAATGGACATTAGTAACTTTTCATAATGATTTTAAAAATGATACAATAATAATAAAGACGTCAGACGAAGCCGTGGTTAAAATTAAGTTGCATAATAGTGATTTTAGTCTTAGTCCCGCTGTCTTCTTATTTCTTACGTCTCTAAGGGACCATGAAACTAAACAATTTATGGCCATGAATTTGGGAGAATCATAACTTTTTTAGTTATGTGTAATACTAGCTGGCGCCCGCGGCTTCGCACACGTGATATAAAAAAGTATCCTATGTGTTATTACATACCTTAATCTACCTCTGTGCCATATTTCATCAAAATCCGTTTAGCCGTTTGACGTGAAAGAGTAACAAACATATGGAAGTTTGTTACTCTTTCACGTCAAACGGCGGGATGGATGTATGGACATCCATCCATCCATCCTCACAAACATTCTCATTTATAATTTTAGTAGATTTAATATTTAACTAGCTGCACCCCGCGATATTATACATATGAACCTTCCTCTAGAATCAATCTATTTATTGCTGTATTAAAATCCGTTGAGTAGTTTAAAAAGTCTAAGCGAACAAGCTAGTCTAAGCGACTTCATTTTATACTGTGTAATAAAGATGTTGATCAGATGAAGCTCCTATAGGAAGTATTTTTTTTTGGTTTTTCAGTTCAATTGGTCCAATAGATTATACGGGAGGTTTTGCGTGTATGTACAGACGCCAGCAGGTCAAGCTACCCGAAACTGTCAATTTTTCCCAATGAAACTTGAACCTAATACTTTAGAAATAAAGTCGAAAATCTATCAATGAAATCTGACAGATTGTAGTAGCTTGATGTGCAGGCGTCTGTACCTTGTATAAGTCTTATTCTCAGTATTCTGCCCCTCCTACATCTTTCACTCAATACATCTATCTTAATAATCCTTGATTTTCTTACTCAACACGCAAAGAGTTTTTTGAACTATCTTCTCCATACATTTCTGTCTTCCCCACCCCATTTTTTTTTCAAAATCAGTCAACTCAATGCACAGTGCTGCCACCTGTGTCCTACACCTGTAATTCCAAGTTGTATTTGAATTTCTAATCACTAGTTCGTATTTATTTTAATGGGAGCTAATTGATCGCCATTAGATAATTAGATATCGTAAGACTGTTGGTAGTAAAATTGTTTACGTTTTTCTCTATCGACACCTTGCTCAGTTATGGAGATGTTATGGGTGTTGTTCATGGTATTTGGGTTTGGTTAAGTTTTTCTGTCCATTGCTGTGTTGGTATATTTTAACATGGAGGTTTTGGAAGTGAATGCGGCGATGTAAGACGATGTATGGCCAATATTGGTCTTTGACTGCAAAGTTCAAGATAATAGGTAGGAATCACGTTGTTTTACGCTTTAAATTTGAAGTGTTTTTACTGTGTAAATGGTAATTAGCCATATACATAATAAACTTAATAATTTTGTCCTTGGAAAATATCATCGAAAACAAAAATGATACAACCAATATTGATGAAAAACACATGAAAATATACCTAATCCATTTTCTATTTATCTATCGCTAGCTCTATATAATTACTAAACATGATATAATAATAAAAGATAGCCTGTAATAGCAATAGCCATTAGAATGACATAAGAAAACGTTATCGTTTTTCCTAATACGCCACGTGGTTGCGTCACGGATACACAGACCTTCTATGCGTTGCTGGGTTCCTGGTACTTTGATCGCTTGTTAAGTCGACTTTAATCCGGGTTTAAATGTTTAGGATTTAACTTTACTTCGGCTTGGGTAACTTATTGAGATGTTTTAACCTTTAATGAATGTTGGTATTATTATGGTTTTCATAAAATGAGGGATTTTCTGTCTGTCTATTTCTCTTCCAACTTTTGCCTGCGACTTCATCGACTATCTAGGGTGAAAGGAAGTATATTTCCTTCCCATTCAGTACCAGGGTAATTTTCTGTCAAATGATAGTTCAGTGGTTTAGGCATCAAAAAGGTTACATACACCGACAGAAATATTTAGTTTTCATTATAATATTAGTAAGGATTCTATTTACACATCTGGAGGCAACATTTAACGGATGGTATGATAAGACATATAGAAAGAATAGCTCAGAAGAATTGAGAGGGTATTACAAAAATATAAATGACTAGCTAGCGCCTGCGGCTTCACCCGCGTGATGATAAAAAAAAAGTATCCTATGTGCTATTCTAGACTATAATCTAACTCTGTGCCAAATTTCATCAAGATTCGTTCAGCCGTTTTGACGTGAAAGAGTAACAAACATCCATACATCCATCCTTATAAACATTCGCATTTATAAAAATAGTAGGATTAGTAGGATGAGACAAGACCCTTCTAGATCGCGAGTACGTTACACCGAAGTAAGTCGTCGGACGATAGTCTGTCTGTACAACGTCGTCGACCGGATGATCCGCCTCAATTTGACCTGGGAAGACAAATCTGGCAGCACACCGAGAGAGATGGCTGATAGAGCAAAACTTTGACCCAGTGGTAGCCATGGTTTGCCCAAAGAAATCAGAGCCGTCCTAGAACTCGTTGGGTTGATGAAATCGCGGGAAAAACGTGGATCAGACACGCACAGAACAGGAAAGTGTGGCAAAAGAAAGCCGCGGTTAAAACGGTGAAATAAAACGCGGCCGCAAGGGTTCCGTACAAGCTTACGTCATAAACGGCCATATCTTTTGACTACGCAATCTTAGAGGGTTGATTTTTTCACAGCACAAAGGCACCACAGACTTGGTCCTTGGAAAATTGGACCTATATGGTTTTAATTCGACTCAATAAGGGTCCTGACAGACAGACGGACAACAAAGTGATCCGAGGATCCCGTGAGGGTTCCGCGGAGCACCGCCGTGCTCTCGCGAAGGCGATCGGCGGCGGCGATCTCTCGCGGCCGGCCCTGGTTCAGTCCATGGTCCGGGGCGAGAGGGAATGGGAAGCGGTCACCTCCTTCTGCAAAGCAGTAATGCTAGCAAAGGAGGTGGCCGGGCGTTTGAGGGAGAGAACATCAAGCCAACTCAGCCGCCGCGGGAGACGCCCCGCGCCCCAGCCACCGTAGATACGGGCCTGTGGACGGTGAGCAATGGGTAGCTCACCGTCCGGCCGTCTATTGACGACAAGCCGTGTCGACGGCGCGTTCGTGTTTCACGCGCGCCTCAAAGATATGTCAGCAAAGCAGAAGGGCTTGCCAGAGCCTCCGCCTGCCGGGGTTGCGGGTTGTTCGAAAGAGATACCGCGGCCCCGGAACGTAAAAGGCAATAGAAGGAACATGGGTGGGTTTTAGCCAGTAAACGTCTGACATGCTTCCCCGCTCTGGGTGGAGCTAGAAGCGTGAAGTTATTTGATGATTTCCCACCGGAAAAAAAAGGGTTCCGTTTTTTTCTTTTGAGATACCCTAACAGCAAATAATATGCGTAATGAATACTTGTTAAATTCCTCAAAAAATATAAGTGTAGCCATATTTGTTTCTACTCCCACCTTAAATAGATTAAAACATAATAATAGACATCTTATTAAAACTTAAACATTATGTAAATGTACATTAATATGGCATTTGCAGCTTGTATGTCCATGTTGATAGTCATTGCCTAGATCTAGATGCGATCTAGATACCCTAGGTATTATATTCTGAATTCTGAAACACCTTGTCTCGAAGAACGCGTTCATTGTTATTTTAGAGCCACCTTCACATACAAATACAAAATAGTTAGAGCTTCCCTTTTTTTGCGGACTGGAAATCCTCAAATAACTTCCCCCACTCTGGGGGAATGCCAGACTTTTACTGACTGAAACCCACCCATTTGCCTTATTTTGCCCTTTATGTTCCGGGGCCGCGGTATCCCTTTCAAACAACCTGCAATCCCGGCCGGCGGTAGACCTGGCAGGCCCCTCTGCTTTTAGAACTTCCCTTAAATAAGTAATGCGTGTGTTGGGTAGCCTTGCTCTTCCATAGCAAAGCAAAGCAATTCAAATTTAGAGAACTAGATATAAATAAAAAACAATAGGTAATTATATAGGTACAAAAGTGTCCATGGAAAACATGGCAAGATGGTGTCAATAACTTATTTTGCTATTTATTTTAGAAAATTCCTCCTATTTATTTATTTATATTTCCAGTTTGTTAGTAAAAAAATTCTTAGCCTATGTTAGTACTTAATAGTAAAGAGCGATCTGGTTCTATGTCACATATTTGGGAATTTATTGACGAAACGTGGATGTTCTGGGTACACCTCTACCGAATCCTTCAAGGGAACAAACTTGGTCTTGAGCAGAGCTCTAATCCCAGACGACTCTCTATGAAACTTGACGCTGCGACAGCGCTACGCTCGACAATGTAATGTGTGGTTGTCTGGAAGATATCGCTATTAGCTTGACCGCCATTGTAACCATAGACTTAGCTTTTTTTTTGTAAAACAGTTTTATTTCAATTTTGGTGAGCAATTAAGTATATTCTACTAGCTTTCGCCCGCGGCTTCGCTCGCGTTAAATTCGGTATAACACACCAAGCAGACCTGCAGTTTTTGCTCTTGCGCCTGATTGATTTGTAATAGCAACGCTAAGTTTTCCCTTTTCTTCCCTCGTTCTCCCTCATATCCCACTTTTTTAAAATAAAAATTAGCCTAAGTCCGTCTCCTGGTTCCCAACTATCTCTGTACCAAAATTCATCAAAATCGGTTTAGCCATTAAAGCGTGAAGAGGTAACAAACAAACAAACAAATAAACAAACAAACAAACAAACTCACTTTCGCTTTTATAATATTAGTAAGGATATTAGTAAGGATAGTAAGGATTCTATTCTAATGTACTCTTTACTTATAGAATACCACGGCTGGTGTGTTACGTTTTTGTTTCACTAACTGAAATCATACACATAAACAAAAATTTAAGCACTGCAACACGATTATTTTATTTCACCTTTTTTTACTTCCGAATGCATTTAATAAATCATTTTTAACGGCTGCCCACGATCTTTTTAATTTTTCGCGTGAACCGTAGACAAGATGTTTATCTGCGTAGGATGAGTTCAAAAACTCTATGATAAACGATTCACGTGTAGCAGATGATACTGTTTGGTGAAAAAAATGGTTTACGAACGAAACGTGATGTTGCATTGATAAAAAACAAAATTAATATTTTTTATGAGATTCTGGGTTTGCGAGACCAAAATATAACATTGTTTTAAATACGTGAGTAATTTCAGCTTATTGCCACTTTTTACCAATAGAGTAATTGTAGATTTTGATGCAAGTGGGGAAACATTGTCATTGCATCCGAGGCGAAGTTTACGCCTCAGCCGCAGGCGAGGGTAGAGGGAATGGAACCGAGAACTGCATTGGCAAAAGCCCACGTGAATCAAACGCAGTCACTTACGAAGAACGTATTAAAATACTTATCGTTTTGTTCATAAATTTATTTTTTTAAATTTTCATTTAACATGAAGGCCTTACATACAAACATGCGCCTGTTTGGCAAAAAAAAAACTAAAAAATTACCTCCAACTTTAGAGAATATAGCAGTTGTTTATCGTTATCTGTGGCAAAAACAGGAAAAACATAAAGCTGTTGTTGCGATAAATGAAAAAACACGCGTATTGAAAAAATATAAACTACACATAATTGTCATTTCTAAATAGAAACGCAGTTTAGTGCTCGTTCATTAATTGGGTGAACCCCTCAGCGCTCCTCTAATTTTACGTGAGTATATTCGAAATGTGTATTTGAATGTGAACACGTAATATCACGGAGCGATCCAATAACCCGAGTCATCGACCTAACGAAATTGCAGGTTAAAAGTTCTCATTTCAGAAAGTAGGTACTTAGATTTACAGTTTTACACCTTCTCATATAGTTTTTTTTTCTTTTCTTAATCTTGTATAGATCCTTTTTACCAATACGTTGTGAATGAGTGGACATGGTTGGCCTTGTAGATTCATAGACGCTTGTTAACTTTTGTTGGTATGATTTTATTTTACGTTTGTAAAGTAAGCATGACTTATTGTCGGGCCTACTCTGTCCTCTCATACTTAAGTACTAACGTTGTAACAACAACATTATAAAACCAAATGAGTTTAAAAGAGTAACCATGAAGTTTTTTTTTCTTTTTGGGGTGGGAAATCATCAAATAACTTCCCCCTCTGGGCGGGGCGGGGTGGCGTGTCAGGCTTTTACTGACTAACTAACTAAACTAACTAAACCCACCCATGTTCCTTCTATTGCCCTTTACGTTCCGGGGCCGCGGTATCTCTTTCGAACAACCCACAATCCCGGCACCATGAAGTTTCTTGCCGGTTTTTCTCCATAGGAAACGACCAATCCGAACCGTGCACCTTTTCTCGACGTTTTATAAGTGCCCATGCCTATGTGAAATAAAAATATTTTGATTTTGTCAAATATTTATGTAACGGTTTCTGTTAACAGATGTAACCTCAGTTACATCTTTTATGCAAATGAAACTTTTCTTCATTACAAAATCGCCTCTTGATTTGCCACTCTCTTATCAATCTGTAAATATTGACAATGTCGTTAAAGTGTTCATAGTTTTGCTTGTAAACATTTATTTAAAGTGGCCACTGTTTCTAGAAATGCTTTTTTTCTTTTGTTCGATTCTTTCCGGCTCTAGTAGCCTACCTAATTATTGTATGACAGTACATGTGTAATGAAATTTTATATTTGCTGTTGTAGTTGATAGTTGCTGGTCTGCTTCGTAGGCCTTTTTTTTTTTTTTTTTTCGGGTGGGAAATCATCTAATGACTTCCCCCGCTCTGGGCGGAGCGGGGGGGCATGTCAGACTTGTACTGACTAAAACCCACCCATGTTCCTTCTATTGCCCTTTACGTTCCGAGGCCGCGGTATCTCTTTCGAACAACCCGCAACCCCGGCAGGCGGAGGCTCTGGCAAGCCCCTCTGCTTTGCTGACTCTCTTTGAGGCGCGCGTGAAACACGAACACGCCGTCGACACGGCCTGTCGTCAATCGACGGACGGACGGTGAACTACCCATTGCTCACCGCCCACAGGCCCGCATCTACGGTGGCCGGATTGCCGGAAGTCGTCTCGCGGCGCCCGGCGCCCTGTGCGTCTCCCGCGGCGGCTGGGTTGGGCAAATGTTCTCTCCCTCAAACGCCCGGCCACCTCCTTTGCTAGCATTACTGCTTCGCAGAAGGTGGTGACCGCTTCCCATTCCCTCTCGCTCCGGACTATGGCCTGAACCAGGGCCGGACGCGAGAGATCGCCGCCGCCGATCGCCTCTACGAGGGCACGGCGGTGCTCCGCCCACGCTGGGCAGATCGCCACTGTGTGCTCCACCGTGTCCTCAGGGCGATCGTCACAATGGTGACACCCGGGCGCTTCCTCCCGCCCGATGATGTGCAGGAACCTCCCGAAACTTCCGTGTCCGGCGAGGACCTGCGTCAGGCGGTAGGTGAGGACGCCATGACGCCTCTCCAGCCACTCAAACTCAAACTCAAAGCATTTATTTCAATTAGACCATTACAGGCACTTTTGAATGTCATAAAAACAAGAACAAAAAAAATGATGCTGCTACAATCCCGGTCACAAGGCATAATAACTTGTGAAAGTACTGTAGTTGCCCATTCCAAAGCGTTGATCTCTATGGAGAAGAATGGGCAAGAAACTCCATGGACACTCTTTTAAATTATAATATTTTTACAAAATCGTATTTACATCATTCGTGTTGAGATTATACAAATATGTGAGAACGATGTAGAAAGACGTGCACAGTAAGAGCGTCCAGAGTAAATAAAAAGCAAAATTCAATTTAAAATTTAAATAAGTTAAAAAAATGACCGTGGTAGTTAAAAAATGACCAGTCCCAACTGACAGCGCCCGTTCACGAACATGACGTATGGATCAGCCCCATTCAGCCCGACCATTTTGAAGGGAGCTAAATGACCCGACACACCCGCCACTATCAGCGAGACATTTAACTGAGCATGACACTATTAACCACCAGGGCTTCGTCAAGTCAATGATAATACATAGCACTCACATATGGGCTTAATAATTATACAATACTAGAGAATTGATTCTATACATTGCAAAGATAGTCTTACAATCTTCTGCAGCTTCCACTATAGCTTCGGATACTTATCAATGAGTTTACCCCTATGCTTGAGGAGCAGGACCAGCATTGAGCCAAGCATTTTTATCATCAACTCACTCCTCAAAGAGGGGACTTACCGCCACTATTGTGGCGTGCCCTGGCTTCGTAGGCCTTGGATCTTGTATAAGTAGCACGTAGAACTTTTGACACTCGAATGACGTTGGCAACTAGTTGTTTTTTTTAAAAAACAAGATGGCGGCGCTTTTTATGATTTTGATGACACGCCAACAGATCATTGTTAAGCTAAAGAAATACATTGATTAGGTAGTAGAAGAGTTTCCAGCAATTGCACTTAATGTACTTGTAGCCGGATACCCTAAAACTTATCAACCACATAATCGTTCCGTTAACCACATAAGCAGTTACATAACGTCATATTCTTCAGTGTTAGAGGAAGCAACAACCTTATTAGAATACAAGATGCATTTCTCACGCGCCCCCATACACGTGAGAGTAGTCGCAAAAACCACCGCCATCTTTGACACGGAAACGTTTATGATTACGAAACGCATTTAGGGTTGCGTATGCGCAGGAGAAAATTCTGAAGGAGAAGACAAGTGGCAAAGTTTTAAGTATGAATTTAGATTGCTATGATAGTAGGAGAAGATTAAAGATATGATAAGTGGACTATTTATGTGAGAGAACATTGTAGAGATAAGATTTATTTATATATCAATAAGGTCTACTGTAGCTCGTGGGTTTCCTCGCAAGCGCCGCCTCGTTGACTGGCGCTTCTCGCATGCAGCAGGTTCCTGCAGCCTTCACCAGGTCCAGGCGTTCATTTATCAGCATTATCTTCTTGCCTTTTTGTGGTCGGTGCAACACGTTTTTCTATCTATCGATCCTCAATCGTCACCACCTTCATAATTGTGCTTCACACAACGTATCCATCTTTTCTTCGGTCTTCCTCTTCAGAAGAATGATGAATGATGGAGAACCATTCATCATCATCATCATCATTTTCCTGCCCTTGACCTATTCTATTTGTGGTCGGCGCAACACGTTTCTTCTTTCATTCTCCCCTGACAGATGTCACGGCATCATTCACCCCTTTCTCCTTCATATCATTCCTTACACAATCCATTCTTTTTTTCTTTAGCCTTCCTCTCCCTCTCCATTCATCAATATGCGCTTCGTCCCTCCTCATAATATGTCCATACCAAGACAAACGACTCCCTCTCAATTTTTCTGTAACATACGCAACATTCAAATTTCCTCTAATATATTCATTGCTTACTTTATCCATTCTTGTTACTCCACACATCTCAACTACATGCAATCGTTTTTCATCCTCTCAATCTAATAATGTTTAAATTAATTTCGCGATTAGGCCCGACCCTGTATTCGGAAGTGCTTATTTACCAAACATCGGCCTTTGTGTACTGCACCATAGTAACACGTTGTGTAACGTAATGCAATTTGCTGCTAAGCCCTTGATTGGAGCGAATTCGGTAATGCATGATGCATTACAATATTATGTCGACGACTCGAACGCGGCGTATTATCGTAGATGACTGTACATTGACGGTTGAGAAACTGTTTTTCCTGAATCTATGATGCGGTTTAGAAATTGATTTAAGATGACTATAGAGAATACTTTTTGATATGGTGTTAGTTTCGTCTTCCTGTAATCTATCTAAAGGTTGTCTTGAAAAGATCGCTTTTAGCGATAAGACCGCCCGTTGTGTCAACTTATGTGAAATGTTTTCAGTAATAATTTTATTTGTATGGAAACTAAATAAAGAAAATTTTATTCTTTATTAAAGTTACGGAATCCATGTTATGACATGTTTCGGACTTATCCCAATTATTTTTTTTCCAACGCCAAATGCGTTCAGAAACCAAATGGTCCGACCACATTTCACACCCGGAAACACATCTAAACTTTTTTGCCGCGAACCTTCTTTGAGTTTAATTTTAAAAATCGAATGTCACCATATTTTTAAAGATAAGACGTCGAAACGATCAGGTATTCTGAATTTAAATGGTAATTTTTGGTGCTTGCAGATACACAATACTAGTTTTAGGTTATTTTTGTACAACTTTACATATTGTTTCAACAAACATGGTTTATTAATACAGACTATTAATAATCATAGCATCAAAGGCTAATGAATTTAGCATTACATCATTCATTCAAATTAAGGCCCGATAATAATAAAGAAAAATGTACAAGTCATAAAATGTACTTAGAGCATGTTAGGTTCAGGACTTATAACGATTAAACACGCAATTAGCATGTAGCTTTTAAAAAGAATGATACAGCTTGACAATAGAATATAAACAATTCAAATAGATTATTATTAATCTGCTTGAAGATAAAGAGATCTATATCAACTGTCAACTTTGACCGGTATAATTATGACAGTTCATTTATCAAGATGGCGCCTTAAGTTTATGGTCAACGTGTGAGGTGGCGCTACCTGTCATCGTGGGCTGGGTTCCGGACCTTTTGAACCTATCAATGAATGAAGAGGTATCCAAGTTGATCGTAGTATAGGATCATTTAAAACAAGGCAAATACATTTTTGGACGCAGCTATTTCGGGTTGAATGAACGTGTCACATTTAATTACAGAGGATTTAATAAAGTTACCCTTTAACAAAAAAACAAATATACGTACTTACAAAAGACGAGGCAACGCTATCAAATTGTACTTGCAATAACCACCCGTGCTGAAAGATGCACTTACGTGTCAAATTTGGCAAATAAGTAATTTTGCTATATTTTTGGCTTCAATGAGGCTTGGTGTCGCATTTTTCTACGAAATCTCTCCCTCCATTAATTTTGTAGCCTTTCTTCAGTGTAACATCTTGAATATCTTTGTTTGTTTATTTAGTGACAAACAAACATCCTAAAAGTAATAATGTTATTAGAATCAGTCACATTCACTGTTGTTTTATAGTAATAATATTAAAATGGAGTTTCTAAGTTTTAGTTAGCTTCATAAACACGTCTTCAAGATCATTTTAAGGATCGGATTCTGTAAATAATGTGTTTCAATCTAATATGGGAATTGAAATAAAAATCTTAGAGTGTGGTTCCTCTATAAATTGTAGACGTCAACGGAGAGTAATTTTATGGTGTTTATTTAATACCGTGGTCATTAACCTGTCCTCGGCCATGTGATATAACCTTTTTGAGAATTCGACAAAGTTAATTGAACATGTCAATAAATATAAATCATAAAGCATTATAGACTTTCAGAGCGTCATCTGGCTTAAACTAGTAAGCTAACGATTCCAAAGCGTTTTGATAACTAGGTACAGGATTTGATGTGCAGGGTTGGCTTACAATTTTGATAGCTTTTTTATTCTCGCATTTCTGTTTGAATTTCCGGATCTCAGTTATCTAGCCAGTAACATTGCTGCCAAAAAATATGCCATTTATTTCGATATCTGTCTTTATTCTAATTCGAAAAGATCTACCCCATTATGGCATTATCTTAGTGACTCAAAGTTACTACAGAGTAAGGATCTTTATTTCTCAATAGATTTTAACGACTGGCGCCAATAATAATAGTTATTATGCTAGTTACTCTCCCGCGAATCGTAAAAGTCGGTCATACTTCAGTTTCATTTGCATACCTATCGTGAGAAAAGGAGTCATATGAGCCTTTAAATACTGCTATTTTATCTAGCACCGACTCTCCGTAGAAGTTCTGAAGCTCATCACCTCTGTTATGTGTTTTATGAAGAATGAGTTACGTGAATGAAGAGAAAAAAAATCAGTCAATAATATACAATAATCTTTTCATAATTGAATGGTACTGACAAGGGGGCTCCGTTAGTGCACATATTTGTGAAATTTATTCAAAAACAAGATGGAGGCGTAAGTTCTCACGTGCATAAGATCCTTGTACAACTATACAGCCTTTTTGGACTGTCAGTGCAAAACAACAGTAGGTAGCAGTCACGTGAAATGCAACGGAAATTCGTAAACGGTACTTACGAGAAAAGTCATAATATTTATGTGAAAATGACCGGTGTTGTTTCATAATGTGTAACATTATGTGATAACCAATCGATTAGGGGAAAATGCAGTTAAATTGCCGTCACCTAACTTGGAAGGCAATGAGTATGAAACAAAACTTCTACTTGCATAGATTATGTCATTTTTCTCGTTTGCTAATCCGTTAATAATTGTATTAATTGCACAAATTATAGCAATTTGTCTTCTACTACTGTCCATTTTTATTTTAGATCGTATTACACTACATTATCATACCCAATGACATTTTATCTTAAATTATGTTCATTAGGTCCTTAATCCAAACACACTAGGCTCACATAATACCTAGATGACTATTTATTGTTAATTCACAAACTTTTATTTCCAAAAAAACATCAAAACCGTTGACTTGACAACAAAGTTTTGATACACACACAAAAATATGTCGAGACGCGTGTCCTTTAATTTAAAACCTTATCCTTCTTAGAATTATAGTCCTCATTCCCGAGAGGAATGACTCTATAACTAGATGTTATCAACACGGAGGCCGGCAGGATGGTCAGTCGTCCGGCGAGTAAGTAATGTCCGAGCCGTCCTGTACAGAGAGTACATACAAGTTGGGCAATTTAAACATGGAAGTACTTATGAACTGCCCTGACTACTCCGCAGGTTTAGGGGAGCAATGACCTATATCCTAGCCGCACTGCGCACACGCTATAACGATTCAACTACACGAACACCCAACAACTATACTAAACTCTATTTTTTGTGTATTAGAATCGAGTTCTAATCATAGATTTCAGGATGTGTATCCGAATTTGAAAAGTCATACGTCAGATTTGGCGGCAATTCTAAAGTGATTCGTATTGGAAAGTGGATAGTTTGGAATTCGAAAATCGTTAGCGTCATTTATAGTCTGTTTAGACGCCATGAAGGACTGTGAAGTTTATGTTTTTTAAGAATTTATACTGAGTCGACCGGTGGTGCTCTTGCCTCGGTTATTTTTAACCAATCCAAAAGTTTATTACATGTGCTTACGCAATTAATAGGAGTTTTTATTGGACCGGTAAAGGACTAAAAGCGTTTGATCGAGCTAGAGATGCATTCAATGGTATTATTTCGGGAACATTTAAACGCAGTGCGCTCGTTTAATGAATGTTCGTACAGAGTTGTATGCGCTTCTCATCAACTTATTTGTTGATTTTGGTCCTAGATGGTACTTTAAAGGCTTTCAGAGCAATTGTCACGTCTAGAAAGGACTTGAGACAATTTTTTTTAAACTTGGATTGTTTGCTTTTTGTGTGAGTAGATCTTAGTTACTGAAATACAGATCTCATCAAGCTGTTGTCAACCATTATACATCTCGATATTTCATAACTTTTAGAGATTAAGATAAAAAATAAGATAAGATTAGGACTGACCTAGTTTGGCCTTTTTTCATATTCTTTTTGTCGAGGGCTGACGGGCTACGTTACGAATCCGTGTATGAAACCATATAATAATGTGACATCTCATCATGCAATGGGATTGAATGATAATTAATTATCGCCATAAGGGAAGAAACCTGAGTATAAAGTCAATTAGTTTAAATTTCCCAGTGACATTTTGAAGCTAATTGCTTCTTATGGGCACGTTCCTATAAATTCGATAAAGTATTTGTGGTATGGAACCTCAGTGCGCCAGTCCGACTCGCAATTTACCGATTTTTGTCTAGACGTTCAGAAATAAGCACTTATGCCAAATTCATTTGCATGCTTTTGTCAGGTACAATCCTTGTGACAATAAATTGACTCCACTTGCAATAGCCACGGACACCTGTCCCCCTTTAATTGCCGATCTTATTTCACTAATTAAGCAGTTGGTTTTATTCGAAACTAGATTTTGCAATTATTATTTTTTTGACCTTTTATAATTCTAAGATAATGCCGGTCGTAAAACTGTGAACATACCTGCCTATGTATTTATGTAAAAAAAACGTTGAAAACCAGTAGGTATTTGATAGAAATAAAACTGTTGTCATTGTTTTTAAAAATGAGCAGCCAGTTAGTCGGTTATAAGAACAAAACTTTACAATTGTTTTTTCAGTGATCATGATCAATCTTAAAGATAATAATAGTAAAATAAACTTTATAATAACTGAAATTAAGCACAGGTTTGTTTCTCTATGTACAGATAAAGAGACAAAAATATTGTGGGGTCAGCTATCAGTTTCATTTCAGAACCTCACACGACACTCCTTGGTAACTGGTTGCCATACTTTCGGTCTTCTGACTACTCGTTAAGCCTGTCAAAGATCATTAAATTACAGACAATATTAACGACTTAACGTCAAAGCAGTCTTAACTTCAGAACATTTTGAGAAACTAATTTGCACCTGTACTTACATCGACCCATATTCGAGAAATACGTTGTCATTTGTACTCAAGATAGCGACGTATATCCATTTGCTAAAGTACTAGTAATGTAGTAATTTAAGGCAGTAATTTTAATCAATTAAACCAAAAACGTATAATCATTTACTTTCCCGCGCATTCTCACCTGAAAACGATATGTCACTTTAATAGTAGTCTATGGTTCACTTCTACATTTGCCTTTGCTAATTGACATTCGCCATCTTTTTTCTTTTTCAATTTTGTTCATTTGTAACACCATTTATACTGGCGAATATAGCAAGTATTTTAAATGTAAATGAACTGCAAGTTTTGTAAAATTAATTTCACGTTGTGAATATTTAGGTTTTAACGAATAACTGCTTACAGCTTCTGTGTTATATTTTTTGCAATAACCGATATTTGATAATTTAATGTATTAATATATATTTGCATAGTGTACCTAGTTTTAAAACACAGTTTTTACACCATGAGTAACACGATATCTTTTTGTAAAACAGGTTGTCAGACTTGCGGGCCACTGACCACTTGTAACGACTGTAAGAGATCTATATAATACTAGCTTTCGCCCGCGGCTTCGCTCGCGTTAAATTCGGTACAACACACCAAGTAGACCTGCAGTTTTTGCTCTTGCGCCTGATGGATTTGTAATAGCAACGCTAAGATTTCCCTTTTCTTCCCTCGTTCTCCCTTATATCCCACTTTTTTAAAATAAAAATTAGCCTATGCCCGTCTCCTGGTTCCCAACTATCTCTGTACCAAAATTCATCCAAATCGGTTTAGCCATTAAAGCGTGAAGAGGTAACAAACAAACAAACAAACTCTCTTTCGCTTTTATAATATTAGTAAGGATGACAACGACCAACGGCTGAACACGCTTTCCGAGGCACGGAGGAAGTACGGTATGCAATGAGTATTCACCAATCCACGGACCAACCTAGGCAAACGCGGCTTTACTAAAAGATCGATTCGAATAGTCAGGCAGTAAGATAAAGATGCCTGTGTCTCTCTGTACAGAGACCAAACGAACCCAAAGGAAAAAATGACTACTCTAAAGATAAAAAAGAAACAAAAGTATCGTTTAAAATATCTTTATCTTACATAACTAGACGTCTTTTAAAGTGCAGGTGGAACGCTAATTTTAGTAACTATCGTCTTGTCTTGTGCACATTGTATCAGTCTATCTGCATCGTGAATAAATAATTGCTATCATCTTTGTTCAATTAATAATTATTTAAATGTTTACGCGTGCATTCGGTTTAGTACGAAAAGTCGTAGGTATTTTTGAATTTTCTTTTTTTACCATCTTGTTGATTGTAATGATTGATGAAATTTAACTGTCAAGTATTTAAGACTGATTTTATAATGTATAGGAATATTGTTTCGCAAACTTTTTTGTGGCTAATGGAAATAATTGTAATTCTATACCAAGATGTCAATATAAACAGGGTTAACGTACAATATTTGGTATAGCTGATCGTTATTTAAGTACTTTTTTAACTCAAATATCTTCTCCCGCCCTTTATCTTCAGGAGCCGCGGTATCTCATTCGAATAAACAGCAACCCTGGCAGGCAGTGGCCCTGGCAGGCCCCTCTGCTTTGCTGATATCTCTTTGAGGCGCGCGTGGAACACTAACGCGCCGGCGACACGTCATGTCGTCACTGGACGGACGGACTGTGAGCTGACCCATTGCTCACCGTCCACAGACCATCTTTAAGTTTCTGACATCATCTTTTAACCCGGAAGTAGAAAATCCAAAAGATACTTTAATCAGTATGATGGGCACTATACTGCGAACAATTTTGGCCCTTATGTCATGTACGACGATACCAGATAGGTATTAGGTACATACTACAGGTACTGTACTTTTCTGGTTGGTCTAGGCTCAGACGGAACATGGGGTCACGCCGTGGGTTCAATGCCCAAATGACAAATTGTAAATGGCAAATTGTTATTGGGTTTTACTTTTAAGATTATTTTTGTAGCTGCCACGGAGTCTGGGTTTTAGCCCGTTTGATAGCAATAGGCCCTCATATTACATGTGTCTTATGATGGCAAGTACCTACCTATTATGAAAAAAATATTCATCAACATCCCTACCAGTTTCTTCCAGATTATCAATAAATCTTTTCGTTTACTAATTGAGAAAACACCTTACAAACTTTAAGACAGTTTCACAATCCACGACTTTTAAGTCGTACTGTCGCACTTTTGTCGCAGTCCTAAAGTAAACGGTTTATTTAATATTTTGATTGTTTAATTAAAATTGTGTTCACAATCGTGACTATTACATTACTAGTACAATAACCGACTTATGAATTCATTATTTCTACGGTATAATAGATTTTAATAATACTAACATACCAAGAGTTACAACATTATCAAGTATAATCACTTTAGAGATAAGACCCGATATAAGTGTGATTTATAATTATGGAATGCCTTTTCTTAGTGTTAATTTTTGTACTTATCATCTACTGTGATTGATTTTTAACACAGTAAATTAGTCATATTTACTGCGGGCAACACTTAAAAGGTATCGAATAAAGCCGTTATGATATTTTCTAATCAACAATGAATTCCATTTTACAATCAAAATAAACAAAACTACTTATAATTGAACGTAGCTACACTTTACAAGTTAACACTAATCAAATTAATGTTGCCATACAAAAAAAAAACAACCTGGACGTCTCAAAAAAGGTTGTGCATCATATAATGACACCATTCAATCTAAATAGGTCATTCCACCCCAACAGGTCAGTACCCCTCGGTAACAGGACTATAGTTTTTTGGACGATAGTTCGGACAGGCTCCATTTTTTATCGAGCTCCCTACGAATGATTTTACTTCTTATATAGGTACCGTTAAAGACGGGTGCACGAGGGAGTTCGGTTCTGAGATTTATTCGAGGATATATCTTAGGCTATTAAAGGATGTTGTGGGAAATGTTTTAAAAAAATTAGTCACTATTTTGGACTGTATCTGGCTTTTGATTTTTAATTCTCTTGAAAAAAAAGTTTGCAAATTTGTTTAATGTAAGTATGTACTAGTAGTTTCTGAAATGTAAGTAAGATATCTATAATCTTTTTTTTATGGATATGTCAAATTTATTACACTAAACCCATTTTATTAAAGCAGGTAAGCTACATCAACAAACCTTAAAACAATCAAACTATGTATTAACAAAACTGTAATACTTTACTATTCATAATAAATACTTCAATGACAGCTGTCATATGCCCACAGAATTAAGGCTCTCTAGACTAGCTTGTAGTGCAGTTTTAATAACTCAATGAAAACTGATGTCCGATGAATATCCAATCGTGTAACCGATACTTACAAGAAAACAATGTCTCGATTAACAATTTTGAACAACAATTAAAGGTCAAATGACACCTGCCTTTATTGACAGCGGCATTCAACTGAACTGACATTAAATCACGAATTTACCATATTTGGCATGTCTACCATTTAATATATGAACTTGCTTTAAGATTCTGAGGGTCGAAAGTATCGAACTTCACCTTTTGAACCGTAAAGTCGTTCACTAATTAAAATTTACGATCTGTTAACTTCTTAAGCAGTTCTTGGAGTTTTTATATGTCCCTTGTTTGTCCAAAAGCTTCCTTATTTCAGTGTTTTGCAAATCTATACAGCTTCCAATTTGGCAAGGAGAGGCAAGACAACATAATTTCCGTATAGTCGATCGTTCTATAAATTAAAATTCCGTGTATTCAATTTGCTATTGCATCGGTTTATTTCAAAATCCATGACAATTTATTTGATCGTGATGTAATAAAATCATCAATCTCTTTGACTATATTATAAAAATCTATAATTAACTTCTAATACTTACAATTCAAAGTACATACAAAGCAAAATAAATAATTGGCAATTGCTACGAATAAAAAATATTCTTGCCACGTAATGTTTCCGTAGTACTTCAACAACAACCTTATAAATTTCGCAACCAAAGTACCAGGCGGCCATAAGACAGAGGAACTAACGATCACAATCGATAACACAGTTATCGTGAGTTGGACAAATCCTATGGTCGCGCGTGTATAGCTGAGAAGACGCCCTTCCGCATTCCTGTCGGCCGGCGACCCACTGCGCTAGTGGCCGCGTATCCCTGATCCTGCCACGGCCTGCGCTTGCGTTCTATCGATTGTCGATATTTATGGCTTTAGTTCGAAGGCTGTATTTTGTGGTGGCGATATTTTTGAGGGAGATAAAAAGATACGGCACGAAGGAATAACAGTAAACTGCGAAGGGACCATATTTTTATTTTATTGTGATTTGTTATTTTCAACTACAGTTGAATTTCAGATAATTTTGAAAATTGTATCAGTGTTAAATAAGAACGTAATAAGCGCTGGAATTTTATTTAATATTCACAATTGTTTTAACATTTTTTTTACATTGTTTTTTTTTTTGTAATTAGCAATGTAAATGCTTTGTTAACAAGTAAATATCATTGAGGTCATACGAATAACAGTTTTTATTACATATGCTACTCAACAATTCTTATTCATATATTTTTCAAAGCCATTCAAAAATTACTGTTGTCTTAGCTTAGCAGCTTAGATCGTTACGGGTTTGTTATCAAACTCATATCATCGATACTGTAACAGCGAGCACATCACTAGATCTCAGTTTAACGGGTCCCAACCCTACATAGTCAGAGCAGCTAGCTTACATGGATACCGCTAAACGATACATCAAAAGGTTAGTACTTCGGTAATAGCTTATTATAGTCGCTCCTATCTTCGTAAGTGGTCGCGATTATACCGTGGCTGGCTCGGAATTTAGGACTAACGGTTGGCCTTTATCTATCTCCTATGATTTATGCGCTCCTGGTAACGTTACTTATTTATATTTGTTTGGTCTTCGTATTGAAGATATCTGTTGTTTGTCTGTCACGTTTTTTTGTCCTACGGTACTTATTTTTGTGGTATGTATCTTGGTAATGATTATACAATGAACATTCTCATGGAACGTAAGGATTATTTAATTGAAGGCTCGTCTCTTTGTAGGTTGTTTCTCTTTTTGGTATTCGATGTAATTATTGCTGGCTGCAGTACATATATCTAGATAGTAAATAATCTTTCCGCCATTAACTCTAGCCTCTACAGAAACATAATTATTAACTTTGTTGTCATATAACAACTAAAAGTAATAAATAAAAGTAAATCTCCCTTCATTCATGTTTGGGGTATTTTTAAAAACCATCAAAAATAAAAGTAATTGCTTGAATAGAACATCACATAATAATAATCATTTTTATTTATTATATATTATTACACAAAATATTAACCCAGTCTGGGTGATCTCAGATATTTAGTCGTTAAATAACTTCTCGATGACCTGACTTAAGACTTAGGTGTGATTGTAAAAAATGTTAATTATGTTACGCTCTATTCAAATAATGAGTTTATTTTTGTTGGCCTGCATAACGTTATAGCCCAATTTTGGTGATCTCTTTACCATAGACGTTTCCAATATAATAACATCAGCAATTTTAAATGTAGCAACATTTTGACCTATAGGCATTGCTGTTAATCAGATCGCACCGTTTTAATTAAAGCTGATAATGTTTAACGACAATATATCAAGTATGTTGGGTACCATTACCAGTACACTTGACATTTTGTCGTGTTATTTGTCATCAACGTGGTTGCCATGAACTCATGTTACGTCAGATTGAGAGCTGTTACTTACTTGTTCTGCTACTTCATAATGTTGCTCGATGCATTTATCTTACCGATTGCCATTGGCTGTTTTTGTGATTGTTTCACTTATTAATTGTCATCTTGTTCATATCAGACGTTCTTTATATTAACAGTGTGAACCATGATTGTCTATTCAGCTCTTATTGTTATGTTTTTTAATGCACTGGATTTGAGTCTTCTTGACACAATTTTTGAAATAACATTTTGTCTCTAATATTCATCATGTCAATGTCATGCATACTTTTTTGCATGGTTACTAAATTGCCGTTTTTAAATGTTAGTTTATTTGAATTTTTATGTGATAGTGCTGTTGGTGTGTTTATTATAAAGTTAGTATAGTATATTATAAACTTAGTAGTTTGTAGCAATTTGCTGTTACCTATTCTTAGTATTGGCCAACGCGAGAAGTTATGTGGGTATAGAAATAGATCATCATTTTATTTTTTTTATAATTATAGATTTTCATAAATAGAAGATTGTAGACGCAACTAGAAATACTCAAACAAAAATACTCACAGCAATGATGTTAAAATAACGATAGCAATTTTCTATCAAATTCTCATCAATAAGCAAGATTTTAAAATAAATATTTATCGATGAGAAAAAAAAAGAATTAATCAACTTAGTAGTACAGAATTATAACGTTGATCAAGTTCGATTCTCTTTTCAAACGCGACTGCGAACATTAGTCTATGGCTTGACTATCATGAGTCAAATCATACGTCAATCGGACTGACGATGTACCGTTAGTAATTAGTACTACTAGAAGTAAAGCCAGTGGAGATACAACAGCTATATTGTTGTCGTAGGTCATAGCTTTAGTATCATTATTGAGCATTGTTCGACTAACAGATATGTGCGAGATTGCTTGCTTATTTATGTATGATGTATAATTCAATAGTTTGTTGTATTTAAAATATTGTGTTGACTATTGATGTTTATTTTACAGGTTTGTAGTAGCTTAAGCTGGGTATTTTATGTTTGATTTATTTACTTTCTATATAGTGTCTTGTTAAGAGCTGTTTGTTTAGTTTTGTTTTTAAGTCAGTGTTATCATCATATCAGCCTTTATGTAGACCTTTTCTTTCTGCTGCTTCACTTCTCGTTTCTCTGCGTCCTTTATCCAGGTGTTTCCCGATTGTGACGATATAATCGAACCAACGAACTTTGGGACAGCTCTAAGTCCTATTACTACAAAACTATTAATCCTGAGCTAATTTTGACATCTACTTTTCAAATTTTTAGTTCTTGCAAGTCATGAATATACAAGGCTATTTAGGGTGTTCCATATTTAACATAACTTCCGAAAGTTTGACAACCGACTAGTTGTCGTAGACTTTCACAAATACCCCTTGGTAAGACTTGACCAAAATGTATCGTAATAACCAGTGCAAGCAGTGTTGTGGAGGTTAGATAGGCAGTCGCCCCATGTAAAATACTTCAACTACACCCGGTTAGATTGGATGTCGACTCCAACATAGTCTTTCTCATTTTGGTTAATTAAGCATACGCGAGATTTTGAGGGATCTTATTAGTTCCAGATTTTGGAAACATATTGCCACTTGTTAGATACACTATCGTTCAATGTTTATTTAGTTTTTGAACAGAAATGGCATACCATGTCAGACCATTTTTTACTATTTCAGATTCCTTTTTTTTCTACACTTGTGCCCATCGCTATGCAATTTCTGAATCTACCTGTAAGTACCCAGACTTTTTACAAAAAGGCAATGAAACAATTGACTGTTACAATGTTTTGTATTTGCGAATGTGCGCCGATTGTCTTATGTTTTTGTTCATTCAGACTTATATAATGGTATTGTTATCTATTTTGCGAAGTTTTTTACTATTGCTAGTTTGTACCTTGCGCTGGCGGTTTCTTAGATGTGGTCATCTTTATTTTTATTCTTTACTGGTCCAAATGTTAGACCTTTGAAGCTGTTTTGAGTTTTTCTTAATTCAAAATCTTGTTTATACTCGTATTTTATTGGTACTTTTTTAGTATTTAATAGTTTTTAAATACTAGACACTTCAAATTTTTGTTGATGGGGTTTCAAGTAAATTAAAACTCAGTTTCAAAATAATATAAACATCTTTATTATCCCCTATATTATGCCTTTACTTTCGCTTACAATGATATAAGTTTCAAATATTCTAGGGTGGGATCCTTTCTGGGCCTTTTTACCAAAAGAAGGACGAAAGAGGTTAAATTCATTAATTTTAATAATTCAGTCTTAATTGGCAACACTGAATTTTTAAAAGTAGCCGCTTAAATTTAACGCAGTCTTATCTACTTTATCTACTTAGTCATAGAGTATACTTACTAATATTTAGACAGAATTATAAATAAAAATCTTAGGGGCCATTAAAGAGCACTGAAAAAGCGGCACAACTTTATTTACAATTTATATAGCGGAAGGTATAATATGGTAACTCGAATTGTGATGGAAGTTACGTATTCAAGGAGCCGAAATATTACAAAACTAACAACTTAGAAACTAATAATGTTTTCTACATACAATTTGCGGTAAATTTTTGAAGGTTTCTCTAAATAATATACAGTCGGGGTGAAGAAAACCATTCAAAATTCCTTGCCTCTTTTTGCTTGTCATTTCAATTTTCCTAACCTATTTTTCTTATTGATGTTACTTTATTGACACAAAAAAGAATACAACTAGATATGGGAAATACATTTATGTGAACAAAATAACATCTTCTTAATGTTAAAGTTAAAATAATTTATATAAAAATAAAAATGCATGAAGGATATGTGCAATTCCTTGAGAAATATATCAGTCACATAACATCTTATTTACTACTGAGTATTTGTCGTAATGAAGTTGAAATAATGAACATGGAGTTGGATGATGATGATGGTGATGAGATAGGTGATGAAGTTGATGTGAAGCTGAAGGCCGATGTTGTCGCATCTGGAAAAGAAGAAAAAGGAAACATTAATATAATGCATGAATGACGCATTACTTCAGACACAAATTGATACAATTTTCACAAAACAATGATCAGGGTTGGTCAAAATCACACACATCTGCGAAACTAGCTTAATTTTGGAAATAAACGAAAAGTGTGGATAATATCTTCGATTCAAATTCTTCATATTCGCATTACCATTCAATCTTATGTGGTGTTTTATTTAAATCTTTTGATTTCACTTATTTTTTACTAAGTTTTTTTGTCTATTCAAATGGGTCAAAAACTACAAAACAAAACAAAACTGTCTTACTTAAAGTCTTCGATCGTAGTTCATCACTGTCTATGCTTTTTAAATTATCACGACATACTGAATGCCCACATCGCGTGCATTTTTTCTTAAATAAATACCTGTTGTAAATTAATACAGTCTAAACTGGCATGTTCCATATTGGCTAATGTGTAAAACGTCAGGTGGTCTACCCGGCACAACTTGCACTTTTTTTATTTCTTTTAAATATACTCTAGTTGCCAGTGTTTTGGTAACAAAAAAAATATTGGGAATTAAAAAGTATAAATTCAAAAAGTTCGTGCATTCTAAATTTCTGATCAACACACCTTTTGGTTTATTTTTGAATATGGAATCTGTTGTTCCTTTCATAGATACGTTAGTTTTTGACAGATGTTTTCTTGTGATCTCTAAAGTATTTAAATAATTGTCAGCTTATTATCAGACGAGTTCAATTTCAACTGCCAAGCTAACTAATCAAGTGTATAAGTAATAATCTAAAGTTACATAAGTTAAAAAACACAAAGATCCTGCCTGTCACCAATCCAACAAAAACATAAAGGACAATGGGCGGTGCATTCTTTGATATTCGTAATACAACTGAACAATAATCATAAAAAGAGATTTTTTGCATAACATTTGGAAGACCAGCGACCACCTACATCACCCCGAAACTATTGCGTATACTTTTATTACAAGGTCGTTCTAAACATTTTTTGATTTTTTTTTTCGCAAAGGCTAACACATTTTTTAACAATCCGCATTGCAAAAAGTGCTCAATTGTTTTCTACAGTTTTACATCTATTTGCGCAAGTTAATTGTTGGCTATTGGTTTCTGTTCATTGTTCTTTAAAATGTTTTAGTGTTCGGCTATCTTCTAACGAGCCCCGAACTTCTACAAAATTATACACTCTTGCGCAGGTTTTTCATAAAGGCCTGGTTGATCAGTCTTTTAATTTTTCAATTGCACGCTTTACTCATAACTTTAACGATTAAAATAAACTATGGAATGAAAACATAAAAATGGAGACTATAGATTGTTTGAATTGCACCTCCTCTTGGTTATAATCTCGAAAGTGTTTAGCGATTAAGTTGTGTTTTTTTTTCATTTCAATCGGCTCGTATTTTGAGTTCATATTTCATATTTTAATTGAGTCGCAGAACAAGCATTTAAATGTTTATATTAATGATGGCGGCAGTTGGCCGGCGCTACATATTAAACTTACAATTGCTACACATTCTGGACACAAAGGATCTAGTTTTTAACGCGACGCATCCAATTACAATCTACTGATAAAGACACTAATTATAATAGAAGTCTACTGCATGTCCCGCTCATGTCCTAGAGCAAAAAACTAGCCAATATTTGCCGCCAGTTGCCCCCGCGTGCACCCGCCGCAGTGGTCATCCTTGGCGGGGACAGGATCCATGCACCTGTCATTGTTCAATTAAACCTGGCGACACATTGCCTTAAATAATTTCTCAAATTGTATGTTCGCATACAACGCGTATCGAAGTATTTTTTTAAATACCACCATTCTCCTCTGTCTTGTCTGATCATAAATTTAGTTGCTTGCTAGTCGATAACAGATGGCGCTACACGACTGCTATGGATGTTCTTTTAGTATGCAATTTCATTTTAAATATTCTCCTGATGTTTATAACAATTATAATATTACTCATCTCATCTCATTAAAACTAAGTATCGAATTGATTTAAGTTCTCGGATTACGATCGTCATCTCGTGACTGCTCGGATCGTCAACTAGAACACTCGGTACCAGGACTGCAGAGACTACGAAGAGCTTGTATGTTACGTCGTGTCGTGTCGTTAGTTACGTACAAGCAACGCCTTCTTAGCAGTTCTGAATACCGAGTGTAAGTGTAAGTCACATGAAAGGACTTGCAGGTTTGCTCGACCTGCCAAGAATGGGATACTGGGATTTTTATTAAACCCAATAAAATTATTAATTAATTCAAAAATAACTATTGAATAAAGATATTCGTTTCTGTTTGCACTCCTGTTTCAATAACTACGTTTACCGCGATTTTTTTTTAAATATTTTCAAGGTATTTATAATTTTCTTAATCCTTATCTAAAAAAAGAACACGGAAGCTAAAATGCCTTCCTTTATTGTAAGATCAAGAAAAGCGAGTTATCTTCAGCTTATTACGGGGAGACGAGGTACCAGGCTGGCAGAGATTGCGGGAGGCCAACTTGTGACGTACGTTGTAGTTTCAATGTTGTAGCTTTATACACAGACGTTAGTACGTGAGCCCGCTTGTAGGTGTGCGTGAGCGCGTGTAGGCGCGTCACAATCACAGCGCCTGACGACATTTTGACGTATTTTTCTGTTTTTATTTAAAAATCGCATTTGTTTTTGCATTCAACAATTTAAGCATGAAAAAAAAAACAAAGTAAAATAACTAGCAACACCCAAAACTTAAACAAATTGATATTTTAATAAATTCCTAATCCTAAAAACGATGAATTTAAAAATCCGAACAATGCGTCAAGGCGAGGCGTAAAGCGACTTTTTTTCTAATTCGTAAGGTTGACGCTCTCATGTTCACACGGGGGCAAGCCTTCACACGTTCGTGTTCGTTGCCTCTACGAACTGCCTATGCGGAAACACAACTTTGCTATTAACACGCGTTCCTTTACTATGAGATACTGCCACTTAAGCACATACATACATACATAGAATACGTACGAGGAAAGCGTTTTCACTATAACACACAGGCATCCGTCCGAATACAAGCAGAATGAGAGCATGTGCCGTGTACGCATGTAGATTTACACTTGTGTACGATTTTCCACATGTGAAAGTTGCGTTCATGTTGTATTTTCAGATTCGTTCGTGAGCAGTTTCTATGTTTCGGGTACTAGGGAAACAGAAGTTCTGAGGAGTCGTTCCCACACGCGTGCTCGCTTATCTACTGCTGTGTGCGTTATCTAAACAACGCTCTTATCTAATAGACACGACAAACACATCAATTGGTGTTTTGATTAGAATTTAAATTTAAAAATGGTTTGGATTTTTGTGGTGCCAATACGTTATTGTTTCGGAATAGCATGTTGGGCGTTGTTGATAAGGTGGATGCACCTCTAGAGTTGATTGAACGCCTGCGATCTCATCATATCCTAGTATATTGGCGTTCAGTGCAGTCGTGTCAATGACTTGATCGATGACGAATCCATCAGTAGCCACGGCAGAAAAAAGATACGAGGAAAGCTATCTTCAGTAAATTAAAATGATCATCCACAATTATTTTATCTTACAATGGATCTACAAGGTAGATGGGTGACATTTAATGAATAATAATGACTGTCTAATCTTGTTTTAATTTATTATTTTAGACGGCAAATTGTTGTAGCTGTCCATTGGTTATATTTATTATACGCTGGTGTTACTTGTGTGTTTTTATAATGTAGAAATTATCAGAAACGATGCACGTGGTCATTGCGTAGATAGATCAAATAGATTCCATTGTGTAACATACACGAATACATCGTGGAAAATACATAAATTATGCCCATGTTGTAAAAATAGATCCTATGTACCTAATTCTAGAGGATAAAATAATTGTGCAATGTATAAAAATACTCATATCTATCATTATTATCGATGTCGATTCTAATGGACATTCATTTGATACAACCTTGAAGGAGGAAGCGACAAAATTTATTTGAAATAAACAAGGCAAATCTAAAATAAAATTGCATAAAAAGGTACCTAAAACAGACCGGCCAATTAAATAAAAGTGCAGTTCAAATCGATCAGAGTAAAAAGGAACGTTCACGCGGATATTACGCCAAGCAATATGTTATGCAAACGCTGATGCAAGTGGCTTGTATTGTAACCAGTAAAGTTGCAGATAAAATATTTAATTTTAGGTGTCTGCGGCCAATATTTGACCCACTGACTGCATTTACTGACCGCCATCGCCAGTTTGATGTACATTCGGCACGAGTGCGGTAAATGTCAAATTATAAAGTTAAATTCTTCATAAATATTCGTGAATTCATTGGTAGTATAGGCAACGTCATTGCCATTATATTTTAATGGGCTTATAAATTAATGATAGTTTTAAGGCAACGTACACTATCCTTTATAAAAACGTAGCAAGGAAAGCTAAAATGGAATGTTAAAGAAAAAAAAGAACGTCTCAGATTTAGAAACTGTTAAGACAGGTAACAATAAAATCACGTGCGACTATGAAAAGAAAAGCTTATATAAGGAAGATAAGCGAATAAACAATGCAGTTTTTTAATTTCTTGAAAAGAACACATTATAAACTGTTGAAATAAATCAGCTTATCATGTATTGCAACACTAAATGTTTCGAATAAACCAGTAGCAAATATTTACAGGTTAAATTAGTGCTTGTAATGTCGAACGATCGAAATTGCACATGTTAGCACGAGGTTTCGAGGTCATTTCATTGTGTAATAATTTCACATTTTATTATACACAGTTCCGTTGGACCTTTTGATTTTTAAGATGGTTACAGTGAAAGGATTTGTTTTTGATTAAAGACGCTAATAAATAAAGGAAACAGACAAAAATGTGGCACAATTCATGCAAATAACATTCAAGGTTAAATTGTTTTGTATAAGTCGCACTTGCAAAAAAATCTGCGAAACCTAGCAACATGCCTGCATATTTAACAACAGATTGAAAGGTTAACACTTTAATAAATAAATGATTTGAAATTAATTTGCAACCTTTATTTGGTCACGCATTATTATCTGTTAATATGGAAGCTATTAAATTGTTTTAAGTTATTTAAAGATCGTCATTATGTTTCTTTTCAAACGACCGAAGAACCAAAGTTTTCGGTAATCAAAATAAAAAAGTCCAATTAAAGACTGAAACCTCAATAAATTCATTGATAACTAATTAAGCGACGTGGTTATCCATCGACAATATAGAATTATCTTTTTCTAATGTTTGGTCAAAGATGTGTTCAAACAAATAGGAACTGGTTCCTTACAAGTTTATTGACTCCACAAAACTACCATACATTCCGTGTCTCATATTTTTTGATAGAAAATTAAAAACATTGGGAGTTTTTTTCCTTCACCTCCTCGTTAGGTTACGTCATTTTGTGACTTCGTATTCATTGTGATGCTTCTAGATTTTTCTGGAGTTTTAGGTAATGCTTGTCTTGTCAGCTTAATGTTTGAATTCACGTTTGTATTTTTCTTTAGACTGACAGTTTTTTCTTCATGTTAGGTTTGTGTAGTGAAGCGACAGCTATGTCATTATCAATCGAATACTCATTTATTAAGTCTTTAATTTTTGTAAATCTTATTAAAATAGCGTATTAGAGATGCAGTGGTGCTACTACTTTAAAATTAAACTCGTTAGAAAGACTTTGTTCATGAAAACCTCCAAGTCTCTTCGCAGGAGTCACGTCAATTTGACTAAACAAACATCCAGTCATAATTTCGAGTTGACATTAAAAACTATTGTACGCATATTCAAATGAGCGTTTCAAGCTATTAATCATACGTGTGCACAGGCAATAATAGCATCCAGACCATGTTATTAATGCAAGTAATTTGGCATGTCCCTAAATAATGATTTTATACTTGCATAAACAAGGCGACACCTGCTGCTTCGTCCATGCAGCGAAGCAGCACTGCCCACTTAATTATTTTAACATAAAACCTTTAATTAGACCTACCAGCTGCCATTCGACCTTGTATTGCACCTTTGTAATGCGACAAGCAGTATTTTGCATCGCAAAAAGTATACATTTTTAACTTCAATTCAAGTGCTGTTTTTACTTGTTGCAGAAAAAATGGCGATCTCCCAACGTTCTTTGTAGTTGATATTTTAAGAATCGATAGCATTATTGGTCTAATTTGCATGTTAAACGGAATAATAAGTTGTTGAAGTGCGTCCATTATGCATCTGCTTGAATTAGCTCCCGTGCGTGTTTGTACTCTGTTGTCTATTAGCTTTTAATGGACACCTGTACGTCAAACGACACGTTTCGTGTGCTTTTAGGACTCATGCTGTACATTTAGTCTGGAATTAAAATCTATTTATATCGTTGATAGTTTTACTTTATAATTTATTGTTGGATTGTATCTTAAGACTATAATTTTGTATAAGCGACGAATAAAATATTGACTGTGAAAAACATAAAATTTTGTTGGAATTTTGGGTTACCTTCATGGACCTAATTGTGTTAAAGTAAAACATTAACTCTCTTCGGTTAAAAAAGCAGTTCCGAGCATGTATCTCAACAAATAACTTACAATCAGTATTTTAAACCACAAATTAACCTCGACGCCCGATTCTTTATTTAAAAGTTCAAAACGTAAACCGGTAATTTTATATTTTAACCATACAATTTGCGTACTAAAATGTTGTTTGAGATTTTTTCAAATAATGCATTTATTTCGTCACTACGTTGCAAATTCTTGTGCTGGTGTCGTAACATTGATTGTTAAGTGTGTGTGTCGTACTTGATTTCATGTTTTTACATAATGTTGTGAAGTCTGTAGCAAATATCTGAGGCAAGTACTTAAAACTTAAATTCATTCGTACCCAAGTTTGTAAGATTTTAAGAATTGATTGGTTCGGGTTGTGCGACTTTGTGAAACTAATTCTCTGTTCAATGACCGTAATTTATGCACACGTAATGTCGGTAAAGGACACGTAATAAATAGTCTATGGGCAGCCACATATCATAGCGTTCATAGCCCGTGTTATTCCTATCATCCAACAAAATCGTGTAGGCATGTTTTTTGTTTATGCCACTGCGATTATCTATTCAAAAACCAACTTTTTAGGAAACTTGTATCCGAGTCTTTAACCTGCCCATATAACGTGTTTTATTATTCCTACATGCCCTATAAAGAGAAATAGAATATCTTTTTTCTACACAAGTTTTATCACAATCAAATTACGCCACATTAAGTTACGACGCGACCAGTCTTGATTATATTAAGTTACCAAAATAGATGGCATGAGTTTAAATGGACTAACAAAGGAAGAAACCAACGTGCGGAGAATATTATGAGCAAAAAATATGGCGGACTAGGGTGGTAGTGACCTATGATGACGCAATGCCAAAAACAGGCCACACTGCAGCCGACAGAGGCTCGCTGCCGAACAGGGGTCAAGGAGGTTCATCGCGGAATATTGCTCAATCTCATACGTACATGTGCGAACCTAAATATCACGTACTCGTGAATCACCGTGACATCGCCAAGACCAATTAAAAAAATAAATCAGTTTCCAAATTCAAAGTTTCGAACGCGTTTACGTAACGACTCTTCCGTGGTGTTGCATTTGTCAAATATCTAGTTCAGTGTTGCAATTCTATAAAATACTTATACCTAAAATGGTTTTTGTGTATTGAATTGGTATGTTTGTGGTAAATTAACGACATTTTTTGATGTCGTCGAGGAGCGCGGTGGAATCGTGTCCGCGTCTATTTTGAACTCCCGATCGGACGTTCGCCCGGTTGTTGAACTGGAATAATTCGGCAAACACAGGCACATTACGCGCTTGATAATCTCATGATATTATGATACGTGTTGGGCCGTGTGCCGATTATAAAATACCTTTCCGCGTACTCGTCTATACACGCGGTATTTGTATATCGTACTTTGTTACACCTAGTGTTATTAACTACATACGTCTTGAAGGAAGTCGATACTGAAACAATATTAACTACTGATTCCTATCAGATAATTGAATATCGAGGTACAATTAAAGTTTAAAGCCTCGTTTTAAAAGTAGTTTTTTAGGTTCTCGAGTAATATGACACAATAATGATAATTAATTATAGCAACGATTACATTCGCAATACAAATGAGCGGTGTGTTGTGTTTACGCGAAGTGGCCGCAAACATGCAGAGATGGGTCGCGGCTGTGTGGGTGCGCCGCTACCGCAGTGTGGGTGTGTAGTCTCTGTGTGTGTACGTGGAAGCGCGCGATGAAATAAAATATGTCCGGTCAATGAACTCACGGTCGGTGCCATAAAAATCGCGATACTGGCCGAAATTCGGACAGAAAGCCGAATATTCAACCTTATAATTGATTTAAAAATATAAAATTTATGGTAGCGTGCGGGCATAGCGCGTGTTCTAAATTCAAAATGATCTTGTTTCGATGTCCAAAAAGTCCGAATATGGCGGCTCAGCCGGGGAATAGGAAGGATTACAGCTGTGCAACGAACTTTAATATGCAGCGTGTGGCTCTCGTGTCCGCCACGGCGACAGCTGTCCGATTCTCTCTTTGTCGCTCAGCACCCATGACTGAATCCTAATTTTGACCAACCCTTAAAAACGGAGGTGTCTGTCAAATACAAAAGTGCCATTGCATTTTTGAAGTGAAAAAATTTACAGGCATCTCCAACAGAAAGATGAAAGATAATGTAAAAAAGAATACTCACTTGAATTTAATTTTAGTGTTATCCGAAATGAAAAAGCGTTTTGCAATGTTTTCTCTTCCAAACGTTGACGTTGTTTCTATGGGTGTTCATTTCCGGATTGCACGCGGCGCGCGAGTCAGCTGATTTCCATCCAATGACCTTGCGAGCACGTCCTCCCTTCATTTTATTCATAGTATTTACAGGCGATGAGTTGTTTATCGTTCAGAAGACTCGCTCAGAGGTGAACCTTCTTTTTCTACAGGAGGAAGTCTCCCCGGGACTGGTGCCTGTGAATATCCTGCGTCTTCCACAACACATCTTGTCTCATCGGAGTTGGGGGGGCTTAGTATATTTCCGTGGGGTCTAAACCGATCATTGTCACTTTAGTATTGTCCGGTAGGATCAAGTACTTTGGTGTCCATTTTTTTTTCATAAAGATTCTTATAGGATTTGGACAAAATGTGGGGTTGTAGAACTTGTAGAAGTTAGTACTGACCGGTTGGGTCCAGGGTGCCGTCCATCTTGGTGTTTTTTTTTTAATAAAGTCCAGTTGGATCCAGGGTAAGTATATCCATGTTAGCACAGTCAACACAACAGTTCGTTAGGTGCACGGTCGCGGTTTGGTTCGGGGCACTGTAGTGATCGCGCGTGCGTCGTGCCGGCCAATGAGACGAGCGCTGTGCCCGCGCGCTTATATGATAGAAGCGCGCTCTGTACGCGACATCTGGCGGCGAGTGGACGAAACGTGAAAATGTAGTTTTCCGAACGACGTTATATTGCACTTTGTAACGATTCTTGGGCTTTAGAATTTTCATTTTATGAAAAAGAAAATTTTGAGAACAAAATGTTACCTATAGTATATTTTCTGATACTCAAAATTAAGGTCGATGTAGTCTAAGCACTAAAAAGGTTATTGAACTTGCCAGACATCGTATTTCTATAAACTAAACAGGTGGTCCCCTCGAACTAGATCAATGACTGCTCCTACGAATGAAGGGTTAATGATCACGCTTACTTCACAGATTGATATTTGCAGAATGTTGAAATTCGCAAAAGAGGAATTGAATTTTCCTCAATTCACACAATATTTTGAAACCCATCGAAGATAAAAAGGGGCCATTTTTATTTCAAATAGAAAAATAAAGATGCGGAAATAAAGGGTAGGGGAGGGGTAAGGGAGTGAGATAACAAACTATATTTTTTAGAATGTAAGTCATTCTAATTGATATTGGAACTAACTTCTTTGTCTTCTCTTCTTCTTCTTCTTTTTTTACTTGTTGTCTGCAAATAAACCGCTAACTTGATTTTTGTGTAATTTTTCAATTTTGGTACTCTAATTTTACATTACTGTTAATTAATTTATTTTAAATAAGTAGATATTAATGCTCTTTTTAGCCTGAAACACAGGTCCAACCTAATTCAGGCAAATAAGCAACTGCGCTCTATTGTTTGTTAAGATGTTTATTTTATTGTATATGTGCCCCTTTTTATAAATAAACGATTTTATATTATTATTATATTTACCTTGTTGGTCTAGTGGTCGCAAGCGTGATTGCTAAGCATGAGTTCAATTACCAGGTTAAGCATAGAGTTTTTAGGTTTTCTATTAGGAACTTCGCAGTAGCAGCCACGGCGTCTAGATTAGTGCCCTGTTGGTGGCAACAGGCTCGCCCCCTATATTACATGGGACTTAAGCGTAACTGGTGAAATGTGGTTGTACTATTAAGTACACTTCTGTCTTACTCTTCAGAGATTATAGGCGTGATGTTATGTGTTTTTGAAGTTTCCTGTTTTTCTTCTCTTATCTTTGTTCTTGACTACTTAGTCTTAAAGTCTGAATCAATCATAGGTTGATTGAAATCCTACTAATATTATAGATGCGAATGTTTGTGAGGATGTATGGATGTTTGTTACTCTTTCACGTCAAAACGGCTGAACGGATCTTGATGAAATTTGGCACAGAGGTAGATTATAGTCTGGAATAACACATAGGATACTTTTTTTTCGATATCACACGGGCAAAGCCGTTGGCGCCAGCTAGTATGCTTATATTTCGTTTATTAATTTTTAAACATTTAGGTTTACATTTTTTAATATTTCTTAAAAGCATCCAAAATCATTTTAAAAAGATGATTACTGGTATCGGGAAAAGGGTCCAACTGGTGGTTAAGTCTCCAGAGAAAGGAACTTCCTAGCAATACGAGCCGTGTCCAGGAGTACCGCTTTCCGAATTCCGAAACCCTTGATCCAACTGTCTTATGAAAGCCTCCTCATTTGTTTGCTATTTGCAATGAAGCCATTGGTTGTGCAGGGCACGCCACAATAGTGGCGGTAAGTCCCCTCTTTGAGGAGTGGCTGGAGAGGCGTCATGGCGTCCTCACCTACCGCCTGACGCAGGTCCTCACCGGACACTGAAGTTTCGGGAGTTTCCTGCACATAATCGGGCGGGAGGAACCGCCCGGGTGTCACCATTGTGACGCCCGGAGGACACGGTGGAGCACACACTGGCGGTCTGCCCAGATTGGGCGGAGCACCGCCATCGGCGGCGGCGATCTCTCGCGTCCGGCCCTGGTTCAGTCCAAGGTCCGGGCGCCGCGAGACGACTCACGGCCACCGTAGATGCGGGCCTGTGAACGGTGAGCAATGGGTAGCTCACCGTCCGTCCGTCTATTGACGACAGGCCGTGTCGACGGCGCGTTTGTAATTCACGCGCGCCTCAAAGAGATGTCAGCAAAGCAGAGGGGCTTGCCAAAGCCTCCGCCTGCCGGGGTTGCGGGTTGTTCGAAAGAGATACCGCAGAGGCGCAGCCCCGGAACGTAAAGGGCAATAGAAGGAACACGGATGGGCTTTAGTCAGTACAAGTCTGACACTCCCCCCCGCTCCGCCCAGAGCGGGGGAAGTTATTTGATGATTTCCCACCCCAACAAAAAAAAAGCCATTGGTTGTAACGACTATCGGCACAATGATCACTGAGTCCCCATCCCATATTATGTCTACAACTTTGCGAGTTAAGTCAATTTATTTGATTTGCTAAATAAGATTTATTATTACTTGTTAAATACAATATATTGTCAGTAGCTCTTATATTTGTTTGATTAATGTTGTAACATCACTATTTAGTTGTACTATTATGGTCTTCACTAGTCTATGTATTATCTGTGATCTCCCGGCGCTCTGCCTCACTTCTTCCTGTGATGTCTTACTGTGTGTACATTCCTGTGTCTCCTGTCAATAAACCAGTATCATACTTAATGGACATCTTTTATTAAGAATCCAACATAACATGGTGTCAGAAGTCATCTGAAGAAGTCATCTAAAGAAAAATGTCACAAGTCGGCGACGCGACCAGGCAAGTCGGCCATGACGGTGAGTCAAGTTTCAACTCACATATCAAAAATTTCAACATATCGTCGGATCCAGCTCATAACAACGCTGAATCATGGAAAAAATGGTCGCAAGCATTTGAGCTATATTTACTAGCGACAGGCCTTGACAAAGCAACTGAGAAACGCAAAATAGCCATTCTACTGCACTCAATCGGTGAGCGAGGTCTGAACATTTTCAATACCTTTAACCTAACAATCAATGGCAGCACGCTTGAAGAGGTGAAAACAAAATTTGATAAATATTTCGAGCCAAGAAAAAATATCACGATGTGCAGATACCTATTCTTCACACGTAAGCAGGAAAAATCCGAAAGCATCGACGAATTCCTCATGGATTTGGAGAATAAAAGCAGAGAATGTGAGTTTGGCACGCTCAGGGAATCGCTCATCAAAGATATTTTCATTGCAAACCTCAATTTGGACTTGTCACATGTGCGTCAAAGGTTACTGCAAGAACATGACTTAACCTATCAGAGAATGCAAGAGCTAGCGAGGACGCTCATAGTCGCACAGCAGGATGCTGAGAAAATAGTCAAAGGGAGCAGCATCGCCAGTGAAAACGTCATGCATCTCAGTCGGAGGAGCCGTAGTCGAGGAGATGGTCGACAGCGAGCTTCCAGTCGCAAGTCAGCTTCAAGCAGTCGCAAGCCAGCTTCAGGCAGTCGCGAGTCACCTTCAGCTTCAAGCAGCTCGAAGACATGTAGCCGCTGTGGACAGTCTCATCGCTACAAGTGTCCAGCTCAAGGAGTTCAATGCAGGTCATGTAAATCTTATAATCATTTTGCTAAATTTTGTCTCAAAAATAAAAAAGTCAGTCAGTTGCAATCGTTTAATTCAGATAAGGGTAGTCAAGATTATTTCGTAGGTATGCTGAATAGTCAAAGTCATAATGGTCGAAGTCATAATAGTCATTCTCACAGTCAGTCAGTCAGTCAGTCCAGTCAGGTCCTATGTCCAGTCAAAAAGTCACGGTCAGTCACTCAGTCAGACCAGTCAGTCAGTCAGTCAGTCCAGTCAGGTCCTATGTCCAGTCAAAAAGTCACGGTCAGTCAGTCAGTCAGACCAGTCAGTCAGTCCAGTCAGGTCCTATGTCCAGTCAAAAAGTCAAAAGAAAAAGTGTCAGAGTCTCAATGATGAAATCAGTCACATGTCTGAGGGATTTCACAATAAGGCACAGTCGTCCAGTCAGTCACACGATGGATCATCAGTGGTCAATACTTTGAATCACTCAAAGCAGTCGTGGGAAATTAGCTTATTGGTAGGAGATACCAAAGTCAAATGCATTATAGACTCAGGTGCAGATGTCAATATAATGTCAAAACAAACATTTCAAAATGTTAAAAGTCAAAATAAGCTGTCAAAATTGTCACTTGTCAAATGTCAAATAAATGTCAAAGGATTTGGTGGAAAATCCATTCCGATTTTAGGCAAAGTCAACTTAATTTGTAATTTTTGCTTAAACAATAAGAACATGGTTGAAAACATAATGTTTATAATACCAGATATAGAGTGTCCAAATGTCCTTGGTCTCCCAATTTGTGAAAAGTTAGGTATAATAAAACGTGTCTTTTCAGTATCAAAACAAGACTTTTGTGAACAAATTCATACACAATATAATGATGTATTCCAGGGTCTTGGCTGTCTGCCTCCAGTCTGTCATCTAAAACTCAAGCCTGATGCAGTACCATGTGTGGATCCGCCCAGGAAAGTCCCATTCGCATTACAAGGGAAACTGCGTGAGGAGTTGGATCGCATGGAGAAAATGCAAGTCATAGAAAAGGTTACAAAACCTACAGAGTGGGTTAATTCAGTCGTTGTAACAGTAAAAAGTTCAGGTCAGTTACGAATTTGTCTTGATCCTAGAAATTTAAATAAAAATATCATGAGGGAACATTATCCACTCAAGTCAATTGATGAGATTAGGTCTCAGCTCGAAGGGGCTGTATGTTTTTCTCACTTAGATGCATTTTCAGGGTTTTGGATGCTACGTTTAGATGAATATAGTTCAGAATTATGTACCTTTCAAACACCATTTGGTAGATATAAATATTTAAGATTACCATACGGCATAAATGCCTCATCAGAAATATTTCAAAGAGTCATGATGAATTTATTTGGTGATATAGAAGGAGTTCTAATTTTTATTGACGATATTTTAGTGTATGGTCCAAACGAGTCAATTCACAATGAAAGATTACATAAAGTCATGCAAAGAGCTCGTCAAGTCAATTTAAAATTCAACAAGTCAAAGTGTAAATTTTCACTGTCAGAAGTATGTTTTTTAGGTTATGTCTTCAGTAAAGATGGTGCAAGGGCAGATCTTGAGAAGGTCAAAGCAATTGTCAACATGCCTACACCACAAAATGTCAAAGAGTTACAGAGAATACTAGGTATGATAAACTACCTAGGACCTTTTATAAGTAACCTGTCAGAAAAAACACAAATGTTAAGAAATCTTTTAAAAAAAGATGCAGTCTGGACTTGGGATGAAAATCATAGTCAATGTCTGAGGAAACTGAAGGATGAAATTACAAATTCACCAGTTTTAGCTCATTATAATCCCAAGATTCCATTAGTCTTGTCAGTCGATTCGTCAAAGTCAGCGTTAGGTGCAGTCATTTTACAAAAAAATAAGCCTATAGCATACAGTTCAAAGACTTTAACTCAAACCCAAGAAAGGTATGCTCAAATAGAGAAGGAGCTGCTAGCAATTCAATTTGGTTGTGAAAAATTTCACCAATATGTATATGGTAACAGAGTCACAGTTCACACTGATCATAAACCATTAGTCTATCTGTTTAAAAAACCATTACATGATGTCCCAGCTAGATTACAGCGTATGATGTTAACTTGTCAAAAATATGATTTAGAAGTTATACATGTCCCAGGTAAAGAGATGTTTATATCAGACACTTTGTCAAGAGCCGCCTTGAAAGATCACTATATACCTGAAAATGAATCGGAAATGTCTTGTCATGTCAATCTAATGTATGCTAACTTAGCAATTACAAAAGAATATAGTACACAATTGGCACAGGAAACCAGAAAGGATGAATCCTTGCAATTATTAAAAAAATATTATAATGAAGGATGGCCAAACAATAAAAACAATGTCAGTCCATTGGTAAAACCATTTTGGAATATTCAAGGGGAAATTCATGTAATTAAAGATTTGCTTTTCAAAGGCTCAAAATTAATAGTACCACAGTCTATGTACAAAGGAATGTTAGAACAGATTCACAAAGGTCACCAGGGTATAAACAAATGTTTAAAACTAGCTAAAGAATCTCTGTATTGGCCAAATATGTCAAGTGATATTAAGAATTTAGTAGACCAATGTCTTATATGTGCTAAGTTTAAACAAAGCAATCAAAAGGAACCACTACAAAATTTTGAAATCTGTAAATACCCATGGCAACAAGTAGGTATTGATTTAATGCATTTTGATAGTTTAGTATATTTAATTGTCACAGACTATTACTCAAAATACATAGAAATAGCATTATTAAATAAAAATAGTACATCTCAAAATGTTATTACTCATTTAAAGTCAATTTTTGCACGCCATGGAATACCATTGTCACTAGTCTCAGATGGTGGACCTCCTTTTCAGTCAATCCAATTCAAATTTTTTTTGCAAGAATGGGACATAGAACATGTTGTTACTAGCCCATATCATGCACAGTCTAATGGACAAGCAGAGAGTTCAGTCAAAATTATAAAAAACATGCTAAGAAAATGCAAAGAAAATGGATCAGATCCATACATAGCATTGTTACAATATAGAAATACAGGTAAAAATAATTTTTCATCACCAGCACAGTTACTCATGTCTAGGAACTTAAGAGATAACATTCCAACATCATATAAGAAGTTAAAGCCAAAAGTGGTAACATTTAAAGATTACAAAGAGTCTGTCAAGAAAAATGATCAAAATAAGTCAAAATACTACAATAAGAATGCCAAGTCAATGTCTATGTTACATCATAATGATCATGTCTATTTTAAGAGAAACCCTAGTAGCAACTGGGAACAAGCTATTGTCAAGCAAAGATTGTCAAATGATAGATCATATGTTGTTGAGGATGTCAATGGAGTTAGGTATAGGAGGAATAGAATTCACTTAAGACATAAATATTCTCATAATTGTGCTAACCCTCCCATGCAATCCAACTCGTCACAAAGGGGAGAGGAAGGTGACAGACAGGAGTCTAGGCATCAAGGATCCTCATCTCAACAATCCTCAAATGTAACAACTAGGTCAGGTCGTATTGTAAAACCTACCAGAAGGTTAATTGAAGAAATTGATTAAGTTAAGTTATAAATAAAGTCATAAGTAAAGTTTAAGTATAACCATAAGTATAATTAAGCATGTTGTCTTGTATAAAGTCAAAGAGCATAGCACTTATATTAATTGTCAGTCAGGGGTCTAATTTGAACTCAACAAGGGGGATGTTGTAACATCACTATTTAGTTGTACTATTATGGTCTTCACTAGTCTATGTATTATCTGTGATCTCCCGGCGCTCTGCCTCACTTCTTCCTGTGATGTCTTACTGTGTGTACATTCCTGTGTCTCCTGTCAATAAACCAGTATCATACTTAATGGACATCTTTTATTAAGAATCCAACATAACAATTAAAACTATCTATACTTAATTATTAACAAAATAGCTAATAATTATAAAAAGTTTGTAACTGTATCTAACCGAACTGTATACATACATACAGGTAAAATTCTGGATACTACAAATTCAGTATAATATCTATACGTTCAACAATAATATAATCAGCAGAAATTAACTGTGTTTTAAATTGAGGTCAGGTTCAGATATTTGGAATATTCAATATGAATCTTGTTAATACTGTAATCAATTTAATTTTACGGTTTAATCAGATAATTGAATACCGTTTTTTAAATAGAATGAGTTTTTTTTTAATATACGTTGAGTATCCGTTATTGTATGGCATTCCATTAATCCAATAATCTCTATTATTCTGCCGACTCGGTTGACGCACTGGCTGAGCGATCGACTGCTGCACTGCGTGTCGCGGGTTCAATCCCCGCACGGAACAAATATTTGAATGGCCTACATATAGTTATTCCGGGTCTGGCTGTTTGTGTATGTGAGTTTAAATGTTTGTAAACGCACCCACGACACAGGAGTGCGATCCTTGAACCCTCCAAAGAAAATAAAACACTCTTCAAAAACCATATTTAAAATGTAAAATACAGTGACTTAAGTTACCACACGATATGACAAATGTGTTCTTTTTGAAGCATTTGATTTAGTTCATCACGCCAACAGCACATTTATATGTAAAAAATACACCAAAGAGATAGTTTCTATTATCCTCAAACATTACGCGAACCCTTTTCGAACAAAAAATGAATGCATTTACCAATATTTTATTGTTAATCATAGCGTACTACACATTGGTAAAATAAATAATACTACAGGGCACCATTCTAGGCCCTTTTTTATATTAACTTCTGATAAACTCAGGGTTTTTCACTAGGTATGAGGGAGAAAGAATCTTAAAATGAAAAAATATTATTGCACCGATCAAATTTTACATCTCGGCTTTAAGAATGCGCTTGATTATTTATTGGTATTAGTCAGGATTCCAATATATGCACCGCGTGTTGATAATTTAATGTAACACACAATTCTTCTGAAGTTGACAATATAGTCAAGACCTAACTAATGTTTACACATTAGTCAAGATCTAGAGGAGCTCGTGGTTAATTAATAGCAGCCAATTGGGTCGATCTTTGGCTTAGGCCGGGCTTGCTTAAGATGGTCTGTGGATGGGTCGTATACGTTAGGCAGTTTCAAACCGAGCCGTACCTCGGAAACCAAGTTATGCTGTTGGTCCCACCTGTCATTTATGGATTATTAAAAGTTTGACAACTAGTCTTACCAAAGAGTATCGTATAACCCAGTAATAACAGGGTTGTGGAGGTCAGATAGGCAGTCGCTCCATATAAAATACTGGCATTCAGCTGCATCTGGTTAGGCTAAAAGCCGACCCCGACATAGTTAGAAAAAGGCTAGGCAGACGATGATTAGTCAAGACCTACCGTTGTTCAAAGTTGACGGCAGTATACAAAAACCCATACCCAACTTCCAATAACCTCACAAAACCTACCTATACGAAATAAAAGCAGATACAGTGTAACCGACATAATTTTGCGGTCAAACGAATTGCGTCAATACTTAATTAGAATTTATTAATTGCGCCGTATGTGATCTTGACCCACACACACATTTTTGTTAAATGCTCAATACTTTAGTTACAAACAAAGGGTATTTGAAATTACAGGTCATTTCTAAAGCGAGTTTTTCGAATAACCACAACGAGGGTTACGTTAAAATATGACTATAAGTGATAGCTGACCTTATTTAGATCTATAAAATGGGTCCTCGCGACTCCCTCAGAGAAAAAATTAAAGAGATCGATATACTGACTCTGCCTTCACTTTATATCTTAGAATGTAAATAGTATGTCCGTAAAAATCGGGGGCTTTTCTTAATCGTTCTTTTTGCAATAGTTCTCAAATCACATATTTATATCACCCTTGTTCTGAATAGTTACAGTACTGATAGCAACATCTGTGTGACTCATCTCATAGTTATTATTTATGTTTTTGCAATTTTTTTTTTATTCTTTTATAGATTCTTTTCTACCAATTCTTCTTAATTAATCTTGAATATATATTGTAATAATACTAGCCTATTACTATCCTACTGCCACGCAAAGGCATCTTCTTATACAGAGTAGGCACGAGCATTGATCACCACGCTTGCTCAAAACGGGTTGGTCAATTATTTAATTCACCAACCCATACATATTTAATACATACATATAAATGTAAATATATTACTATTGACTATATTGATTGCTTTACAGCTAATATTATCCTTACTAATTTTATAAAAGCGAAAGTGAGTTTGATTGTTTATTTGTTACCTCTTCACGCCTAAATGGCTAAACCGATTTTGATGATTTTTGGTACAGAGATAGTTGGGACTCTGGAGACGGACATAGGTTAACTTTTTTTTTTAAAGTGAGAATTAGGAAAGAAAAGTGAAAAATTAGCTTTGCTATTACAATAAATAAGGCGCAAGGGCAAAAACTACAGGAAGCAAGTACCTGCAAATCAGGAAACTGTGTTACCCCGAATTTAACGCGAGTAAAGCCGCGTTCAAAAGCTAGTAATGAAATAAATTAATTTAAATCGCTGTAGCCAAATGTCTACTATTCTTTTCTTTTTATGGTCCCTTATCCGTATCTTAAAGGAAAAAAAAAATGGAATCCTTATTGGATCACTGTGTAGTCCATCTGTCTGTCTGTTTATGTCGCAAGTTTGTACGGAACCCTCGGTGCGCGAGTCTGACTCGCTCTTGGCCGGTTTTTTTTTCTTCCAATTACTTACTAAATATTGGACGATCTCCGCATATTTTTCCTTGTGTTTTTACATTTAGAAATAAATCCCTAACTGGAATTCAAGTTGGTATTTTTTTTACAGACAACAATTTTGATTTGTTCGGAAACAGCCATGGATTTTCAAGAAAATTTCAACTTTATTTGACAAGCCTAGTATCTTCTCTTAAACTTCCTAGTAATCTCCTTTACTGACAATATTTTAAGACACAAAATAACGTTTTATTTATTCAAATATATTTTTTTTTAGTTAGACAGCCTTCGACTTTCCTTTGTATTGAACCCTAGCTGGCGCCTACGGCTTCACCCGCGGGATATCGAAAAAATCCTCCTATGAGGCATATTCCAGACTATAATCTACCTCTGTGCCAAATGACATGGCCGGAATTGGTATAGAGCTGTGCCCTAACAAAAAAAAACATGTACATTGATGTATAGTACGTCATTTTAAAGCTTAAATGTAGGGCTTTACAATCGGTTATGTTTTATGATCAGAGAATAGGCGAGAGAATAGTAAAGTAGTACGATAATAAGTGATAAAATCAACGCAAGATGTCAATGTAAATGTCAATCAGTGCAATGTCAGAATATAAAACCACACAATCAATGAACAAACAATATATTTTCTTGCATTTCCTCTCGCCTATTTTAGGGAAATGTAATTAATGTGGTTATTTTTTATTTATTTTAAAAGGTATTTTCATATATTAATCATTACTGTGCACTACCAGGGCAGGATCCGGCCATGTCCTTTCATCTAGATCCATTTAGCCGTTTTGACGTGAAAGAGTAACAAACATCCATACATCCATTCATCCTCACAAACATTTGCATTTATAATATTATTTAGTAGGAAGTAGGATACACAATATACACTGTAATTCTTGTGATTTGTAAGGTGTACATAAAAAAATATATATTCTATCTATCTAAACAATAACTAAAACATAGTCTTGAAGCATAAGTGATACGCTATAGGAAAAGGGTTGATTAATAAAGTCAGCTCAATCCTACCTGACTGACCCAAATATTATAAGCAATTGAACTAAAAAGGTCAGCAAACAAACAAACACATCTAATTAAATTGTATAATTTTGTTTCAATCACTGTTCATGATTCATTTACGAAAGAGTTCAACGCGCTGGCATTGTACCAATGAACTTTATTCTTAAAGAGTTAAAGTCTAATTTTGATTGTGTTTATTTAGGAGCGGATATGTGTGGTTTTCCAACCTGGAGGGGTTTTTTGAAGTTGTGAATTTGTAAATGTGACCACACGACGGTTTTATTTGTAAGTTCTTTGAACAACGAATCCTAAACCGTGATCTTATAAAATAAAAATTATTTCTTAAAAGATTTCCGTTCTGTTAATTGATGAAACATGTAGAAGTAAAGCTAAGTAAGTAACTGCCATGTACAGTCAGCAAAATAAATAAGTGACCAGGGTCATAATATATAGTTTTTCTTTTAGACACCGTCGTCGATGATCTTTCAATCATTAGATAACTTTTACCTAAACAGTAAATATGACGTTTGTGTACGACAGAGTATATACAAAAAAAACTTAATTTGCGAAGAAAAAAACGACCATTAATAAAATAAAAAAAAACGAACATTTTATTCGAAAACATTCATAAATTTAAGTAAGTTTCTATTATTTGTCTGACGAGGCTGGTTGCTTATACGGGTACATACGGGGCGAGCTATTTGACATCAAACTGATGACAGACTGAGAAACACATATACAATGGGTCCAGTCATGGACCAGTGATATTCTAGATACTTATGTAACAAGTGTTTTAATATACTATTACGATACACACTTGGGTCTAATTCACTTCCCAGCTTTTTAGCAGCCATTTTGAGATATTCTCTATGCGTGTACAAAAAATAATCATATATCTCAAAGTTTTGGTCTTACTGAGACGAAAATAGGTTTATTCAGAAGGCAACAATATTGTTTATCGTTTAAATTTATTGAGCTTATATTTTCGTAACTTTGAAAAACAAAATTAAGGTTAAAAAAAATATGCATATCTAATTACTAAATTTGAGTACTAGAATGTTTGTTATATAAGTACATAGAATATCGCTAGTCCGTGACCGGACACATTGTATAAATATCATCACGCCTGTTATCCGCGTAGGGAGAGGCAGAGGTGTACAAAAACATTTCCCCAGTTATGTTTTTAAGGCTTATGTACGATGACGCGTGTGTTCGGTACAGTCCTCTACTGGGACATTGTGGTTACAGTATCATATATGTACATGTATAATATTCACGTATATGCTATCGATATTGCAGGTATACATTCGGAAACTGTAATCCCCCTTTAATTGGGGCCTGAAGGTCGAATAGCGTGGCTATGAAGAAATATTTATTTCCAATAGGTAACATTGCGCTTCAAAATCTATATATATAAAAAAACACTGACTCACTCTTTATGAAATGTCAGAAACTACAAGTGTAATGAATCAAAAATTTTGCGTGAGGGTTCTTTTAAGAACGGAGATGCTCATAAAGACTACTATTGCTAACCGCTCTGTTATAGGTATTCCGAAAAAACAAAATAAATTGGTTTATATGTACCTATACTACTATAATAGAGGATAATCCATTTACATTATATACTTTATATATAGTTTTGGAGAATCCTTGTTGACAGTAATTTAATATAATAGTTTCTATTTCTGTTGTATTTATTTAGGTATAAACTGTTTTACCTACTCTTAAATGAGAGAGGAAGCTGGGTCAAATATTATTCATATTAATTAAGTCATTGATCCATTATATGAATGAATTGACGTAATATTGTTTATATTTATAATTTTGATCGGGAAAACGACGCGTTTTAGCGCTCTGCTCTGCAATTTGACTGGGTTTTGCAATCCTTCAATTGTAAACATCTTAATGACTAATTAACTGTATATACTGTTAAATAATATATTAAATATTAACATGTACCTGACATAAAATGTATTAATAAATGAAAATACTCGGTATTTTCGTTTGTAAATTGTACTTACAAGAAATGTTGTTTAAATTAATTTTGTTTTTCTGTCTACAATTAAATAACTCAATTAAAGGAATATGAGTGAAATAAACATAATTGTAATTTAAAATGATTTAAATATTCAGTTAATGTAAAAATATTTATTTATTTATTATTTTAACTGGGCGCTACTGAATTCTTAAAGTGTTTGAATTTTATAAGTGACGTTATTCTAAATTCAAAATGGCAGAATCCTAAAGATGGCGGACTAGTTATTTGTTATGCATTTCTAACACTCTTTTCTTAAAATGACGTTACTTTAAAGCGCGTTTTTAATTTTTTTAACTACCTATATTATTATTTTTCCCTTAATCCTCTCATTTAGCTATTCTATAATTAATTCCATTTTCTATCTTAGCATCCCTCACACAGTCCACCCTCATTTTCTTTGCTTTACATATGTACCCACAATTCTATAGATAATAAATTAATTAATTCATCAAACAATCAACAGATATTAATGAATTGTTTTAGTTTTATATATTTGATTTCTTGGACAACACGGTTGGCGCAGTGGCTGAGCGATCGACTGCTGCGCTGCGTGTCGCGGGTTCGATCCCCGCACGGAACAAATATTTATGGCCTACAGATAGTTGTTTGAGGTCTGGCTGTTTGTGTATGTGAGATTAAATGTTTGTAAACGCACCCACGATACAGGAGAAATCCTAGTGTGGGGTTAACGGTTTAATAAATAAAAAACAAGTTAATAAAATACTTAAATAATAATATGTAGGTAAATGGACTCTCATAATAATAAAAAAGACATTGACTAGACAAATTTCAAAAGGAAGAAAACAATAAATCTTAAAATTTATTCCAATAAAAAAAAACATATTTAAAATGTTAATACTACGCCGATGGCCCACGTGTATGAACGTAGTGATGTCCTTCGATATATTGTAATGTCGATAGATCCGTTTGCATAATGTTGTACCCCACAATATCGACAGATGTACGGAAAATGGAGGGAAACTAGTAAGTACTCGTCTGTAGGGGAACTATGAACATTGTTTTATTAAGGCATTGAGTTAAATAAAATGTTATAATTTTTCTGAAATATTACTTTATCTTGTGATAGCTGACATGTGTCAAATAAAATGAAAATTGAAGTGGAATGGAAGTGGCGAAAGCTATTTTCAGGGGATTGTCTCGTGTTTTCAAAGTTTCAAAAGTGGTGTTTTTTTTTTATTTATTTCCAATACCTACCGTTGCCCCGAACTATGAATTTTTCGTGGTTGCTATTATAAACTTTTAAATTCACATACAGATCCGGTACCAATAAGCCATAAACATATTACCTCCGTGTGGGTACCGACACGCGGCACGCAGCGCGGCAACCAGTGGCTTAGATACTGCGCCAACCGACAAACGATTTTTTTTGGGTGGGAAATCATCCAATGACTTCCCTCGCTCTGGGCGGAGCGGGGGGGGGCATGTCAGACTTGTACTGACTAAAACCCACCCATGTTCCTTCTATTGCCCTTTACGTTCCGGGGCCGCGGTATCTCTTTCGAACAACCCGCAAACTGCGCCAACCATTAATTCAAATTAAATAGTTTCGACTGCACCGACTTTTTTTTTATTTAAGTCTACAGTCGAAATTATAATTTCATCAGACGTCATTATAACATAGTCCTTATTATTCGCCAATAAATACGAAAACAATGAAACGTTATTCTTTTTCCGGGATCAAAACCTCCGTGCAAAATTACAGTAATTAAATATGTGTTCGGTATGTAAAGTAATGATAACGATCTAAAATATTCGCTCCCTAATACGAAAAACTTTTACCTTTGAGCAATTGAGTTAGTAACCACAAACATAACTACACATTGAAATTAGATAAACTACTGCTGCCGCCGCTTTCCGCATCATCGCCATTTTGTTGTGAAATATTTTTTTTAGTCTGAAGACACTAAAACTTTATTTGTCAACAAAAAGCAAATCAAAGACCACCGGGGTTGGGGGTTCTTCGAAATAGGTACAGCGGCCTCGGAACAAAAAGGGCAAAAGGAGGAACATGGGTGAGTTTTAATCAATAAGAGTCTGGCACTCTCACCCACAGCCCCCAGGGCAATTATTTGATGATTTCTCATCCGCAAAATAAAAAAGTATTCCTCTCCTTTTCACATTGAGTAAATTTGTATGTGTGTTCCTAATCAACAAAGTCGTCATAGGTTGTATCAAAGTCACCGCTTTACTTTTTTTTTCGATTATTTTAGTTTACTTATTCTACTATTCGGCGCGGAGACAAATCCAACAAATCAAAAACCATGAAAATCGATTCAGTAGTTCTTGATTTATAAGTGTTCAAACAAACTCGACTTTTTTATATATTACTAGCTACAGCCCGCGATTTCACCCTTGTCATCATAATTTTCCTGTCCTTGTCCCATTCTATTTGGGGCTGGCGCAACACGTTATTATTTATTTATTATTATACCAAGACAAACGCGATTTCACCCTAATAGACTGGTATTTTATACATATAAACCTTTCTCTTGAATCTCTCTATCTATTGCTGACAAAATATATTTTTGTTTTAGATTTTAATTATTTTTCTGTTTTGTCTTCCAACACAGTGTCTACATTATCTGATAAAACTTTCCTCTTGCAGGTCTGCTGGAAGAAATTTCTTAAAAAAATAAGCATTCTCTTTGTGCTTCTTGGTCTTAATGTAATAAATAAAAATAAAATATTCTTCATAAATCAAAATCAAAAGTCATTTATTCAAATTAAGCTGATAAACAGCACTTTTTAAACGTCACATTACAAGAGACAGTCCCACAAATACGCCCTGCCCTTCGCCACTTCCTTGTGTTTTAGCTGGGAAGAAGAAGTGCCGGAACAAACTCCCCAGCAACAAATCTGTCGGTCAGGTTAGAAGAACTAGATTTTATACTATTTCGTTTATCACAAGGTACATTTGAGAAATTATTCATTCATTGTCACATGTCAGCTAGCAAACACCAATTATGTACACAAAAATATATTCAATTCGGATAAGTGACATCTATTAGAAGGGTTAGTAAATATTAAGAAAAACTTTTAACTATATTAGAAAAACTTACTATCTATTTTAAAACAAGGGTTTTGTTCACGATACATGTCATGTTAGATATTTTATGTGTACATAAATAAATTAAAACGGGTTTATTCCAATAAGTTTGTCCAACCATAAATTCGTGTTGAAGTCACCCTACATGCCGGCGGCAGTGATCAGGTCGGTCGCGACGTTTCCTTTTCCCTGAGTAAGTGAAAACTGCTTTCTTATCTGTCGATATCCAATCCGCAGGTACAGACGTACACGTTATCTTAAGATATTTGTATTTGCATAGGTTTTGTATACGATCGCTGACTAATATTATTGAGCAGGTTTTGTTGTGATGTCTTGTGAATTATAAATGTTTTTGTAATATCATCAGTATAAAGAAAATCGATCTCAAAAAGTGGCCAGTTTTAGTGTATCGTCGTCGTCGTCGTTAAATGTTTGTAAAAGCAACCACGATACAGGAGATATTCCAAGTGCGGGGCAACGTTTTTGTTTAAAAAAAAAACTTATCTAATTATAGTTGTAACTATCTCTTGCCCGCGGTTTCGCTCGCGTGGTCGTCGAATCTCGTCGTCAGGTTGAACTATTTAAACTATAATTAAAATACCCATTATGATTTCGTTTATTCATTTCTTTACATATTTTTACATGTTTCAATTGCATACACTGTTGTTGTGTTACAATGTGAAGTGGAAGAGCGGAGTCACCTAACACAAGCATGTCCTTGCTTAAAAGGTGATCTCCAAAACATGTATGTTATAGTAACATGTAATTGAAATAAACCTTTATTTTTCTTAAAAAAATTTAAACGTAACGAGGTCATTCAAGGTCATTCATGAGTAGATTTTACACCTCACATTTTTCTCATACCGGGCGCCTTATATATGAAAATCGATTCTTAAGGAGTAAACTCCAATTAACTCCAAAACATTTCACGCCTCACTTTTTTATTTATTTATTTTTTTCGGGTGGGAAATCGTCCAATGACTTCCCCCGCTCTGGGCGGAGCGGGGGGGCATGTCAGACTTGTACTGACTAAAACCCACCCATGTTCCTTCTATTGCCCTTTACGTTCCGAGGCCGCGGTATCTCTTTCGAACAACCCGCAACCCCGGCAGGAACGTCTCATCTTGATTTATTTATTACTCTCCATCGGACTTAAATTTGCATTCTGGTCTATGAATAAATCATAGAACAAAATCGAGATTTTTCTATGATTGAGATGTCATAATATCATATACTCATACACATATCAAATCCCAAAATTCAGTTTCCTGAAATCCAATTTTCAGGTTTTAAAATAATTTTTCAGAATATTTGTTTCTTTGAAACTTTTGGACAAGAAGTTTGTAGGTATGTACATATATGAATTATACATTGGGTTAGCCTTTAATATTAGATGCGAGTAGATAAATAAATAAAATTAAATAAATAAATAAATAAAATGCGATTTTGCTTACTGGGAGAGACAACGTAACTTTTTGCCAATGTTACGTTCGGAAACGCGTAAAAATCCAAAATTTTAAGACGTTTTTGATAATTTTTAATGTAAATTATTGAATGCTTTTTTTTTTGGAGTGGGAAATTATCAAATACCTTCCCACGCTCTGGCCGGAGTGGGGGGGGGGGGATTGTCAGAATTTTACTGACTAAAACCCACCCATGTTCCTTCTATTGCCCTTTACGTTCCGGGGCCGCGGTATTTCTTTCGAACAACCCGCAACCCCGGCAGGCGGAGGCTCTGGCAAGCCCCTCTGCTTTGCTGACATCTCTTTGAGGCGCGCGTGAAACACAAACGCGCCGTCGACACGGCTTGTCGTCAATAGACGGACGGACGGTGAGCTACCCATTGCTTACCGTCCACAGGCCCGCATCTACGGTGGCCGGTAGTCGTCTCGCGGCGCCCGGCGCCCGGGGCGTCTCCCGCGGCGGCTGGGTTGGTTTGAGGTTCTCTCCCTCAAACACCCGGCCAACTCCTTTGCTAGCATTACTGCTTCGCAGACGGAGGTGACCGCTTCCCATTCCCTCTCGCTCCGGACCATGGACTGCACCAGGGCCGAACGCGAGAGATCGCCGCCGCCGATCGCCTCTACGAGGGCACGGCGGTGCTCCGCCCAAGCTGGGCAGACTGCCACTGTGTGCTCCACCGTGTCCTCCGGGCGATCGTCACAATGGTGACACCCGGGCGTTTCCTCCCGCCCGATTATGTGCAGGAACCTCCCGAAACTTCCGACAGCAAAATTATTTGCATCTCGTGTCTTTGAATCAACAAAATCAGCATAAAATAACTTTGCTCTCTTGTTGCACAAATAACTATTAAAGCCTGAATAAACTGAAATCCAAACCAACCAAAAAAAAAAGAAATTAGAGATGGTCTATTTGTATAACCAAATGGGACATCTCTATATATGCAAGTATATATTTTTATATGTAACTAGCTTCCGCCCGCGACTTGGTCCGCGTGGCATAGTTACTTTTTGCTAACGCTAACTTAGAGAAAGATATTTTTTTGAAAAAAAAAATCTTTCTCTCCCTTTTTCTCTCCCTTATCTCACTTCTTTTAAAAATAACATGCCCATGTCTGTCTCCAGGGTCCCAACTATCTCTGTACCAAAATTCATTAAAATCGGTTTGGCCATTTAGGCGTGAAGACGAAACAAACAAACAAACTCACTTTTGCTTTTATAATACTAAGTAAGGATATCGTCAATTTAAACATTTACAGAATACTTACAAAATTAGTGCCTACCTACAAATGTAGGTACTATTTAGATATGTATAACATGCATGAGGGTGAATAAACAAATGCTCATTTGCTTGTTGTGACGTCAACGTGTCACGAAATCACGATTTCACGAATAAATCTGAATGATGCATCCCTGGTCTCGATATATTTTGTATATATACATTTCCATACTTCAATAAAATATGCTAAAATGTTACAAGTCAATGTCACTTGGATCCCCTAAAAGTTGAGATTATTGATTATTCTAGCATGATTTTGTTTTGTTCTCGACTATAAATAATATTGATGTAGTCACGGTCTATACAATTCTCTTTGGTTGAAAAACTACGGTCAAGAAACTTCATAGAAACCAAACCTTGCCCAATTTAAAAAATATGGTCAAAAATCATTACCTTTTTCCTCGACACGCAGCGCAGCATAGCATATTATTATTATGATTATCTTTATTTTGCTTTCTCTCTCGTTTTTATTTTTTTCAAAAAAAACAACATTTAATTAATCAGTTCAGGCGTTTAGAAGTTATGATGGAATAAAGAAACTCACATACATACAAACAAACATGAACCCTGAAAACATAACACTCCTTTCTTGGGACAGTCGTGTCAAAATATAAAAAAGTGGTCCGCCGGTATCAGGAGCAGGGTCCAAGCTACCGGTGGTTAGGGCTCCAGAGACAGGAACCTCCTCTCAATGCGGGCCGTATTGAGGAGTACTTCCTGAATCAGGCCCTTGATCCAACCACCTAAGGAGAGCTTCGACAGATGTTCGTCGAGGTTATTGGCAATCAAGCTATTGGCCGTTACGACAATCGGCACAATGATAGCCGAGTTCACATTCCACATGTCGACAACCTCGTCGACATGTGAAAAGTCGACTAAGTGCCAAGTCAAGATATTACTTATTACCTAGTTCAGAATAATTCATCATACACACACATCATACCACAGTTTATTTATAATGCAATAACAATTTAGTACGCATTAGGTTTATCTTTTAAGACCTAATGGAGAATATACACATAATATTTATTTAACAATTTATGTACACACAGTAGACAAGACTTGAAAAAAAACATACAAAATTTGAGTACAAATGTACTGCTTATTTATAAAAGCTGCTATTTCCTAAGTAATTTATGCCAGCAGACCTGCGAAAGGAGATGTAAGAACGACATGTAGATGATAGTGTGAGAGAGAGTACCTACTAGAGAAATATGTGTGTGTGCCTAAACCTACACATACAAGTAAATAATACTAGCTGGCGTCCGGGGCTTCGCCGCGTGATATCGAGAAAAAAGTATCCTATGTGTTATTCCAGACTATAATCTACCTCTGTGGCAAAATTTCATCAAGATCTGTTAAGCCTTTTTGACGTGCCAGAGTAACAAACACCCATACATCCATCCATCCTCAGAAACATTAGCATTTATAATATTAGTAGGATAGCTGGCACCCGCGGCTTTGTCCGTATGATATAAAAAAAAGTATCCAATGTGTTATTTCAGACTATAATCTACCTTTGTGGCACGTTCAGCCGTTTTGACGTGAAAGAGTAACAAACATCCATCCATCCTCACAAACATTCGCATTTATAATATTAGTAGGATTAATCTTCTTCTTCTATATCTATACTTATAATAAATCTGTAGAGAGGTCAATTCTGTACATGAAATATATTTCCAAAATAACTATCAGGGGGTGATTAGTGATCGATACTGATGCCAAAAATGCAATCAGTAAAATTTTTGTCTGTCTGTCTGTCTGTCTGTCTGTCTGGATGTCTGTATGTTCGTTATAGAAACAAAAACTACTCGACGGATTTTAACGAAACTTGGTACAATTATTCTTCATACTCCTGGGCAGGTTATAGTATACTTTTCATCACGCTACGATCAATAGGAGCAGAGCAGTGAAGGAAAATGTTGGGTAATCGGGAGAAGTTGGTTAAAGCTACACAGAAATCATGTATGACAGAAATGTTCTCCTAAAAATTATATAAAAAATATCCTACGACAGCATAGGTCTATCTTTTATGGTTGACTCACAATAACACGTGTAACTCCCGATAACTTAGCAGTTCAGAGCTTTCTGATAATATTTGTCTACTCTTACGTTTATAACACTCCCATTCATCTCTAATAAAAAACAGTTAACATTATTACGTATTCAATAAAAAAAGAATCATATAAATCGGTATACAAACACCAAAGTTATGCATGAAATACGCTAATAAGCCATCGCGCGTGAATACTGAATCATGCTATAAGGATTATTTTTGTGTAATATTTGGCTGTTGATGCGAATAGACGTTCAGAGTGTTCGACCTTATTGACAGACAATGCTTTTAGCCCGACTTTTAGTCTTTAAATAATTGTTTTTTAGATTTCTTTTGTTGTTATTTTATAAAATAGGTATTAGTTATTTTGGTAGTGTTTAAATATTCGTTCAAATTACAAATTATTCATAGTTAACATTTTATTTCTTTTTAGGTGAAGTAGTAGTAGGTACGCATAGATTTTTAGAAACCGAGTTTCGGCTAATTTATGTTCAGTTTTTTTTATACTATATTGGTAAAAGCGTAGTTAATTATACTAATTATAGTTATCATCATCATCATGCTATATTAGTCCACTGCTGGACATAACCCTCCCCTAATGAGCGCCATAGCGTTATATAGTTATATTCTTTATTATAGTTATAGGTATTATTAATTAAAGTATTTATAGGTTTTTATTTTTAAGTGAAGTAGGTATACATAGGTAGATAGTATTGGACGGGTTCCCTCTATCTGGCGGAATCTTGATGCTCCGAAATTTATTTGGCACTAGCTTTCGCCCGCGGCTTCGCTCGCGTTAAATTCGGGAGCGCCTTATTGATTTGTTATAGCAACGCTAAGTTTTCCCGTTTTTTCCCTCTTTCTCCCTCATATCCCACTCTTTTTAAAAAAATAATAGCCTATGTCCGTCTCCTGGTTCCCAACTATCTCTGTACCAAAATTCATCAAAATCGGTTTAGCCATTAAAGCGTGAAGAGGTAACAAACAAACAAACAAACAAACAAACAAACAAACAAACAAACAAACTCACTTTCGCTTTTATAATATTAGTAAGGATAACACACTTATACACGAACATTTTAAAAGCATAAAAATTATTTGATATAATTATCGTTTGGCATAATGTTTAAAACTTCGAATTTACAATTGCATAGTTTTAAGATGGCAGAATTACATTTAGTATAATTACGATTGGCAGAGTTCAAATTTCGCATAATATCGTTTAGCATAATGTTCATTTAGAGCGACGAGTATTTGGTATAATTTCACTTTTCATACTATGCAGATTGCAGAATTTAATTAAGAATAACTTTAAGTTTAAAGACTTATATGCCTAATAAGTCTTTAAACTGACATGGTCACTAACATTATTATTAACGGCTAAAACGGGATATTTACCATGTTTGTTATTTATTTTGAGTTTCCAATATTTTGGTGTGAACCGATACAGTGAGTTACAATTGTATACAAAAACATATTAAGGCAAAAACAAGACATTTTTGGAATTATATAGAAAAAAAAGACATTGTTTTTAGTAGGTTACCCGGGACTCAACTATTAGGATTAGGTTAATTTGTTCAAAAAAAATGCGTAGGTTAGGTTAGGTTAAAACTGTGACCCCCTACGCACGAGCCGAGCGAGCGGAGCGAGCGGTGCCGCGGCAGCGGCCGGCGAGTGCCAGTAACGACTTGCATTGATAGAAAATGAGATTGTTTTTAGTAGTTTACCCGGAACTGAACTATTTACATTAGAATAATAATTACTTATGGAATTAAATGACATTATTACAAATTCAATTAAATAATAGTTAAAATAAATGATATTATTTTAAAGAAATAAAAAATTAAAATAAATGACAACAAATAATGTTATAGATGATTCTAACTATAAACTTTCTGCGATATGACAATTCTGCCGTTTAATGATAACGATATGAAATATATGTCAAAAGACGATTCTGACTGTGAACTTTCTGCGAAATGATGTTTCTGCTTTTTGAATATTATGGATATGAAATTTATGTCTAGAGATGTTTCTGACTTACAAAATTATGAGTTTTGAATGTATGATAAATGAGTGTCTGCCAAACAATTTTCTGCGAAATGAAGTTTATGCTATCCGTTGTTATGCAAAATAAATTTATGACATAAAAAGTTCTACTATAAAAGGTGGACCCAGTATTGGACAGTCGTTTTAGCTTTATTTTAATTTCTTTTTTTGTTACAAGTTGTACTTACCTACATATTTCTGGGTATAGTTCTATTAGAATTATTTAGTTTTAGTACCTACTTTATTTGGTAATTAATAGGTTCTTATAGATAATAGGCATAATTAGATATTTAAAAAAAAAACAATATATATATGTATATATAATTTAGTACTTAAATTATTTTCAGGTTAAATATAAATTCAAATTATTATTTTTTAATTTATTTAACTGAAGTTTTATTTAGTTGTAGCTGTAGTGTATTTAGGATCAGTTTTATTATTTAAGTAGGCACTTTTTTTAAGTGTAAGGTAGCTACAGTCAGGACCTCTAACGTAGCTTATTTCGTTAGGTAACTGAATAGGCATTCAGTTACCTTCGGTTATTTTCATAAATCCTTACTAATATTATAAAAGCGACAGTGAGTTTGTTTGTTCTTTCTTTCTTTCTTTTTAAAAACGTTGCCCCACACTAGGAATTTCTCCTGTATCGTGGGTGCGTTTACAAACATTCAATCTCACATACACAAACAACCAGACCCGGAACAACTATCTGTAGGTCATACAAATATTTGTTCCGTGCGGGAATCGAACCCGCGACATACAGCGCAGCAGTCGATCGCTCAGCCACTACGCCAACCGTGTCGTGTTTGTTACGGCTTCACGTCTAAATGACCGAACCGATTTTGATGCATTTTGGTACAGAGATAGTTGGGGCCCTGGTGACGGAAATAGGCAAGTTTTTTTTAAAGTGAGGAAAGGGGGAGAATGAGGGAAGAAAAGGGGAGAGAGAGATACATTTTTTCGAGTCATCACGCGGGTTAAAGTTAGCGTTAGCCCAAAGTAACTATGCCACGCGGACGAAGTCGCGGGCGGAAGCTAGTAAATAAATATTAATAAATTCTTGTATAAATACATAAAGCTTAAATAGATCGAATCGATGCATACATCGATAAATATATGAATTACGATTGAGAGGACAGGTAATGCTCATTTACTTTGTTTTTGTATGAAGAAATAATAATTACAAAAAGCACGTGATTACTACTCGACACGTTGTTTTTGTCGACGTGTGCTGTTCCAACGTTGTATATTTTACATTGTGTTTCTTACGACATCGCAGGGAATACCTCGGTAACTGTTAGTCATTGTACACATCATCTGATTAATAATAATAAATGTTAGTGTTAGTCGACTTCAAGAATTACGATTATTTAACGCAATAATTGTCTTTGTTTCATCATTAATCAGTTTTTTGATTATTAATGATACTACAATGAACTATCCTTTATTATATATACAACGTATCCGGTCTCGGACTAGCGATATTCTATGTTTTTATATAACAAACATTCTAGTACTCAAATTTATTGATTAAAAATAAAACTACCATTTTTTTTCACAAAAAAGTTTACGAAACTTTCGTTGATTTGCATATTTTTTGGACTTTAATTTTGTTTTCTAAAGTTACGAAAATGTAAGCTCATTTTTTGAAAATCAATATTTTTGCGTACTAGAATGTTTTCTATAAAAGTATCTAGAATATCGCTAGTCCATAACCGGACACATTGTATAATATCTTTTAGCAAAATTGTGTTACAATATTGCTTATTCTTTCTTTTGCCCTATAAGTTTCGGGGTGGCGCGATGGCGGGATCTCTTTCGAACAACTCGCAACCCCGACTAGACCGACGGTGCAGGCACAATAATGACTATTCAATTAAATTAAATAAAAAATCTGGGGTTTCGGTATGTTTGGAACTAGATTATAAAATAAGAACTCGATATGACTAACTTTTGTTAAAAGGTAAATGATGCGAAAGAAAACCGTTAATTAGTTTATATGTTACGCGTGTTCTTCGCAGAATATTTTGAGTTCTAAAAAACTAATGCCCGTTTCTGCTTACAATTGGTGAAACCCAAGTAACTTCTCAATATGTTAGCATGTTGCGAATCCAATGCGCTTGAACATTATCATTCGGATCTCTTCAAGGTTCGAGTGTGATCAAGCGGAGCAAGAGGAGCACTTCTCAGGCCCCATCAAGCCTATAGATATCGTGTAAAAAACCAGGCAAGTGCGTATCGGACTTGCACACCGAGGGTTCCGCACAAACTTGCTATATAAACGGCTATTTCTTTCGACTACGTAAACTTAGAGAGTTGGTTTTTAACAACTCCAAGGGTGGTCCCTTGGAGTTGTTAAAATGATTTGAGTATGTAGTTTTAATTTCCACTCGATACCTCCATAACATAGTTGGGAAAAGGCTAGGCAGATGATGATGACCTCCACGCGTTCCCGAGATAAAGGCTCTTGACAGACAGATAGACAGACGGACAAGTGAATGATCCTGTAATGGTTCCTTTTTTTTCTTTTGAGGTACAGGATAGAATCTTAAAAACAGGCGGAAGTTCCACGAAATTGACAGCTCTTTCGCCATTCTTTTCATATTCTTCTGTGCAAGACAAAGTCACCAACATTGTTATCTAAGCTTCATCAGAGCTAATCAAACAAGCTCATTATTCTATGAACCAAACCAACCTGAACACTTTTCTACGCAAGCGTACACCAGTTATTAGAAAACTAGTATACATTATAGTTACTATAACTAAGATTTCTAGTTCCTAGTTGTCTAAGCTTTCAAGTGTGCCTCTATAGTGTCCTCAGTTGAACTAAACGTATTAGGAATGCTATAACGTGTTAATTGTGAAATTAATGGAGATTCTACGTTTCCCTAATGACTAATCCTTACTTTTAATATTATAAAAGCGAGTGAGTTTGTTTGTTTGTTACCTCTTCACGCTTTAATGGCTAAACCGATTTTGATGAATTTTGGTACAGAGATAGTTGGGAACCAGGAGACGGACATAGGCTATTTTTTAAAAAAAGTGGGATGTGAGGGAGAAAGAGAGAAGAAAAGGGAAAACTTAGCGTTGCTATTACAAATCCATAAGGCGCAAGGGGAACTGTGTTACCCCGAATTTAACGCGAGCGAAGCCGCGGGCAAAAGCTAGTTTTTTTATAAAACTGTTGGTAAAACGTGTTTGTGACAGATTTATATGGATAAAATGTACAGTTGCCAACACAATTCAGAGAAGCTGAGAAGAATCTGCATTTTTTATTGTTGTTTACAGGTTGTGGTGGGGGTTTGCAGGTTGCTTGCTGAGCACGTGTTACAGGTTCAAAATCGTTTAGCTCGGGGATAACAAATAAAACGAACTCTCCAGCAACAAAAAAAGCTAGCAACAGTTACAAGAAAATTGCAATGCAATTTGAATGTAATAAATAATTGAAATTAAAAGAATGACATTGGTTTGTATTATCCCATTGCTAGCTAAAAAGACTTATTCCATTACGTATCATTCATGATCTTCTTATCCTATATTCTTCAAGCGCTTCTTCTAGTCTGCCTTGCCTTCCTACCGGCTCCTGAAGCATCATCTCTCTGAACTCCTATTCCTTATCCAGTTGCTATCAGCTACAACAATGTGAAGATTTTATAGTTGCCGATTCCCGGCCTCCACTAAAGAAGTCTACACTAGCAGTCATTAGTTGTGCGACTGAGATGACATTGCGCCTTAAGCTTACTAATTCTGTGAGCTATGTCGACAATGTTTATTCTCGGTCGGAACACCTCGTTCGATTTTCCCAGAAGTTTTGAGCCATTTAGTCTCTTTGCTACCTGGTAAGTTGAGAATCAGAGTAGTTTTTGTCAGTAAATATCTGACCTTCCCCGCTTTGGGAGGAGCGGGGGCTCCTCTCAGTGCCGGGAAAGTTAGGTATTTGATGATTTACAATCCGCAAAAAAAAGCTCAACTATCATGGCAAGTATCTATAATATGTATGTATTTATAAATTATATAAGTATGTATATCAGTTGTCTGATTACCATAACACAAGCTCTGCTTAGCTTGGGATCAGATAGCCGTGTGTGAATTGTCCCAAGATATTTATTATTATTATTATGGCAAGTGCTATATTTTGTTATTTGCATGTTATTTTTTTGGCTGAACCTACTAATTGGTGAAGTTATATAATCTGATTTTTCTTAAATATAATGCTCAATTATGTGGATACCATGTAATATGATTAATAATTAAGGTGACCGTTGATTAGTCATCGTAGTTCGCTGATCTACTTAACGTGCTGTAAATCTTGTTTATATTAAGCAACATGGAAATTCATTTTCCTGGTGTACCAGTGTACGATATGAAGATCAGAATTATGCAATAAAACATATATTGCACCATCACTATGGTGACTAAGGGGGTACACTAAAGGCCTAATCATATGTTTAGATACATCCACTCGGTAGATAGCCGGTCAGGTGGTCTTAGTTTTTTTTTTTAAAGTTGAACCATTCTAGAAATTTCTCCTGTATTGTGGGTGCGTTTACAAACATTTAAACTCACATACACAACAGCCAGACCCGGAACAACTATCTGTAAACCATACAAATGTTTGTTACGTGCGGGGATCGAACCCGTGACCCAGAGCGCAGTAGTCGATCGCTCAGCCATCGCGCCAACTGTTTCGTTTATTATCGTGACAACCAGTCTTACCAAGCGGTATCGTAAAACCCAGTACTAACTGGGTTGCGGAGGTCATACAGGCAGCTTCCGCCCACGACTTCGTCCGCGTGGCATAGTTACTTTGGGTTAACTAACTTTAAACCGCGTGGTGATCGAAAAAAATATATTATTTTCTCCCTTTTTTTTTTTAAATAGTCTTTATCCGTTTCCAGGGTCCTAACTATCTCTGTACCAAGTCATCAAAATCGGTTGGGCCATTTAGGCGTGAAGACGTAACAAACAAACTATAATATTAGTAAGGATACTGGTATTCAGCTGCATGCGGTTAGAGTCGAAGTCGACCCCAACATAGTTTGACAGATGATGATAGCTCGAATTCTGCTCAGCTGATCCAAACATGATGCAGAGATGGTAAAAAAAAATTGTCATTTGTATGAACCGAATAAAACTCAGACAAGTGAAGTTAGTATTTGGTTGTCTTAGTTTTTCAATTTATACAGTCGAATGGAATATGTCGACCCAAGTGCGTAGCATTCCCTAACAACGTTCCTCAAAATCTTTTAAGAACGTATCTATTAATACCTTAACGCAAATCAGAGCAGCCAATATCAGTGAACAAGATGTCAATACGTTATATAGTTCGGTAGCTATTAGCGTGGCGGTCAACAAGCGGCGAGTTTTCACCGCGCTGCGTACGCGCATGTCATAGTAATGCATCCAATTGGCTATGCACTGCGCGTCCACTCTTGCGCAATGTTCTGATATCCTCCATTTTACACTAACCACAGATTCAACATGAGTTTTTGTTTTGTATATTTACATATTTTTTTATGTGGGAAGTCTCAATTGTCACGTGCGGATTTTTTTCGAGTTAAGTTGTTTTGTTCACGTGTAGGTTATTTCACGTGGAGTGAACTTTAGAGCTGTCTCCATCGTAGTATAAAGTTTCAAGAGAGATTTAGTTACGTGTTATTTCAGTTTTTAACGTACTATTTCTAAAAGAAAATTGTGATAGACACAAGACAATGACACCTAAGTTTACGATTAGGGGTTGTTTTTTTCCAGGAATTAGTACCTATATCATAAGTACCCATTTTTTTCATTTATCTTTCATAAGAAAGTCTTTATCCCTTATTCCAGAATCTTGAGAAGTTCCTGACAATTCTAATATATAAAATTCTCCTCCTCCGAAACAGCTCGACCGATTCTTGTGATTTTTTTTATGCATATTCAGTCTGAGAATCTTCTATCTACCGGAGCAGCGGGGGAATCCGCTGGGCACAGCTAGTTAACTATATAATATTGGTCTCTTTTAAAAAACATATTGACGGTTAACAGCCAAGACTACGGACACATTTTGTCAAAATGCTTTTATTTTTAACAAAAACTCTATCCCACACAATACAATAACCTCCTTAAGAGAAACAGCAATATTTCGGGTATTTTTCTACAGTTCTAATACACGCATGCAAATTTTGGCGACTATTACTGCAAAAATGCACCTTCAGTAATTTTTAAAATTTTTGGTTAGGTCATGACGGTTAAAGTCATACTAACGGGGTATGAATTTTCAATTCCAATGTCAAGAAGTAGGACTTAAGCGTAGCCTATAGTTGAAAGATGCGCCTTTTATAGAAAAAAATAAGTAAGTCGTTTGTCGTATGGTAATGTAATAAGGAGGGATGAAGCACATGCGACTAAAAGAGTGATGGATCCGCATGTTGATGGATGGAGAGGGAGAGGAGAAGGCCAAAGAAAATATGGATTGATTGTGTAAGAAATGATATAAAGGAGAAAGGAGTAAATGATGCCGTGATGTCTGACAGGGGGGAATGGAAGATGAAAACATGTTGCGCCGACCCCAAATAGAATGGAACAAGGGCAGGAAAATGATGACTTAAGCTTAGCCTAGCGGCAAAGTCGTAAGCGATATTTTACATCACCATGATAATCCCCTTTTTTTTATTTATACTGTACAGTTCAGACTAAACATGACAGGTGGCTGTAGTTACGTGAATATATTAGATATTAGCATGTACCACTGTATTTAGCAGTTCATTAAGTAATGCTTGTATGGCCGCAGGGTTGAATGGCTTAACGTATATTATGTACCTAAAAAGGTTTGTTGAAATATTTTTATACGAACCGGCGAAGGTTTTCTATCGTCTTTCATCTTAATTTATGGCATGGGGCTACTGTTTTGCCTGTCACACGTTAGACTTAACTAAATTATTTTCGTTTGGAAGAGGTATTATATACGTTGACAGTCCACTTCTTTTTATTTTTATTAAGTGAAGCCACTTTTTATTGGATAATATTTTTGTGTTCACCAAAAATACTGATCATGCACCAAATGTCCTTTCCTGAATGTTTAAAAAATGCGTAGGTTAGGTTAGGTTAAAAATGTGACCCCCTACGCCAGTAACGACTTGCATTAATAGAAAATGGATAAAGATATAACACTTTTTTATTGTAGTGCGCTGATGCTCGTTATGACATATTTTAATTAACATATTTTGGTGCACATTCAGTATATTTGGTGCAACACAGGCAAAATTAGGTAAACGAAATGGGAATAAATTGAAGTACTTTTAAATACCATCCCTTTTATTTATATTTTTGGATAGGAAATCATCAAATAACTTTTCCCGCTCTGGGTGGAGCGGAAGGGAGTGTCAGACTTTTATTGGCCAAAACCCATCCATGTTCCTTGTTTTGCACTTTGTGTTCCGGGGCCGCGGTACTTCTTTCGAACAACCCGCAACCCCTGTAGGCACTGGCCCTAACGCTCTCTCTTTCTCGCGCCTCTGCTTTGTTGACATTTCTTTGAGGTGCGTGTGGAACACGAACGCGCCGTCGGCACGACCTGTCTTCACTACGGTGGCCGGGAGTCGTCCCGCGGCTCCCGACGGCTGGAGCGTCTCCCGCTTATTAACTGGCTGATCTTTCTTACTGGATATGAGTTGCTCCCATTTTCTGGCTATATGAATTAAGAAGACTACTTCTAAGTCTACTTTTAACGTTTTTAGTTTTATGTAGCTCTAGTCATTCCCGTAGGGTTTAGGCAGAGGTGTACCTAAAAGTATCTATACCCACATTTCACCAGTTATGTGTAAATCTCATGTAATAGGAGGGTAGTATATTGCCATCATGTTTACCCCAATTTCACGAGCCGCCCGGATTACTAATATTGTTACATTGTCGGAAGACATTTTTGGGAAAAACCTGCCGAGATTTCTTCGAGATTGTGTAATTTAGATCCTATACTTATGCTTTGTCATGTTTAATTAAGATAGGTATTAATTTATTTTTAATTTAATTAACGTGTTTTTATTTGCATGTTGTGTTATTTAGTGACTTATAGCGTCGTATTGGATATATCTGCAAAGGTGCTATAAGTTGGTGGTAAATAAATAAATCAACTGAGCTTGAACTTAGACTCTGCGGCTGCAATTGAAAAATTCCCAATGGAAGAAACTTATAGCATTTTTCCCGACCCGGAATCAAATCGTGGACATCATGCTCAACAGTCGCGTGTCTACTCGACCAACGTGCCAGTAATATACTTTTAAAAAGAAATCCTCCTGGGTATACGTCACCATAGTTATTTATGCATGTCCCTTGTGGCAGCCAACTTGTTGCCTTTGCCGATAGAAAAAAGTCGTGAGCAATAGATACATGTCGAACTTTCTGGGAAAGTATTGCGTAGTTAGTTTATTACAGGCAAATAGTCAAATCAGCTTTTTGTTAATTTACCTAGACTTTTAAGTTAATCTCTCTGTTTTGGGTACGGGTGAATGTTGTTGTATTGTTTCTACAGTTTTCTTTGTTATGATATGGTTATCATACTTAAAAGTATTCTCTTTCCCTTCTTGTGAAGAGAAGACTTTAAAATATTTTAAAAGCGAAGTCATGTTGGTATGTCATTGTGGCCCTATAGCGTGCCCTTGTGATACTCCCACCTTATTTAGCAGATTTTGTTAAGAAGAAGTTGTTGATTTGAGATGATGAACAGTAGCGTTCTCTTTTCTGATAAAAACAACTTTCTTCGTTCGCTAACTCAAGTTCTATCATGTTGACGCTCTTTTCATTGCTCATTTGTTGATCATGGGATTCAAAGGGCTGTCCATGTTCTACAGTAACAGTTTTTAACTAAATCTACGAGATTTTGTTGTTTTTTTTAATTACGCAGTTATTCGTTTTACGGGATAATGTGATTTTATAATAAACGTTATGTTGATTTACAAAACAATCATTGAATTAAATTATTATTTTGGTTTGTTTGATGATGTCAAAGTTACAGTCATAAAAATACGTATATTGACAAAAAATATATGAACTCTTTGGAAGATTTTAAGAATTACATTAGCCATGTGATAATTTTATATAATTATGCAGTCATAACATTTAATTTATTAATAAATACTTAGAAAAGATAAAAAATATTTCTATCACAATAAAAATCTCATGCAAATTAAACGGTTCCTTCAATACGTTCAAAAGCTGTATACCATTTATGAAATGCCTTACTATTTACTGCAATAAAAAGTTAAATAATTAAAACGAACGAAAAGAAAATGTGGAAGAAAAGAAAAAAAACAATGAATGGAATTTGTGAAAAACTATGTGAAACTCGGTAAGAAATGGTTACCCATCCACAGACTCACTTTGGAATGCGCGGTTTAACCTCAAACATAGACCCGTGCGGCTGTTATTATTTAGCTACGAGCTCCTCGTTTACCACCCAATAACATTAGAAAAAACATAACCTTTTCTTGGCAGTCGCGTAAAAAAACAGCAATAAAAGATTGTTCTAGTACGTCAGCTTTCGCTGCGACAAAAAAGTCGTGTTGAATGCAAGTATCATTCACTTCTAAGAATGTTTACTAATACAGATTTGACGTAAGCGCTCAAGTTATAGCGGCGATGGCGTTGAAGAGAGAGTAGTCACTTAAGATGCGCTACCTAGCTTTGTCTAGATGCATTTTTGGATAGAAGAAACTGTGGAGTCGAAATTTAGAACATAGTAAAAAATTTGAAAGCTATTTTATTTGAAAGTATTGTGGAACTTGAAGCTATTATTTGTTTGGATCAAGATAAATTAACGACAATAGAAAATATTGAGAAATAGGGTGGGTTATAATAATTTAATTATGCTAAGGTTTGTAGATCAAATCTTAAAATACATTTAGGTACAGCTCAATAATCTAAAAAAAACTGTCAAACGATTGAAGACAACAAAGACATAATAATTAATACTGTTCAAAATATGTTTAGCATAAATACACATGATACATTTGATGAAACACGTTATTTTTAAAGTTAACTTATCTTGGGTATAACAGAGATTTACGTTATACATAGCACGTATACACACTTTATCAGCCGCAGTGACTATTAATGAAAAACTATGTCAACACAATAATTATCAGGAGAATCCCTTATGATAATTATAGTATGGTGGTAATTGTTATTGAGGAAAATCACAATTAAAAGGACAAAGCTGTAACCATTCAGGCCCATTACAAATCATTGGGCTTCCCTGTCATGCATTTGACATTATGTCAATGTAACAAGTCATTGAAGAATTCCCGTAGGAAAAATTAAATAATGTTACAATTATAGAGGAATCCCCGAATAGTAAAACAAATGCAGGTCATTTTAACCCTAGTGTTGACCCAGAGCCAGGTACTCGCCACGAATGTGTTTGTATGACTAGAATTATGAACGTGGATACATTAAGGACCGTCGACAAGTAAGGACCGTCGCAGGTGTACGTTTGGTAGTGTCTGACCGTCCCCACTGGAAAAACTGGTGCGTGTTTGGACCCAAGTAATCAGAACTTTTGGAAATTACTTGTCCTCTTTCAAAAATCCCTCAAAAAGACGGAAAAAAGTAGATAATGAAGTGCCACGAAGCTTCTATGTACAAGCTAAGCGACTCAAGAGTTACCGTGCGCTAAAAGTAGGCTAGCGCAAGAAAGCGTCGCGCCGCACCGCGCATGCGCGAACTGCGCCCACCTGCGCGACGCATCGGTCGACACTTTTTATTACTATTTTTGTTTTGACTTTGTAGGTCTGTTGTACTTGCTAGTTTGAATATAGAATGTTGTTTAGTGTTCGTTATTTTTATTTAAGTGGAATGATGAGGGATGTTCTTTTTTTGTTGCCTTTGAAAGTATTAAAATTTGTTTATTTTGAAGATTTTTGGGTAATGCACTGGATTGTTTTTCGTTAAGCATGTAAGTAAACCAAAACCAAGGACAGAAACATAATTTAGTTCCTAAAAAATGATAGTCGATTGAGTAGATTTTATAACTTAGAAAAATAGTGCTAGCCCATAACTTTGCCATAATGCCATAATTTGTACAGCTTTTCAGCAGGCGTACTTTTGGGTAAAACTGCAAGGATGTGTTACAGAAAAATTGAAAGGGAGTCGTTTGTCTTGGTATGGGCATGTAATGAGGAGGGACGAAGTACATGTGACTAAAAGAGTGATGGATCTATATGTAGATGGATGGAGAGGGAGGGGAAGGCCAAAGAAAAGATGGATGGATTGTGTAAGGAATGATATGAAGGAGAAAAGAAGTAAATGATGCGTCTGACAGGGGAGAATGGAAGAAGAAATCGTGTTGCGCTGACCTTAAATAGAATGGGTCAAGGCCTAGAAAATGATGATGATTTTAAGAACCCTATAGGTCCTAAGTTACGCCTATAAACCCGCCCATTGTGACGTACTTCAATTGTGAATTATAAATTATGGGTTTCTGCATAATGATATACACACATCAAAAGTGTCTAGGGATCAAGCATTTTTATGCGGATTTCTTGAGATTGAGATGTGGCTTTGTAATAAATTTATGATTTTATAAATTTATATGGATCCTTTTTGGTGCATTTCATAATTTGAATCAGGAACTCTCAATCAAATTCGAGTAAAAGATGAAAATAAGCTGTCAATATTTTCCCTATAAAAACATACAACGCATTGAAGACATTATTAGTGCTACTGTTTCCCTACTACTGATTAAAACCAACGTTATTATGGAGCGGCGACGTCATTTAAGCAGGGAAGAAATGCTCAGAGCCGTGGGAATGATAGAAGCTGGTTCCCGGCAACGTACTGTAGCTTTAGCTCTGAATACAAGTCAGAGTGTTATCAGTCGACTTTGGACACGTTACCGAAGCACTGGTACCGTGGCTGAGCGCCATGGAGGACGGTATCGCTGCACCACACGGAGACAAGACCGATACATTCAAATCTTAACTCGAAGAGCTCCAACAATAACCGCCATGATGTTAGCCGTGAGGCTTCATCACTCTTCAGGGAACTTAATTAGCGACCAAACAGTCAGAAACCGCTTGCATGAAGTGAACCTTCATTCCCGAAGACCGCTACGGGTACCACCTATAGCAATGCACAATCGTAGGATTCGATATCAATGGGCTCTTGAACACAGAAATTGGGCAGAAGAACAATGGCGTTTCGTGTGCTTTTCTGATGAGTCTCGTTTTGGTATGAGACCGGATACAAGACGTATACGACACTGGAGAACCCCTGGACGCCAACAGCGATTAAAATCCTGCCAGGAAGTCCATCCTTATAGTGGTGGAACCATCATGGTATGGGCGGGTATTTGGATCGGCGGAAGAACTGAGTTGATTTGGATCAGAGGCAACCTCAACGCTCAAATTTATGCTGAGACGATTGTATCAGACGTCATCGTTCCTCTACAAGTGCAAATCGGTCCCTTATTTCAGTTAATGCATGATAATGCACGACCGCACACCGCAAGAGTTGTAAGACAGACTCTCGCCGCAGCTAACATCAATGTCCTGCCCTGGCCTGCTCAGTCGCCAGACTTGAACCCGATTGAGCATGCATGGGATATGCTACAGAGAAGAGCTCTGCCGAATATGGAGGGTATCCAGTCGCAAGAAGACCTTTTTTTGTTGTTGCAACGAACATGGGCGGCCATTCCACAGCGTGATTTGGATGAACTCATTTTGAGTATGCCAAACCGATGTTCTTGTGTTGTTAGTGTTCGCGGTAGAAACACGGATTATTAATTGTTTAAGTTACCCAATAAAATTTTAAAGAAAACTGTTATTTCAGTCTTTTTTTCGAACTTTAATGTTAGTGGTTCAAATGTCAAAAATCCCTTTATTAGGAAAATGGCAAATTTCTTTATTAATGCAAAGGTGACTTGGTTTATCGTTACTGTGACAAACGAAAACACTTTATTTGATGAATCCTTAAAGAAAATTTTAATTAATATCAATCAGGAGAAAAGTTATTGCAAAAATATATGTTGATCCCTAGATACTTTTGATGTGTGTAGTTTTAGCTGTAAATGTTATTGCTTTGGTCTGTGTTTAATAATCTTAGTGATGTAAAAGTGAAATTACGTTAATGGGAAATTGTTGGAAATTACACCTTGTTTATTGTTGATTTGAAGTGCATCAGAATCAGACTTTTATTGTGTGTGAAACATAGGTATTTATATAGAAAAAAAATAACAACAAACAAAAAAACTTAAAAAACAAAATTAAGTACTTACGAAACACATACTTAGTCTAGTCAACAAGTGCTTTTTTAACCGACTAATTACCTTTTTGCAAAAAAATAAAATATATTTATATTTATTATCGAATTAATTTTTTTTTCCGCAAAAAGGTAATTGGTCGGTTTTATTTTAGTGTAAAGAATTCTAAAAAAATTATACAAAAAAAATTATTGTTTATAACAAATTGTTTATTTAATAAACAATGAAAATATATAAAAAAACGAATTTTTTTTTTGCATATTAAGTAGGATAATAAATAATGATATTTTTAAAAAAAGCGTACCTTAATATTATTAACAAGTGGTAAAAAAAAATTGACAATTAACAAAACGGTTTTTTAGCAATAATTTTTTTTTTTAAGGATCGTTTTTTATCTTACAATTCATAATTTTTTACGAGGAATCTATTTTCAAAAAAAAAATTCAATTATCTTATAAATAATCTATTTGTTTATAACAATTTTATAAACAAAAAGAATTAAAATTTATAAAAAAATATTTTTAGGTAGCTTTTTTCGATAGAAAAACGAATGATCATCGACATTGGAAAAAAAATAGTTCTTGTAACATTTATTTAAATATTTAATTTGCCGCCTAGGTAATTTGTTAATAACAAATCGAAAATTAACAATTTTTTAATTTACTCAATGGAAATCCTTTCTTTAATATTTGAAGAAGCTCCACGAGAGGAAAAAAAATTGAGATTTCTGGTTTAACAATTATGCAACTTGCAATGTTTATAGCCCAGTCGGAAGAAATTGTTAATTAATTTATGGATAACATTTTATAAAATCGCGATAAAAATATTTTTTCTACGGCATTTCATTTCTTAATTTGTCCTGTACATGTCTGAATTTTTTCAAATTTTAATATCAACATTTAATATGTTTAAATAATAATTTTCATTAAAGCGCTCGAAGGGGGCGTGGCTTGCGGAAACCCGAGTACCCGTTTTCAGGCGTATTTTCAGCTCCCTGTAAAATTTTTAATATTGGTCCTACAATTTCGCAAGTTGGGAGTTTTTTTTAGGAAATTTTTTCCTCTTTTTGAATCTTTTTTCAAAATCAAAATATATCAAAAAAACTAAACCCCTTTTTTTTTGTTTACTAATTTGTTAATAACTTTTGCAATTTTTTCGAGCGGGTCTTGAATTTTTTCAAAAACTTTCTAGATTTGATCCCGAATCGAATGAGCCCTCAACCATATTTTTCCGAGACTTTTAAAAAAGCACTTGTTGACTAGACTATACTATTTTATATTTAAACTGGCTGGCGCCGGCGGCTTCGCCTGCGTGGTAACGAAAGAAAAGTATCCTATGTGTTATTCCAGACTATAATCTACCTCTGTGCCAAATTTCATCAAGATCCGTTCAGCCGTTTCGACGTGAAAAAGTAACATCCATACATCCTCACAAACATTCGCATTTATAATATTACTAGCTGTGCCGCTGTGCTGTGTGCTGGGTATGAAAAATAGATGTTAGCCGATTCTCAGACCTACCCAATATGTACCCAAAATTTCATAAGGATCGGTCGAGCCGTTTCGGAGGAGTACGGTAACTAACATTGTGACACGGTTTTATATATTAGATATAATATAATAATAGTAGGATAAATAGCTTAGTAAAAATCTATATTTATAAACAACTTTAAAAATAGAGAAACAGTTGTCTTAAAAAGTACGAGTTATTGCATATACAATATTAAATAAAAATGATCAGTAATGAAATCTATAATAACATTTTTCAATGAATAGCGAAGAGAGACTTTTCTTAAACTTAGACAGACGGACGGACAACAAAGTGATTCTAAAAAGGTTCCCGTTTCAGGTAGGAGGAGGATGTTTTGAGGATCGGTGTCTAAAAGTGTACTGTGATTGGATGTCTTCGCGAGTTGTGTAGAATTCTAGATGCTTTCGGACAAAGGACCAGGGCGAGATTGGACCCACATTATTTATAAATTAACGAAGTATCATTCACTTGCGAGTTAATGTTTATTATAATTAAGAGTTTATAAGAAGATTATCTAAAAAATATTGAATGACTAGATTATGGGAATTAAAAGTTAGAACAGGTTTTTATTTTCTTATAAATAAGTCATCTTGCACTTATTGAACGCACCGTATTTCGAATTACATTCCAACCTACTCTTTATATGATTTACGTTCTCACACTAGTAGATATTTACGGTTGTAATTTTTTTTTAGTAAATGAAACTTGTAAAATAAAAAAAAATATACAAACGTTAATATTAAACAAGCATTCACATTTTTTTATTACAAAAATGCACAATGTTAAAATAATTACGATTATCTATGATAACGTAGAATGAAACGTCATGCTGTCAATATGAGCTGACTGTTAGTGTCAAAACTACTTCGTATTATTTCATTGTTTGTTTTCAACGGCTAACGTGGAATGTCAACTATTTTCTGTGTGATTTTATGGATTATTGACGACTTGGCTTTGCGTTTGAATGTGAGACATACTATGCTCAAAATGTTACCTTCACACTCAAATAGAATTCCCTGAATTGACAACAAATGACCTAGAACTAAGTAAGTAAGTACCTATATTTGGCTAAAAAGATACAGAACCACGATGTTGCTGTTGGTAAATAATTATTATCTGATTGAACACCTTTTTGAAACATCATATTACATAAAAAAGATAATATTGTATTGTTAAATACGCAATCTTGGATTCGTTTCTGATGATAATCTTCATCCTTGAATTTCTTTTTTCTCCCTTCCTCTACGACTTACTGCCCATTTGCTTTTTTTCTAGTTTTATATAGTTCTACAACTAGGTACAAGTTTCTATACGGTACGGTACTCCTAAGAGTGGGTCCCATTGTACATGTGTCCCCGCCATCCTCCTTTACATGGGAGGGTGAGGAAATTTAGTTTTTTAAAATAAGGTTTGCAGCTGTCAGTTTAGTCAACGTTTAATAAGATCCTGATTAATTTATTTTGTAGACTAAAGAGTGTCGGTGCATTCGCACTATTTTCCCTATACGGAGATTTAGAAAGAGCAAGGGTTACTTTCGCCTAGTACTGGGACAATTTAGAGGCTAATTAAAGTTTAAGTACCATTAAGTGTCTATTCTACGACTTCTATTACGAATTCCAGGCAATTTTATATTAGTGCTTATAGCTTTAGTATATGCAGGTAAATAGGGCACAGGTTGATATGGGTTTCTGGCACGAACCCCTGAGGCAGCGGACGGGACAGACATACTTAAATACTAACATATATCATGAGATAACAACTTTTATACATAAGCGATAACTTTTATGGCCAATAAATTGTCAGACTTTTAATATAATGCGTTTTACGGAACCAGGTTCTTTGTTGTTCCTCTTTTAAACCATTGCATGCTTTTATTTATTTAAACTTCATGTACAATAGTGGTACATAGGCGGACTTCATGCCATAAGGCATTCTCTACCAGTCAAGCTTTAGGTAAAATACGACAACATGTAATAAGGTACAAAAAGTATATTTAAAATATATATATATATCTATTTGTTTTCTAAAACGTATAATATACTTATAAACATACTAATATGAAATAAAATAATAAATACATTTAAAAAATAAAACTAATAAGGAATTATTATGACTTTTAATTGGTAGACGGACCTAAATAGTTGTTACGAACTTTAAAAAAAAAGTAATTTTGCTTTTAGCTTTTTTAATACCAAAGGGTAGCACGTTCCAGAGCTTTATTGTTGAAACTGCGTAAGAAGTGGATATAATATGAGCTTTTCTTCAATTCAGGAATTTAATTAATTCCACATTTTAAAATAAAACAATTGAATGGTAATGTGTCATCTGTAACTGGAGAAGTATTATGGAAACAAGTTACAGTGTGTCCACTTTATTTATGCAGTTTAAGGTGGCGCTGCTTGTCAAGAAAATATGCATCGATATGTCAAACTTGGTATATTTATTTTAGTTCACTGTTTACCCGCCATAGATAAGTTGGTTGAAGTGACAAATGCAGATAACATTTGATCCTTTTTTTTGCGCTGGGAAATCATCAAATATCTTCCCCAGATCTGGCACATTCCTTCTTTTGTCCTATGTGTTGTGGATACTAAACCTGAGATTCAAAGATTTAGTAATATCTAGAAATTAAGACTAAAAGTAATCTGACTACTGTCCAGTAGTAGAGAAATGATTTATGTCATCCTCGCTAATTTAATTACCACTTAGATGTCTACTTTCTAATTATAATTGAATCAAACATGAACACGTCACATTACAATAAAACTAAAGCACTGAAAAGTTGCAATTATCTAGACGAGAAAGTATAACGCCTTTTATATGAGAATAGGACAAATCTTGCGCCATGTTTATGAAGCCGTAGCTGTCAAATTTAGAAAATGGTATGGTAAACAGAATGATGTGTTTCATGTCACTGTAGTGGTATTTTATCTTTTACGTTACACATATTAACAACGTCATCACCACGTTGCTTGCACATTATATAATAAAATTTATAATGATGATAGCAGATCAAAAAGATTTAAAAAAAAACACCTCCACCGCAAGCAGCGCTTAAAAGCAGCCGCTTAATGAATTTGATTGCACAATAGGCAATGGGATCATATGGTGTACTTGAAAATTAACCGTCTTAATTATAGTCCTCAAAAACAAGAAAGCAAAGTCCGTCTAGTGACGACAGGCTGTGTCGACGGCACGGTCGTGTTCCACGCGCTCCTCAAAAAGATGTCAGCAAAGCAGTGGGGCCTGTTAGAACCATTGTCCGCCGAAACTGCTGCCACTGGCTGGGGTTGCGGGTAATTCGAAAAAAGAAAAAAAATATTCAAACTCCGTGGTATACCACGGAATATACATAAGGGATTACATCGTAACGGGGATTACATCCTTACTAATATTGTAAAAGCGAAAGTGAGTTTGTTTGTTTATTACGTCTTCACGACTAAATGGCAAAACCGATTTTGATCAATTTTGGTATAGAGATAGTTGGGACCCTGGAGACGGACATAGGTTATCTTTTTTTAATTTTTTAAAAAAAGATAACCTATGTCCGTCTCCAGTGAGGAATAAGTAAGAAAGAGGGAAGAAAAGGGAAAACTTGGCTTTGCTATTAAAATAAATAAGGTAGCAGGTACCTGCAAATTAGGAAAGGGGAACTGTGTTACCACGAATTTAACGCGAGCGAAGCCGCGGGCAAAAGCTAGTTGATGATAAAAAGGCTGGCTCAATGCTTTATAAGACATTAAATGTAGTGGTCTAATTGAAATAAATGCGTTGAGTTTTTTTGGTCATCTCCTAATTTTTGACAAGGTTGCAAAACTGCAACTTTCATTATTTATTTTTCAATGACGCACACGAATCGGAAGTCGAAACCATAAAATATTGTTTTTTTGCCATAATAAAGCCGCAAAATATAAGCAAAACAACATTGTTATTTAACTGTGTTACTTAATTAAACGAAAAACAAGCATGTTTAGGTACAAACCTATGGAAGGCTATCAACAATTGATTCATACGTATTTTTTCCTACCAACAAACAAACATGATTGCTGTATTCGTTGTCAACGTAGAATAATAGTTGTTTCAAACACTTTTCGGGGATAAACCTAATTTTGTATTGATGGTGTTTACACTATATATTGGTCACTTTTAATAGTGACCCTTTTCCTAAATTATATGAATTTCATGTGTTTGTTTTTAACAGCCATCAGTGGCTATTTAAAAACAAAACCATGAAGTTCTAAAACATTTTTTTTGCGTATAAAAATATCAAATAACTTCCCCGCTCTGGGCGGAGCGGAGGGGAGTGCATAATTTTGACTAAAACCTACCCATCTTCTTTTTATGCCCTTTATGTTCCGGGGCCGCGGTATCTCTTTTGAAAAATCCGCAACCCCGGCAGACGGTGCCCTTGGACACGAAATGTTGCGGTTTAATAGAAGTTGAAGTAAAATTGAAAAGTTTATTCTAATGGTTTGGACATGCGGAGAGAATGACTGAAAGACGACAAACACAAGGTAGTGTCTACTCAGTAAGTAACATATTTAAGAAAAGGTTGAAAATATTATAACTTGAATTATTTATACATAATATTTTTAATTTATCACATAATTTACCTAATCAATAAAATCGTCTCCATTGTCACGCTTAATTATTTACGATTTTGATCAATTTGGACGATACTATTTTGTATCGTCCTTTGTTGGAGATCCTAAATAAAGAATGCCTGACCAAATTTTTTTTTAAATAATAATAGTATTAGTACTACTAAGGGTAAATTAAACTGAGCACAACAGACTGACTGAAATATTTTAGCATAACATTTAATTGTCACTTAGTGAAACGCTAAGACATATCAGTAATTCTCCTCTCCTCTCCATGAATACAGCCTTGAGCGCAGCGCTGATCCCAGACGACTGTCTATGAAACTTGCCGCTGCGGCAGCGCATTTTTTTTTGTGTAATGACATCTTGCAGTTCTGCCTAGGAGGTTATCGTCTGCTTAACCGGGCAAGGCAGCGCCAATCTCGACACTACACTCTTATAGAATAGCACGCCAGTTTATAAGCTACTTAAGTTAGGCATGTAACGAGTTGATTCATTGCCTGTAATGTGTTTTACTGACGTAGTCTGATGTGCGTATAGGAAATTTGGATGGGAAAATGATAAAAAAATGTGGCTGCAATTACTTAATGTTGCCGTGCAGTGTGACCACAGGTTAAAAACCATAACAGACGTTGTTTGACGTACGACTGACGTGGAGAAGGTCCTTGGGAAGGAGTTCGGGGAAGTACTATCACCAGATATTTTTTTTTTGCGGATGGGAAATCATGAAATAACTTCCCTCGGTCTGGGCGGAGCGGGGGAGTATCGACTTTTATTGACTAAAACCCGCCCATGTTCCTTCATTTGCCCTTTATTTTCCGGAGCCGTGGTATCTGCTTCGAACAACTTGCAACCCCGGCAAGCGGTGTGCCTGGCAGGCCAGCATAAAGAGAAAGAGAAGGAAAATGGGTAGGTTTTAGTCAGTAAAAGTCTGATGCTACCCCTTGCTCCACCCAGAGCGGAGGAAATTATTTGATGATTTTCCATCCCCAAAAAAAGGCCATCCAGCTTAGTCCTGATAGTTCGGATAGATGATTTTTGGTGGAGGTTTCTTCAATCCTCTTTCAACAGGTCCTGTCACGTCTATAGATGACGAATCCCAAGTAGGGACAAATCTGACGCAAAGATCGTAAAAGCAAAATTATTTATTCATGAATTCTTCCTTACCTCTTAAAGTGCAATATGACGCTACTTAGTAATTCCCTTTCTGACGTATGTTGCAATTATACAATTATTGTTAAAATAAATTGTTTTCCTCTATTGTTGTACATTACTATGAGTCCTATTTTGATTGTTTTGGTTTATTGATGTTATTATATTGTTTACTTCCTTAAGGGATTCATTGAGAATTTTATACAAATGTGATGCTGACCATTCATACACTATTATAGTGATCATGTTTCTTATTTCCTTAGAAGTCATTTGTTGACGATTTACAAGAGGCATCACGGCCATCACGCCTGTTTTCCCCGAACAATTAGGCAGATGTGAGCCCAGTTGATGGCAATAGGGTCACCTCTTATTATATGGTAATTAAAAATATTTTGCGAAATGTTTTTTTATTCACCTATGCCCAAATTTTCGAGGGATATCGGCGAGAAAATGGAATAATTACTAAAGATGTTTAATAAATAAATTATTTTCTCTACCTTATATTTGTTTGATCACATTTTACTTTAAATTGTGGTAGTTTTGAACTTTAAACTTTATTTTAGATAATTATGTATTATTTTTATAGCAAAGTGCTTGTGGCACAGCTACACAATATTTTTTAAGGGGCATGCGGTGCTAACTGGTAAGAAATTGTTACATTAGCCTTTTTTTTTAGGGTGGGAAATCATCAAATAACTTCCCCCGGTCTGGGCAGAGCGGGGAGCAGTGTCAGACTTGTACTGACTAAAACCCACCCATGTTCCTTCTATTGCCCTTTATGTTCCGGGGCCGCAGTATCTATTTCGAACAACCCGCAACCCCGGCAGGCTGTGGCCCTGACAGGCCTCTCTGCTTTACTGACATCTCTTTGAGGCGCGCGTGGAACATATACGCGCCGCCGCCTGTCGTCACTAGATGAATTTACGGTGAACTACCCATTGCTCACCGTCCACAGACGCACATCTACGGTGGCCCGGAGTCGTCTCGCCCGACGCCCGGACTTTTGAGGTTGGATCTAGGATATGACGGTATCTTCCCAATGTTATCCGCATGCACTGTTTTGAGACCATTGTTGATCCAATAAGTAACACAAACTAAAGCGTCTGTATGGGTCCGAACCTACGCCCATGACCACAATGTTGCTACTGCGCCGTCATTACTCTGTAGGTCTTTAACTTGAACTGCCATTACTACACACACACTACAATTTACCTTAGCAATAGTCTGGGTGGTGGCACGTTGGTCTAGTAGTCGCAAGCGTGACTACTGAGCATGTGGTCCTGTGTTCAATTCCCAGGTCGGTGCAAAGTGGTTTCAGGTTAGCTAAAGTAGACTCATCTTTCATGGGGTACTGTTTGAAATGCTACAATAAAATACCTTCCCACATTCTTCAACTGAATGAAACGAAATTTAAATCTTGTATTAAACGCACACTATGTAGGCAAGCATATTATAAGTTGGGGGATTATATTCATGATAAAAATGCTTGGCTCAATGCTGGTCCTGCTCCACAAGCATAGGGGTAAACTCATTGATTAGTATCCGAAGCTATAGTGGAAGCTGCAGAAGATTCTAAGACTATCTTTGCAATGTATAGAATCAATTCTCTAGTATTGTATAATTATTAAGCCCATATGTGAGTGCTATGTATTATCATTGACTTGACGAAGCCCTGGTGGTTGATAGTGTCATGCTCACTTAAATGTCTCGCTGATGGTGGCGGGTGTGTCGGGTCATTTAGCTCCCTTCAAAATGGTCGAGCTGAATGGGGCTGATGTTCGTGAACGGGCGCTGTCAGTTGGGACTGGTCATTTTTTTAGCTAGCACGGTCATTTTAATTTATTTAGATTTTAAATTGAATTTTGCTTTTTATTTACTCTGGTCGCTCTTACTGTGCACGTCTTTCTACATCGTTCTCACATATTTGCGTAATCTCAACATGAATGATATAAATACGATTTTGTAAAAATATTATAATTTAAAAGAGTGTCCATGGAGTTTCTTGCCCATTCTTCTCCATAGAGATCAACGCTTTGGAATGGGCAACTACAGTACTTTCACAAGGTATTATGCCCTGTGACCGGGACTGTAGATTCATTTTGTTTCTTGACATTCAAAAGTGCCTGTAATGGTCTAATTGAAATAAATGATTTGATTAGATTTAATTTGAGTGTTATTAGGTTATTCCAACAGTAATTTCGCAGTAGCACCCACGGGGTCAGAATTTGTGCCCGGTTAATGGCAATAGCCTCATGATTAAATACAATACTTACGAATATTATAAAAGCGAAAGTGAGTTTGTTTGTTTGTTTGTGACGTCTTCACGCCTAAATGGCCAAACCGATTTTGATGAATTTTGGTACAGAGATAGTTGGGACCCTGGATACGGACATAGGCAGACATAAAAGTGAAAAAAGGGGAGAAAGAGGGAAGAAAAGGGGAGAGAAAGAATTTTTTTTTAGATCATCACGCGTGTTAAAGTTAGCGTTAGCCCAAAGTAACTATGCCACGCGGACGAAATCGCGGGCGGAAGCTAGTTTAAATATAACTATCGAAATGTGGGTGTACTATGTAGTAGGTACATCTCTGCCTACACCTTTTGGGATTACAGGCGTGCTGTTATGTTTATAAAAAAAAAAATTTTTATTTCGGACAAGTACATCCATAGGGGTTAGTAAAAAGATATCATAAAACTATGTTGGTATTTTATAAAGTTAGAAGCCTATTGTTGGAGATACATCTTCGCACAATATCATACAATATATATCAGTCATGATATGTTCAGTATTGTGTTTGTACCCTATACCTACCTTAATTCGTTTTTGTTTGGTTTTATCTTTTAGTTTTTTGTTTTGTGAAATATTAGAATATTTTTTTTTTTAATAATTTACGTACCTATATTATTACACGACTATTGTATGCCCAAAGGGCGGGACATAGCTGATCTATTTAATTATTTAAGACCTGTATTATGTACCTATGATTCACAATAAAGATATTGAAATTGAAATAGGCTTATGTTAGTCTGATTGTGGCTCTACCTACCATAGTCGTCATTTCCTAAGTCAGAAATACAATCAAACTTTATCGTATCGTACAAAAGTATGACGTATTCTAATTAGTTAAGAAACTAATTAATCGACGTTTGATTAGTCCTTATCATATTGACGTCAATCAGAGTCAGAAGTTTTAGTTTTATCCTGGAAGTTGAAAATTTTAGGACAATAACGAGGAAGTTAGAATCTGCATTAATTTGGTGTTTTACCTTTGAAAAATTTCTGGTTTTTGTACGGTGTTTTCCTCTAATTTTGTAGGAGTAACCTAAAGTTAAACTAGAACTTATAACTGCTACACTGAATTCAGGAAGGTAAATTACTGAAATATTTGTTCTTGGCACATTTAAAACTGAAGTCGCCTGGTTCAGCTTATCAATTAAGAAGTTGATGAACCAGCTACTGGTGATTTTTTTCTTCTAGAAAAAACGCTGTTGTTGTCACATCCCAGGTCCTGTTGAAAACCAGCGTTAGGTACTAGCTTCTCGGCAGTTTACTGATCTGGGCATATTTGGCGCAGCGAGCGGTTAGACATACAAAATTGCCTTTTTCGTTTTTATTGTATAGATTTTAATTTTACTTTCCGTTGTGTGCACTTGTGGCAAGTGCTAAAATAATCATGCTTTCTTTTTTTGTGTATTTAGGAATTTCTCATGTATCATGGGTGAATTAACAAACATTTAAACTCATTTACACAAACAGCCAGACCTGAAACAACTAACTGTAGATTACAAAAAATAATAGTTCTGTGCGGGAATCGAACTCACGACACGCAGCGAAGTAGACAATCGCTAATGTCCCGACTATTTAAGTGTTCCTTCAATCATCTCAACCTATAGCAGTTCATTGCTAGAACTAGAGTTCTCCTAATTTGGGCCCGAGTGCTCATAGCCTATTTGAAGACTTGTCAAATCGCTTAGTTGTCGCAATTATGACCCAATGGCTTTTTTTGCTGATGGAAGATCATCAAATAACTACCTCCGCTCTGGGCAGAAAAAAAGAGCTTTTTTTTTGCTGATGGGAGATCATCAAATAACTACCCCTCTCTGGGCGGAAAAAAGAGCTTTTTTTTTGCTGATGGGAGATCATCAAATAACTACCCCCGCTCTGGGCAGAAAAAAAGAGCTTTTTTTTTTGCTGATGGGAGATCATCAAATAACTACCCCTCTCTGGGCGGAAAAAAAGAGCTTTTTTTTGCTGATGGGAGATCATCAAATAACTTCTCCCGCTCTGGGCGGAAAAAAAGAGCTTTTTTTTGCTGATGGGAGATCATCAAATAACTTCTCCCGCTCTGGGCGGAAAAAAAGAGCTTTTTTTTGCTGATGGGAAATCATCAAATAACTTCTCCCGCTCTGGGCGGAAAAAAAGACCTTTTTTTTGCTGATGGGAAATCATCAAGTAACTTCCCCCGCTCTGGGCGGAAAAAAAGAGCTTTTTTTTGCTGATGGGAGATCATCAAATAACTTCTCCCGCACTGGGCGGAAAAAAAGAGCTTTTTTTTGCTGATGGGAGATCATCAAATAACTTCTCCCGCTCTGGGCGGAAAAAAAGAGCTTTTTTTTGCTGATGGGAAATCATCAAGTAACTTCCCCCGCTCTGGGCGGAAAAAAAGAGCTTTTTTTTGCTGATGGGAGATCATCAAATAACTTCTCCCGCTCTGGGCGGAAAAAAAGAGCTTTTTTTTTGCTGATGGGAAATCATCAAGTAACTTCCCCCGCTCTGGGCGGAAAAAAAGAGCTTTTTTTTGCTGATGGGAGATCATCAAATAACTTCTCCCGCTCTGGGCGGAAAAAAAGAGCTTTTTTTTGCTGATGGGAGATCATCAAATAACTTCTCCCGCTCTGGGCGGAAAAAAAGAGCTTTTTTTTGCTGATGGGAAATCATCAAGTAACTTCCCCCGCTCTGGGCGGAAAAAAAGAGCTTTTTTTTGCTGATGGGAGATCATCAAATAACTTCTCCCGCTCTGGGCGGAAAAAAAGAGCTTTTTTTTGCTGATGGGAAATCATCAAACAACTTCTCCCGCTCTGGGCGGAAAAAAAGAGCTTTTTTTTGCTGATGGGAAATCATCAAATAACTGACACTCTCTTCACTTCCCCCTCTCCGCCCAGAGCGGGGGGAAGTGTCAGTCTTGTACTGACTAAAACCTACCTATGTTTCCTTTTATTGCCCTTTACGTTCTGGGGCCGCGGTACCTCTTTCGAACAACCCGCAACCCTGGTAGGCGGTGGCCCTGGCAGGCCCCTCTGCTTTGCTGACATTGCTTTGAGGCTAGCTTAGATCGATCGCGCCGTAGACACGGCCTGTCATCACTAGCCGGACGAAAGGTGAGCTGCCCATTGCTCATTATCCACAGACCCTCTCTAAATACGTCTTAATTGTCAATATTAATTTAATTGGCCTCTGAACTGTTAACTGTGCAATAAACTGTATATCTTAGGAATACGAAGACATATTCTCGCCTTTAATAGGCAATTTTAAAGATTTTGAAGTCGACTTGTGTAAACCGTCCGTTGATATGAGACACACATACAACTTCAGAAATACAAGTATCATACTTTTACAGCGAAAGATGTCTCGCGTATTTCGAGCAATAAATAAAAAACAGAAAAATATCTGTTTGATCCCCAATTGCCTAGTCTCTTCCTAACTATGTTGGGGTCGGGGGTTCCAGTCTAACCGGATGCAGCTGAATACAAACACCATTCTGAATTTTACATGGAGCGACTGCCTATCTGTTTTCCACAACCCATAATAAAATTAGCATCATCATTTTCCTATCCTTGTCCCATTCTAATTGGGGTCGGCGCAACACGTTTTCTTCTTTCATTCTCCCCTATCAGACGTTACGGCATCATTTACTCCTTTCTCCTTCATATCATTCCTTACACAATCCTTCCATCTTTTCTTTGGCCTTCCTCTCGCTGTCCATAATAAAATTAGCATAAGAACCCAAAAAATACCAACGAGTCGATGAGGCACTGGCTGATGGGTTTTTTTTCTAAAACTATGAGAAACTAGAATGACTTCCTGACAGTTATTTGGTCGTCCTGTTGTAGGTTATTTATTTGTTTTTTAAAGTTCAGTAGCTCAAAAGAAAAAAACGAAACCCTTATTGGATCGCGTTGTTGTCCATCTGTCTGTCAGTCAGTCAATACCATTTATCTCGGAAACACGTGGGTGGAGGTATCGAATTGAAATTAAAATCATAAACTCTACTTTTTGGTTCCTTTTGTGCTGTTAAAATCAACCCCCTCAGCCTACACAATCAAAAGATATGGCTGTTTATGTGTATGTACGCCAGTCCGACTCGCAATTGGCTGCTATTTTTTTAATCATAGTTTTCTAGCTGTCTAATCAGGAACTCAAGAAGATAGTGAGACATGCCTCACACCAACTACTCGCTCTGTTAATCGAGAAACTCGACTCATGTAAACGATCCCTTATTCTCAGAAATACACAACTATGTTTGATAGCCGGTAATACTGACTCGCGGATATATTAACTGTTGTTCATCAAGGACTTTGTCTTGGGGTTATTATGTAATGGAAGTCTCCGTATCTCCAGTTGGCGCCTCGCGGTCTGCTGATAAAAATGGTCGCTCGGTTTGAGGATAAAAAGCAGTGTAATAGTATGTAAAAGCCAGTATCGGTGATCAGAAGGTTAAAAGATTCACTGCAGGTTGTTCTTTTATTTCAATGTTGTAGGTTACATTTATAATTATGTTAAATAAGTGAGTGTGCAAACACAGATGCACTCTCTTGTCCGTCACTGAGAGCTCGGATTAAAGTTTCTTGGAAACTTGTTTAATTCAGAAACAATTATTTAAGAAAGAAAAAGACCTTTTTTTTGTATAGAGATTGAGTTTGGATGTGTGCCCTGTCGATGGCAATAGGCTGCCCCCTGTTACATACAACAAACATAGCTCCCAAAATGACAGTTAGCCGTAGTTACACCTCAGTCCAACCTGGGTGTTGGTAAATTAGGTTTTATCTATATATATACTAGCTGTGCCCACCGGTTTCACCCGCTGAGGTTTAGGGGTATGAAAAATAGATGTTAGCCGATTCTCAGACCTACCCAATATGTACCCAAAATTTCATAAGAATCGGTCGAGCCGTTTCGGAGGAGTACGGTAACTAACATTGTGACACGGAAATTTTATATATTAGAAGATAGATATGTATAGAAGGGAAACTCACTGAATTACTCATCACGAAATCTTAGAAAGTACAAGTTTTAGGAGTCTCAAATGTATATATATGATCTCCTTTCAGGCCGTAGGTGCTCATTAATACGAGATTTTGCAAAACCTTTAAGGGTGTGAAACAGTAGCGGGTTGTTCGAAAGAGATACCGCGGCCCCGGAAAATAAAGGGCAAAAAAAGGAACATGGATGGGGTTTAGTCAGTGAAATCTGACATTGCCTCCCACTCCGCCCAGAGCGGGGGAAGATATTTAAGGATCTCCAATCCGCAAAAAAGGGTGTGAAACAGGGTGGCAAAGCTTGTTTGGGAAAACGAGTTTCCTTGACCGGATTGTTTTTGATAAAACTACTAGGCTTGCATAAATTCACGGTGGTATTCATCAGTTTGATCTGTACGTACAAGTTCTGGATAGAACCTACTCACTTTTTATCCACAGGTGAAGACGCGGAGCGCAACTATAAGCTACATATAACGTCACGCTACAATACTTAGGAACTGAGCAGCAGGTGAAACCGTTGAACACAACTAGTTTATACATATGGGGAAAAGATTTATCAAGAACTAGCTGTGCCCGCGACTTCGTCCGCGTGGAATAGTATTTTGGGCATCATATTTATTTTTGCAAACAACCTCCTCAGCTTTATAAATTATAACTGTTACCCACGACTTTGTCCGCGTCTTAGCCCAAGTTCCGGAATTCTGTGAGGATAAACGTTGAGAACGTTCAGCGCTTGATTCCCGTAGTCGGTTCACCAAAGTTCGAGAACTCTGTGAGGCTAAACGTTGAGAATGTTCAGCGCTTGATTCCCGTAGTCGGTTCACCAAAGTTCGAGAACTCTGTGAGGCTAGATACTGCGAACGTTCAACGATGGATTCATTAGCACGGTTTTGTTCACTGATTCCTCGTTGAGTAGCCAACCTATGCATATTTTTATTCTCTGTTTCACTGCTGCGCAAAGCTCGCAGCCGCTTTGCGGTAACAGTCTGCCGAGAAAGCTGAGTTCTTTTTCTAGGCATTATAGTGACGAAGAAAGAAAATAGGAAATGAAAACTTAACCAAACCGTAACTCGTAATCAAGAAAAAACAAACGTAAGGTTAATAATTAGGATCCTAATTATTGTTACCTGTATTTGGTACTTACGTAAAATATAAGGTTAACTAACTGTGTGCTTAAACTAAAACCTAACCTAATAAGGGCTGATTTTTTAATAGTCAGATATTTTTTATCTGAGGAATAAAAATAGCAGTTTGACATATTTTCTACAGATGAGCTGTCTTACCGCCATTTTTATTCCTCAGATAAAAGTTATCTGACTATTGAATTTACAGCCCTAAGAATAATTATGTAGATGACACCTATTTACAGGTATCTATTATCTACAATTTTTTTTTAATAATAGTGAAATTTATAAAAAAAAAATTGCTCATGAGGAGCTCGTGGCTAAATAATAGCAGCCGCTCGGGTCGATCTTTAGGTTAAGTCGCGCTTGCCTAGGTTGGTCTGTGGATGGGTGACAACCCGTTACATACCGAGTTTCCTCCGTGCCTCGGAAAGCACGTTAAGCCGTTGGTCCCGGCTGTCATTTGTAGATCTTTGACAGTCGTAACAGGTAGTCAGTGTTCCAAAAGTCTGACAACCAGTCTTACCAAGGGGTATCGTATTACCCAGTAGAGTATCGTATTACCCGGTTGTGGAGGTCAGATAGGCAGTCGCTCCATGTAAAATACTACTGTTAATCAACAACACATTTATTTGGATAAAGATTAATATTATTATGTTGAAACAACTCTAACAAATAATTGGTAATCATGCATTAATTTTGACCAAATTTGATTACCATAAAAACGGTTCTAGTGACTTAATCTTAAAAGATAGACATATACCGTCACGGACATTTTTTTAGATCATTTCAAGAGAAATAATTCTTTTCTACATATTTTTTTGATATCTTGAACCGTTTTCGCAGCGCACGCAACGGAAGCCCTCAAAGATGAATAATTTTCCCCGTTTTTTTCACATTTTCCATTGTTTCTTCGCTCCTATTAGTCGCAGCGTGATGTTATATAGCCTAAAGCCTTCCTCGATAAATGGTCTATTCAACACAAAAAGAATTTTTTAATTCGAACCAGTAGTTCCTGAGATTAGCGCGTTCAAACAAACAAACAAACAAACAAACAAACTCTTCAGCTTTATAATATTAGTATAGATAGATAGTAATGTAAACATGTTACCGACCGTTGCCAAACAAAATTCAACTTTAATAATATAAACATATTTCGCATTCCTATTGAGAATCAGTTTCATTGCAAAGATAATAAAATTAAAGCTGTGTCATAGCTCCCGCATTCATAAATGATCACTTTCAAATAACAATAAGAATGAGATCAGTGCTCGACTCACATATTCAATATAATTTGTGTTGTCAACATGTTTATTGTATATTCTAGAATTTATTTCTAATGTTTGGGGAATATGTCTTTCCTTTTTTTTTGAATGGGAAATCATCAAATAACTTCCCCCGCTCTGGGCGGAGCAGGGGGGATTTTTAGGCTTGTACTGACTGAAACCCACCCTATATTCCTTATATTGTCCTTTATGTTCCGGGACTGCGGTGTCTCTTTCGAACAACCTGCAACCCCGGTACGATGGGGAACATGTCTGACGTTATCCTTTTGATCATTATTAGGATATCCTTACAGGTTCTTTTTTGATGTCTGTCGGCCTGTCTGCCTGTCTGTCAAGAGAATAAGCATATACGCAAGTCTTTAATCCCTTGAAGCTGTGAAAAAATTAACCCTCCATGTCTACGCAGTCAAAAGACATAGTCGTTTATGTCACAAGTTTGTACAGAACCCTAAGTTCGTGAGTCCGACTTGCACTTGGGCTGTTTTATTTATATTTAGAAAGATTGAGAGGCCATGGGCGCTTGGTTATTGTAGAAGTCAGATCATGTAAGTATCTGCCTGGTATCTGAATGTTTGCCTGGTTGAAGAAATGGTACTTGAATATGAAGATAGAGCCTATAGCCAACATCCGGTCTTAAGAGACTTCCTATATTTGTTTTGGTCATCAGGAACAGAACTGGTAAGGATCAAGCAATTCTAATGTTAGTTTGTTTTAGTTCAATTGGTTTATTTGTTGTTTTTGTAAGTTTTTATTTGTTTTGCTATGGGAGTCGTTGTATTGACAGGGACGTGTGAAATTTCAGAATCTCAGGGATGGCAACTCTTCTACGATATTTTTAGAATGGTATTATTACATGGTCTCTATAGCTATCTGGCAGGTTGTTTGCTCTGTTGCTACCCATTTCTGCTTCTTCTCTAATTAAAACGAACTCAACGTGGCTTCTGAACATGGGTGGGTTTTAGTCAGTAAAAGTCTTGCAGAGATCGCTAAAGGATTACGAGGGAATAACTAAAAGGATAACTTCTCCCGCTCCGCCCAGAGCAGGAGAAGATATTTGATGATCTCCGCAAAAAAAGGGTGCATCGGACGTATAAAGTGTACATTTACCTGTCTATCGCTATTCGTAGAGGTTATTTTAATGCACAAAAATGAGTAATTATGTGTGAATAAACTCATCAGTACGTAAGAAGCTTTATGAAATCATAATTTATATATTTTCATTTGTATTTTAAGTTCAGAAAAAACAATTCTATTTGAATTTCCTACAATGATTTTTCCGAAGGAGCTGAAAGAGATCGAAAATGTTTTGTGTTTTTTTTCAGCTCTATGCTTAATGAAGACCTCATGATTTCATATTTCAGGTTCGAAATTGGCTTACCGCGCGTTGCGAAAGGGGGCTAGACGGAAAAAAATAAAATCAAAAGTTGTAACGACACTTTATGCTATAGCTGTAAGCCGTGCGGCGTGCACGTGTTTCAGTGTCTGTATCATTATCATCATTTATTGTTCTCTCTCATAGAAAACAAACCAGTTATTTTCGTTTCGTCTTTTTATTTTGCATTGAATAGTGTGGTGTCGGGACGATTATTTTTGTTGAGAGTATACAGTTTTTTTGTACATAATAAATAATAACTTCGTTTCATCCGGGTGTCCCTTGACACCTCTCAAGTTCTTTTTATCAAACATGGGCCAACTCTGGTCCGGGGAAGAGTTGACCAACCGATTGGCGACATCCTGAAATACCAGGCGGGCGTTCGTACCCCACGCCCAAATACCACGAAATTGACAGCTTTACTTCGGAACCTAAAATCATTCCGTGATTTTATACGGAGGCATTAATTTATTAACATGTTATTTACTTCTTAGTAGTTTCGTGTTTCTTATTCTGAATTCTGATAGTGACAGTCTGGTCATTCTCTCAGGTTTATTCTAAGAGCGAAGCTTTACTCCAAATATATGAGTATTGGCTGTGGGTTGGTTAGCAAGAGATACCGCGGCCCCAGATAAACAAAGAGCAAAATAAATTATATCCATGTATTTAAGTCGCGGAGCAGAGCGGGATAAGTCGTTTAATGATTTTCCATCCGATACAAAAAAAACATTTTGTGATGGTTGACAATTAGTATCATATTATTATGTGATGACCGAGGCAAGATACTAAAATCCATCCGTACTAAAATTCTATGACAAATTATTATTCAAGTATATTAGCAATGTCCACGTAAAAGGCCACAAAGGGCCGCCATACGTGTGACCTCGTACAATGTCATCATTTATATTTAATTATCCCAAACTGGTTCTAGTAACCTTGGCAACGATTTAATTAAACCATGTGTAAAAAATTATAGCTATTTCTAATGGGACTATGTTTTGTATCAATTTAAATTATCATCATTATAATTTCAAATATCAATTTTACTCGTTAATTCTTTGACTCCTAAGGCTTGAACGTGGTGATAACCGTCCTTAAGAACTGGACTTTGAAATGCATAAGCATTTTTTCAAATCCAAATATTAATTTCTGGGATTAGTACGGTCAAACAAACAGATAATCTCTTTTGCTTTATTATATAAGTATAGATATATGTATATAGAAGATGTTTTGTTAGGGGTCAATATAATCCGAGGATTGACTCACTCTATAAAAAAGAGCAGAGTAGATGATTCTCCTTGTTGCTGAGCGTTTTTAGGGTTCCGTAGTCAACTAGGAACCCTTATAGTTTCGCCATGTCTGTCTGTCCGTCCGTCCGTCCGTCCGTCCTCGCTTAATCTCTGTGACCGTTAGCACTAGAAAGCTGAAATTTGGTACCAATATGTATATCAATCACGCCGACAAAGTGGTAAAATAAAAATTGGAAAAAAATGTTTTATTAGGGTAGCCACCCTATATGTAAAGTGGGAAGTGATTTTTTTTTAATTTCAACCCTAACGTGTGATATATTGTTGGAAAGGTATTTATAAATGAATAGGGGTTTACTAAAATCATTTTTTGATAATGTCTATAATTTCGGAAATAATCACTCCAAAAGTAAAAAACAATGTGTCCCCCCCCCCTCTAACTTTTGAACCGTAAGTTTAGAAAATATGAAAAAAATCTGAAAAGTAGAACTTTATAAGGACTTTCTAGGAAAATCATTTTGAACTTGATTGACACAACAGTTTTTGTACAAAAAAGACAAAAAGTTTTTTTTTTTTTTTTTTTTTATATATCTTGGGACAACTCACACAGGGCTATCTGATTCCAAGCTAAGCAGAGCTTGTGTTATGGTAACCAGACAACTGATATACATACTTATATAATTTATAAATATATACATATTATAGATAAATCACACCCAGACACAGAACAAACAATCATGCTCATCACACAAAGTTTGTCCTGGGTGGGAATCGAACCCACGACCTCCGGCTCAGCAGTCAGGGCCACTAACCACTAGACCAACAGGCCCGTCAAGTTGAACTCACTTCCGGCTAACATTTGTGGCGCTAAAACTATCTCTGTTTTTAAAAAACTGGTCAAAGAACACTACCTCTCCTCTATAGTTTGATATTTTGTATATATTTTAGATATGTATTAAGTATTTTAGTTTGTATATATGTAAACATGTATTTATTATTTTTATTTCTATTAGTATGTAAGTTTTCTATACTGATAAAGTTTTGTTTATTTAAGTTAGTGCTTAAGTTGTTTTGTTTTTTACACACTGTGTCTACGTGTTTATTTTTTTCCATCTGTCCTATCGCAGGTCTGCTGGAAGAGATTTCTTTATGAAATAAGCAGTACCTTTGTGCTGTTTTTTCCTTATGTACTTTTTTATAAATTGTTCTGTGTGTACATAAATAAATAAATAAATAAATAAAGTTGTACAAAATAATTTCCTCCTCCACCTTTAAACTCATAAGTGGGAACACTTATTGTGACGGACGGGAAACTACGGAACCCTACACTGAGCATGGCCCGACACGCTCTTGGCCGGTTTTTAAGGAATGTTGTACAATTTTAACAAACGAAAAGTAACCAATAAGATACGCGTATTCTGCCCAGGTACAAGTATATTGTATTGTAATTAATGTAATTAAGCTTATCTTAGCTTTGCAAGTCTTTTTTTTGGGGTGTGAAATCATCGAATAACTTTCCCCGCTCTGGGCGGAGCGGGGGGAGTGTCAGACTTGTACTGACTAAAACCCACCCATGTTCTTTCTATTGCCCTTTACGTTCCGGGGCCGCGGTATCTCTTTCGAACAACCCGCAACCCCGGCAGGCGGAGGCCCTGGCAGGCCCCTCTGCTTTGCTGACATCTCTTTGAGGCGCGCGTGAAACACTAACGCGTCGTCGACACGGCCTATCGTTAATAGACGGACGGACGGGACGGTGAGCTACCTATTGCTCACCGTCCACAGGCCCGCATCTACGGTGGCCGGGAATCGTATCGCGGCGCCCGACGTCCGCGGCGGCTGGGTTGGTTTGAGGTTCTCTCCCAGTCTTGCAATCAAAATTAGGTTTGCTGTATTAACAAAAAAAGTTTTTTGCAAAAAAGCCACCGACTTCCAAAAAACCACGAAAAAAGACGGAAAAGAGTTTACTTCCGGAAGTCAAAAAATCGATGAATCAAACAAAAAGTCAACGACTGCCAGAAGTTAATTTATTTTCCGCCGTTTTAGTGTTTCTTTCGGTAGTTGCTTTTTTAACGTTATGTTCTCTTATGGGTTACCAAGAGGTATCGTATTACCCAGTACTAACTGGGTTATGGAGGTCAGATAGGCAGTCGGTCCATGTAAAATACTAATATTCAGCTGCATCTGGTAAGACTGGAAGCCGACACCAACATAGTTGAGAAAAGGCTAGGCAGATGATGATGGTCTCTTACGGGATACGCAGTGTAAAAGGCTGATTGTCCAGTTTTTAGTTAAAATAATATCACCAATTCTCCACACCGTACTAGTCATAATTACCCTATTTACTGAACCTGCACAGTTAACTAAATTCTATACTTTATGCGTATTGTCCGGCTAAATAGTTACAAAACAAAATAAAGATAAGCCTCCAGTATATTTATGTTTAAATTTAAGATAAGATGGTATCTTACCGTAAGTTAGTCAAATGATTTGGGAATTTTAAGAAATGAAATCATTTGCAAATTATTTAGATAATTGTCTCTACAATGTTGCTTATTTATAACTTGTGTATTTAAGTAACCATTACAGGTAGCGATATTTAAATAGTTATGTACGTTTGGAACACGACGCGTCGTTACAGATAGTCACTTGCCCAAGTCAGTCTTACCAAGAGTACCTATCTATATATAATAACTAGCTGTTTATATAGAACGACTTCCTATCTGACCTCCACATTCCACAATCCAATTAGTAGTTGGCAGACTTTTTTTGCGAATGGTAAATCATAAAATAACTACCCCCACTCTGAGCGGAGCGATGGGGATTGTCAGACTTGTACTGACTAAAACCCACCCATGTTCCTTCTATTGCCCTTTATGTTCTGGGGCGGCATCTCTTTCGAACAACCCGCAACCCCGGCGTAACAACCCGCAGCACCAGAGACTTCGGCTCAGAGGATCCCGCCAGGGTCATGCGGGTTTTTCGAAAGAGATACCGCAGCCCCGGAGCACATAGGGAAAAAGAAGGAACATGGATGGGTTTTAGTCAGTAAAAATCTGACGATTATTTGATGATTTCGTATCCGAAAAAAAGACTTGGGATACCGACCAGGTAATCAGTACTAACTAACTGCCTACTGATTGTAGTAACGACTGTCAAAAAACTATAAATGGCTAAAAATTACTAATGGTTTAACATGCTTTCCGAGGAGAGGAGAGAGCTCGGAGGCACTAAATTTCCTTGGTATTTATTGGACGGTTACCCCCTGGATTCCTGACCGTCCATTACCTTGGCAACCGCGCCACAACCTGAAGATCTACCCACGCACCTGGTTTTTTGGTCAAGAGCTCCTCATTTCAAACCACATTATCCCTCGTCCCTGAACACCGAATCGCTTTCATTACAATGTATTAATGTCGGTCCCGTCCTCATGTGTCATCTGACAGCTCTTAGGTATACATGGAAATGTACTAGTTCCAGCTGACCTAGGAATTAAGTGCGATACTGTAGTCTGTAGGTATATTCGTATTGTTATTATTTAATGATACATTATTCAGCACACGTTGATTCTAATGTGGGATTGAGAACGTGGTTGATTTGTGGGTTTTTATTTAGAAAGAGACTGGTCAAAAACAGTGGTGCACGATTTTTTGGCGGTTACGTTATGTGTATGGGTGTTTTGAAAGAAAAAAAAATAAACATTAAACATGCAAAGCATCACAAACATTTACAAATACATATTTATACGGACAAAATAAAAATAGCTTGCACGTCGTGACTGCGACAGGTAGGTCACTACTCAGCATGATGCTGTGCTATGGGAGCCCACAGCACATGGCTGGTTGTCAGTGGTCAACCTGTGAGTAAAACGTACGGAATTAAAAATTAGTTCCATAAAAATGTGTGGAAAAAATCAAAATGGCGGACACAATTTTATTATTGACCAGTTAAAATAGGTCGTGTACAATTATAATACAAAATAGATTGCTTTTTCGACTGCCTCGTTGGTCTAGTGGTCCCAAGCGCGGCAGCTTAGCGTGAGGAACTAGGTTCGATTCCCGGATTGGAAAAGTGTTATGGGGTTTTTCCACCAGGAATTTCAGTAGCAACCTCGAAACTGAATTCGTGTCCAGTTAATGGCAATAGGACCCCTATTACATGGGCATTAAACACGAACGGCGAAATGTGGACCTTAGGTACACCTCTGGTTAACCCTTCGGCAATTGCAGGCGTTCTATTATGATAGTGTATAATAATCTAAAACGAGCAAGTTTATTGTATGCATTTAGGAGTACTTCATAAAATGTGTTGTAAAAAATCAAAATGCTGGAGTGGAGCTTGTTGTGTTTTCGTGAGTATTACCAGTTAAAGTTGCGTTCAGAAATAAATTACATGGATTAGTTCTTGACATTCCAATACTTTTGACAGCTGTCATTTCTGCTAAAAGCGGTTGTCACAGCATTAAGTGCAAAATCTAGAGTGGTGGACTATCTTCTAGAATGTTATGGAATCCTAGTACTTATACTATGAGAACCTAGTATATTCATTCTGATTTGTAGTTCTTCTATAAACTCGTATATTTAGTTTAATGCAAAGATATTAAAATATACTCACGACATTTCTATAGCTATAAGCTTTCTTGAAAAAAAAACCCTTATCTACTTGCAGGAACCACCTGGTTTTTGCCGATATAAGTGCAACATGTCAAACATAACAACGGCATTTATTTTATTTAATGGACTTACTAACTAAATATACAAAATAACAATAAAATAAACTAAACTCACCACAAACTAAAAGGGCATCAAGAATCTCCAGCCTGTTGGAGACATTACCAGCGGGCGGCGTTGCCACGTTGTATGATATCATTCAGCCAAAGTAAAATCCAGGCCTTAGGGTCACGGAAAGCGTCAACTAAGCATTTTTAAATTAAGAAATCAGTTCTATACATAACCTTTTGAACGCCAGAGCATCACGCGTGCCCTCCACGCCAAGAAGCTCAATTTACCTAGATTTTTGTCGTATATTTGTGTCATTGGCGTCCAGAGGGCACGCGCTCGCTTGTCACAAATATGTGACAATGACGTTCAAATGGTTAAGTTGTTACCGACACTTGGCATTTTTGATTTCATTTTCATGATAACCTTTGCTTTCATCTGATCTTACTCTTAGTAGTATTATGAACCGGGGTTGCGGGTTGTTCGTCGGAAGAGATACCGCGGTCCCGGAATGTAAAGGGCAATAGAAGGAACATGGGCGGGTTTTAGTCAGTACAAGTCTGACACTCCCCGCTCCGCTCAGAGCTGGGGAAGTTATTTCATGATTTCCCACCCCAAATAAAAAACTTTGTGAGTCTGGATGGATGGACAGATGTTTGTATTAAATTTGGCACACATAGCTTTTAACCTACGTTACCAGAGAGCGATACCGTGGTGCAAAGACTCCTCTAAATATAGGGCAAAACAACATTCATTCTTCATACTTCCAAACATTTTACTAATTTTCTAGCGCCATAAACTTACAAAGTAGCTCGTAAATATTAAATTATGTTATTTTATACTATCGATTAGCAATTGATACTAACATAACATTACAATTTTATTCTTACCATGCGTACAGCACATGCCCCTTGATGCTAGTGCATTCTGAACACCTGTTGTGCCGTTCATTGTATTAATAATTGCTTTATATTGTTTAAACTAATCAGTATTTATGAGCAGTCAGCACTTCGAGGAAGTCCAAAGAGTAGAGGCGACCACTTAGGACTTAGGACTTCAGTGTATTCCTGTTTTAGAATTCCTTATTTCAATTGGTGGTAACTTCGTGTTTAATTCAGTAAATTACAGGAAATTCGTAGAAACACCTGGCGTCATGGGGAATATATGCTTTATATGTCGCATAGTCATAGTCGCTTGCTGAGCATAAGGTTCTCGATTTGATTCTCGGGTCGGGCAAAGCTTATTTTCGTTAGGAATTTCAGCTTCACTGCTCATTTGGAGTTTGAATTTGTGTAGGATTGACGGTAATAAGTTAGACAACTGTTTTGTTGTCTAAGCTAGACAACTAAACAGTTGTCTAGCTTATTACTGTCAATCCTGAAACCATGAGACTTAAAACAAAACGTGCGAAATGTGGGTTTAATCTTTGAAGATAACAGGCGTGATGGTTAATCCCAATAACACATTACGACCCGAGAATGGAACCTAAAATCCTTTATTAGTTCTTTCTTTTCGTTTAAAAAAAAAATGCGAAACGTTGCCCCACACTAGGAATTTTTCCTGTACACACACAACCAGACCCGAAACAACTACAAAAAGGCCATACAAAAATCGCTCAGCCACTGCGCCAACCGTGCCATCAAAAGTTGTGCATCTTGAAACAGTTAGACCACCATTTGACCGACCACCGTTAGACTTCTATAGTCTACAAATACATAGTGTTTCTTCTGTGTCTGACCACCTGCAGAATCCATGTCTGCCAGGTGTTGCCTTCTGTAAGCTACTCCCTCCCCCGAAAGCCCTTTTTCGACCAACTTACTAGACAAGGAAACAAGGCAAGGTAACTCCGCGTTTGAAAAAATGTTCCTATGTGATTGAACTTATATTCAGTTTTGCAAGCCCATTGATGTGTTCAGTAGTCTATTGCTACTTTCATTTAGAAGGCGTCGAACAAACATTGCAGTGAGTAGAAATGTACGTGCTATTTTAGACATAGCATCTCGCAGGTCATTCATAGGGCCTAGGTTAGCCTTAATTAATTAAGGCCCCCAACTAGGGCCAATGCCCAAGGTCAGTGACCCGTGCCAAGGTCCGTATTAATCTTTTAAACGCGAAATCTATGACTTGGTATTCCGACAGTCACGCCACTAGACTATATCGCCAGTATAGGGTAGTACCTATCAAAGTACATACGATCAAACCATAAACTTCCATCACTGCTTACATTTCTTTGGTACCAACTGATGTAATGTTATTATTTTGTTGCGCGAGAATATTTTCTACGGTGTCATTAACAAGGTTGAATTTCGACACTTTCAAAATTCTGGTTTAATAATTTAGGGTGCAGTCGACAGTTGTTAGATCTGAACTGTTTGTTTTATTTTATTTCTCAAAATATCTTAATGTTGAGTTCAGTATCTATGTTATTTTAGATACATTTTAATTTATTTCTTGAGTAATTTTAGTTATTTTTTTTCTATTTACAGTTTATTTTAAATAACTTTTATTACAGAAGTTACTTAGGTAGTGTGTTTTTTTAATGCCATGTTTTTTGGCATTTTTAATTATCTGGCAGTCTCAATGACGATCATGGAGGACCAACATTCTCTGGCAGTAGTGACATTGCAATCGCTTGGCTGATGCAACTTGAAGCAACTTCTTGTAATATATTACATAAATGTATTTATTTAACCATTTATTATTAAAAAAAAACATTTTCTAAACTTCTGAACACGCGTGTTATGTAAAATGTGTAGGTACATAATTATAATGTCTTGTTAACCAATAAAATCAGTCACGGACAATCAAAAATGCAACTTTGTTTTGTTTTCGAAATCAATTTAAATATTGATAAGTTTTAAAATTTACTAGAAAATTATGCATGTAAAATAAATTTACTGCATAATTTATTTAAACAAATTTAAGTGTGTAATGTGCAGTTGTAGAAGTGTTATAGTCAGTGGGTAAGGGTTTTATGAAAATAATAATATAAAAAACAGTTTTAAAAATTTCAAATGTATATTTTCTACATTTTTCAATGCTTATTCAGCAACAATTAGCTAGAGTATTCACCTAACAGTCTTATTATTTTACAAGAGTATAAAATCACTGCCATAGTCGAAAAGAAATGCAATGGGTACATAGAAATGCAAGAAATACCATTCAGTTTGGTTGACAACGAAGAAAATCACAAACATAACATAAATGATAACATGGAGTTGTCACACCAACTCTAGATATTTCAACTGAATTATTCTACTTACCTACTGTTAATCAATAAATAATAATCACTTACGCTAAGGTAACTTCAATAAATTAAAGAACGTTCGTTCCGAGTCTTCGACCAGACTTATAAACAATCAGTTTATCAGCGGATAGGCAGTAACAGTCTTTGGTTCCCTATTTACATAATGACAAAGTTTAATTTACTTTGAAATGATATAATTTCCTTTTCTTCCTATTTGATGAAAATGCAGTTCTGCTGAATGATATTAGTTTGTGGCGAATTGATGAACATATAAACATTTTATTAAATGAAATGAATTAAATTATTTGATGTGAAATGGGATGCGACATGCTAACCTAACTAATAAACTCCCGTAGGATCTAGACCCAAAGCCATTTTGAAGGAGTAACAAAAAGACGAAAATAAAAACATAAAATTAAACCTAGTACACATTAGTGGGGTCAAGTGCGACCATTTTGCTTGTTATCTAACAACACTTAACACTAAAACAGTTTTTTCAGTACACTCCAGTGGGATCCAAGCCCAACATTTTGAAGCACAGATAATATCTTCACACGAACAAAAAATTCTTCAGTACACTCCCGTGGGATCGAGCACGAACATTTTGATGAACAGGATGAAGCAATTCCAAAAAAGTAACTCAGGAAATTTGAGATAAATCTCTCAAATCAGTAGACACCGGTGGGATCCAGCATAAACATCTTGATCACTTGAATAATTTTCTTCAATAAAAATTAAAATCTTCCAAAATCAATAAACTCCAGTGGGGTCCAAGCTGAACATTTTCGCAGATTTTTCTTCAAAATAACAAATATTCTCCACTTGATTGATGATTTTTTGGGATCTTCAATAGATGCCAGTAGGATCCAAAACTTTGATATCCATATTTAATTATTGTTGAACTTGAAAATATCGATCTTATTTACGATGTAAGAGCGCGCGCGGAATAGAGTGACGTGCGTTCGCTTCCGTGGATGTCTCACGACTGTGGTGAACCGAACACGTGCCTTCCTTTTATAACGCGCTCTCGTGCGCACTCGCGCATTTTTTTTTGCGATTCGAATTTGGAAGCTTTCAGCCGGGTGGGCGTCGATGCGCCCCCGCCCTTACAATTTTTTTCGGCCATATTTTTTTAATGCCACGCTGCTAGTTAACACATGCCGTAACAGATAATGCAAAATTTAAATATTCATTAATTTTGTTTATAATCTGATGAATGTCAAATTTAACCAAAAGAATAGTTGATTGATTTTTAAACTATTTAATATTGTAATAAGCTACATTTGTTTGGATTTAGTTTATTATAGACTTTGGCTTTAAATAATTTTCGTAAGCCATTTATCCTGTTGCGGCCAACAGTCAATACTAATACCATGGTCGATATTTGGTTAACACACCCCAATTTCAAATACTTACATATCATAGAAAAAATATCACGTCACTAAAATATTATTAAATTTTACTTTTTCGATATTTAAATTAAAAATGAAAATAATAATTAGGTCAAGCAAAATATTGTTACGGCTTGCATTAAAATAATTAAAACCATTTGAAGAGATTCTGCTTTGTATAGTGTATAACAATGCTATTATTTCTGTACGTGATGATTAAGATCCATTAAAATGCAAACAGTCTGATTGTTTTCATTAATCAGCATTATGATTAAATTCTTTTCATCAAACTGCAGACATTAGAAAATTTGTCGAGAATGTGTGTGAAACAAGTTAATATGTTGATTACAAACAAGCTATACCTATCTTTAATTAAATATAAGTAGGTACATAAATACGTATAAAAAAATAAAACATTTATAAATATGTAAATACATCGAGAAACGAAGTTATAAAATAAAAACTAATTGAAAAAGATGCCAGCATTATTTTTTTTTATGAAATTACTGAAAATTGTTGACATTTAAAAAAAATACACTTAATACAAACAATCGTTTTTCAAGGAATGAAAGAGTTTTTTTTTTAATTACTTTTTATAATTTTAATTACTTACATGTAGGTTACATATAGTAGGTTATACTAGTCTGATAATGGTTTTCCCATACGATACCATATTACACGGGTGACATACAAAACATGTATAATTGTATATACTTGTATGTATCATACTGACTATTGTTATTCGTTTTGTATTGACATACTAAACCTACTCGAATAATTTGATAGCCTTATGTATGAGAAATTCATTGAGGAAACTTTATGAATGAAACATGTTTACTACAACGATTTAATAATCACTAACATACGCAAGTGAAATATATGATTTATATTATTTACGTATTATTTGTAAGCTTACAAAAGTAACTAAATTACAAAAAAAAAACCATAGACTAAATACAATATTTTTATTGTTCCGAATAAACTGGCTGGAAAAATGTGAGGAGATTTCGTTATTCTAAATTCAAATATAATTCTCGGAACTGATATGAGTTCGATCTTTCACACTTGTCTTGTCGCGTGTTCGATTGACGAGAGGTTCGCTGGCTGGGACTTTGAACTTGTGTCGAGAGAAATCGTTACGTGCACTCGTGATATCTCAATCTTGGCCATCGTCGATAATTCACTATTACCTTTTAAGATCGTAGTGACATACTTTTGATGTATTAACAAGTCTAACTCAGGTTCTTCTATATAATCTTTCTTTCTAGTACGGCACTATAAAGTGCTTCAAATTCTTTATTTTTGTTTCTAGTTACTATACAAGACTAGATTAATGTTTTAAATCCTGTTGCCATTGGTTTCGCCCGCAAATCCTGCAACCCGTTTAAAATAAAACCCTTATAATCCTGTAAACGCTACCGCTTTTGTTTTTACCATTCCGTAATTTTTCTAACTAAAATTAAGAAAAGACAATTATGTTAAAGTAAAATATATTCTATATTTACGGGATTAGAATTTGGATTTTTTTTTTAAATCTGGCACCGGATTACGATAGTCTTTAGTGGGATTGAAATTGGTGACGGATTAAAAGATAACATAATAGGCTAGGAGCTTAACAAAAGATTTGATCTTTCACGACAATATTGATGTTCCGACCGACTATTTTTTAATCCCCTGCGGCGCTTTTAGGGTATGCGGGTGGTTATAAAGTTGAGGAACTAGAAAAATTAGCATTGCTAAAGACTAAAGAGGATTATGTTGAAGAAACTTTTTGCTGTCTCCTGATGTACCCATTCTGGCTTCGAGAAACAATTTTGCACTTGTTTAGACTTACGGGGTATTTAGGGTAAAGTGGCGCAAAAAATAGTTTGCTAATTGGTAAATATGATTAAATAGGTGTTTGTTTTCCTGTGGTGTATGGACGTCATACACAAAAAGATAAATTTGTAGCTGTAATGAGGAAGGTTACTGAAAAAAAAAAGTTAGAGTTAACGTCTTTGCATATTACTGCCAAATCACTGTTTATAACCCTTCATATGCCTAGCCTTTTCCCAACTATATTGGGGTCGGCTTCCAGTTTTACCGGATGCAGCTGAATACCAGTATTTTACATGGAGCGACTGCCTATCTGACCTCTATAACCCAGTTAGTACTGGGTAATACGATACCCCTTGGTAAGACTGGTTGTCAGACTTTCGGGACACTGACTACCTGTAACCGTTTAAACGCATATGGATAGATATTTTAAATACAAGTTTATAGTATCTATATATTTTTATAAATAAACAGGATGTTACTATTTCTTATAACAATTATTATGTCATAGTAAAATTGACCTTTATTAAAATTTAAAATGTTGATAGCAACCAATCTATTATTGACCTAGTTCCGGTTTTTGATATTTGTGACATTTTAATGACACATGTTAATGGCTCATCGATTTGTGGTTATTACACGTCCATGTCTTGAACAATGCATCGATTAAATGTTTTTAAACTATTCTGTGTTGTTTACTTGTTTCTATTTCTTACGTATGTCTATTGTGATTAGACACGTTTAAGTAGTTTACTGAAGAATTTTATTACGGGGATTTTTCAGAACGTAAGAATCGATTTTCGTCATGATTATCTATTATCATAATATAATGGACTTTGTTTCATGATGTAATTAAATGCAAAATGCTTTAGAATATGTTATATTGCTGTTTATTTATGTTAAAATAATACTTGTGGGTTTATTTTAAGAGTTTAGTCCGCCGTTATATGTATTTATTAATTATTAATATAATATTTTTTTTAAAACATATAAATCGAATAATTAATAAAAATATCTTTTTTTACTTTACAATACTATAATATAATCAATTATGGATTGTTTTTGTACTGTCTACTCAAAATAAGTCTAATTTACAAGGAATCTTCATAATTACCAGAATAGCCACATTTTGCCAAAACCGCAGTCAAATTTCAATCACGTCTTCAAAAACCCATTAAACAATTTGTTGGTATTACTAAAATGGCCACATGCTATTGGCTATCTCGTTTCTATGTTGTTTGATCATTAAACAAGTATCTTAATGACTTTATTAATTGTTTAGTAAATATGAATGTAAGTATTATCATCATTTAAAAATAGATGCAAGTTGTTACCAAGACATTCCGATTATATAATTGGTTCTTTGGTAATATATTTCTTCAGAAAAAACTGGTAATACGTATGTTGGTTTTAATCTAAGAATTAATATATTGTTATTATTTGCAGTTATTATTTGTCGGCTTATTTTAAAGTTAAAAGTTTTCTTTTTTAATTATACTCTATTTTTAGGTTAAGTAGATCAGCAAAAAATTATAGAATTATATTATTCTATTCTTCTGGGTCCAAGCAATGGTTTCTTTGAAAATATGAGATTTATATTTATTTTTTATCGTGAACTAGGACTTGGCTACAGTACTTGCAGAGATACCAAATTACACGGTACTATGTTCACAAAGTATTTGCTTTTTTATCTACTAAGCTTATGTCTCAGAAAAGTCTGCGGCAAAAGTTCTAAGAAAAAGTAATAAAAGTTGTGTACCGAATTATGATGATTAGTTTTTATTTTGCAATGTAAATAAAATCTATCGTACATTAAGAAAGTTTTAATGTACGATTTTTTAAATAAGACAATTTAATAACAGGAATAAGACTTTATAACCAGGTACATCATAGATATTCGGAAATAACGATAAAAATAAAAAAAAGGTTCACAGCATCCATTACCTTTCTAATGAGTAACAAGCTTGCGCAAATAGTTTGTATACCAAAAACAATGTTTTATTACTTTTTATAACTCCTGATAGTATTGCACTTTTGCGTCATTCTTTGTACGTTTTTTAATAGTTTTATAACCCTATAGGTTCATTGTGCAAATGTTTTGAGGGCCGCCATTTTGGATATATGAATAGTTGGAACAACGAATTTTTAATTGCTATTTTATTGCCAATACAAAAATACAAATATTCTTTGTGTTCGCTATTGTGCAAAAAATTGCACACAACCTTTTTAAGAGTATTTTTTTTGTAATTAGAAAGCGTTAGGGCTGACTCTCTTTGCTTTCTGAGAAAAGAGATGTTTTTTAGCAAATGGGAAGAATGCGTCAATTGTAGAAATGGCAGTGCTATCTCCTGAGACGAAATCATCAATTTCTCTGAATCTATTATGTTGTGTCTGTAAAACAAAAAATGCTCATACTTACATTTTTTTTTGTATTTTTTTTTAGCATGCTTTTTTTAAAATTAATCTTTCTTTTCTGGGTACCCACTATTTGCTTAGAAGGTATTTTTGATATTACACTCACCGGCACGGAAACTTGGCCACCAATAACTTGCCGATAATTTCTATTTAAATATTTAATTGTCACTATATTATGGGTTTATGCACTAAATTAGGGTTTATTTATGGTTTTGTAACTCAGTTATTGAAAAATTGATGCACCAGCAGTAATCTTTTAAAAAATAAGCAGTTTCACAAAAATATTGGTTTTAACACTGTCAATTTAAAAAGACCACAAAATGAAAAATAACCAAAAAGTCTAAGTTGTGCTTTCATTTTAATATCGGGTGTTTCCTCCCCTAGCCCTGATAACAGCTTGCATTCGTTCTGGCATACTTTGGATGATGTTTCGGATCTCAACTTGTGGTATGCTTTCCCAAGCGGTCAGTGCTGCATTTCGAAGCTGGTTCAGAGTTTCAGGCGGGTTGGAGGAGGATTTTATTTTTCTTTTAAGCATGTCCCAGATATGCTCTATTGGATTTAAGTCTGGACTACGAGCTGGCCACTGCAATTTTTGAATACCAACCTCTGTAAGGTATTCCTCCACGCAATGTGCAACGTGTGGGCGCGCGTTATCGTGCATTAGGAGGAATTCATCGAACCCAATAAACCCTGAATATGGTAACACGTGTTCCTGAAGAATCTCCTCGATGTATCGTGTTGCCGTTAATCGGTTATCGACGATAACTAACTCCGTACGTGCATCGGAACTTATTCCTCCCCAAACCATTATAGAGCCTCCATGAAAACTAACAGTTTGTGTGGTGGTAATGGGTAAAAACCGCTCTCCTCTTCTTCTCCACACTCGCTCCCGACCATCTGGAGCTCGTAAAGCGATTCGACACTCGTCTGTAAACAGTACTCGAGCCCACTGCTCATGGGTCCAGTTGACGTGTTCTCGTGCGAATCGAAGTCGAGCTACTCGGTGACTTCTGAGAAGTTCTGGGCCGCGTGCTGGTCTACGAGCTTTTAAATCCACTTCCTCCATTCGTCTTCTCACTGTACATTCACTAACATTGACACCTCTTGTGAACTGGAGTCGCTGGCGTATCTCAACAGCGGTGAGGTAGCGGTTTCTCAAAATTTCTAGGACAATAAAGCGGTCATCCCGGGCTGATGTGGATCTGATGCCACCGCTGCCTGGTCTGCGGGAGTAGCGGCCTGTCTCCTGGTATCGTTTCAGCGCATACTGCATAGATGAACGTGGTACATTCAGAATAACAGCAACTTCTCGCTGTGTCAGCCCTTGTTCGATCAATGCTACAGCTTGTGCAACCTGTGATGGTGTTACTGGCATTTTTATTGGAATTAAATCACCTTTTGTTATTGAAGTAACAGTACGATAACACAATATTTGAATAACTTAACAATAAACTTTCACAAAACACAAATTTAAAACAGCAACTTAGTCGCTCAGATGACCGGGTTCAACTAAAACTTAAAAATAACGTCATATTGCACTCAAACATGATAAATTACCCTCTTGAACTAAAGGTAAACATTTTTTAGACCAACCTTCATAATAAATAATCATAGGAAACACTTAAAGCTATTGTTATCGCGAAATACGCGCTTGGCCAAGATTCCGTGCCGGTGAGTGTATTTATTGAATCTAACTATCCTGTTTTTAATGCCATATTGACGTAGCAAACACAGCATAAAAATACAATACGTACTGACAGACGTAGGACTGTACGTCATTGGTAATTGTATGAATACCATGTTATACAGATTCTTCCTTCCCGCATCTTAGTCAGATAATTTAAGATAAATGACACATAACTCGGATAAAAACAAATACCTATCTTTCATTCTATATTTAGAAGTATCCGCAGATTATTTAATAGATATGACGTGATTTCTTACTTCTACGTAATCAAAGTTTTTCTTTGCAGTTTTCCTCATAATAATATGATATGTATGTGCGAGTTCATATAGCTTGAATCTATTTAAGTCACGAATTAACAGGCATTTTTTTGGGATAGCTCGTTCCATCGTCGATCTTATCTCTGTCCTTGGACAATATTGAAGTCAGTAGGCCAATTTAATATAAAAAAACCGGCCAAGAGCGTGTCGGGCCACGCTCAGTGTAGGGTTCCGTAGTTTCCCGTCCGTCACAATAAGTGTTCCCACTTATGAGTTAATAATTTCCTCCTTCACCTTTAGGTGGAGGAGGAAATTATTTTGTACAACTTTTTGTCTTTTTTGTCAAAAACTGTTGTGTCAATCAAGTTCAAAATGATTTTCCTAGAAAGTCCTTATAAAGTTCTACTTTTCAGATTTTTTTCATATTTTCTAAACTTATGGTTAAAAAGTTAGAGGGGGGGGGGACACATTGTTTTTTTCCTTTTGGAGCGATTATTTCCGAAAGTATAGAAATTATCAAAAAATGGTTTTAGTAAACCCCTATTCATTTTTAAATACCTTTACAACAATATATCACACGTTAGGGTTGAAATTAAAAAAAAAAACACTTCCTACTTTACATATAGGGTGGCTACCCTAATAAAACATTTTTTTCCAATTTTTATTTTACCACTTTGTCGGCGTGATTGATATACATATTGGTACCAAATTTCAGCTTTCTAGTGCTAACGGTCACAGAGATTAAGCGAAGACGGACGGACGGACGGACGGACGGACGGACAGACAGGCATGGCGAAACTATTAGGGTTCCTAGTTGACTACGGAACCCTAAAAATACAAAACATATATCCTCAATTTTTAAACTTATTATAATTATTTAAATCTGTAACTAATGATGTAAAATTTTAACAATTAGTTATCTAGGACGCCATATAAACTAACCACGAGACGTTCTTAACCCCTTCTCTGCTGCACCCTTTCTTTTACGACCTGTATTTAGTTCTCCTATTTACTTTCTGTTACATTTCTATGGCTCAATTATTTAACAATCTGTCAGTACGACTACTGGGCGATTGTTTTAAAAATAATAAGCCCCTTTAAATGCCCCAATTGTTAGTTTTAGCTACTGAAATGGGAACAATAACACGAAATGTTTGCGATTTTTTGCAATCTGTTGGTGACTAGACGGGTTTGTATTCATTTCTTAGTATGAGTGGTGTTTTCGAAATTTTTGTCTATCGAATTTGAATTTATGTTTATTTTATTTTTAAACACCTGGTGAGTGAAAATATATGCGTTTCTTGATAAAATATTTTAATAAATTTAATTAAAACGATTAAAAACTGCATTGCATTTTCACAATGCAACAAATTACAAGTTTATATGCATGGTTCAACATAAAAATCGTATAAATACGTTTTAATCGATTGAATCGAATTAATCACCAGTTTCGCTATCAAGACCAAATGACAATAACTCATAAATCAAAAGCAATATTGATGAAAATTGAAAAAGAACGACATAATATGAACATAATTTATATGTCTGCTAACTTAATATACAATTATTGGTTTCACTACCGACAAATTTGAATAAAAGAAAGCAGACGTGAACTCGGTTGGAGAACGTTTTTCGCGGATAACCCTACCAAGTTACGTAGTACCCAATTTTCGGAGAGAAATACGAAAATACCTGTCTTCCTATTTTTGCTGGGTTATGCGAGGCCTAAATTAGAAATGTCAAAGTCAATGAACTGAGACCACCATATGACTAGGGTCACAGATTAAATAATTGCTATTAGGTTATCTGTGGGAGAAAATGTTTATTTAGAAACTAGCATTTGCTTGAGAATCTACCATAGATTTTATGTTTAAAGTGTGGGTTTAAGCTGTCTACTAATAATGGCTAAAAAACGTAAATCCTAATTTGGGACTTGTTAAAAATCTTGTTTTATCTTGGCGGTTTTTACGACATTTTTGAAAAGAGAAACGGTGGGTTGTCTGTGAGCTAGCAACCTGATATTGCACTACTGCGATCGTTACACCCGACAAGTTGCTTACATGTGGCTTCAAGGGGCCAACGCACCTATTGCTGGTTACTCTTGAAACCAGGTCACCCCACAACCTATGAAAAGATGAAAATATATTCGGAGACTTATAAATCTGAATCATGTAAGCTGTCAATGAGAAAGGTACTTCGTAAAAAAAAATACTTGATTCAAAACCATTATTTTTTTATATCATATTGCTGGTGTCTTTTTAGCCAAAAAAGGTTTCATGTATAGACAAAAGCTGTACATTCTCAAAACTAGTATCAACATTAATAATAAACAAATAAAACAATGGTTGTAGGTACTAGTGTAACAGCAATCATAAAGACGTTATACGAAATTTTCCAAAAACAAAAAACTCGCTCGTTCAGAGAGTTCAAAGTACGGGGAAAATTGGAGCGCATCGTTTTCCCGTATCTTGAACTCTTGGGTGGCTGGCAAGGAACAATGCCCCGTAAGTCATAGATAAATGTGTCTTCGAATCCGAACTTATTTTTGGAAAACATTGTCTTGTTTTTTTTTTTCAAAGATAGTTTTGAAAATATTTTTATTTTCTTTTAAAATATTGCCTATGTCTAACCCTTATAGATGGAAGACATAATAGATTTTTTCAAATTTGGAACTCAAACGATTCAAAAATATTTGAATGATATTCACTCACTTCGAGACATCACATCTCATCTGCTTAGAGTTCCCATTAAGGATAAGAAATAAATTTATTACTAAAACATTATTAATTCAAATTAATAGTTTAATTTTAAAATACGTCATCCAGCATTCGGCTTAGTAACCGAATCAATCAAGGAAAATTGAGATATTCAATAACTGATTGCGGGATGCACGGTTACACGTATTAACCATTTAAATACTTATCTATATAAAAAAAACCACGACAAAACTAGAGTATAATTCAAATAACAACAAATTGTTGTAAGATTACTTGGTACATATTTAGGTTTTAATCGGGGCGACGTGCGTTCAATAATGATCATCAAATAATTAAGAGGATTAATTATTATTTTATTTAAATAACTTTATAAGAGGAAGTATCAAAGAGGAGAGATTGGGTCCATCTTGGGGTTAAGCCGCGATTAACTATATTGGTCCGTGGATGGGTGACCACCCATTACATACCCAGTTTCCTCCGTGCCTCGGAGAGCACGTTAAGCCGTTGGTCTCGTCGTTTGTAGTTCTTTGACAATCGTAACAGGTAGACAGTGGTTTGGAAGTCTGACTACCAGTCTTAACAAGGAGTCTTATTATCCGAGTTGTGGAGGTCAGATAGGCAGTTAGCTGAATCCGGTAAGACTGGAAACTGACCGCAACATAGCTACACCGCAGGGCAGGAAAATGATGATTTGAGGCCATTTTATAAACACCAAACATTGAGAAACTCCAAATACTTAATCTGCCGACAGTAATCCGCCATTTTGCCAATAAGTCGCCAAAAATCTTATAAAGGCCACCGCTGAAACACCATTTCGGCACACTAATTCTAAGAGTTTTAAAACAATGATAATCTTAAACAGATGATGGATTAAGATAATAATGAAGTAGCCATTTAACAAGGGATTATTTTAAGCTTCGGTCACAGATTATTGATTGAATAATAAGCCCTGGGACAGATTAACAAAATTATCCTTTGATGACTACTGCGACGGTCCCCGGATTGGTAGCTAACGAATGAATGACGTTTTTTTTTCTCATAGTTTTGAGAAGTACTTTTCAATGTTTCGGGTATTTGGGTTTTCAGTACTGTGCAAAAAATGGGTTGTGCTGTACGAGATTTTTCTTGTTTCGACTAGTTGAAGCGTTTTTAATTTTCGTGGGAATTATGACGTTTTTTTTATTGTTTTTAAGTTAACGCGGTTTAAGAATAATCAACGAACACTTTCGTTGATTATTTTAAGTAAGTATTCGTTTTCTCAATGGTAGTAGGCTCGCGCCCTATTACATGAGAAAAACTAAACTAGCGAAATGTGGGTGTAATATCTATTAGATATATAAATAGGGAATGTTTAAAAAATAAAAGTATATTTCTGTCTAACCTTTTTGGGATTGTAAGGGTGATGTTATGTTATATTGTGTAAAAAATCTTAAATGTACGTAATTTAACATCAAAACTTTATAGAACTGCCGAAGGAGGCTTTTAAGATACAGTTTGGGGGCAAACAAATAGATTTCTCTCCAAAATTCGGCAAATTGTACGCTAATATTTTTTTAATATTTTTACAGTCTTATAGGTAGGTATGTCCCTAACGGTTACACTGTTAACAATTGTTTTACTTAAACAGTTTGAAAGTCACGTTTTATTTTTATTTTACGACATGCGAAGTATCCGTTTTTTATTCAGCCAGTTACAAAAAGGACGGAGTATTGCTAAAATTGCAACCTTTAGGGATATTTTTACGATTAGAAAGTGCATTACGTCCTTTATGGTATTTTAAAATACATTTATATATTTTTAGCATTTGTTAGCTTCTTGAAATAATGTTAGTATCCGCAACTTACATTTGTGAGTTTATTTAACTTGTGCTATAAGAAATTTTAGAACATCACCACGACTTCTCTATCATTTTGTTGCATGGTATTTAGTTTTTTTTACAACAAAAAATGTGTTTATGAAGGTGTACTAAAATAAAAGATTAAAAAAACTTTGTCACGTACTAACAGGAAATAACCAAACAACCCTTTACTCTAATTTTGTCAATTAAGCATGCTACTAAACAAAATAAAAATTAAAAAAAAAACTAAAATTAGATCGTTCCACCGAAAACTCAAGGACAGTAGTTTTAAACTAATATAAGTAAATATTTAATTGTTATGCAAACATAATAATTACAATAAGAATAAAAATTACCATTTGTACTTCGTTTCAGTTACCGGGTATGTTTTTTATCAATCTTTGGCGGCGTTTTACCTATTTTTATTGCGGTCCGGAGGGATGATTTTTTAGTTTTTTTTTAACAATAATGGCGGACGTATGTAAACACCACGACATAATATTTGACTTTTTTGTAAGGGCTTTTTTTAATGGCTATTTGTAAATCGATTTTAATTTTGAGGTAGTGCTTTTCATGATAAACAGGTATAATTTGTTAAATTTAGGTGTTATTACGAACGTCGAATATACAGGTTATTCAAATGTGAATAGTACTAGGTAAGAAATAAGGTCAGATATTCGAAAACACATAGCTGGAGGTTTTCACCAACAAGGCTGTTAAGTGTTATTTAAAAAAAAAACTAAACACTGTTGTACTTGTATTGGTTTTAATGCATACCTATTTATATAAACTTTCGGCAATGCACAGTGCTCACTAGGTATCATTTACTATAGTTCTGTTTAAACACAAAAACCAATATATGTATTATAAACAGATTATGAAGGCGACCAGCAATCCGTTATTGAATTAAAATGTATTTTTCTCATGTAAATAATCAGTTTGTATAAATCATTTTTATTTAAAATTTGATCTCATTTAATTCGATTAACATTCATTGCTTATAATATGACTATGAACCGAATGATATTATGCCGGGCAATGCCATGGTCTCTTTGGTTATTTAGAAATTATAATTAATATATTCTTTCACGAGATTTGCGCCTGTATTCAAATTCTTTCTCCATTCATGCAGAATTTTAGATGTGAGTGAAATTCCGTTTATTTCTAAACGTGTTGTAACCTTCGACTTAATTTTAGAAAAAAAAAAGTTATGTGGGTGAGAGATCAATGTAACTGCTATTTATAGAACTAAATACCAATGAAGGATTGTATCTATTTCAGTCTAGGAAACTGTATTGTAGAATTTATCGAATACATTTTTTTTTATATGACGACTATAAGCATACTTGTTCATATAAAACATCTTCAGTTTATTTTAAGTCCAAAAGGTACCTTTGTTATGACACATTGAATCGAAAAATAATAAACTGGCCGAATATTTATTTTTCACTTTTATTATTTATCTCTGGCAATTTTAGAAGTTTTTGCAAAAAATTTAATCATTTTTAAAAAATCATCTTGTGAAACAAACAAACAATAATCACAAGTCACTTAACTTACGAAAAACATAGAGAATAGACCACACCATCAAATATTATAATACCAACTTAACGCAAATGAAAAACGTGAAAGAAAAACGTGATGTGCGCTGTTTGGCAGTTTCCGGTCAAGCTTTCCAGTGGGTTATATTTGCAAAAGAACAGACATATACATACTATTTCATACATTAAAATGATAAAAAAATTTGATTGGTTCAAATCGGAAATGAACCTACGCATAAGTTAGGTCACATCTTTGTTCTTGTCTTACTAATATTACAATGCTGAAGAATTTGTTTGGTGTTTAGAATAATAAAATAAATTTTAGTGTTAGATAGTCCATTTATTAAGAAAAGCTATAGCTAACTATTTATTGATAGCACTTTTGTTTTATTGTATTCATTTTCTAATCCTTGTTTATTTGGCGTATTCACTTTAATTTCTTGATTCTTCCTTTATTTATATGCGTTTATGTATGTGCAAGTTGTGTTTAAATGTAATGATTTTACTTCTCAGAACCCTTACTTATAAATCACTATGACATTGAAAATATTTATACAAAAATCTAGTAAATATTTAAGTAGGCCCTCGTCAATTTTAGAATTGAAGTTACAAGCTTCACATGCACTTAATATTTTCATAATTTATTTATATGTTTGTTGAAACTGAGTACCTATGTAATAAAAATCGACGTATTTCGTTACGTTAATGCCACGAACACGTACCAACAGGACCTCCTGTTGAGGTATTCTCAGAATCAAGCGAAAATTCGTCAGTTTCATGGCTGAAATATTGCATACTAAATATTCTATATTGCTTTTATCTACGTTTCTTAAATACAAACTATAGGCCATGCTGAATATAAAGTTTCAGTAAGAAAAACAAAATCAAAAGTCATTTATTGAAATTAGGAAAATAATAAGAACTTTTTGAACGACAAATTACAAGAGACAGTTCCTCAAAACGGTCGTCCTTCGCCACTTCGTAGTCTTTAAGCTGGGAAGAAGAAGTGGCGGCAAAAACTCCCCAGCAACACATCTGTCTGTCAGGTTAGAAGAACCGGATTTGATAAAGTTTCATTTACACATATTTTTACAGTAAGATGATAGTCCAAAGATCATGTATGAGGAAAAGACAGTACGAAAGGAAGATTACTCAGCATCCGTTGAATGCAAGTAGCACTGATAGAGATGTTAATACCATGGAACTACTTTCTAATTTCTCCGTATTGTTTTGTCAGTGTTTTGACCCATGCTGAGATACTCAGAAAAGCTTGATCATTGAGACTAGTTAATGAAATAACAACAAAACAATTATTGAAATGTTTAAATTAAACCATTCCGTATCTATACAGACAAAAATATTCAGCCAGGTTTAAAATTATTGGTTTTAATAGATTGTTACGACGTTTCCATGTAACTTTCAAATGTTTAGTAAATGGGTAACTTTACGAGCGATTTCAGGTTTGGTTTATTTTCTTTTTTCACAATTAATATAGCGTTTAATAAGTTGTGACGATTGACAGGGGAAAATTAAAGAAGAAATTGTGTTGTACCGACTCTTAATAACATGGGACAAGGGCATAAAGATCCCGGGGTTGCGGGAAAGGGATACCGCGGCCCTGGAACATAAAGGTCAAAAGAAAGAACATGGGTGGGTTTTAGCCAGTAAAAGACCTGACAATCCCCCCCGTTCCACCCAGAGTGGGCGAAGTTTTCTGATTATTTTCCAGCCGTATAAAAAGGTATGGAGATGATACTTTTTACTTCATTATTATCTTCTAATTGTCTTTTCGCGGTACTATCCCCAGCAAAAAAGTGGGTTGGTATGAGATCTCTTTGCGTAAACAATAAGTTTGTAAATGTCTGGCACAAAACAAAACACATTCAAATTATAACAACAAACAATTTATATCCATCAAATTGACATTGACTTTGAAATAAGGTTGCTAACATAATGAAAATCTATACATTTAAGGGCGTGTGTGTGTTTTTTTATAAACTAAGTATATTATTTTCACTAGAACTCTTTGGGCACTCTTTTCTCTAGGCACGTAAGTCACCATTAAGACTTTTCCCCTAGTTCAATTGGGGTGGCAAACAATTCTAACAGTTATTCAACCAAAACACAATACTGTGGCTGACCAATAAAACCCCTTTATCTCAAAAACGATTACAAGAAAATATAGCCCCCAAATGAGATAGTTTTATACTGCACTGTAAAGTTTCATTTCTCATAATACCACTAGTGCAGTGTAAAATTTGGCCACGGTACCGCTACACCCTTTCTCTTTGATTTACGATTTTATTGCCAACCCTATGCTTTTACAAGGGTTAGCACCGTTACTTTATGAAAAGGGTTTAATTATAATATTCATAGACAAGCAACGCTTTGTTTTTCTTCGCTGGTGTGACAATGCTCGGCTACTGACGTCTATTGTCAATGGTTTTTTTTTTAATCTGTGACTGGCTGGTCTAATTCTTTGTTGTTTACAGTTTTGAGTGCTACTGTGAGATTTAGTTTTATTTACAAAAAGATTGTCTGAAATTCTTCATTGGTCTAGTGGTCGTAAGCAAGACTGCTGAGCTGGGTTTGATTCTCGGGCCAATCAGTGTGTTATTGGGTTTTTAGTTAGACCGGATCTTTGCCCGGTTGAATAAAGAAATAACAATACTTTCGCTCCTTAACATATACAACATCATATCTTTCGTATACCCACGTTTTGCCAGTTTTATTAAAATCCCATGTATTACGGAAGGAGCCTATTGCCATTAGCCGAGCAGACCAGACTCCGTGGTTGTCACTAAGTTATTCCTTAGAAGTCAGACCTGCTATGCGCCATTGTATAAATTAAAGACGAAATACCATGTTGGCAACTGTCAATTATTGTCCTCGGTACGCCATAGAAATAATAAAAAAAAACGTTTTTGAAAATTGAATAAAACGTCCAAAATTGTAACATAGAAAATCTCTAAAAGATTTCTGTGTAACACAAAATGTTAATGTTTTACAATATAGTTGAAATATGACTTAGAACTGGCTGGCGCCCGCGGATTCACCCGCGTGATATCGAAAAATAAACCCTTTGATCGTTTTGACGTGAAAGAGTAACAAACATCCATACATCCACACAAACATTCGCATTTATAATATTAGTAGGATATATAGATATTCTAAATTTGGTAATTTTAACAGGAATAAGTACGGTTTAAATAATTATGGGTAGGTATATGGTAACCGCGTATTAATTATATTTAACTGAAATAATGAGCAGCAGTATCCTTTGGATTCCTAAGTAACACTGGGAAAAACCGCAGAAATTATAATTAATTTATATATTGAAGGGAAATCTACATTTATCGAATTTAATAACTTTCAAATATCCTATCCTACTAATTAATAATATAAATGCGAATGTTTGTGAGGATGTGTGTATGGATGTTTGCGGTAAGTCCCCTCTTTGAGGAGTGGCTGGAGAGGCGTCATGGCGTCCTCACCTACCGCCTGACGCAGGTCCTCACCGGACACGGAAGTTTCGGGAGGTTCCTGCACATCATCGGGCGGGAGGAAGCGCCCGGGTGTCACCATTGTGACGATCGCCCTGAGGACACGGTGGAGCACACAGTGGCGATCTGCCCAGCGTGGGCGGAGCACCACCGTGCCCTCGTAGAGGCGATCGGCGGTCTCTCGCGTCCGGCCCTGGTTCAGGCCATGGTCCGGAGCGAGAGGGAATGGATAGCGGTCACCACCTTCAATGCTAGCAAAGTAGGTTACCGGGCGTTTGAGGGAGAGAACATCTGCCCAACCCAGCCGCCGCGGGAGACGCCCATGGCGCCGGGCGCCGCGAGACGACTCCCGGCCACCGTAGATACGGGCCTGTGGGCGGTGAGCAATGGGTAGTTCACCGTCCGTCCGTCGATTGACGACAGGCCGTGTCGACGGCGCGTTCGTGTTTCACGCGCGCCTCAAAGAGAGTCAGCAAAGCAGAGGGGCTTGCCAGAGCCTCCGCCTGCCGGGGTTGCGGGTTGTTCGAAAGAGATACCGCGGCCTCGGAACGTAAAGGGCAATAGAAGGAACATGGGTGGGTTTTAGTCAGTACAAGTCTGACATGCCCCCCCGCTCCGCCCAGAGCGGGGGAAGTCATTGGATGATAACCCAACCGAAAAAAAAAAAGGATGTGTGTATGGATGTTTGTTAAACTTTCACGTCAAAACGGCTGAAAGGATCTTGATGAAATTTGGTACAAATTTAGATAATAGTCTGGAATAACACATAGGATACTTTTTATCGATCATCACCCGGCGAATCTGCGGGCGCTAGCTAGTTTTCTTTATGTTTTACCCGCGGTTTTGTACGCGTGGTGTTCGGATATTATTTCAGAGGAAAATCGTTTATTATATTATCTCTTTGACAGTCTTTACAGGCAGCTAGTGGCTCAAATGTCTGACAACCAGTCTTACTATTAAAATAGTCAGGTTTTTTTAGGTTTGGTAGGTCATAAGTTTGATTTAATTTTTTTGCAACCATGACAAGTTTTATATTTTATTTATTGGGAAAAACAAACAATAACACATTGAATAAACAATAGATTTACAAATGTGATATCTAAGTACAACGTTTTCCACAGATAAAAAAAACCATGAGACATTTTGGTTTGAAAAGCGTTGCAACAAGGGAAATCTAAATAAAATAAATTACAAAAATGTAAGCAAACAAAAGAGCAACAAGAGTGCAAAAAAAATAATTAAAATCATTAGAATCATACTAACTGAACGCTGAAATAATTTAAGTATTATTTAGGTTTATGATGTTCAATGTTGTCAAGTCAATCAGGATCAGTAAGGGGAAAAACAGCTAAATAATTTGTTATATGCAGTCATATAAAAAAAACTCGACAAAAGCGAGGTAGAATCTTGCAACTCAGAAACTTGCAACATAAACAGACATATTTTTGACTGTATAGACTTAGAGGATTGATTTTCTCACAGCACAAAGAGACTATATGGTTTTAATTTTAACTCGATACCTCCACGAGTTCTCGAGATAAAGGGTCTTGACAGACAGACCGACAACAAAGTTTGATCTGATAAGGGCCCCGTTTTTTCATTTTGATTTACGAAACCCTAAAAAATGACTCACCATTTCGCATTCTTGTCATAATTGTGACTAAAATATTGTCACACTATATGACAACAAAGCTATCCCGACGGTATAGCCTGTTGACTTGGCCAAATGACAAATGTTTGACCACCACAATTGTCTATATATCTTCTATTATTTAAAAACGTCACTTATTCCAAGGAGGTACAGATTAAATTTGTCTGAGAAACGTTTCAAAGCCATTCGAAAAACAAATGCAACGTCATCAACCCAATGGACTTGTCACCAAAAAAATATATAACCCAAGTACAGTTTTACAAATGTTCCCGTTCCCTGTTAATTTACGATGCTGCGGGCCCACTGTGCCAACGGGATTTCAAACAAACACCGCTATTGAACAGTGGTCTAAACGGCGATCGTTATAGAAAAAACTTTTTGACGAATTTTTTCGTAAAACAACGAAGGTCTTTGGAAACTTTTATTGCATGAAATTTTGACGGTGGCCATTTCTGAAAATTCTATTGAATATTTTGAATATCATTATCCTTTATTTAAAGTAGCTGGGAGCGTTATATCATAACACGCCGACCTGTCACGAAAAAATCTCAGACCGCCACAATGAATGCAAATTTAGGAAAAAAAAACACATTGTCTTGGACATGTCCGCTGAATTTTATGAGAAAAAGAGTGATTTAATCGATGCCTGTATGTTTGGTAGAGCACCGGCAAGATTATCAGACGCAATCAGGAAGGCTGTTCGCAGTTTGTACCGACCGGTACATTATGCAGGAGACCGAGGTTTGGAGACGGGTCAAATGTAATCGCGATTCAGCAATGAGGGAACGAAGAAGAAAAATGTTTGGTCCAGTCTCAAACAGTGTCATCAGGTTTTAAACGTCTATAAACACACCATAGCGTACCATAAATCGGGTCTTGTAATGTTATTTGTCCATATTAAAGGTGTTAACCATACCATATCATAGCAGAATTTTAAATAAAGAACCAAAGGCCAGATTGAAAATTAAAATTAAAAAAATAACATCCTTTTTTAAAATTTTGAAGCTTCATTTCACTGTAAAAACCTGGGTTCGAAGTGATTATCAATCAAATTATCATTGCTAATAATTATCTTGATAATTACAAAAACCATAAATCAAAAATAATGAATAGGTAAACTTCAAGTATAAGTATAACTGATTGTAATTTTCCGCATTCATGGGCGCTAATAGAGAGGGCGTTATGGTAACCCGCGAAATTCAATGTTTCTTTCGTTTTTTTTCAGGTCAGTACCAGATTGTATGTTGATTTAAATACGATCACATATTTTCAGCACATTTCATTAATTGTAACATTATAACATTTATATTATGGATTGAATAATTTAATATGTAAGATTTGCAGTGCCCTTACAGTGTACATACATGTCTTAATACTGTGTCGTGAAATTTTAATTCATGTCCACTTAACATAGTTTTACATGTTTGCAAATAAATACATTACCTATACATATATTTACAGATTACATAGATGACTTTAACTGTGTGTGATTCCTACTCGTGGACTTACAATAGCTTTCTTCTGTTGCATTTTGACTTTTCTTATTAGAATTTTTCATATCAATTTCCAACCAGATCATATTCTTATGCTAATATATAATACACGATTCCATAAAATACAAATTAAAAATATAATATAAAAAAACAACAAGAGACGCTTCGCAAAATACCAAAGGCAGGAACACTTTGACTACATATACGTCCATATGTATAACTTAAGTCTACCAACGATTACCATTGGTAAGTAGCAAACGATTTCTGAATACCAAAATGGTTCAAGGAACGGTCAATTCGGTTTAATACAAGTAAATTATGACATTATTGACTACGAAATGATGCGTTACGTAAGCTCGTGCATTTATTTGAATTTTTGTATTTAGAACGGGCTGGTTTCGCGCGGTTTTATTTTGCATAGATTGAAATAGAATATAGAAAATTGTTTATTATCAAGGTACAATATACACAAGAGTGTTACAAGTGGCAAAATAGTTATCAAAAACTAGTTATTCCTAATGAGGTTGCTCTTGCTAGTGAGCCCCAAACTCGACGGTTGGTCTGTATTTTGAGTGAATGGTGTGTATTTGTTTGTATGATGTATGAAAATTTGTGTATTCGTTCGAATTATTTGGCCTGAATTAGGTTTTAAAGCATATTCTTTATTGTTTTAATTTTAAGACTTTAATTTTCAGGATTTTCAGTCTATAACTGTAGTCTTTTAGTTGGGAAAATTGATTATAATGATTCGGTTCCAGATGTGAATGTGTGTGTGTTTTTTTTTAATTTCATTACCAAAGTAATGATAAAACAATTGATAAAACAGCCAATGGATTTTTTTTTACTTAGTTAACCAAAACAAACATACCCAACGTGCACGCTACACGCGTTGTTTTTAAAGACAATGTGTTACGTGAGTTAATTTTGATTTCTTGTTTAAAGTTCGTACCCCTTCTATCAAGTTGAGGTTATCCCGCTTCTCAAACCCCTTTATCTATAAATTTTATATCCTAAATTATTTTCTGTACCATTAATTAAGTCTTATAACTATATATATTTTTTTAAAACGTTGCCCGACATTAGGAATTTCTCCTGTATCGTGGTTGCGTTTACAAACATATAAACTCACATACACAAACAGCCAGACCCGAAACAACTATCTGTAGGCTATACAAATATTTGTTCCGTGCGGGAATCGAACCCGCGACACGCAACGCAGCAGTCGATCGCTTAGCCACTGCGCCAACCGTGTCGTCAAACTATTTCTTTCACACTAGATTAAACCAACCACAATAAGAACGGGAGACAATTTAAAAAAAACCATCACGTAATGTATGACAGCTAGCCAAAAGTATGGATGCACTCAGGCAGGTTCGATGGCCTGAACTGCAAACTTCGAGTTTTGAAATAAGTGGGGAGTGTATTCCGGAAAAGAAGTGGAAATTGATAAAGGTTATCTTTGTTTTTATCCTGGCTATGGGCGTAACAATCCAAATAGAAAATGATGATGGATCCTAGTTTCTCCCGGTCTCATTGGTGAATAAAAGTATACATATTTTTTGTTCAAAGATCTGCTAGAACAATCCCCAGTTCTTAAAAGCTCAATTATATTATCTTAATGTGTTTTTCCTTATTTAATAAAATACTTCAATATATTTTTTCCAGGTTTTCGAAATTCGTAGGAAAATTACTAAGGAATTAGTTCATAAATGACTCGTTTTAAAAGCGCAATCAACATCCTTTTACATTATATCCATAAAAAGAGGGTAAACTTTTTGTGTGATTCATATGCACTAATCATGCATATTATTATGGCACTTATATCACGCTATTATTCCATCATCACCTACTTAGTCTTTTCCCTAATATGTTGAATCAAATGGGATGTGAACAACTTTTCCTCAACTTAATTAGTCATAGTAAGTTAATACAAGTTACCTGAGGAGACTCTCGTTAGGCAGCTGGATCAAGGGCTTGATACAGAAAGCGGTACGCCTGGACACGGCTCGTATTGTTAGGAGGTTCCTTTCTCTGGAGCCCTGACTGCCGCCGGTAGCTTGGACCCTGTTCCCGGTACCTGTGGGCTACTATTTTTATATTTTTTGATGTTTTTATTAGGAAGGATTTAAAAAAAGGTAAACTTTATGTAAATAAATCAATAACTGAACGAACAATACAATATTTATTACTTACGTAAGAATTCTTAAGATGGTCACAGACGTAGTTAATGTTGTAAATTGTCATTCTGTGACCATTTTACGAATCATAACGTTATTCATATTCATCTGCCTAGCCTTTTCCCAACTATGTTGGGGTCGGCTTCCAGTTTAACCGGATGCAGCTGAATATCAGTATTTTACATGGAGCGACTGCCTATCTAACCTCCGCAACCCAGTTAATACTAGGAAATACGATACCCCTTGGTTAGACTGGTTGTCAGACTTTCGGAACACTGACTACCTGTAACGACTGTCAAAGATCTACAAATGACAGCCGGGACCAACGGCTTAACTTGCTTTCCGAGGCACGGAGGAAACTCGGTATGTAACGGGTGGTCACCCATCCACAGACCAACCTACGCAAGCGCGGCTTAACCTAAAGATCGACCCGAGCGGCTGCTATTATTTAGCCACGAGCTCAATCGCAACGTAATTCATATTATTAACTTATTATGATTCTGCTTCCGCGGCCATATTAGACCCTCAGTAGTTGTTCTGGATCTGGCTGTTTGTGTATGTGATTTTAGATTTTTGTAAACGCACCCACGATACAGGAGAAATTTCTAGTGTAGGGCAAAGTTCTTTTCTTTTTTAAACAAACAAATCATAAATAACGTTCATACAACTAAGTAATTATATGTTCTTACAACAAAAGAAGAAGCATAATATCCTAAACACAAATCAATATCCGAGACAAGTTAGTAAGTTTCTTCCGCTGAGCGCGCGCCGCATTGGCTGCGCGATTATTATTAATAATACATGCTACCTAATATGCGTCAGTGGACAACTTTTAGCAAAAAATATCATTTACTACCAATACCCCGCGGGTTTATCTCCAGACATGGCTTTGGCACCGTTGTAAGACAAAATGATAACTGGCCTAGGCAGAGATACGATCGTACAATCAGCCCTAACGATGGTGAAATAGTGAAAAATGCATTACTAGAAACTAGCACTAGAAAATTCTCTATTATAAACATTTAATCTCATTCACAATTAGTCCCGGAACAACTACCTGTAGGACATACCAATATTTGTTCCATGCTGAAATCGAATCTGCGACACGCAGCGCTCCGCCTGGTGCGTAGTAATTTGGCTTCGAAGCAGATAAAGAACTTTTGAAATCGGATTAGAGAATTTCTAGAGACATTTTTTTTTACACACAGACATATTCACGAACAATTTTACGTATAGGTATAGAATACTATAAATAAATCCTATAGATTTATAAAATAGAGAAAATATAGAAGTAAGTGTATAATAACTTCATGCGTCAGTGGATGACTTTCGGACAAATTAAAATATAAATCTATTAATCTTGTTTTTGGGTGAATGAATTTATTATCAAATTGTAAATTAGACGAACCATAGACTAGACGTTCATCGATAAATACTCATTTTTAAAAACGTGCGCATTCGAATTTTAGTCGCATAAAATCACGCCGGTTAATGCCGAAAGTAGTAGTGTTTATTAGTCCTATGTAATAGGGGCGAGCCTATTGCCGTCCGTAAAGCGCAAATCCAGACTCCGTGGCTGCTACTGAGAATTTCCTGATGGAAAAAGCCAATAACACTACATTGCTCGACCTGGAAATGTAGTGTTATTGGCCATGACCATGAGTTCTTGTATATTAGACGACACGGTTGGCGCAGTGGCTGAGCGATCGACTGCTGCGCTGCGTGGCGCGGGTTCGGTTCCCGCACGGAACAAATATTTGTATGACATGAGATAGTTATTCCGGGTCTGGCTGTTTGTATATGTGAATTTAAATGTTTGTAAACGCATCCACTATACAAGAGAAATTCCTTGTGCGGGGCAACGTTTTTTAAAAAGATAGAAAAAATATTACATATTTTTCTTCTAATTTAAGTGGATGATATGCTTATATCTATTAATAGCAATGGAAAATGAATACTTGATGAAAAGTGTGAGATACCATTATACCCCAACTAAAAAAAGCTGAAGAAAAAATCTTTTTTGCAAAAAAATTGGCTTACAATTTTATACACAAAAAAAATGGAAAATAAGTTTATTTCCGGAAGTCGGTGGCAATAAAATCGATGGTGGCCAAGCTAAGCCTGCAGATAATATTGTACAATGTAATTACGTCGTGATGAGTTAAGAAAAGTCAATTCGAAAAAAAAAATATGATGAAATACTGCCAATTTGGGTTAGAATAAATAAATTCGTGAATCACGCTACTTCCGATCACACACGGGGGTCACTGACACCTGAAAATCATTCGTTTGACTAGCTGCCGGCTAACAAAAGTAAAATGGCATTTCAGTTCCGCGAAATATGACTTTGCGTTTTTTGTCTTTTAAGGGATCTTAGTCTAGAATGATCTATTTTGGACCACTGTAGGCCTACCATGACGTCTTAAAGCAGAACTTATTCGACTGAGGGAAAGAGAGAGTGCTAGACACCCTGTATAGCTCTGTCTCTTTCCCTCAGTGGAATAAGTTCTGCTATAAGACGTCATGGTAGGGTTGCTGATATGCAATTAATACTGAACATTTTTAACTGATCTGGAATTGGTACTATTTTTTTTAACGATCACCAAAAGTTCAACTATTGTAACATTCTGATCGTGTTTTTAAGGGTACCTCAAAAGGGAAAAACGGAACCTTTATAGAACTACTTTATAGTCCGTTTGTCTGTCTGTCCGTCAAGAACCCTTATCTCGAGAACGTGTGGAGTTATTGAGTTGAAACTAAAACCATGTACTCAAATCTGTAGTCTCTTGGAGCTATATATTATATTTTTATACATACATATATATTAACTTTGAACGCACGGAGGGCTGCGTACCCTCGGTGCACGAGTTTGACTTGCACTTGGCCAGAATTTTATTTATTCGGAGATTTTTCGCAACCGTAGCCATGCGTATTCTTTTGAGAAAGAGATTCTGTAAACTGGTATCAAAAAAGTTTAGGCACGACAAAGAGGACCAATGCTCTGGTTTAGTTTAATATTTTGAAGTCATCATCTACTTAACCTTTTTCCCAACTATGTTTGGGTGACCTTCCAGTGTATCCGGATGCAGCTGAATATCAATAGGTACTTTACAAGGAAAAACTGCCATCAGATCAACACCACAACTTAGTACCAGATAATACGATATCTCTTGGTAAGACTGATTGTCAGACTTAATAAAAAAGGCTAAATAGTTACTTTTATCACAGTCAGTCATTGTGATTCGTCGCATTTGTGTTTGAAATCGGCTAGTACATAGGAAGTGATAGGTTGATAACCTGCCGCCTGTGTCTAAAGAGTCATACACCTCGCTATCTGTCGTCAGGCGGGGAGATGGCAAAGAGGACAAAAGTGAATATATATATAAATTATTAAAAGATTCTTGTGGGAAACTTTATATAAGACTAGCTGGCGCCCGCGGCCTCGCCCGCGTGGGGATAAAAAAGTATTCTATGTGTTATTCCAGACTATAATATACGTCTGTGCCAAATTTCATCAAGATACGTTCAGTAGTTTTTTCGTGAAAGAAGATCAAACATTCATCCATACTCACAAAGTTTCGCATTTTTAATATTAGTAGGATTCCTTACGCAGGTCTGTTGGAAGAGATTTCTGATGAAATAAGCTGTACCTTTGTCCTCTTCTGTCTTAATCTAATGTACTGTCATGCATGTTGTGTGTGCATAAACAAATAAATAAGTTTGAAGTACCATATATCTGTGTTCTTTTTTTTTAACATCTTCTGAACTGGTTGATGTCAATACCCACGTTTTTTATTTCCATGGGAAGTTGTCAAATAACTTCCACGAACTAAAAACCATGCTTCTGTTATTATGACATTATGTTCGTTCTTTTGCCCTTTGTCTTCCGGGGCAATCCTTTCGAAAAACCCGCAGACCCGGCAGATTAGCCTCCTTGACGACTAAAACGGAACTGGCGAAATGTGGATCAAATCAAGAGTCAAATCAGTCAAATCAAGAGGTGCATACATCTTTGCTTACCCTATATAAAACACATACGTGATGTTATACAGATTTTTTATGCCTAGAAAGTGGTCGAAATATTATGTTATTAAATAGAAATAGGATCAAATGTTTCTTTTCTATCAATACATAGTCCAAGAAAGTAATTTAATGCATTTAATAAAAAAAAGCGATGGTATTCAAAAGAGGCACAATTTTCAACAAATTCATTTTTTTTATATTTAAATGAAAAAAATAAAATAAATAACAGATGCCTAAAATTACTTTATTTTAAATTATGCTCAAATAAATTTTACGTGCGTATCTTATCAATGCGTGTGATCCCCGATACCATGCGTTACGAGGTCATCGACCGCTGATATTTCGCTGACCACTGCTTGAGCCATAGACAATGCAGAACGTTAACGACTTGTATTGGCAATGGTCGGGGTCAACGGACTGGCGTGGCAACTGCCGAAATGTGCATCTAACGAGATGGCTGCTGCATATACTAGGTAACTATAAGTATAAATAAGATACTGTAAATAATACAGTAAGACTGAGGAATATTTTTGACAAACTTGAGTAATTTGGTTGGCGCAGAAGCTGAGCAATCGACTGCTGCGCTGCGTGTCGCGGGTTCGAACCCCGCACGGAACAAAGATTTGTATGGCCTACAGGCAGTTGTTCCGGGTCTGGCTGTTTGTGAGTTTAAATATTTGTATGCGCACCCACGATACAGGAGAAACGCTAAAGTGCGGCAAAGTTTTTAAAAAAAAAAATTGCCCGAAGCGGGTAATGAAATACAGGACGTCTGCAAACTTTGTCTGCGTTCAATAGACAATATTTTGTATGAGTAAAATATCTGAAATCAAACAGACATTTTTTGACATCCCACTTCAAGTCAATTAACCGGATTTCCTGTACGAAATATTTATTTGACATTCCTGATAGAGTTCTCATATCCGCCAAATTAAACGTTTACCAGCTTGCTCATGACGTTGTTTGAAAACGATGTGATAAAGCTACTATAATAATTCATGGTCTTCATTGATGTAGTGGTTGCAATCGTGACTGCTAAGTATAATGATCTTGGTTCGGTGATTTCTGGGTCGGGAAATTGCGGTTAATTTTTTTAAAGAAAAAAAAAAACGTTGTCCCACATACATAGGTACTTACTCACATACACTGCCAGACCCGAAACAACTATTTGTAGGCCATACAAATATTTGTTCCGTGCAAGGATCGAACCCGCGGCACGGTCGTAGCAGCCAGTTGCTTAACCACTGCACCAACCGTGCCGTCGCGGGTTTCTTCATCAGGATCTGTAGCAGCCCCAGTGTCTGGATAGACTCGCTCCATTGGGACTGGAACGCTGGTTTAAACTTAAACGTGAATTAACGTGGTTATAGTAGGTACAACTCTGCCTAAGTCTTCGGGGACTGTTGATGGGATTGTCTACCTTTATCCACCAAGCTAAAATGGAAAAAAGAAAGAGATGTCAGCAAAGCCTGGGGGGCCTGCCAAGGCCACCGCCTGCTGGGATTGCGGGTTGTTCGAAAGAGATACCGCGGCCCCGGAACATAAAAGGCAATAGGGAACATGGGTGGGTTTAGTTAGTACAAGTCTGACACTTCCCACTGCTCCGCCCAGAGCCGGAGAAGTTATTTGATGATTTCCCATTCGCAAAAAAATAAGCTAAAATGTGCAAACTTGCATAGAGAGGACTTGACTTTTCCAATGGTAAAAAAAATGGTAAAAAGTTTAAGATAAAGTATGTGTGCTTGTTGCGGGTTGTTCGAAAGAAGTCACCGAGGCCTCGGAACACAACGGGGAAAAGAAGGAACATGGGTGAGTTTTAGTCAGTAAAAATCTGACACTGAAGTTATTAAAAAAGGTATGTGCGCTAAAATATAATTAAGTAAACAATGTCGAGTTCATTTTTGGGATGGATCAATCATTTTTTTCTATGCACCAGTAACAGCAATCTGCTCGATGGACGACAAAAATATCAACAGATCTCGTCATGCAAAATATTTGTACGTGCAACAAAAGCTTATTATTTTATTTATTTATTCATTAAATGCACAATGCACAAAAAAGTTACACGCTAGGCTTATAACTTATAAATATGATATTAAGCATCTAAGCGTCATTCAAATTTGCACGATCAGTACTCTGAGCAAACACTCGCAATATTCAAGGTCTTACTGACACACATTACTACAGACATAACTAGATGTTTCCGCATCAATGAGCTAAAGATTCAAGGAAAGGTCTGAGTCAGCGAGTTAGTCTCTTGGCTTGCAAGTAGACTGTAACTTTCGCAATACGCGAACGTAAACAAAATCTTACTTTCGTAAGTCTTTGATAGTTTTTCAATGAGTCATATCTTACGATTTTAATCAGAGTAAACAGAATTAGAGTATAGTATTTATCAGTCCGTTTCGTTGGTTCAGTGATCACTAAATTGATGTGCATGAATACGCCGTACTGACTGGGTTGTTTAGGCAGTTGCTTACTTAAAATACTGGTATTCAGCTGCATCCGGTAAGACTTGAAGCAGCAAGCTAAGCAGATGATGATGTGGGCCAACGAAATATGGCTTGTAAGAAAAGTGATATGATATCACTTTTCTTACATTTTGACTTTTTTTTTCAATTAGACCATATAGGCACAAAATGCCATAAAAACAAAAAATATGTTGCTACAGTCCTAGTCATCATTTTCCTGCCCTTGTCCCATTCTATTTGGGGTCGGCGCAACACGTTTTCTTCTTCCATTCTCCCCTATCAGACGTCACGGCATCATTTACTCCTTTCTCCTTCATATCATTCCTTACACAATCCATCCATCTTTTCTTTGGCCTTCCTCTCGCTCTCCGTCCATCAACATTCAGATTCATCACTCTTTTAGTCACATGTCCTTCATCCCTCCTCATTACATGTCCATACCAAGACAAACGACTCCCTTTCAATTTTTCTGTAACAGGCGCAACTTTCAAACTTCCTCGAATATATTCATTCCTTACTTTATCCATTCTTGTCACTCCACACATCCATCTCAACATTCTCATCTCCGCTACATGCAATCGTTTTTCATCCACCTTTTTTACAGCCCAGCATTTTGACCCATACAGTACAACAGGTCTAATCACGGACTTATATATTTTCCCCTTTAACTTGAGGGGCATCCGTGGGTCACAAGTTGTTCCAGTGACCTGTCGCCATTTCATCCATCCTGCGTTGTAGCAAAAAGACATAATAACTTGTGAAAGTACTGTAGTTGACCATTTCAAAGCGTAGATCTCTATGGGATTTAATGAGAAAGAAACTCCATGAAGACTCTTTTAAATCATAATATTTTTACAAAATCATGGTAGCATTATTGATGTTGAGATTATACATATATATGAGAACGGTGTAGGAAAACGAGCACAGTAAGAGCGTCCAGATTAAAAGCAAAAACGTTCACGAACATGCCGCATATATCAGCTCTATTCAGTTCAACCATTTTGAAGGAAATTAAATAACCCGACACACCCGCCACCATCAGACATTTAAGTGAGCATAACAATCTCTCAACAATCACTTCACCGTCGAGTCAATGAAAGTACAAAATACTCATATGGCTAGAAAAAAGGCGTAAACGTGATAACTAAGGCTATTTTTAAGAGACATGCTGCAACCTTGAATAATTTAAGATTAAAATAGGCTGACAACGATGATCTTACAACAGACATAGCAAAAATCCGTATGACTCCACGCCATTGAACTACAGTCGCTTCGTAACCGTCGTGCGACGTAAGGAGTAGGCCAAAACTTTCGCAATACAGTAACGTAAACAACATTTTACTTTCGTAAGTCTTTGGTAGTATTGAATGAGTCATCCATGACGTTGACAGTCGGAGTTGGGGGCTGTGACGATACTGTAATGTCGATATAAAAATGGTGCCTGAATGAACTTTTCTTAGAGGAGATTATGAACTCGTAGAGGCCTTGCAACCCAGAATACTTTTTATATATTGATATGTGTAATATCTGTACGAGAGCGTGTAGAAATCACCTTCAGATAATTTGACCCACTTTGTCATTTATCAGGGTAATAACATAATAAATGGTTAAAATAACTTATTTTATGCACAAAAGTAAGAGACAGGTTTGTAAGAATTGTCCCAAACCAAAAATCTGTGAAGCAGTTATGCTAGCGAAGGAGGTGGTCGGGCGTTTGAGGGAGAGAACCTCAAACCAACTCAGCCACCGCGGGATGCGGTTTTGTAGATAGTGAGCAATGGGAGCTTACCATCCGTCCGTCCAGTGACGACAGACCGTGTCGATGGCGCGTTAGTGTTCCACGCGCGCCTCAAAGAGATGTCAGCAAAGCAGAGGAGCCCGCCAGGGCCACAGCCTGCCGAGGTTGGTTGTTCAAAAAAGATACCGTGGCCCCGGAACAAAAAGGGCAATAGAAGGAACATGGGTGGGTTTTAGTTAGTACAAGTCTGACACACAAGGGTAGTTATTTGGAGATTTCCCATCCGCAAAAAACATACCCAAAATTTGTGATTTGTGATGACTTAGTCCACCTATGTACTACTATTGTACATGAAGTTTAAATAAATAAAATATTTACAACAATAACATCTCCTAAGCTCCAGAAGCATTGGAAATGCTTGTAGGGAAACCCTCAGTCATGAAGCCATGACTCAGGGGCCTTGTATTACGTATCGAGAGCTGTTTCATAACAAGCGCGACATAATATAAACATCCTCGTTTTTATCATCGCTTCTGTACTTAGTCATGATTTTAGTTTTTAGTACCCATTATTTGTAAGGCGTGGTATGATAGCCATTAATCTTTTTTTTTTGTTATTTTTAGATAAATAGTTGAGTAGAAGCGTAATAATAAGAGTCGCGCGTGTCGATCTTCAGGTTAAGCCGCGCTTGTCTACGTTGGTCTGCGGATACCCATCCGCAGACCAACGTAGACAAGCGCGGCTTACCACTCACTACATACAGTATTTTCTCCGTGTCTCAGAAAGCACATCAAGCCGTTGGGCCCGACTGTCATTTGTAGATTTTTTACAGTCGCTATAAATACTCAATGACCCGAAAATCAGTCTTACCAAGGGGTACCGTATTACTCAGTCCTAACTGGGATGTGGAGGTTAGATAGATTAGTGTAAAATGCTGTTATTTTTCTATATCCGGTTAGACTGGAAGCCGACCCCAACATGGCTGGGGAAAAGATGGGAAGATGATGAGATAGCAAGTTGGTAAATGTTTTAATTGTGTTTTTGTTGATCTCTTTGTTTTAGGTAGTTTTCACAGAATAATAAGCTGTATTTTGACAGCTGGACAGATGGTGAGGTGGTTATTCATTTATGAAGTGCCTTCTTAAATAAATATTCAAACTTTACAGAAATAACAAAACGTCACACCAATTTATATGTTGGAAAAAAAACGAAATTAAGTCAGCCAAAATGATATGTTACAAAAATACCTCAATTAGTTTTGCGGAATGGTTCAGCCTACATTTTATCCTTTAGCCGAATAGGTATCCTATATACAGCAAAAAAACAGAAGCCGGGCTTTCCCGCCAAACATACGATGTCAAAACCACGCCTGTATAACCAGACAGCACCTTCCGTCTACTTTTACATGTGATATCATTAAATTGTCTCTTTTATCTTGATACGGATTTCCTTTTTCAAATTCATAAAATTTTATTGCAAGAAAGTTTTGATTTGAGAACTATAATCTTTTTTCGTACATCTTGTTTTTTTTTTAAATTTATTTGCACAAGTTCCGATGTTGCCAGTTAATTTTGATTTTGTTTCCCGGTAAAATAATCAATGTATAACTTTACCATTGCCTAGATACAGTCCTTTTCTTTGTGATTCTCCCTTTATCACTTGGGCCCAGTGCGGCCCGTAGTTGTTTCTTTGACAAAAGTATTATTAAAAATTAGGTAAGTAAAATGTTTCAGACTGGTTTCAGCACAGGAAAAGGGAAAATACTCGAGTGCCACAATTGTTATTCTCTTTTTGAATTTACGTCATTCGGTGTTTCTCTATCAGGGAAAGAAGGTAGGTATCATTATAAATGGAATGGAAAATAAACAGCATAAACAATTATATTTCTGTTTTTTTTAAACATGGTCATTTCACGTCATTCGTGACGTGTTTGGTTTTGTGCAAAAAGTATTGTTTTTATTTTGTAACCTCATTGACGTGTTATGTATTTTACCACACTGGCTTGTATTCCAAGTAACTGAAATAATAGCCGTTAATAGTGAATTGAACAAAAATGGGGTCTGAAACTGAAAATGGCGTCAAGCAGAAGAAAATCTTTAATTTATTTTCTTTTAATTAATTTTATTATTTTACCAATTGACCTAATGTAACCAAAATAAAAATATTTTCTCTACAAAAATCAGTTTTCACCTTCTTTCATAGAACAAATACTGTAATATCCACTGTTGGTATTTGTATTGTCTCACTGTTGAACTTTCAACTTCCCCCTGTCTGTGGATTTGTCCGGCAAATCTTTCACAAACACTTCTAAGTCATGGTATAAATATTTCCAAAAACTCACTGTGTGGAAAAAAACCAGCTGTCACTATGGAAAACATCAATCATGACAGTATGGCGTGATACCGAACACCATCATCATTTAAAATCCAGGTCACCTCTCAGGCACAAAGAGAGTTCGTCAAAGTTCAAATGAATCTTTCTAGACTTCCCACCAGTGGCTGACGACCACCGACCACCACGATCTGGTCGTTGACCAGTCTCTCGACCCAGATTTCTGGTTACACACACTTAGATTTTGACTCACACATAACATGTAGCGAATATGGCCATGTTAATTTTTTGAGTGTCAATGTTGAAGTGTCTCAGGAAGTATTGTCGTTAAACCTAGATTAAACTAAAATCTACCTGATCTGTAACTCAACCATAGATTTAGGGTTTGATAAGTTAGTGCGCAGGATACACGATTTTCCTTTTTTTTTTCTTAAATACTAAATGGGCTTGCGTTTTGCCGCAACTAGACTATTGCTCGCGAAGATGCGGCATAGGGTGGACTGTAGCACGCTTCCCTAGAGTATATTTAATTTAATAATCGATTAACACGAACTTTGAAAAGATCCAGTTCATAATGAACATGAAGTTTCCTTTTACAATTATAAAGTGTCTCGTTACAGACAGAAGGCGTTTTCGTACAGCAATGCGTATCATGCTGTGTTGCTTCTGAGTGTGCTTTCTGGCCGTTAAGTCCCGGATTTACTCATGAAGTCATACAAACTTTTCCGTTCAGAGTTTTCCTTTGCTTGGTACTTATTGTTGTTTTATCCTCTGTGGCTACTGATTGACTATGGGGCAGGCCATGAAATTTCATAAATATGCTGAGTCGGTTTTGTTGAGTAATGCAAATTTTGGTTATTCTGGGTATTATTTTCATTTCGGTAGGAAAATGTAAAAAAATGTGAAAGGAAAACAAACAAGTATTGGCGGAACTTCTAGTATTTGAAAAAAAATATCGTTCTTGTTAAATCTTTGTTTAGTAGTAGTATCTCTAATCTTATGATTAAGTAGCAAAATACATCGACACTTTGCACATAATTTGTACATCGAGACAAAGCCCGAAGCTTTCGCCGCGTCAAATAGTCGATTCCCTAACTTTCTACGAGCGCCGAAGTTCCGATGAAAGTAGTCTCACACTTGTCCAGTCGCGAGCAGAGGTCGCGATTCACTGGCAAATCGACCGGTGGACGAATAGATGCTTCGAAATTTAAAATAATTGTTTTTTTATTATTCTTTTTTTTCTAGCCGTGGTGAATTTGTAGGCCGTTGTAAAAGGTTTAGTGATTTGTATTTTTTCGCCTATTTACAAAAAACAAATCGTTTGAGTTTTCTTTTGCAATTTGAAGTTAGAAAATACGGTTGTCGACGGAAGTTTTTATTATGACCATTTTTGTTTTGGAAAGCTGTGATTGTTTTTAGACGAGGCCTACATTTCACGTTTTCTCCATTAGTAATAGTTTTATATTGACATAGGTACTTTTTTCTTTCTGAAGTCATATTTCAAAAAGCAATTCTTAAATTTCCTTCAAATGATTTACGTAGTCATAGTATATGATTTATAGTAATGAGTTGGAATTTTGAAAAAAAAAGGAAAACCAAAATTTGCATGTGCTTGTAAGAAAAAACCCTACGTTATGCCATGGCGAGATATCAAAAGTAACTAAATGAATCACAAATGACCTACAAACTGATATTAAAATTACATGACGTAGGTAAAGTTATTAATCTAAATATTAAATTATTCTGAACTAATAACTTAAGTTTTTCCCCATCACTGGTCCTGTGTTGATTGACTGAGCCAGTACGATAAATTTATGAGAATGTTGCAAAAATATCTCACGACCGAGTATGTACAGTGGTCGAATTTTAATCACAATGGAAAACAATCATAGTTCCTTGAACTTGTACCTTTATAATTATGTACTATATGTAAATTATCAGACTGGCAACATTACTTCGAGAAAATTAAGTATGAAACCTCATTTCGAACTTACTCGTAATTTTGAATGTCGAGCGCAAATTCGGCCAGTAATGATAGTAGCACTGTAATCGCACGACGATGAGTCAACGGCCGGTGAAATGGCTGCTAGTTCGTTCACCTTTCACCCAATTTGCCTAAATACACACCGACCGAGAATAGTTGGCATTGTGTCGCGACCAATGCCATATAATAAGTGTGTGCACTACAAATTGTCAGTATAATTTCTGTAGTACGTACAATATTTTGAATGGTACTTATGTTTTTTGTCTGAAGAAATTTTCCGCAGTTTTTGCGGAGTGCGGTATGAGTGTCAGAGAGTGACGTTTAATAAGATGTAAATTATTGTCTATGGTTTAGACTTGGTTCAGAGTTGCGCAAAAAATCTTTTGTGTTTCTATAAGCTGATATTTATTCATATGGTGTTCATTATAAATCCATGTAGACCTGCACACAAAACTCAGGCTTTTTCCCATGGGGACAAACAGAAACTACAAAATGCCAGCTGCTACGATCATTATATAGTATATTCTTTTTTTTTCACCCACGACGTAGGATATCTATTTTGTATCAAAACATAATAATATTGCTTCCAACCTATTTCTGCAATACGCGACAAATCGCGGTGAATAATATGAATCTAAAATGTTCATTGAATGTTTAGACAGTTTGAATTGAGACTGTCGTGACGCGCGAAAATGCGAGCAGTGTTGATTAAATTGGCTATGTTTAGACAACCTGGAATATTTTGTATACCAAACAAAATATTTGACTAGATCGTGGTAAGTTAAACAAAATTGATCAGTTGGCTACGATTGTAGAGAAAAATTGATCGCTGTGCGCTGCTGTGTTAAGCGTCATACGGCAATGTTTTCGTCATTATTATATGCCAAGCCTTTTTCCGACTATTTTGAGGTCGCCTTTCAGTCTGACTAGATGCAGCTAAATCCCATTATTTTACATGGATGCTGGGTAATACAATAATTCCTGGTAAGACTGGTTATGCCGTGACTACCTTTACCGGCTCTCAAAGATCTACAAATGACAGTCAAGACCAACATCTTAACGTGCTTTCGTCACATTGGAAAATATTATGAATGAGCGTGTACCACGTAACGGCGCGGGCACACGTCACGTCCCAACCGATCAATACCACCTTTATCGTAACGGCAATCTCATCTTGCACAGCATTTTAATGCCGCATAAAAGCTAACTGTCTGTCCAAAATAAATACCAGCAAAATGTGAAGGTAGGTCGGCAAACGGTATCCGACAATGAACTCTGAAAGTGGAACAACGACCGCCCAATTTGGCATTTGGTCTCGTGGTGAAAAAAAATATCGCCACCGGCAGTACCAGGGTAACATGAACTAGAGAAAGGTTGAATTTCGAGTGTTCAGATGTGTGCGCGTATTCTTACTGGCCAGTTCATTTCATATCTGTGTGTGTCATTGTAGTCGCAGCGTAGTAGAAAGCTCAGTGAGCGTTTGTTTACATTCGCTATTTAAAAAAAAGAGTGAAACGGAGAAACGATAAACTGTCAAATTATTTGTTGGTACTCGTAGAATGTAGGTCGATTAGACTGTTTCGTGCACTAATGCGTAGAGAAACGGAATGGAATTTCATTTGTGAAAATTGTTTGTGGGAAATGATAGAGGCGACTTGCGAACCAACATTTGGAAATTCGAAGATGTGTGGCAGTAGAAAAACTAAAAAAAATAAACAAAGAACAAAATTGAAGCACAAAATATGTAATTAAGTATGTCCAAAGAATTTGATCCGATGAAAATAAACTGCCTAAAATATATTATAACCACAGTAAACTAAAAACCCATCAGGGTTTAAATCCATAAGGTGGCAGAAAATTGCTAAATCTAGGAGTATTTAAAACCAAAAATCTTATCTGCCGCCCATCTTCCAGTTTTCTTTTTACTGTGACAATATAACGCCCTCTTTAATGTCAAAACAGTCTATTGAACTAGCACCTGGAAAATTAACACGTTCTAAATTTAAACCGAACTACCACAGGCAATTTTATTAATTCGAAGAATAATCAAATAGATGTTCTGAACTACTGATAGTTTTCCGGTTTCCTTCCTGTTAAATTATCATAACGGCACTTAGGAAATCATCATCGAGTTAAAACATTACAATAAAAGTACATCTTTATCCTTATGTAACGTTACGTTAAATTAGTCACTATGCGTGACATTATAAGTGTGATTTTCCTTCTTCGTTATGACGTAGTTATAGGATAAATTTTTCTGCATGGTGATAATCAGTTTTAAACCATGTATTGTGTCGCCATATCCTAAAAAACTTGTCCTAGTACAGTTAATGCGTTTGTCTTTTCATTTGCTTATTATATCCACATGGGGTGTAAAGTGCATATTATTATAATTATTATTTTTTTTTATTCGGGACCAAAAAAGAAAATAATTTGCATAGGTGTATGAGTGGAGGAAGACCAAATAAAGGATGGCTGGACTGAGGTGAGAGAGGTATGAAACAAGAAGGCATGCTGCGCCGTAAGGTCCCACCCGTCCCTTGCTAGAGCCAGCCTGCGCTGCTGAGCCAGTAAGTTCAAATCAGTCCCAAAATAATATCAATCAGATCCAGCCTGTCCCTTTGCTGTCCTCCCTTTTTTGCCCCGGCTGGGGGTCTTAATTTTTAAGGCATTCACAGCATTGCCAAGTTAAGCAGCCGACAACCTCCTAGGTTGCCATTCAGAAAAAAAATCGCCGCCGCCGTAAGGGATAAAGACAAGAAAGTGATGGTGATTCTATGTTCACTGACATTTCTTTTCTTTATTTGGATAACCAACAGCGATACGTACAATAAATAACAGCTAATTAAGTTACAGTTTTATATGGCTAATAATAGGTTTCCCTGTGTAACTGGGATTCAATGTACGAACGGACTAACAAGATATTATAATGAAAATAACAATGTTGATACTACAGATAAGTTGTTTTTTTTTTAATTCTGATAAAATAAGGGAGGGAATTAAAAGATTGGTTGTCATTTATTTTCCTTCTTCTATAGTTTTAATTAAATATTATTTTGTTTTTTGAATAATTATCTATTACAGTTTAAAATGTCAACATTAGAGAATTCTGCGCTGAATATAACAGTAAACATAACACAAAGTCCTGAAATCCGTCAGTAGGTATACTAAGGGAAAATAAATTACAATATTCACTATGTTATTGGGCATTTTATCTCATAGATGTGCTTTATTTTTTTGATTTGGGAAATCATCAAATGGCTCCTTCCGATGTGGGCGGAGCTTAATCAGTGTTAGACTTTTACTGACTAGAACTCATACATGTTCTTTAGCCCTTTGAGTTTCGAAGCTGCGGTTTTTCTTCAGAAAAATCCCGCAGCCCTCGTAATTGAACTATTTTGAATATTTGACAACATTCCAATTAATTTCTGCATGCCAATAAAACTTTTAAAAGATGCTGTGATAAAATCGAATTACTAATTTTGGTAAGTTTGTAATTAGAAACATTCAAAATCTACACACACATACACACATTGTCTTCTCAACGACAAGCAGAGTCTGAAAATTAAAAAAAAAAGAAGCTATTTCACACATATAAAACAAAAAAATATGTTAAGAGTCAAATCGAATGCGAACGTTTAAAAGAGGTTTCACCATCATCACCATTTTCCTACTCTATTCCCTTGTTCCTTGGAAACGACGTTATACTTTTTTTCTGTTTTGTCAACCGTCACGCTAATATTTTCATTCTTCTTTCAAATCTTTACACAAAGGTCTTTACACAAATCAACTATGCAAAAAAATCACAACTATCTAGAATAGGTACATATTAAGACGAAAAAGAACTACAGGTTTTTTTTCTCGGTGAAGTCTATATACGGCTTAAATTCTTGAAGATCATTGAAAGTTTTTTTTTATTTTTTTTATTTTAAGGCTTTTAAATTTGATAAAAAAATATTATGTTATGTTTTTATCAACAGAATATCATAAATAACACATATTTAATTTAGTAATTTGTTCATAACAACAAATTGACATTTATAAGAGTTCTAAAATCAAAAATATTTGGCTGTTTAGCGGCTACATAATCTGTGCTTCTCCTTGAAGAAAGTAAAACTCGGGAATAGTCAATTCAATCATAGTTTTATAGTGATTAATGCCAAAAAATATTTTCGTTTTGTCAATTCATTTCTCCGTAACGTGGGAATTACGCATGGCGATTCGGGTATCAATTCCGCCTCGTACGCAGAGACAAAATTTCCTCACATGGATCAAAATGTACTGTATAGCTTTCGCCCTATATCTGATATCACTAGCCTTCGTGGAAGATGACTTATTATAATAATGTGACCCAATGAAATTACGAAATTCAATTTTAGTCAAAAAATATATTCAGAATATATTTTGTAACATAAGTAAGTGAAGAACTACGCTGTTTAAAGTTTTATTTTGTCTGATAATATCATTAAATCGATATTCATTAATTAAAACAGAAACGTCACATCATTATTTTAACCGATTCCAAAAAGAAATACGTACAAAAAAACTAACACTCTTCTATCAAAGTACCAGGGACGCATAGTTCGTTAGGAGGTCACCCGAAATATACGCACACAAACACACGCATTATATTTGAATGCGCATCACGTGACGTTCACATGCGTACTAAATAAATCGGTATCGTAGAATGAAAGTCGTAGCCGACAGAGAATAATTTTGTCAGCGCGGTTCGATACAGGTTTGTTCATGTCTGCATGGCATTTGGTTTTTCGCAAACGTAGGTACATCAAGGGATTCCTGTAAATATTTTAATTCAGCGGCAAATACTTATACCTACCTCAAATAAATTGCGTTTAGCGTGGTGTAAATAATAATGTGGTTACATTTAACTAACATTAACACTTTTTTTGTGATAATTATTCTGTAAATATCAGAAAACATATTATTTTCTTAATTAAGGTTAACGATTCCTCTTGAAATACAACACACAATCAATCGGCTACGCGGCGGGCCCAAGCGCTACGCCGGCGCCGCGCCGCCGCCGCGACGAGAAAACGAGTGAATGCGCGCGGGAAAAAGCAATATGGCGGCCCGTAGTTTTTCTTCACGACTCGAGTTCCGCAACAAAGGTATCGGAACAACTATAAGTTACTTGAAAGTTGTTTGTTATTTACCTTTGTAAGTGTTTATTTGCCCTTTGAAAAGTTTTTTTCGAATCTATTGCAAACTTTTTCGATTTTATTTTGCCACACAAGACTCGGTCAGTCTTCCTTGTAAAAAGGTATATTAGTAGTATTACTAATAGTTGCAGTGTTAATAATAAAAATAAACTATCGACATACCAAGTTATTATTTGTTATGTACAAAAAACCTGTATACACTCAACAAAAATAATCGTCGCGACACCACGCTGTTCAATGCGAAATAGAAAGACGAAACTAAAATAACTGGCTTGCTTTCTATGAGAGAGAAAGAGAGAGAGAGAGACAGAGGAACACGCGAACGCCGCTTGGCTTACAACTATAGCAAAAAGTGTCGTTCCAACTTTTGGTATTAATTTTTTCCGTCTAGCCCCCGTTCGCAAGGCGCGATAAGGAACTTCGTTCCAATAAAATATAATACAACTAAAATGTGTCAAAAAATATAAGGATAATTGAATTAATTAATACCACATTCAACTGACATGGTTATCATTGTGTAAAATGGTTTATCCTTTTTTGGTTTTAATTTTAATTGGCTTAAATAGGTTGTGATTATAATTGGGTTTATTTATAAGGAATTACCGAAAAATAGAATTTGAAATCGCATGACTTCTCTCTACATATTCCTCTTTATAAGAAGCATATATGTATGTTTGGTCAGCGTAGTACTTTCGCACACTCCCAATATTTTTCAAAACATCTTTGTATCATTTACTAATCATTATTTATTACGATTTTTTTGCAAAATCATTTAGACTGATAGAAAAATGCGTTACGTAATTATGTTGCTGCTTGTTCTTTAAAACAAAAAGATTCAACATGGACGACAGCCCTACATTCGACATCATCATTCGCCCTCCCTTATCCCAATTACTGTAGGGTTGGCTCAGCATGTCTTTCTTCATACTTCGCTAATACTCGCCAGCCTACCTACATTCAATACGTTACCATACATACACGGCATATATTTCTTGGCAATGTTTTTGCACTGTTTGCTTTTGTTTTCTATGCAATCCGGATGACGGCGCACTTGCATAGCTTGGGATACTGATCGCGATGCATGCATTAGACGTACGTGCTTGTATTCCAACTTGATAAATGCTAGGCTATGCTGGTAATATTAATTTGTAGTACTTTGGTCAGACTTGAGTTAGCTCGTTCTACTGACAATCTTATCTCTGTCTTCTGGACAAGATTAAGATGTCTAGAGAAGGTCTATCTAATTTAAAACATTTAGTTTAAAAACACTTTACTTATAATTATTCCTGCCTCTTGAACGTTTTTATATCAATTGAGCCTTAGTAAGTGTGAGTAAGAGTAATTTGAATATTCGAAAGTCAGATAGGAGGAGTTGGTTACCCGGGATTCGAAGTAACAGTCAAGTATTTTGAGAAGAGGTTAGTCATTGGTTGGTATGTTGAAACTTACAAATCCTGCACTCATACTAGTTTACGAATATTATAAATGCGAAAGTTTCTGTGGATATACATACGACGGCACATCAACCTACACAAAACCATTTTAACCTGATCTTTCTACTACGGATCGCACACCGTAGTAGAGAGATCAGCTGGCCTACCATGACGTCTTAAAGCAGAACTTATATCACTGAGGGAAAGAGACAGAGCTATACAGGGTGTCTAGCACCATCTCTTTCCCTCAGCGGACTAAGTTCTGCTTTATAATAGTTTAGAATAGGTTGACCTGCCGTCGTGTGTATATATGAATGGATGCTTGGATGTTTATATCTCTTTCAAGCAAAAACTGCTGAACAGATTTGGATAAAATTTGGCACACAGATAGTTTATAACATGGTTTAATACGTAATATACGTTATATCCCAGTAGAACGATCCCGTGGCACAATTATCGAATTTCACGCAGACAACGCCGCGGGCAAGAGCTGTTTTGAATATCTGCATTATTTTACTGGGAAGTGTGATACCTCTCATCGAGATAATATCACACCATTGCCCGTCCATACAGCACGTACCTTATCAATTAGTCACTGATAATGATCAACAAATGAATATGTTAATCAGCTATTATAAAAAGTGCCCCATCTAGCAATAATGCCGGAATGAACGTTAAGCAAATGAGATGCTTTCTCGGCTTGCATAGCTAATTAGTATCTCACTTGTATTGGCTTGTGTTCGTATTCAACTAGATTTAGTCGCGACTTTGTCCAAATTTCAAAGCTTAATGGCAAAAAGTGTTCCTCTTTTAAATCAACTTGTATTTTAAACAGTACTACCACATCCTCTACCTAACCTCTTTCCAAATATGTTAGGTTCGGCTTCCATTCTTACCGGATTACCAGTATTTTACATTGAGCGACTGTTTCTCTGACCTTCACAACCCTAACTGGGTTGTGGAGGTCATAAACAACTGGTTTTCGATATTCCATGGTAAGACTGGTTGTCAGACTTTTGAGACACTGTGTATCTGTAGGGACTGTCAATGATCTGAATATGACAGCTGGGACCAATGGCTGAACGTGGTTTCCCAGGCACGGAGGAAACTCGGTTTTGATTCCATGTACACTGATGTTATTAACCTATTAGCTTTAACAAACAATAACAAATACGAAAATCCTCTGCTGAAAAATGATTCACCTTATTGTGAATCCCTTTACATTCATGAAACCCTGGTAAAAATAGTCACTTCATGGCAAAATATAATTTAATTAATTTTGTATCTAAACACACTTCACGTTATCTTATCAAATAAACCCCAATCAACTGTAACTGAATTGTGTCAAGAAATAATAACAGCTTATCATTACTTCTAACGATGATTGTTTGAAGAAATCTTTTGCATGTTTATGTGGCCCTAGTACATTAAATGAATTATGTTAATATAATTAATTGTTATTAATTACATTTTGCCATTTCTTTTATCTTATCATTATTTATTTCGATTATAATTATGGTGGAGGTGCCGAAAATGTGTACATATCTTTTTTGATTCACTTCAAAATATAATAATGAAATATTCCCAAACAAACACATGTTTGTGTAATTTAATTCTCATGTTTTTTCTACATCGACTAGTATAATTTATGATGTCGCTCCTTGGCCTGTTATTTATCTGAATTCATTTAAATTTTGAAAAATGCATTGGAAGCAAGAAAATTATTGATTTGAAACCTTGACTGAAAACACATACCTACATCCATAAAAGTCACGCCTATTTCAAATGAGGTTGTGTGCAAAATCTACAAAACGCCACGACCTTTTTTTTTGGGGTCATCAAATAACTGCCCCCACTCTCCGGAGCGGGGGGGGAGTGTCAGACTTGTACTGACTAAAACCCACCCATGTTCTTTCTATTGCCCTTTACGTTCCGGGGCTGCGGTATCTCTTTCGAACAATCCGCAACCCTGGAACAACTCGCAACCCCGGACGCTACGACCATTAAATACCTACTATTTTTGCATCGTTCACACTCGTACCTATAGGTACGTATGTGTCTAACTGGCAACTGGTACTGTCTCCAAGCTGCAATAAAATAACAATTGACCTAAATTGCATTGCTAACAAGCTATGGTGCCCTAGTAACAAAGTAATTAAAATATTTATTACTCAAATCAATTAAAGTGTGCTAATTACTACCTATTATATCTTTTCAAGTACCCAGATATTACTTATCGCGTCGTTCCGTGAAACATTTTCTTTGACTTGCGTTGAACGTATTTTGTGTAGTACACACACAGATAATTATTATCCTATACTGTCATCAATGTTGTTTGGACATGTTCGCTTTGCAGTCTGTTTTTTTTTGGTCAAAGATTGATATGCTAGCCACTTGAGAGCGTATGATGAAGCCGCACACTAAAGCTCTCGGCGGCTACCTTATTATACAAATGCAGTTGTTAAGTCAGAAATCAAGTATAGTATAGCGCCACACCATTTTTTTTAAGGTAGTTAAATCCTCACGTTACCTCCGTCTGGGTGAGCAAAAGGTTATATCGAACTGTAACTGAATAAAAGCCCATTGTTTCTATTATAACTCGTCCATAGATGCACTTTTGCAAGAGCTTGGTGTTTGTAGGAGTACATTTAAAAGATCTGCACTCCAAACAAGGAGTACATTGAAAAGATCTGCACTCCAAACAACTGTCTTACTGAGTGGACACGGAGGACTTGCCAGTAAGAGACTTGTTTAGAGTGCAGCTCTTTGTAATTGGTTCTCAGCCGGTCACAGTCCCACATAACCTAAACTAACCGGGTCCTGGAAAAAGGAACATTCACGCGCACCCCTAACTGGAAACAATCCGGTGTTCCAAGCGGGCCCCATCACTAAGTGCGGCCTATTCAGCGACCGCGCGTTCTCCGCGAGCGCAGGAACCACTGACTGCGCACTTCCACTTCCACCGCTCTTATCTCTTCGTATCTTTACAGCGGAGTTTTACGTGAATTTATTTTTAATGTTTTTCTGTTGGGTCTCTCATCAATCTTTACTTCAGAAGTAAGCAGGTAAGCTGCTCTTTTTTTCGGTAAGGAAATCCCCAAATAACTTCCCCCGCTCTGGGCGGAGCGGGGGGAGTGTCAGACTTATAGTGACTGAAACCCACCCATGTTCCTTCTATTGCACTTTATGTTTCCGGGCTGCGGTATGCGCAGGCCCTAAGTGGTAGTCTACTTAGAGCTTGTCTGGTCGTGCGTCGACTTAGCCTGAAGTTTGCTACCCGCAGGCGACTTCTTATGGTGGCCGGAGATTGTTAAGCGCCCTTCGACGCTAAGTTTAGAGTGAGAGACACGCTCTCTTTCTCTCACTGTCACCTCCTTTGCTTGGATCACCTCCTTCCAAAGCAACCCCAACGTGATGTGTTGTATGAACAAAGCATCATGTCTCTAATCCCAAAGTCTTATGGGAGACCCACATTTCGCCAGTTATGTTAAATTCCCATGCAAAAATTCCTAATTACATCCACCGTAGATGCGGTTCTGTGGGCGGTGAGCAATAGGTAGCTCACCGTACGTCCGTCCAATAAGGACAGGCCGTGTCGACGGTGCGTTAGCGATCCATGCGCGCTTCAAAGAGATGTCAGCAAGGCAGAGGGGCCAGCCAGGGCCACCGCCTGCCGGGGTTGCGAGTTGTTCAAAAGAGATACCGCCGCCCCGGAACATAAAGCTAGTCTCACACTCCTCCCGCCCGGAGCGGGGGAAGTTATCTGATGATCTGCCATCCGCAAATAAAAAAGGGGCCTAACTACGTATGCCGTAATCGATATGTGTGTGTTGCTACGCGTGTTCCTACGTTACAAGTTTATACTGCCGTGGTTACCATCAGGTACTGATAACATCAGTAACATTAGTTAATTGCAGAGGTCTACCCAATGTTTCCCGTAACTCTGAGTATGAACAAATTAATATAGTTAATTTGAGTTTGATGGTGTTTTCCTTAGTTTCTGCAAACCTAGAAATATAAATAACTACGGTTGGTATGTGCATTGGATGAGGAACTAAGTTCCCGGAATTTGACTTGGAGTGGGTTAATTTTGTGTGGGTGAAGCCTCCTTGATAGACGATAGACGTCGCGAAAAATAGAGAAAGTTTGGAGACAACTGGATGAGGCCTATACCCGAAAGAGGCCATGACGTTTTTTTTTTAATGTAACTAATATTTTATAGTCATAGAATGAATTTATAAGTAACTAAAAATGTTTTCTTTTAATGTTAATAACAAATACACACATCAACACGGTCTAGGGATATTTCATACTCAATTAAATAACTCGAAAAGTACTGGTCGCATTGGAATCTTTTATACACCGATTTGTTTGTAATTTATCTCGGACTAATTCCAATTTTTTTTTTTTTTTAATTCTTTTGTTTCGGTGGCATAAAAATGTCTTGATGTGTAGGAGAGGGAATTTTCATTTGTGCGAAATTTAGAAAACAATACGAATTACGATTAGTTACAGTTTTTTTTTCATTTTTAAACGAAAGATAAAGTTAAAATTGAGGTATTGTAGCCATGCAACGCCGACATTAGACGAGGGCGGAGATGTTACGAGCTGTGGGAATGCTGGAAGCTGGGTCTGATCAGCGTAATGTTGCTGAGGCCATAGGGACCCACCAAAATGTAATTTCAAGATTGTGGACACGCTATCGTGCCACAGGTGAAGTAGCGGAGAGGCACCGGGGGCCAAGTCGCATCACTACCCCCAGACAAGACCGATTTTTACAAATTACTGCACGAGCTCAACCAAATGCAACGGCGACTCAATTGGTCCAAAGGCTGCGAGTGGAACACCAAGTGCTTGTGAGCGACCAAACTGTAAGAAGGCGACTGCATGAAAGCAATCTACGCTATTGTAGACCACTCCGGGTCCCACCTTTACGGAGAGGCAATCGTGGACGACGATTAGAATGGGTTCGGAACCACGTGAACTGAGGCCGTGAGCAATGGTCCAATGTGCTGTTCACGGATGAATCCAGGTTCGGCTTCCATCCAGATTCACGAAGGACGCGTGTTTGGCGAGTTCCTGGACGATGGAGCCGTCTCCAGAACCCTCAGGAAGTTCACCCATACCAAGGAGGAACAATTATGGTTTGGGCAGGAATTCGCCTTGGAGGACGGACGGATCTTGATTGGGTGCGGGCCAATATGACGGCAGAACAATACGTCCAACAGGTGCTGGGGCCCGTAATCTTGCCCCACAGAACACAAATGGGGCAAGATTTCCTGCTCATGCACGACAATGCCCGGGCACACACGGCGAGAACGGTAGCAGCTTGGTTACACACACACAATGTTAGGGCCTAAGACTGGCCTGCTCAATCGCCAGATCTAAATCCCGTTGAGCATGCGTGGGATATGCTGCAAAGAAGAGCTCTGAAGGAAGTTCTTGAAAATCTGGCTACAGAAGATCAACTTTTTGCGCACCTCAGAAGGACATGGGACAATATTCCGCAGCAAGACATTGACAACCTTGTTCTGAGCATGCCGAATCGTTGCCGATGTGTTATGAACATCATGGGTGCTTTCTCAGACTACTAACTTCAAGTTTATAAACACAAATTAAATGGTTTTTCTATTTTTATCAGTTTTTACTCACTAATTAAAAGTTAATTCATATACGGTTTCCGTCTATGCTTCATTATTTTTCCATAAAATCCTGAAATTTTAATGTAAGTACCTTAACTATTATTAAAAAATGGTAGAATATTAAATAGCGTATCTTTTTAATATATACATGTCATATAAAAAATTAACACATTGATAGTAATTCGCTTTTTTAAAAATATCCCTAGACCGTGTTGATGTGTGTATATATATACCCCTAGTGTTTGGTTTTTTTGCCCTTGTAGTGGGCGCGCGAAAAGCGGGGAAGCTTATTTAATGATTTCCCATCCGCAAAAAAGGGGTTATTTCAGTAACATGTCGCAATTTTATGTTATCTGAACTGTAGCATATGACGCATTCTACAATTATAAATTCGTTACTAAGGGAATCGGGAGAGGATTTCTCGAAATCATCCTGTATGACTCAAAATTCCGGATTGGTACTAAACCACACACAACATTTAAATTAACTATATGTTAAACAATGGGCTCTGATAACTATTTCCCTTTACTATATAATTAAAATAAAAGAGACGTATATTAATACCTAATTGATAACTAAATAAATTATTTAATAAAAAATTAACTCAACATAGGTAATATTACATAGCGATAAAAAGGAAATTCCAATGAATTCTTTTGTGACAAAACTTAATTGGGTTTCTGGAATTCTCATTAGGTATTCTGCCTAACCTTTATTTACGTACGGCATTTATTTACGTCATCATCATTTTAGCTAGGAATCACCCACTGTTGGATGTAGGCCTCCCGTTTCCTCTGCCACTCTCTTTTCTGTACGGTCCTCATCCATAAGTTTCCCGTAACTTTAACGAGATTGTCAACCCAACACGCTTTTGAACACCCCTGGTTTCATAGACCCAGTCTTGACCACCATTCGGTCAAAACTTTACTCCAACGGCCATCTCCGCGTATTTCTGGTTCTACATCTGGCCAGATTTTCTGCCCTTATCCAAGTGAGTGAATCTAAATCGTCAAAAATCAGTTTCCTGATGAATAAAAAAAAAAAAACTTTTCATTTACTAAAAAAAAAACGGAGTATTCCCTTCTTTTTTACCGTACCTCAAAAAAAAACGAAACCCTTATAGGATCAATATGTTGTCTGTCTGTTTGTTTGTCAAGACCATTTCTCTTATGTCCATAACGCGTGGAGGTATCGAGTTGAAATTAATTAAAACCATTTGCTTATATTTGTAGTCCCTTGAAACTGAATAATCAATCCTCTAAGTCTACGCAGTCAAAAGATATAGCCGTTTATGTCTTAAGTTTGTACGGAACCGTCGGTGCGCAAGTCGAACTTGCATTTAGCCAGTTTTTTTATGATTTATCGATGTCCTGTATCGGGCGTGGAACATCCAAGTTTCCACTTTTCAAAATCATTTATCTTTCATAAACACTTGCAGCATTATACCTCCATACACTACACTTCCTCAATCGCCTTACACTTGCATATAACATAATATACTCCCACGAACTACAAAACACGTGTCTCAAACAGTTACATAACCCCATTCGGACAACCTTCTCAAGTTACAACCACCTAACTTGGCCTAAGCACGATATACACCACTTTACATTACCTATACTTGCCCAAGGTCATCTTACACTGGCCCAAACACTAATGTAGTATGATCTTGCCAGTAACGGGGTACCGTTGCGTTGCGATGATATTAGCAAAGCCTTGTGACCCAGATAAATGTGTACCGTTACCGGACATCGAACCTGCACCCCAAGTGTGACATTTATGCGGAACTGAATTAAGGCAGGTCGGTTTGGCGTAGTCTATAATTCATAGATAATGGCTGCAAAAAATGTAGGTAAACAGTTATGATTGGTAGTTAAGAGTTTGTTTTCAAAGGCGTTTTTTATCTTATTGAAGACCGTTTAGGGAAAATTGGAAAAATATTCATGAAAAGGAAATGAAAACAAAGAAAATCTTCGTTGAACGCCATTTGTGATTTGTGATACAGCAGGATCTACAAGCTGCTCAAGAGTGCCTATGATTTACAGAAAGAATATGGGTCATTGGTTTGTATGTAACAGGGAAGCAGACGGTAGGTGTTAAATGGCTATGGCATTAAGTCCGCCTCTGTACTTTGACCTTGAACTGATAAATAAATAAATACAGTACAAGTTCATAAGTGGTGGATTAACCGCCATTTCATCCATTAGATGGATGAAGCAGCAAGGGAATAGACGATGTCTCCCGTATTTCTCTTAAACTCAAGGAAAAGATCTATAAAACAATGGATTCCTGGGGGTCTAAAAATCACATATGGAGCAATTCATCTGAAACCAATTCATTTATTGAATTTCCGGTAAATCAGTAGCTATCTCTCTATGTTCATAAAATGCTGTCTAGTACGTTCAAAATGCTGAGCCACCAAAGGAACAACTAAATGGGAAATAATGAGAAGTATTGTGGGGTTTCCCAAATGAAAACTGGTTTGTGGATTCATTTTTTTTTTGTATGCTATGAAAAGCAAAATAATTTTTAGGTGAAATTGGGTGTTAAATGGCTCCCCACCACCCAATTTTTTAATAAAAAAAACCCACGAAAATATCCTACTAATATTATAAATGCAAATGTCACAAACATTTGGATTAACATAAGGATGGATGTATGGATGTTTGTTACTCGTTCACGTGCAACAGCTGCACGGATCTTGATGAAATTTGGCACAGAGGTAGATTAGATTATAGTCTGGAATAACACATTGGATTTTTTTTCGATCATAACGCGGGTGAAGCCGCAGGGTCCAGCTAGTATTCAATACTTAAATTCATTCTCTTAAATTTTGCAGAATCAAGATATTATATATTTTATTAAGTTTTTTTATGCCCCTTCAAGAGCCAATAGGGACCAAAGTAGCATTGACGCGCTAACAGGAGGATTACCTTTTAAGTAGTCTATCTACGTTCGATTTTTTTGTTGACCTTATGTTAATTCTATTGTGCATGCTGTGGTCCCCTGTAAGTGAAGGAGTAGGTACACTTATGTGATACTATTGTCGTCCATAATTTACGTTACATGATCCATGTACTTACCATTTTTTTGCAAAAACGTATATTTATATATGTTTTTATAATTGTACAGCCTTATTGAGGATCCTAAATAAATTATCTGTAAGTATCTATTTTTGCAGGCGTCTAATAGATAACATGATAAGAAGATGAATTATGCCTCTACTACATACAAATGCTGTAACTCCACAATAATCAAGTATCAAAATAAATAAGAAACAAAACCTGACTCATATAATAAATGAAATACCTCACATCCTCCACACCGTTATGCGACCCCAATCAAAAACATTTTTAACAGCCAAAATCCAAAAAGGCTTTATGTAATTTTAGCTTTATTCAAATTTGGGTCATCCAAACTGGATGCGTCAACGATTTTTGTCCCGTTATGCACAGTTTGACACACTGGGCTTAATGATCTAACTGTATCTGAGCCGTTTATTGATAAAATAAATTATTATGTTATTTTTTGCACAGTGTGCTCAAAGGCTTAGTTAAGCAGGAAATAATGAGGGGTACAGATAAATTATTATGTCAGGACAGATGGTTTTTATTATGAAGTAATAAATGATTCAAAATGATATGTGTACACTTGTAATGTTTTAATGTTTTCCAGAAATTATTTTTATTTGACAGTTTTCAATTCGTTGTAAATACAATATTATAAATTTAAGTTTGATTTTATGTGATTGTCACAGCAAAAACATAAAATATACTGTAAATCCTACCTGTGTTGAGGCAATTAGATCCTTTGCACCTTCATATTCATAGACATATGTTATGCATTGTTTAATATTTGATTTCCGCAGGAAGGTACGCTAATGCATAGATAAAGCCTTTTTATACTTATCCGCTTTCTACATAGCTTTCGCGTTGTTCTTTTACCATAATTATACAAAAATACTTTCTGGGAGTGGTAGCTCTCGTTTTTAAGAGCGCAGATCGGAAGCAGGAAATAATTCAGAAATGGCAACGATTTTTTATTTGGTTACTCATTCAAGAATTTTGTCGGAGCCTTTTGCAGTTCGTGCCCTTTTTATCACCAAATATGCATCATATATGATGCATATGTCAAATGTAGCATTGAATAATACAAGCGTGTTCAACCCTATTTTAGAGACTAGCGCCAGTTGCGTACGCAGGTAGAGCGTTACTTTACACGCGATTTTAACAATCGTCGTCGAACATATTTTTAAATCTTTTAATTTTTCAAAATGGATACTGCTATTTGGGATAGTTCTATTTGATACGTATTTATCTACACCCTTCCAATTCCAATCAAATGAACTTTACTTTTCTTAAGTACCACTTACCGCCTTTGAGTCACGAAGTACAGTATGAATGTACCAAGTTTGACATTTAGAAGAAAGAAAACTGTATTTTGGGGCACTTGCCACAAGTACACACAACATTTTAAAAAAGAACTTAAATATTAATACTACAAAGAAAATAAAAAAGAAAAGAAAAAATGACATTAAAAGCAAAGCTAATATTGTGTGTCTCACGGCTGCGCCAAATAGGCCCAGTTCAGCAAACTGCCGAGCAGCGAATGCCCGACGCTGGTTTTCAACTGGACATCTCGATGCAAAAGCCACCTTGTACTGCACACTTAAAGTAGCCATACACTATCGAAGCTCTTTGATAACGATTGTCATTTGTTTTGGTTTACATTTAAGGTAAAAACTCGTGAACACTTACTAAAGAAGTTGGCAGACTCGTCTCAAAATTAAAGTGTTGTCAGCTTTTTATCATACTTTGTAGTTTTACCTATCCTTACATTTGTATATTGTCTATGTACGTATATATGTATTTATTATTGTCACACTGAACTGAATTTTTTGTCACATTTCACCTACTATGTTTTTGTCTCTGCATTACCCTAAGGTTGACTGGTAGAAAATGCCCAAGGCATTAAGTCCGCTTTTGTACAATGATTTTTTAAACTGTGTATGAAGTTTTAATAAATAAATAAATTTGTCTAAACGAGAAACACATTACTGAAACGGTAACGCAGACCAGCTACTGTTAAAGGCTAAGTTATATCAATAAATATTGATAAACCTCACATCATGTGCCGATGTCCCGTTGGCATCCAGATATAGCTGCTACATATTAGGTTACGATCACAATCGTTCAGTAATAGGCGTCTATATACAGTCCGGAGGTCGCCGCAGCTGTAATTAGCTTACAGCTAAAGAAAATATATCGCCATGTTGGTTCAGATCCGCAAACACTTCCAGCAAACCGATAATACTACGTTTGGTTGATATAGAAGCTGACTAGAAAGGACAGTTAACTATTAAAGATAAAATGACGACTGAAGGGTTGGGCAAACCTGCCGGGGTTGTTCGAAAGAGATACCGCGGCCCCGGAACGTAAAGGGCAATAGAAGGAACATGGGTGGGTTTTAGTCAGTACCAGTCTGACACTCCCCCCCGCTCCTTCCAGAGCGGGGTAGTTATTTGATGGTTTCCCACCCCAGAAAAAAAAAACCGGCCAAGAGCGTGTCGGCCCACGCTCAGTGTAGGGTTCCGTAGTTTCCCGTCCGTCACAATAAGTGTTCCCTGTAAACTTATGAGTTTAAAGGTGGAGGAGGAAATTATTTTGTACAACTTTTTGTCTTTTTTGTACAAAAACTGTTGTGTCAATCAAGTTCAAAATGATTTTCATAGAAAGTCCTTATAAAGTTCTACTTTTCAGATTTTTTTCATATTTTCTAAACTTATGGTTCAAAAGTTAGAGGGGGGGGGACACATTGTTTTTTACTTTTGGAGCGATTATTTCCGAAATTATAGACATTATCAAAAAATGATTTTAGTAAACCCCTATTCATTTTTAAATACCTTTCCAACAATATATCACACGTTAGGGTTGAAATTTAAAAAAAAATCACTTCCCACTTTACATATAGGGTGGCTACCCTAATAAAACATTTTTTTCCAATTTTTATTTTACCACTTTGTCGGCGTGATTGATATACATATTGGTACCAAATTTCAGCTTTCTAGTGCTAACGGTCACAGAGATTAAGCGAGGACGGACGGACGGATGGACAGACAGACATGGCGAAACTATAAGGGTTCCTAGTTGACTACGGAACCCTAAAAAGGGTTGGGCAAACCGGTGTTGCGGGTTGTTTGAAAGAGATACCGCGACCCCGGAACGTAAACGGCAATAGAAGGAACATGGGTGGGTTTTAGTCAGTACAAGTCTGATAGTACCACCGCTCTTCCGCAAAATAAAAGGGTTGGCCAAAAGTGTTTCTATGAAACAACCACAGTTCGCCAGTTATGTTGAAATGTAGGGATTAAGGGTATTGCAATCAACCAGGCACAAGTTCAAATTATAATACCGCATGTTTGACTGTTGGGATCTTGAAATTAATCCAATAGTTTTATATACATAGTTTTAATTTATAATAAACTAGCTATCGAAAAAAAAAATATCCTTTGTGTTTTTCCAGACTATAATCTACCTCTGTGCCAAACTTCATCTAGATCCGTTCAGCTGTTTTGACATGAAAGAGTAACAAACATCCATACATCCATCCATCCTCTCAAAGATTCGCATTTATAATATTAAAGTAGGATATAATATTAGTAGGATTTTGTGTGTTAATTTATTTATTTATCAAACAAAACCAGCCAATTATAAGTCTTCACCTAACAACTGAACAAAACTAAATTCTATGGACATTACAGTAGCATACTGAAACAGAACACCAGGCATATTTTTCCGGTCTATCTAGTCGAATGTTATCTATCACTTTTTGAATCTTTCATAACAAATTGGTACATAAGAAAACAGTTCTCTAACATCAACTCTAAACATTGAATCGTCAGACACCAAGTAAATTAACACATACCAAAATGATTCACCGGGTTCCTTTATTCCGCATCATCAGAATACTGCAAAACAGTAGTTATTAAAAGCTTGATCAGCTCTGCTCAGCCAAGGAAGAAAAAAAAAGCATCTTCTTTAATTAACAAATCAAAATAAATAAACAAAACAAATTAGCGATTTCGGTAAAACAAGTATTTTTAACTTTTGGTGTGCCATAAAGTATATTCTATTCTAAATCAAAACCAAAGTTACAAATAAGCAGTAGAGGTGGTTACAATTTTCGTTTGAAATATGGAACTTATTCACTCTGGTCACATTCAAAAAAGGAACACAACACAAGCCTTCCATTTAAGCTCCTAACACAAAACCTCAGCCTCCTTTCAGACGATACCACTTCTAGTACAACAGGATCTTCATAATACGCCTCAAGACAGTTATCTCACCATCCCAGTTCTGAGAGCAACCATATCAGGATGTAACTGTGAGCTCTCTCGTTAGGCAACCCAATGTAGGTCATCCGCTACTGATAGCTCTAAGTTATGGTGGACGGTAGTTAGGGCGGGGCTGGTAAACGGACATGTTTGAGTCTGGGTAATTGTTGGGTGGGCTTTGAGTTGGTTCATGTTATGTTGCGGGTGTTGGGAGGACCTCGTTCGGAACCTTTACATTTTTCCAGATTATTTTTGTTCGTTCGGAAATGGTAGCAGGCAGTGTGGGGTGTTAATGTATCGTGAATATCAGCGATTTTTAAATTAAGAATAAAAGTTCGTGTCAAATAAATAATAACGGCTGTCAAAGATAGTCGGGACCAACAGCCCGAAGCACTAAGGAAACTTGGTATGTATTGAGTGGTTATCGGTCCAATGACCAAGCAAACGCGGTTTAACCTTGAGATCAACCTAAGCGGCTGGTATCATTTAGCGACGAGCTTGTGGCGTTCTACAGCTCCAAGAGAGTTGAGTATATGGTTTTAATTTTAACTTTAAACGTTGACGCGTTCCCGAGATAAAAGGTCCTGACAGACAGATGGACAACAAAGCGATCCAATATTGGTTCTAATATTTCCTTTTGGGGTAAGGAATCCTAAAAACAAATCAAAACACAAAGTTATCAAAGCAAAAATCGTCCGTACATAACAAATGAAACATCAACATGGTCTGAATGAGTGATACACGACAGTTAGTGTTCTCGGTGAGGGCTCAAAGGCTGTATGTGGGTCGACCGTTACAAGTGCAGGTATGTCTTTACTTGTGTGGTGTTTGTTTTGATTTTGTATAGAGTTACGATAGCTAGAGAAATGAGAGAGCAGTCTGTGAATAGATCCTACTTAATTATAATACAATAAATGCGAATGTTTGTGAAGATGGATGTATGGATGTTTGTTACTCTTTCACGTCAAAACGGCTGAACGAATATTAAAGAAATTTGTCACAGAGGTAGATTATAGTCTGGAATAACACATAGGTATTTTTTTTCGATATAGATAGTAGATGAGTGTTTTTTTTATTATTCACTCGGAATGGCTATACATTCCTTGAGTAGGATCTTGCCTAGGTTGGTCCATGGGTGGGTGACCATCCATTACATACCGAGTTTCCTCCGTGTCTCGGAAAACACGTTAAGCCGTTGGTCCCGACTGTCATTTGTTGATCTTTGACAGTCGTTGCACGTAGTCAGTGTCCCAAAAATCTGACAACAGGTCTTACCAAATTGTATCGTATTACACAGTACTAGGTTGTGGAGGTCAGATACGTAGTCACTCTATGTAAAACACTGGTATTCAGCTGCATCTGATAAGACTGGAAGGCTACCCCAACATAGTTGGGAAAAGGCTAGGCAGATGATAACAGAGAAGGAACGACCTCGTTGGTGTCGGAGCCGCTCATGCTGAGCTTAAGAACAGGCAGTGTTATTGGGTTTTACAAGCAAGAATTTCTCTTACAAGCCCGAAGACATAATGCATGTTCAGTTAAAAATTGGCTCACCTTAACTACATGAGATTCGACCAAAATTTCGTTCGTTCGTCCGTCAAGTAACGACAGACCGTGTCGTGCGTTCGTGTGCCACGCGCGTCTCAAAGAGTCAGGAAAGAAGAGGGACCTGCCAGGGCCACCACCTGCTGGGGTTGCGGGTTTTTGGAAAGAGATACCGCGGCCCCGGAACATAAAGGGCAAAAGAAGGAACATGGGTATGGTTTAATCAGTACAACTCCGACAATTCCCCCCGCTCCGCCCAGAGCGGGGGAAGTTATTTGGGGATTTCCTTACCGAAAAAAAAGAGCAGCATACCTGCTTACCTGAGAAGTAAAGACTGATGAGAGAACCAACAGAAAAACATTAAAAATAAATTCACGTAAAAATCCGCTATAAAGATACAGGTTCAACCGCTTAAAAAACCTGGCAGGAGCATACCCAATTCCGCATATCAATGTATGTCATCAATTGCATACATCAGGCAAACCTTTTTCCTTAACTACACGAACGGTAAGTCATGGCATTGGTAGTTGGTTCGAACCCAAGCTGGCACTTTACTTAGTGTTACTTTAGGCCGACCAATACAGGATAAAGTATTTCGGTAACCCAGGTAGTTTTCGCCAGGTCGTCAACAGCACCAAGGAGTTGCTGGCCTTTTTCGTGCAGCTGAGGTGAATCGAATGATATTCCCACCCATACGCTAAATACGCGCCTTGGACGTGGAGTTGCGGACACTTATAGGATCACTTTGATATCCGTCTTCTTCTGTTTGTTAAGACCCTCAGGAACGCGTAAAGGTATCGAGTTGATATTTAAACCAAAAACGAAAACTTCTCCGGACTCTTGAGCTGTGAAAAATTAACCCTCTAAGTCGCCCTCCACCCTCTAAGGTGCACGAGTCCGACTCGCACTTGGCCGGTTAACTTTTAGTTATGTATAGTATACATAATCAGATTTTTCAGTGATGTCTGGCCTGTGGGCGGCATAAAAACACCAGGCAGGTTAGGTACTGTAAGAGGTTTATACCTTAACCAAAGCCGAATGCTGGCTGGTTGGCCATAACGTTCCAATACTCGGGTCGTTTTAAATAAAGAATTAGAAAAGGAAGACTAGAGAATGGCGTAGGAAGTGTGAGATGTATCTTTATAATAAAATCTTATAAGGATTTAATGTGCTTTAATTGTAGTAATTTAGCGCATTTCTTACAGTACTCACCACACGAAAAAAAAACTGGTCCAATTTTCATGACGCTATAATGAGTGAGTTATCTTCTTTAATTTTATGAATTTGTCTTCTTGCTCTATGTTGATGACATGTTATTATCGTTCACTAAAAATTGACGTTCGTAAGTCGGTGGCAAAAAAAACAATAAAATAAACCAAAGCCACCGACTTGACACCGAAAGTGTAGTCATTTTGTTTTTTTTATCACCACAGCTCTCAAAGTGGTGAAAGAAAGTCAGGAAAAGGTTATGTCCTAAACCCGGCTGGCGTGGTCAAGAAGTATGTAATAGAATAATCGCATGACCTCTTGTGTGGTGACACAGGCAATAAAACTAAACCATAGAGATATGATACCATACATAAAAGACTTGAAACTTTTTCTATTCCTATAAGTTTTTTTTGCTTGAGTGGCCATAAACCGCCTGATGTGAAGCGATGATGCGGCTTACGGTGGAACACTCGTAGAACAATCGTTGTTCAGTTTTCTGGCCCGGCACACCTCGCCAGAGGTCTTGTATCAAGATATACCTTATACTGCCGGAGTAGGGGGTTGTTCGAAAGAGATACCGTGGCCCCGGAACACAAAGGGAATATAGATGGGTTTTATTCAGTAAAAATCTGACACTCCCTTCCGTTCCATTCACAGCAGGAGGAAAAAAATTACCTTGTAGACCAATGCAGCTCACCATTAGGAGGGTTCCCAGCAGTGTCTACTTACGCTATATTTATGGTATGCTGCAAACAGTCATGCACGCTAGTATTTGACTAAACATTCATGGCCATCGCAAACATATTTTTAGACCATAACCTATGAATAATTCCAACACATTACTGACCTTACCAAGGCTTTCTATTCATAAGTGTTAAACAAGACAAGTTTGTCTACCGTCATAACTAGGATCCGTGATCTGACTCACTGAGTTCCGTGACCAAGTGGGTTAAACGGCACGAATTAGTTGACGTTTTGACGAAATATGTCAAAATTCTAACATATTAAAAAACCTTTATGAGAAGGATGTTGGATGAGGAAGTCGTGTTTTCTGTGATGTTGTGACGCAAATCTATATGCGTCGGTTATTGCGTACGTAGTATAACCCAGTGTTTAGTCAATGAAAACAGTTTTGTGAATGAATTTGCCTGTTATATTATGGTGTTATATGTTTTGCCCAACTACGTTTTTTCTACGGATGGGAAATCATCAAATAACGTCCGAGTATCAGACTTTTACTGATTAAAACCCATCCATGTTTTTTCTTTTGCCCTTTATGTTCCGGGACCGCGGTATCTCTTTCGAACAACATGCAACCCAAACAGGCGGTGGCGGTGACAACGTTTGGATGAATTCGTGAGTGAACGCAATAATTTGTTACTCCATATAGTATACAGTGTATTTTTCTTGCCCTTTCCTAACTATGTTGGGTTCGGCTTCCAGTCTAACCGTTTGCAGCTAAATACCAGTACATAGAGCGACTGCCTATCTGACCTCCACAAACTAGCTTTCACTGGGTAATTAATACAATACCTTTTAATAAGACTGTTTGTCATATTTTCGGGCCAAAAACAGCCGAAACCAACAGAGCTTCCGATCTTTCCGAGGAACAGAGAAAACTCAGTAATGGGTTGTCATCCAACCATAGATCAACCTAGGCACGATCGACCCAAGCGGCTGTTAATGTTTAGTCATAAGTATTCTTCAAAAGCATTAAATTCCAAATTCTTGAAGGTACTGCTAATACGGAGAAGAACGTAAGAAGAAGTGAAAGACGAAGATGAGAAATGAGCTTGAGTCCCACAGGACCGAAAGACAGATCTGTTTGGAAAAGGATGAGAGGACTCTTGGCCTACAGTGCCAGTAAAGTGTAGTTTTTTTGTTAGATTGTAACACACTACTCACACAAACCCTGATGGAAGTCAGAAACCTGATCTTAAACAATGTTCCTCAAAGCAATTACTATTTATAAGCTCTGCGGTATATTTCGCATGCTGTAATGTCAAGGTTAGAAGTCCGAGCTCCTTAGAAACTGTTCATTTGCATATCATTTGAATGAAAGCTCGATCCAAACCTACTTGAGATATTGTTGGAAGAATGACTGGAGGGATGGACCAGCACAATCATACTACGGTTATAAATGCCAAATTTTGAATGGCAGATGTTTGTTACTCAATAACGCCAGAACAATTGAAAGGATCTGGATGAAAATTGGAACAAAAATACTGCCTAGAACGCCACAAATGCTAGCCTATTTTTTAATGCTAGGAGTACGATCCCGTAGGCAAGTCCCGTACTTCTGCACGTCGCCGCGTGCATAAGCTAGTGAAGAATATAATAATCAAGAATGCCATGAAGGATACGACAATTTGCTGGGTGTGGAAATCACAGGCCGGGCGCAAATCATGTGTGTGCGATATCATCAAATAACTTCCGGCCCGGGGGAGTGTCAGAAATTTACTTACTAAAACCCATCCATGTTCCTTCTTTTGCTTTTTGTATTCTCTTTCGAACAACCCGCAACCCGGACAGGCGGATTCCCTGGTAGGCATAGGGTATATACTTTTAATCCCGGTAAAACGATCCTTTGGAATAATTACCGAACTTCACGCAGGCAACACCGCGAGCATTAGCTAGTGTCCTAAAATGCACCCGGAGTAGGTTTTCCTCGTTATAAAAATCATGTCCGGAGTTCGTAAAGAGTCCATTTCGACTGTTATAATGATAATAACTCAGTAAAGCCATGTTGAAATGAATGAGAATGATAACTACCTAACAGAATGTATTTCGTAGGTAGATAGTTTTATGTGCACATATTAGTACACCAGAAATGATAGAATATATGAGTCTGTAATAACTGTAACATCTTTAGTAAGTACCATATTCTGACAATTCTAATGTACAACCAACTTTCGTAAGCACACTCATGACTTTTGACCTAGAAATTGTTGCTTCGAATAATTTTCTCGCGCTTGAGTTCAATGAGTCTTTAATTGTCTTAATACCACTGTCTACTTCTGCACAACAGAGCCAAAAGTCTACAGACTTTTGAAGTTTAATTAAATGGCAATGACGAATGAAGTCTTTCTCAACTTACACCAATTTTACTTTTAAAATGTGATTTCGGCGAAATTTTTGTATCATTATCGTGCTAAATGCTTTATCGTATGCATTTGGTCTTAAGCTCATGGTAGTATAATAATAAAAAAAAAAATAATAATAAATATCTTGGGACAACTCACGCACGGCTATCTGATCCCAAGCTAAGCAGAGCTTGTGTTATGGTAACCAGACAACTGACATACATACTTATATAATTTATAAATACATACATATTATAGATAAATCACACCCAGACACAGAACAAACAATCCAGCTCATCACACAAAGTTTGTCCTGGGTGGGAATCGAACCCACGACCTCCGGCTCAGCAGTCAGGGCCACTAACCACTAGACCAACAGGCCAGGGCAGTATGATCTACTTTTGTAAAAAAAATGTGATCTAATATGTATCACAAGGTCCTCACATCTCCTAAACAAATTTAGGAGATGTGAGGACCTTGTGGCCAAACAATATCAGCCGCTCAGGTCGATCTTTAGGTTGGCCTGTGGATGGGTGACAATCCACACGGAGTTTCCTTCGTACCTCGGAAACCACGTTGAGTCGCGGCTACTCCAGGCTGACATTTGTAGATCTTTGACAGTCGTTACAAGATGTCAGTGGCCCGAAAGCCTGATACCAGTCATACTAAGGGGTATCGTATTACCCAATACTAAATAGGCAGCTATGTAAAATACAGGTATTCCGCTGCATCCGTTTGTTTGAAAATACCTTTCTCATGTTTTGTATCCATAGAACCCTCATACCATAGTGAAATAACAAGCAAGTTTTTTTTTATTTAAAAGTACCTAAGTGGCAACCCTGTTCTAACTCCTTATCCTCGATAGTGATAGAAGAAAATGTCTGTTAGAGTTGTATGCCGCTAAGTATATGTCGTAAGATTGGCAATAAACTTGAGGAGGTCGGGCCTTGGTATGTAGGTCGACCGTTCGCTGCGCCGACGCACCGAGCCTGACGCACTATTCTGATGCGGATATTAACATTTATTTTGTTTGTTTTGTTTATCGAGTGAGAAATTTTGAAAGTTATGAAAACTAACGTCTTTTCGCGGGAGTAAATATAATGGTAAAAACCAGCTAAGTGTGAGTCGTAGTCACGTAAGAAGGGTTTCGTACCATCTAATATATAAAATTCTCGTGTCAAAGTATTAGTTACCATGCTCCTCCGAAACGGCTCGACCGATTCTTATGAATTTTTTTATGCATATTCAGTAAGTCTGAGAATCGGCCAACATCTATTTTTCATACCCCAAAGTGAGCAGCGGGTGAAACCGCTGGGCACAGCTAGTTATCCATAAAAACGGCAAACAAATGTTTGTTGTTTGGGAGCCCTCTTAAATATTTATTTTATTGTTTTTTAATATGTGCATTTGTTATAACGGCAACAGAAATACATCATTTGTGAAAATTTCAACTGTCTAACTATCACGGTTCACGTGATAATCAGATACTTACTTTGGAAATAATAACTCAGTACGTTTAAAATGTAACTCATCCCATATTAATTGATCGTCAAAATTTTGCTAAAAAAGTCATCTCTTTTTTCTATTAATGCAAGTCGTTTCTGGCAGTAGGAGGTCACACTTTTAACCTAACCTAACCTACCAATTTTTTTAAGAATTTAACCTAATCTGAATAGCTGATACATGATTAGTTGCATGCGGATAAGTATCTGATTATCGGAGATAAATTGCGTCGCTGATGAGCCCTGTCGGCGAAGAGTCCTGTCGGCGAAGTGTCCTGTCGGCGAAGAGTCCCGTCGAAGTAAAGTCTTGTCGGTGTTCAGTCTGTCGGCGTAGTATCTGTAGGCATTTAGTCGTATACTTGTCCTGGGTATCGTTCATAAAGGATTCTGATCAAGATCCAATGAACTTGATCAGAGTCCATTTGTGATTTTTACAATACCCACTGGCAAACGCATTGGTCTTGATGATTTTTTGTACAGTTCCCAGCTGTCTCAGCTACTTATAAACCTTACATTCTTGGATAGCTTCCACAGTTTCTGTGAAATATTAACTATTAACGTTTCAATAGAACAATCTGTAATGCATGCTTTGATGACTTCAATTAATTAAATATTCATTCAAACTTAACTGAGATTCAATACTTAGAACACGTGACTATAATATTCATTACGTCACATTCAAAATTCCATCATAATGTAAAAAACCATCAATGGTGAATCATGAATAATAGTTCGTTTTTTTTTTTGCTTCAACCATTGATGCCGCATAGACAATTTTCCTCAAAGAAAACGAACTAACCTGCGCATATTCAAGTGACGTATGTTTTTTTTAATAAGCAAATTAATTTAACAGTATTGCGTCAGAGGAAAAAGGGAAAACGGATATGTTTATAGAGGGAAGGAAGATAATTTTTGGTATCTTATAAAAAGGTTATGTTAATCAACGTCACGCCATGAGAACTTGCGTATTTCATGTTTCTTACGTCTTAAAATAATACCACAGGAAGATAGAACATACGCAAGCATAGTGACTAACCTAAAAATTATTTAAACATTTTTTTTTCTAAATAACAGAGATTTCTTCACATATTTTTTTAAGAATGGGACATTACACGACATTTTGTATCCAAAAATCCTAATGCTAATCGTTACTTGCATAGAATTTCAGATAATATTATGATGTAATAAAAGTATGGAAGATAAATTCCAAAAACTATTCTTTTTTGTTGTTTTAAAAATAATACCTCCAGAATACGACCGCAGACCAAGTTTTACGCACGAAACGACATTTTGACTATTTGAATACCATTTAGTAGCTTTTCAAAGAATTAGAAGCTAGTGAATACGTATACAGTGTGCCTAACTAGGCCAGATCTTTATTAGCGGTTCCTTGAACTTAGTCATTAAGAAAAGTAGGCTTAAACGCGGCATTGTTCGTCAAAATGTTTTCAGTTTTCTATAGTGCTTTTTGTGACTAATGTTGTGCCTCTTTGGCGTTGTAAATTTGCTTTTGTTTTTTCGATGTGTGTTGGTTTTTACGTGTTTATTTTCTAGGTTATCTATGGTGGTAATTACTTAGTGCTAATTACTGTCTAGTTGTAATGTTTATTTAACTGATTGAACCTCAAGCGGCGTAAATATAGTAACTTAATTTTCCCGCCGTTTGGGGTTGAAACTCTGGGACCGTGGTGGGGTCCTTGTGCTCACAGCCTTTTTAAGGATATTTCAAAACGTTTGGTTGACCCAAGGGCTGGCTTTTACTTTGGCCAGAGGCTTAGCGTTGCCATACAACGTGGCAACGCGGCCGGTCTCTTGGGGACATTGCCAACTGACAGCGTTGAAGACGAATATTTCGACGCTATTTTTTATTAGATATCTATGTCAAATTATAAAAATACACATCCAGTTTACAAAACCTACGGTCAAATTTTAACTGATATCTGGCACTAGGTGAGTTAGGATTATTGAATAATCAGAGTGCACCGTTCGTTATGATTAAGGCATCAGAACCCTTTTTCACTCCATTAGTAAAACCCGTTAGTAGGGTTCCGTACCTCAAAAGAAAAAAAATTGAACCCTTATTGGATCCCTCTGTGGTCTGTCTGTCTGTCAAGGCCCTTTATTACGGGAACACGTAGAAGTATCGAATTAATATTAAAACCACACACTCAACTCTGCGGTCTATTTGTGCTAAAAAAAACCCTCCAAGTCTACGCAGTCAAAAGATATGGCTGTTTACGTCGCAAGTTTGTCCGTAACTCTCAGTGATCGCGTCCTCTTTTTCTCTTTTTAAAAAACGTTGCCCCACACTAGGAATTTCTCCTATATCGTAGGTGCGTATACAAACATTTAAACTCACATACACGAACTGTCCGACTGGCACTTAGCCGTTTTTTTCCCGAGTTTTGCTAGTGGACCGAAACCGAGTTTTGATGCCTGATCTTGAAAGTTTCCAGGGCTAGGTTACAAGCTAGTAATTAGAGTTGTTAATTAAACTGACGTGGGAAAATTGTACTGGTGACGCTGTGTTTATTATTTAAATTGAGAAAATCTACAGAACCAGGATTTGAAGGAATAAAAGGAAGGAAATAGAAGGAAGAAGAAGGCCAAAATAATAATGAAAAATATAATCTAAACTGGTTAATTAAATCTCATCTATCCACATTATTCACGAGTGTAATATGACATGCTTTTTACATGATTTGATATATATATCCTTATAATTCAAAACTAGTTCCACGAATTAAAACAAACAATCTAATAAACGCACGTTTCTCTGAAGCAATATAGGACAATATCCGTACTATAACAAAAAGGAACCTTGAACGATTGTATTAAATCATCGGCGCAGGCACAAGTAAACTCGAGGCCGTGGGCGTAGCACCGACGTCACAGCCGCCACGTCACACGTGATGTCACGCGCCGGGTCAACACGCCGGGGTCGACGAACGACCGCCAGTTTATTTTGGCGCGCATTCTACTAAAAAAGCCGGCGCCATCTTGTATTTCGAAATTCGCAATGTCTTCTTACTCGCTGCCGGTTTTTTAACGTTTTGTTTGATTATTGATCGATTAAAGCAATAAATTGTTGTTGTAATTGATTATTTTGGGATTTAAATGGGAAATTAATTTTATTCTCTAACTAATTTCGTTTACATTTCGTCAAATGTTCATTTTAATAACTAATCTACGAGTTCACGAGCACTTATTACACCAAAATAGATTCTAAAACGTGTTTATAGCCCCCAAAAAATAGTTATTATAGGATTGTTATGCAAACGAAGTTGATGAACGTATAAAAAAAATTATTACAACGCAAAAAAAGTCCTTGTGATACTTGCCAAACCGGCGCTGACGTCATAATAGGAGTTGCAGATTTTTTATAGTCTCCGAAAATATTTGACCGGGCGACGAACTCTGTTAGCCAGCGACCCTGACCATCGAGCGAGTTGTGACGAAATGTGACGAAATGTAACTATTTGTGACGTGTGGAGAATAATAATTGTGGAGCTGTGGAGTACGTGATAAGGGAAGAGTAGCCTAATTGACGGCTTTGGAGTGTCATTGTGGAATTATTCCGTGACGGTGACAGTACACGCTTATAAAGAGTGAGTTTTCTGAATTTGAGTGTTCTTTACAAATTTTGGGTACATATTAATAATGATTTATTTTTTGCGGTCTTTCTCCCATATTTTTACTTATATTCTAATCTGGATTAATTGAAATTTATTTACTAAACGCTGTTGCCATGCCGAATTTCTAAGCCCCATAAATCTTAGATAGATGTTTTTTTATTATCTTAAGTCATTGGTAGTTTAGGCTCTTTTCTTTCTGATTTACAACCTAGCACTATTCACTTGTACACTCGTCCACTCATTTAAAGCCACAATTTCGACATTGACAGTATCATTCTGTCATAGACGTAAGGACGAATTTCGCTGTACTTTACCACCGTTTTAAGGTTGAGTGTACAAGTAGGCTCTTGTGCCATATTAATAACCTGTTCCATACCAATTACTTCGGCGTTTTTTGGGGTTTCCTGCGAACTTTACGAGGCCGTCAACCCGTCAATTGGCTTATTTGCCACCTGACTAATCTACAAATGATTTCAGAATCTTTAGGACTTTTATTGGTTAATGGAGAACAGGCAGCCTTAAACTTTTTTGACACACAATTAAAATTATAGTTTACTCCAGGTCGATTTTAAAAATAAATTTTGTGATCCAAGTAGATTCGCATTTAAAAATCTTTCAACCAAATGTCAAATATCTCGAATTATTTTCAGATGCATTAGGTTCTCTTAATTAATGCTGTTTGTGTGGGTCCTCATTCTTTCATTTCGTTTACCGATAATTTATTTTAGGATGTCCGTATTATGATTTAGTTCACACCTAGAGATTTTTTCAACCTGTTATTATGAACCGCTTGACTTAAATGATTCTGTAACTTACCTGTCACTCATCATCCTCTAAAAATTAAAACTATAAGTTACTAAATAATTTCTCTAATAAATGTGTTACAAAACATATGTTAATAATCCATTAACAAAAACTAGAGAATCATTAAAAACGAGTGGTTCTAGCCACCGTATCGTTTCATGCCGTGTGTGCTGACCATCACTTATTTCTAGACCGGAACTCCGTGATTTTATTATAATGCTAGGAACTTCATTATTGTCTATGGAGAGTGAGAGGGCTGCACATTGGTTCTCGGATTTGTATCAAAGCTATTAAGATACCTGTAAAGTACGATCTTAATATTATCTTCGAAACATCGACGAAGAAATCGTTAACCAGGAAAATACCTCTTGAATGACAAGAATGAAAATTATTAAAAACCTGCCTGGAAAAATAAAACTGTAACCTTGGGATTAATAGTCAAGTAAATCTTTGCAACAGTCAAAACTTTGTATCAATTTAATTCCACCCAACTCCTACCAAAAATGATCGGAATTGGCGTACAAGGCAGGCCCCTGAGTTCAACGCCTTTATGGTCTATAGTCCAAAATAATTGCGCATCGTGGTGTAACCTGGACAACAGCCCACCCCACGTGTCCACATGACTCATGTTCCTTCCTAAGGTAACAAAAAAAAAGTAATGAAAAATAAATACTATAATTAAAGGGGCGCCATTCGCTAACAAATCGTTACAGGTCATTAAACTTAGGTATTTTATATGTACTACTTGCTAGGTACCTAATCTAACAGGTGGTCTACCTTTGGTCTTAATTAATGCCTAATAATGGGTTCAATACCACCTCAAGTTTAGTGACACATGCAAAATACTGGCAATGTAGGAATGTCGTATTATTTTTAAATGAGTGGCTTGTCTATGAAAACCAATATGGCGCTTGAACGTTTTCCCACGCAAATTCTATTGTACGAATGTGATTGATATTTTGTTTTATTAGAGTGGACATCAAATGATTGTGCCAGTTTAGTGTGAGCATTTTCTAAATTAGTTTATATTATTATTCTTCAAAAGTGGCATTATATTTTTTTAATTCTACTGTACTTAAATGTATAACATAACAACAGTGATTGGTTTGTTCAGCTTGTAGTAAATCAAACAAAAATGTTATCATAGTAACTACTATAAAATGCTTTGGTGTTAATCATTCATTAGCACATTTTACAGCCTGTTAACAGCTTCAAACGTCAATTAAGACATCTCGAAGATTAAATATTGACAACGAATTTTATAAAAAAAGGTTTTATTTTTAAATAAACGTCAACGTCAGATCTTTTTTGTTTGTTCTTCTAAATAGCATACAGGTAACTTGATTGATAAGTCTGTAATCGGAATACATAACCCCATAAAAAGTTATGCAATGTGTAGATAAAAACCAACAAATCATTGTGAACAAGCAGGAAAGCGTCGGATGGAACATTTCTTTATTTTCTTCCTAGTTTCTTAGTTCCGTGGCCATTTCAATTTAGCGTTCATTCCCCCGAGTCGTGGATACTCGCGATTTCTCCGTCACTTGTATGGCAAATGTATTAATTACATTCAGCCTTGTCTACTGGTACGACAATGCGATGTCGCATTTCTTTTTCTTCCAACGATTTGTTTTGTCATTTGAGTTCTTTATTGTAATCTGAATTGAATGGAAAGTAAATTTTAACGCATTCCCTAGCGAAGCTGTGCATGATAATCCTAGGAATCATCATATAAATTATCATCATAAAAATTATATTCAAGAATCGCCATAGAATACATAATAGCCTAAAATCATGACCTTGTCTGTCAAACTCCTACCCGCGAGTCACTGTCTAACCTCACCAAGACATGGGCCTCTCCCAACTCAGAAGTTAATGCCCGTATCATGCCAGCAACCATGAGCAGGTTGGTGACCGTTGTGACCCCCAGACAACTAGCGTCCCAGTGAGTGGTGACGGCTGCGAACCGTCATCGTTCGCGTATTTTGACAGCCAAGATGGTTGAACCCACTCCTCGTAGCTAATTGGATAGGAAATGTTAACTAGTAAAGCCTGAGTTGAATTGAGGAATGAGGGTTCAGCACTTTCTATGAGTATGAACGCATTCCAAGCAGTATGTTGTTTTTAATTTTATAAAAAAACAGTAAGTCTTGGGATATTGTGAAGGAAGTTTGAACAGAATTCGATGTTTTCTTGCTCTGTAATTCTTGGTTTTGTATAATAATTGCGCATAAAAGAGCTCGAACTCTGAAGAACTATTTATTAATAGGTAGGTACTGTAATGCGTTGCTGCATTCTCAAAACGACACAAATAGATGGAAAAAAAGAAAAATAAACAAAAAACGTTTCAGCCTTTTACTGTGCGTTTGGTAAGGACCCCTAAATATAGCGCGGAAACTTTTCTAACAAGTCGTAGATCTTCATATCACAACATAATTATCATCCATAAAACTATAATAGAAACATGTTTTGCCGCTTCCTTTGCTGTGCATGATCAATGTTTTTTTCTAACTCAATCTATGAGACAATTAATATCTGTCAAATTAATCAGTGTATTTACGACCGTTTTTTATTTGTGCACGACAAAAATGGTTTGACATTCCGTAGTGGCTCTGCTTGTCTATGGAAATGGAAATGTCACTGTCAAATTCCATACATTTCAGTTTAGTTCTTGGTTTTGTCACGTGTTTAGTAACACTGGTATGTCCGCATGATATGTCAATCAATTTTTAATAGATTCTCATACTACAACAGGTTTTAGTACTATTTGGAATAAAAACGAATGATTAGAAAGTATAAACCTATTTCATTCACCTCATATTCTTACACATGACTAAAAAGTGGCTCCTGTATGTTATTCATCATTTTGTATTTTTTTGCGTCTTATTAAACATGTAGGCACATTACATATAGTAAGTACCTTCTCTAAGCAATAATTATGATTGATGAGAATAACTTCATTAATAAAGGCGATTGCGATCTGAAGATCTGACGTATGTATGAAACACCAAAAATTATATCTATTTGCTACAATCCCTTGATAACGAGTACAGCTAGATTAATTCTTAGTAAATTACAATTTTAAAAGAACTATTATAAGCTTACAAGGTTTATAACTTAACTAACACTGTCACTTACAGGATATATTTCGTGATTTTCATGTTTTATGAGCTCCCAGGGACGCACATAATTTATTTTTAATAAGGTTTAACTTAGCAGGTAAATCAAAGTAGTCATTTATATTACTTTTATTTTCAGAAACCAAAACATCTTAGACCTTTGACAGCGCTGACTAAGAAGTCACTTGTCATCCGTAACTCAAAAGCCCCTTTTCACTAACGCAAGACCGCAGACTACACCTAAATTAATGCTCAAATAAAAGTTATCTGTTGGATTTTCAACTTTTTGCTCAGAGCTGAGTGTTCAAAATACTTCCAAACAACACAGTTTTTAAGGTGTCGTTTAGAATTGGGAGAATTGCACCAAAGATTTCCTTGTCATAGCTCCCTCTATATCTCAGTCTCTTGCAATACCATAAAATAGGCCTCTCCGAAATGTCGCCATGCCTTCCGCATCCATTCACTCCCTCACTCACATTCATCATTCAAACATTCAGTTCAGTTCACACGTTCACAAACGATTGATATCAGTCCGTGTGATATCGCCTTAATTGCTGGTGGGTGAATGACCGGAACATAAAAAGTTCGCGGCGAGTTTAATGTCTATGGTCCGACCACGTGCGCGTTTGTTTATGTTTGTTTGAGCGCGGGAAAATGTGTGTTTGTGGTTTTGGTTTTTTTTGTCGTTTTAGTTAAAAGGTATTAAGACTTTACGTAACATTTTGCATTATTGCTTAAGTATTGACAAGGATATGAAAACATTAGAAATTGGTCACTTTCTCTGCTTTGTTTAGCGTAGGAATGTGAGGAAAATCGTGTGGAAACTCGATAGGCGCCAAGCCACACAGTTCGCATACGAATTATTTATTATTCTGTGGAGTTTTCTAAAAAATGAAAAACCTAGGCCTGAATCTCTATTTTCCTTTTCTGGATCTTCAGAACAGTCAAGTTAGTAGCACTCCCAACCGGGCGTCCGTTTATTGACCAGATGTACGAATGTAGGCGACGCAAAGGAATATGTAGGTAAGGATTGTAGCAGGTGGCGTTCGTTGGTTTCGGCCTACCTCCATTTGAAAAAGGTGTGATTTTATTCTATCTATGTATTTTTGAAATCTAATTTTTTGCTCATGAACTGACTACTTATAATCGGAAAAAATACGCAGTGGGTCCATTTGCTTATCAATGAATTCCTCCTGACGGTGTATCTCAATGTTTCATGCTTTCACACAGAACAGCTAACCAAAGAATTAACATCAGATTTTCTGATCAAAAATACTCATCAAACTTATCAGAAAGCGGTTGTTCTCACCTCATAACAGCGCATTCTTCTTCTGGAATCGAAGACTCCGACTTTATCCAACCAGTACGTAGCGACCTGGACAGCTCTGTCGTCTATTAGCCAGTTGTCATCATCTTCCGAGCCTTTTCTGCTCTAAGCGGAGCGGAAGGGCGTTTCGGACTTGTACTGACTAAGACCCATCCATGTTTACTCATTTCCCCTTTGTGTTGTGGGGCCGCAATAGCTCCTTCGAACCAACTCACAGCCCCGGCAGGCAGTGGCCCTGATCGGCCCATTTGCTTTGCTGACATCTGGAACACAAACGCGCCGTCGACACGGCCTGTCGTCAAATAAAACTACACAATAAATTTGGATGAAATTTGGCCGACAGGTAGTTTTTAACTTTTATTGACACATCATTATCATTGTCCTGCCCTTGTCCCATTCTATTCGGGGTCGGCGCAACACGTTTTCTTCTTCCATTCTCCCCTATCAGACGTCACGGCATCATTTGCTCCTTTCTCCTTCATATCATTCCTTACACAATGCATCCATCTTTTCTTTGGCCTTCCTTTCGCTCTCCGTCCATCAACATTCAGAACCATCACTCTTGCGCAATTTTTATTATTAACACATGATATTTTTAATTGGCAGTGCAATTACACGCGGGCAAAGCCGCAAGCATCAGCTGGTGTCAAATAGTATTTTTGACAAAACTATTCATGTCGGAAACACCCTCCTCAAAGATCAAGTGTAATTAATCACTAATTTTAATTAACATTAGAGTCGTCGATACTATTCTAATGTAAATGCCTGCAGCACATAGAATGCACGTTAAGTAATATAAAAAGAGCACTAATGTGACTCTATGGTTCTGTCTAGTGGCTCTTAATTCGAAGTTGACGGGCACTATGCCTTATTGGAAAAGTTTATTTATAAAAACAGTTGAAAGAATGTGCTTTTCCTACTTTTGTGTAGGGTGGATGAGCTTGTTGGTGGCTTAGGAAATTATTCTTTCGTATTTTTATTTTAATAATAGTGTTTTAGAGCGCAATGCAGAACTAGTAATATTTTTATTTTCTGTAAGTTTTAGGCAGAAAAGTACGAATATTTAATGCTTATTCTATCCGTTAAAAAATCTTTATCAAGAGATGATAAATTTTAGTACAACCACAGTAATGACATTACTGTTCAAAAGATAAAGACATTCAGATTCTTCTTCTTCAGCAGAAATATTTAAAATCTCGTTGGCTTAAATCTTCGCCACTACCACGCCGTCGTAAATGGAAGCAAAGAGGTCACTTTGACTGTTTCAGTCCATAATAGATCCTAACTCATCTACTAGACAGCCACGCTACTCAAACAAGTGCCAAAACCATTTTATGAAAACAGATCCAACAAGCAAAGTAGCCCCCTCGTTCCATCATTGATACCTCCTCTCCTCTGCCCAGAACAACTTTAAGAGATATGTGCCATTCCTTTTGGCTTCCATATGCTCATTCATTAGTTAAATGAGGAAAGTGTTGAGTATGAATGTGGATGTGATTAAGAGTAGAGGCAGTCCACATAAACAACGGAGGGACTGTGTGAAGGATGATATGACCAGAAAGGAGGTGTCTGATTAGATCACAAGCAATACAGAAGTATGGAAGAAGAAGATGCATAATGCAATGCGCAATAATGTTGTCATTTATCAATCCAATTCAGTCATCTTACGAAAACCAACCAAGTAAACAAAATAACCCTCTCATCTCGACATCAACACATCGTCTACCCGGCGCAAGCGCATAGTATTCCTTTAGGAGATGTGTGCCGGGTTCGACGACCGTGAGCACGTGGCGGGCGCAACACCCCAGCCGCTCGCAAAAACACAGGGAACACTACACTGAATCACTGCCATCCGACGGCTGTGATAGGGTTGTCGAGCCCAGACTAGGGCCAGAAAAAGAAAAAAAAGGTAGAAAAGTTGATAATCGTTGTTTTACCTCAGTCTCTTAGGCATACACAAGCGGTAATCGGTTCCAAAGGTTTTCGGATGTCTACAATACTTTTCTTATATATATACAAAGTGATTTTAACCTATACCTACTCCGACTTTTCCATTCATCATCGTTCTCAATGTAATGTCGGTCACTTAACGTAGGCCTACTGGGATCTAGAGAACTGATCAACATATGCCTGCTCTATCCAAGCAGTTAAAAATGAAACAGACATTGATTATGACACTTTTCTTTCAGATAAGTTTACAGGATTACAACCGGGAAAGCGGCTGCAAATGGAATATTACTATGAGCGTCCGCACGAAGCCACGCCACAAACGAAGGCTACCGATCCTAAGTCAGTTTCATGGTGGTGACATAAAGGAGTTCGTCATTACGTATTTTGATAATCATTTGTCGCAAAATAAACCACTAATTTCAAGTTCATTGATCGAGCACGTGGTACCACATCAATCCCGTGTGGAAGCCCTGAGAGTTCACTAGGAGATCACGTCAGCAGCATCCACCTGTCCACAGATGACATTATTCTGATATCACCAAGTTTCGTGACTTGTCATTAAAATTTCCACAGACAAATTCACAAATGTTTATCAACCTCCTTCTGACAACTTTCAAGTCCCAAAAGAATCATGCAGCAATATTTTTGGAACGAAGTTAATTATCGCGCGTTGCGAAAGGGGATAGAGGGAAAAATTTAAGACCAAAAGTTGTAACGACACTTTTTGCTATAGTTATAAGCCGTACGGCGTGCGCGTGTTTCTCTGTCTGTCTCTCTCTCTCTCTCTCTCCCTCAAAGAAAGTAAGCCAGTTATTTTCGTTTCGTCTTTCTATTTCGCATTGAACAGTGTGGTGTCGCGACAATTATTTTTGTTGAGTGCATATAGGTTATTTGTACATAATAAATAATAAGTTCGTTCCATCCGGGGGTCGGGGGTCCCTTGATACCTCTCAAGTTTTTCTTTCCATACAATAAAAATCAGTAAATTCTATAGCTTTTTTTCATATAATTTATTCCCAATATCTGCATAATACAGCGGCAACCCTATCGAGCACAGCTCGGCAGCTAATGAATAGTATTTATGTAAAGAGAATGAGAAACACATTGTCCGTCTAACGCAGTTCAATTATAATTATAAGCATCATTATAACTAGGATTGTAGAAAAAAATATATTCATAGTTCAAATATAGGACGATAATTGGTTGGTATATGATGTTAGTAGCTCAGATAATAAATACAATAGTACAAAGAAAATGCCATCATGGCTGCTATTCTTATAAATGATTTATCTTTCTGCGGGTGCTGTCAACAAATAGGCAATAATAACCTTACCTTCTTCGCTCGTATTGTATTTACTCCAAAAGTTCACTTAAATTTGCCAGTAAGCAGCGTTGGTAATAAGACATTTTTAATTGTTTTTTAGGGATCACTTTGTTGTCTGTCTGTCTGTCAAAACCCTTTATCCCGGAAACGCGTGGAGGTCTGTGGTCCCTTGCAAAATATGGCCGTTTGTGTCGCAAGTTTGTATGGAACCCTCGTTGCGCGAATCCGACTCGCACTTGGCCGGTTGTTTTTATACACCAATACTTGTATGAACGATCTGTGATCCGTGGTTTTCTGATAATAACACCTGTATGTATGTGTGTGTGTTTTACTGTACTTAGTCACTATTTCATTGAATACCCAAAAACTCACAAAACAATGTATAATTATGAAAAAGCAGTTAGCTGATCACGTAAAGACCAGCCATTTTACTACGACCACATACTTATAGAACGAAACAAACATTGTTAAAGCAACGTACACACATATGTTTGTAGATAAACACACAATGTCTATGGTATAGTGGTCCTGACATAGACAAGTAACGCGTGTGGACAGGGAGTTCCGCCGGGGACACACTGGACGGCTGTCAGCTGTACCTATACATTACAATGGACACCTGTGCCGTGTTCAGTGTTTACAAGAAAATACTGTGGAAAGTGTATACTTGGTGAGGGTAATACTGTACTTGAAGTTTAATTTACCTTTTAGTGGAAATGGCGTGTGAAAAATTTAACCATATGGTAGTTAAAACAGAGGCTAGAATAGCAGAGCAGAATATAATTATACATGTTGATGATAATGCAATGAAGTATTTATCAATATAAACTAATTATACAAAAGTGTGCAACTGCACCTTATTTATTGTGATAGCAAAGCTAAGTTTTCCCTTTTCTTCCCTCTTTCTCCCTCATTTCTCACTTAAAAAAAATAGCATATGCCCGTGTGCAGGGGCCCAACTATTAAAATCGGTTGAGCCATTTAGGCGTGAAGACGTAACAAACTCACTTTCGCTTTTATAATATTGGTAAGGATTACGCATATAATTCATCATCTGCTTAGCCTTTTCCCAACTATGTTGGGGTCGGCTTCCAGTCTAACCGGATGCAGCTGAATATCAGTATTTTACATGGAGCGACTGCCTATCTGACCTCCACAACCCAGTTCATACTGGGTAAAACGATACCCCTTGGTAAGACTGGTTGTCAGACTTTCGGAACGCTGACTAACTGTAACGACTGTCAAAGATCTACAAATGACAGCCGGGACCAACGGCTTAACGTGCTTTCCGAGGCACGGAGGAAACTCGGTATGTAACGGGTGGTCACCCATCCACAGACCAACCTAGGCAAGCGCAGCTTAACCTAAAGATCAACCCGAGCGGCTGCTATTTATTTAGCCACGAGCTCCTATAATTGCGAAGCAATAAACCAAAACCTTATGCTCAGCAGTAGCTCTTTTTACCATAAACTAAGTGGATAGACCTCTCTTTTTTTTCTATCCTCGTATGTCTCCTTCCTGGGGAAATGCCTCATTCCACTCCTTCCATTTTAAGAGAAACCGCGCACTTCCTTCGTAACCTGTCGCAACTCCGCCTAACCGTGTTGCACCAGTTTTCTGTTATTTTGGCCCATAGATCGTTTGCCATGTGGCAGACATGTCCTGCCCAGTCCCCTCCAGTATAATTTATTTGAAAGTGGCAACCCTGTGAAAACTATACACTATGGAATTCGTAAATTAATGATAGCAATCAAGATATGACAACGAAACGTAATAAATTCTCTTGTTGAGCACTTTTTCAACTTATGCTAATTTAATTACCAAAAAATCAGAAAAATCTGACTACATCTCATTTTTCCCGACTGGTAAAACAGATATTTTGGCACCACAAGTAAAATGTGAGAACCTAGATTTTGATAAATAATATGCTATTTAAGTTTAAGTTATTATAATGACTAACATTAAGAAAATACACATATTTCTTTCACGGTTTGGTGGGCACGACATTGTGCAGACATTAGGCTAAATGGATCATCCATTTAACTTTTAACTCAAGTTAGTAAGATAATTTGATTTATTTATTTTTAGTTGTGATCATTAAAGGAGTATGGCAAATTGGAATGGGGCAATGAAGGCCTTCAGGCCCCCCTGAATGAGCACTTTTCAGAGACTGACAATAACTTCTTAAATATTTCCCCAACTGCATTTGAATTTACCATCAACATTCTCCTGGACTAATTTCATCGTATGAAGATTAAAAGAGTTTATTAATCAACAACAGTCAGAAGCACGTGGCTTAATAATAACAGTCGCACGGGTCGAACGTCAAGGTTAAGCCGTACTTACGACATGGACGACACGGTTGGCGCAGTGGCTGAGCGATCGACTGCTGCGTGCGCTACGTGTCGCGAGCTCGATCCCCGCACGGAACAAATATTTGTATGACCTGAATTTAAATGTTTGTAAACGCACCCACGATACAGGATAAATCCTAGTATGGGGCAAAGTTTTTGAAAAAAAAAAAAACTTACAAAGATGAGTCCGAAGATGAATCATCCATTACGCTCCAAGTTTCATCCGTGTCTCGTAAAGTATGTCAAACCGTCCATAAACCTAAAATCTGACATCCAGTCTTACCAAACGATATCCTATTAGCCAGTCACTGGCTTGTTGAGGTCAGATAGGACTCGGTTAGACTGGAAACCAACCTCAACATAGTTTGGGAAAAGGCTTAGCATGACGAATTAGCAGCTTTCATGGCTACTAAAAGATTCACGAACAACTCCAACAGACAATAATTCCAACAACATTGTATCACCCAGCAACAAACAGCCAATCTATTACAACAACAGGAAAAGTAAATACATTAACACTTACTATAATAAGATTAGTCAACGAGTTGGGTTGTTAGGAGACCACAAAGTGAGGCTGGGTAACCAAATGCTTCGAATTCGCGGGAAATAACTTAGAAATTGATCTTACGTAAACAGTCGCTGGATTTTACGATCAGCATGTTTGCATAAGTAGTGAGGGAGAATTGTCTTAATATAGCAACCAGGTCTAGAAATCAGTGTAATCATCGTTTTGTAATCATCAAATAACTTCTCCCGCTCTGGGCGAAGAGGGTCCCCCTTCTCCGTTAGACTTTTACTGACTAAAACCCATCCATGTTCCTTCTTCTCGCCTTTGTGTTCCGGGGATACGGCATTTCTTTCGAAAAACACTCAACCCCGGCAGGCAGTGGCCCTAGCAGGCCCTCCAGCGAGATTCGCTCTCAAAAGTCCAGCCACCTCCTTCCCTAAGTCCAGGGGTTGCTCTACTTTAATCAAAGAATCACCATTGCCATCCAACGTGATAATTCTGATAACCTTCTGGGCACTTTCCCAGTAGACAGCGATGCGGACGAATGTTTTGACGAACCTACATATTTTCATTACTGTTTTAGGTATGAATATATCGAATCATCGTCTGACCAGCCAGACTTAAAGAAGCGGTGCGCTGTGAGTTCTCCGTGAAGAGGCCCGTCTGCCAGGTAGTCGGACACTAGTCAGAAGTGCGCGCGAATATACTTGCATCTTCCGGACCCCAGACACGTGGTAGTAGTGTGTACAGTGGGTTTTTATTCGTTAAGTTATAAAAATGGTTGCGTTCTTGTTAATTGATCACAGATAAAAAATACAATAGTCGTTTTGCTAGTAGATAATTTTAATTAAACCCCCCAGCCGGAGGGAAATCAGGAGAATTTTCTCGCAAAAAAAAAATGTGTATGTAGTTTGTTTCTTTAAACGCGCTAATGCAGAAACTGCTGGTTTGAATTGAAAATATCTTTTAATTTGGATAGCCCATTTATTGACGCATGCTATAGGCTTTATAACATCATACTACAACTTAGGAGCCGAGCAGCGCAGGCACACCTATAATGTACGAGTAAACATATGATAAAGTTAATAAAGACATACACACTTAGTCAGTGTGGGCTGCAGCTGAAATTCAGCGTCAGGTGGCGGTCTTGAGATACCGCGGCCCCGGAACGTAAAGGGCAATAGAAGGAACATGGGTGGGTTTTAGTCAGTACAAGTATGACTTGCCCCCGCGCTCCGCCCAGAGCGGGGGAAGTCATTTGATGATTTCGCACCCGAAAAAAAAAAAGGTGGTGGTCTTGTGTTGCCATCTGGCATTACGCTGAGCTTGGCAGTATTAGTTTAATTTTATGGTATTTCTGTTTATCTTTTGTTTTTAATAATGCTTAAAAGCTCAATTTTCTTTCAAAGTAAAATATCTAGCTATTTGACTAATCTAGCACCAACAGAAACCTCGCTAATGGATGACTATGTTTTCGGTACTTCAGTGCTTTAAACATCACCTGATACTTCTCAAGTCAATAATTCAGTTTAATTTACCTCAGATCATCCATCAGCGAACAAACCATATAATTATAGGCACATAGCACATACATCATGATTGTGTACTAACGGGGCCTGATATCGTAGTAATTTAATACTTATTTACTGTCTATATTATAAAAAAAAAGTTTTACGTGGTCAAAAGGTCAGTGGTCTAAAAATAACCTGTTTCTTCTCCCGTATGTCTCATGATGAAGTTAAGACATGGGATCATAAATCCTTTTTAAAATCTTGGTGCCCTTTTATTATGAAGCTGTTATCAGCAAGTACATTCATCATCTGCCATGCCTTTTACCACCTGTCAGGGCTGAAACTGCGTTAAACTGACACTGGCGCGGTTTCATACAAAAGTGAAGCGACGCGGGGACACGCGTGGGGCCCGCCAGCGGTAACACGCGCGGGCTTGTTCAGTCAATAACGCTTGATGAAAAGCTTGTGAAGATATCTTTCGACAGAGAAAGAGTAATTGTGAGACTGCAGTGTCGCTCTGTCATATGAGGCCAAGCGAATGAACTCTTTAGGCACCTGTGACAGGGTCCTCCACATACCCACAGAGCCCACGCTTGCAGACAAGCGGCGGGTGTCTGTCGCGGGTGCCCGTTTAAAGCAGTTTCAGCCCTTAGGGTTGTTTTTCTTGTTCTTTCGAACAGGGGTGGGTTTAAGTCAGTCAGAGTCTGAGACCCCCCCTCCCCCCGATCCGCCCCAGAGAAAGTTATTTGGCGATCTCCCATCCGGAAAAAAAGCCTTATCTCGACTATGTTGGGGTCAGCATACAATCTAACCGGACGCAAATTAATACTAGTATTTTATATGGACCAACTGCCTCTACAACCCAGTTAGTACTGGGTAATACAATACGCCTTGGTAAGCGTGGTTGTTAAAGAAGAAAAAGAGATCTATAAATGACAACCGGGCCCAGGGCATAACACGCTTCCGAGGCACGGATTAAACTCGGTATATACTGGGTTGTTACGCATTTACGGAACAACCTAGAAAAACGTTTTTTTTTTACGTTTGTATATCCTCGATGGATGTCCTCCGCCATGCGGATGTCAGACTCTTACTGACTAAAACCACACGGTGTTCCTTCTCGTCACTTCTGGCTGGGGTGCGGGGATCGCATTCTACACAATCACCCCAGCAGAGAACCTAGACTGTGGCTTAACCCGTAGATCTACCAAAACTCTGTTTTTATTATGATGATACTATTATAATGTTATTTAAAAAATAACTGTTCCATGTCTTTTTCGACATGGAAAGTGTTTGAATTTTGTTTCAGAAGAGTATTCCGACACTTTTCGCCAAGTTCAAAGTTTCCTTACTTAAATAAATAGTTCTCAATCTAAATACTTTTCCTACTGAGTAATTTTTAAACCTTCCACATATAATTACACATTTCTGCTAACCCAATTACGGAGTTAGCGTGATGTAACGTATGTAAAGGAAGTATGTATTTATGTGAGTATTGTGACATTCTTCGCGGGCGAGGTGTGGAGAATTCCTAGTATAGAATGCAGCCATTATACCAGTATGTGTTCAATTACTTTACCAGATTTTAAACGCAGATAGTGAGTGAAAAATCTAGATTTTAATTGTGAGAAATATTTTGTGCTGTTGTGTTTTATCAATCCTTCTTAATATTAAAATAGCGAAAGTGAGTTTGTTTGTTTGTTACGTCTTCACGCCTAAATGGCTGAACCGATTTTGATAAATTTTGAGACAGATATAGTTGGGACCCTGGAGACGGACATGGGCTATTTTATTTTTTTTAAAGTAAGAAATGAGGAACGAAAAGGGAAAACTTAGCTTTGCTATTACAATAAATAAGGCGCAAGGGCAAAAACTACAGGTCCCTGTGAATCAGGAAAGGGGAACTGTGATAACCCGAATTTAACGCGAGCGAAGCCGCGGGCAAAAGCTAGTTTTGTATATAAACTAGCTTTGCCTAGATGTTTCAGCCGCCGCTCAGCTCCATAGTTTTGAAACATAATGTAGCATAGTATCTCGTTCAAACAATACTTATGTTTTAAACAATAATGGCAGGAATTTCCATTCACTGATTTCTCTTAAAAGAAAAACAGTATAAAAACTAATCGTATTCAGAGCCTTGAGACATTGAACTACTCTCATAATATGGAGGAAAACAGCTAGAACAAATCAGAGGTGTAAAGTTATTCGTTACAACATCCGCAAAACGTTACTGAAATTTGCCGTTTGCGCACTTTGTAAATAGACGAATAATGAAAGCAAAAGGAGCGTTTGCTGTTTGTCTATTTTATCATTTTGGGAACCTTAATAAGATAGACACAAAATATGCATTATTATGTAATGGACAACACATTTTAACGACACGGTTGGCGCACTGGTTGAGCGATCCCACACGGAACAAATATTTGTATGGCCTACAGATAGTTGTTCCGGGTCTGGCTGTTTGTGTATGTGAGTTTAAATGTTTGTAAACACACACCTACAAAACAGGAGAAATTCCTAGGCAACAATTAAAAAAAAAACATAATAAACAGTAAATATTATATAGGGTGTTAATGTTGTGGGCTGTTCGAAAGAGATACCGCGGCCCCGGAAAAAAGGGCAAAATATGGAACATGGAAGTAAGTAAAAGTCTGACACTCCACCTAATAATTGATGACTTCTCATCCCTGAAAAAAAAGAGGAATCGGAAAACCTCGTCAGTAAAACGACGCACAGTACAAAGCCTCCACTGCACATGGTTCGTGTGGTGGACTATGGCCCACTTCATCTTACAGAGCCAATTCTTGTGGCTGGGACACATCCTAGTAGTGGAAATGCTGCTGATCTTCTTCTCGTATCCATGACACGGATTTTAACCAACCAGTACGTAATGACCTGGAATCTTTCGTTTACCTTATTAAAGTCCTGGAGGGTCCGGTTAGTTCTGCACGATGACGGGCTGGAGAGAAGTGTGGGTGGCATGACGTTGGCTGATGTTGGGGCTCCACACTCGGATTGTGTCCAAGATGGGTCGATTATTCCATATCTCATCGTGTAGTGTTGCTGATTATAATTACGTAGGCAAGCCTTCTCTATCCTAATCTGCATCATTGCTTCACATCGTTCGTTCGCTTCTTAGGCCTAGTACTTTTGTAGTTCATTGATTTAAACAAAATAATTTCACATCATACTTAATATTAATATGTTTTATCATTATTACAAATTGAGTTTTTTCTGTAATAAAATTACCCGTCAGTTCAAAAAAAGAACACTGGAACAAAACTCAAATAAAAACAAATTTTAAATACAGTAACAACGTCATTTGATCGATTAAAATTGTAAATAAAGAAACCCCTTCCTTCGTCAGGATATTGAAATATCCCCTTAAATAACATATTGTTTTAAACATTTATACGATTGGATCCAAATTTTAAATTCAAAAGTTACCTCATTAACATTTTTGAAATTCGACTTACGTAATTTCTAAAATTTCAGTTCCAAAAATCATGTATGTAATGCAAGCGTATTTATCGAATATAAAAGATTTTCAATTCTGAAAAATCACACTTTCTGAACCGGATTTTCATGAAAGTTTCATTAAGACCTATGTTATGTCCGTGGCAACTGAATGGAATACATTACAAAAATGGACATTTATTCTAAATCAGTCAGGAGAGATAAAAAGCTAAGAATTTCAAAGTGGTGTTTTTACACAGTCATCATCATTTATTTTTTTTGAAAACTCAGATTAAAATATTTAATTAACTTTTTGTTTTATATCAAAATAGTTTAACTTTTTATGGATTTAAAATAAAATTTCAACTTCGTCACTTATCTCTTTCACTGACTGTACATATTCGCAAAAATAGTTTTGCTTTGCATAGTACCTGATTATAAAAAGGATACTGGAGAAAATCATCATATCATTAAGTTATCTCATTTTATCTGGTAAAATCGAATAAATTTTGCATTCCATCTATTTTGGTTCATAACACGCCTGAATGATGCTATAAATATGGATAGATATAATTATGATTTTGCGAAATTTGATTAGAACAATAACAAAGCTATCTGTGATGTGAATGAATGCAACGGCAGTCTACCTGTTACGGGAAAACAAAACCTTAATATGTTCAATAACGGTTACAGTGTTTGTTTTAAGAAAAAGGGTACCTACCCACATGTTTAAATCTTTCAGCAATGTTCTTTAACTTACTTTGATAAATAATAGCCGTGAACACCTCATGTAATAGTTAAAATTTAAATTTACTTTTGAAGGAAAATAATAAATATCACTACACTAAGTAAAATCGAAGAAATAGATACCAAAACTTTTAATTTTCTCATTTCGTTCCTACCCATAAAAGGAAAAATTACCAGGGCTGCAGGAAACAAAAATGCAGAACCTTGAAAGCCATCAAGTACATGCATTGACAACATTGTGGATTCTAAAGTAGGCGATGACAGAAGAGAATAGTTTGCCCGTCGCTGCGATAAAACCAGCATGAATGACAATGCGGCCCCGAACGAAAGTACTTTTACTATGCACACGCGTGATCGGGGTAACACATACGGTATAGAGTAGTTTGATACAGAGAAAGTTGCCAATTCTAATGTTGTTGGTAAACAATATTTGCACAAAGAAAAGCCCAATAAAGACCAAGCATCAAGCTCAAGTTGGAAATATTAGCCAAAACCATGGTGGTCAAAATATAGAAGTTGATTTCTAATGCTATAGTTTCTCTATAACTACAAAGATATGGTCGAATATTCCCTCAAAGTAAGGACACTGAGATCCATTACTATTAAAAACACATCTTGAGTGGCCTCATATTCTAATTATTATTTATTTGCTGTCGGTGCAAGATGTCTTCTCTTCCATGCCTATCGTACTTGATATCTCAAGTGTCATCAAGTATCAGTATCATCTTTAACGCTGTCAATTCATCGTTTCTTTGGTCTTTCCTTTCCTTTTCCTTTAGATCATCAACATAAATACTGTATGAATCCTTTGAACTTTTCTCGTTCTTACGCAACATGTTTCTTCTTCCATACTTTGCTATTATTCGTCATCCCTATAGTCACCTCTTTTCGAGTCGTGTCATCCGCCAAACATTCCATCCATTGTTTTTTAGCCCTTCCTGTACTGTTACAGCCATGCACATTCATTCACAAAACTTTCCTCACTATTTCATCACATCTTACATAGTATCTAATTCGTCTCAGTAATTTATACTAGTAACTCGGCAAATCATATTTCATCAACATAAATCCTTAAATTTGCCTCTGAGTTTACTGCATACTCTGTACCTTATACATTAGCAGTTGGCGTGGTGCCGATGGGCGGACGCGACTTAGTCCACTGCACCATTGACCTGCACCGCGTAGGGTAGCTATGAGACACCCGGAACCGCATCTGGTTGCATATGGCTGAATTAGCCGATATTTTTGAACAAACTTGCTAGCCTGTAAACATCCTCTGCTTGGTATGGGCCTCAGTTGACGGTAGTAGCGAAATGTCCTAGATAAATATTATGTGGGTACCAGACTTGGCAATGGGCAATGGCATTGGTGGCTATTGTTTTGTGAAGCGTGAGATTTGTGTTCTGGTAGTAGCTGATTTCATTTCTCTTGCTTCAGACATTTGAAATCTGCAGTTTGAACTTCATAATGCAGTAACATACCTTGCCTTTGCGGTAATTTTGAAATTAGGTGAGTTGCAGCGAAACACAGGTCTATCGAAAATAGAAAATCACTGACTCCCCCTCAGCAGGAAATCTGTAAACAATCAGTGTTAGGAGTCTCAAATTTGGCATTGGAGAATCTTTTAGAACTAAGGTGCGAGACAGGGTGGCAAAGTTTGTGTAGAAGAAAGCGATTCCTTGAAATTTTGCACATTTTGGTCGGATTGACTTGAAATTTTGCATAAGCATTCTTTCACGAAATTAATAGACTATATATCAGGCTACTATACTAAGGCGTAAAACAGCGGGTAAAACCGCTGGACACAACTAGTTTAGTAGAAAATAAATTAAAAAAAACTATTTGCTAGTTTTGTACAGGTCTTTTTGTTTTGTCAATTGGTTAACTGTTTCTGTAAACTAATATTTTGCCCAAGGCAATGTGCCTCTTTAGTTGGATATGTTATAAGCCTTTTTCTTCCCAATACTTAATGCAAGTCGTATGTCCAATTTCTAACGCTTATTCTACTTCATCTAAGCTGAAAAAGCCGAAATGTTAACAGATACACATCTACTGTCCTAGATTGTACGTAGTTCATCGTCCAAAGCGCAATTTCAGGACGCTGCAGACAAACAAACCGAATATTTGATTTTCAGATTTCACTGATTTACATTTCAAATTGAGACAAACAAACAAATTTAGATTCCGAAGAACATGAACATTTTTCTCAACACTCAATTAAATTTTGCCAAGACAGCCGTGGACATAGGTACACGATTAGAAACATTTAACCATTTTTTTAGAATAAAGAAAATTTGTACTACGAATGCACTAGGACAATCATAGTGCACCTACAAAGTCGGTAGCTATGCGCGGGCGCAGAGGGACCGGGCAGCATAGCCAATGATGGCTGAACGTGCGTCGCTTGCTAAACGTTGATTGGCCTGTAGCTTCACGCATGCGCAATGATGACCTCGAGTGAAATGCGATTATTCAAGTTCTAGTAATCCTATGACATAATCTAGATTATGTTAATGGTTGGGTTAAAGATAGGTTTGTATTTGTTCCGTGAGTTATTTTAAGAGTTGTTTGTTTTGGTCTGGACATGTATTGAAGAGGGACGAAGCACATGTGACTAAAAGAGCGATGGATCTAAATGTTGATGAATGGAGAGGGAGAGAAACGCCAAAGAAAAGATAGATGGATAGTGAAGGAGAAAGGAGTAAATGATGCCGTGACGTCTGACAGGGGAGAATGGAAGAAGATTTTTTTTATTGTTTTGTGTTAGGTATTTCGAAACTAGGGGCTAGCCTCATAGATGAGATTTAAATTTAACTGGCAAATGAGATGTTTCTTTGCTGGCTTCTCTGTTCCCTGATCATTATCATCTGGTTCTCTTCAAAGTTCCAACGAATTGGTTTCTTCTAAGCAAGTGCTCCACCCTAGGCTGCATCATCGCTTTACATCAGGCGAATCACGGCTAAAAGCAATCCTATCACACTAATATATTTAATATATATTGACGGCACCGTTGGCGCAGTGGGTGAGCGATTGACTGCCGCGGTGCGTGTCGCGGACTCGATTCCCGCACGCAACAAATATTTGTATGGCGTACAGGTAGTTGTTTCGGGTCTGGCTGTTTGTGTATGTGAGTTTAAATGTTTGTAAACGTACCCACGGTACAGAAGAAATCCTAGTGTGCGGCAACGTTTGAAATATTTGTATATATATCTATAAAGGCGTATTTTATGTTGTATGTTTGTTACACCTTCACGCACAAACGGCTAAACGGATTTGGATAAAATTCGGTAGGTATGTACATAACTTTTACCCTAGTTTAACACATCATCTACTTCCCCAGTCTACTCGGATAAAATCGCTGGACGCAGCAGCTAGTTCAGCATAAAAAATAAAAATAATTTATTATCGTATTATCGTCTATCACCTGTTTGTTATATAAACATGTTTCTGGTCACCTTTATGTAATCGTTGGAAAATCAATTATTATAGTTTATTTTTTCTAATATTTATCATTAAAATACCACTCCTGTAATCCACAAAAGGTTCGTCAGAGGTGTACCTGATGTACACACGACGGCACATCAACCTACACAAAACCATTTTAACCTGATCTCTCTACTACGGTGTGCGACCCGTAGTAGAGAGATCAGGTTATAATAGTTTAGAATAGGTTGACCTGCCGTCGTGTGTACATGAAAGTTTCGTCAATTACGCAATAAAGTTCCATGGAATAAGGGGCGAGCCAATCTTTTTATTGGGTGGAGATTCCTCGGGAGACGCCCCGTGACGACTCCCGGCCACCGTAGATGCGGGCTTGTGGACGTAGAGCAATGGGTAGCTCACCGTGCGTCCGTCTATTGACGACAGACCGTTTCGACGGCGCGTTAGTGTTCCACGCGCGCGTGAAAGAGATGTCAGCAAAGCAAAGGGACCTGCCAGGGACACCGCAAAGGTGGCCTGGCGGGGTTGCAGGTTGTTGGAAAGAGATACCGCGGCCCCGGAACATAAAAGGCAATAGAAAAGGAACATGGGTGGGTTTTAGTCAGTACAAGTCTACCACTCAAATAACTTCCCCGCAGTGGGAGGGCGCTGCGCCCAGAGCAGGGGAAGTTATTTGATGATTTCCCATCCGGAAAAAGGGGGAGATTCCTGATGGATGACAAACTCAATAACACGTTACAATTCCGGGGAAACGAATCCAGACTCTGTGGCTGTTACTAAGAAGTATCTATGATGGGATATTTTTTTTTATATCTATGAGAAAACCAAATAACACTATGTCCCAGGGAATTGAGCCCAAGACCTCGTGCTCAGCAGTTCTACTCCCAACCACTGCACCAACTAGGCAGCCTGATATTTATAAGAAAGCATAACTTAGAATTTCTGTCTATTTTTTACGATATTCGTGTAATCCTTAATACACCTTTCCATATATATAGTATTATCTGAGTGGGAATTAAAATAAACAATATTTCTGCCATTGGCACTGAGCAAAGAGGTTAGAAAACCTATTAAAGTGTCATGTATACCAAACTATAATAAAATAACATTTGGTATAACGACCGATGCCGTGGAGTGGATTTAGTTTTAAAATATTATATTCTAATAAAGTTTATTCACGATTTTGCATTTTGATTTGCTATTTCCGTTAGGTTATTTTAGGAAGTTCAAGTTCAGTTCAACTTCATAACTACCTTTCAAAGAATATATTGTATTTAATATTATTTTTTGCTTGAATTGTATTCTATTTTCTCTCCTTTTACATGTGTCGACATCTCTTTTTATTAACTCTCCTTTCGCAGGTATGCTCTAAGAGATTTCCTAAGAAATAAGCATTACCTTTGTACCTATTGTCTGTACCTGTCCTTTTTACTGTATGTGCACATAAATAAATCATAAAATAAAGAAATAACATCATTTATGTATGCAGAAATGCTCTTCTGTAACATTTTAAAACTTGGGTGTTTAACATGTTGTCGTTCCAAGGAGAGTTAATTAAAGACAAGGTTGGCGCAGTGGCTAAACGATAGGCTGCTGCGCTGAGTTTCGCGGGTTTGTTTCTGGACGGAACAAGTATTTGTTTCGCCTACAGGTATCTGTTCTGGGTCCAGCTGTTTGTGTGCGTGAGTTTGAATGTTTATAAACGACACCCAAGATAGAGGAGTAATTCCTATAATTTGTGAGAAATGCGCTAAATTACTACAATAAGATTATATTTGTAATTATTTTTGAAAGATACATCTCACACTTTCTACGCCATTCTCTAGTCTTCTAATTCTTTATTAAAACTTTTAGTATTCGAATCTCATACCAAAACCAGCCTTCACTAAGGTTTGGCTAAGGTATAAAACCTCTTACATGAATAGTTGGGCAAAGTCTTTTTTTAAAAAAGTAATGGTAGCCATGGCATCTTCGTATCAGCCCAGTGGTTCTGTGCGTCCCTTATCCAGGTGTTTCCTGCGATGTATACCATTTAATCATTTATCATTACTCATCGATTTAATATACCTAGTGTTATGTCAAAAAAAAAGGTTAAATTTGACCCAGTTTCCAATTGAGCTGAAATTTTGTATACATTCAGTCAAAAAAGTATCGGGTATGGATGATTTGTTTTTTTTTTTGTAGTTGTTAGATTGGCACAACTGTTTTCCATTTTAGCCCGGAGTTTGAGTTGCATTAAATACAGTGCTGGTTTTAGTAATATCATTTATAGTGTGTATTGCGAATTTCATAATGGACAAAAATATCGAACAAAGAGTTTGTCTTAAATTTTGCATCGCCAATGGAATTTCGTGTTCGGAGTCACTGAAAATGTTACAGAAGGCTTACGGTGAATCGACTTTATCAAAAACTCGTGCTTATGAGTGGTTCAAAGCGTTCAAAAGCGGTCGAGATGTGATGGAAGATTTGCCTCGCTCTGGTAGGCCGTCAACGTCTGCAACTGAAGTTAACATCGCAAAAGTGAAGAAAATAGTGACTGAAAATCCCCATTCAACTCTGAGAGAGATAGCCGCCGAACTTTCTGTATCTCACGAGTCGATCCGTACTATTGTAACTAATCATTTGGGTATGAAACATGTTGCTGCTCGGCTAGTCCCAAAAGATCTGAATTTTCTCCAAAAACTCAATCGCATGAAAGTCGCTGAGGACATGCTAGAACGAGTCAGTTCGGACCCAACATTCATGAAACGCATTGTTACTGGTGACGAGACGTGGGTTTACGAGTTTGACATGCAAACTAGTCAACAAGCTTCGGAGTGGCGCCTTCCAACTGAACCGAAACCGAAAAAACCACGCCAAAGTCGATCAAAAGTCAAAGTCATGTTGACTGTTTTCTTTGACTATCGCGGTGTTGTGCACTCTGAATTCTTACCGGAAGGTCTAACGGTAAATAAAGAATATTATTTGAGCGTTATGCGGCGTTTAAGAGAGCAAATTCGACGAAAAAGGCCAGATTTGTGGAAGAAAATTCTTGGATTTTGCACCACGACAATGCGCCTTCGCACAAGGCTATCATTGTGAACGAATTTTTGACCAAACACTCAACAAATACCATCCAGCAACCACCATATTCACCAGATATGGCTCCTGCTGACTTTTTTCTTTTTCCTAAACTCAAATTACCACTTCGTGGCACCCGTTATCAATCGATAGAAGACATAAAGGAGAATTCGCGGCGAGAACTGAACTCAATTCCGGAAGCAGCGTTTAAAAAATGTTTTGATGAATGGATTATTCGTTGGCGCAAGTGTATCGTTTCTAAAGGAGCATACTTTGAAGGTGATAAAATAAATTTGGATGAATAACAGACATTTTGTATATTATTGATCTTTTCCCGGTACTTTCTTGACAGAGTAGTACATGTTTAGTATAATTATGTAGATGACAATGCGTGCTCGCATGGTCTAAGACACGCCATTCTAATCTTCCAGATTTGGTCTGTAGTGCTATGATTACCGAAAATTCCTACTAATCCTATTATACAGAGTGTTAGGTTAAACGAGGGACTTATTGAGGGAGGGTATTCAGTATTCGATTCTCGTCCCAAATATGTAAAAAACCTTAATACCTTAATTTCTGACGTAATTGTCCAATAAAATACATTATTCATGAACACTGAGCGCGAGAGAAGTAAACTTGTAAACAGTGAAGTAAATCACGCGGTAAAATACCTACGCGCCGATTCTACCGAAAAGGCGTCCTAAGCCAGGTTTAAAGTATGAAGGGAAAATGGATTATACCTAAAGGTCATTGACATGCACACATGTTCTGCGATAGTATTAAATCGCTAGCGCAAGGGTATATACACGTTGCGAGACTTATGCGAAATTTTTGGTATGGTTCTGTCTTTTATTTATTAGTGTTTTTTTTGTTCATATTTTTATTAGTATCATGTAAGTATGCACTATTGTGGGTTTGAATATGTCCCTCGTTTAAACTAACATACTGTATAATATTATAAATGCGAATGTTTGTGAGGATGTATGGATGTATTTATGTTTGTTACTCTTTCACGTCAAAACGGCTTAATAGTCCGGTCAATTTAGACATTCGAAGTTACATAAAGTCCCAACAAGCTGAATTTCTGTGAAATTGTTCAAAACATAATTATAAACAATGTTTAGAAGTTCCCCAGCATTCCCCTGTAAGGAAAAAAAAATATTCAAGGTCAAAGGTAAAAAAAATGAGTTTTTCGCGATTTTCAGCAAAACGGTAAGTTTTATCATAAAAGTACCACAGACAAAAATTGTAGATCATAAAATTATCTATAAAAAATGTATTAATACTTTTTTTCTTACGAGCCACCGTTTCTGAGATATAACGAAAAAAGTTATAAAAGTTGTTATCGTCATAATATGCACTCGTTTCCACGCCACTCTATGAGGTAGTGTACTTAGCGCGTTTTTTTTAACGTGGTTTCCCCAGTAGGCCTACTCCACGGGTCAGTTTTGATCCTGTTTAATGTAAAACTATTGCATAATAACGGAAATTTTCAAAGATCGGGAAAGATAAAAGCGATGTAAATAAAAAAAAAGTGTTGAAGTTTATTCGTCTTATTCGTAAGTTTCAAATTCTTGTTCTTCTTCTTCTCCTGCTTCTTCTTCATCTTCATTTTGGATGCAAGTAAATTGCGTCAATAGCGATGTATCGCATGATACTTCGTCGGAGTCAAACGAATCCTCCATTGTTTGTGATTCAATATTAGAGCACGACCGGCCTTGACAATTTGTGCATGCCAAAGAACAAGACAGTCCGACTTTTTTGCAACCACATTTAGCACTGCATCCCTTTTTGCAGTTGCAAAAAATAGTGTTCAGCAGTTTTTCCGGCGCAGGTGGAAGTAAAGTTTGAACTGGCTCTAATATATTGTTGACCAACTTCCAACCCCAGACTGGAGGGGCTAGCTGATAACCAAGCCACACTTGAACTTGGTAATATACTCGAAAAAGATGTTGGTGAGCAGCAACTAAGGTTGGAGGAAGACAAACTTGTTTTTTATTTTTAGTATTTTTAACGAAACATGCATATCGATGCTTATCTAAACAGGTAGTTTTTTTAGGAGCTCCGTACATAGAAAGAAGAAAGCGGATGCCGTTGGTAATAACTTCTTGTTGAGTTGAATTACTCTTTTTAAAAACTTCAGCACATTGAATTAAATCTTGTTTTTCAAAACTGAAAACTGCTGTTTTACCCCTCCTGTAAAATGCAGATGTCGTATCACAGCCAGTTATTGCGTGTAAAAATAGTACATGATCTTGACAATTTACAAAAGTAAATAAACTTTTTGATGAATATATATCTGATTGATGCTGAGCTTTTCCTGGTTTTAAGAAAAAAATAGTTTTTTCAGTTGGCGTTCGAGCAGTGAGTAATACAAGTAAGTCAACATCTTCACCAACAACAATAGTTGTATTTGTCAAATTGAATTGCTCTATTGCTGTTTCAATAATCAATACATCAGCATCATTATTAGCTTGTTTTACCAATATATTATATTTTCATATTTAAATATAAACGTATAATATATATATATATTATATAAAATATAACAACTCTAGATGTATATACGTGGCGTACTCATGCATATTATGACGATAACAACTTTTATAACTTTTTGAATCGTTATATCTCAGAAACGGTGACTCGTAAGAAAAAAGGTATTGATACATTTTTTATAGATAATTTTATGATCTACAATTTTTGTCTGAGGTACTTTTATGATAAAACTTACCGTTTTGCTGAAAATCGCGCGTTATGTAACTTCACTGTCATTTTTTGGTCTAAATTGACCGGACTATAATGGATCTTGATGAAATTTGGCACAAAGGTAGATTATGGTCTAGAATAACACCTGGAATAGTTTTTTTTTTATATCACGCGGGCGTAGCCGCGAGCACCAGATAGTATGGTATAAAATCTCTTTGCGTACGTTTACCATACTTCTTACTTCTACGTACCATTTTGAAATGTATGGCATAATCTGCCTAAACTTTTCCCAACTATGTTGGGGTTGGCTTCCAGTCTTACTGGATGCAACTGAATACCAGTATTTTACATGGAACGACTACCTATCTGACCTCCACAACCCAGTTACTACAGGGTAATACTATACCCTTGGTAAGTCTGGTTGTCAAACATTCGGGACGCTTAACGTGCTTTCCGAAACACGCAACAAACTCGGTTATGTCAACCAAATTGACATAGACCATGAAAGAAAGTACGCAGTATAATGAAAATGTAAAACCTTACTTAAGCGTGTTATTTTTAGAAACTAGAATATTTAATTTTGAACATTGTTTGAAACTTAAATAATTTGTACAAAACAGCGAAGATCACATTTACTAAAACCGCAGAAAATGAACCCAATCAATGCCATAACAAACAAGCTTGACCTAAATTGTTGAAAATGAAAATTAATTAATAATATTCAACCAAACATGGCTGCCCATCATTACTTTCTACGATTTTGCGGCTACAGTCATGCACTTGGGTATTTCCCTTCCACACAAACACATGAGACTTGCAAATTGTTTTAAATAGTTACAACATAGCGCCGGATACCATCTATAGAGGAAAATAGAGACAGTCTTATTATTTACTTTCCCTTTATCCTATTGCTCAATGATCAATGCCCTTGATCTCAAAGAAGTTTTATTTTCTACTAGCTTCCGCCCGCGACTTTGTCCGTGTGGCATAGTTACTTTGGGCTAACGCTAACTTTAACCCGCATGATGATCGAAAAAAAAATATCTTTCTCTCCCCTTTTCTTCCCTCTTTCTCCTCCTTTTACACTTTTTTTTTTAAATTAGCCTGTGTTCTTCAAAATAGATTTGGCCATTTAGGCGTGAAGACGTAACAAACAAACTCACTTTCGCTTTTATAATAGACAAGGATTTAGATTTGCTTGTGTCAGTCGTTTCGGTTTAAGATCTCCGCCCCAGATGGTAAAGATCGCCAAAATGACAAATATGTAAAACAATTGACTGAACAGTTGGCGCAGGTTAGGTTAGAGCGAAGCGGATTGGAGCTCACGTCTTAGCCTTTTTTAAAACCACCCAGAAATAGGAGCCCATATTGCCAGTTCCTGTGCCTCGTCGATTTATTATCATCAGCCTAAGGCACTTAACAGCTGGACATAAGCTTTTTCAATCGTGTCCTAACCTTACATAGCCCAACGCTTGCCAATTCACTTAACACCCCACTAAAGAACACGACTTCCCCAAATGCCATTGGTTCTACATCAAATATACCTTAACGCATTTCCTTATTTCGTTGAGTATTTAGATCTTCTTCTTTATATATATACATTTTCAAACCAGTACTTAGCAACCAGAACAGCTTTGTCTTTTGCCCCATTCAAGTTTTGTGGGGTGCAATTAGTTGTCATAACGGGTCACAGGAGAAGTATGAATCTGTGTGCCTACGTGAAATGGGTACAGTTGTATCTAACCTAAGAGTTCTACCTCATTGCGTGCTCATATGTATGCAGTTGTGATTTCAGCCATAGGTACATGGGTGACGTCACCAGTGAGACGGGCTGCCTAACCTTGGCCTAGAGCCATTTAGTCACATGTGATCGTACCACGTTTGTCTACAGGAGGTTTATGTTTGTCTGTTGGTGTGTCGATTGTTTAATGTGTATCTACCTTAGTGTATTCTTTAGTGATGTCATTTGTTTGATTTTCTGAAATGAGTTGGGTTTTGTTGATTGTACTGCTTTATAACTATTGTATGTAAGAATATTCTGTGTATCTTTGAAATGTTTGTAAAATCGGTTTCTATAACTATTGTTTCGCTTTTCTTCCATTGTTTTAGATGTTTTATTTTTCTTTTATTGTTTTGCGTTAATGTTTTCAATCGTTAGTTCTTTTTCATTGAGCCACATGTTATTTTATTTCTTTTTAACATTTATTCTTTAAATGCTTTGCTTGTGTCATCATCTACTGCCTTCTTTTTCGCATTATCTCCGTACATTTTTATTACAGATCTAGCTCAAAGATACCATGTCCTGTTCAGTCCCGAAGAGTTGGCAGCAGTACATCAAACGGATGTCCCACGTCTACGCGACGTGTGCAGAATTCTCCGCCATTCTATAACTCGTGAGAATGACTCGCGATACTATTTCACCTATATTTATTAGCAGTTCCAGAAATATCTGGAAGTAGCGTCGTGGTTGTAATTAGCTAGTTATCGATAACTGTCTATCCATTGGTTTGATGTTCTATTATAATTTTCGGTGTTTCAAGGCTAAGTTTGGGTGCTAGTGAATTATTTGTGTCATCATCTGGTTAGCCTTTTTGTCTTGCTTTGTGTTCGGTTTTAGTCGAACCAGATATAGCAGCCAGTATTTTACATGGAGCGATTGTCTATCTACCCTCCACAACCTAGTTACTGGGTCATATGGTAACCATTGGAAAGACTGGTGAATTTTTAGTATGGAGATTGAAATGAACAATGGGCTGCAAAAAACGATGGTAAGTACAGAAATAAAATCGTGTGAAGCGAGAACCAACACACAACACATATATATACATATATTTTTGCAATAACTTTTCTCCTGATTGATATTAATTAAAATTTTCTTTAAGGATTCATCTAATAAAGTGTTTTTGTTTGTCACAGTAACGATAAACCAAGTCACCTTTGCATTAATAAAGAAATTTGCCATTTTCCTAATAAAGGGATTTTTGACATTTGAACCACTAACATTAAAGTTCGAAAAAAAGACTGAAATAACAGTTTTCTTTAAAATTTTATTGGGTAACTTAAACAATTAATAATCCGTGTTTCTACCGCGAACACTAACAACACAAGAACATCGGTTTGGCATACTCAAAATGAGTTCATCCAAATCACGCTGTGGAATGGCCGCCCATGTTCGTTGCAACAACAAAAAAAGGTCTTCTTGCGACTGGATACCCTCCATATTCGGCAGAGCTCTTCTCTGTAGCATATCCCATGCATGCTCAATCGGGTTCAAGTCTGGCGACTGAGCAGGCCAGGGCAGGACATTGATGTTAGCTGCGGCGAGAGTCTGTCTTACAACTCTTGCGGTGTGCGGTCGTGCATTATCATGCATTAACTGAAATATGGGACCGATTTGCACTTGTAGAGGAACGATGACGTCTGATACAATTGTCTCAGCATAAATTTGAGCGTTGAGGTTGCCTCTGATCCAAATCAACTCAGTTCTTCCGCCGATCCAAATACCCGCCCATACCATGATGGTTCCACCACTATAAGGATGGACATCCTGGCAGGATTTTAATCGCTGTTGGCGTCCAGGGGTTCTCCAGTGTCGTATACGTCTTGTATCCGGTCTCATACCAAAACGAGACTCATCAGAAAAGCACACGAAACGCCATTGTTCTTCTGCCCAATTTCTGTGTTCAAGAGCCCATTGATATCGAATCCTACGATTGTGCATTGCTATAGGTGGTACCCGTAGCGGTCTTCGGGAATGTAGGTTCACTTCATGCAAGCGGTTTCTGACTGTTTGGTCGCTAATTAAGTTCCCTGAAGAGTGATGAAGCCTCACGGCTAACATCATGGCGGTTATTGTTGGAGCTCTTCGAGTTAAGATTTGAATGTATCGGTCTTGTCTCCGTGTGGTGCAGCGATACCGTCCTCCATGGCGCTCAGCCACGGTACCAGTGCTTCGGTAACGTGTCCAAAGTCGACTGATAACACTCTGACTTGTATTCAGAGCTAAAGCTACAGTACGTTGCCGGGAACCAGCTTCTATCATTCCCACGGCTCTGAGCATTTCTTCCCTGCTTAAATGACGTCGCCGCTCCATAATAACGTTGGTTTTAATCAGTAGTAGGGAAACAGTAGCACTAATAATGTCTTCAATGCGTTGTATGTTTTTATAGGGAAAATATTGACAGCTTATTTTCATCTTTTACTCGAATTTGATTGAGAGTTCCTGATTCAAATTATGAAATGCACCAAAAAGGATCCATATAAATTTATAAAATCATAAATTTATTACAAAGCCACATCTCAATCTCAAGAAATCCGCATAAAAATGCTTGATCCCTAGACACTTTTGATGTGTGTAGTTTATTTTCAAAAATTTTAACATTGTCACTAAAGGTATTCATGCAGTTTTGCAAGTGTGGGTACCTTGCATGAAATCATTGCCGTGCCATCGACCAGTGAAGGGAAGCAAGGTATGGCAGAGTATCTACTTCTGAAGTGAAAGACTCAACGACAAATTACCCCCATAGCCAATCTAAAAGAGAATTCTATCATAGAATTAGGAGATCAGCAAGACATTACAACTCGAATATTTCAGTGCCGAGTTCCCCTGACATTGACACAAAGTTACAGAAATAAAACAAATTAACATATTCACACAAAAGTGTTAATGAACACGGCTTTTAATGATGATTCATATTCTACGCATACGCCTATTTACATTATAAATAGATAATTGTAATGGTTGTTCAAGAAAGGAAGTACTTAAATATGGATTAGGCAACAATTAACATTTATACGAGTGTGAAAATATTTAAATGGTTCAAATCAAATTCTCCTTATTTGATGTTTCTTTGAATGTATGGATGGGTTTTACTGTATTAGAATAATAAATTAAAACGCGGATGGGTAGTATGAGAGATGATGTGACTTGGGAGGATGTGATCCCTAAAATACAGGTAGAATATTGGAGGAAGCCGCGTGCGCAGAAGGAACTATACCCAAAATTCTTTTTCTTCAACGTAGTCCTTGACTTTGTAATATGTTTTATCATTAATAAGGACACGTTTTTAAACTCTCCATCATCGTTCAGTTCTGTATCTGACTTTGGCAACTTATTATAAAAGCGTATAGTATTTATTGGAAATGACTTGCTACTTTTTGTTAATTTGGGAATTCTAATGTTGTGTTTCATGCGGGTTATTATGGAAATCGTATCTAATTTTGGAAAACCCACCATTGAAATTGAATAACTCCTTTTGACAGTCAGGTTAAAAAGGAGTACTAAAAAATATTTGGAGCAAAATGGAGATGATTATAGAATAAGTTAAAGCACCAGAGAAACCAACGAAATAATTATAAAAAAATGCATTTTGTTGTCAGTGTCAGGGGGTCTGTCAGGTTTTTATTGACTACCCGTCAGGGCATGTGTGGTTGCATGTTGATTAAAATAAGACTAGAGTTCGTAACAAATATTAATTAATTCGTTTAAACTTAGAGGTTTTTATATGATATATAATCTGTAACTCACGTGATACGGCCGCGAATCATATTGTATTCAAATTCAACCTGACCTGGCGCTTCTATCAAAACGAGATATTCGACGGAATTAAGAGAGACGGAATTACGTGCCTACTTCGATGGGCTGTGAAATATTTGACAAAACCATCTTGCTATTATTTTATGCAAAAGAAATAAAATGATTCAAACCAATGTAACCTCCTTTTATCATTCTTCATCAGTAGTACAATGAGGAAAACGGAGCAACTGTGGTGTAACGTACCTATTATGCATAGCCTATTGACCCGACACGTTACTGTGGCGATGTTTGACGTGTAGGAGAACCCAGGAAGAAGTGTTAGTATCACACATTAAGTCATACCGTTATTATACGTGAGGGTAAAACAGAAACTAGTCGAGGCTGTGGTGAGCGCTCTGTTCCCATCGCGAGGGGAGCATTCTCCTCCGCCCGTAGTCCCCCGCTTGTGGTGTCGGAAGCGGACCACGAGGACGATGACGTTTAGGATGTGACTGGGGTAGACCTCAGAGTGGCGGTAGGCATAAAGCCAAAATACCGCCCCGGGACCCGATGGCTTGCACGGCAAAGCCTGGGTTCTGGCTTTGGACGCTTGCGGGCCCCGATTACTAGGGCTCCTAAGCGCATGATTGGAGAGGGGCCAGTTCCCACTTCGTTGGAAGACGGGGATGCTGGTCTTCATACAGAAGCCGGGGCGCCCCGCGGACTCTTCGTCTGCATTCCAGCCCATCGTGTTGCTCGACGAGGTGGGCAAGATTTTGTGGATTCCTTCTGACTAAGGGGAACCCTGAATAATAGTTGTTAGAGCTTTTCGCTAGGAAGCAAATGATTCAGAAAATTTTAATGCAGAAGGCAGAGTGTATGTACACATACTACATACAGTGTCAACCATGCTTAATTTTCGACATCCATAAATGCATGCATGATAAAATCAACACAGCCAACTTTACACACAAAACAAGCCAAAGAAAGTGCATAGAAATTGTTTAGCATATTGATACCATGTCCCTGTAATATACATTAGAACATTAGTCATCGCCGTATGGTTGGTGCCTAGAATATGTAATGGCTGACATTGCAATGTGCAAGTGGGTACATCCTGTCCTACTTTCTAACTATAGTCGGGAATAGTTGCTTAGAGGGCACTATTACTAGGCTAGACGTTTTTATCAATAGTTGTTTTTTAAAGACGGCTTAATGGTGGGACCCTTTTTTTAGGGATGAATAATCATCAATTAACTTCGCCCTCTGGGCGGAGTGGGAGAAGTGTCAGACTTTTACTGACCAAAACCCAACCATGTTCTTTCTTTTGCTCTTTATGTTCTGGGGCCGAGGTATCTCTTTCGAACGGACAGACGGTGAGCTACAGTGGTTCTGGTTTCGATTCCCAAGTAGAGCATTGTATTCATATATTGTGTTTTTTCATCAGGAATTTCTCAACAGCTGCCATGGAGTCTGTATCTAAGCCCATTTGATGGCAATAGGCACGCGTCCTAGTACATCAGATTTAAAGATACTTCTGCTTAATCCTCCGCGAATCGCAGGCGTGTTGTTATATGTTCTATATTCTCCATATTTTTATATGCTTTGTCCCTGTACCATTAATTTATGTGGTACCTATAATTATTGTATTTTCTGATGATTATTTGACAATTTATAATTATATGTTGCGTGTTTTTGGTGAAACGAAACGCCAACTCAAAACGCATCGTTTGATATAATGTAGTGATGTCTAAAGCCCCGTTCCAATAAACAAAAACGAGTCGTTTCTGTTTATTGGAACGGGGCTTTAGTCCATATGCCTAAGAAACTCTTTTTATTTATTTATTTTATTATTTATGTACACACAGTAAACCAGACAGGATAAAAAACATATAAAAGTTGAGTACAAAAGTACTGCTTATTTACACTTTGTCAGAGTTTAATTTCATTTTTTGAGAATCGTTGTTTCTGTTAGCTGAAATTAACTTTTCCTGGCTTATTAGAACAGTTTTTCATTACATGCATATACCCTATTATATTTAATGCTTGTGTGGCACACCTTTTATTTTATGTCCGTAAAGTCCATCCAAGGGCTATACAACATTATTTTTAGTATATGCGACACCTGAATATAGTTTGTTCAGAATAAGTAACTGAATCGATTCCAATCATTTTAACACCATGTTATATTTTTTCCTAAAAATATTTAAAAAAGTTTATAATATAGACACCATGCGACACTATGTACCTACCTATTCGCAAGCGCTACCCTACACTTGACCATTACGACATTTCAAAGCCTGCCAGACAGTGTGATGGAAAATGTATCACCAGTTAATTACCTACAATACAAACTGAGACATTATTATTATCAATGAAAGCAAGGCGCGCGGCGCGGGGACGCCGCCGACGCCGACGCGACGCCGCACGCCGCCGTTGGTGACAGTGTATTTGTACGGATATCCAGGTAACATAACAAGCTTATAACTTTGTGGTTTTTCATGATACAGTTTTGAAATTTTGTATATAGATTCTTTATATAAAAATACTGGACAGGTGTTTCGGCTTTCGCATAAACTAAAAATAATGTTGTATTAGTGAAGGTTATCATCGAAAGCCCGCCATTGTAACCATAGAACAAGAATTGATACAAGTGTCTAATATTACCCAAAACTATGTAGTTAACATAAAGAAAGAAAGTATACAAAAAAAAACATTCAGTTAAACAAAAACAGGACATAATTATTGTATGTCTCACGACTGCGCCAAATAGGCCCAGTTCAGCAAACTGCCGAGCAGCTTGTGTCCGACGCTGGTTTTTAACTGGACCTGGATTGTTGCTAATGAGCCCCAAACTAAACAGCCTGAACTATAGAGCAGAGTGCATACAATAATGGATGGACCTAGAAAGTACATCCTGTCCCACTTAGTAAATCGTGGTACATTTAACGCTATGAGAGCGGCGCCTGCGCTGAGAACGATCGTAAAATGTTTATGACCTGAACTGGGTTCACCTAGGTATGCTATATAGTTTGTGTGACTAAGTTGCGATGGTCAGTTTCTACTGTCGAAGATGCATTATGCGGATGTTCGTTGGTTGGAAAATATGATAGTACATGACTATTGTAGACTGCCTCTTTATTGTAGCGGTCGCAAGCGGCTGCTATGAATGAAGTACTTTGTTTTTGAGGTATTTTGTTTTAGCGTAAATGATAAATGAAGTTTATTTCGCAAGTAAGTTTTTACAAACACTTACCTATACACGACTTTTTTAAAAAAAAACTAGATGAGTCCGGTGTTTCGTACCCGACTAGTCTGAGAAGCAACAGCCGAAACAAACTGAGGTCATTCAGGTCATAATCTCTTTAAAGGTCCAGACAAAAATCTTGGTCAACTTACATGAAGACTATGCAGATTAGTGTCTGCAATGGTCTTTTTAAGAAAGCACCACGCAGATTGAGTGGACCTGTCCAGTCAGTGAAAGCATTCGTCAGTTATCGTGTAGCTCGACTCGACGTATGGGAAATTATCAAATAACTGCCCAGGAGTGTCAGACTTGTACTGACTAAAACCCACCCATGTTCCTTCTATTGCCCTTTATGTTCCGTGCCCGCGGTATCTCTTTTAAACAACCCGCAACCCCGGCAATGTCATGGGACTTAAGCATAATTGGCGAAATGCGGGGTTACTATCAGGTACACCACTATTTAACCCTTTGAGGATTACCGGTGTGATGTTATCCTATGTGACATAAACGGCCATATCTTTTGACTCCGTAAACTTGGAAGGTTTAGTTTTTGACAGTTCTAGGGGACCACAGATTTTAATTTATGGTTTGAATTGCAACTCGATACCTCCACGCGGTCTCGAAATAAAGGGTCTTGGCAGACAGACAGGCAATCGGACAACTAAATGATCGAGAGGGTTCCGTTTTTCCTTTTAAGCTATTGAACCCTAAAAACACAACCTGACATACTATTCTAAACAAGCTAAATGAACTAGAACATCATTACCAACAAAACAAAACTAACTCCACAGATAAATAATCGAAAGTAATCAATATCTAAGCGAACTGAAATAACATTCACATTCAATATTTGATTAAAACAAGTTATTATACTGGAAAATGGTCGGTATCCGGGAAGTTCGCAGTTTTCTGCTCGCCCGGAAGAGAAAGCCGGCAGCCGGACCGGAAGTGGCCCGGGACGGTAATGGCAGATGCCGGGAATACTTGCGAGATCATAAACCTGTAGTTTATAGGCATTGGCTAATGGTCATTGGCTAAATTTATTAGCTAATATAATTTGTATTAGAACTTGTTTGGAAATGTTGCGAAAAATAATACTTTTTAAGACATTTTTGTGCAATGACGTGTTTTGTTGCTTGTTTATAAACTAAAACTGAGTTTTTGGTGACTTTTTATAGGTATATTGATTGTATCAAAATGATTAATAAGATCATTAAGGGCAATGACTCTATCTGGTAGATTTTATTAGCAAATGATGACTTAGCATTTTTCTTCCATTTGTAGGTACCTACTTTGACCGTAAATAAGTCGATCAATAACGAAAAGAAAAACGACAAATTGTAGGCCACTTTTTCATCTGCATAGTGCACGGTGGTCAAAAAATATCACTCGGTTTCGTTCTACACGAATAAAAAATATCTAAGTCTAACTGGATAGTTAAGACACAAAACCGCCAAAACTGGAGAGTATTTAGAAGAGACGAACACTCAACATTGTGATGGTGATGGCCAAAGACTGATAAGGTGAAGAAAAGAAGAGGAGATCTACTTCCGAGGATGCGATTTGTTTGAAAGAGATACTGCGGCCTCGGAACATAAAGGGCAAAAGAAGGAACATGGCTGGGTTTTAGTTAGTAAAAGTCTGACACTCCCCCCCGCTGCGCCTCAGCGGGGGCAGTCAATTGATTATTTCTCATAAAATATCAAGCCAAACATTTAGTAGACAAAATATAAACAGACAGAATTCGCATTTATACATTAAATACTAGCTGGCGCCCGCAGCTTCGCCCGCGTGATATCGAAAAAAAGTTTCCTATGTATTATTCCAGACTATAATCTACCTCTGTGCCAAATTTCATCAAGATTTGTTCAGCCGTTTTGACGTGGAAGAGTAACAAACAAACATCCATACATCCATCCATCCTCACAAACATTCGCTTTTATAATATTATATGAGTATTAATAAGTAAATATATGTACCGATAGATTCAATATACTCATTTAACGTCTTGTATTACACGACTAACCAGTCGGAAGGCAGTTAACGTCAATCAGGAAAGCAGGCAGTAACTCTCAACTTGTTGCTCCTTTCACTGTGCTGTTGCTACTATAGGTTGACCGCTTACGGTGAAAGCGTTAAGGTAGACCGCGAAGTTTAGGTTATTCGACGTTTTTTTTTGCATTTTTCAGGTCAGTATATATGTATATTGATTAAAATATACATTGTGACCGTTTAAAATATGAGTTTACTGAATTTTAGTCATATGAATCATCAATACTTCGTACGTTCTTATGTTCCGTTATGTGAGTTTTTCATTTACAGGTAATCATTATAACTCTTAGCCGCGCCATTACGATCGCAATGCTTGACGACACGGTTGGCGCAGTGGCTGAGCGATCGACTGCTGCGCTGCGTGTCGTGAGTTCGATCCCCGCACGGAACAAATATTTGTATGGCCTACAAATAGTTGTTTCGGGTATGGCTGTTTGTGTATGTGAGTTTAAATGTTTGTAAACGCACCCACGATACAGGAGAAATTCCTAGTGTGGGGCACGGTTTTAAAAAAGAGAATATTTATTTTTTAATCAACATACAACCTTGCACGGTTCTGATTTTGAATTTCACGGCTTATTCTGTCGTTTCCACCTTAACTAAGACCGTGGCTGAAATAACCCCTCCCGCACAGCGCAGCTACCTAAGACGCGTTCTCTTTTAAGTGGTCGACCTATAGCAGTTAACACGATTTAGTTACTGTTCAATCTAATTATAGTTATGTTGTGTATTAATTGTTATTGTCTAGGTTTGTTACAGTAAAAGCGATTTGTTTTACTGATTTGAAGTTAAAGTAAGTTGATAAAACATCTCTTCTCTTGCCTCGTTTGTTTTGTAATCGCGATCGCGACTGCTAAGCATAAGGCCCTAGGTTCGATTCCCGATTAGGGCACATTGTTTTTGGGTTTTTCAGGAATTCCTCAGTTGCAGCCACAGTGTCTGGATTACTGGACGGTTGATGTCAATAGGCTCGTCGTTCTATTACATAGAACTTAACGTAACTGGCGTAATGTGTTAAGGATCTACAAATGACAGCCAGGACCAACGGCTTAACTCAGTATGCAATGGGTAATCAGTCATCCATAGCGGACCAACAGATCGCGGGTTAACAGAGGCGAAATCTTTCTTTCTCATTCTTTTTTTAAAATAACGTTGCCCCACACTAGGACAAACAGCCAGAGCCGGAACAACTATCTTTAGTCCATTCAAATATCTGTTCCCTGCGGGGATCGAACCCGCGACACGCAGCGCAGCAGTAGATCGCTCAGCCACTGCGCCAACCGTGTCGACTGCTGCTCTGCGTGTCGCGGGTTCGATCCCCGCAGGGAACAAACGCGTGAAATGAGACATCTACGTACATATAAAACTGTGTCCAAACACTGCAAAGCAATTTCCCTCGAAAACCTATACTTACTTTTCTAAACAAACAACAGCTTTCCAATATTAAATAATATTAGTACAACGACACTAAACGTAGGAAGTATTTATTACAGAGTCGGAACAAGGAAACTGTGATCAACCGGGCACCGAACCCAACGCGGTTCCCCTTTCACTCGTTGAACTGTAGTAGCACTTAGGCATCTGTCCCACCGCTGACGAGGAAGCGCATAGCTACATGCATGAACATCACGCCTTTTTTTATTTTTTGGGGTAGGAAATCATCAAATAACTTTGGGGAGTGTTAGGCCTGAAACTGCGTTAAGCGGGCTCCCGCGCGGTTTCATACAAAAGTGCACCGTCGCGGGGACACGCACGGGTCCCTCGAGCGGTAACACGCGCGGGCTTGTTCAGTCAATAACGCTTGATAAAAAGCTTGTGAAAATGACTTTCGACAGAGAAAGAGTAATTGTGGATCTGTTTTGTTGTTCTGTCATATGGGGTCAAGCGAATGAACTCTTAAGGTACCTGTGACAGGGTCCTTCACGTACCAACAAAGACTACGCGCGCAGACACGCGACGGTTGCCCGTCGCGGGCGCCCGCTTAACGCAGTTTCAGGCCTTAGACTTTTACTGTCTAAATCCACAAATTATAATCCTGGCAGGCGATGGCCCTAGCCGGGCCCTCTGCTAATGAGATAAATAATAGCATTTATCTTATTAGCAGAGGGGCATGCTAACCATAGCACCATAGCACAGGCTAACCTATTAAGTTAAGGTACAATTATACCTACATAGAGCTTTGTCTTCGAGATCAATAAATGTGGTTGTTATCTACTATTTATCCACGAGCTCCTTTCGAAACAGCAATATGCTTTCAGTTGCTAGTTTTAGTTGGTTCCCGCTAATCGCTGGCAGTAGGACTGGTGCCTTACCTAGGTAGCTAGTTAGTTTGATGGAGTAGGCAGAATTATAGGCTAGGAGTGGCGTGATAGCGTTTTGTTTCTATAATCATTGAATGATGTGAAAAAGTTCGTGGCTAAATAATGGCAAGCTGCGAGGCCGATCTTTAGGTTAAGCTGCGCTGGCCTAGGTTGGTCTGTGGATGGGTGAACACCCGTTTCATACCGAATTTCCTCCGTGTCTCGGAAAGTAGGTTAATCTATTGGTCCCGGCTGTCATTTGTAGATCTTTGACAGTCGCCAGTGTCCCGAAAGTGACTGACAAACAGTTTTACCAAGGGGTCTCTTATAACCCAGTACTGACTGGGTTGTAGAGGTCAGATAGGCAGTCGCCACAAGTAAAATACTTTTATTGAACTGCATTCGGTAAGACTGGAAGCCGACCCCAAAATAGTTGGGAAAAGGCTAGGAAGGCAGTAATTGAATGAAGTGAATATTGATTGTCATTTGTTAGATCGATGAGCTGGTTCTAGATTTGAACAGGTCAGTTTGTGATTCTTCTAAGATTGCTTCTCTACGGTGAGAAGTTCCCTCGCTGTTCTCCTCGTCGCTATTAATATGGTGAAAGAAAAGTGTTAAAGCGGGGTTATACCAATTTTGAACCTCTGGGAATCCACAAGTAGTTATAACAAAGATAAAAAAATTTGAATGAGTAACATTTTTTTTATAAAAATAAAACTGCTATTTCGGGGCCCCGAAGTCGACATACATACGTCCAATCGACCAATGAACGCTGAGAAAAAACGTCGCGGTAAAGGATAATAATGAAAAAGCCTTCTGTGAATTCTGTCATAAATTTACATTTGCCATTAATGTGTAATTTCCTTGACTCTTATTAAATCATTTTATTTTATAAACACCAATTACTAAATAAGTACTTAATATGTTATCAAAAATATCGTGAGGAAGTTGGCATCTTCCAGAAACGAAGAGCACGCTGGAACCTCCTGAAAGATTATGACCCCAATCCTTTTAACATAATGGAGGGGTACGTCCCAACAGTGGGAAATCGTATGTTTAAAGAAATTCATAATCTGGGGTTGCTCGTTGTTCGAAAGAGATACCGCGGCCTCGGAGCATAAAGGGCAATAGAAGGAACATGGTTGGGTTTAAATCAGTAAAGTCTGACATTCCCGAAGTTATTTGGTGATTTCCCATACGTAAAAAAAAGGAAATACTACGTGAATCAATAAACATTACGATACATGATTTTGCTAGGAAGAGATTCTCATCCCACAGTAGCAACAATACAAGCTAACACTAATGAAAACGTCAAACAACACAGCAAATTCAAAGAAAACATCCAAAATTGACACTAGTGAGACAATGACCCACACAGCACTTGACCCCATTCATCATCTGCCTAGCCTTTTCCCAACTATGTTGGGGTCGGCTTCCAGTCTAACCGGATGCAGCTGAATATCAGTATTTTACATGGAGCGACTGCCTATCTGACCTCCACAACCCAGTTAGTACTGGGTAATACGATACCCCTTGGTAAGACTGGTTGTCAGACTTTCGGGACACTGACTACCTGTAACGACTGTCAAAGATCTACAAATGACAGCCGGGACCAACGGCTTAACGTGCTTTCCGAGGCACGGAGGAAACTCGGTACGTAACGGGTGGTCACCCATCCACAGACCAACCTAGGCAAGCGCGGCTTAACCTAAAGATCGACCCGAGCGGCTACTATTATTTAGCCACGAGCACACAGCACTTGACCCCATTGCTAGACTAAAAACATCTTTATTCTTTTGTTAACATAGCACTTATTGCAACCACAAAATAGAAACATACAGAAGGTTTGATGCACACAGTGATTGAAAATGCACGCACACATAGACACTCGCGACTGTCATTTGTTTGAGATCTCTGTACCTTCGTATAAAACCACGGTCAAAGGTTTTATCAACCAACAACTGCCTAATTTTATCCCAACTCTGTGAAGGTTGACTAAGAAACTATAAAATAACTGTGTGAAGGATAATATGACAAGAAAAGAGGTGTCGTGTGATGACAATTAATAGAGAAGAATGGAAGAAGACATACGGGCGCCCACCCCAAATAAATTCGGTTAAGGGCAGGAAAATGATGATGACGATTTGGGAGCAGCTTAAAGTTTAAAATAGAACGTGCTTATCCTATACTCCAAAATCCAGTTACAGGCTAATATTTTACACGCTTTAGATAAGACTTGTTATCAAACTTTAGAGCTTCTGTCTATCAAATATTCAGCGGCCTAATGACGTGCTCTTAAAGGCATGAAGGAGTCTCGGTATCAAAAAATGGTCACCTGTCCACAGAGTGACCGAAATTAACTTTGATAGATTAAACCCGAGAACAAGAGCTTCAATCGAGCAAGACTTCTGTCCCAAACTGTTTTGTGTTCCCTAACAAACGAATGCGGAAAATCACGCATTTGCTAATTTGCATTTAAAAAGATACGAATTAGCGCTTTATGAATCAGTTTGAGAAGAAATACTGTAAGTGTGCCGGACGACCTGACGATATATTTGAAGGAGTTATTCATACTTTTGTGTTTGTAAACCTTTTTGGTTCATTTGATTTTGTTTTGTTTGCTTTACCTCTTGATCATTTCTGGTTTCCTGGTAGGTCAAATGTTGTTTTTGTTTTGTTTTGTGAGCAGGGTTTTTTGATGAGCCGGTTGTTTTAGGTCATCAGATAATATTATGTAAAAATTGACATGCGATGTAATAAATGCTTTATTTATATTAGGTACTCCTTTAAAACACGAGTCCGAGTGTTGCACTGCCGGCATTATGCTCTCAATAAGGCTCATTTATCAGACTATTCTATTTTATTACTTCAAAAGAGTATCAAGCTTCTATCACTCATTAACTGGGATTTATTTGATTTTATGGATTGGAATACACGTTAAATTTCTTGGTTTTACAAACAAAACAAAATTAAGTACAAAAATAGTGACTGGGGAAACTAAGGTCGAGAGTCCTATTTTTTGGTACTACTTTGTAGACTATGAGCTACAGTACACGATTACGGTGTGAAATCTATTATTATAAATAATTTTGAGGCGTTAGTCCGATATGTTGACTACGTCTACACAATGATATAGAGGGTTAAATATGTTTTTATAAACGTTTCTTCTTTCTTACACCCGTCTCTTGCTAGAGCGAGCCCGTGTTGCTGAGCCAGTAACTTCAAACCAGTCCCCAAATATTATCACTCAGATCCAGCCTGTCCCTTTGCTGTCGTCCCCAACCGACGCCCTAAACCGAGTCTCGTACCCCACAGGGGGTGCCCTTAGCCGGCAGTCGCTTAGTTTGGAAGTTTTTTGCCCTGGCTGGAGGTCTTTATGTCAAGGCATCTACAGGAATTGCCCGGTTAAGTAGACGACAACCTCCTAGGTGGAACTGCGAGATGCCATTCATAAAAAAAAACTTCTTTCTTACACGGATGACACTGTTGGTTAGACTGCATGATTCCCTAGTGACCAGGTGTGTATTTGCTCCTATCACCAAATCTTGAAATTGTTGGTTAAGATGGTTTCTCCAACCAATGACGGCACGGTTGGCGCAGTGGCTGAGCGATTGATTGCTGCGCTGCGTGTCGTGGGTTCGATTCCCGCACTGAACTAATATTTGTATGGCCTACAGATAGTTGTTCCGGGTCTGGCTGTTTGTGTATGTGAATTTAAAAGTTTGTAAACGCACCTACGATACAGGAGAAATTCCTAGTGAGGGGCAAAGTTAAAAAAAAATGAACATAAAGAAGTGTGAAACAAGAAGTGCATGATCAAGTCTTATTTCTGTACATAACATAACATCACGCAAGTAAGGGTCAAGCAGAGTTATACATAATAGTTGACCACATTTTGCTAGTTACGTTTTAAATCCCGTGAAATAGTGGCAAGCTTATTGCCATCAACGGAGCTTACATCCAGACGTAGCTACTACTGAGAAATTCCTGGAGCAAACCACCAATAACATTCTGCCCCATCTGGGAATCGAACCTAGAACCTAGCAGTCTCAGCAGTCTCGATTGTAACCACTAGACGAATCAAGTTCTGTATATGTTTTTCGTAAACATTAGAAATTGCTTCTGAGGTAACAATACTGGATGCTTCGCAGTTCAGCATAGAATGAATAGAATTGTTATATAAACTATGTATTCATTATGTTATAATAACATTTATCATTTACTTTAAAATAAATTTTCTCGTTCCTCATTCACTCGGTATAAAACATTGCCCCTAAATTCCTACATAGACACGACATAAATTCCCTTCTAACCATAATTCTGCTACTTTCATTTCATATATTAATATGTATACAGATTGTTCATCGAAGTGTGAACAATTGAACAGCATAGCTTCCTGTACGTTACGCTCGCACAATGCTCCCATTCAACAACTAATCTGGACAAAGAAAAATGTCCAAGATGTCCAAAAAATACCACAGAAGGGTTGCGATTCCTCAGGGATTACCATTTCTAGAAGTTAGCGCCGTTTCCTTTAATTTTTTTTGGATTCTACACAATTGTTGCAATCTCTGTCATAAATCTAAGTGACTTAAGAAATAAAGGTTCGACGGGTTCCATTAACAATATTAGTGACCATTTTTAAAGGATTAAGAATCCCTGCGGATTTTCTGTAAAACATGCATAGTTATTAAAGACGTAGAAATTTCGCAGACATTTGGCTTTTGCACTACCTATCAACATGATTTTAGGTTATTTTTAAAGGGAAGTAAACACATAAAATACTTAAAATTGAAATGTTGCCAAATTTTACATATTTTTTTACGTGGGTTAATCTCAAACAACAAGAAAGAAAGTGTCTCGTATTTTTTCCTTAAGTTCCTACGCATGGCCTTTGTCATTCAAAATCGGCTCCAAATGTTTGAGCCTCCATATCTTAAGTAAATAAAATGTGAAGAGGAAGCTTTTTGGTAACAAAACAAGTTATACAAAAGACGAGCAAATGTCCTACAGTGGCCGTAATGTGCGTAATCCTTTAAATAAATACTCAAAAAGGCCACTTGGATGCTTGTTCCACTTCTTAGCTTGCCACCCAAGAAAGAAAGCTAATTCTAACGTACTCACCCAATTTTGCACTACTTAATAACTTTTGTATTCAACAGGTTTAATACTCCATAAATAATGATTTTTGGGTGGCATTTTTATTGTCAATTTTGTCCAGGATAAATGTAGTTTTTGCCCAATGTGCGGCGTTTGGAGTGAAGTTGCGAAAACTACTGAATATTTTTCGGCTAATTAGCTTTATGATGATGACAATACACGCGATTTCGTTTTAATTTTCGGCGAAAACGAAAGGATATTTTAATCTTAGATCTGTTTGTGGATGAATGGGTAGCACTGCATGTTTAACTGGGACAAACGTGAATAGTTCGAGATTAAGAAGCCACGATTTTGTATCTTGTGCTGTGCCTATACGATTAGTATGATATCAGTAGGACAAGACACTTTATAATGATTACCATCGATAAAACCTAACATGTTAACCATCTTTGACTGAACTTTGAACTTTGTTTGTTTGACGGCACGGTTGGCGCAGTGGCTGAGCGATCGGCTGCTGCGCTGCGTGTCGCAGGTTCGATTCCCACACCGAACAAACATTTGGAAGGCCTACAAATAGTTGTTTCGGGTCTGGCTGTTTGTGTACGTGAGTTTAAATGTTTGTATGTGAGTTTAAATTCCTAGTGTGGGGCAACGATTTTTTTTTTATTGAACTGATTTCAGTTCAAGGTGGTGCTGATTTTGTTATGTAGGGTATACCTACACATTTGCAGATTATAATAAAGAGTCGTTTAAAAACATTATGTAGTTAAATTTTATAGCGATTATGAAGAACATTCCTGTTGTCGCAAAAAAAACAAAACAACTCCAAAAATACTCGATTAACACGCAATTTACATAACATCTCGCCTGTCGAAAAATGGCGTCGCTTAACTCAAAATCGAACAAAAAAGATGGAAGGATTCATTCGAATGATAAATAAATGATGTGTTATATCGATTCAGACATCGGTTCGAACATACGATATACACGCATCGATGGACGCGTGCGGAAGACATAACAAATGACAATACAAGGCACTTAGTGAAATATTTCATCAATCAACGTACGAAATTGAACCTTAATGAAAGTGAAATAAAGTTTAAATTAGTATTTGGTGTGTAAATCGCGGTAGGCACGCGCGAAGTCATTTCTGGTCAATCTGAGATTGGGTTAGAATGATACGGAAAGGGCTTTTGCAAAATAGATTCGGTAATATTTCGGTGATATTCGTAAAACTTTGTAGCTGCTGTGTGTTGATCTTAATTGTGTAAGTATTTTTTTAATAAAAACTTTGCCCCACTCTAGGACTTTCTCCTGTGGGTGGGTTTACAAACATTTAAACACATACACAATCAGCCAGACCCGGAACAACTATATGTAGGCCATAAAAATATTTGTTCCGTGCGGGGATTGAACCCGCAACACGAAGCGCAGCAGTCGATCGCTCAGCCACTGCGCCAACCGTGTCGTCAAAGTCTCAATAGTGTAAACTAATTTCAGGGGTGGAGCAAGACAACCCCGACACAAGTGTTAATAACCACTTACTGGGCCTGTTTCATTCACATTTGTTATGTAAACGTAAGAGACTAAATAAACAGGTTTCTTTTTGCTGTGAAGATTACAGATCTGCGTCTGTGTAACAAAGTTTATAATGCCTTGGTCTATTTAAGTCAAGAGTTAACAGACTTTTATGTGTTCGTTCGTCCCATCGTGAAACTCATCTCAGTCCTTAGACGAGATTGAGTCCATTTATTTGAAAATAGGGTCACTTTTGACCTCATTTTTTTTTAAATACATCGGTATCTCGAAAAACAGACAACATTAAACCAATGTGTGCTTATTTGTTATTTGTGTTTTTTTTTACTTTTGTCTGAAGAATTTTGTTAGCTACGTACTACTGTTATTGATAATTGTTTACAGGATTTTCAAAAAAAAAAAACTTTGGCTCATTGACGATAATTTTAGCCAGTAATATAACTCCTTTTAATAACGTAAGTATTTATGATGAAGAGCGTTAATTACATTATACGGAAATATAAGTTTACCTAACTTGTTATTTAAATTAAGTTTTAAAATATACTATCTTGTGATTGTATGTTGCCACTATAAATTATTAATGTTATATTGTTGATTTTTGTGGATTTGAAAATGTAAAATTAAAATACCGACATCATAGTATAAAAAAAGGTTTTTTTCTTATATTTAATTCATTTTACATTCATTTTTTATAAACATGCAATAAAAGGCTTCTATGGGTCTATGCCACCCGAAATAAAGTTTATTCATTCATTAATAACAAAAGAAAGTCAGTATCAGTTTCTTCTAAATCAAGTCATGATTGTTATGCCATCAAAAAGTATTAAATTGTAAAATAAATATCACATATACAATTCTTATCACTAGTGTGATACACATAGTTCTACAATCTTCTTTATAAATTTAAATCCCCTAGATCTTGTAGCATAAAAATTTTGCACAAGAGATTTTTAAACACCAACAAAAGAAGACGTTGGAAAACGTTGCCCGTGAAAGGTAGTAATTTTCTTTGTTTTTATTTATTTATTTAGTCCTCACTTATAACTATAACTCAGTGCAATATTGAAGCAACCTATACTTATCTAAATAATAAAAACTTATTCTCTAAAACTTATTCCATATAATTAACATTTCTTTTCATAAAAATGTCCTTCAAATTTTATCATAATTCACAGAAAACTTCTTCTTTGTTTCATAATAAAAACAAACAAAACCCTTTCCGTACTATCCTACCCGAACCATAGACATTGGTCGACCAACACATGGGTGATCCATCATCGCATGCAATTGTGTTCATTTTTGTCCGCTGCGACTTTTTTCAGCGATATACCGGTGGTCAATGAGCACCTTGCTTTCGGATATTTTGCGACATATCCGCAGTTTTTGTACAGTAGGGATGAGACTTACATATAAGGGGTTATTTTGTCGATGATTTATGTGGTAAGTTAAACACTTAGATTTAATAAAGCAGACTAAAAGTTAATAATATTGTATTCTTCAGCGTGTGGTTAGTTCATCAAAAAATCGTCCTTAATGCTGTGAGTTGGTAATGTAAGAGACTGGCCGCGTTGCCACGTTGTATGGTAACGGTTAGCCTCTGGACAAAGAAAAGCCAGCCCTAGGGTTAAACGTTTTGCAATAACTTTAAAAAGGCTGTGAGCACAAGGTCCCAGAGTTTCAACCCCAAACGACTCAAAAATATAGTTACCAATAAGGTTACTATATATAGGTTCGCCGCTTGGGTGCTTAGGCTCACTGCAGCCACAGCAGAAGCACCAGGTTCAGCAGCATTGGAGCTAGGAAGATGAGATGGCGCAAGAGTATCGACACATGTTGCGTCCCACACCAGAAGCCTGCACACCTTCGAATTTTAATCTAAATAATCACTCAGTTAGACAATCATACACAACTTTTACTTAAGGACAAACGCAAAAACCGCAAATGTACTAGACAACTGATATTTCTGCGATTTCAAAGATTTTTTTTTGCGTTGCCCCACACTAGAAATTTCTTCTGTATCGTGGGTGCGTTTACAAACATTTAAACGCACATACACAAACAGCCAGACCCGGAACAACCATCTGTAGGTATTTTTATCTGTAGGCCATACAAATATTTGTTCCATGCGGGGATCGAACTCACGACACGCAGCGCAGCAGACAGTTACTCAGTTTTGAGTTGTGAGTCTCGAAAGCTCAGCCACTGCGCCAACCGTGTTGTCCCTTTGTTGGACCTTTTGTAAAAGATTTTAAAAGTGATGAGCACACTCACTTGTTTAAAAAACCATCACTCGATAGTAAGCCTATAGAAATATAATAACCGGCCAAGTGCTAGTAGGATTCGCCAACCGCGGGTTCCGTACAAACTTGCGACATAAACGGCCATATCTTTTGACTGCGTAGTCTTAGAGGCTTACTTTTTTTCCAGCTCCGAGAGACCACAGACTTGAGATAGTGACAGACAGGCAAATAGAAAGACGGTAAACAAAGTGATTCTATAAGGGTTTCATTGGCATCCGATCTATCTAGATTCAGCTGAATATCAGTATTTTACATGAGGCGACTGCCTATCTGACTTCCACAACGCACTGAGTAATGGGTTATACAATAGCCCTCGGTAAGACTGGTAATCTGACTTTCAGTTCTCTAATCACACGTAACAACAATCAAAGTTCTACAAATGACAGCCGCGACCAATGGTTTAATATGTTTCCTAACTATCGATATTTAACCTACGCACCTCCTTAACCCTTTACAAGCGACTCAAGCCCACTTATTCATAATGTTCACCAAAAAAACATGTTCACGCGGCCTCCCAATCTATTGTAGAGAATGTATTACAAGATTATAATCCTTATTTTTTTCTGAAGTGGACAATATGGTCGACTTGACCACAATGCGGCGATTGAGGGTTGAAGGATCGATGAGGTAGGTTCCGTGTGTATGGCTGCTCGAAAGTACTAGATGTGCTTACACAACATAAGCTTGGTGCCAAAAAAATAAGATCTTCAGAGTTAACAGACAAAGGTGAATTTGGTATAATCATTAAGCTTATAAAGTTCTAAGTTTAGTGATAATAAATAGCAGAAAGATGTCGTCGGCCGTCCTTCTGGAATAATTTGTTTATTGTCTTTGCAAAAACAATTAAAAATGCCAATCCCAAGAAAAATATGGCCAAAATAGCGCTAAATTCGCTGAAAAACGTTCAAATCTGCTAATTTCTTCACCACTCGTAATTTCCTCTAGCCATGCATTGTCGCCTCGTGCGGGCCAGTGCAGACGTGCGAATTACGAACTGTCGCTGTATTATGTCTGCAGCTTTAGTGACCAGCCTTACACCGCCCGCTGCCGCGACACACATAGTATATAGCGTGATGTTTTTAGAAAATTCAAACCGATTTCTTCTGAAACTAGAATGTGAGCAAGGATTCGCAATGTTGATCTTTTACAGAAACAAATTCATCGCTTTCTTTCATAAACAAACACAACAAATACTACGAATATAAAAAGGCATACGTACTTACATTTGCTTTACTTTTACATATAAAATATACAACATAATTGGTAAAAAATACTGTAATCGATTCATCTCATTCAAGTGTCTAATTTCTGACGCAATTTGACGAAAATTAAAATAGTATCACTGACAAACATCAAAAAATCTGTTTAACTAATACTCTAACTTCAAATGATGACACCCCCTGTACACGAATACATCGGTCATTCATGTCCGAACATATTTTTTTGCACCTTGTCTTGCGACAATCGCAAAACGCAGACCGCTTCAAAATCCACACTTTATTAACTAATCACAAAAGGATTACAGTAACAAAGGCTCACAATGGTATACAATCGACAAAATGTGCATTACATGGCCAACAAATAGTTTTAAATAATATTAATGATACTTCACATAGTTTATTTTCCTTGTCAAACCTTGTAGATGTATGAAAAATGATATTTTTAAATATTTAGCATTATTGTGATTTATGGAACTGGACTTGAATTAATTATACTTGAATGAATGGAAGCTGTCAATTTTGTAATAATATTTGTCTGCTGTTTTATTTATTACTTTTTATTAAATTTTTCTTTAAAATATGACTAATATTTGTATAAGTTCTACTCAAATTATGTATTATGTTTTCAAATTAACGATCTTACTCTGGTATAAAAACAATTCTATGATAACCACAATTTTGATGATTACATAATATTACGCTTGGAATCCCCAAAGAGTTAGGCAGGGAGGGGTGTTCCTAATCCTGCCGGGGTTGCGGGTTGTTCGAAAGAGTTACCGCGGCACCGCTGCACCGGTACATAAAGGGCAATAGAAGGAACATGGGTGGGTTTTAGTCGGTACAATTCTGACACTACCCCCCCGCTCCGCTAGAATGGGGGAAGTTATTTGATAATTTCCCATCCGCAAAAAAAAAGGTGAACCTAATAGTAGTTTTAATAATAACGTAATAGTAATAAATCAAGTATATTGACTTGGCTCGCGAGGTTGTCGACATGTGGGATGTGGACTCAGCGATCATTGTGCCGATAGTCGTATCTGCCAATGGCTTAATTGCTAAGAGCCTCGACCAACACCTTAGGAGGCTCTCGTTAGGTAGCTGGATCAAGGGCTTGTTTCAGAAAGCGGTACTCCTAGACACGGCTCGTATTGTTAGGAGGTTCCTTTCTCTGGAGCCCTGACCGCCGGTAGCTTGGACCCTGTTCCCGATACCGGTGGGCTACTATTTTTATATTTTTAAATGTTTTTTTTTTTATTTTTGTTTAGAAGAAATATTTAAAAATGTAAATAATATGTAAATTAATCAATAAATGAACGAAAACGTAATAGGAGCAGTAGTATCAGTTTTTGTGATTTTACCAGTTATGTTTAAATCCCATGTGATAGGAACGAGCCTATTGCCAACAACCGGGTACAAATCCAGACTCATGGGCTGTTATCATGGGAATCGAACCCAGGACCTTATACTCAGCAGTCGCACTTCCAAGCACTAAACTAAAGCGACATTCACTATGAATATGAATGCATGTTATTACTTTAAAATATCTATAACAAATAATCTAATATTTAAATTCTCGTATCACAATGTTCGTTCCCATACTCCTCCGAAACGGCTCGACTGATTCTTTTGAATTTTTTTATGCATATTCAGTAAATCTGAAAATCGGCTACTATTTATTTTTCATACCTCTAAGTGATAAGGGGGACCTGAGCAGCGGGTATATGGCCAACAGATAGTTGTTCCGGGTCTGGCTGTTTGTGTATGTGAGGTTGAATGTTTGTAAACGCACCCACGAAACAGGAGAAATTCCTAGTGTAAAAACAAATTATTTACTTTGTCAAACATTATCTGTTTTGATTGGTTGAACAACATAGAAACATCGTATTCTTGAATAATAGTTTATGTGGTACGGTCAACAAAAGAGGTAAGGAACCAGGCTCGTCATGTACAGTTGATTTTTTCTTTGAAACCAATGGACGTCTTTGACACAAGTTTAGTTAATTTAATGTACTGATTGTTATGTATCAAATAAAATTAACTTTATTCGAAAATAACCACGGATTTTTAAGAATATTTCAACTGTATCTGCTTAGCATGGAAACTCATTTCTTTTTTTGAGTGAACAATCCGCAAAACTACTAAAAATAACTTTCAGGATTCCATGTCACTTCTTTTTCTTTTCCCAATATACCAATAAAGAAAACACGTTCTGTAGTACTGTTCGCTCTCAATCAGGTTCAAGTGCTTAACACGTATTTAGGACATGATTTCAGTCCCATGATCCCATCTCGATGAATCATACACATTTACGTGATCAAAGTCACGTATGATCCACCTATTTAAACCTCCCTGGCCCCATTATCTCCCAGTATATTGACTCCAGCATGGGACTGAATAAATATGACTCCACGAAGGTTCCTTTCGCAAGAAACTTATCAAATTCAAATGTTTTTGACCTGTTTAGGTATATCAGTACATGATGCTTACATAATGCATGCTTGCCATGCCTATTTGTGATATAGCTTTAGCCGGTGACTCCGTCTGGGAAAGTAGGTTTGTTTACATGTTTGTCCAAATTATTGTGAAGAAATGTTTTTCAAGTGATGCTGATCGAATACTCGTCGTTAAAAAGACAATAAGTTTCACGGAAAATCAGCAGTTTTAACGAATATAAGATATATAAGAAATGATAAAATAATGAAGATATATAAAAGCATGAAGTCGTACTGTATGGGACATATTGCTGGACTGTAAAAAACATAGATGAACAGCGATTGCATATAGTGGAGATGAGAATATTGAGATGGATGTGTGCAGTGACAAGAATGGATAAAGTAAGGAATGAGTATATTAGAGAAGGTTTGAAAGTTGCGCCTGTTGCAGAAAAATTTAAAGGGAGTCGATTGTCTTGGTATGGACATGTTATGAGAAGAGACGAAGCGCATATAACTAAAAGAGTAATAGATATAAATTTTGATGGATGGAAAAGGAGAGGAAGGCCAAACAAAAGATGGATGGATTTTGTAAGGAATGATAATTATGAAGGAAGAAGGAGTGAATGATGCCGTGACGTCTGGCGGGGAGAATGGAAGAAGACAACGTGTAAACGTGTTGCGCCGACCCCAAATAAAATGGGACAAGGGCAGAAAAATTATGATGATAGAGCATGAAGTAAAAAAGTTATCTGGTAATTTAAAAATCTAGTTAATTCCACTGCGGGCCAAAGGCCTCCCCCATTATTTTCCTTCTCTCTCGGTGTTATGCTTTTTCTAGACTTCTAGACAATCAGTCAGGAACGAGTCTGAATACGTTTTTAGGTAATTTATACTATACGAACACAAAGTTTACCAAACAAACGCAACACACGTTAAAATTTTTCTTCAAAATGTAATTTTATAAACTGACATAGTCACTAACATATGAAACGGGATAAACAAACAAACTTAACGTGGTATAAATCCCGTTTCAAGTGTCATAAATAATGCACTATAAAATGCTGACAAAACTTACAGATTAATGTGCATTATGTAGGTACTTAAATCAAGTATAAATAAAATTTAGACGACTGCAGAACAGATTATTCTCATGTCTTTGCAAGGAGGTTGAATAATAAGAGTTTTTTTGCGAAACTGGTTTATTCCGCCAAAAGGCCCTTCGAATTTTGATGCCGACGATATTATTCTTGTCAGTGAAGATGGATCTGAGATCCAGAGCAGATTGGAAAAGTGGCAACAGCTGGAGAAACTTGACTTAAAAATCAACAGAACTAAAATAGAATAATGTTCTGTGATATCGGAGGTCTCTCCAGTCCTGGAGCCATAGCGCTAGATGGCTCCTTTCTTCCCGTCTTTCGGTATCTCGGTTCACCAGTGCAAAGCGATGGCGACGTAGATCGTAGTGTAAACCACCACGCGCGCCTCCTAAAGATGTCAGTAAAGCAGTGGGGCCTGCCAAGGCCACCGCCTGCCGGAGTTGCGGGTTTTTCGAAAGAGATACCGCGGCCCCGGAACATAAAGGGCAGTAGTAGGAACATGGTTGGGTTTTAGCCAGTACAAGCCTGACACTAAGAGCAGGGGAAGTTATTTGATAATTTCCCATACGGAAAAAAAAGCGGCAAATGTTCTACCAAAACACATTTTCATACACTGTATAGATAAATATATAGCATATTCTTTATTATGTACACCATACGATTTACAAGAATAACAGTAAGAATACAATTTATAAATAGGTTGACATAATGGGCAGTCTAAAAGCGATAAGACTGTATCGCTTTATTTTTCTTTCTGTGTTGCCAAATTTTGACAATATTCACATCACCCCGTAAGAGAAAATCAACGTGTATATGTACAGCATCATAAATAATTCAATTATTCCAATTAGATCGTTATTCGAACGAGCAGTTGTTGATAAACTGCTTATTTTTTCACCCGAATTTGCGTTGTCCAGACACACATTGGAAACATTTAAAATAGCAGCATAACCTACACGTCTCGTGCCCAAATAACATTTAGGGCTGCTTGATTTTTATTAAGCATTCTCAACTTTAGTAAAAAAAACCTTGAGCAAGCGTTGTTATCAAGCAGAGGGGACCTACCAGACCAGGGAAACCTGCCAAAGCCACCGTCGTTTTTCGATAGAGATAGTGCGGCCGCGGAACACTGGGCGGAGTGGGGGAGAGTGTCAGACTTGTACTGGCTAAAACCCACCCATGTTCCTTCTATTGCCCTTCACGTTCCGGGGCCGCGGTATCTCTTTCGAACAACCCGCAACCAGGCAGGAAATACTGTCCCTGACAGATGGTTTAGGAGCATGAAAAAACAACAAGACCAGCTATTACCATCTATAACCACTTCGCCTACTATGATCTTTGGCTAAACCCAATCTATGCTACGTATGATGTACAGTCACTAATAGAGAAAAGAAACCGATGGATTCTCAGAAACCGATGGACGTTTTCAACTTCAAAAATCATTATTTTTCTTCCACAAAAACACTAATAGGTTAAAACTTAAAAATATAATAATATTGCAGTAAGCATCTAATGTTCATTTGTGAATTTTGTGACTAGTGCCTAAACTAAGCCGTGGCCTGTATTTAAGGAACGCAGAAAACTTTAATTTTATTTTATTTTAAGGACTGTTTCTTTTCTATAAAATGAATTCAAAAATGGATTTTAATAAAAAAAAACTACTTTATCTGACAAGCCTAGATACTTATCGCTTTTATTGAGAGTACAATGTACATCATAGTCATTTTGAATTTACAGAACAAAACATAGATAACTAGCCCAGCTGTGGGTAGCTCCTTATTCAACCAAAACATTAATACATTACATTTTCAGTAGCATCTGCCATCCTTAACACAAAAACAACTGAAAAAATACCAACTAAATGGAACCATTCAGCGCCTACATAAAATATCAACGCTACTGTCAACAACCTGAAAAATATATTCAAGAACGTCACTGACTAGGAGATTATGGTGCTTAGGTGGTCATGAATGATTCAGTATCATAGTGCGATTACACTGGTTTTAATTGAAATTTTTCTTTATATTTTTTCAGTTTTGAAGAGCTTTCAGTAGTTCAGCGGAATAAACTGTGTTTACTTTTCAAAATATTTTTCACATATGATGAGTAACCACGAGGTTAAACAATAACAGCCGCTCGGGTCGATCTCTAGGTTAAACCAGTAAATTAATTCAGTAATTCCAACGCTGTAAACCTGAAAACTATATAACTGTACAGATAACTGTGATTGAAAGAGTCGTTGACCATTTGCAGTATGCGTGTTTCCAGCTTTAATACTGATTGAATTACAGAACCGCCTAAAATAATCAGTTAATTTTTCATATGCATACGGTTTGAATACAATCCTACTAATATTATAAATGCGAATGTTTGTGAGGATGCATGGATGTACGGATGTTTGTTACTCTTTTTCGTCAAAACGGTTGAACGGATCTTTGACGACACGGTTAGCGCAGTGGCTGAGCGATCGACTGCTGCGCAGCGTGTCACGGGCTCGATCCCGCACGGAACAAATTTTTGTATGGCCTGCAGATAGTTGTTTCGGGTCTGGCTGTTTGTGTATGTGAGTTGAAATGTTTGACGCACCCACGATACAGGAGAAATTCCTAGTGTGGAGCAAGGTTTTTTCAACAAAAAAAAACTTGATGAAATTTGGCACAAATGTAGATTATAGTCTGGAATAACAGATAGGATACTTTTTTTTTCAATATCACGCGGGCTAAACCGCGGGCGCCGGCTAGTTATTTCTAAAGATTACAAATCACTTGTACAGAAATAAATACTAAACTATTACTTAATTTATACATGTTTGTTGTCAACGAGTGCCAGGAGCTTGTACTGTTAACAATTAGTATGTGTCAAAAGTTATGTATTTTAACGCGTTTTGATTTGGATGTAAGGTGTCTTGTATTATTTGTTTAAATACTTTAAATGCTTGAAATATACCCCTTTTTGTATTTAAACTTTACCCATACTAGGAGTCTTCCTGTACCGTGGGTGCTACAGACTACCTACAGTACTGTTTCTCCTCCTTTAAATTCATCCAAAGGTTGTCTTGAAAAGATCGCTTTTAACGATAAGACCGCCCATCGTGTCACCTTATTTATATGTTCTTTAGTGTTATTCTTAAGGAGCTCGTGGCTAAATAATAGCAGCCGCTCGGGTCGATCTTTAGGTTAAGCCGCGCTTGCCTAGGTTGGTCTGTGGATGGGTGACCACCCGTTACATACCGAGTTTCCTCCGTGCCTCGGAAAGCACGTTATGCCGTTGGTCCCGGCTGTCATTTGTAGATCTTTGACAGTCGTTACAGGTAGTCAGTGTCCTGAAAGTCTGACAACCAGTCTTACCAAGGGGTATCGTATTACCCAGTACTAACTGGGTTGTGGAGGTCAGATAGGCAGTCGCTCCATGTAAAATACTGATATTCAGCTGCATCCGGTTAGACTGGAAGCCGACCCCAACATAGTTGGGAAAAGGCTAGGCAGATGATGAGTGTTATTCTTGTTACTTGTATGGTATGGTGTACATAATAAAGAATATTCTATCTTCTATCTATCTGTCGTTTACAAATTTGAATTTCAGATGCACAAACAGCCAGATCCGGAATGACTATCTGTAGGCCAGAAGTAGCGAACCTTTATGGACAACGTACCATTTTTAGGGTTCCGTAGTCAACTAGGAACCCTTATAGTTTCGCCATGTCTGTCTGTCCGTCCGTCCGTCCGTCCGTCCGTCCGTCCTCGCTTAATCTCTGTGACCGTTAGCACTAGAAAGCTGAAATTTGGTACCAATATGTATATTAATCACGCCGACAAAGTGGTAAAATAAAAATTGGAAAAAAATGTTTTATTAGGGTAGCCACCCTATATGTAAAGTGGGAAGTGATTTTTTTTTTATTTCAACTCTAACGTGTGATATATTGTTGGAAAGGTATTTAAAAATGAATAGGGGTTTAGTAAAATCATTTTTTGATAATGTCAATAATTTCGGAAATAATCGCTCCAAAAGTAAAAAAACAATGTGTCCCCCCTCTAACTTTTGAACCATAAGTTTAGAAAATATGAAAAAAATCTGAAAAGTAGAACTTTATAAGGACTTTCTAGGAAAATCATTTTGAACTTGATTGACACAACAGTTTTTGTACAAAAAAGACAAAAACTTGTACAAAATAATTTCCTCCTCCACCTTTAAACTCATAACACTTATTGTGACGGACGGGAAACTACGGAACCCTACACTGAGCGTGGCCCGACACGCTCTTGGCCGGTTTTTTTAAAAATATTTTTAATTATGCTATAAACGTACCACTAATTATTTTTACTTAGTGATTATTGGGAAAAAAAACTGAAAACTCTTCATTAATACCAAAAAATACTTTTAACTGTATGGTAATAAATGTTTTAGTTATACTTGTTATTCAAATTAAAGCAACAGTATTAGAACTTCTGTCTTTGTTCTGACTTCTTCAGATTAGATGACAAATAACTTATTTACGAGATTTTTCAACGCGAACTTTGTTATTATGAACTAAAATGAAAACCATGTTGATCGGTAGCGTGCAAAAATATGACACGCATGCCATTCGTTCGCCATCCCTGTTGTAGGCCACACATTTTTTTTCCGAGCAGAGATAGAACCCACGACACGCAACGCAGCACTCCGCTATCAACAGTGACCGTCTACGGCATTGTTTCCACAATGGCTGAGCGATTGAAAGAGTCCTTGACCAACGGCTGAAGCATGCAGTTTTTATATGAAAATTATGAAAGTTAAACTGACTGAACTACAACACTGGCTGAAATGTTCTGTTAATTTTTCGTAGTTTTTTCTTGTTTATTTGTTGTTTTTTCAGGTAAAACGCATTATGCATCTAATCCCCAAGTGGTTCGGCAGCGGTGTACCTAGTGCAGAGGGGCCTGCCAGGGCCACCGCCTGCCGGGGCTGCGGGTTGTTCGAAAGAGATACCGCGGCCCCGGAACGTAAAAGGCAATAGAAGGAACATGGGTGGGTTTTAGTCAGTTATTTGAAGGGAAGGGAAGTTATTTCATGACTAGATTTTGCCCGCGGCTTCGCTCGCGTTAAATTCGGAGTAACATAGTTCCCCTTTCCTGATTTTCAGGTACCTGCTACCTGTAGTGTTTGCCCTTGCGCCGTATTGATTGTAATAGCAAAGCTAAGTTTTCCCTTTTCTTCCCTCTTCCTCCCTCATATAGACATAGGTTATTTTTTTTATAAAGGGTACTTTAAAAAAAATTGCCTATGTCTGTCTCCAGGGTCCCAACTATCTCTGTACCAAAATTCATCAAAATCGGTTTAGCCATTTAGGCGTGAAGACGTAACAAACAAGTTAACAAACTCACTTTCGCTTTTATAATATTAGTAAGGAAGTAAGGATTTCCCATATACAAAAAAAGGTGTAAATAATAGTACACCCATATATCGCCAGTTATGTTTAAAGGCCCACATAAAAAAGGGGTAGCCTATTGTCATCAACCGGGCACAAATCGTCTCCGTGGCTGCTACCAAGAGATTCCTGGTGGAAAAACCCAATAACACTGCCCGACCAAGGAATCGAAGCCAAAAAATCATGCTCAGTCGTCGCGATTGCGTCCCAAACCCCAACCAAAGAGACAGTTACTGAATCCTTACTTAATATTATAAAAGCGAAAGTGAGTTTGTTTGTTTGTTTGTTTGTTTGTTACCTCTTCACGCTTTAATGGCTAAACCGATTTTGATGAATTTTTGTACAGAGATAGTTGGGAACCAGGAGACGGACATAGGCTATTATTTTTTTAAAAAGAGTGGGATATGAGGGAGAAAGAGGGAAGAAACGGGAAAACTTAGCGTTGCTATTACAAATCAATAAGGCGCTACCGAATTTAACGCGAGCGAAGCCGCGGGCAAAAGCTAGTAACTTAATAATTCTGTAAAAATAAATTCCGTTTCCGATAATTATGAGTAATTATCGCTAATCTGTAGTTACCCGTATGAAATATGGAGGCCCTATGCTGGCCCACCGGGAATGGTTCCGGATTGTGCAGCCAGTTTTTTGTAAGCTAGTTTTATATATAGGTACAAACTCCCTGTTATTTTTGCGAGCCTGGTACTTGTTCGGGAAAAGCATGTTTTTGTTTCCCTTTATTCCATTTTTTTCCTTAAAGAAGGGGTTTTTTTGATCGTATTTGGCAGTTATCAATAAATTATTGTGTTTTGTTAAGTTTGCTTGGCAATTTCTTCCATGATGTTCAAATAAAAAATGCATCAATTAACTTTAATTTCCATCGTAGAAAATTGAAGTGAAAAATCAAAGATTCTATGCACCAGAAAACACACTAAAAACTCAAAAAATCTCTTGGAATCACCACAAACAGCCATTATTTACATGTAACCTTTCGGCACATAAAACATATTTACACAAAGCAAAGACAACGTCCTGTCATCCAGAGTCAGGATCTTAACTCGACAATAAAACAACATGAACATTGCCGCAATCGTCAAAATCTATTTAATGTTTGTCTCTTTACGTTTTCCTCATGGCGCCATAAAAATTGCACCTCCTTAGTGTTATTTTATACCATAAACAAAATGGAAATACCTCCTTTGTTACTTAGTACATCCGCAAAGGACAGGTTTTGCTGAATTGTGAAAAAATAATTATGTCCGCATTCCAGAAAAATGCATAACAACGAAAGTAAAATACTTTTTTAATTGGTATGCAAGAACAAATTGGGCTTTATAAAGGCTTAGTGTCCTTGTAGTTCGGATACAAATTCAAGCGAATCGACTTACTTGGAATTGCAAAGTACCTTAGAAAAAAACTCAAGGTGAAGGAAAATTTATGAAGAGTTCTGTTTCCTGGGTATTTATAATACGGATGTAAAGAATTTTCTGCTGGGAAATGGAAGGGGCTCTTGAACTTTAGAATTACTTTGAATAAACTGTTGGCGGTGCATACATAGTTTTTTTTTTGATAATCGTCGTCGTTATAAATCTTCAAAATATTGTATTGTACTACTTGTTTTATATGTATATTTTGTTATGTCTGTCTGTTTTGTAAAGATTCAATTTTACAAAACTTTTAGCAACACCATTTACAAAATACCAAACAAATGTTACATAACAGAACATCGCTTATATACGCTTGTAATCCCAGATGTGTAAGGCAGAGTAAAGTACAGAGTAAAAGTACTGCAAAATCATTTTTCCGATTTTCCTTATTTAAATTAATTACAGTCTAAATCGAAGAATTTCTCAATTCGTGAAATAAATTTAAAAGGTCAGGGACAGCGGTAGAACGAACTTCCTGTTCAAGAAAGCATATTATTGTGAAAGACTATTTCTTATTTTAAAAATAATGTAATGTAGGGTTATGTGGAATGTTCAGCGTTGTATAAAGTAAAAAATAAACCAATGCAGTCGGTGTAATGTATAATAGCATAAGTGATAGTAAAAAAAAGTGGAAGTGAGTGGGCCATACCTACCTATATACTATAGACTAGATGGAAGATGGGGCAGACAGCGCTGAATCGGACCACAGACAGGAAACATGGAAGAAGACAACCGACTAGGTGTACAAACAACCTCATTAAAGTAATTAATTTGTTTAAACTTCATGTACCTACAATAGTGGTACATAGGCAGACTTAAAGCCATAAGGCATTCTCTATCTTTGGTTAAAATACAACAACATTGTGATAGGGTACAAAAAATATATAAAATATGCATATAAAACTATTTATTTTTGAAAACGAAATACGTAGTAATCTGAAAAAACTGAAAAAAAAAACATATAAAAGGATGATGCTCCATCGTTATCCATTCATGGCTGGTTTACATTTGTATTCATTTTTAACTAGTTTTTGAAAAATATTTTGTGTTCACCACATGACGCTGGCAGAATAATCGACATCGGTTCAGTTGCCAGAGAAGAAAAAAAATTGTTCGTGTGTCACTGTGACATGTGAAATGGCACTGTTTTTTTTAGGATGACATGAATCCAAATTTGAAAATTGGAATGAAATCTATCACATCACAATATTGTTAATCCTGGTTTCTGTTTAAATCAAGCCATTGACTAATTGACAGGTCAAAGACTCCTTGTGTTGTTGACAGCGCGTCGCGCATTAAATTGCGACAGTGATTACCATTAAAAGGGTCACAATGTAACAATACATTGACTGAATGAAAAAATCACTTTTAAGATGTTCCCTTCATTCTTAGAATTTCGTAAATGAATAATTTAAAATAATATAAACAAACATTCTTGAACACATTTAGCATAGGTAATTACCAAAAGATTAGGAGGGTTCACCGAAGGGACATAACTTTTGACTGAGTAGATTTAGAGGGTTGATTTTTCACAAAGGGACCACTGGCTTGAATAAATGGTTTCAACTCCATATCTCCACGCATTCCAAAGATAAAGGGTGATCCAATAAGGGTTCATTTTTCCGGGGTTGCGGGTTGTAAGAAAGAGATACCGCGGCCCCGGAACGTAAAGGGAAGTAGAAGGAACATGGGTGGGTTTTAGTCAGTAAATTCTGACACTCCCCCCCGCTCCGCCCAGAGCGGGGGAAGTTATTTGATGATTTCCTACCCCCAAAAAAAAGGGTTCAATTTTTCAAACAATTAACTATATTTTTTCCTCTACCTCTTAGAACAACTTTTCTGAAGCCATATGCAAAACCTAAAACTTAATCATTAAATAAATTGTCACAAGCCGAAACACGTTTTCTAAACCACGTGTCAAAAGGGAACGAGGTAAAGAAATTCATACCTATTGTTTTGCAAGATTGTCAAGGGATTGCTTCATTTAGAACACGTGGATTTGAACGTGTTCGAAATTTTCCTTAATTTGAAAATGTGACCTGTTCTTTTTTGTAGGTTCGTTTTCTTTTGCAAAATTCGTTTTCTATTGCGAAATGACAAAGTATATATTATGTACCATTGATACGTCAGTCGGTTTTTGAACCAAGGAAGGTTCAAAAACCGACTTAACTTAACATTTAATATAGTACAGGCATCGAATTTTGTTAAACCTAGATTATTACTAGGATTTAAATTGTTTTTATTGTGCCAATTTTTTGATATTTGAATAAATATATTCTTATCCAACAAACAAAAAAGCTTTCCTCTTCAAAATATTAGTATAGATTAGTATTTATTAAATTATAGAGTGAACTGAATGTCAATGCTTTTTCAAAAAGATTATTTTACCGTAGACATAAAACTGTACTAGATACATATTATACAGCTCAATGTTTTAATAAATTACTTTTCATACATTTAGTTCGATTGCATGGCGGCTGCAACGTGACAGTTCGACGAACTTGCTAATCAGTTTTGATTACTCGCTTCAATGATGACAGATGAATCAGTATGTTTATTAACTCGTGGCCGGTTCCTAAATCATCCTTACCTTGTTTGTTTGTTACGTCTTCACGCCCAAATGGCCGAACCGATTTTGATGAATTTAGGTACAGAGATAGTTGGGACCCTGGAGACGGACATAGGCTAAAAAAAGTGGGAAAAGGGGAAGAAAGAGGGAAGAAAAGAGGAGAGAAAGTTTTTTTTTCTATCATCACACGGGTTAAAGTTAGCGTAAGCCCAAAGTATCTATGCCACGCGGACGAAGTCGCGGGCGGAAGCTAGTACAGCATATTTCGGGGTGTTGGTTAGATTACTGATAGACATCATAACATACCCTCACACTTGTAATCCCCCTGCAATCCCGAAACTACCAAATGGATTTTGATGAAACTACACAATAATATAGCTTACATATCAGAATAACACATAGGCTACAATTCATAAAGATATATTGTATATTATCCAAATTATAACGACAAGTGTCAAGAAAGTGGGGAAAAATCTCTCATCTGCGACCTATTTACATTGAAAAATTTATGAAAAAATAAAATAAGTACATTCTAATTATCATCATTATCGTCGCGGAACGTTTATTATAATACGGCAACATGAAAATTAAGATATTTCGATCTTAATCCCATAGTATTGTGACCATAGATTTTCCTGACAGCAAAAATTTTACTGTAAATAATACCCACAGAGCACTTATTTGCAATATAAAAATCCCCTATTTGCAGTCTTTTGAATGACATAAAAAGGTTTTTACAATAATTTTATGCCACCTTGAACTGCAAGTCGGGTTTCCCGCCGTCCCTGACATATTGTACTTTTAAAACTTATTTCACACATGCACAGGAAATTTCATATTCAGCCTGCATAATATGTTTCATGCGTTAATATATGGGTTTATTGATGTATGTTGATTGGTTGCTTTCTTGGAAATTAATACGCTTTACAAGACAACTGACAACTGCTTCCGTTTTCAGTATGTATTTAAAGCGATGACGAACACAATTGTTTTGATTAAAAAAATCTCATTACGCTTTTGTCAACAGGTCGCTGCTTAAATTCGAAAGAGCCACATGTCAAAAAGCTATTTTTTTTATAGGAGAACCTATCAAAATATCAGTTAGCCAAACGAAGTGTAAATGCGAAAAGGACAGCAATCTGATTGAACCATTTATAATGCTCGAATACTGGGTGTCTTTTTTTCATATAAAGATATTAAAGAGAATCGATTCGATTTTTGTAATAAAAATATTTTTAATTATTTTGAATTTAAGAAGCGAGGTATACTCGTATAATTTATACTTCACATTAATATTATTATTATAACTAGCTGGCGCCCGAGGCTTCGCTCGCGTGATATCGAAAAAAATTCTATGTGTTATTCCAGACTATAATCTACCTCTGTGCCTAATTTCATCAAGCTCCGTTCAGCCGTTTTGACGTGAAAGAGTAACATCCATTCATCCATCCATATTAGTAGAAAATTGGATTTATAATATTAGTAGGCAGTAGGATTTAGTATTAAGGTACCTAGCACATTTTCTGGTTGAACAAATAGGCTACTTTTGATGCCAGAATAATGCGGTATTCCTCCGTGTGATGAAAAAATAAGTTAATTATGGTTAATCTCCGCGAGTAACACCGCGGGGCGCTGTTAGTTACTCATAAATGATATGGAGCTTATGAGCAGTGGGATTTAAAAGGCTAACAGAATCCTTGATATATTTACTAAAAATTTAAATCTTAATTTATATCACGAACACGTTATTCCTGAAAGTTTTGTGCGCGAGGTTGAGTACATCCTTAACATATGATAAAAGGGTACTGCGATATGGGACACCCTGTAGAACTCATTGAATTATTACCCAAAATTAAATTTTAAACTACTCATTTTTAAACTACAAGCTGCGCCCCACGGTTCTACCCTCATAGACCGGGATAAAATATATAACCTCTTTACATACCAAAGTTAATCCAAATCGGACTAGACGTTTAATAAAATCAGAATAATTTTATTCAATTTAATAATTTGTTAAAATCAGCATGCTTGTACCAAAAATATTTGTACGCGGATCACGGCTAGACATAGCGTTCATTAAAATTGACAATATCTGTACCTAACTCACCTATGTTCAAATAGAATATTTGTATTTATTTAAGCGTTAAGTATTAACAAAGATACAAAAATTCGTCTTTAAATTATTAGTGTGTAGAAAAACCTGCATTTTCCATCTCTACCCAAAACAGCGCAAGAAAACCTACAAGGACAATGATCAATATTAATGAAAATCAGTTAACGCCAGAAGCATCATGCGTTATTCAGTTGTTATTTGGCAGAGATATAGCTCGTTGACCCGACGTGCGTCGCAACTCGCAAACCAACATGGCACCCGCAAAACAAATGCACCAGAATACGTCTGCATTAATAGCATGTTCTGGAAAACAGATCATTAATATTTACTTGACTTTTGCGATTCTGATTGGGTAGACTTTCTATTTTTGACGTTTTGAGGGATTTTTGTTTGATTTCGTATGGACCTGACCCTTTTTTTCTTGTTTTTTTCCCCTATGTGAAATACTTTAATGGTAAGATACTTGTCTGATATTTAAACTAGTCCATTCTGTGTGGATCAAATGGAAATACATATATCGTTTGCCAGTATGCAGCATTGAAAATCTCATTCATCATCATCATTTTCCTACCCTTGTCCCATTCTATTTGGGGTCGGCGCAACACATTTTCTTCTTCCATTCTTCCCTATCAGACGTCACCGCATCATTTACTCCTTGAAAATCTCATTTAGCAAAATATACTTAAGTTACTTGCCACAAGCTTGTTAATTTCAAATACGCTTAAATTTGTTCATTCCTCATTCCAAAGTTCTTCCTTTTCCAAAACGATGATGATGATGTTTTTATATTAATTTATCTAGGTTTGTTGTCAGTCTGAGAGAATCCAAAACAACTAGATTTACTGCCAAAAGAATAGTATGAATGGAAACTAAACAATTTTAGAAATTTCTTATCATTGAAATCATAAACACTTTCCTAAGCCAACAGACGGCCTGTGGACGGTAAGCAATGAGTAGCTCACCGTCCGTCCGTCTATGCACGACAGGCCGTGTCGACGGCGCGTTAGTGTTCCACGCGCGCCTCATAGAGATGTCAGCAAAGCAAAGGGGCCTGCCAGGGCTACCGCCTGCTGGGGTTGCGGGTTGTTTGAAAGAGATACCGCGACCCCGGAACATAAAGGGCAATAGAAGGAACATGGGTAGGTTTTAGTCAGTACAAGTCTGACACTCCCCCCGCTTTGCCTAGAGCGGGGGAAGTTATTTGATGATTTCACATCCACAAAAAAAGAGGGTTCCATTTTTTTCTTTTGGGGTACGGAATCCTAATTATTAAATTTCGCGGGATAACCTGGCGCTTCCTTCCTTAGGTAGGTTGAGACAGATCATCATATCAGAAGGTCCCGTTTATTTCATCGCAACTATCCCTTTATCCTTGATCCATTGCATCAACCAACTGTCGCAATTTGACTTCGGCCAATGCTCCAAATTCAAAAAGCAAAAACAACTAACACTAGAACCTTTCCACTACTTAATTCAGTTCATAACCTTATTTTCCCTTCAAAAAGTCACGCATCACGTTGTGGGACACGTGATTCAATATTTCATCTATACACTGTTACTGCATCAGTAAGGCGTAGTTTACACTGTGTCAGAGACAAGCGAATGGTTTTTCAGAAATCAGAAATATTTCGACGGTCCCTGGTACATAAAGACATTTCGAAAATGGCATTTTTTTATTGTCTCATTGGCTTTAGATTATCTATGCGCACATGCTGAAATACGATTTTTATATTTATTTAATTTATTTACCTTGTTTTATAAATCGTATAAGAGAACAAGTCTAAGTCAAATACAGCGAATTAGTCTCTCAATCTCTCAGTTTTTCTAAGAAAACTTAAAAAAATAAAATATTTATGTGTAAATGGTATTATAAAGCTCTTAAAACTGTTAAAATATTGTAGAAAGAAAATATTTATTATATTGCTCTATTTATATTGCTCATAGAATTATTTCTAGGGCGTGTTGAACACAAATTACACTCTCCTGTAAACCTCGGTTTTTGACTTAACTTTATGTACGTAGGAACCGTCGATTTATTTGTGAAACATAGGTCGTGTTTTAGGTAAAAGTGCGCTAAGATCGGCCTATTACATTCATACAAAAATAATAAATTACAAATTTTACTATCAAATAAAAAGTTGCTCTGTGCTAAATTATAAATTAAAAAACATAAATAATTTCGTTGTTCTTTTGCAATAGGTACAATTAAATCAAAGAAGTCAAAATATTTAGTTGGAAGTAAATGCCAAAACAACTTAGATTTATTACGGTTCGATATTTTTTTAAATTGTTTTTCAGAAATTAGAATTAGGTGATGTCAAAATTTATCTATTAAAAAATCTGATACCCAATAATAACATTTTTGACACAGCATACTTCTCAGTTTGTTGTATTTTCTGATAGTAAATGTTTCAAGTAAGGTAGGAAACTGGTATTTTCAGCGGTTTGTGGACATCAGCAATAGTGGTGACAATTAGTAAAAAGTAGATCGTAAGTTAGTGTTAGATAGATTGTAATTAACAAATATTATTTCCTACACTAGGCGATGTGGTCGCTAAGCAATACCCTTGAGACAAATAAAAAAAAACAGTAGTGACATCAGCATTGGCTATTTTTATAAACGTCACAGTATCCTAGTTCTTATCTTTATATATATAATTCTTCTGTGAGTGTGTATATCACTGAACTTCTCTCAAACGACTGGACCGATTTTGATGAAATTTTTTGTGTGTGTTCAAGGGGATCTGGGAATGGTTTAGATTCACAATTTTGTCCGCTGGACAATGTTTATTTAATTAATTTTTAATTTATTAGTATTTGTTGATTTTGGAATGTTTTACATTGGATCCGACAGACGGCGCTACCATCGCAGTGTCAAATTAGACAGCTTATTAGCTTATTAAAAAAAGTTTGAAATATTCAAATTAAAGACGTGTAGACAGGAGGACAGGTTTTTGCAACTCCTGGGCAAAGGCCTCCCCCATTTCTTCCTCTTTTGCGATGTTGCGCCTCTTTCGCAAATCGACGAGAAAACCGTACAAGGGGTCCCGCGTAGGACGCCCGTGACGACTCCCGGCCACCGCAGATGCGGGCCTGTCCGTCTATTGATGACAGGCTGTGTTCCACGAGCGCATGTCAGCAAAGCAGAGGGGCCTGCCAGCCAGGGCCACCGCCTGCTGGAGTTGCGGGTTGTTCAAAAGAGTTACCGCGACCCCGGATCGTAAAGGGCAATAGAAGGAATATGGGTGGTCAGTACAAGTCTGACAACTAACTTAACGTAACTATTTATGCAAACATCTTTATGCAATATGCAAGAATTTGAACGAAGTTGTATCCGTTAAACAAACCAAAGCTATTTTCAATAACTATTACTACTATACAAACAAATAGCAATACAAAAACTTAGTACAACGGCGAACTTAACCCAGAATTGAGTTTTCTTACAGCAAACTTGACTGAATTGAATATTGTACACACGACGGCACATCAACGTACAATAAACCATTTTAACCTGATCTCTCAACTACGGTGTGCGATCCGTATTAGAGAGATCAGGTTATAATAGTTTAGAATAGGTAGACCTGCCGTCGTGTGTACATAAACACATAAATTTAAACTTATAAAAAATCGTGTGACTTTTACTCAAGTCACAATCACATTGATTTGTTTATATATACGGGTGTATAACTACCAGGTGAAAACCACAATCACAATAATTGTTTGTTGTTTTCCATCTATGCAGTGAAAACAGTGCCTAGTATTGTTGTCATGTAAAGTAACGTGCTCCGTTCAGCAGCGCATCTGTTTATACAATATTGGTTGTTACCATGTTTTATTTATTTTGTATCTTTCATACATATTGTCATGAATTTCGGAAAGCACCAGTGTTTGTTTGGTCCACATACATTTATGTTGCATATATACATATATACATGTGCACCACATGTAAGGTCATCATCTTTCTGCCCTTTCCCAACTATGTTGGAGTCAGCTTCCAGTCTGACTGGATGCAGCTGAATTAAAATTTCACAACTGCCTATCTGATCTCCACAACCCAGTTAGTACTGGGTAATACGGGAGCAATAGCTTGGCGTGCTTTCCGAGACACGGAGGAAATTCGGTATATGTATAATGGTTGGTCACTCATCTACAGAACAACTTAAATATCAACCAAAGCGACTGTCAGTCACTATTTTTTTTTTACTCCACACTTGGAATTTCTGCTGTGTCGTGGATGCGTTTACAAACATTTAAACTCACATACACAAACAGCCAGACCCGAAACAAATACCTATAGGCCATACAAATATTTGTTTCGTGCGGGATTGAACCCGTGACACGCAGCGCAGCAGTCGATCGCTCAGCCACTGCACCAACGGTGCTGTCAAATTTAGCCACGAGGTCCTCGAAAGCGGTATCAGAATCCACATTGAAGCATTATTTTCCATGTCGTTTTGAGGGGCTGAAATAGATTACTAAGTAAAGCAGGATGCAAGGCCTTGTATCCAATAATAGTTCACAATCAAACTTATACAAGGTGTAACGTAATAAGTGCAAGACCTCAAGGGTGGTCTCTCAGACCATGGAACCGAAAAACTTAACTTTTTTGCTCTCCTGAGGGAGGGTTATAGCGTCACGTCAGTGACGAAGTTGAGCTTAATTTCTGGATTAACAGATAGGGTTCTTATCCCGGTAGTACGATACCCTGGAACAATTACCAACCTCCGTACGGACAAAGCCGCGGGCATAGGTTAGTATGTTATTAGGTTTTTTTTCTATTACAATATAGATAAGGAGGTAGACATTGACTTCAAAATGGGCTAAAAGGAAGAATCAAGAATGTTGAGGGTTTAACATAGGTAGGTAGCGTCACTCCACTGGTAAAGTTTTTTAGAACTACTGCTGATTTGATTTGATTTGTTTTTTTTGGTACCTTCCAAACCATCACATTTTGTTTTCAAAAAAGGATGAAGTTATGTATTCGACAAGCATCTTTTATGATAGACTTACAAAAAAAAAGCATTATTAGTGTTAAATAACTGAGGAGCTCGTGGCTAAATAATAGCAGCCGCTCGGGTCGATCTTTAGGTTAAGCCGCGCTTGCCTAGGTTGGTCTGTGGATGGGTGACCACCCGTTACATACCGAGTTTCCTCCGTGCCTCGGAAAGCACGTTAAGTCGTTGGTCCCGGCTGTCATTTGTAGATCTTTGACAGTCGTTACAGGTAGTCAGTGTCCCGAAAGTCTGACAACCAGTCTTACCAAGGGGTATCGTATTACCCAGTACTAACTGGGTTGTGGAGGTCAGATAGGCAGTCGCTCCATGTAAAATACTGATACTCAGCTGCATCCGGTTAGACCGGAAGCCGACCCCAACATAGTTGGGAAAAGGCTTGGCAGATGATGAGTGTTAAATAACTTTGTTCTCTAAAGTCAGCGCCAAAATCACTACATAGTTTAAAACAAAGTCGCTTCCCGCTGTCTGTCTGTCCATATGTATGCTTAGATCTATAAAACTACGCAACGGATTTTTATGTGGTTTTTTTTACTAGATAGATTGATTCAAGAGAAAGGTTTGTATGTATAATATTAGTAGGTATCTTCATTGTACCCGTGCGAAGCTGGAGCGGTAGTAGTCAATAAAACATAGAAAAGTCACCGATTTCCGAAAGAAAAGTTATTTTCAACTTTTTAATGTTGTTTTTTTAAGCCGGTTTACTTTTTCAAAAAAAGTTTTTATAGAGATAATTTTACGGTTTAAACTCCTTTATTTCTCAAAGATTATAAATCACTTACGAGAACATAAACTTCAAAAAATAAAAGTGCCTACAGAATTGCGTAGACGGTATTCTTGCATTTTCTTGGATTGGTAATTTTTGACAAGTTTAAGGACATCGTAGGTGTTTATTCCCCTGACAACAATAAAAATGAGTATTTTCCCGGTTAGCAACACCCATTTATCTCTATTCACAAATCAATATTAATGGACTTTATTAATTTATATTAATACTACATCCTTCCTGCAAAATGAAAGTGTTAATAGTACCTGTTAATAATTCAATACTATTACAAACGACGTATTATTAAAGGCGTGAGTAAGCTGCCCTGATTACTTAATAAATTAGCAAACCAATTCGCTTAATTGATATGATATGTACCAGGAAGACACTACAATCGACCTTACCACTTTCACTACTTAATAAAAATAGATTCTTAGTTCATTGACTTAAAGAAGGAATTCGGATGTCAACGAACGAACCGCTTCCGACGTTTCGATTTAGCAAAATAAATTGCTACAAAGCTCAATGATCCCGCTTCCGTGTGCATCGAAATATCAGCTCTATAAGCCGTTTTTAGAGTTCAAATTTTCTTGTAACGAAAGTTGCGATTTAAGCTTTTCTCTATGGCAGATTTATCTCGCGCTCGCGAAGTTCAACGTCCGTCCTAGCTCCCCCCCCCCCCCCTCCGGAGAGACGACTGCTTTTGGTAATTAACTACAAAAAAAGTCTAATTATCAGGGTGTCCAGTTAGAGGAAATGATTAAGAGTCTCGATTGATACCAAGTTCGTCTCAGGCATGCGGGAAAATTTCTCTTTGTAAGTCTATGGTTTATATGAGGTCGCATGCTGGGCTACCGTGAGAAGGTGGCTTGCACAGGTGCCGGCTATTTACTGACAAAATGCGTCAAACTGCTCCTTGTACTAGAAAAGAAGCGGTTCATTACAATTAAAAAGAGGGGGCTTATAAACAGCATAATTATAAATCAGATTATATTGAAACTGTAACAAAAATTACCTTGACAATGATGTATTTTAATGGAATTTGTTTGCTTTCGTTATTAGTGATATCATTGAATTTTGGTAGCAGGTGTGGTCAATGAATTTCTCATTCATGTTAGTGAGGGCTTTACGAGAAAATTATACAATACAAGTTTACAAGTCTCGTCCGACACGTTCGATAACTTACATACGAAAAACCAAGCTTTTTTGTCAGTTTTATAAAATAAAAATAAAACTTACTCTTTTTTTCCTTAAGTGTACTAATTACAAAATAGTTGCAGACAGCTTTTCTGTTTTTTTTCCCTTTTGGATTAAACATACTTTCAGAGTTTGTAATGTTTGATACTAAATGTAATCACCGTTTTGTCATACATGTGTTATTGTACATGTGTTAGGGTTTATTCAGTAACGAGGGGCGATTAAACGTCAAATTGTATCGTCAAACAGTCGTTAATCATAACCCAACCTTAAGCTGAGTTCGTGAATAACCCCTGCATGTTTTAACATGGTGAACAATTTATGCAAATCATTCACTTAAAAAAAAACAAATTGTCAAGCTTATCACTAGCCTCTTAATAAAATTCTTTTGCGGAAGTAATAATTCAAAATTTTTCCTAATTAAGTTGTAAGAGCAATCTATATACAAGTTTTTAAAATACAAGTTGTAAATTACAGGAAACTGAACGAGTATTTAAAATACGTTCGTCTAAACTTGGTCTAGAGCGCTAGACGTTCGATTGTCGATTCCAATGTCGTCCGATCGCCGATCGCCAAAAGTTGGGTCGTCGACCCGCGCACCCCTATTCTGTACTAATTACTATCGAGTATCGATTCTATTCGCGATCGATGATTCGTATTGGAAGCCGATTGCTTTTTTTGTGTGCAGTAGTTTTTATTTTAATAGTTGTTTTAAAAAATAAAAATGATAATAAATTCATTAGTTAAATTTTAAAAAAAAATTGTTTTACAAGGAAAAAAGATATTCTTAGTCGAATTACGCTACAATCTTATTGGATTAATTTGCATTTTTTTTTTAAATTTTCAATTACCTATTTTCGTCATGCATGTAGGAATGGAATTTCGGCATTTTTTATAAATTTTCACAATACTAATCCACTGCGCGCAGCTGACACATGACTGTTTTGCATTAAATCAGAATAAAGGTGAACGATTTATAATGTGAATCCAGACAAACCAATAAACTAAGTAAGTTATTGCTTTTCTCTTAACTTTAGGAATTTAATTGCTTTATTACGCGCCCAAGATTCGACGTTGTGGGAATGACGATTTCTTTTAAAGTAGTAGTTCTACTACTCGACGAGAGATGGCGCTGTTTTTCGTAATAGAAGAACAGTGTGGATAAGAAAAAAGTGTGATTTTTGAATGAAATAATGATTTCTGAGTAAGAATAAGTATGTATCAAATAAGATTTTCCTTAAATCTAATTATATTTTTAGTAAGGTTTTGGAAAAAGCAAGTTTTTCACTACTGATTGCTAAGTCGAAACAATAAATTGATTTCTTAAAAATGACAATAAAATAAGCAACCTCTATCCTATTTAAATACCGTGTATTAATAACATTTTATTTCTGACGACTCCATTGTTTAAATTACTCGTAAAAACACATAAAAAATACCACAACCCAACACATAAAATTAAATAATCGATTACAATAAGATCATTCGATATTCCTTCCGCAGCGCAGCTGCGAATAGATTAACCATTTTATTCGCCACTAATTCCAAGGGTTCCCGTAAAGAATACGAATGCGCACTCGTGTCATGCGACAATCGATAAGTTTATTAACTTTTATATTCCTTTCTGTGCAATCGAGAAGTAGAAAAACATTCCTTGTGTAATTGACAAATGAAAAAAATATATGCATGCAGTATAGAAATATACTATGCAATAAATTATTATTCTATCTTTCCTTTAAGAATGTATGTACCTACTTATTCTTTATATAAAATACATAATAGCTAATTTTCTTTGAGCTGAGGTTCTATTATAATAATTGTATTAATAAACAACATGTGTATTTGGGCGATGTGGACGCTAAGCGACAAAGCCCTTTAAATAAATAAAAAAAACATGAGTATTATTAAAAGGATGGTATTTAAAAGTACTTCAATTTATTCCCATTTCATTTACCTAATTTTGCCTGTGTTCCACCAAATATACTGAATGTGCACCAAATATGTTAATTAAAATATGTCATAACGAGCATCTATTTAACAACTGTTGCAAATTTGTAAATATAGTAATACACCTAATTTTAAAAACAAGCATTTATTTTTTTAGTTTTACTTCAGATAATGCACTGCAATAGTTATTGTTACAATAGAATATTTGCAGCGCACTACAATAAAAAAGTGTTATATCTTTATCCATTTTCTATTAATGCAAGTCGTTACTGGCGTAGGGGGTCACAGTTTTACCCTAACCTAACCTACGCATTTTTTTAACATTCAGGAATATTTGGTGCACGATCAGTATTTTTCGGGGAAGAATAAAATAGTTATTGTTACAATTGAATATTTGCAGCGCACTACAATAAAAAAGTGTAATATCTTGGTGTTAATTTGGAATTTGTTTGATGTAACATATTTTGTTGGACGAGTAGTTTAATTATAGTAAAACAATTAAACGGGTTTAAGAGCAATATTTTAGAAATGCATACATAGATGTACCTTAAGATTTTTGGTGAACACAAAAATATTATCCTTATTAAAATAATTCGATCACATGATTCATATTGTTGACTTCACACCACCAGCACAGACTATCGATGATGATGATTTCCCATCCCTAATTTATTATATATAATTATATTAATTAAATTAAACCGTGGCAGCTAAGTACTGGGTTATACAATGTTTCTTGGTACTTAAGACTGATTGAAAGCTTCTGACTACACGTGAGGACTGTTAAATATCTGCAAATGACAAAAAGGAACCAATTTAATACTCACTGCTTTGTGTTTATCAAATTAGTTTCCGACAGTCTTTTGTTATCGTGTGGTGAGTGACTAGCCTGGCGTCAGATTTTTAAAAAAAAAAAAGTTGCCCCTCACCAGGATTTCTCCTCTGTAGTGGGTGCGTTTACAAACATTTAAATTCGCATACACAAACAGCCACGTCGCCCATTCGCGCATTTTATGTCGCCTATGCTTCTGACTTGGCTTAGCATGCCTTCGAGAAATTATCTCTCAAGCGTACCTATTGGTTTCCTTACGATGTTTTTCTTCACCGAAGCAAGTAATTCCTCAAAACGCATATTAATCCGATAAATTAGAGGTCTTTTTTTGCGGATTATGAATCATCAAATAACTTCTCCCTCTCAGAGCGAAGCGGGGGGGAGTGTAGACTTGTACTGACTAAAACCCACCCATGTTCCTTCTTTTAAGCTTTATGTTCTGGGGCCGCCTTTCAAATAATGAATCATTAAATAACTTCTCCCAGAGCCGGGACAACCCTAACACTCCCCGTGTTAGAGTTGTACCGACTAAAAACCACCCATGTTCCTTCTTTTGCCCTTTATGTTCCGAACCCGCCTTTCGAACATCCCGCAAACCCAGAAATTAGAGGTCTTGGGTTCTTTGGTACTTTGCAGTCTGACGGTCCCACCACTGGACTCTCACTGACTCCGACAGTAACTAACGAATTCTCTTTTAGATTCTGTATTGTGTCTTTTAGATTATGTATTTAACATTCTCCTAAACGCTTTCAACAATTTCCATCAATTACGATTTCTAGTTAAACCAAAAACGTCGATCACTTCAATAGTATCGCTTGATTTCCAAAACGTTTGCGCGCGTGATCGGAATCATGCGCAGGAGTCGAACACAGACTAAATAAAATAAACTCACACTTACGTTAGCAGTATGTTATATATAAACGTTGTTGATGACTAAAAACTCCTCCGTGCCTCGGAAAGCACGTTAAGCCTTTGGTCCCGGCTGTCATTTGTAGATCTTTGACAGTCGTTACAGGTAGCGTTCCGAAAGTCTGACAACCAGTCTTACCAAGGGGTATCATATTACCCAGTACTGACTGGGTTGTGGAGGTCAGATAGGCAGTCGCTCCATGTCAAATACTGATATTCAGCTGCATCCGGTTAGACTGGAAGCCAATCCAACATAGTTGGGAAAAGACTAGGCAGATGATGATGATAATCATGACTAAAATAACTCACAAAACACGCCTTTAATCCCGATGGTTTAGACAAAGGAGAGTATAATATTATACCTACTATTTGCCAGTCGTTCAATCTATGGAAAACAAAAGCTCAGCTTTATTCTTCGTCTTTATTTTTTTGTCTTGTTATTTTTTTTTCTTTTTAAAAACGTTGCCCACACTAGGAATTATTCTTGTATCGTGGGTGCGTTCCAAACATTTAAACTCACATACACAAACAGCCAGACCCGGAACAACTAACTGTAAGGACATACAAATATTGGTTCCGTGCGAGGATAGAACCCGCGACACGCAGCGTAGCAGTTGATCTCTCAGCCACTGCGCCATCCGTGTTTGAGTTAAATACGACAACATTGTAATAGGGTACTAAAACATCCGAAAAATAACTATTTGTTTTCGAGAAATTTAACTTATCCTACTATTATATTATAAATGCGAATGTTTGTGAGGATGGATTTATGGATGTTTGTTACTCTTTCACGTCAAAACGGCTGAACGGATCTTGATGAATTTTGGCGCAGAGGTAGAGTATAGTCTGGAATATCACATAGGATACCTTTTTCGATATCACGCGGGTGAAACCGCGGGCGCCGGCTAATTATTGTTATAAATGCGACAATTTGGCTGGATATTTGTTACTCAATCACGGAACGAACGAATAGCTGAATGGATCTGGATCTCCACTTTTTATCCCCAAATTACGATCTCGTGGGCAATTCCCAAACTACACAGGCGAAATCGCGGGTATGAGCTAGTTTCTTTATAAAGAACATTCTTTTCACAGAAAATTCTTTTTGCTTGCTAAGAACGAGAAATATTATGATTAGAGATGTATCGATAAGCCGGTGTAATCGTCAATCTCGTTTATCGTGAATCATTAGCCGTAATGTTTTCAAGATTTGATTGATCAACCAGTCAATCCTGCTTATTTTATTTTATTCTGTGTAAAATAATGATACTAATTGGTTTATTATTTTGTAATGCATGTTATGAAAGTGTAAATGCATTTCCGAGAAAAACATATCTAAACTCAGAGTACAATATGTCCGGAAGCAATTCATTTAAAGTCAATAGCTGATATTTACAATGTGTGTCCAATAATAGATACATTTTCTCCTGAGAAATGATTATTATAGTCAAACGAGCGCATATTTATACAGCATAGAATTGCAAATGACAGTATAAAGCGTCCAGAACAAAGGGACAGTGTAAACACGGCATTAAATGCGCGCCACTATGCAGCCTACCCCATTGTACACCATAGATACTGGCTACACAAGCACAGCTATGTATAGTCACTCGCCAGAGTTTACTGGGCTAAAAGTTGAACGAACCTAGGAAGCGCTTGCGTCTCATTGCTCTCAGCTCTCGCACACAGCGCCGTCAGATAACGTACGTACAAGGGTACACCAGCGAAGAAACAAAGATGGACTCGACACACACCGGTGGAAACTAACCGTGAGAAATGTTGATAACTCACTTGCGTTACTGAGCCCGATCCTCACTTCCGACTTTGAATAGAGTCAACACGTTCCAAACGCTTTTCGAAAATCAAATTCTTTGTTTAAATTTTTAACGTGTGAACGAACTTTTTGTTTGTGTGCGTCAGTTTTTGGGACAGACTGAGACGGACATAGCCAATCAGCCACAATGAATTCATGACACGTTTGCTCGGAATCGAAGCGCAGACAAATTGATGATAAAAATTTGTAATTTACCATTTGATCAGAGACACCTGCGCGATCACAATCGCTACACAATTTGACGTTTATTCAATTTAAATGTTAAATTAGAAAGAGATGGGGATGCAATTAATATTGGACTTGTGGTGTGAGTGAGCGCGTAGGCGATATGTTTAATGAGAGTCGGTGTAGTTGCGACTCGTATGACTGGGCGAACTCCGTCAATGTATGTAAGCCTGGTAACTTGGATCTCGTTTGCGCATATATTTTAGTACGAGTTTTTTTTACATGCAGTTTAAAATAACCCAACCGGCTTGACGGGGCCATTTCTTAAAAATGTCTTTGCATTTCCGCGTCGAGAAAAGTAAAAAGGGCATTCGCGCCTAAAATTCATTTCGACTGAGCAGACACACACTTTGTGAAATTCCTCATGGATGCATGACATTGTAACGATTATATTTTAAAGTGTGAATGTAGCCTTTATAATTAGTGTTATCTCGCTCTTAGTAATTGAAAATGTTTGAGATGTGAATCTGAAGGTATTTCATACAATTAAGTATCGCATTTAATCGTGTCGGGTCGTTATTACTGTGCTCAAAAGGTTTAAATGCGAAGTAAAAGTTATAAATGGATACTGCTATAATATTCAGTAAAATTTGTAGATGATGGCGTTTGCTTGCTAACAAAATATTTGCAAGTACTTGAGATATCTTGAACGCAACGTGTCCTCTACTACTTAATATCAATGAAGTGATCATTACGTTCAATTTGAACTCATTGACAATGTCTGACTTACAGTACAAAGACATTGTGTGCGAGTTTTCTTCAATAAAAGCGTAATGACTTCTCACTTCTGTCTGGCAGTTGACATTATTCATTGTGGAGTCGAGTCAACAATCGATTATACTAATTTGTTACTAACGAGTATCTCATTTTAAGAAATAAAACAAAAGAAAACGCTCGTTCGTTGAGTGAAATGCATCGTTGAATACAAAATTTTTACATATTTTCCTTCCTTTTTTAAATTGTAATTAGGACAGAATCTTTTTTTGACGCTATTACCCAGATGTTCTATATCAGTTCTATACAAATAGTATTTAACTAAGGGTTTTGACACTAAGTAAAAACACACACTAACAGTTAAATTCCGTATATTTAAAAACTCCGTAGAAATACAAGAACAACTCATTAAATAAAATAAATAAACCTAGACAACTTCTATGAACATTTTCACGCGAATTTTCCTCTACCAGGAGAGCAGTGCTTCGAAGAAGATTGCTATTGGTCTAGTATTAGAACGATCGATAGACTGTTCCGTGATATCAAAAATTTATAGGTCATAGACAAAACTAACAAAACCATTTATCTGATAGCGAGAGGTATAAATAATACATATGCCTAGATTAATTTTCGTGTCAGGATGTATTGTTACGGTATCAATATTTATCATTATATTATTTTTGTCTCGTGAGTTTTTGATAGATTTAATATATCCAAGCAGATTGTTTAATCATATTGATGTAATTTTAAAATCATCAGGTTTAACCCAAGAATAACTCGATCGGGTCGTAGGTTAAAATATGATTGGCACCTTTATCAAAAACTATAAGTACTGAACATTTCCCCACCTATTAGAACAAAAAATTTTAATTAAGAAGATTGCAAAAAAAAGTAGAAATTCATCTCTATTTTCGTAGCCAAAACTAAAACATTGTTTTCGTAGACCCTACTACGATTCGTAGCGCTACGCATGTATTATTGTAGCATGCAGTGCGTGCGTATGATAAAATTTTAGGGAAGCGCTTTTATTACATTTCAAATTAAATTCAGTCCATTGATTGGCTTCAGATGCTTTAATTATTTTTGAGGTTATGTGCATTATTTTATTTTCAAATGCAATTACGTTTTCATTCATTTTTGAACATGTCGTACAATATGACACATGGTTTAGTAAGTTGCAACGCAATGGAAACAAATAACGATCAAAAAGAAGATTGTACAATTTTTACAATGATTCTTGTTGTGTCCTCTAAACTCCGAATGATTTGAAAGAAAAAGGCAAACTTCTTGCAATGCGCTGCTTATATTTTTTTTATACAATTAGTCTAAGAAAAGATCCACCAACCATGCTCCCAGTTACCAAGGCACCATAACTTTCATAGAACAAAGAGTCCACAAGGAACATTCATGACTCACCCGATCAAAGCGTGTCTTCCATTCATTCATTTCATTCCTTGTTCAATGCTCATGATGCTGGCCACCTCATGCAGTGTTCCGGGGTGAATGACTACGGATGCAAATGTACGGAACCCGTCCCGCGTCAATTAATGTAAACCCGCCGGGAAAATCGCGAGAAAATTGGAAATTATTACAAGTTTACATGGAATAGTTGAATGATGTTTATGTTGTTAGTTGGTGTTTATTTTCAGTTAGGTTATGATGTCTTGGTAGTGTTAAATTGAATATGTTGAGTTCTATAAATAAAATGCTGTTGGTTGAAGACTTTTGTTTTTTAGCTTTATCACTAAATCCTCTACTGTAGAAAACTGAAAACCTTAAACAAGTTATTATCATAAATAATCACATATTTTTAAACGCGTTATTATATACAAAAACATGTATTGTATTTAACAAAGTACAAAAACAAGAAAAAACTTAATTTGGAAAAGTCCACAATATTTATTTTCATTTATTTTTAGATGAATAAGTTGGATGTAAATTAGTCGTAATCTTAATCGATGGACGAATCCACTACATAAAACAAATTGTCAAGCAAATCATTCCGAACGCTTCCGCAGAATAAAGTAGAATTTAGCTAAGACGCTATGTATCTCTGTCAATCGCGTTGCCGTCCGGACGTTGTAAATCTCGATATATCTGGTAATCCCTTCCATTGAAGAAGTAATTACCTTACTATGATACAAACAAGCGCTAGTCTGGAACCACCACTTAGGGCTGGGTGAAACAAAAAGGATTGAAATTAAACAAAAATATTGTTTATGGTCTATGTTTTTCATTGTGCATCTGTCAAACTCAAGTGACACTTTTATGAGACAAGCTATTTTAAAATTCGAAAACTAACCAGCTATTCCTAGAATTAGTTGTAATAACCCCTCTTCCCATTTCCCTGCAAGCTTTTGACCCCACAGCCTGAGAATGTATGTTCTATTTGATCAAGATATTACATATTAATGGTTATTACAATCCTGTAGCCAGTTAAGTTACTTGTCGCTACATAATTCTGCTTCAAGTGCACCATGTTTAGAACCGTTTTACTGCCTCAGGAATGGGGAAGTTGACAATTTATAATATCTAAGATGGGAAGCTAAAACAATGTTGGAAAAGTGGTTGTCATGCAAGTGGCTCGCTTACAATTACAGCATAATTTAAATAATTATTTGTATGAAAATTGGTAAGACTTTACAGATTGCCAATATACATTGACTATTTTTGACTAGGAAAGTAGAAAATGCAAGAAGTTATTTTCATCGACTTGATAAGAGCAGCAGCAGTTTTCAGTAGGGTATTTTTTATTACGAAACATACCTATTATATTACTGATATCAATTATTTTGTTTTGGTCGGTTTCACAGTTCTCAAATAAAAGAGAACTGTGAAGTTCTCAAATAAAAGAGCGTCAAAAATAAATGACATTGATGATTGGCATAATATATTTACTGTCAAACATAATGAAACATAGTCTCCGTATTGACTGACATAAGTAATCAGGGGAGCAGGATGTATCAGATGATATCGAGTTGACACAATCGAGTGGCGATCGTTAGACTTTATCATCGGCTATCTGTGTGAGCGTGATGCTGCGTTCGATACTCCCGTCTTCAGGGATGGCAAATGTCAAAGAAATTAAAAACTAGTTTAAAATACCAACTCACTTAGGCAGGTGTTTATACATTCGCCCACACATGACACAATTCCTTTTTGTCTCATTACACCCGTAGTTCCCTTCTTAGTAAAAAGATTGGTGACATTTTTTATTGTTATTATAGTTTCTCAAAGATAAGATAAAAATCATCTGCTAAATATTCATAGAAAAACTTTCAGTGGAAACCCGCATTTCCACTCATAATCCTTTATTTTATGCACTCCATACTAATACTTTGGTCGCAACCCTACCAGGAGCGCATAATTCTAAACAAGTTGTTCCTGCACCCGTCTAACTCGCGCGTCTGCCAGCACTGGGCTAAAAGTTCAATGACCGCTCAAGTGGTGACATGACGCTTATCGCATTTCTTATATTGTTGCATAAACGAGTTGGCGATGGAACTTGGATGGCTATGGTTGTGGTAAGGAACGTTTTGAACATTTTGGCAGGAGTTCGAAATATTTTTTTTTAAGTTACAGGTTATTTTGCATGGGTCTACGCGTCGTAGTAATTTCGTAGCACCTAATATTACAGTAGTACCTGCAAAGTTCTACATGGCGTAGCACTCTTATAATGATCAAGAAATACTTCAAAATTCGCTTTAAGATTTTAACTTAGCTTATTTCTTTATGCCACCGAAGTATAAATTAAATTCATTTCAATTAGAGTGTTCTCAAATCCATAGTGATTGGATTTTTCAATCAGGAATTTCACGGAGTCTGGATTTGTGCTCGGTTGATAGCAATAGGCTCGCCCCTATTACATAGGAACTTAAACATAACTGGAGAAATGTGGTACACCATTAGGTACACCTCTGCTCAACCTTTTGGGGATTACAGGCGTGATGAAGATGATGTGATATTATAATTTTATACAGTCCGTTTCCGTTTCTTAGCCTTTAAATAAGAAAAACCTATTTTACCTCTCTGGGACACTGTGAACAGTGCCTGCATTTCCACCATGAACTATGTAAGAAGTTCAACGGCCAGAATCCTAAATGTTGACAAGATGGTTATCACTTCCCAGATATTGTTGCATGTTTGAACGTGCGAATGGGCATAATAAGTCCCCCTACATGTCTCGCTGCCCACTTCTTAGTGCAACAGGTTGTCATAATACGTTGTGTGGATGCTTGCGAGCTTCTCTTAGATTATGTACAGACGCCTGCACATCAAGCTACTACAATCTGTCAGATTTCTTTGATAGATTTTCGACTTTATTTCTAAAGTATAAGGTTCAAGGTTCATTGGGAAAAATTGACAGTTTCGGGTAGCTTGACCTGCAGGCGTCTGTGCCAAATACAAGGTTTAAACAGGCCCTTCACGAGCTCGTCCACATGCATTCTCAACATCAAATTACGTAACAAAGCAAAAATATTGCGGGGATCGAACGATTCTTTGGGGTAAAAAATCAAGTTTTACCATAGGACCCGAAGTAATGGACTCTAACATTATGCTGATGGTTGCATTGGAAATTTGACCCTAATATTTTGGTTACTAGAATGATCCCAGGTATGGTCCAGAGCAACAAGAATATTGCATGTCCAATGACGTGGGGTATCGTATTACCCAGTATCTACTATAAATACTTATTATTTATTTAAAAGAATACACGTTAACAGTAAAACCAACCAAAATACTTATATTCTAAAATCTTAATACTAATATTAAAAACAAACTTATGTACAATAACTTAAAAAAATAATATATATACATATATAATGTATATACCATACTACAGCTGGCGCCCGCGTGATGTCAAAAAAGTATGCTGTGTTATTCCAGACCAAAATCTACCTCTGTGCCAAAGTTCAGCCGTTTTGACGTGAAAGAGTAACAAACATCCATACATCTTCACAAACATTCGCATTTATAATATTAGTTGGATTTACAAATTTCATATGGTTTATCATGGAAGATATACAGATCTATGTGCTGAGTGAGCAAAGAGTTGAGCAGTGTGACAGCTCGAGCTATGGACGTTGTGGTACTAGGTTGTGTAGGTCACTGGTCAGATAGGCAGTTGCCCCATAACGTACTGGTAATCAGCTGCATCTGGTAAGACTGGAAGCAAAACCCAATAGTGTTGGTAAAAGGAGATATGTGAAGAATGACGTGGAGAACGTGTTTCTTGATTATAGAAAGCATAAGCGCAGCGATTATTGCTCTGCATAGGAAGAAAGGCTATCGTTTCTAAGTTTAAAAACGAAAACTATTGGGAGTTCACCAACATCAAAAAACTAAAAAAAGGTTTAAGACACCGACTTATTCCTTACTAAGCTTAAAAAGTATGACTGTGAGAAGGAATGAAATGTGATCCATAACATGGATCCAGTACTGTCCGTTCGTCTATTGACGACAGGCCGTGTCGACGGCGCGTTAGTGTTCCTCGCGCGCCTCAAAGAGATGTCAGCAAAGCAGAGGGGCCTGCCAGGGTTGCGGGTTGTTCGAAAGAGATACCTCGGCCCCGGAACTTAAAGGGCAGTGGAAGGAATATGGGTGGGTTTTAGTCAGTACAAGTCTGATACTCCCCCCCGCTCCGCCCAGAGCGGGGGAAGTTATTTGATGATTGACCACCCCAAAAAAAGGGGGCAAAAGAAGGGACATGAATGGGTTTTAGACAGTACAAGTCTGGCACTCCATTCCAGAGCAGAGCGGTTTCCTTATGATGTTTTTCTTCACCATTTTGAAATTCTTGCTTATTTTTTTTAAACAACTTCCTTTTTAATTGAATTCTTCATACAAAATTGATACCTGTCTGCCCGTGGATTGCTTCGTCGCTTCTCTTGAGACATTCCGTGTCGCGGAGGCATTTGCTTTATAGGTTCCACTTACGTCATTAATGTCAGTGCCTTGGTGCCACCTACCGCGTCACTTCGGGATGCGTCGGGATTCTTCGGCATATCATCGTTTATGATGAGAGCAACACAGGGACTTGTTTTTTTTTTATTTTAAAGGGTTTATGGATGTATCTGGTATGTTTGTTTATTCATATACCTAATAGCATAGGTTGTTTGTCAAAAGGCACGATTTTACTGCAAAACTACTAAATCATTTTCGTGGATTCTTTTATTGGAAAACTTTGGCTCATCTCAAAATGGAAAATTTATATTGCGTTGTTGTTACAGCGGCTCTAATACATACAATAGGTATGAAATGACATAGGACACTCCTAAATCTTTCTTTCAACACACCTTTATTATTTCTAAGACAAATACTGTTTATTTGCGCGAAAGCACTTTAACACTTAATCGCAAAAACCAACAATTACGCGGATGGCCACCGCAGCATCCGCAAACCCATATGTGTAAAGCCGTCATAAGCGTGCTTAGAAAACAAACTTACATTTACCGTCAATTGTTCACCACACACAACAAAATCGAACCAAACTTTAATTACAGACACGCATTTATAACTTTGCACTCCTCTTGCAGCGACAGCTATAAATCTCCTTTTACAAATACCAATTTGAATTCTAATCCTACATGATAAAAGTTATTTTTAATTGAAAAGGTTGCCGAGACGCATCAATCGCTGTCGATTGTAAAAGAAAGCAGAGACCAACATTAACCAGCAAGGTACTAGGAAAATAGAGAATTGAAGAGGTGTAGAAAAGTTCGTAGCGCGCCAGTATGATCCACGCCTCCGCGGAATTACGTTTAATTAACTGACATTACGAGTTTATGGCGGCATTTTTACGATTCGAACGTCGAATGAATCTATCACAGAGGTTTCACGTTTGTTTATGGCTCAGTAGTGAATTATAAAATAAGGTCTTTTGTTGTAGATTTACGATGGTTTTTTATCAAGATTTCAACGTTATCTTACTGTTACGTGTGATGATTATGTTGGAAGTTAATTATTCATACACGTTACTCAAATAATTTGTTGTAAATGCTGCTCAGCAATAAACGGATAGACCCACCTTTTACTTTATAGCTTTTACAATATTATTTAAGCACTGCTCACAGCTTGACAGGCTGGGCTTTTATTAACTAGCTGTGCCCAGTGGTTTCAGCGCAGCTCAGCTAATAAGTATCGTAGCATGATGTTATGCCTTTGTTAATTCCTGATAATTGGTGAAAAATGGTCCAGTAGTTTCGAAGCCCATTTGGTACAATGAAACAAACAAAAAAAACTTTTATAATATTAGTAGATATGTAGATCAAAGATTGATAATTCGATATCGTGTATATTAGAGCGGTAAATACGGTAAAACGGTTGACATTGTTCACACTGTTTCGCCAGAAGCAAATTCAATGTGGTTTCCATTTTTACTAAGAATCTCAAAATTTTCTATGATCACCTGTCTTACATTTTACCAACATTGCTGGGTCAGTTTCCAGTCCAATAGTTTATACAAAAACGTAGTCAAATGAGTTAAATTCTATAATGACATCATGGAAATGGAATATGTCCAAATCACTATGCTTGAATGAACCTCAGCTCGCATTTACAATAAAAAACCGGTACACCCACCCAGTAAACATAGACAATGAGGTATTTACACAACCAGATTGTTATGAACCCCGGGTTCAAACACTTCCGTCCCTAAAACGACCCATCTTGTGAGGAATGCGGAAAACAGAAGGGGTCAACCCACGATAGTGCTCGAAGACATGATTTCACGTGGGCAACATTTCTCAATTCGGTATTCCTTTGAACGTGTGAACCTCCAGTTGTGATGTACGCAACCTTTTTGGTGTGTTTGTAAATTACCATAGACAATGTAGACGTACCAAACAAAGCTGGTCTAGTCGATCGTTTTTTCACGTAAATATTATAATTTTATATAAATGTTTTTTTCAGATAACAATGACAATAAGATTTATAAATACTTGTGCGTGCTTTTTACGGAAACAAGGAACATAAATTAATAAAGTTGTAATGAGGTAATTATGATGATAAAATTAATTTATCAAAAGATCTAACACAGCTCATTTGTTCTTGCCTTGTTGATCATTATCAACGTCAATGAATTAATATTTTACAAAAAAAGTCCGTAGATAACGACAGTTCATTTGTTATCGCTCCTGTAAATGTTAGCAGTAGGATATAAATACTTTATAGAGGGACGTTTTTGTAAAAAATTAAAGACAACATTAGAATTTTCAACAAATACGTTGACAGCTGTCGTAGAAAAGTTGCAGAATACATCCCCTTTATGTTCTATTTTCAAAAAATGCTTAATATGCGCTCCAAAGCTTGAATGTCCAAAGTCACGTTGATAGAAATTCGTGGATCGTATAGCATGTGCTGTGGTTTCGTAATGGTGAATTCAGTTATGGCGACGTAGCTTGAATTCGTCTTTGATTTTAAAAGGGTCTCTTTTAAATTCAAAATAGAAGACAGATATGGCTTATCAAAAGAATAAAAAGAAGTTATCGCGGTCTTTTGCAAAGCTAATGAAATATTCACCACGCATTTATGTCAAAATTAGGACAGAAGTACCTATATCCGTATCCACAGTTCACATGATAATAATAATTTAAGTATCTGCGGATTTCAGGTTTTATCAATAAACAAACCCTTTTTCCAGTGAAACCCGCTGAAAATCACTTCTTTGTATAAATTTCCGATCATCGACAACTGAAACGTGACGCAAACACATCATAGTCACGTTATCTATCGATATAGCCAACGTAAACCGTCAAAAGTACTAGGCAAGCATAACCAAAACAAAAGTAAACTATTTCGACAGCCGTACGCTCAATAAAAACTTCTAAACTTGAACATACCGCCGGACAGAGACGCCGCTATCTGTCGATTGTCCTGTCTCACTCTCTTTACGTCAGTTGACAAGCAGTGGGTGAACGAACTTCGAGAGTTTACTGGGCTAAAAGTTGAATGTACCTCCGTTCGCGGACATTACGAACAAGATAGCAACTTTACCATACGCATCGTGCCAATGAAATGACGCGAACACGTTTCGGTGCGGCGGCGAATTTAATCAGTAAACCGCGTAATTAGAGTCCAATTTCTTCCGCAAGTGGCTAGTGTATGTGCCGTTTTGGAATAGATCAGCAAGTTTCTCACGACTACCACTACATTCGCACGTTAGTAGTGAGACGTGTGTGCGGATGGGCGCCGCTGTATGTTTGTGTGCGCTCGAGGTTGGTGTAGTCTTGAAAATAATTTCGCGGTCACACCAAGCCGGCGGGTTCATATAACCTGAACCACCTGTCTGTGTTGTGCGCCTAGTTATTTATATCTATGCGCGAACCTATGTAACATAGCTATATGTATATATCATCAAAATAAACCAACATAACATGGCATACGAGGTTGTTTTCAGAGGTGTATGTTGAGCAACATATATATTACCTTTTCGTTTTTTCTGGCCTTGTGCGATAACAATCGTAAATATCTTATACAATGACTGTTTAATTTGCCTTCGGTGAGCGATCACGTGAAGAAAAAACGCAATGAAATCGAAAGCATGCTTTGTAGACGTGAAATGAGTGTGGACACCTGCTTTGGACAATGTTACAGCTGCACACAACTACTTAGGGTCTTGAAACGCCTTTAAAAGCGTAACTATCATTATGGCATCTTCACACCATGTCTGAAATAATTGGAACAGTCTTATTTTTAATACAAATACTTACATTCGCTTTTTCTTGTCTATGCGTCGCCAATTACAGTTTTTTAAACAAGCACCGGGATGTTTGGGACATGTGCTACTGTGCTGAGTAAAGTAGTTCCCTGAGACATATAATTAGAATATTGACACTAACAATATAGTGTAGATGGAAGACTCTATCAAGCAGATGCAGTTACAGGTTACATAAATGCAAGCCCGTAGTGGGGTTAAATAAACTTAGTGAATGTGTGAAGTGTAATAAATTAACTGTTGAGAAAGATATCTTTCAACATACCTGTCGTTTCCACCAGTTAACCAATCAACAGTCAAACACAATTGGCCCTAGTATCGATCCTGATAATTCAATTTCCATCTGATGAACTAACCCAAATCACCCTCATGAAGGCTCAATGCACCCCTTCAATTTTCAAACATTCTTAGTAACACAGAGGTTTCTATAAGACAAAAAAAACGGGCAAGTGCCAGTCGGATTCGCGCACCGAGGGTTCCGTACAAGCTTATGACATAAATTACAATATCTTGTGACTGGGTACACTTAGAGGGTTGATTTTTACACACCTCCAAGGAACTACAGAGTTGAGTATACGGTTTATAATAAGGTAATTTCAATTCGATACTTGCAAGCGTTCCCGAGATAAATGGTCTTGACAGACGGACTACAAAGTGATCCTATATGGTTCTGATTTTTCTCTTGAGATACAAGATAAAGGCAAAATTGACAATCTACAATGTGTCCGGTCACGGACTAGCGATATTCTATGTACTTATACAGGGTGTCCGGTGGCAATTTTCACATTTCAAAGGTTGATAATAAAATAAATACAAAAGTTTCCTGAATTATTTTTATTATTATTTACGGTACATTAATGTGAGTTTCATTTTTTAAAAATAACGTTTTCTAAATGTCGGCCTTCTTGACGCAAGCACTCTTACTAAGGCTATACTCTCGGCATAAGATAATCTTGCTTGGTAATCATTTTCATTGAGTTTTTGCGTTATTTGAATTTTATACGGATGGAACTTGAGCTTCTTTTTCATTATTTCGTGCAATGTTGATCTAGCGATCCCTAAAGCTGCCGAACGTGCTCTTAGTGACATCCGTGGATTTTGCAAAACTGAATCACTCACACGTCGAATGTTTTCTTCGGTCGATACAGATGCAACTGGACCTTGGTGACGTGTGTTTACAGCTGAGCCTGAAGCACGAAATCTTGCTACCCAATAACGAATTAAAGTTTTTGAAGGCACATCACTTATTCGTGGAAGATTAAAATGATTACGGAATTTTCGCTGCGCCGCAATTAGCGAAAAATTGCTTGTTAAGAATGCCTCGATCACGAAAGCACGCTCCTCTCCTGACCAACGCGGCATGGCGACTAAAAAACTCACGACGCTGACGAAGCTAACCCCCCACCTCGCGCCCCTCTAGCTATTCGCGTTCTTAAGTAACAAAACTTTCAAATGTGAAAATTGCCACCGGACACCCTGTATAACAAACATTCTAGTACTTAAATTTATTGATTTTTCAAAAAAAACTACCATTATTTTTTCACAAAATAGTTTACATCAATTTCGTTGATTTGCATATTTTTTTGGACTTTCATTTTGTTTTCTAAAGTTACGAAAATGTAAACTCATCATCTCTTAATTTAAACAATAGACAATATTGTTGCACTGTAAATAAATCTATTTTCGTTTCAGTAAAACCAAAACTATGAGAAGTATGATTATTTTTTGTACACGCATAGAGAATATCTCAAAATGGCTGCCAAAAAGCGGGGAAGTGAATTAGACCCAAGTGTGTATCGTAATAGTATATTAAAATACTCGTTATATAAGTATCTAGAATATCGCTAGTCCATGACCGGACACATTGTATACAACTGCGTCCAAGTGCACGAGATTTTGGATTCGATTCAAATGTGGGCAAAATGTTATTGTTTTTGTTATTTCAAAATAAGGTTTCCGTTTTTTTTAATAGCTCACCGTACATCCGTCTATTGACGACAGGCCGTGTCGATGGCGCGTTAGTGTTCCATGCGCGCCTCAAAGAGATGTCAGCAAAGCAGAGGGCGCCAGGGCCACCGCCTGCCGGGGTTGCGGGTTGTTCGAAAGAGATACCGCGGCCCCGGAACATAATTGGTGGATTTTAGTCAGTACAAGTCTGACACTCCCAAATAACTTCCCCCGCTCCGACCAGAGCGGGGGAAGTTATTTGATAATTGCCCAACCGCAAAAAAATAAGGGTTCCGTTTTTTCCTTTTGAACCCTAAACAAGACAATAATTACTTCGTCGGCATAACGCTTACAAGTATCAAACTAATCGATATCCTTCCTCCTGCCATACGCGTAGGATGGCGAGTTAATACTAATACACTGATTTATCGACCCTCCTCATCCTGCAGTTAGGTTAGAAAACTGGATTGTAGTGGATACATAATTAATGGCTCATCCTTGAACTAACCTAGAGTTTACTTTGTGTATGATATGAAAAGAGCGTTTTGTCTAATAAGCCTAGTCTTTGGAATAAATAATCAACACTATTATCATCATTAGCCTTAACTTACCCCAAATATTTGTGGTCAGCGCAGCATGTCTTCTTCTTCTCTATGACTACGTCATCTCAGCAAATACCTCCTTTCTAGCCAAAGAAAGAATCCTCCATCAAACCTTTGAAATACATTCCTGATTCTACATCATCAGCCTTTTCCCAACTATGTTGGGGTCGGCTTCCAGTCTAATCGGATGCTCTCTAGAGCAACAGCTTAATTAGCTTCCACAACCCAGTTAGTACTGGGTAATACGATACTGGTTGTCAGACTTTAACTACCTGTAACTTCCGTCAAAGATCTATAAATAACAACAAGGACCAACAGCTTTGCTAAAGTGCTTTCCAAGCCACGGAGGAAACTTGGTTTGTAACGGGTGGTCACCCATCCACAGACTAAGGCAAGCGGGGCTTAACCTAAAGATCAACCCAAGCGGCTGGTATTAATTAACTTACGAGCTCCTCATTACAGAAACGTTTCATTAAATCCAACTCGATAAACGATGAATAGCTCCTCATTACAGAAATATTTGATAAAACCCAACACGATAAATGACGAATGAAAAGCGTTAAATTGTTTTCAGTAAAAATAAAAAGTTATGCTCTATTCCCGAATCCAACATTAAGAAGAAATAATCTAAATCCAATTTTAAACAAAATGAAAAAGAACACCTTTTTTTCTAATTTTAGGAAATTTCTAACGATCCTCTTTCGTCCAATCTCCTATAACACAGGCGTTATCTTTTTTATTTGAAGAAAATCTTAATCCAATCACTAGTTGGTAACAAATCGTTGTCTTGTGTCACGCGCCCACTTATTAGGTATTCGCTTGTCAAAATATATTTAATTTGGGATCAAAAATTTTGTGTGATAAATTCCCAATGTCTGCTCTATAAGTCATTTAAATCTCTTTAACGTATGGAAGTTAAATTTAACGTATTGAACTCATCAACAAGTTCATCGAACCACACAAGCAGGCCCAAAATTGGACATATTAATTGCAACTTCATCATCAAACAATTATCGTAAATGTTATAAACATTTCCGTAATGGCTGTCATATTGCCAGTTAAATAAAATCCTTTTAGCTCGACAATATCTTGTAATCGGTTGTAAAGTGTAATGCGTTTTCTTTGTTTGATAAGAACTGAGGATATTGATAAATCAGATTATTTGTGGCGTCTGCGTTTGGAGTATCATTGTAATTTTAGGTTAGAATATTTTTCAACTTAAATAAATAAAAAAATAATATAAAGGAAAAGTGTCAATAGGAAAAGTGCCTAGCCGCCTGGGCACTTTTCTTATTGACATGTAGATGAATTTTTTGACGCCCTGTAATTGTTTTCACCTTTTTGTTACTTATACATTTTTACTTAATTATTATTAAAGATTAAAAAAGGAGCTCGTGGCTAAATAAATAGTAGCCGCTCGGGTCGATCTTTAGCCGCGCTTGCCTAGGTTGGTCTGGGGATGGGTGACCACCCGTTACATACCGAGTTTCCTCCGTGCCTCGGAAAGCACGTTAAGCCGTTGGTCCCGGCTGTCATTTGTAGATCTTTGACAGTCGTTACATGTAGTCAGTGTTCCGAAAGTCTGACAACCAGTCTTACCAAGGGGTATCGTATTACCCAGTATTAACTGGGTTGTGGAGGTCAGATAGGCAGTCGCTCCATGTAAAATACTGATATTCAGCTGCATCCGGTTAGACTGGAAGCCGACCCCAACATAGTTGGGAAAAGGCTAGGCAGATGATTAAAGATTAAAAAAAAATAAACAGCCATTTAATTTATACTAAATTTTGTTAAATTCTCAACTAATAAATTAAAAAATAGAGGGATGTATTTGAAAAATAATCAAAACCAAAAGTATTTTTTAAATAAGTCTGAGACTTGTAAAATATAGGCTCTTAAACGCAAGCATACTGATTTAAAACCTAGTTACTACTACTAGTGTTAGTACTACAATAGGGAATGAAGAGGTGTAGTGTCCATAGAGATCTATGCTTTAGAATGAGCCACTACAGTATTTTCAAAACAAATAACTTCAACCCTTCGCTTTGACACTCCAAACTTATAACGGTCTCAAACTCAAATACTTGCTTTGAGTTTGAATTTGAGTACCTAGCAAGCTCTGAAATGGAAGTTACTAGTCTAGCATAATCTATAGGTCCGTGATTGCTGGTTGTTCGAAAGAGATACCACCCCAGAACAACTTAATTTATTTGATGATTTCCTATCCGCAAAAAAAAATCATTATCTTTAGGTTTACTTGCTTTTTAGAGCACTGAATGAAAACTTTACTTATTTATTATTTATTAGCTCCTTGTGTTATTATAGAAACGATTAAAAAATGGAGATCAGTTTCACTAAATAAGATAACAGCCTTACTCTGCTTACAAACAAGCACAGCTTCCAATATTGATAAAGTTTTAAAAACCATTTAGTTATTTAAACTTTTGGAAGTCAATTAAAATTGCGATAGGTTTTGAAAATGAAGAATGGTGTCTATCTATTTTACGACAAAAAATATACCCATGTGAGAACCACTCTGCTTACCTTCATGAAAAAAGCGTGAGTTTCTTTTATGTTAAACTGTTACGTCATCACAGATCGCGTTTCCATTTGTGTCGCAAGAAAGTCGCCCACTACGATCAAAACAAAACAAACTAAAAATATCGCATTGTATCATCAAACATACACATACCTAAGTTTAAACATCATCATCTACCTAGCCTTTTCCCAACCATATTGGGGTCGCGTTCCAGTCTTACCGGATGCAGCTGAATACCAGAATTTTACATGGATTGACTGCCTATCTGACCTTCACATCCCAGTTTGTACTGGATAATACGATACCCCTTCGTAAGACTGGTTGTCAATTTCGAGACACTGTCTACCTGTAACGACTGTCAAAGATTTACAAATGACACCCGGGACCAATAGCTTAACGTGCTTTCCGAGGCACGGAAGAAAGTCGGTATGTAGCACTGTAGCAGGTGGGCACCTATCCGCAGACAGACCTAGACAAGTGCGGCTTAACCTAAAGATCGACTCGAACGGCTGCTTTATTTAGCTGCGAGCTCATCTACCTATCTTTAAATATAAATACATAATATCTTTAAATATAAAACATGGACCGCTGGCTAAAAAGTATGGAAGAAATATTTATGCATCTGATTTATAGAGGAATTTTGTCCACACATAAAATAAATAAAAAAGCCATTTATTTCCTGCAAACTATACAATGTTCTTATAATTAAGGTATAATTAAGTACTTAGTTTAATGTTAGTGCCGATTCCTATTCTTGAATTAAAACTAACCATATTGTTAGTTTTGTATTTATCCTAGTTATAGTGGAGTATCTTAGTCTGCAAGAACCCCTGTATGGGTAAAGGCCTCCTCCAAAGATGCCCATGTCTCTCTGTTTTGTCTGTCCATACATAGAAACATACAATCACGTCCGTAATTTCCGATGGGATAGGTAGAGATGCACTTAATTGTACACCCACATCTCGCTCAAATGTTTAAAACCCCATGTTATAAGAAGCGAGCCTATTACCATCAACCAGACTCCATAGCTGATATAGAGAAATCCCTAATGGAAAAAACCCAATAACACTTTGCCCAACCCTGGAACCAAACCCAGGAACTCATACTCAAAGATCATATTCTTATATATATCCTACTAATAAATATTATAAATGAGAGGATGGATGGATGTATGAATGTTTGTTACTCTTTCACGTCAAAACGGCTGAACGGATCTTGATGAAATTTGGCATAGAGGTAGATTATAGTCTGGAATAACACATAGGATACTTTTTTTCGATATCACGCGGGCGAAACCGCGGGCGCCAGCTAGTAATAAATACAATTATTATCCTGACCATAAACACTTTGATCTCTTTTACAATACATTCTCAGAAAAAAAGAATGTAACAATTTATTCAGTTCAAGAGAAAAGTGTCGAATGTAGAGCGCGTACGCATACCATATTAAAGAAACAACGATTTGCATCTGAAGCGGGGTCAGTGACCGATCTCGCGGGCGCTGATTGAATTTCAGACTTCATTAATTGATAATTAAATTTATTGCGTGCAATCGAGATTTTTATTGAGTGTATGTTTGTTTCTACTGAATACAGATACTGTAGTGTATCAGCATATTACTGTCCCACGGCTGGGCATAGGCCTCTTCTCAAACTGAGGCGTCATGAGCATTGATGACCACGCATGCTCAAGAAGGGTTGGCGATTTCAGACTTATATCCTTACTAATATTATAAAAGCGATAGCGAGTTTTTTTGTTTGTTTATTTGTTTGTTACTTCTTCATGCCTAAATAACTATACCGATTTTGATGATTTTTGGTACAGAGATAGTTGGGACCTTGGAGACGGACATAGGATATTTTTAAAAGATTGAAATATGAGGGAGACAGATGGATGAGAACGGAAAACTTAGCATTGCTATTACAATAAATAAGGCGCAAGGGCAAAAACTACATGTAGCAAGTACCTTTAAATCAGGAAAGGGGAACTGTGTTACCCCAAATTTAACGCGAGTGAAGCCGCGGGCAAAAGCTAGTCAATAAGTCCAGATTTCCTTACGATTTTTTCTTCACCTACATATGTCTGTGATGTCGTAGATAAAACTTATAAAGTAGATATGAATATGGATATTCATATAGATATGAATTGATAAAGTCACATTGGTATTTGGATTTGACGCACAACTTCAAGCATGAGAGCCAAGGTCCTCTGGGCATCACATACTCAAAAGCAGATTAAAACTGGTTTGTCAAAAAAAAGGAATTGGAGTTAATTCAGTAGATTCATGTGTCTAGCCTTTTCCAAACTATATATGGATCATCTTAAAGTGTAACCGGTAGTATTTTACATGAAGGGACTGCCTTTCTGACCTCCTGAATACAGTTAGTGAATCATACCATACTTTTTGGTAAGACTGGTAATCAGACTTTCGGGTAACTAAATGTACGGGCTTCTGTTATCGATTCAGAAGTTCTCGAAAACGGATTCTACATATTATTATGTGCATAGTAACAATGAGCTTACCCAGATATTGACCAAAACTAACAAAGGAGCACCTTCATCTCACCTTTCGATAAATATACGCGTGATATAGAGAAGTATATAGAAACATTTGCCTCAGCAGTCACAAGTAAAACCTACAAGTACATGCAGCAAAAGATATAAGTGACCAGAGTCATACGATATAGCTGTTTTTTTTTCATAGTCACCGATGGACGTCTTCAAATCCAATTTAATTTATTTAATGAACTGTTTGTTTTCTATCAATAACATTAATGGATATTTAAGAAAATTTCTGTACTACACCTGACGAAGCCTGGTTACTTACCTCTTTTACTGACTGTACATATACACTGTCAAAGAATAATTTATGCAGTACAGAAACGACATTGCTTTTAGCAGATAGTGAAAACTACGACACGAAAAAGGTGGGCTTGATAGCAAATTATTCACGTTCAAACTGGTTATACTAGTATTTATGGTTTTAATGACCTTTAATGAAAAACATTAATGGTGTAAAGATGTTATTATCATCGTGCATAATCATCAGGTGAATGTAGATGTCACGGTCCTGTTTGATAGAGTTTTAAAGTCTTTGGAAGCGATAGTTAAGGGATTAAGTGTCGCTTTAAACGGTACACTTTACACCACTTATACTAGAGAAGGTAAAAGATCTTTTCGAAATTAATCAGAGAAAAAATTATGTTTAACAAAGTTTTATCCTTTTATTATCCATGGCTTCAAGACTGAGGGTTTCCCTACAAACAGTTAAGATAGTTCTGCAGCTTGTTGCAGATGTTATTGTTGTGATTATTTTTCCGACCCAAATATCGACCAATAGAATTGCACCATTCGACGTCACGTGGTACAACCTACATGGTATTATACTGAAATTTTTTTGAAAATTTTCTCTGGTCGTTGTTATGCATAAAAAACAAAACATGGTGCAATTCTATTGGCCGACATTTGGGACGGAAAACTAATCCCCCGAATACCACACGAGCTTCAAAATTATCTGGCATTTCCCGATAGGTTCCCTGCAAACAAATAAAATCGTCAAGTTTTTCAGGAAAACCTGAAAAGAAAAACTTGACTCCTTCATTTGTTTGCAACGAACCTATCGGAAAATACCCGATAATTTTGAAGCTCTTTTGGTATTATATGTGAATATTTTATTTATTTAAACGTCGTGTACAATAGTGGTACATAGGCAGACTAAGTCATCACAAATCACAAATTTTGGGGTTTTTTTGCGGATGGGAAGTCATCAAATAACTTCTCCTGTTCTGGTCGGAGCGGAAGGGAGTTTCAGACTTTTACTGACTAAAACCCATCCATGTTCCTTCTGATTCCCTTTGAGTGCCGGGGCCGAGGTATCTCTTTCGAACAACCAGCAACGCCGGTAGACCCGTACGCTAAATACGCGCCTTGGACAAGGATTGGCGGACACCAGCTCGTTATAAAATACAATACAACCTCGGCTGACGGTGTGTTACCGGGTGGAAGGAAAAGGGAAGCAAAAACGGTTACCGTGTATTCAGTTTATCATTCAGAAGCCCCTTAAAACAATCACCTTTTAGACCGTGTTCGTATTGTAGTTATGTAGGAAGCAGACACAGCAGAGCAAATGCCTCCTTTCCTTCCAATTTTTCCTGAAGGTCGCTATTTGGGTCCAATCAGGAAACAGCTGTTCTTTTTAGGGTTACGTACCTCAAATGGAAAAATACGGAACCCTTATAGTCTGTCTGTCTGTGAAGACCCTTTATCTCGGGAACGCGGAGGTATCGAGCTGAAATTAAAACCATATTCTCAAGTCTGTGGTCCCTTGGGGCTGTAAAAAAATCAATCCTCATTCTACTCAATCAAAAGGTGTGGCCATTTATTTCGCAAATTTGTACAGAACCCTCGGTGTGCGAGTCCGACTAGCTCGTGGCTGGTTTTTTAATAACCGACGAAAATCTTTTATATGGGGGATTAAAAACGATGTACAAAATACGTCGTGGTAAAGGTTTTGCGCGTCGGGTCCCTTTAACAAGAGACAAAGTCTTATAAAATGAAGAAGAAACTAAACACATTCAAAACTAATGTCATTGCAGCTAAATATTTCAAAAAGGCTTTAACAATTCTTCAGTATCATAAGTAGACGCTGTATGAACATAAAACATTCACACATATTTGCAGATAGCAGATTCATGTTAAAATCTTACAGTACATAATCATGTTTTTAGACACCATCTGTTTATCCTTTCTTCCAATTTTATTGAGGTCGACTTCCAGTCTAACCGGTTGCAACTGAATATCACTATTTTACATGTAGCGACTACCTATCTGACCTCCAAGCCGCAGTTAAAATAATTCCATATAAAAAAATATCCATTTTGTTATAATATTTTTTTGACAAATTTCTGTATGAAAGTTTATGCTTTAGTTAATCCGCAAAACAACACTAAACACATAATAAATAGCATTGACATTGAAGCTAATGGATAAATTTTAAATGCAAAAGCAACCTACTAAGATGAAACAAATAAACCAATCGATGATAAAAACGAAACGACTATATACCTCATACAGTATCAGCTAACAGCAATACTAAGCAGATGAAAAAAACAAATAGACAAACCCCCGTATATACAAGTCAATGAGTATAATACTTGAGTAAAAGTTTTTCATTCTGCATTTTAGTAACTGCTTGCAAATCATTTAAGGTTCTAAAAATAATTAAAACTAATCTAATATATAAAATTTCGGTGTCACAATGTTAGTTACCGTACTCCTCCGAAACGGCTTGACCGATTCTTATGAAATTTTGGGTACATATTGGGTAGGTCTGAGAATCGGCTAACATCTATTTTTCATACCCCTAAACCTTAGCAGGTGAAACCGTTGGGCACAGCTAGTGTTATATAAAATAAAACTAATCAACTAAACATGAACTAGTACTCCTCCACCGCTGTCATCCGGAAACGTGCTCAGAAGACTAGCAGCATCAATGGCAATGCTAATTCTTTGGCCAAAGTATAGTTCTTACTTCATTAAAATTCTTGTCTATTGTTAAGATTAAGTTTTTTTTTAATTTGACAATAGATAGGTATATGAGACATCAGGTTGAGACGCTGAAGCCATTCCTAGCATCGGTCACTTAATATACGCTTGTACATTCATCACCAGCTTTTTCGTTCTAACCAGAGTTAGTTTGTAAACACGGACTGAGTCACCGGCACAGTTCCGATCCCGTGTTATAGTCGTTTTGTCTGTCTGCCCGTCTGTACGACTCGGAAGTGAAAGTGTATAGAAAGCGGTGAAAATCTCGGCGAGCACACGATCTTTCCCCGGTCGAACACTCTAGACAAATGCAACGCCTATGCAGCTCTGTTTCTGCGTACCTACGTATTGTCTCAGTTTAACGACCAGTCGGAGACATAGTAATGTGAAATCGAAGAACGCACGAGAATTCTAATCTGTCTTTGTCGGTTAGGCTTTTGAACGTTTCCGTTTCTCTCTCTTGTTTAAATCTGCACTTAATAGGTCCTTATTATGTGCTCCAATCGAGAGTGGAACCATCTTGAACAATCTCGATTGAATAAGTTACCTGTTAGCTGTTAGTCTCATTAAAAAGATCAAAAAGAAATCATCATTAAAACACAATCATAAGAACATTGTTGCTTGTGACCTACTTTTAATACACGCGATTCTGACATCAAAATTTGAGAGGATAGAGTTGAAATTGGTGTAGATACACGGAAAAAAGTGAATGGTTAATGTCAAGAACACGATAAAAATATCTAGGGAGAGTATGAAGAGTAGATCACGGTCAAATATAGACTTTCTCCACTTTCTCTGACCTAAATGTGTGTTATTGTCGTAGGTCGAGTGGTCGGCCTTCGGGGTGCCTCCACTTTTGGTTTTATCCGTCACTTTCATTAACCTATGTATGTAGAAAGTGGTGACGTAGCATTTTGGGGCGTCGAAGTTAAAAGTACCCGGAGAGAGTTGGGAATTAGGTCGATAGATGCTTGAGATAAACCACTAGAGGCTTTTGGAGATGGAGAACTCGAGTCAGGTGATGGTTCAAACAAATACAAAGCTGTTGTGACTGAAAGAGGGTTCAGGGATCTAGTTACCAAGGGAGATTATAAAATAAAGGTCCACGAAGACGTAGAGCACATCACACGATTCATTGATCTGAACCACGATCATTTCGCTGAATTCAAAGCTATTATCTAGATACCTAATGTATTAGAATATTCAAATCGAAGACAACCAAGCGGTTTAAAAAAAAGCACTATCTTAATTGACAGTCACGTTCGCAAAACGACAGACACTGTCTAGACTTCTAGTTGTCGACCGAAAGAGTGTCACTTATCTAGGTTTCCACTTAACGATTGTGGAGCACCCAAAAACTTGTATTAAAGTCAATTTTGATAAAGAATGCAGAAGAAGAAGAGAGAAGTTTTAAATGCAAACATATTTCGATACCAAAGCAACACCAGTAGCGCATAGCACTACCAACCTTCAAATAAAATTTTCGGGAAGTTGATTTACTAAAGTAACGAAACATTTTATGGGAAGAACTGGTGCATTTCCCCAATGTTTATGGCTTCCCTTTGATTGCAAAATCTTCGTAGATAGCTTCAATACTGGGATTTAGTGGGTTCAAAGAAATTATTACAGTGTTAAAGAATATTTAGAAGATTAGTCGTTAGTAACATAATAATAACCCTTATGTAAATAATATTTTCAGTCTTACCAATGACTAACTGGGTTGCGGAGGTCAGATAAGCGATCGTTCCATGTAAAGTACTGGTATTCAACTATAACCGGGTAAATTAGATACTGACTCCAAAATAGTTAGTAAAAGGCTGGGCTGATGGTTATAATACTTTCCCATTTCACCTCTACTATTCCCATTGCTATTTCTCATTCGCATTCCCTCAATTTGGCATGCTCCCCTTATCACGAAAGAGAAAAGACTGATGGCTAATATTACATTTTCCTGGGCAACGTTGTATTCTGCAAACAATAAGATTTCCCATGATGTGTCAATTGCCAGCCCACGCGTCGTGCGTTGCCCTTAGATTTCACATTTTAGAAAAGCGGTAGGTGCAAAGGTAATAAACACTTTGCTTCTAAGAATGTAACGACTGTGTATCGTCCACCGTAATTCTGTTTGAAACGAAAACATATATACCTATATATTTTTTAGATTTTTGTTGTATTTTTTTTCTGTGCGAGTTAAAAAATCAGTTTTTCTTACTTTCTTATTTTAGTCACTGTAGGTACAGTCAACGTCACGATGTGCTTAACCGCCTTGGTTTCAGACTGGAAATCATCAAATTACTTCTCCTGCTCTGGGCGGATCGAAAGGGAATGTCAGAATTTTACTGACTAAAACTCATCCATGTTCCTTCTTTTGCCGTTTGTGTTCCGAGCCCGCGGTATCTGTTTCGAACAACACGCAACCCCGCAGGCGGTGGTTCTGGCAGGCACCTGCGATGTTGTGACCTGTGAAGTTAATTTCAATGCAACTTTCTTTAGTATCACTATCAACATAATTTCCTTCTTAGGCACTTAGTTTTGTAATGCCAATCCAGCAGAAAAATATGTGATTTCATGTAATACCACCCATTTAATTATTGTTTTTTCTGACTTCTCTCTTTCACTTCTTTATTTCATATTACCTATATTATTATAATCTTCATCTTCTTAAATACACAATTCTCGTGCCACAGTTTTAGTTGTCATACTCCTCCGAAACGGCTTAACATAAAATTTAATATGGATATTCTGGTACTATTTTAAAGTCTGACTCTACTCTATTGGGTCTGAATCCGTCGTAATCTATTTTCATACCCCTAAGAAAAACCCTCTTCAGAAGCTGACCTGCGCAGCTAGTTATATATAGAATTATTATTCTAATTAAACTACTGAAAAACTTTGAGGTCATGCTGGACCCTTTATACTTCTCATTCTAGCTCTTGTATCGTCTTGTACCTCGTATTGTCTTGCATCCTGTAAAGGATATAGTAAGCCAATATTGCTCTTTCCGTATATCATCATCCTTGTTTTATCTAAAACTAACAATGCGTAGGCTGAGCTAGCGTAGGTTTTTAGAAACCCTACCTTAATGGAGGTAGGTGTGGAGTAGAAACTGCATTCTACGCCGAGTTCGATTTAGAAAACTTTTTAGTGAAAGTGAAAAAATATGCCACTTCATATTCATGGTAATCTGGGATTAGAAATTTTGGGCAGCCAGACCAGGTAACTGCGTTTTCCCACGCTTGTCAAGAATTAAAATCCCATCATGGTGGCTTGCAATGTCCCACTTCTGAGCCAAAGTCACTCTCTCGCACTATAAAAGTTTCTTTGTCCACAAAAATCCGCATTCTAGAAGCCTTCTAGAGCACAGCTCCACTAGCCTTTAGAGAAAATATGGAGATATTTTAAGATTTCCAGGCTCGGTGTCCGTGTTGCTAGGCCAGAAAACCACCATTTGAGACAAACTACCTTTCTGTCACTTCAAAATCGCACGAAATGCCATAGAAATATTTTTTCTGAAAAATATGGAAATGACTATAACTCGGTAAATGGGCGTTGAGTGTTAATTTGCTTATTAACTATTTCCTTGGAGTTACCTAAGTGTGCTCCAGAATCTGAAAGCAAAGAAGCCCCGGAGCCCGTCTATGTCATGCTGTGATTTCAAAATATATTCAAGCATAATTTTCAACATAGCATGTACAGTCAGAACCGGGAAGATGAGTAACCAGGCTCGTCAGATATGGTTGAATTTTTGTTACAAACCCAAATTTCATTTATTTAATGAACTGTTTGTTTTCCATCAAATAATCTTAACTGTAATCTAAAATATATTCAGGGTTTATTAAAAAAAAAACTGTATCTAACTGCCGTGTTACTTACGTCCTTTGCTGAATGTACATCACTAGCCGGGAAAGGGACGAACGCTATTTTTACATGTCGACATCTTTATGACTGTTTTCCGCCTGCGGGTGAGTCAAGGGGCCTGTCAGACTCTTGTGCGACTAATATACCTCACGGTGTTTCTCTTCGTCACTTCCAACTAGGGCGCGAGGACGCATAAACCGTCTCCAAAATCTGGAAGAAACCCTGACTGCCCCCGACTCTAAAATAGACATGACATCAGAATGGGTCTCAAAATGTTATTTGATTAGACTGAACACGTTCAATAGTCTAATGATGTCTCCAATAAGATGGGTAGAATGCGCAGTGCTGTAAGCCAGTGCGAGCAGACTTTGTAGTCTGTGGCAGGTCACTGAACTCTAGCATCATTTCTTTTCATCTATAACTCGCGAAAGGGACAAATAAGTGCTCAAAAACAAAGCATATATCCCAAAATGTAACTAAGTATATATTGTTCTTTTTTTAAAGTTTCTGGAAACTTGGAAATTGAGTAATACAAAGAAAATTCTCTATAGCTATCTACACAGTACCCGTGTTTGCGTGTAAGCCTCCGAAAATCAAGCCAGACCCGCATGGTAAAAGTTGCCAAGCAAATGTCAATGACCCGCGGCATGTGCGATTTTGACCTTAACAAAGTTTATGTAGCAAAGTCAGTGAAAGTGGGGGGCATCAATCAGTTTGCGGGGAAAGTGCAGAACCCTTCGGTTATGACGTTTCAAAAATACCAATTTCGTAGGGCAACACCGTAAAGGTACATTGATTGACATTGATTGATATATGTGGCACGTGGAAATGGCGCGAAATTGATATGATTTATCATGATTCTCTTTTCTCTTTAAATGAATGACATAGTCACTACTGGGCTCTTTTAAAACTTTTTTCGAAATTGACTTTGGAAATTGTATTGAAAAAACAAAATGGCGGCGGTAATTCCAATTATAATCATGCGATAAAAACTATGCAGTAGGTAGTTTAGAGTACGTCCAATTTCCCCGTAATTTTCGTAAAAATTATTGTTCACACTTTTCTCAAAACATGTTTAAGATAATTGCTAACCTGGTTAATTGGAAATCGATTAATTTGAAGCCGATCTGATTAACTGACCTTATATTTTAGTGCTTTAAATTAATTTGCGAAGAACATACCTACTTAAAAGGCATGAAAATTTATTTTAGTTTTCTTTATTTCGACTGTGAATATGGCGCCATCTACCCAACACACTTAATATTTAGATTGGTAATTCAATACCTACCCATGTTTATTTAAAAAAAAAAAATTGGTTGTTTGTAAAGTAGGTTTACGATCGAGATGTTTACGTGATAACGTCATAATGGTGATATAAGTTATCACCAGTAGTGACATCTAAAATGAAATTAAGTACTAATTTAAAGTTTTTTTTTCGAGCCAAGTAACAGATGGCGCTACCATCTTTATGAAATGTCGCTCGTGAGGTTTACAAGTTTCTGAACATGTCACCCGACTAAAACGATTTTAAAGACGTTATCACGTCAATAGGTTTATTTTCGAGTCGCTTTTTTAGCACACTATTATTCATGCAGAATTTGTTAGCTGATAGGTAGGTCTATGAAAATACCACAAAGTTAGTCTGTGGTACAAAAAGATTATATCACGTTCATTCACGTATCATGAAGCCAAAACTGAAAACTGCATCAGAGGTCACTGACCCATATGTTCAGCAAATTCAGCTAGCAACGACCGAAACGTTTTTTGAAACCTAAGTTTAACAATGGACGATAGGTTATAGAAAATAAACTTAAACTGTAGGCTAGTTTCTTGTAGGAATCTATCTTAATCTATCTCTAAAGTGATCAAATTGTCAGTAAAACCATATGTTGGACATAATTAAATAGATAGGTCAGTATCAACTTTTGTTCCTCATTTTGAGATAAATGACTCAAAGATGGAGTAGGTACTTACATTTAATTTTTACAGAAGCCAATAGTTTATTAACTGACCGATAACGGCAGTTTAATTGTCATGGCTCCTCGTTCACGTTATTCGCTTGATCGCATGCAATATTTCGCCGCAGGTGCAATTTGCCCATGCGATTTGCCGTGCATGTCGATTTACGAGTCGTGTTTTATTTATCGCATTTCACGCTCGAATCTTTTCGCGAATTTGAAGAATTTATTTGACTATACTTCTACATTTACATCTACTGAAAGCAAGGATATGAAACTAAAAATTATCAATATTTTTAAATTCTTTATATTTTGTAGTCATGCCATCTATTGTCAGTATGAATAATTTGTGTGATCCTTGGTCTAAAGCGCCATCTCTTGACAGACTTATTAACAATGTGAGATGTTGTTTTCACAACTGAAAACTGTTTTATCGACATTAAAAATGTAATTTGGCATTAATGTGTAAATGTTACCAGAAACTGTAATTAAAATTTACCAAAGAGTAAAAAATAAATTCTTGAACAGAAACAAACATCTATCAATTTTGATCAATTCATGAATCCATTATTTAGCAAATACAAATTAAAAATATGCACAAGTCTAAAAATGGGAAAACAATCATAGGGGTTAAAAAAAAATATCCATATCGCTGTCAATAGAAAAAGTGCCCAGAAGACTGGCGGCATTGCCACGTTGGTTGGCAGTGCCAATTCTTTGGCCAAAAAAAAGCCAGCCCTATATATTAGTGATCATAATGCCATGGAAGTTGGGTAGATCTTTGGTGTGGGATGCAACTTGTGTCGACACCCTTGCACCATCCCATTTTCCTAGCACGGTGGGCTGCGCTAGGGCTGCTACTGCAGGTGCTGAAAACCTCAAACGGCGCAAATATCACAATTTGATTGGTAGATATGTTTTTGAGCCATTTGGGGTTGAAACACTAGGGCTATGGGGTCAGAGTGCCCACGTAGTTTTTCGAGAAATCGCCAAGTGGTTGGTTGACTCTTCTCATGAGCTTTTTGCGCTAAAAATAAGCATTGCCATCCAACGTGGTAATGCTGCCAGTCTTCTGGGCACTTTTCCTGTTAACTGCGATGCGCACGAATTTTTTGACGCCCTGTAATTTACCATTTTTTACTTGTATATATTTTTGACGTGACAACGTCTTAAATTAGGTTGCGGCTGGGAGTCACTTATGAAAAAGTGTAACGCTCGGTAACGTTACGATGAGTCACCGAACGAGAGAGAGGCCCGCCGAATGCCTTGCGTCTCTCTCCCACTCAACTATGATCGGTCTGCCGCGCGCGCAGCACTAGAGAATTAGGCGCATTGAATCGGCGCATGCTTGTGTCTCTGTCTTTGTCTTTCTCGAACGTTCTTGGCGTTGGAAAAACAAGAAAGCGTCATAATACAAGTTCACACGTGTGGTTAAAGTATCGTCAACTGTGTCTGTAGTGAAAATGTGGAGTGCTTAGATTCGTCATTTACAACAACTACAACAATAAAGGTAAATAATTGTACACTGATATTTCATTATCGTAAACTATGATTGATTGATTTGAAAATCACTCAAATAGGAATTAGTTAAGTTTAAGTTTACATGTACAATGTTTTAGTAAACAAAATATATTTCTATAGTTAAAATTTGTGCAATTCTTATTTTCATTCAATTCCTTGTTCCTATTGTGCAATTTAATTATATTCATATCAATAAATATTCTACCGAGAAAAAGACGTTGTCACGTAAAATCTTCGCCCGTAAAACCGACTTTACAGGCAACCATTTTTTTATTATTAGTTTGTGTCTATTTATAGTTTTTACATAGTAATTAATTTAATAAAATATAATATTCACTAATACATACTGTTTGGTCTCATTTTGTAATTGTGCATCAACAACAACATTAATACAACTTGCCAGAGGAATGAATATAAGACATTGTTCTATGATTGTTATATTGTATTGTTTTTTAACTTTCAGAAATTCAAAACTAATAGAAAGGTACTAAAAAAACGTCTACTACAAAAAGTGTACGTAGGCAACACTAAGCAGCGGCTGCCATCTGCCATGATTTGGCGTTTGTCTTGTCAGAGCTATTAGTGATTAGTGTATCGTCTAGAAAATTATAAAAATGCTTTATGAAAAGCTTTATTGGGTGCAAGTGTTCTTAGTATCTATACTATTTAGTTCTATTCTAGCAGAATGGAACACAAGGGATTACATAAGGCGAGAGCATTCTCTCACAAAACCTTACCAAGGTGAGTGACCCCAGCCCGGTGACTTTGATCCTACCTCGAATTTGCGCTAACAATAAAATTAATCAATTAACTACAGGAGGTGGATATTCGGTGCCTTACTGGGACTTCTTAGGTAACACTATAGTGACTTCGAACTACGTACGACTGACGCCTGACTTGCAGTCCAAGTCTGGTGCTATCTGGAATACTGTGGTAAGTACAAACATGACATCTATTCTGCCCCCTATGCCTTAATGCTTTAACTCGAGAAGAAACCTATACTTCGATAAAGAAGGAACAACATGAAAATTAATCTCACTTTCTCAGTACTAAAATGAAAAATATGTAATTTTTTTCTCGCCGTCTCCTTTTTTCTATTCCAATTACGATTTCTTTGAATAACCGAAATGATGCGGTATGTTTGAAGCTGTCAAAGGCAATAAAAAAAAACTTCGACTTCAGTTTTTTTTTGAGATACCACTTTTTGGCGAATGAGGTCTGTATTATCACTTTCTTAGCTATGAATAAATGCATGATAAGGTGTTATTTACGTACACAAAGAGCCACGAGGCGACAATCTGTTGTAACATAGAGATAAGCCAAGTTAAATTGGCAAATTTTCATGTTTCTGTAATGAGTTTGTTTATTTAGAAAACAATGTAACATTTTCACATGCTCCTACTAACTGTGTTTGCTCAGTTGTTTTATGGAAGTAGTCTTGTATAATTTGAATATTTAATCATAAAAAAAAATCTAAAATTAATTCATATTATTATCATGATACCAGCTGAGCCCAGTGGTTTCACCCGCTGTTCAGGTTCCCTTCTGAGGAGGGCTACCCCTTATCACTTAGGTGTATGAAAAATAGATTAAGGCCTATTCTCAGACCTACCAAATACACCCATTAAATTTCATAGAAATAGATCAAACCGTTTTGGAGGAGTACCTAACTAAAACTGTGATACAAGAAATTATATAAAATAAATTCTTTAATAGGGATGGGATTAACTGTTGTACATATTTTATTTATTAGAAACAAGCTTTTGCTTATAGCTTTTATCTTGTAAACCGTAAAAAATCTACCTTAAAAAGGAAGATATTACAGAGATGGCAATACGCTTGCACCCTATTCGAACATCGGTTCCTATTAGTGAGCATTCAGGAATTACATTACATAACCATAACATCATGCCGATTTTATGGTTGTTACTGGGATAGCAGTTATCCTATGTTGTTACCAAGATCATAGTTTATCTGTGTGCCTAATGTCACTAATCTGCTTATTCATACAAAGTAGAGCACCTGATGAGTGTACATTTGCATATACATATACTAGTATTTTGCTCTATAAACCCTATTTTTTGCGGATAAGAAATCAGGGGGTAGTTTCAAGATTTTACTGACTAAAACCCACCCATGTTCCTAGTTTTGTCCTTTATGATGGCTGCGGTATCTCTTTCGAACAACCCACAACCCCGGCAGAGTTATTAACCCGTTGAAGTAGGATACCTACCTACTCCAGTCATTCGGAATTATTTAAAACATTTTGACGTGATAACGTCTTTAAAATCGTTTTAGTCGGGTGACATGTTCAGAAACTTGTGTCACACCAAAACCTCACGAGCGCGATCGATCGATCGATCGTCTTATTGGTGATAACTTATATCACCAATAAGACGTTATCACGTAAACATCTCGATCGTAAACCTACTTTACAAACAACCAATTTTTTTTTTTCTTTATAATCGTGCACCTAAGACCTATCCTGGAACGAAAAGTGATAACAAAGTTGACAATAAAACAAAAAGTTGATTATCTTTATGACTTTTCCATTTTATTGCTATACATGCTTTGTTTTATGAGAAAATGTCTTTTTCGCATTCTTTTGCTTATTCTTGAATTTACCAAGACTCAAAACTATAGTCCATGCCAAAATTGATAGGAAAAGGCCTTTGATACCTTTACTTTTTTAAAGTAAAATTAGTACAAAAGAAATCATGAATAACTGCCAAATAAATACAAAAACACCTTACTTAATTTCACATTTTATGGGTAATCATATTATTTTATTAAACGTAAATCCCATATTCTGACTTATATCTATACCTACTATATTATTATGAAGAAGTAAAATATGTATGAAAGTACTTAAATAAAATAAAAACAGTAACGGGAAGCCACACTACAAGCCTCGAGTGTCATGGGCTACATTAAGAATGTTTCCCTGTTAACTCACTTGATCGTTTTCATATACACATCATCATCTGCTTAGCCTTTTCTCAACTTTGTTGGAATCGGCTTCCCAGAACCTTCCTGAATACCAGTATTTTACATGGAGCAACTGCCTATCTGACCTCCACAACCCAGTTAGTACTGGGTGATACAATACATCTTGGTATTGGTAAAACTGGTTTTCAGACTTTTGGTACACTGACTACTGTACTGTAACAACCATCAAAGATCTACAAATGACATCCGGGACTAACAGCTTAACGTGCTTTCCGAGGCACGGACGATATTTTGGTATGTAGCAGGTGGGCACCCATCTACAGACCGACCTAGACAAGTGCGGCTAAAGATCAACCCGAGCGGCTGCTATTATATTATTATTTCGTATACACATGTAGAGATACATATAGGGAGTCTAAGTCTTGAGCAAAACTAGGGATACAATCATTTTCATCACAGGATTGTATTCAGTCTTTGTAACATGATTCTATAACAACCATATCATCCATATCAAATGTTACAAAGTCATGCGTTGTTGCCAGATGCAAAATAAATAATGTGTTATCCTTTTTATGGCTACATCCCTCACCTCACGTAAATGTAATTATGGAACTATCTATGAATAAATCATAAATATTGTTAGGCTTTATGCAACACAGTCTATTGTCTCTGACTTGAACAAAAACCTCTTTAATTTGCTTATGAATACCATAGTAAGTCCTCATTGAATACCATGTTTAACTTAACTTAGCTTGTGGGTTTGTCCTAAAATAATTTTTAATAATTTTTCTCCAACAGATGTTGAAAAAATTAGAGATATAAAATAGAGTATCTTAATACATAAAAAACAAAAATGTCACTTTTGTATAAGTATTCACATTAATTTCCGAAACCACCAAACAGAGTTAATGAAATTTTGTGAATATAAGGTTGGAACCAGCTAGTATGATAGGAAACTTTGAACCAAATAGGTATACTGTGGGTTTTATAAAATTTCTATATCACCCCACTGCACTAATATATATATACCTACTAGCTGTGCCCAGCGGTTTCACCCGCTGAGGTTTAGGGGTATGAAAAATAGATGTTAGCCCATTCTCAGACCTACCCAATATGTACCCAAAATTTCATAAGAATCGCTCGAGCCGTTTCGGAGGAGTACGGTAGTACTCAGATTTCTGTTGTCTGACCGTCTATTAAAATAAATAATCACATCAAAATAAATTTAGTTGTTAGCTAAGAAATTGGTAACAAACAAACAGACACTTTTTCATTCATAATAATTCTACAGAAAATTCTACTCCTAGCCTTCGCGGTGCTAATGTGTATTGTTTGTTCATTGATTACAAAGTCATTTGTGTAACCGGGTTGTTAACCCAGTGCCATACTTCTTTACTAGTATCTAACTGGTATATAAAGTGAATTGATAAGAAAACAAAGGAAAAATTTGTCATTAAATATGTGTCATCGTTAGTAGGAGGAAATAAAGCCATTTGTTTGATATCTATAGATCTACTATTGATATTACAGAAAGATCTGATGTTCACAGTTAATATTACACAAAAATGTAATTAAATATGCTATGCTTGTAAAAACAGGTTTTTCTAACCAAGTATTGTAACAGACAGATTTGTTATTCGGGACTTTGTTTTGCCATTAAAAACTAAAATACTATATTTGGCAAAGGGTAGGCGCTTTAGGAACTGTCTAAAGCGCTGATTAACAACCTACTTAAATAATCTGATTTAATACCATAAATAATAAAATTTTGTACAAAAGTAAAATCAACATGTTATGATTAAAAATGTTACGACACTTTTTCAATTATCACAACTGAAAACCATGCAAGCCTGATTACAGTTCTTACATAAGGAAGTTTAGCGTTCAGTTAACTTGTTTAATTTTACTGTGAGAGTAACCAACCGGAGCACGATCACAAGTACTCTACACGATGATATGCAAAACTATACGAAGTCAGATACCTTTTTTTTTTCGGGTGGGAAATCAGATTAGTTCTCGAGCCTTTTACTGACTAAAACCCATGTTCATTATTTTGCTTTTTGTGTTCCGGTGTCGTATCTCTTTCGAACAGTCCGCAACCCCTGCAGGCAGTGGCCCTGACAAGCGCCTCTGGTTTAATGACTTCTCTTTGAGACGTACGTGGTACCCGAACCCGTCGTGGACATGGCACGTTAGAAAACTAAGAGTAAAAAATTGTATCTTGTTTGGGGATGTTAAAGTTGAAATTTCAGTAAAACAATGGTAATGTGAATGTCTGTTTCATGTTTCATTAATTTTTGTTATGGAATGGTTGGACGTGATATTATTATTTTTAGTTAAAAACCTACTTATAAGTGACTTTTCTTCAGCAATGTTAGAATACCAATCAATGCAATGATGTCATTAATACCATTCTCAGGAAGGACTGTGTCCAGTTGTGAATGTACAGACGCCAGCAGGTCAAGCTACCCGAAACTGTCAATTTTTCCCACTGAACCTTGAACCTAATACTTTAGAAATAAAGTCGAAAATCTATCAAAGAAATCTGACAGATTGTAGTAGCTTGATGTGCAGGCGTCCAGGCGTCTGTACATACATATTTAGGTTTTAATAAAATTGATAATTTATTTATTTAATTATGGCACTCCAACGACTTATTCATTAAAACATTTTTAGTAGTCACTTACAGGTGTGCACAGCACTAACATAATAAATAATGATAATAATAAATCTCCCTCCGTGCTTCGGAAAGCAGTTGTAGTTCTTTAGCAGTAAGGTGGTCAGGCGCTTGAAAGTCTCATAACTAGTCTAGCCAAGAGGCATCCGATTACTGGGTTGTGGTAGTTAGACAGGCAGGCCCTAATTGTAAATACTACTGGTACTCAGCCACAACCAGTTAGACAGGATCTACTGGAATCCAACCCCTCTATATTTCGGGAAAAGCTAGGCAGATGATGATGAATAAATTCCTACTCTAAAATTGAAAAACCTAAACTAAAATATGAATAGTTGTTATTATACTACGATATTATTGTGTTTAAAAATCTCACCATAATAAGGCAAAACTGCGGTTATAATCTACTAGCTTTTGCCCGCGGCTTCGCTCGTGTTAAATTCGGGGTAACACAGTTCCCCTTTCCTGATTTGCAGGTATCTGCTACCTGTAGTTTTTACCCTTGCGCCTTATTTATTGTAATAGCAATGCTAAGTTTTCCCTTTTCTTCTCTCTGTCTCCCTCACATCTCAATCTTTTTTTTAAAAAAAAGCCTATTTCCGTCTCCAGGGTCCCAAATATCTATATCTATCTGTACCAAATACCATCAAAATCGGTTTAACCATTTAGGCGTGAAGCCGTAACACACAAACTCACTTTCGCTTTTATAATATTAGTAAGGCAGCCGCAACCGCAGTTTTGTTTGAGTTGGCTCAAACAAAACTGCGGTTGACAAGTGAGTTGTTTGAGTTACAAATAAAGATTCTGATTCTGATTCTGATTCTGAGTTGAACTTTGTCCACACAATTTGCATAAAATATCTTGTCTTCGATTACTTCACAGTAGTTAGTATTTTATTTGTTTAACGTGAACCAAGACGGAATTTTAACTGACTTTAATAATGATCATCTTTGATTTTAGTTAGGAAAATGCATTGTTCTTAAACTTAACAATGGTTTTGAATGATTCATTCAATTCGCGAGCATATTTTGCCGCCTCCCTTCTTCTGATCAGGAGTCCGGTCTTACTGCCGGTTATCTATACTTTGTCGATATTCCAAACATTCCTATGAAGCGCTTTGCTACATTTTTTATTATACGTACACCTAAGGAGTACAATTCCGTGCCTGTATCAGTGTTACCGTATCCCGAGTTCATATAACCTAAATCTATTTAAAACTCAAGTTAATAGGCTCCTTTTGACTTAGCTCCTTTCATCGTCGATCTCATCTTTGTCGTTAGGACAAGATTGAGGTCAAGAGTAGGTCCATCTTTACTAATCCTATGATGGATGAAGGGATGTTTGTTACTCTTTCACGTAAAAACTACTGAATGGATTTTAATGAAACTTTACAATAATAGGTATAGCTTATGCATACATCAGAATAATACATAGGTTAAAATTCATAAAGATATATTATTGTATATTCTATCACCACTTGTGTGAAACCGCGGGGCGCAGCTAGTAAATAATGTTGAAGTGTCTGTTTGTAATTTCAAAATAACTGCTTCTTACTGAATGCATCATCATTTGCCTAGCCTTTTCCCAACATTTTTGGGGTCGGTTTTACATGGAGCGACTAGTACTAGGTAATACGATACGCCTTGGTAAGACTGGTTGTCAGACTTCACGGACAATGACTATCTGTAACGACTGTCAAAGATCTACAAACTACAACCGGGACCACCTTAACGTGCTTTCCGAGGCACGGAGGAAACTCAGTGTGTAACGGTTGGTCACCCATCCACAGACCAACCTAGGCAAGCGTAGCTTAACCTTAAGATCGACCCGAGCGGCAGTTTTTATTTAACCATGAGACTCATACAGATATGATGATTTTTTTTTTTACCGTAAACGGACCACGGCTGCTATTATTTAGCCACATCTTACTAAACAAGCTTCTTACTGAATGCATATGAAAGTATGATTAAGATAAAGGAGGAGGGTTCCGTGAAAACAAAACAACACTGCTAAGTACAGCAGTGGACATCGAGTTTGACGGCAAAACCATGTTCTCGGCCTTGTATATGCAGTCCATCCCAGCTATCTTTTGAAGGTCATTGCTCGATCTACCTACGAGTGTCCCCCCCACTACACTAGCCGATACGCGGCCATCAATCCAGAATTAATTTTCTCCACCAGCCATCAACTAACATGGCCAGATCTGTGCCACTTTTGCATTCATTTATTAAGGCAATCTCATAAGGAAACCAATCTAGAAATCAGTTAAAATAATCAGTTTTTATTTCAATTTCGTTCTCTTATCGCATAAGGAATACTTTTTCTTCCGTCGGCTCTCAAATTAATATTGTTATTTTGCCAAACAAATATTATGCGGATATTTTCCCCATAGATTTTCTAATTAACTCAGTAATAATTAATTTGCCTCGATCGAATGCTAATTACAGTAATAAATAGATGCTAAGGTCAATGTTCTAATTAACAAAGCCGGGGCCTCGACCTGACAGCTTGTTCAAGTAATCTTGAAGAGGTTTCGTTCGGCTGGGTCAAGGGTTTGAAGTATAAGAGTACACTTAGGCACGGCTAGTATCCCCCCCCCCCCCCCCAGCGACGCCCTAAACCGAAGTTCGTACCCCACAGGCGGTGCCCTTAGCGTGTAGTCGCTTAGTTTGTAAGCTCTGGCTGGAAGCCTTAATTTCACAAGCTCCTAGGTTGAACTGCGAGATGCCATTCATAAAAAAACGGCTGAAAAAAAAACTATCTGATCTATTCTAATATTAAAAAAAGAGGTAAGGTTGTAGGGTATCTCTGGATCTACTAAACCTACTAAATTTTTATAATGCATTTACCAATAGAAAGCCACGTAAAACATTTACGCTGCAGGGGCTGAGCAGTAGGGTAACTGACTACAGGAACTCGTGTGAAACCGCGCGGGGAGAAGCTAAGCGAAGTTAGTAGGAAAGAACCTGACAATACAGTCATCCAAGGAGAACAGAAACTCAATAGAGTCGTCTCTTTAGACGTTCTGTTCGCCTGGTAGCTGGTGCGCTTAATTTTTTATACTGGCAAATATTTTAGAGGTAAAAAATACTGATGATTAGACCAATGAGACATTAGTGGTAATGAGGAGTATCCATACTTACTAATATTATAAATGGGAAAGTGTATGTGTGTGTTTGTTTGTCCATCTTTCACGGCAAATTGGAGCAACGAAGTGACGTGATTTTTTAAGTGGAGATAGTCTCTTTCTAACCCTCCACAGTGGAGGGTTAGAAAGAGCTCCCATTGCAGGGGATGCGAGCGAAGCCACGGGCAAAAGTTAGTTTAATAAACAATAACCTACCCAGTGCAGATATACTAAAATATAGGGTATAAATACACTTTTAACGAGAGGCACAGTCGAAAAAGCAAACCCAGTCATCCTCTCAACTGACTTGTATTTCTGTCAATACCAAACCAAATACCATAAAATCCCTAAAATTACAACTTCAAACGTGAAGTCTTAAATTCAACCAATTTACTATGTCTATCTAAATATTCATTTGGCAACAACATACAGCTCGATCGCCAAGACACCGCTCGTGTTCAAACAATGTTTGTTTATACAATTGTTAAAAAAACCTGTCTGATCCGTTTAGGGTTAGGTATCTAGATTATTCTATTAATGTTAACCTTTTTTTAAAGCAAGTAAATAAATACACCGATATAAATATAATAAAATAAGGACATAAAATAATACATAATATGGAAACATCCATGTATGTTTTATTTGTTCTTGTTGTATGTTGTTTGTTATTATGGCAACACAGACATACGGGCGGCGACACTCCGGTCGCTTATCGGGTAGTGACGTCATAAACAAATAATTGACGATCGAACATAAAAGTGCTGAAATTTAGGCAAAAAAAAAATTAAAATTTATTTTTGCTCTCATGAATATTTTTATGTTTCTTATTTTATTGGGTAATACCATTGGTATACCTATATGCTATTTTCGGCTCGGGCAGGATTTTTTCAATACTTTATGGTAAACAATAGTCTCTCACGATTGATCTTCCATATCAGTCAGATCATATCAACAATTTTATAGATAAAATAGTTACAATGTTTTCTGATGCGTGTCTGAAGCTATGAGTCATAATGTCATGTTTTGTCTGTCAGGATGTTAGTTGATAGATAACAAATCATAGTTCCATCAACATAAACTAACGGATGCCGGATATTATTTTCGGAAGTTAAATATGGGAAATGCTTTCTCTTGCCCCTATCCCAATTGATTTGGGGTTAACGCAGCGTGTTTTCTTCTCGTCATCTCAACAGTCGTCTCCTAGCCGCCGCGAGACGACTCTCGGCCACCGTAGGTGCGGGTTTGTGGACGGAGAACAATGGATCAGCTCACCATCGTCCAACAAGCCGTGGCGATGGCGCGTTCGTGTTCCTTTCACGCTTCATAGATATTTCAGAAAAGCAGATAGGCCTGTCAGGGCTACTTCCTGTCGAGGTTCCGGGTTGTTCGCTATTTTTCGGTACCGTTTTAAGAAAATCTTTTTTCTTGCATGTCGAAATAGGATAAAGTAATTTTCCGCCCAAGCCTTGCTTAACGCTGGCCTTCGCCTTTATGCCAATATGCGACCCAGCCCTAGCCGCCTTTCCCTCAATGACGCCCTGAAGCGAGGTTCGATCCCCACTAGGGGTGCCCTTAGCGAGCGGTCATTTAGTTTTTAAGCACTGACTGGCGACAGAATAGCCTGGTTAGCAGTAATTAACCTTCTAATGTTAAACTGCGAGTGGCCCTATAAAATACTAACGGCCGTTCCCAATATCCTATCCTCAGTAAGCGATATCTTGTTATGAACGATAAATAGTAGACTTCTATCTATCCTTATTTTACGTCCCACAATTGACGATAACGTCTATCGACGCATCGACATCGGTAGATAAGCTCAGCTATACAGCCCTCCCATACGTTTTTTTACTACAAAAGCTACAAAAAAATAACAACGTTTAAACAAATATTATTTCATATAACTTTTTCGGAAAACAATACAAATTGATCAAATTAAAGCATTGGTGATATTTTTATGCTAAAATAAGATTGGTAATCATAGTGATCTGTTTCATTGTCATTATTTTAGTGAACAAATATTGGGCGCGTAAAAAGGAAGAACAAAACGTAGTCAAGTGTCTATTCAAGTTTCAACTCGTAGAGACACTACCGCTATTATTGTTGTGTTATCAAGTTCAGTGAATCAGTTTAGTGAATTCTGCTTATTTTTTTACATATAATGAGCACTGTAAATATTACCAGACATTATTATAAACGTTCCTATTCAAGTATACAATTTCTATATAACCTTGCTATTGCAGATCAGATATTGGCTACAATACGCCCCGCTGATGATTTTGAGACTCCTACAAAGTCTGCAACAGACATTGTGCCTAATGCATATAATCTTAGGGTTAAAAGTAGCTGATACAAAGGAGATATCCCATGTATTCTGAAAAATAAAAAAAAAGCTTTATAAAATGTTATAGGTACATTACAATGAGTAATTAACATTAAATGAATGTATATTTCTCATTCAAGTTGGTTCTTACCTTTCTGAAGTTACTTTTAACAAAGGATATATTTCTGTTAATAAATTACCAACAGCAGTTTTGTTTAAGCGAAATCTATACGTGAATTCGTTACTATTTAGTTCGTACATATGGTTTACGCGGGTCTTGTAGTTTTTATGGGATTCATCTTCAAAATCACTGTCCCAATCAGATAATTCCATTAACATTGATAAATCACTTTCACTAGACTCAGACTTTATTAAGAATGATGAAAACACTGCACTTCTACAAATTTATTTGAACAATAAACAACGCATATCCCTGCAATTCGACGGATTGACCAATTTGGTTATCTTTAGTATTGACATCACTGACAGATAGCTGTGAAAAGATTATTGGGACGCATAATGTTGCAATTTCATAGAAATATCTATCTGCACTATGAGATAGCCCCTCCCATCGATAGATAGCGTATGGCAGTTAGTTGTCATAACCATCAGTATTATATTGGGACATCAAAACCGATGATAGATAGAATTTTCTATCGTTAGTAGGTGAAAACTGGTGATAGATAGGTTATTGGGAACGGCCGTAAGTGAATGCAAAGTATCCATGGTTCCTAACAATTCTTCCCTTTTTTTTAGCCATGCGTAACCCGCAACTGGGAGCTGCAAGTCCAGTTCAAAGTCCACGGTCGCGGCAAGGATCTGTTCGGTGACGGGTTCGCGATATGGTACGTGCGCGAGCGCATGCATGCAGGGCCCGTGTTCGGCAGCCAGGACTACTTCTACGGCCTCGGCATCATTGTCGACACCTACAGCAACCATAATGGGGCTCATAATGTGAGTATTTCTCGACGGCATGTTAACCCAAGTCACAGGCAGCATAAAAACTTTGACACTAGGTTAGCCACTAACCAAACGATACAGACAGAAGAATATGAGTATTAGCTGCCTCTTTGATGTAAAATTTGTAGGTCGCAAGTGTGAATGCTGAGCACGAAGTCTGGGGTTTGACTCCCAGTTCGGTCAGTTTTATTGGGTTTTTGCAAAATTTCTTAGTAGGAGTAACGAAGCTTGGATTTCAGCCCGATTAATGGCAACCCCCTTTATTACATGGGACTTCAACAAAACTGATTAAATGTAGAAATAGGTACCATTTGGAACACTTCTTCCTGACCCTTTTTTTGGGGTGGGAAATCATCAAATAGCTTCCCCCACTCTGGGCAGAGCGGGGGGAAGTGTCAGACTTGTACTGATTAAAACCCACCCATGTTCCTTCTATTGCCCTTTACGTTCCGGGGCCGCGGTATCTCTTTCGAACAACCCGAAACCCCGGAACAACCCGCAACCCCGGTCTTCCTGACCCTTAAAGGATATCAGGGGTGACCTTATGTTCGAATAAATATAATAGCCACGTAGGGCCCCTGACTAAGCTTAGCGTGTCGATGGCAATCTAGATTGTGTTATTCTAGACCAGCTCAATAGACGCGTCTACTGTACACCCACATTTAATTGTCGCCATTTAATCCAGTTCTTGTCTTTAATCTCGATTCAAAATCTCTGTCTAACCCTCTGGGGATAACAGGCTTGTTATGACAAGGAATATTCATATTCTGGACATAAAAATCGTTGCTTTTCCGACATCAATGTTTGTATCTCCGGAGGAAATTTAAACAAAAATCCGTACTTTCCGTAGTATTTCCCCTTGCATTTCCGCCACTGAGCTGAAGTTCTTAACGTTTCAAAACCTTCTTTCGTTTTTTTTTTAATTGTCACCTCTTTGGTTCCAGCACCAGCACCCGTACATATCAGCGATGATAAACAACGGGTCGCTGCACTACGACCACGACCGTGACGGCACACACACGCAAATCGCCGGCTGCGAGGCCAAGTTCCGCAACTACAACCACGACACTCACATATCCATCACGTACATGGACGACACGCTCACTGGTAAGCTGTCTATATGGCGCGGGAAGACGTATAGGCAGCAAAGGAGATAAATAACCAAACTCGTTAGATATAAGTAGTCGATTTTTATTAGGAACCTTTAGATTTCTTTTTTCGGAGAGGGGAGTGTCAGATTTTTACTGACTACAACCCATCCATGTTCCTTTTGCCCTTTGTGATCCGAAGCTGTGGGATCTCTTTCAAACAACTCGCAACTCCGACAGGCAGATTTCTATCAAACTTTATTCGAAAACATTCATGGATTTATAAGATAACTAGCTTCCGCCCGCGACTTCGTTCGCGTGGCATAGTTACTTTGGGCTAACGCTAAGTTTCGCGTAATGATCGAAAAAAAAATCTTTCCCTCCCCTTTTATTCCCTCTTTATCCCCTTTTACTCCCTCTTTCTCCCCTTTTATTCCCTCTTTCTCCCCTTATCTCACTTAGCCTTTATTCATCAAAATCGGTTTGGCCATTTAGGCGGGAAGACGTAACAAACAAACAAACTCACTTTCGCTTTTATAATATTAGTAAGGATTTCATCTGTATCTGACAAGCCTGGTTACTTGTGTCTTTTGCTCATTGTACACGCAAGCAGGTGACTACAACCATTACGCACAAACATTTCCACCACATGTTTACATGCAAAACCCAGACTGTAATGTAACCTTATTTGTTTTTAATTTATTGTATTTTCTCAAGATAAATTAATTATCGAGTGATTTGTCTATAAATAATATTGAGCGATTTGCCAAATTAACGAATGCATAATATTTCGTTTAAAAAAAAACTTAATTATCGTCAGACATTATACAAACCACGACAACCCACGAAATTGTTAGCGCAGTGACTGAGCAATCGACTTCTGCGGTGTGTGTCGTGGGAAAGCCTACGTCGGAATTTATGATATATATTAAATCCTCCTTCCTACCCCAGTCTCCACAGACCTAGAAGGCAAGAACGCGTGGAAGGAATGCCTCAAGGTGGAGAATGTGCTGCTCCCGACGGGCTACTACTTCGGCGCGTCGGCGACCACGGGAGACCTCAGTGACAACCACGACATCATTGCTATTAAGATGTTCGAGCTTGATTTGCTGGAAGCTGTGAGTTATTTATTTATAGTACTATCTGTACTCCGCGGTGTTACCCGCTTAGATCGAGATAAAAAATCAACCTTCACAATCCCGGTCAGGCTGATACTATGATCCACTCCATCTCTCTATAATCATTGGACGCTGAAGTTTCGAGATTTTAGTTCTACTATGATGTAAATTATAAATGGGGAGTGAGGAGGGATGAGTGTTTGCTACTTTTTCCCTACCCCCCAACCTTAAAAATTACCGAAATTCAGTCATTTTCTTATTTTTGTTCTGTACTTACTAAACACTAATACATATATCGGATCTTTTCAGCAAAACAAAGACGAAGACCGTTCCCAAATTATCCCATCAGCGGCCTCCTTCGAAGCGCCTCGCGAGAGGATCGAAGACACAAAGCCCGCCATGTCAGGAGTCAAAACCTTCCTCTACATGATGGGCATAGCCATCGTCATCATAGTCCTAGTGGTCCTAGGCATTATGTACTACCAGAAACGCCAAGAACAGTCTAGAAAAAGGCTCTACTGAGAAATCTCAAGGAAATGAATTTTCAGAATATACAGTTGGTGGTTCAAAAGACATTCCTTTTTTGTATCAGTTCTTTCTTTAAAATTAGTCGGTCAATTGTTTTCTTTTTTTAATCTCTGGGTTAAGGAATGTCTGTGGTTTGTATACAGGTTGTACTTTTTTGCGATGACACTGAATGAGTGAAAAGAGGTGGTACATCCAACTGGCCTAGAGTTTAACATGACAAGCTCGAGCTACGACAAGCCCATAAAAGGCAAAACGAGCTTTAAGGCTTGTTTCAAAGTACCGCCCGCCAATAGAAATATCTGGCTCTCATTGTCATCGTCAAATAAGCTTCCTGAGCGGATTTATAAAAAAAAGCAATATAACTGTGGTGTAACAATAATTTATTGATTTTCGAATAATACAGAATATGCCAAGGCTTATATTTTACTAGAGATGTAAAAGACTAATTTTTAAAGATATTCTAAATCCAAATGAATTATCTTTGTATTTATGTTGTTACCTATATTCTGTGTTAGATTGATCTATCCAAAAAGATAATAAATTAGTAATTGTATTTAAAAAAAATCCTATTTTTTCACAAAAATAGCTGAGGCAAATGGTAACTCAAACTTCTTTTTTCGAAATTGAGCAAGGCGTATGTGATTTAGAATAATGTTTCCAAAACCTTAAACTTATTTATCGTTTTCTATATCTCGCTAATAAAAAATCAGATCAATTAAATTCATTATAATTTCTTCAGTTATGATAGAAAGAGATGACGCTATATATTGATACTTTTATGCTGGAAAACAGGGGTAACCCGAATTCATAAGAAGTGTCGGGTAATTTTCCGAGAAAAATTGTTGTTTTTTTTTGTTAATTTAAATAAGATAAGGTATTTTTTTTGTCAAGTGCGAATTGTTTATAAAAATGAATCTATTGAGCTAAAGTTACCCAGAATCTTTTATGGATTTGGATTTTCCCATATTGCCTCGTAAAAGAATTACTCTATATAACCTTTTCGTGCGAGAAAGAGACAGGAATATTTTCCACCGTCCCGCCTCCTTACATCACCCATTAGAAGCATTACCAAATGACTTTTACAAAGTCTTCATAAAGACGCTATACGGCATTTGCAACTATCAACCTTATGTTTATAAAATTAAGAAAAATATTGGTTTAATTCATTCGCGATAATAAAGATGAAATCTCATGACAAGTTTCTTTTTCTATTTGGTTGTTTGTGGACATTTGTTTAGGTATAAAGGGTAAATAGTCATTAAACGCCCATATGTAATAAAACATGAAGTTTGACTGCATTTAAGTATAATATGTTTTTTTTTATTTAAAAAAAAAAAATAACTAAGCAATTAATTTTCAGAAAAACATTTGTCTCCAATTTGATAATATATGAATACAACACATAAAATAATCCAAATCGATCCGTGAGGGCACTTTTAGGTATATACGGAAAGTAGATTCTAAACCTTTTTGGATAAAAAAAGTAAAAAAAAAACTGAAATTAAAATTAAATGTACTAAAATGAGGAAACGCCAATGGCAACACAGAGGAACGGGCGGTGACATTCCAGTCGCTTCTCGGTTAGTGACGTCATAAACAAACTATTGATGATTGTACATACTAATCATCGCCGAAGTCGTCATCATTCTTAAAAAAAAATTTGAATATATAGAAATGCTGGTCTTCGTATGTATATTCATGAATATTTTATGTTTATTATTTATGCCCCTTTCGAATCGGACAGGGTTATTTAACATACTGTACATGATGATTATAATATTTGAAATGCAGTCCAACATTTAGTTTTAATAGTTGTTACATAAAGTTTAAGTAAGTACATTATACATATGTATAGTCGCTATTTTACTACCTATTCATTTTATAGAACATACATATTTTATTTTGTGCTCGCTCATTATTACATAAAGAAATGGTTAAACACATTATATTTTACGTTTTCTATTATTTTATAAGATAAAGCTATGATTTATATTCATTTATGTCATAAACCATTTGTATGGCAGGCAAATGTTCACAGTTATTTTCGTAAAGAACAACGATTCTTTAGTTTTCATGGCTATTTATGTGAGCTTTCTTATTAAATGTTATTTGCAAGTAAACGATACTGCTTTCATCACAAAAAATTTAACGAGTTTTGAATCAGCCTAGAACTATGGTCGATTTTGAACCCAAGAGAATAATTTTTGTGCTAGATTTTAATTTGTCCTGTACAAATTCACCATTGATAAAAACAAGTTAATTTAAAAAAATCTACCTACATTCTTATGATTTCTCTTTAATGATTGTGAAACTACGCATAATTGAAGTTTGTTATTATTAATTAATTTAATCGTCTTATACTTGAACTATTTTACACATATTTTCAAAAAAATTGAAATAAAAGTATTTATTTTGTTGCATTTTAGTTCCTTCAGCAATATTATGCAATGTTTAAAATGGTTCAAATGTAACGTAATCATTATGTGAACGAGTGGTGTATGTGTGTTTAATAAAAAAAGATTTATAAACTTTTCAGTACATTCTTTGATTTGAACAACCTTTTTAAATTTTGCAAATAGCGACTGTCAGTTCAACACAAGAAGGTTGTAGTACTGCTCAATTGGACTATCCTGTGGTGACTTAAAAAAATTTTTATCAGGCAGTTTTTATCAGAAATTACTATCATAAACAGCTTGCAGATGTCTACTGCTGGCTGTAGTCCTCTCAAATAAGTATAGTACCTATAATCTTTATTACACAAGAAGTGGTTACATTTTTTGTGAAGTCCCTGATGGAGTCACAAGTAGTGGTCCAAATTACTACTACTACTATACTAGCCTATTACTCTCCCACTGTTGTTTGATCTAAGATGAAATTTAAAAAAATCAACGTTCTTGTTGTCCCACTGTTTTCTTAATTTTGCATCGTTGGGGAATAAATATACACCACTGTTAGTACATCCAGGACCAGCGCAAAGACTTATAACCATACACCATAGGATGTGGGTGACAGATTTATGTCATTTCGACGATTCACCCTCTGCCAAGAGAAGTTTTAATCCCATTGGGTGTCATCTTGATGTCCGTGTATGGTAGTACATACATACCTACAACAGCTGTGTCGTGTGTTTTTCACCCTTGTAGGTCCAATCAGTTGAGATAGCCCAAAGAGCAAAATACTTCTATGGAACATGACCAAAAGGCCATGACATGACATCCTTGTTCTACTGTTATATTATATGTAGCTATCCGACCCTGGATTTTTTCGATTTTTTTTTTCAATCACTACGCTGGTTAAAGTTAGCGTTAGCCCAAAGTTACTATGTCACGCGGGCGGGAACTAGTAAAAATATATTTTATATCAATGATCACTACAGTATCCACAGACTATTAAAGACAACTTATCCTACTCTTTGGCCATGACTCCGTGAAGGCGTGAACTGTCAAACAACATTCTGTCAAAAGCCGAAAAGCCAAGCTGCATTTTCGGCTGGTTAATAGCTTAATAAACCGAAGTTCGAATATTATATGATTTACTGCTAGTTATTCATCTTATTTATCATAGAAGTACATCTGGACTTATCCAGAATGGATGGGAAATCGTTCCTATACTCGTGGTGCGCCAAGAAAGGCCTTACTCCGATTTATGATATTCGGGCGACAGGTATGAGAAATCACAGGTTAATTTACAATATAATATACTTACGATTATCAACTTCCAATCGCTTAAGCATATTAAGCATGTCTTGTGTATCATTTACTTCATCTAAGCTGATTTTTATGCACTACTATAAAATACTAAAGTGTTCTGATCATTGCATGGTTCTTAAACATCTCTAGGAGCCTAAAATACAATTCAATATTTTTGATTACGGCTATTATATACATTCTTAAAAAATTGCACTTTAAGTAGCCTACACTACACATTTTCCAACAAATAAAATATAACCTAAATCTTTCAGGACCCCGCCATCGGCAGCGGTTTCTCTGCGAAGTTCGCGTCGATTCCATCACTTATGTCGGCGCTGGAAATTCCACGACCAAGAAAGAGGCCCAGATGAACGCCTCAAAAGACTTTGTCAACTACCTAGTGAGAACTGAACAGATTGCAGCATCAGAGGTTCCTGAAGATACAAGACCCATGAAGGCTGAATCAGAAGATGTAGGGCAAGGAAATGGGGATATGCAACAGCAGGATCAGGAATCAAGTCAGCAGCAACAGAGATCTGTGTTTCAGGTTGGTGTTTTGTCTGTTCCAGTAAGATAGTTTTAGCTGTGAAATGGCTATCTTACTGTGAAATGTCTTATCTAGTCAAACCAAGATTATGGTTGTTTGTACTATTATGTAGGTACTTCTCTGTAAGTCATGGCTGGTTTACATGACCCAAAGTCAAGTCAGAACCCATGGGCGGCCTAAAATCTCTAAACACCATCTATGAGTAAAACACCAGCTTAAGCACTAACCACATGAAAAACAAAGAACATCATCCAAATCATGCTGTGAACAGCCATTTGGGTGGTTCATTATCCCAAGGGGTCTGCCAGGGCCACCATGTGTTGGGGTTGTGGGTTGTTCAAAAGAGACCACGGCCCCAGAACATAAAGTATATTCAGATGAATCTGGTAAGACTGGAAGACGACACCAACATGGTTGTGAAAAGGAGAGGCAGATGATGAGTCACTGTTAGTCTGTTTCATTCCTCAGGTCATCAAAAGTATCTTAGCTTAGGCCTATTGCCTGCCGGGTTGTTCAAAAGAGATACCACAGCAAACAAAAAGGGCAAAAGAAGGTCATGAGTGGGTTTCAGTCAGTAAAAGTCTGACATTCCTTTGAAATTATTTGATGATTACCCATATGCATGAGCAGTAAATACATACCATTTACCTGTTAATTAGTAGTACACCAGTATGTGACAGAGATATGTTAATGCTTGCATATTAAAGGCAGCTATTGCAGTTTTCAATATACAGATTTTTTTTTACCAATTTGTTGTGAATGAATTGACATGGTTGGCCTTGTAGATTCTTAGACACTTGTTAACTTTTGTTAACATATGATTTTATTTTACATTTTGTAAAGTAAACAATGACTTATTTTCGGGCCTACTCTGTCCTCTCATACTTAAGTACTAACGCTGTAATAACAACATTGTAAAACCAAATGGTTTTAAAAGAGTAACCATGGAGTTTCTTGCCGGTTCTTCTTCATATTAAACGACCAACCGGACCCTTCACCTTTTATCAACATTTTAAAAGTGCCCATGTAGGCCTATGTGAAATAAAAATATTTTGATTTGATTTTATTCAATTATTAATTTATTACTTATAATTTACCATGGACTTCCACTGGAACCATCCTATTCCACTGTTCACATTTTCTATTGACCACGGCCCCATAGGGTTTCAGAAGATTATTCTTAATAAAGTGCCGAAAATATGGCCCAAAAGCTTGAATTACAAATATTTTAATCTTTATTCCAATTCTAGGATGGCATGGGTCCCCAAATGATGGGTCAAGCATACCAAGCCTATGGGGGTCAAAGTCAAGGAGAAGATAGGCCTTCAACATTCACATATATGGACCGCATGCAACAGCAAAAGAATGTAGAAGAGGCTGAAGACCTGGACATTAATGCCAGTCTCCATGGCAATTGGACGATGGAGAATGCCAAATCCAAGCTTCATCAATTCTTACAGGTCAACAAGATCAATGCAGAATATTTGTACAAGGCGGTTGGTCCGGATCATACTCGGTTTGTATTAAACATCTTGTTTCTTTCACATTCATGGTAGCATTCTGCTACTTTTAATACTACGTTTGGCTTTCAATGTATATATGTATTTATTTATATTATATGCATGAGAGGTGGTGACTGATCTACAAAATATGTAATGTATAAAACCAAATATTTTATTTGCTAATACAATATAATGCATAATAATAAAACTTCTAATTTCCTAATTCCTCTTTCATGGCATGCAAATATTATCTATTGGTTCATAAGTCTATAATACATTGCATACTGCCCCAGCACTAAAAACATGTCATTTTTTTTTAATTTTAGTAATTAAACTATTGTCATTAAAACCAAAGCTCCTTTTGTCCAATTTACAAATTTTTGGATAAGATAATATTGCACATCTGAGTTCTTTAAACCAGCTATCTATCAAAGCCTATACTAACTGTTCTAGAAGTATCATCTTATATTTTACTTCATTGTATGAAATAAATGAGAAGCATATGTGACTCTCTCCACTTTAAGAATGTTCCACTCTGAAGAAAATTAAAATGATACTAAAAGGTGGTGGTAGGCAGAACCCTTTGTCTGTCCGTAGTTCATAGCTAGGAAGCTAAGAATTACAGAAAGAACACCAAAAAGTCGCACTTCTTTTCAAACTATGGTATTTTGCAATGATTAAAACTGTTTTCCACTAATCAAATAGTTTTAAGGTGAAAGAGTAAGCACTAAAAACATTAATCTCGTAAAATAAATATATATTTAGATTGTTGCTTTTTGCAGTTTAGTGTCAAATTGTATATTGTTTTTAAATATACAACTTGACACTTAATACATCAGCCTCGATCCATCCCAAACACAATGCCAGTGGGGCCCCATTGCAGGATATGCCCTACTTGTCCTGCCCATCCTGCACAACCACTTGCATCTATCAGGATTTGAATAAAGCAAATGTTAGAGCAGTGCAGGTGGTCACATACTGGTCTAACACAATATGAGTTTCATTGAAACAGAAAAGAACATGATGTAAATATAAATCGTGACTGTAAAAACATACTTTTATAGAGCTGTTATCATTAAAATCACCAATTCTTTAATATAATTGAATACCATTGAGTTACGCTTTCACCTTAAAACTAGATTTCAGTTTTGAGTTACTCTTCTTCTTCACAGAGAGTACACCTAAGCGTCCTCTTTGTGAGAGGGAGAGTATAGGTGCCACCACCCAACATAGGGAACATACAAGTTGTAAACAAACCCTTTACGAAGCCGTTAACCAAACATTTTGTCCATCAAACTATGGAACTACGCAGAAATTTGCTGAGAAACGACAATTTTGTCATGCAAAATCACGTTTATAGCTAACACATGAAAACTTTGTGCTGCTAAAAGTGCACAGGGGTCATGGAGCCAGGGTTGCGGGTTGTTCATAAGAGATACCGCGACCCCGGGACATAAAGGGCAAAAGAAGGAACATGGGCGGGATTTATTCAGTAAAATTGACATTCCACCCTGCTGATGAATTCCCATCCACATAAAGAAATAATCGGGGTCATGGAGGTATTAAAAGTAGTGTTAATGTTTCAAACATATATTTATGGGATTTTACCTTCAATAAAACTTCATGTAACTGGAAGGTCCCAGGTATGTTCCAGAACAAAAAAATATATAATGACGGGGAGAACAAGTGATTTCGGCTTCGCAAAGGGGTATTTCACACACTATTAAATGAGCGAATTGTATGTATATGCTTATGCTTGAGTTAGATTCTGAGAACGCGCACTTACCGTCACGTTACACATTTACGACCGTATTCTTTCCTTATGTAGACACCTATAATTTAATGCTTTTCCAAGCCATTGATTATTCATATAGTGCAAATGAAAAATCATTGGATACAAATTAAATTTAGACAGCCTGGAAGTGTTGTCAAGTTTTTTTTTATTGCTGGCAATACTTATGATCTGGTTTTGATTAGGTACGGGGATAGCTGCGGCTGACCACTTTTCAGCTTTTTAGCTTTGGTAGTAAGGTTGAAAAGTGGTCAACCGCTACTCTCTGTTAAAGTGGGCGTGAGGCGATTTCGATCGCACGATTCATTGTGCAATCGATAACGTTTTACTGGGTTGTATATGTATCTATGTATGTACTTACATATTTATCTCATTTGAAGAACTGAGACGTGCTACACAGATATTAAGGTTTTCATTCGAAAGAACGGGAATGTATGAGCAACAAAACCGTCCCGAACAAATAATTACTCACCAAACAGAAACTTGGCAATGGCATCTACCATACTGAATCATGTTCGGCCTGGCAGAGCTGCCCTATTTTCTCCAAAATGTATATTCAATTGGCATAATTGAATTGCTTAGCTATGCCTAATGAAATCTTAGTATCTGTGTATTGTAGACCTTCTTAGCTTTGCATTTGTGTGAGTCAATGTTTAAAAACGATTAAATTAATTAATATAATTATAAAACTAATTCTGCATACCCAATAAGACAGTCAGACATTGGAATAACTTTTGAATTTTTATGTAGGTTATGTCAAGGCCAATAAAAAAGAGGACATCCCTCTTTATTTTCCGGAAAACCGTTTTCTTCGTTTTGACGATTCAAACTCACACGTATGCAAACTCATCTCCATTAGTTGTGAACTTGAACATTTATGTAAACTTGAAGATGAGTGTTGCCAGCAAAAAATAGATAACTTCACAAAAAAAATTGAAGCTGCCTTTGCTAGCTGAAAGGCAAAGGTAGCTTCGTAACTGACCAAGTTGGTTTCAAGAGCTAAAATATTTAAACCACACAGAACGAATCCCAGACGAATGATTACCATGTAATAATATTAACCATGAGAGAAACAAAAATGATGTATTCTCTGAATTGTTAACAAATATTTAGAATGTTTGTATTCGCTTTGCATTCATGATTAAGAATAGTTGCCTATCATTGTTGTAGTAACGTGGTATGTTGAGCCTACACTGCAAACATTGTGTATACTGTATGGGCAACATATTGTGTGTTAGACAAAGTCCTGTTGCTGCAAATATGACCCAGACTTTTTAAAATCATGAATGCAATGATAGAAGTAGTAAAAACATTACTGAGTATCCAGTGGTAGTTTTATACCAACTATTTTAAGGGTTTCGTACCTCTAAAGGCAAAAACGGAACCAGTATAGGATCACTTTGTTATCTGTCGGTCTGTCTGTCTGTTAAAACTATTTATCTTGGGAATGCGTGGAGGTATCATATCAAATAATTTATTTCAATTAGACCATTACAGGCACTTTTGAATGTCAAAAAAAAAAACAAAATGTTAAGCTACAGTCCCGGTCACAAGACATAATAACTTGTGAAAGTACTGTAGTTGCCCATTCCAAAGCGTTGATCTCTATGGAGAAGAATGGGCAAGAAACTCCATGGATACTCTTTATATACATAGAGTATCGAGTTGAAATTAAAACGATATACTCAAATCTGTAGTCCCTTGGAGCTGTGACAATCACACGGACAAAATCATCGCTCTAAATCTACGTTGTCAAAAGATATGGCCATTTATGTCGCAAGGATGTACGAAACCCTCGGTGCTTGGCCGGTTTTTTATGTAAAAATGGTTAGCAAAAATATTACTGGATACTCGACAATAATGATTACTTGGAAAATGATGGTTTTACGTACTATTGTATCCATCAGTTACTAACAAACCCTTCAATTGAAATATATTTTGAATCAATGTGATAGTCTTGGATTTTGTTCTCAATACAGGTGTGTTAGAGCTCTTTAAACTGACTACTTGGCTACATTTCCAGGCTGTAACAATTCCGTGACTTCTAGTCAACAATGCGGTAAGTTTATAATATTTTTTGCTCATTTTGAAATACGCTTTTTTTTGTAATCTCGTCACAGGTCGTGTCTATGTGTATGAGGTGAGAGATTATTATAAGCGTTCCTGAATGTGAAACATCGGTTATCAATATAATTCATGACTGGTTGGCTCTCAAATATAAAATGCTTCTCCCTTGGCCACAACCTACACTTGTTCCGATCCAGTCAGCCTGTTGTCGAAGGCAGAATAGTCTAGTTAAGCAGACGATATCCTAAATGCGAGATGCCATTCAAAAAAGAAAACACATCCTCCACGCTCAAGCGACAGGCTGCTTGCGACAGCCACTGTGGGGCAAACAAATGCAAGAAGAGCTTGTTTCGAGTCAACGCAACGCGTTCTGCGGAGTAACGCTATTTGACGCTATTCGCATCGCCCGAGGTCGTGAGAAGATTCTTAAAGGCAAAAACTTGCTTCATATTAAGGTGGAAACTAAAATGTTCCACGATGGAACTAAGTAGAGGATTCGAGGACATTTAAGGATGTTCCTCTATTGAGTAAGGTTTGAATAAGTTGTGGAACTTTCTGGAAGGATTAGAGTAGCCATGGGATTTACGGGATTAGTCAGAGAAGTGAATAGTAATCAGTGTCGAAGTTGTGATTGTGTGTGGTTTCTGTTAATTAAAGATATTTAGTGTTTAACCGGTAGTATTTAATTTATCTCTTACCCAGTTCGTAATATTGTGATGACCTCAAGACGTATTTCCTAACTTAACATCGATACCTTATAGCTTAATTTCTGTCTCTTAAAAATAAAATAAAACTTTAAATAAAATTCCAGGAGTTTCTGCTGTGAGATGTCAATATTCATTCGCCAATTGGGGCGTAACGTAACCGGCCGTGAGACCGCGTCGAACAAGCAGACTGCCAGCAAATCTTGTGCTCTGTCCATTGTTAGGCAGCTGTACCATCTCGGTGTGATTGAAGCCTTCAGCGGGACTTTGAAGAGGGACAGGTAAAGATATTATGTCTTAACTAGCTTACGCTCACAGCTTCGCCCGCATGTGTCAATCCAGGTAATAAAATGATGGCGGGGTGAGCCGGATGAAACCAACGACTAGTGGTTCAGGTCAAGAGGATGACTTTACATCTTTTTGATCTGGGTTTATTATGGGACTTTTTTTGCGGATAGGAAATTAAATAACTACCAGGAGTGTCCGACTTTTACCGGCTAAAACCCACCCACGTTCCTTTTGCCTTTTTTGTACCAGAGCCGCGTTATCTTTCGAACAACCCGAGCAATAGGCCTAAGCTAAGATACTTTGCCGAACTGAGGAATGATACAGACTAACAGTGACTCACAATCTGCCTAATCTTTTCCCAACCTAGTTGGGTCGTCTTCCAGTCTTACCAGATTCAGCTGAATACTAGTATTTTATATGGAGCTACTGCCTATCTGACTGACAGACTAACTAACTAACGTAAATTAAATGATAACATTTACAACTCGACTTTTAACTTTAGAGTCTAGAGTTTAAAAGTAGAACTGTCGAGAGTCGGAGCCGGAGTTCGGTTCCCTGATTTGGCAAACTGTTATTCCCTTTTATAGAAAACTAGCTTTTTCCCGCGGCTTCGCTCGTGTCCACCCCCCATTTTAGGGAAGTAGGGGATTAGAAAAAGACAACAAGTAGCATATGTCACTCCATCTATTCAACTATCTCGACTTAAAAAATCACGTGAATCCGTCGCTCCGTTTTGCCGTGAAACACGGACAAACAGACACACAGATGCACTTTCCCATTTATAATATTACTATCGTGGAGACTGGATTAGGTTATCAATTTTAAAGTTTGTGTAACTTTTTTAACTTACTGCCTATACCCAGCAGCGGCTGTAGTCGGCCTGTAGATAATGATAGTCTGTTTGTTAACAGGGCTTCGGAAGGAATCATGAAGCCGTACCCTGTGGCTATCAGCCCTGAACTGGAAAAACAACTAGAAGCCACGCTGCAAGGTATGTGTATTTCCGCATTTGTTTTTTAGGGTTCTGCATCTCTAAAGGAAAAACGGAACCCTCTTTTTTGCGGTTGGGAAACTATCAAATAACTACATAACTTCGTCGCTATGGGCGGAGCGGGGGGGAGTGTCAGACTTGTACGGACTAAAACCCACCCATGTTCCTTCTATTGCCCTTTATGTTCCGGGGCCGCGGTATGTCTTTCGAACAACCCGCAACCCCGGCAGGCGGTGGCCCTGGCAGGCGCCTCTGCTTTGCTGACATCTCTTTGAGACGCACGTGGAACATTAACGCGCCATCGACACTGCCTGTCGTTAATAGACGAACGGACGGTGAGCTACCCATTGTTCACCGTCCACAGGCCCGAAAAAGGAACCTTTATTGAATAAATTTCTTGTCCGTCTGTCTGTCTGTCTGTCAAGATCATTTATCTTGGGAACGCGTGAAGGTATCCAGTTGAAATTTATATCATACTAGCTTTTGCCCGCGGCTTCGCTTGCGTTAAATTCGGTAGCGCCTTATTGATTTCTAATAGCAACCAGGCGTCCGTCACTCGCTCAAGGCCACGCGTTTTATGCCTACCGCTTCGTGTATCGCCGTCGATACAACTGACAGTCGCACGCCTGTTTGAGTGCTCGCACGTTACGATTACCGCGCTGAGTTTCGCAAAAAACACAACTGCACTAGCTTCAATGCTTTATTAAAGGAGAAACGTAATTTTGACGAAACAGCACTATTTACGCATTTCAAAGCTTATAATAAGAATTCGTCTTTTTATGGCGGGCTTAAAGTGCCACCAGAAACTTAATAATTATATTGAAGAATTAGAAGAAACTTTTTTAAATAATTTTGACAACGTAATAATGGATCGGCCTGGCAGTACCATCTTGGAAATTTTGAAATTGATTGATTTTCCTCCACTTTGCTCCTGTTTCCCTTTCGATTATTTATTAAAATTATTTACGCGGCTTAGAATATTTTCCACAATAAAATTTAATAATCGTGATGAATTCACGATTATTAAATTTGGGAAGGAAAAAAAATTATCAGTCATTTTATTAAACTGAAACATATTTGATTCTACAACATTCGTTTTATTATCATTATCATCAATTCATCATACGTACAACCCTAGCACATTCGCTCGATGACGCGCCCGCACGTTGGTCGCGCGGCGGGCAATACAATCTCAACTCTCTTTGTGCGTACTTATGGTGCATTTCTTTTGGCTGCAAACAGCTGGTATTATTATTATGATTTTGTAGGCTATTATAGCGTAGGTATTTTCCTTTTTGTATTGGAGTGATGTATCTGCTACGTAGTAGCTATTTATTAATCTGTGTAGCAACGCTAAGTTTTCCCGTTTCGTCCCTCTTTCTCCCTCATATCCCACTTTTTTTTTTAAATAGTCTATGTCCGTCTCCTGGTTCCCAACTATCTCTATACCAAAACTCATCAAAATCGGTTTAGCCATTAAAGTGTGAAGAGGTAACAAACAAACTCACTTTCGCTTTTATAATATTAGTAAGGATACTCAAGTCTGTGTGTCCCTTGGAGTTGGAAGTACGCAGTCAAAAGATATGGCCGTTTATGTCGCAAGTTTGTACGGAACCCTCGGTGTGCGAGTCCGCCTCGCACTTGCCCGGTTTTGTTAATGACACAACGAAATTGAAATGATCATAGACAGTTAAATCGTATTATATGCATAATTACATATGCATTTGAGCATATTTACAGAGGAGAACGACATTCGGATGCAAATCCGAATGTCATCATCAAGTTACTAAATAGGGTCTGATGAAATTACGAGTAATAAAGGAGTTTGGAACAAGAAGGCCCACGCCGTCCCCAAATAACTTGAAATAAAAGCAGAAGAATGATAATGATGAAGTTAACACAGATATTAGAAGACCACGTCCTATAAAACACCACTTTTCACAGAGTTAGAAATCGAGCCAGTACAAATCGACCCATCTGTGTCGTACTCCGGCGATGACGGTCAATCCGGAGGCCTAACGTTGCTGCAAGTGGACAGAGTGAAGGCCATGCGGGAAGCGAAGCAAACACCTGGAGGCGTGGTCTCCTGGTCGCCTCCTCAAGCCAACTGGAATGCTTGGACTGGCTGTAATATTGGTAAGTTGTATGGCTTGCTAGCTTTTAATCCCTGCTTCGGTACTTGCTATTCTTCTTGTCTTAAAATAATTTAATAGTTTATTATTCGTTTATTATATAGTTTATTACCTCTCTTTCTCTGTCTCTTGCATGCCTGTCTATGTTTAAGTTTACCTGTACTACTTTTGTTTTAACAGCTTAGAATAGCGCGAATAGCGCATTTTAATATATGTTGTGGAAAATGTCGTAGGTTATACATTTATAACTCTTGTATATTTATAACTTAGTATAACATTTCATGTATTAACTGTTTATTTTCCCAAATAAATAAAAAAAAAATAGCAGTAGATCGCTCTCTAGCCATGGTCTATTTCTATAGAAAAATCGTCAAACTGTTGTTCCGTTGTTGCATGAAAGAAGAACAAACAAACACACTTTAATATTTATACCATTAGTAAGATGTAACATAATGTATTGTCTGCCTGCAGTCGAGTGGTCGCAAATGCCACTGCGGAGTTTGAGGAACTGGATACGTTTCCCGTGTCGAGTAAAATTATTTTTGGGTTGTTCCATCAAGTATTTCTCAGTAGCATTTCCAGGAGTTTGGATTTGTGCCACTTCTAACATGGGACTTCGAAATGTGGGTGTACCATAATTCGGTACACCTCTGTATATCCTCTCGGGGATTAAATGCGTGATGTTATAATGTATTGTTTGGTACAGATGAAGGCCCGTTAGCCACAACAAGTCTTGACGACATCAGTGCAGACCTTGAGAAGCATCACAGAGACATGTGCCAAAACAGTACTTTGTACCAGGTTTGTAAATTTTTTTTATTCATTTAATGCACTATGTACAAATAGTTACACGCTAGGCTTACAACTAGGGAGTACATGACCATTTTTGGGCGCAGAAAAATGTCTTGAAACTAATCAAATAATATTGCAGTAAGTAGAATAGAATAGTTCTTTATTTGCACAGAAAGTAGACCTACAAGTGACAGATGTTCAGTTTAGGTACAAGTTACAGATGTTCAATATGATGTTGTATCTATTATATGTAGGTATTAGATAATACAATAGATACTCACTGAAATATCTATAATATTAGATAATATAACAGATACTCACATTTATGTTAGGAACTTTCACAATGATATTATATTAATTAAACTTAAATCTAGCCATAAACAATACTCATTAAACTTATATCTAACCTTAAACTTTTATAAGTCTTTAAACTGACACGGTTACTAACATAACAATTAACACTTGAAACGGAATATTTACCATGTTTGTTATTTGTATCGAGTTTCCGATATTTCGGCGATGTTGCAAACGCCATGATCACGGATGAAATGAAGTTATTGCGGGTGGATGTTTATGAGTAGACAAAACGATCTACCGTCTTTTTTGTGTTCGTTACCACTAACACTCAAATATATTTTACGATATTTTAGGAGAGTGTCCGCGAAAGGGAACAGTTGCCAGTATACTCGATGAAGGCGGAAATTATGGAAGCTATCAACGAGAACCCTGTTGTTATCATCAGAGGCAACACTGGATGCGGTAAAACTACACAGGTACAATACAATATAAAAAGTTAAGGACTACCAATAGATTTTTTTTGCACGGAATTCTACAATAAAATAGTCTGTTACTCCTTATAACATCAGCTAACAAATGAAAAAGTCCCGTCAATATCGGTCCAGCCGTTTCCGAGATTAGGTGGAATAAATAGAGAGCCAAAATTAAAACATTTTTTTATGTTATTATGTCGTATATGCGTTCAATAAAAAGCCGCTATTTTGATATTACAAACAGAAAATTCATTCTTTTTTGTACCGAAAGATTTTATAAAACCACGTTCTCCCGCAGGTATGCCAGTTCATCCTGGACGACTACATAGCGAGCGGTCAGGGCGCCTGGGCCAACATCTGTGTGACGCAACCGCGACGTATCTCAGCCGTCAGCGTCGCTGAACGAGTCGCCAACGAGCGCTGTGAGGACCTGGCTAATAGTACTGGGTAATTGTTCATTATTGTTATATTAATATACTCCGCCTAAATTGAACCGTTTCTAATGAAGTACTTACATAGCGAAGTTTGGTTTTCGTATACTTAAAATTCTTTATAACAAAGTCGGACATAATGACTTCGCTTATAGTGACATACTTACCTCCTATTGTGACCCATTTACCTTCTGTAGTATTCGGGAGTGTCACGTGATACCGATAGATATAGATTTCCAATACAATGAGAGATCCGCATAAACTGGTTTTTAACAGACGAAAACAAAAAAGGAGGATGTTCTCAATTCGGCATGTGTATATCAGTGGCGGGCGAGGGGCCTGGATGGAGGGCAAGCTATAGACTTTTAATATGCCCCCCCCCCCCGCCCCCCTCTTAGTGTTTTTTGTGATTGTTTGGAGTCATTGGTATAGTTGAAATACTGCTCTAGTCACAATTATTGTAAATTATAATTAAAAAAATCTATTACCTATTTACCTTTCACGTATGGGATTAAACGTTCCACGCGCCATCTATTGGTACCGAGACTCCACGCGACATCAAAGTTCTATCTCATAACGTAGGTTTAATAATTTGTAAAATAATTCAATCGATGGCCACTAGATGGCATATTACGAATTATCGATTTGTTGTTTTTTAAGCTTACGAATATTTAATCAACGTTTGAATCTCACTACTAAATTAATGAACATCTAATTCTTTATTTTGCTATTCATCTTTTACATTCACAAACTCTCAAAGTATAAATCATGCAAAATGAGTTACGAAATAACCACTAAGCATTATTCTGAAGCGGATTTTGATGCGTTTTTTTATACCAAAAAAAGTTTGACACGCTCCTTCAAAACAATAGAATAAACATACCTACTGGTCTTTACAAGAAATAATTTCTTGTGGATTCATTGAATATACGATGAATTATAAGTTATCTCAATGTAGCATACCTTTCAGGCGCCAATTTCCGCATTCACATTTTAAAATTAAAATCACTATTCAGTTAATCACTTAACAAAATCTTAGGCTGTCACATCGCACCAAAAACTTTCACCACATTAGTTAGTAATTTAAAATAACTTAACTAAATCAAAACTCTAAAACAGTTCCCAAACTATTCAAAAGAAACAAAATAATAACAATCGTCATTCGCAATTTGTTGCACTTTTTCTTGCAACTATATTCAGGCCGGTCATCGGATGGTTCATATGCGAGAACTTAATGGACAAGCCAGGCTTTAGTAGCCCGTATAAATCGCCGTATAAGTACCTAAAATTTATCAATGAATTGTATTTAACTTCTATACAAATGAAAAGCCCCATTGAAAGCCAACGAGTGCGAAAGAGACGCTACTCTTTCTCTAGAGCGAGAGAGCATTACGCGCGCTTTCGGTAGTGTTGACATGTCACGAATCGCTCCGAATCAGACACGATTGAATTTTGTTCGAATTTGATGAATGATTGACTTTTAGTGAGTCGTAGTATTTTATGGATCTGGTAAAGTAAGCGCGCGGCAAATTAATTTGCGTGTATTTAAAATATTTTTGTTCATGAATGTTATATGTTAGTTTGGGTACAGTTAGGTAGTAGGTTATATAACTATTTGGTCTGATTGGTATTATAATTTAGGGCAAGCCTGGCTTATAGCTTCTATAGGACCTTCGCCCCTGGTGTATATATTTTTTTATATGTATGACCACCAATGTTGAGATGGATGTATGGAGTGACAAGATTGGATAAAGTAAGGAATGAGTATATTAGAGGAAGTTTGAAAGTTGCGCCTGTTACAGAAAAATTGAAAGGGAGTGGTTTGTCTTGGTATAGACATGTAATGACGAGGGATGAAGCACATGTGACTAAAAGAGTGATGGATCTGAATGTTGATGAACGGAGAGCGAGAGGAAGGCCAAAGAAAAGATGGATAGTTTGTGTAAGGAATGTTATGAAGGAGAAAAGAGTAAATGATGCCGTGACGTCTGATACTGGAGAATGGAAGAAAAAAACGTGTTGCGCCGACCCCAAACAGAATGGGACAAGGGCAGGAAAATTATGATGTATGTCCACATCCACACATAACTTTTTGCAGAGACATCCGATATGAGAAAATATTTTTTTGTATAGCTCGATGGGCCGTGCGTAATAATACGATCGTTATTAATATTGACCCTATCTCCCACAGGTACTCCGTCCGTTTCGAGTCATTCCTTCCTCGTCCGTACGGCTCCATCATGTTCTGTACAGTGGGCGTGTTGCTGAGGAGACTGGAGGGCGGGTTGCGCGGCGTCTCACACGTGCTGGTGGATGAGGTACAGTGGATGTCGGCTTTCCTGCTACAGGATGCTATTAAATAAGCTGGCGAGAAGACAGTTTAAAATTTCTCTTTTTATTGGGTCATTATCCTAGGTACTTTATTAATATTATAAATGCGAATATTTGTGAGGATGTATGGATGTTTGTTACTCTCTCACGTCAAAACGGCTGAACGGATCTTGATGAAATTTGGCGCAGAGGTATATTATAGTCTGGAATAACACAGGTTTTTTTTTATATCACGTGGGCGAAGCCGCGGGCGCCAGCTAGTTAAATATATAATACTAGCTGAGCCCCGTGGTTTCACTCGTGTGTGGTGATAAAATATACAATATTATCGAAAAAAAAAACTTTTTCTCCCCTTTTCCTCCCTCTTTTTCCCCTCTTTGCCTCCCATCTTTTTCCCCTCTTTTCCTCCCTCTTTTTCCCCTCTTTTCCTATTATTTTTTATCCTATGTCCCAACTATCTCTGTACCAAAATTCATCAAAATCGGTTGGGCTATTTAGACGTGAAGACGTAACAAACAAACTCACTTTCGCTTTTATAATATTATAAGGATTAACAATGTCCCCAAACTCTAACAAATTATTTGTCTATAGGTGCACGAACGCGACGCAGATACTGACTTCGCGTTAATCCTACTCCGTGACATGGCGCATACATACCCAGACCTTCGCATCATTCTTATGTCGGCCACCGTCGATACGACGCTCTTCACCAACTACTTTGGCAACTGTCCGGTTATTGAGGCAAGTCAATGTCAAACGTGTTATTTGCAGATAAATATGGTTATAAAAGTTCGTAAAATAGTGTAATAGTGGCTTAACTTACCTTATATTTAATTATAACATGCAAATTTTTGAAATTTATTTAATTATTATAATTTAAATTGAGGGAATTCTTGAACTGTATAGAAGGAATTCTCAATTAACCATCAGCGTAAAGCCCTTCTGAAGCGAATTATTGGAAGCTCTTTAATTTTTTGACGACACGGTTGGCGCAGTGGCTGAGCGATCGACTGCCCTGCGTGTCGCGGGTTCGATCCCCGCACCGAACAAATATTTGTATGGCCTACAGATAGTTGTTTCGGGTCTGGATGTTTGTGTATGTGAATTTAAATGTTTGTAAACGCACCCACGATACAGGAGAAATTCCTAGTGTGGGGCAACGTTTTTTCTAAAAAGTAAAGTAAAAGTAATTTGTTGAGGAATATTATTGTAGATCTTATTGTAAATATACCATCATCCTCTGCTTAACCTTTTCCCAACTATATAGGGGTCAACTTCTAGTCTAAACAGATGTCAGTTGTCAGGTTTTTGGGCTTCCAAGCACTAAATGTGCTTGGATGCCCAAAAACAAAGAGCCAAAGTTCGCGAATTTTGGCTCTTATAAATTCATAAAACAACATAATTTATTCAGCCTCATTGAATAAATTTTATTTTTATTTATTAAACATGGAAGACTTACAGCTAAAGAGAACATAAAAAACTTTGCAAAAAAAGACTGACAGCCATTTCTAAGTCTTCACTTATACACACCTGAACAAAACTAAATTCTATGGACATTATGTTACAGTAGCATACTAAAACAGAACACCAAAAAGAAAATAACTAATGCAGAAATTACTGCAGCAAAACAAAGATATTGATCACACTATGTAACAGCCTACTATTAAATTAAGTGTAAAAAAATGTGTGTGTGGTTTAAGCACTTCCTGGCCGAGGACACACTAGTGAGAAAAAAGATCAATATCATGCTGTTTACATAAATCATTTACATTTCGGCATGCTCTCACCATATACGAATTCTGCCTATAATTAGTTGAGGTAAATGGCACTTGCATTAAAACGTTTTGACTTCCAGGGGGTGTTAAAATAAAATTTTGATAAAATATCGAAGCAGTTTATTTCATAACTAGATGGCGCCCGCGGCTTCGCCGACTTTTCTTTTTTCACGACTGCTGAGTCTGGTCGGAAAAATTCTTGTTGTGGTTTTCCATCAGGAATTTCTCAATAGCACCCTCAGTTCAGTCCGTGTATGAGAACTCGCTCCTTACCATATGGTACTTAAACATAACGGGCGATATGTGAGTGTACTATATAATTATAAGGTACACGTCTCCTTAACCCTTCCGGTTTTACAGGCGTGATGTTATGTGATCTGTATATATGTTGTTCCTGCAACGAGGCTCAAAAAAATAGGGGGTATGTTCATATAAACATTTATCATTTACCTAGGTCCCAGGCCGCACTTTCCCAGTGACCCAGTACTTCCTGGAAGACTGCGTAGAGCTGACGAAGTTCGTCCCGCCCTCGCTGCCCGACCAGCGCAAGCGCAAGTCGAGCGGGAAGAAGACCAACGCGCGCGGGGAGGAGGAGGACGATGACGATGAAGGTATTATTACTAGAATCACGCTTGAGAGTGATTCGGCCGATACTACGTGATATTTAAAAAAAAACGGTCAAGAGCGATTCAGCCTCGCGCACCGAGGGTTCCGTACAAAGTTGCGACATGAACAGCCATATCTTGTGACTGTTTAGACTTAGGAGTTGATTTTTTTCACAGCACAAAAGGACCACAGAGTTGAGTATGTGGTTTTAATTTCAACCCGACACCACGCATTCTTGGTACCTTTATCCTGACAGACAGACACACCAAAATGATCCAATAAACAATACTACGCTTTCAACGCGGCTTCTTACAGGGCCCGTTCAAACCTTGCATATCATCATGCACTAGCTTAGGATTTTATTTTCAATCATTTCTGCTTGAAACCAGGTACAATTGACGATCAAGAAGAGGACCTCAACAAGAACTGCCAGCTTGGTAACAACTATTCCCCCCAAACTACACAGACTATGATGAAGCTCTCGGAGAAAGATGTAAGTATTTTAATTCTCTTTATTAATAACACGCTTTTATTTGATTCGTCTGCAACTAATAATGTAAAAAAAATCTTAGAATTTAAATTTAAAAAATTGACCCATTTCTACTGCTAACCGATTAAGCTGAAATGATAAGTACATGTTTAGTAGAAATGGACAATGTATGATGAGTGACGTAATTCTAAATCCAATATAGCAGACTCTCGTGGCTCCATCCGCGTCGCCGGAATTTGCTTTAGAAAAACAACGTGCACATCGCAATTTATGCACTTCGCAAAATGCACTTTATTGAAAATGGTTTTAAAACCAAAATCTATCATTTTTACATAAAATTTGAATGAGATTGTATCACGAATTCTTTAACCTTGTGGAGGTTACTTTTGCAGGACAAAAATCAGTCCATTTTTATCCTGCAAAAATGCAAACGTGACGCTATGCTATATTATATACAATTTTCCTTATCTTTATCTTTGTTACAGCTAAGCTTCGAGCTAATCGAAAGCATTCTCCTCTATATTCGCGGCCTCAAGGGCGACGGCGCAGTCCTGATCTTCCTCCCCGGTTGGAACCTCATCTTCGCCTTATCCAAGCATTTGTCAAACCACCCCGTGTTTGGCGACACTTCACAATATGTGATTCTGCCCCTCCACAGTCAGATACCGAGGGAAGATCAGAAGAAAGTGTTTGTGACGCCGCCCCCCGGTATGATCAAGGTAACTCATCTACCCAGCTTATTACGAACTATGCAAGATGAAGCTGGAAACCAGTTTATCCAAATAGGCTAGGCTTAGGAAACGAGGGGGAATTGCGCAATAAAATTGAGTCTTTTGGACTTCTTGTGGTTAGTTGAATTTTGCATGCCCATGCCACTTTGATGGAAACTGGGTCTGCTTCTGACTTCCTGTAACAATAATTGTCAAAAATCTACAAATGCCAGCCTGACTGGGTAACTATCTTTCCATTGCACCATCGATCGACCAGAGTGACTTACAAAGCCAGAGTACACACGCTTCACGAAGCCCTCCACTGAGTATCCTGTACAATTTACATCAAACTAGGTGACTCCACGCAAGAAGTATAGTTGGGAAACATCTTTTTTGGGGTCGAAAATCATTATACCCAATTTTTTATGGTGGCATTACGGATGCATTGCATAAAACTGCCTATGAACGTATAGTTAAATCCGATTCAAAAGTTTTTTTTGGTCGTTTTGACATTCGATCTTTGACCTAGAATAACAATGTAACTGGAAGCTAGTTCTCAAGTATGAAAAATATCGGATGCCTTTTGGCACCGAAAAGAAGAAAGAAAGAAAAAACATTTATTTGTACGACGAGCACACAAAATAAAAAAATTAAAATTAAACATTCAAAGCATCACAAACATTTACAAATACATACATGGGACAAAACAAAAAAAAAACTTGCACGTCGTAACTGCGACAGGTAGGTCACCAAAAAGGTCCTATTTGCAACCATTGTAGAGCTATATTTGAATGTCTTTTATTTATTTTTGTTGTAGGTGATCCTAGCAACGAATATAGCAGAAACTTCAATTACGATCAACGATGTCGTGTTCGTAATCGACTCGTGCAAGTCCAAGATGAAGCTGTTTACCTCACATAATAACATGACTTCTTATGCCACTGTTTGGGCTAGCAGGACTAATCTGGAACAGGTACGAAATGGAACCTTATCTTATAAATAACTCAGGTCAGTATAATGGGGAAGGCAACTGTCAATATAATAGCGCTAGCTTGCACAAAGAATAGGGTAGTTTCCAAAAACAAAACAAAATTGACCGTCTTTTAGATTATTCAAAAATAAGGGACACGTATTTTTTGATTTGTAAATTGCGCGTTGCTGCATTTTTTCGCAACAACTATATCTTTGTAATTTGTGGTCTAATTTACAAAAAAAAAAAAAATACGTGTCCCTTATTTTTGAATAAACTAAAAGACTGACTAAATAGAATGTAATTATTTTGACCCTGGAAACTACCCTATTGTCATCGGTTGAAAATCTGTCTACAAATGTTCCGTAACTCAAAAGGAAAAAAAACGGAACTCTTACAAGATCACTTTGTTGCCAGTCTGTATCCCCCTTATTACATGCGACTTAACATAACTGGCGAAATGTGGTTGTACTATTATGTACACCTCTGTCTTACCCTTCGGGGTTCAAGGGGTGAAGTTATGTCATATAATTATTCCCTTCTAGCGTAAAGGTCGCGCCGGCCGTGTCCGTCCAGGCGTGTGCTTCACACTATGTTCCCGCGCGCGGTACGACAAACTGGAGGAGCATCAAACTGCTGAGATGTTCCGTACACCACTACACGAGCTGGCTCTCAGGTATATATAACGCTTTTACTAGCATATGCCCGCGGCTTTGCCCCCTAGGTTTTTTGTATACCATGTGTGGATCCAGGTTTTAAAGTATCTGTGTGTCAAATTTCATTCATATCCGTTCTGTAGCTTTAGCGGGAAAGAATTAGTTCTCACAAATTTTCGCATTATAATAGTAATAAAAATTGTTAATAGCTATAACATTCTAAAGGATAAGCCGTCGGACATCTTTGGCAATTATTTCTAAAACCGTTGGTGCGAAGTCCACGGCGCAAGAAACAAACAAGCGCCTATTAGATCCGACCCGGAACATGTGCGCGTCCGCTCGCACTCCTAACGACTTCAAATATGGACGTCCAGTATTTGTTTTCTGCGACGCGGATTCCGCATCCGCGCCGTATTATCACTCAAGATGTCCTATTACTAAAAGTTGATTCAGCTCATTTTCAAAATAAAATCTCGTGTAAAATATGCAAATTTCAAGACTTTGATATTTTGTTTTTGAATTATTTACAAAAACAAGGGGCTCAGCAGAAATACTGCGATGCTATTGGTTGATGAGCGTAAATAAGCGTTTTTATAGCGGTCAGGCGCTGCAAGCAAGAATAGTCCTTGCGATTTTCAGATTCATTTTTTTAGTAATGGTACTAGCGAAGATCCTAACGCCTGACCACTTTTCACCCTTATGCCCTGATTAGTAAGGTTGAAAATTTATCTTACCGAGGGGTAGTGTGAATCCCGTTTTTTTCAGCTATATGTATTAATAAGTTCGTTCTCTTCCCAGCATCAAACTCCTCCGCCTGGGCAGCATCGGGCACTTCCTGTCGAAGGCCCCGGAGCCTCCGCCACTGGATGCCGTCATCGAAGCCGAGGCCCTACTGCGCGAGCTGGGCTGTCTCGACGCAAGCGACGAGCTCACGCCGCTTGGGACGATACTCGCCAAGTTGCCAATAGGTTCGTTAATAATTATGGACTAATTATACAGGCTATATGCATTTTATAACATTATTTCAGATGAAAAACGTTCACTGCCCTGCCGTCTATAAGTAGGGCCTATAGACAATCTCGCTCTACCTTGAGCAAGGGCTAGAGCCGGCGCTGTATCTATGGTTGTCCACAAGCACGGCCACTGTGCCGGCTACAGCTGCACAGTCGCGACACACACGTGTGAGACGGTCACAAGGTCGCACGCTTGTGCAAGTGGCGAGCTGAGCTAGAAATTCCAGATTGTATTTTTTGTGGATTTATCTTGGATAAAAATATTATGAACTTAAATCAAATAGAGATGGACAATATTTAAATATATATAAGCATTACCCCTCTCCGTTTTTCTTCTTTTTAGGTCGGTGGTTTTTATATTTTTACGAATAATTTATTGCCGTGACCATTTATTGCTCAATTTAATTGCAAGACATATGCAAACCTCATCAAATCCTTAGGTATATCTAGAAATGTTTCAGCATTAGTCGTATAAATAAAGCCTTTATTATGCCTGCAACAAGGTCTAATTTGACTGTTTCCCCGCAGAACCTCGCCTTGGCAAGATGATGGTCCTAGGCTTCGTACTGGGCGTGGGTGACGCTCTAACCACGATGGCGGCCAACTCCACGACATTCCCCGAGATCTTCGTAGTAGAGGGACGCAGGAGACTGTCCCATCATCAGCGAATGTTGGCCGGAGATCGGGCGTCCGATCATGTTGCTATGCTTAATGCTTTTCAGGTGAGATCCAACTAGGTTGTGGCAAAATATTAGAATTTTCCTGTACGTAGAGTAGTTTTAAATACTTAATTGAGAATAACGTCGAACTAAGAAATGACAATTCGATTTCCACTAAGAGTTTTTTGAAACTTGGAACCAACCAATAAATAACCTTGTGATGTAAGTTAAATAAAAAAGTGTTGTGTTATACCTAGGGGTATTTCCCAGTACTAACTGGATTGTGGAGGTCAGATAGACAGTCGCTCCGTGTAAAATACTGGTTTTCAGCTGCATTAGGTTAGACTGGAAGCCAACCCGAATATTCTTTATTAAAAAAAAAAAATAATAAAAATAAAATAAAATTTATTCAAGTATAAGTAAAACTATGATTTACATTAATCGTCATAGAGGAAAATTAATTCTAACTATTATGTAGACCTGCCTGATCTAGGTTTATGAAAACCTGTGTTTCAGGCCATCAATTTACGTCAAACATTTTAAAAAGAGGACATTAGTAAATTTATTAGTAGCTAACTTATAGAAAAGACATATTATTTTCAACGACTTAACAAGTAAATTATTTAGGTATATAATATTAAGACTTCTATATTATTAAATATTATGTTATTTTATCGAATGTAAGATATAATATTATGTTAAAATAAATTAACGAATAATGTTAAAGTAGATAGAGTAGATTAGGTAAACAGAGACTTTTATTAGAGTGTGTACATACAGACTTTATTTCACAATTTCTAGTAGTTTTTCCGTGTCTGCATAATTGTGTTTTACCAGGTATTCCTGAACTAGTAGATTACACCTATTATAACTTAAACTATAAATCTTTAGTACTCTGTTAAACTGGTTATATAAGTAGGGTCCCAAAAATAAGTAAAAACGATTAGCAAAAGCATGTTTCGTCCGAAGGTTAGCACAAACCAAATCTTTTCTCCTCCTATCTGAGGGTACTGGGTTAAAATAAAGTTCAGTGTGTTGTAATAAGATCACGTTCAAAACAAACAATTGACGTACTGTTAGCACCTTGCATGCTATATAAAGCTGATGTGTAGGGAATCTGAATGGACGAAAAGTAGCAACCTTTAAAACTGCTCGTTGGGCGCGTTCTAGGGGCAGCAAAATTGATTTAGCGACACCACCCCAGGATGTTATGCAGTAGGTAATGATAGATTGACACAAAGCCAAATAAACCTGCCTAATTAATCGAAAATGGGCAATGTGACGTAAGTTTTTGAAAATGTAGATTAGTTTACGCACTCTGGTGCATAATAAATCGATGTGTTTGCGGAAGTTCAGATTTGAGTCAATCGTAATACCTAGATATTTGATATGGTCTGTTTTCGCTAAAGTGGGACAAGTGCATGCAATGTCAGCATTATGTAAATTACAATTGTTATGCGCTTGAATGCTTAGATTAGTAAGAGTTGGATAAGCGTTTCTCATTGTAAATAATAGGTATTTTGTTTTGTTTATATTTAGTGTTAAGAGATTTTTATGAAGCCAGTTAGACACAGTATTAAAACCTTTCTGTGCAACATCATAGACGTCGACTGTTGATTTAGCTGCGAACAGTAGAGCTGTATCATCCGCATATGACATAATGACACCATTTTTGAGTGTCAAATTGCATAGGTCATTTATATATATTAAGAACAAGGTAGGACCCAAAATACTGCCTTGTGGGATTCCGTAACAGGTATTTTTAAGCTCAGAACTGATGCATTGACCTATTTTTACACACTGATGGCGGTCGCTGAGGTAATCAGACAACAGTTGCAATTGTACACCCCGTATTCCCATCATCTCCAGCTTGGATAAAAGCAAGGTACAAGAAATTGTATCAAAAGCCTTGGCTAGGTCTAAAAATATCCCTATTGTGTGCATGCCGTTATCTAGGTTAGTGCTTATAAAATTAGTCAGATGATGAACAGCTTGGCTTGTAGATCTTTTAGGCCTAAAACCAAATTGATGATCAGAAAGTAATTTATTACTTTCAAGATATTTTATTAATCTAGAGTTTATAATTTTTTCTAATATCTTTGAGAGGCCTGTTAGAACTGAAATTGGCCTGTAGTTATTTACACAACTCTCATCTCCAGCTTTAAACACTGGGGTAACAAGTGCTTTTTTAAGCAATTTAGGAAAAATTCCTTTTGTTAAACATAGCTGAAAAATGTGTGTCAAAGGAGGGGCAATGAGGTATTTAAATCTTTTGAGTATGCTATTTGGTATGTCGTCACACCCTAGGGCACAAATTTCCTTTAATCCATCTATTATACCTACTATCTCATTTACATCGGTATCTAATAAGACGAAAGAGTTTTGTGTCGCGTATGTCATAGTTTGGCTTTGAATGGAATAACTAGAAAGTAAGATTTTCTCTGCTAAGTTTTTTCCTACGTTAATGAAGTAGTTGTTAGCTTTATTTGCTGCTTCAGTAGGGCTTAGCTCAGAAGATAGAAGATCAAAGGCTGGTTTGGAATTTTTTGATCTAAAAGTGTTAGTTTTTATGAATTTCCATATAAGCTTGCTGTTTTTACCTGCTTTCTGTAGTTGACTCTGATCATATTGGTTTTTTAGCTTTTTCAACAGATTATTACAGAAATTCCTATACCGTTTGTATGTAATTGCTAGTAGTTTATTATCCGGTGCATTTTTCGATTTTCGGTGGAGTTTATCTCTATGTCTGATACAGCGAACCAGTCCGGGCGTAATCCATGGTTTAATGTTACTATACTTGCTAGGTATTATTTTGTTAAACGTATTTTTGCTAAGCGCAGATTGCAATAAATCTACAAAATATTGTAGGGAATCATTTGGGTCATTCGAGTTATAAACGGGGTCAAAATTAATACCGCGTAAGTCAGTTTCGAGACTCGTCATGTTGAGTTTAGTATAGCTACGCATGCATTTATTTCTAGGTGAGCTTATTTGCAACGTTAGTAAAACAGCTTGATGATCGGTTAATGATGAATTAGTAACCAACGTTTTTGATGGGCTTTTCGATTTTATAAGGATATGATCTAGACAGGAGCCACTCTGGTGGGTTGGATGATAATGAGCTGGTAATAATCCATGAAATGAGCAAATATTGAGGTACTTATGTGCATGAGTGTCGATTTTTACCGCAGCTGTGTTTATGTTGATATCACCTACCAGTATGATATTTTTAAACGAAGATAATTTTCCTAAGTTAGTGTTAAGAGAGTCCAAAAACCCATCAATACCCTGGGATGGAGGCCTATAAATAACCAATATTACTGTATCGGGAATAATTTTAATTATTAAGCAGTTGCAGCCTGGAAAATAAGGTTCATCTACTAATGTTCTTAAATTATTTTTAATATAAACCACGACGCCATCATTCTGGTTGAATGTTCTATCGCTTTTGTGAAGATTAAAGCCATCGAGAGTTGGTAAATTTGCCGTTTGTTTGGACAACCAACATTCTGTTAGAACGATAATGTCGCAACATATTATATCAAGATCTTGCAGCAATACTTGGAAACCGTTAAAATTTCGGGTTATACTACGAATATTTTGTGTAAGCATATTCAGTGTGTTATCCCCAGTATAGACTATGTTTTTGCATTCCTCCACATTACAAGTTTTTGCTTCAGACACGGAAAATTTATCTAGATCAGAAATTAGCTGATTGGCCATAAAAAGGAAATTATATGTAAAAGTTAACCTACTATCTATGTGCTTAATTAACTTGTTAGTCGGCGGCGCTCCTAGGCGCCTTCATAGTCAATAGAGTTAATGTAATTGTCCTCTGCAAATTTACGTGCTGGGCAATTTACATCACCAGTCGGATGATTATTCTTTCTCTTGAAGCGTTTGCAGGTCGCACATTGAGGTGGAGAATCCTTATTAGTGCACTCCTTGAAAGAATGTCCCGTTTCGCCACAGAGGTTGCAAGTAGAGCTCGTTTCTCTGCAAAATTTGGCTGCATGTCCGAACTGCTGGCAGTTAAAACACCTGGTCACAATAGTGAAGTCTCTTACTGGACATGAGGTCCAATTAATGAAAATTCTACCCTGATCCATCAAAACTTTCCTGATATTAGCAGGAACTTCCAATATGTAGTTGCAAGTAGGTCTTTCTTTCCTTCCTGACTTATGGCTCAATTTTATAATTTCTACGAAGGACTCACGAGTGATGTTCGGCAATTTATCGGCCAAGTTTTGCAAGAAAATGCAATCAAACACCTCTTTTTCTGTTAGAGCAACGGGGACACCAATAACAGCAATCCTAGGACGGCGTTTGGATGGCTCTTCAATTGTAAGGCCTGAGGAAACTAGCTTCTGTGAGCTTTTTAATTTGTCGATGTCGTCTTTATTATGGGTGCTTATGATGACGCCTCCGTTTCTAATTTTTCTTAGTCCGCGGACATGGAGTTTCATTTCCTCAGGCGATATAATTTTTTGTACCAACGTTTTGGTGTCGTCACTGGTTTTAGTTTTGTCGCTGGGATAAATAGCGACTGCACTGATATTTAGTGGGCGTATAAATTTATCAGAGCCTTTCTTCACCATGCTAGCGTAGGAAGTATTTGCTGGTTCGTTTCGGCTCATTTTCGTTTCCACGACTTCTTTAAATTGACACAGGGAATCCGTAACATTCTGCTGCTCTTGAAGGTGCTGGATGGTTGTGTGCGCTTGGATGGACTTTTGCTTCAGAGATTGGTACAACACGGCCATCTGAGACGTCCCATGGTTCACTTTTCGACAGAGATTGGTGACACGGAGTTTTTGGTCGGAATTCATTTTTCCCTCCGCCACAATCGAGCAAATTTCACTCAAAATTGTGTCGATGGACCCTAGCCATCTCTGAATCTCCGACGTAGAGACGACTTCAGCTGGTAGTTCGTTCTCCGTGGCTGCTGGCGGTATTGGTTCTCTCGTCTGATGTTGATCGGCATGCGGCGGCGTCGGTGGGGGACTTCGTCTTACCAATTTGCTGCGGCCGAAGGGGCTATCTCCTGGGTTCGACATTCCTCTAACACCGAAAACGCTGATTATCTAAAAACTATCTAGTTCATGTTTCACAACGAAAAAGGTTTGTTAGTCACACTCGACATTAACACAAAACACTGACTCAACAAATTATTGCAATAACATTATTCGTAATTACTCAAATCAATATCGTTATAATCAACGAAAAACACGTCCGCTTAGTCTCGCGTACTCCGAATCGATCCGGATCTCTCATTGTACTTGAAATCTATGGTGTACGATCCGTTGTTGAGAGAGCAGCATAAACTGGTTTTGTATAGGTTGATGTGTCGTCGTGTGTACTAAGAAGTGTTATTTTTCCGTGTCGAAAATCATTAAATGATTCCTCCCGTAGCGAAGGTAGTGTCAATTTTAGTTACTAAAACCTATCCATGTTTCTTCTTTAGCCTTTTCTTTTCCGGGGTCGCGATATCTCTTTTGAACAACCCGAAACCCATGACGAGTAGCTACCATCATAAGAAGAAATTTCTTTTCACTGACATGAAAACGTATCTTACAGATGTGGGAACGCGAGCACGCGAATGGTGAAGAGTCAGAGGTGCGATGGTGCGAGTGGAAGGGAGTACAGCTGACTACCATGAGGTTCACTTCCGAAGCCAAGTACCAGCTCAGTAGTACGTATGACACGATTTAGCACTCCTAGCACTGGCCGCTTTTTTGTAAATATGTAGTTATATTTATTCGCATAAAATGTGGCATAAAAAGGATGCTATAAGAAGTCATAGTGCAGGACACAGTCCGCCATGTAGTTTTAGGGTTCCGTAAAAAACAAAAGGAAAAAAAACCGGCAAAAAACATCAGTCAGGCAGGTGGTAATCAGTTGTAAATATTAGAGATGTATTAATAGTAACTCAATCACCTGACTGATTTTACGTCCGCTCTGTTCAAAGGGCTATGTTACAATCAGCTATCTAGTTGGACGATGAGTGACGCTTGTTCAATCAACGTTCGGCCTAGACATTCAATTAAATGTCGCCATTCAATGAACGCGCTAGTCATACAATCAAATAGCTGATTCAACCAGATGACTGCGACATATCCATCAGCACAATTTTTACGTAGAGTTACTAAGTTTGATGTACAAAATGCTTGGTTGAAGGCCTCGTAACGGGTCCGCTAACACCTCTTTTATGATGATAAGCATTATCTTCTTTTCCTCAGACATCCTAACAACTTCCATTGGCTTCTCTGAAGAATGCTGCTTGCCTCAGCGTTGGCACCCAACTGGACCCAACCACTCTCTGGATCTCGTCATTGCGCTCATGTGCATGGGGCTATACCCCAATGTATGTCTACACCAAGGCAAGAGGAAGGTAAGCAGTTAACTGACAAGATCCCCTGCCCTGAAGAGTAGGGCATGCTCCCTGTTCTCAAATACTTTGAAAGAACTGCTTAGAATCGGGTGCATCATCATCATTTTCCTACACTTGTCCGTCTTCTTACGTTGACGTTTTCTTCTTCCATTCTCCCCTATCAGACGTCACGGCATCATTTACTCCTTTCTCCTTCATATCATTCCTTACACAATCCATCCATCTTTTCTTTGTGCATACTGCAGAGAATTCCCAACGGGTTCAGAATCTTATCTCAATTATATCACCAGGTCCTAACAACGGAAGGCAAGCCGGCCCTCATAGCGAAGACCTCAGTGAACTGCAGCAACCAAGAGCAACGCTTCCCGTCGCCTCTGTTCGTGTTCGGCGAGAAGGTGCGCACGCGCGCCATCAGCTGCAAGCAGACCACCATGGTGGCGCCGCTGCATGTGCTGCTGTTCGCTAGCAGGAAGGTGGAATGGGTATGTTGGATTCATTTAACTCAAACGAAACTTCGTTGCCATGATGTTTCTTTCAGGAACCGTGATTTTTAGGGTTCCATACTATGTTACCTGTTATACAACTGTACTATGTTACCTGTAATACAACTGTACTATGTTACCTGTTATAAAACTGTACTATGTTACCTGTAATACAACAGAACTGTACTATGTTACCTGTTATACAACTGTACTATGTTACCTGTTATACAACTGTACTATGTTACCTGTTATACAGTATGTGCCTAACTATGTGACTTGAAACAGGAACCTTGTGGGAATCTGTTGTTCTAAGGGTGAGGAGGATTATCCCCTCGTGATACAGATAGGGCGAATCAATATTCACATCTACCATTTCGCATTTTACAACTGTTGACTTGTAGTTATTGTTAAGTTACTCTCTATGATTGTCTCACATTATGCAATAAAGATTTTATTATTATATATAGGAAAAAACTGAATAGGGAGTATAGGATCACTTTGTTATCCGCCTGTCTGGTTCCAGCATTAAAGACTTAGTCGGGCTTATCACGTAATTTCACTGCATAATGTTTTTTTTTAATATATTTATATATAGTTAGTCCAAAAATTTGCCATATCTACCGTATCGTCAGTGACAGCCAACGGGCATTTCGGCTGCATATCATACCATAAGCTCTGGTCTAGCAAAACATAAAAATAATCGTGCCATCGACACGAATAAGAAGAATTTTAATTATTATTTAACCTCAAAATTTCACTGTTGAAACTTGAACTGCATAGTAAATCAATACTGAAGTACAATGACGGGACATCGTATTCAGTAAATCTTTGATTTTTTTACCACATTTTGATTTCTACTAAATCATGTATTGCAGATCGACAACGTAGTCCGCCTTGACAACTGGCTGAACTTCGAGATGAATCCTCGCGCGGCGGCGCTAGTGACAGCTCTACGGCCCGCCATAGAGAAGATCGTGGAGAGGGCCGCGGCCGAACCTGATGCCGCGCTGCAATTCTCTCCTGTTGAGCAGAAGGTACCTATTGACTGTTACTTTTAGCCTGTGTCACCCCACAACTGGTCAAAGACGTCCTCTCCCTGTAACATCCTGTCCGGTCTATCCAGAGCTAGTGTGGAAAACTGTGTTTTTGGTTTTATCCAGCTCGTCATTTTCTACGGGGTTTACCTCGACAACTACTGCCTGCGTCAAGCTCCACATTGTCGCTATTTTTGATCCACACACTATGTGCGTATGGTTTGAGTGGGCATGACTGTACGGCAAGCAGAATGGTCTAGAATTACCTTAGAAGGATTTCAACACAGTACAAGAACCTTTTACTAGTCTTTTCAAATAGATGTCTATTGGTAACAAAATGTACTTTCCTACAGGTGATCGACTGCATAAAGGCGCTATGCATCATCGATGCTGGCGACTATAATATCGTGCGAGAATGTAGCACACCAACCTTCAGGCTAGACGGAGCCAAGAGAGGAGGGAACAGAGGCTGGGGCACTAGCGGACCTCGCGGAGGAAGCGGTATGGGGGGAGGGTACGGGAGTGGTGGAACCGGGGGAGGGTTCGGGAGTGGTGGCATTGGAGGAGGAGGGTACGGGAGTGGTGGCGTGGGCGGAGGGTATGGGAGCGGCGGCACGGGGGGAGGCTTCGGTGGCAACCGAGGAGGATTTGGAGGCAACCGTGGCTACAGAGGCAGTTTCGGCGGCAACAGAAGCGGCTTTGGCGGCGGAAACTCAGGTTTTGGCGGAAACCAACACGGTTTTGGCGGTAACCAAGGGGGCTTCGGCGGCAACCAAGGCGGTTTTGGCGGCAACCAGGGAGGATTCGGCGGAAGCGGTAATGGCTTCGGTCGTGGAGGCTTTGGTAACCGTGGAGGTTTCGGAGGAGGATTTAGAGGGAGAGGTCGTGGTGGAAACAATTGGTGATTCATCCGTGATTTTATTCCTAACTAGTGATACGTTGTGATTGTTCTATTGTAAGTAATAAAATAATTGTGTGTACTTTTAGTTTTATTTATTGATTATATCACTAACAAGAAGTTTAATGATTGATTGGAATACTATGATTAAATAATGGAAAGGAGTTATCCTTTAATCACGTGAGGTTTTTAGGCCACTATAATAAAAATATGAAGTGCAAGATATTAATCCCCCTCCCCGCATATAAAAAAAAAACTCACGTCATTAAAAAACGTACCACAGAAAATGTAAAAATTGATGAAAATAATTTAACATCACACATTACATAGATGAACATAAAAAAATTGTCTTGATAACATTTGATAATTTAATTAAAAAATCTTACAACAATCTAGAGTTAACCTTTTGAGCGCCATTGTCACATTGACAAGCAAGCCCTGGACGCCAATGACAATGACACAAATAAGTGTCAAAAATGTGCGTAAAATGAGTGTCGGTGTGGAAGGTACGCGCGTGTGTTTATACTTTGGTGTTTAAAAAGTTAACTAATAGACAACAATGGATGGAAAGGCCATTAATTGTATAAACCAAATAAGAAGCAATTTTACAGCGTAGAGATGGCAACAAAATCCATCAAAGAAATGGCACAATTTCAAACAACGGCTATAGCATAAAAAAATGGCTCACGAGCCAAAACCTTCGTCATTCGACAGGGTTTTGAACGACAATCAGTATAAATTCTTTATCAGGTGCCACCATGACTTCACTTTTTCTACTGCGTATCCTCAGAAACGTCAAGTCATTCGTAGGATCTAGATCTCTTACTACGGCCTTCGCTTTGTCGATTAAGGAACTCATAAGGCCCGCGTATTGCACTGAAACATGGTTATCCAGAGTAGTCTTGATCGGTATACCTTCTCCGTTCACCACTATGACTCCTGCCACTCCTTTGTGCAAGGCTAGCTTGCGAACAGTCTCTTCAGCTTCGTTTGCCATTATTAGGTACAAAAATTACACTTTTGACACAAAAAAATGCCTTCAGAGGTTTTAAATAAAAAAGACGAGGCTTTTACTCCTAACTCCAATTTTTAATGGCAATTTGTTGTCAAAGCACAAATTCGAATTACAACTTTTTTTTCTCTCAAACGGCCAGTACTTTCAAAACACCAGCGGAAGGAGGTTCGATGACAGTTTTATTAGATAGAATACTCGTTTTATCTATCGGAGCGCGTGCATTATTGCTCAATAAAGTATTGAATAAGCCATTACCAGGTGTCGTAAAATTTTACGATTTAATTGTTTTGTTGACACGCTTAGTTGCCGTGCCGACGAGTCCTGTTGCGGTTGTTGTCATGGTCTCTAGCGCCGGCAGCGGGCAACTAGTCGTCACCAAGCAATAATATCAACAACAAAAAAAAGGAATTTAAACGTTTGACTCAACCCAGCAAAACAACAAACATACGAACATAAACTCATTCGTTTTTAGTAGGAAGGTAGGCAAAAATTTAAAGAAAGCCATTTGTGACGACAAGAAACACATTACGATATTTCAGAACGGTAGACCATGCGAGCTACGTAAATAACGTGTAGTCCCATTATCCTATGCAGCAACATAATTACACCTTGCTTAGTCCTGTGGCATGGTACTCTGTTTACCGCCATTTATGCCACAGGCGAGTGATTACAGAGCTTTTTTTTGTAGATGGGAAATCATCAAATGACTTCCCCGGCTCTGGGCGGAGCGGGGGGTGTCAAACTTGTACTGACTAAAACCCACCTCTACGAGGGCACGGCGGTGCTCCTCCCAAGCTGGGCAGACCGCCACTGTGTGCTCCACCGTGTCCTCCGGGCGATAGTTACAATGGTAACACCCGGGCGTTTCTTCCCGCCCAATTATGTGCAAGAACGTCCCGAACATCCGTGTACGTTGAGGACCTGCGTCAAGCGGTAGGTGAGCACACCATTGGCTCACCACCTCGCCGGAGATCGTACGGTAGCCCCAGATCAGCCTTATGGCTACCACCTTTTGGGGCGCGTTCAGGTAATAAGCGGCGCGCCGCCCCAAAGAACGGGCCCATATCGGGGCCCCGTAAAGGGCCATGGACCGCACGACTCCAGCAGGAGGCATTTGGCTCCCTCAAATTGGGCAGAAGCCAAACGTCGGAAATGCTCCACGAAATTCTACTGGCTATAGAGGACGATTCCCATGTACTTCATCGTCGACCCGACGCCGATGCGAAACCCCTCCTACCGTCAGCTGGGATCCCGACGGTGTGATTTCAGAGCTTCAGGTTTAATTTTCAGTAGAAATATCATGGCCTTGTTCTTTCATAGTCTCCACTTGCAAATACAAAGGCATTCTGCCACTTTTGAGTTTTGCTCTTTTATGAACTTTGAGCTGATGTTTCATCATCTGCTTTCTATAACCAAAAGCTTTGCCACAAATATTACATACATGGTCCTTAATCCCTGTGTGATCTACTTTATAATGTAGCTCTAATTCTCGTTTGGTATAAAATCCTCGCCCACAAGTCTCACATTTAAAATCATGTTCTCCCTTATGTCTCAATGAGTGTTTGTTCAAATTGCTTTTATTAATAAATCTGGCAGGGCATTGTGTACATTGGTATGGTTTTTCACCAGTGTGTGATCGCATGTGCATTTTCAACGACTCACTAAATCTTCCTCTGTAAGGACAAAGAGAACATTTGAAGGGAAGTTTGTAAAAGTGTGTTAGTCGGTGACGTGTGAAGTGTCCTTGCATTACAAAGTTTTTCCCACAAATATCACAAATGTATACTGCCTTCTCTTTGTGTAATGCTAAATGCTTCTTGTAATACAATTCTGTGTACAAGTTGTTGCATATAGGACATGTAATTTTTCTATTCTCATGTTCTTCTGTCAATCTGTGATCATGGTAGTCACTGAATGTGTCAAATGATATTTCACATTTCTTACACTGATATGACCTCTTTATACTGTCTTTGCGTTCTTCATATTCTGAAGAGTTGTCGTCGTTCTCAGGGTAATCGAATGTATCATCATTATCAGTGGTTAGCAAGTCTTCAGGAGGATGTTTTAGAATTTCATCTGACTCTTGTGCTGTTTTCCTAAATAAGATTGCTCCTTGAAGAAGAGTGTTGCATGACTCACATAAGTATTTAGGATATGGTTCATCTATTCTCACTTCTATGCCGGCAAATGTGTTGACCGATTCAGAAAGGTCTTGTCCTGTGTCGTTGCTATAGATTGGTATGCAACCTTCTTTGAGGCAAACCCTGCATACGCTTTCGTCATTCTGTTCCTTCTTTATGGATATTTTTCCTCCAGAGTTATCGTTGGGTAAGATACTGCAGGCCGAGTCCTCCCCTACGCTGGAACGTCTGCCATTCATCTGTTTGCAATGTAATAGTTTTAGCAGTAACATTGACAGAGACATATTGATTATTATTTTCAGCGGTTTACGCTGATCTTGTAGATTGGAAACAAAACTGTGAAGGTAATAATTTTCTTTTATAATTTTAGTTTTTCGCAACCAGAGAAATGCCAATGATAAGAAAGGATTAGTTGAAATTTGAATGCACACTTGCACAGAACACTAATACCTGGACGAGTTGAATCTTTTGACAGGATGACAGCATTTTGTCAATCTGCCTGTCAGAGATAGAATAAACTACATAGACATAAAATAAGGAATAGACACAATTCCTTAATATAAAAATTTGTTTTTATATTAATTTTACCATGCCGTTTATCACTGGAAGTAACACAGAAAAGAAAAAAAGGACTTTTATCTATTCTGTGGGACGAATCACTTCCTATCGTGGGGCCCTTTCAAAGAGTTTAATAATATGGCCCTTTACTCAGAGCTTTTTTGACAAAACCATAGAGAAAGCGAATTATTTAAATGTATAATCTATTTCTATGTTGTATGTATGTACACACGACGACACATCAACCTATACAAAACCAGTTTATGCGGATCTCTCATTGTACTTGAAATCTATGGTGTATTTACGATCCGTTGTTGAGAGAGCTTTACTAGAGTAGAATACTTCACAGGATTACATCCTCTAAGTTTCTCAACGAAATATCTGATTGTCACAAGTGTGAAGTGAGTGACAGTTTATCTGGCACTTTGGCAGTGTCAACATCAAAACCCAAAACATGAGGTTATGTTAAATTAAAAATAGGATTCGACTTTCGAAGGCGATAGCTGTCACACGTGTCAGAGAGAATTTTTTTCCTAAAACAGTTGAATCATTTTATTTTATTTATTTCTTTGCAGATCTTAATTTATCAGAATCTTAGTGTAAAAAATGGATCATCCTCTCCCCCCTCCAGCTCCTCCAGACCCTCCTGACCCTCCTGACGCCGTTTCATCATCCTCCAAGACGTTCGGTAAGCGACGTCTTATTGTTGACTCTGAAACCATTGAGGTGGTTTCAAAAAAAACCATAATTAATAGAGACATGGCCGTTGCTTCGATACAAGCTATTTATGTCCACCCTTCTTTGGAAGCCGGGATTGGGTCGTACGACCTATCGGACAAAGGTCCTTTCCTTGTCCATGTTTCCAGATCCGAACCAGATCCTTCTGCCGGGACGTCGATTCGTCCTATTAAGTTTGGCCAATTTTTACATCAAAATCATATAGGTAAAATTAATAGAGATGGTGTTAAAAAAGTGGGTAGGAATAAAATCTCTGTCGAATTCTCCTCTGGAGATGCGGCTAATAAGTTTATGTCTAACCCGATTTTAGAGACATATAAATATACTTCTTCTATTCCGTCGTTTAACATTACAAAAATGGGTATCGTCCGTCAAGTGCCGGTCGAAATGTCCATGGATGAGTTTGTCGAGGCTTTAATTCTACCAGATGGGTGTGGAATTGTATTGAAGGCGCGTAGATTAAACCGAAAAAACAAAGAGGAGGGCAAGACCTCCTGGATCCCTACTCAGACGATAGTGGTAACATTCAAAGGGCAAATTCTCCCTCAACGAGTCTTTTTATATCATACTTCACTTCCAGTGGAGGTGTATCAATACCCCACCATTCAATGCCAAAATTGTTGCCGTTTTGGTCACATTAAGGCTCAGTGTCGGTCCAAACCAAGATGTTTTAAATGCTCACAACCTCACACCGGTGATACTTGTGACGTGGTAGAGTCCAATTCCACCTGTATTCATTGTTTGGGCCGTCACTTTGCCTTCTACGGTGGCTGTCCCGAACAAGGGAGACAAAAAACAATAAAAATATTAATGTCTCAGGATAATCTTTCATACGATGAAGCATCTCGGTCTCTTCCAAATGTAAAAAAATCATATTCTGAAGTCGCTCAAAATTTCCCGTCGCCTTCTTTCTCTGCTTCCCAATCGGGTATCCTTACTCCTCCTTCCTCTTACAGGAAAACTGTGTTTTCCTCACCCAAGCCTAGAGCTCCTCTAGGTAAATCTTATGATAGAGCTGCACATAGAGCTATTATTGCAGAGGATCCGTCGTCCTTGCCCAATGGTTTCTCTCTTCTTTCTCAAATTGCTTCCTCCCCAGTGTCTCCTCAAGAGGATAGTCTCTTAGAATTACTATTATCATTAGTTATTAGTCTTGTATCCCGTGATAATTCCCCTCTACCGTCCCACGTTGCCCAGAAACTTTCTCAAATTCTCTCACATAATAATGGATCATCCAGTCTCCGCTCTTCAGTGGAACAGCCAAAGCGTTCGGCCGAAGAAGCCTGAACTTTTGTTTTTAATAAATAAATTTCACCCCTCAGTCATTGCCATTTCGGAGTCTTGGTTAGTGCCTGGTTCACACTTTCGGGTTCCAGGATACTCTTGTCTTCGGAATGACAGGGCTGATGGGTATGCAGGTAGTGCTCTTCTTGTTAGGCGCTCCCTTCCCTTCTCTCTTATTTCTCTACCCCTTTCTTCTCCTGACATTAATATTGTTGCTGTTAGGGCTTTTAATATAACTTTTCTCTCTGCATACATTTCCCATCCCCATTCTAGGTTAATTCCAGACCTTCTATGTATATTTTCCTCAGTTCCCCCTCCAATCATTTTTATGGGGGATTTAAATGCTCATCATCGCTCATGGGGTTCGAGCCATGATGACAACTTTGGTCTTGCCCTTCTTGAAATTTTTGATGAAGTTGATCTATGCGTCATTAATAACGGTTCTCCCACTAGGAGGGTTCGTCCTTCTCAAAACCCAAACTCGGCTGTGGATATTACAGTATGCTCTGCCTCTCTTGCTTCCATTCTTTCCTGGAATATCTTGCCTCATTCTTATGGTAGTGACCACTTTCCTATCCTTGTCTCTATCTCTGATAGAGTTGTTCCAATGCTTAATTTTAATCCCTCTCTTAAGTACAGATTAAAGGATGCAAGCTGGTCGTCATATTCTGATTCTCTTGAAAATAAGTTAGCTTCTCTTCCCCCTCCCGATAGAAATAATCTTGTTGATTGTTATTCCAAATTTGTAGATTCTATTATCTCTAGTGCTGATGACAATTTTCCCCAAAAGAAACCCTATAAGTTTAAAGTCTCTACTCCTTGGTGGGATTCAGAATGTACTTCCGCTGTCAAGGAAAGAAAAATAGCAGAGGATATTTATTCAAATTCAATGACTCCTCAAAATTTTTTAGTTTACCAAAGAAAAGCTGCCATTGCCATAAGACTTCTTTCAAAAAAGAAAAAAAAAGGTTGGCTCAGCTATTGTCAAAGTTTATCTCCTTGTTCCCCTTCTTCCTTAGTATGGAAGCAAATTAAAAGGTTCAGAGGCTCCTGCAATATTGTCGATATTTCAGCCAACGACCCTTCTTCCTGGATTGAATCTTTCTCGGATAAACTTTCTCCCCCTTCAGTTCCAAGTTTAAACTCTTTTCCCTCTTTACCGGGTTTTCTTCCTTCCGAAAATAATTTTGATGACAAATTTTCGTTTTCTGAACTTCGAATGGCACTTGACGGTCTCGTGGATTCCTCTCCTGGTATAGATGGGATTCCTTACTCATTTTTAAAAAACGCCTCAACAACTACAAAGCAATACTATTTAGATCTTGTGAATAACTTCTTTGAGTCTGGTTTGGTTCCTCAACCTTGGAAAATACAAACTATTATTCCTGTTATTAAACCTGGTAAAAATCCGTCAGACCCAAACAGCTACAGGCCTATTGCTTTGTCGTCTGTTTTGTGTAAGGTTGCCGAACATATGATTAAACACAGACTTGAGTGGTTTGTTGAAAACAGGAACTTGTTGCCCGCATCCCAGTTTGGATTCCGAAAAGGTATGAGCACTATGGATAGTCTTAGTATCTTAACTTCTGATATTCGTATCTCTCTGCTACGTAAACAACTATTAATCGGAGCCTTTTTGGACATTTCCGCTGCATATGATAACGTTTTACTTCCGGTGCTCAGGGATAAACTTTTGCATCAATTAAATATACCTAGGAGATTGGTTCGTTTCATTTGTAATCTGTTGATGGAGAGAACCATCTCTATAAAAACTCAAGACTCCTCTCTTCCCCCTAGGACTATCTGGAAAGGCTTACCACAAGGATCAGTCTTAAGTCCTCTTCTATTTAGTCTTTATACTTTTGATTTACATTTCTCTGTTGATTCTTTTTGTCAAATATTACAGTATGCTGATGATTTGGCATTGTACTTTTCCGGAAAATCTCTGGTCGAGGCTAGTGATCGTTTAAATTCCGCTCTTGAATATCTATCTATTTGGCTCCTTCAACACGGTTTGTCATTATCAGCCTCTAAGAGCTCCGTAGTCGTGTTTACAAGAAAAAGGCTTGTTCCACCTGTTGACATTAAAGTTAACGGAGAAAATATTCCCCAGGTGAACAATGTTAAATTCTTAGGAATTTGGTTAGATTCCAAATTATCAGGAATTGTTCATACAGACTACGTTGCTCAAAAATGCGAAAGAAACGTTAATGTTCTTCGCTCTCTTTCTGGTGTTTGGTGGGGTGCCCACCCATATACACAAAAACTGATTTACAATGCTATAGTTCGTAGTCACTTTGATTATGGTATGTTCTTATTAGACCCTTGTAATAAATCTGGCCTGCAAAAACTTGATAAAATTCAATCAAAGTGTTTACGTATTATTCTTGGGGCGATGAAGTCGTCCCCTATTAATGCTATGCAAGTTGAGTGTGTTGAACCTCCCCTTTCGATTCGTAGACAATTTCTTGCAAATAGATTTATTTTTAAACTGGTGCAAAATTCTGGTCATCCCTTGCTTGGTAAGCTGGACCAATTATCTTCCATCTTTGACTCTTGTCGGCGTTCTAATATAGAACTTCCTTGTCTTCTTCGTGCCTACCTTCAATTCTCTCGTCTTTCTAGCCCACTTTTTCAAAACCCTATTTTATATCTATATACAGTTCCTTATAATGCGTTGGTGTTCCAACCTGTTGTCATCTTGGACTTTGGAATTAACAAAAACACCTTGGAAGCAAATAAGATTTTTGCTCAAAAAGTTTCGTCTCACTATAATAATTGGACTACTATATTTACTGACGCCTCCAAAGTCTCTGATGATAGCCCTGTTGGAGCTGCAGTTTGGATTCCTCATACAAAAATTATTTTAAATTACAAGTGTCCTTCAGTTACATCAGTTTTTACAGGTGAATCAATTGCCATTTTAGAAGCCATTTCATTTGTTTTGTCTCATAAGTTGAATAACTCCATTATTTTCTCTGACTCAAAGAGTTGCCTTCAAGCCATTTTATGTAACCCTTTCAGATCTAAGTCAAGATTTCCTATAATTTTAAAAATTAGAGATTTGCTATTTCAATGTCATGAACTTCATATTAATGTTGTTTTAGCTTGGATTCCCGGTCATATCGGTATTCTTGGTAATGAATCAGCTGATTCATGCGCCAAAAATGCTGTTCTCTCAGGTTCTCTCGACCACTCTGAAATTTATTCACATGACATTTGTACGATATTACCTCAATCTATGCTTAAGTCTTGGTCCAATCAATGGCAAATCTCTAAGTCCATAAAAGGTAAATTTTATGGAGATATTCAACCTGAGATACCCCACAAACCTTGGTTTTTCAAATATCAATTGGTAAAAAAAATAACTACTTCGACTATCTGTCGTTTACGGTTAAATCATTGTTGTACTCCTGTTTTCTTGGCCAAACTTAGGATTAGGGATAGCTCTCTTTGTGAATGCGGTTTGGATGAAGGAAACGTGGACCATTTATTTTTCTCCTGTCCCAAATTGCGGTTCTCTTTTCATGAAATCATTCCTCCTCATATCCCTCGTCCAACTTCTGTTAAATGTCTTCTTTCTTTTGTGTTTTCTCGTTTTGTTTTCAAACTATGTAAATTCATCGAAATTAATAAAATTAAGTTGTAACTTTTTGGATCGTTATTTTTTTTTTTTTTTTTTTACAGTCTCTTTTCTTTTCTGTCATTCTGTCATACATTAGATATGAAATGATAATCTAAATCTGCAAAGAAATACTTTTATTGTTTTTATATTTTTTAATTACTGTGATTACTTGCTAAATGTTCTCCAGCGTTTGATAGTATATTTCCAGTACACGTGTTATTGGCAAAATTGTGGTATCTCTTGTCCACAAAAGCCATTAATGAAGAGTTGAAGTTGAAGTTGAAATTAAAAATACAGAAATTAACAGCTACCTAATATCACTTATAGTAGCTCTTAATACGAAAGTTTGAGGCGAAAAACATGAACGCGATCAAGGTAAAGGCACCACCAGTTTCCATAAATATCGATCTCATCTGCCGAAATCTTACCATTTAGAAATATGGTTATCTTTCAGAGTTTATGGCGTTCAGCGCCTATGGTACGCGGGGCCATAGCATCTAACTACGCTATTCGACCTCTTTCGGGCGCCACAGTAGTTCCTAGACAGAAGCCTATCGAGCCAGTACCATCATCGACAGTGGAACTAGACAAGTTATATAAACGAGTGGAGCTTGAGATGAGGGGCATCGACCCCGCAGTGCTGCTGAGTTACAGTTGGTTTTGTGTAGCGGCAGCCTCGCATTTGGGTATTGAAGTCACTAAGAGGTATGTCTTGACCTGAAAATTTGGAAAGGGTTCTGTTCTTTGTAATGTTGATCCCAAAATGTTGGTCCCTTAATTACTAATAAACTTTGCTGGAGTTTCGTAAAGTCAATGTATTACTTGACTCCCCCTATCCCCTTCTTATTAAGTGGCCATTGCATATATACCTAAACAACTGATTTCTCATTCTTAATCACAAACCTAATTTCCAATTACAGTTGGGCACTACGAAAAGCAGAAAAAGAAAGGCACACCCTCCTCCGCTGCGTCCACATTTACAAGAAGCACAGAGTCCAATATGAAATCAGAACATACTTCAGATTCATACATCTTCAGAGACTTACAGGATCTACTTGTGACACATATTTAGAGTACATTGAGAGGAACCTCCCAGAAGGATGTGCCCTGAAGGTTACAAAAGTTGAATGCCAGAAACTACCAGAACATATTACACCTCCTACCAATGAATAAGTTTAAGTTTTTATTGTAGAATTAGAATAAAATACGAAAGAGTATGCATTTGATTTTATTTCAATAGAACTACAAAATTGAGCATTTGATTGGATTCTTTATTAACAAAGGGTGGCTGTACAATATTGGTTAAGACTGATAATAGTTCCTAAATTAGAGCCATATTAGAATTTAGACAAAATTGTTAATATCAAGTTACACATTACAAGAATAGTGGTTGGAAGAATATTTTTTTTTAAATGCATCTAAAGTTCATATAAGTACAAAACATCAACATCATTAAATAACTTTACAACATTTTAAAATTATTTCTACATGAAAATAGGTTCCTAATTCAAAAGGGGTGTTTTACACATACAAACTAAGAGCCATATTCCAGAATAAAAATACTTACTAGATTGAAAAAGATAAAAAATTGGAATCTTCATGTTATGAATCAAGATTAAAAACAAGCATTTCTATGGGAGTACATCCTTCATTATTTTTATCAATGTTATGCCTCGAAAACATTTTTTAAAATTTAAAGTGGGAGCACCAGCAGGGCTGCCTGTGAAATTCAAAATTTCTTTCAATAAGATTAAACAAATTCAAGAGATTATGGATGATTTAGATACTGTGAATACATATGTGGTATGGGCGCGAATCATATTTTGCTATAAATATACAGCCTGACACAGATAGGTAAATTGCAAAAAAACATGAAAACTGGCAAAGTATGTTTCAGACTCACACACAGTAGCACTAAACAAAATTTTTAATGGTCATTCAAATTAAATGGAAATAGGTATATACTTGAAAAACAAAATTACAGCTGCAGTTTGATGAAAAAGTCGCATAATTATATCAAAAACTAAACTTGTTTAAACAATTTTTCCCTGAAGGTTTTTTATACATACTATAAACTTAATTTTATTCCTCTTACGTTAGGAATTACAGGGGGAGGGGCAAATTTTATTACAACTTTAAAAGCAAATAAATATACATTGAAATTATATTATTGAAATGTTTTTGTTACATATTTGTATGGTGAGCCACCCTATATTCATAGAAGACATTTCTCTGAGTAAAATGGCTATGACACACAAACAGACAGACAGACCATATAATAATGAGGGTTCCACTTTAGCCATTTGGCGATGGAAATCTAATTAATGAGCTTCACGGGCTACCCTGCCTCATTGATTTATCCTAGACAGGTGATTACCCTCTATAAAAGGCTTACAGGTACATAAGGATGTTTCATAAGGATTTTTTTCTTAAATGACTATAAAGCAGTAGTTTTTTTTTTATAAATTAGTGAGGCACATACAAATGTTAGGTCAATAATTGATAACTTTTCGAAAACTACTTTCAAAGCCATTACAGAGTAAATACTTGATGATACTAGCCATTGAAATGGGTTGAGTATACTGCCAACTTCAATAATGTTACTTCTTTGAAGTAAACACATTGTGTTCATTCATGTTTTTCTTCTAAAATCCTGAAATATATTCCAAATTATAAGTTCCAAACAACTGTTATATTTGACAGATGAATTATCAATCCTTGAAGTTATACTCTACTTATTTCAATATCAGTATTCAATACATTTAATGCTCAGTCAATATTTTGGCATAAATATCTCTTTGGCAATGTTTTGTTTACATTTTATTCATATTGCTGATGTTTACACACAGTTACAATGAAAAGTATAGCGAAAGCTAGTTCTAAAGCATGGAACATCAACATTACGGCACACCAAATGTACTCTAAACGGAGTATGTATGTTTGGTATATGAGGAAGTAACAAACACCTATTGCTGAAGGTATTGTCAGCATTACGGAAAAAAATACTGGTACTTCTGAAAAGAAAAGAAAAATTGTTTAGTTTTGGTTGTAGGTACGTAAGGAATAAAAAACGACTTGATTAAATAAAAAAGGCTCTAGACATTTTGTGAGCAAGCTTATTTTTAATCCATAGTTGCCTGATTTTTATGAATCCAGCTGGTAGAGAAACATTTAAAAAAAGATTTAGATACCAACCATAATGGCTGATCAGTGAAAAATACTTACTCTTACTAGCCAAATTCCCTCTTCTTCCCAAGAATATACGAACAACTTCCACAAGGCATAGCGCACTAAATATCCCGGCTTCGGTCAGCAACGCATTCTCAGGGTACGAAACATTAATTGCTTTCAGAATGCCCATGGCCACTTCACACACAAAAAACATCCCAAGATAAAAACTGTTCAAGTATAACAGTATCTCATATGCTAAACTAGAATTAACATTAGTCACTTTAGACATTTTCCTGAAGGAATCAATGGTTACGGCTGTTTTGTTTACTTTTGTTGACGTTTTTTTTTTGTTTATTCGATCGACCGCCTAGACAACGGAGTACCGGATACGCAAGTGACGTAGACTGACGGTGACGTACAGCTCATTGTCAAAATCGAACGTCCAATGAAAAGTTTGCGCGCGCATGACAATAAAATTGTATTGATTTCTCCGTTTCGAACATCCCGAGAAATCAAACGAAGACTACCTGTTAATACTCATTTAATCAGTAAAAATAAAAAGCTCATGACGAAATGTTGATGAGTAAAAATAAAAAAGTCATAATATAGCCACAGGAAAATTAATTGAGAACGTAATGCATTTTCACTCCATAAGCCATAATATTATCCTTAGAGGCCTCCATTCATTAGCAGAATTCTTTCCTCGCTTCATTTACGCACCTCATTGCGTGCGCGCACGGTCGAGTGCCTTGGTCCGTTGCGCAACGAAACAGTAAATGCTATCAAATCGTAAATGCAACTGCTTTTGCGGAAAGTTACCGAGTAGGAAGAGCATTGCGGAAGTACTATCAGTCCGACTTGTGGCTGAATTGTTGAATCCTTACTTTTTTTTAATCGTTTATTCCAGATTTCCTCATAACTCAATCTTTAAAAAAAAAATAGCCTATGTCCGTCTCCAGGGTCTCAACCTCTAGCCATTTAGGCGCGAAGACGTAACAAACCAACATACAAACAAACTCACTTTCGCTTTTATTATATGAGAAAACTTTTATGTAATTTTACATAAAAGTTTTCACATAAATGTTCTGCCAAACTGCAGTACAGTTTGTCGGCTAATATTATAAAAGCGAAAGTGAGTTTGTTTGTATGTTGGTTTGTTACGTCTTCACGCCTAAATGGATAGAGGTTGAGACCCTGGAGACGGACATAGGCGATTTAAAAAAAAAAAGAGATATGAGGGAGAAAGAGGGAAGAAAAGGGATAATCGATTTCACCATGCTTTTGAGTTGATGCTTCTTTTTCAACATTTATGTGTCGCAAATCATAGCGATGTCTCCCGTATAGACTTCTGAGTCCATTCCAGGATCTTAGTTTTATCGTCGGCAACTTTTCATTTAACTGTTCAGATGTATCTTTTTAATGTAGTGGTGTTAACTGTTGGTCGTAATGTGTTACAACTTTGTGAAGCATAGAGGTTTCGGTTTTTGTAAAGAAATATTGTCTTAGTTGCCTGGTACCTGGCTGTTGTGTACGTTAATAACGGGGATCTTGTTTCAGTCCATGTTCCGTAGCGAGAGGGAATAGAAAGCAGTTACCTCCTTCTGCGAAGCAGTTATGCTAAAGGAAGTGGCTAGACGTTTGACAAGCTCCGGGCGTCGAGTACCACGACGTCGAGTTCCTCGTCAAGTGACGACAGGGGGTGTCGAAAGAGATGTCAGGAAAGCTGAGGGGGTTGCGGGTTGTTCGAAACAGATACCGCAACCCCGGAACACAAAGAGCAAAAGAATGAACATGGATGAGTTTTAGTCAGTACAAGTCTGACACTCCCTTCCGCTCCGACCAGAACGGGGGGGGGAGGGAGTAATTTGATGATTTCCCACCCGAAAAACGCCTCACGCTAGCCAGCGATTACAAGCAAACGTCAAAAAAAATCAGGAGTTACCCTGGCTTCCCCCTTAAAATATTGGAATAATTTATTCCGTGGTGGTGGTTCCGTACTTAGGATAGTATGTTATCTTCACTTTTACTCTCACAGTGAAGGTAAATGTTGTTTTATCTACATCCAACACTTAGTTACAGCATGAGCAGGTTGGCAGGTGGTAAGTACAAACGAGCATAAAAGCAAATAAAGCCCCAACCGGCTCAACTAGTTATGCACAGTGAAATTATAGGGTAACCATGGTGGAAAATACAATACTTGGGAGCAATATAAGGACAGCTGTAGTGCCTGACACATAAGTACCTATTATTGGTTTTCAACCCTTTTTAGGGTTCCGTACCTCAAAAAGAAAAAGCCCTTATTGGATCACTTTGTTGTCCGTCTGACTGTCGTTTTTTTGACACCTAGGAACGTATCCCCTATAATCCTTACTTCCTTACTATAATATTATAAAAGCGAAAGTGAGTTTGTTTGTTACCTCTTCACGCTTTAATGGCTAAACCGATTTTGATGAATTTTGGTACAGAGATAGTTGGGAACCAGGAGACGGACATAGGCTAATTTTTATTAAAAAAAAGTGGGATATGAGGGAGAACGAGGGAAGAAAAGGGAAAACTTAGCGTTGCTATTACAAATCAATCAGGCGCAAGAGCAAAAACTGCAGGTCTGCTTGGTGTGTTATACCGAATTTAACGCAAGCGAAGCCGCGGGTGAAAGCTAGTCCCATATTATTACCATTCCGTATTCACGGTGTCTGTATTCGCCTCATATTTATGGAACATATACCCCGCGAATAAAGAGTTTTTTTTTCACTGTATTTCAAATACCTGCCGCTGAAGTATTTTATATTTGAAATACTTATGGCGATCTTTTTAATGCATACGTCAAATAACGACAAAGCCTCTTGCACTTGCAGACCCCAACAAGAGGTTGTTTGTTTGTTGATAGTGTATTCAAAAAGCTGGTGTTCATGAAAGGATTTTTTTTACTGATTACATAGGTAATAGGCGGGGGTAAAAAAAATGTATTTAAAAAACACGACATAAACATATTTTGAAATTCGTTTTTTAATTGTTGCGAGAGAGTATTTTAATTAAAGCAAAGCATGTATTTTCCTCAGCCTGATTGCAGAGCTTAAAATAAGTTGTTTCATAATTAAATTATCGTAAAGTTGTTTACCTAATAGCCCAGCATTGCCCATTAATCTTGGCCGCGAATTAATAGGAGCTGCCAATTCTCATTTTCACTCATCAAAGATTAACTTAATTTATTAAAGTACAATTTTGTGACTGTCCTGCCAGCCGTGAACGATACTGGTATTGCTATCGGTAGAAAGTAAACGACTTTCTGCAACAGCAATAGGCGAGGGAAACGCGATGCACTGATGCACCACGCACACACAACACTTCCGTTGAGTGCAGGCACTGGACGTCTTACAGACAGCCTGATTCAAAACCTTTTTTCACAAAAACCTGTTTATTTTCCTTATTTCCTAAAAATGAAGACGAAGCCAGTGTTGACGTTTTCAAAATTAGACCCAGAAACAGGTGATCTATTGGATAGAATGTTTGACAAAAAAGATTGTATGTCGGAGATCAATCCCGGAAGGGTTATTCTGCCAGCTGATTTTATGACTATTGGGCAGGAAATTTTGGATATGGAAGTCAAGGATACTGATGTCTGGATGTGCTCTTATCCTAGGACTGGTGAGTTTTATTTTTTGTTCAAACATTGTTCATTTAAAAAACAAATATTAATATAGGAAGGCCTTTGCCTAACCCTTTGAGATAACTGGCGATAGTATGAAATACGCAATTCAGTTTACGAACGCAGTGTTGATTTTACATTGCATTCTAATTAATCAATGTGTGTTTCACTGTGTTTTGAGATACCGCAACAAAGTTACGCTTGTAAATCCTCGGGTAGAATTACATTTTACAGTAGGACTACCCATACACCGCCAGTGTTGCCAACTATGATAATATTCTCTGATACAATACAAATCCAGCTTGCGTATTGCTATAGAGATTTTGCTTATGAATAAAAAAAATAATACTTTGGGTCGAACCCAATAATTGTAACCTTTGTAACTTTAATAATTGTAACTATCTTTTGGGCAAAATAAGACAGTTTCATGACTGGTCTATTTTCTTGTCTAGGTTCTACCTGGGCACAAGAAATGGTGTGGCTCATCGGACATGACTTGGATTATGAGGGCGCTAAGTCATTGCAACAGGTAAGCTTCTTTAAGTTTTGTCTTTTTCTATATAACATGAAAAGTCAGATCCACTTACTTTACACCTTTAGTACGAATTTATTAACCATACTAGCTTTTGCCCGCGACTTCGCTCGTGTTAAATTCGGGGTAACACAGTTCCCCTTTCCTGATTTGCAGGTACCTGCTACCTGTAATTTTTGCCCTTGCGCCTTATTTATTGTAATAGCAAAGCTAAGTTTTCCCTTATCTTCCTTCTTTTTCCCTCATATACCACTTAAAAAAATAGCCTATGTCCGTCTCCAGGGATCCTTATATAACTATAACTATCTCTGTAACAAAATTCATTAAAATCGGTTTAGCTATTTAGGCTTGAAGACGTAACAAACAAACATACAAACAAACTCACTTTCGCTTTCAAAATATTAGTAAGGGTTATCGCCGTTTCTCTCAAATCAAATCAAAATAATTTATTTCAATTAGACCATTACAGGCACTTTTGAATGTCATGAAAACAAAAAAAATATGCTGCTACAGTCCCAAGACATAATAACTTGTGAAACTACTGTAGTTGCCCATTCCAAAGCGTAGATCTCTTTGGAGAAGAATGGGCAAGAAACTCCATGGACACTCTTTTAAATCATAATATTTTTACAAAACCATGTAATCATTCATGTTGTGATTATAAATACATGTGAGAAGGATGTAGAAAAACGAGCACAATAAGAGCGTCCAGAGTAACAGCAAAAACAAGAGTTTAATAGATAAATTAATTAATTAAACCCAGACCCGGAACAACTACCTGTTAGGTCATATAAATATTTGTTCCGTGCGGGGATCGAACCAGCGACACGCAGCACGGCAGTCGAACACTCAGCCACTGCGCTGTGCCGTCGAATAACTAACCGGTCACACACTATACATCAGTCATTCATTTCCTACTTCTAGATAAGATGCCCCCTAGTGGAGCTTTCGTGCATCATGGTGGCTGGTCACTCAACCTGGCACAAGGAGTCCGTCCAGGGCACCTCCGTGGACCTGGTGAAGCATCGTCTGCCGTACCCTCGCTACATCCGCAGCCACCTGCCGTGGGATCTTCTGCCGATGGATATTGAGAAGGATGATGGTACTGCTAAGCCTAAGGTAAGGTATTAGGTGCCTGCCTAGAAGTTAGTACTTCAGTTCTAAAGTGTTTTAAGATAAACTTTTGTATGGATTGGATAAATATAGGTGTAGCATTTTCAAATCATAATAACTTGGTTCGATTTTAAAGGCGGTTCCACACCTGCCCAAGCGTAACGTGCACGATAGGCGCCTTAAATGACTAAAGACAGTGACGCGTCACAGTCAATGCGCGCATTCGCGTGCAAGGATGATCCACTCTTGCACGAATAAATTGTATACTATATATGTTCTTCTAAGATGCACGTGGACCGCACTGTTCGTGATCACGAGAGGGCATGGCAACTACTCGCCAACTGCTCGCGAACGCGTCCAAAACGCTTGCTTCTTGTTAATCGCCGGCGGTATGGGTGTCCATACCGCTGGTGATTAGCGAGAAGCGGCGGTGTAAACAGTAATAGAGGCGATGTAATAATGCCTCTTTTGATGACACCTACAATCTTGTGTGTTTCTTGAGTGAAGGAATAGTCAATAACAAGGTTAGGAAGTCGTTTCCTCGTTGGTGGGAGAGCTGTCTAAAAGTTCTTGTCTTTTGGTGTTTTCCAGGTAATCTACACGTCTCGAAACCCAAAGGACATGGTGGTATCGTACTACCACTACTGCACTCTGGTGCACGGGCTCAAGGGAACCTTTGAGGAGTTTTGCGACCTCTTCATGAGGGATCGCGCACCCTTTGGACCTGTTTGGAACCATATACTTGGTAAGTTCATGGCGGGTTTAAGGTTGAAATTGTTTTTTTTCCACTTTAGCTCATTTTAACACTAAGAGAACCGCAAACTACAACGGCAAACTGCCTGATCACAATGACGATGGCAACTGGTGGTACCAGTTTTGTCGCTAAAAACTGGCGTTGCGGCTTTGTCGTTCAGACTTGCGGTTACGGTTGCCTTCGGATTATAACTAAATAATATAAGAGGATTGTAGAATTTAACATGGTGATGGATGGTAGAAGTTTTGTTTTACCTTTGCTTCGAACCACAAGTAGTAGGATGTTCTCATTAAAGATTTCCCTTTTGAATACACTTTTATTAGCTTGATCAATAAGAAAAATCACTTTCAGTTTTAGATGACAATGCATCGTCAGTTTAGGGACGTCATTCTAAATCTAATATATTACCGCCATATTAGGAAAAGATGGCGCTCAATATATTTTATATGCATTTGCGTTACTGGTGAATGAAAGTGTTTGCTGAGAAATATACCAGAAAGTATTAAATTCTGTCATAAACTCAATTAAATTCTGTCTTAAAATCAAGTATCTTTTTTAGCCAAGATTTCATACTTTTATAACAACATCTTTCACTTTTAAACAAAAAATGTTTTACTGCAGGTTTCTGGAACCGCCGTCACGACCCGAACGTTCTCTTCATCAAGTTTGAAGAGATGAAGCACGACCTACCTTCCGTGGTCAGGAGAACTGCCCATTTTTTGAATAAAGAACTCAGTGACATTCAAGTGGACAAACTATGCGACCATCTGTCTTTCCAAAATATGAAGACAAATCGAGCTGTCAATCTGGAAGCCATCTTGGAAAAGTCTTTTGGAGTGAGCTATTTAGAGAACACAGACCTAAGGTTCATAAGGAAAGGGGAGATTGGAGACTGGAAGAACTACATGTCAGATGATCTGTCGCGAAGATTTGATGAGTGGGCTGAACAGCATTTGAAGGGAACGGAGTTGAGCTTTGAATAAGCTAAATGGTGCATAAGGGTAATTGAGTTTACTTTTGTAGTTTCTAATGTATTTAAACTAAAATATTATGAGTTTGATATTATAGGTACTTTTGTGTGAGATAAAGAATCAAGATATAATTTAATATGGATTTGAAGAACAAAGATAGCTTATGTCTGAATCGACAAGGGGTAGATATTAGAAGTGATTATGTATAGGTATAGAATACATGCGTTATTTTTTACATTTCTTTTATTGTCTTGCCACCAGAATTAATTTTATAGGTATTATTTTGTAATAATTAAAGGAAACAGTATTGTCTTTATGTAATGTTTACGTTCTAGATTCGTATATAACTTGTCGTAACAATACTTCCGTCTACATTTTCCTATTGTTACGTTCGCATAAGTTTACATTCTCTATTTACTTTTATGTAAGTGATATAATTGTTATTTAATTACATGGTAAGTATATTATATTAATTACCTACTACCGTATGTAAAATAAATAAATAACTTTTATTTACCTATCCTTTTATTTTAATATTTCCTTAATATATTCTTACTACTACATAATTATATTAACTTCTTTTTATTGAATTTAAATTATGGCATTTTAACTCAATCGGTAATTTATTATAAACTAGCTTTTGCCCGTGGCTTCACTCACGTTAAATTCGGGGTAAAACAGTTCCCCTTTACCTGCTACCTGTAATTTTTGCTCTTGCGCTTTATTTATTGTAATAGCAAAGTCAAGTTTCCCTTTTCTTCACACTTTCTCACTCATTTCTCACTTTAAAAAAAATAGCCTTTGTCCGTCGCCAGGATCCCAACTATATCTGTGCCAAAATTCATCAAAATCGGTTTGGCTATTTAGGCGTGAAGACGTAACAAACAAACTCACTTTCACTTTTATAATATTAGTATCTAAGGATAGTAAGGAAGTTAGGATTGATTAGGTAGTAAAAGAATTAAATGTTGTAGGTGATTCAGTAATAAAAGACAAATTGTTAAAGCTTTTATTTAACTTCTCATTTTAAAAAATAACTCAAAAAAGTCAAAAATAAAAAAACACAAATTACAAAAATAAAATAAAGAACATGTAAAATACAACATGGATAATCTCAAAAGGACTAGATAAGATAAATATTAAAATTTAATTGACTCACAACACTTAGCTACGCGGTGAATATCAGCTAAACATCTATTGTTGAATGAATATCAAGAAATCCATATGCCTACGTACTACGTGCTATAAAAGCTTATTTATGAAAATATTTTTCAAATGTAAAGGTTCGATCATCAAATCAAACGGACAAGATGAACATTTAGACATGGACACCTTCTATACAATATGTTGATTTGCATCCTCGTCAAAATTTAGGAGGTGCTAGTAAAAGTCATAAATAATCAATGAAAATTACGGTACCTGATCAATAATAATATACGGCGCTTTTATGATCTGTCTCTGTGTGTTTAAATTTAACAGTATTACAGAATATTTCACTTCAAAAGTAGAGAATCACCTACAGAACACACAGAACAGTGTGCGTGAGCGTCGGCGCATACGTATCATACAGCGGCATGCACGCACCTGTGTGCACTTACCGATTTCTGAAAATACGAAAAAAGTAAAAAAAAAAAAAACCTACTTATTTTATTATCGATTCGGGTCGAGAATCATTAGCATAGTTACGTCCTTGAATTTGACGAGGATGCAAAACATGTTTTAGTTTAGTTTAATTCCGTAAGCCAACATGAGTGGCACATAGGGGGGAGGGGGGAATAAACTGTTTTATTTATTACTTTGCTATCAACACGAGAATACTGTTAAGGGCGATAGGCCAGGGAAGTCCGCGAAAAAAAAAATCTTAGCTTTTTGCAATAGGTCAGTAATAAATATGATTTTACAGAATTATAATCATGAATAACTGATTGTATGGAATTCAATAAACTTACAAGGTTGTTTTGAAATTAATGATATAATTATGTAAGTAAATTTTAAGTTTACGAATATACATACTTATTTCAAGTTACATCTTGATACTGTCAAATTGCAAAAAAACTCAAGATAATTGGAATTTCGCGGACTAACCTGTACCTTTTATCTTCATTTGTACTTCAGTTCGCGTAGTACGTAGTAAGTGGACACAAAAAATGTAAAGAAAAAAACTTTTTATTTTTTAAAACTTAAAACTACATTGATGGTGGCTCCTGTAAGTTCCTTAAATACAGGATAAAACTACAAACATTAAATAAATTGTGCCTATGTGAGGGCGCAGCAAATATTATGTACGCACATAAGTAATATTTACAAAAGTTAAGAAAAAAAGTTACATTTGATTATTGAGAAGAAAAAGAATGTATGTTTAATTGTAGCAAATTATAGTATTAACAGCAATTCGTATACAATTTTTAACTAGTTATGTACAATAATAGAACTCTTAATTAAAAATAATTTAAATGTTTTTTTTTCTTTGTTTTTATTAAGAAATATTTAATAATGTAACATTATATGTGCTGAAATGAAAAAAAAACTTGAAATCATTTTTTTGCCAGTATCGTAAAAATAGGGTAGACATAGAGATGTAGTCCAGATGCTGCGCCCCTTAATTCTAAAAAGACGATCCGAAAAGATCTTTTGCAGTTACTAAGTAACATTCTATCTACAATAAAAAGGTACAATAAAATATCGTCTTTGCTTCGTGTACAAGAAAATATATTTTATAATTAATACGTTTATGGTAAATTATCTATTTTTCTCTTACTCCGATATCGCCGTCACACGACGTCAAAATATTGATATAAGTAATTTTTTTATAAGTATTTATGTTTAGTTTCTATTGTCATCTTGTAAAGCTCTTTTCTTGTTTTTTTTTTCTTTCGTAACAATATTCTTTGGAATTACTTTTGGGATGTATTCGTCTGAGATCTATGAAATACTAAAAAAGTTAAATATTTTTAACGACAAGAGTTTTCCACCAAATTTGGAGCTCTTAGACAATTTTTTTTTTCAGATATTGTTGAGCCAAAATATGGTGGAGAAAAATTTTAATTGCATAAAATATATATTCCATAGAACAAGCAATTTCTTAACAATTGTGTTTAAATTTTGGTGTGCAATAAAGTTTATTCTATTCTATTGCACGAGTTAAAAAAATGACACTTACAAAAATAATTAAGTACTTACAACAACCATAATAATTAAGTACATCTTCTACTACTATTTGTATTGTTTCGTAATATAAAAATTGTGTATGGACTAGAGTGAATTTGTAAATAGATTTTCAAAATGATACATTAGGCCGAGATAATGAATAGAATATTCTGTTAAAAATACTGATATCAACAATTCTTATTTTTGATATTATTTACTAGAAACCCGTTTTACCCTCAAAGGATTATAAATAAAAACACATAAGCAGTTATTAAACATGTAGACATTGTAGTCGGAACAAATTATCATACAACCTTTATAGAAATACTACTATTTTCAGATTCATAAAAAATGGTTAGATATTTCTGAAATGGGTGGGTCTACCCTTGACGACAATAATGAGGTCGATGCTAGGTCAGTATAGGTATTTTTTTTGCGAGTGGTTACATCAAATAACTTTTTCTGCATCAGGGGAGTGTCAGACTTTTACTGACGAAAACCCATCCATGTTCCTTCTTTTGCCCTTAATGTTCCGGGGCCTCGGTATCTCTTTCGATTAACCTCTAACCCCAGAGTATAGGTACTTATACATAATAATTACTAACAAACAAATCAATAACATCAAAAACGATTCAGAAGTAGATACACAAAAAGACATCGAGGAAGATGACGTAAGGTAGGGTAAAACAGGGCACGCCACAATAGTGGCGGTAAGTCCCTTCTTTGAGGAGTGGCTGGAGAGGCGTCATGGCGTCCTCACCTACCGCCTGACGCAGGTCCTCACCGGACACCAAAGTTTCGGGAGATTCCTGCACATAATCGGGCGGGAAGAAACGCCCGGGTGTCACCATTGCGACGATCGCCCTGAGGACACGGTGGAGCACACAGTGGCGGTCTGCCCAGCGCGGGGCGGAGCACCGCCGTGCCCTCGTAGAGGTGATCGGCGGCGGCGAACTCTTGCGTCCGGCCCTGGTTCAGGCCATGGTCCGGAGCGAGAGGGAATGGGAAGCGGTCACCACCTTCTGCCAAGCAGTCATGCTAGTGAAGGAGGAGGCCGGGCGTTTGAGGGAGAGCCGAGAACCAACCCAGCCGCCGCAGGAGACGCCCCGGGCGCCGGGCGCCGCGAGACGACTCCCGGCCACCGTAGATGCGGGCCTGTGGACGGTGAGCAATGGGTAGCTCACCGTCCGTCCGTCTATTGACGACAGGCCGTGTCGACGGCGCTTTCGTGTTTCACGCGCGCCTCAAAGAGATGTCAGCAAAGGAGAGGGGCTTGCCAGAGCCTCCGCCTGCCGGGGTTGCGGGTTGTTCGAAGAGATACCGCGGCCCCGGAACGTAAAGGGCAACAGAAGGAACATGGGTGGGTTTTAGTCAGTACAAGTCTGATACTCCCCCCCGCTCCGCCCAGAGCGGGGGAAGTTATTTGATGATTTCCCACCCGAAAAAAAAGGTAGGGTAAAACAGGTGATTTGAAAGACTATTTAAAACTTTAAATAAGATGACAACTTGAATTATTTTTATGTCTAACGTGAGGGTTTCCGAATGCTCCACAACACTGATGATGGTTCACATTCTTCGTGTGATGATGTCCATGAGGGTGTACATTCCCTTGTTGCAACTGCTGTTTCTCTTTGTTAGAAAAATCTTTGGGTACCTGTTTGTGTACGGAACAAGTTTTGTTGTGTCCTGGAGCTATTCGCGCCTTGAATCTGCCAACCTTGCCAGGTTTGGGGTGGCTTTCAGTAGATTCTTGAGTGCATATGTGTGGTACTTGGTTCATGTCGTTGTGGGCGTCTTGGTATTCTGTGTCTGTTTCTGGGGAAGATTGACTATGGTTCAGTTACTAATTACCAATTTACATATTTATATATTTCAAGGTCTTAACCACTAAAGACTAAATTTTAGATCTAGTAAAAAGTTTAAGTAAGATTACAAGTGGCAGTTTAATATTTTATTTGTTCTTTTTCAAATGATTTTAGTATGTTAGTCTCCTTGAAAAAACATATTTTTAGTGAATATAAAGGAATGGGGGAGGCCTTTGAGACAAAAAAAACAAGGTTATATATTTTGTAAAGTAAAAAGTTTAGAAAACTAGTTGATTGTTATTTGTATACCGAGATAATTTTTTATTTAACAAGCGACCCGCCCAGGGTTTACCGGTACAGCTTACTAAGAACTTCTTTTCATTCAAAAAAACCTTATTCTGACAATTACGAACACAACAAACAAACAGCCATATCAGATAAACCGTTTTTAAGTGATGTTCCGTCATACATGTTGCAATCGATTTTTGTTTATGTCTAGATAATGATGTTTGTTTTGCTGGTAGGTTTTTACAAACACCTACACACGTCGTTTTTTTAAACTAGTTAAAAATGTTTCGTATCCGACTACTATGAGAAGAAACAGCCGAAACAAACTCTGAGGTCATATCTCTTTTAAGGTACAGTCAAAAATCTTGGTCTACTTACATGAGGAGTATGCAGATTACTGTCTGAACAGGTCTTTTAAGAAAGAACCACACAGATTTGAGTAGACCTGTGCAAGCATTTGTCAGTAACAGTTGTCTTGAAGCTCGATAGAATTGGATAAATATAAAGTTGGTTAGTGTTCAATCTAAAATCGTCTATATTAAGTCAACCATACATATTATTATCACTCTTACCAATGACTCTTACCAACCCTTACCTATTTCATCTCCACTATATTTGGCCGTGATCGAAGATGCGGTCTCGGGTCTCAGCGTCGAGTAGGAGTCTCCTACAGCGGGCGGTGCGGACCGAGTGGGAGAGATTCTCGCGACGCACTGTTGGATTAGCGTGAAGCATCCAAACGTTAGCCGTGGACTAGTTAACGATATCTAGAACATTTCAGCGGTCTGACAAATTGATCTCCAATTCGGCTGGGCGAATATTTTGTAATATTTTTTTGAAAACCACCACCAAATTCTTTGTGATCTACCACCGAAATGTTTTAGCAATTTTAGGTGACAAGCAGTTCAGACTAGCAATGCCCGGGGCAACGGGTTTGTTCGGAAGAGATACCACGGCCCAGGAACACAAAGGGCAGAAGAAACATGGATGAGTTTTAGCCAGTACAAGTCTGACACTCCCATCCGCTCATCACAGAGCGGGAGGAGTCATAATTTTATTATGATAACTCACCCGAAAAAATTAAGATTAGCAATATTTCAAAATTTTCAGTAAAAGCGAAAAAAAATGGTGTTATTTCATGCACATGCACAACCCAAAATGTGATTTAGTATTAAAAGGTGGTATCTGAACTTAATTGTCCTTATTTAGTATGTTGTTTTTTTTATTTCTTTATTAATATGACTCACAGTGTCAATCATATTGTCGGTGTCTCGTTCTTTGGGTTGTGGCGCAGTCCCAACTCTGCAAGGGGACGTTGAACTGTAACTAAAGATTATCTTGATTTTACAAAATAGCTGCCAGGCAATTGAAATAGAGCATTGTGAAAATGATCAGTATGAAGTAGTCAACGCAAAATTATAAGGCGGTTCCCTATTAATATTTAAGATCCGATTAAACCGGTACGGACATATTTGACTGCGGTTCCGGACAAGGACGCTTCTATAAAAATACGAGTGAAGTATCTGTCATTGTCTTAGACGGGTTTGTAATTTGTCCGTACCAGTTTGTGTGAACCTTAAATGATTTCAGGAGTATTAAGAGTGATTAGGTTTACCAGATTGACGAATTGAGGCTGTCTATGGTGGTAGCGGTCGCCGTTCGTTGTGGTTCCACGGATTCAGCTTCAGTCCACATCCCAGCTGCACTCGTTGAATTCGATCTTGATTCTATTAAATTAACGCGAAAAACAAACATCTTTATCATATTCATAACATGTTCCTGTATTTACCAGAAGAGTAAGATAGAGGTGTATCATGGTAGACCGACATTTCGCCAGTTATGTTTAAGTGCAGCCTAAAAGAATGTAGTTTAAGGTTTTTGCCATCAATCAGGCACGCTTCCAAGTTCCAGCATGCTTTTGAGAAATTCCTGATGGCAAAACCCAATAACACTACCCCAACCTGAGAATCGAACCCAGGACCTTATGCGCAGGAGTCGCCTTTGCAACCACTAGACCAACAAGGGAGTTCCGCTATCACGTTTTTAAATAATATTATTATATTTGGACCTATTTTCGTTGAGTTTGTTTTATCCTCACCTCGTTCCCTCTCAGTCCTATTAGGTGAATTAGCTATACTCCTCCTGGCCACATCTTGGAAAGTGACAGGAGAATACATCCGCCTCTCTTCTACCGGTGATGTCATGGTTGTCGTCGGAGCATTTGAAACTTGAGAACTCCTTACAGCCACTGTATTCTGTATCGCCATCAAATTTCCTGAACTGTTTACTAAGGAGTTTGGTCCAGAGTTGACAGCATTCGGGAGATGGTTGTCAGCATTCTGGATCCTTCCAGGATTCTGTGCTTCTTTATTATTCATTTGTTGGGCTGAATGTTCTGCGATACTGTCTCTGGCATCAGCAGCTCTTTCCCATTCCAGTTCGGTGCCAGGAGTGAGTTGTGGTGATATGACTTTTGTGAGTGATGGTCTGGATTCGCGTCCTTCCAGCCAGTATGTTTTCATTGCTCCTGCAACGGTTTATTTTGACTTATGAGAAACATTGCATTTTTGATAATGATCATCTATATAATTTTTTTATAAAAATGAGAAAATCACCGACTCCCACTCATCACGAAATTTCAGAAACTTCAAGTGTTAAGCGTCTCAAATTCTGCATGGCAAAGGGGGACTAAGGCGGGATTATCTAAAATTCAACCTCTAAGGGGGTGAAACTGGGTGGCAAAGTTTGTATGAGAGAACGCGATTCCTTGGTCGAATTGGCGTTCTTTCACGAAATTAATGGATTTTATAACATTACGCTCCGACACTAAGAAGCTGAACCCGGGTGATACCGCTGGTCACAGCTGGTGTATATATACATAACTCGTAATGTTAACCATGATCATGATTTATGCTAATTGTTATTGCTACAAGTTTAAAGCTGTGATTTATAAGAAGTTAAATCAAAGAAATTGTATTATAATGATATTCAATGAAGATAAAATCAATCCCTCAATACTAATGGCATCATTCTCAAAAGTTCTCGCATGACAATTGATTCTGGCAACACTAGCATAATTATTGACAACCTCTCGATTGCAATCGTTTAGAAGATGTTTTCGATTATACTCATATAATCGAAAACATCTTCTAAACGAAATTCACAGATCCGTAATCGGTCAATTTCGACAAATCTGCACTACCGTGTTACGATATGAATACGTCAATCATACCGACAAAAAACAAATACCTGGTAAAAATAATATCACTTTAAATTTTTTATTTGCTACCATTATGTAATGTACCCTGTTAAACATACCTTGCAATGTTTTAATTTAATTTTTAATTTTTACTCTACACGGATTTGTAAAAAGCGTTTTGCAGGTTTGACGATTGCATAACTAGAACATAGACTAGTGACGATTGTTGATTACTGTTACGATTGGATTGTTTGTGAATAGCTATGCTGGTTTGTAGTTTGTACAGCCCAAGGAGTGTTTGTTTGTCAATTTGGATTCCTACAGCGTTTTTAATTAAATTGTTTGCCACCAGCACAATCGGTATTAACCATAAGAATTATGAAAATATTCTAAGTGAAACGAGTATTATAAACTCGACGTTGTTTATACCACACGCTCCTGATGGGGCCTCTAATTTCAATTATATTTTAAATGAACAAAATCTAATAAAAACTATTCATATCCTTACCTTTCCCTTTAACCTGTATCTCTCCTCTCTCAGTCACCATATAAGACGGTGACAGCAGTTCCTGCGTAGTCTGCGAGATATGTATTCTCATGGCTTCTGAAGTAGACTCCATTCTTGAAGCAGTGTTGACGGAGTCTCCGAACAGGCAGTACCGAGGCATCTTCAGGCCGACGATACCTGCTACCACAGCCCCAGAGTGGACTCCTACTCTGATTGATAAATGGGATCCTGAAATTTGAAATAATAATGGTTTTTAATGATTGGTCCGATATAATTGGATGGGACTTTTCGGATACACGGTAACAAGGCAGTTTCCTAGATATTTCTACTTTATTGTCTTGAAGAAAACCTAAACATCAGTACAATATCTGGTGTCGGTAGACCATAGAGGTCTGTAGAGACGATCGTTCATCATAATATTTATTAGTAATTTGTAAAGAGCCTCCTATCAGTGATATACCTACAGCAAGTTTTCTTGCGTCTTTCTCTACATTTTTTAAATTCACATCAAGTAAAGTTTGACGAGTTATTTAAATCTATTTACCTGTACTTGGATCTTTCAAATCAGTAATGGCGTCAACCATGTCTAGCGCCATATCGCACACCTTTTCAGCATGGTTGTCTTCCTTCTCTGGAGCTCCCGATACCACCATATAGGCATCGCCTATTGTTTCTACCTGAAATTGATCAGACAGATTCGTCACAAAACTTTATATACATGGTGTTTTCATTTCGTCATTCGTTGTCATGGTCCTGCTTCCGAGTGAACGGTTTCTTTAGTAATATTTTAAGCATGTTGTTTTACTTTTATATTACAAGTAATAAAAAGCAAGATAGCTACTGCTCGCTCTAGCTACTTGAGCATAGCCAAAATAACCGGACCTGCAATATCCGTATCAAATGGATTCCCATTACGTCCACCTACAGTCTGAAATATAACGGGGTTGTTGCGTATGATTTAGTCATCAAATTGATACATGAAGCTTATTTTACAATTAGCGTTTTAAACGTCTTTTTTTTTTGAAGAAAAACTGTGTAAGACCGGTGTTTCGAACCCGAATACTCTGAGCAGAAACAGCTGTAACAATCTCAGAGGTCATAGTCTCTTTTAAGGCCCAGACAAAAATCTTGGTCAATTTACATGAGTACTATGCAGATTAGTGTCTGAAATGGTATTTTTAAGAAAACTCCTCACAGATTTGAGTGGACCTGTCCAGTAAGTGTTTAATAGCTATGTTTAGCTTGACAAAAATGAAGCAGTATACCTCAATATTAATCTCTGTAATTACTAGTAAACTGCTTACCTTATAAACCCGGTTCCTCTCAGTCAGCGTATCAAAGATGGAGTACATGGCATTGAGCATGGAAACAACTTCCATGGGAGTGATGCGGGAACAGATCTCCGTGAAGGTCACCACGTCTGAGAACAGGATCGAGACGCTGTCGAACATCTGGGGGTGTACAAGAAAGATAATGTTCTGTTAAAGGCAGTAACATATAGACATTATACTAATTTACAGCATAAATCTAGGCACATGATGAAGAAAAGAAGGGGTTCGTTGTTCCAATTTAGAGTATGATGCCTTCATCGTATTGAAATTTGAATTGAGAACACGATAACAGGGATCTTGTCAAGTCCAATACGAACGCTGTTGACGTGGCTCTGGCTAAGTTTTAGTGGAAACTCATTGAATTTAGAATCAGCGATTCGAAAAAGAATAACTTAGGGTAGATTTACGAGATTACGGTTAAAAAGATGCTTAAGTAAATATCAAGGAAGAAGTGGAAACAGAATATGGTAGTAATAACGATTATTTGAAAAGCTTGAGCACAAAATTGAACACACAATGTCGTTTGCACAAAATCTGGCCAATTTGACAGAAGACATAATGTGATTGCGATGTAATTAAATCTATATCACCCACCTAACTGCTTTGAGAAGGATATAAGTAACACTGACTAAACCAAAAGCTAAATCAAAATATTTAATTTCTATAAAACGTCGAGAAAAGGTGTACGGTTTGAATTGGTCGTCCGTCCGTCAAACCTATGGAGAAGAACCGGCAAGAAACTCCATGGACTCTCTCTGAAACCCAACTCTTTTAAAATTATTTGATTTTACAATGTTGTTAGGTTATTAGGACAAGCAACCACTACTTAGTTAAAAACAAACGTTTAATACTTGAATCCATCTAATCCAATAAATGAATAAACTCCTTAATCGTTGTTAAAATAAACTAAACTTATCGTATATCTCATCTGGGAGGCAATCGGCACGGATTCATGTTTATACAGCGGGGAGGAGCGGATGAGGGCAAGCAGAAAGCGAGGTCAGTTTACTGTACCGTAAGTAATTTGGGCAAAGATTTTGATTTTCCGGGTCACAAGCTTGCGGTTGCATTGTCTGTGCTTAAACCAGTTTGTATTTTATTATTTCGAGCATATTTTCCTTATGTATAACTTATAACTTTCTTTTTTAGGGTTCCAGACCTCACCATCTACCACTTCTACTACCATTATCTGGATCATTTTGTTGTCTGTCAAGACCCTTTACCTCGGGAAAGCGTGGAGGTATCATGTTGAAATTGAAACCATTGACTTAACTCTGTGGTTCCTTTGTGCTGTGAAAAAAAATCAACCGTCTAAGTCTACTCATTTAAAAGATATGTCTGTTTATGTCGTAAGTGTGTAGGGAAATCTCGGTGCGTGAATCTGACCCGCTCTTGGGCTGTTTTTACTGTTAAATTAATTTTGTTGTTATAAGTATTATACAGCATCCGTTGTAGTAGTTGAAAGTGTCTATGGCAAGACACTTATAAATGACTAGCTTTTGCCCGCGGCTTCGCTCGCGTAAAATTTGGGTGCCCCCATTTGGGTACTCCAATTTTTTTTTTTATATTGTGCCAACAACGTACAACACGTTGTTGGAAGAATAACTTGAGAAAACTTAGTGATGTCTATTTTCAATATCTTGTATACTATATTTTTTTGGAGTTGGATAGCTTATTATCATACAATACTTTCTTTTATAATTATCGTTTAAAGGTAAACGATATGATAAATTATAAAAGGTATATATATCATAATTATACCAGGTAGGTACTAGGTACTTAGGTAGCTAGCTAGGTAACCTACCTAGCTTCCTTCGTACCTGCCTACCCTATCTATCTATATATATTTTCTAACTGTTTGAACAATGAAATTTGGATTCTTCTAATAAGAAGAATCCAAATTGAAACAGCCATCCACGAGTTTTAGCGGGACAAACGAACAGCAAACATTAACATTTTCTTTTGTTTTTAAAACTGGTTTGAAAGGGTTTGGTGTTTTTGAGATGTTTTCATCGAACTGCAGCCGCAATTTTGTTTTTCATTACTGTTTGAGCGAATAAGGTTGATAATGATTTGATGACGTTTTTGAATAAAATAGACGTGTGTTCAGTACAGAGATTTAATTTCTACTGAGTAGGTACATTAGGTTAGTGGACTGTATGGTGTGACTTACATAGCTATGGTTAGGTAGATACTTATTATATTTGACACTCGTTCGTTCGTTTAAACATTCCGCCCTCCAAAGAACGGAGTTCTTTAATATAATCATATAAGATAAGACACATACTTAGGTTCTAATATGAATAAACATCTAAAATAATAACAACAGCTTGGTAAGTATACTGAATGCTTCTAATAACTCGTTAATTTAAAAAGGTAAGAAATGAACTCAACTTAATAGGTAAACAACACTTATTTTTAACACATAATATTTACTTATTTGACGCTAAGTACAATTTATAATATTTAAGCTTTAGTTTAAGTAAGTAGGTAGGTAGTTTATTTATTTATTTATTTATTTATTTACACTTACATTTGTTTTACAGATAAAATCCAAGATAACAATGTAGTCATATTTCTCTAGAGATAGGTTAGGTGGTAGACAATATATTAAGTGTTACCCTCTGGAATTCCGCCAGAGAGCAAGTAAAAATATCTAATCTCAGAGAGACGCTGTTGAGTATCTGCATCGCCCGAACCACTGGTGCAAACTTCAACAAGTTTGTACGCGCCACCGGGACTTTAAACAGCCTTTCTCTGGGCCCTTGCCGCAGCCTACTGTTTGGAACGAGCAACCCCAAAGATTCCAGTATTTGCGGATTATTTAGCATACCCCGAAAAACCATAAAAACATATTTTGACAGTGCAAGGTTGCGCCTTACCTCCAACTTATAATATCCAACCATCCCTATTACAAAGAGAGTTGGATACATTAGTGGATAATATGGGTAGACTCCGAACTGCTTCATATACAAAAACCGGGTAAATTTGTTTTGCAGTTTTTCTACCATCTGACAGTATTTGGTTTCAGATGGATTCCAGATGATAGCACTCGTTTCCAGGTTACTCCTTACTAGGGCGTTATACAGTGATTTGACTGCCGCCGTGCCTGAGAAGTCACGCGTTTCACGGATTACAAATCCAAGATTCCTAAAAGCTTTTTTACACACCTGAACTATATGTGTGCGAAACGACAGATTTTCGGTGAATATGACCCCAAGATCTCGAACCGAAGTTACCCTTGGCATCACCTGCCCGTCCATGCTATATTCGTGATGTTGAGGAACCACGGCTCGCGTGAAAGACATGACACTACACTTAGTCACATTGAAGTATAGTTTGTTCTCTACACTCCACTCTACTACACGATCAATGTCCCGTTGTAGCATATCACAGTGCGACTGATCGGTAATCCGCATGAACAACTTCAGATCGTCGGCAAATAGTAAACAACCAGCAACTTTAACAACTTCAGGAAGATCATTTACCATTATAATAAATTCTAACGGTCCTAAATTAGTACCCTGGCTCACCCCTGTAAGGGTGCAATACGAGTTCGAGGTAAAACCAGCGTATTCCACAATTTGCTTCCGATTTCCTAGGTAACTGGCAAAGAACTTTAGCAGGGCCGGAGTGAAACCAGCTTTTGCAAATTTAGTTATAGTTTAAGTAAGTATGTAGCTACGTTCTATAGATACAATTTTAGTTTACATCATTTTATTTCTATGATTAATTAGGTGTAAGTACCTACTTGTTTTAAGTAAATTAAGACACATTTTTTTTTTTACTGTTATTTAGTTAACACACAAACTTTATTTACAGGGCGTTTAAGGACATTGTTTTTACTTTTGATTGATACTACTCTAGTAAGATTATCTGGACCAACATGTTTCTTAATTATTTTTCCTAGTATCCATTTACTAGGTGGGATATTGTCATCCTTTATAAGAACAATGTCATCGATTTCTGGTTCAAGTTTTTTTGTATTCCATTTATAAATTTTATTAAGGTTAACCAGGTATTCTTTATGCCACCTGTTCCAAAAATCGGTAACCATTTTTTGCACTAACTTCCATCGTTCAAGGTTAGTGATATGTTTACACAATGTATAATTTTCATCTCATAGCTTTATTAAAGGTTCGCCGACCAGGAAGTGACCTGGAGTCAGGGGTAGTGGGTCATTGGGGTCATCACTCAAAACTGAAATAGGACGCGAATTTAAACAAGCTTCTACTTGTGTTAACACCGTAGTTAGCTCCTCATATGTAAGGATACTTTCTCCAATCACCCTTTTGAGATGTGCCTTTGCACTGCGTACTCCAGCCTCCCACAAACCGCCAAAGTTAGGCGCATGTGGAGGGATGAAGTGCCATGTAGTACGCTCTAAAATTAACAACTCCACTATCTCACTCGGTATCGAAGACTTGGCTTGGTCAAACATGTCTCTGAGGAGTTTATCCGCACCAACGAAGTTTGTGCCGTTGTCACTGTACAGATTGGGACAGTGACCACGTCTTGCTGTAAATCGCCTGAAGGCCGCAATGAATGCTTTAGATGTCAGATCCGTGACTGCTTCCAAGTGTATGGCACGTGTTGCCATACAAATAAAGAGGCAAATATAACCTTTATAGGATTTGACACCCCTACCCGGAGAGAGCTTAATATTAATAGGCCCTGCGTAATCAACACCAGCAGAGCTGAAAGGTCTGCTGGGTTTTACTCGAACCTCTGGTAGTTGGCCCATTAATTGTACCGAATTGTTCCTCGAATATCGGATACAAGTTACACATTCTCGATAATATTTTTTTGCTTGATCCTTAGCTCGTAATATCCAGTATTTGGACCTTAAGTAATTAAGCATTACTTGAGGTCCTCCATGCATGGTTCTCTGGTGGACATCTATAACTACAAGTCTACTAAGATGACACTTAGCAGGTAGAATTATAGGATGCTGTGTGTCATATCCAACTTGTGATTGTTGAATACGTCCGCCAACTCTTAGAATGCCATTATCGTCGATAAATGGACAAAGATTGCGTAGTTTGCTCTTTTTGAGAACACATCCATGAGTTTTTAACTGCTTTATTTCTTGGTTAAATTCTAATTCTTGAGTTTGTTTAATGCAAATATTTAAAGTCTCATTAATTTCTTCTGTAGTTATATATTTAGTATTACATTTACCTATATCCTTGTTCAATTTTAGTTTTAGCCACCTTCGACAGTATGAAATAACTCTTAACATTTTTGATCAGTCTCGGTGCGGTAAGCGTGCGGGTGAGACGCGTGTTTGGCAATCGAGTTTTTGTTTTGCTAACAAGTTGTTTAAGTCGTGTGCGCTACTAGATATTGGTGCCGGCGCACCGTAGCACCGGTATGCTACCTGCGCGCGAGCGGCTCACTGATAACGAAGACCCTCATTAGCGTAATATAATACGAATGAATGTAAACAACACACATTTAGAGAATGTGAATACAGTAATTATGGCGAGCGAGATTTCTTTGAGTGAACATGGTATGTCAGATGCTGAAGAGGAGCTAAACATAGAAGAGAACTTAGTACAATCTGCAATGGATGAAGACCTACAATTTAGACGGGAGAAAAGGATCAGGCAGGAGGATTACGTCGGTGGGGATGATGATAATGAGGGATGGAAGTTAGTCCAAAGTAAAGAGAAAAGGTTGACACACTTGAAGGAGAATACTGAGATGTATTTATCTAGCAATGATAAGATGCCTAAACAATTTGCATTAGCTAAGATGTTTAAAGCGAATGGGATAGTCGATATCCATAAAGTAAAATATATCAACCCGTTCAAGATTCGTGTTGAAGTTTGCAGTGAGTTGAGTGCTGATAAAATTGAAAAATGTCCGGAATTTATTGAAAAAGGTTGGAAGATCTACAGGGCCATGGAAAGGACTTCATCTTATGGAGTCATAAAAGACGTTGATCTTGATTTATCGGATGAGGACATTTTGAGAAATATAGTGTGCGATAAACCCGCGGAAATAATGTCAGCATACCGGCTTAAACGTCGAGACAGAGAAGGAGAAGGTTGGCAGCCAAGTGAAGCGGTACAGGTACGTTTTAAAGGTTCGTTTATACCACAGTACATATATGTCCACGGATTACGTATAAAAGTTACTCCATACGTATTTCCCGTATCCCAATGCTCGAAGTGCTGGAAGTATGGTCACCCTACAAAGAAATGCCCATCCACTAAAGTAGTCTGTCCGAAATGCGGTGATAATCACGCGAACTGTGAAACACAGAACTTCAAGTGTGTCAACTGTGGTGGAAAACATTTGGCTTTACATAAAGCGGCATGTTCAAGCTTCTTAAAAGAGAAGAGGTTGAGAGAGATCATGGTAGAATTCAACTGTACATATAGGAGAGCTTTAACAATATATGTACCGCCCTCGAGTTCCTTGCCTGAAATATTTGATTCTCAACAACATTCCGGCAACCCTACTACCAACAAAATATCTAAACCAGAGTTTAGTTTTCAGCAACGAGATACTGCCACCTTTGCAGAGATAGTAAAAGCTGATATCAAAGTGCATAAAGAGGATGATATTAAAAATACTTCTGCCATTGCTACGAGATTTCGACGTACTCGTAATAAGGGCAAGACTTCTTGTGGCTTGGAGTTTCCGATAAACTCATCAACAATGGGCACGGATAGTGAGTCAGCACATCCTCTTGACGGTGAAGATAAAAAGGATAACAGTTTGCGTTTTGAAGAACTATTAGCGAGACTAAAGGAAGTTATTTTTTTAAGGGAATTGACGATGGAAGAGAAGGTGCATAGGGTGTTAAAAACATGTTTAGAATGGATAATATTATTGAGTGTACAATTCGTTTCAAAGTGGCCTTTATTTAAGATTATTGTTGATTATTTTGTCCCCAATGGCTCGTAGCCTGAAACCTAGTAGGGTAAATATTGCACAGTGGAATTGTCAAAGTATTCGACCAAAATTAGTATCCTTAGAACAGTCTCTGAGTCAAACGAAAATTCACATTGCGGCACTCTGCGAAACGTGGTTAGAACAGGATAGTCAGCTAAAGGTAAATGGATACACGATATATCGTAAAGACAGGAATGACAGTTATGGTGGTGTAGCTATTTTAGTTCACAGGTCACTCAAATCAAGTTACGTGCCATTCGAAAGCCTTAACCCAGGAATTGAGTTAGTTTGTGTCAAGATTTGCAACTGTGAACATATTCGATATGTATTATCCTTATACTGTGCCCCGTCAGTTCACACTAGCCAAAGTGATTGGGAGCGTATTTTTTCTCGTTTCCGCAGTAAGGTAGTGATTCTTGGTGATTTTAATGGACACCACACCAATTGGTCCCATAAATTAGATCAAAGAGGTACCCAAATTTATGACGCACTTTTAGACACTGAACTCGTAACATTGAATAATGGGAACCCTACTCGTATTAAGTTAGTGAATAATTCATTACAACAGTCTTCTCCAGACATATCGTTGACCTCCACAGATATAGCGCACAAATTTGATTGGTGCACAACTAATGAAACGTTTGGCAGCGATCATCTGTTGATTAGAATTTCAATGCAGGTTGATAGTCTATCCATCCCTCCAGCGCGCAGGAATTACAAAAAAGCTAATTGGCCTCAGTATCGCAACTTATTACAAGCGCTTATGCAAGAATTTCATATCACAGAAGACTTACAAAAATCATATGATTTATTTATTGAATTTATTAATTTAGCTGCAGATATTCACATTCCATATATTAAAATTAATACTGACCCCGAGAAAAGTTTCACTCCGAAACCATACTGGAATAGTTCCTTATCAAAATTAGTGGCTGAAAGACGATTAGCGTTGTCAACATTTCGACGTAACCCTACTCCTTTTAATTTGAATAAGCTACAGGAGAAAATCAGAGAAGGTCAGAGGTGTATTCGTATAGCAAAAAGTAAGGGTTTCCAAGACTTCTGTTCTTCAATAGACGGAACAACATCTCATAATGAGCTATGGAAGAAAATGAAATGGTTTAAAGGATGCTACATACCCCGATCTTCTATCAATGAAGAGAAGGCTTATATTTTATTACAAAACCTGGCGCCGGACTTCGTTTGTACTCAGGACCCAATATTTAATTCCAATAACCCTAAGCTTGAGACAGAGATTTCTATACACGAACTGGAAAAATGTTTACGCACTAAAGACACTTCTCCTGGGAGTGATAATATTTCCTATTCAATGCTGCTTAATTTACCGAATAATGCAAAAGTGGTTTTGGCCAGTCTCTATAATATTTTTTTTGCAGCGGGTTTTGTTCCACAGCAGTGGCGTAATATCACTATTATACCTATACCCAAGCCCGGCCGGGATCTTCAGTCTATTTCGTCATGGCGACCTATTTCTATGATCTCCTGTGTTTGTAAATTATTGCATAATGTATTCATTAAAAGAGTAGAATGGTATATTGAGCATAATAACATGTTATCGGCAGATACTACTGGTTTTCGCAAAGGACGCTCTATTTTAGATAATTTGTCTACCTTAGTGTCGAGAGTGCAATTAGGATTTTCTAAAAAACAATCAACGATCGCTTGTTTTGTGGATCTTGATAATGCATATAACAATGTAAATTTAGAACGTTTATTATACATTTTGGACAGTATAGGGTTGGGTAATGGAATATGTAGATATCTATGGAATTTTTTAAAAGAAAGGTACTTAAGTATTGAGACGGATAATAACTCGGTTATACGTAGGAAATGTTGTTTCGGTTTGGCTCAAGGCGATCCCTTTTCGCCGCTGTTATTTAATATCTTGACAATGGAGATTTGTAAGTCCATAAATAATGTCTCTATATCACAATACGCAGATGATTTCGTGCTTTATGTCACCTGTAGTAATATAGAAGAAGGAAGACACCAACTACAATTAGCTTTAAATCAATTTGTTAATATTATTTCTTTAGCCGGCTTAGAAATTTCAGCACTCAAAAGTAAAGTTTGTATTTTCCAAAATAAATTTATAAGGGACCCTGTATCTCTAGTTGTTAGGGGTATTTCTTTAGAAGTAGTTGATAATATAAAATATTTAGGTATTTGGTTGGACAGGAAGTTACGATGGTCCAAACAAATAAATGAATTAAAAGAAAAATCCTCAAAAGTGCTTAATGTTTTCAAAGTTTTGGCGGGGACAGGTTGGGGAATTCACCCGGATAACTTAAGGCGTTTATACATATCGTGTATTCGTAGCAGACTAGACTATGCAAGCTTCCTTTATGGCAGTAGCTGTAAGACACATACAAGTAAGCTGGATAAAATACAGAATCAGTGTATGCGGGTAATAGGCGGTTTTATTAAAACGACTCCCGTACACGTCATGGAGTGCGAGTTACACCTACCACCTTTAAGTGTACGAAGACATTACCTTGCCGGAAAGTACTGGTTAAAAGCGAAATCCTTTTCTAACCACAAGATTATGGCAATTTTGGACGATTTAAATCTGTTTGACCAAAACTCTTATTGGAGATGCAAAAAAAAACCCATTTTAATTTTAGTTCATAGATACCTTAAAGATACTGCTGTACATGTTAGCACACAATTAGAAATGTTTACACTTAATACCTGGGTCAGTAATGTGAATATTTCAAATATTATTAAGTTTAACATAGATGCCGTAAGTAACGCTAAAAGAACTTATAATTCGTTTACGTTAAAACAAATTTGTAATAGGTTTATTAACAACACGTATCCAAATTATTATAAAATTTATACAGATGGGTCGAAGGAAAGTAATTGTGGCGGTTTGGCTATTTTTGACCCGCAAGTTAGTAGTTCAGTTAAAATACGTATTGATGCAAACACCTCGATAATGTCAATAGAATTGATGGCAATATCAGAAGCAATTTCATATATTCAGTCCTTTAAATCGGGCAAATACGTTGTACTAACAGACTCCAAGAGTGCTCTACAACACATTGCTCGATGCACCTCGAATAGTCGAGGCACACCGATAGCATACAGCATCTTGAAGTCACTTTTCTCATTAGATACCAAAAATTATACAATAGTATTACAATGGATACCTTCGCACGTAGGGTTAGCAGGAAATGAACAGGCAGACTATCTCGCTAGACAAGCCCTTTCGGATGGAATCCCTATGTTTTGTATGCCGTATTATACTGATGTTTTTTATATACTTAAGATTAAATGTAGAAGCATATGGAAGGAATATTTTGATGAACGTTCTCTAGTTAAAGGCATCTGGTATAAAACAATTCAACATAATTTATCACGGTCTCCTTGGTTTATGAATTCCGATTTATCTAGATATACTATAGTAACTGCCATGAGGCTGCGCTCCGGACATATCCCACTGAATAGTTTTGCTTTCCTAATGGGTAAAGTTACTTCCAAGAATTGTACTGACTGTAATCAGATTGAAGATGCATTTCATATTTTAGTGGAATGTGTCCGGAACGAAGCTGAGAGGTTTTCTTTTGGGCTTGCTTACGGCATTAACTTACACGACACCGGTGTCTGTAATACCATTCTTGCTTCCCCCTTATCGCGGGAAGCGAGACTCATGTATAAAATTGTTGATTGTGCTTTAAAACGTAGATAAGGAAATAATTAAGATAATAGGAATAATTAAGATTAATTTTAAGTTTAATTTGTCTGCAACTATGGGGATGACATGATCATGCATGATCAAATCCTCTTTTTTTCAATAAAGATTAAAAAAAAAAAAAAAAAAACATTTTTGATAAATTAGAGAACTTAGTCCAAATTAATTGTTCTTCAGTTTTTAATAAAGCAGTGAAAACTTTAGCCTTCTCCTCTTCTTGAGTATCTTCAACATCCACTGAATACATGCTTAGGTCACGCGCAGACAACCAAGTCGGGCCATTCCACCATAACAAGTTATTCACCAACTCTGGGGCGTGTAAGCCTCTGGAGGCACAGTCAGCTGGATTAGTATCCGTAGTCACATGACCCCATTGCTGATAGTCTAAAATGTTCAATATTTCAGACACGCGGTTGCTCACAAAAGTGTTCCATCGACTAGACCCACCCTTAAGCCAGGCCAGGACGATGGTTGAATCGGTCCATGCGTGTAAATTCTCCTTAGGTATGTTCATTACCTGAGATGTTTCAAATATCAGTTTGGCTGCTAGGGTCGCACCGCACAACTCCAATCTAGGTATCGATATTTGTTTCTCAATAGGAGCGACCTTTGTCTTTGCTGATATCAAATGAACGTAAACTCTCTCTTGCTCAATTACTCGAATGTATACTGCTGCACCGTATGCTGCCAGCGAAGCGTCCGCGAAGACATGCAACTCAATTGTAGAAGCTTGACAGCAGTGTAACCACCTGGGTATACTAACATTTCTTATATAATTCAAATTCTCTCTAAAGTGTAACCATTCTGTTAGCAGCTCTTCACTTATAGTTTCGTCCCATCCTAGTCCTGCTTTCCATAACTTCTGTATTAACTGTTTTGCTATGACAACAACAGGAGCTATCCACCCAAGCGGGTCGTACAGTTTGGCCACATCTGAAAGTACCTGTCGTTTTGTAATGGGCCCTTTTGATTCTGGCAATGTAAGAGAATATACAAAGCTGTCTGAGCCTCGATTCCAATTAACTCCTAGTACTTTTACTAATCTATGAACTTTAAGAGGCAGTTCGTGGTCATCTCGCTTATTTATACCCATGTATTTCAAAACAGTATCATTGTTGCTGCTCCATTTTTGTAGCTCAAAGCCACCTAAGTTCATTAGTTTGTTCATCTCATTGTATATAGTAACCGCTTCATCTTCTGTCTCGCATCCTGTTAATAAATCGTCCATGTAATAGTCACTCTTTGTTATTCTAGCCGCAGTAGGAAATGTTGATTTCTCATCATCCGCTAATCTCTGTAATGATTTCACTGCAAGATAAGGTGCACAGGCTGTACCAAAGGTCAGTCTCATGAGTTTAAAATGTTTAATTTCTTCAGTCGGTAATGATCTCCATAATAACCTTTGATAGTTAGTGTCATCTTCTGCAACACACACCATTCTATACATCTTTATAATATCTGCAGTAATGCAAATTTTATGAGTCCTCCATCTCAGCAGTATGTGGCGTAGATCTTGTTGAAGCTTGGGACCAACAAGCAAATTATCATTCAAAGAAGTATTATTAATGCCTTTGCACGAAGCGTCAAACACCACTCGAAGTTTCGTTGTATCTTTGTCTTCTCTTACTACACCGTGATGAGGAAGATATATCGCTTTAGGATTGTTAATATCTGTTGGCTGTACCGGAACCATATGTTTAAGTTCAATGTACTCGTTCATAACCTTACTGTAATCTTTATGAAAATCTTCGTTTTTCGTAAACTTCTTTTCCAAAAATTCAAATCTTTTTGCAGCTATTTCTCTTAATCCAACAGCTTGGGCTTCGGGGCTATTATTTTTAAATGGCAATTTCACCACATATCTTCCTTCCTTGTCTCGAGTCGTTGTAGCATCGTAATACTCCTCACATCTTTCTTCTTCCTTTGATAATCTCTTTTGTATAATATTAGGTTCGTTCTCTAACTCCCAAAATAACTTTAGCATGTCGTCTTCTTTAAGTTGGACATGCAAGCTAGTGACGTTCTTCTCTGCTGAAGTAGATTCTCGTAACATCCTTCCTGATAAGACCCAACCTAGGATCGTTTTTTGTGCTAATAAGTTACTTTCAGGATGCTTGATGACGCCGTCTAATAAGACTTCACTGTACACTTCAGCTCCAAGGAGAATATCTATTTTCCCTGGTGTTGCGAATCCAGGATCAGCCAACTCCATAATTCTTAAATCTGACCAATCAGGAATACCTAATCTAGTAGTGGGTAGTAGAGTTGTTAGTGAACGCAAGACATATGCCTCGACATGAACAGACACATTGGGATTGTGACATGATTTAACATTAATTGTCACTCGGTGTTTTATTTTTGTTTGCCTCTCTCCTACGCCTGACACAAAACCACTTACTGTTTTGCGCGGTAAGTTTAACAATTGTACTGTTGCCTCTGTAACAAAGGAGGCTTGCGACCCTTGGTCTAACAATGCTCTAACAAAATATTTGCGACCATCCCTACCATCTACTAACACTTTAGCAGTAGCTAAAATAACACTGTTTGATTGTATATGATTTTCTCTAGCAAAGTTAGTTACAATCTGCTCATTATTAGGTACAAAAGTAGACATACCTGTAGATAGCTCATTTGCTATACCTGTAGGCGAAGTATCACCTTCGTTTGCTCTCTCGGTCTTCTGTTCCCTGTCGAAGTGCAGAAGCGAATGATGCCGCCGACCGCACCTTCTGCAGCACGTTGATTGACGACACTTACTGACGGGGTGTGTCGGTGATAGACAATTAAAGCACAATTTATTCGTTTGTACAAATTCTTGCCTTTCTTTGGCAGGCTTATCTCCGAACTTCTTGCAGGAAAATATATAGTGGTCACCACTACATAAGGCACATTTCTTTTCGAACCTTTTCTCGTTATTGCTGGTAACGTTGGAATGAAAAACTTTAAGTTTAGCCATAGATTTTGGTTGCACAGTTTTTATTTTAGTACTTTCAATCATTTCTAACGTTCTAAATCTTGTTTCTAGAAAGTCTCTTAATTCTGACCAAGTGGGTAGGTCATTGTTGCACGTACTTATTTGTTGTTCCCACAACTTTATAGACTCAGGTTCTAATTTTGAGACAACCAAGTAGTTAATAATCATGTCCCAAGTATCCGTATTAACGCCAATGTTTTTTAATGCTTTCAAACAAGTCGAAGTTGTATCAACTAGTTGCTTAATCGAAGTTGCTGATTCACCCTGTACAGGTTTTTGAGAAAATAATATCTTCAAAATTGCGTTGCAGTTATATCTTTTGTTATTGTAACGTTTTATTAATTGATTCCACGCCTCTTCATAGTTAGCATCCGTCATGGGGAAGTTGCGTAATAATATCTCCGGTTCTCCAGATAAATTACTCTTAAGGTAATGTAGTTTTTGAACCGGTGATAGGCACTCATTTTCGTTAATAAGGGTGCTGAATAAATCATAAAACGGTTGCCACTCCTCGTATTTTCCTGTAAACGTGGGTACCTTAATTGTAGGTAACTTGATTCCTTTATTTTTCAAATACTGTACATCGGCAATAGGTGATGATTGAGAACACATAAGGGGTTGAAATTGTGGTTCTACCAGAAAGGGTTGGAGAGCTTCCTTCAAGGTTGATTTGTAGTTAATATATATTTCTTCAAAGACTTCGTAACTATCTTCTTCAAAATATGAATTTTCCTTATCTCTTTCAGTGGCACGTAATATAATAGATTTATGGCCTTCTTTGAATTCCTTCCACAATTCTTCTAATTGCTCTAACCTAGTTTGTATATATGGTTGCTTTATTCTTTCTTTTGGCGACTTTTTATAATTCTTTTCTGCCTTCCTTAGGTTTTCCAACAGCTCATTTTGATAAGTAAGAAGATCTTCCATGGTAAAAATGTAAGATTGTCTCCGAAACGCAAGTAACGCTGTTTATTGCACTCCGCGGGTATGCTCAGAAAGTTCACAAAGTTCTAGTCGTTTTATTTGAATGTTTTACCAATCACTAACTCAATATATAATAAAACGACACGAAATTTCACAAAGTCTCACAAGTAAACGTATCAATGCGTATTTACAGTTCTCAACTCGGTATAATGTCTATTTATTTCAATTCACTAATTAGGTCACCACACAGAAAAATCCTTATCGCTCAGGAATGTCTTTGTTCTCGCGGCGCTCGCACCGGGCCAATAGATGACCCAAATCCGGTTCGATTTAGGACCATATGTTTGAGCGAATAAGGTTGATAATGATTTGATGACGTTTTTGAATAAAATAGACGTGTGTTCAGTACAGAGATTTAATTTCTACTGAGTAGGTACATTAGGTTAGTGGACTGTATGGTGTGACTTACATAGCTATGGTTAGGTAGATACTTATTATATTTGACACTCGTTCGTTCGTTTAAACAATTACTATGAAGAACAAATTAATTTACTTTTGCGTGAGTGTAAATTTTCATTTAATTTTAATGAGCCGTAGGAGTATTGTTATTGTATTTTTTGATGCTACGGAACCGTGTGAGCGACCCCCTCTTAGCTGGTTTTTTACAATTTGTAGATAAAAAATGTTTTTCGTGTGCTACTCTAGTGTAGATGCTGCGCATGGGGTCCTCCATGGGGGTTCGATTCCCGGGCGTCCCAGGATTCCAGTCAAAGGTGATTGTGTTTTTCCATCTGAAATTTCTTAGTACGGATTTTTTTGCACGGTTGGTGGCAAAAGGCTCACCCTTAGAACTTGAACATAGTTGGCTAAATGTGGTTGTACTTGTTAGGTACACCTCTGCCTAACCTTTCGGGGATTACAAAATAAAGACTAACATAAGTACTTGCTTATTCATCCTACTAATATTATAAATGCGAATGTTTGTGAGGATGGATGTATGGATGTTTGTTACTCTTTCACGTCAAAACGGGTGAACAAATCTTGATGAAATTTGGCACAGAGGTAGATTATAGTCTGGAATAACACATAAAATACTTTTTTAGGATATCACGCGAGCTAAGCTAGTTTGGTAAATAAAACTAGGATTATTCATGCCATTTTGGAAATAACCACGATTCAAGTCCAAAGCATCACAAATATTCAGATACTTTCCAATATACCTAAATTCAAAATAAAATTATGATGTAGATAAGAAATGTAAGATTAAACTGTAAGCACAAAAAACTTGGTATTCCTACAGTGTACAAGGAAAATTCGCGAAGCGTGTCTTATCAATATGATAGACAGGCATTGAGTTATTGTAATAAGGTTGATATTTTATCATTTGTGAAGCGACAGAATATCAATGGTGTTGGCAACAGGAGCTTATTTTGGAAAAAATATTGGAGAGATCCCGGAATTTTCGTCATATAGATTTACCAAAGTATCTACCTAGAACCTACCAACCACCTAACACACCTTATACGTATATTTATAATACCTATGTGCCAATGTGTTTAAAAATATATTGTACTACTAGCTTTTGCCCGAGGCTTCGCTCGCGTTAAATTCGGGGCAACACAAATCCCCTTTTCTGATATACATAGTTTTTGCCCTTGCGCCTTATTGATTGTAATAGCAAAACTAAGTTTTATGTGTATCTGTTAAAACATTTAATGGGAATACTTTTGATCTCGATATCTGTAGATGAGGTCTACGACAGGATGAGCTCACTCAAAAGAAGCCTAAAGTCACATATTGAATGGATCCGAGCTATACGATATCGGGAACGCAGACGCAGGCAGGGAATGCCACTCCTTGGCTGTGCTCATAATAAATGATGTCCTAGTAGCAAAGCGCATTGTGCGAATGTATGGAATACCGACAAGGTATGGGTGATAACCCGCAGTACGTGTGGACTTCCGCTGGAAGAAGGAAGATAGTGGTATGAGCTCGTGGATTTCTTTCGCACACACACAGAAAAAGACCGACATGCAAGCTACTTCTCGGCGTTCGAAAAAGATACCACGGCCCCGGAATATAAAGGGCAAAAGAAGAAACATGGGTGGGTTTTAGTCAGTAAAAGTCTGTTGGGTGAAGATATTTAGATTTCCCATCCGTAAAAACAGGTTATGAAGTGTGTATACTTCCCCTTATCTTATCTACTCTTACCAACCACTCCCACAGCATTGACAGTTGAATCGACTTCTAAGTTTACACTATCAAAGTCAAGTTACTAACCTCACAAGTATCTATAGGATTCTCCCCATTCCTCAGTCGATCAGCCACTTGCTTCGGTATCATCTGGTACAGCAACTCGTCCGTCCTCTTCATCTCCTCATCTAGTTTCCTCATTGATTCCTCAAGTTTTTTACTCTTCTGCTGTTCCTGGTCGAGGGCTAGCTTCAACTCCACTGACTGTTGTGTTCCAGCTAACATTAGGTCTCTGAAATATTAGGTGTATGTTATAGAACCAGCTGAACTTCATCCGATTACACTGGAAACCAACTCAAACATAGTCCTAGTAATATTATAAATTGCGAATGTTTGTGAGGATGGATGGGTAGATGTATGGATTCTCTTATTTATTTCTCTTTCACGTCATAACGGCTGAACGGATCTTGATGAAATTTGACACAGAGGTAGATTATTTTTTTTCGATATCACGAAGAAGGTGAAGCCGCGGGCGCCAGCTAGTTGAGAATAAGCTGGGCAGATGATGATGATAATATTTGGTGATAGCATGAGTTCCTTGATTCGATAAGCAAGGTCGGTCAAATTGTTATTGGGTTATTATATCATAACTTTCTTAGTAGCAAAAACAGCAATAGGCTAGTTTCCTATCTTTTTATTATTAATAAAGTTACGTTATTAGTGAAACAGTGCGTGTGTAAAAGAGATTATTACAATCTTAATTGTAATAAGCTGTTTAACCACTTTCATATTAATTGTTTTATAATACGATATTGTTTCTCTATAGCGTCGGCTTTACAGTGAGTGAAAGTGCTAAATATTTGTTTGCATAGTCAAAGTACATACTAACGTTAAGCCTGTAATTACTAAAGGGTTATGCAGAGCTGTGGTTACAGTACTCCTAATAGTACTACTCTTTTGTTCTCGTGTTCGCAAGCGCGACTGATGATGGTCCCGGCAAAGGACTGTTACTATGATTTTCCATTAGGGATTTTACAGTAGCGGCCCGGAGTTTGGAAGTTGGCGGTAAGGTAAATAAATAAATAAAATAAATAAATAAATATCTTGGGACAACTCACACACGGCTATCTGATCCCAAGCTAAGCAGAGCTTGTGTTATGGTAACCAGACAACTGATATACATACTTATATAATTTTATAAATACATACATATTATAGATAAATCACACCCAGACACAGAACAAACAATCATGCTCATCACACAAAGTTTGTCCTGGGTGGGAATCGAACCCACGACCTCCGGCTCAGCAGTCAGGGCCACTAACCACTAAACCAACAGGCCCGTCAACTCGGGAGGTACTCCCGTGCCTCGGAAAGCAATATATTTATAGCGTTATTCCTGCGCTTGATCTCCCTCCGAGCGTGTCGGATTGCCGTCCCATCGGACTATAAGAGTGAGGGAACAGAGAGTGCAACTGTAGCTGCGCACAAACGCCTGCACTTTAATATCTCACGCGCAGATGTCTAATCTCCGCTCGAAAACGGTCAGGAGAACTATACATCCTTACTAAAATAAATCTAAAATCCTTATATCCTTATAATATTATAAAAGCGAAAGTGAGTTTGTTTGTTACCTCTTCACGCTTTAATGGCTAAACCGATTTTGATGAATTTTGGTACAGAGATAGTTGGGAACCAGGAGACGGACATAGGCTATTATATTTTTAAAAAGAGTGGGATATGAGGGAGAAAGAGCGCTACCGAATTTAACGCGAGCGAAGCCGCGGGCAAAAGCTAGTAAATTATAAAAGCGAAAGTGAGTTTGTTTGTTTGTTACGTCTTCACGCCTAAATGGCTGAACCGATTTTGATGAATTTTGGTACAGAGATAGTGACCCTGGAGACGGACATAGGCTATTTTTTAAAAAAAGAGTAAAAAATAGGGAGAAAGAAGGAAAAAAAGGGAAAAATTAGCATTGCTATTACAATAAAAAAGGCGCTAGGGCAAAAACTACAGTTAGCAGGTACCTCAGGAAAGGGGAACTGCGTTATCCCGAATTCAACGCGGGCGAAGCCGCGGATGAAAGCTAGTGTGTATATATATGTATGTAGTACTTACCGGCTAAAGTCATGCATAGACAGATCGTTGATGTAAAGCCCAGTAGACACTAAAGCAGCTAGATCTGGCATCACTGGAGTACCCAGGTACATCATCATTCTCCAATTGTCCATGTAGATCATTTGCCCTGGATGAAGTTAAACAATTTAGTGGGTAACTTGATAGGGGGAGATGTCGTTGTAGAGAGACTTTCGAACTACTTACAAAGGATAAAACTATCTAACATTGGAAATAGTGTATGTAGGGTTGCCAACCATACTTTATAACAACGTATCTTACTTTATTTTTGGTAATAATACTTTATACTTTTGCATACAAATAAAATGTGTGGAAATACTGTGAAATACTGTAAGGTTGAAAACCTTTGCAGCTTTGTTGTGATGCTTTCACTGAAAGAGTTTTTTTCACTAATGAATCTAAAAAGAGGCGAGAAGAGAGAAATAAAGCGTCAATGAATTTAATTTAAAACGATTTGTTTATTTATTCAATTTTTTATTGTCGAACAAGCTTTGAACCATTTAAATATAACAAAAAATAGTTAGCATGTGCAAAAAGCACACAAAAGTATGTTTTTCAAACATAAAAATTTAAAAAAACTTTTTTTCTTTCAAATATTCGTTTTTTTTCCTGTCTAAACCATTTTATACGTTTTTTTTTATCAAAAAAAGTTGGCAACCCGAAATGTACGTGATTGAAAATAGAAGACATTTAGAAGAGATACGACGAAACTAACAGAGATGGAAAACACATTGTAGCTAAATAACCTATCAACATAAATGTTATAACAATGTAAGTAACAACAGAAATCTACGGCCAAGAGCGACTCAGATTCCCACCCAAAAAAAAAAGAAAAAAAAAAGACCCGCGCACCGAGGATTCCGTACAAAATTGCGACATAAACAGCCATTTCTTTTGACTGCGTGGGCTTCGATGGTTGATTGCACAAAGGGACCACAGAATTTAGTATATGGTTTTAATTTTAACTTGATACGTCCACGCATTCCCGAGATAAAGAATTTTAACAGACAGACAGACAATAAAGAGATCCTATAAGGGTTCCGTGTTTTCCTTTTTATTAATAAGTGTGGAACCCTAAAAATTATATACACAAGTACTTCAAAGTTCATAATCAGATCTTGTTAATTATCTTACTTATAATTCAGTGCGAAAAGTTGTACGATGTGAATTTGCAAAACCCATTTCAAGAATTCGACATTACAAATATTTGTCGTATAGATTGAGATCTAAAATACATTACGACATTTACATAACGAAAGTAACCCAAGTGTTGATCAAATAAACTTATAAAGTGGTATAGAAGTGCTTTCTAAACATCGAAATATATTTAGTTATAGAAAGAAGGGTTATACAGTGTGTTTGGTTTGGTTGAAGATACCAAATAATTTTGGTGCACCAATCATTTAGAAAGATAGTCTTGTATATAGGTTTATATTTACAGTATTGATTGCTTTGAAACGAATCGTGCCATATTTAATATTTCTACACTATGACTGATAACGAGGGATATATTCTGAGGGAGTGCACTACTTACTCATAAATTCAAGGTGTAACGTCAACCAAGAAATCGTTAACCAAGGATTCTTTCTGTACTTCAAACTGCTGGACTTTTTTGTTGGTGTGAGAATACATTTTGATTTCAAAATCAAAAGTGATTTATTCAAATTAGGCTGATAATCAGCACTTTTTGAACGTCACATTACAAAAGACAGTCCCACAAAAACGCCCTGCCCTTCGCCACTTCCTAGTGTGTTAGCTGGGAAGAAGAAGTGGCGGAACAAACTCCTTTTCACATTTGAGTGAGGAAACTTTGTCATTGCGGCCGAGGCGGTTTTAACGCCCGAGCCGCTAGGCAAAGGTGTTATAGAGCCGAAAACAGCCATGACAAATTCTCACGTGAATCAAACGACGCTTTTCAATACACTTGCGGAGAAATTGAAAACACAAAATACTTTTGTTATTAATCAATATGAACCTATGATTAAATTTGTTTTTTCCCCGTGCTTTTTCTTTTCAGAATGAAGGAGAAACAAAGGTATGACAGCGCCACACAGCCTTATTGTAAAAATATGATATTCAAATATTTTTGAATTTAGAACGTCTCAAATAAATATCAATTTGTTGTTATTAGCAAATTATTTTGTAAATGATCATGTTTATTTGTGATAATAGTCTATTGATAAACACAATTTTTATTTATAAGAAAGGCATTCCAAAAATGTGTATTGAGAAATAAGTTTCATAGTGAATCTCCTTAGAACGCACTTGAAAGATTGCGCAATGTTTGCTATAACATTAAAAAAGAAAATTTCGTAAAAAGTCTTTGACCTCCAACATTTTTGTAACTAGAGAACTAATAACTACAATACCCTCTGCCAGTCGGGTAAAACATGATGGCAATGTCAAGGAGAACACGTGCCTTTTGGCTCCGTTTGGGACTTTTTACACCTTTTATAAATGGTAAGTAGTACTTCGCTAGTCGGGACCAGCTCTAAAATATAAAAAAAGCCGGCCAAGTGTGAGACGGACTCGTACACCGCGGGTTTCGTAAAAACTTGCGACATAAACGGCCTTGACTGTATAGACTTAGAGAGTTGATGTATTGAAAAAAATTACACCACAGACTACCTACAGTACTGTCTCTTCTCCTTTAAATCCATCCAAAGGTTGTCTTGAAAAGATCGCTTTTAGCGATAAGACCTCCCATTGTGTCACCCTATCGATAAGTTGTTTACTGTTATTCTTGTAATTTATATGGTGTACATAATAAAGAATATTATATCTATCTATTTAACTATCTATTTTTTTACAGTTTCCAAGGGACTACAGACTTGAGTATATGGTTTTAATGTCAACTCGATACCTCCCGAGATAAAGAGTCTTGAAGGACAGACAGACAGACAACAAAGTGATCCCATAAGGGTTCCGCTTTCTCCTTTAGAGATACGGAACCATGAAAAAATGCCAGCTGTTCCCTACATCTTATCGAGTTATGCGAATATTCTCGTAAATGTTTGGCGCAAAGTTTTCCCAATTTCAAAGCTGTTCCCGTAATAGAATTTAGGTTATTGCATGAATCCTCGTAAGAATGACCCTCGTTTATCGTCACAGTGTATGGTCTAGTGCCCAGGCTACGTTGTTTACATCTATTTTGTGCTTATCTCCTCTACCTTTAAGATGTAAATTAATAAAGTCAGGCAAGGGTCTTCCGTCATACGCAAACCGCTTCTTTATTTGCTGGCCTGTAAAATTTTACGATTCTTAACATCATTAAACTTTTATGGAAAAAAAATTGAATAGCTGCTTAATTATCTTTAGGTCTTGTTACGTATCTAGGTATGTTTAGAAATTTAAGATAAGTTTACGATTATTCTATTCTGATTGTTCCTGAATGAAGAATATTAAGGATTTCTGTTCAGCAATCACCGATCTTATTATCCTTACTAATATTATAAAAGCGAAAGTGAGTTTGTTTGTTACCTCTTGACGCTTTAATGGCTACACCGATTTTGATGAATTTTGGTACAGAGATAGTTGGGAACCAGCAGACGGACATGGGCTAATTTTTATTTTAAAAAACTGGGATGTGAGGGAGAAAGAGGGAAGAAAAGGGAAAACTTAGCGTTGCTATTACAAATCAATAAGGCGCAAGGGGAACTGTGTTACCTCGAATTTAACGCGAGCGAAGCCGCGGGCAAAAGCTAGTTATTTATATGTCTATAAAATATGTATCACTAGCCGTGCCCAGCGGTTTCACCCGCTGCTCAGGTTCCCTGGTCACTTAGGGGTATGAAAAATAGATATTGGCCGATTCTCAGACCTGCCGGGTATGCACACAAAATTTCATAAAAATCGGTCCAGCCGTCTCGGAAGAGTTTGGTAACAAACACCGCGAGTACCACGACACGAGAATTTTTAAATAATACATCATACCTTCTCGTAAGTATAATAATAATCCAATCTATGAGTCCAATTTCTATTTTTTTTTCAGGTTAAACAGTCTTTATGCTGCAAATGGGCCTCTGAATTCACTTTACATGCTGTAAAAATATCTCTCAGGCATGCTGGTTCTTCACTATGTTTTCATTTACCAAAGCAAGTGATAATAATACAATACCGACACATTCATCCGAAAAATCTAGAAACCTAAAACTTGGTAGTCCGATAGCCACACTGCTTATTGAAATACCTCCCACAGATCCTCAAGTTCCAGAACTAAAGCTGTTGTTAGTCGTTAGTAGATCAAGTTGTTCAATATATGATTTGTTACTTTTGCATATTTTATAATTGAGTTTCTATTTAGTTATAAGTGGCGTCCTCACTCTACGTGGGACTAGAAATTGCGGTTTTGATCAAAAGCGCGAGAAAACTCCAACTTTATAATTTCCCAGCTGACGAATGAAATTGTGGACTAGGTTTGACCGTATAAAAAGATACCTACAATTCTAAAGTTCGTATTTAATATGAATATAAAGTTATATTGCAATGTATAGTTAAGTTTACTATTATAAACGCGAAAGTTTGTGAGGGCTGAACGGATCTATGTGAAATTTGGCACCAAGTTAGTTTATAATCTGTAATAGCAGATGTAGCACTCTTTATTTGGTAAAAGCATATCAAAATTTCCTTGAGTACTAAGTCGTGGGCATGAGCTGATATAAAATTAATTGAGAACAGTTTTCAAGAAGGCTTATTTACAAATCTGTATTAAAACAGCTAGATACAGTGTCATCAACCCAACCAGCCCCACTCTACAATGGAATAGATACATGAAAAATAAATTTCCCAAAAAAAAAACTTTCCAATACCTAGCACGGGGTTGCGGGTTGTTCGAAATAGATAGGTACTGTAACACAAAGAAGCAACATGGAATATTCAAAAGAAGGAACATGGATGGGTTTTAGTCAGTACAAGTCTGACAATCCCTTCAGCTCCACAAAGAGCGGGGAAGTTATTTTGATGATTTCCTATTCGAAAAAGAAAAATCACCTCGTAGTAGTAGTTACCTAGCTAGAGACCTGTTTGCAGATTACTGCAATAACTACTAACTAACTTAGATGCTTGCTGAACAAAGAATTCAACTGAAATTGAATATTATTTCACTGAGAATAAAGTTGCAAGTTTCTCTGGCAAAAAACTTGAGTTGGCATAAAATTAAGTTGTCACTAGAGATACCAGCGTAGTTCTAGACTCAAGAGGGACTTATTTTGACTAGCTGTAGATGAATGACATCTACTTTCGTTTGTTTTACAAGTTGGTGTTCTCTTGTCTCTGAGTCTTTACAATATGAATAAAATAATTTACAAGGGTCGTGAACCTGAGTTTGTCATTGGCTGTTTTTTTTTCTTTAAATACTAGTGTAAGTAGTGTACCAATTAAGACTTTTAGAAAACAATTCTCGGTTTTTAAAAGAAATTCTGTCACATACCTACTCTAAGAAGGTTGAAATTTAATGCTTGCTGCATGGAGAAATAATTCGATTTATAAAATGTTAGTGACATTTCATCTTACGACAGTAGAGCAATTTTATTGCATTTTTTTTTTCAAGGTGATGGCTGATATGTGACCAACCAATTAAAAAAAGATATTTCTCAAAAATATTGTTAAAACAACGTGTATTTGGCGCTGAACAGAACTGACGGTTTATTTTAAAAGTTTTCTACCAAGCCATCAAAGAGGGCAGCACCTGTACACACGACGACACATCAACCTATACAAAACCAGTTTATGCGGATCTCTCATTGTACTTGAAATCTATGTTGTACGATCCGTTGTTGCGAGAGCAGCATAAACTGGTTTTGTATAGGTTGATGTGTCGTCGTGTGTACAAGAAACCGGCCACCTTGGTTTCCGAACAAACTTGCGACATAAACGACTCTGTCTTTTGACTGCGTATACTTAAAGGGGCTGATTATTTTACACAGCACAAAGGCACTACAGACTTGAGTACATGGTTTTAATTTTAACTCGATACCTCCACGCGTGCCGAGATAAATGGTCTTGATAGTCAGAGAGACGGACTACTAAGTGATCCAATAAAGGTTCCGTTTTTATTCCTTTTGAGATACGGGACCCTAAAAATAGATAACTTTTAGAAATTCTCTATGGATAGTACTTCCTAACAATTCTAACATTTGCTCTACAAGATAATAATAATAAATATCTTGGGACAACTCACACACGGCTATCTGATCCCAAGCTAAGCAGATCTTGTGTTATGGTAACCAGACAACTGATATACATACTTATATAATTTATAAATACATACATATTATAGATAAATCACACCCAGACACAGAACAAACAATCATGCTCATCACACAAAGTTTGTCCTGGGTGGGAATCGAACCCACGACCTCCGGCTCAGCAGTCTAACTAACCACTAGACCAACAGGCCCGTCGAAGATCTCAGTCAATCGAATTAAATTCAATTAAGAAGCTTTGACATCGATTGATGTGGGTTCGAGTCCGGTTTGTTCAACTGTCAGATCGGAATCTTAGTGGTATTTTGATGAGTATAAGGGGAAGGGAAGAAATGGTTTTTAGGTCATGGGTTGTTATGTAGGTCAAGTTTTGAAGACGGGGGATCCCCTTTCGAATTTATTCTGTACGAATTATTTTCAGACTTTAAAATAAAGTCAAATTGTTATTGTTTTATTTGAAAACAAAATGAGTCAAGCAGTTTTAATAGTTTTCTTGTTTCTAATAAAATATGGCTGAACCATTTATTTTTAACTAGCTTTTGCCCGCGGCTTCGCTCGCGTTAAATTCGGGGTAACACAGTTCCTCTTGCGCCTTATTGATTTGTAATAGCAACGCTAAGTTTTCCCTTTTCTTCCCTCTTTCTCGCTTACATCCCACTTTTTTAAAATAAAAGTTAGCCTATGTCCGTCTCCTGGTTCCCAACTATCTCTGTACCAAAATTGATCAAAATCGGTGTAGCCATTAAAGCGTGAAGAGGTAACAAACAAACAAACAAACAAACAAACTCACTTTCGCTTTTATAATATTAGTAAGGATTTGTCACAAGTACTTACTGTATGTCTGTATCCATATAAAAAAAAAAATACTTTCTGATATCTATGATATTTATTGATATTTATCCTACCGCTCCCCAGCCCTTTGAACCTACCTTTTTATTTTCGAAATAATTCTGCTGGGGAGCCTTTTTATCTTGCTTGAATTGGTTTCTACACGAAGTAAATACTTATATGTACTTACACACGAAATTTAAATCTGTTGTTGGCAGTGTTTTTTTTTCTTTTTATATACCTACTACCTAAATAGTTTTGCGATTGGCTGCAATTCGCTTGATGTGAATCGACGATGTGGTGTAGGGTAGGGTTTTAGCATGTTTTCATATTAAATGGGCCTATTCTTGACCTCAATCTTGACCTTAGAGCAGAGAAGAGGTCGATGACGGGACGAGTTAACCCAAAAGAAGCTTGATAAGAGCTGGGCTGGGCTATATTAATTCAGCCACACAGATGCTGGCAGGGAATTCCACTCCATGGCTGTAGGCGCTTGGTTGTGCACATGGCACTTAAAACGGATATCAACCTTACCTCAATCTAGTTACCTAAGTTGATTAATTCAGAATGATTTTAAATATTGTAAAAGTATTAAAAATGTTTCAAATTGCAGCTCAGTCATAATTTTGATTATGTAAATCAAAATTATAGGTGTGGGTTCTAAAATGCAATACACACACACTTAAATTCGGCAAACTTCATATTCGAATTTTACATTCGAATTTTGAATAGGTATAGAATTATTTTGAAAAAGGAAAAATCTTTTGAGATGTAAAGAAAATGGACAATCATTTTCTAAAATAAATACCAAAAGTCGCTGAAAGCCCTAATAAATAGGTAAGTATAGTATAGCTCCCAACAATAAGATAGTGTAGTTTTACCTTTAAGCCTAAGATTTTTGTCAGTTGCAGCCTCAGTCTCATCAGACAGGCGCACCAGCTCGTTGCGTTTGTCAGGAGCCTTCTCGTGCATCACAGCCTCGACTGTGACCAGCTCAAAGATATTGTTTGTGCGATTCAGGATCTGTGGTAGGAAAGGACATCAGATAAGGAACTCTAATGCAGAAGTCTTTTGAAGTTCGATTAACATTGATAGAGGGGCGTTTTGATGTATTTTTCAGCCACCATCAGCATTGTTGTGTTTTGCATAGAATTCTATGGTTTAGTTAGATAGCTAGATATGGGTACAAGACAGCGCATTAGGCGTCGTCCTACTTGGTAGGGATCGTATGATGAAAATGGTCAATGAAAGAAAGCTTCAAGTAGGACATGCCGACACGCACGATGAGAAGGCATCGTGTCTTCGTACGACCGATTGCCAACTAGGCCTTATACATTCTACTTTTGTCTTTACTACTTATAGTTTTTTTTTAATTTATGTTAACAAAAAGAGGGTTTTTATTCGTACGAATATGCCAACCTTATAATTTATTAATATTATTATACTATAGGTAAGTTTTTGTAATCGTTGACAACATATTGTGATACTGTGTGAGTTGTGTGATGCGTATGATAATTATTGCTATGCAAAATCTCACAGGCGCTGTCGGCAATTATCTCACTTTCGGTTGCTTTAAATCTGTAAGTTAGTTTCAAAATAATTAATTAAAATATATTAAATATACTTACAGTTTGAAATTTGAAGGCTATGAGTGGTCGAACCAGGTCAAACCAGTTGGTTATTTTCTTGCCTACTAAATCTGGTAATATTACCATCAAAGAATTTCCGATACTCCTCACTACCATGTCCGATCTAGAACAAATAAAATATTTTGTAAATTACTTTAGTTTTCAAAGGATTTGGCTACATATCTTAAGTGCTGCTCTTCTGTAAAAACTCCTCATTTTCGAGCCAATTTATTGTCTATGTTTGTCTGAACATTATTTTTTGCATAGTAATTGAACTAACAGCCTCAGAAATAGTCGGATAACTAGACTATTTACTTCATGATTAATTAGAGAAATGCTTACCCAAATACGATACAAAAGGGGAATATTTCAAATAACACAGACGCACTGATTGGCAGATGTTTTTCTTCTCTAGTCATAGCTAAAGAAGCTAGTGTGAAGGCTCGATTGTCAAAAGTTAGTTGAAAAGTTACGTGCACTGTGTCGAATAGCAGTTCTTCCCGTAATAACTCTATTCGCATCTCTTTGTGATAAAAATGACGGGCTACCTGCAAGAAAACGGACATTATTGTTATCAGATTGAAGACAAAGTGAAGTTCCTTACAGAAGCGCCACCTAGTGGCACAACTAAGTAACTTACAAGTCGCAAAGTTGTTTCCATACGTTTAATAGATGGCGTTATGTACATTCAGTTAGGAATGTTGTCATATTCGTTTCAAAATTAATCGACATTACGTTATCATTATGCGCGTAATTACTCGGCACATATTCTTATACTTAAAAGGTTAAATACAATATTTTTTCATTGAATTTTGATGTTACATGAGAATTTGATCCACAATTTGAGCTTCTGATACATCAGGGGGCGTAGCTCAGATGGTAGAGCGCTCGCTTAGCATGCGAGAGGTACCGGGATCGATACCCGGCGCCTCCAATGAAAACTTTTTGCCCATTTCACAATCTTTTCTGTTTTGTGTATATTTTAAGAAAGAAATGGGCTTATTTTTCTCACAAAATATACCAAACCCTCGTCTAAATTTTGTTATAATTAGAGTTACAAAAGTGAATGTGGGTAAGATATGCCAGAAAAAAAAAACATTCTTGACTTGTAGGTAGATATTGGGATATAATATGGTGGAGAGTTTTTAGTTCATCATTTTATTAATACAATGTCACGTCATTGCTAAGCTATTCTACTGTATTTTTTTTTCTATTCTCTATTTAAAAAACCTGAATAATCGAATCGAACGTCATTTCAAACAAGCCTGTCTGTACTTGGGTTTGGTTAATGTTATAGAACCTTCATAGTACTCACCTCTCTAATTTGTCCCATAGCATAATAAACAAATCCTCTTCTTTTAGACCTGTAATGTAACGTCAATCCCTGCCTCGTTTCATTCTCACAAATAAAACTAGGCGCCCTCATTCTCGGGTAACTGAACTTCAAATACTCGTGAAGATTATCGAGTCCGTTGAGAAAGTCCCTCATGTGCCTGCCAAGGACTGATAGAACCCTGTCATAGCCATACTGCGAGACGAAGCCCACGAAGTATACCCCCATTTGGTCCATGAACTCACGTTCACTCATGCCTAATACCTGAAAACAAAAAGATTTAGTTAGGAAAGGCCATCATAAAAGAAGAGGGACGAGCTCGTGGCTAAATAACCAAGTTCCACTCGCTTTTTTTGCGGATGGGAAATCATAAAATAACTTCTCCCTTTCTGGGTGGAGCGGGGGGGAGAAGTGTCAGACTTTTAATGACTAAAACCCACCCATGTTCCTTTTTTGCCCTTTATGTTCCGGTGCCATTTGCTACAATTTCGTCGAAAACTATGTATAAGTTGATGACGATGTTTTAAGTTTTTTTTATGTAGGTATGGGTTGACCACTGAAAACCAGCTGTGCTGTGGGTTCACATAGCACAGTATGATGCTGAGTGGTCACGGCGTGCAAGCTATTTATTTATTTCTTCCGTATGTTTATATAAATATTTTTGATAAGTATCACAAATATGTAGGTATTCATAAATACATATCAACGGAAAAAAATGTATTTTTTTATTATTTTGTGTGCTCGTACTCCTACGAGTACTACCTACTAATTAAGTACTTAATTATTTTTCATTTTAAAAATACTTTTAATTTATTTCTTTCTATGGACTGTGTGTATCAATTTCAATAGGTATCTTTATTGTGGATCATAGGTTTGTAATACAGGTCTTAAATAATTAAATAGATCAGCTATGTCCCGCCCTTTGGGCATACAATAGTCGTGTAATAATATAGGTACGTAAATTATTAAAAAAAATATATTAATATTTCACAAAACAAAAAACTAAAAGATAAAACCAAACAAAAACGAATTAAGGTAGGTATAGGGTACAAACAGGCTACTGAACACATCATGACTGAGGGGAATTATTGGAGCAGCAATACAGCAGTATGTAAAGTCATCATCATAATTTTCGTGCCCTTGTGTCATTCTATTTGGGGTCGGCACAACATGTTTTCTTCTTCCATTCTCCCCGGTCAGACATCAAGACATCATCCACTTCTCCTTCATTATATTAAAAACTTTATAAGGGTGAACCTTTGAAAACATCGTGTTGTGTTAGATGTTTAGGTTGGTACCTACTTCATTCTGAGCTGTTCTGAAACGAGATGTTCTTAATAGTGACAAGTAAGTATTTAAAATTTAAACTAAATACCTAACAGTTTTGACAGAAATTAGTCAAATGTAGTTTTGATTGATTAACAGTTTTGACTCTAAAATAATAAATAATTGAATTGACTCTAAAATAAAGAAACGGGCATAACTGTCTGTGAAGGTAAACAAAAGTTTGCGCGCCTGAAAAAAACGATTAGCAAAACCGTATATGTAAGCATTCCGTTGCTATGCTCGGTTTTCCCTACAGGCTTTTTCGATAACTCAACAAAACACTATTAAAAGTTCACGGGGTCTAATGTGACCGCTTCTATTATAAAAGCGAAAGTGAGTTTGTTTGTTTGTTTGTTACCTCTTCACGCTTTAATGGCTACACCGATTTTGATGAATTTTGGTACAGAGATAGTTGGGAACCAGGAGACGGACATAGGCTAATTTAAAAAAAAAATAAATGGGATGTAAGGGAGAAAGAGGGAAGAAAAGGGCAAACTTAGCGTTGCTATTACAAATCAATAAGGCGCAAGGGGAACTGTGTTACCCCGAATTTAACGCGAGCGAAGCCGCGGGCAAAAGCTAGTAAATTAATATGAATTACGTTACCATTTGTGAAATGGTCGCAAAGTGACAATTCGCAATATTAACTGCGTCTGTGACCATTTTATTAATATTAACGTAATTTATATAATCATCCTATTTTAGAGGGCACTGCCATTTTAGACTCCCTGGTTTGGTTCCAATTAAGGTACTTAGATAGGAACTTTTCCGAATTTTTTCTGCTTTTATGATGGTTTCTTTTGTGTATAATTTTTATTTGATTGCTGCAAATACTGTACTTTTAATCTGTTACGGCTTATACAACAAATATCAACTATCTACCAAGTTAGTTACCCGTATTAAAATGAATCAAAATCAAAACAAACATAATACTCATATAAATTCCACCTCAACGTCGCTCGGTAGGTAACGCAGAACAGAAAAAACATATCTAGGTAATGTAATGTGATCAAGAAACTGGTAGCATAGTCACTTTGTATTTGGGAAAGTAGTCGGTGAACTTGATACATAATTTCGACTAGCTTCTCATCGGGGATGTAACTCAGTGGTAGAGTGTCTGCTTCGCATGCTGAAAGTCCTGGGTTCAAATCCCAGCATCTCCAAACGTTCTTTTTGTGTTTTGTTTTTTGTTGTTATATAACTGATTATGTTATTATGGTTTTATTAAATTTTATAGTTGTGGTATAAGTTATGGTTACGGTTAAAACGTTACCTTCATATATTCGATTTAGTGTAGTTGTGTAAAAAATTTGAGTTAAATAAATTAACATTGTACAAAACAAGTAAGCAAAAAGATTTTAAACAAGAAAAACGCAAAAAGATAATGTGGCCCATGAGGGGATCGAACCCGCGACCTTCGCGTTATTAGCACGACGCTCTAACCAACTGAGCTAATGGGCCGATGACACTGATGTCGAAATAGTGGAGTGGTATCTGTACATGACTAGTTCCTCTATATCCATATCGTTATTCATCGCTGTATTTTTTTACAAGACTTCTAAAACATTCTGATATTATTAATGAATTAGCTATGAACATTTTTTTTGTAATCAGAGTATTGTTATCCTTAGGGAATGTTGAATTGGACTGTCCTTACTGATTAGGCATATTCTAGTATATAGATTTTTTCGGTTGCAGCATCTTTTGTACATTTTTGTTTATGGACGATATGGCGATGTTTTGGATTGTATTGACATACAAATTAAATTTGGTTAAAACAAACTTATAAATTAACCAAAAAAATAGCGTCAAAAAATTGTCCTTAACGCTGTCAATTGGGAATTGTCCCAAGAGACTGGCCGTGTTGCCACGTTGCATGGCAATGACTGTGTTAATAAATGAATTGTTCTAAAGCTAATTTACATATGTAACACATAGTAGGTACATTCGTAGGTACATAATTTCCTTTGTATCGTTCGTCAAGGGAAATCTAAGAAGATCGTAGAGAGTTCATCTTTGACATCAACGTGGTTGTGACATACGGGATTTAAAGCAATTGTCTATAGGTACATTATGAATATATGTTTATGGAAAGGGCAAAATACTGTAATCCTTATTGAAACAAATTTATTATTGAATTTTCTTTTTGATTTTTGACTGTAGGTAACTAGTAATAGAGTCCTCAATTAGACAATTTATTTCTAAAAGTTGTTTGTCTTATATCTATAGACAACAAGACAACGATGAGACGATGAGGTGTACCTACATTTTATCGCCTGCCGCCTCTCCCATCGCCATCACAAGAAACAGATAGGTACCGCGGCCTCAGAACATAAAGGGCATAAGAAGGAACATGGGTGGGTTTTAGTCAGTAAAACAAAAGTCTGAAACTTGCGGAGCGGGGAGCCCACTCGGTCCAGGGCGGGGGAAGTTATTTGATGATTTCCAATCTGCAAAAAAAATTACAGTTAGAATTAAATTAGGTATAAACAGTCACAGTATCAACAGTCATACAGTCAGTCTTTCGACTTCGTCAACTTAATTAAGCCAAGTTAGGGTATTTTTATTTAGATTTTTACATACAATATCGCTCATTTAGGTGGCGTCTAAAGTTTTTTGATAACGAGCATTAGGCATTGATGTAGTGGCGCTTAAAGTTGGTGAAAAAGGGCAGCAGGCACTGAGTTAGGTGTTTTCTGGAGTTCCTGGATTTTGGTTATCCATACTTAAGGTGAAAATGAAAAACTATGAGATTCGATAAAAGGGATTAACTAATTTTTCTGATGTTGCATTTAGTTTTATTTTTGTTTTGACATTTGTTTCTACTTTTTAATTTTTAAATACTAATTCAAAATAAATAAGTATGCTAACTTAAAACAAATGCATACGTGTTATCAACGGAGCGACTTGGGCAAGCTCTGCTCACCCTCAAATCAACCTGTATCGTGCTACTTAGCGAGGAGCTCCTTAGTTCAAGGTCTCAAGCAAGTAATTGAAATACTAGAAGGAAATTCCCAGACAAGGTATTAAAATTCTCAGGCGTCACTTCGATCGAGTGATGAAATTAAAGTCTCGTCGGATTGATGTGCCGTCCAACTTTAATTTGGTAAAATGATCGGAAAGAATTAGGAAAAAAATTGTGAGCTTTTTTATTTGTGAAAGTTGATAAGTCTTTTGCGAATAAATCGTCATATTTCCTCTCGCAGGCCTGCTGGTAGAAATTTCTTTTGTAATAAGCTGTGCCTTCCTACTCTATGTTTTTTTATGTATTGTTTTTTATTTTTTATTCTGTGTGTACATAAATTATTAAATAAATAAATGTTTTAATAGGACTAATGTAGAATAGACAAGGCTGGGACATAACAACATGCTTTATGCTGCCGTCATAAACACCTCATCATCATCTGCTTAGCCGTTTCCTAACTATATTGGTATCAACTTCCAGTCTGACCGGATGCAGTTACATGGGACTTAAAAAGGAACCTGACGAAATCTTGGAGTACCTACTATTCTGTACACCTCTGCCTATTCTTTTGAGGATTACAGGCGTGATTTTATGTTACGGAAGTAGTAATAACTATAGTTCGTTTCGGATACGAGAGAAGGGTAAAGAATAAAGTACTTTCAGTAGCAGTTAATAAAACATTTCATGACATTAAAAACTGTAACATTACTTCATACCACAGAGATTTAAAGGATTCATAGAGCGGACATTAGAAATATTTTCATAATAATTTATTTTATATTTCATATTAATCCCGAACATTTTCGATATTGACACACGAATGCTACCTGATAAGCGGGTGTCTGACACTAGACAGAACAATTTGTTACCAAGTAGTAACAAGTATTTTTTTTTTGCGAATGGGAAATCATCAAATAACTTCCCCCGCTCTCTCTCTCTTTCTGTCTCACAGGGGAAGTGTCAGACTTGTACTCACCAAAACCCACCCATGTATGTTCCTTCTATTGCCCTTTAATTTCCGGGGCCGCGGTATCTATTTCGAACAACGTGCAACCCTAGCAGGGGTAACAAGTCCCATACTTGTTTACGATTTTCTTCGTATTGTCCCGTCTATCGTTCATTAATATTTAAATGTCTTTGCTTTATACACATTTTCAATGTATACCATGTGACGTTTTGTGCCCATTAAAGTAGCGTTCAACAATCGCGGTCACAAGCGGAATGTCTGAGCAGAAATAATGGCGCGCTCAGTGGCCAAGAGTGACATTTAATTGAAAATACATGTTCAACCTCTACATGAGGAATGTGGGCGAGAAATCCGGAAAATAAAACTATTTCAGGAATTGTAAGGGTAACTGCTACTTGGCTCATTGGTACTTATTTTTGGTCTATTTGGCTTTCTTTCAGAATGATTTACTAAGGGTTTATGGAATCTGTTGTTATTTGAAGATAATATTTAGTTTAAATTCGGCAGAATATCGTGTATTATTTTATTAACTTGTGAACTTTGGGTACTGGAGATAAAAAAGCAGTAGCTCCGTGTGAAATACTGGAATTTAGTTACACCTGGTTACACTTGAAGCCGACCCCAACATACACTCAAACATAAAGCATTTATTCCAATTACTCCATTACAAGCCCGTCTGAACGTCAAAAGAAAATGAAGCCACATTCCCCTGACACAAAGCATAATAACTTCTGAAAGTACTGAAGTTGAGGAGTAAGAAGCAAACATATGATAAATAACTTTTGCCTAAAATCATTTACATCGCATTTCTGAGAGACGTTTTGTCACTGACAAGAACGAACAATGGAATGAATGGAGTAAGTATTCTGAATTTACGGAACAAAGTTTTTCATAAAAAAAAATTGGGTCCGCGCATTAGCCTGTCGTTGACACTGGAACATAGTTAATTTAGTAAAAAACTTCTCCCTTAGTTTTTCCACAGTCCTAGTTGCCCTTTAAAACTTCCGTTAATGAGTGAGTGACTTCCGTGAGTGGCGCGCGGCGGCGCTACACAGGGGGAACTCCGCTGCCGCGGCAAATCGCCGCTCGGCGGACAGACCTCCGGTGCGATCTCATGGTGGCATACAGAGAGCGACTGTTGCAACCCCATGTAGGGCACGCCACAATAGTGGCGGTAAGTAATATGAGAGGCACTACGGCTCGCGGCGTCCTCATCTACCACCTGACACAGGTCGACTCCTGGCCACCGTGTGCGCGGGTCTGTGGTGAGCAATGGGTAGCTCACCGTCCATCCGTCTATCGACGACAGGCCTTGTCGACCTGCTCGACGAGGTGGGCACTGCTCGACGAGATGGGCAAGCTCTTTGAAAGAGTAATTGCAAACCGCCTCGTCGGGCACCTTGTGGGGACGGGGCCGGATCTTGCGGATCACCAGTATGGTTTCCGCAAGGGGCGCTCGACGGTGGATGCCATCATGCGCGTGAGAGCCCTCACGACGGGGGCTGCAGTGTCCAGGGGTGGGGTTGTCGTGGCGGTGTCTCTCGACATCGCCAACGCGTTTAACACCATGCCTTGGAGCTGCATCAGGGAGGCACTCCAATACCACCGGATGCCGACCTATCTTCGTCGTGTGGTCGGGGCATATCTGATGGACAGGGCCGTCATATACCCCGGTCGCTCTGGAGAGTGGAACCGGCGAGAGATGTCGTGCGGTGTCCCACAGGGATCGGTCTTGGGGCCGCTCCTGTGGGACATCGGTTACGACTGGGTGCTGCGCGCCGACCTCCCCAGCGGCGTCAGTGTAGTTTGCTACGCTGACGAAACACTCGTCCTGGCTCAGGGGGGGTCGCACCAGGCGGCAGCCGACAATATGACACGCGGGGTTGCGATAGTCGCAGAGAGGATCCGGCTACTGGGTCTCGAGGTGGCCTTGCACAAATCCGAGGCCATGGTTTTTCATGGCCGCGGAAACACGCCACCGTCGGGATCCCAGTTGACGGTAGGAGGGGTTCGCATCGGCGTCGGGTCGACGATGAAGTACCTGGGAATCGTCCTCGACAGCCGGTGGAACTTCGTCGAACACTTCCGACGTTTGGCTCCCAAGCTCGAGCGGACGGGGGCTGCTTTCAAGCGGCTCCTGCCCAATCTGAAGGGGCCAAACGCCTCCTGTCGTAGGCTCTATGCCGGAGTCGTGCGGTCCATGGCCCTTTACGGGGCCCCGGTATGGGCGCGTTCTTTAGGGCGGCGCGCCGCCCACTACCTGAACGCGCTCCAAAAGGTGGTGGCCATACGGCTCATCCGGGGCTACCGCACGATCTCCGGCGAGGCAGCAAGCCTCCTTGCCGGACTGCCACCGTGGGATCTGGAGGCGATAGTCCTCGCGCGCCTGTTTGAGTGGCGCGCGGAGGCACTACACCGGGGGGAAAACCCGCTGCTGCGGCAAGTTGCCGCTCGGCGGGCGGACCTCCGGTGCGATCTCATGGTGGCATGGAGAGAGCGACTGTCGCAACCCCGTGCAGGGCACGCCACAATAGTGGCGGTAAGTCCCCTCTTTGAGGAGTGGCTGGAGAGGCGTCATCACCTACCGCCTGACGCAGGTCCTCACCGGACACGGAAGTTTCGGGAGGTTCCTGCATATCATCGGGCGGGAGGAAGCGCCCGGGTGTCACCATTGTGACGATCGCCCTGAGGACACGGTGGAGCACACAGTGGCGATCTGCCCAGCGTGGGCAGAGCACCGCCGTGCCCTCGTAGAGGCGATCGGCGGCGGCGATCTCTCGCGTCCGGCCCTGGTTCAGGCCATGGTCCGGAGCGAGAGGGAATGGGAAGTGGTCACCACCTTCTGCGAAGCAGTAATGCTAGCAAAGGAGGTGGCCGGGCGTTTGAGGGAGAGAACATCTGCCCAACCCAGCCGCCGCGGGAGACGCCCAGGGCGCCGGGCGCCGCGAGACGACTTCCGGCCACCGTAGATGCGGGCCTGTGGGCGGTGAGCAATGGGTAGCTCACCGTCCGTCCGTCGATTGACGACAGGCCGTGTCGACGGCGCGTTCGTGTTTCACGCGCGCCTCAAAGAGAGTCAGCAAAGCAGAGGGGCTTGCCAGAGCCTCCGCCTACCGGGGTTGCGGGTTGTTCGAAAGAGATACCTCGGCCTCGGAACGTAAAGGGCAATAGAAGGAGCATGGGTGGGTTTTAGTCAGTACAAGTCTGACATGCCCCCCCGCTCCGCCCAGAGCGGGGGAAGTCATTGGATGATTTCCCACCCGAAAAAAAAAAAAGGCCTTGTCGACGGCCCGTTCGTTTTTCCACGCGCGCTTCAAAGAGATGTCAGCTAAGCAGAGGGGCCTGCCAGGGCCACTGCCTGCTGGGGTTACGGGTTGTTCGAAAGAGATACCGCAACCCCAAAAAACAAAGGGCAAAAGAAGGAATATGGATAGGTTTTAGTCAGTAAAAGCCTGACGCTCAGCGCAGTGCGGGGTAAGTTATTTGATAATTTCAGATTTTAAAAAAAAACCTCTTCGGTCGCTACTTTAATTAGGTCATATTAACTACTAATATCTTCTCCTGTTACTAAATTGTGACGAAATAGATCAAAGAAGCGAATATTTAAAAATAGACCAGCGAAATACAAAAATATTAATAAATTCGTCAACACCGTACGAAATGCTATAAAGGATTATTTTTAGTTTTTCAAATGATTTAGTGATTCCTAAGATTTTTAGAGATTGACTCAACTGGTGGTGCGGCCATATTGGAATTCTGACGTGTTCGGAAAATGCGATCAAGGTCGTGAAATCATTGACACTTACATTGACATTGTAATTTGTATTTACCACACAAAATTAAAATATTTTCGTTAAATGCGACAAAAATAGAAATTGGGCTATGTCTACATTAAAAGGTGTCCTTATCTCGACCCTGTCTAAATTATTCATGGAGGTATTACACATAGCGCTTGTTATGTCAGGATAATGCCCACGTCGAGCTACACTGTGTCGGTGTTTTTAGGATGTGCCACTCTTGAATATATTGAAACAAAGCGAAATAAGATAAAAAATAAATTGAAAGAAGATTGACCGAAGAAAACCGCGCTAAGAGATGAGTGAAAGGCCTTTGCAGAGATAGAGAATATAGGCCTTTTTATTTTACTACTAGCTTTTGCCCGCGGCTTCGCTCGCGTTAAATTTGGGGTAACACAGTTCCCCTTTCCTGATTTGCAGGTACCTGCTACCTGTAGTTTTTGCCCTAGCACCTTATTTATTGTAATAGCAATGCTAAGTTTTCCCTTTTCTTCCCTCTTTCTCCCTCATTTTTCACTCTTTTTTTTCATTTAGGCGTGAAAAGGTAACAAACAAACTCACTTTCGCTATTATAATATTAGTAAGGATGGTAAAAAAGAGAAGAAGGCTATCAGAAGAAATGATGTGGATTCAATGTGTTTTAGTGCTGCTAAAGCAAAATGACACAAAATTACAAAACGTTTCACTTGTAACATCTACATCCAATTGGTTTTTGCTAGTAGATTACGATTTGTTCGCGTGGTCTCGTATTTAGTTAGTATCCACAAGTGTCCAGTGTCCTTTTGTCAAGATAGATTTAAGATAGATCCTATATAAACTATCCAGAAAATTGCCTTATTCATTCATGCTTATTTCGTCATGATAATCTACACCGCGTTTCGGCTTTCTAGTCGCCTTTGTAATGAATCTTGCAGTGGTGTGGCAGCTTCTCCAAACAAAAATAAATAAATTACCTCCTGTGCCTTCTTCGCGAGCCGTGTGATGAGGTTCTCCGGGTAAACCTGATGGACTGAGAAGGAGGGCTGCTCGACGCCCGCCTGTCTTCGAATGTCTTCCCATCGCTCCTCGCCGTATGTCTGGCGGATGTATTCCGCCATGTTCTCGAGAAGGAGCCCGTACATCCTGGAGCCTGGAATCAAACACAAGTATTTGTTTTTATTGTTGTTGTTGTATTAAAAAAAGTGAAGGTTTCACGATGTATGGATGTTTGTTACTCTTTTGAATGCAATTTGGCATACACATATTTTATAATCTGTATTAACATAAATAGGATTTTTGATTCCGGTAAAACGATCCGATCGAGTAGTTGTTCATAAGCTGTTTAAGTAGTATTGAGAAACGCGTTTACAAACCGCTGTGGGTTTATGTGATGGATAACATCAAACTCTCTCTCATAGGAAGCATACCAGAGACCTTTCAGTGAGGAGACAATATAATTATGACAAAACTATCTAACATCCGCCATATCACATCTCAGCTCCAGTTGAAAACCAGCGTCGGGCATTAGCTGCTGGGCATTTTGCTGAACTGGACCTATTCGGCGCAGCCGTGAGACACAATATTAATTTTGTTTTTTTTTTATTTCTTTTTTTGTCATTGTTAGTTTTTTTTTTTGTAAGTAGTGTTGACATTTAAGTTTTTAATGTTGTGTGTACCTACTAGTGACAAATATCAAATAAACGTGTTTCCTTTCTTTCCTTTTCTCTTTCAAACTGTAACAGCAAGCACATGATACTAAACTCCATAAGAGACTTTTGACGATCATTTGAAGAAAACTGTTTCATACTAAATTTTTAATGCCTGCACGAAAGCTGGTCGCGTCAATTCCTATACAAAGTTCCATTTTTAGTGTTCCGAACCTCGAAAGTGACCTTTATTGGTTTCCTTTGTTGTTCGTCTGTCTGTCAATACCCTTTATCTCGGGAACGCGAAGGTATCGAGTCGAAATTAAAACCATATACTCAACTCTGGTCCATTTGTGTTGTGAAAAATTGAACCCTATAAGTCTACGGAGTCAAAAGAAATGGCTGTTTATGTCGCAAGCTTATACGGAACCCTCGGTACGTGAGTCTGACTCGCTCTTGGTCAGTTTTTATTTTTCGTATTTTTTTTTTACACACACACAATTTCACAGAAATAGTATAGAAAATCTCTAGAGAAATATTACAGTCCGCAGTTGACTTTCAAATCAAAATATAATAAGAAAAGTAATTTAACTGTAACTAGGGCAATGTTGATGAAGGCCCCAAGATTTGCGAAGACAATCGCCTAAAATCTTAGTTATTTATGACTTGACATTTACTTCAGCATTTTTCACGTTAAAATTGCTTTATTTCCAGTTCTTGTCCAGGATATTAAAGATATCGTTTAGATAAAAAGTTAAATTCCGTCTAGACGGGATACTTAGCTACATTTATGGTATACATTAAGGTTTTGTGACCTTTTTACAAATTTTTGGGTTGGATTACAAATACACGACACGGTTGGCGCTGTGGCTGAGCGATCGACTGCTGCGCTGTGTGTCGCGGGTTCAATCCCCACACGGAACAAAAATTTGTATGGCCTACAGATAGTTGTTCCGGGTCTGGCTGTTTGTGTATGTGAGTTTAAATGTTTGTAAACGCACCCACGATACAGGAGAAATCCTGGTGTGGGGTATTGTTATAAAAAAAATTGAAATCTTAGTATGTTACTGCTTTCGTTATGTGTGTTGATGTTGCAATAGGCTCGCCCGCTTTTGCATAACTGGCGAAAAATTGGTGTATTGCAGACCCGACGACAGCAGTGACAAATTCCCACGTGAATCAAATGATCTTTTTCAGTACACTTAGGGAGAAATTAAATATCAGAACAAAAAGTATTTCTTGTCATTAATCACTATGTAACTGTCTCTTCCCTTTCTCAGGCTGAAGGTGAAGCAAAGTTTTGAAGCCGCTGAACAGCCTTATGTAAAAAAAAACAATTTTTGATTTTAGAACTCAAATTCAATTTACATAAGCAACTTATTTTTATAAATTATAATATTTATTTATAAAATAAAAAAAAACAAGTATTTTGTTAAAAACAATTAAAATGTTCATGAATAATAATTATGAAGTACATAAAAATAACGCTGACTTATGGACTTGAACAGTTGATTATTGTTATCCGTGGCGAAATCAAAAAAAAAAAATAATGCCATTGTTGCGATAAATAAGAAAAAAAGTATGCGTATGAAATACATTGCATGTTGAACCTAATCGTAGTGCAATAAGAGCTAGTTTTCGAGAAAGTGAAATTTGGAAAATGCGGATAACAACACGGTAAACAGCCAGTAACTGATTTAAATAAGAAACTGGCTTAATAATAAAAGAACTTCTAATGACGTTTACATATGAGTTTTTTATTCTATCTACTATCTTAATGAATGCACACCCATATTATTTTTTAACCAGAAAATGAAATATTTACAAAAATAATGAGGAGGTCGTATGACTTAAATGTTCGGCCCCTTTCGGGGCCAGTACCGAGGTTTGAATGTCGAGCCCCTGAAGGGGTCCATACCGAACTATACGGTTATATTCCATTCTTGAGTAGGAATACGTTTGACCATACCTAGCTATACCTAGGTACGAGTAGTTTCTTTTGAACCTATACTCTAAGCCAGATTGTGTTCAGCAGTGTTATGTGTCCGACAGAAAAGTCTATCAAATAAAAGTAACAGTAAAAATCACACAGTAACCTTTGTCCAGCATGGCCCATTGTGTACAACAGATATCACCAATTCCCATTAGTGTTATACACTTCTGGACTCATCTATTGGCCCACCTTGTATTTTCAGTTTCGTTTGGTCCTAGCTAAAATTTTATATTAGGTCGAGCAAAAAGTTTTTATGCAGTTTTTAACCTGGCACATTCACAATTTCATTCAATAGTCTTTTTTTGAATTTCGAACACAGAATTTAAAGAAACAAAAGACAATTTGGAGCCTGTTTGTTGATATCAAACAATCGAATACTAAGAAAATCAGGTTTTATTGGTTTACTTGGATTTAATTCTTGAAAAAGTGATTGATATCTTTGGTTTTGCAACAAACATTACTTATTCTTAACATTAAGGTGAGGTTCTATCAATAATCTATGGATACTTCACCTGAAATTGCCGCCCAAGCTGTGGCACTTATTCAGGCCGGACACAGCCAAAGAAACGTGAGTGCTCAACTTAATTTAAGTCGATCTGCGGTCCGAAATGTTTATCGGAGGTACCTAGAGACTGGCGGCTTTGTTCGTCGCCAAGGAAGGCCACGATCTCGGGTCACAACTGAAAGGCAGGATCGATTCATCGTGACGACCAGCTTGAGAAATCGTCACCTTACCTCCATTGAGATACAAAACCAACTTCGCGACTTCCACGGAGTATCTGTAAGCGCTCGAACTGTTCGGAGAAGGTTAAAAGAACGCGATATGGTACCACACAAGCCAGCTAATGGGCCCAAACTAACGCGAGCCCACCGAACAGCGCGCCTTCATTTCGCACGCAGTCATTTAAATTGGACACAGCAAGATTGGAGCCGTGTACTCTTTTCTGATGAGTCTAAAATTGTGTTACATGGCAATGATGGAAGGAAGAAGGTCTACCGACGTAAGGGAGAGCGTTTCGCACAATGCTGCTTTGAAGAGAGGGTTGCTTATGGCGGTGGCTCATGGACTGTCTGGGGCGGTATATCCGCGAGCGGCAAAACTCAACTTGAGGTTGTTACAGGACCACGGCTGCCAACATTAAATGCTGAAAGGTACATTCGTAAGTGCTTAGAACCTCACGTGATGCCATACGCGGACTATGTGGGCCCAAATTTCCTTTTTATGCATGATAATGCAAGAGCCCATGCGGCCGGCATCGTCAGGGAATATCTTCGAGATGTGAACATCACAGTTATGGACTGGCCAGCCAGAAGCCCAGACATGAACCCTATTGAGCACATGTGGGACGAGCTAAAAAGACGTGTTAGGGCTCGTCAGCCAGTTGCCCAGACGATGCAGGAGTTGAAAACTGCCATAGAAGAGGAATGGGAGATGATCCCTCAAAATTTCATAGAGCGGTTGATAAACTCTATGCCTAATCGTATGAGAGCTGTGGTAGATGCCCATGGAGGCAACACGCGTTATTAAATTAAACCTTTATTTGATAAAACATGTTTTTTATTCAAAAATCAATTGCCTTTAACAAGGCGCATATCCGACTTGTTAGGCGTAGCTCCATGTCGTATGGTATTCTGAATTCAAATTTAAAACAATACGATCGAAAAAGATGGTAAAATGTATCAGGTTTAAAACTGCATCAACAGTTTTTGTTCAATCTAGCAATCATATTTCGGTAGGGGCCATCGAAACCTAAACTCTAAGGTGGGCCAATAGATGTGTCCAGAAGTGTATATGTGCGCAGTTCCTATTTCAAATGTTTTCCGATTTCCGTAGCGACTGTAGCGCGAGCCATTTTAAAATCGTTGACCTGCATTGATTTTAAAAAGCAGAATAAGAAGATTGTTTCACTCTCTGCTCAGACTGTAAAAACTTCAGAAGTAATTAAATAAATAAAATTCATTTATTTCGGACAACGGAGATCCATATTTTGTTAGTATTACAAAACGGCTTATACTCTAGTGTTAGTAATTAAAGATAAAATAAAACATCAAAACAAAGGCTGACAAAGCAGGAACATTGTGTCCTACTTGATCAAACTCCGAACAAAATGCCTAATATTTGGAGTATAGCTCTCCGCCACAGCTCTCAGGATATAGCTGCGACTACTCCGTACTCTGCATAGCAGCGACGCAGTTTTTTTGCGCATTATAGCGTGAAAGCCATCGGTGTGGGTCTGGGCAAACATTTCCGAAGCGCTACAGAAACGGGGCAGCCGCAACAACATCCTGAAAGTATTATTATATTGAACGCGTAGGACATCCAGCGACCTTTTGGTGTAGTTGACCCATAGATTGCTCGTGTAAAAACTCTGACAGTACGCCTTAAAAAGAGTAATTTTTACAAAGTCGAAGCACCAAGCAAATCTACGGGCCAACATATTACCTCTGACCGCCAGTGCCCTACGCTCCCTCTCAATATCCATATCATCCTTAAGGTCGTCGGTGATGAAATGTCCAAGGTACTTGAATTTGGATACTCTATTTAAATGGAGGCCATTCACCTTGATAATATCCGGTATCGTATCTGGACATCTACCTGCGACCCTAAAGAGCATATTATATTTATTCTTAGTGACATTATAAATAAGTCCATGTGAGGCAGCATAACTCTCACAGACTTTCAGCATTTCCTTGATTGCCCCAGCAGTCGGGCCCAGCAGCACCATGTCGTTCGCGTAACTAATGTTGTTGACGCTTACTCCATTAATTCGACACCCAACACTCATGCTGCTGAGCTCCGTGATGAGACCATCAACATAGAGATTGAAAAGCCTAGGGGATGTCAAACCCTCTTGTCTCACACCGCATTCCAATCTGTATGCTGGAGAGAGAGAGAGTTAGACCACTTTATCTGGTTTTTTTGATTGGCATACCAGTACTGAAAGATTTTTAGTATTTCAGCAGGAGTACCCCTGTCCCTCAACTTGTCCCAAAGCACCTTATAGGAAACAATGAAGGAATTAGATGTTTAGGCAGCTTTTAAGTCACTAAGAAATGTGTTAAACAAATCCTTGTTTTAGAATAGAATATACTTTATTGTAAACTAAACTTTAAACAATTGTTTTACAATATTGCTTATTTAAACAGACTTCAAAAAAGGAGGAGTTTCTATATTCGACATTTTCTCTATTCGTTTCTATTATTCGTTCATTTTCTTTATTCGTTTCTATATTTCGTATTTTTTTAATGTCTTTTGTTCGATTACTCCGCCAACTGTGCACCGATTTTTATAATTCTTTTGTTTTTCGAAAGGGTATTCTTCTGAGGTGGTCCCATATAAATTTAATTTATATTGCTTGGGTAGTTTATAATTTATCGTCTATAATACATATTTTTCTTCTATGCCTATATGGATAATCTGTTAACCTTTTAGTAAAAATGAATACTAATTTATGAAATTGTGTGCTTGTCATTATACCACAACTAAAAATACGCAAAAAATAGGTACTAGCCAAAAGATTAAAAAAAAGAATATCAGTAATTATTGTTACACACACAAACGCAAACACACACACAGCTACAACTTTTTGTTCGTTGTAATAGTGAGCACATTTAGTTTAGGGACATCTGTATGCAACACAGCCCCCTTGAATAAGGCCAGAGCGACAGTAAACTCTTATGTAGATACTATCCCTAGTCGTTTCATTGTGTAAGTACAGTCAGAACACTCGTTTGTGTACACGCAGCAACTTTTAAAAATGTTTTTCTCCTACTGTGTTCATTAACGATTTCAAGTTTTTTTTTATTACGAAATAGATGTAAGGCCCTAGAATTACAATTACTCGTTTCGATTATGATATTTTCATTAATTTAGGAATTAATTCATAATTATCTATTTTTTTTAAATTAAAAACTTTGCCCCACACTATGAATTTCTCTTGTATCGTGGGAGCGTTTACAACCATTTAAACTTACATACACTAACACCCAGACTCGAAATAACTATCTGTAGGTCATACAAATATTTGTTCCGTGCGGGAATCGAACCCGCGACACGCAACGCAGCAGTCGATCGCTCAGCCACTGCGCCAACCGTGCCGTCAAATAGTTTTTTTATATAGTTACAGGTGATACCAAAACAGTCTGTTATCTATGGTACATACTGATTGCGCTTGTTGCAATTTTATTGTTGATCCTACAATGCTTTAGAAAGGATTTTTTTTTCTAATTTAATATCGATGTATATTTGCAACAAGCGCACGCCCAAAATAAAAGAACTGTTACAGCTTTTGAATATGAATAAATGGACACATATAACTGTGTTTATCTGTACACCATTAAAGTGCAACTTCTGTTGGTAGTGGCCACATTGTAGAGATTGCGTTTTATTAACACAACGGCTTTTGTCTATTCTATTTAACTTTCCGAATTATTCCGATCGACTTCTTGGCAAGAATCAAATTTTGTATCTATTTTAGTGAAAAATCTAGAAAAAGATAATGTTTACGTATGTTATGCTTCAAGTAGATACGTACCCACATAACCTACGTACCTACTTACTCGATTTTATTATTAAACACAATAATAAAAGCGAATATTATTATCTATAGTTTTAAAAACATTTTTCTCGTATTTTTCCCAGCAAACCCTTTTATTTGATACCCATAACATTGGAATACATAAAAAATATCTAGTCCACCATCTTTAGGAGCCATATTAGGTTAAGGATTTCTTTTTTCCCAGATCGAAATGTATGTCGACGTCGCAACCCTGAAATAGCAGTTAGGTACCTACGTTTTTTATTAAATAAACAAACTTTATTATTTTGTGTAACTTTCAAATACTTTTCCGATTCATAATTTCATAGAGATACACGTTCAGAATCGTAAATAAGTGTCACACATATAATTAGTTTTTATCGAGACAACTAATCTAAATAATATTTTGATTTTCACACAGCCTTTGGTCACTTATTAATCTTTAATCACTTAATTATGATGGTGATTTTTCTTAAATTTGTGGATTTCATGAGGTTTAAAAAGGTCAAAATTGGTAAAAACTCGCCTTAAGAACGCATTGTTCCCAACGAATGAGTACAAATTTTCTGTTAATCGAAATCCGGGTAGTGGGTCAAAAATATCTTAGATTTTTTACATAGTGATGAAAGAAGTCAATTTACGAAAAACATGAAGGTCAAAACTCTGAAACACGAGTCTATGGATCGGTAAGTTCCCTTTTATTCCATCCCCACGCAACATGGCGAAAGGGGAAAATAATAAAAAAATAGTGTGAAGTAGTTATTGGTCCTTTATTTACTGTGAGCTGTTTACTTGTTTGTTTTTGACTTTTCATAAACTTTCCGATCATAGGAATAGTTGGACGAAATGCGTAGAGAAATGTTTTTCCTCCAACAAATGTTAGACTCCTTGTGTTTCTCGAAGTTATTGTCTTGGGACGTGAAGAAAAATAGAAAACGTTATTTTGAGTTTTTCTCCTTCTCTATACAGATGAGTGATTTGATTAAAATAAAATCGTAGTTATAAAAAAGACACTCGTTCACGCTTTATTTTTGAAAAAGTCTCTTAAATGAAATCCTGAATAAAAACTAGTCCGCTATCTTCAGCTGACCGCCATATTGGATTTAGAATGACGTCACGCAGATAACCATGAATTTATTGTCGTCAAAATTAAACTTGTAGGCTAAATTTCAACTACTTAAGTCGGTTATTAGTTTGTCGGTAGGTCGTTGGGGTTAACTGTTTTAAAATTCAGTTATAGGATTTGACGACACAAAAAAAAACAAAGAAAGAAACCGATCTTTCTGAAGATAACGCGATGCTCATTTGTTATAATTTTGTAATAATTACATTCCCAAACGAGTAATTTTACAACGATGTTAACATGGTTTTAGTTAACTTCTAAAACGTTGTATCTAACTGCAAATTGAAAATGTTAGTTAGAATGTAGTGTTAGAGGCTCGAAAGTCTTCCAACCAGTCTTAGGAAGGAGTATCGTATATCATAACCCAGTTATTAACTGGATTATGTAGGTCAGATAGGTAGTAGCTCCATGTAAACTACTGGTTCAGCTGAACCCGGTAAGACTGGAAGTCGACCACAAACAGTTGTGAAAAGATTTAGTAATTGATTGAGTCTCAGATGAGAGCTAACTTCCTACATCAATACATACAGAACTCATTGCAAAGCCACCTCTTTCATTGAATACACTTTATGACACCGTATCACCATAAACCAAACGTCGTAAACACCACGCTGAGATAAAAACCTCATTTAATAACCTAAATGCCAAATGTATTAAATGTTATATGTTAATACCTACTTTATCTCTTGCAAATGATGTAGTTACTTTTTAACACAATGTTACGCTTGCTTTGCCTAAAAGGTTAGAGGAGTATCGTTTTGCCAGTTATGTTTAAACCCTACGTATTAGGGGTCTCGCGGTCGCAACCACGACTGCTGAGCACAGTGTCTTATTGGATTTTTTATTAGGAATTTCTCTGTACGACTCGGAGTTTGGAACTAAGTTAGTTTGATACCTCGGTTCACGTTCCTCGTTATGCTGTTGGTCCTGCGCCTGATCTCTTTCCGTTCATCAGACTCCTCCCTTCTTGGCGTAGCCATGTGTGAAGAACAAGGACAGTTAATACAGTCCATCCATCGATTATGTGGTCCTCCTCTACGCTTATATCCACATTCATACTCTAACTTTTCTATAGACATTTTCCTCATACCCCCTTTTTTTTTCGGTTGGGAAATCATCTAATGACTTCCCCCGCTCTAGGCGGAGCGGGGGGGGGGGGGGGGGGGGCATGTCAGACTTGTACTGACTAAAACCCACCCATGTTCCTTCTGTTGCCCTTTACGTTCCGGGGCCGCGGTATCTCTTTCGAACAACCCGTAACCCCGGCAGGCGGAGGCTCTGGCAAGCCCTCTGCTTTGCTGACATCTCTTTGAGGCGCGCGTGAAACACGAACGCGCCGTCGACACGGCCTGTCGTCAATCGACGGACGGACGGTGAGCACAGGCCCGCATCTACGGTGGCCGGGAGTCGTCTCGCGGCGCCCGGCGCGTCTCCCGCGGCGGATGGGTTGGGTAGATGGTCTCTCCCTGAAACGCCCGGCCACCTCCTTTGCTAACATTACTGCTTCGCAGAAGGAGGTGACCGCTGCCCATTCCCTCTCGCTCCGGACCATGGCCTGGATCAGGACCGGACGCGAGAGATCGCCGCCGCCGATCGCCTCTACGAGGGCACGGCGGTGCTCCGCCCAAGCTTGGCAGACCACCACAGTGTGCTCCACCGTGTCCTCCGGGCGATCGTCACAATGGTGACACCCGGGCGCTTCCTCCCGCTCCTCATACCCATATCACATGTCCATACCAAGCCAATCGATTACCACACAACTTTTCAGTCACCGACACTATTTTCAGACTTCCTCTTATGCTCCTCGTAGGTGTAACGTTCCTTACTTTATTTATTCGCTTAGTACCACAAATCCTCCTCAGTATTCTCATTTCAGCCACGTGCAAATGCCTTTCATTCATCCCAATACATACCTATCAACTAACTAACAAGGCAAGTTGAAATAAAACGCCGTGTCGACGGCACGTTCGTGTTTGCGCGTTCACGTGCGCCTCAAAGAGATGTCAGTGACGCAGAGGAGCCTACCAAGGTCACCACTTGCTGGGGTTGGGGGTTGTTCGAATCGAAAGAGTTACCGGGACTCCGGAACACAAAGGGCGAAAGAAAGAACATGGATGGCTTTTAGTCAATGAAAGTCTGACACTCTCTTCCAGTGCGCCCAGAGCTGGAGATTAGATGATTACCACCCGAAAAAATAATTAAAATACATCCTCATAAAATAAAGTGTTCTTTCCAAAAAATAGGGTGGCAGATATTTCACGGTTCACGCTTGACTTAAACAGGCAGGTTACTTATCAGGCAGGCCAACCGTTACCATGGAAGTGATCATCAATTTTCATTCCTGCGCCTTCCAATTTAAATGAATCAATTCGGTTCAAACAAAAATGACCGTTATGGTACAGTCTTTTTTTTTCAAATCAAAATCACGTTTTTATGTTCACTTTACTCAATATTTATGTTTCGATTACTATAACTTACATAAACACCGTTTACTCATTTGAAACACTATTCCGTATAACTCTTGTAAGTACAAAATCATAAAAACAAACCTTCCTTCAGATTTCCCTTCATTATCATCATCTGCTTAGCCTTATCTCAACCATGTCAACCCTTCAATCTTAATATCACTATTTCAAATGAAGCGTCTGCCTATCTGACCTCCATAACCCAGTAAGTGTTGGATAATAGGACTGGCACTGACCTGTTACGGCTGTCAAAGATCTACAATTGTCAGCCGTGACCAAAGACCTGTCATACACTTTTGTGGCACGGAGGAAACTCAGTATGTAAGGGTGGACACTCATCCACGGACCAGTCCAGGTAAGTGGCTTAACGCGAGCGGCTTTTATATATTTGACGATACGGTTGGAGCAGTGGCTGAGCGATCGACTGCTGCGCTGCGTATCGCGGGTTCGATTCCCGGGACAAATATTTGTATGACCTGCAGATAGTTGTTTCGGGTCTGGCAGTTTCTGTATGTGAGTTTAAATGTTTATAAACGCACACACGATACAGGAGAAATCCTAGTGTGGGGCAATGGTATTTAAATACATATATATATATAATATAATATATATATATATAATATATATATATTTAGTCACGAGTTCCCTTCAAACTTCCTTCCGTATATGTTAAAATTAATCACCAGTTTATAACCATCCCCACAGGAAATTTATTGCTAATTGGGAGCAGCTTTGCGAATAAGACTTTAATTAATTCGCCTTATCACTTGTTCCATTTTATGTTATTGTAATTAATGCTGACTTCGCTCGGTATCATTTTAAACCGCTCTACAGCATTGTTTTTTTTGCCAATCCTTACTAATATTATAAAAGCGAAAGTGAGTTTGTTTGTTTGTTACGTCTTCACGCCTAAATGACAAAACCTATTTTGATGAATTTTAGTACAGAGATACTTGAGACCCTGGAGACGGACATAGGCTACTTTTTGTGTCTTTCTAACCCCCTAAAATAGGGGGTGGTAAAATACATATTTAGATAGGTATTGCCACTTGCACCTTGACCATATAAACATTATTCTATTTGTTACCATAGATTAACATCTTGCAGGGCAAAGGCCTCCTCTAATTCCTTCCATAAGCTCTTGTCTCCCGCCACTTCGAACCAGCTCTCGCGGTAGGCAACTAGGTTGTCTCGTCACCGCTTTCTGGGCCGACCTCAGCAGCGCTACCCATCTCTTGGCTTTTTTTTGTGGATTGGAAATCATCAAATAACTCCCCCCGCTCTGGGCGGAGCGGGGGGAGTGTCAGACTTGTACTGACTAGACTAAAACCCACCCATGTTCCTTCTATTGCCCTTTACGTTCCGGGGCCGCGGTATCTCTTTCGAACAACCCGCAACAACCCATCTTTTGGCTTCCATTGTGTGGAGATTTAAAGAGTCTTTAAAAACTTTAAACATCAATATCTACATGTCTACTAAGAATGCACTACTAACTCTATCCTATCAGTCTGCTCAACAAGCTAGTTAGCAAGTTAAGGGCAAGATCACATTAGCATCAAATGAAATTGTCCCACAAAACGAGATCATCTGTAAACAGCACACGTCAGTGACTGCCCTAATTTGGAACGACTGACGTAAACTCGTGTCAGATAAATGAGGTATGAATATCCATTGATTGGCTATCAAAACGATATGGATTTGCCATTAGCTGTCATCAATCAAGTCTGGAGGTACTCTTGTGTGGCATGGTTTCATATCAGATTAAATAAGTCAATGGAATAAATATTTTGACTGCCATTCTTTATGTTATTTATTTTTATGTTCATTTTTAGGGTTCCGTACAACAAAATGAAAAAAACGGAACCCTTATTGGATCACTTTGTTGTCCGCCTGTCTGACTCTTGTCTCTCTGTCAGTCTGTACCCTTTATCTCAGGAACCCATGAAGGTATCGAGTTGAAATTAAAACCATATACTCAAATCTGTAGTCCCTTTGTGCTGTGAAAAATCAACCCTAAGTCTACGTAGTCAGAAGATATTGTCGTTTTTGTCGCAAGTTTGTGCGGAACCTTCGGTAACGAGTCTTTATTTATCGACCTCAGTTCAAATATGAATCAGACTGAAATATATATTTGCGAATCACATATAACATCACGCCTGTACTCATCTAGGGTTCAGCAGAAATGTAAACTGATGTATATTTCATCAGTTATGTTTGAGTCTCTTGTAATACGTTATACGAGGTATATGACAACTGTCATAAATCGGACACACACCACGATTTCAAAATTCCTGATGGAAAAGCCCTATAAAGCTTCACGTGGCCTGGGAATTGAACCCAAGACCTCATACACATTTCTGCGCTTGCTGTCACAAAAGAGTTCTTTATTTTTTACTAGCTGGCGCCCGCGGCTTCGCCCGCGTGTTATAAAAAAAATATCCTATGTGTTGTTCCAGACAATGTATATATATATATGTATGTATCTCTTTAAACCTATACCGACTACAAACCTCTGTCCCAAACATCAAGATCGGTTCGCCGTTTTGACGTGAAAGAGTAACAAACATCCATACATCCATCCATTCATCCTCAAAAACATTCGCTTTTATAATATTAAAGTAGGATATTCAGTTCTACGTACGGATTTACTACGCAGTAATTAAATTGAATGTTGAAACATTAATTACCTAAATTTTTCCGAGCATCAACCACAGTCTTGTATTCGTAACTCACTTTTGCAATAAAGCCATTTCACACCTTGCTAGGGTTGCGGGTTGTTTGAAAGGGATACCGCGGCCGCGGAAAATAAAGGACATTAGAACTAATTAGAAGGAACAAGGTGGGTTTTAGTCAGTACAAGACTAATGCTCCGCCCAGAGCTTGGGAAGTTATTTGATCATGTCCCATCCGCAAAAAAGCCATTTCACATGTTAAGTTGACAAAATTTTATATTTTAACTAGCTTTTGCCCGCGGTTTCGCTCGCGTTGAATTTGGGGTAACACAGTTCCACTTTCTTGATTTGCAGGTACCTGCTACCTGTAGTTTTTGCCCTTGCGCTTTATTTATTGTTACTTACTCTTCTCTTGCTCTTTATCTCTCATTTATCACTCTTTTTAAAAAAACAACCTGTAGACAGACATAGCCTATGTCTGTCTACAGGGTCCCAACTATCTCTGTACCAAAACTCATCAAAATCTGTTTAGTCATTTAGGCGTGAAGACGTAACTAACAAACTCACTTTACCGTTAGGTACCCTCGACCTCGCGCCTATGGGTGCGGGTGTCGAAGGTCTGTTGGTAATCAAACGAATTTCATTTTTGTTCCATTAGTTGTTGCCCTTGATTTCACCTGTGATTTTAAATCAAAAGTAGTCTCTAGGTCTCAGACTATCTAACAAACATCAACAAAAAACCTGTATACACTTAACAAAAATAATCGTCGCGACACCAGACTGTTCTAAGCGAAATAGAAAGACGAAACGAAAATAACTGGCTTGCTTTCTATGAGAGAGCGAGACAGACAGAGAAACACGCGCACGCCGCACGGCTTACAACTATAGAAAAAAGTGTCGTTACAACTTTTGGTCTTAATTTTTTCCGTCTAGTCCCCTTTCGCAACGCGCGATAAGGAACTTCGTTCCAAAAGGTACCTTATACCTTATGGTTTTATAGGTCAGTCTAATAAGTAAAGTTGAAATAATGCATATCTATGTACAACACTCCCAAATCATGAAACAAACGGCCAAAGTCACTGAGGACAAGACCACCGTTACCAACTGTCCTCCAAAGGCATTATGTCAGTACAATAGCTACTGTGTCTAATATTAGACACACAATACAACATTGCGACAATGCGCACGCGTCGTTACAGGCGCGCCAAAACTGTCGCGTCCCAATATGGCCGCCACAGCTCGTCATTTGGTCCGTTTTCCGTGTGTTAATGAGCCGTGGGCTATTATATAACAATTTGTTTGTATTGTGTACGTCTTTTGGGTGGTTTTAGTGCTTGTAGAGCTTGGGAATCTAGAATAAGAGAGGATTTGGTGTACTTGCTTAGGAGCACGTAGACCTTCGCTCTTGATGGTTATCCTTTGTCCTCGTTTAACGAATATACCTCATCACCATTATCTTGTCCTTCCATCTACTTGAGTCGACGCAAGACGTTTTTTTCTTCTATTCTCCCCAATGCAAAAGATGGATGAATGGATGGTTGTTATTCAATCATCCCAGAATGAAAGAATGAAACTAGATGAAATTTGGCATATGGATATATTATAGTCTGGACTAGCATATTAACAATAGCACTTTTTACCCCGATAGTATCAACACGTAATAGGGCAATAACCAAACTCCTAGTTTATCCATGATTCTTTAGTTTTCCTCTCTTGCTCCATCCAATTTATAAAGAAGCTTGTTAAAATGATTATCCAGTCAATAATCGATAGCGATATACTAGATAGGTGTAAAGAAAGGCAGTAATCAAGGCAGTGCAATTTATTAGATGGTAAGGTTTAATTTCACTTATTCGCTTCTTGTAAACGACAACACTACGTCCAAATTGCAGTCCGCCCACGCTACGCGATAAAAGGTCAGAATGATCAGCCAATTAATGACTAACAATTATTTAATATTATATATATATTTTTATCCCAATTACACTTCATACCATTAATCTGTCCCCAAACCTATCGACACAAATAAATAGGTGAATGTTATAAAAACAAACAAACAATCCACCACCTGATGTCCCACTTTTGCCGCCTGACCTTTTAATTGGTCCGTCCCAGACATTCCAACCTTACCTCTTGGCCACGAATTACGCGCTAAAGCAATACGCTTCTTGCGACATTCGACTGTAAAGAACACAAAGTGAAATATGGTTGAGAGTGTGCCGTGAGTAGGGTTACCATTTGAAAACTTTAAAAAGGGAGGCGTTTGACCATAGAGTCCTTTTCATTAGGAATTCGTTTTTTGATGTCGGAAAGTCTGGTCAAAAAATCCGAATCTTTTCGAACTAAAAAAGCCAAAACGGAATGCGTTTTGGTTTTTTACACATTCTGTCTCCATTTCCAATCCAACTTTCGGAGATCTGTCTGTAATATCTTCTTAAGTATTTTGTGTGTACATTATTTATAAATAAAAGACGGACGGATGGTAGCTAATACGAGTCGCTGCGACGGCAACCCGACATGCAGATTCTGATACGTGTGCGTGTCTCTGGACGCGTATCGCATCGTCCGAGGCTATGATCGAGACCTGGCTGATCGTGGCTAAAATTATCATAGTTATTGCAGTATCTCATTGTCAGGTCTCTATGGAGTATTTTTAGACCCTCGACCTCGCTTCACCCTGTTTATTATTCCGTCGCTTTCGCTATGTCTCAAAAAGGGAAGCGCACGTGACGATTTTGTGAAATAGTTTTTTTTTGTGGACTCGATTATAGAATAATGATTAAGTGGGATAGGATCTGATTGATAAATGGTTTTACTTTCGCTGGTGGTTCTATCTCTTTAAAGTTCTCTAGTCTCTCTCTATCCAATGAGCGACGTGGCTTTGCAATGAGTTATGTGTGGACTGATGCAGGAGTTAGTTACTATCTGAGATTCAATTACTAGATCTTCATCTGCTTAGAATTAATCCCAAATTTATTGGAGTCGACTTCCTATCTTACTGGAACCAGCTGAATGACAGTATTTTATATAGAGCAACAGCTGATCTGCCTTCATATTTTAAGGTCTCTCTAGGCGTACGTAAAATACGCTTTAGACGTGAGAAGCACCTGCCAGGGCCACTGCCTGCCGGCGTTGCAGGTTGTTCGAAAGAGGTACTGAAGACCCAGAACATAAAGGGCAAAAGCAGGAACATCGATGGGTTTTGATTCCCCATCCGAAAAAAAGACGTTGTTGAGATTCCAATCCAGTATAAAATAAAATATAAAACAATTTGGGGTCTCTCAAGGGACTATTATTGAGTCCGTAGTTACAGTTTGCTTTGATTGATAAATGTTAAAAGCTAATTAATAAGTTTAGATAAAGTTCAAGAATATTGAAGTAACTAATTAATCTAAATTTGTTTAGGACAGTATCTATTTACTCACTCAAACGCCTAACCTAACCATAAACCTAAATCCATTGAGACAAGTCTCAACAAAACACATTATTATCTTTGTTTCGTAAAAGCTAAATAAAACCAGTAAAAACACTTTTATATTTAAGAACTTTCTTTTTATATGTCTGTGTTCGTAAAAATCTTACCTAGGTAGGGCTGGGTGTCATTAATAGTCTAGTGAATGGGTATTGTCTAGGCATGCGTGTAGCCTATTCTTAGTTCCCAATATCCTTCTTAATATAAGGCAAAATTTGTGAGAATGTATGTGAGTATGTTTGTTCCTCTTTAACAATAATATATTTTACATATCAGAATAACACATAGGCTAATTCATAAAGATATATTGTATATTCTATCACCACGCCATTGAAGCCAAGGTGCGCAGCTAGTTAAAGTATAAACTAAGAAGTAAAAAACGAAAGATATTCAGTCTTTTAACACTATTAGGTCAAAAACTTAAAATAGATTTCATTTATTTAATTTCCATGTACAATAGTGGTACATAGGCGGACTTAATACCATAACATAAGGCATTCTCTACCAGTCAACCTTTTTAGATTTTCTTCCGCAGTATTCCACACAAACTTAGTCTTTAATGAATGATATAATATCACGCCTGTAATCCACAAAGGGTAAGGCAGAGGTGAACGTAATAATACACCCACATTTTGCTAGTTATTATATGTATATTAAGGTCCCACGCAATAGGGCGCGAGTCTGTTTTCATCATGTGGATCATTACTTTTATTTAATTTGTTTATTTTTGACGATTGTCGGGCAGTTTGAGTACTATAGGCTACCTACACAAATGTCTTTTGTATTCAACACCATTAAAACTTCCACCTAATATGTATAGATATTTTTTTTGTAATTTTTTTTTTGTGTTGGGTTGGGAAATCATCAAATAAGTTCCCTCGCCCTGGGCGGAGCGGGGGAGAGTGTCAGACTTGTACTGACTAAAACCCACCCATGTTCCTTTCATTGCCCTTTATGTTCCGGGGCCGCGGTATCTCTTTCGAACAACCCGCAAACCCGGCAGGTGTTAGCCCTGGCAGGGCCCTCTGATTTGCTGACATTTCTTTGAGGCGCGCGTGGAACACTAACGCGCCGTCGACACGGCCTGTCGTCAAAAGACGGGCGGACGGTGAGCTACCCATTGCTCACCGTCTACAGGCACGTATCTACTACGGTGGCTGGGAGCCGCCTCGCGGCGCCCGACACCCGGGGCGTCTCCCGCGGCGGTTGGGTTTGTTTGATGTTCTCTCCCTCAAACGCCCGGCCACCTCCTTCGCTAGCATGACTGCTTCGCAAAAGGAGGTGACCGCTTCCCATTCCCTCTCGCTCCGGACCATGGACTGAACCAGGGCCGGATGCGAGAGATCGCCGCCGCCGATCGCCTCTTCGAGGGCACGGCGGTGCTCCGCCCAGGCTGTGCAGACCGCCACTGTGTGCTCCACCGTGTTCTCCGCGCGGTCTATAATGTGAGGACCATGTGGGTGGTAGTCGAAGTGAGTTTGTTTGTTAGTTTGTTACCTCTTCACGCCTAAATGGCTAAACCGATTTTGATGAATTTTGGTACAGAGATAGTTGGGACCCTGGAGAAGGACATACATAACACGAGCGAAGCCGCAAATGCTAGTATCTCATAAATTCGCCATATAGCCAGTAGTAAAGAAAGTAGTTGTTTGTGCAATAAGTAGGGCAATCGGTCTAGTTATCACATGTCAAGGTATCTTCATGTCGGAACATTTGACGGATCGCTGTGGGCGAGGTAGTGAGTGACTGATGTGAAATAGATAGTTTTCTTCCTTATCATTTGCGTTAGTTTCATGACACCTTCATTTTATTCGAGTTTCTTGCCCATTCTATTTGACGACACGGTTGGCGTAGTGGCTGTGCGATCGACTGCTACGCTGCGTGTCGCGGGTTCGATCCCCGCACTTAACAGATATTTGTATGGCCTACAGATAATTGTTCCGGGTCTGGCTGTTTGTGTATGTGAGTTTAAATGTTTGTAAACGCACCCACGATACAGGAGACATTCCTAGTGTGGCGCAACGTTTTTTATTTTTTTTAAATATTCTTCTCCATACTAACGATAGATATATCAACGCTTTGGAATGAGCAGCTACAGTACTTTCACAAGTGATAATGCACCTGAAATTTAATGCACCTCACCAAATAAATCTTAGAAGTTAAATAATATGACAGTTTGTTTAAACTACAAGAATTTATTTTGAAGCGTTAAATTGTTACAGTGCACAACCAACTGCTGTTGCAGGATGTCTTGTGGAAATTATAGGCATTATTTTAATACTAATTTGTAGACTCCAGCCCTTATTTGTAAAGTAAGTCTAAGACTTAGACTCTAAGTAATAAAAGAAACCCATAAATATTATTATTTAACCAGAAAAAAAAACACGTAGTTTAACCTAATAATAAGTCTTAATAAAAGCCTGAGCGGCAAACAATGGCCAGATATGTGGAGAAAAATAACTTATTCCACTGAAAAGGAATAAAAAAGGCATTGTAAACAACACTAGGTCTAGTTTGTGGTAAATAATGAAAAGGAAGAAAGTGTTCGGGGGTGACAAGACAAACTTTGATAGACGAATCTTCCGAAGTTCAAAGATAAATAAGTTAATTGCAATATTAACACAATTATAATATGATTAAAACTATTTTACTGAATCTGCTTGAGGGTTTAAAAAAATAAAGTATAATTTATAAATGATAAATAATGTTTATTTTGCAAGTAGGTTTTTACAAACACGTCATTTTTTTTAATCTAGATGAGGTCGGTATTTCATACCCAACTACTCTGAGAAGAAACAGCCGAAACAAACTCAGAGATCATAGTGTCGTTTAAGGTCCAGACAAAAATCTTGGTCAATTTAGATGAGGACTACTGCAGATTGATGTCTGAAATGATCTTATTAGGAAAGAACCACACAGACCAGTCAGTGCAAGCATTTGTCAGTTATCGTGTAGCTCGACTCATAACTCAAGGAGCTCAACGGCACGACGAACAATACCAAAAACGGACATTAGTGTAGGTCGCGTATTCAAACTCTCAAATCGTCCAAAACAAAAAAGTAATGACCCACATGGTCCTCCCATTCACAATAGACAAATCAAATAAATAATTATTTACAAAGTTAAATAAAAAAATATTAACTATATTATATTTAAATGTATGTACAGACGACGGCACATCAACCTACACAAAACTATTTTAACCTGATCTCTCTACTACAGTGTGCGATTTGTAGTAGAGAGATCAGGTTATAATAGTTTAGTATAGGTTGACCTGCCGTCGTGTGAACATATTAGGTGGAAGTTTTTATGGTGTTGTAATACACGAGCTTTTTATCTGACTCTAAAATAACGCTTTTTCAATAAATATTTACACGAATAAAGAGACCGACCCAGCAGCTGTTTTTTAATTGCACCCCTTAGGGTAACATACCGAACTATATCCGATTAAAAACCAACGACCTCATAACAAAGGCGCCATCTTGTGACAAAATTACAGCAACCTCAATAGTAAAGATAAACTCATCGTTTAATTCTATTTACACACGTTTTCCAATTAATTCGTTAGAAGAATTTCCTCACGATGTTGTCCTTACCCTGAAGGTGAAACCAGTAATAAATTGGTTGATGAAATTAACCTTGAGGTTAACACATCACAAGTTTGTCCGTGACTTTGTATACTTAAATGTGGTTGTAACAGTGTTAATGTAAGTAATTTGATAGAGAGGTAGGTTGGAATTATCTGGAAAGGGACATTGCACGTTAAAATTATTGAAAGTTTCTTTTTGTAGGGCTCAACGACCACATGTAGTAAAATTACTTTAAAAAATTACGGTTTTATGGTTGTCACTTAAGTAAGTCAATATCTGTTTCTAAATACCATTGCAAATAAACATTACCCTTCTTTTGCAGTTGGGTAAAAAAAGAAAATTCTAAACTCATGTCTCAAGGTCTGCGACGTTGACCTACAAACAACATCATTATTTTATTTATAATTAATTGGTATCGGGCCTAATGACGTTTGTAGGGTTTTGCTAGCCCTAAGTTTACCCTCCTGTTTTAAAATCCACTAACTTGTTGCCTGGTCAGATAACAGATTTTTATTAAGAGACCAGAAAGCGAGAGAGAATAATAGAGATTTCAGCATATTCAATATGAAGGTTTTTTTGTTGTTAAATAGTAATAACCTTTCAAATTAATTAATCAATGGACTTTCTAAAAAATATAGAAAATGCATCGTATCGTTTTTAGAAATAACACAACGTAAGAATCTTCATTCTAGAATGGAATGTGATTAAAGCATAACTTTTTTAATTACTGCACTATACAGCCAACACGAAACTATTTGATACAAGCACATTCCTGTTTGGAGTAAAGCATTCCATATTCAAAATTGCTAGTCTGTGGACATTCAGTGAATGAAACTGGATGAAATAAAGTTTTATTTCCGACATTTTTGCAGTTACAATTTTTAGTATATGGTTAGTCACTGGCCGCAAATAAAAAAAACAGGGGACTACATTATTTCTACTATGACATAATATTAAAAAAAATAGTAAGTTTATTGATTCTATCTATCCAACAAACTCTTTACTCAAAATATTTCTTTTTTACATTTTTCCCGCTAGTATAATTTCACCGCCATCTTTATCGACATCTGTCAAGCCCGTAAATTATCTATTCCGTCACTACACAAAGAATTTCGCCAGACAGCCTCGTTGGCAGGTGTAAAAACCTTGACTGATTGCCTTAAATACGTGGGTTTGCCTGTATTTGACAAATGCGGGCAGTGAAATACTTATAAAGCCAGCTTTGTTTCGACTGTGAATAAGTAACGGATGATTGAAGTAAATTATTATTGATGACAACAAAGGATCCAGCAATAATTCCAAACAGTCAAGGACAATTTGATAAAGAAGAAGGCTTCTTAGAATTTTAGGACCACTTTTGCTAACTGACGATTTATGAAAGACGACAGATACCAGACTGGCATCTTCTTAATAAAAAAAAAAAACTGTATGACAAGGTATTGTGTAGAGTATTAGAATGCGCTTTGTTAGAGTCCCTCAGACTTAAGTTATATAACTCGTAGCCTGATGATAAAATGGCTATAATCTATGAAATTAGATTTTGTAATTCCAAAGGACATTCTCTAAAATGTAACCGAGAACATACCTAAAGGCTGGTCATCTTAACGGCGGTTCTCAAGGCTTTGGAGCTGGGCTTTGACAAGGGTGTCTGCCTGACCTGTTTCATGGACCACAAATTCAACGAAACGACATCACTTTAGTGTCATAATTGATTTGTTTTTCATTGTGCTTTATCTGTTCAGATCCGTCGATGGGGAAGTCGTGAATATTAACTATTTGTCTATTCGGATGTTTGTTTTTCTTCTCGTAGATGTAACCTTGACCTTACTACGGTGTGAAGGGAAGTCTATTAATAGCTGTAAGTTAAGGGTAGTGTCGTCTTTTATACTCTAACTTTCGTTCTAACGGTGTAATCCCAGAAAAATACATGTAAGTGGAAGTATAAACTGGAATTAACTTATCTAGCCTACCTTATCTTGACATTCAAAAGTGCCTGTAATGGTCTAATTGAAATAAGTTGAGTTTAAGATGCAGAAGAGAACTCAAACTTAAATCAATTATTGCAATTATACCGTAACAGGCACTTTTGAGTTTCAAAAACAAAAAGTTGAAGCTACAGTTCCAGTCACATGGCATAATAACTTGTGAAAGTACCGTGCCATTCCAAAACGTAGATCTCTATGGAGAAGAATAGGCACGCAACTCCATGGATACTCTTTTTAATTATAACATTCTGGCTAGTTTTACCGACGGATTTCCCAGTAACCGAGGTGTTGGTCTCAGATAGGCAGTCAGCCACGAAAAGTACTTGGGGCTTAAAACTATCAGTGACCATTTTTTTTGGGGTGTGAAATCATCAAATAACTTCGCCGCTGGCCGGAGCGGGGGGGAGTGTCAGACTTTTACTGACTAAAACCCACCCATGTTCCTTCTATTGCTCTTTACGTTCCAGGGCCGCGGTATCTCTTTCGAACAACCAGCAACCCCGGCAGGCGGAGGCCCTGGCAGGCCCCTCTGCTTTGCTGACATCTCATTGAGGCGCGCGTGAAACACAAACGCGCCGTCGACACGGCCTGTCGTCAATAGACGGGCGGACGGTGAGCTACCCAGTGCTCAGCGTCCACAGGCCCGCATCTACGGTGGCCGGGAGTCGTCTCGCGGCGCCCGTCGCCCGGGGCGTCTTCCGCGGCGGCTGGGTTGGTTTTTCTGTTCTCTCCCTCAAACGTCCGGCCACCTCCTTCGCTAGCATGACTGCTTCGCAGAAGGAGGTGACCATTCCCTCTCGTTCCGGACCATGGACTGAACCAGGGTCGGACGCGAGTGATCGCCGCCGCCGATCAATCAGTGACCATTGAATTGTAACGTTGTCAATTATATTATTCTCCTTTTATGATTCTGCTTAAGCGGCCATATTAGGCCCGTGGTATTCAACTGTATTGGGTTAGACTAGACACCAAATCCAAAAACAGCTGTTAAAAATACAGAAACAAATAAGCTGTTCTATACATTTTGAACGTGTAGTGTTGGTATTTCAGTTTTGTAGGTTGGTATTTATGTTGCGTTTTTTTTTAAATAAAACAATACCGACTCTTTTTTTTAGTTTTACAGGATCGCGTCAGGTCCTGTAGAATGTCCTATTTGTGAATTGTTTATGGATAGAAAGGGAGAGGAAGGCCAAAGAAAACATGGATGGTTTGGGTAAGGAATGATATGAAAGAGAAAGAAGTAAATGATGCCTTGACGTCTGACAGGGGAGAATGGATGAAGAAAGCGTGTTGCGCTGACCCCAAATAGAATAGGACAAGGGTAGGAAGATAATGTTATTCATTGATTTTCATGGTCCGACAAACTATACGGGAATTCTTGCGATTAATATGTTAAACCTTGTGAATACAGTGTACATTCAAGATTTACTATGTTGAATACATAACGTTGCTAGATTATAATCGGTCAAATCAGCATTCAAGGTAAATAAGTGATCACAGGGGCCTGCCAGGGCCAGTACCTGCCAGGGTTGTGGGTTGTTCGAAAGAGATATCGCGGCCCCGGAAAAGAGAGGGCAAAAAAACATGGATGGGATTTAGTCAGTAAAAGTCTGACAATTCCTCCCATGATTTCTCATCTGCAAAAAACACTAAATAAGTGATTCAAATTGATTGATTAAATCACTTCTCACATGTTTAGACTTGTTTAAATTGAAAACGGTCGATTTCGAAATAATTGAACCATTTAAGTTTCAATTTATCGGATACTTAGAGGATAACTCGACAAATCCAATTTGTGTACGTCTGCTGTACCAACTTTGTTAGGTTTAAGGTATCTTGGGGACTAAGTTATTAAGTTTTAAGCCTTTAAGGTCGTCATTATGTTGTATGTGCGAAAGGGCTTGCTGACAAATTATGAATTTCTTTCCTTTCAATTTATTTCACACTAACTGGCGCCCGCGGCTTCGCCCCCGTGATATCGAAAAAAAAAGTATCCTATGTGTTATTCCAAACTATAATCTACCTCTATGCCAAAATTTATCAAGATCCGTTTAGCCGTTTTGACGTGTAAGAGTAACAAACATCCATACATACATCCATCCATCCATCTTCACAAACATGCGCATTTATAATATTAGTAGGATAGGATAGTAGGATTCTTTTGTCATCTACAATATCCCAATATTGGCCTAGCACCTGATTTCAATAACACCAAGTATTTAAAAGATCTGTAGGGTGCAAACGGACCTTACACGTAGCCGTGAACCACGTTCTAGGTGAAACTGTTCCATTTTGTCATCCGGACGTACAGAACGGGACTGTACGTCAAACATTTTGTTTTTTTGACATTCACAAGTGCCTGTAATGGTCTAATTGAAATAAATGATTTTGATTTTGATTTAGAACCCTAAAAAAACTGCGTGAAAATGTTAAAACTTTGAACTTTAATATCTACTTACCTAGAAAATTCCCAGGTATGGTACAGAACAAAAACATGATCACAATGACGAGGAGAGGAAGTGCCTTCTGGCTTAGTTAAGTCTCTGTCAAAATAATACATGAAAAGATACATATTTATCAAATTTCATCTATTCGTATGCGAGAAAATAAAAAATAAACTCGCTAAACAACCAAGATAGAATATTCTTTATTATGTACACCATACAAATTACAAGAATAACAGTATACAACTTATAAATAGGGGGACACAATGGGCGGTCTTATCGCTAAAAGCGATCTTTTCAAGACAACCTTTGGATGGATTTAAATGAGGAGAGACAGTACTGTAGGTAGTTTGTGGTGTAACATTTTTCAAAATTAATAGCTACATTTAAAAAAAATGACGTAATACAATGGAGACAAACAGTCAAAACAAGAGGGAGAAGAAGACCAAATAAAAGATGGAAGGATCGTGCTACGAATGACATGCAGGAGAAAGGTGTAAATGATGCAGTGAGTGACGTCTGACAGGAATGAAAAAGAATGGAAGAAGAAAACGTGTTACGCCGACCCCAATTAGAATGCGTCAAGGGTAAGATGACAGTGAAAACAGTCAAAACAATGCAATGCAGATAAAGTCGATAAAACAATGGTTAAAGTAAAGAAAAAAATATAGGCAAAGACCAATAGTCGCTTCTAGTAATAAGTTAAGCAACTAAAAGAATGTTATTCTCATTCGATCCAGGTCAACATGTCAACACAAATACTATCGTAATAAAAAAGTGATAAACAAGTTGAGGTGTGGTTAATAACTCTGTTATTAACTGAATCAAGAATCAATATCAATTGGTCGGATTAGTTCAAAGGAGCAAATCATACTGTTATGTAATAATAATGAGCAAATTATACTAATAGCATAAAAGCTATTGTGGGTAAAATAATGGGCGTCAAGGCAATTATTTAGACACTAGCTGCGTCACGCGGTTTCATCCGCATAGACCAAGATGACAGTAAAATCCTACTAATATTAATGATTCCTTCCTACTTATATATAATTATATATATATATATATATTATATTCTGTGGATTCTTCGTGCCTCGGAAAGCACGTGAAGCTGTTGGTCCCAGCTGTCATTTGCTAATATTTGAAAAGTCTAACAACCAGACTTACCAAGGGGTTTCGTATTACTCAGTACTGACTGGGTTGTGGTCAGATAGGCAGGTGCTCTATGTAAAATACAAGTATTCAGCTGCATCCGGTTAGACTGGAAGCCGACCCCATCATAGCAGGGAAAATCCTAAGCAAATGATGACTGCAAAAGATATGTATGAACCTGCCATTCAAATAAGGGCAAAAACACGTAATTTAAAAACAATAAGGCCTTTTTCTTCCATGGACAACGGTTTGAATAAACTTAACCCTAGTTTACATTTTAATGGTCTACCCGTAAATACTGCGCTTGATGTAACCTTATTTAAAGCAAATTGCTTCTGTAATTTGTAAAAAGAATACAATATTTATAAATGAAGATGTAAATCAATTCGTTGGTTTTTTATTGGTATTAACATTTACAGTACAGCTAAAAAACCAATTAAATTTATTATATAAGTTTAGCTAAACTAATCATATTATTACAACGTTACAGTATAGGTTTTATACCTATGGAAACAAGTTATTAATTCTTATAATACAATGAAAATAAAACCTTTTTTTTAGCGGAGAATGTCGAAGATTGACGCAGCATTTATTTATTCATTGAAAAAAAGAAAGAAAAACTGTGTGTTTTATTGTTTTTATTCAAACTTGCGACATAAACGGTCTTATCTTTTGCTCCAAGGCCCACAGACCTGAGTGTGCAGCTAATGGCCGTTTACCTACGTAATTAGTCTTTAATAAACGGGGCTGATAGGATTTGCTCATTGGCCATTAAATTCTTCTTTGGCCACCATGGCTAACTGAAAATATTAATGCAATAGTTTATGGGACATAACATCACGCATGTTACCGCCGAAGGGTTGTGCAGAGGTGCAATTATTTTTTTTGCGGATGGGTAGTCATCATATAACTTACCCCGCTCTAGGTAAAGCGGGAGGGAGTGACAGACTTGACTAAAACCCATCCCTGTTCCATCCTTTGCCCTTTATGTTCCGGGGCCGTGGTATCTCATTCGAACAAACCGCATCACCGGCAGGCGGCGGCCCTGGCAGGCCCCTCTGAGTGGTATACCATAGACACAATTTGGGAATAATAATATTTGGGAATAATAATATTTAAGTCCCATGTAGGAAAGAGCGAACCATTTAGCATTAACCGCACATAAATCTAGACTCCTTGGTTGCTACTAAGAAATTCCTGCTGGAAAAACCCATTAACACTTTACCTGAACAAACAATCGAACTCAGGCCCTAACACTCAGCAATGGAGCTCGGGACTACTGGACCAACGACGCCGGATGCAAATGGCGATCTAATTAGTGAAAACTGGGATGATTTGTGTTTTTAAAGCGACTCAATGCAACGTTTTTATGGCTGAATTTTGAAGGTTCGGTGCTCAACTGGTTGTTTATCTGAAGACGCATAAAATACGTGACGTTGGCGAAAGCAATAATATCTTACTCCGTCTATCCGAAAAAACCCATTAGAGCTCATCAACAAAGATTCGTTGGCGATAGGAACAGCCTTATCACAATTTAGGAGACCCAATTTTAGATAACTGGCTAGGCTTAATGTCTAGAAGTCTGAAACCGGGTCATCTTTCTAAGATTATAAAATCCAACGGTGTGCACTTAACACGCTACGATTCAAATCAAAACCATTTATTTTATTTCAAGTAAGCCAGTTACTGGCACTTTTGAACTGTCGAAGCAAAGACAACAATTAAATGAAGCTACAGTCCTAGTCACAAGGCATAATAACTACTGTAGTAGTCCATTCTAAAGCGTAGATTTCTATGTAGAAGAATGGGCAAGACACTCTTTTAAATCAGAATATTGCTACAAAACACGGTTGGCGCAGTGGCTGAGCGATCGACTTCTGCGATGCATGTCGCGGGTTCGATTCCCGCACGGAACAAATATTTGTATGACCTGCAGATAGTTGTTTCGGATCTGGCTGTTTGTGTATGTGAGTTTAAATGTATGTAAACGCACTCACGATATAGGAGAAATTCCTAGTGTGGGACAAAGTTTTTTTTTTTTAAATAAGTCTTGGTAACATTATTCATGTTGTGGTGGTAAATTATGTAGAAAGACGTGCACATTAAAACTGTCCAAATAAAAACAAAAAATGTAATTCAAAGGGTCATTTTAAACCCATTAGAATATTAAATCTCCGTTGAGTTTTAGTCCCATGTAATAGGTGCGAATCGGGTACAAATCCAAATTTATTACTTTTCTTATTACGATAAAAAAGCCTTTAACAAATAACTCTTTCCAAATACTGCACGAGTAAGCAGATTAAATAAATCTCTCCAATTGAAAATTGGATATTCAGGTTCATTGGGTGTCTCATCATAAAATTATTTGAAACTTTTTGGCTTTTATTGAAGCACGTGAAAATATTTGATTAAAAATTCAGTGAGCATTATATTGTTTATTCAGGTGAAATAAACAGTTTTTTTTTGTTGCTTAAAAAAAACTCCCACAGTATACTTAGTATTTGTCCCTTATAATATTTGTCTCTTATTCTTACTAATATTATAAAAGCGAAAGTGAGTTTGTTTGTTTGTTTCCTCTTCACGCTTTAATGGCTGAACCGATTTTGATGAATTTTGGTACAGAGATAGTTGGGAACCAGGAGACGGACATAGGCTAATTTAAAAAAAAAAAGTGGCATGGGAGGGAGAAGAGGGAAGAAAAGGGAAAACTTAGCGTTGCTATAACAAATCAATAAGGCGCAAGGGGAACTGTGTTAGCCCGAATTTAACGCGAGCGAAGCCGCGGGCAAAAGCTAGTAAATAAATAAACCGTCTAAGTCTCACAAAACATGGCCATTTATGTCGTAAGTTTGTACGGAGCTCTCGGTGCGGGAGTCTGACCCGCACTTGTCCGGTTTTTTCATCTTGTCAGTGTTAGTATAAAACAAAAGCAGGAAAACAATTGAAGCCCGTTTTTAGGAGCTCCAGTATTTTTGTTTTTAAAAGAGTGGGATATGAGGGAGAAAGAGGGACGAAACGGGAAAACTTAGCGTTGCTATTACAAATCAATAAGGCGCTACCGAAGTTAACGCGAGCGAAGCCGCGGGCAAAAGCTAGTAAAACATAATTATTTGTAAATTTGCTTTAAACTAAATAAATAATGGAATTGTAAACATGTTATACACATGACACCAGAAACACTGATCAATTATTACAAATCAACAAATAATTACACACGATTCAACATTCATTGTTTATGAACATTCCAGCTTGACAGATACGTAGCAAGACCCATCCGCTTGCTACGAGCTACGAAGGTAGTGCTACGAGTCTACGAAGTGCTACGAACCATCTGTTCAAGTCTGTGGTTTACCGAGCCTGCCAAATATTTGTCACTGATGATTGATACCAAATGTCTACCTAATATATGTTACAAGTAGACATGGGTAGTTCACCTCACTATTTGTGCATACGGATGGAAGCCCGCATCAATTGTGGGCAAATATTTGAATGAGCCAATGGTATTTGTTCTTACTTTAGTGGTTCTGTGAGCACAAAGTGTGCATTATGGTGCGGGTAGAGTTGTAGTGATGTGAATGTCGGACTGCCAAGTCACAGTTATCTATTTATTATTTATTTATTCATTAATTTCAAGTAGCACAAAGACTCATTAAACGTAGGGTAGGGCTTAGGTAACATTAAACACAAAACACTAGCATTCCAATTTGAATTAAATAGAATAATGTCAGAAAACAATAAAATTACATCAAACAAATAAATTACAAAACATGCAAACTATTAAAATCAAAATAAAATGCAATAAATTACAACTAGATTAAATGTCAGCAGATTCAAATTTAATAAAATAAAATAAAAGTCATTTCAATTTCGGTATGGAGTTCGATACCAAGGCCTCTGACTTTTTGGAGTTATGTGCGTATTGTATAATTATCCATTGTTTCAGTAAAGGATAATATAGTGAGGATACCTAAGAGATATTTCTCGACGTCATGTTAAGCCAAATGAGAAGCTCGTGGGCGGCATGAAAACCTCAACTGCAACCTCAAATACCAGCATAGACACTAACCACATGATAAAGCACAAGAATAGTGAAAAGACATTTCTTGGTTCAACAACTAATATTATATATATATGTTTTATTTTTTTAGACTTTATGTACACACGACGGCACATCACCCTACACAAAACCATTTTAACCTGATCTCTCTACTACGGTTTGCGGTCCGTAACGGTAGTCGTCTGTACATTAGTGGTACATTGGCGGACTTAATGTCATTAGGCATTATCCATTTGTGAACCTTTGGGTTAAATACGACCACATTGTGATAGTGTACATAAATGATATTTAAAAATATAACTACCAATTTTTTTTCGAATTGTAAATTATCAAATAACTTGCCCCGTCCTGGGCGGACCGGGGGGGAGTGTCAGACTTGTACTGACTAAAACCCACCCATATTCCTTCTATTGCCCTTTACGTTCCGCGGTATCTCTTTCGAACAACCCGCAACTCCGGCAGGCATATAAGTACATATTTGTCTGCATTTACAAATATTTTTTCCGTTTGGATCGAACCCGCGACACAAGCCAATCGTTCAACCACTGCGCCAACCGTGCAGTCAATTTTGCTGGGTCCCTCTGTTTTCAAGCCATGTTCGTTCAAATTGATACTCTCTGCCAATAAAATACCAAAGAAATAGTTACAGACGTACAATTGAATTGCAATACAAAAAAATAATATACTTTTCTAAGTTATATGTTAGAGCAGGGACCTCGTTAGTAGCTTGTTAGTATCGATAACTGCGGTTGTTCGTTACGACCTACAAACTAAGTTTATTGGCAGTTCTGAACCTCTTCTGCGGTGGCGCGCACTAAGTTGCATTTCAGCAATTTATTGAATTAAAGTGTAAAGTAAAGGGTCAGTAAAGGTCAAGAAAAAATAAATCAATATCTCTATGGTCTAGTATGGCTGAGCGCGGGGTTTTGGATTCGATTCCCTGATAGGATGGCAACCAATTGTTTATCTTTTAAACGTAAAGTTCGTGAGTTTCTTCGTAAAAAGTCGGCAGTATCGTCACATCGTTAATGTTTCCCCATTGTTTATCTTTTTATTTAGTGTATCTGTGTATTTATACTTTGATAAATATAAGTAGCATTTTGTTTCATATTTATAGTATTTTATAATATCCATATAGTATAAATTGATAATTTATTTATTTTTTCTGTCTCACACCTACCAGTTTCTCTCTGAAATCAACCAAAGGTTGTCTGGTATTTTTACACAGCACAAAGGGACCACACACTTGAGTTTATGGTAATTTCAACTCGATGCCTCCACGCATTTCCGAGATAAAGGATCTTGACAGAAAGATGGACAATAAAGTGATCCTAAATAAGGATTCCATTTTTTGGTGTACGGAACCCTAAAAAAATATGCGTTCCTGAATTATGTATAACTAGCTTTTGCCCGCGGCTTCGCTCGTATTAAATTCGGTAGCGCCTTATTGATACAAATCAATAAGGCGCTATAGCAACGCTAAGTTTTCCCGTTTCTTCCCTCTTTCTCCCTCATATCCCACTCTTTTTTAATAAAAATAGCCTATGTACGGACATAGGCTACAGGAGATAGTTGGGAACCAGGAGACGGCTCCTGGTTCCCAACTATCTCTGTATCAAAATTCATCAAAATCGGTGTAGCCATTAAAGCGTGAAGAGGTAACAAACAAATAAACTCACTTTCGCTTTTATAATATTAGTAAGGATGTACAGATGGCCACTTATTTCCCGAAACTTTTCAAATGTGAACCATTTTGACAAAGACGAATGGTTCGTCATCCATCATGATTAATGCATTTTTCAAAGCAAAGGCATAAATTGTCACAACTGTCTGCTCGAGAATTGCAAGTAGATTGTTTGAAGCGGGATTTATTATTGAGACTAGCTGTGCCCAGCGGTTTCACTCGCGGCTCAGCAACTAAGTGTCGTAGCTTAGTGGTATATATAGCATGTGACACACACAAATAAAGTGACTTTCTATTGGTAAAAGAATTATGAAAATCGGTTCAGTAGATCCAGAGATTACCCCGTACAACCTCACAAACTATCAAACTTTACCTCTTTACAATTTTATAAACTAGCTGCGCCCCGCGGCTTCGATCGCGTGATGATAAAAAAAAGTATCCCATGTGTTATTCCAGACTATAATCTACCTCTTTGCCAAATTTCATAACGATCCGTTCAGTAGTTTTTTTGTGAAAGAGGATCAAACCTACATCCATACTCACAAACTTTCGCATTTATAATATTAGTAGAATATTAGATAGTATTGCCGCTTTATAATATTGTAGTATAATAGTTTTTAGTATAGATTACGTTTTATATCTCAATGCTTGTCATGTATTTTTGATGCTAGACGTAAGATTTGATTTGGAAACTTTGGGTTAATACCTTTTATATAAAAAAAATATTTAATTTTGTCTGGAATGTATTGATTTCTTATGACATGACGTCTTACATATGATTTTTGAGGTATTATTGGTAAATTAACCACACATAATCATAATAAATCCTGCACATAATCGGGCGGGAGGAAAAACCCGGGTGTCACGGGTCGGAATCGGAAGTGGTCGCCTCCTTTTGCGAAGCAGTCATGCTAGCGAAGGAGGTGGCTGGGCGTTTGAGGGAGAGAACCTCAAACCAACCCAGCCACCGCGGGAGTCGCCTCGCAAAAAGGATAATTGGTATGTTAACCACAGTGTCTTAACTCAACTCAATAACGTCAACTCGTTTGTCAGATGTGTCTGAGGAACTATTTGCTAAACATTTCTTGCAACGGAAATTGGAGACATAATTGTATTTAGATAGTTTTTTTTCGTCCAAGTTAATGTTTAGTTATAAAGACAGCAGGGAACGGAAAAGAAGTCGCGATCGAATTATTATTTTCAAAAAAGCTTTTGGCAATTTCTGCTCTACTAAAAATAAAAAATACAATACCGACACTACAAAAAATCCAAATCCTATTTCGACTGACTTCCACACATAATTGAATACTCCAACAAAAGCGAAAAGCCACAGGAAAATTCAAAGATCCCATTCATAACGATATTTATAAATCAAATTATCTTTAAAAAGAACTAAGAGAGACATTCCTTTGTACGCTAAAATACGTGGGAGTAAACCGATTTTCAGTACTGAAATAGCGACAATATTTTTTACGTTAAACGCAATATATCTTGAAGACAAAGAGTAAATTTATTTGAGTCCTAATTTGGGGGCTCTGAGACATAGGTTTTTTGTAGTAAATAATTGGGATGTAGTGCCATATGTTTGGAAATAGGTGAAATAAAAAAAAACTCTTATATTTTTTCCTCCAAATGCGATAATGTGTTGTGTGTGAATGTAATCCGTGACTTAAAATAAAAATAATAAAAACTTTTACATAAAAACGGGTACTTTTGATTTTTTTCTGTTCTTTGATAAATATTACAAGTAGGAGGTTTTATTAATTTGACGCTGTATTGGTATATTATTTTAAACATCCTGGCATGATTGATTGTTTTGTGTCTTTTGTTGCATCAAATAAATGATTGATTTATCTATCTACCTACGTTTACTTCTCTAAAAAGCCAAATACATAAAATACATAATAAACACCCAAAATTCATCTGATAATATTCAAAATATTCACACATTACAATTTCCCACAAAGATTTCAAAATGAAACCCGACTAATGACGACCGTGTGTCGTCGCATACGCCGCCGTCAATATTTACCAGCTTTGAAGTATTCCCATGTATTTCCTTGTGTAAATAAACGTACTCGATTCAGCTCTCGATTTAAAATCGAGTGGGCGAATAGGAAGCAAGTATCGATGACTGTGTGAGTTACGATGTAGTTTCATTGCAATGGGCGAATATTCTGATGTGGGTAGTGTTTTGAGTTTTTTTTTTGTAGAAAGGTGGTTGAACTTTGGAATTATTTGCACTGATTAAGTTTGTTTGGAGATAGAGACAGCTAACATTTTTATAAAATAATGCAATACGAATACGTTTTATATTACGTTATTTCTCGAATACAAATATTAGTTACATTATTTTGTACCCTATCACATTGTTGTCGTGTTTAACCCAAAGGTTGACTGTTAAGGAAACGTGTCTTTCAAATCATGATTGAATTTTATTTTTACAAGGAGTGTACAACCCAAATTGATTGTTACATTCTAAATTGATGTTAGCGATACCGCGGACAAAAGCAAGGCTGTAAATATTTAAAGCTAGTTTGTACCGAATAGGGGGGGCCTATTCTCCTCTGAACTACTCAACCGATTTTTTTATTTTTTTCGATAATAGAAAGATAAATTATCAGGAAGTAACATAGGCTATATTACATCACGGTACAACACATAGGAGCTGAGCAGTGGGTAAAACCGTTGAGCACAGTTAGTCCCACTTATCCTACTAGTATTATAAATGCGAAAGTTTGTGAGTATGGATGTATGTTTGATCCTCTTTCACGTCAAAACGGCTGAACGGATCTTGATGAAAGTTGGCACAGAGGTAGATTATATTCTGGAATAACACACATTTTTTCGAGATCACGCGGTCGAAACCGCGGGCGCCAGCTAGTTTTAAATAAATTGGATTGCAGACGATGTCTTATGAAAATCGAACAACCCAACTGTTACATGGAAAAGTTATTTATGAATAGAAGCACTTTAAAAGTTGTTTCACTTAAGTATTTGTTTGACTTGTACCTAAAAAATGTTGAAGGTAAGCCTACTGCGAACAATTTTAATAGAATCGTTATTATTCACTTAGTTTATAGTGACCTAAAAAAGTTTTAGGATATATTTTCCCAGAGGAGTCTGGCCGAGGGTTCTGTGCAAACTGGTAGGTAATGTAAATACCGTACTTTGTTCTAACGAAAAAATGAACAATGGTGAAAATTCTGATGAACCACTGGTTTTACTAGACTAGGATTAAAATGACATACCTAATCATATCTAATTTTATTTCACATGATTTTAGTATTGCCAATACCATTTTAGTATACCATAGTCCGATTTAGCTTTACAACCAATATTTTCGGTGAAAAACGTTATTATCAGAATAGTGAGATTGCCATTTTTTTTTAATTGAGTAACTAAACTATCATTAATGCTGTCAAACTATAATATAGTTAATTTATGTCACTTCAATCAATTTCAGTATAGGGGTCGTCATTTGACAGGAATAAACTAATATTTAGTGAATTTTAGAGTAGTTTTAGTTTTGTTTATAATACATATTGAAGGGCAAACTTAACTTTGCTGTTGAAAGTTGGGTGGTCGGTTGGTTAACCAACTGCAATTAAGTTAATAATCACATTTTTATTGAGATTTTTCCCTTTACTGGTACTCTATATTATATATACCTAGGTATATATTGCTTCTTGCCAAATTTTATGATTCTAGATCAACGGAGAAGTGCCCAATAGATTTTTATTCCCTTTGCAAAGAAGAAAGAGCAGTTATGGACCCTGGATCCACCGGTGTAGCACATTCTAACCTATCTTAAAGTTAAAGTTCAACGTTTGTTTAGAACATACCAGGGTGCCAATCAAATAAATAAACATGATACAGCACGTTTAAAATACCAAATATTACCACTCTGGCCTATTCATTGTATTGATGTACTAGCAGGCAGGCGCCCGCGGCTTCGTCCGCGTGATATCGAGAATAAAAGTATCCTATGTGTTATTCTAAACCACAATCTACCTCTGTGCCAAATTCCTTCAAGATCCGTTCAGCCATTTTGACGTGAAAGAGTAACAAACATCCATACATTCATCCATCCTCACAAACATTCGCATTTATGATATTAAGTAAGAAAGTAAGATGGGACAGCCAGACAGACAACTGTAAGGTGATCCTGTACGGGTTTAGTTTTTTTATTTGGAGGTACGGAACCCTAAAAGCAACTTGTCAAACTTTTGGGATAACAGAACACTCTGAAAAGTTTTTTTTAATGAGATTCCAAAAGAAAGATTGAAGAGGATTCTGATTGTAGAATATTTTCCGATTTTACAATGAACACGTCTGTATCTTCTAAGTTACCCAAGACTGAGTAATGTGTAACTTAATTGTGTCCATGGGGTTTCTTGCCCATTCTTTTCCACGATTTAGAATGGGTAAGTACCTATGTAAGAGGTTTTATACCTTAACCAATGCTGGCTAGTTGACCATGACGTTCCAATACTCAGGTCGTTTTATATAAAGAACTAGAAAAACAGAGACTAGAAATAGAATATGAAGTGTGAGATGTATCTTTAAAATATAATATCCTTACTTCCTTACTAATATTATAAAAGCGAAAGTGAGTTTGTTTGTGTGTTACGTCTTCACGCCTTAATGGCCAAACCGATTTTGATGAATTTTGGTACAGAGATAGTTGGGACCTTGGAGACGGACATATGCTAACTTTTTATAAAAAAAAATAGAAATAAGGGAGAAAGAGGGAAGAAAAGGGAAAACTTAGCATTGCTATTACAATCAATAAGGCGCAAGGGCAAAAACTACAGGTAGCAGGTGTTACCCCGAATGTAACGCGAGCGAAGCCGCGGGCAAAAGCTAGTATAATATAAAAATATAATCTTAAAAGTATTATGTGCGCTTTTATTGTAGTATACTATCGTATATCCTACAGTACAGTCCATTCAGTTATTATTCCTGTGGCTGGACTGTTGGTAGCTTATTTTAGACTATCAAAGCTCTTTGATAGTCTAAAAATAAACACAGTGCCTTAAATATACACTCGTCTATTTGATAATAAATGCTTTGATGCTCTACCTCAAACCGTTTGAGTTAGTTCAGTAGTAGAGTTAGTCAGTCTCACTTGTTTCTAGCCAGCAGTATTTAATGTATTTATTAGGTACTAGAACTTCTACAAAGTTATTTTTAAATTTAGAAGAAAAAACAAATGCTAATGTGTCACTTGGATGAAAAATTCCATAATTCAGTTTGTAGGATTACTTAGATTGATAGATCGACCACAATTATTAATTTTCTTTTTTATTGTTGCTTCTCCGCATCCTCAGTGATTGAGTGGAAAATACGTTTTGAAATAAGTTTATTTTATACTAGCTGCGCCCCACAGTTTCACTCGCGTGGTGATAGCATATACAATATATTTTTATGAATTTTATACTATGTGTTATTCGGATATATAAGCTATATTATTATGAAGTTTCATCAATATCCATTCAGTAGTTTTAGCGTGAAAGAGCAACAAACATAGTAACATACATCCTCACAAACTTTCGCTGTTATAATGTTATATATGTAGTAGGATTATACTTAACAACCTCGCTGGTCTAGTAATCGTGTCTACGGATTAGGTCTTCTGTGCCATTCCCAGGTCAGGCATAGGTTTTTTGGGTATTTCCGTTAGAAGTATGGATATGTACCCAAGTGGTGGCAAAGGTAGGCTTCCCTGTAACAATAACTGCGCGGAATGTGGGTGAACTATGCTACACTTCTACCTAACCGCTCGGGTAAAACAAGCGTGATATAGTACCTATTATAAAAAGTTATCTTTAAACGACTTCAAAAAAAGGAGCAGGGTCTCGTTTCGTCGGTATCTTTTTTGTATGCATGTTCACCGATTACTCGAAGACGCCTGAACTGATTTGCAATTTTTATTTTATTTTGATAGAGTATACTTCCCAGGTGGTCGCTTGCCAATTTTATTTATATTGGTAGTTTATGAGCTATCGTCTATTTCTACAACTTGAATTGATGACGGGTTCTTACAAACAGTCTTGGAATCGCACTTGTTGAAAAAAATATGTTTTACTACTCAACACTAAGAATTCGTTTTGTAATGTCCTTACTAATATTATAAAAGTGAAAGTGAGTTTGTTACCTCTTCACGCTTTAATGGCTGAACCGACTTTGATGAATTTTGGTACAGAGATAGTTGGGAACCAGGAGATGGACATAGGCAATTTTATCTGCCTCACCTTTTCCAATCTCTATGTTCAGCTCCCAGTCTCACTGGATGCTAGATAAGCATCCGCCCACCATAACCCAGTTAGTATTCGGTAATACGAAACTCTTTGGTAAGACTAGTTATCAGATATTTGGGCCCCGTAAAAGATCATCTAATGACAGCTAGGACCAACGGCTTAACGTGCTTTCCGATACACGAAAGAAACTCGGTATGTAGTCACCAATTCACTGAACAAGCTAAGGAACCGCGACTTATGCTAGCGATCGACTCAAGCCTTTTTCGAACGAATTTAAATAATTTTTTGTTGAGTGTATACAGGTTTTAATAAATAATTAATAACACATAATAAATAATAACTTCGTTCCATTCGGGTGTCCCTTGACACGTCTCAAGTTTTTTTTTTGCGGATGGGAAATCATTAAATAACTTCCCCCGTGTGTCATGTGTAGTGTCAGGCTTGTACTGACTAAAACCCACCCATGTTCCTTCTATTGCCCTTTACGTTCCGGGGCCGTGGTGGTATCTCTTTTGAACAACCCGCAACTTCGGCAGCGACCAAAGCCCTTTCTGAGAAAAACAGCGTGATGTTACGTATTGAAATAGAATCGGTCAAGAGCGAGTCAGACTCGCACACCGAGGGTTCCGTACAAACTTGCGACATAAACAGCCATATCTTTTAACCGCGTAAACTTAGAGGGTTGATATTTTCACAGCACAAATAGACTACAGACTTGAGTATATGGTTTTAATTTCAATTCGATACCATCACGTGTTCCCAAGATAAAGGGTCTTGACAAACAAACAAGACAGACAACAAAGTGATCTAATAAGGGTTCCTAAATAATATAATTCCTAAAATAGTTAATAAGGGTTTTTTCCCTTGAGAACCCCAAAAAACGTGGGCTTACCGACAGGTGTTTTCCACGCTGTATGTGGTCACAAATCGGCTTATCCAGTGACTGAGCAAGTATCACATTTATTTTTGAAGAATTTGCTCAAGCGAGCTTTATATCTTTGGCAAGAATTCTGTGGACGGTTACCGAGAGAAACCGCAGATGTTGCAGGTTAAAGCCGGATTGTGAAATACAAACACATTTTGTTACATTTTCTACGTTGTAGGGAAGTTGCGGGCTTGTAACTGTAAGTTGAGAAGAGAAGAAATCACTAGTGAGCAGTGATAGTCTAGTTGTGTGGCCGCTGCACTGCCATGTCATACGTAACGGGTTTGAACCCCAAACACGCATCTCTGAGTTTTTGAATTCATGTGCATATGTGCTTACTAAACTAGAGATAGTTGAGACCCAGGAGACGGACATAGGCTACTTTTTTTTAGAAAAAAGTGGGATATGAGGGAGAAAGAGGGAAGACAAGGGAAAACTTAGCTTTGCTATTACAAATCAATAAGGTGCAAGAGAAAAACTGCAGGTAGCAGGTACCTGCAAATCAGGAAAGGGCAACTGTGTTACCCCAAATTTTACGCGAGCGAAGCCGCGAGCAAAAGCTAGTTATCTATACATTTAAAACATAATCGAGAAATATCTCTCAGACATGCTGGTTTCCTCACGATGCTTTTCAGACTTTTACTGACTAAAACCTATCAATGTTTCTTCTCTTGCCCTTTGTGTTCCGGGCCCCGGTATCTTTTTTGAACAACCCATCCTGCTGCTGCTGCCTGCCAGGGTTGCGGACCCTGGCAGGCAGAAGAGCAATAAGTGTTCGAACTCGGGAGCTATGAGTCGGCAGCCCGACGGATACAAAACTAAACTCTCACTACTCTCTACGATTCATGATAAATCCTACTTCCTAATCCTTACTATATATAATATTATAAAAGCGAAAGTGAGTTTGTTTGTTTGTTTGTTACCTCTTCACGCTTTAATGGCAAAACCGATTTTGATGAATTTTGGTACAGAGATAGTTGGGAACCAGGAGACGGACATAGGCTATTTTTTTTAAAAAAAGAGTGGGATATGAGGGAGAAAGAGGGAAGAAACGGGAAAACTTAGCGTTGCTATTACAAATCAATAAGGCGCTACCGAATTTAACGCGAGCGAAACCGCGGGCAATAGCTAGTTTATTATAAATGCGAATTTTTGTGACGATGGATGGATGTATGGATGTTTGTTACTCTTTCACGTCAAATTGGCTGAACGGGTCTTGATGAAATTTGGCACAGACATAAATTATAGTCTGGATAACACATAAGATACTTTTTTATCGATAACACGCAGGCGAAGCCGCGGGCGCCAGCTAGTAATTGATAATAAAACTTTATCGTTTTCCATATTCTGGGACAGTGTCTATTACGACAAATATTCAAAGAATAAAAACAAATGAACTACGTTTTATTACCTCGTTGATTGAAGAAATTCTTTTTTACTAATTGAATGGTGAAGGGCATATTGTTCTTAATTAAAAGTTGATGGTATCGTTAATAGAGTAAATAAATGAAGGTTCGTGTATCTAACTATCCCCTTACCTTATCACTGACTTAGAAGTGAAATGTCTTTCTTTTAATTGTCTTTTCTTGGTTACCGTTCCTCGTGTATTTTTAGGGTTTTTTTATTTAATTATTCTCTATCTAACGACTATCATTACAGGGTTCAATAAAGCAATAGTGTACACAATAACAATATGGTTATTATTTAAATTTTGTAACTAATCCTTACTAATATTATAAAAGCGAAAGTGAGTTTGTTTGTTTGTTACGTCTTCACGCCTAAACCGATTTTGATGAATTTAGGTACAGAGATAGTTGGGAGACGGACATATTCTATATAAATTTTTTTTAAAGTGAGAAATGAGGGAGAAAAAGGGAAGAAAAGTGAAAACTTGGTTTTGCCAATACAAAAAATAAGGCGCAAAGGCAAAAACTACAGGTGGCAGGTACCTGCAAATCAGGAAAAGGGAACTGTGTTACCCCGAATTAAACGCTAGCGAAGCCGCGGGCAAAAGCTAGTTTATATACTAGCGACCCGCCCCTGCTTCACACGGGTGTAATGTAGATACTAATATTATACATACAAACCTTCCTTTTGAATCACTCTATCTGTTACAAAAACAACATCGAATCTCTTGCGTAGTCTTTGTTTTAAACTTTGTAGTGATATGTGTAATGTCCTTATAATATTACAATATAAAACTTTTGGATAAAACACTTTGCAATTTCTTTTTTTATTTTGTGAACAGTCATATTTTATACATGAAAGAAACAGTAATATACTTTTGTCAAGTGTGTTCGTTCCCAGTAAGTTTTAAGTTCAAGCTTATTTTGAAAAGATTTCCTACAAAGTGGATACTTAGCGAGTAGGAACGTCGGTGCCTACGTTATTCGTAACAAGACGTGAAGATAAAGTACAAAGTTTTGTGTTGTTTGCTAATTTTATTTAATAAGTACAGCTGAGTGTCTTTGTTCGTGTTGGCAGGTTCTTAAAAGACTTGTAGCGCGGACATTGGGTATATTTTCGAACAAAAATTATGCGATTTTTATACATGAACTAGCTGTGCCCAGCGGTTTCACCCGTTATGAGCTGCATTGGGGTATGAAAAATAGATGTTGGCCGATTCTCAGACCTACCCGATATGCACACAAAATTTCGTTCAAATCGGTCTAGCCGTTTCGGAGGAGTATGGGAACGAACGGTGAATTGTGACACGGGAATTTTATATATTAGATATTCCCTGACAAGTGATCATGTGACACTAAACAGAACGATTTGTGACCAAGTAGTAATAAGTATCGGAGTACGATGTTTAGGGTTCCGTACCTCAAAAGGAAAAAAGCGGAACCCTTATAGGATCACTTTGGTGTCCGTCTGTCTGTCTATCTATTTCTCTGTATGTCAAGACCCTTTATCTCGGAAACGCGAGGAGGTTGAAATTAAAACTATATTCTCAAGTTTGTGGTCCCTTTGAGGTGTGTCAAAATCAACCCTTTGATTTGATTTGATTTGATTTGATAATGATTTGATTCGTTTTTACTTTGATTTTAATTTGGTTTGATTTTAATTCGATTTGATTATAATTTAGTAAAATTAGATTAAATTTCGATTTAATTTTAAAGTACGGTATTGAATGAGTCTGTTAGTTTTCTTTATTATTAATTTAATTTTCTTTGTTTTGCTTGTTTGTTAATCTTTATAAATATGTTTGTAAAACAGTTTTTGTTGTGCATGTGGTGTTAATCTTTAATTAATTGTTGCACTTGTAAATGTTTATTATTGTTATTAACTAAGAAATGTATATGTGTAAACAATTGTTAATTAACCTAAATAAATAAATAAACTCTCTAAGTCTCACAAAATATGGCCATTTATGTCGTAAGTTTGTACGGAGCTCTCGGTGCGGGAGTCTGACCCGCACTTGTCCGGTTTTTTCATCTTGTCAGTGTTAGTATAAAACAGTAGTTTTAGCAGTATATTCTGTTTCAAGTTTGATTTATTAGAAGTTTTTTCTTTTCTTTAATAAAAACGTTGCCCACACTAGGAATATCGTGGGTGCGTTTACAAACATATAAATTCACATACACAAACAGCCAGACCCGAAACAACTGTCTGCAGGTCATACAAATATTTGCTCCGTGCGGGAATCGAACCCGCGGCACGCAGCGCAGCAGTCGAAACCTCAGCCACTGCGCCAACCGTGCCGTCAAAAAGTTTGAAGATTATTTCTCACAACAAGATCTAAATGGAGACAACTCAAAAATCGTAAATTTTTAGTTACCCTTGTATTTAAATGCTCTGTGATCATGCGCAAACGATCTAACAAAACATAATTTACGAACAGTGACATTTTACAAGCTATTTATAATTGCAAATAAATGTAATGTTCATAAGTTCCTATACAAACAGAAATACAAGTTATTCGTCTCCTAAAAAAAATTATTTTTTGAGTTGTCACAGTTTAGATCTATTTGTGTGATTAGTAAAAGTTTAGAAAGTTATAATGAAAGTGGATTTGTTTGTGAAAAGGGTTGCTTGAAAAGTATTAGTGACTAGGTGGCGCCCGCGGCTTCGCTCGCGCGATATCGAAAAACAAAGTAAATGTGTTATTCCAGACTATAATCTACCTCTGTGCCAAATTTCATCAATATCCGTTCAGCCGTTTTGACGTGAAAGTATAACAAACATCTATACTTCCATATATCTATCCATCCATCCTCACAAACATTCACATTTATAATATTAGTAAGATTTATGGGTAGGCCCAAAATACGAAAAGTTGATAGACAGAGGTAAAAATAGACTGACTGATATGTCAACGCACAGCCTAAACCGCGTCTTGGAAACATAGAGGGGGTATTTGTTGTGAAAAGTTGGTATTCACTACTGTTCACAACAAACATTCTTTTGGGGGTTGCGGGTTGTTCGAAAGAGTTCACGAACAGATCCCAAACACAAAGGGTAAAAAAGGAACATGAATGGGCTTTAGTCAGCAAAAGTCTGATACAACCCCCCACTCCGCCCAGAGCGGGGGAAGTTATTTGATGATATCACATCCGTAAAAAAATGAAAAGCTTTTGACTGCTTCGCTACGTGTCGCAGGTTCGATCCCTGCACGGAACCAATATTTGTATGGCCTTCAAGTTGTTGTAACGGGTCTGGCTGTTTGTGTGTTTTTGCGAATACACCTAGGATACAGGAGACAATCCCAACGTGGAGCAACATTGACAAAAAAGAATAAAAAACAGCGATGATTAGCTATATTATTTCAATGTGCACACGATCATTAATATAACTAGGTAACAAATACAAATCATCCTTACTAATATTATAAAAGCGAAAGTGAGTTTGTTTGTTTGTTACCTCTTCACGCTTTAATGGCTAAACCGATTTTGATGAATTTTAGTTCAGAGATAGTTGGGACCAGGAGACGGACATTTAAAAAAAATAAAGTGGGATATGAGGGAGAAAGAGGGAAAAAAAGGCAAGTTTTAGCGTTGCTATTACAAATCAATAAGGCGCAAGGGAAAAAACTGCAGGTAGCAGGTACCTGCAAATCAGGAAAAGGGAACTGTGTTACCCCGAATTTAACGCGAGCGAAGCCGCGGGCAAAAGCTAGTTATTAATAATTCCACCCATATTCATTAAAATCCTTCAATCTCATTCTGATAAAAATGCTCCCGCGGTGCCAATAATGATGCATTTAATGGCACCTATATAATGTGACAAAGAGCCCCACTTGACCCCTCAACCCTACCATTTGGTTGGCCATCGAGAGCTCTTCTGGGTCTTTGAGAGCTCCCAATTTGCTACTCGATGCGAAAGGGTTAAGTCGTTATTGGTTTCTTCTATAATTTATATCTTTCTAATGTTTATTTGGTGAACTGTATATTTAGTGACTGGTAATTCTGAGTCATAAACGAAATGTGTTTTAATTGATAATTGCCGATTATTATACTCAAGATACCTTTCCTCAAGCAGAATTCCAAAATTGCCTTTTTAGAAAATGCCCAAGGCATTAAATCCGCCTCTGTACAATGTTTTTTTTTAACATATGCATGAAGTTTTAATAACGAAATAAATTATAAGATTAATTGATTGATTGACGGAGCCACGTGGTTGGTTGACTCTTTACGTGACCAGAGGGCTAGTTTGTTTTTAGCTAAAGAATTAGCATTGCTATCAAACTTTCATGGCATTTTTGCTATTGACAGAGATGTGGACAAATTATAGTTCATGTGCTTTTATACCCCGCTTTTGTAGTGCCTCCGGTATGTTTGCTGAGACCGGGGTAGATGGCATCCATGCCATAGTGCGGAGGCGGCTCGCATCGTTGTTAGGTAGGGTCCGGGGTAGCACTAACAGCATCCTACAGGTCATTGCAGACATACAGGACTCAAAATTATTGAAAACATTTATTCGTGCTCAAATTATATAACTATTAGCTGGTGCCCGCCGCTTCGCCAGCGTGATGATAAAAAAAATATTCTATGTGTTATTCCAGACTATAATCTACCTCTGTGCCAAATTTCATAAAGATCCGTTCAGTAGTTTTTTCGTGAAAGAGGATCATACATACATCCATACTTACAAACTTTCGCGTTTATAATATTAGTAGGATTTATAATAATTATTATGTACATGGTCTGAAATTTAGTTTGATTTTAATATTTTGTTATCTTGATACTTTTATATTGATATGCTTTTTTACTATTTTAGATCTACTAGTAGTTTGTAAATACATAATTTATGGTCAGCAGAGGAGATAAGATACTAGGCTCGTGCACCGAAGCTTCCGTACAAACTTGCGACATATACAGCCATATCTATTGGCTGTGTAGACTTATAGGGCTGATTTTTCACAGCACAAAAGGACCACATAGTGGAATATATGGTTTAATTTGAATTCGATACCTCCACGCTTTCCTGAGATAAACGGTTTTTTTTTTGGTGTGGGAAATCACCAAATAACTTCTCCCGCTCGGCGGCCGCTGGGCGGAGCGTCGGAGTGTCAGACTTTTACTGACCCATGAAACCCACCCATGTTCCTTCTATTGGCCTTTGCGTTCCGGGGCCGCGGTAACTCTTTCGAATAACCCGCAACCCCGGCAAGCTGTGTCCCTGGCAGGCCCCTCTGCTTTGCTGACATCTCTTTGAGGCGCGCGTGAAACACAAACGCGCCGTCGACACGGCAGATAGAGGGTCTTGACAGACAGACAGGCGGACAACAAAGTGATCCAATAAGGGTACCGTTTTTTTTTTAATTTTGAGGTACGGGACCCTAAAAATGATGAATGCTTTAGACTTTAGTCTATGTTATTAGATAGAAAACAAAAAGATTCTTGAATAAATAATTTTTGAATTAAAAACGTCTATTACACATACTAGAGTGATTTTTCCATTAATTTATTTTTAACACCCTTGCTCGTAAAGCTGATGTAATTCCACCGGTTTTAAATATGTAAAGAGGGTCATAAAAAAACGCGTGTGTTACCATAGCAAATAGTTAAGTTATAGTCCATACAAATTCCATAACAGTATTATTTGCCATTTCAAATTTGGAACTGATCGCCGCCGCACGACTCCAGCTAGTGAGCAGCGCGCTGTTGCTATTCAAATTTCGAACTAATCGCCGCGCGGCGCCAGTCAGTAGGCGCTAGCGCGCTGTTAAAATGGCGGGAGAGCAATAGTGTGCATTCACAGATTGAGTTTATTTAAAATTAAAAAAACTTTGCCTACATGTTCACGCAGCCACGGCAGAAAATAATCCTCTCGCCATTTTTCTCAAATTTTCTTTTCTTTGTACTTGTATTGTGAATATCTTTTTTTTCTGTTTCCTCGCAAATGTGTTAAAACGTCGTACGATATACGTGCGTATTGGTTATAACATGCTCGGCTCAATTACGCCCTCGCCTTCGGCTCGGGCTGAAATTCCGACTCGCATGTTATAACCATCTTAACGCACTAATATCGTAATGTACTATTTACAGCACTAGACTGCAAGAATCCGCCACCAATGTATATTCTGACCGTAAAATAAATCTTTCAACAAAACTACAAAAGCTAGCTCAAACTGAAATTGCGGAAATTGCAGATTTCGTTGGTTGCAAGGGGCAACAAAATATCGGAACAAAGCTTATGGACGAGGATTTCGAAATTGGCCCATATTCGGAACTTTATTCTATTATTGAAAATTGGCTGAAAGCAAACACATTTAAGAGTTAAAAAGCGGGCATTGGAGATATAGTCGAACAAAAGTATAGGTCTCGAAAATTTTCGACTTTAATAGTGTTATGTTGTGTATTTTTATATGTCTTTTTTTGGTTCTCTATGTTTTTATAAAGAAATATTTAAAAATCTAATTAATATGTATTTAACTGAATAAGCGAAAATAAATAGTTTACTTTGATATAAATGTGGTTTAATGTTGCTGGGCAGACCAACTTATTATTAAACTACACGATAACGTTGTATTCATCTGTATTGAACATTTAATATGGATATATTAAACTAGCTTTAGCAACGCTAAGTTTTCCCTTTTCTTCCCTCTTCCTCACTCACATCCCACTTAAAAAAAAAATTAGCCCGTGTCCGTCTCGTCCGTCCCAACTATCTCTGTACCAAAATTCATCAAAATCGGTTTAGCCATTAAAGCATGAAGAGGTAGATCATGACGACTTTTTCTTCTTGTCTATTGCTCGGAAACACAGGTAACAGTACAATAATAAACACAAGACCTCTCTTGTATTGTCTCAGACCAAAAAACTATTTTTTTTTATATATTATTTTTGGAAATTCATATTTTTGTGTGTGTGGTTTTACTATACATCATCATTATCATTAGCTTAGCCTTTTTAGGGTTCCGTTCCTTTATCTCAAGAAAACTTGGATGTATTGTATTCTACCGGATGCAGGCGAATACTAGTATTTTACATGGAGCGACTGCCTATCTGTCCTCCACAACCCAGTTAGTACTGGGTAATACGAAACCCCTTGGTAAGATTGGATGTCAGACTTTAAGTTTTCCCATACATATAGGACAGTTAATTGCGACAATTCCTGGTGCGTTTTTCGATGTGAATTTTAAGACCATACCATACGGGAGGTTGCGTTTATTAAAACTATTGTTTTACTAATTGTTCGTGCGGGGATCGAACCCGCGACACGCAGCGCAGCAGTGGATCGCTTATCCACTGCGCCAACCGTGCCGTCAAAAATGTTAAATTATAAATGTTACCTTGTAAGAGGATTTGGGATTATTGATTGTGTTACGAATTACCCAAGGGATGTTGCAAAAAGAGAGGAATTACACTAAGAAGATTGGTAGTGACAGCTTCCTTGTCTGAGATTAACAACAAAGGTAATTACTTAATTAGGTACTCATGTTCGTAATCCTCTGTTAATCTGTAACTTGTGCGCCGGATTGATAAGAATAAGCTTGTCTCCTATTATATGGGACATCTCCTATTGCACAGGCTGAAACAATAAACTCCACAGGCTGCGTGGCAGTATGAAGACTTTTTTTGCGTGTGGGAAATCATGAAATAACTTCTCCCGTTCTGGGAGGAGCGGGGGGGGGGGGGGCTAAACTAACGCGCCATCGACACGGCATACATCTTGCCTGACTTAACCAAAGCGTTAGGCAGAGGTATACTTCTTGTAGAACCAAATTTGGCCAGAAAAAACTTAGTCTCACGTTAAGATGGGCGACCTTGTTGCCAGCCCCCGGACGCCATGTTGAAATCCAAGCTGCTGTTATGAATTATTTATTTGTTCAGCTGAAGCAACTAGACATATCATAGTAACATCATCATCTTTCTCGTGGCCTTTGTTTTTTTAGCCTGATCTCTGGTTTTTTTTCAGTCTGTCCTACTTCTGGTTTTTTCCAACCTATTCTTTCTACTTCATCCCGCTAAATAACGAGAAAACTATCCAAGGCTTTTCGCCATTTCTTCCTCCGTATGCCGCGATCCTCTCTACTATGTGGGTCTACAGCTCTGCCACATCCAGCAGACACGGCCTGCCCATTCTTATTTGAGTTTTGTGGCTTTATGTATTAGATACTGTAGCAATTTGAGTTCTTCTACCCTTATCCCAATTTATTTGGAGTCAGCGCAGCATTGTTTCTCTAATAATCGTGTGCCAGCATATGTCTAAATGGTTGTAGAAATTGTTAATTTTCTACCCTTGGGAACGACCGTTTTCATGCGAAATACCCAACAGCGGTTAGTATGTAAACTAGACTCAAATAGGGACCTAGCCAGAGTGTTGTAGGTTTATTGTTATTATCGGAACAAAATAACAAATGTACACAGTAAACGAAATAGAGTAAACTGTTATTGAGTTATTTTTATACCGTCAACGTGTTTACGGTTAGGCCTTATAAAAGGCGTATGTTCGGGTCGGCACTTTTGATTCGGCAGTTCATACAAACCAGATTAAGCTGATCTCTCAACTAGGGATTGTAGATTTCCCGTATGATGAGAGATCCGCATAACCTGATATTGTATAGCTTGTTGTGACGTCATGTGAACACATTTGTTGAATAATAAGATCAATTCTAAATAAAAGCTAATTAAATAAAAACATCGGTATCGATCCTTCACGTTCCAAGACGAAAAATCGTTAAGCATTGTTTTTTTCGCTTAATTATATGCTGGTAAATAACCCGAGCGGCATATTGCTTATTTTTCATTCGATTCTGCCGCTCAGCTTTGCCGGATTATGCCTAACATTCGTAAAGCACCCCAAAGATATTCCACAATACTGATTCCTCTTCTTACACTAATATTCCACGTATTTACCTGAAACAAATAAAACGAAAATTATTAACTTGATTTCACATATTTTGTTTAACAAACACCGCTTCCCTCTCCCCCAGATGTCTTTTATCTTACAACGAAAGTTTAAGAGAATTCATGGATGAACATTTGGGACTGATTGCCGCAAAAACTACATTACGAATAAACCCATTATGCGCAGTAGTTTAATTATATCCTCATTTTAAGTAAGTTTGCTGTAAGAAAACCCAATTCTGGGTTATGCTCGCCATTATACATAAGCTTTAGTATTGCAATTTGTGTATATATTAAAAAAAGAATGGATTTAGATTGAATTTCACGCATATAGTTAAAAACCTGAAGTAACATATAGGATACTTTAAAACTGTTAGGACAATCCCGATCAATTTTATGACCTCGACATGGGCATCAGCTGGTAATAACATAAACGTTCCTATACGTGTGTGTAAACAGCCTTATAACAGTAACAGTTTTCACACAATCTACTCAAAGTACTAGTACACACATAGTAGTGAATACGCAGAGACTACAACAAGTATTTCTTGTCACCGACCTCTTTGCTCTTTAGATAAAGATAACATAATAGAGCATTTATTTAAATGTTTGCAGCATTTGTTGTTTTTCTGATTTCAATCTGTATATAGATTCCTTATCATACTAATATTATAAATGCGAATGTTTGTGAGAATGGATGTATGGATGTTAGTTACTCTTTCACGTCAAAACGGCTGAACGGATCTTGATGTATTTGGCACAGAGGTAGATTATGGTCTGGAATAACACATGAAATAGCTTTTTTTTTTCGATATCAGCTGGTCGAAGCCGCGCTCGCCAGTTAGTCTCTCATAAATCAACAAACATTATATCAATCGTGGTTGTTGCAAAAGCACATATTATTATTATAATACTATTTAAAAATATTTAAAAATTGTTATTTCGTAAAATTACGTTAATTTTCCTACGCTCAACAAGCAAAATATGGGTGTACCTGGTACACCTCTGCTTTCGCTTAGCCCTTCGCCGATTACAGGCGTAATATGTGTGTTTTTATAAATATTTTTATCGAACTTGTATAGATGTGAAGTATTCTTCGCATGTTAGTACTCCATTATACATTAACTATACTAAGTATATAACTGTATTATCGGAAAAAGGGTATAGACCCATACCTGAGCGTATTTTAGTATTAAGTATTACTCTGTAAGATAAGATGCAGAAAGTAACGTATTCAAGTATAGTTTACGAAAGATAGAGAGCAAGAGAGAGAGCGAGTGGAGAGAGTTTGGGAAAAGGTTGCGAGGGCTTTTTTTTTGGGGTGGGAAACCACCAAATAACTTTCCCCGCTCTGGGCGGAGCGGGGGGGAGTGTCAGACTTGTACTGACTAAAACCCACCCATGTTCCTTCTATTGCCCTTTGCGTTTCGGGGCCGCGGTATCTCTTTCGAACAACCCTCAACCCCGGCAGGAGGTTGCGAGGGCTTAGGGTCTTTTCTGACCTGAGTGCAATAGTATAATTTAGGCGTACGACTAGATAAGACGTGCTTTGTATGTTCTTTATATTTCTTGTGTTATTTTTAATAAACCTCAATAATCTCATCCCCTGTTTTTATACACTAGAATAGAATCAGACAATTTAATTACATAACTACATATTTGTTTAATAATTTTAGTTTAATTTAGTTTATAAATGTTATAAATACATATACTTATATAAAAAAACTATTTATTTCAGTAATTTAACTCAAAGTTTACAAATCGTACTTGAACTCGCCCAGCGAAGTTTGTTTGATAAGACTCTGCTTGTGACGTGAAAGGGATGAAAACACTCACCCCTTTGAGCAGAGCCTGAATGCGAAACAAAATGTTTTGGATAACTAAACCCAAAACATTTTGATAGGAACAATCATCAACTTTTGTTTTGTAGTACTTAGTGCAACTGCACTAACTACTTTAAGGGTTTAAGTTTTGTTTTGAATTGTTGTAAACATGCTGTTATAGTTTATAGAAGAGAATAGAATGTTTTTTGTAATGTATACCATACAAATAAAATTCTTACAGAATCCATTTCCCAACAACGAACAAAATTCTCAAAGTCAGACATTAAGGTCACTGACTACCTGTAAAGACTGTTAAAGATATACAAACGTCAACCGGGATCAACGGATAAACGTACTTTCCAAGCCACGGAGGAAACTCTGTACGTTAAGAGTGATCCATCCGACCAACCTAGGCTATTGCGGCTTAACATACAGATCGATTATTTAGCCACGACCTCCTGCTTGCAACAGAAACGTTACATTTGACACATTATAAGCTCCCAATCCGTATCGTGCTCCGTGAAACCGTCCGAATCGTGCTCGATACTCCTTTTAATGCTTTTCACTTTTCTACATAGTTTCGAATTTCGTGATCAAAGTAAAATTAAAAAAAAAATAACATTAATCATGCAAAATAAGCTGTCGATTTACTAAGTTTACTTAGAAGGATGTCAACAATTTAAATTGTGTTTTACAATCAATTCAGAATAGTCCAAAATACAGATATATTTATTTTTATGTGGTTCGAGGCGGATTTGAGTATAAACGGGAAAAGGCCTTGTTTACTTACGTATTGTTTGGGAAACTTGTCTATGTATTATGCCTCCCCCACATATTTCTATCGATTATGAATATTTGTTTTGTTTATTATTTATCATCGTGTACTTATAAGATTGCTATTAAATAGTAGTAGTATAAATTTATAACATTACTACACAATCCTTACTAATATTATAAAAGCGAAAGTGAGATTGTTTGATTGTTAGTTTGTTTGTTACGTCTTCAGGCCTAAATGGCCCAACCGATTTTGATGAATTTTGGTACAGAGATAGTTGGGTCCCTGGAGACGGACATAGGTTTATTTTAAAAAAAATGAGAGAGAAAAATGAAAAGGGGAGAGAAAGATACATTTTTTTCGATCAATACGCTGATTAAAGTTAGCGTTAGCCCAAGTAACTATGCCACGCGGACGAAGTCCCGGGCGGAAGTTAGTAAGTTATAAGTTAACCAGCGGACACGGTAGACAATGGTGGGGGTAGTTGGAATCGCTAGGCACAGTTAGTTTAACATATATTTGCAAGTTAGCGTGTCTTTCTTTTTAAATAATCGTATATAAGATCCTGGACCTTACAAGATCACCATCTACATCAATTTAGTTAAAAAAAGGCTAGACAGATAATGGTGGTTATTTATTGATAGTTATTCTTTCAAGGAACATAATCTTATGATAAAAAGCTCGCCCAAATTGTTGATATAAATTCTTCTTTCTTATTTTTGAAAAGATTTAGGGTAATATTATGTAAATAACTCCAATTTGGTTGTACATTTGTTAAATTAATCGACCCATTTTTTTAATTATTTTTGGGGTGGGGAATCATCAAATAACTTCCCCCGCTCTGGGCGGAGCGGGGGGGAGAAAAGACTAGTACTGACTAAAACCCACCCATTTTCCTTCTATTGCCCTTTACGTTCCGGGGCCGGGGTATCTCTTTCGAACAACCCGCAACCCCGGCAGGCCTCTCTGCTTTGCTGACATCTCTTTGAGGCGCGCGTGGAACACTAACGCGCCGTCGTCGCCACGGCCTGTCGTCAATAGACGGACGGGCGGTGAGCTAGTTTATTCGACCCTTACTTTAATATTATTTGATGAAGTACTAATAAAAAAGAAAAATGCCGCCCCTCATAGTTTTATAGGTTCCGTACCTCAGAAGGAAAAAAACGGAACACTTACAGGATCACTTTGTTGTACGTCTGTCAGTCTGTCAAGACCCTTTATCTCGGAAATACGTCGAAGTATCGAGTTAATCAATTTATAAAGATCTTCTTAATATACATCTGTAATCGCTTAGATTAATTAAGCCATATTACCATACAATTTTTATCCAAGCATGGGAAGTGACCTTTTCTCAGCTGTGGGACAGTAATAGGGTAGTATTTATCATACTAAAATCATAAAGTTACTGCGTCCTCTACAAAATGATACCAACCATTAGTTCACAAAATGCCGATCTTCACAAACCCTTGTTACAATTTGCTGACATTAATTTACCGAAGGGTTTACGACTGTTCCGGCTTTGGCAAGACTTCGTAATTACAGCTATCTCACTTTATTAAAGGCTCGTTTCTTTAAGGTTGCTACACACTGGCACTGTTCGGGTCGGCACAAAATATTCGGCAAGCTTTTTCTGAAAATAAAGCCTACCCGAAGTCATCCTTGGTTTTCTCTCTATCCACTCTTTTTTAATCATATTCGGTTTGGCTCAGTAGATCAAAATTTGAGCGGCAGCACTTAGCCGAGCGGCATTTTCTGAGTCAATCAATTAACGTAGCCTATGAATCGCAATCTAACATTAGACCTGTATATGGAGGTTATGGATCTCCCTTGAGCTGTGACACATCACCTTGTCGTCCTTTTTCCGCATCCAGACACCATTTTAGCCGACTGGCGAAGGGTTATGTGTTTATCAGTCAACCAGTGTGTATTATGTTGGTCTGTTTGTTGTCTCTTTCCAGACCAATCGCGTAGGTCAATTGTGACGATTCTAACGTCAAACGGTTTTGAAAGTCGTCGATTTGCCTAAATCTCATCTTGCGCTATGCTTATTGGTTTGCAGCCTTCACTTCTAGACTCATCTGCTCAACATGCTGTTGTCCCAGACATATATTTGGTTTTGCCGACCAATTGTGCTAAATTATGCCGACCCGATCGTATGTGTGAAACGCCTTAGATCACAGTTTTTATACAACCATCCGTCAGTCTTTTCATCCGACATTCATCCTCCGCTGAATATAGGCAGCTTTCATCCTATTAATTTTTGAGCTTAGAACTCAGTTTTTTAGCATATTTTTCTTCATATAAAAAGTATTAGAACCTCTTTCATAGATTTTCTTGTTTAAATGTAGTTTATCGTCGTCTAGACGCAAGCGATTATTTTTATGAAGGTTTTTGGTCAGTTTATCGTATTATATCCAGATTATAATATTTTACTGCTTAGGAGATAATCCTGAAGGTAAATTTATTAGTTTCTAAGAAGTTGAGATCGCTGAGCCGTTGAACTCAAGGCGTAAATTAGAATTCTCAATTTTAATTATTGTTGTATCAAATTTATTGAAGCGTGAATTTAATTGCTGTCTATTTTGTTTCCACTATAAGCTGTAAGCAAGTTGCAGACAGTTTCTACAGTAATTATGTTCTGTATTAAGTTATTCTGTATCCAATTAATAAATCAAAATTATAAATTTATCTCGAATTTAATAATTAAAGGTGCCGATTCACATCACAATCTTATGTAGAGAAAGATATTACTAATGTCTATTTTATATTAAAATATGTAGAAGTTCAATCAACGTCCATGTTAATTAATCATTATCAGATTTCAATTTTTTTTTTTTTATGTAAGTTTCGTTATCAAATACAGCAAAATTCTTATCAATGTTCTACGAGTAGTGACGCAAGTTGCGTAGTATCAACGTAGCAAAGCTACGAGTGCTACGCCGTAGCAACAAAGCAATTCCTTTACATTTTATAATACAGCTAGTATTATTAAAAAAATATACAAGTCGAACCTCCCCCTTTTTTGATATGTAAAGGGATTGTTCTGTGGCTCAAATATTCCTAAGGGCATCTTCAAGGTTTTACGAAATAAGACACACTGATCTCTCTTGCATCTTACTTTACTTTTTAATGCAAAAGTTGGTGGGATGGGTGTTTGTTAATCCTTTACACAAAAACTACTATATAGTTTAAATATCAGGGTAATGAATATTATCTTTATTTAAAAAAAAATAGAAATTGTTTTTTGATTAAACAGAAATATCCTGAGATAAAAAACACAGATTTCTCTTTCTCTGAAGAATAATTTCTTTTAAACGTTTTGTAACAATAGTAGCTAAAAGGATTAAATACTAGTAACACAATTCGTTTCGGATTCTAGTGATTGCTTGAAAGCCGACAAAGTCTAATTTCCACACAATTTCATTTTACCTAAGCCACTATTTACCTGAGAAAAAACGTCTCGATTGGATTACTACGGATATTGCTCGCACTCTTTTAGAATAAAATCTCAGCTAGGAAAGGTCATGACCTCCACTATAATCTCCACATGCCCAGGCATGTTTGTACCCAAATTTGTTCTAGCTTTTTCAGACTAGACGAAGAAGTGTTGCTAAAGTAAATCTCATGAAGTTAAGCTTTGAATTAAGTCTTACCCCCATATCTATAGTCAAGTTAAAGCAGTCTTAAGTAATGTTTTTATGCAGAAAAACAAAGCACAGCTATTTTCATAGTTCCGTACCTTAAAATGATAAAACAGAATCCTTATAGCATTTTATTGTCAAAACCCAATATCTCGGGAACCGTGGAGGTATTGAATTGAAATTAAAACCATACTTAGGTTTATATTTTTTTATTTTTAACTTTCTCTAGCATTTATACTTTAGAAATCGCAATTTTCGTTAAAATGTTTATATTATAAACATTTTCGAGACTATGTCAGATATAGGAAAAGACTCATAAGAAATCAGTTTACTGCTTTGCTCAAAAATAGTGTTAATGGTATGGGCCCAATCATCTTCTTTCTGATATATAAAATTTTCGTGTCACAATTTTCGTTCCCATACTCCTCCGAAACGGCTGGACCGATTTAAACGAAATTTTGTGTACATATCGGGTAGGTCTGAGAATCGGCCAACATCTATTTTTTATACCCCTAAGTGAGCAGCGGGTGAAACCGCTGGGCACAGCTAGTTTACAATAAAATAACCAATTTAATAAAAAAAAAATACTTACAAAATTCTAATCTTTAAAAAAACCTGACATTGATTGGTACATGTTATTATTCTGTAGCTGACTTCTTAAATGACTCTGACATATAATTAATTAATGCAATTTAATTAATTGCCATAAGTACCTTATTATCGAAGCGCTAATTTGATTTATAATAATAATTTATGTTAGTTTTTCTTTGTGCGTTTCAAAGTTATGTTATTATTTTAATTTTAATCCAATTATAAAAAAAAACATTAATTTAGGCATGCATGCCTAATATAAGGTAGATTGTACAAGGCTACAATCACTTTTACACCTTATTTTATGTACCTACAATCTATGCAAATAAATTTTATTTTACTTTATTTTATAGTCCCTTGGAAAAAAATAAATCCTTTAAAGTCTACGCAGTTAAAAGATATGGCCGTCTATATCGCTAGTTTGTACGGAACCCTGGGTGCGTGAGTTCGCCTCGCACCTAGCCTGTCTTTTTTTTCATCTTTTGTAATTTCTATCTTCAAGCAATTACTTAACTACAGAATAAAAATCGTGTCCTAAAAATGACTTTTAATATCGTAGTGGTTGGTTAAGGCAAAGAGCAGAAGAAAGTCTGTGTTGAAGTTTTTTTTTTATTATTTAATCTGCGATCAGAAACAGTGAACTATAATCAGACGGATATAATTAATTAGTAGTTTTAGTAAGTAAACTTTATCGCCTTAAAACTCCTTATTCAAATAGCGCAATTGCTCTTTTCAGGCGGTTAATTGGATTCGTCATTAGAAGCGTACTTTTTAATGGGTTAGTTAGGGTGTTTAAAAAATGAAATTAAAATCTTAAATTGCCTACTAAGTTGGTTTAACTTCTTTAAATTGATTAAGCAGCATCAACGCACATTACCAAATACGTTTAAAACTAAACGGATTTAAAACATGGAACTGTCTTTGTCATTTTCAATTATTGAATAGAATTCGTGTACCTATCTGTTTGTCTACATTTATTTACACTTTTACATATTATATATGTATAATATTTTCGTTTTTATTTATTGTATTTTATATATCATTATAGAGTACACAGCTTTCTGCTTGCACTGTTTGTCTCTGCGTCCCCCAAAGGTTGACTGGTAGAAAATGCCTATGGCATTCAGTTCGCCTCTGTGCTTTCTCTTTGAAGAGTTATATTAATAAATTATGTTTTAAATTTAGTTAGTACGTAGGCCCTGGGTTGGATGGAATGCATTGTTTTTGTAAAATGCCCGTAGTTTTTGTTTTTTAGGAAAAATAGAATAGAATAAAATAGAACATACTTTATTGCTCACCTAAATTAAAACACAAGAGCTAAGTAAATAAAATATCTTTGTTTCATTAAACTGCTTACTGAATTGAGTTTGTTAAACATTTGCTAAATTTGGTTTCATACCGTGTAACATAAACAAACTAGTACCTATACTTCGAATTTTCGTATATTTTTTTCATATTTTTTCGTATTTCACCCGAATAACCATAAACCAGCCAAAGTTAAATCAAAGTTTCAGTTTCACAGACCCGTCCTTGATCTTATAACCTTGACAATAACAAACCATGTCAATGTCACAGTGGTCAAAATATAACTAAATCTGGAACAAACTATTGCTATTTGTCGTCGTCGTTTATCTTGTTTGGCATGACATCAATTGTCTATGGTTCTGGCTATCAAATCCAGACGTTTTGACGTTTGCAAACAGTTCAGTTGTCTCGATGCTGTGTTATTATGTAGAGTCTTATTTGTAAATAGGATTAAATGTTTTCGTAGTTTCTTTGAGTAGTATTTACAACATTTAAAATTTAAATGAATGCATATAAAATTAACTTAAAAAATCAGAGAATGAATTTTATTAGAATGCGATATTAGGTTTGAAGTGATAATAGCGTAATACTAGTTTTATTTTAACTAAATTATTAAATGCACGTATTGTATAAATAACACTTGTGAAGGAACAATATATTTTCTCGACGACATGTTGAGCCAAGTCAGAGGCCCATGGGCCCACATACACACTCTGACACCAGGTTAGACTTAACCCCACGATACAGAAAAGGAAGACCAAAGATTCAGCACTATCGCCTGGAGGATACGATGGAGCACACTGTGACTGTCTGCTCTGGTTGGACAGAGCACCGCTGTGCCATTGTAGTGGCGAACGGCGGTGGAAAGCGGTCAACTCATTCTGCGCAGCAGTCATACTAGCTAAGGAGGTGGCTAAACGTTCGAGGGAGAGAACCTCAAACCAACCCAGAAGCCGCGGTAGGCGCTCCGAGCCACCGTAGATGCGGTTCTGTGGACGGTGAGCAATGGGTAGCTCACCGTCCGTCCGTCTAGTGACGATAAGCCGTGTCGACAGCGCGTTCTAGCAGAGGTGCCTGCCACTGCCTGCCGGGGTTGCGGGTTGTTTGAAAGAGTTAACGAGGCCCCGGAACATAAAGGGCAAAAGAAAGAACATGAATGTCGAGAGTAAAAAGCCCTGCGTTAAAAAGAACAGTTACCTATTAAAAAATAAAACACCTTTCCAAACAAAGCTGCAATAGATAACAAAGTCATAATGATGGAACAGCTGCATTGACTGCAATGTTTAATTAAATGCCCAAATGTATTCAAAACATAATTACTATTCCAAACAATCCCCAAAACCAACTATAAACAAATTTTAATTAACTATATCATCACTTACTCTGTTCAATGTACTTGTAATTAACTCTCGCGAAACTTTGATAGAAGTAAACTATTTTCGTTCATAATACGCAATTACTGAGAACTTTTGACGTTACTTCTTAATAATTTATCATTTGCGTTAATGATAATTAATGAACTTAGCTTTGGAAGCTAGTTAATGGTTTATGGGTGCAAAGTTTAGCTCATGGTCCGCCTGTCTAGTGTGGACAGGCCCGTGACAAAGCAGTGGAGCCTGCCAGGGCCACCGCCTGCTGGAGTTGCGAGTTATTCGAAAGACATACCGCGGCCCCGGAACATAAAAGGCAAAAGAAGGAACATGGGTGGGTTTTTAGTCAGTACAAGTCTACGCTTCGCCCGCCCAGAGGTGGCGACAGCTTAGCATAGCATATACAATAAAAAGTATAGCATAGTTTCAAAAAAAGCTGTGATAGCCTAGTGGCTGTCAACCAGAGAGACACGTCCAGAGAGACATCAGGTGCAGAACCAACGGTTTAACGAGCATCCCGAGGCACGGGGGTATAACACCGCCAACTTCCGAACTCCGGGTTACTAATGTGAAATTTTTTCTTTAACTTAATGGAAAAAAACAATAATGTAATTTTTGTCTTATCTGGAAATCGAACACAGGACACCGTGCTCAAAAGTCACGCGTGCGACCGCGAAACCAATTATGCACCACATATATTTGCGGGTTGTTCGAAAGGAATACCGCGGCCCCGGAACGTAAAGGGCAATAGAAGGAACATGGGTGGGTTTTAGTCAGCTGACACTCCCCCCCCGCTCCGCCCAGAGCGGGGGAAGTTATTTGATGATTTCCCACCCAAAAAAAGCATCACATATAATTTCATCTAATTTATAAACATCTCGTGTCACAGTGTTAGTTACCATTTTCCTTCAAAACGGCTGGACCGATTTCAACGAAATTTTGTGTGCTTATCGGGTAGGTCTGAGAATCGGCCAACATCTATTTTTCATACTCTTTTCTAGAAAAGGAGCTTAGTAGCGGGTGAAACCGCTGGGCACAGCTAGTAATAGTACGAAGATCGATTACACAAACGAGGCTTTGTCTGTTTAATTATTGTTTGAACAACAAGAGTAGAATAAATGACCAACAATTTGAAAACAATATTATTCCGAAATCGTGTTCTTTGTTTTATTTAGTTAGTTAGTATATTGTTTGTGAGCCAATAAAGGGTAGAGCATTGTAATTAAGTTTTTGGAGACCATAATTTGATATAAATTGGCGGAATTGTAAAGGCGGTTGTTATAATAATGATATAATAGGATCATTTGCGTTACTTTCTCAAATTACTTTTTCAAGGGTTTTTTCTTGTTATTTTCTCTGTCACTATCTCCTATTCCATATCCGCTATAGGTAGACTGTTGAAACTTAAAATAACTATGTCATCCTTACTAATATTATAAAAGCAAAAGTGAGTTTGTTTGTTACGTCTTTACGCCTAAATGGCAAAACCGATTTTGATGTATTTTGGTACAGGGATAGTTGGGACGATGGAGACGGACATAGGGTTTTTTTTTTAAAGTGAGAAGGATTATCTTATGCAAAACAAATAAATAATGCAATACACTTTTTTACAATACTACAAGGGGTCTATAATGCCACTTTAGCAGAATCTATTTAAACAGACGTAGATAATTTTGTGAATAGTAGTAATTTTGTGACCATTTTACGAATGATAACGGAATTCATATTATTAACGTACTAGCTGGCACCCGCGGCTTGGCCCGTGTGATAAAGGTTTTTTTTTAATATAAATGTTTATCTACCTATTTCTCAAATTTCACCAAGATCCGTTCAGCCGTGTTGACGTGAAAGAGTAACAAATATCCATACATCCATTCATCTATACATCCATCCATCCTCTCAAACATTCGCTTTTATAATACATTATTTTAAGCGGCCATTTTAGGTCCCCAGCTCTTTGTCATAACTATAATTTCAAATTTATTTTGTTTTAAAGTTAAATATTTACAAAATTACAGTTTCCAAATGAATAAACTTTTCGCATTCATATTTCAGAAAGACATTTTCAGCTTGATGATTTTCGATAACCGTCTTCACTTTTTTCTCACGTATCCAATCACAAAACTTAAAAAAAAATAGTTACTTCCAATATGCTTATACATTGGCATTCGGTTCATTAAACGTTTAATACCCCAGAGCGCAATATCTATAATAAATAATATATTGGCGACATTAGGGACCCGTTCCAAATATGGACAGAAATTAACGATCTCTCATGGGATGGTTCCGTATATAGGAATAGCCATCAATCACTATATACATGTAATTGAAACCAGTTTCTTGTAAATTGGGTAATTATTACGACCTCCACTTGACCTTGATATGTTGTTGATAATATTTTGTGTTGTGTAAGCTTTATTAATGTAAAAGATTGGGTTTTGAAACCTGTGTTGTTGGAGTTACTAAACATTGATAACAGACTGTAGGGTTTAACCCCTTTTTATACGGAATCAGCAAATAACTTTCCCGCCGGGGGAGTTTCAGACTTTTACTGACTAAAATCCATTTCTGTTCCTTCCTTTAAAGGGCAAACCCTTTATGTTTTGGGGCTGCGGTATCTCTTTCAAACAATCCGTAACCCCGGGGGGAAGAAAATGACGAAGGCTCTCTTTTTAGTTTTGTCTGATACCTAAACACTTCGTACTTTGAGAAAAGATTAGCCACCCGTGTTGGCAACCAGGCTTATTGCCATTGCTTAAGGTTCATACGTTATTAAGGACTAGCGACCGGCCCCGGTTTCGCACGGGTGCAATGTAGATACTAATATTATACATATAAACCTTCCTCTTGAATCTACTCTATCTATTGCTGAAAACTGCATTAAAACCCGTTGAGGAGTTCAAAAGATCTAAACAAACAGACAGAGGAAGTCATTTCATTTTATACTATGTAAACATAACACATGGCTGCTGTTGCCAGCTCCTTCAAAATTTGACAAATCATCATCTGCCTAGCCTTTTTCCCTACTATGTTGAGGTCGGCTTCCAGTCTAACCGGATGCAGCTGAATATCAGTATTTTACACACTGGGTAATACGACACGCCTTGGTAAGACTGGTTGTCAGACTTTCGGAACACTGACTACCTGTAACGACTGTCAAAGATCTAAAAAGATCTTTGACAGTCGTTACAGTCAGTTAGTCAGCAGCAGATGACAGCCGGGACCAACGGCTTAAACGACTGTCAAAGATCTTTTTAGATCTTTTTAGATCTTTGACAGTCGTTACAGGTAGTCAGTGTCAGCAGCAGATGACAGCCGGGACCAACGGCTTAACGTGCTTTCCGAGGCACGGAGGAAACTCGGTTTGTAACGGGTGGTCACCCATCCACAGACCAACCTAGGCAAGCGCGGCTTAACCTAAAGATCAACCCGAGCGGCTGCTATACAGCTACCACTTAAATAAATACTTTACTAGTAGCGATACTTTAAAGGTTACGTACCCAACCTGTAAAACGGGACCCTATTACTAAGACTCCACTGTCCGTTTGCCACCAAGCTGTATCTAATGAACCGTAATCCTTACTAATATTATAGAAGCAAAAGTGAGTTTGTTTGTTACGTCTTCACGCCTAAATGGCCAAACCGATTTCGATGAACAGAGAGATGATGAGCTGATGAGTACAGAGATAGTTGGGACCCTGAAGAAGGACATATGCTATTTAAATAGAGAAAGGGGGGAGAAAGAGGGAAGAAAAGGTTAGAGAAAGATACATTTTTTCGATCATCATGCATTTAAAGTAAGCGTTAGCCCAAAGTAACTATGCCACGCGGATGAAGTCGCAGGCGGAACCTAGTTGTTAGATAATTTAAACTTTCACAGATGATATTTCTGATGCCGCTCTGAAATATCTAATGGGAACCTCCATACAAAAAAAAAACATGGTTTTTTGTATGAGGGCTCCCACCCCATGCAAAAAAAACATAATTTTATTACTGTTACCAGCTTTTGCCCGCGGCTTCGCTCGCGTTAAATTCGGTATAACACAGTACCTGCTACCTGCAGTTTTTGCTCTTGCGTCTTATTGATTTGTAATAGCAACGCTAAGTTTTCCGTTTTCTTCCCTCGTTCTCCCTCATATCCCACTTTTTTTCGAAAAAATTAGCCTATGTCCGTCTCCTGGTTTCCAACTATCTCTGTACCAAAATTCATCAAAATCGGTTTAGCCATTAAAGCGTGAAGAGGTAACAAACAAACAAACTCACTTTCGCTTTTATAATATTAGTAAGGATAGTAAGGATTATAGCTATGCTAGGACTCGCACTTGGCCGGTATTTTTCTTTTCAAACATGGTTAATAATACGATTAAAAAAAGTCCCTATAGCAAACTATCCAACCCTAATACGTAGTTCTGGTCATCAAATTGTATGTAAGAAGGTAAAATTTTACGATTACTGGTCCAAACTAGCCGTTATCTTGAATACAATGCCGTGGACCATGGATGAAAGCTATTACGAGTTAAGTGAAATCCTTACGGGACTAAATGATACCTTTAGAACTGAGACCAGGGTTCTGAGACTTCTTATAGTAAATAGAGGAGTATCATTTAGATAGATAGATAGGTGAATCATTTATTTGACGAGGAGAGGAAAGCCAAAGAAAAGATGGATGGATTTTGTAAGGAATGATATGAAGGAGAAAGGAGTAAATGATGCCTTGACGTCTGATAGGGGAGAATAGAAGAAGAAAACGTGTTGCGCCGACCCCAAATAGAATGGGACAAGGACAGGAAAATGATGATGATGATGCAATATGACACTATACAGGAATCACCACCAAAAGTTAGAAGTTTGACCCATAGACAGTTAGACACTTACGAGTAGACAATTAAACATTTAGTTATGGGTGTAAGAGAAAAAGAATACCAATAAATCGGCCAGGAGCTAGTCAGACTCGTGCTCTGATATAAACAACCATATCTTTTGACTGCGAAGACTTAGAGGGTAGATTTTGTCACAACACAAAGGGACCATAAAGTTGAGTAAATGGTTTAAATTTCAACTCTAAACCTCCACACATTCCTGAGATAAAGGGTCGTGACAAACAGACGGATGGACTACAAAGTAATCCAATAAGGGTTTCGTTTTTTACTTTTGAGGTACGGAACCCGAAAAACGATAAATGGACTGTGTTAAGCTTGATATGGCTGCCCGGGTGTCAACATTGTGATGATCGCCCGGAGGACACGGTGGAGCACACAGTGGCCTCGTAAAGGCGATCACCGACGGCGATCACTCGCGACCGGCCCTGGTGCAGTCCATGGTCCGGAGCGAGAGGGAATGGGAAGCGGTCACCTCCTTCTGCGAAGCAGACATGCTAGCGAAGAAGGTGGTCGGGCGTTTGAGGGGGAGAACCACAAACCAACCCAGCGGAGACGCCCCGGGCGTCGGGCGCCGCGAGACGATACCCAGCCACCGTAGATGCGGGCCGTCTATTAACGATTGGCCGTAACGACGGCGCGTTAGTGTTCCACGCGCGCCTCAAAGAGATGTCAGCAATGCAGAGGGGCCTGCCTGGGCCACCGCCTGCCGGGGTTGCGGGTTGTTCGAAAGAGATACCGCGGCCCTGAAACGTAAAGGGCAATAGAAGGAAACATGGCCCACCCATGTTTCCTTTTTAGTCAGTACAACTCTGACACTCCCCGCCGCTCCACCCAGAGCGGAGTAAGTTTTTAATGATTTCCCATCCTTAAAAAATAGTATCTATCAATACATACAATTATATACATTAAACATTGACAAACACCATAATATAATAAACATTCAAACCATCAAACAAAACAATATTACTGAAACTTCTACACCATATACACACCTAAACAGTCCTTGAAACTATCTAAATCAAACAATATAATGAAGATTATTAAAAACTTACACAATCTGTACCTAAATATTATCCTAGTCACGTTCCTAGACCTTGGTTCTAGTAACTTTGTTTCAATTAGAACATGTTGTGGGGAATCCTGGGATGCTGTATAAATATTTACTGGTAAACCAAATATTTACACTAAGTCTAGAATAGCTACAGAATACTGATTAGTGGGCAGATATTAGTTATATATTAAGTCAGTATTAATATTCTGATGTGAATATCGCTGTGAGCAAACGGGTAAAAATGGGTGCGAGCGGAAGACATATTAATAACCTAAACTAAACAAAGAAAAACTTGAGAGGTCTCAAGGGACACCCGGATGGGGTGAAGTTATTATTTATTGTGTACAAAAATCTGTATACACTTAACAAAAATAATCCTCGCGACACCACACTGTTTAATTCGAAATAGAAAGAAGAAACGAAAATAACTGGCTTGCTTTCTATGAAAGAGAGAGAGAGAGAGAGATAGACAGAGAAGACACGCGCACGCCGCACAGCTTACAACTATAGCAAAAAGTCTCGTTACAACTTTTGGTCTTCAAACCCTTTCGCAACGCGCGATAAGGACCTTCGTTCCCGCCGTGCCCTCGTGGAGGCGATCGGCGATCTCTCGCGTCCGGCGCTGGTTCAGGCCATGGTCCGGAGCGAGAGGGAATGGGAAGCGGTCACCACCTTCTGCGAAGCAGTAATGCTAGCAAAGAAGGTGGCCGGGCGTTTGAGGGAGAAAACCTCGAACCAACCCAGCCGCCGCGGGAGACGCCCCGGGCGCCGGGCGCCGCGAGACGACTCCCGGCCACCGTAGATACGGGCCTGTGGACGGTGAGCAATGGGTAGCTCACATTTCAGAATAACATATAGGCTATAATTCATAAACATATATTTTGTATATTCTATTACCACGCGAGTGAAACCCCGGGGCGCAGTAGTACATACATAACATCACGTGAAAATCCCTGAAAGGTTGTAGGTGTACCTAATAGTACCACCCATATTAAGCCCCAAAATGTTATGATGCCCATGGGCATATGGGCATAATAGTGAGCAAGCTCATTGTAATGGGTAGCTCACCGTCCGTCCGTCGATTGACGACAGGCCGTGTCGACGGCGCGTTCGTGTTTCACGCGCGCCTCAAAGAGATGTCAGCAAAGCAGAGGGGCTTGCCAGAGCCTCCGCCTGTCGGGGTTGCTGGTTGTTCGAAAGAGATACCGCGGCTCCGGAACGTAAAGGGCAATAGAAGGAACATGGGTGGGTTTTAGTCAGTACAAGTCTGACATCTGTCTGTCTGACTTCCCCCGCTCCGCCCAGAGCGGGGGAAGTCATTTGATGATTTCCCACACGAAAAAAAAAAAGGACCTTCGTTCCAACATATAAAAGAAGTTGCAAAGAGCACAAGAACTTACTGGTTCTTTCCACTTCGAAATAAAAATAAAAGTTAAAAATACTATCACAGATACACGTATCTACAATCAGAAGTAATAATAAGTATACACGAAGCAACTTTTAAATTCTATTCGATTTTCTCCCTTAGTATAGTTACCGGCACGGATCTTGAGCGCTGACCTTCACTTGCGCAGAAGTGAGTTATTGGGTCCCTTTGGTGGTATGAAGTGAGGCGCGGGGGCGGGGAAAGTGCAGTGATTGGCCCGTAGCGCATCGCGTCATAGACGTCACTCGGGATTCGTTCTTTTCCTGCTGCATGTACGTCACGACGACGAATACAATTCCGGCCAATTTAATAGACAACATTTTTAAATTACATAATTTAATTTGTTCAAATATTTTATGTGATTTTTTATTAACTATTCCTTTGGAATTATAATCAAAGGTGATATTTATTGCAAGCAAAACGGAGAAAAAAATTATGTCAGTTTGTATTAAAAGCAAAACAATTTTTCATTCAATTATTTTATTTGTACTTGTATCGAAATGTACTATTTTTAATAAAGTTTTTATCTACAACAAATAAAATTCGAAGTCAAAAATGCTAACATAAAAAATACGTAGTAGTTTTTTTTAGTAATTTTTGACAAACTACAAGAACTAAGTTATAATTTTAATTTAGAAACACTTGTTAATTACCTACTTCTTTGATCTCAATTTCCATTTCTCAATTTAATGAATCATTATTTAATCTTTTTTTCAACCATAGAACCAGTAAGAAATTACGTAGGTAACTTAGAAAAAATAAATAATCAACGGGCGTGCGTTTTATTTGCCATATGTGTACGATGCGCAAAGCGATCCCCACCCTTCCGCCGAGCGCTCAAGATCCGTGCCGGTACCTGTATTAAGTAACGTTTTAAGTTTCAACGAACAGAATATTTTGGAAGCCATATTACGATAGAATAAATAGGTCTCACCTCAAAGTAAAAACAGCCTTTCCACAAGGAAATTGCATTTGAATTCCATTAAGTTTATACTTGTTTGTGCTTGTGACTGTATATCTAATACAACAAATAAAATAAACACAAAGAAAGCACTTCGATTTCTTAAGTGCTTTCTTTTAGATATTGATAAAAAAACGGCAAAGTGTGAGTCGGACTCGCGCCCCGAGGGTTCCCTACAGACTTGCTACTAACAATATAAACCTACATATCTTTTGATTTAGAGGGTTCATGTTTCAACAGCTCAATGGGACTACCAATTTGAGTATATGGTTTTAATTTCAACTTGATACGTCCACACGTTACCTAGATAAAGAGTCTTGACAGACAGACGGACAACTAAGTGAAGTGATGAAGTAGTAAAAGTTACGTTGTTTTGTTTAGAGATACGGAACCCTCAAAATAACCTAAAAAACTTAATTTGAACCACTTCTCAGTTTCCAATTGAGCTCAATTTTAAATGTTTAGTTTTGAATCCAATGCCGTCAATTTAAATCCAATATGGCTGACACTCTAAGATGGCGGCATAATTCTCATGCTAAGGGAAATCAACTGAAAGGGATTGTTCTAATAAATACGTCACTAATATTAGAGTCTGTCTTGACATAATTATAACACCAATACATACAGTAAGTTCACTGTCTGTTAGGCTATCTGTTTGTTAGGTAACTTTTAAAAACAAATTCAGCACGGATTATCTTTATGTGCCTGACGACAAAAAGCGCATTTATTAAACCCCATGAAAAGCACCCTGTAGGTACACAATAGCTTTAAAAGATCACACGTGTCGATACATAACAGTTGAAACTTCCAAACCCACTCTATATTTAAAACTTCACCAAGATTTTACCTCGAAACAGCAATTCTCACATAATAAGGGCATGAATAAATTTTAACCGACTTCAAAAAAAGGAGAAGGGCTCTCAATTCTACGGAATGTTTTTTTTTGCATGTTTGTTAATCGATTTCTCCATCAATCATGAGCCGATTTTCATTTTTTTTTTAATCGTAAAGGTATACTCCCGATGGCGTTCAATATGGATTTAATTTATATTGCTTTGGTAATTTATAAGTTACCATCTATCATTTTTTTTTCTTATATATGTTAGATATGCTTATATCTCTTAGTAGCAATAAAAATGAATACTCGAAAAGAATTTGTGTGAAATAACATCATACCACAACTAAACAGCGTGTTTACTTTCCGTAATATTCGGCAAAATATTCCACTGGTTTGAACAAACTTATAATGAGATGCGTATAACCGAAAGTTCCACTTCTTGTAGGTATCGACTAGATCAACTTTGGATACATAGTTACAAAGTTTTTTTTTAATCTACGTTTTCTAGCTAACCAATGGATAGTAGAGAAACTTGAAATCCATCACGAATCATGTTTCTTGGAAAGTTTGCTGATAATTTATTTCGAATAACATGACATCTCTAATCCACGAAGAGTGAGGCAAAGGTGTATCCAGGGTTACGGGTTGACCGAAAGAGACACCGCGGCTCCGGAACACAAAAGAAGAAGAAGAAACATGGTGGGTATGAGTCAGTAAAAGTCTGTCATTTTCTCCCGCTCCGCCCAGAGGGAGGAAGTTGTTTGATGATTTCCCATACCTAAAAAAAATACTTCTTGGCTACCAATGGCAAACCCCACTAAATCTTTTTCAACCTGAGAAGCCATACCAGGACCTCGCAGTCAGCAGTGATCCTTGCGACCACAGGATCAACAAGGTAGTCCTTTCAAAAATCAAAATATTTCTTCAAATATATTTTCTAATTAAGTGTACAGTCAGCAATGGATATTAGTAACCAGGCTCGTCAGATACAGTTAACATTTTCTTAAAAATCCATTAATGTTTCGAGTAAAGTTAAATAGATTTGATAGAAGACAAACAGTTCGTTAAATAAATTAAATTCGAGTTCAAGAAGGCATTTGTAAGAAATAATCATAACTATACCTAACGAGCCTGGGCAGTTATCTTCTTTGCTGACTGTACATACGCGGTTTTATTATTACAGCAGAAAAAAAAATACGACAAACGATTACGCCTATAACCCCCGAAGGATTAAGCAGAGGTATACATAACAGTACATCCACATTTCCTCAGTCATGTGAAAGTCCATTGCCATCAACAGGGGACGAATCCAGACTCCGAGGCAGCTACTGGGAAAATTCTAACTAAAAACCCAATAACACCTTCCCAGGACCTCGTGATCAACAGGAACAGTTAGAACCACTAGACCACGACGACACGGTTGGCGCAGTAGCTGAGCGATCGACTACTGCGCTGCGTGTCGCGGGTTCGACTCTCACACGGGACAAATATTTGTATGACCTGCAGATAGTTGTTCCGGCTCTGGCTGTTTGTGTATGTGAGTTTGAATGTTTGTAAACGCACCCACGATACAGGAGAAATTCCTAGTGTCGAGCAACATATATTAAAAAAAAAACTACTGGGGTATTAGTCAATGACAAGAATTCTCTAACAATTACTAAATCGGAATTTTTGATTCTTACGGCAAAAAAGCCAAGTTGGTCGTTTAATCCTATAAGTATTCTATGACGTAGTTCCTTCCTATGGAGGGACAGAACAATAGGCTTATTGTTCTCGCTCAGTCTTCCGCCTACCCGCCTGTCATCATAGCTCAAGATATTATGGTATCTACTGCTTACATTATGTATGTTGTTGTATTTCATTCAGGCTGATTATGGAAACGGATAACGTTGAAAGCTTCCTTATACGAAGATCAGTTTCAATAAGTACCTATGTACATTAGTCATCTTCAATGGTCGACAATAACGTGTACGTACATTAAAAAAATCGATATTAATAATTTTTAATCGTACACCTAGATCTAAACTGAGAAAACTCAAAAAATCGACCAAGAAAGAGTCAGACCCGCGCACTGAAGGTCCCGTACAAACTTACTACTTACTAAATAAGCATACTAATCTTTTGATTGCGTAGACTTAAGCTTGATTTTATTAAACCACAAAGGGACTACAGACTTCAGTATGTGGTTTAATTTCAACTCAATACCTTCTCGCATTCCCGAGATAAAGGGTCTTGACAGACAGACAGACAGACGGACAATGAATTGATCCAATAAGGGTTCCGTTTTTTCCTATCGACGCACGGTTTCTGGTTCGGTTACTTTTTCTAAAAAAGTGTTTTTTTGGAAAAGATAAAAAAGTTTTACTTTTCTATAAGCTTTGAACATTAAATTTATTTTAGATCATAAATAGATTGTTGAATGTCACTGTAAGTATTGTGTTATTTTAGATAGTTGCATATGATCAGCGAGCATTCGACTACAAGGAAAACTAAAAATCCAGTATGCGAAATGTTTAGGATAATATAATGTTAATGAGAACAAAAACTATATGTTTACAATTCGATTAATAATACATTAGTAAGTAAAACTATGTCAGAGAGACTAGAGAGCTAACAAGATAAAGGTAACATTTTTGGTAATGTGTGTGTGGAGCTAGGTGTATTGTGTGTGTGTGTATGGGAGTGGGTGTTGGTGGGTAAGAGCGAAGGGGGTGCCATGAGTTAGCAAGTTTGTCCAAAAGGAAAACCGGCGAAAAACATTTACGATTCTACTATATCCTTCGTATGTTAGAGCGGACAACCATTGACCTGTGAGCCTTTTACAATCTCGGGAACAAAGTGGATAGATAACTGAATGTGCTTGTATTTTGTTTCATTGGTCAAATCCTTACTAATATTATAAAAGCGAAAGTGAGTTTATTACGTCTTCACGCCTAAATGGCAAAACCGATTTTGATGAAGTTTGGTACAGAGATAGTTGGGACCTTGGAGACGACTTTTTATAATCTTATCATCATCAACTTCAGTGCCACTGGTGAAATTCGCCAAAGTTACTTACAAAACAGGAACGAATATACTGATCTTTAGTACTTCTCTTTAGATTTACCTCTTAAGAAAACAAATAGTGTATTATCTTATCTTTTTAACACAAATCAGCCTTCAAAAAGCGGCTCCATTACTTCGCTTCAAGCGGATTTATTTTTTGCTGGAAGACTTTTATTCCGCCTCGTCAGCGTTCATTACCCTACTTTAAACTGAACTGTGAAAAAACAAACTGATTCTGTGAAGTTTCAACTTTTCAGAATATTTCTTAGAATTCGAACAAAGAGACTACAAGTATTTGATGGAAACTACAAGTTTTTTTTTGTTTTAAAATATCAAACTGGCCGGTATTTTTTAAAAGCCTTTTAAGAAAAATAAAAGAAAAAACCTGTAACTCCCGAAGGGCTAGTCAAAGAAAGTAGTCCTATAAGGGTTCCGTTTTTTCTTTTCGAGGTTCGAACCCTAAAAAACTTTATTGGAAAAAAGAAAACCGACTTCCAAAAAAAAAGTGGAAAATAACTTTATTTCCGGTAGTCGGTGACTTTTGTTGGTTTCGTTGACTTTTTTGCCACCGACTTCCGGAAACAAAGTTATTTTCCTCTTTTTAGTTTTGTTTTGAAAGTCGGTTATATTTAAACAAAAAAGTTTTTTATTTCAGCATTTGAGTTATGGTATTATGAAATATCTCTTATTTTTAATCGAGTATTCATTTTCCATTGTTACTAAAAGATTAGCAGATCATTTTATAGACATAAAGAAAATAAATGTATTATAGATGCTAACTCATAAACTACCAAAGAAATATAAATAAAATTAAAATGGAACCACATGGGAAACGACAGCTTTCTAATAAAAAAAGAATCACTAAAATCGGTTCACCCACTCAAAAGTTATGAGGTAACAAACATAAAAAACATACAGTCGATTGATAACCTCCTCCTTTTTTTGAAGTCGGTTAAAAAGAACAATAAATACTAAAAACAATATTTAAAGAAGACAATTAACTAAATTGGTCCTGTACGAGGCCAAAAGGCCCTATCTAAGCATGGTGCTGCAATATGGCAACAAATATGCATGTGTAATTCTTGACCAAATACCAAAATAGAATACTGAAGGTAGCCACTAGCCTAATTAATAGCGCATTTTACACAAAAAACGCATACCATACAATTAATCTGGAATTAAAGCTATTTGGACTATTTATTGACCCACAAATAATCATTGATTACTCTACTAGTAATGAAAGTGTAGAAATCAAAGATAGAGTCGTATTCTCTTGAGATTTGAACGCTACGTATGCTCAATAATGGCTCTGATTAATGTTAAAGTAACTAATTCGTAATGGAATTGCCTGATAAGGAGCTTTACGACTTAGTACGTACTAGCTTCTGCCCGCGACAATGCTCAAGTGGAGGTCAAGATTTATTAAACAGTATCGTACTACCGGAAGAAAGTATACAATAGCCTGAGGACCAAGTAAATACAGACATAGACCACTATTAGCCTAAAGATAGACCAATCCTACTATCCTACAAATCCTTCTACTAACATTATAAATGCGAAAGTTTGTGAGTATGGATGTATGTTTGATCCTCTTTCACGAAAAAACTACTGAACGGATCTTGATGACAGTTGGCACAGAGGTAGATTATAGTCTGGAATTTTTATCATCACACGGGCGAAGCCGCGGGCGCCAGCTAGTTATTCATAAAATAAAAAATGATACGAATTATTATTTTTTTTCACTTAGGCGTACATGGGCACGCTACTGTAGTGCGCCTGCCATGTTTGCGCACTCTCACACAGACGGCTTTCGCACTGTGCTTTTCACGCACGCGCGGAAGCGCTAACGCCATCCTGAACGTGTTCAGCCATATACTTGATAGCCCTCTTCTGGGGCACTAAATTCAAATGCAAGTGCGCCCGGGGCCCCAGAGGGCGGCAAATACTTAAATTAATTTGTAAAGTGTAAATGTGACTAACAAAGCTTTTAAGTAATACTACTAACAATAATATGGGCTAAATATGTCTGAATTAAAAAGATTATATTTATATTATTTTTAAAAAACGTGCACGGAGTCTGGATTTGTGGGAGTGTCAGACTTTTACTAAATAAAACACACCCATGTTACTTCTATTGCCCTTTACGTTACGGGGCCGCGGTATCTCTTTCGAACAACCCGCAACCCCGGCAGGCGGAAGCCCTGGCAAGCCCCTCTGCTTTGCTGACATCTCTTTTGAGGCGCGCGTGAAACACTAACGCGCCGTCGACAATAGACGGACGGATGGTGAGCTACCCATTACAATAAGCTTGCCCACTATTACATGGGCATTAAAACATTTGGGGCTTAATATGGGTGGTACTATTAGGTACACCTACAACCTTTCAGGGATTTTCACGTGATGTTATGTATGTACTACTGCGCCCCGGGGTTTCACTCGCGTGGTAATAGAATATACAAAATATATCTTTATGAATTGTAGCCTATATGTTATTCTGATATGTAAGCTATATTATTGTAAAGTTTCATTAAAAACCATGCTGTAGTTTTTGCGTGAAAGAGTAACAAACATCCATACATCCAAACAAACTTTCGCGTTTATAATATTACTAGCTGATGCCCACGACTTCGTATGCGTGATATCGAAAAAAAAGTATCCTATGTGTTATTCCAGACTATAATCTACCTTTGTGCCAAATTTCATCAAGATCCGTTCAGCCGTTTTGACGTGAAAAAGTAACAAACATCCATACAAACTTTCGCGTTTATAATATTAGTAGGATATGTCAATAAACTCCCAGACCAGTCTAGAAGCTTCGCAGAACTACCAACCACAACTGCAACTCGAGATAAGCCGGCTAATGACCCTAGCAACGTCATTCAACGTCCAAATTGCCCGAACACAGCATTCAGGCAAATATGTCAGTTATCCGAATAGCAGTCTGCCGGGCGTAGACTTTTACTGATGCGCATAGCAGTATACAAAGTCATAACTTTGAAATGTGGATTTTGAATCATCGCCCCATTTACTTGAATGGTTAAAAGGTTGATTTCTCTCAATTATTTAAGTTCAGAAAAGAAACGTTGAGAACGATGCTTGATGAGGTGCTTCTGGGATAGAAATAGAAGAAATATAATGTAATATATAAAATTCTCGTGTCGCGATTTTGTTGAAACGACTGGACCGATTTGTATGAAATGTTGTGTGCGTATCAGGTAGGTGAGAATTGGTCAATATCTAAATTTCATACCCTTCTCTAGAAACGGAGCTGAGCAGCGGGTGAAACCGCTGGGCGCAGCTAGTAATAATATTATATGGTTGAAATAGAGAAGGAGTACCACGCTTCTCTATTACCCTACGCGTTTTACATAGAGAAGGAGTACGTTGCTACCGCAGAGGAAATGCTGCACTGACCCGGGATATGAGCAGGAGAATGATGATGATCATGTAAGTTCAATGACTCCTTCATCGTCGTCGGCCAAAGACTATAAAACCACTTGACTGCGCATACGTGCCCCGACGCACGAAAAGTATTAGTATTTTTTCGCCTATATATAGGCTACGGTAGTGGTGACCATTTTAGTCGTGTCCAAGTGTTAGAGCTGTGTCTACGCAAAACTATTAAAATAAATTATAACGTCCTAAGCAATCATAACGAATCAAAATGCCTTCATGCGCGGTGAAATGGTGTGGGAAACATTCCAAGACATCTAGTTACAAAAAGGATGGCATAATTTTTTACCGGTAACTAAACAGTATGAAAATTATTTTAGATTTAACCAGATTATGAGCGACTTCGGGGATCTAGATAAAATGGTGGCTGGGTGAAAAAGCACACAAATTGTATCCCGCGTTGATGTCTTTTGGAAAAGTCTCGCTCTTTCATTACACAATTATAATGCTTCTTTCCCTTTGTCCCTTTATCGTAAAAAATTGTGCTGCTACCTTTATCATCTGAAGTCGATAACTCGATATCGAAAATAATAAAATTAATATAAATATTTATTTAGTTCAAATACTGCAAAGACATATTTACTTTTAATCGACTTCAATCATTCAGAAAATGTTGATGCTCGTTTATCATTTTTTACGAAGAACAGTCAGAACCCTTAAATTTTACATATACCAAATTAATTCATTTTAAAAATCAATAATAACAGAATACATGTTTTTTTATTAATTCAGTGATTTTGATTAAATATCTTTTTTCCTATTTTAATTCAGTATTTATTATCATGTTTAAATCCATTTTATCGACATCGACTATTTTCCCTTAATCTAGAAGAGCCGCCCTAACGATGGAATACCTATGCAACTTAACCTTGAATTGACCAATTGCAGCCACGCGTTCTTCCTCGTCCGGGCCCGGCGTAGTGAGTTGTGCACTTAGAAGAAATCGGCCTATAAGTTCTCTAGTGGTTATATTCTCTATGTCGTCGGCACAACATTTTCAGACAAACATACTTATTGGCAAAAATAAATTTGAAAAAATAACAAGTCCGCCATATTTGGGAGTCTGACATATTTGGATGACATCATAGTATCCAAACTAAACATATTTGAGGTCAAAACTTGATTTCCAAGATTTTTTTACATACTAACAGTAGCATTCATAATTTTTTTTTTTTTAAAATATACTAACCGATGCAAAAAAGCACACAACACAAAAAAAACAACGACCCAAATTTTCAGTAAATCAGCTTTTTAAAATAAACTCACATACATAAATTATTAATTGACACGTCCGTTCACAGGCTGGCGACACCCTTATCAACGAAACAACGGTTAATTACATTCACAGTCCACGTCCTGAAATAAATCTGCATTGTATACAAAAATATGAACGAAAACCTTATTTAAGTTGACAGCATTTTGCACTTACGCCACCAAAGTACGGACAGAAAAATGAGCTACAATAACTCTTAATAATATAACATGCAAAACAGGGAATGCCTCTCCAAGAACATACTTAAGTTTTGTTCAAAACCTCTTTTGTTTTTTAAGGGATTGAATGCCGTGCTTGATGTGTTAAGTTGAAACAAGATTTTAGGGATGTGTTGAATTATAAAAGGTAAAGTTTTGTGTTTGAGCTTTATCAATACTTTTTATGAGTTTATTTCTCCGGTTTTTGTGAATTTTTCCAAAATTATTTTTTTTAACAAAAAGTGTTTTTTTTTTATCCATATGGTTACGCCAACACCACAGTACTTTATTAACTACTAGCGGCACCCGACTCTTTCACCCATGTAGACAGGGATATCATACCTTCCTCTTGAATCACTCTATTTATTGTTAAAAAGTTCATTTTAATCCGTTGAGTAGTTTAAGATATAAGCGAACAGACAGCGGAGGTGACTTCATTATATACTATGTAGAGATGAATCTTCTTTGGTTGGTTGCTATATTTGGTTTATTATACAAGTGGGATCAAATCCAGAATCCTTACTAATACTATAAAAGCGAAAGTGAGTACGTTGTTTGTTTGTGTGATACGTCTTCAATCCTTAATGGCTAAACCGATTTTGATGAATTTTGGTACAGAGATAGTTGGGACCCTGGAGACGGACATAGGCTAATTTTTGGGAAGGGAAAAAGCTTAGCTTTACTATTACAACCAATAAAGCGCAATGGCAAAAAATACAGGTAGCAGGTACCTGCAAATCAGGAAAGGGGAACTGTGTTACCCCGAATTTAACGCGAGCGAAGCCGCGGGCAAAAGCTAGTATAAGATATTTTGATACCAAATTTCATCCAAATTCGTTGAGCTGTTTGAGCGTAACAAACATACGCACACTTACAAACGTTCGCCTTTATAATATTAGTATGATACTTTAAATATCTACTTAACGAAATGTGGATGGTAAGGTACACCTTTGCCGAACCCTTCCTCCCTTCCTAGAGGCGTGATGCTATGTTTTAAAAACGCATTATTTAATTTCTATGGGAGCATTGTTAGGCTAATACATGATGATGGTACAAACCATGTAGTACTAATACCCCGTGTACCGTGTTTGTCGTATCAAAGCTCATACCTTTGTTTACGGCTCAATAGCCACTGTGTGGAGACAGCTGTTGGAAAGGAAACCACAATTAAATGTAATAAAGTTTATTTTACATTAACGCGGTGTGGTTTCAAACTTTACAGACTGATATTAGTTGGATTTGTTGTGAGTACTTACTACGTCACATCGGTATAAGCTGGTAAGCGTCCAGTATAAATTGATCCCTTAATGTGCAGACTTTTCGTTAATGATAATGATAAATGACGTTTATTTTGCAAGGAGGTTTTTACAAACACGTTTATAAGTCGTTTTTTTTAACTAGAGTACTCAATAGCAACCACGAAGTTAGGAACCATAGGCTCACCTAACTATAGCTTTCACCCTGTGGGTATATTTGAAACGATGTGAGCAAAATAATAATGTCCATAAGATAAAAACAGAAATTCCTGTTATTGATCAGAACGCCTGCCTACGCGCGTCTTCCGATAAATATTAATTGCCTTATGTTTCATGAAAGAGCTGTATTTTTTCAAATTCTACGAAAAGGGTGATTTATAGTAGAGGGGAGTGCCAGGGCTACTGCCGTCCGGGGTTGCGGGTTGTTCGAAAGGGACACCGTTACCCCGAGACATAAAGGACAAAAGAAGAAACATGGATCGGTTTTGGTCAGTAAAAGCCTGACTCTCCCCCCCGCTCCGCCCAGTGTAGGGTAAGTTATTTGATGATTTCACTTCCGATAAAAAAACGGTATGTCAGTGACCATGTTATTTTAAAAAAGAAATCGGGCAAGTGCGAGTCTGCTCGCGCACCAAGGGATCCGTACAATTTAGTGACATAAACGGCCATATATTTTCACTGCGTAGACTTAGAGGATTGCTCTAAGGGACTTGGATATATTGTTTTCAACTCGATATATCTACACGTTCCCGATAATTATAAAGGGTCTTGACTGACGGACGGACAACAAAGTAATCCAATAAGAGTTCTGTTTTTTTCCTTTTGAGCTACAGAACCCTAATTATATTATCAAAAGTACTTGCAAAATCCTTTTAATATCTGATAGCCCAATTCTTGAATACAGTTACATGCTTTTTGCACCATGCTGCTTAGAAGCCTCGTAAAAAGCAAAGAGGCGAAGGAAACCGCAGGACACAGCTAGCTATATTTGTAGATATGTGTGAAACTGTCCCTCTCTTTGCCGTATCGAAACCTTTCTCGATAGCATGAAAACACATTCTAAATGGGTTTTACATCGGTCTTCTTTTGTTTTACTGTTCGTGTGAATCCGTTTTGTTTCAGTCATTGATAAACTATACGAATTATAAAAATAAATTAACTATTATATTTTTTTGCCGTCGCAGGTGCAACTGCTGAGTTTGAGGGTCTGGCTTCGATTCCAAAATTGGGCAAAGTGTTATTATATATTTAGGTACATCAGATAAAAGACAACTCTCCTATGCAAACAAGGGTTATGCATCTGTAACACATAGTGATGAGGGTTCAAAAGGTCACCATACTTACTCGTATATACAATGTGTCCGGTCATGGACTAGCGATATTTTTGATACTTATGTAACGAGTGTTTTAATATACTATTACGCTACACACTTGAGTCTAATTCACTTCCCCGCTTTTTGGCAGCCATTATGCGTGTACAAAAAATAATCATATCTCTCAAAGTGTTGGTCTTACTGAGACGAAAATAGGTTTAGTCAGAGAGCAACAATATTGTCCATCATTTAAATTAAGAAATGATGAGCTTACAGTTTCGTAACTTTAAAAACAAAATTAAAGTCCAAAAAACATGCAAAACAACGAAAGTTTTGTAAACTTTTTTGTGAAAGAAAAATGGTAGTACTTTTTAAATCAATAAATTTGAGTACTAAAATGTTTGTTATATAAGTACATAGAATATCGGTAGTCTATGACCGGACACATTGTATATACGATACAAATATATTCGACGAGTAACAAACAATGCGCATACAGTACTGTGCCTCTGTTTGTGTGTTCATTGATTACTTTTAAAGGAAACCCCTTTTTTATTTGACTGTTGTTAATTGCTCTATTAGGAGTTTAACCCAGTTTCGGGCCCTGCTACCCTACCATGACGTCTTAAAGCAGAACTGATTCCACTGAGGGAAAGAGACAGAGTATCAAGCACCATCTCTTTCCCTCAGTGGAATAAGTTCTGCTTTAAGACGTCATGGTAGGCCTACTGGTTCTATTTTCCAATACGCACAAATAATCATGGCTGCATTTTTGAAAAGTCTGAAAAAGGCGTATAGTAATCATAATTCACTAGTTACACGTAGGTTCTACTTTCCATCTAGTGGACACCAGCCTAAAACAGCAATACTTTATCCAATTTATCCAAGACGACGGTTGGCGCAGTGGCTGTGCAATCGACACACTGCGCTGCGTGTCGCGGGTTAGATGCCCGCACGGAACAGATATTTGTATGGCCTACCGATAGTTGTTTCGGGTCTGGCTGTTTGTGTATGTGAATTTAAATGTTTGTAAACCCACCAACGATACAAGAGAAATTCCTAGTGTGGGGCAACGTTTTTTTATTAAGAAAATGTACTTAACATAGGAACATTAATTTTCCACCACTCAAGAGCTTTTCTCTTCACTTAGAAATAACATTGAATTACGACTACTATTTCACATGTCTGTCGTGTGTTCAGGGCATTAAGAGCAGGTTGCTAACAAAAAATATAATTATTCTTTAAGACATAATGGAATATTTTGCAGGCAACTTGTGAGAGAGTTGCATACTGTTTGGCATTTTCTGTGAAAACACGTTGATTTATTAATTTTAAAAAATAACAAAGATGTTAGACATAAGATGACGTCCATAATATTAAGCTGTTTTCAGCTTGAGATATTTCAGAACAATTTATCAAAATGATGAAGCCTTTGGCATTAACTACTAGTCATCATCATCTGCTTAGCCTTTTCCCAACTATGTTGGGGTCCGCTTCCAGTCTAACCGGATGCAGCTATAGAATATATATATAGAATATCAGTAGGTATATTTTATGGAGCTACTGCCTATCTAACCTCCACAACCCAGTTAGTATTTGGTAATACAGTACCCCTTGGTAAGACTGGTTGTCGGACGGGACACTGACTATATGTAACTACTCTCAAAGATCTACAAATGACTGCCAGGACCAACAGTTTAACGTTTATCCGAGGCACGTAACAAGGTATGTAACGGGTGGTCACCTATCCATAGAACAACCTAGGCAAGTGCAGCTTATACTCATAAGATTATGAGTTAAACCCGAGCTAACTACTAATCAAATAGGCTATAAAATGAACAGAATGCACCTAGATTCTCGTAACAGTTGACCCGACTCACATTAGATCTGTTTTCCAACAAGAACTACGGTATCGGTTCAAAGATAAAAATAACATATAGAGTCTATAATATCTAGATTCAAAGATTCATAGTCAACTAGCTGGCGCCCGAGGCTTCGTCAGCATGATATCGAAAAAAAAAAGTATTTTATTGTTATTCCAGACCATAATCTACCTCTGTGCCAAATTTCATTAAGATCCGTTCAGCCGTTTTGACGTGAAAGAGTAACAAACATTCATACATAAACCCCTCCTCACAAACATTCGCATTTATAATATTAAGGAAGATTTTCGCTCAAATGTTCCTTAAAAGCATCTTCGAATATCAATATTATCTTCAACGAAAACAGATTTCATACAAATCTTGTAAATGAATAGATCATTACCCTGCCTGTTATTACAATATTAAGCTCCTATTGAACATTCAACACTAATCACTTTGCTTTGTACAAAGACGTTACGCGTCGTCCTTTATGTAACGTTATATACTGTTAGATATATATCACAGGGCAAAGTGTCACGCTTTAGATAACATGATATCATCATTATAACTGAATGATACGTCTGAATACAGCTTCTATGTTAACTTGGGGTACACCTTTGGCATTATCCATGATCATATCATTAATGCGAAACTAATTATGTTAGTCTATCACTATATTTGTGGTACAGAGGTAGAACAAAGGTTAGAAACTACCTAATATACCTTTTATTCTAGTAAGACTTTTTTTAGTACACAGAGGGGGGCCTAGAAAACGCTGGCGTGACGATTTTGAAGCGTTTGTCAGATTGCCCTGAGAGACCCGCACAGAGGAGAGGATAGTGTAAGGTTATGGAGGGACCTTTGACCAGCAGTGGGTTAACATAGGTTTAAATAAAAACCGCGCACCGAGTATTCAGGACAAACTTTTCATAAACGTCCATATCTTTTGACTGCGGACAGGACTACAGACTTGAGTATATATAGTTTTGATTTTAACTTAATGCCTTTACGTGTTCCTGAGATAAAGGGTCGTGAGACAGACCGACAAATGGACAACAAGACGATCTTATAAGGGTTTTGTTTTTTTGAAAGCCTAAATAAAATGTCTTACGAGATATTTTGAGACTACTGCTGGGGGCAAAGCTAGTCAGTATGAATTTAATTTAGCACAAAATGATTAGGGTTGCTGAAAAGTATTGAATGTCTTTAAAGCGCCCATTGTCGCATCCAATGTAACTTAAAAAAAATGAATAATTTATACTACAGATGGTCTACAATCTACACATTGCTTTCGTACACTAGTTCATTGCCCTTGCCTTTTGCAGGTCTTGAGAAATTCAGTAAAACTAATTCATCCATATAATGACAGTTTGGGTAAAGCTCCGCACGACTGCTCTGCAAAATTGCTTGCTTTTACTGACTGGAAAGTATTGATATATATAGACTGCTATGATATACAAACATACATAAGCTTATACTTTTGGGGTTCGGTACATCAAAAGTAAAAACTGGTACCCTTATAGGATCACTTTGCTGTACCGAATTAAATAATATATATATATATATATATATATATATATATATATGTCGCAGAATCAACAAAGAGAAATGATTGAAATCGTTATTTTAGAACAACGCCACCTATTATCGGTTGTCGGAAACGTCAAGCAGTATGTTTGGGTGAGGTCGGTACAAGGTGGCAAGTCTGGTTTGACAGCTGTCAGTTGTCATTTGTGGGCATTAGAGGAATGAGATTGAAGAGACGTTACTTTTTGGATGGACACGAGCGTGAGAGGTCGTTTTGCCAGCCTGTACCGAACTTACCGCGTTTCTGATTTAAATCTGTATCGATCATTAGCATCTTTAGTTATTTTGTTTTATTGATTTTGTGAAAGGACAATACAAGTGTTAACAAAAGTTTTGCGAGTATGATTTTCGTGTCCTCCGCCATGATGATCTCGACCATCCCACGACGAATCCCCGTCATATATATATATATATATACTAGTTCTTGCCCGCGGCTTCGCTCGCGTTAAATTCGGGGTAACACAGCTCCCCTTGCGCCTTATTGATTTGTAATAGCAACGCTAAGTTTTCCCTTTTCTTCCCTCTTTATCCCTCACATCCCACTTTAAAAAAAAAGCCTATATCCGTCTCCTAGTTCCCAACTATCTCTGTACCAAAATTCATCAAAATCGGTTTAGCCATTAACGCGTGAAGAGGTAACAAACAAACAAACAAACTCACTTTCACTTTTATAATATTAGTAAGGATTCTTGAATCTGTGCTCCTTGAGCTGTGACAAAATCAACCCTCTAAGTTTTCGTAGTCAAAACATATGGGTGTTTATGTCGCAAGTTTGTACAGAGCCCTCGGTACACGGGTTCAACTCGCACTTGGCTGGTTGTTTTTCCTATAAAAAAGGCAATAAATTACTAAAAGTGACCTGCTATGATCCTCACACTACTTTATTTTGCTTGTTCACGTTCATAAATTAATGTGGTAAGGTAAGCTTACCCTAACCCTTTACATAAATTATTTAAATCATATTAACCTGAACCTTAATTTTAAACCACATAAACAATCTAAAACATTAACAAAATCCACCCTGTTACTTAAACTTGTGCAAAACCGAGATTTTTTCTCGTAGCGTCGTAGCACAGTGCTACGCGACCCGCTACGCTCACGTAGCGATACGCGCCGATGCTGCTACGAATCTTGTATGCAACGGACATCTAATCGTAGAATGGAATGTGATTCTGTTGTTTGTTTAGATCAGAACGTTGAAGTTAAGTACACGTTTAAAGTAGAACTGTGTTTTGTTTGCTATGTGAGGATGGGCAAAGGGTAAAATAAACATTTGCGTAAAATAATGGGTAATTTTCAGGGTTAATACTTGAAATGCTGGTGTTTTATAGTATCTAAGTGATATTTTGTTACGATCAATAGTTACTCGAACAACTAGATTTTGTCTTGTCCATAATCAAATCTTGAATCAAATTTAAACTGGTTTTGAATTGGTAAAAAAACCGGCCAAGAGCGAAACAAACTCGCGCACCGAGTGTTCCGTACTAACTTGCAATATAAACAGCCATATCTTTTGACTGCGTAGATTTAGAGGGTTGATTTTTTCACAGCACAAAGCTACTACAGATTTAAGGATATAGTTTTAATTTCAACTCGATGCCTTCACGGATTCCCGAGATAAAGGGTCTTGACAGACAGACAGACGGGCAACAAACTGATCCCATAAGGGTTCCGTTTTTTCCTTTTGTGGTATGGAACCCTAAAATTGACGGTTAAAAATAATTAATTTAACTTTCATTGTATTGTAATTTCACTATATTTTTATTTCAACTAACCGAATCTACACAAACAGAATCCCAACGCTATATGGCTTAACTCTTAAGAAAAAGTTTAAGTTGAGCTAGGACGGTTTAAAAGGAGAAAAGTTAGCTTAATGTAGCCTAGGTTATTTTCTGAAGCGCTAAGCGATAAAAATATATAAAAGTCTTTAGAAGCACTTAGCCTACTTTTTAACTGGATGGACCGAGAAGGTAGGTAGGCACTTTATGTATTTTGATGTTAAGTGTTAAAGGTGTTATGACATTACATGTATGCAGTGGGACTTTTTTTTTAAATATAATATAATTAAAAAATATATAATATAAAATATAATATAAAAAAAATATATTATATAATTTTAGAATAAATAACCATGATTTTATAAAAAAATATAATTTAAAAGGTGTCCATGGAGTTACTTGCCCATTCTTCTCTATAGATATCTATGCCTTGGAATGGGCAACTACAGTACTTTTAAGTTAAGAATGTTGTTGTTATGTCGATTGTAGCAGCATCTTGTTTGTGTTTATGACATTCAAAAGTGTCTTTAATGGTCAAATTGCCTGGGGTTGCGTGTTGTTCGAAAGACATACCGCGGCCCCGGAACATAAAGGGCAATAGAAGGAACATGGGTGGGTTTTAGTCAGTACAAGTCTGATACTCCTCCCGTTCCGCTCAGAGCGGGGAAAGTTATTTGTTGATTTCCTACCCACAAAAAAAATGGTCATATTTAAATAAATGCTTTTAATACGGAGATATTGGGAGTCAAAGTATAATAAATCATATGTTTTGGAGATATTGGTATTAAAGTAAAAACTTTTTTATGTTTTTTTTTTTAAATCCATGTTACTAAGGTAACTTATAACTTAACTTAACTAATAACCTTACTTTAAATAACTCCCAGACCAGCTTACTACACAGTGTAGTCACACAATGTTTTTAACTTAACTTTTCACACCATAAACAAAACGTTTCGCAGTTTTTTTTAACGAGGTTTAACTTAGTTTCATGTATAGAATGCTTGATTGATGGTTTTGTGAAGGGTTTATTTACATCCTATATTTACTATTAAACTATTAATAATAAAGTAGAAAAAATAGCCATGCGAGATAGGCAATCAAATAATGAGTATTAATAACAAATCGATTTATCACCAAGAATAGTAAGAAAATAAGTTGTATAACAGAATCTAGATCCCAAATAATTTATTCTTACATATGGTAATATTGCTTTGAAGACATAGACGTTTGATATAATAAATAAATAATAAATAAACATGAAACTGGTATTGTTGGAACTTTTACGAGGATTCATTTCGTTTGTTAGGTTGGTATTAGTGCTTTGTTCGTTCATAGAACGTATACTTTTTGAATATTTTTCTTTTTAATATCGTGTGTATTTTGTTCTTTGAACTTTTATGTTCCATAGGATAAGCTAGAGTAATGTAATGTTTTAATTCAGTGTTCAACGAGAAAAAACGTTTCAGGACATAAGAAGAGTAACTTAGTCATTCTTCTTTTTAATTTAATAATAGCTTCGGCCCGCGACTTCGTCCGCGGGCATAGTTACTTTGGGCTAACGCTAACTTTAACCCGCGTGATGATCGAAAAAAAAATATTTCTCTCCCCTTTTCTTCCCCTTTTCTTCCCTCTTTCTCCCCCTTTTCTCACTTTTTTTTAAATTAACCTATGTCCAGGGCCCCAACTATCTCTGTACCAAAATTCTTCAAAATCGGTTCAGTCATTTAGGCGTGAAGACGTAAAAAAACAAAAAATTATAATAATAATATAATATTAGTAAAGATAAAAAACTCGAATTAACAGTTATACAGCACACAAACGTTAGGTCAGTAATTATATAAGAAAAAACAAAATTAAATTACAAAACATGAATACAGCATAAAAAAATAGAAATGCGACAAAGGTAACAAATAAGAATTACTAACTAAATTATCAGTGTCAATACATAGAATGTTAATGCAGTTACACACAATACATTAAAATAGACTGAGATCAGAATTGTTATCTTTGACTTCTACCTAGTCCCAGAAGAAAAGGTAAATACATTAATTGATATTCAGTTGACTGTATTGAGTTGCAGTTGACTGTATCTTCTAGCGAACGAAGCTTAGGAAATAAACCAAGGAGTTTTTATATGAAATGACTCAATCTTGGTCTGAGGATAGATATGAGGTCGGCGTTGGAACGAGATATCCCAAAGGAACCAGAAGAAATAGATCCGGAGATTAGAAAGATGAGACTATACGAAATACATTTATCTCGCTGATTATGGAAATCTCAAAATATACGGGAAAAAAGGGTAGGTTTTTTTTTAATCCTTGCCCTTCACTAAGGATTTCTCATGTATCATGGATGCGTTTTCCATACATTTAAATTGACCTGCACAAACAGCCAGACCCGGAAGACCTTAGTAGACCTTACAAATAATTGTACCGTACGGGAATCAAACCCACGACACGCAACGCAGCAGTCGATTGCTCAGCCACTATGCGAACTGTAATCATCTAGGGTACCCAGGGTAGACTATTCATGCAGTGCCCGTATATTCTGACTATCTATCTCAAAGCCATAGTTTTGCGTTAATTTAAACGAAATACTGTAAGTTACACTTCTAAAAGTAGTAGTATATACCGGCTCTCAAAGGGATGGCAACACAAGACTTTCCGTGCGGGTGCACTCCGAACTTCAGAGAATTTCAACACACATGCAAGAACAGAGGAGACACTCAGTGGAATAGAAAACGGGCGGGAAAGTGAAACCTATAGAAGGTTTTATTTTATATATTTTGTATTTAACAACGAATTGGGCCTCTTTTTCGATGAGGTACGTAGAGGGGTACGTAGAGGGCACTGATATAGTTCTTTCCCGCTTCTGAATACGAGTATGGTGAAAAAAGAACGACTGGCTATGTTGGTTTTTGTTGGCAACAAGCTCACCATACTATTTGCAAATCAAAATCAACAAAGGCACCTCCAGAAAAACGCCGAGACAATGAAGAAAAGAATGTCCCAAAGAAACAATTTGACTATCTTGGAGAACACAACGAAAACAAAAATCGATGAAATCCGACGAACCTGGTAAATAATTTATTTTGCTGAATGTACATTCGTGCTTAGCCGCGTTGTTAGGTGCAAGACCCGATATGCCCGATCCCACTACCGGAGGTGCAACAAAACATTACCCTCCTTTGCGGCGCGCAGTCGGGTAAAAAGATATGTGTAACCAGACCCGTTAAATATAGTTGTTTTCTTCTTTGAAATCCAATTTTGTTATTTAATTAACTTCTTGTTCCTACTTGTTATTTGTCAACTTAACTTTATTGGAAATGAATTTTAAGAAAATTTCAACAGTTCTGACAGGCCTGGTCACTTATTTATTGTGTTGACTGTACCTTAATTGCAAATACAATGCAATTTGACGGCACGGTTTGCGCAGTGGTTGAGCGATCGACTGCTGCGCTGCGTGTTGCAGGTTCAATCTCCGCACGGAATAAATATGTGTATGACCTACAGGTAGTTGTTTCGGGTTTGGCTGTTTGTGTATGTGAATTTAAATGTTTGTAGACGCACCCATAATACAAGAGAATTCCTAGTGTAGGGCAACGCTTTTATATTTAAAAACCCACAGGTTATTTTAATCTAATTCAAGAAATTGGGATACATAAAGCACATCTTATATATTAGCCAACAACTATCCAATCTATAGACTGTTACCAACCAACCAACCGACCAATAAGGCAGAATTACGTACAAAAATAAACTTATCTGTATTATTTCAACGCCCGCCTTAACAGTTTTACGGCGTGGAAATATATGAAACCCGCTTTTCCAGAAGTTGTTTTAAAATATTTGCATAATTATTTCACCAGCTCGGTAAACGCGTGCTTTAAAACGAATAAGTTGATTTTAAAGACAATTATACTCTTTAGTTTTTACAGACATTTGAAGACTTTTAAACTACTAGCAAAGGAGAAGGCCGGGCGTTTGAGGGAGAGAACATCTGGCCAACCCAGCCGCCGCGGGAGACGCCCAGGGCGCCGGGCGCCGCGAGACGACTCCCGGCCACCGTAGATGCGGGCCTGTGGACGGTGAGCAATGGGTAGCTCACCCTCTGCCCGTCTATTGACGACAGGCCGTGTCGACGGCGCGTTCGTGTTTCACGCGCGCCTCAAAGAGAGTCAGCAAAGCAGAGGGGCTTGCCAGGGCCTCCGCCTGCCGGGGTTGCGGGTTGTTCGAAAGAGATACCGCGGCCTCGGAACGTAAAGGGCAATAGAAGGAACATGGGTGGGTTTTAATCAGTACAAGTCTGACATGCCCCCCCGCTCCGCCCAGAGCGGGAGAAGCCATTGGATGATTTCCCACTCGAAAAAAAAGACTTTTAAACTAGGAATAGAAACTTTTTAGAGGTTATTAATTCTGTAGCATTTTTTTTTGGATAGTCATCAAATAACTTCAATCGCTCTGGGCGGAGCGGAGGGGACTGCCAGACATTTACTGACGAAAACCCATCTATGTTCCTTTATTATACCCTTTGTGTTCCAGGGGTATCTCTTTCGAATAACCCACACCCCCTGCAGGAAGTGGCCCTGGCAGGCCCCTCTGCTTTGCTGACATCTCTTTAAAGCACGCGTGGAACACTAACGAATATTTGTTGTTCTTTTTATAAGCCCAACTATATTTGTGGAAGTAAGTATTGCCACATATTTAGAGAAATAAGAATCTTTCATTTATTTTCTTTTCCTTTGATCTGATAGAAAATGTATGTAGGTACCACTACTGTAGATACGTATGTATATCCCCCGGACTGTATATCTGTGATCTGAAATTGGACATCAAGTCAACTTAAATTGATATCGAAACGAGACGAATGGTAGCAATCTCAGATTGGGACAGATATATGTAGGTCATGAATGTTTATACTTTATTTATTTAGTTTGTAAGCATTACTGGTTCGAATAGACTTTTATTATATATATATTTTATTGGGATCCAAATTGATTATAATAAGAATAGAGAAAACGAATTTTCCTAGAAATGTGATTTGGCTTCATACATTTTTCGACCCCGTAAACAGCGAAATTGCATTTTTTATCGAAATCGTTGGAGACGTTTTCGAGAACGTGATTACAAAGATTTATATATGACGGGGATTCGTCGTCGGATGGTCGAGATTATCATGGCGGAGGACACGAAATCATACTCGCAAAACTTTTGTTAACACTTGTATTGTCCTTTCACAAAATCAATAAAACAAAATATTTAAAGATGCTAATGATCGATACAGATTTAAATCAGAAACGCGGTAAGTTCGGTACAGGCTGGCAAAACGACCTCTCACGCTCGTGTCCATCCAAAAAGTAACGTCTGTTCAATCTCATTCCTCTAATGCTCACAAATGACAACTGACAGCTATCAAACCAAACTTGCCACACCGTACCGACCTCACCCAAGCCTACTGCTTGACGTTTCCGACAACCGATAATAGATGGCGTTGTTCTAAAATAACGATTTCAATTATTTCTCTTTGTTGATTCTGCGACATATATATATTACTTTTACTTATTAATATTATAAAAGCGAAAGTGAGTTTGTTTGTTTGTTACCTCTTCACGCTTTAATGGCTAAACCGATTTTGATGAATTTTGGTACAGTGATAGTTGGGAACCAGGAGACGGACATAGGCTAATTTTTATTAAAAAAAAGTGGGATATGAGGGAGAACGAGGGAAGAAAAGGGAAAACTTAACGTTGCTATTACAAATCAATCAGGCGCAAGAGCAAAAACTGCAGGTCTGCTTGGTGTGTTATACCGAATTTAACGCGAGCGAAGCCGCGGGCGAAAGCTAGTATATATATATATCCCCGAAATACATATAAATACGCGTGTCGTATTGTCAGGATTTACTTCATTAGACTATGGTCACAATATGGATTTCATGCTACGAAAACAGTCTAAGTGCGATACACTACTTTCATCAAACCAACTTGAAATTATAATTTAATACAATACAGGCATAATGAATCTTGTACTGTTCCGGGACGTCGCAACTCCAATGCGATCAGACACTGAATGGTCCGAGCTTAAAACATCACGACTCTGGAGAAACACGCTGTAGGTGTAGGTAGACTAGTAAGTAGGTCACCACTGGCGCGCTCGCGATTCAGTTTATGACCCTACCAACTGGATCAATGGACAAAACCGGCCAAGAGCGTGTCGGGCCACGCTCAGTGTAGGGTTCCGTAGTTTCCCGTCCGTCACAATAAGTGTTCCCACTTATGAGTTTAAAGGTGGAGGAGGAAATTATTTTGTACAACTTTTTGTCTTTTTTGTACAAAAACTGTTGTGTCAATCAAGTTCAAAATGATTTTCCTAGAAAGTCCTTATAAAGTTCTACTTTTCAGATTTTTTTCATATTTTCTAAACTTATGGTTCAAAAGTTAGAGGGGGGGGGGACACATTGTTTTTTACTTTTGGAGCGATTATTTCCGAAATTATAGACATTATCAAAAAATGATTTTAGTAAACCCCTATTCATTTTTAAATACCTTTCCAACAATATATCACACGTTAGGGTTGAAATTAAAAAAAAAACACTTCCCACTTTACATATAGGGTGGCTACCCTAATAAAACACTTTTTTCCAATTTTTATTTTACCACTTTGTCGGCGTGATTGATATACATATTAGTATCAAATTTCAGCTTTCTAGTGCTAACGGTCACAGAGATTAAGCGAGGACGGACGGACGGACGGACAGACAGACATGGCGAAACTATAAGGGTTCCTAGTTGACTACGGAACCCTAAAAAAGAAGCATATTTTTATTTAAAATTAAACTAACTATTTACATTATAAAAATTAAATAAACTAAAATAATTAAAAGGGCCTTAAAAAAATAACGGGTAATATACCAGAGATATACAAGAGACTGGCCGCGTTGCCACGTTGCCGTTGTATTGCGACATTTAGCCTTTGCCCAAGGTAATAGCCAGCCCTTGGGTCATGAGAAGCATCTTTTAAGTGATTTGAGAAGTCCTTAAAAAGGCTATGAGCACTCGGGCCAATAGTACAGGATTATCTAAACTGTAATAAGTTGCAGAGGTTGTCTATTTAACTGGCAGTCCGACGGTCACACAAAAAAACTATCACTGCTGTAATTCAACCAACTTCAACTCTTCATGAATGGCTTTTGTGGACGAGAGATACCACAATTTTGCCCATATCACGTGTAAACTGGTAATAAACTATCAAACGCTGGAGAATATTTAGCAAGTATTATCAGTGATTTAAAAAATATAGAAACAATCAAAGTATTTTTTTGACAATTCATATTATTATTCAAGTCTGGAAAAAACAGAAAGAGTAAAACAAAAAAAAACGATTCTAAAAGTTACACCTTTATTTTATTAATTTCAATGAATTTACATAGTTTGAAAACAAAACGAGAAAGCAATAATCCAACCATTAAGACATAATCAAACTTCAATAATAAACTCTCTGTCAACATATTAAAACTGACACTTCGTTGTAAACCAGTGCAGGCGTGATGAATTACTTTAGTTTGCGCTGGCAGCTCCGTTCGGTTTAACTTTATAGTTTAGTTTTAGTTTAGTCATACAAACACACGGAAATAAGGCTTATAAACTGCTACAGGATGTTGTGTAGACGAGTTTTGGACCGAGCTTTAGTTTTGTAAATGTTGTTGTCGTACGTGTGAAAATACTGCTATGATTAATATTATGGGCCAGACTGGCAGTATAGAGGTTTTGACCATTTATTTTTGGAACGAAGTTCCTTACGGCAGGCTTGGAGGAGATAGGGATTTTGCTGGGGGACCTAACTGAAAAAAATGTGATAGTAAAACCGTAAGAAAAAAAAAAGCGTGGGAGACGTGCGCAGGCGCGACAGTCGTATACACAAGCGAGTAGTGTATTATTTCTATTTTTTATTGCAATATTATGTTGTCAAACAAAAATAAAGAGACATATTTTGTTATTATTTTAGTTGATAATTTGAATTACGATGTTTCTTTTTTATTTTAAGAATTTTTTTCCTAAAATACTGAATTTCCTAAATACTTTCTTGTACTTAAATGAAAACTAATCAGCAAAATTAATTAGCCGAAGGAACTTCGTTCCTACCTGGTGTCCCACGACACCACATCATTTTTTTATTTTTGAAAACGTTGCCCCAAACTAGGAATTTCTCCTGTATCGTGGGTGCGTTAACAAACATTTAAACTCACATACACATAGACCCAGACCCGAAACAACGAATCGAACCCGCGACACGCAGTGCAGCAGCCAATCGCTCAGCCACTGCGCCAACCGTGTCGACAAATATCTTGAGGTTTTCTTTCAAATATCTTTAGGTTTTAGGGTTATGTACCTAAAAGGAAAAATCGGAACCTTTATAGGATCACTTTATTGTCCTTCTGTCTGTTAAGACCCTTTATCTTGGGTATACGTGGAAGAATCGAGTTGAAATTAAAACGAAATTAAAATGTCTATGGTCCCTTTGTGCTGTGAAAAAAAACAACCCTCTACGCAGTCTACGCAGTCAAAAGAAATGGCTGTTTATGTCGCAACATATTACGGAACCCTCGATGCGCGAGTCTGACTCGCTCTTAGGCGGTTTTCTTTTATTTAGCTACTAGCTTTTGCCCGCGGCTTCGCTCGCGCTAAGTTAGGGATAACACAGTTCCCTTTTCCTGATTTGCAGGTACCTGCTACCTGCAGTTTTTGCCCTTGTGCCTTATTGATTGTAATAGCAATACTAAGTTTTCCCTTTTCTTCCCTCTTTCTCCCTCATTTCCGCACTTTAAAAAAAATAGTTAGCATATGTCCGTCTCCAGGGTCCCAACTATCTCTGTACCAAAATTCATCGAAATCGGTTTAGCCGTTAAGGCGTGAAGATAAGAACAAACTCACTTTCGCTTTTATAATATTAGTAAGGATCTACATAACATGATACAATCATACATTTTTTTTTGGGGTGGGAAATCATCAAATAACTTCCCCCGCTCTGGGTGGAGCGGGGGGGCGTGTCAGACTTTTACTGACTAATACCCACCCATGTTCCTTCTATTGCCCTTTACGATCCGGGGCCGCGGTATCTCTTTCGAACAACCCGCAACCCCGGCAGTAACATCACGCCTTGTAATCCTCTAAGGATAAGACAGTAGTGTACCTAACAATTGCATCTACAATCCGCCAGTGGGTGAGCTTACTGCTATCAACTCCAAATTGGCACAAATCCAAACTCCGTTGCTACTCATCTGTCTAGCCCTTTTCTAACTTTATTGGAGTCGGTTTCCATTCTAACAGCTGAATACCAGTATTTTACATAGAACGACTGCCTATCTGAGCTCCACAACCAAGTTAGTACTGGGTAATACGATACCCCTTGGTAAGACTGGTTGTCATACTTGCGGGACACTGACTATCCGTAACTACTGTCAAAGATCTACAAAGGACAGCCGGGACCAACAGCTTAACGTGCTTTCCGAGGCAAAGAAGAAACGCGGTATGTAACGGGTGGTCACCCATTCACAGACCAACCTTGGCAAGCGCGGCTTAACCAATATATAGATAAACTCCGTTGCTACTACAGAGAAAATATCCAATACTTTTTAAATTAAATAGCATTCTATGAGAAAGAAAGCATGTCAATTATCTGATCTATAACTATCTTGAAGATTGCATCCAATTCTTCACTCTGGAACTATCAGCCACAGGCACGTCTACGCTTTCAATACTATAGATCCGCCATCTTCTTGACAACACAAGGTATCGCTTCTCAGTTCCCTCGGGTTGCCGGAACTAAATACCGTTTGGCAAACTGACTATACATATATCAGCCACGTTTATTCTGCGATAGCCTTTTACGAGGCCTGTTCGAAGAGATGGGGTAGGCAGCTGTTTCAGACTACATATACGGGGAACTTTGAAACAGTAAATCGTATAATGCAGGCGTGATATTGAAAATTTGTAGTTGTGTAGTAAACCCGGAGTTTAGAACTTAGTTTAGTTCGTTTCACAGATGCTGACCTGGTTCAGTTCAAAATCTACTGTTTGAGGGAATCTAACCACGTTTTAACGAATTGATTTTTATTTAAAAAAAAAGGTAAAAAAAACATTTTAACATACTTATATGAATTGTGTTTTATTTCAGGTAAAATACCCACAATCAAGATTTATTTTTTAAAAAAATATTATAACAATGCATTTTTTAATTTAATTTATTTCTTTATATTATTATAATACGTTTACTCATGAGGAGCTCGTGGCTAAATAATAGCAGCCGCTCGGGTCGATCTTTAGGTTAAGCCGCGCTTGCCTAGGTTGGTCTGTGGATGGGTGACCACCCGTTACATACCGAGTTTCCTCCGTGCCTCGGAAAGCACGTTAAGCCGTTGGTCCCGGCTGTCATTTGTAGATCTTTGACAGTCGTTACAGGTAGTCAGTGTCCCAAAAGTCTGACAACCAGTCTTACCAAGGGGTATCGTATTACCCAGTACTTACTGGGTTGTGGAGGTCAGATAGGCAGTCGCTCCATGTAAAATACTGATATTCAGCTGCATCCGGTTAGACTGGAAGCCGACCCCAACATAGTTGGGAAAAGGCTAGGCACATGATGAATACGTTTACTCATGTTAATACATATTTCTTTTTCAAAAAAAAATAAAAATAAAAAAATAATTAGAAATACAAAACAACATAGTAGCCCAACTGTCCAACACACCAACCAGAGAAAGGAACCATTATTTTATTTATTATATTTTCTCTATATTCTTAAAAGTAAATTTAAAAAAAAAACCATTGTCAGAGGTCTTAAACATAGAATCACACAAAGTTACCAGAAAACGCTGGACACAACAAAACCAACAATCATGAAATATTCTGCATTAATAAAAAAATAATTAAAAGTTTCCTTCAAACACTCGCACGGTGATCGCTAGTTTTAACCGAGAGCCACAATTTTGTTCAAAATTAGTTTTTTCTATCGCCCTGACTTGTTCGGGTGCTGTATAAAAATACTAAATAAGCAACTTAATTGCAGTTTGTGAGCTTAAATCTGTTCTTGATTAAAGTTTGATGTAATATATTTCGTCACAAATTTCTCTATTACCTGACCGTAAATATAGTACTTCCAAATTCAAAAAAATCAAATGACGTTATGGCGGCTCTACAGTCTCGACGAGACACTCAAAGCCAGCCAAGGCGCGTAAGATAGTATATAAACAAGCGGAGGAAACCGAGGCTAAACGAACGCTACTATAAGAGTACACACTGTCGCAGTCTTTCTCGTGTCTCGGTGATAGTGTACACCACTTTTACGTGTCTCAGTAACACACAGTATGACTGTTGTGAAGGTGACTGTATAATCAGTCAAAAAAGTATTTGTAATGAATGATTTGTTTATAGTTTAAAATTATTTTTTTGTTTTTAGATTGGCACAACTGTTTTTCAATTTGGCGCTGAGTGTGAGTTGCATCTGTTATTTAGATTAAATACAGTAAGATTATATTAAGTGTATTGCAAATTTCATAATGACTAAATAATCGAACAAAGAGTTTGTCTTTTTTGCATCGCCAATGGAATTTCGTGTTCTTCGATTTGCCTCGCTCTAGTAGGCCATCAACGTCTATTTTTTCTTTTTTTGCGGATGAGAAATCATAAAATAACTTCCCCCGCTCTGGGCGGAGCGGATGGAGGGTCAGACTTTTACTGAAAAACCCATCCATGTTCCTTCTTTTGCCCTTTATGTTCCAGGACCCCGGTATCTCTTTCGAATAACCCGCAACCCCGGAGACATTAACGTCTTCAACTGAAGTTAATCGCAAAAGTAAAGGTATGTAACTGTAAATCTTCATTTGAGTTTGAGAGAGATAGCCGCTGAACTTTATTTGTGGTATTAGTCGATCGGTAACGTCCTTATCCTTACTAATATTATAAAAGTGTAAGTGAGTTTGTTTGTTACGACTTCACGCCTTAATGGCTAAACCGATTTTGATGAATTTTGGTACAGAGATAGTTGAGACCCTGGAGACGGACATAGGCTAAAGTAGGAAATGAGCGAGAATGAGGGAAGAAAAGGGAAAACTTAGCATTGCTATTACAATCAATAAGGCGCACGGGCAAAAACTACAGGTACCTGCAGGTACCAAGTCAGGAAAGGGGAACTATGTTACCCCTGAATTTAACGCGATCGAAGCCGCGGGCAAAAGCTAGTTTAAAATAATCATTTGGTTAGTAGACTCAAAACACCTAAATTTTCTTCTAAAACTCAATCGCTTAAGAGACGCTGAGGACACAGTAAAACAAGTCATTTCCGATCCAGTATTTATCAATCGCATTGTTACTGGCGACGAGACGTAGGTTATGAGTTTGACATGCAAACTAGTCAACAAGCTTCGGGGTGGCGCCTTCTAACCACGAAAAAACCACGCCAAAGTCGATCAAAAGTCAAAGTTATATTGACTGTTTTCTTTGACTATCGCGGTTTTGTGCACTCGAATTCTTGCCGGAAGGTCAAAAGATAAATAAAAAATGTTATTTGAGCAGTATGCGGCGTTTAAAGGAGCAAAATCGACGTAAAAGTCCCGAATTGTGGCATGCAAATTCTTGGATGTTTCATCACGATAACGCGCCTTAGCGCCAAGCAACCACGTTATTTACCAGATATGGCTCTATCTGACTTCTTTCTTTTTCCAAACTCTAATTACCACTTTGTGGCACTAGTTTTTGCTCGGTAGAAAATATAAAGGAAAATTCGCGGCGAGAACTGAATTCAATTCCAGAAAACTAGTATAAAAAATATTTTGTTGATTAGACTATTCATTGGCTTATGTTTAACGTTTCTGAAAGAGATAGACATATAAAAAAAACGTTGCCCCACACTAGGAATTTCTCCTGTGTCGTGAGTGCGTTTACAAACGTTTAAACTCACACACACAAACAGCTAGACCCGAAACTACTATTTGTAGGCCATAAATATTTATTCCGTGCGAGAATTGAACCCGCGACACGCAACGCAGCAGTCCATCGCGTTTCAAACGTCATGAATAACTATAATTTTGTTTATTACTGATCTTTTACCTGTAGTTTCTTAACATAGTAGTTTACGCTCTGTGAGACACTCCGAGGCAGACTGAGTGCGCGAATCTAAAGCCAAACGACGAACACCGAGACTAGACGACCGCCACTATAAACACTTTCGTACTCGCCCTATAGCGAAAGTGTACAGCTGTCAAAAAACCTTTTGATAAAAATCAATTAATATTTTCCCACTTACAAGTTGTCAAAAATTTTACAATATCCAGCAATATAAGCCCTACTAGCTGGCGCCCGCGGCTTTGTCCGCATGATATCGAAAAAAAAGTATCCTATGTATTATTCCAGACTAGAATCTACCTCTGTGCGAAATTGCATCTATTCGTTCAGCCGTTTTGACGTGAAAGAGTAACAAACATCCATACATCCTCACAAACATTCGCTCTGAGCTACCGCTTGCACCGGTCGCACTTACGCTGAGCGCGTAGATAAATCTTTGCATCCACCCCTCATTACATATATGAAATTACTAGCTTTTGCCCGCGGCTTCGCTCGCGTTAAATTCGGGGTAACGCAGTTCCCCTTTCGTGATTTGCAGGTACCTGCTACCTGTAGTTTTTGCCTTTGCGCCTTATATATTGTAATAGCAATGCTAAGTTTGACGGGCCTGTTGGTCTAGTGGTTAGTGGCCCTGACTGCTGAGCCGGAGGTCGTGGGTTCGATTCCCACCCAGGACAAACTTTGTGTGATGAGCATGATTGTTTGTTCTGTGTCTGGGTGTGATTTATCTATAATATGTATGTATTTATAAATTATATAAGTATGTATATCAGTTGTCTGGTTACCATAACACAAGCTCTGCTTAGCTTGGGATCAGATAGCCGTGTGTAAGTTGTCCCAAGATATTTATTTATTTATATTTATTTATTTATAAGTTTTCCCTTTTCTTCCCTCTTTCTCCATAATTTCTTACTTGGAAAAAATAGCTTATGTCCGTTTCTAGGGTCCCAACTATCTCTGTACCAAAGTTCATCAAATTCGGTTTAGCCATTTGGGCGTGAAGACGTAACAAGCAAACAAACTCACTTTCGCTTTTATAATATTTCGAGCGCTTTAATGAAAAATATTATTTAAACATATTAAATGTTGATATTAAAATTTGAAAAAATTCAGACATGTACAGGACAAATTAAAAAATGAAATACCGTAGAAAAAATATTTTTATCGCGATTTTATAAAATGTTATCCATAAATTAATTAACAATTTCTTCCGACTGGGCTATAAACATTGCAAGTTGCATAATTGTTAAACCAGAAATCTCAATTTTTTTTCCTCTCGTGGAGCTATTCTTCAAAGATTAAAGAAAGGATTTCCGTTGAGTAAATTAAAAAATTGATAATTTTCGATTTGTTATTAACAAATTACCTAGGCGGCAAATTAAATATTTAAATAAATACTACAAGAATTATTTTTTTTTCCAATGTCGATGATCATTCGTTTTTCTATCAATAAAAGCTACCTAAAAATATTTTTTTATAAATTTAAATTCTTTTTGTTTATAAAATTGTTATAAACAAATAGATTATTTATAAGATAATTGAATTTTTTTTTTTGAAAATAGATTCCTCGTAAAAAATTATGAATTTTAAGATAAAAAACGATCCTTAAAAAAAATTTTTATTGCTAAAAAACCGTTTTGTTAATTAACAATTTTTTTTTACCACTTGTTAATAATATTAAGGTACGCTTTTTTATTAAAATATCATTATTTATTATCCTCCTTAATAATTAAAGAAAAAATTTCGTTTTTTTATAAATTTTCATTGTTTATTAAATAAACAATTTGTTATAAACAATTAATTTTTTTTTGTATAATTTTTTTAGAATTCTTTACACTAAAATAAAACCGACCAATTACCTTTTTGCGGAAAGAAAAATTTATTCGATAATAAATATAAATATATATTTTTTTTTTTGCAAAAAGGTCATTGGTCGGTTTTATTTTAGTGTAAAGAATTCTAAAAAAATTATACAAAAAAATATTAATTGTTTATAACAAATTGTTTATTTAATAAACAATGAAAATTTATAAAAAAACGAAATTTTTTCTTTAATTATCAAGGAGGATAATAAATAATGATATTTAAAAAAAAAAGCGTACCTTAATATTATTAACAAGTGGTAAAAAAAAATTGTTAATTAACAAAACGGTTTTTTAACAATAAAAATTTTTTTTAAGGATCGTTTTTTATCTTAAAATTCATATTTTTTTACGAGGAATCTATTTTCAAAAAAAAAAATCAATTATCTTATAAATAATCTATTTGTTTATAACAATTTTATAAACAAAAAGAATTTAAATTTATAAAAAAATATTTTTAGGTAGCTTTTATTGATAGAAAAACGAATGATCATCGACATTGGAAAAAAAAATAATTCTTGTAGTATTTATTTAAATATTTAATTTGCCGCCTAGGTAATTTGTTAATAACAAATCGAAAATTATCAATTTTTTAATTTACTCAACGGAAATCCTTTCTTTAATCTTTGAAGAATAGCTCCACGAGAGGAAAAAAAATTGAGATTTCTGGTTTAACAATTATGCAACTTGCAATGTTTATAGCCCAGTCGGAAGAAATTGTTAATTAATTTATGGATAACATTTTATAAAATCGCGATAAAAATATTTTTTCTACGGTATTTCATTCTTTAATTTGTCCTGTATATGTCTGAATTTTTTCAAATTTTAATATCAACATTTAATATGTTTAAATAATATTTTTCATTAAAGCGCTCGAAGGGGGCGTGGCTTGCGGAAACCCGAGTACCCGTTTTCAGGCTTATTTTCAGCTCCCTGTAAAATTTTTAATATTGGTCCTACAATTTCGCGAGTAGGGAGTTTTTTTTAGGAAATTTTCTCCTCTTTTTGAATCTTTTTTCAAAATCAAAATATATCAAATAGTTTTCAAGATATACCAAAAAAACTAAACCCCTTTTTTTTTGTTTACTTATTTGTTAATAACTTTTGCAATTTTTTCGAGCGGGTCTTGAATTTTTTCAAAAACTTTCTAGATTCGATCCCGAATCGAATGAGCCCTCAACCATATTTTTCCGAGTTTTTTAAAAAGTTTTGACTAAAAAAGCACTTGTTGACTAGACTATATAGCGGATACAGAAATACATCATCAGTGAAAATTTAAACTGTCTAACTATCACGGTTCATGAGAAACAGCCTGGTGACAGACGGACGAGCAGCGGAGTCTTAGTAATATGGTCCCGTTTTACACTACATTCCATAAATTTTATCGATAGGAAAAATCCATAAAATTGTCTTTTTTTACGGATGGAAAATCACCAAATAACTTCCCCCGCTCTGGGCGGAGCGGGGGGGAGTGTCAGACTTGTACTGACTAAAGCCCATCCATGTTCCTTCTATTGCCCTTTATGTTCCGGGGCCGCGGTATCTCTCGCCCGCAATGTTTGTTGACATAACAGGAACGGTATGTAATGAATACTAGAAATGGACAATATTCAATTCCTAATGCTTTTGTTTTTTGCCGACTGATGTTAGTTACAAATCAAGCAAACTTTAGCCCGCTATACAGCGTGTGTCTGAAATGAAATGTGTTAAGGGATGCGAATAGACTATTACACTGGGATAGTCCCTCATCACGTTAAAAATATCAGTTGTCCTATACAAGTAAATGATATTTAATAAACGTTGAACGCTGTATAATAAAAGTACTGTTAGACACAGAAGAGAAACGTGTATTGATCAGAAATAAAGCTGTGAAAAGTTACTTTCCTGCTCATTAAAAACTTTACTGAAATGTAAACTTAGTCGAGCTGGTTTATTTTTACTTAACATCAGTTCCATAGTCCGTTTTGCAAAGGAATCGCAGATTGTTGTTTTATTGCGCAAGTTTGAAGGATTTTTTCAAATAACTTCCCCCGCTCTGGGCGGAGCATGGGGGAGTGTTAGGGTTGGACCACATCTGGCAGCACGGAATCGCCTTTTTCCGTCGCCCTTTCTCTTTCTGTCGCTTAGAACTGCCATTTGCTAGACCGAGACAGAAAGCATAATGCACGCGGCGGAATCCTCGAGGCGATCGGCATCACGGACAAAATGCAATGGTCGGCAGGGAGACTCCGGAACGGTGAAGCGCGCTATAGCATGCTACCGCATCCTTTTACCGCTGATCACAAAATACACTCTAGAATCACTGCTCTCTCTTCCGTGGTCCTATCCATCTCGCGCTTGGAACTCAACTGATCATGAAAAAACGCGGCAGTATGCCACCCATGCTGCAGCATGCTGACGCGTGCGATCGCCTTTTTTGTCTGCGAAATGCGACAGCGCGCGTCCGCATGCGGCAGCATACTGCAGTACGTGATAGCACAGGCGGAACAAATGCGATTCCGTGGTGCCAGATGTGGTCCAACCCTTAGACTGTACTGACTAAAACCCACCCATGTTTTTTCTTTTGCCCTTTATGATATCATAGTATCTCTTTCGTATTACCCGCAACCACGGAACTTTGAAGGATGTGTCGGACAAATCGAAGACAAACAAGACATCAAAGCGATGGCATTCATCATTCTTAAATAATGCCTGCCAAATATTTTCACATCATATCTTGTAATCCCTGAAGGGTTAAGCAGAGGTAGATACCGCGGCCCCGGAACAGATACCGCGGCCCCGGAACGTAAAGGGCAACAGAAGAAACATGGGTGGGTTTTAGTCAGTAAAAGTCTGACATGCCCCCCCGCTCCGCCCAGAGCGGGGGAAGTCATTTGATGATTTCCAACCCGAAAAAAAAAAGGGTTAAGCAAAGGTTTACCTAATGGTACAGAAAAATGGTGGTAAATTCCGAAGCAGCTATAAGTGTCATCTTTATTACACAAGAAGTGGTTACATTTTTTGTAAAGTCCCTGACTCCTGTACTAGGTGATAGACCTGACCTGTGCTAGATGTTACAGGAGCCAGAACCCTCTCCCAAAGGAGATTTTACAGTGTTATGTGCAACAAGATTAACTAAACAATAATATTCAAAATTAAAATAAAATCCTTACTAATATTGTAAAATCAAAAGTGACTTTGTTTGTTTGTTTGTTACGTCTTCACGCCTAAATGGATAAACCGATTTTGATGAATTTTGATACAGAGATAGTTGGGACCCTGGAGACGGGCATAGGCTAAAAAAGTGAGAAAAGGGAGAGACAGAGGGAAGAAAAGGGGAGATAAAGATTTTATTTTCGATCATCACGCGTTTTAAAGTTAGCGTTAGCCCAAAGTAAAAGTTAAGAGTAAGTATATAGCTACACCAAAAAACCCAATAACGCAAAGCCCGATCCGGGAACTACAAACAAGACCAGAACACTATATCCAAAAAAGCATAAAACATATACATAAATATAAAATTCAATTTATTCCCCAAAATATTTATCTAAATAACATCAGTATCGGCATTAGACTGTAGTAGAATTCTCGCTCCGAGGCAACTGTCACTATAAAATGAATTTATTTACCTTGAACACCGCCTGTGTACGATATACGAGAATTACCTAGACGCAAATTGAATGTCTTTATGTAACAAATGATAGTTATTATTGTAATAAAGAATGGAAATAATTTATTTTGAATTATTGTTGTGTCTGAAACGCTACGCCAAACAGATGGTTTGGCGTAGCGCGTTTCCTCGTAGAACGTAGCACAGACGTAGGTCGTAGCAATAGCGTAGCAGCCCGCAGCTTAGCCCGCGTAATATAAAAAAAGTATCCCATGTATTATTCCAGACTATAATCTACCTCTGTGCCTCATCTCATTAAGATCCGTTCAGCCGTTTTTACGTGAAACAGTAAAAAACATCCATACATCCATCCTCACAAACATTCGTATTTATAATTTCGTTTATTCATTTTCTTACATATTTTTAGATATTTCTGATAAAAGAAAAAGATTTATTTCATTTTTTTTAAGTATTTATAATATTATTAGTAGGGTATTTTATGTATATTATTAAATGGGTTATGGCGGTCTGATAGGCTGTCGTTCCATTTTAAAATACTGGTAGTCAGCTGAATCAGGTAAGACTGGAAGCCGACCCCAACATAGTTGGGAAAAGGCTAGGCAGATGATGATGATGATGTTGTTATACGGAGAATAGGGGAGCCTCTTGGACATTTTTTTTTAATATACTGTCATCAAAACTTTCATCATTTGTTTAGAGAAATGTTGATCTGTGTTAGCTCTTTGTCCTAATATCCTACTAATATTATAAATGCAAATGTTTGTGAGTATGTATGGATGTTTGTTACTGTTTCACGTCAAAACGGCTGAAGGGATCATGATGAAATTTAGCAGAGGTAGATTATATTTTGGAATAACACATAGAATACTTTTTTTGATCATCACGCGGGCGAAGCCGCGGGCACTAGCTAGTGTTTACATACAAGAAATGCCGAGTAGAAGCAGTTTGCAATATGAAAGGTAATTTCCTGCCGCCAAGAGTGAGAGCAGGAAATTTGGAGTTCTGCACCTGTGAACTATTTGATCGTAACCTACTTCACTCCACTATAGAACAAGCATTGGAAGGTACTTGTCGCAGTTGCTCCATTTTAGCAGTAAAGTTGATATTAAGTAGCTATTGTAATAAATGTCGTGTCATCATCATTTTCCTGCCCTTGTCCCATTCTATTTGGGGTTGGCGCAACACGTTTTCTTCTTCCATTCTCCCCTATCAGACGTCACAGCATCATTCACTCCTTTCTCCTTCATATCATTCCCTACACAATTCATCCATCTTTTCTTTGGCCTTTCTCTCGTTCTCCGTCCATCGACATTCAGATCCATCACAATACACAAAACAAATAAAAAATGTCGTGTACTACAATATTAAAATCATACGCAAAAATACTGCCTGACTTAAGCAGTTAGTCAATACTACAATTATTTTTACTACGTGACTGCTTTTACTGTAATTATATGTATTTACTGTAAAGCCACTATTTTAAACTTACCGTGTCTGTTAAAAAGAAACAGCTTAGTGCGAATCAGACTCGCCCATCGATGGTTCCGTACAAACTTGCGACATAAACGGCTATATCTTTTGACTGCGTAGATTTAGAGGGTTGACTTTTTCTCACAGCTTCAAGGGAATGGTTTTCATTTTAATTAGGAGTCTTGACAGACACTCAGACAGATAACAAAGCGATCCTATAAGGGTTGTGTTTTGTCCTCTTGAGGTATGGGACCTTAAAAATAAACAGCAACATACAGTGGTGTGTGTGTGTGTGAGTGTGCTTAAAAAGTGTGTTTCCGATCATGGTTACTCCATGACCTTTTTAAGGTATTAAGATGAGTTTGAATAACTTCGAAGTATACGTAAACATTAAATAATTTTGTGTTTGTACATATGTACTTATACTATTTGTTATTAGTTTGTCAATCAAGTACATGGTAATAAAAAATAAAACATTTTTGTTTTTGATTAGTATCTACTTGACGACCTATTGACAATTACGTCCTATTTCAGCACGGTTGGCGCAATGATTGAGTAATTGACTACTGCGCTGCGTGTCGTGGGTTCGATCCCCGCACGGAACAACTATTTGTAGGACCTACCATGACATACTACACGTATTGTAACCACACCGATATTGGATAAATTCCTAGTGTGAGACAAAGAGAAGATAAAAAAGGTACATTAATTGAAGAGCAAGGCCTTTTTTTAATGCGTCCGGCCTTGTTTCAGTCCATGGTCCGGGAGAGACTGGAATGCGGTCACCTCCTTTTGCGAAGCAGTCATGTTAGCAAAGGAGGTGGGAGCGAACATCAAAGGGTGTTGGGTGCCGCGAAACGACTCCCGGCCACCGTAGACTGTCTGTGGACGGTAAGCAATGGGTAGCTTTCACAAGCACCGCCAGTCCGTTTAGTGACGACAGGTCGTTTCGACGGCACGTTAGTGTTCCACGCTCGCCTCAAAGAGATGTCAGCAAAGCAGAGGAGCCTGCCAGGTTTGCAGGTTGTTCGAAAGAGATACCGCAGCCCAGGAACACAAAAGGTAAAAGAAGGAACATGGATGAGTTTTAGTCACTCACACACACTGACACTCCCACCCGCTCCGCCCATAGCGGGGGAAGACATTTGATAAAGAAATAAGGTTCAATATTGGGAAATAAAACTAGGAAGATTTACAAACTCATCAATAAAGGACCACGTTAATATCTACTAAAGCCGGTAAGGTTACGGAGGCTTTTGCCAGTAAATCCCTTATCACGAACCGTGCCCTTCCGCTCCTTAAGTAATACCCTAAATAAGTTATTAAGGGAGGATAGATATCCCGTTACTTTTTTATAGAGGTTTGATATTGTAAAGATTTCATGAAATGTTAATAACTAGCTTATGCCCGCGGCCTCGCCTGCGTAGAGTTCTTTAACTATCTCATAGGATCGTACTACCAGGATAAAATAATCCGGAATAGAAACTATCTTGCCAAATTATACCAATTTCATCCAAATCCATTAAGCCTTTTCAGCGTAAAGCAGTTACGAACATACACACACCTTAACCTTAACCTTGTTTCCCAATGGGGTGATGACAATCTGGTCAAGTTCAACGCTCAGAAAACACAGGCTTGTCTTTTCTCAGCCAAAAGGAGCCCATTTAATTTATCCCCTACTTTCCGAAGTACATCTGTACCCATTACCGACCGTCTGGAGCTCTTGGGCATGGAGTTGACGTCAGATCTCAACTTCGGTCCAACCATCGAGTCAAAAGCACAGACTGCAGCTAAAAAGCTGGGCATCCTAAATAAGGTGAGGCGATACTTCACGCCGGGACAGCTTTGTAACTTGTATAAAGCACAGGTCCGTTCTTGTATGGAGTATTGCAGCCACCTATGGGATGGCTCGGCAAAATACCAGCTCGCTGCACTCGACTCGGTGGAACGCAGGGCCAAAAGGCTCATAGGCGATGAGATGCTTGTGTCCAAGCTTCACAGCCTGGCGCATAGGCGTAACGTTGCCAGCTTGTCGGTTTTCTACAGATTGTACTTCGGAGAGTGTGCGCTGGAGCTCCATGACCTGATCCCACCATCTCCGTTTTACTACCGGGCTACCAGACGCACGGCAGGGTACCACCCGCACTTGGTCGATATACCGTCTTGTCGTACTAAGCGCTTTTCCTCAACTTTTATTGTGCGCACGGCCAAGGTGTGGAACTCTCTGCCAGCTTCTGTGTTCCCTACCACATACGACCCGTCTGCCTTCAAAACAAGAGTTAATAGGCATCTTCTGGGCTCGCTCGCTCCATTGTAGACCTCATCTGTCGCTTACCATCAGGCGAGATCGAGGTCAAGAGTGAGTTCATTATAAATAAATAAATAAATAAATAAATAAACACACAAACAAAATCTCGCCTATATAATATTAGTGTGAAGTGTGATTCTATTATACCTTTCTATATAACAAGTGCAGACGACAAACAGACAGACAATTGCTTTTTAAATGACAACATTCCAACCAGTCTTCGTCTCTGAACTGTAACTTACAGACGTGTTCACACTCCTATAATATCTACGACTGATTCTCAGCTGTTTTTAAATCGACATCCAAGTATTGTTGCGAGACAAAATGCTTTTACCAGTTGTTTAAGGTTTATTTTATGAATTTTACCACCTTACAAGAAAATGTAGTATTTTTACAATCTGAACTCTAAAAGAGTATTTTCCAGTTATGTGCTGTTTTGTGGTTTGTGAAAATAAACGCTGAAATTAAGAAATTTCTTCTTCCAAATTGTCCATTTTTATGTCTTGTTGATGAGAATTTGAATGATTGATTGAGAATGAACTAAACAGCCCGATACTTAAAAGAAGGAATTCGGATATTCTTGAACTAAGAAATCAAAAAAATAAATGTCAATTTTGTTATAAGCAAAGGAAATTATTTTCTAAATTTAACGATCATGTTTATTTTTTATATTCTGTTGATACACACCATATATATATTTTTTTAGGCCTTATTAACATGCGCCTCCTTGCTCTTAAAAAATAATACTGACTATAGGGATATGAACAGTAGCTAATTTGTCATCAGAGGTGAAATCAGAAAAAAAAAATTATTAAGATTTTTTTGTTAAAATCCGAGTATTGTGTAAAATAGCTTAGCCAAACCTGAGTGCAGGCTGGTTTTGCTATGACATTCGAATACTAAAAGTTTTAAATTAAGAAGAAGACTAGAGAATAGCATAGGGAGTGTGAGATTTATCTTTTAAATATAATGGAAAAATATAATCTTAAAAGGATTTCATGCGCTTTTTATTGTAGTACATTAGCGCATTCCTCACAGTACTTATACAACATGCGTTACAAGTAAGCATCACCTTACTTCTATAAACCAGTTATCGTACAAAATTTTCTCAAGTCTAAGAAAATTCGTAAAAATGTTTCACACATAAAACTATTTAAATTCCTATACACACTGACTGAAAATTTACTACCTAGAAAGTTAAATAACTAAACTAGAGAAAATGCAGAGAATCCTGCACCTGTGCCTTTGTCTAAGTTCATATAATGTATTTTCCAGGGATAAAGTCACATAGGTATATGCTTGCCAAAGTTACATAAATCATTGTTTCTCTACCCGTTTCATATAATTTAAATATACTATATAACATCACGCTTGTAATTGCCACAGGGTTTGGATGTGAACCTCATAGTACTCTTACACTTCGCCATTTCTTTAAGTACCATGTAAGTCTGACTGACGCAACCAACCCCGTACAGGGCACGCCACTATAGTGGCGGTAAGTCCCCTCTTTGAGAAGTCGCTGGAGAGGCGCCATGGCGTCTTCACCTACCGCCTCACGCAGGTCCTCACCGGACACGTTCGACACTGGTTCAGTCCATGGTCCGGAGCGAGAGGGAATGGGAAGTGTTCACCTCCTACAAGTCTGACACTCCCCCCTTGCTCCATTCAGAGCGGGGGAAGTTATTCGATGATTTCCCATCCGCAAAAAAAGGGACATGGAGGGTAGAGAGTCTATTGTCATTAATTGAGTACAAGTATATAAAAATAATGAATTGAGTATAAATATGACCCCTTCTGAGAAATTAAGGTAAAACCCAATAACACTTAGTTAAATATAAAGCGTGATTTTTTTAGGAATAGACTTTGGCGTTAGGGCTACAAAACTTTTGTAACTGTAAGATTTGTGTGAAAAAATAATGGCTAAACCGAATGCACTACAAGGATTAATAATAATGTTAGTCCATAGCTCAACAGAACTTTCAGGTCTTAATATTAGGCAAAGCTTTGTCTAGAAAATTGATATATAGTCAGAACTAACAAGATTAAATAATGTAGCTATCACCATTACTCATCATCATTACAGCCAGATTTCTCTCCATTATATTATACACAGCTGAATAAATTACAACGATAAATTCGCTAAGGCGTAAGATATTAGTCCCACAGTATCATATTATGGATCTAAAAATAGTATACTTTAAGGAGAAATTGGAAGCTCCCGTCGCGGATTCTCGACATCGAATAGTACCTACAGAAAGTCAACTCCACACAGCGATAGAAAATGGGCGCACGCACACACAGACACGTCCTTTCGGCGATCTTAAACAAATGACAATCGCAAGTGCCCTGGCACTCGATATACGTGAAATGTATGTATTAAGCGTTTTGCGTATGTGTGCGTGAATTTTCGGTGCTTGTATGCTTGTATGCTTACTGGCTTTAGAGGAGCTCGTGGGTTAATTAAAAGACCCAAAAGGCTGCTCTTAGTCAGTAGCCTAAAATTGACAATCAGTCTTACCAAAGGGTGACAAGCACCTGCTTGTCACCGTGGGTTAATTAAAAGAGCCAAAAGGCTGCTCTTAGTCAGTAGCCTAAAATAGACAATCAGTAAGACTGATTGTCATTTTTTTACAGAAGTTTTACAGAAGGCGACTGACTATGTAGGCAGTCGCCTTCTGTAAAACTTCTGTTATATAAATATTGGTATTCAGATACATCTGGTTAGACTGAAAACCGACTCCACCACAGTTGCGTGGCATAGGTATATTAAAGTAACTAGCCTTCTGTACCTTTATTTCGTGCTCTCGACCCCAAGTTGGATAGTGAATCACGATTGATCCCGAGCGTCCCCGAAGAGTTCCGAACCGCGTCGTTTAAACTTATACATTTTCTAATTTGTTGGTAGTGGGAAAACTATTAAAAGGTTTAGAATCTGGTTTGGTTTGCACAAAATAACACTTTTGTGTAAATTGGAGAATATTTACTTGGCTGAATAAAGTTTATGTAGGTATTTATTCTCAACCAGGACCACCTGAAAGACTTAAACTATCAAAAAAAATGCAAATTCGTCCAAGCGTCTTTCAGTAAACGGTGAACATACATAAAAAACCGACGAAAATTAAAATAAAAAACTAATTTTCCTACACACCCATGATTCTACACTTTTATGGTCCCGTACCTAAAAAAGAAAAATCGATACCTATAATCCTATAAGGGTTTCGATTTTTCACTTTGTTGTGCGTCTGTCTGTCTGTCTGTCTTTCAAGACCCTTTGTCTCAGGAACGCGTGGACTTAAGTCTGTATATAGTAAATACTTAAGTCTGTAGTCCCTTGAAGCTGTGTAAAAACCAACCCTCTAAGTCTACGCAGGCAAAAGATATGGCCGTTTATTTCGCAAATTTGTACGGAACCCTCGGTGTTCGAGTCCGACTCACACTTGGCCGGTTTTTTACCCTAACCTTACATTAGTAAAAGCTGGGGCAAGTTAACTTTTTAATTCTATTTATTGTCGCTACGTGTTTCTCATTAGAAATGTAGTTGGGGTAAACAGTTTCACGCTTTTTCTTTCGGATAGAGAAAAAACAAATAACTTTGGTCTCTGGGCGGAGGGAGTGTCAGACTTTTACTGAATAAAACCCACCCATATTCCTACTTTTGCCCTTTGCGTTCCGGAGCCACGGTATCTCTTCGAACAACCCCGGTGAATAGTTTTACGCTTGCTTTGAGCTTTCATGCGGAACCTTGTAGCTGTTTGGTCCTAATTTAATTAAATCAACGACGACCCTTGTTAAATTCTGTTAATAATAATTCAATTTATTTTTAGCATCAGCTTTAAAGGATCATGTTAGGAAAATAGTCTCAAACTTTGAGTATGTTATCTAGGAACTTGATACAGCTGTATGTATTTTTATATTAAAACTAGATGGAGCCCGCTGCTTCGATCGCGTTAAATTCGGGGTAACACAGTTCCCCTTTCCTGATTTGCAGGTACCTGCTACCTGTAATTTTTGCCCTTGCGCCTTATTGATCGTAATAGCAATGCTAAGTTTTCCCTTTTCTTCCCTCTTTCTCCCATATTTCCCACTTTAAAAAAAAATGACTATGTCCGTCTCCAGGGTCCCAACTATCTCTGTACCAAAATTCATCAGAATCGGTTTAGCCGTTATGGCGTGTAAAGACGTAACAAACAAACAAACTCATTTTCGCTGTTATAATATTAGTAAGGACTGTCACTGCCAGTTGCCGCTTGAGGGAGGCCAAACACAACAACAAAACAATTTCTCTTCAAAAACAAATCAAATAACAGAACAAAGTTAAAATAACCTTCCTCTTTTCCTTCCTAATTCTATTTCGTTCACGTCCTTCTATCAAAACCAACCGAGGATGACATCTTAAAGTTTTGGCGCAATGTTCACAGACATTGGAACGTTCTAATTACCATTATATAGCTTAGAAACCTGTCCTAATGAGCGTCTTATGGATGGAAATTACCATTTTTATATCTGCTACTTTACAGGGTTGTACTAGGGCGGGGCTGTAAATGATGCCGTGACGTCTGATGGGGGAGAATGGAAGAAGAAAACGTGTTGCGCTGACCACAAATAGAATGGGACGAGGGAAGGAAAATGATGATGATGACTAGGGCAGCGCTGGCCAGGATTGGGCACGGCTGGGCAGGGCTGAGTAGGGTTGTACTGGTAATTTATCTCCTTATATAAATATTATAATATTACATTTTAAAGATATAATTTTCTTTACATATTGACGGGCCTGTTGGTCTAGTGGTTAGTAGCCCTGACTGCTGAGCCGGAGGTCGTGGGTTCGATTCCCACCCAGGACAAACTTTGTGTGATGAGCATGATTGTTTGTTCTGTGTCTGGGTGTGATTTATCTATAATATGTATGTATTTATAAATTATATAAGTATGTATATCAGTTGTCTGGTTACCATAACACAAGCTCAGCTTAGCTTGGGATCAGATAGCCGTGTGTGAGTTGTCCCAAGATATTTATTATTATTTATTTATTTACCAAAATCCTTTTGATTTACTACTTATATTGCAGATGTTGCCCCTGGTACAGCAAATCAAATTTGCAGTAGCACCACCTACCGGGTCCAATTTAATTATCAAATCATCCAGGAATCCATTAAAATAAACACTGAACATTTCTTCCAAGTCGGTCCGTCCGATTAGGAGGAGATAGGTAACAAACGCACAACAACAAACGCACGTACAATAATTATATGTATTAAGATTATAATGTTTGTATGTAGGGTTAATCTTCGTGGCTACTGATTCCGAATACTCTTTACGTAATTGTCAAAAGCTGCATTTAAAAGATCCCGTGTGTTAATTTCGTGCGAAGCCGCAGCCAAAAGCTAGTTTCAATATAACTTTCTTCGAGATCTACGACAAGAAAATTGGATGAGACACCATGTGTAAAATAGACGACGCAGAAAAACTATAATTAGAACAAAGCTCAGTTGTCCAGTCACAAAAAATAAAAATAACCGTGTTTGCGTATTATATCATAATACTATAACTAAAAATGCTGAAATAAAAAACTTTTTTGCAAAAAATAAAACCGACTTCCAAAAAAAAAACTAAAAAGTGGAAAATAATTTTTTTTTGGAAGTCGGTTTTATTTTTTGCAAAAAAGTTTTTTTAGTATTATGATATAATACGCAAACACGGTTATTTTTAGCTTTTTAGTGCGTAGGTCACGTCTTAAATACAAGCTTTAGTTCCACATCACGCTATAGTATTAAATACTATCTAAATTATGCTTTAGTTTAAAACCAATTCAGAAATCATATGCATCATCGCCTATGGGATACAGCTGATGCTAAACTTGATCTGATGGTTATGTTTCTTAATGACTAGGTGAGGGGTGGGGAGGGGGTACGGGCACCCTGCTCCCACTCGCCTGCCTACCCTGGCAAAACCCCCATACTTATACATGTGATTGCAGCAATCACGGCAGATTTGCTGTCATTTTAAATTGAAGAGTTCCGTTTTTATCACTGAAGATCTATCACCAAATTAAAATACAATCACCCCAAAAAACTGCGATGACCTTCCAAATCATAGTACATAGCGTTTTTTGTTCATTTGTCTTCGACAACTTAAATACGTATATCATCAACGTACACGAAGTCAATCTAATACGCATTATTAAAGATATCTCAAAAACTACTGGCCGGATCTTGATATTTTTTTATGGGACCAAACGACAACCATCAGCTTTCGAATAAAAAAAGAATCATCAAAATCGGTTCACACAGACATGAGTTATGAGGTAACAAACACAAAAAAAAAATACAGTCGAATTGAGAACCTCCTCCTTTTTTGAAGTCGGTTAAAAAACAAAGGGTCAACTTATTACGAAATTACTTCACAGTAACTATTTAAATTAACTCTTAACACCTATATTTGAACCCCACTTAAGCAATCCAACAACAAAAGAACTATCACTTCAATTGATTAGCAAAATCAATTAAAACATCTTTTCAATATACCCGTTTATTATACATCGGGTTCTAAGTTCGTCCCTGTTATAAGTGGAATTTTATTACCGAACCGTCAGATCTCTAGTTAGGCAGAGAATGCCACGAAAATATTTAGGACTAGTCGTCCTGCGCGGTTTCACCCGTATCTTTGGTTACTGCCCCGCTCCCGTGGGTAGTAGCGTGATGTTGTATAGCCTATGTTACTCAGTGATAATGTGGCTTTATAATGGCAAAAGAATTTTCGAAATTATTCTAGTAGTTTTTGAGTTTATTCGTTATTTACAAAAATGCAAATCTTTCCTCTTTAAAATATTAGTGTAGATTACTGAATAGAATATTTATGATAAAGAGAATAACTGAGGTATGAACCGTGTGGCTTCACGCTGACAAGCCAGGTATTTTATTTCAAGGACAGTCTGTAAAATAATTTTATAATGAAAGTCGCAGTAGTCTATTTCATGTAGTTACAAATTAATTAGATACCTATTACTTGGTGTTTTTGGTCGAACTGTTAAAATCAAAGTGACTTCACTATGGGAAGTAGATACATACTTACTTATTATCGTTTATTCATTTCTTTACATACTTTTTATATTTTTACATATTCTTATAAAAAAAAAACAACATAAAAACATTTAAAAATATAAAAAATAGTAGTCCACCAGCATTGGGAACAGGGTCCGAACTACCGGTGGTCAGGACTCTTGAGAGAGGAACCTCCTAACAATACGGGCCGTGTCCAGAAGTACTGCTTTCTGAATCAAGCCCTTGATCCAGCTGCCAAGCGATAGCCTCCTCAGATGTTGGTCAAGGCTATTGGCTATTAAGCCATTGGCCGACACGACTATCGGCACAATGACTGCTGTATTTACGTGCCACATGTCGACAACCTCGCGAGCCAGATCTAGATACTTGAATTGTTTATCTTTCTCTGCCTTCACGAGGTTCTCGTCATGCCTAACCGACTTTGATGAATTTTGGTACAGAGATAGTCTGACCCTGGAGACGGACATAGGCTAAAAAAAGTGAGAAAACGGAGAGAAAGAGGGAAGAAGGTGAAAGATTTTTTTTCGATTCCATGCGGGTTAAAGTTAGCGTTAGCCCAAAGTAACTAAGCCACGCGGACGAAGTCGCGGGTGGAAGCTAGTACATAATATATTTTAACGCCTGCAATCCCCAAAGCGTCAGGTAGAAGTATGCCTAATAGTACTTTCCCATTTCGCCAGTTATGTTTAAGTGCCATGTTATTGGGACGAGCCAATTGCCATTAATCGGGCACAAATCTAAACTCCATAGCTGCTACTGAGACATTTCAGATTAATTTTTTTCAGTCATCAATGCTAATTTCAGACTTCCTCTTTCTTACTAATTTCTAGCTCAATGTCCGTCTACCTAGTGACTATAGGCCGAGTCGTCGGAGCGTTCGTCTTCCACGCGCACCTCAAAGAGATGTCAGCAAAGCAAAGGGGCTTGCCAGGGCCACTGCCTGCCGAAATAATAAAATAATAATATTATAGGTTTTCCCAGATGGGGCAGTTTTAAAGTTTTTTTGTTTCTGGAATTTCTCAGTAGCATACGGAGTCTGAATTAGGTCACGTTTGATCGACTCGACATAAAAACAACTGGTAAATTGTGGGTGTGCTGTTAGGGACACCTTTACTTAACCCTGGGGAATAACAAGCGTAAAGTTATGTAATCCTTACTAATATTATAAAAGCGGAAGTGAGTTTGTTTGTTTGTTTGTTACCTCTTCACGCCTAAATGGCTAAACCGATTTTGATGAATTTTGGTAGAGATAGTTGGAACCCTGGAGACGGACATAGGTAATTTTTTTTTATATAAGTGAGAAATGAGGGAGAAAGAGGGAAGAAAAGGGAAAATTCGGCTTTGCTTTTTACTACAGGTAGCAGGTACCTGCAAATCAGGTAAGGGCCATAGGAGGGACCGGGTTACCCAAAATTTAACGCGAGCGAAGCCGCGGGCAAAAGCTAGTGTGAAATATTAGTTCAAATCTTTTTTTTTATGGCACAGTCTTCGCAGTGTAAATCAACTGTTGCGTACTGTACCCTATTTTAGCTACAGACAGACAAAATAAAAGGTAAGGTTTTATTTCGTACCATAAACAAATGTAGAACCTTAACATTCACATCGTACTTACAATCTCCATATGCAGCAGTTTACTCTCTATGGAGCCCGGATAGGTATCTATCTACCTCTGTAAGTGAAAAGGGTAGATATAAAACTGACGTAAGTCGCCCCTACTATCAACTGTAATAGTATTATATTTTATTACTTTACAGTTTTTACTTTACATCTTTTATTCAGTTTTTTACGATAGCATAAGACTTTTTACGATGAAAAATAAACTTAAGTTATGAAAAATTTGAATGCCCTCGTGTTCATAGTACCTACTTGCTTGACAACATTTTAACATTACGCTTTTAATTATCAAGGGGCATAGTGAAGGCAGAGGTGTATCTACCAACATATAGTTGATATATGCTTAAAAGTCAAATTTAGTAGGAAATAAAGCTACAACCAGTCACAAACCTTGATTTCAGGGTGCTACTGAGAATAATAATAACAGTTGGGACCCTGGAGACGGACAAAGGCTAAAAAAAAGTTAGAAAAGGGGGAGAAAAAGAGAAGAGAAGGGGAGAGAAAGATATTTTTTTTCGAACATCATGCGGGTTAAAGTTAGCGTTAGCCCAAAGTAACTATGCCACATAACATGGACGAAGTCGCGGGCCAAAGCTATGGTAATCTAGATTTAAAAACAATCAACCTCAGATCACGTCTACAAACTTAGTAGTTTGGTGTTGCCCATACCACTAACACAACATTCCAAAGAATAAAATCTCCAATAGGAATCGACAGAGCTTACCCTGAAAATGAGGAGCTTATGTGCTTATCTCCCTGTCTTCAATACAAAAGGTTAAGAAACGCTACATACGACTAGATACACAGTACTGCAATAAGACTGCAAACGTATAAGGAGATTTTATACTTAGTGTATTCAACTGGTGTGCTGAACTATCGTTGCTGAAAAAAAAAATTAGGTATGGTAATGTTTTGTGTTGTGTTATCGAATCGAAGTCGCGCACCGAGGGTTCCGTACAATTTTGTGACATAAACGGGCATATCTTTTAACTGCGTAGACTTGAGGGTTATTTTTTTAGAGTTCTAAGGTATTTTTATTAAGCACTTGCCACAAGTACAACCAATTTTAAAAAGAAAACTTGAATCTTAACACAACAAAAAGAAAATATAATAAGCCTGACATACTGGTGATAGACCGATCAGCGCGCCGCACAATGATAATCACATGTAACCATCCCACATGACGAGAACCTCGAGAAAGCTGAGAAAGAAAAACAAATAAAATATCTCGACTTGACACACGAGGTTGCTGACATGTGGACTGTAAAATGACGACACGGTCGGCGCAGTGGCTGAGCGATCGACTGCTGCGCTGCGTGTCGCGGGTTCGATTCCTGCACGGAACAAATATTTGTATGGCCTACAGATAATTGTTTCGGGTCTGGCTGTTTGTGTATGTGAGTTTATATGTTTGTAAACGCACCCACGATACAGGTGAAATTCGTAGGGTGGGGCAACGTTTCATAAAAAAACAACTCGGCTATCATTGTGCCGATTGTGGCTTGATTGCCAAGAGCCTCGACGAACATCTGTCGAAGCTCTCCTTAGGCGGTTAGATCAAGGGCCTGATTCAGAAGGCAGTTCTTATCGATACGGCTCGTATTGTGAGGAGGTTCCTGTCTCTGGAACCCTAACCACCGGTAGCTTGGACCCTGTTTCCGATACCGGTGGGCTACTAATTTTTGTATTTTTTGATGTTTCTTTTTTATTTTCTGTTTTTATTCAGAAATATTAAAAAAATAATTAATATGTATTTAACTGAATAAACGAATTACAGTAGAATCCGTTTATTATGACTCCGCTTATAATGACCAATCGCTTATTATGACGTATTACACAGCGATGTTTTAAATAAATAAATAAATCGAGTATAATGACTCCGCATTGAGTGACAGTTCGCTTATTATGACCCATTTTTAATAAATTGTGTCCAGTTGATGTAGTGACCGACATTATTCCTAACACTTTCGACAGTGTTCGGTGTTATATTATTATTTTTGACTTATTTCTATTTTGTCTCTCTCTATTAAAATAAATACTTACTGACAAAAACAGGAGATTGTTTATTTCGCACAAAATGTTTTTTATGACGTCCGCTTAGTATGACGTGTTTGTTATTTCCCTTCGATGTCATTTTAAACGGATTCCCCTTTATAATTTTAATAAGTAGCGTTTTCTTCAATTTTTTTTGTCTAAATAATATAATCGTTCCTAGGTTGGGAAGTTGTCGTTATGAACCTAAAGGGTTGGGTCGGCTCCCAGTCCAACCAGATGCCACTAAATACCAGTATTTCACATAGAAGCTGCCTATCTGATCTCTCCAACGCAGTTAGTACTGGATAATACGATACCCCTGGGTAAGACTGGTTGTCAGACCTTCTTAGTTTAGTGTGCTTTTCATCCCCGGAGCCTAGGACCACAAGATCAACCATCATGATTGTGACTACTGGACCAACGATGCAGTCCCAATCCATTTAGTATTTAATTTACAAATTACACATTCTAATATTTAACGCTCTGTGCTGTAAAAATAACGCCACTGTACATACTTTATATCCTAGAAAATGTGAAAGTTATATTACAATATTCATCATAAAACATCCATTCATGCATCTAGCTTTACGAATTACAAAGAGATCTCTGAAGGAACATTGTTTAGAGAAATAAACACGAGTATTAAACCAAAGATTCTATTTTATTCTACAGAAATTCTAGGACTCTTGATATTTAGCTCGTTTCGCTTCTTGGTATTTTTAATTTTAAGAATACTTTCGCAAAGGAAATATTTGAAGAAACTCTACTAACAAAGAACGTCGGGACCGCGACATTTACAGGAAAGCTGGCTTTCATGAAAAATTGCTTGCAAGAGTGACATACTGGAATTTTAATTACATAAGCCTGTCTAACATGTTTGCCTTTAAAATTTTGCATTTTCAATAAGACGTCAGATTCTCGAAGCCACCATATCTTTTTATTCCATCATATAAAAAAATACTAAAGAAATTGGAATGAGAAGAGAAGAGATAGATGATCACAACTAAATCTCCAAGAGGTAAAGTAATCCTTACTAATATTATAAAAGCGAAAGTGAGTTTGTTTGTTGTCTTCACGCCTACATGGCTAAACTGATTTTGATGAATTTTGATACAGAGATAATTGGGAACCAGGAGACGGACATAGGCTATTTTTTTTTAAAGTGGCATGTGAGGGAGAAAGAGGGAAGAAAAGAGAAAACTTAGCGTTGCTATTACAAATCAATAAGGCGCAAGGGGAACTGTGTTACCCCGAATTTAACGCGAGCGAAGCCGCGGGCAAAAGCTAGTAATTCATAAAAATGTTTCACATTTACCTCAATTAATTCTCAAATGTTAGACAATTATAATCCTGCTGCCTGGGAATGCAGTTTGTTCAAAAGAGAAACCGTAGCTTTGGAATAAAAAGGGCACAAGAAGGAACAGGGATGGGTTTTAGTCAGTCAGGCTCCGTCAAGAGTAGGAGAAGCTATTTGATGAATTCCCATCCGAAAAAATAGGCAATTAAAATACAACCTAATATTATTGAATTAATTAACCTTTTGAACGCCATTGTCACATATTTGTGACAAACAAGCGCGTGCCCTGGACGCCAACGACACAAATATGTGACAAAAATTGAGGTAAAATGAGATGCTTGACGTGAAGGGCACGCGCATGCATTTATGGTCTGGCGTTCAAAAGGTTAAAGTAACTCACCTTATGCCCACAACTGTGACTATGCACTTGATCTTGATTTTACGATCAGAGAAATATTTTATGATCACACGCCTGAGGCGAATTTCTTCAATCTCTTTTTGAAAACAAATAAGTATACACCTACTATAGATAAATCAACCGCATCTGTTTGGAATCATCCTCACTAAGTTTTCCCAGACAAACGCTCGAAAAGCACGCACATACTGGGTTGATACCTAAATCTGTAAAAGGGGAAGTATTACCTGTTCACCACTTTTTCTGCCCAGCTAAAACACTAGTAAATGGCAAAAGGCGCGCGTTTAATGTGACTGTCTCTTGGCGTCAAAAAAGTGTGGAATATCAGCCTAATTTGAATAAATGGTTTTTGATTTTGGTCGCCGAGAAAAACCAACACTCTTGTAAAATTATAGCAGAGGAACAAGCTGATAATTTTACAGCATACAATGGTAAATCCTCTTTGTGTCAACCTACATTCGTAAGCACCAATAAGTATCCCATTATTCAAAACCAAAATTTCGTTTATTTCACATAGGCACGGTTCGGGTTGGTCGTTTCCTATGGAAAAGAACCGGCATGAAACTCCATGGTTACTCTTTTAAAATCCAAGGTTTTACAATGTTGTTGTTACAACGATTGAACTTAAGTATGAAAGGACAGCGTAGGCCCGACAATAAGTCATTGCCTACTTAACAAAACGTAAAATAAGATAAGAAGTTTACATAAGTTAACAAGCGTTTAAGGATCTACAAGTTCAACTATGTTCACTCACTCACAAACACAATTGATGTTTTTTTCATCATTATTAACCAAAATCAATGATATATTTCACAAAGAACAAAAAAAGTTATTGCTAACGAGGTAACATAATATCAAAAAAACATCTCAAATATCGTTTCTTCTCCTAGAACCGTAAAAAATAACGAGATAAAACGAATGTATTGTATTCGTTGTCAAAATAACATGAAAGTCAAATAATACTCATGTATCGTTCGATTGAAAATACTAACAAACCACTGGTATTCGTATCACGATCTTCAACTTAAAAGCAGTGAGATCTGTGCGCAGAGAAGTGATTTTACACATCCTTACTAACATTATAAAAGCGAAAATGAGTTTGTTTGTTTGTTACCTTTTCACGCTTTAATGGCTAAATCGATTTTGATGAGTTTTAGTACAGAGATAGTTGGGAACCAGGAGACGGACATAGGCTAATTTTTTTAAAAAAAGTGGGATATGAGGGAGAATGAGGGAAGAAAAGGGAAAACTTAGCGTTGCTTTACAAATCAATAAGGCGCAAGGGGAAAAACTGCAGGTAGCAGGTACTTACTGTGTTATACCGAATTTAAAAAAAAGCTAGTATGTATATGAAAAAACAATAGAGCATATTGTTTTTTCATATACATAATATGTACAGTACCATCCATCTAATATCTTTTCCTGCTCTGGGCGGAGCGAGAGGGAGTGTGAAACTTTTACTGACTTAAGCCCACCCATATTCCTTCTTTTGCCCTTTATGTTCCGGGGCCACAGTATCTCTTTCGAACCTGTCACTCCGGCAAGCGGCTGGTGGCCCTGGCAGACCCCTCTGCTTTGCTGATATCTCTTTGAGGCGGACGTGGAACACTAACGCGCCGTTGCAGTACATCGCCTTGATTATGGCAAATTGAATCTTAGAAACTACTTATAGAGAGTCTACTACAAATGCGCTTTTTACAAGTATCAAAACAAAAAAAAAACGGCCAACTGCCTGGACTCGCGCATCGAGGATTCCGTAAAACCTTGGAACTTAGATGTCCATATTTTTCCAATGCGTAGACTAAAGGGTTGATTTTACAGCTCCAAGGAACCACATACTTGAGTATATGATTTTAATTCCAACTCGATACCTCCACGCGTTCCCGAGATATATGGCCTTCACAGACAGATGGACAACAAAGTAAGTAAGACAACAAACCTACAAGCAATCCGTTTTTTAGGGTTCCGTAGTCAACTAGGAACCCTTATAGTTTCGCCACGTCTGTCTGTCCGTCCGTCCGTCCGTCCGTCCTCGCTTAATCTTTGTGACCGTTAGCACTAGAAAGCTGAAATTTGGTACCAATATGTATATCAATTACGCCGACAAAGTGGTAAAATAAAAATTGGAAAAAAATGTTTTATTAGGGTAGCCACCCTATATGTAAAGTGGGAAGTGATTTTTTTTTTAATTTCAACCCTAACGTGTGATATATTGTTGGAAAGGTATTTAAAAATGAATAGGGGTTTACTAAAATCATTTTTTGATAATGTCTATAATTCTATAATTTCGGAAATAATCGCTCCAAAAGTAAAAAACAATGCGTCCCCCCCCCTCTAACTTTTGAACCATAAGTTTAGAAAATATGAAAAAAATCTGAAAAGTAGAACTTTATAAGGACTTTCTATGAAAATCATTTTGAACTTGATTGACACAACAGTTTTTGTACAAAAATGACAAAAAGTTGTACAAAATAATTTCCTCCTCCACCTTTAAACTCATAAGTGGGAACACTTATTGTGACGGACGGGAAACTACGGAACCCTACACTGAGCGTGGCCCGACACGCTCTTGGCCGGTTTTTTTTTCTTTTGAGGTACGGAAACCTAAAACCACTCAGACAGGCTTACGTTTTTCTTTTCGTCTGATAGTATCTAACATCCTTACTCTTTATATACCCCATTCAACGGCCAAGAAGAAGATGATACATGTTCAGCCTCATGCGGAGGTATAAGTATAGACATCCTTACTAATATTATAAAAGTGAAAGTGAGTTATTTTGTTACCTCTTCACGCCTAACTGACTAACCCGATTTTGATGAATTTTGGTACAGAGATAGTTGGAACCCTGGAGACGAACATAGGCTATTTTTTTTAAATTAAAGGGAGAAAGGAGGGAGAAAAAGGAAAGAAAAGAGAAAACTTAGCTTTGCTATTACAATAAATCAGGCGCAAGGGCAAAACTACAGGTAGCAGGTACCTGCAAATCAGGAAAGCCTGCAAATCGGGAACCGTGTTACCCCGAATTTAACACGAGCGAAACCGTGGGCAAAACCCACTTCTTTCCCGTTAAGGGGAGACAGATACCACCTGGTACGATCCTTACATGGACATATTGCGTCCTTATCATTCACCAATTGATAGTGTCTTGTAGTAACCCCTTTTTTCGCAGATGGGGAATCATCAAATAACTTCCCCTGCTCTGGGCGGAGCGGGGGCGAGTGTCAGCCTTTTTCTGACTAAAACCCATTCATGTTCCTTTTTTTGCTCTTTATGTTCCAGGGACCACACACCCCCTGAGTTAGTCTTAAGTGCATATCTGTGCAAATTAACTTTGCAAACGCAACATAGTTTCCGACAATATTGATCCTGGGGTTTTCAATAAAAGGATTGCTGCTAAAGCATGCAGCGCCACGTTTACGTTGCTATTTTCTTTATATTTTGTTAGTTTGAACTCTGACGGAACAAACAAAGGGTTTAGAACTCGGGGTTAAGAGCTTGGCACGGTAGATAAGTTATACACCAAATCAGTACAAAAGTATTCTAAGATCATCCGGCCTCAATGCACTCGACCAATAGCATTAACTGCACGGTTGGCGCAGTGGTTAATCGATTACTGCTGGGGTGATTGTGTAGAATGCAAGTGTGTCCCCGTACCCCAGCCAGAAGTGACGAGAAGGAACACCGGGTGGTTTTAGTCAGTAAAAGTCTGACAGACCCCTACACCGTCCCATGGCGGAAGACATCCATCGCGGATTTCCACCCGAAAATAAAAAATAAAGATTGGCTGCTACGCCTCGGGTCGCAGGTTCAATAAATAATATATAATAATAATAATAAATATCTTGGGACAACTCACACACGGCTATCTGATCCCAAGCTAAGCAGAGCTTGTGTTATGGTAACCAGACAACTGATATACATACTTATATAATTTATAAATACATACATATTATAGATAAATCACACCCAGACACAGAACAAACAATCATGCTCATCACACAAAGTTTGTCCTGGGTGGGAAACGAACCCACGACCTCCGGCTCAGCAGTCAGGGCCACTAACCACTAGACCAACAGGCCCGTCAAAAGATCCCCGCACGGAACAAATATTTGTGTGATCAACAATTAGTTGTTCAGGATCTGGCTGTTTTTGTATGTTAATTTAAAAGTTACAAACATAATATACAACAGCGCACCCACGATACAGTAAAATAATTCCTGGTGTACGAAGGTAAGCTAAGATCATTCGGCCATCAATGTACTCTGCCAATAGCAAAATCAACGCCCTTCGGAGCTTTAATCTAACTAGTCTTTCGAGAAAGGTTTCTAATACGTAGGTACTAACTAAGCTTTTAAATAATAAATGTCATAGTGTCAAATTCAATTTCTGCGCCGAAATCTTTACTAAACTTAGAGAGGTACTATAAGAAGATAATTTTTAGGAAAACTGCAAAGTTAACAGATTGAATAAGACATTAGACATCGATTAATATCGATACCGCGAGATACCGCGGCCCCGGAAAATAAAGAGCACAAGAAGGAACAGTTTAGTCAGTAAAAGTCTGAAATCCCCCTCCCGCCTCCGCTCCAAAACATCGATATAACAAGCCTTTTGTTAGTAATATAAACAGCTCAAGAAAATTGTAATTCTATTTAGAATCATAAATTAATATCAAATTACTAAACAACTCAAAGAAACACAAGATATTTTCATTACTAAATTCCTCGAAAGGCTGGGCAAAGATGTACAGAAGAGGTTATATTTTCAAGACAATTGCCATCAACAGATAAAAAAATCAGTAAGACTATAGGAATAAAACTTATTGGCTGAGACCACTATCAGAATATCAGCGCTGTAACATGGCTGCCATGTTGCAGCACCATGCTGAGATAGGGGCCTTTTGGCCTCGTACAGGACTAATTTAATTAATTGTCGTTGTTTTTTTTGTTTGTTTTTGTAGTTCTTTTTTTATTCATTTTGTTTTATTGTCTTGTTCTGTGCGAGTCTAATAAAAAGTTTTACTTTCTTTCTTATTTTTACTAGACCAACAGGGCAGTCGTGAAGAAGATGATGAAAGGTGTTGGAAATACCATAGATTAATAGTACTTTATAGCATAAACATATAGATTGAGTAAAACTGTGCTCTGTCCGAGCGTCAATCTCGACGCCAATCATTTTTTTAGACTTCTGACGAGCGACCATATTGTGGTTAGTCGATATATTTAGGACTTCTGTTATTTTAACATACTTCAAAAGGAAAAAAATCTAATCCCTTATTGGAGCACTTTGTTGTCCGTCTGTCTGTCAAGACCCCATTATCTCGAGAACGCGTGGAGATATCGAGTTGAAATTAAAACCATATTCTGAAGTATGTGGTCCCTCAGAGCTGTAAAATCAACCCTCTACGTCTACGCAGTCAAAAGATATGGCTGTTTATGTCGCAAGTTTGTACAGAACCCTCGGTGCGTGAGTCTGACTTAGTCTTGACCGGCTTTTTTCATTAGTTATAATGCTCAAAGTGCAGAGTATTTTATATTCTTGCACAAAGTGCAGAGCTAAGAACAAAAACAAACACAGAAAGCGCTCAAAAAACAATACTGGCCATAACAGAAATCTATGCCTAAAAAAATTACAACCTAAACCCAATATGCAAATTATTTTTTTATTTTAACTAAAGTTTTACCTATAACAAAACCAGCAGGTAACTATAAAAGTTATGGGTTAGAAGTTTGTTCAATTAGACTACATAAAATTTATGGAACCAGCAAGAACCTCGATTTGATTTAAGAGTGAGAATTGTTTAAGATTGCTTTGTTAAAGTCCAGCAGGTTTGTAACTGTACCCAAGCGAATAGAGACTATTTACTTAGTCAAAGACATGTATACACAGACACCCAAGTTACATAGGCGATGTAAGGAGTTCTTACTATATTTCTCTGGGGTTAAGGAAGGTTGTGTTTTTTGTTTATACAGAGTGTAAATAAACTCTTCAGAAAGCCGTCAACCATGCATTTTGTACATCAAACTAAGTAACTCTAAACCAATCAAGTTGCTGAGAAACGAATATACGAACATAATGTTACGCACTCAACATATTGTGTTGATGTAGTATTGAATAGTACAGAGGTCGTGAGGTATTCTATTTATCCTTATCCTTACTAATATTATAAAAGCGAAAGTGAGTTTGTTACGTCTTCACGCCCAAATGGCACGACCGATTTTGATGAATTTTGGTACAAAGATAGTTGGGACCCTGCAGACGGATATAGGCTTTTTTTGCTTTTAAAGTGAGGAAGGGGGGTGAAATAGGGAAGAAAAGGGAAAACTTAGCTTTGCTATTACAATAAATAAGGTGCAAGGGCAAAAACTACAGGCAGCAGGTACCTGAAAATCAGAAAAGGGGAACTGTGTTACCCTCAATTTAACACGAGCGAAGCCGCGGGCAAAAGCTAGTTCCCAATAAATAAAAAACAGTGTTAAAAGCAATGACGAACCTAATAATTATCAATATTAGCATAAGGCTCTTTGGTTCTCAAGTAAGTGACTTTGTCTTTTGTGAGAATATATACATCTTTAAACCTAAACCTTACAGAACCTACCAGATAATGAGGAGGAAAGACGAGGTCCCCTCTCTCTGCAAATGCGTGGGCCATAATTCCAGGCCCAACGGAGTTTGGTAATGATAGCAATTCGGATTACAGAAATTAACAGTCGACAAACTTAACAAGTAAACAGGTTTGAAAGATACAGTTGTAGTTTTCTTAAAATCCGATGTATTTTTTAAAATCAAATGAAATTTAATGAAACTAAAACAATTAATTGTTTATATTTATTAATTTTATTAGAAAAGATTCATCGGTAAACATCCTTAAATTACAAATTAACAAGAGCAAAAACGCGGGCAAAATCTAGTGTTTTAATAAAATAAAATAACCTAAGTGAAGATACTTAAAAAAAAACAGCGTCCCAACTCTAATTGAAATGGAAATGGCCTTGGGTCATGGGAACTATCAACTAATCGTTTTGTTAGTCCTTGAAAATTCTGCGAGCACTCCACGGTCCTAGAGTTTCAACCCCAAACGGCTCGAAAAATAGTCACCAATAAAGTTACTATAGTCACACCGCTTGAGGACCCCCAACGTCTTTTCGAGGACTAACAAAACGCTCAGTGGACACTTCTCATAACCCAATGGCTGATTTGACCTTGACCAGAGGCTAAGCCTTTTTTTGATGAATGAGAAATGGGATCAGACTTGTACTGACTAAAACCCACCCATGTTCTTTCTATTGTCCTTTACGTTCCGGGGCCGCGGTATCTCTTTCGTACGACCCGCAACCCTGGCAGGAGAGGCTAAGCCTTATCATACAATGTGGCAAAGCTGCAAGTCTCTTGAGAACATTACCATTTCAATGAGAGTTGAGACGGAGTTTTTTTTAATTATTTTTAAGTAACTTTAGGTTATTTTAATTGTTCAAAGTACAAGCTTTTGCCCGCAGTTTCGCCCGCGTTAATTTATTAAGAATGTGACAATCAGTTCGAGTTGTACAATGCTTGCTCTTTCAATCATGATTCGAAACACGTGGCGTCATCTACTATTATAAAAACGTTTCACGTTTCGTATTGTTATGTAAAAACCTGGAATTAAAACGGTAAGCTTTGATAAAGTGCGGAAAGCTGATTTCTAAAAAAAACCATCATCTGCCCATCCCTTTACCAACCAAGTTGGGGTCGGCTTCCAGTCTAACCGCATGCAGCTGAATACCAGTATTTTACATGGAGCGACTGCCTATCTGACCTCCACAACCCAGTTGGTGCTGGTTAATACGAAACCCCTTGGTAAGACTGGTTGTTAAACTTTCGGGACACAGACTTTCTGTAACGACTGCCAAAGAATAGTTCTTGCAAAAAAACAGTAGGAATTCGATTAAGTAATAAAAATAAACGACTCTTAATTCGACACCCGAGGACATTCACTTAATTTGTGGGATAAACAACACCATCTAGTTTCCTATTATTAAAAGTGTTGTTACAAAGTTTACTTTTTGTACGCATAGTAAGCCTCAAAAGGTTAGGCAGTGGGTGGTATACCTAATAGTACATCCACATATGGCCAGTAGTTTACTTTCATCGTGTGGTAGGGGCGATTCTTTTGCCTTCTACCGGGTACAAAATCCAGACTCCGTGGCAGCTACTGAGAAAGTCCTGAAGAAAAAAACCAACAAGACATAGCTGAACCTCGAGGTCTACTCTCTTAACACGAAATTAGCAGTTTCGGCCGAAGTAACGGTCGTTTCTTACACCGTATCACTTACGGACAAAAGATTAATGAGAGGTCCGAACTAAAATTGAAAGACTATCCGATTGGATAGATGTCCCTACTCCTGATGTGTTTTGAAAACTCATCATTCGGAATAGAATAGGAAACACTATTTATTTCGAAGTATCGAGCTGCTTTCGAACGAACTCGTATCTTCGTTGATAGACTGAAAGAGTAGACCTCCTGGCTACCTCGTTGGTCCAGTTGTCGCAAGCACGGCTGCTGAGTCTAAGATCACGAGTGTTTGTATTTATAAAGAACTACTCATCACCTTTTCTCAACTATATTTTTTTTGTAAGTCGTTGCCCCACACTAAGAATTTCTCTTGTATCGTGGGTGCGTTAACAAACATTTAAACTCACTGTAGGTCATACAAGTATTTGTTCCGTGCGGGGATCGAACCCGCGACACGCAGCGCAGCAGTCGATCGCTCAGCCACTGCGCCAACCTTGCCGTCCGTATTGGTATCAGCTTCCAGTCTAATCAGGTGCAGCTGAATGAACCTGTATTTTCTATGAAACGACTGCCTAACTAAGACTAACCTCCATAACTCAGTTTGTACTGTGTAATACCCCTTAACCATTTAATAAGACTAGTTGTTAGACTTTCGGGACACTGACTACCTATAACGACTATCAAAGACCTATAAATTTGCAGTCGGGACCGAAGGCTTATCGTGCTCTCAGTTCACTATGTAATGGGCGGTCACCCATCTGCGGACCAACCTAAACAAGCGCGGCTTAACTAAAGGATTAACTCGAGTGGCTTTTCCGGCGAGCGTCATTCGGGTGATAAAATAACATGCTATAAGAAAAACAGTTTTCTTATCCGGGTTTCCGAAAAATTGTCTACATCGTTAACACGTTCGTTGCATTACGAGATCTATCATATCTCTTGCAAGACTTTTGTATTGTGGGTTAAATATAATAGTGTTGTTTCATTCCTTGCGGGAGGATCTAACGTGTAAACTGTATCTTTAGGAGACTCATTAGGGCTCACACTCACCAAAGGGTAGGCTAGTTTCGAGATCTTTTAGGCCTCCAAAGCACCAGTTGAAGCCGAGGGAACGTGTTAACCAATTTTACCTCTTTATAATATTAGGCATAGATAAGACTAAATATGGTATCCAAATCATAAATTAAAACATGCCAACATCCAAAATAAGAATTAAGATACAAATCATCACGTCCTATAGAATCTTTGTATCTTTAGAACTTGACCTTGGATCCGCCGGAAGTGCCAGACAAGCGGCCATTATCCTTTACGACGTGACGTCACATCATAAATAGGTACTGGCCACCTTTTTTAATAGCGCGATTGATTGCCATTAGATAATTATTTTTTTGGATTGAAGGCGTCGGTACGTGAAAATTGGTGGACGATTATTTGATATGTAAGTGGGTACCCACTTACATATCAAATAATCATCCATATGTAAAGGTTATGACAGCACTTATTTGGGTGCGTTCATATTTCGACGGAATATGTTTTGATTGTTGGTATTGCTAGATACATAAATTAATTAGAATAAACCTACTTTGATATCTTTCGGGATATAGTGTGCTCGGATTTACCAACTTTTCTAATATTGATGAGTGTAATGCAATCCTTTTTTTTCTTATGGGCTAATTATTAAATGACTTCTCCCGCTCTGACCGGAACGGAAGGGAGTGTTAGATTTGTACTGACTAAAACCCATCTATGTTCCTTACTTTGCCCTTTGTGTTCCGGGGCCGCGATATTTCTTTCGAAAAACCCGCAAACCCGTATGCAATCCTGGCTTGTCTTTTATCGGAACAAGCTATGATTTTATACAAAAGAGAATAGAATAGAATATACTTTATTGCACACCAAAATCTAAAAACAAAACTGTTTTACAAAAAGATGCTAAATCTATGGTTACAATGGCAAAAAAAGAGCAGGTTTTCTTTTAAATTAGTTAATTGTTAGCTTTAGTTTACCTGTTAATTTTATTGGGCATCGGTATCGCTCCGCGATATTTTTTTTTAAAGCAAAATTCAAATACTTTTTAACAATTATACATTTTTGATGTGCACGTAAATAGTTTGCTGAATGTTCTTAGTTATTATAATATTGAGTAAAACACAATCAAAGTTCTAGACACATTAAATAATTCATAAAACTAAACCTGTTATAAAATTAAAGGTAACTTACCGTATGTTTTACTCCTCTCAAATCAAAACAGCAAGTCGATGACGAACGATGACAAAATAAACTCACATTCACAACACTACCAGAAACAATAACCAGTTCTTAACAAAAACTCTTTGCTACAAAAAAAAAACAAGATTTTAAACAGAACACTGGGACCACAACCAACTCATTCTTTATTTGAATTTCCCGCGCGCGCCTTCGAGAGTAAGAACCATCAGCCGAATGGCGAAATAAGGGTGGGAGCAGACTGCCGCGTTTCGCGGCTACCGTTCGACTGGCATCGCGATCCTTGCAAAGTTCGCGCGGTATCTAGACGCGTATACCGCAGGCGCGATAGAAGCGAATGCAGCGGGATGAAATGGGCCGCAAACGTAATTAACGCGTTTAATCGTAATTTTCGCGCCAATATAAACGAATATTATGTGACGTCATTGTTTTTGTAGTTGCAGATTTTGAATTGAAATGATATTGAACGATTTTGTATTTGTTAAAATAGATGCTCCTTATAGTTTATAATTTAAACTAATTTATTCAAAATAAATTTAATTACCAACAAGAGGCGAGATAAAATAAGATTTTTTATTTACATAAAATACGGTAGGTACATTATATTCATGTTAACAAAAAGGTTTTTATGTATTTCGCTGACTTCATTCAGCATGCAAACTTAAAATTTCTAACACAATGTACTCGTAACAAGCCGTTGAAATAGGTACTTACTCTTCCACATCGTTGTCATCCGGCTGGGCTACTTTTTTATCTCGTTCTACGTTGGTGAAACTACAGGACGCAACTAGTAAATAATTGTTTGCCAAGACATGAGAGACTGAATGAAGCATAACATTGTCTAATACCGTCAACCAATCTAACTTAAAAACAGTATCCAGTGGTTTAGCTTGTTCGAGCTAAGAGCTTAACACAATAACTTAAACTTAAAAGTTCATTTTGAAGACTACTCTAGTCCAACTTTTTAGTGTTAAATAACAACAAAGTTTTTTATTGTGCAGTGTAGTGCTAGTGTGTGTACACACAGGTTTGTAATGTGTAGGTGTTTATATGTACCAGTCCTTATATTTTTCCTAAAAATATTATAAGTAAATTATTAAGAAAGAAAAAATTAAGGTGTTAACACTTTTTAGTTTGTCTCTGTAAATGGTTAAAATCATCTGCCAAGCGTTTTCTAATTATTTTGGAGTACCAGTATTTTACATAGAGTGACGGTCTGTCTGACCTCCACAACCCAGATAGTAGTACTGAGTAAAACCATAATCTTTCGTAAGACTGGTTGTCAGGCAGTCGAGCTACGGACTACCTGTAAAGACTGTCCAAAAACCTCAATTGATAGCCAAGACCAATATATATAAAAGGCTACAATTTTATTTTGAGCTCAACAGGTTCCTATTTATTCAGTTAATCCAAAACAATCGTGGGCGATGACAGCAGATGGCGATCACGACACATAAGTACCTACATGCTTTATTTACACAAGTTTTTTGTTTCCTTTTTTTTAGGAATCATAGTGTTTGCGTCAGAACGATCACTCATAGAGTTTAATTTACATATAGTAGTTTTGGCATGAAGTACGTACACCAATGACACGTCAAAGCAATAACACAATGATTTGCATTAGTTTAATCAGCTTATTATGTTGGCACTGCTGGAAAAGGATCAGGGGGGGGACCTTTTTTTGCGAATGGGAAATCATCAAATAACTTAGGAGGATAGTCAGACTTGTACTGACAAAAACCCACCCATGTTCCTTCTATTGCTCTTTATGTTCCGGGCCGCGATATCCCTTTCGACACAGTTTTTTTTTTTTAATATGGCTTTATTTATGTACAGACGCCTGCACATCAAGCTACTACAATCTGTCAGATTTCTTTGATAGATTTTCGACTTTATTTCTAAAGGATTAGGTTCAAGGTTCATTGGGAAAAATTGACAGTTTCGGGTAGCTTGACCTGCTGGCGTCTGTACACACAAAATACTAAAGAGGACATTACATTAAGACAGAATAGCACAAAGATATTGTTAATTTTAGCTCGAAATAATTTTCACAAATACGTCACCCCAGTTCGATACTCCAACCTAAAAGTAAATAACCGTCGATTTCACGACTTTATGCAGATACTGTCTTTTTCCGAAACACGATGTGTTGTTTCATTTCAGCACGATTTCCTTACAGACCAATTCCTGCAAATTGCCACAAAATAAATCAAATTCTCATACGTTTTAAACTCAATTGCCAATAATAACAGAGTGACAGAAATAAAAAGACGTGACGTCTAACCAAGACGCTCCCGACGGTTATTTACATTTGAAATGCGAATCAAGATTTACGGAATACGCATTGGTTGTGTGAGTCAAACGTGCCTTATGGAAAATATATGCTTTATTGATTGACCAAAATTTATGAAATAGAAGAGTGTAATGCGATACTTTTTTTTCCGTATGGGAAATCGTCAAATAACTTCTCCCGCTCTGGGCGGAGCGGGAGGGTTTTCCCACCACCTCCCACCGACATCATGTCATATGGGCCGAAACATCAAGGAGACGACTGCGGACACAGCTCGCCTAGATAGACGCTGTCACCGCAGCCGCTGCTTGAGCGGGAGGGACTGTCAGACTTTTACTGACTAAACCCATCCATGTAAGAGACATGGATGGGTAAGAAATACCGCGGCCAGAGTGGGGCAAGTTACGTGATGAAACTCATCCGAAAAAAAGCGTTCCGTTTCTTCCTTTTGAGGTATGGGCCCCCTAAAAACCCGAATCAGTCACTGTCGGAATCGCGCTCACAGGGTTCTTTTTAAAATTGGTTTTCGACACATATACCACAAACATACAAACACTCACGTTCATTTTAAACTTACATGTAAAAGCTCGATACATGTAGTCAGTGGCTTGAAAGTCTGACAACCAGTCTTACCAAGAGTAAAAGGCTGCGTAATACGATGATGTGATGCTTGGTAAGACTGAAAACGGAACCGTATCCTTTGTGCGCTATTCCTCGCGTTTTACCTCAAAAGGGAAAAATGGAACGTTTTTTTCGGATGAATTTTATTTTAATGTGTTTTTTTTTTATTTTATTATTAAATTACAATTTTAATTTGTATGTCAATATGACAAGACACAGCAAGAACGAGCTTTATCTAGTAAAGCTGATGCTGTACAACCATTGTCATAGGGTCATTAATGTAACTACCTATGTCTGGAATAAATGATTATGATTATTATGATGATGGGTTTCATCAAGTAACTTCCCCCGCTGTGGCCCTTTGTGTTCACTTTTAGGATCATTTTGTTATTTGTCTGTTAATTCCTTTTATCTCGGAAACGTGTAGAGTTATCGAGTTACAATTAAAACTATCTACTCAAGTCTGTGTTCTCTCGAAGCTGTAAAAAATCCCGAACAATTACCGAACCCAACGCGGGCAAAGCCTCGGGCAGTGGATTGTGGAGGTCCGATAGGCAGTCGCTTCATATTAAACTAGCTTTTGCCCGCGGCTTCGCTCGCGTTAAATTCGGTAGCGCCTTATTGATTTGTAATAGCAACGCTAAGTTTTCCCGTTTCTTCCCTCTTTCTCCCTCATATCCCGCTCTTTTTTAAAAAATAATGCCTATGTCCGTCTCCTGGTTCCCAACTATCTCTGTACCAAAATTCATCAAAATCGGTTTAGCCATTAAAACGTGAAGAGGTAACAAACAAACTCACTTTCGCTTTTATAATACTAGCTTTTGCCCGCGGCTTCGCTCGCGTTAAATTCGGTAGCGCCTTATTGATTTGTAATAGCAACGCCAAGTTTTCCCGTTTCTTCCCTCTTTCTCCCTCATATCCCACTCTTTTTAAAAAAATAATAGCCTATGTCCGTCTCCTGGTTCCCAACTATCTCTGTACCAAAATTCATCAAAATCGGTTTAGCCATTAAAGCGTGAAGAGGTAACAAACAAACAAACAAACTCACTTTCGCTTTTATAATATTAGTAAGGATTAGTAAGGATATTGGTATTCAACTGCATCCAGTTAGACTGGAAGCCGACCCCAACATAATTAGGAAAAGGCTCGTCAGATGATGCAGTCAAAGGTGTCTCGCAGACACAAGAGAAAAATATATGCGTTTAATACATTCAAAACTCATTATAAAGTTGATAGATAGAACAGTCAATACAGTGAGTCGTTATACAGGTGAATATGGGTGTCAACCGATTGTGTTTGTTTTTGGCGCGAAATTAATGGACTATGGCGAGCACGCGACTACACACAATACTTAGGTAGTGCGCGCAAATGCGCATGCGACCGCTTATTGTGTACAGTCAGGAAAAGAGTAAGTTAGCCAGGCTTGTTAAATATAGTCTTTTTTTTTCCAAAAATCCGATGGACGTTTACTACTCAAAGGAGAATGACCACGACAATATGGACCACGGTACAGAATTGCGTCAATTCCAAAGTTGTTTTAGATGGTTTATAAATTAACCAAATTTTAATTCTGTCAAAGAAATGTAAAAATATTCAAGGGTTTTTAAGAAATTTTCAACATTTTCTGACGAACCGAACTTTTACCTCATTTGCTGACTGTGGGTACTAGTTTATGTCCGAGGCATCGCCCGCGTAAGGTTTGATAATTTGTTCCACGGATCGTAACATCGTAGTAAAAGTATCTTATATGTTAGTCCAGGTAACCTACCAAGCTGGAGAGTTTTACCCGCCAATTCTTCCCAGCTAAAACTCTAGGAAGTGGTGAAGAGTGGGGACTGTCTTGTGTAATGACGTTCAAAAAGTCCTGATTATCAGCCTAATTTCAATAAATGACTTTTGATTTTGAGTTTATAATTTGTATAATTTCGTCTAAGTCTTTTCTGTAGTATTTGCGGGAAAGAGATACAAACATTCATAAAAATATCCCCCCAAACGTTTGCGTTTATTATATTAGTAAGATTTGTCACTTAGCATCACATAACATCACACCTATAATCCCCAACGGGTCAGGTAGAACTGTTCCTAATGGTACACCCACATCCGGGGTTGCGGGTTGTTCGAAAGAGATACCTACCGCGGTCCCGGAATGTAAAGGGCAATAGAAGGAACATGAGTGGGTTTTAGTCAGTACAAGTCTGACACTCCTGCCCCCGCTCCGCCCGAGCGGGGGGGGGATTATTATTGGGGGGACAAATGACTATTTGCTGATCAGTGGCGAAAGAGGTTTGTTTATGAAGGTAAAGCCAAGTTATTACAATAGCTTTTTCAGCCTTTTTTCAGGCTGAATTTTTTTTTTTTTTTTTTTTTATTTTGATAACGCCGGTTTTATTTTCCTATTAGGAATTAAATATGCCTAAATTTAAAAAAAAAAAAGCACAAACAGTAATGAAAAACAGATATAGTAATTTTATAATACGCGCAGTTTTAAGTAAATGATAAAAGAGCCATCTATTGAGTTGAATGTAACAACTATAGTTCGATTCGATTCCTAATATTTCGCTCGATCTCTACGGTCGCTATGCAAAAAAAATAAAAGCACTTACCGCAAGATGGCGCACAAATAATAAATTGCTTTCTCACCACACATTGTTGAAAACATTTGTAACTACTCACAATGTAAACACCCACTAACTCTTCATTCTTTACCACGGACAGATGACAAACAACAAAGCACACAGAAGGCATATTTTTTCGTGGCACCAGAGAAGTTATTTAAATCATTGTAACCTGATACATTCCAAGCATTATTATCTTTAGAGAAAAATAAACAAGGCCAACAGAAAAATTTGTTTAAATGAGAGCAGCCGACCACCCATTGAATATTGTACACTGATCGATTAAACTGCCTATTATGGGATTTAGTTTTCTGATAAATATCCAAGTCAGGGGTAGGTTTTGGTGAAGTAACGAGATTATATTTTTCTGTAAAACTCAAACTATTTACCTTGCCCAATAACGATTTCACACACTTTAAACCTTCACAAGGAACAATTGCATGCGTTTTCGAATTCATTTTTATTTTTATGAAACTGTAATCACTTTATAACAAAGTTAATTGCACCAAAAAGTAATCACTAAACTTTAAAATTACTAGAAATTGAGAAAATAATATCACAAAAAAAGAAATGCACCAGTAACCGCTCAAAACAAATATGAACTAATTTGAAATTTCTAAACTTTCTATCAAAATTCGCGCATCGCGCATCTTTGAGCGCATGCTTGGTGCGAACACACATTCTCCTTCGAACTTACACTGATTTACACGCACACAGTCATAAAAAAGCCCGGCATTTAACTCCATACAAATTTTCAAATGACGTCATAACAATTTTATCAAAACGTAAATATTTTGCTAGGAAAAAGTGAGAAGTTTACAAGCCCCATAAGAAGCCAACGAGTGCGAGCGAGAAAGCATTAGCACAATGGTGTCACTGACCGTAGACACGTGCTGCATATACTTGAACTCTTTTTTTGTATAGTGTTAGAGCGAGGTCGAGTATCGAATTTCGCAGAAAAAATTTGGCAACGTCGCGCGAATGTTCGAGTGACACAGGTGTTCAGTGAGTGAGTAAACCTGGCAACCTCGCATTGCATCACAATGCGTTTGGCGCGGAATTTGATGTTATTTTTATTTTGAACATTGTTTTGTAGGGTTTTTTATATATAGGTATTGAGTTTGATATTAGGGCAAGCCTGGCTTATGGCTTCTATAGGACCTTCGCCCCTGTTGCTGATATCCCATCCGGAAAAAAAAATTATACACCCACATTTCGCTAGTTATGTTAAAGTCCCATTTAATTGGGTGAGAGCCTATTGTCAACTGGGCACAAATCCAGATTCCGTTGCTGCTACTAAAATATGCATGAGTTCACAAAACACTTTGAACGGAAAATAGCTGACTGAACTGAAAAAGTTCATTAATTTTCTGAATGCAACAAAGAAAATGTCAGTCTGCTGAAAATGTCCCAGTTTTGCAACATTGAATTAAGTCCGAATTTGTAGCTGAATAAATCTCGCATTCTAATGTTCATTTTCCGCTCTTGGTTGGTAATAAAATTAATAGTGTTGTAAAAGTTAAGCTTACCTTGAAAATTGTTGGGATTTAAAACGTAAAAGCTTGGGAGATTCTAAAGAATCAACACCTCGGCAAAGTTTTAGAGCGATATACTTTAAATTCTTATATCAAACTACAATTATTTATCAAGAGATACCTATACGTATCGCACACCTAGACCTAAACTTAGACAACTCAAAAAAGGTAATTTTTCAGGATACGAAATCTATCTAATCTATCATATAAAATTCTCGTGTCACAGTTTTCGTTCCCATACTCCTCCGAAACGGCTGGACCGATATAAACAAAATTTTGTGTACATATCGGGTAGGTCTGGGAATCGGCCAACATCTATTTTTCATACCCCTAAACCTCAGCGGGTGAAACCGCTGGGCACAGCTAGTATATATATACAACCCCCGGGGTTGCGGATTGCGAACCCGCAAGCCCGCTGAGTATGAAGGGCAAAAGAAGGACAATGAATGGGTTTTAGTTAGTAAAACTCTGACACTTCCTTCCACTCCGCCCAGAACAGGGGAAGTTATTTGATGTTTTCCCATCCATTAAAAGCCATTTGTACAATTTTCCTTACCCTTGTTCTTACACTCAAAGACGAACAAACTTTAAAAAAAATATCAAGGTAAGGGGTTGAATAGGGGACGAAGTTCAAGACGAAAAGAATCCTTTAGGTACACGGTTTGTATCTAAGCTGCTTACAACTTTTTTAAATTAAAAAGTCTAAACAATCGCAAATGTGTACCTTATCTTTATCAACGTAGTGGCGTTAATTAAGGAAGTCATTAAAGACGAGCACAGACAATACTAACAATGGCTAGACGCAAATAAATGATGCCAGTCTGTTTACTACTCTAATGTTGTTGAATTTAGGTCTGGTTTTGTAAACCACAGGGCTTGGTTCTCAAGTGAAACATTGCTCAGAGATCTATGTAACCCTGGAAAGTTTTAAGGCTCAAAATATTCATAAGCCTGGAATAATCGTTGGTAAGTTTGACTTCTTCAATTTTATTGAATTTAAGTCTTGCTTTGCAGGCTTTAAGGTAGGTGTTTCCAAGTGAATCATTGGGTTAGCATTTTAGTCAGCATTAAGCACGGAACAAATACCTAGGTTTATGTATGTGAATTTAAATGTTAAATTTTGTAATCGCACCCAGGACACAGAAGATATTCCTAGTGTGGGGCAACATTTTTTTAAAATTAAGTACGAGAAATACCAGTAAGTAGTAGTGGTAATAGTAATAGTAGTAGTCGAGATACTTGGTATCGTAGCCTGATGCTAGTGGTCAAAAACCATCGTGCATTTCCGGTTTTCGTCTATGTAGTACCAATAAATAGGGTGTCACATTTGATTGTACCTTGGTCACTCGTGCGGTCATTACGCGCCTTAAATTCATTTAAGGTCACCACAAGATAGTCCGGTTGAGCAGTATAACAGCTCAACAAAGAGTTGATCTGCGAGAGGCCTTTTAAAAAAAAAATACTATGGTCACGTGTGAATGAGACCTTAAAGGACCACCGTGACATATACAGGTGGCGGTTTGGGGCACATGGTTTCAATGTCTATAACCGACGACCGCAGAAACGTTTGTGTTTAATACATGTAGATGTTGGTTGGTTTTTTTTGGGGGTGGGAAATCATCAAATAACTTTCCCCGCTCTGGGTGGAGCGGGGGGGAGGGCCGCGGTATCTCTTTCGAACAACCCGCAACCCCGGTGGTAAGGTCCTTGAAATAAACTTTGAGAATCTTAGCCTTATTAGACTCAATAACAATAATTGTGGAATTATATCTAGCATAGTTATTACTATAGAACAATAAGGGTACAACAAATAACTTGTTTTCCTTATACTATTGTATTGCAAGCATTAGTGCCTGAAACAATATTGGTTTTGGCTGAAAATGTAAAGCCATTAAGGGTAATTGCATAAATTGATACCGTTCTCATTGGTTTGCTTTAGTAGTGGCAGAGAGTAATTAGGGCATTAAGAATAATTAATTTTGACAGCTAATATGTTTATAGCATTAATAAAGAAAACCCATTAGGTATTTTAAGGCTGTAGGTACTAGGATAATTAAGTGTGTGGCCAAAATTGGAACTAACACCGCCATTCTGATCTCTAAGTAAATATCAGCTATTTCACATATGTTTGTCAACGACGCCCTTTTTTTGGGGTGGTAAATCATCAAATAACTTCCCCCGCTCTGGGCAGAGCGGGGGGGAGTGTCAGACTTTTACTGACTAAAACCCACCCATGTTCTTCCTATTGCCCTTTGAGTTCCGGGGCCGCGGTATCTCTTTCGAACATTGAGATATACCTATGGAGACGGCATATTCTACTATAGAAAGAATAGTTATACAAATATCTATAAAATCGACACACGTATGTGAAAAACAGTGTTGTCTCTTTTTAATAAAGCTGTAGCTGCATAAGAAAAGAAAGACAAGTATAGTTTGTCAAGTGCTCATTTTGGCAACGCTTTCATGTGACGTCATAAGCCTATCTATGCGTAACCGATTCTCCATGATTTGCGCCGAGTTTTGTGGTACATCAACTGTCAAACAGTTGCGCGCCAAGATATTTTTTGTTGTTTTATTGAAAAATACGGCTTCAAACTAGTTATTGTGGTGCACTGGGCTTTGCTATAAACAATGAATCATGCCTTCGTGTTGCATAATACAGTGTGGTGCAAGGAAAAACAATAATCAGCCTGAATTGTCCATTCACAGGTTAGTGACAAGTTTTCATTGCTTTTTCACGAATTATGTATGATGTTTTGTTACAAGATGATCTTTAGAAAGGTCATTGAGACCTGTGCTAGTTTTGTATAGCTTGTTACGCAAGCGTAGTATATCCAAAGCGCTGACTAAGGACGGCCTCAATTAATTATAACAAACAAGTAAAATGCGCAATTAGCGACACGAGGCAAATGCGCTGAATGCACAAAATACCGCGGCACCATCGCGCCACCGCTACATGAGGTCGGCCACTTCTATTCCGGCTTCGAAGGAAGGCATAACTTTAGATTTAGCTAGATATAGTTTTCATTTATTGTAAGTTCTTTTGCTTTTATTAAATCAGTTTTAGAATCTAAATTGGTTTTTTTTAAGTATCCCGGCCGCAGCCTTCGTAATTGGCGCAGTCGGTAGGATACTCGAGGTTAGCTAGGTCTATCTTATATCGATATTATCGCTACCGCGCGTGAGCGATCGCGGCTAACCTGCTGTCAAGCTTCATCGAGTATCCGAACTCAAGGATTGCTGCCGGGAGAGAACGGGATCCAGACATCGACCCCAGAGACCGATATGAAGGTTATGTGAGTACACTTGAATTATTCCCTGTGTTGCTTCCTGTGTATCCAAGTCACTTAATCCTTCAAAATTTTCCACCCACGTAATTTAGGACCTCGCGAGTCTACATCAGGTAGACCGAATAGTAGGCAATTAGTGCTAGATTCGAGTAGAGACATAGATTTAGGTTTTAATAGCCTATTAGAGGACCGCGAAATGTCGAGTGATCCGGACACAATTTTTAAGGCTCTGCGCCCAGTTCCCGAGTTCGATGGGAACCCTAACGTACTCACGCGATTTATTAAATTATGCGACCAGATAGTTAGTACTTATTTAAGTAATGTACCGGGTAGTGAGTTAGGTAACCTATGCCTTTTGAACGGGATATTAAATAAAATAACAGGCGTTGCGGCAACTAGAATTAATTCGAATGGCATCCCAGATAGTTGGGCAGGAATACGAAATACCCTAATTAATAGCTTTGCCGACCAGAGGGACGAAACAGCCCTCTATAATGACCTCCTAGTATCAGCTCAGGGTAATAGTACTCCACAAGAGTACTACGACCAATGTCAATCGTTATTCAGTACCATTATGACTTATATATCGTTGCATGAAACAGTGACTACCACCATAGAAGCGAAACGTACACTATACAAGAAATTAACAATGCAAGCGTTTGTACGTGGCCTTAAGGAACCTCTAGGTTCCCGAATACGTTGTATGCGTCCTGAAAGCATAGAGAGGGCGCTGGAGTTCGTCCAAGAGGAACTAAATGTGATGTACTTGCAAAATCGTAATGATAGTGCGAGTGTAAAAAGGCCACTTCCAACCGCTCCCATGCCCAAATTACTAACACAGCCCACAGGTTTTCTACCCATGTCGATGCCGAAACCCTTTGGTCACCAACCGTTTTCAAACTGGCAACGGCCACCGGCTCCGCAAAGCAGTTGGAGACAACCTATGTTCCAACCACATGGCGCGCCACGTGCGCCCAACGCACCTAATAACCAAACACGTACGCAGCAAATGTTCCGCGCGGCACCGCCTAACTATAACGCTCAGAGCAACGTATTTAGAGTTCAGCCACGTGCCCTAGCCCCGGGACCTCAGCCAATGAGCGGGGTCAGCCATTTTGTTGCTAAGCCTATGCCAAGTAGACCTCATGACTGGGGCAAGTTTGGCAATCCGGCTCCGACAAATTATTTTAAAACCCGCGAGATGAATTTCAACGATTGCAGCGAAAATAACTACGATTATTACCTCGTGGAGGAACCCTACTCTTATGACTACGACCATGCTGACTATAACGTTTACTATGACGACGGTAACCACTATTACGTACAGGACTTCGGACCAGCTATGGTGCCCGAGCAAAAACCGATTCAACCCTCTACAGCATGTGAGGACCCCCAACCCTCGACTAGTAACGCAAACCAGGATTTTCAGATAAAATCCCCATTAAAACCCTCAAAATAGAAGTTAACTTGCAAACGCAACGACAGTTGCCCTACATAAAAATATCTGACCCCCCACTAAACCTACTCATTGATACCGGAGCAAACCAGTCATTTATTAGTCCTACAGCTGTACAACGGTATTACTCGGAATACCCTCTTAACTATGATCCCTTCGAGGTAACTAACGTCCACGCTACAACTAGAAACGATTATTCAATAACTATACCAGCCTTCCGTGAACTCAATGACCCTAACGAGATTAAATTATTCATATATGACTTTCACAAATTTTTTGATGGACTTATCGGACTAGATTTACTGACCAGATGGAATACGAAGATTGACTTAAAGGACAACCTACTGATTACGGCTACCGCTAGGAACCCTATCGTAATGTTTAATTCCCGAAATGTAAACCTTTATGAGGCTGTTATACCAGCCAACACAACTAAGCTTATCAGATTACCTATAAACGCTAAAGACGGTGACGTACATATCCCACAACAATACCTGTGCAATTGCATTGTAAGCGAATGCATTACAACCGTTTGTAATAACCGCGGCATTATAGAAATTTTAAACCCATCAAACAACGATACTATTCTATCCCTAGACCACCCGGTAGAAGCTGTAACTATAAGTAACATCGAATGCATGAACCTGGAACAAATACCTGACACATCTCGCATTAATAAAGTAATATCTAAATTGCGAACAGATCATCTTAATGAGGAGGAGAAAATTAACTTAGTTAATATTTGCTCGAAGTATGCAGATGTATTTTACATAGAAGGCGAACCCTTATCTTTCACCAATAAGGTGAAACACCGTATACGGACTGTAGACGACGCACCTATCTATACCAAGACTTACAGATATCCTTTCGTTCATCGCCAAGAAGTTAGGGAGCAAATTTCAAAAATGCTGGAACAAAATATCATTAGACCCTCTGACTCAGCCTGGAGCTCTCCCATTTGGGTAGTCCCTAAAAAAGCAGACGCTTCCGGGAAACAAAAATGGAGGCTCGTAGTAGACTTCCGAAAACTAAATGAAAAAACCATAGACGATAAATACCCCATACCGAACATAACAGACGTCCTAGACAAGTTAGGGAAGTGCCAGTATTTTAGTACCCTTGACCTTGCCAGTGGGTTTTACCAAGTTGAGACAGACCCTGACGACATCCACAAGACAGCATTCAATGTAGAACATGGGCATTTTGAGTTCCTAAGAATGCCCATGGGTTTGAAGAACTCCCCGTCAACATTCCAACGGGTAATGGACAATGTGCTGAGAGGCCTACAAAACGTGATCTGCCTCGTCTACATGGATGACATCATAGTCTATAGTACCTCGCTTCAGGAGCATCTAAATAACCTAGAGAAAGTATTCCAACGACTCCGAGAATCTAACTTTAAGATTCAGATGGACAAGTCCGAATTCTTGAAGTTAGAAACCGCTTTCCTAGGTCATATAATAAGCAATGAAGGAATCAAACCAAACCCGGACAAAATTACAGCTATACAAAAATACCCCATACCCAAAACCTCAAAACAGATAAAACAGTTTCTCGGACTTATAGGATACTACAGAAAATTCATACCCGATTTCGCTAGAATCACGAAACCATTTACTCAGTGCTTAAAGAAAGGTAGGATCGTCACACTTAATAAAGACTACGTTGACTGCTACGAACGATGTAAAAACCTCTTAACAAACGACCCGATCTTACAGTACCCCGACTTCAATAAGGAATTCATATTGACAACAGACGCCTCTAACTTTGCGATAGGAGCCATATTATCACAAGGGCCAATAGGATCAGACAGACCGATTTCATACGCATCACGAACACTAAACGAAAGCGAGATAAACTACAGTACCATTGAGAAAGAGCTTCTCGCCATCGTGTGGGCCACTAAGTACTTTCGACCCTACCTCTTTGGACGTAAGTTTAAGATAGTTACGGATCATAAGCCACTACAATGGATTATGAGCTTGAAAGAACCTAACTCGCGTTTAACTAGATGGAGATTGAAACTCAGTGAGTACGACTTCACTGTAGTGTATAAAAAGGGCAAAAACAACACCAACGCTGACGCCCTCTCGCGAGTTGAAATACATAATGACGAGATAAGCTCGATTACAGTGAATCCTTCCGAAAAACCCCCGTCAATAGCAGACTCCAGTACTGAAACAGCCCACACAAGTAACGAGAACCCCATACTCGAAGTACCAATCACCGACGAACCTATAAATAAATTTCACCGACAAATAATCATGACAGTAGTAGGAGACATAAAAAAAAGACCGACCGCGACCAAACCGTTTGACACACATACTCGCACCTCTATACAAGTTTCACAAACTAACCTAATAGATGACGTCATAGCCGCTATAAAAGAGTACGTAAACCCGAAGGTGAAGACGGGTATTATTATTAACCCCCCTTTGAGCATGTATGACATCATTCCTATAATACAAGATAACTTTAAAAGCTCTGCAATGAACCTCGTGTTATGTAAATCCGAACTCGAAAATGTAAAAGAGTACCTTAGGCAGCAAGACATAATTAGGCATTATCATGACGGAAAAACTAATCATCGCGGCATAAACGAATGTCACCTAGCCCTCTCGCATAAGTATTACTGGCCGAAAATGAGAGACCACATTACAAAGTATATTAATGAATGCACTACTTGCGGTCAGGCCAAATATGACCGAAGTCCCATCAAACAAAAGTTTAACATAGTGCCACCAGCCACTAAACCGTTTGAAATAATTCATATGGACCTCTTCACGGTCGAAAATGAGAAATACCTAACATTCATTGATGTATTTTCAAAATACGGACAAGCATACCTTATGAGAGATGGTACCGCAATTAGTATCTTACAGGGCCTACTACAGTTTTGCACTCACCATGGTTTTCCTGTAACTATAATAACGGACAACGGTACCGAGTATGCTAATCAGCTGTTCGCTGAATTCACTAGACTCCACAAAATTAATCACCATAAAACACTAGCTCACAGTCCTAACGATAACGGCAACATAGAAAGGTTCCACTCCACGTTACTTGAACACATAAGAATCCTACGTATTCAACATAAAAAAGAACCCGCAAACAATCTAATACCATATGCCTTACTCGGATATAACAGCTCAATCCATAGTTTCACTAAATGCAGACCATTTGACATAATAACCGGGCACTTTGATAGCCGAGACCCGTGGGACATTGATCTAAGTAGCCACCTATTGCAACAATACATATTAAACCATAGAGATCAAATGAAAACAGTATACCAAATCATAAATGAAACCTCTCTTAGTAATCGCACCTCTTTAATCGAAAACCGAAATAAGACCCGCGAGCAGGAGGAGGAGTATCAACCTAAACAACAGGTCTTCATAAAAAACCCATCAGCCCCGCGGCAAAAATTAGCCCCCAGATACACACAGGATGTAGTCTTAGCAGATTTACCTATCCACATTTATACGTCAAAGAAACGCGGCCCCGTAGCAAAATCACGACTTAAACGCGTACCTAAGACTGCTAAATTGTTGCAGGATGACGCTGCTACTGACGATATATGCAATACGGAGCCAGGAGATAAAACTTGAAAGTTTAGACTCTGGAATTGGATTACTACCCTTTAAACTTGGACCGCTCAGACTAATAACCCATTATCATACTTTCCTCCAATATGTCAACCTGGACGACATTGAAAATACTCTTTCCACCCTTCAAACTCAATTCCGTTACATTAAATTACACATGACGAATAACACATATTCTCTCTACGAGTATCAAATAGACTACCTTTCGGATAAATTAAGTAAAGTCACTGATCAGCTACGTACCCTAGAGCCTAGACGTTCAAAAAGAGGTCTTATAGACGGCCTAGGATCTGTCATAAAAAGCGTTACAGGTAACCTCGATTACTCGGATGCTGTTCGATATAATAATGCCATAAAGACGTTGAGAAATAACCAAAAGAAGACTATAGATGAATTTAACGAGCATATCAGCATCAGTAAAGAGTGGATGCTAACTCACACTAATATCATAAATAAAATTGTCGAAAACCAGAGTAAAATCAACACCACACTAAGTCTATTAATAAAACAGGCAGAAAGTAGCATAAATATGATCCAAGTCGCTAAGTTCAATCAGCTGTTGACTATCGTCAGCGAAAACATAGAGGACGTGTTATCGGAATTATATAGGATAGAGAATATTTTATCGTTCACCCGCGCGATGACTATTCATCATAGCATGTTAGGAATAGACATCTTGGGTAACGTAGTAGACAGGCTTAAAGAAATTTATGGTAATCACCACGTAATAGAGTTAGAATTACGTCAGTACTATGACATCATTAAAGCTGGGTATTATTACGACGACAAGAAAATAGTAATAGCATTCAGGTTTCCCATAGTCTCAGAAGATACCTATACACTTTATAAACTCTCCATAGTCCCGAACAAGAACAACCAAGTCCTCATACCTCCTTATCCTTTCATAGCAACCAATGGGAACACGTTCATGTACATGGAGGCAGAATGCCCGAAGCTAAATAATAATCGGTACCTCTGCGAACAAAAAACAAATCACTATAACCAAACTCAAGCTGACTGCGTGCAAACCTTCATTTCAAGCAAGACATTACAAAAATCCTGTAAACTAACGACCGTACATCTATCAAAACCGGCTGTAGAAGAATTAGATAGTAGACATTACGTTATATCATTCCCTCAATCTACCAGAGTTCAGATGAAATGTGGAAGCGACGATTACGACACACTGAGGGGAAGCTACCTTGCCACTATTCCATTGCACTGCTCGATACACACAAACGAAATAACCTTAATAAACACTAAGGACGAGATAAAAGGCCAACCTGTAAAAGTATTGAACATTCCCTACACTACTGAAACACAGGAGATAAGCTTACTACATGCAAATTTAACATCTATTAACTTGGATAGACTACACACTATTCAGGACAGAATAACTCTTCAGTCGCCGATTTCATCGTTTGAAACAACTGAAACGCTATATCATACTACTATACCGTTTTATGTTATACTGTGTATCGCAGCCATACTTACAATTGCGATGTTAACCAGAAGATATTTTCCTGGAAGAAACCTTTCCAGAAAACCGAACCAAAACGACGCTGTACCCACAGGACCAGGAAATCATGAAAACGCAGTTCCTGTAACATCTGAAACGCATACGCAACGAGAAAACCTACCAGCAACATTTTCACTGAGCGTTTTAAAATAGTTGCTGAACTACAGGCGGAGGTGTTACGCAAGCGTAGTATATCCAAAGCGCTGACTAAGGACGGCCTCAATTAATTATAACAAACAAGTAAAATGCGCAATTAGCGACACGAGGCAAATGCGCTGAATGCACAAAATACCGCGGCACCATCGCGCCACCGCTACATGAGGTCGGCCACTTCTATTCCGGCTTCGAAGGAAGGCATAACTTTAGATTTAGCTAGATATAGTTTTCATTTATTGTAAGTTCTTTTGCTTTTATTAAATCAGTTTTAGAATCTAAATTGGTTTTTTTTAAGTATCCCGGCCGCAGCCTTCGTAATTAGCTTCAAACGTTGTTATTTTCTTTATTTCATTGCATTGTTTACAAACATAGTGAACTTAGTGATGGACGCTTACAATCAGCGATGTCGAAGTATCGATAATATCTAATGTAATAATTGTGTAAAATGTTGATATGGTTTTTTGTTCGACAGATTCCCAGTAAATTTATTTTTGAAGAAAAAATGGTTAGCTGTTATTGGCATTGGAAATATTAACCCCCGACAAAAATGTGGTATGTCTGCTCATTGCACTTCGACAAATCATGCTTTAATAAAACTCTCGATGTGACAAGGTAACGTGACAGCGCAGTGCCATCGTTCTCTAGTGGTAGGTTTTTCTCGTAGGTATACTTTATTTTGTTGAGTAGATGACAGGGTGAACATGTCACCTTAAATTGTTTTATTATAAAAAAAAATCCTGAACCACCTTAATATTGTTCCCTTTCACATTCACTATTGATGCCGAATTATATTAGGAGACTCAAGAAAGCTAATGTTGTGCTGCCTCATTAAATAATCTTATGCCTCCACACATCTAAACATTGTCAGGGATGACAAAAAAAAACATTGAGGCGAATAAAACAAATGTTTTTCAATTGAAATGGCTCAAGAGCCATTTACGATGTTAAATTAAAATAATTTTGTAAAGGCAAATTTGATCATAATATTTTGACAGTAATTAAGGAATGAAGTACTAGGTTATTAGATTGTGTGACTAATAATATTGTTATTTTTCAGCCTAAACCAATATGTTTTTTACAACCTACTGATGTAGGTTGTAAAAATCTTGCTTGATAGCAAGATTTCATATAGAAATTATTTTAACAAATTAATTTTGTTCAGAAATGAATAAATATCAACTGACATTATAATGTCGGTTGATAAAACTGGCACTAATGTAACACAAAAGCGAATGTTTTACTACTTAGTTATGTGTTTCTAAAGTGTTTTTCTTTTTATGCATAAATAAAAACATGTTCTTTTAACGTGAAAGGTCTTTTTATTTCAATAAAACCCTTACAGAAACTATAATGTAACTAAATGTGACAAGAGATTTCACATTACTCAATTTTTAACTCGGTTGTATGTATTTACCTATTCTCAGTCAATTTTATTGTGAAAATTTTTTTTTTTATTGAAAGATTCTCCCGAATTGGTCTCGTATAAATATTGTAATCATATTATGATGAACTTCAAAGACATGGAATGGAACTTCTCATACGATCATAGCAAAACTGTCGTAACAAGTAAAATTGCTTTGTTAAGCTTTTAGTTAATAACTGACTGAAAGAAGATGGTGAAGGAGTAATTTTAACTGAACTGACGATGAAACCGGAAGGTAAGCAACGGTACTCTGTAATAAATCAATGTATCCTAGCCGTGTTTGGGCATATTAGAATTTTCAAAATATGTACCTACATAGCATGACAATTCCAATATTCAATTTCAAGTGGTTTGGATGATTATATTCTATGCTGAGAGGTACAAAAAAGTGTAAAATAAAAACCCTTTCACAAAACAAAATACATACCTCACTTAGGAAGATAGAAGTACCATTACACTGTATAAGATGTTGATTTAGTTTGTAGTAATAGATAGTTGGAAAGCCCTATGTCTAGCAGCAGATATATTATGTCTATCTGAAGCAGAGCTAATAAAAATATCAGAAAATATTAATTCATTTAGATTAACGGTTTATATTGCAACCGTCAAATATTATAAACGAATAATTAATAGCCGGGCTGACTTCATTTAAATGATACAGAAGCCATATAGCTGTCAGTCATATTTATGTTCCTCAGAAAAGGTATCTGACGATTGAAAAATCAGCCATGCATCTTTAAAAATACTTACTTTGATAAAACATATTCGAATAATTGATATTGGTCTAATATATCGATATAAACTAGGTACTCATGTGGCTTTAAATTACAACCCTATAAAAAGGCAGCCATTTTGAGCGCCCGAGTTTTGTAGGTAGTTACGCTAATTCTGTAGGTATGGCCAGTCCATAGGTTTATAAGTCAGTGCTTTCGAACAACCCGCCTCCTCCTGACAGTTTTTCTCCGTGGCCACCGTGGAGATATTATTCTGCACAAGTATGTGCGCAGGGGCAGTGCACTCTCTGTTCCCTCGCTCTTATAGTCCAATGAGATGGCAATCCGACATGACCAGAGAGAGATCAGGCGCAGGACCATGGGTGCTTTCAGAAGCACGGGGTATCATACCACCACCTTCAAAACTCCGGACTGTTTTTGAGATATCCCTAATGAAAAAACCTAATAATGTTTTTTCCCGACCCGTGAATCGAACTCAGGACCTCGTGCTTAGCGAGACCAACAGAGCAGTCAACTTTCGAGTACCAAGATACCTACGGACACTGTATTTTTTTTAAAGTTACAAAATACAAACGGGCTAACATGTTTTCTAGGCAAGTTAGATGGATTAGATAAAGATAAAGATTAATTTATTTGTTCAAACATGTGTAACATGATACATTGGATATGCACATATAGATGGAACAGGTTTAAAATGGTTGGTTCAGCATGTTATGCTATTTACAGCGTACAAAATATTTCACAATAAATGATAAATTAGAATAAAAATAAATTAAAGTCAAATATTCAATTAATTCAAAAACAAATGTCAGAAATAAATTATAATCGAAACTAATAATATTTGGTCTATCCAAAAAGAATCATAAAAATATTAAAACAAAAACGCATGGTAAATTATCAATATTCAAAATTTGTCAGTCAGAAAGTCTGTTCTATTATAATAGCCCTTACGAATTAGTAATTTCTATAATTCTCTCTTAAATAAATTAATATTCAACATCTTCAGGGAATTTGGAATGGTATTGTATATTAGTGGGGCCATGCATATTAATTACACTTTTTTTTAGAAAAGCTGTTTTAGCGGGTTGTGATTGTACCCATAGTCTGTACTTGGATTATAATATGTGTATGTTATTGGCTAGGACACATGGATTGCCCGAAAACAGAAAAAATTAAGAACATCATCAAAGAGGTCACATATCCGAAATATCTAGAACCTCCTTTCTAATATATAATAGCCTAGAATATTACTGGCCTTAGATACAAAGAAATTCTATCAACAAAAGACCTTTTGAACGATTTTAATAAAAAGAGATCGTAATAAAGGGACTAAGGACCAGAGAGCAATTTCCTTTTCCAACGGTTAAGAAAAGGGATCACGAAAACAAAATCTTATGAATATATTTAAAAGCTTTAAGGGCCTCTTAAGCAGCTAACACGTTTCTAAGTGAAAAACAGCTTTTAAAAACATAATTTATGCGTCGCTTAACGCCACAGTGAACTTTGACCACGAAAGTGCGACTACAAAAACCAGATCCCTGTCAAATATAATACCGTAACTACATCAGGCTCTTTCTAATCTTCTCTTCTTTAAAGTCTACAAAAATCAACATATTTAAAATACAAATAAAAACCTTAATTGGATATAAGACATATTCTGCATAGTTTTGCTAGCTAGTTAAATTTGACCTTCTGCTTCGCTCGCGTTAAATTCGGGGTAACACAGTTCCCCTTTTCTGATTTGCAGGTACCTGTAGTTTTTGCCCTTGCGCCTTATTTATTGTAATAGCAAAGCTAAGTTTTCCCTTTTCTTCCCTCTTTTTATTAAAAAATTAGCCTGTGTCCGTCTCCAGGGTCTCAACTATCTCTGTACCAAAATTCATCAAAATCGGTTTAGCCATTTAGGTGCGAAGACGTAACAAACAAACACGCTTTCGCTTTTATAATATTAGTAAGTATTGCGCCCGTGCCAAGACGGGACGAGTCGCTAGTTTTTAATGAAATATAACCCTACTCTAGAATTTGGTATAGTTACTTACCCGCCAACTGTGACCCCCCCCCCCCCCCTGTCACAGTATTTGGGAACTTATTACAAGCCTACGAAACATACAAAGTTCGAGTAAAGGAAAAAACAGATATCCATAAACAAATGTAATTTAGATATCCTAAAATTACCGCTACTATCGCAGCTGCAGACTAATTTCGCAGTTTAGACACCCAAATATTAAATTGGATTGTCCTGTCGCCATAGATTACCTAACAGCCAGCAATTCAATAGGCTGTCTGGATCCAAACATGGACATCCAGATATGCAATGTCATTGATATTTGTTATAGCACTCATGACCTGCAGAATATTAATGTGAGTTATTAGTAAAAAAGTAATCGTAACACTAAATCATGTGCTAATGTCATTTGACCGCCTACTGTGAATAGAATGCTGATCCTCGCGTGATTCTTAGAAATTATTTTAACTAAAATGGGTCTTTTTGACGGGCCGTGGGTTCGATTCCCACCCAGGACAAACTTTGTGTGATGAGCATGATTGTTTGTTCTGTGTCTGGGTGTGATTTATCTATATGTATGTATTTAAAAATTATTTATGTATGTATATCAGTTGTCTGGTTACCATAACACAAGCTCTGCTTAGCTTGGGATCAGATAGCCGTGTGTGAGTTGTCCCAAGATATTTATTTATTTCTTTATTTGTTTTCTTCTTAGTTTTGCCCGCATGGAGTTTGGTAACTACTCCACGGGATCCAGGTTATTATATTATTTACTAGCTTCCGCCCGCGACTTCGTCCGCGTGGCTTAGTTACTTTGGGCTAACGCTAACTTTAACCCACGTGATGATCATAAAAAAATATCTTTCTCTCCCGTTTTCTTCCCTCTTTCGCCCCTTATTCTCACTTTTAGCCTATGTCTGTCTGCAGGGTCCCAACTATTTCTGTACCGAAATTCATCAAAATCGGTTTGGCCATTTAGGCGTGAAGACGTAACAAACAAACTCACTTTCGCTTTTATAATATTAGCAAGGTTTTTCAAGCACCCATTAAAATATTACAATGTATTGTTTAATTAATTGATAAAACAAATAAAAAAAAACTTGTGCCAAAATAATACTTTGACAGTCATTTATTCAAACTAGGTGATCAGCATTTTTTGCGCCTCAATACACAAAACAGTCCCCCAAAACAAACAATCGCAGCAAACACTATCTGTGTCATTGGACAGGGAAAGTGGCTATCTAAATCCGTTCAGCAGTTTTTTCATGAAAGAGTTACAAACATCCAGATATTCATCCATACATCCTCACAAACTTTCGCATGTATATGAGGAGGATTCAATTAGCGTTATTTAACAGAGTTTGCCATAACACAAACATGAGACTTTATTTTGTACTAGCTTTTCCCGCAGCTTCGCTCGCGTTAAATTCGGTATAACACAGTACCTGCTACCTGCAGTTTTTGCTCTTGCGCCTTATTGATTTGTAATAGCAACGCTAAGTTTTCCCTTTTCTTCCCTCGTTCTCCCTCATATCCCACTTTTTTTAAACAAAATTATGTCTATGTTCGTCTCCTGGTTCCCAACTATCTCTGTACTAAAGTCATCAAAATCGGTTAAGCCATTAAATCGTGATGAGGTAACAAACAAACAAACTCACTTTCGCTTTTATAATATTAGTAAGGATGTTTAAACAAGCTGCATGCTATGATTGTTTTTGGCTAAAAAGCTCTTATTTTCTATCAATAAATACCTATCTTGAAAAAACTATCCAGTGCGTCTATTTAAAAAAAACATTTCCCTACGCTATACCGTGGGTACGTTTTACAAAATATGTTTATACTAGCTTCCGCCCGCGACTTCGTCCGCATGCCATAGTTACTTTGGGCTAACGCTAACTTTAACCGCATGATGATCGAAAAAAATATCTTTCTCTCTCCTTGTCTTCCCTCTTTCTCCACCGTTTCTCACTTTAAAAAAAAATAGCCTATGTCCGTCACCAGGGTCCCAACTATCTCTGTACCAAAATTCATCAAAATCGGTTTGGCCATTTAGGCGTGAAGACGTAACAAACAAACTCACTTTCGCTTTTATAATATTACTAGCTGTGCCCGCGACTTCGTCCGCGTGGAATAGTATTTTGGGCATCATATTTATTTTTGCAAACAACCTCCTCAGCTTTATAAATTATAACTGTTACCCACGACTTTGTCCGCGTCTTAGCCCAAGTTCCGGAATTCTGTGAGGATAAACGTTGAGAACGTTCAGCGCTTGATTCCCGTAGTCGGTTCACCAAAGTTCGAAAACTCTGTGAGGCTAAACGTTGAGAACGTTCAGCGCTTGATTCCCGTAGTCGGTTCACCAAAGTTCGAGAACTCTGTGAGGCTAAACGTTGAGAACGTTCAGCGCTTGATTGCCGTAGTCGGTTCACCAAAGTTCGAGAACTCTGTGAGGCTAAACGTTGAGAACGTTCAGCGCTTGATTCCCGTAGTCGGTTCACCAAAGTTCGAGAACTCTGTGAGGCTAAACGTTGAGAACGTTCAGCGCTTGATTCCCGTAGTCGGTTCACCAAAGTTCGAGAACTCTGTGAGGCTAAACGTTGAGAACGTTCAGCGCTTGATTCCCGTTCTCGATTTATCAAAGTTCGGAAATTTTGTAAGGATAAACGTTCACCGCTTGCTTCCCGTTGACGGTTTGCCGAAGTTCGGAAATTTTGTGAGGCTAGATACTGCGAACGTTCAACGATCGATTCATTAGCACGGTTTTGTTCACTGATTCCTCGTTGAGTAGCCAACCTATGCATATTTTCATTCTCTGTTTCACTGCTGCGCAAAGCTCGCAGCCGCTTTGCGGTAACAGTCTGCCGAGAAAGCTGAGTTCTTTTTCTAGGCATTATAGTGACGAAGAAAGAAAATAGGAAATGAAAACTTAACCAAACCGTAACTCGTAATCAAGAAAAAACAAACGTAAGGTTAATAATTAGGATCCTAATTATTGTTACCTGTATTTGGTACTTACGTAAAATATAAGGTTAACTAACTGTGTACTTAAACTAAAACCTAACCTAATAAGGGCTGATTTTTTAATAGTCAGATAATTTTTATCTGAGGAATAAAAATAGCAGTTTGACATATTTTCTATAGATGAGCTGTCAAACCGCCATTTTAATTCCTCAGATAAAAGTTATCTGACTATTGAATAAACAGCCCTAAGAATAATTATGTACCTAGATGACACCTATTTACAGGTATTATCTACAATTTTTTTTTTTAATAATTGTGAAATTTATAAAAAAAAAATAGCTCATGAGGAGCTCGTGACTAAATAATAGCAGCTGCTCGGGTCGATCTTTAGGTTAAGCCGCGCTTGCTTAGGTTGGTCTGTGGATGGGTGACCAGTGACCACCCGTTACATACCGAGTTTCCTACGTGCCTCGGAAAGCACGTTAAGCCGTTGGTCCCGGCTGTCATTTGTAGATCATTAACAGTCGTAACAGGTAGTCAGTGTTCCAAAAGTCTGACAACCAGTCTTACCAAGGGGTATCGTATTACCCAGTATTAACTGGTTGTGGTGGTCAGATAGGCAGTCGCTCCATGTAAAATACTGATATTCAGCTGCATCCGGTTAGACTGGAAACCGACCCCAACATAGTTGGGAAAAGGCTAGGCAGATGATGAATAATTGTGAAATTATTAGAACCAAAATATTATCCTTGACAATCGTAGAGCTATACCCCCCCTCCGCGTCGCCCGCAAGCAACGCCTCTCCTCGCCCATGCCCAGCGTCATGTTTTGCACATCATGCGGCGCGTGTGAATTTTATATCGGAGTTATTTTAAAATTGTAATATCTTCTAAGATGTTCATTGAAATTAAGTGATGTCAAAGACAATTTTGTTCACAATTAAATACTGTTAATCAACAACACATTTATTTGGATAAAGATTATTATTATTATGTTGAAGCAACTCTAACAAATAATTGGTAATCATGCATTAATTTTGACCAAATTTGATTACCATAAAAACGGTTCTAGTGACTTAATCTTAAAAGATAGACATATACCGTCACGGACATTTTTTTAGATCATTTCAAGAGGAATAATTCTTTTCTACATATTTTTTTGATATCTTGAACCGTTTTTGCAGCGCACGCAACGGAAGCCCTCAAAGATGAATAATTTTCCCCGTTTTTTTTCACATTTTCCATTGTTTCTTCGCTCCTATTAGTCCCAGCGTGATGTTATATAGCCTAAAGCCTTCCTCGATAAATGGTCTATTCAACACAAAAAGAATTTTTCAATTCGAACCAGTAGTTCCTGAGATTAGCGCGTTCAAACAAACAAACAAACAAACTCTTCAGCTTTATAATATTAGTATAGATTAGTAAGGATAGTAGGGTTTTTTATTAAAGTAACAAATATAAAAAACAGCTTTCAATTGAGAACTATTTCCTTTCTTTTGCTAGTTGAAAAATGTACCTAACATCTAATACTACGTAGTCGTACCAGCTCCTAGGGATGCAAATCTGCCAGCTACAAGAGAAGTCCATCTGACTATGAGTGACGGCTGACGTGACCGCGGTTCCAATCACCACCCTGATTGTGACTAGGGTCGCAGGGGTAAAGATATTCAGGGTTATGGTACACACGACGACACATCAACCTATACAAAACCAGTTTATGCGGATCTCTCATCGTACGGGAAATCCACGGTGTACGATCCGTTGTTGAGAGATCAGCATAAACTGGTTTTGTATAGGTTGATATGTCGTCGTGTGTACATACAATTCGAGAGCAATTTGTATTCAGTATTATAATTAACCACTAATCATCATATCAGCTAGTTATAGCACCGGAGTTGTGGGTTGTTTGAAAGAGATATCGCAGCCCCGGTACATAAAGAGTAAAAAAAGGAACATGGGTGGGTTTTAGTCAGCAAAAGTCTGACAGTCCCCCGCCCCGCTCTGCCCAGAGTGGGGGGGATGAGTGTCACACTTTTGAGAGTGTCAGTGAAAAGTTATTAGATGATTTCCCGTCCGCAAATAATAACAAAGAGAATAATATATAGAATAATAAAAACTAAATATTTACCTAAAAAAGTATTAAGTTGTATGAGAATTGACGACACGGTTGCGCAGTGGCTGAGCGATCGACTGCTGCGCTGCGTGTCGCGGGTTCGCTTCCCGCACGGAACAAATATTTGAATGGCCTACAGATAGTTGTTCCGGGTCTGAATGTTTGTGTATGTGAATTTAAATGTTTGTAAACGCACCCACGATACAGGAGAAATTCCTAGCGTGGGGCATCGTTTTTATTAAAAAAATAAATACATATATATATGTCTAGGGATATATTGCACTCGTAATGAAATGTGGGTGTGCTGTTGTGAGATACGAATATTTGTCTAACCTTTCACAGAATCCTGCCGTGGTATTATGTTATGATAATATACTAACTGTATTTCAGTGGGAGGAATGATAACTAGAATGGAACGTTTAACAAGACTTATAAATAGAACCTCAAACTCAAAGCATTTATTTCAATTAGACCATTACAGGCACTTTTGAACGTCATAAACACAAGGACAAAAAAAAAGATGCTGCTACAATCCCAGTCACAAGACATAATAACTTGTGAAAGTACTGTAGTTGCCCATTCCAAAGCGTAGATCTTTATGGAGAAGAATGGGCAAGGAACTCCATGGACACTCTTTTAATCAAATATAATAATATAATAAAAATCATAATATTTTATAAAATCATGGATACATCATTCATGTTGAGATTATACATAATGTGAGAACGATGTAGAAAAACGAGGACATTTAGAGCGTCCAGAGTAAAAGCAAAAATTAGCAAGAGTTTAATAGATGAATTAAAACAAACCGTGGTAGCTAAGAGATGACCAGTCCCAACTGACAGCACCCGTTCACGAACATGACGTATGGATGAGCCCCGTTCAGCTCGACCATTTTGAAGGGAGCTAAATGACCCGACACACCCGCCACCATCAGCGAGACATTTAAGTGAGCATGACAATCTCTCAACCACCAGGGCAACCGTCGAGTCAATGAAATTACATAGTACTCACACATGGGCATTACAATTATACAATATTAGGAAATTGAGTCTATACTATACAAAGATAGTCTTACAATCTTCTTCAGCTGCCACAATAACTTCAGATGCTGATTAATTAGTTTGCCCCTGTGGTTGTGGAGCAGGACCGGCATTGAGCCAAGCGCATTTATATCATTAATGTAATCCCCCATTTTATAGTATGCTTGCCTACATAGTATGCGATTAATACAAGATTTAAACTTCGACTCATTCAGTTGTAGGAAGTCCTCTTGAAGATAAGGACGCTCTGAATAGTTCTCGATGCTTCCTCGAGAATTGGTGAGAAGACGCAGATCATCGAGACAAGGTGATGTTATTTTGTTATACATAATTTTAAGTTTTAGTTAAACATGTACAAACCATAACATGCCGCAGTATTCTTCTTCATAATTAATTTGCAACCATTTAATTAAGTTTTCCTCTGTAAGTGAATTTGTAATTCTTTTGAGAAATAAATATCTTTAACCGTAATATAGATAAAATTGATACGGGACCTCTTCGGGGTTACCATAAATGATTATAAAAAAAAAACGGCTCACGATTGACGGAGCAATCGCGTCACTATTTAATATAGGAAAAAAAAGGATAGTCGGTTGAAAAGAAGTGAATCGAAAAGTTTGTTATGCCACCCCTACTAGAAATAAATAGGGATGTGTGCCTATTCGCTGTTCCAGAATTGAGTATATGGTTTTAATTTCAAGTAAATGCGTTCCCGAGATAAAGGGTTTGACAGACAGACAGACAGGCGGACAACAAAGTGATCCAATAAGGGATCCGTTTTTTTCTTTTGACGTACGGAACCCAAAAAACATGTAGAGAAGGCGTAAACCTTTTGAAAAACAAATAATCCAAAACTTAACTTTTTCATTTACTTTTGTTAGAAAACTTTTTATTGTTCGAAAAACTTCTTTGAAAACCTAAATGTTGTCTGAAACTTTATCAAACATTATAAAAACTTAATAATCCCTGTGCTTTATTTCACACGGCTTGTGAATAAAAATATCTGAAAAGAAATCTAAGAAGTTTGTTCCCCATAAGTCGTGAGACAAGATGACGAGTTTTCTGAAGAAGTGTTTTTCTAGAAATAGTAATTCTGATATCGACCCAGTTTCGTCCAAGGTTGGTTGAAATAATATCATATGCTTCAAGAGATCCTGACTATTCTTATTGGGTCACCTTGTAATTTCGGCGAATGATACTGAAAAATGGTGGAAAATAAATTTAAAAATAATGCACGTAAATGTTTGGCTAGTTGGTATAACATTTTTTATTATTTGGTTTATTAATATTTACACATATTTTTTAAATTATTACAATATGTTTTTTAAAAAAATACATCAATGTATAAACATATAAAAATAGTAGCATCGTGAACAGGGTCCAAGCCATCTGTGGAGGGCTTTTGAGAGAGGAACCTAGTCACAATACGCGCCGTGTCCAGAAGTTCAATTTTCTGAATCGAGCCATTGATCCAGCAACCAAGGGAGATCCTATAATTATTATTATTAAATAGGCCTTGACCTCAGACTTGTCCAGAGCAGAGCATTTGTTTTTGTTTTTATAAAACGATGCGTCAGTGTCGTCAAAAATTTTAACGATTTCTTTTAATCTGTATTAATCACTCTTATAATCTTAAAAACGTAAAATCAGTCAGTTTTTGAACATCATCATCTGCCTAGCTTTTCCCAACTATGTTGGGGTCGGCTTCCAGTCTAACCGGATGCAGCTGAATATCAGTATTTTACATGGAGCGACTGCCTATCTGACCTCCACAACCCAGTTAATACTGGGTAATACGATACCCCTTGGTAAGACTGGTTGTCAGACTTTCGGAACACTGACTACCTGTAACGACTGTCAAAGATCTACAAATGACAGCCGGGACCAACGGCTTAACGTGCTTTCCGAGGCACGGAGGAAACTCGGTATGTAACGGGTGGTCACCCATCCATAGACCAACCTAGGCAAGCGCGGCTTAACCTAAAGATCGACCCGAGCGGCTACAATTTATTTAGCCACGAGCTCCACAGTCAGTTTTTGAACATGAATGAAAAATAAAAATACTAAAATATTTTTTCACCTCAAGACGAGATTTTGTAATGTGGCATGAGACTGTCCATTCTTTTTGACGTATTCCATAAGTCACCCTAACTCGTTAGAATCTGCCTAGCCTCTTTCCAACTAAGTTAGGGTCGGCTTCAGTCTATCCAAATGTCGCTAAATACCAGAACTTTATATGGAGCGAATGCCTATCTGACCTCCAGAATCCAGTTCATCCTTACTGAACCATATCTATATTATGCTTTTAGGTGTACGATGTAGATGCCTACGACGCTACATTTGCTATTCCTCGATCTATACTCCGGCTGGTCGGTCTTCGCATCACCAGAGATGATTCTGCTGTGGTCAGGTACAGACTCAATAATTAATGACTAGCTTATGCCTGCGCCTTCGCCCGCGTGGAGTTCGCTACTTTCCCACGAGATAATACTACAGGTATTGAAATTATGTTGTGTTAAATCGTGTGAAAAAATTCATCCAACTCCATTTAATAGTTTTTGCGTGAAACAGTAACAAACATACACCTATTTGTAAATGTTTTGTGTAAACAATTTTTGGCTATCCGAAATAAAGAAATCTATCTATCCTCACAAACTTAAGCATTTATAATAGTACTAGCTATATACCGCGGTCGTATATTGGGATAAATATTATACCTATAAACCTTCCCCTTGCATCATTCTATCTATTGCTGAAAACTGCATTAGAATCCGTTGAGTAGTTTAAACGATCTCAGCGAACAGACAGCGGAAGCGAGTTCATTTTGTACTATGTATGGAAGATATTTATTTTGTTTTATTTATACACCAGCTGCGCACCGCGGTTTCACTCGCGTGGTGATAGAATATACAAAATATTTCTTTATAAATTGTAGCCTATGTGTTATTCTGATAAGTAAGCTATAATATTGTAAGGTTTAATTAAAATCCATTTCGTAGTTTTTGCGTGAAAGAGTAACAAACATCCATACAAACTTTCGCGTTTATAATATTACTAGCTGTGCCCAGCGGTTTCACCCGCTGAGGTTTAGGGGTATGAAAAATAGATGTTAGCCGATTCTCAGACCTACCCAATATGTACCCAAAATTTCATAAGAATCGGTCGAGCCGTTTCGGTGGAGTACGGTAACTAACATTGTGACACGGAAATTATATATATTAGATTAGTAGGATCCAAACTAATTATTTATTAAAACTTGATATACTGTGACTCCGACAAATATGAAAAGCAACACTAAAACAAAATCTCTTTCATATGAGGACCACATGATACATTCCTTTACTTTTTTACTATATACCAACTTTGACGATTTTTTGTGATTTCAAAAGTTACAAATTTAATCTTCTTCAACGAGGATTTCTATAACACTTACTTTTAGTTGGATCAGTTTCAATCAGTAAAATTGTTTCTAAGCTCGTTAGCAGACTTCAGTTTAAAGCTTTTTAAAGCATGATAGATACTTCTATTCCTGAGGATAATCTTTGACTGGAAGTGTCGGATTGTAATCTTAAGTGGCAATGCTGCCAGCCTATTACCACTATTACCGTTGATAACGATGTCAACGCCTTTTTAACGGCTTTTTATGGTTTTAAGTTTGTAGTTTATAAATCATGCATTCAAATAAAACAATTGACCTACTTACCAAAAAATATTTTTTATTAATTTATTGAACACAAAAAAAAACATCATTACACATTTGAAACTATTTTAAAATAATTAAAATTAGCGATGTGGATGATTTTTTTGACGCCCTGTAATTTTTTGACCTTTTTAAAACCCCCTTGTACATTTTTTTATTTAATTATTATAGATTGTATTTTATACATTATTACAACATAAATAAGATTTTAAAATATAATATGTTTAGATTTATATTTTTTTTTAATATCTATGCCTCGTTTAGCAAAATTTCTGTCTTTCTATTGTAATACCTAGCTCAACCATCCTTGCACAATGAATATAATTATTTCAAAAGAGTCTTATTCCAGATTACTATGGAACATATTCTACTGGTTCGAATTCGGCAACCTGTTTGTGGTGACTTGGCTAGAGCTGATCAACATGGTGCAGACGGCCAGTGGCGGCTCCTTTCAGGATGCCATTGAAATCTTTCGCATGATGCCTTGCGTTGGATACCTATTACTAGGTTTGTTAGATCATTATATAATTATTCATGAGAATGAGCAGCTTAGGAGTTGACAATGGAGTTATTGTTGAGCACTTGGCTATAAGATTTTTTTGACCTCGGCTTTTCATTTGTTTCCATCGCAAACACGTACGGGCGCGCTATTCATTTGTTTCCATAGCGATTTCTACGAATTTTTTTCTTGTCTCTCTATAGCACCCGTGACGACACGCATGTTGCGTTAAGATGTTGCTTTCTTGGTTGTCTGAAGATGATGACTAACTTCAGCCACATTTGATAGCACAGCATATTTTTGAACTAATAGAAATCAAAAAATATGCCTCAGGATTTTGTCATAAAGACAAAATTGTAGGGCACACAAATTCGAATTTTTGTATTAACCGACTCCCTTTATCTTTGTAGCCATGGCCAAATCCTATAAGATAGTGTACCACCGCTCAGTCTACGAGAACTTGGTGAGCGAACTGCGCAGCATGTGGCCTCGAGGGGAGGTGTCTGATGAAGAGCATCTGATCGTCAGCACTGCGCTGAAACACCTCAACTATGTCATACAAGGTAAAATAATATCACATTATATTGTATAGTCCAGTTTCTGTCACCGAACAAACCATCTGCGGACGAGTGGAAAGACGGCTACGCCCGCGTGATATCGAAATAAAAATTTCTATGTGTTGTTCCAAACTATAATCTACCCCTGTGCAAAATTTCATCAAGATCCGTTCATCCTTTTTGACGTGAAAGAGTAACAAACATCCATACATCCTCACAAACATTCGCATTTATAATATTAGTAGGATTTTACAAATGCAATGTCACATCACTCCAAAGCTATTTTTTTAAATCTTATATTTTACAAAATACCTGAGTAATCGAACGTCCTTTAAACCAGCCTGTACTTGGATTTGGTTAATGTTATAGAACGTTTACAGTACCTACTAGTAGGTATATATTACGTTGTTGAAAACAAACTTCAACCTTTCACTCTACCAAGCTAATAACGGGGCAGACATAAACATTCGTATTAATTAGTGCTCACCGCAAACTCCAATTAACTCCACTATCTAGAGAAGCAGCAGTCTAGTACACACGACGACACATCAACCTATTCCAAACCAATTCTTTGTTCTATCAACTACGGATCGTACGGGATGGCAGTAATTAGCATTTTATAGTAATTATATCACATTCTCTTAATACAATTTTTAAATCATACTTCATATTATTTAATTTATTCCTTACTAATATTATAAAAGCCAAAGTGAGTTTGTTTGTTACTTCTTCACGCCTTAATGGCAAAACCGATGTTGATGAATTTTGGTACAGAGATAGTTGGGATCGTGGAGACGGATATAGGCTATTTTTTTAAATGGGAAATGTGTGAGAAAGTGTGACGAAAACGGAAAACTTAGCTTTGCTGTTACAATCAATAAGGCGCAAGGGCAAAAAGTACAGGTAGACACCGGGGACAGTTCCCCTTTAACACACTTGTTACACCGAATTTAACGCGAGCGAAGCCGCGGGCAAAAGCTAGTAAATAAATAAATAAAATATTCCGTAGATTTCCCCCACGATGAGAGATCTGTTTAAACTGGTTTTGTATAGGTTGTTGTGTCTTCGTGTGTACTTGCGTGAATCAACCAAATGATAATAACGTCCATTTTCATCAGAATTCTTGGGACAGTCACCTTTTAGATAGCTACTAATGTTTGAGTATTTGTCGATGGGTATATGTATAAATACCTTCTGCTAAATGTTTTAATTAATTTGAGCAGTGTTAGGTTCTATCTTTTTCGGGCTTCGAAAACATACCAAGCTTTTGGTCCCGGCTGTCATTTGTAGATCTTTGACAGTCGTTACAGATAGTCAGTGTCCCGAAAGTTTGACTAGTTTGTGGTAACACTAGTTGTGTTACCAAGGGGTATCGTATTTACTAGTACTGTAACAGAGTGGGTGTTTTACCCTCTCTGTTGCCTCAACCTCTTTCCTTTTGGATCAACACTGTGAAGAAAAGATTTCTTTCTTTTCTTTCTTTCTTTCTTTTCTTTCTTTTCTTTCTTTTCTTTCTTTTCTTTCTTTTCTTTCTTTTCTTTCTTTTCTTTCTTTTCTTTCTTTTCTTTCTTTTCTTTCTTTTCTTTCTTTTCTTTCTTTTCTTTCTTTTCTTTCTTTTCTTTCTTTTCTTTCTTTTCTTTCTTTTCTTTCTTTTCTTTCTTTTCTTTCTTTTCTTTATTTTCTTTCTTTTCTTTCTTTTCTTTCTTTTCTTTCTTTTCTTTCTTTTCTTTCTTTTCTTTCTTTTCTTTCTCTTCTTTCTTTTCTTTCTTTTCTATCTTTTTTTTCTTTTCTTTCTTTTCTTTCTTTTCTTTCTTTTCTTTCTTTTCTTTCTTTTCTTTCTCTTCCTTCTTTTCTTTCTTTTCTATCTTTTTTTTCTTTCCTTTTTTATTAATCTAGCTTCACAACTAACCCACAACTGGGAAACGTTGCAAAATAACAACAACTTCATTAAACAATAACTGTAAGGTCGGGTTCTGCCGAGGAGCCGATGACGTCACTCGCACGAAGGGAAACACCGGTGAAGTTTCAGTAGTGTTTATTTCAGCAAAGTTTATAAGTAGTTCACAAATCACAATAGACGATAATAATTATTTTTGGATGTATATATAGGTACGGTTCTCACGACCAAGTCCTGGGACGAAGGTCGAGGAATGGTTCCTCTATCCAAAAATATTCCTGGAGGAATTTTAGTACTTGTAACAACTAGCAGCGGTGTCTGTCGCGACCCTTCCAAGTAGGATGAGATCCGCCAGTGCGCCAACTGAGTAGCTGTCTTAGGAAATTTACTGGTCAAGCGAGGGTCATTCAGTGACGGAGGATCTTAACACCGCGATTCAGAAATACGCGTCATAGGGACAGCGCCATCTAGTATTAAGCGGTCGAACTTTTACGGACAACTTGATCAATGAACTTCGGTTTGCTTACGAATCTAATAGATGGTAGGATCTATACATAATAAATAATGTTTAACTAAACGTTTGTTACAATCTCCCCCTCAGTCCTCAAAGACGTCTCGGCGTGAAGGACTGGATAATAGGGCGTTAAGATTTCTTTGGACGTCCACGTCCTCGTTTGCCGCTAGGTAAAGGCTTATCGGCAACAATCTTCTTTCTGGGACGTCCTCTTCTTCGAAGGGGTTGGATAGGCTCTGGCACTGGAGTGTGAGAGTCCATCTTGTATGGGGTTAAAGCGGATGCATGATAAAGTCCAATTGAGGTTTCTGGATCAGCTGGAGTAGCCAGCTTAAAAGATGCGGGTCCATGTTTCTCTTTAATTATATATGGCCCGTCTCTACGAGGTGCAAATTTTGCTGTTATACCCTGGGCTGCTTTACTAATAGGATGCAGGTTAACAAGTACCATGTCTCCTGATTGGTACAGTGGAAGTTTCCTTCTAAGTTTATCAACATACGTTTTCCGAGTTTCTTCCTTCATTTCTTGTACTTCTCTGGCTTTCAGGAGAGTCTCTGCCAACTGAATGAGAGACGGGGTGATCTCCGGTATTAAGTTTTCAGAGATCATTATGTTTTTGAAATCGACTTCATTATCCCGCGGGGACCGTAGTTCTCTTCCGAACGTTAGGTAGGCAGGAGTTCTATCTGTAGTAGAACAATGAGCGCTATTCATTGCGAATCGTATGACCGGTAATAACTCAGACCATTGGTTATGTTCTCCTCCCTGCACCAATATGGCCAGCTGTGTCTTTAAGTCTCGGTTTCGGCGTTCCACAGGATTAGATTCCGGATGATATAACGGCGTAAACTGATGTTTTATGTTCAGGCTGTACGTAACCTGTTGCATTACAGCGCTCACAAATTGAGTTCCATTATCACTTATTAAACGCCTAGGTATTCCATATCTTAGGAACACCTCGTTGATGAGAGTCACCGCGCAGTTTTCTGCGGTCGCAGAGGATAGGGCGAATAGCTCTACCCATCGTGAAGCCACGTCTTCCACAATCAATATCCAAGCCTTGCCATCTTCAGTGGATGGAAGAGGTCCAAACAAATCAAATGATACCACTTCAAATCGTTGACTCATAGAAGTGGTTTGAAGGAGCCCCGCCGGTTTTTGATTAGAAGGCTTATATCGTTGGCATTCTAAACAGTTCTTTACATAAGGGTGAATATCAACAAGTCCATATTTTTGTCAATTTTGGTGGCAAAATTTTTTCTTAAGTTTTCGTGAAACTATTGACCTAGGACAAAAATAGAAGGTTCAAGCTTTAGGAATCTTCATGAGGTCCGAAAATATCTTGGTAACTTTTTGAGATATTTGAGTTCAAAGATTAGTGTAGCCACCAAAATTGAAAATTGTCCACCAAAATTGAAAGTTGACCACCAAAATTGATATTGGTCCACCAAAATTGAAAGTGCTTAAAACAATACATTAAAAATCAGTTTTTGTCACAAACTTAAATCTCACTAATAAAGCTCAATGACCAAAAAACTCCATCAGTTAATAAAACTCAGTCTTGTTATAATAATATTTCGTTTATTCAGTTAAATACATTTTAATATTTTTTTTTAAATATTTCTAAATCATCATCTGCCTAGCCTTTTCCCAACTATGTTGGGGTCGGCTTCCAGTCTAACCGGATGCAGCTGAATATCATTATTTTACATGGAGCGACTGCCTATCTGACCTCCACAACCCAGTTAATACTGGGTAATACGATACCCCTTGGTAAGACTGGTTGTCAGACTTTCGGAACACTGACTACCTGTAACGACTGTCAAAGATCTACAAATGACAGCCGGGACCAACGGCTTAACGTGCTCTCCGAGGCACGGAGGAAACTCGGTATGTAACGGGTGGTCACCCATCCTCAGACCAACCTAGGCAAGCGCGGCTTAACCTAAAGATCGACCCGAGCGGCTACTATTTATTTAGCCACGAGCTTCTCTTAAATATTTCTAAATAAAAACAGAAAATAAAAAAGAAACATTTAAAAATACAAAAAATAGTAGCCCACCGGTATCGGGAACAGGGTTGAAGCTACCGGTGGTTAGAGTTCCAGAGACAGGAACCTCCTCACAATACAAGCCGTATCGAGGTGAACTGCCTTCAGAATCAGGCCCTTGATCCAACCGCCTAAGGAGAGCTTCGACAGATGTTCGTCGAGGCTCTTGGCAATCAAGCCATTGGCCGTTACGACAATCGGCACAATGATAGCCGAGTTCACATTCCACATGTCAACAACCTCGTGTGCCAAGTCGAGATATTTTAGCTGTTTTTCTTTCTCAGCTTTCACGAGGTTCTTGTCATGCGGGGTGATTACATCTTATCACCACTATGTCAGGCTTATTGGCGACAATAGTCCTGTCAGTAATGATAGACCGATCCCAGTACAGCGTGACATGGTCTTTCTCGAGAACTGGGTCGGGCACATACTTGTAGTACGGTACCTCAGATTCCACAAGATTATATTTCAAGGCAAGTTGCTGATGAATAATCCAAGCTACTTGGTTGTGCCTATGCAAGTACTCGCCGTTAGCTAGACGAGAACAACCAGAAATAATATGTCCGATGGACTCACACGGATGGGTGACATGGTGGCATGCCCGACACACATCAACCGTCCCATCCTTCATAAGATATTTCCGGTAGTTGTTCGTCAACATAACTTCGTCCATAATCGCACAGACAAAATCTACAGTTTCCCCAAAAAGGTCGCTGAATCGTAGCCAGGATACGGATGCTAGAAAATTTACATCGGGCCCATGAAGAGCCCGGTAAAAGCGCCCGTGAAGCTCCTTGCCTTGCCATACTTTCTTGCGGTCATCGGTAGTAAGTACCACAATATTTATTATTTATCTGATGAACTCGTAATGAGAACTATGAGGGTAGACTTAAAAAAAAAACTTTTTATTTTGAACAAAATTACCTGCCATACTACAAAATTTTTCTCAGCAAAACTAAGAAACTAAAACATAATAAACTCTAAAATAAAACATGAAATAACAATATTAAACCGTAAAATATATAAGGAAAAGATGTTATAGTTTTTAAACATGAACCTTGTCTCGTCTTTATTACAAAAAAACATGTAATATTAAAATAATTAATACTTAAGTATTTATAATTGTACACGTAATTGTATAGGGATCGATCCATCATCACTGACAGGACTATTGTAGCAAATAAACCTGATTTGGTAGTGGATCGATCACAGCGGCGCGCAATGATTGTTGACATAACGGTCCCACATGACGAGAACCTTGTGGAAGCCGAAAAAGATAAACAAATCAAGTATATTGACTTGGCTCGCGAGGTTGTCGACATGTGGGACGTGGACTCAGCGATCATTGTGCCGATAGTCGTTACAGCCAATGGCTTAATTGCCAAGAGCCTCGACCAACACCTGAGAAGGCTCTCGTTAGGCAGCTGGATCAAGGGCTTGATACAGAAAGCGGTACTCCTGGACAGGGCTCGTATTGGTAGGAGGTTCCTTTCTCTGGAGCCTTGACTGCCGGTAGCTTGGACACTGTTCCCGATACCGGTGGGCTACTATTTTTATATGTTTTTGATAAGAAATATGTAAAAATATAAAAAAATATGTATACAAATAAATAAACGATAATAATACTAATTATAATACGGTTTTAATGTACCTACTCTTTCGGCATACTTAAATGGACTCAGACTGAACTTGATGCCCTGGATAGGAGAGTCCATACACTGCTAAATGCAAACCGGATGCATCACCTAAGATCATCGGTAATCAGACTGTACATCCCTCGGAAGTGCGGGGGTCGAGGCCTATTTAACGCGAAGACCTTCCATAACCGAGAGGTGTGCAGTCTCAGTAGCCATTGCCAGTCGACCTTAGAGTAGTGCAGAAAAATAGCATGGCATGTGCACTTTAATAAATAGAACAAACAGAACAGAAACAAATAGAATAGTAACGTATACATATAAATGAACAATGTGTAGTGAAAAACTGTCTTTATATGTACAAATAATATATAAACAGTACATACTTCAATTTTGGTGGCTTATTTTCAATTTTGGTGGTGAAAATCGCCACCAAAGCCACCAAAATTGAACCACCAAAATTGAAACCAGGCATAAAAAAAATCTTAAAAAATACAGTTATTAAGATACAAAAGAATAAATATCACTGATAAATAAGTTACCCAAATCACTACCTACAATACGTAGCTTACTATTAAAACACTAAAAAATCACCAGCAAATCGATCCACCAAAATTGACAAATTCTTGTCCCCTGTTCGACCCAAGATGAATACTTCGTTTTTGGCGAGCAATTACAGCACTAAGCACAGACCTGTTACGCGCCACTTCCCGCGCACGACTGAGAAATACAGAACATAAAAAGCGATTGATCGCACACGCACGAATCTTCATGATAATGTAAATTGAAAAAGTGCTACCAAAATTATGATTTTTGCTAGGACAAACTTGAATCGAGTATCCTGTGCTTTTAACATCAATTTTATAATATGATTTAGATGTTTTTAGATAGTGTGTCATATGCATTTACCAATGAAATAATTTGTTTTTTACTTCACTTTAAATTGTTCCTTTGGTAAATACATTTATATCAAAAAATGGAGCTAGGACAAGCCACCAAACTTGAATTTTAAAGTTATTTATTTTTCCTAGCCTCCATAGGTAAGCCTATTTAAAAAAAAATTGTGGCCCTAAGTGGAATAAGTTAAGTAGTTCACTAGAAAAAAAATTAAGAAACATCCCATCATTTTACACCATGATTCTCAACGTGGACACGTAAAATTAGTGCCTGGGATATTCACCCATAACTTGCAATGTAACTACGCATTCCACTCCAGTAGTATCTATTAGCAATCTTCTTGAATGTTCTCTCAGCACCGTAATGCCCTGCCAAGGGGTCGTCATGGTAAGCACTGAGAACATTTTGCCACTCATGACAAGGTACTACAAGTTGAGCATCATCCACTTCCGTGTCAGGATGTAGACGGTATAACATACCATTATTCATCAGGTAACCTTTGTTACTCCAATAGACGGCTTCCTCGTTGCCGTTTGCTTCTTCTAAGGCGTCTATTATTTTCTTGACTTTGTTATCCTTTATTTGTTCTTCTCGAATTTCTTTGCTACTTCTTGTAGGCATATCTATTTCTACTGCAGATAAAGTACAAGCGGAAGAATCCTCACAACTTGGTGGTCGAGATAACGCGTCAGCCACGGTATTTAATTTTCCAGGCTGATAGTTGATATCAAGATTGTAGGTTTGAAGTTGTAGTGCCCACCGGGCTAGACGACCTGTAGGGGATTTTAAATTCATCAACCACTTCAGGGCTTGATGGTCCGTCACTACAGTCACGGGTGAACCATCGATGTAAGCTCGGAACTTGTTCAATGCCCACACAACGGCTAAAGCTTCGCGCTCAGTAGTGGAATAGTTTCTTTCTGCAGATGTGAGCAACCTACTCGCATATTCTACTGGGTGTTCTTCGTCCTTCTCCCCCTGGACGAGAACAGCTCCAATTGCGTAACTGCTCGCATCAGTTTTTATAATATATGGTTTTGTTTCATCTGCCTGTCGCAATACAGGGGCTGTAGTCAAACAATTTTTCAGTGTAGAATAGGCATCTTCCTGCTCCTTTTCCCATATCCAAGGAGCCAGTTTCTTTGTTAATTTGGTGAGAGGCTGTGCTATGGCAGAAAAGTTTGGTATAAATCGACGATACCATGAGCACATTTGGAGAAACGAGATGAGTTGCAGAAGATTTTTAGGAGTCGGTCTCGCCAGGATTGCTTCGGTTTTACTTGGGTCAGTTTTCAGTCCGTCAGGTGTGATGATGTGTCCCAGGTACTTGATCGATGAACAGAAGAATCTACACTTGTCTTTGTTCACTGTAATGTTGTATTCTCTCATTCGTTGTAATACATCTCTTAGGTCTGAGAGATGGCTTTCAAACGTAGTGGAAAAGAGCAGCAGATCGTCGAGATAAGCCAACATGTTAACGTGTTCTAACGTAACTCGCATTCTATCAACCAATCTCTGAAAGGTTGCCGGTGCGTTGCGTAGTCCGAAAGGCATCCTTTTGAATTTATACAGGCCAAACGGTGTTATGAATGCGGTTTTTTCTTCATCTTCTTTTCTTAGTTTAATTTGCCAATATCCTGACTTGAGGTCCAACGACGTCATGAAAGTGGTGGGCTTCGCAGCGTGGAGTAAGTCATCTATTCGAGGAATAGGGTACGTATCGGGTATTGTTATAGCATTTAGTCGTCGATAGTCTACGCATACCCGAATATCTCCATTCGGCTTTGGTACCATTACGACTGGTGATGCCCAAGGGGAAGAGCAAGGCTCAATTATTTCTTTCTTGAGCATGTCTTCTAATTCCCTTTTTAGAATGTCCTTCTTAGTCGGTGATAATCGATAAGGAGGTACCGATATTGGAACGTCGCTCTTGGTAACAATACAGTGTTCTCCAAGTAGGGATGGTTGGTTATTACCAGTGAAAACATCCTGGTACTCAACTAATAATTTATTTAATTCGATATCGAAACATCCTATTTCAAAATTGGGAATATAGGTAAACAGTTGTTCAGAGTGGGGAGAAAGTTGAATGTCCGCTTCTTTTATGTTTTCTTCGGCATCCCTCATCATATATTCGGCGAACGCCGGGTGGTATCCGTCGAATATCTTTCGCGTTCGCTTTGGTGGCGAAAGCTCCAGGGGTAACAACTTATAGCCGGCGCTGTCAGGCAAGTTAGCTTCTTGTGACGCTGACGCGGCTGTATCGGCGACATTCGGCAAAGTAGTCAGATCTACGGAACTACTCTCGAAGTGTACGAAATCTTCTTCGAACATTTCAAATGTGCAGTCACTGTCCGGATATTGCCATGTGTATTGTCCGAGATCCAAGAGCAGTTTTGCTTGCTGTAGAAAGGCGATCCCCAACAGGGTACGGTTGTCTCTTGCTTCAGGGAGCACGATGAACCGGGTGAGAAATGTCCGTCCTTCCAGTTTCACAGCGGCTGTGGTAGACAATACGCGTTGTCTTTTCCCAACGCCGTCGGCCAAGGTGACACGAACCATTTCTTCTTCAAACTTGCTGCCTTTTTTCACGAGTTGTTGGTATAGTTGATAAGAGGCAACACTAGCTTTTGCACATGTGTCTATGTATGCGGCGCCCCTTATCTCATCAACCTCAATAAATACAATAGGCCTCATCTTTACATCGTATTGTAGGTTAATTGGACAGAAACTTATGCCAGCCACTTCGGTTTTGGCGGACTCCCGCTTCTTCGTGGAACACGTTGGGCAACTGGTCCGTACCACACCTGGTGTACCGCATCCATAGCATGCTACTCTAGGTGTCGATGGTGACGGTGCCTGGGTACCTTTTATTTGTTCTGTACATTTATCTTTTTCGGTCATGTCCAATTCCTTCTCCTTCTTTTTCAATTTTCGGCACTGATCTGTGCTGTGTCCCGGGAAGTGGCAAAACGAACACTTTGTGGCTTTTTTGGTCTTCTTAGACGACGTTTCAGGATCTTTTCCCCCGCTGCTCCATAATTGTTCGATAGCTCGCGCTGCTTCCAGTAGCTCATCAAAAGTGGTTATGGACTGACGGGGTATTTTCTCCTGGATTCTGTACTTCAGCTGTCCGTATACCATATCCAATTGTTGTGCTTCAGTGTGTGCAGGACCAGGGAGTTGAGCCAGCAACATGCGTTTATGCGCAATGAAAGTCTCAGTAGGCATTGCAAACTCCTGTGTGACTTTTACTACCTCTTGGTAAATTAAATACGCGGGCTTTTTAGGGGCAAAAGCGTAACGGAGACGCTCCTTAAAGTCTTCCCAGGTGGTGACTTGTTGTTTTACACCCTGCCACCATACTGCAGCTTCTCCCTTTAGTATAAGGGGTACTCCAGTAAGTGCCTCTGAGTCACTTATATTTTCAATTGTTTTATAAACACTTGACGCTGCCAAAAACGCTTCCACCACTTCTGGATTCTTCACTCCGTCATATTGGGCATTACAGGAAGCAAAGGAACCATGTCTTCCAGGTGACAGCTTGGCCAAAAGTGCTTCAAACTGCGCATCGGACAAGTTGACAGACATCTCTGCTTTCCTCTTCTTCACTGTAGTCGTGGTGATACGGCCGTAGCGGGTTCTGTACTTCGGCTTGCAGTCGGGTCCAACGTTGGTCGCCAGTTTGTAAGGTCGGGTTCTGCCGAGGAGCCGATGACGTCACTCGCACGAAGGGAAACACCGGTGAAGTTTCAGTAGTGTTTATTTCAGCAAAGTTTATAAGTAGTTCACAAATCACAATAGACGATAATAATTATTTTTGGATGTATATATAGGTACGGTTCTCACGACCAAGTCCTGGGACGAAGGTCGAGGAATGGTTCCTCTATCCAAAAATATTCCTGGAGGAATTTTAGTACTTGTAACAACTAGCAGCGGTGTCTGTCGCGACCCTTCCAAGTAGGATGAGATCCGCCAGTGCGCCAACTGAGTAGCTGTCTTAGGAAATTTACTGGTCAAGCGAGGGTCATTCAGTGACGGAGGATCTTAACACCGCGATTCAGAAATACGCGTCATAGGGACAGCGCCATCTAGTATTAAGCGGTCGAACTTTTACGGACAACTTGATCAATGAACTTCGGTTTGCTTACGAATCTAATAGATGGTAGGATCTATACATAATAAATAATGTTTAACTAAACGTTTGTTACATAACTGCAATAACTTTAGTTTATCCGTATCATGGCGTTTGCAACAACGTCGAAATGTCAGAAAGACACAGTTAATGATAAACATGGTAAATATCCCGTCTAAAATGTTATTAAATATTAACAAAAAAAAGCTAAAAACTCTAAAATAACTTTACTTCCGGAAGTCGGTGACTTTTGTTTGTTTTGTGGACTCCAAAATCCGAAATGCAAAGATATTTTCTACATTTTTGTTATTTTTTCGAAGTCGTTATTTTTTTTGCAAAAATTGTTTTTTATTTCAGCATTTTTAGTTATGGTATGATGATATCTCACACATTTTTTTACCGAGTATCCAACTTACATTGTTACTAAAAGATATTAGCACATCTCGAAGGAAAAAAATATAGACTCGAATACTACCCAAACAATTTAATAAAAATTAAAATGGAGGTAAACAATTTCGAACAAAAAGAAAATTATGAAAATCGGTCCACAGTACTGTTGGCGAAGTAATCGGGGAACATAAACCCTCCATCTTTTTTTAAGTCGTTTAAAAAAGTTGTCAACTTTGGTCTAGAATCGCTCTCAAGCTAATATTTATTATTCTGAGTCTCTAGTCGTTAGCGAAACGTTTTTATCAAGGAAGCACTTAACGTTAGTCTCCTAGGACCAAAACAATTTGTTCCAGGAAAATCATTTGTATGCATTAAACTGAGGTAGTCGAGGGAATGTTCATATTGTTGGTTTACTCACTATTATAATGTAATATACTGTAATATTCGATTAAGTATAGGCTTTGTGATGGGGATGAATAAGAAATATGTCGTGAGGGAAGTTTTGGGCAATGAGGGTTCCGCTGTTTATGTCGCAAGTTTGTAACTTGCGACATAACGGCAATATATTTTGACTGCGCAGACTTAGGCACGTCGCCCACACGACCAACAGTCGAGGCGCAGTCGAGGCGCGGGCGCATTAGGCGCGTCGCCCACAAGATCAACAGTCGAGGTGCAGTTGAGGCGCAGGCACATAAAAGGCACGCCGCAACGAGATTTTCTTTAGAAGTGTCGTGCGCCCGCGCCTCCACTGTGCCTCGACTGTTGGTCGTGTGGGCGACGCGCCTTAGAGGGTTGATTTTTTCACAGCACAAAGGGACCACAGACTTGGGAATATGCTTTTAAATTTCAACTCAATACCTGTTGTTTCTGAGATAAAGGGTCTTATCAGATAGACGGACAACAAAGCGATCCAATAAGGGTTCAATTTTTTCCTTTTGAGATACGGAATCCTAAAAACAAATTCACTAACCATTTTGGTAATTTCCAGGTTACTATTGGTGTAACAATGCTCTCCTGGTGATCTTTCTATCACCGCCATTTGTGGAGATCATCAAGATAGCGATGGGGCATGACGTTCCTCTCATCCTGCCGTTCTTCTACTGGTTTCCCTTCGACCCCTTTAAGAGAGGATACTATGAGGTTATTTTAGCCGCACAAACGTGGCATGGTGAGTGAACTTTCATGTAAGAACTCTCTAATAGAATAGAGATTATACTTTATTGCACACCAAAATTGAAACATAACTGTTTTACAAAAAATGCTGAATCTTCCAGACAAGTCAATGGTGCACCTACGGCTACTACTACACAAACAATTAAAAAAAGTTATTTATTTAAAAACATAATAATCAACATAAAATAAATAATAAATACATAATAAGTAATCAATATAAAATAAATAATAAATACATACTATGCATACATATATTTAATATCTATGTGTTAAGACACATTTAAATAAATAGATTATGTGTTTTTTTTTTATATTATGTCGTTGACAAAGGTGTCAAACATTGATTCAGAAAAATTCAATGACATTAAAGGGAAAGATAACGATTTGCAACTAATACCTACTGTTATTGTTAGTAGCTAACTAATGGTGATATAATATAGTGCAGATTTCATCACGTATGCGGGGTTGCCCCACATGCAGATTTCTCGCAGCGCGAAATTACCCGTTCCGCGTGCATATTTCTCGCATTACAACATGTATGAAAAGGAAATTTGTAAGGGTTACGCTTGCTGGGACGATATTAAAAACACCCTTTTTTTCGTGTAGGAAATTATCACATAACTTCCCCTGCTCTGCTCTGGGCGGAGCGGGGGACAGTTTGAGACTTTTACTAACTAAAACCGATACCTTTTCGTAATTTAGCTCTTTGTGTTCCGGGGCTGCGGTATCTCTTTCGAACAACCCGCTTCCCCGGCAGGCAGTGGCCCTGGCAAGCCTGTCTGCTTTGCTGACATCTCTATGAGCACGCGTGGAACATTCCCACGCCGTCGCCACAGCCTGTCGTTACTAGACGGACGTACGGTGAGCTACCCATTGCTCACCGCCTACAGACCTGAATCTACTGTGGTCGAGATTTGCGTGTCTTGGATTCGAATTTGACTTATGACTAGGCAGTGAGAAGGTCACTCCATTGTGGTCACACACAAGTTCAATATGAAGTAAAAGGTACCTAAAAAATGTAAAGACCGCTAAAATGTGACTAGTTCAAGTGTAAGAAACTAACAGCAGTAACTACAAATTCCTACTTGCGTCAGGTTGTCTAAGTGTAACTTCAAACTACATAACTAAATGAATAATCGTCTTTCGACTCATAAAGTCAATGTTGAACCTAGTTTAAAAGTTGAAATGAGATAACATACATAAAATCACGCGTGTAATTTCATGAGGGTTAGGCAGAATTGTACCTAACAATACACCCCCATTTCTAAGTCCCATGTAATAAGGAGATAGCCTATTGCCATCAAACGGTCACAAACCAGACTCCGTGGATGCTTCTGATAAATTCCTGGTTAAAAATCCCAATAACACTTTGCTCGACTTGGAAATAGAACCCAGGACCTCCTGTTCGGCAGTCACACTAACGATCACTAGACAAAAGAAGCAGTTCACGAGATAAATTAACGTTTAAAGTCAAAGACAAAGCGGAAAACATTATCGCGGGTTTACAGCAGATAACATTGATTAATTACTTTTGCGGTCAGAAACCGTTTTATAACCGGAAAATGCAGACACGATGGATATAACGTGATGGACATTTTATCCGCACGACAAGACTCCGCATTTATTTACTAGCTTTCGCCCGCGACTTAGTCCGCGTGCCGCGTGTCATAGTTACTTTGGGCTAACGCTAACTTTAACCTACGTGATGATCAAAAAAAATTTCTTTTAGTCCCCTTTTCTTCCCTCTTTCTCCCCCTTATCTCACTTATTTAAAATTAGCCTATGTCTGTCTCCAGGGTCCCAACTATCTCTGTACCAAAATTCATCAAAATCGGTTCGGCCATTTGTGAAGACGTAACAAACAAACTCACTTTCGCTTTTATAATATTAGTAAGGATTATCTTTATCCCAGTTAATAAAAAGTTGAGTATAGGACAAGAATGGTAATAGGGAATATGCATGATTTTTTTTATGTCTTAAATTAAACATATACATCTTTATAACATAGAAAAAAATATAAATAGACTTGAAAATAGTCAAGTTACTTTTCAAAGTGAAATTTAAAACATTGAATAAATTTGAGCTGTCAAAACGCCACCATTTTGCGCGCGTTTATGATGACGTCATTTGTGATGTCCTGTTTGTTCACTATAGTAGCGTTTCAGTTACTTAATACTTATTTTCAGTTTTAATTGCTAAACAAACCATGGAAAAAGTTAAAAAACCTTGTTACAAGTATTGTATGGTACCGAAATGTAGAAACACTACCTTTAGTACACCAGAAAAACTGTTTTTTCGTATTCCACACGATGCAAAATTACGAAAACAATGGTGTAATAATATGAAAAGGGATAATATATCTCTATTATCGGTTGGATTTTATTGTGAAGATCATTTTATCGTACGTTTTCTATATTTATGTACACCTTGTGTGAATTAGCTATTAAGCAGTCAAAGATTCGGTCTATAACTAACCTAGTTCACAAGTTTACAAAAGTCCATTAAAATTTTCTCTAAAGCTTCCTTAGTCCTATTGCGGTTATACGATTTTTTTTATGATTGATTTCAGGTTAAGGAAGATACAGTTAATTTTATTGAATACTAGCTTACGCCCGCGGCTTCGCCCGCGTTAAATTTGGGGTAACACAGTGCCTCTTGCGTCTTATTGATTTGTAATAGCAACGTAACGTAAGTTTTCCCTTTTCTTTAATCTTTCTCCCTCACATCCCACTTTTTTAAATAAAAATTAGCCTATGTCCGTCTCCTGGTTTGTGATGACACCGATTGTGATGAATTTTGGTACAGAGATAGGTGGGAACCTATCTCTGTACGAAAATTCATCACAATCGGTTGAGCCATTAAAGCGTGAAGAAGTAACAAACAAACAAACTCACTTTTTAGTAAGGATAACATAATGAAACAGAATGGAGAAAAACGTAATCTACGGTTAAAGAAAGGAGTTGTTCCCCATATGTTTGTATGTCAAAAACCGAATATGCCACCACCATGTGAGAGAATGGCCGTAGTTAAAAGGCAAAGAATAGCACTGGTAAATGAAGCTCTATCAGAGTATGCTATCAAAAGTAGTAATATTTTAGAAATTGGTGAACTTCCACAAACAAATGATCATGAAGCAAGTCCTAGTATCTTCCATTCAAATGTATTATGATAATAATCAAGTAGAACCCAGTACTTCTCATAAAAAAATATGTGATATTTATCCAGCAGGACCCAGTACTTCCCGTATTGAAGTATGTTGTAATGATCATCAAACAGAGCCCTGCACTTCTTATATTGAAGATATATTACAGAGTGACAAAGCTGTGCAAGTCAATACTAAACCACAGTACAGAAGTAAAAGTATCAATGTAATCAATACCTACTGAAAAGAAAAATGTAGGGCATTACTTCTTTCATCACACAATATTGTGGAACGTCACCGATAAAAAAACTATCTGTAAAAAGAAAATTGATCACTGATAACTCGGTTGATAGCACTGCTATATCATCTCGTTCCTTTGTTAAATCTGCTGATTATGAACCAAGTTGTTCTTCTGAGTTAAGTTCAGTGCAAGATGATTCAGAAGAAGAGAAACATTTTAAAAAACTGTTATTGAAAAAGAGCCAAAAATGTTGCTAGGATTACCTAAACAAAAATCTATGTTATTTAATAAAATATGTATACCATGTGACATAATAATTACCTTGCAGCTTTAACTCCTTTGATCTGTGCACTCGTAAAATTGAAATTTGATGCAAAATATGCAGACATCATAAATGCATCTATTCTCGGTAGATTATCTGATTATGCTTTGACAAAACCAGTTTCTGTCATCGTCTTAAATTTACTACAAATTTATTTCACGAAGTAACCACACAGAAATACAGTTTTAAATATTTTTTCTCACAAAAACTATACTAATACAGTGTGAATATCGACGCCGATAAATCAACGATAAATGCAAAAGGTAACTTGTGACGTCACATTTTGTTTCGAACAATAGTGACGCGTTTTGACAGTTTGAATTTCCCTCCGTTATTTACCACTTTTTAAATAATATTTTCTGGGTTTAAATGATAACTAAATAAAAAAAATACCTTTTAAGTATAATGTAAAGACTATAAAGAATCTAGAAAAAAATATTTGAGACAAATTTAAATATTATGCATATTCCCTATTACACCCTTTTTTTACCAACTTTGAAAAGAAAGCTTCAGAAGTCGGTGGCACGAAAAAGTGAACGAAACGAAAGCCACCGAAAATAAAAATCTTCTGCCCTATTTTTATCAGGAAGTAGGTCAATTCATCTATCGGTGTTCATACAATTCCGAATCAATTAATAGTAAGTAAGTATGACATGGTATATGTCTATACTATACTGTAAAAAGAAAATTGATCACTGATAACTCGGTTGATAGCACTGCTATATCATCTCGTTCCTTTGTTAAATCTGCTGATTATGAACCAAGTTGTTCTTCTGAGTTAAGTTCAGTGCAAGATGATTCAGAAGAAGAGAAACATTTTAAAAAACTGTTATTGAAAAAGAGCCAAAAATGTTGCTAGGATTACCTAAACAAAAATCTATGTTATTTAATAAAATATGTATACCATGTGACATAATAATTACCTTGCAGCTTTAACTCCTTTGATCTGTGCACTCGTAAAATTGAAATTTGATGCAAAATATGCAGACATCATAAATGCATCTATTCTCGGTAGATTATCTGATTATGCTTTGACAAAACCAGTTTCTGTCATCGTCTTAAATTTACTACAAATTTATTTCACGAAGTAACCACACAGAAATACAGTTTTAAATATTTTTTCTCACAAAAACTATACTAATACAGTGTGAATATCGACGCCGATAAATCAACGATAAATGCAAAAGGTAACTTGTGACGTCACATTTTGTTTCGAACAATAGTGACGCGTTTTGACAGTTTGAATTTCCCTCCGTTATTTACCACTTTTTAAATAATATTTTCTGGGTTTAAATGATAACTAAATAAAAAAAATACCTTTTAAGTATAATGTAAAGACTATAAAGAATCTAGAAAAAAATATTTGAGACAAATTTAAATATTATGCATATTCCCTATTACACCCTTTTTTTACCAACTTTGAAAAGAAAGCTTCAGAAGTCGGTGGCACGAAAAAGTGAACGAAACGAAAGCCACCGAAAATAAAAATCTTCTGCCCTATTTTTATCAGGAAGTAGGTCAATTCATCTATCGGTGTTCATACAATTCCGAATCAATTAATAGTAAGTAAGTATGACATGGTATATGTCTATACTATACTGGGTGTAAGTTGACAGTTTCCCAAGGAACCAGCCCTTGGAGAACTGTCAACTAAGCTACAATATTTGTACGCAGTATAACTTAGTTTGATGTACTTCAATTCTATAGTGTAAAACTGCTCACGTAAATGATTATAAAATTAACCCACGTCCGACAGCAAAGAGAAGTGTCTGAAATAATTCATCATCTGCCTAGCCTTTTCCCAACTATGTTAGGGTCGGCTTCCAGTCTTACTGGATGCAGCTGTATATCAGTATTTTACATGGAGCGACTGCCTATCTGACCTTCACAACCCAGTTAATACTGGGTTGTGAAGGTAATAAAATAAAATACGATACCCCTTGGTAAGACTGGTTGTCAGACTTTCGGAACACTGACTACCTGTTACGAAATAATTAATTGATATAAAAAAATGACAGTAAAATCTACAATAAATAAGAAGTTCTTTTTACCGTGGCCTCGGAACACAAAGGGCAAAATAAGGAACGCGGATGGTTTTAACCAGGAAAAGTCTATCACTCCCCCCCGCTCTCTCGTGAAATGACTTTTTAGACCACGTGCTTAAAACATTAGAAAGAAAGAAGAAGTTTAAATTTCAATCCAGCGTATAAGCTATCTACATACCGAAATTTTATCCAAACCGGTCTAGTCTTTGATCGTGCAGGAGTAACAAACATACACACACGCATACTAACTTTCGACTTTATAATATTAGTGTAATTGTGTAATTTCAGGACTTATAACAATATGGTTCATGTTATGCGGTGACCTGCTGTTCTGCATATTTCTGAGCCACATCACAACTCAATTCGACCTCCTGGCTGTCAGAGTACGAAGAATGGTCTATGTGCCTGTGGACCAACAACTTCTTGACACTTATCCTCTCGGTAAGTCATGCTCGTCTAACCCGATACAGCTGAACACCAGAATATTACATGGAGCGACTGCCTATCTGACCTCACAACCCAATTACTACTGGGTAATACGATACTCCTTGGTGAGACTGGTTGTCAGAATTTTGGGCCACTTAATGGCCTTTAACGACTGTCAAAGGTGTACAAATGACAACCGGGACCAACTTAACGTGCTTTGCGAAGGACGGAGGGAAATCGGTATGTTATGAGAGACTACGCGTATACAGACACATACCCAAGCGGCTGATACTATTTAGAGACGCGCTCCTCACTCAAGACTTAGATAGATAGAAGATAGATAGAATATTCTTTATTATGTACACCATACAAGTAACAAGAATAATACTAGACAAACTTATAAATAGGGTGACACAATGGGCGGTCTTATCGCTAAAAGCGATCTTTTCAAGACAACCTTTATCTTTATCTTTTCAAGACTTCAACGTAATTGGGATTTTAAGTACCTCAAACGGAAAAAAACAGAACCCTTATATATAAAAAAACGTTGCCCCACACTAGGAATTTCTCCTGTATCGTGGGTGCGTTTACAAACATTTAAACTCACATACACAAACAGAACACGGAACAAATAACTGTAGGCCATACAAATAATTGTTCCGTTCGGGGATCAGCAGTTGATCGATCAGCCACTGCGCCAACCGTGTCGTCACTTTGTTGTTCGACTGTCTGTCTGTCTGTCAAGACCCTTTATCCCGGGAACGCATGCAGGTCTGTATCGAGTTGAATTTGAAACAATATACTCAAGTCTTATGGTCTCTTGGAACTGTGGAAAAATCATTTCGCATTTAAAAGATATGGCTGTTTATGTCGCAAGTTTGTACGAAGCCCTCGGTGAGTCCTACTCGCACTTGGGCAGTTTTTTTTTAAATATAATACGCATAAGGTAAGGTTTTAACTCCGATAAATTAGTATATTCAAACGAAAACTAAAGTTCATAAATAGAAACAAAGGGAAAGGAAACACAAAGTAAGAGATCAAAGTCTTTCAATGAACAAAAGTTTCCAATTAAAACGGTCTTTATTAGAAACGCCTAAGCGAGGGTTAACCTTTGATGAGAGGCGCCACCCCTTAGCTTGATTAAAAAGGGAAAGTGGCTTGACGCCTCATACGGAGAATTTGAAAGGCGTGTGATAGCGACAGGGTGCCTAAAATGACCACTTTACAAGAATTATAATATAAATCACGTTAAAATTCTTAAAATGGTCACAAAGTAAACATTCTTAATATTAACTGCGTCTGAGACCATTTTAAGAAATTTAACGTTATTCTATTATAATCCTATTACGATTCTGATTAACCGGCATTTTAGGCCATATATTAAAGTAGGTACTCAAAGGAAGCCTTTGATGAAGTCGTTTAATATATTAGTTTGATAATGTTAAGTAAAACTAGAAAGGAGTTGAATGAAATAACGAGTAAAAGAGAAGTAAAATTGACCAAGATTTTTGTCCGGACCTCAAAAGAGAATATTTATGACCTCTGTGTTTGTTTTAGTTGTTTCTTCTATGAATAGGGGAACTAGATTTTTTTTTTTAAACGACGTGTTATAGAATTAGTAAAAACCTACTTGCAAAATTAACATCATTTATGTTGTACCGACCCCAAATAAATTGACATACGTGCAGGAAAACGTCGATAAAACGCTTAAAGTAAAAACGTACCTGCTTGTTTCGTGTTCACTCTAGGCCTAGATTTCTTAGACAACGTAGCTTGTTACCATTTCCAATACCAACTAAGGCCATTTCATGAATCTTGATTTATACGTTTTCGTTACGTTAAGAGTTCGGTTTCTCGCTATCCGTAATGAGATGTGGGTGTGTGGGTGGCATGAATAGACGACCTAGGAGTTTTTTTAGACCTGAAATAAAAAAGCTAAACTTTTGGCACAAACTTCTGTTTTTAGGGCTAAGACTTTCTGGTCAGGTATGTACTTGCAACGAGCGTGCTTGCTTGTTATTTATATTCAATGAATGTGAACGAGATAAAAGAGTGAGTAAGTAAAGATCATATCGGGTGGCGTTCTGCGGTTCTGCCTACCCCAATAGAAAAAAAACCGGGCAAAACCGAGTTACTCGCGCGCCGATGGTTCCGTACAATCTTGTGACATAAATAGCCATATCTTTTTTGACAGCTCCAAGGGACTACAGATTTGAGTATATGGTTTTAATTTCAATTCGATACCTCCACGCGGTCCCGAGATAAAGAGTCTTAACAGACAGACGGACAGACGGAAAACAAACTGATCCTACCTATTAAGGTTCCATTCTTACTTTTGAAGTACGGAACAAAAAAAAAGCGTGAACTTATGTACCTAAATATTGTAGATTGTTTTCAGAAAAGGATGAATCCATTCTTTCCTGGTTACAAGAAACACCCATCAAATCAAATCAAACCAAATCATCATCATCAAATCAGATAAATCGGATAATAATAAATAAGTAACTGACTATTACATTTTAGGAGAATACTGCAAAAGCTATGCACAGAAAAACAAAGATATCCTTGACGCTTTGGACGATAATGATTGGGAAGAAAAACATCAAAAGGACCTCTCCGAGATTATAGTGAGACATCGGGCGCTTATCAGGTAAGACAAGGTGGTGTGAAATGGGTGGTTATAGGTATGGAAAGGGAGAGGAAGCCTAAAGAAAAGATGAATGGATTGTGTAAGGAATGATTTGAAGGAGAAAGGAGTAAATGCTGCCGTGACGTCTGTCTGACAGAGGAGAATGGAAGAAGAAAACGTGTTGCGCCGACCCCAAATAGAACGGGACAAGGGCAGGAAAATGATTGTTGGGAGCTAATCACCTAACGCATATGGTATTGTGAAATGGGTAGTAGAAAGCTGGGTATAAGATATACCCACTAAAGAGTTTAAATTCCTCGAGACATGGAGAACAGAAACGAACAATTTTGATGAAAATCTCGAACTAATGCCTCGCTGGTGTTGTGATCGCTACTGCTGAGCGTATTGTCCTGGGTTCGATTTTCGGATCAAGCAAAGTGTTGTTGAGTTTTCCCGAACCTAGATGTGTGCCGGGTCTCGCCCTCTCAGCTCCTCCTTGGCTTAAAGTTACATTTCTATTTGATGCCTTTATTACATTTAGATATATTTGCAGGCTCTCCGGCGATGTCGAGGACATGTTCAGCTTCGCTTTGCTGGTCAACTTCTTCAACAGCTCCATTATTATCTGTTTCTGCGGTTTCTGTTGTGTCGTAAGTATCTACCTAACCTAAAAAAACCATAAAGGTACAAATTGCGAAATACGTAAGAAAAAATAAATTTGCGGGCTCTTCCCCCGTTAAACTATTTATTCACGCAATCACGTAGTTTACAAGTTACAGATATAGTTTTGTTTCATAATTAAATGCAATACAGAGTAACTGCCAAAATAAGTTCACCACACAATGAAAAGACTTCCAATCTTCCAGTCTTACCAAGGGCTATAATCCAGTACTGTTGTGGAGGTCCGAGAGGCAGTTGGTCATGGACCGCAACTGCCTGGCCTGCCTACTACTAAATGCTGGTATTCAGCTGCATCCGGTAAGAAACTAGGTGGACTCCGACATAGTTAGAAAAAGGCTAGGCAGATGATGACATCAGAGACAAGGCTACGAAAATCACCGTAATAACGGTTACTCTAATATAAATAAAAGGCTTTGTCAATTTCAAATGTAACGACTAGGTGTCCGATTGACTGTACTTACGAGTATTTTATTTGCAAACAAGGACAGCCTTCAAGAAAATGCCAGGAAATCCTGTCCATAAACATAGGTGATTATATTTTATTTGTTTGTTTATTGTCTATGTTCATCTCATCCAGAAGAAAAAAAAATGCCAGTAGGGAAATAACAGCACAACCCACACAGGTTCTATATACGTATTGTTCCAACGAGTTCCAGTTTAAAAAGTTTTAGTACCTATCCAAGTTATGTAAATTTCACGTTAAAAAATAACAACTTTAGAACAATGCCAATAAAGTTGATTTCAGATACTGCCTACGTAAAAAATGAGACGCAAACTAAACGCAATGTGCGCATCAAAGCTAGTTTTCAGAAACACAAAATATTTGCTTACGTTTTAGGAAATAAAGTTAAAACATTAACCTTTTCATTGCTGGTATTTTCCTATGTACAGCGTATCGATGAAATGTTACAGATAGTGGAGAAATGGAACGAGATGGTTTACAAGTCATTCCTGACCACTGCTTTGTCACAGACTTGGCTACTGTGCTGGTATGGGCAGCGGCTACTGGAGTCGGTAAGTTAAGGTGCCTACAGACCAAAACCGACATTGTGTCGCTAACTTGGCTTAGTTGGTTTAGTTTGTCTTCAGGACATAGAAAATAAGAATAGTAGGTACGTACTTGCTACATGTATAATTTTACAATCAGGTAATTCGTGTCATCTCGGTCCGTTGATCAGCTGAACTTGATGAGGTCGGTTTGATACTCTGGCCCGACAACGTTACTTTTGGTTTTTCATTAAGGATTTCTCAGTAGTGCATTCGTGACCGATTGATGGCAATAGGCTCTCCCTACTACCTAGATAAGACTTGGGGAAATGTGGGTCTAATCCTTCGTAGAACGTGTGTGTAATTCACAATTATATTTATTTTTCACACAAATCAACTTTTCATAAAGAATAAATATTGAGTATCTAATAAAAGAATTCAATGAAAATAAACATACCCAAATAATAAACCAACATCCATAGATAAGGGACTCATGAATTGTCCAATTTATTTAACTTGTTCCCCTCAATAAGGGAACCCGAGAGAAAATATCTTGGCAATCTCATTTTACGAGGACGTCCGATTTTTTGTTACAAATGTGAATTTTAAGGAAGTGGGCTTTATTTCACCCTTTTTGGGTAGGTATTCCCGATGAAATGAGCCTTGAAAATGTACACGGTCATCGTGCACTAAGTTGTGCAAGTCGTTAGTCCCTGACTTGCAAAGTTCTGTCCACTTGAAAAAAAAACAATTTTGGCGGGAACGCGGCCATTGAAAGGTCATAAATTCTGGGTTGTTTATGGTTGTAGGTGGAGAAAGGAGCTAAGTTATTTTTAGAAAACCTTTGTCGTTGTTGTTGGTTTCTGGAAAGATAATTAAACGCCGTTTCACTGATGTAGTTGGGTTAGTAACTAACATATCACAGCAGTTTACGTTGGTTGGAAAAGTAAGCAAAATTAGGTGATTTTCGTTCGTAAAACCGAGTGAGTTTTATTGTGGTTATAAGATCTCGAAAGTTTCCTAAAAATATAGATTTACTAACACTTGGTTTCATGGTGTACACGAACTCGATACTATTCATGAATATTATTATTGTCCCGACATTTTATTTTCTCCTTGCAGAGCGAAGGACTCTCAGATGCGCTCTACGAAAGCGGTTGGTACAGAGCCTCCGAGAAGATTAAAAGTTCCGTACTCATTATGCTGCACAGGTAAATATTGACATACAGAAACGGAGGTTTTTGCACGCATTCATATTTCAAAATTAGGGTTTGCGGTAGGGGTCTACGTAGCGCACTAATAACAGTGCAGTGTTCGCGCCAGTGTTGGAAGCAAGTGCTCGCAATAATAAGGTAAGATAGGTAGGTGCTGACTCATAGGTGCTCTTTGTGGACATAAATCCTTACTAATATTATAAAAGCAAAAGTGAGTTTGTTTGTTTGTTACGTCTTCACGCCTAAATGGCTTAACCGATTTTGATGAATTTTGGTACAAAGATAGTTGGGACCGGATACTGATACTATACGATACGGACATAGGCTACTTTTGTTAAAAAAAAGATTGAGATATGAGGTAGAAAGAGGGAAGAAAAGGGAAAATTTAGCATTGCTATTACAATAAATTAGGCTCTAGGGCAAAAACTACAGATAGCAGGTACCTGCAAATCAGGTAAAGGGAACAGTGTTACCCCAAATTTAACTCGAGCGAAGAAGAGGGCAAAAGCTAGTGTAAAATTAATTTGAATTCGCAAATAGCACGTAAGTACCAAAATTATTGATACGCACCTTTCGAGGACTAGGCTACCATTCGCGCTGGTTTCATTCGGACGTGTACAATGTGGACCACCTCGTACTTAGGTGGTATAGACTTCCCAGCAATTAGCACTGTTACAGTGTTGCCTTTCCGTATATTTTCTCGCCTTATCATCAGGGCTAGGGGTAGTACTAATTGCGCTATCCACAGCCATAGTATACCAGCTACTAGGTATCTCAGTTTTAATATTTCTTCACTATTATTCAGCAATGAGTATTTGAAAATCAGAGGTCAATTTCGCAATATCCGGATAAGTACGATTGATAGATATATAAAATTACTAATGGATCTGTATGTGTTTTAAAAAGGGTCTTGTTCTCCCTGTTATTATTACGACATTTTAATTTTCCAACAAAATATACGGAAATTATCGGAACAAATTTTTTTTTTTTTATATTATTTATTTGAATACCTTTCCATAACACCTGTACCTACTATAACTATTCATGAAATAGAATTGTGTATTGTGAATAAGCACTGTGTTTAGTGTGCAGACGTATTAAATTGAGTCGTAACTTATCTAGACGAGATTAAACCACCCCACTAAGGCTTAATTCAAATAATTATGATACCCGATCACTCCGTAATCACTGAATTAGGCACCGCGTGTAAAGATCAAACTTAGCCTTTTTATTTTTCCGAATTTGATATTATCGAATAACTCCCCCCCGCTCCGCTCCGCGGAGTGTCAGACTTTTACTGACTAAAACCCACCCACGTTCCTCCTTCTATGTTCCGGTGCCGCGGGTATCTCTTTCGAACAACCCGCAACCTCGGACGTTAACAGTTGGTTGTAGCTTTCATATGGCACACTGCAAAACCTACGAAGCCAGAGCTGTCCAAAGGCGCAGAGAAGAGTGGCAGACGAAAAAGGGAGGCCTATACCCAACAGTAGGTGATTCTGGGCATTGATAATGGTGATGGATGACTTTGTATACTGGGTCTAGACTTATGTGCTGAATTTATAAAACCATAACCTATACCGTATATAGTAACATTGAAGATTTGTCAAATGAAAACGACAACAACTGCCTCGTTGGTCGAGTGCTGAGTATCTAATCGTGGCTTTGATTCCAGGGGCGGATAAAGTGTTATTCTGTTTTTGCCATCAGAAATTACTCAGTAGCAGCTACGAAGTCTGAATTTGATGGCAATAGTCTCTCAACATAACTGGAGGATTGTGGATATCTGCTTTACCCTTCGGGGATAACAGTCATGCTGTAATGTTATTCATGATTCTTCTTTCAGGGCTCAGAAGGACGTGCATGTGACTACGTATGGATTTTCTATCATTTCTTTGGCGAGTTACACTACGGTAAGTTTTCATGGATCTCCACTGCCTTTCAATAAGGAAGAGCTAAAAGACACTGTGAATCTTTTGGTGCTAGCTTAGCTAGTTCCGAAAATCTTCATTGGTTGAAAATTAATTAACTTATGTAATTTTATACTTCTAAACAGCTTAACCAAATTGGTCAGTTTGTGAATTAGCTATGTTCACGCTGTTTACAGTGAGCTTTGACAGGCCTTCCTCAATGTTTTAATATCTGTTTCAGATAATCAAGACTTCTTGGTCATACTTCACGTTGCTCCTCAATATTTATAAAAAATGAAAGATCTTGACTGTCCTGTATTGGCTTTGCAGGCACTGTGTCACTGAGCTATATCCTTAAGCAACATCCGCCAATACGTATGAAGTTTGCACGAAAATTAAATTGTGTAGTGAGTTAATGACGGCAAGAATACTAGTTAAATTATTTAGAATTTTTAGTAAATAAATTTGTGCAGATTTGTAGTGTTTCATTTCCAAAACCAGTAAGTAATAATCATGAAATAAATGAAGCCACATCAAGTTGGTTTGTTATTACAATTGAAAATTAAATTCATTTAAAATGAAAGCTAAATCTCAAAGCCCTAGGTGCTATTTTGTTAAAAATTTCAAATTAAAACTTGTCTTTGGTATTACTGTCATGTCATTCAATCACTAGTTCACTACGTTTATAATTCATTCATTCATTCATTGTCTGTGGCCATTGTTTGTATTTTACGACGTGCGGTTTTGTCGGCTGACAAAATGTCGAATAAAAAAAATAAAGAAATAGAAGTTCACGACAGTGAAAGTGAAGAAGAACAGGATTCTGGGAGCGAAAAAGACTCTGACTTCGATTCAGATGGGAACTTTGTTGGGGCCGACAAGGTGTGTTATGCATAACCTAAAAATCACATGGCATGCCGCGTTTTATTTTTGTTTATTTTACACGGCGACATTCTTTTCAATTCTCTTTCCTGAAAATTATAATTGTCTGGAATATTTACGTTTTGTAAAGAAGAAAGACAGCAATTGTTAACTCTTTGTATTGAATTTCGCCATGTACCTATTGTTTTTTTTTCTTTTTCACAACATTATGAAACGAGTGGCACTAGTCATATTAGGCTTTTTGTTCTAAGTTTTTATTATTGTAATTTTAGGAGTTACAAGCAGACTTCGAAGGTCGTAACCCTGAGGATTGTGACTTCCACGGCATTAAGCAGCTACTAAGGCAATTGTTCCTCAAGTCCAATGTTGAATTGGGTGGCCTAGCTCAAATCATTATTTGTAAGTAGATTTTAAACATAGAATTCGCCAGTGTCGCAAACCCTTTCCATTCAACCTCATCTGTTGTTGCTTTTACATAAAGTGCATAATTATTGTTTGACTTAAGTATATACTTTTTATCTCTATAATTTAATGATATTATTTATAAACAATTTTTAATCATTTTATTTAATTTTAGCTCAAAACTATGTTGGCAGTGTTGTGAAGCAATGTTTAGATGATGGTGTAGATGAGGAGGATGATGAAGACGATGGCAGCGACGGAGTGTTTGGCATCACCACTATTATCAACATTACTAAGAAAAAAGTAAGTGGACTGACGGAGCTCATCACCATAATTTTCCTGACCTTGTCCTATGTTACTTGAGTTTTACGCAACAATTTTTTCTTTTCCACTTCCCTGTCATCTATGACTCTATTTTTAACTGACTTCTTAAAGGAGGAAGTTCTGTGTTCGTCCTTATTTTTGCTTTTTATGAAATGTTGTATGGATATTTGCAAACCAATTTTCGTCTGGTATTCAATTGAGCTGAAGTTTTGCACACCTTTTTTCTGGTGACAATACATTAATATGACTGACATGACTAAGTCCTGCAGCTGGGTTGCATCCTCAGAATATTACTCCTCAAGTGTAAATAGCACTGACAGTAAAATAGCCAAACCATGTATGTCATCCCATTACTGGGCAAAGGCCTTCCCTGTAACTTCCAGTTCCTCTGATCCAGAGCCAATATGAACTACAGGTTGTTGGTTATAAAATTTACTATTACAGAATTCTTAATTTATTAGAATATGATTCAATTGATACTATATAATATTATGAAAGCAAATTCTTCTCATACAGATAATTGTGGTGAATAACTGGTTATAAACATGGAAATAACTGCAACAAGGAAACCATTAGCCGATAAGCTTAACATCCTCTGTCTGACCCATTTTAACACTTTTAAACATTCACTTTAGATACAAATACTTTTAGTTTTCTCTATACAATATAATTAGGCAACATCGTTTATACAAAGCCCTTAATTAACTAGTGAAACTCAGTTGTTATGGGTGAGTATGAAATCACAATAAAACAAAAAAAATACCTGAAACACTTTATGAAAACTACAGTATGAGTGGAAAAGAAAACCATCAAAAATGTGATGTCTATGGAGTATCGCTAGCAAGTTAAATTTTGACCTTAACTTCGGTAACCCAGGTACTCTTCACGAGATCTTCAGCAAAACCAAGGCACTGCAGGTGTTTCTCGTGGAGCTGGGGTGGATTGAATAATATTCCCACACATACGCAAAATACGCGCCTCTGACGTGAAGTTGCGGACATCAGCTCGTTATACAATATAAATTTTACCTTGAATGTCAAAAATTGGCAATCAATGTATAGCAAAAATATTGACAGTTTCTCCATGCAATATGCTAAATGGTATTAAACTAGGTTTTCTAGACATGAAGCTGAGCAAGTGATGTCAAAATTCTTCAAGTTTTACTAAGTTCTTATTCTTTTCAGGAAGAACAATCCATACAACAGATCCGAACATTACTCACGACGCTAGCAGATGAGAATGCTGATGACAGAACTAAAGCCCTCATCAAGAAGATACTAGCAAACGAGTCGGAGCATGTTGGACTAGTCATCAATGAAAGGTAATTGATGTTTCATAGTAGACTCTATCTAGTGCATCCTGGACATTCAGCTTTATTCTGGAACATACAACATGAATTTATTCCTGAAAGAATGCATAAAAGAAAAATATCTTTGTCAGTCCTGCAATTTATAGGCATAAACTGTTACCCATTGACTGGAACTGCTTACAACCAATATTTTGATGTTATTAAGTTACCTGGATTACAACTACACTGTTACTATTTGTGCCAAACAGTCCTAACATTAGTTTTTGGCATTTTTGTGTTAGATGTATTTTATTTTGGTTTGTTGGTGTGTGCTGCCATGAAATTATAATTGAATATAATGGATTCTCTGTTTATGTTAAGTTTATAATTATATTTTTATATAAAAGTGGTGATTTGAATTAATGCTTTTGATTGCAGTCTATAATTAATTAAACATATAGGTAAAACACAAAATAGTTTGTACCAAAACTGGTTTTATAAGAAAGGCACTAATGTGATTATGGTTTTACTTTTAGGCCATTAATATTACGCTACATAACTTATAAGCTAAGCAGAATTCACTTTAAAATGAAAATTCTTACCTTATAAAAGCGAAAGTGAGTTTGTTTGTTTGTTACGTCTTCACGCCTAAACGGCCAAACCGATTTTGATGAATTTTGGTACAGAGATAGTTGGGACCCTGGAGACGGACATAGGCTATTTAAAAAAAAAGTGAGAAAGAGGGAAGAAAAGAGGAAACAATTTTTTTTTCGATCATCACGCGTTTTAAAGTTAGCGTAAGCCCAAAGTAACTATGCCACGCGGACGAAGTCGCGGGCGGAAGCTACTAACAAAATAATAATGAGTTTCTATTGTCGCAGGATCCTAAACATTCCCGCAGCAATCAGTGTGCCTCTATTCTCATCCCTCCAAGGTGAACTGGACAAAGCGACAAAGAAGAACATGCCCTACACATTCCAGTACCTCATATGGATCTGCAAGACTTACAATACTGGAGGTATGTGAATATCTTGCCCCCTTAGTACTAAGGCCCGATTTTTATTGGTCAAGGACAGTGGCTAGCACCTAGGAAGTCATACAATGTGTCCGGTCACGGACTAGCGATATTCTATGTACTTACTACTGTTTACTTTGTGTACACCCACTGTACTTATTAACTTCACTAAAAACTTCACACACATCATACTTCATACACATCACAGATGTGATGATGTTATGTATGTAAATAGGGAGGGAAGTCGTAGCCTTATTTTTTATGCAGATGGGAAGTCATCAAATAACTCTTTCGTCAAAAAGCTTCCCCCGCTCTGGACGGAACAGGGGAAGTGTCAGACTTTTACTGACCCACTCTGTTGCTTCTTTTTTTTATATATAAAATAACGTTGCCCCATACTAGGAATTTCTCCTGTACCGTGGGTGTTTACAAACATTTAAACTCACACAAACAGCTAGACCCGAAACCATACACATATTTGTTCCGTGCGAGAATCGAAACCACGAGACGCAGCAGTCGATCAATCAGCCACTGCGCCAGCCGTGAAGTTGACGACACGAGTCGCCGTTCTCTAGTTGTGTCCTTTATGTTCTGGAGCCGCGTTATCTGCCCTGGCCGTCCCTGGCTTGGCCTGGCCCTCTTCTGAACCCTTGGTTTCATGGTCAAATTTCTAGCTCTCAACAAGACAAGTTAGGTGTCTATTTCCATTAGAATTTCCTCTGGAACAGTCCAGATTTCAGAGCAGGAGCCCATTTGTAGAAAAAACTTTTGTTCTACATTCCGCAACATCTTCTCACCTGCCAAACCTTTCCTCAACTACGTTGTAGTTGTCTCCCAGTCGAACCGCAAGCAACTTAGTACTAGGTAATACAATACCTATTGGCGCGGCTTATGATTCGGCTTGATGCATTGCGTCATGTTTGAAAAATTCTTCTGCAATTCAAAGAATGTTGTTGAATTGGCTAACTAAATAAATAGCATTGGGAATGCGAGTGTGTTTCTTCGTCTCGTGTGCAATAGATGAAAATAAACATACCACGCTACATAATAATCTCGATTCTGTACCTAAACATGATTGTGAATCTCAGCATACAATTATTGTTTACAAAATTGAGACAAAGTGCATTGGGAAACTTTGTATACATTTATTAATATACATTTTGTCTAATGCTCGCGAGGTAGATTTTGCGTGAACGAGGAACTTTTAAGATTTAGCCGACTTTGAAAAAAGGACGTTAATTTTACTACACCGTTGGTCGAGTGGTCGCGGGTTCTTTCTGGTTTTGATTCCTGGGGCGGGAAAAGTGTTCTCGAGTTATTCCATCAAGAATTTCTCAGTAACAGCTACGGAGTTTGTATTTGTGCACTATTGGAATAGGCAAATTGCAATGGCAATAGGCCCTCCCGTCTTATATGGGACTTAAAACAAACAACTAGCGAAATGTGGGTACAATTAAGTACACCTCTGTATAATCCTTCAGTAATTACAGGCGTGATGTTTTGTCACGTTTAGCTTTTTTTTAATATGTTTAAAAAAATACTGCTCTTAAATATTCTCTTTTTACCATAAATTACAGATGAATCTTCGGAAGTACTGTTCGCGAATCAAGAAGAGAAGCCGTTAGCAGACGAGGCGCTGGCGAGCTTTGATGTGGATGTCACCGAACAGGCAGAGCTGTCGCAGTGGGACTACGAGGGAGGCGCGCTCACGCCATGCAGAAAGGTATATCTCATTCTCTTCTTAAGGCGCCACCCCGACCAAAACGCCGCGCAAGCCGTTTTTGTACAGTTTTCTAGAGCTATCTACTTGTTATTTAAAACGAACTAAGTAACAAAAAAAATACATTAAATTTCTTTATAATCTTGATTCCATTATTGTAGATTTAGTTTTTATTTTTATTGAGTCATTATTTAGTAAATCTCCTTACAACAAAGCCCCCGAAATGAGAAAAAATATCAATAAAATGCATCTCCTCGTAAAGTAAACATTGTTTAATTTTGCTACTGACACTAATGGATACACAATTCTATAATGAACATTTTGGTAGAAATATTTTTTCCAAAAACCCAATACTTAATTTTATATAGATTTTATTCCAAAAAATTGGCATTATTCACTACTGCTCTCACTCGCTCACTCCTGCACGGAAAAGAGGGAAGCGAATACTCAAGGTTATTTGCGTAGGGTACGGCCTTAAGGGGAAGTAGCCCGCGGAATTTATTTTTTTCCAACGTTTATGCATTTTTCAGATCAGTGTCACGTTGGATGTTGATTCGATTATAAAATGCGATCATAAAAAATATGGCATTATTGAGATATACTCATTCAAATCATTAATTCAACCCTCTATGATCTATAAAAAAAACACGTAATTGTGTGTGTTTTTAAAAGTAAAGGTTTCTAAAGCTTACGTAAAACGGCGAGCTTAGGTAATTGGATTTAATTACAGCAATCCTTACTAAAATCGGGAAATTGGTAAATGAGGATATGATATTACTATTTCATGATAAGTCATTAAATGCAATTAGTTTAACTGTGAGAGTTGTATTGATGAATATAATTCTGTGAATTAATATGTAACACATTAATTTATATTTTAATATACCAGACACTGACCCGCAAAATAAAATTAGAAACTAGCTGTGCCCCGGCATGCGTTGCTATGCAATTTTCTACCTTTCTACCTACCCTACCTATTTTATATAGTAGATATAATATCGGAAAAATATAAATTCGCGGGCTACCTTGGAACTTTTACCATAACCAACTTCTATAAAAAGAAGGATGTTATCAATTAGACTTTTTTTTTAAATTTGTTATGTGTCGTTACTGTATGTACCATGTAATCACAACTGCATTACCCTTTAGAAAAACGGGTGTGATGATATGTTTATCTAAATAAAATGTTAATTATGTTTGTTTCAGATCCTAATATTCGATGGCAGTAAATTCAACCACCTAGTGAGACTTATCAAAGAGGAAGTGGAGGCCGTCTAACTTGCTTTTATCACATCCGTGACATTTATATTTATGCCATACAACGCGCTGTATACATATTTATATTTTATTATTACATACATATTAAACGTAAGCTTTACCTATTGTGTTGTATTTGTTTATATTCGTTACTTCTCACCTCCTAGAACGGCAAATACATACTTTTTTCGGTCACTGTTGCTTGGGTCCATAAATATCCTATACTAGCTGCGCCCCGCGGTTTCACCTGCGTGACTAGGATAAAAAGTAGCCTATGTGTTAATCCAGCTTAATATATATATACATAGTGGTTATGTACCGTGGGTCCTAATACAAACATTTAAATACCTACACAACACAATAGTACAGTCACTAGTAATGATCTATCATTACTAGTGACTGTACTTTCATATGAGGGCCTAAAAACTTAGCTTGCTTAAAACTTATTACTTACTACTCTTCATAATGTTATGGTTTCGGAGCAGTAATTACCGTATAGTCTTGAATATATAACTGCCTTATAGTCATTATTTGCGTTTCTACAAAAATTGTCTTGGTGTTAGATATAAAAATTGAAATTATAATTACTCACACTCCATTTGTATTGCCTACCGTAAATCGTTTCATGCGACAACGTTTTAAAAAAATATATTATTGTCGAATAAAGAACCTCCATTTTTCGTTGGTTAAAAAAACAAAACCGTTGCCCCACACTAGGAATTTCTCCTGTATAATTTATCCCGAAACAACTATTTGTAGGCCATACAAATATTAGTTCCATGCGAGGATCGAACCCGCAGCAAGCAGCGCAGCAGACAATCGCTCAGCCACTGCGCCAACCGTGCCGTCATTTGTGCGACCCATGTATGTACGACAGAGATTTCATTATTTGATGAATGTTTGATTGAAAATAAAAATAGCTGTGACCGTTTTCGTCCACGGCGGCCAATCTCGGCTGATTAGCCATCGGCAGTAGAGATTATAGTGGACAAGTGTGTGCGCAGTGCTCAATAACACTTTTTGCTTCACCCAGGATTAGAAACCAGGATCCCGTGCTTCAGCAGTCGTGGTTATGACCGCGAAACTAATGGAGCAGTCAAATATAATTGAAAATAGCGATGTAACGAATGGTTAATTAACTATTCAATTTTATGATCATTAAAATTGCTTTCCAATTTGAAATGTAAAAGTGACAGTCGTATGCGGACTTCAATATGTATTGGTTTTATTTTTTACTTTTGGTAAGTATAAGACCTACTCATTCCTTAAATTTAATTTGATGTAGGTAATAGAAATTTGATATTCGTGTACACATTTGACTTAAAAATATAATAGACCTACATTTTTGGAATAATTTTAAATAGCTGCATTATATTTTTCAGATACCACTTACGTCTGGAATAAGACGGTTGGATGAACCTAATCGAAGTAGTAAGTTTCAGATATCTAATTAGTTTATTAGATATCTTATAAGTATTCGTTAGAACTAACGAATACTTATAAGTAGATCCCTAGTACACTACATTCAAGATTGAATACTCACGTTAGTTAAATTTCCTCTTTGCTAGAATTATTTTGAAATCAACTTAATTTACAAATAACGGTATTTCTAAGCGTTTAAGCAAACTGCTTACTAAGGAAAACACTACGGCCAAGGTTCCATTATAAGAATGTTGTTTTTCCATTAAGACGGCGCGAGACGAAACAAGCCAATACTACGTATGGCCGCAAACGCAGATTACTCAGAATTAAATTCAGGTTAGTATTGAGATTTGTTTTTACTTCTGAACGGGTTATGAGTCAAAGCTTTTTTGTTACTAAGTGCATACTTGAAGCTGTATCTCTTAAAGGTTTTAAAGTAAAAACTCTTTTGAGTGAAATACATTCGCCGTTCCACCTGGCAAAGGAAAAGCAGAAATATTTAAAGTTGATAACCAATATTCAGTAACGGGTATCTCTGAAACCATTGGCTCTAGCATAGCTTTGTATATCCAAGCATCTCTAGTTGTTGAACATCTGATTTCAAAACAGTTTGACTCTATGGTTCGGTTTGGATCGATGGTCACGTGTTAGGTTTTCCCCAACAAAGGGACCAATAGATCAGGGGCGGATCTATATAAGGGTTTTTCGGGCTGTAGCCCAGGGCCCCTTGAGGGTGAAAGCCCCCAGTCACTATTTAAGACGATAGACAATAATTGTGAATAAAAAACAAACACTGTACCTAATTTGGCAGGTATACAACTCCTACCACAAGCAACCTTACCAAACACAAAACCACTAAAAAGCTGGGCTATATTATACTGGAAATGCGCTTGATGTGTCGTCGTATGTACCTAGTACCTACATTATCGAAAACAGTTTTTTTTACATTAGGGTAATTACTTGGTTAATTAAGCACGCCCCACAAACTCACGGTCCGCTCTGCAAAAGAAGAAGAACTAATCTTATATAATCAAGTGTTTCCTAGGTGAAAACAGTCAAAGAAGTCAACCTCCCACAGTGAAAAACCCCGTAGTGGATAATAGCGTGTCTAGTTTCTTTAGTTGGTTGTTCTCACAGTGGCGCAATAGGGGTAATCCACCCGGTTTGAGGGCACATGGTACGTCTATCCAATTTTTAGTCTTAGCATTATTTCGGTTGACTATAGGGCTAGTTATATTTATTGTTGACCATGCATACATGAATGAGGTATTCGTAACACTGGCGACTTGGGCACCTAGCCGCCGCCGGTGATTAGTAATGAAAAAACTGACTGCTCTTCTCCTGAGATCGATTGTAGCTGTCTAGGTCCTGAGGTCGATTTCCTGGTCGGCAGTATTATTGGGTTCTTTCAGCAGAAAATTGTGTACTAAATGACCTGTCATACCCGCTACCATCAGCGCGAGAATTGGGTAGGCATGACATTCTCTCAACCACCAGCGCATAGTCGAGTGTTTTTTTTTTAAATAATATTGTTGCCCCGCAAAAAAAATACTGTATTATGGTTGCGTCTATAAACATTTAAATAAACTCACATACACAAAGACCTATCTGTAGGTCATAAAAATATTTGTTCCGTTCGGGGATCGAACCCACGACACGTATCGCAGCAGTCAAGCGCTTAGCCACTGCCCCAACCGTGTCGTCAACATCGTCACATACATAGTACTCACACATGGGCTTTACAATTATACAATACTAGGATAGGACATTAAACATTGATGAATGAATGAACTACGACATTGAATCTATACAACACAAAGTTAATCTTACAATCTTCTGCAGCAGCAACAATAACTTGTGATGTTAATCAATTAGTTTGCCTCTATGGGCGAGGAGCAGGACCAGCACTTAGCCAAGTATTTCTATAATAAAAATAATCCCCTAATTTATAATAAATGCTAGACTACAATGGTGTGCGTTTCATGCTTGATTTAAATTTCCTCTCATTTAGTTGTAAGTAGTACCTATGTGGTGGTATTATATTGTAACATTTTAGACAGTGCATACCCCATGAAAGATGAGTCTACTTTAGCTAACCTGACACCTGGCTAAACTAATTAGTCCCTATTTCTAGTATGAAATATGTGTCTTTCACCTGCATCAAATAGTTGCAGATTTTACTGACGTACTGTTTTGATGTTAATATCCTTAAACAGTTCCCTCAAAGAATCGCGCCTATGTACCTAAATCTAATACCTATAAAATTCTTGTGTCATAATGTTCGTTCCCATACTCCTCCGAAACGGCTCGACCGATTATTATGATTTTTTATGCATATTCACATTCAGTAAGTCTGAGAATCAGCTGCTATCTATTTTTCATACCCCTAAGTAATAAGAGGGACCTGAGCAGCGGGTGAAACCGCTGGGCACAGCTAGTTATATATATTATGCAATTTGGAGAAGCCGTACTATTTCTCATGAAAATTTTTATTGGTGTAAAGTGCCTGAGCATTTGATTAAGCATTATCTTTTCAAACACCTTGCTGAAAACCAGCAACATGGAGACCTACGGGTGTATAGCTATTGGTCTTTACTGTTCCCGGATTTGAAAAGTGGTAGGTATTATTATGTTGTTGTATTTCATAAGGTCCAGAAAGACTCCTTGGTACGCAGACAAATCAAATATCAAGGCTAAGTGCGGTGCTGTGGTCTCAATAATACCTTGGCAAATTTCAATAGAAATTCCTCATAGATCTTCGGTAGATTTTTACTGCTATGTGTTTTACTATATGGTTAAATTGAAATTCAACAGGACAGACGGAAACGTTCCCTCCTAAAAACTCAATGGAGAGCAAGGGTGAGGAATTTATCTTTAAATTTATCCCATTACTGACGAAATGCGCGTGTACAATTAGGTACACTTCAGACAAACCTTTCGGGATGTACAGGCGTGATGTTTTGTCATGTTATATAATTGCATAATAAGCTTGACTTCAATAGCCAAGGACTGAGTTATGGCCACGCCATCTACGAGCTGTGGCAAGCCCAAAAGAAAAAAGAGACACCAAAAGAACAAATCCTACTCTGAAATTATCTAGTGTTTCCTTTGTGAGGACAGACAAACACATCCAGTTCACGAGTCGGGCTCCGGAACCCTGGGTTCCGTACAAATATGCGGTATAAACGGCCATGCGTTTTGACTGCTTAGGGAGAGGGGAGAGGGGGTTAATTTTTCCACAGCTTCATGGCATCACAGACTTGACTATATGATTTTAATTTCAACTCGATACATCCACACGTTCCCGAGATAATGGATCTTGTCAGACAGACAGACAACAATGTGATAACTGTTCAGTTTTTTCTGAGGTACGAAACCCTAAAACTAAGAGACCACGAAAAATCCCTTAACTGACCCCAAAAGCCTTTGGTGGCTCTGCTTCAGGACCACCTCAATTTTTTCTATTATCATTATATTTTTGCGGTCACGATAATTATATTCATCGACAGCGTTCGATCGGAGATCCACTTTAAAAGAACACAAAGCGCGGGTTTTCGAAAGAGATACCGCGGCCCCGGAACATAAAGGGCAAAAGAAAAATCATGGGTAGGTTCTAGTCAGTAAAAGTCTGAAACCACCCCGCCGCCTCGCTCAGAGCGGGTGAAGTTGTAGAATGATTTACCATCCGCAAAATAAAAGGGCCACCGTACACACCCTTCCGCAACGACACTTGTTCTCTCCAAACCATCGGACGCCGTCGACAAATATGTCGGACAGCTTATGTGCATAAGGGCTTCTGAATCAACATGATTTCGAACGAAAACTTGTCTTTTTTTTCTAAAGGTTCCGAGAAAGATGGCAAACCAGTCCTTTATAAGCCCAGCAACAGTGACGAGTCCGATTCAACTTGATTCAAGTATGTATTAGTTGCATTCTGTTGCAATCCTGACCGTTGAATCCAGAGAATCCGGACACTTCAATGCCTAAGTAACTTTTAGTTGACCAAATGTGTCCGCGTATCACTGGTGAGGTTTCCCTCACTAGTCAGTTAATTCTATTCGCCAGTTTGATCGATCTCAGTAATCGATTTTCTTCAGATATAGGTCTCTGAAGTAACTTTAAAGTAGCCGTCACAAATGAGTCCGCGTATCACTGGTGAGGTTTCTCTCACTACTCAGTTTATTTTATTCGCCAGTTTAATCGATTTTCATTTAAGTTTCGCTGATTAGATATATTGTTAATCAGTTGCGTCAATTTGACAGTATCCTATTTTTCCACACTAATCTACAAAACTGGTGAATTGAATAAACTAACGGGTGAGGGAAACTGACCAGTGATACTACGCGGATTCAACTATATTCCTACCACAGACTATAATTTCGTTTGTTTCAGGTCCTGATATTTCATACCAGTAATTAAATCACCTGAAGAGGCTGAAGGAATTAGTAAAAGTTTGAAAATAAAACAGTATCATGATTACTGATTACTTTTATTTTGACGCAATTAGTCACAGATCGCTTAACCTACACCTAGTTAATAGTTATTATTACCTCTTGATTTTGATAATAATCGTTCGATAAGCAATAGATCTATAAAAACAAGAAAAAGTCACCTTAAACCTAAATAGAAACTAAATTTAGTAGAAAACATTACAAATGTTAAACTGTTATCTAAATGTTTCTCGTTATAATATAGCATTTATTTTTACAGTCTATTTTTCTTATATCGGTTCCCATTGCTAAACTTAAAACTATTTTATCAAAAGACATTGAATTATATGCATTCACAAATTTCGGAAATATGCACTAAAAAGGGTGAAATATACACAATCAAAACGCTATATAGTATTAGAATTTACGCCCAGTGTCGCCTTTTGGGTGGTCTTATGAAGTTAGCATTATACGAGAGGCACTTTTTAATATTTTTTTTTACAAAAACCTACCAGTATGATTGTAGCATCTGATTAACTTTGACCTTACGACGCACCGTGCCCGCGTAATGCGACACTATTAAAACATAAAAAAAAACTTTTACTTCGTACAAGCAATTCGTCATTCATGGCTACTGTAGCAGAGCGGGGGAAGTCAAGGAGACGATATTTGATGAATTCCTATCCGCAGAAAAAAAGCTATAGTCAAAAAGTAACATAATTATACGTTACGTAACATGTACGTTGCAATAGCGCTAACAAAAGCGTTTTATGCATGCATATAATCCGATATCTACACAATAAATACTGACTCATTAACATTCATGTATTGTTACCATAAACGGCTTTAGACAGATGCAAGGCATCTTTCATCATAAAATCTCTCAAAGAGCAAAGTCCTTTAAGAATCTTGGAGTTCTGATCCATTTTCTGTATGTCAGGTTCGGAGAGGCTTTTGTCCTGGGTTAAGTACCCGTTTATAGCTTCCTCAGTCATCCAATGTGCCGGGATCTTGTGCATATTGAACTGGGCCGGATCTGGGTTGATCGGCATGGGGGTTAATGATTTCTCCCACGGTGTTATGTACTTCTGCTCTGAGTGCAGGCCTTCTATGTATCTGTGGGGGGAAGTTCGTTGTTAGTTTTTCTTTTATTACTTTGTTCGCCTGACATCTTTTGCGAAGTATCCGTAGCTGATATAGTAGCCGACTTCTCAGACTGAAAGAGAAACTAAACAGCCAGCCGGTTTGACACCGCTAAACAGTCTTGTAATAAAAGTAAAAATATTAAATTAATTTTGATTTTAGAACATTTTATAAGCAAATTATTTTATAAATGATAATGTTTAGTTGTGATATTCTGTGGTTAAACACAATATTTTTTTTAAATATGAAGGCTTTAAAACAATAGGCATTATTTGCTCTAAAAAAAGCAAAACACCGCCGATTATGAGGATTTGAACAGTAGTTTATTGTTATCTGTGTTAAAATTAGAAAAAAATAAAGCCCTCGTTGCGACACATGAGAAAAAAGCACGCGTGTGAAATACATTGCATGTTGAATCTAATGGTAGTGCAATAACAGCCAGTTTTCGAGGAAGTGTGTTTAAAAATCTTTTAACCAGTAAATATTTGATGTCGCTGTGTTAAAAAATAATCTAAATCCGTTACACATTTTTGCGTGAGAGAATTACAAACATTCATTCATTCATACATACGAAATTACGCATTATAATGGCAAGAAGTAATGTTACCTGATGTAAGCCTCCGAGTGCGTGAGTCGTTGCGCGCGCGGCGGCGCCGGCACGAACAGCGGGTCGAGCGGCGCGCGCGCAGGCGGCGCCACCGTCAGCGGCAGCTCCGCGCCCGGGGACGGGGTGTTGCGCGCCAGCGGGGACATGCCCGACAGGGGGGCTGGCAAATTATGTTATGGATAATCATTTTTATATATGTATTCTGTGAATAATTTTATTTTTTAATTAAAAATTAATGTCTTGAAAATATGCGCCTCATTGCTGTGATAAAAAAAAGCAATCATTGCTTACTATTCAATTTTTTTTCTTGTTAACAGATAACAAGAAAACTATAGTAACTAATACTTCACTAGTAAGCGGTGATTGTTTTTTTTGCAATAGAACAATTTTTCTTGTTATCTCTGGAACTTGCCTATTTATTATAAATAATAATTACCTCCCGGTGACATGACTCCACTGCGCACATTTGAGCTGAACTGTTTCTGTGGCTTCTTAGATGACGGCACGAAGTTTCTGCAATTTAAACTATGTTTCAGAAACGCGTGGTTTCATTTTCTCTAGCTAGAGCCAAGTTAGGGGCATTAGGTGCCTTACACACGACAAAAGAAAGATTGAGCAAATATCACGAACACTCAAACTAAACCACTTTCTCCATGGCACCAACATCATAATCGCAAAAAAAAACTATTGCCCCATTCATGTGGGACGAGTAGGTACATTGAAGTTTTGTTTGGGACAGCTAATCACGGTCTTACTTTTTACATCCATAGAAAAGGAAGGATCCATTCACCAGGCGGGTATTGTCTGTAAACTCGTGTTTTTCTGTACAGTCCCAAGGCATACATTAGGAACTTTAATTGCGTGATTTAGGGCGGGTTGCTTCAGCTATACTTAACCCATGGGTAACAGTTAAAAATGGCGCTAACTTTCGTTAAAACGAAAAATGGGTTGTTTCACAAAATGGCGGCCTTAACGTACGTTAATAGTTACTATAACTATAACCGATGCCTTACCCATTAGTTAACGTCATTTTACGGGATATTGTTTTCGTTTTCAAAGACGCCAAGCATTAAAACAGTATGGAGTCTCTTTTGTACTCGTTTTTTATTTGACGATAGTTCATCTGTTGAGGATACAAATTGTGTGCAAAGAAAGACAAACGTATTTAAAAGCGTTTATAACTTTCAACGACGGGGTTCACAAGAATATACTTATTGTAAGATATCGTGTATCATAGGAAGTGGCTTTACTAATAACATGTCTTTTTGAAGATGAAATATATTATTAATTCTTAATATGTATTTTATTAATTTTGCAAACCTATAAACCAGGTATTTGGTATTTATATTTCTTCAATTGATTCATATTGTCCGTTTATTTTTAGAACAAAACATCCTTGTTCTTCTCAATTAATGTTATAAGGCGCAGTTTCTCAAGTTTTGAAAATATAGTAGTGTGTTCTTTGTAAATAAAATACCACGTAAAGTCCAAAATATTAAGAAACAGAAGTACCTATCGTAAAGTTTAACAAATATCATCGTGTTATTGTTCAGTGTATTAATTTTGGTACTTATTTTGGTGTGAACGTATCCATTTTGTATTTTTCTAGTGTTTGATAAAATAAACGAATAACAAATAATTTAAAATTGACAATTCTCACTTGTTTTTAAACCGTTCGCGCATTCCACAGATCAAATTTTGTCGTGAACGGTGCAGTATTACCACACTAGAAAAAAACTCCCGACCATTTTTTTGGGCAAAAGTGTTGCTTTGTTTTGGCAACCCGAATAACTTTAACCTTCCGTTATTTTTGTGATGAAACAACGCTCCGTATTTAACGAACGTTAAACATCACACGTAATAGTAACTTTTAACCGTTCGTATGTAACGTTAACCGACCGTTTGAAACAACCCGCCCTTAGTAGCATTTTGATGTTAGTTGTTCATTTGTTTGCAATAAAAGTACAGGGTGCAACTTTTACAGATTTTAGTCGGCTCGATTACCGTGTGCGGCAAGCGAATTTTTAAAAACCTTGAATACCGTTTTCTTTCTTTTCAAAAATAAAGGAATGTTTTCTTTGAGTAAAATTTTCTATCTAAAGTATTAAGAGTACAAAATTCCACCCTGTATAACAGGTCCACAGTATTACTTGGCTGCATCCTTTTAGACAGGAAGTAACATAGTAAAGTATCAGAAGATGATGATGTAATTACCTGGACCTCTCATGCACGGCCATCAACCGTCCGTTGCCTTTATTAACGTGCAGATCTCGCACATGCCTCAGTAGTCTTGGCAGGTTAGGGAAGGGCGCCTGTCCTTTCCGTACGCGCGCGCAGTTCCGCCACACGCACGGGTACTCGTTCAGAGTGCCGCGGTAGTGTTGCTGCACGTGACCCGCTGCCGACACGCATGTAGGGGGAGAAGAGTGAAGGTTAGAGAAATTGTAAACTAGCACGTATCCATACTAATATTATTAATGGGAAATTGTATGTGTGTGTCTGTTTGCTTGTCCGTCTTTTACGGCAAAACGGAGCGACGTATTGACGTGACGGCACGGTTGGCGCAGCGGCTGAGCGATTGACTGCTGCGGTACGTGTCGCGGGTTCGATTCTCGCTCGGAACAAATAGCGGTCTGGGTGTTTGTGTATGTGAGTTTAAATGTTTGTAAACGCACCCACGATACAGGAGAAAGTTCGTGTGGGGCAACGTTTTAAAAAAAAAGAGAAAAGAGATTTTTAAGTGGAGATAGTTGAAGAGATGAAAAGTGACATAGGCTACTTTTGTCTCTTTCTAACCCTTCTAGGCCTTTATTTTTCATATTAGTCAGAAGCGTACACTACACATATGGGCCCTATAAAGTTGGCCCGATAACTTCCATTAGCTTTATCGGACAGCTTTGTTAATCTAAGGTTTTAAGCGCAACTGCTGATCCATGAGACCCAGGCAACGTGTTGTTGAATTTATCAATCAGGTATTTCTGACCACGGAGTCTGGATTAGTGCCCATTTGATGGCATATGCTCGGGGCCCTATTACACGCGTCTTAGGGCCGATTTTTCAATCCTCAGATAAACAACTAGATAGCCTTTATTCCATGGATAGCAAGATTTTTAATTTTTCAATGGTCAGTTAGTAGTTAACTGTCCAATAATGTCCCTAACGGAGGAATATAGTTACCTGCTACTTTAAGGGCCGGTTAGGGTTTTATCTCTCCGTTATGCGTGAAGTTTTAGGTTGTTTTTTACCGTTACATTCGTTTTGTGCGTTTTGGTACCTATTACGATAATTATAGGTAGGTAGGTAAGTAATGTAATGATTTGTAATTATTATGGACGAGTTTGAAACAAGTAATGACGAACCAATTGAAAAAGATGTAATCTTAAATTATTTAAACTATCTCGAGAAAAAAAAACGAGATTTACGCAAGCGGCCTGTTTAAATACATGGAAAGACAACGAATTTTGGAGAAGATTTCATTTGAAAACAAATTTGAAAAAAAACTGTAGCTTAGTTGCTTTCAATATATAGATAAAATAAACCACGAAACAGATAAGTTAATCAGCTTTGTCTATTGCAATTTAAAGAATAATAAAAATCTACAATAACGAAACCTTCAACGAAGCAAACGTTTTTGCTGCAGTGTGTTAAGCACGTGTCAAGCATCTGCTGTATTGCAATAAACGTCAAATCTCAAATACATGTTTCGTTGCTATTCTTTTTCATCACGTTGAATAGGTACTATATCAGTGCGTCTCGCTTGCACATCAATAGTGTGAAGTTTGCGAGCTTAAACCTCAGATAACTATTCTGCAGTAAATACACGATTGAAAAATGTAATATATCTATTCGCCTGATAAACAGCCAGATAATTTTACTGGCCAGATAGCTATTCGACGACTTAACTGAGGATTGAAAAATCGGCCCTTAAAACATAACTGGCTAAATTTGGGTGTACTGTTAGGTACAACTCTGCCTAACCCTTCAGGGATTTACAAGTGTGATGTTTTGTGTGTGTGTTTTTATTGTAAATAATATAGAAACGACAGACACTGCATATACATTTTTTCCCAAAGTTTATGACTTAACAGCTGCTTTTGGGACATGAAGTCATTATTTTATCCCAAAGATAGCCAGTTTTAATACTTTTCAGGGTTCCGTACCTCAAAAGTAAAGAACAGACGATTATTGGATCACTTTGTTGTCCGCCTGTCTGTCAGTCAAGAACCTTTATCTCAGGAACGCGTGGAGGTATCGAGTTGAAATCTAATCAACCTTTTAAGTCAACGCAGTCAAAATAAACCGGCAACGTCTCAGGACCATGTTACTAACATCATAATCAACAACTTTCGTTCGAGGACATTTAAACATTTATCATATTTTAGTTCATCAGATTTTCATACAAAAATAAAAATTTTGAAATTGAACGCTCTAAATGTTACGAAATCTATGCGAAGCAAACGTACCTACAAGCGGCGGTGTAGGTATGTAGGTACAGAAAAATACGGAGTTGAAATGTGTTAGATAGGACAACGAAATCTTGAAGATTTGTTTTTGGTAAATGTATAAAATTTTGTAAAAAATCATAGAACAAAAGTTGTTGTTTATGATGATTAGTATGTCCTGCAAGGTTGTCGGTGTTTTACAAATAACCCTGTATAACTGTTTATGTCGAAAACTTGTACGGAACCCTCGGTCCGCAAGTCTGACTTACTCTAGGCTCTTTTTTATATTCAAAGTCCTGTACTGTAATGTCTGTGTGTTTGTACTGCGTTTTTCTAAGCATTATTTAGGTTTCCTTAAAGCTTTTTTTTTATAAATGATTCCAAAATTATTTTGTCTAAAAAGTTTGCCGCTTTTTATAAACTTACCTATAGGCCACGGCCACACGAAATACTTTGCGGGCTTTTTCTCGTGTTGGTCATCAGGCAGTCTTTCTGTGTAATATCAGTTCGTTCAGACCACCAATATATACAGTTCCATCACTTTCAAACCAACCTAACTATATCGGGAGGGAATGGAGAGCTGCGGCCGTGAAACTGTTATTTTATAATCGTACAAACGATTTAACAATATCCTAGTATGTGTTACTGACAAGATGAAAATCAACGATTGCTAAGAAATGATGCAAAAATTAAATAACATAATATATAACTTGCTTTTACCCGCGGCTCCGTCTTGCGTGGACTTATTTATCGAGATAAAAAATTATAGTATTCTGTGTCGAATTTATTCAAATCCGTTTAGTTGTTTTTACGTGAAAGATAAACAAACACCCATATATTTAGTTAAATACTAGTTTATGTCCTCTTTGGAGGTATTGATTGTCATCTTGTCTATTAAAATACTAGTTTTAGTCTATGCTACGGTACTTACGTTCTAGCTTGGGTTTCTTGGTTTCGATATATGTACCGATCACTTGCAGCATTAAAAGATAAGAAAACATTTAGATATTGACTCGAATGTGATAAAAATTCTAATTTACTTCTTTTTTTAATGAAGAAAAACCAGTAATTACTTTAACTCGGAGATAATAAAACTATGAATTTAATTTAAATTTAGTTGAGTAACTTTTTTAAGTTGATCCATAACTTTTCACTTCTTTAAACATTATTGTTTCCAAGAAATACATTTGACGTCTGGCAGGGTAAAAACATTATACAACATCAACCACTGACTTACGTATTACGCATAAAGATCAATCAAGCTTTACAAAACCAGTTAATTCCGATCTCTCAATGTACAGGAAATCTATACAAATCGAGGCCATTTTAAACTGCAAATGTTTGCTGGATATGTCGCCGTGCGTACACGTAAAGAAGATAAAATAGATAATAAGAAAAAAAATGACTATTTTACCAACTGCACTTAGCAAAAAGTTATGTCGCACTCAACACAAAATCTCCGTATATAATAAACCAATTTTACTGATTATTCTTTCAAAAGCATGATTTTTAAAAAATCTATAGAACATTCTAGTCGGCGAGTTACAAAGGTACATATAGCAGAAACACTTACTGTTACCTCCATCGCCGATGCAGTGCTCCATACAGTCTGAAAGGTCCTCAAACTGATAGTCACATGTGTCCCACGCGCATTCGTATGTGGTCTCCATAGGGGTCTGTGAAAGTGTACGTGGTTCATGAGAGGTTATCTTTTTATCCTTACTAATATTATAAAAGCTGAGTTTGTTTGTTTGTTTGGGTAGGCTAACTTTTTTTAAAAAAAAAGTGGGAAATGAGGGAGAAAGAGAGAAGAAAACGGCAAACTTAGCTTTACAATCAATAAGGCGCAAGGGCAAAAACTACAGGTAGTAGGTACCTGCAAATCGGGAAAGGGGAACTGTGTTACCCCGAATTTAATGCAAGCGAAGCCGCGGGCAAAAGCTAGTAGTATATAAAAGGTTTTGGCAACAAAAAAAACCGTCGTTTTAGTGGTTTTTGGAAATCGGTTTTTTTTAAACAAAAAACGTATTTCAACGTGGTATCTCACACAAATTGTTATCGAGTTACTTTTCCATTGCTTAGTACGATATATTAGCTTATCGTCCATTTACATTAGAAGAAAAAAATTAAGACTTTTATGGTTTTCTCATGAATGGCATTATTAGAACTTGAACAAATAAAAAAAAAAGAATACAGTCGAATTGAAAACCTCCTATATTTTGAAGTCGGTTAAAAATGAAGTTGCTTCCGCTGCCTGGTCGTTGAGATCTTTTAAACTACTCAACAGATTTTAATGCAATTTTCAGCAATAGATAGAATGGTCCAAGAGAAAGGTTTATATGTATACGCAATTTTAGTTCCCCACAAGCCCGATATAATTATAATTAAACTACAATACTAACATGTTGCGCCATCTCCCTCATTTCTTCTGCTAGTTTGGCCGAAGTCTCCTCATTGCACCGGGCCGCCCTCTCCTCCCAGCTCTGCTTCGTGGACGCCGGTAGGGAGCGCCACTCGTTCCCCACGATCCGGGAGATCTCGCCTACACAGACACACTACGCTAGAACGTACCTGGGAGTTACACCGGGATAACTTCCGCGGTGTGTCTCTCTCTGGTCCAATGTATGCGTGAATTTCAAAGAGGTTATATTGGTTTTTTTATAGCTAGCATTGTTATGGTTGTGTACGATTGTTGTTCTATTTTTTGTGTATCTAATTCCAAGAAGGCTATAACTAATAAGTACTTTGCCGTAGGTCAAACACAGTCCTTTCACTTTTGTTTTGCAACACGGCCCAAATCGAAGCGAGCTTTACTTTCATTACAATAAGTTTGCTTTTGGCTTGTTACCATTGACAAGTCTGTCATAATAACAGTGAGTGATATTTATTTTAACTTTACAATAATGTTGACGTTGTTAAAGGTACGTTAAATGTGAAAGGACTGTAAGTTCAATAGTAATTGAGAAAATATCTCTTTTTATCCGACATTAGTCCAGTGACACGCATTTTCAGTATTTTTGATAAAATCTCGTTTATACGACGCTAAAGCACATGTTTGACATGCCTAGCAGCATGCATAATATATTATAATTTATAACACGTTTGCGTTAGGATATTCGGAAGAGCTTCCGCACACTAAAATGTGAATCATCATCCGTATAAAAATCGTTACTTGGGTCGTAATTCATCAGATATTAATTACTTCAATCGATTGGATTGGAAGATCGCGTATCACATTTTTCTACCACAATTCAAAGGACTTTGAAGGAAATTTGTAATCCATTGCTTCATATGTTCGAAAGAAAAATATTTTCCATAACGTGAATAACGCAATCAATATTGATGAATTATCAAAATTAATATAATTGGGATTTTGAGCGTGTTAAACAAAAACGCAGCGGATCGCATTCTATGTTCAAAATTAGACTTCAGCAAAGTAGATGGTACAGATTAATCTTATAATTCTTAATTCAAATTATCTTTTTAATTACGTACACAAAAATAACAGCCAATGAATCACAACATAAATACATACAGAGCGTGCATTGAATGAGTAAGCGAACTACTTGAGTAGAGGAAACATTACCTACCCGCTTTCAAAGTTTTGTCCTTGTTAGCTAGATTTACACATAGGTGGCGTTAGGTTCATTTACATTAGGATGATATTAAGCTGTGTACACACACGAAATGGAAATACAGTAAAACGATTTACCATTGTTCAATTCTTTGAGATGTTTTATACCAATTGTGAAAAGACCCTAAACAAAGTTAATTCTTGTTCTTTCAGTTACGGAGATATTGGAAGTCGAAATTCTATCATTTTCGCTCTTACCTCATACCTCAAACGGAAAAAACATAACCCTTGTAGGACTTTGTTGTGTATCTGTTTATCAAGACCCTCACCATCACTCGTTCATCTTGGGAACACGTTGAGGTATCGAATTAAAATAAATCCCATATACTCAAATATGTGGACCCTTAGAGATGTAAAAAAAATCAAGTCTCCAAATTTACGCAGTCAATAGATATGGGCGTTTATGTCGCAAGTTTGTACGGAACCCTCGATGCACACTTGGGCTTTTTTTTTAATACTTTTAACCTTGCTTTATATACCTTCATGATTTTGACCCCATGTACTATTAAATGCATAAGCACAACGTTTTGAGTGCGTTACTTTTGTTCCTTGACATTCAAAAGTGCCTGTAATGGTCACGAATTTGAGTTTTTTGAGTTACTCTCTACAGGAAATCGATTTTTCATCCGTCAGATGTGCGACATCTATTAAGATATAGGTATTTTAGAATTAAAGTTTAGGATCGGTATTGTAATGTGCATCTGTCTTTTAAGTTAGTTAGCAATACGTAAGATTTTGTTATATTAACTTCTTTTAAACGTTGCTCAATTGAGCTTATTTGAACTAAACGGACGGAAGTAAACTCAAGCTAATAAAACAAAGAAATGAACAATGGCAACTCAGTGCTTTAAAAAAGCAAGATATTTTCTTATACACATAATGAGAGATCACAGATACAAAATGAAATAGCAGCAAATATGAACAATATTTAAAATGTTATTGCAATTTCATAAAATAACCCTCAACAATATAAGTAGCGCATTAACATATATTTTCGAATAGCTTATTATTGACAATGCATAAGACCTCTTTTAATACTTTTTGGTTTTACTGTTTTTTTTGTCATCATTCTCACTCACTTCTCACTTTCTTCTTTTGTTGTGTTTCAGTCAGTTTGTTTTCTGTGTGCTTTAATATACAACTATGAGAAAAACCCATTTTTTTTGGTAGGTATTACTCAGTTTTTATATCATTTTGACAATATAGTTTAACTATATAAGCGTTTCCTGCAGTGATTTGGTATATCGTAAGTTTTATTAAGATAATCTTCGGTGTTTACGCGAATTTTATGTCTAGAGGAATAAGGTTCAAAATATTTTACGTCAGCTTTCAAGTCTGGCTCCATTGGGGTTATTAAAAGGAACTCGTATTAACGTTAACGTTAGTTAAAAAAGAATGTAAAACAGGCTCAAGTGTTGCCATAAATTTAATAAAACAATTAAATTTATGGCAACACTCGAGACTGTTTTACTTTCTTAATCTTTCTGCTTCCATATGTCGTAATCAACGAAATAATACTTTACACAGAAACAAAATAGGGCTTATTTTCAACGCATTGCGAGCGCATCATATAAACTTCCTGGCTGGTTTATAACTTCTATTAGTCGAAAGTTGCATGTACACTTTATCTTGGATCTTGGAACTAAAATGTGCGGCGATTCAAAATTAAACGGCAAGATGCCGATCGGCTGTTGCAAATTCACACACACTCGTCTCCTCTACCGTCGTCATCGTCTTCTCTTTTTATCGGTTGTATTCTTATTTGGAATTTTGTTTCATTCTTTTGGCCAGTGTGAATAAAACTGTTTTCTTTCTGATTTTTTCTTAGAATCACAGCACTTGACGTGGTTTTTGTTTTGGACGCGTTGATATCTTTTTGCTCTAGCAACTCCACAAGTTTAAAAGAATTCCGTTTTAATATTAAGTCTTATATTTCTCAGTCAGATTTCGCTTTACTGAGAAGTAATGATTTCCTAACCCTAAAAGTTAAGTTTCTTAAAAAAAAACTCACCGAAGGTAGACTCAGGGTTGTTAGCGACGATGGCCCTCCGCACCTCGCTGGAGTACAGGATGTACCCGGTGACGATCTTCTGCTTGTTGTCCTTCTTCTTCTTGCTGCTGGCGGGCGTGGCCGCGCTGGTGCGCTCCTGTGTGGGCGTGGCCGTGAGGGATGGGTTGTACGGGTTGCTGTTGCCGCCTGTGGGGATTTTTTGTATTATCGTTACTTGTCGGTGAGTACTGAGTGTAACTAGTTTACGCAGATCTCTCAACTACGGATTGTACACAGTAGATTTCCTGTAAGATGAGAGATCCGCATAAACTGGTTTTGTATAGGTGATGTATCATAGTGTGTACTAGATTAAATTGGAATATTATAGGGTTCTATGCGTGAAAATCGGCTCGCTGTGTCTTTTTGGATGATATTGGCTGTCATTCTTACTTCCTTACTAATACTATAAAAGCCAAAGTGAGTTTGTTTGTTACGTCTTCAAGCTTAAATGGCTGAACCGATTTTGATGAATTTTGGTACAGAAGCTAGGCTATTTTTTAAAAAAAAAAGATTGAGAAATGAGGGAGAAAGAGGGATGAAAAGGGAAAACTTAGCATTGCTATTACAATAAATAAGGCGTAAGGGCAAATACTACAGGTAGCAGGTACTTGAAAATCAGGAAAGGGGAACTGTGTTACCCCGAATTTAACGCGAGCGAAGCCGCGGGCAAAAGCTAGTTTGTAGATATTTGATAGTCGTTACAGTGAGTCAGTGGCTCGAAAGTCTGACAACCAGCACTCCTAAGAAGTATCGTATTACCCAGTTATTAACTGGGTTGTGGAGGTCAGACTAGAAACCGACCCCAACATAGGTTGGGAAAAGGCTGAAATGAAGACCCAATGTAAAAATAATAATTGCTGGCAATGTCTTTTAAGGTGACACTAGCGTTACTGTTTCGTTCAGTCATATGTAAAACCATGCGCAGGTGCACTATATCATCTACCCAGTACTTTCCGTTTGTGCTGATATACCAACCTATTATACAATTTGAGATATAAAGCTTGCAATGTAAAGTCGACCCAAGCAGCAGATGATAAAGATGATATCGCCAATAAACTATATGGTGCTGGTGATTCTAACAGGTATGTATAGGACTGTAAAGGTTGTATACCATTAACCAAACCCAAGTGCAGGTTGGTTTGCTATAACATTCGAATAGTCAGGCTGTTTTAACCTATTGAATGTCGCAAAAAACGCGCGAATTTTAAAAAATTATAAGTACTTAACGTTTTAGTGAGGTAGGCCTTCAGAAAAACGAAGATTTTACCGTTAAACTGATAGCTATACCGTATAAAGTTCCCCCGTGGGTACTTAAGACCCTTGTGTGATTTTATCTTATGTTCCCCCGTAGGACCTACTTAACGAAATTCAACGGGTTAAGATGAGAATAGAATGGCGTAGGCCGTAGAAAGTGTGTCACATGTATTGGTGAAATCATCATCATTTTGTCCTTGTCCCAATCTATTTGGGGTCGGCGCAACACGTTTTCTTCTTTCATTCTCCCCCTTCCCCATTCCTTACACAATCCATCCATCTTTTCTTTGGCCTTCCTCTCGCTCTCCGTCCATTAACATTCAGATCCATCACTCTTTTATATGAACTAAAATATAATCTTGTATTTTATATTCTTTCAATTACTAATAACCACCAATTTCCCACAAGACCTACCTATAGAGAGCGGCGTAGCGGGCGAGGCGAGAGACGAGTCATCGAGCGAGTTCTCCAGTAGCATCTCCACGTCCTGACTGCCTATCGTCGTGTTGATCAGGTTTGTGAACTGGGGCTTACTATCCTGTATCGAACAAAGAATAATTATAACAAATGGCTTTATTTACAATGTTTATCTAGATTTTTGTATCGCTAATGATTAAAATCGTTCTTTTAAAACGTTGCTCAATACTAGGAATTTCTCCTGTATCGTGGGGTGGTTTACAAACATTTAAACTTCAATTCGACATTTTTTTAGTACGCTGATACTCGATTTCTCCGCAGATTTTATGCCAATTTTCAAAATTTTATATTATATTTTTTTTTATCGAAATCAAAATTCTTTAAGGAAATACTCCCGATTTTTTAGTAGCAATGGAAAATTAATTCACGATAAGAATTTGTGTGAGATACCATTAATTCGAAATGTAAAAAAACTAAAATAAAATAAAAACCTTATGCAAAAAAAACATACCGACGGAGTTTACTTCCGGAAGTGAACTTGTTTTCCACTATTTAGAGATTTTATGTATTGTTATAAAAAAAAACAATGTATAACATACCATAGAGTCCATGGAGTTGCCATGAGGGTTGAACTGCTTCTGAGTGAACGCACTGGATGTCGACTGTACCTCCTGGGCCGTGGCCAAGGCAGGGGGGCCGAGGGGTTTCGGGAAGGTGTAGATCTGCAAACAAAATAATTGTTATATGTATTAAATTGTGAATTGTGTTGTTATTTTAGAATGCATATAAATATGTTAACATACATGTATTATTTTTATTTTATTAGTATGTATGTTTAGCTATATTGATGTAGTTATGTTTATTTAAGTCAGTGATGAATCTGTCCTATAAGCTGGAAGAGATTTCAAAATGAAATAAGCAGTACCTTTGTGCTCTTATGTCTGTATGTATTTTTGTTACATTATATGTGTTTTGTGTGCACATAAATAAATAGATATACTTAGTTAAAGTGCAGACATATCGTTCAATTCATCATAACATGTGATAATAGTGTGAGCAATATCTTTGTTTAGGGGCAGTAATTATTTTCTTTTAACTGTTCTATTTTAGTATGCTACTGTAACGCCCATAGAATTGAGTTTTGTTCAGATGTGTCATAAGTGAAAATTTGTAAATGGCTGTCAGTCTTTTTTGCAAAGTTTTATTATGTTCTCTTAAGCTGTAAGTCTTCCATGTTTAATTAATAAATAAATAACATCACGCTTGTAAACCTCAAACAATTAGGCAGAGGTGGAACTATACTATCCCCATATTTCACCACTTGTTTCAAATCCTATGTGTTAGGGGCGAGCCTATTGCCATTGGGGCCGTAATATCCTGGTATTATTAGATAGAATATTCTTTATTATGTACACTATACAAATTACAAGAATAACAGTATACAACTTATAAATAAGGTGTCACAATGCCCATCGTGTCACCTTATTTATAAATTGTTTATAGAAAAAAAAAGTTGTAAAACGATCGCTTTCAGCGATAAGACAGCCCGGTCTTATCGCTAAAAGCGATCTTTCCAAGACAACCTTTGGATGGATTTAAAGGAGGAGAGACAGTACTGTAGGTAGTCTGTGGTGTTACATTTTTCAAAACGAATAGAAACGTTAAATAAAATACTTCATTATAAATACATACATATTATTTAAATAGTACACACGACGACAGATCAACCTATACAAAACCAGTTTAAGCGGATATCTCGTCGTACGGGAAATCTACGGCGTACGATTCGTAGTTGAAAGATCAGCATAAACTGGTTTTGTATAGGTTGATCTGTCGTCGTGTGTACCAACCTCATCAATAGTGACATCCTTTGTATGTTCAAACTTGCGCAATCCTGCCTTCAGTTTGCGCGCGACGCGGTTCGACTCGTCGTACACTGACTCGCACACGTAGATATCGTTCTCTGCTATCTCAGTCGGACGACCTGTTGGAGAAACATGGTTTGAGTTGGTAACCCTTTGGTATTGCTATATTTTTTACTTTTATGTTTGACATCCTATTTTTGTAATTTAGTTTCTATCTTTGTCATTCAATAAAATTGTAATCTCGTATCTTTATTGTGATTTTTAATTTTTATATTCTACACTATGTACCTATATTATTTCGAAATAAAATTATTATAACTTGTTACTAAGACTGGTTGACTTTCAAGTAGCATTTAATTAGTTTATTATAATTTTATGATGATTTAGTTCGAAACAACAAATTACATATTTTTTGTTGTTTTTTTTACAGGTTACTTTTATTAATTATGTTTATCTTTCTCCAGGGTAGCACATTTTGATTAAAAAATGTCGATAAGTACTCACACTTAAGATAATCATCATAATCCAACACGCCACACTTCCCCACAATGCCCACAAGTGGGCTCGTATCGTGCATCGTCGTCAACAACACCTCTTGCTTGTAAAAAGGCTGAAAATCAAACATACTCTTCAGTTAATGATAAATTAAATTAAAACTTTTTTGAAGAATATTGCGGGTAGGCACACATTTGTTGAATCTAACCTTGTTTATAATGTTGGCGACCTCTGATGGGAAGATTAGGAATGGGCCTCGGAAGTAGCATTTGTTGCTGTAACAAAGAAAAAATATATTTGAAGTATGGTTTAAACAAATACGAGTCGGACTATCGCACGAAGTGTTTCGTACCATTTTTTATAAAACCGGTCAAGTGCGAGTCGGACTCGCGCACCGAGGGTTCCGTAGAAACTTGCGACACGAGCAGCCATATCTTTTGAGTGCACAGACTTAGAGGTTTGTCTTTTTGACAGCTTTATGGATCCATATCTTTGAGTATATGGTTTAATTTCAACTCGACATCCCCAGGCGATCCAGAAATAAAGGGTCGTGATAGACAGACAGACACACAACAAAGTGATCCAATAAGGGTTCCGTTTTTTCGCTTTGAGGTAAGGAACCCTAAAAACACCAAAAAATATATTTGTTGTACATCTGAAATATAATATACTAGCTTCCGCCCGCGACTTCGTCCGCGTGGCATAGTTACTTTGGGCTAACGCTAACTTTAACCCAAAAAAAAACTTCTCTCCCGTTTTCTTCCCTCTTTCTCCCCCTTTTCTTATTTTTTTTAGCTATGTCCATCACCAGGGTCCCAAAAATTTCTGTACCAAAATTCATCAAATTCAGTTTAGCCATTAAGCCGTGAAGACGTAACAAACAAACTCATTTTCGCTTTTATAATATTAGTAAGGATAAATATTCATACATTCGCATTTATAATATTAGTTAGAATTAGAATATACTCACTCGCCAGTCTCCCATATAGTATCAACCTGCGCTATCATCTGCTTGCCTCCGTCAGTGACAACGTACACGTAGTCTCCTGTCTTGATAACTCCGGAGCATACAGTGTTGTATTGCTCATAGTAAGTATTCTCGTCGTCTGTTCCCAGTGGGTTGTACATCACCACGTCCTGGGAAAATGAGATTATTACTGTAAGGCTGAGACTTGAGTATAATATGGTTTAAATGTCGACTCGATACCTCCACGCGTTCCCGAGAAAAAGAGTCTTGACAAACGGACAGACAATGATCCCTAAAAACGCCGAGCATGCAAATAAGAATTCACCATAACATATTTGTAGCGCAATGTATTCTACACACCAAAGCTACATATCAACAACTTTTGTAGGCGTTTATCTAGCATTCTTGTTCTTAGGAAACGCCAAAAATTAAATTAAAGATCGTGCGATAAGCGCGTATAGTACGTTTGTCCGTTTCTGGACTAAAATAATCTCTTTTTTTTTAAATTATCTAATAGATCTATACATATAAAAACTAATCCCCATTTCCCTTGGTCACGGCATCACGCGTGAACGGCTGGACCAATTTCGCGTATTCTTTTTTTGTTGTCTTGGATAATGTCAGGATCAGAAGAGGGTTTTTACGAAAAAAAAAAATAGGTAAGTAGGGTAGGTAAGGCGGGTAGGGTAGGTACGGTACAGCTAGTTTGTTTATAAATCGTTCGATTTTTAGTTTGGCTTTGGTGTATAGAGTCCGTAAGCGTATACATGCTCAGGCGCATGCTTACTCTTTACGCGTGATAAACATGCTAAATTGAACACAGACATATAATGATACTCACACTTGAATTCTGGTCCGGTCCGGTAATGAGAGTCAAAACAAAATGGGACATGTTAATATGGAGTTAACAGAGTAGACGAAAAAGTATACAAGTTCCAATTTGATAAGTTAATGATAAGTTAGCTAGCGAAACGTGACAGACGTAATGGGGATCGAGTTCACATTGTACAGAATGATAGGGACAGAAGCTAAAACGGTGACCAGTACATTATTCTAAACTATACTATAGAAAATTTTAATCTTCAATTTAAAAGGAACATACATTTTGATCTTTTGTGTATGTATTGCAGTTTTGTAGAAAACAGCTGGTTTTTTTTAACGATGAACTGAAGGCCTGGTTACTGTTTTGCGCGTCGGTGTCCCTAGCACCCTGTATATTTATAGGTTATAAATAAAAACGATATTCGTCGCTCCATTTAAAATACGGGTACTCAGCTATATCCGGTTAGACTGGAAGTCGACCCTAACATAGTAATGTCAAAGGCAGGTAGATGATGATGACATCAAAACAATTTTTGATGCTATTTTTTAATTTTGTGACTACTAGCAAATTAGTACTGATTGGTAATTTTAGTCTTCGTAGTTTCGCTAACTAACAATTAAGTAAGTCTGTATGTTAATACTAGCTGGCGCCCGCGGCTTCGCCCATGTAATATCGAAAAAGAAGTATGGGATACTTTTTTTTCGATATTACGTGGGCGTGTTATTCCAGACTATAATCTACTTCTGTGCCAAATTCCATCAAGATCCGTTCATCCATAATAATCCATAATAATAATCCATCCTCACAAACATTCACATTTTTAATATTAGTAGGATATTAGTAGGATGATATGTTCGTAGAACTTACAGGTCTTTCCTTCTCGTGAACGTTTTCCAACACTTCTAATTCGGCTAGTTCATCCTTGTGCTTCTCAACGCGTTCGCGGAATACTGATACGGTTCTGTTGGGCTCCAGAGGTACCTAGTTAACAAAATTAATATTTCATTAAAAAAACTGTCACATTTACTAAGTGGGTAATAATAAAAACAGGTCAAATGCGAGACGGACTCGCGCACAATGGTATCCATAAAAAACACCAATCGAAAACACGTTTCTAGAGTTGATTTGATTTTGAACTTTATTGCTCGTTGTCATATAGACCGTAGTCCACAAACTCAAAGCATATATCTCAATTAGACAGTTACAGGCACTTTTGAATGTCAAAATCAAAATAATGAAGCTACCGTCCGAGTCACAAGACATGATAACTTGTGAAAGTACTGCACTTGCTCATTCCAAAGCGAAGATCTCTCTAGAGAATAATAGGCAAAAAACCCCATAGACACTATCATACGAATGTCGACATATTAGGCGTGATCTAAGGTCGGTTTTCTTGGCTTTAAGCATAAGTTTAGTGTGTTGAATAAATACGTAACATCTATTTATATATATATATAATTTAAATTGGTTTGTGTATGTTTCAAAACCTTAGAAACTTCTAGTTCGTATCGAAAAAAGCTTTTAATGGTGAATAGTCAATATATCGAGGATAAAGCCATAGGCTATATAACATCTAAGGAGCTGAACAGCGGATAAAACCGCTGGACACAGCTAGTGTTTCATATTTTACCTCTCTGGGTATAAGCGTGGCTTCCTTCTCAGCTCCTTCCCACACCTTGATCTTCTTGAACCAGCGCTGTTTAGTGTTGTATCGGCTCTCGCAAACGTAAACGTCTTTGTCAGCGAAACCTGTTCAACAAAACAAACACTTATTCACTATGGGTTACTTTACCCAAGTTATGGCTTGGCCACAAAGTAAGGAACGAAAAAAAAAACAATAATGTTAATTTTTTTGTGGAAATTGGTCAAAAAATACTTCACGTCTCACTACATTATGTTTTAAAAATATATGAGATGCTTCCTATTCGACTACTATGATAAGAAACACTCAAACAAAAAAAATTGATGACACTCTCTTTTAAATTACAGATATTATAACATCTTGTTGGAGACCATCCTCCTTTAAGAGATTCATTCGACTGTCAATTTGTCCGTTCATGAGCACCATGCAGTTTATTGAAGAATCGACGGCCGATGGAGCAAAGGAGTCCTAGATCTGTAATCACAAACGATTCGATTCGATTTCGATTCAACGAGTGAGCGAGATAGTCATACGACTTTCCCAATCAAAGAGTTATTGAATACGGAGGCTGGAGTGGGGGGGCCGCTGAACTGGTTGCAGAAGGCTGCGGATAAGCAACTTGAAAAGCTTACGTACAGCAGTGACTGCTATAGACTTATGATGATATTATACATTCCTTTTTGTTTGAGAGTGGGAAATCACTAAATAACTTCCCCCGCTCTGGGCGGAGTGGGAGGAGTGTCAGCCTTTACTGACTAATACCCACCATGTCCCTTCTATTTTCCTTTATATTCCGGGGCCGCGGTATCTCTTTTTAAGAACCCGCAACCCCGTATTGTACATGTGTACATACCTTCAGGTCTAAATTTGAAGTACTCCTTCACATTCATGACGTAGCAATGTCCCACAATCTGGTCGAGAGGCACGACGCGATGCGACTCTGTCTTGAAAACCTCTTGGTGCAGGAATTTGCGCGTGCGCACGTGGTATGTTTCTTGAGGCCTGTAGGAATAAGTTTACAGCACTCTTGGGAAACAAAAGTTTGACAATATCGTTTCGATGAATATTTTGTACATGGATTTCACTATAAATAAATAGGTCTTGCTAAAAACGTGTGAAATTACTTGAAAAAAAATTGCATAATTAGCCCTTATTACCGGGACAAAAGGACACTTAAGAATAGCCGACACGGGTTAATGTGGGTTAGTAGATGTCTCGATATTTTGGTTCTAGGGCATTCATATTCCTCGTGATTATCCTACAAGTGCATTTCATCGGATTACTAAAGGAGCACTTTTAATTACTTTCTATAACAATTTATGAACACAATTTTATTTCCTGTTTTTAAATTCGAAGGAGTGATTCCTGAGATTAGAGCTTTTAAACATACAAACAAACTCTTCAGCCTTATAGTTTTAGTACATAATTTTTTGTACTTTAAAATATTTTGTTTTATTTAGTTTTGATAAGAAACATGTTAAAAAATATGTATAAAAATGAATAATATATAAATGAATAAAATGTATAAAAATGAATGAACTAAGCTCTCTGTATAGTAACTTGCCTGTAGTAAGACGTACAATACATGCACGGCACGCCCTCGTTGTTGGTCCACACTCGCTCCACCTGCACGATGGCGGGCTCCTTGTTCCCCTTGTCCGGCTGTATGTACACGAAGTCTCCCTTGCTGTACGCCGTCTGTTGGAGCGGGGCTCCGCCCGATGGCATCGAGTCATCTGTACTTGATCTGGAGATAGATTAAGTTGTGTGAGAGACTGGAATTAGAAACTTTAAGCATCGAACATAATTTTTTTTTTTATATTCGTGAAGTTGTAAATCTCAGCTTAATTTGAACTTATGACCTTTGATTTTGTGGCCGTTGTCCAGAATTGGACTGCTATAAGATAATGATGTATAGAAAATTTGCTATGTCTAGTTTGTCACAATATTTCCAACTACTGTAACTTTTTTCAACCACAATCTACAGCGGCACTGATACATTGTAGGATTGGAAATTATCAAAAATTTCCCGGGAAGTGTCAAACTTCTACTGACTAAAACCGGGTGAGTTTTATTTTTATGTTCCTTTTTTGCCGTTTATGTTCCGCGGCCGCGGTATCTCTTCGAACAACCTGCAACCCCGGCAGAGCTTAACAAGTCGTCGATTTATGATTCTGCTGTCTATGTCTTCGTTGTAAATCTGTCACAGAATAAGTTTGAAGAGAGCTGTGCCAATTTACTTGACATAAAACAAATTCTATCTTGCATGGAATCTTTGATAGATGTAAGTCTATAGTTAGAATTAACCTGGTCTCATCCTCATCTTCATTCTCCTGCAGAAGCTTGCACTGCTTCACCAACTCCACACTAGTGGCCATGGTGTCCCTGGTAAAGGTCAGAGCAGGGGATTGCAAGGTCCCTCGGCACAGCTGATCCCGTTGGTCGATGTAGTACGACTGGAGTTCTACGGAGTCTTCGAAGATCTGGCTGTCGGTGCGTGAGAGGCGGCGGGCTCTGGGGATGGTGGAGTTATTTTTGGGTTAAAGTTTTTGTTTCTAAAACAGGCAGAAACATATGTTCTTCAGATGTAGCATTTGATTGCGGTGATCCCGGGAACGCCATTAAAACAGTTAGTCATTTTCTTTAGACCTAAAAACTGTCAGGCATTTTAAAAACCCCGTTTTTTATTTCTTTAAGAAAGCGTTGTTCAAACAAGAGTTTCAAACTTCAAGTAGACTAAACATTTGACATAGTATCTATTCGTAATAATTATTGTGAAAGCATTATATTTATATAAACTGCCTTTTTCTTCAGAAAAAAAAGTCTAATAGAAACTTACCTTTCAAAAACAGCAAACATATCCTGCTGGAAGTGATCCAGCCTCTTGTACAGGCCCTTGTCGAGCCTCCTCTTGACCAAGTCCAGTGAGATGGCGCGCACCTTCTCGCCGTTGGCTGCTTCGTCGTGCTCGGCTAACTCCGCCATACTGTCTGAGTAGCATCTAAAAATGACTGTTTTATTTAGGTTTACTTTTTTCATTTTTAGGATTCTGTATCTAGGCAAAAATTAAATTAAATTATTTATTGGCATAAACAAGTTCACATATTTGTGAATCACTGGTGCCTGTGGTAGGTAGTGAAACACCTGTATTACAGGTCACCAAACCCCACCATTTATGTATATAGGGAACGCGTGAATGTACTGAGTTTTGACCATTTACTCAAGACTGTGGTCTCTTGGAGCTGTGAAAAGTTCAATCCTCTAACTCTACACAGTCAAAAGTACGGAAGTTGTTGTACGGGTGTTTGTACAGAACCCTCGGTGTGCGAGAGCGACTCGCACTTGACAGGTTGTTTTTAAATATGGTAAAACTATGGTCAGAACTCAATACTATTTGCATTGTGCGCATTTAGAAACACGCAACTTCTATCTATAGTATACCGATCGAAAGACTTTTTTCAGATTGTTTCAGACGGTATTTATACGTTGTATGTTTATAAAATACGTATATCCATTGATTCATTTGAAAACATCCATATGTTTCTAAGAAATGATATAAAGGAGAAAGGAGTAAATGATGCCGTGACGTCTGATAGGGGAGAATTGAAGAAGAAAACCGACCCCAAATAGAAGGGGACAAGGGCAGGAAAATGATGATGATTCTAAGAAAATTAAAAAAAAAACTATATCTTTCGAACCTGTATACTTATTAAGTTTGTTGACTGTACGTAAAATAAAATACAACAGCCGCACGAGTTGAATGCAGAGCTTAGGAATGCGCAAGCATACGATAAAATGAAAGTACAGCGTTACGCTGCATGCGAAAGTGGCGCGGGGCGGTGCTGCCCGTCACCACGGCCCCGATTGCATTCAACTCGGGGAGTTGCAGCTTCTGATAAATATCCAAACTATGACACTGACCTGCCCTCCTCGTCCTGGTGGTTGTAAACGCTGGTGAAGAGATTGAGCAGCAGTTCTTGCACCGCCGCCGGCACATCCGGTACCGCGTCATCGTCCTCCCTGCATTCATAATATTTTCTTACATTAATAGACACACCAATTACCATTGATATACCTACATACAAGAAAACGGAAATTAGTTAGGTTCAGGTACAACAGCGTTTTATACGAAAATGAACCTTTAACTGCATGAAATGGTACTTTGCTTAGCTGAAATCAAAGTTCCTATTCCTTTGTCTTTTGGCTCAACTTACAGCAGAAACCTTAAATGATACTTGATACACTCTCGTAAAAAGTGTTTTTGTATTTAAAAACTAAAGTTGGAGCATTCTTACGTTAGACTCTTCAACTTAGTGCGTTATTGGACAGCTATTTTTTATGACAATTCATTTCTCTACAGATTGATCAAAAGGAGAATGCTCATCGCCTAATGCCTATTTTTGGCCGCATAAGGCGACGAACACTTTAAGCATCCTCCTTTGTTTGTTGAGTAATGATGGTTGTTACAGCATGCTTTCGAGAATACGTTAACACACATAATACGTGAAACTATACAGGTCGGTTCCATCCTGTATACATATTTGTGTAGCACCCTTTACAAAGCAACGTATTATTAACTTCAGGTGACGTAAGCGACATTCATAATCAGGCAAAACATTTCGGATGTATTTTTGAACAAACATTTCACGTGTATGTTTTTCTTGTTCAAAATACATTCCTATGTATTTCATCTGAGCAAATGATCTACACATCTAATGACAACTATTATTAACATCCAATCATTCTTTTTAAATTAAATAAATAACAAACAAAAGTTTTTTGAGCCTAATTTAAATTTTGACCCTACATTTCGCACAAAAACAATAGAGTCGCAACAAAGACAGATTAATAGCCAGCGGTTTCATACAAAAAAGTAAAATTCCTTACAGCAATGCTGTTTGCTAGAAGTTTCGGCGTGAGACAGCGCTGAGCGTATTTCACTTGTCATTGCTAATTTATACCGACTAATGGAGAACTTTCCTTATTTTTCTTGTATAAGTTTAATCTTTTTTTTTCACTTAAATGTGAAACTTCTCCATTGGCGAAATACAAAACACTGGTACAGTCTTTTCCTAATTATTTTACCATTTAATGTTACAAGAATCGACATCACCTTTAATTTTGACAGCGATGATGACAAGACGATCAAGATCAAGAGTAAACAAAATACAGGGTAGAAGCAGTGGCGAAAGAGGTTTGTTTATGAAGGTAAAGCCAAGTTATTACAATAGGTTTTTCAGCCTTTTTTCAGGCTGAAAAAAAAAATTTTTTTTTTTTTGATAACGCCGGTTTTATTTTCCTATTAGGAATTAAATATGCCTAAATTTAAAAAAAAAAAGCACAAACAGTAATGAAAAACAGATATAGTAATTTTATAATACGCGCAGTTTTAAGTAAATGATAAAAGAGCCATCTATTGAGTTGAATGTAACAACTATAGTTCGATTCGATTCCTAATATTTCGCTCGATCTCTACGGTCGCTATGCAAAAAAAATAAAAGCACTTACCGCAAGATGGCGCACAAATAATAAATTGCTTTCTCACCACACATTGTTGAAAACATTTGTAACTACTCACAATGTAAACACCCACTAACTCTTCATTCTTTACCACGGACAGATGACAAACAACAAAGCACACAGAAGGCATATTTTTTCGTGGCACCAGAGAAGTTATTTAAATCATTGTAACCTGATACATTCCAAGCATTATTATCTTTAGAGAAAAATAAACAAGGCCAACAGAAAAATTTGTTTAAATGAGAGCAGCCGACCACCCATTGAATATTGTACACTGATCGATTAAACTGCCTACTATGGGATTTAGTTTTCTGATAAATATCCAAGTCAGGGGTAGGTTTTGGTGAAGTAACGAGATTATATTTTTCTGTAAAACTCAAACTATTTACCTTGCCCAATAACGATTTCACACACTTTAAACCTTCACAAGGAACAATTGCATGCGTTTTCGAATTCATTTTTATTTTTATGAAACTGTAATCACTTTATAACAAAGTTAATTGCACCAAAAAGTAATCACTAAACTTTAAAATTACTAGAAATTGAGAAAATAATATCACAAAAAAAGAAATGCACCAGTAACCGCTCAAAACAAATATGAACTAATTTGAAATTTCTAAACTTTCTATCAAAATTCATCACACACATTCTCCTTCGAACTTACACTGATTTACACGCACACAGTCATAAAAAAGCCCGGCATTTAACTCCATACAAATTTTCAAATGACGTCATAACAATTTTATCAAAACGTAAATATTTTGCTAGGAAAAAGTGAGAAGTTTACAAGCCCCATAAGAAGCCAACGAGTGCGAGCGAGAAAGCATTAGCACAATGGTGTCACTGACCGTAGACACGTGCTGCATATACTTGAACTCTTTTTTTGTATAGTGTTAGAGCGAGGTCGAGTATCGAATTTCGCAGAAAAAATTTGGCAACGTCGCGCGAATGTTCGAGTGACACAGGTGTTCAGTGAGTGAGTAAACCTGGCAACCTCGCATTGCATCACAATGCGTTTGGCGCGGAATTTGATGTTATTTTTATTTTGAACATTGTTTTGTAGGGTTTTTTATATATAGGTATTGAGTTTGATATTAGGGCAAGCCTGGCTTATGGCTTCTATAGGACCTTCGCCCCTGGGTAGAAGAGCTTTTTCATACATTTTTACCACGTAGGTGGTAAATGGTAAATGTATGAACAGTTGATTTGTTTTTAAATTGCTGATAATACATTTATATTTAAACTCTTCCACCCAATATATTTGAAAGGACTGTATCACGAATGAAAGTGACAACCACTTAACGTAATTTACGTGGTAATTTTTTTTTAATTGTATGAAACCGTTTTTGTTTTAATGGCCATAAACTCTCTAATAAAATATTTATACACAGTTGCGTCACTATAGTTTTAACGTGCGATGTCATTCCGAATGTAGCAGACGCACCTGATAGAAGTACGGCCTGATCCTCTGCTCACCTCGCAAGAACGGTGCGTGTAAATATACATACATCATAATATATCCAATAAGCTAAATAGAGTTATTTGTCTAATACAGGGGATTACATTTTGATCTAAGCGTCGAAGAAACGATAGGATTAAGAAATAAGAAGAATTTAGAATTAAGAAGAGATTTCGTTAAAAAAAAATATGCTCCATTAAATATTGGAGGGCATGAGAACTACGGTACAGATTGTAGTTTTTTTTTTTGAGAAATACCGAACTTATTGTAGTTTTTTTTTCGTTAATCCTCTGTTTCTTGAAAGTAAGACTTTCAAGAAATAGGATTGCGATAATGACAATGAAACCATTTATCTTAAATTGGTATAACACCACAAGAAAGATGTAATCTAAAGCTTCTAAGTAGTTTAGGGGTTAAGTAAGGGTTTTTGATTTTTTGCTCCATAATTATCTCATAAATATTTATGATGCAATCACAAAGGTACATTCACCAGTAATAAAATGCGCTTCGGCAAGTCTCGTCCATCTTCGGGTAACTGTATGTTTAGGTGCCCCTGTATCGATTCTCACGACCGAAGCGCACAACGTTTCTAGTCTAACTATATAGTATGGCTGCGTAGTACAAAGATGGTTATTTTTACTAAGTTAATTACCTTAAAAATATGACAAAACCTCACCTCAAAAGCTGCTTAGTCTGCAAGCAAACCCGATGCAGGATCAAAGCATCCTTATAAATCTGTGAATCAGGCTCGTTGTACTTGCAAGCGTTATCAAACATCAGTATGAAGTCAGAAGCAAGCTCGTTAACAGAACTATACACGTTGTTCTTCAGTTTGTGGGCGATTTTCTCCATGTCTATGGGATTTTTGATTAGCTCATAGTAGTCTGGGTACTCAATCTTGCTTGGTAGTTTCATGAAGATTAGGGCGAGTTGACGGTTTGCTGTGGAAGGTATTTGATTGAATTGAAAGGTTCTGAAGTACTCTTACTAGTCCTCTACTATATATTATATTTTTATTTTCAAACTCAGGGTAGATTTAAAAATTATATTAAAATAGAATCTGAGAATTGTGTGATGAATTCTTGGTAATAATTTGCGCGTCGATGTCTCTTATGCTGTGGGTAATTTGCTACTACACACTTTCAGGCAGACTGTCGATGAGTAATTAAATAAGTGAAGTCGAAATCAAAAATATTATTTTAAATAATGAAAGCAAGCAATCCCAGCAAGCTTTATTGCTTTAAAATAATTGATTTTTGCCCATGTTTTTTTTTGGTATTACTTGGTTTTTCGCATCGATAATACACCTCATCTACGCACAACACTAGTACTGCTTCCTACGAGTCGTACGCAGTACCGGATTAACTACGTAGCAAGGGTAGCCATTATTCGGGCCCCGCGCAAAAAGGGGCACCCCGCGTGGCTACTTACATTTTGACGTCATTTTTTTGAGAGAGTCTTATTAACCGACCATCTTCGCTACAATGGATAGATCAAAACATCAAAATCATCAATAACTAGCATCAAAAGCTACACAACAATAACAATATATTTAACAAAATTTTAAAGATAGCTCCGGGCACACTGCAAAATATTATTTGGGATGTATCTTTAGATCAAGGACCCCTCGATTGAATTTGCTAGGGCCCCTTCGCTTGCTTAATCCGACACTGGTCTTGCGAAAGGGCGAGCGAGAAGTCCGATTAAAAAGTTTATCGACTTGAACTTTGCCGTTTGACCGAAGGTATATGAACACCTTATCTACAATACCAACCTTTAGGATCCCTGTAATCCCTGATAGCATCATACAAAGTCCTTAACTTCTGTTCAAAGGGCGACAACTGTCTCGTCTTCGGCGCCGCTTTAAACGTTTTCAAAGGAGTTTTCCTCTCGAAGCTACTGCTGTTATTAACCTCTTTGAGCTTCTCGTTCATGACTCGTTCCAGAAGATTCGCGTCTTCATATATCATGGATCCTTCTTCGTTGAATTGGCGGCAGTTTGAGAACATTAAACGGAAATCGGAGACCATTTCGTCAATTGAGTTGTAGCGGTCATTCTGGAATAAAAATTGACGTTGTAAAAAAGAACACGTGGTTTTTGACCAAATGTTAATATTTTGCTGCTGGGAAAGCCCATAAAACTTCAAATAACAGTTTTTTTTTTCTAACTTAAACCTTTCTAGGAACTGACATTCTGAGAATTAAAAGATTATGTCATAAAAGTTTCATGGTCGTATGAGGTCATAATATCACGCCTGTGCGTAAAGGGATGATACAGAGATGTACTTAATACATATTTCGCTAATTATAAGTAAGTTCCATGTGATAGGAGGTGACCCTATTGCGATCAGGCGAGCACAAATACAGACTCCGTGGCCGCTACTAAGAAATTCCAAAAAAAAAGCTCAAACACTTTCTCCGACCCGGGATTCGAACCCAGGACCTCATGCTCAGCAGTTGCGATTGTGACCACTAACCACTAGACTAACTCAACGAAGCAGTCAATCTAATCTACAATGTTTAAAATTTGTAAGCAGTCAATATAATCTACAATGTTCAAAATTTGTAAGCAGTCAATCTAATCTACAATGTTTAAAATTTGTAAGCAGTCAATATAATCTACAATGTTCAAAATTTGTAAGCAGTCAATCTAATCTACAATGTTTAAAATTTGTAAGCAGTCAATATAATCTACAATGTTCAAAATTTGTAAGCAGTCAATCTAATCTACAATGTTTAAAATTTGTAAGCAGTCAATATAATCTACAATGTTTAAAATTTCTAAGCAGTCAATCTAATCTACAATGTTTAAAATTTGCCAATATAGAAATAACGTGGAGCGACGCCCCAACCCGAGGCTCGTACCCCACAGGGGGTGCCCTTAGCGTGTAGTCGCTTAGTTTGTTAGTTTTTTGCCCTGGCTGAGGGCCTTAATCTCAAGGTATCCACAATAATAGCCTGGTTAAGCAAACGACAACCTCCTAGGTTAAAAATATAGAAATAACGTGCGACGGATGGGTTGTCTAAAATATTTTTCAGTAATGACAAATTTAACAACATACCTTAATATGAGCCTCAATAGTGATCATATCAATAGGCTTATCAATTACATTATAATACTCCGGATAGAGTTTCTTGCTCGGCTTCTCCATGAACAACAACATGGGTTGTCTTCCATCAGAACAAGTGAACTCTACCATTTGTTTGGAGATGTAATGCAGCTTCTTCTTCAATGGGAGGTTGGTTTTGTTCGGAGTGCTTACGGGAGAGGGAGCTATTGCTTGTACAGGGTTAAGTCGTGGTCGACCTGTAAAGAAATTACGTTGAGTACCGATTTAATTTGACGACACGGTTGGCGCAGTGGCTGAGCGATCGACTGGTGCGCTGCGTGTCGCGGGTTCGATTCCCGCACGGAACAAATATTTGTATGGCCTACAGATAATTGTTCCAGGTCTGGCTGTTTGTGTATGTGAATATTAATGTTTGTGAACGCACCCACGATACAGGAGAAATTCCTAGTGTGGGGCAACGTTTAAAAAAAAAGGAGATGGTTCTCAATTCATCGGAATGTTTACCGATACTCAAAGACGCCTGGACCGATTTGCAAAATTCTTTTTATGTTTGATATACTGGTATTTGGTATACTGTCCAGGTGGTCCAATATCAATTTTGTTTATATTGCTTAGGTAGTTTATGAGTTATCGTCTATAATATATATTTTTTTCTTCTATGTCTATATGGATGATTTGCTAATCTTTTACTAACAATGGAAAATGAATACTAGATAAAAAAAAATATTTGATATATCATTATACCATAGCCAAAGATGCTAAAATAAAAAAAAAACTTTTTTGTAAAAAATAAAACCGACTTCAAAAAAAACTCAAAGTGGAAAATAACTTTACTTCCGGAAGTCGGTGGCAAAAAAGTCAACAAACGTAAAAATAAAGTTATTTTAAACATTTGTTTTTGTAAATCGGTTTTATTTTTTTTTGATTTTACCAGTTCTGGATAATACATAATATCACGCATGTAATAATAAAGGATTTGGCAGAGGTGTACCTTATAATCTACCTACATTTCTCCAGTTACGTTTTAAGCCCGGGTCCACCCTTTAGAGCAGAACTTTTTATGTCATAATTTTATTTTGCATAACAACGGATAGCATAAACTTCATTTCGCAGAAAATTGTTTGGCAGACACTCATTTAACATACATTCAAAACTCATAATTTTGTAAGTCAGAATCATCTCTAGACATAAATTTCATATCCATAATATTTAAAAAGTAGAAACATCATATTGCAGAAAGTTCACAGTCAGAATCGTCTTTTAGCATATATTTCATATCGATAATTAATCATTGCAGAATTGTCATATCGCAGAAAGTTTATAGTTCGAATCATCTTTGTCATTATTTGTTGTCATTTATTTTAATTATTTATTTCTTTAAAATAATGTGATTTATTTAAATTATTATTTAATTTAATTTGAAATAATGTCATTTAATTCAATAAGTAATTATCCTAATCTAAATAGTTCAGTTCCGGGTAACTACTAACTACTAAAAACAATCCTTTTTTTCTATTAATGCAAGTCGTTTCTCTAGTAGAAAATTTGTTGTTTCTAATGCAAGTCGTTTCTGAACAGAGAATATTATGCTAAGTGTGTTATGCCAACTAAATTTCGGAGCATCAAGATTCTGCCAGATAGAGGAAACCCTTTACACCCATGTAATAAAGAGCAGTTATTGCGCACTGTCAATGGGGCACAAATAAAGACTCCGTGGCTGCTAAAAAAACATTCCTGATTAAAATACTAAATAATACTTGGCCCGAGATTTGCCCGGCGGATGGGAAATCATCAAATACCTTCTACCGTTCTGAGCGGAGAGGGGGGAGTGTCAGACTTTTACTGACTAAAACCCACCTATATTCCTTTTTTTGCCCTTTATGTTCGGCAGGCGCTGGCCCTGGCAGACCCCTCTGCTTTGCTCACATCTCTTTGAGGCATTATACTTAGTCTGACCTGAGGATCGAACCCAGGACATCATGCTGAGCGTTAACTACAAGTAATAGTACTTATTATGTTTGGTAACTTTATTCACATTAGAATAAGGTTTATATTCTTATGAATCACAGACACAATAAAGAGTAAGTCTATGATATTTTTCTTGATATTACCTCTTGGTCTGGGCGTTTGGACTTGCGCCTGGTTCTTGACGGACGAGAGGCTTTCGTCATCACTGGAAGAACTCTGAACGATGTCCAGCAACTCTTGGACGCGTTGCTGCATTATTCTGTTAACAAAAATATGTAAACAGAGTGCAAAAGAAAACGTAATACTCCTAGCTGATGATTAAGACAATGAAAGTGGGCAACTTTCCATAAGGAGCTTTAATGTTTGTTTGTTTGTAACCTCTTCACGCTTAAATGGCTAAGCCGATTTTGATGAATTTTGGTACAGAGATAGTTGGAACCCTGGAGACGGACATAGGCTATTATTCTTTAAAATAAAAAGGAGAAATGAGGGAGAAAGAGGGAAGAAAAGGGAAAACTTAGCTTTGCTATTACAATAAATCAGGCGCAAGAGCAAAACTACAGGTAGCAGTTGCCTGCAAATGAGCAAAGGGGAACCGTGTTACCCCGAATTTAACGCGAGCGAAACCGCGGGCAAAAGCTAGTTTTTATCTAAACTGGACTTCTGAAACAGTACGCAATTAGTATGAACAGCAAAATTCTTCGTTGGAAAAGGTTGAGTGTCTGAGTTACCATTTACGAGGAATAGCTCGTATTCTGGTATAGGCTTTACAGTAGCACGCGATCGCGGCTTCGCCCAAGTGGGCACCTTCTCTGAGGTCTTCGCACTCACGACCTTTGACTTGAAACAGTACAGATTGGTACTATAAGTCTTTAAACTGACATGGTTACTAACATTATTACCGAGATGATGGGTGTCAACCATCTAGAGCCTGGAATCCAGTGGTTCAATTGTGTAAAAACCCAAAAAGTAGTGAAGAAAGATCGCGACTTGATACAGTAAGTTTTGTGTGTCGAGAGTAAAATCCGGTTGAGTGTCGAGAACAAAATCGAGTTGCGAGTGACGGTTTTAGTGGTACCGAACGCAAAAAACGAATAAGAAAGAGGGTAGATCGTTTTGTCTGCTCATAAACATCCACCCGCAATAACTTCAGTTCATCCGTGATCATGGCGTTTGCAATATCGCCGAAATATCGGAAACTCGAAACAAATAACAAACATGGTAGATATCCCGTTTCAAGTTTTAATAATAAGATTGATACTAAAATTATATTTTTTATTCGGAAAAAAACTTACTTCCAAAAATAATGTGAAAAATAGCCGCGATATAAAATAAACTATCACGAATGATTTTAACATTAATTCGTAAAAATTACAAAGACTAAACATTATCGCAAACTTTCCAAGAATTTTAAAAACAATGGCTTATCGTCCTATTGTTTTAAAATCAAGGCCTGGATTACCAACTTCACACAATGTGACATACCGAGAACTGCCTAATCGCTGTTAATGAGCTTAATGGCCTACCTATTGTTTATTTTGGTCGTAATATAGTTTTAGGACCTGCACTTCATTAGGGTAATATTTGTTCTCAGAAATGTTTTAACGAGAAGAACAATAGACTCCCTACCTCACCCTAAGCGTTCGTACCCGTAACTCATAAAAAGGGCATACACTTAAAATTTAAAACAGTTTGTGTTTATACGCCGGAGGGAGAATGTGCCTTATGTATTTGTTACTGACACTACTAAAATGTTCGGATCATGAACTGACCAGTCCGGTTCTGATCGCACGTTTATCAAGCACAAATTATCGTGTAGCAGTGTTTGAATTTAAACGTATAAGAAAGTCAGGTGTACAACAGTAAATGTTCGTAACATCATACAAGTGAGAATAATTTGGATGTTTATAACCAAAGACAACGAGAGCTTCGTCTTTGTTTTGGATAAAATGCAAGAGACAGTCCAAAAAATAGTGCCAACAGTATTTTAAACGTATGAGAAAGTCAAGTGTACTACAGTCTAATAATATTGTACGACGCTGCATTAAGTGACACATGGACAGCAACTGTTTGAGACAACTAGAAACCGAAGAAACCAGTTTATTTGCAAGAAAGTCAAGTGTACTACAGTCCAATAATATTGTACGACGCTACATAAAGTGACACATGGACAGCAGCTATTTGACACAATGAGAAACCGAAGAAACCTGTTTATTTGCAAGAAAGTCAAGTGTACTACAGTCCAATAATATTGTACGTCGCTACATTAAGCGACACATGGACAGCAACTGTTTGAGACAACTAGAAACCGAAGAAACCTGTTTATTTGCAAGAAAGTCAAGTGTATTACAGTCCAATAACATTGTACGTCGCTACATTTAAGCGACACATGGCCAGCAGCTGTTTCAGACAACTAGAAGCAGAAGACACCAGTTTATTTGCAAGAAAGTCAAGTTTACTACAGTCCAATAATATTGTACGTCGCTACATTTAAGCGACACATGGACAGCAACTGTTTGAGACAACTGGAAACCGAAGAAACCTGTTTATTTGCAAGAAAGTCAAGTGTACTACAGTCCAATAATATTGTACGTCGCTACATTAAGCGACACATGGACAGCAACTGTTTGAGACAACTAGAAACCGAAGAAACCTGTTTATTTGCAAGAAAGTCAAGTGTACTACAGTCCAATAATATTGTACGACGCTACATAAAGTGACACATGGACAGCAGCTATTTGACACAATGAGAAACCGAAGAAACCTGTTTATTTGCAAGAAAGTCAAGTGTACTCCAGTCCAATAATATTCTACGTCGCTACATTAAGCGACACATGGACAGCAACTGTTTGAAACAACTAGAAACCGAAGAAAACTGTTTATTTGCAAGAAAGTCAAGTGTACTACAGTCCAATAACATTGTACGTCGCTACATTAAGCGACACATGGACAGCAACTGTTTGAGACAACTAGAAACCGAAGAAACCTGTTTATTTGCAAGAAAGTCAAGTGTACTACAGTCCAATAATATTGTACGTCGCTACATTAAGCGACACATGGACAGCAACTGTTTGAGATAACTAGAAACCGAAGAAACCTGTTTATTTGCAAGAAAGTCAAGTGTACTACAGTCCAATAATATTGTACGTCGCTACATTAAGCGACACATGGACAGCAACTGTTTGAGACAACTAGAAACCGAAGAAACCTGTTTATTTGCAAGAAAGTCAAGTGTACTACAGTCCAATAACATTGTACGTCGCTACATTTAAGCGACACATGGCCAGCAGCTGTTTCAGACAACTAGAAGCAGAAGACACCAGTTTATTTGCAAGAAAGTCAAGTTTACTACAGTCCAATAATATTGTACGTCGCTACATTTAAGCGACACATGGACAGCAACTGTTTGAGACAACTGGAAACCGAAGAAACCTGTTTATTTGCAAGAAAGTCAAGTGTACTACAGTCCAATAATATTGTACGTCGCTACATTAAGCGACACATGGACAGCAACTGTTTGAGACAACTAGAAACCGAAGAAACCTGTTTATTTGCAAGAAAGTCAAGTGTACTACAGTCCAATAATATTGTACGACGCTACATAAAGTGACACATGGACAGCAGCTATTTGACACAATGAGAAACCGAAGAAACCTGTTTATTTGCAAGAAAGTCAAGTGTACTCCAGTCCAATAATATTCTACGTCGCTACATTAAGCGACACATGGACAGCAACTGTTTGAAACAACTAGAAACCGAAGAAAACTGTTTATTTGCAAGAAAGTCAAGTGTACTACAGTCCAATAACATTGTACGTCGCTACATTAAGCGACACATGGACAGCAACTGTTTGAGACAACTAGAAACCGAAGAAACCTGTTTATTTGCAAGAAAGTCAAGTGTACTACAGTCCAATAATATTGTACGTCGCTACATTAAGCGACACATGGACAGCAACTGTTTGAGATAACTAGAAACCGAAGAAACCTGTTTATTTGCAAGAAAGTCAAGTGTACTACAGTCCAATAATATTGTACGTCGCTACATTAAGCGACACATGGACAGCAACTGTTTAAGACAACTAGAAACCAAAGAAACCTGTTTATTTGCAAGAAAGTCAAGTGTACTACAGTCCAATAATATTATACGTCACTACATTTAAGCGACACATGGACAGCAGCTGTTTCAAACAACTAGAAGCAGAAGACACCAGTTTATTTGCAAGAAAGTCAAGTTTACTACAGTCCAATAATATTGTACGTCGCTACATTTAAGCGACACATGGACAGCAACTGTTTGAGACAACTGGAAACCGAAGAAACCAGTTTATTTGCAAGAAAGTCAAGTGTACTACAGTCCAATAATATTGTACGTCGCTACATTAAGCGACACATGGACAGCAACTGTTTGAGACAACTAGAAACCGAAGAAACCTGTTTATTTGCAAGAAAGTCAAGTGTACTACAGTCCAATAATATTGTACGTCGCTACATTAAGCGACACTATAGAATTAAACTATACCTAATAGTATCAAAAACTATGGACAGCAACTGTTTGAGACAACTAGAAACCGAAGAAACCTGTTTATTTGCAAGAAAGTCAAGTGTACTACAGTCCAATAATATTGTACGTCGCTACATTTAAGCGACACATGGACAGCAGCTGTTTCAGACAACTAGAAGCAGAAGACACCAGTTTATTTGCAAGAAAGTCAAGTTTACTACAGTCCAATAATATTGTACGTCGCTACATTTAAGCGACACATGGACAGCAACTGTTTGAGACAACTGGAAACCGAAGAAACCTGTTTATTTGCAAGAAAGTCAAGTGTACTACAGTCCAATAATGTTGTACGTCGCTTCATTAAGCGACACATGGACAGCAACTGTTTGAGATAACTAGAAACCGAAGAAACCTGTTTATTTGCCAGTAAGTCTAGTGAACTACAGTCTAAATTTTATGACGCTAGTTACATAGACTTAACCCAGCTATTAGACAAAACATTTGATATTAAATAAAAATTTCCTTGAGAACAAACTTCCAAGCGAACACACACTTGTTGATCCTTTTTTCAAGCCTTCCCAACTTCTTAACAACCTAACTTGCTACGTGCACTTTTTCTCGACGTTTTATAAGTGCCCCGTGTAGACCTAGGTGAATTTTTTATTTATTGATTTACATACAATGATAGCTGTAGCTGACCGATGTTTCCGGTGTTTGTTCCATTATTTTGTACTTCCAATAATGCATATTTTTTATATAATAACATATAAAATAAAAGTTTTGTGTGAGAATCTGGTGCAAATTAATTTATATCTAACCCCATGTGAAATAAATTGAAAACAATTCAAAATTTTGAATCTATCACTATACACACTTTTGAGATCTAAGCCAAATGTATAAAACATTAGAGGAACGAAGGAGCTCATGATTAGACAGGAGATGTGATGATCTGAAAGTTTGTAAGACTAAATGCAGTTGTTGTCTGTGAATCGAGCAGTAAAGCAACCTTCCTGTGGAGGAATTGAAATTAAGACCTCCAGCCAGGGCAAAAAATTTACAAACTAAGCAACTACACGCTAAGGGCACCCCCTGTGGGGTACGAGCCTCGGCCTAAGCCGAGGCTCGAAGACAGCGAGGACAGCGAAGTGACAGGCTGGATCTGATTGACATAATTTAGGGACTAGTTTGGATTTACTTGCTCAGCATCGCGGGGCTGGATTAAGCAAGGGACAGGTGGGGCAAATACCGGGATGTCGAAACGTGCCTCTTCGGCGGGGACGGACTGTTGTCTGTGATTGGCTGTGTGATTTTAATCTTTAAACACTTACCTCTGCAACTTAACAGCGTCCTTATACAACCGAGAAGAAGGTGCATTATACTGTTTCGCGTTCTCAAACACAATGTTCATATCTCCTGCTACTTCAGACAATGTCCCGTAACTGCCCCGGATAATCTTATTCTTGATCTGAGTCAGGGACACTGGGTTCTTTATTTCTTTGTAGTAATCAGGATAGGCTCTGCGAGATGGAAGCTTCCAGAAAGATTCTGCTACACGGCCTGTAAATAAAACTCGATATTTGAGCAGTGTTTTTTAGATAAAGTTTGGAAATGCGTCTTTGCCCAGTAGCTGTGAGCATCAACACTTTTTTCTCGACCCGGGATCTCGGACCTCATCAGTCACTCTCACGACCAAGTCTGACAACTATTGCTTGTTAGGGCAGATAAGCGCATATTGAACTTACTATAGTTTGTAGATGCATCTCGACTAACAAGCTTGTATCTAAGTAAATATGGATAAGATGCAACTAGCATAGTTTATTGTTTTTTTCTTTTACTAACCTTCTATAGATGCTGCTTATCCCAAATAAAAGTTATTTTTTAAATTTAAAACTGGCAAAAATAATGATGTGGTGGTAAGATCTAGATATTTTAATTACCATTTGGTCCAAAATAGTTCCTAATTGTTTCCAGTAGTTTCCATTGTGGTGAACCTTCGTTTTCATGCTTCTCTTCGTCACTCTCGCCAGCACTGTCTTCTGAATGCTGTAAATTGAACAATTATAAGCATAAAGGTTATTCAGACTTAGTTACTTCATTTTTGGTGGACCTCACCGAGCATTTTTGAATCTGCGGTTTTTTGATTGGTCGTCACTGTATTCAGCAAGGCTGGCTAAACGACGGCACCGGTGCCAAAGGTGGCACGCCACCTTTGGCACGTTTAGTTCAAAATTCTTTGTTATTTTGAACTAAATAGCAAACCGTTTTGATGATTTCAAGTGAGCCTCATTTTTTTTTTGTAGCAAATAATTAGATTAGAGTCGATAATATTTCGTTTTTTCCCAATAAGCAATAAAATCAAAATTATTGACCGCACGTCTATGGAGTCGTTAAAATTTCTGTAGAAAAAACGACACGATAATCCAAAAAGGTTTGCCACCTCTGGTATAGGATATTGCTAACCATCAAAACTCGTGAACGTGAACTTCATGGACTCTATGAAAGTGTTTTTTAGATCCTTTTATCAATGGCAGCATTGCAGCTTGTAGCCATCTTCATATACAATGAAACCAGTCGTGTCAGTATCATCAAACAGAACGGCTGGGCGGTTTGCGGTAATAGTAGCCTTTGGAATTTCCGCTTTGGAAAAATTCATGCCAAAAAGACTTGGTAGTAAAAACTTTCTATACAATACCTTAACATCAGGCTCAGTATCCGATCCAGGCGGCTCCATAATCGCCAAAGCCTTGCTATTAGGCACCGGACCAACCCGCGAAGTCCTCTTACTTCGTATACGTTCGGAAGTCTTCGCCGGCCCGCTTCGGCCGTGCTGGTCGATCTCTTGCTTGCGCATTTGTATGACCTGTTGTATGAACTTTAACATCAATGGTCGTCTACGCCAATTGCTGGTTACGTTTGATGCGACAGCAGTGTGTTGTGAGGTGTGTAACTTGATGTGCAAACTGGTGTGTAAAGGACTTAATAATGGTGAAGCTATTTTGTGCAGTTTATAGGGTGTAAAAGTATCCTTACAGAAGGCGCGTGTTCTGACAAAAAAAATGATATTATTTTTGTATAACATTTTTATCCCTATCTATCTTTATAGTAACGGGTATATTGTGGATCAAAGTTTCACTTTTACACGTGTTTTTTTTAATCCATGTTTTAACAAAATCAAAAGTCATGTATTCAAATTGGGCTGATAATTAGCATTTTTTGAACGTCAACATTACAAGAGGCAGTCCCCGAAAACTAACTTTACATTAAATACCTCTCCTAACCCCGTACTATGCAATGCATCCATCGGCACAGTGTTTTATTTGCATATCTTTGAGACCCCAAAAAAAAGTCATTTCCCAGAAATAGTTTATTCATAGAGTTACAAAATTTGATGTACAGAATGTATAGTCGACGGTTTCCTGAAGGGTTAGTTTACACCCTTTTTAAAACAAGTTGTGTCAAAATTCAATGTTAAGCGCCACCTAGGTGTGGACAAATTCGATCTGTTTCAAATATAAAAAATAAATAAAAAAGTATGCCAACTGTCGGAACACGCACAGTGAAGGATTCTGTAGTCGGGTAGAGTAATTAAGTATCTTCTATGAATGTTATATCTACCCAAAAAACTTGCTTTTCTGTTGACAAACATGTTCTCACCCGGAATAATTATGTTTTTTAACTGCAAATGCGCCATATTGAGACAGTAACCTTGTAATTTTAAAGATGTTATAGTTTTTAAATTAATAAATAAATTTATTTGTTTCCCAAATAATAAGATTGACGACTATTGTGCAAGAATGAGTTTGTAACTAATAAATAATAGCACACCAACCTTCTTTAACGCTTTAGCATCTTTATAAATCTGGCTGCCAGGTTCATTAAAATGGCAAGCATTTCTGACCATCAACAGCAAATCCTTTTCCAATTCAGTCAGGCTGCTATACTCTTCACACTGGATTTTTTGTGCTATAGTCTTCAGGTCTATGGGACAGTCGATCACGCTGTAATACTCTGGGTAGCGCCGCTTTGATGGCAAGAATTGGAAGAACGAGTAAAGAGGTCGCCCATCACTGTTGGCTGTCATTACCTAAGGAGAAAAGGCAATATTTTGTATTAGAACTAGCTGTTAACCGCGGTGTAACACGGTGTCATCCCACGGCAACACGGAATTTTTATTTTATAAAAGGTACCCTTTTATTTTGTGGATGGGAAATCATCATAAAACTTGCCCCACTCTGGGCGGAGCGGAGACTAAAACCCAACCATTTTCCATCTTTTGCCCTTTATGTTCCTGGGCCGCGATATCTCTTTCAAACAACCCGCAAACCCCAATAATAAAAAAAAACAGTAGTAGAAGGTATTTAGATGCAATATTTTATCCAAATCCATTTTGTCATTTGAACCTAAAAGAGCACATACAAACTTTCGCCTTTATAATATTAGTATGATTGCTATAAAGGAATTCTACTTACTACTGTTGAGTTTTCAATTGTCTGAACATAAATATTTCGTAATAAAAAATAGTAAGTGATAGTATTCTATTCTATCTGTGTTGTAGAGGTCAGATAAGCAGTCAATCCATGTAAAATATAGTATTCAGCTGCTTCCAGTTAGATTGGTAGCCAACCGATAGACAGTAATGATTTAGAATGAAACTTACAGCACTAAATAACTCTTCAAAAACATTATCTTCTTCATTGTTGGTGGATGTCTCTGACAGGTCCTCCGCTACATCCGATCTTCGACTAGACGAGCCAGTGCGAGACAGTTTCGGCATCTTGATGTCTTCACCTTGCAGAAAATACATTATATTACTGGTAAAAAAACACATTCCCATCAAGTTACAGATGGGGCAGAAACATCACACATTGGAGTTGTCACGGTGTCCCAAGTAAATCCGAGACTCGCTAGCATGAATAGACTGTACTACCCTTTCTAATAGCAATAAATATTACTTGAAGATTTCGTCAGCATGGGGAAACCATTGGACCCACAAAGAATGTGTGATTTTTTTTTTACTTTTCTCCACTCTCGGATTTTGTCCTGTGTGTTGTGTCGAGGATCGAAATCGCTACATGCAGTGCAGCAGGCGATCGCTCAACCACTGCACCAAATGTGCAGTTGTTGTTAATTCTCTTTGTCAAGAAATAACAATAGTTATCCTGAAAACTGGTTTTTGGTCACAGCGGATAATCTCAACAGTACTATGCCATTGGCGCGGGAGATATTATAGTGTAAATGTAAAGACCCAAATGTGTGCACAGACATAAGTGTTTGCTTAATTTTGTGTTTGTTTAATTAAGGAAATTTTAATTCTCACCATTTTCCAGAGCATTTTTCGTCTGCATATAGAGCTTCCAAAGATCAACAGCATCTCTGTACTCCATCGACTCAGGTTTGTAGAACGCTTTAGCATTATTCACAAGGAGTTCTATGTCCGCAGACAACTCCTCTATGTCCTCATATGTGTCTGTTTTTAGTTTCTGCTGAACCTGAGGAGTGGCTTTTTGTATTAGAAATTTCAGAAAGAAGTATGGAGTCCGTCAGCCCATGGAGTCTGGGTCCACATACAATTTTAAGCATTTAAATACCAATATTTCAATTGGTTTATAATGGTAAAGTCATTGCAATGTGCCAAATTATTGACAAAGCTTAAAACTTATGGGGTGTACTATTACAAATAAATGTAAATAAATAAATATCTTGGGACAACTCACACACGGCTATCTGATCCCAAGCTAAGCAGAGCTTGTGTTATGGTAACCAGACAACTGATATACATACTTTATAATATATAATTTATAAATACATACATATTATAGATAAATCACACCCAGACACAGAACAAACAATCATGCTCAACACACAAAGTTTGTCCTGGGAGGGAATCGAACCCACGACCTCCGGCTCAGCAGTCAGGGCCACTAACCACTAGACCAACAGTCCCGTCTAAATTATAGTTATTTTTATTGTCTTTTAAACCAACCAAAAAGATTGTAGAAAAAATTGTGAAAACGATAGCTGTTTAAAAAACATTCAGGTTTCATATTCCTTGATCAGTTTAGGCAAGTTCCCGACATAGACAGTCCCTTTGTATTGGCAAAGGAATTTTACTTACTCTCAGCAAATCAATGGGTTGTGATACAACTTCATAGTACTGTGGCTCCTGACGCCTTTTCGGAGCCCTAATGAAAGAGTCACACAGTAAAGTGCCATCTTCTTTCTTGTATGACCTTATAGTGTCGTAGAGTTGCTGGCAAATTTCACCCTGAAAAGGCAAATAATCACATTTGATATTTTGGTAATTGTAAGAAATATAATAACACAAATAATAACCAAAAAAGTCTAACAACTAGTTAAATTAAATCTTTAGTTTGCTTATTTGGACTTGGTTTTGCTAAAATGTTAGCTAAAAACAAACTCATATTCATTAAAATTGTATATCTCAAAATAATTTTTAAAAAGTTTTTGAATTTGGCAAATAAAAATATTCAGTGAAATCAGTGCCATTATATCCTAATCTAGTTAATAGTCAAAGTTTAAATTAACCACATTTTACTATCCAAAAAAAAAATCAATTTGTTTAGAAAACAGGATCAATTTTAAGGATTTGTTACATTTTGACCAAACAATCCTCTAACCATCCAAAACAGTTGTTGACATTTACAGAAGCTGCTACAGCAAGTTTAAATATATTTGTCCAGAAACATGCTGGAAATCAATTATTACCAAAACAAGCAACAATTATTAGCACAATTATTAGCACAGTGCATATAGACTGAACATGAAAAAATAACGCGGTTATACATGCAACGCAGTATATAGCTATATATGTATATGCCGGCAACGGCATTGCGCGACTTCTGAATGAAAAAATATCTTACTGGGTCCAACTTCTTCCTTTTCCGAGTAGAAGGCGGAGGCCCAGGGTTGCTCAGCTCGATGCCATCATCACTGTCATCTAGATCAGCCCCACGCGAAGCGCCGGAAGATGCACGGCGTCGCTTGCTCATCTTCAATAAAATGGCTCTCAGAACGATGTCCAATGTTAAATTAGGCCTGTACTGTTACATTCTTCAGAAATAAGTGTTGTAGTGTCGAATTCGTTTTAGGTACCTACTGAAGTAGCAGTAAAATATTTAGTTATGTACTGGATTCATTAATTATTTAATTTCTTTCTCAATGCTCAATACGAACAACACAACACAATTCACTTCCGAAAACACAAGCGCGAAAGCAAAGCAAGCGAGCTAGTACATACAACTGTCAAGTATGATGAAAGAAAGAAACAACAGCATACAAAATGGAACGACAGTGAAAGAGCAAACATTTTTTAAACGTTAAAATAGTACGTTGTGAATGGGTAGCTGGAATGCTTTTACAGGGTCATTGACAGCGACGAAACTGTCACAGAAAAAAGCTTTGCGTTATGCTTTACGCAGAATAATTACTATGGCAAAATTGTGGTATCTCTTGTCCACAAAAGCCATTAATGAAGAGTTGAAGTTGAATAATTACTATGAATTGATTTGAATTCAACAAGATTTATATTTCAGCAGAAAAAAAATCTTGTCTAATCTATTCAAGGTTCTGCAAGATAAACACGATACTGCAATAAAATTGGCAAAAAGCCTCGCTTTATGGCTATAGGTTCAACTCATGTCCAACTGAAATTATTGTAGCAGCAACATTTTATGAAAAACTACTCTTGCTACTGCTAGTCATGAGTGATAAATATAATATGAATGAGCGTTTAAAATATTGTTAGTGTTACTGTTTAGTGCTACGAAACCTTTTTAGCATGAGTCCGACTCGCACTTAGCCAGTTTGAACTACTTTATGGTTTTATTTAGAATAATGAAAGTTTTTGATAAATTCAATATAATTACTTCAAACTATATTTTCCTACCCTCAAACGTGCATAGAAAACGTGCCACTTGGGTACCAGTACCACCACACTCAAGTCACCAAAAGTCTAAACTTTAACGGTTACGTACGAATACCTAGTCGTCAAAAAGTTTGGAAATTCTCATTGTTGAGAATTAATTATGATGGATAAATATCGTAAAAACTTTATACTAAGTGATAGTGCAATATACTATTGCTTGCTATGTGATGAATTATTGGGAGGAACTATTCCAAATGTTGAAAAACATATTCGTTGGGACAACCATAGAAAGAGCTTGAAAAATCAAGCCTATTTCCCAAAATTCAGAAAAGAGTTCATTTACAAGGTATTTGCTCTGTTTGCTTGAGTTTGTGTTTAGCAATAGGTAGGCAGTCTTCACTGCTGCTGCAATTTCTGTAATTGTAGCCTAAACTGTAACATGCTTAGAAGTAATAAGTTTATATTTTTTATTTCAGGTCGAGAACCACTTTTATTGCGAATTATGCAGCTTTGTAGTTTCTGATATTGATGCTATTACCAATCACATTAATAGTGATGGACATAAAACAATGAAAAACAATCCGATTATTGAAGCAAAGAATATAGGCCAATACGATTCTGGCTGTATCATTATAAATAAAATAAAACTGGATATAACTCAATGGAATTCAATTGTAGATAAAAAATGTTTGGTTTGCAACATGGAAGTGAAAAATAATAAGTTTCACATGGGATTAAAAGAACATATTCTTAACATGATCGCATCTGAAATTAAATGCGAGAATGAGTGTTACTACAGAAAGGTAGGTATTATGGAATACTTTCAAATCCTTTGCACCACCAGCTGACAGGACTATGGGCACAATTATTTCCGAATCCACACCCCCATGTCGACAATCCGACAACCTCTGGTTATGATACTTGATTTGCTTAACTCTCTTGGCTTTCACAAGGTTTATCACATTTATTATTGTTAACTAAATAAGGGCTATCCAATAGTCAATAGTGACATATAATCGGATCACGAGTGAGTTTCTTAGGAGTAAGAAACACATTATTATCTCTAGACCTTGATATGTGTTTCAGATCAATGACAACAAGTATCACTGCTTCTCTTGTAAGAAAGTTTTCTCGGCTCAGAATTTGAACAGTCATTGGCCGACCTGCAACAAAATTGAGGAGAGTGAAATAAAGAAACAAAAAGAAGTTGACTCCAGCAAGAGTATTGGCAATCCAACAGAAGATGTAGCTAAGCTGAACGAAATGCATGATAAACTAATTGGCCCTTTGCAAGATTATTTTTTGGTAGATCAAGTCTCGAACTCTGCTACCTGTAAACATTGTAATGAAGTAGTTGCCATCAAGTTCATGACTATGGTGAGGCATATGAATATTCATTATAATAGTGAAGGACTGAAGATGGATCCGGATGACACAGAGGAGTCTGAGCCTGATGTGAACAAATCTTTGGAAGAGAAAAAAAAGAAAAGAGAAGAGCAAATAAGAAAGTACTGTGAAATAAGAGACCATGGAAAACAGAGATTGGAACTGGCAAAATATGGCAAAGAAAATTCAATAAAATTAAACTTCAATGGCAGCAAGGGGTGGTGTTTTACATGTGATCGATATTTGTCTGCCCATAAAAATATTTTTGAACAACATGTCAAAGGTGCTACTCATCGGGGTAATTTAGAGTTGCAAGGTCTACTAAGTCCGAAGAAACATGACATGAGCACTGTTAAAACAAAAAGTATTTTGCAATGTCGGTTGGAATATTTATTCGAAGATGATGAATTTTATGTTTTGGATTACTTGAGCATTGATGTATTCAGTTTCTTTCTTATTTGCCGTATTGAGGATCCACATTTTAAGAAAACAAAATGTTATGCATGCAATGAGTTACTTCAACAGGGTCAAGAGCGTGAACATTGTAGCACTCCAAAGCATAAGAATAAGTTCCTGGCCGCTAAATTTGTTATGTCATTTGAGGTAGAAGGGCAGTTTATTAGAGAAGTAAGTTGTGTATTATTATGTGTGGTGTGATTCAGACCATCAAACTGAACAGCTTTTTCCTTGGGATAACAATCAAATATGTGAAAAATAATCAATGTCTCAAAATTTGAGTCGAGTATGATTGAAGTTTCTCCTGGACGGCTTTTCTATATTATAACCAAAGTGGAAGGTATACACACTGTCTCAAAGAGGGATATACCCTCTTTGAGACAGTGTGTTAACCAAAACTATCAGTGATTCATTTAGTTTAACCTGAACATGTGGATAGCGAATACCTTCCACTTTGGTTATGATGTGGTGTAAGACTACAAAATAAGTATTTGCAGATGTTTTTACAAATCGAATTGTTGAATAGCCTACATAATATAGAAAAGCCATTGCAGTTGCAAGGTCTACTAAGTCCAAAGAAACATGACATGAGCACTGTTAAAACAAAAAGTATTTTGCAATGTCGGTTGGGATATTTATTTTAAGATGATGAATTTTATGTTTTGGATTACTTGAGCATTGATGTATTCAGTTACACCAGATCATAACCAAAGTGGAAGGTATTCGCTATCCACATGTTCAGGTTAAACTAAATGAATCACTATGATCGTTTTGGTTAACACACTGTGTCAAAGAGGGTATATTTTCCAATTTGCATAGATAACCAAATTTTAAACTAACTTTATATTCTTATTATTTCAGGTACGGCGAAACTACTTCCATTGCGGCTTTTGTAACAAAACTGTACCTTTTTTGGAACAATTGCTTATGCACATAGTGTCCATGCAACACAGGATGATGCAGATAAGCAAGACTGGTTTATGCCTTGGATCAGTAAAATTCAATACTAAAAGTGATGATGTCTATACCAAACTATTGCAGTATGGTTTTGGAAAAAAATAATGCTTATTGCCTGTTATATAATAATTGTTACAAGTGGCTACAATCCTCACACAGTTGTTTTATCTCTGACAACCAAGTAGCCTTCTTATAAGGGGAAATTTATCATTGTGATTTTGACAGTGTCAGCAATGCAATAGAAACCTTATGTCCATAATAATAAAGATCAATATGATTTTTAACAGCTTTACAGTCTGATCAAGAAAATTGCATTGCAGGCATTGCAAATAAGTGTCCTTTTTTATTTTCTTTTAGCCCTACTGTGGCGTAGCCCGAATGGAGGGTATGTTTTTTTTATTTCTTGTTGCCTAATTAACATTGAAATCACAGTGTCTATTGCGCAATAAACACCGTGATTTCAATGTTAATTGCAACTTATTCATCTCTCATTATTATAAATTTTATTTTGCATGTTGTGTTTTCAATTATGGAGATTTTGTTAGTCCTAGTTTGCCATCGCTGCCTGTGCTGTTGCGGCAGACTAGATTTGCCATAATAAAAAAATGGTTATTTTCTACTTATTTAATTTATTATGTCATAGTATGTTTCATTCATACTTAGCTATAAGCAACACTTATCAGCTAATTAGCATAGGCTTGATAATACAGTTTTGTTACTTCATAAATAAAAAGTGTTATATTAATTAATATTTCTTTTTGCTTTTCTCTTTTTTCAGCCTGTTAGATCACCAAGTTCATAAACATCTTTGAACATTGTTATTTAAAATAAATATCAAACCACTGGGGAAAGTGAGACAATAGCATTATAAAATCATTATTTGATTTTGACTTTATCTCGGACAGATATATAAGTGTAGATTCAATATAACTCTTCTGTAATAATGATGACAGTTCAATTATATCTATGTCTAATAAAACTATTATGTGGTTAAGATGTGTAGGATATAATACAGAAAATGAATCACAAGAACAGCCCTCTTTAACATGTTGGATAAATGTTTGAACAAACAATTGTATTCTCTTATCAAAGTTTGTCATGATAAATAAATAGTTGAGTACACCACAGCATATTTGAAAGCAGTTAGCTGAATGAGATGCCTTTTTTACAATTTTTTTGAGAGTATCATCTGAAATAAACATACAGTCTATATTTGGATCTGCCTCATTCAATATATGGTTGCATATTTCTAAAATACACTTTTCAATTTCTGGTTTTAATTTTATTGAAACATCTTCAGCTGTATGGCTCACTGTAATTATACTATCACATGACCATAAGTCATTTAATATCCGAATATTTTTGGTTTCACTACTATTCCAGTGGATAATATCCTTCAGTAAGACTTCAAGGTACACTCCATTTTGATTTAAATTTACTAAAGCTTGGATCACTTCTGGATTTAATGGCGACTTGTGACTGCTGCTGAGGTTCATATCCTTTAAATTTCGAATTAGAAATGCATCTAGACTTCTTTCTTTTGATTCATTACATATAGGTGATGCATCTCTGATTATTTGTTCATAGAATTCCAATAATAAAGTAGTAAAGTCTTCATTGACCTTAATGTGGCTTTCTGGTTCATATTGACACATTTTTCTTATATTTTCTAATATCGATAGACGCAGATTGTTGTTAACTTTTGAATTTGTTTGAGACAAGTTGAGTATTTTTACGAAACTTTTTGAAAGTGCTTTCGCCACGTTTCTATCGAGCACTGGATTTTCATATGTAAATTGAGGGCATGGTAGGTTATTGGCTGTTATGATTTTTTCTATTAACTGATTATTCATGATGTTTTCTTTTGATAATATTTATACTAAGTAAATTCGCAGAGTACCGGCTACGCTTTCAAAACAAATCGTGAAAATAAAAATAACAAAATGTCAATAATGTCATTGTCAAATTACTCAATATCACTTACAGCTTTAATTGTGAGTGTGTGTCTTTTGATTTTATGTTTTTCTTTCTTTTACTCTTTTGGTTCTCAATTAGTAACACTTGTATATTTTATGATTGTTTTTTTTTTACATATCACATGCAACCTTTAAAAATATAACTAATGAGAACACAATTTAGCACTGCCATCTACTAGGATGGTTTTGACAAACTAGATGTATGCACTCACTTTTAATGTTGCTATTCGCCGCTAGGTGGCAGTAATATTGGCAGCTGCAAATACTTTTGCAACGTCGCCGCGTCGGTGCTCATTTTATTATTCTTTCTGCATCTCTTACTTTTTAAAATCTTGATATGCCTTATACCATCCATTTAAAACCATACTGTTGGGCACCGTGACATTGGAACAATTTTCAACCTACCTACAATTTTGTTTTAGCGGGAAAATAATTTTCAAACTGGTGTAGGTACTGGTGATTGATTAGATTGGTATTTTATTGGATAAAGTAGACCGCAAATAAGATATGACAGCCTAAATAAAAGCTGTGATATTTTATTTGTGACTTTCAATATCAGCCGGCCGATCTTCAAGGTTGAGCAGTGCCTGCCAAAGCCCTTCCGAGGATAGGTAACCTGAATGTATACCGAATGGATATATACCGATACCTATATAACCATATAGGTATCGTGTTTCCGCCATGCTGTGGAAAGTACTGGTTGTCATTTGTAAACCTATGTAAGTGGCCCGAAAGTTTGACAACCGTATTACTCGGTGCTTTCTAACTGGCTGGTGGAAGTTAGATAGGCAGCCATTCCATGAAAAATAGGTAATTACTGGTAATTAGCTGCATTCGCTTAGACAGCATATGTACATACATAACAGACCATATCATATCATCATCATCATCATCATCAGGCTATATTAGTCCACTGCTTTAATTTTGTGAGTGTGTGTCTTTTGATTTTATGTTTTTCTTTCTTTTACTCTTTTGGTTCTCAATTAGTAACACTTGTATATTTTATGATTGTTTTTTTTTACATATCACATGCAACCTTTAAAAATATAACTAATGAGAACACAATTTAGCACTGCCATCTACTAGGATGGTTTTGACAAACTAGATGTATGCACTCACTTTTAATGTTGCTATTCGCCGCTAGGTGGCAGTAATATTGGCAGCTGCAAATACTTTTGCAACGTCGCCGCGTCGGTGCTCATTTTATTATTCTTTCTGCATCTCTTACTTTTTAAAATCTTGATATGCCTTATACCATCCATTTAAAACCATACTGTTGGGCACCGTGACATTGGAACAATTTTCAACCTACCTACAATTTTGTTTTAGCGGGAAAATAATTTTCAAACTGGTGTAGGTACGTATTGCCGCGAACCCTTGAAATCACGATGTAATAAATACCACCAGTTTTGATAGGCGTTGCAAACTACCTACTTATAAGCGAGAAAGTCTGGCAACTGGACTAATCCCACTTGGATGTTTTTTTATTCTTTTGGTGTGGTACCATCGGTTACGTGCGGTACCTACCTATTTTGGTATTGCAAGGTTTTAAAGCTTATTCATAAATTAAATTAGGCAGAATGCATTACGTTTTTTTTTTTAATTTTGAATTTAGAAAAGAATATCCTTTTAAGATAGACGGACTGACAATTGAATTTTATTGTAGTTAACAGTATGATTTTTATATAAATAACTAGCTGTGCCCAGCGGTTTCACCCGCTGAGGTTTAGGGGTATGAAAAATAGATGTTAGCCGATTCTCAGACCTACCCAATATATACCCAAAATTTCATAAGAATCGGTCGACCCGTTTCGGAGGAGTACGGTAACTAACATTGTGGCACGGAAATTTTATATATTAGATACTTCGAGTTCGTTCCAATTCGTAACTGGTATCTTGCAGTACCTAGACTAATAATAAACAGAACATCACGGCTGCAATCCCCGAGGGTTAGGCAAAGTTGTACCTAATAGTAGGTACCACCCACATTTCGCCAGTAGATAATGTAATAGGGGGCATTGCCATCAACCGGGCACAAATCCAGACCCCGTGGCTGATGCTGAGAAATTTCTGATGGAAAAATCCAAAAATACTTTGCCCGACCCAGGAAACGAACCCAGAACCTCATACAGAGCAGTCGCGCTTGCGACTTAGACCAAGGAGGCAGTCAGTAGTAGAGCCAATCACAGTTCAACTCTAGAAGGATGTTTACTACTTAACCGGACTATACTATTGTGACCTCAAAACTAAGTTTAGGCTCGCTATGGGAACTCCCTGTGGGTTCGGACTTCGACTAAAGGCGACATTGAGGAGATGGCAGCATGGAACAGGCTGGGTCATGTTATTGGGGAGTTTAAAGCCATTGACTTAACGGCACATACTATCTCGTTATGCAAGTGTCGGGCAAGGATAAATAGCAGAGTAGGAGCAATACTGAGTTGCGAGGGTTATTACTTTCCCTTAAGGTTATCTAATGGTTCTCAGGTATGAGTAAGTAACCACCTGCCTTTTTCTGAAGATTGGTCTGACAAGATTCTTTTTTTTTCTTTTTTTATTAGACTTTGCCCCACACTAGGAATTTCTCTTGTATAGTGGATGGATGCGTTTACAAACATTTAAACTCACATACACAAATAGCCAGACCCGAAACAACTATCTGCAGGTCATACAAATATTTGTTCCGTGAGGGAATCGAACCCGCGACACGCAGCGCAGCAGTCGATCGCTCAGCCACTGCGTCAACCATGTCGTCAAGATTGCGCTAAGTATGCTTGTCCCAGTCAGTTAGTTCGTACCAAAAACAAAATCAGAGCAAAGAGCAATAACCTAAATTTAATGTAAAGTAAATATCAATTTTAGATGTGAGTTCACGTGAGTAATACAAAGTTTTATTGGATGCAGGTAACATCCATTGCCGAACATACCGTGAACTCTAATCTGCTCGACGAGTGCACTTTGACACGCCTCATACACATAAAACGCTTTCACATACAAACAACGTTATGTTACAAACATTAAAATATCACGATAACGCAATAAAATTAGTAGCCGAAACAAAAACAAATTCTGAAAATGCCCCGTAATAACACACTTAATAGGTGAAAGTCGAATTTAAAACCAGAGTGTAAATTAAAAAAAAAATGGGATCACTCATCAACATGAATAATAGAAGATTCGGATATCTTAATTAGCATGAATTTACACCGTTATAAAGCGTGTAAGATGAAAAAAAGGTTAATAATAATTCATATCGCCATTTCTCCGGTATATTTCGAGTTGGTATTTGTGGGGCCCGGTTAATAAATTATGATCGAGACCTCACATAGAGTCGACTAACAACGTGGGCCACACCAACGGCAAGCTCCGCCCGAGAATGGGACATAAATATCTTCTTTCTCTCTCTGGCATAAGGCTGTGTGGTAGTCCAACAATCCGTCTTAACGGTGCGATATAAAACCAGGAATGTATGTTTACTTAAAGGTCGTTTTTGGTGCAATTTCATTAAGTTTTCTAATTGGAAGCGCTGTTGAGCACGCGGGTACTTCTGTATGTTATATGGCTTCCAACGTAATTTCATTCTTGTCTAAGTAGCGGAACGTTAGTCTCGGATTGTTTTCAACGAGAATTTTATTTTAAGTCAAAATTGCTACTTGAGATTAGAGAGCGGTTTAAGACTGTATTATTGCAGCCGCATAGGCAAAACTGTTTTGTAATTCTGCTATGTGCATATTTTAGTCAGTATAACTTAATGAGTTTCAGAATAAAATATAAAATATTACGAATGTAGTCGAAATAAAATGGAAGAAAATATAAGTTTTATGAAGTCAGAGACCTAACTATCAATTTAAATTTAATTCAGACTAAAGGGATTACTAAGACATTAAATGTTGCACAATTAATGTCCACTATATTATTATGCTATTACCAATATTTTACTGGTCACATAATCAATGATTAAAGTAAAAAAAACATATCTATCTATGGTACGTCACTTCCAAGTACAGCTGTATCTCCCGCTAGATGGCGCCGCGATCGATTGTACCGACAAAATTGAAGATGAGATCATTAAATATACATGTTATTAATACCATGTTTTATACTAATACAGAGCCGTGGGAACTATCTAGTCAGTTACTGGTTACAGTTTAGTAAAAACGTTTATTTATAAAGTCATTACTTACCTGATGGAGACTGTGTTGCCATTATTTGTGGCACAGGACCTCATGCACATTGTACAGACGCCTGCACATCAAGCTACAACAATCTGTCAGATTTCTTTGATAGATTTTCGACTTTATTTCTAAAGTATTAGGTTCAAGGTTCATTGGGAAAAATTGACAGTTTCGGGTAGCTTGACCTGCTGGTGTCTGTACAGATTGTAAAGTTCCAGATAAATTAGAAATTGTACAACATTATTTGGCAGATAAGTTTTAGGCCGTCCAGACTTCAACAAAAGGTGTGAATTAAGCTGTAATTTCATAGTGAGCACTCTTACTCGAAATAATAAAGATTTCGAATCCAAAACTTCTTTCGAATACTTTCATTTCTAACAAGTTTTTTTGGCTGGATAGTATTGCTATTATTATATGGGTAGGTAATATTTTAATGTGAATATTTGGGGTATACCTGTTTGTCACCCAAACACGCCAGAACGGCTAAACGGATCCCAATGAAATTTGACACACACACATATACACCGTTAAAAGTCTCATTTAGACATTTGCGTTATCTAGTAGGTACCAGCACATCAGGTACATGACGAGTCTGACGGTAAACGCCCATAAAACTAACTTGTACGACGTCCATCATCTATAGTATAGATGATGGACGTATACTATACTAATACATAATCATAAGGGTGACCATATTGCGTCTCTTTTTGCGGGGTGAGTGTCAGACTTGTACTGACTAAAACCACCCATTTTTTTGGGATGGGAAATCTTCAAATAACTTTTCCCACTCTGCGCGGACCGGGATAGTGTTAGACTTTTACTGCCCTTTCCCTTCTATTGCCCTTTATGTTCCGGGGCAACGGTATCTCTTTCGAACAACAAGCAAACCCAGCAGGTTTCGTACAGCCCGCAACCCCGGCAGGTTTCGAACAACCCTCAACCCCGGCAGGACCATTTTACGTCTTGTGTGGAGATCCTTGCAAATGCTGTGTAAATCTTGGCTTGTTTGCTTCGTGGGTCTTGTGATCGCAAGCGTGACTGATGAGGTCCTGGGTTGGATTCTCGCGAAATAACACAATGTTGCATTATACCTGGAATCTCCGAAGGCTAAGGCAGAAGTCCTAAGGATTTCAATCGTTATGTTAAATTAGTCTCTTAGTAATAGAGGGTGATCGGGTGGGGAAGCTGCTACTGAATAATTCCTCATGGAAACCTCAATGACACTTTGCCAGACCTGTAAGGCTTGCAACTGTTATATCAACTGAACAGCCAAACAGTATTTCAGGAAATATCTCCGCAATAACTCAAAGACTAGCGCCTCTACGGGTCATCGTCAACATGTCCAAATGATTGATAGCATCCAACGTGACCGCGGCCATTATACACACTTATCAAACAAAAGAATTGGCCCCAATGATCGGCCGTGCGAAAGGTGACGTCGTGGCCCGATGATTGCCGATCATTACCGATCGTTGCCGAAGTGACGCAATCAACGATACGTGACGATTGCATTAGATCGGTTTGTAGCGTAGGTGGGTTCTGATTGGATTGGGGAGGGTCCTTTTTGTTGTTGAAATGGTTAAGGAAAATGTCGGTTGAAGTTTGAGTAGGTACCAACCCCGAGTTTACATACACACATATGTAAACTCGCGCCTTTTTCCGAAGGGGGTAGGTACTAAAACAGCGCGCATAATTTGATCATTTTAGTTAAAATACGTCGAAGTAGCTGGGGGACGTCTTTGTCGAGCTGTGGGACACAGACTAAAAAAAAGGTAAAAAAAGTCCTGTCAATTATTAACTTGTGTTTTCTTTGGACTAGCTCAAAAAGCTGTTACTCCCCTTCGCGTGTAGTATATCAATGCATTCAGGATGCTGTTATGGTGTATTGCTTTTGTAGTGCCAATGGAATGTTTGTGATGACTTTGCCGCGATCAGAAGTCAGCTCCTAAAGTCTCCTGGGCCATCATTGCTAACTTTATTGATAGATGTTTTTTTTACGCTTACGAACTAAACAGAATCGTAGCACCAGGTACTTGCTGACCCCTTGTTTTAGTAGATTAACAACAACAAAAATCTAAGCGTTTTTAGTGTTTTTTTGGAAGTCAGTTTTTTTTTCTTTTGCAAGTTTTATTTCTGCTTTTAGTTATGGTACGATGTTACCTTAACACAAATTCTTATCGAGTATTAACTTTCCATAGTTACTTAAAAATGTATTAGCAGACCATCTACAACACAACCCCTGCGTACGATGGGTTATTCACCAACTGGACACAAGAGACTGGACACACGTGTGTCCAGTTGGTGAAACTCAAAGTTAGTATAACTTATTATTTCGTCATCTGGACACGCCAAGATTTTCATTCGTGTCCACTTAGTGAAACTTAAATTATATCACTTTTATGTTTTCGCCAACTGGACACAAGTTCGCATTTTACCCGAATTCAAGATAAAGTACAGTCAAGCACATTAATGTTTTGTGTCAAACATCATCGGCCACTGAACGTCCCACTACTGAGAATGGGTAATTAATTTTAAAATTATTCACAACTAGCTTTCGCCCGCGGCTTCGCTCGCGTTAAATTCGGGGTAACACAGTTCCCCTTGCGCCTTATTGATTTGTAATAGCAACGCTAAGTTTTCCCTTTTCTTCCCTGTTTCTCCCTCACATCCCACTTTTTTTTCAAAAAAGTTAGCCTATGTCCGTCTCCTGGTTCCCAACTATCTCTGTACCAAAATTCATCAAAATCGGTTTAGCCATTAAAGCGTGAAGAGGTAACAAACAAACAAACAAATAAACAAACAAACAAACTCACTTTCGCTTTTATAATAGTATAAGGATAAGGATAAGGATAAGGATTTGTGAATTTATAAAGAACTAGCTTTTGCCCGCGGCTTCGCTCGCGTTAAATTCGGTAGCGCCTTATTGATTTGTAATAGCAACGCTAAGTTTTCCCGTTTCTTCCCTCTTTCTCCCTCATATCCCACTCTTTTTAAAAAAATAATAGCCTATGTCCGTCTCCTGGTTCTCAACTATCTCTGTACCAAAATTCATCAAAATCGGTTTAGCCATTAAAGCGTGAAGAGGTAACAAACAAACAAACAAACAAACAAACTCACTTTCGCTTTTATAATATTAGTAAGGATGTATTTTTAACACTGACAGTCACTATCTCTATCCTTGTTTTATAATCTTCAACATGTAACCAGTTTTATTACACTTTCTGTATTCCCGGCGGCCGGCGACTAACAATGACGTAGTTTGCTCTGATTGGTTGGAGCAGGTAAAAAATCCCAACCCGGTAACCCTTTGGTCATAATTCGTTATCAGTTTACTTCGTTTCGCGTGTGCATTAAGTGCAGTATTTGTGCCATTTAAAAGTGACGTGGATTTTAATATAGGTAAGTACCTACTCAGTTTTAGATTAAATATTGTATTTTTTAAGTTATTTTAGGTTAGCAATCCCGTTATATTTTATTTTTTCTTAAAAAAATCTTGTTTATTGTTTCATGTAAAGACAAATATCTATTGAAGAAGTCGCAGGCCCATCATTGGCTAACAGAAATACATTTTCATTCATCAATTCCCAAAGAAATCGTCCAATTTTATTAAAAGATGGATATAAATGTACACCTAAGGAAAAATAATGATGGATCTTCAATGTGGCGTTGCTCCGTACTCGTACAAATTTTACTGTAACTACATTTAATAAGAAAGCAAGCTTTGCAAGTTTGTATAAGAGTGGAGTGTATCTTTAAAGGTTAAAAACGTCATTGCGTTTAACCTTGAAAAATATAAAAATATATTTTGCTGTGTTTATGTATGACCTTATATGATTTTTCTGTGATACTCGAAGATTTTATTGAATATTGTCACGCTGATGTTATAAAAGCACCTACAGGTAATCAAAAAATTAACATTAGTTAAGTATAGTATTTTTCACATTAATAAATCGTCATGATATTACTTAAATTTGTTTTATTTCAAAAATTGTCTTAAATACTCGTAGAAGCTAATAAGGTTTTTCAAGTAAAAAAGTATGGCAGCTTTTTCATGAAATTGAGGCGATTATGTACCTGACTGTACCCTTTTTTGCAAAAAAAAATAGTTGTGTCCAGTTGGCGAAAACATAAAAGTGATATAATTTAAGTTTCACTAAGTGGACACGAATGAAAATCTTGGCGTGTCCAGATGACGAAATAATAAGTGATACTAACTTTGAGTTTCACCAACTGGACACACGTGTGTCCAGTCTCTTGTGTCCAGTTGGTGAATAACCCCGTACGATGACCACATCTGTTTACTAAAAAGGACTTTAAAAAAAAAATTTGGTTCTTAATTCAAATTTATTTTGTAACGCGATTTCTCCGTCAATTTTGAGCCGATTTCGAAAATTCCTTTTTAAAAATTGCAGTTTAGCTTAGTCAGTTTTTGGTGATGGTACACTTGGCCATTCTTTAGTTACTATCACTACAAAAATATTTATTTAAAGTACCAAGCCCTCTTTAACCCTTTCAGACCCTTTGACAGGTGGGAACTAAGAACCGAAAGATTTCACTAAGAAAAATCACCACAGTACCTAAAAGTTTTCGTAGAAAATCATTTTCCGCTATCTACCCTATTTATGTCCATAGAAAGGCCTACAAAGTATTCTACAATAGCTCAGTGCAAGAGTGTATTGTCGTATTATTTCTTATGTTCTTCAAAAACACTGGAATCGGCAATAGTCGGCATTTGTGGTTCTGTACATGGGTGCCTGCTTCTTATTCTTTTATTCAGCTTATAAGTCGTAAGTTGACGTTTAAGGTGATCATAAAATGCTTTGTCTAGGATTTACGGCTCATAAGTTTTTAAACGGAATTGTTTTGATTCAATGTCTTCATAGATTAGTGCCGATGAAGGTAACTGGTAGACCCCCAGAGACGTTAATGTTGTAGAACAGCATATAGAAGGAAGGAGTGCAATTAAAATGTTAGAAATTGAATATTAATTGAATATAATATTTACAACGAACAAAAATAAGCTGTATTGCTTACGGACGCTTTTCTTCAGATATGTTATGATGTTTCTGTTGTGCTTGTGGCCTCGTTGGTCGAGTAGTTGTAAGCGCGACTGCTGAGCTTGATATTTTGGGTTCGACTTCCAGATCGGGCAAAATAAGTATTAAGTTTATTCATCAAAAGAAGCAAAACTAATCAACATTGTCGGTGAGCCACAAACTAAGCAGCGCTTGTATCTTGTGGCTCGGGAGTGCGAATATTACAAAAATAGTACCTAGAATAATAAAACTTACAAGTGTGACATACAAATATAACAATAGCTACAGGATTTGAAGTACCTAAGCTGGATACAAAATAAAAGGAAAAAAAAAACAAAATTAGATTTAAATAAAAAATAGGAGAGCTTCTGGAAGAAAAACCTTACTAAATTATAAAAGCGAAAGTGAGTTTGTTTGTTTGTTACGTCTTCACGCCTAAATGGCCCAACCGATTTTGATGAATTTTAGTACAGAGATAGTTTAGACCATGGAGGCGGACATAGGATAAAAAATATAGAAAAAGGGGGAGAAAGAGGGAAAAAGGGGAGATAAAGAAATCTTTTTTATCATAACGCGGGTTAAAGTTAGCTTTAGCCCAAAGTAACTATGCCACGCGGGCGAAGTCGCGGGGGAAGCTAGTAAAATAATAAATTAAAAAAAAACTAAATAATTTTGAACAAAAATGAAACAATGCGTGCGTATTTTATTGAGCTTGTTTTGTGTTGTGTGTGTAATTATGAATGTGTGAGATTGTGTGTGTGTGTGTGTTGTGCATACTATATCAGAGCTTCAATGTCGTCGTATGACAGTTTTAAAAGAGCTGATCATAATGTTTTTTACAGGTGGTGGTTGAGCAGAGTCGGGGCAAAAAAAAGTGCTGTTGGGATTTCTCAGTAGTAGCCACGAAGTCCGGGTTCGCAACCATTTGATGGAAATAGGCTCACCCCCAATTACATGGGACTTAAACATAATTGAAATGTGGTATAACTATTAGGTAAGCCTCTGCCTAACTCATCGGGGATTACAGGCGTGAAGATCGTCATTTTCCTGCCCTTGTCCCATTCTATTTGGGGTCGGCGCAACACGTTTTCTTCTTCCATTCTCCCCTATCAGACGTCACGGCATCATTTACTCCTTTCTCCTTCATATCATTCTTTACACAATCCATGCATCTTTTCTTTGGCCTACCTCTCGCTCTCCGTTAGTCACATGTGCTTCAGGCGTGAAGATTAAATACAATGTTAGGAACAGTAATACAATAAGAATCTGTTTGTGTTTATTGACTGTGTGGAAAACCGCTCTCGGGTATAAGCTTCCTCTAGATATTTTACACTAGGAATTTCTCCTGTATCGTGGGTGCGCTTATAAACATTTAAACTCGCATACACAAAAAGCCAGACCCAGAACATCTTTCTGTAGGTCATACAAATATTTGTTCCGTGCAGGGATCGAACCCGCCATACGAATCGCAGCTGCCAAACGCTTAACTGTTGCAACAACCGTGTCATATTGCCATTTGTCTACTAAGAGCTGTGTCCATCCGGTATCTTCCCGCTGTCCACTCAATATCACTTAGCTATCTTAACGTCAGTCTTCCTCTCTTTCTCATTCCTTGTGGGCCAGCTTTAATGCTACACATTTCCTCGTTTAATCTTGGAATATGTCGGCCCATGCACATAAGTTTAAAATGCAGGTGCATTTTAAACTTATGTGCATGTCACATGAAATCGATTGCTTTTGTTTTGACTCTTGTGTTTTTAAATTTGACTAGTTGTGTCCGGCATGCATTTGTACCTTACCTACCCCCTATCGAGTTTTTCTCACCGTAAAAACAATCCTTGGCGTTTTATTGCGATTCATTTTTATATTGTAAAAGATTACTTATTTATCATTTCTCAAGGCGTGTGCTCCATAGAATTGCCCGACGGCAAATAAAATTAATTTAAAAATAATACGTGACCCCTATTAGTTGTCTTTTTAAAACCTCTAATTCTCTAATCTAATTGTTGATTTACAAAAGACTTTCTGTGCAAAAAAATATCATTCTAAAAGAGTGCATTATATGACGGTTTTTAATAAGTAGATACTTGTTCAAAGATAGGTTAACTAGTCAAATTGCAGTTATTTCTAAGCTGCAACTAAGACACTGGAATAATATGATGCTGTAAATCATAGTTACGGGTAGTTAAAGTCTTATTTCAAACAATTTAAGGGCTAGAAACTGCGAGATGTCTATTAAAACCTGGTGCTTAGAACTTATCATCAAATTATAAATGTTTCTTATTGTATTTAACGGTCGGTTCTTTTAAAAAAAAAGTATTATCAAGCGGCCTAGTACTGGCTGCTAGTACAATGTTAATAGGATATGAATTGGGCGAAAATATCTACGGATTGGGTTCCGAATAACAGGAATCGACGACGCAGCAGGTCCAGAAGAAGATTGACTCCTACTTAAAGGACTGGGCAGAAATACCACTAGAGAGAGAGTGAAGATTGAAACAAGAATGTTATTTTTTATGATATAAATAAATAAATATCTTGGGACAACTCACAAACGGCTATCTGATCCCAAGCTAAGCAGAGCTTGTGTTATGGTAACCAGACAACTGATATACATACTTATATAATTTATAAATACATACATATTATAGATAAATCACACCCAGACACAGAACAAACAATCATGCTCATCACACAAAGTTTGTCCTGGGTGGGAATCGACCCCACGACCTCCGGCTCAGCAGTCAGGGCCACTAACCACTAGACCAACAGGCCCGTCAGATATGCCTGTTGTGTAGCCTATAATAAAAAAAAGTTTCTGGTAAAGCGGCCAGTATAAAGCCGCCAGGGAAAAGGTAATTTGAAAAGGTAATTTACATGATGCATGTCCCGTTTACACCTCAACATTATCGACACTTGCACTGTGACAATGTTAATTTTTAAACATCAAATTAATTATGTATTTTATCAGATATGTAGGAAGCCGCGAAAATTGATGTCACATACACAAATACACTGTCATTATGTACATACTTACGATGTTTAAAGTGCGATAAAGCGATGAGTTATGTGTTTTTTTTACAATTTTCTGCTCTCGCTTGTTTGCAAAAAATTACGTCTAAAAGTAGCAGTGAGCTATACACACATGCATGGTTACGTTCAATTGTTCAACATCCTTACTAATATTATAAAAGCGAAAGTGAGTTCTTCACGCTTTAATGGCTAAACCGATTTTGATGAATTTTGGTCCTACAGAGATAGTTGGGACCCAGGAGACGGAGATGTGCTAATTTTTATTAAAAAAAAAGAGGGATATGAGGGAGAACGAGGGAAGAAAAGGGAAAACTTAGCGTTGCTATTACAAATCAATCAGGCGCAAGAGTAAAAACTGCAGGTCTGCTTGGTGTGTTATACCGAATTTAACGCGAGCGAAGCCGTGGGCGAAAGCTAGTGTTCATATAAGTCAATGTTTATAATTTTTAGGGTTCCGTACCTTAAAAGGAAAAAGCGGAACTCTTATAGGTACACTACACTTTGTTGTCCGTCTGTCTGGACCCTCGGTGCGTGAGTCCGACTCGCACTTGGCTGGTTTGTTCTATAATAAACTAGCTTTTGCCCGCGGCTTCGCTCGCGTTAAATTCGGTATAACACAGTACCTGCTACCTGCAGTTTTTGCCCTTGCGCCTCATCGATTTGTAATAGCAACGCTAAGTTTTCCCTTTTCTTCCCTCGTTCTCCCTCATATCCCACTTTTTAAAATAAAAATTTGCCTATGTCCGTCTCCTGGTTCCCAACTATCTCTGTACCAATTCATCAAAATCGGTTTAGCCATTAAAGCGTGCAGAGGTAACAAACAAACAAACTCACTTTCGCTTTTATAATATTAGTAAGGATTGGCTTGCGTCTGGCTCGTCTCTTGCTCGCGATGATGTTGCTCAGCTTGCAGCACGCTTGTCTAGAAGAAAGCGAACTTTGAAGAGATCCAGATTGTGAATTCTACAGACTGGCGGTGGAAGTATAGCGCTTTGTTCGGGGTTGTGGAACTGCAACCATGTGATGGTGACGCTTTGCTGTATATCTGCTCGTCCGACATAAGTATAGATTAGGTTTCCGTACCATAGGAGAAAAATGGAACCCTTATAGGATCACTTGGTTGTCCCTTCTGTCTGTCTGTTTGTCAGTCAAGACCCTTTATAACCGGGACCCGGGAACGCGTGGAGGTATCGAGTTGAAATTAAAACCATACACTCAAGTCTGTTTTGCTGTGAAATCAACCCTCTAAGTCTACGCAGTCAAAATATCTGACTGTTTATGTCTCAAGTTTCTACGGAACCCTCGGTTCGCGAGTCTGACTCGCTCTTGGCTTTATTGGTTTATGGAAATAATGTGGACAAGACGATCCAACTGTCTACCAAGCGGTGTCTCATGGGCACCATTTTCTCGTGTTTCATTGTGTTTTCGTAAAGTGTATCAATGGAGAGCAATTCATTTTAATGTATTTACGGTACTTTTTAAATCAGAAAAAAAAGTTAAATGCGACATTAAAGATTTTTTTTGGACTGAACAAGCCATTATCATCTAGTTCAGATTTTATACCTAGTATAGCAGATTCTTTTCCAATCTTCCAAAATATACAAGACTGTACCATCTACCACCACAACCCCGTTCCCTCTTACAAGCTATAAAGCGCGCATGCGACTCGATGAGCACTCGCTGGGTGGCCCCACCCGTGGTAATGATGCCAAACAATGATCTATTGCGCTGCGCATGCGCCGACATCGACTGCGCCGGTCTCGTGTCTCTATCTACGATTTTATGGGGTATGATTACAGCTTGGTAACTGTTTAGAAGTATCAGTGGGGAATATTAAGATGCATCCTTAGATTTTTTTTAGCAAAACAATAACTGTTTTACTCCTGTATAGGTACTATATTCAGAGGAGCTCGTCGTTAAGCTGCGCTTACCTAGGTTGGTCTGTGGATGGGTGACCACCCATTACATACCGAGTTTTCTCCGTGCCTTGGAGAGCACGTTAAGTTTCTGGTCCCGTCTGACATTTGAAGATCTTTGACAGACGTTACAGATAGTCAGTGTCCCGAAAGTCTGACAACCAGTCTTACCAAGGGGCATCATATTACTCAGTACTAACTAGCTGGGTTTTGGAGGTCAGATAGGTAGTCGCTCTATGTAAATACTGGTATTAAGCTGCAAGCCAATATTTGACGGCACGGTTGGCTCAGTGGTTTAGCGATTGGCCGCTGCGCTGCGCGTTCGGCTCGATACCCGCACTGAAAAAATATTGGTGTGACCTACAAGCAATGGTTCTAGGTCTGTCTGTTTGAGTGTGTGGGTTTAAATGTTTGTAAACTCACCGCATGGAGTAAATTCTAGTGTGGGGTAACGATGAAATATTAAAAGAACATATAAACAAAAGTAAGATCATCCATTACGATTAATGATGTTAATTTTGCAATTAGGTTTGTAGAAACACATTACACGTCGTCTGTTTTTAAAAATAGTTGAGGCCGGTATTTCGTACTCTAATAATCGGAGAAGAAATAGCCGAAATCAACTCAGAGGTAGTCTCTTTTAAGGTCCAGAGAAACATCTTGGTTTACGTACATGAGGACTATGCAGATTAGATAAATTGCGCAGATATTTTGTACTAATATTATGATTTAAAAGAGTGTCCATGGATTTTGCCCATTTTTCTCCATAGAGATCTACGCTTTGGAATAGGCAACTACAGTACTTTTACAGTTATTTGTCTTGTGACTAGGAATGTAGCAGCATTTTTTTTTGTTGTTATGACATTCAAAAGTGCCTGTAATGGTCTAATTGCCGCGGGTTGCGGGTTTTTCGAAAGAGATACCGTGGCCCCGGAACATAAAGGGCAACAGAAGGAACATGGGTGGATTTTAGTTAGTACAAGTCTGACACTCCCTCCGCTCCGCCCAGAGCGGGGGAAGTTATTTGATGACAACCCATCCGCAAAAAAAATGGTCTAATTGACAAAGAGATGTCAGCAAAGCAGAGGGGCCTGCAAGGGGCCACGGCCTGCCGGAGTTGCGGATTGTTCGAAAGATACCGCGGCCCCGGCAAATAATATAAATATAAACGGCAAAAGAAAGAACATGGGTGAGTTTTAGTCAATACAAGTCTGACACCACCCCCCCGCTCCCTCCCAGCGGGGGGTTGATGATTTAATATCAGCCAAAACAAAAAAAAATGGTCTAATTAAAATAAACGCCGTCAGTTTGAGTTTGTATTAGTGTGTGAGATGATATTTTTAAGAAAAAAAACTTGAGAGGTGTCAAGGTACACGCGAATGGAACGTTAATTAATTATTATGTACAAAAAACGTCTATACTCAACAAAAATAATCGTCGCGACACCACACTGTTCAATGCGAAATAGAAAGACGAAACGAAAATAACTGACTTGTGTTCTATGACAGAGAGAGAGAGACAGAGAAACCCGCGCACGCCGCACGGCTTACAACTTTTGGTAGCAAGAAGTTCGTTACAACTTTTGGTCTTAATTTATTCCTTTCGCAACGCGCGAAAAGGAAAAAACATAAACTTAGATTTGATTGGATCTGTTCAGTCCATTGACCGGTCATATTCTAGTTGCACTCAAAACCAGTAGGGAGAACATTCGATTATGTTAACTTATACAAGATAGATTACTCAAGGTAAGCTAGCTTCCGTTATACAAGGAATCGGGCGGTATTTAATATGACTGTAGGCTAATGATTCCAGCATTTAACCCCCCCAAGGATCATTATTGCCGTTTGATATCCTATGAATAAATGAAGGAGGGGGAGACGTGAACCTAAGCGTTCCAGAATGACGATGTTTTTTGCATGTGAATTATTGAAAGGCATGTTATGACTATGACAGCGACTTTATGATGACAGTGGTAAGGGTGAATTTCGCAGTGCTATTGTTTCTGATAAGACTGTACTGTGCTTGAAACAAAGTTGCTTGACGTTTGCCTTTCCAAACTCATTACCTACAGTTTCAATGGAAGTAGTGGAATCTTTAATGAGTTCGGACTTCATTTTGTATTCATTGCAATTTTTACGTGAGAGTACTTTGCTAATTATTACAGTACTAGCTTTAGCCCGCGGCTTCGCTCGCGTTAAATTCGTGGTAACACAGTTTCCTTTCCTGATTTGCACCTGTAGTTTTTGCCCTTGCGCCATAGTTATTGTAATAGCAAAGCTAAGTTTTCACTTTTCTTCCCCTTTCTCCCTCATTTATCACTTAAAAAAAATTGCCTATGCCCGTCTCCAAGGTCCAAACTATCTCTGTACCAAAATCCATCAAAATCGATTTAGCCATTTAGGCGTTAAGACGTAACTCACTTTCGCTTTTATAATATTAGTAAGGATTTTTCTGGATCAGACCCCGTATTTTCCACTATTTGTCTCTCTTCCCAAAGGTTGACTGGTAGAAAAAGTGATAAATATTTACAAACGCTTCAATTCGATTCGAGAAGTCAAACTATCTTTTCTTGGTAATACGAAAACCAGCGAGATAGACATAGGTACTATGTCCCGAATCGCAATCGAATTGAAGCGTTTGTGAATACAAGCACTGAAAGCCTATCATTTTCGAAGCATTTTTAGGGTTCTGTACCTCAAAAGGTGACAACTGAAGCCTTATAGGATCACTTTGTTGTCCGTCTGTCTGTTTGTCTGTCTGTCAAGAACCTTTATCTCGGGAACGCGAAGAGGTATCGAGTTGAAATTAAAATCGCATACTCAAGTCCCTTGTGATCCCCTAGAGCTGTGAAAAACAAACCTCTAGGATCACTTTGTTGTCCGTCGGTCTGTCAAGACCCTTTATCTCAGGAACGCGTGGACGCGTCGAGTTGAAATTAAAACCGTTTACTCAAGTGTGTAGTCCCTTAAAGCCGTGAAAAAATCAAACCTCTACATCTACGCAGTCAAAAGATATGGCCGTTTTTGTCGCAAGTTTGTACGGAACACTCGGTTTGCGATTCTGTTTTTTTTTTTCATTTCTAACGACGAATAATTTCAACAACAGGTTTGACATTAAGCTTTTCGGCAGCTCATACTTCAACCAAATTTTCAACGCACTGGTATCGACCTCCACCACGAAATCATCGGGGCAGTCAAAGTCAGTATTGCATAAGGGGTTCGTTATGGGAACTTACTATCAGATGAACCGTTTATGTGTTTAGTATATCATCACTAGCTGGCGCCCGCGGCTTCGCCCGCGTGATATAAAAAAAAGTGTTCTATGTGTTATTCCACAGACTATACCTTTGTGCCAAATTTCATCAAGATCCGTACAGCCGTATTGACGTGAAAGAGTAACAAACATCTATCCATCCATCTTCACAAACATTCGCATTTATAATATTAGTAGGATTAGGACATTAGGATAATCAAAAAGCCCTTTATTTGGTACATGGAACAATCACACAATGTCGTTTATGTATTGAGATTCAGCAATAATACTTGAACGTGTAATGTCATTGTTACAACATCTGTGAATATTTCCACTTCTAGTCGTGAGCGACATAATGGCACCTTGTGCAAATATTGGTGATATTATTGTGGTACTACTGTATGTAGGGTTTCCAGGTCGCCAACCTAATAGCCGGATAGACCAGCCAGTATGGCCCGACATTTGGGCATAAAGGCCGAACACCCTGCATTATTCAGGATTTTGTTTCTCAGTAAAAAAAAAACATTATCATTTTCCTGCCCTTGTCCCATTCTATTTGGGGTCGGCGCAACACGTTTTTTTCTTCCATTCTCCCCTATCAGACGTCATGGCATCATTTACTCCTTTCTCCTTCATATCATTCCTTACACAATCCATCCATCTTTTCTTTGGCCTTCCTCTCGCTCTCCGTCCATCAACATTCAGATCCATCACTCTTTTAGTCACATGTCCTTCTAAGTAAAAAAAAAATTACATTTTTAAATTATGTACCAGAGACTTGGGATCGAACCCAGAATGGTTCCTTAAGCAATCGTGATTAAAACCAATAAGTAGACTAAAGTTCAAGGCAAGTAATCAATTAATCTTAGAAAAGAAGTTCAATTATACGCCCTCTGAATTCACCAGCAGATGAGAAGACGTCCAATCAATTTTATAACCTCTGAATGACTAACGAACAATGTAAACTACTTAGAGAACTCTAAATAATTATGTCTATGAGCTTGAAATCGTCAGTCAGACTTATTGTTGATTAAGTTCAGAAGTTATTTTGAACTTAGTTTAAGTAAACCCATAATTCAAGTGTCTGGGTTTTTTCTAGAGAAGAATGAACCCTTTGGTTTTGTTTATACGCTCGAAATTCAATGAATCATTTTCGTCTGACGAGAACGAGAAGTTCTTTTACAGCTAGTGAAGAGGCTTTTTACAGAACACTTCATCCTACTTGGAGCCTACCTCTTTTTGCTGTACCTAATACTTAGATTAAGGACTCAAAGTAGGTATTAGATTTTGTAGGTACGCTCAAAGAATACCGTAGATAGTCTCCATCGCCTGACGCGATTGCGGGTTGTTCGAAAGAGATATCGCGGCCCCAGAACATAAAGGATAAAAGAAGGAACATGGATGGGTTTTAGTCAGTAAAAGTCTGACACTCACTCCCGCTTCGCCCCGAGCAGAGGAAGTTATTTGATGATTTCAAATCCGCAAAAAAAAAGCAGTCTCTACCCAGAGTACCTACTTTAACTAGCTTTTCTTGTTTTGTTTACTATCTTACAACTAAATACCTCAAAATCTTTTATAAACTGTTCTAAATATGTAGCCTCCTCCCACTGAAAGTCCTCTACAAAATAAAAACAAATATTGCCCTACTAACTAGCTGATAAACATGTCTCTCTTTAGCGAAAATACTTTAAAATTATTCCTTTTACACTTTACGTCGCCTGGTGGTCCAGTCGATAATACCAATTTACATTTAAAAACCAATCCGTACGTTGTAATCCTTGCCTTATTTGCATGAGAAAAGAAAAATGGCGAATGATTGTTACTTCGAAACTACTCAAGATAAAAAGCACGAAGTTAAGCCGTCAGGACGTGTCGTTTCTTTTAAAAAATCCCGTTTAAGTATGTTAATAATTTCATCTTGGTAATTGAGTGGTGCATGTTTGGTGTAGGGAGGGGAAACGGCTTTTGCGGATATCGATAAATATACGCAACACTGACTAATATCAGCAAATAACGCATAATTTGGGCAGAATAGGTTGTATTAATTGTAATTTAATTTAATTTAGAATTAGAATTGCCATCCAACGCAGTAATGCTGCCAGTCTTCTGGGAACTTTTCCTGTTGACAGCAATGTTGATGAATTTTTGACATCCTGTAAATATTTTACCATTTTTAAACTTGTACATATTTGTATTATTAGTTTATGTAAAAATATAAAAACATATGAATACAAATGTTTAAACGAAATTAAAAATCATTTAATGATTTTCAGTAGGTACTTTTTTGTCACAGCTTTAAAAAATTGATTTTGTTGTGTTAGAATAAATAAGAATCGTTATTTTTTAATAAACGTTTTAAAAGAGTATGTTTTAAGAAAAATTAAAGCAACTATTTCTAACTAATAACTCTTCGTCTACTTGTGGCTTAGATTAATAGTAGGTACCTAAGTATCTGAAGTGAAACGAAAGAGACCAGCAAAAAAACAAATCATTTTTCTAATTGCTGTTAGATTGGCTACAGCGGTCAATATTAAATGTCGTCTATAAAAACGGAAAGAGACATTTTATTGAGTCGTCATTGCTACTCGGGCTATTTAAACCGTTTATATCTCGTAAAAAGTATTTGTAAAGATATGAGGGAGGCCTTTGCCCAGCGGCTATTAATAAAAAAGAAACTTCATTTAAGCTACATACTTACAAACCTAGAATAAGAATTAAGTAGAAATGAAAGATGAGATAGCGGATTGAACTGGCCAGAACTGGAAGGTTAGACGCGCGGTTTGCCTAAAAATAGAAAGAATAGGAGTGGGTGGGGCAGTGCAACCTAAGAAAAAAAAGCATATAAATAAGATGTAAGAAGAAGTATGTAAGTGGAACCAGTGATTAAAATGCAATGTGGTGCCACATAACAAAACATTTCAGTTACCGATTGTAATGACAACAATGCGAGAGTAGGGTAAGACAAAATAAATTACTTATGCTTAGATGGAATTTGTGAGAGATGACATGACTTAAAATGGGATGACTACATACTGAGATCTTTGTCATTTATCGTGTGGTTAGGGCCTTTTTTTGCGGATGGGAAATCATCAAATAACTTCCCCCGCTCTGAGCGGAGCGGGGGGTAGTGTCAGTCTTGTACTGACTAAAACTCACCCATGGTCCTTCTATTGCCCTTTACGTTCCCGGGCCGCGGTATCTCTTTCGAATAACCGGCAACCCCGGCAGTGGTTAGGGCCTAACCTAGTGTCAGAGTTTTTATGCCGCCCATGGGTTTAGCTTTTACATGCATGCTGGTTGGGTTTCTTACGATGTTTTCTTTCTCCGAAGCAAGTGATAATTATACAACACACATGAGTCCAAAAATCAGAGAGTGCATATCTTGGGATCGAACTCGAGACCTGAACCTGGCAGTCAGTCTCTGCTACTCAGATTTCGACTACTTACTGGAAAAGTACCTATGAAGGAAAACTGTTGGTTCAGGAGAATGACGGTGACGAGTTTCCTATGTTTGTTTCTTTTGGTATATCGTTTTATTTATATTTAAAAGTTCTTTTTTGTACAGGTTTTTTACTAAGCTAATTGATTAAAAAATACAGCGAAATTATATCATAGTTTCACAAAGAGACTAACTTATTCCCAGTCAAACAGAAAAACTGGCTACACTAATTATAAAACGACTAATTCGCCCATTATCCGACGGAATTGTTGTACCGCTGCGCGCGCGCAACTCTATAGGTAATGAGCGTCGTGTGAGGCGCGAAGGCGCAGTGGTGGTGCGATCGATGCTCAAACTTACACCATGTAGCTGTAGCGTGCGATATTATTGTAATAATACTACAAAAACTTGTTTTAATTAGGGTTATATGGTATGGCACACAAAGTGACTACCGAATTTAAATTAAGTCTTTAAATTTTTAGAACTAAATACTTAATAAGTATTTTTTTGCCCATGGAAGTGTGAAATGATCATGGAACTTATAACCTTGAGTGCAAAAAAAGCTAACGAAACATATCAAATTATTTTATACCTCATCATTTCTTAAGCTCTACATCAAAATATTTAACAAGTACAGCAAAACTAATTCCCTTTTTATCAAAAGCTAATCGCTCGTTAAGATATCCGACATCAATCAGCCAATCAGAGGAGATTAACAGCGAGCTAACACGAAACATTACGAATGACCTAATTCGGCTCAACCCGTGCGGTCCTCATTTACACTGGCTATAAAACCTCTTTTTGACATATCCGTGGCAAAACCCCTAACTGATATGACCCTTTATAACGTTAAGGTGTTAAGAAAAGTCTACGTCCACATCCTAAAACCAACCTTCGTAGCCAGAAACTAAAGTCTCATTTTGATTGGATGGTGTTTCCCGTTTATTAGACTACAAAGACGCCGCCCGGCCGGCGGTGCCTTTGATGCGGCGGCGTAATTACGTAAGAGCGGACACGATGAATGCCTCTGTATGAATGTTCTACAGTCAGGACACCTAGGATTTACATCTACAATGGACTGTAATTGAATTTTTTTATCGCTTAAAGGATGGATTGGTTTTTGAACATATTTTCATAATAATGGTCTGGAAAACATCATAAAAAAATTAAACTTTGTGGTTTTTGTTGGTTGTAGCGTAGAAAAATCTAAGGGATTCTTAAGCCTAGGTACGCCCAAAGCAAAATCAAATTAATAAGAAACGTGACACGATGATTTGGCGAGCTAAAAATAAAATTACGAAACGGAAACGTGTTACGGAGAAATTGATGACAGGCAACATAAAACGTCCTTAACATATGATTTCATTGGTTTTTAGCTCTTTCTAAACAGAGGATGCAAAAAAAAGGAAAGCAATATTTTGAACACCTATAAATTCCGATCAAATAATAATTTGCGAAAAAATAACCAACATTACTCAAATCACCAGTTAAACTCTCACCACACAAAATCAGTGAAAAGTCAACAAACAACGTCGTCCCTTAATCCTTAAACAAATTTTAACCAGAAACTGCAACATTTCGCTGTATTTAGTTTCCGCTCGTAATTAAAACCATTGTGATTAAACTGTGACGAATTAACTACAGTCAACCGGCGGGGAGAAGGGGGGCGGGTCAGGAGGGCGTGGCCTCGCAACATCAAAGGAGCCGCCGCTGCGCCGCAAAAGGGAATGCTTATTGATGTGCGAGAGAGAGAGGGCGTGAAACCGCGTGAGTTAGAGAGAGATGGACCGTGAGTGTGTTTGTAGTAGTAATCCTTATGAACGGGTTGATTCAAGATTGTGAGAATGGCGGATAGTGGTGCGCTGCGATTGGTATCGATAAAGTAGTTAGTATTTAAGAAGGCATTGTGTTATCGCTAGGTTTTTGTATGTATGTGCTAGGCTAAATATGAATGTGAGCTTCAAATTATGACTTTATTTATACTAGAATTATAATAGATTTATTTTATTGTTTGTTTAGTATTAGCTGTACAAAATTCCCGGATAGGTAATCCTTTTATATTGTATGTTCGTGCAGCCCATCTAAAGATTGTCTTTCAGGTATCCTTTTTAGCGATAAGACCGTCATTGTAACCATAGATTTAGTAACTTTTTAAAACAGTTGTTTCCCTTTAGGTATTAAGTTTATTCTTTTTTATTTTGAGATTATAATAAAATACCAAGTTTATAGTGATTGGTTCAGTTTTGTAAAATTAACAGCTTAGTGGAAATGCGATTGTGCTTTGATAACTAAATGTATATTTCTATACTTAAAAAAAAATGTTACCTTACCATGGTTTGGTTATGGCTAACCAACTTATCATTAAGATATCGTATGAAATTGCTGAAACATCAGAAGTGATCTATATTTAAAAAATAAGGTTCTTAATATGTTGTTAGTACTTAGTAGCCAATAGGGACAATTATTTAATTGTGTGATTTTATGTAGATTACTTGTTACTTATTGAAGAAAGATAATTAAATTTACATCTTTACAAATTTTTGTAATGTCTATGTCATGTTCTAGATTTTTTTAATGAAATGCAATGATATCAAGTGATCTAATAATAAATGATCATTTTATTCTAAGCGCAATCAATACCTACATAGTATTAATTGCATCTTATACATTTTTTGTTACCGACACCGAACTTATCGATCTATCGATATCCTCAGCATCCACCATGTCCCAACCCTAGCGATAAATCTGTGCCGCTAAAGAAGCTTACGTCATTGACGTATTGTTTATAAATCAAACGCCGTGGATGAAGTCTCCGACAACATTACCCAGCTCAATTATATTGGACAGTATTGAACGACAATTTCTTCAGTTAAGTCCAAGGGCAAATTATTTTATTTGCAAACTTATCATGCATGAGATGCTAATATTTTATAACTTCACTTGATTTTAGTCTCATTTTTAATAAACTTGACATTATGTAGTATTGTTTTTCAAATTATTTATTAAATAAACTTGTAATGGTAAACTTATTGATTAGTTTAGAATTACTGTGTTGATAGATATTAAGCGAGTCTTTATTAATATAGCTAGAACTGTTTGCACTGTTTGTAAAGGTAGTTAGTGGATCATTCTTAAACTTAACATCTGTAACTTGTACTACGTTCTGTGCAAATGAAGAACAATAACTAGCTTTTGCCCGCGGTTTCGCTCGCGTTAAATTCGGGTAACACAGTTCCCCTTTCCTGGTTTGCAGGTACCTTCTACTTGTAGTTTTTGCTCTTGTGCCTTATTTATTGTAATAGCAAAGCTAAGTTTTCCCTTTTCTTCCTTCTTTCTCCCTCATTTCTCACTTTAAAAAAAGCCTGTGTACCCCGGAGACGGCTCCAGGGTCTCAACTTTCTCTGTACCAAAATTCTTCAAAATCGGTTAAGCCATTTTGGCGTGAAGACGTAACAAACAAACAAACTCAATTTTGCTTTTAAAATATTAGTAAGGTTATTCTTAACACACAATTCACAACACTCAACAATAATTCCAACATATAAGTATTATGTTGGAATTATTGTTGAGTGTTGTGCGTCAATTTTACGTGTGTGAAAGCTGATATGGCTAGAAAGGGGTTGACTGCCGACATGTCAAATAAAGATGATGATAATGCTCTCTAGCCGATTTCGGCCACAGCGACTGAATTCCAGAGGGGCCGGCCAGGGCCACCGCCTGCCAGGGTTGCGGGTTGTTCGAAAGAGATACCGTGGAACGTAAAGGGCAATAGAAGGAACGTGGGTTTTAGTCAGTACAAGTCTGACACTCCCCCCGCTCCGCCTAGAGCGGGGGAAGTTATTTGATGATTTCCCATCCGCAAAAAAAGTGACTGGATTCGATGGCTTTCTAGGGTTGCTTTTTCATGTGCTCTCAAGTGGCTGGCATATCCATCCGAAAATCTCTGAGCACGAAGCGGACAGAACACCAGAGACGACATTGCTGTAGGTACCTTTAAGTCTAGCTAAAGTCTAGCTTTAAGGTCATCACTAATAGGGTATAGTATAGAAGAAGACGAGATGCTGCGACGACATCATATGATTTGGGACAGGAGAAAGACAATTTCTTGATTAAGATTTCATGCTCAGATTCGTTGAGTAGGGTAAGGGGGTAGACTATTCGCGAGTCGACTCCCGGCCACCGTAGACGCGGGTCTACCTATGGACGGTGAGTAATGGTTAGCTCACCGTCCGCTCACGTCCGTTCCACGCGCGACTCAAAGGAATGTCATCAAAGTAGAGGGGCCTGTCAAGACCACTGCCAGTTGGAGTTGCGGGTTGTTCGAAAGAGAAAACGCGGCCCCGGAACATAAAGGGCAAAAGAAGAAACACGGATGGGTCAGTAAAAGTCTGGCACCCCGAAGTAATCTGATGATTTTCCATCCGAAAAAAAGAGGGTTGACTATTAAGAATCGTTTCATCAGATGCTAAAAATATGGAGCGATGTGAAGTAGATGGATAGCAGTACCTAATTATATTAGAAGGGTCGAAGCTACATTCAGGTGGTCTAACTACTGAAGTATGTCCAACACGGAATCGCCTACATAAGTCTTCTTGGGTGATAACTGATAAGATTGGGAGTTGGAACGTGTGAATAAAAAGGGTTGCAGATACTTAAACCAAAAAAGACGATATGGATAAGAGCAGATGAATGGTGATGGTGATACTTGCAGCATCAAAATTACAGATCATATTATCGACAATGAATCTTAAAGTTAATCTTTACTTTAAATTATTTATCTGAAAATTATGTTTATCTGTTTGTGTGAAAATATACCTTTATAGGCTTGCTTGATAGATACCCAGTTTTATAAAGTGAAACTTTTATTACATCGTCTCAAACCTTTTCGTCTGTGTATTGCATGTCGCGTGACGGCCGCGGAGTAGGGACGTCTTAAATGTCTATAATGTGAAAAAAACGTTTTACGTTTTACCGTGGTTTTTTATCGTTTGGTAGGTATGCCTAAACTAGTGTCATAGTTTTAATGCCGACTGCCGACCAAGGGTCTCATGGGACTTTGCTTACTCAGCCGTCAGGAAATATCTCGCAGGCATGCTGGTTACCTTACGATGTTTTTCTTCTCAGAAGCAAGTGAAACAAGCTGTACTGTCATTTGTAGATCTTTGACAGTCGTTACAGGTAGTCAGTGTTCCGAAAGTCTGACAACCATTCTTACCAAGGAGTATCGTATTACCCAGTATTAACTGGGTTGTGGAGGTCAGATAGGCAGTCGCTCCATGTCAAATACTGGTATTTAGCTGCATTCGATTAGAATGGAAGCCGACCCCAACTTAGTTGGGAAAACAACCAATATTTGTAAGAAAAGTTGGTAGATAAACTTTTATCTTTCTTTTATTTTCTTATCTGAAAAAAAATTAAGGCCACTTGTAAGGGTTGAATGAAAAGCTCTCAAGAGTCTTTTTGATTTGTTAGGATTATCATTTATTATACTTACCTACTTATATCTGACTTATTTCCTATGCATGATACTAAGTAGTTTTTTTTTAAATCCATACGTATTTATAAATGTTTGTGATGCCTTGCTATGTTCAATGTTTATATTTTTTATTACTTTGTGTACTCGTCGTAATTCATCAATTATGCCTTTTCCCAACTATGTTGGGGTCGGCTTCCAGTCTAACCGGATACAGCTGAATACCAGTATTTTACATGGAGCGACTGCCTATCTGACCTCTATAACCCAGGTGGGTCTGGTTAATACGATACCCCTTGGTAGGACTGGTAAGATTGTACTTGTCGTAATTGCGACTAATTAATGTTTTTTCATCCTTTTTTTCTTTAATCAATTAAAAAGAAGCTTTTAAGTTTTGTTGCTATTTTGTGAGTATGCACTTTTGTGTTTTATGAATTAATGCTTTTAACATGTCGTTGGATTTCAACAGAGGATGAAAGAAGCCATGAGCTATGAAGAGAACACAATACATTATAGTAAGATGGTGATTGATTGGCAGATGAAGATACTGTTTTATTTAAAAGGTAGTCTTTACTTAGGAAAATAAACTAAGAATGGCAAACTGTAGTCACTACTAATATCGATTGCCATCGATATTCATATCTACTAATATCGATACATAAGGACGTGAACCACTGCCTCTTCTTCTTCCGAGCTAAAACACTAGGAAGTGGTGAAGGGTGGGCGTTTTCGGGGACTGTCTCTTGTAATTTGATGTTCAAAAAGTGATTATCAGCCTAATATGAATGCCACCGTGGGATCTGGAGGCGATAGTCCTCGCGCGCCTGTTTGAGTGGCGCGCGGAGGCACTACACCGGGGGGAAAGCCCGCTGCCGCGGCAAATTGCCGCTCAGCGGACAGACCTCCGGTGCGATCTCATGGTGGCATGGAGAGAGCGAAAGTCGCAACCCCGTGCAGGGCACGCCACAATAGTGGCGGTAAGTCCCTTCTTTGAGGAGTGGCTGGAGAGGCGTCATGGCGTCCTCACCTACCGCCTGACGCAGGTCCTCACCGGACACGGAAGTTTCGGGAGGTTCCTGCACATCATCGGGCGGGAGGAAGCGCCCGGGTGTCACCATTGTGACGATCGCCCGGAGGACACGGTGGAGCACACAGTGGCGGTCTGCCCAGCTTGGGCGGAGCACCGCCCGCCGTGCCCTCGTAGAGGCGATCGGCGGCGGCGATCTCTCGCGTCCGGCCCTGGTCCAGGCCATGGTCCGGAGCGAGAGGGAATGGGAAGCGGTCACCACCTTCTGCGAAGCAGTAATGCTAGTAAAGGAGGTGGCCGGGCGTTTGAGGGAGAGAACATCTGCCCAACCCAGCCGCCGCGAGACGACTCCCGGCCACCGTAGATGCGGGCCTGTGGACGGTGAGCAATGGGACCGTCCGTCCGTCTATTGACGACAGGCCGTGTCGACGGCACATTCGTGTTTCACGCGCGCCTCAAAGAGAGTCAGCAAAGCAGAGGGGCTTGCCAGGGCCTCTGCCTGCCGGGGTTGCGGGTTGTTCGAAAGAGATCAGAAGGAACATGTGGGTTTTAGTCAGTACAAGTCTGACATGCCCCCCCCCCGCTCCGCCCAGAGCGGGGGAAGTCATTAGATGATTTCCCATCCGAAAAAAAAAGCCTAATATGAAAAGTAACTTTTTTTTACTTTTATTATTTAGAGATAGGCTATCCCACATATTTCCCTAATAAAGAATATTATAATAATAAAAAAGCTTTATTTCATAAATGGTGTTGCAGTAACTAATATATAAAAGTTGCACTAAACAAATAAGCAGTAAAATGCTACAATAAAAGGTTGGGGTTACTGTCCTCTTAGATAGGCTACACAATAGCCTGTAGTAAAGAGAAACAGTGCCGTATCCCTCTAGAGTGGAGAAATCAATTGCTTAGTGCTTTGAGTAACTAATGATTTTAATAACAACATCCAAAAACTAAAAATAAATCAAGATCTGCTTGTTGATATCTTTCATCTCAATTTGAAGGAATCGTTTATTGTGTAAGGAATGATATGAAGAAGAAAGGAGTACCTAAATGATGCCGTGACGTCTGATAGGGGAGAATGGAAGAAGAAAACGTGTTTCGCCGACCCCAAATAGTATGGGACAAGGGCAGGAAAATGATGATGTTTTTCATGCAATGACATAAATTCATGCTTATAAGTAAACTATAACTAAAATATATAAGTTTTTAAACTGACATGGTTACTAATATTATAATTACCACGAAACGGGATATTTACCATGTTACCATATACCAACAAGATGACAACCAATGCCAGCATGTCACCATGCTGTTCAATTACAAACTGTCTGGGCACAAAGTCCAAGTTGGCAAGTAGCTTTTTTTACCCAGAGTCAGTCAGGCATAATCAACCGAAAACAAGACATACAATTCCCATACACCTTGCACCATTTCATCAATATCATAATCAGTAACCATGGCAGCAATCACTAACAAAATAAAACAGAAAAAAAATGGCAGCCAAATCACAAAGCAGGAGAGTTCCCTAATTCGATAATTACAAGTTCCGAGCTATTAAATCGAATTATCTATGACATGTTCACATCAGAGAAGAAAAGCTAACTACTCATTACATCTAATATGACCAGGGTACCAAGACCTGTCAAGATGTACCGGGTTACCCCTCAGGTGAAAGAAATTGTTGGATGTAAGAGAGGTGGGACAGGTCATCTTAAATGGTGCTGCGTTAATAGAGAGAATGCTGACTCATGGCCCGACGAGTCGATGGTTTAAAGTGGTGAAGCTCCTAATAGATTCCCACGATCGCGAATCCGATAAAGATGGTATTTTTCGTTTGTAATGTATTGGGAGATGTGCTTTCTGGTTGATGGGTGTGAGTGAGCGGAATTTTGCAGGATAGATCGTTCTTTGTTTTAGTTTTGATTAGGTTAAGGTTAAGTCATCGTCTCTGTTGAGGGTTGTTCAAAAGAGATACCGCAACCTCGGAACATAAATGGCAATATAGGGAACATAGGTGGTATTTAGTCAGGAAAAGACTGACACTTCACCCCGCCGCAGAGCGGGGGAAGTTATTTGATGACTTCCCATCCGTAAAAAAGGCATCGTCTCTCATGCATGAGGTTGTGGGTTCAAATCCAGGCAAGTACCTGTCTGTGACTTTTTCAATTCATATGTAAGTACTTTCTTAGTTTCTTTTAGACATCATAGACGTTGGTAAAGGAAAACTTTGTGAGGAAACCTGGACTTATAATATACTAGCTTTTGCCCGCGGCTTCGCTGCCTGCAGTTTTTGCTCTTGCGCCTTATTGATTTGTAATAGCAACGCTAAGTTTTCCCTTTTCTTCCCTCGTTCTCCCTCATATCCGACTTTTTTAAAATAAAAATTAGCCTTTGTCCGTCTCCTGGTTCCCAACTATCTCTGTAACAAAATTCATCAAAATCGGTTTAGCCATTAAAGCGTGAAGAGGTAACAAACTCACTTTCGCTTTTATAAAATTAGTAAGGATAAATGTAAGTCTGAAATCGCTAACCCCTCTTGAGCAAGTGTGGTGATTAATCTATATGAAAGAGGCCTCTGCCCAGCAGTGGGACTGTTATAGGTTGGTATTACTACGTTTGTTTTGTGCGTAATCTGGTGTAAGAATTTTTATGCCACCCATGAGCCTCTAAGCGGTATTCTAATATATAAAATTTCCGTGTCACAATGTTAGTTACCGTACTCCTCCGAAACGGCTCGACCGATTCTTATGAAATTTTGGGTACATATTGGGTAGGTCTGAGAATCGGCTAACGGAAACCGCTGGGCACAGCTAGTCGTTTTAAAACACCTACATTCACGTGTGTGTTGACTGTACTTATATTAACCTTTTTTTTCGGATGGGATATCATCAAATGGGGCAGTATCAGACTAAAACCCATCCATGTTCCATCTTTTGCCCTTTATGTTCCGGGGCCGCGGTATCTCTATCGAACAACCCGCAACCCCGGCAGGCAGTGGCCTTGACAGGTCCCTCTGCACTTGACATGCCTCTAGACTATATACAAATATGTATTAAGCAATTTACAACCAAAGCCATAGATTTGGGCATATTTTACTTTATACTTATACCACTTTTGCAAACACGAAACATAGCTAGCTAGCTAACAAACATAAATATTCAAATATTGACAAAGTAGGTACAGGTGTGGCGAGGACACTTCGCTTACCATAGAATGTCACACCTAACTTAACAGGCTTGTTTAATTACATAATTGCTTACAATAATTAATCATTGTGTACGTTTAGTTATCTTTATTAAAATTATGTGAGAATTTTTGTATTTTTAGTACAGGGTTGGTTAATGGAGTCCAGGGAGTTGATAACTCTATTTGGTTTTGGTCAAGGCTTTTAATAATATTAAATGTATAGGACAGCATATTGGCAGAGAGTAGAGTGGAAAGCTGTATGTCTCATGATAGTGTTTAGTTTTTAAAAGTTGCCCCACATTTAGAATTTCAGTTGTATCGTGAATGCGTAAACAAACAACTGAACGAGGGGATCGAACTCGCGCCACGCAGCGCAGCAGTCAATCGCTCAGCCACTTCGCCAACCGCGCCGTCAATCGAATCGAATAGTGGATCGTTCAATCGCAGTCGCTCTAGTCTTTCTATTTGCTATAACTATGTAAAGGAGATTGACACAAGCTACCGGAAAGCGTATGTTAATCTTCTTAATGTTGTTCTAGAAAAACGAAACACTTTAAGCAATTGCCACTTGTCTTAAGTCCTATAGTTAAAATAGAATTTGGAAAAGAATACTAAATGTAACCAAACTGCTGGAAATCCCAGAACAAACAATTTTGAAATAATAAATACATGGCTCTTGACCTAATTGTGATTTGCCGGCAATGATAGGAACATTTTTCAGAACACAAAGGGCAAAAGAAGGTATATGGATGGGTTTAAGTCAGTAAATGCCTGACACTCCTTTGAAAGAAGTTAATGGAGGATTTCCAATTATAAAAAAAAAGTATGCCAAAGCGTCATGGGTGGTGAATTATGGCAACATGTTCAATTATACAGAAGCTGTAATAATCCCCGATGATTTGAATATTATAAACACATTTTATACCCCTGTAAACTTGTCCAAAGTTTTTATCTTAATTAAGAATAAGTTTTTATTAAAGTTCTAAGGTCAAGTTGTTTCTTAATTATTTATTCGGGCATTTCATGTCTGTGTCGTAGATAAGTTTGTATGTTTGTGCGAGTATCACGTTCTATTGTAAATAATATTAGTAATATAGTTTGGTTTAGGTGCTTTTTAAAGAAGACCAATTAAAATCAATACCTTAAAGTATAGCCACACCATTTAAAGAGGTTTACCCCTGGTCAAATCTCCAGCTCTCTCTTTTTCATAGGACTTCTTACGAATGTCTAACAATATTCCGAAAAAAATCCGTTAAAAGTCAAGCAAACCCACACGGCAAGTCCATGTCCGGAACAGTTGTGAGCCAAACCATTAGATTCAGTGCCAGTGCGGATTCGAGCCACGCCCCCTAGCGGACCGTTCCGTAATTAGCGATCATTTATCTTTGCGCCTCTGTCAAAACTGTGTCGTTCAACGAAAACATTTTAAAATATGCCATAATTAGGGACCCACTTGATTAATTTGACCACAGGATTCGGTGTTGCCAGTTGACTTAGCCTATGTTGATTTAGCTTGACAGTTGGTTGATGTATTTGTGATGCGGAAAAGATCAATTATTTTATTATTTTTGTTATTTCCTGGATATTTTATACTAAAGTAAGTAGGTAAAGAGATATTCAAAAATGCATTTTTTTTTCTCTTTTGAAGAGGCCCTCGTGTTGGTCTTGTATTACTATGGTCTTTTATACGCAGCAAGGTTAAGTATACTACTAACAGACTAAAATTGAGAAAACATTATCAAAATAATGTTACTCTTTATTGATTTCTGCCTTTCCAAAACGTGAAAACATTCAAAAACGTCAAAACATCCGAACACAATAACCAGAAATCACCCACCATAAAAGGTAATTAAATCACGTGGCAACACTAATTAAAATAAGTTCTTCATACGTCAAAACTCTGACCGTTTGAAGGTGTGAATTAGACGATTTTTCTAAATGATAAAGGTTGACGGATGGATGGAAAATGTTACATTGTCTAATTATTCACGGTTATCCGTTAAAATGTTATTTAATAATACACTTGATAGTATGTTCCGGGCATATTTTGTTTATTTGATTGATGAAGTCCAAATCTTTTGTGCAGTCGCCTTTATTAAAAGTTCTTGTTAGCTGAAATATTATGATGTGTGCGGTCAACTAGAGCTTTTGGCGGTGTCTTTTTTGTTAAGATGTTAATTGAGTTTTATTTCGGACTGTTGGTTATGGTCGGTGGGATTTAGTTTGCGGTAATAAGACTAACGTCAAGATAACGTGCTAAATCATTTGTTTTTGATGTAATTAAGGTTCATTTTTCTAAATCTGATGCTGCTTTACCTCGCGCCGTTGGTCTCGGTTGTAATTTATGGGATTTTTATTGTCGGGTAGTAAGAAACCCAAAAATCGAACAGCCAGTCTTTTACCAAGGGGTATCGTTGGATTGTTTGACCGCTACATATAAGTAACTGGAATCTGGGTAGACTGGAAGCCGACTTGTGTATGTGAAACAGCACTTTCCTTGCCTTTTGGATAGGGTTTGGTTTTTCATGGAAACAATAAAAGGTCAAGTCGCATTGTGAGGAGGTTCCTTTCTCTGGAGCCCTAACGCCGGTAGCTTGGATCCTGTTCCCGATACCTACCGGTGTGCTACTATTTTTATATTTTAAAATGTTTTTTTTTTAATGTTTTTATTAAGAAATATACGTATAAAAATGTCAACTATATGTAAGTAAATTAATAAATGAACGATAAAGGTCAAGTCAATGAACACCTGGTGTGTCATTAATTAAATATACTCCTGAAAGACCACCATGACTGAAATTAAACATAACCTTCCATTATTACCCTCCGCTCTTATCAATGGGCCGGCCATCTTTTGTAGACGTGAATTTACAAAAAATCTAAAAGATTCACACCAAGGAACATATGTACAGGGTTGCCCAAATTATTGTTCACAATGCCTTTGCGGAGTAACGTGTAATTTTCTTTTTGTGCCCTTTCACAACGCGACTATTGTTTCAAGTGTGGTGTGGAAATGGCTTAAGTGACTGGTTATGCTGCGCGATATTGAGGATACCTACTCTGAAATTTGGTGTCTTAGATTCTAAGAAGGTTGTATGTATTGTAGGTAACATACTCGTTGTTTGGGTATAACGCAGCAGTTTAGTACTCCTTTTTTTCGAATAGGAAATCATCAAATAACTTCCCCAGCTCTGGGCGGAGCGGAATGAAGTGTCAGGCTGTTACTGACTAAAACCCATCCATATTCTTTCTTTTTTTAAATAGAAAAAAAAACGTTGCCCATGCTAGGGATTTCTCCTGGATCGTGGGCGCGTTTACAAACATGCATGTGACTTTAAATACACAAACAGCGAACCAGGGATCGAACACGCAACACGCAGCGCAGCAGTCGATCGCTCAGCCACTGCGTCAACCGTGTCGTTTTGCCTTTTGTGTTCCTGGGCCGCTATATCTATGTCGAACAACCCGCAACCCCGGCAGGCAATGACCTTGACGTAATACTCCTACGTCAACTTTAGTTTAGTTATAAACCATGAAAGCAAATATTTTAATCTTACACTGTTACTGACGGGATGTCTTCCGTGAATTCCAACTATTATGGATCCCGATATTTCGACTCTGTTTACACGTACTACGGATCTGGATATAAGTACTCGCTAGATCTTTATATCAAGTTCTAGTAGAGTCGACGACACGGTTGGCGCAGTGACTGAGCGATCGACTGCTCCGCTATGTGTCGCGGGTTCGATTTCCGCACGGAACAAATATTTAATATGTTCAAAAGTGAAACCTATTTTAATAAACTGGAGTGCAGATAAAACTGGGCAGATTTAGAAACCAGCGTTTTAGCTTAACTTAATTAACACACGAGAAAGTGTTTTAAATCTAATAAAAAATAACCATTAAACCTGAATGAAAGTGTCAAGTAATTTGAAAACTTAATAGCTTTTAATAAGTATTTATTGCACACATTAATTTAATGTCCATCAACGACCCATCAATAACAAACAAAAGCTTAACCAATTACTTTATTAAATTGATACTTCATACTATAATAAAAAAAAATATGACTTTATCTTAAAGTAGATGCAACTGTAAGACAAATGAGCAAAAACGGGGACAGTGAGCATTTGAGAAAATTGATATCTGACATCAAATATTATTTTTATTAAAAGATAAATCAATCAATCAATCAGTCTGCTTTTGTAATGAACTTTCTCATACCTATACTTCGTGTTTTTACTAATAACAGATGTTTATTTTTCAAGTAGGTTAATGCTGTTTCGACTTCCGTACGATTTACTCACGGGTTGACCACTGAAAACCAACACTGTGCTGTGGGCTCCCATGGCACAGCACCATGCTGAGTGGTGACCTACCTTTCGCCGTCACGACGTGCAAGCTTTTTTTTTATTTTATCCCATGTATGTATTTGAAAATGTTTGTGATGCTTTGAATGTTTAATGTTTTTTTTATCATGATCATTTATTTATTCGTATACATATTTTTTATATTTTTACATATTTCTTAGAAAAACAAAATACATTTAAAAATATAAAAATAGTAGCCCACCGGTATCGGGAACAGGGTCCAAGCTACCGGCAGTCAGGGCTCCAGAGAAAGGAACCTCCTAACAATATGAGCCGTGTCCAGGAGTACCGCTTTCTGTATCAAACCCTTGATCCAGCTGCCTATCGAGAGCAGTCTCAGGTGTTGGTCGAGGCTCTTGGCAATTAAGCCTTTTTTTATTATTATTATTTTGTGTGCTCGTCGTAATTTGGGACAAATAAATGTTTTTTCTTTATTTCTTTCATAACAAACACTTTTAAGTGTCGTTTTCTTAAAAAAAAAAAATTAGATGAGACAACTGTTTCGTACCCGACTACTCTGAGAATACACAGCCGAAACAAACTCAGAGGTCATAGTCTCTTTAAGGTCCAGACAAAAATGTTGGCCAACTTACATGACGACTATGCAGATTAGTGTGTGAAATGGTCTTTTAAAGAAAGCACCACACGGAATTGAGTGGTCCTGTCCAGTCAGTGCAAGCAATTTGTCAGTTATTGTTTATCTCGACTCATAACTCAAGGAGCTCAACGACACGACGAACAATACCAAAAGAAGGACATTTGTGTAGGTCGCTTATAGTAATCAAACAGCCAAATAATTGTCAAAAACAAATAAAAATACGGACCCACATGGTCCTAACATTCACAATAAAGAATAATTATTTACAAAATGATTTAAATAATTAATTATAGTAGTATCGACGTCACAAAGTTCAAACGTGTTTAGCTCAAAATTTAGCCACGCGTACTACGTATCACAGTACATAGATTATCAAGTGCGCGTGCGCAGTTGATCGGGCATGCGGTGAAAGATGGAAGGTGGGCTATTGTCTGTGAGGAGACGCAGCATAAGCACTGAGAAGTAAATCTTCTTTCTTCTTTTCTTTAAAAAAAAACATTTACAAAATTTAAACTCACATACACAAACAGCCAGACCCGGAACAACTACCTGTAGGTCATATAAATCTTTGTTACGTGCGGGGATCGAACCTGCGACACGCAGCGCTCCCACCTACCACCACAACCACTTGCTCAACCACTGCGCCAAAGCTGCTGAATCTGCGTTAAAGTTTATCATGCGTCGCATTACACAATTTTCTTTTCAAGTATGTATGGTTTTCTTTCCCATCATCATTCTTCTGCCCTTATCCAAAATGATTTGGGATCCGCACATGCTTTCCTCTGCTATACTTCTGTATTCCTCGTCATCATCAAACACTTCCGTTCTTCTCGTTCATTTAACAACCTATAATGAAGAGACTACTTCCCAGGCACTGTTAATGTAACCATTGAAAACACCAAAAATACAAGGGTACATTCAAGGATCTTACTAAAGAAATGTCAACTCAAGCAAAAAAAAACACTTACCTAAAGACCTGTCAATATCATCAACTCAAAAAATTACCGAAATCGATTCACCTAATTGACGGCATCAGATCACTCGCCAATCGATGTTTCGAGAGACAGAGTGACATCACTAAAGCCAAGTAATCGGTATTAACCGAGTTGTCAATTTATATTGTCTCGTAAGTAATTTCACATTCCGTGCCTCGATTGTGAGGCGTTATAATGACAGGAGGATGACGTATGGATTTGGCGCTTACGGCGTTTGGCGGCGCGCGCCATCGGCCACATCAAAGAGGTGGCCTCCTTTGATGTAGCCGCCGCGCCGGCTTTAGGGATGTGCGTGTGAGTGAGCGGTTCTGTTGTTGTCGATGTTTTTGTAGGACTTAATTTTTTGGCAGTCTGGTGTTTTAGTATTGAATTTGATTGTAAAACTATGAAGTTAGATGGTTTATTTTTTACCGTTGTTATTTAAGAACTATTTTTATCAATGATTTGGAGTTTTGATGTTTTTGCTGTACTGTTAGGATGGAATATATTTTTCGTGTATACGTGAATCATTCATTTATTTTGATACCTATCGATAGGTATGCAATTTCGCATTTTTCTTACATGATAATTTTTGAGTAGAGAATATTTGTATCTCTCAATGAAATAAGTTTTTTTAGTACCATATTGAACTGTGTCATGGAATATAATAGACAATCAATCAATATTTTTAGCCTTAAATGTTCATCTTGTTTTCTTCCTACCTACATTTAACATTTTTATCGAATTCCAAAAAAAAGATACAAAAATCTATCGATATCGACGCACCACCCTTTGGCCACATCACCGCAAGGTAATAAAACGAACGGAGCACGTATTTTGACGTGGAGCGGCGCTTCTGGTCTTGCATCCCCCTCTATCAAATAATCCCGTCCCTTTCTGACACGCGAAGGTGTCTGAGAAGCTATTATAGCGTATAGCTCGTCCGGGCTTCGCTATAAATTATGGTGCAATAGTACCTATTCTTTTGGTCATACCTTTGGTTAGAAGCAAAACGATATGACAGAAATTCTCGAAGGTTTTCAACTATATGTGGACCGTTCTAGGTTTTTCTGGGATTATCGTTAGTGAAATATGGTTTAATCTTCAAAGATCGATGAAAAATCTGGAAGCAAAACAGTCCACCTAATTATCTACCTACATTAGATAAATATTAATGTGTTTGTTACCAAACTCCTCCGAAATGGCTGGAACGATTTGTATGAAATTTTATATGCATAGCAAGTACGTCTGAGAATCGGCCAACATCTATTTTTCATAGCTCTAGGAGAAGTGCTGAGCAACGGGTAAAACCGCTGGGCACTGTTAATAATATTGTAAGGAGAAAAGATTTGTATTTTTGTAACGAATAAACTCAAAAACTACGGGACCGATTTCAGAATTCTTTGGAATGCTACATTATCACTGAGTAACAGGTTATATAACATCACGCTACGACACAGAGGGGCTGAACAGAGGGTTAAAACCGCTGGGCACAGCTAGTTTTCTATATTTCAAAAGATATATCAAATACTAGCTTCCACCCGCGACTTCGTCCGTGTGGCATAGTTACTTTGGCCTAACGCTAACTTTAACCCGCGTGATGATCGAAAAAAAAACATTCTGTCCCTTTTTCTTCCCTCTTTCTCTCCCTTATTTCACTATTTAAAAACAAATAGCCTATATCCGTCTTCAAGGTCCCAACTATCTCTGTACCAAAATTCATCAAAATCGGTTTAAGCGTGAAGAAACAAACTCACTTTCGCTTTTATAATATTAGTAAGAATAAGGATAGTAAGGATTTAAGTGGTTACCGTATCTTACGAGGATTTTTGAAGGCAGTATCTTGAAATGCATCTGAAGGAACAAAAGGTTTCTGTCCTGAAGACATCGGAACTACAGCTACAGGGAAAAATATATTTGACTAGTTAAGTAAGTCTGCCTAGTTCTTACCTAACATAGTTAGGGTTTGCTTCAAGTCTCACCAAATGCAATAGACTACCAGTATTTTCCGTGGAGAAAATACTGACCATTCTGACCTCCTTAATCAATGAATACTGGGTAATCCGAAACTCCTTGGCGAAACTTGTTGTCAGGCTTTCGGTCTACTGTGAAACCTGTAACAATTTTCAAAGTTCTACTTATAACAGCCGTGAGAGATCTGTATATGGGTGGTCAGGTGGTCACCCATCCAGGACCAACCTAGGAATGCACGGCTATGTTATTTAGCCACGAGCTCTCCTAGTAAAGTTGGAATTAATTGCTTTCGGCAAGGCGTACTAATCGAGCCCAGCTCAAGACAACCAGTACAATTCATAATCATAACTAAGAATTTTAAACCACCACATATTAGTTTTTATCGCCAACTTTTCTACTTATATTTTTATGTTCTGACTTTAATCTTCGTCCATAAAACTAGAAGCTTCTGCAGCTACACATTTAAAATAAAAACCCTGACATCTTAATGATATTGACGAAACAAATCAACTTTAAGTGTCACTCAAAATGTACAAAGATTTTCAATTTACCGAACAAGTAGAGTTTACCGAAAAACTTTGAAGACAGAGACGTCCAAAACGTTCAAATTGAACGATAGAATATGGAGTTTCGAACTCTTCGTTCCGAAGTGTTTACACAAAAACTTAGATCGGGACAAAAAATAGGCCAATAAATAGTACGGGAGGCTCTTTGAAGGCCCGCGTGGTCGTAAAACGGCCCATTAGATGTCCTATTAACGCCTATTTCGACATAATTAGGATCAATTCACTCCTAAAACGGCCTAGAGTTATATAATTGTTTATGTTTTATGTGTGTATTAATATTAATGGAATTTTAGGGTGGCGGGCTCTATTGAAAGGTATCGATTAGCTTAATTTAATTTAGTTAAGGCTACGGGCGCTTGTTTTTTTTTGCTAATGTTTAATGTCTTATCTGATAGTTTTTGTTGGATTTATTTTAAAACTGTTCTTTTATCGGCTGTCAGCTTTAACATCTGTTCTTTCTCTGCTTTTTTAGCTGATAAAAAAACCCTTATTTTGAAACATATTATGCAATGACAATCACTTTCGTAGGTAAATAAGAGTTTTTTTTCATTTTAAAATCACAATTGCTTTCATGCAAATATGACAATAGGGTAGTTTCCTAAAAAAAAAAATATTAGTCCGTATTCACAACGAGTGACGTCACACGTAACTTAAATAAGCTATATCTTTGTCTAATTTACAAATAAATAAATACGGACTAAATAGAATGTAATTAATTTGACCCTGGAATCTACCCTATTGTTTTCATTTGTATTACGCGGTACTAAGAAGGTTGTGGAGGTCAGATAAGCAGTCGCCTAATGGAAAACACTGGTATTCAGCTGCAACTGGTTAGACTGGAAGCCGACCCCAACATCATTATCATCATTCGCCTGCCCTTATCTCAAGTTATTTAAGGTCGGCACAGCATTCTTCTTTCTTCGTCTTTTGTCTCCATTATTTGTCATTTTACTTGCCATATCATCCTTCACACCGGCCATACATCGTTTTTTTGGCTTTCCTCTTCCACATTCTCAAACTTTTCTCATGAAATTTTCCTCATTCCTCCGCATCACAAGCCTATACCAAGCCAACCGATTACCACACAACTTTTCAGTCACCAGCGCTTCTTTAAGACTTAATCTTATGTTGGCGCATGGCAGTGGCTGAGCGATCGACTGCTGCGCTGCGTGTTGCGGTTTCGATCCCCGCACGGAACAAATATTTGTATGGCCTACAGATACTTGTTCCGGGTCTGGCTGTTCGTGGATGTGAGTTTTAATGTTTGTAAACCCACCCACGGTACGGGAGAAATCCTAGTGTGAGGCAGTTTTATGTAAAAAAAAATAATTGTAGATGATGACGAATTGTTTTCATTTGAAACTCACAATTGCTTTATTTTATAACAAATACATTAGTATTAATATAATCAATAATTAGGTATATTCTGTGATATTGAATAAAAGCATTTCCATACCATAATGATTTTCATGAAAAACATTTTGTCACCCACGCAAATGAGGTGATGCTTTTTCAATTCGTTTTACTTTCCTATAAAGAACATTGGTTAATTTCTAACAGATATTCTTCTATTTTTTCATGTCTTGTTTGCTAAAGAGAATGATAAATATCACAGTTTCTATAAAGAGTTTAGTTAATAGTATTAATAAGACATTAAAACACAGGAAGTCATTAACTTTCTAGAAAATATTAAGAGTAGATTCGCATTAGTTTGCTTACCCAGTACCGTAATAAACAGAGGCCCTAGCACGAACGGGCCGTATAACATAACGTTACTTTAAATAATTAAAAAAATACGTTTCTCTACGCTAGGAATTTCTCCTGTATCGTAGGTGCGTTTACAAACATTTAAATTCACATACCCAAACAGCCCTTACGTCGAATTTGTTCAACAATTGAGAGGCTATCAAAAAAAAAGGTATTTATGGATGATACTGATTCTGCAAAAAAGTTTTTGCGACAAGCAAACAATTTTCCAAAAATGCTTAAGGAAAATTGTATTATTATTAAAAAAAAAAACGTATTCTTGTGCCCTAATATTTGATTTTGATATCAACAAGGTTTGTTGGTGCAAATTGAGAGAGTCCTTTTCTCAGTTGTGAACTGCAATAGGCTGAATCGATTGATTCGACTTCTGTAAGACCGATTTATTACTGCACCCAATGAACAATTGCTGTTAGCTCATTCATTATGTGAAGATCCTTGGCAACGTCCCATATTCTGGTCGAGCTATCAAGTCGCGTTTTAGAATATCTTCTCACCATAACATTTATACAGCGATTACACCCCATTTCAAATTCACAACCGCAGTTAAAACCCGAAAGGATGTTTAAACAACGCTCAAAGCCGGCATTACTCATAAAACTATACCTGTGTTTTATCACATATATCCAAGATACAATAATTCGTTGTGTTTATAAAATGATAACAAACAAGTGCCAGCTGCAAACGAGAGATTATGATATTCCTTTGAACGATGCTCCGGCCTTTGATTTGATAAATAAGATGTAAATCATACAGTTTTATGTGGTCCTGGTACCTCGGTGCTTGTAGTCAGTAATTAATGCGCGTTTTCTTGGAAAGATTTTTTATTAAATGGGATTTGACATCTTATTTCTAATAGATATGTAGATCCTGACTTCATTTGAATTATTTTGTTGTTCCAATAGAATGGTATCTCTTTGAAATTCTTGAGTACTATGAATGATGTATGCTCCTTGCTATGCCGATGCCGTGTCGACGGCGCGTGTTGTCAGGAAAGCACAGGGTCCCGCGGGGTTCACTGCCTGCCGGGGTTGCTGGTTGTTCGAAAAAGATACCTTGGCCCCTAAAAACTAAGATCAAAATAAGGAACATGGATGGGTTTTCGTCAGTAGAAGTCTGACACGCTTCCGCTCAGAGAGTAAAGAAAAAACCAAACACTGCACCATATAATAATACCCACGGCATATACCCAGAGTACAACACTATACCAATACAATACACATCAAGCGTTTTTTTTAATTAATTTATTTTTATGTAAATGTACAGTAAACCTGGTTAAGTGGGACCTGGATAAGTGAGAAACCTCCATAACTGGAACTCATGCTGAGGTCCCAACACTTTGGCACTGAATTACCTCTGTTAGTGGGACGAGGTAAGCCTCTATATCTGGGATTTGTGCTTTCGATTTATCATCATAGTTACCTCTATAACTGAGACAGCGAGTAAATTTTATATGCATAAACCTCTGTAACTGAGATAACATTGTTTGTTTACTCATTCTTATTCTACCCACAAATTCCACACGTAATTCCAAGTACGTAAGTAATTTTGAGCTTCAATTACCTTCAGTTTTAGTTTCGCTTTACTATCATACAGATGTTTATTTGAAAAATGCCAAAACGAAAGCTACAATCGTTCGCGGAGGTAAATTTAGTAAAAATTTCTAAACGCGAAGCAGTAAAAGCACTAGAAACTTTGCACAGTTATTTTGAAATGTCATCAATTGGTGACCAAAGCATATTTGATAAAATTTATAACATCGAAAAACGTCTGATGGCTGATACTTCCAAACGACAAACTAAAATGACAGATTTTTATAATTGATACATTCTGCTTCCATATTCGTACATATTACGTGTAAAAACGTGCTTGAATATTTTTGTTGATTACATTTGTATGATTACCTTTAAGTACTATTTTTTTTTTATTAAAACTCCTTTACACGTTATTTTATTTAATGATCGCACCTCTATTACTGAAATAACCTGTATTCTCACCCCTATTAATGGAACCCTCTGTAAATGAGACAGATATTTATTTATACCTGTATATCTGAGACACTGGGTAAGTGGAATACCTCTATAAGTGAAACGACATTGCAGGTCCCTTGATGTCTCACTTAACCAGGTTTCACTGTATATGATGTAGGCAAAATCAGTCAAAAGCACTTTTGACCGTATGCTTTAGTCAATATATGCTATAATCATTTAAAAAATCTCTCCCTCTCGCCTCGAAGTTAAGGCAACTAGAGATAGTTCAAAGTTAAGTTTTTTGATTGTTCACTCTTTTGCAGCCTATTTAAGTATATAGCTCACTCTAATTAACTTCAATTGCTATCATTCGATTTTGAGAGGAAATGCATAACACTCTTTGCTTTGATCCAGAACATTAATGCAATAAACATGATTGAACCGTCGCAATTAAACTTAAATTGGCATTGCCTCCGTTATTTATTGCTAAATAACACTGAGGTTGAATGGACATGCCATAAAGTATAATGAATAGGGTTAATAATGCTGATAGTAATCACATTAATTCAATATGATTTTGAAAGCAACATAAGGATGAAAGAGAAGCCAAATATAAAGCAAAGGGGTGGGCATTACAAGAGGCCTATATCCATATTATCCATTCTTAACAGTGTTCTGTGGTTAAGCCAGAATAATTATGATAATCAAATTCAAAACTTTTATTTCAATTAGCCCGTTACAGGCACTTTAGAATGTAGAAAACAAAAACATGAACCTACAGTCCCAGTCCAAAGCAGTATAACTTGTGATAGTACTGTAGTTGCCCATTCCGAAGTGTTGATCTCTGTGAAGAAGAATGGGCAAGAAACTCCATGGATATTCTTTCAAATCATAATATTTTAACAAGATCTTGGATACATCATTCATATTCTTTGTTACATCGCTAATAATTTAGATGCTCCCAAATTTTTACAGAAAAAAGACATAGCAATGGTTTGAACTAAAGCATAACAACCACATTGATTCAGATATACCCAAACTCTATTAGACAGCTATTATTTAAGAATAGCAATGAACAGGATAATGATAAACCACCACTGCTAATAAGACGCATGTCAATACCCAACAGAAAAAAAACCACATCCGTATTCCTCAAGAATATTGATGAGCGACATAAAATTGCCACCCATTACGTTGTCAACCCGTCTTACTAACCAATAGCATTTTTTTCGCTAGCAATCTCCATCAGTACTAAAATTACGTCGAAAGTTATCCAGTGATGTTAATAATAATTTGTGCAATAAACTAACTTAATACAGTTTTTCATTGAGCACTTTCTATGATAGTTTTTGCTATCGTTGTCATACGTAATTGATCATGGCGACTGTCTTTATCGGTGTTATTAGTGGCTTGTCTTGTGGACTAGTTTCAGTTAATGTGGTATTGGCTTTAACAAGTGTATTAGAAACTGGATTATAAGGATTGACTTTGAGGTTGTCATTTGTTGAGTGTAGTTTAACTGTTCTAGAAAACTAGGAGTTGAATTCCCTCCCTTCTTCGGAGTTCTCGAGTTCATATATCATATATAGCCGGATATATTTATGTCGCGATTTAATAGGCTTCTTTTGGGTTAACTCATTTCTGTAAACAGGAGAAGATTGAGGTCGAGAGTAGGCCAATTTCAAATATACAGCGAAATGAACAGGTGAGAGTGAAGAGTTATCATAAGTATGAGATCGCTTAACTTCTTTAGTCTTAGTAATCCTTAGTTCAGTTATTAAACTATCTAGGAAATGACTGTGTAATAGGAAATGACTGTGACTAATGGGGATGAATATTAATATTTAGGTAAGTAAGACGTGGAATCATCATCTGTTTCAGAAGTGTTTGTAGAACATGCAAGGTTAACCTAAATAACCATTATTTAAAAAAAAAAACGTTGCCCCACACTAGTAACTTTTCGTGTACACAAACAGCCGAAACTATCTGTAGGCCTTACACAAATTTATTCCGTACGGGGATAAAACCCGCGACACGCTGCGCAGAAGTCGAATGCTCAGCAACAGCGCCAACTGTGCCGTCAATAAAAAAAATCAAATTCGTATAAATATCTGCTTTGTGAACATTTTGGCAAAATCACCAATCAGAGTATAGTAGGTAGCAGTTATTCGTAGGATACTCTCCTGGTTTTATTAATAGTAATAAATTCTAATTTGATAACTGCCCCCAATTCTCTACTACAATCGATTCGTCATTTTGCATACATTCATCAAACTGTCACAATCGAATTCATTTCTATGTCAGTATCGCCTGCTCCATCATATCATAGACGAGCCGAAACTATTAAATCGTTTCTAATCCTAGTATCAAAGGCGGCATTAACTAGACCCGAATAATGTTATTATCGGCTTACGATACTACAAACTTACTTTTGCAGATGAAAAACAGCTTGACAGAAAGCATATAAGGTTTAGAATTGAATGAGTAAACGGCATAGAGACTTAATTCAAATGTGTCGTTCGAAAGACAAGGTGTACCCAAAGGAACCATGCCTCATTAGTACTTATAGCAAATCAATTGATACCGAAAGTATTTATGACATTTCTAAGGCTCGGGTGCGATATCTAGCGAGTTGTATAAATGAGATAATCAAAGCTGTTTATTTTACAACCACTTAAAGTGATTTAGATAAGTTTAGAGGTTTTGAATTAGTTGTGTCGTTTGTTTTGATTTGGGTAAGGCTTATGATAAGCTCAGCTTTAAACATGGCAGAGAAGAGGGCCTTGTTTAAGACTGGACTGGTTATAAATCCGGAATTGAACAGCATTTGTAGATACTTTGTTAATAAAACTAAGTTGACCATGTTTAGAGCGAGCGAGTTCTCTATTTAATTAGATTTGGATAATTTTCAAAGCTTGTGCTGTCTTTTAATATGTGCTTCTCGTTTCATTCTATCAATAAACCGTTGCATTTCCAGGTCTAAGACTAAACTTAAATAATAACCATCACAAGTTCAAAAAGTCCACAAGGTATCGTTTTATTTTCCGGTTCTTCTTGTCGCTCTCTTGCTATCGCGATGTCGTTCAAACACTGTCTACAGTCAGTGTTGTATTGAGTCAAATCTTTTACTTTCTAACAAATCGCCCTCAGTGTAACCTCTCTTCAGCGTCACAAAGACGAGATTAACACACGCGTCGTATCGGCAACGAGACACGCCAACAATACGCCGGTGTCTTTGAAACGACGATACGAGTGACGCGATCCTTGTTAGTTTCTACTTGACGGCTGTTGTTCATGTTAAACAGATTAACATTTGGACAGGCAAGGGTTAAATAATCGGAACGATGTGGTTTGACATCTGTGGTATGTTAGTTTTGAGCATTTGATTGGCTAGTTTACTAATCTAATAGTGGGGTCCTTTGTGCTCACAGCCTTTTTAAGGATATTTCAAAACCGTTTGGATGACACTTCCCGTGACCCAAGGGCTGGATTTTGCCAACTGACAGCGTTGAGGACGCTGAGGACGACTTTGTATAATACATTCAATATACAACTTGACATATAGTGGAAGTTTTTAGTTGCTTAAAAGGATCCCTGCTTAGGCAGCAGAAAGCAAGTCTTTTAGCTTTCAATTAAAACCTTTGAAAGTGTCAGTTTTAAATTCCACTTAACGATATTCTTTATGGTGTGGTTAGGTGCTTAACCTGTTGTCGGAGTTGACATGCCCCCCTATGAACTCTTGGCTAAACATACTGCCGAGAATTATCTCGCAGAGATGCTGGTGTCCTCACGTTGTTTTTTTTTCACCGAAACTAGTGATACAATACGCACATATGAATCTGAAAAATCAGGGGTGCGTGTTTTGAGTTCTAACTCGAGATCTATAAAGTCCAACGCTCACACAACTAGGCTGTCACTGCTTACACTGCTTTTTTACTGACTTGTAATGGAGGCTGCTGAAGCCGCGTATTGGAAAGCGTAGTGTGGGAAGTTTATGCTAAGTGCGACGATTCACAATCATCATAAGATACAGTTATTCAAGTAAGACGTGGAATATAACACTAACCACACTGTCATCATCAGAGATCGTTACCTCGGCATTTAAGTCAATGATACTCTTAGTACTAGCCAAGTGTTGATAGTAGGTAGTTTAGATAGCACTTGCGTCAGTAGATTTGAGTAGACGTATCTACAGTATGTCAACTAGAAACAAATGGTCGAATTTACGCGAATAGAAGTAGTAGCGGGTAATAGATACCTCGTGGGTACGTTTTAGGTGAATAGAGCAACATAACAAAGAGATTAGTTGACAACCCTAACACCTTTTTAAAATTTGGGGATGGGAAATTATCAAATAACTTCCCCCGCTCTGGGGCGGGGGGGAGTGTCAGACTTTTATCGAATAAAACCCATGTTTCTTCTTTTGCCCTTTACGTTCCGGGGCCGTGGTAAACCCTAACCCCTAACCTTCGTTTGATATCATATAATACTACTTGGTCTACTGTTTAATTTTACACTGGACATTTGTACTGCTGATAATACTGCTAAAATAATGACAAGACAACCCACATTGAAACTAGCAATCAAGTACTATCATATCCCATTTAATGATCATAAAAAAAACATTGTATACCAAATTAACAGCTCGATGTACAATTAAATGCATATGACAATGTAAACAATAGTGTTCTTACTGTCCATCGTTTTAGATAATTGCGCGATTCCCAGGTAATGGTATATAGTACTCGGCGACATGTATGCGCAGTCGCAATTACATATAATACATTGTTTATAATAATGGGTTGTCAATGAGTGTCACTGGGACTAATTACTGACAGGTTGTCGGTAAAAACTTTGCAACTATGTACATGCTAATAAAGTGTGGTGTGACGCGGGCGCATATTCTTGTAGATAATGTAGGTAGTTATTTATAAAGAAAATAACTTATTATGCGTTACAAAGAGGTAGGCTGTTTGTAACGAATAAGTTCTATCGTTTTAACTCTGCCTCGTTGATAAAACCTACCCAGTTTCATTCTTTTGCCCTTTATGTCACGGGGTCGCGGTATCTCTTTCGAACATCCCGCGACCCCGGCAGGCGGTAGAAACGGGGAAACGTCGGTATACTACCGAAGACAACCTTATTACTTAGAGTGTAAGGGTGAAAAGTGGTCAGGCGTCAGTGTCTCCGGTAGATCCTGTTGGGCATGATATTATGTTGTTACACTCAGCCAAAAACTAAACTAGAAGCGATTGCTCAAATGAGCGTGCGAAGGCACTTCTCTAAACTTAAATAAAGAGAAGACGGGCGGCACAGTCGCCATTTTTCAACGATTTCCTAGATTTACAGACAAACCTTTATGTTGCTGCGGTCTATTATTTTTTTTCATTTTTATTAAAAAGAAACGTTGCTTCATACTAGGAATTTCTCACAAACAGCCAGACCCGGAACAACTATCTGTATGCCATACAAATATTTGTTCCGTGCGGGGATCGAACCCGCAACACGCAGCGCAGCAGTCGATAGCTCAGCCACTGCGCCAACCGTGTCATCATTGCATTGCCGTTGTGCTGCCGCTGGTCATTGATTACGTGTGTCACGTGTGTGTGACGTAAGTCTGCCTGCTACAGATACATTGCGTGTCGATGCGGTTAAGTGTTAGCAGTCCCTTATGCGCTCTAATGACGTTATATAACAATGAAGCACGTTGTTAATGCAAGTGTTTCACAAATCTAATGTTTTATGTTTTATAAGGGTACTTTCGGCCACACAAGATGATTCACTTTGAGATATTGACTAACGCTGAATGACTAAATAATCCATAATTGCGTTTACAATCTTTTAAACTCACATACATAAACAGCCAGACCCGGAACAACTATCTGTAGGCCATACAAATATTTGTTCCGTGCGGGGATCGAACCCGAGACACGCAGCGCAGCAGTCGATCGCTCAGCCACTGCGATCCTGCGATTATGCCAACCGTGGTGTGAAATCAATAATCTCAGAGAAATTCTATTTTTGCGGATGGAAAATCATCAAATAACTTGGGGGGAGTGGTAGACTTTTACTAACCACAACCTACCCCTGTTCTATATCCGGGTATATCTGGTATTTGTGTGTTTTTGTAGTTTATAGAATCTGAACTTGATCATAGCTTAAATAATTCGTAACTGCATGTTAAAGTATGGATAGCAGAGCAGCTTTATTGTAGACCAGCTTTTGCCCGTAGCTTCGCTCGTGTTAAATTCGGGGTAACACAGTTCCCCTTTCCTGATTTGCAGATACCTGCTACCTGTAGTTTTTGCCCTTGCGCCTTATTTATTGTAATAGCAAAGCTAAGTTTTCCCTTTTCTTCCCTCTTTCCATTTTTCTTAACTTTAAAAAAAATAGTCTATTTCCGTCTCCATAGTCCCAACTTTCTCTGTGCCAATATTCATCAAAATCGGTTCAGCCATTTAGGCGTGAAGACGTAACAAACAAACAAACACACCTTCGCTTTTATAATATTAGTAAGGATTAGCTTGTGCCTGTGGCTTCACCCGAATGATGAGGTATAACAAAAAAAAATGCATTATGTATAATTAAGAGATCTATATATAATGGGATAAAATTTAAAGTATGTATCCAAACAACACTGGTTATATGGATCGCAAACATGTTCATATACAAACTTTCGTGTTTATAATATAGTAGTAAAAAATAAAATTGCGTCTGCTCCCGAATATTTTTTTCAACTTCATAAAACCCTTGGTTTACAACACGTGCGCTTACGCATCCAGGTGCAAGAAAGAGAAAAAAAAACTGCACCAAATAGACTATTAATGTTCTACGACACTTCAGAATCAACCAAACAATTCTGACAGCAACCGTACACGATTTCAAAACGTTTCACAAGAGCCAACGCCTCCCGAATCCGTCGCACTAATCGTCCAATAAATGTCCATTTATAACATAATTGTGGTTTAATATACTCACACGCGGCGAAAGGCCTAAAAACATGACAAAACCACTTCATTATCAGCCATTGTCATCGTTTCACTCAACTTTCAATGGCTATTGTGCATCTCGCATAACTTTTGGCAGGACTGTTTTTTTCAATGACAATAAAGATTCGAATAGCATGTTCTATTTTTGAACTTACACGTACTGAGGGCAACTGAAAGAGGATTCATTGCTTAGGTTGAAACTATTTTTAATCCGTCATGTGATTAACATAGAGGTTATAATACTTTGAATAATTTTGACAGTTCTTGAGCTCGTGTTGTCGACGTTACCGACAGTCGGTAGGCAGTTTTAAAGGATAATAGGGAAACGAATGTGCGAAACAATTTATCATTCAAGCGAATTCTCTTGTTAATTCGATACAGTGAAGGCTGGATTTTTGGGTCAATTCTTTTGCCTTGGGGAGTTTAAATGTGAAAAGAAAAAACTTTATGATGGTCGTGTGGGGTGATGAATTTGTGAATATTATTTATTAGCGATCCAATATGGCGTTATAAAATTGTTTATTGCCATAACAGACGTTTTGACCCGCTTTTGGTGTTAGAAAGGATGCTTTCTCAATAGTTTTTTAATTGATTTCCTGTATTTACTCTTTCTAGCATAAAATGTAAAGAATAAATCAGAATCCACTAGACACTTTTTAAAGCTGCAAAAAGTAAGTAACTGCAGGTTATTTTAATTACAACTTCCACTGCTTATTCAAGTAAAATAGCCGCCCATCTAGTGAGAGCTCAAAGTGATGTGGGTGACATTTCAATAAACTATAAATACCTACCTATTTATTAGCTCTGTAAAGGCTCCTTTGTTCCAAAAACACGTGTGATGAAGTGAAAAACCACCAACAACCAGGTGCTGAAAACTACAAGTAGGTACTAGAGCCTCATTTTAAAGTTGTTGCTATTGTCATTTGTCATTAATGATAAAAACATTTTAGTATTCCATTTATAAACATAAAAGGACCTTTCACACTTTATAATATCAGTCAGTATTTTATTAACTTTTGTATCGACTCCTAGAATATCCACCTAGTTGTGGGTGGGGTCTATTAAAAAAAAACTCACAACTGTCAACGCCTCAGGCGTGCGTGCTGTTCAAATTAATTATAATGACGTTTTAATTATAATTAAAATGACGTTTTCATTATAGAAACTATTATTTCTAAATTACGTACTCGTGTAGCAACTATGGAATACACGGTGTGGCGAAAAGATAAATTACAGTCTTTTAAAATTGTCGTCTTTAGTATGTTAACATAATTATACCACCAATAAAAGAAATAGGGAAACGTTATATCAAGAAATGATATTTTACTTGCCACTTAAAATAATAATTACGCTGGCAACACATTAACCTAACAAAGCTCCCCCCACCTTTCATTACGATTCCAAAAACAAATGCTACGTAATAACATCCTATGATGCGCGCGGTAATTATTTTGAATTTCGAATTGTTGCATTCGAAATCAACAACTGTTATAAGATTGCCAGTTTAAGTTGGCCCCTCCCGCCTTTTGCATTTGGACTTTGAAAAGATGAGTCAAGAGGAGCAGCAACGCCCGGGGGTGTATTTAAATTGGTCACATTTTACAAAGCAACATTACACCCTGCCATCACGCGCGTTGACCTCAAAAATTATGGTATTAAACTTGGAACAAAGAGGCCGAAAGCCGCAGTTCTGAGTTTTGAGTGCAGCCCGCGAAATCAATAAAAGGCGGCCCAGTATTAATTACGGGACAATAGGCAACATAAATTAACAGCTCATGGGTGTGTTATTACTGGATTTCTTTATGTACAGTGTGTTTTTGACTTAATTACTGTTCATATCTTTATAATGCACACATTTTGTGTTTGTTTTTAATTTTGCGTTAATATACAAACCGCAATTCGAAGAGGGGCGAAAATATACAAGAAAATAATCTGTCTAAAGTACCTAAACGGAGCCTTAAAATAGCGAAGGAAATTGACTATAGTTAAAAAAAAAAGATTGTTGTGGGTCTTAGACGGTATTTAAACAATTATTTATTGTTTACGGTTCATCACATCACGCTTGTGCAAGAATAGTGACCATAGTTAACGTATTAACAACCACGAATTAATATTTAAAATGTGACCGAAACAAGCGTGCGTGCTAACATGGGAACCTCTTAAGAAAGACCCCTAACTTGTAGAAGCTGCTTCGTCTTCGCGGGTCAATTTATTCTGGTGATTACGACTATAGTGGGCGACCAATTAACGTTTAACAAACTTTTGTCCGTAACAAATTCTCGTACAGTTTTAACAATTTAAGTTTGGAACGTTTGGTGTAATTTGACAACGGCTGTTAGGCTTAGTTTACATTTATCAGCTTTGGTTTATTCTTTTTTTTTTAATTAAAAATCGAATTAGAGTGACAAGGGATTTTATAGGGAAGTATTCGGTTGTTCATTTATTCAAAAAGTGACTAAGTTCTTGATAGGCTAAGAATATCAAAGTGTTTTTTGTTTATTTTTTTACTATTTCTTTCAGGCTAGTCCATTTAGGTACCACAACTTCAAGCATATCTAATTGTGTTCTTTTCAATTCTTAATTTTATCTTAGTCTTAAAGATCTGCAAATCTGCGGCAAATCGTCATGTAATAACAAAAATCCATCGGTCATTGTAGCCCCAGCTGATCTCTATCCGGCACGCGACGCGTACAAACATACAACAAACACTGAGCTTAGACAATCACTGAAACATTGTAAGCGCAGCCTCCAGTGAGTGATGGGCGAAATTGAGCGATGATAGGTATATAAGAGATATTTTTTATATATTATTAACTAGTTGGCGCTCGTGGCTTTGCCCGCGTGTTGACCGAATAAAAGAGGATCCTATGTGTTTATCCAGACTATAACCTACCTCTGTGCCACATTCGCATGTATAATCCTACTAATATTATAAATGCGAAGGTTTGTGAAGATGTATGGATGGATGATAGTTACTCTTTCACGTCAAAATGGCTCAACGGATCCTGATGAAATTTAGCACAGGTAGATTATATTCTGGAATAACACATAGGATACTCATCATCGCGCGGGCGAAGCCGCGGGCGCCTGCTAGTCTTATCTAAAAGTCAGAAATGAGGTCACCGATGGGACGAGCTACCACGAAAGGAGCCTATTAACTTAGGACTCAAATAGATCCGCGCCATATGAACTTGTGAACAGACGCAGGCAGGGAATACCACTCTTGAGCTGAGTTAATAAAGAATGCTGCAAAGTACTTCACGCGAATAATATATGTGGAAAGTTTTTTTTTTTTTTTATCTTGGGACAACTCACACACGGCTATCTGATCCCAAGCTAAGCAGAGCTTGTGTTATGGTAACCAGACAACTGATATACATACTTATTTAATTTATAAATATATACATATTATAGATAAATCACACCCAGATACAGAACAAACAATCATGCTCATCACACAAAGTTTGTCCTGGGTGGGAATCGAACCCACGACCTCCGGCTTAGCAGTCAGGGCCACTAACCACTAGACCAACAGGCCCGTCAAAACAAGATATGGGTACTTGACAAGGTATGGGTACTCGCAGTACGTCTGGACTCCCAATTCAAGAAGGGAAATGGTAGAATGACCTCTTGGATCTCTTGGGCACACTTACCGAAGTACAGTCTGTAAAAATCCGACACAACAAGCAATTTTGCGGCAGTGGGCCAGGCTGTGAAGCTTGGTACCCACCAGCGAGTTAGTTAGTTACGAGTCTAGTAACGCTTAATATTATTTAGGATCTGGAAGCTGGGTGTTTCCATATGAAAATAACCTAACAAATGCTTAATATAAAAACAAATGCTAGCAATATAGAACAAGAACTGCATAACAAATATCTCGTAGCAAAAACCGTAGCAAAGTGCTACGGGCGCTACGAGTAATTAAGTCTTTGCCTTTCAATTAAGCTAATGAGCGTAAATGGCGAATTTTTCATTTTAAGAGATATTGATAATACAATGAGTTGGGAAAGATTTTACGGGTTCCGTATCATGCTATTTTCAAATGAATAGCTTTTTAGTTAGAAGCTGCTTTGGTACACACAGCGCCACATCAAACTATAATATAGAACATAACGTGGCCTCCTTTTGTTCAGATTCTCCAAACAATGAGAGATCCGCATAAACTGGTTGTGTATGCTTGATTGTAGGGTTCTGTAAATGGTCTAGTTTTTAGGTCATCACGCTTTAAATGTTATTGCAACCTTCTTCTCTGTTCACAAGCGCTGACCTATCATGATGCACATGACGTTTCTACTGAAGGGCCGATTTTGTGGCTCTTTTTCTCTTCTAGGTGTTGATATAAGTGCAACGAGGGTTATGGAACCTTACCATCATATCTTCATACCTACATTTTAAATAATAAATAAAATTTCTATATCCTACGGACTAGAGCAACTTTCGTACGCATTCAGTTGACATGCCGGCGATACGCACATTAGCAATTACTTGACAATAGTCTCATTTTGCACAAAGACTGGGGTCACAATTCACTGAAGAGATTTCGTCTGATAACCTCTTCATTCTCAGGCCGTGTCGACGGCGCGTTAGTGTTTCACGCGCACCTCACAGAGATGTCAGCAAAGCAGATTGACCTGCCAGGGCCACCGCCTGCCGGGGTTGCATGGTTGTTCGAAAGAGATACCATGGCCCCGGAACACAAAGGGCAAAAGAAGGAACATGTGTGGTTTTTAAAATTCTGATACTCCCCCCCGCTCCGCAGAGAGCGGGGGAAGTTATTTGATGATTTCCCATCTGTAAACGAACTTCTCTATTCTATCTATAATTGTATCTGCTAGACGATAAAAATATAGCTATCTCACAGTGGCTAGCAACCCTCTTCCTCTAAGTCCAATCTGTACCGAATCGATTACACCGACCAACATGAGAACACATGTTTGTATTCGAAGTAATGCTTGCACGGCATATTTCTGATTAGGTATCAGTTTGATCTACGCTTAGTTCCGGTATTACTAAATAACACTTGGTTTGTTTGAAAAACTGACACTTAGGTACCTCTGTTTTCTGTAAGGATATGCTACATCACTTCTTGTTTTTTTTTATCATACTAGCTGCACCTCGCGGTTCACCCACGTGGCCTAGGATATAATACATATTAACCTCCCTCTTGAATAACTCTTTGCTGCATTAAAATTCATTGAGTAGTTTGAAAGATTTGTACGGATAGACAGCGGAAGCGATGATGTGGCCTAGAGTGGACTACGTTTGCCTATAAAGACTGCCAAAGTAAGTGGCATAAGTAAAAAAAAAAAAGTTTACAAAAACCTGGCTTGCTTTTATAATCTACTAATCTTCAAGATCTTAGGGTTTCAGAGATGTCAGCAAACTTAACTGTAAAATCGCGCAAATCAATTAAGGTAAAAAAAAAAAAAAAATACTGTAAAATAGTGTAGTATGTTACATAAGTCTGTACACAGCCTAAAGTAGAGGATTACTCGATGACTCTTCGAAATTTCCGAGTCGCCAATTAGGTGTTAAGAATTTTATGATCGTTACGATGATTTGACGACCTCCATGTTGAAATTCGTCAATTGTTTTGACGCCCACATTATAATATAATCGATGTTTCAAATCATTAGTTTCTAATAATCGATTTCAACATAGTTTCGGTCCATAATAAGTTGCACGTGGTTTAGGTTTGTGGCACAAAACCTACCCAAAATTTCATAAACACAGACATAATTAATATCGACCATTGAATGACATTGATTTTCAATTTGCAGCCGTAGTACCTCTTTATACTTATGAGCTATGACCAGTGTGACCTTCTCATTTTTTTTTGTAGTAATTTCTCAAATCTGCCTGTTGTGCCAGCAGTCTTCTTCAGTTTTGGCTAGTTCATTGCTAAAAAGATAAGGGATGTAAGTAAAATAAATGATTTAATTTGATTTAATTAAGTACATGCTACTTAATTAAATCAAATTAAATCATTTATTTTTCCAAACATGGGTTATTGTTACATAGATGTATTCGTGTTTATAATTAGGTCCTCCATATTCTACCATCGTATTGTCATGCAAATAATATTAATTTCCAAATTCAAAAACACAAGTTATTTAAATTCATTAAGATGAGATATTGTTGAACTAACTTCCAAAAAAAGGACGAGTTTCTCGATTCGACTGTTTTTTTTGTATGTTTGTCGATTACACGCTTCTATTTGAAATGATTTTATTTTATAAGAAGTCATTGAAGAAATGAGTGGAAAACTGATCTTGTTAGCCTGCACCATCCCACTGTTGGGCACTGTTAGCTTCTCCGGATGACGCCACTTTTTTCAATTCATTGAGAAATCGCTTTAAAAAGATATAAATTAAGTAAGTTAATATACCCACATCGTTTTCCATCTTAGAATAAAGTAGCATTATAAGTGTCAGAAGTGTTACTTTATACTGATTTGCCCTATCCGGGTATCGAACCCGGATAGGGCAAATCGGTACCCAAACCCAAAACCTCATGCTCTGCAGTAGAACTTACGATCAATACTTAAAAAAGTTTGATGGTTGATTTTATATCAAGATGTTTCCAATTTATTTTTCCATTAAGGTGCAATGGATCGGGGCGCAGTTATCTGATGGCTCAGTTTTAAAGACTGTATTCTTAGATATTAACTTTGAGAGTTGATACTACTCACTTGACTGTTATTGTTTTTTTTATTCGTGTCTTGTAATAGCCTTTCAGTATATCATTTTCCACTATAATGTTGAAATCCTTTATTTATTAATACACTCATATTTTTACATTTTTAAATACTTATGTCAAAATTACATAAAAAAAATCATTTGAAAATATAAATAAATAGCGGTGCGCCGGTATCGGGAGCAGGATCCAAGCTACCAGTGGCCAGGGCTCCTCACAATGCGGGCCGTATTGAGGAGTTCTGCCTTCTGAATCAGGTCCTTGATCCAACCGCCAAAGGAGAGCTTCGACAGAAGGTCGTCGAGGCCGTTACGACAGTCGGCACGATGATAGCCGACTTCACATTCCACATGTCGATAATCTGGTGTGCCAAGTTCAGAAATTATAGTTATAGGCTTGGGATTAAGCTGCTCCAATTTAAGTAAATTAAATTGGAGCAGCTTAATCCCAAGCCTAGCCTCAGTGAGTGTCAAAATTTTTCTTTGTTTCATTTATTTATTGTTTATTCCTTTATTTTATACACTGATATTTAATGATTTGACATTAATATTTACTTTGTTTTATATTTTTTATTTAATTTTACTTTTTTATTTTTTTATTTGTGATATTTTATGATTTCACTAGCTGACCCGGCGAACTTCGTACCGCCTTAGCGTAGCTTAGATGCACTACTTTATTTTGTATAGCTGACAGTTATCCTATCTTAGATATGAGTACCTATTCAATTTGAACTGGAATCTAAAATATCCTCCATTTAAAAATGAATCCCTATTTCCCTGGTCTCGCCTATTTATCTATAAATAAATATTCCGTGGCGAGTTATTTTTAAAAATTAGTAAAATAGTGCGATAAAATTTAATTAAATAACCACATTTCCGAACAAACGATGCTCTTTCAAGCTTTTCTTGCTCTGTCTATGGCTGTGAATGACGTGGACGTTACGCGCGTTTTTTAAAATATGCAAAAGTAAATGTATTTTATTCAATCTTTCTGAGACATTTTCTTAAAATTTTTTCCGTAAGAACCTTTTACACAATATTAGAAAACTACAAAAAAAAATCAGCCAAATCGGTCTTGCCGTTCTCAAGTTATGGCGTGACAACGGGAAACGGGTTTAATTTTTATATATAAAGAAGATTAATTTAATTTTGTAAATATTTTTTAGTCTGTAGTTGTTTATTGTAAATGTGAGGACCATGTGGATCATAACTTTTATTTACTTTGTATGTTTTTGAAGATTGTCTGGCAGTTGAGTACTATTAGGGACCTACACTAATGTCCTTTTTTTGGTATTGTTCGTCGTGTCGTTTAGCTCCTTGGGTTATAAGTCGAGCTACACGATAACTGACAAATGCTTGTACTGACTGAAAAGCTCCACTCAAACTGTGTGGTGCTTTCTTAAAAAGACCATTTCAGACACTAATCTGCATAGTCCTATGTGAGTTGACCAAGATTTTTTGTCTGGACTTTAAAAGAGACTATGACCTCTGAGTTTGTTTCGGCTGTTTCTTCTTAGAGTAGTCGGGTACGAAACACCGGCCTCATCTAGTTTTTAAATGTTGGTTGTGCCTGTGTAAGTACTCGCCGTTAGCTAGACGAGTACAACCAGAAGTTATATGTCTGATGGACTCACCCGGACGGTGAAATGCCCGACACACGTCAACAGTCCCATCCTTTATAATATTTTTCTGATAGTTGTTCGTCTTAATAATAATGTTGAATATTGTTAAGAAATCTGTTGTCCAAATACTTTTAATTATTAGAAAAATGCCGCCTATCATACAGGTTTTCATGGACTACAGGCATCGAAAACTCCCGTCTTAGTAAGCACAAAATCCTCTTGTAAAAATTGAGACTACTACTTACCTGTAGTTTCTGAGATTCCGTGATAAATGAGTCCGTGATTTTCTCTTTTATATAAGTAGATTTTCTCTACGTAATTATGATCAAACATTCTTAGCAAAGGTAATTCAAGCAGTTGATAATCTAAAATATCTATTTTTCATACTCCTAAGTGAGAAGGGGACCTGAGCAGCGGGTGAAACCGCTGGACACAGCTAGTCATATACATAAAATGTTCGTGTCACAATTTTAGTTGCCATACTCCTCCGAAACGGCATGACCGATTTTGTACGTATTTTCGGTAGGTCTGAGGATCGACTTTATTTCAGCTGACCAGCGTGTCTGCAGAGCACATCTAGTAATATTATAATCGCCGATTACTCCACAATATGTGTATTTAAATAACGATGTGTTTTTATTTTCTAGGTTCATGCTGAGAATATAACATGTATTGCAGCTTGGATAACTATGAAAGGTTTTTTTAATCTATGGCAAAAAAATTGTATGCATTCTAGGACTAGCTATTTTAGCTTTTTGTTGCCATCATTTTAGTTTGACATCATTTCGTAGAGCTACTCAAAATAAATAATTCTGTAAGTATGAGTGCTTGTCACTGACTACCGACCGACTGCCTCCTAAACGGCTGGACCGAATTAGAAAAAAAAGTGTGTATATCAATGGATTTTTGGATGGTTATTAAATTGGACCCGATAGGTGGCACTGCTATCAGTTATGTGACTAAATTTCATTGCCGGTAAAAGGGACAGGAGAAAGTCTGCCGAGTCCGCTAGTGTACTATATAAAATGTGTAAAAACTTAATAAGCCATCCGTTTAAAAGGCATTTAACTGATTTACAGGATTTCACAGTTGAATTACTGTATTTTATATCTAATAAGCTTTAATGCACAAATTCATTTTAATTAATATAAACATTGGCTCCTAAAACACAGGCTTTTGGTCTAGTTTATTAGGCAGAAATTCGCCTTTTTAATATGTCTTTACTGTATAACATTTATTCAATGTTCGTATTTTTTTTAAATAATGATATATCTACTAAATTTACCTAATAGTCAATGTAAGTCGTTCGAAGATATACCTAAGTCTAACCACGACGATTAGTAAGTAGTAAAGGGTTGAAATAAATTCAAACAGCATTTTAGAACACATAATGTTTATTTACACTAAGTAATATTCACATAGTTGAAGCACAGATAGTGCCTATTGTAGAATGTTACATTAAGTAGCTGTAAGTTATCATAGTAGGAACAATAAGACACTATCAGATCAAAACCATTGCTTAGAAAAAATTGGAATCGTCTATGGATGCAGACAATTTCTGCATTCGAAAATGGAATATAACGTTGTACGACGTAAGAAAATAACAATTTTCAAGTCCATTATTTAGCAAAAGTGTAATTATGGAATTGATCTTAATAAGTGTAATTAACAAATTATAAAAGGAAAATATATAGTTTAAAAAAATATTCCGAAGATAAAATATTAACTGTTTATTTGTTTTGATATAAGTACATGTCATACATACTCATTAGTCATTTTAATTACAATAAATTGATGAAAATATCTTTGACGACGTGATTTTTTTTTTAAACTCAAAAATATTTAAGTTTAAATACTATGCATACAGGCTGATTTCTAATCACTATGCAAAGAAAAATGTAACACGATCATGTCACATTTCCAATAGTTACTTATATAATACAAAAGTTGAAGAGTTACAAAATGATGCCAATTCATTCAATTACTGATACAACTGACTAATAATAATGATTTATTTACACAATGCATACAAAATTGTAAAACCGGAAAATAATTATGTTGTTTACGCTTAAAAAATATTGTATTTTTTACGACTTTACTTCATTATTTTGCACGTAACGGTGTTAAAATCACATGAAATTACTTAGTCATTACCATTAATATTCGTTCTCTATCGCTGGTAGTTAATTAGTAGAAATCCACAATTTGAACCAATTTAAAATTAGTAATTACACTTACTAATTAAAAATTAGATAAGATAGGTAGGTACTATACACTTCATCAACTTCGTACTCTCATTAAGATTATAAAACTACGCTTTAAATTTTAATTACTAAACAAACTACCTTTACATTAATATGTACAATAGTAACGTAAGCTGGAACTTGTAACTGGCTCACAGATGATGTAATTTTATCATAATTATTGCACATTTAATGAAAAACTCCTATTTCAGTATCTACATGTCCAAAACTATTCACTGTTTCGTCACTCTATTCAATAAAATCATTGATGTCCTACAAGCCAGTTAATATCCAGCAAAAATAAATAATTTAGGAATATCTCTATAAAATATTAAGTACTTAAATAATAAAATCAACTATCACATTTATTTCGAACCAAGCTTCATAAGTTTTGTACAACAATACACTACGGTCAACTAAATACTATTTACAGACGTATTAAATAGTGATGTACTTTACGGAAAACTATTAATAGTGGAGATAAAAACATTTAACGTCACTAGAACGTTCGAATTGAAATTGTAACACTTTGTCACTTGAGTCGATTCGACTATCGAATTAATAGTCGAGCACGCGCCGATCGTAGCTGGCTTCGTTAGCGATCGCGCGTGAGGCCTCGTTTCATTTGGACGCGTTCACGACAAGGTTCGTCGCTGCCTCCTCGCTAGCGCCTATGCTCATAGCTTTCTTCTTCAGAATACCCAGATCAGTCACGTTCTCTAAGAAGCTTTTGTGAGCTGACAACACTTTAGCGCTTTCGACATCTTTTTTTAACTCCTCCATATCTCGTTTCAACTTTGCTCGTCTGTTTTGGAACCAGGTGATGACTTGAGCGTTCGAGAGCCCCAGAGAGCTGGCGATCTCGTCTCTGTCTGCGGGTGAGAGGTACTTCTGATATAGAAACCGTTTCTCCAGCTCAAAGATCTGGTGATTGGTAAAGGCTGTTCGAGATTTTCGTTTCTTCTTGGGCTGCGGCCTAGAGTTGAAGAGATTCAGGTGATTTGACTGACCATCTGGAACAAAAAATCAAAAAATTAGTTACGGTTATTAAGTTATTAACTATGTGTAAAAAAGAATTTAGTAAGTGGCCAATTGACAAGGTATTAAAAGGAAAAAAGTTGCGTTAAACGATAGAATCAAACGAGTTTGTTGATTAGACGAATTTACATATATTTTTTGTTACTAACGAAGCGCCTTTCTCTAAGGTTAACGTTTATGCTAAAATATTCTAGGAGTTATGAAAACGTCGACAAATATTTCAAGGAGTAGTACTATCGAGTAGATCTGCAATTCAAATTCAGATCCTTGACATAACTGTTTACTAACTTTTATTGTGAACGCAACCCATTTAAACCTCTGCCCCAAACTAAATAGCCCCAAGGCGACATTAAAAAGGTGTCATAGAAATGAGGTCCCATATAAAAAGATTAAAAGTAAAAGTAGGGTTATGAAGGCACAGACGCACAGATAACCACTCACTCGTTATCAGACACTAAAACACCAGTCTCTATGACAGTGCAATAAAAGGCCCGCAGCGCTAAAATGTTACTGTTCCCTCGTAAAATACACTATAAAACACACCCAGGTATCGTTACAATTTAACGAGCAGAGAAATCATATATACGGGCCGTCGGTAAAACAGTTTTTATAATAATGAACAAAACAATCAAAGACGACAATGTATTTTGTTTGAACTATTAGTGCTGTTAGATTGTTTATAAACCTTTTTGTTTACAATTATGCGTATAATAAATAAGTGCAAGATAATTTAACAGGACCGGAAAAATTATAGTGTATATTCAGTAAATGAAATTCATTAGAGTTGGTTATCGGCAATTGTTATTTTGATGTGAATAGCTTTGTCTTGAAATTAGTTTTTTTAGTTTACATATATTTTATTTCAAATATGTAACAATTTAGAGAACTCAGCTTTAACTTGGTAATTTTATTTATTGACACGTGAAATAAAAATTGTATTGTTAAGCAACAAAATAAGGATATAACGCCATCTAAAATAATAATTAAGAAAAAAACAAAAACGTTTCTTAAGTGCTCAGTTATTTAAGTTTAGTATACATTTTCCACGCCTGTTAAAATTCAATTTTCTATTTATTGCTCTGGCAATAAACATAAAGGAAATGAAGACACAACAATGGCGCTATCTTTACATCCGGCACATTTTGTATTATCTGTGTTTTAAATTGCAAACAGTGTGTTATTATTTTTTTTAAACAAACTTGTTAAAGTTTTTAGGTTTGGTTTTCACGATAATGTGTAACGTTTCTGTGCTTTTTAGGTTTCAAGACAACAATACAATGCTATTATACTAATTGTCTTTTTTTAAATGTATGCACTTTAACATCCATTGATTCAAGAAAATATTCCTTGGATGAAGGAAGAATAATTTTGATAGAAATTCTCAGGGTACCGGTTTGCTTTAAAACTGCTTTCAGATCAGCAGCAAATATACCTCGAACATACATAATTAGTTATATAATTATAGTCGTAATTCTATCGCTCTTTTGGCATGGAAATCGATCATTCGATCGTCGCTTCACATCATGCGACTTACGGCTAAACGCAAGTCTAATTAGAAAAAAGAACAGGGACACTTTACGCGCGAAAAATTAATTAGATTGTGTATGATCATTAAAAAAGTATGAATGCAAAACGCGACCTCCTCAGAGATATTTGCGCGGGAATTTGCGTGGTTTACCACAGATAACATAATAAAAAGTAACCCTTAAAATAATGGTCGTCGTTAAGTAAAACTGCCTATGCATTGTCGGAATCATTGGAATTCACAACATTGAAGTTAATAACACAATTACATTGACCACATGTTAAAAGAAAACTTTATGATTTTTTTAACACTAAGTAAAGTCGGTTTGGTGGTAAAAACCATTCGTCATTTTAACACAATTTGATGATTAATATTTCTTCAGTATGTTGTAGTGAGTCATGTATCGTTTTTAAAATATTTTAATTACGTCCGTTTTATCCAGGTAAATTACAAGTTTTGGCGTAAACTACAACTGGCTTTTCCAAGAATTCCAATTTTAGTCTGAATTTTTAGAGCTCCACATTTCTAAGGCATAGTATGAATCAAGAAAAACCCGAAATAAATACTGCTGACTAGTTACCAACACATCTCTACTGCTCAAGTAATTTACAAGTTTTTATTAAATGGCGGTCTAATAAATAACAAGGAAATTAATTTGCTTCATAAAACCTTTTTGTACACAGTCAAATGAACATTGGCAACATTTTTTCTTTTTTTTTCATAAGACATAAAAGATCGCTAAATAAGTTTTTAAAAAATAGAATCCGATACATCAAAGGAATCAATTAGTACAAACAGGACACGAGATGCATGGAGTTGTAATTAAATATAATAAAATGAATCCCGTCCCATTTATCAGATGTCAGCCACATTCGGTCACCGTCACGTCTCATTTGCGAAAATTATAAAGGAACGTATTTTTAAGAAGACATGTCGCTTTATTTTTTGAGAAATCGAAGTTGATTCATATAATCTATGTTAGTACTAAGAACTGGTAAATATTTTTCTCAGATAAACATTTTGAGGAACTATGTTGGGTAACATCTGCTGGATCACAGCTCTGAGAAGGTGGTAAAGGCACTAGACCCTTGCTATGATGCTGAGTATTGGTGTCTTTGATTCTTAATACAAAAAACCGGACAAGTGCGAGCCGGACACGCGCACCGACCATATCTTTGGACTGAGTAGATTTAGAGGGTTGATTTTTCGTTTGTTTTTTTTTTGTTTTATACAGCACAAAGAAACTTTAGACCTAAGTATATTTAGGTTTTATTTTCAACTCTACATGTTCTCGAGATAAAGGGTCTTGACAGACATATAGAGAGGCAAACAAACAGACAATAAAATGTTTTTTTTTTCTTTTAAGGTAAGAAATCCTAAAAATATCCCTTGTGGGTACCTGGAAACACTTTTCGGTGTAACTTGAAACATAAGATTTAAAGTTAATAACTTAAATAACTAAGACAGTTAGATCCAGCTGTCTCACAGATATTTTCTCATAGACCTCTCCACTGGCTTGTATTATTTTTTAAACTTTGCCCCACTTTAAGAATTACTCCTGTATCGTGGGTGCGTTTACAAACATTTAAACTCACATTCACAAACAGCCAGACCCGGAACAACAACTATTTGTAGGTCATACAAATATTTGTTCCGTGCGGGGATCGAATCCGCGACACGTAGCGCAGCAGTCAAACGCTTTGCCACTGCGCCTACCGTGTATATTACAAGCAACATTTCTTCCAAGTCCTGGGCGCGTCGTCCTCTAACAGTAAAGGTTACTTCACATAAGATCGCCGGCTGTATTAATCATCGCCTAATCGTATCCTTAACGAATTCGGACCTCAATTACATGTGAATCAAACGGGCAAAGTGCGAAAAAAGAGCCGACCCTTAGACATCGTTAAAGACTTGGCAAAAAACATGGAATCAGTCACGGTAGAAACACCTGACCAGCTGTGTCACTTGCTGGGAAGATTTCGGAGGCGTTTGGGTATCTTCACGAATTAATGGCGGAATAATTGAACGAGAATCTGTACTTTGGGGTCAAAGATGTTTTGAGATTCTAAATGAGAGTCACGTTTATTAGGACCGAAAATATGCTCTACTAAGCTGCACTTTTCTTTAAGTCAAGCCGACTGATAATATATCCTTACTAATCATAAAAGCGAAAGTGAGTTTGTTTGTTACATCTTCACGCCTAAATGGCTAAACCGATTTTGATGAATTTTGGTACAGAGATAGTTGAGACTCTGGAGACGGACATAGGCTATTTATTTTGCTGCTAAAAAAAGTGAGAAATGAGGGAGAAAGAGGGAAGGCAAGGGAAAACTTAGCTTTGTTATTACAATAAATAAGGCGCAAGGGCAAGAACTACAGGTAGCAGGTACCTGCAAATCAGGAAAGGGGAACTGTGTTACCCTGAATTTAACGCGAGCGAAGCTAGCGGGCAAAAGCTAGTTTATTATAAATAAGCTGTTGTACGCGACCTTCATCTATTTTCTTATAGGAATAAACTAATAAAGAAGGTTTCAATATGATTTGTTATGACAAGCTTATCATAAGATAAATGAATCATAACAAGAACCGATTAATATTCTTTTTCAATAAAAAACATTGCAGCCAAAACGAGCACTGCAATAAACTTAATTAATTGCATTTTTTTCATCTAAAACGATGTCAATAAAAACACGTAAAGAAATAAAGTTCTTCGGAATCGCAAAGGTCGAAAGACAATCATTCCGACCGCATCATTTATCAGAATTAAGCTGAATCCTAATTCCATCAAAAGCTGGAGAGAATCGAGACTTCCTTTATCGTTTTATTTTGTCATGGACATTGCTATACGTACTTAATTAATTCCACAATAACATCACGTAGGGGATTGTGTGTGAGGGGCACCAGACTGCCCTTTCTTCTTTTAAAACACCAATAAACACGGTCCAATCATCTACACACCATCCATTGCTTCATCATAACGCAAAAGTCAATAAAAACTTTTTGATTGACGCGCAATCGATACCGTTTAATCAATTGTATTGTTATTGTGTTGCCATGTAGATAGACTAGTAATCAATGGAGTTGCTAGTTTTGAACGGATCGATACGCACGTAAACTGTAGTTAAAGGTCGGTTTTGTTTTGTAGCGCACGGTTAAGTGAAGAGCAAAGGGTTAAGTGGTAACAAGTTGGGTGTAACTAGCCAACGAATAGCGGATCGTTACAAATAAGATCAATGATTATTAAGCCAGTTACTTTGGCTATCGGAAAATTAAGTAAACTTTGGGCTATGCGTTGTCATACTTATTTCAAATATAATTATTTTTCTATTGGCAAAGCTGTTTTCAAAAATGTTTGACCAACTTAAGTGTCTTGGCGCGTTGTCAAGATGGGAACTGCGTTAGTTCCTCCTGATTTTTTTAGATTACGTTTCAAACAACAACAAATATGTCACATATGGGTGTGATTTATCTATAATATGTATGTATTTATAAATTATATAAGTATGTATATCAGTTGTCTGGTTACCATAACACAAGCTCTGCTTAGCTTGGGATCAGATAGCCGTGTGTGAGTTGTCCCAAGATATTTATTATTTATTATTATATGCTTTCCAACAGCGGCTTCTGTAAACGTCAATCGAGCTGTAATAGGCTATTTATTTATAACGTAAGACAATTTTCCCTCTTATATAAAAAAGTAACAATAAGTAGACCCCCTGTTTCGGAATGTTATTTTTTACCTACAGCAGTAATTAAAATTTTATTTTTGAAACCTTCAATTGCGCGGTTGCCTGTGCTTTTTCAAAGTAACTATGCGAATATCTGTGGTTTTTCGTAAGAATTATCAAGATTCCCCAACACCCTTTAAGAAAAAAAGCATACTAATTAGTCGACCTCTCCCCCTAAATCGTCTTACGTAAAAAATTAATGGCCACTAAGTTCAGTGTAACACTAGTCATATTCGTTGCACTAGCTCGCCTTAATCAACTCCTTATTCTGTATTATCATTGTATTTGAAAAATGGTGTTGGACACCTCCTTAACGATCACAAATTGAATGTCCTGTTCTGTTCAGTTTTTTCCATCGTACACCTTGTTATTCGGACCCCAAGACACAATGGAAAGGCTCTTTTTCTTAGATCGCATGCTCATTTAGACTTGAACGCAAAAAAGCGTAGCGAAATGAGTTAATATGTATGGTTGATTTTTTTGAGCACTGATTGATTTCAGTACGGAGTTTTGTTTATAAATTTTTATTCGATGCGACTGAAAACAATTGTTGATTATTCGATAAATTTATTCGATCGTCTCTATTAGGTAAAATCCGTGATTTTCCTAAATTAAATTAGTTTATTATTTAATCTCTTGTAAAGAATGAATTATCACGTGTTATAATAATTAAATAGTTAGATAAGTTTCATGTTAAAGGATTACAAAATTGATTATTGTTTTTATACAGTAGTCTTTAGGAATAGGTCAAAAGGATAATCATTTCGATGTTTTTTGTAATTGTAAATCTATCTATCTATCAGCTGATGTTTATTTATTTATTTATTTAACAATTTATGTACATACACACTGAATACAGAAAAATAAAAGACAGGAACAGAAAACAGGTACAAAGGTAATGCTTATTTCTATAGAAATCTCTTCCAGCATACCTGCGAAAGGAGAGTAAATAAAAAGAGATGTAGACACAGTGCGTAAAGAAAAAGAGAAAAAAAATACATAAAAACATGAGCAAATAATGACTAAATACAATACAATAATATACAAACATACATACAAGTACAAAAACAAATATATAACATAAATACAATATAAAATAAAATAATAAATACCTATGCAACTATGGTGAAATAGAAAGATAATGTTCTTTTACTCTTCTCTTAAAAACTGAAACAGTTTGGCAGTCCCTAATGTCAATGTTTCTATCATCAATGAGCTGAATAATCAGTAATTTGCACAAGAACTAAAGAGCTTTTGTGCAAATTACATATCTACTAATTGTTCAGCTATACTATAATATTTATACCTACGATTACTATTTTATAGCCGCAAAAGGAAATATGTTGGCACGTCGTTTCGCTCGGTGCAGTAATGCTGTAAAGATCACTCTGTTCGTGGCTTACTGTCAGGCGTTCTACACCTGCTACCTATGGAAGAACTACGCACAGCGGACGTACCACGCGCTACACGTGCAGTACAACAATGCCTTCAGAGCTATGCTCAACCTGCCGTGGCGGTGTAGTGCGTCTGGCATGTTCGCTGAGAACAGGGTGGAGAATTTTTATGCAGTAATGAGGTAACGGGCTGCCTCCTTTATGTCCCGAATAAGATCCACTAAAAATGCAATTGTCAGGGCTGTGTATGACTGCTGCAAATTTGATATTTGTGATTGTCTAATAAATGTATTTAAATTTGAATTTCTCTTCTATTTTGTATTATGTAATTTGTAATTTTTATTTTGTAATGTATAGTTGTAATTATGGGTGTACTACCTGAAATAAATGAATTTTATTTATTTATTTGTAGTGCGAAGGTCTGACCACCAGCTTTCATAATCGCGTTAATGGATTATGGAGGTTAGTTAGATAGTCCCATTTCAAATATTGTGGGAACTTCATCCAGTTAGAATAAAGAAGAAGAAGAAGATGCCGATACCAACCATCTTGGAAAAAGTTTAGGCAGATGTGATGTACCTATAGAAAATATGTCTGGTTTTTCTAGACTCTAGAATCAAGATTACAGTTAATACTTTAACCAGTGACATGAAAGTCGGCCATAGTTTACTTTTTATAATGTGTTGAGTAATGTTTCCGACACGGAAATAAAACTAGACATAAGTAAGTTAAATGAAAGTAAGCTTATACCCATTTGAAATTAGCTCTGAGGAAGTCTGTGGAATTCATTGGAATTCATTGGTAGCTTCCCTGTTGCTGGCCATTATTACTCATTATAATATGGATATCCTCAAAGTTTGAGTGGATTGGTTTCTTTTAGCCAAGTGTGCTTTACCCGAAAAGCTATCATCGCTTCACATCAGGCCAGTCGCAGCCAATCGTAAGGCCATTTAGTATAAAAATAAAGAAAAAGAGTAAGTACCTCTTTATTAGAAAGAGCATGAAATGAGAACTTCTACTACTTACTGATTCTTTTTTCAAAAGCACTTGGGCAAGTGTCTCAATTAATGTTCCATTATCTGTATATACGACCTCTTTTAATTGAATGATCTATAAAAACTCTGACCACTTGCAAAAAAATAAACAAAAAAAACTTAAAAATATATGAAAGTTTTTTTTTTGTTTGTCAGTAGTATCTGGCTTGTACAAAGAGGTGTGATTTTGCAAATGAAACCGGTCCGGTGACCACAAGTCATGCTTACACATTGTTTGGGCACTGTTGTATCCTTGTTGAGGCTAATCTGTTGAAGAAGTTAGTTTATATCATTTTAATTGCCTGGCTAGTTGGTGTAGTGGCAAACGCTTTTGCCGATCATGAGGTCCTGAGTTCGATTTGTTTTTTTTTATGAGGTATTTCTCAATAGCGGCAACAGAGGCTTGAATTTATGCCTATCAATCAAGAATAGAATCAAGGTCCTATTGTCATTAACCTATCAGGTTAATGACAATAGGACCTTGATTCAATTAACTGGAGAAATGTAGTTTATGATAAAAACTTTTAGAAACGCCTCTGCTTATCCCTTTGGGGATAGCACGCGCGATTTTTTGTTTAATTGCTAACCATCATTAGTACACACGGCCAATCAAGCTATACAAAACAAGTTTAATGTGGATCTCTCATTGTACGGTAAATCTTTACAAAGCGAGATCATGTTATACTGGAAATGTATAAATTAATGTGTCGGCGTGTGTTCTGTGCAAAAGGGTATTTATAAAACAGCAAAGCATATAAAAAAATCTGTAAGCAAACAAAGAGATATAAACATAAAAAATAATACCCCGGAGTCTGACGGAAAACGACAGTTAACACAGATTAAACATAATTCACCAATTTGTTCTTTATAAATGGCATAAACTTTTACAAATAAAACTAATTTCGCTTATTACGTACACATGTAATCGTAAAATAATATAAGAATTAAAGATAGATTACTCGATAATATTCTTTCACCCGATTAATATGCAAAATGCATTCATATACGTAATAACCAGAACTATGCATAATAACGAGGTAAGCTACCAAAAAATGGAAATAAATATGTAGTTGTTTGATTGTATGAATACGAATGAACGTGCTCGCTTTAATGACTGTTATTTTATTTTGTTTTTTATGAAACAGTTCTTGTACTTCGTTTTTGTTTTGAGCAATCATTTGTAATTTGAAAATGCTGTGACAAGAATGTGATTAGCGTTTGCTAACAAATTGTTATTTGATAATTATGTCGTAACTAATATGCACGTATAAAAACTATTGTTTTGTGTACTATAACGTGTTTTAATTCATTTAACTTCAATTGTAAAATCATGTTCCATGAAGAGATGTATGTGTTTAATTAGTGTAAGTTGTTATAGTGGTTTCATTTATTTTTTCAAGCACATGTTTTTTCAGTTCTATCAAGCGTGTTTTATGTGTTACAAAGTGTAAATCTACACCTATAGCTATTGGTAATTTTTTTTATTGAAGATAATGGGGTACCTGTTGAATATTCGATATCGGCATGAAGCTAAGAACTACTAATTATCCGAAGGTAATTTTTCAAGAGGTTAAACATGACGGGGTAAAAACAGGATAACTTATATCCAGACTCAAAGTACTTAGTTTTATTAGGCGATAGCTGCTGACCAACTTTGCAAATGACAAGACATAATATTAGGAGTAGATGGCCACTCTTCAGTAGGACACTGTCAGAAAGGCGTCAAAAGATGCAGAAAACGGACGTGAGTAAAACCACGGGCACAACAAAAATAAAACTGTAGAATATTCACAAATTAATGTCTAAAACTGTCAGCACGCTATTAACAGCCATTGACTCTTACAAATCAGTCTCTTGATTCTAATTATATTCCCAGACATGTGTCACATCTTAGATTCGGTATCAAAAAACGTCACAACACGGCCATTATCAAAACACATCACAAAGCGTTTCCATGGTAACGGGTGAGTTGTCACCACGGCCTATTTGAAACAACTCCGGAGTGTTTCGAGTTAGTCTGTCGTTTGAGACACCGCCGCAAAATGGTGCGTGACATATAACGATGTTTTTGCTTCTTAATTAGGGATAAGTATCCGGTTAAGACGATTTTTTGGAGATAAAATTAGTTGTTTGTTGTTTAAGAGAATGGTTTGAAGGAGAAAATTCAGAGCAAATCTTTTAAGTTTTCCAGTAGGTTTGTGACAGCTTTCTCGTTAATCGCAAGAATTAAGTTTCCATCTTGATAAGCAACAAAAATGGCCCAGTGAAAATAAAAAAGCAGTAACTGCCAATTTGACAAACGAGTGAGTTGCGGTCGAATCGAATCGCAACGATAACAGACGATTCCGTTTGCTGCGGTTGCTTCTCGGAATCCATGTCAAAAATAATATTCGAATTCTTTCCGAGATTGAGTTTTTTGCGTACCTGGTGACCAGAATTGAATGTGAAATAAAAAAAAATGTTTTTCGAATGATTTTATTCATTTTAATTGAACAGTTCGCTTCGTAATCGTAGGCCGTGGGAGGCTGCGTCAATGTAAATCTGCCAGATTCTGGCACGATTTCAACTTGCATGCATTATGATATCGATACGCAAATTGATGTAATAAATAGCATCTTTAATGAAAACAGGCTTACATCATAGTTATCATTTCAATGAGTTTCGGTACGCCGTTATCAATTTAAACGATTTATTGAATCATGTTTTCTGCCATTTCGTGTAATAAATAATGAATATTCAACGCAATTGGATTGAAAATAATTGGTTCGGCTTCTATTTTCCTTGATACCGATCAGTTAATCGAAGAAAATGTATGACTAGGTACCAGGAGCACAGCAGAGGAGAGGGTTAATTTAATAAAACAATCGAAGTTCGACCACATTCTCACGGACGCTAGTTCACACGAACATTCGGGTGCTTGCTTGACACGTCGGACCTTCTGGTTTCACGGCCCGTTGGCCACCAGATTACAAGAAAAAAATCAAATCGTTTTTACAACAAAAATCGTGTTCAAATTACAACTCTGTTTGCAGTCTTAGTTTATTTTGTAAGATATCGGTAAGCGTCGGTAAACCGCTGGGAAATGCTCAATAGAACTCACTCAATTTCGAATAAGTCAGCATGACTTTTTGTCGTAACGGGATTTCTAAAATTAGAAAATTGTTTTGCCTATTTTATTCAAAAGTTTAAACTACTTCAGTAGTTCCGGGACAGTACTAGAAACTGAGCTGAATAGAAGAAACTTTGAGGAAGCAGGAAAAAGATGCAACATTCATTATAAAACAATAAACAAAACACAGAGAGAGTCGGAAGCATCTTGAGTCCGAACAAACACAAAATTGCCATATACTTCGTTCTGCACTATGTCATACAAAATGAGTCTTAAAGACGTTCACATTTGCATAGACAATAATTGAGCCGATACATCTACTCGATCATTACTGGCCATTAAATTACTTTAATTAATTAATGGTTAATATCAGCGTGAGTGACAAACGCCACGTATTGCGAATAAAGGTTGTCTGGCCCACGCTACAATGCCACAATGTCTCATTAGTAACAATTAGTATGGCATAAATTACTAGACATTGTCTTTGGCGCGTTGGCGTTCTCTGCTATTATTGTCTATGATACTTAAGAATTTGTAGAGATTAATCTATGGATCTTAGACGGTTTATATTCTCTTTAGAGTTAAAGTTAGCAAGTGTGTTGCGGTAGGTGATGAAATAGGTTTTGTAAAAAAAACCGTTCCTTTTCTAAATCAACGAATTAAATGGTCATAAAAAAAGAAATGTTGTGAATAAAGTTGTGATAAACTGTGTAAAATTAAGACAATTATCAGATTAGTTTCAGATCTTTTTTTGGGAAAAACCAATACAAATAAATACAGAAAACCGTTAGCGGTTCATCTTCATCATCAAAGTTGGCGCCAAAATACCAACCATAGATACAAAATCAATTTCCAAATTTTTCAGCCACATACATCAAAGGCGCTTACTAATTGTCCGTATTCCGCATACCAACACGCATTCTAATTTAGAATTTGAAAGAAAGCCCAGTGCTACAAAAAGGCGGTGTTGTGGACAAAAACGTTGCACGCGTGGTGTACCCCGGCAGTTAGTGCACCGTCCGTGACTGCGTAACGACCGATGTTTATCGTAAGATCGGCATCTTTAGTCAAGACGAAGCCGACAGACATTTTGTAAAATGTATCTATGCACTTTATTTAAATACTCTCTCGTTACTCATACTTCCGTATCCTACCTAGTTGTAATTAAGTTGTCAGATTTTTAACATATCATTTTCTAGCACACAATGTTAGTAAAATTTTTCGACAGCTTAATAAACTGACTGCAAAAAGTTTTAGTACCTAGTCAAATTCATACTAGAAGTGCACTCATGTTAGCCCTTGTCATATTAATTTGTCAGATACACTAATTGACAGTAGGTACCGCACTGTTTAACCATTTGACACGAGCGGGGGACTACGAGGCCATGTTGTGCGCGCACCTCATCAAACATAAATAAATACATGCGTACTTAATATGTACACTATAGCTTATGTACCATTAAGATTCCTATCTTCCTTCACGCTGCCGCTGCTGCATTTACCATACTTTGAGTCTTTGTACAATAGATGATAATATGTGTACTTAAATGATTATTTAAATTGAAGCTGTTGACTATATTTTGCATGGAAATTACGACAAAACCCTGGGACTTACGAAGAATCGCTTGAAAGGCATAATTTACTGTGAATTATAGAATCAAATAATGTTAATGTACTTTATATTACCCTTGGGGTTAACCGGGTATTATGAGAGGCTAACTTAAATACATTTACTTCCCTGGGTGGACAAAGTTGATAGATGGTAATGATACCCAGCGCCCTCTTAGATATTAAATCACAGCTTTTATGACAAATTTACGTACTCAATGTAAAACACATTTCACTCGAGGCTATCTTTCTTTGAATGGGGAATACAGTTTCGAATTTTATTAACTTCACGAGAAAATTAATATTATGATCTTTACAGAAAATTTTATTATAGAACCCATTTAGCTAGTTGAAGAAATCTAAAATATAATCTTAGATATTTAGTTAAGTGATTCGGTTGAAAGACTCTTTGAAGTTTCAGAAGGCTGATAACGTTTTTTAATACCTCTTCAGGAGGGTAGTCAAAACAAACCGTTTGAGTCCCATTGAGGAGCCACTTGAGTTTATTGCTCCTTTTTATATTTACTGTTTTTTTTGTCCTTGAAGATGTTTGTGTTTAACCACTGTGCGACCATCAAGTAGACGATTTGAAGTGTTTTGGTGCACGTGACAGATAATTATTGATATTTTTGAGCAATGCTATATTTATAGCTATTCATTTAATTTAAGTTAACTTTAATACTTTTATGATTGTTTTAAAAACGGTTTGTCGATAATAATAGGTGTAATGCCTTGAAGAATAAAAGATAGTTTAGAGTACGAATATATTTTTGCTTGCACAGTGTTTATCTTTCCGTCCCACCGAAGCATGAAGGTGTTAGTTTAAGACCAACGTGGTTATTCCTTCTTTAGCTTGACATTATTAATACTTGGTCATTAGCATCTACGACTTCAGTCTAGACATGATAAACGGATTTTAATAATAAAACTTGTGTTCGGAGTAAAATTATCAGCAAATCTTATTGTGCTTAATTGTTCTGTGTGTAAGGACAAAAGATGAGTTTTCATATTATTTTACGTACGTATTTGTAAGTACTTAATCGTTTTTATCATGCTTTTTTTTTCTTTTTTTTTTCGGGTGGGAAATCATCCAATGACTTCCCCCGCTCTGGGCGGAGCGGGGGGGCATGTCAGACTTGTACTGACTAAAACCCACCCATGTTCCTTCTGTTGCCCTTTACGTTCCGGGGCCGCGGTATCTCTTTCGAACAACCCGCAACCCCGGCAGGCGGAGGCTCTGGCAAGACCCTCTGCTTTGCTGACATCTCTTTGAGGCGCGCGTGAAACACGAACGCGCCGTCGACACGGCGACGGATGGACGGTGAGCTACTTTTTATCATGTCTTACTGTAAATTTGTTTCATTTAACTGTGCAATAGTTTAGATTTTTCTATTATATTGTAAATGTTTTTCTCTAATAAATAAATACTTAATATTACATTTATTGTACCCAAAGACTTGGACAAAGGTATATAGTACAAAATAAATAAATTCATTTACCTTATAGCCTCTCTCATTAGATTGACATGTAAATAACAATTAATTATCATATTAACTCAGTTACATTCATTGTTTTATAGATTCTGTAAATATTGCTAATTGGTTATTGTCTTAATACCCTAATCATCATTAGCAAGACTAATGTTGATTGGCTCATTTATTACTTGTAGTAGAATTATGAAGTAGTCAAAATCTACATTGTTTTGTGGTGTTTATTATCCTTAGTACGTATTTATACGTATTTCAGACAGTGTTAGGTACATCAAATCAAGGTATTAAGTTGGTACTGAATTATCTATACCTATGTCGCTTTCCAAAGTTGTCAGTTATATTACACTCTGTTTGTCTTATATTCTAGCCACATGCACGATGACCGATGAGCAAAAGTATCAAAAAATAAATTGAAGTATATTATTACAAAGCAATTAATTACAACACTAACAGCTCTAGAATACAGTTGAAATACACAAAATACAGCTGATAGTGTTAAATTCCTTTAGTGGAGTTCGCTTTTGAATAGATATTTGCAGTCACACTGTCTTCCTTTCACACACAAAGGAGATGCGCTTTCCCGACATCAGAAAACACATTTTTAACGCCATTATAACATTTCATAGTACGACAATTTCGTAACACCGCAAACGTTCGCATTAGGTTCACTGGATACAATCTGAGGAGACATTTGTCTTTCCCACAGCGCACAGTGGGCGCGACGCGGTCTCAGTCGGACATAAATCGAGTTTAACAACAATTTGTAAGAGTTACGCGACACCGCTTTGTTCCCCGGCTTTCTTGTCGCGGCACACTGTGTCTGTGACTTACGTTCCGGAAAAATGATCGCAATCACCCTAAAGTAATCTGTTTCGTAAGAATTTGTACTATTGGGTTTTCTATTTATTTGTAGCAGTACATACCTAATCTGGTTGCGATAAAATTGATTAGTTTCTATTTTTTGCAGTACAGTCTTGCCTGAACTAAAGAGCCCTACGTAATGGCCCGTTAGCCACTAACCAATTCCTTTTTGCTATATTCATTTGCAACACTTTCATCAACCGTCAATACAGTTTTTAATTAAAGTAAAGCCATGATATTAAACATTTACAATTACATTTTAATCACCGAAATTCAATTACAAACCGCCATACAGATTCAAATGCACGAATCCGATTTGCACAAAGTATAAAAAGAAAGAGGTTACCGAAAACCGGTAGCGTATTGCATATAAATCACAGCGAGGCAATAATGTGGTGCCCCCCGGGAACTTCGCCCTCGGAGAGAAATGCGTTCGACGAAAACACTTCCTTTTGTCACATAATTGCCTAAATTGTTATTAGACGAAATAAAGACATATTGCTGTGGGACTCGGGAGAACACGATATTTATAGACTGTACGAGATGATCTTTTAATAGTGTGATACGGATGAATCGTTGTGTGTTGGTAATAATTTTTGGGGCGTTGCAAGGGAGATCTAGTTTGATAAATGATGTGATTTGGAGCTATTAAGACGGTTATTTGTCAGTTCCTTTTGGTGTTTTTGTGGATCTAGTGTTCTGTGACGATATTGAAGACAATGATGTAGATGACACACACAAAATGTTGCAATTAACTAGTTAGGCATAGTCTGACTTTATGTTGAGCCTTTAATATTTTAAAGATGATTTATTTTGATGTTTGTGGAAGTAATAAAGTCAATGAAACAATCTTAATAACATTATCATTTATCATCTTGATGAGCCAAGACATCAATCGTTTAAAACTGCATTCAGGACTTTTCCTGGCAAGAGCGCTGCAATCTTAATTCATAACGACCGCAACGTTGACAATGAAATCTCCTCCTAATAGTTTTACGAGTTCCAAATGAAGTGTCACTTTAAAAATGTATTACAAACATTTCGGCGGCCAATAACAATAATAAAACAGAATATTTGTGTGCGGTCCAAACAAATCACTGCCATGTGTTCGACACTAAAACCTATAACAAAACACCCCACTGACAGATATATTAGCAGCATTGCATTCACACAAAAACCATGGAAGAGATACGCTTAACAAACTCTCTGCGACACGACTTTCAACTTTAAGTCCTTTGAAATAAAAATACAAGTGATTTTTGACAACCGTAAACCACACATATCTTAATTCACAACTGTAAATCCAACAGAGGGTAGGCAGAATCTGGATGTTTCATCGGTTAAAACTCGAAATACTTCACTTTAATACGACTGTTTGACATATTTATGTAAAATTAAAGTTCTTTCCATAAAAATCAAGCCATTTTTTCCACGAAATAGGTTAAAGATAGCAAAAAAAGTGCGTTTAGAAATCTTGTGTGGCATCACTTTCATGTGATGAAATGAATGGTTTTCAAGTGGTTTAGAAAATTTAAAAAAGAAATTTTAGAAAATGTGATATCTGATTGCAAAAAGTTTTTAAGACGATAAAAACATTGCTTTACACATTTAGTTCATCAACCTTTAAAAAAATCTGAAGGTTTTTTGTGACTACAATTTTATCCCCCTGTAATGACATTTGTCGCAGTGTGCGTCTCTAATTGTGACACATTGCGACGTGTGTCTCTGCATCGCCACATTAAACATGAAGTCTCTTCTAAGGACTTAATGGGGATATAGATAGCTTTTGCTTTTACTAATTATTGTTGAGACACGAATTACTAATTGAGAACGTAGTTAGTCATTAATTAGAAGGTTAGATATGTCAGTTATTGTCCAAAAGTTAAATAAAACCTAGTCCTGTTGGAATCATACCGACTCAAAAAATGTCATCACTTGAAAACGCAAGATTCTGTATAAAAAATAGGCCGTCTTAGACGTTTTTTCATACAATAGCTATGGTTGATTTGAAAAACTTCATAATTAGATCATTTATCGGAAGTCGCGGAAATTAACAAGAAAATTAATAGCTTCGAGCTAGGACTTTCATACCCACCTGATTCCTAAATTTCAATTTACCCAAATTCCGCCACAAATAATCCCGCAAATAACACCTCTGTTCTGTGGATAAAACAAATGGCGCCTATTCACAACCACCGTTGTACGGGAAACAGGAACGATTGTAGCCCAACAATTTAAACGTCGACGCCGAATTAGATTTATTTCGTCCCGGGATTTATTGCCAGTCCCGGTGGGGTGGCAATGGCACAACACTACGGATGCGGATATAAGTCAGTTTTCCACGGAATCTGTTAGTTATTGTGACTGGAACTCGTGTTTGTCAAGTCAATAGTCTATATTTGGTTTGGTTGTGGTTTATGTTATTTGTCTTTTACCATTTAAACCCCTTTTGATTTTTTTACATGCAGAAAAATAACTTCACTCTTTAGTTTCTATAACCTTTTTAGCTACACTTAGTTAAAATATATTATAACCAGCTTTTGCCCGTGGCTTCGCTCGCGTTAAATTCGGGGTAACACAGCTAACCCTTTTCCTGATTTGCAGGTACCTGCTACCTGCAGTTGTTGCCTTTGCGCCCTATTGATTTGTAATAGCAAAGCTAAGTTTTCCCTTTTCTTCCCTCTTTCTCCCTCATATCCAACTTTTTCTTAAAGTAAAATAGCCTATATCCGTCGCTTGGGTCCCAACTATCTCTGTACCAAAATTCATCAAAATCGGTTCAGCCATTAAGGCGTAAAGAGGTAACAAACAAACAAACTCACTTTCGCTTTTATAATATTAGTAAGGATAAGGATTAGAATATAAATTGAATGTAAGTAAAGTTTAAAGTAAAGTTTAAAGCTACCGCACGATCTCCGGTGAGGCAGCGAGCCTCCTTGTCGGACTGCCACCGTGGGATCTGGAGGCGATAGTCCTCGCGCGCCTGTTTGAGTGGCGCGCGGAGGCACTACACCGGGGGGAAAACCCGCTGCCACGGCAAGTTGCCGCTCGGCGGGCAGACCTCCGGTGCGATCTCATGGTGGCATGGAGAGAGCGACTGTCGCAACCCCGTGCAGGGCACGCCACAATAGCGGCGGTAAGTCCCCTCTTTGAGGAGTGGCTGGAGAGGCGTCATGGCGTCCTCACCTACCGCCTGACGCAGGTCCTCACCGGACACGGAAGTTTCGGGAGGTTCCTGCACATAATCGGGCGGGAGGAAACGCCCGGGTGTCACCATTGTGACGATCGCCCGGAGGACACGGTGGAGCACACAGTGGCGGTCTGCCCAAATTGGGCGGAGCACCGCCGTGCCCTCGTGAAGGCGATCGGCGGCGGCGATCTCTCGCGTCCGGCCCTAGTTCAGGCCATGGTCCGGAGCGAGAGGGAATGGGAAGCGGTCACCACCTTCTGCGAAGCAGTAATGCTAGCGAAGGAGGTGGCCGGGCGTTTGAGGGAGAGAACATCTGCCCAACCCAGCCGCCGCGGGAGACGCCCAGGGCGCCGGGCGCCGCGAGACGACTTCCGGCCACCGTAGATGCGGGCCTGTGGACGGTGAGCAATGGGTAGCTCACCGTCCGTCCGTCGATTGACGACAGGCCGTGTCGACGGCGCGTTCGTGTTTCACGCGCGCCTCAAAGAGAGTCAGCAAAGCAGAGGGGCTTGCCAGAGCCTCCGCCTGCCGGGGTTGCGGGTTGTTCGAAAGAGATACCGCGGCCCCGGAACGTAAAGGGCAATAGAAGGAACATGGGTGGGTTTTAGTCAGTACAAGTCTGACATGCCCCCCCGCTCCACCCAGAGCGGGGGAAGTCATAGGATGATTTCCCACCCGAAAAAAAAAAAAAAAAAGTAAAGTTTAGTGCCTTCCTATTTTATTTAAAACGTATTCAAACCATACTTCAACCAACACGATCCACTAGCCATTAAACTCAATAGAATCAATACATTATCCCAGTTCCAAAACGAGCATTTAAAACGACAGGACAACTACAAGCAACGCACGCAACCCTTGCTAGGAATCATTTGTCAAGCGAGCAATTCTAGTTCAGCAACAGGGCTGTTCCAATCGGGTTGCAATCGATTTGTGTCAGCGAGTATTGACAAATTGATAATCGATTGTCCCTTAGCAACGTGCAAAGGATCAGTGTGGGTTAGTGTGTTTTATTTTCTAAAGACATACTAGAGATTGTCATAAGCTATCCAAATATTGTGTTAATCCAAAGTCAAGTCAAAATCGAAGAGCTTTGAAAGCATCACTTCTCTTAGGGTATGATAAACGCGCTGCGTTTCGTAATGAGTTTCTTTTCTCTGAAAATACGTGTGACATACGACACCGTTTCCGAAGAAATGTCCAAGCGATGATTACTTAGAAGATAAAAATTACAATGACAGCTACTATTAGCATCTATTGTTATTTCAGTTATTGAGAAATCATGTAGTAGTAAATACATTGCATGCTCTTTAAAATAATAAAAAAAGTTTTTACTGTAGAGTAAAAACTTTTTAAAAGATGGCACCATTTATTTGATCGTCCGCGGCCACATGATTACATGTAAGTCACGTCCGTCAGCGCCGGGATCCCTTTAGCAAACAAATAGTGCGAATCCCGGGATTAGGGTGACAATTTGAGCGGATAACACGGGATCAACTTGAGAGCCGCGACCCACGTCGGTAATTTGTTACAATTACTGAACAGAAGAGAATTGCTGTAAATTGCGTTTGTTTTAACACTGTTTTTTTCAAGATTAGCCGTCGGTTTCTCTACATTTGATTTGTTGTTATTGACTTTCTATTTTGTATTTGTGAGCGGAGAGATTTATTTTACTATTTCATACATTGTAAAAGTCTGAAAGTAAAAAGCTCTATAAAATAAACTACAAGACTTTTACAGCTAGTCTAAACGAAATGTGGCTCCCACAATTTTAATTAAATATGAAAATAGCTTTTCCCAGCTCGTCTTGCAAAATTACCTCCCAAGGTAACGATGAAGTCGGCTCTTAGCTCCGTCCTTCATTACTCCGGTCTGTTTGCTGTAACTGAAACTAAAGCAATCAACAGTAAACTTCGGGCTCGCCTATTTGAACATATCAAGCGCATAGTGGATCGACCGACGGGTTAAAGCGGACAAAATTCACTCGACAAAGTGAAATTTCGTTAGCGCACGTTAAGGGCAATAGAGGGGGTTGTGAGGGGGTAGGTTGTCACTAGAGGGGCGTTTTCCATTTCACGCTCCGTTCGCCGCTGATGACACCGCATTCCGGCGAGCAAATGGCTCGACAAATGAAGAGAGGGCGCAGTCGCGGACACGCCCTGCCACGTCATAACTGTCACTTGGGCTAAAGGGCGACTTTGCTCCCGTTTCCACTGAAAGCCTTTGTACTGACAAATTGATTCGATTTAGAACCGTTGCCCTTGTCTTATAGACGTCGAGCACCCTTTTAATTAACGCCGATATATAGTTAAGTGTGTGTGTTGACTTGTAGGGACCGAACAAATTACGGATACGGATGTTTGCCTTTGTAACCAAACGTAGTGATGAACAATGGAAAGTTACGTTAAAGAGCGTTGTCATTGTTGTAAACTTGAATGACGTAGAATTGTTTCTCCAAGCCAATTATTCTTTTCGCTCTTAATTGTTGGCTATAAGCGGTTTTTGTAATGTAAAAAATGGGCTATCTAATCGTGGGTAATTATTTAAATGAAAGAAAAATAATTTTATTTACAAGTCGTGCAGCTAGAGTTATTAATGTGGCCGTTATTTGAGTTTTAAGTGTCGTTTATTACATTAAGTTTGTTAATCGACAACCGCTAATAGTTCCACGCCAAGGAATACAGGTGAAAGAAATTATGAGATTGAAAGTAATTGGTTTTCTATTAGTTTTATAAAGAGAGTTATAAAACCTCCATACAATACAAATGACGTAGCTGATGCGTTGTTATAACAAGAATGTCGAATAAAACATCCATTAGCGATTGGTATTTGTGACAATTGTTCCGTAACTGAGTATCGTCGTGTTTTCTTGTGTTCCACGATTGTTAAGCGTCGCTCGTGACAACTGTCGCACCTTGCAACCGGTTGTGATAAAACTTGACTTTTTGTCCACCTGACTGTGATGTGTAACACTGTGCGCGTGCTTCTGTTTGAGAACACAGAGGTACTAATGTTGTGGAGTACTTGGTTTATTTATGTACGAATCCATTGCGAGATAGTTAAGTACGTCTATGTGTTACTTGTACTTAGTTACATTGTAATGGATATTATTTAAGTTTACTTTCACGATAGCAGCTTACGTTGAATTGACTTACATGGATATTAAAATTTTAGCATGCATCTTTGATGAATGCAAAATATTTTATTATTATTAACCTGTTGTGACCCCTTCTTTATGTGATGAGTGTTCCGTAAGTTTTATACCTAAATATAAACTTTAAATATTCATAAAAAATAATTAAGTGTCGAAACCTTTTGCGACATAATAAGTATAGTTAAATACCTATGCTAAATTGATTTATATGTGACAAAAAATACAATAGAATGTCAAATGTCAATCAGTCGCCATTTCGGATCAAGTCATGGTCGTGACCCGTGACGCGTACTTAAGCAAGAATAAGGTTATGAATAAATATAAAAAAATCTCTTGTCTCTAACATCAGATCATAACATCACGCCTGCAATCCACGAAGGGTTAGACAGAGGTGCACCTAATAGTACACCCACATTATATTTACGTTCCATGCGATTAGAAGTGCAACCGGGCACATATCCAGATTCCATGCTCCATGACTGCTTCTGAGCAAATCATGACGGCAATACACAATGAAAATTTGCCTGACAAGGGACTCGAACCCAAGACCTCAGTGACGCTTTTTTTTACGTTGGGCCACTCGCAGTTAAACTTTTCATGGTTGTTTTACTGCTCAACCGAACTGTCAAAAAATTAATAGTAAATAATCATAGTTAATTTGAAATGTGAGTTGCAATAGAAATAATTTTATGATTTTCTTTTCATTTCCATAAGTAAATGAGGGAAACTAGTTAAATGTTTCAGCAAGTCTCGTAATAATTTGTGAGAGGGACGTTAAGTTGGTTTTAAGCGATTGCCTGCAACTATATTTGCATTAACTATAGAAATACATAGTTGCTAGTCATAACTATAAAGCATTATAATTTTGTAGACTCTATGGTTGTCAATTCCGCTCAAGCAGGTATTAGAGTTGTTAACAAATTCGCTCTTTCACAGTATGGCTTTCACGAAATTAAAAATTCTACTGTAACTTTTTGAATATTTCTAAATCCATTCAAGTACTGGCTGGTACGCAAATTCTTTAGTATATTGGGCAATTTTTACGCATATTTTCCAAAACTCATCTACATTTTTTTCGTTCAGAATCCACACTAGAATTTGAATTTCGAAATGTCATGGGCAGTTTTCGGATTACAATACCACCTTCACATTGCCTCGTTTAAACAGCCTGTATTATTTAATTGGTATTGACATCTGATTTTTCATTAATCTGAATTTTATTTTCATTGCTATAAGGTTTATATCAGAGGTGGAATGACAAAAAGGACTGAGTATCTAAAGTGTAACTAATACATAGCCAATCAACAAATACTTTTTTCTCTTCGTGGAACAGGTGGAGAATTGCTACCGTTCCGCTTACTTGACGGTGTTATGTAAAACGACATTCCTTTGGTCGTCGTCTTGTATTTTATTATGTGCGTCTTTGACAAGAGTGTTCGATCTGGTACTCTGCGGGGAGTACCTGACCATAGAGTAAGAAGACGCCTCGGCGGTTGTTGTTAGAGGTTGTCAACACTTTCCGAACGAACTAAGCGTTTCAGAATGCGTCTTAGTTTACTCGTACTGTAAAACAAATGTCGTTTAGAAATTGGTGGATAGTGAAAGAATTAGTGCGTTTAACGTACATTGGCATCATTAATTTGGCAAGCACGACTGCTGAGGATTTTCTAAGGTCTATACGTGGGTTGGTAAAAGTTTTAATGACTCACGAATGAATAACGATTTTTTCAAAAGTAGATTCTGAAATCTGGATTTGAGTTTGATGGCAATAGGGTCGTCTTAAGAGACGTTAATTTTCGTAAAGTTAAGTAACACGTAATAAGTTACGTGTTTTGCCATCTCTAAACATTGTCGTCCCGACGATTCGGTGCTCTGTGTTTTTCCTGTGACTGTACCGGGTACAGGTGCAGGCGGCCGTGGAACGCGGGGATATCATTTGTCATTCGATGTGATTAGTGACGCTCGTGTTTTATACCTTCTGCTCTGGATTCCGAGGTTTATTTATATATTAAGTAGCATATAAATTAGTTCGGGGAACTAGGTTTATACAATGATGTTATTTTGCTTTTAGTGTGACAACCGAAATGCGTCTGTTAGAAAAGGACTTTTTTCTCTTCCTGATAGAGTTCTGTTTACTTTAATTGTAGGTTTCTAAGTACGAATTTCACGGAGGAAACTCCCGTGGGTAGTAGCATGATGTTGTTATATCTAGCCTATTTTACTTCCTGATAATGTAGCTTCCTATTAGTGAAAAAAATATTAAAATATGTCCTGTCGTTTTGTAGCCTATTCGATACATACAAACAAACAAATCTTTCCTCTTTATAATATTATTATTACTAGCGACCCGCCCAGCAGTTTTACCCGCTGCTCACCTCCTTAGAGTCATAGCGTGAAGTATTCTACATATAAACCTTCCTCTTGAATCACTCTACCTATTAAAAAAAACCGCATCAACATCCGTTGCGTAGTTTTAAAGATTTAAGCATACATACAACATAGCAACAGACAGACAGCGACTTTGTTTTATACTATGTAGTGATATAAATAGAGTTTCTACCATCCTCCATGAAAAACGGCGTGAGCGTGTTTGTATGTTTTTAAGATATAGGCACAAACAACACTTCAACGTTCTTAACACCCTTTAATTCGCAAACAGCCAATAAAACAACAAAGAAACTCTTTTATAAACAACATAAAACAACGTCTCTAAACCGTAATTACATTTCAGTTTCAGACTTTCAGTCTTGAACTGAAAAATGTCCTCCCAGTGACATTTGTTATTACCGAAGCATAAACGAGTGACGGCTTGATGTATGGAGGTGAATGGTTGATGGGGAAAAATGTGTTAATGTTGGGTTTGAATGTAGGTTGGTTGAAGAAAAGTTTTTAGTAGTAAGTACGCATGACGACCAATCAACCTGCACAAAACCAGAGTCGACCACGAGTTGATAATTCGATTTTTGAATTGAAAATACTTACAATATTATCCTGTGGCATTATAATTAAATTATTTGCTAGAAGCAGTTAACACTCAGTGAAAATATTACATGTAGCTGTTTTTTTTTTAGCGGCGCATTAGTGTCTCACGTCACATCAGCAAAGCTGAGGGGCTTGCCAGGGCTACCGCCTGCCGGGGTTGCGGGTTGTTCAAAAGAGAAACCGCTGTCCCGGAACATAAAGGGCAATAGATGGAACATGGGTGGGTTTTGGTCAGTACAAGTCTGATACTCCTCCCGCTGCCCCCAGAGCGGGGGAAATTATTTGATTATTTCCCATCCGCAAAAAAAAACATCTTAAGCTATAGGTCCCAGGATGTCCCAGGTGTCCATTGTAGATATCTAGCTGTCGATACAGGTAATCTGCATTGGCTCGAAAGTCTGACAACCATTTTTACCAAGAGGTATTCTATTACCTAGTACTATCTGGAATGTGGGGGATCAGATAATTCCGGTTAGACTCGAAGCCGATGCTTAAAAGGGAAAAGTCTGGATAGATGATGTTGTTTTAGCATTTTACTAAATATGCTATCTCAGACATATTCCTTTATTATGTAGTCATTAGTCATGAAGTTTTGACGTCTTAAAAATCATTTGAATCTTGTCGTTTACAGTTATATATAATATGTGTGTGTGTGTATTTAAAAACAGATTGACACTAATTAAACGGGACCGTTTTATGCCTGGGTAGTGTGCCAGAGATCGGAGATTCGTAGGGCTGGGAGTTTTGATGACGGAAAGAAATAAATATAAATATCTTGGGACAACTCACACACGGCTATCTGATCCCAAGCTAAGCAGAGCTTGTGTTATGTCAACCAGACAACTGATAAACATACTTATATAATTTATAAATACATACATATTATAGATAAATCACACCCAGACACAGAACAAACAATCATGCTCATCACACAAAGTTTGTCCTGGGTGGGAATCGAACCCACGACCTCCGGCTCAGCAGTCAGGGCCACTAATCACTAGACCAACAGGCCCGTCAAAATCTACGTCTGTAATGAATGAGGTGTCATAGATAATTCAAACACAGCAGGTTAATTTTCGCGGTTTATTTCTTTAATTAAACTTCATAAACAATAGTGGTACGCAGGCGGACTTAATGCCATAACGCATTCTCTACTACTCAACCTTTCGGTAAAATACGACAACCAGCTACCAGGCCATGACGTCTTAAAGCAGAACTTATGCCACTGAGGGAAAGAGATGGTGCTAGATACCCTGTATAGCTCTGTCTCTACTGGTGATAGGATACAAAAAATATTAAACAAAATATATATAAAACTATTTTAATGATTAACGCCTGCTACATAGAACATTAATTTGTTTACACTCGTATCTATAAACAAGACAGAGTGATTACTTAGGTACATTTTTTTAAGACAAGATTTTTATTCTGTAGTTTAGTAATTGCTTGAAGATAGAACTTTTAAAGTTATAAAAATTTACTTTGTTTTGTTTAACGGTTCTTACTTGGTTTAAATCTTGTAATTTGCATAAAAATGTATTGCAAGTAATTACTTTAACTTGACATAGATATGATGGTTAACCGTTAAACGGTTTCGATATAAACTGCGTTAATTCGATTTTATGTACTACTTACTTGTAGATAAGTAACTTATGTTTGGCTACTGTTTTATGTATGTAGTGCGTAGAATTTAGGAATGAAATGCATGCAAACATGGCGATTCTGGCGAAAGTGGAATATTTGATAGGAATGGCGAAAGCGGAATATTTGATGATGATAAATGATGTTTGTTTTGCAAGTAAATTTTTACAAACACTTTTACACGTTATTTTTTTTAAACTAAATAACGCTACTAAATTGAAAATAAATAGCCTAAATAAACCCAGAGGTCAGTCTTTTTTAAGGTCTAGACTAAAATCTTGGTCAACTTACTATGATTTAGGTACTGTCTGAGATGATATACCTACATACAAATTTCACTTTATATTTTTTTAATATTCATTTTTAGATGCCACAGATGTATGTTTAACTTCTTAAAAACACAATGTTAAAGAAGCTAGAGAGACTGCGAACGTTTTTAAAATAAGAAAAAAATCCACACCAAAAAGCAACAAGAGAAATTTACGTTATATCAAGCTTCAGGAAATGTGAAAGGACATTTTGAGTTTTATGATGAGAAATGTCTGTAAAGATGCAGATAATGCAAGAAACAGCCGACCCTAACATCCGTAGAACATTTGCCGCGATCATTTCACTAAGATATCAAGATTTAGCTCCAAGATTCACTTCTGAACAATCTGTTAACGTGGTATATTTTCAGATCCACCATTTTGAATACAGGAATAAATTACTTGTTCCAAACGATTAATAGCTGCGTGGGTTGGGAAGTAATTGGACATCGAACTGACAAACTAAATATAACATTATTTGTAATATAACATTGATTGTTTTTCATTGGTTCTCTTTAAGTCTACTCTTCTTTATTGATGTTTTACGACTTTAATAAATACTCCAGCTTATAAAAAAAACGTCTAAGTAAGGATATAGATTTTTATTATGTTGATAACCCTATTTCTAAGTAAATTTAAATTTGATTGACATAAATATTATATTATATTTGAATGTGCTTTGTTATGTGCAAGCACTTTATGTGTGCGCAAAGAGATATTATACCAGACTGTGGACTACAATAGGATGATGTCGTTTTTATATATTATTTAGTCATGAAAAATATCGTCTACTTTTATTTTTCATTTCAGCCAGTACTCTGTCTCAGCTAAAGCGATGACTGGAAACATGCTGATGAATTGAGCGTATCCGAGAGGCAAAAAAATCGAAGATATGTCTAATCGAAGGTATGTTCGATTTTTTCGACAGTTAATACAGTTACAGGCTGGTTATGCTATGCTTCTCTATGGTTGCATCATTTTTTTTCCGCGTCTGTTCTGCAGAGGTTATATTGTGGTTGATTGCAGATAGGCAGTCGCTCCATGTAAAATACTGGTAGTTAGCTGCATCTGGATTGATAGACCCCAAGTTGGGCTCTATCTAACCCTATTACCTATATAGTTGGGAAAAGGCTAGGCAGATGATGTTTTACAGATAGATGATCTTAACGTTTTAATCGTTAACTAATAACACGGGAAAGACCGTTTCAAAAGGCTTCCAGGGTGGTCTTTTACAACTGCCGACAAAGCTCTAACCATAAAATTAATAAAAGAAAATTAAATCCACACTATTTATTTTATAATTTCTCGTAACCTCATATAGTGGATAATCCCTAATTTCATCAAAATTACTCATAATTGCCGTATACAAAAAACAACATTATTTTTATGGCATGCTCAATAAACTCGGGGAGTATGATTGTTGGCTGTATAAAGAGACCCCTTTGCCATGTGGGTGTGACAAATATTATCTTTTACAGTACATTGACTCACACAAGTGTGTGCTCATTCACACTTGGAAAGGAAATCAGATGAAAACTGATTGTTATTGCCGGTCATCGATATTTGATAGAGTTTGATGAAAATAAATGAGACACTGTTTAGAGATACTAACTGATTTTGACAGGTGAAGAAAAAACTTAACAGTTTAACAGCCTATTAATCAGCTGACTAGAATCGTTTTATGTTTATTTTGTTGTATAACCACAGCTTTTATTTTCTCATCGTTAAAATCAAGTGTATAATACAAATACTATAGAAATTTATATCGTTCTTATGCAAAAATCAACAACACCTAACAATGAACCTACCTACTGATTAAATACCCAACCATAACCGAAGACCATATCCTAAAACTATTAGCGACCAGCAACTATTTTATAGGCTCAATAAATTTCCAATTCATGGAGTTTTCGCAATAGATTCCCTGGATCATAAAGCTGTGGGCACACCGACGCGGTTTAGCCGCTCGAACGCGCGAGGACAATCGCGACCACGACACACAATACAGGGTTATTTTGTCATTTTCCAAACCACTACTCTACAGGGTTTTATACGCACTTTTACGTAAGACTGGTTTGTGATTGGTCCTTTGTTGGGGGTAATAGTTTTGTATTATTTTAGTAGTTTTTTTGTACGGTGTTTTTTTTGGTTAAATTGTTTGTATTTTTTTTCATTTGCCTGAAAAGAATAAACGAAATTGAATAAGGGTCACCAATTTAACACAAACTTTCATTTTGGGGTTGCTATTTTATAAAACTCCTTTGTGTCTCCTCTCTAAAAAATAAGCCTTTTTCACATCCTTCCTGCAATTAACATGCCCATCAAACTCCCCACCAATCTGTCGTTGGAAACAAACATTGGCCCAACCTTGGCCATGCGTCCACATGCATGACAGATTAAGATCTGTCAGCATAACATTGTGTTTGTGTCCACACGCAACAGATGTAATAACTGATAGAACAATGCTGAGCATATACTGCTTGATAATTGAATGAGCATGTTTTAGATTCATTTCGTTTTATCTGTTTAGAAATAATTATTACGTATATAACATGAAACGATTGAACAATACATTAATGTGGTGCACTTTGAAATGCTATCATGACTTCTGCATGATAACGCCTACCTATTTGATTGCTGGCAAATGTTAGGGCAGGACCATATACCTATTGTTCAAGTGCTACATGCTATTTAATTGTACCTAGCTTTTGAGTGCTGAAGTAACAGCAATATTTTTGTTTTATGCTTGTATTTTGCTGCACGAAACACAACACTTACTTTTATAATAAGGAGAAACCCCATTTTAAACGTTACCATCAAAGCAGAGTTTATAAACATTAATTACTTAAAAAAATATGTCAATTAAATGAACCAAAAAGCGGCAAAAAATCTCGTCACAACCGGTCCCTACACCCGAACTTAACAAAATGCGCAATCGTGTTGAAGCGGACCGAATCACCCTTCCCTTGCTATAATATTAACACAGATTAGGGGCTTCTACCAATGTTGTCTTTAGATAAATGAGTTCTTGCTTAACACCCTACATACTGCGCTGTACCCTTTGCGTCTTTGCATGTTTGTTGAAGCATTAGCAGCATTGAAAAGCTTCGCAATCGTAAAGTGTGAATGAGATTGCGAAGTAGTTTGGGGCTTTGTTCAGGAGTGCATAAAATTGAATTCTGTTCAATAAAAGTATTGACGCAAGTGTTAAGGTGACTGTTAATTAAATTCTCGCAGTGTTTATGTTTGGATTAAGTGTTTTTCCTTGTATATTTTTATAATAGAAGCTACGTTGTAAACTTGTATTAAAAATCTGTGTATAATTAACATTATTATGCTGGTAATTAGGCAAAAGATAAGTTTAAAGCGAAAAATTAATGAAGAAAACCATTCCTTATTTAATAGATTTCTAAGTGCCAACAAATGCTAAGAAGTTTATGAAAATTGTAAAGCTGGCTTTCTTTTTCTACGTCGTAAACTTATTCTCAACGAAAGCCAAATAAGAATTAGTTCCGTGCACAATCAAAGTCTTGGCTACAATTAGGGTAGTTCCGTGTCGTTTCGCCGTCGGGACGGTCGCGTGCTGAGCTATCGCGCGACCAATCGCGTGTTAAACCGCGCGGTCGCACGGAATCGCGACAAATCACTGGAATTACGAACTAGCCCTCATTAGCAGCTATATTTCAAAAAGAAACAACGAAACGAGGACATGGCTGGTTGTCGTGTGTTCCTTACATCAGAAAATATTGTTGGGTGGGTTATAAATAATGGGACTACGCATGAGAAATGGGTTGGATAATTGAATTTATGAAAAATGTTCGTGTTAGCTTGAGAATTTCGCTTTGAAAGTTTTTTACTGGTTTTCTGAAAATTGTTCAATGATGTGTGTGACAACGATTATTTGAGACTAATTTTATTGTTTTTGGGTCCATTACTCTTGTATGTATGTGTGGCCGCTAAGGGCTAGTACATTATCAAAAGAGTTCAGTGATCAAAGGAACCGTTTCAATAATATCAATTTACATGAAGATTTAAGGTCTTCAGAAGCTGCCGACCAACTGATGCGTATATTGGCTGATTAACGCTACAGCGGCATGCGGCACAGCGGCAATAAACGGAACAACAACACATTGTGCACCTCCCACTGTACACAAAACGACTTTTTCAACGTCCTACTCAAATATTAGGCCGGACACACACCGCCCGAAAGAAAAAACAGATAACGAGTTGCACTGCTACCGGTCAAAGCAGCCGCCCGTGCCGCCGACCAAGTAGGGGCGGGGCGCGTCACGCATAAAACAAACTGAGGCGACGCGTGCGACCGAAACAGAGCGATCCCATCTCCACGTGCCAAACGAGACAGCAACAGCCCGGTGCTACACACACCTAATTTAAAACTCGAAAATAAATTGATGGTGAGTTCAAAACAAACAGATATGGCTGACAAAAAAGGACGGCCGCATACGAAATCTTCATTAGCGAGCGAGCTAGAACAAGGGCGCCGGCGAACGTTCCTAATTTAAAAAGCATCGAAAGCAATCGCGACGGTGATTCGACATTAATACGAGTTTTATAAAATTCTCATTTCTTACTCATTCACCGGTGATGATTTTTCATAAAAGGGAAACAAAACAGTATGACGGTGCTGAATTGCGATCGTAATGAATGAGCCGCGGTTATTAGCAAATTGAGGCCGTTAAAATGAAATTATCTCTCAGTAGCTTCGTTTCTAACGTAATTAATGGCGTAATAAATCTGTGGAAATCTAGTGGAGGAGTAAATGAGCTTGTATCGTTGAGATAAATCGATAAAGTTTATTTTTATGAATTTACAGCAGGAAAAGGAAGCTGCACTAGGTAGGATTTTTCATGAAGACCTGCTACAATTTTTTAATAGTTTAGTTAGTAACATGGATAAACCTCATATTAGTCTTGAACACAAAAAAAAACACAAGAAAGACCAAAAAACCTAGCGTCTTCATCACAAAAAAATCACGTGGTAAACTTTATAAACTTTTTGCATCGCACTTGAAATGTCACAAAAAGTTGCAGATAACTTTTTCCCGCCCTTTTTGCCGTGGATTGGCGCCAATATTTTGACAGTCGCGCAACGAGTCAACACTAAACAGACGCCGATGTTGCCATCATATTATGAAATATTACTAAGTGGTAGTTCTGATAAGCGGCCTTTTTGCCGGCCCGCGTGTGTGTACTCCCTTGATCTTTATGTAATGGCCATTATTTGATTTATTGGACTTCTATTGTGTAACGCAAGTTGATTTATGTGATGTAAGTGAGAAGTGTATCTAACTAAAGGTACATACAAAAAAATATGTACATACATGTACACTTAAAATGTAATTACGTCTTGGAACAAAGAGTGGTTACTCATAGCTGATTTATCTGTAATAAATCTGCACTAATACATCTATTATACAATATACTTAACGAGTACCTATCAAATAAGAATTAAACATCGTTATTATACACTTGTGAATAAGCACAATTTCAAAATGTTTTATTACTAAGAGACATAATAATACTAGGTAATTAATAAGCCTTCAGGCTGGTATTGTTAAAAGCAAAATTTATCGTTTGAGACACTATAAAAAATGCTGGCAAATATAACACTAGTTTCCTAAAACAACTCGTAAATTAATGCGACCCGTTTAAACATGGCCACCCACTGCATTGCACAAAAAGTGCGGAAACAATATGTCAGAGTGTCAAGACAATACTTTTTATTGCACAAGTGTGTTTACTTTTGTTGGAAAACAAAAACCAAGGGTCATGACCAGGCGACCACACGTACGTGTTACGCAGAAGTTTTAACTTTTGACCAAGTATCAGTTTTTGTTGGTAAACAAAATTGGGAAAAGTAGTTTCTAAACTTGTTAGTGATTAATAAATAACTAGGAGAATCAATAGTGAAAACAAATTTGGATAATGAGAAGTTACTTGTTTACTATTACTTTCGTTAAGCTAATTGAACCAAAACTTAATATAATGAAATACAAAAATCTAAACCGACTCAATAATATTTTGTATTGACAAGATAGTACTTCAAGCAAACCCAGAGAAAGCAGCACTATCTATCTACTATTAAAATATAATAAGCGCGAAATTGACAAATGTAACTGCACTCAATTCACTCATCCGAGCCGCGTTCAAAAGCTGTCATTGTCAATATTTCATAGTAATGATGAAACTGACAGTTAAACTTCATCGGCAAATGTTGCATTAAATAAGAAAAAAAAACAAAAGATATAGATACTTCTTTCATTGCCTTAAACAATCCGACAAATCAATTCTACACTCGTATCACACAAGCCCACAAGAGAAACCGCGGCATAAACCAAAGAGCACATCGATAATAAAGAGCTATTTGCCGCGTTTAATGACGGTACATCTTGTTCTACCGGCAAATTGGTAACCCGACCCCGTGACCCGTGTGTGAGGGGGGCCGAGATCTTAATGTGTGGTGTGCACACTGCCTTATGATGTGCAGTGAATGGGAACCTTTTGAGTTTTGTAGACATGGGTTTAATTGTATTTTTTTGAGCAGATACAATTTTAATAATCTTTTTTTTTAAATTAAAGAATGTACTTTTTTTACGTTTTTCATAGTTATTTTCCCATAAAATTTTCATCTACTTCATCGTATCAATTAGCTTCATACAAAACTATGCTACATTGATGGCTTTGTTAGTGGAGATCCAAATGGTCCTCCTCAGAATGCAGGGAGACTTGTATAAGCAGCATGACTGCAGAAGGTGGGTTTCTGATTTTTAAGCTCTCTAAGGAAATTAAAGGATTTTCTAGAAAAAAATATTGGAGGTAAAAATATCCATTTCAAATAATTAAATTCATTCCATAAATTTAGAAATTAATAACATAGCAACCTCTTATTATTTCTCTCGTCTTATTAAAACAACATGAACATATTAGGAGCCGGTGTGTGTTGCATACAGGTAACGGTAAGAAAAGTCGGCATATCAATTAGAATATATGTAATGAAGGAACAACTTCGAGTAATGAGATATAACTTGATACTCCACACTCCAGGAATACCAACCCTTGTGCTTGCCACAATTTAAAGAAGTTAGCGGTTACATTGTGGAGTAAGGAGTACAAAAACAAATGAATGTTGTCGTTGCTATTTTGTTTCAATAATGTAGCAAGGTTTTTTTTCAATTTTGATGGAACACTAAGCAAAGAATGGTTATTGAGCATTTTAGCTTACGAGTTATTTCTTACAATTTCTTTGAATAAATGTAATTTAAAAAGAAATATACAAAATGATCAACGCTAAACTGAAACCCATTGAAACAGATCCTTTTACCGCTAGACCCTTATAAACGAACCATGTATATTATTTGTATCTGAAGCACATAGTAATTTATGCAAAACTAGGTAACCTTTACAATCGGGGAACATCGTTAACTCGCATCTTTGCTAACGATTATTATACTATTGGCAGTAATTGGGTTTGTTACTGCGATCCCATACGGGTGGCAGGGTTATCAACGTTATAAATTATATTTAAATGGTAAAAGTTAGATTATGAAAACCTTTTGTTCTAATTGTAGTTGTTAATTTATTTCCTGATTTATAGTACGTTTTGTACAAAAAAAAACATGATGGAAAAATACAATTCTAGTTTTTGTTAAAAATCGTGAAACAAAATAATGGTGTTTAATTAAAACAACTAGCTGTCATTACCGTCATACTTAACAAGTTGCAATAAAAACAACGATAATAAACAGTGAAAATAAACTTAAAAACGTTGAACATTGTTTTTTGTTGAAAAAGGCAAATAAAAAAAAGTAGTTCACGACAGCCCTTATTATCAAGCGTGCGTGTCAGGAGTCAGCCATCTTTACGATCAACTTATGTGACGTATGCACGCGAAGGCAGGGAACTATACTTATTGGTACCGTTTGACTTACGTAACCCATACATTGCTCTTTTATAATAAAAGACCCTCGTCAATGGTTTTGCTAACGCAACAATGTATTTTGAAGAAGGACCAACCTTGGGCAATATTCTTGGGGTATAACTTATTGATCTGCATTTATAATTAGCCACTTGGTTATTAAAATTGTTGTTTAATTCATCTTTGAGACATAACATTTTCCGTAAAAGGGCTTGTAGAACATCTTGTTACCAATGTAATGTAACTTAATTATGCAAAGATATGCATCAACGCCCTACGCTAATACTAAAGCAGTAATTAATGGAATAAATGAAGTAATTATCGATTTAACGTACTCTATTTTTTTTTCTTAATATGGGTTTTAAGTTATTCAAAAATACGTATTTAATTATTCATCTTACGAGTTGGCGATTGAACATTTTGACCAAGTTGATTCTTCTTAGTAAGTATATGACACGATTCTGTTTGGTGGGTTCATCTTATTAAACGGAGTTAACCATTTTAACCTGAACAGGCTAATACTATGTAAGCCTGCTGCTCCTGATAAACCGCTGATACCACGTCAACACCTGACTAGCCTTTTCCCAACTTTTTTGGGGTCGGCTTCCAGTCTAACCGGATGCAGCGGAATACCAGTATTTTACATGGAGCAACTGCCCATCTGACCTCCAGAACCCAGTTAGTACTGTTTAATACGATTGGGTGCAGTTCATGGTGGTAAGAGGGGCTTACCACCATGAACTGCACCCAAAATAAAGTATCTTTTATCCTTGATAATAGCGGCGTGATTGTATAATACAATATTATGTTAGTATAATGTCTATTAGATGACTCAAACTATTGATCATAGCAGATTCTCGATTCGACCAATTATCGAGACAATATAAATTATTTTTATTTGTAATACAAACACGGATATGCTAACAATAGTATTTTTTTTGCATTATAGTTACATCACAGCTATATTGCTGTTGACATTTAGTAGTCCAACACATACACATACTAAAGAAAGAAAAATCATCGTCATTGACAACCAAAATAGAGAGAAAAACATTTAGGAAAGTGCAGAAAAGCAATTTTTTTTAATAATTGTGATCCCATGCCTCAGTGACGTCTTGAAGTTAAATGACATAAGATTTCCTAATTGCCAAGTGAGCAAACGTGTCAAAATACAAGAGTAGGTATATTAGTATTCTTGTACCAACTACAATCAGTTGTCTCTTGCATGTAGATTAAAATAATGCTTGTGTTACCCCGTTTGTAAGAAGTATATTTCATTGTTTGCAGTAAAAACTTGCATCTCAAATTCTATAACTAGACAATAATAAACTATACTTAGACAAAGTCTAGACGCAACTTGTAATAAGTAAGTAGCCATTTGTCGTTATCATAAGTACAGTTTAATGCATGGTTGTGTTAAGTAGAGGGTGAGCCTCTGCTTAACACAAGTACAGTAGTAGTAAGTACATTTAAATGTTGTTACCCACGGCTGAGGACTTTTGAGCGCAATGTTATTAGTAGCAAATATAGTGAAGGGAAAATTGGCTGCCTGGGAATACAAGGACTCCTACAAATTATTTATAATTTATTGGGAACTTGGGATGGAAACGTCTAGGTTTTGCAACTGCGGGATACCACCCAAAAGTACTACCACAAAACACAGATAAGCTGATGTTGTGAGTTGCTATAATTGGTGGTAAATAAATAAAGTAAAGAAGGATTTATTAATGAAGAAAAATAGAAATTATTAAAGAATAAAGTTACATTTTTAGTCAGTTGACAGTTCCCATGTTGTATTTATTGATTGATGTAAATTATAATTTCTTGGTTTATTTCATAAGCTTTTCGCATTTTACTATTACTATAGCTTGAAAAATGTCTACTTACTATAAATGAATAAGTTAGCCGGTGTCTTTTTGAGCAGCCCACGCAGTTTTTTGCCTGATTGTATTTTATTGTCCGTGTGGCGAATTGCTGTTGTGTGTGGTCTACCAATAAATTAACTTGAATTCCATAATATTGATGTCAATGTCACAATAAAAAGTTTCATTGAGTTATCGACAACTTACAAAAAAAGAGTTTTGAATAAATTAATACCTTCAATCGATTTTCGAACTTGCAAATTAAAAATGAAACATTCCATTTTTAAAACTTTTCGCGGTTTTTTATTACCGACCGCAACGTATCGAACCTTTTTCAGCGATCGAAAGTGCTGCTAGCGGGTATTTTTGCTGCACCTTTAACTGGCAACACTAGCCAATATGGTGGAGGACTTAAGGCGAAATTGCATGCGACAAGTAAATTACATTTACAATTACACGCTCCGTAAAACGTAATTGGATAAAAATAAGGTAGGTTATATTGACCATCAGCCTTAACTCCTTAAGTACCTAGGTAATTAATATGAACTCTGAGAATTTTTTTATATTTTTAAACTTTGATATTGTTCCGTGTTAATTGTTTAATGCTCAATTAGTTTTTTAAAATTACATTTGTATGGTTTTGCTCTTCTTCGTTGGAGGTGGTCTTGTATCTAAATTAGTTTATGTTGTCTACGGAAATTGGGGCCTAACAAAGACTATCATTCTCTATGGGGCCTAAGAACCACCATTTTATACGGGTAGAAAGTAAACTTATCAGTAACTTAACTGGATGTATCAAGTTCACATGTTTACTCATAGAGAATAAAATTATGTGGTTCTTTTTTTAACCGACTTAAAAGAAAGAGGATTCTTAATTACACTGTTTTTTTGTATGTTTGTTACGCGATTTCTCCGTCAATTGTGAGGCAATTTGCAAAATTATTTTCTCTAAACGTAAGTAAGTTCTTGGTTGGTTTCTAATCGTAAGTAAGTCGGTGGCAAAAAAACGGTGAATCAGACAAAAGTCACCGACTTCCGGAAATAAACTTACACCAAGCCACCACGGGTAAACGCACACCATGTCCTTCAAAAACTCCCTACAGTAACTGTCCTGGGCAATTAGGAACTTATGTTCGGTCGGAATAAGGTTCAAAACAGAAAACTGGCACGAAGGTTTCAGCTAGATCCGAAGATTTCGTTTTTTTTTAATGTCATCTAGCAGTTCAACCGATGAGGTTGATAGCTTCTCAACCGAACCAACCTGTGGGTGTGAAAAACTTAAAGATTTAGATTTAGTTTTTAATGATGCGTGATGGTCAAAAAAGGTATCACATATGTTATTCCAGACTATAATCTACTCTCTACCACTGTGCCAAATTTTATCAAGATCCGTTAAGCCGTTTTGACGTGAAAGAGTAACAAACATCCATACAACCATCCATCCTCACAAACATTCGCATTTACTATATAATATTAGTAGGATTCTACTGTATGTTTTCTGCATATCTGCCCTATCAACCTCATAAACGTAGGTTTAACTGAGTATTCACTTAGTAATATTGTATCATGTTAATATATTTGACTTCCTGACACCCATTGCCTTTCGACCTAACACAACAATTGTTCATAAACGGCTAGCATGGCTCAATACTTCTAAGAACACAAAATTATAGCTGAAATTATATGCTCTCAGTTATTTACTAGCAAATTAAATTATGTATTTGTATTGAAGCGTTTAGGGTTAAGTATTGTTTGTGAGGTTAAAGCAAAATACTTTTGTGTTATCTTCTATTTAATCTGAAATTATTTTATTGCTTACATATTATTTTGTAACACGATACCCACGTTCTTACATTTCGTAAACATATGACATGTTACACCTCTGCCTAGCTCTTTGGGAATACAGGCGTGATCTTATGTTATGATTGCAAAACAAAATAAATTTTGCCCTACCCGGGAATCGAACCCAGGACCTCATGCTCACCAGGAAACCAGACCAATGAGGCAGTTAGCATTTATATACTGTCTTATTTATCCCCTAATCAGATATTTAAGGTAGACTGGTGGAAAATACCCAAGGCATTAAGTCCGCCTTTGTACAGTGTTTTTTTATACATGTGCATAAAGTTTCAATAAATAAATAAATATTTAGATGACTTCGGAATCACTGAAATGTCGTAGACCAATTCGAAATCGTAGATTTTTGGAAAAGACCATTCTGTAACGCAAACATAGCTACAGAAGTGTATGCAAATTATGAAAATAGCTTCCATCAAACATCCACTTAGTTTGCAAATGAGGCAAAGTAGTAGTCATAATATTTAGAAAACTACATAATCGAGAAATAATTTGTTATTTTGTACTGACAAAACAAGACAATTTTATGTAAAAATATGACTACAAATGAACAGAAGAATTTACGCTAATCCGTGAGAGCGGCAACTTGCATGACCAACTAAAATCCTCTTTAAGCAATTTACAATCAGAACTAGAATTATCTTTAACTGCTAATATTCACTGTAACAAAGATATCCTCTGAGCTGGTTTATGCCAAAATAGCCTTTGTTCAATCAGGTTAAGGTTGTTGGTAAGTGTATATGTTAAATATGTAAGTTGTTAAGTGATCTAGTACACAGGAGATCATGATCGGGCGCCCGAGGCCGGCTCATTAAAGAGAACTAACGATGTAATTGGCACAAAGTCGTAGTAACCGCTAAACTACGAAATTGGATGATTGAGGAAAAGTTGAATTGCTCATGAATGCAATTCTCTGAAACAAACTGATAATGAAAATAAAAGTTATTGGAAAACTATCTTTCCACTTTACGCTAATTTAACTTTGCTCTTATCCAACCATATTCTTTATATCAGTAATCCTATTTTAATTTTTTATTTAAAACAAAAAATATTACTTACATCATTATTTTAACTGGTATTAACTTTACTATTGAAATTCACTTCTTTACTTCAGAAAGGCGTTTACTTTTCGCGGTTAATTGATAATGCCAATGAATATAACTACCGGCTTTTAAGTGAAAATAATTAGCTAAACGTCTTATGTGGCAGTTACTGCCTTTATCTGATTTAATACTGTATCAACAACACAACTAGACATTAGTCGTCTATGCACGCATTCATGCTAAGCGGTTTAATGAGGGCTATCGTTTCTGAGCTTACTAGGTATCGCCACTGGTGAGTCAGGTTCTAAAATTTATTTATCCATCTATTTTACACATTAAAGAACTTGATTAAATATATTTTACTAGCTTCCGCCCTCAACTGCGTGCGCGTGGCATAGTTACTTTGGGCTAACCCAACTGATGCTTTAAAAAAATATCTTTCTCTCCCCTTTTCTTCCCTCTTTCTCCCCTTTTACTCACTTTTTTTAGCCTATTTCCGTCTTCAGGGTCCCAACTATCTCTGTACCAAAATTCATCAAAATCGGTTTATCTATTTAGGCGTAACATACAAACTAACTCACTTTCGCTTTTATAATATTAGTAAGGTTTACTTATTTCAACATAGTAAAATTCACGTATTTAAAATTTTGCCCCTAAAATAAGCAGAAAACACTTTAAAAATCATTCTTCCTTAAAGTCCTAACAATTCATAATTAGTCATAATTATTTAGTAATGGCTCAATCTGGATCATAATCGTGAATATTAATAAATAAAAAAACTTATAATATCGCGAACACTCTTACTCTGACATTTGATATTTCTGAAGACCTCACTCTAGCTCTACACGAACACCTAGCGACGAATTTATAATATTGTGCCGCGATAAGCCCCCATTGCAATCTTGCTAAATAACGTGCTGATGTTGCCAGTTACACGACTAGGTGTCAAAAACTATTTACATGTAAAAAAAATGTGTATCGAAAAAGGCTTGAGATTGTGTTGTGCTTGTATAAAATATTTATTTTGTTAATGAAATATTTATTATTTACTAGCTTTCGCCCGCGGCTTCGCCCGCGTGGTGTGTTGACAAAAAGCAGCCTATAGCAAAAATAACAAAATCGAAGTATAAATAAAATTAGGTACGTCTCATTTTTAAGGTTACGTCCCCAATGGGTAAAAACTCTATTACTAAGTCTTCGCTGTCCGTCCGTCCATAGGTAATGGTACGAATCTAACTAATAGGTATGTATTATGAAACTTCATAAAACCTATGTTTTATTACATTTTATGTAATTAGATCTTATTGTACCTATATGTTCACAAATAAAGGATTTGAATTTAGTTTGTAAGGAACGTGTCAACTCAACGTACTCTGTGCTCACGCGTCTGCCCGTGTTCGGGTCGCGCACTCAGCGATGAGCGACTTGTTCCCTACACCGCGCCCGAGCGGGCCAGCCTAGTCACGGCGACATGAAATTAATTTTGTTGCGCGTTATTTTGATTTTGCTATATCTCCTAAAGTATTTATTTAATCTGCATGATGTAAAAGGAAAAAATAATCTTCATGAAATGTTCATGCCAACCAACCTATTTAAAATGATAAGGATTAATACTGTATTTGTGTAAATAGCTTTCCAAGTTAGCGCTTTATAATTGCCCATTTGTTAAAGTATTAAAATGGATATAGTATGTTATCCTTAAGATATAGACATATGTCACCGCTGACTTTTCTGTGGACCTATATAAAATACACAATTACACCATACATTATTTTGTTATATCTTAAAGGGTTTAGGCAGCGTTTTCGTTGAAAGCTCCCAGACAGCATACTTTTTGCCGACATCTTCAACAAATATAGTTAATGTACACAGAAATAAATACAAAAACTTAACAAATTATATACTAAAACCTTCCTTAAGAATTACTCTATCTATTACTAAAAACCGCATCAAAATCCGTTGCGTAGTTTTAAAGATTTAAGCATACAAAGGGACATAGGGACAGAGAAAGCGACTTTGTTTTATACTATGTAGTGATTTGCCATTTTAAATTAAGTAATGCGCTTTGAACGTTATTTTTAATCAAATATTCTTTTACTCCTACAACTTTCCCAAAAATGAATCTTTTTCATAAGTATTTTTTCTTTAAAAAAATTGTTATTCTGATTTGACTGAATGTCAGTCTCCATTTATCTTACTCAAATTCGATTGGTTATAACCTAGTAACCTCTCCATCGTCGCAATTTCGTACTTTCCCCACAGCACTAACAACTGGCAGTCACGCTAAACGGCCGCGTTATGTCGCTGAACAATGTCGTGTTGCCGGTGGCGCACCCTGCCTGCCGCGCTGGGAACTTGTCCGTTATACCAAATTATATATACGTCATGTCACATAGCCAATGAATGACTGATCTGGGTGTGAAGTGAACGAAGTGGGCATTTTAGTGTAATTTTGAGTTGTAATTGGTCACGATTATAATTTATCGCTGATTTTTTCTTGCGTGAAAAATTAGTTACTCACAGTATTACTAGAAAACGGAAAAAAAACTAGGAACTTTTAAGAATTGCAATAGAAAAATTTCGCCCATTTAAAATCTTTTATCAGATCTCTATTTTCGTAGTGGTACATTTTAGTTTAGGTACTTATCTAAACCTATCTACAAACTATATTAAATCAAACGTAGCAATGTTTTAATTTTTTTTTGCAAAAAACAAAGACTTCACACACAAATTCTTTATCAAAGACACGATAAACTCAGCGACCATACAGCATACAAAACAAAACACAATAAAATCAAAAATAATTTATTCAAGTTAAGATGAGAACCAGTTCTTAAGGACACTAAAGTTATTATCGACAATCCGTACCGAAGTTTAAAGGTAAACTTCGGTACGTTTACGCTGGAGAGATAGAACGCAGGAACAAACCCCCAGCACATACAAAATCACTGATCACACTTGACGCGTTAAAAAACAACGTGAAAGCATTAATTACAATATTCTAATAGGTTTGCGAATCACCGGCGATTAGTCACCAATTAAGTTAACACCAAACAAGCAATGCTCTATCACCATAATTAAAATATTAGCGTCGCGAGTAAGGTGACCATTCGTCTGGATTTTTCCGGACATGTCTGACGTCTCCGTCCTCCGTCAGGATTTTATCCGAACATGTCAAATGTTGGAGGTTTTCGACAGTTCGAGTTTATTTCTTTAAGGTTCGTCTATAATTACATACATAAATTTACGCCTTTCTCCATGAAGGTTAACAGACTCTACACAACGCGACCTGTTACGATACTTACATCATTATTAGTTTTCCTTCGTACGTGTCCAAACATCTTTTCATATGCAAAAAAGAACAAAAAATACTAAAAAGAAAATGTTTTCAAGTTGATTCTGATAAATTTGATTGAATAAACTGACTAAATACTTATATTAAACAATAAAAAAACTTAACTAACAACAAACTGTGAAAGGGTACCAAAAACGGCAGCAACTCAGCTCTGTCAGCTGGTAATGTGCCCAAGAAACTGTTAGCGGCACGGTTTTGCCACGTTGCATGGCCACACTTAGCCTCTGGCCAAAGTAAATGCCACCCCTTGGGTCTTGGGCTTTGGTTGGGAAGTTATTTGATGATTTCCCACCCCAAAAAAAAATTGCCCTTGGGTCACGGGAATTTACTGAGTAATATTATGAGTAAAATATGTGGCCTTTTTGGCACGTGACCGCATTTATGACAGGACTTTCCTAATTTAAAATTTTAGTCTATGGTAACCCTAGTCACGAGTGAAACCTAACGCCATAGCATGTCCGCTTTCTAACTATCTGATGGTGTAACTATGCAATTATTGATAAAAAAAAACTGTACTAACGAGTTGAGGATTTTATGTGGGATGTATCCTCATCAATGAAGATGTTGTGCTGTTAAATTGTTAAGAGAAAGTGTAGTATTATGATGCTTCAATTCCTTTTTTAAACGGATTGCAGACCATGAGTTTAGCTTAGCATACTTGTGTACTGGGGGGCCCTAAAATGGCGGCATTAGCGGAATCACGGTAAAATTCGTAAAAAGTTCATAGTCATATATGAGAAATGAGCTAAACTAACTTAGCTTAGCTCTTGGTCAGCAAATCGCTTTAGCCTAGCTATTGTAATCACAATAGCTTCAACAACATTCTTTTTCATTTCCAATGTGTGATGGCGTCATCACATATTGGAAATGAAAAAGAATGTTTCAAACACCACTCAGCTGTTAAAATCTAAAATTAGAAATAATGTTTGTTTTTAAAACCGGAACCCTTATAGGATCACTTTATCTATTTTTTCATCTAATTAAACTTTCAAAGTTTATTCATTCATTCACCCGGGAACACGTGGAGATATCGATTAAAACCATATACTTACCGTGGTGAGAATATGGTTTTAATTGTGTGTTCTGTGGTCCCTTGGAGATTGAAAAATCAATCCTCTAAGTCTACGCAGTCAAAATATATGGCCGTTTCTGTCGCAAGTTTGTACGGAACCCTCGGTGACTCGCACTTGGCGGGTTTTTTTAGCTCTTACTTTTCTCCAGCCAAGTATGTAGTATTAAGCTCTTAAGTATTGATAAAATACTTGTTTATTCATTTTAAAATATTATAAAAACACCTATCTATCTGATTTTTACCTCATTGGGTATTATTATTGACAGCTATGAAAAATAGACTGCAAAAAAAGAAGAAAGTGCATGCATATTCATTTTTGTTTTATTTCTTTAAACGACCAATCAAACGACCGTAAAATTAGTAAATCATACGATGTTGTGCTCACATCCTAACCAACCTATTAAAATAAATAAAAACTAACAAGCTGGCTAGATTTAGAATGGTTAACTTGAAAGTCTTGATTTTTTAGTGTTTTGGGGTTTTTTTTGAACAAACTTAAATGAACCAGCAATTTTAATACTAAGAGTTAATTTTGCGCAGCTGGTACCAATTTGCCTAGCTCTCAATGATGTAAATCAATAAAATATTTAGGTCCATTTAGTTACTAAATTTTAGTGTAATGGACTTCAGTTGAAACCCTCAATAGTATGTAATGTGTGATAATATCGCTAGTCCATGACTGGACACATTGTATATGTATTAGTAAATTTTATTTTCCCCAGACCAAAAAGAGGGGTGTTATAAGTTTGAATTGTGTATCTGTCTGTGCCGCCATAGCCACTAAACGGATAAACCGTTTTTTTTTTTTTTAGAAACAAATGCTTTCGCTGTAACTACTAAACTCTGTAGCTCATACATATTACTGTCCCACATTTGGGACAATGGGCAATACTTTACTTTTGCAAACACTTCTTGCTACTTATAGGTCAATCTTTCAAGTACCGCCATTTTTTAACAATAACCATTCTCGGATGAGGAACTAAAGAGTCCCAATAACATACTAAAATCACAACAACAAACCCCAGTAAATGACCTTTACAAATGTCAAACTTTCCTCCACATGTCCAAGTACCTACGAACAAAACTTCCTCAGCCCGGGGGCTTACGACCACATTATCGTTTTTAAACTAGCCCCAATCATGAGGTAATGTGTTTTAAATATGACGAGTATAACACTGCGGCCTCTTTGACTTAAAAACGGGACACACACTTTATTATGTCTTTTAAAAGCTTGGTTTCTGAATCGAGAATTAAGGTTAGTTACTTTTTTAAGAAATACTAAAAACTTGAAAATAACTTTACTACAAAAATCGGACTTTGTTTGTTTCGTGGACTTTTTGTGCCACCGACTTCCGGAAGTAAAAAATCATTTTTTTTCAGTAAAAGTTTTTATTTCAGCATTATTAGTTATGGTATAATGATTGAGCAGGTAATTTTTAAATTTGAATTGTCTAGTCATTGTTTATCCTACAATGTTATGCTAAAGTAAACTTTTATAATGAATATGTATCCTTATGCAATTAAAATCTTCTTGTAAATAAAAATTGTTCATCAACCAAACAAATTTTAAGGAAATCATATTCATAATCATCACATTTCCATTAAAAATAACAAATCAGAAATATAACGAAGACCATCGATCATAGGTGATTAGAGATAATTATAAAAACCAATAGTATCGCTTAGTTTACGATTTCTTCTCCTGCTATTCGATATTTGAATAAATTCCTTATAAATTAACTGATTCATTAACACACAGCATTTGCAAATTCAAAGAGTTTTTAATTTCCAAAATGATTTACAAACACCGATTTAAATTAATTAAAAATTAAATAAAAAAATACCACTTAGCCTCTAAATTAGCACCCCCTATACGGGCTATAATATCATGCCTGCTTGCCCTATACATGCTGAATTTGGTACTTATTAATTCCATGCATGAACATTATCAAAATCGAATTACAGCCGAAGAAGAACTATTACCGATGACCTAAAAACTGCTATAAAACAGTAGCAGATACCAGATCATTTAAAGTAATAGCTATATATATATATATCTCTTGAACTACCGCCGACAGCATCTTGTGACTTTTGTCGTAATCGTATATAAGAGAAAACTGCGAGTAATTACATATCAAACTCGACCATAAAACTAAAGGCTTATCTCCAAAAATTAAAAATAAATCTCTCACTTTTATCATCACTAATAAGTTTTTTTTAACAAAAACCGGCCAAGTACGAGTCTGACTTGCGCACCGAAGGTTCCGTACAAACTTGCGACATAAACGGCCATTTCTTTTGACTGCGTAGACTTACTTAGACGCTTGATTTTTTCACAGTTTCAAGTGACGACAGACTTGAGCATTGTAATACTAACAAAATATGGATCTCCGTTGTCCGAAATAAATGAATTTTATTTTATTTTTTATTTTATATAGTTAATTTTAATCAACAAGGTACCTCCACAGTTTCCTTAGATCGAAAGGATCATTTCTGTCAAGTTACGGCCTGTTGAAAATTTACCAAAAATTTTGTTTTTTTTATCCCTTAATTTTTTCCAGTACCTTGTGTATTATAATTTAAAAAAATGTCCATGGAGTTTCTTGCCCATTCTTCTCCATAGAGATCAACGCTTTGGGACTAGCAACTACAGTACGTTCACAAGTTATTATACCTTGTGACCGGGACTGTAGCTTAATTTTTTTTCATGACATTCAAAAGTGCCAGTCTAATTGAAATAAATGCTTTGAGTTTGAGTTTGAGTTTAACTTTTTAGGTACGGAACCCTAAAAATATTTTTGTCGGTTCTAGTTAATATAATTTTAGTAAGTAGCCATGATGTGCCATAAATGACGAGAATAATGTCGTAAATAGTAGTATTAAAGTTAAAGTTAATGAGGACGGCGGCACTTTTGAAGTTAAGTTGCAAAAGATTCTTATAAGTATGCTAATTTTATTAATTTAATGCGACGGAGATCGGATTTGACGCGCGGGGCTTATTGACAGCCTGTTTTATATCATAATATGTAGATATAATACTGTATTAATGTGCTTCTCGTAAATATAAAATCGTTTAGTTTGGAATGAAGTTCTCTAGTTCTTTGATTGTAATCAGCTCTTAGCTTGGAATGTAGTAGAATAGGATGTTTTTAAAATATCTCTAGCTACTTATCTGAATGCTATTCTGTTCTTTGATTGTAATTAGCTCTTAGCTTGGAATGTTGTAGAAAACGATGTTTTTAAAATATCTCTAGCTACATAACTGACTGCTATTCTGTTTAGGTATCCTTTTAGTCCATACACATAACTTTCTATGACTTAAGGTTTAGTACAGGGGTATGTTATTCTAATTATATGTGTACTTATATGTAGGTTAAGACATTAGTATTTTAGATACTATACTATTCTACTCGTTCTAGTCTACGTTTCTTTTCTTCAAAGTTCCTTTCGCAGGCCTGCTGGTAGAAATTTCTTTTGAACTAAGCTGTGCCTTTGTACTTTATGTTGTGCTATTATGTTTCTTTATGTTTTCTCCTGTGTGTTATTAAATAAATAATAAAACTGAGGTATTTTCTCATACTTGTGTTCATAGTTTTCTATGAGAACTAAACTAACTAAGCCAAGCTTTTGGACTGCTGCCGGCTTTACAAACAATAAAACTCGAGCTTTAAAGTACTGCATTTAGAGTCTAAAAAAGCTTGCCAATATTTGTCAGAGAAAGCTCTCACGTCGTCGTCATTCTAAATCTTACAATAAATTCATCATTAGTCTTCATCTGATTGTTAACAAACGTGACATCATCTACCAACCAGCTTCCGTATCGCTAATCGTTGTCATATCAACAAAATCTCTAAGATATTCGTTACAATAACCATAGGGCTATTCTCTAAGAATACTGTGTCGAGCTTAGCGCTGCCGCAGCGTATGTCAAATATCATAGAGTCGTCTGAGGCTCAACGCTTTCTTCTTCAAGAATAGCCCTACTGTTCATTACTTGTAGTTATTCGCATATCGTGATTACTACGGTGATGTATTGTGAAGAGGCGAGTACAGATATTATAAGATAACATACTAAAGCCTCATATTATAATGAGATATACATATTTGTCGGTTGCTAGAGTAGTTTTGAATTTATCGGGATGTAAAAATGAAGCATCCCCTTTGCCAAAACCCATCAAAACTCGTTTCGATAGTTTAGTAGTAAGAACTTTACGGCAAACAGACCGTCCGACTTTTGACAGTTGTTTCGGATATTTCTTCAGACAACTTTTTTGAAAATCACAGTATTTCCTTTTAATAAATGTACACCATGGAACACTTCGCTTAACAAATCACAACAATTACGTTTAAAATTATCTTCTTAAAACAGCATCAGATTCAGACACGAATTTAAAATGGCCTCAAAAAATCAGGTCTTTATTATCGAGTTAAGATACCGACACTTTAATGCAAGGCGCATTCATTTCCGTGACAACGTTGATTACGGCACAATCAGGTGTCAGGTTCGATTTTAGACAGTTTTAAAATCGAAAGTGGGAGCCACATAGTCTCGGCCGGCTCGACTGCTTCGGTCGGGTTAATCGCTGTTTAATAGCAGTCGGCACATCTCAAAGAGCCGGGCGCTTCGCCACTGGCGCACGGAAGGACCAGGAATGCGTTTTGAAATATTCTAATTGCTTAATACTGCCCTTGTGTTGCTTCGTGTTTTAGGTGTTAGTCATAATTATAAGTGTGGGTGTTCGGATGAATCTTAATCTTTAATTAATTGACAATTTTTATTCAAGTCCTTTAATCAAAGCCTCTCATTTATAAACACAATCTTTTAATGATTACTGTTTAATCAGCAACACTTTTGCTATCAAAGTTTTCTGTTTCCCATTTCCACATTGAAGGTTGTGTCGGCATTAATGGAAAGCCCCAGCTTGTGAGTGGGTGTCATGAATGGCTCCACACAATGGTGTTATGGCAGCCGCCGGCTCGAGCAGGGGCCCGCCGAGCGATGTCTCAACTCACGAGATGATTCCTTAATGGATGGATGCTAACTTTATTTGAGTGATAAGGGCGTTATAAATGCGATGACTTTTGGAGAAAGGACGTTGAAGGGCATACTTTAATGTCGGGCTGTTGGAGATTCATAAATTACCTTTATAGGACGATGTCAATTCTAGTTGAATTTTATTTCATGGATACTTACTTTTAAGTACCTAATTAATTATGTCACAGCAAATTGAACGAGGCTCAGAATTCCTTGAAGATTCCTTTCAGCTTCGCCCATAAAATGTCTCTTTACAAGCAATATTGTGCTGAGTGTGTTAATATAGACGTCTGTGACATCAGCAGACGTGTTAATAACGTCACAAAACATTAATTGCGTTTAATTTGTGTCGATGACAATGGACAACTGTTATAAATGAATCGATACCGTGAATGGTCCCGCATAAAAGCTGCGTGCCGTCGACGAGCCCCAACTATTTCGACCTACGTGTCGGCTTTAACGCGTATTAGTAAAATCGAAAGTTAAATACGGTATTGACTAGTAATAACTATCCTAGCCAGATACTCGGGAACTACGGAAACATTTCAACCGGTTTGCCGTAAATTAGACTTACTTTAATAAAATCGAGACTGCATCTTTATTGGAAAACTTATGTTCAATCTCAACCAGCAAAGTCCAGTAGCTATGAGTTGTGAGACATTTATTACATTGCTTATAAATTTTTATTGTTAATGGGTTAATGGGACACGCAACTAATAAATTACTTAACGCAATAAGGATTAATGTACAGTTCAAAACTGCCGGCATGTAAGTCGAGCCAAGATTAGCGAATTAGTTCTACTTTTTATAGAATTGAAATCTCGTAAATCTATTCGATTTCATTTGGATTTTAATCGAGCATTTTTTTTAATTTCTCGCCAGGCAGAGGCACTAACACCCGCTGTTCGTCATAACGCTGTACGTGACCGCGGCTCTTCTTTGATATACATCCTTTTTTCTCTTAACATTTACACGTTTTTTTATTTTTGTTATTGGTTACAATATTATCTGTCGGCTACTGGTCGATGCAAAGGGCTGTTATAATTTAGTTTTATTTATGCAAAATAAAAGTGATACTGGCAAGATTTATTGTGGCGCGGGTGGGCCCTTTGGTGGGCTGTGAGTGTTAATATTATATTCGTTGTCATTTGTTTTTAGCATTTAGCTCTCATTCTTTTGTATTGCCTACATTGTAAGTTGACAAGATTGATTGGATTCAGAACTATTATAGAACACGTTTTATTTTGATGCACCGTTTTAAAATAAAAAGTATTGTGTTGATAATGATTTTCAAGATTGTGAAACTTTTCTTGAAAAGAAAAAAAATTGCTATGATTTATGAATGCACGTACAAAACTAGTAATTCTGTGACCAAAGGCTGTCTGTCTAGAAGCATTTCAATTTGCCGTCGGCACATTGCGCGAAATTATTTCACTTGCAGACAAAAATGACATGAATGAACACGCTTTAAAATAAAACAGTTTAGTTTATCTTTTGTTTTTTTTTATTTCCTTTTAAATGCATAATTTGGAAGCGATTTGTGTCTGATGGGACTTATGCAATATAAGGCTCACTTAAAGTTACACGTGCCAAAGACTTCGGAGAAGTTGAAGAGTGATGTTGGAGTACTAAATACTCAATCTCGAGATTGCCAAAAAAAGGAGGCTTTTTTTTGCGGATGGGAAAATCTAATAATTTTCCCCGCTCTGGGCGGAGCGAGGGGGTTTCAGATTTGTACTGACTAAAACCCACCCATGTTCCTTCTATTGCCCTTTACGTTCCGGGGCCGCAGTATCTCTTTCGAACAACCCGCAACCCCGGCAGGCAGAAAGCACTGACAGGCCCCTCTGCTTTGCTGACATCTCTTTGAGGCGCGCGTGGAACAAAAATAGGAGGCTAACGTCATCGTTGTTACGTTGCATTTCACATAAGCTAAGCCATTTTGAACTCATACCAAGAACTACCTAAGTAAAGCCATGAAAAACAACAGTGCATAATTAGAGCCAGGCTGTTAGTCTAGAGCTTTCGAAAATTTGCATAGTAGTCCGTTTCCCCGACTGGACTGTTGTGGCAATTGCCATAACCAATGCTTTAGCATGAAAACAATTTGAATTTATTACTAGAAACCTATGCTTTTCTAAAGAATTCTAATCCAAATTCAAGACTTAGAGTCAACTTAGAAGTTCTAATGGTTTTTTTACCCTTAATCTTAATGGTGCCGACGGCGATTTGAATTTAGAATTTTGGTGTAAAGCTGACCTTTTTGGTGTTTTATGGCAGACTTGTTGGTGTCCTTGGTCCCTGTCACTAACGTCAAAGTCAGTAGATGTCAAATAAGCACAATTTTGCGATGGAATTTGTACCTATCACCCGCCTAAAAGATAGAGTAAGTCTCTCGTCCACAAAAGCCATTAATGAAGAGTTGAAGTTGAAGAAAGAGTAAAGTTACAAACAATTTAGACTTAGGATAATGCAAGATTAAGTTATATAGCAGAGCATAGACAGACATGCTTCCTATCGCATTGGGATTAGAACAGTAAATTCTGACATAATTACGGTTGGTATTGAAGATCCCTTCATGCCAAAATCATAAGTTAAAATAGAGCCTATCCTGCTCACGTGGTCGTCCTCAAAGGTGAAGGCGTACCTACATCATAAACTAAACAACAAATGACTTTTAAAATGTTCCCCAAATCTCACAATAACGGCTGTTTTGTTCAGGTATTAGAAGGTCCCGGAGCTAATCGCCACACACGTACAAGATTCGTCTTGGTGGTGTAAAACAAGAAGATTGGATCGCACGGGAATCGAACCTGAGGTCGCGTCGCCCGCCGCCGACGGCCCATTCATAAAATCAGGTATTAGTTACCAGTATAACCCTTTATGTGTTCGTAATTTGAAGAGATTGTTCATTTCCCGGGTTAAGTGATATTTTCCGTAATTTATAAAGGAAATATTAAATTTTAATAATGATCGTTTTGTTTATAGGTGAGTTAAAAAGATATAAAAGAGGATTTAAGTTAACTTTTAGTTAAAATGTTGTCGGAACCGGTGTCAACTCGGTCATAAACTTAATTACTAAAGTAAGTATTTAATAAGTAGGTACGTATCTACAATGTTGTGAATAAAAATTAATGAAGCTTCTCAAACCCAGAAACCAAAATCTTATCGAGCACTAACATCAGACTCGCCACGAAATACATCCTGCTAAAACGCAGTAATCCCTATTCACCTCAAAACCTAACACCTCCAACGAACCAGACATTTAAACCAAGAAGTATAAAACGAAATGGCACCGGCTGACGGGAGGGGTGTTAGAGCGAGACAACAAGCGCCGCACGAGCGAGAGTTCCGACAGCGGCCGGCTCAAAGCAGGCGGCGAACGCCAAAGGCGGCGGCGAGCGCTAATTGGAGAGCGCGCGACTTCAAAGTGAGCCGCCCGCGAAGTTTATATTAGGCAGGTACACAGCAAGCTACGATTGATTAATTTCACCGCGAGATGGCGGGGCAATTAGTAAGCCTTTGTTAGGTCACTTGATACGGTTCGAGATGTGTTTCGGTCGTCGGATGTCGCTGTAGGAATCTTATTGGTGTGGGCGGTGGATAGGTGCGGGCACAAGGTTGTAGCGCTGAAGTTGAGAAGATAGACAACGGGGAACGTAGCAAAATAGATCTTATGAGATAGCAACGGCTAAATGAACAAAGTAGAGCTTAACTAGTTGGTAGAGTCAAAAAAAGGAACCCAAGTGTTTTGATTTCTTGAATCTATTTTTAAAGGGTGTACAAGAGTATACAAGAAAACTGAGAACAACAAAAATACTAAACACAAAATACTGCTGTACGAAAAAATAATTGCAAAAGAGGAACGTAGACAGGTGATGTCCAAAACGACAATAAGGCAAGTGCATAACAAGATTCTAAAACACAAACACGACAAAACAACAAACAATTTAACCAAGACACCAACGAAACTATGCAAAGAATCACAAAACGTTTACCGTGAACAGGCGTTCAATTCTTTAGCGTTTACTAGAAAACGCGTGTAACTCCGCACTGAAGAACAAAGGGATCGCTTTCATTGTACCACCTCACCGAGTACCATTTACCAGGATCGACGTTAACCGTTGACACTAAGCCCGATTTCCTACCAATTCGACACAGCTTCTCTCATCTACTTCACCAACTTAACATTACCACCCATCGCTATCTTAAAGACTGAAAGATAAAGTTTCAATTCGCTTGGTACAACAGCTTTGGGTGCTGGTTCGGGTTTCCTTTCGGATCTTTTTGATAAGGCTTAAAGGGCTCAGATTGGTAACAGACAGACGATTGAAGGTATAAATCATGATGATAGGTGTATGTAGGTTAATCAGATGGATGGGATTGTTCGCGTTTAGTTTTGTTGTGCAAAAATGATGGGTTTAACTTTTTTTGTTTGACGCGCGGTATAAAGAGGCTTAAAGATCGTGAAAGAAATCATGTTAAGAGGGTTCAAGGTTATCTTGTATTGTAAGGAGGATTTATAAGTTCCATTTACCTGTTGTTAATGGATTATGTTTTGAATCATAAACATTCGTAATTAACAGCGCTTATTATTGTTATTCACAACCATACAGCTTCTTCAGCTTTACCAGATAGTTTAGTCTTTCGTCTTCCATTCCAGTCTAATCCGGATTACTTTTTTATTTCTCGTTTTACGATTTATTAAATTGCGCACATTCTGTCGTCAGCTTCGCAATTTAAAACATCATTGCTATAAGTTTCATCTATAGGTGCTCCTAGATTTAAAATTTACACTACATAATGGAAATTTCGGCCTTTTTTGCAATACAAAAAGAGCACCTAAAACAATAAACTCAAGTCTAGACCTATTAAAACCGATAATGACCACAAAAATCCCATAATTACATAGGAATGTATCCATGCGCATCCAGAGCGCTTCCAATTCATAATGAAAGGTTATGGTATCAAAATAAGTGAACATCAGGACGCCTCAGATAAGATCGGACCTCGGGCGGCGATGAAATGGCTCAATCTAACGCGGACTGCGCGTGAGTCCCGCGTCCCGATTGGACGGATTGAGTGTGCCTTTGATTTAGTGACTCAATACTACCGGCAGACACGTTTTCTGAAGATGGGAGTCGCTTTGGAGAATAGTCTTCGGATTTCAGTGTTGATTTTATGGCAATTGAAACAGGCAAGAGTTTGATCGCATAGAAGACATTCAAATAAAGGGAGTCTTAATGTCAATTTAAGAAAACATCCGTATATGTTTGAGTAGTATATATTTAAAAGACTTGGTGACTTGATTTAAGTGCACAGGCCATTTCAGGCACTAATCTGCATAGTCCTCATGTAAGTTGACCAAGATTTATGTCTGGACCTTAAAAGAGAACTTCTGACTTTCTTCTAAGAGTAATAGGGTACGAAACATCGGCCCTAAATAGTTTTTTTTTTAAATAAAACTACGTGTAAAAGTATTTGTAAAAAGCTACTAGCAAATTAACATCATTTATCACATAAGGACGAACTAAATAAAAAAAAAAACTTTACTTGAAGTCACAACGAATTCTTAACATTACCAATTTTTACCATTAATTAGCAGAAACAAATAAAATCTACTACATTGGCGGCACGCTATATTCAGTGTTACAAAAATATAAAATGTAGCGAATGCGATCTCATCAAGATTGTCGGGGCTAAGGGAGATTCGCCCGTGGCAAAACGGTGATTATAAATTTATAATCGATTCGGCTGAAACACGCGTTTCTTCTATGATAGTATCTGCTACTGTGGTTACGGAGATTTGAGGTCTTATGTCTAGATAAAACGTTTTTTATTAATCATTAGCTGCGCCCCGCGGTTTCACTCGCGTGGTGATCGAATCCTTACTAGTCCTTACTAATATTTTAAAAGCGAAAGTGAGTTTGTTTGTTTGTTTATTTGTCACGTCTTCACGCCTTAATGGCTTAACCGATTTTGATGAATTTTGGTACAGAGATAGTTGGGACCCTGGACACGGACATAGGCTAGCTTTTTTTTTAGAAAAAAGATTGAGATATGAGGGAGAAAGAGGGCGGAAAAGGGAAAACTTTGGTTTGCTATTACAATAAATAAGGCGCTAAGGTAAAAACTACAGGTAGCAGGTAAATCAGGAAAGGGGAACTGTGTTACCCCGAATTTAACGCGAGCGATGCCGTGGGCAAAAGCTAGTATACAATATATCTTTATGAATTGGCCCATGTGTTATTCTGATGTATAAGCTATAATATACTATTGTGTTTCATTAAAATTCATTCTGTAGTTTTTGCATGATAGAGTAACGAACATCCATACATCAAACATACACATTTCCACGTTTATACTTAATATTATTAAAGTAGGATTTGTAATGAATGTACTTAAGAAGACAAATGCTTTGGCTTTAGTTGTTGAAGAGTTCTGAGCGTGGGCTAGATATTAAGATATGTATAAGGTATGCTATGTACTATGCGCAGGAGCTGTTGTCACCATTTATAAAATTAAAATCGATGCTAGGTTTATTAAAGTAGATTTTTGATTTATTTTTCGTGTCGATGGTATGACTTGCTGGCGCTGCATCAACGTGGTCAAATGGTCTCTACAGCGGCGTACTTGGGTGCGCAACTGCTCATTCGGTAAATTAAGTGGTTTTCATTAAGGTTTTGTTTAAAGAGAATAGTTGTGTTTCAATTGTTTCTTGAAGTTATTGCCCTTATTTTTGGTATGGTATATCATCAAATGACTCCTCCCGCTCTATGGAGCGGAAGTATCAATCTTGTACTGACTAAAACCCATCGATATTCCTTCTTTTGCCCCTTGTGTTCCGGGGCCGTGGTATCTCTTTCGAAACAGACCCGGCAGGCAGTGGCTCTGACGAGTCCCTCTGCTTTGTTTCCATCTCTTTGATGCGCGCGCCGAACTCGAACGCGCATCAATAGACGTACGGACGGTGAGCTACCCATAGCTCACCGTCCACAAACGCGCGTCAACGGTGGCCGGCACTCATCATGTGGCTCCCGACGCCCTGAGCGTCTCCTAAAGATATTGCCCTAAAACAACATCTAAATGCATATTAGCCGTGGATAAAATAAGGCTGTCGGCAAAATGAATGTGTCTCTTCATAATTTATTTGTAGTGAAATATGAACGCAGCTGTAACTCATACTACCTAACATAAATATTACTTTGCCCATGTCTTGACATTCGTTGACCAACAGAGTTATGAGTATGGCGTCTAAAACAAAGTCCCATTTAAGACGTCATTAAGTTAAAGCGACAACTTTTGAAACAAATATTTATAAACTTAAATAGCTAAGCGTTCTCCCTAAGCCGCACGGCCATAAACATTTGAACTTAGAATAACATAACATTGTGTTAAAACTTTAAAACAATGTGTACGGAACACCTCAACAGTGCAATGGTCGTACTTAATCAATTATTCATTATGGGACTTTATAACGTCTCTATTTCTGTGTTTAATGGCGTTTCAGTGCATATTTCATAGAGTTGGAGTCAATGGTGTTGTATACATAGATTGGTTTATATTTTTAACACGGAATTATATTTTGGCTCCCGAGTGGGAATTTCGACAGGATTGACATTATGTTTTCGGTAGAATATAGGTATAATAATCTATTTCATTCAACTTTGACGTTTTAATCATTGAAAAATTCTATCACTTTTAAGAAGCTTTACATACCTAGTACTGTTTTACTGCACCTTTATTTGACGTCTGATTACCTCTTTTTAATTAACTTTTGAATTTAAAACAATTATTTTATGTATCTGCAATCAAATACCAGTCACCAGTTATTTACTGGGAACCATTTTAGCACAAGCCTTGTTCTAGATGCCTACATAAACCATCATTTAATCCATATGTGAGCGAAATATACGCATTTCATAAAGCCCTACCCCGAAGAACCGGTCGGAGCGCGCGTGGCGCCGCCGGTGGTCGATAACGTAACTAATCGGCGGCCATTACCGTCATTACATCTGCTGTTCCAAACGATAAGTATTTAAATTGTAACTCTGAACGAACATCAATAAAATTAGCTATCATTACTTGTTTTGCGAACGAATGATGTTTAAATTGAGCTAATATTAGGACGTTAAGAAATTTTCCTGAGGCGAACGCCGAAAGGTGTTTGACGTGTGCTTCTAATAGGCCACCCTGAAACTTTTGTTAGATGGTCAAATAAGTAGGGTCACAGTTATATTTTTGTAGAAATTGTAATCGTAATATTGATCTAAATAAATCGTTGCATTTTAAATCCGGTTGGCGTAGCGGTCTTCAAAGAGGACCTACTGGATGCTACAGTTTCTTTAGAAAAAAATGATTAAAGGAAACTCTGATATAATATGCTGTGACGTCCAGGAATCCAATGTTACCTTTACCATTGTTAATAAATAATTTAGCATAAATCTTTATCCATCTCAACATTACGATCATCATAATTTACGATCGACAAAGGTGACAGGTTAAACGCTCAACATTAAGTTACTCCGATGACCTACATTCTTCTACGAAACCCTAATTGACACTTTCGTAGACTAGGATTGCATAGAAGTTGATATTAACGAGAATGAGTAACGATGTTACAATCAAACATAAGTTAGCCAAGTACCTACCTATTGAAACCAGTAACATTCCAAAAACAAATACACAATCAGGATGAAGTCTAGCTCGCAAACTAAATCTGGAAGAACAATGCCTCCACTAGTTAGCTACTCAATTCACTCGACTATTAATACTCTTCTAAAAGCTAAAACGTACTGAAACAAACACATATCGAACCAAACGACCACAGCCACCATGTTTAATTAAACCGCCTGCTATTATTAACGCTGATTACCCGTAAGCCTGTTTTAAGTGCAGGCATTCGATTAGTCAACGCAGGATTAGAACAACAATAGCTTATTTATAGCCAGTGGTTGTACCGAGCGGTTATTGTATCGAGCAAATCGACTGTTTATTGTGATTTGTGCCACCAGCCACCACTATAGTACATACTTACTGCTAATGTGTGTGTGGGAAACAGTCCCAGTGTGCGCGGCGCGTGGGGTTGCCAAAGCTAACCTTTTAATTTCCTTCGAAGAAAAAAGTAGGTACTTCTGAATTCAGAAAGAGTATTTTTTTAAAGTAACTTATTTTCTTTCTTTTTCTTTTAACCAATTTCAATGAAGCCGTATTTCTTTCTTGCCGACTGTTTGCAATCATGATGCAAAAGTCTCTTGGTAAATGCTGAAGTGTCATAAATTCATTTATTTCAGATTAATTTAATAAGTATTTGACTTTAAACTGAAATAAATGAATTTATTCGAAATAGAGTGGGTAGGTAGGCTAGGGAGCATACCATGCGCCTACCAGGGGGTAGGCGTATGGTTAACAACCCTAGTTATGAGATTCGATTTTGGAATGTTTGTTTTGATTAGTTACCTATTATCGCTTTTGTAATAATCGAACTCTAATGAAGTGATTTAATATATTTAACAAAGTTAGGTCTAGTTCTAAATTCATTATGTTAGGCAATCAGTGTTTAACATACATGTTCACCTTTTGCAAACTGTACCTAAGCCATAAAATCAATTTATTCGGCGGAACCATTAGTAATCAATACTTTAAAATCAGGACAGTTTCCGCAAATAATAAATAAAGCGAAAAACAACCTAAAATAATGATTCGAAGAAAAGTTAAATTAAATTGTACTCTAAGCGAAATTACTAATGAGATCTTAGGCAAGTTAGATGTTCAACTAATTCACAAACTAATAGGCTGTCAAATATTTAAATTGCTCAGTGGCTTCCTCCTCCAAGATTGAATGCGGTTTGTGTTACAAAACGCAATGGCCCTACAACACTGTATTCCAACTTACCAACATTACCAACGATTTCTTAACACTGTGCTTTAAATTCTTCGTAATCTGAACACAAAGCGACACGGTGTGTTAAAGTGTCTGATTTGGAAACGGGTTACGACTGAGCTTTGATTTCGCAAAACATTTTTGTTGTCATTCGAAAGTGGCACATTCTGAGTTTCAAATGGACCATTAAGATAGGAATGATTTGAAGCAACAGTAATGTAGTTTGATAATAATTTGCCGTGATTCAATCTCTTAATTTGATTAGACTGATAGGTGCACATAACTTTATGAACACACTTAAGTACCAAGCAAGTTTGACATTTAAGCTGACTTTTGTACCAAGAAAAGCTCAGCGAATTTTCAACGCCATATTGGAATACCAAAAAATAACCAGACAAACAGAATAAAAAACCTATTGCACTAAACCCTATTTTTTAATTACAATACACAAACAAGAAAAAGCTTATCAATACTCGTGTTCTCATTAACAACTTTACATTAAAGCGTTACGCTAACAATGTTGCATGTCCGCCATTACTCTAATCCAAACGGACCAATGGGAAGCCGCGGAGCGTCACCACGTCATGACGTCACATGGAACATGTAAACATAATTCAATTAAGTGGATTGTGAACGCTCGCTTATCGGTGCTATCGTGTGTGAAAAATTGGCGCTAATAGATTGCTTTATCAGCACCGTGACGGTGGAAACAGTGTAAACATACGCGGTATTGGACGTAAATTAAATTGTTATGGGCGTAGATTTTCCTTTTTGCAATTTGATGTTTCATTGCGTGGTAAGGAAACTTGTAGGTATTCCATTTCTTTTTAAGACTTTATAATGTAATTTGTTGTGTATCGGTTACAACTCCGTCATTACCTTCAGTAAGTACATTCGGATTTTCTGCAATTTCCAAAAACAACTGACCATTCTTTTCCCAAAAACAATAAAACATCTATAGCCTGTTATTAGCAATGATTAAAAAAAACTAGGTCTACAATCAAACACAATGGGTAACAATAAAATTATTGTGCCTACACTCTTCGCACGCACACAGCCAAATTATTCTATTGCGAAATAATTATTTTTTCCACATTACTTTCACACAAAAGATTTTCCGCAAAATATCTCAAGAGACCGCATACTTCAATAAACTAATTAAATAAATTCGTGACTTCGATATTAAACATAATTAAAAGAGCAAAAATCATGAGAAAGAATCCAAAAAAGAATTAAATCGATCCACAGAATTGATTCATCTTTTGTTCGATAAGTCTTTATCGTCCATTTTTAAATGCTGTCAATAACATTTGAGATGATAATACCGATCAATGAAATACTTTTATTTTGCCCAGTTTTTGTATTAAAATGGCGTTGCGTGTTATAAGAATGATGATGAGGAGTCGTGATGGAGTTTACTATACAAAACTTTTGGAAAGTGAAGACTTCGAGCTCGATTATAATGGTGTCTTTATCCGACCAGGGTTTCTGTAAGTCCTTGCAATGCTAATAACAGGATCACACTTGTTCAATTGTGTAACGAAAAGCAATTTTATATAATTTTAATTTGAAAGAGGCGGAGGCTTTTGTGCGTTGCATGTTAATTTTAATTGGTATTGTGTTTTCGATGTAATTATATCTGAATTTGGGGGCCATGTGACTGTAATGTTATGCAAAACGTAATATCGGTGTGGTTATAGAATACTAGCTTTCCTGCGCGGTTTTATCCGCGTCTTTAGTCACTGCCCCGCTCCCGAGAGTAACAGCGTGATGTTGTATATATAGCCTATGTTACTTCCTGATAATGTCACTTCCTATTAGGGAAAAAATGATTAAAAACGAATCCAGTAGTTTTGGAGCCTATTCGATACAAACAAATAAACAAATCTTTCCTCTTTATAATATTGGTATAGAAAAATGCTGTTGGATGGAACAAGGAACAATTAATTATCTAGAATATTATACGAATTCAGGATGGTTTGTTAAATAATGATGGTCTGGTTTAGTTCTAGTTTATCATCGCCGTCTGCTCGGCTTCCATTCATAAAGGATTCAGCTGAATACCAGTGTTTACATGGAACGATTGTCTATCTGATCTTCAAAACCCAGTTAATAACTGTGTAACACGCTACTCGTTGGTAAGACTGGTTGTCAGACTTGGAGCACACATATAGTTACCTATTGATATCTACTCTATTATCTAAATATTAAAATAATAACATTCCCAAAATCTGAATGCACTGGATTGGCGTATCATAAACAATATTTATTGCAGTGCCGAACTTATTAATAACTAGCTGGCACCCGCAGCTTTGCCGAAAAAAAAGTATCCCATGTGTTATTCCAGACTATAATCTACCTCTGTCTGTTTTGACGTGAAAGAGTAACAAACATCCATACATCCATCCATCCTCACAAACATTCGCATTTATAATATTAAAAGTATGATATGTACATAAAGTTATCTGTTCGCATGTGTGTCTTTATGAGAATAAATATCTTTAATCCTTAAATAAAACACATTAACTTGGCTTTTTTTAAAATGAAGTTTGATTTCAGGAAATTCTCAGTAGCAACAGCGGAGTCTGGATATGTGCCCGCTTGATGGCAATAGGCTCGCCCCCAATTACATTAGACTTAAACATAACTGGCGAAATGTTGGTGTACTATTAGGTACACCTCTGTCTAACCCTTCGGGAATTACAGGCGTTATGTTATGTTGAAATATGATTTAAAAAAAAAAATTATAAACTTGAAGATAAGCAGTGACTTCTAAATATCTTCATCGCAATTTGTTTTCGTCTAATCTGGTAGTTAGCATATTTTCATAATAACTCTCGCTTACCTCTCATAACATTTAAAGCATTGTCTAATTCCACAGTCAAAGACCTCTACATTAGTCTTAATTAATCTGTAAAACTGTAAGTGCCTGCTCCACCGTTCTGAAAACTTCACAACTTAATTTCTTTTTCTTAGCACCTTGCTGCAATAGTCTTGGCACTAAATCGAGATAAACATAATTTAGCCATTCATTCACTAGAACAATAAAAAAACGCATGTTCTTCTCATCCAATTAGACGTGCACTTTTTCGTGTAAATAGGCAGATAGGCACAATACAAGGCTTGTACCCACGTATATTGTACCTATTTACACTTCTATCGCTGCTTGATCTTGGAGTCAACGACTCAAAACGGATGTTCGGGTTATAAATCATGAGAAATGCGTGCTCACATATAAATTTTATGTATATTAATTATAATTAAGTATATAAGGTAAAGCCCTCGTTTGAAGTAAGTAATGTTGCCATTAAATTACCCTTTATATCAGCAAAATAGCTGGTTATGTCTTATGACAAGCGGATGCATTGTTTCAAGAGTTGTTGGGATTCTTGTACATAAAGTGTGGATTTTATTGAGTATCATTTGTAATTATGCATACTGATTTAATGCACAAAATGACTGGTATAGCGGAGATGTTTTTATTGGTCATGAAATTCAATAACGTTGTAACAACTGTACTCCTGTGCGCTTGAGATGATGACGATTGTTGAGCCAAGAAAATAAGCATTTAGGTTTGAGGTAAAATCCTACTGTTCAAAATGTTTTATTTGTTAACCTTAAATTAGTCTGAACTATATCAAGCGCCTTAACTGTAACAAATAAGTACAAATATCTGTGGCTCCTTTACTTTTTAAGCAGGTAACCGTTGCGTAACTGTTGCGTTTATTTTATTATTTTTACAAACATACGTAAATGTACTCTTCTATAGCTTTCAATATTCTTGTCCTTCTTCTTCCAAAGCGATTTTATAGCCTATACAAGTGTAAACCGCTATATTTTTTTTACTACAACTGCTTTCGACAGGATTGACACAAGCTTTTCGTTAGCTTATGTCAAACGAAAATATTTTTCACATTTACTCTATCGTTATCTTTAGACTGACATTTTGTCTAGCCTCTTAAGCCCCGTTCCAATAAACAAAAACGAGTCGTTTTGCTTACGGATAGTAGGATTTTGACATAAGTCTCATAGAACTTATGTCAAAATACTACCATCCGTAAGCAAAACGAGTCGTACGTTAATTAAGGTCGTAACTTAAAACCACTTTTTATCTTGGAATAAGCTACGATGGGCTTTACACGACGACAAGAATAAAAAACCCTTTTACTATTGTTTTCGCTGTCTTGATCTCCAGACCCAGGACAACAAATCTTAGGTCACACGAAGCTGACAGTAGAATAAGTACTAATACTAGCGTTCGACTAACTTTCATGGTTTTGACCTTAACTTTCATTACTTAGGTACTCTAGTAAAACGAATGCCTGACGAACGCCACTGCATTGGAATTCAACAATAGAAGATTTAATTGCGGAAAGTACTGGCGTACGGAAGACAATGCCCTATGTTCCTTGACTCCCTGTCAGTAGCTGAGCATATATCACTCTGGTAATGGGTAGAGAGGCTGAGCGCAGATAAGGCAGGAAATAAAGTTCAGAAGGTCTAGTTTTGTTTAGCAATTTCCAGTGATTTGCTCTGAATAACGTGGAGCATGAAGGTGTGTGTGAAAATCTGTAGATTTTCACACACACCTTATTACCATATTAGTTTCAGATTTCAGTCTTAGTAGATGCCGCCATAAATTAACTAGATTTGATAATCTGGAATCTAAAATTGGTAGAGTAAGTAATCTCATTTGACTTTAAGTTTTTCTCAAGTCACAATCTCAAATATTCTAGAACATGAAAGTAAATGACGGTTATGTTGGTCCTTAGTCCTGTAATATCTAATTGCTATTTAGTAATATAAGTATTACTTTATTCCATGAACGAACCTTCTGAAATATTTTATTCGTATAACATGGTGTCCAAGCGGCCGATCAGGGTCATGCTCAGAAAGCGGTCAACGATTCAGCAATGTTGCAAACTCTTACCTACTTCATGTCAGTTGGCAATATTTCAGCTAGGTTTAGGGTTAGGGCTACGCTTGGCGACCTAGAATGAACTGCAGTTTAAAGTACTGGACGGTAGCTAGTAATAGTACTAATAGGTTTGCCTATTAATTTAAATGAATATAGCTTGATTTAGTGCCTGGGTTTAGTTACAGTAGTTTAAGTATTTAAGTTAAACTTAAAAGCCATGGAAATGTTTACCTGAAACTATGATATAGTAAAAGTAGACACGACTATTCTATCAAAATTAATGTTGCCTATGAGTTTCTAATATGCTTTCAATAACGCCACCTTTTAGAATTTACTTAACACGGTTAAACTTACTGTTGCGCTTATTTTTGTCTTTATTAGGTACACACGGCGGCACATCAACCTTATACAAAGCCATTTTAACCTGAACTCTCTACTACGGTGTGCGATCCGTAGTAGAAAGATCAGTTTACAATAGTTTAGAATAGGTTGACCTGCGTCGTGTGTACATAACAAGTCCATATACATACCCATGTGCCAGAATTAACACGTACCCATTTAATAAGGGCACCACCCTTCGATGGTCCTACATAATGGCAAAAAAACCAAACACCTTTTATATAAACAGGGGCCAATTAAAAAATGGCCACCTGACCCTATACTCATAGACCCTATTAGAAAACACACATAATATAATTATTTTGGACCGTTAAAAGGTTCAAAAAAACTAATTCAATTGATTTTAGAATCGATTATGTTATCTAAATCAATAACTAAAAAAAAATTAAGTTGCCACCATGACTAGTCTATGGAAAATGATAGGCAATGGCGCGAAACGTTATACTATTGTTGGGTGAAATGAATTCAAGTTTAGAGCGGTTTTAAAGTTTATTTGAGATATTTTTTTAGCGATTCCTATAGAGAGCTATATTCTTGGAAAAATACATTTTTTTATGCTTTGTTGTCGTTTTCGTTTATTGATACATACTTACATACAGAAAATGTTGTATTGATAATTATAAAACTTTGCTTAAAAATGTATCTTGGATGAAAATCAATCGCATAAAAGTCTTTCAGTGATTAAATTATTTCCTATTTAAGAACTTTCACTTAAATTTCGCCATTCAGTTGATCAATTTGCTTCAAAGTGTCGCCGCTAGAAGTTTTATGGGAGTTTAAAACGCCATCACTTTAGAATTCCCAAGGTTGTCTAAGTACGCACGGGTAAAAGCTTAGGTGCTAACAGCCCAAAAATAGCCTGTTAGGCCGACAAAGTCAATTGTCTATGGCTAGTTGTATAAGCCTTTGAGGTTAGTGTACTCTTAGTTACCTATGTATGTATTTAGGTATCTCATAGATATAAGAGTTCTATCAGACTTAAACCTATGCTTGAGCATTGCTGACGAAAAAAGAGTGCGATCAGCTAGAACTAAGTTCGAGAAAAATAGGTTGCTTAAAACGGGTATCTATTGATAGAATTATATAGAATATGGAGTTATCTATCTAATCCATTTAATTCTGCAGTGTTAAATAACATATTATTATTCTTGTATTCCTTTTGCGGTTTTGATGATCAGATTTTAATGAAACACCAAGTCATTACAAATAACTATGTAATAGTAGATTGGAAACTAACTTTAAATGCAAAAAAAAACATTTTTTTTCACCCTCATCTAACACTAAATTGCAATAGGCCATTTCAACCAGTTTCATCAAAATTAACCCCGCATTCAGCCGGCGGTTTATTTACAAAAAGAGGCCTATAATTCGGCACTCGGGGTGTCGGGGTCTTTCTAATGTGGGGTTATTAAATAATGACCCGCTGCCGATCATGGGTTAAGCTGAATGTGCTTTTGTAATCATTGGGAATGTTTATATGATAGAGTTGCGGTTTTATATGACAAAAGGAAGAGTACATTTATTTTCATGAATGGATGCTTTTATGAACGTGTTTTGTAACTTGTTTATCATGTAGTTTTGGTAATTTAATAAAGGATCTTAGTGACAGCCTTATTTTTTTAAAGAGAAATCGTCAAATTACTTCTCCCTCTCTGACTGGATTGGAGGGATTGTACTGACTACAATTCATTGCTGTTCCTTATCTTGCCCTTTGTGTTCTGGGGCCGCGATATCTTTTTCGAGAAAAGCGCAACCCACACCGGACTTTTTTTTGCTCTAACAACAGCATTGACACTAAGCCTTATGATAGTTTATATTCTTACATTAAGTACCTACATTATAGATTTTCCATAATCTTTTATGTAAAATAATCTAAGTTAAATATCCTTAGCAAAAAATGTGACTACAAATGGTTTTGTTCCTATCCTTGCATGTAGGTCTAATATATTTATTTGTTAAAACTTGACGTAGGTACCTATAATAATGGTAGGCGGACTTAATGCCACAAGGTAATTTCGAGCAGTCATTTTCCACTGAATATCTCTAACAAAAGCATAAAAATATCACACGCACACACACATATAAAATGCAAGTCCAACCTGCGTCACCGTCTGAGATGGCGCTCAGATAGCGTAATTAAATTAACTGACAGTTCACCTGTCCCCCTCTAGCGCCATACGTGCGACAAGGACCGACGTATGCACCTTGCTTCGCTGAGAATTAGAGGGTCAACTTAAAAGATACTATTAAATAAACTAAGGTGTCGTATGAAATGGTTTGTGAAGAACGAAAAAGTGTGTGGTTATTTGAAAAACTAATTCAGATGTTAGGAAATCCTCAAGATTACTAGGGTTTTTTTGTAAAGGACTCGCTTTTGCCCGCGGCTTTGCTCGCGTTAAATTTGGGGTAACACAGTTCCCTTTTTATGATTTTCAGGTACCTGCTACCTGTACTTTTTGCCCTTGTGCCTTATTTATTGTTAAAGTAAAGCTAAGTTTTACTTTTCACCACTCATTCTCCCTCATTACTCACTTTAAAAAAAATGCCTATGTCCGTCTCCAGGGTCTCATCTATCTCTGAACTAAAATTCATCAAAATCGGTTAAGCCATTTAGGCGTGAAGATGTAACAAACAAACAAACTCACTTTCGCTTTTATAATATTATAGTAAGGATTAAATTATGGAGCCTGGTTTGTCCATAAAACCACCATTTTCAGTTTTTCAGAGCTACTTATCATCACATCTGTAGGTGTATCTATCGTTCACCCATGTTACGCCAGTCTAGGTTAGTATTGGCATCTTTCTGGCACAACCCCATTAAGAAAACCCCAATACTTAACACTTTCCCCGAGACTTTGAAAACGATCTCAAAATTTTATATAGGTTAGGTAGGTATAGGGTAGGTAGGTAGGTTTTTTACGGATAGGAAATCATTAAATAGCTTCGGCGGCGGACTTGTACTGACTAAAAACCACCCATACCTATTCCTTCGTTTGCCCTTTATGTTCCGGGGCCGCGGTATCTCTTTCGAACAACCCGCAACACCGGCAGGCGATGGCCCTGACAGGCGCTTCTGCTTTGCTGACATCTCTTTGAGGCGCGCGTGGAACACTAACGCGCCGTCGACACGGCTATATAGATACCTTGCGTGTACAACCAATGTGTCACTGAAGCAGCGACAGATATCCTTACTAATATTATAAAAACGAAACTGAGTTTGTTTGTTTGTTACGTCTTCACGCCTAAATGGCCATACCGATTTTGATGATTTTTGGTACAAAGATAGTTGGAACCCTGGGCTATTTTTGAGATAAGGGGGAGAATGAGGGAGAAAGGGGGAAGAAAAGGCGAGAGAAAGATATTTTATTTTTCGATCATCACGCGGGTTCAAGTTAGCTTTAGTATAAAGTAAAAAAGACAATGTTTATAAGAGAACGGCTTTCGTAAGCTCAGCAGGGAATAAAAACACTTGCACACATATTTTCTAAATGTAACTAATGTATAAATAGCCCCACAAACTACTACCTAATCATAATTAAGTGACCATAAAAACAAGGAATTCCAATTAGAAATTGGAATGCCAAATTAACTATGTGTAGTTAAGCCCTGGAAATAGCCCAAATAAACCTTGAGGAATAACTGAAGTAAAGGCAGTTACAGCTACAGCCAAGTGCCAGGAATTAACTATGGTAACGGGCACTGATATTCTGTTTAGCACTACTTGTATGGAACTATACTTTACTGCTACTATTGTTTATGATTTATATGCGTGTCTTTTCATTTCTATATCTCGGTACATTATAGAGTCAACTTTATTACTTTATCAATGACACATGAGTTCACATGACATAGCAATATAGAATTGTTTTTTTATTAGTCTTATAGCTCTTAATATAAAATAATGTAAAATTTTTATCAATTGTTTTTCCGACCACCAAATACCAACCCATTTTCCAAAACAGCGAATATCGAATTATTGATACCCCATTGATTTTCAATTAAATAAACCCTACTATTCACAATAATCAATTAGTCAGCGATTTCGTTTAGAAACTGACATTATTCGTGTTAAAGCTTACTGTGCGCGCCCTTCGATGCCGGGTGCCTTTTGAGCTTATTTTTTATATATTTTTTTCATAATAGGGGTAATATAAACGTGTTGGGACCGACACCTTGGCGGACCCCACAAGCCGCGGCATAATTTGTGGGATAATAAAATATAATAATTCTTTGGACCCGACTGTTAGCGACGGAGTGAGATGATTCGATGACGTTTTTTGTGTTGTCTATGATTGTGGAACGAGTTGTATTTATGTTTTAATTTGAAGTGTGTTGTGACGGAAATGGAACGCGGTGAGATTTGAATTAAGAACGTGAAGGGTTGTAAAGATTTTTTTGATTAGGTATGTAGGGAAGTAATGCTCTACATGTCGATTATGATACGGTAGATATTGATCATATTTTTTTACTCCGAGTTATGAAGTCAATAATTTATTTGAATGTAGATACAATTTTTCCTTCTGATCTTTTTTAACAGGAAAAGCATTCACTACCAACACAGGCCAAGTTACAGGATGTTCTGTTTTTAGCCAGTTACTATACAGCGTGTCTTCAAGCTCATCACGCTTGAGCTCCAACTCATCACGGTCTAAAAGCCATATCTATTCAGTACGTACAATAATTACAAGTACATACATAACATTAGTAGGTACAATCGTAAATATAGCAATCAGTAGTAGTTTAGATTGCATCTCTGTAATAACTTTAATGTTACATTATATACTAACATTTGTATTATGTACTGTATCTGGCTATTTACCACGGTAAATCTGCACATTATCATTGTTTTGACCTTGTAGGGTAGGTAGTTTTGAGTACAATCACTATGGTTCTCTGTACTTAGGCTAGTTAATTACTCATTTGCCGTTTGAAGGTAATTAGAATTAATTTTCAAAAATATAATGGATACCTACGGAGCTATATCGGTTTAATTCTACCTATTTGGTTAGTTTTAAAATCGACGTGTGGTGTGGTATCTATGATATAACTGTCAAATTAGTTATGACACACTTCTGTGGAAATTTAGTTTCTTCTTTTTAAATTATTAATATTTATCTGAGTAATTTATAAACTTTGCAGCCATCGTTATCCCGTGCAAGTTACTTGTGCATACAACTCGTTTCTCTTTAAATAAAAACCCTTAATTCCATCCTTCTTAAAAACCCTTAATTTCTTCCTTAGAAGATACTTCCATATCCACATAATTATAATGTTTCTTTACGATACGGATTCACGTTACTCTCTAATAATCACCCAGGCATTACCCAAGTCTTCTAATGTCCCGCAGTGAACAGGGGATGTGTAAAAAAATATGATTTCCGTTCATAGACAAGAAATGACTTCCTCAATCAAGCGCTCAGTGCTGCCAATGACAAATGACCATTTGTTACATGTTAATCTCGTAACATATGGAGCATAGACAATTCCCGCCTTTTCTACTTCAAATTTTGTTTTTTTTTCTCGCCTGTTAATCGTAGTGATGTCTTCTTTTGTGCCAGCACAATAGATTTTTTGCAAGTCCGTGTAAATTAGTGTATGGAGTTTTTCAAAAAGGTTCGCTCGCTTGAATTATGTTTGATACTTTGGGGGTCTTTAAGAGCTCATTGATTTGTTCTGTTGCTGCATTAAGTGGTTAATTCTCATAAATAGCGTTCGTTATTAGTGAATGGGCGTTAATTTGAAATACATTTGGGGTAAATTAGATTATAAGGGGCTGTGAGTTTTGTAAGTGTGAACTTTTCTTGATTTTTGGAATATTTCCATTGTTGTGTTAGGTTAACAACGTTGTGCCTTTTATGAAGACTTTCATGCTTATTGCCACACTCATCAAGATGACTTTCCTATTTCAAAGATTGATCTTGCATTCTCGTATTCATTGTGTTTTGTTACGTTAAAACAATAGCCTCACGTAAACCATACTATTACAAAATCTATACCTAAACCCAAAAACATTGCATCAAACGTTCCACAAAAATTTCACAACTAACCTCATCCTTCGCAGATTCATCAATACCAGAGACAAATTAAAAAAACAAAAAGCTCACGCACACTAATGACAGACATCGGGCGCGTTCGGTTCAGGGATCATTCAATTACAAGTCGCCGCTCTGTAATCATAACACAATCATCTATTTCGGCATAACACTCGGTGTTTGGTATAGCCGACATCTTTATCGATAACGATCGATAAATTGATATTGCTTTGTTGATTTCGTGTGTGAATACGACACTGGTTTTGGGTTTTGCAATTTTGTTACGTGGCGTTAACAAAAATTTTTGGTTGAGTTTTTTTTTAATTTCTGATGCCATACTGAACAAATTATCCTGAGATTTGTGGGGGATTTACATGGAAAATTAAATTAAAATAAAATACCTTGATTTATAAATATTATTGCAAAGAATGAGCTTCTAGAAAAGAGCGTGTATGCTTACTCATAGAGGCTTTATAATTAAGACGTTGCATACAAAATTATCATGAAAAATTAAGTAAGTACCTAATTTAATGAAGAAATAAATTGTGGAAATTATGTTTGCAAATTATAATTAAAATGTTTCATTTTAATGGCACGACTTGTTTCTATGGAAGACTTAAAATGGACGGTTTTAAAATAAAATGGACATATTTACCTTGTTAGAAAATTAAAAATATAAGTGTGTTACATTTGCATATACCTAATAGATTAAAATCTTTAGACAATTAACTTGAGAACAATTAAGTTATTAACTCCATGGCTAAATAACTTTAAAGGCGTTAACAAAAGAGTGTCACAATCACAAGTATTTAGGCTATTTTAAATAACAGTTGTTTAGCCATTTTTTTTTTATTTTAAACTAGAAAGTTTTAATTGGAAGCAAAAATAGTCAACGTGTTTGGAAGAGCCGTTTAAAATCATATGTCTACCTACCGTAAATAGATAATATTATATAAATTTAATGATGTATTGTATTGATGCTTAAGAGCTTTCACAAAGCTTAGGTTTTTATTTTTTGCAACCCTTTACAGCTAGGTAGTTCTACTTATTTTTCTATAGATTTTTACCACAGCTCACTCTATGTAGGATAAAGATATAAAAGGAAAAACATTCTCAATGTATCATTTAAACAGTTACCGCATAAACTAACAAATCAGTTTTATTTGTTACAATAAATCTATGTATCCCAAAGACAATAATCTCAAGTATCGTGAAATGTCAATAAGCACATACATTGTTGTCTATGGTAAATTACCCGACATTTGACATGTAATAACAACGCAGCTACAGAAATACCTATATTTCGTTGTTTACCCAGAACGATGGCACACAACTATTTTACAATCATCAAATACGTATTAACTGAAATAGGCTTTGCTCATTGCTAATGACATTTCAATCAAAAACCAATAAATAAAACATTATTTAACCAAGGAGGCTTTATTATGTTTGATTTGCTAAAAACAAATGAACTTCTGCTTTATGGTAAAAGATAATTTTTAATATTTACGCGCTAAAATTTTCAACGCCATTTTTCACTGAATATCAAAGTTTATTTTCTTTTAATTAAGTACCATGTTTTTGGCGCCATACCTAGGAAACAATAAGGAATAGGATTGTTTAATATTTATTTATAATCATGTAAAAAAATAATCGAACCATAACTATTCGAAACAAAAGGGACTGCGAAACACCTTCAGCCTCTTTCATTTTAAACCACGCATTGCTGGCCTTGTAGGTACCTACTTAGAAATAGAGAAAATTCCTAGGTGTGGTATTTATTTATTTATTTTCATTAGATGATGTCTTTAAGACTACATATTGTTAGTTTAGCTAGTGTAGGTAGTAGCTACACCTAAAAAGATGATCGGTTTTACTTGTCATTCTATGACAGATATTTGCATAGAAATAAGCAGTATGACTAGTGGTCGCCGAGTCATGCCCAATAACACCCCAATGACTCTTAATTAGTGCAATTAATCCACGTATAAACAATAGATCAGCGTTGCAATAGACCGTCAATTCGTGTCCGGGTGTAAAGCTCATTGCACACTTATAAGCACAGCATAAGATGGGCATCACCTGACAAAAATGTTTACTAGCTGATCCCGAATTGAGGAGATGCCAATTGCGTAATAGGACTCGTGTCTGCCCTGGTGTTCCTGGTTTGCCAAAATATAATAGTAAAAAAGGATGGAGGCGTGGACTTAGCGGAGAAACTAAGCAACTGAATAGAACAAAATAGATTCGTTACTAGATTTTTCCATAAGCAATTTCTTAGTAGCAGTCAAAGTCGTTTTGTGTGCTCGCTCTTTGGCGATGGAAGAGAGCCTATCGCCAATAATCTAGCTCGCTATTTAATTCAGGAACATCGCAAATTTCTGGCATGTTATGTTCATGCTAAACCAAATGGCTCGTGTTGAGGCGATATGTTAAATTTTGTTCTCCTACCGTGCTTATAACTGTGCGCTGACCTTTAAGGAACTGCTTGCCAAAATAGATCGTGGAACATTTAGTTTATTTGTTTGAGATACGATTTATGTTTTATTTTGTTAAATATAGATGAGTATGTCGTAATTAGCGTTTGTTAAATATGTTTATTAATTAGAGTGAGAGATATATTATCTTATTAATCTTCAAGTAATGGTCGCTAGGATGAAAGAGGTTTTGGGATCGGGTTTTGGTTTTTCTAGTATTTCAGGACAATTTTCCCGCATCTAAATTGTAAATTTTCGCTGTTACCCCGTACATGAAAGTTCCTAAAATTCTATTTAGTCAAAGATTGTTATTTTATTATATGGTTTGGAACTATGCAAATTAATGTTAAAGGAATCAAATATCCTATATTATATAATATAAATTGTTTTTCTTTTCTTTTCAAATCTACACAGAACGTTCCCAGGAAAACACAAGAACACGGTTGTAAATCGGGCATATTATAAAGCGTAGGTACACTATCATAGAGGGTGAAAGCATTCAAGAGTATGAACAATTAACCATGTGGCCAACTATTATATACCGAAAAATAATGATTTTTAATTATTTGATTGTGGAAATTTTATATGAAACAGTCAGAAAATCTGCAAACAGCGAAATTATATTTTTAAAGTCATATTTTTTTACCCCTGTTATTAATTCGACAGTAATTCTTATTCTAACAACTTGTTATAAAGTAGATAGCGTCAATTTAACCTTCTGCAAGAAAAGTTAAAAAAAAAAACTAGATCATACTTTATCAGAATTGGAAGTTACCCAGGTATAATACCGGGTACCCCATATTACTAATTATTATATTACCTACACAATATTATTAATTATTATATTCATTATAAAAAAAAAATATTTGCATAATATTATAGGTTAACATTGAGATTTCTAATTAATGTAAAAAAAATCTACTCCTCAAACTATTTTTTAACTGTCCTCGAGCCAAAATGACTATTCTTATTGGATGTCAAAGACGAGTCTTCAAGAGCCATCTTGGACATGGGTTCGTTTTAATCACCGTTCATATTTACTGTAACGACAAAAAAGGCGCCGAAGAGAGCACTCATACAAAGTTGCAGAACTTGTGCTCAACTAATTTAAGTTAAAATGGTAAGACACTTTGTTCCAATTTAATACAAGTTACTGTCAGAGTTGGCCAATATAACTAAAATGGTAAAGGAAAATACTTACCTCCACTGTCAGGATTATTGGCCTCGAATGTCTTGCTCGTCATGTGAAACAGCGCGTCCAGAGGAGTGTGTGGTGCGGCGGAGCCCTGCTGGGGGGCTCGCCTGGGCTCTGAGCAGCAGTCAGACGCTGAGGAGGATCTTTCGGAAGCAGAGTCGCAACACTCCGCTGGTGCCATGTCCCGTGGCCGCAACAGCCCCAGAGCTGCCAGCCTCCACCTCTCCCCATCCAGCAACGCCGCCCCCGCCAACCGCTGCAGCCGCTGCAACCGCTCGAACCCGCTCGCATCCCACGGACGCACTATACGCGGCGGAGTGCGCGGACTGTGCGACAAAATGTCCAAAATCGAGAAACTCTTCACACCATCTCCTCGCCTCTCCTCCGCCGGCTCCGAAGCCATCTTCAAGCGCTTCAGCGGCCTGAAGTAATCGTGGGGTGAAGGAGATCGCGACGGCGCCGGTGACGGCCGACCAACACTGATATCGTCTTCAGAACAGCTGTGTCCCGACATCGACTCCTCCTCCATTTTCAGTTCACAGATCCATCACACAACAGTCACAAAATATTTTTCGGAACGTTCAGTTGATTGTGTTTATCTCACAAAACATCAAGCTAACACGAGATACGGCTGACGGCTCGACGCGCCTCGGTCAACTGACGTGGCGGGTGACAGCCCTGGCCCGGGCGGTGAACGGGGGCGTGGCCCATTAGGCTCCTGCCAATGGGAGCGGGGCATTTTGTTGCGGGTGTACTATGATTGGTTGGGCCGGTCTGGTGAGGCGCGCCGGAGTGTCACACTTGCCTCTCCAATAAAACTTTTTAATCCGGACCTGGATTGGGGGGCGAGATCGGTGGTGTGATTAATTTAGGTGTGCGCGGGTGGACGCGGCGCCCGGCGGTGAGGCGGGAGGAGGGTGAGGGAGGGGGGAGCACGCCGGTTAATTACCGGGATGAAGACGCGAGTCTAACTACTCGCTCCATTATTTAGCGTCGATAAGGCCGACGTTTGTCACTGGAGAAATTGCCACTTTCCTTCATTTATAGTTCATCGGTTAATTGTCTAAACTTTGCGTCGATGGCCGCCAGCCGTCATTGGACCCACAACTGCTCATTGGAGGGAATTTTTACAGGTGTTCCATTAAATTTCTGTTTGATTTTCCTTGTGATGTTTCTGCCGGTGTGGTATTAATATCGACCCGACACTACTATAATTGACTTGACAATTAAAGCTATTGATGTGTGATTATGAGTTATTGCTCTTTTATATTCTACTGAAGGCATTCTGTAGCTCTACTATTAAGTGAAATTACACTCTTTTATACATTAAAAATTAAAGAATTCTGTACCGTCGTTCTTCATGTTTTTGTTCATACTGAGGTACTCGCATACCACAGTCTATTGTAGTCACATTTACTTGTTTATGGTATTTACATATTTTTAGATAGATACTTACATAAAAATTACAAGGCATTTCCGAGCGAATGAGTGTAAGTAATTTCTTAAAACAGCTCAAGAATCTTTCCTACCAGAAATTAAACAACAAGAAATGATCTATAAACTACATCATCGTCATCGTATCATCTTGGATACATTAGATATGGTATTACCTAAATATCCCGTTTCAGGTGTTAATAATAATGTGGACTCAGCGATCATTGTGCCGATAGTCGTTACAGCCAATGGCTTAATTGCCAAGAGCCTCGACCAATACCTGAGGAGGTTCTTTAGGCAGCTGGATCAAGGGCTTGATACAGAAAGCGGCGGTACTCCTAGACACGGCTCGTATTGTTAGGAGGTTCCTTTCTCTGGAGCCCTGACCGCCGGTAGCTTGGACCCTGTTCCCGATACCGGTGGGCTACTATTTTTATATTTTTAAGAAATATTTAAAAATTTAATAATATGTAAAGAAAAGAATAAATGAACGAAAAATGTTAGTGACTATGCCAGTTTAAAAGTTGTATATTGAATAATTACCTATATAGATCTGTAGGAGTACCTACCTACAACATTTATAAAATATAGAAATAAGGATACTTACCTTATCCTATTTCTTAAGTAATATTTTCATTATATCAATAAACTTAATTATTATTAAGCTTCGAAATCAATTCCTAAATACCTATTTATGCGACAACCAACAAAAAACGCACTTAAAATTCAAATTCCCCGTCGCACCGTTATTACGTCCGCCATTTTGTATGTTTACTTTCCTCTACGTCACGCTCTGTGGCTTTCCCGCCTCGGGGTGACTGATGTGGAAAAATTAATCTAATTTGACATTGAGTTTAGTTTTAATGGGGGCACTGACTGGCACTCTGGCACCCATGCTGTCTTGTTTTGGGAGGGTGGGGTAAGTGTGATGTTGGCTTTAGAATTTTGAATTAGGAATAAGTAGGTACCTACATGTTTTTTTATTGTTGTGGTTATTGAAAGGTACTCAAACGGTACGATATTTATAAGATATTAAAGAACTAATTCTTAATTACAGGCTATGTGCAAAATTAATTCCCTTTTAAAGTTTGGCAACTAAAATTCAACAGAAGTTTTGTTGTAAACCTTCATTTCAAACATGTTGCAAACATCCAAAAACAACACAATAATGAACTACCTATGCCAATTTATGAATAGCATAAATCCATTTATTTAGTTTGATCATGACCTTTAACTTTATGGCTTCGGTCTCATACATATTTCAAGCCTTACATTTTGTAATTCAATTATGTTGTGTCGCATCAAAAACCTTTTATGTAATTTCACCCCAGCATACAAAAACGCCATAAAATAAACAATTAAGTATTTTAATATCTCAATAAGCCTAACAGACAAACAAAAACAATCAATAAAACTAACATTTCAACAATTTAATCCATGTTATTAGTTCCGATGTTATTTCCCATAAACGAGCGACCGGAACCGACGCCATATTGTGCGCTTTCCCGCTCAACCATCAACCAATCAGCGTCGATTTCCGCTGCCATAGACAAACCGAGCAATTATTGATAGATTTTTTTCTATTGTTCCATTTATGTCATTTCATGTCATTATTATTTTGTCCATTATTTATAGTATTAGTTTCGTTTTTAGATTGAATTAGATTTTTGTAATAGATAGGTTGACCATATAGAGTTATTACATGGTAAATGCCCTTTATTTTGTTTGAGTTGATCAAAATAAGTACCTGCCTATGTACTTAAAATAATTTCTATTGACATTTTCATCGTCTGTGTAGGTCACCACTATTAATCAAGCAAATAAAAGATAAAGAATATTACCTATTTTTCTGTTAGAACCATTCCAAAATATCATAGGTTCACGACCATTTTTACTTAGCAAACATCGTAGCAAAATGCGTAGCGTACCACGCTATGGCCATAACTAAGATAGCTGGCTGACTACGCTACTAATGTATGTTGCGTAGCACTGAGATGGTGCGTAACGTGATGCGTAGCATCGTGAAATAATTCCGTAGCAAACCGTAGTGGGTGGCGTAGCGTTGTTGTAGTACGCTATTGGAGTGACGATTGTGCTGTGTAGACATTATTCATACGTGTAATCATGATTACCCTACATACTTAAAATGTTTAAACCACTGGCGCTGGGGTCAAGTCAGTCTACCTTGCGGGTCCAGTGCGGCTTGGTAAATCCTTCTTATAATATTATTAATTACTAGCTTTTGCCCGCGGCTTCGCTCGCGTTAAATTCGGTAGCGCCTTATTGATTTGTAATAGCAACGCTAAGTTTTCCCGTTTCTTCCCTCTTTCTCCCTCACATCCCACTTTTTTCAAAAAAATATTAGCCTATGTCCGTCTCCTGGTTCCCAACTATCTCTGTACCAAAATTCATCAAAATCGGTTTAGCCATTAAAGCGTGAAGAGGTAACAAACAAACAAACAAACAAACAAACAAACAAACAAACAAACTCACTTTCGCTTTTATAATATTAGTAAGGATTAACACATTGAATACTTTTAACCCCGGTAGAACTATCTCGCGGCGTTGTCTGCGCATGACCTAGTGTTCTAGGATATTACTAGCTCTGCCAAGCGGTTTCACAAGCTGTTCAAGCCCCCTCCTCATTTAGGTATATGAAAGACCGGTAGGTCTTTCATACAAATCAGTCTAGCCGTTTCAGAGGGATTTGGTTACAAACACTGCGACGCGAGACTTTTATATATTAGATTATTTTTTTCACGTTTTCCTTAAGCGGTTTGAGACATCGCTGCTTCCCTTTGTAGACTGTACCTTTAGAAAATTAAAACCTTACATAAACAAAACCTTCATCCAAGTACTCATCTAAATAACAGGATGTCCTGCTCTCCTAAGCTTATCTTATACAAAACAATTTCTCCTAACACCGCCCACTTCCTTGCGAATGGCGCGAACTGCAACTGTTACTCATCGTAATGTCCACAAATTGCGTCCGTTGTGTGGTACTGGCCGGTTTATACTTCCATCTCCTGAATGGTCATCATTAGAAACTCTTTGGTTGTTATTAAATAGCGTTTAGAGGAGTTTGTTTGTGGTCGGTTCAAAAAGGAACCGAGTCTGAGAGCCTTTGAAAAAAATTGCTTACATTCTGTGTGGCACGAGTCAAATAAAGATTTTTGCCCAACTTTTTTAAACTAAATAAAGAAATGTTGCTTAATATTTCAAATAAAGCAAACGTAGAATTAAAATCATAAAAACCGATATAAGATTTTAAAACTATTTCGTTTCACAAATTTCTCAGAAACTTGGAAAGCGATGAAAACCATAAAATAAATTGAAAATCTCTAAAAAAAATAGTCACGTGCAAGTGGTGCAATGTACCTGACTAAAACGAAAGGGAGAAAAAGATTTCAGTTCAAGCTTCACCCAAAATTGGGTTTTCTTATAGCAAACCTTACTGAAATTGAGAAATCAGCAAATGACAGTATAACTATTAATTAATTATATAAACTTATATCTACATGCAATAATTTATTACCTAAGAAATCCTGAAAAATACATAATTAACATGCACACAAAATATAAATTCATACAAAATAATTTCGAAAAAGCTAGGCAGATAATAAACCTAAGTATTTTAGAAAAAATCTTGTTGAGTGCAAAATGCTAGTTTAAATGAAATGTTGGACAATATCAGAGTTAGTTGCAAAAGTTGTGAACCTCAATATTTTTAATGAAGTCACGTGTTTTACAGATAATAAATGGAACCTTTTCGTTATAAATGTTCACACGAAAGCTCAATAAAACGGCTTGTCATGCGAAACTTTCGTAAGTACGAAACATGAGTGTCATATGTTTTAATAATTAAGTAAGTATTATAACAATTGTTTGTATGAATACGTCTTTCAATTATGATTCTACTTATTGAACGTTTTACTAATCATAAATATATAAACATCCATATCTACGTAACTTACTTAAAATGTACTGAATTTGTAACAACTTTGACATTTTCTTTGACAAGCAGCGCCACTATAACATTAATAAGTTTGTACTTAAGTTATGACTGCTAGGGCACGCCACAATAGCGGCGGTAAGTCCCCTCTTTGAGGAGTGGCTGGAGAGGCGTCATGGCGTCCTCACCTACCGCCTGACGCAGGTCCTCACCGGACACGGAAGTTTCGGGAGGTTCCTGCACATAATCGGGCGGGAGGAAACGCCCGGGTGTCACCATTGCGACGATCGCCCGGAGGACACGGTGGAGCACACAGTGGCGGTCTGCCCAGCTTGGGCGGAGCACCGCCGTGCCCTCGTGGAGGCGATCGGCGGCGGCGATCTCTCGCGTCCGGCCCTGGTTCAGGCCTTGGTCCGGAGCGAGAGGGAATGGGAAGCGGTCACCACCTTCTGCGAAGCAGTAATGCTAGCAAAGGAGGTGGCCGGGCGTTTAAGGGAGAGAACTTCTGCCCAACCCAGCCGCCGCGGGAGACGCCCAGGGCGCCGGGCGCCGCGAGACGACTCCCGGCCACCGTAGATGTGGGCCTGTGGACGGTGAGCAATGGGTAGCTCACCGTCCGTCCGTCTATTGACGACAGGCCGTGTCGACGGCGCGTTCGTGTTTCACGCGCGTCTCAAAGAGAGTCAGCAAAGCAGAGGGGCTTGCCAGGGCCTCCGCCTGCCGGGGTTGCGGGTTGTTCGAAAGAGATACCGCGGCCCCGGAACGTAAAGGGCAACAGAAGGAACATGGGTGGGTTTTAGTCAGTACAAGTCTGACCCCCCGCTCCGCCCAGAGCGGGGGAAGTCATTAGATGATTTCCCACCCGAAAAAAAAAAAAATATGACTGCTGGCTAGCGATAGAGATATCATTTATTAATATTGAAGTTTTTTTTAATTGTTAGGTTATGTCACATATAATGTGAACAATGTATTTAATGACAAGGACTGAACAAGTGCTAGTTCTATGAAGGTGTTCTGGCTGTCAATACGGTACTTTTACTAGTGATTTTGTCTTGTAACTGGGAATTTAGCTTCATCTTATTGTTTTTGACTTTCTGAAGTGCCCATTACAGGCACTTTTAATTGAAATTAATTTCTGAAATTTAACTTTCAGCTGTGTTTACGACATTTCAAAGATGCCAGCGCTTTGATCTACTCTTTTTAGGCCACAAAAAATAAACTTTGGAATATATTTTTTAAAAGCTCCTGAAAATCAGTATACACAGATTCGATATAATAATAGTTTTTTCCTGACAATGGAATTATATTGGGCAAAATTCTTATAGTATTCTATGGTCGACTAACGACAGAGTCAAAAATAGCTATCCTAAACGGGAACACACAAAAACTGTCGGTAATTTCGGGTGCGGTCATTATGACACATCTTAATGTAGTTTCAACACATAAATTGTAATAAGTAGACGCGGGCCCAATGCGGGTGGCCTTAAGACGAACGATCATTACGATACAATAGAAAATGATGATCGACTTGATAGAAAACGAACTAACGATATTGGAATTTGGAAGATTTTGGACTAATTAGAAACTAACATCAATAAATTATTTAAAAATAAATTTACATAAATTTTTGTCGCTGAATTTGTACTTCTATATTAGTCTATGATCTCTGACACTCCCTTATTAATTATAGTTCTGCATTGTTACTTCATATTGCGTTTCGAATCACGATAAAGTGGTTTCGATTAAGACAGATTCGATTTGCAAAGAAAATTATAAATCAACTACGAAACTGTGTAGGTGGGGATTAGAAAATAAGTAGATATTAAGCTCTCTCTTAATAATAAAGATACCTACTTGTATGACGAATGGAAAACTTTATGGCTCAATTTATGTTTCTGTATCTATATTTCACACTGGCTGTCTGATAGAAGAGCTTTCAAAAATGGTGTCTATGGTGACACTATTTTTTTTCTATTCTAAATATGAAAGGAACGGAAACAAACAGCCCTAGGTGTGTATTACGATGATCGTCCCTATTTCCAAATCGGTCCAATTTGGTCATTATACGTCTATATTTGTTCGAGTCATAACGCGATGTGTGGCCAGTAATCGATTATCATAAGTGCTGGCTGGTGGAACAGGAAAAAATATGCTTTTTTTGTGTGTTTGAAATTGGAGAGCATTCGTTTTTTTTTTCATTTTTGGAAGTGTGATGTTTGACAGGAACGTTGAAATAAATTCGGATTCCAGTATCTTCGTAATAATTGAAAACAGTTGAACCGAAAATGGCGACCCCGCAGTTGGGAAAAGCCTTGGCAGATGATGATAAATTATTAACAAAAAATTTGCTAGATACAGAATTTTTAATTTATTACGCTGGAAGTAAACAAAACATGTAAATAAGGCATAATATTGATTTATTTCCATAATTTATTTTTACATTATGGAGATTAATTCTAAAATAATGTTCACAATATTTTTTCTAACAAAAAAAGTAAGTTGCATAATTTACATAGCCTACTTACTTCTCACTTACCCTAAAAAGTTTACTAACAAGATACTTAATTACCCAGTCACAATTTCAAATAACAACTTCATAAGATTAATATCTACCTCGCATATTTCACTTCAGATTCTAAAACGGTACACAAATCATTCCATCCATGACTGTGCCTACTAAATCGAAGTAAACACAGCATGAAATACATTGATATAAAAGCAGACGGTAGCTGCGACTACCTACGGACGAATTACAGAGAATTGCATTCAATCGACTGTTTGTACTGAACTGATTGCTTTTACTGTTGCGATTTGAGGTAGTTCGGACTGAAACGATCCTTATTTTAGAATAAAACCTTTTTTTTTTGTCTACAACTGTCGGAACGATTAAGTACTAAGCTTCTTAGAAAAGTGGCGCTAAATAGTTACGAAAAGTGCTAATTTTGAATAAAGAATTTTGTGTAAAAAGTGAGCAACTTAAAATACTAAACGTGGGTTTTTCATCTAGACACAATATTCCTTAATATTTGTTACGTACCTATGTGAATTTATTGTGCGCGAGAATTTTGAATTCTGTAATAAAATAAGTAGTCATGGCAATTTTTTCAGATAAAACTTTGATATTGCAGTCTCCATCTAAAACAAACAAGCAACTAACTTTAATTAGTATTAGTAGATATTGGTCAGCCAGTGGAATGAAGAAGACTTCATACTAAGCTTGACTCTCGAGACGTAAGCCAGTTCTCAATATTCAAATTATTATCTACAAATGTCAGTCATCAACTGGTACATCTACCTTGCTTCGTTGTTAGGCAAGCTCATAAGCCATTTATGTATTGAATTATGATTAACGTAGATTTAAGTGAGGTTATTTTGCCTTGTGATATTTGCTTGCAATAAGATTGATGAAAGATAAAATATACTTAAAATTGAAGCGAGTGCTTTATTTATGAGAATTAAATATTGATATTCTTTCGGTGGCGAATGGTCTAATTTTATAAACTGCGGAAAAATTGTTAATAAAAATAGTACACACGACGACAGATCAACCTATACAAACCAGTTTATGCTGATCTTTCAGCTACGAATCGTACGCCGTAGATTTCCCGTACGACGAGATATCCGCTTAAACTGGTTTTGTATAGGTTGATCTGTCGTCGTGTGTACAAGTAACAATAAGAGTGATTTTTCATGTATTTGTCAACTTTACCTGTAACTACGTTTATGTACAAAAAATCTTAAAAGTCAAATTTGACCCTTTTCCCGGTTTCCGATTGAGGTGTCATGTTGCATGCTAACAAAATTTCACCCGGGAATATTATATAAATTTTAGATGACAACGCATAGGTATTTAATTGACGTCATTCTAAACCCAATACGCGACGGTCTCCTAAAGGTGGTGGATAACTTATTTTTAATCCCATGTTAGAAGTTTCAAAAGAAAGTGTCTTACAAGACGAATACGAGCCCAGGGTTGCGGTTTGTTCGAAAGAGATACCGCGGCCCCGGAACATAAAGGGCAAAAGAAGGAACATGCGTGGGCTTTAGTAGGTAAAAGTTTGACACTCCCCCCGCTCCGCCAATAGCGGGGAAAGTTATTTGATGATTTCCCACCCGCCAAAAAAGAAGATGAATACGAGTTCCAATTGCCAAACATAGAGTATAATGCTCATTGAATAACTAAGCGATCCACGTATTCTTGAATTACTTTAAATACTGTTACCAGTAAGTTTGTAAGATATATTTTTTAAGTAATGAAATAATATCAGTACCTAGATGGTAGATAGGTAAATCATTTGCAATAAAAGACGCAATATAGTAAACTAAGGAAATAACGGGTGTCTTCACAGTGGTGACACCCTTTCAGAGGACACGATGGAATTGTGGTGGTCTGCGTGTCATTTCCAAACTTTCTTGACCAGTCAATAAGAAATATTTCACGCAATTACTTAGGTAGGTACCGTCAAATCAAGCGGAACACCCACTTTTTAGGGTTCCGTAGTCAACTAGGAACCCTTATAGTTTCGCCATGTCTGTCTGTCCGTCCGTCCGTCCGTCCGTCCTCGCTTAATCTCTGTGACCGTTAGCACTAGAAAGCTGAAATTTGGTACCAATATGTATATCAATCACGCCGACAAAGTGGTAAAATAAAAATTGGAAAAAAATGTTTTATTAGGGTAGCCACCCTATATGTAAAGTGGCAAGTGATTTTTTTTTTAATTTCAACCCTAATGTGTGATATATTGTTGGAAAGGTATTTAAAAATGAATAGGGGTTTACTAAAATCATTTTTTGATAATGTCAATAATTTCGGAAATAATCGCTCCAAAAGTAAAAAACAATGTGTCCCCCCCCCCCTCTAACTTTTGAACCATAAGTTTAGAAAATATGAAAAAAATCTGAAAAGTAGAACTTTATAAGGACTTTCTATGAAAATCATTTTGAACTTGACACAACAGTTTTTGTACAAAAAAGACAAAAAGTTGTACAAAATAATTTCCTCCTCCACCTTTAAACTCATAAGTGGGAACACTTATTGTGACGGACGGGAAACTACGGAACCCTACACTGAGCGTGGCCCGACACGCTCTTGGCCGGTTTTTGTTTACAATTTTCAGCGTTTTTTCCTTGTTTATGGATAGAATGAAGTGGCATTCGATTCTTAAACGATTTCTTTTTGATCTGGTTCAATTGGGAAGGCCGGTCAAAGCTCATACTTTTTTCTTCTAATGTACGAAATGCTAGTTATAGTAGTAGTAGGTATTGAATGCTTGATAAGAATTTGTGTTAAATGCACCAGCACTAAAAAGGCTGTCATAAAACAAAAAACATTTTTTCCCCAAAAAACCTTCTTCCAAAAACAACACTAAAAAAACGGAAAATAAATTTACTTCCGGAAGTCGATGGATGGCAAAAAAATCGATGAATCAAACAAATTTAATTTCCGTCTAGTAAAGTCTTTTTGGAGTCGTTTTTTTTAGGCATATAATATAAACTTACATTGGACAGATTTTCAAGCAATTACAATGCATGGAACTAGCTATACTAGTGCCATTAATTTCACAATTGCCATCACCATTGGCCATGAATATTAGGATTCGTCTTGTACCGCTGACGCTGCCATTGACAAGGCCACCTACATCTAAAAAAGAAGAAAAATATCCTCACGGATTCATCTCTCCTATTCAATCGCATTTTCATGGTAATCATTCGACTTTGATCTTTCATTTCGCAGAATTAAGAGTGGTCTTAGAGTGCAGCCGCGCTGGTTATGTCACCTACTTATGGACGTGGGTCCAAGCCATCCTTCCTTTGTCTAACATATTTCATCACCATTGCTCTCAATACAACGAAAGAAATGAGAAACGAAAGTTCGAAAGCATGTGACTTACACCAACCCTCATTTGGAACTGGTGGCCCTTGCCTCCCAGATATGGAAGACTTGTGTGACAGCAGTGGGATTTTTATAGACTGTAGTCGTTTTTTGCAGTTTGATAGTCTGAGAATCGATAATGACGTACCGTTGACAGTACCTTTAACATAAAATGGATTTGAGGAGACTTCATCACCTTACATTAGCATACTATACACATTACCCAAGCACTAACCTTTTTGGTTAAATTGTCATCAATATTCACTAACACAATAATCAGATCGATCGTCAATCCTCGTCAAAATCCGTGAATGCTCGGGCGCGGTCGTGTGACATCGGGTGACATCGGCGTTGACGCGTCAAGCGCGCGACAAAGCGACGATGCTGCGGCGACGTGGCTAATCATTTGTATTGTTGTTCTGCAGATGTTCGGGGCTTGTAGGGTGACACTGGTTTTTGGGAGGATAGAGATTTTTCGATGTGATAAGTTTTCTTTTTTAAATTTATGTGATTGTGAGCGAACTGGCCTTTTCGTGAGTTGGCCAGTCAGGGGGAGGGGGGAGGATAAATAGTGAGATTATAAATGGCAATGTAAGCTAAAAATTTGAAAATTCTTCGAAATCCTTCAGGCACGGTCAGTAAAAGAGATAACGTTACCATGCTTATTTAATAAACTGTTTGTTTTCATTCAAATAAATTTAATTTTATTCGAAAACATTTAATTTCAGGTTAATTATCTCTTTTGTTCACTGTACCTAGCGGTTTTTAGTGTATAAGTATTCCATCTAACTAAATAGAACAGGTACCTCATTAAACATTCCTAAGCCAACAACTACCACTCAAACCCTCTTGATAGCTTTTATCAGTTAAGAATAGCGATAGTCTATGTTGCTTCTAATCTTTTGCCAAATATCGCATGCTTTTAGTGGCTGTTTGACCAACAATCGGTCAACCAATAATCAGCTAATATTGCAGTTTTGTTAGACATTGTATTTACGGATCCGAAGAGACTTAAACAAGCAAGCTTTTTCTTTTGTGCGGATGTGAAATCGTCAAATAACTTTTCCCGCTCTGGGCGGAGCGGGGGTAGTATCACACTTTTACGGACTAAAACCCACTCATTCTTTCTTTTGTCCTGTATGTTCCGAAACCGCGGTATCTCTTTCGAACAACCCGCAACCCCGGAACAAGCAGGGTACCATGACGTCTCAAAAAAGGATTGCTATAATGTCAATCCAGTGTGGGCAAGAGACAGAGCTATACAAGATGTCTAGCGCCATCTCTTTCCCACAATGGAGTATGATTAAAATAGTAAAATAAATAAATATTTAAAATAAGTCAACAAAATCCCGCAAAAGCCACCCATCCTCCTTGCCACGCTACAACAACAATATGTGTTGGTTTAATTACGCGTGACCGATGTACTTCAGTTATTGAGCGTCGCCCATTATCCGACCGTGATAGATAGACCGTCTGAGGACGGCATGAATGCCTAATTGAGACCCTATTACATTTATGATAAGGATATTAATGTGTGATCAGGAATTGATGATTGAGTGATGAAGGATCTGTGGGAAGGGGCGACTTTTGGAAGTGATATTGTCATCATTATGAAAAATTAACATCAGTAATGAGAAGTCAAAAGAAATAAAATGTAAGGGTTGCGGGTTTTTTCGCGATACCGCGGCCCCAGGACATAAAGGGCTAAAGAAGGGTAGGTTTATGGGTAGTTTTTAGTCAGAACAAGTCTGACACTCCCCTTCGCAGAGCGGGAAAGTTAAAATAAATAAGAGTATGTACCTACGTAGATAAGATTAGTATGGTGACTAATCAAATCGCTTGCCGTTGTCATAAAGCGAGATGAGCGATTTAACAGTTGATTGTGTAACAGTACGTATAATTGTTTATAACATTTAAAACGAGATTTGTTCCATATTTACTATTTATCGTGAGTAATCGATATTTCGGCGCAGTTGCACACGTCATGATCACGGATAAACTGAAGTTATTGCGGATAAATGTTTATAAGCAGACAAAACGGTCTAACTTGTCCCTTCCTATTTCTCGGTATCAGTCAAAGAGGCTGAATTCGTGCCGAGTTGATGACAATAGGCTCGCTCCCGTTTACTTGAGACTTCAACATAACTGTTCGAGTTATGGATGGGCTATTAGGTACACTTCTGCCTGATCCTATCAAAATTCAGCCGTGATGTTATGTAACAAATCAACACAAGATCCCCGTAGGATTGGGCATAGTTGTTCCTATCAACACCATACAATTTGCAGAAACGATAGTAGGTATCCTTATCCTTACTAATATTATAAAAGCGAAAGTGAGTTTGTTTGTGTGTTTGTTACATCTTTACGCCTAAATGGCCCAACCGATTTTGATGAATTTTGTTACACAGATAGTTGGGACCCTGGAGACGGACATAGGCTTTTTAAAGTGAGATAATCGGGAGAAAGATGGAAGAAAAGGGGAGAGAAAGATATTTATTTTTTTGTTTATCACGCGGGTTAAAGTTAGCGTTAGCCCAAAGTAACTATGCTCGCGGAAAAAGTCGCGGGCGGAAGCTAGTTATATTATAAATATTCAAATCAAATCATATAATCGTTCATTTATAAAAAGGGCAAAAATACAATAAAATAAAACATCTTTACAATTAATAGAGCACAGCTGCTTAATTAAGCACGTTAAGCCGTTGGTCCCGGCTGTCATTTGTAGATCTTTGACAGTCGTTATAGGTAGTCAGTGTACCGAAAGTCTGACAACCAGTCTTACCAAGGGGTATCGCATTACCCAGTACTAACTGGGTTGTGGAGGTCAGATAGGCAGTCGCTCCATGTAAAATACTGATATTCAGCTGCATCCGGTTAGACTGGACGCCGACCCCAACATAGTTGGGAAGAGGCTAGGCAGATGATGAGCTGCTTAATTGCCTGAACTAGGTTGGATCTGTGATTCAGGCACGTAGTATTCCAACAACTCTTTCAAATATATATTTGAAAGAGTTGTTGGAATACTACGTAATGGTAATGGGTCGTGTGGGAAACAATATTGTTTCCCACACGACCCATTACCGTATTTCACTTGATATTTGTTTGGCTGTTATAAACAAAGCAAGCAATGTATAGGGTTTTGACCACACAACCTGCAGAAACGGTAGTTGAAAGTCCAAATGAAAACGTGTCATCAACGTACGTAACTACCAATAAATTCGAACATAAAACGTTGCAGACAAGATGGCGTACCTCCGACGCAGCTGATTATAAATGCGTAACTGTGACATTATCACTCGCTACAGAACATGCATTAATAAAGGTAATAAAATCAAAAGACAATAGGATTGTAATTATTAGTCTAATATGTTCTTTAATACCATGCAGATTTGGTACATCTGATGTACCAAATCTGCATCGAAAATCAGAGTTAAGTACACATGTTCAGACGGCACGGTTGGTGCAGTGGCTGATCGATCGACTGCTGCGCTGCGTGTCGCGGGTTCGATTCCCGCACGGAACAAATTTTTGTATGACCTGCAGATAGTTGTTTCGGGTCTAGCTGTTTCTGTTTGTGAGTTTAAATGTTTGTAAACGCACCCACGCTACAGGAGAAAATCCTAGTGCGAGGCAACGTTTTTTTCCAAAAAGAAAAGAAAGAAGGAAGAATGTTTTCATCGTACTTAGACCTCCCAAATATTCCCACAGATAATCCGCCACTGGAGACCACACTGCATTCCCAAAGACTATGAATCGCTAATTTAATGGCAGATGAATATATGTTTATGTCTCATTATATTCACAGGCAGTCTTCGGTAGTTATGAGCTGCAGTCGAAATTAATATGGTGGGCATCTACTGGTCCTTTGATGGCATTCTTTAGAATGTTGGAGAGCGTGTCAGAGCTTTTATCAATCTCTGCCTGCTGCGGTTTGCTGGTTGTTCGAAAGAGATACCGTAGCCCTGGATCACAAAGGGCAAAAGAAGGAACATTTCGGACAGGTTTTAGTCAGTAAAAGTTACTTCCCCCCGCTCTGCCCACAGTGAAGGACTTCCTTCTTTTTTCTCATTTGACGATATCCACCCCAAAACATATCCTACTAATATCCAACTATATCCTTACTAATATTATAAAAGCGAAAGTGAGTTTGTTTGTTTGTTATGTCTTCACGCCTACATGGCTAAACCGATTTTGATGAATTTTGGTACAGAGATAGTTGCGACCTCTTCTTTTAAAAAATAAGTGGGAAATGAGGGAGAAAGAGGGAAGGAAAGGGAAAACTTAGCTTTGCTATTACAATAAATAAGGCGCTAGGGCAAAAACTACAAGTAGCAGGTACCTGCAAATCAGGAAAGGGAACTGTGTTACCCCGAATTAAACGCAAGCGAAGCCGCGGGCAAAAGCTAGTAATATTGTAAATGCGAATGTTTGTGATGATGTATGGAGGTTTGTTACTCTTTCACGTCAAAACGGCTGAACGGATCGTGATTAAATTTGGCATAGAGGTCTAGTATAGTCTGGAATAACACATAGGGTACTTTTTTTTTCGATATCACGCTGGCGAAGCCGCGGGCGCTAGTTTTTTATAAATCTGCGAAACTCAGGCTTTCTTCTTACGGGGGTTTGCAGAAACCACAGAACACCGCCACAGTCCTTTCATACTCCTTTTGCAATTAGGTTTCTACCAATAATGTTTGTCTCTGTTTTTTTTTTGTTTCTTTTTGAGTGGCATCACACACTTCAACCTATGAGGTTGTCCTCTGCTAAACCAACCAATCCTGTTGGTAAGTAAGGCCTTCATCTAAGGAGTTTGTCTCTGATTTATTTCTTTTGATTTAATTAACTAATTACTTATCAAAAGACTTATTGTCAAACAAGGTACAGGTACAAATAAATATGTATATTTACAATAGTAATTAGTCGTATGTTGACAATATACATATTTATGTACCTATGTTGTAAATATTTAGCTGTTTCCCCTGTTTGACAATAACCGTAACTAGATAAATCCATTCGAGAATAAAAAGTACTCTTCTACATCGCCCACATGCCTGGACGCCAACTGGTTTTTTTCCGTTAAACTTAAAGTTTAGTTGACAAACAGACTTACCAAGGGATCTTGTACTATGGTTAGTACAGGTTCCCTTGGTAAGTCTACCTGTCAGTACTAACTGGGTTGTGGAGGTCAGATAGGCAGTCGCTCTATGTAAAATACTGGTCATAGTTAGAAAAAGGCTAGGCAGATGATGTATTGAAACTTTTATCTCAAATTTGGCTCGGCAACGGCTCGCTTCGTCCACGGCTGCATCATGAAAATATTATTAGCATGACGTGTACAGCAGTAAATCGCAAAAAAATCCTACGTATTTTACAATCTACCCACTGCAATCCACAGCGCATTTTTCAAAGGCGCACGCTAATTTTCACAGGGGAACATGAAAACGAGGCAAGGAGGAGCAAACATCTTTATCTTAAAGTCAACAACTACATTTATACACCTATATCAAAATGGACCACCTTTTAGCGCCTCCGTATTTAGTCACAGATTCCTTTTTGCTGGATTACAAACCTTTTTGGGAGATCGTAAAGTTTGATGTCTTTAGTCCAATCCTGACCAAGTTTTGACATACATTGGTGCTTTACTTACGAATTTAAATACACCTTTGTATACAACCACAGCAGTGGATATCAATGTTAGCCCGATTTAGGAGTTACAGACGCAGCTTTTAAAATTCATTTTTGCTTAAACGACCGCAAAGTTAAAGTTGTCAACCCGGTCATCTGTCATCAACGGATGTCACATTATGCCTCGTTTTTGGACCACAAAAGATTCGGGCGCCTTTCTAATCAGTTGTATTATATTATACAACTCTTTCCAAACATTTTTTTTGTCAGTTTGTAATACAATACTGGTATAGCTTGACATTTCTTCGGCTGTTATGAACAAAGCAAGCAATGGATAGGTTTTAGACAGAGATGTCATAGATGCACTTCAAAATAGACGATCAATAACGTTTTATTCCGGTTGAAGCTTTAAATTGACATTAAAATGCAGTTTAATCGATGTTCGACCTATGAGAAAGAGTTTTTTCTAAGTTTTTGATTCGGTTTGGTAGTACATTGTCAATAGACTTTTTTTGTTAGTTGATATTCTTTGGATAACTGCTCCATTAGTATGTATTTCATCTAAATATCGAACAATTCTATGGTGAAATATTTGCTACATCCGATCAATCGATTTTCTCGTGAAAAACCGGTTTCTACTTTGAGATGAGACTTATTTCGTAATAGTAGTATGGCTACCAAAATACTATGTTCTTAAAACCGCAAAATGTAATTTTTTTTTAAAAAAACCTTGCCCGACCCTAGGAATTTCTCCTGTCTCGTGGGTATCTTTAAAAACATACACAAACATCCAGACCCGAAACAACTATCTGCAGGTCATACAAATATTTGTTCCGTGCGGGAATCGAACCCGCGACACGCAGCGCAGCAGTCGATCCCTCAGCCGCTGCGCCAACCGTGCCGTCAAATAATTTAGTAAGAGGAAATCGCTTTTGAATTTTGGTTAGTGTAAACATGATATTGTTCTTGACTGTACACCTACATTTCGCCAGTTATGATTAAGTATACTATACCTAATAGGGGGCGAGCCTATTGCCATCAACTGGGCGTCAATTCAGACTTCGTGGCAGCTAATGACAAATTCCTGATGTAAAAACCCAATAACCACTAAACATTCGGGAATAGAAACCAAGACCTTATTCTCACTTGCCACCACTCGACAAACGAGACAGTCTGCGAGCATTTACTAAGTAATTCCTAAAATCTGAAAATCCTTCTAGTACAATCTAAAAAAATACCTTTCCCGGGAATCGAACTCAATACCTAGAGCACTGCGGTAGCGCCTACCTAGCTAGGTTGCGAGGTGTTCGAAAGTGATACCGCGGCCTCGGAACACAAAGGGCTAAATAAGGTATATAGATGGGTTTTAGTCAGTAAAAGTTTGACTCTTCCGCTCCGCCCAGAGCCATTTTTGTATTAAAACTAGCTGGCACCCGCGGTTTTGCCCACGTGATAATCGATAAAGTATTCTATGTGTTATACCAGACTACAATCTACCTACGTGCTAAATTTTATCAAGATCCGTTCAACCGTTTTGACGTGAAAGTACACTTTCAACATGAAACAAACATCCATTCATCTACACATTCAAATATCCATCCTCACAAACATTCGCATTTATAATATTAGTAGGATTTCCAAGACAGCCTCTCTTATTTCCAGCTTCTCTTATTTTATTAACTTACAAAATAGCAGTTATACTTTATACAAATAATTTTTAAACGACTCATCCTAAAAGACCCCTATTAGCAAGGGTTCACAAATCACACTACTATTCTAATTTAATGCAATAAACTTACATTTCAACCAACATATTAACGCAGGCGGGAAAATACGGAATTAAAATAAATGTACCAAGTTTGACATATCGATGCATATTTTCTTGACAAGCAGCGCCACCTTCAACTGCAGACTTAAAGCTACATGACGCTGGCTGAATAGTCGACATCGGGTCAGTTGCTAAAGAAAAATAAAAAAAGTAGTCATAACCGTTATGTTTTTGTTTTTTAAAGATGGGGGTGGCATAACCTAGGACATAGACAAGTGACAACTTACCAGCGTCAACGACAAATATCTTATGTCAATCCTGTTAAGAGTCGGTGTAGAAATGAAAGAGAAACGATATAGAAATGCCCATGGTGTTGCTCGAGTGAAATTCAGTAATTGTGCTACGAGAACATTCTACCGAGATTTAAAGTGCATACGTCCTTTGTGTTAATCCAACTTATTAACCACCTGTGTGCCAAAGTAGATTTTGCTTATTAAATATACAGCAAGCATTAATAATATCAGTAGGAGTTTACGTTTTAATAAAAAGGTACAAGTTATTAGTATTTTTAGGGTTAGGTAATCAATAGGAAAGAAATGCGATCCTAATAGGACCACTTTGTTGTCCGTCTGTCTTTCAAGACCCCTTATCTGGGGAACGCATGAAAGCATCGAGTTGAAATTAAAACTATAAGTATACGTATTCAGATTTGTAGTCCCCTAGAGCTGTGAAAAAATCAATCCTTTAAGTCTACACAGTCAAAAGGCATGGCCGTTTATGCCACAAGCTTGTACGGCACCCTCGGTGTACAAGTCCGACTAGACTAAGTCGGTTTTATTTTTATTTCTTTAATTAATATAATAATTTATTTATTTTCGGATTGGTATCCAAAAAAAGCCGTGCTACTAACACTATGGATCTCTGGTGAGATCCATAGTGTTAGTAGCACGGCTTTTATCTAGTGTTAGTAAATACATAAATAAAATAAAAAAACAATTAGGTACAGTATGAGTCACTTTGTACAGAAGATGAAAGCCAGAGAATCAGGCAGTCATCCTATCCACAAAATGCCTCAAAAAAGGGGAGAACAGACTCTCGGTAACTGTTTTTAGAATGCTGTTGTTACTGGCCCGGGTTCTAGCTGCCACAGACGCTATCTTCTTCCGTACGACTGCGTGAAAGCCGTCAGTACGGTTCTGTGCAAACATCTCTGATTGCAATGTAACAGATTTTATATTTTCTGAAATAGCTATTTTATGGACGTGCCATAAGTTCCCGAAAAATATCATAATATTTTTATTTTGTTGTATTTATTACAGTTATTGTAAATGTTACAATCAGACCTTTTACTTTAAAAAAAATAACTACATAATATCTATGATCACTTTTTTTTAAATTCCAATCCATGACTCTATAGAAAACTGCCAAATACTACCCAGCATCCTAATCAAGAGCAATAAACTGATCCGCTTCTGATTCGAGCGGCCGAAGGTGGTGTCTTAAGGCCGCCGATTAGTGGCCTCTGTCGCTCCTCTCATTACTGAGAGCCCTAATTGCACCGCCGTGGAGCCTCAAACGTGCCGACCGCTTTCATCTCGCCGACGGCGTGTGGCCCAAAGTGTGGGAGAGGGCGGGTGCGGGCGGATAGGCGGTGGCGGGAGAGTAAGCGTTTTTCAAAACTTCATTTAGATGTGGTAATCGCGTTCGGTTTCATTGTTCTTTTAGTTTTTGAATTACTTTTTAACATGAAAAGTAAATTTTTGTTCTTATTGGTTTTGAATTTGAAAAATAAGCGTTTCAAATTTAGAAGCAAGGAAGGAACCTAGGTGTCTTTCAATTTAGTAGAACATGGCAAAATACGCGTCTTGGACGTGGAGTTGCAGACACCAGAATACAATACAATAGTAGCACTTGGCCCCTTTTGATAGGAATCGCAATAGGAAACGTTCATAAAATTATTATCCTATTAAACGTTATAGTGTCAGATACTTTGTATATTCCCAAAAATAAACCAAGCAGCGTACAATTTCAAGCGGCGTATAATTTAATTTCAATGGGATTCATTATTTTTTTTCCTCATCATCTTCCTGCCCTTGTCCCTTCTATTTGCGGTCGGCACAACACTTTCTTCTCCTATTCTCCCCTGTCAAACTCTTTATTCGCGGAGAATATAGTAATGTTTCTTAATATGGTTTTGTAACGTAAAATGTTAGTTTTTGCAACACTACGTTAAAATTAATCGCTTTCTGTGGTTTTTATATACCACAAAAAGTAAAGACTACTGAACAAATTAACCTGAATAAGTAAACATCTTCTAACCCGGAACCTTCTTTCACGAATTGATTAAAAATAATAATTGGTCAAAATGTATCAATAACGAATTACCAAGAATATCTATTGCTACCTATTGGTCCGCAAAAACCAGATTTATTATCAATTCTAGGTGTTTTCTAATTAAAATAAAAACCTAATTAACATTTTATTATATACACCTAATTGATAATATGGCAATTACGAAAACTATCTAACTGACACTAATGAACATTGCAAAAACTGTATCATCGTTTGAAATTATTAATTTGGTACATCAATATTCATAATGGAAAAAGTGTTCTATTACAACATAATAATGCGCTATCGCTTCCGCTTGTGACGCATCAACACTCTTTTCACACAACGCTCTCCGCCCAAAATTACTCTCCAGTTGGTAAAATGATACGCTCAATGTAACTTTAGAATTTCGTCTTTAACAGTTAGGAATAAGATCTGTGTGAATTGCATCAATGCAAGTGTAAATGTTTTGTTAAGTTGGTATTCCTGTAATTGTTTTTATTCATTTATTGCACCATAGACTATCTGTAAGGTGGGCTTTATAGCCTGTCTATTAGCAGCCAAGGAGTTATCATCGCCTTATAGTGGATTTGTACTAATTTTATTATATTCTTAACTTTATTGTCATGGACAATGTTTTAAATAAAAACGGATGCAACGTGATATTAATTAAATTTTAAGAAGCTGCCCTGTATTAGCTATAAAATGTCTACTGAGTTAGCAATCAAGATGGCGTCGATAAAAAATGACAGCAAATTGATAGATTGATTGATTGATTAGCAAGAGACCGTTTTGAATAAAATATTAGCTTGTAAAAGCGATGGCTACTAGTTTCTGTTTCTGGTATGGAGTATTTACATCGTTTGTTAGGTTTTATTAATTTTATTGGTAAATAACTTTTTGATGGGGAAATATCATTATGTATTTTAATTGGAATCCAGTTCATCAACGTTTTAGCTTTAACTCTTATAAATATTTTGTTGCTACTTACCATGTAATATAGAATTTGAATCCGTACTTGGTTTGCGTTATGTAAACACAAATATATACTTAAACGAAACCTAATCATCTGCTTATTTATTGTAGGGTCCTCAAAGTCCCTACAAGACCAAAAATACCATTCAGAATTCCAATAAAAAAACTTCCATTTCATCACATTCAGAACAGCAAAAAACCTATCCAAGTAATTCGCAAAGCATCACTAGACTAAAATTAATTGATTTCTAGACTTCTCATCTTTAATAACGATCGCACATAACACATTCAAATTTTTTTCAAAGCAATCTTCTTGGATAGACCACCTCGATGCTTTTATATTAGGAAATCGTGATATGATACCAACATTACGGCGAATAGGTACATGGATCGAGCATTTACGTTCTATAAACGTAGGCGTTCTGAGAGAAAGCTGTCCGTCTGTATGTATGTTTGTTTGCATCAATTTAACGTATTATTGAATGGAAATTAGATGTTTGGGTTAACAATTTTGAAGGTTTTGGGGATTGTTCGATATGAGGTTTCGTAATGTTGGATTGTGCGTGAAAATCTAGGTGAAATGAGAATAGAATAAGCCTTGAATATGGGCCGATGAAAACTGAAATATGGGTAAGGATAATCCTGTCATACAATGCCATGTCAACAAAAGGTCAGCGTCATGCCTAGCCTTATCCCAACTATGTTGGGGTCGGCTTCCAGTCTAACCGGATGCAGCTGAATACCAGTATTTGATTGGGAGCGACTCGACAACCTAGTTAGTACTGAGCAATGCGATACCCCATAACAGCACGTCTATAAATCATCAATTAGCCATAAATAAATAAATAGCCCCATTAAATGTTTATATTTTTCACAAATGGAAAAACATAAACATATCTACAATTCGGTGACGAGGTCCTATCAGAAACATTTCAAAGTAGAGTCCAAGTCAAACTCAAATCATTTACATATTCGCAAATTATGGGTACATTAAGATGTTCTAATTGTTGTATACGACGGTGTACAATTGGGTTCCACCATATTTTGCTATTAGGCGAATAATTTTAAAGTCAATAAAAATGTGAATATAAACGTGAATTTAGAATGGAACTTGATACAGATACCTGCAATACATACTTTTATTTCGGAAGGGAAATCATCATAGGCATAAATCTTCTTTCGATCTGGGAAGAGTGTCACATTTTTACTGACTAAAACCCATTCATGTTTCTTCATAATTATGTCCTCTGTGTTCCTGGGTCGTGGTATATCTTTCGAACAACCTGCAACACCGGCAGGCACCTTAGCATGTCCCTCTGGAACCTGGAGCTTATATGAACAACCTAATCTAAAATCTAAAGATAAAGTGAGAAATTAATTAGTCGGTTTTATTAGGTGCAAAACATAAGCCAGGAGTTGTATGAAGTATGCAATACTGTGAAACTATAAATTTATTAGAACTTGCTTTACGGTTTCCGCCTACCGGGTGGTATCCCACATACCTACAAGTACAAAGAGGACATGTTACAGCTCGAACAGTGTGAGCCGATTTGTGTGATGTACTGAAACCTACATCCTAGATAAAGATAATAATGATGTAATTCCAATACGACGACACGGTTAGCGCAGTGGCTGAGCGATCGACTGCTGCTCTGCGTGTCGCGGGTTCGATCCCCGCACGGAACATATATTTGTATGGCCTACAGATAGTTCTTTCGAGTCTGGCTGTATGTGTATGTGAGTTTAAATGTTTGTAAACGCACCCTCGATACATGAGAAATTCTTACTCGAAACTCTATCTCGAAGATAATGTTTTTAGTAGACGCAGTTCCTCGAAATGGAGTATTATAAATGAGACAGTCGAGTCTTAGGCAAAACTCAGAACAATATGAAAATATACATGGAGTTTAAAAAGGACTAAATATGCGAATACATTAATAAAACCTAGATTTACAGTATTTTCTTAGTACTTCTGAGACTATCCTCATATGGTCAACCTTGATTTATTACATTACTAGCTTTTGCCCTCGGTTTCGCTGGCGTTAAATTCGGGGTAACATAGTTCCTCTTTCCTGATTTGCCCTTGTGCCTTATTTATTGTAATAGCAAAAGCTAAGTTTTCCTTTTTCTACCGTCTTTCTCACTCATTGCTCACTAAAAAAAAAAAATTTGGCCTATGTCCGTTTCCAGGGTCCTCTGTACCAAAATCGAACTATCTCTGTACCAAAATCGGTTTAACCATTTAGGCGTGAAGACGGAACAAACAAACAAACTCAGTTTCGCTTTTATAATATTAATGAGGATTTTACAATAAAAAAAACTTGTAGTAGTAAATAAAAAGTGACGTTACAATACAAAGCGAACGACGTTACAAATCAAAACACCATAATATATCCATGATACGTTCTTCGTCGACGAAGTTTGAATTAATTTTAGAAGAAACCAGAATTCAGGAAATTCTGGAATTATATGCTCAATCCTATTGTGTTTGAAGCTGAATATTTGTGGTCTGCTAAAGGCTTATTACGATGTTGATGACAGCCATTTCTATATAGGTAGTCTATGACAGTCATTACAGGTAGTCAGTGACTAGAACATTGAGAAACCAGTCTTACTTAGGGATATCTAAGGAGTATCGTATTATCCAGTCCTAACTGATTTGTTTAGGTCTGATAGGACTCGTTCCATGTGAAATATTGCTATTCCGGTGCATCCAGTAAGACGGTTAGCTGATCCCAAGATTGTTGGAAAAAGGCTAGGCAGATGATGATTGGTACAACAATTAAAGAGCCAATTACAACTTCTTCTTCTTTTGTAGTAAGTAGTTCTTGACGTTTTTTTCTAATTAAATACAGTTTTTTTTTGCGGATAGGGAATTTTCAAATTAATTTCCCCCGCTCTGGGCGGAACGGGGGGGGGGGGGGTGGCCGTCGTTTATTGGCTAAAACCCACCTATGTATTTTGCCTTTAATGTTCCGAGGCTGCGGTATCTCTTTCGAACAACCCGAATATTGCACAACGGGAAGGTGATTTCAGAAACAGTTGAAACAAAAGAGGATATGCAGCTGAATGGCGCAGATTAAAGATAGCTTGAACGCTTGAAAAACAATAAATTACATAAGTAGGTACCTAAACCGAAGCTCTCTCTTTAAGTCTTAATTTAACTCTAATTAAAACATCTCATCTCAGCGTTTGACCATAAACAAAAAAACAAAACAGCATCATACCCCTTTATCACAATAAATCACAATGAAAGCCGAGAATTAGAGGTGGCATTACAAACACAGAGGTTTCCCATAGACACCATAGAGTACGGGCACAAAGGCGCCCCTCTAATTGTACCATAGAGTAGACCACACACCGCTGGATGATGGATGCTGTATTAACACGTACCTTCGATGGGATTCTTATTAATGAGTATATTTCATTATTTATTAAGTTTAGTATCGTTCTGGGATTTATTAAGTGGAAAGAATTTGAGAAACAAGTTTATTGAATGGTTGGTTCGTGCTACAGATAACGTATTGAAAGATGACAGTCTTAATTTAAATATCCATATTAATTTAAAGATTGTCTTTAGTCTTTTACTGTTGGTACTGGCATAGGCGGAGAGGGCTTTTCTTTTAGTTGTTTATTTTTAATTGTCTCTTTGTGTCTTGATATAAAATACTGATATTCAGCTGTATGTTAGACTGGAAGCCGACCCCAACATAACTCGTAAAAGGCTTGGCTTTGTTCCTATACAAAAATGTAGCAGGAAACCCCCATTATTTGTTTTTTTGTTTGTTGACGACATGGTTGGCGCAGTGGCTGAGCGATCATCTGCCGCGCTGCGTGTCGCGGGTTCGATCCCCGCACGGAACAAATATTTGTATGGCCTACAGATAGTTGTTTCGGGTCTGGCTGTTTGTGTAATGTGAGTTTAAATGTTTGTAAACGCACCCACGATACAGGAGAATTCTTAGTGTGGTGCAATGTTTTAAATAAGACAAAAACAATATACAGGGTGGTCCAACTAGTGACGTCAACAATTTTTTTTTAGATTCCTCGCACCTGGGGGTATCCCAATGTACCCAATGTATGTTCCGCGATTTTTCTTAGTTTTCGAGTAATAATTTTTTTTGGGTATTTTTTATGATTTCTGCCAGCAAAGTTTTAAAAATACATATCTTTTTCCGAGTAGGTATTTTGCAGTCGGTATTTTTGTGACATAATTGTGTTGAATGGTGTTTTAATAAAAAAAATAACTCAGCTTTCTGAAGTTACTTAAAGTTACTCAAAAAAGGCTTTTAAGTTGAAACTTTACTTTTAGTAGGATTTACTCAAATCTTCAACTTCAATTTAAAAATACAAAAAGGAGTTTCCGTAGATTCTGACTTAGTTTAAAAACTCCGCATGCTTCTAGACTTTCAAAATCATGAAAAAAAAATTGCACTTAATTAGTCTATTTCTGTTGTAATTAGCCTTCGAAGGCGGATAGGCCTAAAATCATTAAATCACGATTAAAGCATTGAAAATTATTTTATGTACTTTTTATCATTGTTATGGTAAATTAAACTTAAGAATGTAATTTTAAATTAAATTCAATTGAAATTCCTGTACAATAACTGTAGCATGTGTAATCTTATGATAATTTTCTTATGATAATTTCGGTTTCACTACCAAGATTTAAAATGTGATCTTTGTGCAATTGGTCGCTAACATGCCACTAAATTTCAGGGCCTGTTAACAATGGGACCGGTTTTTACCTGCTCCATGAACCACCACTTGTGCTATTGTCAAAGGTCAGTTAGAACTGTAAGTGCGAGTGAGTGCGCAATACTCGTTGCAGCGAGAATTTGCGACTGTATACGACGTGTCTTTTCTTGCCCTCGCGCGTGTTAAGTCTGCTCTCGTCTACAATATTTTCTCTGCCTTGAACAATTTACGCTGTGTTAACTGGATTCTGATTTGCCTAACGATTACCTTTGCTTGTGTTTCGGACCCTGATTTGCCTTACGAACTACTCGTGCTTAAGATTTGGATCTTGATTTGCCTAGCGAACAACCTGTGCTCAGTGATTTGGATTGTTTTTGTGTAGTACCATGAGTTATTCTCTGAGTCAATACGCAGAGATGCATTATTATTATGGCGTGGCCCAAGGCAACGGTAGTGAAGCTGCGAGGCTTTATCGAGAGGCATTGGCGAGGCGAGGAGAAGTAATGGAGCACTACCCGGACCACAGGGTTTTTATTAATACGCATAATACCTTGATGGCTGGACGTATTCCCGGGCGAAATCAACCTCGCGGGGCTGTACCTCGCGATGCGGATCAAGTGGACGAAGTCTTGGAAGTAATTCAAAGAGACCCGTCTACACGTTCGAAGAAAATAACTAGGCGAACAGGGATTCCACGAACTACGATTTTAAGAATTCTTAAGGAAGGTGAGTGAAGTTGGTATTTACATAAGCTTTTGATTGTGTTGTAAAAAGGGAAGGTTTAATTTAGTTTGTTTTTATGCAAGCATCGTAGTACACGCCTATCTCTGGTCTAGAAAATTGTGTTTTCCTCCCAAACCCATTTTGTACATACAATCCGGTTAAATTATCTGTAGACTTGGCGTCGATGACGTCACATCGGCCCTCTTGTACGAAATTGCTAACCGTACTGACGTAACGGGGAGAGCGCGGGGAGATGAAAGGGGAACGGGGAGGGGCCTCACATTCCAGCGAGGTCTACAGATAATGTGACGGAGTAGTATCACGCTGTAACCAATTAACCTGTGTTGGGTACTTAACAATGATTTTTTTTGCAGAGGGGTACCATGCGTACCACATCCAGCGCGTCCAGCAGCTCCAAGAATCTGATTATCCGAGAAGAGTGGCTTTTTGTCAAACAATGTTGCAACGATCTGAAGAAGACCCTGATTTTTTTAATAAAATACTATGGACCGACGAGTCCCGATTTGAAAGGACTGGAGTATTTAATATGCACAACTACCATAGCTGGGCCATAGAAAACCCACATTTGGCAAAAGGGCGTCAAATTTTCAAACACGCTTCAGTGTCAACCTTTGGTCTGGGATCCTAAATGGAGAATTGATTGGCCCCTTTGAATTACCGGCCAGGTTGGATGGAAACAATTACTTAACTTTTTTACAAAATAATCTCAATGAATTGTTAGTAGATGTCAATCTCCGGACCCGACAAAGCATGATTTTTCAACAAGATGGCGCGCCTTGTCACTATGCAGCACGAGTAAGAGAGCATTTGAATGCAACATATCCTGAAAGATGGATCGGACATGCAGGCCCGATTGAATGGCCTGCGCGTTCGCCAGACCTCAACCCCATCGATTTTTTTATTTGGGGATTTTATAAAGAGCTGGTGTACGCGAGGGACAGCAACAGCGAAGAAGAATTGAGGCAAAAACTTGCAGAAGCAGAAAGAAAAATAAAGCAAGAATATTCAAGTAGCTTCAGACAATTAAAACATAACTTTTTAAGACGTTGTCGATTATGTATTCAGGTTGGAGGAAGGAGTTTTGAAAACGTACTGTAATAAATATTAATTTTTCAGTAATGTATGCTTTTTATTTGTAAAACGGGTAATTTCCCAATTTTGATTTTTATTCTTGCTCACATTTTAAATCTTAGTAGTGAAACCTAAATTATTATAAGATTACACATGCTACAGTTATTGTACAGGAATTTCAATTGAATTTAATTTAAAATTACATTCTTAAGTTTAATTTACCATAACAATGATAAAAAGTACATAAAATAATTTTCAATGCTTTAATCGTGATTTAATGATTTTAGGCCTATCCGCCTTCGAAGGCTAATTACAACAGAAATAGGCTAATTAAGTGCATTTTTTTTTCATGATTTTGAAAGTTTAGAAGCATGCGGAGTTTTTAAACTAAGTCAGAATCTATGGAAACTCCTTTTTGTATTTTTAAATTGAAGTTGATGATTTGAGTAAATCCTACTAAAACTAAAGTTTCAACTTTAAAGCCTTTTTTGAGTAACTTTAAGTAACTTCAGAAGGCTGAGTTATTTTTTTTATTAAAACACCATGCAATACAATTATGTCACAAAAATACCGATTGTAAAATACCTACTCGGAAAAAGATATGTATTTTTGAAACTTTGCTGGCAGAAATCATTAAAAATACCCAAAAAAAATTATAACTCGAAAACTAAGAAAAATCGCGGAACATACATTGGGTACATTGGGATACCCCCAGGTGCGAGGAATCTAAAAAAAAATTTTTGACGTCACTAGTTGGACCACCCTGTATAGTGACATCCATAGACTCCGAAATATTTCAGCAGTAACGAAGGAGTTTCTTGTATATAGAGAATATCTTACACATATTAATGTGTGTTGAGATGTGTTCATTTAATAGCTTCTAATTCGGTAGTTAATTAATCCATCGTCAAACCGCAAGATAATCTTTTTAAATTAAAAAGCTCAAATCAATCTCTTGGTGGTCACTACTGAATCTTTCAAATCAGTACCTATTATGTGTGAATAAATAACTAGTTATATGGACTTACAAAAGGAAAAAATACCACCAATCTAGTGAACGTTACACTAAATTAAATAGCAATGAAAAAAAAACAAATACAAGCGTAACATAATACCAAAGAATTGATTTCAAAACGATCTAATAGTTAATAGCGAAATTGCTGGCGTATGGCTAAATAACTTAATGTGCTATGGGGCCAGAATATCTACATTCTCGAATGTGTATTAAAACTCCCCCTGTATTTTATAGACCAGGATAATTTTCACTCAAACTTACCAAAATCACCCTTGCCCCTCAAGTAATAAGGTTGATGTTAAGTGTATGTGTTAAAGTTGTAAGAGCACATATAGAGGGGAATGGTAGAGCTTAGTAAAATGGTGTGTACTACCAAAGCGTTCCCATTAAGGTAGTCTATTACTGCAATGATATTATCCACAATTTCGAATCATATCAGTAATAATACATTTATGCGTTACTCTGCTATTATATGATGAGCATTTACTGTTTATACATATACGTTACAATGGTGTCTATGTTTGTGCAAGTGTGCTTTTTTGGAGTTTTCAAGGTTCCGTATTTTCATAGAAAAAGTGATGGAGCTGGCATAAGTATTCCATGAAAATCTTCCTTGTAATTAGCGGTACACTAAACGTACCGCCTCTTATTTAAGGTCACGGTAATTCTGAATTTGAATAAAAACGTTTTAGGGTTTGAACAATGACACTTTTTTTTTTGCTGATGGGAAATTATCATATAACTCTCCCCGCTCTGGGCGGGGCGGAGGGGTTAGTGCCAGACTTTTACTGACTAAAGCCCACCTATGTACCTTCTTTTGCCTTTAATGTTCCGGGGCCGCGGTATCTCTTTCGAACAACCTGCAACAATCAAAGACAACTCAAATACTATGCTTGCACAAAAACTGCATTGAGATGGTGAGTCGAGAAACAGTTGAAACAAAAGAGCATATATAGTTTAATGGCCATTTGTGATGTTGACCAAAATGAGATGAAAGGTTAATTTTCACAAACGTACAAAAGAAAGATTTCGACGGGCCTGTTGGTCTAGTGGTTAGTGGCCCTGACTGCTGAGCCGGAGGTCGTGGGTTCGATTCCCACCCAGGACAAACTTTGTGTGATGAGCATGATTGTTTGTTCTGTGTCTGGGTGTGATTTATCTATAATATGTATGTATTTATAAATTATATAAGTATGTATATCAGTTGTCTGGTTACCATAACACAAGCTCTGCTTAGCTTGGGATCAGATAGCCGTGTGTGAGTTGTCCCAAGATATTTAATTTAATTTAATTTCAAATTCGACGGCACGGTTGGCGCAGTGGCTGAGCGATTGACTGCTGTGCTGTGTGTCGCGGGTTCAATCCCCGCACGGAAAAAATATTTGTATGACCTGCAGGTAGTTGTTCCAGGTCTGGCTGTGAGTTAAAACGCTTGTAAACGCACCCACGATACAGTAGAAATTCCTAGTGTGCAAACAAAGTCTAAAAAAAAATCGGTAATTTTCCCCATCCTGCATACGGAACCCTAATCCGAGGGTTACGAATACCTATAATGTTTTATTGCCGTATGCACTCAAGTGGTCAAAGATGCCTAATTTAATTAGATATGTATTAACGTACCCGTGGGTGGCGGACGACCGCGGGCTGCGGTATGTAGGTACCAGGAAATAAGAAGCAGAAAGAGATATCTCGTTTATTTAGAGCTTTGTGTTTGTTGGTTAATAGATAGGAAGCTTTTAGAGTTACTGCAATCCTGATACCTATAGATTTATAGAAGAACAGAGTTAGTGTAGAAAAGTATTCAAACTCAAACCATGTACATATTTCAATTAGACCATTACAGGCACTTTTGAATGTCATAAAAACAAAAAAAAAATGCTGCTACAGTCCCAGTCACAAGACATAATAACTTGTGAAAGTACTGTAGTTGCCCATTCCAAAGCGTAGATCTGTATGGAGAAGAAAGGGCAAGAAACTCTACATCATTGATATTGATACAAATCAATCTGGTCATTCATATTCAGCTGATTTGACACAACATCACGACTACTTATGATAACTAAAGGACTAGGCAAAGGTAAACCTAATAATCATACTTAGTAGGTACTTATGTTTAAGTCTCTTGCAAAAGGCTGTGAGCCTATTGCCATCGCTCAGGCAGAAAACAAGTACTACAAAAAAATTGGAAAACAACAACAATTTGCTCGACCCGAGAAATAACAGAGATCCAGGACCTCAGACCAAGAGCTCAGCAGTCGCAATTGCGACCGAATGTGGGTGTAATATTTGGCATATCTCTGCTTAACCCTTCGGGAATTACCGGCGTGATATTATGTTTTTGGCCGAGAAATTGGACCTCTCATCGTTACCCTAAAATTGAACAGGCTTCTCACTGAATATATCCGTAACAAAGAACAACGCCAACATAAACAGCAGCATAAAGAATAACTTAAAAACCTACCACACAATAACAACCTACTTAATCACCATTAATTACAACTAATAACCACTGACGTCACCCACCATAACCCATACCCAATTTACATATTTAACACGAACCGTGCAATTTTTCACGAGGTTTTATGAATTTTATCGGCGACTCACTTACTATTAATTTCAATAATCAATGATCTTGTTTGTACCTACCTAGTCATTAACTGAGTGGGCTAAACGACATGTGAGAGGGGGTGAAGGGTGGAGGGGAGGTAGTTAATTGCCATTCAGTATTAGCACTAACTGGAAACGACGTAGATAAGGATGAAGTATTGCTTGTCTGTGATCCTGTGCCAAAGAGAACTGGGAACAGAAAAAAAACATTTGTTGCTTTAAGATTGTTTGATTCTTTGTTCCGACTTTATGCAACTCCTTTATTCGATATTTCTTGGTTTTGTTGAGTAATTTATGGAGCTTGTGCGAACTCCGTAGATATGTTTCTCATTCCTTAAGATCTTGATATTTCTTTAAGAAAAGTACCGTGTGCCTAGCGGTTTTAGCCGCTGTTCAGCTCCTTAGTGCCTTAGCGTGAATTTAGTGGTCTTTTTTGCGGGAAATCATCAAATAATTGCCCCCATTCCTGGCGGAGCGGGGGAAGTTTTAGACTTTTACGTACTAAAACCCATGCATGTTTCTTTTGCCCCTTATGTTCCGAGGCTGCGGTATCTCTTTAGAACAACCCGCAACCTCGGGGTTTTGGTTTTAGGTAGGCATTCCTTAAGTTTTTTTTTTTTTAGGTTGGGCCACTCGTAGTTCAACTCTCTTAAGTTGTTATAGGTACTGCTTAATTGGACTTTCCTGTGGTGACCTCAATAAATTAAGGCCCCCAGCCAGTCATTCCTTAAGATGAATTGCAATATTTTTATATGAGAAAACTAGTTGTGCCCGGCATTTTCACCTCCTTAATGTCGTAGCGTGAATTTAGTCGCAGTTTAGCCTTTCTACTGAAATGACGGTTTGGAATACATCGGTTGGATGGTTTCAAAGTCTATAACGGACATAGATGGATAATTTTTTTGTGTTTTACAAATATAAATAATATAACTTATATTGCTATGTAATGAAACAAATTCATAAAAACGTTACTAAAAAGTATTATAGGACTACGTAATCCGTTCATTGGGTACTTGGTCAGAGCAACTATTTGACTTTTTTGTTCTATTTATCTAATAATTGTACGAGGGTGAGGACTGAAAATGCTGTAGGCTTTGAAATTTATGAACTTCATTGATAAAAGAATCAGGTGCCATGTATGATATTCTTTATTACCTACATCTTGCATGTCCAGAGTACAAGTCTTGTACATATTTTCTCAACTTTCCATATGTAAGATATTTTTCTTTTATAGTGTGGTTACTGCCCAATTTGGTGTCAGTTTTATGCTGCCATTTACAGGCCTCATATTTAAGTTAATTCTCATGCCATCGAGAAATATTTCTTAGGCATGCTGGTTTCCTCACAATATTTTCCTTCACCACAGGAAGTGATAATTATACAATACCCTACGCACATGAATACGAAAAATCAGAGGTCTTGGGTTCGAACTGAAGTCCCATGACTTGGTAGACCGACGGTCACCCCACTAAGCCATCACTGCTATCATAAGAAGAAGTTACAGGTTAATGTCGTTACCATATTTCTTCACTGGCTGGTATTTGTGTACCAAAGATGAATGCTGACTCAAAAAGTAATACCACGTTTAGCTGAAACGTCTAATTTTAACGACTAATTCAAACCGCCTCTTAGAATATTCCCTGAAAACCATACACAAACACATCACTAACGACAACCCATGCATGACCACGTCACTACGCAGTCTGATTTATTCCCACAGACTCACAAGATTGTCGCCAGCACGCGATTATCCTTACGATAATCACGTATACGACTAATCGCCGAGTCGCCATAATTGTTTTATACTTAGTTGCCGGACGAGATCTCGTACAGTTAGCCTCTAGTTTGGTCCAGATAGGCACAGATTATGGGGGCTGATTAGATAGTCGCTACTGAGTCTGCTTTGAGCTCGTTTTAGTTACTAGCATGGTACTTAATATGGTAATGTGTGGTTGTTTAAAAGCGGAGCCGACAGCTCTTAATTGCGTATTAAAATTAGTTTGAATCAGAGTTGAATTTAGAAATGAAATCGTTGGTTGAAACTTCGAGATAGCAACTTGCGCAAAGGTAATTTGCAGAACAGTAACATTGTAATTTATTTATTGACTAGCACATGCCCGCGGGCTTTGTTCTCATGAAGTTCGTAATTATCCCACAGAACCGTTCTACCGGGATTTAAAGTAGTCCGTTTTCATTCACGTTATATTTTTATGTCAAATTTCACTCAAATCCGTTCAGAAGTATTTGCGTTAAAGAGTAACATGCATCTATACATAAAACCATTCCTTATAAAATATTAAGTAGGATTTTCCTGTGATTCTTAGTTCGTTAATCAATCATGAGACTTTAAATTACCCCAATGATTGACCATCGACTGGTACTAGAACACGCCAAAGGCATAAAGTTTTTCTTTTAGGCTATTTTGGCAAGACAGTTTGTCCAAATCTGCTAATTAAACCTTCAACGCTAGTAGGTAGTACGCAGTAGTAAGTAGGTAGTTGTTCATTAAATGCATAACGCAATAGATTTCCATAAAATCTTTCGGATTGTGATAGAAAACTGTGGTACGCATTACAGGTGTTCCTAGATCAGAAATCTTCCAGAACACTTTACTTATAATTATTCTTATAGGTGAACATTTTATCTGTTCCTCATATAACTCAATAAGGGAATTCATGTTCAATTCATTCAGAATTTTGTAAAATCTCGTATTTTTGAGCACCTACGTCCTAAAAGGATCCGCACTAGGTTATGGATGTCAGATAGGCAGATGCTCCATGTAAAATACTGGTATTCAAACGATTATATATAAAGAATATAGATATACATTAGAATTTACCATAGACACGCTAAGAAGAAGAAGGTCAAGGAAAGGAGACGTGTCTGTCTACTTAAGTGATATGCTTAAAGTGTACATTTAATTTCGTAAGAGTCTAGGTAACTGCACTAAGCGGAATGAGGAAGTAGTCAGGAGCAATAACTAGCCCACTAACATACCGAGAGCACTTTACATATCAGATGTGTTCAATTGAAACGCGTTCGAGTCGGTTCTAATTAGTCATTAGAGCAATTACTCGCATCGCCTGCGAGTGGTGACGATTGACGTACGAATGAGTTTAGTTGGGAATTATTGCAGGAGTTTAAACAGATTTTAGTCATTGACCTAGCGTTTTCCCAACTAAGTATGTAGGGGTCAGCTTTCAGTCCGGATGCTGCAGAATATCAGTGAGTAAACATGATATGTCAGCTTTTTAGGTCTCCGAAAACCAGTTACCTACTTGTAAAAATGGTATTACTTAATTATAGCTGGGTCAAGTGCTTGATTCAGAAAGCGGTACCTACTCCTGGACACGGATCGTATCTTTAGGAGGTTCCTTTCTCTGGTGCCATGTTCTTGATACCGGTGGGCTAGTATTTTTTTATATTTTTGATTGTTTTTTTTAATTAATAAAAAGAAATGTAAATGTTTAAAAATTACTGAACCAAATGTTAATTAACGCCCGGTTCCAATAAACAAAAAACGATTCGTTTTGCTTACGGATACCTAGTAGTATTTTGACTTATGTTCTATGAGACGTATGTCATAATCCCACTATCCGTAAGCAAAACGACTGGTTTTTTGTTTATTGGAACCGGGTTTCAGGATTCTGGCTATATTAGCGACTGACGAATCTACGAATGTCAGCCAGGTTCAACTGTTTATGGTGCTTTCTGCTGGGTTTAGATTATAGAGGCTCCAGCACATGTCGAGCACATGACGTAACGTAAATGCGTCGATTCGTTTTAAATGTAATATTTTCATAATTTTATGAAGTCAATAGTCATTTTTTTTCTTTAAAATAATCGTTGCGCCACACTAGGAATTACTCCTGTATCGTGGGTGCGTTTACAACCATTTAATTTTATTGTATTAAGTCATACAATATTTATTCCGTGCGGTGATCGAACCTGACCGTATTTTTGCAAACAATAAAACTAAATTTCCATATGATTATTTTGGTATGTACCAAAGCACATTAAAAACTCTAGACGTGAATATCTTTCAATATTCACGTCTAGAGTTTTTAATGTGCTTTGGCGGCACCACTCTGTTATCGTATAACAAATACATAACAGATTGTAATATTATAAAGAAGTCCCGACGATTTGCCGAACCATGCAAAGCAGCCGTGCTACTATGTCACGTTGTATATGTCACCGGAAAATAACAAGATCCGTAAGTTTATCAATTTACTAGGAAGTTTATAAACTTTCGTAAGATTCTAAACGGGAGATAAATTGTAATATTTTACGTCGTTACTGGGGTCACAGTTTTAACCTAACCTAACCTACGCATTTTTTTAACATTCAGGAAGGAATATTTGGTGCACGAAAATGTGGACGTAAAATATTACAATTTATTTCCCGTTTAGAATCTTACGAAAGTTTATAAACTTCCTAGTAAATTGATAAACTTACGGATCTTGTTATTTTCCGGTGACATATACATCGAATTAATACATAGACAAAATCTTAAAAATCTCCAACTACTAAAGCTCGTCCTTACATGAAGCTCATTAGCTGAAAATTGCACGATTAATAACAGCGGGTGTTGCGACGAGGCGACGCGGGCGCACCATGACGAAGCCGTAATTACTGTGGCGACCAAACTGGAGTGGCGGGATGGGACATTTTGAATAACTATTAAATACAAACAAGTTAGCAGTGTAATAGAATTGAGGAGGGCAGCTGTTGTGAAGGTGCTTCGGAGATTGTGAAGGCTTTTTTAAAAGTAACAGTTTGGTATACCGTCAGGTGGTAAGTGCCTAACGTGGGCCTCTGACTTGGTTTCCGCTAAAGGTTTCCCTTTCCATACGATATTTGCTTCACCGGACCAAGTGATTAATTATAAGATAGGCTCATGAATTCAAACAATCAGAGGGTTTAAACTCGAGACCAGTGACTTCACAGTAGGACGGTCACAGCACTAGGCTATCATTACAAATAGCTACGGTGCTAATGAATACCTACTGCAGCATTCTAAAGACATACACATCGTTCCTAAGATAACAACAGCCACGAAATACACGGAGTCACTGACAACGCGGGTGCTTATCATCAGTTTGAACTTTCTGAGGAAGTAAGGTAGGTACTAATGCGACTAAAAATCTGTAAATAAATTGTTATAGAAACCTGCTAAACACGCGGTGCTGCGGTTGCCAACAGTGCCAACTCAAAACATTTTTGGCCATTTAAATGATATTTCTTCTTCTTCTTCAGTCTTTTTCGATCATTGTGGCGTAGGCCTCCTTAAACTTTCTCCATTCCTCTCTGTGTAGCGCTCTTTGTGCCCAGTTCTAGCCAGCGACTTTCTTCACGTCATCTTACCTGCGCATTTGTGGTCGTCGTTTCATTCCAGGATACGTCTGCACCAGGACATTTTAATTCGAGCCTCGTGTCCAGCCCATTTCCATTGCGAGGTGCGCTTCCCGTTTCGTAACGTCTGCGACTTTGCTTTGCTTTTGAAGCCCTTTATTTGTTTACCAAATGCAACAGATACGATTATCCCAACTTCAGATCCAGCATGGCACCCCTAGCAATAATGGGCGCTCGTTTGTTGTTTTAATTTAGCTCTAAATACACGCATGTGTTACTGTCATTCATAAATAGATATTAATTAGGTGGGGACCTCTTCTTTTCGTTAGGATTTTGCTTAATTAACTATTAGTGGTGCTTTAGTTTACAGAAACGTTTTATTTTTGCTAGATTACTTGGAGTCCATTAGGTAATTTTAAACGAAAAGGTAAAGTAAGGTTATCAAAACGGCAGGAGAAAACGCCCGGGTGTCACCATTGTGATGATCGCCCGGAGTACACGGTGGAGCACACTGTGGTGGTTTGCCCAGTTCGGGTAGAGTAACGCCGATCTCGTAAAAGCGATGGGCAGCGGCGACCTCTCGCGTCCGGCCCTGGTTCAGTCCATGGTCCTCCCGGAGCGAGAGGGAATGGTAAGCGGTCACATCCCGCTGCGAAGCAGTCATGCTAGCGAAGGAGGTGGCCGGGCGTTTGAGGGCGAAAACCTCAAACCAACCTAGCTGCCGCGGGAGATCGCGCGCTGCTCCCGGCGTCGGGCTACGCGAGTCCACCAAAGGCCACCATAGATGCGCGTCTGTGGACGGTGAGCAATGGGGCGCTCACCGTTCGTCCGTCCAGTGATGACATGCCGTGTCAACGGCGCGCGAAAGTTGCACGCGCCTCAAAGACATGTGAGAAAAGCAGAGGGGCCTGCTAGTTCTACCGCCTGTCGGGTTACGGGTTGTTCGAAAGAAATCGGCCCCGGAACATAAAAGACAAAAGAAGGAACATGGGTGAGTTTTAGTCAGTTAAAGTCTAACACACAACACTACACGCTTAGCCCAGAACGGGGAAATTTATTTGTAGATTCTTTTTCCGCAAAAAAAGTAGTTAGGTACATTCTTTAGAAGTTTTTTTTTTCATTTTAAGTAGTTTTCGCTCACTGGTCGCAGGATGATTCAACCTACTTATATCCAGTTTGACATATGTAATCAATGATGACATGACTAGGTACGAGCGCCACTGGCTAGTAGCCAAACGTCAATTAGGTTGGTGGGTAAGCCGCTTTGCGTCTTCATTCAACATGTCAAGCGAAACAACAACGTCCTTCTAGTTTTAGAGTAGGTACATAAAACGAACCATACTTATCGCTTTGTAGTGTAAGAAATAGCTGATGTTGAATTAAAAGTTGAATAGAATTTATTCTTTTTACGAAAAAAAAACCGGTCAAGTGCGAGACGGAGTCGTGCAACAAGGGTTCTGTACAAATATGGCCGTATCTTTTGCCTGCCTAGACTTAAAAGGAATTACTATATACAACCTATAAATAGACACAAACTAATAATAAAAATATATACAAGTAAAAAAATAGAAAATTACAGGGCGTCAAAAAATTCGTCCGTATCGCAGTCAACAGGTAAAGTGCCCAGAAGGCTGGCAGCATTACCTCGTTGGATGGCAATGCTTATTTTTTGTGCAAAAACAGGCCAGCCCTCTGGTCACGAGAAGAGTCGACCAACCGCTTGGCGATTTCTCGAAATACTACATGGGCACTCGGACCCCATGGCCCTAGTGTTTCCACCCCAAACGGCTCATAAACATAACTACCAATCAAATTGTGATATTTGCGCCGTTTGAGGTTTTCAGCACCTGCAGCAGCATCTCCAGCGCAACCTGCCGTGCTAGGAAGATGGGATGGTGCAAGAGTGTCGACACAAGTTGCATCCCACACCAAAGATCTACCCAACTTCCATGGCATTATGGTCATACCATCTCTTTCCATCGACGCGTACCAAGCCAGTTGGTTCTAGAACAGCTGGCACCCCGGCTGTGGCAAGAGCACGACGGATGAGATCATTAATGCAAGCGTGCCGCGCAATACGACCTGCACTCTTACTGCAGGAAAGGCCATGGTGTCCGAGGCAGTCGACTGCTTCCCCACATTGACAACGATGCGGAGCCCCACAGGGAGCACCCAATCGCAAACATGTAGCGAGCCGGAAGGTCGTGTCACCCAACAAAGTTTTTTTTTTTTGTCAAGTCATGAATGTTTATTTATTCAATGCACAATGTACAAAAAAGTTACACGCTAGGCTTATAACTAATGAGTACATGACCCTGTTAGGGCGCAGCAAAATGACTTAAAACTAATAAAATTATATTGCAGAATATATCACGTAAAGTACTAATGTTAGGTGAAGGTAACGCCTGTAGCCAGAGGCCCAATTCCCACTCACCCACAGCCAGCAAGCGGGCACGCTCAGCAGAATTGGTGGACGTATTAATAAGGTTATTCCGTACCAACCTGCAGAGCGGCTCATCCCACTGTCTCTGGGAAAACGGGTTCACGGGCCGATCCGAGTCCGGGAAAGCCATTTTCCAGGCATCCTCTGCGTCGGTCAAGCACGGCACTTCCGAGTTAACCAGGGAGAGAGCTAAAATTTTCCTGGTCACCTTTTCAGTGCTGTGGACGGAAGACAGGAAGCTTACACTGGAAATTTTGCGGACGCCGAGGCCACCAAAAAAAATTGCCAGGGTGGCTTGAAGCCACGCTCGGTCATCCAAGGCTATATTAAAAATGGAAGATACAGTATCTATTGCGAATAATTTGATCAATTTTGTCCAAAAGTTCTGATTGCTTCCAAAGAGGAGAACAACGCAGAAGATACATAAAATTTGGACCAAAACAGCAATATCTTAGGAGGGTGAACACCGAATGCAAATTAATTTTTGTGAGTCTGTCCGAAATATAAAAAAAATGATTGATTGTCTTCGATGAAAGATGAAAAACTTTCTTCTAAAATAGAAGAACCTAGGAGGTGAAGGGATCTTTTTTCTAAAATTTTGATATTTGGGGCTATTGCATTAAATTTATCGATAGTCGATTGTCTGTCGGTAATGTCAAAAAGGTAAATTTCGCACTTTGAGGGATTAAGGTCATTCTTTGACTTTGAGTAGGTATATTATGGTTTTTATAAAAAATACTTTCGCGTCGATACGTCCACACGTTCCCAAAATAAAGGGTCTTCACAGACAGACGGACAACAAGACTTGTTGTCGGAAAAGTGGAACCCATATAAGATCACTTGAAGTGATTTATATGAGTTCCGCTTTTCCTAAGGTACGTATCCCTGAAACGTATTTGTTGATAACACGCCATCTTTTACTGAGTAGCCAAACTATCAGAAACAAAACTCTGCCATCTAGCGTAATTCAGTCAAACTTTTTAGCTTGCTCGTTCACTACATTTCGAATCATAATTTGACAGCAGCACAAAGATACAATTATTATACTACTAAATTGAAGAGTAAACGTTATTTTACGGAAATCCGATAAATTGATGAAATATACTCGCTCATGTAGCGACATTACATTTTATGACTATACTTTTATAAATAGTTGGTTAACATTTGAGTGTACCCATGATTGTCAAGATTGACGACGGGCCGCGACGTCATCACGTCAAATTCACTGTTGAAACTGGTTTACAGAGCGGGAATGGTATGAAGACATACGTTTGCGAAGTGAAGTGGTCAATCAGGTGATAGTAATATATTTACGAATATCAACACAATGCCGCCAAGTAGCTTACGGGTAGTGTACGCGTTCGCCAGAGAAATGCATCCGAAAACGACAGATGTTTTCATTGAATACGGCACGGCCGGATTCCGCACAAAGTGAGTAGAAAATTTACGAATATTTTTTAAATTTCCTTTTGTGTATTTACCAATTAAGGTCACCGAATGACAAAATAAACACATTTTGCTGCACCTTTCTCTCATGGTCTTTGAGTTTTTCACGTAAGCAAATAGTTGCGTACTTTTTAGAAGCAATAGTAAGTAAATGTGAGTCATCTGCAATATCGTTAGTAACGAATTCATAACGGGAAGTCGCTGACACGGCCGGCTGTGATTATGGTCAATGACTCGTAGTAATATAATAATATAGGCAAAACAATAGGGTTGGCTCTGATTCATAGCTCAATTTTTACTGAGTGCAATAATAATACTCAATGACTATGAGGAAAATGGTAATGCATAAGACTTCTATGTAATTATAGGCACTACAAAAACAAGCTTTGATGTATATAAATATTATTTTCACATATTTTTAAAATGGTGTGTCTCTCAGTGGGGGGTCTAAAACATACTGTAGCATGATTCTCTCTCCCTGGTGGCAAAATGTCTGTTTCATGGTTTAATTATATCATAAACATACTTATCTTCTATTATGAGGTCGCAGGTCATTTCTACAATCATTAATTTTGTTTTCCAACTTATTTGACCCTTTCCGGTATGTGAGATTTAAATCTTATTTATAATATGTAACTGGCTTTAAAAAGAACATGTAAAAATAAATTATTATAATTAGTTTGAAAATGGAACATTATTTTTAATACCTACTGAAAACAAGTTTGCACTGACAACGTTCCCATTAAACATAACAACTCGCCTTTATTATTCCAAGAGTGAACCTATTGTGCCAATTGGGTGCAAGACATAAATGTTTCTCCATATGATATTCTCTGGCATAGTTTTGTAACTTTCGCAAAAGTATTGCAACTATTTGAAAGGTATTATTTGAAAGTTTCAAGGCCAGTGATAACTGTAACAGTTGTGTTAAATAATTGCAATATTGTACATAGTTTATTGCTGTAGTTTCAGTAATTAATGAATTAATTTCATTTACCATTCTTACTTTTAAGGAAGGAAGAATTGTAATTGATTTTGAACCACAAAATTTCATTAACTCAAAAAAAAAAAATTCATAGAAATTAAAATAGGTATTTTTTGTGTCTGTATTACACTTGTTTCTTTAAAACTACGTGAATTACCACATCATGGTTACTGCTATGGGTGACACTATTAATTATAGAGGTCACAGGTCCATGCCCTGCATTCCTGCTAGCTAAACTATTTAAGTGAGCCCATTCCCACCACATTTAATATTAACTAGAGGGGACCATTATTGTTTCTAAGTGAAGCAATATTCTATAGGTTGTAGGTTTGAATTGAACCCAGGCAGGGTGCATGTCCCCCGTTATTTCAAAGTATTTGTAGATTTCTACAAATGCTTTGGTTGGGTACATACCCTGGTATTGCCCATCATCATCGGTTCGGCCTGCTAAATAAGACCACTCACTCTTACAGAAAAATTAAGCTTTTTAATGCAGCAAAAATTGGTATATTCTCCATCAAATTCCACCAATATGTAACGTCCATGAGAATCTATTGTTAACATCAAAATAATAAGTCTCTCACGGGATGATCATAGTAGTTAACCCTTGCTTGCCTAAGTGGGTCTGTTTATGGGTGACCACCCATTACGTACCGAGTTTACTCTGTACAATTGAAAGCATGTTAAACCGTTGATCCTGACTGTCTTTTGTAGATCTTTGATAGTTATTCAAAGTGGTCAGTAAACCTAAAGTCTGACAGCCACTCTTACGAAAAGGTATCATATTACCCGGTACTAACTGGGTTGAGGAGTTCAGATAGGCAGTCGCTAGAAATAAAATACAGGTTTTTAGCTGCATCCATTCAGACTTAATACTGACTAAAAGCAACTAGTTTCAAATTACTCTTAAGACAGGAAATGCTTTAGCTAAATTCATTGAAAACCTAAATCTATTCTCGCACAATTTGCATACATGTGTGCAAAATAGATATGTATTTATATCCAGGTTAACATACACCAGATTGCACAAACAAATTCAGCAATGCAAATGTCTAAAATAATAAAAATCCCACTTTGATCCCGTACCTTTTCCAATATATATCTTTTGGCTGCTTTCCAACCACTTATAAGATGTATTGACTTTATTATTTGTTATCATAACATTCCCAGTTTATTATAAATGTTATGTTTTGATAGAATAATATTTGTTTTGGTAAGTAACATTGTGAATTATTTTTGAGTTTGATGTAGATCCAGAAAATATTTAGTTAATGTTTGTAATTCCAACACGTTATTGTATGTTCTTGTTGTGTGTTAAGTATTATACGGTCTTTAAATTAACTCAAATTTTAATATACATTTTATAAATATATATATTTTTTGAATAACCAATGAAATAATTTATTTAAAATTGACTTTTCTTCTGTAGTTCTCATAGTCTTTAAAATTTTAATAAAATTATTAAATATATAGTATAAGAACCCATAGATTTTCTAAGAAAACTAAAGCTTGATTTCTTTTGCAATAAAATATTATTTTCAATTCCACTCAAAACAAGCTTAGCATTCTGTAGCTACAAGCTAATGAGCAATTACTTAACAAGCGGAACTATATGGAATTCTAATTAATACAATTTTAATTAAAGAAAAAATGTTTATAAGCAAATGCCAAGCTATGAACGTGATATCGCAATATTAAAAATAGTGAGCTCTTTAGTTTATTATGCGTTAATTGCTGAACGGATTTAGATGAAATTTTGTGTCTCAATAAACCATATCATGGGTCAGAATAATGCTTTTTATCTCGGTAGAACATTCCCGAAGGAATTTTTGACCGACGCATCGGGTAAAAGCAATTGCTTAACATATTCTGTATAGCCATTTAACGTTTAATGCTTATCAGCCTTCATAAACAGTTATATCGCATGGATAACGGTAATGGTTAGATACTACAGTATGTAGGTGATCGTATTTGTTAGGCTGATTGATATGCAGATGTTATCTTACTAATTTAAGAGTGTTTACGTACGGGGAGTACGCTTGAATGAACATACTAGGTTTAGGGTGCGTTTTCACTGAGGCGTAAACGGGCGATATGAGAGACGCGATGTGGATTTGAACCAATGTTATTGGTGACTGCTTCGTTGGTCTTGTGGTCGCAACAACAACTGCTGACCGTAAGGGTAGACACTATTCCTAGATGGGGAAAAGGTAAAAACCTTTACCTTTACCACAAGGAATTTCTCTGTAGCAGCCACTGAGTCAAGAATTGTAGGTACTCGGTTGATGGCAATAGGGTCGCCCCTATTACATGGGACTTAACATAACTGGCGAAATCTGGGTGTTCTATTAGGTACACCTCTGTCTTACTCTTCGGTGATTAGAGGCGTGGTGTCAATAGGTCAACTCCCGCTTTTTTGGAAACCAAAAGCAGACCAGAAGCAACATGCAGGAATCAGCCTATGTCCTTGTACATTCGTATCTTCTGTGTTTGGTCGATTTTGCACGTTAGCTCTTCGTTCGTGAGATACCGGGGCCCCGGAACAAAATGTCAAAAGAAGGAACATGGGTTGATCTTAGTCAGTAAAAGTCTGACACTCCCCCTCACTCCACCGAGAGTGCGGGAAGTTATTTGATGATTTCCCGTCAGCAAAAAAGAAAAAGCTCTATGTTCGTGTCTTTCACAGCGGACACATAGGTACTTTAATGTTTATTACGCAAGCAGTTTTTTTATGGTAATAGTAGTAGAGCAATCGACGACGTGGGTGTGCTATCGCCCCGCCCCACCTCTGCCTAACCCTTCGCGGAATTACGTACGTGTATTTATTTTATGTTAATAACTCTAAAACACACATGCTGAACTGCATAACCTTAGTCAAGTTGTTTGAAATAATCATTCAATGGGATTAAATGAACTTTATTTCGGATGGTAAATCAACAAATAACTTCTCCCATTCTTGGCGGAGCGGAATGGAGTGTTAGACTTGTACTAACTAAATATATGTTCCGTCTTTTGCCCTTTGTGTTCTGGGGCCGCGGTATCTCCTTCGAACCAACCAGTAGGCCCGGCTACCCATGCGAATGAGGTTAAAACATTTACCTGGGATTATTAAAGGTGGGTTTGCACTTAGCAAATGACAAGTGTCAATTAGCTTGGAGTCAATTTCCACCTTTTATGCAAAAGGAATGCAATTTCAATTACTCGTATTTGAACGACCATAAAACATACTCTCCAGGTGAGTAGACGCGCCCTTCCTATCAAACCGATAATTGGAAGTATTGATCGCTTCTATAACGGTGCAGCCCGTGCAACGAAAAAACAGATATGAATAAGGGTTATGGGTGGAATACGTGCCAAACCATCCGGCTGTAATCCTCGAAAGGATAGGCAGGGATTCGTCAGTAATAGAGATTGTAGCCTACGCTATCCTCTCATGCTTAAGTACTAACGCTGTAATAACAACAGTGTAAAACCATGGAGTTTATTTCCGGTTCTTCTCCATAGGAAACGACCAACCCGAACCGTGGACCTTTTCTCGACGTTTTATTAGTGCCTATGTAGGCCTATGTAAAATAAAAATATTTTGATTCAATCAATCAAAATGTTTACCGGGCGCCCGATTTTAAAAATTGATGGAAGTGCAATCGGTCTTCTTGTCGAATGGCGAACTTTAGATCGTAAAATCTATTGAACAACCCACGATGGGCATTCATGGTTGACTAAGTCCATGTAGGATCTTTTTAGCAGACTATTTTTTCCTTGATATGCGACCTGTTTACAATTCTCCCCAAAGTCTACCAGTTTCAAAGCTAGTAATAGATGGATGCTGTCCATCTTCATGACATGCCATCTTTTAACCACGACTTGCGACACACGGGAAGCGATGCGCTATTCTTAGCCACGATCTCACGGCACCGGCGTAATCCACATACCAATGTCTGCTATTTGTTCGTACCTGCTTAGTAATTATTTATTTGTGTGGATAGTGTGACTAAGGTAGTTTATAACTAACTTGTTAATAGACAAGTACCTGAGTCATGTATACCACGCACTAAGTATCACAAGCTTTGATTGTCTCATCGATAGCTACTCATTTATTTAACTTTTTTGTAAATGTGTCACTTGGGCGTAGAGAATTCCAGCTAGACTATTATCATTATCTGCCTAGATAGCCTTTTCTCAACTATGTTGGGGTCGGCGTCCAATCTAACCAGAATTTTACATGGCGCGACTGAATAGCGGACCTTCTTAACCCATTTCAGGGTCAATAAGGCGTACTATTCAATATTGGCTGGAAATCTTCAGCTGGACCTCGAGGAGGATATGCAGGTTCTAAGATTTCTTGCTTCTCTAAACGTCATTGTCACATTTATGTGACAAGTAAGCGCTTGCCCTGGACGCCAACATTGCCAACGACACAAATATGTGATAAAAATGTATGTAAAATGAGTTTCTCGGCGTGGAGGGCACGCGCGTGCTTTTATGCTCTGGTTTTCAAAAGGTTATTGCTCAGGCCGTAGATCTTTTTGGCAAATTCTGCGTCCACTCGGTAACATGACTGAAAAATAGACCTGTTTATCCTAACTGCTCTTTTCGTCTTGTTGGCCTTGAAAAAACGGGACTTAAATTCAATTTCTTTTAAGAAATGGCAATTTATATGGAACTCATGCTTAATGATGGGAAATCCCATCCCTTCCCGGGGACACTCAGTCAGATCTCGGCCTAGCCGTTGAAGCAATACAGGTGTTGTTATCTTAATAAATAATAGCTTAGATTTTCCTCCAAAAAGCATGAAGCATGAACAATAAAGAGATTACATTAATTGTTACGACGAAGATAACGAGGTGACACAAAAAATCAATACAAACGCAGCGAAACGCGATGTTTTTATCAATATTGTGATAGTCGATAACGTAGGCATTCAGACAAAGACAATGAATTGGTGTCAAACGTTTTATGGAACTGCTTGGCGAAGTATAATTCTTGGCGACCAAGGTTTTCTGGTGAAGCCGTTGTGGCAAACATATAGACCTTTTGTTACTTTTAGGTTTTCGTACCTAAAGGAAAAAACGGATCCCTTATGGGATCACTATGTTGTCCGTCCGTCTCCCAAGTAGCACATGACAGCCGCACAGTGACTTGATTATAGAATTTGTGACTGCTCAAGGCTGTTTTAGTTTCCTACAAAACAGCTGTGTAGTTAGCTACGCAACCCTTGTAGTTCTAAGTTGGGCCCCAAATTAACAAGCTTTGAGCATTACAGTGGTTGGTCAACGGCGGTATAATCATTAAAAACGAAAGGGTCTTGACAGACAGGCAGACAGGTGTCTGCCTGTCTGTCAAGACCTTTTATCTCGGGAACGCGTGGAGGTATCGAGTTGAAATAAAAACTAAATGACTTATGAAAAAAAGATGCGCCACGAGTTTTTCGAATCATGATTGAATTATGCTATTGCAAGCAGAGCACAGCCCGAATTGATTTTCACATTCTAAATTAACGCGAGCGAAGCCGAAGGTAAAAGCTAATGCATTACAAGTACATTGTAGGTCAGGTACTAGATAGAGGATTTGGAATTAATAGAACTTTTGAGTGATATAGCAGAACGAACGAGTTTTTTCGCATATAACGAGTTTTATGCGCAAAAAATCTCTTCTGAGACATCCATAATCTATTCCTGAAACACTACTACTAATGAATGGTCAAGTTTCAAGGTAGTATAGACGCCTAAGTACCGCTTTCTTGGAAAAAAGGAAGCTACTGCGTAACATAATGGCTTATGTCATAGAGTAGAGGATTGTCTTTTATTTTAACTTAACATTATACCTGTAATTCCCGAAGAGTTGGACAGAGGGGTAGTTTCTGGGGGTAATGTGGTTATACTAGTTCCGTACCCATATTTTGCCAGTTGACGGGCCTGTTGGTCTAGTGGTTAGTGGCCCTGACTGCTGAGCCGGAGGTCGTGGGTTCGATTCCCACCCAGGACAAACTTTGTGTGATGAGCATGATTGTTTGTTCTGTGTCTGGGTGTGATTTATCTATAATATGTATGTATTTATAAATTATATAAGTATGTATATCAGTTGTCTGGTTACCATAACACAAGCTCTGCTTAGCTTGAGATCAGATAGCCGTGTGTGAGTTGTCCCAAGATATTTATTTATTTATTTAGTTATATTCAAGTCCCATTTAATAACGACACGGTTGGCGCAGTGGCTGAGCGATTGACTGCCGCGCTACGTATCGCGGGTTCGATTCTCGCACGGAACAAATATTTTGTATGGCCTACAAATAGTTGTTTCGGGCCTGGCTGTTTGTCTATTTGAGTTAAAAATCTTTGTAAACGCACCCACTATGCAAGAGTATGTCCTAGAGTGGGGCAAGGTTTTTATAAAAAAAAAATAGGGTGTGCCTACTTGTATCAACCGGGCACAAATCCAGACTCCGTGATTGCTACCGTTCCTGACGGAGAAACCCTATGACACTTTGTTCGACCTGAGAATCGAACTCAGGACCTTATATTCAACAGTCGCGACCGCTAAGACAACGAGGCATAATTGAGTCAGTCAGTATTTTATTTTCATTTGTTTGTTTTAGAGCCAATTTATTGGAACATGTGGTCTACCGCATGGGTCTGCTGGCTGTCATCCGATCCAGGGTCTTGAATGGTAAGTGTAGAAGATTTTAGTCCTTCAGTAGTAACTACATGTGATCAAACTATACATATCCAGTAAAGCATAGCCTCGCCTTTATTTGCGGATGAGAAATCATCAAATAACTTCCACCGATCTGGGCGGCGCGGGGTGTCAGACTTGTACTGACTAAAACCCACCCATGTTCCTTCTATTGCCCTTTACGTTCCGGGGCCACGGTATCTCTTTCGAACAACCCGCAACCCCGGCAGGCGGTGGCCCTGGCAGGCCCCTCTGCTAACATTGCCTTGCGATGAGGTTTTCCTTGCAATGGGAGATCTGCGTAATAGATTTGTTAAACTTAATGTGGCATCGACCATAAACTAGTTTCCTTGCGCCGGTGAATTGCAGCAGATTATTCAAAATAAGATTAGATCGACAATTATAAACGAGCTTCCGGTGATTGCCGATGTTATATCTTCGTTTATATAATTAACTAGCTGTGCCACGTTGTCGTAGCGTGATGAGGAATTAGCCTAAAACCTTATTCAGAAAAAGGGCTATCAAATGCAGAAATTAATTAGAATCCAAACAAGAGCTTGTTTGGATTCTAATTCATTATATATTATTATAATTTCTGAGCAGACATTATATTTAAAATGTTTTTGTAGAAATATATAAAAATATGTACAAAAGAGAATAAACGGAAAATGTCCCTCTGCTGGGCCTTTGCCTTCTTCTCAAACAGAAGGCACGAGCATTGGTCACCAACTCACCACGTTAGCTTAGACGTGTTGTAGATTTCAGACTTCAATCATTAGGTATAAGTCAAGGCTTCCTCACGATCTTTTCCTTTACCGATATTTATGAGGTCTATAAGCTTATTCATGAGAGACGATGCTTTCACCTCTGTGTCCTCACGACTGTTATTTATTTATTTTTATTAAAACTTTATGCACAAGTAAAAACTGTACAAAGGCGGACTTAGTGCCCTAGGAATGTTCTACCAGTATACCTTAGAGAGATAAAAAGGTACAATTACCTACATAAAAAACGGTATTAGAAAATAATTATTAAAAAAATAACATGACTGTTTTCCCTGTCCAGGACTTGTACACATTTTAGCTAGGTAGTTACTCTAAATTATTATAGATAAATATTTGCCAGTTTTATAAATAAAAAATTAAAATAGGTATATAAGAAAAAATACTTATTATATACACACATAAAACAAAATTATATAAAGTTAAGAGACCGTAACAAGACAACAACTGTTACGATTACTATTACGACGGCCAAAACGATATTACAATACTAATTAAAAATCCCCTTGCGTATTGCGGGCGTGAAGTCTCATAAGCAACGTAATTGTAATATAATTTTAATCATAGGAACAGTTCACTGTTATAAGCTCAACATAAAGGGTTCCACGTACTTCACCATACTGAATAATGCACCAGTTCACCTTGGTTTATAAACTGTACGAACGCTGCCGTTATAAATATTTAACTTTAAAATACCACTGTTCGCGAACTCGTTCATGTTATGAAGGCAACTAACTAACGTTAAGGTTAAGTTAACTATACTTTACTTCTGAAGGACTTAGCTTCCCTTCACTCATCCCATTTACCTGATCGATTACGATATTGAGACTCGTTCTAGAAAAGCAATGCAGATGTGAACTGTGAAAGTGACATCTGCATTGCTTTTTTAGGCGCTAGCATAGCTGGTTCCAAGCAACGACAAGCATCTATAAGCATTGGTTGAAAATCTGGTAATGTCATTGGTCAGATTTGGAGCTAGCTATGTTCGCGCGATGGCGCTACAATGACCTTCAAACGATCATCCTCATTCGGCACACCATATACATTATATACATTACATCAATCATCCTGTTTTCCCAGAAGGGTAAGGCAGTATTTAATAGGAGTATTTAATGGTTCGATGGCACGGTTGGCGCAGTGGATGAGCGATCGACTGGTGCGCTGTGTGTCGCGGGTTCGATCCCCGCAGGGAACAAATATTTGTATGGCCTACAGATAGTTGTTCTGGGTCTGGCTGTTTGTGCATGTGATTTTAAACGCACCTATGATACAGGAGAAATTCCTAGTTTGGGGCAACGTTTTTTTGTTTTTTAAGAAGAAACATGAAAAATAATATAAATAGAAAAAAAGACTTCGAATTAATTCAAGATAAGGGCAGGAGAATGATAATAAAAATAATCAACAAATACTAACTCAAATTCAGCTTAGCTTTAGCTAGGCTTTAGGTAAAGATGGGGTAAACCCCATCTTTACCTCATTTACCAATCCTTAAGTCAAGCACACTTCTTAGCAAGTCCCTATCTGATTCCACTGCAGAGCGAAAACGAGGCCCTTCACTCTTCCCATTTTCATCTGCTCACTGTGATTTTGGGCTAATCCTTTAAAAAGGGTACCAGCGCTTCTTGTCATCTTTTCCTAAGCCTCTACGTAAATTTCTGTCAAATTTCATCACATGCAGCTTGCTCATTTCTTTTAGCCAAAATAATCGATAAGTTTTGTGACCAAGACTCCACTATACGTGTTGTGAAACAAAATAATGAGCTCATTTCGCGTTAAGTGCCTAATCATAGGTTATCATAACGCGTATCGGTCATTCATTACATCGTAAAATATCTGTCGCGATCTTCAAACAGTTCAAACGGCATTTCTCTCGACAAATTAGTGCGTAGAACAATTTGTCTGGCTTTAGTCTCTACGCTAATTAGGAGTCAACAATCGTAGGTATACATTAGTAATGCAAGCAGTTGCGAGTACACTCAATACTGATCTACATACACACCTTGAAACGCATTAGTAACTGTCGCACCTCATTGTTATAACTGCATAATGGGGCGCGAATTTTGTACCCCACATTCTTTGTAAGGTTGAAAGAGCTAAGGCATTTTCAGATTACCATACAGCTAGCATAGTACGTCATTATCATCATTCTTCTCCTACCCTTATCCCATTTTCTCTGGGGTCGGCGCAGAATTCCTTCAATATTTCTCTACTAGCTTTTTCCCGCGGCATCGATCGCGTTAAATTCGGGGTAACACGGGGTTCCCTTTTCCTGATTTGCAGGTATTTTTCGTTGGTAACAAAGAGTGTGGACCGATTTTTAGCTTCCTACCTTGAAAACTGCGAAAAGTCCCATATAAAACTTCTCCCCCTTAGCTCAGTTTAAAAAAAATGCCAATGTCCGTCTCCAGGGTCCTACTATCCATGTACCAAAATCCATCAAAATCGATTTTGCTATTTAAGCGTAAAGACATAACAAACAAACTCACTTTCGCTTTTATAATATTAGTAAGGATTACTCACCACCTTTGTCTTTTGTCTTTAGCTAACAAAGTACCTGTCTGTCTGGATTTAAAAATAAACCTTTCGAAAGAGCGTTGTTCATATCGTATTATGAATGCCTCTTATAACAGACAGACCTTTGACATTATTACAAGGTCGTGACGAGAAACAAGTAATGGTAATAACTTAATTCTGTATCATGCATTCCGATCAGGCCATAAATAAGTCTCCAAAATCCGAGTGTCAAGTCTGGATTTGCCTTAGTGCCTAAGGCACGTTGGGTAATAGAATTTCCAAAAGCCCTCGTTCTCACGGGAACACAGGGTTTAACGAGCCTTATTTCGCGCATTGGATTTTCAACACAATGCTTAGCGCCGAGTGTCGAAAATTGAGCATTGCGGGTTCTGGAACCGCTGTGATAGATTCTCAATGCCCTGAACCGATACAGTTATTGATACTGATGTGCCTTATTGACAACTTGCACGGTATAAATTTTCCAAGCCGAACGAAGACTGATGAGAAGATCCTTCTCGTCCTTCGGGTTCTGCCAGAGTTCCGGGTTGTTTGAAAGAAATACCGCGGCCCCGGAACATAAAGGGCAAAAGAAGGAACATGGGTGTGTTTTAGTCAGTACAAGTCTGACACTCTCCCCCGCTCCGCCCAGAGAGGGGGAAGTTATTTGACGATATCCTATCTACAAAAAAATAAATCCTTCGCGATCTTAAACAGCGGAATAACTCTTGTCAGTCTGCACTTAAACAATCAAGCACCTCCCTGCTCCCTTTTATATACGAACGTCTTAATCGTTTTAAATAGCACACTCTGTGGACAAAATACTCTCAGAAATTGACGTTCCAATCCAGTCACGCGCAAATCCGCATATCGCCGGCCATCAGTAAACTAGAGCACATTTTAACATCACAAGAAATAGGCTAACTTTTGGGAGATACACAGGATTCCAGAACATTATGACAGCTTCATTTATTCCCGGTTCGCTTCGGTTATTGACACTTTATTCTCAGTGTCATAAAGTGCAAAATTGTACAAACGTCGACGGATTACGGGCACCTGGGACATTTCGTTTGACAGCGCATTTGCGATACTTGCGCTGGCTGGTACCGTATGGTCATGGTGCCTGCAAGTTAAATTTGCACTATTCATCGCTAAAAATACAGTTTATAATTCAGCGTCAGCTGTTCTCTCTTTTTCTCTCAGTCTTTTTTTCTACAATTGATATTAAAGAAAAGTAATTAAAAACTCTTCGAACTTCCCAATCACAATCGCGAGTTTAATTTGCATCGTGTAAAACAAAGTTTAAAATTCAATAGCTACTGCTCTCGCCTAAGCCTTTCATAATGTATTACAGGTCGCACAATCGGCATGATGATAACTGCCTCACACAATTTGGAGCCGGACAACGGAGTGAAGCTGGTGGACCCTGACGGTGAGATGTTGCAGGAAAACTGGGAGGCTATTGCTACCAAACTCGCTAACGTCAGGTAAGACTACGTTTAAATAATAACCTGAGTGACGTGCAGCGCTTTTAGGGCACCTTTAACTTCCCCATTGTTCCGGTCAATAGTGTTCAATTTCACAATGAAGTCAGACTAAGAACTCAACAGCTCTTGGTGCTACTGTTCCAGTTGACTAAACAAAAGGAAAGTTAATTGAGTATTAACTTTACATGCTGATAACGGCTAATTCGAAGACACCACTAGAACAAGACCTTCAAATTTAAATAAGTGACAGATTAATTTCTTTTTTTTTGTAATATCGAAGCGATAGTAGAGCTGCCGGTTTACGGGTTGTTCGAAAAAGATACCGTGGCTTCGGAACACAAAGGACAAAAGAAGGAACATGCATCGGTTTTAGAAAGTAAAAGTCTGACACTCACCCCTCCGCTCAAAACGGAGAAGCTATTTGATGATTTTCCATCAGCAGCTTGGGAAGTAGACCATCCGTCAGCGTGACTGTGTTCCGATTTTAAAAATTGCTAGTTCAAGGTAAAAATATTGGTGGCATGGAGAGAGCGACTGTCGCAACCCCGTGCAGGGCACGCCACAATAGCGGCGGTAAGTCCCCTCTTTGAGGAGTGGCTGGAGAGGCGTCATGGCGTCCTCACCTACCGCCTGACACAGGTCCTCACCGGACACGGAAGTTTCGGGAGGTTCCTGCACATCATCGGGCGGGAGGAAGCGCCCGGGTGTCACCATTGTGACGATCGCCCGGAGGACACGGTGGAGCACACAGTGGCGGTCTGCCCAGCTTGGGCGGAGCACCGCCGTGCCCTCGTGGAGGCGATCGGCGGCGGAGATCTCTCGCGTCCGGCCCTGGTTCAGGCCATGGTCCGGAGCGAGAGGGAATGGGAAGCGGTCACCACCTTCTGCGAAGCAGTAATGCTAGCAAAGGAGGTGGCCGGGCGTTTGAGGGAGAGAACATCTGCCCAACCCAGCCGCCGCGGGAGACGCCCAGGGCGCCGGGCGCCGCGAGACGACTTCCGGCCACCGTAGATGCGGGCCTGTCCTGTCCGTCCGTCGATTGACGACAGGCCGTGTCGACGGCGCGTTCGTGTTTCACGCGCGCCTCAAAGAGAGTCAGCAAAGCAGAGGGGCTTGCCAGAGCCTCCGCCTGCCGGGGTTGCGGGTTGTTCGAAAGAGATACCGCGGCCCCGGAACGTAAAGGGCAATAGAAGGAACATGGGTGGGTTTTAGTCAGTACAAGTCTGACATGCCCCCCCGCTCCACCCAGAGCGGGGGAAGTCATAGGATGATTTCCCACCCGAAAAAAAAAAAAAAAAAAAGGTAAAAATATTTACAAAAAAGCCTTGGTTTTGCCGCGGTTTGTGATTCACAAATAAGTCCACGTTTTTCTGGAGATCCATCATCAGAGCCAAAGTTTTTATTCGCATACTAAGTGTACAATTATGATGTTGTTTCTTATATAAAGTCTCTTCAGTATCTTCTAGTAACGCGGATAAAGTGACCTTCTTTACTGCGTTTGTTCAATGTGCCCCAATTTAGATCCAACAAAAGTCGGTGATAAATCTAAAATCGTTATAGCTAGAATCCAATGAATTGAACGTGTTCCATAACCGTTCTTATGAAGAGAAATCCAGCCAGTTGCCTTAGAAATTCCGGTCGAATTGTATACAATTGTTTCCGTCCACTCAATTACTAGATAAGCAAGCAGTGGTAGTCTAGTAGTGTGTCCGTCCTGCCAAGTCAAAGGTCTCGAGTTCGAACCCAAGAACGCACCTCTGATTTTTCAGATTCATTTGCTTCTTTGAAGAAAAGCTAAGCGATATTTCTCGACGACATGTCAGACACATGGGTGCCATTAAATCTCTGAAACTAGGTGAAATACTAACGATACGATACAAATACAAAAAAATACAAAAATCTCTATTTTTCCTCCACAAACAACACTTATAGGCTAAAACTTAAAAGATAACAATATTTGCAGTAAGCAACTAATGTTCATTTGTGGGAGACTGGTGCCTAAACTAAGCTGTGGCCTGTATTTTAGGACACCAGGGACTCCCCCGGATAGATAGCGTCAAACCATTATTATTAGCTGCTGTATAGCGAAATATAAATATAAATAAATAAATATCTTGGGACAACTCGCACACGGCTATCTGATCCCAAGCTAAGCAGAGCTTGTGTTATGGTAACCAGACAACTGATATACATACTTATATAATTTATAAATACATACATATTATAGATAAATTACACCCAGACACAGAACAAACAATCATGCTCATCACACAAAGTTTGTCCTGGGTGGGAATCGAACCCACGACCTCCGGCTCAGCAGTCAGAGCCACTAACCACTAGACCAACAGGCCCGTCAAAATTAAAATATATTATTATAATTTAATTCATTCATCCCATTTACCCACAATTTTTGTTAGAAGAAAAACAAATGATTAAAAAGTAAACTAAAAAATTAAATAAAGAAGAATTACTACATTTACTAGTGTTTATTGAATGGAACGAAGAATTGTTAAATAGGAACACTAGATACCTCAATAGATAATGAATTAAGAATGCATTCTAGGCACAATTGTAGGCAATTCAAACCCACATTCAACACCCACGGTGTTGAGTTTCTGTGCGATTCCTTATTTCGAATAAAGTAGTTAATTACCTGATATATGTTCTTCCTTGTGACCTAATTGGTATGATGTGTTTCTAAATCTGACTACCTTGTGGATCTAGCGGTCTGTCTAGCCTTTCTCTGTCTCACGACACACAATTACGTATTTGTATTTTGTATCGTTTAGTTTTAAGTCTTTATCTCATTTTGTGTGCACTTGTGGCATGGGCCAAATAAATGTTTTTTCTTTCTTTCTGTTCCGTGTGGGGATCGGACCCGCGACACACAGCCCAACGGTCGATCGCTCAGCCACAGCGCCAACCATGTCGTCAAATTAATAATAATAATATTATTATTATTAACAAGAACATCTGTCGAAGCTCTCCTTAGGTGGTTGGATCAAGGGCCTGATTCAGAAGGCAGTACTCCTCGATACGGCCCGCATTGTGAGGAGGTTCCTTTCTCTGGAGCCCTAACCACCGGTAGCTTGGACCCTGCTCCCGTTACCGGCGGAAACCTATTTTTATATTATTTTTTTTTAATTTTTTTTTTAAGAAATATTTAAAAATGTAATTTTAAGATACGAATTAAATAAAGGACATAATAATATCTTGGGACAACTCACACACGGCTATCTGATCCCAAGCTAAGCAGAGCTTGTGTTATGGTAACCAGACAACTGATATACATACTTATATAATTTATAAATACATACATATTATAGATAAACCACACCCAGACACAGAACAAACAATCATGCTCATCACACAAAGTTTGTCCTGGGTGGGAATCGAACCCACGACCTCCGGCTCAGCAGTCAGGGCCACTAACCACTAGACCAACAGGCCCGTAATTAAGCTTAATAATATTTTTATGTTATTTCAGTGACAATGATTTAGAATCTACAGTTCAGGAAATCATCGCGACAGAGAAAGCTGACATGGCGCTCAAAGCGAGTGTTTTCATCGGGATGGACACCAGGTAACTCTATTCTTTTTGACTCACAGTTAGAGATGCCACGAATAGTGAATTGGCCGAATACCGAATACCGAATATTCGGCAACACTGTTGGCCGAAGCGCCGAATATTCGGCCGCCGAATATTCGGCGCGGAGTACATGCTTGGTGGGGGCGCGTTAGCTGGAATAAGACAAGTCACAACCTGTTTTTCTTTTTGCGTTCGCGCGGCAGGTGACGACGGCACGCACGCCGGACGGGGTGCAAGCAAACATTGTGTTTGTTTCAATTGCGAGTAAATCGCTTTTTCGTTTACGATGAAAAGCGCAATCGTTTGCTACCAAAACATGCTGAAAAGCTCGTTTTTATCCATCACAACTTACCACTGATTAATTTGAACTACTAAAATGTTGTAATTTGGAAATAAATACATTATTTTGAGTAAAATAACGTGTCCTTTTTTACAAGTGTTGCTATTCGGTATTCGGCCGAATAGTACGTTCTATTCGGCCGAATACCGAATAGCAAAAAAGTGGCCGAATAGGCCGAATACCGAATAGTTGCCGAATATTCGTGGCATCTCTACTCAGTGTGTCTACATCTCTTTTATGTACCTACTCTCTTTTCGCAGGTATCTTTACATTATCTTTGTACTTATTTATTCTGTTTCTGTCTTGTTTTTAACTGACTTCAAAAAAAGGAGGAAGTACCTATCTACTCAATTCGACTGTTTTTTTCGGATTCCGGATCCAAAGGGTGAAACGGGACCCTTTTACTAAGGGCCTGACTCTTAAAAAACTCACTCTGACTCGTAAAAGGGTGCCGTTTTACCCTTTCGGATTTTGTCGGATAGTCCGTCTATCACCAAGCTGTTTCTCATGAACTCAGTAACTGTTTCTAGAAAGCTGTTGGTACTGCCCCGGATCCTAGCCACAGACGCTATTTTCTTCCGTACGACTGGATGGAAGCCATCAGTACGGTTCTGTGCAAACATCTCTGACGCACTACAGAACCGGGACAATCTCAAGAGCATTCTAAAAATATTGTTGTACTGGTCGCGCAGGACATCTGGCGGCCTTTTGGTGTAGTTGATCCACAGACCACCCGAATAAAAAAAACTTAAACATAACTTATCTTACTTTTCCAGATACACAAGTCCTCGTTTAGCAGCGGCCGCAGCCAATGGCGTGATAGCACTGAAGGGGACGCCCAAAGAGTTCGGTATCGTCACCACGCCGATGTTGCACTACTTCGTCAAATGTCGCAATGATAACACGTATGGAACTCCCACTGAAGAGGGTAAGTAGAATTCAACTTATTTATGGTAACTATGCACTATGTAAAAAACCTGTCCGATCTGTAGGTATCAATATTCGAATCAAATCAAAATATTTTTATTTCACATAGGCCTACATGGGGACTTAAAAACGTCGAGAAAAGGTGCACGGTTCTGGTTGGTCGTTTCCTATGGAGAAGAACCGGCAAGAAACGCCATGGTTACTCTTTTAAAATCCTTTGGTTTTACAACGTTGTTGCTACAGCGTTAGGAGTTAGCTTAGACCCAAGAATAAATCATTGCTTACTTTACAAAACGTAAAATGTTAACAAGCGTTTAAGAATCTATAAGGCCAACAATTCCACTCATTCACCAAGAATTGATAAAAGGAATCTATACAATAAATATTTAAAAAAAATGTATTGCAAAAAAACTATAATAATAATATGAAACAAGTGATACAGATGTTGCCATCAGTACTGTAACTATTGAGAACACAAAAAATACAGTCGAATTGAGAACCTCCTCCTTTTTTGAAGTCGGTTAAATTTTTTATAAATATGTGATTTGACAACTATTGTATTAGATTCCTCCCATTTATGTAACCATTTTTCGGGTTACGTACCTCAGAAGGAAAATACGGAACGAAAGTATCGAGTTTAAAACTGTGTTTAAAAAAACTCGAGTTTAAAAATGTAATTAAAACCATAATTATATTCACAACGGACTGAACCCTCACAGGGGTTAATTTTCACAGCATAAAGGAACCACAGAGTTGAGTATATGGTTTTAATGTCAGATACCTCGGCGCATTCCCGAGATAAAGGGTCTTGACAAACAGACAGACGGACAACAAAGTGATCCAATAAGGTTCCGTTTTACCCTTATTAACCCTAAAAATTGTCCACAATTTTTTTTTTATAACGTTGCCCAACACTAGGAATTTCTCCTGTATCGTGGGTGCGTTTACAAACATTTAAATTTCGGCCAGACCCGAAACAACTATCTGCAGGTCATACAAATAAGTAATTGTTCCGTGCGGGAATCGAACCCGCGAAACGCAGTGCAGCAGTCGATCGCTCAGCCACTGCGCCAACCGTGCCGTCAATTAGATAATGTAAATAAAAAATAATGGCCGCAGGTGTTTATTTAGCAACATAGCAATTGAGGTCAGTTGGCACATTGACTGATAGTCTGTACAGATAGCATAAAGCAGTTGTAGTAACATTCTTATTTCTCAATGAATCGAATTGAACTGGCGCCAATGTTCGCAATGCATTGGCATTTACTACTGAACTATGGCCTGTTAATAGACTGTTGATTAATGATACCTAGTTAATTATTGACATTCCTATCACTCGGCAAATATAAATTCTTTAGAATAAGCTTAGCTTCACGGAACCATCAACCATTACTATTTAAAACAGTATCTAAAGGTCGGTTTTAGAAAGTGCGAACCCCGCTATACTCCGGCCCGCGCCCCCTTTTTTTGGGGTGGGAAATCATCATTTAACTTCACCCGCTCTGGACGGAGCGGGGGAGAGTGTCTTGTACTGACTAAAACCCACCCAAGTTCCTTCCATTGCCCTTTATGTTCCGGGGCCGCGGTATCTCTTTCGAACAACCCGTAACCCCGGCAGGCGGAGGCCCTGGCAGGCCCCTCTGCTTTGCTGACATCTCTTTGAGGCGCGCGTGGAACACTAACGCGCCGTTGAAACGGCCTATCGTTAATAGAAGTACGGACGGTGAGCTACCCATTGCTCACCGTCCGCAGGTCCGCATCTACGGTGGCCGGTGGCCTGACGCTCGCGGTTCCGTTTATTCTTTGAGGGACCCGCCTAAAAACAGTCTCTAGGACGATTGGGAGAGTTACTTATCTATCCAAAAATTCCAGGCTACTACGAAAAAATCGTTGGCGCATTCAAGAACATGCGCAAGCGGTTACCTCTCCACGGAGACTACAACCCTCGCCTGTACGTGGACGGAGCCAACGGCGTGGGCGGCAAGAAGCTGAAGGCTGTCAAGAAGAACCTGGATGAGCTGGAACTGCATCTGTTTAACTTAGGAGGGGTGGGGGAGAAACTTAATTTGGGGGTAAGTTAGTGGCAAAAATTCAGAGTGAAGCTGGTTAAATGACCCGCACTGGTCGATTTTTTGACTATCCTTACTTTACTAATATTATAAAAGCGTTTGTTTGTTACCTCTTCACGCTTTAATGGCTAAACCGATTTTGATAAATTTTGGTACAGAATAGTTGGGAACCAGGAGACGGACATACGCTAATTTTTTTTTAAAAAAAGTGGGATGTGAGTGAGAAAGAGGGAAGAAAAGGGAAAACTTAGCGTTGCTATTACAAATCAATAAGGCGCAAGGGGAACTGTGTTACGCCGAATTTAACGCGAGCGAAGCCGCGGGCAAAAGTTATTATTGATATAAACCCACACGTTTTCACACAGAAAAAAAAACAGGGCAAAAGCTAGTTATATATACAACCGGCCAAGTGCGAATCCGACTCGCGGACTGAGGGTCAGGGCGGCACAAACTTGCGACACAAACGGCTATATCTTTTGACTGTGTAGACTTAGAGGGTTGAGATAGACTGTTTAAGCAGTAAAACAAACAGAGTAAGTTGAATGCGAGTCGTTTGTACTAACCTAAAAAAAAAATTGAGAACTGATATTTTCACAGCTCGCAAGGGACTACAGACTTAAAGTATTTTAACTCGATACTTTCACGCGTTCCCGAGATAAAGGGTCTTGACAGACAGACGGACAACAAAGTGATCCTATGACGGTTCCTTTTCTCCTTTTGAATTTCGAAACACTAAAAAGGTGCTTTCACTCATTCACATAAGTAGATAGAATAAAAAAAAAATAGTAAATGAACAAACTGCCTGTTTGTTCCTGTCATATGGAAAGAGAAATGTGTTATTTTTTTTGTTTGTTTATAATTAGGTAGGTACTTAGAAATTAAGATATTTGATGTAAAGTGTTTTATTTTTTAGATTTATTTTATTAGTTGATAGCTTCACTGTCGCATTAGGTTAAGGTCTGTAAGGATAGTTGTAAGGAGGATAAATTCAGCAAAGCAGAGGGGCCTGCCAGGGCCTCCGTCTGCGGGGGTTGCGGTTTGTTCGAAAGAGTTACCGCGGCCCCGGAACGTAAAGGGCAATAGAAGGAACATGGGTGGGTTTTAGTCAGTAAAAGTCTGACACTCCCCCCGGGGAAGTTATTTGTTGATTTCCCACCCCAAAAAAAGGAGGATAAATAAATAAATAAATGTTTCCAGTGCGGCGCAGACCACGTGAAGGTGACTCAGAGTCCTCCCAAAGGCATCACACACCCTCCCTACCAACGTGTAGCGTCCGTCGACGGTGATGGTGACAGGATCGTGTACTACTATCTTGATGACGAGTAAGTAATGGCTTTTAAAACTATACTAGCACTATCATATCACGACGAAATCATATTTGACGGCACGGTTGGCGCAGTGGCTGAGGGATCGACTGCTGCGCTGCGTGTCGCGGGTTCGATTCCCGCACGGAACAAATATTTTATGACCTGCAGATAGTTGTTTTGGGTCTGGCTGTTTGTGTATGTGAGTTTATATGTTTGTAAAAGCACCCACGATACTATATATTATAGCAATAAACATGTTTACATATAACTTTTTATTTATTGGTTTACCTACAATTGTTTTTGCCACATCATATTGTAATATGATGTGGCAAATACAGATAGCAAAATAAAATTAAAGTAAATGACAAGAAAAGGTACAGAAATATCACTTTTACAATGTTTACGACGGTGTGCTTAATATTATGAGATAATAAAGCTAAACATTTCATTTTCCGCCCATTCTCATTCATTCACCCCAATTCTGTACATTCCAGACAAAAGATGAACCTACTCGACGGCGACCGCATAGCAGTACTCATAGCGTCATACGTACAAGAGTTAATAGAAGCCACCAAAGCGACCGACATCAGTGTGGGCATCGTACAGACCGCGTACGCTAACGGGGCTTCCACTAAGTACATCACAGATACTCTGGTTAGTATCTTAAATATCCTTACTAATATTATAAAAGCGAAAGTGAGTTTGTTAGTTTGTTTGTTACGTCTTCACGCCTAAATGGCCAAACCGATTTTGATGAATTTTGGTACAGAGATAGTTGGGACCCTGGGGACGGACATAGGCTAAAAAAAAGTGAGAAAAGGGGGAGAAAAAGGGGAGAGAAAGATATTTTTTTTCGATCATCACACGTATTAAATTTGCTTTAGCCCAAAGTAACTATGCCACGCGAACGAATTCGCGGGCGGAAGCTAGTTATTTATAAGATTACACAGTTATAGATCATGTAAAATAAGGCCAAGAGCGAGTCAGACTCGCACAGTGAGGGTTCCGTACTAAGTTGCGACATAAACAGCCATATCTTTTGCCTGCTAGACTTAGAGGGTTGATTTTTGTTGAGCACAGGAGGACCAAAAAGTTGATTATGGTTTTAATTTCAACTCGATATCGATCCACGCGTTCGAGAGATAAAGGGTCTTGACAGAGAAACGGACAACAAAGTGATCGGTTTCTATAGATATCTGTCTCTATAGATTTATGTTTCTATCGATATCTATAAATGTTTCCATCGATATCAATACCTGTTTCTATCGATATCGATATGCATATGTTTCTATCGATATCGATAAATGTCTCCATCGATATCGATATCTGTTTCTAGCGATATCGATAAATGTTTCCATCGATATCAATACCTGTTTCTATCGATATCGATAAATGTCTCCATCGAAATAGATATCTGTTTCTAGCGATATCGATAAATGTTTCCATCGATATTAATACCTGTTTCTATCGAAATCCATCCATCCAGTATATTTTTTTTATATTTCCAGAAAGTCCCGATCGAAATAGTAAAGACAGGCGTTAAACACTTGCACTCGGCGGCCAAGCTGTACGACATTGGCGTTTACTTCGAAGCTAATGGCCACGGCACCGTACTGTACAGCACTAAAGCTAAGAACACTATCGCCAGAATCTCGCAGGAAGGGTAAGTTGTTACTAAGAGGTTGCGTGATTAAAAGGCAAATAACGATCTGTCATTTATTGGAAAGCACTGCTTATAATTATACAGTATATGAGATAAATAATTATAAATCCTTACTAATATTATAAAAGCGAAAGTGAGTTTGTTTGTTTCTTCTTCACACCTAAATGGCCAAACCGATTTTGATGAGTTTTGGTACAGAGATAGTTTGGACTCTGGAGACGGGTATAAGCTAATTTAAAAAAAAAAAGTGAGAAAAGGGGAGAGAAAGATATTTTTTTTTCGATCATCACACGCATAACCATGCCACGCGGACGAAGTCGCGGGCGGAAGCAAGTAAAAACATGAATAAACTTAGAACCAACACAAATTGGTTATGACGAGCGAGCGCGATGATATGGTCGGTCATTCCACATTCTTGTCACCGTGTCCGTGTGTCCGTGTGTAGCTCAGTGTGCGCCGGCGCACGGTGACGGAAGGCCGTACGTGCTCTTCTAAGGGCCGATTTTTCAATCCTCAGTTAAGTCGTCGAATAGCTATCTGGCCAGTAAAATTATCTGGCTGTTTATCAGGCGAATAAATATATTACATTTTTCAATCGTGTATTAACTGCAGAATAGTTGTCTGAGGTTTATGCTCGCAAACTTCACACTATTGATGTGCAAGCGAGACGCACTGATATAGTATTCAACGTGATGAAAAAGAATAGCAACGAAACATTTATTTGAGATTTGACGTTTATTGCAATACAGCAGATGCTTGACACGTGCTTAACACAATGCAGCAAAAACGTTTGCTTCGTTGAAGGTTTCGTTATTGTAGATTTTTATTATTCTTTAAATTGCAATAGACAAAACTAATTAATTTATCTGTTTCGTGGTTTATTTTATCTATATATTGAAAGCAACTAAGCTACAGTTTTTTTTTTCAAATTTGTTTTCAAATGAAATCTTCTCCAAAATTCGTTGTCTTTCCATGTATTTAAACAGGCCGCTTGCGTAAATCTCGTTTTTTTTCTCTCGAGATAGTTTAAATAATTTAAGATTTCATCTTTTTCAATTGGTTCGTCATTACTTGTTTCAATAATTACAAATCATTACATTACTTACCTACCTATATCGTAATACCAAAGCGCACAAAACGAATGTAACGGTAAAAAACAACCTAAAACTTCACACATAACGGAGAGATAAAACCCTAACCGGCCCTTAAAGTAGCAGGTAACTATATTCCTCCGTTAGGGACATTATTGGACAGTTAACTACTAACTGACCATTGAAAAATTAAAAATCTTGCTATCCATGGAATAAAGGCTATCTAGTTGTTTATCTGAGGATTGAAAAATCGGCCCTAAGTTGTATATCTATCTGTCGATACGTAAGTAAGGGCTGCTACTATTATTCAATGGTTGTCCCAATCCAAGAATACCCCTCCACATTGTGCACGTAGTCTTGGAATGGGTGTTTAAGTCACGTATATGCCATGCGGCTGCGAGCCGGGAAACGTAGTATAGGACCACCACGCGGACAGTACCACCGTGCTGCAGGATGTGGGACGCGCTGATTGCGGGCGGGACTTAGGCGACGCATATGTCCAGCAGTACACGTCCATAGGCTGAAACGTTGAATGATGATCACATCTTCTAACTCTGCAATCCGAACGCTGGTAACCCTTGGCTCGACAGAGAACGTTTTACGATTTTCTGAACAAATTAGTGATGTGAACGCTACAATCGCTGCGTTAGTTGGGTGGCATTCTATGATTTGTTTTGTTCGTACACAATGGGAAACGTGTGGGTTTATATCAATACTAGCTGTTGCCCGCGGCTTCGCTCGCGTTAAATTCAGGATAACACAGTTCCCCTTTCCTGATTTGCAGGTACCTGCTACCTGTAATTTTAACCCTGGCGCCTTATTGATTGTAATAGCAAAGTTAAGTTTTCCCTTTTCTTCCCTGTTTCTCCCTCATATCTCACTTAAAAAAAATTGCATATGTCCGTCTCTAGGGTCTCAACTATCTCTGTACCAAAATTCACCAAAATCGGTTTAGCCATTTAGGCGTGAAGACGTACCAAACAAACTCACTTTCGCTTTTATATTATTGGTAAGGATTGTATCTACATTTAAATATTTTATTTATTCCTTTCATCACTCCAGAGAGGCCAGCCAACGCAAAGCAGCCCAACTATTCCTGGATTTCATAGAAATGACAAACGAAACAGTCGGAGACGCGATCTCAGACCTGTTCCTGGTGGAGTCCATACTGTGTGCGCGCGGCTGGAGTGCGGTGCAGTGGCAGGATATGTACCGCGACCTGCCCTGCAGGCAGCTCAAGGTTACTGTCGAGGTGAGGATAAACTACGGTTCAAATTTGCGAGTTGTTCGTAAAGGTGCTCCCATACGGGGAAAATTCGCCTGTAATGTAACAATCCAAGATTCGATTTTGTAGAGAAACAAGTGAATCCCAAACGTTACATTACAAGTAAATGCTCCAGGTGTGGGAGCACCTAAAGGGATACCGCGGCCCAACATAAAGGGCAAAAGAAGGAACATGGGTGGGTTTTAGTCAGTAAAAGACTGACATTCCCCCGCGCTCCGAAAAGTTATTAGATGAATTCCCATATAAAAAAAAAACCCCGGTTAAATGTGTATGAATAATTGTTTTAAAAACGTTGTAAGTGAAGAAATTTTTTGATACCAAAAATGTCGTTTAGCTTGACAGCTTAACTTATTTTTCTCGAGATACTAGTCAATGCATCGTAGTTCAAGGCTTAGGCTACAGCATCGTGTCGACAGACATGTTCACAAAACATCTTGCTATTTTTAAATCCCGACGAAAAAAGAGGGGTGTTATAGGTTTGTAGTGTGTATCTGCATATCTATGTGTCTTTGGCATCATCGCTTCTGAACAGATGAACTGATTTTGATTAAGTTTGAAGTACTGCACTTATTGTTCATTTATGGGCTGTCGCTGCGGTTAGCCCAGTAGCTTTTGGAATTAATAATAATAAAATAGTTTATTTGTCCAAATAATAGACCCAGACAACAGTTTGAAATAAAGGAAAATACAATACTATAGGCATATTATCATGTTTTTGAGCAAAGATAATTATGGTACACAAATTAGTCTATGCATACTATAAATTATAAACCCTGCCTCTTAAACTAGGAGACCTGTATCTTAAGAGACAGTGATCGGCCAAATTGATTCAATCAAACTTAAGGTGTCTGATGTGGAAATGTGTCGAAGCAACATTTTAAATGCGCTTTAAAATAAGTATTAATGGGATTACGAGTGTGTTTGTTGTGTGTTAGAACGGAGTGGAAGTTTAGTGTAAACCGAATATGTGTATGTGTGTGTGTGTGTGTATGTGTGTGCGTGTGTATGTGTTTTTGTATTTGTATTTGTGGAGTTTGCTGTTTGAGGCGTTAATTATATCATACATAACATATCATATCAAGAGATGTTTGATACTAAAGACTCTGTTTTAATATAGTCCTTCTCCATGAGCCAGTTAGAAGTTTTAAATTTTACATTAAATTTATTAAGTTTTATTATGTCTAGTTCCTTTTGAATTTTTCCAAAAACTTGGTGGCTTAAGACATAGTATTGGCGTCTTGCGAAGGAAGTCTTATACTGCACACCAGGGGGGAATATTATACTGACGATTAAACATTAAACGATTGATCCGTGTATAGTATTTAACCAAAACCTCTCTGCCTCATTACTAACTAAACATTTTCCTTTTTTTCGCCCCCAGAATCGAGGCGTAGTAAAAACGACAGATGCTGAACGGATATGCTCTGAGCCGGAAGGTCTACAGACTCGAATTAACGAGCTAGTGGCCAAATATCCCAGTGGAAGGTCCTTCGCAAGACCCTCGGGAACTGAGGATATTGTGAGGGTGTATGCTGAGGCTGAGACACGGGAGGTCAGTAACATCTATAAAACGAAATATCTATAATCGAAACTACTGATCCAATTATTTCTATAGCGGAAAGCTACATTATCCCCGAGTACTACTTTTAAACTGTTCCCATGGGTTATTTCGGGAGCAAAGCCGTGAGGCAATAGCTAGCGTCCAATAAAGTTAAAAATAGTTCAACACAGGTTAACACTATACTAACTGTGGAAACTCGTGGCAGCCACGGTCGTACAACGTGCGAGTGGAATGCTGACTGATTGCTGTAGTGTTGTCTCGCTGCACCATTGTAGGGCCACCTTGATCACTCTCCTACAAGTACTGGACAAACGAAATTTATCAACCTTTACTATGTGCACTTTGACGTAGTTAATCTGTACTAATTAATATTGTTGTTCCTATAACAATTAATTAAGCTATTATTTATAGGAATAAAATGTTATTCGTAACATTTTTTTTTTATTTGTATTTTTTAAGGCAGATTTTTGCTAACGCCTTTGTAATTCAATTTTAATTTTGTTTGTACGCTGCTTACGGCAAATCTTTTGACTTAACAAACACTGTAATGTAACAACGTTTTATACAAAAATCAGCAGCAATCTATTTTTTTCTCTAAACCAATCCTGTTTTCTCCATGTTTTAAAAACCTGTTTCTTTCTACAGCAAGCAGACCTGCTAGCAGCAGAAGTAACTCAGGCAGTGTACGACCTCGCAGGCGGCGTCGGACCAAGACCGGAGCTCCCGGAGACTGCGCCCACCGAATCTTAACTCTTCGTCATAATCTATCTACAAAACAAGAACAAAATGTTACGATACTTGCTTATAATGCGCAAAAAACACAATTTGTAAGGTGGAAGCGCCAGGGTGGCCCACGTGTAGAGGGGCCTGCCAAGGTCATCGCCTGCCGGGGTGATGGGTTGTTCGAAAAAGATACCGCGGCCCCGGAAAAAAAAAGAGCAAAAGAAGAAATATGGGTGGATTTAGTACAAGTGACACTCCGCCCCGCTCCACCCAAAGCAGGGGAAGTTATTTGATGAATTCCCATGGTGGCCCACGAAATTTAAATGTTCTTACGCTTTTGGCACTCAGATCAGCATTGGCACGTCGCTGTAAATGCATACGTGTTACGGTCGCGAATCATATTTTGTTCAACATACACCATGACACTGCAAATAGCAAAAAAACGTAAGAACAATAAACTTTTGCGGGCTGGCTACCCTGGCGCTATCACCTGTCAGTTGTTTGTCTAAAGATCTATGCAATATTTAGTGAATAATGCACATGGGACTAACCCTTCGGGAAAAACATTTGACGGCATCACTTGTGATGTATCATAATTGAATTCAAGCAACTTCACCATTAGGGGTTGTCACCTTATTCAGCTGTAAATGCTTGGAATTTTATATTTGCTTTACACATGACAAGACGATGCGTTATTTTTTATTTGACTAAAAATTAAAAAATGTTTTTATCAGCTTTTTTTGCTATCTTTTTTGAGTAATTTAAAAAAAATACTGAGATTACATACAGATCTTTAGACAAAAAACAAACTAAACTGAACGGAATTATCAATTAATCAAAAACTTATCATTAAACTGTCGCTGTGCGATGTTAATATTCTCTTAAAACGAATAATCAACAAATATAATTATGATTATGCAATTAATTTTATTAATTTAGCTGATAGTTTTAATCTCCAGTCATTTCGGTACAACGCACTACTAGTCCTATTGGTTTTTTTAGGTGCGTTCTATTTTTGACCAATATTTTATACTTTTTTTTTACGTACAAGAATCTTTTCATTCTATAAGACTCGTATTTACTAGACGACAACTAATGTTCTCATTGTATTAAAATACATTTTCTTGAAAATTGAAAAAGTGAGGCTACTTACTTATATAACTTGACACTGGCCTGTAAATTTGCCACAAAACATTTAAAAAAAAGGTGTTTCGCCGTCGACCCAGGCTTTTTCACCTTAATACCAATTAGATGCCGTTTGTAGTTTAGTAAATACGAGGCTTTTTAGGCTTTAATATTTAGGCTCTCTTGCTCATAACAGAGTACCTAGGTGCTACTGAAAAATATTGAGAAAAATATATAAAAAAAAAATATTCTGCTCACATTAATATACTTATACTATTTTTTGTACTGACTAACACATTAAAAGGAGCTTTATTTAAAAAGCAAAGCTTATATTAAAATTATATTCACATTTTAGATTAATTTAAGTTCTCCTTTTAATGTGTTTAGTAGAATTATTTTTTAAAAATTCTACAAATTGGCGTTGAAAAATAACAAACAGCTCAGGTGAAACCTTATTGAATAAGATACTGTCCAATATTAAATGTAGTAAAACAATGTCCACGCATGCATTTTCATTGTACCCAAACACTGCCCATAAACTGTCGAATACTCAAACTAAGTGAAGGTCTATTTAAGCCTGCTTGCCAAATAAACATATTTAAATCATTGTTTCAGTCGACTCCACATTCTACGTTAAATTTAACTGTATGAAATCGAAGAAATTTGTCCTCAATTGCTGATTTTAATTTTCAATCTAACTTTTTTTGCAATTCACTTGACATAGGCTGAATAGTGGGGGTCGGCTTTGCTTACTGTTTAATAAAAACAGAATAGAATCTCTGTTACATTGAAATAACTGGCAGAAATAGAGTGCAATTATGCTTAGGTACAATAGCTACTACGTCAACACTAAACCCATTTATTAATGTATGGTGCAAGCAGCTGAAGTCCTTTTGTCTCAACAATTCACTTTGAAGTAAAACAGACAGCATGAACTTAGAGGAGAATTTAAATGGAGTTTGGTTTGAGTTTTCGGCAGTTTGCATAGATTTAAGTGCTTTTATGCCGAGAAGAATATAGCATTTGTGATTATTGACTTCACAATTATATTAGTAGAAGGGTAGTTGATGTTTTTTTATAATTAGCTCAAAATAAAATTTCTATAGTGATTTTGTAATTTTTCACACAAAACTGACCTAGAATATAATAAGTCTTAACAAAATTTAAAAAGAAACCAACTCAACTACCCTATATCTACCCGCAAAAGCTGCGCAGAGACAGAAAGTACGTCGCCTGCGCACCCAAAAAAAATATACTTACAATTTTATAATAAGTAGTAGTATGTTTAAAATTGTAAAACTATTTTGCAAAGATTATTGACTATCATAATTATTTAGACTGGATTTATATTAATGACTGTTGAATTATGAAATGTCGTACGGGATATTGAGCTCTCTGTTGCACAAGCAACGTTTAGCCTACCGCCGAACGTTGAAAATCCAACAACCTTTATGATATTTCAAAATTTTAACTGTCGAATATTAGATATTTAAACAACTATAGCTAACAGGTAAGGATTTAATAATTCTATACTAATTATTTAACAAAAGGAAATATTTAAAATAAAATACATTCTTAGGCTATTTTGCTGTTAAAAATTATTTTGTATGAAAATTATGGATATGATAAATAAATAGGATATTGGGAGTTGTGAGTAAATCTACCGTTCGGAATTGTGATTAGGACTGATTGAAAAAAAAAAATTGTATCTTATTAAAAATATTTTTGTGAGAATGTATCATAATGAAATGCATTTCCTTTAAGTAGGTGCATCCGTGCATGTGTAATTGTAAAATACATTTTATCATAGAATTCTGCTAATACTTCTGATTAGATTTTGTTTAAAGTTTGTTACCACAAAAATGTGTGTAGAAGGACAATTCTAACATCCATAATGTCGTCTTTAATTTTTAACCGATTTTAAAAAAAAAGGAAGAGCTTCTCAACTCCACTGTATGTTTGTCACGCGAATATCCTTCCGAAAGCCAGTGGCAAAAAAGACGATGAATCAAACAAAAGTCACCGACTTCAAAGTAGGTAAACTTATTTTCAGTATTTTTAATGTTTTTGGAAGTCGGTTTTTTTACCATCAAAGGTTAAAATTGCTAGGTCTAGATCACTGGAGTCCGTTTAAGATGTTTATTCGACCTGCCGGGTTTTTTAAAAAGATACCGCAGTCCCGGAACACAAAGGGCGAAAGAAGGAACATTCATGTCTTTTTGTAGTCAGTAAAAGTCTGCCAATCTTCTATTTTCAGGCATCAAAGGCTTTTAGATACAATACACAAAAACTAACACTTAACGAAAACATTTACAAAAAAAAACAATTACGTATGATCGGCGACCATGTATTACGTTGAAGTATTTATGTTGACAGTCAATTTGCTTAACGGTTATTTTCCCAGACTTTACATTGATACAAATAGAAGTGTTGTGAAGATTTGTCCTTCTGCGCATAAATCTATCAAGTAACATAAATCACCGGAATTGAACTGCTCAAAATGTCTCGATAGCGTTATCTCGATTCTTGAATATTTTTATATTTTGCACTAAACATTTTATCGTTTTTCTTGTAATTGTATTTTGCAATCAAACAGCATATTTTTGTACTGTTTATTTCATTCTGATTCTGCGTTGTGAAATATACAAACTAGTCTCAATAAACTATGTTTTATTGGACGTATCGCTAATCCAGAATTATTTCTGTAATCTTTCATTGATACTGGCTATTACCTAAATTATTATTAACGCACAGATGAACTCGTCAAAGTGACGAATAACGAATGATGAAAATTTTCAAATGTATCGAAAAACTTTTGTCACCTGTTGACAGTCAAAGCGATTGCTTCTAAATTTATCTTGTAGAAAATCGTGCCCCACCCCACACTAGCAATTTCTCCTTTAGGTGTGTGTGAGTTAAACTCACATACATAAACAGCCAGACCCAACTACCAGTAGACCATACAAATATAGTTTCCGTCAGGGAATCAAATTCGATTCCAATCGATTCGGAATCGAGTTCCATTCCCTGATCCCCTGAGGTCAGCACGAACACTTAATTGTAAAATCGATAGTACCTTCTAGGTCATGGGACCACTCTCGATTTCACATTCATCGTTTAACTCGGCAGTTGAAGTTCAGTATACTTACTTATAATTAACCGAACGACCATGCCAAGCGGTGTAAAATAGATATTAATACCTGAATATGTTGTTTATCAATGGTGAAGGGATTCCCGATGTGAAAAAGGGTTAAATCGGTCTGAACAAAAATTTATGTAGGTAACTACATTCATTTATTTTATGTAGGATGAAAAAACAGCTCTTGCAACTATTGGGTTTTAAATTCTAGTCCCGAAACAATGTACTTCCAGTTAGGTATCGCCAAGTGTTCTTGAAACCAGACATATGGTTAGGTTTAGGACATAGGCAAACAGTAGATATTTGCGATACGTCCAATATTATTCATCAAATTCTAAAAAAAAAAATGATGTGATGGTCACAGAATTGTTTATGTCCAAAATAATGTTTGTACATACGATAAAAAATTAAAACCATTCAAGGGAAAAATGTGTACATGGTCTGATAAACGTAGAGATAAGAGTATGTATCGTAAGATTGACAGTTAGATAATAGAGAATGTACTGATATTGGAATAAATGGCGACGTAACATTTGATAACAGGTATAGGTCCGGTATCCATACTAAAATACTCGAATATAATAAATGGTGTTAGGGCTATCGACACGCAAAGTCACGCAAGCCTTTTCCTAAGTACGTTAGGGGTTCCGCTTCCAGCCTGATGCAGCTGAGTACCATTATTTTACATGGGTTCTGGCTGTTAGACTTCCGGGCCTCTGACTACCCGTAGCGACTTTCAAAGAGCTACTAATAAGTAGGTACCTACTTAGTAGAGTCTTTAACTTCCGTTCCGTTTCCTATATGAAAGCAGTAAGTATTTACATGATTGTCGACCTCAAAGCGTAAAAAACATTCGTCGGTTATGAAAGAAAATAACTGTGAAACATTTGTAGCGAAAAACTACCCACTAAGATCAACCTACTTACCATCATTTCTACGTTGGGAAGCTGTATGATCTTGTACTGAATTCATGGTAACAGATTGCGCATCGATGCCCCTCATACCATGTAAACCCTAATGTATCAAAACTTGGTCTATTACATATTTGACTAATGATAAGTACCAACAAGATTGAAGTTTTAAAAACCAGTGAATTCTTATCCATCCTATAGTTGCATTTAGTAGGAGCTTGAATTCCAAAGTAGATATAATTTAGCTGTACATTCCTTGTGTCATATTAACTGCTATAACATCCAATGCTTGCAAATTTAAATTGATCATTATTTTGGAATGTTTCCGAAAGGAAAGCTGGTGTGGACTATCTTTGGCATAGGTACTTTCGGTTTGCTCTTATTCGGCATAGCAAGGCGACAAAACGTACAAATATTCAATTTTGCCGGCCGTTCTGTGCCGAAAAGAGTCTACCCAAAAATGTAGGTATGAGACACACAGACAGTATGATAACTTACGCATTGCCAACTTCTGCTGACACGACAACATAGTCGTGATAAATATTTTAAGCGGTTGAAGTAGTACTACGAAATCATCATAATATTTGAGATAAAATTCCGGAAGAACACCGTCATGAGATAAAGTCAAAGTTGTTTTGATAGATTTATCATTGTTCCATTGAATGGAATGCGAATTTGTTGCTAGTTGTTGTGATGTGTGGTTTTCCCAGCCATTGGTACCAGCTGTTGATGTTCTGCCAATATTTGTTCAAATCTATTATGTGTGCAATTGTTGTATGATTAATTATTATTTAGTTTATGCTGATGTTATAATTCAATAAATCAATTTTAATGACTACCTACTCGATTTTTTTCTCATCACCTTTTCCACAGTCTTTTGCAACCATGTTAAGGACAGCTCCCAGTTTGACCAGATGCACCAGAATACCAGTATTTTCTTAAGGAACGAATAGATTATTGACATTTTCTACACCAATTTGAATTTAAAGATCGCAAATAATAAACGTAGATAACAAATAAACTTTTTATTAACAATAAAACATCAATACTACTTCCGGGAAACGAAACTTATTTCTATAAAATTTCTTACATAATAACAGTGCAATCATTTAATTTTGTTAAAATTTTATAAATTCAATTCTTACATCACAATGGAAATCAAGTTTCGCTTTCCTACGAATACATCTAAAAGGTGCAATATTTAGAGTAGAATTATATCTAACTATTACAATGAAATTACTAATAAATGTTTAGAGATCAGATAATTAAATCAATAATGCTCTCCTTTTAATGACAAATGAAATCAATTTTAAAGGGTAAGTGTGACAAATGTTGGAATGTTCATATTTTATTTCACTTTAGTCTTAAAATGACATAAAACACATCATACTTAATAAAAAAAAAAACAAAACATGACAGTGCAAAAGAAATAAGATATACTCGAAAAATCGAAAAAAAAAAGAATCACAGTAATTTCATAACTAATAATTATTTATGTTTTGTTGTCATTTGTAGAATCTAAAATTGTAATACATATTTTCGAGCCTCAAAACAATTTGACTTGTCTATTTCACATAAAGTAATGCCATAAATTAACCATAGTTTTAATTGTGATGATGATTGATGATGAAAGAGCAGTCCACCATGGCAATAGTGAAGACGTTGTCACTATAATATAGTCGTCAAAGGACAATGGCCAATCGCTATTCTAACAAAAACAATACAAGTGACATGTGGGTAGTTGTGAAAATAAACTATGTGTTTCAAAACATTCAGGCCAAGTTTAAAAATATTGTGCAAAGGAAACTCACAGTGGATGTAGTCTCAACTGTAGCTAAAGAATTATAAAAAATATTTCAATCCTATGCTTAATTACAGTTGATTTGGAAATTCCAAGAAATTACGTATTGGAGAAAGAATAGTGCATAAAACAAAAACTTCATAAATTTTGACTTAGACATAGAATTCTAGTAAACTAACAACAATGATAAAATCGACAATATACTGAATTCTTCAAATACTCAACATGATCACCGCTAACAACAATATAATTTATTATTATCAACACCAATATACAGGCCAATATTTGTATTTTATGTTAATGTAGGTGGGATTAACTACATACATTTATTGAAATATGTATGAATGTCTTGTTATAGGAAGCTGCTACTTATTAAAAAATACAATTGATTTATCTATGAATTTTACAACAGGTAACATTAGTTAGGAATATATTTATACTGCTTTGTGTATTGTTTTCTACATATCTATGAGAACTGCTAAACTTAATGGTAACTAGTAGAATGTTGTTGTGCCGCATAATATTGTAATACCATAATTTATAAATTGACTATTGGTTGAGAATATGATTAGTTTACATACAAATACTGACATTTAAAATGAAGCAGACATTCAAATATTTTTTCTTACACATTCAAGATTTAGAAGCAAGAAATTATTCGATAAAATATTTTATGGCCAGGAACATAACATAATGTCAAAACATTTCATTTTAAAATCCTCAAATAGCTACCTAATAATATTAATAAATTTGTACCTAACCAAGAATTGGTCCTAAATATGGTGCTTGATCACAGTAGAAACATTTTGGCACTTCAGTTTCTTGCAGTTCCACTAAATTGGTGCTTATTTCATTAGAAACAAAGTAGTAGCGACATCGTCTCGGTCCAATACCTTCAATTAATGTGTCATAAGGAGGTGAGAGGATGTCGAAGAATGCTGCGGGTGTTTCAAGAGCTTCTATCTCATGATAGTTGGATATTGTTGGTGTAAGGATGCAGGTTCTAGAGTTATCTGTACATATTTTCTGAGATGTGACTTCAGCGTACAGTTTTCGTCGCTTATGGGGGCCTGACGCCAGCCGCGCTGCCTCTTTCTTTGCACGAGCTTGGAACTCTACTGGATCTACTGACTCTTTTACAGGGTACTCAGAAAAACTCCTGACCTTCACTGCGCCAGATATCACCTTAAGAAGCCCATGCATGTGTGGGTGGTCGTGGAGCGGCATTTTAAAGCCCGGTTTTAAAACAAAAATACTCATATTTATTTGGCTGTTTTGAAACACTTCTATATACGTACATGGGGCCTTGTTGGGATGCTTCCAAAGCGATTGATCTTTCAAATTATTGTCGTAGCCCAAGTCTTCAGCTTTTAAACGATCCATCATAGATCTTAGCTTGTCTAAGTTAGCCTGAAGTTCACTTTTGCGGCTGTCATCGAAGGTATGCAGAGAGTGCCGGTAAATAGACACGATCGGCGGTATATTGATGAGTTCCATGGCTGACTTCTCATCATCTCCTATATCCATATGAAATCTGACTGAATTTTTACACACGAATTTCGATCTTCGGGATAATGTAGAAAATAATCTCGACGATAACAAAGCGCAACTGTCAACAAACGTCATTTTGCACATTTTGTTTTTACTTTTTACAGATTACGTTTCGTTACTACAAGCGTTGTTTGACTTTCAATTTGATTTGAGAAAACACAAGAAAAGAAAAACAGTTTTTCAGCACAATTTTTTATTTTGATTTTGTGTTTTGTAAAAAAGGTGCATTCGATTTTGACAATTCAAAACAACATCGTATAATGTCGCAAAATATGCGATAATTTGAGAGTAGATTCGAAGCCATCACCACAAGGCAAAATGGTTTCAAAGAAAACATGTAACAGCGCTACCTAGTAACGAATAGCTAAACTGATATATTATCTGTGATTCCTATTTTCCATGGCTGTGAATGCCAATAATAGATGGCGCAAATAGTGCAGTAGAATCGTAAACGCAGCAAATGTTTGTACGGTACGCAAAAGCTAGGTCTTGCGACCATACAATTCAATAAAAACCAAAAAGAATAAATAAAATTAATATTTTCATGTCAACCCATTGACGACTCAGGTCATCTAAGATCAAATAAACACACTGATATTATAAAGGCGCAAGTTTGTAATGCATGTGTGTTACTCCTTCACGCTCAAACCTCTGGACCGATTTGGATGAAATTTAGTAAATGTAGATACTTGCTTATACCCTGGATTAACCAATAGGTTTAGGATACGCTTAACCTCTGGACCATCACGAAACCATCCAATTAAGCGAGAAAATAAAATGTTTCTTGGGGACCTATTCTGCTGCTACTTAACGAAAGGCAAAAACCCAAGAGGGCGACATCTATGTCACCCCACTGGATCGCAAACTGAGATAAAAAACTTTTTTGCAAAAAAGTCACTGAAGCAAACAAAAGTCAGCGACTTCTGGAAGTAAAGTTATTTCCCACTTATTGTTTTTTTTTTACGAAGTCGGTTTTTTTTTGAAAAAAGGATTTTTATTTCAGCATTTTTAGTTATGGTATGATTACAATATCGCATATTTTTTTATCGAGTATTCATGTACACACGACGACACATCAACCTATACAAAACCAGTTTATGCTGCTCTCTCAACAACGGATCGTACACCATAGATTTCAAGTACAATGAGAGATCCGCATAAACTGGTTTTGTATAGGTTGATCTGTCGTCGTGTGTACATTGTTACTTAAAGATTAGCAGATCATCCATAATAGACATCAAAGAAAAATATGTATTTTAGACGAAAATTGGATATGGGGCCACCTCAGAAGTATACCCTTTCGAACAAAATAAAAAAAAAGAATTATGAAAATCAGTCCACAGTTGACAGAGCAATCGATGAACATATCTACATAAAAAAAATACGGTCAAGCATAGAATCTCCTCCACAACAAACCACCTAGACTGGACATTACATCATCTACAAAATAACGTCAGTATCAAAATAAGGTGTTGGTACTCAGACAACAATAAAGATCGTAAAGTCGAGATCGGTTTTATGTGTGGTCTGCTCAACCGCGGGTGGTGTACCAATAATACCACTTAAATAAATACCAGTCCATTGTATATGTTACTCCGATTTTATTGAGTTTCCAACGTTTCCAATGTGCCTGTGTTTCATCCATTCCCGATTAACTGCGACTGTAAACATAGATAAATTAATCAGTACACGAATAGAAGTTGCTATTGTGGCGGAAAAATATTAGTTTTGCTGTCTTTAATGTTTTTTGAAATAAATGTTTTTCTGTTTTATTGAGATGTTTGGACTGATTTCCTAATAATTTTCGTTTTGATGTGCTTATTTTGGTTAAGATAACTTTTTGTGTGATTATAGTGGTTTTTGAAACTACTGTAAGACATAAAAACTCTCTTAACAATATAAACAAATGGTTCATTAAACTGATAAAACAAAGAGAGAGTTTTCGCTCCCTGTTTTTGATAAAGCCGTAACCTTGTATACCTAGTTTTTGAAAGCTTGTGTAGTTGATACGTGACAGCAAAGATGTTAGGTACCTGCACGTCATCAGCTTCAGTTTCCGAATTAAGTTACGTAGTCAAAATAATTAGGTAGTTAATCTCAAACAGTGTAAAATTAAATTAATTCTAAGCTGGTTTTTGAAGGTACTGTAAGATATGCCAATATATTTCGTATGTTCTTTTGATGCACGATATATTTTTATACTTATTTTAGTTTATCATTTCAGCAATACTTGTCACACAATTCTAAAGCCATTCTTTTCTCTATTATATTTATTGAGACAAGCTGAGTAATCGAACGTCATAGCAAACCAGCCTGGACTCGGGTTTGGTTAATGGTATTAAACCTCTACAGTAGGTAACGTAAAAGGAGTTATGACTTGTACTGGACAAATAAAACCATAACACAAGTCATATTTAAACAAAATTAAGCCTGTTTTCATATTCTATAGTTTCTCAAGCTGTCGTAACACAAAAAAAAAGAACGAAAATATGCCACAAACAACATTTTAACATTTAGTAAGACGCCTTCGCAATTTCTGTAAGCTTTCTCATCTCTAATAGATTCCTGATTTTCCTAGCCACTAAAAGATATCACACCATGAAACCTTAACCTTTTGAAATTCTAAATCCTTTCTTCAGCCATATAATACCTACTGCCAACAAGTCATCGGCCAAACCCTCAATTTGATCAATTTCCCTCTGTAATCCAAGTAATACCTACGTAGGTACTACAGCTGTGATTCTATGCAGTACTTGTGTATGTTGTTTTTCGTACAAAAACGTTGCCCCACGCTAGGAATTTTTCCTGAATCGTGGGTACAAACATTTAAACTTCATCCATCCAAATACATATGTGATCCGAACGAGGATCGAACCCGCGACACACAACGCTGCTGCCAATCATTCAGCCAAACGTGTCGTCAGTCATAGGCGACTAAACTCTCGACCACCACACCTATAATAGGTACCACCACTATAAAAGGCCATTTCTTGGACACCCAAAATTTCAAGTAGGGTATCTGCACCAATTTTCCACTGAAACCGTACACAGCTACTGTGCTCTGTGCTTCGTCGGTTTGTTTGTCAGCTGCGTCCGCGCTGGGTGGCCTTCCACGAACTCTTTATTTGGGCTCGCAAGGTACGGAGCCACGGAGGTGATAGGTTGTGTAATAGTGGTGTGCTTGTAATGGCACTTGTGGTGCAGTAGTTAGTGTTCCAATATTTGGAGATTGATACCTTCTTTGATCAATTTTAACTATCACTTGAACGGTGAATCCGGTTATTGTGTTAAGCAATTAAAGTCTGCCGCAGGCATCACAAGGATTTCACAATTCACATTTCTCAAATTTTCGGAGCTTCTAATGCCGGATTAAGCAAGCATGGAAACCGTAGCAAATTCTATCGAGAGGCCCTTGATCTACCAGAGTGGGCGCATCCCAAATAATATTTTTTAGTGTGAGCGGAGCTAACTTTTTGAATTAAGTTAAAACTAAAGTTATTTTCGTGTAGCTTTAGATACTACCATCGATCAGTTGGGTGGTTATCCATTGTAGCGACAGGTGGTGGGTTAATATGATTTCCTAAAAAAAAAATACGCTTAAATGGAAGTGGGGCTGGTTTGGATACGTGGGGCCCCATTTTGTGCGGGGCCCGTAGCAATGGATACTCTTGCTACGTGTTTAATCCGGCACTGTTCCAAATAGTTTGAAAGTTCAGAAGCTCAGCCAGCGCTTTTAGCTAGCTTTCTTGATTCCCCTTAATCCATTGAAGACCTAAAATTAAAATCGTTTCTTAATTGACACATTTTCTTTAGGCACTGAATATTAACTGTGCGCATGACGACCAATCGAGCTACACAAACCAGTTTATGAGGATCTCTCATTGTACGGGAAATCAAATACAAATAGTGGCCACATTATACTGGAAAGCTATGACATGATGTGTCGCCGTGTGGTTCCAAATATACTTAATCCAAAGTTCTCGTTTCATTTTGTAAACGTACATTCCGCAAAAGTAAGATAAGTAAGAGTTGAAATTTTCTTTTAAAAATCAACAATGGTTTTCGAACTCAGACTGATTACTGCTTCCGGTGTCGCGGGTTGTTTGAAAGAGATACCGCGGCCCCGGAACATAATGGGCAAAAGAAGGAACAAGGCTTGGTTTTAGTCAGTAAACGTCTCTCCCCCCCGCTCCGCCCAAAGCGGGGGAAGTTATTTGACGATTTCCCATCCGCAAAAAAAAGACTGATTACAGCTTCAGAAAGTGCTATCAGATCGGCTGCAACAATGTATCAGTAACAGCTTCTCCAAACAAAATGCTCTATTCCACAGAATTTCCTCCTAAATCGCCATAAAACCAGCGAATGTTTTACGAATAAATTTCATACTTTAATAGCTTATTTTTTACGTGCTGTGTGAAATGCTAATGAACCGGAAGTGCCGCCATTAATGCCTCGATGATCGTTCACTTGTCGTAAAACGGAACGTTCATTAAAAAGAACGAGGTTATAGAGTAAAAATAATTTGAATATGCGATAGACTGGTTATACAAAGATGATATTGGAGGGAGAGAATGACCACAAACCAGTTGCATTTTTTTCCTTCACTAACAACCTGTATCTATGTACAGACGCCTGCACATCAAGCTACCCGAAACTGTCAATTTTTCCTAATGAACCTTGAACCTAATACTTTAGAAATAAAGTCGAAAATCTATCAAAGAAATCTAACAGATTGTAGTAGCTTGATGTGCAGGCGTCTGTACATACATCTAGCCTTTTTTTGCGGATTGGAAATCATCAAATAACTTCCCCCGCTCTGGAAGGAACGAGGGAGAGTGTCAGACTTCTACTGGCTAAAACCGATCCATGTTCTTTTTTTTATGTTCGGGGCCGCAGTATCTCTTTCGAACAATCCGCAACCCCGGCAGGCGGTGGCCCTGGCAGGCCCGTCTGATTTGCTGACATCTCTTTAAGACGCGCGTGGAACACTAACGTGCCGTCGACATGACCTACATCAGACACTAATATAATAAAGATTTGTATTTTTTTATGTAACGAATAAACTCAAAAACATCTGGACCGATTAAAAAAAAAATCATTAAAAAAAAGCTACGTTATAACTTAGTAACATAGGCTTTATAACATCACGTATCTACCCACGGGAGCGGGGCAGTAACCAAAGACACGGGTGAAACCGCGCAAGACAATTAGTCCTTACTAATATTATAAAAGCGAAAGTGAGTTTGTTTGTTTGTTACGCGTTCACGCCTAAATGGCCAAAAAGATTTTGATGAATTTTGGTACAGAGATAGTTGGGACTCTGGAGTCGGACATAGGCTATTTAAAAAAAAAACGTGACATAATGGGGAGTTAGAGGGAAGAAAAGGGGAAAGAAAGATACATTTTTTTCGATTATCATGCGGGTTAAAGTTAGCGTTAGCCCAAATTACCTATGCCACGTAACTTGCAACATAAACGGCCATATCTTTTGACTGCATAGACTTGCACGGCTCCAAAGGACAAAATTTATTTATTGATTGATTGATTGATTTATTTATTTACACTTACATTTGTTTTACAGATAAAATCCAAGATAACAATGTCGTCATATTTTTCTTCTCTTTAAATATTTGAGTACCTACATGGTTTAAATTTCAACTCGATACTTCCTCGTATTCCCGAGATAAAAGATCGTGACAGACAGACAAACAAAGTCGTCCTATTAGCATTCCGTTTTCCTTTTAAGATACGAAACCTATAATATGGGAGATATCTTTGTTAACAATTCTGTTTTTGAAACAAATCAATGTACTTACCTACTTTTAATGTTCTTAAATGATTGACCACCCTTTTTCGGCCAATAGGAATAAAAAAAAACAAATAAAGAGAATTTTTTTAAGTCTTTATAGCGGCAAAGCGCTGCAAGCAGACGGTGGTCAAAACAAGTTAAATCGACTGTACCTATCTAGATAGCACCCTGTTATTTCTCAAGCAAACCCGATCTAGGTAATCCAAATAAAGTCTAACACTAATTAACAATGATTCACGGACTATATAAAACTGGTTAGCATTATATCGGTGACGTCCAGCGTTAGTAATAAAAGCTGTCATTGCGCCAATCGCGCGTATTTACATTTTAAATAATTTATTTTAGTACGAGCACATCTGCAATTAGATGTATGGGGCTCCGGTTACTAGTTATAGGAATGTTTGAGAAGGAACCAAGGACCGCGCACCGAAGGTTCGGTACAAACTTGTGACATTAAAGGCCATATTATTATATTAAGACTGGTGGACAGGTCCCTCTGCTTTGCTGACATTTGTTTGAGGCGCGCGAGGAACACTAACGCGCCGTCGACACGGCCTGTCGTCAATAGACGTACGGACGATGAGCTACCCATTGCTCACCGTCCACAGACCTACGGTGGTGGCCGGGAGTCGTCTCGCGATCGACTTGGACCATCTAGTAGCCGTAATTGCATTTTCAGATATTCATTTTCCATAAAATAATTTCTTCTGTTTTGAATAAGAGCGACCACATTCATCACGGAACGCGGACATTTAACGGGAGTGAGGTGCCAGGGGACAACGTATAGTTACGACATTACTCACGACTTACCAACATAACATTATAACATTTTCAATGGTGAATGATGTGAAAATATGAAATATTTGACACCTATACACCTATCAGAGTTATGATTCTAAAATGTCAGTAAAGCAAAGAGTTTTCTCAAATGAGTATTCTGTTGCTGCACTGTTTTGAGTACTTAGTTCTTGGCCGTCGTTACGTCTTCACGCCTAAATGACTAAAACCGATTTTGATGAATTTTGGTACAGAGATAGTTGAGACCCTCGATACGGACATAGGCTTTTTTTTAAAGTGAGAATTGAGGGAGAAAGAGGGAAGAAAAGGGAAAACTTAGCTTTGCTATTACAATAAATAAGGCGCAAGGGCAAAAACTGCAGGTAGCAGGTACCTGCAAATCAGGAAAGGGAACTGTATTACCCCGAATTTAACGCGAGTGAAGCCGCGGGCAAAAGCTAGTTACATATAAAAAAAACCGGCCAAGAGCGAGTCAGACTCGCACACAGAAGGTTCCGAACAAACTTGCGACAAAAACGGCCATATCTTTTGGGTTTTCGCTACGTAAACTTGAGGGTTGATTTTTCACAGCACAAAGAGCCTACCACCCTCTCGATACCTCTACGTGTTCCTAAGATAAATGGTCTTGACAAACAGACATACACAGAAACAATAAGGGTTGGTTCCGATTTTTCCTTTTGAGGTACGGAACCCTAAAATCGAACTATTTCCCGCTTTGTCGCCATCATGAATCCATTACATACCAAGTTTCGTCCTTACCTCAGAAAGCGCGTTAAGCCGTTAGTCCTGGCTGTCATTTGCCTTCCTATTTGTCATCATAGAGGTCTTTGACAGTCGTTACAGGTAAACGCCGGAAAGATTGACAGCCAGGCTTACTAAGAAAATACTGGTATTCAGCTGCATCCGATTAGACTGGAAGCCAACCACAACTTAGTGAGACCAAAAAATAACATCATAATTATGATAACAAAACACTACCAACAATAAATGTTGTTATTAACAACATTTAAGGAAACAGCAGACGTTTCGTTTTGCGAATTATCAAACAATACAGTCTATAATTACACTACAAAGCGCACCTAATAGACATGAAAGTCAAAGAGTTCCTTTCATCATTACTGGCAGCTTTTGATAATAATTGGTACTCCTGACGCGAATATGAAATAAAAGAAAGAAGAATGTGTGCCAAGTTTTTGTAGTCGTCATTGTAAATGAAATGAGATGATGTGTAAAGGTATAAAGAAGTATTGTTTATAATGGTTCTTATGGTTTGGCCACGAGTTTCTAGACATTTCGGGCTGCGGTTTGGTTTGTTAGAGATGCCGTGGCCCCGAAACACAAAGAGCAAAAGTACGAACATGAATGGGATATAGTCACACACACCCTTCTGCTCCCTTCTGATAGCCAGAGTCATTTGATGACTTCCAATTTAAAAAAAAATTGGTTGTTTGTAAAGTAGGTTTACGATCGAGATGTTTACGTGATAACGTCTTATTGGTGATATAAGTTATCACCAGTAGTGACATCTAAAATGAAATTAAGTACTAATTTAAAGTTTTTTTTTCGAGCCAAGTAACAGATGGCGCTACCATCTTTATGAAATGTCGCTTGTGAGGTTTTGGTGTGACACAAGTTTCTGAACATGTCACCCAATGATATTATAATAAACAGATATGTTATACACTCACTAAACAACCGCAAAATATGTTCCGCAGCACGCACACACACTTGTTATTCATTGTACATTTCCTACATGATATCCCTTGTGTTTTATTAATTTTGGCATTATAATTGGTACACTTTCTAAACACACACGAAGGCATATTTTATAAATTCGTAAAAACGTACGACTCGAAGCGATGCGTAACGCAGACTAAATGCAATAGATGCCAATTGCGGTCTTTTCGAGTCTTCAAGATTGCGCGCTCATAACAGTCATAACATATCTGTTTAATATAATATCATTGATGTCACCCAACTAAAACGATTTTAAAGACGTTATCACGTCAAAAAAAAAAACTTAAGCTACTGGCCTGTGATCTGTAAAGGAGACAGTACAGCTGTGTAATAAGGGGCGAGCCTATTGACATAAATGAAATCTAGATTTTAGGATTTGAGAATTTCCTGATAGAAAAACACTTTTCCTGATCTTGGGGCAAGACTTCATGCTCAGAAGTCGCGTTTCTACCACCAACCAACGAGCCTATAGAAAAAGCAAATACATGCTACATCTACTTGTGACGTGACGGTAGGTACCACAGTATGATTTATAGTACTAAACGGCATCGGTACCTACTTGCGCGAAAAAAACAAATGACATGCACGCGTTTCGTTTGGCGCAAGTCATCGGATTACTTGAGGACGTGGCCAGCGCGGAGAGTAAATGAGATGACGTGTAAACTGTAAAGGTTTACAAAAGCATTGTTTATGGTTATTACAGGTGTTTGAGATGAAATGTAAGAAATTAGTGCGGTTTGCGAGTGTGCTTTGTTTGTAACATTCTGCGAGGGGTCCGACATTTGTGAATTAACTTAAAAAGTTGATTAAAAGTTATTTAAATATTATAGGCAATCAGTATAAGTAAGTAGTTATAAAATAGTTGAATAAGCATAAAATATACAGGTTCGGAAAAATAATCTAAATTAATATTTTGTATGCTATTAAAAAAAAACATCTACATATTAGTTTTTCATCGGATAATTTATGTATAGGTAACGCTTTGGAAGACTATTTAAAAACTTAACAAAAGAAAGAAATCATAGACGCCAGAATGCCAATTACAATTCCTCACGTATAGAAATAGATTTAAAATTGTTATGTGAACATTACACGCGTCAGTACATTGTGTTAAGTTAAAGGTAATTAAAAATACTGTTGTCTGAAACAGGTATAAAATACCTGTTTTATGGAAAATATAGATATTTTCGTAAACATGTTACAAAATTTAATGACCCTAACTAATTCCTTGAACATCAACTCGGGAAAAAGTTTTATTGCAAAAAAAATACTCTCGGCTCGTGCATAGGGGGTCACAGTTTTAACCTGACCTAACCTACGCATTTTTTTAACATTCAGGAAAGAATATTTGGTGCACGATCAGTATTTTTGGTGAACACAAAAAAATTTAGAGTGCAAGTTAGTATTTTTGATAATCAATTCGTATTTTTGTTTTATAAATCATATATCCGATGTACGAACCACATTTTTGGTGTGAATTCGATAAAAAAGGTCATCTCGTTTTGTGTTATTTTTTAGTTTTTTTTTGCAGTATTTGTTTAGTTAATCAATTGGTTTTTTGCACAGCATTCATTTTTCTGGTATGCATTCAGTTAATTAATGGAGTTACCTAGTGTGCTGAAAAAAATATACAGATGTGCATTTAAAAATATCCCTTTTTTCACTCTCTTTATTCAGAGCATTTCTTTTAATCTCCCGAAAGAATGCGACTATATTAACATTTCAATATTTAGATGTAAATATTTACTGTTCAATTCCGGATCCTACTGACAATCTTGAGTCCGGTAGTCGTTTTGCTCGGACAATCAAGCCGTCAGGGAAAAGGACCACAGAGTAAATAAACACCAGAAGGACCACACACTCATACTCGAATAATTCATTGTTATCTTTTTTTAAAAAAAAAAAACGTTACCCTACACTAGCAATTTCTCCTGTATCGTGGATGCGTTTACAAACATTCAATCTCACACTACACAAACAGCCAGACCCGGAACAACTATCTGTAGGCCATACAAATATTTGTTCCGTGCGGGGATATAACCCGCGACACGCAGCGCAGCAGTCAATCGCTCAGCCACGGCGCCAACCGTGTCATAATTGGAAAAATGTGCTTGTCACAAGACGGTATTGGTCGTTTCTTTTGTGTGAATGTCATCACATCGATTGTCGTCTGCTTAACCGGATAAATAAAGGTATTGGTCAGTGACGGAACGGTATTGTATCTAAATACAATCGTTTTTTCTTATCACGGTCATGGTCATGATACTTTGCAGTGGGCAGTCCTTTAAAGACACCTTCTTTCTGACTTATTGAGATCGTCTATAGATTATTTTACACATTGTAGAACATGACCAATTCTTAAAAAAAAATTTCAACGAGACCCTGCACGGAAATCTGTGGCGCTCAAGCACAAATCATGCATTGAATCGTATAACATTGATTTTATCATAATCAATGCGTTTTGCAACTTTGCTGAGGTCGGCTTTACAGTCTTACACAGCTAAATTCTAGAATTTTCTATGGAGTGACTGTCTATCTGGCATCCGTAATCCAGTTTCTGAACAATACGATACCGCAGTAGTAATTCCATGAGGGTATTTAAAAAAAATCCAGAGCTATTGCTATGGATTTTTTACTTCTTAATTTAGATTAACCAAGCTCTTTAGGTTTGGTTTGTTGCCACTGCCTGGAGCTTCTGACACCACTTATTCTATGCTCTAACACTCCGGACAGGCACAAAGCGAGTATCCAGCGCCCGGCTCCGCCTGTTTGTGTTACACAACGCATTAACCGCCTCGACTTTGCGCCTTACACCATAATACTAAGAACACTAAATTACGCTTTTGTGTTTACAGGTTAGTTTTGGACAGAGAGTTCGGTTTTCATGGAGATAAGTCAGGTGAACTATTCAAGATTTTTTACAAATTGAAAGGCTAATCCTACTAATATTATAAATGCGAATGTTTGTGAGGATGGATGGATGGATGTTTGTGATTCTTTTACGTCAAAACTGATGAACGGATCTTGTTGAAATTAGGCACAGAGGTAGATTATAGTCTGGAATAACACAAAGGATTTTTTTTGATATTACGTGGGCGAAGCCGCGGGCGCCAGCTAGTCTATAACCTTTACCAGAAGACCCTGACGAGACAAAGTGATATTTATTTATTTAAACTTCATGTACAATAGTGGTACATAGGCGGACTTAATGCCATAAGGCATTCTCTACCAGTCAACCTTTGGGTAAAATACGACAACATTGTGATAGGGTACAAAAAAAATATATCTAAAACTATTTGTTTATGAAAACATATATATTTATACGGATACTTACACATACACACATATTCAATGCTCACAAACGATAAAATAAACGATGATCTTATCTACCAAAAAGTAGAAGTTTAATCCTATTGAAAGACGTTGTATAATGCCGGGGTTGCGGGTTAAAAAGGGGGTTAAAGAGATACCGCGGCCCTGGAACATAAAGGGCAGTAGAAGGAACATGGATGGGTTTTAGTGAGTACAAGTCTGACACTCCCCTCCGCGAAGTTATTTGATGATTTCCCATCCGCAAAAAGACGTTGTATAACGCGACCTGTAACATTTAGATTTTATCTTTCTTTCTTTCATCACGAAAGAAAGAAAGATAAAATTGGTATTAGGTACAACCATTTTCCATAATTTTAACCTGGTAAACTGTCTTATGGTCTAAGTTTAGTTTCGATATAGATACTCCGAAGAGCCAATTTTCAATAAAAATAAAAATCATTTAAATATACTCTCTCTGTTTTCTCACACTACTCTGCGCCCCGTAAGAATCAAAGCTCTGGCGTGCTTCCAGGCTGGCATTCAAAGACAACTAAATCTGTCTTTTGATCAATTGTCCACTAGTGGTGTAAGCCACTGCACACCCACATAATAACTCACTTTGATGTACACACTATTGTTTGAAACAGTAGTTGTTGATCAAAAATCATTCTCATTGATCATACTACTGATTGATGTACCAACCTCACCTAGGCGAGTTTCCGGGAATTTGTCGAAGAGATTACGTTGGTAGAGCTTCCATGTTTGAATTTTGAATTTAGAACGGAAGATTGAATTTAGGAAAATTGGCTGGTTGATTAATTAGGGCACGAAAATCGTTTTATGTTGACGCAAGTGATCGTTAAAGAATGAAAATGATTGCGATGGTTCGTTTTGAAACTGTTCATGGCAATTGATTCTTTCATCACAGTTTTTACTTTTCTATCTTGACCTCAAACATTTCTAAGCGTAACATACTTACTTATTTAACATATATTTTCAGCTTACAAGGAGTACTAGCTGCACCCCGCGGTTTCACTTGCTTAGTGGAAGAATTTACAATAAATCTTATCGAATTGTAGCCTATGTGTTATTGATGAAATGTAAGCTATATTATTGTTAAGTTTCATCAAAATCATTCAGTAGTTTTTGCGTGAAAGAGCAACAAACATCTTACATACATCCTCATAAGCTTTCGCATATATAAAATTAATAGGATTAACATAACAAAACTATAATATTCATAATTGTTATTTTGTTTTAAGAAACGTGTGTGTAAAGATTCGTAGCCCGTAGCACTTTGCTACGATGGCGATTGTTGTAGCAATTGGTATCCCATGTTTCATTTTAATTATTATTTCATATTCACGTCTTGACAAGAAGTTTTAACGTCTACATCATTTTACTGTTTTACTGCTCAGCAATTTAATGAGCTCAGATGAATTTAAAACTAAATAAAACTTTAATACCCCATTTAATCGTAACTATTCCAAACGAACTAGTTAAAATAAATAAGAATTCATTTAAAAAATGTTGTTATTGTAACTCCACACCCCCAAAGACGTGGTTCCACGAGTTATGTTAAGACATAACACCTTAAAAAATCTCAAACACCTATTAACCAACCCGCCCTTTAAAACCGGAGGGTGTACTTCGAACAGGGCGAGAATCTGTCTTAAACTATAACCTAATCCATTACCTATTATATTCATTGTCATTTTCGAAGCAAACATACAAAACCAGCAATGGATGCTAACGTAACCGAAAATGACGTTCTAATTTTGAATTGCTCGTACCTGAAAGCGTAACATAAACAGTGTCCCAGTTCGAACGACAAAAAGTATTTAAATTTTTAAAATAAGAATTAATAGGAAGGCGTCACGTGTGCCTGTTCTAGGAAGTGACGTGATTACTGGCTGTAAACTAATAAAACGGTGTATTACGACGAATAATAATGTAAACTAAAACTAATATGGCTGACTCGATACCTTACGAAAAAGAAACACCAAACACCATTGCATTTTTATGAATAAGTGAGTTTGCTTTTCAGACGACTGTAAAGCGGACCTACTTATTTATGTGGGTGCTGTTTCTAACGAGGGTGCTTTTAGATGTCCTATGTCCTAGGTATTGGTTCTGCACTCAGTCCATAAACTACACTATGGAAATTTTACGTGGGTGGTGATAACGGTTGTCATTGGCCATTCCTCACCTTAATTTCAGATGTGATGTTATTTTATGTTTTCTGGGTTCATACGGGTTATTATGAAATAAATCGTTGTTACGTTTTTACACGAGCATCTTTACAAGTTCTAAGTAGGAGAAATTCATAGTCATTAATCAACTGGAAGTGATATCTAATAAAAACTTCGTTGCCGTTTCCCTCATAAAATAAATCAGCCGTCAATCAAATACCAAGTTATTCTTAACATACAAATAAACATCCCACTATAGAAAATCTAGTAGAGCGCGAAGTAAATCTATGGCAGTCCATTCACGATGCGTTTTGTGCCACATTTACATTTCAGTAGCATAAACTTTTGATATGTTTCCCCTACCTGTTTACTGAGGTCGGAAGTGAGGGAGGCGCGTTTGAACGGGCGAGTTACTGGCGAGCAGTGGCGATGCTGCGCTGGAATACGGGCATTATTATTTACTAGCTATTGGTGGGCTAGCTAGTAGTGATAACCTGCACTTATGTAATGCTTGCTTCAAGCACTTTTAGTAGCTGTAAGAATTTCTGGGCTGACCTGACACAATTTAAATAGGTTTCGACGAAGAAAATTTTTGAGGTGTCACATGATATAAGTAAAGATAAAAAATATTGGATGCCGACTTTAAGAAAACAGTGATGATTTCCTAGTTATTTAATAAGAAAAATCATACACCCAATCCGTCATCTGTTCAAAATAGAAAACAAAGCATGAAACATTTATTTTTTAAGAAAACAGTGATGATTTCCTAGTTATTTAAGGCCGTACCCTACGCAAATAACCTTGAGCATTCGCTTCCCTCTTTGCCGCGCAGGAGTGAGTGAGAGAGAGCAGTAGTGAATAATGCCTATTTTTTGGAATAAAATCTATATAAAATTAAGTATCGGGTTTTTGGAAAAAATATTTCTACCAAAATGTTCATTATAGATTTGTGTATCCATTAGTGACAGTAGCAAAATTAAACAATGTTTACTTTACGAGGAGATGCATGTTATTGATATTTTTTCTCATTTCTGGGGCTTTGTTGTAAGGAGATTTACTAAATAATGACTCAATAAAAATAAAAACTAAATCTACAATAATGGAATCGAGATTATAAAGAAATTTTATGTATTTTTTTTGTTACTTAGTTCGTTTTAAATAACTAGTAGATAGCTCTAGAAAACTGTACAAAAACGGCTTGCGCGGCGTTTTGGTCGGGGTGGCGCCTTAATAAGAAAAATCATACACCCAATCCGTCATCTGTTCAAAATAGAAAACAAAGCATGAAACATTTATTCTACGAAAGGCAAGGCTTTTTTGGGAAGTTATTTGATGGGAAATCATCGAATAACTTCCCCCGCTCAGGAGTGTCAGACTTGTACTGACTAAAACCTACCCATGTTTCTTCTTTTGCCCTTTATGTTCCGGGGCCGCGGTATCTCTTTCAAACAACCCACAACCCACAGCACAGCTAGTCTAATTTCGCCTAAATGCACTCAGTGATGATGTAAAATTGTATTGGTGAAAACATTTTTTAAATCGGTGTCGTAGTTTGTGAGTTTATTCGATAGAAAGATACAAAACTTTCCTCTTTTAAGTAGTATAAAACCTAATTTTAGTGTAGATGAATGCCATCTGCTACTAAAACTCGTTATGAAAGAGACCAATGAATACTTTTCACCCAACGACCAAGTGCACTTGCTTTCTGCATTACTCAACTCACCTACAAAGTAAACCACATCCAAACGCTCCTCCAATCCTTTCAAACATCGCACGGAGTTGTCTAAGTCGGTTTTATTTTTAATCGGCGAGGCACACGTGTGGATTGTTTTCAGCCAGCAGCTAATTCTGTGAGCTTTGTGCTCACGCTAATTGATTCCTGAACGAGCGGCTGAGTATCTGTGCCTTTGCCTTTGAAGGTGATTGAGTCGTTCGTTCATTTTTTTTTCATTCAGAACAATCGGTATAAAAATGTTTCCGGCCGGAATGGAAAGTGATTGCTGGACATACTTTAACGTCTATTGGTTAATTGAAGAGGTTTTTGAAGAAGTTATTAACTCTAAATGCATTTGTCAGTGGCCAGTAGTAAACTCTCCGTTCTTTTTCTTTTAGCTTAATTTTTGAATTTGGTTATCATCGCTTTCCACGAATAGTCGATGATTAATATCGATTAGTAAATAGATCATGACATGTGCTAAGTGCCGACTGACACTGTATTGGGTTTCCATTCTTATTTTAGGGTACCTATTGATTCAATAGCTTAGTGTCTTTGTTACGTCATTAATAATTTCTTAGAACTTTTTGCACAAATAAAAATAAATGTAGGTACCAACTAAAGCGGCCGTTTAATACAGATCCTTTAGTTTCAACTCCGATGTCACTATTTTACCATAGGTATAAACTAAAATCTAACAAGAAGCTAGATTTGCTTAAAATGTGAGGTTTGGTTATTTTTTCCACATTTAGAAAACTCGCACTATACAATTTACAAAATTGTATGTTGTCGATATTCTTTTGATGGTGACGCATTCTTAATGACAACTAAGATTAGGTAATAAAACATTCTCAAATTCGCAAGCCGTCGCGATCGCAATGAAAAACCGATAAGAAATAAAAATAGCGACGGCGAAATAACGTGCGAATTTATGATAGGGAAAATCAGGAATTTTCGATTTCGATGGGTATTCGTTCGTACAGACCAAAAGAAAAAACGTCAATATTTAGTTGGTTATTATTTTATTAGTTGCCTATTTGTTTACTGCTTGTCCAGTTCGTCTCTATACTTTTTTTTTCGTTTTAAACGCTAAGAAGGACCAGTATTTTTAAAAAATTATTGGTACTTGAAAGGTTTAACTCAAGTCAACTCCATATTAATGTATTTACGATGGGCCCTAAAATCAGTGCATTATTTGTCTATGATGTAATAGGAGCAGGAGCTATAAAGCCATAAGCTATTTAGTGCAAACCTTTAAACAAAAACAAAAAAGAAACACATTCGAATTTCGAACCTCCAACATGTGCGTGCATTGTTTATTTTTTTAACAAGTGTGCGTGTCACTAAACGGCCAGTATTTTGTTATTGTTTTTTACGACGACAATAAAACATGGAGTTTATTTAATCTGTGCGTTGCGGTGCGATTGCGAGTAATTAAAAATGTTAATATCAGTGTCTGTTCGCTTCGTAATTTCGGTTTATGAGACATGAGAATCCGTTGGCGAGTGTTTTATGGAATGTGCCCCATTCTGTATGATTGGGTTGTGTGTAGAAGATTTTATGATCGCTTTTTGAGATCATTTCCCGGCTTTGTATGAAAAACATCCATTTTTTCGAAATTGGTATCAAGCAAATGAATGACGCGTAGATATTACATAGAATCACGTCGTAATCCCACGCTACTCACTGAGTATTCTCGACTCTGAACTGCTATTGAACTAAAAAAAACGTTACAGTCGCGTACATTTTTTTCAAAACCGAAAACACGGTGAAAATAGTTTATGTTATCTATGCCTACGCAAACCTTTGAAAAAGATAGCTTGGTATAACCCTAGAAGAAATATATTGAGTAGGTACGTATCGTTCAAATATAGCCCTACTTGCTTGCTTGTTGGAAATTGTCCCACAAAAATACACTCAGGGTAACAAGGATCAAAATAAATTGACTATCATACACGCTACACCCAAGCCATCAACCTGACGATTGTGTGAGTAGTTAAGACAAAAAAAGTGTCACAAATATGTAAACAATCTCACTTTCATGACATAAAATGACAGGTGCATTTAATAGTAACTACATTCAAATTTCGCACAGTTATTTTTTAATCCCATGTAATAGGCGAGCCTATTGCCATCAACCGGGTCACAAATCCAGAATGGACGTGGCTGCCACTGAGAAATTCCTGATGAAAAAACCCTACCTTACAAAGCTGGGAATCGAACGCAGGACCTCATGTTTAGCAGTCGCGCTCGCGATCACTACACCAACGAGGTAGACCAATTCACTTTCACATCAATACATAAATCTATTATATAAAATTCTCGTGTCACAATGTTCGTTCCCATCCTCCTCCGAAGCGGCTCGACCGATTCTTATGAAATTTTGGGTACATATTGGGTAGGTCTGAGAATCGGCTAACATCTATTTTTCATACCCCTAAACCTCAGCGGGTGAAACCGCTGGGCACAGCTAGTATGTATATAAAATTCTCGTGTCACAATGTGCGTTCCCATCCTCCTCCGAAATGGCTCGATAGATTCTTATATTTTTTTTTATGCAAATTCAGTCAATCAAAATCAAAATATTTTTATTTCACATAGGCCTACATGGGCACTTATAAAACGTCGAGAAAAGAAAGTTTGAGAATCGGCTACTATCTATCTTCCACAGACCCCTAAATGATAAGGGTGGTAAGCAGCGGGTGAAACCGCTGGGCACAGCTAGTCTTATTATAATAATAAAGACTTTATACATTCTTACATCTTGTTTCACTGTGAGATAGAATCATCACCTGGCTAGTCTTTTTCGACTACTTTAGGGTCGGCTTCCAGTCTATCCGGCTGCAGATGAATACCAGTATTTTATATGGAGAGACTGCTTATCTGACCTCTACAAAGCAGTAGTACTGGGTAATACGATAAAACTTGATAAGACTGGTTGTCAGACTTTTAGACCGACGAATGACTGTCGAAGAGGAAAGTACAGCCTGGACCAACGGTTTAACGTGCTTTCCGAGACACGGAGGAAAGGAGGAAACTCGGTATATCATGGGTGGTAGTACCCATTCACAGGCCATCCCAGGCAAGCTCGGCTTAGCGTTAAGGTCGACCTAGATGACTGATATTATTTAGCCACGAGCTCGTAATTGTGAGCTAGAAAATCAAAGTAAAATCTCACTATCACACATAGCGTCCAAAACCCCACAATAAACTCACAGTTCAAGGCAAAACTCTAAAATTGAAACAATAATTATTAATTTAATTATCATCACTACAATATCCAGAAGCTTAAAGCAATAAAAATGAAACAAAACAAAGCATAATTTTAGGCATTTGCAACACCGGCGGCGATTAGCGAGAAGCAAACTAACAAAGTTATTACAAGTTCTTTATTTGGCACTGTTATTTCAGGCGCGGCGGCACCTCGCGGTGGTGGAGACAGTTTTTTTTGTGTATCATCTCGCAGATCAAGCTAGGAGGTTGCTTAACTTTTTCAACGCCATTGACACATATATGCAACAAGCAAGAGCGTGCCTGGATGCCAATTACACAAATATGTGACTTAAATTGAGGTAAAATGAAATGCTTGGCGTGGACGTGCGTGCGTTTATGTACTGGTGTTTGAAATGTTAACCTTTAGTAAATATTCCTTTATGACTTAACCAGGCCAGCCTGTGGCCGCACAAAAAAGAAAACGAAGCAACTAGGTACACGCCTAGCGGATTCTTTTTAGGGTACGAATCTCAGTTTAGAGGGTCGCTTGAGGACAGCTAGGGACAGCCTTAGATCGAAAAAAGGGTAAATAGTCATTTAGGTACTACTATTTGTAGCTCTTTCACTTTTCATTAGTAGTTGATATTCAGGCGCTTCGTCGCTAACGGTGAGACGGTGCCTTACGATTATTCCGTGATTTTTAAAACAGTGAGATTATACCAACAGCTTCGAGTTTATAATGAAAATTATGTATAGTTTGAGTGACTTCTTGTGAGCAATTAAAGATCATTCTTTGACGTCTTATAAACTGCTCGGACGTTGATGAACATTCAGTCGCAATATTTATTGCTTTTATTGTGTGAATCATGTCTGAAGAATCCATACTAATCTAATGTTATAAGTCCGAAGGAATTGGTGTCTGTTTGTCTGTCTATCTGTTACGTTTTGTCTGGTAAACTGTTGAACCAATATAGATGGCACTAATTTGACATCAAGATAGCTTTAATCTTAAAAAAAAGGATAAGGCATCTAAGAGAAATAATTCTTCAATGGGTGAGGGAAAAGATATTGGGTTGTGGATTGCACGAAAGACCGCGGCCCCGGAACATAAAGGGCAAAGATGGGTTGTAGTTACTAAAATTCTGACACTTCCCCCTTCACCGCCCAAAACAGGGTAAGTTATTCAATGATTTCCCATCTGCAAAAAACAATCAGTGAGAAAGAAAGTTTGTATAAGAAAATTTTAAATCGACGCTAACCAAGTCGCGAGCAAAAGATAGTCGACAATAAAACAACGAGAAGTGTGGGTATGTAATCAGTGCGTATAATTAGACTAACTAGAAATTAGGGAAGGTGTTGTCAGACCTAGTTTTATCTTGCTCGAGAATTCGCACGTTTCTCGGGATTTGTGGAATAAGACGATACTGAGTAGGTATAGTTACTAGAGAAGCCATTAAGCGCAGGCCACACCGCCAGCTAGCGGGCGGGCGGGCTAGGCGGGTGGGCGAAGCGAACGAAGGAAACTATTCAAACTACGCGAAATATTGGCGAGCTAAACTATGGGGTTCACACCGAAAATTACGGACAGACGAGCGACGGGTGGAGCGCGCGGAGCGGGCTAAGCGGGCTAAGCGGGCGAAGCGGGGGGCACGGATGGAAGAGCGAGAGGTTAGCGTTCTATCTGTCCATTGTCATTTGCAATTTCACAAACGTAAACACTACACTGCTATTCGAAAGACGAGCGTCGACTAATCTACTCGGAACGGGGAGGACGGGCGAACGAACCGGGCGAGCGGGCTGGCGGGCGAGCTAAGCTAGCGAAGCGCGGGCGCGCCAACGTGGTGAACGAGTAGCTTTGCTGGAATCGTCGGATATTTCGTTAGCTTAGCTCGTTAGGTTAGTCGGTAGCTCGCGGTGTGAACCGAAGTATGTAAAGAGGTGAAACGATGTTCGCCCGCCTAGCCCGCCCGCCCGCTAGCTGGCGGTGTGGCCTGCGCTTTACGTAGTGTTGAGTATGACTATTTTGACTCACCTAGAGACCATTGAAAAAACAAACATCTTTACTCGAACATCAAGTCAAGACGAGAACTTGGATGCAGTTCCCAGGTCGGGCAAATTGTTATTTGGGTATTTAAGTTCCGTCAGGGTTTTCCTAGTAGCAGCTACGGTGTCTGGTTTTGTGTATGTGTGATGGCAATAGGGTCGCCCCCTTTTACATGAGACTTAAACATAACTGGCAAAATGTGGGTATACTATCAAGTGCACCTCTGCCCAACCCTTCGGGGACAACAGGCGTGTTGTTACGTACATCCTAATGATCTAGAAATTATGAATTGAAGATTCTTAATCCTTTATTTTCAAAACCCAATTTAGTCTAGCTAGCCCTCAGTTCTCACCATAAAAACAACATGTACGTAGATCGATCCATTCTCTCTTATAAACACCGCACTTTTAACGACTCCCAGTTAAAATAACCACAGAAAATCAACATTACAACCATTCATAAACTTAATACACCACAGTTACAATACAAATAACCAAATAACTGGAAAGTTAATCTTACGTCAGTTTACATGTCAAAATGGCGGCTGGTTACTCGTTCGATGGTCAAAATATTTGTTTTCCTATGAAGGGATCATCGCGTGTAGTGCATTAGTGCTGTTATCATTCATTCGTTCGAATGATTGAATGATTGATTGATTGACATGATTGTTTCTTTAGATAGTTCAATGTTCTATTATGAAAATAGTGAAGTTTGATTGGTCTGTGGGTGGCTGGGTGGTAAATGCGGAAGTTAACTTAAAGGGTTGTTGTGGTAAAAAATCTAGTGAACGAATGATTGATTGAACGCTGTTTGGGTTAATAAATGGAGAGATGTAAGGTTTGTGGAAATAGATTTCGATTGTTTGCAACGTGTGTAATGAATGTAATGATCAAATGATCTAAATTTGCCCTAAATCATATTTTTCTGTCCATGTTCATTGGGCTGCAAAAATCCATGGTTAGTATAGAAAAAAATCTTGTGAAGCGAGAAACGTCATCTAGTTCATTTACTGAACTTGAACTGAAACGTTTACAGGAATTACAGGAAAATAGTACACTTAAGTAGCTACTTTTTAACCGACTTTAAAAAAGGAGGAGGTTCTATGTCCCAACGTATTTTTAACTGTTTAATTCTTCTCAAAGTCACAGAACTTTCCACAATACAACAAAAACAAACAACAGAAACAGACTTCAAACCCAAGTCGGCCAGAGCAAAGACAATCCCTAGGTGAGGGTTCATGGATGGTTCAGATTCCAAGCTTTTATGCGGCGTCTCCCCACAGACAATAGCCACATGGAATGGAGTGTATATGACGCTGTTCCACAAACGATTTGGTACTCCATAGCGGGTCCTGCGAGTCCTGTTGTTTGGTTATTACTGGAACTGATGGACGCTATTGAAGATGCCAAGCAAAAGACTCACTTCTCCTGCCGGAGTTGCGGGTTGTTCGAAAGAAGTCGGCCCTGGAACATAAAGGGCCAAATAAGGTGCATGATTGGGTTATAGTCAGTAAAAGTCTGGCACTCCCTCCTGGTGCGCTCAGAGCGGGAGAAGTTATTTGATGATTACCCATTCGTAAAAAAAATAGAACAAAAAAGAGAGAACAAAAAAAAATAAAGATGAGAGAGACTCAGTTCTGACATGATTTAGACTGCCGACGATTTGATAAAAAAAGAAAATTTTCACATACTTCTTTCTTTTCCATTATTGGTATTTAAACTAATATTGTAAAGAGAAAGTGTTTTTCTTTGTTTGTACCAAATAGGTTCTGGAACTACTAGACCAATTTTAACCAAGAGAAAGCTAAATTACCCGGATGTAACATAGGCTATCATCACGAGATATAGGAGAAGAATTAGGAGAAGAACAGCGGGTGAAAGTGCTAGTCACAGCTAGTCTCTCTTAAAATAACACAACACACTTACCAATTCTCTTTTAACTTACTCGGTAAATAAATCAGCCATTAACCTCGACAATAATCTAACCTGTACTTACCTGCCTACTACATCCACACAATGTACAGACTATCCCAGCAAGCCCCCCTGATTTTCCGATAGTTTCCCGAGTGAACGGTCGTCCACGTCGAGCAAGTGCCCCGTAGAGCAACAAATAAAAAGCTGAGCTCGCCCCGCCAATGGCGTTTAGAGCTCAAGTAGGGCACAGGGTGTGGCTGATTTTATTTTAAGTCTAGAACGTTCTATTAGTCTATGGTACAAGTTTTTTTTTTTAAAGGAGTTATGGAAGAAGAACAAGTCACTGAAGCCAATAACTAATTTCTGTGTTCATATCACTCGGTTGCCGCAGTGGCTGAGCGTTTAAACTGTTGCGCTACGTGTCGCCGGTTCGATCTCCGCACGGAACAAATATTTGTAAGACCTACGTGTTCCTGGTCTGGCTGTTTGTGTATGTGAGTTTAAATGTTTGTAAACGCACCCACGGTACAGGAGAAATGCCTAGTGTGGGACAACGTTTTTTTTTTAATAAATTAAATAAAAATATCTAAATAAATGTAATTTCAAATTAGCAACTAAACACGGAATTTTCCGTTCAATCTACTGCTAAATGTTGTTTAAAGAAAAACTCTTTCATCACCTGGGTCCGCAATATGCCTGAAACGTGATAATACCCTAACATTTGAGATTTGTTAACTTATTTGTCAGATTAGTTAACAAATGAGATTTTCATAGCGTTAAAAAAAATTTTGGTACTATATTCTATTTTTGAAATAAGGAAATCTAAGAATTTTTCGGGTTTTCCCCAATATTTTTATCAATCACCCTGTAAATAAAAAGTGCCTCGCCAATAGCCAATGATAAACGGACCGGTCAGGTGTGACGGCACCGGACCGGGGGCGAACGGGGCGGACGGGTCGGGAGCGAAGGGGACGACAATCGCCCCCTAATGAGTCGCGCTCTAATAATAATTATCTACCTACACTTTCTGTTCGACTTTGCGAGTTTAGTTAGGGCTGTACTGAGAGGAGTTTTTCAATATATATTATTTGAAGATTGTTACAGTCGCGTTTAGGGGACTTATATTTTTTTTAGTTTATTTTATGAGTGTTTTAGTAGTGGATGAAATTACAGTAAGTAAGTTCCTGCTCTTTTTAAAGTTTTCTTTCACGGAAGTTAATATAACTGGGAATGCCTATGTGTTGTCATCAGGAAATATGTGAAGTCATTTAGCAAGAAGCGTATTTTTTTGATCTTCGTAGTATTGGAACTGTCAAATATTAGGCGCCAAAGAATAGGTATTTTGATCAGCATTTAATAAAAACGTCGAAGTTGTAAAACACTTGAATGCTAGAAACGACATAAAATTTACAATAATACAAACACAACAGCCCGCGAAACTATTATTTTAATGTGACTTTTTCTTGAAAAGTCATTTAATGTGAATGAATGAACTTTGAGGGATCTTTTGATGATTAAAATCATTATAATTCTATAAAAACATATGTATTACGGTGGGGAATCATATTTTAAATAATATACATACATATAATAAAAGACAAAAATAAAGAAAACTGTTTATTAGACATGACAAAACAATAAAAAAATGAATTAAAAAAAGAACAACATAATCTAAAAAAAATATATTAAAAATAAAAAAAACAAAATTAAAGCAATCAGCTAAATTGGTCCTGTACGAGGCCAAAAGGCCTCTATCTCAGCACGGTTTTGCAATATGGCAAATGTCACAGCCCTGATTTTCTGATAGGGCCCAAGCAAGTGAAGCCGATATGAAGCAGATACGACAAAATACATAATAAGAATAAATAAAGTGTGCAACAAATAAACAAAAAAAATGCCAAAAAGAAACCGAGTTCAACCCAAAAAACACAAAAAAGAGGGATATTTGACTTTTTTTATAGACTTTTGTTTGATTTGAATAACATGTATTTTAGAAGATAACTCATTAATTACCCAAGCAATATAGCTAAAATTTATACGGGACCCGTTTAGGAGTATACCGATTCGATTATAAAAAGAATTTTGAATATCGACCCACTTACAAAAAAAAGTACAGTAGAATTGAGAACCTCCTTCTTTTTTTTTAAGACGGTTAAAAAAAGGTTTAATAAAGTAATTGTCCATGTCCTGTAGATTATCCAAAGCTTCCCAAAAATACTAAACGTCTCACAAACAATCACTTCTTTGGCAACCCTGTCCAGCAATAATAGGAAATTTGTTTTCCGGTTCGGTAGCGCGCTCCAATTACGGGATTAACGAATTATTTCCACTTTTTTCCGTCGATCGGGTCCTCCCACCCCCTTCGCCCCGTTTCACCCCCGCACTTCTTGTCTCCTGGTAATTCTGCGGCGGTTTCCGCCTATTGAATCCCTTTTGATTAGTCTTCTTTCCGTTTGAACCTAAATTGTGCGCGCTCCGTCACGTTCGTGCCAATCGACGACGTATTGAGCGCTTTATACTTTTGCAAGAGTGTTCGTCAAGTTGGCGAGTTTTCTTTGGATTGAGAAAATATGTTTTGAAAGTTATGTCCTCTGTAGATTATTTCGTGAGGCTAATTTTTTGGATGTAGATTTAAGTTTTAAATGTAACGGATAGAATCATCATCATCTGCCTAGCCTTTTACCATGTATGTTTGGGTCGGCTTCCAGTCTGAACGGATGCAGCTAAATACCAGTATTTTACATGGAGTGACTGCCTATCTGACCTCCACAACACATTAAGTATTGGTAATTATTTGATACCCATTGTCAATTGACAGTGGCCTTTTCGTACAACATAGAGAATTACCATTGTGATTTGAATATTGCTTTTTAATTTACTTTACAATTAATTTTCCAGATTTGTCATTTGCAGACAGAACATAGCGGGCCATCCACTAACGTTCATTCCTGCCGGAATCTTCAATCCTTAAGGAATGAACGCCAGTGGATTTGCAAGATCGAGAAAGAATAACGGTATTAAAACCCCGCCACTCCTCCCGTCGCGAAGGACGCGACGCGCTCTGTGATCAAGTTAGTGCCTGTTTATTTGTCCGGCGTGATTGAGCGTTCGTTTGTAATCATTGTTCGAGGTGTAACCGAGGGGGACAGCTAGTAAAAAAAAAAATACTGCACAATGTTTCTGGAATGATACGACCTAAGCTTTGCGGAGATATACCATAGCTAGTTTAAGACACTCATAACTTCTACCCGTAGCTGAAAACCGCAATGTTACTGTAAGGCGCTCCTCGGCTGTAATGCAGTTTCTCATTCTGGTGTTTTGTTTCTGCAAATACGGTGTTACCATCTTGAGCAGTTCGTTAAAAGTCGAGACATCCATTCTTAAATAGTTCTTAAAATCATCAGGTTTAACGCATGCCAAATCTTTTAAAAGTCTTATATCACTATATTCCTCCTTTTCTAATAACCACTTTTTTACCCATATTCTATGTCTTCTTTTAGGTTTAAATAGATATTCACTCGCAATAAAACTCAAAGCAATAGCAATTTCTTGCTTAAGCGTAGGTACACATGTTGTTGCAAAATGAAAATAATCCATAAAGATAATTCAAAATGACGAGCATTCCTTTTAAATGACAACAATCTTCATAAAATGATGGGATTATAACCATCCACAGACACGCAATCCCTCGGTATGACTGACAAGATGCACACTGACAGGAATGTACCTAAACGTGTGTATGGTCACTGAAGGATTGTATTTCCTGTCGAACTGGCGTGTTGTGATAAAGTCAGGGGATAGAACGTAGGATTGTGGTTTAATTAGTGGCTTCAACGGTTTTATTTTATCCCATCGCTTTTCTGTACAGATTGCACAACGGGACAAGTCGGAAGAAATGAACGTTAGTGGATGGCCCGCTAAATGTGAGACATTTCTGTAAACTCTGACTGTTTATTTGTTTTCAACCGACTAAAAAAAAAAGGAGGAGGTTTTTAATTCGACATGTACTTATTTTTTTATGTATGGCCAGGCATAATTTTTCCCTACATGCAGATGCAGAGTTTCCCGCCCTTTTTGTAATGATAATGTCTATGGGCGATTCTCGTCGGTGACTATTTTGCTTGTAGGTGTACGAGTTTCGTTAATTCAAACTCAAAACTCAAAAGCATTTATTTTAATTAGACCATTACAGGCACTTTTGAATGTCAAGAAACAAAATGTTGAAAGATATAAAATGTTGAAACTTACTCTGTCAGCTTCTTACGCTATCTTCGTAGGGAACTCTCTGTGTGAAAATGAGCGTTTTAGATGAAAACTTTACAGACAAAAGATTCAAATTGATTCATATTTGTATGTACAACTCTTCAAATCATATTCCTACCTTCGTCTTTCTTTTCGCTTAGATCTTTTAAACTACTCAATGGATTTTAATGTAGTTTTTTAGCAATAGATAATATAGTGACAGGGAAGTTTAAATGTTTAATATCCCAGTTTACGTGGGTGAAACCGCGGGGCGCAACTAGTCCTAACTAATATTATAAAAGTGAAAGTGATTTTGTTTGTTACGTTTTAACGCCTAAATGGCTAAACCGATTTTGTTGTTTTTTTATAGAGATAGTTGAGACCCTGGAGACGGACATGGGCTATTTTTTAAGGGGGGGATGAGGGAGAAAGAGTGAAGAAAAGGGAAAACTTAGGTTTGCTATGACAATAAATAAGGCGCAAAGGGCAAAAACTACAGGTAGTAGCGACTGCAAATCAGGAAAGGGGGTAACACAGTTCGTGTTACCCCGAATTTAACGCGAGCGAAGCCGCGGGCAAAAGCTAGTATATTACAATTCCCATTTTCTCATCCAGATATCCAGCCAATGCCAACCAACCAATCCTAGGATGGATGCTAGATATACGTGTGTGCTGCCATTAACCCGAATGGTCGAGTGTGGTCTAAATGTGGATGTAATAGACCTCTTGAGTTTCGCTTGCCCAATTCAACGGCACTTCTTTAACGTATAGTTGTGTAGAAAAGTGAGTTGATTTGGAGTTTGCGAATGTGTTTTGTTTTTCGTAACGATAGCGTCAAAAAACAAAACACTTTCGCAAACACCGTCATTGTGTATTCATATGGTAAGGTTTTTTTTTATTAATGATATCTTTGATGGCATGGCGGGACAATTTGTAAGGATATTCGGTCCTGCCTTCTTAATGAGAGTAAATATAACCTTGTCTGGTTCAAGTACAGCCTAGTTTAGGAAAACAGCTACTATTGTTCTCAATCTATTTTGCGACTTTTACAAGCTTTTGGTGTCAGGGTCTAAGTTCCGGGGTTGCGGGTTGTTCGAAAGAGATACCGCGGCCCCGGAACGTAAAGGGCAACAGAAGGAACATGGGTGGGTTTTAGTCAGTACAAGTCTGACATGCCCCCCCGCTCCGCCCAGAGCGGGGGAAGTCATTGGATGATTTCCCACCCGAAAAAAAAAAAAAAAAAAAAAAAAAAAAAAAGGGTCTAAGTTACTAGATTTCATTTTTAATTTTATGCTATCCTATTGTCTATTTTCACCTTAGTTCATGTTTACCGAATATTGCCAACTAGCTATTGCCCGTTGCTCCGCCTGCGTTGACGTTCGAATTTATCCCAAGGGAACATTTTAACAAGCTTTCGTATTTATAATATGCAATAATGTTAGCAGGATTCAAAAATATAAACTAAAACTCAAGATGATGTCTGCCGGGGATGCGAAAAGAGATACCGCGACTTTGGAACATAAAGGGCAAAAGGAGGACATGAGTGGGTTTTAGTCACTAAAAGTCTGACACTCCCCCCCGTTCCACCCAGAGCGGGGGAACTTATTTGATGATTTTCCATACGCAAAAAAAGACAAGATGAAATTTTCAGTTGATAAAAGAGCAACCTTTAAACACTTTTGTTGCTAACACTTTTCTCTCCGTCTGTACATTGCTGATTCTTTTGGCAACTGGAGTGGCCTGAACGTGTACTCATAAGTTTTTCGGACGCACTTACATTGTCGTTATCGTAAATCAATGACTGCCGTATAAAACAGAACATCAGTGATCAATTATGGACGCCAGCTATTTGGCAGCAAGCGAAACTTTGAATGTTTCTTAAGTTACTTACGACTAAATAAAGATATATTGAAGGGCAATCGTTTTGGAGTTTGATGTGATGTGGCGATAAATAAGAAGTTAATATGATAGTGGCCTTGGGGAGCTTATTATACAAAAGTGTTTGTCTTTTGTAAATACGTCAGATTTTCACTCGGTCGCGAGTTGACTACAACAAAAATAAGTAAAATTAGAAGGTGCGAACTCGCGCGCAGTCGCGAGTTTATGAGGCGCGAGTTGACGAATAAGCCCCTTGGGGTTGTAAGACTTGATTGTGTTATTCGGTTTCGGTTTGAATTGATGCAAGTCGATTCGATTGTAATGTTATCAATCGGCTGTCAAGCATTAATGGGTGGTGGTCTTCTAAAACATTAGTGGACCACCAAATAGATAAAATGTCACTGTGACTAATTTTAATGTGTGGCTTGGCCTGTGAAATGTTAGCGTATTTTTAATGGACCGTTTACGGTGAAGAGAAATCATTACATGTGTATGAGGGTCAAGGTTAAATAAAAATTGTCGTTCTTGTTGGTCTTGAGGTTAAGCCAGCCTTGCCTAGGTTGGTCCACAGATGGGTGACCACACGAAACCGCCGTTTAAGCCGTTGGTCCCGGCTGTCATTTGTAGATCTTTGACAGTCGTTACAGGTATTCAGTGGCTCGAAGGTTTGACAATCAGTCTTACCAAAGGGTATCGTAATACCTTATACTAACTGGGTTGTGAAGGTCAGATAGACATTCGCTCCATGTAAAATACTGGTAGTCAGCTGAATCCGGTAAGACTGGAAGCCGATCCCAACGTAGTTGGGAAAATGCTAGGCAGATGATGATGTATGCTTTCGGGTATTTCCGTGATGAATTCCATACTCGAACATACCAAAATATATAGTTATACACTCTTTCACTTATTAGGATCAATTCATTCTTAAAAGTAAAGGGACAACAACAAAAAAATCAAGTGGTTTCTTATCGATAGTCTGTAGCATCTATTTCGCCACCGAGCCTCCTGTGCAATGTCACCCAGATAACCAAACATCAGGTGAAGTGCTACTCTAGCAACTCCTTACTCGAGTAGTTGCTACTTATTTGACGGGTAGAGCTGGACGAATAGTTATCGATATTTCATTTATGCTTCTGATTTTAGATTTCTTCTACTATTTTCTGGTGCAATCCTTTAGTGGATTGAATCGTAAATATTATGAAGTGTTGCAGTACCTGATTTAAACAAAATACCCATTCTTATACGATTTTGTAAAATTATTTATGAAAACGATTGCGTTGCTATGATAAATGAATATGGACTTTATAAAGCAGTCACTGTTAAACTGAATTATATTCAACAACTGCATATGACAATTAAAAATTCTCAGCACCCTTATTGTGAAACAAGGAGTATTTGTGTATTCTGTCACAGTTTGAATAATTCATATTTGTAATCCAAAGAATCGGTTAGTGGAATTCTTTAAATTAATGATTATCGATAAAACGATTAGTAAACCGACTCCCATCCCTACATGCCCACTTGGCTAAGCATCGCGACTTCTTAAGTGGCACACGCAACCCATTGGTTTATATCTACTGTCTGTTTAACTGTTTACATCTCAGAAACGTGGGTTATACCAACTTTGGTGTTCTGAACGTTTTTTTTTTGACGTACTTCAGGAAGAATTGTGTGACAGGAGAAGAGGTTTGAGCTTAAGATGGCTGGATGGATGGATATGTGAATACATCTAAAATATAAAATTCTCGTGTGGCGATGTTTGGTACCAAATTCTCCCGAAATGGCCGGACCGATTTGTATGAAATTTTTGTGAATATCGGGTAGGTCTTGGAATTGGCCAATTATTTTTCATACCCCTAAGGGATAAGGATGGCCTGAGCAGCAAAACCGCTGGGCACAGCTAGTATTGTAATAAATATTTTTTGGAAAATTTGTAGGTAATTAACATTTCAATTATAATTTTTGTTGTTTGATTTGTCCTATGAGAGTCTAATAAATAATTTTTCTTTATTTATTTTTAGCGTGAAGGACAGGTGATTTAAGAGATTCTAGGCTTGAGTTATAAATAAAAAATAAAAGGTGGTCAAGTGTATATTGTACAGTGGCGGCTAGTTACTACAAGTACAGTGGAGAGTGGCAAAAACCTAGACAGTGACTGTTTAACTGTAGGTTTATATTAATATCCTTACCAGTGACCAGTGTTAATAGGGCTTTCTGATTAAGGTAGTCTTGTGTAATTTGAATCTTTAGAAAGAGCTTATTCTCAGCTAAGCTTGAATATTGATCAATCTAGGATATTTATATTTTTTTTATTTTATGTCTCACTGCTGTGCAAAGGCCTCTCCATATAAATTTTGTTTTAATACAAAACCGGCCAAGTGCGAGTCGGACTCGCTGACGAAGAGTTCCGTACAAATTTCAAAGTCAAAGTTATTTATTTGTGAAACATAGGTACATGGTTTATGGTATAAAGAATTGTGTTGTCTCACTATGTTTTGCCTTGCAAGGCGTACAAATTAATTACAAGAAACCGTTTCAAATACAAAATAGAAAAAACGATCGGACAGTTTGATTTTATGTTTTATCCTCTAAAAACTCATTGATAGAGTAGTATGCCTTTTCAACTAAGAATTTTTTCAGATTAGATTTAAAATGCTTTGATGTGGATATACTTTTTAACTTTTGGTAGTTTATTAAAAATCTAAGGACACATGCCTAGACAACTCTTAGAGAAAAGCACAGTATTATGTCTTTTCGACTTAAGTGTGCTTTGATGACGTCTAGTCTGCGACATAAACGGCCATATATTTAAACTACGTAGAGTTAGAGGGTTCATTTTATCACAGCTCTAAGAAACCGCAAAGCTGAGTTTATGGTTTCAATTTCAACTCGATATCTCCATGCGTTACCGAGATAAAGGCTCTTGACAGACAGACAGACAGACGTACAAAAAAGTGATCCTATAAGGATTCCGTTTCTTCCTTTTGAGGTACAGAACCCTAAAAATAACCAATTTAAAAGCTCTTTCAATCAAATAAACTTGTAACAAACAAATACAAACCAATATCTGTTTTCCTGTTCGATTGACCTCTGTCTTGAAGTGGTCATAAAACTGAACGCTGAAAAGTGCTCTGTATTCTGTGTATATTCTTGTCTGAATGATAATAAAAACGCAAGTACATACGTAGAAATATGTAATGTACCTACAGTAAAATGAAATATATCACTTCTTAGTTTTTCCTAGGCTAAATAATAGCAGCCGCTCGTGTATATCTTCTTGCCTAGGTTGGTTTGTGGATGGGTGACCACCCGTTACATAGCGAGTTTCCTCCGTGCCTCAGAAAGGACGTTAAACTGTTGGTCCCGGCTGTCATTTGTAGATTTTTGACAGTCGTTTAGTGTCTCGAAAGTCTGATAACCAGTCTTACCAAGGCAACCCTTAACTGGGTTGTGTGGGTCAGATAGGCAGTCGTACCCTGTAAAACTGGTATTTTCCGGTTAGACTGGAAGCCGACCCCAACATAGTTGGGAAAAGCCTAAACAAATGATGACGATGAGTTTTTCCTAGTAATATTCTCCAGTCTTGGCTTTTACTACGACGGGCTCCACTGACGACCGCAGATCTCTCAATTCACGGGGTATTTTTTTTTGTTGTTTTTTATTTTTGTAAATGGCATCTCGCAGTTTGAACTGCGAGATGCCATTTACAGGGAAGTCAGGCCTAGGAGGTTATCGTCTGCTTAACCTGGCAATTCCTGTGGATGCCTCGAGAGTAAGGCCTCCAGCCAGGTAATCTATAAAGCGACGTCATGTTATACTTACTGTAAATGTATAGCTAGTATATGTCGCCGTGTGTAGGTACATGTATTAAACGTAATTTAGGTAACAAAACCTGCTAAGAGCGAGTCAGACTCGCTCCCGAGGGTCCCGTACAAAATTGTGACAGAAACAGCCATATCTATTGACGTGTAGACTTAAAGGGGTTTTTCACAGTACAAAGGGACCATAGAGTTGAGTATATGGTTTTAATTTCAACTGGATGCCTTTACGTGTTCCCGAAATAAAGAGTTTTGACAGGCGGACAACAAAGTGATCCAATAAGGGTTCCATTTTTTTCCTTTTGAGATGCGGGACCCTAAAAAGACACGTTAACAGTCGCTGTTAACCCCGCTCTCATAAAAAAAGGTTAAAAGGACCATAAACCCACGAAGATTCCCATTCAATAAAACGAAACAAATTCATACATTGATGATTCGCTATAGTAAAACGATTTTATTAATACGAGTCAAGTGTTTTGCCTACTGGTGGACTCCAAGTGGAGTGGATTGCGCAACGCACTAAATCATGAGAGTATACTGTTCTACACGGTACAGTTATAAACATTAATTTATATTATACTAGCTTTTGCCCGCGGCTTCGCTCGCGTTAAATTCGGTAGCGCCTTATTGATTTGTAATAGCAACGCCAAGTTTTCCCGTTTCTTCCCTCTTTCTCCCTCATATCCCACTTTTTTTGAAAAAATAGTAGCCTATGTCCGTCTCCTGGTTCCCAACTATCTCTGTACCAAAATTCATCAAAATCGGTTTAGCCATTAAAGCGTAAAGAGGTAACAAACAAACAAACTCACTTTCGCTTTTATAATATTAAGTAAGGATAAGGACTAGCTTTTGCCACAGTTCCCTTTTCCTGATTTTCAGGTACCTGCTACCTGTAGATTTTGCCGTTGCGCCTTATTTATTGTAATAGTAAAGCTAAGTTTTCCGTTTTCTTCCCTCCTTCTCCAACATTTTTCAGTTTAAAAAAAATAGTCTATGTCCGTCTACAGGGTCCCAACTATCTCTGTACCAAAATTCATAAAAATCAGTTTAGCCATTAAGGCGTGAAGACGTAACAAACAAACAAAGAAACTCACTTTCGCTTTTATAATATTAGTAAGGATATATTATTATAAAATAATATGACTATAATATAATATTATATAGTAGGATATTAGTAGGACTTATTGGTCATGTCTGTACCACGTGGAGTACATGGTTCAGAGCGTATGATCTATACGTCTAGACTATCTCTCTAGTGTTTAGTCTACCGCTTCATATTGGACTCAGCTTGGTTTAAAATTAGTGGAAGATTGGTTTATTTTTGGTCCTTTTTCGCGGATGGGAAATTATATAATAACTTCATCCGCTGTGGGCGGAGTGGGGGGGGGAGAGTGTCAGACTTAAACCCACTCAAATTCCTTCTTTTGCCCTTTATGTTCCGGGGCTGCGGTATCTCTTTCGAACAACCCGCAACCCCGGTATTTTTGGTCCTAAGGTTCACATTAGGTACGTTTTGATAAGCTTAGGATGATGGTAGGAGCAAGGCTCTTAGCTTAGTTATAAGTGCTGCCAACATTTTTGAGGATGTATGGTTGTCAGGAGGTATGGATAGTTGGTATTCTTTCAAGCCAGACCAGCTGAACGAGTCTGGATGAAATTCAGCAGAGATAAGTTATAGTCCAAAATAGCATAAATGCTACTTTTAAACTCAAAAATATCAAAATAAAACGCGAGCGAAGTCGCGGGCAACAAACTTCCAAATGACTTCATCTTAACGAAAGTATTTCCCAGAGTGCTGGCCCACTGAACTGAACAACCTCTGTTCATTACAGAGGAGGTACTCAAGTGATACACTGTAAGATAATTATAATTACGACGATAAGCGCGGTGGGGTCATCAGGCAGGTCCTTTGAGCGCATTAACTGCTGTCAAATTGTTGTGTAGACTTGGTGTAGTTATAGAGCGGTTTAATGTTGACTCTAATATTGTAGTACTAACCTAAAGCACGGATTGCTGCAGAGGGGCCTGCCAGGGCCACTATCTGCCGGGTTTGCAGGTTGTTCGAAAGATACCTCTTTCGAACCAACCGCAGCCCCGGAACATAAACGGCAAGGCGAAGGGCGGGGCGTTTTTATGGTTTTTCTCTTGTAATGTGACGTTCAAAAAGTGCTGATTCTCAGCCTAATTTTAATAAATGAGTTTTGATTTTGATTTGAATATCAGTGGGTTTAAGAAAGTTAAAGTTATATGTATTATGAATTCCCATCCGCAAAAAAAAACAAGAAAAAATGCACAGACTGAATCATTGGTCTAGTGGTCAAAAGCGTGACTTCTGAGCGTGGGGTCCTGGGTTTGATTGCGAGGCCGGCCAAAGCTTAATTAGGTTTTTCCATTAGAAGTTCTCAGTAGCAGACACGGAGTCTGGATATGTATCCAGTTGATGGCGATGGGTTCGCCATTATTGCATGGGAATTAAACATAACTGGCGAAATGTGTACTATAAGGTACACCTCTGACTACTCCTTTGGGGATTACAGTCGTGTTGTTATACAGTCTATCAGTTTACAAGCTCTACAAACTGTCCAACACCATCGTGGGAGCCTGACCACCTCAATGTAGTAATATGTGTCCTTGTCCTTGAAATCCACCCTAACCCCTCACTCAATTCCCAACCTTACACTTCCTAACAGAAAGTCCAAATTCTAAACTCTTTGACTGCGACTTCAAGGACTAAGAAAACCAGCCTCAAAACCCCCCTCTATTCTCAACCTTACACATAATTCAATAAGGACCAGTTTTTCTTGGCTACGGTCTTAAGGGCCAGGACACGTTAATTGACAATGCTAAGCTTCTGTGCGTACAAGTGTAGTGATTGTATGGCTGTTTTGATACTCATCATGGCCTTAAGATGAGTGTCAATTTGTTTGAGCTACTTGAGATATTAATTACTATTTAGTAGTGAGATGGGTAATGAATGGGTTAGGAAGGGATGTCTTTAAATGGGGCTTTGTGGTCAGGTCTCTAAACTTTTCTGAGCTGGTTTATTTGAAAGTTTTTAATTGATTTAAATTTACCTCCTCACGTTATTTGACGTGACGACGTGACGACGTTTACGTTTGACGGGCCTGTTGGTCTAGTGGTTAGTGGCCCTGACTGCTGAGCCGGAGGTCGTGGGTTCGATTCCCACCCAGGACAAACTTTGTGTGATGAGCATGATTGTTTGTTCTGTGTCTGGGTGTGATTTATCTATAATATGTATGTATTTATAAATTATATAAGTATGTATATCAGTTGTCTGGTTACCATAACACAAGCTCTGCTTAGCTTGGGATCAGATAGCCGTGTGTGAGTTGTCCCAAGATATTTATTTAGATATTTTTATTGTCTTAGTCATTATATGTAAAAATATAATTAGGTCTTTTTATAGGCATATGCTTAGTAAATATAACTATGTTTATCTAGCGCATAACTCAACAGCGCCTAAACCAATTTTACCAATTCTTTTTCTAAATATTCGTTGAAGTCCAAGGATGGTTTTTAAGGCGAGAAAAAATGGATAGGGTAGGCAGGGTAGATAGGGCAGGTAGGGTAGGTAGGGTAGAAAAATTGCATTGCAACGCATGCCGGGCACAGCTAGTGTTACTATATATATTGTATAAGAATAGTGTTGGTGATTTATGAAATTAAAATTAAGATTCAATTGTATTATTATTTATGTACTAGCTTTTGCCCGCGGCTTTGCTCGTGTTAAATTCGGGGTAACACAGTTCCCCTTTCCTGATTTGCAGGTATTTTTCGTTGGTAACAAAGAGTGTGTGTACCGAAAGTAGCCTTTGTCTGTCTCCAGGATTCTAACTATCTCTGTACCATTATTCATTAAATACGGTTTTGCCATTTAGGCGTGAAGACGTAACAAACAAACAATGAAACTCAATTTCGCTTTTATAATATTAGTAAGGATTCATTTTCTTATATTTTTATTTCTTTTATTTCATTATCTGCGCTCAAGTCGATACAACAGAAACATATCTAAGTGATAAACCAAATACTATTACCGATAATCCGACCCACGAAAACCGTACAATGTAACCGACACCGGTAAATAGAGCAAAATTTTACGGTTCGAATAACGCGCCCCTCTTAAAAGCTAAAATGGAGTCAAGTGATTGTTTGCGGGTACGATCAGCAGGCAAATCTGTGTGCGCACTGTGATCCATCACCAATCGCATAGGCTAAGAGCTGGGGAAGAAAAGAGAAAGATAAAATATTGATTTGCTCTACATGACGTACTGGGTTGTGGAGGTCAGATAGGCTCCACGTAAAATACTGATATTCAGATGCATCCGGTCCGACCCCAACATAGTTGGGAAAAGGCTAGGCAGATGATGATGATGCTACATGACGCACACCACAAAAAAGTTCAAAAAATATAAGTGATCGGAAAATGTGCGTCATTCATATTTTAGAACGTAGTGTTTTTGGTATGCAGAAAAGGAGTTTCGATCTCGAAAACTTTGGGTGATATTTTTGACCTCAGCGGCCAAAAAGCAATGGAACCAAAAGCATAGTTGCATACATGGTAATGTAATGTGTAATTTTGTAGTTAATTATTCCTAAAAATATTAATAATTTAACATCCTGATTTGGTAACCGACCAGCTAATTTATAATAATAATTTATTAGGAATCCAATAGATTGTACAAAGTAATTCCAGAATAAAATGATATGTAGTGACGCATTGTTGCCAATATCGCTGTTCTATTTATGAAATCAAAGCATACAATATTTTTAATCATCATCTAGCTGAAATCCATGTAAAAGTTCTCAGCGAAACGGTTTCGCTTTAAAAGCGGATGAATCAATCCATCTTCTCGCTGTCTCCTTGGCTATCCGCGGAGTAGTTTAGGGGTGGAGTATCCCCCCCCCCCCCTCAGCGCAATACAACACTTTAATGTGCTGTGATTTGTTTGTGAAACATTTAACAAAACTGTAGAAAATAAGAGGGATTACGGATTGTAGAAAAATTACAAGGTTTGTGAAAATCTTACATAAAAAGTAAACGCGTTTGTAAAGTTTTGATGCACGCAGGAACTTCTTTCACTTAAACGTAGATTAGGATATCTTGATTATGTTGCTTCTGGCTAAGAGCGTTGGCAGTTTTTGAATCTGGCAGGCTAGGCAGGATATCGAGAAATATACTTACTTCTTTTATTTCTCGATTTCGATTTGTTCTTGTTTACGGACGGCCTCGCGCATAAGGGGGCCTCGCAAAATTGTTTCGATTAGGGTCACAAAGGGGATAATGGGTCTTGACAGACAGATGGACAACAAAGTGATCCTATAAGGGTTCCGTATTTTCTTTTTGAGGTACAGAACCGTAAAGACTGAAAAAAAAGCGGAAACAACGGCTGGTGTTAGCTATGATATAATCTGGAACTGAAAGGTGCCCCGCAATGCTGATGTCACCGACGCCCGCATTTGGTTTAGCGCCGCCTCTGGCAATGTTCTTTATAAAGTCTAAAATACATGATCTAAAAAGTGTTAGTAGGTGCCTCAAATTGGTTAGATTCTTTTGCTCTGTAAATAAAAAGATACTGTGTTGCAAGAGCAAGCGAAGTGAACTCGACATTTTACGTATTTTCAGTGACGTGAGCTCATGTTAGGCCAATAGTTACCTAACCTAATCTTTCATCATCTCTCCGTCATATTTTCAGCACAAAGTTAATTCGTCATTAATTATGCAAGAAAAAGCTCTCCTCACATTACCAGCCCTTTTGCTCCATTTAAACAGTTTAACCGGCCATTCAATACGGTTAATATTATAAACTCTTTCTGTCGTGTCGTGCGTCAAGCGTGTTTGTTTTAACTCAATTTTAGTATCACGTTACCAAGCTTTTGGAAAAAATCCGCGGCATTTAGCAGCAGAGGTGCTCAAAGTTTGGTTTGACAGTTTGTACTTTGATAACTAATTTTTTTTTACTAACTACGTTGTATACTTAGTTTTTAGGTTTCTGTACCCCATGGTTAAACGGGACCCTACTAGTAAGATTCCGCGTTCCATTCGTCTGCCCGTCTGTTAGCAGGCTATATTCCATGAACAGATGACATGATACAGTTGAAATTTTCACAACAAATACTAAAAACAGAATGAACAAAATATTTAATTAAGGAGGCTCCCATACAACAAACATCTTTTTCTGCCGTTTTTCTAGATTTATTGCGATATGGATAAAGCACAGTATTGCAGCATAGCACCTGTGCTAAGAAAAAATCTTGGATGGTGCATCGAAAATACCTTTACTTATGCTGCGCAAAAAAGTCTTTCCCTCAAAATAAATAGTGATCATTTCCTCAACATCGAAATCCCCATTTAGAAAAACGGCGATCTGGCGTTAAAGTTTGAGACACGCTGCAACACATCAGTGAGGAACGACTATTAAGTAATAGTTGTGCGCCGGATGCGACTTGTAAATATTACCGTGCGCAGTAAGACAGTACATCTGTGGAGTAGTCTTTATATTGTTGACTATTAGAATTATTTTTACCAAAAAAATGTATTGTTTATGTTTTGGTATTAGTAATGTCTTTGTTAGTGTGTGAATGTTTTTAAAATTTGCTTTCGTATTGCGGTTTGTTTGCAAAAAGCTCTTCTGCAAGATTTTCTAGAAAAAAACTGAAGCAATTTTGAGCAATATGAACTTATTTGGCCCATACCATTTTATGCTTCTAACCTATTTTCATCTCATCAACAAACATTTCTAAATGTATAACACGATACATTTTTAGTTCCTAGTTTTTCATCAAGCGCCTCCACTGTTCTTGGCTTCCGCTTTAAAAGCGCCAATAAATTAATTAGAATTACGTTAAAGACGTCAATAGCTTGTCTCACATACACTACACGCCATACATAATATACCACATCAAATCTACCAAGTTAAGCAACAACCACCTTTATGGCCCATCAAAATTGTCTTCACATTGGAAAATTTAGCACACAACTTTACGCCTCACACTAAAAAATTAAAGTAAACAAAATATAGTTATTTTCGTAGTTTTTAAAATGTAAATGGGGCTCATTGAGGACGTTGCGTTCAATGAGATTGAAGAAAATAATTAAAAATAGTGTTAATGAGCGCACGGGGGCATTTTATGGGAAATTAGACGGAGGAAGTGTCTTCACGGCCTTTTTATCTGGACTTTTTACGAGAAAAGAGGTTTTATATCCATAATTATGTGTTTTTTTTAATGTGTGTAAAGGAGAACGGATAATTTGATGCTAGTGTGTAGAAGTGCGCGTGCACAGGGTTGCCAGATGACCGGGATGTTGATGTCACGTTGGTTATTAGCGAAGTAATTATAATTTTAGATTATTTTGAGATAACATTAGAGGCGTTTTTCTGGGGAAGTGAACAGTTTAATTTACGTCTGCTTCTTGCCACTGGGCATATAATCAAGAAAGTATTCCATACGAACAATTTTAAACTTTTAAAAGAAAAACTTGTTAAACTTTGTTCTTCATTTGTTGTTGCATCTTTTAAAATTATCTATGGTAAGACTTAAAACGTTAAACAGCGTTTAATCTTATAATTCTGACAGCCCTCATTGAACAATGGGGGTTAATGAGGTATTCACAGTCGTTAACATAAAACTGCAGAATCTGCTTTAATTACTGAACACTATAGCTGCCTACTTACTACCAAAGAGCTGTACACTCTTGCGCATCTCTTTCAGTTTGATGCTGATTACAAATGACATGGCCAGAATGGGTATAGAGCTATGCCCTAACAAAAAAATATTCATGTACATTGATGTACAGTACGTCATTTTAAAGCTTACATGCAGGGCTTTACAATAGTTTATGATTTATGATCAGAGAATAGGCGAGAGACACTATAAATAGAAAACAAAAATAGCGCCTAGACAATTTGAATAGCAATGATGAAACATTCAGAGTTTTATAGGCGTAACAAAACGAGGAAGACTATTCAGACGCCATTTAGTAAATAGACTAGGCTATTCATAAAAAGGAACTAATTCCACAAGGAAGGCCGATATCATGCAAACAGTTATCGTGCTGTTCTACAAGAAAACAGCGTCGAGATTACCGCTGCTGCAGTGTCAAGTTTTATAGAGACTCGGCTGAGTCGTCGCTGCGATCAAAACTCACTACAAGAGTGAAATGCATAGTAGTGTAATGTAAATGATGTAATAGTAAAGTAGTTTGAAATGTTAGAGACAGTTTAATAAATGTGTTTTTTTCTCTGGATACCCACATATTTGTAAAACGTAACTTAAACTAGCAAGTCTAATAAGTACAGCAGTATGTTAATATTAGTAAACGATAGTTTGTGGTCTAGTTTCAATAGTAACAAATTACGATAATACGTGATAAAATCAACGCAAGACGACAATGTGAATGTCAATCAATGCAATGTCAGAATATAAAACCACACAATCGATGAACAAACATATTTTTTTTTTGCATTTTCTCTCGCTTATTTTTAGGAAAATGTAATTAATGGGATTATTTTTTATTTATTTCAAAAGGATTTTTCATATATTAATCATTACTGTGCATTATCAATGAAGGAGCCGCCAGTTATAAAATCAACGCAAGACGACAATGTAAATGTCAATCAAGGCAATGTCAGAATATAAAACCACATAATCAATGAACAAACATATATTTTTTTTGCATTTTCTCTCGCCTATTTTAGGGAAATGTAATTAATGGGATTATTTTTTATTTATTTCAAAAGGAATTTTCGTAAATTAATCATTACTGTGCATTATCAGGGCAGGATTTGGCCATGTCCTTTATTTTTTTTGAAAAGAGAATGAGGTAGGTATCTAAACTCTTTTGAGTTCTAATTTAAAGGGCGTTTTGTTTTGTCTATTGTAAACTTTGACGTACAAAAACTGTTGATTATTTATCAGACTACTTTGGATAAATGTCATTTGCTTTTTTCTTTTCTATTTTTAAAAATGTGTTTTAGAAAATTGTTTTTGTTTAAGTAACAAGCATTCAATGTAGTTCGTTTTCATTTTTTAGCTAGAAGACATGTTTAAAGTACTTTTATAAGAATAGTTTTACAATGTAAAATTATTAGACTTGAAATTAAACGAGTACTTAAATGACATGGCCAGAATGGGTATAGAGCTATGCCCTAACAAAAAATATTCATGTACATTGATGTACAGTACGTCATTTTAAAGCTTACATGCAGGGCTTTACAATAGTTTATGATTTATGATCAGAGAATAGGCGAGAGACACTATAAATAGAAAACAAAAATAGCGCCTTGACAATTTGAATAGCAATGATGAAATATTCAGAGTTTTATAGGCGTAACAAAACGAGGAAGACTATTCAGACGCCATTTAGTAAATAGACTAGGCTATTCATAAAAAGGAACTAATTCCACAGGGAAGGCCGATACCATGCAAACAGTTATCGTGCTATTCTACAAGAAAACAGCGTCGAGATTACCGCTGCTGCAGTGTCAAGTTTTATAGAGACTCGGCTGGAGTCGTCGCTGTGATCAAATCTCACTACAAGAGTGAAATGCATAGTAGTGTAATGTAAATGATATAATAGTAAAGTAGTGTGAAATGTTAGACAGTTTAATAAACGTGTTTTTTTTCTCTGGATACCCACATGTTTGTAAAACGTAACTTAAACTAACAAGTCTAATAAGGTACAACAGAATATTAATATTAGTAAACGATAGTTTGTGGTCTAGTTTCAATAGTAACAAATTACGATAATACGTGATAAAATCAACGCAAGACGACAATGTAAATGTCAATCAATGCAATGTCAGAATATAAAACCACACAATCGATGAACAAACATATATTTTTTTTCATTTTCTCTCGCCTATTTTAGGGAAATGTAATTAATGGGATTATTTTTTATTTATTTCAAAAAGATTTTTTATATATTAATTAGTACTGTGCATTATCAGGGCAGGAGCCGCCAATGATAAAATCAACGCAAGACGACAATGTAAATGTCAATCAATGCAATGTTAGGATATAAAACCACATAATCAATGAACAAACAAATTTTTTTATTGCATTTTCTCTCGCCTATTTTAGGGAAATGTAATTATTGGGATTATTTTTTATTTATTTCAAAAGGAATTTTCATATATTAATCATTACTGTGCATTATCAGGGCAGGATCTGGCCATGTCCTTTAGGTTAAGGTATTTATATTTTAGATGATATTCTCTTCCTGTTCTCACACACTACTATCTACGTTTCTTTTCTTCATATTTCCTTTCGCAGGCCTGCTGGTAGAAATTTCTTTTGAAATAAGCTGTGCCTTTGTACTATATGTTTTTTTCTCCTGTGTGTAGATAAATTATTAAGTAAATTGGCAAATATTTAATCAGGTACTAATAATACCCCATTCTATTTCACTGCAAGATAACTCTTCATTTGGCATCGAAAATCATCACAGCAATGGCGGGCTCCAATACCACTCTTAATTTAACATAAATCTTCTCAATTCCCATAGTTAAAAAAAACCCTCATTCACAAATTGGCAATGGTAGGACCACCAAGTGTACTCTTGAAACGCATTACTGCTATCAAATGCAAAAAGGACGTATGTGCTAATGAAAAAATATGTATGTACGACTTTTTTGTCGTAGGGTCGATAAGTCGGTGCGCTTGAAGTGACCGCGCCGGTGGTCGGTGGCGACGCTCGTCGTGTCGCAGTGTCGCTCGTCTAGACATGCAACTCGAATGTTTGTGGGAAAGTGAAAAGAGAGTGAGTGAGTGAATTTCGAGAAACGTGAATAGTTAGTGTAACAATGAAAGTCAAGATTTTGATTGAATATTAAATAATCTAAATAAATCTTAATATCTTAGATGAAGTTGCATCTAGATATAGACTGGAAGCTAATACAATCATTGGGTAGCCTTTTTTTCCGATTTGAAATCATCAAATATCTTTCCCTGTTCTGGGCGTGGGGGAGTGTCAGGCTTTTACTGACTAAAACCCATCCATATCCATATTCATTTGCCGGCACGGTTGGCGCAGTGTCTGAGCGATCGGCCGAGGACGGTGTGTTACGGGTTCGATTCCCACATGGAACAAAAATTTCTATGGCCTACAGATTTCGGGTCTGACTGTTTGTGTTTGTGAGTTTAAATGTTTGTAAACGTACCCACGATACAGGAGAACTTCTTAGAGTGGGCAAACGGTTTATTTACAACAACAAAAAAAAACCTTCTTTTCCCCTTTGTGTTCTGGACCTGCGGCATCTCTTTCGAACAACCCGCAAAGGTGACTAAAGGCTACTTTACCTTAGTCAGAGGGTAATCTTAAGTAACGGCATGACCACATCAATATTTGACAGCGTTGACGTGTTTTTGATGCCCTTTTATATACTACTAGCTGGCGCCCGCAGCTTCGCCCGCGTGGTATCCAAAAATAAAGAATTCTATGTGTTATTTCAGACTATAATCTACCTCTGTGCCAAATTGCATCAAGATCCGTTCAGCCGTGTTGATGTGAAAGATTAACAAACATCCAAACATCCATCCTCACAAACATTAGCATTTATACCTAATATTAGTAGGAAATATTAGTAGGAGTGTTCGTTTGGTTTATTTAATCCTTATCCTTACTTCCTTACTAATATTATAAAAGCGAAAGTGAGTTTGTTTGTTTGTTATATATGTAATAATCAGTTAGAAGCAAGTAAACTTATGTATGATGTTGATATACAGAACCTTCAAAGGGAATTACTGAATAGGGAAAATACACTTAAGGAAATTTTTTGTAAGTATGAATGTAGTCAACAGATGTTGAGTGAGCGTATGCAGGAGGCCTGTGAGTTGGTGGACCTGGTGAAGTACAGCGCAGAGAGGTATGAGTCACTGACAAACAACCTCACCTGTAGTTGTGCTGCCGCTCCTCCAGCTCTCATGTCACAGGATGTTGTTCCTGATGCCCTACCCATTTCTAACCATACCTTAGAAACCTTGCAACCCACTCAAAGTAATGTCTTAATGTATACCGATAGATTAGGAACTGGTTTTGGATCATTATTAAATAACCGTTCCCAACAACCAGTAGTAAATCATTGTCACCACAACCTGCACTTTAATCAGATTGTTCATAAAATTAAACACACACATTTTAATGAGGAGACCACTGTAGTAATTCTAATTGGAAATGGTCTTAGTATATCTAAAAGGGACTTAGTTAATGGTGTTGACACCCTACTTAAGTTAAGATTAGGCAAATTAATATTATGCGCATTGCCATATTCTGACAATCTACTTCAGCAAGAAAACAATTATATTTCTAGTTTAAATAACCTGATGCATATGTTATCATGTCGTCATAGTGACCGTTTATTCTTTTTTGATACTAACAGTTTTGTTAGAGATATTGTTTTGATTCGGGAGTACATGTATATTCCCAAAAAAAGTCAACATTTATTAGCTTCTTTATTAGCTTATAATATACACGCTGTTATTGATGGTTTAACTGAGACTAGGTTAAGTGATGCGACAGTATTGTCAAATTTTTCAAATGAAACTGTTGTAGATTCTTTAAACTATTAGAGCCGACAAAAGAGAAGCCTAACAATAGTATTTTACTTTATCATCAGAATATAAATCGCTTCTCCGGCAATATTTTAGACGTGGAAATGTTAGTAGATAAATACCACATGGATATTTTATGTTTTTGTGAAACCTGGTTAAAACCCGATAGGATGCTATTTAATGTTAATAATTTTTCAGTTGCCAGTGCGTACAATAGATCCACAGTGGGTGGCGGTACCCTGATACTTTGTAATAGCTGTCTCAGTTATAAGGAAAGGAAGGATATTACCGCCCACTCTGTTGATCGCTTATGTGAGGTAGCATGTGCGGAGGTTGAAGGTCATACTTTCTTATGTGTCTATAGACCACCTGCATCAAACCTGTCATTGTTCTTAATCACTATGGAAGAAATTTTAAGTAAACTTTTTAGAGAAAATAAAATAGTTTTTGTTTGTGGTGACTTAAATATTGATCTGTTAGTTAATTCACCAGAAAAATGTAAGCTTATCTCATTGTTTAAATCATTCAATTTAAAATATTTATTTAATGAAGCGACTAGAATGACAGCTACTAGCGCTTCTTGCATAGATAATATATACACCAACTGTAAAGTAAAAGATTCGTTTTTGATTAGTGGTGTTAGGTCAGATCACATGGGTCAACTTGTATCTTTTGATTTAGACAAAAAGTTAGACTTAGTTAAAACAATTCAATTAAGACGTCTTAATAAAAATAAATTAGAGTCTTTTAATAATAATGTTCTTAGCAATCTTTCTAATGCTAGCTTTGATTCAGAAGACCCCAATATAAACTATGGCACATTATTTTCTACAGTCTGCCAAGAATTCAATAAAACGTGTCCTGTAAAAAATGTTGAAGTAAAATCTAAGTCTAAATTTAGTGAATGGGCCACCGCGGGAATAAGAAAAAGCAGAGATATTTTATATAATTTATATCACGAAAAATCTTTGACTTTGGACCAATCTTTTCACGCTTATGTTAGGAACTATTCAAAAATATTCAAAAGAGTCTGCGCTCAAGCAAAGTCTCAAGTTATAAGTAATAAAATTAGTGTTTCTAATAATAAAATAAAAACTGTTTGGCAGGTTATAAACAGAGAAACTGGAAAGACACAACGAGATCAGAATGAATGGTCCTTGAAAATAGATAATAAAACTATTTCTGATAAGCTAGAAGTCGCTGAGACACTAGAAAATTTCTTTACTAACATTCCGTTAGAGGTTACGAAATCTCTCCCCTCTTCCTCTAAATTAGCCGAAACTCTTCTTAAGGAAAACTTTACTAAGGATATACCTAACTTTAATTTTAATCCAATATGTATTGCTACAATTAAAAATGCATTTAAAAGTCTAAACATAAAAAATACTGAAGACTTATGGGGGATATCCGTCAAGGTTCTTGCTAATATTATTGACTCAATTGCTCCTGTCTTAACAGGCATATTCAATCAGTGTTTGGATAGCGGCAAGTTTCCTGACTTAATGAAATATAGTAAAGTAGTACCAATTTTCAAATCGGGTTGCAAGAGTGATCCCTCTAACTATAGACCTATATCTGTGCTTCCAGCATTAAGTAAAATCTATGAAAAAATCATGCTGGACCAGATGCTGTCACAGTTTAACTTAAACGGGATTCTGCATAGTCAACAGTTTGGCTTCACGAAGGGCAGGTCGACAACGGACGCGGGAGTAAAACTCATCAGTCACATTTTGGAATCCTGGGAGCAGTCCCAGGATGCCATTGGCATTTTCTGTGATCTCTCAAAAGCGTTCGACTGCGTCGACCACAACACACTGCTCTGTAAATTACACCACTACGGAATTCGTGGACGAGCTGCTGATCTTGTTTTATCATATTTATCAAACAGGCAGCAAAAAGTAAATGTTAATGGGGCGACGTCCTCTGGGTCTCTAGTCAAGATGGGCGTGCCCCAAGGTTCTATTCTCGGTCCCTTCCTGTTTCTTGTTTATATAAATGATCTTCCTTATATGATGGCCAAACTATCGGATATAATTTTATTTGCTGACGACACTTCGCTAATTTTTAAAATAAATAGAAAAAATCCGGATGTTGTTAATGTTAACAAAAGTCTAACCGTTCTATCGAAATGGTTCGCAGCTAACAATCTCTTACTGAATGCGAACAAAACCAAATGTCTAAAGTTTGCCTTACCAAATGTACCACAACGTGATCTAAATTTAAATCTTGACGGCAAAAATCTTGATGTTATAGCAGAAACTGTATTCTTGGGGATGACTATTGATTCTAAACTGCAATGGGGCGCGCACATAAGAACTCTTTCGGGTAGGCTCAGCTCAGCTGCATATGCAGTAAGGAAAATAAGGCAGTTAACTGATGTAGATACAGCTAGGTTAGTATACTATGCTTACTTTCACAGTATTATGTCCTATGGCGTTCTCCTGTGGGGATCAGCAGCAGACGTCGATTCAGTTTTTATATTACAAAAGAGGGCAGTCCGCGCGATCTATAAAATGGGTCCTCGCGAGTCCCTCAGAGAAAAATTTAAAGAGATCGATATACTGACTCTGCCCTCACTTTATATCTTAGAATGTTTATTGTATGTCCGTAAAAATCGGGGGCTTTTCAAAATTAGGAGCGACTACCACAATATTAATACTCGCAGTAAACACGAAATTGTAATTCCTAAATTTAGATTAACAAAAACTAGCAAGTCATTTCTAATAAACAGTATACGCTTTTATAACAAGTTGCCAAAATCAGTTATAGAACTGACAGATGGAAAGTTCAAAAACTACATAAAACGTGTCCTTATTAAAAACGCATATTACAAAATCAAGGACTACGTTGAAGATAAAGAAGTTTGGCTATAGTTCCTTCTGCGCATGCGGCTTCCCTGGTAGCTATAATCAGCACAAATTTGTGGATGTCTCTAACTATTCTCAATCTTATTTATTTGTGTGATCTCTTTAATCATTTTGTTTTTTTTTTTTTTCAATAGTTGTCAAATCACATATTTATATCACCCTTGTTCTGAATAGTTACAGTACTGATAGCAACATCTGTGTGACTCGTCTTTTAGTTATTATTTTGTTTTTTGCAATATTTTTTTTATTTATTTTTTTTACTTTTGTATAGATTCTTTTCTACCTATTAGTTGTGAATGAGTGGACATGGTTGGCCTTGTAGATTCTTAGACGCTTGTTAACTTTTGTTAACGTATTATTTTATTTTACTTTTTGTAAAGTAAGCAATGACTTATTGTCGGGCCTACGCTGTCCTCTCATACTTAAGTGCTAACGCTGTAACAACAACAACATTGTAAAACTAAATGATTTTAAAAGAGTAACCATGGAGTTTCTTGCCGGTTCTTCTCCATAGGAAACGACCAACCCGAACCGTGCATCTTTTCTCGACGTTTTATAAGTGCCCATGTAGGCCTATGTAAAATAAAAACATTTTGATTTGATTTGATTTGGATTTGTTTGTTACCTCTTCACGCTTTAATGGCTAAACCGATTTTGATGAATTTTGGTACAGAGATAGTTGGGAACCAGGAGACGGACATAGGCTATTTTTTTTTAAGTGGGATGTGAGGGAGAAAGAGGGAAAAAAGGAAAAACGTAGCGTTGCTATTACAAATCAATAAGGCGCAAGAGTAACTGTGTTACCCCGAATTTAACGCGAGCGAAGCCGCGGGCAAAAGCTAGTCTTTTTATATGATTAAAATGTATATGGTTAGTTTATTGAATAAAGTATAATGCTGATAGAAGGGTTCAAGATAACTTCCCAGTTTTAAAGTTCCAGACGTAATTAGGTAAACGTCGTGTCTTATGGAGGCCCTTTTCATGTTAAAGTGTAAATAAAACAACCTCTAACAATTAAAAAAAAACTAGGAAGTAATAATCACTTTCTTCTCATTCTATTCTCACAAGTTCATAGTAGGAGGTCGCCGGTCGTCGGGTGAAGCACACTTGCGTCAATGTGCTGCGATTTTTTTGACGTCGCGACAAGTTTTAGTCTGTTTTGCCTGCTGTTAAGTGGCGTGGCGAAACTTCACTAATTTGCTTTTTGCACGACCTTTTTTTTTGTTAAAAGGGTTGCCGAAGTTAAAGGTTAAAACCTTTTAAATAGTCATAAAAGAAATTTGGAGTTGTGCCGAATAGAATTGTTTAGAAAAAAGTTTGTTTAAGGGACGTAAAAGAATAATAATTTGTAATTTGTGTAGATAGCTACGTATTATCCTTAAACTATGTTGTATTAACAAGCAGGGAGCCTAAAACGGTTGCTTTAGCAGAATCATAATCCTTACTAATATTATAAAAGCGAAAGTGAGTTTGTTTGTTACGTCTTCACGCCTAAATGGCAAAACCGATTTTGATGAATTTTGGTACAGAGATAGTTGGGACCCTGGAGACGTCTGACAACTATAACCTATTTAGTGAGTAATATGATACTCCTTGGTAAGACTGGTTGTCCGACTTTTGGACATCTGATATCTCACTAAGCATAATAACTCCGTAAGTCCGTACGCAAAATACTTACGTCCTTTGTACGTGGAGTTGCCCACCAGCTCGTTACACAATACTATAAGGTTGTGGTTGTTTCTATACAAAACAATGAACCTTAACAATGACTTTCAAAAGTGCTGATACAACTTTGGATATACATGTGTGTTAAAATGGCTAAAATGCGAATGGACACAAAAAGAACTGTGTACTCAATAAAAAAAAAACTTCGCTCATTCTTTTATGTCACCACTCACAAGTTAACAACTGCTAAATTAATTCCCCTCATATGCTGTTAACAATCAATAAAATAAAAAGCTAAAATTGTAACAGCGAAAGTTTGTGAATAAATTCTTTACTCTTTAACGCAAAAACTACTGACCGGATTTTTATGAAATTTTACACACAGATAGCTTATAAAATGGAATAACAGATAGGATGTTTTTTGTTTTAGTAAAAGATGTGGCGCAGTGGAAGACGCGAGCAGAAGTTAGTCTCATCATAATCGCAACAATACAACTTCGCGACCGGTTTGATGGCCATCGTAACGACCGTTCCCATCGCTTTGTTTACACGATCACGCACATTTGGTATGGATATACTTGATGCGGTTCTCATGTTGAGATGACTTTCATCTGGTGAGTTGTGAGTCATTGGAGTTGATGTGATTGAACGTTATCAACGTACTCGCATGGCAATGTCAGTTTCTCTACAACTTGCTGATTGGGTAATGATTTTTTCACGTTATAAGTTGCGTCCCAACCGCGACTTATGATCATGATGTTTCAGGTTCCATTCTTAGCAAAGTTTTGTTGCGTTTTTCCATCAGAATTTTCTGAGAAGTAGCCACGAAGTCTTAGGCCCGGTTAATAGCAATAGGCTCGCCCACTATTAAAGGATCCCCGAAGGATATGACAGGTGTTATGTTATGTTTATCACAAAATAGACTATATATTTATGTAATACAATTACAAATGCACAAGCCAGTAGTCAAGCCGCTGATTCCTGCCCAAATATAGTATCTGGTGATGATAACTTGTTCATATAGAAAGTTTGAAGGCTAAAGATATATCTAGCGATATGGAATGCTCTCTTTTTTCAGTTGGGAAATCATCAAATAACTTCTTTTGCTGACTAAAACCCATCCATGTTCCGTCTTTTGCCTTTGGTGTTCAGGAACTGCGGTATATCTTTTGTACAACCCTGTGTAGATGCCAGTAATTTCACTTAGATAAGCCACTTACAAATCCTGTAACACTTCTTGTAAAATTATAGCACATACATATCTAAATAATTGCCAACAAAAGTTTTAAGAACCCGTCCGTAGCAGCGTAGCAAATCTCGTAGCAAGCGTAGACCCTTCGTAGCAGTTTTTTCAACCGAACCTTTCCGATCTTAATATAAACACCTAAAATAGGTATTATTTAGTTTTATTGTAAGTAATTAGTAGATATTTGTGTTACCGAGGAGGGCTAGTGATGTGTTTGTTTACGAGGACATATCCGGCGGGCGCACGTGCGTGTAACTCGAGCCACTGCTGTAGAGTGCGACTGTTAATGCAAAGTGCGAGTTGTAGTGTTGTGTCGAGATGTGCTGGGATATCGATAAATAATGCAACTTGTACATTTTACAATACATGCCGCATCAGGGCTGGAATGGATAATGGAATTTGTGAAATCGCAAAATACCCTTACGTTACATGTGTACACTTGTATTTTTTTTAATTTGTTTTAAGTCATTTTTGTAAGTAAACTAGCCTGGGTTGTGGGTTGTTCGAAAGAGATACCGCGGCTTAGGAACATAAAAGGCAAAAGAACGAAAATGGGTGGATTTTAATCAGTAAAAGTCTGACACTCCCCCCTGCTCCGCACAGAGCGGGGGAAGTTAATTGTTAATTCTCATCCGCAAAAAAAGCCAACTAGCCTTATAGGTGAGCTTTATAGTGACATCCTTTCAACATCCCACGAAATATGGTTAAATTGTTGCATATACCTATATACTATTTTATTAATATCTTGCACACAAAGTAGCAGTAGAAGATGTCTTAACTACACCATCAATAATAAACTGTCAATATAATCTACTACCTATATTTTAAACTTATACAAACAAGAAAAATCTAGAGCTTAATTTTGCAAATTAATATCGACTATCGATATATCACTCATCCCATCCCTAGTATTGAGAGGATGAGCGGTAATGCACTGTTTACAGTTTAGTGCATCGACAATCAGTTAATTGCGTTCAGTGCGTTTCTCGGGAATAGTCGACAAAACGAATAATTGCTGTACGGAGGTAGGTAATACGGATTTAAATTTTGACAGGAATGTTTGGAAAAAGACAAAGAAGAAATGAAAGACTGAGAATAATACTGACGAGAATAATACGAGATAGAGATGATGACGGGACGTCTTGGATGACCTCCTCATTAATTATAGAGAGGCGTAAAGTCGATAAGAGTGGAGATTATGGGGCAGACTTTTGTCCAGGAATGGGATAGTAAATGCTAATAAATAAAAAAAAAATAATAGACTTATAACTTATAAAATATTTCTTGCTTTTTAGTTATCTCACAAAAATTCTTATAGAGTATTCATTTTCCATTGTTAATACTTACTTAAAGTTTTAAGCAAATCATCCACATAGATATAGAACAAAAAAGTTTATGTATTATAGAAGACTAGCTGGCGCCCGCGGTTTAGCCCGCGCGATATCGAAAAAAAAATTATCCCATGTGTTATTCCAGACTCTGTGCCAAATTTCATCAAGATCCGTTCAGCCGTTTTGACGTGAAACAGTAACAAACATCCATACAGCTGATTGCTTGTATACCAGAAATGTAACGGTCCTCATCACGCCTGTAATCTCCAAAGGGGTGGGCAGAGGTGCACCTAATAATCAGCATTAAGTCCCACATAAAGGAGGCGATTCTATTGCCATCAACTGAGAAATTCCTGGTGAAGAAACCACATAACGCTTTACCGACCCGGGTATTGAACCAAAGATTTCATGTTCAACAGTAGATTCGACCATAACGTCAATAATAACAATTACTACGGTATCAATTATTAGCATTATAAGCCAATTATTCGAATCACATAAACCTTGCAAGAATCGTCACTTCAAAAACTGCATCTAATTTACAATTCCACTTTGAATAAGCATCGTTTTACCCCTATTCACCCACCGCGGGGTGAGCGCGACTGAATCGTCACTCATCGGCTAGTCTTAGGAAATTCTTCGTCCGGAAGTCGGAGCTTGGCATTTTCATAATGTCTGCACGGGCCGCCTCTCCCCCCGTACTAGCAACTAGTATTCATATGATAATTTTATTTGAAGAACATTGTCAGTTAGTATGGCGACGGCTTCTTTATTTTGCTTGAGATTTTTTTTTCTTTTCAACTTTTGGAAAGATTTTTATTCTTTTAAAATTCAGCATTCATTCCGAGTTTCAGTCTTGAGTTTTTGCTTATTAAACTAATTAAACATCAGTTGGTGAGTTGCCTTTAATGAATTAAAATATTACCTTAGTAGAATTTTACGTTGGTAAACTTAAGCTATTCACCACATATGTGTTATATATCTCTATGTATAACAATAACCAACTGAAAAGCCAAAGTTTTTATTTGACAAAAACAATTTGTGTACCTAATACGCAATGTGTGACTAACACAATAGTTAAACTTAATTAAATTAGGTATCTATCTTTGTTAATATGATACTTAAAAAAAACTAAATATGCTCCATACAGTCTTTACCACCTCGAAAAGCAAAAGCCTTCTCCAACCTATGCCCTGTGCTACAAGTAGGTATTCAAGCAATTTGTCGCGCGCTGATTTCCCGCGCATTCTTCACTCTCGTCGGCTCTCCGTAGTTCGAGCACCATCTTGTACAATTACCGGCCTTCGGAGACTCTCGGCAAAACTTTGAGAGCTGACGAGTTCTGAGTTTAAAAGTAGAAGATTGGTGTGCTTCGGTTGGCAGTAATTCTGGATCGCTAAGGTGAAGTTGGTATTAAAAGGAATTCTTTTTTAAAAAGGTTTAGGTAGCGAGTTTTTTTTAATATATGGATGGGCCTACTCTTGATCGCAATCTTGTTCAGAAGACAGAGATCACGTCGACCATGGAACGAGCTTACCAAAAAGACACCTATTAACTCGCGACTAGAATAGATCCGGGCTTTGTGAATTTGGAAATCCGACGCAGACTGAATTCCACTCCTTTGCTGTATAAAAAACCTTCGAATGCGTGGCATATGTACCAGGTATGATAACCCGCAGTCCATCTGGACTCCGAGGAGAGCGTTTGATTAGGAAGGGAAACTCAAAGACATTTCATTCAAAATAATTAGACCATTACAGGCTCTTTTGAATATCAAGAACAAAAGAATGAAACTTTAGTCCCAGTCACAAGGCATTATAATACTGTAGTTGCGGGCGACTATCGCAACACGCCACAATACTGGCGGTAAGTCCCCTCTTTGAGGAGTGGCTGGAGAGGCGTCATGGCGTCCTCACCTACCGCTTGACGCAGGTCCTCACCGGACACGGAAGTTTCGGGAGGTTCCTGCACATAATCGGGCGGGAGGAAAAGCCCGGGTGTCACCATTGTGACGATCGCGCAGGATCGGAAGCGGTCACCTCCTTCTGCGAAGCAGTCATGCTAGCGAAGGAGGTGGCCGGGCGTTTGAGGGAGAGAACCTCAAACCAACCCAGCCGCCGCGAGTCGACTCCCAGCCACCGTAGATGCGACCCTGTGGACGGTGACCAATGGGTAGCTCCCCGTCCGTCCGTCTATTGACGACAGGCCGTGTCGACGGCGCGTCAGTGTTTCAGGCGCGTCTCAAAGAGATATCAGCAAAGCAGAGGGGCTTGCCAGGGCTTCCGCCTGCTGGGGTTGCGGGTTGTTCGAAAGAGATACCGCGGCCCCGGAACGCAAAGGGCAATAGAAGGAACATGGGTGGGTTTTAGTCAGTAAAAGTCTGACACTCCTCCCCGCTCCGCCCAGAGCGGGGGAAGTTATTTGATGATTTCCCAATCCAAAAAAAAATACTGTAGTTGCCGTGTAACTAACGGTAGCACTCACTTGCCTACTGTTTCCATGGATAAGCTTCGGATGACTAGGACTAATAGAAATAGATACATAAATGTGTGTACGAAATAATGAAACCTGATATTGAGTTAGTGGAGTCACTACAAATTGTAGGTACCTATCTCTTTTTAATACAAGCTAGTAAGTTATATTTTTGTAAATTCTAGAAAGAACATCATGCTATAATAAAGCATGATGTTTTTATTATTATTTTACTAGCTAGCGCCCGCGGTTTCGCCCGCGTATATCGAAAAAAAAGTATCCTAGTGTTATTCCAGACTATAATCTACCTCTGTGCCAATTTTCATCAAGATCTGTTCAGCTTTAGCATTTGGCGTTTTGACGTGTATGGCGTTTTGATTATTTATAATATTAGTAGGAAGTAGGATTTAAGGACAAAACCTTCTTGAAACGTGAGGTCTGTATTGTATCAAGCTAGTTATTCCACAAGTATTTTTAAAGTAAATTAGAAAATGAAATTACTTGCTTGGTGATAAAAATCAAAACAACAAAGTAAGTCGCCATAATATTTATTGCACCTTTTTTAAGCTTAATTCCTACTTTTGTACTATTTACAAACGTGCCAATGCATTAACTATTAAAACATTTATTTCAACCTTAAAAATATTTACAACAGTAAAGACTAAACAGTAACAATTCTACTAACTACGTGCTTTGGCTAACATTACTCCATCTTTGGTATTCTTTATTGCCAGATAAAAATATTAAGTACATTCCAATAAAATTACATCAATCAAAACAATTTTACAATTTTAAGTTTAACTATTTGTTATTGAGTGGCTTTTTCTTTCTGAAAGTAAAAAAAAAAGTATATTTGAATTGATTCTAAATTCAAATCGATTAATTTGTGGCTTTGAAATGACGTGTGACTTTATTTCCAAACATTTTAAAAATAGAACGTTCATTGGAATTCTACATCCGATTTCTACAAAATTGCTAGTTAACCTCTTTACTTTAAAATATCTAATTTTCAATTTCAATATTACTCGCCATACTTTCGTTACTGTTCTCATTTAAATCGATATGAGTTTTTGGTTTGGTTTCCGTTTTTTCTTTGTCTTTTTCTTCTGAGAATTCTTTGCTATCTGTCCGTTCAACTTGACTTCGTTCTACGTCGCAAGGTGCTGGCATGCCAAAAGACGAATGTCCTGGGTAGTACATGTAAGGAAGGGGCAAGTTGGGATAATTTACTCCCAAATGTGGACCATATAGTGACTGTAACACTGCCTGATTGTAAGACTCTTGTAATAAAGCCTTATATTCGGGATTCTTCGCGAAATCTACGCCGTATACTCCAGCAAAATGCTTCAAAATCGGCGAACTTTCTAGTAAATTCGGTGGCGTAAAAAGAGGATTTAACGTCTTTCCCAACATTGGGTTCTGGTAGGACTTCAAGTCAGGTATACTCGGCTGCCCATTATTGTTAACCAAGACTTTGACGGCCACTTTTCTGGCGTGATTCGCGGCAGCCGCAGCAGCTGCGAGCATGCCATTCTCCTGCATCTGTAGCTGCTTTCTCTTCGTCTTGTACCGTCTATTTTGGAACCAGATTTTGACTTGGGTTTCAGTGAGTTTCAAACTAACAGCCAAGTCGGCTCTTTCAGGCCCGGAGAGGTATCTTTGCTGGCTGAATCTTCGTTCTAGCTCGTAGACTTGTGCATGGGAGAAGGCTGCTCTTGATCGTTTTTTCCTTCCGCCATTTTGGGAGTATTCAGTGATGTTATAGTTCGGGGAATGCATGATTCGTGAGTCGTTGGTTGGTGTGGAGCATTTTCTCTGGTCGTAGTGCAGACTGAAGGGTTTATATGCGATGTCTGAGCTTGGGGAGGAGTTGGCGCGTCGGACTGGGGAGCCGGTTGTAGAGGATCGGGAATCATAGTCATCTGTAACAATGAAAAAAGACGGTTAGTTTGATTGTATTATGTTTTTTTGAAGGGAAATGTGATATTTGCAATTCTACAAAGTATGTTAATCTTATTTTATGTAGGATAATTATATAAAACTAAAAACTCTTCAAAGGCTGTTTTAATTGGGGCAAATGTTATATTGTATCGAGATTCTTTCGTAAAACTGGATTATCGTATATATGGTTCGGTTCAAACATGTACGGAATAATTGCGATCGCAGGTCCGGACATCAGACATGGACAGATCATGTAATTGAGTACCTGTCAGTGTCCTGTAACCTCAATCTCAACACTCCTCATTCTGTACATCACAACTAGATTAAAAAAGCAATGCAGCTATAGTTTCAAGGTAGGGTGGTTCCCCTTATAATTTCAATAAGCCAAAAGCCACCACGTACAAAACTCCAAACTCATTAGGCTAGATTCACACGATCACAAGAAATCAATTAAATTGCTTATCGGCACACGCCATTCGCGTATAAAGGCGTCCACACAATGGATCCATTACGCAAATTGTCGCCGGTCATTAGACGCGGTAAAAGGATGCGACGGTACAACGGCACAACGTAACAGTATTTTTGCGTGTGTTGCTATTGTTAAGTTCGGGGTCGTTTTTATTGTGTAGTTGACGCTTTGATGCTAATTGATGTAAGTACGAACTAAATAGGTAGGTATGGGTTGGAAGTAGGACGTCATTTGGGGCAACGACGATTTTGTGGTTCGGGGTATTGTCTATAGTTTTGGGGTTAATGGCATTTCTGCAAATGCTGCCAGCAGCAATAAATAGCGACAGTTACATACATTGTAGCTGTAAAATTCAAAACTGACTTAGACAATACGTAGATACATTCATTTAATTCCACTATAATCTGAAATTAACATAAAAAAAAGTTTTTGTCGTCACTAAGACCTTCGTCGTTTAGAAATCCAATCACAAAAATTTACATTAAAACCAGACAATTCGGCAGCGAACTACAAACCTAGTAATTACTAAATTGAAAGGCTGAATAGCTTTAAGCGTCATCACTTATAATAATGAGGGGGTCGCGTAATCGCGCGAAGTGACGATTAAGTGGCGATGTCGCGGGGACGCACGAGTCATGACGCGTGACGCGCGACTGTCGGTTCGACGGTGTGAACGCACCATTACTTTCATTGTCCAACGGTAATTATTGGAGAAGGATTTGAATTTGGAACAATCGATAGTTTGTGAGTTCACTTGTTTCTAAACTATTTATGTTTTTTCGCGTCGTTCTCAAGTCTTACATTATGGTTAGGTACATCTCTTTTTCGAATTGGGAATTTGAAGGTGAGATTTTTTAAGTGAATTTTCACCTTCAATGAGTTGAAAAGTCCATTTTCAAATTTTCAACAATGTAGATGAATGTAGATATCTCCATTTAATCTTGGATGTACTTGTATGAACTTGCATGTCATTCAATTATATTTTCGACTAGTTAGATTTCAACCTTGGTTAGTACTTTCGTCATTAAGACAAACGAATAATAAATGACCACTGTGGTGATATTGATTTTGTGAAACCTTTAAAATAACCGCAATAGAATCAAGGAATAGATGAGCAAGCTAAAACTCTTGAAACAGCGTCATCAATATTTACCACTTACAGACAACCCGTCAAACTCGTCATCCTAATGTGTTTTAGCCAGATAATAATAGTGCACTAATATTTTGTGCCAGATATAATAGTGCATTATAATAATACTAATACACACTCAGTGAAACTGCTTTATCATTGCACTCATCTTAGAGCAGCACAATGGATGATTGTTGTCTATTTTTGACACTAGCTTGTGCTCGCGGTTTTGCCCGCGTCGAGATCGACTATTATGCCACTAGATTGTACTACCGGTATAAACAGAACTGCATGTGTTAATACTTGGATTTACTGTGTGTCAATTTTCATCAAATTCCGTTAAGCGGTTTTAGTGTGAAAGAGTAATAAACAAACATACATCCTCATACTGGCATCTATAATGGGTTTTGGGTTTTTTTTGAGTAGTGATAACCTAGTGATGTGATCGTCGGACTACTAAGTCATAGGTTCCTAGTTCGAACCCAATTTTCGGATTCATGTCATGGTGAGGAAAACAGCGTGAGTAAATCAGGATGTTTGAGAGTTTGTTTTAGAGTAGATACTAGTTTTCATTTTTTTTTTTCGTTAAGGCCACCCCAAATAGAATGGGACAAGGGCAGGAAAATAATGATGACTTTTATTAAATATCTTCATGAACCCTTTACTATTCAATGAATCGATCAGCACAAAGTTTTAAGGGCGTAAGATTGAGTCCTACCGAGAACTCTGATTTTTACCCCAAAAGAAAAAGTCGCTTACCAGGAAAAAAATACATCGAAAATCATTGATCTCATGTCTTAGTAAAACCATATAATAAAACTAGCTGCGCCCCGCCGTTTCAAGCCGTACCACAAGATAAAAAGTAGCCTATGTGTTAATCCAGATTATAAACTATCTATCTACATTTCAAATTTCATCTTAGTTTGTTAAACCGTTTGAATGTGAAGTAGTTACAAACCTGTGTACGTTTGTAACTACTTCACATTCAAACGGTTACGGTTACTACACATACCGACACTTTCGGTTTTATAATATTACTAGCTTTTGCCCGCGGCTTCGGTCGCGTTAAATTCGGGGTAACACAGTTCCCTTTCCTGATTACTAGCGCCTTATTTATTGTAAAAGCAATGCTAAGTTTTCCCTTTTCTTCCATCTTTCTCCCTCATATCCCACTTTAAAAAAAAATTAGCCTATGTTCGTCTCCTGGGTCCCAACTATCTCCGTACCAAAATTCATCAAAATCGGTTTAGCCATTAAAGCGTGAAGAGGTAACAAACAAACTCACTTTCGCTTTTATAATATTAGTAAGGAAGGATATAATGTGATTGTATAATTGCTTAGTGCTTGACATTAAATTTTTCCAATTAACTATATAGACAATAATGCAAGTATCCTAAATAGTTTATCCCGTCTATAGTAAGTACATAAGTATTTTTAATTGTCTATAGTTAGTTGTAATCTATTTTGATTCAACCTTTAATGACTTTTAAGTAGGCGAGAATTTAATTACAGATTGGTGGGATTCTAATGACGTAAAAAGGGAATTAAAGTAAGGGATTATGTGACTTAATGTTTTCTCGGCATTCAATAAAAAACCGGCAAGGAGCGAGTCATACTCGCGCACCAAGGATTCCGTACAAACTTGCGATATAAACAGCCATATCTTTAGAGTGTGTAGACTTAGAGGGTTGGTTTCGCAGTACAAAGGGGCCACAGAGTTGAGTATATGGGTTTCATTTCAACCTCCACGCGTTCTCGAGATAAAGGTTCAAGTGACAGACAGACGGGTAACAAAGTGATCCAATATGGGTTCCTTTTTTTTCTTTTATGGTACGGAACCCTTAAAACAAATAGTATAGGTAATCAATTTGTCAAATGTGGTGATTATGACAATATTACCTGACGCCATTAAATTTGATGGAGAGTTTTAATTCAAGCTTAGCAACTTAGCAACTTACATTAAGGGCGCATTTACAATTCGGACGAAATTATGCTGTTTTTTGGTACATTTTATGACTAAACTGAACCAAATCAAATGTAACTTATAACTACCACAAATAGATTGGTTCTTTAGCTTTAAACGGAGGAAACTGTTTTCTTGTTAATAATAGTTTTTGATACTGTAAAAGCGATCGGCCGTTGCCATTAACCACAATTTTTTCGATACCGGGTTGTGTTTAGGTACATTTTTTGTTCTACTAAAAACACATTTTAAGATTTCTAAAAATACTACAAGTAGGCAAATATAGTCTATTTTAAATCTAGGAAAAAAAATTATGTCGCAGTGTATTAAATACTCGCACAAAAAATAAAATAAGAAAATTATTTTTCCATATATTTTGCTATTATGGGTGAATCTTAAGAGATTGCAATAAGGGTTATTTTATTTTTTGTTCCTGTTTTGATTTATTGCACAAACATTCCGGATGAAATCTCAATCCGCACTCGGCTGCCGTTGTGAGTGGACGCTGTATCGCCTGTCAGAAGCAGTTTGTGTTGAAAAGATCGCTGTATAAATACGAAATATTGGATAAATCAAATTTGATACTTGACAAGATAAGATATTTCTAAATGACAATATTTTATTTCGCTAAAACAAATGCTTATTCGTCAAGAACTTGTTGGAGTGATCTGAAGTTCTACTTCGGTGACTGCTACTAGAACTCTTTGACGGATCAAACTAGATGTGTCGAGTTTGGGCTCGTTTTGTTAGTTATGACGAAACCTTACCTCCGGACTTGATGGAGTGACCTGAAGGTCTACTTCAGTGACTGCTACTGGAACTCCTCGACGGATCGAACTAGATGTGTCGAGTTTGGGCTCGTTTTGTTAGTTATGATGAGAGCTTACCTCCGGACTTGATGGAGTGACCTGAAGGTCTACTTCGGTGACTGCTACTGGAACTCTTCGACGGATCAAACTAGATGTGTTGAGATTGGGCTCGTTTTGTTACTTATGATGAGACCTTACCTGCGGACTTGATGGAGTGACCTGAAGGTCTACTTCGGTGGCTGCTACTGGAACTCCTCGACGGATCGAACTAGATGTGTCGAGTTTGGGCTCGTTTTGTTAGTTATGATGAGAGCTTACCTCAAGACTTGATGGAGTGACCTGAAGGTCTACTTCGGTGGCTGCTACTGGAACTCCTCGACGGATCGAACTAGATGTGTCGAGATTGGGCTCGTTTTGTTACTTATGATGAGACCTTACCTCCGGACTTGATGGAGTGACCTGAAGGTCTACTTCGGTGACTGCTACTGGAACTGTTCGACGGGTCGAACTAGATGTGTCGAGTTTGGGCTCGTTTTGTTAGTTATGATGAGAGCTTACCTCCGGACTTGATGGAGTGACCTGAAGGTCTACTTCGGTGACTGCTACTAGAACTCCTCAATGGATTGAACTAGATGTGTTGAGATTGGGCTCGTTTTGTTACTTATGATGAGACCTTACCTGCGGACTTGATGGAGTGACCTGAAGGTCTACTTCGGTGGCTGCTACTGGAACTCCTCGACGGGTCGACCTAGATGTGCCGAGTTTGGGCTCGTTTTGTTAGTTATGATGAGAGCTTACCTCCGGACTTGATGGAGTGACCTGAAGGTCTACTTCGGTGACTGCTACTGGAACTCTTCGACGGATCAAACTAGATGTGTCGAGTTTGGACTCGTTTTGTTAGTTTTGATAAGACTTTACTCCGGACTTGATGAAGTGACCTGAAGGTCTACTTCGGTGACTCCTACTGGAACTCCTCGACGGATCGAACTAGATGTGTCAAGTTTGGGCTCGTTTTATAAGTTATGACGTGATCTTACCTCAGCGGTGTGCGCTGGGTCTAAACGTGTACTGTTTTGAATGCTTTTGCTAACTGGTATAAATTCTCTTTATTTTTAATTATCATCGAACTAAAGAGGCTAACACATCATTATAATGGCGTCTGTACATCCTCATGTCAGTGTATCGGTCACTCCGTCAAGTCTGGAGATGGGGTCTCATCATAACTAACAAAACGAGTCTAAACTCGTCACATCTAGTTCAATCCGTCGAGGAGTTCCTGTCATCTAGTTCATCAAGTCCGGAGGTAAGGTCTCATCATAACTAACAAAACGAGCCCAAACTCGACACATCTAGTTTGATCCGTCAAAGAGTTTCAGTAGCAGTCACCGAAGTAAAACTTCAGATCACTCCAACAAGTTCTTGACGAATAAGCATTTGTTTTAGCGAAATAAAATATTGTCATTTACATCACATCACACACACCCCACATCTAGTTCAATCCGTCGAGGAGTTCCAGTAGCAGTCACCAAAGTAGACCTTCAGGTCACTCCATCAAGTCCAGAGGTAAGGTCTCATCATAACTAACAAAATGACCCCAAACTCGACACATCTAGTTCAATCCGTCGAGGAGTTCCAGTAGCAGTCACCAAAGTAGACCTTCAGGTCACTCTATCAAGTCCAGAGGGAAGGTCTCATCATAACTTATAAAACGAACCCAAACTCGAGACATCTAGTTCGACCCGTCGAGGAGTTCCAGTAGCAGTCACCGAAGTAGACCTTCAGGTCACTCCATCAAGTCCAGAGGTAAGGTCTCATCATAACTAACAAAATGACCCCAAACTCGACACATCTAGTTCAATCCGTCGAGGAGTTCCAGTAGCAGTCACCAAAGTAGACCTTCAGGTCACTCTATCAAGTCCAGAGGGAAGGTCTCATCATAACTTATAAAACGAACCCAAACTCGAGACATCTAGTTCGACCCGTCGAGGAGTTCCAGTAGCAGTCACCGAAGTAGACCTTCAGGTCACTCCATCAAGTCCGGAGGGAAGGTCTCATCATAACTAACAAAATGAGCCCAAACTCGACATATCTAGTTTCATCCGACGAGGAGTTCCAATAACAGTCACCGAAGTAGACCTTCAGGTCACTCCATCAAGTCCAGAGGTAAGGTCTCATCATAACTAACAAAACGAGCCCAAACTCGACACATCTAGTTCAATCCGTCGAGGAGTTCCAGTAGCAGTCACCAAAGTAGACCTTCAGGTCACTCCATCAAGTCCAGAGGTAAGGTCTCATCATAACTAACAAAATGAGCCCAAACTCGACATATCTAGTTTCATCCGACGAGGAGTTCCAATAGCAGTCACCGAAGTAGACCTTCAGGTCACTCCATCAAGTCCAGAGGTAAGGTCTCATCATAACTAACAAAACGAGCCCAAACTCGACACATCTAGTTCAATCCGTCGAGGAGTTCCAGTAGCAGTCACCAAAGTAGACCTTCAGGTCACTCCATCAAGTCCAGAGGTAAGGTCTCATCATAACTAACAAAATGAGCCCAAACTCGACACATCTAGTTCAATCCGTCGAGGAGTTCCAGTAGCAGTCACCGAAGTACACCTTCAAGTCACTCCGTCAAGTCCGGAGGTAAGGTCTCATAATATCTCAAAAATATGAAATATTTTTTGATAGTACGAAGAATTACGAAAAAAAAACTATTCAATGTATCAAAATGAGTTCACTTGACTAATATTTCCGTGCCTACTTTAGTGTGTGTGACTTTGTCAATGTAGTAGTTCGATTCTATGCCTATCAATTTTGCAAACGCGTCCTTAAGTACCAGTTATTATAAAATACTTAGATCTTATTGTCCAAAGTTTAGTTTAGGTGAGAAGACAATCGTGGTTGATGTTCCTTGAGCAACGTGTTTGGAGTTAATTTTTTCAAGTATTTCAGCAATCTAATTTGAATTTTTAATTACCAGTTCTTTTTTTTTAATATGTAAGTATAAACAAAATAACCGCAAACTAACCTGATAATTCCGTGACAGGATACTGGTTCTTCCTCGACATGTCAAGCGCGCCATCACCACCAAAGTCCCGGTAGCCATTGCAGTCATCATAATACTTCAATCCTTTCTCCAAGGCCTCCTTTTTCACTCCATATCCATCCTCCTTGCCAAAACAACTGGCTGACTTTCCCAAAAAGTTCATCTTCCCGCCAAAACTCTCCGAACAAAACATTCCATTTTCAAATTCGCACTTCCCCTCGTTCTCTTTCGTCAAAATATCATTAATCGAAAAAGGTGTCGTCAAATTAGGCTTCTCACAATCTTGTAAAGTTAAAGAGTCTTTGAAATTCTTCAATTTAGATTCCATTTTTAAAATAATTAAACACTCATGAGTTTACACTTCACCGCGCGGTCCTGACTCGCCTCACCGCAAAAGCGTTCCTCAAACGAATAAACTTTGGGTGATAGATTGCCCGCCTGTTTGACGTGTTTAAGCCTTAGAGGGAGACAGAGCTATATAGCCATCTGCTGTGTTCTGTCAGGTTAGAGTAAGACAGCGATACTTTAAGGCGGACGTTTTTTAAAAAAGCTCCTGAAGTAGCGTAAGTAGTGGGGATCGTTGAGTTTTTCTTGAAGATGTTTACGTGAATGCGATTTGATCGCTTAGGTCACATGCAGATTGTAATGCTGTTGTGAAGTGGCCGCTGAGAGAACATTTTCACCGAACTTCGTGCGGTTATGTGAATCTTTTCTGAATAATATGGGAAACGTTTTTATTGTGGATGATGTATCTATGCTCAATGGTCAATTATATTGGATGATATTAAATGGTTCCCAAAACAACCTGCTAAAATATAATAATAAACCGGAAATGTCTGCAATTCCACCCTAAGATCTGACCATTAATTAATGAGGTATATTAAGGAATACATTAGTTAAGGAGGTAATGAAGGCAGTTTAATGGTCCTTATTATTTTGAACATTATTCTATCTTATGTTTTCTTTATTTATTTAATAATGTGTAAACACACAGGAGAGAAGATAAGGAAATATCATAACAAAACATATGATCATAACTTAACTTACTACACTTGAAATAAGTTTGTAAATTACAGTATAAAATGTATGTCTGCATACGATCTTTCAATATATTTTTATTTAATTGACCATATTTAATTTAAATCCCTTTTTTTCTCGCAGCTATTTTATTGCACATTCTATCATTGTCCATTCATAGAATGTGCTGTATAATAGCTGCATTTGTACGCGACCTTCAAATCAAAAACTCTGTAGTGCACCCCGAAATTTACTGTCATCAAGCGCGATATCAACATCACAATAAATCATTAGTATCGCAGCCAATCCGCAGAGGCCCCACTATTTCGTTGCATCGTCCATATAATCCAATTTCCTTAGGCGCCCGCCGTTAACGCGCGCTTTATCTGTAAGTACTTGACAAGTGTCTATCTATCCCTTTCGCACCTACATCCAGCTTCTATGCCCTAGTTCCCCTGTCCCTTTTCCCCATTAGAGCCCCATTTAAACCGACCAATCACGTCCCACCGTCTCTTGTGACGGACCAATAAAAGAAGTGGGTGAGTGGAAGTGTCAACATAAATTTTCTTTTTAAATTTTCGAATGCGGAAAATTCGTTCTTATGTTTTTGTTGAGCGTGGTTTGTAATTGGAAGCGTTCGAGATGTTTTCTTGTTTCTTGAGAAATTGTGATTTATTTTTGGAATACCGGTAATGTGGAAGTTTATAATTTATTTAGAGAAGGTAGATAACTCGTTGCTACGTAGATAAAAAATAGATTTTTACTGAAGTAGGCGATAACGATATTATGAAGACACTTCTGCTTTAGTTTTATCAGTAAACTAAGATAACTTAGTTATGTTTTACATCTTTAAGTCTAAATAGGGTCTCCTTCGTCATTTCATTGTGTTACCTTGTGACGTATTACTTAATATACTCACTAGTATATTTTATTTATTAGGAATATTTTTGTTTTTGTATTGCAGATATAAAAAGTTGTTCAAATTACTTTTAGCAGTCAGGATACTCTCCAGTCACTTTAATCTTCTATAGCGGCTATAAGAATAAGTAGTTGTTACGGCAGTCAGATGCAAGGTATATAGTACTCGTTTTTGCTCCCAATTTAAATTAACGACGACGGCCCGGTTGGCGCAGTGGTTAAGCGATCGCACAGAGTACTTTGCGATCGACTGCTGCGCTGCGCGGGTTCGATAGGTACCCGCACGGAGCAAATATTTGTTTGACCTACAGATAGTTGTTTGTGAGTTTATATGTTTTTTAAACGTACTAACGATACAGGGAAAAAATCTAGTGAGAAGCAAAGTTTAAAAAAAAAACAAATAATTAAAAACGTCCTATGCAACACGCTTGTTTTTTCGATGCAAAATTTCCGAACAAAAACTTAACTAATAGATCATTGTGACGAACTGTTGAAAATATTTTATTTCACATAAGCCTACTTGGGTACTTATAAAAGGTAGATACACGGTTTGGTTTGGTCATTTCTTATGCAGAAAAACCGGTAAGAAATTCCATGGTTACTCTTTTAAATGTTTTGGTTTTACAATATTCTTGTTATAGCGTTAGTACATAAGTATGAGAGGATAGAGTAGACCCGACAATAAGTGATTGCTTACTTTAACAAAACATAAAATAATATAAAAAGTTAACCTACAAAGGCCACCTTGTAAAATGGGTAAATTAAAGAGAATCTAAACAAGGAATAGGAACAATATTTATAAAGAAGGCTATTTTGAAAAAGTGACACAAATTTTGCCATCAAAAAGAATAAAACTTATAAATTAACCGGGATTTGTTGATCAGCCACTTCTTCAATGAAAACGAGCTAAGTACAATTTAAAAGAATTTTAATTTAAAATGAATACAACAGTGAACAGCGCATGTAAAAGCAAAACCAATTCAAATAAATTGACCCAAATAAAACACTTAACCTCAATACCAAAGACAATAAAGCCCAAATTAAAGCTCCACTTAATAACGAATCGAGTTTAATCGATGCTCGTCTCGATTGATTGATTATCGGTATAATATCGATATGGCTTGCTCGGCTGACCGCAAACACACCACTTATGAACACTTAGCTCGGACCACTTATGAGTTTATAGTTTGAGGAATGGATAGAGGTGCTAATTAAAAAAAAAACCGCTTTTTTATGCAGGAGAGGCCGAGGTCTATTGCTCTGTCACACGATGAATGAACATAACCTAATGCTCATTCATCGTGTGACAGAGCAGTCAATGAAGAACTGCGAAAAAGAAAAAAAAATTGTCTGTGTCATTTTTCATTCCTAATCCAAAAATGTTACAATATTATACAAGACTACTTTGAAGATAAATATATTGTATTTTAATAATAATTTTAGTTTTATTAATCAGCATGACATTATTATTTTTACTTATTAATTCAATTTTTTTAAATGTGTAATGTAAATGATTATTCTATGTTATTTTTAATAGATTCATAAGGAAATAATTGTAATACGAAATTATTAAGATAGCTGGCGCCCGTGGCTTTGTGATATCGAAAAAAAAGTATCCTATGTGTTATTCCAGACCATAACCTACATAAGCCGACCCCAACATAGTTGGGAAAAGGCTAGGCAGATGATGAATCTACCTCTGTGCCAAATATCATCAAGATCCGTTCAGCCGCTTTGACGTGAAACAGTAAGAAACATCCATACATCCAAACATCCATTCATCCTCACAAACATTCGCATTTATAATATTAATAAGATTATCTTTACGCCATACGCAAAATACGCGCCTCAGACGTGGAGTTGTGGACACCAGCCCGTTATGCAATACAAAGATTATCTTTTTCACTTAAGTACTATACGTACATTCATGTCACTTGACCAGATGACAGTTTATTACCAAAGCTTGAAAAGTCATAAATACCTACATAAGACTCGGAAGTTATGGAATAAAAAAAAGAGTAGAGGCCAGTTGTAGACATACATTGGTCTGTGGTACCCCACTTGATGGCAACCGATATCCTGAGCGAACATCATCTAAATGAAATATAAAACGCTTACAACAGCTTCCTTATTTGTGAGCAGCTTAATATCATATCTAGCTATATTTATGTATTATGGTAGGTACGATAACAATGCCTCTTTTTCTGTTTTAAAAGATAATGTAAGACCACTTTAAGTGTGCAGTTCAAGGTGGCGTTCCTTTTCCACGCATCGTATCCTTTTTCAGCAACATCTAATTCTCTCTTGAGTCAGTCCAACATAAGTTTACAACACAAACAAGGAGACATGGCTGACATTTCCCATTCAAGTAATCTTCCCCCACCTCCCGCCCAACCAACAAGCTGGGTTCTGTCCCCGTTGCACTACAACCGTCCTCACTACATATTATACAAGTTATTGAAAAAGATTGTGTATTTGTGTTATTGAGGAATCAAACACTTTACCTGGCCGATATAGATAACTAGCTTTTGCCCGCGGCTTCGCTCGCGTTAAATTCGGGGTAACACAGTTCCCCTTTCCTGATTTGCAGGTACCTGCTACCTGTAGTTTTTGCCCTTGCACCTTATTTATTGTAATAGCAAAGCTAAGTTTTCCCGTTTCTTCCCTCTTTCTCCCTCATTTCTAACTTTAAAAAAATAAGTTGTGTGCCTATGTCCGTCTCCATCTCCAGGGTCCCAACTATCCCTGATCAAAATTCATCAAAATCGGTTAAGCCATGTAGGCGTGAAGACGTAACAAACAAACAAACAAGCTCACTTTCGCTTTTATAATATTAGTAAGGATAGTAAGGATAAAAAAACAGATATTTAAAACCCCATATCACACAACAATCTCACATAATACATAAATATAACGCACAACTACATTGACGTTATTGACACCTAGAAGTGACTCAGCAAACATAGCGGCAAGTGGAAGGTATAGGGGGAGTCATACCTGCCCAGGAGTGGGATAGAACAGGCCAATAAAAAAAAACTGATCATTATCATACGAACCGTTTGCAAAAAGAGATAATGTACACTCGACCGCCTCGTTTATCTAGAAAGTCTCAAACTTTGTAGATCTTGGGTTAAAATGCAAAATGGTTTAATCTAGTTGGGTTTTTTTAACCAGGACAGCTTCTCAACAGTAGGCTGGAGTCTCGGCTTACTCTCAGTTAATGGTATTAGGCTCGCCCGTTATGTTATTACGACGGTATATGTATGCACCTACGCCGCTGCCCTATCCTTAAAGGACTATAATCCTTACTAATATTATAAAAGCGAAAGTGAGTTTGTTTGTTTGTTTGTTACCTCTTCACGCTTTAATGACTACACCGATTTTGATGAATTTTGGTACAGAGACAGTTGGGAACCAGGAGACGGACATAGGCTAACTTCTTTTAAAAAATAAGTGTATTTTTTTTCAAGAAAAAGTGGGATGTGAGGGAGAAAGAGGGAAGAAAAGGGAAAACTTAGCGTTGCTATTACAAATCAATAAGGCGCAAGGGGAACTGTGTTACCCGAATTTAACGCGAGCGAAGCCGCGGGCAAAAGCTAGTATAGTCTATAAAAATATTATGTTTGATTTTAAGCTGACGTGTTGGTAATAACAAAGGAGCTTGTCAAATATGTCGTAGTAATACATGGGTGTGCAACATGATTGACTTATACAGTGCGAGCTACCCACCGTCAGAATTTTTCTTACGGTTCCGTACCTTAAAAGGAAAAATCGGAACCCTTATTAGATTACTTTGGTGTCCGTCTATCCGTCTTTATCTCGGGAACCCATGGAGGCGGGTGCGTGGTATAGAGTTGAAATTAAAACCATATATATGTCAAGTAGTCAAGTTTTACAGACCCCTTGGACCTGTGAAAGCCTTCTAACTCTACGCAGTCAAAAGATATGGCCGTTTATGTCGCATGTTTATACGGAACCCTCGGTGCTCGAGTCCGACTCGCACTTGGCCAGTTTTTATTCCTTTCCTGCGGACTTAAATATCTCGTATTCAAGAAAGACCTATAACTAATGTGCTGCTATAACAATTGTAAGAAACAGATAAGATAAATTAATTACTTTAAATTTAATTAGTTTGTCTTGAACTTAAAAGGCTAGGTCCGGAAACAACCTCTAAATAAGATCACGATTGATCATTTCTTCTTCCACACTTCAAAACCATTCAATTTAAGAACATCAATAGCTTTTCACTTTCAAACCGATTATAATTTCAAACAAACGAAAAAAAGTGCTCTTCACACTTCAAGACCAAGAAATCAATGATATTATGAACATCAAAAATCTTTCTCTTTTTACTTTTAAACCAATTAAAAAAGGAACGAAAGTGCCACTTACTAAACAAAGGAGTTGTTAATTGAATCGAATAGAGGTGTAATTGATTCAGTCGATCGGTTTACAAAAGATAATCGAGTACTCACAAAAGGAAGAATCGAGTTAATGCGTTCCGGATTGTTCGGGTGCGTTCACCGTGATCGTCATGTGTTTGGAGGGGAGCGGTATTTGCATTTGAGGGAATGGATTTCTTTGTTTTAGGTCTCTAAAATAATGTAAGTACGCGTAGGTTCTTGGAGAAATTGGGGTACTGTTTAAAATGTTACAATAAAATATAGGTACCTACATCGTTCTCACATATATGATTGTATAATCTCAACATGAATGATGTATCCATGATTTTATTAAATATTATGATTTAAAAGAGTGTCCATGGAGTTTCTTGCCCATTCTTCTCCATTGAGATCTAATCTTTGGAATGGGGAACTACAGTACTTTCACAAGTTATTATGTCTTGTGACTGGGACTGTAGCAGCATCTTTTTTTTGTTTGTGAAATAAATGCTTTGAGTTTGAGTTTCAAATGTGGAAGGTAGATATGCCAAGTTTTCAGGTTCCCAGAGGAAACAGCCTTGTCTTATGTGTTCTAGGTCGTAGATTCGAAACAAGGCTGTTTGAATGCGCCGCGTTTGCGTTTTCGTGCGCCTCAAAGAGATGTCAGCAAAGCAGGAGCGAGCCTGGGCCACTATCTACCGGGGTTGCGGGTTGAACGAAAGATATACCGCAGCCCCGGAACACAAAGGGCAAAAGATCCATATTCCTATATGGATGGGTTTTAGTCAGTAATAATCTGAAACTCTCTCCCGATTTGCCTATTGCCGGAGGTGTTATTTGATGATCTTCCGAAAAAAAGTCAATGAATCTACTGCTTTCAAAATCCCCTATCCCCTAGAACGAAAAACATACATAAGTACACAAACTTAACAAACTACCGAATGACATATTACCTACATCAATTCACATTCATCATCCTTCTTCGTGCGTTGCCAAGGGAACATTTTATGTGTATTATGATGCTTAGGTATTCTAATGGATTCTACTTAAAATAATTAATAAACACTAGAACAACTTGATACATTTACCTATTTGTAGCACACAAAGTACAGGAAATTATAGTGCTGTGCCTTGCTTTCCCATGTCTCGGAAAGCACGATGAGGTCCTGCACCTGATCTCTCTACGGTCGTGTCAGCTTGCCGTCCCTTCGGACCGGCCGCATGTCCATGGATGCCTCACTGCTAGTCAAAAGTTTGCTGGTTTTTTTGCAAAAAGTGGCCGAAGTCGAAGATTCGGTCGGACACTAAAAGTTGTGAAATACAAATATAATGTATATTAGATAAGGTTTTTAAAACATAAACATATAAAACATGTTGATAAATGCTAACTGTATAATCTAAGTTCGACCTGAAACAGACCGTTCGCTGACCGTTTTTATTTGAAAGTCTTACACCGCCATCTAGATAAAATTTTATAAAACGAATTCACTAGTTTGCCAACGTTTTCTAAATATTGATGTAGTATTACTATTTGACAACAGATGGCGCTGTCTTAAGATCAGTTTGTTTTGGTATTATTAATAATTAACGAGTTTTGAGACTTTTATTTTAATGCATAATGTTATTTGAAAGTATCAAAGAATATGATTAATTACATCAACACCAAGTTTTTTTGATAAGGCATGTTTTATACTTCTTCTACTCAATAATAGATGGCGCTGCATATAAGCTTTTCAGACAAGCAATCATAAATTAAATCAAAAACTGTTTAGGATGCATACTTTTCATTAATGTTTTCAAAAGTACTAAAACTTTATTCATATTCACACTTACGTAGTTGTGATATAATAACTAGACGAGTAACCATCGAAAGCTCCCCCAGACACAAACCACATGGTCGTGTCATGTTTGACCGACGTTTTATTTAGTAATTGATACGATAATCGCCCTCTGTTGTTGTGTACGGAGATTTACGTTGCATTTAATTGACTACCCCATTGCGGCTGAATAGGGGAGAACGAGAATGTGAGGCCTTTTTCAAATATTTTAAGAGAATGCGTCACTGATGAAATAGGTTATTTTTTATTTATTTATAACCAACTTATACTATATACCTATTACAGTTAACACTAGGTACATATATAAGTCTTCACGCCTAAATGGACAAACCGATTTTGATGAATTTTGGTACAGAGATAGATGGGACCGTGGAGACGGAAATAGGCTATTTAAAAAAAATTGTGAGAAAATGAGGAGAAAGAGGGAAGAAAAGGGGAGATAAAGTATTTTTCTTTCGACCATCACGCAGGTTAAAGTTAGCCCAAAGTAACTATGCTACGCGGACGAAGTCGCGGGCGGAAGCTAGTTCATTAATATGACTTACCATTATTTCTAATGATTTTTTAGTATTAGTACTTACAGGAAATCATCAAATGAGTCTTCCCGCCCCGGGTGGAGCAGAAGAAAGTGTCAGACTTGTATTGATTTAATAGTCTAAAAGATTTTTTTTGGAAACTAGTCTCTTATTTAATGTTAGATGCGACGTCACAATAAATATCCCTACTAAAAAAACCCGGTCAAAAGCGAGTCGAACTCGCGCACCGACGGTTCTGTACAAACTTACGACATAAACGGACATATCATTTGACTGCGTAAACTTAGAGGTTTGATGTTTTCACATCTTCAAGGAACAAGAGACTTAAGCATATGATTTTAATTTCAACTCGATACCATGGGACTGGCATACGCATTGCGGTAAATGTCCCAAAATTAATAAAGTATAAAAAAAAAAAAACTCGATACCTCCAGTTCGCGTTCCCGAGATAAAACTTCTTGACATACAGACAGACAAACAATAAAGTGATCCAATAAGGGTTCCATTTGCCGTCTACTACTTGTTAATACATTTTATGTTACAAGTCGGTTTCTCTCGTGCATTACGGTCGCTTTGATATTTCGCATTCGTTTGCCAAAATGTAGAAATATATTATATTTTTTTAAATTATAATATTAATCAACAATCAATATTTGCAGAAATACAGGTAGGTACCGGGCCTAGGTCTAGTGGGAACGAGCTTTGATTCGTTAACATAGCTAGCTAATTTAATTAAGCATGGATCGGGCAGTTTGACTGGTAATGAACTCCAAAGAACTTGAGATTTTATTGTGATCAAACGTTCATAATTGACGACACGGTTGGCGTAGCGGCTGACCGATCGACTGCTGCGCTACGTGTCGCGGGTTCGATCCCTGCACGGAACAAATATTTTTATGGCCTACAGATAATTGTCCCAGGTCTGGCTATTTCTGTATGTGAGTTTAAATGTTTGTTAACGCACCCACGATACAGAAGAAATTCTTAGTGGGGCAACGTTTTCTAAAAAAATCGAATGCTGACAACTTGGCAAGAACATCCGTGATTTTGCCCAATAAAAAATGTTACTCCAGCCGGCGTTTGCATCATGTTTGCATTTTGCATATTTTTTGCTAATGGCGCCAAGTGGCCTGCTAGTCCTTGTGGAAGCAATAACTCACATGCCAATCTGGACATGTACAATCAACCTTAAGTCAATAGAAACACTTGTACTGCAAAAACCGACCTTAATGCTACGATGAAATGCGCTGTTGAAGTCAAATCGTTACCATGGGCGTGCGGATGACTGTACGGAGCAGAGCACCCGAAATGACCCCTACCGTGATCGCTTTTTGTTTTGAGACGTGCCACATTGACCTTTTCATTAAAAAAATATTGTAGACGGTTATCTAACAAAATTTGGTGTTAGAATACAACGAGGAATCGTTTCTTTACTGAGATTTTATTATTAAAACTTTTATTTTGTTATAGCTTTCGCCCGCGGCTTCGCTTGCGTTAAATTCGGGGTAACACAGTTCCCCTTTCCTGATTTGCAGGTATTTTTCGTTGGTAACAAACAGTGTGTGTACCGATTTTTAGTTTCCTACCTTGAAAACTGCGAAAAGTGCCATATAAAATTCAATCCCCTCTTTTAAGGGGTTGGGGTCAGATTTCCACAAATAGACCGCATTCCAATTTTTAGCTTCCTACCTTGAAAATTGCGGAATGCTCCATACAAACTTCTACCCCCTATTTTAGGGAAGTGGGGGGTTGGAAAGACAAAAAGCCTATGTCCGTCTCCAGGGTCCCAACTATCTCTGTATCAAAATTCATCAAAATCGATTTTGCCATTTAGGCGTGAAGACGTAACAAACAAACAAACTCAGTTTCGCTTTTATAAGTAAGGATTTCTACAAATACATTTGTATTAAGTACCTATCTATTCCTCACGATGTTTTTCATCACCGATGTCTATGATAACTTAGATAAACTTTAGAAGTTACATTGTGAGGAACCTGGATTTAACCTGGTGATCAATGCAATTTTTTTATTTATTTTTTTATATTTGCAGTAAGCATCTAATATTTGCAGTAGGTAAGCATCTAATGTTCATTTGTCGGAGACTGGTGCCTAAACTAAGCCGTGGCCTGTATTTTAGGACACCAACCATATTGCCTTCTTTGTATTTTGAAGAGGCCTTTGCCAAACAGTGCGACAGTTATAGTATGGTATAATTATTATGGTCGTTTATTGATTTGTAAACATATTTTTTTATATCTCTATATATATTAAAAACATTTAAAAATATAAAAATAGTAGCCCACCGATATCGGGAACAGGGTCCAAGCTACCGGCAGTCAGGGCTCCAGAGAAAGGAACCTCCTAACAATACGAGCCGTGTCCAGGAGTACCGCTTTCTGTATCAAGCCCTTGATCCAGCTGCCTAACGAGAGCCTCCTCAGGTCCTAACGAGAGCCTCCTCAGGTTTATTAGGTTGTTTCGAAAAATCTGAAAGGGAGACCTGCTTATCATCTTCTAATAACCTATTTTCAGAATAAAAAAGAGCAAACACACTTCATTTTATGGGGGATTTTGATGAACTGAGTATAATTAATATTTTAGGGTACTGGCTAGGTATATCAAAACCAACAATATATCAGGTTGATGAGGTTGAGTTATTGGTGGTTTGAATCTACTCCAGTAGTCACCGCTGTCATATCATATAGATTAAAAAAAACCGGCCAGGAGCACCAAAGGTTTCGAACAAACTTGCGACGTAAACAGCCATATATTTGGACTGCGTAGACTTAGAGGGTTAATTTTTTAACAACACAAAGGGACCACAAACTTGAGTATATGGTTTTAATTTCAATTCGATACCTCCACGCGTTCCTGAGATAAAGGGTATTGACAAACAGACGGACAATAAAGTGTTCCAATAAGGGTTCTATTTTTATTTCTTTCGAGGTACGGGACCATTACAAGGAAAATAAGTATGATTGTCAATTATGATGTAAAGCTTTTCTTCTGAACAAAACTTCTTACAAAATATTTCCTAATCAGTTATTAATAAATTCAAAATGCCAACCATCCGTGTGACACAGCTTCAAATTTGCTAAAAAAAAAGCTAATTTTTGGGCGGTCGGGGGCGTCATATTGACAAAATGCCAATGTAATTTATAGGCGGCGCGGCGCCGGCGGGTTTCTGCCGTTTTTTGCGGAACTCTGCGCCTGCGCAGTGCGATGTGAATGTGACCTCAGACTTGTCAGGTTCCCTGATAACGCGCCCTTTTCACTGCAACCGCTTTTTAAGGGCTTTTCAGTTATTTTTTACGGAGTGTTTTGTAACTGTACTGATTGAATTTTGAGATGGTTTTTATAACCTTATGGTGGGCTGAACAAACCAGGTCAATAAACACAAAGAGGATCAACTCCTACACCACTGATGACCCACCCACTTATGGCGTCATCGATTCCGCAAATCTAATAATTCTGGGCGAAGATAATCGAGGCTTGCTTTTTGAACAGTTCAGCTAATCTGAATGGGAAATAGTCAATTAGAAAAATGTCTGGCGAGTTTTTCATTCAAAATCTTCCAAAATGCAAATGTTTCAGAATTACCATCGGCTTGGGAATAGTCAGCTCAGCGAACAGTTTTTCGACCTCGGTGCCTTGTGAAAGTGTAAGTGCACATTGATAAATATATTATAATAATAAAAAAAATATATATTAAGATAGCTTTTCAGATATTCAAGTAATTCTTCAATGGTCTCATATAAACCGGAAATGCACAACTTCTGATTTTTTAAATAATCTAAAACAATCTTAGATATGAAATAATCTTTTTTAGGGAATCTTTTTTAGGATTACCTTGTTGTCAGTCTGTCTGTCTGTCTGTCAAGACCCTTTAATTGAGAACACGTAAAGCTAACGAGTTGAAATTGAATTCATATATTCAACTCTGCGGGTCCTTCATGCTGTAAAAAAATCAACGCTGTAAGTAGTCAAAAGATATAGCCGTTTGTGTCGTCATTTTATACGGAACTCTCAGTGCGCGAGCCTGACTCACTCTTTGCTGGTTTTTTTTTTTAATAAATATAGATTTGTTTGCCGGGTAAATTTTGGAACCTACTCTGCATAAATTGACATATAAGCTTCTCATAATAAGATGTAAACTTTCAGAGGCGAAATCACAGTACACATCAAATACGCCTAAAACTAAAAATAACTGATTCAATAACTAAACTGTTCTAATTATACTATACCCCTCATTCATATTTCTACGTAACAACCACTGTAATAGTAAAACCCCAAATCAATATCATAAAACTTCTGAGAAGGCAACGAATCGATTGGAGCAATGATTTTATTTTATTCGTGGGCGCCGCATCATCGCGCGGCAATTAATTGAATGAAACCGAATGGGAACATTAAACTGTGCACATGTACCGGCCACTGATAACGCTGAGAAAGATCATAGTGTACAGTGGAGGACAAAGTGACGTGCCGAGTGAGAGTATTATTTAGTATGGATATTAATTTTCCTTTTAGTCTAAACTGTCTCACTTTTGGGAAAAGGATTCCCCTAAATCCCTGCATAAGCTCTTGTTTCGGGTCTTCCCTGTCCAGATCGTCTCGCTGCCTTTTCTGAGCTTTTTTCGTTTCCCGCCACCAATAGAGTTTTGCCGGTGATAAACACGACGACACGGTTGGCGCAGAGGCTGAGCGATCGACTGCTGCGCTACGTGTCACGGGTTCGATTCCCGCACGGAACAAATATTTGTATGACCTGCAGATAGTTGTTTCGGGTGTGGCTGTTTGTGTATGTGAGTTTAAATGTTTGTAAATGCACCCACGATACAGGAGAAATTCCTAGTGTGGAGCAAAGTTTAAAAAAAAAAAAAACTGTCGGCATTATTCAGCCTAGAACAACCTGTCCCTTACCCGTTACCTGTCCCTTCTTCTTTTTATCTCCATCCAGCTAGAAGGGTTTTCAGCGCTGTAGCGCCGCTGTGACCTCACCTTACAATCAGCGTACACAAGACTGCAAAACACACAAGTAAATGTGTTTTGCGACGTCTTCTTGAAGATGGGCTGGTTCCGACCACCCCCTTCTGCTTACTTTTGTTTACGGTCTTATCGCCTTATGTATTGGGCAGCGTGCCTGGATTTTTGTATTGAGACACTTTGCGGGCCTTGTTGCATTTGCAGTTTTTGCAGTAAGTCCTGCGCTTGGTATGATCACCCTAATGGCGTTCGATTAGCATGGAACAACAAAATATGTCAAAGTGAGAAAGGATTAATAATTCGCCAACTGTCTTTGCACCAACTTAAATAATTAAAAAAGCTTGTATGATTTTTGATAAAATTGGGTGTATTGTTTTTAAATTGTATGTCTGGTTTACTATATTAAATACGCATGGAAATTTAGTTTTTTTTAAACTTTTATTTTCCCATTCCATAGTTTCCTTTAGTTCAAAGACTTAAATGAAATACTGTATGAAATACTTGTACAGTTTCAGTTAGTTTTTTTTTTCATAAAGCTATGCCAGGTCAATCGGAATTATGATTTGGCCTATTTGTCGCAGCTGTGAGACACAATATTAGCTTTGTTATTTTTTTCTTTGTAGTGTTAAGATTGTTTATCTTTTAATGTTTTGTGCACTTTTGACAAGTGCCGAAAAAACATGCCCAATAAACATTCTTTATTTCTTCATTGAAGTGGTGGACATCATAACAGCAACCACTGCTAGGATATAGACACCTTACCAATCCTCACTAATATTATAAAAGCGAAAGTGAGTTTGTTTGTTTGTTCCCCCCTACCCCTTCACGCCTAAATGGCTAAATCAAATTTTTACATAAATTCACACACATTTTTTTAAATAAAAGGGAGAAAGAGGAAAGAAAAGGGAAAACTTAGCTTTGCTATTACAATAAATCAGGCGCAAGGGCAAAACTACAGGTAGCAGGTACCAGCAAATCAGGAAAGGGGAACCGTGTTACCCCGAATTTAACGCGAGCGAAGCCGCGGGCAAAAGCTAGTCATGAAATAAATAGCAGTCAGTGCCTGATGTTCGCAGCTTCTCTTCAATTAATCCGTTATTATTTGAGTGATCCTTTATTAACATTGATGCCACAAATTTTCTCCAATCGTTAACATTTATAATAGCGTACATTTCTCTTGTCCGCCAGTGTACGGCGCGGCTGGAACAGGAGTCCGGCGTCCAAATAAAAGCTAACGAGCGCGCGCACTGCACGGGGGCTTAGTAATGGTGTACACACGCACGGCATATTGGAATCACGCAAGATTTTTAAGCATACAGACAGATTTATGCCTATATTTTGTCTATCCGTTCGCAACAAACAATTAAGAATGACTTTATAATTGGGACAATTTATAACTTTGTATTTTAAAGATGGTTTCGAGGAGCTCGTGGCTAAATAATAGCAGCCGCTCGGGTCGATCTTTAGGTTAAGCCGCGCTTGCCTGGGTTGGTCTGTGGATGGGTGACCACCCGTTACATACCAAGTTTCCTCCGTGCCTCGGAAAGCACGTTAAGCCGTTGGTCCCGGCAGTCATTTGTAGATCTTTGACAGTCGTTACAGGTAGTCAGTGTTCCAAAAGTCTGACAACCAGTCTTACCAAGGGGTATCGTATTACCCAGTATTAACTTGTTGTGGAGGTCAGATAGGCAGTCGCTCCATGTAAAATACTGATATTCAGCTGCATCCGGTTAGATTGGAAGCCGACCCCAACATAGTTGGGAAAAGGCTAGGCAGATGATGATGATTTTAAAGATGGTTTAACAAGTTCTCTCATCCTTTTAGCTGAGATACCATTGATGTCAAAAAAAAAAAAACGGAGTTCGTATCATTTTGATCATTCAAAACGGGTATAGAGAATTTCAGCAAGAAGGCTGCTAGGCTGAAATAGTATTACACGGTTCACATTGGCCACGTGCACAATGACCGCTGGGCAAAAGTCTCCACATGATGGATGCCAAGAGATGTAGGTACAGCACCGCTGAGACAGGCCCAAAAAGCGATAGTGAGACGACCTAGATATGTACCGTGAAGGCCGGTTTGAAGTGGAGCGAGAAAAAGTTCGTGGAAGGAATTAAGGGTGGTCTTCGCTCGCGTTAAATTCGGGATAACACAGTTCTCCTTTCTTGATTTGCAGGTACCTGCTACATGTAGTTTTTGCCCTAGCGCCTTATTTATTGTAATAGCAATGCTAAGTTTTACCTTTTCTTACCTCTTTCTCCCTCATTTCTAAATTTTTTAAAGTTAGCTTATGATGTCTCCTTGCTCCCAACTATCTCTGTACCTGTAAATTCATCAAAATCGGTTTAGGCACTGAGGCGTGAAGACGTAACAAACAAAGAAACTCACTTTCGCTTTTGTAATATTAATAAGTAAGGATTAAAACGGTACAACACCAAATACAATTCTTAATTAACATAGAAACAGAAAATAAATCGAAGTAAAACAACAAGTAAACAACTTACAATGGGTATAATTAAAACTAACATGAAACGGTGGACAGGACACTCTTGCATGCTTTGTTTCACAAAACACCAGACATACCTACTAGGATGACTTTATTCCATTCATCCGCTTTATTGATTGATGTTGTCTGTGTGTGTGATGTGTGTTTCTTTCTTAAACTTAACATCTGTAACTTGTGCAAATAAAGAACTATTCTATTCAATGTTTGGTGTCCTTCTGCTAAAGTTCTTGACATAAGTATTATTATTTTATTTATATATATTAATGTGCGTTCCTCGTTTAGGTATTTCCAGCGGCGCGGCATTAAATATGTCTTTGTTATGGTAAATCATTTCAACAAATCATTCGCCAATCACCAGTAGTTTAATGTTTATTCTTCCTAAAATGGCGTATATAAAAATAAAACAAACTCCACTAAATCCAACACCGCCTTAAGGTGTACTCTCTGGTGGCATGGCATCGGTCTATCGGGCCAGATCACCTTCCACCCGAGATAACCTTAAAAGCAGCACAATATTAATACATCAAACGCCCACGTGCGCCGTGCGCCCGCGCAGAGTGGGCCTCGCTGTTCTGGAGCAAATTCGTTTGGGAGATTCCGATACTGATTTGTTTCAGATTTGCGAAGAGAATGAAATCGTTTTGGTAATTTATTTAAGAAAGGGTTTATCTTTTAGATGGATGAATTGCGTGGAAGATAACTTTAAATCATTTCCATTATCCTGAAACGGTTTTGTAGATTAGCAGTACTTGTACATTTTTCATTAGATAAATTATAATTGGGGACTAGCCTATTGACATCGACTAGGTACAAATCTAGTCTGTAGTGTGGAGGATAATATAACTAGCTTAGACACCAGTCTTCCACAATATTGTAGTATGTTTTTTTTATTAAATTAGTTACTAAACAATAATTCCATGTAATCTTTAAATATTATGGTGAGAAAAATAAATGAATTGAATAATAATGAGATTTTGAATTTGGATAGAAAGCACTGACTTTTAGTATGGTATCTTAAAAGTTAAGTTATTTTGAACTCTACACAACACTGTTAAATTAAGGGTCACCATATTTTAGGTACAATAGGTTTTTAGATGAATTTTGTTAGTAAAACTAAGATGAAGTTATTTAAAAGCTATGTATATTATATACTACGAGCTCTGCCCAGCGATTTCACACGCTGCGTAGCTCCTAAGTATTGTAGCGTGATGTTACATAACCTAAACCTCCGCTTCATCCGAGTAGACCACGATAAAAAGTAAGTAGGTTCAATCTAGAACTTTGTAGGTATGTGCAGACTAAACTGTTCGAATTAATACCACCGTGATTTCATGCAAGCCTAGTAGGTTTATAATAAAAGTCTATCCGGAACACGAATCGCGTTTTTCCATAAAGACATGGCCTCCTTGCATTTCCTTTTAGATTACGACCGAATTTCAGACCCACCGAATCCTTACTTAATATAAAAGCGAAAGTGAGTTTGTTTGTTTGTTACGTCTTCACAACTAAATGGCCAAACCGATTTTGATGAATTTTGGTACAGAGATAGTTGGGACCCTGGAGACGGACAAAAAGTGGGATAAGGCCTCCCCCTTATCTCACTTTTTGTCCGTCTCCAGGGTCCCAACTATCTCTGGGAGAGAAAAGGGGAGAGAAAGATATTTTTTTCAATAATCACGCGGGTTAAATTTAGCGTTAGCTCAAAGTAACTATGCCACGCGGACGAAGTCGCGGGCGGAAGCTAGTATAGTATAAAAAATCGGTCAAGCCGTTTCAGAAAAGTTTGGCAACTCAAGCTGTGATACGAGAATTTTACATATAGAATAGATACGTACGTATTCTAGCTATATTATGCTAAAAGCTTTTTGCAAGTAAGTAATCGCTTCTTTCTTCTCATCATGACATAATAAAAAGATCAATGAAACACTTCAATCAGCCGCATCTGGCTAGTCTGTGACTGGCCTTACAAACCTAAACTTGGTTTGTGTTGAAAATAACATGACATCACGAATATATTCCTTGAAGGGGTCTTCAAAGGTCATCATCTGCCTAGCCTTTTCACAACTATGTTGGGGTCGGCTTCCAGTCTAACCGGATGCAGCTGAATATCAGTATTTTACATGGAGCGACTGCCTATCTGACCTCCACAACCCAGTTAGTACCAGGTAATGCGGTACCCCTTGGTAAGACTGGTTGTCAGACTTTCGGAACACTGACTACCTGTAATGACTGTCAAAGATCTACAAATGACAGCTGGGACCAACGGCTTAACGTGTTTTCCGAGGCACGGAGGAAACTCGGTATGTAACGGGTGGTCACCCATCCACAGACCAACCTAGGCAAGCGCGGCTTAACTTAAAGATCAACCCGAGCGGCTGCTATTATTCAGCCACAAGCTCCTCCACATAGGCTTTTTCGTCGGTTAAAAACTCTACGGTGTAAAACTGTAGAACTATGGGTATAGTTCTACAGTTTTGTTTCAGTCCTAAAATAGGCGAGCCTATTGCCAGCAACTTGGTACAGAGATATTTTCATTGAACCCAAAATCCCAAATTCAGCAGTAACACTTGCTAACTCGATCATCATCTGCCTAGCCTTTTCCCAACTATGTTGGGGTCGGCTTCCAGTCTAACCGGATGCAGCTGAATATCAGTATTTTACATGGAGCGACTGCCTATCTGACCTCCACAACCAGTTAATACTGGGTAATACGATACCCCTTGGTAAGACTGGTTGTCAGACTTTTGGAACACTGACTACCTGTAACGACTGTCAAAGATCTACAAATGACAGCCGGGACCAACGGCTTAACGTGCTTTCCGAGGCACGGAGGAAACTCGGTATGTAACGGGTGGTCACCCATCCACAGACCAACCTAGGCAAGCGCGGCTTAACCTAAAGATCGACCCGAGCGGCTGCTATTATTTAGCCACGAGCTCCTCCACTTGCTAACTCGATAAAACACTATAAAAAAATACGTCTGAAAGCTTGCATCGGAAGCAAAGGATATTTTATTGCTCATTTTTACCACCGATTAATCACACTTCGTGAAAAATAAACAAACACTAAAACAGCATTTAAAGTTTGCTTTTAAAATTATACGACCTACCAAATCTTCAAGAACGTGCGGACGTTATAAATTCGCAAAAACAAAAAAGGATCTGAAATTCTTGTAAAAAGTTTGTGAAATCGCGCGCGCTTGGCATATAAAAGCTTTTAGTGTAGAACAGGTGGCGATTAAACATTCCCATAGAGTATAGACGTGGGCACCATAGATGCAGGTCCCATGGACACGTGTAGGATCGATATCTTATCGGCTTGGCGCCGGCGCCTGCAAGGGACGCCTTGGGGATGTGGGGAGGGTAGACGAGCGGTTTTGGAGCTTTTTTAACGCTGACTTGAATAGATATTAAAGCTGTTGTTTAGTATGCTGCTGTAGAGGGGGACGAAACTAATGTGAATTAATAGGTAGTTGTATCTGTTATACTAGGTTATTTTAGGCTGCACACATAATTACATAGAGATATTACATACATGTGCAGTCTAAAGTGGTGATGAACCATTAGTGGGACCGACTTATATCTTCATTCTTCTTACTCTTTTACCTTTAAAAGAGTCCCCGGTGTTCCTTCCAGCATGTATTTTATTGTTATTGTGGAAGAAAGTTTTCTCAATTTGGCGCCCAGAAGTTTATTACCAAATAAACGCACATTTGGATTTACAAAATATCGACTTAGTATCTAATATTGAAATTTTACGAGTGACATAATATTTAGATATTAATAATTATGGATACGGACATTCTGATATTATTTATATATTTAGGAAGTTTACTTTTCAATTTCTCAGGTTTTTGGTTGAAAACTTTTCTGGGGAACACGTAAGGGACATGGAAAAAAATAGCATGACTACGTAACATTTTCTTTTTCTCATTCTTTGAAAAGGTAGACTAAAATGAATAGTGCAGACACATTTTGCCAGTCCTCATTAAGGCCGTACCCTACGCAAATAACCTTGAGCATTCGCTTCCCTCTTTGCCGCGCAGGAGTGAGTGAGTGAGAGCAGTAGTGAATAAAAATCTATATAAAATTAAGTATTGGGTTTTTGAAAAAAAAATTCTACCAAAATGTTCATTATAGAATTGTGTATCCATTAGTGTCAGTAGCAAAATTAAACAATGTTTACTTTACGAGGAGATGCATGTTATTGATATTTTTTCTCATTTCTGGGGCTTTGTTGTAAGGATATTTACTAAATAATGACTCAATAAAAATAAAAACTAAATCTACAATAATGGAATCAAGATTATAAAGAAATTTAATGTTTTTTTTTTTGTTACTTAGTTCGTTTTAAATAACAAGTAGATAGCTCTAGAAAACTGTACAAAAATGGCTTGCGCGGCGTTTTGGTCGGGGTGGCGCCTTAAGTCTCGTAGTCCCGCAACAAATCTAATCTCACCACAAACCTATTCCTAATGGCTCAGACATCGCGTTCGAACTCAGTAGTTCAGCTTTAGTACCAAAGTTCAACACGCGTCCAAAACGTAGCGTTTCAACCGCCCGTTTACACCAACCAACCCTCATTCGCCGCAGTATGGTAGCAATTCAGATAAAAACGATCTCTACAAATTGAACTGAAAAAATACTGAAACATTGAGAAGAGATGGGCACTTTCTGTTTTATGTTCGTTTTTTAAAGCATTTGTGTAAAATTTTATGGGGCGGCTTTTATTATGATGGATGTAGTTAATAGAACTTTAAATATTTTTATTATCTTGTTCCGATAATGTTATGAGCTTTAAAAATACTGTTTAGTGTGGGATCCTAACTTATTGATTCCGTGATAAATACCTACCCTTTTTTGTGTGTAGCTAGGTACATACAAAACTACTTTAAAATGTTTTTCATTAGATATGTAGTTATTTGTAGTAAAAACGTATTTACATTTCATGCTTGTTTTTTTTTTAAGAAGTCATGAAAAAATCTTATGTAATGAATTTGGAAAAATATTGGTGTATTTAACCAAGAAACTATCAGTGGTGGTCATAATAAATTACAAAAAAAAGTTACAAGTAAAGTAGACAATTTTATTTACAAAACAGTACTTAAAACCTATAATACTTTGGCGTAGCATCGTAATACGTCATTGCACGGGCATGCAGTCACTAGAACTAGACAATAACAAAATTAATACTAAAATATAATACTCTTTGGGAATCAGTCTAAAATGGCGCAGTCAGGTTAACAAAACAAATATCAACAAACGAAATTAAGGGGAAAATATTTTTTGATTTCTGGTTCATCATACATTTCCTTGCGATCATTAACTAACATATTTTCAGTCGAGTATAAAGGTTGCATATCAGATGTTGTACCTACATTATCTAGATTTAGTTGTTTATTAAAATATTTGTCGCTTTGATTGTCATATGCTAGGCTATCGTCAAAGTATATGGTAGAGCTTAATTGATCACTGGAGTAAGATTTGTCGTGATCATATCTAGTGTCTTTATAAGCTTCATAACTTGGTGCTGGTATTTGTGCTTCTCGAATTTCTGGCTTGAACATCTTTCTACCGCTTAGAGTCTTGCTAGGTTTGGCATCAGTGGAGGTGGACACTTCTGGAGATTTTATCCTTTTGCTCTTGTATCTTCTGTTTTGGAACCAGATCTTGACCTGTGTTGGAGACAAGTTTAAGGTCACGGCTAGCTGTTCTCTCTCTGGAGCTGTGAGGTACCGCTGGTTCCTGAAGCGGACTTCTAAGGCGTGGACTTGGGTCTGTGAGAAAAGTATCCGAGGTTTTCTTTTGGCGCTTTTGTCTTTTCTTTCAGGTTTGGTTTCGCAGATAGGTGTTTCTGTTGACAATACAAAAATAAATCGATTAAAATCCTGTAGGGTAAAACTTTGTATGGAGGATTTAGTACATAAAGAGGGAATTATAGTTTTATAAAAAAAAAACATCAAAATTCTTCTTCTTCTTTATAGGTCAGGCACTGGTTATTTTGATGCCAATTTGATTTAAATTGCCAACAGAGACGTATTTGACGTACTAGATAGATCAAAATCAAGATATGTACCTAAAGTATCGTTAGGTAATAGATTTGAACAAAATAATGTGCTGAAACTTACTGTTTATTTTTCTACACAGCCCAGAAGTTTTTTCCTCCGTCGGGAACTGGGTGCAGATACTCTTCTCAATACTGATTCTCTTTGGACCCGTCAGTGAATTCGTAGGCAGCGACTCTCTTTCTCCATTATCAACCTTCAAAGCTGCTTCTGTCGACACGTGAGGACCAGGAACCACTTCACTGTTGTACTGGTCATAGTTCTGATGATACAAGTTATGGCAATAAGGGTTGTAGCTGTAGTACTCATCTATCTTGTGGTCGTGGTACACATCCTGGTTCCAATAAGGCTCAATATTCGTTGGCACGGGGACGCTAGGATACACTTGAGTTAGATACTCCGGCGGGCAATAACCCTGGCCTTGGTACACCTGTTCGTACTCGTAGCCTCGTCGATCCCTCTCGTTGTACTTCCAAGCTTCGTTCCTGTCATAACTGTAGTTCGGTTGATTGATGTTTAGTATATCCTTTACAGAAAATGGCGTCGTCAAGCTCAGATTGATCTGCCCGTCCTCAGATTTCACTCGAAAGTTTTTCTGTTCGTATATGTAATCTTTATTCTCCATTATCTTTTCCTTATCCAAATAGGTAACGTCAACAAATTGGTAGAAGTCGTTTTTGCATTCGTTGTAATTGTGTTTCAAGCTATTATTATTGTAAGAAGTGGAAACTTCGTTGTGTTGTTCGTAATTCTCCATTTTTCTAACACTGTCACTTCATTAGTCACTTTTGGGTTTAACTAATTGTTTTGCAGCCGAGTGGTAATTAAGTTGTGGTTTAAAAGGCAAGCGATGGAAGACTGATGGTGTATAGATTGGTGGTCGAAGCCAATCCACGCTGCCTTGTGTGTTGTGGGCGGAGCAACGGGGTTATTTCCATCTCTGTCTGACTCACGAAGGGCTTGTATATCGTTGTTCTTGTCGTTTGCGGCGAGGAGTGTTTACTATGGAGTGTAAATAAAGCGGATGATTTCATTTCGGAGTTGAGATGCTCTTTGATTTTGCTAATGACTTAATTATGTTGGTTTAGAAAAAAGTGTGAGTTTAATGTTTGGGATTGGTGAAGTGATTGGTGAATTTGATACGGTACGGTTATGTTTTGCCAAGATTTCTTCAAAAGGCACACATAATTGAGAGGGGTTCTTACGGTCCCCACCGTAGTGTGATTTGTCAAGATTAATTAAGATCCTATGCATAAGCTTTGTTAAGAGCAGTACCATTAACAATGGAAATAACATTCCAATAAAATTATCTAACAAAAATATTTATTACAGAAACAAAACTACCAATTACAGAAACATCAAATATGATGCTATAAATCATCAGTAAGTGTTTTCTTATTTTTATTTACATTTAACAATTAAATTGTTAAATGTATTATAGCATCATATTTGATGTTTCTGTAATTGGTAGTTTTGTTTCTGTAAAAAATATTTTTGTTAGATAATTTTATTGGAATGTTATTTCCATTGTTAATGGTACTGCTATTTTTATCATTGACAAATATAATTCAAAGTAAAAGTAGGGAGGGACTGGTAACTTTCCAAATCGTAACCATCTGCATCACATTATTTTTGACTAAACAGAATCAACGGTATTTTAGAGTTCCTTAATTTGGGTCCTAGACCTAGGTCACTGTTCAAACAAATGAACTGTTTAAATGTCTAAGCACTTACAATTGATTTAGTTTTTTTTAAACGTTCCCTCACCCTAGGAATTTCTCCTGTATCGTGGGTGCGTTTACAAACATTTAAACTCACATACGCAACCAGCCAGACCCGGAACAACTATCTGTAGGCCATAAGAATATCTGTTTCGTGCGGGGATCGAACCCGCGACACGCAGCGCAGCAGTCGGTCGCACAGCCACTGCGCCAACCGTGTCGTCAAGATTCTAGTGTTAGCAATAATTTTTACATTTTAAATGAATGAGAGCGGTTTTTTACACTGCACATCTAAACAAAAACATGACCATTATCATAATTATGTTAATTAACAGGCCAAGTGCGAGTGGGACTCTGTGTAAACTTGCGACATAAACGACCCTATCTTTATTCGGGAAAATATTTTTGTGTTCACTAAAAATCTTAAGGTACATCTATGTATGCATTTCTAAAATATTGATCTTAAACCCGTTTAATTGTTTTACTATAATTAAACTACTCGGCCAACAAAATATGTTACATCAAACAAATTCCAAATTAACACCAAGATTTAACACTTTTTTATTGTAGTGCGCTGCAAATATTCTATTGTAACAATAACTATTGCAGTGCATTATCTGAAGTAAAACTAAAAAATAAATGCTTGTTTTTAAAATTAGGTGTATTACTATTTTTACAAATTTGCAACAGTTGTTAAATAGATGCTCGTTATGACATATTTTAATTAACATATTTCGGTGCACATTCAGTATATTTGGTGGAACACAGGCAAAATTAGGTAAATGAAATGGGAATAAATTGAAGTACTTTTAAATACCATCCCTTTATCCGTACAAACTTGCGACAAACGACCCTATCTTTTGACTGCGTAGACATAGAGGGTTGATTTTATCAAAGCTCCAAGGGACCACAGACTTAGGTATTTGATTTAATTACAACTCAATACCTCCACGCGTTCCTGTGATATATTTTCTTGACGGACAGACAGACAGACGGGTATAAGGAACAGTTATACCTAAGGGTTCCGTTTTTTCTCTTTGAGCTACGGAACCCTACAACAGAACATATTTTTTTATTACAATAAATTTAAAACACTATTATTGACTTATGTCGCGAGGTTGTCGACATGTGGGATATGGAATTGGCGATCAATGTGCCGATAGTCATATCTACCAATGGCTTAATAGTGTAGTTTAGTCCGTCTTTTAGATTATTCAAAAATAAGGGACACGTTTTTTTCTATTTGTAAATTAGACAAAAATGACAAAGATATAGCCCATTACAGTTACGTGTAACGTCACGCGTTGCTGCATTTTTTCGCAACAAGTGACGTCACACCGAGTCACACGTAACATTTTTTTTTAGGAAACTACCCTATTGTCAAGAGTCTCGAACAATAGCAGACTCTCGTTAGACAGCTGGGTCCAGGGCTTGATTCAGAGAGCGGTACTCCTGAATACGGTGCTTATTAACTGGACGTTCCAGTTTGGACGTTTGGAGTTCCAGGGCTCGAGAGAAAGGTTTTTCGAGCCCTGGAACTTGTTCCCGATAATAGTGGATTGCTATTTTTTGTATTTATATTATACTAGCTTTTGCCCGCGGCTTCGCTCGCGTTAAACTCGGGGTAACACAATTCCCCTTTCCTGATTTACAATGACCTGCTACTTGTAGTTTATGCCCAAGAGCCTTATTTATTGTAATAGCAATGCTAAGTTTTCCCTTTTCTTCCCTCTTTCTCCATCATATCTCAATCTTTTTTTTAAAAAAAATAGCCTAGGTCCGTCTCCAGGGTCCCAACTATCTCTGTACCAAAATTCATCAAAATCGCCATATAGGCGTGAAGACGTAACAAACAAACTCACTTTCGCTTTTTATTATTAAGAATATGTTTATTTTAAAATACGTTATTATTTATGTTATTAATTATATTAGTAAGGATATGTTTATTTTAAAAAACGTTGCCCCACACTAGGAATTTCTCCTGTATCGTGGGTGCGTTTACAAACACTTAAATTCACATACACAAACTGTCAGAAACAACTACCTGTAGGCTGGATACAAATATTTGTTCCGTGCGGGAATGGAACCCGCGACACCTAGCGCAACAGTCAACCGCTCAGCCATTCGCCAACCGTGCCGTTATAGGTATGTTTTCAGAAAAATAAGAAATTTGTAAAAATATAAAAAAAAAACAAACGTGGAAATAAATAAACGAAATAAAACATTGAAAAAGGAACCAATAAACACTGGCCACTAAATTAACCTGCTTTTAAAAAAAAAAACATTTCAGACCAACATTTGATCATAACCATCAGGAATATCAATCTTTATCGTTTGTTTATGGAATTTGGAGGTGTTAATACAATTGTTTACGCCCAAGTGTCGGCACTTGACGGTTATCGAGGCTGTGGCCCTCGTAGCCGTGAATATTGGTCATGGTCGATGACAGACAGCGACATTTTTTTGGGTGACTCAGTTTATGTCGGCATTCTAGGGTTAGATTCAGATGATCGAAGTGTGGAGTTCTGGGTCAGATTTATTTGGTGTTTATGAATGTGTCATCAATTTATTCTTTTTTGTTTTTTTTTTTGTTTTGGGGTTTTCGTACCCAAACGTTACCCTATTGTTAAGACTCCACTGTCCGTCTGGCAGTAGGCTGTATCTCATGAACCCTGATAGTTAGCCAATCTGTCACCAGGCTGTATCTCATGAACCATGACAGTTAGACAATTGAAATTTTCACAGATGATGTTTTTCTGTTGCCGCTATAAGAACAAATACTAAAAACAGAATAAAATAAATGTTTACTTCGCTACTCACGACAAACGTGCTTCTTTTGCCGTTCTATAGATTCCGATTTACGAGTCCGTCTCGCACTTGGCCGGTTTTTTATTTTTTTACATTGTATTTTTTATACGTATTTAAGAATAAAGAAAACTTGGTATATGAAACAAGTAACAATTCTAAGAAAAATATACACGAAAAAAAGACTGCTTGGTTATTGATTAAATTAATAACCTAGTTACTAGCTGTGACCAGCGGTGTCACCCGCTGCTTACTTCACTTAGAGGGATGAAATAGATGTTGCCCGATTCTCAAACCTACCCAAAATATCATACATGACTATGTATGATATTTATGACTGACTAGTCATATGGCCATGCAGCCATTTCGGAAGAGTTTGGTAACAAACACCATGACACGAGATTTTCATGTACAAGTTAGATATAATGTTGTGTAAATGAAATGAATAAATATACTTAATCATAGAGATCAGCAGATTTAACTGGCTATTTGTCAATAATCGATAATTATCGATACCTATCGATAAATATTATAAATGCGAATGTTTGTGAGGATGAATGGATGGATGTTTGTTACTCTTTCACGTCAAAACGGCTGAACGGATCTTGATGAAATTTGCCACAGAGGTAGATTATAGTCTGGAATAACACATACTTTTTTTTCGATATCACGCGGGCAAAACCGCGGGTGCTAGCTAGTTTCAAATGTTCCATTATTACCCAAAAACTTATCTAAACTATTACCTACTTAAGTGGCAAATTAAGTTTTATTACGAAAATTAACACGAACCAACTACCGGAATGAGACATAAAACTTTTACAACTTCTTAATTTTTTTTTACGTAAATGTATCATTCGGTGCAACTCGTGGCAGACTCGTAAAAAGTTGACTCCTTCCGCATAGAGGCGTAACGTGAAACTTTTATACAAATCTGTAACTTGAACTAGTGAATGAAACAATAGAGTCTTTTGTTGGTGTTTTTTTTGGGGTTGAATGAGTACCGTCTGTGGGGTTGATTTGTGTCTAGGAATTTTTATTTTATTTATTTGGCTTACCAACAGTTGAATGGTTTAATAAGAGTCTATTTTTTTTCTAAATATTGCGAAAATGTGTAGGATTTCATAGTTCATAAAAATGTAAAAAGTTCCTGTGCCCAGCGGTTTCACGTCAGTGGTCAGGTCTCTTTCTGAAGAGAGTCACCCTTATCATAAAAGGGGTACCTACATAAAAAAAATATGCAACTCAGACCTGCCGATTAAACATAAATAAAATTTCATAAAAATCGGCCAAGCCGTTTCGGAGGAGTATGGCAACTGAACTGTGAAACAATAATTTTAAATATACATAAGAAGAAAGACTAGCTGCGGCACGCGGTTTCACCCGCTGTTCAGGTTCCCTTCTAAAGAGAGCCACCCTTATTACTAAGTGGTATGAAAAATAAATAACGACCGATTCTCAGGCCTGCCGAATATACCAACTTATGTATAAAATTTCAGTACCTATGGCAACTAAAACTGTGACACGAGAATTTTACATAATCCTTACTAATATTATAAAAGCGAATGTGAGTTTGTTTGTTTGTTTGTTTGTTTGTTACCTCTTCACGCTTTAATGGCTAAACCGATTTTGATGAATTTTGGTACAGATATAGTTGGGAACCAGGAGACGGCCATAGGCTAATTTTTATTTTAAAAAAGTGGGATATAAGGGAGAACGAGGGAAGAAAAGGGAAAACTAAGCGTTGCTATTACAAATCAATAAGGCGCAAGGGGAACTGTGTTACCCCGAATTTAACGCGAGCGAAGCCGCGGGCAAAAGCTAGTAGTCTTATATGTAAAATTCTCGTGTGTAATGAATGAATATGAATGAATTTTACATGGACACATTGTCAGATAGGCAGTCGCTGCATGTAAAATACTGGTATTTAGCTGCATCCGGTTAGACTGGAAGCCGGCCCTAGCATCTCCATAATTGGGAAAAGGCTAGGCAGATGATGACATGGGCACTCGCGAAACATCAGAAGCAGCGCACACGATTTAAATCGGCTTTTTTCTATAAAATCTAGCACAAAAATACATAGTTACTTTTTGAAAATAAACTAGCTGTCTTGCTCGGTTTCACTCGTGTCTTTAGTTGCTGCCCTGCTCCCGTGGGTAGTAGCGTGATGTTGTATAGCCTATGTTACTTCCTGATAATGTAGCTTCCTATAAAAAAATATTTTAAAATCGGTCCAGTAGTTTGGAACCTATTTGATACAAACTAACCAACAAATCTTTCCTCTTTATATAATGGTATACAATAACCTAGCTGCGCCCCGCGGTTTCACTCGCGTGGTGATAGAATATAGAATAGAATATCTTTATGAATTACTAGCTTTTGCCCGCGGCTTCGCTCGCGTTAAATTCGGGGTAACACAGTTCCCCTTGCGCCTTATTGATTTGTAATAGCAACGCTAAGTTTTCCCTTTTCTTCCCTCGTTCTCCCTCACATCCCACTTTAAAAAAAAATGCATATGTCCGTCTCCTGGTTCCCAACTATCTCTGTACCAAAATTCATCAAAATCGGATTAGCCATTAAAGCGTGAAGAGGTAACAAACAAACAAACTCACTTTCGCTTTTATAATATTAAGTAAGGATAGCCTATGTGTTATTCTGATGTATGACCTATACCTATTATTGTAAAGTATTGCGTGAAAGAGTAACAAACATCCATCCATCCATACAAACTTTCGCATTTATAGGCAATATTATATAAGTAGTAGGATAATTTATATTAATAAGTAGAGGAAAATTATAGCTCAACCTGTAAATAGATTTTCCAACCGGGAACTCTACTCCCCCACTTCTCCAGCCAACTGAGCAATCAAAAGGGGCGGGACAAGACAGGGGTGTACCTACGCTAGTATGATTTATGAAAAAGTAAATGTAATTAGAGCTGATTGTCGAGCAAACAGTCGGCGTGTGTGCTCAGACATTACGTCGTGTGGTGGTCGGATCAAGCGGCCATGACCTTAGTGAGGTGGCTGAAGGGTAATTAAATTATTGTGTCATGACTGATAATTTTGTGAGTTAATGACGTTCAGGGCTCTCTTTAATAAAGCTGACGATCCGACATATGTCCAAAAGTGACAATTCGAGCGATAAAAGGGGGAGGGGGTGTAAACAAATGCAATCTAACTAAGTAAATGAAAGAAAGTTTAAAAAAATGTTAGTTAAAGTTAGTTTTTTGAAAAATGTTACACCACAGACTACCTACAGTACTGTTTCTCCTCCTTTAAATCCATCCAAAGGTTGTCTTGAAAAGATCGCTTTTAGCGATAAGACCGCCCATTGTGTCACCCTATTTATAAGTTGTTTAATGTTATTCTTGTTATTTGTATGGTGTACATAATAAAGAATATTCTATCTATCTATCTATCTATAAAGGTAGGTACATACTAATACACTTAGTTACAATTTTTTTTGCGGAGTTGATATCATCATATACTTAACTTCTCCCGCTCTGGGTGGAGCGGGGTGAGTATCAGACTTTTACTGATTGGAACCCACCTATGTATGTTCCTTCTTCTGACTTTTAAGTTTCGGGGCCGCGGTATTCTTTCGAACAACCCGCAACCCCGGCAAGCTGGTGGCCCTGGAATTCCCCTCTGCTTTGCTGACATCTCTTTGCAGCGCGCGCTATTGGCACGGCCTGTCGTGAATAGATCGACGGACGGTGAGCGTCTTCTGCGGCGGCTGGGTTGGTTTGAGGTTGTCTCCCTCAAACGTCCGGCCACCTCCTTCGCTAGCATAACTATTTCGCAGAAGGAGGTGACTGCTTCCTATTCCCTCCTGCTCCGGACAATGGGCTGAACCAGGGCCGGAGAGATCGCCGCCGATACTTATTAGTTACTTGTTTTTACCTCAAGCTTTTGCATACAAACACAGTCTTACTTGTAAGATGCTGGTTCAACAAACATTTGCTACGGAATGGATGAATGTTTAGATCGATTGAATTTAATCTAAGTAAATTACTTTTATTTAGAATCATACGAAATAAATGAAACCGATTGTTTAAAAAAAAAACACGTTAATAGTTATTATCTAGTTCTTCGTCCTTTGTCTCGGCTGAAATACATCTCAGTCTAACCTTTCAGGATTACGAGCGTGATGTTATGTTACATACCTCTTAAAAGCACCGTTTAAAAATGCTCATATTAATTCTGTATTTTTAGCAATGTTCATAACTTAATCCCTAATGAGAGACGATAAGAGAAAATTTACCATAAATAAACTTAACAAAATATCTCAAGTTGTTGTGAACTTTTGAAGAAGTTGCTAAAATGTGTTCTCTAGCCAAACTGTCAACATTCTTGTAATAAAGTAGCAAGTTTACGATGTAGATACGCACTTAGAACTAACTCAAGTGGTCTACTTAATTCGTTGACGTTTTGTCAGCAAAGAGGGTGGTTTTTACCCTCGGTATGAGGACATGGTGAATACCTTCCTGGTTAATATTCATAATAACTGGTAACATATCACTACGCCCATCATTACGCCTGTGATCCTCGAGCAGGGTAGGTAGAAGTGTACCTACTAACTACCTAATAGGACACAGACATTATGCTAGGGGGTCTAAAATGACTGCTTTAGCAAAAGTAGAACAAAAAAAAATACCTACGTGAAAATATTCACAAAGTGACTATTCACAATATTAACCCAGATATGTTTAAGTTTCATAAAAAAGGGGCTTAGCCTTACCATAAATCGGGTACAAATATGCAAAAACACAATAACATTTTGCTCGACCCGAGAATTGAATTCAGGACCTCATGATAAAATAATAAAATGTTTAGGAAGATAATAAAGTAAACAATGTGTATTAAAAAAAACGCGCTATAAAAAGTAGCCTGTGTTAAACCAGCCTATAAGCTACCCTATACCTATAGCAAATTTCATCCAAATCAGGTACGAAACGCATCGCCCTATCCGTTTGAGCATGAAAAAGTACAAACAAACATATACACACATTCAACATTTCGCCTTTATAGTTTTTATGTAATACATATTTCTCATGCTCTCTCTCTCACTCTCGTTCCGGAATGTCAAAATGTTCAAATCTGACTCATTTGCATCTATAGGACGATTAAGTTAGGTATCTGTTTTGCTTTATCTCTATATATTTTAGCTTAAATCTAATAATCAGCTGTCCTCTCTCAAATGAGAGTTCGCCACCACTTTCGACGAAACTTCTCCTTCATCATGCATTCAGTCTTTTAAATACATTTAAAAAATATTCAAATATTGTGTCCAAATGTAAAAAGGGCACTATATATTTTAACTGACAGTGACATCTGTTGTTGAGTAGCAAAATTAAAATTTTATCTGATAGCAGGGCCATCTATCTAAAACATGCGTTACTTATTAGAAATCTTCTGGCTTCGTAACCATATCTACGGTTCATAGATGGCGCTGTACTGTTTTAGTTACGAATGAAACTAAGGGGTGGCGCTTAATACAAAATGAATTGTTTATGAAAAGCACAATAGAGTGCGCCCGTGTTCGTTGTTTTTTTTTATTATATTTATGGAAAACCTTAATGTATTCAATAATTATTGCTCTATCTAAATATATTGTTAACTTTCAGGTTATTATAAGTACAACAATAAATTATTGAAGATCTAAAGAAAACTAAGAAAATCCATATAGTAACATCAGTGCATCGGTACATAACCTTTCAAAATTAAGAAGGCATTCAAAAATGTTACAATGAATCATAATAAAATGAAACTAAACAAATAAGTGTACCACATTAATTAGTAATTAATTGACTAATCATGTGCTGCGACCGCACGCGCGTTAAATTTCGCCGAATCATTGCTCCTATCTCAAAGACGATCGCCGAATCGATTCACCCGAGCCAAATAATCGAATAATAATCGTATAAGCCAAATTATTCGATTGTTCTAAGTCCACATCTCTGTGGGTGGGCAATCGATTGCTCGCTAAGATTACTAAATGGGTAATTCTACGTCACGTTCTGTGTACTAACAAATAATCATGTTCTTGTGTTTAGTGGAGTTATTAGATTCTTGTGTTCTTTGTTTGTAATACTGAATCAGACGTGGTTTAGAGCGGAAAAACAAATAATTTTAATACGTTAAAGGTTAAAAGGTGGATGGTAATACGAAAATATTACTATTTTAGGTGTCTAAATGATGAGAAGTCTGAACATTTATGCGTATTTTTTCCTATAGGTATTGTCCTAGAAATAAAACGAACTTTCTTATGAGCATCTTTATCAATCATACATATTAAAATAATCTTGTCAAAATTGACGAGTTTGAATGAATTCCCAACAAGCTAGAGTTTTGTACAGACCATAGAACTGAAAAATGAGGTAGGTAATTCCCTCTGTGTTACAAAAGTTATTTTCTGGCAGCATTACCTCAATGGATGGCAATATTGCCAGTCTGGGCACTTTCTCCGTTGACAGCGTTGAGGATGAATTTTATAACGCCCTTAAATTCCTAGCTTTTGATACATGCACATAGTTTTATTATTATTTTAGGTCTCATATAGTAAGGAAATAATTTATAGTTATATGACAAACAACAGAACAGGCTATGGGTGGCACATTTTAGAAAAAGGTTTTTTGTTTATTAGCTTGCTTTTGCTTACCAAAGAGAAAGAAAACTTTACAAATGATTTTATCAAAACTTCAAAATGACGGACGTTATTAATTTATTTACCTAAACCAACATTGAATAATGACACAGTTTATTGTATTGTGTTTACCGACCTCTACAATAAAATTGATGATGAAGTCAAAGTGAAATAAAGACGAGAAAATATTAGATAGAATGTTTGTGACCATGGCGAGATTTCGTCATCTACCGTCGTCCAGACATCCCTTGCTACGAGGCATGGTGTCCTATGGCATCATCTGGCCAACATGCAGTATCACACAGGAGTATTTAGATCACGGTACAAGTATTTCGAACGCTAACTGGGCTAGAGCAGCGCGCTTCGGATTTTTCGGGGCTTTCTGTATGGCACCAGTATTCTACAGCTGGATGAAATATACCAGTCGTTTCTTTAAACGAAAGGATCTTAGGACAGCTATGACCAGGGCAGCTATAGAACAGGTGTCATACGGCCCGGCTGCTCTGGCGTACTTCTTCTTTGGAATGAGCCTCCTCGAGATGAAGCCCATCGAGTCTTGCGTTCAAGAAGTTAAAGATAAGTGGTGGCCAACTTACAAGATTGGCTTTATATATTGGCCAACGGTTCAGACGCTGAACTTTTATTTGATTTCGGAGAAGAATAGAGTTGTTTGGGTAAGCGCTGCTAGTTTTATTTGGACCGTGTTTATGGCTCACATGAAGTCAAGGTCATCAGAAGCAATGGCCGAGAAGCACAGTTGAACAGAGTATTTGTAATTTTGCGTAGTTTTTAATTGTAATCTTTGGATCGAGATAATATTTTGGATTTTAACTGTATTGTGACGACTGAAACTCGTTTAGTTTCTTTATAATATTTTGCGAATTCTGATCAGTCGTGTTATTCTGTAAGTATACGGCGTTGAGATTAGCGCTGCCGCCGCGTCAAGTTTCATAGAATGTCGTCTGGGATCGTCGCTGCGCCCAAGCCTGTATTTGAAGACAATAGTACTGACGGTGAAAATAAATTTTGATCCAATGACCTTTATGAGAATGTAAGTTTTAAATAAAATATTATAAGAATGAAAACATACCTTTTTAAACGTCGATGATTGTCGGTAGAGTTGGGACTACCTAAATCTGATGTGACAAAGGTCTTCTATACTTACCCACTGCGTTCGAATATCTTCAAGTGTGGCTAACGATCTCATTCACCATCAATAAGGAAAGGGTCTGAAGAAGCATTCTTCATTTTTTCCCAAAAAGAGGATAACATTGTTAGAATTAATAATGTGAATGAACTTTTATTGGACATTAATCATGTTTTGTCATCGGTCGAAGTAAATGTGAGCAGAGAGTTTATAGCTATAAGAGTTTTTTGTGATTTTGAGTTCTTTTTTGTCAAAAAGGTGTAGTAGGTAGTGACTCGATTATAATTATGATTTCATGTTATTGGTGTTATACTGTTGTAATCCTCACTAATATTATAAAAGCGAAAGTGAGTTTGTTTGTTACGTCTTCACGCCTTAATGGCTTGACTGTTTTTTTTTTAAATTTGAGAAATAAGGGAGAAAGAGGGAAGAAAAGGGAAAACTTAACATTGCTATTACAATAAATAAGGCGCAAGGGCAAAAACTACAGGTAGCAGGTACCTGAAAATCAGGAAAGGTGAACTGTGTTACCTCGAATTTAACGCGAGCGAAGCCGCGGGCAAAAGCTAGTTAATTGTAAATTAATAAATGATTAGCTAACTATATACTTCACACTAATATTATAAAAACGAAAGTTTGGATGTGTATGTTTGTCACTCCTTTACGCTTAAATGGTATCATGGATTTGGTATGTAGATAGATTATACCTACCCTAGCTAACACATAGGCTACTAGATATTTTTTCCGGTCTACGCAGATGAAACCTTGGGGAACAGCTAGAATTTAATACATTTAATTTTTAATATTATAATGCACAGGAGTAAATGATGATCTGACAGGGGAGAATGGAAGAAGAAAACGTGTTGCGCTGACCCCAAATAGAATGGGACAAGGGCAGGAAAATGATGATGATGATGACGAAAGCGAAAGTATGTTTTTGACCTAACTGTTCGTACTTGTTCCCCTTTTACTTTCAACGAAACGTCTTTCACATAGAATAGAGTATAAAGGTGAAGACTGGAGAATAATAAAAATAACTACTGAGCATTTACGTGGAAAGGTAATAATGATTACTTTGGCAATAAATAGGTAGCAAGAAATGTTTTTTTTTTAAATTACCTACAACCATTACCAAAATAAACTTGAATACTTTGTCCTTATTGTATACTAGCTTCCACCCGCGACTTCATCCGCGTGGCATAGTTACTTTGGGCTAACGCTAACTTTAAGCCGCGTGATGATCGAAATAAAAATATCTTTCTCTCTCCTCTTCTTCCCTCTTTCTCCCCCTTTTCTCACTTTATTTTAGCCTATGTCCATCTCCAGGGCCCCAACTATCTCTGTATGTGTGTTTGGCCATTTAGGCGTAAAGATAATTATATAGGCATTAGTGTTGTATATTATACTAGCTGTGCCTACCGGTTTCCCCCAATGCTCAGCTCTTAATTGTCGTGGTTTGTTGATATATAGCCTACTAGCTGCCGCCCGCGGCTTCACCCTCGTGATATCGAAAAAATGCATCTACCTCTGTGCAAAATTTCAAGATGCGTTCTGCCGTTTGGAAGTGAAAGAGTAACAAACATCCATACATTCATCGTCACAAACATTCGCATTTATAATATTATTATGCATATAGTAGGTATGTATAGTATGTTACTTGGTGAACGTGGGCTTTCTACTGACAAAAAAATGGTTAAAATCAGCCGAGTAGTTCTGGAGCTAATTCAGTACAAACAAAAAATCTTTTGTTTTTATAATATTATTAGTCTAGATGAGTGAATGTGGAATGCATAAAAGTCTGAGCAAGCCAAAGACACGATAATTGGATTGTGTGAAAGATGACAAAGCTACCAAGATCATGAAAAGATTTCTAAGCACTTATCGAAAGTTTGCTACCAACAAGCTCCTAATCCGCACACTACACTATTTTTAGGGTTTCGTTCTTCAAAAAGAAGAAACGGAACCCTAATTGGATTACTTTGTTGCCTTTCAGTCTGTCAAGACCTTTATCTCGGGAACACGTGAAGATATCGAGTTGAAATTAGAATTGTACCTACTCAAGTTTGTGGTCCTTTTGAGAGATATCGCCGTTTAAACCACAAGTTTGTTCCCAACCCTCGGTGTGCAAGTCCGACTCGCACTTGCCCGTTTTTTTCGAACACCGCAACGTATATCATCGCACAAATACCATATTTATCTGTTCAAAAACGTCTGTTTTAAAGCTAAAATATATGAACGCACGTCTTGCGTCGGTGCCGAACCCCATGGCTACCAATTTGATATGGACATCATAAACCATGGCACACAATGTCGCTATATATAACGCCACTGTCATCAAAACAGTGAGTTTATTTTATTTATTTCGAGAGAAGCTCCGGCGTCCATTTTGTGGGCAGTTTATGTCGATTTTGGTGAAAGTATTATGTCAATGAATGTGGATTAACAATAGACCAGCTTCGGTGTTGGGTATCTGATTGAGGGTACGGAAATGCAAGTTCTAGTTTATTCATCGATTCTTCAGTTAGTTCCTAGTTGAAAACATTTTGGAAAATCATAACAAAAAATGTCTAAAATGGTTGAATCATATTAGGTTAATAATATGATTTACTGCACCAATAGTAAAATGGTCACAAAGTGACAATTCACAATAGGTATTAACTCCATCTGTGAACACTTTAATAATTTTAATGTAATTCATATTTTATACCAAAAAAAAACATATTTTATCCTATTATGATTCGGTTCTTGTGTGTCCATTTTAGACCCACAGTTGTTTCCAAAGACTTCTAAGTCATATGTTTGTCTAGTCCTATTTAGAGTTAGCACAAATTTAACCGTAATCTTAATTTAAAATGTAAATGAAAAGGCAATAATGAATCCAGCTTATTTAGCTGTTAAAGACAATGTTTTGCAAATACATCTATTATAAAGTAAATGATTCGTGACCACTGCCAACTAAAACATTTGAATGTCACATAACCTAAAGGGAGAAAAGCTGGTGTCTTGAAATTCAGGCCTTTTTACAGATGCGAAATCATCAAATAACTTCCCCCGCTCTGGGTGGAGCGGGGACGAGTGTCAGACTTTTACTGTCTAAAACCCACCCACGTTCCTTCTTTTGCCTTTTATGTTCTGGGGCCGCGGTATCTCTTTCGAACAACCCGCAACCCCGGTAGGCGGTGGCCCTGGCAGGCCCCTCTGAGAAATATAGGCCTTATTAAGCCTAGTATAGACACCAGTCCCCCACGATAAACTTACTGTATCCACTTGCTCCCTATAAATCATGGATTTAATGTGTATTGTGGTAAGAAAATGATTAAAGATATGTTATTATTATTTATTCAAGTCACATTTGAAAGACTTTTCACTTGTTCATTTGTAAAAGCAGATTAAGGACTAGTTCTGACAAAAACACCATCAAACCTGCTATTTACAGCGTAACCAGTAGCTTTAACATAACAACTTTATCACTCGTTTCTCACATCTAAATGTCGCACACTATACCGTTTCGCCAATTTGCGTCCTCGCGCAAATTAGCTGAGATTGTTCCGTTGTACTATCTCAATCCGTATACATTAAAATTCGTCCGTTGGGACGATTAATTAGGTTGATAATGGCAGTGTTGTATCGGTGCTACCGGCTACTAACATTGCCCACAAAAGAGCCGAAACAGGTCCTTTTTCACTTAACGATCTCGAGTCGACGTTGCTACCAAAAAACATTGCTAAAAAAATACACTTTTACCTGAACCTTGGGAGTTGTATGGAGCTGCTGTTACCGTTTTTTTGTACAAAATAAAACGAATGATTAAACTAGAATATGTTTTTAAAACGATCTTAATATTTTCAAGGAATTGATTATTCAGTTGATAAGGTAATTTGATTTTAGATGTTATTTTTGGCGGGCTACAAAAAAAATTGTGAAACTTTTTAGCAGTGTGTTTATTCACGTTACAATAGAAGCCAATTTTAGGAAATGGGGTATGTATGAAGAGAATGGTCGTAGAGGTGAAACCTAACTGTTCAGAATCGATCTATTCTGAACTGAAGATGAAGAGCATACATCTTTATCTGTTTCAATTAAGCCTGTTCTCCAAAAACGTTCGCTAGTTTAACCAGGGTATGATTTAAGCTGTCACCAATTTAATTCATTTTGTGTTTCTTAAATAATAGGGTTTGCCCGCAAAATAGTAGATTTGTCACCAAAATGTAGTCACCAAACAATGTAAAATCAATTCCACAATAAATCACATAAAATCATGGAGATATAGGGTCTAGTACCAAATAATTGTTTTTGTATATATTATAATAGGTTTGTCCTAATAAGCATTTAAGCAAACTAATTGAAAGAGATCACCAATAAACTATATATCTCTTTTTTCTATCAATGCAAGTCGATTATGTCGAAGGAGGTCACAGTTTTAACCTAACCTAACCTAGCCATTTCTGCCATCTGCGCCAAGCGATCGATTTATTGGGTGACAGATCTACTATTCTGAGCACCAAGCTATTATTTAGGTAATAAAACTATTATTATAAGAACGAAGTTTATATTCATGTAATGCACTACAATTTTATTGGTAATCCATCTCATATTTTACACATTATCTTAACAATAATTTGGTAATTCATACCTGGGAACACTCTTTGTTTATCTGCGAACGAAAATATTTCGTGGCGATAGATCTATTTATTAGGTGATACAACTTGATGACAAATATAAATTTTGGTGACAAAAAATATAGTTCCCGTTTAACCAAACTAAAAGTTGGTACAAACAGCTCTCTAAACATCCCAAAGTGAACTATTTCACGGTACACCCAGAGGTCTATATTTTGTTAAAAGATAAAACTGACCAAAATCACAAGACATAAAGAGATTTTTTTTGTCCCAGTCCTCGAATGTCCCACACTCCTGTCCTCACCTGTCCGGGCGACATTATTTATAGTTTTGTAAAAATCGCATCAAAAACTTCACAGTCGTGTAATAATCGATTTTATTTCTGACGTCACGTATAATTAGTGTGAAATATGGATGTTAGAGGTCGTTCGTAAGGTTTTTTGCGATGACATTTTTGTTCTTTTTCGATGTGACACGAAGTTTTGTTTTTTTTTGGTGTGGACGTAGAATTTAGTCCAATTTGAGATAGGAAATAGGTGACTGGTTCGTTTATAATTGGTGATTGTTTATGATTATGGTGAATTTAAGTTATGGTGATTATGTTCTATTTGCTTAGGGAGGGGAAGGACACACGGTTTTTTTTTGTATTTTTCAAGGAAACAAGGAATGGTTTTTCAAATATTCTTGTTTTTTTAAGGCTCTTTTTGGTGTATGTCGACTTCGCAGCCGAATAGCAGTATTGTGTTTATTTAAAAAAAATAGCACCTACTCAACATGTACTTGAAAAACATGTTACTAAAAGAGTGAGGGATCTGAATGTCGATGGACGGAGAGCGAGAGGAAGGCCAAAGAAAAGATGGATGGATTGTGTAAGGAATGTATGATATGAAGGAAAAATGAGTAAATGATGCCGTGACGTCTGATAGGGAGGATAGAATGGAAGAAGAAAACGTGTTGCGCCGACCCCAAATAAAATGGGACGGAGGCAGGAAAATGATGAGCACCTATTCAAAATTTATTTTCTCATCAAGCACTTTTAATAACAAGGTTTAAAATATATAATTAAATATATATAATTTTATAGATTATTCTATAAAATTGCACGTTGGAAATCGTTAGTTAATGTCATATTAGTGTTTTCTATTGAGACAACTAATTTAAAGGGGGTTGTTATATTTTGGGGGTTTAAATAGAGTACCTACTTAAGTGGCAATATTGAAATCTAAAAAAAGTTCTAACTAAGTAGGTCTGCATCGTTGGTCTAGTAATCGCGAGAGCTACTTTTGAAGATCTTGAGTTCGACCCTTGGTAAAGTTATTTTTATTGAGTGAATACTCAATAAAAATAGGATAGGATAGGATTCTTTAGGATATTTTCTGTAGTAGTCTAGATTCGCGTATTGGTAGGTGGAAAAAGGCTCAATCCCTTTTAAATGAGACTTCTGGCGAAAGTCGTGAATGTACTCTAATAATATGATATAGATACACGTATAGGTACCTACCCTACGTGGTTACAGGTCTTATATTAATGATATTAGATTTCGTTACGATACTATATCGTATGAGTATGTATCGGATTAATAAAAACAATAACTTGTAGTTTCTTATCCACAGAGCAGGGGTCTAAAATGCCCGGTTTAGCAGAAAAATCATAGTAGGATTTCACAATATTAACTGCACCTCTGACCATTTTAAGAATTTGAACGTAATTCGTATTATTATTCTGCTGAAGTCGCCATTTTAAACCCCTGTCTTTGGAATAATTTAGACCGTTATAGGTATTTTTGTATGACAAACACAAAAGGATAGAGCTAGAGTCCCATTGACTAGGTTTAATAACTTGTAAAAGTACTGTGGATGCCTATTCCAAAGCGTCGACTTCTAAAAAATGGGCAAGGAATTCCATGGATAGTCCTATACAGGGTGGAATTTTGTAATGCCACCTGAAGGGGAAGATAGAAAATTTTACTCAAAGAAAACATTCCTTTATTTTTGAAAAGAAAGAAAACGCCATTCAAAGATTTTTAAAAATTCGCTTGCCGCACACGGTAATCGTGTAAGCCGTAAGAGAGTAAGATTGTGTCAAGTTACCAAAAATATCAAGTAAAGTCAGGACACATCACCAGTGCAAGAACATAATAAATAATCAAATCAAGACATAAAAAGCCCCGTACTGCGAAATTTTAATTACGACAAGATTATGATATTATTTAAAGTTATTAAAAAAGTAGCGATAAAATGTTTACGATCAATTTGGTTTTGGTTCGATTCCCGCGGCATAAACACACAGTGCTCGCTTTATAACCAAACTTATGGGGGTAGTAATGGCTTATCAAGTGTAACAACCAACCAGTGTCTTTTGACAGACGTTGAAATATGGAACTAAGTTTGAAAATGTACTAAATTTGACGTTAATCTGACAGTTTCATTGGTGAGAGACGCCATCTTGAAATGTCAAAAATTAATACCTACGACGAAAAAGGAATTGCCTTAAAACCGTTCTGACGTTTGACGTGAATTGGACAGTTTCCTTTGCATGTGGCGCCATCTTGGAATGTCAAGAGTTTCTGGTCATAATGTAGATTTTTTCATCGAAATAAGATGTTCATTGTTCTGTATGGTTGATTGAGTTATTATATAAGTTATGAGTTGTAATCGAGTGAAGTGAAGCTTTTAGTTTTAATCATTATTGAAAACATAACTTGATTGCTCCGGCGACTATCATTTTAATATGACAATGGGAGTCTTGAACGGTGTAAGTACTTTTAAATGAGAATTTCCTAATTGGTTATTAAATTGGGCAATTAAAAACTGTTTGTAGCTAATTCGTTGATCGTGGAAGATTTTTTAAATAGAGTTTGTAAATTGTGATTGTCAACTCACGGTAACTAAGAAGAAAATAGTTGTCTTGATGAAATTTGGCACAGAGGTAGATTATAGTCTGGAATAACACAAAGGATACTTCTTTAACGACCGGGCGCCAGCTACTCTAAAATAAATTTAGTGTCCATAACTTCTAGTAATACGTTATCTTCGGCTCCTGAAAAATTATCATTTCTGAGTTATATCAGTTTAAATCTAGGTGTGCGATATATGAATAACATAAGTACATCACGCCTGTAATCATCCGAAGGATATCTTATCCTTAGAGTTGTTCCTAATATTACACACACATTTTAGTAGAAATTAAATAAATTGTAATGTTCTCAATACTAAACATATTGCCATGTTTGGAGGTTCCCTAATTATAAATTAAATTTAAATAATGGAAGCTTTTCGATAAGTCACAATCTTTAAATTTAAATTAATTGTTAGGGCGTCAACAAAAAAAGAAGATTTGTTGTTTCATCCTAAGAAAAAGAAAAAAGGTAAGCAGCAGCCGCCGTCTTCCGGCACCCTTATTATATTTTTATGATAATTAAGATATCATGAAAAAAAAAGATAAATTTTATTTTGGCTCCACATAATAGGTGGGCGGGGTCCCTAGTAGGGGTCCAAACTATGAAACTCTGACAAATGGAGTTATTGTTTAAAACAAAATTAACGATTACCATCCAGCCAGCACCTTAATTACATTCGAAACTTTAGTGAGTTAGAAATTAGACTCACATTGCTGTGATTAACTTTCAGGAAGCGAGAAAGGTAATTTGGTGGTTAGTTTTTTCTTTTTCCCTTTTGCGTCTGACGTAAGTAGATAGTAATTAAAAGTAAAAATTATTGTGATTGGTTTTGGCAAATTGCAAATTGGCTCTTTATAAATTTCGAAGACAAAAATTAATATGGAGTTTTCTTCTTATTTTAAGACCGCGTTAATTACTTAGTTGCCGATAAATTTAAAGCATTCGTTTCGCCGTTTCGGTTTGAAAATGAATTTGCGAGGGAATTAAAAAGATTACATTACGAAATATAAGACATATTACAAGGAAGCAGTATTTGTTATGTTTACATTCTCATAGAGAATAATATATGGGGGGGAGAATGTATAACAGAGAATTGTTGCAGCTGTTTAGTAGGCATCTCAATGAATAAGATATTAAAAAAAAATACGCGTTTTATCCCCACATTTCGCCAGTTATGTTTTTAAGTCCCAAGGAATTGGGCCAGTCTATTTCCCGAAACCAGGCAAATATCTAGACTGACTGACTGTGGCTGCTACAGACAAATTCTTGATGGAAAAACCCAACAATTTTTTTTTAAACGTTGCCCCATACTAGGAAATTCTCCCATGGGTGCGTTTACAAACATTGAAAGTCACGCAAATAGCCAGACCCAGGAATTGAACGCAGGAGCTTAACTGCCTTTTTTCGGATTGAAAATCATCAAATAACTTCCCCATCAGAAGAAATATAACCCACCCATATTCCTTAAATTCTTTTGCTCTTTATGTTACGGGGCCACGGTATCTCTTTCAAACAATCCGCAATCCCGGCAGGCAGTGGCCCTGGCAGACCTCTCTGCTGACATATCTTTGAGGCGCGCGTGGAACACGCTGTCAACACGGCCTGTCGTCACTAGATGGTCGGATGGTGAGCTACACCCTTTGCTCTCCGCCCACCTTCATCGCTAGCGCAATTACTTCGCAGAAGGAGGTGACCGCTCCGGACCATGGACTAAACTACGGCTGGACGCGAGGGATCGTCAACTACTGACTGCGTAGACTTAGAAGGTTTTCACAGCTCTGAGGGATCACAGACGAGTTGTATCACTAGTTAGGGGTAGTTTAGGAGTATCACAGTTGAGTATATGGTTTTAATTTCAACTCGATACCTCCGCGCGTTTCTGAGATAAAGGCTCTTGACAGACAGTTGGATAACAAAGTGATCCCTTGTTCCGTGTTTTCCTTTTTCTTTTTTCTTATAAAAAAAGTTGCCCTACACTAGAAATTTCTCCTGTATTGTGAGTGCGTTAACAAACATTTAAACTAACATACACAAACAGCCAGACCCAGAACAACTATCTGTAGGCCATACAAATATTTGTTCTGTGCGGGAATCGAACCCGCGCCACGCAGCGCAGCAGTCGATCGCTCAGCCACTGCGCCAACCGTGTCGTGTCGTCTTTGGGTTATGAAATTCTGAAAAAACACAATTCACGATCAAAACAAAGTCACAACTTTAACAGCAACAATAAAAACAGCACCAAAAAGTCTTAAAACCTCGTCCTAACGGTGAAGTCATAACTTAACAGGACACGACATTTAACCAGAGACAAGATACGTCAGTCATTTCGTCGACACCTCATCAGACGGTCGTTAAACAAGTAATAAATAAACTTGTGACAAGAAAACAAAACACACTCGTTTTATGAGTCGGCCCTGACATTGACAGCGTTGAGAGTGACAAAGTGACAATGATGTGGTGTCAATTTATGAGTGTGTATGTCTTGATTGGTGCAAAATTTCACTCTTGAGTTAGAAATGATTAGTCTGCATTTTCGCCCAAGATGAGCACAGAGGCGGTTGCGAGAGATGTGTTCCAATCACTTTACCAATCAATATATCTAACTTAGTTAGCTCTTCTAACTTACTTAGTAAGTTGTGAGGAAGAAGCCTTCCTACTATATATAAATCTTACTTTATAATATTATAAATGCTAATGTTTGTGAGGATGGATGGACGCATGGATGTTTGTTACCCTTCACGTCAAAACGGCTGAATGGATCTTGATGAAATTTGGCACAGAGCTCAATGGATTGGACAGAGGTGTTAAGCACATCCACATTTGACAAGTTATATTTAAGTGCCACGCAGTAGGGGCTACCTACCGCCTATTGCCAAACTTTGGGAATCCAAGCTGCCACTGAGAAAAATCCTAATATATCGGATATCAGTTTTGTCAAGCTGGGGATAGAACCTAGGACCTTAAGAACAGTAGTTGCTTTTGTGATCACTAACGAGGCAAACGGACAGGCAAGAAATACGTGATAAATATTATAACCTATTTATTTACTGAAAACCGAAATACAGGCATTGGCTAGTTCGTTTGCGGTGACTTGATCCATTTTATTAGTAACTAGCTTTTGCCCGCGGCTTCGCTCGCGTTAAATTCGGGGAACACAGTTCCCCTTGCGTCTTATTGATTTGTAATAGCAACGCTAAGTTTTCCCTTTTCTTCCCTCTTTCTCCCTCACATCCCACTTTTTTTTAAAAAAATGCCTATGTCCGTCTCCTGGTTCCCAACTATCCCTGTACCAAAATTCATCAAAATCGGTGTAGCCATTAAAGCGTGAGGAGGTAACAAACAAACTCACTTTCGCTTTTATAATATTAGTAAGGATTAAAATTGCCAAACTATCTTCTGTAAACTAGCACTAAGATTTTTTAAGAAAATAAATTTACTAATTTATACAACTCCAGATTTGCACCAGACTTCATATTAATTTTACAGTGATATAAAATGAAACGTATGCGCCGGCGCATTTTACCACCATGGTGTAGAGGGCGCCACTCGCGATGTCAACGGAAGAGTATTTTTAACATGTTTTACTAATGCTGTTAGCGCTTCTTAATAGAATTTACTTGGTGGGTTTACATGGCGCGATGGAGAATTATTATCTGACTGCGCTGTGTTAGTTAATTAGGATTCTTTGTGTAAAGTATTAATGTCCGGAAAGGAGTTTTATTGAAATCTGGGAAAAGGTGCATGTGTCGCAGCTTCGATCCTCGCACGGAACGGTAGTTGTTTCGGGTCTGGCTATTTGTGTAGGTATGTGAGTTTAAATGTTTGTAAACGCACCCGCATACAGAAGAAAATCCTAGTGAGGGACAACGTTTTAAAAAAAATATTGACCAGAGATGAGAATACAAAAAGTATACATGTCGAATTGAGAACCTCATTCTTTTTTTGTTTTCGTCGGTAAAAAAACAATGAAATAAAAGCATGTGAAAGTGCCCAATAGAATGCATAGTGTCCATGGAGTTTCCTGCCCATTTTCTCTATGTGATCTACGATTTTGGAATGGGCAACTACAGTTCATTTACAGTAAGTTATCATGCCTGCAGCTACTCAGAAAGGTAGTTTGACTATGCAAAAGGGTCTGTTACGGGTCTATTTTAAATGGATTCTTTGAATTTGAATCGCTAAATAAAGAAATGACTAGGTTTCCATACAAGCTTGGGACATAAACAGCCATATCTTTTGCCTGCTAGACTTAAAGGGTTGCTTTTTCAGAGTTGAGTATTTGGTTTTAATTTGAACTTGATACCTCCACGCATTCCCGAGGGTCTTGACAGACAGACAGACAGACAGACGGACGGACAACAAAGTGATCCAATAAGGGTTCAGTTTTTTCTTTTTGAGATTCGTAACCCTAAAAATCACCTTTAATCCATTAAAACTACGCCACTTATCCCCATGTATACCAACCACAGAACACCCACATCTATCCACACCAAAAACGCAGTACTACCAACCGAATAAATTGTAGAAAAAAACATCAACGTCGGCGAGATAAATAAAGTTGGAGGAAAGACTTTGAGAGCGATAATTACTGGCCGTGGCGGAAACGGCGCGATTAGTGACTAAAAGCCGTTCATTTTAATGGCTTTTGAATAATTTAGCCAGATTGAGCCATCTTGCTCGAGTGAGGGTTAATACGTTACGTTTTAGCTACTGTGCTGCGAAAATAAAAGGTGTTTCTTTAAGTGGTGTAACGGGTTCGATTCATGATTGGTGTGTTTTTGGCGTGTGTTTTTAATTTGAGGTGATTAGTTATGCAAATGTTTTAGAGTAAAGTAGTTTGCCACATTAGTTTAATTGTGTTCTAATCTGGTTGATTGTTGATTGACGATGGAGCTTAAGAAATGTCGTTAGGATACTGGATAAGGCTTTGTGGCACTCGCTCGTTGCGCTCCGAGCGAGGCCGAAGTTTTCAGGGGTTAATTTTATTTTATTTATTTATTAAAACTTCATGCACAAGTAACAATAACATTGTACAAAGGCGGACTTAATGCCTTGGGCATTTTCTACCATTTTCTACCTTAGGGTGATGCAGAGACAAAGACATAGTAGGTGCAATGTGACAGGAAATATTAATAATAAATATAAATATACATACATAGAAAATATACAAATAATTGGGACTGGTGTACAAATAATAGTTACTACATGTTTTGATTTCTTTAATTCCCAAGAGAAAAACATTTTAACAGGGGTGAAAATACACAATAAGTAGGTTAGGTGAAATATCACAAACTGAACTACACAATAACTGGTTTTAGAATATTTAAATTGAAATAAGATATAGATACAGCTTATTAAAAAAATACAATAAACTAGCAGGAAGGCAGACGTAATGAGCCCAAAAATGACTCTTGAAGATGTAATGACAGAATGAATTCGAAATATGAATATTTAAAAATCAATGTTGATCCAAAAGGAAAGAGGTTGAGGCAACAGAAGGGGTTAAAATATCCACTCTGTTACAGCTTTATTGAGGTAAACAAGTGATCTGACGCTAAAGACAGTGACTCCTCAAACAGGATTTCCTTTAAGACTTAAGCCATTTGCAAGCATCAGTAGTAAATGAACTGGACACCCTCTATCACTCATAAACGGATTTTTTTTTATTTTTCTGTTCCGTACCTCAAAAAGACAAAACGGAACCCTTATTGGATCACTTTGTTGCCCGTCTGTCTGTCAAGACCCTTTATCTCGGTTATTATAGGATATCTAGTTAAAATTAAAACCGTATACTCACCTCTGTGATCCATTTGTGCTGTGAAAAAATCAACCCTCTGAGTCTATGCAGTCAAAACATATAGCCGTGTAAGTCACAAGTTTTTACGGAACCCTCGGTGCGTGAGTCTGACTCTTTCTTGGCCGTTTTTTTGGATTGGAGATCGTTAAAAATACACACGTATTTCCAGGTTTTTTTTTTTAAACTAAACATTAATATTACAATAATGGAGTCGAGAGTCGTATTTTTTGGTACTAGTTCTTTAGTTCGGAATGTAGATTACGCGATTTCAATATGAAATCAATTATTATATTTGAGGCCTTACGGTATGTTGCCTATAGTCTACATAATGATACAGAGAGAGAAAAGTGCCAAAGAAGCAAACAAATCATGGGACACTTGACATCGTATCCTGCCTGTCCTGTTATTTGTATATCACAGGACGCTAGTGTGCCAAACTCGTCGCCAAATGGTCAGCCCATTTCCACTCAATTTCCACATACTTATTTTTTTCATCTATTTTATTTCAACAATATTTCATCATCTTTCTAGGGTTCCTTACCCAAAGGGTGTAAAACGGGAGGTATGGAGGCTCATGAGGTATAATTAGGTCCACCTCCACCTAACCCATCACGGATTACAATAAACTATACCCTGAAAAGAAAAACAAAGTTAAAGAAGACTCGCAATCACTAAAATATACACAAAAATGGAAATCATCAACCTGCACCACATATCGACAATCCAAAGGACCAGGAGACCAGAAAACACACACACGTCACTCAAATCCCTTAAATTTTTCTCTGCCAACCAACTCCGATACCTAATTACAGCTAACAAGATCTAATTCTAGCGCCGAACCAACAGGTTCGGTTAACGAGCGGCGCGGGCGCGGCCGGGGAGAGGCAAGGGGAGGCGACGGACGGGGAGGAGGGGCGGTATCGCCGGGTAATACCGGGTGATGTCTCAATACCTCCCAGTGTGGCTGCCTATTATTTCTGACGCACACGATGCGGTTGATGTGGAATAGAGTGGAGTAGGATTCTGGATTTTTTATAGACTAACTTCAGATCTATTCATCTGTGTGGGATCTGGTCGAAGTTTTCCATGTGTAAATAGCGATGGGTTTCATTCTTTAAATTATTAGTCTACTTTATCGCCTGGTTTTATGCCGTCCATGATTCTTGAGATTTGGCCATCCATGCCGTCAAAGAATATCTTCTTTCAATATGTTTAAACACGATGTTTTCCTTCATTGAAGCATGTATTCTCAGACAATGCACACATGGATAAAAATTATATATGCTTAATAAAACTTGACAGTCCGACAGCGACAATCACACCTCTATTGCTGCAATAACTTATTAGTAAAAGGTATTATTTAAAAAGACTTTTTCTATTACGTTGTGAATGTCTGCCAACGTTTAAGCTAGCCTTAGATACAACTAGGTGGGCCCTGAAAAACAATTAGGCAAGACTGTACCTGACTGATGCGACAGACGTTCAATTAAGGGCCTGAGCATACCACGGTTTTTAAACGCGCCGTTGACGCGCGTTTGAGAAACGTGGTTCGATGGCGCGTTTATCCTACAGAGCAGTCTGTTGTTATTTATATTGCAAACGCGTTAATGTGTTAGTATCGCTTTTGTATCGATTTAAACGCGCGACACCGGCGCGTCTGTATTCTTCCGCCGTTATACATGGTCTTAGCACTGTAATTGACGAATTATTCCGGCTGAAGCATCGCAAGAAGTTCTTGAAATGGTGAGGTACGACATTCGGTAACATCGGTTTTTTTCTTTCTATGTCTCGTTTACTTGTATTTGCCTCAATGATAAGTTTTAAATCACCGAATAAATGACAGCTTACGGAGAGCAATTGATTGAATTCATCTAACCTGAAGAATTCAGGAGCAAGAAGTGTGAAGTAGGACTTGCTACCGAATAACATAACTTTCATTTATGTTAATGTATTAAAAAAACAAGGAGCTCTTTCCACTCCAGCAATCACCCCCTATTTAGGTCGTATTAAAGCGTGGTGCATGCTTGTGCACCTACAATGCGTCCATGTGTTGCTCTTCATGCATACCAGCCCTAATATCAAAATGATCCACGGTTTCCCTTCATAAATGGAAATTAAACCCTATTTTCTGTTGACAAAGACTCAATTTCCTAGTTCAATTGAAGTGATTTACCTTCTGCAAGTGCAACCATGTCGTGTTTCGTCGTCTTTTGAATATAGATTGTGAAATCGTCGATATAAGTTATATTTTTACTTAAAGTGTGATTGCAGTAACGTCGTTTTGAAAATGGAAAGAGAATTTTCAGATTTTAAATTGTGTTCTTTTTAGAAGAGCTTATAAAACGAAATATGAAGGAATTAAATTGAATCATAACTCGTTAGTTTTAGAGTTTATTTTAAAATGTTGGGTGAGAATTGAATAGGTTAATTATAGGGGTAAGGCTGTGAAGAAGCTAGTGTGAGGTTTGGTGAATTGCGAGAAAGTAGCGCTATTTGCTACCGTATCGCGCGCCATCGCGATACAGGCGTGCGCAACCTTTGGTGACTCCTGCTGCACCTGAAATAAAGCAATAACGGTCAATAAGCGATTTTCTTTATGAACCTTGTAGTTTAACTGTACTACAGATTTTGCGATTTAGTCATTATCTGCCTAACCTTTACCCAACTGTGTTGGCGTCGTATTCCAGTCCATATGGAGCTACAACAACATAACTGACATCCACACCCTGTTAGTACTGGATAATACGATACACCTGGTAAGACTGGTTGTCAGACTTGCGACTTGGTGTCAAGGAAGAATATGAAAAGGCCTGCGCAATAAGATGTAGGTATTATGGACGGTTGTATTTTATCTGGTTTTGCAATATTCGGATCTACGTGGCTTTTGTAAGAAAAACAATGACTATTTTTCACAGTTAGAAATAACCATATTTTTATCACTTGTATCATCCTGCAAAGGTCTCTTAACGAACTTAGGGAAACAATTCGACATGGTGTCTTGTACACCGGAATCCCGAATGTCTAAAGTCACCAATTTTTTCTCCATTCGAAACCAAAACTCGACGAAAATGTTGATGTTACCTGGTCCGCGCATTCGATGTCACATCTGCCGCTCCGCATCCGTCCAATCAGCGGCATTATATGTTAATAGCCTATTAGAATATATGCTGCCGGGTCTTCGCGCCGCCGCTCGCGCCAACCTATCTCCAATGCACTATAATTCCCCCACCAACATAACACGACCCTCCTGAGCTATTGTCCACACTTGAATAAACGTTCAAGTTTGATTGGGCGCTTACTAATACGCTCCCAAGTTGTTAAACCCTTGATATATTACAATTTAACAACTAAGGAAGTAGGAATAAGGTCGTGGCTAAATGAAAATGTAAGTTTGCAGCCGTTTTGCACGGTGGCTTGTTAGGCGAAGTGTTCATTGTTTTTGTTGTGATCTCTTATTGTATTTTATGTAAGTTAGTGCTTTGTTATCCATTGAGCTCGTGTTTTGGTGGGTGGCAACTCACACTCGCACTAAAGTCGAACTCAAGACGTTTTAATAAACTCACTATCTTCAAGTCATGTACAAACTAACAGCTACAGAAAATTCTAAGAAGTTCCGGCATTAAAAATTTAATGAAAAAGAAAAAATATTGAACGACCCATTCCTAAAACGTATCGGGTCCCGTTCCGTCCGCGGTGTCTTTGCTCGAGCGGCGATAAGATCTCCTTTATAATGTTTCAATTAACCAGTAGCCAGTATTTATTGGGGACACGATGAGGCTGCCGGCGATTCATTACCTGCCCGCTACGAATTAACAAAAAAAATTAAAGGATACGCCGCATTTCAAAGTTAAGCTCTACACTACAATTTTAATGGGGATTTTTGTTCTAAAAAAAAAAACATTTGAATTTAGTAATAAATACTTAATGTTAGTAAAGAGGTTTTGTTATTCAATTTGCAAAACTTTTTTTTTTAAGTCTTTAAAACATTTGCCTAGCAATCAGATTTTATTACTGTTTCAAGGAATTTTTATTCTACGTTTAATTGAAATGTAAATATACGGAACCATTAGCGTTATTTATCGCTCTAAGACGCCTTTTAGCGAGGCGCGTAAGAGCAAAAAGTAATGCGATTTGTTTATTTTCAAATAAAAAAACAACATGGCCGCGTATTATTCGAATTAATTCACCTGTAATTGGATTTATGGTGTCTCTGCTGCATATTTCCAAATCCACTCTGTGTGGTTACTAATTATGCCGCTTTGTGGTATTTTAACACTATTTATTGTGCGTCGGCCATCTTAATTTTGCATTAAGTGATATTATCGTACGATGATATTGGATTATCGATATTTACTATGTTGGATGATAATGTTTTTGTTAAAAGGCTGCTTTGTTTCAGGGCAAAGGTATTTCAGCTTTAATATGAAGACATTAAGGTTGTAATAAACTTGTTTCTTTACCCAATTATACGGTAGTGGAATATATTGGGAAACTTGGAATCATCTGCTCATTATTGTAAAAGTTGTACATCTTGTCCGTGGGTTGACTGTTCTTTATCGTTTTGCGTGATTAAAGAACATTGTCTCATTAATTAACACAGTGCTATTGTTAAATTTAGTCATCAAAGTTCCCAGCTAAATGCCATGTTTTATTATACAGCTACTAGCTGGCGTACTCGGCTTTGCTTGTGTGATATCGAAAAAAAAGTATCCTATGAGTTATTCCAGACTATAATCTACCTCAGTGCCAAATTTCATCAAAATTCGTTTAGCCGTTTTGACGTGAGAGTAACAAACATCCATAAATCCATACATACATCCATCCATCCATCATGCATTTATAATATTAAAATGCGAATGTTTGTATGGATGTTTGTTACTCTTTCACGTCAAAACGGCTAAACGGATCTTGATGAAATTTGGCACGAGGTAGATTATAGTCTGTGTCAAGTAGGCAGAAATCCAAACTCCGTGGCTGCTACTAATTTTTGTGATAAAAAAATCTAATAGCACTTGTTTGACCCGTGAACCGAACCTAGAACCTCATGCATGAAACGAATTTGACACAATTGAAGGTGCATGACCTTCAATTGTGTCAAATTCGTTTACACATCCTACAACTCAACATTTATAGTGTAAACGAAAACATAATTGGAAAATTGCAGGCAAGGTACAAAATATTACCTACACAAGCTGAAACACAAAAACATTATTGAAAAAACCCAATAGCAATTTGACCGACATGGGAGTCGAACTCAGGACCTCAAGCTCAGCAGTCACGATCGAGACCACTAGGCCAACGAAGCAGCCGTTATTTACCTATTATCCTACTAATACTTATTATAAATGCGCATGTTTGTGAGGATGGATGGATGTGTGGATGTTTGTTACTCTTTCACGTCAAAACGGCTGAACGGATCTTGATGAAATTTGGCACAGAGGTAAATTATAATCTAGAATAACACATAGGATACTTTTTTTCGATAAGACGCTGGCGAAAACCATGATTGAAATATATCGTAAAAACTCAGAACATCCCTATCAACCCATCACACATAATATTTCTAACTATAACCCATCTCAGCCAGTGAGAACAATCTCTCACTGAAAACGCACTCCTACCGTCATTCAGCGTTATTATTATACCTATTCAAACGCCATTCCATTTTTAAAATACGATCAAAAATGTATACATGGCCGCCTTTAGGATACACTAAGGGTTTCGTGACGGGGTTACAAGTAAAAAAAAAGGAATAAAATAAAAAAGATATATCGTAGCGCCATTTCTCGTTATTATTTCGGAAAACAATAGCGCCTCTGCTGTCACGTGAAGCGCGGCCCATGCAAATAATCATAAATAAATAAATAAAAAATAAATATGAGTCGAAAGGACGATGTCTTATTTTAGGGCCGGGTTCGCTAGCCCTGAGGTTTCGCTGCTGGATGTGGCTTGTCAATAAAGGAATAAGAATCATTTACAGGAATTTTGTGGAGTATTTCTTTTAGGATAATTAACCAATCAAATATTGCTAAATATTGGCTGTTTGTGTATGTGAGTTTAAATGTTTGTAAACGAACCCACGATACAGGAGAAATTCCTAGTGTGGAACAAGGTTTTTTTTTTTTAAAAAAAATCTCGCTTCTGACTTATGCTGAAAATGAAAAAGTTTGTAACTTCATAATCGTGACACATAGATTCAAAACCCAAGTCGGCCGAAGCAGCGACAATCTCTATAGATGGTGGTTCATAGACGGTTCAGATCTCAACTGTACCTATATGCGACATGTTTCCATAGATAATGGTCTAACTGCGCCATCTTGCGCTGCACGCCCTGACAACTGCGCACTTGACGATATTTGACTGCGTGAGCGAACGAACTTCGCATAGCTGAATTTTGAATCGCCAAGCATATTGGACTCAAACAAATAGGCCGTTTTCTAATTTATATTCTTAGACAATTATGACTTTCTATCCGTATATTACTATTTTAAAGTAAAGCAATGCAAAATAAATCAGACACTAGCTGGCGCCCGCGGCTTCGACCGCGTGATATCGAAAACAAAATTATCCTATGTATAATTCCAGACTATAATCTACCTCTGTGGCAAATTTCATCAAGATGCGTTCAGCCGTTTTGACGTGACAGAGTAACACACATCCATACATCCATCCTCACAAAGATTTATATTTATAATATGAGAAGACATAATCTAGGGACTATTTCTTGAGGTGCCAATTTTTTTTATTTCAATCTCGTTAACAGTCGTCCAAAAGCACTATTAGTGGGATGTGGTAGTAGATCACAGAAGATACTCTGATGTGTTAGATAATGTTTATTTATTGTGACTTTTTCAGCTACTTATTACTTTCTTATTTTACCTTGAACATCAAGGAAATCATCGTGAGGAAACCTGGACCCATCATTAAAATAAGTCTTGAGTAAGTGTGATGCCTTTGCCCAGCCAAGGGGCAGTAATATGCTGGTTTTGTATAGCATACTATTTTCTAGTAAGTAGAGTAGTATTAGTATCAAAGCGAAAGTACCTAAATTTGTAACTTGGGATTCCTCGCGGAGGAACCCGCGGTCAAAAGGTCAAAAGTCATATGAATACCACATCTGTTGGGAAAGGAACAAGTTGCTACTGCAGGGCCTTATTAGAAGATTCTCGAAGCGACATATGGACATGTCGAGTTAGGAATTTCGTTGGATTTATAAGTTTGCGTTCGCCTCACGTAAAACTAATGAATTAATTAAGACGCGGGCAGCTCAAAGTGGTGAGGAATGCAAGATTGGTTTATCTGAAACATGGACCCCGGATATTCAGGTAGGTTTACGATGGATTACCCAGCCAACTTTTAGGCACATCGTGGTGGTCATTAGTGGCAATTTCTTGCATCTTAATGATGTTGGGCACAATTAACCTTTTGACCGCGGTTAAAATGCAAAATGTGTCCATCATCCAACGGCCATGACTACATGATATACTTTTAAATCTATCAAAGCATGCTTTTGCATGTTAGACGTGCCGGTCAAAGGCTTGAACACTGATCAGATGGTGCAGGATATCAGCTCCACGGTCTTTGCAGACTTTGAGAAAACAATTAGCTGGTTCTTTCGTATACATAAATCAACTTACATCAAACTCAAAGCATTTATTTAAATTAGACCGGTACAGGCACTTTTAGAAGTCAAAAATAAAAAGATGAAGCTACAGTCCCAGTCACAAGGCATAATAACTTGTGAAATTACCGTAGTTGGCCATCGACTGTTTATGAGGTTGTAATGGTATACTTTCAGCTTTTGACAAGCTGTTTAAAATGTCAAGCAGTTGCAATTTTTGTTTAGTTTGGTTTTTATTTTATACTTAGTTAATAAATCTTAGTATTATTTTCTTTCTAAGTATTATTGTACACCCGATAGAAATATACAATATTTTTACCACCTTTATTTAGATATTATTTTATCTATTAATTTTTTTATAGTCACACTGTCCAAAACATTTTTTTTAGGACGGCAGCAGTATGCAATGTAAAAGTAAACTCAAACTCAAACTCAAAGCATTTATTTCAATTAGACCATTACAAGCACTTTTGAATGTCATAAAAACAAGAACAAAAAAATGATGCTGCTACAGTCCCAGTCACAAGACATAATAACTTATGAAAGTACTGTAGTTGCCCATTCCAAAGCGTCGATCTCTATGGAGAAGAATGGGCAAGAAACTCCATGGACACTCTTTTAAATCATAATATTTTATAAAATCATGGATACATCATTCATGTTGAGATTATACATAATGTGAGAACGATGTAGAAAAACGAGCACATTTAGAGCGTCCAGAGTAAAAGCAATAATTAGCAAGAGTTTAATAGATGAATTAAAACAAACCGTGGTAGCTAAGAGATGACCAGTCCCAACTGACAGCGCCCGTTCACGAACATGACGTATGGATCAACCCCATTCAGCTCGACCATTTTGAAGGGAGCTAAATGACCCGACACACCCGCCACCATCAGCGAGACATTTAAGTGAGCATGACAATCTCTCAACCACCACGGCAACCGTCGAGTCAATAAAATTACATAGTACTCACACATGGGCATTACAATTATACAATATTAGGAAATTGAGTCTATACAATGCAAAGATAGTCTTACAGTCTTCTTCAGCTGCCACAATAACTTCAGATGCTGATTAATTAGTTTGCCCCTATGGTTGTGGAGCAGGACCGGCATTGAGCCAAGCATTTATATCATAATGTAATCCCCCAACTTATAGTGTAAAAATGTATAAGTCTGAAAGCGCCAACCCGTCATAAACAAGCATGGTGATCAATGTATGTGCCTTCTATAAATGGGCCTTTGCCCAGCTGTGTGACAGTTATAGGCTGGTATTATAATATTTAAAAAACTTAAGTGACACATCCAGTAACCCTATATCTTGGCCAGCAACGAGTTCGACATCGTCCAAACAAGGGAGACTGTCTCCCGAGCGCCATCTTGAACCAAAACAAATGTCGCCATAATGAAAATAAAGCCATGCTGTACAAAATGCGAGTATTAACTTTGTGTTTGCTATTTAATGACGGTATTCGTTTGCTGGTGATCGATTTTTTATTCAAAATCTTTTTTTGTTTATAAACTTGTAAGTGCATGATGCTTAGCAACACATTTTTCACGCAGATCTAAGGCATTTCAAACATTAAATACACACTCCTGAGCACTGTAATCTACTCACACCATAACTGCGTGTGCGTCATAATATCTGTCGGGGCTGCGAGTTAGTTCAAAAGAGAAAACGCAGCTCTTTAGCACCCGGGGTTACGGGTTGTTCGAAAGAGAAACCGTGGCCCCAGAACATTGAGGGCAAAAGAAGGAACATGGGTAGGTTTAAGTCAATAAATGACGCTCTCCCCTGCTCCGCCCAGAGGGGAGAAAGTTACTTGATGATTTCCAATTAGCAAAATAGAGACATGGATGAATTTTAGTTAGTACAAGTCTAACTCTCGCTTGCGCTCCACTCAGACCGGGGGAAATTGAAAAACAAAAGCGCCATAGTACAAAAACTAATACAGTGAAAATAAGTATGCCACAACTGAATCACTGACATCAAAATTCTAAATCGAAGACAACGGCCACTTAAGACTATAGTAAAAACCCTATAGGTATCAATTAAGCGATAGAACTTGACATGTTCTTCATATCCTGACTGAATTTAGATGAACTGTAAGTCAATTCAAAGCTTTATAGTTTTTAAGTTAACGCCAAGTTCAATGGAAGTATAATTTGTACCGAAATGGAGTATTTGAGAAGAACCCACCAAATAGTAAAAGATTGCCGACGGCCAAACACATTTGGAAGACCAGAAACATTACAGGTGCTTCTATATCCCAAAGACAAAACTGAAATATCATTCGAGTCATTTCCTTGACAAACATACCTATCTACTCTTCTAACTTAAACACTACTATATGATAGAGATGTATACTTCTATACTATACTAGCTGAGTGCAGCGGTCACACCCGCTGCTCAACTCTCTTTTTGGAGAGCCTCCCTTATTACTTAGGGGTGTGAAAAATTGTTTACGACCGATCCTCAGACCAACTGAATATACATATTAAACTTAATAAAAAATGGTCGAGCCTTTTTGGAGGAGTCTGGCAACTAAAATTGTGATATTCTCGTTTTTATATATAAGAAGAAAGTAGATAAAGAGGTAAACTTTGTGAGGTTGTAGGGGATAATTCTGGATCTACTGAGCCGATTTCGAAAATTCTTTGCCACGTTATTTGTGAGTGCCATAGGTAACATATCATTATCAAGCTACGACTGCTTAAGGTGGAAGAGTCACACTGTGCTATCATATTTACAGTGGCCGACGTAAGCTATGGAAAAATAGCTGTCCCACCACTGCTTACCACCAAGTGAACACCTTCCTGCAAGATCACCTGGAAATCCTAAACCGTCTCCGAATTCAAGTGGGACGACGTAACTGCAAACTTGTTAAGTGGGGCTACCTCACAGAAAGAACAGCGGGGTGTGGTTGTGCAGCTGTCTCGTAGACTACGCTCAACCTCCTATCATGCCCTCTTAGCCTAAAACATGCAGCCGAAGTGACTTCAGCACTTCTACCGACGATGCGGTGTAACTGGCGAAGATCTGGGCTAACAAAACATGCAAAATTTAATTAATTAATTTATTAAAACTTTATGCACATGTATAAAAACATTGTAGAAAGACGGACTTAATGCTTTGGGAATTTTCTACCTGTCTACCTTATGGTGATGCAGAGAGAAAACATAGTAGGTGCAGGGTGCTTAACAGAAAGTAATGTAAAATTAACGTACCAAAAGAAAAAGACAGAGTAACTAATGGAAGTTACCCATGGACATCTTATAAATTCGTTTATAAACGTAACACCAAACAAATTAAACAAAATCAATTCGTTTCTTCCCCCTACAAACGAAAACGGGGTGGTTTTCGTTAGCAAAACGTAAAAAACAAACGTGCATACATCACAAGTTATACATAGGTACATAAGCTATAAATTGGCCCAATCCATGGGTTTTATTATGTGAACAAAAATAGCAGAACGAATACCAGAGTGGGAGGGCGCAGGAAATCCATTACGAACCGTACTAGCAGTCGCAGCTAACCATAGGGATGGGCGAATTGATGTCGATAATTGACGAATGTATTAATAAAGTCGTTTATTCATTCGTATACTTTTTTAATATATTTTTACATGTTTCTTATCAAATATATAAAACAAAATCATTTAAAAATACAAAAACTAGTAGCCCACCGGTAACGGGAACGGTCCAAGCTACCGGCAGTCAGGGCTCCAGAGAGAGGAATCTCCTAACGGTACGAGCCGTGTCCAGAAGTACCGCTTTCTGTATCAAACCCTTGATCCAGCTGCCAAACGAAAGCCTCGCCAGGTGTTGGTCAAGGCTCTTGGCAATAAAGCCATTGGCTAATGTAATATTATTATTTTAGTTTGTGATTTGTAGGAGACGACGACGTGTTTGAGGTTTGTGGAAAATTGTGGGAATAGCCAAGCTAAGTTATTTTAGCTTAGCTCATAAACCTTAGTCGATGGATCAATACAACAAATTAGAATTGACTAGAAAAAGTGAGACGTAAAAAAAACAAGAAAAACATAGAAAAAAAGGACATGAGTAATGATTTTCGCTGATAGGTTTACTACAAAAGTTTAACACTATACAGTAAATGAAAGAAAAGCTTTATAAACTGTATTGTTTGCAGTCCTAGAGTTAAGAACGAAGTACATATTTAACTACTCATTAGAATTATGTCACAGCATTTTGACTAACTACTAAACATTTTTTTACAGTTCCTAATTTATTATCATTCTCCACTTGGGAGTTATCCCTCCCTCTCTTATTAGGTAATAGTGAATTAAAATCAACCAATCTATCGACAAAAACCTCAGCACATCACTAAAAAAACATATTAGAGTGCACGTAGTCACATTTTCTAATCTATATTCAAATTGGCGCACGCCGCGCCTCGGCGCCATTGTGAAAATACGAATATTTTTCCAATTTCGCCCGGAAAACTCGCGCCATTGCCATTTTTACATACCTACAAACTCACCACACTATCTTCAGCACCAATCTAAACCTTAACCCCAAGGCATAAGGAATGTAATATGTAAATTAACGGAAAATGTATCTTTGTCGAATATACACGTGAAAATGTATGAGTGAAAACTTTCGTTGCCGTCTCTCTCTCGCCTTATGACGTTTTATTTGACTGCACAGTGGTGCTTATGTTGTTTGCATATTTGGATAGAAAGCTGACTGGATATTGGGTCACTGTACCTAAAGAGGTGGGTTTACCTAATGTACTAGGTTTGAAGATAAACTTTGAGTCGTAAGCATGGAATTGTGGTATTGTGGTACATTAGATTTCATGCATGGCTTGCGTTTATTAGGCTTATTACTGATTCTATAATACAGTTCTAGAATTTATTCTAGTTGTTCCTCAGAAAAAAATACAGTTAGAGTTGTGACTTTTCTGCTGTAGGCAGAATAAACACTTCTTTCCGTAAAATCTTTAACTTTACGGTTCCGTAAGTCGAAAAGAAAAAACGGAACACTTACCTATTTGATCACATTGTTGTCAGTCTGTCTGTCTGTCAAGACCCTTTATTTAGGGAACGCGTGGATGTATCAAGTTGAAATTAAAACCGTATACTCAAGTTTAAAGTCCCTTCGATTTGTGGAAAAATTAACCTTCTAAGTTAACACAGTCAAAAGATATGGCCGTTTATGTCGCAAGTTAGTACGGAACCCTTGGTTCGCGAGTCCGACTCGCATTTTGTCAGTTTTTATACCCTTTCTCTTCGCTTTCAACCTGGTGCCTTATTTATTCGTCAATATAATGAATTAATTTTCACAGATTCGACGTAAATTTTGCTGGACTAAGGCTTACTCCCTCCCACACACAACGCTCATCTATACCTACTGTTTAAACTGTAGCGTGGTGCGGATGAAATTAGTTAAATGTACCCTCCATCTTCAATCTGGAACGTTATTATAGGGTGATTATTATTATTTTAGAGGAGGATTATAAATGACTAGCTTTTTCCCGCGGCTTCGCTCGCGTTATATTCGGTGTAACACAGAACTGTGTTACCCCGAATCTAACTATCGAATCAGGAAAGGGGATAACCCCTTTCATGATTTGAAGGTACCTGCTACCTGTAGTTTTTGCCCTTGTGCCTTATTTTTTGTAAAAGCAATGCTAAGTTTTCCCTTTTCTTCCCTCTTTCTCCCTCATATCTCAATCTTTTTTTTTGTTTTTAAAATAGCCTATGTCCGTCACCAGGATTCCAACTATCTCTGAATCAAAATCGATTTAGTCATTTAGGCGTGAAGACGTAAAAAACAAGCAAACAAACTCACTTTCGCTTTTATTATATTAGTAAGGATTATAGGGTATTCCCTGAATATCATTATCGTATAGGAGTACTCATCATAGCAATATATCCCAGTAAAAAACATGTATTTTCATCTAATGTCAACTGCACCATGCTACAGCGAAAACGGCGACAACACGGTTGGCGCAGTGGCCAAACGATCAACTGCTGCACTGCGTGTCACGGGTTCGATTCCCGCACGGAACAAATATTTGTATGGTCTACAGATAGTTGTTCCGGGTCTGGCTGTTTGTTTATGTGAGTTTAATGTTTGTAAACGCACCCGCGATACAAGAGTAATTCCTAGTGTGGGCCTGTGGGGCAGTCTTATTAAAGAAAAAAAAGTATAGAACTACTCTTTTAACTTAAAAAAGAACCCAATACCACTTCAAATTTTATCAAACAGCCTTTGGCAATATATACTTAGATCTACTTAAAAAAACTTAAAAACGTGTCAACCAAGTAATGAGCCACTAAAAGCTTAGTTTTTTGTGTTCCTGTCTTAAAACACTTGATATTTGTGTATCCGGTGTGTTAAGTACGCAGATAATGCTGGCAAATCCTTAAAGATGGCGGCAGTCTTAGAGACCGCTCTGTGTTAGGCGTTTGTTATAGCTCACCGTCCGTCCGTCTATTGACGACAGGCAGTGTCGACGGCGCGTTAGTGTTTCACGCGCGCCTCAAAGAGATGTCAGGACAGGGGCCTGCCAGGGCCAACGCCTGCCGGGGTTGTTCGAAAGAGATACCGCGGCCTCAGAACGTAAAGGGAAATAGAAGGAACATGGGTGGATTTGGCAGAGCGGAGGAAGTTATTTGACCGAAAAAAGCCGTTTGTTATAATAAAAAAACAATTTTCCATCATTCTTCCTTAGGTTTTTAATGGACGGTGACGTTTAAAAAGAGGAGGTCAATCATAAAAATCTCACTTAACAAAAACTAAGAAAAAAGTCGGTAACAAAAAAGTTAATGTTACAAACAAGTCACCGACTTCTGAAAATAGAGCTATCATTGACTTTTAAATAGCTTTTAAAGAGTTATAATTCACTTTCAAATAGGTCGGTAATTGTTTTGGAAGTCCGTTAATTTAAAAAAAATCTTTTTCTTTCGTGTCGAAGGAAAAAACGGCAAAAAAAAAAACGGCAACGGCGAAAAAAAAACGGCAACGGCGAAAAAAAAAACGGCAGACTCAAACTGATCATAAACTGGGTAAAAGAAATTTAAACTGAATGTAATTACATTCAGTTTATGATCAGTTTGAGTCTGCCGTTTTTTTTTGCATATTAAAAAAACCATTTAGTAAAATGATTTAAGTAAAAAATATAATACCTATTTCCTGCTCAAAAAAACCTAACTTGGCAACAATGCTTGAATGAATATATTAATAATCAAATATAAAAGCTAACAATAAATGAGAAGGATACTTTAAGGAGTCACTTAAGAAAAGACAAGCAACAACAATTCAGAGACCTTTGTAGGTCCCACAGATGGTGTCCGTCGGCACATCACAGCCTCTACCACATAAGGCTTAAACGTGAGGATACATAAAGAATCACTCATTACTGTCTATTACTTACCTCTCTCCAACTAATTTGCACTTTACTCAAACTTATAGACAACCATTGTTTATTTACGAGTCGTAAATACCTTCCCGCTATCAAAACATTGGGATAATGTTGAGAGAACTATACAATCATTAAACGAAGAGGTTTATACGTTGTGAAAACTCCACGATTTTGGAGCTAAAAGGCTTAAAATTAATGATATTTTTTATGACTTCATTGACTATTGACCTTAGCAGATCTAAGTTGAATACATAATTGAAAGAAAGAAAGCATGTTTTCACTGTTGTTCAAAAAGTCCGTCATTGTAGCACACCAGAGCGAAGAAAAATAGCTTATACACTGTGTTTTTTTTTAATTTGGTCTGGAACCAACGAGCCTACAAAAACGGAAAATGTATTTTTCATAAGTAGAATAATCATGAATGAAGACTCGTCATAGTACCTACTGTTTCCTAAATAAAAAAATAAGAACATTTAAACTTTGAATATTGAACTAAAAGTGACAATACTTTCGTCAAAATGTGTGCATTGCGTTGAGGTCACAGAAGAAATAAATAAAAAAGGCCTTTCCGCGAAATCTTCAGATTGTTTTAATATTACAAATTGAAAATGTTATCGCAATTTATTTTAAATCATTGTAAACCCATTTTAACTCGGTATCTATTTAATTTCTCGCTAAAGTCCGAGAGTAAAACTACCTCGTTTATAATCTAACGATAGTTGTACAACTGCCGTAATCTATAATTCGTGATTTTTCCATAATGAAGAAAGTAAGTAAGATATAGTTAGAAACTTCACTTGCGTTCTCAGCGTGCGATTTTTCTTTTTTATTACTACTTATATGAATTTATCAATCATGGCAATAAGGCTTTTGAACCACATTATTTTTCGTAGGTATACGTAAAAAACATTATTGTTTACCGGGTTGCTAGTACCTATTTAATTTCGCTGTAGCATGATAGCCATCAACTACTTGTTTTTATTTTTTTACAAGTTTCCCTTCGTATGCACCCTCGTGGGGTTTGGAAATTATCTTATGGGATTATCATATTACTGAGCCCTAAACCATCATATGCGTTAATCCTGGCAATAAACTATCTGTGTGCCAAATTTCATCCAAATATGTTCAGTAGTTTTTGCGTGACAAACACCCTTCCACCCATCCTCACAAAGTTTCGTATTTACTACTAGCTGCACTCGCAGTTTTACCCGCGTAAATCGGTATAAAAAGTAAATGTGTTAATCTATGGTACTTATAAGAGCTATCGCCATACCAAATAAATAATCCAAATCGATCCATATGTTTGAGCGTGATGGAATAATAAACACACATACAAACTTTCGTCTTTATAATACTATTAATGTGATAGGATAGTATTTTTTTAAATAAATTAAATAATAACTGAAGTCCATCTCACACCTATCTCCCTAACGTGTGACCGTAATCCCATCCATTGTTCTCAGGCGGCTTCACAATTGCAATGTAGTAATCTGAACAAACACTGCACCTCTTAACTTTGTAGCGAGCGTCAATATTGAATGAAGATAATTTTTTACTGCAACTGTTTCCTGGCGCTATCGTCTGACGACTTAGGGAAAACCTTGTGTGGATAAAATGTATTTTTTAACTAACTACGCCCCATGGTTTCACCTGTTTTCATAGCTTCACTTAGTAATTTGGTAACAGAGTTTGTATTCCACCTCCTCTGTTGCCTCAACCTCTTTCCTTCTAGATCAACTTTGATTTTTAATTTTTGAATATTCATATTTCGAATTTCATTCTGTCATTTGCGTCATCTTCAACAATCGTTTTTTGGATCTTTAAAATTTGTTTACTGGTAGCAGCTACACGTGTTATCGTATTTTATAAAAGCTGCTTCATTTTTGAAACCTTACCTTGAATGTGCTTCCTTCAACTGTTAAATTACTACTGCTAAAGTAATTCTGCGAATGTATGCTGTATATTTTAATTACAATTACTGTCTGTTTTACTGCCTCGTTGATCGAGTGGTCGCAAGCGCGACTGCTTGGCATAATTTATTGGTTTCGATTCCCGGGTTGAGCAAAGTCTGTGTTGTTAGGTTTTTCTATCAAGAAGTTCTCTGTAGCAGGTGGATTTGTGATCGGTTGATGGCAATAGGCTCGCCGGCGTACACGGTTCCATTAAAATATTAAAAACTCCTTTCTGATATCTATCATCATCACTTTCCTGCCCTTGTCCCATTCTATTTGGGGTCGGCGCAACACGTTTTCTTCTTCCATTCTCCCCTATCAGACGTCACGGCATTATTTACTCCTTTCTCCTTCCTTCATATCATTCCTTACACAATCCATCCATCTTTTCTTTGGCCTTCCTTTCGCTCTCCGTCCAATCAACATTCAGATCCATCACTCTTTTAGCCTTTCTGACATCTATGTACGGGACTTAAAAAAATAACTGGTGATATGTGTATGGTTCTATTAAGGACACCTATGCTTTATACTTCAGGGATTACAGCCGTGACGTTATGAAACAATTAGTGCTATTGTCATTTCCTACTCTGTTGCTAAGTGCTATTTTGTCAATATAAAATCTTCCAAAATTGTCTAGCGAATTCTTGCGCTTTTTAATAACTTCTAAAAATAAAAACGTGCTGATCCCCAAAAAACTTTCATTTTAATATCACCATATAATGTGGCAATTTGACTGTCCAGTAATATCCGAGATGAAATTATATAAAATACTTAAAAACAAAACGTCTTTTAATTGCCGAAATAAAACGCCAAAAAAGTATTAATAATGAAAAGGTTCATTTTATTGTTTACCATATAGGAATTAACGCAGTAATTAAAGCTGAGTGTGTCAACAGACTAGTAAATGACGTGGCAGTACATTATGCGCACGAGTGCGTAAAAGTGCTTTTAGCGCCGCTTACAGCTTTTTATCTTGCCGACAACGTGATACTGAGAACGGAATATGACAATTTACTATTAAATCGTCGTTTTGTAAGTTACTCCAGGCGATTTAGCAGAAGATGGCAGAAGTGTACATATGTAGGTATCATTACACCCACGTATGATATCCTTTTTTCTTTTTCTTCGGATCGGAAATAATGAAATAACGGAGTGTCATACTTTTACTGACTAAAACCCTTCCATGTTCCTTCTTTTGCCCATTGTGTTCCGGCGCCGCGGTATCTCTTTCGAACAACCCGCAACCTTAGGCAGTGGCCCAGGCAGGCCCCTCTGCTTTGCTGAAATCTTTTCAATAGACGGACGGACGGTGAGCTACCCATTGCTCACTATCCTCAGACCCGCGTCTACGGTGGCCGGGAGTCGTCTTGCGGCGCCCGACGCCCGGAGCGTCTCCCGCGGCGGCTGGGCTTAGAGCTGCATTTGAGGATGTTACGTCCTCATGTAGCCTTTTTCAAATAAGGTATTTTTCATGGAGTGACTGCCAATATGGACTCCACAACCCAGATACAACTAATAAATAAAAAAATAAAATGTTTATTTCAATAACTTAAAAATACTTTTACATGTGTTTTTGGGAATTTCCATTTAAGTGAAAATACACTTGTGTTAGGAAGTTCCGCTCTTCCATTAGTTACTCTTAGAGTTATTGAAGGACATACCATTTTAGAAAATATTAAGATGAAGGAGTTAATAAAATTAAAAATAAAAATAAAAAACTAGAAGAAAACAACTAGGAAAAACGATACCCCTGGTAAAATTGATTGTAAGACGTATTAAATATTTTACTATTAATGACAAATAATATACATGATGATTGACGTAAGTAATAGGTAAATAAATTAACTGAATTTATTATTTTATTAAAAAATCTTTTCCTGGACTTAGATCATGGGTTTTATTCCGGGATAAATGTTAAAACTGAGAAATTCTTGGTGAAAACCCGGAGTTTGGAACGATTGCTTTAAATAGTTAAATTTGTTTATTCACCACAACCGATTGATATAATATTTTCTGTGGAAACCCAGATTTGACCGCTAATAAATTTGTTTATTTCCTTCGTCATTTCGCAAAACTTGTATACAACGTTATGGATAAAATACCAAGTACTTTACAAGAGTAGTAACTTTATAAAATTAGTACCTTAAAAAAGTAGTACCTACCTTTAAGAAGTAGTATCGGGAATCGAACTCAGACCGTCATGTTCAGCATTTACACCTTCATCAATGTCCAAAACTGTAAAGTAAGTTCAGGAGTCCGTTCAGATCCCATGAAACATATTGTAAGTAGTGTAAACGAAAACATCTTGCGTTTAACAATAACCGGCCAAGTGCGAGTCGGATTCGCGCACCGAGGGTTCCGTATTAACTTGCGACATAATCGGCCATATCTTTAGACCTGGCTGGGGGCCTTAATTTATTGAGGTCACCACAGGAAAGTCCGGTTAAGCAGTATAACAACTCAAGAGAGTTGAGAGCTGCGAGTGGCCCAACATAAAAAAGGCCATATCTTTAGACTGCGTAGATTTAGACGCTTAGGTTTTTCAAAGCTCTAAGGGCCCACAGACTTGAGTACCTATATGGTTTTTAATTTGAATTTGATACCTCCACGCGTTCTCGAGATAAAGGGTCTTGGCTGATACACAGACAAACGATCAAGAGAGTGAATAAGGGTTCCGTTTTTTCAAAAATTACCAACACACTTTGAAACACAAAAACACTCACTACCCTCCTATATCAGAAAAAAACTGCCACATCGGCACATCGTCACATCGGCAAGTTTTTTTACAAAAGCGCCACTTCAAATAAGCGCCACTTGAAAATCTGTAATTCAAAACTGTCAGGGCGTCGGCTTCGCTCAATCATCTCGCCTTTCATTTTGCCGAAAGATGTGAACTAATATTTGAACACCTTTGACCGCCTGAGAGATACAGATTTGCAATATTTGATCGGTTATGTTTACCTTGTGTTTGAAATTATTGGCGAATGTAATTTGATAATGTCTTAGTGGATTATAACGGGCGTCACTTAGTTTGGATATAAAAAAAACAGATGATGGCTTTCAAATTCTTTTACCTAATCCTTTCACCACATGGCGGCCCCTTAATAGAATTAAATCTTTTCCAATTTTGAAATTAAATTCTCACGTAACTCTAATTTTTTTTTGTAGGTCATATTTTTATTATTTATTTGTCTTTAATCATAAGAACGAACCGTTTTTTTTTTCAAAAATTGCGAATCATTCTTTAGTATTGCTTGCTTTCGTCATATTTTTTTTTATTTATATTTATGTATAAACAAAACAATATTATGGAAAAAAATACATACAGACAAGAGAGAACAAAGGGTACTACTTATTTATTAAGAAATCTCTTCCAGCAGACCTGCGAAAGGACAGATTGATAAGAGACGTAGACAGAGTGTGAAAAATAACAAATTAAACACTTACTTAAACAAACATAACTATATCAATATAGAAATAGGTACATACATATATATATATATATTTGCATTTTATTCATGTTTTATTTACAAACTTACATAAACTGACGTTAGACGTTAATACTGCGTAAACGTTGACAATGCAATCCTTGACGGGTTAGGCAGAGATGTACCTAAAAGTGTACCCACATTTCGTCAAACACATTTTAAGTTTCATATAATAGTGGGCGAGCCTATTGCCATCAACCGGGCATGATCAGTAAAAATCTTGATGGATCCAATCCAATGACACTTTGCCTAAATTGGTAATCGAACCCAGATCCCCATGCTTAGCACACGCGTTTGTAACCACTAGAGTGACCAACAAAACCACAACAACAAGACACAACGACGAACAACAAGACCTCAGTTACTAATCCTCTTCATTTAACAATAAAACGCTTAAAAAAGGCAAAGGTAGAAGGCTTATTCGTCAACTCGCGCCTCATAAACTCGCGACTGGGCGCGAGTTAGCACCTTCCGATTTTACCTATTTTTGTTGTAGTCAACTCGCGACCGAGTGAAAACTGGTATGCTCATGTACAAAAGTGTTTTAATAAATTTAATATAGGAACCAACTTTATATGTATTGGGCACTGTACAGTTTAAAATAAAAGAAAATGTAGTTGTTGAGATAGATGTCTCTATAATATAAAACACGTGCCATAAATCTAAAATTGCTTATTTTTCTAATGATTATTATCAATATCATAAATCAACATTATCACAATGACTCAAGATTTTGGTTAATTACCTAGTATGTAAATTGTCTAAAACAAAACAAATATAACAAAATAAAATCAATAATATCAAAATACGAGTACCTATGTGTAATAAAATAATCAACAATTAAACGATTTGGTTAATTATTACTTACTAATATAATCAACAATGGTCGTCTTAGGAACTATAAAATCACAGGTCTGGGTTTGTTGTAAATGATTTTTATAACAAACGTTAATATATTACTTACTAATAAAAACAATCACAGGCTTAGGGACTATAAAAGTAAATTATTTTTTATAGCAAATATTTATAATAATTATTACTTATTAATAAAATCTATGATAATTATAAGATTATCATTAACTATAAAATCGCAGATCAGGGTTTCTTGTAAATGATTTTTCTAACTGCTATATAATATGTTATAATCACAAAATTAGAAGTTCCAAAGATAAACCGATACTTATAATAGCGCCGTGCATAAATTCGTTAATGATAAATGTAACGTGTTCATTAATAGTGCACGTTTCCTTTAACTTTACTGTTCTCATGCCCGAAGTAGTATTGACTTTCCTCGCAGGGATGTAGTTATTTCATGCCGTTTCATTAGTAGATGGACCTGCTTGTGGTACACAAGCTTTAAATCCAATAGCAATACTTTGATAACTTTAGATTTCTTTCTTTACACTTTGTCCCCCCAAATTGTAATTGGCAAAATGCACGTTTCATTTATTTTATTGTGTAATAAAATATGTTAATAATATGCTGAGCGTCCGTAGCCTGGCTACGTTCCGGGGATCTCTTTGGAGAAACCGAAGGTTTTGTCTGTGCAATTATGGATGAAGTTATGATGATGAATAACTACCGGAGATTTATTGTGAAGGACGGCACGGTTGACATATGTCAGGCATGTCACGTCCGGGTGAATCAATTCGACACATTATCTTAGGTTGTTCTCGTCTAGCTAACGGAGAATACTTGCAAAGACACAACCTTGTAGCCAGGATTATCCATCAGCAAAATGCTCTAAAATACAACCTTGTGGAATCGGAAGTGCCGTACTACTGGTATGAGCCCGACCCAGTTCTTGAACATGGCAATATCACATTGTACTGGGATCGCTCCATCATCACTGACAGGACTATTGTTGCCAACAAGCCTGATATGGTGGTGGATCGATCAGAGCGGCGCGCAATGATTATTGACATAACAGTCCCGCATAATGAGAACCTCGTGAAAGCCGAGAAAGATAAACAAATCAAGTATTTTGACTTGGCTCGCGAGTTTGTCGACATGTGGGATGTGGACTCAGCGATCATTGTGCCGATAGTCGTATCTGCCAATGGCTTTATTGCCAAGAGCCTCGACCAATACCTGAGGAGGCTCTCGTTAGGCAGCTGGATCAAGGGCTTGATACAGAAAGCGGTACTCCTGGACACGGCTCGTATTGTTAGGAGGTTCCTTTCTCTGGAGCCCTGACCGCCGGTAGCTTGGACCCTGTTCCCGATACCGGTGGGCTACTATTTTAAAATGTTATTTTTTATGTTTTTAAGAAATATTTAGAAATTTAATGATATGTGGAGAAAGCAATAAGTGAACGAAAAATGCTGATTTAAATAAAGCAAAAAAATCGAATAATTAGCCAAATGGTATACATCCTCGTACATATTATTATAGTAGATTTTATTTTGTTTGTTTAGTTTTAGATAACTTCTTGAGTCATAGTTATATTTTTGATAAATCATTAAGAAAATAAGTAGTTATATATGTTTGTCAAATTGTTTATTAAAATATGTATATCTATCTCAAAAAACAACTCCAAGACGATCAACAGTCTCTAAGACGATTTTCCGACCCTAAAATCGTATATTATCTTAGAAATGTAAAGTATGTTCTTGATATTAAATTTATCAAAACACTTTTGTAGATGACTGTACATACGTCAGATTTTTACTCGGTCGCGAGTTGACTACAACAAAAATAGGTAAAATCGAAAAGTGCTAACTCCCGCCCAGTCGCGAGTTTATGAGGCGGGAGTTGACGAATAAGCCAGGTAGAAAAACAATACATTCAGAAAAAAATCCCTACGTTAAATACGTTTTCTACAAACGTTGTATTTCCCACACAAAGTTACTGTTATGTTTGCTATGTATTAATGTGTTTAATTGTTTTAAAACTACGACAAAGTAGCCCCGCTTATGGGCTCAGCTGCCCACGAAATACAGAGTAGGGTGCGGTAGAGAAATCAAACACATTTTGTAAATTTTCTGAAAAAACAAATCAGCGAAAAATTGCTCTTATGAATAAATTGATAGAGTTTACTCATTGGATACTGACGTTGCTAATTAAAACACAGCTACTTTTTTTAAAAATCTTTTTTAAAATACATAGGTATTTATAATTTCCAGGGCATTTTAGTGATACTGCTTTATAAATGGCTGTATTTTTTTCTTTTATTATGTTTGAGTGGCCTACAGCTAATAATACAAAAGTTATAGTAAGGTAAAGACAAACCATTTACAAGCCTCCACAGTTGACAGCAAAGTATTTTTTTACAAATCATTACATGTAATATTAGTAACAAGTTATAAGAATAATATCTAGTAACAAGGTAAATGAAGGGTTACATTTTACATGAAAATAAGTGATTAAATGCAATTATTGCATGGTGCACTATAGTGTTAGGAAGTTACACTGTTTGGAATGCATCAGAAATGATTTATTTTTTAGATAAGACAGTACTTTTACTGTAATTTTAATCAGGCAGTGTCCTAAACTTTCATAGACTAGGCCATTAAGTTTTATTAATTTACAACGAAATGTTTGTCATAAATTGATACTAAATACATTTAGGTAGACTACTTAAATGTTAATTGTTTTTGTCTTTTCCTCCATCAGAAACTACTTCCACACTACACTGTACACCATAATATCAGATTCCCATCAATCAATGACTCCTAGTGGCTTAATCGCCCCTCAAATATTAGCTCGGGACTATAAACTGTTCGCTTAGCACCATAGAGAACCCCAGGCTTTATCTCACACCCAAATAGGAAGCCATCTTGTTTTTATGTCATTTTTAAATACAGAACAATTGTTTGGCGAAGAGATTTGGTGCGTTTGGTAAAAGTATCGGATTTTATGGATTGTGGGAGGGTTTTTATTGTTTTAATGATTGTGTGCTAGTGTGTACACTATTCTCTTATGCATTTAGTAAAGTATTACGGTAATAGTAAAAAAAATCTAGTCGTAGGTGTTAAAGTATTATTGGGTACTGTTTTAACAGACGTTTTTTTTTAATAAGGGAGTTAAGAGTAACTATTTTGAAATGTAACAAAAATGGCACTTTTTTGTATTTATGCGCTGCCATAACGTTCAAGTTATAGCAACTGGCGCAACCTAGCTTATGAAGAAAAAAAACAGCCAATAGCAATTCAGAGGGTTCCGTAAAAACTTGCGATATACCAGTCATATCTTCTGACTAGGTACGTAGAGTTAGAAGATTGATTTTGACACGGCACAAAGGGACCACAGAGTTGAGCATATAGTTTTAATTTCAACTCGATACCTCCACGCGTTCCTGAGATAAAGGATCTTGACAGACAGACCGACACACAGACAGACGGACAATGAATTGATCCCATAAGGGTTCCCTATTTCCTTTTGAGGTACGGAACCCTTAAAGATATGCCTACTTCATCACAATAGTTTTCAGCTTTTCTTAATGCGTAACGCTTTCTCTTAAATTGCTTTTGTAAAGATGTGTTTTTAGTTTTAAATGCTTGAATTCCTGAAAAACTATTTTTAAATATTCCGATATTGCCGAACGTTGAAACTGACACGGTCATTGGGCTGTAAAGATAGCTAGTCTGCAAGCTGTAGGCTGCAGGCTGTAGTCTATTCATAGCCCTCGGCCAGGCCTGTAAGATTACGCTTTTGTTCTCGCCAGTACAGCTTGTTGGATGATTTCATGGGTTTGGTGCCTTAGGGGCAAATTGTTGCAGATATAGTATCGACCTGCGAATAATATCTGATGTTTTAGGAGATAATAAATTGTGACATGAGTTGAGTTACTTTTATAAGGCTAGCTGTGCCTAGCGGTTTTATCCGCTACTAAACACTTGTCTTAGAAGTATGAACAATTTTAATAATAATTGAATTTAAATTGATAAAACCCAACGAATATACATTAAAATTTTCATGAAAATCGGTCTAGCCATTTCGGACGAGTATGGTAACTAAAACTGTGTCAAAAGAATTTGAAATGTAAGAGATATTGACGGCACGGTTGGCGCAGTGGCTGAGCGAACGACTGCTGCACTGCGTGTTGAGGGTTCGATCCCCGCACGAAACAAAAAATTGTTTGGCCTACAGATAGTTGTTTCGGGTCTGGCTGTTTGTGAATGTCAGTTTAAATGTTTGTAAACGCACCCACGATACAGGAGAAATTCCTAGTGCGGGGCAACGTTCCAATTTCTTAACACAGCCATATCCCAACAGATGTTTCCACATACGCACTTAAAACTGCCTATCGACACAAATAAGGAAGGGAAACCGCCAAGAACAACACAAACAAACGCCCCTCACTATTTATGTGCCTGATAATGTTGTAAACTGCATGTTTACGTTTGTGAATGTGTTTACAAAATTCTGAGGAGGGGGGCGTCAACCGGAAGTGGCGGAAGTGACGGGCCGTGCATCATATAGGGGCGTAAGGTGTTACACTGGGTGTCGAGGCACGAGTGTTAAGTTATGAGGTCTAAGTCTTGTAATGTATTGTGGGTAAGACTAAGTTGTTCGTGGAATTTGTTGTATTTATTTTATGAACATTACTAGCTGGCGTCCGCGGTTTCGCCCGCGTTATGTCGAGAAAAAAATACCCTATGTGTTATTCTAGACTATAGTCAACCTCTGTGCCATTATTTTTCTTTTCATCAAGATCCATTCAGCCATTTTGACGTGAAAGAGTAACAAACATTCGTACATCCATACATCCGTACATCCATCCATCCTCACAAACATTCGCATTTATAATATTAAGTAGGATATTTTCCTCTATTCTTGTATCTATTTGTTGTCAGTTGTTTAGTTTCAGTTGTTTAGTGTAAGTAGGTAGGTGCTTACATAAGACATATTGAAAAGTTGCGTCTAATTATGTTCGTTTGAAAATCACAAAAGTGAACGCACCAGTAAGGCTTCAGTGAAGTAACATTGTTGTGTCTACTGATTTGAAAAACTACTAAAACGATCAAAAGACATTGTTTTTTGTCTATGATAACTTAGTATGAAAATAGAAAAAGCTCCTGAAGCAAAATATATCACAGTAGAGAAATAAGAGGCTCACGAAACATTATTTCATGTCTTTTGAATGTGTTAGATATTACAGAGCCGTCGGCATCCATTTGTTACCTACCGCCTTTAAATATTAATTATTTATTAATGAATTTTCGTCCCTAGGCCCTATTATTATTATTTTTTTGATACCATTCTCTACTGTCATCTAGGCCCTATTCTTATTATTATTTATTTTTTAATACCATTCTCTACTATAATTTTATTGGCAAAATCATTTATTCAAAACCACAAAAACAAATGTAGTGTAGTGTGAGTGCACTACAATGAAAGCGCAATACTTTCAATAGTATAGTTTAACCGTTTTTCACCGATACATCTTACACAACAATGAAAAAATAAGGCCAAGCCCTTCTTTTCTCTTGTTTTAGAAAAACATTGCCTCACACTAGGAATCTCCCCTGTATCGTGGGTGCGTTGACAAACTTTTAAACTCACATACACAAACAAAACAGCTATCTGTAGGCCATACAAATATTTGTTCCGTGCGGGGATTGAACCCGCGACACGCAGCACAGCAGTCGATCGCTCAGCCACTGCGCCAACCGTGTCGTTTTTTTAATCTTTATTTAAAACTTAGAGTATTCGAATGTCTATACAAGCCAGCCTGCACTATCACATGTTTTAACAATGTTATCAAACCTTTTACAGTACCCACACGATCTCAGTAACAAAAATCACCCAAAACCCTTGTGATACTCTCAGCAATATAATCAAATTTTATTCACGTCATATAGACAGTTCTTACCATCATCGCTATCACAATAAGCTATAGATTTCTCATTTCATCCTACAAAATGCTCTGTAAAGTACTAAACGTGCTCCTACGCATACAGACGGCCATATTATTCTGATTCAAAAGCTTTTCTGAATGAGGTTGAATGTTTTTTCGTCAACATCTAAATGCCAATTGTATTCTCTGTGTGTTTATGAAAATGTGTGTTGTTGAAATGGCGCTTTGTTATGATTCTGTTAATGTGTAAGTGATAGAAGTTGGCGGTATTGTTTTTTTTAATAAGAGGCTGGGAGCAAAGTCAGTCACCTGTTTTAAAACTAGTCCATCTCCTTCTTTTTTCGGTTGGGAAATCAACAAATAATTTTACCAGCTCTGGGCGGAGCGAAGGGGAGCGTAAGACTTTTACTGTTGAAACACATCAATGTTTCTTCTTTTGCCCTTTGTGTTCCGGGGCTGCGGTATCTCTTTTGAACAAAGCGCTACAGTGGGAAATCTAGTCCATCTCAATAAAAAGTACCTATCTAACTAGTAGAAAACTAGTACAAGGCACTGCGAGACAACTCCCGGCCACCGTAGGCGAAGGTCTGTGGATGGTGAGCAGTGGGTAGCCCACCATCCATCCGTCTACTGACGACAGACCGTGTCAACGGCGCGTTCCTGTTCCGCTTGCGCCTCAAAAAGATGTCAGCAAAGCAGAAGAGCCTGTCAGGGCCACTGTCTAAAGAAAGTCTAAGTCACTGTCAAAGAGATACCGCGACCTCGGAACACAAGGGGCAAAATAAATAACATAGATGAGTTTTAGTCAGTAAATGTCTGACACGAGGAAGTGATTTGATGATTTCACAAGCGAAAAAAAGCTGGTAAACATTTTTCTGGGATTCAGTGACAAACAAAGTTATTAACAGTCACTTTACCATAATGCTAGTCAGTGACGGCTCAGTGGAATGTGTCCCCAGCTTTACAGATATCATTTGATGGCCATCACATTATGCCAAGATTTTTCATCATAACTTTTATTTGTTTGCTATATCAAAGAGTATTTTTTTCTTTAGATATCTGTCTTGTTTTACGTATAACGATAGGTAATCTTGTCTTTGATAAACCAATCTTTTTTTAAATATCATCTTGTCATTTAAAGCTTCTTTGAAACATGGTTCTATCTAATCATATTTTTAAGTTTTCAGCCCTGTCTGGAGGCTTTATTCTCGAGGCATCCACAGGATTTGTCCGTATAAGCAGACGACAACCTTATAGACGCCATTTAGAAAACAAAACCGGCCAAGACCAAGTCAGGCTTGCGCACCGATGATTTCCTACAAACTTGCGACGTAAACAGCCATATCTTTTGACTGCGTAGACTAAAAGGGTTTTTTCACAGCACAACGAGACCATAGATTTAAGTATATGGTTTTAATTTCAACTGGATACCTCCACGTGTTCCCGAGATAAAGGCTCTTGACAGACAGATAGATGGACAAAAAAGGAATCCAATAAGGGCTTCGTTTTTTTATTTTTGGGGTACGGAACCCTAAAAATTACAGAAGTTATCTGGCATAGACATTCCCTACCAGTCAACCTTTGGGTAAAAAACGACAACATTGTGATAGGGAATCACAATTTAATACAAACCTATTCTGAATGAAAATTAAACAGACAATCAAAATCCTATTCCATCAATCCTATACCCCCAAACAGCTTCAATCACGGCAAATAATAGAAATAAAACCATCGACAAAGAAATCCCTGGTACAATGCAAATGGTCCTAACGGTTTATTAGAAAAGCGTTCTTTTGTCGCCACTCGACTCGATTCAATTCTTTAGAATAGGCCCCTTTGCAATAAAACCTTACGCCTACCTCTGATATGCAAAATTCTTTGAATGCTGGAAAATAGCGGAGTATTCTGGTTAACGTCTTAATTAAAGTAAAAGAATTAACTGTAGGTTTGTGGATGTCAAATTACGACAGTTTTTTTTGGCAATATATGTACGTAGCTGTTATTTCCTGGTTTTAAATCCCACGCAGAACCTGATACATAAAGACTTAAACTATCAATCTTCCAAACGAGTTGAATACTCAACTCTGAACTCAAACTCAAAGCAATTATTTTTAATTAGACCATTACAGGCACTTTTGTCAAGAAACATTAAAACTAAGCTACAGTCCCAGACACAATATAAAATAACTTGTGAATGTACTGTAGCTGCCCATTCCAGAAATGAAATGAAATATGAAAAGTTTTAAAAACTTGATTTATTTAACTATTATAATGACAGGAATCGGAAAAAGAGTCTTTTTTTAATTAATTCATTTATTTTAAGTAACATAGACTCATTTGAGGTAACATTAAACACAAAACACAAGCATTCCAATTCCAATTAAATAGAATGTCAGAAAACAATAAAATTACATCAAACAAACAAATTACAACATAAAAATTTAAATTATTAATATTAAAATAAAATAAAATGCAATAAATTATAATTAGAATTAATATCAGCAGATTCAAATTTCATAAAATAAAAATAAAATTCAATTAAATTTCGTCAAGTAAAATAAGTAAATAACATAATCATACCGACTAACAAACAATTACAATCTTCTCACGGGAATTGGAATAGCGGCATGTCTGGCACAGCCATGTCGGATATAAGGATAGTCTAACCTGTCGGCGATCATTGCCAGAATGGCGTTGGGGCTGGCCCACACCCGGCGCACCAGGAAGTAATACGAGTACAGTCCAAAGCTATAGTGAAGTTCTGTAGGATTACAAAATTCTCCTCTAGTGAAAACTTCCCAGCGAATTTTCCCCGACTACAGAATAAGCATACCCAATAACATAGCGAATAAAAAGAGTTGATTTTCGATTTGGATACAGAGCGGGCGCCGGGTGGCAATTCCGTAGATCTGGCTGATACACGCTCGCATGGGAAATCACTAGCGTTCGGGAATGCAAATTTAACGCAACGACGAAATCGGTGTTGAGAATAGGTACCTACGATTCGATATTTTCGACAGGAGATTGATTTTTGAAAGGGAAGAAAAGAAATCAGATTGTGATTAAATTAGTACAGAGCTTTGTATACTGGTGAAGTAAATGTTCAAAATAACGGAAAAGTCTTGTTAACGAGAGGCCTTTGTAGTGACTTTATGTGGTTTTAATTTTGATTTATTTGATGCAAACTGGCTTTAAATTGGAAGACCCTACATGGTAAAGTAAATTAAAGTAGCATTTAATTAATGCTTATTTAGTGCATTTCCCATAATTACCTCAAAGTGTGAATTAATTAATTAACATTAAAGAATCTGGTGTTATAACTCAAACAAAAACACGAAACCATTCGTATTAGTCACAATTATAAATAAAAATATGCAAAACGCCCAATTTTCTTTGAAAGAACAATAAAAAAGTAAAAAAGGAATATAATTAAATCGTGATAATATTAAACACAATTAATTAACAGAACAATAAAAGTCGAATTTTAATGTTGAGCTTAAACAAAAAGTTTTAACTGAAAAGTTAAAAGTATTATTACGAAAAATGACTTAATTCACAGTGCGGCGGGCTTAATTAAGAAATTAAGATAAGCTGGGTTACACAAATAAAGCATTTTGTAATCTACTCCGGAAGTGACTCGGAAGCTATCCGAAACGGACAGCGAGCCTAAATTTGTGTGCATAATAAAAGACTTAAATCGAAAACTTGGACCCCTACCTTTTGTGTCCAACGATTCTTAATCGATTGTCGGCAGACCATCGAGTTTACCACATGTGCGGTTTAATTAAACAAATATGTTGCCACTAAATATTATTCGAAGGGCATTTATATACGACGAATCGGCGCGGTGGTTAAGCAAGTGGCTGTAACACCGAATGTCGTGGCTTCGATCCTCGCACGGAACAAATATTTGTGTTACCGACAGGTAGGTGTTCTGGGTCTGGCCGTTTGTGTATGTGAGTTTAAATGTTTGTAAACCCATCCACGATACAGGGGAAATTAAAAGCGTGTTGCAAAATAAAAAAAAACGAAATTTTCCTGCAACTGATGTTTTAAGCACTACAATTTACTTCAGAAAGTGAAAGCCAGTGATGTTAATTAGTTTTATCAAGATGCTCTTTAAATTACAGCGAAACACTGGGACAAACTTAAGCCAACTGTAAGATCCCGTTTGATTATTAAAACTTAACTTCTTAATTCTCCTATTATGATTACATTTATTAAATAAAATATTCAATTAAAGAAGAAATATCTATCTCGATTTTGCTATCGAATCTCGATCTTAGCTCGATAAAAAAGGATCGGAAAGGTACGATTAGTAGGGGCTCCCGTTTCGATACAAAGCGTTGGAGTCGTATACATAAATTTCAATTAAGGGAGGTGTGACAACTCGCTCACGAATTTTATCGCGTATCGGACGCGTTAGAATACATTATCATACAACTTTATTGTTTACCTTGTTATGACAGCCGGCAGTCGCCTTTGTCGAGCCGAAAACGAATCGATTTATATCTCGATTCAAATAGTAAGGGTTCGATTCGATATAAAAGTTTCAGAATAACGTGTTAAAATTTAAATTGCTTGCGTATTTTTTATTACAAAACACCTGTTTAATTTTAATAATTAGATTTGTGAAAGGTTTCAGCTCCGAAGCATTTTATAACTAATGAATGAAAATAAGCGTAACCTTATTACTGTTAACAATACGTTTAGAAATCTTGTATTTAATGGAGTTTTCATACGTTTAGGTAATTACCAATAGTGTTGGTACCCGTGAAAACCAATCGAGAATTCTCTTTTTAAATGTAGTAAAACATTCGCTTGGGTTGTTTTTTCAATCTGAATTCAATTGTTTTTCCTAATAAGTTTGTGTTGAAAGAATATTACGTTAATGTCGTTAAGAACAGCCAGTCTTTGTTGTTAAGTAATTAAATGTGAAATGAAAAGGTGTGATCGTTGATTTCAATTTGAAATACATTGGTTATGCTTATAACTACGTGGTTAATGGTGATGTTTGTGATTGCGAAATGAATTTACTTTTTAATAGCTGCATTTTACATATAGCAACTCAACAAAGAATGAGAGTGTAGTAAGAAATTACATTATACAGAGCAACTAGTGCCATCTTTTCTAATTAAAATTGATAGGCAATGTGACTTTTTCAGTTTTTGCTCCAAAATCCTTACTAATATTATAAAGCGAAAGTGAGTTTGTTTGTTACGTCTTCACGCCTAATTTCCCAACCGATTTTGATGAATTTTGGTAGGTACAGAGATAGTTGGGACCCTGGCGACGGACATAGGATAATAAATAAACAATAGGAAAGGGGAGGAAGAGGGAAAAAGGGGGAGGGAAAAATATATTTTTTTCGATAATCACGCGGGTTAAAGTTAGCATTAGCCCAAAGTAACTATGCCACGCGGGCGGAAGCTATTTTCAAATATATTGTTAAAATGGCAGACAGGCAGAAATTTGTTAAGAAAAAAGCAGTACCTTTGTATTTAAATTGTATATGTTTTTTTTTCTGTCTTGTCTATTGTTTGTACATTAATTGTTAAATTAAACAAATATATACCTACCTCCAGAACATGACATTACGGTTGCATATCCATCAAGTAAGCTTAAGGCTTATTACAAACCCGTGGAAATTATTCCTGAACATGCGCAGTTTAATGACCGCAGAAATAAATGACAAGCTGATTTCAACATCAAACTAAAGGCATTTTTATCTACAACAAACTAGCCACTTATTAACAGTCGCAAGTATAAACTAAATCCTTACAAAATAACATACAAGAGAACATAGAACATTTATAACTTCATTACGACCAGCTATTGGCCTGTACAGTCGGTCACACAAGTGTCATTAACGACCACGTTTGATTTTATTTCGTCCAATTAATGTCTTACCGTGAAATGCTGTAAAACGAGCCAAGTCGTACGACACGCCCCGTACACTGAAATACAGAAGTGTTACAGTATTATCATTGTCTGTAAAACGGTTGAAGTTTACTACTTACTTTTATTACAGTTTCATGTTGTCGGCGAGATAAATTGAAAGTGTGTTGCTATATTTTTGGTGTAATAATATTCATTTTGAATGTTGGCATCGGCAAGTCTAACCGTATCTATATCTTTGTAAAGTAAAACTTTTCCCTTTTAATAAAGGCAAATTAATGCCTTTTAAGGCTCTGCTTAAAGGCTCTTTTAAAAAGTAAAGACTTGTTGAACTTGTAAAGCACTTTATATGCCGATGGCAAATATCTACATATTTACATTATCACAGATATGATCAGTGATTTCAATATTTTCCTAGTATTAATTAAGAAAGTCAACGTGGCCAGACTTACGCATGCGCTTAAAATATGGCTGAAAAAAAATTTTTTAATGAACACAACAAATTGTAAATGCAAACGTTTGTGAGGATGGATGTATGGATGTTTGTTACTCTTTCACGTCAAAACGGCTGAACGGATCTTGATGAAATTTGGCACAGACTTAGTATAGTCTAGAATAACATAGGATACTTTTTTCGAATATCACGCGGGCGAAGCTGCGGGCGCCAGCTAGTATTAACATAAACTTCAAAAACCTGGGTTTTTAATTAAAGCTAAGTTACATCCGAATTTGATAACAAAAACATGCAATTCGTCACCAATCCTTAAGCTATCTGCGCATTTAATGAACAAAATAGAATCTAACCCAAAATTGGAACATGAAATAACTTCTCTCCCCGTCAGTACTTTCCAGTGTTTCTCTTTGTAGTTACTGAAAGCTTCAGCACATAGTTAAGTCAGTGTTCGTGGACGTCGTCTGAAGCCAGCTTTACGAGCTATATGCTGTACCGACGATTCTTTGTATTGCTTTAACAAGCGCCAACTTTGTAGCCGTCTCGGAGTGATAGAACTTTGCCATCAGGAGGCGGCGTGTCCAGACCAATAAATTATTCGTCTCTTAAGTCTGTTTATGTGCTCTTGTCCCGTGCCTCCTCGAATCAGCCATAGAAATACGCGTCTAGATCACATCGCCACCTTTTTTTGGGCCGGTTCAAGTAGATACGGGAAGAGAGCTAATAGAAGCCATTGGGGGCAAGTTTTTTCATGGATTGAAAATAACCTGCATTGATTTTTTCGGCTAATAATATCAGAAGGTATTCTTTACCTTCCGTTATTATTTTGTCAATCCGAAAAGTGACGTGGATCAACAGAAATCTGTATAGTGAATAATGAACCAAAAACTTCTACTGTAACAAAATTAACAAAACACAAATTCATACCCCGATTATTTGTGAAGTATTTTCTGAAACAAGGCACTGATTGACACTGAGATATTGTATGTTGCAAAACTATGCTTAACTTTTGGCCTCGTAAAGGACTAATTTAGTTGATAATGTCTTTTTTAGGGTTCCGTACCTCAAAAGGAAACCACGGAACCCATAGGATCACCTATTATTGTTTTGTGTGACTGTATTTAATTTTCTTAGTTTTCATCTCTTATGTACGACCGATAACTTGTATGTGTGGTGTTTCCTGTTAGTATAAGTTGGTAATAAATAAATAAGTAAACTTTATTTTCCGTCTGTCTGTCTATTTATCAAGACCCTTTACCTCGGTAACTCGTAGAAGTATCGAGTTAAAATTAAAATTATATACTGAAAACTGTAGTTCTTTTGTGCCGTAAAAAAAAAACAAACCTTTAAGTCTATGCAATCAAAAGATATGGCCATTTTGTCAGTGCGCGAGTCCGGCTCGCACTTGGCCTGTGGCAGTATTTTAATCATTTTTACTTTCTTTTTTTATTTACATTGCACATTCTAGTCTATGCTTTTGAAACTCTTGGTAACTTTGTACAGACGTAAGACTTTGTGAGTGCGGCAGTGGGCGGGTTTATGTCTATGGGCGGGGGGTACCCAGAACACTACATAGAGATGTATTGGGAATTGGCGTCAATTTTGCTTTGTTGTCGCTTTTTATTATTAAGGAGGGTAAAGGAAAATTGGTTAGTTGTCGGAAAAGCTGTCGTAAAGAACTAGTTAATTTTCTCGTGGAATACTTTTGATTTATCAGTTAATTAGACGTTTATTCATTGAAGTTACAAAACTTATGAAAAGGTTCAGAAATAGGTTGGGCTGCTCAAAATCTGGCTAAGTATATTTTATTACACGGTGCATAAAAATTATGAAATACTAAAATACAAATAAAATAGAATACAAATCGAAAATAGGTATTGTTTGTTTGTTTAATGTCATATTCAATTTAATTATGTAATTTGTATTCAAAATGGTGATATTTTTTTTCATGTATTTTATAAGTATTTTAATTTGTATTTGTGTTTTGTATTGGGTTTGATGCCTTTAGAATAAAGTGTTTATTTCTGAAAAGGCTCGAAGAAAACTAGGCATCACAGTGTACCTACATTTTCGGTAATTTTGTGCATTCATTTAAATCCTATAATAAAACCATGACACAAGTGCCACTTTTCAAAGATTGAACAATTTTAACAACCATAAATAGCAATTTAAATTTGCCGAGTCTATCAACCCTGTTATTTTATCTTCTTCTTACATATAAAATTCTCGTGTCATAGTTTTAGTTGCCATACTCATCCGAAACGGCTTGACCGATTTTAATGAAATTTTGTATCTGAGTCTGTTTTGTATCTGTGTTTGTGTCTGAAAATCAGTCGTAATCTATTTTTTAAATGATAGGGAGACCTAAGCAGCTTTTCTTTCTTTTCTTACAGCAGGTTACTATTCATGGCAACGTAGCTTATTAAATAACTAGCTTTTGCCCGCGGCTTCGCTCGCGTTAAATTCGGTAGCGCCTTATTGATTTGTAATAGCAACGTTAAGTTTTCCCGTTTCTTCCCTCTTTTTCCCTCATATCCCACTATTTTTCCTATGTCCGTCTCCTGGTTCCCAACTATCTCTGTACCAAAATTCATCAAAATCGGTTTAGCCATTAAAGCGTGAAGAGGTAACAAACAAACAAACTCACTTTCGCTTTTATAATATTATATATATATATATAGTAAGGATTCCTAGAAGTGTGAAGTGGAATAGTTACTTTGCTCACAATATTTTTGTAGTTTTATTAGTAGAAGAGCTTGTTGCATCTTGACACGCTAACTAAAAGTGCTGTAAGGAAAGCAGTTTTTTTTATTAATGGCATCTTGCAGTTCAACCTAGGAGTTTGTCGTCTGCTTAACCGGGCGATTCCTGTGGATGCCTTAAAATTAAGGCCCCCAGCCAGGGCAAAAACTTACAAACTAAACGACTACACGCTAAGGGCACCCCTTGTAGGGTACGAGTCTCGGGTTAGAGCGTCGCTAGAAAGCAGAAAAGAATAATGTTATCTTTTGAAGACTATTCGTACATACCATCATAAAGGAAGACCCCAGATGAGGTGGGACGATGACGTCACAAAAACGGCTGGCTCCGATTGGCTACAAGTAGCACAACATAAAAAGCGATAGTCTTCTTTGGAGCTGAAAAGAAGTTCTTGTAGATTAACTATGTATAATTCACTTTAGTCTATGGAACTCGACTGTAATTTAAATTGCATGAAATATAAGACATTTTTATTAATGATATAACGTTTTCAGGAACCCTTATTGGATCACTTTGGTGTCCGTCTGTTTGTATGTCTGTTACCCTTTATCTAGGGAACGCGTGGAGGTATCAAGTTGAAATTAAAACCATATATTCAAATCTGTGGTCTCTTTGTGCTGTGAAAATAAACCATCTAAGTCAAAGCAGGCACAAGATCTGGCTTTTTATGTCGCAAGTTTGTATGGAACCCTCGTCGTCGAGTTTTTTTAGCCTATATCTGTCTCCAGAGTCCTAACTATCTCTGTACCAAAATTCATCAAAATCGGTTTGGCCATTTAGGCGTGAAGACGTAACAAACAAACAAACTTACTTCGCTTTTATAATATGTATTAGCAAGAATAAGAATTTCTGCTCCTGGTACTCAGACCACAGGCTCTATGAGGAGTGGGCTGGAACTTAACCCGAGAATCAGATGCGGATTGGTAGATTCAGTTTAATAAATATGGTTCTTTATCCCAATTCCCACGAGACCGGTTCTTATCTTATACTCAGGAAATCATAACTAATCCAATTAGGCTATAAAATCAAACTCTACTTGAACGAAATCTCGTTTTTAGACTATTAAACAACGCTTTTTTACAAATTAATTAAATGTAAACCTACCTAATTATTTGCTATGTTAATTAAGTATGTGTTTCCTCAATATAAGACAGAAGTACTTAGATATTTTTGCATGATTATTTACAGTTAACATGGCCAATTATCAATGTTTAATGATGTAGTGTTTATTTCCGAATGGTGAATATTTATTTATAACTAGCTTTTGCCCGCGGCTTCGCTCGCGTTAAATTCGGGGTAACACAGTTCCCCTTGCGCCTTATTGATTTATTTATTTATTTATTCATTAAATGCACAATGTACAAAAAAGTTACACGCTAGGCTTATAACTAATGAGTACATGACCCTGTTAGGGCGCAGCAAAATGACTTAAAACTAATAAAATTATATTGCAGAATATATCACGTATGGTAGGAACTTTCACAATATTATATTATTTAAACTTATATCTAGCCATAAACAAAATAAACAATATTCAGTAAACTTATATCTAGCCTTAAACAACATAAACAATATTCAGTAAACTTATATCTAGCCATAAACAACATAAACAATATTCATTAAACTTATATCTAACCATAAACATTTAGCACATACATAATTATATTTTAATATTCTATTTTAACTTTGAATCTTCTATAAATTCTTGGATACTATAGTAAGCTTTATCTAGGAGCAATGACTTTAAACGGGCTTTAAATATTATTAATGTTTTTGTGGACCGTATATTTTCAGGCAATTTATTATATATCTGTATACTTCGGTATTCTGGGCTATTTTTATACATTTGGAGTCTAGGTGCTGGTAAAATTAATTTAGTTTTACGGCGCTCGTTCTTGTCGAAATTAAACAGTTGGATATTTTTTTTAACAAAAGTGGCTATTTCTAGTATATATATGGAAGACAAAGTTAATATTTTTTCATTTATGAAGTGGGGTTTGCAGCTGTCTCTAGGTTTTATCTTAAATAATATTCGAATACACTTTTTTTGTGCAATAAATAGATCATTGGCATCTACACTGTGTCCCCACATGATGATACCATAGCGTAGCCATGCGTAGGCATACGCGTAGTATGCAGAGAGAGCACAATTAGTTTTTGTGTTTGATTTTAACACACTAAGCCCATATGTAAATTGTGATAGTTTTATTTTAGTGTTTTCGACATGCTTTTTCCAATTTAAATGAGAGTCTAATGTTATACCCAACAGTTTGAATTCTTCAACTTCTTCAATGTGAATAGCGTTTGTTATATTTTTTAAGTTAATTTTTTGTTTTTGGTAAGGTTTAAATTGTATGATTTTAGTTTTTTTGTTGTTTACTTCAAGATTGTGATTCTGGAGCCAAGATTTTATTAGGTTATATGTAGCAATAATTTGGGAATTGTATTCTAGATTGTTAGTAGGGCTTTTAAAAAGTACGGAGATGTCATCAGCAAACATCACACATAGATGGTCACATATTGTTGGCAGGTCATTTATGTAGATGAGGAAAAGTATACATCCTATTACACTTCCTTGTGGAATAGACCAGTTTGTGGTGAGTGTGTTCGAGCGCACGTTTTTTAACTCGCACGTGTCATGGTCTAGGTGTTCTATCTGTACATATTGTTTCCTATCAGCGAGATACGACTTGAGCCAATCAAGTGCGTCTCCCCTGATGCCAACTCCATTTAGTTTAGTTAATAGGATTGAGTGTGATACTTTGTCATAGGCTTTAGTCATGTCGAGCAAAAGACCTATTGCATAGTTTTTGTCTCTGATGTATGTAAGTATCTCTTGTGTGTATTTATAAACTGCTAGGGTCGTAGATCGGTTTGTCCGGAATCCAAATTGGTTGTTGTCAAGTACGTCGTATTTTTCTAAAAATTTACACACGCGTTTGGTCACTACTTTTTCAAATATTTTTGAAAATGCTGGAAGAAGAGCTATTGGTCTGTATTGGCTAGGATCATCAGAATTTCCACCTTTTTTTGGTATAGGTTTGATTAATGCTATTTTTAGTCGGGAAGGGAATACTTTTTCTTCCAAAGATTGGTTTACAAGGTATGTTAGCGGGGGAGTAAGTTCTAGGATACATGTTTTTATTAGTGTTGGCGGTATCTCATCGATGCCACAACTGTGTTTGTTTGGAAGGTCCTGGATAATATCAAATATCTCTTTTTCTGTAACAGGTTCTAGATATATAGAATTAATGGCGGGCGTAATGACTGTATGGTCTTTGAGTGCTTGCGAGTTGTTGTTTTGGCTGTTTGGGGATCCTACGGAAGCAAAGTATTGGTTGAATCTGTTTGCAATAGTGTAGGGACAGTTTGTTATGTTGTTATTTATGTACATTTTTAGGTTTTCACTGTAAATATTTCTAGTTTTTTGTGTTATGCGTTTTATTATTTGCCACATAGTTTTTGTTTTATTTTTGGATTTTTCCATCTCTTGCGAGTAATTTTCTTTTTTGGATACTTTCACACATTTGTAATAGCAACGCTAAGTTTTCCCTTTTCTTCCCTCTTTCTCCCTCGCATCCCACTTTTTTTAGCTTATGTCCGTCTCCTGGTTCCCAACTATTTCTGTACCGAAATTCCCCAAAATCGGTTAAGCCATTAAAGCGTGAAGAGGTAACGAACAAACTCACTTTCGCTTTTATAATATTAGTAAGGATAGACTTACAAAACACATTACATATACTTTTTGTTATGATATAACAATCTTTTGGAGACTTAGTTTTCAGGTTTGTTGATAAACAAATATGAAAAAGTTTGTGAAGTAAAGTAACCCATACTTAGTAAGGGTTTAGACTTTAAACCAACTGTACCAAAGATGTCTGATAAAGAAAGGAACACACGATTTTATTTATTTATTTATGTACACTCAAAACACATATGATGGAAAAATACATACAGACAAAAGAGAACAAAGGTACTTACTACTTATTTCGTTTAGAAATCTCTTCCAGCAGGCCTGCGATAGGACAGATACATAAGACACGTAGACACAGTGAGTAAAATATCAAATTAAGCACTAACTAAACTTACTTTATTTTAATTACACCTTCTAGGTGCTTTTTGCAACAAAACAATAAAGTTACCAACAAGCAATTATCGTAAAAAGAGAGTTTTTTTCACCACAGTCATTTAACTCACTGAGACGTAAGTATAAGCGCAACCTTAACAATAGTAGTATGCTTTATTGCAATAAAAACTTGCAATAATAGCAGATGTTAAAACCCAGTATTTCGTATCAACTACTTTTAAAATTTTGTAGGTTTAGGGTACCGTCATTAAATGTCAAAGACGAAACCTTTATTCGTCGTGCATGCCTGTCGGTTTAGATTGATTAATATTCTAGGAGACTATTTGCAATATGTCAAGGAAAATTAGGCAAAATATGTTTTTTGAGCGCCGTTAAGCAATAGTGAAGTTACAGAGGGTCTGCCAGGGCCATCGCCTTCCGGGGTTACGGGTTATTCGAAAGAGATGCCGCGGGCCCGGAACATAAAAGGCAAAAGCAGGAACATGGGTGGGTTTTAGTCAGTACAATTCGGGGGAAGTTATTTGATGATTTCCCATCCGCAAAAAGAAATGATGAAGTATCTTTACGAAAACAAATATTTATGTATTTTTCCATTGGGTAGTGTAACAAGGAGCTCGTGGCTCGCCAATAACAGCAAAAGGGGCCACCTTCAAGCCACGCTTGCTGGATAGGCGACCGTCTATTGTCGTACCTACCGAATTTCCTCCGTGTCTCGGTATCAGTTACCGGTCCGTGTCCCGAAAGTCTGACAACCAGTTTTACCAAGGAGTATCGTATTGCCCAGTACTAACTGGGTTGTGGAGGTCGAATAAGTAATCGCTACATCTAAAATTGGCCCAGTACTAACTGTTATTCAGCTGTATCCGGTTAGACTGGAAGCCGATCCCAACATGGTTGGGAAGACGGTTGGCAGATGATGTGTCCCTAAAAACATAACCGAGATATGAACCAAAAAAAAACTTTGGGGAGAAAAGCACCCTCAATTACGACCACAAATGCGCTGGAAAGATGATGTGAAGAAAATCGCTGGCTCCAGCTGGATACAAAAAGCGGAACACAGAGAAGAATGGAGAAAGGTGAAGGAGGCCTACACCACAATTGTCGAAAAAGGCTGAAGAAGAAGAAGATCCTTACTAATATTATAAAAACAAAAATGAGTTTGTTTATTTGTTACGTCTTCACGCCTAAATGGCCAAACCGATTTTGATGAATTTTGGTACAGAGATAGTTGGGACCCTGGAGATGGACACAGGCTAATTTAGGGGGAGCAAGAGGGAAGAAAAGGGGAAAGAAAGATACATTTATAGCCCAAAGTAACTATGCCACGCGGATGAAGTCGCGGGCGGAAGATAGTTAAAAATAAATTGAAATTGTTTCTAAGAACCTTTTAATTCATTGTGCGTGCTACGACACACACTTGGCTGGTTTTTTTGTGCAAAGTTAAAAGTGGTTGTTATCTGGGCCGTCACAGATACTGGTCGACATTGCAAGTGTAATCGTTTTTATTTTAATGTATTTGTTTCCGATAACAAGCTAGTTTTAACCGTTAACCGTAACTTTTTGTAGGTGAACTTAGAACGTTATTTGCATAGTTTTTTTATGGCTTGTTATTAGGCGTAATTAATTGATGTTTTTATTATTGATATAACTTTTTATGATTAGCTCAAAATAGTAAAGAACTCTACGTTATAAACCTTGAATAGTGAGAACTTTGAAAGGTCAGCCAGTAATTAATTCTTCTTCTTTCTTTAACGTCTGGTTAGTGCTTAACTTGGTATCAGAGTTTTTATGCCGCCTATAGGCCTCTTACTTCCTGCCGGGGTTGCGGGTTGTTCGAAAGAGATACCGCGGCCCCGGAACATAAAGGACAATAGAAGGAACATAGGTTGATTTTTCAGTACAAGTCTGACAATCCAACTCCGCCCAGTGTGAGGGAATTATTTGATGGTTTCCCATTAGCAAAAAAAGGCTTCTTACTTGGCTTAAAATACTGGTCAGAAATATGTCTCAGGCAGGTTTCCTTTGCCAGGGTTGCGGGTTGTTCGAAAGAAATACTCCAGCCCTGGAACACAATTATGGGCAAAAGAAGGCACATGCCAGTAAATTTTGACTCTACCTTCGGCTTCGCCCATAGCGAGGGAAGTTATTTGATGATTTCCCATTCTTAAAAATTAAAAAAGCAGGTTTCCTCACGACGTTTTCCTTCACCGAAGCAAGTGATATTTATAAAATACGCTCATGACTTTGTATAATCAGATTTGCGTTAATTGGATTCAAAATTGTGATTAACGGCGTCGCGACGTTCTATTACGATCCGTTTGTACAATAACACGATGCGTTTTCGTCACACATTGAGTTCAAACATACAGATATCTTCAGAGTATCCTTATTTAAGGTCGCAAGCTATCGCGCGAACATAGGATATATTTCATAGACCATTTTTTTGCACGACGACAACACATCGCGCGTCTATGACTTGGCATTCCGACGGTCACACCGCTAGGCTATCGATGCAGTAATTTTACTAACTGCTCATATTATGTCGATCATCGATCGAACCTTCAAACAACTTACCCCGCTCTGGGCGGAGCGGGGGGGAGTGTCAGACTTTTACAGACTTAAACCATATTCCTACTTTTGCCCTTTATGTTCTGGGGCCGCGGTTTCTCTTTCGAACAACCCGCATCCCTGGTAGGCGGGGGCCCTGGCTGGCCCCTCTGCTTTGCTAACATCCGCGACAGTCTTCTTGCTACATTACGTGCACACAAGAGGCCAAGAAATCTGATAATCACCCGTTAAACTCAAAATTCACAACTCTCCCTTAATACACAATGATCCTCAGTTATCTCAATATTTATCTAAGTTTAAATAACTGTCACGTTAAAGTTTATGGGGCAGTAAGCAGATAGCTACTCCTCCCCTGCATGTATTTATAACGTGAGGGTGCAGGGGACGGTAGTGACGCCCAGGGTAAGAATTATTGTCACTTAGAACGGTTTAAGATGTTTGTAGTGAGGGGTGATGCGTAATGTGGGGAAAAAAAGCTAAGAAAGGGGTATTAAAGAATCTTAGTATGGTTAGGCATATAAAAATGTTCGGTAATACGGCTCGGTTGGCGCAGTGGCTGAGCGATAGACTGCTCCGGTGCGTGTCGCGGGTTCGATCCCTGCACGGAACAAAAATTTGTATGGCCTACAGATTGTTGTTCTGGGTCTGCCTGTTTGTGTATGCGAGTTTAAATGTTTATAAAAGCACTCACGATACAGGAGAAATCCTAGTGTGGGGAAACTTTTTTTATAATATGAATAATATATTATTTAAGTTAGTGCTTAGTTCTTATTTTTACACACTGCGTCTACGTGTTTATTTTATTTCTTCTGTCCTATCGCAGGTCTGCTGGAAGAGATTTCTTTGTGAAATAAGCAGGACCTTTGTGCTCCTTTTTCCTTATGTACTATTTTATATAATGTTTTGTGAGTACATAAATAAATAAATAAAATAAATAAGAAACTTTTTAACAAAAAGCCTTGTTGTGATGTTTGTTTTCGTTCATATGATTTTCACGGTTTCGTAATCCTTAGTAACCTATATCTTTTTCTTATATGTAAAATTTTCGTGTCATCATAGTTTGAGTTGCCATACTTCTTCGAAACGGCTTGACCGATTTTTATATATTTTTTGTATGTATATTCGGTAGGTCTCAGAATCGGTTGTTATCGATTTTTTATAACCTTAAACACTAGAGCTGAGCAGCGGGTAAAACCGCAGGGAACAGCTAGTTATAGGTTTATATATACTATTTGATATGAGACGGTTTGTAATAAAATGTAATCAACGGTATATGATGTTTCCGATTCTTAACAAATCTCTCAATCTTCAAATATCTGTTTTTGTGAATATCCTACTTCCAACTAATATTATAAATCCTATAATAATATTATAAATGCTAATGTTTGTGAGGATGGATGGATGGATGTATGGATGTTTGTTACTCTTACGCGTCAAAACGGCTGAAAGGATCTTGATGAAATTTGGCACAGGGGTAGATTATATTTTGGAATAACACATAGGACACTTTTTTTTAGTCATCACGCGGGCGAAGCCGCGGGCATCATCTAGTTAAGGTGTAAATAATATAAACTTGAAGATGCCAAAATGTAGAACTGAAATACTACAAATCCCTAGATGTCTTTTATCAATTATTTTACACCAAAACTCTGCTCTTAAAACTACTTTTCTGACAAAAAAACTCCTTTAGGACATGATAGACTTAAATCATGGCTTTTAAAACCATAATTTAACGCTCTAACCAACACTTTATGAACCCTCAAATTCCTCCACTAGGATGTTTCCGCCTCCCGCTGCCAAAGGAGATAATTCCATACGCTAGGGTGACCACGACGCGTTCGACACATGGGGAGACATTCTTCACGACAGTTGACTCTGTACTGATAACGGTGACCACATATTTGTGATTGCATCAGGAATGTTAGGGACTGTTAATAGTTCCTGGCATGTTTTGGGTGTAGTTGTCTTGTTTCGTTTAATTAAAATTGATGTTTGTGTGGGGGAAATAGTTATATTCAAAAAGTTTTGTACAGTCAGGATCACAAATATTTAAACAGTAAGTAAAGGACATTGCTCCGCGCCCATACATTTTTGGCCCTGGAACCAAGAGTATCGGAAAATAATGTATTGTATTCTCTATCATTAGTAAACTCCTTTATGACCTTATTTTTATAGCAGGCTTTTAGCTGTAGAATAGTTTTTTTCTAGAATTTGAGGTTATAATCGAACCGTAACAACGAATATAAGGTATGATTTATCATAGCTTCGACTGATTTTTAAGAAACTGAATAATGAAATCATAATACATTTAGCTATTTTTAATACCTATCTAGACAATTAGTAGTTGCTTATACATTTTTTTCAAACCCGTAATTGCATGTAAGTGCAATATTGAAATGTATAGAAACTATTCATATACATAACATAGGGTGTCTGAATTCTTAATTATAGGCGTAAATGGCGGTTGCTATAAAATGTCTATTTTGGCATACAGCTAGTCCGTGTTACAGAAGTATTTGCAATTTGCACAATAAAAAGACAATTATTTATCCTGTATTCCGATACTCTTCATTGTACAGGGCCATTTTGGACATTGTCCTTTTAAAACTGATTTTCTTCTGCTGTGTAGATTACAATTTCATGTTGATACGAACACAGTTGCACACTTTATAATATTGTGTCCACCTTTACTGAACTTATAACCTTGGTAATCCGTGGATTGTACAAATAGCTCATTTCCAGTAATAGTAATATTTACTGTGACATACATTGTACAATTCTTTATTTACCTAAATAAATAAACATAGTATTTTGGAACCCAAAATATTATGAAATATATAGTATCTAAAAGCTACAATCGTTAATACTCGCACAAAATTATTTTTAAATTTAGAAAAGTGCATGGTACATATTAATGCTGGTGACTGTACTGCCTTGGATATTAAATTGTTGTTAAATCTATCAATTATTTAAAAGATCACTGATTTAAAGGGTGTTTACAAAGCTGTTGAAATATATGAATCTGTAAATCAAATCTGTCTCAGCTGTCTTTGATTTGTATTATGTAGGGAGGTTCTATCTCATGAAAATCCTTGTTGTAGTTTGCAGCTATTGCTAAAGTTACCCACAACGCTGTAACATAAGAAATAATGTAAAGAAAAACAAGTCCGCACTTGCATTTCGGATATTAAAAGGTGTGATTTGTAATAGTGACGTTTAACTCGTATAACTTGACAAATATATAAGAGTATAAATCGTCACTATAACACAGTTGCTAATAAAATAACCAAATTCTGCTACAGTTAAAAAAATCCGGTCAAGTGTGAGTCGGATTTGCGCACTGAGGGTTACGTTAAAATTTGTGACATAAACTGCCATATCTTTTGACTGCGTTGACTGAGAGGGTTATTTTTTTCACAGCACAGGGACCATAGACTTGAGTATATGGTTTTGATTTCAACTTTATACCTCCACGTGTTTCCGAGATAAAGGGTCTTGACAGACAGACAGACAGACAGACGGACAACAAAGTGATCCTATCCATATCCTTACTAATATTATAAAAGCGAAAGTGAGTTTGTTTGTTACCTCTTCACGCTTTAATGGCTACACCGATTTTGATGAATTTTGGTACAGAGATAGTGTGGAACCAGAAGACGGACATAGGCTAGGGATGTGAGGGAGAAAGAGGGAAGAAAAGGGAAAACTTAGCGTTGCTATTACAAATCAATAAGGCGCAAGGGGAACTGTTTTACCCCGAATTTAACGCGAGCGAAGCCGCGGGCAAAAGCTAGTAATAAATAAAATAGCCTTTAATTTCCAGTAAATTTATATTTATTAAGATCTATGTATGTGTTAGTTTTGTTTGGTTTAATTCTATGTTATTTATTTGTCTCTGACTTAACTTACTTTTACTTTTTTTTTAATCTACCGGAACCCCAGAATGGGTGCCGAAGTGATTCTATAAGAGGTCCGTATTTTCCTTTTAAGGTTTGGCAACTAAAACAGTTTACCTACAATAATTTTACACACCTTTAGGTACATAATTCTAAAACATCAACTTACACTCCAATCCCAACAGATCAAGCCCGCCTCAGCTTCCGGCGTCACAAACAGCCGGCGGCGCCCGCGCAGCGCCGCATGTGACAATTTACGAGCCGCCCCCTTCCGCAGATAGATGGCGCCACTGACACAATGTTCAGCTTTGTCTGAAGCTTTCGCCGTTTCGCGGTATTTGGTTGTTTTGCTTTTTTGTGGTGGTAAAATATGGTTAAAGCGTTTTGTTTTATGTAACTTGTGTTTAAGCTTAGTAACTGATCTGTCATTCATTTTAATAATTCTCTTTCTCTGTTTGCGATATGCCTATTTTAAAAAAATGCTTTTCCGCGTTATAATTATACAATTGTATTTACAAGGAAATAATAATGATTCTAGTAGATTATTTGCAAATTATGCTTTGAATAAGTGTCAGGTTGTGTAAATATGTATTAAAATATAAATCGCGACAGTAACAAATATGGTTTTACAGAGTCATAATAAAAAACTATTTCTAATAAAATTATAAACGCGAAAATTTGTATGGATAGATGGATGCACCTATGGATGTTTGTTACACTTTCACGCAAAAACTACTAAATGGATTTAATGAAACTTTACAATAATATAGCTAGCATCAGAATAACATAATAGGCTACAATTCATAAAGATATATTTTATATTCTATCACCACGCGAGTGAAACCGCGGGGCGTAGCTAGTCGTCAACATAGAAAATATTAATAATTATAATTATGTAAATACACACGTTCTACCGGTGCGATTTAAAATTATTTTAAGATAAAGCATAAAACACTGACCTGAAAATTGCAAAAGATAAGAGAGAAATTAATTCCGCAGCGCTTTCACCTTAATCACTTTTAGACAACTGATAAACAATCCCATAATTGCTTCAATCATCATCTGCCTAGCCTTTTCCCAACTATGTTGGGGTCGGTTTCAGTCTAACTGGATGCAGCTGAATACCAGTATTTTAGAAAGAGCGACTGCGTATCTGACTTTTACAACCCAGTTAGTACTGGGTAATACGATACCCTTTGGTAAGCCTGGTTGTCAGACTTTCAGGACACTGATTATCTGTAACGACTGTCACAGATCTACAAATGACATCCAGGACCAACAGCTTAACGTGCTTTTGTGGGTGGAACTCGGTATGTAACAGCTGGTCACCCATCCACACACCAACCTAGGGAAGTTGCTTCAATATCAAGGTAAATAAACTCATTACATTCGTAAAACATCAATAAGCTAATAAAACCAATAGTAATTACGTAATAAAACTTACGAACATCAGAACTGATTGTGGGCATGTTACATTTATCTAATGTCACATTAGTTATTACATCAATGAGTTTAATTGACGTTAACGACTTGTTTGACGAATTAAATAAGCTATTAACCTAGAAAACTGTACTTCTCAGTAAACGTTAGATGTTTGAAATTTAACTTCTTGAACATTTATCTCCTTGTAAGTATGTGTAATGTTTGCATGCGGAGTCTAGAATCAATTTAAGCCATTTATTCGGAAACTTCTGCTTGGGGGGTATCTTCTGTAATACATATTTTTTCTTCTAATTTACATGGTCGTTATGCTAATTCCCTAGTAGCAATGAAAAATGAATACTCGATAAGAATTTGTCTGAGATACCATCATACCACAACTAAAATGGCTGAATTGAAAAACACTAGAACAAGATATATTTTTTTTTTTATAAAAATGAGCTTTCGTCCGCGACTGCGTCCGTGTGGCATAGTTACTTTGGGCCAACGCTAACTTTAACCTAAAACTTTCTCTCCCCTTTTCTTCCGTCTTTCTCCCCCTTTTCTCACTTTTTTTTCGCCTATTTGTCTGTCTCCATGTTAACAAACAAACTCACTTTCGCTTTTATAATATTAGTAAGGATTTCGGAAGTCTGTGACAAAAAAATCTATAAATCAACCAAAAGTCACCGACTTTCGGAAGTAAAGTTATTTTCCGACTTTCTAGTGTTGTTTTTGGAAGTCGCTTTTATTTACAAGAAAAGATCCGGTCCGGTCGGTCATTGAAAACTTCAATTACCTACACAAGCTTTTAAAAGCCACGTTATCGTTAAAAATACCATCAAAAATTGTGAATCGTCGCGCGAACGCCATTGCAACTCTTTGTTGGTACACGATAAAAAATCAAATTTCCTGCAGTTTCGTCCCCCTAGCGCTTTGGTGAGCTATACCATCAATGTTATGGGGGTATGTAGTGGTTTATGGATTCGATTGTAATGGTGTTTCATGGGCCTTTGTGCAACGACTGCTTTTTGGTTAGAAATCATAGAAAAAATATGGATTAGTCACAATAACAACGAGGACACAAAATAACAAAAAAAAACCGACGTACAAGAACCGTTAAAGGACCATATACTTGAGTACCTATATGGTTTTTTTTTAATTTTAACTACCTCCAAGCTACAAACGATACCTCCACGCGTTCTCGAGATACATGGTCTTGACAGACAGACAGATGGACAACAAGGTGATCCAATAAGGGTTACGTTTTTTTCTTTTGAGGTACAAAATCTCAATAACAAGCTTGCACTCCGTGACTGCGACAAGTAGGTTACCATCCAGCATGATGCTGTGGAGAAGAAGACAGAAGACTATTCGTTCTCTTCGTGATCTTCGTTCCGGAATGAGCAACTACATTTCTTTCACATTTATTGTGCCTTGTGACTGGGACTGTAGTTTCATTTTATTGTCAATGTTTCGATAGTTCAAAAATGCCTGTAACTGGCCTACTTGAAATGAGTTCTTTGATTTTGATTTTTTTATTTTTCTTTGCAATATTTTTCTCGCTTAATATTTTTCTGAATTCAAAATATGAAAATTGTCAGTTACATTGTTACAACGAATTTAGACTCCTGTTATTTCAGATGGGTAAGCTTTTTGCCCTAAATAGATAATCAAAGAAAACGGGAGAAGAAAAGGCAAGGCATACTAATTTGTGAAAGCACTGTAGTTGCGCATTCCAAAGCGTTGATCTCTATGGAAAAGAATGGCCAAGAAACTCCACGGACATTCTTTTAAATCATAACGTTTATAAAATATCATGGTTAAAGTTAAGGGGGCTCCCACAAAACAAACATGTTCTTTTTGCTGTTCTTACAGATAATGGTACGGAACCCGTCCTGCGCGAATCCGACTCGCACTTGGCCGGTTTTTTAAACTTTGCCCTAACCTACGATTACTTCTGTATCCACGTTTATAAACATTTAAACCCACATAATATGTATTATATAGGCCATATTATTATTTTTTCTATGCGGGGACTGAACCCGCAACACACTGCGCAGCCACTGTGCCATCCGTACCGTCAAAAGTTATCTTGTAAAATCATAGACTTCCATATAAGACTCTCACGGGCAATATGCTGAAAATTTCTCAATTTCCATTCAAATAAATGAATAAAATACCATCACAACATCATTTTAAAATCGGCACCGACGAACGCATCCGATATTTCCAGAAATAGGGTGTCCAGCTAAAGCGGATTTTCATGGATTTTTCCAATTTCCAGGTACGCATATCATGTGTCCGCCCGACTGACTTGTGCACTTTTTTTAAACGTAGCGTTATTGAAAACCTTCGACTGACGGCTTTATTAAATGGTGTATACTCTGATCGACGTTTGAAGGATTAAAATACAGCTTTGACATTTACTTGCTGATTGGTCTGTTGTAAGTATTGTGTTTTTAAGATGATTATATAGATAATGTTAAGTAAAGCAGTATTTAAAAACTAACAAACAAAATGAGAAGTGTGGTATTTTTACTTAAAAGCCACGTATCCATCATTATTTGCCTAGCCTTTTCCTATTTTAGGGTCGGGTTCAAGTTTCTTCGGAATTTCTCTCACTAATATTATACATGGTGCAATTGTCATCCCATCCCATCCCATCTTATATACACAGTCCAGCTAGGATTAAACTCACGATTTTAGACACTATACGAAAAAATAACCAATGATTTTTTGCCTATTAATTGCAACATAACACCAAATCTACTACAAAAAAAACAATTCAAATAATAAAAACCACAGAACAAAAACGCAATAGTCCTCCCCCCACCAAACCACCAAATTTTTAATTAAAAACGACAGCAACAACAATAAGCTAACACGTCGAACAATTTAGCTAAATCCATGAAACCATTACACTTCCCCTGTGCAAACATCTCAGATTCACCACGATAAACTGTTGTAATTCACGAGTATCGCATTACCGCCCGACGTTACCCGACGTCACCCGACGTCGCACGACGCCGTCCGATAATACACGACACGCGCCGATTATGAAATCCGATGTAGGTAATCGTGTGAGCAGTTGGGGTTACATATGTAGAGGGGACAATTTGGGAGTTTGGTTTTGTGCCTACATACGCGTGTACTAGAATGAAATTAATCGTTTTATAGGTTTCGATGTCAATAGATTAAAAAAAAAAACTTATTTCTATAGGGAACCTCGTTATTTTTTTCGCCAGCCGTTAGACCTACGAGTGTATTTCATACACTAACCTGTAGTTTCAGGAAATGATGCACATTGTTTGCACCTTTCATTGTGTATAAATCTAATTTTTAAACACTGTTGAAAATAAGAAACATGTTTACATAATTTCAGCGCGGTCGGCGAGGTTGCAACGGTTGCTTCAACGCAGTGCGCAGTGGGAAAAAAGAGCACCAGGAAGGAATTGGGACATTTTTTGTAAAAAAAAATGGGCGGTATAAGTCCACCAAAAACTGAAACCTCAAAAACGCAACGTTTTATTGATGTGCCCATACTTAACTAAGCCTCCACGAGCAACACAAGAAATAGGCAGAAAGCGCACCCCCAATTCCACACATCTACTCTTTACTCCATCCCTCGTTAAGGGTGAGCTACCCTTGTAAAAGTCAGCGTGAATAGAGCTAATCCTTATCTGAGCCGAGGGGTTACAGTGAATCAATTAAAGATAAGCAAATATGCTCCATTGTGGACCGGAGGGATTGAATTTGTTGGTGTGAGAAAGGAAATTAACTTTTGCCGGATAAAGCGATCCGTCATCGTTTGACTCGCCCTTAACTCGTGATCAAAAACTAAATTGTTCGAATTGTTTTGTTGAACACGATTCCTCGTGTGTTTTTGTGAAAATGTGGGAAACTTATATTGAAAATAATTTTATTTATTTTATAATTTATATACACATCCTTTACATGGGAACATTGTCAATAATTTTATCTTTTCTGGAGTTGAGTTATCTAAAATTTGGTTAAATCTCACAAAATGTCTCATTATAAGTACCTCTTTAGTTTTGCCATGTCTCTGTTTGTCCACGGCTTATCTCAAATGTTTAATACAAGAATGCTAAGAGACACGCTCTTCATTGTTTTTTTTTGTCGTAAACTTACTTTTTATTCAGTCATTGTGTATTTTGTCTTTAAATTGACGCCAAGTTTGATTAAAGTTTAATATTCTTACATACCCTTAGCTTTATATATTGAGAAACGATTAAAACAGTGATAAATCAAAAATAAATAATTTTATAAACTTTCTATCAGTTCGGATTAAATATATAATTAATATTTTTAATCCAAAACTGAATAATATAACAATTAATTAAATATAGCCACTAATACCTTGAACCGATTTCACAGCCAATCTTTAATAACATTAACAGAATTTATTTTATAACTAATTCTGCTAATCCAGTAATGAAAATTTTACGCCTAATACATTACAGACCGCTCATAAAATATAACTAAAACTAGTTCCGATAAAAGAATCGATTTAAAAGAAAAATAATAAAAATGCCTAAAATCTAATAAATTAATCATGGTACTTATTAAAAGGGACCGAACGATTCGCCCCACACTGAATTATTCATGACTAAATTAATAATATTAACAATAAAGCTCATAATGGCGTCCACCGGTTATTATTAACATTATCCGGTCGGCTTTAACCGGCCATTATTAATAAAAAATTCAAATGTGTAGGATTACAGGCGTAAGCTGTGGATTCGAATTGTTTAAAGTTCTCACAATAAAAAATGGTTATAACTTATGAATTGTGATCATAAGCATGGGTGTGTGTGTGTATTGTGTTGGTGTGGGAGTGTGTATGTGTGTGTTTGGTTATAGCTTAATAGTGTTGTAATGTGGTATTCTGTAATCCCTTGTGTGAAATGTCAATATAAGTTAGGGATAGGGATTTCGTTATGATAGCTAATCCCAAAGGAATAAAGAGGGATAGTGGGATAGAGGGAGGAGTGTGTCTTTTAATGAAATTCATGTGATTTTAGTGTGATAAAGTGGTGGCAAAAATAATTATAAACGTTTATGATTAAATGGGTCGAGAAATGTGTGAGATAACTTGCAATCCTTACGAATATTATAAAAGCGAAAGTGAGTTTGTTTGTTTGTTACGTCTTCACGTCTAAATGGCCGGACCAATTTTGAGGAATTTTGATACAGAGATAGCTGAGACCCTGGAGACGGACATAGGCTAAAGACTAAAAAAAGTGGGATAAGGGGGAGAAAGAGGGAAGAAAAGGGAAAAAAAAGGTTTTTTTCGATCATCACGCGGTTAAAGTTAGCGTTAGCCCAAAGTAACTATGCCACGACGAAGTCGCGGGTGGAAGCTAGTGTATTATATATAGGCAGATTTAGTTATAGGTTATAATTATTATGTTCTGAAAATCCTACATAATATACCCTAAACGAAAATACGTAAACAAAATTAGCTGTAAAAATCGAGAAAAAATAGCGCCATTATTACCGCCATCAGCTACAGATTTTCCCAAATTTTATTTATTCAGAAAAACATTAAGATTACGCGTGACGCCTATATCCGTCATCAGCGACGCACATTAGCGTCAAGCGGCGTCGCAGCGGGTGCTGATAAACGCTAATACATAGCGTCATATGACGTCACGTGATCACGTCACGCATTAATAACATTGACGCGGAAAAATCGACAAGTGTTAGGTATTGGAGGTGTGTTTTCATTGACCAATACGGCACGAAGAGATGCCGATTTTTAAGCACTTGTTTATCTAAGAACTCCGGTCAAAACTTCAAGTGAGCCTTTGTTGATCCCTTTTATTTATTTTTTGGAGTGAGAAATCATCAAATAACTTCCCCCGCTCTGGGCGGAGCGGGGGGGAGTGTCAGACTTTTACTGACTAAAACCCACCCATGTTCTTTCTATTGCCCTTTACGTTCCGGGGCCGTGGTATCTCTTTCGAACAACCCGCAACCCCGGCAGGCAACAAATAAGTACTAAAAATCAGAATTAAAAAAATATTGAAGGGGGCTTCCATAAAACAAACCCTAAAACCCTTCGTGCTTAAATCCGACTCAACCGACCGATTAAACCTAGGATCATTTGACAATAGCACGCGTACTTATAAAAAATATCAATTACTGCAAAAATGATTTTGATAAAGAAAAGATGTATGATTAAAGTTGTAACTTTATTTCAAGAAGGCCAGAAGCTAAGTATATCGACCTCCGACCTAAAAACCTCGTCAGATATTGGAAACGCACCTAATTCCGCCGATATTTCACGAACACACACGTCACAACTCTTGCGCATTATAAATGATTATCACCTGAGCCGAGCGTGGAGTGAACCTAATGATTTGATGCTGAACAATAACATAATGTGGGGGAAAGTGCGATAGCACTGTTCTTTCATTAGAGGCTTTTGGGAGTAAGGTTGTTTAATGATCGTATTGATGGAGGAAGAGTGATTGGAGGAAAGTTATATTGTGTTGGGTAAGTTGGCTAAATGAAGAATTATGATTGGGCTTATTGAATTAGGAGACAAGTCAAGTATAAATAGTTTTTCCTAAATGAACCATGATGTCGTCAAATTAAGGCTGCACTCTCTGTGATTTTTTCGCTCTCATGAGACCCCATGTGAGACTGCCATGCTTAGTGCTAAACAGTTTTTTTTTAATATACTTGTAGGAACGATCCATGGCCAATGTGGGCCACTGGTCGTTAGTGTTCTTTGGACTGCGTCTGTGCTCCAGATATTGGCTCTTTTGACCTACTTAGCATTGGCTATGAGGCAGACGTGGCCAGCCCAGTTCCACCAGAAGCAGTAGGATGATGTAGAATAGTAGTAACAGTAACAGTAATACTTATAAAAGTCGATCAGAGGCCAGAGTTAGCCCTGGATTGATTAATATTCAGACAATTAACTTATTAATTCTATAGGTTTCTTCTATGTTTGCTACTCAGTGTATTAACTTATCATTCTTTAATAGGGAGTATGGAATGAGTTACACTAACTAACTAAAATGTGCACAAGTCCCATAAAGAGAAAACAAAATCAGGGCGTCAAAAATTCATCTACATGGTTGTCAATGGGAAAAGTACCCAGAAGGCTTGTGTTTGAAGGTTGGTGCTGATTCTTTGGCTAAAATAAAGGAGAGCCCTCTGGTTACGTGAAAGTCGATCAAGCGCTTGGCGATATCCCAAATAACTAGGAGCACTTGGACCCCAAGTGCCCTAGTGTTTCAACCCTTAACGGTTCAAACACATAACTACCAATAATGTTATTATTTTTTCGCCGAGGTTGAAACATTAGGGCCATGACTTGAAATCATCAATCGTGAAATTATATAATTTTGTCATTTCAAAGTACGTTCTAACAGTGATCGCTTACATTTACTGGAATCGACTCTTCATCATGCAGATACAGGAAGCGTTGCAACAGGGTTAATTTTAAAACAACTTGTTTCTTTAAACATTTCTGACAAACAACCCCTAAGTTACCAATGGCAAACAACCACATACCATCACCCCTTAACTTGTTATCTGTTTAGCGTACCGAGTGGTTACTATTGTGGTAGCTTGGCCAGCACCCCATCATTTAATGGTCAAATTGGTTAAGCAAAGTTTGTTCGACCACCCATGTTTAATGCTCGCGTGGATAACGCATCTGTGATAGAGTCCGATGGTGGATGGAGTGTCCAAGTTGTGGACATAATAGGTATATTAATGTTTTGTTTTAATTTTCCTTTTTTGGTCTCACTGCTGGTTCAAGACTATGCCTATTTCTTTCTCTCACGCTGTTTTGCGATCCCGGGCTAATCAGTCAACTGACTGATTAGGGACCACTATATAATTATTTTAAATCTTGTCACCACCATACCACAAAATCTATATAAAATAAAAGCAAAATCATTTCAATATTATTTATCAGTTTATAATAACCAAATTTCGAAATTTCGTGAGAACTACCCCAGTATTTTTAAACGGACTTCAAAAGGGAAGAGATTCTATGTTCGGCTGTATGTTTGTTTTATTATTAAAAAAAATAATATCAACATTTTTCAGTCACACAAAATTGCGTTTTGAAGCGGTCCAGCTTTGCCACACTTAATTTTTTTTAATTTGGAGCTTTTCACAGTTTGGCTCATTCATTTTACCCGAAAAAAATAAATCTCTGTTGTTGTTGAGATTATTTATGTGTTGACAAATTAACTGTCTTCACCTAGTATCCTAATACCTATACGTTTTCTTTGAAAACACACATCGACTTTGTAAATGCAACTAGTGTCACTAATAGTGAAAATATTGCGATGAATTCAGAAATTTCCATATTTTATCATATTGTATCGCGCGTTGCGAAAAGGGGCTAGACGGAAAGAATTAAGACCAAAAGTTGTAACGACACTTTTTGCTTTAGTTGTAAGCTGTGCGGCGTGCGCGTTTTTCTCTGTCTGTCTGTCTCTCTCTCTCTCTCTCTCATAGAAAGCAAGCCATTTATTTTCGTTTCGTCTTTCTATTTCGCATTAAACAGTGTGGTGTCGCGACGATTATTTTTGTTAAGTGTTACAGGTTTTTTGTACATAATAAATAATAACTTTGTTCCATCCGGGTGCCCCTTGACACCTCTAAAGTATTTTTCTAATTTAAAATCGTTCTTGTCCAAACAATAGACCACTTATACTCAAACCACCAATAACTTCACACGTTACCTGTCCGTTTAGCATCCTAACTGGTGGCACTGTCAGACTTCCTAACGAGCGCAACACACTGACTGACCACCCGCGACGATCAGCTGGAAGTTTTGGGCATAAGTAGCCACTTATGCCCAAAGGTTAGAAATCACTGATCTACAGCCGTAGATCAGTGATTCCTAACCTTTTCGATGTTGTCAGCTCTATGATTTAGCCAGGTAAACTAATTTACTCTCCCCTTCATATCCTTACTAGGTATATATAATATTATAAAAGCAAAAGTGAGTTTGTTTATTTGTTATGTCCTCACGCCTACATGGCAAAACCGAGTTTGATGAATTTTGGTACCTACAGAGATAGTTGAAACCCTGGAGATGAACATAGGCTTTTTGTCTCTTTCTAACCCCCCACTTCCCTAGAATAGAGGTGGAAGTTTGTATGGAGCATTCCGCAATTTTCAAGGTAGGACGCCAAAAATTGGTATGCGGACTACGTTCAAATCAGGAAAGGGGAACTGTGTTTCCTCGAATCTATTAGCTGTGTTCCCTACCACATACGACCCGTCTGCCTTCAAAACAAGAGTTAATAGGCATCTTCTGGGCTCGCTCGCTCCATCGTAGACCTCATCTGTCGCTTACCATCAGGCGAGATCGAGGTCAAGAGTGAGTTCATTATAAATAAAAAAAAAAAAAAAAAAATCCGCGGGCAAAAGCTAGTTGCTAATAAATATAGTCATGCATATCAACAAATCGACTTTTTTTAGAAACTAGATGTGCCTGGCGGTTTCAGCCACGTAAACGGAGATGCTATACAAATAGACTTTCTTCTTGAATAACTCTATTTATTGCTGAAAACTGCATCAAAAATTCGTTCAGTAGTTTAAAAGATGTAAGCCAACAGACAGTGGAAGCGATTTCATTTTATACAATGTTAAGATATCAAAATTGCACAAATATGTAATTGGGTAAGTTCTTACAATCACTAGCGAGCTTGATTCGGTCTTATTGTTTTGTTATAATCAACAGCTTTTTATTATCTCAGAATACCAATTTTACCCCGGTTTTAATACTAGTTTTATTTTAGTAGATGGAGCTGAACACTTTGAACATTAGATACACGTTAATCAACGAGTCTATTAAACTCTTTTTCCTAATTGAATACACAAAACTGAAGTATTCCTTAAGAATTTATATGTAATTCAACAGATATTTCACACAAACGCACACACAGCCAGTTTTATATTGATTACCCAATTAATAGACATCGCTGGTAATGTGGTGTTAATGAGCCTCCACATGTACGAGTACGATACAAAATAAACAACCTTATTTGATCAGAGTATCTTCTGTGGTCAAACACTACAAGGCTTCCTCTAAATATGATTTGATAAACTAATCCAACCACCAATCTGTGTGCTGATTTTTTAAAAAGACCATTTCAGACACTAATCTGCATAGTCCTCATTTAAGTTGACCAAGATTATTGTCTGGATCTTAAAAGAGACTATGACCTCTGAGTTTGATTGGGCTGTTTCTTCTCAGAACAGTCGGGTACGAAACACCGGCCTCATCTAGTTAAAAAAAAAAGACGTGTAAAAGTAAAAACGTATTTGTAAAATAAACATCATTTATCAATAGTTTTTTCGAATTTTATTTATTTGTAGTATTTCAATTAAATTCGTATGTAACTTTATTAAATATAGAAAACATTCATGGTTTAAGAAAATTCTAACTGGATCTGACGAGATTGGTGGTGGACTTATCTTTTTCACTGACCGTCCCTGTTGTTCCATACGTTTTTAAACAGGTACATAAAATATCTTTAAATCTCTATGAACCGCCATTTCAGTATTCAATTCACCCGCTTTCAAACCACACCATGGTCTCCTTGTCTACATATTCTAAACGAAACATAAGTTACATTATCTTGCAAACTCCCATAATAAGACCATTCTAATCTCCATGTAAAAGCTATTCAAATTCGATATTCAAAACTATCTATTACCACTGGCCACTAGCTATTAAAACCATAAACAATAACAGATAACCAAGGCGTTACTATAAATATCGAATCTCGTTCAAACTCGTATTATGATACGAAAGGCGTCTTCATACATGCTCCAGCATAACATCGAAAAGCAACGCATTGATGTCATAAATATCTATACATCGAACCGTAAATATAAGGAACAAAGCGGTACAAACGTATAAAACGACCCTACATCTCTTAATGATATGTAGATTCCCTACATTAGTTACATGACTGTGTTCTCAGTGAAAACATCTCGCAAACTCCATGCTGAAACCTCTTTAATAAAACTCGGGTACACTTCAGGCCAAATTCATCTCTAACCTACAATTTTAAAGTTCAGTTTTGTGGATGGGTGGTCGGGAATTAAGGCGTTGTGGTCCGAGAGCCATATCGACTCATTAAACAAGACATAATTTAAACGCATCCTGTACCAACATTCAATTTAGTGTTTCAGACCAACGATACACGTTCCAATTTTCTCTGTTAACAATTGTCCAAGTTACTGCATTTGAGAATTGAGCCTTTAAGATCGTGTATTTTAAACTGCAATCGAAACGAAGCTTAATTGGGTTCGCTATAAGGTTGGTATTGTATTGTTTTATCTCGGAAATTGAGACATTAGAAATCTTCGAGCGACTATTACCGTGTTCTTTTAACAAATGCACGACGGCGTACGGAGTAAGATGTAAGTTTGTGCCGGCGTGCATAAATAAGGCCCGGAGAAGTATCGGTTATTTTAATACTGAGACCCCAGGTGGGCGTGGACCCATCATATATCATCGGCAACAATTATTAAATTATCTTTTTCGTTGACATTAAGTAATTGTTTCGGTTGGTCCGTGCTCATAACTGGCGCGCCGAGCGATGAGGTATCGTTTTTAAATTGTCGTTTTTAACTTATGCTTAAATTCCTTTGTTTAGATCTAGGTATTTTTATTAATATTAAGTGATGACATTATTATGAAATACCTTTCAACGTTCTAATGTTATTTAAACTTGTGTTTATAACTAAAAACGTGAAAGTCATTTTAAAAGCCCATAACTCATTTTACTCATCTTTTTTTATAGGATTACATTCTTATGTTTATTTTTTTAAGGAACGACTAATTCCGCATTAAGCCGTCTCATACCCAGATATCGAATTATGACTACGAAATGAACATAAAATGATAAGCATCAACAATTCAGCAATATATACGATAATTGAGTTCGAAACACACTGTATAAGCAATTACGCTGATTAATTAAATAGTACGAAATCTTGTATATTTAGTTGTGGCATTAATCATGCACGGCAGTGTAATCGGGTCAGGCGGGCGTTGGTGTAATGAATCAAGGGGGTAATTAACTAACTAATACACTTATCACGACATGAAGTGTACACGTCCAATTGGAGCGGAGTCGGGGCTCTGTGTAAGCTAGATGCTTGCGGCTCGATTCTCGAACACTCGGGCAATCGAGCCCTGTTTCGAGATTGGCTCGACGATTATAAATTGCAAATGAACTAATCATTTGGAATTGCTTGAATTGTTTTGTGGCTATTTACTGACTATTTAGATTACTGTGATGGGACTGTATGAATGTTGTTTAGGTGCAAGTTGCTAAATAATATCAGCCGCTCGGATCAGTCTTCAGGTTAAGCTGTGCTTACCTGGGTCTGTGGATGGGTGACCTATTACTTACCGAGTTTCCCCAGTGCCTCGTAAACATGAAACATGTTTAGCCGTTAGTTCAGGCTGTCATCTGCAGATTTTTGACAGACGCTACAGGTAGCCAGTGGCTTGAAAGTCTAACAACCAGTCTTACCACAAAGGTTTTGTATTGTAAAGGATTTATACCATTAATAAAACCTTTAAGAATGCAGGCTGGTTTGCAATGACGTTCAAATAGTCAGGTTGCTTAAATCCTTACTAATATTATAAAAGTGAAAGTGAGTTTGCTTGTTTGTTACGTCTTCACGCCTAAATGGCTAAACCGATTCGATTAATATTGGTACAGATATAGTTAGGACCCTGGAGACGGACATAGGCTAAAAACAGTGAGAAAAAGGGGAGAGAAAGATTTTTTTTTTCGATCATCACGCTGGTTAAAGTTAGCGTTAGCCCAAAGTATCTTTGCCACGCGGACGAAGTCGCGGGCGAAAGCTAGTAGATAAATAAAAAAGAGGAAAGAATAGGTCTGCATTGATGTGACAGGTAATATAGTCTTAAGTGTTTTATGCTTCTTTTATAACGAATACACATCACAATTCAACACATTATTACCCAAGTACTAATTGAGTTGTGGAGATCTGATAGGCAGTCGTTCCATAGCAAATACTGGTATTCAGCTGCATCATGTTAGACTGGAATCCGACCCCAATATAGAAAAGGCTAAGTGATGACGGGACTGTTCGTATGGCATGAACGTGGCAGAAATGGCATTTAGCTCTAGCATACTTTTGAACGAACATACACAGCTTCTATCGTTCCCAAAGCTGGGATACAGACCCTGTGAAAAGAAGTGGGTTTTATCTATCCTCAAGGCGGCACATCTAGTGTGGATTGACGGAAGACACTGTCTTAGATTTTTGGTTCAAGAAAAAACCGGCTGTCGATTTTAAAGAGAAATCATCCGCAGAAATCCCAAGATAAAGAGAGAGTAAAAGAACTAGCTGGCAGGTCCTCTTCTTAAGAGGGGCATCCTTATCACTTAAGGGTATGAAAAATAAATTACGATCGATTTTCAGACCTAGCGAATTTAAATATAAAATTTTATAAAAATGGAGTATGGCAACTAAAACTGTGATACGAGAATATCAGAAATAAGAAGATATTTTAAAAAAAATTGTTTGTCCATACTAGGAAATTCTCCTGTGCCGTGGGTGCGTTTACAAAAATTTAAACTCACATACAGAAACAGCCAGACCCGGAATAACTATCTGTAGGCCATACAAATATTTGTTACGTGTGGGGATCGAATCACTGCGCAAACCGTGTCGTCGAAGACTGTCATGTTTTTGACAACTTTACTTGGCCATTAACCGGTAATTTTCAGGGCAGAATGCTTTTTAAATAACCGGGGAACCAATAGCAATTCCGCAAGCAAATAAATATAAAATATAAATATCTTGGGACAACTCACACACGGCTATCTGATCCCAAGCTAAGCAGAGCTTGTGTTATGGTAACCAGACAACTGATATACATACTTATATAATTTATAAATACATACATATTATAGATAAATCACACCCAGACACAGAACAAACAATCATGCTCATCACACAAAGTTTGTCCTGGGTGGGAATCGAACCCACGACCTCCAGCTCAGCAGTCAGGGCCACTAACCACTAGACCAACAGGCCCGTCAAAATCCGCAGTATGAAGCAGTCTTCGTATCAGATAAAACTCTCATATACATAATATTTCCACAGAAGAAAGCAAGAACTTGTACGGTAAGCCGCAAATCAATGGTAAGCAATCCAGCATAACTTGGCCTCTTGTTATATTATAACACAGTAGTAGTCCAGCTCAAGATCCAGATATTTTTAGACGACCAACTGTATCAACGCTTTATCTACAATCGCTAAAGTCTACCAACCATTCGATAATAAGGGAAACTTTCTGTAATAGAATGTCAATACTGTCGCAGTGGAAAGCAGATCATAATCTTAGGTATTATGTTTCCGTTCAATATTATCTAAAGTAGGATATACTTGTACTATAATATCTTGACATCAATTATTATTTATTTTGTATTTTGTAATGGAATTTAAAATAGATGATTAAAATAGCGATAGATCAAGTTCAAATCGACCCTTAGAATTGGTTAAAATTACCATTCAGAAAGAAATAAAAACTTTTTTAGCACTAAAAACATAAATGCCTATAGAACCTCTCGTCAGCCTAGCCTTTCTTCAACTTGGGACACCTTCCAGTCTAACTGGATGCAGCTAAAGAACAGTATTTTATGTGGAACGACTATGCGTATCTGGCAAAAGATCAAGACCCACAAAACTGTTATTTGTGCAATCATTTGTAATTGTGATGGACAAATCCATGCAGCGGATCTGCGAAGCAGTGAAAGCCTAGTGGTATGATAGGACTCCCAAGACACACCTGTCTCATGGCTACCGTAGACGCGGATTTGTTGGACGGTGAGCAATTGGTAGCTCACCTGTCTAGTGGCGACAGGCCGTGTCGACGGCGCATTCGTAAACCACGCGCGCCTCAAAGAGTTGTCAGCAAAGCTAAAGGGCCTACCAGGGTCAATGCCTGCCGGAGTTTCGGGTAGTCGAAAGAGATACTGCAGCTCCGGAACATAAAGAGCAAAAGAAGGAACATGGTTAGGTCTTAGTCAGTAAAAGTCTGAAACTCCCCTCCGCTCCGCCCAAAACTGGTGAAGTTATTTAGTGATTACCCATCCCTAAAAAAAACTAATTCATGTGTGTATAGTATAATTATCCCTTGTTTCGGTAAAGGAAAACTTCTTGAGGAAGCCAAGTTATGTTCAGCCAAGTCAGAGACCCATGGTTGGCATACAAACTCTGACACCAGGTTAAACACTAAACTACACGATAAAGGAAGAGGGGTCTATGCTTACAAAACATAGTTTATTTTGGGAACGAAGTTCCTTATCGCGCGTTGCGAAAGGGGACTAGACGGAACAAATTAAGACCAAAATTTGTAACGACACTTTTTTATTTAAGACCAAAAGTTGTAACGACACTTTTTGCTATATTTAAAAGGCGTGCGCGTGTTTTTCTGTCTGTCTCACTCTCAAAGAAAACACGCCAGTTATTTTCGTTTCGTCTTTCTATTTCACATTGAACAGTGTGGTGCCGCGACGATTATTTTTGTTGAGTGTATACAGGTTTTAGGACATAATAAATAATAACTTCGTTCCATTCGGGTGTCCCTTGACACCTCTCAAGTTTTGTTTGAGTGTTTCGTGAGCCTGTGTAGTGTTTGAAGTTAAACCAATTTACGTAACTACACCTACATTATTCAACTTAAGAAATACAATATAACCTTTAAAACATAAAATACCATTCCACCTGTACCTTATAACGCAATAGTACTCCGATCGTATCAGCCCACCACATTATTGTCTTAATTGATACGTTTTGTTCGACTCTAAAGCTAGATTAAAATAGTTTAAATCGCTAATTCCTTGATTTAAACCGCTGTGTTGCGCCTGCGATCCTCAGTAATGAGATCAGAAGATTGGCTTGATTTATAGTTATGTTTGCAATGGTTGTGTTTGTTCTGTTATATTTTTAATTGACGTTTAATTATAATTATTACTAGCTTTTGCCCGCGGCTTCGCTCGCGTTAAATTCGGTAGCGCCTTATTGATTTGTAATAGCAATGCTAAGTTTTCCCGTTTTTTCCCTCTTTCTCCCTCATATCCCACTCTTTTTTAAAAAATAATAGTCTATGTCCGTCTCCTGGTTCCCAACTATCTCTGTACCAAAATTCATCAAAATCGGTTTAGCCATTAAAGCGTGAAGAGGTAACAAACAAACAAACAAACAAACTCACTTTCGCTTTTATAATATTAGTAAGGAAGTAAGGATTGCTGTTGATTTTATCGGCTTATTTTGTTGGTAGGGCAAAAAAATGTTTAGGTAAGGAGTGATAAGAACGAAGAGGGAGTTAATGATAATGTGAATGGTTTCTACGTAACTTTTGACAGTGGAGAATGGTAAAAGTGAACATGTTACTCAATGTAAGCTGATGAACATGACTTTCTTGGTGCTACTTATTGAGTTTCAAAGCAATATTCTTGCTTGAAAAACATCAGTGTTCTACCAATTATAGCCCTTCACTTCATTATTAAAAATCCTGATGTTTTTTTATCTATATAATCTAATCAAATCATTTATTTCAATTAGACCATTACAGGCACTTTTGAATGTCAAGAAACAAAATGAATCTACAGTCCCGGTCACAAGGCATAATAACTTGTGAAAGTACTGTAGTTGCCCATTCCAAAGCGTTGATCTCTATGGAGAAGAATGGGCAAGAAACTCCATGGACACTCTTTTAAATTATAATATTGTTACAAAATCGTATTTACATCATTCATGTTGAGATTATACAAATTTGTTAAATATGTGAAGTTTAGATTATATTAAATTGAATTTAAAATCTAAATAAATTAAAAATGAACCGTGGTAGCTAACAAATGACCAGTCCCAACTGACAGCGCCCGTTCACGAACATGACGTATGGATCAGCCCCATTCAGCTCAACCATTTTGAAGGGAACTAAATGACCCGACACACCCGCCACCATCAGCGAGACATTTAAGTGAGCATGACATTCTGTCAACCACCAGGGCATCGTCAAGTCAATAATAGTACATGGTACTCACACATGGGCTTTCAGTTATACAAAACTAGGAAATTGAGTCTATACAATGCAAAGATAGTCTTATAATCTTCTGCAGCTTTCACTATAACTTCGGATACTAATCAATGAGTTTACCTCTATGCTTGTGGAGCAGGACCAGCATTGATCCAAGCATTTTTATCATCAATACAACCCCATGAAAGATAAGTCTACTTTAGCTAACCTGAAACCCTGGACCTGAGCAGCGGCCGAAGCCGCGGTCGCCAGCTAGTACTTCTATATGTACCTAGATCGCTAACCGTATCTGTATTTAAAAAATCTTAAAATAGCATTGGGCTTACACAGTTATCAAATATAGATACCAATTGCAGGGTATGCTAGAATGGCATTATATTCTTGTCTAGAATCTATGTTTCAGAAAAACGTTTCAATGTACAGTCAAAATCATTGAACATTAAATCAAAATTTATTGAATTGCTGGTTGCTTACATGGATTTATTTTTTAGTACAACTTTTCAAAACAACGATTAAGAAAATAACATCTATGTAGGTAACTAACTACAAACAATAAAAATATATACAAGTCTCAAAAGAGGTAAAAAAATTAGAGGGCGTCAAAAATTTCACTCCACATTGCTGTCAATAGAAAAAGTGCCCAGAAGGCTATCGATTAACTTTCACTCTACAACAACCATTCACATACCTACCATAAACATATAAAACCTTCAACATTTAAACCTTTCAATTGCGTCCACGCAGTCACATAAAACAATCACATGAAACTATTAATCCTGCTTCATGGAACACGTTGAGATGGCAAAAATGGCGGCTGCCCCCTTCGTATATCATAAATTTGAATATTCCCGAGCAGTGGGATAATATAGTGGGTTATTGTCATGGCGGCGCGACGTCGTTGCACAAATAAAACACGTGGAAAAATCGCGGATTTTGTGTCGGAACTAACAGATACAGAGTAGCGGGAGGGACAGAGAGTTTGCGGTTTTAAACTTGGTTTAAATTGTTAGAAATTAAATCCTCTGTTATTTTTAAAACGATTTACTTTTCACACACACAAACAGCCAGACCCGGAACAACTATCTGTAGGCCATACAAATATTTGTTACGCGAACCCGCGACACGCAACGCAGCCAAGAAAAGAATTTGGGATGGATTTATGTTTGGCACAAATAAAGTTAACACATGGGGTATTTATCCCGGTAGTGTAACCACACCGTGGGCGAATTACTAAGATCCACCGGCAAACAGCAAGTAGAATTATAAAAGTAAATAAAATGCTCCTGATATTAACTAGGTCTATATTTAGACGAACTGGTAGGTCATATCCATTAAAGAAAGAAAAAATCTTTAAAACGCGTTTAAGAACTATCACTGTATGCAGCAATGATGACAATGACATGTTTTAAACGTCATCACAGTATCATTCATAAATATGAATAAACTCTTAAAAATACGAAAATTTAAATAATTTAAATTTTCGTTTTTTAAGAGTTCTCGTGCACCGGTTCACTTGTAATATCTTCACAATTTTAAAAATGTAATAATATCTATTCATGGAAAAATTTACTACAATTTTACAGGTCTGAGGCCAAACAAATATTTGTTCCCTACGGCGATCGAACCCGCGACACATAGGGCAGCAGTCAACCGCTCAGCCACTGTGCCAAACGTGCTGTCGCTTTTTTGTTCTTAAATTGTATTTTCAACGAAAAAAAAAAAACTTGGGCAACAATTACGTAACTAAGTAAGTAGATGGAAACTTGCAGCTACTCTCTCATATTCGTCCATTTCACTGCTCTGTACCAGGATTGAGACATCTCGAGTGGCGCGGGCGGGGCCGCGGGGCGCAGCGAGCGTCTCGCGAGGAATGTTAATATGCAAACCGACCGGCCGCTTCTCACAAACTATCAATACCACTCATGCTGGCCATAGCACAGCAATTCCAAGGATATTTCGTTTATTGTTTGCTTATAATTGTTGGTTGCTGTTGCAGTTGAGCTCAGTCTGTGAAAAGGTATGTTCCATGCTGCTAAAATCATGTATGTGTCTGTCACACTTTTTTTTTGTGGACGGCAAATTATCAAATAACTTTCCTCGCTCTGGGAGTAGGGGCGAGTGCCAGACTTTTACTGACTAAAACCCATCGATGTTCCTTTTTTCGCCCGTTACGTTATACGACCAAATTCTTTGACTGCGTAGACTTAGAGGATTGATTTTTTCACAGCTCCAAGGGACCACAGACTTGAGTTTATGGTTTTAATTTATGGCTTAAGTACATGGTTTTGACGGACAGACGGACAGTAAAGTGATTCTTCAAGGGTTCCGTTATTTCCTTTTGAGGTTAGAAAACCTAAAACACACCATTTTTAAGTTCCATCTATTGACGCCAGGCCGTGTCGTGTTCCACGTGCGCCTCAAAGAGCTGTCAGCAAAGCAAAGGGCCACCGCCTGCTGGGGTTTTGGGGTGTTCGAAAGAGATACCGCGGCCCCGGAACATATAGGGCAAAATAAGGAACATGGATGGGTTTCAGTCAGTAAACGTCTGGCACTCGCCCCTGTTCCCAGAGCGAGGGAAGTTATTTGATAATTTGCCACCCGAAAAAAAAGGTTTCCCTACAATAAAATTTAGATTTTTGTGGTCAAGCTTTCTTCATCCGAGATTGTGAACACATTAAATTAACTCATTATGCATTAAAGTAAGTAGTAAAAAGTCATTCGCATACGCATGTTTTTGTTCTTAGTCCCGCAAATGTCAACGAAAATACTTGTTATCAATGCAACTGGTTTATCGAATCTTTATCAGTAAGCTTATTTTAATTGATATGAAAATAATATGCAACGACAAATACTCAAGCATGATGAAGTATGCACTCAATCAATCCAGAATCTTTTGATTCAGTAGCTGAAGAGCATATTATGAATTTCCGGAAGATATATTAAAAGGGCGGTAATCAAAGCACCCATTATAGCCGTTATTACAACAATAAATAAAGAAATTATCAACGAATCGACGATAAAAAAGCTAAATCCAATTAATTTTATCACAAATAGGATCTCGAATTTGTTTTATTCATAAATAAACAGAAGACTATCGTTAGTTGAAATCTGTCCTCGGCCTTTTTTGATTGAAAACTATGTTTTGGTCCTGACAACCTTATGATTGCAGCTCCTGAACTCCAAATTACGCTAAATCCAACCTTATTCCTCATCAATAAGATGTTCTTTGGTTATATTTTTGTGTTTGATATGTTGGTGTATTGGCATAGAATCCTATTGTTATTTCCATACGTCACATCAAGGGTATGCGATGAAGGGAGCGCAGTTTACTATAATTAGTTTGTGTTTTATCTCGATCGTCGGATTTGCAATACGGATTGGCTAAGAGCTGTTTTAGTGTGATAGTTATCATTTTAGTGAGATGATTTTTTTTTTATTTTAAAGTGAATTTTAATGCACCTAGTAAAATAAATACAACAAGAAAAACATAAATTCAACTGTTGCACACGCTTTAGTTTCTTCTTTCTATCTAATAAACCTACGAATAATCACAATTACTAATGTAACATTTGGCTCCACTAAGAAAACAAATAAGATCTACTTGGTACAGATACGGCTTAATATAGGTTTTTTTGAGAGATAACGAGGAGATTTTAGAATGGACACAATAAATCTACAGGTTCAATACTAATTTACTTGAATCTCTACAAAATGAACTCTTCAAATCTTCTACAGCGGTATTATCAACTCCCTATAATCCCATGTCCTCACACTTATCAAGTCCACAATCACGTCGCTTGATGTCCTGATGAATGAACGTTTTGTGATGCTAATACACAGATTATGTATTAAAACTACTGTTCAAACCCTTTTATAACAAAACAACCCAACTACCACAACCCATCATTTGAATCTCAACTTTCGATTTTTAAAGATAGAGTTGTAATTCCAATGTAGGTGTTGTGGGATATTTGCACTGATATTTTGGCTAGGTAATGAGGTATAGTCTAATTGTACATGTGTTTCCCTTATCTCGGATTAGTCAGTTTGAAAGCTTTGTCTCTGGTTGTCGAAGGAAGGTTGTAAATTGACTGTGAATGATTTATTGCTGACGTTGATCTGATCGGGGTGATTTTTGAATGGGTTGGCTTTAAGCTGATTTGTAAATATAATTGATGATTGTTAGTTAAAAAGTCTAGCTGGATAGCTAAAGCAGCAATATCCTACTAATATTATAAGTGCGAAGGTTTGTGAGTATGGTCCGTGAGTATGTTTGATCCTCTTTCACGAAAAAACTACTGAACGGATCTTAATGAAATTTGGCACAGAGGTAGATTATAGTCTGGAATAACACATAGGATAATTTTTTCTATCATCACGCGGGCGAAGCCGCGGAGCGCAGCTAGTCTTAAATATTATTTTTACGTAGTTGAGCCAATGATTTGTTAGTTATCGTATGGATCTGTAATTTAAATTGTGATGGACGGATGGATCTATGATCAGAAATCATGTTTTTATTATAATACTAGCTTTTGCCCGCGGCTTCGCTCGCGTCAAATTCGGTAGCGCCTTATTGATTTGTAAAAGCAACGCTAAGTTTTCCCGTTTCTTCCCTCTTTCTCCCTCACATCCCACTTTTTTTAAAAAAATATTAGCCTATGTCCGTCTCCTGGTTCCCAACTATCTCTGTACCAAAATTCATCAAAATCGGTGTAGCCATTAAAGCGTGAAGAGGTAACAAACAAACAAACAAACAAACTCACTTTCGCTTTTATAATATTAGTAAGGATTAACGACCGGCCCCGGATTCGCACGGGTGCAATGTAGATACTAATATTATACATATAAACCTTCCTCTTGATTCACTCTATCTTTTGCTTAAAACTGCATTAAGATCCGTTGAATAGTTTAGAAGATTTATGGGAACAGACAGAAGAAGAGACTTTATCTTATACTATGTAAAGATAAAAGCGGGTGAAACGCTGCTCGCCTCCTTGTCCCTTGTCAATTAGGGTTATGAAAAATTTATATGATTACGACCGATTCTCAGACCTATCAAATATACATGTAAAAAATCATAATATTTTTTTATTTAAAAAAAAACGTGGCTCCACACTAGGAGTTTCTCCTGAGGTGCGTTTACAAACACTTAAACTCATATACATAAACAGCAAGACCCGAAACAACTATTTGTAGGCCATACAAATATTTGTATTCGCGAAAATCGAACCCGCGACACGTAGCGCAACAGTCAATCGCTCAGCCACTGCGCCAACCGTGCCGTCAAATCAATCAAGCCGTTTCGGAGGAGTATGGCAACTAAAACTGTGACACGAGATTTTTATATGTAAGATTCAGCCATTTGTGTCCCACTGCAAAGCAAAGGCCTCCCTCCCGTTTCCCCTGGTCCCTATCTAAAGTTAAAATTAAAAAAAGACTGCATATTTAGTAGATTGCTGTCTAAGCTGCTGCCGCGCTGCCTTTTACTGCTGTTTGGGATGGGTTCCAAAGAGCTATGGGGTAAAGGTACCACACAGTGGGCTGTGTGGTACTTTTACCCCATAGCTCTTGCGGCAAAAAATGAACGCCACAGTTAATATAAAAGAAAAAGAAACTGCTGTGAGCCAACGCTGACCACAGCATATACCTATCTTCTTAGAATCTGTAATAATATGGTATCTTTTTAGAACGTTAACTATTGGGTAAAACCACCGGATATTAAAGCAGTTTAGAAAAAAATTGGCTTAGAAATATCTCTAGCATTTGATTATGCCTTGTAGTTTAAATTAAACGCTTTTATAAGTACCCATTGCTTTTGCCTAAGTTAAAGTCAACACAGAAAATAACTACACGTAATTATCAAGTTTCATGAAGTTTTTCTAAACATCTTCAACTGCAATAGAACCAAATTAAGGAGAACATCTTCGGAATAAAACCGTTGGGGTAATGAGAGATCCCGGTTGCCCGCCAGCGCCATACATCACGCTATCTGATCTGGCCACCGATTGATTTTCGGAAATCGCCTCCGAATAACCCTGACGATAAAGTGATTTACGGGGCGGACATACGGACCGTTTGCCGAACTTGAAGACTTTTTTTTGCGAACGGATCATTTAATTTCCCCTGCTCTGGCCGGAACGATGAGGACTTTAACTGGCTAAAATCCGCCCATGTTCTTTTACCCTGGCCGCGGTATCTCTTTCGAACAACCCTCAACCCCGGCAGGCAGTAGCCCTGGCAGGCCCCTCTGTTTTACTGACCTCTTGGAAAACGAACGCGCCGTCGACACGACCTATCGTCAATAGACGACGGACGGTGACCTACATATTGCTCACCGTCCACAGACCCACATCTACGGTGGAACTTGAAGCCTTTTCGCTTTTGTTATGTCGCTAGTTACAAGTACTTGGAATCCCGAAATTCTGACATCTAGTCTTGCTAAGGTATCGCATCACCCATCAACTCGGGTATCGAGGTCTGGTTAGTTCCGTCATGTTAAATCCTAGTATCTAGCTGCATTTGGGTAGAAAGGAAGCCGTTCTCAACATAGTTAAGAAAGATCTTGACAGATGTTGATTCTGATCTGAACATAATTAAGAGCAAAAAAGACAAAAATATCTGAGAAACAGCGGCGACGAATCTCAAACCAACACAGCCGCCGCGGGAGACTCCCGGTCACCCTAGATATGGGTCTGTGTACGGTGAGTTTTGGGTAGCTTATGATTTCCCATCCGTAAACGAAATACTACGGCGATGGACTAAGAAGAGATTCTTAGTCCATCGCCGTAGTTTTTTCGGGACAACTTATAGAACACACTCTCTCCTTAGTATAAGTTGTCCCGACAAAATAAACGCACTTGAGTATGTAGTTAAAATATAATACCAGCTTATAACTGTCCCACTACTGGGCAAAGGCCTTTTCTCATACAGAGTAGGCACGGGCATTGATCGCCCACGCTCATACAAGACGGGTTGGCGATATCAGACTTACTTTAATTATAGGTCGAAGTTTCTTTACGATGTTTTTCTTTCAGCGATATCTGTGATATCCTTACTAATATTATAAAAGCGAAAGTGAGTTTGTTTGTTTGTTACCTCTTCACGCCTTAATGGCTAAACCGATCTTGATAAATTTTGGTACAGACATAGTTGGGACCCAGGAAACGGACAGAGGCTAATTATATATTTTTTTAAAGTGGGATATGAGGGAGAAAGACAAATCAATCAATAAGTCGCAAGGGCAAATCTACAAGTAGCAGGTACCTGCAAATCAGGAAAAAAGAACTGTGTTACCCCAAATTTAACGCGAGCGAAGCCGTGGGCAAAAGCTAGTATATAATAAACTTAAAAAGTACATAATAATTATATAATCAAGTCACATTGGTATTTGCCCGGATGTACCCACAAACTCTTGCCTTCTTGCCCTCATATGGTTAAAAATGTTTATTAATACGGGCCTAACAATCATACGATGAAATAAATGCGATGATTATTTAGAACAGGTTTCGTAGAGCACAATATTTTTCTAAATTAGGTACTCTGCATTTTGATGATGTTAAGCTTACCTTTACTCCATGTTGCATTTTTTTAGCTAATAGCTCTTAAACTTATACATAAAAACACCCCCGACCCAAAAAAGTACGCAATTATTATGACAAAAGGTTAAAAATGCTAAACCCTATAAAAACAAAAAAAAATAACTTTTGACACTACGTAAGTACCAACTAAAGCATGTCAGACTATCTACTCGGGACTTTGTGCCAGCTTTATGTCGGAGGCGTAACCGTTAATTTTAAACAGCAAATGGTTATCTTGGCCTGCTGTTGACCGTACGTATGAAATTTTTGATTAAATTTTGTCGTGTCGGGGGACCGCTCTAATTTATTAGCCTAACGTTAGAAGCACACATTAAGAAGTCCTCAATCCCATTGTCATTGTTCATACAAGTTTTTTGAGTCGTTCGTAAGATTGGGGGTCAAAATTATTGTTTATCATTTATTTAGAGTACTTATAAAGTTTTTTTTGATTTCGTTACTTACGTTAACATTTTCGTTATAATTTAAATATTATTTTGTTTACTTATTTTCTTCTTTCTTTACAAGTAAATCTTGTGAGTCGTACTATTCGTCTGTTTTAATTTTTTGTCCAGTGTTATTGTATCATTTAGTGTAGTTGTGTACATATTTAGTTTTAAAAAACGAATTTTGTGATTAGGTAGGAATCATTTGATTTAGGTAAGTATTTTTGAAGGTAAAAAGCGGTCCCCCGACACGACAAAATTTAATCAAAAATTTCATACGTACGGTCAACAGCAGGCCAAGATAACCATTTGCTGTTTAAAATTAACGGTTACGCCTCCGACATAAAGCTGGCACAAAGTCCCGAGTAGATAGTCTGACATGCTTTAGTTGGTACTTACGTAGTGTCAAAAGTTATTTTTTTTTGTTTTTATAGGGTTTAGCATTTTTAACCTTTTGTCATAATAATTGCGTACTTTTTTGGGTCGGGGGTGTTTTTAAATTTTTTAATTTAATTTTTTATTTCATGCTTTTTGAAGGAGCTCTTTAGTTTTTCATTCTTTCATTTAATTTCTTTTATTTTTCTTGCCATTTAAGGGTAATTTTGTGTTTTATTTTTAAATTTTGGTCTTTCTAGATTTTCAGCAAAGATATAAATCGGTTTATCCGTTTCATTCGCCACATCCCATTTCCAGCTTCAGGTCCTCGTCAATTAGAAACATAAAGAGAACTAGTTAAGACAAATCCAACGAGCCCAAACTCGATGGGTTTACAAAAAGGCAGTCCAGGGTTACGTTTCCTACCTTCGAGCCCTATCACCAGACCAGCTCAGAGGTTCCAGATTTCCAGCACCAGGTCCTCGTCAATTAGAAACATAAAGAGAACTAGTTAAGACAAATCTAACGAGCCCAAACTCGATGGGTTTACAAAAAGGCAGTCCAGGGTTACGTTTCCTACCTTCGAGCCCTATCACCAGACCAGCTCAGAGGTTCCAGATTTCCAGCACCAGGTCCTCGTCAATTAGAAACATAAAGAGAACTAGTTAAGACAAATTCAACGAGCCCAAACTCGATGGGTTTACTAAAAGGCAGTCCAGGGTTACGTTTCCTACCTTCGAGCCCTATCACCAGACCAGCTCAGAGGTTCCAGATTTCCAGCACCAGGTCCTCGTCAATTAGAAACATAAAGAGAACTAGTTAAGACAAATTCAACGATCGATGGGTTTACAAAAAGGCAGTCCAGGGTTACGTTTCCTACCTTCGAGCCCTATCACCAGACCAGCTCAGAGGTTCCAGATTTCCAGCACCAGGTCCTCGTCAATTAGAAACATAAAGAGAACTAGTTAAGACAAATTCAACGAGCCCAAACTCGATGGGTTTACTAAAAGGCAGTCCAGGGTTACGTCTCCTATCTTCGAGCCCTAACAGCAGACCAGCTCAGTGGTTCCAGAAGATATTATTGTTTCAAATTTCAGATCCTACATATGCTCGCGAGTAAACTGAGCGTGGAATATTCCTATCACACCTAACAAACGACCTGATGACCTTGAAGACCTGAACCGATTTCCACCAAACATAGCTAAGAACACTCTCGACTGATATTCCTTTCAAACAAAAAAAACCGCATTAAAATCGGATCATCCGTTTGGGAGCTACGATGCCACAGACAGACACATAAACATTTACACACACACACAGACACGTCAAACTTATAACACCCCGTCGTTTTAGCGTCGGGGGTTAAAAAAGAATACACAAGGATCTCTTAAGGTACGGTTAAACCGGTACGGACAAACTGCAGACATGGACCGGACATTGACATCAAAAGTATGAAGCCCTAGTCTGGTTATCACAACTTATTTTCTTTACCGGTTTGACTAAATCTTCACTAAGTTAACACAAAGACGACTCTTTTATTTTTTAATTTAATTTATAATTTAACCTATTCATTTTCGCATTGTTGGCCATCCCTACAACCAGTGCGTCCAGTAATTTTATCGATATCGAATCAGCGCCGCCGATTGCCTCGGTAATGGCTTGATTATCGTATTAGGGCGAGCTGATTATTTTCCACTTTTCCCTTTCTCTTTTTGCATTACACAAATTGTTTGTTTGTGAACTGATAAGAGGAGAAAGGTTTGGTCAAATAGATTATTGAGTAGTACTGTGATTTAAGAAGTAAGTATTACAATTTTGCAATATCGATTACTGTTTCTTCTGATGATTGTTTAGCCTGCGTCGTTCCATTGCGGAGTAATGACTTCTTCCTATGACTTGCATTTCGTTTGATCAAAGGGTATGGGGAGCACTGGTAGTTAGTTTTGTCTAGCGCATTCCGATATCTTTTTATGAGGTATTGAGGATTGAGAAAAAGTGTCGGTTAAGTTTCAATGCCGCTATCGATTCGAATACAACATATACCATCTGTTAACTAAGGTTAAAATCAGCACAAGAATTATACAGCATCCCACGTTTCCACACTTATGTTTAACCCTCATGATATACTGGACAAGTATTGGCCAAATTTAGACTCTGTTCAGTTTTCGCCTATAACTATACGTTGCTTTCGTATACCACCATCGACCGTTTGCCATCAAGTGAGACATCAATTATTTAACTAATGAGGAAGCCTAACTTAAAGCTCTACCCGCGTTATCACCAAGTACTAAAACACTCCACCTTGAATTACAAAAGTATATTTTCTAGCAGTAACAACAGACAAGCTGCTGTTTAACTGTAAAGTGAGAAAAAGGCAGTGAGAATGAAACAGGTTATTAGTTGAAAATTACCGCGCTCCCGGCCTGTAATGTCGCCTGCAATAAAGCCTGCCGCCCGACGGAGAGCGCTTGTGGATCTAGAGAAGATACTGGAAGAGAAAAAAAATAAATTTTTATTTAACTAGCTTTTTCCATGGAGTTTCTTGCCCATTCTTCTCCATAGAGATCAACGCTTTGGGAGGGGCAACTACAGTACTTCACTAGTTATTATGCCCTGTGACCGAGACTGTAGCTTCATTTTGTTTCTTGACATTCAAAAGCTTTAATTGATTGATTTTATTCAATTCGTTAGTAGAAGTATAGTCAGTGGGAAATTGCACACACGTTTGATAATTTCGGTATGTATTAAGATCTATTTAACAATTAACCTATTTGTACCTTGTAAATGGAATAATATATAGACAAATTGTATTGTGTGACATTTAAAATTCAGCTAAGTTAGTAGTAGTATTTATATAATTTAACATCAAAAATACGTTGAAGTTGAAGTTTTAATTGATTTAAAGGTTCCTCACAGCATGTTAAATTATCCAATTCATTGTTTGTTATATTTTTTGCCGAGTGTATCAAACTGACGAATCGAGGAAATTGACGAATTATAAAAACTGACTCGTAGACGCAAATGTCGAATTAACGAAATTGCGAAACGAAATCCAATCAGAAAAACTGTCCAGTTACAAAAACTGACAAGTGAGGGAAACTAACCTGCGTTACGCGGACTCTGAAGTGATAATTCTCACTTTAAAAATTCATTAGTTTTGTTAATGGAGTTAATGACTGACTACGCTACTGTACCTTCCACTCCTAAAATACTCTTTGTCCCTCGTTGAAAACAGGGTGGTTGTGGGGCCTAAGCCCAACCCCCAGGGGGGCCAGAAAGGGGGGGAGGGTTGCAGCGGGCAGTGGAGGGGGGTGCGGCCTTAATTACCGCCGCTTTTATAGTTTTAATGAGTTCATTTTGGACCGGGGCTAACAAGCGGCGTAATACCTATTTAAACCAATTTTGAAATTAATATCGTGAAGTGATGGCAGGTGGTAATGTCGATGTTTTGGCGTTTAGGTATTTACAGTTTTACGATAATTTACTTTTTATTTATTTTATATCTTCCGATGATTTATGGTTTCATTTATTTATGGTCTTAATGTATATTTCTATCCCTGCCATGTCCTGCTGAGCCAACACTTCGACAAACTTGTCCGAAAATACTCAAAACGCTGTCGATGTGGTGGAATTCTAGTCAAAGCATAACTTACACGAATAAATTAGACATCGACACGAGAAAGAAAAATAATTACTAGTAACCCATACTGCTGTTTTATTATGAATCGAATTTGATGTGGTTTCTGTGGTTTCTTGACAATCTCATCAGGTATAAAACTCCTAAAGACAACAAATGCCATATCGATAAAAGAAAAGAAAAATGTGTAACATCCCTAAAAACTTTTATCAGGAGCGCGCAACTCGCGGTCGACTCGACTATTTTGTCGATATTAATTAAAAAGGGGTCTGTACAAGTTAATATTAAAGAAAATTAAGCAAGCCCCTTCTAAAGTTGGTAATGAATTTTCACAATAAACATTTTCATGTTCGTTCGTAAACCGCTTGACGGCGTTTTGTTTCGTGAGCGCCTCCATTTTGTTTCTAAATTAAATTTTGTTACAGTTTGAGCGCTTATTTATTAAACAATTATGTGCTGGAACATAAAGGTATCTTAAATAAAAGAGAAATAACAAATCTCTGTAGTCTGATTTGTTGATACTTTCAATTGTAATGACATTAATTTCTTACTGTAATGCTTTTAACGTTGATTATTTTACAAATTGATCAACGTTTAGGTCATTGGGTCTATCAATGATGAGATGCCAAAATTTTTCGATAGCCCATGTTTGGCGGTGATATTCACGAAATATATCCAACCTCTTCGATTGATTAATCCTTACTAATATTATAGAAGCGAAAGTGAGTTTGTTTGTTTGTTACGTCTTCACGCCTAAATGGCTGAACCGATTTTGATGAATTTTGGTACAGAGATAGTTAGGACCCTGGAGACGGACATGGGCTATTTAAAAAAAAACAATGAGAAATGAGGAAGAAAAGGGAAAACTTAGCTGTGCTATTACAATAAATAAGGCGCAAGGGCAAAACTAGGCGGAGGCCCTGGCAGGCCCCTCGGCTTTGCTGACATCTCTTTGAGGCACAATTAGACCATTACAAGCACTTTTGAATGTCATGAAAACAAAAAAAGATGCTGCCACAGTCCCAGTCACAAGACGTAATAACTTGTGAAAGTACTGTAGTTGCCCATTCCAAAGCGTAGATTTCTATGGAAAAGAATGGGCAAGAAACTCCATGGACACTCTTTTAAATCATAATATTTTTACAAAATCTTGGATACATCTTTCATGTTGAGATTATATATATATGTGAGAACGATGTAGAAAAACGAGCACATCAAGAGCGTCCAGAGTAAAAACAAACCTCGCCTTCTATTATATGGGACTAAAAATAACTGACGAAATGTGTTTGTACTAATAGGTATATATACCCTTCGGGAATTACAAGCATGATATTATGTTTATGTATTTGTTATTTCACGACGTGAAAGCCTTTTTTATTTTATTTTGTTCGTATATATGTATATATATTTGTATATTTTTGTAATGCTTTGCATGTTTAATGTTTATTTTATTTTGTGTGCTACATAGTCGTAATTTGTAACCATTATATATTTTTTCTTTCTTTCTTTTCTTCTTTAAATTTACGTTAGTTAGCCATGTCTGTTTTGTAGAAAAGCAAGACAAACCTTATCCAAAACCTCCTAAGTCCTTAATTAAAAGGCGTTAAACAAAACACACAAACATATAGTTGTCCCACCCCATCCCAGCGGTGGCATATCGGGTGGGGTGGCCACGTAATAGCCTCGCAATTATCGCCCTATTAAGTAGTTTGGAACCGCTATTCACGATGGCCCCCGCTGGGTCTCGAGTGTTACACAATGGCCCAACTTCGTATATGCTGATGTGTGTTTTAATAAGTGAAGTGATATTTTGGACAATTAGCATGGCGTGAAATATTAATATTAACGAGTTTGCGTGACTTAATTAGTGAAATAGTGAGTATATCTCGGTTTGTTGTGTGAAGTGTAATTTGTGCTTATTAGAATTTAATTAGGTGGTCTTTTAATTCAATGAGGTTTTTATGATTCACTACCACACACACAATAGAAAAAAAAAACGAAGTTTTATAAAGTCTACAAATAAGTCATCGAAATGCTGATTTCATTTGGAATCCAGGTAGGTAGTTGAAATATTCGTTGAAACTGTACAAGGTGGTGATGTCAATAAATGAAAACACTGGTACTTTTCATTTATTTATTTATAACATTAGGAAAAACAAACAGTGGTTTATAAAGTGCCAAACAGAACAACACAAACTTAACATTAAACTTAACAAATAAACTACTCACAACAATTTCCATAGATTACTAAATTATAAAATAAAAACAAACTTTAAGCACATACTAACTGGAAAAGGGCTAAATGATACATACACACATTCGGTCATAAGGATATTTTAAAACTTATATAGAATATAACATCGAATGGAAAATAAAAGGTTTTTACAACAAACAAAATTGTTGACGAAATCATCATTCTCCTGCCCTTATCCCAAGTTATTTGGGGTTGGCTCAGCATGTCTTCATCTTCCATACTCCTATATTTACCTTAATTCTTGCCATGTCATCCTTCACACTGTCTTGATCATTTGCCTTCCTCCTTTACTATACCCATCCAAATTCATACTCAGAAACTTCAAAAGAAATAGAATAGCATATTTTATTAACATTGGTGCACTAATCTTATGTATAACTAGCTGCACCCCGCGGCTTGCTTATAATCTACCTCTGTGCCAAATGTCATGAAGATCCGTTCAGTGGTTTTTTCGTGAAAGAGGATCAAACATACATCCGTACTCACACACTTTCGCATTTATTAGTAGGATTTGCACTTATTCGCATTATATTTATTTTTTTGTAACTTAGGCAAAGGTTTTTGAAGTTGCCAGTTGGTAACACCATGCCCGGGGGCTTCCCCCTAAAAATAAATAGATTACCATGATATAAGTAGTAGATACTTGGTTTTATAGTCTTTATTGCTTATGACAGTAGCAAATCTTGTAAAGGACTTACAAACTTAAGTCCGTATGACCTAGTCTGTAATCAATCATTCACGTTTCCGACGGAAAGTTTGAAAATGTGATATTGAAGAAATACAAAATGGTGGTTTTACTACATTATCCCATCTTAAAATCCATAATCAAGCTTTATTCTAGAAGGAATAAGACACATATTCAATAAGCACCTTTTTACCAATGTAGGTATTGTACTTTTTGATTCAAAGCAACGGAGAATCCTTACTAATATTAGGTCCTTACATATGAAATTGGCGTTTTTCGTACTGGCCACTTTAATCACGAATTTCTCCTCTTTGGTAAGGAATTCCAAATTCAAATTTGTACAGCTATTTACTCATGTATTTGTGCTTCGATGACCGTCATTCATTTGTTTTTTTTCTTCTGTTTTTTTCTGTTTGCGTCACTCATTTTACAAAATGGAAAATTTAAAATATCGCATTATTTACGAGTACGAGTTCCGCCGTGGCACTAGTGCTGCGGAAACGAATCGAAGGGTGAATGATGTGTATGGCGGTCATGTTGCAAAAGAAAACACAGTTCGTTTTTGGTTCCAACGTTTTCGTTCTGGAAATTTCGACCTGCAGAACAAGCCCCGTGGACGGCCTGAGACCCAAGTTGATAATGGAGAATTGAAGGCTATTGTGGAAGCGGACCCATCGCAAACCACGTCCGAGTTAGCTGCAGGCTTCGATGTTAGTGATAAAACTGTTTTAATTCACTTGAAGCAAATTGGGAAGATTAAAAAGCTTGAAAGGTGGGTACCTCACGAATTGACTGAAGCAAACCGGCAAACGCGCGTCGACTGCTGCGTTACATTACTGAACCGGCACAACAATGAAGGTATTTTAAACCGAATCATTACCTGTGATGAAAAATGGATTCTTTACGATAATCGGAAGCGCTCAGCGCAATGGTTGGATCCTGGCCAGCCAGCCAAATCCTGCCCCAAGCGAAAATTAACCCCAAAAAAGTTACTTGTAAGCGTTTGGTGGACTAGTGCCGGTATTGTTCATTACAGTTTTCTCAAATCTGGCCAGACTATTACAGCTGATGTCTATTGTCAGCAATTACAAACCATGATGGAAAAGCTAGCGGCTAAACAACCAAGGCTGGTCAATCGCTCCACGCCACTGCTGCTTCACGACAACGCCAGACCACACACTGCGCAACAGACGGCTACCAAATTAGAAGAGCTTGAATTGGAATGTCTTAGACATCCTCCGTACTCCCCGGACCTTGCTCCAACAGATTACCATTTTTTTCGCAATTTGGATAACTTTTTGCAAGGGAAAAAATTCAACTCCGATGGGGCAGTCCAAATCGCCTTCAAAGATTTTATTGATTCCCGTCCGACTGGTTTTTTTAGTAAAGGGATCAATGAACTACCTATAAGATGGCAAAAGTGCATTGAAAACAATGGTTCATACTTTGATTAATTAAATATATTATATTAAAAAATATTCGACTTTTTGTTCCTTCCATACAAAACGCCAATTTCATATGTAAGGACCTAAATTAAAACAAAAGTTATTAAAGCAAAAGTGAATTTGTTTGTTTATTACGTCTTCACGCCTAAACGCTAAACCGATTTTCATGAGTTTTTGGTACAGAGATAGTTGGGACCCTGGAGACGAACATAGGCTAAAAAATGAGAAAAGAGGGAGAAAGAGGGAAGAAAAGGGAAAACTTAGCTTTGCTATTACAATAAATAAGAGCAAATACTACAAGTAGCAGGTACCTGCAAATCAGGAAAGAGGAACTCTGTTACCCTAAATTTAACGCGAGCGAAGCCGCGGGCAAAAGCTGGTCAGACAATAAAATTGACATTCATATTGGCGATGGTGTTACAAAATGGAGTTTTCTAGAATCGAAGTATATTCTAACTAGATTTTAGAAAATACTTTTGCACCAGACAAGCATTATCTAAAATAGATTTTGAATACAGAGGCCAGTTTCTTAAAACTATTCCAGCTATTTACCATACTCTTGTAAGAGTAAAAGGGAAGAAGATATGCAAATTGACTGCAAAAAGGTTGCGTTCCTACGCGACACTTGCACTGCATGCAAAACCGACTTTAAACTTCGTACTCTAAGGTTGCTTTTCAGATGCCATTTCATGAGTTATGTTACTTTTTTTAAGATGGAAAGCTTCGCCCATTGTTACAACTTCATTTGCTCATACATTCGCTTTAGTCTTTTTCGAATATTGATTCAAAGTGGCTCGTAAGTCGGAATGCAGGGAATTTTTACGATTTGCCACCAGAATATGAGCAAAAAGCATTATGCTGTCAATTGTTTTGTTTAGAAGTATTATTTGTGGGCTACAGTGAAATATATGGCTTTGGGTCTGTGAAGTGAAGTTAGCCGATTTGTTGAAAGTCTCTCTCTGTTGTTTTACCATGCAATATGAGCTCTATCTCTCTTTCATAAAGGTGCAATTTAAAAATTTATTGATATTATTTGAACACAAAAGCAACGGAACAAATTAAAGTAGTTGAATATCTTGATACAAAAGTGTTGCAAAACTAAAAATAATTTCGATAAGTCTAGTCTCCAACAGAAAGAAGTGTACAACTTAGGGAAGGCTTGGAATTTTTAAATATTTATAACTGCACTGTTAAAAAAGATAATTTGAACGTGTATCTTCACAATTTTACTCTGACGGTTATATTATAGACCAAGGGTGGCAAACCTTTATGGAACAACTTGCCATTTTTCCTAAAGAAATTTTAATTGAGGCCACAGAGGTCCGCTAAATAATTTTGACTAAGTGATTGTATTGGAAAAATAATTGCTTTCAACTCGATCTTTTTACTTACTAGTACCCGGCACAGTTGGAGTAGCTCGTGGCTTAATAATAGCAGCCGCTTGGGTCGATCTTTAGGTTAAGCCGCGCTTGCCTAGGTTGGTCTGTGGATGGGTGATCACCCGTTACATACCGAGTTTCCTCTGTGCCTCGGAAAGCACGTTACGCCGTTGGTCCCGGCTGTCATTTGTAGATCTTTGACAGTCGTTACAGGTAGTCAGTGTTCCGTCTGACAACCAGTCTTACCAAGGGCTATCGTATTACCCAGTACTAACTGGGTTGTGGAGGTCAGATAGGCAGTCGCTCCATGTAAAATATATATAAATTCAGCTGCATCTGGTTAGACTGGAAGCCGACCCCAACATAGTTGGGAAAAGGCTAGGCAGATGATGACACGGCACGGTTGGCGCAGTTGCTGATCGATTGACTACTGCGCTGCGTGTCGCGGGTTCGATTCTCGCACGGAAAAAATATTTGTATTGCCTACAGGTAGTTGTTCCGGGTCTGGCTCTTTGTATACGTGAATTAAAATGTTTGTAAGCGCACCCACGATACAGGAGAAATTCTTAGTGACCCCTCAGTAGGAATTTCTACGTTTTTTTTTTCTAAAAAAAAACATGCTTAGAACCGACTCAATTCACTTAGATTGCCATTAACATAAGAATATGGTATGCATGATGTATCAGTTCCCGCATTGCGTTTGTATGATTCAGTATACCTAACCACGTACACGTAAAAATTTAACTTATTAACCAAACCTTCTAACAAACCACAGCATCCGCAAATTGCGTGGGTCACCATAATAAAGTCCTCGAGGCAGTGATCCTGCGGGGGTCCAATTGTGCCCCATCACAGCGCGGCGGGGACCCCGCGTTAATGGAGCACCGCCATTATGTTATTAGCTATAAACGCGTTACGACTATGTGCTCGACTGGATTGTTTTTATATTGATATTTTGTGCGAGTTAATTTTTGTGGTAAATTGTGTAGGTTATAAGAGTACTGCTCCCTGTAGAGGAGCTTTTTGCCTAAATAATATCAGCCGCTCGGGTCGATATTTGACAGCACGGTTGTCGCAGTGGCGGAGTGATCGACTGCTGCGCTGCGTGTCGCGGGTTCGATCCCCCCGAACAAATATTTGTATGGTCTACAGATAGTTGTTCCGGGTCTGGCTGTTTGTGCTTGCGAAGGGCAGGGCGTTTTTGTGGGACTGTCTCTTGTAATGTGACGATCAAAAAGTGCTGGTTATCAGCCTAATTTGAATAAATGACTTTTCATTTTGTGTAGTTATGTGAGTTTAAATGTTTGTAAACGTACCCACGATACAGGAGAAAATCCGTTGGTGTAGTGTAGTGTCCCCACACTAGGACTTTCCCCGTTTAAAAATAAAAAATAAACTTTATGTTAAGCCGGGCTTCCCTAGGTTGGTCTGTTGATGGGTGTCCACCCGCTACATACCAAGTTTCCTCCGTGCCTCGGAAAGCACTTTAAGCTGTTGGTCCAGTTGTACATCTTTGACAGTTGTTACTGCAGCATTACCTGTCCTCTCAAACGTAACTTATGTATGTATATATATTTAAGCATTATGTTTTTACACAAGTACTAGCTTTCGCCCGCGACTTCGTCCGCGTGGCATATTTGTTTTGGGCTAACGCTAAGTTAAGTCACCTGCGTAACGATCGAAATTTTTTTTTTCTCCCCTTTTCTTTCCTCTTTCTCCCCCTTTTCTCACTTTTTAGCCTATGTCCGTCTCCAGGGTCCCAACTATCTCTGTACCAAAATTCATCAAAATCGGTTCCGCCATTTAGGCGTAACAAACTAACGAACAAACTTACTTTCGCTTTTATAATATTAAGTAAGGATTTAGTCTCATGCAAAACATGTTTGTTTTGTTTACCAAATGTTGATTAATACAGGTATTTTCATACGTGGTGAACAAATCTTCCATTTCCTTTACACTGGCAATTACGGAATATCTTTATACCTTCCTTCACTATTTTGAGATCCCCTTTTTTTTGCGGGTGTAATATCATCAAATATGTTCCCTCGCTCTGGATGGAGCGGTTTCATGTTTCTTTTTTTGCCCTTTATGTTCCGGAGCCGCGGTATCTCTTTCGAACAACCCGCAACGCCAGCAGGCGGTGACCCTTGCAGACCCTCTGCATTGCTGACATCTCTTTGGGGCGTGCGTTAAACACTAACGTGCCGTCGACACGCCATTGTGAGCTCTCCCTTTTTTTTTGGGGTAGGAAATCAGCAAATAACTTCCCCCGCTCTGGGCGGAGCGGGAGGGAATGTCAGGCTTATACGGACTAAAACCCATCCATGTTCCTTCTTTTGCCCTTTATGTTCCGAAGCCACGGTATATTTTTCAAACAACCCGCAACCCCAGCAGGCGGTGACCCTTGCAGGCCCTTCTGCATTGCTGACATCTCCTTGAGACGCGCGTTGAACACTAACGCGCCGTGGATGGTATTGTCAGCTCCCCTTGAAAACTGTTGTCGCCATGATCGTGGGACAAATGCCGTTATATCCAGTAAGTGACACTACCAATTTAGTTAGAAACCGTGAAAGTTTAAAACAAGTATTTTACCTAGATACGTAGTTACCTATTAACAGTATCGAGAGCAGTATTAAAGTAATTAGTGTAATAACTAGCAAGTACAAAATTACACAAAACCGACACTTTACTTCCAAATACTGTCGCAATCAATCAACAGATTCGATCATCGATTTCTAGATGGTAATCGTTAAGGAAAACGTCGCGAGGAAATCTATCATTGCACTTTATAGACTTAGCCTCAATACTTTGTATTAAGATATGAAATATTGAGGCTAAGTCGGTGGACCAATTATCTTCTCTAATTGAATACAAGTTAGAAATCCTTTGATTGCAGAGATTAATCAGTTTGCTCTTATTTTGCAAGGAATTTAAAAAAAAGTGACACCTAAATGAATACATACTAAAAGGATTTTGCATTGTTGCAATGTCTTTGTTATTGAGTCATATTTTTAGGACACCGTACCTCAAAAAAAAAAGCAGAACCCTTATAGAAACACTTTGTTGTCCGTCTGTCTGTCAAGACCCTTTATCTAGGGAACGCGTGGAGTTGAAATTAAAAAACCATATACTCAAGTTTGTGGTTCCTTGGAGCTTTGAAAATATCAACCATCTATGTCTAAGCAATCAAAAAATATGGCCGCTTATGTCGAATGTTTATAAGGAGACCTGGGTGCGTGAGTCCAGTCGCACCTGGTCGGTTTTTTGACTCATGTACTCCACTGTTCCATTACCTTCTGTTTCTCGTTCAACACTTCTCTATTTGTGAATAATTAACTTAGGTAGATCTATTCAATAATTACCCGCCTTCTGACTCCGACGCAGTCTTTTAAAATACTAATAATTTAATACCAAGTTGTACCAAGTAAGTTTTTTCGCTGACAAACCAGCTACCCTACCATGACGTCTTAAAGCAGAACTTATTCCACTGAGGGAAAGAGACAGAGCTATACAGGGTGTCTAGCACCATCTCTTTCTCACACAGGAATAAGAACTGCTATAAGATGTCATGGTAACCCTTCTGGTTTCGGAAAAACGGAACCCATATTGGATCACTTTGTTGTTCACGTTGTTCTTCTATCTGTGTGTCGAGACCCTTTATATCTCGAGAACGCGTGGAAGTATCGAGTTGAAGGTCTCTTGCACCTGTGAAAAAATCGACAATCTAAGTCTACGCAGTCAAAAGATATGGCTGTTTATGTCGCAAGTTTGTACGGAACCCTCGATTCGCTCTTGGCCAGTTTTTATACTATTGATCTCGTAACAGTAAAGGGACTACCTATGAGGCCAAACAACGAGAATGTACGAAGCGAAGTAAAGTCGCCCTACATTCTTCATTTTCCTTCGTTAGAATCACTCATTCTTACAAACAGTTGACGTGTGTTTGATAACAGAAAGCTGATAAATTTGCTGCTCAAATACAATGAGACTCTAAGCTTCTACTTGCCAAGCTGTCCAAAAACTATCTGTGTTAATTGTGTCCCATTAAAATTATAATTAGGCACCTATTGAGCAATTTATTGAGGATCAGCACCCATTGTGTAGTAGCAATGACATTACCGTCCTCAATTTCCTAACTGACAGACAAACTGTCAAACCGTTACCAAATAGGCAAATATCTATAATAGTTAACACTAAAATGGCAATCGATACCACTAGACGGGTCTGTACGACCGAACAATATTTTATTAACCTCTCAATGGACTCATAATAACTGTTTAATAGACACCGATTTATCTCGAGAAGAAAACCAATATAACTTGCAATATCATACCAAATTATCAAGCGATTTTCAACCTTATTACAAAGTTGTAAGGGTTGGAGCAATGATGGGCGAGTGTCGATGAAAATGGTATGTCGATATAAGAGTCATATCATCGTCATATTTGAATCGCGTGCCATGATTCGGCAGAATCGATCAAAGCAACGCCGGACCACCAGAGACTTCGCGTTCTATTAGAGTTTATAAAAGGTTATCGATAGATTTGTCGACTAGTTGAAAGGTTATTGAGTAAGTAAAAAAATATGGTAATAAATTATCGTTAAGAGATATTAGATTTCGTTAATGGTTTTGTTTGTTTTGTATTTCTGTGTCGAATCGTGATGTAATTGTTTTATCTATAGAGAACGGTTAGTTTGTAAATATTAATATTAGTTTTCTACTAATTAGAAATAAAAACTTGCTTATCGTTATTTTTATATGTTTAATAATCACCGATTTCTTAGAAAACATACAAACATATCTCGCAATTTTTTTCCTTGACCAATCTAAACTTCGATATCGACAGAACCCCATCCCTATAATACTAAAAAGCGTTCTCAAGAGGCACAATCAACACACATTGAATATTTCTTTGTATCGCCGAGTGATTTATTGATTGCGTCTCTGTCAACACTGGCCGGCATTTTACACCAAGCTGAATACTTCATTTGATCCGGATTTTTATCGATAATAAAACCCGATCATGATTCACATCACTCGTTAAGTGTATTTAGTAACAAATGATTTGATCGTGCTCGTCGAGTGCTTTCGAATCCCATTCTATACTTTCTTTCTATTTGTTGAAGATGCGCTTATTTTCAATTTATCACGTGTGATGGGCAGTCTATGGTGTCCATTAATATTCATTTACATAGTCTGTGGTCTAAGTCTCAAATCAGGCAGAATAACATCAAAATGTTGACTCATTTGAACTGCAGTAAACATTACATACCTTTTTATCGATTGTTAATACAATTCATTCAATTCATGCAGATTGTTACATGATTTTTGCGTTTTGAAATCAAAACTCATTGTCCGCTGTACCTAAGATATTTTAGCGTGTCCCATTGGTTTTAAAAAAGAAGGTTCATTCAACGACGTACCTTCTTTTGGTGCTCTGAATCCATGGGTTAATCAGAATGGAGATCCTTTTAAACACATACATAACATCACGCCTGTAAAGTTGATTAAGGCAGTACAGGTCTGTGGACGGTTAGCAATGGGTAGCTCACCGTTCGTCTGTCTATCGACGACAGGTCGTGTCGACGGCGCGTTCATGTTCCACGCGCGCGTCAAAGAGATAACAGCAAAGCAGAGAGGCCTGCCAGGGCCACTGCCTGCCGGAGTTGTGGGTTGTGCGAAAGAGATACCGCGGCCCCGCAACATAAAGGGCAAAAGTAGGAACATGGGTGGGTTTTCGTCCGTAAAACTGTGACACTCCCCCTTGCTCCGCCGACTCTCCGTCCGGCTGCCAGTGAGAAACTCCTGATGAAAAAAATACCACTACCAACCATATAATATAGCAGCTACTTTTAAAATGGTGTGAAATTCTAATAAGACTGGAACTGAAGAAAATGCTTAAAAAATGGAATTCCACGGCTTCCAACATATCTAGTGTTAGTGTTAACGAGCGCAAACAGTGTTGCAGAGAAATGCGGGAATCGACCATCCAAAGAAAAGAAGAAAAAAAACCGGCCAAGAGCGTGTCGGGCCACGCTCAGTGTAGGATTCAGTAGTTTCCCGTCCGTCACAATAAGTGTTCCCACTTATGAGTTTAAAGGTGGAGGAGGAAATTATTTTGTACAACTTTTTGTCTTTTTTGTACAAAAACTGTTGTGTCAATCAAGTTCAAAATGATTTTCCTAGAAAGTCCTTATAAAGTTCTACTTTTCAGATTTTTTTCATATTTTCTAAACTTATGGTTCAAAAGTTAGAGGGGGGGGACACATTGTTTTTTTCTTTTGGAGCGATTATTTCCGAAATTATAGACATTATCAAAAAATGATTTTAGTAAACCCCTATTCATTTTTAAATACCTTTCCAACAATATATCACACGTTAGGGTTGAAATTAATAAAAAAATCACTTCCCACTTTACATATAGGGTGGCTACCCTAATAAAACATTTTTTTCCAATTTTTATTTTACCACTTTGTCGGCGTGATTGATATACATATTGGTACCAAATTTCAGCTTTCTAGTACTAACGGTCACAGAGATTAAGCGAGGACATACGGACGGACAGACAGACATGGCGAAACTATAAGGGTTCCTAGTTGACTACGGAACCCTAAAAACACGATGTTGACACCAACCGCTGTAATTAGCTGATTCCCGAGTGTGTCCTCTACATTTCACTTGTCTCTGCTTTGGCTTGGCCGGAACCAGAGACCCCAGCACGAGTGCGCGGTATAAACAAAACGTATATACTTCGATTTTCATTTTTTTTATTTGAGGGGAAAAATAATTAGTTATATTATATATATTATTATGTTAAAAAAATGTAATGGAGGTTAAAGTATTTAAGAAAATTTTGTTTTTAAATTCGTTAATGTTTTTGGAAATAGTTACATTTATTTGATACAAAACAAATAATTCATTTACTCATTTAAAATCTGACGAACCTAGTTACTTATTTCTTTCCTTGACCGTGCTTAATTTAAAGTTACCGATAAAAAAACATCTTATTCATAATATATGAGCACTTACAACAAAAACACACGCATGCCAGATCTAATGAATTTTCTTCACATACCATGTATTTAGCGACACAAGAAAATTAACAACTCACACAATGGGTGGTCCCATATTAAAGGAAAGAATTGCATTCCTATTTAACCGTGCAATTAATTCTAGACTAGTGAAACCATACTATGTGGATAATTTGAGACTGACTTTAAAAAAAGAATATGGCTGTCAGGCTTTGTGATCTTCGAACCGGCTGTATATTAATATGGAGGTGTAAACTGCCACCCTATACAATGAGGTTAGTAAGTATATCACCTTTTTAGGGCACAATTTGGAAATAGATGCTTTAGTTGCGCGATTTCACCCGCATCTTTAGTTGCTGCCACGCTCCCATGCGTGATGTTAAAGACGTTTCCATTCCTGTGAGTTTCAGTTAAAGTTTACAATTAAACGTTTAATTAGATACATATAATTATCTAACAAAAGCAGCTGTAAGTTTACCTCTACGTTTTTTTTCCTCTGCCCCTTCCAGTAAGATACAAACCTACTTACATGCATATCTTACTAATAAATTTTAAAGTAGTAGCAACATTGAACACATTATCTATGCTCGCGTCAAAATTTAAATATTCGTTTCTTAATACCATAAATTATAGAAAAAATGGTGTCTCATGAGTAATTACGTCGCGGCGTTTCTTTAAAGATAATATTAATTGCAGAGTCAGTATAAACTTGGTTCTTAATTCGTTATTACAAGTCCAAATGTTGGAGAATATTGTGGTTTTGTAGGAAAAGCGAATTAGTTGAATATCAATTACGTATTATATCTTAGAAGTAGATAGTAATGAATGCTAAGTGGTGGCGAATTAGGTCGTAAATTCACATTAATTTTATGTTCTCAGTCATTTACATGGCAAAGTGTTTCTCCTAAAATGTAAATTGAAGAAGTGCTTGGGTCTTTTGCATCTGTTTAGATAGCTATCTTCATTTGATAGCAAAACTACATTAAAAAATTTATTTGTATGCTTTTTCAGACACGCCATTAAAGTTCTTCTTTGTGGATCTACTAAAACTATTGGACAAGAAAGCACAGACGGTTACTTACAAAGTTATATGCACGGCCATATCTTTTGACTGCATAAATTTAGAGGGTTGATTTCACGACTCCAAGAGAACACAGATTTGAGTGCACGATTTTAATTTCAATTTCATACCTCCACGCGTTCTCCAGATAAAGGAAAAAAAAAGAGGTCTTAACAGACAACAAAATGATCTCATAAAGGTTTCGTTTTTAAGGTTTTACCCTAAAAACAATGATAATCATCATCAATGAAAAAAACCTAATAAAAGTGATGAGAATAAGAGTGTGTTGAAGTAATATTAAAAGAGTGTGTAGAAGTATAACTTAGTCTACCTTACTTTTTTTTTTTATGTGTTCCTTTTTTTCTGTGTGATGTTTTTTTTGTATTAATTCTTGTATTGTGTCTTTTGATGCATCAAATAAATGATTTATCTATCTAATATTAAAAGAGGGAGTAGATTGGCAGTCTAAAGTATTGGCAGAAACCATGCAAGCTACACAATAGTTTGTACTGATAACGCAGTTAAAATACAGTACAGCTAGCAGTTAGGTATACGATTTTTAAAACATAAACTCAAACTCAAAGCATTTATTTCAATTAGACCATTACAGGCGCTTTTGAATGTAATAAAACCAAAAAAAGACTACAGTCCCAGTGACTAGACATAATAACTCGCGAAAGTACTGTAGTTGTCTATTCCAAAGCGTCGATCTGTATAGAGAAAAATGGGCAGGAAACTCCATGGACACTCTTTCTAAAACCAGTACTGATGTTCAGGACTTATCCACATCATCCACTCCCTCTTCACCACCCTAGCACCACATAACGGTAGCTCTCACGTTCATAATTACCACAGTGCACAGAGTACACCTTAACGTAATTGTGTCGCTCTTTTTATCAGAATTCATTACACGTGTTACCAGTTGTATGTGGCCAGTAATGGCTGCTATGTATGTCTGAGTTATTGTAAACAATCTAGAAAAACTTATAATACCTACTCATCGTCACAGGTTCAATGTTCACAATGCTTCAAGGTTGTTTAGCTATCCTTTTTCACTGATGGGAAATCATCAAATAATTTCCCCCGCTCTTGGCGGAGCGGGGGGGAGTGTCAGACTTGTGCTGACTTAAACCCACCCATGTTCCTTCTATTGTCCTTTATGTTCCGGGGCCGCGGTATCTCTTTCGAACAACCCGCAGCCCCGGCAGGTGGTGGCCCTGGCAGGCCTCTCAAAAGGCGACCCGCACGTAAAGTTTTTAACTAGAATGCCTCGATGTTGTACTGTTAGCCAACGCGATTGGTGGCTTCGACCCCTATCAAATATAACTTAAACATAACTGGCAAAATGTGAGTATAATATTAGGCAGCGCGGCTCAAAGCTCACAATACTTGACGGCTCGGTTGGCGCAGTGACTTAGCGATCGACTGCTGCCCTGCGTGTCACAGGTTCGATTCCCGCACGGAACAAATATTTGTATGGCCTGCAGATAGTTGTTCCGGGTCTGGCTGTTTGTGTATGTGAGTTTAAATGTTTGTAAACGCACCCACGATACAGGAGACATTCCTAGTGTGGGGCAACGTGTTTTTGTAAAAAAAAAAAAACTAAAACGATATAACACCATGCCACCTGGCAAACCTCATAAAGGTAGACACTGTGCGCGATGCTGGGACTTCATGGACATAAATAGCCAAAGAGTTGTAAAAACTGGCAATTCTCGGAAGAAGCCTTCACCTGAGAGGGGTTCCTACTCATAACATCTTTACTAATATGATAAAAGCGAAAGTGAGTTTGTTTGTTACGTCTGCACGCCTAAATGGCTAAACCGATTTTGATGAATTTTAGTACAGAGATAGTTAGGACCCTGGAGACGGATATAGGCTATTGTAAAAAAAAATTAGATATGAGGGACAAAGAGGGAAGAAAAGGGAAAACTTAGCATTGCTATTACAACAAATAAGGCGCAAGGGCAAAAACTACAGGTAGGAGGCAACCTATAATTCAGGAAAGGGGAACAGTGATACCCCGAATTTAACGCGAGCGAAGCCGCGGGCAAAAGCTAGTTTCTAATAAAGTACAAAAACAGTTACAATTTAATGTGCGAAAATCCAGTACGGCCCTATTGTTACAAAGTGTGAAAGAAGTGATGATGTATTAGTTAGGTGATTAACGATGGAATTATAACGCGATTAATCTAAAGGTTGGCCCGGCTTTAATGATGATGAATGGACAAGGTTTTTTGAACATAATTGCATCATTATTTTAAGTCAAAACTTAGGAAGAATAGACATACACCTATTTTTATTTTCGTGAAATGAACTTAATCATCATTTCACTCATCAACATAATATTAAATTCTGGGTCTGTGAGTAAACATATAACATAACCCTTGTATTCCGACAACATAGGTGTCCAAAATAGTAATAAAATTAAAAAAAAATCTTTGTTTCCTAAAACAACATGCTTTTTTTTGGGATGTGAAATCATCAAATAACTTCCCCCGCTCTGGGCGGAGCGGGGGGTAGTGTCAGACTTGTACTGACTAAAACCCACCTATATTCTTTCTATTGCCCTTTACGTTCCGGGGCCGCGATATCTCTTTCGAACAACCCGCAACCCCGGCAGGCAGAGGCCCTGGCAAGCCCCTCTGCTTTGCTGACATCTTACTAACGCGCCGTCGACACGGCCTGTCGTCAATAGACGGACGGACGGTGAGCTACCCATTGCTCACCGTCCACAGGCCGCATCTAACAAAATTTTAACTTACTTTGAAACCTGAATAAGGTTAATTAAAAACCTAGACACAAAATCTCGTAAATCTCATCAAAAATTTAATAATTAGATAGTATTTTTAATAGCCCAATCAAGGCCCGGGAGCGTCCATATTTCATGTGAATCTTAATTATTAATTACTCGCTCATCAATGTGGCTTCATTAACCAACACGTCTGCTGGCTCCCGTAACGGTTTTATCATTGTGAAATCGTTAGTTATTATAATTATGTGCAAATTAAATAATGAAGTTTTTATTATTTTTTCGATAATATCAAATGATGCCAAGTGTTTTTTGGTTTATTATTTTAACTAAGCTTTTTTTGTTTAGATTTAAGGTCATATTTGAATACTGTTTCCATTTTTATTTATTCTTAAGTTAAAAAGTCTCGTTAGTTAGTTAAATTGAGAAAAGGTTTAGTATTGTAGTAGTAGTAATATTGTTCCACTAAAGACGAACGAGACTGAACTCCACGACACAGGGTATCCTAGTATGGGGTTCAGTGGCATTTAAATGATGTATGCACTTTTTTGTAGAACAATCCTTACTAATATTATAAATATAAAAGCGAAAGTGAGTTTGTTTGTTTGTTTGTTACGTCTTCATGCCTAAATGGCCAAACCGATTTTGATGAATTTTGGTACAGAGATAGTTGGGACCCTGGAGACGGATATATTTTTTTTGAAGAAAAGTGAGATAATGGGGAGAAAGGGGAAGAGAAAGTTTTTTTTCGATCATCACGCGGGTTTAGTTAGCGTTAGCCCAAAGTAACTATGCCACGCGGACGAAGTCGCGGGCGGAAGTTAGTGAATGAATTTCACAGATTTAGTTAGTTTACATATAGGATACTTTTTTTATCATCACGCGGGTGGAACCGCGGGCGCCAGCTAGTACCAAATAAAAGTCCTAACATTAACATTTCAAAGGAATTATCTGTTATCACGGCGAAAGCTTGTATGTGTGTGTGTATGTTTGTTACTCCTCCATGCTCAAACAGATTTGGATGAAATTTGATTTCAAAACAACTTATTTTCTGGAAAGCCGCTAAAGTTACTTTGCATATCGGTATACGCGAGTGAAACAGCAAGGCAAAGCTAGTAAAGAAACACAAAGTATAGCTGTTATGACGAGGAAAATATTAACTTCTTTTAATACAAATGGAATATTAAGTTAATTACATTTCCAATGGTTCCGTATCGCTCGCTCAAAATCAATAAATATAACTTCACAAAATCAAATTTAATTTTCCAATTAAACTTATTGCTAATTTGCAGCACATTTGGGCAGCATGACACTTGGCATTGATTGGCCGTTTGTGCCACTTTCTGCCACACTGCGCCACAATGTGCCACATTGCCACCCGAGTGCCTGTCACTCAAACAAACATGGGTTTAACTTGTAAACAATGCGCATCACTGCTTTTGTCAATGGAATTTGGAATTGAAGTGGGATAAGTATGAAATTGTAGTTTTTGTGTTCAATATTTTTTAAAGATTATCTGTTTAGAAACATAAATATTATTAGATTTTATTTTATTAAGCTTTTATTTATAAATATTGAATATAATTTTACTGGCCAAAAAATATTTGTCAGCATGACTAATTTCAACTGAAAAGCCTTTAGGAAAACTACGAAAAAACTGCAAATTAAATGATCAAAACTACTTACTAATAAAATATTATTATAACGTATTTTACAAACAGATAATATCTAACACTAGTCAACCAGACAGCTTTGCCCGGTAACGAATTTTCATTGAAAACTTTTAACCCATATTTCACCCAATTAACCGTACATTTGCCTTAGTCATAAAAGCTATCTGTATCATGCTTTCCTTAATTCATTTCAAGTTGGACAATACTAACGATTTCATAAGTACAGATTATTTTGTACATATACACTTTGCCACCATTCTAAACACAAAAATTCAATTTTTAAACTTATACCACTTTCTAACCCAGCCGCTGCCGCCTACAGACACTAAAATCCTTACTAATATTATAAAAGCGAAAGTGAGTTTGTTTGTTTGTTTGTTTGTTTGTTACCTCTTCACGCTTTAATGGTTACACCGATTTTGATGAATTTTGGTACAGAGATAGTTGGGAACCAGGAGACGGACATAGGCTAATAATTTTTTTTAAAAAGTGGGATGTGAGGGAGAAAGAGGGAAGAAAAGTCAAAACTTAGCGTTGCTATTACAAATCAATAAGGCGCAAGGGGAACTGTGTTACCCCGAATTTAACGCGAGCGAAGCCGCGGGCAAAAGCTAGTTATCCAATAAAATTGGATTTTGTGCGGTACGATGCACTCGAAGCAGACAATAACAAGTCAATCATTTTCGCATTATTTCACGACTACAAAAGCCAGGCTTAGTGGCACTGACGGACAAATTTTAATCTCGAAATGATGGATTTATTACAAAAAAGGTTTTTTTTCGTTTCTTAAATCTGAAAGCAGGTGTTTGTTTGGCCAGGATTACAAGTACACACTTGTCAAAGATTTTTTTTGATTGATTGTGGGATTCTGTTGGCTTCGTATTTTCTAATTGCGTATGTAAAGAGATCTGAATGTAATTTAAGTGAAGAAAAAGCGAGATTTAAATATGTGTCCGTTTGCTTTTTAAGAGCACTGTAAAGTATTGATTAAGCTTATAAAAGAAATCAAGACTTTGAAGTTCTCTTTATCAACAAATTCGAAGTTAGTAGGTAACGTATGGCTTTTTATGTGGATTGAAAATTAACAAATAACTTCCCCGTTCTGGGCAGAGCGGGGGGGAGTGTCAGACTTGTACTGAGACTAAAACCATGTTCCTTCTTTTGCTCTTATGTTCGAACAACCCGGAACCCTGGCAGGCGGTGGCCCTGGCAGGCCCCACTGCGTAACGTACGGCTTTAGAGCATCCAATTGTTGTGATAACTACATCGAATACAATAAACAATTTAGTTTGCTATTATTTTTGAATCACAAATAGTAATAAAACTAGTTGTGTACCAGTGGTGGCTGCCAGTCTATTTAATTTTTAAAAGAAAGCTCGTGAACATATTTACAAGAAGTTGGTAGATTCGTCTCGTAATTTAGTTGTGGAGGTTGTCTTGTTACGGTCTCTTAACTTTATATAATTTTGTTATATGTATGCGTATAAGTATTTATAGTTATATTTATATTGATTTTTTTTTAATATCCTTTTTTCTGTTATCGCCCCCACTGTGTTTTGTCTCTGCATAGGTAGACTGGTAGAAAATGCCTAAGGCATTAAGTCCGCCTTTGTACAGTTTTTACTTGTGAATAAAATTTTAATAAGTAAATAATACAGGTACATTACATTTCCTCTCTTCCGAGAACAACAAACGATTATCACAAGCCCACATACATCGCACTCGAACCCAAACAGTATTATTTAACAAAAACAAAATTATTTCGTCCCATTCATACATAAAACGTCAATTACTATGAATGCACTCACTCCCGCTGATTTTCTATAAACTCGTTTAACAAAAGTTTTTAAAGTGACTGATGCCTGTTGGCCAAAGGTGTGGTAATCCCTTTAAGTTTATCGGCTTAAAGGGCTTTTTTCTAAGGTTTTGAAGATGTACACATGACGGCACAGCAACCTACACTAAAACATTTTAACCTGATCTCTCTACTACGGTGTGCGATCCGTAGTAGAGAGATCAGGTTATAATAGTTAAAATAGGTTGACCTGCCGTCGTGTGTACTTCAATTTTGTGTAGAAGATAAGAAGGAATTACGTCCGCTTAATAGTATTTTTGAGTGCTTCATTGGGTTTGCACCATTGGTGAGACTTGAAATAATAACTCAGAAACTGCCAAAGCAATATAAATAAAATTGATATAGGAACACTTGGGAAGCATACCCTACCAAACAAAAAAGAATTTTGCAAATCGGTCTAGGCGTGATTACACACACACACATTCATAAAAAAACAACAATAAAATAGATTCCGACGAATTAAGAACCTCCTCTTTTTTGAAATCGGTAATTTTCTTTCATTTCAATGTAGTAATTTTCTTTCATTTAATAAGTGTTTGTGCAAATGTCTCGTGTTGAAATATGTTGAAGTTAGCTTAAAGTTAGGTGTAGTTTGAAAAAAAAATATATAAATATTATAGTTTTGTCAGTATTAAAAGTTAAACTAGGTCCCTGTCTATTTGTGTATGTGTCGGGAATTATTCCGTCTACGAAGAAAGGGAAGTATTTAGAAATCTTAGCATCAAAACTATAAGATGTAGGTATATCTATTTTTCCATCTACGTATACCTGTAAAGTTACCACAACGTTATAGACTAAGATTATACTTATTCCAATGTGAGAAAGAGATGGCGCTAGAGATCCTGCATAGCTCTGTCTCTTACCCTCACTGGGTTAAGTACTACCTGACGACGTCATAGTAGGAGAGCTGAACATTTTTCAGCAGCCAGAGTGCGTGTATGACCAGTTTTATGAACATGAACAAAACCAAAGGAATATGTTGCAGATGACTTTCTTTTGTTTCTTACCCTATGGAACAAAGTCGTTAGTTTAGGCAAGGTCTGTAGTTATTTACATACTAGTGGCGCCCCACGGTTTCACTCGCTAAGACCGGAATAAAAATTGCCTAAGCTTATGTGTTAATCCAGGGTATAAGCTATCTACATAACACGACACGGTTGATGCAGTGGCCGAGCGTTCGACTGCTGCGCTGCGTGTCGCGGGTTCGATCCCCGCACGGAACAAATATTTGTATGGCCTACAGATAGTTGTTCCGAGGCTGACTGTTTGTGTATGTGAGTTTAAATGTTTGTAAACACACCCATGATACAGGACAAATCCTAGTGTGGGGCAACGTTTAAAAAAATCAAATTTCATCAATAAGTTTTCACAAAATTATATTAACACAGAGGATTCTTTTAATCCCAGTTGATCAGCGCCATGAGAGAGTTACCGAACAAGCAGGTAACACCGCGGGCATAATCTAGTTAAACATATACTAAAATAACGACACCTTAAAATAATATCGCACATTACCCACTAACTTTTTGCCCCATGAATAGGTACCATATAAGGTGTCATTAAACAAACTTAATACGGTATGTCACGTACTCATTTATTTGCAAATTAATGACCATTTATCAGCAGTAAATGCTTTCTTAATGGAGATATCCAGCTGTTTGGCCCCAAGTGGCCAATATTCAACAATTTTTAATACCTAGGTATTAAAAATTGTTGAATATTGGCCAATATTCAACAATTTTTAATACCTAGGTATTAAAAATTGTTGAATATTGGCCACTGAGTACTGAGTACAACACATAATTTACAATTACTGAAACTGTCACGAAAATGTATACAGGGTGAGTGAAAAAGTACTACCTAAACACCTGGCTTCTGAAATATCGATTGTATACCTAATTCTTGAGCCTCTGGGGTTGCGAATTATTCGAAAGAGATACTGCGGCCCTGGAACATGAAGGGCAAAAGAAGGAACAACGAAGGAACGACTAAAACCCACCCAGGGTTTTAGTCGGTACAAGTCTGACGGCTTTTATTTTTTTTCTGTTTTTCTACATGTTTCTACATATTTATATTATTATTTTTAGATAAATATTTGATAAAATTTAGAAGCCTTTCATGAAAAATTTTTGTTTCGAAAACCTTCTTAGTTTTACTTTGACGAAGAGGCTGCAAAAACATTCCAGTTCAAGTTTATATTTGTTGAAAAGGTTCAAAAATCATTCAGGATTTCTGCAAATTGTGTGAAATGAGGAACAAAATCTGACCCAAACTTTATACATTTTCTAATATGAAAAAGTCACACTGTATATCATAATAACACATAGCCTTCACGTTAAACATTATATCACTAGACATATAGCAGTACTACTCTTCAGTCCTCTTATGGAGAAAACCAGGTAATTCAGTGTTTTTCATAGCAGCTGACTTCTCAAGCCTCCCCTAAAAATATCCCTCAAATTATAAATAAACAATACAAGGTGATAATAATAGGTTAGTTGTGTTAAAATGTGTTTGAAATAATAAAAAAAAAATACAAGAATGCAATACTTAATGTATTGCATTCTTGTAAAAGTAACCTCCATCATTTATTAAATGAGGACTGTGAAGGAATTTACGGCTTAGTACTGGCAGGAACTATATTGAAAATATGCTAGAAGTTTTCCAAATAAGAATTTACCAACGAGACAACTGTAGCCTTTATTGCGGGTTGTTCAAAAGAGATACCGCGGCCCCGAAAAATAAAGGGTAAAAGAAAGCATATGGGTGGGTTGAACAATAAGAGTTAGACACTCCCAATGGCAAGCCTATAGTATTTCGCGAAAAAAATAGAAAGCGGTAAGCCCAAGGCATGTCATATCCGTGTCTGAGATCAAGGAACTCCACGCGTTCCTGAGATCTTGACAAACAGACAGACAGGCAAACGTACAACAAAATGATCCAATAAGGGTTCCGTTTTTTACTCTATTCTAAACCCTAAAAAGACCAATTCCTCTGGTTGTTTTCTCTAGCTACAAACACTGTTAAAAAGATCAGCAACGGTCCCCAAATAAGATAAAAAAGTCGTGAAATAACGTCTAAATAGATCCTTCTATACGCAGCAAAAGTAACCCCGATTTAACTGCAACTGATTAACAAACCATCGATAAGAATTCCCACTTATTCCGCTCTAAAAAAAGCGCGTTAAAATGGCGTCCATTACTGCCAATTACCATTCAATAGGGCTGCACATAAAACGTAAGTTTCTATTTATTCATCTTAATTAATTTACACATGCATAATCTGGCATCAAGTCCTAGAATTCAGTTTCTCTGAGCAAACTTATCATGTAACTGTTGCGTGCGATAGAGAATTGTGTGTGTAATCGGTTGTGTGTGTGTGTGTTTCAAGGAGGGTGTGTGTGTACAGCTGATTGAATTTAGTAACGCAATCACTTTTATTGCATGCAATTACTATTGAATGTATAATGTTTGCACTAAGTTGCCATTGCAAGTCGGTTAAGCGTGAGTCTAATATCTTTTGATGCGAACGTATTAAACGTATTGAGTTGTTAATGCAAATATTATGAAAGATAAACACATTATTCTGAAGTGTTTAGCTTTGAGAGTAAAATATTTCCTTTGTAAGTCGCCCAAGTAACTTCTATTTATTACATTATGGAGGACTTACAGCTATATAAAACTTAACTAAAGAAAGAAATCATAGAAAACAGAAAGCTATTACAAATCCTCTCGTATAGAAACAGACTAGATTAATAGAATTATTATGTGAACACACGTCAGTACATAATATCTTATCTCGACAATTTTTCTGGAGAGGAGCGATTTAAATAAAAAAAGTAAACTTATCCCGTAAAATCCGTGTTGTTCCGCTCTAAACCCTGCTAAAGCTTGCGGGTTATTCGAAAGAGGTACCGCGGCCCCGGAACATAAAGGACAATAGAAGGAACATGAGTGGGTTTTAGTCAGTACAAGTCTGACACTCCCGCCCGCTTCGCCCAGAGCGGGGGACGTTATTTGATGATATCCCACCACAAAAAAGCCCTGCTAAAGCTGGAAAACTAGCGACGCTCTTGATCCTCACAAATCTAGTTCACCTCTTACCGACCACAAGACTCGCTTTATCCTGCAGAACCGCGACTGTGTAGCGACCGTTTTACCCACACCACCACCCATCCCTAAAACCAGTCATTACATATATAATTTCAATTCGTGGATTAGCGTTCGTTGAGTGATTTTTTCCGCGCCGTAAACAATAAAACTGCACTCGTAGGTAATTACAGATCACTTCGCGCCATTTACATCATTATGTACTTACTCGTTAACAGTTAGTCCGTTAATTAATATGGGTATTTAAACTGCAATCTTTCTTGATCGTTTTTCCTTAATTAAGACGTAGGTTTCTTTGGTCGGTGGGAGATTGTAATGGCAAGACTTTTTTCGGATGCGATCATCTTATAACTCCTCCCTATCTGGGCGCAACGGAAGGGAGTATTAGACTTGTACTGACTAAAACCTATCGATGTGCCTTCTTCTGCCCTTTTTGTTCCGGGACCGCGGTATCTCTTTTGAACCTCCCCGCATCCTCGGCAGGTAGTATGCTGAGGGTTTGATAAGTCATTAGGCTGTTAAGATTAGTGATAAATAGTATAGAGGGGTAAGAATAAACCTGGAAAGTGTAGTTTAACTGTGTAATGATCACTTCGGTAAGGGAAAAAATCGTTGGCAAACCAGCATGCCTGAGAGATATCGCTGGCATGTAAAGCCAAGTCAGAGCTCGTTGTGTCAAGTCAAAAGTCTGACACCAGGTAAGGTGCTAACCACACGATAAGGAAAGAAGAAGTGGTGCAAATAAGTGAAAACAATGTTTAAAAAGAAAGAAAGAAACAATATTTATTAGTACAGTATTATGTTGTCAATAAATCAACAGGAAATTAGTATTAGAGTATGGAACGAGATCTTTCCTCCGTCTCCCTTCTTGCATCGGGAGTCCAGACGTACTACGGGTCATCACCTATTCATTGTCGATTTTCCACACATTCGCTCGAAGCTTTGCTACATCCTAATTAATATCCTTATGCGCACAGCCAAAGAGTGGAACTCCCTGCCTGCGTCTGCGTTCCCCTGTTCATATAGCCCGGATCCATTTAAATCGCGAGAATAAGCTTCTTCTAGGTGAGCTCGTTCCATGGTCGACCTGGTGTCTAGTCAAGGGAGATTTAGCAAAAATCATCAAATAATTTCCCCCGGTCTTTGCGGAGCGGGGGGGGGGGGAGTGTCAGATTTGTACTGACTAAATATTTAAAGAAAATGGAAACTATATAGGGGTAACAACAAACTAAGGGCTGCCTTATCTAGCAGCAACAGACCGAACTGCCGAACGCATAGTTTGAGCCATGGCCAGACATGCGATATCACTCCCGTTCAGTACCTCATTAGAGTAAATGACGGTTTTGAGCTAAAGAAAAGGTTAAGAGTATGGGAAAGGCAATTTCGGGTCAATAGATTAGGCGCAACAGGTGTTTGAATTAATTTCTAAATCTCAAAACGATGAAATAAATAGAACTAGAACCAAAAAAAGGTATACAATTTTCAAACAATACAATTAGTAATAACGGTTGCCTGTAAAACAACAACTTGTTTTTCTTGCCTCTCATCAATTAGATCAACATTGTAACAGTGTTTTTTTACCCGACGGGCGGAGGGTAATGCGTTGATTATAGATAATATCTAATGTCAACTGTCACTCAGTCACGCTACCCCATATTGGTGAGCAGCGAACACGCTTGAATGTCAGAACGGCAACTACTGTATGCCAATTACGAAGAATATCTAATACTGGCTGTCTTGCGCGGTTTCACCCGCTTCTCTATTTACTGCAACGCTCCCGTGAGTAGCAGCGTAATGTTTTATAGCCTATATTACTTGCTGATAATGTAGCTTCCTATTAGTGGAAAAATGGCTACAATCGGTCCAGTAGTTTTGGAGCCTAATCGATACAAACAAACAAATCTTTCCTCTTTATATCTCCTCTATATTATGAGTAAAGATTAAACTATGTATATTTATTTAAAAACATTGAAAACCGATATAGAGCAAAGAATTTAACCCTTCGCCTACCAACCGGTAATGACATTAGACGCGAAAAACATCCACACGGGCGTAAAAGTTGAAATTCAAAAAGAAAAAAGTAACCCGCTTCTCGCGACTCGAGACCCGTTGACACAAACTACAGAAATGGGGCCGAGACTCTCTTAACTAATTTCTTCCATCGCTACCGTATACAGAGAGTGTTAATTGCCCTGTGCGACAGAGATGGATGTACAAATTAGTAGCTTGTGTGAAAGGGACAGTCGTTAACACGGCAGGAAAATAAAAAGTTGTTCATACCAGTTGCAGCACACACACAGTAGCGAAGGCTCGTTAAGTCACTGCTTTTAACCCTTTAATGAGTGTTTATGTTTGATTAAAAAACATGATTTTAGAATAACTGTTCATTTTACTGTCTGTATCAACTGTCGTGACTTAAGTGGGGAATTTTAATAATTTGTTTAATTGTATAAATGTAAGGTAATTGTTGCAAATGTATGCGAAATATTTTGTATTCATGGTTATTTTTTGGAGTTCCGTACAAAACGAAAAAACGGTTTACTTTGTAGTCCGTCTGTCTGTTAAGACCCATGAATGGATGAGATGAGTCAGAGTATCGAGTTAAAGTGTGTGGTTCCTTGGTGCTGTGAACAAATCAACCCTCTAAGTCTAAGCAGTCAAAAGAAATGACCGTTTATGTCGCAAGTTTGTACAGAACCCTCAGTGCGTGAGTCCGACTCTTACTGTTAGAGATCCAGCTGCCTTTTTTGCATATTGTACGAATTTATGAAGAAAAACTGGTTTGATTGCTCAACTAGCATTAAATAAACTATTTATTCATGCAATTAATGTTTTATTTTGTAGGACAAACTATGTTACGCATATCAAAACACGAGAATTAACTTACGACTTTGGCTAATTAATTAAGCAATTATTTATAGACACTAGATCATTGGGTATTCTTCGCTTATCTATTAGGCCAATCCATATTGATAACATTCCTAGAACTTTTAATTACACAGTCAATAGATCGGAGTATACGTTTTATGTACGGTTGGACATTACAAGTTGTTGCATAATTATTTAATACGTTATTTTGTTATTACACAGAGATGATTAGAAATAGGTAGACAAAGTTTTTTTTTTATACTTTGACTTTTCATTCTAGCGCCTCAAAGAGATGTCAGCAAAGCAGATGGGCCTGCCGGGGTAAAGAGATACCGCGGCCGCGGAACATAAAGGGCAAAAGAAGGTACATGAGTAGATTTTAGTCAGTTAAACTCTGACACTTCCCCCGCTCCGCCCTGCGCGGGGGGTTATTTGATGATTTCCCAACCGAAAAAAATAGTAGGTTTTCATTTTAGGATCTGTTTCTGCATAAATCTTGATGGCATAAACTATTATCTATTTGTAAAATATAAGTGATAACGAGGCCTACTTTGAACATTAAATTAGATGACTATAGTTTGTAAATAAAGTTTATATGGCTCAGATGTCTATTTAAATATTAAGTTTAAAAATTATAGTCACGACAAAATCTAACACCAAAAAATTCAACCGCTGGTCTAAAAGACCCCCACCAGCGTTTAACAGTTACATCAACCCGTTGACAAGTTGACGGCGATTGGCACCGAGCAAGGCACATCGGTATCCACGATATGGTTAATTAGTAATAAAACCTTGCCTTCTTCGGTCGCCAGGACCGCGTTCGAGGGTTATCTCTGATACTTTGTTAGTAATAAATGCGTGTAATAACACTGCAATTGTGAATCGATTAGGTTTGGACGCCATTTTGATTTTTTGATTTATTTATATGAACGTTTTGAGATATCTTGATCGTTGTGTTCTGGTTTTCTTTTGGGAATTTATTTGTTTAAGGGATTTCGTTAATTTAACTCTACTTCCAATAAATATTATAAATGCGATAGTTTGTGAGGATGTGTGGCTGTTTGTTACTCTACAACACGAAAACTACTGAGAAGAATTTGATGAAATTTCGCACACTGGTATTTTATAACCTGATACTTATTAAACCGGTAGAACAATCCCATGGGACAGTTACCAAACCCAAAGCAGCGGAAATGAGCTATGTATTGAGAAAATTGTGTTTTATTTCTTGTAAATAAATAAAGACGGCACGGTTGGCGCAGTGGCTGAGCGATCGACTGCTGCGCTGCTTGTCGCGGATTCAATCCCCGCACGGAACAAACATTCGTTTGACCTACAGGTAGTTGTTTCGCGTCTGGCTGTTTGTGTATGTGAGTTTAAGTGTTTGTAAACGCAACTACGATACGGGAGAAATTCCTAGTGTGGGGGGCAACGTTAAAAAAATGTATGAGACTGACCACCTAAAAGATTTCGGAAATGATTAGCACCACATATTACCAGTACCGGATTAAGCAAGCGTGATGCCTATAGCACATTCTGTTGACGGGCCCTTGAACTACCAGAGTGGGAGCTCCATCCCAAATAATAGATACTGTGCGGTGTCTCCAGAGCTAACTTTTAGAATTAAGTAAAAAAATATAGTTATTGTTGTGTAGCTTCAGACACTACCGTCGGTCCATTAGTCGGTTATCCATTAAAATAATAAATCAATTTATTTCAGGCATCGAAGGCCCATACATACTATACACAAATAATCTCATCTTACAAATTAATAAACTAATACATATTATATAAAATTTAAATTAAAACTATTGCACACGAAGTGACGACGTCGCGTTTCGCTGCGAGGTCGGTATCCTTTAACGAAAACGTCGATACACGACACCTTTCGGCCAAAACTCTCCTTTGAGGAAGGTCTCCAATTGATTAGTCGGCACCCGCACCACGAACGACTTAAAATTAACGTCATGGCGCGACTCTAAGTGCACGACTCTCAAAGTCAAACAGCGACAGGTGGTGGGTTCATAAGGTTCCTTAAAGGAATGAAGCTCAAATGGAATGGGCTGGTTTAGAAACGCGGCCCATGATTTCCCTATAAACATTGCACTGATTTAGACAATAAATACTTAAAACCTCCCTTTACATGTTGATTTTTGCCATTATGTACTTACATGTCATTAAAATAGCATGCAATATAGTTTGCATACAGATTTGGGCTTGACGGACAAAAACAGAAGTCTCCATCTGCGTTCACAGCAAGGTGCAGAACATACAGAAAAGGGTTGCAACTCATAAATAACAGGATGTGTTCAAATATAGAAGTCATTATATGATTACAAGGGAGTTGCCACCTTTTAAAATCTTATACACTTGTAAGTAAGGAGGTTTTCTTACAATCGTAATCGTAATTGCAGAGATAAATTTATAGTTTTTTTTTTTATTTAATTGAATTGGATATCTGTTGTCCGCTTTCTGACAAAAAGAGAAGTTATTAAGAATAAAAAATAAATAAAATGTTTATTCAGTAACTTAAATAACTTATGCTAGTTACATTGAGGAGCATCCTTTTGAGCAATTAATTTGCTTGTGTTAGAATGTATGTTACATAATCGTAGTAGTTATTTAAGATAGCAGTATGTTCAGGAAATTAAAAAAAAAATAGAAAATGGAAAAATATAAAGGAGGTATGAGGTGAGGGTGAGTTTGTGGGTGGTGTGTCTATGTATGGGGAGAGTGATAGGTTAAGAGTGTGTGTGAATGTATGAGGAGAGTGTAAGAATGAGTGAATGTAAGAACCAAATAATCAGTTTTGAAATGATAATTTGGAGAACAATTTGTTTGTAGGTATCTAAGTTTTCAAGCGTCATCATCTCCTTAGCCTTTTCCCAACTATGCTGGGATCGGCTTCCAGTCTAACCAGATGCAGCTGAAATTAAACTAAATACTATCAGAATTTAGTATTTATCTTATTTTTTTAGTATTTATTATATTTTAATAATATTAAAAAGAGGAAATATTTGTTTCTATCGAATTACCTCCAAAACTACTAGCCTGATATTAACATTTTTTTACTAATAGGAAGCTACATTATCAGGAAGTAACAAAGGCTATACAACATCACGCTACTACCCACGGGAGCGGGGCAGCCAGAAGCTCATTATAATTATAGTTAGTATAGCATTTAGTATTCCTAAGTTCTCAATAGAGTTAATAACATCAACCCAATATCCGTCCTGTTTATTTCTTAAATAGACAAGAAGAGGACGGGCCTGTTGGTCTAGTGGTTAGTAGGCCCTGACTGCTGAGCCGGAGGTCGTGGGTTCGATTCCCACCCAGGACAAACTTTGTGTGATGAGCATGATTGTTTGTTCTGTGTCTGGGTGTGATTTATCTATAATATGTACGTTTTTATAAATAATATAAGTATGTATATCAGTTGTCTGGTTACCATAACACAAGCTCTGCTTAGCTTGGGATCAGATAGCCGTGTGTGAGTTGTCCCAAGATATTTATTATTATTAAATCGATCGCAAAATCGACCACGCCAGAAAAGCTAGGTCTATGGAGAAGCTTATGAAGGAAGATCTACCGATCTCCTTGAAGCGTAAAGTCATCGATATGTGCAGATTGCCTTTTCTTACCTATGATGCTCAGACCTGGTCATTCACCGAATAAAAAAAAACCTGGCCAAGTGCGAGTCGGACTCGTACACGAAGGGTTCCGTATCCATTATTATAAAATTCCGTACTATTATAAAAAGGCATGTATTTAAATCGATATCTGTATATTCCCTTTTTTCGATCAAAATATTTCAAAGTTAAACCAAAAATACTGACTTGCACTCAAATTATGCACACTAAATAAATCAAATTCGATATACTGTTTAATGGTATTTGCAGAACTGTTTTACTGAACGAATAACTATTATCAAAATAGTATATCTAACAATTCTATATAATTCAACAAACATATTAAACCTTTTTTAAGGAAAACCATCACCTAATTTACTTTTAGGAACATCGTTTATTCTAAATAAAACCCAATTTAATCAGTCATCTTTATATAATTAGGTACGCAAAAAAATAATCAAGTGCTCACTTAACATGCACCAAACATTGGCACACTGAGTGGTAACTCAGTTTAGAAAAAACACTTTAGAAAGGATGGTATTTAAAAGTACTTCAATTTATTCCCATTTCATTTACCTAATTTTACCTGTGTTCCACCAAATATACTGAATATGCACCAAAATATGTTAATTAAAATATGTCATAACGAGCATCAGCGCACTACAATAAAAAAGTGTTATATCTTTATCCATTTTCTATTAATGCAAGTCGTTACTGGGTAGGGGGTCACAGTTTTAACCTAACCTAACCTACGCATTTTTTTAACTTTCAGGAAAGAATATTTGGTGCACGATCAGTATTTTTGGTGAACACAAAAATATTATCCCTTTAGAAACAATACTGAGAAATTCCGTAGTAAGAAAGTACAATTTAGAGTGCAAGTTAGTATTTTTGATAAGCAATTCGTATTTTTGTTTAATAAATCATATATCCGATGTACGAACCACATTTTTGGTGTGAATTCGATAAAAAAGGTCATCTCGTTTTGTGTTATTTTTTAGTTTTTTTTGCAGTACTTGTTTAGTTAATCAATTGGTTTTTTTGCACAGCATTCATTTTTCTGGTATGCATTCAGTTAATAGTGGAGTTACCTAGTGTGCTGAAAAAAATATACAGATGTGCATTTAAAAATATCCCTTATAAAAACGGCAAAAAATCATGTTTGTGTTATATTTATTTAATTTATCATGAGATACAGCCTGGTCGGCAGACGGCAGTCGGACAGACGGATGGACAGCAGTAATAGGGGGACCCTATCCTATGTTTTATCTTTTGAGTGCGAAACCCTAAAAATGATGCAAGAGCAACGGAACGCAGCATTCTGGGTATAAAGTTAACAGGAAAAATACGGAACACCGTATCGATAAAACTATTTTAATTTATTGATTGTAGTTATCAACACTCTGAATATTTTAACCATCTATTTCAATGACGATTTGATAAGCCTATACCAGTTTTGTAGGGTGTAACGCACTATTGTGGTCCATTGTCACTGCGCTTTATTTTGATAGATAGGTACTAATATTATCAGAACAGGTCAAAGTCGAAAGACACAAAGTCAGTACGAGCAGTGGTAGCCTTGGTAAAGTTATTTATCATTCATTCATGCCCGACTTCAAACACTTGCTTGGTACCGGTTTTTCTCTGCACGTTCTAATGCTATTCTTCATCCGGGAATACCGGCGATGGCCGCTATGCCGTCTGTCCATCTTACCGCCGGAGATCCAATAGAAGAAATACATGGTGAAATTAATTTACCAAAACTGCTCTCAAAGAGAAAACAGCAGACAGACTTCCTAGATCAAAAATTCAAAAGGTCAAAATTTTAGGACGAGTTTTTGACTACATTGTAACAACTGTCAAAGATCAACAAATGACAGCCGGGACCAAACGTGCCGATTAGGATTAACGTGCTTTCTGGGGCACGGAAGAAACTCATGGCCAACCCTCCAGAGACTGACCATAGCAAGTGCGGCTTAACCTTAAAGATCGACCCGTGCGACTGTTATTATATATACAGCCACGACTTAACCACATAAAATTAAAGAATGATGATAACAGTTGTTTTTTACATGCCAAAGTGATTATAAATATTCGAAATTAGGTAACAATACTACAATTACAGTCTAATTATCACGAATAAATACTGTTATCGTGATTATATAAACATTATTAATTAATGAAGTAACTTGATTGCGCATATTTGCTAATTATTATCAATTACGTACTTACAGTTAAGTTAGTTTTTAGTGCAACTGATTTGTTTTGTGTGTTGAAATTTTAAGTTTTTGTTAGATATTCATTGCGATTCTACTTATCAATTATTTCCATTTATGGCAATAATATAATAAGTCTGGTAACAATGGAAATCGTTTTACTAAATCATTAAATCATATTGTTTACTTAAAAATAAGGTTTTTCTAAGATACAGAACTTCACTTTAAACTGTTGACGCTAAATTATATTTTTTGTGACAAGTATAAACTCAGTATTACTGTCAATTAAATTGTACTAAACTGTATATTTGGGCCAAAGTTGTTTAAAACAAATTAATTATGTTTTTTTTTAATATTTGTAAGTACCTACTAAGCAATTACTACAGAAAATTAAGCAATATAGTTGTGATCATAAATTGCACAAAACTTGGTAGAGCTACATGCTGCTATATTGTAGGCAGGGGCTATCCCATCACACCGTAAAAAAATAACAATTCCTAAAAAAACTTAAACAGCAAAAATGATTTATTTTTAAACACTGTGTCTACCTACGTGTCTTGTGTATTTGTCATAAATATGAAATTTTATTTAATATATATATTTATTTAAAAAAATAAATATATATTTATATATATTTATTTAAAAAAATAAATATATATTTATTAATTGGTGATAATCTATTTTTTATACCCCTAAGTGATAAGGGTGGCAGTACTCAGAATGGGACGTCAGCAGCGGGTGAAACAGCTGAGCTCAGGTTGGATGTCATAAAATATTGACTTTACTACGACTGTCTGAATGGGTACAAAACTACATATTAACTATTATCGCAGGTCTGCTGAAAGAGATTTCTTTACGAAATAAGCAGTACCTTTGTGCTCTTTTGTCTGTATTGTACTTTGTGTGTACATAAATAAATAAACAATTTCCATATGAAGTCCAAAAAATATATATTCATTCGACAATTAACAGGGGTACTTACCTCACAATAATCTGTGTCAATAAAATTTTAACAGAATATAAAAAAAACGAGAGCGCCAGAGAAAAACAAACTGTATGTGTTATCAGTAAAATGTGTCATAAAACGTTAATTGTCTGCAGTAATTGCAATAAAAATTAAAAGTTATTGCATTCTGTTATCGCTGGGTCACGGAGACATGACTGTGTGTATATAAACGACGTATATAATAGAGATTTGCGTTAAGCTTCTATAATGTTCGATAGATTGTTGAGTTACAGTTGCTTTCATTTTTTTAAACGTTTCCCCACACTAGATATTCTTCTGTATCGTGAGAGCGTTTACAAACATTTAAACTAATATACACAAACAGCCAGACCCGAAACAACTAATTGTAGTCAATAAAAATATTTGATCTGTGCGAGGATCGAATCCGCGACAGTCACACGTCAATCGCTCAGCCACTGTGCCAACCGTGCCGGCAAATCCATCCAACGCGGTAATGCTGCCAACCTTCTGGGCACTTTACCTGTTGACTGCGATGCGGACGAATTTTTTGACGCTCTGTAATTATTAGTGTGTGTCTATTTAAAGTTTGTACCTATTAGTAGTTAATTTAAAAAATAGTAATTAATTGAATAAATAAAAACTATTATGTCAACTGCGTAGATTAAGAAAGTTGATTTTTTCACAACTTCAAGGGACTACAGACTTAAATACATGGTTTTAATTTCATCTTGACACCCACTTACATTCCTGAGATAAACGGTCTTGACAGAGAGACAGACGGACAACAAAGTGATCCTATAAGGGGTCCGTTTTTGCTTTTGAGGTACGAAACACAATTTTTTTTTAAAAACGTTGCCCCACACTAGGAATTTGTCCAGTGTAGTGGGTGCGTTTACAAACATTTAAATTCACATACACAAACAGCCAGAGCAATTTTATTGAAATAGTAATCATCATCTGTCTAGCTTTTTCGCAAATCGGTTGGGTTTAAATTTAAGCCTCACTGGATGCATCTGAACACCAGTATTTTGCATGGACCAGCTTCCTATCTGACCTCCACAACCCAGTAACTGGGTAAAACAATACCCCTCATTAAGACTGCCCAATCAATAAAGCTTAAAAATAATCAAGGAATAATAAGCATACAGGCTAAGGTCGGGACCTGGCCGCCTTATCGATCAGTAAAAACTATGACTTCATGAATTTCTTTGCCGCTCATTTGTTGTTATGGCAACTGCATGTGATAACCTCTGATTTCTGCATTCCTAGTACTTTCATGACGGGAAATAACGTAATTAACAAATTTTTGTTGACCGGATGAATGATTAAAATTAATTGTGTAATGTCAATAGGTTAGTAACGTTTAGTTTATTGTGTGTTGAAAATGACGCTAAAAAACCGGTCAAGAGTGAATCAGACTCACGCACCGAGGGTTTTGTACAAACTTCCGACTTATACGGCTATATCTTTTGACTGCGTAAACTTAGAGGGTTGATTTTTTCATAGCGCAAAAGGACCTTAGTATATTGTTTTAATTTCAGCTTGATACCTCCACGCGTCGCTGGGTAAAGGGTCTTGACAGACAGACAGACCGACGGACAACAGTGTTTTTTCCTTTTGAGATACGGAACCCTAAAAATATTCAAACAACGACCGTCATCACATTAACTGCTTGTGATTTGTTGGAACGAAGTTTCGCGCGTTGCGAAAGGGGGCTAGACGGAAAAAATTAAGACCAGAAGTTGTAACGACACTTTTTGCTATATGTAGTTGTAGGTAAGCAGTGCGGCGTGCGCGTGTTTCTCTGTCTGCCTGTCTCTCTCTCTCTCTCATAGAAAACAAGCCAGTTATTTTCATTTCGTCTTTCTATTTCGCATTGAACAGTGTGGTGTCGCGACGATTATTTTTGTTGAGTGTATACAGGTTTTGGTACATAATAAATAATAACTTCGTTCTATCCGGGTGTCCCTTGACACCTCTCAAGTTTTTTATCATCAATATAATTAAAATTTTGTGATGAATATTATCAGAGATTATAATGGTTAATAGTTTTGTACCCATTTTGACAGTCGTTGTAAAGTCAATATTTTATAACATACAGTCTGAGCCCAGCAGTTTCACCCGCTGCTGATGTCCCATTCTGAGTACTGCCACCCTTATCACTTAGGGGTATAAAAATAGATTGCGACCAATTATATCAGACCTACTAGAGTAGGTATGGCAACTAAAACTCTGACATTAAAATTTCATTGTATAAAAGAATTATGGGGACATTCATCGTTGGTAAACCAGAATTTAAAGGCATTTTTTTATTCGTTTAACTTATATAAGTATTTTATATGCATTTTCTTTGACTCATTATATTTACAAACAACTTCATTCTGGCCCCAACTAGCTGTTTCGCAGAAATCCGATACGTGCCCGTCGCAAGCGCAGTTCGGATCACAACGTTGATATTCCACTAATTTATGACACTCCCAATCACTTTTACTGCCTTCTCAATTACTTCGCTTCCTGCACAAATCACTGTTATTAATATTACTGGTAATTTTATTGTTCATTCTGAGAAATTCAATCTCTTATCAATGATGAGGTGCGTCAGTCTGGAGTTCAATTTACATTCATACTGTTTATATTAATTTAAACTAGCTTTTGCCCACGGCTTCACTCGCGTTAAATTCAGGGTAACACGGGGTTCCTTTTTCCTGATTTGCAGGTATATTTCGTAGTTAAAAAAGAGTGTGTGTACCGATTTTTAGCTTCCTACCTTGAAAACTGCGAAAAGTCCCATTTAAATTTCTCCCTATTCTCACTTTAAAAAAAATATATTGGCCTATATCCGTCTCCAGGGTCCCAACTATCCCTGTACCAAAATTCATGAAAATCGGTTTTGCCATTTAGGCGTAAAGACGTAACAAGCAAACAAACTCACTTTCGCTTTTATAATATTAGTAAGGATTTTCGACAGTTGTATTGCAGTCAGTTATTAATGTCAATCGTGTAGTAGTTGTTTATTAACAAAGATATGGCTAGAAAGATGGTGACTTCTGTGATGATGAGTGATATTGAAGTATGGTAGAAGACGATATACATGTATATCTCCTGCGCTGACCCCAAATAAATTGGTGTAAGGGCAGGAGAATGAAGATAGCAGTTATTTAATTCATATCAAACTGCTAAAATGAAACCCAATAACACTTTGCCCCACCTGAGAATTAAGGACTACAACACAAATCAAAGGACTTCTTGCTCAGTAACTTAGGTTCCGTAATTTTCACAATTTTTTTTTTTCTAAACTTTGCCCTGCACTAGAAATTTCTCCTATATCGTGGGTGCGTTTACAAACATTTAAACTCACATACACAAACAGCCAGACCCGAAACAACTATCTGTAGGCTATACAAATATTTTTTCCGTGCGGGGATCGAACCCGCGACCCACAGCGGACCACAATTATATTGAAAGCTTGCCTGACTCGTAAACAAAATCTTTGTTCTCTGGGACGTCATATAGGGTTTGTTCTTCAGCCAAATAGGGTTCAATTTTTAGGTTGGGGAAAAAGTATTTTATAAATGAATGGTTAATGGCAATTGAACGCATATATCAACAATAAAATGAGACTTTAACATGATCATCTGCCATCAATGTTGCATCATAGTATATAGTAGCATCATATCCTTTTGCCAACAATGTTGGGGTCGGCTGCCAGTCCTACCAGATGGAGCTGAATACCAGTATTTTACATGGAGCGACCTCCACAACCCAGTTAGTACTCGGTTGAAGTGAGACTTTTACATAACTGGCGAAATTGGTGTAGATATCAGCAAGAGAAACACCTGGAGAAGGTACTGAAGGAACCGGGAAGAGAAGAAGAAGAAAGGCCTGCACCCAGCAGTAGATGATAAGATATGATGATGAAGATCTGCAAGGGATACGTCTCTGTTTACAACTGAGCGAATCAATACTTTCAATTCTTCGGGTGGTCGGTTACACTGTTGTTATATTAATTAATAACCTAAAACTGTGCTGAAACAATAATAATTAATTATGAAACTGAAGAATTATGATCATTGAAATACTTAAATGCAGTCATCCGGGAACGTCATCCATTTTCACTAACACTATAGGCAACGAATAAGTGAATGCCTAAATAAAACCGCTCTCTTATTTACAACACTCCGCTTCTCACCGAAGGTTGTAATTCCAACAGTACTGACATTCGTTTGGGCGCCGCTTAGAGCTAGTGAAAACAGCGCATTAGTCGGTTACGATGCAAACACGTAAATTGGTGTGTGTTTATAAATAATTAATTGGCAACATCGTTAACTACTAATCGACACAGTATTGTTAAGATCTAGTCGCTTGTTGATACGTTATGTTTGCACTTCAACGCTTTTCATTGTATTTAGTTCTTTTTGTGTTTATTTTTCAGCTCACAGAAACCTTTTATGAAACAGCGATACACTGGGGCCATGGGGTGTTAGTGCCCACTTTGTCTTTCGGGATATCACCAAAAGGATGGTCGACTCTTCTCATGAACAAAGAGATGGCCTATGTCTTCGCAAAAGAATCAACGTTGCCAACCAGAGTGAAAATGCTGCCAGCATTTAGGGTACTTCCCCGTTGAAAGCGAACGAACTTGTTGAACCCTTTAACTATTTTCTGCTTTGATGCATGTACATATTTTTAGTATTATTGATGGTCTGCATATGTAAATAAACCGTTAGACATGATAACCATACATTGATTCTAAATGTTTGACCTTTAGAACTACGAACAAAAATATTGTATGCAAAAACGTGTTTAAATTGCTAGTCCTTCTTAAAATTTTGATAAAAATGTCAACCACACTATAGGAACAGTCACTTTTGCAAATAAACACAAGTAGAATAATATGACCAGTTTACAACAGAGCCGCGTTTTACTCCGGCTTTTACACCAAAAATAGTGATTGGATGGTGTTATCAAAAAAGCATCATTTAAAAGCAGTAACATTTCAAAGCTTCGATTGTTGCGGGTTGGTTGAAAGAGATAGCGTGGAACACAAAGAGCTAAAGGAGGAACCTGGATGGGTCTTAGTCAACAAAAGTCTGATACCCTCCCGCTGCGCCCAGAGTTACAGGGGAAGTTATTTGATGATAACACATTCCTAAAAGAAACTAACGGTCAAGTGCGAGGCGGACTCGCGCATCGAGTTTGTTTCGACTGTTCATAACACCAAAGGACCACAGACTTAAGTAGGTATATGGTTTTAATTTCAACTCGATACCTCCACGCGTTGCCGAGATAAAGGGTCTTTACTGACAGACAGACGAACTACAAAGTGATTCTACAAGAGTTCCGTTTTATCCTTTTGAGGTACGCAGTTGAATAATAATTACTGATCCCTGCCTTTTTCAGGTTCCGTATCTGTCACCAGTCAACCACTAAACAAAGTTTATCATGCCATCTAGAGTCTTCGTCTCCTTAAATATGTTCTGGCCCATAGTTGCGTAAAATACAAAACAAATGCTCTGACATTCGTTAATTTACACACAACTTGTATCTTTAACAATATATCTGCCCGTCTGCATTCCCCTTAACCGAGCAATTACACTGAAATCAGGGTAAGCACGATACGTTGAAAGGAAGTATTTTAACAAGCGGTTTTACTTACTAATAACCCACTTAACATGTGATTACTTATCGCAATAACTACACTTATGTATATGTCTGCAGCATTACGTGCAAATTATTTTGACAACCCTACATTTTAAGACGACCATTTTGAGAAGACTATCCATTGCTTATTTTGTTTAAGAATCTTAAAAAAATTACCATATAAAATCGGCATTGTACAACGACAAAGAAATTAGGGTGTTCGTTTTTTTAAATATTTTGATAGCGTGCTGATCTCATCGCTGTTATTTCGAAATGAATGCTTATGGTCTTTGGAATGTCTTCGATGATGATCATAAGCGGCAAAGGTAAATGGAAATAAGGACCTTAAATATTACCATAAAAGGCGCAGACGTTTAGTGTTATTAAGGATCAATTTTGAGTTGAATATTTTAAAAAGATGATTATTTACCACCCAATATTAAGGCAATTTACAGGTAATTACTAGAATGACAACTCGAGTTAGTGATGTAGTCGGTTTTGCGCAAATTTTCCATTAAACCATCGTCAGTATATATACCGTGTCGACGGCGCGTTAGTGTTCCACGCGCGCCTCAAAGAGATGTCAGCAAAGCAGAAGGGCCTGCCAGGGCCTCCGCCTGCCAGGGTTGCCGGTTGTTCAAAAGAGATACCGTGGCCCCGGAACATAAAGGTCAAATGAAGGAACGTGGGTGGGTTTTAGTCAACTCAGTACAAGTCGAACACTCCATCCCGCCCAGAGCGGGGAAGTTATTTGATTTTCCATCCGCAAAAAAATCCATCATCAGCATTCTCCTGCCCTTATCTCAATGTAGTTAGGATCGGCGCAGCATGTCTTCCTCTTCCATACTTCGCTATTACTCGTAACCTCAGCAGATATCATTCTCTAATTAGCAAACAGCCTCCTTACATTTACAGCTATAAAAGAATAAACAAAAACAATCTACTCTTTAATAAACCAAACAAACATTTAAATTGTCTTCATCATAAACTCGTTAGTCATTTTCTGCTTTGGATATCTTAATTAAGAAACCACCATTTCATCACAGAATCCATCTCAATTCAGTTATCAAGTAAAATTAGGCTTTGAGCGCAATCGCGACTGCATCCCAACACTATAATCACTAAGACATAAAACTGAATTGATACGAACTCTCTATAAATAAACATAAATTAAAACGAGTCGGATTTCGCTTACAAATTGTGTCCAAATCGAGTTTATAGGTCATAAAACTAATGTGAGATAAAATGGTGAATTTATAATTAACATTAATGGCTTCAAACTATTAACGGCTACCGGAAAAACTCCGAATAGAGACATAAAAATAAATATATATGTAGATTTGGAGATAAACGTTTTTATATTGAATAAAACGTCACGATGCGGTCTGTTGTTTGCTTAAGAGGATGCACTCTCGGGAACGACCATAAAATGATCTGGTTTGCACTTATAAGGATTGCAAAGAAAACTTAGATAGTTCTAAAATAAAAACAAAATATTTTTATTTCACTTGGCCACTTATAAAACGTCGAGAAAAGGTGCACGGTTCTTGCGGGTTGTTCGAAAGAGATACCGCGGCCCCGGAACGTAAAGGGCAATAGAAGGAACATGGGTGGGTTTTAGTCAGTACAAGTCTGACACTCCCCCCTGTTCCGCCCAGAGCGGGGGAAGTTATTTTATGATTTCCCACCCAAAAAAAAGGTGCACGGTTCGTTTCCTATGGAGAAGAACCGGCAGGACTCTACTTTTAAAATCATTTGGTTTTATAATGTTGTTATTCTAAGATTCAAACAACAAAATGGTGGTAACTTAAACTATTAGAAGAAAAGACGCATATAATAATAATGAGCATTCTGTAACTGTTTTAAAGGTAATTTATACTGCACTCATAATCACAAACTATTATCACCTCTATTGACTAAAGATTTAAACAGACTTGTTAATTATTTGCACACTTTATTTGCAACTTAAGTATCTACCTAATGCAAAAGATAGATAGAGTTTTCTTTATTGGGTACAACATACAGTTTTTAATTTACATCAAAGAAAATCTGAAGGAGTCTATTGGAACAGTTAGTAGGTGACACAATGGGCAGTCTTTTCTCTAAAAGCAAGATTTTCAAGACAACCTTTGGATGGATAAGAGGGAGAGCCAGGTCTTGATGTCTTACTTTAAAATAAAAAAAAACATTATTTTATTTTACAATTTATTTACACACTGAATACAGTAAAAAAAAGACAGGTACAGAAAATAGGTATAAAGGTAATGCTTATTGCTAAAGAAATCTCTTCCAGCATACCTGCGAAAGGAGAGTTAATAAAAGGACATGAAGACACAGTGTGTAAAAAAAGAGAAAATAGAAAACATAAAAACAAATAATGACATTAAATACAAAAAAAAAAAACAAAACACTTACGTATATTACAAGTACGTAATGTAATAATATTTATATTTGTACGTAAAACAAATATAAATAAAACAACAAAAATATAATCCTTACTTAATATTATAAAAGCGAAAGTGAGTTTGTTTGTTACGTCTTCACGCCCAAATGGCTAAACCGACTTTGATGAATTTTGGTACAGAGACAGTTGGAACCCTAGAGACAGACATAGGCTATTTTTTTTTAAAGTGAGAAATGAGGGCGAAATGGGAAAGAAAAGGGGCTCCGGAACGTAAAGGGCAATAGAAGGAACATGGGTGGGTTTTAGTCAGTACAAGTCTGACATGCCCCCCCGCTCCACCCAGAGCGGGGGAAGTCATTGGATGATTTCCCACCCGAAAAAAAAAAAAGGCTATTTTTTTTAAAGTAAGAAATGAGGGCGAAATGGGAAAGAAAAGGGAAAACTTAGCATTGCTACTACAACAAATCAGACGCAAAGGCAAAAACTACAGGAAGCAGGTACCTGCAAATCACGAAAGGGGAGGTGTTACCCCGAATTTAACGCGATCGAAATCGCGGGCAAAAGCTAGTAATAAATATAAACCATCCTTTCCTCCATCTATTCCCAAAGCGTCGCCGTATTACCCTTAACCAACAGGCCGAGATAAGGCATATTCGGGTATATTCTAAGTTAATTGGTATCGAGTCGGCGTGTTCACTAGAACACATATTTTTTGTTTGGGTGGGCACCTCACATGCACGTTAGTTATTCCCGATAATTTTTCGGCTTCTTTCATTTTTAATACGGTGGCAATGTTTGTATTAAGATTACTTACTTCCTAAATTACAGAAACAGGTTACTTAAAGTGTATCGACAATAGTCTATGAATATTGAACCTGCTTACCTGTCTTTATTTGAAAAACAACTTTATTTAAAGTATTCTTCGTGTGGTGTTAGTTTTATTTATTTATTTATTTTGGATCTTAAACAAGGGATACACAGATCCGGGGTTGCGGGTTGTTCGAAAGAAATACCGCGGCCCCGGAACGTAAAGGGCAAAAGAAGGAACATGGGTGGGTTTTAGTCAGTAAAAGTCTGACACTCGCCCCCCCCCGCTCCGCCCAGAGCGCGGGAAGTTATTTGATGATTTCCCACCCCAAAAAAAGTGTGTTTCTTCAATTATAGGAGAGTATTCATGCACATGTAGGTACTACTAGATGTTGGCGTAGAAAAAAGACAAAATTATAATATTTAATATCCCCTTTAATAGATGTAATAATTTAAAAAAAAAACCATTAAAAAAACATTAGTATTAAAATTGATTCACATAAAAATTGTAATCGTTGTTCTACATTTGTTGCAGTGGTCAAATTCATTTGAAGTTAGAAAAGTGGAGGGTTATGTCCTTGTTAAATGGTATTGCCAATTCGTTTTATAGCCCACAGACTCTTGAGCTACAATAATAGCTACAAAAATCTGGGGGCCTAAAATGGCTCGCTAGAAATTGATGGAGGTTGTATATCTACATGACAGTGATTTAATATTCGAGTAAAAACTAATTGGAATATGTCACTTGAAACTGTTCCGTCAAGGAGAAAAAGTCGTGTATTACTATAGAAGTGTGGTGTTAATAAATGTGTTCGATCCAAATAGCCTCTTGATTTCAATAGGTTATGGGCCCAGACCCAGGCTCCAAAAACGCCTAGAAGCTAGAACACAATACATAGGTATCTTAAAAAGTTGTCAGTTGTAAAATTCTCGTCATGGCAGAAGAACATTCAGGTTCAATTTGTGGAATAAGAAAATTGAATGGTGCTGAGGACTTCGCTAATTGGAAATTTGTGGTGAGGAATTACTTAGAGTCCAAAAACTGGTTCAAGGTAATTGAAGCTACAGAGATAACAGCTGAATTGAAAGATACTGACAGGTGTTATAATCTTCTTATCTTAGCAGGATGTTATTTAAACACTGATCTTTATTACTGCATAATATACTTTTAATAACGTAGACTTATAAAAACAATCATGACCGGTCCATGTAAAAAACTCTAAACATATATTACGATCCCCAATTTTCTTATGACAAATACTCTTGTCAACTAAACATTCTACATTTGAAAATCTTTTCTTCTTTTAACCAAAGACAATTATTACATAGTAAAATTCCTTTCTATAACATCCCCTCTGAATTTTATATAACTCAAATAATATCTAATTTAAATCACCTTACATAAAACTTTAACAATCATTTAGAACAACCTGTTAATAACTTCAACAACACTCAACATAGGCCCATCATAGGCCTAACAACACATCACATAATACAAAAGTAAAAACACAGTAGTATTCACTTCCTAACAATAATACTACTAGTTTCTTCAATCAACTTGTCTGCATCTTCAAATAACTTGTTTCCATCTAAGTTATTATTTAATTCATCAAAAACATACAAAAACTTCCCCTCTCAAACTGACATTCACCATCAGTTGTTTTGCTTCTTACAAAATTTCTCCCAACTTTTCTTCAACAACATACAAAACTTTATAAAAAATTGACATTCAACATCAATTGTTTTTCTCCTCCTTCTTACAAAATCTTGAACTCCTCTTCAACAACATACAAAACTTTATAACAAATTGACCTTCAACATCAATTGTTTTTCTTCTCCTTCTTACAAAATCTGAAGTTTTCTACTCCCAAGTCTTCTTCAGCAACATATAAAAATCTTTATAAAAAAATTGACATTCAACATCAATTGTTTTTTCTCCTCCTTCTTACAAAATCTGAAGTTTTCTACTCCCAAGTCTTCTTCAGCAACATATAAAAATCTTTATAAAAAAATTGACATTCAACATCAATTGTTTTTTCTCCTCCTTCTTACAAAATCTGAAGTTTTCTACTCCCAAGTCTTCTTCAGCAACATATAAAAATCTTTATAAAAAAATTGACATTCAACATCAATTGTTTTTTCTCCTCCTTCTTACAAAATCTGAAGTTTTCTACTCCCAAGTCTTCTTCAGCAACATATAAAAATCTTTATAAAAAAATTGACATTCAACATCAATTGTTTTTTCTCCTCCTTCTTACAAAATCTGAAGTTTTCTACTCCCAAGTCTTCTTCAGCAACATATAAAAATCTTTATCAAACAATTGAAATAGGTACAACATCAATTGTTTTTTCTTCACCCAACTTTATCTTCTTCTTCTTACAAAATCCGGAGTTTCCACTCCCAACTCTTATCTTCTTCTTCTTACAAAATCCGGAGTTTCCACTCCCAACTCTTATCTTCTTCTTCTTATAAAATCTCGAGTTTCCACTCCCATCTTCTTCTTCTTATAAAATCTTGTCTTTCTACTTCAAATAATTTACTCAAATCTGTAACTCTTGCACTGTAGTTACATTATTTTAAAAACTCCGAAACATCATTGTCGCGCAGTGGAAGCGTGCTGGGCCCATAACCTGTTATAATCTTCTCATCTTAGCAGGAAGTTATTTAAACACTGATATTTATTACTGCATAATATAGGTACTTTAATAACGTAGACTTATAAAAACAATCATGACCGGTCCATGTAAAAAACTCTAAACATATATTACGATCCCCAATTTTCTTATGACAAATACTCTTGTCAACTAAACATTCTACATTTGAAAATCTTTTCTTCTTTTAACCAAAGACAATTATTACATAGTAAAATTCCTTTCTATAACAACAGGAAGGCACGAACGACGTTATGTCTGCTACTTGAGCCTGCATGTTTCGCACATGTGTATAGTGCGAAGACAGCACGTGAAGTTTGGGTGAGTCTCAGCGAGGCTTACGAAGACAAAGGTTGGGGCAGACGAATCAGATTGCAACGAGAGTTATGGCAATGCCGACTAGAAAATTGCGAAACCATGGAAACATATATTTCCAAAATAATTTGTTTGGCGCAACAACTTGCAGACATTGATGCAAAAATCTCTGAAGAGTGGATAATTTCTATATTATTAAGCGGTTTATCATCAGATTACAACCCATTTATAATGGCGATAGACAATGGCGGAAAAGAAATTAAACTTGAGCAGTTAAAATCAAAGTTGATGCCAGAAGCAAGCCGACAGATTGAAAATGGTCAGAATAGAGAGCAAGTCCTAGTTACAACGGCGCAAAATAAAAAGAAGTTTGAAAAGAAAAAGGCATTTATATTAAAGTGCTTCAAATGTCACAAAGAAGGTCATAAAGCATCTGAATGCAAAGTCACTAAGAGAGCGAATCCATGCTTGAGTATGGTGAACACGGTGAAAAAGGACCGATGGTACTTGGACAGTGGCTGCTCGAACCACATGACGAACGATGCCGGAAAATTGTTGAATTACAAAAGGCAACAGAATAGTTTAAAGATAAAAGTTGCAAGCGGGGAAGAAATGAAAGTTATAGGAAGAGGGGATGCCATCCCGAAAGTAAATAATACCACTGAACTCCTATTAACGAATGTTTATCATGTTCCCGGACTTTCTATGAATTTAATTTCAGTAAGCGATCTTGTAAAGAAGGAGTTCGCCGCAAAATTTGACAAAAAGGTTGCTCTATTAAAAATAAAACAGGCCAAATAGTAGCAACGTGCAAAGAGGTTGATGGAATTTTCGAGTTGATTGAAAAAGAAAATTGTGTTGTCAACTTGATTTTGTCAAATGAAGTTTTGTCAAATATTTGGCATAGAAGATTAGCACATTTGGGACAAAAGAATTCATTGAAAAATATGGTGACTGGATTGAATTTTAAATCAAGTGATAAAATTGAACCATGTGTTCCGTGCATAAATGGAAAAACTTGTAAGAGCTCTATGAAAAATCAAGGTACACGAGCGAAAGAAGTTTTGGAAATTGTACATAGTGATTTATGCGGACCGATGGAAGAACCATCATTCAGTGGATCTCGATATATGCTGTTGTTTATCGACGATTATACGCGTAAGACGCATGTTTACTTCTTGAGAAATAAGAGTCAAACCCTCGATAAATTTCGTGAATATAAGGCGGAAGTAGAGAAGCAGACAGGAAAGTCGATAAAGTGTCTCAGATCTGACAATGGTAAAGAATTCTGTAACCAAGCCATCGATAAGATTTTAAGGTCAGCTGGTATAAAGCATCAGAAGACGGTTCCTTATACGCCTGAACAAAATGGTGTGGCTGAGAGGGCGAACAGAACTATCATAGAAAAAGCAAGAACGTTGCTTTGTGAGGCCAAACTTAGTAAAAAGTATTGGGCTGAAGCGGTATGTACAGTGGTATATTTGAAAAATAGAAGTCCGACTAAGGCTGTCATGAATAAAGTACCTGAAGAACTTTGGTCAGATAAGAAAATAGACTTGAGTCATTTGAAAATTTTCGGTTGTCAAGCATATGTATTGAAACCTAAACAGAAACGGCAAAAGCTTGATATGAAAACTGAAGAAATGATTTTCATTGGCTATAATGAAACTATTAAAGGTTATCGACTGATGAATCCAAAAACGGGTCAGATAACATTCTCAAGAAATGTTAAATTCTTGGAAAATGTTTTTCCTGGAGATGGTACCGACATGAAGAAGAGCACAGTCGTTCCTATTGATATAGAGGAGGAACGGAGAGAACCTGTGGTTGAAAGTGGTGCGTCTAATAATAGTATACAAGATGAAGAAGAGTTTCATGAAGCGGAGTGTATTGACACTGAGGAGGCTGCGACGCCTGATGAAACGGTTGCTACCACGAGCAGTACAGCGGAATCAGAACGAAGATACAATTTTCGTGAGCGCAAACCTGTTATTTATAATGCTATCGCACAAATTGATGGCGATCCAATAACAATTGAAGAAGCATTGGCAAGGCCTGATTCTGATTTATGGCAAAAAGCTATGGATGATGAAATGAAATCATTAAACGAGAATCAGACGTGGTCACTGGTAGATTTACCACGAGACAAAAAGCCAATACATTGCAAATGGGTCTTCAAAATTAAACGAGACAGTGACGGTAAAGTGTCGAAATATAAGGCTAGGCTAGTAGCTAAAGGATTTACGCAGGTACGTGGAATAGACTACAATGAAACGTATTCTCCGGTCGTAAGAAGCTCAACCTTACGATTACTATTCTCATTAGCTGTAGAATATGATTGGCTCATTGATCAATGGGATGTTACAACTGCTTTCCTGTATGGCAAGCTAAAAGAGGACATCTACATGCTTCAGCCTAAGGGGGCGATTGTTAAAGGTCAAGAGACAAAGGTATGTAAATTGCAAAGATCGTTGTATGGACTCAAACAAGCGTCAAACGCTTGGTTCCATGAGCTAGATCAGGAGATGCTCAATGTAGGTTTTGTACAATCGAAAATAGAACCTTGTCTTTATCAAAAGGTGTTTAGCGATGGAAATAGAATAGTGGTAGTCATATACGTTGATGACATTTTTATATTTTATTCCAAAAATAACGAAACCGAGAAGCAGAAATTAAAAAATGGCTTGCTTAAAAGGTTTAAAGTTAAGGACTTAGGTCCTGCTAGACACGTGTTAGGCATGAGACTTAGGAGAGATAAAAGTGCGATTTATCTTGATCAAGAACAGTACGTTCTTAATGTTTTGAAGGATTTTGATATGACGGATTGTAAATCAGTCATTACCCCAATGGAAGTAGGTCTCAAATTAGAGAAAGCTCCTGATTCTGGTTGTAAGTTGCCTTATCAGATTATCATAGGTTGTCTTAATTATTTAGCTCAAAGTACTAGGCCTGATATCGCGCACGCTGTTAGTGTTTTGTCACAGTTTAATTCATGTTACGATGAATTACATTTTAAATGTGCTAAACGGGTGCTTAGATATTTAAAGGGGACGTCGAACTTTGGACTAACTTTTAAGAAAACAGGTAATCTAGAATTAAATGGCTACGTAGACGCGGATTGGGGTGGGTCATATGATAGGAAATCCTGTACTGGTTTAATTTTTAGACTAGGAGATAATATAGTATCTTGGGAAAGTCGTAAACAAGGGTGCGTGGCGCTGTCCTCCACAGAGGCAGAATATATAGGCCTCAGTCAAGCATCGAAAGAAGCTATTTATTTAAGAAATTTGTTAAAAAGTTTAACAAAGGGGACTTGTATCAAACCGGTGGTCATTTACAATGACAACCAATCAGCACATAAAATAGCAAAAAATAAGATGAACCATAACATGACTAAACACATCGATATTAGGTTTCATTACGTTCGCGAAGCTATAGTCAATGAGGCGGTTGAGGTAAAATATATGCCTTCACAAGAAATGGTAGCAGATATGTTAACAAAATCTTTACCAGGCCCTAAACTAAAGCAATTTTTAGAAAAATTATCTATTATGGGGCGAGCGATGTGTGATGTAATGATGTTAGCTAATATTGTTTTTGATGTGATTTTATTTTGAGTTGTTATGATTTGTAATAGATAATTTTATTTTGTTTGTGTTTAGTAATTTTTGTTATAGAGCTGTGTTATGAACAGACTTGTATATCAGTGAACGATAGCTCCAGCTGAATATATTGTGTACTTAGGGTGTGTGCACACTGAGTAGTTTAAGGGTGCGTGCACATGTAGGTAATATGTTAAGTAGATACTTAATGTAATCTTGCGCATGCATATGCTATAGATTAAGGGTGCGTGATGGAGGTTGTATATCTACATGACAGTGATTTAATATTCGAGTAAAAACTAATTGGAATATGTCACTTAAAACTGTTCCGTCAAGGAGAAAAAGTCGTGTATTACTATAAAAGTGTGGTGTTAATAAATGTGTTCGATCCAAATAGCCTCTTGATTTCAATAGAAATCATAGTAGGAAAATAATATGAATCACATTAAAATGGTCACGGATGCAGTTAACATAGTCACTTGTCAATTTGTGAGCATATGCGAGTTACGTAATTCATATTATTATCATATAAGATTCCGCTGCAGCAGCCTTTTAGGCCCCATAATTTGTTTCTAAAGCAGCTGATCCGGGCGTCTTTTTAATTAAAAGGTTGTGTTTAGACACGCAACAAGGACTTTTCTCATGTCTAAATACTACATTTGAATTGGACTTTTGAATGAAGAAAAAACTGTCTTCATAAATTGTAACGACACGGTTGGCGCAGTGGCTGAGCGATCGACTGCTGCGCTGCGTGTCGCGGGTTCTATTCCTGCACGGAACAAATATTTGTATAATATAACAACATTCGTGTTATGAATTTAAATGTTTGTAAACGCAACCACGATACAATTCAAATTCCTAGTGTGAAGCAAGGTTTTATATTTAAAAAAAAAACTTAATTATTTTCAAATATTCATTTAGTCTCACCTACTATTCAAGGTCGTTGGCCCATCTCTAGCCAAAGGCGCGCAGTCGTGGGCAGGGTATGGTGCAGCAGAGAAGACTAAGATAGGCACAGCTAAGAGCAGCGACTAGGGAGTCTTTAAAACACTCATAGTTAAAGATTCTAAGTAAAATATAAATAGTTACTGAAAGGTTTTTCACATGAAGGTTCAAACCTGTCACGATTTGACACCCCTAACAACAAGACGGCATATTAATATTAATGAGAAAAAGTCAATTAAAACGTAATAAAAACATAATGATCGTAATTGCCTTTATGGATGGTCGTTAGCAGTCTTAATTATAGAAAATATTGTGCCCCCCGTTGCGCCACAGTTGCCTAATTTGGTTATTCACAACACCTGTATATTAATTTTGGAATTATAAAGTAGTTTACGTCAATTTACAACTTTATGTTTGTAGCAAAACTCTTTTAGATTTCGTTTTGATGGCTTTTCCATACGGCATCGTATTTTAATTTCATATCTTAATCTATATGCATATCTATATGCATTATAATTATTTGTAAAATAAAATCGTTTTTTGTGTCTGTTTTTATCACCATTACCTTATTGTTATTTTTAAACGGTCTGTACCTTTATTAAGTTTAGTTATTTTTGAAGGTTTATGTGTTTTTACGTCACATTAAACCTGTAGTTTATTTTTTTATTTAAACTTCATGTACAATAGACATTCTCTACCAGTCAACCTTTGGGTTAAATCCGACAACATTGTGATAGGGTACAAAAATAATATCTAAGAAAACGATTTATTTTCGAAAACTTATATACTTACTAGCTGGCAAATATATATAATTATTAGATTTATAATATTAGTAGGATTATCATCATCATCTGCTTAGTCTTGTCCCAACCACGTTGGAATCAGCTTCTAGTCTAAATGGATGCAGCTGAATATCAAAATTAAACTTGCATGATAAAGGAATCTCAAGTTTTGTCAAATAGAATTAGGTAGACTGTGTGTAGAAGAGGGAGGGGCGGTTCGGCAGTTTGAAAAAAATAATTTTCGGATTAAAAGAGCTTCTATCAAGCCAGCCATCTCTTCATCTCTATTTTGATTTGCAAATTACGATTATTTTAGTTTTTTTTTATCTTGAAAACTACATAAAATACATATAGGTAGTTGTTATGTTTTTTAAAGATAAAAAATCAGATTTTATTTCGAAAAAAAAGAAAATGTAACACATCAAATTCAATTCAATTTACATAAATGTCAATCAGTGTATTAATAATATAAATGTCAGAATTATTAACAAAATTTATATCTCTTGGTTAATGTTGTAAAATAAAAACAGCAGGTTAACTGTATTTGTTTAATTAATACGTCAACTTTCCTTTTGCAGTGACACAATTGAGAAGCTAGTCCTCTCAATTGTGTCACTGCAGGGCATTATCATCATCATCTGCTTAGTCTTTTCCCAACTATGTTGGGGTCGGCTTCCAGTCTAACCGGATGCAGCTGAATACCAGTATTTTACATGGAGCGACTGCCTATCTGACCTCCATAACCCAGTTAGTACTGGGTAATACGATACCCCTTGGTAAGACTGGTTGTCAGACTTTCGGAAAAGTGACTACCTGTAATGACTGTCAAAGATCTACAAATGACAGCCAGAACCAACGGCTCAACGTGCTTTCCGAGGCACGGAGGAAACTCGGTATATATCGGGTGGTCACCCATCCACAGACCAACCTAGGCAAGCGCAGCTTATCCTAAAGATCGACTCGAGCGGCTGCTATTATATAGCTACAAGCTCCTCTGCAGGGCAAAACTCCTATTTTCTTCTTTAAAATAGATCAACATAATCAACAAATATTCGTATGGCCTACAAATAGCTATTTCGGGTCTGATGGTTGCTCCACACTAGGACATGGACCAACGCTTTTTAAACAAAAAAAAAACTTGCTTGACCTGTGTAATCCGTTCAATAACATTTTACGCGGAATTCTTAGATAGACATGAAACGGCTCTTATCCTATAACCACAGATATTAATCTTTATGTCCATCTCTATCATTAAAAAATCCCGATAGCTTCCATGTAACTGTGTTAAAATTACGACTAAATATCTCAAACTTTATATCCTTATAATAAATCCTAATCAAAATACGTATTTACGATCACATAATTATCTTCTCGTATACTTAAAAGGTAGCTTCTATTCATAAAATAAAAATCAGAAATTATCATAAAATCAAAATATAGTGCACTATGGAGAAGAATATTAACTACTGGAAAAGTTGACCTGGCTTCTCCATGGGGAACATAGGTCAGTGGGGCCACTAAATCGTGGCTCGTAAAAGTTTACTGTCCATTTTTATGTTTGTTTGTGGCCCAATATCGGTTTAACCCTCCACCGTGGATTTGATTGCCTGCTTATTGACTTGTGTTGTTGGGTGCAATTGAAAGCGGGAAGGATGCGTTGATTGGATCAAACTTTGTACATTTTCTTATTGGTGTCAGAATCTGTTTAGTTTCCAGTAACTGAAATTCAACACAATAACTCCAATGTACAAAAAGTTCTGTAAATAATGATCTCTCCCAATGTTATAAGTAAAACTAATTATTTTTCTCAATCACTGTTAACTGTCTTAAAAAGTGAGTCTATTTCTATAGTTATAGGATGTGTCCAATGATAATTTAACAACACACAACAAATGGTACGAAGTCATTTTCTTGGGATATCAGTATTTCTTTGGTTTTATGCAAAGTCATTGGAGTTCCATTTTCAATTCTTTTTAAAATGAATCTCACCGTCAGGGTTGTGGGTTGTTCTAAAGAGATACTGCGGCCCTGGAACATAAAGGGCAAAAAAGGAACATGGACGACTTTTAGTCAGCAAAAATCTGATACTCCCTCCTGCTCCGCCCAAAGCGGAATTCCCGCCCCTTAAAAAACCCTACCGTCACACTACCAAAAATCGCTGAAACTGGCACCCGACCCCACGTTGCCCAAACGACCGTCATTCATGGTTGCACAAAGAAGCCGCCTCATGACGATACAAACGTGTCGCGACTTTAAACGAACCACTAAATATTTAATAGTTTACCTTTATTTAATACTAACTCAAAATGGTGGAAATATAAACATATCTTGTATTAATTTAAAAGGGGATTTGATCAGCTGTTTGATGTGTTTATTGGTCGATATGTTAGGCTTCTGTATCGGCAGGAGAGAATTTTATAACTTTGTGATGGTTTTATAACTTTTTGAAAGAGTTAATGTTTAAATCTTTGATTGGTGGTGGAGTATCTAAGGGTTGGTTAGTCAATTATGGTTTACGTCATGGGTTTGGGTACGGGGTTGCGGGTTGTTCGCAAGAGATATCGCGGCAGCGGAACATAAAGGGCAAAAGAAGGAACATGAGTGATTTTTAGTCGCTAAAAGTCTGAAACTCCTCCCCGCACCGCCTTTCAGTCACGGTCAGAAATCGAGGTAATCGAGGGTTCTAGATTGAAGAGTAATGGTACATTTTACTAATATCACCCGCACCATGCTACAGCAAAAACAGTATAATAAACCATAAGAATCCTATAACATGCATGTACCACGTACCAACACAGATACCCATCTCCCAATTAAGATTCGCCAAGATAGACCAATCATTCATTACGCTCCGTTCATTCATTCATTCATTGAGAGCTAAAATAGCGCGTTTATCTGTCTGTCTGTCCGTCTATCGGGAGGAAGTCATAAACTACTCAGCATCTAGCCAGTATCACTCAGTGACTTCTGTCAACTTGGCATTTCTTTATTGTAGTTAAATTGATGAGTATATGGGAGGAAAACAGATAGTATTACTTTGTATTTGACGAGTTAGTGTACCATTTTAAAATGAATTATGAAAATGTATAGTTATTCGATGTAACCCAGGAATCGCACGCGTTGTTACGCGATTTGCCTAAAATAAGGTTTTTTTATTCAGGGATTCGCTAAATAGTATTGGTTTTTGTCACTCATCGCATGATAGAATAGACCAATTACGTATTGTGTTGTTCCGGGGTTGTGGGTTGTACAAAAGAGTCCGCGGCCTCCAAACATAAAGGGCAACAGAAGGAACATTGGTGGGTTTTAGTCAGAACCTTCAAATCTGACACTTCTCGCCCCCCTTCCCGCTCCGGCCAGAGCGAGGTTATTTGATAATTTCCCACCCCCAAAAAGAAAAATATAGTGTTGTTAATTTATTTGCTTAAAGAATTATGTACAAGTATAATTATTTTTATTGAGGAGGAGATCGAGGCTAAATAACAACTGCCGCTGCTCGGGTCGATCTTGAGGTTAAGCCACGCTTGCCAAGGTTGGTCCTTGCATACGTGAACATACGTGACATATCTACAGAGTTTCCTCTGTGTCAAGATTTGGGTCTGGAAAAAAGGCCATGTGTGAGTTACCGCACCGAGGGCTCCATACAAACTTGACACATAAACAGCCATATCTTTTGACTGCGTTGACTGAGGGTTGATTTTTTCTCAGCTTCAAGGGACCACAGATTTAAGTACATGGTTTTGATTTGAACTCGATACCTCCACGCGTTCTTGAGATAAAGAGTCTTGGCAGACAGACAAACAGATAGACGGGCAATAAAGTGATCCTGTAAGGTTTCCATATTTTCTTTTTGATGTAAAAAACCATTAAAACAATTGCCTGTAGGTAAACCAAACATTTTCACAAAACTACAATTACGACAGTATTATTGACATGCACTTCTCTCCAAGTTTAATAGTCGTCCAAACGATACGATATCTTAATGTGTTCTTAACGGAACAATAATTGTTACAATATAATTATTACGATAGGCCCTATAAATTATTGTGTTCGCCATTTATTATGTTTGATTGAGAAATGTGGCTTTTGATAAAAGTGTGCTCTTATGTTTTTATAGTAGAGTCGTGAATGGAAAATATTTATTTATGCATGTTTTTCGTTGTTATGTATGGCCCCTCTGCTTTTGGAACGAAGTTCCTTATCGAGCGTTGGTAAAGGGGGTTAGACGGTAAAAATTAAAACCAAAAGTTGTAACGACACTTTTTGCTATAGTTATAAGCCGTGCGGCGTATGCGTGTTTCTCTGCCTGTCTCTCTCTCTCTTTGTCTCTCTCTCATAGAGAGAAAGCCAGTTATTTCCGTTTCCTCTTTCTATTTCGCATTGAACAGTGTGGTGTCGTGACGCTTATTTTTGTTGAGTTTATACAGGTTTTTTGAACATAATAAATAATAACTTCGTTCCATCCGGGTGTCTCTTGACACCTTTCAAGTTTTTATTCTTATTTACATTTCCGTACCTCAAAAGTAAAAAAAATACGGAACCCTTATTGGATCACTTTGTTGTCCGTCTGTCTGTCTGTTAAGACCCTTTATCTCGGGAACGAGTGAAGGTTTCGAGTTGAAATTAAAACCATATACATACTCAATGAAAAACACAGCCTTTTTAAGGAAATTTCAAAATGTTTGGTTGACACTTCCCGTGACCCAAGGGCTGGCTTTTACTTTGGCCAGAGGCTTAGCGTTGCCATACAACGTGGCAACGCGGCCAGTCTCTTGGGGACATTGCCAACTGACAGCGTTGAGGACGAATTTTTTGACGCTATTTTTTTATTTATTTATAAGTTTAGTTTAGTAATTTTAGTTTATAACACATTTTACTAATTAAATATAGACCAATAAATTTATATTTATTTAAAAAAAAAATATCAACTCTCTTAGTCTACGCAGTCAAAAGATATGGCTGTTTATGTTGCAAGTTTGTGCGGAACCCTCGGTGCTCGAGTCTGACTCGCTCTTGACCGGTTTTAAAAAAAATGGCATTACACCTCTACAGTACCTACTGTGTACGTAGTTTCCATACAAGAAGCGGACGGCGTGCACTAGTTTTGCTACCTTCGACGTGCGGATTACTGTACAAAGTAATATTCCACAAGATATGGTTATTTTCTTCCCACAAATTGCATGTTTACTGTTATCGGGAAATAATTTTCAGTATACTTGCCTACAATAAATTCATGGTACTGTGAAGCGGGCTGAGAAATCGTTTTGTTGCGCAAGAGTGTATTTTTCAATAAAGTTACTTTCCACTCTCTTGTACAATTGGTGCATTTAACAAAAATACAAAGCCTTTGTAAAATACACTGAATAACTTTTTGGTCGATGTTTTTCAATTCAAAATACAAAACTGCATGAATTTTATTTAGCGCATTCTTCTGTCTCTGTCGACGAGATAGCTTGCGTCCATATTCTCTCCACCGCTTTCATAAGATATCTCACATGCCTATCACTCCACTCTGCTCGCCATCGCGTCGCATCACTATTGCATAGTTGCGTGTTGTCACTTCGTCACGAATTCACACATTAACATCACTTTAACAAGCGCAGTAATTGTGTAACACCATGTGCAATAGTGATATTTTTCGTTTTGGCATTTCAAGAAAATTCGACTCTATTTCAAACTAGTTTTTGCCCGCGGCTTCCCTTACGTTAAATTTGGCGTAACACAGTTCCCCTTTCCTGTTTTTCAGGTACCGATTTATTGTAATAGCATAGCTAAGTTTTCCCTTGTGGTCTTCTTTCTCACATAAAAAAAATTGTCTATGTCCGTCTCCAGGGTCCCAACTATCTCTGTACCGAAATTCATCAAAATCGTTTCAGCCGTTTAGGCGTGAAAACGTAACAAACGAACTCACTTTTGCTTTTATAATATTAGTAAGGAAAACAATGTTGAAAATAACTAAACAGTGTCTATAATAGGATGCAAGTCTTCTAGCAACTAGGAAAACTATAAAAAAAATCGACAACACTAAAATCTCAAAATAGAAAATTCATTCTGTAAATTCTTAAGTACAAAAAGGCAATGGAATCGATTCATCATCGGCTACTCCGAGCAATGTCTACATGAGCAATAAGTTTGTTAATGTGACTCTTGGATACGGCTCCGCTACAGATCACATAGCTCTGAGCTATTTGACCAGAGTGCCAGTACATGTGGTAGTGAAATTGCAGAAGGTGAAAAGAAAAATTGCCTGGACAGGTAAACTCGTTTTATGAACTCAAGTTGCTCTACAAGAGCTACTCCGTGGAACGACTATAAAATGATCTGGATTGCACTTATAAGGATTGCAAAGAAACATAACATAGTTCTAAAATTAAAAAAAAAACACTTGGCCACTTATAAAACGTCGAGAAAACGGTGCTTGGTTCGGGGTGCTTCGTTTCCTACGGAGAAGAACCGGCAGGAAACTCCACTTTTATAATCATTTGGTTTTACAATGTTGTTCTAACGCGACGTTGCGGGTTGTTCGAAAGAGATACCGCGGCCCCGGAACGTAAAGGGCAACAGAAGGAACTAGTGTTGCCCAAATGCAAGAACAAGACGAGACTTAGTCTTGGTCTTGGTCTTGCGCCAATACACCTGAGTGCCTAGTGCGAGTTTATCAAAATTTTGCGAATGACTTTACTGTCGCGTTTAGCGAGCGAACTTCAAACGCTCCGAGAACAGTATTTGAGCGAGTGTAAGTTGGCATCTGGCAAATCACTCGAACCGCGTTTGTTCACCGTGAGCAGCGTTTATTATTTTTCTTAGGTTGGTGTCACCTTCGCGTCGTGAGATAAACCTACCAAATGTAGAAGGATATCATTCAAGTATGTAATTGTAACAGGAGCGCCTGTCTATCCAAATTGTCGAGGTTATTTCGTCTTAGTTTGTTTTGTGTTTGACACTGGTTCGAAAGGAGTTGTTATTGTTTAGTTTTTATTAAGCAAATATTTAATATGATGATGATAAAAATTTGATATCATGGTAACATTTATGGAGCATTAAGTGGAATTTAAATAATTTTGTGCTTAGCGTACTTATGTATGTGAACTTTGTAATCAAGTAGTTTAATGCTTTTTTAGGCATGGAGACATTAGCAAACCATCCTCTCATGAAGAGATAAAATATGACTTCTTCTATATACACACAGCACATTTTTTGTGATATGTGCTTTGCAACTCCTACTGGCCTTTGATAGGAACCGGTGGCAAAAAAGAATAAAGCAGTGAACACCTGCAAATGAAAGGGGAGGAAAGTTTTTTAGAAATTACATTGCAATTAACATTAATTGATACATACTTTATGTTCCAAGGGTATCCTTGGAAGACAAAGGACAAATCTAAGATCCACTCAACGTGTATACGTTGAGTGGATCTTAGATTTGTCCTTTGTCTCAGTTTGCTGCACAAGAACTTAAAAAGTTTCTTCGAAAATCGATATCTATCTCTAAATTTCCTCTCCGTGAGGTGTATCAATGGATTAAAGGACGCGCGAGCTCTTGCCTCGCTTCTGGCGCTTTTGTTGCGGTCATCTCGTGCCTTAGCGGCCGCAAACATCCTCCAAGCAAAGAAAAACCGTCCTGCCATATCTTTTGTATTATTTACACTAAATAAAAATTAAATATTTGTTATAAAAGTATCGTATAACTTCACTCTCACTACAAAAATCTCAGTGAGAACTTTTTAGTCACCCTCGATCGCGTTTGCGTTTATTTATTACTCGATCTGTCAAAATCTGAAACTCGCACTCGCACAATGGATGAAATTAACCAATCACGTGCGCTAACGCCTTCACTTGCGAGTGCGAGCGATTCTATTACGAAGGCATTGTAAACTGCCACTCACTAATTCAGGTTCCATTTTTTGACACCAGACGGCGCTGTTTCTATTCCATACAAATCTTAGTAAACGCGCTCACGTTCGAATCGGTAAAAAAACTCACACTAGGCACTCTGGTCTTGGTCTTGGTCTTGGTCTTGCGCTCCCAGTCTTGGTCTTGGTCTTGGTCTTGCAGCAAGAGTCTTGCAAGTATTGCAATTACCTATTAGTCTATTACTATTTATTAAAGTTTATTTTAAATCTTAGAAAAACGTATTAGAATTGGAACATTGTGAGCTTGAATTAACATAGCCATAGTAAAGATCAAGCAGATTAATAAATTACTGAAGATTTGATAAGAAATTTGAAAAATCAACTGACCTATATGTCGTTTTTCATGGAAGTAACTGTTTCTTAATAATAATATCTTATAATTAAGAAACAGTTACTTCCACATTCCAATTTGTTTTTTTACATGTCTTAGCAAATAAGCTTACATTTGCTAAAACATGTAATAAACAAATTAATTACAATAACTTGACTGTATTATAAAGAACAATATCTGTCTAGAAAGATTGAACCCTCAACTTATATGAAATTTAATAAAAGAATTTTACGATTTATCATTTATTTCAATAAAAAATAAAATACAACACAAATCAAACATAACAGTACACAACAGCTTTATCATTAGGTTATGTTACTTTATATCAATTCTTTTGACCAAGAATTAATACAAAGTAACCATCTGGCTGACTCATCACTTAACCTATTTCTATGTTTTCTAATTACTAATGATGCTTTAGAAAATAATCTCTCAGCAGGTACTGAAGTTGCAGGTATTGAGAGAAAATCACGGGCCATCTTCGATAAAGTCGGATACTCTGTCTCATGCGTCCTCCACCAATCTAAAATGTCTTCCGAGCTGGCAGTTCTTGGTTTTCTCAGGTACTCCTCCAACTCGTCTATCACTAAGCCTTGAAGACAAGATCCAGATGACGTCGAGGGACATTCATAGAGTTTATCAAAGTCTATTACGTCTTCATCTTCATCACATACTTTATTTTCTTTTTTTGGTAATTCCAGAGATTTGTTCAGTGAGTGTAGACTTTTATATTCTTCATAAAGTTCATTGAACTTGCGCAGACTTTCTGTTTTAAGTTGCTTCCCCCACATTGTCAGGTCAAAAGTCTGAGCCTTATGCCTTGGGTCTAAAATTAAAGAAGTACAATAAATCCAGTTGCTCTTCTTATATTGTTTAAGCATTTTGTCTCGGGCTGCTTGGAAAGCTAGAATGAGCCTTTCATCCACTTCAGATCGATTAGGTTTCTCATCTGTTTTACCATGGATTCAATTTTATCTAGCAAGAGATTGAATGATACAATGACTAGCGGTAATGTAACATATTTGTCTCCACCAAGTTTTGTACTTAAAAGTTTAAAAGTTTATTAGAAATTTATGTAATTTTTCGAGTACCTGCCATTCACTAGCTGTGATTTGAAAATCATTCAATTCGGTGACAGAACTGCACAATATGTTAATGCCCGCTCTCACTTTTAAACCAAATCCAATCATATCATGTGTGGAATTCCATCTCGTTGGACAGTCAAGAATGGCATTTAGATTTGATGGCACGCCAGCTGCTTCACAAGCAGACTGAAACTTCTTCTTTACTATCTCACTTCTTTTTATTTTACTGGAAATACTGCGTAACTTTGTTACAGATGTACGCGAGTCAACAATATTTGGTGCATATTCTTCATCATAATACTACTTGCGTGATCATTATAATGTATTCATTTTCATTCTAAGCACTCTGAAACTTATTTATTCTTTGGAACACCTGTAGGTACTCTTAAAATTCGAAATTATTTTGCATAAGTATACCTACGCCCTGTGGCGGCCATAAAATAGTGTCAAATGTTGTGATTTCGGCGCGGCGGCAACGATTGTTGTATATGATTTCAAAAGAAGCCGCCGGCGCGTGTATCATAACCATGTACTTCCGAAAAGCGGCAAATTTCTTTGAGAAGTAAGTACAAAACCTTTGATGCCGCATTATCAAAGTGCCGATGATTAAAACATAACTATGCATGCACTCAGTTTGATTTTAATGGATATTTTTTTATTCGCTATGTAGGTATGTTTATGGTATTAGTCGTAATGCGCATAGGTCCAGTTTTTCATATTCTTTGATACAGTTTTTTGCGTCTCATAGAATTCCTAAGCGTACCTATACACCGAACTGTTACACCTAACTATTCCGTGAAATAGTTCTAAGTCCTAGCTGCAAGACGCAAGAGTCTTGCAGGCTATGTCTTGTTCTTGCTCAAGTCTTGCACGGTCAGTCTTGGTCTTGGTCTTGCTAAAAATACGCGGTCTTGTTCTTGGTCTTGGTCTTGCAAAAACGCAAGAACAAGACCAAGACTGAATTTGGGCAACACTAGAAGGAACATGGGTGGGTTTTAGTTAGTACAAGTCTGACACTCCCCTCCGCTCCGCCCAGAGCGGGGGAAGTTATTTGATGATTTCCCACCCCAAAAAAAAAGAGCTCCTCCGTCTTCTGCATCCAGACTGTATCAGCCATCTAAGTTCCTCGTTCCATCTAGCTAGAAAGCAATCTACGTCACGCTTGCTTATCTGCGGTCTCCACTCCAGGACTCGTTTGCTCCATCAGCGATCAGAACAGTGTAGGTAGTGTTGTAGGTACAACTAAATACTGACATATTTGCAAGTTAACCAATTAGCGTGGGCACTGAATTACAAAATACAGATAAACTGCAGAAGGTAAAGTGCAATATAAATCGATTTTCTGTAACATTAATTCAAGAGGAACAGGTTTAATTAGACATACAATCACATTTTAGAAGTTATGTGTAGCATAACACCACGCTTGTAGCCCCTGAAAGATTAGGCAGAGAGATAAAAGGCAAGGCTATTGCCAATAACCGGACAGACACTCTGAATTGCGGATATAACTGAGAAAGGAAATTTGACCTAAAGCGTGCTAATCTCACGCACTGAAAGTTCTGTGCAAACTTGCGACATAAACAGCCATATCTGCGTCGACTTAGATGGTTGATTTTTACAGCACAAATGGGCTACAAAGTTGAGTAGGTATATGGTTTTAATTTCAACTTGATACCTTCACGCATTCCCGATATAAAGGATCTTGACTGACAGACAGACGGACAACAAAGTGATCCAATAAGGGTTCCATTTTTTATTCATTTGAGATACGGAACCCTGAAATAATATCACATTTCCCAATGGGAATCGAACCCAGAACCTTCAGCAGTAAACTCGTAACCACAACAACGACGACGCTTCAAGAATATAATAATACAAAATACCCTCTTTTCCAATTCTAATTACAAAATAACTGAGCCATCTTTAATGTGACGCGCTCAAACGATCACAAAAAGCCGTATCACTCATTCTCTACAACAGTGACTGTCCCAAAATACATATATCCGACAATAAAACTAATTAATAAAAAGATGGCGAGAATATTAGATGATCACTTACACAAGATATCTTGATGCGCAAGAGTTGATCTAAATGAGCGTGGTAGGATTGAAACAACTTGTGTCGTAGGGCAGGAGGAAATCAGTAGGACGAGTTAAGACGCAACTGTTTTTTTTTAAACTCATGAAATCTAAATGCTTTTGGCATTTATTCCGCCAATGTACTTTGTTGCGAAATTATAGTATTGAATAAGTTAATAAAAGAATATGGTTGAAAATATTTGAGCAGTGACAGATATTTAATAATATAATCGTAGACTATTAAAGGCAATTGGTTTTAAGGTTCGTTTGTTGTATTGCCTTTAAAGGTTGCGCTTATCTGCTTTTTCAGCCATACCGTACCCATAGATTTTCTTAATACAAAAATTAAAAACTCCATTCTTTTTCCCCACACACTTATTCTTACATTAAATTAATACTATTGTTAAAGATGATGTTGACCCCTTTTTTTTGCAGATTCCCATCCGCAAAAAAAGGGGTCTAAAATCATCAAATATTTTCCCCCGTTGTGAGCGGAGCGGGGATGGTGTCAGCCTTTTACTAGACTAAAATCCACCTATGTTCCTTCTTTTGCTCCTTATCTTCCGGGGCCGAGGTATCTCTTTCAAACAACCCGCAACCCCGGCAGACAGTGGCCCTGACAGGCCCCTCTGCTTTGCTGACATCTCTTTGAGGCACACGTGGGATACAAAAGAGCCGTCGACACGGCCTTTTCTTTAGATTTTTTAAGGGTAAATTATAAGATTAGTGGTTCAAACATGCAATGCGAGTAAACACAAATTTAGAAACTCCACTTTAATACGTAGTTCAAGCATAAACAACTAGGTTTATTTCAACAACATTGATATACAAGTCAAACAGACTTGAACTACCGTCTTGTACCGCCACTACACAAAATTCCCGAGCCAAATTCGAGCCGACACGATTCGTCTGAAACAAAGCCAGGCTTGTGGCCTGAAAATTAACAGGCACGCAACATTGACGTGATTAATTCACTCAATTAAGTGGCGGGCCCGCCTCCGTACTTAATGAGTAAGTTATTTTTAATTACGGAGTAATTGTTTGTATGGGATTATATTAATTAGGATGTAATGATATGGCGATGGGTTTCTTTCGTAATGATTTGAGATGAGGTTTTCGTTGGAAGTTAGTTTTACAAGATCATATCTCCGTGTACAGTTATTGTATTGTGCATTCAGAAGCTTGTTTTTGCTGATTTTCAAATAACTTCCCCTGCTCTGGGCGGAGCGGGGGGGGGGGAGTCAGACATTTACTGATTAAAACCCACCCATGTTCCTTCTTTTTCCGTTTATGTTCCGGGTCTGCGGTATCTCTTTCGAACTAACCATTATGAGCTAACCATTGCTCACCGTCTTCAAACCCGGTTCTACGGTGGCCGGGAGTCGTTTCACGTGCGTTCAGAAGGTTAACTTAAGTTTGCATATGAATAGTTACTTTTGCCATTAAGTTTCAGGCCGCAGAGATGTCTGAGCCATTGCTCAACCATCAATATCATCAAGACTTCTTACGGTGGATTGGCGATCACAGACTTTATGTATCCTTTACCGATATCAGTGAATGCTAAAGTAATCAGAAGAGGTGTGCCTAACAGTACAGTCAGCAACGGAGATAAATAACCAGGCACGTCAGAGCACGTCCTAGTTAATTTTTTGTTAGAACTGATGGACGTTTTCAACTCAAATTTAATTTATTTCAAAAGCGTTTTTGGTTTTCTATTAATTTTAGGATTCCGTAGCTCAAAAGCAAAAAAGGGACCCTTATTGGACCAATGTGTTGGCCGACAGTCTATCCAACTGTAAAATCAACCATCTAAGTTACGAAGTCAAGAGATATGGCTGGTTATGTCGCAAGCTCGTACGGAACCCTCGGTTGGCGAGCTTGACTCGCTCTTGACCGGTTTTTTCGAAAATATTCATGGATTTTGAAGAAAACTTCAACTGTATCTGACGACTCTGGTTTTCTATTTTTTTATAAAACGTTGCCCCACACTAGGAATTCCTCATGTACCGTGGGTGCGTTTACAAACATTTAAACTCACATACACAAACAGCCAGACCCGAAACAACTATCTGCAGGTCATACAAATATTTTTTCCGTGCGGGAATCGAACCCGGGACACGCAGCGCAGGAGTCGATCCCTCAGGCACTGCGCCACCATGCTCAGCAGTCACGTTTAAGACCACTTGACCAAAGAAACAGTCAGTTTTTGAAGCAATAATGAAGGGTTTAGCACCAACTAAGTTCACTGTATACTAATGAAAGTTACATAATAGTTCATAATGAAAACATAGGCATAAAGACTAAACTTTTGACCTATCCAATATCCTATTGCTCAACAAGCGATGTACCCGTCAAATAGAGCATGAGTTATTATCACTAAGTAGATGGTTACCTATTAAATCACCACGATTAGGTACCTTCCTACATTAACTGTTATTACACAACCCAGCTCTATAGGTACTGAGCTGTGTGATGTTCTATTAGATAATAAATAAAAATAAATTTCGTTTATTTATCGCATAATAATAAAACAGTACCTACATAGTCAAAGCGAGGAGCGAGGAGCTCGTGACTAAATAATAGCAGCCGCTTGGGTCGATCTTTAGGTTAAGCCGCGCTTGCCTAGGTCTGTAGATGGGTGACCACCCGTTACATACCGAGTTTCCTCCGTGCCTCGGAAAGCACGTTAAGCCTTTGGTTCCGGCTGTCATTTGTAGATCTTTGACAGTCGTTACAGGTAGTCAGTGTTCCGAAAGTCTGACAACCAGTCTTACCAAGGGGTATCGTATTGCCCAGTACTAACTGGGTTATGGAGGTCAGATAGGCAGTCGCTCCCTGTAAAATACTGGTATTCAGCTGCATCCGGTTAGACTGGAAACCGATCCCAAGATAGTTGGGAAGGCTAGGCAGATGATGACCTACATAGTCAAAGCATCACCACATAGAGACTGGTGTCTGTGTTGGGGTAGATGATCGTTCGATAAGAGATGGCGAAAGGTTGGGGTAGTGCACCTCCGTTCCAGGGTCGGCGGATTTGGGGACATCCCCCCCATCACATTGAACCCGCGTGCGCCTGTCAGACGTAGCGGGGGGAGTCTGATAACTCACTCCCCCCCTCTCGAGACGAGGTCCGCACGGTCAAGCGGGCCATACTAGTCCGGGGCAGCGGAAGTCGCACTTGTTCCCACTGTCCCCTGACACAAGTGTGATAAGGAACACCGGTGTGGTTTTAGTCAGTAGAGGCTAACAGACCCCCCCGTCCTACCCAGGACGGGGGACCACATCGAGAAAGAAAAATGAACCTCTGTCACTGCTGGGGTGATTGTGTAGAATGCGTTTGTGTCCCCGCACCCCAGCCAGAAGTAGTGAGAAGGAACACCGTGTGGTATTAGTCCGTAGGAGTCTGACAGACGCCTCATGGCGCCATGGCGGAGGACATCCATCGAGGATTTCCACACGTAAAACTCACACTCTGTCTACTCAGTCTGTCTGTCATCAGGTATATATTACGGGCGTGCAGCTGTCATGTTTTGTATGTAGATCATTTTTATTGTTTCGTACCTCAAAAGGTACGAAACAATAAAAGCTCGTGGCTAAATAATAGCAGCCGCTCGGGTCGATCTTTAGGTTAAGCCGCGCTTGCCTAGGTTGGTCTGTGGATGGGTGACCACCCGTTACATACCGAGTTTCCTCCGTGCCTCGGAAAGCACGTTAAGCCGTTGGTCCCGGCTGTCATTTGTAGATCTTTGACAGTCGTTACAGGTAGTCAGTGTTCCAAAAGTCTGACAACCAGTCTTACCAAGGGGTATCGTATTACCCAGTATTAACTGGTTGTGGAGGTCAGATAGGCAGTCGCTCCATGTAAAATACTGATATTCAGCTGCATCCGGTTAGACTGGAAGCCGACCCCAACATAGTTGGGAAAAGGCTAGGCAGATGATGTACCTCAAAAGGAAAAAACAGAACCCTTATAGAATCACTTTGTTGTCCGTCTGTCTGTCTGTATGTCTGCCTGTCTGTCAAATTATAGAGTATATGGTTTAAATGTCTGTTGAAATTAAAAACATTTACTCAAGTCTGTAGTCCCTTAAAGTTGTTGAAAAATCATATCTCTAAGTTTACGCAGTCAAAAGATATGGCCGTTTATATCGCAAGTTTGTACGGAACCCTCGGTGCTCAATTCCGACTCGCACTTGGCCGGTTTTGTTTTCGGGTATCCCACAATTTGCTGGTATGTGTCAACTGTAGTTCTAAATTCAACTCTATCGTAATATTACTTATGGATTAATTACTCTGTACCACAGTAATTCTTTTTAGGCATTGATAAAACTTTGACAGTCGTTGCGGAAAGATAGATGCCCAAAACTCAGACAACCAGTCTTACCAAGAGGTACCGAATTACTCGGTTACTGGTTTGTGGAGGTCAGATAGGCAATTAGCAAGATACTGATATTCAGCGTCATCCGGTTAGACTGAAAATTCAGTAGGGAAAAAAATTGGCAGATGGTGAATTCGAGAAGTATCTAATTATTTATATCACACAATTATAAACGCATAAGTTTGTTAGTTTGTGTGTGTGTTTGTCAAAGCTGCTGAGCGATTATTTTGGCTTATTCGTCAACTCGCGCCTCATAAACTCGCGAAAGTGTTTTGTCTTTTGTAGATGACTGTAAATACGTCAGGTTTCACTCGGTCGCGAGTTGACTACAACAAAAATAGGTAAAATCAGAAGGTGCTAACTCGCGCGCAGTCGCGAGTTTATGAGGCGCGAGTTGACGAATAAGCCATTATTTTCACAATTAAGGCGCTGCGCTAACGTTGAAATCAGCCGCTACAAGACACAGCAACTACTACAACTTTATTAATGTGGAATGAAATTTTATTGACAATGTGATTTTAATTAATATAATTCGAGATTTAGATAATGTAAATATATTTGCATACTTCGTAGAGGTATACAGTGTAACTAAACTCTTTGTAACATCTCTCAAACCTATGTTATGCAAATAAGTGTTTTGATTTGATTAGATCTATAGAAAATTGGTGTCTTATATCCGATAAAAGTGTTCAGGTTGGCCTTAGTATGTACTCATCATCATTTTCCTGCCCTTGTCCCATTCTATTTGGGGTCAGCGCAACATGATTTCTTCTTCCATTCTCCCCTGTAAGACGTCACGGCATCATTTACTCTTTTCTTTTTTATATCATCCTTAACACAACCCATCCATCTTTCCTTTGGCCTTCCTTTGCACAGCTTAGTACACGCATGTACACACAACGGCAGGTCAACCTATACTAAACTATTATAACCTGAACTCTCCACTAGGAATCGCACACCGTAGTAGAGAGATTAGGTTAAAATGGTTAGGTATAGGTTGATGTGCCGTCGTGTGTACTTTAGCCCAGTCCGGGTTGCAAGTATATAAGAATATATAAGCTACTGGATATTAATAATTAGGTATTAGAAAAATGCAGACAAAGCCACGGGCAAAAGCTATAAGAAAAAAGCTGTATTAACCTTAACAGACAGTATGGGCCCGGTCAGAGGTATATCAATCAATGTACATGCAAAAGAAAACGAAATTAATTACATCATCGTAATTGATATCAAAATGTTTATTATTTAGTTAATTACTGAGTGCGTAAGTCTCAAATGTGGGCCATCTTCGATGTAGGTAAATCGCCATCATAAATAATAAATGATAAAAATTGTTTTCGGCCACAAACAGTTGAAATTGTTAACCAAATCCGTCACTTACAGGGTGTGATGTAATTTTTATTTTTTTATTTTGACATTACGATATTACGTTTGTAGATTATGCACTAAGGGCATAAAACAGTTTCTTACGTCGCACTGTAATATTTTTATCTGAAATATCTAGTCTAATCCACCAGAGGTAGAACTTAGGTACACTCGACAAAATTGTTTTCTGCCCGGTTTAAAAAGTTCTAATAGCTTATTGGTTCAAAGTGGTCAACCACTTACTTTGTCAAGTGTACCTACACTTGTTATCTTGAGATACTAGGTTTTCTCTAAGTAGGCTAACCAACTATCAGAGGTACAGAAATAGATGAAAGGTAGGTCATACTGATTGCAACAAGTGTGCGCCTCGGCGAGAGTTTAAATGCGCAGATGTAAGTATTCACAATAGAAAGTACTCACAACTATATTATATATAATTCAGGTCTGAAATTTTATTGCTACAATGTTTTGTCACAAAGAATATTTCGTGATCTGCAACAGCTGGAAACATAGGTTTGCACTGAGCTTTACCCGTACCTATTTACATATCTTGCACACGCAGTGTTGCTGCAGTCTTAGTAGTTAGACCCACCACTCCTAGAAATTTACGCCTGCCTTTTTTCTCGCCATCGCTAGTTCATCGGTCTTCGTCTCGAAAATTGTTGCATTTCATCTCAATTTCTTTTTTGTAGAATCCTCCCATTCCTTCCACTTTTTTCGATGATGAGCCTCTTCCCGCTAATCAATGAGAAAGCCATCTATCTCCTCCTCGGTTCAAAATGGCGGAGGCCTTTGCCCAATAGTGGAAAAATAAAAAAAACTGTCTACGTGTTTTCACCCGTTTTGCACTATACATCCCCCTGTAGATCACCAAGACGCTATCGACATATCGCGCGACCCGACCCCGCCTGCTATCAGGCAATTAACTTTAATGGATATATTTAAATTAGTGCTCCACACTCAATTGACAACATATTGTTATCGTCAAGTATTGTTAGATACCAAGATCATTAAAAAAAATTAAAACATACTTATTAATTGAGACTGAAAGTTAACTAAGCTAGAGTTCAAAATTGAATACAACGCTCCTCATTAGGTTCTAGAAGTTAATCAATGAAAATGATATGGTTATAGGCACTTTATATTTGTATTTTAATCACGTCTGCCACCATTATCAATAGTTCAACTCTGCAAAATCAACCTTATCTCAAAGTACGTAATTATAAACGTAAATATAATAATTATAATGTACGTAATTAAATGTAAATTGGTTAATAATAAAACAATATTTTTTCGTCAATATCAAAGAAATATAATATATATTTAACTACAGAAGTAAAATAACAATGTACAAAATAAAATCCTATTTACAACAATATTACAGTTTATTCGAAAGTCTGGTCAACGAATTTTGTACTGAAATACAATCAAATACAATTTTGGTAAAAAGGTAAGGTATACCTACGACAAAGTTATACATTAAATTAATTATGAACGTAATCCTAAAACACAGTATGGTCTAAACTCCCTTTAATCTATATTTACACAATAATTTACAACTTTTATTTATCGATAAGTCAAATTCCCCGCACTCACAACCATACGGTAGCGACAGCAGACAAAAAAAAATCAAAAATATTTTTTAAATAATATTTTCGGAACTTTTTGCTAGAAACTTTTTATCCACTGTGCGATTGTTCCGAATTTCAATTTTTGATCACGTTTTGTAACGTCTTTTGTTTATAATTCACTGTTGACTTGTAGTTTGTGTGCTGGGCGAGGGTGATCCGCCTGACACAGGTGGTTGGACCATGGTGAGATGCGGCGGTGGCAGGCCCATGTGGGCCATTGGTCTACCCCCCATGAGGTGGTGGGGGTGGAAATACTGCTGCAGCGCGGGGTGGGGGTAGAGGTGGTGGGGGTGGCGAGAAAACTGCGCCATTTTGAGTTTCTCGATCTCCGCCTCCTGTACGCGCTTCGCTTTCGCCCTTCGGTTTTGGAACCAGATTTTGACCTGTAGGCAAATTGAAATATTGTTATGAGTAAATATAGCTTTTAAGAAAGTATGACGACAGTTTTTCTTTATAATCTTCAGATCTATTCGATTTTATTTAACTAGGTTAGAACAAGATCCTCACCTGAGTTTCAGACAATCCCAATGACGATGAGAACTCAGCTCTTTCAGCGATGCTCAAGTATTGTTTATCGACAAACTTGCTTTCAAGCGCGCGAAGCTGCTGAGCGGTGAAGGGCGTGCGCGGCTTGCGATTAGGTTTATGTTTGCGCAGGTTGCACTTCAGCTTTGCCGGCTCTCCATTAGCATCTGTAGCAAAGAAAGAAAAAACAGTCAGCCGAATTCATAAAAAAAAATACTTAATTGGCTAAACAGGATCTTGGCATAATTCAGCAGAATTTCGCAATGTAATAAAAACGTTGGTTGTAAAATTAATCAGGCTAATTTGTAAACGAAACGATCTCTAATGATCTTTCGTAGCCTTTGTGTGATATGTCAAAAGAGATTGCCTTCAAACATTTAGTTGATGCATTCGACAGATAACGCCCGAAATGAGCATTAATATTCTAAAGAGGATCTCGTAAATGCAAACGTCTCTGGATTTCCTCAACAAGTATTTTATGGCTAATTAATAAGTCGTAAAACCTCCAGTTTCTTATTCGATCACATTTTTCTTGACGAAAACAGTTTCGAAATGAAGGTGCTACGAATATCAATAATGATTAACGGGGACATTTGTCTGTAGACGGCCATGCCGCTAGCAAGTATGAACAGCACGAACATTACTGTTACATCTCAATAACACAAAGCAGCCGAATGGCTATCGGAATGCCGAAGCCGCCAGTCCATTCCTTCGCTGGATTAATAAATCGCATAATAAAACTCATATAAAATAAAGGCTAAAGGAAACGAACCGCGATCCGATCCCGATAAAATCTCCAAGCGGTAATTTTTAAACCTATTTAGCGACGAAAACAAGCGTATTAGTACGCAAATCGTTGATTTTATTGCCACAGCTGGTTAGAAAAGAATTGATTAACGCCCACTCTTCGAAGATTATGAAAGAGAGATAACAATTTCGTTGTATACCGAGTAGAAGTATTCATTAAAGATCTTTGAAGTCTTTGCTGGTTGGGGTTCAGTCATTACAGTTTTATTGAACGTGTTCATTTCGATGTCATTTCTTTTCGGATCATCTCCACTTTAAGTACGCGTAATCCGTTGTGTAACTTTACGACCGCTTAATTCATCAATCAAATTAATTCGTGATTGAATAATATATTTATGTGTCTCTGAATCATTATCTTGTCCCTCTATTAATGGATTCGTCAACAAATTTCTGGTTTTATTAGTAATTTGGGTGTGATTCAATAAAAAAAACTCGCTTTGTAATTTATTAGTGGCTCCGTTCAACGGTTTTAATAGACTCTAACCTACATAATTATCTATCAACTAATTGGTATTTAAGTACTAATTAATGCTTGTGATCGTTGATTGATCGACGAACACGTGTTGTGAAGACTTTCATTTTATTGTTTATGACACATTATGGTCGCAAGTCATTATACTTGATGAAACATATGATATTATAATAAGCCTGAGGTTATATACATACTGGTTTTATAATTTGAAAAAAAAAATTTGACGAAATATCCAGATATTTGTGACTAAAACTAAAACTTAATCAGGTTCAAAACTTAGATACATTAAAAAATAAAACGTTTGTCGGGCCAACTTGTCAAAATTAAACCTTGTAAAAATATAAAACAACCATTAAGGTTATTGTGGAGAACATTTACAAATATTATTTGAACAGATACCAAATATTAAAACATTAGTAGTGGCGCTTGGAACGCCGACGTATTAATCCCAATGTCAAACAGTACGGTCGCTTAATAGCTAATGTCCCACAAAAAAAGTCAAAAGAAAAAAATCTAAATTATGTGACAGTCGAAAAAAAGCTAAAGTGTATTAATGTCGTGTTTAGCAGACGTCAAAGCAAGTACCGACGACAAGACGGAAATAAAGCTCAGAGCCGATGCACACTAACGATTTAAGTGCCACGTTTTTTTTCTACATAAACGGCGCTACTGAAATAGACTTTAACTTAAGTTACCGCATTTAACCATGAACATGTTTTTTCTTTTTATCTTGATTTATTTCTCATATGAAGCAGTGCGTTTTAATAAACGCTAGTGTATGTCTAAACGAAATTTCTTACATTATTAATGAGAAAGTAGCAAAAGAAAAAATGTAAAGTTCAAATGACTCGGATCCGACGCACGTGTGCAGCGTTTGTTAAAATTACCCGGGAGCTGTTAAATTACCTCCTTTAAAAATACTTATATGGGACTGTCTGTTCTCGTCCTCTTGTTAATTGTATAAAGAGATATTGACTACAGATGTTAGTCCGCTGAATTATGTTCGTGTTGTGACTCTGTGAGCGACGAGAGAAATATGAGACGTTTTAAACGCGTTTAAACACATTTTCCATTGTTACACGTCGTCATTTGTTTCTTTTCTTTTGTAAAAGGAATGTCTAGCAAATGAATTATGAAAAGTGCCGAAAGATTTTTGTGACAATTTAAAAATGGAAATCAATTCGGATCCTGAACGTTTATGCTGACGGTACCTAATGTTACAGTGCGCTGCTAAAAAGACAGTTGATATATTAATGAGCATGTTTGCTTTTTGTGTGCGCACCACCATTAATCGTGCGAGGCGTGGTATGTCATTCATTCCAATATTTTAAACGGGCAGCGTATACTTGACGTTTTTGTTGTCTGTACAAGAGAGGCGGGCATTCTTTGCGTCTTGCGGGATATTTTACATTACGCGTTTCTTTTATTATCCATGAATGTAAAGTTATATTAGAACAAATAATTTTAATACTCCAGCTATAAAATACTTAAATTATTTAGTAGTTCAAAGATCACCATCGTTATAATTTATATTTCACTTATCGATTGCGATAAATTATCTAGAAAAAATAATACACACTCAAATTTCAGACAGACTAACGAAAACAACATTATTTTATTTGCCACAATCGCGGTTGTTTTCGCTATAAACAACAATCATAACATTTACTTAAATAATCAACAAAAAAAAACTAATTTGCCGATTTCACCACAACGGAGAAATTTTTTAAATGATGTTATGTTTTAAAAATAATAGGTTCATAACGTTAGAGATATAGTGATATTGTTGTTAATAATTTATAATGTTCAACAAAGAGCTATTAAACCTATTAGCTGTGTGAGCCCGGATTCCTTACGAAAACGCCCACAATATTTATCTCGTGATCAAACGACGTCCCGAACCCAGACCATTCATCAGCATTCAATCTTTCCCTCATAAAGGGGCCATAGAAAACGCGGAAGTGGATCGCTTAGCCGTTAACTGTTTAATTTATGTTTGGAAAACTATTTAGTGTACGCTTTTATGTAGGTACAGTAGAGGCTATTACTTATCATTGGAATGAATCGAATCTAATGTTAGCAAGGAATACTTAAAATCAGATAACGGAAGGTGATGAATAGTTTTTTTTATGACGAATGCTTCTTTTAAATCCCAATTTGAATTACGAACAGTTTTTTTTGAGCTTCAGTTCTTTACGTTGTAAAAACTGCGCTTTGTAATATGATTTCATGCTAATTTATGACGCAAATGAACACACGGATGAGTTAAGAGGTGCGTTTTAAGCATAATAGGGCCATTATTCATTGAATACTCCACTTTTTCGCTTCTCACTTTGATGTCCGTGGCATTTAATATGATATACCTTGTACCACGTATTTTACGATCAAACATTCTCATCTAAACAATTCATTCCAAGATAAATAACTTCAACGAAAAGACCTTTCATGTTTATTGAGAGAGATATCTTCCATCTTACTTGGTCTATGCCATTCACTTATATGCCATCTTAAATTTATCGGGATCTACTCTATTAAGAATATCACGTGATATGTTTTTTTCGTTTTTTTAAATTGTTTTTTATCGTCAGCCAGAATCTTGAGAAGGTTTCATCTTCAAGGCAAAATATATGAATGGCTTTTAATAGTATTTTCATTTAAAAATCCATGTTAATAACTGGAAGGTACAGGAACAGTATCCGGTTAGACTGGAAGACGACCCAAAACACAGTAAGGTAAACTCTAGGCAGTTGACGATGATTATTTTTTTTTATTTATTACTACCAGCCAGTATTTCTCCTATACAAGGCTTTTTCTTCTCTTATTATCTTTATAAAAAAAAGTATCTAACTTTGTCGCCTATTCCATGGCCTCGCCTTAAATGATCTATTAAGAGCATCAGAGCGTTAGAGTTCTGTTTATACTTGTCCCGCTCTCCTCAGTTTACAAATAGCACTATTCAATGGGACATTAGTATTTTGGCTCGACGCCAATGCCTGACAGCGCCGTTTGACTGCTTGTTAAACACCAAGACGTCATTTTGCTTCAGTTTTTGTATTACAATTTTGGTTTGGAAGATTATTTCTGTTTTTGTTTCCGATATTGGTTAGTTTCTTTTGTTAAAAATATTTGGAATCCATTGCATTTCTTGAACATTTTATTTAACAAAAATATTAATTAATATTTATTGGATCTGTCGTTTTATTCAGTCTTGCCATATAAGGTACTTTTAAGTAATTAATAACGTCAAACAGGTGTCGCGCCGACTTAAAATTCAATACCAGAATACAATTTTGTGGCATTTCATGTCCACTTACGAATAAGATAAACTTTCTTAATTACATTTTATTAATTAACTCTTTTGCTGACGATACAGCAAATGAAGCGGTCGCGGCAGTTTTGTTGCGCATACTCGGTAATTGATTGGGAATGCTTCTATAATTAGGAGCGTGACTCTCGTTGCCGACCGTACCTACCTACCTACCTATAGGTACAATAGGCCTAAGTGTATATGCAAAAATGCGCGAAGCGAAATGTTTATCTTTTGTCAGTTGTTTGTTAAAAATGGTAATATAAGTTATTATACTCGTTAAAAATATAAATAATTGCAAGTCAAATTCAAGTGCGTGTCTTCTTAAAGTTCATCAATAAATAAAATATTCAAAAACCTTTAAAAGTCACAAAAAAAACAAACGAATCGAATCGACCTTTTGTAATCTTACAAACGTCAATTTTATTGATCATTAACACAAGAGAAATAAAACAAGACTATCAGAAACAATAACATGGTACTTAAGCAATAATAGCAACCAAATGAGCAGCAATACAAGGCAATAAGAAGGATATATTGCTGTAATTACCGATTTATAAGACATTAAAATATAATATGATTGCTTTCAGACAGTGTGTACAGTGTTTAAGGCGTGCTTTAGTACATCATCTACTCGTAATTATAAAAGGGATAATCGCTGACTCATTCATCACGTTACTTTGGAAACTACAAGTGTTAGGAGCCTCAAATTTTGCACGAGGAATCCAAATGATGTAAGTTCTCACTAAGACGGGTTCTTGCAAAATTCAACCCCTAAGCGGGTGAAACAGGGTGACAAAGTTTGTATGGGAGACGTGAATTTTGCAAAATCCCATCTCCGATTCCTTGGCCGGATTGTCTTGAAATTTGGCATAGTCCAGCTTTCACTAAATTAAAAGACTATATAACAATACGCTACGACATTGAAAAATTGAGCAGCGAATGATACCACTGGGCACAGCTAGTTAGGTATAAGAGTGTTCAATAGTGTGGTCCACACTGAAGTGTAAGTCAGAGCTTTCTGCCTTGTTATCTTGGTATCTGGCTGATTTTCCTCTCTAGCTACCTAGAACAATAACGGAAACCCTATTTGGAACACTCTGGGTACCATTCGCACGGGTTTTCTTCAAATTGGAACGTTCAATGAAATATCCTCATCTTTGCACCGTAAGAAAATCCAACAAAAAAAAACCTAATATGTACATACTATCAAAACCAAAAGTCGTTTCTTCAAATTAGGCTGATAATCAGCACCTTTTGAACTTCAAATTACAAAAGACAGTCCCACATAAAGCCCCGCTCTTTGCCATTTCCAAGTGTTTTAGCTGGGAAGAAGAAGTGGCGGAACAAACTCCCCGACAACAAATCTGACAGGTTACAAAAACCAATATTACCTACAGACTATATTATCAACACACGTTTATGACAACATTGGGTCAATAAAATGGACAGTGAAAAGTATGTCATTAAAAAATTTGGGTATTCTCATATAAACACCAAATGAACTAGAAAATATTGTCATTGTTATTTTATACTTGTAACGTCCAAATTATCATGGAACACAAAATATAATCAAATTATATAAAATGCCTATAAAATATAGTCAACCATTAAACAATCTTACCAATATCCGTCTGTGCAAAATTGCATTAATTAACTAAGCGGCTTACTATTATGTATTCTTAGAACTTATATTTAGGGAGTTTAAATTACCATTTGTTTGTCACAGATTTTAAGCTCTTTACTGTCTTATTCATAGAAAATTAATCATTTATTTTCATTATGGCTAACCTATTAATTATGAAGTGTGATTTTGTATAGACTTCAAATCAATAATTAATTTTATTTACATACATAACCGTCCTTTACTGTGCCTCTAAGTGTTGTTATCGAAAATTGCAAAAGAAATTAATTTAAATAGATTATTACAGGCACTTTTAAAAGTTTAAACCAAAAGGACCAAGCTACAGTCACGAGGCTTAATAACTTATAGAACTGTTTATGTTAGTTTTATAATACAGGTTAGGTACAACCTAAATTAAAAAAAAAACTAACTAGCTACCGATCGTATAAAACCTATGAGCATTTGCAACGAACACATAGGTAACATTATTTCGACCTTCTTTATTTTTAACCGAAGCATTAAAGAAATAAGGTACAGTTCACAATATCGTGCGCTTAATTGACAAGTGGTATATTAATTAGTTGCATGTAGAGATCCACTTGACTCACTCGCCACCGACGCTGACTTGAACACGGCCTTATAATTCTGTGCAATGAACATCGGCCTACGATCGTCACGGGGTGTCTTTAATGTGTACACAGCCTTATGAGGAATAGACAAGATTCATTTGCTTTTTTTTAGTTTTGTTCTCATTTAAACGATTTGTTCATCAAATAACAAATTAGGTAAAAACACTAGATCATAATTATTTGTGCAAGTTAAATGTATGACGTGTAAAAATATGACATCTGTCATTAGTTCATTACAAATGTCAGAACTCGATGGTTTTTTTTTTCTCAAGACAATTTCATTCTAGCAAATAAAAATGTCGTGGGAATACAGTAGCTAAATATCACATTAAATGCAAAAGCTACTGGTTAAAGTGAAAGTTGTCTTCATTAATTATTGTGAGAACATTTTTAGGTCAGACCTGTCAATATTGACATTTTTTACTTTTTTTCTTAACCCGCGCGTTAAGCGCCTTTCCCAATAATGTTGAATTTTTACGTTAAAAGTTGATGGGTGGGTCGTTTTAATTGTTTTTACTTAATTTTCTTAATGTGTGGTTTAAATGCCATGTCCAAAGTATCAATCAGTTGGTTTAATTGAGATTAAAAAGGTTACTTGTAATTCGTTAATGAGATCGCGTCATTTCCGAAAATATTTTATTGTTTCTCCGTTTTCATGTTTCTACTTTCAAGTAAGTTAAGGATTAATTTTATCCGTTAAGTCCTGTAACTTGTAATCTATTCTAACTGCTATTCAGTTCTCTAAGTTGTGCTGGACACATTTAGAATTTGAAAAATCACGCTAGGTACCAAACTAGCTTGCTTTTTTTTCAATTCTTATCTTCTGTCCTATTTATACATAACGTATATTTGTATATTACTTGTTACGTAAAATAAATAAAAATAAATTAGTGTTGACAGCAAATTAAAAACAAAACCTTAAATAACGATAAAAAAGTACGTTCAAAACAAAATTTGGAAACCTCTTCGCAGTCGTTACTCTATGGTCTAGTATATTAATAAATGAACATGTTAATGTTGGTACGTCGCTTGCGCAGCAGGACGTCTGCCGGTCTCCCACGCGCCTGCCCACCTACCTCGGGCCACAGCGCAATGATACGACCAGCCATTAAAGATGCCTTCCATTGAAACTATGTGAGGATTTTTTCAAAGGTATGCGAGAATGTTGTTTGACGAATTAATGACGGTTTTTTTGTATAAATTAAGGGGATTTTATTAAGCATGAACTTTTTGAATTCATAGAGTAATGTTGAATTCATAATCAAAGTATATATATACATACTTTTTTTTGTTCTTGCGGATGGGATATCATCAAATAACTTGTCTCCCTCAGCAGAGCGTCAGACTTATACTGACTAAAATCCACCCATGTTCCTTCTTTGGCTCTTTATGATACGGGGCCGCGGTATCTATTTCAGACAACCCGTAACATATATGTTGGCTAAAGTGAAGCTGTATTGCCTGGGTTGCGGGTTGTTCGAAAGAGATACCGCGGCCCCGGAACGTAAAGGGCAATAGAAGGAACATGAGTGGGTTTTAGTCAGTACAAGTCTGACACTCCCCCCGCTCCGCCCAGAGCGGGCTAAGTTATTTGATGATTTCCTACCCCAAAAAAAAAAGGTGACGCTATATTGAGCCTTCAAATTATTAGGTGGAGTCTTGAGTTTATAACGATAGTTTAATATACATGTAATTAGTAATTAGACAGATATGGTGAAATGATCCCAGATACGTTCATAAATCTTACTTAGTTCGAAATTGCTACAAAATTGAACATAAATCTTGATTAAGTTCACATCCGTAGTATCACAAAATACTAAATTACACTTCGTAGCCAATTAGAAGGACACACGGATACTCATTAACATTTTTCCCAATCATTAATCGCGACAACGATTAAGAGTGATTAAAAATAAAAGCAAGTGAACAACTTCTATCATATTTTAGAAATAACCAATTCTAACCAATTAGTAACTAATAATTCACACCTACGCGAATACAACATAAAGAATTGACATTTGACTCCGACCGTGCGAAACACGATCACAAAAACTCGTTTAAAAAGGCAAAAATATCAAAGAAACCTAATCAATATTCCACGAATTTAAAATTATAACTAAAACTAGCTCTAATAATGAGAATGAAGGGGGATAATTTATTAGCCAAAGTTCCTACGAATTTATAATTTCGGTACAAGAATGTTTTATTAAGGTACCTATAGACACGACATGCATCGGACACGAAAACTGGGCTTGCAAGACTAAGTAATAATTTCACAAGAATATCATAAAACTATATGGCTCATTTATACGTAGCTGATGAAATTATAAGTGAATTTTCACAAGCAATTAACCATCACTTAACTGTTTTGGATATTGAGTGTGACTTGCCAACGCAAAGGTCTATTGACGTAAAGATTTCATTCTTAAATCATCACATGACATCACTTAACAACTTGTGGTGTAAATCAACACAATAAGATTTCTTTTCTTGGTACAAAACTACCGTTCAAATGAGTGGAATATTTCGCAAGAATAGCAACATTGCAAAACGAGCTCAATTTATCACTGACATTATTTAGTTATGCATAATTCTTGCTTTCTTGTCTTGCAACCATTGGATGGTCGACCTTATTTCCAAGAAGGCACAGATATTATAATTTATGTCTCTGGCAACAATAAGAAGCTGCGCCCGAGTCGATGACAAATTAACTAATTCGTTTCGCTTGATCATTTTAATTAAAACGGAACCAAATGATAATGGAAGTTATTAATTCCATATTTTTTAAGTTTTATTTTGTAATTTATTGTCCGAAATTTATAATAACATAATTCAACATTTTAAATTTTTATTCCACTCTTGATAATAAAATTAAAATGATCGTTTCTTTATTAATCGTTCTTGTGTAGCCGAGATTACCTAATATTCGTTAAAAAATAATATCTATCAATTATACATGTTTATGAGACCGGATTTATTCGCGTACTGTCTGAGATAGCAGCCCAATAAAAATTATAATTAGGCAGTAGATGGCAATTCTAATTTTGTAATTAATAAGTTAACATTTATTAAAAATGAACAATTATTTGACTTTGAATTAGTGGTGATACATATTGATTTAGTTCTAAACTTTATTTTGACGGGCCTGTTGGTCTAGTGGTTAGTGGCCCTAACTGCTGAGCCGGAGGTCGTGGGTTCGATTCCCACCTAGGACAAACTTTGTGTGATGAGCATGATTGTTTGTTCTGTGTCTGGGTGTGATTTATCTATAATATGTATGTATTTATAAATTATATAAGTATGTATATCAGTTGTCTGGTTACCATAACACAAGCTCTGCTTAGCTTGGGATCAGATAGCCGTGTGTGAGTTGTCCCAAGATATTTATTTATTTATGCAATACTAATTATACTCAGAAACAAATGATCATAAACAATAAAAAGTATTTATTTGTGTAACTGAACTTCGGGTTTATTAATAAGGGGGTAAATTACGAGTCTTGGTCCTTACCAAGACTCGTAATGCATCCTTTTTCGTAATACATAATGTTGGCCCATCATAATACGCCATGGTATTTCAACTTCCCATCCGATGCTATGATATAATCTTTATGTTAAAACAGTAGTCAACTTTTTTTCGTCTATATCTTTCCGAGAATCAGATGTATGCCACCATAAACCTACATATTTTATCTTAATTATGATCAAAAGTGTCTTTGAATTAATATCAAATCATGGCGGAGGTATTGATATCAACTGTTATTTTCTGTTTGATTTCTATCTAATTTATCTTTTGAGTATCTTAATGCTTTACTTTTTCCAGTTATCTAGTACTTACCTACCTAACTTTTGACGTAGTTTAGTAGATAGACCGTTATTTGGTTCTTAATAAATTTCTCGTAAAACGAGGCTTCAAAAGGTCGTTTTGTACGAAAATAACTTAGTCATATAATACCAATTTTCTTTTGACAATACAAAATGTTTATGGCAACACTAAATTTGAATAAACGTTCACATAATGACGTACCAATTTTTAGAACGCGAAAGTCAATTGAAGCGTTCCGTTTTCAAAAAGGCTACCGGTGGCGGTTTGTTCGGTGCAAATTGACGGATTAAATTGCATCGCTTGTTTTCGTGAAAGAATGCAAGCGGCGAAAAAATACGAAGTTTGCCGAATGCTTTTAATGGGTGTTTCTAATTGGTCAACGCGCGGGTCGAGGCCGATTGTTACAAATTCGGCCAAAAAAACTAGGCATTTTCAAGGAGTCTTAAGAATGCGTGTGGTTTACTGTGCAGTGAAATAGAACGTTTGGGTTCAGGTCATAATTCTAGTCTGGCTGTAACTGTACGTTAACTAGGCACTTAAACATTTAAACTGTGTTGTTCTGTTCATTGTCTTCTGTCGTCCAAGCACCGGCGTTAAGTTTTAGCGTACGCTTCTGCGAACAACTAAAAATATATTCAGTGTTCTACACGACCATTTGTAACTTGCCATTACATGTCAACGCGCAAATGAATATGAACCCTATTCACTTAGTCATAAGTGTGTGGTATAACAAATGGCAGGCAACATTGTTTGTAGGTGTTTTACTAATTTGCCCGTGCAGGAAGCACGGATGGCGTGATGAGGACTCAGTACCGTATAATCTTCGCCTCTGATGTTATCTAAAGATTTATTATTTACTGTCATCGTCCGAGAGATGGCAGCACGCGTCACTGACTATGCCACTGGACTTATCTCTTTGCAAATATGCTTCTACATCATTTTCAACCTTAAGTTTGAGCATTAAGAGCCAAATGTTTCATCTTCGAAGACCTCCCATAGCGTGATAGGTATTAAAACTAGGCCATTTTTCATGCCTACACATAATTACGATTAATTTCCTGGTAAGCTGCCTTCTTTAGTTATTACAAAGTGTAATACCGAGAATTATTCACTATATTTTATATTAATAACAACAGAATTAGACTTAACAAATCACATGCTGAATGAAGCCGAAATGGCAACAAATTAAAAATTTAAGTCCGTATAATCAGAATTACAAAACATCGGCTCACATGGCAACTGCATAATACATCAAAGAAAAACAAAACTAATGGAATATTTGTTCAAAAATCGAATAATCGAGCAATTGATTTGACCGGGCCACTCGACTCGAGCACTCGATCGAGCGACTCGCACGCAAACGAATCGATTAATCGCTTCGTTACACCACCGACCGCCAGGCGGAGCCACGCGTCAATAAAATACTTGTAAAACTATCGCAAAATGAATTAAAACAGATGGCGAGCCAATTAGGAGAGGCAATCGTGCGCGTACCGGGCGAAAAAAGACCTTAAACGTGGCGTCAAATTGATTTCTTCCTTACGACTTTCAACTTAAGGTGTCTATTTGGTATTTTCGAGTGGCAGTAATGGGGTTTCAGTTTACAAGCGCTAACGAGAGCTTTCGGAACGATAAGCCTTTCCAGTTATACTGATAGACAAATATGGATATATTTATCATTAAGTTTGCACTGAAGTGTACGCTTAGGCGCGCGTTATGTCATTATACAGTACTAATTAGCTTAGGAAAGGAGACAAATTCGTGCTCTTAGATATCGGATAGAAATAAATAATTCATTTTGTTTATTTGTTAGTAAATTTGTAATTCCGACGTTTTGGTTCGATTTCACTGTTACAAATGGCCTGCAATATTGCGTTTGCTCGTAAATCGTGAGTTTTAGAATTGTGTGGACATGAACGTGATCGTAAATCTATATTAGATGAATATAGATAAAACATTTTATTATCTTTGACGAGAAAAGCTTAATTTTTGAGACCAAGTCGATCATTAGTACCTGAGTCGTATCTGAATAATAGCAGTTGTTGACAAAATAATGTCATTACTTTAATACCTTGTTAGTAGCGATTGCACCAATAATAGCTCAAAATAATATTAACATTTAGTAAACATTTTATACACAAAGCTATAATTGGCTAGCTGTAACTGTCACACCCTTTATTGAAATCAGACAACGATTTGAAACTAGAACACTAGAAAACTATTAAGACCTTAAATATAAAATTCTCGTGTCGCAGTTTTAGTTGCCACACTACTCCGAAACGACTTGACCGATTTTTATGGAATTTCATACGTAACTTCGGTATATTTTTCAATCTGGTTAAGTAATAAGGATGACCCTCTTAAGAAAAGGAACTGAGCAGCATGTGAAACCGTTGAGCACACAAAAGTGCAGCAGAAAATAAGCCTGCAACGCTACTTAAAAAACTAAAAATATCGAATGAATCTTGACTGCACAAGAGTGAGAGAGATAAAAGATGAGTGTAATATGTAGAGTGAAAGGGATAGACATACCTACTCCGCCAATTGATCTAAACTAAGCCAACTATAATCGTTTTCCCTCAAGAAACCAATTAGAAGTCCTATTACGCCAACAATAACACCGTTCGCTATAAACTGGGGGGTTAATCAACTAGTTGATAATAGTTGATATCACGCGCCACTATAACTCAATGGGTGTGAAATGGAATGGTTTAACTTATTAAATGTTATAAATTCAGGCGGGATTGGAGCGAGGTGAGCTGTGACGGGTTGACCGGAGTTTGTTTATCGATCGGCTTAGGGTCGGAGTATAGTGGTACTAGAAAGGCGGGGAAATGGTAGTTTTGTGAGTCGTTTTGTGGGACATTTTGAAGGGTTGTGTTTAGGGAATTTACTATGGTATTAGGGCTAGAATAATAGAGGCGTTGTGAAACGTATTAAAAGAATGACGAAATTTTTACCGACTTTTATTAAGAAGGATATTACAATTTAAAATGAAAAAAATAAAATAAAACAAAATGTTTTTGCAAAAATATCAATGCACTTCAAAATCATTATAAATAACTTTAGTTTCAGAAGTCGGTGGTTATTTTAAAGTCGGTTTATTTGTTTTTCGAGATTTTGGTTGGAATATTCGTTAAATGATTTTCTTTGCAATAGGAGTAGAATGCTGTTATCATTGGAACTGAAAGATTTTTGATGAAATTCTACAAACTATCCAATACTTACTAAGTAAACGAAATATATAATCTTACAAACAGATATAGATATTAATACGGCCTAACACTAATTCCTTAAAATTGATTTTTAGAGAGAACAAAACAAAACTAAGTTCACGTTAAATTATTAATAATGACGTGTAGGTACATATTCTATTACTCATGAACCAGTTTTTGGTATTTTAGTGTAAGAATAATTACCACGTTGCATTTCCTGGGCACACGCAACGGGCTACGGGATAAGAAAGGCCCCTGCTAATTACAGTCGCCATGTTAAGACTTTTTACGACAAAATAAACGCAACTTGAATGTAGCACTTTTATCAAAAAGGCATATTAAAGTAAGAGATACCGCGGCCCCGGAACATAAAGGGCAATAGAAGGAACATGGCTCCTTCTTAGACAGAAAAAGTCTGACACATCCAACCCCCCACCCCTCCCTAAAGCGAGGGAAGTTATTTGAAATATAAAAAGTACTTACAATATTCTAGCTACAGCCTGAGTTAGTAATACATGCTTTTACCCCCGAGTTTTGTCCACAAACCATCATCTGGTCTTTTCCCAAAGTTATTGAGGTCTCCAGTCTTATCAGATGCAGTTAAATACTAGAATTTTACAGAGTGACTGCCTATTTAACCTGCACAACCCAGTTAGTTCTGCATAATATATGATACCCATTGGTAAGACTGGTTGTCAGACTTTCAGGCGCCTGACTACCTGTAACTACTGTCAGAGATGTACAAATGACAACCGGAGGCAACTTGGAAACTTGGAAGTTCTATGTGGATCTACCTTAAAACAAAAACCTTAAGACATTCAGCTATAATGTATAATGTAGTGTATCTTTTACAAATATACCATTTTACGACTTTATTCTATTATATACTTAGTTGAGACTAGTCCAATAAGAAAATCAATATCACAATCCATCAACTCTAACAATTTAATCACTAAGATAAGTGAAACAATTGCTATTAAAACTAACGTTTCACAAACGTAAAACGTAAACAATTATTTTGTTAATCAGCAGAATACGCACATTTTCGCGTTAGCAATTTAACATTCTTAATAGACCATTATTCTCGATCGTAAACAAATAGGAAAAGGGTATTAATGGTATTTTAGTTCGTAAAAGCTTCCAATATTGCCCGGAGTTACCGCAGTCCATTGTGCATTGACGATAAGGGAACTGGTTCCAGCGATGTTTTATTTTTCAGTGGTTGAAAGCGTACCTTTTGTAGCGCGATTCGCTGATACGTCCAGTATTTGTGCGAAACAACTGGTCAATGTGATCGGGTAGGTGACTACGGGTATACACTACATATAGGTTATAGGCGTTTTATGTGACGAGAATTTGTTCTCTAATTTAAACATTGCATTCATGGATTGTATTGTAAATACATAAAATGTTTATTACAATATTCATATTAGCTGCGTTTTAAATTGAAAATACAAATAACAAAAGTAAATAAAAACTACATGTATAAACGACGTCTTGTTAACCGAGTCTAACTGAAAACGATTCCTTTAAGCAAATATTTGTGACGGTAACATTTTAATATTTTTTGCGCTCGAATCGACGTGGAGTCCTCGCCATTGTTAGTGCGTGCAAAACTAATTACTTTTTGCGCTAATTACATTTCGCTATCTAACTTTATATTTCATTTACGTCATAAACGTCCGTAGCATCGTAAAATACGTTCGTTTTACTCTTTTTATTCCCAACACTGTTGTTAGCGATTGTACAAGTGTGTATAGTAAAAAATAGATATTAAATGTACTGTTGAGTGGAAAAGCATAATTAATGTATTGTTATGTAGTTTGAGCTTTGTGTTCATCCAGTTTATGCCTTCCTTGTCCGTTTGTTTGTGAGTGTACCTAACCAACTACGCTTTACGTGGGTTATAAAATTATGTGCGAACGTATTACCAAGTACAAAAGTGCAATTGGTGTATTATAAAACTGATGGATCATGTTCATACTGTACTATTTATTAATTATTCACACTTTTTGCACTCCGCATTCGTTAGCGACTGTACTGGGAATTAAACTCATAAAAGTAATATTAAATGTACTTTCAAGTAGAAAAGTGAGATAAACTTTTTCCATTACTTCAGTAATGATATTCAAGTGCTATAAGCACGTTTAAAATGGTGTACAAGCGAGTGGAAAAGTATTAAGTATGTAAAAAGTCGAGATTCGTGTTCATGTGTCGTGACCATTGCATGATGGCGAACACTTTTCATTATTCGCTTGCAAATTATTTAATGGCTTTATATTTTTTATGAGGACATTTTAGGATGGCGGCCAATTGGCACAAGTCTGCGCACACCTCTTTTTAAACACTATTTGTAATTATGTTTATTATGAAGAGGCGTTAAATGATGTTATAAGTTTGTACGAACACAATTTTTTTTTATTGTATATTACGTTTTGTACTCAAATAAAATCATGATAGAAACTACATTTTAACGGTTCCGTACCTAAAAAGGAAAAACAGAAGTCTGTCTGTCTGTCAAGAGCTTTTATCTCGGTAATGCGTGGAGGTATCGAGTTGAACGAATTAAACCGTGTTCTTAAGTCTGTTGTCCCTTGGACCTGTGACAAAATTAACCCTATATGTCTACGCAGTCAATAAAAGGGCTGTTAATGTCGCAAGTTTGTACGAAACCCTCGGTGCCCGAGGCCAAATCGTTTCTTGGCCGGTTTTATTTTTATTAGTTTATATTAATTTTATACTTGGTTTCTTATTATAAAAAGATAGACATGAACTGAAGGGTGATTGAATATATCATTTTCATTTTTCCACAAAAATCCTCTAAGATAAATTAAGCATTTTTTTTTAAAATTAGATTATATTAATGTTATACTTGGTTTCTTATTATAAAAAAGGTCACAAACTGCAAGGTAATTACGCTGTAAAATATATTTTTTATCCAAATATCTAAACTTGAATCAACCAACATATTCCTCCACAAAAATCCTCTAAGCTAAATTGAAATAAACTCATACTACAGCGAATAATTTCAAATGTAAATAACGCTATTTCATTTACATATTCAAAGAAAATCTGCGAAAAAATCATATGGCACAACTATGAAAAGTTCAATTGCTTTGCTTAGCATACTTGTGAACTGTTACAACTTTGATAAGCAATAACTTTGCATGTTTCTAAGCACTAATAACTAATATTAATTGCAATTTTTGCTATTTACTGTAGAAAACTAGTTTTTGTTGCTGGACGGACCTGTTGGTCTAGTGGTTAGTGGCCCTGACTGCTAAGCCGGAGGTCGTGGGTTCGATTCCCACCCAGGACAAACTTTGTGTGATGAGCATGATTGTTTGTTCTGTGTCTGTGTGTGATTTATCTATAATATGTATGTATTTATAAATTATATAAGTATGTATATCAGTTGTCTGGTTACCATAACACAAGCTCTGCTTAGCTTGCGATCAGATGACCGTGTGTGAGCTGCCCCAAGATATTTATTTTATTTATTTATTTATTTTATAGTAAACTAGCTTCCACCCGCGACTTTGTCCGCGTGGCATAGTTACTTTGGGCTAACGCTGACTCTAACCTGCGTGATGATCGAAAAAAAATTATCTTTCTCCCCCTTATCTCACTTTCCTATGTCCGTCTCCAGGTTCCCAAATATCTCTGTACCAAAATTCATCAAAATCGGTTGGGCCATTTAGGCGTGAAGACGTAACCAACACAGTAACAAACAAACAATCTTAGGTACTTTCGCTTTAATAATATTAGTAAGGAAAAGCTATTTGAAATAGTGGAGAGCGAACTCACCCACAGCGTAGCAAAAGCTAATCCTGCAGCGGTATAACATCAAAATGTAAGTAGGTAAATCCTTGCTTTTGTGCATTGCTTCGCTTGCGTTTATTTAGAATCAAAATCGAAAGGTCATTTACTCAAACTAGGCTGATGATCAGCACTTTTTGAACGTCATAACACAAGACAGTCCCCAAACCGCTCAATCAATTCGAGTTGTGCTCTGCTTGATCTTTGAATCGCAAATCAAGACACGTGGCGCCATCTACTATTATAAGTATTATAATTTGGGTTAGAATTTGGCAACGTTATTTCTATTGTTTTTTGTAATTAAGTATTGAATGGTGATTTCCAGGAGCTAGGAAACTATTTAAATGTAAAAGTAGAGAAATACTTTCTAGTTACAAAAATGCTACACTTCATGCGAAGACATTCGAAGTCATTACTTGAATCGCGTAGTATGAGAGTTATGAGACACTTAACCATTTTAGGGTTCCCTACCTCAAAAGGAAAAAATGGAACCCTTATAGTATCACTTCTTTGTCCGTCTATCTGTTTATCAAGACTCTTTATCTCGGAAACGTGTGGAGGTATCGAGTTGAAATTAAAATGATATACTCAAGTCTGTAGTCCCTTGGAAGCGTGTAAAAATCAACGTTACGTTACGATATGGCTGACCGGACTGCCGACTGGTTCTCAAGATCTACCACCACCACAAAAAGTTGGTTCCAGCGGAAACTATTCTACAATGGCTTGTACCTAAAGTTATGTATTGGATGTGAAGCGGGAAATGGGCAAGCCCCGTTCATATTACTACCCCAGCCTATAACGTTGGCCGTGTCGACGGCGCGTTAGTGTTCCACGCGCGCCTCAGATGTCAGCAAAGCAGAGGGGCCTGCCAAGGCCTCCGCCTGTCAAGGTTGCGAGTAGTTCGAAAGAGATAATAATAATAATAAAATATTTTATTGACATAAAGCGATGTTACATACAGAGATACCGCGGCCCCGGAACGTAAAGGGCAATAGAAGGAATATGGTTGGGTTTTAGTCAGTACAAGTCTGACACTCCACCCGCTTCCGCCCAGAGCGGGGGAAGTTCAGTTAGTAGTTGTCTATGTTTAAGTTTACCTGTACTACTTTTGTAAAACAGCTTAGAATAGCGCATTTATAACTTCTAATATATGTTGTGGAAAATGTCGTAGGTTATACATTTATTACTATTGTATATTTATAACTTAGTATAAGATTCATGTATAACTGTTAATTTTCCCAAATAAATAAAATAAAATAAAGTTATTTGATGATTTCCCACCTTAGGGTGGGAAAAAAATAGCCTATGACGTTGAACCACTGCTAGTAACCTCGATATTAGTTACACTATGAGTCCGTAACATATTCTTTTCTACACTAGTGCAAAATAAGCTGCATTAAATGGTAGTTTACGTGAATTATATTCAATTTTGTTTTGTTTTCACCACTTTACGAGTACGCTGCTAATTAATGTGTTGAATACAAAAGTGGTTTTTAATGTTTTCGTGCTTACTTTACTAAGCTCTAAGTATTATTTCTCTTTCGAAATTTGAGCTTGGTTTTATATATCGAAAATGTGATCCACAGTAGTGTTAACTAAGTAAGTATTAATGTTTTTGGCAAACGAGACTGACCAACGAAAAGTTTATTTTTTTTATTTTTCCTCAATTTGAATTTCTCATGTATCGTGATGATGATAATCCTACTAATATTATAAATGCGAATGTTTGTGGGGATGAATGTATGGATGTTTGTTAATCTTTCACGTCAAAACGGCTGAATGATGATGGAATTTGCCACAGAGTTAGTTTGTATTCTGGAATAACACATAGGATACTTTTTTTCAATCATAACGCTTGCGAAGCCGCGGGCACCAGCTAGTACTTCACATTACCACTAGCTTTTGCCCGCGGCTTCGCTCGCGTTAAATTCGGGGTAACACAGTTCCCCTTGCGCCTTATCGATTTGTAATAGCAACGCTAAATTTTCCCTTTTCTTCCCTCTTTCTCCCTCACATCCCACTTTTTTTTTAAATTAGCCTATGTTATCTCCTGATTCCCAACTATCTCTGTACCAAAATTCATCAAAATCGGTTTAGCCATTAAAGCGTGAAGAGGTAACAAACAAACAAACTCACTTTCGCTTTTATAATATTAGTAAGGATCTCACAGTAGACACTCAAGTACAGAACCACAAACAAGTTTCCAAGTTCCCTCCCCAGTAAGTACTCGCACTAAATGTTTCTCACAATGCAACATTAGAGGCTAATAAAGCCAGAGAGGTCGGTATGGCTCGATTAGCTGGCCGTAATTGAATAGGCGTGTATTGTGGCCCGTTTCAATGTGTTGAGGTAATGTTAGAGTGCATGCTAGGCACTATACTAGGGAGGACAATGTGAGTTTGCTTTAGGAATAAAGAGGACAGTTTTTTTATTTAGTTTTTTTGTAAAGTTATACAGCCACAATCAGGCTGACAAATCTGTCGTTGTCAGTACGATCGCAAAATTTATTGACTAGCAAGGCTACCTTAACCTGCCCTCTAAAAGAGGTCATACTATATGATGAAATTTTCAGCAGTTCGGTGAAACAAAAAATACTTACTTGTACAAAATGTGTCGATGTCAAATGTTTTATTTCAATTAGAACCTTTTTGGGTACAATCTTTATTCTTGGAAGCAATTTTGAAAAAAGAAGTTCGAGTGAATCAAACCGCTAAAAGCAAATTGGTTTTAGGCAACCATGCTCCACCCTAGGCCGCATCATCGATTTCATCGGTCGAGATGCGGCCAAACGCCTTTTAAAAAAAAAATATAGTTCTTTATTTGCATGCATAGTTCTTTGCATATGTGGTAAGTAATAGGAGCTCTCCATACACTTCTGGAACTGTCTACCGTCATAGTACAAGATTTCTTCATCCCTTTTAACAATAGCACCGAAATCTCACGATTAACCGACTTTCATCGTGTAAACATGAGTTATGTGTTGACAATACAATTTATTTGTCGGCGACAGAGGGCGTGGCTCGTGCCAATGTGCCGTGGTGATGAAAGTGGCCCGTGTATTGATACACACAGATTTGAGTCCTGTGTAAGGTTTTGAAGTGAAATCATGCGCAAAATTGGTCTTATTGAGGAGTTTTTTGAGTGTATTGTGGATTTGGTCAGTAGGCGTTATGTCTCGAATTAACAATTGAAGTATTGTTAGAATGTTAAAGATATCGGTGTGGGAACTCAGAACCGATACGAGAATTCAAAAGGAAGTAATTTACGTATTCACCTAAATTTTAATTATGCTGGCCGGGCTTACCCAATCTACGTCCATTTTAGCAAAAACTGTGTTCATGTTTTTGCTAAAAACCAACAAAAAGCCAGAATAACATCCCAAATATGACCTTATCGTCCATATTAAGTCCCATTATATTTGTTAATATCCATATACATAGTATCACCAAATCCGTTAACAAACAGGATTTCCTTAAACGTTTTTATCGAGTGAAAAACAAATCGATTTCCCCTACTTGAAACCAGTATGTTATTCGAGTATCGATGACTGTAATCGAATAATAATCCGGGAACTATGCCAAGGATAATTTTTAATTATAATAAGAATTATTAAGTTGACATGAAGAATTTTAAATCGCATTCGATTTTCTAAATAAGGATTTATTTATTGAATAAAATTGTTGGTAATTGGTCGTTGTAGCAATCATTGAATGTTGCATGGATAAAAAATGTTTTTTTTTTAACATGGCACGTCCAAAGGCAAACAGTCATGTTTGATGTGTTATTGATTTGATCAAGAACCACTTAAGTTGTTTATGGAGCTGTAATTATGAACAGTATAATTGGTGACATAAGGTTCCATTTTAGTTAAACTACTTTTATTATACTTTTCGCTTTTAAAATTAACTGGTGGTAAGTAAGTAAGAATTGTATGCATGAAACAGAAAAGTTCTAACATGTTCAACCGCATATCGTGGCGTACAAAAATGGTAGGTAGGAAGAAATGGTGCATAAACCGTAATAATATTCTGTTATATTAAATGATGTAGATAGTTATTAAATCATTACATTATAATTCATTAAGCATTTTTTAGAAACCATTCAATGTCAAAGACTTTATCAAATGTAATAGTAGGAAATTTTAATTTATGTCATTAAAGTTTCAATGTCAAAAACAATAACTATTATCCAATATAAAATAGATAACAATAACATAGGTACCAAAAATGCTATTTATTTTAGGTATTTAACATACCTTAGTAACTAATGTACGTAAAATTATAATTGTTATACTGCGAATAATTATATATATGTATGTATTATAATTATAATTTGAATCAGTTTATCAGCATTTAAGTATTTTTGTTTAACAAAAACTAATATAAATTAAACTTTACTGTCAATATGTACATATTCAAATTACATTAATATAACTAATCTATATTTATGTCAACCAATTAAACAATACCATATACATATCGACGCTTGAAAGGCAAAAATTACTAAGCGACATTGAATGAACTTTACAGGAGAGTGATTTGAAGTTAAAAAAAATTGAAAGAAAATGATTAAAAATTACAATATAGCCAGATTTAGATGCTGTTAACATACATATGTACCTAATTTTTATAGCTATTTTTGATATTAAAATGAGCCCTGTAACTCTCGAATAAAAGGCAGTTTACGTCGCTTAGATAAAAAAAATCCCCATTTGATAAACAGGTAAAACTATCTAAGCTATCACTGAATGTTATGTACAAACAAGTAACATTATTTAAGCTATCGATAAAGATTTTTGAAATAACAGGCAAAAATAAATAAATACAAACACTTAAGAATTTATAGACAAGAGTATTTATCTAAATGATCTAAGATTTTACAAAATAAAACACGGTAAGTTATCTAAATGTTATTTACTTTAAATCTCTTCCATACAAAATTTATCTTAAATAATAAAATGAATGTAAATCTTAGTTCGTAAGCGACAATATTTAAATATAAAGTACTTTTTTTAACGTGTGGGAACATAAATGAACGAAAATTTGTTAAATATAGGTAATTTTTATTGAAAATCAATCTTTGCTTTACGCTTATTTATTATTTGACGGTTGTTACCACATAAACAAACACAATAAACAAAATAACTCCTTAGGGACTATCTACTCTTATTAAGTTCTACTAATTCTGAGATCAAAATAATCAAGTTGCGCTATTATGAAAAAAATATATTAACGCCATTCTTATATATTCAAATAAAATAGTTAATAACAAAAGTTATCAAGTAAAAATATCTACATTAGAACAATTAATATGTGTCAAATAAGTAAAAGCATGTAAGCGCCAATAATATTACATTTTAATATGGGTAAAATTATATGTAAGTACAATTCACAAATACTTTTTATGGGTAGAATCTACTAAGCGTGTACGTAAAGAAATTTTCGAACAAGTGAAAATAATTAAGGCCAAAGAAGTAAAAAATTTAAAACATGAAAAATACACTAAGTAGATATTTGCAATATTTTAATTTTCCTAAGTCTAAAATTTCCTAAAAATCCCTTTTTTTGCGTCGGTTAGTGAGCACAAAATTCATGGTTTGGTATAAATTTCGCAATATCTAAGCGACATAAAACTCGTCGTAGAAGCACACCGATTAGACTAAACGACGCAGAAAAAAATGACAAATCCATTGGTATATTTAACTCATTTTTGGGATTTCTGTCGCTTAGATATTTTTGCCTTTCAAGCGTCGATATTATTTATCTTGAACAAAATAAAATAGCAAAAAACCAAAAAAAATATATAAACCCTCACTTTTAACCCTCTCAATGCTTATTTATACAATCACAAAATCTCTTCGAATCCCCGTGATCCGAACGGGTTGTCGAAACCAATGTGCTATTGTTTACGCATCCAAGTGATCCGTTATTTATGTACGGGCTTTGTTCTCCGCGAGACACCGTTTCTTGAGACCCGGCGACGGAAGGGTTAAGAACGGGTTTCCGAAACATGATGTTTTGACGTAAATAGGTGACAATAATGATGGGTTTAGTACAGATTTAAGTTGTTCCTAATTGGATCAAATCCTACTTTAATAATATTATGAATGCGAATGTTTGTGAGGATGGATGTATGGATGTTTGTTACTCTTTCACGTCAAAACGGCTAAACGGATCTTGATGAAGTTTGACACAGAGGCAATAATAGTTTGATAGTAGTCTGGAATAACACAAAGGATACTTTTTTTTTCGATCATCACGCGGGCGAAGACGCGGGTGCCAGCTAGTCTTGTGATATAGCAGGTATACTTGGTATTATCGTTTTTGATAGTCTCGTTAGTCTAGTTGTGGCAAGCGCGACTGTTGTATTTGAGATCCTGGGTACGATTTCCGGGTCGTTATAAGTGTTATTAGGTTTTTCTTGAAGTTATTTTTTAGTAGCTGCCACGGAGTCCGTTTGATTGCAATAAACTTGCCCCTATTGTTCCGTTTTTTAGAAAAACGTTGCCCAACACTTGGAATTTCTCCTGTATTACGGGTGCGATTACAAACATTTAAACTACACAAACAGATAAACCCGAAAGAAACACCAGTAGGTCATACAAATATTTGTTCCGTGAGGGGAACAAGCCCGCGACACGTAGCGCAGCAGTCGATCTCACAGCCACTGCGCCAACGGTGCCATAAAATTTGGATTAAATATATTACCTACGCAGGTCTGCTGGAAGAGATTTCTTTATGAAATAAAGCAGTTCCTTTGTGCTCTTTTGTCTGTATGTATTTTTTTTTCATATTTTTTTGTGTATAAATAAATAAAATAAATATTACATGGGATTTTTAGCTAAATGTGGATATGCTATTAAGTACACCTCTACCTTGCCATTCAAAAATTACAGGCGTGATGTTTAGCTACGTTATTTTGCAGCCATAGGCCGAATTGGTTCAAGTTATAATTTACAGTTACTACAGCCATTTAATTCCAATAATATTATTGATAAGGAATAATTAAATATCATAGCATAATTGATAAATACAACAGTTAATAGATTCCCGAGCGTTTATGTAGATTAAACCATTAGTTATAAATGATAAATAAGAACTAACTAGAACTGTAACTGAGAACTAATGACTAAGTAATTTGAATCGATTTGTGTCAAGTAATAATATAAAGGTGTGTCGTGCTGGCCCAGAGGTTATGCGCCTCGCCTCCCATGCTTGAGGCAGTGAGTTCAATTCCAGGCAAGTAATAATGTGGCTTTTTCAATTTATATGTAGGTACCTATCTAAGACATCGCAGTCCCGGGGTTGCGGGTTGTTCAAAAGAGATACCGTGGTCCCGGAACATAAAGGGCAATAGAAGGAAAATGGGTGGGTTTTAGTCAGTACAAGTCTGACACTCGCCCCCCGCTCCACTCAGAGCGGGGGAAGTTATTTGATGATTTCCGATCCGCAAAGAAAAAAAGACATCACAGACGTCGGTGAAGGAAAACATCGTGAGGAAGGCAAGGCATGACTTCTAGTTAATATATGTAAGTCTGAAATCACCAGCCCGTCTTGAGCAAGCGTGGTGATCAATGCTCGTGCTTTCTCTATATGAGAAGAGGTCCCAGCAGTGGGACAGGAATAGACTGGTATAATTTTAAACGAGCTGGCGCCCGCGTCTTTGCCCGCGTGATGATCGAAAAAAAAAGTATCTTTGGTGTTATTCTAGACTGTAATCTAACTCTGTGCCAAATTTCATCAAGATCCGTTCAGCCATTTAAAGAGTAACAAACATCCATACATCCATCCATCCATTGTCACAAACATTCGCATTTATAATATTATAGTAGGATAGGATACTAGTAGGATTTATATTTATTTATTAAACTTTATGCACATGTAAAAAAAACACTGTACAAAGGCGGACTTAATGCCTTAGGCATTTTCTACCAGTCTACCTGTTATATTATATATATTGACGATATAAATATATTGACGGGCCTGTTGGTCTAGTGGTTAGTGGCCCTGACTGCTGAGCCGCAGGTCGTGGGTTCGATTCCCACACAGGACAAACTTTGTGTGATGAGCATGATTGTTTGTTCTGTGTCTGGGTGTGATTTATCTAAAATATGTATGTATTTTTAAATTATAAGTATGTATATCAGTTGTCTGGTTACCATAACACAAGCTCTGCTTAGCTTGGGATCAGATAGCCGTGTGTGAGTTGTCCCAAGATATTTATTTATTTATTTATATCGTGTTTTTAATCAAATAATATAGTTTAAAGATCACTTTTAGCGAAAAAACCGCCCATTCTGCCACCCTATACGTGTACATTTATATTTGTATATGAAGTACATAATAATGAATATTATATACTATTCTATTTAATCTTCCATTATATTTAACTACATAATGTATTCCTCATATTGTTTTACTTTAAAGTTTAGGTATATGATCGAAGTGTATATTTATTTATATAATAATCTTAATGCGCAATTTTATTATATAGGTAACCCGTAGGTAAACGTAACGGAAATTAATTAAAATATTTCAATTTATTTAATTGAATAGCAACAAAAGTAATTACGTTTTAATAATAACGTAATTGGGTTGAGCGAAAATATACTTTTAATCAATATATAAATGGTATGCAGGAAAACGATAACAGAACTCAATAATTATTGCAAAAATATTATAACGGTTTTATCAATTAATTAAAAGTTATATATTTTCCTCGTTGTTACTAAATAAACGTGGAATTTCCTAATTTTGTTTGTCAAACCAAATTTAGATTTGTATGTAGGTACCTACTTAATATAAAAATAATTAAGTATGATAATGGTGTTATGATGACCATAATATAATTAGGTACCATACAAATTTATATGGAAGTTATAACTGCATATACATATATGTAGAGTAGGTATTTTTTTTTATAAATTTTGTGATTTTTATTTTCCGTTTCATTAATTAAGGACTTTAGGTATCAAATAATGTTCATATAAAAACAATGGTACTGGGAATACAAATTCGATTAAAAATGATTAAAATTACGATCTGGTAGGTACGTACCTATTTAGGTCTTTTCAAAGTAGGTCCCAATTATTCGGAAATGTCAAGAGGAAATAATCATGATTAATAATTTAAATAATTACTACCTAGGTAATAAATGAAATAAGGTTTTGTTCAAAGGAAAAAAAACTGCTTAATATAATGATAATAGAATTAAATAAATAAAAATTATTTAAAAACAGATTTTTAGGTAAGTAGGTACATAATTTTGTAGATCAGTTGTTTATTTATATTGTGCATGCTGTACCTAGTCTCATATAGGTGAGAGAGCACACTTATACTATTACTATCTATTTTTACCCGACTGCGCACCGAAAAGGAGGGTTATTAATGTTTAGTGTATACCTATCTTGCGCCTGAGATAAATATCCTAAAATAAATAAATAAATAACCTGCCTACTGTAAAATTACAAATAACAGAATATTTGTCACTTTGATAGCAGCATAATGTCTATAATAATTAGATTATCTAGAAATAATTTCATAGATTTCGAAAGTTTTGCAAATTTTTCGAGAACAAGCTTTAAACAACAATACCAAAACTTCAATCACCCCCAGTAATATAAATAGTCTACCAAAGACAAATATAAAAAGACTACATTGTACTAAATCTGTGAAAACCATCAACAATCAAACACAATATTTTGAGTTCATAGGTAATGTTCCTATTGCTGAAACACAGGCAACTTCTTTATGAGAGTGAGAGGGGCATAAACGACCGCGCGGGCCTAGTGCGGATTTATGGTACAACACTGCAAAATGAAAAAAAAAAAACTGGACCAAAAAATTTCAAGTTTGTCATGCCAGTGACATAAAGAATTTTAAGAAATAAGAAAAATTTGCTAACCTGTTAAAGGTCCAACGGGGAAATGTGACTGGAACAGCGGTCCGAAGGATGGCACCACAGGCGGCGGGCCCGGCCACGCCAACCCGTACGCCGCCGCCGCCAGCGCGCTGAACGGCGTCGGCCGCACCAGCCGCGCCTTCTCCGACGGAGGCCTCTCCTCGTCCTCACTAGGCAGACCATTCTGCAAGTCCTCCACGTCTACTATCGAATCCTCCTGGTTCACCGAATCTTCGTACTCATCTTCAGACGACGTTACAGTCGCTGAGACATTCAAATTCAAAGGAGGCGTCTGAGACGACGGTCTGGGAGACACCGACTTGCCGCCGGGTAACTCAGGTTGCGCAGAAGGAGACTGTCTCAAAGGAGATTCGGGGATCGTCCTGTGATGCCTGATCATCTCCGCCGTCTCATCCACTTGACTCGCCTTCGTATCAGCCAAAATCGATGCCACACTGAAGCTGATTCTTGAAGCCTTAGGTGGTTCCGTCGCTTCAGCAGGGCTGCTCGGGTACCTCGAAACACTCTGTATCGCCATGTTCACTTCCTTGTCCTCGTAGCTTTGATTCTTTAACATTGAACGCTGCTCAGTTCCATTTAGCACAGCCGGTTCACACTGGGGCGCGATCGACGGATCGTGTACGCATGCGGGCGCAGTCGCAGGTTGACTGGCGCACAGTGCGCGCGGCGGACGGGGCCCGGGCCGCGAGGCGTGGCGTCCGGGGCCCCGCCCGCCGGGCCGCCCCGTCCACCGCGGGCCCCGCGATTGATCCGCGCGGGGTCGGGGGGAGCGATTTAGCACGCTCTTATCTCGTTAGTCTCCTTTGTGATACTCGATTTTTTTTGTAGGAATCAAAACATAATTACCTTTTGTAGGGGTTCGCGCGTTTTGATCGCACACTTTATGCCCGCCACCAGAGGTATAAAGTATAAAAATATAATGAGCAGTCGTGAATGCCGCTTGTTAAATCCTTTTGAGCGTTCTCTGCTGGTCCCTTTGTGGGATTAGCGCCGAGGGGGCATCGGTTGATGAATTCTGCTGCGTCCGTGTTTACGGATCCGTTTCAAATTAGCGCAAATGATTTACAACGACGCTGCTCACTGTTATTTATATTTTGATTTATATAAATTTTATTGTGAGAATGCCTTTGAATTATAAGTGCATACCTTGTGAAAGACCTTTGATATGGCTGTGTACCGTCATGAATGGCCAATATTCGTCATCTTCAAGTGTTCAAGTGTAGCTACAAATGAGCTTCATTCCATTAAGGTCTGCTTTCATATTTTAGAAAACTGCTTCGATTATGGTTTTACTGATTAATTATTTAATCTTCATAATCAAATAATCATGTCGTAGATAAAAACGATCAGGCCAGATCAGTGAAGATTACCTCACTACTAAAATGATGTCTTACAAAGGAATTATAGGCAAAACATAAAGATGGACGAAAAGCGAAGAGAGCGCAAGAACCTTTTACAACCTGAATAATATTTCAGGGAGACACAACAAACAGGTATAGGTACTATATGGTCGATCTAATAAATGTGTCAAAGCAAATTGTTGATAAAATTCTACTCTCTATTCGTCAAAGCTCTGCTAACAAAATACTCTATCGCATGAAAAACATTATTTAATTAAAACATTGATTAGCAAAACCCGCAACCTTCACAAACTGAATAACAACCTAAATTCAACAATTTCGGGAAAATCCCGGAAAATATAAAATAACCGTCACAAACAAACGATAAGTTGGTGCTATTACCTACGTAAGTCTAAACGATAGCCTAAAATGGCAGCAGTAATTAATGTTTATACACATGTTACTGAAGGAGGAAGAATTGAGTAAAAGGAAGAAGGCTTGTTTTTGTATTGAAATGGCGGAAACTAAGGATGGTGATAAGGATGATGTGATTGGTCACGAATCATTATACTTAAGTACTACTACTTATAAACAAAGGGACACGAGTACCATAAAGACGAGGTTTTTTTTTAAAATATAAAGAATTAACTAAACAAAGAATAAATTATTATTATTTATTTTTTTTAAACTAAGTAAAGAATATTTTTTTTTTTTTTTGTTTGGAAGAAATTGAAATCAATTGATAAATTATGTTTATTTTGCCAGTAGGTTATACGTCTTTTTTTAAAACTAGAGGTGGCCGGTGTTTCGTACTCAACAACTCTGAGAAGAAACAGGCGAAACAATCTCAGAGGTCATAGTCTCTTTAAAGGTCCAGACAAACAATCTTGGTCAACTTACATGAGGACTATGCAGATTAGTGTCTGAAACGGGACTCTCACACAGTTACAGTTGTCGTACTTACAAGTGTCGTATAATTTAAATTACCAAAAATTAGGAAAAATTGTATTTAATTGGTGTTCACGAAGAAAGTTTTGAGTATAAATGCAGATTAAGAGTTGAAGAAGTCCAAAGACACGATGGATGAACTGGGTGAAGGATGATATGGCAATTACAGAGTTTTTGAATCGTAAACGGTAGTCAGTGCCCCGAAACTCTGGCATTCAGTTTTACTAAGGAGCATCGTATATTTGTATTACTTAGTACTAACTGGGTTGTGGAGGTCAAATAGATAATTGCTCCATCATCTGCCTAGCCTTTTCCCAACTATGTCGGGGTCGGCTTCCAGTCTAACCGGATGCAGCTGAATATCAGTATTTTACATGGAGCGACTGCCTATCTGACCTCCACAACCCAGTTAATACTGGGTAATACGATACCCCTTGGTAAGACTGGTTGTCAGACTTTAGGAACACTGACTACCTGTAACGACTGTCAAAGATCTACAAATGACAGCCGGGACCAACGGCTTAACGTGCTTTCCGAGGCACGGAGGAAACTCGGTATGTAACGGGTGGTCACCCATCCACAGACCAACCTAGGCAAGCGCGGCTTAACCTAAAGATCGACCCGAGCGGCTACTATTTATTTAGCCACGAGCTCCTCCAAATAGATAATTGCTCCATGTAAAATAATAATAATACCTGCCTATAACTGTCCCACTGCGGGGCAAAGGCTTCTTCTCATACAAAGAAAGCACGAGCATTGATCACCACGCTTGCTCAAGACGGGTTGGCGATATCAGACATACATTAATTAGAAGTCCAGGTTTCCTCACGAAGTTTTCCTTCACCGATGTCTGTAATGTCTTAGATAAACATTAGAAGGTACACAAACATTAGTACTTGCCCGAATTTGAACCTACATCAACCTCGTGTATGAAAAGCGAGGCGTTTAACCTCTGAGCCATCATGACAGTAAAATAAAAAGGCAAAATAATTGTGTTCAGCTAAATTCTGTAAGACTGAAAGAAAAGGCTAGGCAGATGATGACCACGGATAGCGCTATCATCGACTTGCAGTAGACCACCATGTTCCTCCTCCATTTGTTTCCTCCTCTCGATAAGGTAAGGATCCCTGCAGAGGGATCGTATTAGTAAGCTAGTTATACTTAGGTACTAATCTAATTGATTGTTGTCGAAACTGATTATCTTAGTAAAAGGTGTATTAATTAGTTCAGCAATTTCGTTAACAAGCTGGTCGATCAGATAAAACTGTCACATCAAAGACAACCACCATTTTGTTTTTTAAAATACAGTTACCAGAAATCTCCTCAAACAGATCAAGTCAATCAAAATTAGATAAGGGCTGTTATTTAAAAATAAACACCAACTATCTTCACAGTCGGTTACCGACGATACAAGAGGGTGACAGTCCTATGCACCCCTCGATCATAAACGTGAAACTAGGGGTGCTATCCGACATCTGCCGTCTCTCTCACACACAAGGAATACACTAAATAGGTATTTAGAAATCGGAAGGGGAAAATAGTTAATTTTGTGGGGTGAAAGGGAAAAAATTGTCTTGTGCATCTTCTTTTGCGGTTCACGTTAGTCTTAGTACACAGCATTAAAGTTGGTTATTGATTGTTTTGATTGTCATAGTAGTTGGTAAGTTGTTAGGAACAGTTTTCCTTATTGAATGCGTGTGATATAAATATAAATGTTATTAATTATGATTGGGTTCATTGATTTTGGCTCAGAAGGTGTTTGTTTTGAGTTAGGGTTAGATTGAGGATCATGGTTATTATTCCGTTTAGTTTGTTGGGAACTGACTGTTTCTTTAAACTGTTTGTGTCGGTACTGTCGGTTGTAGGGTATGGTAAGGTTTAGTTGATGTAGGTATCTCAAAATTCTCCAGCATCTTTTAACAGTATTCATAAAATCTTTACTGCTTATATATTATTTGCTGTAGCTTGTAAACTCTGGCAACTAATTTAGGCACTTTTCCATTTTATTTTTATAAATAGAAAGAAAATGATTAGTTTCAATAGTCATTCATTAACATAGACACTAATTAACAATGAGTTAGTCCATCATTCTCTAGAAATTGTGAATGGATAGACAGCATTTTTTTTTAAGTAAACGATGCATTTTAAATAATTGCCACTTGTCTAAACAAACACCAGTCTTAAACCCTAAAAAATAATATTTTGTTGTATTTGTACCCACGGGCTGATCCACGACAAAATGAACGTTCTAAAAATAAATCCAAAACCGAAATCTGTTCTAATTAAAGGCAAAATTAGCGACTTCTGCTAATGACACAACACATTTCAGTCCACGTGTTGGCAATGTTGCCATACAAATGATGTGGCATTCTGAAACTGCTCGCAAATATGACCGACGTATCATACAAAATATGTATGGAATCCAGGACTTTGATTTAGGTGGCGATATAAAAAGTTTAAAGAAAAAATTGTTGGAGAATTTATGGGAATTTTGAAGGGAATTGTGTTTTTTTTTGACAGTTTCTTTATTTATTTTAGGTATTGTACAATTTACGTAAATGTTTATCCATAGTAATTGTGAAAATCAACTATGTGCACTATTAATCTCAGTAAAATACTGTTATTTAATTAAGTCCGGTTAGACCGTAAGACGCCCCTAACCTAACATGGTTGAGAAAACACAAATGGTAATATATCATGGTTTACATCTTTTAATAACCTCCGGACGTAAGCGAATGCCTGCCCTTTTAATTTGATATTGTGGAAAATACTAGCATCCAAAAACTACTAGAAATATATTCTTAAGTCATAATAACTGGGTAATACGATACACCTTGGTAAGACTGGTTGTCAGAACTTCGAGAAAGTGACTACCTCTAACAAAATACAAAATGCTTTATTTATTTTTAGTGTAACAAGTTTTGCACTGCTTAACTCATTATGAAGCACCCATTTAGGCAAAAAAAGCCTGTAGTAGGATACTTCGCTCTTCTATAACTTATATGCTACGTGTACAGAACTGGTAAATGAAACTACTTAGGTACATAAATAATGTAACGTCTTTCGAAAATCTACATCAGACAGTCGGGACGTGCTTTCCGAGGCACGGAGGTAGGGAACTTGGTATGCAATCACCGGTCATTACCGAACATACGCGGTTCCCTCTGTGCCTCGGAACCCATGTACAAACCAACCTTGGCAAAGGTGGCTTAACCTTAATATCGTTCCGAGCGGTAGTTAGTATTTAGCCACTACATATTCTTAACTCATACTAATCCTATACTTCTTCATACTACATCTATCATTATTAAGTATTTACTATTAAAAACAGTGGTAATATATGGCCGGTCTCGTAAAAATATCAACCGAACCGTTTTCTCGTTTGAACGAGTAAATTAAAATAGATTTATAAATCACGCTGCAGCTACTGTGCAGCGTAGGCGACGGTCATAGATTAAAAAATGTTGTAGATGCCACAATGCTCGAAATAAAATACCATAGAGAATAGTATCTGATCTATACTAAGTTGAAGACAGACGTACATATTAGTTGCGCGGGCTGGACGCTTGAGTGGCTAAGTTCATCATCTGCACTGAGCTACGATACCAAAATAATTAAATCATTAATAAACGACGAACACTTTTTGAAATAATAGTTGCATATTAAAAAAAAAACATTTTAAATATACATGCTAGTTTGAAGATATTTATCTCATTTACTGGTATTATCTACGCCACATCGTTAAATCTACTAATACCAAATTCAGAACATTGATCCGAAAGTAATCAAAATAATCCGCAGCAATACACCGTCTGTGCAATTCTCTTCTACTCCTAACCTCATCTGTGACCAATCGTTGATGAACGCGCATACCCACAGCATAATGAGAGTAGTGAAACCAGGAACACGTCAATTAGCAGACATTTTGCCCGTTTATGTTTTTTGCCGCCAAAAAAATATGATTTATGGTCAAACCGTGGAACATGACACTCGTTATGGCCGTTACAAATTGTCTATGGGTTTTAGTTATGATTGTTAAGGATGGAATTAGTCGATTTATAAGTTGGTGTCTAAACTATGTAGAGTCTTTTGTCAACATTTAAATCAAAAGGTCTTTACAAAATACGAATCTATGTTATGGAAGCTTTATAAATAAAGCTCTATGCTGCGCTTTCAATATGATTAGATTTATAGTTTCAAACATAAGGAATCAAATAATTACTTAATTACAATGAATTTTTAAACACACAATTAAGCCTAAACTACGTTTTCCCACATGTTTAATTAATAGAAAAGACTCCTTCTTTTTTAATTTCCTAAACATAAATACACACTCTTAAAATCTTATGTAATAGTAATCGTCTTTCCCATAATTACCTTTTAACAGTTGGATAAAATCAGTAGTACTAGTCCTTTTACAACTCAATCAACATAATTATACCATTAGCTCGATAATCGAGAAACGATTCAGGCGGAGAAATCTTGCGGTATCGATATCATTTAGACCCTGTACCCATATGTGTTTACTTCACTAGTAATTAAGTCACATTGTCAAGCTACAAATTGATTTACTGTTGAATTTCTAGCTCTTTCATAAAACAGAGCCTTATTTTGTGTGGAATAAGGTATGCGTGAATTTCATTCGTGATTAGATAAACGTGGTAAAATGATGTCTCCCGCTTAATTTACTCCGGGAAGGAAATATTTTAGTTCAAAATTCTATTTTGACATTCGTGTTAATCGTCCGCAGGTGTGTACCGGTATTTATGGTATGTGTCATTGATACTTTAGCCACCGAGGCATTCATCATTTTTGTGTAATTTTGAACAATATTTTACTTAACGAATTGGGTAAATTGGATCCCTTGGGTTGTGTTGCTAATGATTGTATTAGTTCATTTTTAGTTGCTGCTTCCGCTAAGTAATAAATCTATCAGTTTTGATCTTCTATGTTTAAAAGAACGCCACTCGAATACTCACACAAATAAAAACAACCAAAGCATTTACAAAATACGCCATCTCTTAAACACCCAGTTTCGCCAAACAAGCGAATTTAAAAACAAAAACTGTATTCGACTACAACAATCGACTAATTACGGCGATCTTTCATCATGTCAAAGTCCGCCATATTGGTAGCCATTAAAAAAGTGTTATGCCGTCACCGCGCAGGCGTGGTTCGACAAAAAGCACCTATTTGTTCGATTTTCAAACGGAATTTTAATCGACGCGAGATAAAACTTTTTGCGCGGCTACTGGCCGGTTGCCCTTAAAATATTCCGCGAAAGCCCTTTATCGTTCCAATTAAAATTTCGAACGCAAAATGGCTTCTTTCGTCCGCCATTTTGAGGTTGTGGAAAAAATTAACGCGCTTTTATGTTAGCTGCATAATAGAACCAAGGGTTGATAGTTTATGACATAGATATCTTTTGCCCACCTGTATATGCAATCACGAAGTATCTACGAAGCTTTTCTAGTCCAGATTTTCATTTCTTGAATGCTGCTTTGAACTAACCAACGAGGCTGAGCTAAAGTTCCTGGGTTCGATTCCCGGGACGAGCAAAGTGTTATTAAGTACTTCAATCAGGTAATTTTGCCCGTTTGATGGCGATAGGTTATATAACATGGGACTTTAACATAGCTGGCAAAATGTTGTGGATTACAGGCGATATGCTGTGATGAGTTGAGTTGAGATGAGATGCAAATGTTGCCATAGCCAAAATTATTCAATTTTACATTTTATCAATATTGTAATTTTACTGTTTTCATTGTTTCCAATTTTAATATAATTTAATCAGTATGCATGTGGTGTTTAGCTATAAGTGATTGTTGCGCTGCAATATAATTTTAAGAACGTAATATGAATTCAGTTTTAAACGATTGATATTAATAAAATAAAATAAAAAAATAATTATACATAGTAACTACATCCTGGTACATATGTATACAGTTACTAAATTCACGCTTTTTCTATAGGGCTATGCAAATACATTTTTATTATAAATAATCCAATTGCCAGACATCTTACTCACACAACCCTCATTATTCATATCTGATATCGCTAAAACTATATCCAACATAACTAGCACAGCCTTTAGTTAGTTCCAGTACCAACCTAAGAACACAAAAGACTACCAACATAAAGATATCATTAAAATCTCCTTTTCCATGCCCCTCGACAAAAGTTTCAGCTTGTTATGACAGTATTTCTGTGAAGCTTTGTGTAAAGTCTGGAATAGAGGCATTATATACGTTATGTTGGTGTTTAGTTTTCTATGTATGCCATCCTCATTCTTAGTAAGATCAAAGGAATATAATAATAATGGGTTTTATGTAGTTTCGAAGTTGTTTGATTCGTCGCTTTTGTGAAAAGGTTGAATATTATAGCGTCTGTAATGTTTACTTTCAAAAATATACTAAGACGCTACCTTAAGTAACTTTTATTCAGAACAGAGAAAATCATAGAGTTGTTTTAGGCAATGTTTTTTTTTACGAAATATCTATTAGATACTCTGTAGTCTGGTAGCTTCTAGATAGATAGAAAGTATAATCACATGGCCTCACTTCGGCTGTATAACAAGTGAAATAAAAAAAAATAGGCTTTTCACCAAAAAGACAGAGAAGAGCCTACAATTCACATTTATATCATAGTGGCGGAATTGTCTCTGAAAAATAAGTTTTGGTGATATTATATAGGGCAGTGTTTGTACGTTTGCATTGACATTTACTGTATGAGTGCCAAAAACTTAGCAGTGATAATCTGCCAAGTTACATAGATCTCGGAATCGAACCCAAGACAAGCTCTGATCTTTCGGATTCATTGTAAAATTGTCATTCGGTGAAGTAAAACATCGTATGGAAACCAAAATTGTATTCCTGAGAGATAAAGAAAAAATAAAAATTTCAGGTAAAATAAATAAATAAAAACAAAAAATAAAAAGCCTTTTATTTCTTGCTAAAAAAATAAAAATACATTTAAAACTAAGTATCCGTTACAAAAGGTGTTTTAGTATTTGAGTTAGGAATGTATATTGTTAAGATAATAACTTGTAAGTTCCTAATTTCTAACTGATTGTTATTATATTCATAGTTTAAATGCAAGAACCCCTCTCTTGGAAGGTGAAGGCCTCCTCCAGAGATAGCCAGTGTTTTCTATCTTCTGCTACTCGCATCCAGTTTTTTCCTGCTATTTTTAAGATGTCGTCTGTCCAGCGTGCATTTGGTTTACCCTTTCTTCTTTGACCTGAAGGTCCTAACCATGATGTTGTTTTTCTGGTCCAACGGTTGTCACTGAGTCTAGCCACATGTCCTGCCCATCGCCATTTTAATTTCTGTGCGTAACTGAGAGCATCGATGACTTTAGTTTTCTGTCTTATGTCTATATGGCGGATTTTTTGGATTTTTCTAATTTTCAGAATACTTCTCTCCATACTTCTTTGAGTTGTTGTAATCTTGTTTTTTATTTTCTTTGTAAGTTTCCATGTTTGACAGGCATATGTTAGAGAGGGTAGTAGGCAGGTATTCATGACTTTGCTTTTCAGCTTTATGGTCATGTCGCTTTTCAGAATTTCCTTGAGACTCCAGAATTTTTTCCAAGTGATGTTGACTCTTCTCTCTACCTCTCTTGCGTTATTGTGTGGGTTGAATGAGATTTGTTTTCCCAGGTAATGTTGCGGAAGATGGACTCTAGTACCGCTATAAAGATTGTTGGGGAGATAGGGTCTCCTTGCCTGACGCCTCTTTTTATTTGTATTACTGGCCCAGTGGTCTCTAGCTTGACTCTGCTAGTATTGTTGTCATAGATATTTTTCAGGACTTGTATGTAATCTATTGCTACTTCTTGAGAGAGTAGAGCTTTCCAGATCGACGGGTGAAGTAAAGTGTCGAAGGCTTTTTGATAATCAATAAAAACGGCATAGAGTGGTCTGTTGAACTCTTGAAATTTTTCTATAACCATCTCTAGCGAGTGTATATGGTCAGTCGTAGAAAAACCTCGTCTAAAGCCTGCCTGTTCTATAGGTTGGAATTTTTCTGTGGTTTATACACCCATAATAACAATTATAAATTACAAAATACGGTACGGTTAGTGCAGTGTTTGGGCGATCGACTGCTGCGCTGCGAGTCGTGGGTTCGATCCCCGCACGGAACAAATATTTGTATGAGCTACCGGTATTTGTTTCGGGTCTGGTTGTTTGTGTATGTGAGTTTAAAAAAAATGCAAAAGAAAATAATTAAGACTAAGACAGCACGACATATTATTAAATAATAAACGATTATTAAATATTATGGTTAAATTAAACGGTGCTACGTGTTTGCAGTAGAGACCATCAAGCAAAACAACTTTCTTCAATTAATGACCAAAATTGTTATAGTGAGAAATATATCACCTGTCCCATGAATATGACCACACTGATTGCAATGATTTTCTGATTTTCCAAAGTGAATGAAACCATTATTGCAACACCATCTTACTCGTTGCTTCTAATCTTTTGTATTATTGCTTGCACTTCATCATAATATTCATTTATTGTTTAAGTGTCCAACAGACAGTGGCTAGTTTTATGGCCTAGCAAACATTTAATGAGCTTTTACTTCAATGGGTATGCAAGTCGGTATCTACAAAGGTTGGTTGGGAGGCGTGGCGGTGATTCATTAGAAACAAATTCGTGTATTGTGTTCATTCTATTGCCAGGGATCGCCGCTCTGTCTCCGACATTTGAGCCGAATAGCCACTTGACTTGCGTTCGTGCAGTATATGTAAAGAGTTTAAGAATCTTGTAAAAATAAAGCAACGTAGTAAATGATATACTATAGACGCTTTTTGGGGACAGTCATAAGTAGAATAGAATAGAATAGAATAGCAATACACTAACAATTTTAACCTAATAACTTAAGCACCAATATTACCAACACTAAAATACTAACAGAACTTTGGACTGTGTATAGTCAGAGATAAAGTTTTATTTATTTATTTGATGATGTTTCTGTCAGAAATAACGAAACAAATTCTTTTGGGCATATTTTTAGGAGTTGGCAACTAATTGGACAAAATGATTGTGCATAAGAATGTAACACAACAACGACATTTAATACAAAAGATGGGTTCATGAACAAACAAAAACATGGTCCCTACAGCTGAAAATCTGTCGAATACCAATTGGTGATAGAGAGCTAGGGGTTTAAGCACATGTGACATTATTCAAAACCAAAGGTCGTTCACTGTTAAAGTTACAAAATTAAACGTTTTCAGAGCTTCTGCAAATCTTGCATACACTACTCCAAGTCTAAAATCGAACAGTGCAAGAGGCCACATGGCGCCAACTTCACGCTGCAAATGAATTATGACAGAAAATAGCACCAATTCACGTTATTTCACGCCCCCGACAAAGCACATCACCTAATGACTACTGAAAGTGAACCTTTTGTGAGAAACAGATGATTTTGTGATGCATTCAAATAGCATTGCTTTGTATGTGAAGAATTATTTAAATAGCGAATCGAATTTCAAATTTCGGTGTTTCGATTTTGTTTTTTTTTCTGGATTTTGCTGGAGAAATAACACTAAATGATGGGAAAATTATAGTATTCATTAAAATTTTCCATAAACATTATTACATATTTAAAACTTGTTTGGTGTGGTTTACGCAATGGTTACCAGTTAAAAGAAGGAACATGGGTGGGGTTTAGAGAGTCTGAAAATAAAAGTGTGGAGGGGTTTTCCTATCCGCAAAAAAATAGGCTACCATAACTACTTATCACTTTTTCGAAGTCACATTTCCAAAAACCATCTCTAACAGCAGCTGGCACTCAAACCATAATAATATCAATCCAATCGCTTTACACGATTTATGTCAAAAGATGCCATTGAAGAAACCACAATAGTGTTTTGGTGGTACTTCAAGGTGGTCCTATTGTCCAACAATGCCGTGGACCGAATGGTTCTGCAATAGAAGTCGAATTAGCTCGCTTTGTTCGGACGCAGGTGATGGTTTGTGCAAGGCACGAGACATTATTTTTGTATTGTTAGGGATTTTTAATGACCTTTAACGTTTTTGGGATGGTGGTCCTTGACTTGAAAGAATTATTCCTTCCTCTATGTCGATTCGAAAAACAAATGACATTTGTTTTAAAAAGCTCACGCTTGGCATTGAGGTTGTGTACGTGATAATAGCAGTAGTACAGCACGATTGTTAAGCATGAGTTCTCGCCGGGGTTGCGGGTTGTTTGAAGAAGATACCGCGGCCCCGGAATATAAACGGCAATAGAAGGAACACGGTTGGGTTTTATTCGGTACAAGTCTGACACTCCCCTCCGCTTCGCCCACAGTGGAAGGAGTTATTCGATGATGAGTTCTTTGGTTTGATTCCCGGATTGGGCCAAATGTTATTAGGTTCTTCCATCAGGAACTTTTCAGTTTCCGCCTCGGAGTCTGGATGTGTGCTTAGTGGATGCCAAATAGTCCCGCCTACTATTACATGGGGCTTTTTTTTGGGGTGGGAAATCATCAAATGAATCTCTTTCGAACAACCCGCAACCCCGGCAAGATTACATGGGGCTTAACTATAACTTTCGAAATGTTTGTGTACTATTATGTACATAAACATCTCTGTTTAACAGTAATCGTAGGAACACCATGTAATAATTTCAACAACGTTTTTGCCTGATCATCAAAGGTTATTTAGGTGTTTCCCATAGACAACGATTCAGTAACAAGCTTTTTCTTTTCATTGAAAATACAGTAGAATCTCACTATTCCGGCACTTCAATAGACCGACACATCTAACAATCTAGCACCCTCCGCCCACACCTCCCCTCACCACTCTTCTTGGCCAAGAACCGCGCATTCTTCTGCAAACTGCATGCATGTCAAACAAACAAGCAATGTTACTGTTATAAAAACAGTGTTGAACAAATACATTGTATTTTCTTTATAAAGTATTTTATTTTATGATTTTTTCCATACAATCCAGTAAAGCGAACATTCCAATAATTCGGCACCCTCCAATTTTTAATAGTGCCGGATTAGTTTTCACTTAGCTTCCACTTTACTTTCACAAGGAATTTGGCTTGTCATCTTCCTTATGAAATGTGTTTTCTACCTCTTACCTACCTTTTGTCAGCTACAAGGCCTCTTTAGACAGTATTATCGAACAACTTCTAACTATCCTTACTTACTTTTTTATTTTATATTTTAGGGTTTTACATCAGGGATTTCTCAGTAGTAGCCATGGAGTCTAGATCTACCCGGTTGATGGTAATAGGCTCACCCCCAATTACATGGGACTTACACATAAGAATCATGTCAAAATGTGGGTACACCTCTGCCTTACTCTTAAGAGATTATAGACTGATGTTATGCGTATGTACGAAATTTTTATCTTTTAACAATCCGTAATTTTGAAACCTTTATTTGCCCAATTAAAAATGTAGTTACAGACTTGTAGAAATATTGTCCTCACTTACAAATAAATATATGCTCTCTTTTCCTTCCCAGTTCTATAGCTTCCACGCAAGCAGCTGACTAAAAGGTAGTCCCAACTCAATAATCCACAATCAGTAACCACCTCTTAGATAAACAAATACTAAAAACAAAGATCATTGAAGACGCTTGCGCTGCGCGGGCGCCGGCCGGCAAACAAGCGGCGTGCCTTTGTGCGCAGACGCCGCGACAGACCACTGTCACTACTCTAAACACATCGGCTTTTTTGTACTGAGAAGTAAGAGGTTGTGGAAAGTGTTTATTTGATGTAGGATCGGGGAATTATGTTGTTATTTTTGCAAGTATTCATTTTAACTTGAGTTGTAATCCTCTCTGGTTGGGAATATCTGATTTCGTTAAAGAGTTTTTGTTCAGTTACCACGTAGTAGTCTTAAAAAAGCGCACCGAGGGTTCCGTACAAACTTGCGACAGATACGGCCATATCTTTTGACTGCGGAAATTTAGAAGGTTTATTTTTCACAGCTACAAGGGACCACGACTTGAGTATATGATTTTAATTTCAACTCGATACCTCTACGCGTTCCCGAGATAAAGGACCTTGACAGACAGTCAGACAAACACCGTTTTTTCCTTTTGACGCGTACCTCAAAAGGAAAAAACAACAACAACAAAACAGACCCGTAGGTCTGTAAATCAGCAAGTATCCCATAATTGTAATGATAACTAACACGGACTGAAGCAATGAAAACTGTTTCTGAGCGCAAGTGAGTAAGAAGTTGAAATCTTCATCGATTCATCCACATCACTGTCTGTCTTCTGTCCTTATTCCGATTCAAAAAGGATGGACGCGAAAAGTCTTTACATCATGATTCATCAATAACTTCATGTACCTCTTCTCGTCCTTTTCTTTCTTCTATTTGTCTCCTAAAGTTTTTTAAGAAGCTTTCTAATCTAGTTAAACTACATCTTGATCATCATCATACTTCAGCCGAGTCAGCGTAGCATGTCTGCTTCTTATATCTTTGAAAGTTTATTTACTTACTATATGTGTGCCGCGGTTTCACTCGCGTGGTGATAGAATATACAATATGTCTTTATGAATTGTAGCCTATGTGTTATTCTGATATGTAAGCTATATTATTGTGAAGTTTCATCAAAATCCATTTAGTAGTTTTTGCGTTAAAGAGCAGCAAACAAACACACATACATCCTCAAAAACTTTCGCTTTTATAATATTAATAATATAGTAGGATTACCTCAGAATAATCTCATGAACACACAGCTTTACCCACAGACGCTATACCTCCCACACTTGCGTATCGGTTTCAATACCGATATCGGTTATTAGTAAGCCATCCGTCTTAACGACACTACAGAACAAGCAATATGTATGTATGTGAGGTGCTGTTTTGTTCATCTCGTAGTCGCAAGTTGCAGGTCGACAGCCGAGCACGGGGTCCTGGGTTCGATTGATGTGTTTGGCAAAAAAAAGTGATATTGAGTTTTTCACGGCTTCCTCACTGCAACGCTTGCGTAACACTCGTAACAGCATCCTTAAAATGATTGCTGGTAGGCCCGACTGCCCCATTCAAAGGCACTGGGTGAAATTAGCTATAGGTTCATGTAATTAAGTAGTACTAATAAGACCAACATAGTATATAAGCATATTCTGTTACTAATTCACTAATAATTATGGATTCTACTGGGTCTTTTTTATGGGGTAGGAAATCATCAAATAACTTCCCTCGGGCGGAGCGGGGGGGAGTGTCAGACTTTTACTAACTAAAACTCACCCATGTTCCTTCTATTGCCCTTTACGTTCCGGGGCCGCGGTATCTCTTTCGAACAACCCGCAACCCCGGCTACTGGGTCAGTGAGGGAATAGAGAGTGCACAAGGGCTTGCGCACATACTTGTCCACTTCAACATCTCCCGCGCTGAGGGGTAATCTGCGCTGAGATTGACCGCCGTGACCAAAAACGGTCGGGAGGACTATATAAGTAAGGGAGCTTCGAAGCTATTTTATTCTGTTGTAAGGTACCTATACCCTAGAAACAGATTAGTTAGTGCTGCAAATTGTCTTCCAGCGTCGAGAGTAATTTACTAAGCTTGGTAGGCAGATTATGCAAGGTAGATTATGATAAAGAAAACTCAAACAAGGAAACCTTTAGGTATCATAGGAAACCCTGTACAAAGAGTTGTTATGTTTTTGCCCTTGTTTCATGTAACTTGGGGTCTGATCAACACGTTTTTTTTCGCTTTCTTCCATTCTCTCCTGTCAACCTTTACAATCATTTACTCCTTTTAAGGGTTCCGTATCGAGAGGGTAAAACGGGACCCTATTACTAAGATTCTGCTGTCCGTCCGTCTGTTCGTTTATCATCAAGCAGTATTTCATGAACCGTGATAGAGCGACAGTTGAAATTTTCACAAATGATGCATTTCTGTTGCCACTATAACAACAAATACTAAAAAACAGAACAAAACTAACAATTAAGGAGGCTCCCATATAACAAACATGTTTTTTTTGCCGTTTTTATATATAACTAGCTGTGCCCAGCGGTTTCACCCGCTGCTCAGCTCCTTTTCCAGAGAAGGCTATGAAAAATAGATGTTGGCCGATTCTCAAACCCACCCGATATGCACACATAATTTCGTTTAAATCGGCCCAGCCGTTTCGGAGGAGTATGGTGACTAACACTGTGACACGAGAATTTTATATATTAGGTGTTATGGAGCTTCCTGCGCGAGTCCGATTTGCACTTGGCTGGTTCATTCTTGAATGTAAATCATCCATCGTTTTCTTGGTCTTCCTAAAGGTATGATTGAGTTTTTTTAAAAGAGTCATTATAATACCCAAAATACTTTGCCAAGAAAATAACAAGTGATGACTTAAATATCCAATTAATCAAAAGGCGGTGGCAGTCAGTCACTATTTAGTGATTTCTTGATTATTTCGGTTTTTAAGCTAAGTACTATTACAAGTACTGTCGATATTATATAAAGTATTTGTTTGTTCCCTTTTTAATCATTTTGTCTTATAGTTTTGTCCTGTACGAGACTAATAAACTGCTTTCCTTTGTCTTTTTATTTATTTTATTCACTAATAAAAGCGAAGATGAGAGAGATAAAAAGAGATATCAACAGATTCTTTTGTCAAAAGTTTTGTCAGTGACCGTACAATAACGCAAATTGCAGTAAAACATTAAAGCATAACAAATTTTCACAAAAGACAAAAACATCACAACAAAGAATAAGCGACAGAACAAGACGAACTACTACTTAGCACTCGTACATCTGACTCGTCATTCATGCACGACGGTTCATCTGACTCCGCTGACGGCACCACACAAAACGACCAGACGGGGAAATAATTAAAGAAATCCGTGTGGTATTTAATTGATGACAAATATTGATCGTCACGGCAATTAGGTGGAGGGAGACACCGTGACCTGACGACGCCGGCGATCAGGCAAGTGACCGACGAATGACGCTACGAACGCTTTGGACTTGATTGTTGGAAAGATTATTTTAGTCTAGAGATGGAGGGGTTAACACATAATTTGCGATAGCAATATGCCGTTGGTGAAACTCTTAATTCAAAATTAAAAAGAAAACATTGCAATAAAATACATCCTACCATAATAACACAAAAGCGAAAGTTTGTGAGGATATAGGTAAGTATGTTTGTTTCTCTTTCACGCAAAAACGACTGAATGGAATTTAATGAAACTTCACAATAATATAGCTTACATATCAGACCAATACATAGACTACAATTCATAAAGATATATTGTACGTTCTATCACCACGAAAGTGAAACAACGGAGTGCAGCTACTGTTAAATAATTGCAACGTTTTGACAATTCATGCGAAGATTACGTAGACAATGGCTTAGTATAAATCATTGCATTACGAATTCTTGTTCTTGTTTTGGTGCTCCTCTTATTACGGATATGATTAGTAATCTATGCCAAATATTTAAATCTTTGTCTCGGCAAAATGGAACAGCGCAACTGGACGACACGGTTGGCGCAGTGGCTAAGCGATCGACTGCTACTCTGCGTGTCGCGGGTTCGACCCCCGCTCGGAACAAATATTTGTATGGCTTACAGATAGTTGTTCCGAGTCTGACTTTTTGTGTATGTGAGTTTAAATGTTTGTAAACGCACACACGCTACAGGAGTCATTCATAGTGTGGGGCAAATAAAAAAAAACTGCATCGATCATGACCAAGATTAGTTTCCAAATGATTCTAGAACAAAATAATTGGCTTTCGACTAGTAAAGACTATCATCATCTGTTAAGGGTAACCGATGCAGCTGAATTTCAGTGCTTTAGATGGAGCGACTGCCTATCTGACCTCCACAACCCAGTTAGTACCAGGTAATACGATACTTCTTGGTAGGACTGGTTGTCAAACTGTGTCTTTGGAGAAGCTCGTAGCTGAATAATAACAGCCACTGCACTTGCCTAGGTGGCTCCGTGAATGGATGCCTCGGAAAACACGTTAATCTCCTGTCCCCGGGTGTCAGTTGTAGATCTTTCACACAGATAATCAGTGTCACAAAATCCGATAACTAGTCCTACCAAGGGGTAAGGTATTTGGTACTCTATACTAGCTGGTGTGTAGATCACAGCATATGAGACTAAAAGAGTGATGGGTCTGAATGTTGATGGGCGGAAGCGAGAGGAAGGCCAAAGAAAAGATGGATGGATTGTGTAAGAAATGATATGAAGGAGAAAGGAGTAAATGATGCCGTGACGTCTGATAGGGGAGAATGGAAGAAGAAAACGTGTTGCGCCGACCCCAAATAGAATGGGACAAGGGCAGGTAAATGATGAGATCAAAAAAGCGCTCATCACGTCGACAAACTGTTACGTAGTTTTGTGGGTTTACTAAATGTATATTAATTTTGTTTACAATTAAATGATTTATTTAGATAAGCATATAAAATACTGGTAATCAGCTTCATCCGATTAGACTGGGAGCCGACCCCAATGTACATAGTTAAGGTACTTAGTTGGGGAAAAGCTAGGCAGATGATGGAGTTTAATCGTGAAACAAAACAGACTGACAGATATTTTGTACTTAAAATACTGTATGATCCATTCTTAAGCTTTTAATTAATTGTTTCAAATTTTACTCTGTTGACTACAAATTACCTTCTTAGAAACTAATAATTACCTAATTTATTCGAAATAATACAGGCTCAAAGTAAAGTAAAAAGTCTACAGTCCATAGTTCCAGTGGTCACTCAATGTAGTATTTTCGCCTAATGAGTGAACTATGCGATCAATTAGACAATATTAATAGCCGTGTCGAACCATTATTATTAAAATAAACCCTTTTAACGTATGTACTTGACGTTATTATTGTATATTAAGTTGCTCGGATATTTTTAGAAAGACGAGACAAGAGAATGCTGTTCAATATTTTATAGTGGCGCCTATTTTAAAAAACCCCGTTAGTAATTATGCATTTTAATGCTTTTTGCAGCTAAACACACGTGTTTGTAAAACACTACATCAGTACATATGTACCAATACTCTTATATTCTTAATTTGTGCAATCTTCGTGCATGATTTTTGTCATAGATTCTATTCTAGCCTCGCAGTGGCTTGTGCCTAAGTAATAACAGCCCCACTGGGTGATCTGTCGAGGTTAATCCAAAGATGGGTGACCATTTTTAGCATACTTAGTAGTCATCTCCGTACTCGAAAAGTTACCCTTACTATCCTTACTTCCTTACTAATATTATAAAAGCGAAATTGAGTTTATTTGTTTGTTACATCTTCAAGCCTAAATGGCTAAACCGATTTTGATGAATTTTGGTACAGAGATAGTTGGAACCCTGGAAACGGGCTATTTTTTTTAAAAAAAGATTGAGATATGAGGGACAAAGAGGGAAGAAAATGGAAAACTTAGCTCTAATTCTTTATTTTAAAACAACCTGAGTATTGAAACGTCATGGCCAAAAAGCCAGCATTCGGTTTTGGTTAAGGTTTAACCTTTTGAACGCCATTGTCACATATTTCTGACATACAAGCGCGTGCCCTGGACGCCAACGACACAAATATGTGACAAAAATTGAGTTAAAATGAGATGTTTGGCGTGAAGGGCACGCGCACGCATTTATGCTCTGGCGTTCAAAAGGTTAAAACCTCTTACAGTATTGTCTGCCATTTTTAGAGCTTCGACAGATCTTGACTGTTATTGTTATTTTGTTCCATCCTTTATTCATTATGCTTTGACGGTCGTTCAATTCCCAATTAGACTATCCATCCTTGATCTAAAGCTCGTGTGTATAAAACCCAATAGTTATCCTATGGAAACATAAAACTACCGCTAAATAAACATAATTCCTCGAAGCTAACGGTGTGACATGTCGGTAAACGTTCCAGCCTGTACTCACGATGCCGTAAACCCTGGATCGATGGCCTGCCATATAATTATAACGCCATAAGGAACCTGCGAGGGACGCGATTGATCACTTAATACAATCACCCATTAGGTTTACATGGATTAAGGTCGCGATACACTGAGTACACGTTTTTAGAATTTATGTTCTCGTGGAAACTCAGGATTGTTGAAGGGTATTTTTTTTTACTTTTTTTTAAAGTTCTATCTTATCTTATAGCTTTTATGGCTTGACAGCGTTATTATAACATATAATACCAGCCTATAACTGTCCCACTTCTGGGCAAAGACCTCTCCTCATAAAGAGAAGGCACGAGCACGAGCATTGATCACCACGCTTGCTCAAGACGAGTTGGCGATTTCAGACTTTTATAAATTACCACCTGGCGCCCGCGGTTTCGCCCACGTGATTTCGATAAAAAAGTATCCTATGTGTTATTCCAGACGATAATCTACCTCTGTGCCAAATTTCATCAAGTTCCGTTCAGCCGTTTTGACGTGAAAGAGTAACAAACATCCATACATCTATCCATCCTCACAAACATTCGCATTTATAATATTAGTAGGATGGGTTTTACTATGTTATTGAATATAAGAATAAATCGATATTGTCAGGGAAAATAATTATACTTTTACATTATTCTTAAAGCAAATAAATTAACAACACAATACCTAATTGGTCTATTCCATCATGCGCTGAGTGACAAAAACCAATATTTTTATTAAATCTAAGTAAATTCTAAAGCAATTACTCAATTCTAACCGCAAGAAACCTTTTTGTACTAATAATATTGAACTGTTGGCTATTTTATTTATAAAATGACTTCACTTTTAACACATGATTTGCTATTTTGAGTCAAGTTTTCCTCAAACTATTTGCTATTTTTTTTGCGGTATTTCGGTAGAATTTGTTAATATTTTTCGTGTTAAAATGCGTACCTAGGTACTTTTAATAACTATGAGCTTATTGGCAATGAGTGTGTTGATTTTGCCTATATATAACAAAATACTTAGAAACAATAATATAGTTTCTCTACAATTATTTAGGGCATGTCATCGTGGTAAATTGAAACCACAATAACATTTGATTGAAATGTGACGTTACCTTACTTATTTTTTCTATTCTGTATAAATAATATACCTAAGCCCTAACAGTCTTAAATAAATAAAAAAAAACTTGAGAGGTGTCAAGGGACACCCGGATGGAACGAAGTTATTATGTACAAAAAACACTCAACAAAAATAATCGTTCGTTCACACTATTCAATGCGAAATAGAAAGACGAAACGAAAATAACAGGTTTGCTTTCTGTTAGAGAGAGAGAGGAGAGAGAGGAGAGAGAGAGAGAGAAGAGAGAGAGACAGACATAGAAACACGCGCACGCCGCGCGGCTAACAACTATAGCAAAAAGGGTCGTTACAACTTTTGGTCTTAAGCAAAAAGTGTCGTTAAAACTTTTGGTCTTAATTTTTTCCGTCTAGCCTCTTTTCGCAATGCGCGATAAGGAACTTCGTTCCAGAAAATCTTTATATAAGTCCATGTGTCGATAATTATTATTATAAAATAATTCTAGCATGAGCGAGAATAAATTTTCTTATAATATTGGAATCCTGCTTGTCAATGACCTGGAGGATGCTGTTAGTGCTACCCCGGACTCTGCTTAACAACGATGCAAGCCGCTTGCGCCCTATGGCATGAAAGCCATCTTCCCTGACCTTCGCAAACATACCAGAGGCACTACAAAAGCGTGGCAGCCTTAACAACATCCTAAATCCATTATTGTATTGGACACGCAGAGCATTGAGCGACCTCTGCGTATACTTGAACTACAGGTTACACGTGTAGAAAGTCTGCCAGTAGGCTCTAAATGCCTTCAATGTTTTACTTTCTTAGATAAAACCAATCAGAAAAAATCTGTAATGCTAGCCCGTGGCTAAATAATACCAGCCACTTGCATTAATCTTGAGGTTAATCCACAATTGCCTAGATTGGACCGGTCCTCCTCCTTTTTTTGAAGTTGGTTAGAATTCTTCTGTCATAAATTTTTCATAACAATATTCCGCGTACACACCATTGTGTCTCCGACCTTAGTCCCACACATGACACGGTGCCTCAACGCAAATTGCTCATCAATGCTAGCGTGTCGAATTTTATGTTGTCTAACAACCCGCGATGAGGTGGAAAATGAACTATCTACTAGATACAACAGAGCATCGTGTTGATACTGTGTTTTATACGTTGTGAACACGTGAGGGAAAAAAATGAATATAAAACAGTACGGCGGTTTTATCAAAGTTTGAGGGTTAGGTTGCTTAATAAATCGTCATCAAGAGCATAGTTCAATATTTCAAACTTTATGACAGCCCGGAACATAGCTGCAAGTAACGATTTACGCAGGAATATTGAGGTGACACGGACAATCTAAAAGTTGAAGAGTTGAGCAATCCGGCCTCTGCGGGAGACGCTCTGGGTGTCGGGCGTCGCGAGACGACTCCCGGCCACCGTAGACACGGGTCTGTGAATATATAGCAATAGGTAACTCACCGTCCGGCCGTCTATTGACGACAGGCCGTGTCGAGGGCGCGTTCGTTGCGAGTTGTTCGAAAGAGAAACCGCGGCCCCGGAACTCAAAGGGCAAAAAAAGGAACAAGGATGGGTTTTTGGGTTTTTAGTTAGTAAGAGTCTGACATTCCCCCCGCTCCGCCTAGAGCAGGGCAAGTTATTTGACGGTTTCACGTCAAAAACGCCATCTTTTAAATTATTCTTCATAGATGGCGTTAAGAAAGTACATAAGTAACAAACGGTGTTCATTTGATGACTTATTTTGTTTTGAATGGAAACGTCATCAAAAATAACACGATCAATCATTACGGTTAGAGACACACCCTTCTATATGAGTAATACTAAATATTATTGACTACTAAGTAGGCACTTTTCCTTCGTTACTAATACCATTCAAAATAATATTGATAATAAGTAGGCACGTAGGTACTTTTTACTGTGTTACTAATTCAATTCATGAGACTATTAACAATTAATTGGTAAGTAAGTATTTTTCCTATTATTACTAATTTCATTCAAGTACTGTTATCCACATGATGTCATTCTCCTAAGCTTAGATGTTCAATTGTTTTTCGCAAAAATAAAACATACGTGAGACGTTGAAACCACAGTCTGTGGTACCTTTTGTGGTCAGGGAACTTAATGCCTATAACTAGATTTATGTATTTATTTATTTGGTACACCAACAGCAATACACACTAAAACTTATTAGGAACTATGCGATAATATGTAAGTGTTGATATTAATGCCTATTACAGGTATACACAGCAATCACCGTAGTGACAACAAAAAGTTTATAAATAAAATCCTACTAATATTATAAATGCGACTGTTTGTGAGGATGTATGGATGTGTGGATGTTTGTTACTCTTTCACGTCAAAACGGCTGAACGGATCTTGATGAAATTTGGCACAGAGGTAGATTATGGCCTGGAATAACACATAGGATTTTTTTATCGATATCACGCGGGCGAAACCACGGGCGCCAGCTAGTTAAAAAATAAAACTACCGACGAAAATTACATTGTGGGGCATTAGAGTAATGTTCTCGAACTAATATTATGTTACATAAAAAAAAAATTGTATTAAAATTAAATTAACTTTAAAATGAAATAATATGAAATATGATTTAAAATGTGTATTAAGAGAATGTGATATAATTAATTTCTTAATTTAATAGTTTATTAGAAGACTGTCTGGTTTATCGGTTGTGTAGCGGCTCTCTAAAAAGTACCTACTACAGTAACTTAATGTCAAAAACACTATAGCGCCATCTTTGCTACAAATGAAGAGTAATATTTTAATTCTGAATCGCGCTTTTAAATTTGTCCGCGCCTTAATACTATTAGATATAGAAAAAACAATCTGTAAGGCGGACTCGCGCACCATATCTTTTCACTGCGTAGTTTTAGAGGGTTGATTTTTTCACAGCTCTAAGGCACTACAGATTGCAGTATTTAGTTTCGATGCCTCCACTCGTTCTCGAGATAAAAGTTCTTGATAGACAGACGAGATATAGATACAGCTAGATGGGCAACAAAGTGATTTTATAAGGGTTCTCTTATTTTCCTTTTTAGGCACGGAACCCTAAAAGACCTTTTAAACTTCTCAACAGATTTTAATACAGTTTATAGTATAGCAGTAGATAGTGATTCAAGAGGAAGATTTACATGTATAATATTCAAGTTTATTAGTATCTACACTGCACCAGTGCGAAGCTGGGTCGGGTCGCTAGTCCTTACTCCTTACTAATTATTATAAAAGCGAAAGTGAGTTTGTTTGTTTGTTACGTCTTCACGCCTAAATGACTAAACCGATTTTGATGAATTTTGGTACAGGGATAGTTGGGACCCTGGAGACGGACATAGGCTATTTTTTTTAAAAAAAGATTGAGATATGAGAAAGAAAGAGGAAAGAAAAGGGAAAACTTAGCTTTGCTATTACAATAAATAAGGCCCAAAGGCAAAAACAACAGGTATAACTGTGTTACCCCGAATTTAACGCGAAAGTAGCCGCGGGCAAAACCCAGTTGTCTATAAAATCGATGTGAAGACAATATTTCCCACCGCCACAAGTGCTAAATATCGTAAGTGGCTGCCAGCTACATGCGTGGTGCAGGACTTGAGCCCCTCACTGTGACCATTAGCGTCGATTAAGGAAATTAGAGCATGCACCTGATGCATCAGCATAATGGCTTCTGAGCTGTCGTTCTTGTTTTTCCATTGTTTATAGAGTTTTTTGAAAATGAGTGTGAGAAAGAAATGAAAGATAGTGCTAAACAGGTGTTCGCATAATTTGGTTGTTTTGTTAATTTTTAAATGATTGTGTTTACAAATCTTGCAGCTTTATCCTGGTGTCTTTAGAAAGAGACTGTTAACTTTGTACTCTCTCACACACTATCGTCTACATTTCGTTCTCAAATTATTATCTCCTTTCGCAGGTCTGCTGGCAGAAATTTCTTAAGAAATAAGCAGTACCTTTGTACTCAAATTTTACGTTTTTTGCCTGTCTTACTGTACATAAATTATTAAATAAATAAAATAAATACGGTCCGGTGATAAATAAGCTGCCTGAAGATTTTATCTTAAGCAACTGCCTGAAAGTACAGACATTTATATTTGATCAGAGCAAGAAAAGAAATATTCAAAAAATAACAAAAGAGTTTATATTTGGTACTAGCTGGCGCTCGCGCCTTCGCCCGCGTTATGATCGAAAATACAAGTATCCAGACTATAATCTAACTGTGTGCCAAATTTCATCAAGATCCATTCAGCCGTTTTGAGGTGAAAGAGTAACAAGCATCCAGACACCCATCCTCACAAACATAAGCATTTATAATATTATATTATATAGTAGGATAGTATAACGACGATGTTAACAAATAAAAGCTAATTGTTTTGGTACATACACACATCAAAAGTGTCTAGGGATCAAGCATTTTTATGCGGATTTCTTGAGATTGAGATGTGGCTTTGTAATAAATTTATGATTTTATAAATTTATATGGAGCCTTTTTGGTGTATTTCATAATTTGAATCAGGAACTCTCAATCAAATTCGAGTAAAAGATGAAAATAAGCTGTCAATATTTTCCCTATAAAAACATACAACGCATTGAAGACATTATTAGTGCTACTGTTTCCCTACTACTGATTAAAACCAACGTTATTATGGAGCGGCGACGTCATTTAAGCAGGGAAGAAATGCTCAGAGCCGTGAAATGATAGAAGCTGGTTCCCGGCAACGTACTGTAGCTTTAGCTCTGAATACAAGTCAGAGTGTTATCAGTCGACTTTGGACACGTTACCGAAGCACTGGTACCGTGGCTGAGCACCATGGAGGACGGTATCGCTGCACCACACGGAGACAAGACCGATACATTCAAATCTTAACTCGAAGAGCTCCAACAATAACCGCCATGATGTTAGCCGTGAGGCTTCATCACTCTTCAGGGAACTTAATTAGCGACCAAACAGTCAGAAACCGCTTGCATGAAGTGAACCTTCATTCCCGAAGACCGCTACGGGTACCACCTATAGCAATGCACAATCGTAGGATTCGATATCAATAGGCTCTTGAACACAGAAATTGGGCAGAAGAACAATGGCGTTTCGTGTGCTTTTCTGATGAGTCTCGTTTTGGTATGAGACCGGATACAAGACGTATACGACACTGGAGAACCCCTGGACGCCAACAGCGATTAAAATCCTGCCAGGAAGTCCATCCTTATAGTGGTGGAACCATCATGGTATGGGCGGGTATTTGGATCGGCGGAAGAACTGAGTTGATTTGGATCAGAGGCAACCCCAACGCTCAAATTTATGCTGAGACGATTGTATCAGACGTCATCGTTCCTCTACAAGTGCAAATCGGTCCCTTATTTCAGTTAATGCATGATAATGCACGACCGCACACCGCAAGAGTTGTAAGACAGACTCTCGCCGCAGCTAACATCAATGTCCTGCCCTGGCCTGCTCAGTCACCAGACTTGAACCCGATTGAGCATGCATGGGATATGCTACAGAGAAGAGCTCTGCCGAATATGGAGGGTATCCAGTCGCAAGAAGACCTTTTTTTGTTGTTGCAACGAACATGGGCGGCCATTCCACAGCGTGATTTGGATGAACTCATTTTGAGTATGCCAAACCGATGTTCTTGTGTTGTTAGTGTTCGCGGTAGAAACACGGATTATTAATTGTTTAAGTTACCCAATAAAATTTTAAAGAAAACTGTTATTTCAGTCTTTTTTTCGAACTTTAATGTTAGTGGTTCAAATGTCAAAAATCCCTTTATTAGGAAAATGGCAAATTTCTTTATTAATGCAAAGGTGACTTGGTTTATCGTTACTGTGACAAACGAAAACACTTTATTTGATGAATCCTTAAAGAAAATTTTAATTAATATCAATCAGGAGAAAAGTTATTGCAAAAATATATGTTGATCCCTAGATACTTTTGATGTGTGTATTTCTGAAAATTTTAAACAACTAATACAGTCCTCCGTTTTCTGACGGAAAAACCCAAAATCACTTTTTGCCCGTCCCGGGAATCGAGCCTAGGACCCCGTGCTCGGCTCTTGATCTGCGACTTGCTACCGCGAGAACAACTGAGCAGTTCCTTACATGCATACATACATATAGGTTGTTTGTGCTGTAGTGTCGTACGTGAGACGGATGTCTTACTAATAACCGATATCGGTATTGAATACGCGAGTGTCGATGAACAGGTAGTGAGGTATAGCGTCTGTAGGTGAAGCCTTGTGTTCCGGAGATTACTTTGAGGAACTAAGTAAATTAAACCCAGGACTCCGTGGTCAGAAGACCCGCTTGTGACCGCGAGACAAATACAGCAGTTAAATATAGATAGAATAGATAAAATATTCTTTACTAGCTTCCGCCCGCGACTTCGTCCGCGTGGTATAGTTACTTTGGGCTAACGCTAACTTTAACCGCGTTATGATCGAAAAAAAAATCTTTATCTCCCCTTTTATTCCCCCTTTTCTTACTTTTTTTTTAATAAAAATAAGCCTATGTCCGTCTCCAAAGTCTCAATTATCTCTGTACCAAAAATTATAAAAATCGGTTTAGCCTTATAAGCGTGAAGACGTAACAAACAAACTCACTTTCGCTTTTATAATATTAGTAAACGAGGATTATGTACACCATACAAATTACAAGAATAACAGTATACAACTTATAAATAGGGTGACACAATGTGTGGTTTTATCGCTAAAAGCGATCTTTTCAAGACAACCTTTGCATGGATTTAAAGGATGAGGTATGTAGTCTATGGTGTTCCATTTGGTGTTAAACAACAAATACAACGGACTTAAAGTCCTTTGGCGAAGCGAAAATTTTCGCGTTATAATGTGGGAAAGCTGTGGAGGAAACTTGTGCGGAAGAAACTAATAGAGGCTGCTAATGTTGCACAGTTCCACGCTGAGTACACATCCTATGCCGACGTAATAGAGAGCTTCCTATTTGTACATAAGGTGGTGAGTAGACTGCACGTGGTTAACTGTTAATTTCTAGTTTGATCATTGACTATTGCATGATAATTCTTGGATTAAGTTGGTTTTTAACTTTTATCGGGATATGATGATATCCATTTATATTAAATGTATTTTTGTTTTCTCGAAAATCGTTTCTTTTCCTTCGTTAATTTTGAACTTTAATGATGTTCATTCAATACTGGCGCCCTATCTTGTTGAGCGATTTATGGGTGATATAATGCACAGTGGTTTTAAAAATCTGAATTTAGTCATCGAGTTTTGATGCTGACTGTATCTTTAATCAACGGTGGAATGAATCGTTTGCTGTAAGCAACCAAATAAATGATATAATAGAAAATAAAACAAATAACATACTCTACGGAGATTTAAATTGATATGAAAAAAGATTGCTTAAAAACTTGTAACGTCTAGTCTTTTTCCCTACTGAAAACCTCTTTTTCAGGTTATAGGGTCCGTTCCTATGACTAAAACACAGATGGACAGCGCATCTATCTTTCTGCTTGTCACCAAGCTGTGTCTCATGAACCATGCCAGTTGGGCAGTTCAAATTTTCACAGATAACGTATTTTTGTTGCCGCTAGAACAACAAATCTAATCTAAAAAACATAATAAAGTGAATATTTAAGGGGGCTCCCATAAAACAAACATGTTTTTTGGCCGTTTCTTTAGGTAATGATTCTTCGTGGTTTTTAGGTCAGTTAAAAAGGAGGCCACAAGGAAACTAACAGTAAACAAAATCGGGTTCATAAACCTGCATGATATCAACAATCTATCAAGCATTACTTCTGTCGACCAGTGAGCACTCTTCCCAAGCCAACCAAACACAGCGGCAGCTAAAACCGTGGGTACTCTAGACCACTGCTACTAGACAAAGTGTAAACTTGAGGTAAATTACATTAGCAAATTGTGTAAACGAACGCCAAATGCTGTGAGAACGTTGTTGTATGGGAAATGAAGAGGTTCGAAGAGTTCGTGTTGTTTTAATGAATGTTTATTTTGATTGGTTAACATGGGATATATTTTTTTTATTTATTTGGCATTCTTACAGCTTTTCTTGAAGGCCTTGGCATAATGCGACAATGCAGATATCACCTAATTTTAAAAATATAATCCAAAGCGGGCGAAGTTATTTGATCCTTTTCCATCCGCATAAAAAAGGCCGTTGGTTTTTCGGGGTTTGTGGGGTGTTCGAAAGAGATACCGCGGCCCCGGAACATAAAGAGCAAAAGAAGGAACATGGGTGGGTTTTTTCAGTTCAAGTCTGACACTACCCTCCCCGCTCAGCCCAGAACGGGGGAAAATATTTGATGATAATCCAAATCATCAAATAGTTTTCCCAGCTGTCCGCAAAAAAAACAAACAAGGTCGTTGGTTCCATTTTTAAACAATATAAAAGAAGTACAGGTAATCGTAATGATGGACTGAATTTAAGACATTGGCTACGAAGGACTTTAGGGACGTTTTAATACGATTAAATATTGAGTGCGGATATATTGTGAAATTATATTTTAAAAAAAACGGCCAAGTGCTAGTGCACAGAGGTTTCCGAACAAGTTGTTGACGTAAACGGCCATATCTTTTAACTGCGTGGACTTGAGGGTTGTTTTTCACTGCTGCAAAGGGCCATAGACTTGAGTATTTGGTTTTTAAAATTGATTGATTTCAACTCGATACCTCCATGCGGTCCCAAGATAAAGGGTCTTGACAGACAGACAGACGAACAACAAAGTGATCTTAAAAAGGTTCTTTTTGAGTTACAGAACCCAAAAAACAAGATGGCGTCCTTATTTCCGATTATAACCACGCATCGATAACAATGCAGCACTAATGTTCGTTTACCCGAACACTTCATTTTTTTCTAAATGGCATCTCGCAGTTCAACCTATGAGCTTGCTTATGAGATGCTTAACCGGGCAAAACCTGTAGATGCTTTGAGGTTAAGGCCTCCAGCCAGGGGAAATAACTTAAAAATTCTGCGACTACACTCTAAGGGCACTTCTTATGGGATAAGAGCCTCGGCTTAGGCGTCGCTGGGGGAGGACAGCAAAGGGATAGGCTGGATTTGAGTGGTTTTATTTAGGGACTGGTTTGAAACTACTGATTCAGCATCACGGGCTGGCTCTAGCAAGTGACGGGTGGGACAAGAAACGTGACGTCACAACGGGTCCCGTCAGTGAGGACCGAATGAATAAGTACCTGAACACCTAATATTTACTAATTGAAGACTATCTTAACAATATACCTCTATAACAAATGAACCTTAGGAGACTTTCTGTCACTCTCCAAAATAACATGAATTGATGACATTAATATAACCTCTTAACAAAAAGATCCTCAACCAATTAGTGCCAACACGTTTAGACCTATACTTTTAAGGTACTGTGTGAATCTTGATCAGAATCTAGACTGCCATAAAGAAGCCGAGGGTCTACCTAAACTGGTGGAGTGCTGAGTCAAAAGAGATAATTTGTGTAGTTATGTGCGGGGTGTCCTGGAGAGCTAATGAGTTATAATAAGAGCCACCCAGAGAGACCAGTCTCTGTGGTTACAGGACTGTGGAGAAGGCTTTTGTATTATAGAATTTTAAAAAGATGGAGTCAATGTTTTTTTTTTTCAAGATTAATAATAGGTATGTCTCTGGATCCAGTTTAGTGAAACTCTCGAACACTCTTCGCGTTAAGAATTATGTTTATGTTAGTAACTAGGTGACAAATCAAGCTTTACAATTCCAGTATAAGATGTCCTCGCTTTGTATACATTTCCCGTACAATGAGAGATACGCATCAACTGGTTTTGTACAGCTAAACATGTTGCCGTGTGCACATATCTTCCAAGCATAATTCCTTCCATAAATAATATATCATTTGATGAGTATTCTTGATATTTTTTACCATTTGTGTTTTTCATTGAACTTTATTTAATAAAACCACCCATATAATCCACTTTACAATTCAAAAAAGCAATTCCTCAAAATATTCCACTCTATATGGCTAACATATTCCATACTAAACAACATGCAGACTCGATGTGTGCGAGCAGCCAGCTCTTACGACTTCATTAGGGAGCGTCAAGCGACTAGTCACGACTGTGCCTATCAGAACCACTGTCTACCTTCACTTAAGCTAAATTAAACTTTACTGAAGCAAAGATAGAGCTGGATTTAAAATAGAGCTTGGTTATGCTCTGTCTGGGGACATGCAAAGGAATTTGGAGTTTGTAGTGTATAAGTTAGGGTTGGTTTTGGTGTGAGGGCAACAATAATGTATTTCGATCGTATTGAGATTCGAATGTAAGGAGATCGAATCGCTTCCCTGAGTTGCAAGTTCGAATATGTGCACGATAATTGTTAGGTTTTGTCGCAATGTGCTATGATAGGTTTAACTTTGAGATGAAATCTGGCGAGAATATTAAGGTTACCTAAAATACAAGGGAGTCTGCTAATTTGACCTTTGTCTTCTCTCTATTAGGTACGTTTTAGGATACATCGTCCAATTTTTCGGTTGCACGTAACCAGTGCCTTTATTCATCCTGAAAAAAAAGGTCGAGAATGAGACGTTAGTAATTTCTAGGAGGTTGCCGTCTGCATAATAGGACATTATTTTTATTTATTTAAACTTCATTTACAATAGTGGTACATAGGCGGACTTAATGCCATAAGGCATTCTCTACCAGTCAACCTTTGGGTAAAATACGACGACAATTATGTGGATGCACCGAGATTAAAGCCTCCGGCCAGGCCAAAAAACTTAAAAACCAAGCGAACCACGCTAAAGGGACCCCCTGTGGGGTACGAGCCTCGGCTTAGGGCATCGCTGGGACTTGCTGGATCTGAGTGAGACGTTGGAAGTACATTTATCTTATTGAAACTTTTTTTTTAGAAAGGGAGTTCTATGATGTCCTGTTTTATTTTTTAAGACGGAACTCTTATCACTTTGTTGTTTGTATGTCTGTCTGTGAAGACCTTTTATCTCGGGAACGCGTGCAGGTATTGAGTTAAAATTACCATCCATATACATACTTAAGTCTGTGGTATCTTGGAACTGTGAAAAATCAACCTTCTAAGTTTACGCAGTCAAAAGATCAGGCGAGTTACGACCAAACGCAAGCCTATTTGGTATTTACAAATATTAATAATACTAGCTTTTGCCCGCGGCTTCGCCCGCGTTAAATTCGGGGTAACACAGTTCCCCTTTCCTGATTTGCAGGTACCTGCTACCTGTAGTTTTTGCCCTAGCGCCTTATTTATTGTAATAGCAATGCTAAGTTTTTCCTTTTCTTATCTCTTTCTCCCTCATTTTTCACTCTTTTAAAAAAAATAGCCCATGTCCGTTTCCAGGGTCCCAATTATCTCTGTACCAAATTCATCCAAATCGGTTTGGCCATTTAGGCGTGAAGACGTAACAAACAAACAAACAAACTCACTTTCGCTTTTATAATATTAGTAAGGATTATACTTCCTAAAGCACAATAGTCCCAACAAGCTATGGATAAAAAATCCACGGAAATACCTCGGCAAACGTTGCTTAACCTTACGTCGACCTCATCATTTTCCGCCCTTGTCCCATTCTATTTGTTGCCGTCGCAACAGGTGTTCTTCTTCTATTCTCCCCTGTCAGACGTCACGGTATCATTTACTCCTTTCTCCTTCATATCATTCCTCACACAATCAATCCATATTTTCTTTGGCCTTCCTCTCCCTCTCCATTCATCAACATTCAGATCCATCACTCTTTTAGTCACATGTGCTTCGTCCCTCCTCATAACATGTTACAACCTACCTTCGACCCGCTAGATTTTATTGTGTCCCAAGCGATCATTATGCTGAAACAATATACAAGCTAATTGTACCATCTCGTGCTGAACAAGAACCATTTTGTAGCTCGAACATTTCTATAAAATACTTCAAGGCACTTAGCGTGTTTAGTCGCACATACGCCCACATACTGTCGCGTCGTTGATAACTTAATAAGTGCTCTCCACGCCCGTAATTACTAATTAGATAGAACTTTTAATTAGCGTACTTCTAAGGCTATTATTTATCTCAGATGCTAAGGAGTCACGAAGTACTAATTTAAAGAGAAAGATTATTCTAGAATTGTATGAATAGGAAAGTTCTAAAATAACCTTATGAGATAATACAAGTACATATTTATATTATAACACTCTCGTTTTAATGGCTTATTATCCACAGAACGGTAAAATAATCTAAAAAATATTATTGATCGCATCGAGGGTTCCGTACAAACTAACACCATAAAAGGCCATATTTTTTGACTGCGCAGACGTAGAGGGTTGATTTTTTACAGCGCTAAAATTGACCAGAGACTTGAATATATGGTTTTAGTTTCATATCGATACCTCCAGGCGTTCCCGAGATAAAGGGTATTGACAGACAGATAGACGGACAACAAAGTGATCCAATAAAGGTTCTGTTATTTCCTTTTGAGGTGCGGAACTCTAAAAACACGAAAATAGATTGTGACGGACAACAGCGTAAAAACGGCTAGCTCTACCCTACATGTGACTTCTACCAACCCACGCTGAGAATGTTGGTCTTAGGCAAACCGCTCTCTCATTGAGAGAAAGCCTTCGGATGTGAAACCATCAAAATGACTCCTGAGGCTGCCGAGTCTTCAGGTTGTTTTGAAAGACATACTTTCAAAACAACCTGAAGACTCGGCTGAGAGGTCCCATGCTAGAGCCAGCCCGCGTTGCTGAGCTAGTAAGTTCAAATCAGTCCCTAAATAATAATCTGTCCTCCCCCAGCGACGCCCTAAGCCGAGGCCCGTAGGTACCCCGCAAAGGGTGCCCTGAGCAGGTAGTCTTAGTTTGTAAGTTTTTGCCCTGGCAGGAGGCCTTAAATTCAGGGCACCCACACGAATCGTCCGGTTAAGCAGACGACAACCTCTTAGGTTGAGCTGCGAGATGCCATTTCGAAAAAAAAAACGGCTGAGAGGAGGTTAAGCTCCAGAACTGAGAACTTTGTGAGTTGATTATGCACTCTACAGCTTCAAAAGACATTGTAGACTGCAAATGTGATCTGGTCGTTCTAGTTATATTCAAACGGTGACGCCGCGTAGACGTTGCGCTATCGCAGCATAGCCGTGGTTGCATATAAACTAGTCTTATTGACGCCGCCTTAACGTCTTGTGAGCGCAACGTAATCGTTGTATAAACGTCTATACTGCTTTGCATCAACAATGCAATGCCCACCATCTAAGTTACCAATTCATTCAAAACTTCAAACAACAAAGTTTTCTAAATAAACTTTCTAGAAAACACTTAAAGTTCTCCCAAGCAATGTTGGTGCATTGTCGCGATGTAATAACTTAATAAGCGCCCTCTGGCGGCGGTAATTACAAATTAGATGAAGCGCGAGCCAGCACCCAGCGCACACAGATTGTTCTATAGATAGTCAAGATTTATTCTGCAAAGTATTTCTCAAATTATGTTTTTTACGTTTCCGTCAACTAGGAACCCTTATAGTTTCGCCATGTCTGTCTGTCCGTCCGTCCGTCCGTCCGTCCTCGCTTAATCTCTGTGACCGTTAGCACTAGAAAGTTGATTTTGGTACCAATATGTATATCAATCACGCCGACAAAGTGGTAAAATAAAAATTAGAAAAAAATGTTTTATTAGGGTAGCCACCCTATATGTAAAGTGGGAAGTGATTTTTTTTTAATTTCAAACCTAACGTGTGATATATTTTTGGAAAGGTATTTAAAAATGAATAGGGGTTTACTAAAATCATTTTTTGATAATGTCAATAATTTCGGAAATAATCGCTCCAAAAGTAAAAAACAATGTTTCCCCCCCCCCCTCTAACTTTTGAACCACAAGTTTAGAAAATATGAAAAAAATCTGAAAAGTAGAACTTTATAAGGACTTTCTATGAAAATCATTTTGAACTTGATTGAGACAACAGTTTTTGTACAAAAAAGACAAAAAGTTGTACAAAATAATTTTTGTAGTATAATCGTAGCAAGCATTTTTTTTAACTTCGTTTACATATTTTATTATCCTGAACGTATCTTTTTTCAAACAAAAAAATAAACTACGGAACCCTACACTGAGCGTGGCCCGACACGCTCTTGGCCGGTTTTTTTTTAGCCATACAATTGTGGCAACAACAATAGTCCTGCCTTTCTAACCTAAAATGGGATTTTGTTTTTTTTAAATGGGTTTTTTTAAGCGTTGCTCCACATTAAGATTTCTCCTGTATCGTGGGTGCGTTTACAAACATTTAAACTCAGTTACACAAACAGCCAGACCCGAAACAACTATCTGTAGGTAATATAAATATTTGTTCCGTGCGGGGAGCGAACCCGCAGCGCAGCAGTCGATCTCTCAACCACTGCGCTAACCGTGTCATCTGTGTCGTAAAGACCGGGTTATCCAGAAGTTTCCGGGTTACAGTATGTCTGGGTGGTACAGTGTAACAGTGAATGCCTTATAGCATTAAGTTAGCCTTTGCACCACTGTTGTACATGAAGTTTAAATAAATAAATATCCAGCCCTTGTGGTGACCAGACAGGCTTTCGCTCCTTGTAAAATACTAGTATTAAGCAATGTCTTACAATACGTACGTAGGTTCTATACAAATTCCGCAAACGGAAAATACAATAAATAAATTTTATACAAAATACTTATTGTAGTTCCAGCTAACAAATAAATTTGATTTGTAGCAAACAAAAATAACGCCATAACTTTAATCAAAATAACAATAACTATTTCATTCAGCATAGGCTTTTGAAGACGTTATTTTTTATCTACAGTTTTACATACAAAACTAACTTCAACTCAATGACTTTACTTCATTATAGAATAACCCGAGGTCTTAACCCTTGAATGCGCGCGTTCAAGAGAAATCCTTAATGGGTTTAACGTTCCCCAAGATGCGACTTATCGATCGGTTCACAAGTTTACCTGTTAATCTGCGCTGTGTGCCGGGACAGTATCAAGTAATTGTGTTTTCTTACTTACTTCACGATTTTACCATAAAAGGTTTAGTTTAAACCCTGCTTATGTTTCTAAGTGATAGTAATTAGTGTCGGTTCGTTAAGAAAATAATATAGTTAATAGACTCATCATCATTCACATGACCTTATAAAAAAATGGAGCAGCGCTCTTTTTTGAACGTTGCTTCACACTAGGAATTTCTCCTGAATCGTGGGTACGTTTACAAACATTTAAAATCACATACACAAACAGTTAGACCCGAAACAACTAGGTCAAAGAAATATTTGTTCCGTGCAGGGATCGAACCCGCGACATTAAGTGGAGCAGTCGATCGGTCAACCTCTGCGCCAACCGTGCCGTTTTCTTCTTCAATACTTCTCTTTTGGTCGTTATCTATCTCAGCGGTAACTTGCTTTATAGGCATACTAGCTTTTGCTCGCGGCTTCGCTCGCGTTAAATTCGGGGTAACACAGTTCCCCTTGCGCCTTATTGATTTGTAATAGCAACGCTAAGTTTTCTCTTTGAAATAGGCTATTTTTTTTATTTTTTTTTTAAATAGCCTACTTCCGTCTCCTGGTTCCCAACTATCTCTGTACCAAAATTCATCAAAATCCGTTTAGCCATTAAAGCGTGAAGAGGAAACAAACAAACTCACTTTCGCTTTAATAATATTAGTAAGGATTAGCCTACTCACAGTATAAACATTGTTTTTTGGTCTTTCTCTACTCTTGTAATTAACAAATTATAAAACATACTATAATTAGTCTTACCTCTTAATACAGATTTTTCAACTATCATTATTTGCACCTGTAATAAAATTTGTCGTAAAATACGGTATATTTTAAAAGAAAGAAAAAATTATTAACATGTAAGTAGAAAGACGTGGGGGCCTTAAACCAACAGAGGGAAAGCAGCAGCAATTTTTTTTTTAATCTAAAATATTACAATTGGCGTTCAGCCTTATGTGCCGAGTTAAAGAAAGAAAGAAAATAAATAAGGTATTTATTGCAACTTGGACAAAACAAATAAAAACCACCATTTACCAACTTTACTCAGAATTACATTCATTTTAGGGTTAGTTGGTGTGTTTTCGATTTGAATTAAGCTGTTTGTATTTTAATTTAATTAAGGATATAGTTGATTATTCATTCTCAAATATTAACGACCTTCGATTCCGGGAAACTGATATACGAAGTGGGAAGGTAAACAAAATTGTTATTCATTCAAAACTCTTGAATATTAATTAATACTTAATACGGGATGATATGCCATCTCTGTCATACTTGTAGGCACCTACGTTTCTTAATTAAATTCATTGAAGATCTTTTGACCGCAGACATGAGAAACGTCACGTAAACATGTGTCTGTCCCTGTCGGGGTAGCGGGTTGTTCGAAAGAGATGCCACGGCCCCGGAACATAAAGGGCAATAGAAGAAACATGGGGGCAGTTTAGACTGTACAAGTCTGTCACTCCCCGAGAGTCATCTGCAAAATCCACAAAATTCAGTTAGTACAGGAATTAAGATACTGATCCTACCAATAGACTTAATTTCGTGTGTGATTAAAAATTTTAGTCATCGTTTACAGGAGTTCCAAGAACGAAATGGAGCACATTTCGATGACGTGGTTTTTAAAAAATAATTCCCTTTTATTATAAATAACTAAACAATAAATAAAAATTTGATATCCTATATTGTTTTTTTCAGTTCAAAGGACTTATGGGACTTTCGCTTTTATTATACAGGGTTGTATTATAAAAGCAAAAGTGAGTTTGTTTGTTTGTTATGTCTTCATGACTAAATGGCTTAACCGATTTTGATGAATTTTGGTACAGAGATAGTTGGGACCCTGGAGACGGACATAGGCTAAAAAAGTGAGAAAAGGGAGAGTAAGAGGAAGAAAAGAGTAGAGAAAGATATTTTTGTTCGATCATCACGCGTTAAGACGACTACATGAGCTAAATTAGCAACTCTCTTTGTGGTGGTTCAAACTTCGTTTGAAATACTGTTAGAATAAAGTTCTAATCAGCTGGCACTACAAAGTGGTTGTTACGTCAGTCACTGCGGGACGAATAGTGCGAAATGAGTGGTTTTTTGCGATATATAAAAAATCTATTGATTGGAGTAAAAAAATAAATCACTATTATGCTAATATTTTGCTTGTTAAATTATTTGTTAAAAAATCAGATTGATCGCATGTATTGTATGTCGGCGCTGAGAAGACAAACACAGCTGCAACGGCGCACGTGCGTCGTGCACGTGCGCAATGTGACATCATCGTAACACTCCATGAGTCAGGCGAGGTGGGGGACGAGTAATATAAGGCGGCGCGCTAGCGGGCACAAGTCAGTTTTACCGAAGCAGTCGCAGTGTCAACACCTCGGAATTGTGATGCGGATCACACCTGAGTCATAAATACAATTTATTGTGAAAGTTTATTAGTGAAACGATTAGTTGATTGTAATTTTGTATTAATAAATCAGTTATCAACAATATACTGAGGTTTTTGATACAACATGTCCGAGAATCGGTCAAGGTCCTGCCCGGATGACCTCATGAGGCCACTTGCCTTCACCAAGTCCTGGCTCCAGCCGAAATCAGAAGTGGGATGGACCTCGGAGCTTCCTCGGCTCCGAGTGCTCACATGGAGGAGGGTACCGGTGCCTTTGGCGACAACCGGGCCCCTGTCTGGAGACGGGTCATTGATGGTGACAAGGACGGGGATGCTGTGGGGGCCATGATTGGCTGCGTCAACGATGAGTTCCTTAGATTGCGTTTGTTGTCTGGTTAATGTTCCTCAGTTCCCGAATTGGTTTCGGTGGCGGCTGCAGTCGAACAACGAGAGCTTCGACGGGATGAAACACCTGCAAAGCGACCGGGATTGAGAAGCATTGGAGACGGTCATATGCTTTGTTTTGGGTGTAGGAAGCAGGACATCTTCTTTTTCTTCATGTGGACTCCGCTTCTTGGAGGGGGGTCCGGTTTCCACACCTAGTCCTTGCAATGGACCATTGTGCGTATGCCATGCACCTGATGGCCGCTACTCTACGCATACTCTAGCCAGCCCACCTCCTTCCAGAAGCAGATGGGTTCTTGAGGGCGTCCGCAAGTGACCCTGGTATATCCAGTGTCACTTTCCGGATTTCAGTGATTCCTGTACATTCGAAAAGGTGTGTTCCTTCAGCCAGCTGCGTATCTGGCTGAAAGGGATGGGTTCAATTGGCTCCGGTCCTAGTGCTGGAGAGATGGACGCCCGTCTGACGAGTTCATTCGCTGCGTCGTTGCCTAGTGAGCCACTGTGTCCTTTGATCCATTGTAAGGTTAATGTATTGCGGTTGTGTGCGGTCATTCGTTCTAGTAGGTTGTGGCATTCGTATATTAGAGCTGTGTTGAAGCAGCTATTGTTTAGGGACTGAAGAACAGAGGCACTGTCGGAGAGTATTCGGTTGTTGGTGTCCGCGACTCCTCTGGCCTCGATGGCTACGACGGCCTGAATAATGCCTATACATTCAGCCTGGTAGACTGTGTTGAGCGTTCCGAGTGGTTTAGAAATTTTAATGTTTAGGTCGTAGGAGAAGACCCCAACCCTTGTTCCCGTTCTGGTTTTCGAGCCATCTGTATTATATTCTCAGTTTGTTTGATCCCGTGTATTCTCATGGTTCCTCCGTGAGCTGTATGTCGTAATGTTTTTGGAGGCAATGTATCTTGGTGATCTTATCGGTCGGTGCTGCTTACAGAGGTTGCCTTTAGACGGCTCCTGCTTTGATTTTGGTGTGTTTTATCCTGGAGTCATTACTCAGTGTGCCAGAGACTTCTAGTCTGAAGCCGCAAGAGCCGCTTCCTCCTGTACCGTGAGATGTAGGGGCGAGAGCCCTAGCATTGTTTGTAGGGCTGCTGTTGGTGCGGTTTCCCATGCTACTGGTGATCGCTACACGGGCAAGGCGTTGCAGTTTTTCTAGGTCTTTTTGGGTCGTGCTCAGTTCTGTTCTGGGCCATCATCATCAGCCGTATGTTATTATGGGTCTGATGACTGTGGGGTACAGCCTGTGCATAATTTTGGGGCTTATACCCCAATTCCTGCCGAGTAGTCTTTTGTACTGCTATTATAGGGATATGCTAGCTTTGGTGGTGATATAGTCCGTGTGTTGCCCAATTTAGTTGTTTGTCCAGATAAACGACCAGGTACTTGGTTTCAGTTGCTAGGCTTAGCGTGGTGCCGAAGAAAATCGGCAGCTGTAGTGTTGTCAGTTTCCTCTTCTAGTAAAAAGGACTAGTTCGGTTTTGGAGGGGTTTACGGTTAGCTCGTATTCTTCGTACCATTTTTCCATTATTCTTAGGGCTTGGCGCATCAGGTAGCGATGTCGTCGGCGTAGCCTATGGCGTAAAAGCCTTCGGCGTTTAGGCATCGGATTAGGCTATCCGCTATTAGGTTCCATAGTAGGGGCGAGAGGACGCCCCCTAGAGGGCAGCCCTTCGCTACAATGGCTCTTGTGGTCTCATTTATTGTGACTAAGCCAGGACGTGTACGGGCACATTGTGGCAGGGGCGGTGGGAGGACGCGGTCGGGCGGTCTTGGGCCGTTGGTTCCAGCGAGTCCTTGAGCCGCGCAGAGCGTCCGGAGCCCGGGGGTAATTGCTGTGGCGGGACTGGACATGTTGAGTCGTCCTGCTTCGGGAGGATGGCAGATGAGGCTGAGATGGTTAATTTGGCCGAGGAGCGGGAGGAGGTATTAACGCCAGTAGCTTTGCAGCATTCTGTGATGGTGGTACAGCAAGTCAGTAATGCCAGCGGTACGCTGATGAATTCTGGTGAGTCGTATCCATTTTTATTACGATTCTGGTGCCGAATGCTCTCTCATCAAAGATTATGTTAAAATTATGTTGACAGCTGTAAAGACTAGTCGTGACGGCTCTTGGCAGGAACCATTGGGAGAGGTTCAGTTGGCCATTTACTCCACTATTAATAGGGTGACTGAATCTGGCCCTTTTGAGTTAATGATCGTAGGGTAGCACGTCCTCTTGGCGTAGTGACCGTTGATAATGACGTGACTGACGTTAATTTAGATGCGACACAGAATTTTACAAAAAAAAAAAAAAATGCTAATTACGATAAAAACGATTTCATAAAAATAAGGTTCACGTTTCTAAATTAGTTGTTAATGATTATTTTAATTAAATTGAGGGAAAAGACTCCAACAAAATTAGTTCCTAAATTCAAAGGCCCATTCGAGATCATTGAAGTGTTAGACGGGGATAGATACCGACTAAAGGCGCTTGACTCTAAGCAAATATACAAATACCTTCATGATCGTGTGAGGGAGATCCCCGATCACAAAGTTTCTCGAGAATTAGATTTGAGTATGCGTTGCTTATGAACTATGATAAAAAGTAATAAAATTGTTAGATACTTTGTTTTGTAACTTGTTGATCGGATTTCTTTTCAATGAATTATGTGGAGCAGGGAGTACTGTGACAGGGCATAGTAAAACCATTAAAGTTGATAACTATACCCAGATACCTTTTGTTTTTATTGGCAGGAAAGCCGAGCTAGATTACTCTTTGAGCATATTTTGTCCACAGGAACTACATCCGAGGACGGGTGCTAGTCAGGGATGGCCGTGTCGTGGATTGATGGCACAATGCAAACAGCGCCATCTAAGAATTCGTCTTCGCGCGCGCTTGGACACGCTCGTAGAAGGGGTGCAGCTAACTAGTAACTAGCGGAACAACCGAGTGTAGACAGACTACACCGTCCAACTCTGTCAGTCTTGGCAGTCTTATTGCTAACTTCGACTCAACTTCTGGAGGAAAGTCTACAGTAGTAAAGGTAAAAAACTTCATTACTCCATAACTGTTCTAAAAGTATTGCATAACTTGTTCATAATATAACTTAAGGACAGTTGCCTCCTTATTTTTGCAATATATATTGGACGTAAGTTGAGGACAGGGGCCTCCTTACTTTGCGATATGTATTAAACGTAAGTTGAGGACAGGGGCCTCCTTACTTTGTGATATATACTGGACGTAAGTTGAGGACAGGGGCCTCCTTATGGTTGCAGTATGTGTGTTGAGCGTAAGTTGAGGACAGGGGCCTCCTTACTTTGTGGTATATACTGGACGTAAGTTGAGGACAGGGGCCTCCTTATGGTTGCAGTATGTGTGTTGAGTGTAAGTTGAGGACAGGGGCCTCCTTACTTTGTGGTGTATACTGGACGTAAGTTGAGGACAGGGGCCTCCTTATGTTTGCAAGTATGTGTGTTGAGTGTAAGTTGAGGACAGGGGCCTCCTTACTTTGTGGTATGTACTGGACGTAAGTTGAGGACAGGGGCCTCCTTATGTTTGCAAGTATGCTTTATCCGTAAGTTGAGGACAGGGGCCTCCTTACTTCCCAATGTGTATCGTATGTGAGATGAGGACGGGAGCCTCCTTACGTTTGTAATGTGTGACATAGTTGAACCTTGATATTCTGCGCAGTTTTTCTTTGTTTAAGGTCGAGGGCGACCTTTGTGCAGAATGGCCGTGTCGGCGCTGAGAAGACAAACACAGCTGCAACGGCGCACGTGCGTCGTGCACGTGCGCAATGTGACATCATCGTAACACTCCATGAGTCAGGCGAGGTGGGGGACGAGTAATATAAGGCGGCGCGCTAGCGGGCACAAGTCAGTTTTACCGAAGCAGTCGCAGTGTCAACACCTCGGAATTGTGATGCGGATCACACCTGAGTCATAAATACAATTTATTGTGAAAGTTTATTAGTGAAACGATTAGTTGATTGTAATTTTGTATTAATAAATCAGTTATCAACAATATACTGAGGTTTTTGATACAACATGTCCGAGAATCGGTCAAGGTCCTGCCCGGATGACCTCATGAGGCCACTTGCCTTCACCAAGTCCTGGCTCCAGCCGAAATGTAGTATGGTTTTTACTCGTTAAAAGAAATTTTTAGAGATAAGTTCGCGAGTTTTTTTTTTCGAGTAAAATTTTTTGTATTATGTTTTCAAAACACTATCTTACTACCATATATCCTGAAGAATATCATATATTTTTCTGGTTTTGTTGATTGCAGTAAATTATATGCTTTTTTGCATTATAAAACTCGCGTTTAGCTCCTTTAGTCCCCTTAAAGTTAGCGTTAGCCCAAAGTAACTATGCCACGCGGACGAAGTCACGGACGATAGCTAGTCACTTATAAAATTACTCATTCTGTAAGACAGACGTGATAGAGCAAAGGCAATTAGTTGTAAATTTAAACATTCAAAGGTGTGGTCCAATACGCAGATTGATAACTGAATGAATGAGAAACAAACAAGCAAGGTTACTCACGACATAATATGTTACGTCATATTATTGTATGTACAAAATGGCTGTTTATTTAATGATTAATACCTAACTTATTTGCAAAAAACTGACTTCCAAAAAAAGAACAAATCTGAGGAAAATAATTTTACTTTCGGAAGTTGGTGACTTTAGTTTGTTTCGTTGACCTTTTTGCTACCAACTTCTGAAAATAATTTTCTCGATTTCTTAGATATGTACATTTTTATTTGTCAAAAAGTAATTCCACTTTTTTATTCATTACTTACACAGTTGTGCTACAATCGGTCTGCCAGCCGAGACAGGCAGACAGAAGAGTGTCAGACTTTTACTGACAGAAACCAACCCATATTCCTTATTTTGCTCTTTATGTTCCGTGGCTGCGGCATCTCTTTCGAACAACCCGCAACCCCGGCTGGTTCAAGACTCCCTCCCAACCCCTTGTAAGAAAAATAAAACATGTTAACGCTCCTCCCTCCTGAATCGTCTTATAATTTAAATGAATACAACCTGCATTTTCCTATGAATTCCCCAAAGGGGTATTTTTGGGAATTCTCACGCGATCTGTCTCAAAACCACCCGCTGGTTAAGAACCAACTCTTTTCTGCTTTAAACGTTACCTCATTTCCCAATACAATCGTACAACAGTTCATTAAAATCATACTAATTGAGCATTAGCAAAAACATTTCATTGAACAACTTCACACTTCAAGTTAATTCGATAAAATTCCTCATACCTACTTAATGTGGCTGGTTTTTTATGATGACGTCACCATACACACACACACACTCACACATCTAGTCATGAGACACTCGCTAAAAACAAACACCTATACAGCGTGTATATAAAAAAAAACAGGCAAGTGCGAGTCGGACTCGCGCACTGAGAGTTCCGTACAATCTTGCAACATAAACGACCATATCTTTTGACTGCGTAGACTTAGAAATCCACTCTCTTGATTTCACAGCTCCAAGGGACCACAGACTTGGGTTTATGGTTTGAATTTCAACTTGATACGCCACGCGTTCTCGAGATAAAACGTCTTGACAGACAGACGGACAAGAAAGTGATACTGTAGAGGTTCCGTTTATTCCTTTTAGAGCACGGAGCCCTAAAAAGTGTTTAAGTATAAAGGAAGTCCATCAAACTGAACAAAGTGGTTTAGAGACTTTTGTATGAAAACAGGCCGTTATTTTTAAATTGAAATAAAATGTCGGGGTATACTTACGCCATTTTATTTAATTTTGAAAATAGTGGCTACGTTTTAAATCCTGCATTAATCAATAGTGATGCTTATCATTTATTTTGTGTGTTTTATACACACTGTATTTAAATTTGATCATCAAAGTCCACGCGTGATTAATCATAGCACTCATCAAAACGAATCATAGAGTCTATAATGGAACATATAAAGATGAAATTCCAATGTGATGATGAAGTAAATTAATATTTACAAATTAAAATGTTACGCCAACGTGAAATAACCCGCAATTATCGCATTTACGTTAAAACGCTTAGTTCTAAGTCAAATTCTGAGAATTCTTGACATTGAAACCGCAAATAAATTGATAATTTTATACAATAGCATCTATTCCATAATTCTATTATAATGGTGTCATTTTCTTGCTAATTACGTGGTACGATTTAAATTGTAAAATAAATGCATTATAGACCGTTCATTCAATAATGAACGCTATCAGTTTGACCTTGAGGTGTTCATAGGTTAACACACATATTGTATAATAGGTTATTATGTTAATCAATGTTTATGTTGTTAGGTTACCTTGGAGTTCTGCGGTCACATCCTGAGGAAAACTGGGTAAGAAAATCAATAACCTAGTACAACTGATGGTTAGGTCCTAGCTTGGATGGCTATCTTCCGAAATAAAAGGTTAAATAAAGTCCAATAAATTATAAGGGGGTGGCTATAAGAGTAGCTGAAGAACATAGACTCGATGGATGGATTGTGTGGAGGATGAAATAGATAGAAGCGATTACCAGCGGAACATACAAATAATACGAGGGTTATTAAAAAAAAACCGGCCAATAACGAGTCAGACTCGCGCTTCGAGAGTTCCGTAAAAACTTGCGACGTAAGCAGCCATATCTTTTGCCTGCATAGAGAGTCCTCCTTAAAGAGTTGACTTTTTCACAGCACGAAGGGACCACAGATTTGAGTATATGTTTTAATTTCAACTGGATACCTCCACGCGTTCCTGATTTAAAGGGCCTTGACAGACAGATACGCAGACAAACTGACAACAAAGTAATTTAATAAGGGTTCCGTTTTTTCATTTGAGGTACAGAAACCTAAAACGAACGGGAACCTAAAAAAGTTCCCGTTGCATAATTTTTGACCCAAAATGCGAGCGATGCCACCCGCAATAGCTAGTCTACCAATATTATCATTACAACAACGAAACGTTTAACAAAACCCACAATCATCCATCTTGGTCTTGGGACACAGGTTTCAATTAGCAAAGTGTTAATGTAAGCTTTCGCCGCCATGTTGTTTCTGTCAAACAATGCAAAGGAAATAATTGTTTGCTGTAGCCATTCGTCATGATTTGACGAAGTTTTAATCTTTTAAGAGTTTGTTTGACAATGTGTCACGAAATTGATGGCATTTTGATACGTCTTTGGACTCATTTATGATTCCTTGAACTAACCTACTACCATTATATATTTTCTTTTAGGAGCAGTTATTGTGCCAGATCAGTGGCGATATGGTCAAAATCGTCTCAAACTTCTTAAAGAATCCAGAAACCGTTCAACACGTGACGTATCAAGAAAGAAATCCCTAAACGACGCGGTAGTCGAGTTCAAAAGGATCAAGAAAAGAAAAAAGCCCCATTCGATATTCAAAGTTCATTAATACAGCGTCAACAAAGGCCGCTAATGCTCGGCACACGTCCACAGACGGCAGCTAAAAAAGAAATTATTCTTAATTCAAAATAAATATCCCGCATTCGATTACGAAAAAGGAACGTCCATCGTCAGTCACAATGGAATCGGCTTCACGAGAGGCCGCGCGCCGTCTCGACCAGTCATTTAAAATATATTGAGGCGAGCGACAAAGGAGCGATTGTCCTGCAAGCTATAAACCCGACGTTTTTCTACGGTGAATTAGTTGAGATTATGTTCGAATAGGGACTAATAAATCTTTGGTGGAAGCAAAGCTTGAGTGTCCATTGATTTCTTGAGAGTAGGCGTGATTATAGATGGTAATCTTCATAAATTTTACGAGGGAAATCGATAAGTCAAAAGGTAAAAGAAAGGTGTTTTGTATAGGATCTGTTCGTTTCTAACCAACAATCGGCCGTTTGTGCGGCAGTTGTAGCAATTATGAGTTATGGTTTGTGCCTAATAGAAATTATTGTTCGCCATTCTATGGGGAGGAGATAGGTTCGGCCGTATGGGACGTTGTTATGGTCAAAGTTAACGGTAAATCAATGCAGCAATGCAAATGTTTTGATAGCACTCTTTTGTTCCGAATTTATTCATGTTTTAGGGTTGTTTTCACCAATAAAATTGAACGCTATCAGCATTCCCAAACGGCGCTGTCAGCGTTAATATATTTCAAAGCATGGACAGTAACACTGTCAGTTTTTGAACGCAGTTTAAATGTCCTGATCGTGATCAGTTTTGGTGATGAAATTCGCTTTTAAAATCTTTAGAATGACAAATTTTGAAGACAATGTTTAAATCAGATTTTATCTTTATATGAAAGATTCACACTTAACTGATTATACTTTGAATAAACAAATAAAGACATATACAGTTACTAATCACCTATTTTGTTTTGAAAATTCATAATGGATTAATCATGTAAACCCTTTCATGGATAACCATAAACAACTAGATAAAAACTTTCTTAAACAAATTTAATTGGCAACAACATACTTTTCTCTATTCCAAATGCAAATTTTATACTCTTATCAAATTGTGCATTCACAATTACTATACATATCTACAATTATTTTTTGTCTATTGTTGCAGACAAAACTAGAAATTGGTCAAAAGCAATTTTGACTTGAAACTGTCAGACCTATAATAAAGTAAGAATTTTAAATTAAAAAGTTTTTCGGAACGCTAAAATGTTCGTAATAAAAAAAAATTAGCTATAGTTTCTAATACTAGCCTATAATTGTCCCACAGCTGGACAAATGCCTCTTCTTATAAAGAAAAGGCACGAGCATTGATCACCACGCTTGCTCAAGACGGGTTGGCGATTTCAGTCCAGGTTTCCTCACGATATTTTCCTTCACCAGGTCTATGAAATCTTAGATAAACTTTTAGAAAGTGTGACTTTTCAATTCATGAAAAGTGACATTGGTACTTGCCCGGATTTGAACCCTCAACCTCATGCACGAGACGCGAGGCGCATGATTGGTTAAAGTAGTTTTAAGGTCATATCTTTTCAAAACTGTCAATCAGTAAAAAAAGCTTTTGACTAATTCATACTTTTAACTGTGACAGATACCGGACCACCACCGATTGCTGAGTTTAGAGTGGCGATGGCGAGCAAAGCCGGGTGATTAGCATAAGTGTTGCGTCGGGGACAACAAATGTGCTTATCGCCGTCTCCGAGATTGCTTTGAACACCAACCTTAATTGCTCATCAATATTCGACCTAATAAGTTGGTATGGATGCCAGAAAGTACGGCCGTCTGAAAAAAAATATAAAATTTGAAAAATAGTGTTCGATTAAATTAAAAAGAAACATTCAAATGAAGTTAATTTACTGTTCAGTTGAAGTAGAAAAAAATAAGAAGCAAAAAGGAAAAAAATATTTTTATAGGATTAATAGGTGACTGCTTAATTTAATTGCCTACCTTGTATTTATATGGTTGTGAGTTCACTATTTAGATGGTTCAACAATTATTGTTTTTTTATAAACATGATCCTGGAATTTAAATCAGTGTGTTTTATGCCTATTTGCTCGTTAATTGGACCGTTTTATACTCAACTAGCTTCGAAACAGAAAGCAATAATGATAATCACAAAAATACCTAACTGTGTATGAGTATTCAACATCACTCCAGGCCAAATTACAAAAACGAGGAAAAAAATACATAAAAAAGTGGAAAATAACTTCACTTCCGGAAGTCTGTGGCTTTTATTTGTTTTATTGACTTGTTGCCACTATTTTGTTTTTTTTTTGGATGTCGAAAATATTTTTTTGCAAAAAAGTTTTTTATTTCAGCATTTTTGGTTTTGGTGGTATCTCACACAATTTTTTATCGAGTAAGTATTCATTTTCCATTGTTATTAGTAGATTATCTATATAAACATAGAAGGAAAATTATGCATTATAGACGATAAACTACCATCATCATCTGCCTAGCCTTTTCCCAACTATGTTGGGGTCGGCTTCCAGTCTTACCGGATGCAGCTGAATACCAATATTTTACTTGGAGCGACTGCCTATCTGACCTCCATAACCCAGTTAATACTGGGTAACACGATACCCCTTGGTAAGACTGGTTGTCAGACTTTCGGGACACTGACAACTGTAACGACTGTCAAAGATCTACAAATGACAGCCGGGACCAACAGCTTAACGTGCTTTCCGAGGCACGGAGGAAACTCGGTATGTAACGGGTGGTCACCCATCCACAGACCAACCTAGGCAAGCGCGGCTTAACCTAAAGATCGAACTGAGCGGCTGCTATTATTTAGCCACGAGCTCCTCAGACGATAAACAAAGGTTATATTTCCGAAGTGGTTCCTTAATTTTATTTATATTTTCTTGGTAGACGATAAACTACCAAGAAAATATAAATAAAATTAAGGAACCACTTCGGAAATATAACCTTCCGAACAAAAAATAATTATAAAACGGTCTACCGTTGGCCGACACCGTTAGTCATCGGTGAACATAAAAAATAACAATCGAACATAGAACGTCCTCCTTTACGAATACCAGTTAAAAATTTCAGAGAAAATTGCACAAAAACTAACAAACAGCTCATACAGTTAATTAAACTATGTTGGCCCCACTTCCATATTGATATCACATAATTATAGGTAGTGATTATGGATTTACAATTTCCTTGTTATTGAAATAATTATAGGTATTTTTTACAATTATTTCAACGGAATTTGGTACACCTAATTGGCATGTAAGGTCATTGAAATACTAACCTACAGCACGTATGTAGATTCGAACATGTGATTGACGTCAAAATTTAATTATGAGCATCCTCTATGTAAAAATGTGTTTGTTTATAATTATAAAACTTCTAAATTTAAAGTTCTTTTAGAATAAATTTTTATTCATTCATTCTTCATTCGGTATTAAAAAAAGGTCTATGGACAATGTAACTGTAATAGGTGTATGTTAAATGTCTTGTTATACTTTTTTTAGGATTATGTACCTCAAAAGGAAAAAAAGGAACCCTTTTAGAATCAGTTAGTTGTCCGTCTGTGTCTGTATCTTGGGAACGTATCGAGTTGAAATTACCATACACTCAAGTCTGAGGTCCATTTCTGCTGTGAAAAAAACAACTCTCTAAGGCTCTAGACAGACGGACCGCATTTCAACTGCAATCCAACCGCAAATTGCGGTTCAAGTGCAGTTTGAATGCAGTTGACACGACTGCAATAGAACTGCAAACCAAACTTGCAGTCCGATTGCAGTTCAATTGCAGCTAGCGTGCAATCGTGTGAACTGCACACCGACTAACTGCAAACCAACCGTGTAGTTCGATTGCAGTCGGTGTGCAGTTCTATTGCAGCCGTGTCAACTGCATTCAAACTGCACTTGAACTGCAATTTGCAGTTGGATTGCAGTTGAAATGCGGTCCGTCTGTCTAGAGCCTTAGTCTACGCAGTCAAAAGTCATGGCCGTTTATGTCACAATTTTGTCAAACCTCGGGGCGAAAGTCTGACTCGCTATTGCCCGTTTTTCTAGGATTATCGACCTAAAACATTTTTTATTACTTGATCTCAATATCCAATATCATCATTGCAAGAGTAGAGTGAGATGGGGTTGTTGCCTGTTAACTCAACGTGACGTAACGTGAGACTTTCAAGTTAAGAGTAAGAAGAAGTGGAACTTGTAGACATGTACTGTACAAGATAACACGGTTGGCGCAGTGACTAATCGTTTGAATGCTGTGCTACGTGTTGGGGGTTTGATCCCATTACGCATCAAATATGTGTATGACCTACAGATAGTTGTTTCGGGTTTGGCTATCTGTGTTAATTTTTTGTAAACGCACCCACGATACAGGAGAAATTCCTAGTGTTATAAAAAACCAACGTTTTATAAAAAAAAAAATCACCCACATACATGACAGGTCGAAAACTATCTGAACACGATTTAGTAAAAAAATATGACGGATGATTTTAGCTTTGATACTTACCCTTTACGAGATTCGCATCAAGTTAGTGAGTTTCACTCACAAATTTTATTTTACCTTAATTTTATTTTCATATTTACCTAACATATTTGTTTACAACCTTACTTCTCTCTTAATTAACTTAATTCGAACAGTAATAATTTAAATTAGTGTTTGATTAACGATTGACGTCAGTCACAGAAGGATATTGTTTATAATAACGGACTATAATTTACGCTAATTACCACACATGAGTTACAAATAGGTTTTTCTGGGTTTCTGACTAATTACCTAAAAAAATTGTATTATGTTGAAATCAGGCAATGTTCTAATTCCCTTGTGTTTATTAATTAAATTAAATTTTCCTTGTCCGCTAACAACATACACGAGAAAAAATATAGTAAAAAAATATGGTCCTTACAAATGATAAACCCACAGGTCATAAAAGTTTATGATCTGTTAATTAACACATATTACTTTTAGGAATAATTACTACGCGGACAAAAAAAAAATACAATCTACAGAAACGCTACTTTTTATCGACATTAAAATAAAACAAAATCAAGTCAGTACTTTCGCGCAGCCATACCGGGTACCGTACTCCGTTACCTTAATTAAGATGTAGGCAGAACGGCGCATGTTCGCTAACGAGTGCCTCACACATCTGCCTGTTCCCTACCTTATAACTCTTTACAGAATAAGAAAAGGCAGAAGGGTTACTGAATGTCTCGGTGACTGACAACCACAGAGCTACCTACCAGAGTTTTTTTTTAACATCTAACATAATCTTGTTGTTTAAAAAAACGTTCTGTATCTTTAAAAAAAACTTCTGAGACTAACAAATACTTGGGCAATTCCTCTTCTGCTTACGGGTGGGTCTTGCTGCGCAAAAGGGCAAGTTACTGATATCAGGAATTGTCTATGGGATGTGGTTTTATAGTCTTTGGGATGTAGCCACATACGCACTAGACATCTGAGGGTCTATTCTCTAAGTCCGTCAAAGAAGATATGGGCCCGTTCGAAAGTGGGTCGATACTTCGAAATGAACCGTACTCCCTAATATATACCGATTCATGAGTTTCAAAAACACATCGGGAGTAGAGACAACTGTCCAATCAGGTTGTCATTAATGTTTAGTTCGGGCACCTAATTAAGTAAAGTAAGTGATACGGAATAAGAACCGTAATATCGGCCGAAACTTCGGATTTCATGCTTGCTTGCACGTCTCCGGAACTGTCCACGAATCCCCAATCATGGAGAAAAGATGTAGAATTGTAAACAATTTTGGTGACTGGAAAAATAAAAAGTTTATTAAAGAATGAAGCAATTGATACCATGGTTCAGATGCCCAGTAAACTTAACGTTAATCTTATTTGTTTTCCTAGACTAAGCCTACTGATCTATCTATCAAGTATCCTTGCTAAGTTACCTCCATTACTTACCTCGTTACACCCGACGACAAACAACGACAACATAAGCGACCAAAAATTATTGTCACAGTTTCATTGCTGGTTTTCTTATAGCTATTGACAAATATCTAGGTGGTTAGCAATCAATGGATAGCGAATTTGTTAACGATTGAGTGTGTAAAATTGTCTCTAGTTTGTAAGGAGGTTTAACACTACAGACTTCTTCAGACTTAATTAAGAGAATTTCATTTAATTAGACATAGGTTTTTACGTAGTAATGAGGACTGATATTTTATAATATTTAACAATAAAAAAATGGGATTTCTACAGGAAAAAATATGTGCATTTTTTCAAATTTTCAATTAACCTAATATTTAAAATGACGCTATTGTTGTTGTTAAAAAGGCTCAATCCGGTAAAATAAATTCAACAAAACCAAATGAGGTTTCTGCTAACCAATGTCAAAATTAAACCAATGTCAGGTTTTCTGAGCTTCTGATATCCAAAATTATAAACAGTTTCAAGCTACGGTTATTGAACAAGTTTAGGTGCACACTTATTCAGAACACCCTTTTTGGCTAATTTATGAAAAAGAAGGAGGTAATGATCTGTATCTTTTTTTATCTTTCTCAGTTTTCTACACCACCTTCGTGGTCATACAACTTTAAACAAACTGCACCTAATCCACAGGCCACAGGTGCACAATAACTCATTAGACCATTATTTGTTCCTCAACACTTCCATAGAGGCAAAGATCAAGCCATAAACAGCGTAAAAGAGTTTGTTTATACTCGAGTAAATCAATCGATTGAGCTCGCTGCGCGGCGCACAATAAATCGAGTCGAATCGATGCGGTGTGGTCTCGATAATCGTTAGTTAAGCATTGTCAAGTCAAGATGTTTTAGGGTACCGCGACTGTTGAAGGTTTTTTGTAAGGTTTGATTCGTTTGGTGAAGGACGACATCGTTAAGTGTCACAATCTACGAATATTTCGATATAAATCCTTACTAATATTATAAAAGCGACAGTGAGTTTGTTTCTTTGTTACGTCTTCACGCCTAAATGGCCAAACCGATTTCTATATTTTATTATTATTTAATATTTCTTTATTTTTAAATTACTGTTAATACTTGCTAATTTTTCTCCAGCGTTTGATCAGTCCGCACGTTATATTGGCAAAATTGTGGTATCTCTCGTCCACAAAAGCATGAAGAGTTGAAGTACAATCCATCTATTTTTTCTTTGGTCTTCCTCTACCTCTCCATCCAATCGGAGGATAAAATGATAATAAAATAAGTCTAGTCAAGTACGGAACCACGTTTCAAAACACGAGCTGTTCATTTCACAGGTCTCGTTGTGGTCAAAGAGATAATATTGTTAAAATTAAAAAGATTCATTAATCGTGTTTACTCTAACGAAGCGTTGATTAGATGCTTATTGAAATGTTAGGAATAATTTATTTGAAAAGGCGGGTTTATAAGTGGGGAAGACCTACATGGTAAGAAGATATGAAACCTGCGTTATGTTGGAGACCGATTGGGTTTTAACTGCAGTTGCGAGTGTTTACAAGCTTTGTTTTCAAATGGATCGCATTAGACTATTACTGACTAAAACCTATCCATGTTCCGTCTTTTACCCTTCGTGTTCCAGGGCCGCGGTATCTCTTTCGAACAACCCACAACCCCAGCAGGCAGTGGCCCTGGCAGGCCCCTCAGCTTTGCTGTCATCTCTTTGAGGCGCGCGTGGAACACACGCCGTCGATACGGCCTGTGAGGTACCCATTTCTCAATGTCCATAGACCCGCGACTACGGTGGCCGGTAGGCGTCTCGCGGCGCCCGACGCCAGGAGCATCTCCCGAGCCGGCTGGGTTGGTTTGAGGTTCAAGTCTGGAAGCTTGGCTTTCCCTTATCACCCACTACTCTTGCGGGGCTGGAGATATCAATATGTTTTTAACTTGTCTATGTGTTTGACATAAAATAACAATACAGATATTGTTAAAGAGCGTCCAATGAGAACTTTTTTCTCTATCTACATTTAAGATAAGATAATAACTATATCATATAATTATAACTAGAAATTATTTATAATTATTATAACAAGAATTGCCAACAACTCAAGAATTAATCCTTGATTGTTGACATTACGCATTTTTTAAAAAAAGAACCCAAAAAATACTTCAAAAATCAAGCTGACCAATGTCAACAATTTTAACTTTTTAATGATTAACAACTAAAATCGCATTGGCAACGGTCACGGTGCCATACAGTCTCATTAACTGACCATTAATCTCGGGAATCACTTAACGAGCCTCAAGGATTAGCTTCCTTTGCCAAAAATGTAATAAAAAAAGTATTTGGGTCGTTAGCGGAACGCGGCAACCCTTTTGTGGGCGAAAATTAAATATTATGAAGTAGGGTCTGAGTGTCAGCGAGAACAAATAATGGCCGTCAGCGGGATGAACTTGGTACTCTGTGGCCCATCTTGGGTGCAGTTTATGACATATTAGTGTAATAAAACAGTTTAGAAGAAATTGAAGTATACCGTGTCGTGAGTAACTTGAGGTTAGAAAAGGGGCCAGTTATGAGTGCTTTTAAAAAAGTCAGTGACGTTTTTGCAAAAAAAAAATCTTGTGTGAATACTTAAATATTAAAGTAAAACAACAATGCAAAAAATGGAGTCAGTCAATGTCTCCATCTACTATGTTGATCGTTGCATATTATCAAGTGACAGCATAGTTTAGATTTGTTTGTTGTTTAAATCCGATAAATACTTTTTCTTTTTTTTTCTGAGGCCATGGTAAAACTAACTTTTCTTGCACTATGACAGTGTCGAAGTAGGTATTTCAACAGTAGCCACAAGAAAAACAACCCTCTCCCCGCTATCAGCAGCACAAACCCCGTAACCCATAAATATCGCTGAACACGTTAAATATTGAGGCAGAGTCGCCGATCCGACCGACTAACCCTTTGTCGCGATCGCCTTGTGAATGGGTGAAAAATGAGCCTACAGCAAATATTAATAAGAGATCCTATTCACGGCTCGACCGATATGAAGTTTACGTGTCAACGGCAATTTGTTATCTGGCAATACTGTCGATTTAGGATCAATACGGTCGCTGTAATTTTTTACTAGAAATGTAGGTTTTGTGGGGTTAAGTAATCCCTAACTGAAGTGTTACTGGTTAGCTTAAAGTCTGTCTGTCTCGTTACGACAAAACGCGTCGACGTTGCGTTCGTATTCCACGCGCTTCAAAGAGATGTCAGCAAAGCAGAGGGGCCTGCCCGGGCCACCGCCTCCCGGGGTTGCGGGTTGTTTGAAAGAGATACCGCAGCCATGAAACATAAAAGGCAAAAGAAGAAACATGGCCGCATGCCTATGCGGCCATGTTTTGGCGGTGGGTTTTAGACAGTAAAAGTCTGACACTCTCCCCCGCTCCGCCCAGAGTGGGTTAAGTTATTTGATGATTTCCCAACAGCAAAAAAAGTGTAACTGGTTGATTTTTTTAAAAAAAGATTGAGATATGAGGGAGAAAGAGGGAAGAAAAGGGAAAACTTAGCATTGCTATTAAAATAAATAAGGCGCAAGGGCAAAAACTACAGGTAGCAGGTACACACGACGACACATCAACCTATACAAAACCAGTTTATGCTGCTCTCTCAACAACGGATCGTACACCATAGATTTCAAGTACAATGAGAGATCCGCATAAACTGGTTTTGTATAGGTTGATGTGTCGTCGTGTGTACCTGCAAATCAGGAAAGAGGAACTGTGTTACCCCGAATTTAACGCGAAGCCACGGGCAACACCTAGTGAGTAAATAAAACGCGGGAAAAAAAAATAAGTCATAGTATCATATTGATTAATGACAAAAGTACATTTTTTGTTGTTAATTTCTCCGAAGTTTATTAATATAATACGTCGTTTGATTCACGTAAGAATATGTCACTGCTGTTCTCGGCTCTACATATAACACTCTCACCTGGCGGCTCGTGCATTAACGGATGTTACCCTCGGCTGCAATGGAAAAGTTTCCTTACTTGAATCAAAATGTATTTAACTTCCTGAGGTAAATTATTTTCATATTCCTCTCCAGAAAGGAGCTGAGCAGAGGGTGAAACCGCTGGGCACAACCAGTATACTAGTATAGATAACTAGGAACCAACCCCTGCTATGCACGGCTGTCTGCTGACAGTCGGTTGGTGGAACCGAAGAGTAGCTCCTCTTCGGTTCCGCAACTATCTTTAAAGCTAAAACCAAGCAAACATAATGAAAATATTTCATTAAAATCGGTTGGGTGGTTTCAAAGATTAGTATGAGATGCGAACATACTGACACATAATTTGTTTTATAAGTTTTGATCAAAATTTCCTGTACATCAAATAAACCCGCTAAAAGGGTCACTAAAGCCTTCCCCGCAATCGTCGCCCGCGCATTGATTACAGGTAGCCTGCGCGCGCGCACGCGATGCCCACGGTTCGTTATTGGATTTGCGCGTCGGTTACCAAGTTTGAGTTATTGCCTACCTCCTGGTTATATTCGGTTGCTTTCAGTAATTGGTTGTTGGAATGTGGCGGTTTGGAGTACAAAGATGAAATACTATGCGGAACTGGGAATTGAATTTAAGGCGCTGTACAAAGCAAACACTTCGTAAAAGTCTAGATTTTTGTCGCAAAGTTAGCCGTATCTGTACATGCAATTGGCCAAAAAAAATTACCGTGTATAGTCAAAATATACAAGACTTAAACAAAATCAGTTTACAAAACAGGTCTAGTACCTACTACGAAAAAAAAAATGTTTAAAAAGACAACGAAAACTTTTTTTTCGTCTCGAAATTCTCAATTTTTTCAGCGACAACCATCATATTTTTTATATCTACATATAACAACGGCAATTTTATAGACTAAAGAGATATCTAAAAAAAAATAAACACATAACTGTATTTTTTTTTATATTCAATTAAAACTGCAAAATGACCTACATTTTGGCGGACATGATATTCAAATAAAATCAAACGCCGAAATATTTTCGACCTTATTTCTATTCTTTCGATGCACTACTGTCGTGTACTTGTGTCAGACCACGCCCAGTGTACAGCTAGCCTCACTTCCACGAATACCTAAGGATTAGCTTGTTACCGCGCCTTAAAGGGGAAAGAATTACAATGGCGCTTATCTAATTGTCGCTCTTGGAATTAATTCCATTTAGAAATTAAGCTGAAAAACGTTCTTTTAGGGCCAATTTTTAAAATCTGTTCTTAACATTTTATTTCTGTTGTACTGACAAATCCCCATGACAGGTCCTCTGCTGGGTATAAGCTTCTCCAAACCCTTCGCATCCAGTTTGTCCCATCAACCTTTTTAAAGTGATGAACTTCATGACCGCATGACCATAAACCTATTTTTCAAGTGGGTGTAGGAAATAATCAAAGAACTTCCCCCACTCTGGGCGGAGCGGGGGGTTGGGCAGACTTGTACTGACTGAAACCCACCAATGTTCCTTTCATTGCCCTTTATAATCCGGGGCCGCAGTAGCTCTTTCGAACAACCTGTAACCCCGGCAGGCTCTGCTTTGCTGACATCTCTCCCTCAAACGCCCAGCCACCTCCTTTGCTAGCATGACTGCTTCGCAGAAGGAAGTGACCGCTTCCAATTCCCTCTCGCTCCGGACCATGGACTGAACCAGGCCCGGACGCGAGAGATCGCCGCCGTCACAATGGTGACACCCGGGCGTTTCCTCCCGCCCGATTATGTGCAGGAACCTCCCGAAACTTCCGTGTCCGGTGAGGACCTGCGTCGGACGGTAGGTGAGGACGCCATGGCGCCACTCCAGCCACTCCTCAAAGAGGGAACTTACCGCCACTATTGTGGCGTGCCCTCAGATCATACCTTTTTTTTTTTTTTCGGGTGAGAAATAATCCAATGACTTCTCCCGCTCTGGGCGGAGCGGGGGGGCATGTCAGACTTGTACTGACTAAAACCCACCCATGTTCCTTCTATTGCCCTTTACGTTCCGAGGCCGCGGTATCTCTTTCTAACAACCCGCCCCCCCCCCCCCCTCAGATCATACCCTTAGGGTAAATTTGCAATGCTATCGAATGGTGCATTCGTGTTTTTTTTTTCAAGAATCAACGGGTGTAATACTTGGCTATTTATTTATTTACTGGGGTATTTAATAAAGCAAATCAATGACTAATTTTAATTTCCATCAAAATTATGAACGAAACTCCTTTGAATATTTATTGCCTATTCCTCATAACATCGGATACAGTCATGAAACCCCACTTAAAAACTTCACCCTCTAAATAACAATGCACACTTTCAAAACATGCACTGATGACGATTTCCTGAAAAAAATATCGTTAACTAGCTCATTAATTAACGGAAACTAATTGGAATCAATATCGTATTCACAAACTAATACACTTTTTCCTCAACATAATTTATTAATAACATTATAGTGAAAGTTTATCCTGTTCCTTACTCAATTTCTCTTAAATCTGTTAAAACTAGACTATTTAATAATACATTTTATCATAAATAAATTAAATGTAAATAATAGTACAAAACAAATAATGTTACTTATAATAACTAAAAATACAATAAATGGAAATTCACATAATGTTCGGTAAAACACGGTTTTTAATGAGAATTAATTATTATTATATTGTACCGTGTATTATTATCATAACTATGTATGTACTTATAAGGACGTACATTCCCATGTATGTCACAATCGTTTGCAACAACATTGCCGCCCAATTATTATTGTTTTCCAAGCCGAAACAGGGATATTATGATGGAGTAGGGCTGTCTGTAAAAACTATCTAAGAGTTACTATATTATTATAACAGATTAGATGGAAATTAGAACTGTGTAAGTATTAATATCTAAGGGAATTGTACAGGCCACTTAATTCTTGGCGAGGTTGCGGATTGTTTAAAAGAGATACCTCGACCCCGGAACATAAAGGGCAAAAGAAGGAACATGGGTGTGTTTCAGTCAGTACAAGTCTGGCACTCCCCCCGCTCTGCCCTGAGCGGGGGAAGTTTTTTGATGATTTCTCATCCGCAATAAAGGGAGCGGTACAGGCTACCAAACTGAAAAACTTTATCCACGTTATCCACAATACACCCACTGACGAAAAATCTATACTAATATTATAAAGCTGAAGAGTTTGTTTGTTTGTTTGTTTGTTTGTTTGTTTGAACGCGCTAATCTCAGGAACTACTGGTTCGAATTGAAAAATTCTTTTTGTGTTGAATAGACCATTTATCGAGGAAGGCTTTAGGCTATATAACATCACGCTGCGACTAATAGGAGCGAAGAAACAATGGAAAATGTGGAAAAAACGGGGAATATTATTCATCTTTGAGGGCTTCCGTTGCGTGCGCTGCGAAAACGGTTCAAGATACCAAAAAAATATGTACGAAAGAATTATTCCTCTTGAAATGATCTAAAAAAATGTCCGTGACGGTATATGTCTATCTTTTAAGATTAACTCACTAGAACCGTTTTTATGGGAATCAAATTTGGTCGAAATTAATGCATGATTATTTGTTAGAGTTGTATCAACATAATAATATTAATCTTTATCCAAATAAATGTGTTGTTGATTAACAGTATTTAATTGTGAACAAAATTGTCTTTAACATCACTTAATTTCAATGAACATCTTAGAAGATATTACAATTTTAAAATAACTCCGATATAAAATTCACACGCGCCACATAATGTGCAAAACATGACGCTGCGCCTGGCCGGCGCGGCGGCGGGCGAGGAGAGGCGTTGCTTGCGGGCGACGCGGAGGCGGGGTGTAGCTCTACGATTGTTTTATGGATTTTATTTTGGTTGATAATAGTTTGGTAAAAAAAAAAATGTTGTAGATAATACCTGTAAATAGGTGTCATCTACATAATTATTCTTAGGGCTGTTTATTCAATAGTCAGATAACTTTTATCTGAGGAATAAAAATAGCAGTTTGACATATTTTCTATAGATGAGCTGTCAAACCGCCATTTTTATTCCTCAGATAAAAGTTATCTGACTATTGAAAAATCAGCCCTTATTAGGTTAGGTTTTAGTTTAAGCACACAGTTAGTTTACCTTATGTTTTACGTAAGTACCAAATATAGGTAAAAATAATTAGGATCCTAATTATTAACCTTACGTTTGTTTTTCTTGATTATGAGTTACGGTTTGGTTAAGTTTTCATTTCCTATTTTCTTTCTTCGTCACTATAATGCCTAGAAAAAGAACTCAGCTTTCTCGGCAGACTGCTACCGCAAAGCGGCTGCGAGCTTTGCGCAGCAATGAAACAGAGGATGAAAATATGCATAGGTTGGCTACTCAACGAGGAATCAGTGAACAAATCGTGCTAATGAATCGATCGTTGAACGTTCGCAGTGTCTAGCCTCACTAAATTTCCGAACTTCGGCAAACCGTCAACGGGAACTACGGGAAGCAAGCGCTGAACGTTTATCCTTACAAAATTTTCAAACTTTGGCAAACCGTCAACGGGAATCAAGCGCTGAACGTTTATCCTTACAAAATTCCCGAACTTTGATAAACCGAGAACGGGAATCAAGCGCTGAACGTTTACCCTTACAAAATTCCCGAACTTTGATAAACCGAGAACGGGAATCAAGCGCTGAACGTTCTCAACGTTTAGCCTCACAGAGTTCTCGAACTTTGGTGAACCGACTACGGGAATCAAGCGCTGAACGTTCTCAACGTTTAGCCTCACAGAGTTCCGGAACTTGGGCTAAGACGCGGACAAAGTCGTGGGTAACAGTTATAATTTATAAAGCTGAGGAGGTTGTTTGCAAAAATAAATATGATGCCCAAAATACTATTCCACGCGGACGAAGTCGCGGGCACAGCTAGTATTTCTAATAAAATCTCTGGTTAAAGAAATAAATTTCTCATTTTCTCAAGAAATAACAGGGCTTTCATTTAATTGTTAACATTTTAAACTTAAAATATTAGTTTACACAAAGTTTGACAAATAAAGTAGGTAGGTATTGTTTTACTAAAAACAAATCAACACGTAGTGTGTTGATTTGTTTTTATATATAATAATATAGATATAGATAATAATAGACATTATAGACAATGGAATACTAGGAAAAGTTTAAAATAATAATTATGTACTGTAATAAAACTGTAGGGTTACCACGACGTCAACAGCACTTATTCCAGTGTAGGAAAGAGAACGATGGCGCTAGACACCTTGTGTAGCTCTGTCTTCCATACTGGAATAATTCCTCCTTAAAGACGTCATCGTAAACCACCTAACCGTTTTCGGTCTTGACGATCAATTTCAGTAGACACTTACAATCGAAGTGCACAAGTACCTATGTGTGCAGAAATAAGTTTAGTCTCATACGAGAACATCTTCAATTTCGTAGTCTCATGGGATGGCAACTAGTGAGAGATAGGCGTAGAGCCGAAAGCTTAGCATCTTTTCACGGCACTAGAGAATCACACCACCAACTTTCAAAAGCCAAAAAATATTTAGAAGAGACTTAAAATACAACAAACTACAGCGATATTGTATAGTCTGTGCAGCCAGAAAATAGTTATAACAACATTAACATTAACTGAACAAGGTTAAACATTTTTGTAAACCACTAATTTTACAAAAAAGAACTGTCGTAAGTATTTGTTTCTTCTCAAATCATTGTTGGTTTAAAAACGAGCAAAAGGGAGCGTATTGTGTAAAATATTATATTAGAAAACGGGGATTGCGGGAATATTCTGGATGAGGCAAGCAAAAGAGCATAGACAAGTAAAAAGAGGCTATATACACATCAGCCACAGCCCGAATTCACCCACTACTGGAGTTGGTGAAGTCGGACTGTAGCTGATGTTAATGACATCTACCAGACATACATACCAAACGTACATTTTATAGGCTGATTATAATACTTATCTGTAGCACCTCAACAATTAAATCTTCTTCTTCTTGCCCGAGTTGCTGGCATGACAAGATTTTATTAGCCTAAAACTGCTTTTTTTTTGTTATTTTAACAAAATCGCGACCCTAACGCGTACAAAATTACAGGTATCAGCTAGTAAACTATAATTAGATGTGAGGTGAGCAGAACTAGGTAAATAATTTGTTTACTGGTACTTGGCGTAAATTCCCATGATAATAATATTATGTTGACTGCGGTTACTGCGGTCGCCATTGTAATTGTGGATGTGCTGATTAACTCTCGATTTGTCTTCCAATAGTCGGGCTTATTAATATATACATATGCATATAACATTAAGGTAACTGTGGTTCGTTGTTGACTTTCTTGAGATCCCCATAGTTTTTGAAGATCTCATTTTCAATGTGAATGGTTTTAGGGAAAATATCTGTATTGGGAGATAAAAACGGGACTTACGTATTCTTTAAACTTCCTTTTTCTTAAATCAGGTACGAGTATTAGCAAAGATGGCAGCTGGATTACTTGGGCTCACATTCCTGGATATCCTTCAGTATCTTCGCGGGTATGATGTATTTAAAGGCACATTTTTAGCACAAAACTGTGAATAGGTAGGTACATATAATAGCTAGAATTTAGATAACTCTAGTTCTATAGCATACATAAGAGAAGAAAATAATAAAATTCTGATATTGTCTTCCATCCCAGTTGACTTCCTCGTTTTTCTTATGGTTACAAATGCTACTTCTTAACATTAGAGGAACCTGCTAGGTTATGGTTTGTTCCAAAAGATGCCGCGACCCCGGAACACAAAGGGCAAGGGGAACATTTTTGGAGGGTTTTCGTCAGTCAAAGTCATTCCGGATGATTTCCCATCCTAAATCGGGAAGATTGTCATTGGATCTACAATCACGAATCACTCAAAAGCAATCGAAAATCTGTTTTTTTAACTGGTTACATGACAACTTTTACACCCTTTAAACTTATATACAAGTATATCTTTACGAAAATTGGTTATGTAACAACTATTATCAACTTAAGATAAGAGACTTCAGGTAAATTAATTGCTTTTCCCTGCTAAATAACATTAGCTCTTGCCTTATCCGATATGCAGCTCGTTAACAAATGCTACGCTAAAAATAACTTCCATGGATTAATTATAATTGTCAAGTTTGTGGTCATGGCAACGTGCATCATATATTATGGATTCAATCTCTTGGAAATATTATTACTTACGTAATTATTGTGATAACTTCAAGCCTGTAAATCCCGAAAGGTTACGTAGACTTTGTACACACGGCAGCACATCGACCTTATACTAAACCATAATGTAACAGTTTATAATAGGTTGACCTGCCGTCGTGTGTACCTATAGTATACGCTCATGCTTTTCCAGTTGTAAGCACGTCATGTTGTCATCATTTTCTGCGTAGCATTTTTTTCCAAACTATAATGAGGTCCACTTCCAGTCTAATTTTAATTTTGATTTTCTAATTGTGTTTTTAGTTTTATTTTAATAAATTTTAGCCTTAATTTAATGTCATTTAATTTTGATTTAATGTAATTTAATTTTGATTTAACGTAATTTAATCTTGATTTAATGTAATTTAATTTTGATTTAATGTAATTTAATTTTGACTTAATTATTTTTTATTTAATCTCTTTTAATTTTGTTTTAATATCTGAAATAAATGAATTTTATTTTATTAATAATAAGACAATAATGACACTAAGACTTTTTATTTCTTTGATTCATGTATGCACAAACATGGTATAACATGGTGTTAGGAATAAGTTTGCTCAACATGTTTGACCACGGCTCGTGTACTTACAAATTAGGTTGAAAGACAATAAGATTTTAAAAACAAAAAGAAAAAACAATACGATAAATAAATCAAAACTTAAAATGGGCTTTTTCTGACACATGGCTTTTTCTTTTCTTATGTTTTCTGAAATTGATCATTATTTATTCTTTACCACGGTTAGGGATCTTTTAATTTTGTTTTAATATCTGAAATAAATGAATTTTATTTTATTAATAATAAGACAATAATGACACTAAGACTTTTTATTTCTTTGATTCATGTATGCACAAACATGGTATAACATGGTGTTAGGAATAAGTTTGCTCAACATGTTTGACCACGGCTCGTGTACTTACAAATTAGGTTGAAAGACAATAAGATTTTAAAAACAAAAAGAAAAAACAATACGATAAATAAATCAAAACTTAAAATAGGCTTTTTCTGACACATGGCTTTTTCTTTTCTTATGTTTTCTGAAATTGATCATTATTTATTCTTTACCACGGTTAGGGATCCTTACTAATATTATAAAAGCGAAAGTGAGTTTGTTACGTCTTCACGCCTCAATGGCCAAACCGATTTTGATTAATTTTGGTACAGAGATAGTTGGGACGGACGGACGTAGGCTAATTTAAAAAAAAGTGACATAAGGGGGAAAAGAGGAAAGAAAAGGGGAGAGAAAGTATTTTTTTTTCGTTCATCACGGGGGTCAAAATTTGCGTTAGCCCAAAATAACTATGCCACGCAGACGAAGTCAAACTCAAACTCAAACTCAAAGCATTTATTTCAATTAGACCATTACAGGCACTTTTGAATGTCATAAAAACAAGAACAAAAAAATGATGCTGCTACAGTCCCGGTCACAAGGCATAATAACTTGTGAAAGTACTGTAGTTGCCCATTCCAAAGCGTTGATCTCTATGGAGAAGAATGGGCAAGAAACTCCATGGACACTCTTTTAAATTATAATATTTTTACAAAATCGTATTTACATCATTCGTGTTGAGATTATACAAATATGTGAGAACGATGTAGAAAGACGTGCACAGTAAGAGCGTCCAGAGTAAATAAAAAGCAAAATTCAATTTAAAATCTAAATAAGTTAAAAAATGACCGTGGTAGTTAAAAAATGACCAGTCCCAACTGACAGCGCCCGTTCACGAACATGACGTATGGATCAGCCCCATTCAGCTCGACCATTTTGAGGGAGCTAAATGACCCGACACACCCGCCACTATCAGCGAGAGTCGCGGGCGGAAGCTAGTATGATTATAAATTATGGCACTCTGCAGTTACTGCTTAACAAAGTAACTATCTTAACCGACTGAACATGAATTTTAACATTGTCACGATGTAATCGTCGGGATATTAGTAAAATAAACATAGCTATATTAATGTCCGATATTCGAGGAAACCACTAGAGGTTATTTCTACTACTTAGGGTACACAACAAAACCAATGACGACAATTATAGGCAGTTCCCTTATCAGCGTCCAACATCAAACAGCATCCCGCATAGCACATACTCCCGAAATATGTTATTTATCAAGTTTAGCAGGATGTGGCCTAGCCATGGTTCATTAGGGCGGTTCCATTGACTCCTGAAGGCCGGGAGCGTTGGCACTGACCTGTGACACATGGCGCCAACTTTTTTTTTGCGTCTGACTCTTAATTGGTTTGGAGAATTTTAGATTTTTGTTTGTTCGCTAGTTTTGGTGGTTGCTAATTATTATTTTACGGGTTTTTTTTTTATTGGTTTGTAATAATTAATCTACTCTACAAGATTGCATATTTTAGTTTGTTTTATAGGTTAGTTATTTAAGTATAATTATATTATTCAATACTGTTTTAAGCTTTCAAGGTTTAATACTTACGGTATACTGTCTTTGGTTAACACAAGCGTTTCATTGACAGTACTTTCAAAAGTTATTATGATTTGTGACTGAGACTGTAGTTTCATCCCTATGTTTATTGACATTCAAAAGTGCCTGTAATGGTGTAATAGAAATAAATGTCTTAAGTTTGAGATTTTTCACAAGCGTTGCGTGTTTTCCATTTTCTTATTTTTTGCGAGCTTCCAAAAATTACAAATCTCTAAAGATATTCCGTGTCAGTGTATATTTAATAATGCTATTTATTATGTAGTTGTGTAGCACTGAACACTGTATTGATATGCCGATTTTTTTTATGTATGTATAAGTCTTATCATTGAGTATGATACTATAGGTACTATTTACAATGTGTCTGGTCATTCTATGTACTTATTATATAACAAACATTCTAGTACTACTTTGTTGATAAAAAAAATACCATTTTCATAGTTGATTTGCATATTTTTTTTGAACTTTAATTTTGTTTTCTAAAGTTACGAAAATGTGCACATCATTTATAAATTTAAACGATAGACAATATTGTTACCCTCTGAACAAACCTATTGTCGTCTCAGTAAGACCAACACTTTGAGAGATATGATTATTTTTTGTACACGCATAGAGAATATCTCAAAATGGCTGCCAAAGTGTGTAGCGTAATAGAATAATATTAAAACACTCATTACTTAAGTATCTAGAATATCGCTAGTCCATGACCGGACACATTGTATATACGCCAGTTAGACATTGTGATATGCTAATCAAAAATGCTACCATTACTTACATTGTGTTTGCTAAAGTTTTTCCTTGTTCCATCATACTTTCATTAGTTATTCGTTTAATAATATAGTAGTAGTTTTTTATAAAATAATAAAGTTAAATACTTTTTTTATTAACATAGTATTTTCTTGTGCCATTGGAAATTATAATAAGTAACTATTTCCTTCAAGAAATGCAACGTATAAAAAGTTAAGTTTAAACATTAAAAACACGTTAAACCTTCAGTTGTTTTTAGTAACCCTATATTTCACAATACTGGGGAAAAGCGTCCCCCATATCTATCCCGGTACTCAAATTGTACTCTAAACTTTAAAGCTAAATTTGAAAAAAAAAAACTACAACTGATTTCAGTCTCGCATATTTTTTGTTCTTTCGTCTTCTTTTTGATATAAATTAGCGGAAGGTGTCAAGCTACAGAAACGCGTGATTAGCGACGGAACACATTTGTATAATTAGGGTTCAGTTTGAGAAGACCATATTTTTTATCGGTGACTTTTAATTTATTGCCACAATTTTGTTTAAAAGTTTAACTTTTTCGGCGCTCGTAAATCGATTTTAATGTAGTGTAAAATGATCAAATTACGGTTTTATTTAAGTTTTTGCTGTGACATTGCCTAAGGCAAGATTTTTTTTTCAAGGCATAGATTTTTTTTTAAATCTGTCTCTCTTTCAGCTTAAAACACTTGTGTTAAATATCTGTAATAATCATCCATAATAATTTCTCAGCTTAAAACACTTGTGTTTAATGCACAAGGACATAAGGTATAAATATATTAAAATATAATATTTTAAACAATTCGTATAAAATCAAAATGAACTTAACATTCAACTTATTAAAAACCAGAAGATTACCGGATACATATTTTTTACCGGTAATTCGCGAAAATGGTTTGTTTACCGGTAAAAATGAAAACCGGGAAACCGGTATTGCATGCCCTACTTTCCGCAAGTGTTGATTTGCCACAAAAATACAGCAATTTGAATAATTTCACCGAGTTTAAATTAAAACTCTAAAAAGAAAAACACTATATCAAAATATTTTCTTACTATATTTTAAACAATGATTCATACTCAAACGTCAAAGCATTTATTTCAATTAGACCATTACAAACACTTTTGAATGTCATAAAAACACAAAAGATGCTGCTACAGTCCCAGTCACAAGACATAATAACTTGTGAAAGTACTGTAGTCGCCCATTCCAAAGAGTAGGGCCCTATGGAGAAGAATGGGCAGGAAACTAGATGGACACTTTTTTTAATCATAATATTTTTACTAAATCATGGGTAGTGTCCAGAGTAAAAGCAAAAACAAGAGTTTAATAGATAAATTAGAACAAACCGTTGTAGCTAACTTAGATTAACATAACTTTGTCAAACTAAGCAATGAAAATATCACTAAACTTATCAACAAACCGCAGACGAAACCAGCGGTGCTCAAACCGTTATTGTCATCATTCAAGCTAAGTTTGACAGTCACTGGCACTGCCAAGCCTCAAATAATAAACTAGCTCGGCTCAACGGTAGCACAATGCCTGATGCTCTATAAACTATAAAATATTGTCACCAGGAACAGTATACGTAAGGTTGTCAGACAAACAAAATAATCCAGAAAGAATGCAAATCACTAACACAGGTTACTAAATAGAAAATGTTACCAAAGTTGTACTTGTTGCCTAAAAGGAGGCCTCATTTTAAACAGATAACGCCTGACTACAAGCCAATTAGAAACTACGGCATTTGACTTTTTACAAGTGTCCGCATGTAAGGTAGGAGGATTGTGAGTTTAGAAGTGATGTGATGTTATGACGAGTTTACTTGCTTATTTTCTCTCCCCAAATAAGACGTAACAGTACAGAGACGTACCATACATTTTTAGGATTGTAAGAAACAGTTTTTTTTTTAAATTACCCTCTGAATAATTTGTCTATGGTTTGTATAGTTGCTGAATACGTGGTAAGCGTGTGCGCGTTGGTGTGATCACAGCTTATATTATGAAACCAGTATTAAAACTATATGAATTTGTGTGAGTTTGTTATCTGTGTAGCATTGATATTTTATTTCCTGTGACGAAAATATTTGAACTTTTATCTAGGTAGTACCACCGCACTTATTTGTTAACTCTTGTTATTGACGTCAGTAATAAAACTGACATATTTCGTACAGGGAAATCAATAAATAAGTTTTAATTAAATTACAGTTTTGCGTAATTCTGCGCACGTGATACGGCAGGCAATCATTTGCGGTTACAAACATGTGCTACTTACAAAGTTATTGATAATGCAACGTGACAAAACCTAAAAGATATACTTACATATTATTAAAAGTACAAACAAAATAAATTCATTCAGTTAATACGTAAGACGATTTAGGCAGAGGACGTGGGCTTTCGACCATTTCTTATTTTTCTTACATGGGGGTGAAAGGGAACGTAACAACGGTCAAGACTCCATTGACCGTTGTTACGTAAGATCACAAAAGCGCAATGTAAACATGAGAAAAAACACAAAGAAGAGCAGGCAACCACATTTCTATAAATCGTTACTTTTAAAAATGTACATTTATACAAACACAACGTGTTTTAATTTTTTCCTTTACATTCATAAGTAATAAATAAATAAGGGGAGAGGGGGTCCAGAACTAGCAAAAATAGTCTTTCGTAATAAATTAATGGTACTTAAGTACCTTATTGTTTAGACAGTGCATTTATTAAACCAACACTACTTAAAAATAAATCTATCACCCGTACAGTTACTTAGTCATTATTAACAACAATCTGTTGTCTGAGAACCCCACATATACTACACAACAACAACAGATGCGTTCAAATAAAAAAAACATCAACAATAGCCTTAAGTGGAGTCAGTTACTAAATAATAAACTTTAACGACACCTTATTAAGGATTTATTTGTTGGTACTTACGAATTATTCTATAATTTATTACAAATAACATCAAACCAGTAAAATGCGTAACAAAGCAACTTCAGTGTTCGAGTTAATCGAACACTCAGCGAAAATGTATAATTGCATCGGTTTGAGTGAATCGAACACTCTGCGAAAGCACATAATTGCATCGATCGCAAGTATGCACATTCGCTCGAATCTCACAATATCGAACCAGTTCGCGATTAGATCTCTTTAGAGACACCACGCACTCAAAACTATTACCATTTTACCATTACCATTTTACCATTACCAATAAGTAGTTATATAGTTTACCATTTTACTTTGTAACTCTTTATAGTGATTTAATATAACTGTTTCCACTTTAATTGAAGACTTTAACTTTAACCAAATAAACCATTATCATATCAATACGAAAAAGTAGTGTTAGGTCACCATAGCACCGAGCGCAGCTTTTTACATGGTCCTTCGAGTATTTAGTAACCAGTGAATACCAGTGAAACAGTGCCACGCAAACCAGAGCTACGCTGCAATTTAACGGTTGGAGCAAATAAGGTCAGATCAAACCATTTATTTAAACTAACCAATTTCAACTCCAAATATGGATACTGATTCCTTGTTCATGAGCCAAACCGAGCTCTACGAAATCTTGACCAAATTTTTAACCAATTTAAAGAAGGATGGATCCGAAAGGAAGACCGTCGATAATTACAAGCGCAAGGCTAGCATGTTAGAAGCATACTGGCGCGATTACCAAGACAATCATAGGAAGATTTGTGAGCTTGGGAAACTTGATCACATTTATTTCAAGAAAAGTTGTTTCGATACAGCCCAGGAAGTTTATTTGAAAAGCAAGGAAATTGTTGATAAAACTATCGGGCAGTTAACCACAACGCAGCTTCAAGCAGGCAGTCCCCGTAGACCAGGTGCGGAGGAGTTAAAACCATTACCAGGTAGCCGAGCTGAACAATACCTAAGTGCTGACTATCGCAGGCCGGAGGTTGACGCAACGCAGCCACGTCCAGGTACGTCATCTTACAGTGAGGAGCCCTCGCAGCGAGACAATTTGCCTTATGCCGGGAGAGGGTCCAGCAAGCTGAACGAGTTAGTAAAAAAGCAGAACATAAACTTCAAGGCGTTTAAGAGAACCGTATGCAATATTCAATTGCATACGTATGAGAACCAATGGCAATTCGAGAATGCGCTAAAATCACTGGAAAGCCGATGGGGCGAGATTGACAAACTTCATTGGGAAATTGAAGGTGAGGATGGAGGCGACGATTTAACTTACCAAGCGGAATTCTGCAAGCACGAGGAAATGTTCAGTGAGTTGACAAATGAAATCAACCAAAAGATGTGGGCGGTAAGGCACCGTGAGAAGTCGGCTCCAAAGATGGATATACCCGTGTTCAGTGGGACTTACAACCAATGGATCCCGTTCAAAGACTTGTTCAGCGAAGCCATCGATAGGAACCCGTCAATGTCCAATGCGCAAAAAATGCAGTTCCTAAAAAGTAAGGTGACTGGGGAGGCAGAGCGTCTGATTCACCATTTACAGATAAGCTCTGACAATTATCGAGTATGTTGGGAGATTTTACAACATAGATATGGTAATAAGAAATTGATTTTTACGTCCCATATTAACATTCTCTTTGGTCTTCCCAACATACAACAGCAATCGATGGCCATGATTAAGAAACTGCATGACCTAACCAAGGAGACGCTTCACGCTATTCAGAATCTCGGAGTGGATATAGCAACTTGGGATCCGCTTTTAGTACATATACTAGCGCAAAAGCTTGATAACGAGACCTTCACCGAATACATAGAATCGGTCAAGAACCCAAGAGAGCTACCCGATCTACAAGAGTTTCTGATGTTCTTAGAGATGAAATTTACAGCATTAGAAGCGTCCCGTCGTAAACAAGAACCAGTCAGCCAAAGAACCATACAGCAGCAACCACACAAAAATTACAACCAAAACCAGAAGAAAAGTTTTTATAATAATAATCATCAATCAGGAAATAAAGATAATTCAAAGTCGAACATGAATAATTCGTGTCATGTGTCACGATCAACAACTTGCATACTTTGCAATACGGAACACGGATTGTGGCGTTGCCCTGATTTCTTGCAAATGACGCACGAGCAGAAATTGAATAAAATTGAGCAATTAAATTATTGTAAGAATTGTCTATGCAGTCATAATAAGAAACCGTGTCAATCGAAAAAGCGTTGTCGTAAGTGTTTAGCTGCGCATAACACTTTGCTCCACGAGGCATTGGCAAGTCAAAGTCCAGCAGCGTCAACAGAAGAAGTCTCCAACAATGTTGACACCAAAAAGAGCACATCTAGGTCATCTCACGTGTCTTGGGATGATATGTCTGAAATACTTTTAGCTACAGCAATCGTTAAAGTAAAGGGAGCTGATGGAACCCAGCACAAGATGAGAGCTTTGATTGACCAGGGTTCTCAACTGTCATTGATCAACGAAAACGCGGCTCAAATATTGGGATTAAAGAGAGCTTATTTTAAAGGTCAAATATTTGGTGTCGGTGAAAAACAAAACAATGCAAAAGGAATGTTACAGATAACCATACTGTCGATAAATAGCGATTTTGCTTGCGAGACACAAGTTGTTATTATGAACAACTTGATCAAACGACTACCAAATAACACATTTAAGAAACCAACATCGTGGGATCATATCCAAGGAATTCAATTGGCTGATCCAGAGTTTCATATAAGCAGACCCGTGGACATGCTTCTAGGAGCAGACGTTTACAGTAAAATAATGTTGGGAGGTATTTTGCGAGGAAATAAAGACGAACAACCAATGGCTCAACAGACACAACTGGGATGGCTGCTGTGTGGGTCCATGAAACCACAATACCATTGCAATGTTGTTCTAAACAACACAGAGGACCTACTCAAATATTGGGAGAACGAAGACATTAGTCAGAAGATAGATATATCAAATGATGACTATCAATGTTTACAGTTTTTTAACCAAACCACTAAGAGGCTTGAAGACGGAAGATATGAAGTCCGACTACCATTTAAGCCGGAACATAAGGAGAAGTTGGGGGCAACCAAACCACAAGCACTTGCTCAATTTAGAAACTTAGAGAAAAAATTGGAGAAGACCAGCAACATGAAGATGGACTACCAAAAATTCATGGACGAGTATTTATCGTTAAACCACATGATACCGTGCAAAGTTAACCAGGCACCCGAGTGTTACTTACCACACCATGCAGTCATTCGGGCTGAATCTACCACCACCAAGCTAAGGGTAGTTTTTAACGCCTCAGCTAAGTCTTCAACAGGGTACAGTCTAAACGACGTCTTGTACAGGGGCCCAAATATACAAAAGGACCTACAAGAGCTTATTCTAAAATGGAGGCAATATCAATTTGTATATACTTCAGATATTGAGAAGATGTACAGAATGATCCGAGTGCACCAAGAAGATCAAGCGTATCAAAAAGTACTGTGGCGAGAATCAAACGACCAACCAATACAATCGTTTCAACTCGTTACGCTCACGTACGGAACCAAACCAGCAGGATTCCTAGCGATGATGTGCATGAAACAATTGGCGTCTGATGAAAGGCAGAAATTCCCTGACGCTGCAAAAGAATTAGAAGACAGCTTTTACATGGATGACTTTTGCGGGGGGCGTCATACCATTGAATCAGCAAATAAGTTAAAATCCGATCTCATTGAATTGTGTCGATTGGGAGGATTTAATCTTAGAAAATGGACCTCAAACAAACCAGAGTTATTAACCCATTTAGAGAGAGAGCAATGTGACCAGTCAACGTACGAGTTCAAGCAAAACGACTCTACCAAAACATTGGGTCTCTGTTGGAACCCGCAAATGGACAATTTCACCTTCAACTCTAAAATAGAACCAGAATCACCTACGGCTATTACCAAAAGAGCTCTACTTTCGGACATTTCCAAGCTATTCGATCCATTAGGGTGGTTAACCCCTCTGAGTACTACCATGAAACTATTGTTTCAAAATGTCTGGCTGTCCAAACTACAGTGGGATGACCACCTACCAGAGAAAATGAACTCCGAATGGACTAAATTAAAACAAGAATTTACAGACATAAAAAATATGAAGGTCAACAGATGGCTAGGAATGGAAGAAAAACAAAGAATAGAGTTGTTAGGATTTTGTGACGCCTCAAACAAGGCGTACGCATGTGTGATATACTGTAAGGTAGTAAAAAAAGGAGAGACAACCATCACATTAGTTGCAGGGAAAGCTAGATTGGCGCCACTCAGCAAAGTCTTATCTATACCAAGACTAGAGTTAATGGGCGCTCAGCTGTTAGCGCAGCTAATGCAAAAAGTTCAGAATTGCTTAGCGGATTATTCTACAGACGTCTACTGTTGGACAGACTCGACTTCAGTACTCGGATGGATACAGGGAGATCCAGCCCGATGGAAACCATTTGTAGCCAATCGTGTAACGACAATCACCAAAATCATACCAGGAAAATATTGGCAATATGTCAAGACAACGGATAATCCAGCTGACTGTGCAAGCCGTGGTTTGACTGTCAGGCAACTCAAAGACCACAAGTTATGGTGGCAAGGGCCGTCATGGCTACCATCGCATGCGAACCAAGAAAATAGTGAAACCATTTATGAGACGAGTTTAGAAACAAAGCAGTCTATTTTAAAACACAGCAATGCGGTAGTCATTGCACAAGAATCGCTGGCTACTGAAATTGTCAATCACCTAATTAAAAAGTACAGCTGCATAACAAAAATCACACGTATTTTAGCATGGATACTGAGATTGCCTACCTTGCATAAACAAGTTCGACGACAATACCTAGAATTGCACGAGCTTCGTCACGCAAAACAGCTGATAATTAAAACCATTCAGCGGGCAGAATTTGCAAGCGACCTAGATTATATAAATAAACACGGAAGAGTGCACTCCAAAAGTAAGATTTTGAAATTGAATCCAACCATAGATGAACATGGAATTTTACGAGTAGGTGGCAGATTGGAAAATGCCCACATGAGCCTCGAAATGAAACATCCTATCATCTTACCACACGATCATCCGCTAACCACACTACTCATAAACCAAGCTCATAAGCTAACTTTCCATGGCGGAGCGCGTCTAACGTTAGCAAACCTTCGACAGCAGTTTTGGATAATCGGTGGATATATGGCAACTAAAAAGTATGTGAGAAAATGTGTCATATGCCGAAAACATAATCCCATAAGGCAGCACCAGCTCATGGGAGATTTACCAGGACCAAGGGTGAATCCAGAACATGCGTTTTATCACTGCGGCGTAGATTACACAGGATTCGTCGAGGTCAAGGCTAACAAAGGACGTGGAATCAAAACCACTAAAGGGTACATAGCAGTTTTCGTATGTATGGTCACGAAAGCTGTTCACCTAGAAATTGTGTCAGATATGAGCAGCTGCGCCTTTTTGGCAGCTCTATCAAGAATGGCAGCTAGAAGAGGAGCACCACGACACATTTACAGTGACAATGGGACTAACTTAGCTAACAAAAACGTAGCTTCGCGAGCCGGTGCGAACGGACGCGCTCACTATTTCTCGCACGAAATATTAAAATTGTATTTCTATCTATCATTGAATATTAAACCTTATACCTCAAAGCTTAAAACTCAAAACTCACGCGCAGCTCTCAATTTGTGTCGTAGCGAATTCCTGTCTCGACCGCAGACCTCTGAACAAATAGACAGTACGATGTCAGAGTCACCAAACGCTCGCGCGAGTTCCGTACCAGATCTCTCCGATCTCTCAATGGACGACACAGCTGAAGACTTCAGGATGAATGTCAATCGACGCACTCGCAAGCGTGGACATAATGACGAGTTCACACATGCATTTGAAGATTTCACCAGAAAAATGATGACGACGCTAAATGAATGGAAAACGGATTTCGGGCAGGAGATATCACAAATAAATAGAACGTTAAAAAACCTGGATGAGAGTACACAAGAAATGAAATCGGAAGTTATCAGTATCAGAAACGAACTGTCAGAATTAAAGAAGACTGTCCGCAGGGTAGAAACCAGACAAACTGAGGCAGAGGGGGATATCTCGTCACTTAAAAAGTCAATGCAACATCACAGTGACGAATATGACGATATGGCAAAGAAACTTGAAATTCAAAGAAAAGAAATTAAAGATCTATATGAAATAAAAAAAGAGCTGGATGAAGTTAAGGTGCAAAACAGAAAAATTAGAACTGATATCAATGCAAGTGAACAAAGGGACCGCCTACTCAATATTGAAATTGTTGGTATACCTGAGTTTGACAGTGAAAACTTAAATGAAATCATGTTAAAGATTGGTAAACACACTGAAATTGACATAAGAACTGACGATATCCTTCAAGTGAACAGAGTGACTGCAAAGTTTAAGGTTCAGGGTAGGCCAAGAAATATCGTAGCAAAACTACGAACCCGCCAGCTGAAGGATAACATTATTTCTCAAGCCCGTAAGCGCCGTTTGTCAACAAAAGATCTGGATATTCAAGGCAGTGCCGTCCCGGTGTATATAAATGAACATCTAACGCCGTACAACAAGAATCTCTTAAAGAAGACCAAAGAAATAGCAAATACCAAGGAATATCAATATATATGGACAAAAAACTGCAGGATTCATGTAAGGAAAGCAGTAACAATTCCAGCTATCCTTATTTCGGACGAGGAAGACCTAAGAAAAATCGTCTAGGACATCATTTCTTAACTTTCGTGTGGTTTATTCTTATTTACTTTTTGTCTCGCTCTTGTGTGCTTAGTAATAATGTATTTACTAGGGATTGTCTGGTTAGTTTGTTACGGAACGGAGTTGTTTATTTAATGTTTGTTTTTGTCAAGTCTAACTTTAATGAGATCTATGTTAAGTGTTCTATGTTCGAGCAATGTACCTGTGTGTGTGCGGCTAATGGTGAGTGTGTAAAGGATATGCGCTATGAAGAGGTGCGATACATTATATACATGTCATATTTGCATGATCGCGTCTTGCATTGTGTGGTGGGCTGCGTTGGCTTAAATTTAGTTTTACAGACTATATTTAAATACTTTTTGCCATATATGTGTAATGAAGTGTCTTTTAAAAGTACAAAACGCCGGAAAATCAACTCAAGTCTATCATATTATTTTTCAGATAAATATTTGCATACAAACATTAATATAAGGTTATTTATATTTAATCTAAAGGTATATAAAATTAGGTTTAATATACAAAGTGATAATTTAGTCATGCAATTTAAGATTGCACCTACATGTAGGGCACATACTATACGTGTTGTTTGTCTAAATTATTTATACGAGTCAGTGTCAGCTTACCCACATTGCAGAATAATTATTACCGATCTGTTAACACACATCGATATCTATCGTATTATATTAGAAATTAAGTTTACTTATAATAACATAATAATGGTGCATTACACCCTCTTATTACAAGTTGTATCGCTCCATTTAAGTGTTACTATTTGCCGCCTTTATACCCGCGAGTTACTTAATGTGTTAATTATAATAATTGGTCATGGTCATTTACGTACAAGATTTTCGAATAAGTTTTTATTAGGAATTCCTCACTACAATGCAACCCCGTAACTTAAATATATATTACCAGAACTGCCGTGGCCTCCGAACTAAAATGACGCAACTTCGCCAAAACATTTTAGGCAACAGTTATGATTTAATAATCATGACGGAGACCTGGCTGCACAGCGGCATTTTTGATAACGAATTGTGCGATGATAGGTATGACGTATTCCGTAAGGACCGCGACCTAGCTACCACTGGCAAATCGTCGGGTGGCGGTGTAATGATACTCTCGCGTCATGATTTAGGTGCATGGTGTAATGACTGTGAGACTAATACCATTGGCACAGAACTTTTGACTATAATAATACCGGCCCGCGCCCTGTCGACATCGGCTAATCTTTATGTGAGTGTTGTTTACGTACCGCCAGATGCTTATAGGATAGCGTCAGATATAAATTTTGTTTTGCAAAGTGTTACGAACTCGTTATCTCACAACAAGAAAAATATTAACTATTTACTAATTGGAGACTTCAATCTACCGTGTATTAAATGGAATGTAGGTGGGCCAACATTTTTAAAACAAGGTGCCGTCGAAGTACAAAATGCAGCTATGAGGTTGGTGAATGATTTGTGTTTTTTGGGAATAACGCAATACAATGCACTGTCTAATCACAAAGGCCATACACTTGATTTAGCGTTTTCTAACTTGCTATTACACATAAACGAATGTGTCCATCCGTTAACAAAAGTTGACATTCATCATCCGGTGTTAGCTATACAAATGTCTGACTTTGAAATTTCTCCATTCCGTGAGTTATCCGCACCAAGACGTAATTTTCGTAAAACCGATTATAGCGCATTAAATAATTACTTTGCCAAAATTGACTGGCACTCGACGTTAGAGAAAGAATCAACGGACTGCGCTGTCCGTAGTTTTTATGACGCGATTCAGACAGGAATTGAGGAACACGTACCACTCAGTCGAACAGTGGGTTCTCGCAGATATCCCATTTGGTACAGCAACTCGCTTATAAAAATCATTAAAGAAAAAAGTAAGGTGCACTCTCGTTGGAAACGTTTCGGTAACCGGCTCGATCACGATGAGTTTGCATTGTTGCGGGATAGACAGCGATATGTTCAGGAGCTTTGCTATAGTAAATACTTACATGAAACTGAAAATAACATGAAAAAAAATCCTAAAATGTTTTGGTCCTACATAAAACATTTGCGTGGAGGATCCAGTTATCCAAAAATGTTGTCCCGCAACAACGTAAACTACACAGAGGGAAAAGACATTTGCGAAGCATTCGGTGACTTCTTCCATGATGTTTTTGGTGAACCCTCTGACTATGACCAAGCTAGTTGGGACACAGAAGTTGATAATGGTTGTGTTGATATCATAACTGACCTACAATTTACTCTTTCAACAGTGGAGGGGTCACTGAGTGCTTTAGGTACGGATAAGGGTCCAGGCTGTGATGGAATACCACCACTGTTTTGGAAAAGTTGCGCAAAGTCTCTAGCACATCCTATTACTTTCATCTTTAACTTCTCTCTAAAAGAAGGTACATTCCCAAATGAATGGAAGAAAGCATTTATAATTCCCATACATAAGAAAGGTTCACGAGTAAAAATAGAAAATTACAGGGGTATTTCCATACTTAATACTTTAGGTAAAGTGTTTGAAAAGCTTGTGTACAATGCTATATATCCTTACATTCTCAGAGGTATTTCTTATAAACAACACGGATTCTTGAAGAAGCGTTCGACTGTATCTAATCTAGCTTGCTTTTCAAACTTTGTACTTGAAAATACAGACAATGGCGGGCAGGTTGATGTGATCTACACAGATTTCGAGAAAGCTTTTGATCGCGTGGATCACAGCATCCTGCTCAGCAAATTATATAAATTGGGTATACGCGGCGATCTACTACGTTGGGTAAAATCATACTTACTCAAAAGGTCACAGGCTGTAGTATTGGGTGGTTATCGTTCTAACTTCATTGAAATACCTAGCGGTGTACCACAAGGATCCCATTTGGGACCTCTTTTCTATAATGCATATTTATACGATATTACTGACTCTTTTAAACACTCTGAACATTTAATGTACGCTGACGACAAAAAAATATTTTACAAAATAACATCATTAGGTGACTGTACAGCTCTCCAACAAGACCTAAATAATTTACATAATTACTACACACGAAATAAGATCACAGTTAACGTAAATAAATGTCAATGCACCAGTTACACACGAAAGAAGAACCCTATAACGTACTCGTACCAATTTAATGGAATAACTATTGATAAAGTCGAGATAGTGCGAGACTTAGGAGTCATGTTCGATAAGAAATTGGCATTTTCAAATCACATAGACCTTATCACTAACAAAGCTTACAAAAATTTAGGATTTGTTTTCAGAACATGCAAGGTATTTAAAAACATTGAAGCGCTTAAATCTGTATACTTTGCTTATGTTCGCAGCGTCCTAGAATACGCGTGTCCAATATGGTCCCCTCAATATATTATATATAAAAATCAAATTGAACGGGTTCAAAAAAGATTCATAAACCACCTTAACTACCGCCTCCGCAAACCTCTTATGTCCTACGAAATTAGCTGTCGGACACATGGATTGTTAACACTCGATGAACGCCGTATACTGTTGGAAATGTGTTTACTTTACGACATACTGAATGGTAGGCTGGACTGTCCGGATTTGTTATCACACGTCAAATTTAATGCTCCCCTACGACGCACTCGCCACACGCCAATGTTACATGTACCTCGGCATGCAACTAACTATGCTAGTAATTGTGTACTCACTCGTATTGCTCGAACATATAACAACAACTTCTCTCAAGTTGATATTTTTAACTGTACAAAACCGAGTTTTAAAGCTCAGGTTAAAAACATTATTACCAATAAAAACAAATAGCACGCAACTACGTTCTGTACACCAATAAGCATTTACCATGCTTATTTTATTTTATTTTTTTATTATTATAATTAAAATTATCTTACTTCTACATAATTATAGTGTATTTAACCTTTGTTTCTAATTTAAAGCCATTATTTTATTTGTTTGTTTAAAGTCCGTTCGCATGGTAAACATTATTTAAGTTATAAAGGGAAACCTATTATTAGCCTTACTAAACTATTTTATATTTATTTGTAATGCATTATATGTATCGCCGTTGGTTTTCTAAATAAATAAATAAATAAATAAACTTCGTGGGTGCAAACAGACTGATTCACGAAGAGTTTAACCAGCTTCAGAAAATATTCAGTGAAAGTTTCTTAACAGAAATCACTGAAATGGGCATAGAATGGCACTTTAACGTACCCAGCTGGCCTAACGCCGGTGGACTATGGGAGCGAGCAGTACGCAGTCTAAAACACCATCTCAAAAGGGTCGTTGGTCAACAAAGACTAACCTTCGAGGAGTATACCACATTATTAGCTAAACTTGAAGCGTGCCTGAACTCTCGACCACTTTGTGCGATATCCGAGGATGCCGATGATATAAACTTCCTCACACCAGCTCATTTCTTATCAGGAAGACCAGGAACAACCATTATAGAAACTGAGCAAGATGCTAGAACCAGATGGCATCTAACCAATAAATTATTCCAGGATCTTTGGAAACGATGGAAGACTGAGTACTTGGTACAACTCTCGTCTCGCAATAAATGGATGGAACCACAGAAAAACATCGTTATTGGAGATTTAGTTGTGATTCATGATGAGAATCTACCTCCAGGAAAATGGGCCCTTGGCCGTGTGATCAACACGCACCCAGGAAACGACGGGCTAAGCAGAGCAGTTTCATTAAAAACCAAAAATGGGGTCATGAAACGCCCTATCGTGAAGCTCTCAGTATTGTCTATTAATAAAAATAACGTAACAGAACCAAAACCACCTATAAAGCCACCTACCACATTACCAGAAAGGAAAAGAAAGCCAAGGTCAAAGATAGCAACTGTAGTAACCGTTTTACTGAGTTTTTTAATGCTAATTTTTCCAACTTACGGTTCAGTCGAAGTCAAACCATTTCCAAGCAACCAGACGCTTTATTTTGACCCAGTATCTAAAGTACAACTAATCAGGGACAAATGGACATTAGTCATGTACTACGACATGGAACCTTATTGGACAGGCATAAAAACATACAATAAAATAACTAATTATCAAGAACAATTATGCGCTACCATTGAAACACAATCTCATTGTAATTCGATCGTCGAGCAAGCCCGCCACGATTACCAGGAACTAGAATACTACAATGAACTTTTGTTATCACAGCATTTTGATGTCCACGCTAGACAGCGACGCGCGGAACAGACAGGTCGGCACCGACGAGGTTTAATCGACGGTGTCGGGTATCTAGCGAATGATTTATTCGGAGTGTTGGACTCACGTTTTGCAAACCAGTACGAAAAGGACATTGAGACCATACATCGCAATGAGAAACACCTTTCCAATTTATGGAAAAACCAAACTTCCGTAATTGAAGCTGAGTTCAACCTCATGAAAAGAATGGAGATCACTGTAAACAAACAGCACAAATTGATTAATAAAAAACTAATGGATTTGCAAGAAAACGAGAGCGTTCTCCAACGTAACATTCAAAATATTTCATACGCCAGTGAATTCACAATGTTAGCGATGTCCGGGAACGGCTTACTGCAAGGCTTAAAGAGACTTCAAGATACGTTGCTCGATGCAATAACAGACATCTTCCACGGTCAAATTAATATACATTTACTGCCACCAACGCAGCTTAAACGTGAGCTCCAAACCATTTACGGTCAGATGCCGGAAGATCTCACACTACCAATCACAAATATAGACACAGATCTTCAGTATCTTTACAAACTACTGAAAGTCAAGGCCAGAGCAACGCAAAAATATGTAATTATTGAAGTTACTTTCCCACTTGTATCCAGAGAAAGCTTCCAATTGTATAAGATAGTACCTATACCGCACCAAACAAATACACGTATGACAAAAATAATACCAGTCTCAGAATATGTTGCAGTCAACCTTAAGAAAGATTCATACTTTAGTATGTCCACCAGCGAACTTACAGAATGTTTACACCATGGACCTACTTATATGTGTCAGCTGTTGAAACCAATTCTAGACTTAAAAAACGATGAAAGTTTTTGCGACAAAGACCCACAAACAAATACATGCACAGTTGAAAAATCAAACTGCACCAATGCATGGATCGAATTACATTTGACTTCTCAGCATTTATACTTTTGTTGTGACACCTACACAATAAAAATAATATGCGGCGATCAAGTAACAGTTCGTCAGATGAGCCAAGCCGGAGTTATTAGCGTAGGTCAGGAGTGCATCATTAAAGGCAAAGACTTCTCACTATATTCGATTCGTCATCAATCCAACCGTGTCAGCATTTCACCAACCATTTACATGCCGGAATTCGACCAAATCAACCACTTGGTCAACATAAAAATTCCTGACGAAAAGCAAATTGACGACGGAAACCTTACCACATCAATGGATAGTCTCAGGGAACAGATTGAAAAACTGAAGGAAAGCGATTCGGAAATAGAAGAGATATCGCCCCATGATATCCACCAGTACGTAATTTGCTACGTACTACTGTCGCTCGTTCTATGCGCGACAGCAGTTTGGATGTGGAAAACTGGGCGATGCGGCCTGTGCCGCAAGCCTGGGCAGCCTGGCGAGGGATCCCGCCGGCACGAGGCGGCGGTGGCCCCGCCAAAACCGCGGCGTCGCAGCGAAAGTCGCCATGAGCAAGAATTTGCGGCGGCTCCGCCTACACCGAAACCATGCAAAAGTGACAATTATAGTGAAGTGCTTAGTGCGAAAGATCTAAATAATAAAAGTGAAATCGAGTTAAGTTTATACAGTTGTGCCAAGCGATGGCCTAGTGCAGTGAAACGGGACAAAATTAAGGACTCAGGCCACCAAAATGTCGCCTTTTCTGTAGAGGACTCGATAGTTTAACTTTAAACCAATTTATGTTTTTTACTAACAATTATAATTATTTATGTAGACCATTATACATTTATGTTGCTTTTATTGTGCATGCGTTATGATTTAATTTTAGTTAACGTTGTTAGACCAGTTAAGATTACTCTAAACAATGTGTTTTTATTGTTTTCTATTCAAGCTTAATGTTTTTAAATGTTATTATATACACCATGATATTGTAGAGTTAGCTTCATCCTGCACTTCTTCTCGTCTCGGGAATATGTTCGAGTTAATCGAACACTCAGCGAAAATGTATAATTGCATCGGTTTGAGTGAATCGAACACTCTGCGAAAGCACATAATTGCATCGATCGCAAGTATGCACATTCGCTCGAATCTCACAATATCGAACCAGTTCGCGATTAGATCTCTTTAGAGACACCACGCACTCAAAACTATTACCATTTTACCATTACCATTTTACCATTACCAATAAGTAGTTATATAGTTTACCATTTTACTTTGTAACTCTTTATAGTGATTTAATATAACTGTTTCCACTTTAATTGAAGACTTTAACTTTAACCAAATAAACCATTATCATATCAATACGAAAAAGTAGTGTTAGGTCACCATAGCACCGAGCGCAGCTTTTTACATTCAGTGTACATTTGTTAGAGGATTTGATTTTAATGATGCACCATTCACCTTCATATGGCCATTCATGCTTCTGACTTTTTTAAATATATTGGGTAATTTTTAATGGGATTCTTGTAGATTTATTTCGATTTTTATACCGATAGATGGTATTTTACGAATTTTATTAAATGTTCCAAGTTTATGTTTTTCAACGTTGATGGTGTGATGTACTACTGGTTTTGTTAAGACCACCTACGTCTTATTTCTTATAGGCCTATCCTATAAGTTTGTCTCCTAATCCTAATTTATTAAGAATGTTATCACTGTTAAAGATTTTTTACTATTTTCTCCGAATGAAATCTAGCTATCATTCATTCGACTATTGCCTGTTATATTTTTAAGAACGTTATTATAATCTTCCACTGTAATAGTTATGGTAAAATACATTAATTTTGTATTCGATAATAGTGGGATGTGTAGATGTACGGTTTATATAACAAAAACGTCAATTCAATATAAGTCATTGAAAGTAGACAAAGTATTTCATACTAACTTCATTGGAATTACTTCAAAGAAATTCTTGCTGTACAAATGTGCTCTAAATAAGACGTAAAATGTACTATAATTGTCACAAAAATGGTGTGAAATTGTGAATGGTAACGTTCTCTAGAGACGAACCTCAACCCTTAAAACTTCAATGAATTTTACCACGTCATTATTCGCGTTAAACGTTTTTAAAATACCCAAATACCGTCATTACAGACTATCAGACGGGCCGACGCCACAAAAATCGAGCAAATTTCGACTTTATTGATTGAACCTTCGTTAAAGGATTCGCTATTCACGATCCATTCATAGAGTGTAAAATTCGAAATACAATTAATCATTAATTGTATCATTAGCCGTATCGTATTTACTCTTGTGACGTACCATCACTTCATTTTCTCTCTCTTTAAGTCTCATTCTAATGATTAATGGTAGACAGAGATAGAATTGATGATAAATGATTTTGGAAGCGTTGAAAAGACCGCGGGCGCATGTGTTGAACGCATTTCTCTACAACCGTCAGATGTTTGGGTGTCCTATAGAATTTTAAGCGGTCATTCATAACCCGTTATTAATGATTTGTAGATTGTGCGATAATAGATTTAAGAGTAGAAGTTATTAGAGAACTTAAGCAACTGTTCGACTCAAATTGAAAAGGAAAAAAGTTGTTTTTATTACATTTTAGGGCAGACGAAACTTATGTTGATAGAAATAGGTTCTTCTTAATGTGATTTTAACGGCATCATTTTCTAAAAAAGAAACCCAACCAACAATATTACAATAAAACATTGGCTCCCAAAATACATTAGGCAATCAGAACCCCGCGTCAATTTATACCATACAGACTTATCATCCGAAATCAAATTTTGGCCCCCGGAATAAATCGGCGACGGAAATTAAGAAAAAATCACTATGTCCCACCCTCCATATAACGTAATAACGATATGAGTTTTATGACAAATGCATTAATGAATTTAAACGAGGGAGCTGTGTTTATTGTACTCCTGACTCCGTTAAACCTAGTTAAGCTTTTGGTGTTATCCGCTTTAGGGGATGGTTTTATGCAAAAGTCAATTTTCTTTTTCATATATTAATCTACATGGACACCACACACGAAACGATCAAAAACATATGTGTTGGGTCTAATGGTCGACTCCTAATCCTAAGAAGAAGAACAGACAAGAAACTCCATGGACTTTTATTTTACCTATACTACAATATAATAAGTTTTTTTATACCATTTCCCCTTTACCCCCTTTTTTTGCGGATAAGAAATCATCAAGGAAATTTCCCCGATCTGGGTGGACTGGAAAGGACCCCCTTACTTGTGGTTTTCGTGTTAAAAGCAAACGACTCCTTCACGAAGCCATCTATAAAAGGCACGCACAATAGTGGCGGAAAGTCCCCTCTTTGAGGATTGGCTGGAGAGGCGCCATGGCATCCTCACCTACCGCCTGACGCAGGTCCTCACCGGACACGGAAGTTTCGGGAGGTTCCTGCACATAATCGGGCGGGAGGAAACGCCCGGGTGTCACCATTGTGACGATCGCCCGGAGGACACGGTGGAGCACACTGTGGCGGTTTGCCGTGCCCTCGTAGAGGCGATCGGCGGCGGCGATCTCTCACGTCCGGCCCTGGTTTAGTCCATGGTCTGGAGCGAGAGGGAATGGGAAGCGGTCACCCCCTTCTGCGAAGCAGTCATGCTAGCAAAGGAGGTGGCCGGGCGTTTGAGGGAGAGAATCTCAAACTAACCGAGCCGCCCGGGAGACGCCCCGGGCGTCGGGCGCCGCGAGACGACTCCCGGCCACCGTAGATGCGGGCCTGTGGACGGTGAGCAATGGGTAGCTCACCGTCCGTCCATCTATTGACAGGCCTACGTACGACAGGCCGTGTCGACGGCGCGTTAGTGTTTCACGCGCGCCTCAAAGAGATGTCAGCAAAACTGAAGCCACAGCTTGGCAGAGCTAAAAAGTGACGCAGCATTACGTAGAAGATGGCGGGACGAGACGAGCTGGACAAAACCAATGATCAGTGGCCCGTATTAGCCATGGATCGAGAGAGCTTGAAGTAATGGGGAGACGCCTTTGCCCAGCAGTGGGGCGATGTAGGCTATCAGTCACAGTAGTAATTATGCTCTACAACCTAAGCGGTGAGATAACGATTTGACATACCATTTATATTACCATGGTTACTAGCAAATTACACACAAATTAAAATTAGTGATTATTTTGAAAATGTTTTCCTTAGTCTTAATTGACCACAATTTGTTTCTATACCTACTTACTAGTGGTTAATTATTTTTATCAGAAATTTGATAGCCAATAAATAATTTTACAAATTCTTGTGAAAACATTTTTGTGCGTCATGAGAAAAGAAAAAAAAAACAGGAAAGAGGCATGATTTAATATTAACTAATATTAATATCCAGTTTTGACTCTTTCCTGTTTTTCCAATCACTTTGTCACTACTTTTCTCGCTTTGTCACTATCGTGGCATCTGATAGAGTAAATCTTTTCTTGTCACAAATAACATAACATTTCCCATCACATTCCTACAGTTGGAAAACGCATCTCTGTAAGAGAGTGTGATCCGTAAATCCACCGCACACCGGCTTATTTTAAATTAAATTGATATTTTTAATGACAATTTGATTTTTAATAATTTTATTTAATGAGAATTACTTTTATTTAATTAATTTATTAATTTAATGTATAAGAATTTAAATTTTATCAATTTTATATAATGATAATGTTTGCATGTCGAATGGTAAAATATGGCAGAACCGATGCAAACCTACCACCACTTATGTATAACCCATATTTGCAAATAAATGCTATTCTATTCTTTTTTATTGTATAGGTACTTATGACAGAAGTTCTCTGAGCCCAAAACCAACAGATGCTTTTATAAGTGTTTGTATAGAAAAACAGTATTTAAATGAAAGCCCATAACGGTAGTTATGCCAGAGAAGGAAGTGGCCGGACGTTTGAGGAAGAGAGTATCTATGGTTGTTAAATGAAGAGGATATTTTTATTCAATCTTCGGTCGTGACGCCAGCTCCTGCCCGGCCACTCAAGGTCGCTGGCATTTAGTGTTGCCTTAAGAAAAAAATCAAAACGATTAAAGGTTATTACACTGTAATATAGTTTTAAAAAATGTGATTTTGAATGCCATGTTTGTTTTTGAACCATTCTATTTTTTAACTCTCGATCAAAAAATGAGGGGTTGTCATCATAGCTCTTACACGGGTGGACCAATTATTATCAAGTTTTTTTTTTAAACATTTCTTATATTTAACACGCTTTTATACCAAGTTTGTTGCAAATAAAAGATTATGTTTGTTTTTTTTTTTAATAAAGCGCACTTCTGCCTAATCCTTTAGATAAATAAACGAGGCTTGTGTTTATTTAATTAATATTTCTTTGTATCAAGAATAAATTACGTAATAAATATTCTTTTCTAATATAAATTCGTCACTCTCTCATAACACAATTCAAATCTCCCCAAAGGCTGTCCCCGCACAATGATATGGAAAAATATCGTATTTAATAACTAACTAAACGGGGAGTCAAACCCGGAGCCATGAGGGTGCTTTATTAAAATATGCTGGGATACACATATTTACATATGCTCGCCACTAAACCGAATATGACAGATCGGATTTCACGGTGTAATAAGGGTCTTTTTGTAGTAGGTACTAGTTAAGAAGAGCTAACGATTTTGTTACTGGCAGTCGTAATCGGATTTTGTCCTTTATCAGTTTAAAAAAAAACCGGCCAAGAGCGTGTCGGGCCACGCTCAGTGTAGGGTTCCGTAGTTTCCCGTCCGTCAACATAAGTGTTCCCACTTATGAGTTTAAAGGTGGAGGAGGAAATTATTTTGTACAACTTTTTGTCTTTTTTGTACAAAAACTGTTGTTTCAATCAAGTTCAAAATGATTTTCCTAGAAAGTCCTTATAAAGTTCTACTTTTCAGATTTTTTTCATATTTTCTAAACTTATGGTTCAAAAGTTAGAGGGGGGGGGACACATTGTTTTTACTTTTGGAGCGATTATTTCCGAAATTATAGACATTATCAAAAAATGATTTTGGTAAACCCCTATTCATTTTTAAATACCTTTCCAACAATATATCACACGTTAGGGTTGAAATTAAAAAAAAAATCACTTCCCACTTTACATATAGGGTGGCTACCATAATAAAACATTTTTTTCCAATTTTTATTTTACCACTTTGTCGGCGTGATTGATATACATATTAGTACCAAATTTCAGCTGTCTAGTGCTAACGGTCACAGAGATTAAGCGAGGACGGACGGACGGACGGACGGACGGACGGACAGACAGACATGGCGAAACTATAAGGGTTCCTAGTTGACTATGGAACCCTAAAAAGGAATCACGTGGTACCTATTCGTGTCGCTGCAGCCTTATGACTATGACTTCGGCAAAACGCAAAAGCGGGGGTAAAAAAAAACGACTGTCAGTGTCAAATTTGACGTTTTGAAAAGAATGTTAGACAGGTTTCAATGAAAGTAACTGGAACGAAGCGAGTGTGTGCTTTCGACACACTAACTCAATAGTATTGAATCATCTTGTATCAGGTACCTACATATTAATCACTTACTTTTCCTCCCGGCTTCCTTCTAGTTATGTATGAAAATTAGAAGACCAGGGAACGTTTTAAATGCAGTCTTTAACACTGTGAATAGTGTAGCTTCACACAAATGAAAGAATTTTCAGAATCATATCAGTAGTACCTAAGATTTCCATTTTTAAAATAAAAGTAAAGATAACATAAAGTATTTAAAAAAAAACAAAATATGTTAATCAGAAAGAAGCAATGTCACGAAACGAAAATATGTTTTCATCTAACAAAATAAGTTTTAATCAAACATTACTCAAATCTAACAACCTTGATACACAAACAGTGAACCGAAATGCATAGAAAACAATTTATTCAATAAATTCACGATTTAATTGTCGAATCATTGAGTGTGCATTTGTCGCGCTACCCTAGTTATTTATGAGATAGTTTAATATTACACAATCAGTGTACTGCGGGCTTTATAGAGATAGGGCTGCCACTGATAACTATTGGATAGAGTTTTTTTTTATTTTACCAAACAGGCATAAAACGATTAAGTAAATTGTAAGTTTCCAAAATAAATAGGTTTAGAATAAAATTGATACTTACTATAAAAAATTGACAGAGAAACACATAACGCATAACTCGGAACAAAATGATCTGAGACAATCACAATAAAAAAACAGGCGAGTTGTTGGAAAATCCGATTTTAATTCCGGTTTATTGTATGTGTTTTATTAGTTGATTTAAATACTCTGATATCACAGAATTGCAACAAAACAAACCGAACTACATCTTCATTTCAAAAATTATCTTTTTTTAGAATGCAATTTATAGAAATAAATGTAACTAGTAGGACATGTCCTTAATTGGAACTTTTGTTAGTAGTTGGTTTAACCTTTTGAACGCCAGTGTCACATATATGTGACAAGCAAGCGCGTGAGCCTAGACGTCAACGACACAAAAATGTAGGTAAATTGAGTTTCTTGGCATGGAGGGCACGCGCGTGCCTTCATGCTCTGGCGTTCAAAAGGTTATAACACTTTCCAGACACTTTTTTACAATATAATCATATTAGCGACACAGAAATTGGGCGCTATTAGTAATCTCTAACAGAGCGCCCAATTTCAGTGTCGCTAAAGAGCCCTAAGGAACATACAGCATGTTTCCTATATTTATTGATTAGCTAACTAAAAATGTGATATTCCAGACTATAACCTATCTTAGATTATGTAACATTAATGCGACCAAACTTAATTTAAAATATTTGATTTTTTAAAATAAGATGCCGCCGTCAAGCAACTTTCAAAACCGATAATGTCCCTCGAAAATCGACAACCCTATACAGCACAGTAGTATAGGGGTGCCAAAGTGGCCTATAATAGCCCCGACATAATGTGTTTAAACGAATGATCATCGCATTTGACTCGATACAACACTATAGGGTTTCTTTATTATGTTTATTTTGGGAACTTTCCCTTTTATTTCCGATAGAAAGACTTTTTAATAATAGACCTTTTTGATGTTCTTAAAAGAGTTAAGTGAAAAGCTTTTTTATTTTGTAACTAATTTATTATGTTTTCTTAATGCGGTTACCGATTTAGTCCCCTTTTTAATACCGTTTTGTTTGTTTTATTTCTCCATGATTATTGGACCGATTTATGTGAATTTTTCATTACAAGTAAATTCTGGCTAATATATTAAAATCAAATATTAAAAACATAACAATAATTTGTGTATGAAACCATAGCTAAAATAAGCAAAAGATAAAAAATAAAGAAATTATCGTGTTTATGACGGAAAAGCTTAAAAAAACAACTGATTTGCAAAAATAACACTTAAATAATTTAATCAACAAGTGAATCAAGCTGATTTATGAAGTTATACATATTTACAACAGGTTTTTCTTTTTTTAAGTTTGAAAAGTTCTAGTATTGAAAGCAAAGTTTTTTTACTCTTATAAAACTGTGCCAAACTAACAATATTTAATTTAAAACAACATTGTATAAGTACAAGAAAAGTACGTTACCACAATATGCCTTCAAATTTTATCCCTCATTCTCGAGGGGCTCGTGGCATAATACCAGCCGCACAGGTCGACCGACCAAGGTTAAGCTGCGCTTGCCGCGGTCGGTCAGGGATGGGTGACCGTTTGTAATAAACCGAGCCTCTCCGTGCCTCGGAAAGCACGTTAAGCCGTTGGTCCCGTCGGACATATCGTAGATATGACAGTCGTTACGATAGTTAGACGCCTGAAAATCAGACAAACCAGTCTTACTTTCGAGTCCGGTGTTTCCTAGTTAATGGGTTGTGGAGGTCAGATAGGCAGTCGCTCCATGGAAAATACTGATACTTAGCTGCATTCGGGTAGACTGGTTGCCAAGCTGACCCCAATAATGCTTGGGAAAAGCAAGGCAGATGAAAATTCGGGTGTCTGGCTACTTTTTGTATTTAATTATACCATGGTAACTCAATCAAAGTCACATTTCATACTTCATGAAGGTTGGAACCTATAAAATTAATATTTCAACCATTAGAAATATTACGAGGGATTTTGTTTTCTCGTGTCATGTCTTATTTTGTCTAACCATTTGAAGATATTAATAATGATATATTGTTGCTGATTATTTGAAAAAGTTACCGCTACCCCGGTTCGTAAAGGGCAAAATTACAAGTACATTTCCATTACCATCCGGAAAAAATCCTGACTTTAATATCATAAAAGCGAAAGTGAGTTTGTTTCTTTGTAACATCTTCACGCCTAAATGGCTAAACCGATTTTGATGAATCTTGGTACAGAGATAGTTGGACCCTGGAGACGGACATAGGCTAAAAAAAGTGAGAAAAGGGGGAGAAAAAGTGAAGAAAAGGGGAGATAATAGTAGATTATTAACCAAGGGGATAAAGCAGTGTCTTCGGTCGCAGGTGACGATTTACATCGCGAGCGTAATGAAGGACTCGAGGTTTACTCCCGAGCGTAGCGAGGGTGTTAAAAACTTAAATCACGAGCGAAGCGAGGGATTTAAGATGAGTCCTGAGTGTAGCGAGAGATTTAAGTTCACCCAAGACTAAGACAGCTTTATCACCGAGGAAAATACTTTACTTTTCGTACCATTTGCGAAAAAATTAACACAATAATAATATGAGATAAGCATTTATTAAAAATAATGACAATTAAAAGTAAAAGTTAACTTTCGAAACATTGGTCCAATTATTGATAGAGTGAGTTACATTTTTGTTTGGTACATACATGTATTGTTGATGAGTTGATTTGAATCCGACAATTCACTGTCACTGTCGCTTTGATTTAACATCGTAACGTATTTTTAGAAAATTAACTTATTTATAAAAATAAATTAAAATAAACTTAACGTTTATGTATGTGAAGATAACAAAACTACGACAAATTCCAAGACCAATATTTTTTGTCGGAAAAGCAAAGGCATCAAGCTCTGAATACGGCCTCGTCGGTTTTCGTAATTTTATTTAGTAATCATAACTGCATAATAAATGCGTATTCCTTTTCCAAAAAGATGTATAATGCTTTATATAAAAACTCAATGGTGTAAACACAGATGTAGTTCAGTATAAACGGTAAGTACCTATTCCAAATTTAAATCACATTCTCCCCCTAGAGCATGAATGAAATTCAGTACAATTTTCTTTCCCTGTTTTTAACAGATTAAAAATGACTATTGTTATGTTCGCTTTTTGTGGCATAGAATGTCACTTTTTTGAGCAAGTGGTACGAAAAGATATATTTTTTCGATCATCACGCAGGTTAAAGTTAGCGTTAGCCCAAAGTAACTATGCCACGCGGATGAAGTCGTGGGCGGAAGCTAGTAACTAATATGTATATTACAATGTGTAATATTATATGTTAATTATTTTAGAATAGACCGAAGCTAAGCTAAAAAACATCTAATTAACCATAATCAATCATTGTATCACAACAATTATCGAAAGCAGGAAAAAGATTAAAAAAAAATGTTATTTCTCCCGCCATTATATCATTAGTAATACAAACATGGCGACAACATGACAAAAAAAACATAATAACACAAAATGGAACAAATATAATTACTATTAATTACCCCAACATTTATTTACGTAATTATTTGAATTTTTTCCTCTAATTAATTCGTTCCAATTATTTTTTATCGCGTAGTACTAACGTAATAACGAACTAATATCCTGTTTTGATAAAATTCCTAAAATTGAAACTTTAGATTTGATTGTAAAATACTGCGTAATGTATGTTTGACTAAGCGGCCAAATACGGTAGCTTTTTCTTTTCTTTTGGGCGGATCGGGGGGGGAGTGTCAGACTTTTACTGACTAAAACCCACCCATGTTCCTTCTATTGTCCTTTGCGTTCCGGGGCCGCGGTATCTCTTTCGAACAACCCGCAACCCCGGCACTTTGTTCACCATCCACAGGCCCGTATCTACGGTGGCCGGGAGTCGTCTCGCGGCGCCCGACGTCCGGGGCGTCTCGCGCGGCGGCTGGGATGGTTTGAGGTTCTCTCCCTAAAAAATCCCAATAAGTACTTATCAGTTTTACGTAACACAGAATTGATAATTGATACGTTGGACGTTTTCCTATAATTTTTATTTTTTTTAACCAGATTACCTGCCAAAAACATGTAGCAGTCAGCTAGATCGCGATCGTAGTTAACACAATATTTCTATACAAAAAATAAAAATCGATCAAGTGCGAGTCGAACTCGCGCACCCAAGGGTTCCGTATAAACTTGTAGGTATCCCCCATACATCACATCGTTCGCAGTTAGTTTACCATAATTATTTTTGTGATGCTCTACAAATCTACGGTTTTTGGAATTGCCCTTTACTAATACTTTCTGATATTACTTCTTGCCAAATTTCATGATTCAAAGTCAATGGCACCCTATAGATTTACCCTGCGTATGTATGGGAAATTCGACTTAAACAACCGTATTATCTTTTGATTGCATAGACTTCTTGAATGTTGTTGTTTTTTTTCATAGCTACTAGGGACTGCAGACCTCAGTACTTGGCCTTGATAGACAGACAGACAACAAAGTGATCCTTTAACGGTTCCCCTTGGTAAGACTGGTTGTTGGACTTTCTGGTTTTCTGATTACCTGTAACGACTGTCAAAGATCTATTAATGACAGCCGGGACAGACAGCTTGACGTGCTTTCCGAGGCACGAAGGAAAAATCGGTATGTAATGATGACCCATCCACATACCAACCTAGGTAAGCACGGAACAATGTTATTATTTAGCCACGAGCTCTGATATTCCACATTTCTTCTGATTTATTATCTTTTTTTTAAAAATGGACTTTTGCCGCTTACGATGTAGCGGCAAAAGTCCATATTTGCTACGCTATGCTACCAACAAAATAAATACAAATCAAATCGTCCCCAACGCACAGATAATAAATATAACTAACACAGCTAATTCAAAATCGGAACATATCTCCCATAACGTTGGTGAACGATTGTTTAATGTACCAGAAGTGAGCAAATTCGTTTTTAAACGGCTATCAGCCGGTCATTATACCACTGTGAATGACGCTGATGGCACGTCACTGGCTGATGTAGGGTGACAAGAATTAGCAGCAAGCATAATGACAGTATTATAAACCAGTTTTAAATTTACTTTGAGAGTTATTAAGATACTTTATAAAACCCAACTAGGTAAATTTTAATTACTATAAAATAGTTATTAATTCAATACAGTAGGTTAATCTAGGAACTAACTTGGGACATTCAGTTATATTTTTTTTCCCTGCTCATGTGGTTTATTTGTGTGTATCGGTAATGCGGCACCAGCTACGAATATAAATATGGGTATTGTCTGTGATTCAAACATTTAAACAACTCAAAAGACGTAAACGAGTTTAAAGTCACTCTTTTATTATTATGATTAATTTAGGTGACTAAATAAATCAATTTTTCAAGCTGTTCATGTTTTAACATCCCGCAAAAAAATACCTATCTACCATCTAAATTTTTCTTTGCCACAAGAAAAACAACAAGTCGTAAAAAAATACCAGTACTGTGATTATTATAAGTATTAACTGACTTAACAATGTCTCTAATTTCATTTAACAAAATGTTACTTTCAATTTTTTAACACATTAGTGTGTTTTTATTCTTTAGTCTGTATGACAATTTTAGATCAAAGCTAGAAATCATATTCACTTCAAGCATTGTCACCCTAACCAGTAGTATATTAAGTACTCTTAATAATGGGACAGTTTAACAATAGGTGTACGTTTGTCATCTCACACAATAGCACTCACAGACTCCCAAACGATTGTTGTTTGGACATCTGGGGTCTCTAATATCGACCCATTCAGCGTGGACACCCTAGCTATTCTATTTTTAGCTACGTCATTTCGCGACTTAAGAATGTGGTCTTCAACGAATTTATCATTCAATCGTTCATTGAATGGGTGAATGGAAAAAGTGCTTAAAACAAATTAAGAGACGATTTTTCATTCGGTATTGTGATGTTTTAGATTTTATAATGAAACACATAAAATTTTTTTAAATCCATTATGTGAACATTTGCAAAGCCTAAGGTGAAAATTGCAACGGTCCTAAAATCTAAAATTTCAAATGAAAATCTCCATGAAATTACCAAATCTCGAAATTAATAATTGGATGGAAAACGATAAAATTAAATAACTAAGTTCAATTTCATCGTTTTACAGTATCATAAATAACGTAACAAGAATAACATCGATACACCTACTTATCACCCAATTTCCAAACTTGTACAACATAAACTCGCTTAACGAGAAACGGGCATTAAATTTGAACAGGCCAGTAATCATACAAACACTTTAAAACACCCCACCTCTAGTAATTATCCACTATATCTAGACCCCCCAAAAGAACATTATTTACCCCCCTTTACATAAATAATTACCCCACAAGAAGGGGCAGGAAGGTCATTTTAAAACGGCCGAAGGGTAAGCTCCCCCGTTGTTGGCTACCCTATTAAGTGATGGGTAATTTAGGAATACATAAAGTACATAATAGGGTCCTTAACTTGGGCTTAATGAGGTGAAAACGGGACCGTTTACCCTGTTGGTACCGCGTTAATGTTCGTTCAATCGTTCAATGTGCCAAATATAGAGCATTTAGCAATTCACGTGATATTTCAAATCGATTATTCGAATCGATAATGTTGGTATCGAGAAGTTAAGTTTAAGGGTAATCGAGATGCGAATAGATTAACGAATTGAGAAGGTTAATTAATGGAAACGGCGATACAATGAGCTCGAGAACAAAGTAAAATTACATTCCATGAATTCTGGCAAGCTGTTTGCAATGTTGTTTTTTTTGTAATAAAAAACCCAGGTGTTAATTTAATTAGGAATGTACTTAAAACACAGTACTGCCTTCATCAACTATTTACAATGGACGATTTAATTATAAGAGAAGTGAAAAATTAAGTACGTGTTGCACTTAATTGCATAAAAGTCACGCTACAAGTATATTATTTATTGTTCTACATTCAAATCGTGCCCAAGTACCCGTATCACAGCAGATAACATTGACTATATCTAAACCATTATTATATTAAACCGTCACACACAAATACTCCAACCCTTTATTCTTTTTTCAAACAAATCTTGAACAAAAGCGTTGAAACGTTGCTGTGCAGATGTTCACAACATTTTATTACGATTTAATGCCATAAATAATTTGATTAGTCGGGTATTTATCAACTAAGGACCATCTTCATGGAAAAACGTCACCCATTCATGACCTCTAAAGACTTTTATATGGGGTCTATGGGACCCCATTGAAATGAACAACCGTTTATAAGCCACTAATGTTATCTAGACATCTTCACGGGAAAGAAGATGTCATATATAAATTTTTTTTTACCAAAAAAGTTTGCTTGTAGATGTCTAAAATTCGCAGAATTTTCACTCTAAACACTGTAAAGATAAGAGTCATATAGGAAAATGAGGTAAGTTAGTAAGTTTGTTGGATCAATGACACTTTTTTTCGCGTTTTCAAAAGAGAATTCGTATAATATCAAAAGGTGTAAAGACTTCTTTTGTTGTCAAAAAATATTTTTTTTGCGCTCATCTCAGAAGCACGCGTTGAAAATTGACTCGATCAATGCGATTTTAAAAACTGACAGGATTATCTTGTTCTCTTTTGTACAAATATTTATGGAATTGCTGTTTTTTTTTATAAAAAAATCATTGTCGGTCGGTTTTATCTTTCCATATTTTTTTTTGAGATATTAATATTTCACAAGTTCGTAAATCTTTCACTTAAATAAAATTATTATTAAAAACGAATAAAGTCATAATTAAAACTGCGAATTAAAAAGGGTGTTTTTTTCGAAATCTGATAATTTACAATCACTTAGCAGTTTTACCGAAATAGGTAGGTAAATAAAAACATCTTAATTCATAAAATCATAAATGAACATACAAAAAATTACTCAATCGTCAGAGAAGGTAATCCGAAAGCACTTCACTCTGCAATCATAAGGCCCGGACCACACACGACGAAAAACGAAACATACAGTAAAAGGTGCTAATGCGAAAACACAACACGTTCCATTTTCGTAAAAATAAACATGGCGCTTAAAACACCATAATCTCCTTTACCCGGGCGCCCGACTATTTGAAAATCGAACTTGTTACACTTCCCTATTCAAAAATTGTTACACGTTCTTTGTTCAGACAATATTTGTTGAGCGTATAATGCGACCAAATTTAAAAGACCCTCCCTTGTTTTAAAGGGCTCTTTTAAAATTAACTAAATGGAAGTGTCTTCTAAAAATGGTTCGGTTAAGTGATGTGGTTAAGTGGAGACTTGATGTTTGGTTGTTTTAGGGCGCCTGTTTGTTTTTGGGCTTTAAACACGACTCGTCTTAACAAGGTAGGGTTTATTTTTATCTGTTCCACAACAAAGAGACTGTGGTAGCAGTTTTTTTTGTCTTGGAGTCCTGTCTACCTCCTTAATGCTAAAGGTACATACGTATTACCTTATTCTTAGTGCTGCCATAATTCAGGCTATGGGAAAACTTTCTTAGTTTTATTCTCATGTCAAAAGCACATTAGATAATTTACTTAAGACAAAGGGATCCTTTTTAGGGTTCCGTAGACAACTAGGAACCCTTATAGTTTCGCCATGTCTGTCTGTCCGTCCGTCCGTCCGTCCGTCCTCGCTTAATCTCTGTGACCGTTAGCACTAGAAAGCTGAAATTTGGTACCAATATGTATATCAATCACGCCGACAAAGTGGTTAAATAAAAATTGGAAAAAAATGTTTTATTAGTGTAACCACCCTATATGTAAAGTGGGAAGTGATTTTTTTTTAATTTCAACCCTAACGTGTGATATATTGTTGGAAAGGTATTTAAAAATGAATAGGGGTTTACTAAAATCATTTTTTGATAATGTCTATAATTTCGGAAATAATCGCTCCAAAAGTAAAAAACAATGTGTCCCCCCCCCTCTAACTTTTGAACCATAAGTTTAGAAAATATGAAAAAAATCTGAAAAGTAGAACTTTATAAGGACTTTCTAGGAAAATTATTTTGAACTTGATTGACACAACAGTTTTTGTACAAAAAAGACAAAAAGTTGTACAAAATAATTTCCTCCTCCACCTTTAAACTCATAAGTGGGAACACTTATTGTGACGGACGGGAAACTACGGAACCCTACACTGAGCGTGGCCCGACACGCTCTTGGCCGGTTTTTCGTACTAGAAAATATTGTGTTAAATTAGACATAGACAATGCTGAGGTCTTGTGTTTTATTTTTCAATACATACTATAAAACTCCATGGTCCACATTTTTTAGTGTTGTCTGAAAATTACCAGAATTATTTAAATAACGAGCAAAGTTCATAAAAAGCGAGTATCAAAACGAAGGAATACAATAAATTAAAAGAAAAACGAATATTGCGACTGTGGTGTACGAATATTCCCCCCGGCATAAAAATGCCACAATAATTCAGTGAGTACACGGTCCTACGGATTTATTATTCGTACATTAATCATAATAAACTTGGTAAATAGCAATCATGTATAATTGAATAGAATCACTTCATATTTGCAATGATATTGCGTACTGATTATTTTTAGTAACAATCAAATTAATGGAAATTCTAAATTAGACAAGCTCAAAATAATTGACGGGTTGACGCAGTGGTTAAAAGTTTTATTACTGGTCTAGGTGTCGCAGATTCAATTCCCGCACGGAACAAATATTTGTATAGCCTACAGATAATTGTTCCGGGTCTGTTTGTGTTTGTGAGTTTTTTTTTTAAATCCAAATGTCACGTTCCTTACGTTCGTTGGAATGATTCGCAATACACACTACCCACTTTTTTAATGTGATCATAATAATGGTCATTTTCTAATTTAAGAGATGGGTAACATTTTAGAGTTGTCATGTCTGGGAAGTTGATCTTGAAGAAATTTAGCTATTGTCAATGTTTGTTCCCCTCAATATTTGGTTGAAACAAAAAATAACCGGCCAAGGGCGCGTCAGACTCACGCAACGAGGGTTCCGTACAAACTTGCGATAAAAACAGTCATATCTTTTGTTTTAATTTCAACTACCTCTACGCGTTCCTGAGTTAAAGGGTCTTGACTTACAGACAGTCAGACAGACGTATGGAAAACAAAGTGATTCGATAAGGGTTCCGTTTTTGCCTTTTGACGTATGGGACTCTAAAAAATGTAAAAGTTGTAAGTACACAGTTTTTCAAAATCTGAATCTACGCGGCCATGTTGATTTTTCATTACAATTTTAAAAATAAAACCGCACACATTTAAGATTTTGAATAAATCCTTTAAACCGAACACATATAGGTAATATACTTATGTGTTCGGTTTTAAGGATTTATAACGTAACTAGCTTTTTCCCGCTTCTAGCTTCGCTCGCGTTAAATTCACAAGTAACACAGTTCCCCTTTCCTGATTAAAAGGTACCTGCTACCTTTAGTTTTTGCCCATGCGCCTTATTTGTTATAATAGCAATGCTAAGTTTTCCCTTTTCTTCCCTCTTGCTCCCCCATATCTCATTTTTTTTTTATATAGCCTATGTCCGCCTCCAGGGTCCCAACTATCTCTGTACCAAAATTCATCAAAATCGGTTGAGCCATTTAGGCGTGATGATGTAACAAACTCACTTTCGCTTTTATAATATTAGTAAGGATAAGTAACTGTAGCAACACAAAATTTAACAATTTCTTCTATCAATAGAATTTATCTTCAGAGATCAACAACATGCAGCCTAAGGCAGTTTTTGTGGAGAACCATTAGTAAACAGACAGACGGATACTGGTGTCATTTCTTAGGGTATTCAGCTTTCGCAGTACTGGATAGACTAACTAACAATGGATATTTCGGATCCCTCATAATAGCGATTAAAGATTAGATTGTTCTGCATACATTTCCGAGTACGAAAAAATGCCTAGGGAAAAGGCAAAGAGCCATTACACTGTAAATGAAAATCAGTTAAATGAGAGCCACACAATGGAAGTTGTTACCATTTTCCACAATGTTTTACATTTTTAGAGTTAGATGTCAAGACCCTTTATCTCAGTAACTCGAGGTACTATCGAGTTGAAATAAAAAATATACACTCAAATCTGTGGTCTCACGAAGTCTACGCAGTGAAAAGTAATTTGGCCGTTTATGTCGCAAGTTTGTACGGAACCTTCTCTGCGCGAGTACGCCTCGCAAAATTTTCAAAAATGATCTCAAACTTAGTTACTTACTTATTGATTGATGATAAAGTGTCATTTTGTAACCATTTTACGAATTGTTACGTAATTCATATTATTAATCTATTATGATTCTGCTTACGCGGCCATTATAGGCCTCCAGATAAGCAGTTGCTCCACATATACCCCAACAAAGTTGGGAAGTGGCTAGGCAGATGAAGAAGAAAGGGACACCGGCTCACAAAACTGGCCAGTTAGTCCGTTTATTCTTAATCATATTTAAAGCATAGTTATCCATGCATCATTAAGTACAACACCGCAGCTTCCGTGCTCTTACAGAAGAGGTAATTGTAGAATATCAAGTCAGGGAATGTTTTTACGATGACTGCGCACTGTGGGGCTTTTGAAAACGTGAGTGGACAAAATTATTTAAAAGAAGTTTTGGCTGTGAGTTTTTGCCGCAAATTCGTTTTGTTTATAAGTAACGAATTCTTGGAATTTTAGAATCTTTAACATTCTAGCTTTTTTGAATGAAATTCAATATTCATAATATTATCTCAGTTTTATTCAGAAACTTGTAACCACATATACACTACGAGCTTTTGGAATGAGATTGTTCCCGTGTAGTTAGACCCTGCTATGATATGAGTTCTTTCGTAGCTATTTTATTTCTTACGTATGTTATAACAGAGGTCAAAAAAATCAGCTGACAAGTTCCACATACAGCAACATCAAACATAAAATCCAAACAAGGTTAAGCAGAGGTGTACCCAATAGTACATCCACATTTGACCCGCTATGTTTTATGTCCCATAGGGGCGAACCTATTGCCATCAACCGGGCACGAACCTAGACTCCGGGGCTGCTATTAAAAAATTCTAGAAGAAATAACCCAATACAACTGCCCGACCTGAGCAATCGAACCAAGGACCTCAAAAACAAAACATAAAATTACAACGTTTATTAAATTTTTCAGTCTGTCTCAATTTAAAAATCTATGTATTCATAAATCAAATCTGAAACTGAATATTTTCGAAGAATATTTTGTCCATACAGTGTTAGAGAATGCCCACTGTGTGCGGTAGGACGCGACGCACGTTTTATTACGTTGCCGCTTTTCTATGGGACCGAAGCTACAGGCTGTTGTGGCACCAGGAAATTACTACTGATTTTATTATACTAGAAACTAATGTTTAGTTTTACCAGTCTTACCCAGTGTTTACTGTGTTGTGGAGTTCAGACAAGCAGTCGCTCCATGTAAAATACTGGTAGTTAGCTGTATTTGGTAAGACTGGAAGCCGACCCTAATAATGTTTGGCAAAAGCAGATGTTGACTGAAATCGAGCTTATAAAACGTCTTCTCATTGGCATATTGGATATGCATAATTTATATATGTATTTATAAAAATGAATTGCTGTTCGTTTGTCTCGCTAAATCTCGAGAATGGCTGGACCGATTTGGCTAATTTTGATCTTGAAATATGTGTCGAAGTTCAGGGAATTTTTAAACGTTTAGAAAATATATAAGTAGGTTGGTAGTAAATAGGAAAAAATGCATTACAACGCCAGGCACTGTCTTAAGTATATACGGTCGTTATGAAAATATGACACTGTTTTTGCCAATTTTTACTCGTAATCTGCTGTTGATAAGTTCTAGTGGGTCAAGTTGTCCGTTCATGTGTCTTTCCGAGCCTGTGTGGGTCCACTCTCTACCTCCGAGCCCGTTTTTTCTTTGAGTAACGGGCTCGTCCGAAAGTAGTTCAATACTTTTTTGAATTCTGAAAACACATCGGAAGTAGCGACAACTGTCCAATCGGGTTGTCATTTATTTTTAGGGCAACTAACTAATCTTATGCACGTAAGTGATACGGAGTAGGAAACGAACGTGAATTCAGCAGAAACATCGGATTTCGTGCTTAGAGAGTAGAATCAAAATCAAAAGTCTTTTATTCAATTAGGCTGATAATTAGAACTTTTTGAACGTCAATTTACAAAAAAAAAACAAGAAGAAAACATGTTTATTTGGGACATGCCGCAATAGCAGATCACAAAAAAAGCGGTCAAAGTGCGATTGGAGCTCGCTTACTACAGGACCAGAGAGTATTTATTATGGTTTTAATTTCAACTCGACACCACCACGCGTTTCCGAGATAAAGAGTCTTGACAGATAGACACATAACAAAGTGATCCTAAAATGTTCCGTTATTCATTTAGAGGTACGAAATCTTAAAAATGAATACATGTTTTAACCGACTTCCCAAAAAGGAGGAGGTTATATATTTAGAATTGATGAAAATATGATAGTATTGCAAAAGCACCAAGAATATACCTACCTAGCTGGCACCCGCGGCTTCGCCAGCGTGTTATCGAAAAGTATCATATGTATATGCTATTCCAGACCATAATCTACCTCTGTGCTAAATTTCATCAAGGTTCGTTCAGCCGTTTTGACGTGAAAGAGTAACAAACATCCATACATCCAAACATCCATCCATCCTCACAAACATTCGCATTTATAATATTAGTAGGATCAATCATCAAGTTGATAAAAACATATTCCCTCTCATTGTTTCGCAAAAATAATTATTTATTTAACCATAGACTATTAATGATGGAAGTTCCGCTTTGTACATCGATAAATAAAAACATAAGTTTAATTTTACGTAATTTCCCAACAAAACAAAAAGGTTTCCTCTTGATAAGGGGCTAAAACAGCTTATTTTTCGCATAATGTTACCTTAACGGTTTTTTTATGTCTCACCTTAGCAAGCATTGAAAACAATAATATTGGAAAACACTCGTCATTAAAATCGTGAGATTATTTTAACGATATATTATTATAAAATAGTAATAAATAAGAATAAACCCGGGCAAAGGTAAAAACCGTGACCTAACTATGAAAACTAAATAAATAAAATAACAGCTACACGCTTCGATCTTCCAAGTTAAGCAGTTCTTGCCGGGGTTTGTCCGTGTATATGTGCCTGGGAACGCACGTTAAATCAATGATCCCAGCTGTCACTTGTATATCTTTGATAGTGGTCACGAGTAGTCAGGAGGCCAAGAGTCTGACTTCCAGTCTTACCAACGAAAAAAGTACCAGTTACTGAGTAGCGGAGGGCAAATAGGCAGTCACTCCATGTGTAGAAAGGCAAAGCAGATGACGATACGCATTAAATAGCTGGCAGGGTTGATTTAGCGTCGGTCGTGTCGACGGCGCGTTAGTGTTTCACGCGCGCCTCCAAAAGATGCCAGCAAAGCAGAGGGGCCTGCCAGGGCCACCGCCTGCCGGGGTTGCGAGTTGTTTGAAATAGATACCGCGGCCCCGGAACGTAAAGGGCAATAGAAAGAACATGGGTAGTCAGTACAAGTCTGACACTCCCCCCGCTCCACCCAGAGCGAGGAAAGTTATTTGCTGATTTCCCAAAACAAAAAAAGGGTTGTTTTAGCATGTGGCCAAAATCGGAACTAACGCTGCCACATTGATTTTTTTTAAACATTTCTCAACTTCTATATACAGCGCGGACACTAGTCGATGGCATTTAGGCGCTGAAAAGTTATCTCATACTCAATACAATTCAATTATTTGTGATTTTTAACATTTGTTATGTTAATGATGTGTAGTAGATACCTATGATTGTGGATGACTATAAGAGTTGGGGAAAATAGGATCGATTGAACGTGTGACAGATGATATGACCCGAGAGATATAGGTATGGAAGAAAAACACATACTCTGCCAACCTCAAATACATTGGGATAAGGACAAGAGAATCCTTACTAATATTATAAAAGCAAAAGTGAGTTTGTTACGTCTTCACGCCTAAATGGCCAAACCGATTTTGATGAATTTTGGTACAGAGATAGTTAGGACCCTGGAGACGTACATAGGCTAAAAAAAGTAAGAAAGAGCGAAGAAAAGCGAAGAGAAAGATATTTTTTTTTCGATCATCATGCGGGTTAAAGTTTGCGTTAGCCCAAAGTAACTACGCCACGCGGACGAAGTCGCGGGCGGAAACTAGTAATAAATTATTTACGACTAGATTTGAGTAGTTTTAAAGAAATTTATGTTAATCTAACGGCTGTCTAATAGGAGTCGTAATAGAAGAAAAAAAGCCGGTCAAGAGTGAGTCAGATTCGCACACCGAAGGGCCCGCTAAAACTTGCGACATAAACAGCCATATCTTTTGACTGTGTAAACTTAGAGATATAATTTTTCCATAACTCAAAAGGACCACAGACTTGAGTATATGGTTTAAATTTCAACGAAGATAAAGTGTCCTGACAGACAGACAGACGGCCGACAAAGTGATCCTATAAGGGTTCCGTGTCGACGGGTTGGTGTTCCACGCGCGCCTCAAAGAGATGTCAGCAAAGCAGAGGGGCCTGCCAGGGCCACCGCCTGCCGGGGTTGCGGGTTGTTCGAAAGAGATACCGCGGCCCGGAACATTGCCTTATGGCATTAAGTCCGCCTATGTACCACTATTGTGCTTTAAGTTAAAAAATATAAATTACTAGCTTCCGCCCGCGACTTCGTCCGCGAGGCATAGTTACTTTGGGCTAACGCTAACTTTAACCTACGTGATGATCGAAAAAAATGTATCTCTCTCACCCCTTTTCTTCCCTCTTTCTCCCCCTTTTCTCACTTTTTTTAGCTTATGTCCATCTCCAGGGTTGCAACTATCTCTGTACCAAAATTCATCAAAATCGGTTTGGCCAGTTAGACGTGATGACGTAACAAACAAACAAGCAAACTCACTTTCGCTTTTATAACATTAATAATAAGTAAGGATGATGACAGCCTCCTTGTCCTGTATCTATACTCGACCAACTCCACGTCCGTATGTGACACCACAGTGTTCGCTCGAATGCACTCAATGTATGATTTTGCACTCCGAACACATTGCAACACTAAAGACACGCTAATGACAGAACAAGCTCAAATAACTCCTTAATTTAATTAACAAGACCCACGAACACAGCAAACAAAGTTATATTTAGCAATGTCAATAAAGAATTGCGCACATCAAACATTTTGTTTTTTTGTAAAAATCCTGTTACCATCTTTAATAATAATTTTCCTGTCGTTATGTTGATTTTTTAACAATATGCATGGATATGTAGAATCTTATGAAGAATTCATTTAATTTGTACTTGGCACTTTCAGTAGCATCCATTAGTTCCTGTGTTGTGCAAGCAATAGGAAAGGCAGGATACGATGTCAAGATCGTTTGTGAAGCAAAACCACATTTACACTTCAGGGTAGAGTCATCTAAGCACATTAACCTCTCAAGGACCGCTATTATTAACGTCAACTATCCGTCAAGCACCGCCGGGCGGGTTCTTATCGTTAGCGTAATCTGATTTTAAGACTTATCTTTACTACAAATACAGTTTTCACCTTGCTTTTTCATTAAATAGTCCTGGCCGATTTCGGTCGCGACGGCCAATCTCAATATTATAATCTCTCTTATAGTGCACAAGTGTGTGCGCAGGCGCAGGTGCACTCTTTGTTCCCTCACTCTCATAGTCCGATGGGACGGCAATCCGACACGACCGTAGAGAGATGAGGCGCAGGACCAACAGCTCAACGTACTTTCCGAGGCTCGGGGGTATCTTACCGCCAACTTCCAAACTTCGGGCTGCAACTGTGAAATTTCTAAGGGAAAAACCCAATAACATTTTTTACCTGACCTGGGAAGTCAGACCCGCTCAGAAGTCGCACTTGCGACCGCGAGACTAACGGCGGTGCTTTCATTATAACGTAGTGTACGAGTGATAGTGCCTAGCCTAGGTGTGACTGTCTGACTGCCAAGTCTCGGGTTCGAACCCAAACCTTGAGTTATGACTCGAGCTACACGATAACTGGCAAAAGCTTTCACTGGTTGGTCAGGTCTAGCTTAATCTGTGTTTTTATTTCTAAAAAAAAGACCATTTCAGACACTATAATCTGTATATTTATTTATTTAAACTTCATGTACAATAGTGGTACATTATGCGGAATTAATGCCATAAGGCATTCTCTACCAGTCAACCTTTGTATATCTCCCATGTAAGTTGGCCAAGTTTTTTGTCTGGACAGAGTAGTCGGACACGAAACACGTAAAAGTGTTTGTAAAATCTACTTGCAAAATAAACATTATTAATCATTTAAAGCGTCGTTTATAGTAGAATTATCGCTTGTTCCGGTAAAGGAAATCATCCCGAGGAAACCAACTATGCCTGTGGGATAATCCTTAACGGCATGTAAAGCCAAGAGTCACTAACCTACACACGAAGTACAAAAGAGAAAAAAAGAAACTTCAATTAACTTCATAAAATGGAGAAAGATATCGTTAGAGTCTGCATTTATCCAGTATCAAAAGGTAAGACGATTTTCTTTGTGTTTTTCAATGATTTTAGGTACTTGTAACATTAACATTACTTGTAAAATTTACCCGCTCTAGCAAGCTGAACCTCTCATTTTAGTACAGTTGGATATTAATTATTTAAATTTCCGAGAGAAATTTCTTACGGTTATAACTCTTTACATAGTAAATAGAAAAGTACCTGTTTTACACCCCTGGGAAGGTATAGGGCATGCCTTCGTGGTTTTTATTTTTATACTTACATTCAATGTTAATTATTATTTTTCAGATGTCGGAGCGCTATGCTGAGGACACAATATTATGGCCTCTTACAGGATTTCAAAGTAGTTTAATTCTTTATGTTTTGTTTATAGTCTGTTTTAGAATTTGTGCTTTGTTTATTTTTGTTTTTTGTATTTGGCCAAATTGAGTTTAGTAAATACTTTATTTTTATTTTTATCGAAGAAATAAGCACATCTAGCAATATACAGTTATACACATAATTTCTCATACAAAAACTCCACGTGAAAAAACACCGTCCTGTATAAACACAGAAAAAAAAACAGCAAACTGAAAACTCATTTCGCGGAGTAATGGCCGGTCCCCTACTTACTATCGTTGTCATCGTCGACTTTTTAATAAAAAAAAAACGCCCAGAATCCCTCATCTCTAAATTGTCCGCTCCTCTTGGGAATATGAAAGTCATTATTTAAAAAGATTGCTTCTTTTCGCGTATTATTTCTGCGTAAATTTAACTTAAGCCCGCTCCTTGAGTACGGGAAACGGACTGAATATCAAAATTTTATTACGTACCCTGTAGGTTCTCGTTTTCGACTTATTTATGGTAATAGAAACGTTAATTAAGAACGTCTTAAATTATTCTAGTGGAGGTTTTTTTTTAGGTTTTTGTGAGGGTTATTTTATTTGTGATTCTGCGGTGATTTTATTACGTCGTCTGCTTTTACAGATAAATTGACTTCATAGTAAAGTTCGTACCAGTATTTCAGTATATTCCTGTCGAGAACCGCTACTTACTCGATTAGGCATGTGTTGAAATGGACGCATGAAGATTAGTATTCTCAAAATACTTGAATAATCTTCACGAATTGACCAAACAAAATCATTAACTGTTATAATAAATTACGTACCTAAAGAAACTTAAAAGATGAGCGAAGAAGAAAAGAAAGACCATTGATCAATTAGTACATAATAATAAATCAATGATCTTTTAACATAAATATAATGCTGGCTGTTTTTGTAAGTATGTGAGTTTTAATGTTTGTGAATGCACTCACAATACAGAAGAAATGTTTAGTGTACGTTTAAAATGGCCACTAAGAATCAAAATAATATTAAGTAATAAAGAAAAATAATCAATAGTATGCATACCTTTAATCGTATCTAATCAATTCACAGGACAACGTCAACTTATTATTGAATTTGACTGCTATAAAAAATCTCAGCTATAGCCCCAAATTGCCTGATAAACGGAGATAGGGAGCCCTAGCCCATTGACTTCTAATGGCAGTCAACTGAGGGGTCTGACAATACCGCTGTGTCTATTTATACGAAGATATTATTTGACAATAAAATATGTTTGGTTATTGCAAAATGTATAATTGACTTTATATTTAATCTTTTACTTACTCCATATAAGGTTTCTTCAATTGGTAAATAACTTTTAAAGCGATTCGTAATTTGGCAATAACTTAATGTCAAGGATAATAAAAATAACGGGCAAGTGTAAGTCTTTTTTTTTGTTTTTTTTGGCGTGTCAGACTTTTACTGACTAAAACCCACCCATGTTCCTTCTATTGCCCTTTACGTTCCAGGGCCGCGGTATCTCTTTCGAACAACCCGCAACCCCGACAGGCGGAGGCTCTGGCAAGCCCGTCTGCTTTGCTGACATCTCTTATTTTCTAAGTAGGGATTGGAGCCTCCTTCTAAGCTAAAAAAAGGCCTGTATTAGGAGACTCCGCTCTTCCATACATTGTTGGTATTAACTGTAAAGAAACTAAAGGTTAAATGGTTTTAATTTGAACTTGATAGCTTCACGCGTTCCCGAGGGTCTTAACAGTCAGACAGACGGGCAACAAATTGATAAAATAAAGGTTCCGTGTTTTCCTTTTGACGAACGAAACCCTAAAAATAAATGTGTAGCATCCCTTACCGTTCCAAGCCCCCAGACAGCCATTCGTTTGATCTCGGCAGATCCGCTGAGTAGCTCAGTAGCTAGGTTACAAGTGGATTATAATTTACATAATATATAATTGACATTATGGAACATAAATAGCTCAAAAATAATCATGTTTTGGACATTTGTAGCGCTAAGCTTAGGATTAAATGCGTCGGGTATGTTTAGGTTACGTTATGGGATAGTTGGGCTTATTATTGAGTTGTATTTACTGTAAATAATGATTTTTAGTCATGGCGACCAATTTCAGTGTAGATTAGACATCGAGACAGGAGATATTAGGTGTAGTGGACAAGTTTGAGCAAAAACTGGTGCACTTTGTCATATCGACGGCGCCATTGACTGCTGCGCTGCTTGTTACGGGTTCGATACTCGCACAGAACAAATATTTGTATAAGGTAGGTACTTGTTTCGGATCTGGCTGTCTATGTATCTGAGTTTAAATGATTGTAAAGTTTATAATATTTTAGCTATGCCCAGCGGTTTCACCCGCTGCTCACTTGGGGTATGAAAAATAGATGTTGGCCGATTCTCAGACCTACTGAATATGCATATAAAATTTCATAAGAATCGGTCGAGCCGTGTCGGAGGAGTATGGGAACGAACATTGTGACATGAGAATTTTATATATTAGATATACACGGCATTGCACCAACGGCTTAGCCTGTCTATATCAGTAAATATTCAGTTACAACAGACAGACAGATGCTAGGTCAATGGAACTTGATTGAAAAGCAAATTGATCACCAATGTAAAGTAACTGTTAATTCAAATCAAAACTGTCATTAGTCCTATGACGTTTGTGTAACTACGCTTAACAATCAAGTGCTCTGACTGTATTGTGACAATAGTTGATGAGACTTGCCCACCTAATTGCTACGAAAATCACATGTCCATTCTACGCCTCGCTACGGCTACGCGCTACGGGAAAACGTAGATGCCTAAAATGAAGCCGTTCTGTGAAATTAATTTGTGTTCTCTAAAAAGTTTATACAGATTAAAACATATTTCTTTCAGTTATATTTACCTCTCTTAGTAGCTAGATAATAGCAGCTGCTCGGGTCGATCTTCAGGTTAAGCGGCGCTTGCCTAGGTTGGTCTGAGGATGGGTGACCACTCGTTACATATCGAGCTTTCTCCGTGCCTCGGAAAGCACGTTAAGCTGTTGGTGCCGGCTGTCATTTGAAGATCTTTGACAGTCGTTACAGATAATCAGTGTCCCGAAAGTCTGACAACCAGTCTTACCAAAGAGTATCGTTTTACCCAGTACGAACTGGGATGTGGAGGTCAGATAGGCAGTCGCACCATGTATTCAGCTGCGTCCGGTTAGACTGGAAGCCGACCCCAACATAGTAAGGAGGCAGGCAGATGACTCTCTCTCGTAGTTCACATTTAAAACTCTATTAGACAAGATGTTTAACTTGATTGTATTTGCGATGTCTATGACAAATGAATTTAAACTGTAAATGTGACCACTTACAGTTTAAATTATGTAAAAGTTAGGTATTTATCTAAATACCGCGCACCCACGCATTGTCTATGCCCATTTGAAACATGGCATAGCATAATCTAAAAATGTTCTCGCCTTCATACTCTTTCAATTAAAGTGAACGTTAATCTCTCTGTGCTATTAAATTACATTAATTGGGTAGGGGACGTTCGCCACTAATTACAAACACAAATCAACTCTACCCTAACCCAATAGAGTTTAATTTCCTCCAACAAAATTAGGAAACACATCGTCTTTTGTTAATATTTGCGAATTGACAACGTCAATTTGACGTGACAGAGTTTTTTCAATCTTAACTTCGTTGGAATAAGGTTTAGATTGGTGGTGAGGGGGAAAGGAAATCTTTTCCAACGATGCACAATGAGATTGAAGATATCTGTGTGTAATACGATTAACTGTTAAGTGACACGGCGCTAATGATTTGATTCGGGATTTCTTTTTGTGATGTTGTTTAAATTGATTTTTAAATGTCTCTTTTATAGTCGCTTATCGTGTTTTTTCATTCATTCTAACGAGGCTTTTAAATATGGAAATTAAAAACCTAACCTCAAAAGCATTACTTATACAGACTGTACTTTTAAATCTCGAATCTAAATGTCAATAGTATCATATTACGTCCAGAAACCCTTAAAACATCATCAACAGCCTATCTCAAACACAAAAAGTCATAAACTCGACTCGAACTCGAGTAAACCCCACAAATTAAACAAGACATGTTACTACCAACTAATTTAGTAGTGTCGGGCGGTGGCGCTTGAATCTCCGCTTCGGAACTCGCAACTGTCGCCGAACAAAACATTCAGCTCAACGTCTGCACACCTCCTTCGTCATAAACAAATCAAACATGGCCGGCCCGCCCGAGATATTAATGAGACAATGAGACATTAGCTCGCTACAAAATGCCTCTGCATTCGCGAATAATTAAATCGTAAAGTCCCCTCTACGCCGCCTACAGCGCCCGTCTATTTACTCCTTTTTCATTCAACACAATAGCCGCTGCAATCCAACACGCTTGGCTCCGTTACGTCACTTTATTGTTGTAAGTCACACGCTAAACTCGACCTTAAACACTCTCAATAGCGATCCAATTCGTCTACACTAAGATAATTTTATAAGGCGTATTCCGTAGAGACTATTAATTTGAGCGCGACGGACCCCGCCTACTCAATATCGCGTTTACACACATGTCGGATTGTATCGTCGTCTCGTTCGCTCCGCGCCGCTTATTAAAATTCCTCGGTCGGTAGCTGCATCTCTGTCGGGCGGGAGAGGCGGTCCGCGGCCGCGCCAAGCGCCCCAATGCTGGCGCGATTTTCACCGCGCTTCCACGCGAATCATTACACGGAGATATCGCTCGTTTCCGAACACATTCGCAAGTTTCCGCGCCGCGCACCGCGAACACACGTTCTCATTTCAAATCCACACTCCATATTACGATTTTAATTTTCTTTTTTACTAGTGCTGCCAATTGTGCTAATTCGACTGTTTTCACAATAGTGATGTACTGACTTGACTATTGCTTCGGTACGCTCGTTTACGTGAATAGTGTAATTAATAAGACCATGTGCATATGAACTCTTTTAAAAGATTCGACTGATTCTTGCAAAATAATACACCGACGCGAAATCAATTAGCGAACTTTGTAAACGTAACTCGTTAACAATGGGACGAATTTACAAATAACTACAAATTACATACACAAGTAATTGTCGATTACAATGGGACACATGATGAACTCAATGACACTCTAGTGCGCATTTAAATAAACTTATTCTCAAAACAAACAAATTCTGATTGGACTGGATAAATTAAAAAAAAAAACAAATATGGCGAGATAAGCCGTCGGGGTTCGCGCGCGAATTTAATTGAAATGTCATCGAGCAGATGAAATGAAGACTTCGCTCGAATGCGAGCGTGCCGAGACCGCCGACAGTGGCGGGAAAGGCAGGATATCGTTTAGCGTGGACTCACTGCTCGGAGGGAAACAGGACGCGCCGGTAAAGGACACCGTAGCTGACACTAACAGCAATGATGCTGAGAGCACAGACGCGGCTCCGGAGAGCGACGAAAGTGACGTGGACATCGAGGACGTTGACTCCAACGTTGATGATCGGGAGGAGAGAGAGAACGGGCATGACGAAGAGTTGGAGACAAGAGGCGGGGTGGTGGTGCCACAGCCGCTGCTGCCGCGCCTGTACCAGGGCCCGCCGCCGCACTCCTGGCCGTTCGGAGCCTTTCCCTGGATGGCTCCCAACCCTATGTTTAGAGGAGGATCTCCTAACAGTAAGTGCACTATTTGATAAAGATGTCTGACTGGAAAAAAAAAGCTCATTGAGTTATTGAAAACTCTTCTCGCACCACTACCGAAAATAGGTTTTAATGCATTATCTATTATCCGGATTAGTTTAAACGTCCGGTTTCCTTACAGGAAAATGCGCGAAGTTGACAGCGCGCTAAATAGCCGCGAGTCGCGTGCTATTGCGTGATGTCATTTTTTGTCGTTTGTTGTTTTTTGTGATTTTTTTTTCGTTGAGGTCGAGCTACACGATAACTGACAAATGTTTGCACTGATTGGACAGATCCACTCAAATAATAATATGTGTGATGCTTTCATAAAAAAAAAACATTTCAGACTCTAATCTGCATAGTCCTCGTGTAATTTGACCAAGATTTTGCTCTGAACCTTAAAAAGACTATGACCTTTCTCAAAGTAGTCGGCTACTAAACACCGGCCCCATCTAGTTATTAAAAAAAAGCGACGCGTAAAAGTGTTTGTAAAAATCTACTTGCAAAATAAACATCATTTGTCATTTGTTTCTCATAAAACAAATCGTTATAAAAATATGATTTGATAATAATATTTAAAAACATAGGAAGCGAGAAAGTCTTGTGATACTATAAATAGAGAACGTTGCAATATAGTAGTAATATTTTTTTTGGATAAAACCAGCATTCCATTCTCTCATAATTTGAAGAAATAACTACATTTGATCACCACGCCTATCTGCAATTTGTGTGCAATTGATGAGTGTGAATCATTATGACCTGGTTTCAACTCTAGATTTTTTTCGATAAAATTATCAATTGTTTATATCCGGCAAGAATCTGTTCTGTATCCCTTGACTTCGATGACTTAAAAACGTATATTTGCAAAAACAAATCAATTTTCCAAAAAATCCGGTCAGAATCTTGTTGGAAATGTTGATTATGTGTATTTGTAACAAATATTAGACTACATGAATGTTACAATGAGTATACAGGTGATATATCGAGAATAAATACAAAAACTTGACAGGTGTCAAGGGGCAGCCGGATGGAACGAAGTTATTATTTATTATGTACAAAAACCCTGTATAACTCAACAAAAATAATCGTCGCGACACCACACTGTTCAATGCGAAATAAAAACACAAAACGGAAATAACTGGCTTAATTCTATGAGAGAGGGAGAAAGAGACAGACAGAGAAACACGCGCACGCCGCACGGCTTACAACTGTAGCAAAAAGTGTCGTTACAACTTTTGGTATGATTTTTTTCCGTCTAGCCCCCTTTCGCAACGCACGATAAGGAACTTCGTTCCAATAATCTGTTTATTGTTTCCTAGTATAGCCATGAAACAATTAGATATTTATTTTGGTCGGTATGAATTAGTGACCTGCCCTAGCCTCACTCGCGTGCTATGACACGTTAATACATTTATTGATTCTCAAATACCAGCTTATAAACAACTAGCTGGCATTTTTTTAAGACCAGTCATTCACGGTCTAGGCTGTCTGTCCGTTAGAGGAACGAATTGCAGGTGTCAGTAAGACAAGCTCAGTTACTCGTTGCTTTTAAAACCTTAGTTGCAAATAATTTTCTTTCCCTGCTATAGATTTCTTAATCAATAATTAACACCTATCTTCGTTGTTATCTATAGTATTACTAGCTGTGCCCAGCGGTTTCACCCGCTGAGGTTTAGGGGTATGAAAAATAGATGTTAGCCGATTCTCAGACCTACCCAATATGTACCCAAAATTTCATAAGAATCGGTCGAGCCGTTTCGGAGGAGTACGGTAACTAACATTGTGACACGGAAATTTTATATATTAGATAAAACACATATTAAATGAATACTTACTTAATTATAATATATAATATTTATATGTATTTATTTATGTATTCATTGTAATTAAATTAAAAAATCATTTGAATAAATATATTGCTTGTGTAGTATTCGCAGTAGGTGTACCATTCAGTATCCGTATTTAGGGAGTGTCAACTTTACTGACTAAAACCCATCCATGTTCCTTTTTTTTGCCCTTTGTGTTCCGGGGGTGCAGTATCTCTTTTGAACAATTCGCGACCCCGGCAGGGATATATTTAGATTTAAGTCGCGGATAACTTTCATAGCAATATTGCTGAAGTAGTTTTTGTGCTATCTGTTACAAAGCCAATCGGTTAGTCGACTCTTCCCGTGACCAATCAACATTGATAAGCCAACCAACGTGGCAATGCTAGCAGCCTTCTTGAGAGTATTTCTGTTGACAGCAATGTCGACGAATTTAAAGTTCTTTTATGCTTTCTTCTTTTCTAAATATAAATACAAACACAAATAACATTTGCAAAACACAAAATTTTAATAATAAACTCATTTAACGCTAATCCTTTTATAAATAAATATATTAGATTTTGTTAATAATAAACGATTTTAATGAAAAACACACAATTCACAATTAAAAGCGCCTTCGCAGTTTTATAATAGAAATGGTTTATAGAAATATTATAATATATTTGTATTTCTATAAAAAGGGCATTTTGGCTAAAAATTTCTATCTGCCTTAACTCAAATATGTCGTTTTGGGGGTTGCATCTTTTTTGCGTATTTATGTCCAAATGCACCATTTTTATTTCTGCTAACCATTTTCTTCTTTGCTATCTTATTCCACCTTCTTATCTTTAACTGCCAAGTCTTTCCTCAACCATGTTGAGAGCAGCTCAATACCAGTATTTTACATGGAAGTTCCATGGTTACAGTTCCATGTTAGAACTACTGGTCCTCTAGCCAGCCACTGAGTATGTTTGCAAAACTTAAGTATATTATTTGACAGTATTTTTAGCAAAGTAATTCTAAAAAACTCTTGCCATGGTCTGCACTTGCAAAGAACCTGCTGGGGACAGGATTGCAGGTTGTTGGAAAGAGTTACCACGGCCTGAAACATAAAAGGCAAAAGCAGAAACATGGGTGGGTTTCAGTCAGTAATAGTCTGACAATCCCCCCCGCTCCGCCTAAAGCAATATTATTTGATGATTTCCCATCCGTATTTTATATATTTTTAAATGGTCTCAACTTTAAATTCTTATTTATAAAACCAGCTGTTTTCAAACTCACTTTAAGACTAAAAAAAAGAAGTAGTCGTAATTTAAACGTTAACAAAATTACGTTCTAAACGGTTTAATTAGTACAACCTTGAACATGTAATTAAATTTGCTAAGTAGGTACTCGTCACTGTATAATTTGAATTTAAAGAGACAAAAGTCAACTACTAATAATTCTTTGGTTAATAGTAGAAAAACAAAACGGTAATATATGCGAGTTTGATGCCTACTAAGGGTTCCGTTATAATATAACCTTCTTAAAAACGTTCTTTTTTTAAATTTGAATGACCAATTTGTTTTTAGAATTGTTTGTGTCATGAAATGCTGTTAAAATATAAAAAGAACGTTTTTTTTTATCTGATTCGGCTTCGATTTCTAACTAGGAACATTATTTGTTTTTTAAATCCATTGATGCCATTTTAATTTTCTTCAAAATCAGACTTTCAGTATTTTTCGCTACCCGTTATAATTTGGAACATTGTATGGCAACGCTAAGCCTCTGGCCAAAGTAAAAGCCAGCCCTTGGGTCACGAAAATTGTCAACTAAACGTTTTAGAATATCCTTAAGAAGGCTGTGAGCACAAGAACCCTACGGTCCCAGAGTTTCAACCCCAAACGTCTCAAAAATATAGTTACAAATAAGGTTACTATATTTATGCCACTTGAGGTTCTCTGCAGCCGCAGCAGCAGCGAATATATGTATATATTAATTAAAATAAACCGTGGCAGCTAAGAGATGACCAGCCCCAACTGACAGACCAGCTGATCCAAATCAATGTTGGGGCCGGTTAATTAACTAAGTCACCTACTACACTCAAGCAGTTTAGAGTAATAAATCATGTAAATAAATTGCTACAAATGATGCTTTGTATTCAAATTAATATACATATAAAGTGCCAGATTTTTGGTCACTGCTAGCTTACCTTCCTATTACTGTTCGCAAAAATCTGGTATTTAAATGAAGACCCAAATGACCTATGATTGTTGTCTATGAAAATAACAAATTTAGGAAATGTTTTACAATTCCTGAAACAGAACAAGGATTTCAGACAATCATAACTTGCGTATTTTATATATTTTTCCTCGCCAATTAACGTCATTACACAACCGTGCACTGAAGAAAAAATCATAAACTGCTGCTTTTAGTGCATTTTGTGAGTACCTACCTTTACTATTGCTTCTTATAGCATAACATAACATAACATCATACAAATGACGACACGGTTGGCGCAGTGGCTGAGCGATCAACTGCTGCGCTGCGTGTCAAGGGTTCGATTCCCGCACGGAACAAATATTTGTATGGCCTACAGATAGTTGTTTCGGGTCTGGCTGTTTGTGTATGTGAGTTTATATGTTTGTAAACGCACCCACGATACAGGAGAAATTACTAGTGTGCGGCAAAGTTTAAAAAAAAAATTGGTTTACATAGTGTTTTTTTAATTGGAGTGAACTTCGGAAAAATAAACCGTTGAAATCCAGGAATTCTTATCGAAAACAGATCTTTCTGGCAATTTCAGTATCATTGCTAGGTTTATTCTACAGGCCCATGTGGATGGCTGTGTTGATTTATATAAAAAAATATTCTGTGTATCTTTAAAACAGTTTAAAGATGGTTTCGGGGGTGTGGTCAGGACTGGTATTGGTAAAAGATGGTGTGCCAAAATATCGTTAACACAAAAGAGGTCGCCATCATCGACAATCCGAATCTCCGGCCCTTATCGCAAATAAATTGGGATGAGATCGCTCTCTTCTTCCACACTTCTCTGTTACTTGTCTTGACTGGTATAAGTAGGTAAACAAATTAAATTAAAAGCAAAAAAAAGAAATCCTTTTTTAAATCAAACACAAAATCATCACGCCGGTAATCCCACGGAACCCTGATGGAAAAATAATAACACAATTGTCCAGCAGTAATCGCGCTTACTAGCACTAGTATCTAGACCAGGGATGGCGAACCAATGGCACGCGTGCCACTGACGGCACATTACACAATATTTTGGACACGCCACTAATTTTAATTATATTTTCACCTACCTATCTATTATGTTTTTACTTGCTGGTTTGAGTCATTATTATCAAAGATGAATAACATTGAAGATTCGTTAAGAAACTGTTTGCCGATGACTTTGAATAGAAAATAGATTCGAGTTAATTATTTTCCAGATTATTGATTTTGATTTAGGTCAAAACTCCACATTTCTTAAGGAGAAATGGCACGTTGGCCATTAAAGGTTCGCCACCCCTGATCTAGACTAACGAGGTAGTAGAGTTTCCAAATAAAGTAAGTATTATGACAAAGCGACAAAAAATCACCTTAACACAAAATATGCTACCATTACCACCATCGTACTTACCGTCATAACTTTTTGAAATACACTATCAATTATATTTTTTCAATTGTACAAGTCACAAGTCGTCATTAGCGCACGCATGCGCCTGCGCATCGATGGTATTTGTCAAACAAATGTAGGATCACCATGATTTATTTCTTAAACTAGGACGTTTTGTACTTTTTCTTTAAAGAGCAAACGATCCTGAAAATTATGGAAGATACACTCTAAGCTATTTGGGCGGTTTCAGGTATTGGGTGCATTTTCAACGCGAATCTCGTTTTTGAAAGCGCGTGTCGGCGCGTGTGCCCTTTACTACATAAGTAGTAATTTTGCGTCTTTTACGCTTATAAGCGAGAGATACTCCTGCTTGGACCCACTGGTGTTCGTAAAATCGCTCGTACGCGCGTTCAGGTTTTTAAAGCACACTAATCACGCGTTTAAGCGCATAATCTGGCATGAGCTTATACAAGCATAAAAGTAACTGACTCTCTCTTACGGACAATTTTTAAATCTTTAGACCAACTTGGTGATTTGTTTGAAATTGAAAAAGAGGCCCAAACTTGATTATTGATGATGACCCTCAAATGTTCTCTTGATATTACTCTTTTTAATAACAATTAACTAAAAGTGCATGTAAATATGCTATTGAAAATGCCATATTTCAATTTGAAATTTTAACAACATGAAGAAGTCCTTGCAGTTTAAGTTCGAAATGCTTGGTCACCACAAGTTCCTCAATCATTAATACTAACATCCGGTAGATGGCGTTGACAACCACTCGTTTATCAAAACAATAATTAACAAAATAGCAACACCTTATTTAGTTTTACGTTTTAAACTTATGGGGTGACAGAAATTCTAGGAATTTCGTTCTTCAAACTGAACTGATGTTAAGGACTAAAGATCATTCTTACGATTTGACATGGGATGACGTTTTGATTTGATTTATGATGATATTAGCTGGTGCCCACGACTACCTCTGTGTTTGTATTGAATCCTTAACTATTATATAAAGGCGAAAGTTTATGAGGATGTATGTAAGTATGTTTGTTGCTTCCACCCAAAAACTACTGAATCTATCGCCATGCGAGTGAAACCGCAGGCCCAGATAATCTTCTAGGAAAACAGTGATAGATATGAATTTTGATGGATGGAGAAGGAGAGGAAGGCCAAAGAAAAGATGGATGGATTGTGTAAGGAATGATATGAAGGAGAAAGAAGTAAATGATGCCGTTACGTCTGACAGCCAGAATGGCTGAAGAAAACGAGTTAAAAATAGAAAGGGCCTATAAACAGTGCCCTATGTTTCTTCTTAGGTCCCAGGCAGACACAGTCAAAACCATTACTTCTTTGGTTGAGGCCCTAGAAGAGGCCCCAGCACGAGTCCGCAGTGTATTACAACGTAAAGTAAATACGTCAAAATTTTGTAAAACGGAAATGGTATTTTTAATCGATCTAAAATGAGTTTAAAATAACTAACAAAAGCTTTCAAGTACAGGAGTTATTAAGATAAACAGCTGTTAAATAACCGTTTCATAAGTTTTACAAATAAATAACATACTATGATTAATTTATTATCTGTGTACAAAAAATGGAAAACAATGTATTCATTAATATAAAAGAAAAATGTATGATCCCACACAACGTGAGCAATAATTAGTAATTATAATTATGAATACTCAAAGTTTGATGTGAGTTTAATTAATGACAAAGCGCATTAATGTTTACGAAGTTTATTTATTTAACTTTGGACCTTACCGTCGCACATTGGTAAAAATACTTATGATTAATTATGATAACTAAGTGATATTCCAATCAAATAGCCACTGTTTGCCGGGGTTGCGGATTGTTCGCAAGAGATACCGCGGCAGAAAGGGCAAAAGAAGGATCATGGATGGGTTTAGTCAGTAAAAGTCTGACACTACGTTCCGCTCCGCCCAGACCGGGAGAAGTTAATTGATGATTTCCCAAAAGCAAATAAAAACAAAATCCCAAAAGGGACTACATGAGTGGGGTCAATCCACCATGACAAATGCTTGCACTGACTGGACAGGTCCACTCAATCTGTGTGGTGCTTTCTTAAAAAGACCATTTCAGACACTAATCTGCATAGTCCTCATGTAAGTTGACCAAGATTTTTTGTCTGGACCCTAAAAGAGACTATGACCTCTGAGTTTATTTCGGCTGATTCTTCTCAGAGTAGGCGGGTACGAAACACCGGCCTCATCTAGTTTTTAAAAAAGATGTGTAAAAGTGTTTGTGAAAACCTACTTGCAAAATAAACATCATTTATCATGGTACACAGTAGGATGGATTTCATCAACGATCGACACGAAACTAATTTTCCTGTTTTCAAATATGTAAATAAAATTATTTTGTAAGTAATTTTGTTGGAAAAGTTTTGTAATTTACGTAAACCATAAAATGTTAACCGTGAAGGAAATAAAATTGAATTTAATAAAAACTAACGCAAACAATTTAAAAACACCATTTTCACTTAGTATGATAAAAACTCGTAAACAGATTATAAATAAAAAATAAATCTTTTTCTTTTTCTTTGGCAAAAATCTTTTTATTTATATTGGTACAGTATAATTTTAATCTCAGTAATTATGGAGATAAAACAAAGTTTGATGCCTGTACTTATGATACCTGGACCGGTATCACAGGATTATCATCAGACTAGCCCTTTACCAACAATACTTCGGCTTTCAGTCTAACCTAACCGGAGACGGTTAGAGGCTGATGTCAATATTATCCACAACAGCAAAGTTTAGTCAAATAAATTCTAACCATTCTAATCCTTACTAATATTATAAAAGCGAAAGTGAGTTTGTTTGTTTGTTACATATTCACGTCTAAATGGCTACACCGATTTTGATGAATTTTGGTACAGATAGTTGGGACCCTGGAGACGGAGATAGGCTAAAAAAGTGAGAAAAGAGGGAGAAAGCTAGTCTAAAATAAATTGAGAAAAACTGTATTATAGACTTAGAAGGACAAAAAAATAAAAAGAACAACAAAAATGAAAAAGAAATATAAAAAAGTTAGATAATTAATTAAACTGGTCATGTAAGAGGCCAAAAGGCCTCTACCTCAGCATGGTGCATATTCTGATAAGGAATGAAACAAATGAAGGCATATACAGATATAAAAAAATAATAAGAATAAAGAAATATAATAACAAATATGAAAAAAAGAAGCGAAATACTACATCCATCGTGACATTCATATATTTATAATACCGGTATTATATAAATATATGTATATTTATATATTATGAATTTCAAACAAAGAACAACCTTTAATGGTCCCGATTGATCTGAACCACAAAGAAGCTTGATGTTGTTCGCACATTCCATAAAAAAAAAATCAAAAATTGTCATTGGACTTTTAAAGTCAGTATATTTTCAGTAGCAGCCCAAAGAAAAGATTTATGGCCGGCTTTTGGCAATAGACTCGTCATCTTTGACATGAAACTATGCGAAAGCGATGTGTAGCTCCTACACTTCTTTGCTGCAATTACCCATCATCTATTTACATATAATTTTGCTTTAGTTAATTTATTATAATCTGTTGCATTTTGGTAACCCCAGGAACCAATCATTTGTTTAAGTCCAAGTTCAACATTACCGAATTAATACTTTATGTAACCCGCATTAGTGATGCGACACCACAAAATAATCGGATTAAATTACTTCAAACGACTTCGATTTGAGCCCAAGCGATAGTGGTGCCATCTACCCGTGACGACCGCACGCCAATTAAATTATTTGAACCAATCAGCGGCCCTCATTGCCATTCGCTATTTGAAATTATACCGTTAATGCTTGATAAGAACACAATTTTTAGCGTCGCGAATTGTTTCGAGAACCATTAAATCTGTGGTTCTTTTTCTTAAGGGCGAGAGATTGGTACTTTCGTTAAGTGTACGAAATACCATTTGTTCATATTGGTCATGTTTTCAGAAAAGTGTCCCAATTTCAATATGTATAGGTACCTCCAAGTTTTGCTAGGTAGGTTTTGTCTACCTGAACTAAACCTTTGGCAACATCCACCGCACTACATCCTTCTGAAACAGCGTCATAGATGGCTAAGATTTTGAAGTTACCATTTTTTTGGGTAGATTCACATGCATTGTTGGGTTATTATTGAAAAGCATGTGTCACACTCAAGTTTTATTTGACCTGATCTGATGCATATGTGGATGCATCAGATCAGGTCAAATAAAACTTTCACTTTAACTTCGATTTCTCAACCCTTTGGTCCTCATCATCAGCCATAGCCCTACGTCACACACTGCTGGGTATTAACATTCCTGACTCCCTGCTGTTTGTTTGTTTGTACCCTAGCAGAAACAAAGAGTTCGACGTTCTTGTGCCAGCATCGTCCAGGACATTCCCGCGATGGCAACAACATCATCTACCCTTCTCACTTTTATTTCTGAACCATACACCAAATCTTTATAATTTTCTTGTTTTACCTCATTCCAACAAAATCGATAAGTAACATAAATTATTTTCTATGAAAACTAACACGTGAGTCAACTTTAATCAACTCATATAATTTCGATAAATAAATCGAATGCTGCAAGCGTGGCGTTCAGATTAGCGACAATTATTTGATTGGTCGCCCAATGAAACAGAAGAGTGCTATCGTAATGCATGCCTTTCGATGTGGTCATGGTACATTTGATGTATGATGCGGTATGCACTTAGTGTAGAAAATATGGTGTTTTATGTATTTTTCTTCGTTTTTCTTCGATGCGAATTAAGTTAATTTCCGAACGATAAACTGACCGTAGTGTGGGTCGTACTTATAAGCATCTAAGTATAAGTATCTATTTATGTCGTAAGTTAATAGACTACTTCTGGCGTAGCTCGTTCCACCGTAAATGTCATCTTTGTCCTGATGAGAAAGTTGAAATAAATAATAGGCCAGATTAAAAAATAAAAACACATAGCTGTCTAATTTTAAACTTAAAACAACAAGGATAATGAGCAGTTTTTACAATCTCAAAAAAGATTGGTATCTATTTATGTTATTTAATTATTTATTTGACTAATTAAAAATCCTTTAAAGTTTCAAAACTTCCTTGTAATGTCGTTCTGAGCGGAGCCACTATAATTTAGGATTAACTTCCATAAACGTTGGTAAAAATCGTCATTTGTTCAGCCTTTTCCGAATTATGTATATTGGACTCGACTGCCAGATTCCAGATTAGTTCTAGTATCACACAAGAAGATACAGCCTATCAGACCTCTAGGACCATGTAACTAGGTAACACAGTACTCCATGGTAAGACTGGTTATCAAACTTCCGGTTTCAGACTAAACATAGGTAACGAAAATAAAAGAAGTATGAGTGATAGAGGGTTAAATGTAACTGGCAAAATTTGGGTGTACTTCTAAGTACACCTCTACCCAACCCATTGGACATTACAAACGTAATGTTATGTTAAGAGTAGTATGTTCATGATATCATTCAAGGACACTGCCTCACAGTACACATTGACAAAGTGCTCGTTGCTGATAATGAGTGTTTGATTGGTGCGCGCCCAATGAAATAGAAGAGAGTTATCGTACGCATACCATTGGACACAGTCATGCTATTTCACAGCGTATACCTACAATATACGTGGTAAAATACTAGCTGAATGTTTTGTTTAGAAATGAGTTCTCTTTTGCGTAGATTCATTGAATTACTGAGTGATGCTTCTTCCAAATTAGGTCCACCATCTTAATCATTCTGCTGCCCTAGTCACAATTAATGCGTAGGCGCAACTTGTATGCTTCTTATATCTGTATTACCCGTCATCTTATCAGTACCTTCTTTCTTGGTATATCATGCCTTCACACAGTCCATGCATCGCCATCGTTTCGTTTTCATTTCGCTTCTTTCTTCTAATAGCTTCATGGTGCCTTTTTTTTGGGGTGGGAAATCATCAAATAACTTCCCCCGCCCTGAGCGGAGCGGGAGGGGGGTGTCAGACTTTTACTGACTTAAGCCCACCCATGTTCCTTCTATTGCCCTTTGCGTTCCGGGGCCGCGGTATCTCTTTCGAACAACCCCCAACCCCGGGCTTCATGGTGCCTGACAAAATGTTTTCCTTTTGAACAGAATTATTACATAAATACGAAAAGAAAGTGCGTGAAAAAACATCGGCCAAGAGCGAGTCAGACTCGAGCACCGAGGGTTCCGTACAAACTTGCGACATAAACAGACATATCTTTTGATGACGTAGAATTAGCAGGTTGGTTTCTTATGAAGAAGAAGATACTATGGGTTATCCAGTCCCATTATTTCAGCTAAATAGCTTAAGTTTTGGTATGATGTTGTCTCACACAAATTCTTATCGAGTATTCATTTTACATTGCTACTATGGATATAAGCATTTCACCCACATTTATTAGACGAGAAAATATGTATTATAGACTACCCTTATATACTTATAAACTACCCAAGCAATATAAATAAAATTGATATGGAACTACCTCGAGAAACCTTTCGATGTAAAACTAATTATGAAAACCAGCTCCAAATCGACAGAGAAGTTACGTAACAAACATACAAAAAAAAAACATTCGAATTGAGAACCTCTTCCTTTTTCTGAAGTCGGTTGAAAAGACCAGTAGCCATGTTGCCATGACCAATAACATGATATTCGATTCTACCTGACTACACAGTACACATACTTTAATGTTTTGTCCCTCGCCCACACTCGTTAGTGGACGGAACTCGTATTGGCTTTTTGTTGAAGTCCATTCATGAAAAGAAGTTTTTGTAAGGGATACGTACCTAAGGACCGGCTGGTGCTTTTTTCCGGGATTCGGATCCATCAACCTTCTAGGCATCGTTGAAAATTCATCGCTAACAAACACTAAACGGTCGCTTTCTATTCTCAAGTATGTAATTACAAACTTATATTATGGACTTAGATGATAATTATACGTTTTAGTTTAAGACCACTTAACCACTAAAAATTATATGAGCTTCTTAAAGAATAGTTTGCCAGGGTTGCATGTTGTTCGAATGAGATACCGTGGCTCCGGAACATAAAGGGCAAAAGACGGAACTTGGGTGGGTTTTAGTCAGTAAAAGTCTGAGACTCGCCCCCGCTCCAGCGGAGGCTCACCAACCCAGCACAACCCAACCCGCTCCGCCCGGAGCAGGGGAAGTTCTTAAATGATATCCCATCCGAAAAAAACTAAATATGGATTAACAAAAAAGAAAAAGCATTTTTTTAAATAAACTAACTAAATAAAAATGTTTAGAAAATAATAATGCAGCATCATTTCAAACGTTCTTTACTCTCAAATTGTCTTACTTTTCTCTTTCTCTTGTTTTTTCTTGGGATTCTGAATTTGAGGGTTCCTAACGTCCGAATTACAAAACACAACCCTTAAAAGAATCACTTTGTTGTCAGTCTGCTTATAAAGTGCCCTTTTCTCAGGAACGCGTGGAGGTATCAAACTAAAATTAATACTATTTATGTCTTCAATCCTTTGGAGCAGCTTAAAAATCAAACTTCTAATAAACGCGATCAAAAGATAAGGCATAAGTAGCCTTATCTTTTGATTGCGTTTATTAGAAGACGCCTCGTGTTTAAATGTTAACGCAATTTCTCGTTCGTTTTTGGCAAAGGCGTCCCCCTCATTCCTACCTCTATAGATGTCGTGCTTCTTCTCGTCAATATTCATGAAGCTGTCGAATGCGTCCGGACTCCACCCATCTTCTCCTCTGTCGATATATTTCAACACCAAGCGTACAGCAAATAGGCTCACTTTCACAGTGAATGTTAGAATTTCTATGAAACCACATGATTTGGCTATTCCGGTGTACCTATAACTAAACGAATACTAAACGATTTGTTAGTTATTATAGAACATAAAGTTAATGTAGCCGGTGCATTTCAAAGAAAACTAGAACACGTTATTACTCAAAAAAAATATCTTATCAAATTATAATCATAAATTGATTTCCAAAGAAATGTAGAAACTAGCCGTTTTAGCTCAATTTGTGTACTTCCTGTAATTCATACATACCTAAGTTCCACTATTAAGTAAATGATATCAATTTATAGTCTATAATCAATATTTACTAAGTATGGTGCTATTGAGGGCAATTCATGAGCTGTAACTGGCTGTCAAGTTACCTATTAGGCGCGTGGATAGAAATCGGTATGTAGTCAATGCTATGCAATTATAGATACCAGCAGAGTAGCTGGAATCTGACGGTTATGTTGAAAAATACACTCGATTCGTGTGAACTGTGTTTAGTCTCGTTTTGATATCGCGTGGGAATATCGTTTAGGAGCAATTAGGTATTTCAGAGGTACGCTATTTAGGAGATATTTAGTTGGAAAGATTGGAATGTTGGCTACGTCACAAACAGCTGTCAAATACTTCACTGTTTTTAATTATTTTGAAAGTATAATCACCCTAGCCTTTCATCATGTTGCGGGTTGTTTGAAAGAGATACCGCGGCCCCGGAACATAAAGGGCAAAAGAAGGAACATGGGTGGGTTTTACTCAGTAAAAGTCTGAGACACTCCCCTCTACAGCTCAGCCTCGAGCGATAAGTTATTTGATGATTTTCAATCCGCAAAAAATGACTTACATCATCGTTCTACGCAAACCATCCAGGATATACCTCCAAATGTGAGAAGCAAACTATGGGAAGAGAAGTATCCACCACCTCCTTCGCAAAACCCCAGGAATATTTGCTTATCGGACATGATCTACAGTGACCTATATGAAAGGCACTCAATTGGGGCATAAAGAGCCTTTCGTACACTCAGTGTAAATACGTTGGTCCCGACTAGACTGAGGGCCACGTGCTGGAGTTTGCTAAGTCTAAGTCGAAATCTGTAGGTACACAATAGATTGAACTGTGTCTGTTAAACTAGGGTATTCTGTATCTTTAGAAACTAGAAGACTTTAGAGGTCTTGAAGAATGCTTAGGAGCTACGATTGGTATGACCACCAGCTGCTGAGCCCAAGAAATTTAATAAATCATAACCTACGATACAATAGAAGAACTGAAGAATTTCAAGGTGTAACTTCCGAAGTAACATAACGTCCCACCAAGCTTTACAAAAGCAGTTTATGCGGATCTCTTATTGTAAAGAAAATCTATACAAAGCTAGGCCATATTATACTGGAAATATACAGCTTGATGTGTCACCGTGTGTACCTACTTGCCCCATTTTCATTGAATTAAATTACTAACCTGAAAACTATTGCTGTACAATATTTTCCATTACGTAGTACGAAGTTAATCATATTGATCTTGAACTACTCCCGACCATCGGAAGCTGCCTGACCGCTATTAAGGTGGTAGATGAAACCGATTGCCGGTTTTGGTCATAACACTTGACTTCATTGAATAAGTTGTAGACCATCCTTGGTTGAATGATTTTCATTTCCTCCTAAAAGGTTTTTATTACTCGATCATTCTTTCTTTTCTTTTTTATTTCTTTTAAAAAAAACGTTGCCCCACACTGAAATTTCTCCTGTATCGTGGGTGCGTTTACAAATATTTAAACTCACATACACAAACAGCCAGACCCGAAACAACTATCTACAGGTCATAGAAATATTTGTTCCGTGCGGGAATCAACCCGCGACACGCAGCGTAGCAGTCGATCGCTCAGCCACTGCGCCAACCGTGTCGTGATCATTGACCAATGAAGCAGATTGCCTCTTTGGTCTAGTGGTGGCCAACGATGCTTCTGAGCATAAACTCTTGTGTTTCGATTCCTATGTCGGTCAAAGTTTTATTTGGTTCTGTCATTTGGAATCTTAGTATATTTTATGTTAGTAGCAGTAATGGAGTTTGTAATCGTGCCCGGTTGATGTCAATAGGCTCGCCCTCTATTACAAGGACCTTAAACAACAGTAGCAAATGTGGGTGTACTTATTAGGTACGCCTCACCTCATGGGAATGATAAACTACTAATAAAAACATACTGTTGCATTTTAAACGTTTGGCGCAGTTTCTAAAGTTTATAATCCAACAGGACATCTCCATTTACGTATTCATTTAGTTGTCACTTAATGTTGGTGAAAATAAACAGAAAACAAACAATGCCTATATAAGGTAGTATGGAACGCCGTCAGCTTAACATTCAAGTTTTCAAAGCTATTAAGTATGCAAGTACATAATTTGAACTTATCAATCCCTAAGTGAAAATACCATGAAGAAATGCAAGTCGTCGTTTCTGAAAATGGCAAAAGGTCAGTTCGTCTGAACCTCTGTTACGTACATACGTCTGCTGTAATGACTGACACCCAATTAAATGTGGCTGATAACCTTAAGAACTTTAAAACCTTAAGACCAGAGGCCTTTTATTTTCAATCTAGTGGTTAAATGTTAAGAAGAAACCTCTTTGCAATAGGTTCTTATAAATGGATTTAATTCATATTTAAAGTCAACAACACATAAATCCATTTATGAGTTATTCTTCGGACTCAAAAGTTATCTACAGTTATCTTTATGTATTCTGTGGTTTCCACAATCTATCAACATAAACAAGCTTCTATTTATGCCACAATCATCACTAACATGTTCTATCTGTCCACATGAATCCGTCCACTTTGCAAAAAAATGGTCCTTCGAACCAGATACCTTGTTGAATCCGAGGTGCCACAGTACGATGCTATCAGTGTCTAGATAAATGCTACCGCCCAACAGATTTAACACCTTATAGTTGCTTCTTTTAAAGGAAAGGGAAAAATGGATTGGTTTATTCTTAAGGACCAATCGATTGAAGACGTTCTACGATTATTCGATCGAGCCAACTGGCTCTTGGCAACCGCTTTTATAATAGACCTCCACGCATTTATATAATAAAAACTACCGACCCGCCCCCCATAGCGAGATATTGAAATCCACCAATTAAAGTGAACAGTAAAGCTTAATAAATTTCAACAAAAAAACGTCCGCCATGTTTCCGCATCGGGAGCATCATTACCGTATTTATTAGTTGCAGCATTAACCCGTCCTTAACACTCAACTGTAATGGCAACCGAAAAACGTTTAATGCGGTATGTGAATTGTGCCCAAATGCGTCCACGAGCCGACAATATTAAATAAATAATTACACATTTGTCAGATACTCCTAAAAAGCGAAATGTCCGCGTCGGACTGGTCGCCATATTTGGTGCGCTTCGGCGGCCAGGGCGCATGCGCAGGTGAGCGCCAATTACCGGAGAGCGCAAAAAGCGCGCGCGGACAAATTGTGAAATTGTAAACGTGTGCGCTTTTGAGCTTAGCCAACCACCAACCTCTTGAGTATCTGACCTATTATCACAAGATGGACGACGCTTTGTTCAGACGAATTTAGTGGTCGAGTGTTGGCTTTTGAATGTCAGAAATAACTTTGCATTTTTAACCAAGGAATTGCTAGTTTTGGTCAAGAATACAATATTAAAAATCATCACGGCTCGTTATCCCGAGGCTTATTCAAAAGTTGAATAAAAAATAGTACGTAAATATCTCGCCTGTATGAGAAGAGGCCTTTGCCCAGCAGTGGAAGAGTTATGGGCTGATAAATGATGTTTATTTTGCAAGTAGGTTTTCACAAACACTTTTACACGTCTTTTTTTTAAAACTAGATGAGGCCGGTGTTTCGTACCCGACTACTCTGAGAAGAAACAGCCGAAACAAACTCAGAGGTCATAGTCTCTTTTAAAGTCCAGACAAAAAATCTTGGTCAACTTACATGAGGACTATGCAGATTAGTGTCTGAAGTGGTCTTTTTAAGAAAGCACCACACAGATTGAGTAGACCTGTCCAGTCAGTGCAAGCATTTGTCAGTTATCGTGTAGCTCGACTCATAGCCCAAGGAGCTCAACGAAACGACGAACAATACCAAAAAAAGGACATTGGTGAAGGTCCCTAATAGTACTCAACTGCCAGACAATCGTCAAAAACAAGCAAAGTAAATAAAAATTATGATCGACATGGTCCTCACATTCACAATAAACAACTACAGACTAGAAAATATGTACAAAATAAATTAATGAGATCATAATGATCTCATAAAATGTCATAATAAAAAAAAATGTAAAATTAAATAAAAAAAAATAAATAATAAAATATAAAACAAAGTAAATATCAATGTCAAATATTAAATGTCAGTGTATAGAATAAAGGAATAAACAATAAATAATTGAAACAAAGGAAAATTTTGACACTCACTGAGTAAATTAAATTGGAGCAGCTTAATCCCAAGCCTTTTTATCTTCAAGATAATAATTAATATTATAGTAAGCTTTAAGAGCTAACTTACGTTTTACAAAAACTTTAAATTTATTGAGGCTTAGTGTTTGAACGTCGTTTGGGAGTTTGTTATAAAAACGTATACATTGGCATGTGAACGTACCCCCTATTTTTTTGAGCCTCGTTGCCGGGACAACAAATTTGTGTTTGTTCCTCGTATTTATGTTGTGGATATCACTGTATTTTTTAAACAATTTTATATTTTTATGCGCGTACAAAAGATTTTCGTAAATAAACTGAGAGGGCACAGTAAGTATATTAATTTCTTTAAATTTTTCTCTGGGAGTGTCTGGGACTTAATTTATAAATTGAACGAATTGCCCTCTTTTGCAAAATAAAAATTGTCTGAATATCGGCGGCATGACCCCACAAGAGAATACCATACGACATCACACTGTGGAAATAACTAAAATAAACTAAACGGGCTGTCTCTAAATCAGTTAAATCACGAATTTTTCTAACGGCGTATGCTGCAGAGCTTAGTTTTTTTGACAACTTATCTATATGAGGGCCCCACTGAAGCTTAGCATCCAAGGTTAAGCCTAAGAACACTGTGTTATCTTCCGGTTTCAACTCTTCATCCTTGATTACTACACTAGTTTCCACTTGTCTAACATGAGGTAACGTAAACTTAATGCATTTGGTCTTTTTCTCATTTAGAAGTAAATTATTAACGTTAAACCAATTAACGACCTTTGCTAGAGCGCCATTAACATCGTCAGTAGCTAGCTGCTGACGTTTTAGTTTAAATAAAAGAGAAGTGTCGTCTGCAAACAACACTACATCATGATTATCCTTTATGAGGTAAGGCAAGTCATTTATATAAATAAGAAACAAAAAAGGGCCAAGAATTGAGCCTTGTGGTACTCCCATTCTTACTACAGACCCGGGAGATCTTTTCCCGTTAACATCAACTCTCTGAATCCTACCACTCAAATATGACGTAAGAAGATTCAGAGAGGCGTTCCGGATTCCGTAGTGGTGTAGTTTCCTGATTAATGTTTTATGGAGAACGCAATCGAAAGCCTTGGATAAATCGCAAAAAATGCCCAAAGCATCGCATTTATCTTCCCAGGCATTATAAATGTGTCCTAAAAGTTCAACACCTGCATCAGTAGTTGAACGACCCTTTGTAAAACCGAACTGTTTATTATGCAATAACTTATGTTTATTGAAAAATCTTTGCATTTGTTCTAAAATTATTTTTTCAAAAATTTTACTAAATGTTGGTAGCACTGAAATTGGTCTATAGTTAGTTGGGTCTGATGTACTACCCGATTTAAACAATGGTATTATTTTACTATTTTTCATTAGATCAGGAAACTCACCACGGTCAATACAATCATTAAATATAACAGCTAATGAAGGAGCTACAATGGTTATAATGGACTTAGCAACGTCCACAGAATGACCCCATAGATCAGCGGTCTTCTTAACATTTAACATATGAAACGTTTTAATTATATCATTACAATTGACATGTTGAAAATTAAATTCGGAATCATGGAATGGAACGTTTTCTTTTAGTAAAGCATCTGCAGCAGCAGGTGACGAGTCTAGCGATTTAGTAGTCGAAACAGGAATATCCGCAAAGAAATTTTCAAAGGCTGTAGCAACTTGAATATCTGATTTTATAATATTATCGTCGATAGCAAGGCTGTAGTCACCGTTTCGCTTGCAAGACCTTCCTGTTTCGCTATTAATAATGTTCCAAGTGGTTTTAATTACGTTACTACTATTTTTAATTTTTGAACTCAAATAACGTGACTTAGCTATAGTACAAACTTTTTTAAAAACTTTAGAATAATTCTTAACATATAAATTAAATTCTACAGTATTAATACAAATTCTCTCTTCATACAGCTCAAATAGCCGTTTTCTACTTTTATGAATACCAATGGTGGCCCAGTCATTGAAAGAAGCGTTATTATTAACCGAAATAGTCTTAGGAACAAAAGTGGTATTAAACTGTGTGCAATACATACTAAAAAAATTGTTATATTGTTGATTGGGGTCATCATTAGTTGACAAAAGTGGTAATTTAGTCGAGAGTTTAATTTTAAAAGTTTCTAGGCGACTTTTAGTTCTTGGGTTAACAATGATATCCTTTTTAGCTATTTTTTTGATAACATTTGGAATTGTGATCAGTTGCCCACAATGATCTGAATCTAATAGGTTAATAATTACTTTGTGGGTTGGTATAATATCTGTATAAATATTATCTAGGCAAGTGGCACTAGTCTGGGTTATTCTAGTGGGCTCCAAAAATTTGTTTTCAAGATTGTATGACTGAAACAGGCTTATAATTTTAGTACTTAACCCAGATTTTTCTAACAAATTAATATTAAAATCACCACAAGTGATTATAGATTTCTTTGTGGTACAAATTTTATACAACACTTCATCCATTATCTTTTCAAAACAATCATACAAACCTGAAGGGGGTCTATACACACTTAATATGATAAACTGCTCCAATTCTATACAGGCTATTTCGATTGTTCTCTCAACAGACATGCTTACAATATCCTTGCGTTCTTTAAATTTGAGCTGATTATTTACCAAGATTAATGCGCCGCCATGTATAGCATTTACTCTACTGAATGAACTACCAACCTGGTGATTACTAAAATTAAAAATTAATTGATGACTTTTGAGCCAATGCTCTGTGATACAAAGAATATCTATGTTGTTACAGTTCAGGAAAAGCCCTACTTCTAATTCTTTGTTCAAAAATTCTTGAATATTTTGATGCACCAGGTTGATACAATCAAAATTCCCAATACTTTCAACTGATTTATTATCTGGCTTCCTTACGTTATTGCAAGAGGCTGCCTCTATTGTCTCAATCTCTAATTTAAATGATGAACTGATTCATTAATTGTGATCAAACTATTGGCTGAGTAACTTGACTGAGTATTGCAATGTTCAATAGAGGCAACTCGCTTAGCCAAATTCTTGGCTGTTATAGTAAAAAAATATGATAGCGACACAGCTACTTGTCTTCTACAATAGTTTGAAAGATAGTACCGATCCACAAAAAATCTATCTTTTGTCAAATAAAAATAGTTACCAACATAGTTATTGATGTCAATCAAATGGATTACATTACTATCAAATGTCAAATTATGTAATGTCTTATTCATATTGTATCGTATGTAATTTTCCTCCTGTGGCAAACTTGTACTGTATGGAAATGTAAACAATACAATTTGTCTTAAATTCAAGCTCGATAAGGTTCTATGATATTGGAGCAATTCTCCTTTGTTCACATTTCCTCTATTACCAATCAAAATTACTAGTATGGTGTCCTTATTAAATTTACATTTAATAAGGACACCATACTAGTATTGCTGGTATTATTATTAAACATTTCGTCAGACAAACAGCATAAATACAAGTTAATCATGAAAACTATGAAATAAGGTAATCAACTTTGTCTTAATCGGAATTTAAAATAAAATTATTTATCATTTGGCCTCGCATTATCAGTTACTTGTAATAGTTTAAGGAAATAGTTTCACATATTTTTAAACGATTTCAAAAAAGGATATCGTTCTCAATTCGACTGTATGTTTATTTTATTTTTTCTGTTTTTATTTTTTCCATGCGATTTCGCCGTCTAGTGTGTATTTTCTTCTTTTAATCGAAAGAGTATACTCTCAAATGGGTCTCATATGAGTTTTCTATATTGCTTTTATAATTTATGAGTTATATTCTATAATTTTTATTTTTCTTCTCGTGTGTATATGGACGGAATATTATTCAAATAACCCTTAGTAGAATTTAAAAATGAATTCAAACGAAAACACTCGATAAGAGTTTGTATGGGATACCAACATACCACAAATAAAGAGGCTGAAAAGAACTTTTTTTTGCCAAAAACACCTACATCCAAAAAACACTAAAAAGTCTTTCGCAAATCGGTGGCAAAAAATCTATGTATCAAACAATAGTCACCGACTTCAGAAAAGTATTCTTTTTCGTCTTTTTTTTTCCTTTAAATAATAATTAGATAACTATGAAACTGGATGCTCCTGTTTGTCGCTAACCAACCATGTGGACATGACAACAGTAGCATCTGAAATAGAGCGCTATAAACATCATCACATGTTTAGACACGCCTCGCCCACCATAAAACACCAATAGCCTTTTTTTGCGCATGGGAAATCATCAAAAACTTCCCCCGCTCTGGGCGGAGTGGGGGGGAGTGTCAGACTTGTACTGACTGAAACCCACCAATGTTCCTTCTATTGCCCTTTACGTTCCGGGGCCGCGGTTTCTCTTTCGAACAACCCGCAACCCCGGAAACCAATAGCCTTTTTTTTTGGGGTGGGAAATCATCAAATAACTTCCCCCGCTTTGGGCGGAGCGGGGGGCGTGTCAGACTTGTACTGACTGAAACCCACCCATGTTCCTTCCATTGCTCTTTACGTTCCGGGGCCGCGGTATCTCTTTCGAACAACCCGCAACCCCGGAAACCAATAGCCTCTAGATTGCTTAACTATTTCAATGAGGTAAAGACACTGAAACCTAACCACATAGGTACTCTAAGTGGTTAATGAGGCACTGGCCTCTAATCTACAAACCGCCACCTTCATCAAACCTATCTGATTATAGTTAGACAACTGAAGCAGATACAAACAAAAAAAACCAGCCAAGAACGAGTCAAACTCGCCCACCGAGGGTTCCCTACAAACTTGCGACATAAAAGGGCCATATCTTTTGACTGTGTGGACTAAGACGGTTGGTTTTTATCACAGCTACAAGGGACTACAAACTTGAGTAGGTATATTATGGTCTTCTATCGATACCTCCACGAGTTCTCGAGATAAAAGGTCTTGACAGACAGATAGACGGATAGCAACGTGATCCAATAAGTGTTCCATTTTTTCCTTTTAAGATACAGAACCCTGAAACACTATTAAACTTCTTGGTATGTCATGTAACACTATTCAATAAGCATTATCTGGACGGAAACAAGGTCAAAACAAAAAAACCTACCTAGAATTTCCTTTACAAATAATGAAGTATCTTAATGTGCGGTGTTTAATTGTATTTAATGTTCCAACATACTGCTGGTTGACTGAATAAAAAATACAATTATCTTTAATCGCGGTAATTAGTTGCAGGGACAATCAACAGAATATAAAATTCGTGTAAGTACAGTCAACGACGTCAGCATTCTCCTTAACTCATTCCGGCGCAGCATATATTCTTCTTCGATACTTGTCCATTACTCATAATATCAGTAGAATAGTTCTTTAATCATCTGCCGAGCCTTTTCCCACCTATTTTGGGGTCGGCTTCCAGTCTTACCGGATGCGGCTGAATACCAGTATTTTACATGGAGCGACTGCCTATCTGACCTCCACAATACAATTAGTACTGGGTAAATACGATACCCCTTGGTAAGACAGGTTGTCAGACTTTTGGAACTAGTGTTCCAAAAGTCTGACAACCTGTCTTACCTACTTACTGCCTGTAACGACTGTCAAAGATTTACAAATGACAACCGGGACCGGTACTTAACATGCTTTTCGAGGCATGGAGGTAACTCGGAGCGTAACGGGTGGTCACCCATCCACACAACAACCTAGATCCTTACACGTTGGTGTAAGGATCTTAACTAAGGCATGCAAACTGTTTAGAGTTAAAGACTCATTTAGTTTACATTCACATTCAATCAAATCAATACAAGTTTACCATGTCAAAAGAAATTCATGTAATAATTAGAAAAAAAAAACAATACAATACATAATGTCAAGTTTAATAAAATACGATTATAAATTCGTTTAGTCAAAGATCAATGTAACAGCATTTAACATTGCAATGCTGCCAGTCTTCTGGGCACCTTTCCAATGACAGCGATGTGAAGGAGTACTTCAACGCCTTAAGTTTATTAAGTTAGTTAATTAGTTTATCTACACATATACCTATACATTATAAAGGGGATAGATTTGTATTTTTTTACTGATTTGTGTCTCAGTCCAGCAATTCTTGAATTTAGTCGTAACAGAATAAACTCAAAAATTACTGGACTGGTTTAAAAAAAATACTTTTGCCATTGGAAAGCTACATTATCACTGAGTAACATAGGCTATATAACATCACGTTACTACCCACGGGAGCGGGGCAGTAACCAAAGACACGGGTGAAACCGTGCAGGACTACAACTAGTTTTATATAAATTAATTAGAAATTTGATCAAACGAATAAATAACGTAACGAATAATAACAGCATTTTAGAGCATTTTTTCATCGTCGATGCGTATGACATTACGTTCCGTTTCTCACTCAAACAAATGAAGGTTCTGAGCGATAGAAAAGAAGGTGACAAAAATGCTTCAACCCGTAGTTCAGTTTTCTAAATGTTCTACTACAGTTTCCAAACTAGCATCCGCCGACCAAACATCTTTATGTACTACAGATGCTATAATAACATTAGATGATATTACAAATAAATTGGTGTAACGTCAGGAATAAAGATACTATAATAAAATTAGTGAAGAAACGCACTCAGTCAAACAATCACCCTGTATACTGTATAGGGTGATTGTCAAACCACCATAATTACCTAAGAGTGTTTCTTTTGCTGCCACAATCATGCTACAAGCAATCGCAAGTCGACACCAAAATAAAATGGAACTGAACAATTTTCTCCCACACACTCAACTCGCATAGGTATTATATTGACTGCAATTCTGCGAATATTTTTTATGTCTTAATTATCTTCAAGCTGAAGGCATCGTAAAAACCACCACCCCCTTCTGTAGCAGCAGCCTGTGATTAACAAACAATAACCTTATAATAAATTATAATTAATATTTTCTGAATAAACAATTTCATACTCGGTCATCTTATAACGACTGCCGCTGATTTTATGTCCTGACAGGGTGGAATTTAGAGTGATATTTAAATGAGAATGAGAATTTGAGATGTTCATTGTATTAATCAGTCTGTGTCTTTATATTTTAATGTTTATTTGATTTGATAATCAAAGTCAAAGGTCGTATTCATTTAGACATTTACAGGTTATTTTAAATAATTGTTTATTTCATTTTAATTTATTTGGGGAAAACAAACAATTCTACAAAGTGTGTGTGTGTGTGTGTGTGTGTGTTAAAAATCATAAAAACAGAAAGATGACACTACAGTCCCAGTCACAAGGCATAAACACTTTTAAAAGCACTCAAATCAAATTTATTTATTGCAATTAGACCATTGCAGACACTTGAATGTCAAAAAAATATAAAATGTTAAAGCTACAGTCCCGGTCACAAGACATAATAACTTGTGAAAGTACTGTAGTTGCCCATTTCAAAGCATTGATCTCTATGGCGAAGAATGGGCAAGAAACTCCATGGACACTCTTTTAAATTATATTATTATTACAAAGTCGTAAGTTAAGTGAGCATGAAACTATTAACCACCAGGGCTTCGTCAGGTCAATGATAATATAAAGCACTGTAATTGAACATTCCAAAGGGTAGACCTCTATGGAGAAGAATGAGCAAGAAACTCAGCAAAGTAATCTTTGACTAAGAATTTGAAATGAAATTGTCTTCAAGGTGAGTTCTTTCGCCTTACGTTTCCTTAAATTGGCGTTGGTTTTTCGCGTGCCTAAACAACAACCCCACGGGTTGATCTGAAGATCTGACTTCATTGGAGACTCTCGTCGCAAGCACGACTGCTGTAAGCATAAGGTCCCGGGTCCAATTCCCGAGTCAGGCAAAGTGTTATTTGGTTTTTCAGGAATTTCTTAGTAGTTTTCGGCAATAAAGTTCCCCCCAATTATATATATTTGGCGAAATATAGGTATACTGTGAGGGTCACCTTTGCCCAACCCTTCAACACCACGCTTGTAGACCACAGGCGAGAATTTATGTTAAAAATTTCAGATAATAGTTTATCTTAGACGCAACCGAAATCTACACTAAAAGACACCATATTGTTACACCAACCTGCCTTATAGGACTAAAGTGCTGGCCATACTAATTGTCTCATAGACCGACTAACATAAGACAGCGAATTAATTCTCCACCATTCATTCATTCACTCCCAATCCGGCCCTGTACTCACATATCGAGCACGGTAATTAGTGAACGACGACGCTTCAAGAATCGAGCTGAACTCATTCAATTCAAAATTATGCAACTTACATCCATTATGTTTTTACAACCAGCCTTTTTAATGATGAGCGGAGACTATGACAGCTCGTAACAGTAATTTAATTTTCGTTACCTATACTTAATTGGTGTACTGCTTATATCAAGAACAATAAAATACGTTTGACCAGTATTCTGTGACTCGTATTTGATGAAGCGTGAAATTTTTTGCTGTTCAAAATCCTGTTTGTATGCATCTAATCATTACTGACATTTTATAGTGAGGAGAATGCAATTATACTAGTGTATTAGTAGTATCGATTAGTTATTTTAATTTGCTATGATGATGAACGGAGTAATTATTTTGTTATTGGCAGGATTAAGAATATAATTTAGAACACTAACATTAAAAAGGGCATTTTTCACAATTGATGTATATTACTATTTAAATTGTCACTTTCGGGATATCTTCGTGATTTCCACTTCTAGCGAATACGCATTATATACAATTAAAACTAAAACTTTTGCACACGATGTGACGGCTGTCAGTATAAAGCGTGACAACTTATATTAATGCTGGATATTGATATTAGCCGATTAAAAAAAAAACTGTCAAAGTTTCTTCAAAACGTGTGTCGTACTCTTTAAATCATATTTTTATGCTACGAGTTCGGCCTGTCTTCACTCCTTCTACCTTCCACGAACCTGCGCTTTCCTTCCAGTTCTAATGGAACCGCACCTTACTCTGGCGGGGCATGAGTTTTCTGCTATTTTATCTCACAGTTTGTTTTGTCATGAATATGATTGAAAAGAAAATCAAATAAGACATTTTGCATCGACCCCAGAAACATTAGAATACCTAAAAGCAGAAAGATGATGATCCAGGGTTGCGGGTTGTTAGAAAGAGATACCGCGTCTCGGCACATAAAAGGTGAAAGATAGAACATGGGTGGGTTTTAGTCAGTTAAAGTCTAACACTCTGCCCCAAAAATAAAAAAAGCGTGTTAAAAGGGCAGATGATCGTGTGTGATCTTTTGATTTAAAGAAAGACTTACAAAAACATCCGCTATTAAAATAGACAAACTAGTTGGGCCTTAATAAATAAACTACTTTTTTACCGAATACCATTCTAGTTGAAATTCAATTCGATCGAATGCTTTATTAATGTCACTATCCCACTTTTTACCCATAAAACGCCCCATTTATGTGTTCAAATAGTTAAAACCGCCCTTAGCCTTTTAAAAATATGCTCTATTTGGAAATACACTCCATAAATTGCTGTATTTAATCCCATAATTGTTCGATTTTCCAAGAGTTGTAAAAAAAAAACATTCTAGTTGTGCGGGCGAGTGGTGCATCAATAATGCTTATTTACCGGAAAATGGCTAGAGATCGCATTTTCTTGCTAATTAGTCGGTCGTGTCGGTAATTTTTAAGTGATTACTGATGGATGGCTAACACGCTGACGTGCCATGAATTCTGCTTGTCATATATACCTGCCAATGCTACATTACATTGTAGTTTTAATAAACCTGACAGTCAATGCGGCGGAAATTTAATTGTTCCGTCCATTTAAACTGTCTTATTGTTCTGCTTAAAGAAAATGTTGAAACAAACACCCAGTTTGCATTTGAAATTAATAGAAACATTAATACTATTTAACTCGCATTTTATTTAGAAACCTGCACAGCGGAACACATTTAATAGACTACTAATTAATTTACAAACAAGTGGGGATAGACAGGTAAAAATCAACAAGCAACAAAGTTGCTATAATATGTTGTTACACTAAACACACAACAAAGAGAAAAACAAACGATAACAGTTAGTTAAACGTAATACGCTTATCGGCTTCCCGACCATTTATTCAGCAGAAAAACGAGCGGACACAAAGTAATTTATTCAATAACAAACAGAGATTACAACAATCCAATTAAATCGCGACATTGACAACTAAATCCTATTAAGTAGCCCAAACGGCGCGCTTAATTGGCGGCCATTACACAAAATGCTCTATGGTCTGTCATCGCTGCACAAAATGGCGCGCGCGGGAAAATAAATACGTTTAGAGATGGATATTATATCTTCATTAACGTTCGGTAGCGAGCATTGATATGTCCGCAGGTGGGGGCTATTGAAATTGTTGTATTTTATCACCGGAGCGCCACGGATAGGCATTCAGGGGATAGTGTTCGCCTTATTGCCTTCTGTACGTATTGAGTCGTTGAAGGTCGACTTGGTGAAAGTTTTTTTTTGTTCTTGATGTTTATGATGGTGATTAGTCTAGTAATATACTGGTTTCTTTCGTCTAAAATATCACATAGGTACCAACACATTATCATTGTATTTCATTCACTTAACAATTAATTCATTTTCTTCTTCAGTCCAGCTCAATCGCCTTTCCCTTAGATACTTCAAAACAATAAACGTTTAGTTTTGTCTATGGTTAACCCCGCCTAAGTTTTTAGGGCCCTGTGTTCGATTTTCGACAGGGACTGCGTCGTGTTCTAGTGGTCGCAAGCGCGACTGCTGACCATGAGATCCTAGATTCAATTCCTGGGTCGGGTAAAATGTTATAGGGTTTTTCATCAGGAATTTCTCAGTAGCAGCAACGGAGTCTAGATTAGTGCCCGGTTATTGGCAATAGACTCGCCTCTTCTTACTTGGGACTTGAACATAACTGGCGAAATGTAGAATAGAATATCTAGTTATTTATTTTGCCAAAAACAATTTTACATTGCACAAGTAATAGGCTTAATTATCAATCAATATATAAATACAAATATTAAACTAGCTCTACCCAGCGGTTTCACCAGCTGCTCAGCTCGTTTTCTGGAAAAGGGTATGAAAAATAGATGTTGGCCGATTCTCAGACCTACCCGATTTGCACACAAAATTTCGTTTAAATCGGTCCAGCCGTTTCGGAGGAGTATGGTAACTAACACTGTGACACGAGAATTTTAAATATTAGACTAGCTGTGCCCAGCGGTTTCACCCGCTGCTCACTTAGGGGTATGAAAAATAGATGTTGGCCGATTCTCAGACCTACTGAATATGCATATAAAATTTCATAAGAATCGGTCGAGCCGTTTCGGAGGAGTATGGGAACGAAAACTGTGACACGAGAATTTTATATATTAGATATCCTATCCTACTAATATTATAAATGCGAATGTTTGTGAGGATGGATGGATGTGTGGATGTTTGTTACTCTTTCACGTCAAAACGGCTGAACGGATCTTGATGAAATTTTGCACAGAGGTAGATTATAGTCTGGAATAACACATAGGCAATTTTTTTTCTATATCACGCGGGTGAAGCCAAGGGCTCCAGCTACCGAACTAGGACAGATCCTGTATCTCGGCAACCAGCGCCATCCCCTAATACCTACACTTCATTTACAAGAATTTAATCCAGAATATGTGGATGTACTTTAGGTACACCTCTAACTTACCCTTCAGGCATTACCTACAGGCGTTATGCAACTAAATCTTTAAAACACGTAATTTTGTAATTACAAAATTATAATAATCACATATTTAAATCCAACATTTTGTATGTTAATCGAGGTGTAATGTCAATAATAAGTTCAAGCAATTCCATTCAAACGATCTTCAAGGGAAATCGAAAAATTAACATGCGAATTGATTTTATTACGTATTAAACAGTAACAATGAAGTCTGGTAGGTTAATTATTTTGCATTATAATTGAATGATTAGGTAAGCACATTTTTAAATCAGACTGACTTGTAAATACTTACATTATTTACAAACTACAAACAGATGTAAACAAAATAATACAAATATGTACAAATTTCAAAATTGACAAATAATATGTTTATATCACTGTCAATTAAGGAAAAGAAGAAGAAGAAGGCTGGATTTGCCACGTTAGTTGGCAATGCTTGCAATGCCATCGGCGTTGACACGACCTGTCATCACTAGACGAAGAGACGCTGAGCTACCAATTGCTCACCGTCCACAAACCAGCGCCCACGGTGGCTCGCGTTCTTTACTGTGTTGAATACATTAACTGCAACTACCGCTAATTCTCTATCAAACATACAGACGGACAACAAAGTGATCTTGTAAGGGTTCCGTTATTTCCTTTTAAGGTACGAAACCCTAAAAACGTACACTAACAGCAACAAAACAACAATAAAACCACACTACATCCACCAAATCCAGAATTCACCACCAAAACTTAATTAAAATTTGAATTAATCGATTGATTTCACCGTTAATAGGCTCTTTAGCGGCCGGAAGCGAGACAATAGGCCGGGCCATAGCGTGATTATACAGTCCAGTGAATCGATGTTTTAATATTCAAATCGATTGGACCGATTCAGCATGTAATGTTATCCAGCTAATGACACCGGTTGTGGTTTAATGAATGTGATAAACTGATAACAGAACGATAATGTATGGAAATGTATGCTTATGTTTGTTGTTGTTTTTATCGGAAGTATTTATGTGATAGTGTGATTTTGGTTACATGTTATTCTAGTTGGACGAGTAGTTGCAAGCGCGACTGCTGGACATGAAGTCCTGGGTTCGAGTCCTGGATCTGGCAAAGTGTTATTGGGTTTTTCCATAAGGATATTTTCTATAACAGCCACGGAGTTTGGTTTTATGACTATTTGCTGGTAATAGGCGCACCCCTATAACATGGGACTTAAACATGACTGGTTAGCTCTACCTACCTGTTTGCAGATTACAGGCGTGAAGTTATATTGTTTAGTCTAGTTTGAGAAAGCAATAGGATCATTTTTCGGAGTAGGTTCGTTTTATTTTGCACGCATGACCAGAAACGTAAGCTTACCACAGTCACCATTGATGAAATATCACTGGTTATTCGGATTTATTGTATAATTTGTATACTAAGTTAGCTGTTCTGCGCGGTTTCATTTTTCTTTAGTTACTGCCCCGCTGCCGAGGATAGTAGCGTGATGTTGTAAAGCCTATGTAACTTCCTGATAAAGTAGCAACCTATTAGTGAAAAAATGTTTGAAATCGGCCCAGTAGTTTTGGAGCCTATTCGATGCAAACAAACAAACAAATCTTGTCTCCTTATAATATTGGTATAACTAAGCCAGTGTTTAGTAAATCACCAGTTTAACCTCCTCCCGTTTAATTCCTACCGAATAAAAAGTAAACACCTAACATTCGAATAAGCAGAACTGTAATGCTTATGCAAAGATTTAAATAAATATAAAATGAAGCACATACAGATAAAGTATAAATAATTAGATGAAACAAAAATTATAGTATCAAAAATTCAAAAAAATACTCAAAGCATTTTTATTTTAATTAGACCATCACAGGCACTTTTGAATGTAAAGAAACAAAATAATAAATCTACAGTCCCAATCACAAGGCATAATAACTTGTGAAAGTACTGTAGTTGCCCATTCCAAACCTTTGATCAAACATCTATGGAGAAGAATGGGCAGGATCGTGTTTAGACCATATCATTTCAATTTCATTTTGAAAAAAAGACGTTGCCCCACATTATAAAATTCTCCTATATCGTGGGTGCGTTTACAAATATACAAACTCGCATACACAAACAGCCAGACCCGGAGCAACCACTGTAAGTCATACAAATTTTTGTTCCGTGCGGGAATCGAACCCATGTCACGCAACGCAGCAGTAGAACTCTCAGCCGCTGCACAAACCGTGCCGTAGAGCATAAATGCCACAAGGCTGTTTTTAATCTTTGTAGAAAAACTCACACTTATTGCTATTGTAAGAAGACTAATTTTCGTCTGTCAATTGTCACGGAAAGACCCTGTTCACAACACAACCCCGTCACCTACATCTTACCCATACTATTACTGGACACTCTTAAAAACCACCAAGGTGGTCCACTAAGACATCCGTGTAGTACAACCGCACTTTACCACCGAAACAGTAACGTTTCTGAATAACGAGCATTTTCGCTAATAACCGGCACACATGCACTTAAACTTTCAAAAGCTCTTCCTGTGCAAACACGGCCGTAGTAATTTTAACCGACAGAATAACTGTGTCAGTCATAACTGACGTTTTGCACGGTCGATGCGTAGTTTAACCATAGTAAAACTAACGGCCGAATTTCACACCGAATGTGGCTAGGAAACGGATGTCGATGCGGAACTCATAGACAGCAGAAGTGCAGATAAACAGACAATCACTATAAAAACTGGTAGAAATGGTTGTAATCGTTATCCTTTAACACTTCTACTATTTTTTTCAAATGTTTTCAATGTACAGTAACCTTTTTTGGGGATGGGAAATCATCAAATAACTTCCTCCGCTCTGGGCGGAGCGGGAGGGAGTGTCAGACCTGTACTGACTAAAACCCAGCCCATGTTCCTTCTATTGCCCTTTAAGTTCCGGGGCCGCGGTATCTCTTTCGAATAACACGCAACCCCGGCAGATTCAATAACGCCTCGTCTACACATACATAGAAGGCATAGAAAGAATATATAGATAGAAGAAATAGATACTTAGTAGATATAGATAGAATATACAGACACGTAGAAGATATTGATAGAAGACATGAATAAGAAAGTAACTCTGAACGCTGTCATATAAAGATGGTTATAGTTTTGTGCTACGGATTTTACAAGTGTAACGCAAAATTGCAATCTACTGCAACTCCGTTGGACTCTACTTAGAGTGCCTATATGGTATATACTCGATGGAATGCGCATCTATCGCAGGTCTCAGTAAACACAACTTTGCCAAATGTTTTAAAGAACCTTCCGACTTCTTGCCAACAAAATGTTCTGCAGCTTGATAGAAATTTTGTTTTTTAACCATTGTGAAATATCTATGAATAAACGTATTGAAAGAACAAAAACTTAGTGTGTCTGCGGTGCTTCCGACCAAACAATGGTGTACTTGCAGGAGTATTCAAAGTGTTCAAACGACGAGTATCCAAACGCAACAGATGCAAAGATTAACGTGCCCTATTAGGCTCTAGTATAAGAAGTAGGACTATCGCTTCAAAAGAAGAAGAAGACTGTAGCTCAGTATCAGATGTTTCTATCACCTTTTAGATCTAGTACAGCCATCATCTTCGGCTTAGAAGGTATTATAATATATATATATATATATTTAATTGTCTTAATTGCTTTTACTCTGGATGCTTTTAATGTGTCATCGTTCTCATATTTTTTGTATTATTTCAACTTGAATGATGTAACCATGATCTTCTAAAAATATTATGATTTAAAAGAGTGGCCATGGAGTTTCTTGCCCATTCTTCTCCGTAAAGATAAACGCTTTGGAATGGGCACCTACAGTTTTTATTCAGCAATAGCACCGGTTTAAGATAAAAGTTTTTCTAGCATCTTAAGCTTGAAATTGTAAATATAAATATATATTTATATGGCCTTTATTGTTGACAACGTAGAAATTCGAACTACTTAGAATATAAACCACTGGGAACTTACCACCTTATCACCTGTAAGCTCGACTACGCTAACTTCCCTGACGATTGTATGTACGGTTTAATTAATAATCATAATCTTAAATCATAATTTATCTCGACCTCTATAATGACAGGTGCTGATTCACTTCACAATCTTATACAGAGAAAGGTGTCTGATGTCGTGAAATGCACACTATCCCTGTGCAATTGTGATTAATTTGTAAATCTCTTATTATACTTGAGCATATTTTCCCCATGATTAGACTCGAAACGAGTTAGATTTAAAAGAAGCAATAGGTTTTAGGCATGCTTTTAAGGAGATTTTCTATTTCTTTATAAGTCGGGCGGTCGTTATTCGTACTTCGTTTTCATCTACTTCGACACACTACACTTCAGTAGCTCATGCCCGCAGCGTTAATTTCAATTAAAAGTATCCTATATTTCAATCTTGGGTAATAAACTATCTGTGTTCCAAATTTCATCCAAATCCGTTTGGATTTGGATGAAATTTGGAACACAGATAGTTTTTGTGGGGGTTTTTGTGTGAATTACAAACATCTGCACGTCCTCACAAGCTTTTGCATTTATAATATTAGTAGGATTCTAAACCCGCAATCAAACATTTTTTTAGAGCTGAATACTCTATCCATACATAAAATTTAGTGGCTTTTTTATTCAGTCTTCTGAATCAAACCATCGACTAAACAGAAAAAAGAACCCTAGGAAATGTTTACTAAGATTCTTTTTCTTTGTCCAGCAGGTGCCCCTAGCGGTCCTCCCGTGGTACGCTGCCAGCTTCGCAAGCACAAACCGAACCGCAAGCCTCGGACGCCCTTCACCACGCAGCAACTCCTGGCTTTGGAGAAGAAGTTCAGAGACAAACAGTATCTGAGCATTGCGGAGAGAGCAGAGTTCTCTTCATCACTTAGACTTACTGAGACACAGGTGAGAGTCGAATTTACGGATGACTGCCATCCCTTGGTATTTATACCGTCTTTATGTCCCATAACGGAGAAAGGAACCGTAGATTCTTCGCGTTCCATTTCATAGGAAACGATTAAATCGATCTGTGTACGTAGCCTCCGAGGTTATTTGAAAAACCATGTAAAAATCGATTTAAAATTTGAATGAAAATTATCTTAATGGTTTTTGACGATTGATGATTGTACAAGTTTCCAGAAGAACACGCCACCCGCAAAAATCGAGTTGTAAATTACCATCCATTTAACCATAACACTTTATGTCGCAACTAAAAAAATACATAAGCCAACTGTTGAAGTAGAAAACCCTTTATTAAATACAAAACAAACCAGCTCCTAACATAACTATTTTATTCCAGGTAAAAATATGGTTCCAAAATCGCCGCGCGAAAGCGAAACGATTGCAAGAAGCTGAGATAGAAAAACTAAGGCTATCCGCCCGGCCCCTCCTGCCGCCTTCCTTCGCGTTATTCGGTGGAGGGGGGGCGCCTCCGCTCTTCGCAGCCATGGCAGCTGCCTCCAGGCCCCAGCTCAGCTTCCTTGGAGGTCCACCAAGCCACCAACACGCAATAAACATGAATATACTAAATTCTCTTCAGCCACATTGACGAATGGATCACGCGGCAACGCGTGAAGCAAACGATCAGCCGCCATCTTGAAACGGTGTGTTCGAAATTTAAATTGAAAGGGTCCCTATTCTGGTATAAGTGCAGTGTTTTGTTTATTGCTGTGAGTTTTGTATCACGCATTGTAATGGAAATGCTTTCTCCGCGCTCTTGCTCGATGTCTACAAATTGTATCGGTACTTTAATTCAAAGTTATCATTTGCATCTCTAGAATTATCTAATCGATAAGTCAACGTGAATGTTAATATAGTGAAAATATTTATGCTTTTTCTACAAGATGCTCTGGTTATAATTTCGCGTTAATGCACGACGTTTCTGAAAAAACAGCACGCCTAGACATTTCTAGATTTCTTAATCGTCGCGACGTTAGATTTAGTAGTGTTGAGAATAGGGACCAAAAACACTGGTGTTCGAGAATCCAAAGTTGGAAAAGTGAAGGACAATGTATAAAAAGAAATGTGTTCCAATTTCAAAATAAACTCTGTTCGTTTAGTGAGTTCCCAGAACTAAGGGTGTGGACACATTTATGAGAATAGTTTCTGAAGTTTTTAGATATAAAATGATAATTATTATTGTAACTGTATTAAAACTGTTAAAATAATATTAACTTTGTGTGTATAAACTCCTTGTAGCAAACATTTTGGTTACTCATATATGTACACGAAATGAAAAACTCTCTATAAGTGCAATTTCTCAAAATAATGGTTATTTATAGTACTGGATAGAAAATTGTAAATAAGTTTACGTTTATACCTACTTAAAAAATAAATAATGTTTACTAAGTAATTTACGAAAAGTTTCAGTTCAGTTTAGGTCGTAAAATGGATCGCGATAAGAGCTCGTGGTAGCACTCCCTATTATTTGTAATAAAATATAAATGTTCTTACCTAGTTTATATACTTCTTCAAATCAGCTTTAAACCACCATCTGAAATAGTTATAATTATTTGCCACTCTCGCCAAATTCTGATATCTATGTTAAGGAAAAAATCTGTATTAACCATTTTTTTTAAATTAATAAACCTAAACCAACTGAAAAAACACGTCACTCAATTTAAGGCAAATAGTAATGTCCTCCTTTCTTTGCTATCAAAATGCGTTAATTACAATTAATCTTTCATGGCCATGTATTTTTATAAAATATTAAAATAAATTCCTTATCAGACTCTCCATTTAGTTTCCCACTTACCCTCCATTCGGACTACATGTTCCTTATAATTCTACCTCTTGGCATTTTTTTATTTTTTCCGCATATCATTTAAAAAAGTATTTGAGCTGTCATTTTCCAATTACTAAACGGATGTAAGCTATAAGGTTTCTGTACTTAAATATTTTTAAGTAAACTTACTGATGTGCAAATAGTAATGTAAATAATATTTAAATAAATTATTGTATACGTAAGATCGAGTATATATTATTATGTACTACTTAAGTGTATTTCTAAAGCATTAGATTTTTTAAAACGAATCACTGATCATAGATTTTGTGAAAATGACTTTTTAGAGCATTTTATTGGAAACAACATACACTTAAAAAAGCATATTGTATTATAAACGTACCTACCTATTCACATTCATCTTAGCTACCTAATACAAAAATTTCCAATTCCTTACCAAACTGAGTAAAATTATTCCAACTGGCAACATTGTGCCAATTATGGCGCGAAAACTTGCACATGTCGTTTCCAACATAATAACTCTATATAACTACTAGTTTAAGCCATAGTTTTATCACAATAAGTACTTGAAAAAGTTAAGTTTAATCGCTTTTGTGTCATATTAATTAAAAATTATTCATATTTATTACCTTTTTTTTATTTGACAGCTGATTTTGTTAGGAGCAGCGATGCAGTGATCTTTGACAGAACAAGCTTTTACAAATAAAACTTTACCAAAGTCTTTTGGTGTTAGTTTCCATGGAGGAAACTAACGCAATCGACTTATTTAATGTATTTTACGAAAATGTTTTCTATCAGAGAGATGTTTTCTGTCAACGTCATACGACGGCCAAAGGATTCTTGTAGCTTTAGTCCAATAAAGAGTCAAAAACAAGTTTTTTTTTTGCTGTGAAAATCGTTGCTCGTAACAATAAAATGCCACTTAAATTCTGTACAAAAAAGTAAAAGTAATAGTTTATCTGGTTTGATTTAAATCTATGTTAATAATCGCCTTTAAATAGAAACCTAAACATAGAAGTGGACTACGGACTATTTGTAAATTATTGATTAAATTATAAATTCGTTATTAGTACAATAATGCGGTTTTATTCAAACGTAACTCCTGCCATAACTATTATTAACTAATAATTACTGTTTCTTTAATAAAAAGAAATTGTAGCGTAATTATTTATTGATATAGTGTTCTTGAGGCCCCACATTTGCAGATACATATCGATCTTATCATTTATATTTATAAATGCTTAAATAATATGAAAGTCCATTGTAGTAAATAAAAGTTATGCCTATGGTCTATAATAAATATTGTTAAAATAAAAAGCTAGCGACCGCTAATATTCTAAAAAGCCATTAAAACGAAATAATGTGGCCCTACCTCTATCAGCGACTATAAACAAAAACATTTTTTCAACCATAAACAACACAGATAAAATACTCGTCAAATCTATCACAATTTACCATAAACTACTCGCGTTTCTACTCGATTGAAAGTCTATGAAGACATCGGCCATACAGTTTATCAAGGAGTCCTTATATGTCTTGTTATGGGGTAGGGACGCCATAACTTCCTGTTCCACTCACTAATTGGTGTCTTTGGCTAAAAACTTGCTGCGCCATAATGAATGATAATACTTTTAAATGCAGAGATTCGTATGCCGCGTCGGTTAGTGAACGCGCTTGGAGACATTAATTACTCATTTGTGAACTAGTTGATACCACGGGTTTGAGTGTGGTTCTAAGAAACACATAATTAAAAATACGAAATCCACAAAAAAAAATTGTTTGAATTTTGGTTACTACGAACAGTTCAATGTTTTATGTGCGTCATAATCATAACACAGTAATGGGTATATTAAATAATAAAATTAAAAGCTTTGTCCGATTTTGGCTGGTAGAAATGAAATCCAATCGAGTATAATTATGGTTAAACTAATAATTATAAAATAAATAAATTAATCAAATTTAAATAAAAATAAATTACCCGTCTTAATTGGATTTTTTATTTTTTTCTCTGAACCATTGATCCTTTCTAATTTCCAGTACCTACAATCTTAAAAATATTGATCTTAAAATACAATCAATTTCGTCATAGAAAGCCCTTTCTATGAACGATTTCAATGACGTGAATAAAACACAAGGAGTATTTAGGTACTTAGCGTAGCAGGTGATAAACCTAACCCAGTGGGAAAATCTAAACACGTACAGACAACCTAACCAACTCTAACTGTCGTACATTTATGTAAGTACGTAAGCTTGTACTTAGACCCCTACAAGCGAACACCAACAAAAACTTTACCTCACATAACATACAACAGTTTTATTACAGTATATAAATATATTTACAAAAATGGCCGTTACTGCAGCCTGGTAATTTATTGTAATTGGCCAGTTTATTCGTAATGACGCCGTCCTGCTAACTTATGGGAAACATGGACATAGTAAGTTGAGTTGTGGTACAACCCTTTTTTAGGATGAGAAATCTTCAAATTACTTCCCTCGCTCCGGGCGGAGCGGGGGGCAGTGTCGGACTTTTACTGACTAAAACGCATCTATGTTTGTTTTTTGCCCTTTGTGTGCACGGGGCTGCGGTATCTCTTTTAGGCAGTGGCCCTGGCAAGCCCCTTCACTTTGCTGACATCTCTTTGAGGCGCGCGTGGAACACGAACACGACGTGGACACGGCCTGTCTTCAGTACACGGACGGAGACGGTGAGCTACCCTTTGCTCACCGTCCACAGACCCGCATCTACGGTGGCCGGGAGTCGACTCGCCATTCTCACCATGTTTCATGTCAAATCTTTTGGCTGCTTACTTTTACAGCGTGTACAGAAAAGGTGTTGTCATACTTCAGCGTCTGATTCAGACTATCAAACTAAATAATAATCTATGGGACCATCGCCGAAATGTTGAACAAATATCAGCTGTGCAGTACAAAATTTCAATACATTACATACTAGACCCAAATGTATGAGACAACCAGTCTTACCAAGGGTATCGTGCTCCCGAGTACTGGCTGGGTTGTGGAGCTCGGAAGGGCAGTCGCTCTATGTAAAATAGTATTCATCTGCATCCGATTGGAAAAAGGCTAGGCAGATGATATCACTATTATATAGATAAATTAGATAAGTCCCCATTCAGATCAGACAGTGATGTTAAAGATCATTTGGAAAACATCTTTTTTTCATGGTTTCAGGTGTTCGGTTGACAAATTAAACAAAGGAAATCCTACTATATTATTAAATAATATAAACGCGGAAGTTTATATGGATGGATGGATGTTACTCTTTCACGCAAAACTACTGAATGGACTTTACAATAATATAGCTTATTTATCGGAATAAGACAGGCACAACACAGGAAAGATATGTATATTCTATCACCTATCAAGAAACCGCGGGGCGCAGCTAGTATGGTATATTACTAACTTTATTAAGATTTTATTTAATTAAATCGTCATTCTCCTGCCCTTGTCCACAAGGGTCGACAAAGCATACCTTTTTCCATACTTCTCTATCACTCGTCATCGCATCATATGTTTTATTTAACTGTGCAATAGTTTAGATTTTACTGTTATATTTTACATGTTCTTCTCAAATAAAAAAAAAACCGTAATAGTAGTGTGGGGCAACGGTTTTTGCCCCACACTAGGAATTCTTGAAGTCCTTCACACGGTCCATCCACCTTACCTAATCTATCATTTTCAAGGACTGATTTTATTCACAACTTTAGGGGACCACAGACTTGAGTATATGGTTTTAATTTCAAGTCGATACGTCAAAGTACTCCCGAGATAAAGGCTCTTGACAGACAGACAGACGGACAACAAAGTAATCCCATAATAGTTCCGTTTTTCCTTTTGAAGTGCGGAACTCTAATAAACTAACACTAAATTATAACGATCTAAGTAAACAATAGGCTCAGGCGTCGAAGTTTCCTTCCACATCGCGAAAATGTACCCAGAAGACTGGCAGCATTACCACGTTGAATGGCAATGCTTTTTTTCCTAACTACATAATTTCTCATGAAAATAAACGACCTAAGTCAACAAACTCCAATCTAACATTTATCAAACTTATCTCATTGAAACTACCACGGAACCCTGATCCTAATTACATTTCGTAAGCCTAATCACTGCTCAAAAGCAAAGCCAATTTGTCATAATTAATAGGCAACGGAAACTCCGCATACAGCCAATGAGTAACCTACAAACACGAGTAATTGGCCCAAAACATGAATTAAACATAATTTACTTTTAATTATCTGATTGATGGCATTCCAGGGTAGCCCTTTTGGTCCAATTTAGATTCTTTGCATATTTCCGCGCTTTGTCTTAGTGGCCAGTTGTTTGTTTGGCCACCAAAGCTGTTGATTTTTATCTAGGCGGCACGGAAGGGTTAAAAAATATTGTTAACTGTGTGTTTTGTTGGTGGTTGGGGCCATGAATCGTTGTCCAATTTTTACCTTTATCTATCTTTTTCATCTTTTAAATATGGTTTCTCTTTTGATTATGGTTAGATAGCGTTTAGTATTTCTAGGTTCTCGTTGGACTAACGGTCGCAAGCGTGACTTTGAGAATGTCCTGGAACTAATTTCCGCGTCGGGCAAAGTTTTATTGGGTTTTGCATAAAAAAAAAATTGGAGTCTGTTTTTTTTTTAAACGTTGCCCTACACTAGCAATTTCTCCTGTATCGTGGGTGCGGTTATAAACATTTAAACTCACATACACAAACAGCCAGTCCTAAAACAACTACCTGTAGGTCATACAAATATTTGTTTCGTGCGGGAATCGAACCCGCGACACGCAGCGCAGCAAGTCAATCGCTCAGCCACTGCGCCAACCTTGTCGTGTCGTGCCTGGTTGATGACAATGGGCTCACCTCCTATAACATCTGCCGAAATATGAGTACACTATAAGGTACACCTCTACCTACCGCCCCCCCCCCCCCCCCTTAGGGATTAAAGGCGCAATTTAATGTTCTACGGTTTATCAACATTTTGTATGGCCTACAAATAGTTGTTTCGGGTCTGACTATTTAGTATGTGAGTTTAATTGTTTGCAAACAATTAAATCTCATTGATGGACCGCAAAACAAATTAATGGCTTCCAAAGCAAAGCAAAGTCACATACGTAACGAAACGGGTAGCGTACCTCGAGATGGAAATGGGCTGAAGACGTAGTTCGAAATGTGATGTCCTGGTGCAAACGTATCCTGGAATGGAAGCCGTGGGGTGAAAAACGCCCTCAAGGACGACCACAAATGCGCTGGAAAGATGACGTGTGACGCTGGTTTGGACTGGATACAAAGAGCGCAACAAAGAGAGGAATGAAGAAAGTTGAAGGAGGCCTACTCCATAATGGTCGAAAAAGGCTGAAAAGGAAAGAAGAAAAGAAAACGCACCCACGATACAAGAGAAATTCCTATGAGAGGGGCAAAGTTTTTTGGAACGAAGTTCCTTATCCCGCGTTGCGAAAGGGGGCTAGACTAAAATAATAAAACCAAAAGTTGTAACGACACTTTTTGGTTAAGACCAAAAGTTGTAACGACACTTTTGCTTAAGACCAAAAGTTGTAACGACACTTTTTACTATAGTTGTAAACCGCGCGGCGTGCGCGTGTTTCTCTGTCTTAATTTTTTTCTGGTGGTGGTGTCTGGTGTCAAGACGATTATTTTTGTTGTGTGTATACAGGTTTTTTGTACATAATAATTAATAACTTCGTTCCATCTGGGTGTCCCTTGACACCTCTCAAGTTTTATTTTAAACATTTTGATGGCCACAAGATTACACAGTACTTCATGTCTTAATTCTTATAAAACAAAAAGAAAATAATGTAAATAATCTCTTTTCTGAGGATACTACAAAATTATCTCAGTCAAGCAATTTCAATCCGATCCCATTTCAAAACCATCTCGTATGAATATTCGCACAGTTCAAAATATAATATTTCTCTCTCGGCAATAATAAACATGGACTACCAATTATTTATTTTTTATAAACCAATAACAAATCCGAGGCACAATCGTAAGATTAAAACCTAAATCATTTTTATTCTTCGCAATACTCGATTAATTTCATAAATTGTGACCCCTACCATGAAGTTTTGCAAATGAGATGTAGATGTTTGCCAACAATGGAGATACATTTACCCTGCAGCAGAAAAAAAAAAACAATCATCGCTTTTGAAGTGACTGCTTAATAGTTTTTACAATCATTTTTGAATTGTGAAAATATCATAAGCTCTAAAGGTTCAGACTAATGTCAACATAAAATTAAAAATTACTTTTGTAGAGCTCGAAAATATTAGTAGGCAGCACTTGACTACACATTGTGATATAAGTTATGAAAAATGTAACGCTATAGTTACTGAGATTGGTAGAAGAAACATTTTTAGGCCTACAAATAGGTAGATAACGATATCCAGAAGATGGCGAGAAAAACCTGAATGAGACAAGCAGACAAGCAGACTAGAGAAGGTATCACGCAAGGTAAGAGCCTATGACCCCTCAACAATAACAAGAGTGGAACAATTCTACTAAAGTAGATGTTATTTTTATGTGGTAATCGGTTGATATGTATGGGGATGTGATGCGGAGGAATGAGGAAAATATTGTCAGGAAAGTTTAGTGTATGAATGTGGATGAGTAAAATAGTAGAAGACCAACGGATCGAAGGTTGGCCTGTGTGAAGGATGATATGGCAAATAAGAAATGTAGAAGAAAAAGTCATGCTGCGCTGACCCCAAATAAATTGTGATTTAAAAGCAGGAGAATAAACTAAATTTGTTTTTGGAGACTTCAATGTTATTAAACCGATTCTCACAAATTCCCTACACCGAAAAACAATCTAGAACTTGCAGTAGGACCTGAAGTTAATTTAAATTCAGTTGTGAGTGGGCGCGGCAGCGTAATGACCAAGTGCCACCTATAACTAATCAGCGCACGCCTTCTCCGCGATATCGATTCATTTGTCATTCGGAAAGGTACAACACTATAACTAGTGCGGGAATCGAGATATCAAATAATCTAGCCTGCATGTGATGTTTCCTTTGCGAGAATAGTTGTCTTTCGAAAAAGGAATTTGTTGAGAATGAATGGGATTTTGTCTTTGTAAGGTGAAAATGATTCAATAAAGGAAATCATTCGAGATATAAAACATGAGTTGTTCTACTTTAAACCTAGATCAAAATAGGCCGCCCGTTTATTGATAAAAATCAAGTTAAATAGACTTTGACTAAACTAATTTCGATTTCTAGTGGATCATAGTTTTATGATGCAGAGAAAGAATAGATCAATTTTGAAAAAGAAACTGGCCAAGAGCGAGACAGACTTGGCAACAGCGTACCGAGGGTTCCGTACAAACTTGCGACATAAACGGCCATTTCTTTTGACTGCTTAGACTTAGAGGGTTAACTTTTCACAGCAGAAGGGACCACAGAGTTGAGTATATGGTTTCAATTTCAACTTCAACGATACCTTTACGCGTTCCCGAGATAAAGGGTCTTGACAGAGAGTCAGACAGACAGACAGACAACAAAGTGATCCTATAAGGGTTCCGTTTTTTCCTTCTGAGGAACCTTAACAAGTCCAAAAAAAAATTTTTCGTATTACTCCATTTACAAACATTATAAGGGATTGTTCCGTATAAGTTGGTGCTATAGGTACATTCATTAACCAGAATATGTCAAAACAAAAGATCATAAATATAAAACACTAGCTTTCGCCCGCGGCTTCGCTCGCGTTAAATTCGGTATAACACACCAAGCAGACCTGCAGTTTTTGCTCTTGCGCCTGATTGATTTGTAATAGCAACGCTAAGTTTTCCCTTTTCTTCCCTCGTTCTCCCTCATATCCCACTTTTTTAAAATAAAAATTAGCCTATGTCCGTCTCCTGGTTCCCAACTATCTCTGTACCAAAATTCATCAAAATCGGTTTAGCCATTAAAGCGTGAAGAGGTAACAAACAAACAAACAAACAAATAAACAAACAAACAAACTCACTTTCGCTTTTATAATATTAGTAAGGATATCTCAGAAACTCAAATTGTTTTTCCATTTCGTTTTTGCAATCACAGCCGTACAGAATAAAAATCAACCTTTTCCCGATCATTAGCTGATGGAGACTAATTCTTAAAAAGCTACTCATCCTCAGGCTAAAATTAAGGTGAAAAGGCAGGCCGAATGCCTGAAGCACCGTTTGACAGCTAAGACAAAATATGAAAGATTATCTGTCGAGAGCAACATGGCCGGAGCCTGGCTGATGTTTTAATTAGCCCACAGGCAACGGCACTTAGCCAGACAGCCAATTGGAACCTCTTGTAGGGCTGCCTCCGACTGGCACTTTTAGAATTTTGGTTTTGAAGTATTGAGATGGGGAAAAGTTAATGTGAAGTTTGTCTGGGAGATGTTGGTTTTAAAATGTCAAGATGTGAAAAAGTTCACCCACAGACTGTTGAGAAGAATGCTTGCTGTTATAAACCCGCTAATTATTACCTGGATCACACCGATTTATTCAAATAAGACACTGAATAAGATTAAAACATTCAAACATTAATTAACAGACGAGGACGGCCATTACAAAAAAAAATAAGCTACACTGATTGCTATAGTGTGTTAATAACTACACTACGTGTATTGGAATCTATATTTTGGTTTTCGAAGTTTTGGTATAAATGAATTTTAAGTCTGCGAAGTTAAAATAGGACTGGGCGCGTTACATTTCTAGGATGGGTCAAGACAGATGGGCCAGGTTTGTCACACAGTGGGTGCCTGATAATGGTCGTCATCACCGACGAAGACCCACGCCTACGATGTTTGGGACGATTTGACGATTTGGACTCGTTCCTGCCCGATCTGCCAGGAGAGGATAAACACCGAGAGAGTTGGAAAGGCCTCATTCCTGTCCAACTCTGAACAGCTGTGGGACAAAATAAGCTAGTAGAAAAGTGTACTACTAGCTATATTCAATACCAGCTTTTGCTCGCGGCTTCGCTCGCGTCCACCCCCATTTTAGGGAATTGGGGGGTTAGAAAGAGACAAAAAGTAGCCAATGTTACTCTCCATTCCTTCAACTATCTCCACTTAAAAAATCAAGTCAATTCGTCGCTCCGTTTTGCCGTGAAAGACGGACAAACACACAAATACACTTTTCCATTTTATAATATTATTATGGATATTTAAATCGATAGAACTACAATCCCTGAAAGGATAGACACCCCCATTTCGTCAGTCATACATTAAACTATCCTTACTAAAATTATAAAAGCAAAAGTGAGTTTGTTTGTTTGTTTGTAGGTGACACGTTTCACGCCTTAATGGCTACACCGATTTTGATGAATTTTGAGACAGAAATAGTTGGGACCCAGGAGACAGACATAGCCTATTTTTTTAAAAGTGGGATATGAGGGAGAAAGAGGGAAGAAAACTTAGCTTTGCTATTAGAAATCAATAAGGCGCAAGGGCAAAAACTGCAGGTAGCAGGTACCTGCAAATCAATAAAGGGGAACTGTGTTACCCCGAATTTAACGCGAACAAAGCCGCGGGCAAAAGCTAGTCCACCAAACCTTTTTCTTCAGTACCTACTAACATTAGTCACTAAGTAAATTGTTAATACTAACACTATTGACTTAATAACAATTATTTTCTTCAGAACTCTTAGATGTATCACAAAACAAGATACCAGTGGCAGCCCTACCCGCTCGGTTAGTTACTGCTAAGGGCCCATGAAAATTGTTTTACGCCTTTCCAGTGTCGGTGGATCTCTTCATTTTGCTCGCTAAATTGAAAGCTAAGTGCGCAGCCTCGCATGCAAACATCTCCCATTTTATTCTTCCAACTATTATGCTTTTGTTTAGATCTTTTATTAAGGTTCTGAGTTTCGAGATATTGGTGGTTGATATTGGCTTTTATTACGGTAAGAAGTATCTTTTTGTAAATTTGGTTTTTGTCCAAAGTAAATCTCAATGTGACACACATGAGCAGGAAAACGATGAGATTGTTTCCCAATGGTTATTTCGAGGCGAAGGTGGAAGTTAGGAGCGTAAAGATGACCATGAAATAGTCATGCGTGCAGTCAACCACTTACGGGTTTGGGTGCCGACAGGACGTTTCGACGGCGCCTTCGTGTTCCACGCACGCCTCAAAGAGATGTAGCAGAGAGACCGGTCAGGGACAGCGCCTGCCGGTGTTGCTCGAAAGAGATACCGCGGCCCCAGAACATAAAGGGCAATCGAAGGCACATAGGTGGGTTTTAGTCAGTAAAAGGGTTTTGTAGTACACGTTTTATTACCGGTATAGGTACCATACATTCGCTACACAGTATCTGGTTTGGTGAACTTATGAAAAGAGCATATCTGTCATTAACACGGCATTACTTTCAAGGAAAATTGAATTGCCTTACAAAATACATAAAGCAATGTATTTATTTCTGCCGTTTTACCATAAAACTATGTTGATATTTGAGCATTACGATATAGTTTCAACTTCTCATCTAAGTAGGTACCCATCTTTATTTTTCGCTTACATTTCGCCTATTTTATGGTATCCTCATTTTCTTTCTGGTCATTGACTTCTAAAAGGAAATGTGTTCATTATTTTGACTCAGTAGTTAACTGTTTCAAATCTAATTCAACCGAACAGTCTACAATCAAGAAACTAAACTCACCACATACAATCACGGAACGGACACCAATTTACAGAACTCTGATTACGACATCCGAGTAATCGAGTAATCGTTCTAAATCGATTCAAACATTCTCAGTACCGAGTAAGTTATCAGGCCCAATGCTTTACGTCCGCGCAAAGCAATTAACCGTCGGCCGCTCACTTTATTATTTCTCTCCGATTAATCGATTCCACTCGCCATTTTAATAATCGATACTGATCACTGTCCGATGAGTTATGCTTATTTGTTTTTCGTATTCGCGCTTCGTAATCGTTTTTTTCGATGATCGATATGTTTCCTTATGCGTTGCGATTTTAGTACACGATTCGATTTATTGTGAGGCGTGGATTATTTTTCTTGTAAATTGAAGTTATTAATAATCGTGTATTGGCAATGTGTACATGAGAATTTAATTCGTATAGTTAAGAATTCATTTAGAAAACATGTTAACTGTATTTTCGTAGCATAACATGACACCTGTGTTTCACCGAAAGTTTTAGGAGTTGAGTACAAATATTAAACCCACATTCAGTTATGTTTAAACTAGCTTCCGCCCGCGACTTTGTCCGCGTGGCATAGTTACTTTAGGCTAACGCTAACTTTAAACAGCGTGATGATCGAAAAAAAAGTCTTTCTCTCCCCTTTTCTTCCCTCTTCTCCCCCTTATCTCACTTTTTTTTAATTAACCTATGTCCGTCTCCAGGGTCCCACCTATCTCTGTACCAAATTCATCAAAATCGGTTTGGTCATTTAGGCGTGAAGACGTAACAAACAAACTCACTTTCGCTTTCATAATATTAGTAAGGATAAGGATTACCCAGTACTAACTGGATTGTGGATGTCAGATAGGCAGTCGCTCCATGTAAAATACTGGTATTGAGAAAAGGCTAGGCAGATGATGATGAAAATTTATACACACGTGCACAAAATCCAGACTCCGATTGCTACTGAGAAATTATTGACAGTAAAACCTGTTTAAATTTTTTCTACGACCGAATCGAACCAAAAACCTTATGCACAGCAGTATCTCTTGCAACTACCACACCAATGAAGCAATATGAATTACCAACTAGTAACGCAACGCAACGTGTATTTTCGTAAGACATTGTGCACACTGCGAAACATTTCCAGACAAAGCGACTACATGTTAAGCTTTGTATCGATTTTCCGTGCAATGAGAGATCTACATAAACTGGTTATGTATAACTTGATTGGTCACCGTGTATACCTAAGCATCAAATAAGCATTAAATCTTGTAAGTTGGAACATCAATCGGCTGAAGAAAACGACTGCTAACTGCAACGGTACATGTATTTATGTAAACAGTATTCTGAACTTAGACCTAGAAGATGGTAAACTGCATTCAATTTCGTATAATATTAAATCATGTAGAAATACGGTTCAAGATTCTATTTGAAATACAAAACCCAAAACGTATTGTAATGTACTATGTTTTAATAGAGAGATATCTATTCTCAAAGAGTTCTTATTTTAAAATCAAAAACTTTTTTATTTAATTTAGTTTTATCTCAACGTAAAAAGCCTCCTTACAATTTTTTTTTCGGATAGGAAATCACCAAATAACTTCTAATAAAGAGCGGGTGGGTGTGTCAAACTTTTACTGACCAACAAAACCGGGCGTAAAACCCATCCATATTCCTTCTTTTGCTATTTGTGTTCCAGGGCCCCGGTATCTCTTTCGAACAACCCGCAACCCCGGTTCCTAACGCCAATACATGTAATTATTGGTGTCGAGATAAATAAAGATTTATTTATTTATTATGGTAATGTCTACAACAACCATGCTTGCCTGGCAGGCTAGCTGATAATCTTAAACTGTAAAAACTGTACCAACTGCTGAAATACCAACTTAGGCTATTGTTTTTTATCATTCTACACGCCTGGTCTTGATCACAGATAATATCAATTCCAAATTCAAATTTAAATCGACCACTTACAAGCAATTAAACAAATTAAAAATAAAACGTTGGTAACCCGTCTCACGCTTGTCCGATAGCCATTTACAGCTTAAAAGCCATATTAAACTTTCGAAATGAGTAATGCCGCCAATATGGCGAGGTGATGACAAAAAGACAGATCTTGTGCCGACTTTTACTATGGTTATAGTTGTTTAATGGACGCACGGCAGCTTTCCACGTAACATCCCGCTGGGCGAATGTCGAACACCTATTACGAGTGGGAACTGTACTGGCTGCAAATAAATTGTAAAAAATTGAATTAATTTTATTGATACTACTGTTTATTTAAAAGTTACAAATGGTGAATGCTACCAATATTGTGTTTCAGCAATGTTTTCTTGATCGTGTTCGACTTTATGTGCAAGTCCCTGTTATTTGTCCATATATTATTTTACCCAAAGGATAGCGGACTAAAAAAAACAGTGACTGACTTTTACTGACTCAAAACCTATCCATGTTCCTTCTTTTGCCCTTTCTGATCCGGGCCGCAGAATCTCTTTAGATCAGCCCGCAACTCTAGATCATCACCTTGTATTAAACTTATTAATTGCCAGTTCTAAATAAACAACAAAACTGTGAAAATACAAAATGTTTTCTGCCTCCGAATTTCCACAAAAAATTTTTATTAAAACTGACCCGCCATTTCTGCCGACCCTCTCATTACACATACAAGTGTCGCGAAGTAACTGTGCACCCGTCCTCTCGCTAATTAGTCGGGTTCGATTCCCAGTAGTGACACACCGGCCACTTTTTACTCTACATCATTTTTAACCAATAGAGATCATTATCATGCTACAATTAAACTTAAGCTTCACAATTACGCATACCTTTTGTGCATGCTGTCCCTTTCTAACTTTATGTGAGAGAGCAGGATGGATATAGTTCTTGGTAGACAATACATGCTTAAGATAGTGATGAATTGATAAAGATTATAAAGTTTTAATAACAAATATGACACATTATGATGTCATTATTATTGAAGTAGTTTTAATTTAATCGTTTTAATGAAGTTAAGGGTTTATAAAAACTAATAATATTATGAATGCCTTTCAATTAAAACTTGTCATGTCGTGTAAAAATAAATTTATTGTGAATCTCTTCCTTTGTTGTTATTTGTAGGGTTCTTAAAAACTAGTTTTGGAATAGGTAATTAAAAACTATAAAGTGTGACAATGCATCATCAGACATCAGTTGCGTATGAAAAATTATGATTCACGATACCACAGACATACTACATCATCATCATTATCCTGCCCCTAACCCTTTCTATTTCGAGTCGTCGCAAAACCTTTCCTTCTTCCATTCTCCCCTGTCAGACGTCACGGCATCATTTACTCCTTTCTCCTTCATATCATTCCTTACACAATCCATCCATTTTTTCTTTGGCCGTCCTCTCGCTCTCCGACCTTCAACATTCAGATCCATCACTCTTTTAGTGGCATGTGCTTCGTCCGTCCTTATTATATCAACATTTTCAAGAGTCCACGGACATACTACATATTAGCGTTAATAATACCAGCCTATAACTGACACACTGCTGGGCAAAACGTGGTGATCACCACGCTTTCGAAGTCCAGGTTTCCTCACGATGTTTTCCTTCACCAGTGTCTTTGATGTCTTATTTATATACTAGCTTTTGCCCGCGGCTTCGCTCCCGTTGAATTCGAGGTAACACAGTTCCCCTTTCCTGATTTGCAGGTACCTGCTACTTGTAGTTTTTGCGCTTGCGCCTTATTTATTGTAATAGCAAAGCTAAGTTTTCTCTTTTCTTCCCTTTTTCTCCCTCATTTATCACTTTAAAAGAAAATAGCCTACGTCCGTCTCCAGGGTCTCAACTATCTCTGTACCCAAATTCATCAAAATCGGTTTAGACATTTAGGCGTTTGTGTGTAAAGTGTTTCACTTTCACTTTTATAATATTAGTAAGGATAGTAAGGATTTGCGTTAGCGATGATAAAAAATGTATTGGAGTGACATAGGCTATCGACCTACTAGACATCATATTGAATAATCCTTGATATTGTATTTGACACTAGTTAACGTTTTCCTTGTTATTTTTATTTGTTGGGGTCGGCGCAACACGTTTTTTTTCATCCATTCTCCCCTGTCAATTGTCATGCTTTCATTTAATCGGTTTTCCTTCATATAATTTCTTACACAATTCATCCATTCTTTCGTACCCCCTCCTTTTATCAACATTTTTGAATTGTCACTCTCTTCTTTTGGTCACATAATCCAACCCTTGTTTCTCAGGTACTCTCTGGCAAAGTCTAACGGACCATTATAAACTTCAAAACTCTGCTAATAGGCTAAGCTTAACTTAAACCCTGTCTCTTTCTCCTTAATCAACAACAGGTTCTTTATTCAAACTACTGATTCTTATTATACCCTTTCTACCTTCATACCATTCTTATCTCCGAACCCTGGCCCATACGTACACCTTTAAAACAAACATTCTTAAAAAAAAACAAATCGCCGATCCAGTTTGTCTGAAATCGCCAAGTCGGGCGACATACACTCTTTAATTGACTCCAATTCTAAGAAAGTAATTTCACAAATTACTTTTAGCTACCGGATTTTGAGATCGACACTCGACAACAGTTGGAACCATGTCGAATTAAACAAGAAGAAGCCTCCACCTTCATTTGTCTCAGACATAGGAGTTTTCTTTGGGCGAAGCCGACTGTGACAAAGTTCTTGGTGGACCGGTCGGGACGAAAAAAAACGATATAGGTAGCTGAGTTCTCATGTTGTGGGCGGGTGAAATTTTATACTATTCAAAACATGTTTAGTTTATTAAAGTTGTCGTTAGTTTGTTAAGTACTCTATAAATTATAATGAGTACGTTTAATGAATTTTGATACGAATAGCTTAGAGACTATTAAAACATTTCTTGTTAAGATTTTTGACGCTCACGTTCAATCTTATCTGACAATGTTATTTTTAATGTAGAATGTATAGACATGTTTAATTTATTTGTATATATTTTTTAAAATTTTGAATAATGTTACGAATACAAATATTCTGATTACGACGGTTAATCAACATAATTAGGTTAAATATATAAATAATTTTCTCCGAAAGTAACATTACAAAACAAGCTAAATAAATATAAGTATGTTATCATTAAAATTATAAGAAAAATCTAAACAATTGAGGTTTTGATAAACCCTGTTTTTATAAATAATAATAAAAGGCACAAGCTATACTTGTCAAATTATTTACCGATTGAAAGATTGCCTCTCAAAAGATTAATTAACAATAGCAACAAATAAACACCTACATAGCTACATGGATATTTAATATTAATAAATTGCTAACAGCTTCCGCTATCAGATTTATATCGCAATTTAACTAATATAATTTGTTTAGATGTTTTAATAGATAAGAAGTCCATTAGTGACGTTATAAAGCCCACTTTAATATCTATTATAAGGCCCGTGATAATAAACCTATTAAAATAACTGTCGCTAATGATGTTCACAGGTTTAAAATAAGTGCAATATAAATAAATTCCACAGATTTTTAAGGATTAAAAAAAACTATACGTTTTGTTTTTGAAAATAAGTTTTTTTTTTAATAAGAAGAAAAATCTCTATTGATATGTTTTTGTTGATGGCAGTATAATATTATTTATTAGCTTAAATACTAAGTTGATAACAAAAATATCATCAAGTACTTTAATAAAAAGGATTATTCGAAAAATTATGAGCCATTATATCCCTTAAAAATCATGATTAGAATGTTTGCAAAATGTCTATAAAATTATTTGACCTGCAACTTCCCCGGTATCACCAAAAAGTATCGTATAAACACTGTGTGCCCAAATTAAAATTCGTGAATTCTGTCGTGTCGGCCAAACACGGCGAATTTTGAAACGAATAAATATCTTCGTAATTAAATATAATTTGTTTTAACTATGCTATCGCGGAGAAATTTATTTTCGGCTGGCAGCACTCTTTGGTAAATAAATTAATGGTTTTAAGGTCTGTTGTCTGTTGATGATATTTGGGTAAATGCTTAAGTATTATTTAGTAGGTTTAAGTCATAAGTAATTAAGGGCTATGTTAATTTCTTTCTATATTTTCATGTTTCAGTTTTAAAACTAAAAGCCAAAGCCAATCTTTACATAGTATATAATAAAGTCGCTTCCGGTTCCTGTTTGCTTAGATCTTTTAAACTACTCAACGGATTTTAATGCAGTTCAGAAATACATAGGGACGAGTCGTTAGTGAAAAATATAAATTAATTGACTAGGTTCAGACGAAAAATTGCTAATTATTATGGACTTCTTAGATAGTTAGATAGAATATTCTTTATTATGTACACCATACAAATTACAAAAATAACAGTATACAACTTATAAATAGTGTGACACAATGGGCGGTCTTATCGCTGAAAGCGATCTTTTCGAGACAACCTATGGATGGATTTAAAGGAGGAGAGACAGTACTGTAGGTAGTCCGTGGTGTTTCATTTTACAAAACGAATAGCTACATTTATAAAAACAAATACTTATATAAATACATATAATATCTTATCAAGTTAAGAAGTAAAGAATCGTAATACCCAGTAAGTACTATGTTATATGCATACGCCTTGATACGACTGGTTGTCGACAAACTTTCTGGCCTACTACGTATAACGACTGCGACCGTAAAAGATTTACAAATGACAGTTGAGATTGGCTTAACGTGGTTTCCGAGCCATGGAAACGCGGTATGTATCCAATAGGGTCACTCATCCATGGACCTCCCCTGGCAAGCGCGGCTTATCCTTACAAGATAGTCCCGTGCGGCTGTTATTATACAGGGTGTCCCTGGAATTAAGGATCAAATCAAATAAGGGCACGGAGAAGGATATTTCCAAACTTTTTAATCCTGAGAATGTCAGTCCAATTATTCATCAAGAAAATTTGTTTGTTAAAACACTTCGAATAATCTTCGTATAATGAAAAAAAACTACCTGACTGCGATCAGTTCCAACTAGTTCTTTTGTTCTTATCTTTGGCATGACGCTATGTGTGTCAAATATCAATATAATCAGTACTCGTAAGAATGTGTATCGTATGGCCTTTCTTTTGCGGATGGGAACCATCAAATATCTTCCCCTGCTCTGGACGAAGGGTCAGACTTTTACTGACTAAAACCATCTAAGTACCTTTGCCCTTAATGTTCTGGTGCAGCGGTATCTCCTTCAAAAAAGTCGCAACTTCTGCAGGCGGTAACCCTGGCAGGCCGTCTGCTAACTTCTAAAGCACCACAGAGAAAATTAAAAAAAAACCGCCCCATCTAAGCACGATCACATAAATTAATACAAGACATTTTATCATTAACTAGTCTAACCACGTCCCATTTCCTTATTTATTATTAAATTAATTATAAAGGAGGAAAAAATATTCGCGGTTCTATTGTTTCATTAAAATGCCTCGCGAATTGTTTTTAATTAGGCGTGCCGAGACGTCAGGCGGGTTAGGGTTCTGCACATATAAGTTACTAACAGGAATTTATTTGTAAGGGTCAGATGCGCCTCAAAGAGATGTCAGCAAAGCGGAGGAGGTTGCCAGGGCCACCACCGCCTGCCGGGGTTGCGGGTTGTTCGTAAGAGATACCGCGGTGGGTCAGCAAAAGTCTAACGCTCCTCCCCAAAGTTATTTGATAATTTCCAATTCGCAAAAAAGGGTCAGCAAAAAAATGAAATTATTGCTTTTTATTTAATGTTTTTTTTTATAAACATCGATGGGTGATGAATGCTCTCCTTTACCCTCCAATGTGTGCTTTTACCGTTTTAAGATACTTTTTTCTCAAAGGAGGAAATAACAGTTTTTTTTCATTTTAAAACAATGAGTACCTTTTAAAAAAATGGTTGTCGTTTCCTTTATTTTAATAAAAGGTTTATTATTTTATGTAACTTTCAAATACTTTTACATGGCATCATTTCATAGAAATACACGTTTAAAATAGTAAGTTAGTGTTTTTTAACTAATTTATATCATGTTTTGATTTTAACACAGCAAATAAATTTTCATGGTGTTCTTTGAGGATAGAGGTTCAAAAAAGTTCACAATTATTGGTAAAACCTCACCTTACGCAAAGATTTACCTTTCAGTAGGTACCACCAAATTACGCCAATTTTGTCTCAGACCTTTTCAATGGGAGGAATTCTATTCCTAGGAGAATTCTATTCCCGCGACAAATAATAAAAATAAAACTAAGTTAATAATGTAAGGCGGTCCGGTACATGAAACTGGGTTCTCTCGATGTTACAAAATTTTATACAAAGTTGCGGAAGCATTCGTGTGCCAATCTGACTCATACTTAGCCGTTTTTAGAGTTCCGTTTACCTCAAAAGGAAAAAAGCGGAACGCTTATAGGATCACTTTCTTGTCCGTCTGTCTGTCTGTCAAGACCCTTTAACTCGGGAATGCATGGAGATGTTAATTTTTAATTAAAACCATAGCCTCAAATCTATGGTATCAACACTCTAAGTCTACGCAGTCAAAAGATATGGCCGTTTAAGTCGCGAGTTTGTAAGGAACTCTCGGTGCGCGAGTCTCTCGCACTTTGCCGTTTTTTTTAATTAGGCGTGGCAGACGCAAGACATTTTTATTAATCGTTTGGCAGCCATCTTGCTTGAGACTGTCATTATAAAATTAATTTCGTAATTATACGTTTTTTAAATTCGAACTTGTTAACTTATTACCTACTTGCCGATTTGTGAAAAAAAAACCTTAATTGTGTTTACATGAAAAATTGTTTAAAGCAGCCATTTTGCGAGACAATCAACTTTGTCCGTTGCTATTTTTTTTTTCTTTCTTCTTTGGCAACTGAGCCGATGTCGACTATTCTGCCAGGGTCATCGTTGCTTTTGCAATGGTCAAACAAAATTGATTGGGCTTATTAATTTCAACAGGTGTTCCCTAACATAGACACAGTTGAAATGTATGAGAGTCTAGGTCCATAAGATAAGTGAGAATAATTTGCCTATGCCCACTATATTGCCCACTGTTGTTGTTTGTCACTCTTTCGCGGAAAAACTGCTGAACGGATTTGAATAAAATTTGACACACGGATAGTTTATAACTTGAATTAACACATAGGATACTTTTTATCGTAGTAGTACGATCCTTTGGGACAACTATCAAACTCCATGTGGGCGAAGCCGCCTTAAAGCTATTGGGCTATAAATGTAACACGCGAGCCCAGTGAGGGTTAGAAAATGTTGCATGGCTTCCAATTTGTGGTATTACGACATGCCGATTTCCTTAGATCATTCTGATGTTGTAGAATCGTTTTTTTTTTTCATATTGTTCATCACTGTTTTGAAAGCTGTGGCCATTAAATAAATGAATTAAAAAAAAACAAATAATGTCCGTCTGGATTTGAACCAGCAACTTGTGAGTCGAGAAGAAAAATTTCTCCAGCATTACATCAAGCGCCACTGCCACTTGGATCCCCACGAACGTCCAATAAATCTCGATGAAAAGTAAAACTAACTAATGTATCACATCACATATCCACGAGTACATATCGAGATTTCCCCATAAAGAATGTTAATATAAATACCCCAGAGACAATCTGCTAATGATTCTCGTTATATCTTTGAGCAAATACTTTTTGCGTCGACTCTCCGGTCGCAGACGCCACTGAGGAACTTCAAGACTCCATAGATAATTAAAAATAATCTAGAGGAAGTTGTTAATGATGATAGTGCTATTGTTGGATTCATTGATTTGGAGTTCGGTTATTAATTGTGTGAATTGTATTTCTTGTTTTGATTTTCGTATTCATAATTGCCGACAAAGTATGCAAAAGGAATAAGAAATGTTATGCTTTTCTCTTGTTCTAGTTAATTGGACAGGTATTACGATTTTTCTCATTACGGGTGTAATTGTAAGTAGCGCCTACGAAAAAGGCGAATGTTGACATTGCTTGTAACTTTTTATGGCTACTACGCAAAGAGAAAAGATAATACCGCTAATGACTGATGAGTCATAGTAAAAACAATATGAGGAAAGTTGGAAAGTACGTAATTTAATGTTTTTTAGGGTTCCGTAGTCAACTAGGAACCCTTATAGTTTCGCCATGTTTGTCTGTCCGTCCGTCCGTCCGTCCGTCCGTCCTCGCTTAATCTCTGTGACCGTTAGCACTAGAAAGCTGAAATTTGGTACCAATATGTATATCAATCACGCCGACAAAGTGGAAAAAATAAAAATTGGAAAAAAATGTTTTATTAGGGTAGCCACCCTATATGTAAAGTGGGAAGTGTTTTTTTTTTAATTTCAACCCTAACGTGTGATATATTGTTGGAAAGGTATTTAAAAATGAATAGGGGTTTACTAAAATCATTTTTTGATAATGTCAATAATTTCGGAAATAATCGCTCCAAAAGTAAAAAACAATGTGTCCCCCCCCCCCTCTAACTTTTGAACCATAAGTTTAGAAAATATGAAAAAAATCTGAAAAGTAGAACTTTATAAGGACTTTCTAGGAAAATTATTTTGAACTTGATTGACACAACAGTTTTTGTACAAAAAAGACAAAAAGTTGTACAAAATAATTTCTGGACTAAGTTTGTAGTATAATCGTATATAATGCAACCATTTTTTTTTAACTTCGTTTACATATTTTATTATCCTGAACTTTTTTTTTTCAAACAAAAAAAGAATTATTAAAATCGGTTCTCGCAATCCAAAATTACCACCGAAAACTTCTTGCACGTCTTTGTATTAATAAAATTAGTAACTCAATACCCCGAGAGATGGTGCTGTAGGTACTTATTACATTGGATCGGGTATTACCAAATTGTTCGGTTGCAGGTTGGTCTCTCCTTGGCATTGGCGGTATCTTATAACTACATAAAACTTCTATCAAGAACATGCTAAGGCAATTTAGAACAAAACTAAAATTCATTTATTTAACACCATCAAAATGTTAAGGTAAAAACCAGTTCATAAATGGTTCGATAGATGGCGTTGCGTAATGACGTCATTTTTTTAAAAGTCGATGTTAATATTTTCCGTGCTTTCATGACCTACCGTGGTAAAGAACACTTATTGTGACGGACGGGAAACTACGGAACCCTACACTGAGCGTGGCCTGACACGCTCTTGGCCGGTTTTTTTTTTGTTTCGATACACTCAAAAACGGTCTCTTTTCGCATTAAGTTCATTTTACAATGTCTTAAATTACACACTAGTGGATTTATTTTATAACATAGGTTTTATTTTTTCCTGATTATGCCACAGAAAACAATAAATAACTGTTCTATTACCTCTATTTTTATATGAAGCTGTGTAGTCAGGAATGGAGATAAGTAACCAGGCTTGTCAAATACAGTTAACATTTTCTTAAAAAATCGTGAATTTTTATTTAATTATTTTGAATAAAATAAATACATTTTACAGAAAACAAACAGTTCAATAAATAAATTAAATTTAAGTTGAAAACGTCCATCGATTTCTAAGAAGAAATCAACTTTACTAAAGCTGTCTAGTTAATTATCTTCTGTGCTGACTGTACGTGTGTGTGTGTCTGTTCAAGAAAAGGTTCTACGTGTGTGTGAAGCGACACACGACAGCGACGGTTCCTTTCTTCTGAAGGAGAAGCTAAGGTTTGCTTCAGCGAAGGCAAAACGAGGGGAAAAAGAGAATTAAATCACAGTTTCACAATTATTCATGAAAAACATACTTTTCGTTCTTTTGTTATGATTCTTCGCAAGTTTATTTAAACCGGTGTATTGACTTCGTTTGATTCACCTGGGCATTTTCCACTGCAGTTTCCCCACTTGATCAAAATCTACTAGACTAGATTGAGGTGTTTTACGTCAAAAGATATCTCAGTTATTATCTAGGAGAGAAAATTTGAAACTAGGATGCTGTTAAGTTTCTATTAAGGTGTGTATGGATATCGCGTACATTGGAACGCGAAGTAAGATACGCATGTCCCTGGAACGCCATGTCCATACTCGCAGCTACGCGTACACTCTTGGAAAATGTCATGGCGTTCCAGCACACGCGTCGATGACTGCGCATACCAATGTACATACATATGACGATACATCAACCTATACAAAACCGTTTTATCCAGATCTTTCAGACAGACAGACAGACGCACTACAAAATGATCCAATATGAGTTCCGTATTTTTCCTATTGAGGTACGGAACCCTAAAAAAACGGACTAGAATCATCAGACTACTAGACAGAACACACGTCTGGTCATTGTGATGATTTATTTTATTTAGATACATCCTATTTCTCATACTCCTTCACTTTGTGCCAACTTGACGCTTTCTTTTTTTTCCAGCTTGTCGCTTATGCAGATATTATGAATTTCAGTGTACAGAGACATTTACTTGAGTTACCTATATATCTGTGTCATAGCTCATGGAATGCAACTCTGATACTTCTGGTAGGTAGCTATTGAAGATATTCAGGAGGTTTGCCTTGCCGGAGTTGTAGGTTGTTCGAAAGAGATACCGCGGCCCAGGAACATAAAGGATAAAAGAAGGAACATGGATGGGCTTTAGTCAGTAAAAGTCTGATACTCGCCCCCGCTCCCGGAGCGGGGGAAGTAATTTGGTTATTTAACATCCATAAAAAAGGGCTGCCTAACTTTACCACCCACCCAATTTCACAAACAAATATTTTGCGCTCAATCACAGATAGGTACTATTGTACCATTCATACTGACTTCAAATAAAAAAATTACCTAGACCTATTCAACTTCGAAATATCGTACCAAAATTCTGCCAGACAGTGTGGCGGGCACAGGAGTATGTTTTGACAAAAAATAACAGTGTACTTCTATGAACGCCTCCCAAGCAACCCGCAGAGTCATTGTTGTTCACTCATTCATTCATTCCCGATGGAAACTAAACTCATTCGGGTGTACTGCGACCGATAGATTTTGATCCTGGTATCAACTTGTTTTTTTTTGTAAAACATAACATAATTTCACGGTTATCCTATCCTCTCTGAACGGTAAAGTAGAGTTACCATACCTTGCACTAAACTGTACACTCACATTTGTTTAAGCCCCATGTGGTAGACGTCATCTTATTACGTCAACTGGACACGAAAACTGCTGAAAATTCTTATAGGAAAACCCAATCTGGGTTTTTGGTTACGGTATATGGGATGAAAAATCAAGTAGAATTATTAACACACAAACATTTGGAAAAAAAAAACGAATATATTTGGAAAGGATTAATACATTAATACATAGTAAACGTGGTGGAGCTTCAACTCATTACGAACACTTTTCACAAAAAAATGTACAGGCACAAAAATGGTCTTGATTACCTCGTGATGTCCATGTGATTATTGGTCTTGGATAGGCTCCACTCGCTGGCTACATGTTAATAATCATTCACAGTACATTTCCCCGTCACTGCAACTATCGTAGCGACTGTATTGATGAGACCTGCAGCACTCATGCCTCTCAGGCACAATACGACTGCAGACCTGGTCACAAGGCCCCACATGATCCGCCGCATTGACGCCGACGGTGCAGATTATCATGGCGAAGGCGATGAGAAGGAGAACCACAGTTGTCTTGACGGCAGCCATTTTGTTTTTCTTGTACGTTGACCTCAGTAAGTACTGTTGTAAGGAGCTGAAGATTTGTTATGAAGCTTGAGAGATCTCGCTCGATATTTATATCAGAAGTAAAGTGGGTAATGAGCATGTAGGTATTTTACGGTCGACTCATACCTCATTATTGTTACTTAAGAACAGGATAATTTTGCAGCTAACCCTTGTTCGCTTTCTTTGTTTTTCTACACTTTTCTCAGTATGTTTGACAATTATTTCAAATAATATGTTATTACAAATTGTTCATCATTATATTTTCTCATGTGGAAAGTTGTATTTATTTCCGAGGAGAAAATACTTGTAAAAATATAAGTTATCAAAAAAGCAAGTAATTTAAATTGCATTCCAAATATTAAAAGAATGGTCCCCTTTTTGCAATCGCTACAAACCTACCCTACACCTAACCTACACACAATGCTGCTGGTCATTTATTTTTTACAAATTATAATTATAAATGAATATTAAAATAACAAGAAAAAGTCGTCTTTCGTTTGTCTCACAGAATCAGTACCTGCATGAAAAAGTAATTTTCCGTCCATTCTCTTACAGACAGAACAGTCATAATTATACGAGTTGTAAAAGGACCTCTTATGAAGCAAGTTTGATGAACTGAATGCTTGTATGAACAAGCATTCAGTTCATCAAACTTACGCACAAATATCACGTATCACAAATATCGCAAATATCACATTGTATGTACGTTAGGTAGGTCTCAATGTAGCCCACTCTAAACATTGGGCTGATGGATGTATTAAACAATAGTAGGTATTCAAGTAAAGTAAAACATTAAGAACGTAAAAAATGCTTCTGGAAAACTTGGATTTTTCATCTCCAATATCTCCGAAAGTTAAATCACGATCATGCATTGGTTGTTTTTTTTTCAGATTGATTGTGTCGACGGGAACGCAGAGAGTCTATTTTAAAGATGGATTTACACCCCATTATTTCAGATGCTACCATATACTGTTATAGAACTTCCTATGTAGTGGTCAGCACCAGATGATTACCAAACAAATTAATGTACTGTTGGGATGAAAGGAATTTAAAAAAATCATAGGTACCCTTTATGGTCCAAAACTATTGTGCAAGTATATATCTTAACAAATAAGTAACTAAAGAAAAGATTAACAGCAGTCTAGGGTTTATTATATGTATATGTTATGGTTAAACCGGATAATTTCCTTATGATTTGTTTGCGCTTGATGATGCAGCATCGGCTGATTGTCTATGCTATTTAACTTAATCATAATTGTTCACTGAAGAAAATGATGCGGAAAATATTTCATTCGAAGGATCGATCACCTATGATAATATAACAAGAATAACCTATATAAATTAATTCTACTTATGTCTTTTATAGACTTTGAAACCATACAAACGACATGCCCCTACACAGTTTTATTAACAATGCAAAAATGGTTTTAAATCACTGACGACATCCCGATACGACACGAACTGAAACTCTGAGCAGCGGGTGAAACCGCTGGGCACAGCTAGTTAGTTATGTTGTTCTGTGGAATTTTCCAGTAGCGTCTTTAACATGCCCTGACATCTGCGCACTTGACGATCTTAAGGCTGTATCAGCGAACTAAGTTCGCATAATTGAATTTTGGGCTAAAAACATGATTCATGAAAATTTTCTACCGACACGCCAGGAAAAAGGAACCTGTCCGAAGAAAGTATCAACGCCGTCCATAGGGCTGATCCCTGGTCGAAACAAATTTAAATAAAAGAAATGTGCAATTCAATAAGGAAAATACATCGCCTGGTGATGTTCGAATGCAGATTATGAACCAAGAGGAAAATTGTGTTAGGTTAGTAAATAACTGTGATTCATATCACCTAAGATCTAATGATATAAAAAATACAAATTACCAGAAGTATGTATTTTTTTTTATTTATAGATAATCCACTGCTGGGCAAAGCCTACTTTACGTCGTTCCAATAGCATTGTACCTACTCTCTCTGCCTAAATCCACACTTATAGTATACATCCAGGTCATCTAGCCACCTCTTCCTGGGCCAGCCTCGGTGGAACTGTCAATCAGCAAGTACCCATTGTGTAAAGACTTTATCCAGCGGGCATCCTGCATGTAGTTTATGTGATCCGCCAAATCTCATTCCAGTCTGAATTCCTACTGAATATTATGAACGTCCATGCCAAAAGACCAAGACTGTTTGAGCCAACTTGCAAAATTATAATTTTGCACTACTATTTGCGAATATGGACCACCATTTTTTTTTAAAGAAAATAACTGCATTAAAACCCATGTTTTGACGACGACTGCCCACAGAGTTACTTATAAAGCTATTCCGATTTTAAATTATTGCATGTTATGACGAATTTGATCTTTTGAACGGTGACATTTTAAATAATTGTGCTACATTTTCGAGTGTCGAAAGAAAAAGAAGTTTAAATGCGCCAATCAGAATGGAACGATTCAAAAAAAGAATGTCACAGTTTTCTGTGAGTATTGGAATTTCTTGACATTTCTCCACATTGTCCCACTGGCGAGTGTGGCGAGGGACGAGTGGGGAGAGTGGGGCGAGTCGGAGTGACACGGCATCTCATCGATTTTATTGGATACAATTGACGGGCCTTTGTTTGCAAATATGCACTTTAGTGTTACTTTTCTTTGGCTTTTATAAACAATTATCGATAAATAATGGCTCAGCTTTATCGCTTTTAACGATATGTTCCCATTTCCACAACAACAAGGCAAAAAAGAAAATGGAAAAATTATAAAGCTGTCCTGCTTTTTGTTTCAATAAATATTACCATATAGCGACTCTTATTAAGGAACAACAATATCCCTTGAATTATTTTGAAAGTAAAATTCCTACTCTTGTTCATTTGCATAACATTAATGATGTTTTCATTCGAGTTCATTCTGAATATCGATGGGGACGTTTTTTCTGCGAGCGTATGCAAAGAAGCACATTTGCATCCTCCGAAACCACATTCGGCCTAATTTGGATGCGTCCGCTATCTCCGCCGAAATCGTTAAAATGCACGCACGGTAGCGAGAACGGTTCAAAACACAAAACAATAAATAAATAACGAGAACAATAAATATAATTAAAAACGACAAAAAGCGTCCGTTCGCATGACGCGGGTACACACGGGTGCGCGCTCTCGACGACTCTATATTAACGATACGAATTCAACCCAAATTCCATAAACGAAATTCTGCTTTATCGAAAACCATTACGATTCGATTTACAATGCTGAAAATCGATATCCCTTCAACATTTTGTCACCGGCACGTCACGTTTCCGAACGCTCCTCATTAGAGATTTTTATTTTTAAATAGTCGCAGTAGGGTCGAGTATCCTGTGGATCCTGCTGGAAGTTTTTTAAACTTGAAAATGGAATTTAAACGAGATGACGTTTCTTTATTGCGTCCGATTTCGTCTGAGCGATTTTAAACGCGTTTGTGCTTTAATTGGCGTCAATAGAGATGAGATTCGTTTGAGAGCTGGCATCGAATTTGACAGATATCCGAAGTGTGTCCGTAAGTTTTGTCTATGACAGGTCGGAAGCCATAGGTCCTAATAAGGTCCGAGATGGAGGAGTAATGGGTATCCAGAGTTGTCGCGCTGTCTCAAATTTATTGCACCAATTAGTTGAGTCCACGTGAAGGGGTTTATCTGGAGTTTCAATCTCACTCTATTTGGGAGGTAGTGGTCGATAATGGTCAAATTTCGGGGAACGCTCCTTTGATTTTTTCCTCAACTATGGTAGATATTTTCGGAAGCGAGAATGTAACAAGTTAATTGGGTAAAAATATTCTGAGGCCGACACATGGTGGGTGCTTATAAAGATCATTACGACCACAGATTAATTGGGAAGCTACTGGTTTAGATGTTATAACCGGAATCCGAGATAACTAAGTATTACTCTGTAGGCAATTACTACGTATCTTATTATTACGGGACTGTTTCTAGAATTGTTGTTACATGAAAAGACTTTAAGATGGCTATCGACTCAAGTCATTTACTGGCTATATATTAAAGTTATAATTAAACGATTACCTACGCAGGATTAAGACGTACGTTAATGAGTAAGTAGAGGCGTTTCTAATAAAGATTGAATCTTGTTGTTAACACCGGTTGATCATAATAAACTTTTACATATAATTATAATAAATTAAATTGCTAACCAGTTCATAGTTCTTGAATATTTGACATGTCTGTTTCAAGCTATAAACTTAACTACTAATAGCTTAAAACTTAGAACTTAGCACAGGTTCACAGCGTTAACGAAACGAAATAAGTCAATTTAATTTTAAAAAAACAGCTTCATTGTATTTTTTGAGCTTTTCTAAATTTATCAATATCTATGAATATCCTTGTTGCAAATGATTTAACTAAAATGATACAGGATGCTTGTATTTTAATTTCAAAAATTGTCGTTTTTCGTTACGTTACGTTATACGTGAAACGACGACGCAACTCTTGCTAGGGGCCTTTTGACACTATCACAATTTCTTTGCCATAGACACACATCAGCTCCCTCTCACAGAGAAGGGGCTGTGTCCCAATATTGTAGGCTAAAAATGATTGCTTATTAAGGAGGTGACTGAAGAGATGGCTATTAACAATAAGAAACCTCTTATTTCAGGTAAACACATAACCCTCCTTTGCGGTGCGCAGTCGGGTAAAAAAGACACATAAATGAAGACCTTAAGTATACATTACGATAGAGAAGTATGAAGCAAGAACTGCTTCGTTGATTGCTAATAATCAATGATTTTCTTAAAAATATAGGGTGAAACGGAACTTAAAATGATCTACCTATAGTTCCCCTTTTTAACTCTAAGGTTGACAGGTAGAGACTACTTTGTGATATTAAGGTCGCCTCCATAGTCAACTACATACTGTTTTTTGCTCTAATGATTTACTTTAGAAATAACTTTACATTTAAAAAAGAACTTAAAAAAAACGCTTAACCTAGTCATGGTAAATATCCCGTTTCAATTGTAATAGTAATGCTTATTATTACAATTGAAAAGAGATTTATTTACCATGTCTATTTTTGAAATCGTGTTCTCGATATTTCGCAGTTGCAAACGCCATGATCACGTGTAAACGGATTATTTTATTCAACCTCCCATATTTTCTTATCGGTATATCGAATTGAATAATAAACATTTTAAATATCCCGTTTAAACTTAACAATACTAGTCACCACTATTGAAATTTAAACAATACCAGAGAAATCTCTATCTTTGCCTATCCTTGCTGTGACTACAGTCACGATATTACATCACGATACATAGACAAAGAAATAATCTAGAAATAATCTACATAGGTCATCACTAATGTACTTATAATTACTTAATCATATGCCGAGATACTTATAATTACTGCCACTGGTCATTAAAAGGATAATTTGTTGCGTTTATTAACAAAACCACTTACAAAATACTGATTGAGCTGGGTTGTTGTTACCTACCAGGAAAATCACACGTCGAACCTGTATGTATAGGGACAAGACAAAGAGTCATTCTACCAACGATAAAGAACATATAAACGTCAAAGAAAATGACGTAAGCAAGTTGACATAAGCTACCGAAAAGTTCACGTCAAATTTGTTGAAAGTCGTACAGTTATAACGCTTAAAAAGAGTTCCGCTTGTCTAGATCTTCTGGTAATGGCATTGATTTTCCGATTAGAAATCATCAAATAACTTCTCCAAGAGTACAAGACTTTTACTGACAAAAACCCAATGTTCCTTATTTTGCCCTCTGTGTTCCACGGTATTATAATTGAATGCATTTTAATGAAAGTTACATCAATAGCACGGTTCAAATAATTCAGTAGTTGGTACTCAATTAAATTTCCGCAGTTGGCGCAGTGGCTGATCGATCGACTGCTGCGCTGCGTGTCGCAGGTTCGATTCCAGCACGGAACAAATATTTGTATGGCCTACAGACAGTTGTTCCGGGTCTGGCTGTTTGTGTATGTGAGTTTAATGTTTGTAAACGCACCCATGATACCGGAGAAATTCCTAATGTGGGGTTTTGTCCATCAAAAATTTTCAGTAGGTAGCATCTACGGAGAGTCGATTAGTACCCGGTTGATAGTAATAAGCTTGCCCTAATTATATAAAACATAACTGGTGAAATGTGGTTGTATGATTAGGTCTCTGTATGTCTATATTGAAATTTTAACTCCTAAAACCTCTTGATGACTGATTAGATGCTTGTTTAGATGTGCATAATGTTGTAGGAGTTTCAGTATTATTGTTTTTTTTTTTATGGTTTGAACGTTTGTTTTGTGTGTACTTTTATTTTCTTTTTCTATGTTTAATGTACATCATTGCACGTATTGATAGGTATTAGGTATGCCAATTAGATACAGTATGATGTTATTTTTTTTTTCATGGAAAATAGATTTTTTCCATGATATAATTATGGCGGAATATATTCTGCACGAAAACACAATTGTAAGATCTTTTAATAACACATTTCATGCAAATAAATATACTTACTTACATAGTACTATCAAAATGAGTGCCTAAATGCGTATTTAGGTATTTATTTAAGTGTCGTGTAGTGCTATAATTAGAAATAAATTAATGGGAAATAATACATTACGTATCTTTGTGTAAATTCTATTATTTTCCGAGTTTCTATGAGGAAAACGAACACCACAATTATATACCTTCTTATCTTTAAATTACGGTATGGTAATGAAATGGTATCTACTGGTAATTGAACATGATACAATATTACTTTTTATTTATTTTTGCGCTATATTATTGTTAGTGATACTTGCATGCACAGAGCACTTTATTTAACATTGTGCGGTTGGCACCTCCTACGACCGAATGAATGAACTAAAAAAAAACGTTCAAAATATGAACTCTATTATAACAACAGAAATTCATCATCACATTCAGAAATCCCACGGGACGATAAAATGAAGACGTTATAGATTAACTTCTTACAATATAGAATGAAGGCAGTCCACTTAATGGACAGTTTTTTGCGTTACATAAATGAATGAACCTTTTATGAATGAATCTATTTTGTGAACGTTTTTTTCCACCTGTGCAATAGAGTTCTTGGACTATAAAAATTTGTATTGTCACAAGTGAAATTATTTATGATCTTCAAACTTTTTGTGGGCAACGTAAAATTCGGAGAATTTAGGAGAAATAGTTTTACGACTATTAACGGTGAAATATATTGTGAATGAATGGGTCGGATTGAACAGGGATTAGTTTCGATTTTATTTGATTGCCCTATAATTCAACTTTTTTTATTCTTTACGAACGTATAGTTGGTGATCTTGACAATAAAATTGAATTAATCCTTGAGCCAAATAAACTAGAATAAAATAATATGCCTGTGTAACTTTGCGCCTTAGTTAGGTCCGTAAAACGTACAGAACAAACAAATTTGCCCTAATTCCTTCGCAGTTACCAATCAAACCACGACACAAACCCATACATACTTCATGCAAAAACGCCTTGAAACTTACTAACTTTTGCCGGTGGCTTCACTCGCATTAATTTAGAATGTGACAATCATTCAATTCAATTTATTCAATAACGATTTTTACATCGTGTCTGAATTTCTATAACTAGTTACATACATCAAGTGTAAGAGTGTAATACTCTCTTATACAATAAAGCTTTTTATAATTTTTTTTCGATCATTTATTAATTAATTTACATAATTTTACATTTTTAAATATTTCTTAATAAAAAAACATCAAAAAAATCATTTAAAAATATAAAAATAGTAGCCCACCGGTATCGGGAACAGGATCCAAGCTACCGGCGCCAGGGCTCCAGAGAAAGGAACCTCCTAACAATACGAGCCGTGTCCAGGAGAACCGCTTTCTGTATCAAGCCCTTGATCCAGCTGCCTAACGAGAGCCTCCTCAGGTATTGGTCGAGGCTCTTAGCAATTAAGCAATTTTTAATTATTATTATTATCAATTTATCTTTAAATTAAATACAATCATCCAAATAATACAATTATCCACACAACAAAAATCAAACCATACTCTGCTTGCTCTTTCAGTTGCGATACAAACGACACGTGGCGCCATCTACTGTCATAAAAACATGGTTCCCTCGGGAACGGTGTTTTTTTTTTCAGAATGAAATTAAGTACCCTATGTCCCTTTCTGTACATCTCACAACGTACTTGCTTTCAGGATGATCAGTAGTTTAGGCGTGAAAAAGTAACAAACAAACATTATTTCGCAATTATACCTAATATTAGAGCTAAACAGTGCCAAGACTAAATCATAACTACTAAGTACTTACTCAACTTAACAGACAATATCGCATTTCATTCCCACGACCAACAATACTGTAAATAATGACCGATCAAGTTGACCGCAGTCATTTTAGCGACACAGCCTTCACTCCGGAGCTAATGACGTGAAAGAAATCGCTTACACTCGCCAATCGAAATGTGAGACGAGTAAACTTGGAGATTCTTCTCACGCGTGAAAAAACTTACAGAGAATAGTGACCTGTTTAAAGATGTGCGGACACGGTTAATCGGTTATAATTTTTGATTTTGTCATTTTTGTGTAGGTGTTATTTGATGTGTGAATGATGTATGTATCAATAAAATAAAATGGTAATGGTAAATAGGATTTTGTAACCAATTTGGTGGAACTTACACAAGTTAGAACCATAGGTTTATAAAATCTATAAAATAGCCTTTGTTTTGGATTGATATTTTTAATCACCTACACTTAATTTCATACTCATACCCTGTTGAATCAGATTAAGGATGAAATACAAACATTCAACATAACATTCAACACTAAACATTCAAATTACATCAGCAAAAAATTAAACTAGAACACAACAAACATCATATTCATACAAAATTTCGGTCGGTATAATCTTGCCAAACGGAGGCACACTCATGAATAAAACTAGCTGGTGTATAAATTCAAATTTCCTCTTCTCCACACGCTCATTTCCATATCTCGGCCTCTCTCTCCCTATGCTTTATTATTAAAACTCCAGTGCAAAAACCGACACCCAAGTTATTCGCTATCTACGTTCGGAAATGGCATTATCGGCCGCGCGGCCCGAAGCGCACACGTCTCAGCCAATAGGGCATTCTTATCAGAAAATGACTCATTTCAAATGACAGAGTGTTCTAAAGCATTTTCAAATATAGAAAGCCACAACCGTCGCCGAAGTAGCATTCCAAATTTAAACCCTGTACCGAAGCTTCTTCGGCACACTTCGGCGTGTCGTTATGTCACTCAGTTAAGGCTCGTAAAATGGGGACTCTCGTAGCGAGAGGAAATTGGAATAAGAAAATTTGGGGTGTAAAATGAAAGATAGACGAGTGCTAATTTCCGGCTATTACTACGTCTCTTTCTTTCCCGCACATTTATTGCGGGGAACGTGTTTGGGGGTGGCATATACTGTCTTTTTCTAGCGTGTAGGGACTTTACTATTTAATAGAGCGTATGGTGTAATGTAATGGGAGTCTGGAAAATTGTGTTTCGTTTATATTTTTCTCGCTGTTTGGGAGCACAATAGGAAGTGGAATTCAATTATGCCAACTGTATACTTCTATTATTATAAATAACGTAAGAGTATGAATGTGAATGATCTTAGAACATTTCTAAGAAGCCGTGCCTCACCAAATAATTTCTCAAAATAATATGAAATTCACAGCAAAGCAACTCCATTTCCCCGACAACTTTATTCAGAATTGTAATAAAATGATTGAGTGTCAATATCGCGAGCAGTCCGCTCCGGCCGAGTCCTCAATAGCAAATGACGCCTCCGACCGCGTTGCGTCAAACACTACCGGAATCTATCGACTACCCGCAAACAATTCGCCTCACCGCCGACTATATTCTATTGAGGCAACTTTGGTAGCGAAATTATTGCACCGAGGATTTATTACATAGCGAACAGCGGATACAGGTCCGAGGTTTCGATTCAGTCAGTCTATGTCTATCTTTTTTGGCATAACGAAAGCGAGCGTAGATATAGACTTTTGGAATTGAAATTTCGGAATAAATGTTACCAAATACGGCAAGTATTAGGGCTAAAATAGATATTGTAAGAAGTGGCATATATTAGTTACTGCTAAAATTATTTATCACTCGAATCTTTCCGTTAGTCGTAAATAAGATTGAAATGAACATTAATGGCTACGGGTTTAGGTTTGAGGTGTTTGAACAGACAATCTCGTAAACGTTAACAGTGCAATTGTACAGCGAGTGGGTTTTAAATATGGCGTCGGTAACGGAGCGTCTGGGCGACGACAACGCCGCCATTGTTCTCCGTTTAAACTTCTATATGAGCTAGCGTTTAGTCTAGCTTAAACAACTTAACTTTGTGGCGTTTTAATACCAATTAGCGTGTGTACACAAAACTATTCTGGGATTCTAATTATATAGTTATTTTAGTAGGTGGTTCAATAGGCCTCCCCCGAATGCCATTTATAGATCCATATACATCCACAGCCCTGTACTAACTGGGTTGTGGAGGTCAGATAGGCAGTCGCTCCATGTAAAATACTGATATTCAGCTGAATCCGGTTAGCCTGGAAGCCGACCCCAACATAGTTGGAAAAAGGCTAGGTAGATGGATACATATGCCAGTCATTACGAATATACAGAACCCCGAAAGTCTGGTGGCAACCAATCTTACCAAGGGGTATTCCATTACCCAGTTAGTGAGTTGGGAAGGTCAGGTACTTAGTCACTCCATGTAAAAGCCAATTTGGTAGTGTATGCATGTATAGCCAAGGCCAATTTGGTAGTGTGTTTAATAAATATTATAAATTGCATGAAGAATATTATAATTATACTTTTGTCTATCTGTTTTTATCTATTATTTTGTAATCTTTGTATCTGTAATTAGAATATGTATTTAGGTATGTGCTCCGTTCTGTGTCCGTGATACCACTAACTGGCCCTGTCAGAATACCAGCGCTGTGTTATTTTAATCTTAAAATATCGCAGCTTATGCTGAGACAGGGACCTTTTTGGCCTCGCACAGACAATAACCTTGTCTGTACTATTTAATTTTATTTTGTTACTGTTTTACTTGTTTTGTGCGAGTCCCAAATAAAAGTTTTTCTTTCTTCTTTCTTTCTTCTTTCTAAAAAATTAGTATTCAGCTGAATTTGGTAGGACTGGAAACCGACCCCAACATAAGAAGTTGAAAATAGGCTAGGCAGATGATATTGCGTAGCAAGATGAATAATAAACATAATTATTCTTTACCCACTGTGGTTGTATCTTAATGCCTTCCCCGTGTACTGCGATACGAAGTTATCGAGGAGCTATTAACACGTTGTATTCGGTCGATAAATGAAATCCCGTCACCCCTTGTTTAGTTTCTATCACACTAACACCGTAATGTGATTATTTTGTGTGATTGTTTGCTTTACTAAAACAATCTAAATTATGTGATTAACTTTAACAGCAATTTAGATTTTCTCGTCAGAATCAAAAGAGACGTTAAATGCGACATTATGCTAATAATAATGTATTTAATGACCCAAAAATGTTTCCTATCAAATTAAAGTTCTGATACGATAAAAAGTCGGCCTGCAATTAATTCAAATCGATTACCACTTAAGCAAACGTTCGCCGCGAACGATCAGAATTTCAAATTCGACTTTCAGAAAACGCGGCCAGCATGGTGTAAAGGTTCTTTTTTTGATTCCAATATGCCATTTAAACGGAACGCGCCAAAAGAAATAGTAGTTGCAGCCGAGTTAGGTTGGCCAGCCTGATGCTATCTTGGCAGTTGGCACACCTGACCGACGCTAATTGGACAATAAATCAATTCTTTCCCGCTTCTTATTGGCGAATCGTGGCATTCCAATATTGAAAATTTGGCCGCGCGATATTGACAACATGATAAAAAACAATAGGCGGTTATCTTTTTCTTTTGTGTTCATCTCTGGACTCCGGTTCTTATTAAGGCCGAATCGTTTTATATTTTGTTTATGTCAAACCCAATGTCTTATCGGTTAGACAATTTGTTTTTGGGAGCTCATTATTGAATTATTAATATTGTTTTTTGTAAACCCTTAAATTGATGTTACATTAAATTTGAAATAAATCTCATGTCATTGTTGTGTGACTGGCGTCATAGAAAAGCATGTGTGATGAATCGGTTTAATAAAAGCGCTATAATAGGAATAAATAACATTAATGCAGCAAAGAGCGCGGGCGTCATCCATTATTAGAGTTATTAACAAAACGGAACGCGCGCCCGGCTAATCTGGGCGCGCTCTGAGCGTAATTAAATTCTCAGAACAAGCGAGCTATTAAAGCGAAACGGTAGCGCGACGCCCATTACGAAACGGAACGTGCATAATTATTTCGTTCCCGCCTTTTTTTCTTATTCTCATTTCGATTTTCGAAAGCCCGCGCTAATGTAGCGTCGCTGCCCTCTGGCACGAAGTCTTGTAAACAATGTTCTCGTAAAATCTTATTCAATTACCGCCTGCCCTCTTAATATACTGATTAGTTTTCGAACTGTTAATTATATTCGACCGCAAAAGACCGTGGAAATTAATAATACTTGGTTAATGTTACTGAATTTCCAGTTTAAATTGTAGTTCTATATAAAGCCTGTAAAGGCAGTGGTAACAAAAAGTGGTAGTTTTTTCTATCCAGACCACCAAGGCATTCAAATGAGGCATATCATTAGCCGTATATAAACAATGTCGTAAAATGACAGGTAGCAGAGCTTGTCACATCGTTGGTATAATATTATTCATGTGGTGTTATCGTTTCGACTCATCTACCGTTCTTCGTACTGTTAACATGTATTTTGACAGATGACATAAGTTTGGCGCCGTATCGCCGGTTTGTCATCTCGCTACGATGAAATACAATTCGGATGTAATAATAAGCTCCCGTCTTACGTTCGTTGATAAACGGACTCGTGTAAATCAATGTAATGGTGTTGTTGTGACGTCAGTTTTGGTTGTTATTCACTCGAAACCTTTTGTTTCGCTATCATTTCGTGTTTTGTAATAGACGTGCGAGTAATAAACTGTCGCACATTTAGCGCTAGTTTATGTGTATTGGAGCAAATTATGTGGCTCGGTCGATTACCTGTGGCTGTGTATTTATTACGACTTTAGTCCACATTCCAACCTTGCCTAACTTGGACGAATTCCAAAAAATGTATACCTAGCTATAGATGCAATAAAATTGAATACTTCTTTACAAGTAAGAATTTTGAATAAATAAGTATAATTTTATTATTTCTGTAGTTTGTGAGTGACAGCTCAACATTTTATAAACTTCACTTGGACGTAGCATTATTTTGTTATTTTTTTGGCGGACAGTTGTCAGTGCCGATATTGGGGTTCATTAATAATTTCTCTGAAAATACCGTATCCACATTTCTTTAGTGAGAATATCGTTGATCATTTGTAACGACAAAGATAGAAATAAACTACATAATTGAATGCAAATCAACCACTTCAATGAAAATTGCAGTAATTTTCTGCGACAACTTTCCGTTTTAATCTCCTAGGTGAACAAAAAATAGAATTTGCGACTTGTGAGAGTCAAATAAGGAGAGATATGCTAATTTTCGAATACGATGGGCGAGCAGCCTGCCCGTGTATTCCTAGCATACGAGGATTCCTAAGATACCGTAAACAAACAAAAAACGTATAATTGTTTCTCACTGCTATCGCAAATCTTACAAAAGTTTAGACTTACGGCAGAAAATTTAACGAAAGCGTTCAACTCTTTCAGAATAACGTTAAAAAAAATGTATAAAATTCGATCAACTTAAACAGGCTAACTTGAGAAATAATCTCAAGTTAGCCTGCGTAAAACTGTACTAACACTTTGATGAAAAATTAATTATGTTTATTTTGCAAGTAGGTAGGTTTTTACAGACTCTTTCATACACGTCGTTTTTTTAAGACTAGATGAGGCCAGTGTTTCTTACCAGACTATTCTAAGAAGAAACAGTCCAAACCAACTCAGAGGTCATAGTCCAGTTAAGGTCCAGTCAAAAATCTTTGTCAACTTACATGAGGACTATGCAGATTAGTTAAATGTTGCAATGGTGATGGCGCATGGCGCAGCCATTTTTGTTTAGATTCCCACATGTGGAAAAGGCGTTTAACTATTTAGAAAAGTCGGTAAGATTCAATTTGGGTTTAATCTGATCAATTTGAACATACATTAGATTTAAATAAAAACTTTAACACCAACCTAAACCCATCCAATTCTTTAGTCCCTCGATGCTTATCAAGCGCGCACGAGTCAAACTGATTGGTACCAAACTATGATGCATTGCCTCGGTCACAAACTATGCGAGGAATGCGCCTTTGACAAATATGTATTTTAGGACCACTGACATCTGTCCGCAGGTGCTTTCTAAACAATTATTTAAATTAATAAGAGAAACACTGTGGACGTTTTAATGGTTGAAGGTACGAGGCTAATTATTGATTGTTTTGTTTGAAATCATGTTGATATCGAAGTAGATTGTTAACTGGAAATTGGTAGTGTAATTAAATATTTTTTTTTGATGTGGATGGATGTTGCTGTATTTTTTTTTTATAAATTCTTTGTTTTATTTGGGTTACCAAATAAAAGAATTTATAACCCTACCTACCCAAGCGTTAATTAGCATTTCCAATTTCAAGAGGTCCACTCTCTTAGCACGAACTCCACTTTTCGACCGAAGATTCGGTCGTTTCCTATTCCGTATCACGGTACGGGCATAGAATAAATTAGGTGCCCAAATTAAAAATCAACAGCAACCAGATTGCATAGTTATCATAAATTCCAATGTATTTTCAAAATTCATCAATGCATTTATTACGGAGTAGGGTTCATTTCGAAGTATCGAGCAGACACGTCTCGTTAACGGACTGAGAAAGTAGACCTCCACAAAGAGATTTGAATAAACATAAGTACCTACTTAAGTACTGGAATGATGTCACGCATCGCTCGCTTTACAAATCGTACCGTCATAACAATTTCTAAAGCTTTAACAAGCGAGATATGTTCAAAAAATATATATTTAATGAAAAAATTAAACCCAATAAAAAAAGTTTTATTTGAGTTTAGGTTTATTGATTGTGTATTTCAGTTTGTCTGCTCAATACCCTGGATAATATGGTGAGTGGCGATAGACAGACGACAGATATTGAAAAAATAACATGAACGAGATCGAAAAATTATGAATACCACATGGAAACTGTGTTTTAAATTGAAAATCATAGTGGCTATTTTTAGTGCTAGTTACTTTTTGGTTATTTTTTTAAACGGTTTTATTTAGCTTTGTCTGTTTGTTTGATCATACATAGAAGAAAAAAAATCTTTATCATTTATTACTTGGTTTCATTGCAAAACTTAAAATGTAGCAAACTGGCAACATTAAAGTTATGTCAATGCAATGCAACTGTCATAGTTGTTGTCAAACAAGATACAACAGGAAAATTGCAAATCGAAGCGACACAATTAAATTAATAGAAAGTTTAAATATAACTATAGCTAGAAAAAGTGATCTGTTATAAATTTTAAAGTTATTTCTTCTGAGTTCTACCTAATAAAATGGCAGACGACGACAGTAAGTCTATGATTGAGAAACATAACCTCTGAACTCTTTTTTCTGAAAATAAACCAAGAATATTCTATTGTACAACCGTAATTTATATTATATTGCATTTTTGTTTTTGTTACAATGAAATTAAGTGGGATCAGTTCCTTCTATATACTTAATCGTATTCCGCTTTCTATTTATAACTAAACCTCAGAAATACCTACCTAGCGACATAATTTAAAACTAGTACAATTTGCCAGCTCCAGCAGACAGCAGCCTCCTAGTAATAATAATGGACACAAACCCTAACCAGCGCTATATAACTGAGGATCCGAAGGTGCTGACCAACTGTCTTGATGCGGTCATTGCGTTTGCTAATTCACACTTGATGCAGAAGTCTAGGAATGAACTGGCCGTTATCGGATGCCATTTTCATAAGAGGTGAGGTTTTAATCTCTTAATAACTGAATGCGAAAAGACTGCCCATTGTGTCACCCAGTAAAATGTTTTCTATAATAATTTGTATGGTGTACAATTGTACATAATAGAGAATATTATATTCTATTCTGTTTGTTTATGTAAAGTCAGCAAGACAAGCATATTCTATTCAAAATGGGCCTGCCAGGGCCACCTCCTGCTGGGGTTGCGGGTTGTATGAACAAGATACCGCAGCCCCGAACCATAAAGGGCAAAAGAAGGAACATGTGTGGGTTTTAGTCAGTTAAAGTCTGACACTCCCCCAGCTTCACCCAGAGCGAGGGAAGTTATTTGATGACTACACTGAGGCAAAACTTGCTGACTTTTGCATCCAGTATGATATTGGAACTTCTTTATTTACTAAACACTTTGCACTGCTTTCTGATGGTCCAAAAGTCTGAAGCAAAGCAGTCATATTACTTTGTTGTATGTATTATGATATGTATCATTTTTAACCAAGGAAAACAAAACAGGAAGAGGATCTCAATTGTATAACGTGCTGCTGTCCGTAATTCTACGTCTAATCCACATATTTAGTGTACGGGTGAGAATATCATTTGATCCACCCCAACTTCACTAGAAATGCCAGCAGCGCCATGGTGTTGCTGATGATCTCGTAAGGAATACCTGGGTTAGTGAAGTACTACCCTATAATACCAATTATTATTTTGATTAAATTACATAATCTATATTTTCAGTGAATACCTATACCCTTCTCCTGGCAAGCCATTGGATGTAAGACAGATTGATGGTCAATATGAATTGTTTACATTAGTAGAAAAAACTATCAAGATGAGGTAAGATAAAACGCATCACAATAAGTTTATGCAATCATCAAACAAACATTGATCAACTACCTAGCGTGGTCCCAAACTGTATACTGCTGAATTACTTTTATGCTTTATTAGCTACAAGTTCAGCTGTTTTCGAGAACGGGTAGCGCAGTAGCTGAGCGATCGACAGCTGCGATGCGTGACGCGGGTTCGATTCCCGCATGGAACAAATATTTGTATGACCTGCAGATAGTTGTTTCGGGTCTGGCTGTTTGTGTATGTGAGTTTAAATGTTTGTAAACGAATTGTGAAGAAATTTCTCAAGAAAAAAATAATTCAGAAATTCATTTTTAAATTATAGAAGAGAGAACATAACATCATTCCTATTATCCCCGAAGGTCTAGGCAGTAGAGTACATAAAAGTATATATTTAGCTCCAATACAATAGAGGGTTAGCCTATTGCCATCAACCAGGCTCTAATCCATTTTCTGTGGCTGCTACTAAGAAATTCCTAATAGAATACACCCCACAAAAATATGCTCAGCTCGGGAATCAAACCCAGGACCTCAAGGTTTATGCTTTATACCGCAGCTTTATTTTAAGCAGTTGCCTATCTGACATGCACACAACCTCACAATCACTGGGTAACAATATTAATAAGGACAAGCTACCAGAGGAAATTCATAGATATTTTTTTCTGTTATTTCCAGATTAGTGAACCTAGTGAAGAGTCAGCCACAAGAGGATAAACCAGGGGAGTCTCTACTCGCGGGCGCAGTTGCCATGGCACTCTGTTTTATAGCAAAGGTAAAAAAATAAAATAAAAATAAAACTGGTACCATAAATTAGTTTAAACTGTAGAAGGCTGCTCAACAATACATCAATGACAGCACGATTGGCGCAGTAGCTGAGCGATCGACTGCTGCGCTGCGTGTCGCGGGTTCGATTCCCCCATGGAGCAAATATTTTTATGGCCTACAGGTAGTTGTTCCGGGTCTGGCTGTTTGTGTACGTGAATTTAAATGTTTGTTAATGCACCCACGATGCAGGAGACATTCCTAGAGAGGGGCAACATTTAAAAAAAAAACCCTATTGATGTTTTCTCAATGAGTTTCGCTTCATACAGATGTTCCCTATATAAACCCGTGAATGTCTATTTACTTGTTTTTTTTTTTTAGTGTAGGTACTGGATTTGGGTCTACTTGACACAAAATTTGTTATAGCATTTTGTCTCTGATATTCATCATGACAATGTCACGCATACGGCATACCTGTTATTTGCATGGTTACTGAAATGTATTCCGAAGTTAGTTTATTTGAATTTGAATGTGACAGTGTTGTTAGTGTGCTTATTATAATAAATAAATAAATATTTCAGATCCGTCGCGAAGCTCCCCCTGGTCTTCGTATGACCAGCCGTATCCTGATTGTCACGGGCAGCAGCGACACCGCGGCACAGTACATCAATTACATGAATGTCTTCTTTACTGCACAGGTATGCAGGTTCAATGTCTGTCTGACCAACTGCTGCTAATGTTGTCGTGTTCCCCTATTGAAAGTATGAACTATTTGTCTCTAATTAGGTTATTTTTTTGCCACAAGCAGAACTTCGGGATTTGACATTATGGAAATGTCAGTTAAAGAGAAAGCATTAGGAACCCAGAGTCAGATTAATTGTAAACTTTGGAAGTTTATATCGTGATTTACTAAGATTGGTTGAATGTAATATCAAGAACCAATCTGACGACACGGTTGGCGCAGTGGCTGAGCGATCGACTGCTGCGCTGCGTGTCGCGGGTTCGATCCCCGCGCGGAACAAGTATTTGTATGACCTACAGGTAGTTGTTTCGGGTGGGGTTGTTTGCGTATGAGAATTTAAATGTTTGTAAACGCACCCACGATTCAGGAGAAATCCTAGTATGGGGCAAAGTTTAAAAAAAAACGCATAACTCAAGTTGCATTCTCGTTATAAATATTGATGTTGCTTCGTTTGTCTAGTGGTCACTAGCTCAACTTCTGAGAATGTGGCCCTGGGTCCGGTTCCCACGTTGGACAGTGTTATTCTGTTTTTCCATCTGGAATTTCTAAGTAGTAACCAGTCTAGATTTGGTCCCGGTTGATGGCAATAGGCGAACCTATATTCCTGTCACCCCTCTTACAAAAGACATAGCTGGTGAAATATGAGTAGTATTAGTACACTTCTGCCCACCCCTTCGGTTATAACAGGCTTGATCTATGTTAAAATATTTATGTTAATTATAATTGAATTTAAATGTACTTAAATATTTGTTCACCAGAAATTCTTACTAATATTACAAAAGCGAAAGTGAGTTTGTTTGTTTGTTACGTCTTTACTCCGAAATTACTAAACCGATTTTGATGAATTTTGGTACAGAGATAGTTGAGACCCTGGAGACGGACTTAGACAAATTTTTTTTAAAGTGAGAAATGAGGGTGAAAGAGGGAAGTTTTTAAAGTGAGAAATGAGGGTGAAAGAGGGAAGACAAGGGAAAACTTAGCTTTTCTATTACAATAAATAAGGGGCAAGGGCAAAAACTACAGGTAGCAGGTAACTGCAAATCAGGAAAGGGGAACTGTGTTACCCCGAATTTAACGCGAGCAAAGCCGCGGGCAAAAGCGAGTGGTAGAATATATGAGTCTGTAATAACTGTAACATCGTTTGTAAGTACTATATTCTGACAATTAAACTCTTCCTTCTTTTAATATGAGTGCTTTTATTTTTACACCCACAGAAACAGCAAGTTCTCATAGATGTGTGCTCCTTGGACAAGCACCTCAGTCTCCTTCAGCAAGGCTGCGACATCACTGGCGGACTGTATCTCAAGGTGCCTTCGCTTGAAGGACTGCTGCAGTACTTACTGGTAATGTGGCTGATACGTCTGATAGACGAGTGCTTAACGATAAAGTACTCTCATTTTAACCGACTTACAAATGGTGTAAATTCTCAATTCGACGATGTTTTAAGGTTTTGTACCTCACCCTGTAACCTTGGATTTGTAAAATCAACACTCTAAGTCTACGCAGTCAAAAGATATGGCCGTTTATGTCGCAAGTTTGTACGGAACCCTCGATGCGCAAGTCTGACTCGCACTTAACCGGTTTTTTTGTATTATTTTTTATCTACAGCAATCATTCTGTGACGTTGACCGATTCCTTTGATTCCTACGAAAATGGATTTACTCAAATCAAAAGTCTTTTATTCAAATTAGACTGATAATCAGCACTTTTTGAACGTCACATTACAAGAGACAATCCCACAAAAATGCCCTGTTCTTCGCCACTTCCTAGTGTTTTAGCTGGGAAGAAGAAGTGGCGGAACAAATTCCCCAGCAACACATCTGTCTATCAGGTTAAAAGAACCAAATTTTAAGGGTTGTCCCATATTAATTTGGCAAAGTTTTATTGAGCAGTTCAATAAATAATTAGTATTTAATGTTATGTTTCTGTAAGGTCACTATTTAATTTCTTAAAAATAAGTTCGAAAGTCGATGTTTAAATTCTGAAATGTAAAAGAAACAAACAAAAGCCACGATATCACTTACGATTTTTTTTTTCTATCTACTATCGTTACTAAAATACACATATTTATTTGCTATTCCTCTGTTCCCAGTGGGTATTCCTCCCGGACATTTCGGAACGCACAAAGCTAGTCCTCCCGGGCCGAGGTCGCGTGGACTACCGCGCCGCATGCTTCTGCCACAGAGAACTACTCACCATCGGTTATGTGTGCTCCGTTTGTCTCAGCGGTGAGTCGCTAATACTTACTAGGGGTCTCTTAGACGTCCTCAACTTAGTTAAACAGCATGTATTAGGTAATTGTCATATTTCAGGGTGTGTTTAACCGGGGTTGCGGGTTGTTCGAAAGAGATTTGACGACACGGTTAGCGCGGTGGCTGAGCGATCGACTGCTGCGCTGCGTGTCGCGGGTTCGATTACCGCACGGAACAAATATTTGTATGACCTGCATATGGTTGTTTCGGATCTGGCTGTTTGTGTATGTGAGTTTAAATGTTTGTAAACGCACCCACGATACAGGAGAAATCCGTTACGTTTTATTTAAAAAAAAGAAAAGACACCGCGGCCCCGGAAAGAGCAAAAGAAGGAACATGGGTGGGTTTTAGTCAGTAAAAACCGGGTGAAGTTATTGGATGATTTCCCATCCCTAAAATAAGTGTGTATTAAAGACTGTCAAACTGAACAATTTGGTAGACCGAACCAACACCGTAACCGCGAAAAAAGAGCTGTCTTATACATTTACAGCCTTAAATATGACTACACCTTTTCGAAACACACTGTATACTGTACAATCAGAAAATGTATGCGCTTCGGAAATCTTCGTGTTTCCGATTTTCTACGAACGTCCCTATACATAGTTGCCCCCCACTAAAGTTTCTGATTATCGTACTTTACAGTACACCTATTAATTCGTTCATTTCGCGTTTGTATAGTGCGTTTAGTATGAGAAAGTTACTGACTTCGTACCATGTGGATGACGTCATAGCTGTGAAATCGAATTAGTTGGTTGTTTAAAAAAATACATAAAAGGACTTAGATTGGCCTCAAAATTTAGACTAAGACTGCTCAAAAATATATACAGAGAATTTGCCAGCATTCAAGTTACAGTTGATAGATAAAGTCTCAAAATGGCGGCAGCCCACTGACTTTCTCATTCTAAACGCATTGTCTAGAGTTTTTCTGTATCATCTCTCACTCAACCATTTTTAAGTGTTTTGCAATTTAAAAGAGTTGTAAATATGACCATCAAGCGGACTTACTCTAAGCAAAAAATATTGCTGAGAAACAACTTTTTTCATGTCTAAAATCATGTTTTAATGCAAGACTCAAAACTGTATACTGGTGCATGCATTGAACAAGTGAGTACAAGTGCCTTTCGCGTGCGTGTACTTTTACATCTATTATTAAATCTCATGCTCGCGCGATTAGGTTCCCGAAGACTTACGGTAATTGACGAAGCGCAAACTTTTTCCTACAAATCTGTACGATGCTACATTTAAAACTGTAACTAGCTAACTTTAATATTTTGTTTCAGTTTTCTGCAAATTCAGTCCTATATGCACAACTTGCCAGTGAGTATAACATGGGTTTATGTAACATCTATTTTTGACCAGCAAATTCAACCCCTCCCTCCCAATTATTAGCACGACGTAACGCTTATAATATCCTAAAAGTTAGGGTGTGCCTTTAATAGCCTGTACGGCGGCGGCGGTTGTGCTTAGGTTTCATACAATGGATGTTGGGCATAATGCTATCAACCGGGTTTAAGTCCTAGCTCCGGGCTGCTACTGATTCATTGAAAATAACCCACTTCCTGACGTGGAAATCGAGCCAAGGACCTCAAGCTCAGTGGTAGCACTAGGGACCACTAGACCAAGGAGTAAGCATTTGTTATAAAGACAAAATATGGTTTTGACGAGGTGAACCGAAAATAATCATATCTACATTAATACTATATATATTTAACCCCGACGCAAAAGAGGGGTGTTTAAAGTCGAGGTGTCTGTCAGTGTGTGTGTCTCTGCCTGTCTGTGGCATCGTAGCTCTCAAACGGATGGACCGATTTTAATGCGGTTTTTTTTTTCATTTGAAAGCCAGCTTTCTTATTGTACGAATAAACTCAAAAACTACTTGACCGATTTCAAAAATTCTTTTGTCATAACAAAGCTACATTATTGCTGAGTAACACACAGGTGTGGGGTAGTAACCAAAGACGCGGGTGAAACCGCACAGGTCAGCTAGTATGTAATAAAATAATTTCTAGAATAAACTTTACAAATTGTATTATTTTCAGTACCGTGTTCAAGATCGGCGGTCCACTTCCAATCAAGCCTAAAAAGAAGAAGATAAAGCTGTAGAAAGATAAGAAAACTTTTTGGTATTGTAAATAGATAGATGTAAGATATTTCTGATTAAGGTGAAAGCTCCAACCTACCCGCTGTAGGAAAGACTTTTTCTGTTTTTTTTTTGTTCCTACGCCTTTATGAACTTGGAGGGTTGTATTGGTGATTTTGATGATTATAATTCTATAATTACATACGTCTTACAGCCGCGAATAATATTTTAATCAACATACAACCTAGCACTGGCCTGAAAATTGCAAAAAACGTAAGAAAATTTGAATTTCGCGGGTAGGTTGGAGCTTTCACCTTAAAGTCTTTTATTTATGACCAAAACAAAATGACTCCCGGGTAGCCCCAAACATAAGGGCAAAAGAAAGAACATGGGTGGGTTTTAGTCGGTAAAAGGATGACGATCCCCCCCCCCCTCCCCCGCTGCATCCTGAGCAGGGATGATGAGGGCATTGATGATTTACCATAAAAAAACAGACAGTCTCTCTGTCGACTGAATGTGGTGAGGTGTTAAGTAATTTAGACTGTATTTTGTAGTTGTTCAAGTTGAAAATGATTTGTTAACTTAGCCACGGTCAAACGACTTTGATAAGATTTATATTTCGTTTTAGATGTTATTACAAAAAGATCTACTGTCCCAAAAGTGTAAAAATATTCATCGATATTTGGCATACGATCAATGCAAATTTTCAATTAGAATGATATACTGAATTATTGAATACCGATTTTAGAAGACATTCTGATGTCCTCTGTCAATTGATTAGTGGTGCAACTATCGTAATCACGAGAATACCATTGAAAGTCAATCGATTATTATACTACAAGTGCCCTTGAAAAGAGTTCTCAAAAAACACTGGCATAATATAAACACTATCCTCAAGATTTTGAGCCCAACGGCAGTTGCCGATAGTTGAAGATAACTGATAACGCTCCCTTATCAGTAATTAAGTCATTATCGTATATATCCGACAATGATAACAGGTGTAGAGCATCAGTTCTTTGTGTTATTATTGCAATAATTATGCAAATAATCAATTTAACATAACATCGCACTTGTAATTCTGAATGGATCAGGCTGAGATGTACACACGACCGCAGGTCAACCTATTCTAAACTATTATAACCTGATCTCTCTACTACGGATCGCACACCGTAGTTAGATCATGTTAAAATGGTTTTGTCAAGGTTGATGTGCCGTCGTCTGTACCTAATTAGCACACTTTCGGCAGTTTTGTTTTTTAAATCCCGATTTATAGGGGGCGACCCTATTGCCATTACCCTTTGGAACGCCAGAGAATAAACACACGCGCATGGCCCTGTCGAGAAATACATTTTAACTACATTTTTTACATTTGTAAATTTTTGTCACATATTTGTGTCGTTGGCATCCAGGGCACGCGCTTGCTTGTCACATATATGTGACGATGGCGTTCAAAAGGTAAACTGGGCACAAACTCCGCGGCTGTTACTGAGTTTCATGATGGAAAAACCTAGTATCACTGATCGACCTGGGAATTACCTATTATTATCAATTTTGTTGTTTGAATAATAAGTTTTTATCTGTGGAGCTACTGGTTCTATTTATAGGGCTATAAGGATGTACTTAAACATGTTAGATTCATGCTAGAAATAGAATCTGATTTGTGTAGGTATAGATAAAAATATACCTAACTACAACTTTGTATTTATGCGAAAATCTTTTTCTAAAGGTGTTTAAAAGTATCTACTGTGTTGACACTAATATTTTTTTCCTCTTTTTGTTACATTTTTTAATTAGTTACACACTCAGTGTTTATTATAGATTGTATATTTACATCTTCTTTATTTTGCTTTTCTACATTTTTAAATATTTCTTAAAATACAAAAATAGTGGTCCGCCGGAAAAGGGAGCAGGGTCCAAGCTACCGGTGGTTAGGGCTCCAGAGACAGGAACCTCCTCACAATGCGGGCCGTATCGAGGAGTACTGCCTTCTGAATCAGGCCCTTGATCCAACCGCCTAAGGAGAGCTACTACAGATGTTCATCGAGGTTCTTGCCCATCAAGCCATTGGATGTTACGACAATCGGCACAATGATAGCCGAGTTCTCATTCCACATGCCGACAACCTCGTGTGCCATGCCAAATATTTACATTATCAATAAGGGTTTCAAATTTGTCAGTAAAACGAAAATATTTACTGCGACGTTATATTTTGTTTATTGTAATTGATAACAAAGTCATCAAGTAGAAAATATAAGTTCCTATTTGATATTAGAGTGATTTGATAAAAACGTTTCTGTACTTTATCAGCGTGACTGCGTTAAATTTTATTGGGAACATGCTTAGCCAGGTCTGAAATCAGGCTGCGCTCACGCAGTTGGACAACAAAGATTAAAATCAGTAGGTTCGTTTTCAGTTCAAACAAATTATTACGATTATAACCGACTTCAAAAAAAAGGAGCTCAAAGGGTAAAGCTCTAGTAAGACTCTGCCGTTCGTACGTCTGTCATCAGGCTGCATCTCATGAACCGTAATAGTTAGACAGCTGAAATTTTCACAGATTTCTGTTGCCGCTATAACAACAAATAAAAAACAGAATAACATAAATATTCAACTTAAAAAAAACGTGTTTGCTATAAGGAAGCCCCATACAGCAAACTCACACTTGGCTGCATTTGGCCCTATTGGGGGCAAGCCTATTGTCAACAAGTGGGCACAAATCCAGACTCAGTGACTGCTAATGAGAAATTCCTGATGGAAAAACCCAGGATCCGAACGCACTAGACAAACAGGGCAGTATTCAGGAAACTATTAGAACACTAATTTGGCCTATAAAAAATTACGTGACATAAAGCAATAATAGGTAGGTACAGTCAGCATCAAAAGTCGATGAACACATACAGATTTTCAAAATCACTGTGCATTATATCACCCATAAATCGCTCAACTAGATAGAGCGCCAGTATTGAATGAACATCATTAAAGTTCAAAATTAACTGAACACTACTCGTCAAAGGTCACTGAACACCATTTTGTCAAAAATTGCCGATCGTTATAATATCCGAAATTATCTTAACATTCAGTTTTGCAAAAGTCACTGAACAATATAAAATACTTGTTTTGATTTTCTAGTGTAATCACGACAACGTCCAAAAATAACTTAACATCATAAAGAACAAAAGTTACTGAACATTACTTTGTTTCCGATACGTAGCGTGTAAACGTATACTAATACTATCAAAAGTAGCTGAACTGCAAACTAAAAATGTGCGCGTTACTATCTTCAGAGTTTTAAAACCAATCTTGTCCTATCCAAACTAAATCATGTAAAAAAAAATTAAATGGATAGATCTTTTCTACCAACCTACTTGAACCGAGTGAAAATGCATAAAAAAAAACCGGCCAAGAGCGTGTCGGGCCACGCTCAGTGTAGGGTTCCGTAGTTTCCCGTCCGTCACAATAAGTGTTCCCACTTATGAGTTTAAAGGTGGAGGAGGAAATTATTTTGTACAACTTTTTGTCTTTTTTGTACAAAAACTGTTGTGTCAATAAAGTTCAAAATGATTTTCCTAGAAAGTCCTTATAAAGTTCTACTTTTCAGATTTTTTTCATATTTTCTAAACTTATGGTTCAAAAGTTAGAGGGGGGGGGGACACATTGTTTTTTACTTTTGGAGCGATTATTTCCGAAATTATAGACATTATCAAAAAATGATTTTAGTAAACCCTTATTCATTTTTAAATACCTTTCCAACAATATATCACACGTTAGGGTTGAACTGAAAAAAAAAATCACTTCCCACTTTACATATAGGGTGGCTACCCTAATAAAACACGTTTTTCCAATTTTTATTTTACCACTTTGTCGGCGTGATTGATATACATATTGGTACCAAATTTCAGCTTTCTAGTCCTAACGGTCACAGAGATTAAGCGAGGACGGACGGACGGACGGACGGACAGACAGACATGGCGAAACTATAAGGGTTCCTAGTTGACTACGGAACCCTAAAAAGGATGTCAGGCAGCTGTCAAGATGTTCCGGAGGTGACTGGGGTAGACCTGAGAGTGGCGGTGGGCAGACTGAAAGTTAAAAACACCGCCCCGGGACCCGATGGCTTGCATGGCAAAGCCTGGGTCCTGGCCCTGGAGGCTCTCGGGCCCCGACTACTAGGGCTCCTAAGCTCATGCTTGGAGAGAGGCCAGTTCCCACTTCGATGGAAGACTTCGAGGGGAAGCTGGTCCTCATACAGAAACCGGGGCGCCCTGCGGACTCTCCGTCCGCATTCCGGCCCATTGTGCTGCTCGACGAGGTGGGCAAGCTCTTTGAAAGAGTAATTGCAAACCGCCTCGTCGGGCACCTTGTGGGGACGGGGCCGGATCTTGCGGAACACCAGTATGGTTTCCGCAAGGGGCGCTCGACGGTGGACGCCATCATGCCCGTGAGAGCCCTCACGACGGGGGCTGCAGTGTCCAGGGGTGGGGTAGTCGTGGCGGTGTCTCTCGACATCGCCAACGCGTTCAACTCCATGCCTTGGAGCTGCATCAGGGAGGCACTCCGATACCACTGGATGCCGACCTACCTTCGTCGCGTGGTCGGGGCATATCTGACGGACAGGGCCGTCATCTACCCCGGTCGCTCTGGAGAGTGGAACCGGCGAGAGATGTCGTGCGGTGTCCCACAGGGATCGGTCTTGGGGCCGCTCCTGTGGGACATCGGTTACGACAGGGTGCTGCGCGCCGACCTCCCCAGCGGCGCGGCGTCAGCGTAGTTTGCTACGCTGACGACACGCTCGTTCTGGCTCAGGGGGGGTCGCACCAGGCGGCGACCGACAGTATGACACGCGAGGTTGCGATAGTCGCGGAGAGGATCCGGCTACTGGGTCTCGAGGTGGCCTTGCACAAATCCGAGGCCATGGTATTTCATGGCCGCGGAAACACGCCACCGTCGGGATCCCAGTTGACGAGGCAGCGAGCCTCCTTGCCGGACTGCCACCGTGGGATCTGGAGGCGATAGTCCTCGCGCGCCTGTTTGAGTGGCGCGCGGAGGCACTACACCGCGGGGAAAACCCGCTGCCGTGGCAAATTGCCGCTCCGCGGACAGACCTCCGGTGCGATCTCATGGTGGCATGGAGAGAGCGACTGTCGCAACCCCGTGCAGGGCACGCCACAATAGTGGCGGTAAGTCCCCTCTTTGAGGAGTGGCTGGAGAGGCGTCATGGCGTCCTCACCTACCGCCTGACGCAGGTCCTCACCGGACACGGAAGTTTCGGGAGGTTCCTGCACATCATCAGGCGGGAGGAAGCGCGCGGGTGTCACCATTGTGATGCCCTGGTTCAGGCCATGGTCCGGAGCGAGAGGGAATGGGAAGCGGTCACCACCTTCTGCGAAGCAGTAATGCTAGCAGAGGAGGTGGCCGGGCGTTTGAGGGAGAGAACATCTGCCCAACCCAGCCGCCGCGGGAGACGCCCAGGGCGCCGGGCGCCGCGAGACGACTTCCGGCCACCGTAGATGCGGGCCTGTGGACGGTGAGCAATGGGTAGCTCACCGTCCGTCCGTCTATTGACGACAGGCCGTGTCGACGGCGCGTTCGTGTTTCACGCGCGCCTCAAAGAGAGTCAGCAAAGCAGAGGGGCTTGCCAGGGCCTCCGCCTGCCGGGGTTGCGGGTTGTTCGAAAGAGATACCGCGGCCCCGGAACGTAAAGGGCAATAGAAGGAACATAGGTGGGTTTTAGTCAGTACAAGTCTGACATGCCCCCCCCCGCTCCGCCCAGAGCGGGGGAAGTCATTGGATGATTTCCCACCTGAAAAAAAAAAAGGCAGCTGTCAACGCCTCTTTTTCTTTTTTGGTTTAAAAACAAAAGAAGACAGAAGAATATGGTGTCAGTTATCAATTGCGCTTTAGTGACAAATAAACATTATAATGCCATTTAATATTCATATTGGTATTACGTCGAATTTGAAATAGGATTGATAGCTGTCACACGTGCTGGAGAGATAGTTTTTTTTGTAATTTAAAAAAAATTGGTTGTTTGTAAAGTAGGTTTACGATCGAGATGTTTACGTGATAACGTCTTATTGGTGATATAAGTTATCACCAGTAGTGACATCTAAAATGAAATTAAGTACTAATTTAAAGTTTTTTTTTCGAGCCAAGTAACAGATGGCGCTACCATCTTTATGAAATGTCGCTCGTGAGGTTTACAAGTTTCTGAACATGTCACCCGACTAAAACGATTTTAAAGACGTTATCACGTCAAAATGTGTGCGTGTACTAGCGTACACTCGTAAGAAGTGAAACTTAGGAACGTTCGTAGGGATAAGAAAAAGATGGCGCGTAACGGAAAGCTCTCATCATAACTAACAAAACGAGCCCAATCTCTACACATCTAGTTCAATCCGTCGAGGAATTCCAGTAGCAGTCAGTGAAGTAGACCTTCAGGTCACTCCATCAAGTCCGGAGGGAAGGTCTCATCATAACTAACAAAATGAACCCAAACTCGACACATCTAGTTCGATCCGTCGAAGAGTTCCAGTAGCAGTCACCGAAGTAGAGCTTCAGGTCACTCCATCAAGTCCAGAGGTAAGGTCTCATCATAACTATCAAAATGAGCCCAAACTCGACACATCTAGTTCAATCCGTCGAGGAGTTCCAGTAGCAGTCACCAAAGTAGACCTTCAGGTCACTCTATCAAGTTCAGAGGGAAGGTCTTATCATAACTTATAAAACGAACCCAAACTCGAGACATCTAGTTCGACCCGTCGAGGAGTTCCAGTAGCAGTCACCGAAGTAGACCTTCAGGTCACTCCATCAAGTCCGGAGGGAAGGTCTCATCATAACTAACAAAATGAGCCCAAACTCGACATATCTAGTTTCATCCGACGAGGAGTTCCAATAGCAGTCACCGAAGTAGACCTTCAGGTCACTCCATCAAGTCCAGAGGTAAGGTCTCATCATAACTAACAAAACGAGCCCAAACTCGACACATCTAGTTCAATCCGTCGAGGAGTTCCAGTAGCAGTCACCAAAGTAGACCTTCAGGTCACTCCATCAAGTCCAGAGGTAAGGTCTCATCATAACTAACAAAATGAGCCCAAACTCGACACATCTAGTTCAATCCGTCGAGGAGTTCCAGTAGCAGTCACCGAAGTAGACCTTCAGGTCACTCCATCAAGTCCGGAGGTAAGGTCTCATCATAACTAACAAAATGAGCCCAAACTCGACATATCTAGTTTCATCCGTCGAGGAGTTCCAGTAGCAGTCACCGAAGTAGACCTTCAGGTCACTCCATCAAGTCCAGAGGTAAGGTCTCATCATAACTAACAAAACGAGCCCAAACTCGACACATCTAGTTCAATCCGTCGAGGAGTTCCAGTAGCAGTCACCAAAGTAGACCTTCAGGTTACTCCATCAAGTCCAGAGGTAAGGTCTCATCATAACTAACAAAATGAGCCCAAACTCGACACATCTAGTTCAATCCGTCGAGGAGTTCCAGTAGCAGTCACCGAAGTAGACCTTCAGGTCACTCCATCAAGTCCGGAGGTAAGGTCTCATCATAACTAACAAAATGAGCCCAAACTCGACATATCTAGTTTCATCCGTCGAGGAGTTCCAGTAGCAGTCACCGAAGTAGACCTTCAGGTCACTCCATCAAGTCCAGAGGTAAGGTCTCATCATAACTAACAAAATGAGCCCAAACTCGACACATCTAGTTCAATCCGTCAAGGAGTTCCAGTAGCAGTCACCAAAGTAGACCTTCAGGTCACTCCATCAAGTCCAGAGGTAAGATCTCATCATAACTAACAAAATGAGCCCAAACTCGACACATCTAGTTCAATCCGTCGAGGAGTTCCAGTAGCAGTCACGGAAGTACACCTTCAAGTCACTCCGTCAAGTCCGGAGGTAAGGTCTCATAATATCTCAAAAATATGAAATATTTTTTGATGGTACGAAGAATTACGAAAAAACGTCTTATTGGTGATATAAGTTATCACCAGTAGTGACATCTAAAATGAAATTAAGTACTAATTCAAAGTTTTTTTTTCGCGCCAAGTAACAGATGGCGCTACCATCTTTATGAAATGTCGCTCGTGAGGTTTACAAGTTTCTGAACATGTCACCCGACTAAAACGATTTTAAAGACGTTATCACGTCAAAAAAAATATTTTAACTGTATTGATTTATCGAACCATTTAATTTAATTTTGTTGATAATAAGTAAAAGGGTGGTGATTTAGATTTGCATGTGTCTACTTAATTTATATACCAAACACATATACGTACCGAAATACACACACATAAAACGCAAAAAATATTTCATTTTGTTCAGGGACTTTAGAGACAAACGATGGTATGCTATTTTTGTCAAAAATTTGTTCAGACACTTTAAAGACGAAGAATGCTATGCTTTTTTTACTATAACTTTGTTTAGTGACTTTTGAAAAGTGATGGTCACCTACTTATGCCCTTTTATGATAATCATTCATTTCTGGCGCTTGTCATGTTAATCGATTTAGGTGTAATACGGTGTACAGTGATTTTGAAAATCTAAATGTGGTCATCAACTTTTGATGCTGACTGTACCTACTAATCATCCAAACAATAGGTAAAATAAAAGCAAGCAACTGTTTCAACAATCAGTCTTTAATTTCATGCAAATACGTCTCGATAACAAAAACAACACTATCTTTTAAGTAGGCACTTCACTACAACAATACCATTACACATGTATAAAGTAGAAATATATGTACTCTATACGATCTAGGTATTAAATCCAATATCAGCACACTACAACATCATCCACATGTGTTGTTACTAGATATCATTTCAGCCCTACTTCAGATATGCTAGATAAATCCTGTACTGGGTAAAATTTACATTTAAAAACGTTTTAAAACTACACAGTACGGCACCATATCACGAAATCCATCAATGATTTAGCTTTTAAGATTGCTATCAACAAGATAAAAAATGTATTTTAATTTGGGCAAAACGCGATATCAGCGGCTGAGGCAGTTTTGAAACTAAATGCAAGTGAAAACTAAATAGGCATAAATGTTACACATAATTCAATTCAATCATTTGAATCAATTAATAATATTATGTACAACGCACGCAAATCTTATCAGAGTAATATAATTTTGAAAATATTAATTGACAAAATCAATTAATTTTTCTACTCTGTTTAATATCCTTAGTTTAACGTATATAGGTAATCTCATTTTACAAGTATTTAATATGACATGAAATAATATTTCTTAGGAATAATCACAAAATGCTTATTAAATAATAGGTAGATAAACGATAAAACGCTCCCTAGAGAGAATCAATTTAACCAGAGTACTGCGTAGGTCTTGGCCCAAAATCGGGACAAATATATGTCCAAGCATAATTTGCTTCATTTCCAAATAAAGCTTCAATTGAAGTTTAAACTTGTCCCAAACCGCAAACGTGACGCCCGCCCGGAGATCACTCCTTGAGCTTTCCGACCGTTAATACGAGCATGCGCCATTTCCACATCCTTAGAATAATGGTTTATATTCATAAACAGGGCTAATACTCAATTATTCATAGTAACACTTAAAAAAACTTACAATACTTAAAAACCTTACCCTAATTTCACACTTCTACAAATTATCTATGGCTATGATTTATCTAGAATCTCGAACGCGAGGTCAATTTCTTCTTCGGGAGACTTTGTCATGTCAATTTCTACTGTAGTCAGTTTTTTCTGAAGAGTAAGCACGTCGATTTTGTCGAACTCCGTGGATGTATCCATTTTTTTAGATTGTACGTCTTCAGGGTCTGCTGAACCAAATCTGGATTTTCGGCTGCCGAGTACAGCTGGTGCGGTGTGACTTGGAGTGTTGACATGGTACTCCATGGGTTGCGCCTTTTCTACAGCATCTATCTGGATGGCCTGAAATAAGATAGCAAAAGACTGATTAGACTTTCCTACGGATTTATACAACGCTAAGAAGTAAGACATCCTAGTATTTTAAGCCACAATAATCTATTGGAGGTATTTCTATTTACAAGTACCTAGCAGATTGTGGGATAAAGTTAAACAAATCAATCAATTCAGAAAACCAAATGTGCAACAGTACGTATTACGACGCTATATCGATACATCAGACCAGCCTATACGTAAGTATAAATCTCTACCCAAAAACGAATTATAATATCTATGACTTAACACTTTTGTAGAAAGTACTTGCATGATAATATTGCTAGAATGATCAACGTATACGACTACGTGCATCATTAATTGTTATTCAACCTTGAATCAACTTGATTACTAGGTAGGTGATTGACCGAAGAAACATTTCCGAAATTAAAAAGGTTTCATTAGAACTAAAATAAGAATAGTGTAGCTAATTTAAAGAGAACTTAGGTCTATGCCAGCCGTTTGATTTTATTAACAAACAGAAGCAAACTTTGATTTTGTTGTATTTTTTAACAAGGTTGGGGAGTAGTCATACATTTACTTTAAACTAATTTTAACTATCTAAACTGTTCTCTGATCAATATTTGTACATGGTTCAAATAAATCACCACGAAGTAGAGTACCACAAGGAGTTATACTTGGACCTTTGATAGTTTAAGATAAACTAAGCATGCCCAGTGATAGAAGATATTGGCGTTAAATTGAAAAGCCAAACATTCAACGCTGGACTCACTATGCTTTTAGAGCATCCTTGATCTCTTCTTAATAGCGGGCCATGAAACGATGGTTGCATTATGCAAACGATTGTGATGGTAAGAGAAAGGACTACAACTGTTTCTATTTACTGTGTGAACTGATGTCTAAGATAGAAGTACGCGCGAGATAACTTAGGAAAAATGATAGGATTTTCTGTAGCTAACTTTGTTATTTTATTAGTAGCAACTTGCTTCGTGCCATTACTATTTGAAAATATTGTACCATTTGTTTCATTGTACGTTTAAATGACTTTAGACCAAAATATCGGGTTCAGACAACTATTACAGTTTGTTATTGCGTTACATAACATTATTATCTAGTTGTTTTTTCGCCACTGTTAACAGATCGTTATCATTGATTTTAATCAATGTATTTTTGTGACTGCTGTAAGTACCGCGCTTAGATCAAACGGAGAACAAAATCATTAACGCATTGATAAGTATGTTTTCTTTTGTAAAAATACATTATCGTTCTTTTATCAATTTTATTTTTGAATTATTATTTTATTGAGTAAAAAACAGAGCCCTAAAACAGCGCTGATAATATTTACATGGTCTGATGTAATAATTGTTAGATATATTGTTTCTTTAAGCAATCTTACAAGAAAATCCACTTGTTTGTCCTGAAAAATTGTCTATATACGAATGGTACCTACGACTACATGTACGTATGTGGGTGGTGTCTGCTACCCAATGGGTAAAAGGCGCGGCTTGGGAACCTCAGAACCGCACCAGTGATCTTTACATACTCATTTTGAATCGTCCACGTTTATACACGCACGCCGGTTTCGAGTAGGTATTTCGCACCTGACCCATCTAAAAAAACTCACTAATGAGGCCAGTATAATTATGTCTTTTAGGGTCCCCAAATGCTGGGCTGTAAAAAAGGTGGATGAAAAACGTTTGCATGTAGCAGAGATTAGAATGGTGAGATGGATGTGTGGAGTGACAAGAATGGATAAAGTAAGGAATGATTATATTAGAGGAAGTTTGAAAGTTGCGCCTGTTACAGAAAAATTAAAAGGGAGTCGTTTGTCTTGGTATGGACATGTAATGAGGAGGGATGTAGAACATGTGACTAAAAGAGTGATGGATCTGAAAGTTGATGGACGGAGAGCGAGATGAAGGCCAAAGAAAAGATGGATGGATTGTTTAAGGAATGATATGAAGGAGAAAGGAGTAAATGATACCGTGACGTCTGAAAGGAGAGAATGGAAGAAAAAAACGTGTTGCGCCGACCCCAAATAAAATGAGACAAGGGCAGGAAAGTTATAATGTCTTTTTAGGGTCCCCCTGCTAGCATTGCCATTCACATCTGCCATGTATTTTTTGCAAGTCGCATTTCATTCAACCAAATGACCAAACCATCCAAGCATAGCTACTCTTTTCAATTTCTGTTACTACATCTTGTATAACCGCTTAACGTCATTTCTCAATTCATCATTCAAAGTTTGAAAGGAATGCATTTCTTCATCATATAAGTACCTACCTACCTAATTATTGCATAATCAGTGTGCAATGTTCCCACTAACTAGTACACAGATCTTACTGTAAAGCGTCGTCGTAGTGGCTATCGATCGTGCTTACTACGATGAGACGATGTGTTCTCATCGCGCGATGACTTCAAACACAGATATTTCTTCAGAGTATGCTAATTGAAGCTCGCAAACTTTCGCGCGAGAGCAGGCAATGTTTCATTGTAAATCTTCAACGCACGATGAGTTCGCATTGTGTCATCGTCATCGTACAATCCTTGCCTTTGCTAGGGCGTCGCCTAAGAAGCAGGTCGATATACCTACAGTTGTGGGTGCCTCTAGCCTTTTAGCTTCTAGTCTAGGTCGTCCAGTTTATCGACGATGTTCTTTTCGTTGCTTTCAGATTAGTGGTGATGAAATAGATAGTACGGAGACAAGTCTTAACGAGTACTTGTGTACTGCACAAAAAATACTGAATAGAACCGGGTTATATGAAACCATGACAGCTCATTTTTGAAACATGATAATTAGATATCAATACTAGCTTTTGCTAGCGGCTTCACCCACTTTGCTGTTAACCCATGTGTACCAAGATAAAAACCCCATGGCCTGTCTGTGTTACAAATTTCAGCAAATTTTGCCTTAAAACTTAAGTTAAGTACCTAACAGACAAACAGTAACTTTCGCATTACTTATATCAAAATCCTTTGCACATTGGAAAAATCCCTTTTAAATCACGTAGGTAGGTAATTAGAAATAGATATCTAAAACAGCAGTGGGTAATATCCATTAACAAAACCCTAGTAATCACTGAATGAAGTGGACAGATAAGGCAAACTCTAAGCCTAGGCGAAGTAGTTCGTGTATTGTCAAAACACTCCAGTTCTTGAGCATTTGATGCAGACTAGGCGTTAAGATAAGTGGGAGAAACAATGGCTCTACTTGAATGTACGCCTACCTGTTTTAGATAAATATACATTGATGATCACGGAAAGATACCTGCTGTCAGCCAAAAATGGGCAACTTGTTTGCATTGAGCCATAACAACTTCTGATTAGTGAATGTTACAATGGCATGTCTGCTACCTAATTGCATCCATATGGCATATTGTGTATTGCGGGTCGATGGTCAAGTTAGCTTAAAAATGGGGTAAGGTCGCATATAGCTAAAATTTGATATAGGTATAACTCAAATATGATATTTCTCATCGAACCCAAGTACCTACCCAAAACTTGGTATTTTGCAATTTTTTGTCAAGAGTTAAGTTTCATCAAAATAGATCAGACAAAAGTTGTACTTAGGTCATGCAATGCAAAGAATCTCCATTTCTGAGATAAAAGATGATGAAGAGAGAAATATGTAGGTAGGTACACGTTTTCACGGTACTGGCGAGGTAGGAGGACTTTGATATTTCATTTTAATAATGTTCAAAACATTGGTCCCATTTTTTGAGCTCGATTTGAATTATTGTAGCCTTGAATCCCATTAAGAGGTTGGTCTGGTGTGGGCCTAGAGAACTCTAGGGTCAACTTCTTTTATAAATATCTTCATTTCTAAGATATACCGATTCAAAATGTGGCCTAAAGAACTCTGAGGTCAATCCTGTGGAACAGAACAGACATATTGCTAGGGTGTTTGTTCCGCCACTTCTTTGCCTCAGCTAAAATACAGAAAAGTCACGCTTCTAACGAAGCAAGATTTTTTTTTAAATATAAATATATTTCTATAGCTACCTATAGCATGCACAATATTTCAAGCAAGATCCTCACCCCGAAACTTGTCGAGCCAACAACTTTTAACTACTATCATACGATCTTCACATACCCTTACATAACGGGTTATTAGGGCGGTTGATTCATAAGAAAGTGCTATTTTTTTTTAATATAAATGTAATTATTCGTTCGTAAAATGAAACACCACAGACTACCTACAGTACTGTATCTCCTTTAAATCCATCCAAAGGTTGTCTTGAAAAGATCGCTTTTAGCGATAAGACCGCCCATTGTGTCACCCTATTTATAAGTTGTATATTGTTACTAGCTTTCGCCCGCGGCTTCGCTCGCGTTAAATTCGGTAGCGCCTTATGGATTTGTAATAGCAACGCTAAGTTTTCCCGTTTCTTCCCTCTTTCTCTCTCGTATCCCACTCTTTTTTAATAAAAAATAGCCTATGTCCGTCTCCTGGTTCCCAACTATCTCTGTACCAAAATTCATCAAAATTGGTTTAGCCATTAAAGCGTGAAGAGGTAACAAACAAACAAACAAACTCACTTTCGCTTTTATAATATTAGTAAGGATTCTTGTCATTTGTATGGTGTACATAATAAAGAATATTCTATCTATTTTATTTTTTGGTAACCTTAACGTAGGCTAAATTAAGGATCCATTCATGTAAGAGCAATGCACGATGCACTGCCTTGAACCTCACACAGCCACTGGCGTCCCCTTTTAAAAACAGGTAGATAATGTTAAATAAACACTCACTTCTCCATAAAGCTCCAGAGTAAGGGAATGCCTCTTCTTATTAGCCTGCCTCATCCTCCCAGAGCGTGATATTGACAGCTGCCTCTTAGCTGTTGCCTGAGGAGACGACTCAGTCCTCTCCTCATCTGCATCAGCATGCTCATTGTAGTGAGGCGCCTTCCGCCTTTCCGTCGTGTGGAAGATCGACTTAAAAAACTTCGCCATCTTAGATTCTGGTGCCCCTGAAATTTTTATTGTTGGACGTCAAAATTTGGAGTGGGGAGGAGAAATTATAACTAAAGAAGACATGCTACGCCGGAATCAAACAAGCTGGAATAACAGCAGAAGGATAACGTTATCATTTGGATTTAATTTATAGCTGTTATACATGCATAATTATTGTATTTAGCTTAAGATAGCGTGATTGGACAGTAAAATTTTATACTAAACAAGGCAAGAGTAAGTATTTCATGGGGAGTTCCGCCGAGTTTAATCACGGCACAGAAATAATCATCTGCCTGTCTTTCCGCAACTAAGTACGTTGCGATTGGCTTTCAGTCTAACCAGATACAGATAAATAAGTGCTGGTATCTATTCAGCTCCCGTGAACCTTACACGGAAATGGACCAAAAGGTTTCAATGTAGCTCAATAATAAAGGATTATAATTGTTTGTATAGTGTTTAGATAATTTCTAAATAATAATAGAGATTTGAGGGCCCTCGTAACATACAGATAAAATTGATGTTTGGATTCTGATATCATATATACGCAATAATACGCATTGATTTGATCAAAGGCTGTCACTGAACGTTACATAGCTTAGGGAAAGTGTCAGCGGTTACTGAAAATTTATGCGGAAATAATTGGACATGAGATACGGAAAAATGGCATAATAACAGTTTTGCTTCTGGCTGTGGATGTCCAAAGAAAAAAACCAAACAAACGATGGATGAAGTGGGTGAAAGATTGAATACTGTGTAAAGAACCATTTCAGCTAGAGAAATAGAGTCTGCTGACACGAAGACTGATAAAAAAAACTGTAAAAATGTAGAAGATGCTGCGCTGTTCACGAATTGATTAGGATAAAGAGCAAGATAAATGTTCAAGCACAAGAAACGTGGAATAGAAAACTAGGTACACAGATTAGAAAAGGCACTTATGTAGCGGAAACTTGAAGCACTCACGATCACTAGGTATTTGGATAGCTTGACGCGTCACAATCAATATGTACGTACCTATCAGTCTTGCACTCTATATAATACATAATAAAATGCGACACAAACCGTATTACCTACAATAAATTAGGTAAAACAATTACCTATCTTGAGACTAAATAAAATTATCATTTCGGCGTCGATTAAGAAAGTATTACAATTGAAACCTTATCAGATGTGTTGTTACCAAGAATTGGCAATAATTTGGAAAAAACACAGCTGAAAATTGTATTTTTATTTTTGACGCTGATTAATTATAAATGGATAAAAGGTTACGTGATTCTGCCAACAATCAAATCAATGCCGATTGTCACCCATTGATCTGGTTAGCTTTATAATATTTTATGAAAAATATATTAATAATCACAAAATACGACTGCTCATTACTTACCGTGCTCACAAACCGTTTCCCCGAAAACTTTGTTCGAAATGCACTCTTTTTAAAATTGATAACACGCGCGAAATAAAACGACGACTATGAAACACTGCAACGCATTGAAGCAAGGTTTTACTATTTACCATAATTTCATCTTCGATAAGATATGAATGATATATTATCATCGATACCGCTTTTATATGATAAATGCTGATATCATTATCTTGCTAATGGATATTGTTAACTTGATTTCTTATAGATATGTTAGCAATTGCAATTTTTTTTTGCAGATTGTTGATTTTTGTTCTTAAAATGATATAAATATAATTGCTTTTTTGATGGAGTCGGTTTCCTTATACGTTTTAATCAGTTTTTGATCTTGCAAATGATTGACATGCTAAGGAAGTATTAATTAAAATACACAGAAGTTTGTTGGTAGCATATCAAACGATGAATCTGACACGATAAGTTACCTACTAGCTTAATCGAGGCTTTCAAATAGGTACTAAAATAAGCAGGGCTTTTAAACATACTTTTTTTCCTTATGCTATATTTTCCCAGTTGTGTGTGTTGGGCGAAGGCCTCCTCCATAGCCACCCACTCTTCTCTGCCCAATCTCTCAGGAACACGCCTAAGATGTCACGACATCGTTTTACTCGGCGACGATGACGTCTTCTGGCACCCACTGGGAGACAATTTTGGCCCTCCAGATGCAGTCTGCAGACATGCCCCGCCCAATCCCACTTTAACCAAGCAGTCTAATTGCCCACATCAGCGATTCCAGTCGAGCTTCATAGCCAATACGCTACGCTTTATCGCTCTGTGGCAAACCTTGACGAAATTGACGATACGGTTGGCGCAGTAGGTGAGCGATCGACTGCTGCGCTGCGTGTCGCGGGTTCGATCGCACGGAACAAATATTTGTATAGCCTACAGATAGTTGTTACGGGTCTGGCTGTTTGTGTATGTGAGTTTAAATGTTTGTAAACGCACCCACGATACAGGAGAAATTCCTAGTGTGGGACAATGTTTTTTTTTAGATAATAATGACATGTAAAAATATAACCTTGCCTTTGTGTAGCGGAGTCAAATAATAGACCAAATAAGAAGCTAGTTTTCAGGTATAAATAGTAAAGCTTAGATAGCCTTGTAACTAAAACTAAGTTCTGTGTCCTGTAAAGCCAAGCGTCTTAAGCGACTTGTACACATCAAACCACATTACAAAATTATGATAATGTTATAACGCTGATTCATTCATTTGTTTAGCGTTTTATCAAACACATGACTAAAGATTAATATAAATGAGTAGTTGGTTAGTAGAGCACATAGCAACTGCTTATTATTAAATGGATTTCTTAACTAGCTACGTTAGATAGGCAGCTTATGAAACAGACCTAGAAGATAACGTTTCGTGTCACAAGATATCTGAGATCCTAAGGTTTGCGATGTCTGCAAAAAGTCCGTAATCTATGGGCTTCACGCAGGATATCAATTTAGCAGAATGTCAACGTGTAAAATTTGGTAGTTTTCGCAAAACGTCATTTTCTCGGCATGAATGTCAACAAACTGTGAAAATGACGATTTGCAAAAGTGAAATCGTGGAAAAATTATGTATAGCGAAAGTGTAAATTTTGCGAAAGTAACAATTGTGCGAAAATGACGCTTTGCGAAATTGACAATTGTGCGAAAATGACGTTTTGCGAAAGTGTCAATTGTGTGAAAATGACATTGTGCGGAAGTGACAATTGTGCGAAAATTACGTTTTGCGAAAGTGACAATTGTGCGAAAATTACGTTTTGTGAAAGTGACAAAATCCTTTCACTTATTGTACCTTTAATCGCATTACGGATTTTAAGTTTACCTATAGGTACCTTTAGACCCCTAGATATGTTTATATCTAGATCGACAGGATAAAACCATAATATTAAAACAACAAATTGAGACTCAATAAAAAATAATATTTATAATCTGTTTAAAATGTACAATAGACAAAATAATAGCTAGGTATAAGTTAAAAGAAGCGTCGTTGATACAAAACTGCATGAGGAGCGCTAGGTTGACAAAAGACTAGCAAAACTAACAGATGTGTGACCACTTGAACGATAACTGTATGGTTTACTAACTGATAAAAAGGAAAAATGGAGATACTGATTTTTCTCTTAAAAATAGGCTTGCGTTTCCTGTAATGCACAATTTCCTACTGGCTGGTTTTATTGACTGTTTTAGAAATTCATTGTGCGTTACGTAAACTCTACTAAGCTTAGTTTTATTGTGTCTTCTTGCATACCTAACATAGATGTAGTATTTTGGTTTTTGTCTATGTGAGTGTCATGTCATTAGGGTTGAACATCATTTATCAACACGGTATCACATTTTTCCATGCTGAGAAACAGATCGTGGTGCCGACCGCATCATCGATGCTACCGCGTGCTATAGCTTCCCACTTTATTTGTATTATCTATAATGCGAACATCTAACATAGTATAGAAGACTTGAAATTTCTGTAGGTAAGTTAAACGTCTGAGGGCGTATTTCACCAAACTAAAAAATTCAACATCAATCAACACAGTTAAACCGCATTCAAAAAGTGACAGTGATAATATTTCACAGCAATGATGACACTGATAACTAAAATAATAAATAATGTGCTGCGAAAATTTTTGACGGTGAAATCAGCCCTTGGTAAGTATGAACTATGAAAGGAATAAATAGCCTGTAAGGTATAAATGCAAAAAAGGGTTCGTGTTAATAGTTCTAAAACTGTATTATAATTATTGAAATAATTGCTCTTGTCTGATAAAATCAATGATAAACGACACCACAACCAAAGTTACTTTCGAATTTAATGAAGCGTCCGACTATTCGATCTAATTAAACTTGACAGTTTGTCAAAATTTCATGCAATTCGAGTACAAGCAAACGTTTAATCGGTGAAATGAACTACTAAACCAATTGTTGACGTTCAAGTAGTCACAAATCCAACATAACATAAAACTAAAATATTTATAAAACAAATTATACACTTTAAAATTCTATGTAATCAAACATTTTTAATTACTGTATTTTAAGAAACAAATCAAATGACAATATACATTATCGTAAGCAATTAAAATCAACCATATATCCGAAACATTTGACTGATCTTATCGATTGAGTCGGAATCGACTAATGTTAGTTAGTCGATTAAATTAGGCATCGACTTTTCCGATGACGAGTTGTATAAACTAAAAGCTTGAAAATTACTAAGGGCTATAAGCACCAAGTGTTAAAAATGAACAAAACCATACAGGGTGAAATTAACTAGTGAAACTTCATAAATTTGGCCCAGTGTACAAAGACTTTACTTTGCCATAAGCTTTTTATTTAATTTGCCTTGTTATGTATTGATCAAATCTTGCAACTGAATTTTAAATCTATACATTTTGACCGTGCAGGTCAGTTTTGTAGGAAACAGCTGTTGTTTTTTAATTACCGATGCTCAGAATGATGTACAGTCAGCGCAAAAGTAACAAGGCTTGTCAGTCATAGTTGATTTTTTAGGGTTCCACACCTCAAAAGTAAAAAATGGAAACCTAATAGGATCACTTTGTTTTCCCTCTACCTGTCTGCCAAGACCGTTTATCTCGAGAACGCGTGGAGATATCGAGTTGAAATTTTTTTTTTTTTTTTTTTAAATAAATATCTTGGGACAACTCACACACGGCTATCTGATCCCAAGCTAAGCAGAGCTTGTGTTATGGTAACCAGACAACTGATATACATACTTATATAATTTATAAATACATACATATTATAGATAAATCACACCCAGACACAGAACAAACAATCATGCTCATCACACAAAGTTTGTCCTGGGTGGGAATCGAACCCACGACCTCCGGCTTAGCAGTCAGGGCCACTGACCACTAGACCAACAGGCCCGTCAATTAAAAAGGTATTCAAATCTGTGGTCCATTGACGCCCTAGAAGCGAACTCTCGCTGCATGAGTCCAACTAGCACAAGGCCGTTATTTAATTTAAGAAACCGATGAATATTTCCTTTTCAAACTTAATTTATTTAATGAACTGTTTGTTTTCTATCAAATAAATTTAACTTGTTTTGAAAACATTCATGGATATTGAAGATGTTTTTTTTTTATTTCAACTGTATCTGATAAGCCTGGTGGCTATCTCCTTTGCTGAATGTACTTACTAAATACGTGGTAAATATTTGTGTGCCTTAATCTCTTCCACCCTGTTAAGGTTTTAACCATCCATTTAAATTCCGTAAAGGCACTGCATTTTAAATCCCGTGTTTTAATAATAATTGGAACATCAACTATCAGTTTTCATTAACAATTTACTGTTTAATTTTTTTAAGCTTCCTATCACATCGTGTAGTTTAACACATAATATTATTTACATTTAAGAGTAGCAAAATTTAAGCTATAATGTTTAGCACTAATGCCATTACAATAACCGCCTTATTGGAATCAACATATGGTAGAATTTGGCACGCTTTAGGATAGCTGTTGCACGATGCCAAAAGATTAAGATCAATTTTTACCTAGCTACAATTCAAGTACAGTTTGATAATCACTATTTTTCTGTAGAGCATTGCTTAAAGAAATCATATCACTGATGATAGAGTAACAAAATGTTATTTAAACAATAAACTGTCAATAGGTATAGACAAGGATTGACGCGTGATCAAAATTTATACACACTCCGCCATCTTTCTTTTCATTACATTGCATAAAACAATTTCACAAATGTTTAGCAAAAGCGCTCCTCTTTCAACATTCTTGCAACACTATTTAAGGTACAAACGACGACCAACCAAGCTTTACAAAACCACTTTATGCGGATCTCTTATTGTACGGGAATTCTATACAAGGCCAAGTAACTTTATACTGGACATGTATACTTTGATGTGTCGCCGTGTATACATAAGTTTTAACAATTCTAGGCTTAAACCTTTCTTTGAACAATCCTCAAACAGAACGTATTATTACAAAAGTCATTATATAAAAAAATAAACTAAAAATAAAAATAAAACTAAGCTTCGTCAATATGAACCGTCTTGTCATATCAATACGTTACAATATGCAATGAATGTTCCACTGCATTAGTCGTAGGCGCAAGTATGTACATTGAAAACTTAACATTAACAAAATATATGGCTATTAAACGTAGAGTTGTTGACAACTGAATATTTTACAACAATTTTAATATAGAAATAAAAGTTATATTTCTTATCACACAGCATGCGTAAAAAAAGACTTTCTAGTGGTCTTATGTAGAGGTGAGACGAATCATAATAAAATACCATTTAATGTCTTGGGAAGTAACCACACACACACCGACATTGAAAGAGCTCTTTCAACCGATCAATCCGAAACGCAGGTTTGACGTTAGACGTTCGTTGGGATGAATTTATCGATTCTGTTTTTTTTCCGTGGAGCTACTGCCTATCTGACCTCCACAATCCAGTGGCTGGTTTATACGAAACCCCTTGGTAAGACTGGCAACGATTAGTTATTTTATTATGATTTGCCACTACACCAATAATATATATTTGCATATTAATAGTCTCGGAGTTAGCGTTAAAACTTCACAAATCAGTGTTTTAAAGCGAAACTGTGAGCGATGTCGTAGAAAACGTTCACGGCACGTGTCTCACCGCCAGCTATCGACGATTTCTCGCTCAAAAAACGTACAAAACAATTACAACAAGAGCAAGAACAGTACAACAAGAGATACATAGAATGAAACGGAACCCTTATAGGATTACTTTGTTGTCCGTCTGTCTGTCAAGACCGTTTATCTCGGGAACGCGTGGAGGTATCGAGTTGAAATTAAACCATATACTGAAGTCGGTGGTCCCTTGGAGCTGTGAAGTCGAGCCGTTTATGTCGCAAGTTTGTACGGAACCCTTGGTGCGAGTCCGACTCGCACTTGGCCGGTTTTTCTATTATTCGTTTTACTCGCTTTTCGCTAGCAGTCGGGCAAAGTGCCGAATGAAGGTGCATTCTAAAACTTGGTAACGTCGCATAAAACTGTCAAATATTGGTTAAACAATGTTACTGATCGAAATTATGAAATATCGGTATGTGTTGATTTTAAGGGTGTTAGCAACAACCAAATGCCTTTTACTCCAGGTTTCATTGCAATGTATAACCAAAACTACTGCCTCTTTGGTCCAGTAGTCAAATGCGACTGCTGAAGTTCTGGAAGTTATTGCCGGGACAAGAAAATTGTTATCGGGTTTTTCCATCAGGATTATTTCAATAGAAGCGTAGGAGCTTAGGTTTTTGCAAGGTTGGTGGGAATATGGTCGCCCAGTAGTATTACAGGCCAATGTTTTATAATAACCAAAGCTGTAGTGCAACATAGAGCGATATAACATAATTTAATACGAGTAATATTGATTTATTTTTACATAAAAAAAATGTTTGACAGCTGTAAGCGATTTGAAAATATCAGAATGCTTTAAAATTAACTAAAACACATAGTGATTGTGTCATGGACGCATGAGCATATAGAAGATAACATTAATATTATATTTCAACGGATATGTTTACAATAATTTATTTATTTATAGTATTTATATTCAACATTCCCGTGTAAATATTGACGACTTTCATTAGCGTGGGTGAAGAGCCCGGTATTATTCCGCGTAAATTCTATTTATATAAGAAAACTTCTATTAAGTGCCAGAACGGAGTGTTTTCTCTATATATATGTATAAACATTAACTTTATATAAAGATTCTTTATTTATTAAAAACATATTATATTAGAATTATTTTACAAGACAACAACGTACTTTTTAGTTGATGAACTTACAAATGTAGGAATATAGTAACATTTAGGAAGGATACGTTTTAGGAAAACGTTGTATAAATATGAAAAATAACGACTATTTAAAAACTTGACATTTAGAAACGGTTCATAAATATTACTTTACCTCGTAACTATCTATAACACGAAATTAGCGTTTAACGTTTTAAGAATGAAAGGATTATTCTCTGTTAGTATATTGTTAACAATTACACTTTAGGAATCGTCGGAAAAATCTGTTACCTGTCTCCGCGTCTAACTTTAACGAAATCGGGATTAACTTCAAAACTAGTACTTTTATAAACTCACGCCTTTATCACACGAGGGTAAGCAGAAACGGCGTCCTTACATACTCTTGGTTCGATGACCTTAACCATCACCAATTAGGTCGTTTGTCCACTAAGTTTTAAGCTCCGCTACAAAAATGTCGAGCGGTCAAACGAGAGTGTACGTGTTTAAGGATCAACTCTCTACGGTCGTCAACAAAGATACGGACCCATCCGAAAGTAACTCGTTACTTCGAAATGAACCCTACTCCTTTTAAATTACGATTCAGTTTTGAAAACATATCAGAAGAGAATGGACCAATCGGGTTCAATAGTACGGGGCGCTCCCAGTTTCCTCTAACATCAGTATTCATAGTACACTAGCCTTCAAAGTACAATCGGGATCAAAACGGCCTCTTCACCCCGCAAATCACGAACTTATCCGACTATACATATGTACATCTACTGTCTAACTTTAAACCACATGTTCGGAATCATCCCGCGTACTAGAAATGGCATCAGTAGTTGTCGAGGTAGCGGCACTTCTATACAGTTTCAAATTTGACTCTGTGTAATCTAGAATTTTCCTGCTGGAATGTCGGATGTAAAGCATTTGTCTGTGGTAGATTTTTAAGGCTCCTTTGATAGTAATGTACGTGATGCCGCCTAGTATAGTTCTGTGTAGGTTGTTTTGTATGGAGCGGAAGAATATTTTGCCAATGATGGTTGATATAGTGGGTAGTAAGAGTGCTGAACAGAAGATTCTCGTGGGCGAGAGATGTGAGCTGCTATTCTGATTGTGGTTGTTGTGATGGCCGGACACTATGGCGCCCCTGTCGCCTTCCACGCTGGAAATAATAGTGAGAAGTTGTTATTACTTATGCGTTTGTCTTGGTATGGACATGTAATGAGGAGGGACGAAGCACATGTGACTAAAAGAGTGATGGATCTGAATGTTGATGGATGCAGAGGGAGAGGAAGGCCAAAAAAAAGATGGATGGATTGTGTAAGGAATGATATGAAGGAGAAAGGAGTAAATGATACCGTGACGTCTGACCCCTGTCAGACGTCACGGCATCACGTTTATCGGCATCACGTTTTCTTCTTCCATTCTCAGGGGAGAATGTGAAAACGTGTTTCACCGACCCCAAATAGAATGGGGCAAGGGCAGGAAAATGATGATGAAAAATATGTGGAAAATATTTTTAGGACTGGCAAAGTAATCGTAGAAGGAGTAAATGATGCGGTGACGTCTGACAGGGGAGAGTAGAAGAAGAACACGTGTTGCGCCGACCTCAAATAGAACATTATTCTACTAACACATAATATAACAACATGCCAGTAAACTCCGAAGGGTTAGGCAGAGTTGTACCTAATTTAATAGTACACCCTCATTTCGCCAGTTACGTTCAAATCGTATGTTATAGGGGGCGAGCCTATTGCCATTAATAGGTTAGGCAACAGTGTAATATTACACCTCTGCCTTTGCATCCACCTCTATACAAGCGTCATGTTACGTATGTACATAAAGCTCTTAAACCCCAGCTCAAGCCGATGCTGCGTCAATAAAAATGACATCTCTACCTAAAGTAACAGAAAAATACTCACTCGCCAAACGGCAGTACATAAGACAGCGCTGGTATCTTAGCGCAGTACTTCCTCAGGAACAGAAGGACTGAGTCTTCCCAGTTGTACATCTTGGCGCTGATGAGCGTCACCGGGATCGTGGGGAGGAGTACAAGCAGGACTAGAGGGTCTGCTGACTCCATCATCTCTAGGCCTTCCCTGTGACCGACCACCTGGAATGACAGAAAAAGGTTGTAAGTTTTGGTTATGATAAACTAATTTACCCATAGTATCGCACATACGATCCGGATAAAAATAATCTACGTAATAAACTATCTGAAAGTAAAAGTTTCATTCAAATCCGTTCACTGTTTTGTACATGAAAGAGGAACATAGATCTAATCGCATTTATTTCAAAGTATATTGGAGTCAGGTCCATAATGGTCCAGACCATTGGACCCGACTCCAAGTTCCCGACTCGAAGTTGTTTCGGATCGGGCTGTTTGTGTGTGTGAGTTTAAATGTTTGTAAACGCACCCACAATGCAGGAGAAATTCTTAGATTGGGCAACGGTTTTTGTTTTTGCTTTTCTTGCGTCTTAAACAGAAGCCTAAAAGTCAGGTAAAGTCTCGCTAACCTATAGCTAAATTGTTTTACGCAATAACTGGGTTTTGGAGGTCAGGTAGGCATGTCAAATTGTGGTATTTAACGGTATCTGGTTCTGCTGAAAGCTGACCATACGACATAGTTGGTTAAGCAGTTGATGTACAGTCACACAAACATTATTTACTAGATAGATAGCTAGATAGATAGATAGCTGAAATAAATGTCAATTAAAAATCGCGATAATTTTTGAACTCGCATATAGACCAAAATACTGAAACGATTACGTCATAATTACAAATTGTCTTTATATGCCTACCAAGCAGTCATTTCAATAGCGATTCAAGTATTGACTTATAGTTTTTTTTTCTGGTCGAATACAAAGTTCACTTCTAGCCATGTTAATGATGACCTTCAAGCTTCAAGCTGTTTGTTAATAATGATGGTATAAGCAGCAAAAACTATTATCATTTTTAAATATTACACGCAGAATCGTGTACCATTATATACCGATTTTCCTCCGTGCCTGGGAAAGCGCGTTAAGCTGTTGGTTCCGGCTGTCAATTATAAATCTTTGACAGTCGTTAAGCGCCGAAAATCTGACAACCCGTCTTACTAAAGGGTCGTATCGTAAACCCAGTACTAATTGGGTTGTGAGGGACAGATAGATAGTCAGTCGCTCCATGTAAAATACTGGTATTCAGCTGCAACCGGTTGGACTGGAACCCGACCCCAATATAATGTAGTTGGGGAAAGGCTAGGCAGATGATGACACGCAGAAGCGTGTTGTTCCGTTATGTCCTGTACTTATTCGGTCTAGAAATATTCGGTATTTCTAAAGCTAGATTTGCTAGCGATTGGCTGGTCCATAAAACCATAGAACCTATTACAGTAGGAGTAGATTGGTGAACGCCTCGCCTCCGAGTAAGGAGGGGTGATGTTCTTCGCAAGACAGAAAGAAGAAGCTGATGAGTCCTGTATCTGTAAAGTGCGGACAAGCGGATCGTGGAGGATATGTGAAGATTCAACTAATCAATCAAGATCAACGAGAGACGCAATGAAGATTTCCCATCTCCGCTCCGCATTATTGCAGTCAACAAGCATTGTATGCAGTCGTATGCAGGTCGACCAGTAAACCTTCCTACAATGTTGAATATTTCGGAACAATTGAATTTAACGGTCCATTCATCGTTACGAGTCTGGCAAGTTGGTGAACGTCATGCTTAAGTATATCGTATTGTATGTCCCATTATAGACATTGAAGGCTAACAAACAACAAAGTATATAAATGTCGTCTAGTTACAAAAACAAAGTAGGTATGTTTCAAGAACTTTATTAGTCGTTGTAAAAGAACAAAGTTTTTAAAATATCCTTGTGTTCGTAAAGGACGAAGTTCCTTTATTTTTAACAAACCTACATAAAGTCACGCCTATTTTCCACGGGGGTAGGCAGGTAGGTAGTTATTGTAACTTTATGCACATGTATAAAAAAACTATGTACAAAGGCGGACTTAATGCCTTGGGCATTTTCTACCAGTCTACCTTAGGGTGATGCAGAGAGAAAACATAGTAGGTGCAGGGTGCAAAATAGAGAAAATTCGAAAAAAAAATATTTACAATTAAAATATAATTATAAATACTTAGATACATACGTATTTACTTATACATATATACCCATACCCATACATATACACATACACATACCCTAACACAAAAAAACATAGAAAATTCCAATCATGTATGTAACTTGATTAATTCATATAACTGTACTATGTTACCTGTTATACTGTATGTGCCTAACTATGTGACTTGATACGGGAACATTGTGGGAATCTGTTGATCTAAGGATGAGGAAGACTATCCGCTCGTCATACAGTTTTTACTAGTACGAGGGGATAGGGCGAATCAGTCCGAAGACAATCAAACTCTATCAAAAAATCTATCAGTCACATAAACCATTTCACATTTTACAACTGTCAACTGTTGTTTTGTACGTTATAATTAAGTTACTCTCTGTGATTGTCTCAAATTATACAATAAAGATATTTATTTATTATTATTACATACAAAAAAAATGAAAAGAGAGTTAAAAATACAATGAAACATGAAGAAAACTACAACCATTTAACTAGGAGACGAATCTGCCAGCTTCTTAAGCAAATGTTCCCGAGCTTTGTATCTATGCTACTTATCTATTTATTTGCTATCAATGTATATTTTTTGAATAGTCACAGACGTAATTAATAATTTGAAATGTCATTTTGTGACCATTTCACGAACAATATTTTATTATTTAAGGCCATTTAGACAGGCAGAATGTTTACTAGTACTTTTTTCGAACACAATAAGTTTTGTAAAGACGATCAATGCATTTAATTATATTATTTAATTATATTTTACCCGTATTGCACTTTAGGTTTCAGTAGCCATTCAAAAACATGGACAAAAACGGGTTTGTACGATTGAATATAAATTAAATTTAAAAAAAAAACTGAAGGACGAGGTCAGTAAGTATATTAACCTGTAATATAAATAAATAATATAAAATTTATTGTGTCAAATAATTCGTTTACATAGTTGTGTTCGGAACCTTCTTTTAGTAGTAGAAGACTCCGCTTCTCCCTATTTTGTATAGCGTGATAATTAACACAATAATAAAAAGAAAAAACTAAAATAAATTGAAGTGTGAACCCGTGATTTTATAACATGCGTCATTAGGTCAATTACGTACTTAGGTTTAGGTCTCCAGTGTTTGTTTTATGGGCATAAAATATTTTGTGTTAAGTATACTGATCAGCCTGCCGGGGTTGCGGGTTGTTCGAAACAGATACCGCGGCCCCGGAACATAAAAGGCGAAAGAGATAATATGGGTGGGTTTTAGTCAGTACAAGTCTGACACTACGGAAGTTATTTGATGATTTCCCATCCGCAAAGAAAAGTATACTGTTCAAATACAGTCTAGACGTCGTAGAAGAGTTCTTTGATTTTGTATATTACTCACTTGGATTCAAGTCATAATATTATGTATCTATACGCTAATATTCATTAAAATTACGTAAAAATTGTTTTTTTTTCTCGAACCTCCCGTGACTTCCAGACAGCCACAAAAATCCTGTCACCATTATAATGTTACATTATATAATTGTGTAACTTAGGCTCTACAACATCACGCTACAAAACTTAGGAGCTGAGCAACGGGTGAAACCGCTGGGCACAGCTAGTCAGTAAATAAACAAAAATATAATTTAGTAAATAATTAGTTGAAGTTAATGTTGCATACATATATTACTCACTTAGATTCTAGTCATAATATGTATCTGTAGACGCTAGGGTTTCTTATTTTTCGACTTACGTTTTTTCTCGAATCTAAGAAATTCCCATCAAGAATCTTTCGAGAATCTTCAAGATGTCAAGAAACTTTTAAATGTTTGATAGAGGTTATAAACTTGGCACTATATAGGTAACTGAAAAACTTTGATAATATGTTGAAATACCATGTAGCTGGTCTATCAATTAGTCAATTAACAACAAAGCAAGGTTGTACGTATAAATGTGCGGTTATACTTAAGTACTTAGGTATATAATTAAGTACTTAAGTTTATTATCTCCTCTATCACAAGTTCACAACACAACCTTGTGATGTGGAGTTATAACTGTTGCTATTTGTAATAAAATAGCGCCAAATTCAGTTAGTAAATAATCAGAAATATATTTAAGTAAATAATTGTCTATCTACACTTAAATAATAATTTGTTTGTTTGTTTGTTTACTACGATTTCACTCAAAAACTACTCGACTGATTTAAATAATTATTTGACCATTAGAAAGCTACATGATTACTGAGTAGCTTAGGCTTTATAATATCACGCTACTACCCACGAGAGCGGGGCAGTAACAGACGACGCGGATGAAACCACAAAGGACAGTTAGTAAAAATATGATAAAGAGGATAGATTTGTATTTTTGTATGTTTATAACGAATAAACTCAAAAACTACTTGACCGATTGCAAAAATTCTTTCAAGATTAGAATGCTACATTATCACGTTGCGACACTTAGGAGCTGAGCAACGGATGAAATGGCTGGACACAGCTGGTCAGTAAATAAATATAATATAGTAAATAATTAGTTTAATTTCACGTTTCAAACACTCAAAACACTGAAGCCTTCTAAAATAGAAGTATAGCTTAGTGGTATGACCGTCGAGCGGCCAAGTCATAGGTCTCGAGTTCGTACCTATACACGGACTACACCCTTAACTTGAAAATGCCTAAATTGAAATTTCTAAAGAAACAAAACAAATTTTCATGTCTAAGAAAATTTCTTGTTTATATGTTTTCCTTTTCGGCAACATTAGCTCCATTTTTAGGGTTCCCTACCTCAAAAGTTAAAAAAACCGGAACCCTTATAGGATCACTTTGTTGTCAGTCTGTCTGTCTGTCAAGACCTTTTTTCTCGGGAACGCGTGGAGGTATCGAGTTGAAATTAAAAAGGTATTCAAATCTGTGAAATTAAAACCATACTTTTTTCTTTTTTTTAAACGTTGCCCCACACAATGATTCTCTCCTATATCGTGGGTGCGTGTACAAACATCAAACTCACATACACAAACAGCCAGACCCGGAACAAATATCTGCAGGCCATACAAATATTTGTTCCGTATGGGGATAGCGCAGCAGTCGATAGCTCAGCCAGTGCCACAACCGTGTCGTCAATATACTCATCTCATCTCTGTGGTCTCTTTGTGCTGTGAAAATCAACCCTATAAGTCTACGCTGTCATGGCTGTATCACAAGGTAGTTCGGAACCCTCGATGCGCAATTCCGACTTGCCCTTGGCCGGTTTTCTAGGCAGTCAAAACCTCGGCCCCTCGCAAACAAATTGCGTCATCAATGAAAAGCCACAGCCTCACGGGGACAATAGGCAGCCCTATCAGGGCTGAGACAAAGGAGTGCCCAACTGTTACAAACCTGCTGGTTCAGAGAAAGTGGTGACATAACGGTTTGGGTCAGAGCGTTAGAGAACAGAAATCTTGCTCCTTACGTAAGCATGTGTTTGATTTTATCACATTGCGATGAATTGCTACAAAATATTAGCGTAGCAGTTCTTTTTTTTAGGTTTTCGTACTTCGAGAGGAAAAACACTGTTGTCATTCCGTTTCTGTCTGTCTGTCTGTCAAGACCTTTTATCTCGGGAGCATAAACTCAAGTCTGTGGTTTCTTGGAGCTGTGAAAAAATCAACAATCTAAGGCTACGCAGTCAAGAGATATGGCCGTTTATGTCTAAAGTTAGTACGGAAGCGCGCGACAAAGACACATACACTTGGCCGTTTTAAGACACACTTGGCCGTTTTTTTTTAATACTAAATAGGCTTGCGTTTGCACAACACTTGATTTTATAAAAACACAGCTTTATGATGAGTCTTTTTTTCTAACAATAATAAATCACTACTAAAAACTGCAAAGATTCTCTTAAAGAGTGACTTAAATCTAACTAACACCTCCATACATCGTACACGTTTTCCAATAAACATCTCTCGTTCCGTAATATGTAGCAATATAACTCCTACTATAATATTATGAATGCGAATGTTTGAGGATGGATGTATGTGGGGTCCACCCTTTATAGCAGAACTTTTTATGTCATAATTTTATTTTGCATAACAACGGATAGCATAAACTTCATTTCGCAGAAAATTGTTTGGCAGACACTCATTTATCATACATTCTAAACTCATAATTTTGTAAGTCAGAATCATCTCAAGACATAAATTTCATATCCATAATATTTAAAAAGCAGAAACATCATTTGGCAGAAAGTTCACAGTCAGAATCGTCTTTTGGCATATATTTCATTTCGATATCATTAAACGGCAGAATTGTCATATCGCAGAAAGTTTATAGTTAGAATCATCTTTATCATTATTTGTTGTCATTTATTTTAACTATTTATTTCTTTAAAATAATATCATTTATTTTAACTAATATTTAATTGAATTTGAAATAATGTAATTTAATTCCATAAGTAATTATTATTCTAATGTAAATAGTTCAGTTCCGGGTAAACTACTAGAAAACAATCTCATTTTCTATTAATGCAAGTCATTACTGGCACTCGCCGGCCGCTGCCGCGGCACCGCTCGCTCCGCTCGCTCGGCTCGTGCGTAGAGGGTCACAGTTTTAACCTAACCTAACCTACGCATTTTTTTTTAACAAATTAACCTAATCTTAATAATTGAGTCCCGGGTAACCTACTAAAAACAATGTCTTTTTTTCTATATAAGTAATTCCAAAAATATCTTATTTTTGCATTAATATGTTTTTGTATACAATTGTAACTCACTGTATCGGTTCACGCCAAAATATTGGAAACTCAAAATAAATAACAAACATGGTAAATATCCCGTTTTAACCGTTAATAATAATGTTAGTGACCATGTCATGTTTTTTAAAGATTTATTAGGCATTTATGTCTTTAAACTTAAAGTTATTCGTAATTAAATTCTGCCATCTGCATAGTATGAAAAGTGAAATTATACCAAATACTCTTCGCTCTAAATGAACATTATGCTAAACGATATTATGCGAAATTTGAACTCTGCCAATCGTAATTATACTAAATGTAATTCTGCCATCTTAAAACTATGCAATTGTAAATTCGGAGTTTTAAACATTATGCCAAACGATAATTATATCAAATAATTTTTATGCCTTTAAAATGTTCGTTTAAAGAAAAATATGCTAAGTGTGATAAGCCAAATAAATTTCGGAGCATCAAGATTCTGCCAGATAGAGGGAACCCATGTATGTGTGTATGTTTGTTACTCTTTCACGTCAAAACGGCTGAACGGATCTTGATGAAATTTGGCACAGAGTTAGATTATAGTCTGGAATAACACAAAGGATACTTTTTTTGTATTATCACGCGGACGAAGCCGCGGGGCGCAGCTGGTAAAATTATAAATGCGAATGTTTGTGGGGATGGATGGATGGATGGATTATTTATTTATTTATTATACTCTGGAATAACACATAGGATACTTTTTTTTCGATATCACGCGGGCGAAGCCGCGGGCGCTAGCTAGTTCCTAATATAAATATGCCTAGCTCGCAGGGCCCTTAGTCTACATAATAATACTAATAAAATATCCCACGATACAAATTCAAGAAAATGTTGCCATGCCGGCTAGCGAGGCAAAATCCTGTATACGGGGACAAAAGAGGGGGAGAGAAAGCAAATCGGACGCAGACACATTGACCACGAAAGCTGCATCTCTTCAATGCGTCCTTGACAAGAACTCGAGACCCTTGATGGCCCTTGTCTCAACCACGAAGGGACGTAAGTAGACGCTTGTTATCGACTATGGAAATATATTTGATTTACTTTTCAACAATTGCTTTTGTATCTAGTAGTTACAATAGCAATGTTTTTTATTTTGGCAATTTCACAACATGCATTGCTTTATTTACAAACCAAATTGACACACGGTTGGCGCAGTTGCTGAGTGCTGGCTGCCGCGCTGCGTGTCGCGGGTTCGATTCCCGCACGGAACAAATGTTTGTATGACCTGCAGATAGTTGTTTCGGGTCTGGCTGTTTGTGTATGTGAGTTTAAATGTTTGTAAACGCACCCACGATACAGGAGAAATTCTTAGTGTGGGGCAACGGTTTTAAAAAAAAAGAAAAAAAAAGTGATTAATCACTTGTATGTACTTTCATCTCACATTGCGGTAACGTTCCCACAGTGTTTACCTCCAAACGTACAAAGTTCAAACAATTATAATCACAATCAGTTTTATACGTTACCGATAAGAAGAAATAAAACGTGTTTTTTTATCGTGAATACTATTGCGCTGTGCTTCTAGGTTCTTCGTGTACCTATACAAGATTAGTTTAAGACGCATGGAATTCAAGAAATTAATGCGTGGCTCATTCTAATCGTGTAAGCACTACCTGTGACTACCTCTCTCCATAAACAACAATATTAAATATTTCTTTTCTCTTCATGATTATTATTTTATTTATATAATATATTATATGTATTTGTTTTTTGTAGCTATTCGTTTTGAATAATGGAACACCACAGACTACCTACAGTACTGTTTTTTTTTATGAATGGCATCTCGCAGTTCAACCAAGGAGGTTGTCGTCTGCTTAACCGGGCGAATCCTGTGGGTGCCTTAAAAATTAAGACCTCCAGCCAGGGTAAAAACTTACAAACTAAGCGACTACACGCTAAGGGCACCCCCTGTGGGGTACGAGCCTCGGCTTAGGGCGTCGGTGAGGGACAGCAAGGGACAGGCTGGATCTGAGTGATATTATTTATGGACTATTTTAACTTACTGGCTCAGCAGCGCGGGCTGGCTCTTGCAAGGGACGGATGGGAAACAGTACTGTCTCTCCTCCTCCTTTAAATTCATCCAAAGCTTGTCTTGAAAAGATCGCTTTTAGCTATAAGAAAGAACGCCCATTGTGTCACACTTTTTATAAGCTATATACTGTTATTCTCTGTGCATATAAAGAATATTCTATCTACGAAGATAGGTCCTTGGAAACAACTCAAAGAAACGAAGCGCAGGCATTCGTTGCTTTTAAAACCTTAGTTGCAATATTTCCCTGTTACGTTATTAAATTACCCAAACATTAAACATTGATTGGGAAATTTCATAACATTACACCTATCTTATTTGTCTACTACATAAAATTATAAAACACATATTAAATAAATATATTATTATGATATGTCTTTATTTAAATTATTTTAATTGTTTGTGAAGTTTAGCAATAGGTACACCATTGACTACCCCTGTTATATTTTTATAGTCCATTCAAAGGTTGTCTGGAAGATATCTTTTGTAACCATAGAATTAGCCATTTCTGTTAGTAATTTTTATTTTTAATGTGCAATAAAATATATTCTATTCTATTCTTAACAGTGGATGAACTGTTTTTAAGGAAAGGGAGACTAAGAATATGATAGATAGACTTGTGAAAGGAGATAAGAGAAAGACAAGGGCAGAAGAATGAAGATGACGAGAAAAAGTCTAAACAACGCCATACATGCATCACTATATCTTCAAATACAGTAGGAGTAGAATATCACACAGATAATATATTATAGTTGCTTGATAATGAATATCAACTAGGTCACTGTCAACAAGTCTTGAATGAATCACAATCAATAGTATATTATTATGTGTGTTTATAATGGCATTCCTATTGAAGTGGATCAGATGCAAGCTATTTAATTTTTTGTAGCTTTTGTCACGAATATATCAGTCCAACAAGAACCGAACCTTTATAGAATCACTTTGTTATTCCTCTGTCTGTCTGTCAGTACCCTTTATCTCCAGAAGGCGTGGAGTTATGAAGTTAAAATTAAAAGGATACACTTAAATCTCTGGCCCTAAGGAGCTGTGAAAGAAGCAAACCTTTTAGTCCAGCCAGTCAAAAGATGTGACCGTATATATTGCAAGTTTGTACGGAACCCTCGGAGTCTCTGACTCGCACTAGGCCGGTTTTGGCACACCTTGTAGGTTTCTCAACTGTAATCGAAATTATTTGCTGAACTTCAAGAACTTCTCCATTCTTGATGCATTTTTAGGCTTGCTTATGTCAATTTATGGTAACTCCTCTGTACCAATGGCAATCAGTCGTTTCTCAATCATGACCAATTCATCAGCCCATTGTACCACTTGAGCTTGCTATTATTTATTTATCACACATACATTATAAATTATAACTGGCTTTCATTCTAAAAAACCCGAACAAAAAATTGAGACCAAAATTAAATATGCATATTTTAATATTGCTGTCGATAAGTTATGTTATGTCTTGTTCGGGTAACTTATTTCTAAATGAAAATATTATACATATCTTTATTTACTTTTAAAATGTGAAAGAGAAAGAGCGTGGTACCGAGCGCATCGTCTATGCAGCACTCCCGCTCTAGCTAACGGTTAGCGACGGAAAAATATATGAACACTCACTGGCACCAGCGGCTTCGACCGCGTCATATCGAAAACAAAGTATCCTAGTGTTATTCCAGACCATAATCTACCTCTGTGCTAAATTTCTTCAAGAGCCGTTCAGCCGTTTTGACGTGAAAGAGTAACAAACATCCATACATCCTCATAAACATTCGCATTTATAATATTAGTAGGATAAAAAAAATCCGTACTACTTAATAGATGCGGGTTGTTCAAAAAAGAGACCGCGGCCTCAGAACACAAAGGGCAAAAAAGGAACGTGGATGGGTTGTAGTCAGTAATAGTCTAACACTCCCTACCGCTACGCCCAGAGTGGGAGAAGTTACTCGATGATTTCCCATCCGAAAAACAAGGGTGACAATTGTTGAAAACGCTTTCTCTAACAACCGGTTCCAAGCCAATAAAACACGGAAATCGGTTACTTTAACGCAACTGTTTACATATCGTTAGTCACATACAGTTCAATTTGCGGCCTGTCTCGCGTAACGCCTTGGGCAACGGTAGTTGCAATGTTTGTTGAAATAATAACTGTTCGAAGATAGGTACTTCTCATTTCCGAACAATGGAGAAGAAGGAGCGAGAGCCTGAATCCAGCAGTGGTTGCTAGCGGTTCACGTGTATCGTGTATTTTTTCGTGAGACGACAAAAATGAATTTAATGAATGAGACGTGTAAAACATGTGACTAATTTTCACCAATCATCATTTTCCTGCCCTTGTCCCATTCTATTTGGGGTCGGCGCAACACGTTTTCTTCTTCCATTCTATCAGACGTCACGGAATCATTTACTCCTCTCTTTCATATCATTCATTCAGTACACAATCCATCCATCTTTTCTTTGGCCTTCCTCTCGCTCTTCGTCCATCAACATTCAGATCCATCACTCCTTTTTTTTTCACCCATAATATATCAATAATTAAAAATTCTCGCGATACTGGAGGAGGAGGGGGAGGGGTTATAAAAATGGTCTATGGCCTTAACGAGGATGACGAAATTTAGGATCTGCGAACTTATAGCGATGTAGGTATATTGACATACATATATCTTTGAGATCGAAAGGGATACATAAGGAGTTGCAGCTACTGGAACTGGAACAGTTTTTAAAGGAGACTGTCCTAAACTATTGACTGTGTAACAAAATAAAAACTTCGACCTTCCTTAAAAATACTCCACTGTAACAAAATAACAGCGAAGTCTTAAAAATATTTTAAAACAAGCAATTATACGTTAAGGGCGGGTAGACCAAGCGAAATAGGCATTTTACGCTACCAAGAGTTGCCCGCGATTGTCGCAAAGCGAGCCGTGCGCTTACGTCGCGGGAAGTGTCACATTACAGATAAGCAGCCAGTAGGTCAACTTGTCTTATTGATTTATTTTATTAAAATAAAATAAGAGATTTGATTAATTAAAAACTTGTTTTAAGTGTTATAATTTGTAATAATCACACAATCACAATAAATTAATTTGTCCAGTCAGTGCAAGCATTTGTCAGTTATCGTGTAGCTCGACTCATAACCCAAGGAGCTCAACGAAACGACGAACAATACCAAAAAAGGACATTACTGAAGGTTCCTAATAGTAGGTACTCAACTGCCAGACAATCGTCAAAAACAAACAAAGTAAATAAAAGTTATGATCCACATAGTCCTCACATTCACAATAAACAACTACAGACTAGAAAATATTTACAAAATAAATTAATGAGATCATAATGAAATCATAAAATGTCATAATAAAAAAAATGTAAAATTAAATTTAAAAAAAAATTAAATAAAAAAAATAAAATATAAAACAAAGTAAATATTAATGTCAATTAAAAATCCTTTAAATATAATTGATGTGTGCTTGGTTCCAGTTGCAAATCGTTAGGGTCAACGTTTTCGTTAGCATCACGGTGAACAATTACATTATCTTGGATGGATAAATTTCTAATGGGCATGCCACGTGCCTTTCTGCTATCTATTATTTCGGGCAGCAAGCATTTCATGTAAAAATTTATTAAGTTAGTTTTCATTTTGGTGTCCCAAAATATGTCATCCTTTTCAATGAATTGTGTATAGACATTTTTATTCTCGCCTGCCCAAATAGCCAAAAGACACTTTTTTCGTTCACACACATGTAACTGTCCTTGTATCTGGTAGTACCAGTTTGAATTTTTATTTATCGTAGTAGTTTTAGTTTTTTCGTTATATTTAAAAATTTGTATTTTATTTTCTTCTATCAAATTAGAAAGTGCTTTTTTGTGTGCTGTGATCGGACACTTAACCTCGACTACTGTGTCTTCCCCAATTAAGCCATCAGGCGTTGCCCCTATAAAAGGGTAATCTTTATCAATAAACAAGCCGCATGGCTCAATGATAATATTTTCTTGCTGCTGCAACTGCTGCAAAGCTTGTTGCTCATGCTCAATTCCGTGTGCGATTGATGTAACGTGGGCTAGATTTTTTTTGTATAATATGTTTTTAACGAGAGGAGCTGTATCTGATGTAACTTTTCTTTTACATATTGGCCCAAAGTTGGAAGCAGTTATTAATTTTTTTCTTATTTCAAGCCACTCGCTGCTGTCTCTTTGTAATATTGTAGATCTTTCTACCTTGTGTCTGTCAGCTGTCAGTATTTGAAGATTTTTAAGAAATTCTTCTTTTAATTTGTCGTACTCTTCTTGTGGCATATCAGGCGATGAACAGGCTGGACCATAGTCGTGTTGCTCTTTATTCATATCTTTAAGAACTCTTCGTTTCTTTACTGGGTGTTCCATATTTAATTTTCGTTTCTGTGTACGTCTTCTCTCAATTTCTTCAACTTTTCCTCCGGGAGCGTTATTTGTAAGAGCTTTTTGGATTGTTGATAACGCAGCTTTTGTGTTAAACGAAACAACAGCTGCCGCGCACCTTCCTTGGTAACCTCCTCTTAAAGCAAAATTTATTCTTTTACCGCCTGTAAATTTTGCTATTACACTGTTCAAGCACTCTACCGTATTTGTGTTTACGTCTTCAATCAAACTACGTGATTTTGAAGCCACGTTGGACACAATAGCATTTATTCTGAAGATAAATGTAGAATTTTCAATCTTTTGAAGTTCGCCGCCACTGTTTTTTTCTTTATCACAAAAGTAATTTTGACACATTTGATGATTACCATAAGCGTGAGATACAGAGTTAAGAATATCATTGTGCAAAACGGCTATTGCTACATTTTTAGGACTCTGCGAGGCCTTGTGATGTTTTATAGATTTCACTATTGCCTTTCGCATTGTCATAACTTTTTGATTAGTGAGAGTTTTTCGGTGCGCCAACATGTACTTCGTTTCTGTAGTGACCGCTCTTAACTTTTTACAAAAATTGCGTAAAATGTGATTGCGGCACTCAAGTTTCTCAACTGTCAAATTTTGGCTTTCATATGGATTTGCGTTAAGAATTTTAGAGTAGGTCGAAGCATCACCATCTCCTACCATTCTGCCATATATAAGGCCATACGTCGCAATCGATGTCTTAAAACCTTCAACGATTATGTCGGCTTCCATTGAACTAGACGATCCCTGAAAATTTTTGAAACACAAGTGGTCTTGAGGTGCAGTTTTTTTATTTTCAGCTCGGGCACATACAAGGCAATACTTGTTTTTGACACCGAAGTAGAGAACCTCACCCGTATTTCTGCCTATTATAGCTGCAGTGCCTGATGATGCTTTATAGTTCGAACCATATGACCTAGCGCACCATGCCCCATCCACATAGACATCTATGACAGCATAGCCATTTTTGGTTCGACCATTTGCTAAAGCAATCTCTTTTTCTTTATTGGCAGCAGTTTCCATCGTAATACTTGCAGTTTCTTCCCATTTTTTATAAACCTTATTTTGCAGTTGATTAAAATATTTTGTAGAAAATATGGGGATATTTATAGCCGAAAATAACTCTTCAATCTGAGAAAATCCTATACCAGAGGCTATAACTCCAGTGGTAGCAGCTATATTAGCATCTGTATACTCAGTATTTTTGGTGTTTTCGGATGGAATCAAACAAACTTCTTTACACATATTGCACTTAAATTTAAATATCGAAATAAGTCCATGTCTTCTTTCACCAACTAAACAAAAGTTGCTTGATTTGCAATCAAATAAATCATTGTGGCGTGCTTTTTCTTGAAGTTCTTGTAAAAAATAATTGATATCAATTATTCGCCTTCCCGATACAGGTTGAAAATGGTTTTCATTGTTATCCATTTCAGTAACAAATGCGCCTTCACTTCTATCATTTTCTCTGTAACAACATAAAATAAGATAATAATATGTAGATAATATAACGTAGATTCTATCTTAATAAAAGGTGTAATGATAATGTACTATTAGAATTTGGCCCTTATTCTAATTTAAAATGAGAAAATCAATTTTAAATATACCAGTAATACAAGATAGTGGTCACACAGGTCGATATGACGTGACGTGCGTGCTGCTCACATGTATATTTCTTATGTCTGAAGGTACTGATAACTTACTGAGTAGTTTTAGCATCAAAAACTGACTCTGGCGCAGTTGACGAAGACGTTGTACGAGACGAGAGTAGTGGTACGTCTTGTAAACTATTATTATTCGGTGATGTCGATGTCCTGAAATAATATATTAAATATTAATATTTTAAAAAGAATCTGTGTAAAACAAATTTAAAATTTTATACCTTTGAACGACAACAAAAAAAAAAGAAACTTACTTAGTAGCAGAAGATTGCAAATCAACAGGCTCTAGTGTAGCGTGAGTCTTATTAGAAATACCTTGACACGGTTTTCTGAAAAAAAAGCAAACGCTTCATTATAATGTTAAATATACTAAATCTAAGATATTATTGCAACACAAAGAACATGAGCCATATCAAATAAAAGACCTTACGTAGGTATACAAAGTGAAGTACATACATGAGATTGTCTTCTGTACCTATCACTTTTGTGACAAAAGTGACAAAGTAACAAAAAAAAAACATACAATTAAAAAATCCAGATAATCTATTGTTCGAGATGGTTTTTTCTTTAGGTTCGCTAGTTTAGTGTGCGCGCAAGATAACTCTGCGTGCGTGATTGAACTTCAAGACTTGTTCGAACTTTTATATCAAGTGTCAAGAGAGTATGTGTTCAGTGTTTTCCAAAATAAAAATATGCGTCATCATTATACCGAGTGTAATTACAAATGCTGGCAGAAATATAGCCTTGAACTTCAAACACTCGCGCTGTAATCTTGCGCGTTTTTAATAGGTACTTTCTACTTGTGTTATGTATATTTTGTGGTGAAGATTGCAATTATCAAAAAAGAAAGAAAGTACTCACTGTTCTTCACTGGTTTTTACTCCAACAAATAAGCCATTTTCATTTCGATTCATTTTTGAACTGAAACAATAAAATAGAATAGTATTACAAAAAAAATTACATTAATGTACCTAAGTGTACAATTGCCGAAACGGATCTTGAGAGCTGGCTTCAAGTTACGCAGAAGTCAAATATTCGGTGGGGAGTGTCAGTGATTGGCTCGCCGCGCCAGCGTGTCATAGACGTCACTCGTGATTCGTTGCCTGCGTTGCTGCATGTATCTAACAACGAAGACGATTGGCTCGACAATGTATGGAATACGGAAAGCGATTCCCACTCTGACGCCAATCGCTCAAGATCCGTTACGGCAATTGTAGGTAGATATACGAGCGACACAAAGCAGACAGAAGCCACGGACACGATATTTCAAATTCGTAGTATGAAAAGTGAAGCATATATAAATGAGATTGACTTCTGTACCTATCTGTGTTGTGCCGGCGATGTCACCCGACATCAAAGGCATTTCGCTACCTACTATTGGGAAATAATAAATTTCGTAAAACTGTAACAGCCAGAGTCAATAGGAATAAATGAATAAAAATTTAAACTTACCATATTTCTTTCGCGATTTTTTTTGCCTTCAACCGCGATTTAGCCCTAATTTTATTTCTTTTATTTGCCATTTCCACCAAATAAAACACAAATATAAATTGTCTTAATAACTATTATAAAATACAAATTATTTACACAATGAAAAATAAACAAAAAAAACTAAACTATGGTATTTTTAAGTACAATATTACTTTAGTTCGGATTAATATTATTTACGGAACAGAAGCGAAGCGCGCGCGCAAAAATTTGGCACAGGTCTCCCCTCGGTAACGTCCCAAGGGACACTGGCAAGCGACGCGTGGATCGAAATTAACTTGAAATAATCGATTAAAAAAAAATGACAGTTTAAAGAAAAAAACGATCGGATAGAATCGATTCTAAAATGAATTACCTTTATATTGATATTATTTATAAAATATGGAGTGTTATAGTACTCGTTTAAAATGAAATTTACTTGTAAAAAAACTGCAAATCGAAGTAACTTCAGCATTTTTTTCTATCGAGAAAATTGTATTGCATCGTGTATTGAACGGGTACATGGTAAAGAGAAATAATGTATTCTAAATATATATTTTTTTCAGATTCAAAATGTTATGATTTCCCTTTTAAAAGTGAATTCTAAAACTGGCGAAACCGGGAACACCTAGCCTTAACTGCCTAGCATCGTCAAGGTTTTCGTGGTTTAACAAATTCCTGTGGTAATCCCTAAAACCATTAAGGACGCGTTTGCAAAATTGATAGGCATACCATCGAACTACTACATTGACAAAGTCACACACACTAAAGTAGGCACGGAAATATTAGTCAAGTGTACTCATTTTGATACATTGAATAGTTTTTTTCGTAATTCTTCGTACCATCAAAAAATATTTCATATTTTTGAGATATTATGAGACCTTACCTCCGGACTTGACGGAGTGACCTGAAGGTCTACTTCGGTGACTGCTACTGGAACTCCTCGACGGATTGAACTAGATGTGTCGAGTTTGGGCTCATTTTATTAGTTATGATGAGACCTTACCTCTTGACTTGATGGAGTGACCTGAGGGTCTACTTCGGTGACTGCTACTGGAACTCCTCGACGGATGAAACTAGATAATTATGTTGAGATTGGGCTCGTTTTGTTACTTATGATGAGACCTTACCTCCGGACTTGATGGAGTAACCTGAAGGTCTACTTCGGTGACTGCTACTGGAACTCCTCAACGGATTGAACTAGATGTGTCGAGATTGGGCTCGTTTTGTTACTTATGATGAGACCTTACCTCCGGACTTGATGGAGTGACCTGAAGGTCTACTTCGGTGACTGCTACTGGAACTCTTCGACGAGTCGAACTAGATGTGTCGAGTTTGGGCTCGTTTTGTTAGTTATGATGAGAGCTTACCTTCGTACTTGATGGAGTGACCTGAATGTCTACTTCGGTGACTGCTACTGGAACTCCTCGACGGATTGAACTAGATGTGTCGAGTTTGGGCTCATTTTGTTAGTTATGATGAGACCTTACCTCTGGACTTGATGGTGTGACCTGAAGGTCTACTTTGGTGACTGCTACTGAAACTCCTCGACGGATTGAACTAGATGTGTCGAGTTTAGACTCGTTTTGTTAGTTATGATGAGACCTTACCTCTGGACTTGATGGAGTGACCTGAAGGTCTACTTCGGTAACTGCTATTGGAACTCCTAGACGGATGAAACTAGATATGTCGAGTTTGGGCTCATTTTGTTAGTTATGATGAAACCTTGCCTCCAGACTTGATGGAGTGACCTGAAGGTCTACTTCGGTGACTGCTACTGGAACTCCTCGACGGATTGAACTAGATGTGTCGAGTTTGGGCTCATTTTGTTAGTTATGATGAAACCTTGCCTCCAGACTTGATGGAGTGACCTGAAGGTCTACTTCGGTGACTGCTACTGGAACTCTTCGACGGGTCGAACTAGATGTGTCGAGTTTGGGCTCGTTTTGTTAGTTATGATGAAACCTTGCCTCCAGACTTGATGGAGTGACCTGAAGGTCTACTTCGGTGACTGCTACTGGAACTCCTCGACGGATTGAACTAGATGTGTCGAGTTTGGGCTCATTTTGTTAGTTATGATGAGACCTTACCTCTGGACTTGATGGAGTGACCTGAAGGTCTACTTCGGTGACTGCTACTGGAACTCTTTGACGGATCGAACTAGATGTGTCGAGTTTGGGCTCGATTTGTTAGTTATGATGAGACCTTACCTCCGGACTTGATGAACTAGATGACAGGAACTCCTCGACGGATTGAACTAGATGTGACGAGTTTAGACTCGTTTTGTTAGTTATGATGAGACCCTATCTCCAGACTTGACGGAGTGACCGATACACTGACATGAGGATGTACAGACGCCATTATAATGATGTGTTTGCCTCTTTAGTTCAAAAGCATTCAAAACAGTACACGTTTAGACCCAGCGCACACCGCTGAGGTAAGATCACGTCATAACTAACAAAACGAGCCCAAACTCGACACATCTAGTTCAATCCGTCGAGGAGTTCCAGTAGCAGTCACCGAAGTAGACCTTCAGGTCACTCCATCAAGTCCGGAGGTAAGGTCTCATCATAAGTAACAAAACGAGCCCAATCTCGACACATCTAGTTCAATCCGTCAATGAGTTCCAGTAGCAGTCACCAAAGTAGACCTTCAGGTTACTCCATCAAGTCCGGAGGTAAGCTCTTATCATAACTAACAAAACGAGCCCAAACTCGACACATCTAGTTCGATCCGTCGAGGAGTTCCAGTAGCAGCCACTGAAGTAGACCTTCAGGTCAGTCCATCAAGTCCGCAGGTAAGGTCTCATCATAAGTAACAAAACGAGCCCAATCTCAACACATCTAGTTCAATCCATTGAGGAGTTCCAGTAGCAGTCACCGAAGTAGACCTTCAGGTCACTCCATCAAGTCCGGAGGTAAGGTCTCATCATAACTAACAAAACGAGCACAATCTCTACACATCTAGTTTGATCCGTCGAAGAGTTCCAGTAGCAGTCACCGAAGTAGACCTTCAGGTCACTCCATCAAGTCCGGAGGTAAGGTCTCATCATAAGTAACAAAACGAGCCCAATCTCGACACATCTAGTTCAATCCGTTGAGGAGTTCCAGTAGCAGTCACCGAAGTAGACCTTCAGGTTACTCCATCAAGTCCGGAGGTAAGGTCTCATCATAAGTAACAAAACGAGCCCAATCTCAACACATCTAGTTCAATCCGTTGAGGAGCTCCAGTAGCAGTCACCGAAGTAGACCTTCAGGTTACTCCATCAAGTCCGGAGGTAGGATCTTATCATAACTAACAAAACGAGCCCAAACTCGACACATCTAGTTCGATCCGTCGAGGAGTTCCAGTAGCAGTCACCGAAGTAGACCTTCAGGTCACTCCATCAAGTCCGGAGGTAAGGTTTCGTCATAACTAACAAAACGAGCCCAAACTCGACACATCTAGTTTGATCCGTCAAAGAGTTCTAGTAGCAGTCACCGAAGTAGAACTTCAGATCAATCCAACAAGTTCTTGACCAATAAGCATTTGTTTTAGCGAAATAAAATATTGTCATTTAGAAAAATCTTATCTTGTCAAGTATCAAATTTGATTTATCCAATATTTCGTATTTATACAGCGATCTTTTCAACACAAACTGCTTCTGACAGGCGATACAGCGTCCACTCACAACGGCAGCCGAGTGCGGATTGAGATTTCATTCGGAATGTTTGTGCAATAAATCAAAACAGGAACAAAAAATAAAATAACCCTTATTGCAATCTGTTAAGATTCACCCATAATAGCAAAATATATGGAAAAATAAGTTTCTTATTTTATTTTTTGTGCGAGTATTTATGACACTGCGACATAATTTTTTTTCCTAGATTTAAAAAAGACTATATTTGCCTACTTGTAGTATTTTTAGAAATCTTAAAATGTGTTTTTAGTAGAACAAAAAATGTACCTAAACACAACCCGGTATCGAAAAAATTGTGGTTAATGGCAACGGCCGATCGTTTTTACAGTATCAAAAACTATTATTAACAAGAAAACAGTTTCCTCCGTTTAAAGCTAAAGAACCAATCTATTTGTGGTAGTTATAAGTCACATTTGATTTGGTTCAGTTTAGTCATAAAATGTACCAAAAAACAGCATAATTTCGTCCGAATTGTAAATGCGCCCTTAAAGTGAGGATCTATCTATATTAAAGATCATAAACAACTAAGAAACAAAACACTAACTCAACTATAAAAAAGAAAATGCGACAATGAAGATCAGTTTGATAGCAAACTTAAAAAATAAAACATAGAGGAATAAAGTTACATCTTTGGGGCAGACTAAACCTGATTTACATTTGAATAAAACCGCAAAGAAAAATGTTTTCATTTTGGCGTCCTCAAAAAAAGTGCAAAGTAAACTTCTCACTCTAATCTAAACAAACAACACAAAACCACGTATGCCACGAATCACGACAGTGTCATCAATTAGGTACATACAGTAAATTAGTTAGCTGTCTATGTTATCTTCGACACAGAATCGCGATCTATAACTGTTGTAGACACGCTAATTGATCTCAAAGTCAAAAATCGTGACAAATGTAAAAAAGAAGGTTTAGTATACTTTGCACAATTGACTGGTCACACCTCTACGGTGAGGTCATAAGAGTTCAAGTTGATATTGAACGGAAATGTTACTACTTAGTTTCCTGGTATCTATCAAACGGCAAATATTAAAGTAGGTCAGTTCCATTGATAATAGGCTAGTTTCCTAATGTTTTTTTATTAGCCCGTCTTTTAGATTATTCTGACGTCACTTGTTGCGAAAAAATGCAGCAACGCGTGACGTTTCATGTAACTTTAATGGGCTATATCTCTGTCATTTTTGGTCTAATTTACAAATAAAAAAATATGTGTCCCTTAATTTTGAACAATCTAAAAGACGGACTAAATAAAAAAAAAAAAAATATCTTGGGACAACTCACACACGGCTATCTGATCCCAAGCTAAGCAGAGCTTGTGTTATGGTAACCAGACAACTGATATACATACTTATATAATTTATAAATACATACATATTATAGATAAATCACACCCAGACACAGAACAAACAATCATGCTCATCACACAAAGTTTGTCCTGGGTGGGAATCGAACCCACGACCTCCGGCTCAGCAGTCAGGGCCACTAACCACTAGACCAACAGGCCCAATAGAATCATGTAATTACTTTGACCCTGGAAACTACCCTATTCCACAAATTAAACGAGTTTGGGTGCAGTAAAACGCACTCCTCCGTGCCTCGGAAAGCACTATAAGGTGTAAGCACCAGGGTGCAGGACGCATACTGCCAACTTCCAAACTCTAGGCTGTTACTTAGAAATTCTTCATAGAAAAATCCAATAACACTTTTTACCCGTCCCGGGAATCGACCCCAGGACCCCGCGGTGGTCAGCGGTCGCGTTTACGACCGCGAGACCAATGGAGCAGTCAGAACGGAGAAAACGAACGAGTCGGAACGGAGTTGATGAAATATAACTAGAACACCTTTTCATCATCATCATTTTCCTGCCCTTGGAAAATATTTGGGGTCGTCGCAAAACGTTTTCTTCTTCGATTCTCCCCATCAGACGTACAACACCTTTTATGCAATAAAATTTGTATTCTTTTTTATATATTTTTTTAACTAGCTTTTGCCCGCGGCTTCGCTCGCGTTTAATTCGGGGTAACACAGTTTCCTGATTTGCCCTACCTACCTACTACTTTTAGTTTTTGCCCTAGCGCCTTATTTATAGTAATAGCAATGCTAAGTTTTCCCTTTTCTTCCCTCTTTCTCCCTCATATCTCAATCTTTTTTAAAAAAATATAGCCTATGTCCGTCTCCAGGGTCCCAACTATATCTGTACCAAAATTCATCAAAATCGGTTTAGCCATTTAGGCGTGAAGAGGTAACAAACAAACTCACTTCTGCTTTTATAATATTAGTAAGGATATTAATTAGATACTGGAATATTGCTTGTGGCTGTTACCAAACAAAAAAACGTTGTTTTTAAATATTCACAACAACATTAGAATTCTTCGATAATTATGACGAAGTCAATGATTAGGCCTATTGGCACACATACAAAACATGCTAATTCTTTTTTAAATCACAGTAGTGTTTAAAAGCCAAATAATTCTGACTAGTATTTGTTTTCTCATTCAAATCTAAATGAGAAAATATTTGCTTAGCAGCCGTTATGTAAACGAATAAGTAGTGTTTTATAATTGAGGCTAGCATGGTAATTCGATGGAAAAGAAAATTAATTATGAGCTAAATTCCATAGTGAGACCACGGAGTATCGTATTACCCAGTTGTTAAATGGGTTGTGGACGGTGACCTCCACATAGAGCGACTGCCTATCTGAATAGGCAGTCGACTTCCAGTCTTACCGTATGCAGCTGAATTCCAGTATTTTACATAAAGCGTCTGCCGATCTGACTTCTACTACACAATCCTTTTACTGGCTAATATGATACACCTTGGTAGGTCTAGTTGTCACGACTTTCGGCAAATCTTTTTCTTATTTTTATTGTGATTTTATTGGATTATTATATTTTACTTCATGTATACTTTTCGTTCGTTAATCCTAGGAGATTGCCAAATTACTTTTATAGTAGGTATCCAAGGATATATGAATTCCATTTTTAATTTAATTGGAATTAAATTCGTTTGATTTGCTTAAGAAGGTCAGTCTATCAGGAAATATTATTTACTAGCTGGTGCCCACGGCTAAGCTAGGCCGCGTGGTATCGAATAAAAAGTATCCTATGTGTTATTCCAGACTATAATCTACCTCTATAGGTACCAAATTTCATCAAGATCCGTTCAGCCGTTTTGACGTGAAAGAGTAACAAATATCCATAAATACATCCATCCATCCTCACAAACATTCTCATTTATAATATTAGTAGGATGTTTAAGCCGACTTAAAAAAAGGAGGTTCTCAATTCGATTCTTTATGTTTGTTGCGCGGTTTCTCCGTCCATTATGGGCCGATTATCAACATTATTTCTTATAATCGAAAAGGTATACTTTCGAAGGGGTCCCATGTAAATTTTCTATCTATCTATATTGCTTGGGTAATTTATGAGTAACCTTCTGTAATACATTTTATTTTTCTGATGTATATGGTTTATATGCCAACTAGCTTTTCCCCGCGGCTTCGCTCGCGTTAAATTCTGTATAACACAGTACCTGCTACCTGCAGTTTTTGCCCAAGCGCCTTATTGATTTGTAATAGCAACGCTAAGTTTTCCCTTTTCTTCCCTCTTTCTCCCTCATATCCCACTTTAAAAAAATGCCTATGTCCGTCTCCTGGTTCCCAACTATCTCTGTACCAAAATTCATCAAAATCGGTTTAGCCATTACAGCGTGAAGAGGTAACAAACAAACAAACTCACTTTCGCTTTTATAATATTAGTAAGGAATCTCTCAGTAGCAATGACAAAAAAAATGAATACTAGATAAGAAAATGTGTGAGATACCATGATACCATAGCTAAAAAGGCTTAAAAATCCGATAGTGGCAAAAACATCCATGAATCAAACAAAAGTCACTGAATTCCGGAAGTTTTCCGTCATTTTAAAGTATTTTTTTATTTTAATAAAGGTTTATTTTTAGCTCACATGACCTATGCTACATTTTGCACTGGAATTTTAATAATGCATGTGCATTTATACATTAATATTCGGGAAACAATGGCTGTTATATGGCTACTTACGGCACTTGCCAGACAATTATGACATCACCGCAATAATTTACCATGAAATAACCATTTTCAGAGAAACACGGGAAAATCGAAAGAACATTGATTTTAAAGTAAATTGTATGTCAATATGTTTATTTATTTATTTCCTGTAAAGTTAGCAGTGTTGTTATAAATAAATAAATGTTAATGAGTAATCATAATCATGAGACATCAGTAATCAGTTATTTGAAAATGTGCCAAATAAGTATTCGAATATGTCTCAGTTACAGCCAGGACGCTGGCTTAATGCTCGGTTGATGGCAATAGGCTTGTCCCTATTACATGGGACTTCAAGAGTAAGAAGACAAGACAAGAGAAAGAGTTTCATTCAGGTATTACAGAGATGAAGTCACATTTATGAGTAAATATCTCATTTACGATGTATTTATTTTTATCCAAACAATTAATTTCCATCAGCTATCAATACTTCATACTGTGGTCTAGATTAGCCGTGGATAGAAAAAAAAACCAGAAGTCATGAAGAGAGGCCTTTGCCCAGCGGTGGGGTGGCGCAGTTTAATAACAGTTTCAGTGTCCGAATACATCAAAAGTTAATTTTCAGAACAAAAAGTAACTAATACTAACAGTTAAACCCACTGATGAAGCTTGTTTAATATTTTCCCGAAGTGGTCTGTCAACATACCTTATAATATTCTCAGATTATGACACTAAATTGAATGTTACAGTTTTTATATAAATTATACGCAAAAGGCTGAACACGTTTAAAGTCCAAAAAACTGAATTTATTAACAAACAAATACAAATACGTCAGCAAGTAAATGCGCCACAACGATTCGTTTTTACTCTTGAATAATACACAAGGACAAATTAAATAAATAAGCGAAACCTCTCATTGTGTATTTTCGTCATCCTGACATATGGTGCACAGACTTGGTCTGTTAAAGGCCAAGTCTGTGACATTCACAAGTCCAAATTCAAGGTTTGCCAACGAGTGATGGACCGCAGCATAAAAGATGTTAAAATAACTAACCAGATAAAAAATACCTCATAAAGCTGCGTAGGCAATTACTAAAATGGGAGAGGGCAGGCCACTACAGCCGGATGCCGGAATAGCTGTGGGACCGAATATTGCAAGACAGAGACAGCTAGACGGAGTCGCGGCAGACCGACCGTAGAATCGCTTTGGATGGCTTCGTAAATTGGCGAGCGAGAAGCACATCATCAAGTCGAAGGAATGGAGCGAGACTTTTGCGCAGGAGTGGGACAAGATAACTAAAACAAAGGAGTGAAACTTCACCCATTGGTTCACGCTAATCTGCTGGATCTGTTATGCAGTGCCCTGAATTTCTTGATCTTTCAAAAAAGAACGAGGAAAGGGGATTGTGTAATGTTTGCACTGAATACACACAGCTTGCGTATAACGAGTCTTAGTTTTGACTAGATCAATAACTGCTGGTCAGAAAACAGAACTCGAAAAACGTTATTTACAATAGGAAGCGTAGATTATTTTTATCATTTAACTAACAACGCTAGGACGGTCACAGAAAGATAACGAGAGATAGCAGAAATTGAAGGGCATACATGTGGCAGAAAACCCTCTTTTGTTATCAACAGTGAAGATAAAAACAACCGATGAATGTAATAAAGAATATCGGCATTAGTTTGATGATACTGAAGTAAGTAAAAGTAGGAATCAAACTATTACATATTAATTTTTAACAACAGACCACGATCAGTGAAACTTTGTGTAAACTTAGGATTTTATTGTTACACAATTTCGTCAAATATACCTCAAAAATTCCGCTTTCTCGAAAACAAAATAAAACTCCAGTATAAAACAACCAAGGTTTTGAAACCGGCTCTTGTCCGATTAAGCAGACGACAACCTCCTAAGTCCTAGGTTGAACTGCGAGATACCATTTAGAAAAAGAAAAAATCCCTGGCTCAACAGAATATTTTGACACCAATAAAGCACAAAAAATAAACACAGAAAGGGCAACGAAATAATCAAATCTTACCTGCATAACAGTCACAGCACCATACGTGATAGCGATCCAGTATATGGACCCCAGGAGTACTCCTCCAGCGATGAAGGGGCAGATCTTGTGGGTGATCTCTTCCATAGCATCCAAAAGAGCAACAAACGCTCCCATAGACGGAAACACTACAATATATTCTGCTTTACACTGAGGACACAGCACTTTTCGAGTTATATTCCCTCTTTGTTTCTCATCCACCCACCGTTGAAGACAGCTTTGGTGCACCTGAAGCAAAACAGATAATTTTTGTTTTAACTGATAGACTGTATGAATAATGTAAAGAATTTTCCGCACCTGGCCAGATTAGATATGACCTTCAATCAACAATTGATCGAAGGATATCAGAATATTATGCCTAGTTTACACGACGTTGGCATGAGGACCTAAGATTATTGAGTTAATGGAATCGGCTGTCAAAGATTTACTAATACTAAGCACTATATACTCGTAGATCAACGTATTTTCAGGCCAGGTTGTAAGGCAAAGGCTACTAGTAACTAAGCTAATGTTAACTGTGGAACAACTACTTTCAGAGATATGTTGTGCATGTGCAGAGTGTTCAAAAATGAAAGGCACAGTGTTCAAGGGCCAAGCATGACCTTAACATTCACAACGACTACATAGGTTCCGAATGTTTCCTACATCAAACCATCCAAAGGTATAATTAAAATTATAGCCCTCTCAAAAACAAAGAGTAGCCAAGATAAAATGGAATATAATGACAAACATAAAGCCTTTCATCAACCAGTACATACGGTAGTCATTAGTAATAACGGCCTTTCAATAATGATGGTTTTTAGTAATGGCAGGTTTGGGTAAATTAAGTGCTAGTTAAATGGTCAAACACCTGAGACGAGGTGTTTCGATATTAGACCTACTTAAACGAACTTGACACAGACCTGCAAAATGCCTCCAAATTAAGACATTTTTCCATAATCACATATTTTCGATCGGAATTGAATGAATGAACAAAGTACATGTCGATGAACATTTTCTTGCTATTACAAAAAGTTACATTTTTTTTCTGTTGCCGCTATAAAATCAAATACTTACTTAAAAAAACAGAATAAAATAAATATTTAAGGTGTGTTTATATAACGCGGCCCCAGAACATAGTCAGTAAAAGTCTGAGCATGTTGTTGAATTTGGCAAATTGTGTACTATTGTTGTATTGACGCGGGATTTTATATAAAGTTGTTGAAAAAAGCATGAGAGTCAATCATAATAATAAATTCTGATTACGCCAAAAGAACTTAATGATACACAGGCTCAATAAATAAGACGTTGCGAATAGAATCATCGTGATAATTTTCAACAGGTTGTGAACGCTGTTAAAGGTGGATAAGGCAAGTTTAACCAAAAGGTTAAAAAGACTTGCTTGTGAGCAGTAACTACCAGTTTTAAATCAAGTCTCCTTTCCAATTCAAGCGACTTTAAATAATTATCTATCCATTGAATCTAACCGGCATAGGGTCAATGGATTAAGTACAAAGGTCAGGGCTGCACTTGACAATGATTCTCTGTCATCGCTGTATCGTTTCATTGATGTCGCAATTATTAATCAATTGACAGTACTGCCGATCGATAATGATAAAATAAAGTACACAGTTCATACAAATCTGGGATAGTTTTTAATAGACACGCTATCGCTAAACATATCATAACAAAATCTAACGTAAACGAAGGTTAGTTGCAGGTTGTAGTCCTGTGACCCAGTTATTATCACGCTAACTTAATTTGAAAATTCTAAGGAATAACTCATTTTTTAAGTGTTTATCAGCACTTTAGGAACTAGTTAGTCAGTCCCCGTTAGTTTCAAATAATAATAAAGTCATTGACACGTTTCCGGTTTATTTGCGATCTGTTCAAGGCTTTTGAATGTGTTGATCATAATTTTGTGATATATTTATAAGGAAATAAGTATATTTCGGGATTCTAAGGCATTTTATTTATCTTAAATTGGACTACATATTAGTCCAATTTAGGATAAAAAAATAGTAAACAGTAATAGTAAACAGTATTTTAATATTAAAGCAACAAAAAGAAAATATTGCGCAAGTAACTGGTTCAATAGTGACGGGAGTAGTCTAGGGTTTATATGTTGCCACTGTGATCATTCGAAGTTAAGGTGAAAGCTCCAACCTACCCGCGAAATTCAAATTTTCTTACGTTTTTTGCAATTTTCAGGCCAGTGCTAGGTTGTATGTTCATTAAAATATTATTCGCGGCTGTAAGACGTATGTAGTTATAGAATTATAATCATCAAAATCATCAATACAACGCTCTAAGTTCATAAAGCTGTAGGAAAGACTTTTACTGTTTTTTTTTGTTCCTACGCCTTTATGAACTTGGAGGGTTGTATTGGTGATTTTGATGATTATAATTCTATAACTACATACGTCTTACAGCCGCGAATAATATTTTAATGAACATACAACCTAGCACTGGCCTGAAAATTGCAAAAAACGTAAGAAAATTTGAATTTCGCGGGTAGGTTGGAGCTTTCACCTTAAATTGTTGTAAATGTTTTGAACAATAAAATGTTAGTTCCTCAACCAGTTTTGTTATTTGACCTTCACTGACATTGTTAAAAATGCCTAATTTGAATAATACACAGAAAAATATTAAATAGAAGTAAGCCAAAAAGACGTATAAATAACTAGAACATTTCTTTTCTCTGACACTTACCGACAAGAACCTCGACTAAATAGACGTGAGGATACTTTAACAACTTTAATAATTCTAAAATATATTGTAAGTATCTACTACTATCAAGCCTCCAACAAGGTTAAATATAAAAACGTTGCTACAACATCAAGATTTCCTTGAAAATTTAGAATATGAATATTATTAACTATTCAGAAACGAATTGACTAATGCATGGTCATTGATATTTACTTCCTATATACGCGAACAAGGTAACCTATCGTTTATGAAAACAACCAACGTTTGAATACTTATTTGGGAATAGCCCCTACACTATTTCCTAGCCACTACGACTCTTTAAAGCAAGGCTCATATATCTTTCGATTGCGTAGACTTCTCAGTCTTAGGACTTTCTCAGCTTCAAGGAACCAGACTTCAGCATAATAATATGGGTTTAATTAAAACTCGATACCCCTACCCTAGACGTTCTTGAGATAAACTGTCTTGACAGACAGGCAGACAGACGGACAATAAAGTGATCCTATAAGGGTTCTGTTTTTCTCTCTTAAGGTACAACACCATAAAAAGCGCAATGAAGATCAAAAAATCTCGGAGAAATAATTATTTGAACTGTCCTGAATCCCACAAAGAAATTAATCAGAAAAGAACAGCGGATAGCTACGACAAACATAATTTCCACTTTCTTCCATATCAAGCTTGAGACAGACCAGAGATATGCCAGTACTCACCCTCAAATACTATTACAAATACTACGTAGGAATTCCTTGTTCAAATTGCAAATGTGCGCTTTTAGCATCAAGCAGTACCTACCAGTTTAGTAGAATGTGGTCCTACAAAATGTACTACTTTGTAGTCTTTGATATTGAGGCCGATAAATGGCGATAAGGACACAAAGACCCAGTACTAAAGTTCAAACACCTGTAGGGAACGATCAAGACGGCTTTAGAATAAAGATTCTTGTGCCCTTGCTACTAATGACCTTTTTAGTTAGTCGCCGTTCTTTTTGACTTTGGAAGAGCTCATAAATAAATAGTTTGTAGAGACATAAGACCCGCGCCGTCAATTAATTTACATTCCTACCAACACTTTCGGCATAGTATAATTTTATTCAACACAGCAATGAAAATCGAGGAAATCCATAGATTTTCTAGAATTTCTACATTGTAGGCTAGGTACCATAGAACTATGATAGCGCTTTAAACCGCATTGCACCGAACTATAGGTGTGCCACAAGGGCAGGTCATAATGCAAATTCGATGTCGATGCCATTAAAATATCAGCCACAACACGCAACAAAAAGCCGCATCATAATCACTTCGCGGAATAGTTGCAAGGGCATGTTTTATTTCTAATACTCGAACTTAGAATATTTTTAACATAGTTTTCATCACGATGGACATACAAAATGACGTTTTAAGGGTTCCGATAAGGAAAAACATCATACATGTTTACTTTAATGAAATAGCGCTTCAAGGGTAATTTGTATTTCTACAAGAATTTAAATGCAATAACAATACGGGATTGATAATAAAACTGAAATGGAACATGGAAATGGGCTGATGAAATACAAAAATACAACCTATGCTTTAAAAACCTTATCTTTCCTGCAAATCCACAAAGCGTAGATAATCTAAAAGTGTAGTACGCACAGACTATGCCTAAGACTACACCTTAGTGACCCTAATTCACCAAACATTAATGATAAAAAGTGTCCTATATTCTATTTTCACACACAATAACAAATGAGTGTTTAACAAAGTGATAAGGTAGTAAAAACAATCACTTTCCTAATTAACTTGATGATAATATCATTTTTGCAAAGATATGATACCGGCTTTCAATTATTGGTGTCAACAAAACTACTACCGAAAAGTGTATCGTACTACTATCACACATGAAATCAAAAAAATAATCACTTCTGTTACATATATGTAAAACTAATACTGTAAGGTTACTAGTAACTTAAAATTCTCCATAAATTTGAAGACCCATTTAACCTACATTTTCTTGTCCCAAATTATGGCTCAGATGAATACCAGAATTTTACATGGAGCGACTACCTATCTGACCTCCACAACCCAGTTAGCATTAGGTAAAATGATGCCTCTTGGTAAGACTGCTTATCAGACATATGACGTCAAAGAACTATAAGTGACAATCAGGACCAATGGCCCATCCACAAACCAACCTAGGTAAGCATAACTTAGTCTGAATATAGGCTTGAGCTCAAAGGCTGCAGTCTAGGTTTAATCTGCAATATAAAAAATGTAACTTGATACTCTGATTAACAAAACTGATGGTGACTATATGTACTATTTTTATTTCAAACATTAATTAAGAGGACAAATAAATTGACCTTCAATTTGGTTTCCAAAGTTGTATGTTTCATTTTTGTTTTTATACTTGCAATTATTTCTGTTTAATCATACTATATTTGTCATACAGGACATTGCCTTTAAGCTACAATGTCAATACTTGTCAAACAATTTTATCTCTCATCTCAGTGGACAAGTGTAATCTCGCAAAAAGGATTATTTATTTACATCTTGGCTTGACCTTGAAAGTACATTGACTTCCACAACAAGGGATGTTTGACAGCCTCATTAATATCAATCATCATCATGCACAATCACAAATAAAGAAAAGTAAATTTTCAAAGTTAATCTTTTCTCTTAGTGTGTTTACAAAGATCAACAAGAAAAGCGCAAATAGAAATTTTGGTACAGAATGTAAGATTAAGACATTATGCTTTATATTTGTAAGTTTTTAAATTAGGAGCTAGTTTTCGTTAATCCATGGCATCAAATGTTGTGCAAAAAAATAAAATTGCGAAAAAACTAAATATTTTGCATATCATTTAGGTACTTAATTATTGACTTAATGCATTCATGGTAACTTTTCATAACAATCAATTAATCTTCATTGAACTAAATCTCAATGATGAGTTCAAACAAGAATTGATTTTAAAATGATGTTTATAACACATTTCTTTACAATTAATAAACCAAATGGAAAAACAAAATTGATTTTAGCCATCAACTGATGAGGACCCAGTAAGGAGCGGAACATCTCATGTAGTATTATTATAATAAACAACATTTTTAAGAGCTTATAAAAGCTTTTTTTGTTATAATAATGTTGTAGTAAAGGCAACAACACACAACACAATATTGCCCACAAAAACAAGACATCCACACAAAACTGGCACAAAACAATTTCATTTCACAACTATAAATCAAATTACAATAGAATTTAAGTGCTTATTAGTGTTTACTGAAAACAATTGGACCAAACACATACTTTCACTTCCTCACATGTTTATATCACGAATCGGAAGCAAGGCTTATGACCGCAGCGATCTAGAACAAGTACTAACTATGCACTTACCCATTTTGTGGTCCCGATGCACTTACAAGGCTGTACCCATGCTGCCAGCCTGTCGTCAGCTTCCGTGGCAAAACACACCCAGCACGACTTCGTATTGTCATCCTCAGCAGTCTGTATAGCCTGGGAACTACCCATACTTGAAGGCTGCGGTCCAGACACTGGCTTTTCACCAGACATCTCTATAAACTGTGTTTATAATAACGATATAAAAATTTACACTAAAAACAGACGAGCGCACCACAATAATTCTCAACAACAACTGACAACGTGCCAATCCTTGCCGTTATTGTAACAAAACCATATTTTTCTCTGCAAACGATAAAAATACTTTTGTAATCTTAATCAACAGCTGTTTTTGTCGGAAGGTTTTTTTAGAAATTCCGTTCGTTTTGACAAGACTAGGAAGTTCTGTGTTGTATTGATATGTCTTCAAAATGAATGGTCAGAAACGTGAACGGAGTAGTGAAGTGACTCAATGTTACTCTAATTCATTCTTCTCGATTTTGAGTTCAGTTACTCGGAGTCGACTGAAAAACTGACACCAATCATCGGGACTTTCGCCCTACTAGAAGTAAAGTTTGTTCAATTGAAAACAATTAACTATCTAAATTGGCAATATATAAACTCGTGCGTCGTAGACTGGTAGTTGCCCTGGTTTTGATTCAAACATTATAAGATTTGTTATGGTAATAATTGGTCACCGTGTATACGTTAAATACAAGCTTTTTGTACTGTAATTTTTACAGAACCATTTATTGCATGTTCTAATTACGAAAAAATATTGGTATAAATTGAAAATAAACAGTGTAAAATGAAATAAATAGAATGGTTGTCGTATGTATTGTCGTTATTACTGACCGTCGCATTTTCATTTCACTAGTTACTTATTGTATTCTGCATTTATATTTTTGGAGTTTACTCCTTAAGAATCGATTTTCATATATAAGGCGCCCGGTATGAGAAAAATGGGAGGTGTAAAATCTACTGATGAATGACCTTGAATGACCTCGTTCGTTACGTTTTTGGTGCACATGCACCTTTGGTGTTTTTGAATATTACTAGATGGCGCTTTATGAAATTTGTCGTCCGTCAGTGATATTTTTGTACTTAAGGTGAAAGCTCCAACCTACCCGCGAAATTCAAATTTTCTTACGTTTTTTGCAATTTTCAGGCCAGTGCTAGGTTGTATGTTGATTAAAATATTATTCGCGGCTGTAAGACGTATGTAATTATAGAATTATAATCATCAAAATCACCAATACAACCCTCCAAGTTCATAAAGGCGTAGGAACAAAAAAAAAACAGAAAAAGTCTTTCCTACAGCTTTATGAACTTGGAGGGTTGTATTGGTGATTTTGATGATTATAATTCTATAATTACATACGTCTTACAGCCGCGAATAATATTTTAATCAACATACAACCTAGCACTGGCCTGAAAATTGCAAAAAACGTAAGAAAATTTGAATTTCGCGGGTAGGTTGGAGCTTTCACCTTAAGGAGTAAACTCCAGTCGTGCGTCGGAGCTGACACACACACTTTTTTTTTATAATTCTGTGTGAGGTTGAAAATTTCTTTTATTTATTCATGTTTAACGAATGAAGTGCTACACTACTAGCAGTTGTTTGTTTTGTCATTGTGTGCGAGTTTCTTTATTTTGTGGTTGATTTTGTTACGTGTGCGTTTGTAGCAATAGGATGCATGTTTCTGTGGATGAATGTCAACTTTCTGTATAGGTGTGCTGTGCGTGTTTACCTCGCCCGCCATAAACAGTGGCAGATAAGTTCGACAATTCACTCTATGCAGTCTCCAGTGCTATTTACTCTACTGGACTGATTGGGCCACTGCTTGTTTAGTGACTCCAAGAATCTATTTAGTCGCTTTTTTATATAGTCAGTCATTTTATTAATTTATTTTGTTCAATCCCTAGCACGTTGCGTTCCAGAGCTTGCTAGCTAGAAACGGAATACTTTAATCATTTTTACTTTAGGAAATACGTCGATTTATCGATATTTACAATCAAAAAATTATGATTAAACGATTTTAAATGGTTTTATTTATAAGCTGTGTCTGTTTTGGGTGAATGTTTGAACGTCATTAAAACGTCAATTTGACATGCTAACATCTACAACATAATTACTGGCATTAGCAGCGAACTGGAACACAAAGGTTAAAAGGTGTTCAAGTCAGCTGGTTGAACGTTGGTTATTTCCGCGTTTTCTGTGTGGTTTCCTATATGAAAATAAGCTAATGAATGGTTTAAGTTTGATTATTTCAATATATGAGTGATATTACAATTATTCCGTAAGTGGAATTGGACCGAACTCTATAATACTGTAAGTATTTCCAAATTAACTTTCACAACAAATTTTACGTCGTTCTACCGTTAGTTTACTGTGTAAGTTAATAAAGACGAATAGTATAAATTTCTTAGTATATTTTAAAAACTGCTCTAAAATAACCGTTCTTTTATATTTATTTTTATTTTCTAATATTTCTTCGAAATCCCAACCGTGCCTTCCGTTTACATAACATTGGTTGTGATAATGTTCGTATGAAAATATTGTACGAATAAGTTAAAAGCCAATCGTAGCAGTATACTTTATCTATAAAACAGTGACTTACACAGTTTTGGCAAAAAACATGAATTAATAGAAACGGACCCACAGTTTTTTTTTTTTAAGTTTCGATCAATCTACGAATAAAAATATTTTTAAAATCTTGTACCCATAAAGCGACATATTCAGTTACTGTTTAGTATGCGCATACGTTTCTGCTTCATCAAAATGTATGATAAAAGCCCCATGCATGAAAACATGAAGGTACAGATTCACCAAAAAAAATGGTTGACATCTCGGATTTAGCTGGAGCAACCTCAAAGGTAAGGTCTTTATTTTAATGGACAACAAGCTAATCTTTTATAAGAAAAAAAACTTCTGGAAGATTCAACAGGTTGTTTCTTTTTAGAATTGTACGTAGGTATGTTAGGTACTTTATACCAAGGACAAAAACAATTCTGTTATCATTTCGAACCAATAATGTTAGAACTAAAACAAGAAAAAAAAAATGAAATGTTTGAAGATATGGCAAGAAAGGGGATGTCTAATGGGATGAAAAGTAAAAATAATTTGAGATAAGGGCAAGATGATTTGATTTTAAAAGTTTTCACCATCATCATCATCATCATCATTTTCATGCCCTTGTAACATTCTATTTGGGGTCGGCGCAACACATTTTCGTCTTCTATTCTCCCCATCAGACGTCACAGCATTATTTACTCCTTTCTCCTTCATATCATTCCTTACACAACCCATCCAAAAAACTTTTTACAACCATGGATATTAAAGTTATTCATAGAAGAGAAAACCTTTTAAGATAAACATAAAAAGCAAAAAACAAAATGATTATAAGACATAATTCCAATTAAACTATTATATTATAATACATGGCCAACTAATTAGTTAAATCACAATGATATGCAAATCTTTCAAAATTGTAAAGAAAGTCGCAAATGAAACAGGTTACCTGGCAGCATATCATACTGCAGCACATTTTGTTTATTTATTGTGAGTATAATCAGAATATCATTTATCACATCCTACTGATTCATTAGTGAGTAATACTAGCATTCCAAAGATTCCATGTTTGTTTTAACATGCTAATCTTATAATAGGTCAAAACCTTTGACTTTGACCTATAATAAGCTGCCACAAGAATTAGGGTACCCAATACAAAAAGTATTTTTGAAATCCTAATACTGGTTCCAGAGATTGGCATTTGTTGATTTAACATCACACCCTTGAAGCCAAGCAAAAAGAAAAACAGCAAATAAAACCGCAAGGCACAGCTAGTCCGTGATATTAAAATAAATCTTGCTACACCTTTCAAAATGCTGCTTGTGCACCTTTCAAATTTATTTTGCAGATTCTCAGTCAAATCCTAGAGAAACACTCTGGTAATGAGAGTACATATATAGTATAAATACCTATGTGTATGTATTCACATATTATCCTGCTTACATATCATAGGAAATACTAGAAATAACTATTCTTTTAAAGAAAAATTGTTGCCCTACCCTAGGAAATTCTCTTCCATTGTGGGTGCTTTTACAAACATTTAAACTCAAACACAAACAGCCAGACCCAAAACAACTATTTGTAAGCCATTTTATTGTAACATTACGAGCCAAAGTTTTTTAGGCAATGATCTTAGTGTTATTACATAATAAGTTAACTAGGTTGAACAGTTGTATGTAGGTTGGGAGAAAATAAGTTCAAAATAGTTCTAGCAAAACCAATACATGCATGCAAAGTCTAAGCTGATGAACCTTAGAGGGGTTCAAACTAGTTCTAGCCAAATTGATTCACATAAGTCTATATCATAGAAATATTAAAAACCAAAGCTCTTCTGATATCAATGGTGGTCTCCTTTGCACAACTCTTTAGCTCCTCCTAAGTAACGCATGAATTAAGCTAACCCACCGAGATTGTACGCGTCTACGAGACAAATCATGCCGGTGACCGGTTACCCTTGAACAAACTTACAATCGAGAGGGGAATGACGTTCGTATCAACTTGTGAATTCGCTCGGCCCTGGTACGTCACTAGCCAGTACTCGTGAGTTGCGCGGCAAAAGCGCGCGTGCCTGCAATCGCGTCTTCCCGCGCCTTTTTCAAATATCGAACAAGGTACATTTTATTGTCACTTTCACTAAAATTTTGGTGTTGCATCATTATGCGAGTATAGTATGCGAACCTTCTTACATACGTGTGTCGTGTCGTTTACAGATATTTCGTAATGTGTAATCTTGTTTTTGTATCTCTTGTGGATTATGAAATTATCTCAACGTGTTTTAAAGTGTCTGTATTTTTTAAGGTTTATAGCAGCGTTTGTATAGTTTGTTTTTTTAGCGAAGTTGTCTAATTTTAAAGTCCGACAAATTGCTAATTTCCTTTTGCACTCAATGTATTTGATGAATGTGAAAAATAAGTGTCATTTTAAACACGATCCTGTAGACGTTTTACTAGCTGTAGTTTATCCTGTGTATCAAAGTTTGATATACAGTTTCCATTCAATGATTGGTACAATGAGTCGATGTTAATAAACAAATATTTTTCGATACAATCATGTTGATTATATTCATGTCCTGTTGTATTAAGACGAAGATGCAAGCTTTGGAATGTAGGTATGCTACTGTTAACTTAAGCATAGATTATTATCTATTGATATGAGCCTAGAATATCCTGGTGAAATACCGTCCTCTTCTCTATAAGAGGGGGGGTCTGTGGGTCCAGTTGTAGGTACTTGGGTAGATGTCACATGTCTTAACAGAATATGTCTGAATTCAAAATTTCTAACTTTTTACGGAGAGGTCACACTCACTTTGCACGTGGAGTCTACGTCTTATTCTAGTTGTAGGGTAGTCAAACTCAAACTCAAATCATTTATTTCAATTAGACCATTACAGGCACTTTTGAATGTCATAATCACTTGTGATGTTCTTGAAATCATTTTAATCCCAAAGCATAGGTACCTACCTACACTGCCGAAATATTAATTAGTCGTCTGGCAAGATTTCGCAAAAAATCATGTGACGCGCAAATTTATTTTTTTACACCGTCATGTGTTTTGCCGGTCACGTTGGAAATACCTTTCGAAAATCCGTGTGGATCGTGAGTGGATCTGTTATCGTAAGGTCGTATAAATATAATCATTAGTAGTTCGTAGTAGGTACCCATTGTACCTACTATGGTCCTCATGACTACGTGCCCTCTGTTGTTATTATTGCTCTTATCAGAATTGCAAATCGCTGACTTATGGCCCTGTTGCACGTTTGCACGTGCTATTTGCATTTGGGGAGTGGCTTTATTTATTAAAAACGTCATAGGATTTTATACCTATCGCATGTGTGTGTGTTTCCAGTGTATGTCCATTGATATTGGTGTGAACTTTTTGGTATCCTAACGACTTGGTCCATTTTGCTGGGACATGGAATATAGAAGACCAAGTAGCGATACTACCTAGTTGAAATTCATAATTTTACTGTCCTTTTCCCATATATTTCTTAGGTCAGCTTAACATTTTTTTCTTTTATTCTCCTTTATCAGCCTGCTATCTAAAATAAAAAACGTTATGTAAGATATTTCATAGCCTAATTGCCTGATGTATAAAATAGACAAGCACTGCTATTGACAATATTTTTATTGCCTTGCGTTTGCTGCAACTCGCCCGAGGTGAAGCAATGATGCAGCCTAAGGTGAAGCACGCTTTTCTATAAGAAAGTGATTAATTTGAACTTTGAACAGGCCTTAAGGCTATTTATTAGGCCAAGCCTTCTTATAAATAAGACGAGTGAAATATTCCTTGCCCCTACTCTGGTAGAACCTGACAGTCTTGTTGTTACTCACTAACTGACTACCAGTTTTCTGGCAGTAATCCTTACCCAAGACAAAATGTAATAACATTGAGTTTTATAAACTGAAACCTTAACCTAATTATGCAATACAGATAAAAATTAAGCCTTAAGCTATCAACTCAGATAGTAATTTAAATATTAACATGCCATCTTGTGTTCGGAATTAAAGTTCTTGGTATGTGCCTCTTCATAAACGTAATACAACTTTTCTTCTTTTTAAAGATTTTATTTATTTATTTAATGAAAAAAAAATAAACGTAACACATATTTCTTATGTACCATGGGTGCGTTAACAAACATTTAAAGTCACATACACAAACAGCCAGCCCCGAAACTACCTGTAGGTCGTGTATATTTGTTCCATGCGGGATCAAACCCGCAACACGCAGCGCAGCAGTCAATCGCTCAGCCACTGCGCCAACCGTGCCGTCAAACAGATGACAACACACTGACTGACTTATGCAAAATGTGGGTGCACTAAAGATACTCCTCTGTCTTACCCTTTAAGGAATACAAGCGTGAGGATATGTTAATGTTTCCTATAGAGAATATAACGATTACTGCTATTTTTATTTTATAAGAACGCAGCTTTTATAAAGATGATGCAACGATTGATCTAGCTAGAATCAGCATTTTATGAGGCTGATGCGGTGATGCGACAGTATCGTCAGCGTATCCGTCAATTCTTTCTTAGAATTCTCGACTATTTAATTAAAGGTATCTGTAGGTTATATTATACATTTGTGGAGGTCAGATCGGCAGTCGCTCCATGTAAAATACTGGTATTCAGCTGCATCTGGTTTCACTGGAAACCGACCCTAACAAAGTTGGGGAAAAGCTAAGCAGGTGATGTTAGATTATAATATTCTGAAACTCTAAGCATCATATTATTCTGGTCTTAATGTCGCTAAAACGGTGAAGGGAAACATCGTAAGGAAACCAGCATGACCTACAACCAACCAAAAAATCGAAGACATGTACCAAGCCTCCAAACTGCATTTCACTCATTCATCATTTTACTCCCTCCCATAGAGAGGAGGCATGAGTCCCATCAATTAATATTTAAAAAGACGGCCAAGTGCGAATCAGACACACACCGAAAGTTCCGTACAAACTTGCGACTTAAACGGCCATATTTTTTTACTGCGTAGACTTAGAGGTTTGATTTTCACAGCTTCAGGGGCCACAGACTCAAGGCCTTGACAGACTGACGAAGTTTGAGGTTTGCGTTTCTTTTATATCATTAAAGCATGTGTGTCTGTGTGAGAATGTTTTTTTTATAGGCAGTCCCTTTGTTCTGTCTTCTGTCCTGTCAAGCAATTTGTGTGTACATAAATAAATAAAAGAATCAATTATGAAGAAATCATCTATGTCTTCTTACCCGACAAAGGCAAAAAGGTATGGTTAATGTTTTCAGTAACAGCCCAACCTAAAATGATGCTGTCAGAATTTCAACTCTCAGCACTGAGCCAACCAGGGTTGCGGGTTGTTCGAAAGACATACCGCGACCTTGGTACATAAAGGGCAAAGGAAGGAACATGATTGGGTTTTAGTCAGTAATCCGCAAAAAATAGGACCTAACCCAAATGTTGACAATCCAACGTTTTAATTTAGGTGTTGCTAATTGTAAATAAAAAAAATAGACATCAGAGCTGTTATAAATCTTATCATTGTGTCAAAAGCGACACACTTTCCAACATGATTTAAATTTTATTATGATGCGATCAAAAACGAACTATAAAATGCAGCAGTTTCTGTTAAATGTTCTGCGTTATCGTGAACTAAATACATAATTTAAAAAGTCACGTTATTTTGGAGAAAATAATGTAAATAAACATATTCGAAAATGATGCGTGATGTAATAAATTGATTACAATCACACTGCGTTTAATGTCTTAAATTTTGTGTACAATCAGTACCGAAAAATCAATTCTGAAGAATTCGCCGGTTCACAACTAACGGCTAGATATTTTTAATTAGTTAAAGTAACTAACTACTGTTTTCCTTACAAACGTTAAACTATTATTATGTAAAATCAACCTATTTACTTACTTCAAGGCTATAAAAAAAAAACATTAAAAAACATATAAAAATGTTGATAATATGCGAAATGCTGTTTATTTGTGGGTGGTACTACGAAGTACACCCGCCGCTGTCTACCCTCTATCCTCGATCGGATCCTATCCTATCCTGGATACTAACCTTCTTAGTCTAACCTCTGTCTACCCCTTCGGGGATTACAGGCGTGATGTTATATTATATGTATTTATTACTAGCTTCCGCCCGCGACATCGTACGCGTGGCATAGTTATTTTGAGCTAACGCTAAGTTTAACCTGCGTGATGATCGAAAAAAAAAAATTTTTATTCTCCCCTTTTTCCCTCTTTTTCTCCCTTTTCTCACTTTCTTTATAAATTAGTTTATCTCCGTCTCCAGGGTCCCAACTATCTCTGTACCAAAATTCATCAAAATCGGTTTAGCCATTTAGACGTGAAGACGTAACAAACTCACTTTCGCTTTTATAATATTAGTAAGGATGTATGCGAAAATAAATCGATCTGTCTGTCTGTGGACGTGGAAAATGACATAAGTTACTAAGCATCCTAGATCGTAGACGAATTCGTGGGCAACAACTAGTATATTATATTCTAGAACAGTTTGCACGCTTGCAGACCTCATTGTAGTGTTATGTAAGTAATTTGATGTTAACAAGATAAGATTGCTGGTGACACCATTTGAACTCGGTTTTATTTACTTCACTACATAAATGACTTCATGGTAAACCAGATCAACACCAGTAAAATAAGGACTTGTGTGAAGTAACATTGAACACAGTTTAACAGTCAGTTTACTTCACATAGACTAGGTGTAGACCGCGGCTTCGCCCGCGGCAAAAAGATACCATTTATGTTAGTTGAGGTTATAATCTGTGTGACAATTTTAATCGAAATCTGTTCAGTAGGTTTTGCGTAAAAGAGTAACAAACATCCTCATATATATTGTGTTTTGAGGATTCAGAACCACAGGAATTATAAAGAATGAAGTATTCTTTATTATGTACACCATACAAATTATGACTGAAAACATTTTTACGAATGTCCTAAAATAAGCTATAATCTTAGACAATAGCGTTGATTTTTACAAAAGACTAGAATTCCATTTCATAAATCCAATTCTAATTTTATTTTTTTTATAGAACAATAAAAAAAAATGTTACAAATAAACTTTCAGGCCCGCTTTCACCAGAAATCATTAAATGCGTTTAAACTGAACGCTGATTTTTCAATCATTGGAATTTTACCTAAAGAGTGAATGTGATATTTTGACAGATTGTCCGTAATTAAACTGACAAACTTATACATATAATTAACTGGCGATTGAAAAACCGGCCCTTAATGTACCGGTCTATTAAAATACCGTTACCTTTTATTTGAAGATTAAATATGACGTTTTGGAAAGATCTATCCCTACAAAAACCTATTTAACATGCTGCAGGCGCCAGCTAGTAATATTATAAATGCGTATGTTTGTGAGGATGTATGGATGTTTGTTATTCTTTCACGTCAAAACGGCTGAACCGATCTTGATGAAATTTGGCACAGAGGTAGATATAGTATATAGTCTGGAATAACACATAGGATATTTTTTTTATATATCACGCGGGCAAAACCGCGGGCGCCAGCTAGTATCCAATAAATTGTTAAGTCCGTTGATGCATAATGCTGAGGCGGATGTCGGGATCTTATTACCTGCAATAATAATAACACAATCATGTAACTAACATGTTATTTACTTTACTCTTAAAACCAGTTTTCTGTGAAGTACGTAAATAAAGACTTGTATGAAAATCAGTCGGCCATGTCTTATTATAGTATACAATGTAGTAGTTATAGTAGGTTTACTCGATAGAAATTCTATAATTACCTACGTGTTTCTGGTATAGTCCTTTTTCTTACTTATTTCATGGTATTACGTACCTTTGTCCGAGCAGTATTTCCGGTTGAGCAGTATAACAACTCAACAGAGAGTTGAACTGTGAGTGGCCCTATAAAAAAAAAGGTCTTTAGTACCATAACAGGGAAAGGTTGCAGACCATTTAGGGAGAGGCGGTTCATCTGTACTTCAAGCTGAAAACTCAGCCTATTTTAGTCCACTGGACTCTCAGGCATATCTGTCTGTACCTGATTTGATTTAGTTTTTTGCATTTATCATCTTCAGCCTAGTCTTCTGCCAAATGCCTGTCTGCTTCCAGTCTAGCCGAATGCAGCTAAAAACTCAGTATTTTACATTAAGCTACTGCTTATTTGATTCCACAAACAACCCAAACAGGCAACGTTTCTTTAATAAGTTTATTGTAATAAATAACTGTATTTCTGTCTGTCTAAAGGTTTTTGAATTTGTCAATCTTGAGTCCCTCTGCTAGACAAAGGCCTCCCCATTCTCCTTCCAAACCTCTCTGTCTAAGGCTCGAGACAGACGGACCGAATTTCAACTGCAATCCAACCGCAAATTGTAGTTCAAGTGCAGTTTGAATGCAGTTGACACGACTGTAATAGAACTGCACACCGACTGCAATCGAACTACACGGTTGGTTTGCAGTTAGTCGGTGTGCAGTTCACACGATTGCACGCCGACTGCAATTGAACTGCAATCGGACTGCACGTTTGGTTTGCAGGTATGAGGTCCATCTGTCTAGAGCCTTATGTAGTTTTGTTCTGTTCAAAGCATTAAAAGTGTACAAGAAATAATAAAGCAACTTTTTGAGGGCAACGAAAAACATTCTGAATATGATTCTTTATTATTGAATACCTTGTGACAAGCGTTATAATATGTATTTTGTCAACCGGTAGGAAGACCGACTCCGAGAAATACATCAAAAAGGTTCTTTGCAATGCAACCAAGAAAGTTGGCCCAGGTGCAGTGAATCATATCTGATAATTTCAACATGCATTTAAGTGAGTCCTGTTCAAAGTCACGTACGCCATGGCTATGGTCAGCATACAGTGTGGTGCGTATACGTAGCTACATAGTAACAGTTTGCCGATGTGTTGTTACGGGAATAGAAAACAAACTACTGTGGGAAACGGTGTATATAAAAACAATTAAGACTATATTTTAGTTCATAATTTCAGCAATACAGGAGGAGCTCGTGGCTAAATAATAGCAGCCGCTCGGGACGATCTTTAGGTTAAGCCGCGCTTGCCTAGGTTGGTCTGTGGATGGGTGACCACCCGTTACATACCGAGTTTCCTCCGTGCCTCGGAAAGCACTTTAAGCCGTTGGTCCCGGCTGTCATTTGTAGATCTTTGGCAGTCGTTACAGGTAGTCAGTGTTCCAAAAGTCTGACAACCAGTCTTACCAAGGGGTATCGTATTACCCAGTACTAACTGGGTTGTGGAAGTCAGATAGGCAGTCGCTCCATTTAAAATACTAATATTCAGCTGCATCCGGTTAGACTGGAAGCCGACCCCAACATAGTTGGGAAAAGGCTAGGCAGATGATGAAAAGAAGATACTTTAAGACTATATTTTAGTTCATAATTTCAGCAATACATATCACACTTCCTAAGCCAGGAAGAATACTCAGGTTATTTAAATAGAGAACAGAATTGTTCTCTATTTAAATAACCTGAGTATTCGAACGTCACGTCTAGCCTGCACTATCAATGTTTTTATCAATGTTGTCAGACCTCTATAGTACTTAGTCTTCACATAGCAAAAAGAATGGACTAATTAAATTGTAACCATTTTCCCCGTCATTATCTCCAGCATAACCTGTTTGTTTTGGGTTCCGTACCTCTAAAGGAAGAAAGGGAAACCTTTTAGGATTACTTTGTTGTTTGTCTGTTGAAATTAAAACGATATACTCAAGCATACTCAAGTCTGCGGTCCCTTGCAGCTGTTTAAGAATCGACCCTCTAAGTTTACACAATCAAAACCATATGTTTTGATTGTGTAAACTTAGAGGGCAGTTTATGTCGCATTTTCCATACATTCGCAGAGCGAATCAAAATCTATACTTCTCGATGACCTATAACCATGAAGTTTATCATGAAGCAATACCATGGAGTACCAGTAAAAATCGGAAAATCGTATTTTTTTAGTCTAGATACATCACCAAAAAAAAAATCGATGTATCGGGACAACAGTTTTCCAACTAAGTTAAGCCTGTCCTTTTTTTCCGGATGGGATATCATCAAGGGAGTGTCAGACATGTACTGACTAAAACCCACCCCTGTTCCTTCTATAATTGCCCTTTATGTTCCGTAGCCGTGGTATCTCTTTATCCTTCAATACAGTTTATATTTTCGTCAAAGCAAAGCTCGGTAATTTCACAAGTTACCTAAAAGTTTGTACGGAACCTTCGGTGCACGCGCCCGATTGTCCCTAGGTGTATTTTTATTATAAAAGTATTAATAATGTTTTCCTATTACAATTACCTTCTGTATTTAATAATACCATGGTACACAGACCTAGAAAATATAAGAGTATTTACAGGCAAAATTTAAATAATCTTCTGAAAAGCAGACATTTGTGTTTTATAATATTATGGGTTGTTATAAAATCTTTGACCTAACCGTTTTGTAACGGTGAAAACTTGCTATAAGAGGAGACAGCAAACGGGTTCCAAAATATCTTCGATTGTGAAGATTTTTGGAACCATGTTTGCCCAGAACATTAATTATGCACACTATAGCCAGATAATGAGGCAATATTTTTACAACTTGTAAGTTGTAAAATAAATGGAATATTGATTCAAATGCGAAATAAGAGAATTAATTACGTGCTTCTAGGAATAAATAAACTTGTTTTCCGTCACCTGCAAACTGGGAAATACGTAGTGACTCCCCTAACTAGTTAAATATTATGTTTTAGGGACAACACTCCTTCAAGAAGCCAATTTCAAGTCGTGAAAGCGATTCCACGTGACTTGTGGCACAGCCCCATTCACAAACCCAGACGACGCGACTTGTGTGACACGCGAAGGCATCGCTACATAAATCGTGTCGCGGTCAATTGTAGCGTGCTCTCAACTTCTTTCATTTGTTTTCTCACACACGCGTCCTTTGAGCGGGGCAGCTTGTGGTTATGGCAGTAATTTATCAAAATTACCTAAAACAAACTAAACAATTTGTTTTCTTTTATTGTCGTTTATTCATTTTAACATAAGTATCTATTTACATTTTTAAATATTTCTTAGTAAAAACATAAAAAATAGCTCACCGGTATCGGGAATATCTTAATTTCTTTTATTTTCTCTGCAGTCATTGTCACAACACGCGTTAGTTTGTGGCCAAGCAATTAGGACTCTCGGATGAGAGTCGTAAATAATATATGCCTGTCATTTTCGAAGATAATCAAAATTGTATAACTTACTTATCAATTTGTTTTCTTTTTCGAAATAAAGTTAATTATTTTATCTTCTTGCCTTGCTTGACAGTTCGTCAAAGTCAACAACGGCTATCTCTGTCTTAGTTTGATAGGCCAATAACCTGACTATTGTACACGCGGCAACACATCAAGTTAAGCATTTCCAGTGTAACACGGCCTCGCTTTGTATAGGCTTTCCGTACAATGAGAGATGCGAATAAACTGGTTTATGTGTTGTCGTGCGTATTATCGTTAGGCTTAGGTTTTGTTCGTTATCTAGATCTGTCGCGAGCTGCAATGCGTGGGTGTGAGAATATTCATTCATATTCCATCACAATGAATGATATAAAATCCAAGGATAGAAATTAAAATTGTTTTCTTGAATTAAAAACCAGACACGAGCGAGTCAGATTGTTCACCGAGGCCGCGAGGGTTCAATACAAACTTGCGTCATAAACAGCCATATCTTTTGACTGCGGAGACTTGAGGGTTTCTTTTTAGCAGAAAGGGACCACAGAGACGATGCGTCCACCCACACGTTTCCGTGATAAAGGGTCTTGACAGACAGACAGACGGCCAACAAAGTTATCCAATAAGGCATCCGTGTTTTTCTTTTGAGGTACGGAACCCTAAAAATAACACTCAAGGTAGCAGGTACTTGTTTTTTAATTCGTTTTTTTTCTTCTCTTATTTATTATACAACTAGGTATGATATCGTTGTTTAGCCTTGATGATATGGAAATGCGCATGATTGTAAATCTTATCATAAACACAACTTTTTTAGCTACTCTACTGCCATGTAAGACGCAAATCATGATAATTATTATCTGTGCATTTCCCGTCTCGTGTTTGACACTACAGGTGATCTCGGTTGGCACACCAACCGGAGTTGCGAGATCCCTCTTCCTATAAATTTCCCTTCCCTTTTAACACATTCCTCTCCAGATCTATTTGTGGCGCTGATGACTTTCATTCGTCACAATAATATTAAATTATGAGTCCTGTTTAAATGTGGATATGGTATTTGATTTTAATGTTTTAACAATATTTTGATATTTATTTAACTATATTTTTCTGTTTGTTTCAGTCCGTCATTAACCAAACTACAATGAGCCCATAAATCACTCTATTTTTGATTTTTTCGCTTAATGACCCGTCTAGCTATTTTTTTTTTGTTACAGTTCCCACACTTGCTACTCCAAATTCACTATTGACATTGGCAGAATAGTCGACATCGGCTCTAATTGCCATTAAATAAAAATAGAATAGAACCGGAGTTGCGGGTTGTTTGAAAAATCGGGGGAAGTAATTCTTGTTTGATGGTTTACCATCCGCAAAAACAAAATGGCACACCACATACCGATAAAAAAGCCATTGAAATATATACTGTTATAGGAGAGTCTTCTGGGCCCAATGGTCCAATCTGATCCTTTGTAGGATTGTCTCCTAGGGCCAAGGGCATACTAGACTATCCGTGGATGTAAGGCAGTGACAACTAGCAATTTTTATAAAAAAAAAAAAACTTGTAGTTAAAGTTGAACCACTCCCCGGTTTCCAATTGAGCTGTAAGTTTGCATACATGTTTAGTTTGGACGACAATGCATGGTGCTAAATGGTGTCATACTTAATGCAATATGGCGGACTCCCAAAGTGGCATTATCATTAGCAACTGTCATAAGTGTCTGGCGATGGATGCCGAGTTTTCTAAAGTTATCCCAAAGAAAATAAAAAAAATGAGCTTTATACTTTGACGAAAGTACTATTTAAATACCTTAATTACCTGTTACCTGCCCAAGTAACCACAACCCGAACTCTATAGTCGCTGGTCGTTTTTACCTGTATAGGGGAGAAACACAGAAAATATTTTAGCTTTTATAAAATAACGAAGGTCTGGCCGTCTGGCGGTCATTGGCTCTTGGGCTATTGAAATGGTTTGTTGAGAAGAAAATGAGAAAGCTTTCTTATTTTTTTTGTGGAAATGGTATTTATAACTCCCGTATTAATTAAAGTCAAACCGCTTCTAATGCACTCGTAATAATACTTGTAGGTCATATATTCATAAGTCAATCGTTATGTTGTAACGTACTATATACGTATACCGATCTAACTAATGCGTCAGTTATCCTTGACGAAGTTCTAGTAACATATCGTTGTAATGATTAATTAATGATTTTTCCTTGACAAGTGTGGCCAAAGGCTGCTTGCTGCGTACAAGGCGCAATACCTGAGACATGACAGTGTGTAGTACGCTTAAGAGATCTTGATACCTGGGAATTTGAGATCGTGTTGGCATGTCATGGCCGATGTGGGACACCCGATTTGGGTTCAAGTTTTATCATAACGGTACCATGCAGTAGTTTGTTATGAAATAACACGTCTTTTTCCGTTTGTTCCAATATTTTAATGAGAAAAATTTCTCATTAATATATTTCGTATTTTGTTTGTCTTTACGCTTTTTTTCATGAATCGTAAAAGCAATCAGTCAAAAACGTCTACAAAAAAAAAAAAAAGTGGTATTCCATTAAAACATTTCTTATCAATGAAGTGAGTCCATTGAGCAGCGAGTTACCTTAACATTTACTACCTCGATTAGTAGGTGCTTGCTCACTATGATATTATGTAGATTAAGGTCGCGTCGTCAGGGTCAATGAAATCTTATATTTACAACAGTAATGAGTAAGAGGCTTTTTATTCGCACAGGTGCAAAACGTTTAGATGAAAAAACCGAAATATCAAGTACCTACCAAATTATAACTCGGATTGAGAAAACTCAACACAAGACAAAAATATCGTCTCCCGTGGAATTATATATCAATCAATCATTTATTTTGTAGAACAAAGGTGTTTACAGGTATTTGTATAAAATATAGGTTCACTATGTTTTGCCAATAGATGGCGTACAAAGTTAAGGTATAAAAAACAAACAAAAATAACATAATAAACAAATAAAAATAATATAAAAAGTTAGTTAAATAGCTTGTAATGTCTAAATTTAAAAATAACTATGTCAATCACGTAAAAAGTTGTTAGTATCGTTATTAAAAATGAAATCAAAATAAAATAAGCACATCATTTGGATAATATTACTGATTAAGTAATTATTAATTAGCATATCGGATCTTCATATTCCTGTTTATCAGCAATAAATTCGGTGATGGAGTAATAGCATCTACCCAAAAGAAACTTAAACAAGGACTTCCTAAAGGATTTCAAACATTCTTTAATTTTAATAGCTACTGGTATGCTATGATATATTTTGGGTGCCATACCGAGTACGTTTTTAGCGTAGAATGCGTTTCTATGAGAACCCGCCCGAATAGTGTTCTGATGACGTCGAGAGCGTAGGGTTTCAAATAAATGGAAGTTAGTATGAACAAATACTCCCATTTCATAGATATACATAAACGGTAAAGTAAGCATGTTTATTTGTTTAAATAATGGTTTGCAGGTATCAGTCGATTGTAACTAGTAAAAATATGAAGTCGTTTTCGTGTAGTTTACTTCCTAATAAAAAAAGTGTGTGTGTCAGCTCCGACGCACGACTGGAGTTTACTCCTTAAGTACAAAAAAAAATAATAACAAAAAAATATCATAAAAAAAATAATAATAAATAATTAAAAATATCACTGACGGACGACAAATTTCATAAAGCGCCATCTAGTAATATTCAACTGTACGACAAACACCATAGGTGCGGTTGCACCAAAGTTGCACCAAAAACGTAACAAGGTCATTCATCAGTAGATTTTACACCTCACATTTTTCTCATACCGGGCGCCTTATATATGAAAATCGATTCTTAAGGAGTAAACTCCAAAAACATAACATAGTAATACACAATGTCAGCTAGCTAGCTCGGCAACCGCCACAACGTGGGAATATGTAATCGATTAACTTAAATGTCGTACTTTTTATGTTAAATTAAATGCTACACTGTACTAGTTCAACAATTAATTTTGTACACATGACTTGAGCGATCGTAAACTGCGTAGTGGTCACGTTTTTATTCAACAAATAATGTTCCATCCGTCATTATTTGCTCAATTTATTACTTACGCGAGCACTAAGGTTAAATTGGCCTTAAGTCGCGTTTTCTAAAGTTTTATGTCCTTCTATGAGCTTGACTATTCAATTGCAATTATTTCTGTCGGCACGAGAGTAAAGTATTTCAAACTTAGGTCATTTATTCTACTAAGGCTGATAATCAGCAATTTTAAGGTCAAACTTTACACGATACAGTCCTTTAAAATGCCCGTGCGGCGCCATTTTATAGTGTTTTAGCTGGGAAGAAAAAATTTCGGATCTTGGAAGACCAAAAATGTCGGCACTTCCACGGCGTCGTAGCATTTATTGATTACAGCTCAGTTTCTAGACGAAGAATGATTGTACAGTCTTCTTTTAGAGCTAAATGGCCACCGTAAAGAAAACCACAGTTTCACATTATGACTTAACCACAAACGAAACTAATTTTCAATTGAACTTGCACGACCTTTGATCTTCAATTGACTGACTACTGTCGCTTTTGTTACGTTATTCGTATGATTAATTAATTACTCATTGTTGTGAACAGCTGTAAAGTGTAGTAGTCAGAAACCCGAAGTTCTTTAACCAGTCTTACCGAGTTGCTGTGTTTTTGTAGCACTGATAGTAGGTGCTCCAAGTAACCAACTGATATACAGCTGCAACCATTTTACTGGAAGCTGGCCCTAACACAGTCCGCAGAAGGCTTCGTGCCTCGTGTTTTAGAAGCCTTCTAAAGATAGTTTACCATTTATTTTTATCAAAATAAGTATGCTGCGGCACATGAAAACTTTTCGCAGATCCGATAAGTATTGAACTACTTGAATGATATTGATAACAAATAAGCAATCTAATCGCACACGGAATGCGTAATTTTCTATTTCATCTGATTATTTGATCTTGTAACATTTTGCCAGTTGTTCATTGCCAATATTTTAGCCTAGCCTAGGAACTATGATTCCAATTAGTCATAGCTACATAGAACTAGCTACGTAAAGGTAGCTCGTAATAGTACCTAACTACGTGCAAAAATAGCAGGTCTATTTAAAGATAGCACGGTATTGCATAAGCAGTCACTGATTACTAGTCTGTCATCCGCACAATACATAATATCCTGGTTCTCCCCTTTGACCACGAACTGTGTCATAGCATAGATTCTAATGTACGATACTTATACGATTTTTTTTATAAAACGGATTTTAGCAATAGAATTCTGAATTTGATTTACAATTTTGATTTTGTGTACCTCCTCTTAGGAACAAACAGGCAGGCAAATATCGATTAAGATGAGTCAAGTGCAAGAAAGAAATTTGGCCCATTTGCGGAAAACCAATCCAAGAAAACGGATAGTTTTATCTTGTTTACTATATATAAGTACGTCTCAGGCACAGGTTGAGATTCCAACTACATTGTAATAAAAAAGAGAAATAACTCAGGAGTTCTTCCAAAGTAATGTTATGGTTAACGCTATCAGCTCTTGATATGTAATTTTAAAAAATGGTTTGATTCTTGTAGATGAGCGAATGTTCCTATGCTCCATCGAGAGGTCTGGTACATTGCCCTGATCTTGGTTAAGTAACACACAAGGCGATAATAATATCTCGTCATGCAAAGACATGGTTGGCGGATGTATCAAGCGAAAAGAATGGCTTTTGATAGATTCAACTCAATGTACAGAAGCTACGACAGTAATGCTATACTACTATAATCAGAACTATACTATTAATAATACTATTCTATAATCAGTAAAATTAAATAAAAACAGGACTAACAACATATTTTCTGACCAAAGTGGTATTCTTTATTTCTGCTAGCCCTGTGATAAGATAAACTCACAACCCGCTCTCTCTGACCAAATGTAAAGCAAACAACATCCAATTGACATCAATACGAGATGCTTCAGTGCTTATGTATTCTAGCTTATCGGGGATATCTACTTATTGAAGTTACGTGTGGTGATAACAAAGATTTACACGTTGCTAAAATGTACCCACCATTCGATCAATGCCTGCACCGATTTCCTTTACTTGACTTTTACAATATACACGTAATCATAAAGCACTGATAAGTGCTTTAATTAGTGAGATATCATTAAGAATTGGTTTGTTGGTTACGCAGATTATGGCAATATTTTGGCGTAGTGATAAAATAATCATCATTCTAAAATGGACTCTGGCCAAATAGTCATAGTAATTTCGTTACTAGCGATTCTTAAGCGCACTGCACTTGATAGATCTTTTGTCCACATTCTGTTGTGAGAATCTGCTACATCGCTGGTTTATTTTGCTAAGTATATCGTATCAGTAAGAAGTTACTAGAAATTTTTTATCGAAAATTCTATTTATTTTTCCAAAATTGTCTTGCTTACGCAAGATGAAAGTTCAAAAAGATCAAATTGCTATCATATTAAAGTAGGTATTGTTTTTATAAGGTTACCTAAAGTTTACTAATCTCATTAATTCTCACATCATTAGTTTATGCATGTTTGTTTATAACATTTTCCGTAGATCTATTATGTCCACAAGTTCTAGTCCTATTGAGGAAAATCGAATGTATATATCCGTTTGGTATTTCCCTGGACTTGAACTTGGTTAATGTTGTAACGGAGATAACGTTCCTATTGCGTCTAGATCCAATATCAACAACATTTAATTCTTGTTTTATTAGATAATAGGATTGATTTTGTTCTTACTTAGCGTAATTTTTAGTATTCAACGGAAGTTAATAGTTAAGAAGTTCTGTTTAACCGTATAGTTCGGTACGGACCCCTTCGGGGGCTCGACATTCAAACCTCCGCTGGCTCGGTACTAGCCCCGAAAGGGGTCGAACATTTAAGTCATACGACCTCCTCATTATTTTTGTAAATATTTTATTTTCTGGGTAAAAAATAATATGGGTGTGCATTCATTAAGATAGTAGAATAAAAATCTCATATGTAAACGTCATTAGAAGTTCTTTAATTATTGAGCAAGTTTCTTAATTAAGTCTTATAAAATCCAAATGCGTAAATTACGATCATAGCCATTTTGATGGCAGTGTAGGTCGACGCTAAAAATCATAAAAAAATGGTTTTCGGACATTTATGCTGCACATTGTTGGGCCTGATTAACGTGTCCTTTTATTACGTGCAGAAATCATTCGTAATTGAACTTAAATTAGCAGTGGTAATTATACATTTTGAAATCTAAAGTCGAAGTTTCGCGCCAATCGTGCTTGTTTACATTTTTCATTCCACATTATATCACACGGACGCGAATAGATTCTATAACAAATGAGACAAATATCATTGCAAATATTATAAATAACATGAACATGCCCAGATCTTATCGTAATTTGCAATAATAGGACCATTAACACGTAATATTCATAACCACTACTAAATTCACTTTCGAAAATGACGTCCATTTTCTTTTTTTTTTATTTTGTGATGTGTAAATGCGATTATTTCAATCGATTATTTTCTTGTAAATCAATCAACTCGAATAATTAAATTAAAGAATATCAGAAATTGATAGATGAAAATAAGAATAATTTTGTAATACGTGTAAAATACTATAAATATTGATAATAATATTTTTTACGCCACTAAAACCGACTCAACAACAAACAGTAGAATCTGATCTATGGCTAAATTCGCGCCAATTTTATTTTCAGATAAAAATTCAAATAAGGAATGCGCTCGCTGTTCGAATTTATATTAAAATGTTTATTTGCTATTTTATTAATAATTTGATTTTGTACCTACTATTTGAATGTGAATTGCAAATAGAAATAAATAAGGTTGAATATAGAACGCCCTTATTATGATCTTGGTAGGCACAGTAAAAAAAATCAGCCAAGATAAATTATATTTGTTCGACAAAATTGTTTGTAGTATGGTTGGATTAGTTATTTGGAAAGCGTTTTCATTCTTTCCTAAAACATGGCTCGTAGGCCAAAGTGTTCTTGGAGTGGAAGCCTTGGGGTAAAAATGGCCTAGAGGGAGACCACAATTGAGATGGAAAAAAAACCCCGGTACACGACATCAAGAAAACTCCAGGTTCAAAATGGGTCCATTTTGTACCTGGAGTTTTCTTGATGTCGTGTACCGGGGTTTTTTTTTGGGGTGGGAAATCATCAAATAACTTCCCCCGCTCTAGGCGAAGCGTGGGGGAGTGTCAGACTTTTACTGACTAATGTCCACCGATCGATGTTCCTTCTTTTACTCGGGGCCGCGGTATCTCTTTCGAACAACCCGCAATCCCGGCAGGAGCCTACCGGGGTTGCGGGTCTGACACTCCCCCCCGCTCCGCCCAGAGCGGGGGGGAGTGAGGCGCCACGGCATCCTCACCTACCACCTGACGCAGATCCTCACCGGGCACGAAAGTTTCGGGACGTTCCTGCACATCATCGGGCGGGAGGAAACACCCAGGTTTCACCAATGTGACTATCGCCCGGAGGACACGTTGGAGCACACAGGCAGTCTGCTCTTTTGAGCGGAGCACCGCTCTGTCCCGGAGGAGATGGTGATGTTTGAAGGAGAGAACCTCAAACCAAGCCAGCCACCGCGGGAGACGCTACAGGGGTCGGGCGCCGCGAGACGACAACGACTTTTTGTTAAAAGTTTAACAGGAGCGGATATTTGATGATTTCCCATCCAAGTGGCGCAAGACCGATATAAATGGCGGAATTTAAAGGAGGCCTCCTTTAAATTCTTAAAGAAGTTCCTGAGAAGTTTATGAGAAGGCCTCCTTTAAATTCCTAAAGAAGTCCTTAAATTCCAAAAAAGAGAGATACCCTATTTAAAAATACTTTTTAGGGTTCCGTACCTCATCACTACATAGTATAAAACAAAGTCGCTTTCTCTGTCCCTATGTCCCTTTGTATGCTTAAATCTTTAAAACTACGCAACGGATTTTGATGCGGTTTTTAGTAATAGATAGAGTGATTCTTAAGGAAGGTTTTAGTATATAATTTGTTAAGTTTTTGTATTTATTTCTGTGTACATTAACTATATTTGTTGAAGATGTCGGCAAAAAGTATGCTGTCTGGGAGCTTTCAAAGAAAACGCTGCCTAAACCCTTTAAGATATAACAAAATAATGTATGGTGTAATTGTGTATCTTATATAGGTCCACAGAAAAGTCAGCGGTGACATATGTCTATATCTTAAGGATAACATACTATATCCATTTTAATACTTTAACAAATGGGCAATTATAAAGCGCTAACTTGGAAAGCTATTTACACAAATACAGTATTAATCCTTATCATTTTAAATAGGTTGGTTGGCATGAACATTTCATGAAGATTATTTTTTCCTTTTACATCATGCAGATTAAATAAATACTTTAGGAGATATAGCAAAATCAAAATAACGCGCAACAAAATTAATTTCATGTCGCCGTGACTAGGCTGGCCCGCTCGGGCGCGGTGTAGGGAACAAGTCGCTCATCGCTGAGTGCGTGACCCGAACACGGGCAGACGCGTGAGCACAGAGTACGTTGAGTTGACACGTTCCTTACAAACTAAATTCAAATCCTTTATTTGTGAACATATAGGTACAATAAGATCTAATTACATAAAATGTAATAAAACATAGGTTTTATGAAGTTTCATAATACATAGGTACCTACCTATTAGTTAGATTCGTACCATTACCTATGGACGGACGGACAGCGAAGACTTAGTAATAGAGTTTTTACCCATTGGGGACGTAACCTTAAAAATGAGACGTACCTAATTTTAATTATACTTCGATTTTGTTATTTTTGCTATAGGCTGCTTTTTATCAACACACCACGCGGGCGAAGCCGCGGGCGGAAGCTAGTAATAAATAAAAGAACCCAAATATCAAATCTGTGGTCCCTTGAAGCTGTGAAAAAAACAACCCTCCAAGTCTACGTAGAGAAAAGATATGACCGTTTATGTCGTCAGTTTGTACGGAACCCTTGGTACGTGAGTCCGACTCGCATTTGGCCGGTCTATTTTTAATAGGCTGAAGGTCTCCTTATACCTTTCTATTTTGTTTATCCAACCAATACTTTTAAGTGTCAATATTTTAGAGCCCCGATGTGTACTTGTGTACGGAGTCCCTGTATGTCTAAAACAAGGCTCTACTGCGGAGGCATGGCTTTCTAGGTGCGGTACGGTATGGTTGTGTCTGCTGGGCTGGGCTGCCTGACTGGCTACCTACAGAATTAGCATGACCTACAAAATTGGCCGCCATTTCATTTATCGTCATTCAAGACAGCCAAAATCTTTTACCGCGAAACCGTTTGACAGCAAATGTACCTGAAATCTGGGCGCATAACAAAATAATTATAGCATAATAAAAAAGCACGTGACAAAATGTCTTTCTTTTATAATAGGTATCATAGATACAACTATAATATCTATAGTAGAATATTATGCCACCTCCATAGGTAAATTCCTCAATGGTCCCAAAACTTTTGTTAAAGTTTACTCTATTACGATTATCGATTAGGTTGAATGCAACTTTTTAATCGTAATGATGAAACTTAATTTTACGGTCAGCACTAAGAAATGTCATATTGCAACACTTTTTGTAGTATTTTTTGTCGAGATTTGTATCGTGTTTTTTTATTATTTTATAAGTAAAATGGCAAAAATAATAATGCAGATGGAATGTCACTGTTTTTATTTTAGATTTCCGATGTTATTATCAAATGGTTATCTTGTGTATGTACATTATTTCCAGCGTTTTTAAAGTACCTAATTTTTGGAAGGGTGTAGTAATATGCATTTTACACACATTTTGCAATAGATTGACGCCGTTTTATCGACCTTGTGAGGTTTTTGGAAATATAAACCTCAAACTTATCGTATGAAACAGCCGCTGTGATTTATTTTTAATAACAAAATTGAATGCTGTAAATTGATGAAAAATCTTGAATTTCATGACAATTCGCGTCACCCCACCGATTCAGCTGATGTGTCATATGTCAAAATCCTGTCGTGCAGAGTGGTTAATAACGATGACGATGATAAAACACAATCTAATGCTAATATATCAAGGTCCTTTTCTTTTTAAAGAGCTTTGTCGCCTCGCGACCGCATCATCAAGGACGTTAATGTTATAAACAATTGAACTGCCACAATACCACAACATTGTACTTCGAGACCATGAATAATATCTACTGTTAAAGCCATAATAGTGAAAGTTTCCGCTTATTTTCCTCGAAACCTTTTAATGCAATACGTGATTAACTCAACTTATCCTAATAAGCGTTTGTTTTTTAACCGACTTCTAAAGTATTTCTTCCTCGCAGTCTACAACCTTCTAGCATTATTTACGACACGGTTGGCGCAGTGGCTAAGCGTTTGATTGCTGCGCTATGTGTCGCGGTTTCGATCCCCGCATGGAACAAATATTTGTATGACCTACAGATAGTTGTTGCGGGTCTGGCTGTTTGTGCATGTGAGTTTAAATGTTTGTTCACGCACCCACACAAATCCCTAGTGTGGGACGATTTGTTAAAAAAAATATGTTGACACTAAAGATGTTCAAAATCCAATTTTGCGACAGCTCCAAAGTTCTTGCAAAAATTGACAAGTCGCAACTCTCATGGTTATTTTCGGCGTCTATATTTCGCAAATCCCTGTAACTTACCGTGTCCGGTTTCCTAATGTGCAGTAATCGTAGTTGAATAATATCAAATCGAAATAGCATTAAAACGTCACAATCGCCTGGGATCAGTAATGACTTCATCAGGTCAATGCCGATACGTAATTACAATTTCAACACCCGAATAATATCTTAAAATTAAGTAACAGATAACGGTTGAAAAATGAGTTGTTTCTTTATTTTATTTTTTTGCTATTGATTGTTATGTAAATCATATCGTAAATTACATTTTATGAACTAAAACTACATTTACAATATCTATTTAGGGTGTAGCCTTGTGATAGCGTATATATCGCAGTTTTTTTTTTTAATTAAATTCTAAATTTGTTAACTAGCTTACTATTTTGACTGATAACCTTGTCAAGTATGTCGTCTAATACTAAGTACCTAAACACAGGTATAAAATATGCTTCTAGCTTAATGTTAAACTTCTAATGAGGAATTCGTAAACATTTATACAATTCCAAAACAGAATTTTATTTATTGGACTCATTTACTGTTACTTACATCATTATTAATTCATTTGCAAGTAATATTTAAAAATAAAAACAAGTTTTTTTTTGTGAATCGATTATGATTAATTAGGTTATTATAATTTCGCTAGCAATCGTAATCATAGACGTCAGCATTTGGAAAATTATATTCAAACGCAGTATTCAAGTATCAAAACTATTGCTGTCATCAATTTTTTTGCGTAAAATGCAAAGTGTACTTAAGTATCAAGTTTGTGCTATTCATACTTTAGAATTATAATAATGCAAAATGTCTTTAATTTGTATTTAGAGTTCCGTAACTCAAAAAGAAAAAATACGGCACCTTTATATAATTAGTTTGTTGTCCATCTGTCTGTCAAAACCATATACATACTCAAGTCTTTGGTCCCTTGGAGCTTGGAAAATATACATCTACATAGTCAAAAGATGTGGTCGTTTATGTCGCAAGTTTTGTACGGAACCCTCGTTGCGCGACGCGCACTTGACCGGTTCTTTTTGTAAAAGAACTTGTGTAGCTATATTTTCTAGCCTTTTATATTCTAGCTGTAATACTACCTAACTGCCTTAACTCAAGACTGCCACGCCCCATTAAGTTAATTGACGAATTATTTTCACAACACTAAACAAAAGGTGCTCTTCTGACACGCTGATTACTAAACTATGGTCACAATTACGTAAAAACGTAGTTGACTAACTTTCAATACAGATATAAAAGTTAATACAATTTTGCCTGGCATGAGCACAATAAGGTCTCAGTAAGATTCCTAGGTCCGGCATAGTGTTATTGGGTCGTTCCCAAATAGCAATTTCTCAGTAGCCACCACGGAGTTTGAATCTGTTCCTGGTCTCTTGACTTAATAATAACTGGCGACATATGAGTGTACTGTAGTACCTACACGTCTGTGTCTAGCCAGGAAGTACAGGTGTAATGTTATGTTAGGTAACCATATCTACGAGTAATTGAGGAAGACTAGGAAGTAACCGTTTCCATTCGCTGCTTCTATCGATTTACACAATTTTATTGTGCCTCATAATCGGCTTGACTGGCTATTGTTGCGCGCGGTTGTTTGTTCATCATGTACTTACCTGCAGTACAGTCAGCGAATTAATTGTATAATAAGTTTACACCTCACGCCTTTTTTTGCAAACAAGCAAAATCTAACACCTAGGTAATTCGTCAAAAAAAATATGTACAAATTAATTAAATAGACATGGTGTCTAAATTGACACATTTTAATTACGTTTAAATATGCTTTTCACTGACAATGTGCACACCATCAAATTATTGAAGCTGTTTAGTAATATGTTCCAGTCTGATAAAAAAGTGTAAATAATTAAATATGCTGAAAAAAAGATATACCAAATAATTGTTAATAATTTGACGGCACGGTTGGCGCAGTAGCTGACCGATCGACTTCAGCGCTCCGTGTCGCGGGTGCAATCCCCGCACGGAACAAATATTTGTATGACCTACAGGTAGTTGTTTCGGGTCTGGCTGTTTGTGTATGTGAGTATAAATGTTTGTAAACGCACCTACGATACTGGAGAAATTCCTAGTGTTGGGGTTTTATAAAAAAAAACGGCTGTTTTTGGTCATTATTATTCTGTTAAAACTGTTTTTTTTACGGTTTTCTACAATTAGTACTAATCTTTGGAAGTTTTTTATCCGACTGCACAAAAAGGCTTTTTGATTGGTGTCCATCAGTGTAACAACTAAATTATGAGTCTGACACTGTTTCCGAATTTATTGTGCTTTTAAATCGCTAGCAAGTCGATATTTTCGACTCGAGTTTTCAGAATTTTAATAAGGACTTATTTTGGAAATATTTGCAAAGACATTATTGTAAATTTTTCAGTATTAAAAATAAAATTTTATTCGAAGCAAATTACCGCGTATTAGAAAACATGAGACATCAGAAAAAAAGGATACAAGTAGGTCACGGTGACTTTGTAGTAGACCATGAAGGGAATATGATAGAGAAAACTGATATAGCTATAACCTAGAATAAAAAAAAAACTAAAACATATACTTAACCGAAATCTAAATAAAATAAATACATAGTAAACAAATTGAAATATACACATGACGGCAGGTTAACCTATACTAAACTATTATAATCTGATCTCTACTACGGATCGCACACCGTAGTAGGTTCAGATCAGGTTAAAATGGTTTTATGTAGGTTGATGTGTCGTGTGTACACCGCCAAGACATTCACTTAATGTTGGAACACTCGTATTTATAATTTATGTATTTTTTATGGACATGTAATGAGGAGGGAAGAAGCACATGTGACTAAAAGAGTGATTGATCTGAATGTTGATGGACGGAGAGCGAAAGGAAGGCCAAAGAAAAGATGGATGGATTGTGTAAAGAATGATATGAAGGAGAAAGGAGTAAATGATGCCGTGAAGTCTGATAGGGGAGAATGGAAGAAGAAAACGTGTTGCGCCGACCCCAAATAGAATTTGACAAGGGCAGGAAAATGATGATGATTATTACTCGTATTTACAATCTAAGGGAACACTAACATACCAAATTACTTCTAAATAATTTCATAGACAAAGACATAAAGACTATTTGTATATTATGAAGGAAAACATCCATCAGAATTAATGGTTCTTTCCTGAAGGCCATTTTAATTTGAAAAGAAGGTACAACCACCGGATATGAAACTAATATCGTTTATTTCAGGTGTTTGTTCACGAATAACCAATTACAATTTATAGACGAACATTTCGCCTTGAGAATTGAGAACGAACTAATTGTTGAATAACTGAGTTCAATTTTAATGTTAAGCAACAATAATTGCTTGTGGCTTCTTAATGAATAACTTCAATGTTTCAAGTATTGAGGAGTTTAAATCTTAATAATTTTAGTGATATTGTATATTATAATTATATTATTACCAAGTAAAGTAATTTAATTATGTAGATTTAATATTTTCTGTTTTTGTTAATTATTAAAATTAAATTATAATTACTAATTACATGTACATTTTTGTAGTCTCAAAAATAAAGAAACATACCAATGTCATGCATGCCTGTGATTTGTGTAATAACTTTTAAGATACATTAATAATTATAATAATAGGGATTTTGTGTAATTCTCATGCATTTGCTGTGCTTATTGTTAAATAAATAAATAATATCAGCCGCGCAGATCAATCTTCAGGTCACACCAATTCTAACGTCAAAGCGGATGAAACCGCGAGTAAAACCTAGTTTATAGGGGAAGCGCCAGGCTAGGCCGCGATTCCTTATCAGATTTTTTGAATTTTTGAGCAGTTTAAGTTGTAAAATATGTTGAAAAACTCAATAACACTACTCGACCAAGGCTGATTGTTAAGATAAGAAAATGCTAATTAGCAGAAGTAAAATGAATGGAATGAAACGTTAAAAAAAATATTTAAAGAGCTGGTTTATTAAAACATGTATGTTTTACCTAAACGAGCTCGTACATTATACAATAACGAGCAGTCATGTTTATACTAATACTAGCTGTGCCCCGGCATGCGTTGCAATGCAAGTTTCTACCTTTCTACCTACCCTTCCTACCCTACCTACCCTACCTACCCTACCTACCCTACCTACCCTACCTACCCTACCTACCCTACCTACCCTACCTACCCTACCTACCCTACCTACCCTACCTACCCTACCTACCCTACCTACCCTACCTACCCTACCTACCCTACCACCTACCCTACCTACCCTATCTTTTAAGTTGGATCAACTGTACACGGTGTGCAAATTTAATTTAAATCGGTTAAGTAGTTTAGGAGTCTATCGCGGACAAACAACGTGACACGTGATTTATATATATTAAGAAGATTATAAAAGCCTAAATGGCAAAACCGATTGTGATGAATTTTGGTTCAGAGATAGTTGGGACCATGGAGACGGTCATAGGCAATTTTTTTAATGTTAGAAAAATGGGAGAAAGGGGGAGAGAAAGATATTTATTTTTTCGATCATCACGCTAAAAGTTAGCGTTAGCCCAAAGTAACTATGCCACGCGGACGAAATCGCGGGCTGAAGCTTATATTTGAGTAGGTAAAACGTACTATTGAAGCAAAACCAAGGCCCGTTTGTTACAATGTAATTATTATTGTAATAACATCTACGTTAGTTTCTAAAATACTCCAGTTACAGTCACAAAAACCAAAATACTGCTGCAGAGAATGTGGTAATAATGAAATGCTCTTAAGTGTCCTCTGGATTCGGTCTTTGGCAAAATGTTAAGGCGAGGTTTTATTAATTTTGAACCCTGAAGAACCTATGGAAATCTACAAATATAATAATGAAAATAAAACGATTTTATCAAAGTTGAACATATGACCAAACGTTGTGTGAAAATCAAAACATGATAAAAACAATACAATTTGTTGTGTTTTCCTAAAAAATTATGTCTTGGAAAAGGTTTGTGAAACTTACATAAAATAAAACAGCTTGTTTTTTAAAAGTGCTTCGTGCAAAACTATATTTTAAGTAAATCGTTGAATATCTATTAAACAAAACTGCTATTTCGGGGGTGCGAAGTCGACATATAGGAAATAAAATAGTATAGGAAAGTTTTATTTGCCATGATGATTCGCCGGAAGACAGAATTAAAATTTAGGCCCACCTTCGGAATATTGAGTAGTTTGGGCTTAAACTGACGCACAAACCAAATTCCAAAGCTAGTCAATCAAAACCTGGGCTCAGAATCAGTACTATTTGTCTCCCAAACACCCAGCCTTCGCAAACTCCAAGTATTTTATCTAGCTGCTGGGAGCAAGAAGTGACTCCACAACGACCGTTATATCAACACTGACAATACATTCAACTACGTCTAATAATTTCACAAAATCTCTTGCTTGGAGGTCAATAGGAAATAATTCATGTATGAATGATCGAACCAGTCTCCAATACTAAAATGATTTGACAATGATCACAAAACAATCGTCCATTAATAAATTCGCACCTGACAGTCTAGTCGCGGCTTTGCCACTGCAATGCTACGTATACTTCAAACCACATTGACATTGAAATTGCAGCTAAGAATAGCTAGACCTAATTTACTTCAGCCCTAGTAACAACACAATCATGCGCATTGATAACAATAATTTTGTTTTTATTTCCAACCTACTTATTGCGTAAAATACATATTTGGCCAGTTTAAAAAATCTTCCATCTATGCTAACTAAAGGTGAGATTATGTGCATGTTCAAAAAATACAAAATGGCTTCCGTTGTTGTTGGCCGCTTGACTCGATATAAATTCATGAATGTTTAAACTTGGTTTGTTGTTGAAGCAAAAACTTCAATATATTCAAATAAATTCGTCAGAAAAACTAAGAACTTGTACCTGAGCTCATTCTTTAAAATATTATACCTTTTATTTTTGAACTTCTATTGATTCTTACGAACGAGTAGTAAACTAGAATAGTTGAAACTAGTTAATTCGTAATTCAAAAAACAAACCATTATATAACACTGATAGTGTGTGATGTAATTAAAGAAGTATCAATAGAATAACAGTGACAAATACTTGAGAAAACAATGGAGATCATGTGTCTGATAAGAAATAGCTATATTTGCTTTTATAATCGACCTCTATTCGTGCGGAAACTGGTTGGTCATCGTGATATTTAGTCCCACATTGCGTGATGTTAGCATGACTAGTGGTTTCTGCTTAATTTGTTGTCATCTGTTTTGTCTGATCCCTTCCAAGATTTGCATTGATTTTCTAGTGTCAAGTTTGAATTAACTACGAGGCCCACGGATATGGCATTAGTAGATAACTTGGGTCTGGCACACACATTGATCCTCTAGCTAGAGACTTTTCATTATCTATCTTCCTAGCTTTTTCGTAACTATGTTGGGTTCGGATTCCAGTGAAAGCGGTTGCAGCTGAATCAAACGAAAGCAGTATTTTACATGGCGCCACTGCCTTTCTGACCACCACAACCCAGTTAGTACTGGACAATACGATATCCCTTGGTAAGACTGGTTATCAAACCTGTTGAGGCTTTACCTTCAATTCTTAGTCATGCATGACTTACGGATCCCTTTCTTTATTTGAGAGGTATTTATGGGAAGGCCGGGTGATTTAGTTGGAACTTTTATTCACATTAATTGATCGAAAGATTGCGCTTATGGAACAAGTCCAAGCCATTGTACGCTATGTCAAAAATATTTATTGTATCCATAACAACAATGGTATTGCGTTACAGGCCAATCACAGACGAAGCCACGTACCGATTCAAGGTCAATTTCAGCCATGTCTCGATACGCTTGGTTTTTTTCTGATCGGGATCAGAATCATAATGATATCCATTAAAAATATATCACGTAGCTCTTTCCAGAGACTAAATGGACCTGTATTTTTGTATAATTTTGATAGGTAGGGTCATTTCGCCTGTTCGCGTCCATTTAGTGCAGTTGGCAAGTTTGAAGGAGAAAATAAAAATGTCCCAGTACTAGTTTCAATGAAAAAAATAATGTAATGCGTTCATTATATAGTCTATTTTAAGATTAGCTTTCAGTTTTGTTCGAAACTTCTTGTGTTTTTATTTTAAATAGACAAATATCAAAATTAGGCTTTTTACCCACTTTGCGTCCACAAAATCCAAATTGCGTCCACCCGTGGACCATTTGGCGTCCACCAGTTTAGAGAAGGAATATAGGGGTGATATTGTTAATACAATTATTTAAAGAAAGATTGGATTTTGACAATTTCTTTATTTAAGATTAAAGTTATAAAAAATCAACATAATTATCATTAAGAAGCCATTGAACTACCTTTTTCACCATCTACTCTTAGCGGTGGTTCTGGTCCCGGTTTCTTTACTCCATCTGGTCTGCATATTTGTCTTATCGATTTCATCTTCTCACGAATGTCACTTAATGCTTTCTTTCATTTTTTTCTGTACTTATAGGTTTTCTTTTCATTCTTCTTTCTTATCTCCGAAGAACTCCTCTTAAAAAGGAAAACATAAATAATTATTACGCACTTCATTGCACTAGTAAAAATTGAATTATAAACTCACAGTCCTAATCAAAACTGTACTATACATTTTAAATTATAAAAAAATATAAATAAAATATATTTATGCTATCGTTTCTATTTAATGAAAAAATGGACGCAATTTGCTATATAATATTATCCCCTGTAGGTATAGTTTGCGTCCACGTGTAATCGATTAAATCGATATTGTCTATCTTTTACTATAATCATAATAATGTGGACGCAAATTGGTTATTACAATTGCATACTATAAGTGTTGAAATAAACAAAAATCCAATTTCTCTTTCATATTTTAATCACATAAAAATAAACAACTAAATAAAACATAATTAGACGAGTTCGCGTCCACCGCGGACGCAAACTGCACGTTTTATAAATTCGGTGTTGTAATTCGCGTCCACCTTATTTTAACTGTTAACTATAAAAAAAACAAACAAATTCATAATTCATAGTATTCGTTTTTTCATTATTAATGTCTAGACACAGCTATGTTTCCTAAAAATCACATAAAACAATAAAATACTTACCGTTAATCGTACCGCTGCACACTATTTTTTTATCTATATCCCGCGAGTCCGCACTCTGCTGTTGAACAAGCGTGACAAAATATTTTTTTAAGCAGGATTAGCGGGGCGGGCGGAACTTTTGTCTATATGTGCATATCTCTTAGACGTTGAGGTACTGGTGGTCATTTCTTTCCATTTAATTAGTGTGTGAGTATACTTATTTTCGAGAATTTTTAAAGTGAGATCCGTAAAATGGACGCGAACCGGGCGATGGACGCGAAAGGGCGAACTTACCCTATTCACATTTATGGCATTACTAGCTTGCGCCCGCGGCTTCACCTGCGTGATATCGAAAAAAAAGTATCCTATGTGTTATTCCAGACTATAATCTACCTCTGTGCCAAATTTCACCAAAATCCGTTCAGCCGTTTTGACGTGAAAGAGTAACAAACATCCATACATCCTCACAAACGTGCCCATTTATAATATAATATTAGTAGGATTTCAAAAGTTTTAAGCAAAAACTCTATGTAAGGATTGTAGAAACTGGTGTTTTGTAAGTCCTACCTTACCCCATTGGAAAAAAGAAGCTAAGTTTATGAATGTTATATTGTAGTCTAGTCAACAAGTTCAAAAACGTGTTAAATAGACATAAAGCTCCTAAAAATATGTACGATAGCGCATTGGATGCGGAATGATGTCTACAAAAATGTTTTTTAAGGGCTTATTAGCACATAAAAAATTGCGATTGTTATAAACAAAATAAGATAAAAAAAAAAGGAATTTGGTTTTTCCTTAATAATTTTTAAAATAATGATATTTAAGAAATTTTGAAAAAAGATCCTGAAAGAGGAGGAAATTTCCAATAAAAAAGTCTCAACTCCCGGAATTCTATCTCTATTATTTATAACTTTTTTTTAACGCTGAAAATAGGGCTCCGTGAGGTCGTTACGGCATAGGCGCGCCGTCTAAAAAGCCGGTATATCACCTAAAATATTTTTTTTATAGTATTAAATAACAATTTAAAAATTTGAATAAATTATGGTGTAATCTAAACACTTTAACGAAAAAAACCTTGGTGAAAAAAAAATTGTATATCGATTTTAAAAAAACTTACACCATTGTTAATTAACAAATATTTTTCCAATCTCTGTTTTTATAAATTACGGTATAAAAGTTTAAATAATTCATCTATAAATTTTTCCCTTCGTGGAACTCTTGTCATTTAGGTACTTAATAAAGTAATGCAATTTTTTTTTTATAATGTTTATTATTTTGTTAATTATAATTTTTTTTAAGTAACAAAAAATTAAATTTCTAAAAAATGTTATGAAATTATTATTTTATCAGTAATATCTTATTATTGCTGTTTTTGCATCTACTATAGGTATTAATTAACATTGGAAAAAAAATAATTACCTACACTATTTGTTAAGAAATTGTTTATAAACAAATAGACTATTTTGGGATTTTTTAATTTTTTTTACCATCTTATTGTTTGGGTAAAATAATGATTTAAAAAAAAAATTTAATAAATTTTTTAATTGTTTAAAATCGTTTTTTTCATATTTCAATTGTTTAAATAATTAGTTAGGAAATTATTTTTTTCTTAAAAATCATCATTGACTCTTTTCAAGGGATTAACAAAGAAATTTGTCAAGTTATAAAAAATACGGTAAAGGACACAGCTTATAATTTGGTTGCTATGAAATTTCAAAAAATATCAAAAAAATCTTAAATTTTTATAAACAAATGCTTATAACAACTGATAAACAATAGTTACAGGATCGATTTTGAATTTATTTCAAAGATAAATAAATCCTTTATAAAAATGACCTGAATGTCCTTTACCGTATTTCTTATAACTTGACAAATTATGTAACGGCTGTAATTTCATTATCATATAATATTTAAAAATGCTGTAAAAAATACACAATTTTTTTTTATATATTTTGATATATATGGTTGTTTTAGTAATTTTTTGTATTTTTCGAAAAAAAATATAACAATTAATATTAATTGTTTAAAACAAATTGTTAAGTTAATAAACAATGAAATTATTTATAAAAAAAATGTATTTCTTTGTTAATCCGTTGAAAAGAGTCAATGATGATTTTTAAGAAAAAAATAATTTCTTAACTAATTATTTAAACAATTGAAATATGAAAAAAACGATTTTAAACAATTTCATTATTTTACCCAAACAATAAGATGGTAAAAAAAAAAACAAAAAATCCCAAAATAGTCTATTTGTTTATAAACAATTTCTTAACAAATAGTGTAATTATTTTTTTTCCAATGTTAATTAATACCTATAGTAGATGCAAAAACAGCAATAATAAGATATTACTGAAAAAATAATAATTTCATAACATTTTTTAGAAATTTCATTTTTTGTTACTTAAAAAAATTTATAATTAACAAAATAATAAACATTATAAAAAAAAATTGCATTACTTTATTAAGTACCTAAATGACAAGAGTTCCACGAAGGGAAAAATTTATAGATGAATTATTTAAACTTTTATACCGTAATTTATAAAAACAGAGATTGGAAAAATATTAGTTAATTAACAATGGTGTAAGTTTTTTTAAAATCGATATACAATTTTTTTTTCACCAAGGTTTTTTTCGTTAAAGTGTTTAGATTACACCATAATTTATTCAAATTTTTAAATTGTTATTTAATACAAAAAAAAAATATTTTAGGTGATATACCGGCTTTTTAGACGGCACGCCTATGCCGTAACGACCTCACGGAGCCCTATTTTCAGCGTTAAAAAAAAGTTATAAATAATAGAGATAGAATTCCGGGAGTTGAGACTTTTTTATTGGAAACTTCCTCCTCTTTAAGGAATTTTTTTTTAAAAATTTCTTAAATATCATTATTTTAAAAATTATTAAGGAAAAACCAAATTCCTTTTTTTTTTTATCTTATTTTGTTTATAACAATCGCAAGTTTTTATGTGCTAATAAGCCCTTAAAAAACATTTTTGTAGACATCATTCCGCATCCAATGCGCTATCATACATATTTTTAGGAGCTTTATGTCTATTTAACACGTTTTTGAACTTGTTGACTAGACTATTGTATGAGTTAAAGATGCTGCTTCAACGTGACACTCCTCAATACCGCAAGGGAGCGTTACTGGACGACTTCTTTTTTTGATTTATACAAACAACCATTGTTAAAGGAATCCGGACAATGCGTTCGGTTTGCGGACGATATTTCTCTTGCGTCCTACTTGGCCTTAGTAGTTTGACAAGACTAAATATCAATACGAACTTACTTAAGTTAGCGTGTTGTACTTATTATGAGCACTCGGGCACCAATAAATAATGTAAATATAAATCACCTTGACACATTCAATCCTGTACATAATGTCACTGTCGTATGTCTTATTTGTGACGTATAGGCCTGGCGTATTTTATTTTATTAAGTATAGTTTGATAATTACTTTATCACAAGGTCTAAGAGCAACCAGGCTTGAAAACAAGGACCTAGTTATTATTAACTAGCTTTTCCCCGCGGCTTCGCTCGCGTTATATTCGGGGTAACACAGTTCTGCTACCTGTGGTTTTTGCCCTTGCGCCTTATTGATTGTAATAGCATAGCTAAGTTTTCCCCTTTCTTCCCTCTTTCTCCCTCATTTCTCACTTTTTAAAAAAATAGCCTATGTCCGTCTCCAGGGTTCCAACTATGTCTGTACCAAAAATCCATCAAAATTGGTTTGAAGACGTAACAAACAAACTCACTTTCGCTTTTATAATATTAGTAAGGATTCCAAATTACGAACCTCGACTACCCGAATATTGATGAGTCTAGTGGTCGTAAACGCTGCTGATTTGTATTGGCTTCGATTCCAACGTAGAGCAATGTATTATTGGGTTTTTCCATCTGAAAGTCTTCTGTAACTGACCGCCCCTATTGCGTGAAACCTCTAGAGATTACCTACGTGTTTTTATGTGATTACGCCCAAAGCACTAATCACATGTTTTAATACAAATATAATCTACAAATCTAATCCAGTCCACGTTTTTCGTTAGTCTTAAGTAATTAATTATTATACTAAATACGCTCTTATCAATGTTATCTCTACGTGACATAGCCCACGAGATATTCAAACGGTGATCGTTTCAAACTTTATCTCAAGATAAAAAAAATCATTGAACACAGGCGATCGACCCTATAGGTTTCAGTGTTGATAAGGAATAATTGGTCGTAAAGAGATAAGTGTAGAGTAGTAAATCGGCTTGAGAGCTTTTGCGTCAGTTGTGTCCATGTGTTGTCAGATGGTGCACGCTGAAAATGTATAGGAATTAAATAATTAATTAAGTTCAAGAGACTTGGCGTACGGTTTTGGTTTTCGGTTGTTGAAGTCGCGCTCGAAATTGTGTGGTGAGTGGTGTGTTTGAGAATTGTGTATAACTTTAATTGAAAGGCCGATTTTGTGTATATTTTGAAACTTTATTAGTCAAGACTTCATTTAAGTGAAAATAACTAACATGCTTAGTCGCAAATGAAAAATGCAATTGTGTGCGAATAAATACGAAATATTTCGCGCATTAATAGGATCATTTTATTGTTCGTCTGTCTGTCTGCCTGTCAAGACTCTTTATCTCAGGAACGCGTGGAAGTATCGAGTCGAGATTAAAGCCATATACTCCCAAGTCTGTGGTCCCTTGAAGCTGTAAAAAACCAACCTTCTAAGCCCACGCAGTCAAAGATGTGGCAGTTTATATTGCAAGTTTGTACGGAAACCTGGGCCGATTTTTTTCGGTGTTCTGTTCCCTGAATGTTGACCATGTAAACTGCAATACATACAGTATTGCAATTTAAAAATAAAAATAGCTGATTCATAAAAATTGAATATTGTATGTATTGCAGTTTTTATGAATCAGCTGTTTTTTTTATAACCAACGAAAATACTCTGTGTACTACTTAGTACCGTTTGATTCTTCCACCCTGTATAAAATCTAATTGAACTCATTCTTAAGTGTAATAAAAATTTATAAGACAAAGGCTGAAAAGATTAATTACAGTATAATGAATCACGTGTGCTGCATTCAATTACGCCAATCGCATATATTAATTATAGGTATAAAGATAGGTGTTGGATAACAGGATATGATTGGATTTAAAATGAGTGGTTCTTCAAAACAGCAATCCTCTTAAGGCCGTGTTCAGACAACACGCGTTGTGCCCGCATTACAAGCGCGCTCGGCACGCGCAAAACAGCGTTCAACGAATTTAACTTTGCGGGTACCTACCCGGTGCAACGCAAGTGTGCGGTTGGCGCAAGGCGGGCGAGTGGCGTGTGTGGTTGGTTACCTTAATAAATGAAAAACTTGGTAGCGAGGCGCGTGCGTTTTTATCGCAACAATTATATTATAATCAGATCTCATAAGCACTGCACTTTGACTTGTCCATTATCGGATTAAGCAAACCTTATCAAGAATTTTCATTAACAAGCTCATGCTCGCGTGTCCGCCCGCGTTCCACGGCACCGTATTGGCGGGATACAAAGAATCCTATGTGTTAATCTAAGTTATAAACCATCTGTATGCCAAATTTCATCCAAATCCGTTCAGTAGTTTTTGCTTGAAAGAGTAACAAACATCCATACAAACATCCTCTTAAACTTCTGTATTTCTAATACTAGTACTTGAAAAATATTCTCTCTTCATTCCAGATACCAACTAAGTACATCAATCGGCCACAATGTGTCCCATCTGGCCCTTACACCTGATCATCTTGTACATCCTGGCGCTATGTCCGCTATGGGTGATCTGCCGGGCCGCGCCCAACCTGATCACGAGCTGGTCTCCCCAAAACGTGACCGTCAACATGGACGAGTATGCGTACGTCGATGTTGATATTACAGGTTGGTACTACTTAATATCAGTCCATGTTGTCTTTTTTCTCCAACTTCATCCTGAGCAAGAAGAAACCGTTAAACAGGCAGTCTGGTAATTTTTGCCACGGTACAAACCGTGGCGGCAAAAACTTACCAGAATGCATACACAATAATACATTATTAATTCATCAATTAAACTCTTGTTTTTGCTTTTACTCTAGACGCTCTTAATATGCTTGGTTTTCTACATCGTTCTCACATGTATGTATAATGTCAATATGAATGATTTATCCAGGATTTTGTAAAAATATTATGATTTAAAAGAGTGTCCATTGAGTTTCTTGCTGATTCTTCTCCATAGAGTTTTACGCTTTGGAAGTTGTCTTTCTTATGTGTTAAGTACTTTCGCAAGTTATTATGTCTTGTGACTGTGACTGTAGCAGCATCTTTCTTTGTTTTCATGACATTCAAAAGTGCTTGTAATGGTCTATTTGAAATAAATGCTTTGAGTATGATTCTGTACATCAGCAGCCTAGGTATTCTGTGGTGCCGTTGGACGTTTCACGACTATTTGCAATTTCCTTGAAACTTAAACGACGTACTGTATACTGTTAATTCGATTGCCAAATTCCTTTTTTTTTTATTGTGTGGTTATTGCCTATCCCGGCTTTTATGCCGCTCATGGTCGGACTTTTTTTTTTTAAATTTGATTTGGCTTAACATGCTGTCAAAGTAAGTTATAATTTTATACAATAAATGTTGTCATGAATGCGAAAACCACCCATCATTTGCGATTATACTTCGTTAAATTAGTGCAAATTTTCTTTTGTAAAGTGCAGACTTTTCAACATCCATCACACAAAACAGTATCACAGTGAACAGCACATACAAACTGGAAAAATGGTGTTGTTGACTCTACACTATATCATTGCGTCACTGCCATATGATAACATTAAGAAATACTTCACTAATGGTGCAATGCAAGCTCGCATATATCGATTGCTCGGGTTATAACTGGTTACTGGTGACTACCACTCTAAATTAACGATCGCTACAAGGTCGATTTTGGTGGGGCAAAAATAAAGAAACGTAATTAGGGTAAATGTTCATGTTGCCCCCCTTCCTCCCCTCCTCCCTGCACAAGCTTGCGAAATGAGTGCACTGTAGGTACACGAAGAGTACACGCGTTATGTAATGTAATAATTAAATAATTAGTCCTGTATTTTTCCTTTCGCTCTGTAGAAGATTGACTGTTAGTAACATCAAATATACACTAACATATATGTTCAAGTCAATAGGGATCGAGCCTATTGCCATCAACCAGGCACAGATCCATGCTCCGTGGCTGCTACAGAGAAATTCCTGTTGGAAAATTCATTAACGCTTTGCTCGACCCGTGAATCGAACTCAGGACCTCTCGTTCAGGAGTCGTGCTTGCGACCACTAGACCAACGACAGACACTCTTGATTACAATAAAACAACTGCAAACTTTCCGTGTAGTAGACCCCTCAAATGCAATTTGTAATGTTTTGGGTCCGAACGTCAAAATACAAAATAACTGAAGAGTCTTCAGCGAAATACCTTCGCCTAACTCTTTCACAACATAGAAAATAGATAGGTCCAGCGTCGGGCGACGCAAGATGACTCCCTAGCTATAGCACAGGTGAGCAGGTGAGTAGCTCACCGTCCGTCCGTCCAGTGACGACAGGCCGTGTCGACGGCGCGTTAGTGTTCTACACGCGCCTCAAAGAGGTGTCCGCAAAGCAGATAGGCCTGCCAGGGCCACCGCTTACCGGGCTTGCGGGTTATTCGAAAGAGGTACCGCGGCCGCGGAAGAGCAAAAAAGGAATATGTGTCGGTTTTAGTTAGTACAAGTCTGACACTCCCCCCGCCCAGAGCGGGGTAAGTTATTTGATGATTTCCCGTCCGCAAAAAAAAAGAAGCTTGATAGATGTACTTGCTTACATATCTAAATCCCTACAAATTCTTTGTCACCAGGCACAGACATGCAAGCAGGCGACCAGTTCACGTTGCATACTGATAAGGAACACTTAGCTGCAGCGGATTGGAACTCAACGTATGAATTAACTGACACCAATGTCGTGAATAATAGGTTCGAGGGCCGAGTGAGGATCTCCGGAAAATTCCTTGGTAAGAAACCTTTTTACACATAAGCTATGCCCCCTTTTCGACATACACCCGACCAATAGTCGCGGTAAAAGAGACCCTTAAGCAGCGTGAATTGTTTCACTGCTCGTAAAATATACGAGAACGAAAAAAATGTTGGAAGCATTGAAATAAATGAATATCTGATTTACTATACCAAAGAACTTGTTTGGCATGAAGACCTTTTATGATGTTCCATATCCCTCCAATAAATATCACTTTGACAAAAACTTCTCTTGATAAAAATCAAAATGGCTTTACGTAACTGCTTTTATTGTAGCTTATATTAAACTAGCTTTGGCTCGCGACTTTGCTCGCTTTAAATTCGGGGTAACACAGTTCCCCTTTCTTGATTTGCAGGTACCGGCTACCTGTAGTTTTTGCCCTTGCGCGTTATTTATTGTAATAGCAAAGCTAAGTTTTCCCTTTTCTTCCCTCTTTCTCCCTCATTTCTCAGTTTTTTAAATAAAAAATAGCCTATGTCTGTCTTCAGGGTTGGCACCCTGGAGACGGACATAGGCTATTTTTATAATATTACAAGCTTTTTCCCACGGTTAAATTCTGGTTCTGGTTCGCGTTAAATTCGAGGTAACACAGTTCCTCTTTCCTGATTTCCTGTAGTTTTTGCCCTTGCGCCTTATTGATTGTAATAGCAATGCTCAGTTTTCCCCTTTCTTACCTCTTTCTTCCTCATTTCCCACTTTAAAAAAAAAATAGCCTATGTCCGTCTCCAGGGTCCCAACTATTTTTGTACCAAAATTCATCAATATCGGTTTAGCCATTTAGGCGTGAAGAGGTAACAAACAAACTCTCTTTCGCTTTTATAATATTAGTAAGGATTGTTGTGTACCAAACACAACAATGAATGAATTCTAAAACAAAACTTTAGTCTATGCGAAAAAAAAAAACGATGAAGTTGTTTTATTGTTGATGTTTTTGTTTGAACAGAAAAAAAAACGAATGTAGATTCCGTTGGCCAGCAAAAAATTTGCAACTTCGTAGTATTATCAATCTTTTCCTTAAATATTTCCGGATATTTATTATTAAATCATTTTTAACTCACGATGACTTGCAAGTATGTTGCCATTTAATTTAAAAAGAATAATAAGTCACTACATACACATATGAAGAAACATTTTAAAGCTTTTTTTTCTCATATTGGTTAACGTTTTCAAGGTTCAACAAATACAGCCTGTTGTTTAAGTAAGTTTTACATACAGGTGGTAAATAAAAAGGAAGGAACGTGTCTAATCAAATAATTCAAGTAGCTTTCCAAATTAAGTACACAATTAGTATGCATAATTTTATTTAAATTGTGTTATTGCAGGTGGTCGGTTAACGTGTATTTAAATTGACTTCATTATTTTATTTAGCCGATGTATTATACGTTGTAGATTTTGAATTATTTCGATACAGTCAACTAAAAGACAATCTTTAAAATTATTAAAAAAAAAAAAACATTATAATTATGGTAACATTCCTGCTTGATGGCTGTTATTATACTGTGTTAGTGTAATGTGAGGGGGTTCGCACTGTGGACGGTGAGCAATGGGTAGCTCACCATCCGTCCGTCTATTGACGACATACTCAAAAGATATTTTTGAAGCTGTATTTTTTTTTTTCAAATCTGTTATTTCCTGCAATCAATACTTACTTGGTCAAAATGAAATCAATGAAGAACAACAAATTTTCGACACCCTGTATTAATACTTTTTCTGACCTTATTATTCTTCTCCACAGGCAGAACCAGTGTGGTCGTGAATCATTTGCGCGCGGGGATCAGTCAGAAGTTAGGCGCTGAACTCCCAGTCATAGTGATCAGGCCAGAGAGGGTCATAGACACTATATTTGTTACATCTGTCGCTACTTTTGTAAGTACTTATTTATTTATTTAAGTTCAATTTTTTAAATTAAAAAGGACGACATATCTAATAACAACACAATAATACAGTCTTGGCAAAGTACCGTATAAGAAAAAAAAAGAAATGAACCAAGTAAAACAAAAAATAATTAAATGATACATACTCTAAATAAATCAGCTCTGTACGAGACCAATAAGGCTATATCAGCATGGTGCTGTTGGCGGTTTGTCCATCTTGGGCAGAGCACCGCCGTGCCCTCGTGGAAGCGATCCGCGGCGAGGACCTCTCGCGTCCGGCCCTGGTTCAGGCCATTGTCCGGAGCGAGAGTGAATGGGAACCGGTCACCTCCGCGTGCGAAGCAGTCATGCTAGCGAAAGAGGTGGCCGGGCGTTTGAGGGAGAGAACCTCAAACCAACCCTGCCGCCGCGGGAGACGTCCCGGTCGGATTAGTCCCGGCCACCGTAGATGCGGGCTTGTGGACGGTGAGCAATGAGTAGCTCACCGTCCGTCCGTCTATTGACGACAGGCCGTGTCGACGGCGCGTTAGTGTTCCACGCGCGCCTCATATAGATGTCAGCAAAGCAGAGGGGCCTGCCAGGACCACTGCCTACCGGGGTTGCGGGTTGTTCGAAAGAGATATCGCGGCCCTGGAACATAAAGGTCATAAGAAGGAACATTTGTGGGTTTTGGTCAGTAAAAATCTGAAACTAATTACAAATAACTTCCCCCGCTTTGGGTGGAACGGAAGTTATTAGATGATTTCCCATCCGCAATAAAAATGAATGGCGCTGTAACATTAAAAGAAAAATGTCACAACGCTGGTATTCTGATTATTCTAAGTGATGCCACCGTCAGATACGAACAAATAAAATAATTCAAAATAATATTTATTTATTAACACTCGTTTTAACCAATTATTATCATATTCATTTTGTTTTCCAGGTATCGCTGATTTTCATAAACTTCGGTTGTGCGATGCACTGGCCGACTGTCAAACAGGTACTCAGGAGACCTATAGGACCGATAATAGGAATGTGTGGACAGTTCCTCTTCATGCCACTTGTAAGTATCAATACATAGAAAACTGAGATAAGATAGACAGTATTCTAAATTGCGTACACCATACAAATTGACGGTTAAAATGATTTTGTTTTGTTTTTTAAAGTTTAAATGTTTGTAGGAAATATTGCTATTGTAGGGCAACATATTTATAAAAAAAAAACAGAGTATTACAATGGGCTGTGTTTTTGCTAAAAGCAACCCCCCCCCCCTCCCCACTAAAACCCCTTCGTAGAAGACCATTCTTCTATAAACACTAAAAATTAAGCGTGGGTTGCGTCGGTGTATCAATATGTCAAAACTGTCAATCTCAATACGTTTTTTTTTATTAAATTATTGAATTTAGTAAACATTAAAACAAATACAATTTAATGTTAATTCTTAGTATAGAATAGTTTCAGGTTCCCCCTCTTTTTATTGGAGTTCCTCAAAGAAACAAACGTCTGGAGAGAACGGAGGGTTATACCTTCATCTTCCTGACTTCTACCGGGTTCATACCAATACCATAATTCTCAAATAGATAAAATACACATACATTCGCGAACCGTCACCAGCACCAATATGTAAACACTAAGCAACTTTTAAGTTCCGGGGTTGTAAGAAAGAGATGGCGCGGCCTCGGAACATAAAGGGCAATAGAAGGAATATGGATGTGTTTTAGTCATTACCAGTCTGACACTCCCCCCCCCCTGCTCCGCCCAGAGCGGGGTAAGTTACTTTATGATTTCCAATCCGCAATTAAAAGCATCTTTTATAAGTGATTTTCTTCTGTTGTACTGAATAAAATGATTAAATAAGTATTTTGGAATTAATATTAGTAAGAAATAGATCGTATCTCAATGTAACAATCGTTATTTCTTGCGCTAAATCGCTTCCAAATTTAGGAAAGTGTAAACATATATTATATTTTTTTGTTTTAACAAAACGTTACCCCACACTGAATTTCTCCTGTATTTTGGATGCGTTTAGGTCATTCAAATATTTATTCCGTGCTGAACCCGCGACTCGCAGCGTAGCATATAGATGCTTATGACTGTACACCTTGGCTGATCAACCCGCCATGCTCAAGCTAAAGACCGCTAATTTGAACAAATGAACATATAGTATGTTTGTATTATCTTTCTAAACAAAGACAACTAAACACGTCCACTTTCTCTTCCAGATGTCGTTCGGTCTAGGTTTCCTGATCTTCCCCAATAACCCTGCCATGCGCCTGGGCATGTTCTTCACAGGGGTTGCGCCCGGCGGTGGCGCTTCTAACATATGGACCTTCATTCTTGGAGGAAATCTTAATTTATCGTTGGCTATGACTTCTATTTCTACGCTCGCGTCTTTTGGTGAGTTTGTGTTTGATTTTGTGGAGTATTTTTAATATAATCATGTGTCAAAAGTAAGCAAGAATAGGTATGTATTGTATTGCCTATTTCAAATTATTTACTGAATTTCATCTTGATAAGATAAAATTAGATAAGTATGTATGAATTGAAAAAAAAAACATATTAGTAATTGCCCGAATAAACTAACCTCGTACATGAGACGCGAGGCCTTAACCTCTGGACCAACGAGAAATTAAAAAAATGTGTTTTTTTTAAATTCCTTTATGCAAATTTCCTATTACTACAACGAAGAGACTGGCCTCCATCTCGGGAAACCCTGATGTGGAGACCAGAAACCTATTTTAATGTAATATACCTCTAAAACAATAAAGCAATTCGTATTTGTATATTTCGCAGCAGTTTTATCATACAACGCACATTGCAAAATAAAACAATGTGGGAATGAGCTGATTATGCTAGTTTTCATAGTTCAATCGTCTCAGAAGTGACGTCAATGTGTCTATAAAACTGGCGATTGAAAAACTCGTTCTGTTTGTTAACAAAAATGCTTTAAACGGATGTTTTGACGTAACAAAAGTCTGGGTTCGATTCCCGAGTATGAAAAACTGTAATTGGGTTTATCCATCAGGAATTTCTTAGTAGCAGCCACGTTATCTGTTTGAAGGTTCGCTCCTAATAAATGGGACTCAAACATAACTAGCGAATGTGGTTGTAGACCTCTGCTTAACCCTTCAGGATAACAAGTATTATGTTATGTTTAACAGATGTTTATATGTTATAATAAATTATTCTCCTCCCTTCCTTAAAATTGTGTAGTTATTAATTAAATCTCTTTCCTTCTTCCAGGTTTCATGCCCATGTGGCTATTCTCCCTCGGTCAAGTGGTGTTCCGTAACGCACACATAGTGGTTCCGTACACCCGCATAGCAACATTCGTCATAGGACTCTTAGTTCCTTTGGGCATCGGTTTGGCAATGCAGAAATTTACCCCTAAGATAGCCAAATTCATGGTCCGAATCCTGAAAGGATTTTCTACGACATTACTACTTTTTATTATTATTTTTGCTATCGTTACCAACTTGTATATCTTCGAGTTGTTTACTTGGGAGGTGAGTTGAATCGGTGTTTGTTTATTTAGTAGTAACTTGTTAGATTAAAAAACTATTCTATTTTTAAATTGCATATATTTATTTTACAATACAAAATAAAATTAATACTATTTTTTTTATTAAAATGTTAATATATGTCCTTAATATTATCTTACGAAATTGTTATACTTGCGGCCATATATAAATTACGGACTGCCGTGGCCAAACTAGGAATCTCACCCCCTATAAAAAGTAAAGCGACAAAGTTTTTCTTTTTGATATTGAACCTCTTTCTTCGCTTCCAGATCGTAGTAGCCGGCATGGGTATCCCCTGGCTGGGTTACTGCTTCGGTTACTTGTTGGCCTGGGTGTGTCGCCAGCCGCACGCCGACTCGCTCGCCATCTCTATCGAGACCGGCATACAGAACACTGGCATCGCCATCTTCTTGCTGAGATACGCGCTCGACCAGCCTGAGGCGGATCTTACCACAGGTAATGTAGAATAGAAGATGCTCTCACTTTTTCAATGAGTGTAGGTAAAAACCATAGAACGACACAAGTATTTTACACTTGATCCTTATATACGATTGTTTTAGAATGATATAGAAAATGTGAATGGAGATCTTAAGTTTGGCATATCAGTTAAACTGGACACCGCAAGAAAGATTTGGCGGTTCTAAAAACTCTTCAGAGTCTATCAAATTCTCAATATATCAATGTTTAAACTCAGCAAAAAGTTCTATGACCAGTGTCAACCTCATTCTTTTTTTTAATCGTTGCCCCTCACTAGAATTTACTCCTGTATCGTGGGTGCGTTTACAAACATTTAAACTCACATACAGAAACAGCCAGACCCGAAACAAATATCTGCAGGGCATACAAATATTTGTGCCGTTCAGGAATCGAACCCGCGACACTGCGCCAATCGTGTCGTCCGTTTTAACTGACGATACATGGCACACGGTGTAAGATTCCGCCGCTTTATGCCAAGTTATAACATCCCAAAAAATGTCCTAACCTGACCTCTATCCCCTTAGCAATAAAACCTATTTCACCTCGTAATATTATATTTTCCAGTGGTGCCAGTATCGTGCGCCATCATGACTCCGGTCCCGATGACGTGCATCTACATCTACCAGAAAGTTAAAGCTTGGTGAGTGATCATTTACGTTTTTGTTTCATCTGTTCTGTTTTACATTATGGTAGAAGGGACTTACTGTGAACTTAATTGCCAGGGTTTTTGTCCCCACATCTTAAAGGAGTATTGCTTAGTGCGAGAAAGAGATTATGGTATTCGACGTGGGGGCCTGAAAAAGCTACTTTAGCAGGATACAACTATGAAAGTTACTATTATATTATACTGATTCTGAAACAATTTCGAGATTCTAGAATTCTTATTTTTCTGCTATATTGAGCTTTTAAAAGAGATCACCTTCCCTCCATAGATTTTTGGCCTATTTACAAAAGAGCCAAAAAAAATAATGAATAATTGAATAGACCATAACACTGATTAGGTCAATGCTATGCAGTAACTTTTCGATGAATTGACTTACGACTTAGGTGTGATAATAAAACATGTTTATCACGTTATGCTCTCTTCAAATAATAGTTTAAAAAAAAATACCGGGAAAGTGCAAGTTTGAATCGCTCACCGAGTGTTCCATACAATTTTGCGACATAAACGGCCAAATCTTTTGACTGCGTAGACTTAGAGGGTTAATTTCACAGCTCTAAGGGCCCACAGTTTCAAGGAAGTACACGTGGCGGTATCGTTTTTAATTAAAAACTATATAATTTCAACACGATACGATACCGCCCCTAAGATAAAGGGTCAAGCAGACAAACAACAAAGTGATCCTATAAGGGTTTCGTTTTTCGAGGTAGGTACGTACCCTAGTACTTATTAAAAAAAATAACAAACCCGAATTCCAATGTGAAACATATTATTATCCTATTATGGTTATGTTAAAGTGGCTTTCGTGGCCTTCCTAGATCGCCCCGTCTCTTCTCACACAGTAGTAAGAAATGGTGGTTAGTTTCCAGGCAAATATTATAGCAAAGAGGTCGTGCGGAATAGTGCTAGAGATATTTCTTGCATTGTTTCAGTCCAAGAAAAATATGGAGCTATACAGGACGGATAGCACCTTCATTTTGTCGTTACAGAAAGAAAATGGCTTCAATACACAGCCTCTGATGTTGCCATAAATAAAATAAAAATGTACAGAGGTATAAAAATTACAATTATTATGTAAAATATATTCCGGGGGTAAATGATTTAATACTGTAAGCGAATGATAGGTTTTAATCGCAACACTCAACTTTAAGTTTGTCTATGGTTCGTGGTAGGTCCCTTTTTCATTACATTTCATTATTGGTTGCCATAAAATTGTTGTTGACTTTTTTAAATGTTTTATTTGGCATTGTATTTATATAGAGTAGAGTAAGACATAGCAATGTTTCCAACTAATTAAATATTACAAAGTCATTTTAAGATCAAAAGAACATTGATCTCCAACAATACACTTAAGTCAAATGTCAAAATATGATACTTACTGATAAAATTATATCAACGCAGATTTTTTTAAATATTCGCTTTTATAGTCAAAATAATAATATTTATTTTTATGCTGTACAAGTGTCCATACGGCGACATAATATCAAGCACTCTTTGCCAGTGTAACATGGCGTCGCTTTGTATAGATTTCCTGTACCATGAGAGATCCGCATAAACTGGTTTTGTACGACTTGATTAATCACCGTGCGTACATTTACAAGTTAAAAAAAAAAACATAACATTTGGCATTTTTATGAAAGCTTGATTAATAGAAGAAAACAATTGTTTTTTTTTTACATATAAAATGTTCAATGTATTCAATAAGATGTATTGAATACTTAATTTTTTTTTTTTTATTATATTTCACTTATCAAAATGAGAAAAGAATTGCTAGGCGTCAAATAATTATGTTGATTATTTCTTAATTTATGACATTTGATTTCTTAGTCCATTTTTTTATGAGAAAAATCTTTTAAAATACGAGTTTACAATTAAAAAATATTGAGATAATATTTTGTCCAGTCCGGTCATCATTGGAGTCATTTTGAAACAAAAAACATTCGTGATGTTTTTTTATGGGAAAGTGTTGTAATGTTTACGCTATGTTATATTGTTGTTACACAAAATTATTATTATTAAATGAATTACAAATTTTACATTTTCATAGTATGCAATAAAAAATTATCAAAAATTAAACGAGATACTTTTTTTTTGTTTTTCATATCAAAATAAACATCAACATCATTCACGGTTTGTCGTGACAGTATGGGAGGTATGTCAACATGTTCTTGTACCGGGTTGAGGTGTTGGGTTCCGAGTTTACGTTCATTGTGGACACGTGCTATTGCTTCGCTTAGTAGTGTTAGGCTGTACAGTCCATTCATAGTTATTTTACCTCTGACATCAATCGAATTGCAAACTTATTCTTACTACCATAAAGTTCACTGTATTTTTTTTAATGTCATGGGTAAAATAATGAAAGAAAGGATTTGATGAGGCTTTTTTAAGAAACAAAAAAGTTTGATTTTGCATTTTTGTAGTTGGTATTTTTGGAAGCTTGTCAAAGTATCATTTGGTAGACATTTTAAACTCATTCTCATTATCAATTGGGAAACAGCATAAAAAATTTACACGTTCATGAGGGATCATAAAATGTATACTTTCCTAACAGAAATTTCAGGGGTGAAGTTTTAGCCCATTTTTTTTTTCTAGATTCTAACTTAGTTTGCATTGGTTTAGCGTGTTTTTCAGGTTGCATGGACAAAAATCTAAACCTACATGACGTGGGTCGATTACATTGAGCATGTTTTAAATACTAAATATGTGCTCATCACAACTAAAAACGTGTCTACATTCGCCGAAAAAAATGATAAATAAATGTTGTTTCATTTAATGTCTGCTGTTAAAAAATATTAAAAAAATAGCATTTGTTTATGATTTTTGAAATATGACTGCAAATTGTAAATACTTCACGTCAAAACCTTATTTGTAAACGTTGTTTGAGACCTTGCAGATAAACGAATACTATTCAATTATACAGAATGCAACAATCACCGACACTAGAATGGCATGTAAATTTTTTGTCGATTATTAAAAAAACCGGCCGTATGTATGGAAAATGCGACATAAATGGCCATATCTTTTGACTGCGCAGATTTAGAAGTTTGATTTTTTCACAGCTCCAAGAAAGGTCTCTTGAAGCTATGAAAAAATCAACCCATTATATGGTTTTAATTTCAACTCGATACCTCCACCAAAGGGTCTTGCAAACAGACGAACAACAAAGCTCAAAAAAACCCTTATAGGTGATCCTATAAGGGTTCCGTATTTTCCTTTAGAGCTACGGAACCCTAAAAATGCACGGAACAGCAGATTTTTTAAATGACGATTTTGAAATATTTCTACGCAACTGTTTGTGCGTCGATTATTCCTCCCTGTATACTTAGTAAAAATATTATTGCCCGTCTCATATCTTACTAGTTTATGAAAGCAGCAATTTTTAAATGAGATTTATTCCTTTCATTTGGGTGTGAGGTCTCCAAAACGTTTACGAATAAGCAAAACCTATTCTTATTTTCTAACTTGTATCTAATTCTTCTCACTTCTAATCTTTAATTACGGATCGTTACTCGTAAGTATTCTGAATTATTTAAAGCCATTTTCACTGACTCTACAAGACACCTAGTGAATGCTTAAATAAAAGCACGATATTAGATATTCAACTTTCGGACGTAAGTCAGAGGTTGAAAATACTACAGCGCTCTTTAATTTATTAAGACGTCACTTGTGCTAGCAACACCAAACCGAAGCCCGGCTTTACGATAGCAACTTTGAAAAACCGATTAAAATAACGTTAAAGGATCTTCACAATTTAGTCAACTAAACCACACAAATAATTCAGGATACTAAAAATTAAACTCCCAAGAAATAGTACTAATAAAAACAATCTTACAGCTTTGACAACCGACGAAAGCACAAGAAAATGTTGGACGAAGACATCACCCCACGAGGAGACTCGCCACAGCCCGCAGTCTTCACAACCCCTGATCTATACGGAAAGTCCAACAAAGGTCTAGATGTCGCTGACGTCGACGTTGCCGATGTCGAGAAGGACGGCAGCGTCAACCCCGCGGGAGTTTCTGTAGTCAACTAATACGTATAACAAGATTTTTGGCAAATTTGACGAAATATTCGCGATCATTGGGTGATACAAAATATACCTTATTTGTATTGAAATGAAGTTAATTTTCTAGTTTCTAAATAACTCTGATATACTTAAGTAACATAATATAAATGCTGCCTTTTTTAAATGAAGTGAATATTCCAGCGAAAATGCCAATGTACTTCGAGCATTAAATGCTTTTTGAGTGAATCAACTGATCACAGATTATTGTTTAAAAAAGTGTTAACTTTATTTTAAGAAAGATATTATTGTTTTCAATATTCTGTTAGGTATGGGCTTCCCGCCATAGGTTATAAATTATTTTGGGATGAATGAGATAAAAAGCAATATTTTAATGAGAAGTTATTAAGAAGAATGTAATTGATGTTATTCATGCGAAGAATTTACGATACTTAAAGTAGTGTTTAAAATGCCGACTTAAATTAACATTTTATAAACAGTTATTCATAACATATCTTGCCATATACAAAAAATTTAACGTAAATATTTACAAAAGATCTTGTTATACGTGTTTTTGCAATGATAAAAATATTTTTCTGAGACTTTAATAATCTTGAATATCAATTTATTTTTTACGGGTGCTATTACATCCTCTTTGGAAAAAATTCGGAACGTATTATTATGGATTTTTGGAGAAATTGTGATTTTATTTAATTATTTATTGTTGTGCGGGCCTTCATATGTTTTGGCGCCGTACATTTCTTCATAAAGATTTAAAGAACATTATTGCTTACTAAAAATGAAGATAGAATTTAAGTTTTTATTTATCGTACCGTTTTTCGGTAAGTCGATAATGTGTGGGAATCTTATCGTCACATATTTGAATGTAATTTCACCTATAAAATTGTATGTCACTCGAACAAAGTTTATTTAATTATTCATCTTCTTTTTTTGCATTAATGGCACCTTAATGGTTAGGGGGTACTATGTGCTTTAATATTCCGCATGCGTTTGTGGTGTTGTCAGAGGAAAAATGTTATTAGAATGGAGGTTTATGTGCCACTTTTGATATAAAAAAAACAAGAAAATCAATAAGACATTCATTTGGAATTGTACACGTCACTGTCATTAAGCATTTTGTTATTTGTTTTTAGTAGAAAATAATAAAAACCTCAATAATCTGGCAACCCTGTGTGGTAGAAATAGTAGTTTGTTTGCTTTTTTTATCAATCAGATTTTTCTCTTATTATATTTTCGCTTTTTGTATGATTTTGTATCGTATACTACTGATAATACGATCTTGGTTCGTATATTTTCGGTGACTTTCACAACTCGTTTATAGGTGAAACAGATGTGAAACAAGGCTGTAGTTGGTTTAAAATGTTTGTTATGAGATCAGTATTGCGTTTTGCGAGATCATTATTTTATGTTAAGAATCTAATACAAACGTTTTTCATGAACACTTTTGTTGTTTAATTTTGAAACCTTTCTAGTTTCGCTTTTGGAAAAGTTTTTGAAGCGACGCGAAGTCGTTATGGCAATGTTTTGACTACATGTATTAAGTACAGAGCAACAATCCAACGGACTATAAAATAGCGAGAATAAAGATTAACTCAAAATAGTACCAACCTTATTCGAGAGAGTAAAGGTCATTCTGATTTGACAGTCACATAAAGTCTATTTGACCTAGAAACAGACCGAGCTGCCGAGTTCATCGTCATCATAGCAAATGACAGTTTCAGTGTCGCGCTAATAAGTTGTTTTTTTGGAATGTTGGCCCTTATTGTTGGCGCACCTGTTGCCGCACGCGCAATTTGTAAAAGCGTTGACGACCTTATAAGAGCGACTCGTGAGATATATCTTTCACGCCAACTCGGGCGTGAACACAACTGAATAAAGACGCGTGCGCTTTCTGTTTTATGAAGCCCAAAATTTTACGCGCGAGTAAACGCGCTTGCATGCGAGCTTACACGCGTAAACAATTACACTGTCTGCAACCGCTCCTAGGTGTCGCCGCAATACAATATTTTGAAGAAAGCACTCCCAAGAAGTTCACAGACGTCGACGACAGTAAATACAAAAGAAAACAATTTTCAAACGCCCGTCAAAAGCACAAGACAGGCAGTCAGTGTGACAAACCATAACAAACTCGACTGGTCACAAAACTCACAAAAATGGATAATTAACTGCAGCAAACCCACTTTAAAACAATAAAAATGCACAGTACAGTAAAAATGTAAGCAAAACAGACCATTTTGTACGATATAACTCCGACAGCCAGCAAGATGGCGAAAAATTCAAAATATGACTATCCGACTAACACCTACCCATACAAAATACGCCGAAGACTTAATATGCTAAGTGTGCCCCGTAAGATATACTATGAATCCATGGAAGAGATGCCCGGCTACTCCGATAGGGGCATCCGAAAGTCTGCATTAAGAGGCGTACCTACTGATAGAGTGAATGATATCTCCTGGCCATATGTTAAGCAAGTATCTTTGTAACTATACGATTTTATTATAAGGAAAAGTTGGTACCTAAGTATATTCAATTCTATATTTATTTTATAAATTTTATTAGTTTTAACTTCTCCGTCGCACAATATGCACAGCAAAGACAAGGAGCACTTCTCATAAAGAACATTTCCCAAACCGAGCAACTAGCATTTTTTTTATTAAGATATAAATATACCTACGTGTATGGGTATACCCGAACTGTTATAAAAATTGAACATACACTTTCCGGACATTTTTCTTGGACCAAAACCAAGTCTAAAAGTGGAACACTACTTCGTGAAAGATACGCCTGGCGGTGACACGTCGATTATTCTACTTTTTTTATTAGCGTAAATGTTTATTAATTTAAGTTTATTCGTACAGTTTTCTTATATATTTTAGACATTACAATAAAGTTTGTAAAAACTCATGTCACCGCTAGATAGACATAGGTACCTACAATGAGCATTTTTTTATTTAAAAAGCAAAGACAAAACAAAGGCTTCCCTTCATCCCTTCCACATATCTCGATGCTGTGCTTCATCTCACCAATTCACGAAGAAGCCATTCAAGGCATTCTACGATCGACTAGCTGACCCAGAGCTCCAGCCATGCGACTTATGGGCTCACAACGGGTAGACATGGCCTGTCCAGTAACATTACAATCTTGCAGTTTATGAACTGTTGGATATAAACGTTCTGGCACATTTTTTATACTTAATACTCGCCTGATTCGGCCTGATGTGCAGCGATGATGCTTTGGAGTTCGCTTGCTTCAAAGAAACCGATTCACTAGAACTTTGAAGTGTTCCAGATTATAACGATCAGGGAACAAGAAAATGGCAGAGCATTCTACAGATAGGCGGTTCGCACAGTAAACGTTGAAGCATAGCGTTTTTATACGGGTTTTATACTTTATGCGGGTTCTTGGAACTGTAACCATATACATATCGGTGAGGCTTCGGAATGGGGAAAGGGAAATTAGATTGTGCAATTCCAGAGCACACTCCCCGAAATGTAATCGATAACCTCGCAACGTTGCGACCAACTTCGTACTAAAAACATATTTCCCAAACTATATTTCTTTGCAGACGCTTAATGCTCATAAAGAGAATGTACAAACATAGATTCAGTCCAGAGCGTATAGAACGTATTGACCGTATGATCGAGTCAGCCAACGCGACCATGTACTCTAAGTTGGCAAATTGTGTCCAAGACCTGAAGAGACAAGATAACGTTAAGGACCCGAAAAAGAAGAGAGGCTGGTCTGAGAGCGAATGGAAGAAGCATATGGACTATATCTCAAATATTGCTGCCCCAAAGAAGAGGTTTAACCCGCCGGCAATTAAGGTATATTTGAAATTTAAATCATGCCACTTAAAACGGCGAAGGAAAACATCATGAGGATATCAGTAGCAATAAATATTTGAAAACATTTTTTTTCGGATGCTAAATCATCAAATAACTTCCCCCGGTCTGGGCGGAGCGGAAGGGAGTATTGAATAAAACCCATCCATGTTCCTTCTTTTGCCCTTAATGTACTGGGCCGCGGTAAATCACAATGCTACTAACGGGTCCCGAAGGATCAAGTTCTTGTATTCCTCGGCCGGACAATGTTATTGACTTTTTTCATCGTTAATGTCTTAACAGCCGCGAGTCTGGATGAGTGGTCCAGTTGATGGCTTCAGGCTTACCCCCTATTAGTTGTTTCTAAAACATAACTATTATGACGGGCCTGTTGGTCTAGTGGTTAGTGGCCCTGACTGCTGAGCCGGAGGTCGTGGGTTCGATTCCCACCCAGGACAAACTTTGTGTGATGAGCATGATTGTTTGTTCTGTGTCTGGGTGTGATTTATCTATAATATGTATGTATTTATAAATTATATAAGTATGTATATCAGTTGTCTGGTTACCATAACACAAGCTCTGCTTAGCTTGGGATCAGATAGCCGTGTGTGAGTTGTCCCAAGATATTTATTTATTTATTTATTTATTTATTATGGGGAAATAGAGGCGTAATAAAATGCGCCTATTTTTTACTCGAAGTTATATGCTTGTTACTTATTGTTGATGACTTTGCAGCGGGGTAAATCCATGGCGTTGGAAAACTTAATGCCGCGAATCATGGAAATGTCTTCTATGCCCCGTTTCAAGTGTTACATCCGGCAGTCCCAAGACCATTGGTACAGGGACCCAATAAAGGTAAATTATTAATTTAAATTTCGAAAATTTTATGCCTACACATGAAGCTTTTTTTTTGGGGTGGGAAATCATCAAATAACTTCCCCCGCTCTGGGCGGAGCGGGGGGGAGTGTCAGACTTGTACTGACTAAAACCCACCCATGTTCCTTCTATTGCCTTTTACGTTCCGGGGCCGCGGTATCTCTTTCGAACAACCCGCAACCCCGTCAGGTACACCGTACACATGAAGCCTAGTTTTACTTTGTGCTCGGAGTTTTTCGCCAAAAGTTGGATATGCAAATTTTATGAAGCCTTGTTTTGACTTTCAAGATTCTAGTCGTGGTTTTCAAAGTCATAAGAGTAACAAAAATTAGAAGTAGTAGTTAGTCTTGATTCTCGAAACAGCTTAAAGTGAAAGCGCTCAAGTTACTTCAACTCTTCATTAATGGCTTTTTGTGGAACAGACACCACAATTTTGCCAGTATCACGTGCGAACTGTTAATCAAACGGTGGAGAAGTGCCAGGGTAGCCTGCGAATTAATATTTATGACGTTTTTTTATTTTGCTGGTCAGTGTCTGGGGCCTTAGTCTGCTATTACAATAGTGTCAGAATGGTCGATCACTGATCGCATAATGGTTGATTTTGACATCTACTACATAGTAAACTTGTCAAAATCAACCATTATGCGATCAGTGATCGACCATTCTGACACCACTGTAATAGCAGGCTAAGGCCCCATCACTGATCGCATAATGGTTGATTTTGACATCTACTACATAGTAAACTTGTCAAAATCAACCATTATGCGATCAGTGATCGACCATTCTGACACCATTGTAATAGCAGACTCAGGCCCCTGGTTGTATGTCAATGGTAAAAATTTTATATGCGTTCGTAACAAATATTTTGTTTGTAATAATTTTTTTTTGGATGGGAAGTCACCATATAACTTTTCCCGTTCTGGGCGGAACGGAGGGGAGTGTCAGACTTTTACTGACTAAAACCCACTCATGTTCCTTTTTTTGCCCTTTGTTCCGAGGCCGCGGTATCTCTTTCGCATAACCCGGAACAAATATAGCTTTACGACGTAAAAACATATACTGGTTGTATCTCACTTCATTTAATCTCATGTAATGACTATTGCATTAAGTCATTAAATGGGATTAAATCGGCATAGAGCTTTATCAGCTTGTTGATACATACGTGTTAGGGCCGCGATTAATTTGTTAACCAACATACAATTCGACACAGACCAGCACATTGCAAAAAAATGAAAATAAATTTGAATTTTGCGGGCTACACCGGAGCATCTCTCGGCCCCGTAACATTTAGCGGAACTAATGTCACTTGGAAACAAGGATTTCCATAAACCATATGCCTCTGCATCTAATTGCTGCCTTGGACTTTGTGGTAGTAATCTGTATTATTAAATTTTTTTCGTTTTTCCATCCGCCAGGTACCTACAAGTGCCCTCAAATATGTTATAACAGAGCGAACGCTGAAGCTAGCCACTCCAAGAGTCTTACCTGAACATTATTAGCCCGAGAACCATCACAACTCTACATCAACAATTGCCTGGCATGTCCCTCCGTTAAAATACTTTGTAAAAACTTGAAGTATCGTCTCGTGAACCAAAATATGAAATAGATACTAAGATAGTGTATAAAATGTTTAATCATAGCCATGCAAAACACAAAGTGATATTTACTCGAAGATAAAGGTCTTTCTAAGCAACCAACCAACTTTTATTTTTATTTAAAGACTAGCTGTGACCCGCTGTTTCACTAGTGTATTTCAGGATAAAAAGTTTATATGAGCTATCTTTTACATCTATACTTATAATAAATCTGTAGAGAGGTCAATTCTGTACATGAAATATATTTCCAAAATAACTATCAGGGGGTGATTAGTGATCGATACTGATGCCAAAAATGCAATCAGTAAAATTTTTGTCTGTCTGTCTGTCTGTCTGTCTGTCTGTCTGTCTGGATGTCTGTATGTTCGTTATAGAAACAAAAACTACTCGACGGATTTTAACAAAACTTGGTACAATTATTCTTCATACTCCTGGGCAGGTTATAGTATACTTTTCATCACGCTACGATCAATAGGAGCAGAGCAGTGAAGGAAAATGTTGGGTAATCGGGAGAAGTTTGTTAAAGCTACACAGAAATCATGTATGACGGAAATGTTCTCCTTAAAATTATATAAAAAATATCCTACGACAGCATAGGTCTATCTTTTATGGTTGACTCACAATAACACGTGTAACTCCCGATAACTTAGCAGTTCGGAGCTTTCTGATTATATTTGTCTACTCTTACGTTTATAACACTCCCACTCATCTCTAATTAAAAACAGTTAACATTATTACGTATTCAATAAAAAAAGAAACATATAAATCGGTATACAAACACCAAAGTTATGCATGAAATACGCTAATAAGCCATCGCGCGTGAATACTGAATCATGCTTTAGGGATTATTTTTGTGTAATATTTGGCTGTTGATGCGAATAGATGTTCAGAGTGTTCGACCTTATTGACAGACAATGCTTTCAGCCCGACTTTTAGTCTTTAAATTATTTTATATCTTTTGTTGTTATTTTATAAAATAGGTATTAGTTATTTTGGTAGTGTTTAAATATTCGTTCAAATTACAAATTATTCATAGTTTACATTTTATTTCTTTTTAGCTGAAGTGGTAGTAGGTACGCATAGATTTTTAGAAACCGAGTTTCGGCTAATTTATGTTCAGTTTTTTTTTTATACTATATTGGTAAAAGCGTAGTTCATTAGGCTATATTAGTCCACTGCTGGACATAGCCCTCCCCTAATGGGCGCCATAGCGTTATATAGTTATATTCTTTATTATAGTTACAGGTATTATTAAGTAAAGTATTTATAGGTTTTTATTTTTAAGTGAAGTAGGTATACATAGGTAGATAGTATTGGACGGGTTCCCTCTATCTGGCAGAATCTTGATGCTCCGAAATTTATTTGGCAAAACACACTTAGCATATTTTTCTTTAAACGAACATTTTAAAGGCATAAAAATTATTTGATATAATTATCGTTTGGCATAATATTTAAAACTCCGAATTTACAATTGCATAGTTTTAAGATGGCAGAATTACATTTAGTATAATTACGATTGGCAGAGTTCAAATTTCGCTAATGTCGTTTAGCATAATGTTCATTTAGAGCGACGAGTATTTGGTATAATTTCACTTTTCATACTATGCAGATGGCAGAATTTAATTAAGAATAACTTTAAGTTTAAAGACTTATATGCCTAATAAGTCTTTAAACTGACATGGTCACTAACATTATTATTAACGGTTAAAACGGGATATTTACCATGTTTGTTATTTATTTTGAGTTTCCAATATTTTGGTGTGAACCGATACAGTGAGTTACAATTGTATACAAAAACATATTAAGGCAAAAATAAGATATTTTTGGAATTATATAGAAAAAAAAAGACATCGTTTTTAGTTACCCGGGACTCAACTATTAAGATTAGGTTAATTTGTTGAAAAAAAAATCGTAGGTTAGGTTAGGTTAAAACTGTGACCCCCTACGCACGAGCCGAGCGAGCGGAGCGAGCGGTGCCGCGGCAGCGGCCGGCGAGTGCCAGTAACGACCTGCATTGATAGAAAATGAGATTGTTTTTAGTAGTTTACCCGGAACTGAACTATTTACATTAGAATAATAATTACTTATGGAATTAAATGACATTATTACAAATTCAATTAAATAATAGTTAAAATAAATGATATTATTTTAAAGAAATAAATAATTAAAATAAATGACAACAAATAATAATAAAGATGATTCTAACTATAAACTTTCTGCGATATGACAATTCTGCCGTTTAATGATAACGATATGAAATATATGTCAAAAGACGATTCTGACTGTGAACTTTCTGCGAAATGATGTTTCTGCTTTTTGAATATTATGGATATGAAATTTATGTCTAGAGATGATTCTAACTTACAAAATTATGAGTTATGAATGTATGATAAATGAGTGTCTGCCAAACAATTTTCTGCGAAATGAAGTTTATGCTATCCGTTGTTATGCAAAATAAAATTATGACATAAAAAGTTCTGCTATAAAGGCTGGACCCAGTATTGGACAGGCGTTTTAGCTTTATTTTAATTTCTTTTTTTGTTACAAGTTGTACTTACCTACATATTTCTGGGTATAATTCTATTAGAGTTATTTAGTTTTAGTACCTACTTTATTTGGTAATTAATAGGTTCTTATAGATAACAGGCATAATTAGATATATTAAAAAAAAACAAAATTTATATATATAATTTAGTACTTAAATTATTTTCAGGTTAATTATAAATTCAAATTATTATTTTTTAATTTATTTAGCTGTAGTTTTATTTAGTTGTAGCTGTAGTGTATTTAGGATCAGTTTTATTATTTAAGTAGGCACTTTTTTAAGTGTAAGGTAGCTACAGTTAGGACCTCTAACGTAGCTTATTTCGTTAGGTAAATGAATAGGCATTCAGTTACCTTCGGTTATTTTCATAAATCCTTACTAATATTATAAAAGCGACAGTTAGTTTGTTTGTTCTTTCTTTCTTTTTTTTTAAAAGACGTTGCCCCACACTAGGAATTTCTCCTGTATCGTGGGTGCGTTTACAAACATTCAATCTCACATACACAAACAGCCAGACCCGGAACAACTATATGTAGGTCATATCTACAAATATTTGTTCCGTGCGGGAATCGAACCCGCGACACACAGCGCAGCAGTCGTTCGCCCAGCCACTACGCGAACCGTGTCGTGTTTGTTACGGCTTCACGCCTAAATGACCCAACCGATTTTGATGCATTTTGGTACAGAGATAGTTGGGGCCCTGGTGACGGAAATAGGCAAGTTTTTTTAAAGTGAGGAAAGGGGGAGAATGAGGGAAGAAAAGGGGATAGAAAGATACATTTTTCGGGTCATCACGCGGGTTAAAGTTAGCGTTAGCCCAAAGTAACTATGCCACGCGGACGAAGTCGCGGGCGGAAGCTAGTAGGTACTAAAGGAGATCTCGGTGCGTTGACTTACGACTAAGGTGTTAAGTATAGTAAACAATGTTTATTATTATTTTAAAAAAACGTTACCTCACACTAGGAATTTCTCCTGTATCGTGGATGCGTTTACAAACATTTAAACTCACATACACAAGTAGCCAAACCCGGAACAACTATCTGTAGGCCATACAAATATTTGTTACGTGCGGGAATCGAACCCGCGACACACAGCACAGGTCGATTGCTCAGCAACTGCGCCATCCGTGTCGTCATCTAATGCTTTAATTCAAATAATAACTTGTTGGCATTTTTGAAAATAGCTTAATAATGTTAGGAGGTTGGGTGATCTACAGTAGGAGTAACAAACATACACCGTCGATTTAAAAAAAAAACGCAAATTCTGGATCAGTGAGATTCCAGTGTTCGATGCCATGAAGGGTATATAAAATAATACCCTTTAGTCATGTGTTGCCTCTGGGGTCGAACACTTAACATTTTAATCTGTAGGTACAACAGATTCCAATGTTAAGTGTACATATACCTACCTACAGATTCTGTAGGTAGGTATAGTGTTACCACTCTGGTTACTTAATAAAATTACGTTTATTTTTTTTAGAAAAATTATGATAAAGTCAATGATATTCTAATATCATTGGATAAAGTTAGATCTTTGCAATCTGGTACCTAGAAGGTTTCCAGGTATGGTCTAGCTAGAACAAAAGAGTTGAGCAGTCCGCCGACCTTTTTATAGCTTCCGAGAGTGTCAGACTTGTACTGACTAAATCCCACCCATGTTCCTTCTATCGCCCTTTACGTTCCGGCTTCCGGGGCCGCGGTATCTCTTCCGAACAATCCACAACCGCGGTAGGCCGTGGCCCTGGCAGGCCCCTCTGCTTTGCTGACATCTCTTTGAGGCGCGCGTGGAACACTAACGCGCCTTCAACACGGCCTGGCGTCAATAGACGGACCTGTGGACGGTAAGCTACCCATTGCTCACCGTCCACAGGCCCGCATCTACGGTGGCCGGGAGAAGTTTCGCGGCGCCTGACGCCCGGGGCGTCTCCCACGGAGTCCACCGACCTTAGTCTATGATAATACAATCTTGGAACTGATCGTGACCGACGGAACCAAACTAATATAGTCTTTCCTCCTTTAGGGACACGGAAGTATAAAAACATACAAGTTTTAAAGACGCTATAATAATATTAAACTATGAACTTGCAGTATTTGAGCGTTAGATACATAATTACCATTGATCCATCGTCAGCCTTGGAAGAAACACGTATAATAAGCGACAACTATTGAGCAAAACTTGATTTCTGACGTAACGAGCGTTAAGTTCATTGGACAGTGTTTTATGTGGACGTGTTTACAAATATCTACTTGTTTGTGGAAATAAATGAAACTAAGTAAGGTGGCTGGTTTGAATCGTCGACTATTAAGCGTCGTTAGCATTTTGGCAAAAATCCTACTTACGACACGATATTATAACTGTGCAAGTGACGTCCACCATGGCTGGCAATGGGACACTAGTCTATGCCGCTACAGAGAGAACTATATTTTACATCATTTCGGCGCTGACAACAGCTACGTTGACATACGGAGTGACATCGTGGTACATGATTAAAAAGTTTCGGAACTACAAAAACTATGTGTTTCTCAACATAATTTTAGTTTTATTCTTTCTGGCTTTAAAACGTATGTTCTACAATTTTATAACCGGTCACCCTTTGGTAAACAAAAAAAAACTAGATATACTTCAGTTTGTAATGATAAATATTTTTCTAAGCACGTACTTATTAACAGTGAAGCTATATTGGTTGTTAGTTATATGCCATATGTTCTACGTTGACTTTGTAAAAGTTTTCGATGGGCATATCCAGAGGAGATATTTGAAAAGTGGCCTCTTTGGTTGGGTTGCGTCCATGTTAACCAACTTAATTTATATTTTTGTTATTAGTGCTGCTATAAAGTCTAAATCGGACTTCGGTGATGTAGTATTTTATGTATCTTTTTTACCTATGATATTAAATGGTTTACTTTACATTATAACTGTATGTACACTGTTTTTGAGTTCCAACGCTGCCGACGCACACGCAAGCAAATGGCGTCGCTTATGCATCACCACTTTGATATTTGTATTGATTGAAGTATTCATATTCCTAAGTAATGGTTTATGGTATTTAAATCCCAACGAAATTACATTTTTTCTAGAAAAAATAATAAGTCTGTTCGTCTCGACAATACTGAATGTTTATTTTGTTGTTGTAAAGAGAAATCGAGAAGTGTGGCACGAATTTTATGTATTTAAATTGAATGAAAAGCAAAGGAATCTCGATAGCAAAATGGATGTAAAAAGTGTTCATGAAATTTGATATACCTATGTTAAGGAAGAAGCTGCCTTTCTTCACATCATTCATCTCAATTTGCTTCGCACGGGTGCACGAGTCGACGTATACTAATCGACTCTAATGTGACGACATGTCAAAACAAACATCGAGATTTCTGTGTATATCTTTTTTTTTTGGGGTGGGTAATCATCAAATAACTTTCCCCGCTCTGGGTGGAGCAGGGGGGATGAGAGTGTCAGACTTTTACTGACTAAAACCCACCCATGTTCCTTCTATTGCCCTTTACGTTCCGGGGCCGCGGTATCTCTTTCGAACAACCCGCAACCCCGGCAGGCGGAGGCCCTCTGTGTTATATCTTAAATGTTAATAAACCTCTAATGCGTATTAAATTCCATTGTGAGTTCATTGCATCCGAAAGTTTATGTAGTTGCACAGATAGACGTGAAAAGTGTTTTATTTATAAGTAGGTACTCCTCGTTTTCTGCCTAGCCTTTCCCAGCTACATGACCTTGGGTTCAGCTTCACCTGCAACCAGAGGAGTACATTGAGCGAGTTTTTATTATTTATAGAGCGACGTCACAATATATTATTTAGTACTTTATACCTAATGGCCTCACTTTGTAATGATTTCACGAACATAAACTGGGTTTGTATAGCTTGATTGGTTGTCGTGTGTACCAATAACGATGTCCTCTACTCTGGAAACATACACACATACACAAAACACACATTCAGTTACATCCTCTGTAGAAACAGAGGATGTAACTTAATAAACGCAAGACCTCTCATGTGGTGTGTCAGACCATGGAATTGACAAACTTTCGTTCTATGTATTTTTTGTAGTTTTACCATACAAAGTTATATTTTTTCGAATTTTAAGAACAGTATTGCTTTTTTTATGTTAAACCTTGTACGTTGACGAATTCACAATATCTAAAATTGTTTGTGTGGTTTAGTAAGTGAGTTAGACGAATGGGATGGTGGAGTCTTAGTTCACTTGCTTCTCTTGCTCACTAGACCCCGCCATCCCCTTCGAACCTAACACTTGACAGTCGTTACAGATAGTCAGTGTCCCGAAAGTCTGACAACCAGTCTTACCAAGGGGTATTGTATTACCGAGAACCAACTGGGTTATGGAGGTCAGATAGGCAGTCGCTCCATGTAAAATACTGGTATTCAGCTGCATCCGGTAAGACTGGAAGCCGACCCCAACATAGTTGGGAAAAGGCTAGAAAGATGATGAACAGGTTAAGATAATTTAGTAATTTATTGGCAGCTTTGTCATGTTATTGTGGTCACTGTCATGTTTATTTATTGTTTCACTATCGTGCAATGGTCAAACAGTGGTAATGGCCTCGAGTTTACAGGCCGTGGATTCGAGCACAGACAGACGAGTCACTTTGGAAATTTATTATACTACTGATTTTAAAACGGTAAAGATCAACAGCTTGAGGAAGTCGCAATGGCTTAGAATCAAAAAATCCTAGAAATGCTACATCAACCAACCCGCAACGGACCAGTGTGTTGGGTTACAGTTAGGGTGGCCAACCATACTTTATAATAACGTATCCTACAAATAAAGCATGTGGAGATACTTTATTTTCAACCTTTACTGTGATGCTTTTACTGAAAGAGTTTTCTTCAGTAATTAATGTAAAGAGAGAAATAGAGCGTCAATAAATTTAATTAAAAACGAATTGTTTATTTATTTCGAACAAGCTTTGAAACATTTAAAGATAACAAATAAATGTAAAAGCACACAAAAGTACGTTTTTAAAGCAGTAAAAACATAGAATTTGAAAAATACTTTTTTTCTTTCAAATAAGTATCTAGGTACTTTATTTTTTTTCCTATCTAAACCATTTTATACGTTTTTTTTTATCAAAAAAAGTTACCAACCCTAGTTACAGCCTATATATATATAATTTGTTTGACTTCTTATAGTTTTATTTTTCAACTGGCTGCGCCCCGCCCGCGCCGTTTCACTACCCACGTAGACGTGGATAAAAACTAGCCTATATGTTAATCTAACTAAGGTAGGGGAGAGGAACCGATTATCGGACAATTTTGTTTTAAAAATTAAAAAAAATAGTAAATATTGGCTCAGACCTTAAAAGTTGACATTTTCACTATCCGCATTTTATATTCTATACGAAACGAGTAACTAATTAACGCATTACATTTAATTTATTAAAATTATATTTGTTTTACAAAAATCGGTAGAAATTGTGGTTTTTAAAAAGGTTTCCCTTAATCGGATATCCGATAATAGGGCCCAATTACCATATCTGGTATTAGGCGACTACTTTTTTAAATAAAACGAGGTGCTTAATTTTTACATTGCATTCATTTATTAACAATCATCAGTCTTATTAATTATTAAAATCAGTCTTTATTTTGTTCATTTCGATTAGGTAGGCGCATATTGCCTCCTATCTTCAAGAATCTCACTTAAATATAATTCTCTTAAAGCTGTGGTAGCTTCAGGTGTTCTAAAAGCAAGTTGTGGGTGCCTCTTCAAAAAAAACTAGCAAGCCACTTTTTTCCAGCCTGACCCTTGTGGAAGAACTGATGCGGAATGTTATTTTTTACAGCGAGGAACAATGTGTTTTATATCATTTGCCCGAAGCCCATAGTATTTTTTTACCATCTCAAGGCAGTATTCAACTAATTCTTCTTCTATTTCCTTGTCAAATGTAGGTTTTCTGCCTAATTTAGTTGCCAGGAGCTCATCTATGTCCTTGGGACTCGTAACATAGTCTTCTAAAGTGCTTTTGGGAACACCATATAATTTCGAAGCCTTCAGATACCCCATTTCTTTGTTTTTCACAGCAAGACAGGCAATCTTCATGGATTTGCTATCCCATGTTTTTCTATTTAATCTTGAAGACATGGTGAAACTGAAAGAAAAACATAAAACATTGTGATGACATGGACAACCAAAATTTTACAACATGTAAAAATGAGGCGCGTTATATCGGATATCCGATTTTGAGCACGCGTAGGTATCCGATATTGAGATTTAACATGGCTGAATAAGAACAACTACAACTTTTCAAACATTGCTATTTTCTGCAATAAAATGCGTTTTAACAACAAAATAATTGCTACCCTTGATAAAACATAGCAATGACAAAAATAAATTGTACTTACTTCAATGAAAACAACACTTTTATACACAATAATATTTTTTTCACGTACGAGAGAAGTTGCGTCCGCTCACTGTTCCGCCGTTTTAGTTTCTAGACTGTCACACTTTCTGCAGTGGCGCTGTTTTACGATTACCAATAAGTATATGAAATTAAAAATAGATGTCGCTTTATGAAAACTTCGAGATAGTCAACTATCCGAATTTGCGCAACTATCCGATATACGGTGCCTTTCCTTAGTCTACATAAGTATCTAATTTCATTCAAATCCAATAAGCCGTTTGAGTGTCAAGGAGGTAACAAACATACACACACAAACTTTCGCCTTTATAATATTTGTGTGATTATTGTTCCTTGAGATACGTCAAGTCTAAGTTGGTATTTATTTCGCGACCCGTTGGCATTTTGATCCAAGTCAGGGGTAGTTTTTATAAATATGCTATCTGCACCCAGCGGTTTCACCCGCTGCTCAGGTTCCCCTTAACACTAAGGGGTTTGAAATATGTAGCCGATTCTCAGACTTACTAAATATGCAAAAAAAAAATCATAAGAATCGGTCGAGTCGTTTCGGAGGAGTATGGGAACGAACATTGTGACACGAGAATTTTATACACATATTAGATTATTTTAAAGAAAAGAGTTTGTGTCAAGTTTTTATACCAAAATAACTGTTGTTTGGAAAACTACAAAAAAACGCTTTCTCGTACCTATTGTTTTCAGCAAATTTGATACCCATATTATGTACCTATGAGACGGGCCTGTTGGTCTAGTGGTTAGTGGCCCTGACTGCTGAGCCGGAGGTCGTGGGTTCGATTCCCACCCAGGACAAACTTTGTGTGATGAGCATGATTGTTTGTTCTGTGTCTGGGTGTGATTTATCTATAATATGTATGTATTTTATAAATTATATAAGTATGTATATCAGTTGTCTGGTTACCATAACACAAGCTCTGCTTAGCTTGGGATCAGATAGCCGTGTGTGCGTTGTCCCAAGATATTTATTATTTATTATATTATGCCGGGTACATGCGAAGTGGACATAACCGAAGAGGTGCGGAATGGGGAGTTTACTTCTATTAGTAAGGTACGCACGCGACTCATGCAGCGGTCGTGCGTGATCCTTACTATTTTAGTATCTATTATAAAAGCGAAAATGAGTTTATTAATTGTTTGTTACGTCTTCACGCCTAAATGGCCAAACACATTTTTATGAATTTTGGTACAGAGATAGTTAGGACCCTGTAGACGGACATAGGCTAAAAAAATGAGAAAAGGGGGAGAAAGAGGGAAGAAAAGGGGAGAGAAAGATATTTATTTTTCGATCATCTCGCGGGTTAAAGTTAGCGTTAGCCCAAAGTAACTATGCCACGCTGACGAAGTCGCGCGCGGAAGCTAGTATCTAATAATTTTCAGAGGATGAAAATGAACATAGGTGGGCTACTAAACCCCGCGAAAGAAACAAACGTTGAATGTTTGACTTCACAAAATTCCCGAACTTCATCATACCGCAAATGGGAAGCTGAACTTTGGCAACGTTTGGCCGCACAAAATTCCCGAACTTTAGCAAACCGCGAATGGGAAACGAGCACTGAACGTTCGCAACGTTTGGCCGCACGGAATTCCCGAACGTTGGAGAACGGGAAATAAGCGCTAATGGTTCCCACCGATTAGCTCAACAAAATGCAAGATCAACAATGAATAGGCCCTTAGGCAGCACAAATTCAAATTAATTTATTTGTGGAACACAGGTGATTCATTGGTGTTACATAATTTAAGAGCTAGCGTCTCTATGCTCTGCCATAACCGGCGTACAAATTTTCAATTAGATTTAATACCTACATTAATTAGTTTTACTATATTTCATTATATTATTACGAATGTTTAATAAGGGTTTTATTATTGATGTTTTTAAGGCATCTGGATATTTACCCATACAAATAATTAGGTTCAGTATGTGGCTTAAATGTTCGCATATTGCGGTTGAGACAGACTTCAGTATCTTTGTGGCGATTCCATCAAAACCAACACTGTTAGTATTTTTAGCGACATTATTATTTTATTCAAATCGTGTGGTGTGCTGGGTGCCATAAACATTGGGTAGTATTTAAACGCAAATCAAAAAATTTCCTTTTTCCCATCAAAATTACTGATTGCACAGCAAATTATTCAACTCAAAATATCACTAAACACACTACAATTTATTTTCGCAGCGTAGGTACAGCGATTTTTCCCAAAGCAAAAGCTTTTTCATCAATGCACAGCTAATAATCAATAGCTTCTATTTTTATATTATTTACAGCAATTTTTCTAAATAAAACAGCATTTTATTAGTCACAGTCGTCTTATTATTTATTAATTACCACATCATGAGATCAGCAAAAAAAATATAAAATTAGATACTTACAAAATAATGTCATTTATTTTAATTATTATTTAATTAAATTTGAAATAATGTCATTTAATGCAATAAGTAATTATCCTAATTGAAATAGTTTAGTTCCGGGTAGCGTAGGTACTAAAAACAATCTCTTTTTAGGGTTCCGTAGTCAACTAGGAACCCTTATAGTTTCGCCATGTCTGTCTGTCCGTCCGTCCGTCCGTCCGTCCGTCCGTCCTCGCTTAATCTCTGTGACCGTTAGCACTAGAAAGCTGAAATTTGGTACCAATATGTATATCAATCACGCCGACAAAGTGGTAAAATAAAAATTGGAAAAAAATGTTTTATTAGGGTAGCCACCCTATATGTAAAGTGGGAAGTGATTTTTTTTTTATTTCAACCCTAACGTGTGATATATTGTTGGAAAGGTATTTAAAAATGAATAGGGGTTTACTAAAATAATTTTTTGATAATGTCTATCATTTCGGAAATAATCGCTCCAAAAGTAAAAAACAATGTGTCCCCCTCTAACTTTTGAACCATAAGTTTAGAAAATATGAAAAAAATCTGAAAAGTAGAACTTTATAAGGACTTTCTAGGAAAATCATTTTGAACTTGATTGACACAACAGTTTTTGTACAAAAAAGACAAAAAGTTGTACAAAATAATTTCCTCCTCCACCTTTAAACTCATAAGTGGGAACACTTATTGTTACGGACGGGAAACTACGGAACCCTACACTGAGCGTGGCCCGACACGCTCCTGGCCGGTTTTTTTTCTATTAATGCAAGTCGTTTCTAGCACTCGCCGGCCGCTGCCGCGGCACCGCGAATTATTTGCAGTTTGAGTTTTGTTAAACATTTAGTTTATTTGTAGTAAAGTATGTTATTTGATGTAAAAAAGAATATAAATGATGAGTATGTATTGATAGGCGATTATTTATTTGATATGCAATTTATAATATCCCATAAACATTGAGTTATGTTTCATAGACGAGATGCATGTTTTTGGTTTACAGTCAACATCTATTTTCGGACGTATTTTGTCAACGAAAAAGTCATTGAAAGCACCAGCGATATCACACAATGATTCAATTCTGCTTTTGCTTACCTGTAGGTACTTACTCACCTATACATATAAACGAAGTAGCGGGTTAAAGTTTGCGCTAGCCCAAAGTAACTATTCTACGAGGAAGACGGGCGGAAGCTATAAAAAAATAACATACATGTGGATTCAGCGATCATTGCGCCGATAGTCATATCGCCAATGGCTTAATTGCCAAGAGCCTCGACCAATACCTGAGGAGGCTCTCGTTAGGCAGCTAGATCAAGGGTTTGATACAGACAGCGGTACCTACCTAACCTACTCCTGGACGCGGCTCGTGTTCTTAGAAGGTTCCTTTCTCTGGAGCCCTGCCCGCGGGTAACTTGGACCCTGTTCCCGATACCGGTGTACAACTATGTTTTATGATTTTTTTAAAGAAATATTTAAAAATGTAAACACATAAATAAATCAATACCTACTTAAATGTATGTATACATTTAAGGGTTATTATTTAAAATAACAAAAACACTATTACGTTTAAGATTGTAACCGGTTATGTTTCTAACAATTATTTATAATTATTATGATGGCAAACAAGATCTTGAAATAAACAGGTTTTATAAAGCATCCTTATAAATTATATATGATACTATAAAAAAAAAACTTGAATCAACTAACTATAAGTTTTTGTGGTAGCGTGAATGCCAAAGCCGACATGTAGCCGATTTTTCTTCTAAACTACGCAATGGTCCCGATTACTAATATTTAAGAAAGGAGAAAAAAGATAAGTACAAAAACTTGTGAATATTTTTTGAATGTCTTTGAAAAAAAGAATCTCGAATTTTGACAACTCGTAAAACCGTAGGTACCAAGCGTATGTACGGCACCTTTAATATAATAATGGGATCCTTTGATTTGTTTGGTTTAATTATCAATAACATCAGTCCATTAGTCCGCCGCCAGTCTTAGTAGCAACACGTTTACCTATATAAGCGTTACTATTGATTACTTGTGTTTAATTTGAGATTCCCGAAAGCAACGCTTTTCAAAGAAAACTGCAGTATTTTATGTGCTGTGTTCACATGTATACTCGTAAACATAAAGTGAATGAATGGCAAATGTGCAAGTGTCGTCCACCATCATGCCTGACAACGACACAAATGTGCATGCTTCGACAGAGAGTTATAACAGTGATGCAAATACTAAATATATTATAATATTCTTCTTTTCGTTCGCGCTGACAACAGTTACGTTGATTTACGGAGTGACATCATGGTGCGTCATTAAGAAGATTCGGAACTATAAAAACTATGTGTTTCTGAACGCAATCTTTGCATACTTTTTGTTTTTTCTACTAAATATGATAATTTTTATTATAGGCCAGTACCGTTTACTTAATAAAAATATGATGTACGAGCTTATAGTTTTTATGGCAACGATTTTTGCACTTTTTTCTTTGTACTTAAAAACAGTGAAGCTCTACTGGTTGATAGTCATATCTCACATGTTTTACAAAGACATTGTAAAAGTTTTCAATGGGCATATCCAAAGGAGATATTTAAAAAGTGGCCTCTTTGGTTGGGCTGTGCCGTTGTTTACAAGTTTTATTTATACTTTTATTATAAGTGCCGTTCTTAGTTTAAATTCTAAAGGCGATTTGGTAGATTTCTTTACATTCATGATTCCCATGATAATAAATAGCTTACTTTATATTGTAATATTATGTTCGCTTTTTCGAAGTCCAAACGCGAGCCTACATAAGGCTTCGAACAAGTGGAGGCGCTTCTACATCGCCACTTTGATTTTTATATTGAGCGATGGATTTATGTTCTCTTCGTATGTTTTAAATCATTTCTATCCCAATGTTTATATTCTAGACAGTTTCATGCATATAATCAACTCTATAATACTGAACGCATATTTTGTTTTTGTTAAGAGAAATCGAGTATTGTTGTATGAATTTTATGTAAATAAATTAAATGAAAGGCAAAGGAATCGCAGTGTCTCTGCAAGTGTTCGTCCAATTTGATTTGTGAACAAATTTAACAAATTTAATTACACGACTTTACACAAAATATATCAATACCATTCGACTAGGTATTACATTTTTTGGAATTGTGAGTCGCTCTGCAGAGAACGGGCTAGCTCAAAACTGTATCAAAACAGGGAGGTACGACCTCCCCTTTATTTGGGGCTATAGGTACATAACTCATAGATGCATTTCGAACAACAATAATTTGTTTAATTATAAGTTAACTATCCTTTTTCTAATCTTTTATGGACAAACTTTCAGTACCTAAATTATGTTCAATTTTTAGGTTCCCAATAAAAATAACACTTTCTAAAATACTTAGTGCATTTTGATTTAACTGGGAAAAGTTTGTCGTTGTTTTGTGTCTTTGTCTTGTATGTTTATAACTTTTTTGTTATTTAGAGTGCTCGTCGTCATTGCGACCTATAAATACCTATATTTTCTTTTTTTTTGTTGTTATTGCGGTCGAGGCGGAATTTAGTTCAATTTGTGATACGAAGTCGAGAACACATGCAGTGACCAATGCGCACGTACCTTAGGAGGTGAGTAATATTGTATTAGGTCCATACCACAAGTTCTGTTTGACAACTGTCATCGCGAACCCAACGCTTACGAAGTCGCGCGTAACAGTTAATATGACGATAATTATCAACAGGTAAAATATAATTATAATCATTTATTTATTTGTAAGACATAGGTAGTTACATTAATAGGATGTTCTAAGTAAAGCTCGTTCTTGCTATGTCTTGTCATACTGACATACAAATTAAAATTATAATTTAAAAATCCCAATATACCAAAATAAAAACAAATAAAAATAATAAAGAATAAAATATTAAATGTCATAAAAAAATTAAAATTACTTATTAAGTATGTCAATTAAAATGAAAATTGCAATTAGGATACGTCTATTAAAATTAAAAATTATAAAAATACCAAATAACATCAAAAAATAAAATAAAAATAATTATACAATGTCAATAATAATAGCAAAAAAACCAGAAATAATAATAATGTCAAATAAATTATAAAAAAAAAACAAATCAGAATTATTCATTTTTACAAACAATATCATTTAAAAATTCATCCACACAGTAATAACATTTGTCTATCAGTAGAGACTGAAAAGACTGTTTGACTTGGCAAACATTTCATTTTGTTGGGTATTTTATTTATTATAGATTCTAGGAGCAACACCAAATAAGCTCTTCTTCAATAATGCTGTCTTACACTTATTTGGACAAAACAAGTTCTCATACTGGGCACGCATTGGAGTTCTTTTAACCAAGGAAAACTTTTAAAACAAATGTGGATTTACTTTTACAAAAAGTGCTGTTTCCAGAATGTATAATGATGGCAGGGTTAATATTTTTAATTCCTTAAAATGAGGAGCACAACTATCCGTTGATCTCAGGCCACACATTGATCTTATACATCTTTTTTGCATCCTAAATATTTCTTCCCTATTGGTTGACTGCCCCCAAAACATAACACCATATCTTAAAACTGATGCGACCAGTCCATGATAGGCTGTTAACAGTGTCTCAGAATTCACTCTCTTTGATAGCTGGAATAGTAGATACGCAGATTTACTTAGACGTTTTCCAATTTCCTCTTGAGTGAGTGATGCATTATAAACACTGATAAACTGAAGATATTAGCTTTATTTAACTTAAAATAGTACGTAATTAAGACATCGATAAATTGACAGAGAAAACAAGTGAGGACAGTTGTCAGTAAATATCATAGATAAATATATAGATGTATTGAACAACCAAGAAGTTCACATCATTCACCCTCCCATCTAAGTGGTGTCGTAGCTCTGAAGGTATGAGGGGGGCTTTCGTTCTCGGCCAGAGCGACGGACCTGAATAGGTTGAGCATCCTCAACAATCAAACCAGGAGATGGATCGTCGTCACTAGACTGAGCTCTTTCAGTGTCTGGAGTTAGGTATTCATCATCAGACGAACTTTCTTCAGCCACTGGACGTGGTGCTAAACGTCTGTTAGAGACGGTTGTCTCACGTCCATCTGGTAATCTGATATAAGAATAATCAGGGGTTGCTCTGTAGAAGCTCGACTTCTTCAACGGCTGGATCATATTTTGAGTTCCTCACGTTTTTCTTCATATAAACAGGTCCCGGCGACAGTAACCAGGTTGGCATTGATTGGCCATTTCCAGAGCGACGGGGATGGTTGAACATTCTCTCGTGTGGCGTTTCGTTTATTCCGGTGGACAATAGAGATCGTATGCAGTGCAGAGCCACAGGTAGTGCCCTCTCCCATTCGGTGATCTCCCGTTCGGTAGAGCGAAGGTGCAGCTGAATAGTTCGCCACAATGTTCCGTTAAGTCGCTCGACTAGGCCATTTCCACGGGGATTATAAGGAGTCGAGCGGCTGCAGGCTATGCCAAGAGATGTCAGAAACTTCTTTAATTCTTCAGATAAGAAGGACGATCCTCTATCGGAATGTATGTAGGCTGGAGTCCCAAATAAGGACAAAAGTTCTCGAAGACATTTTTCCACAGTTTCTGATGACATATCTTTACAGGCGAAAGCAAAGGGAAACCGACTATATTCGTCAATTATAGTTAGAATATATCGATTGGAAGTATTCGACGGAAGAGGTCCTTTGAAGTCTATGTTAAGACGCTCGAAAGGTGACGTCGCTTTTATTAGTTGTCCTTCATTTTTGGCATATCTAGGTTTTATTTCAGCGCAAACTGGGCATGCAGCGGTTATCCTCTTTACTTCCTCAACAGAGTACGGCAAGTTCTTTGCTCGGATCCAGTGTATCATTCTTGTGATGCCTGGGTGACACAAGGAATTATGCAGTTCCGTAAGTTTATTGGAAGAAGTGTTTATTAAAGCACATACTCTGGACAATGCATCAGCAGCTACATTTTGCTTTCCTGGACGATATATAATGTCGTATTTATAACATGACAGTTCAAGACGCCACCTTTGAATCTTTTCGTTTTTGATTTTGCTCGAATGAGTTTGGTCAAACATGAATGAGACTGACTGTTGATCAGTGACGAGCAAAAAGTGTCTTCCTATCAAGAAATGGCGCCATTTTCGCAAGGCTTCTACGATGGCACTGGCTTCTTTTTCTATGGAGGGGTGTCGACGTTCAGAGTTATTGAGTGAACGTGAAAAGAATGCGACAGGTCGACCTCCTTGTGAAAGAATTGCGGCTATAGCATGCTCAGAAGCATCAGTTTCAACCGAAAATAGTTGTTTATCATCGATTGCGGCGAGGGTTGATTCAGCGACGTCAGACTTCAGACTAATGAAACAATTTATTGATTCTTCTGATAGTGGGAATGTTGCTTCCACCAATGGTCTGATCTTGGCAGAAAAGTTGACTATCCACTTTGAATAGTGAGCAAACAGTCCTAATGCTCTCTTCAAGGAGGCTGCATTCGAAGGAATCGGTAGATTTATTAGTGGATCCAATCTGGATTTGTCGGGTTTGATTGAGTTTTTGTGAATTGTATAGCCAAGAATACTGATAGATTCCGATCCAAAGACACATTTTTCCGTGTTAAGAGTGAGTTGATATTTTTCAGCAGCCGCCATGAATCTGCGTAAGTTAGTGTCATGGTCTTGCCGGTCCTTTCCACAGACAGTTACGTCATCTAAGTATGCATAGGTTCCTTGTAATTTCTCAGAGTTTATAATATAGTGAAGGGTTCTTTGGAATGCAGCGACTCCATTCGTTATTCCAAAAGGTATTCTCGTAAATTGGTAAAGATTTCCGCATGCTTCGAATGCTGTATAAATCTTTTCTTTAGGAAGGATTTTGACCTGATGGTAAGCGCTCTTTAGGTCTATTTGACTAAAATAATTATTTTTGGCGACTTGAGTAACGATAGAATCTATGCTGGGTAAAGGATAAGCATCTAACTCCGTAAATCGATTTATGGTTTGCGAGTAGTCAATAACAAGGCGTTTCCTGTGGCTACCTCCACCAGTAACCAGGACTTGTGCTCTCCAAGGCGATACACTGGGCTCAATGACATTGTCTTTAAGAAGATTAGAAATTTCATGTGATATGAATACCTGGTCTTCTTCTGAGTGGCGTCTGGATCGAATGGCGATCGGTCTTATTTTAGGCGATAGATGTGTAAATACTGATGCAGGTGGGACAGAGGCTTCTAGTACGTTGCAGATTTTTAGTGGTTCTTTGTCACCACCAAACTGAATTTCCATAGATGAATGATTCTTCAGAAGATCGTGCCCGATAATAATGTCTGCGCAGAGATCGTTTACGATGAGCAATTGTTGATGTTTGTAAATATGACGATCGATTTGTATGGTTGCATAGCACAGTCCATTGACATAAGAGATGTGGTTGACAGAAGCCAGAGTCACGGCTTGATTACATGGCATTCTTTTGATTTTCATAGTTTGTGCTAGCTTATTATCTATGAAGCTAATTGAACTTCCTGTATCTACTAGGGCGTCAGTTCGATAATTATTGACAATTATTGATATCGTTGCTTGCCGTAAGCTTGAAGGTGCAGCTGCCGATATTGCTGTTAAGTGTGGCTCTTCAGCGCCACCATCTGCCCAAGCAGCAGCATTACTGTTTTGTTGTTTTTGATTAGAACGACAAACTTTCGCAAAATGTCCTCTTTTAGAGCAAAGTTGGCAGTCTTCTTTAAATGCAGGGCACTTTATTCTTTGATGGATGCTACCTCCACAAAAGAAACATTTTCTGCGGTTATTTTGATACGTGGCCGCTGACACAGGTGTTCGAGGTCTCTCTTGAGTTACTGCTTCCGTAACAGCATTAAAAGAAACAGGGCAAGCTTTGGCTTCGATTGCTTGGGAAGTGTTTTCTGCACTTTCAAGAGAGATAGCTAAGTTTAATGTTTCATCTAGAGTTGACGTGCATTTTTCTAACAATCGTTCTCTAATTTTGTTGGAGGTAAGCCCTGCGATAAGTACGCCACGAATAGATTCGTTTTGATATTCTTTGGCAGTTACTGCTTTGAAGTGGCAGTCATGAACGAGTAAGTTAAGAGCTCTTGAATATTCTGTTATCGATTCTCCTACTAGTTGTTTTCTAGAATTCAAATGGTGACGGGCCAAAGTAATATTTCGCCGTTTCTCATAAGTATCGTTCAGCACTTGAATGGCGGTACTATACTCATTGCAGTCTCTTATGAAAGTGAATATAGTGGGCGAAATATGGTTGACGAGAATCATATATTTGTACTTTTCAGTAGCCAACGGCATTTCTTCAGATATAAAATTTTCGAAAGAATACCGCCAATGAATCCATTTTAAATCCGAAGCAGCAGCAGTAGGCTCGACGTCGAAACGTTCGGGCCGTAAGTATCGCGATGTATGCGAAGACGGCAAGGCCGTTTGTTTTAGTTTTTCTTCAGACATGTTTTGTATAAATCTAAGTTAAATAAATTGATGCATTATAAACACTGATAAACTGAAGATATTAGCTTTATTTAACTTAAAATAGTACGTAATTAAGACATCGATAAATTGACAGAGAAAACAAGTGAGGACAGTTGTCAGTAAATATCATAGATAAATATATAGATGTATTGAACAACCAAGAAGTTCACATCAGTGAGGTTTCCAGGTCAGTTTATCATCTATATTTATTCCTTTTTATTTTTATTTAATTTAATAAAAAGGTCACCAACAGCTTCTGCATAAAAATATCTTAAAAAATTAAAATTGCACAGTATTGGATTTATACAGTTGCCAATTACAGGTTAACCAACATTTTTACATAATGAGTAATAACAATAATATTTATGTATTATAAAAAAAACTACTATAAAAACAACAAAAAATACAATTTCTTTAGGGTATAACAGAAGACAAAAAAAAAGAACGACACTTGTTACAAAAGGAAAAACAAAAAATTAAAAACAATAAAATGCAATTTGGGTAGGCAAATTGCCAGATGTAGGTGGCTTATTACTAAAACTGCAAGTCCTTAGGAAATTTATTTTGAGACTTATTATTTGGGTCTTAAAGGAATTTAATGAATCGAGGTGTATATCAACGTGAGATGCGGATTTCATAAAACAATTCATCTCTCGACTGAGTCTATTCAGAGGTGAGTTTACACCGATGTTTGTGTTGGATGCTCTAGTGTGGAATAAGTGAGTTATAGGATATCTAGGTATTTAATAGGATACTTTTAGTCCAATTTGTTCAACCAACGTATCGCTGTTCAATTTATTATTAACTAATTCCTAAGAATTTAGCATTGCTAACTTCTTCTATTCTGCAGTTATTATAGGTAATACTAACAGGCGGATTCTTGAGTCGCTGGTGGTGTGGTAAGTGTATAATTTTTGTTTTATTTAAATTAATTACAAGATAATTTTTTTCAAGCCAATTTATAATGTCATTCAGAGTATTATTTATGTCAATTTGATAATTATCAAAAAAAAATCCGTGCTGTCATCTGCAAACAGTACCATTTTATAATCTATGGTATTTGGGAGATCATTTATATAAATTAAGAAGAGTGGTGGCCCCAGTACACTGCCTTGAGGTACTCCGTATTTTAGGTGCCTTGGTTTGGAGATGTATTTAGTTTCCGTTTTGGTATAATTTCCAATAACTTAATAAGTTTATGCAAATCAAGTAATATTCTTCCTCAAGCAACTATGCGATCAATCAATCGACTGTGCGATTCTCTCCCACTCGATCCGGCGTTCAGCCATCTCTCTCGCATATTAGATTTTTATTCACCACACGAGGGCCAGGTTAAGCAACCTTTGCCAAGGTTTGGAAAAGGATGGGTTACCACAGGGGGGCAGGTTAAGCAACCTTTGCCAAGGTTTGGAAATAGATGGGTTACCACACGGGGCCAGGTTAAGCAACCTTTGCCAAGGTTTAGAAAAGGATGGGTTACCACACGGGGCCAGGTTAAGCAACCTTTGCCAAGGTTTGGAAAAGGATGGGTTACCACAGGGGGGCAGGTTAAGCAACCTTTGCCAAGGTTTGGAAATAGATGGGTTACCACACGGGGCCAGGTTAAGCAACCTTTGCCAAGGTTTAGAAAAGGATGGGTTACCACACGGGGCCAGGTTAAGCAACCTTTGCCAAGGTTTGGAAATGGATGGGTTACCACAGGGGGCCAGGTTAAGCAACCCTTGCCAAGGTTTGGAAATGGATGGGTTACCACACGGGGCCAGGTTAAGCAACCTTTGCCAAGGTTTAGAAAAGGATGGGTTACCACACGGGGCCAGGTTAAGCAACCTTTGCCAAGGTTTGGACTTGGATGGGTTACCACAGGGGGCCAGGTTAAGCAACCCTTGCCAAGGTTTGGAAATGGATGGGTTACCACAGGGAGCCAGGTTAAGCAACCCTTGCCAAGGTTTGGAAATGGATGGGTTACCACAAGGGGCCAGGTTAAGCAACCTTTGCCTAGGTTTGGAAATGGATGGGTTACCACAGGGAACCAGGTTAAGAAACCCTAACCAAGGTTTGGAAGGATGGGTTACCACAAGGGGCCAGGTTAAGCAACCTTTGTCTATGGTACAGAAGACAGTTGAAAACGATCTTGGACCTTGGCCTCATCTTAATTGCTCATAGCACCAGGTCGAATTCCACCTTGTTTTCTCTAAGAATAGTAACGTGATTCAAACATTAAGCGACCTAAGACTAAGCACATTTAACATTTGGTTGACTGCGGAAGTTATGCGGTTAGTTATGTGTCTGCAATATATATCCATATATTGGTCCACTAGATACCTAGATACCTTTTTTCCTTATAGGCCCCACATTGAGTTTCTGGACTGCCGATTTTGAGGATTCAGAGATCTAGTACTACGTCGGTATAAATTTATCAATTTGTAGTTTCAGGAGCACGGACTACACTAGACTGGCGGAATGTGAGCTACCCATTGCTCACCGTCCACAGACCCGCGTCTACGCTGGCCGGGAGTCGTCTCGCGGGACCCGACGCCCGTAGCCTCTGGATTGGTTCGAGGTTCTTTCCCTCAAACGTCAAGCCATCTGCTTCGCTAGCATAACTGCTTCGCAGAAGGAGGTGACCGCTTCCCATTGCCTCTTGTTCCGGACCGTGGATTGACCGGACGCGAGAGGTCGCCGCCATCGTTCTGGACACTGCGGTGTATAGGTAATGTTAGAAATAATTATCTGAATAGTGGTCTCTTTGGTTTGCCTTTAATAACATCACTTTTAATGTTTTTGCCTCTTCTGGTTAAATATATACATTTAATCTGATGTTTACAGAATATTCCGGATATTCAATATTTACTTTCAAGATAATTTAAATAAAAAGTCATAGTATTCCTCCGCATCGCTGTCATACGGAAACATACCCAAAAGACTGGCAGCATTGCCACGTCGAATGGCAATGCTAATTATTTCTGTCGGCGAGACTTTAAAAAAAAACTGTTTTTACTTTTTTGCTAATAAATACCGGCTTCCAAAAAAACACTATAAAGACGGATATTAAGTTTACTCCCGGAAGTCAGTGACTTTTCTTTGATTCATCGATTTAATACCACCGACTTGGCCGGTGGACTAGGGAGCATAGAGACCCGGATTGCTGGTTGTTCGAAAGAAATACTGCGGCCCCTAACACAAATGGCCAAAGAAAGAATACGCGCTTCGTACCGCCCGGGCTGGAAAAGTAATTTGGTGATTTTCCATCCAAAAAGGGAGCATTGAGACACCTTAATATGTTTTTCCGCCAAAACACATGTTGTCGCTGCGCGAAATTTAGCTTTGTGGGCTGGACGCTATTCTCGTAAAAAAATCAGTTTGGAAACTAGGTAACAGACTCCCGAAATATTTTCTTATAAATTTTCGCATAGGTGCGGTATCACGCTTGTATTCTACATCCACGACTGAAAATTAACACTAAATAGTTTGTATAACATTAAAGCGCAACAACCTTTTATCACAGTTCCTCGTGGACACTCAAAACCTCATTTAAAATCACGAAAAACTAAAAAGTTCCAAATACGAAATGTCTATGAAATCTATGATCACGTTATCACGGAATTATCACGGCTGTCAACGCCACAAGGCACTCGACCACAAAATAAACAACAACTTTAATCACGGCATATTATTTATTTCTTGTTACAGTTATGTAAAAGCAAATAAATAATATGTAACAAGCAAGACAAAACATTCCATATCAACTACTACCACTCTCAGTCCGGCTAGCAGTCATAAATAAAGCAAATTAAAATGGCTCCGCAATCACATTTACTTTATAAGCTACCGATAAGAATTCTGGCGCTAAGTGTACCTAAAAGGAGTTACCTTGACGATGAAGAAGGTATGCCGAAGTATACTACAGCAGGGACCAGAATATCAGCTCTACGAGGGCATCTCAATAATAATGATATCGCTTGGCCTCCTACCAGGTAAGATCTATGAGTATTAATTATTATCAGGTAGATGTGAGATAGTCTGGAATAAAAACAGGATACTTTTTTTTCTATATCACGTGGGCGAAGCCGCGGGAGCCAACTAGTTTTGTATATTCTTTTATTGATGTGGGAGGAATGCTCCCATTCCTCCAAGGCATCTCCATGCCTTTGCCCGAGAGTAGGACAGATGAGGCTAAGAAAAAAACATGCGTATTGTTCCTATTTAATATTTTGATGATAGGGTTGGTGCAGTGGCTAAGCGTTTGACTGTTGCGCTACGTGTGGCGGGTTCGATCCCTGCACCGAACAACCGGTCTGCCAGTTTGAATGTTTGTAAACACACCCACGAAACAGGTGAAATTCCTAGTAGGGCAACGTTTTAAGAACACAATATTTATTCGTCTAATTATTAACTTAACGCACAGTAAACAAAGAAAAGTCTTTTATTACAGACGTTTAATTGCGTTAAAACGTACGTACAGAAAAGTATTCAGTCCGGAACGTTTGAAAAAACTCGATCAAATGATTGAAACGTCCAACGCTACGATGTACACAAAATTAGCTAACTGCGCGATAGACCTAAGAAAAAATGAACGAGATCCGAGAAAAAGTAAAAGTTGGTCTACTTCGGAGTGGAAAAAACATATGGATTACATTTCTCCAATGGCTGCGCCTAGAAAAGTTTTTAAGCCACCGCCACCTAACGTACGTTACCATATTTTTTCTATACGGTATACATCTGGTTCTGTATGGCTGAGTATGATGTTTTAAGTAATTGGGTTCGATTCTCGAGTTGAGTAAATTGTTATACGGGTGTTCCTTCAGGTATCTGCACCGTGCATGAATACGCCCGGTGTATAGAAATAGGCCCAAGTCTTGTTACATGTGATTTAAATTTAACTGTAAGAGGAATGTGGATAGACTATGGCCACACCTCTGCCTAATGTCCATATGCGCCACCAAGGCCCTTGAAACATAAATATAGCGTAGCATAGCAATACCATCGATAGTTGCAATAATACAGGCTACCTATATAATACATGCGGTTTTTATAAAAATATCAAGTAGGTACGAAGTCTGGCGCCCGCCGGCCAAATTTAAGCCTCTTTTATTCTGTTCAAAATTCATATAATGGTTCCTTTGGCTACTTCGTTCTATCACCTATAGTTTTCTTATGTAACTGCGATGAGCTAACGTAAAAATCATACTATCACTACATTGTATAAAACAAAGTTGATTCCCGCTGTCTGTCCTTATGTTTGTTTACTTATATCTTTAAAACTACGCAACAGATTTTGATGCGGATTTATTGAATAGATAGTGATTTAAGAGGAGGGTTTATATGTATATTAGTATCTACATTGCACCCGTGTGAAGCCGGGGCAGGTCTCTGGTACTATCTATACTGATATAACCTAACCCCATTCGGAGTAAGCTTTACTGTCAATCCAAAATTTTTCTTTTGTCTCTTAAATTTAATCATAAGCAATATCACGTATACACTTACCACCAAAATTCAGAAGCGATTTATTCCTACTGTTGTATTGATTAACGGTTTACAGATTCACGAACATAGTATTACACAAAATTTTTTTAATTTTATATTTATCTACTTACTACTAGCCTCTGAGCAACTACGTTAATTAACAAGTATGACTTCCAGAGAGGTGAAAGAGTGCCGTTGGAGGCTCTTCTACCAAGACTTAATGTAATAAGTTCTCGACCTGACTTCAAGTGCTACAAGTCAGATGAAGAAACGTACAAGATCCCTGGAAAGGTCAGCTTACCGTCAGTCTAGTGACGACAGGCCGCGTCGACGACGAACTCTTGTTCTGCGCGCGCCTCACAGTGAAGTTAGGAGATCAGAGGGGCCTGCCTCTACCTGCCGGGGCTGCGGTTCGAAAGACATACCGCGGCCCCGAAACACAAAGGGCAACATGGAACATGGATAGGTTCTAGTCAGTACAAGTCTGAAACTTCTCCGTTCCGTCCACAGCGAAAGGGTTCCTTTGACGATTTCCCATCAGAAAAAAAAGCCGAGAAGAAGTGAATCACACTTCATTTGTGCGGCGAAATATACCTTCATTCGTTTCGCCGCTTAGATTTTTGCTGCACGGATCTATACAGATTGCCAACTTTAAAAAGATGGCCGACTCAGACTGGATGCGCAAGGCGGAGTACAGACGTTGAGGCGTAAGTTGGGAGAGGTTAGTGCCCAGCAGTGGAATACGCCGTGGCTGAGTCGATTGATTGTCGTCTTTCGAAATCATTAGTCATTATTTCCATTTCCAAGTGTTCTGCAAAGAGTCAAATTAGATCTGACTTATATGAATCGAAACTATTCATTAATAAGAATTAATAGTATTCAATAATATTCAAATATAACCAGTCTTACCTAGGAGTATCGTATTAGGTACCCAGTTTTAAATGGATTGTGAAGGTCAGATAGGTATTCAGCTGAATCCGGTAAGACTGACAGATGATGATTAATATGACATTTTGTTTGACAGGTGTCGCCAAATGCGTTGAAATATGAAATAACTGAAAGAATTAAGAAGCTAGCCGAACCGAGAGTGGTGCAAGAGTACTAATTAACTCGATTTCTGAAAGGCTTAATCACCTTAAAATAGTTTACAAACTAATGCCGACTCCCCTGAACCCTCGAGTTTACATTAAGATATAAAACAAGACTTGTGTATGCTGATTGCCGAGATGTTGTGCATGCTGATTTCGTTTATCGTTTACTCCTACTACAGGAAAATTTATAGAAGATATGTCAAAAATGTGTACAAAATAGTTACACGTCATGTTTTTGACAAATTTGTTTCAAAACTTGTCCAATATCGCAACTTGTAAAGCGGTATTTGGATCTTTTTGTGACATCGTTCCCAAGAAACTTTATTGAAAAAAAATAAATGGCGATGTTACTTCAAAAATAACCGTCACGCCAAATTATACTCAATGAAATAAATCAAAGATGCGGGGCACATCACTAGTAGACATATGTTCAATGAATAGTAGCTGATAAGCATTTCAGAAAACGAGTAATAACACTACGACCACAGCGACCAACAAACAGCCTTGCATACAATACTGACAAACTATCAGCCAGTTGTATTTATAGAAATAGACCGCGCCAAACTAACTTCGATAAATGGAGATGCGTGATCGGCTCCATCCACGATAAAAATGTGACCACTTCCTTATCACACAAATAAAACAAACAATTTATTATATTATAATGGTTTTATACACATTTGCCGAATGATTGTATCTACATAAAAAATAATCAAAAAAAAATAAATAATACTGAAGATTGTATAACAATTTTACAGACCATAATAGCAAAAATAAATAGGTGAAACTTTTTTTAGCAACCACGTTTGACGTGTGCTAGGTGATAACTTTATACTGTCTCTGGTTATCAATGAATGAGACAATGACCATTAACTCTATATTGTTCCTAATGAACGAGACTGTTGATGACAGCTTTGGTGAAGTCTTTGGTTGTGGACTGTCCTCCGAGATCTTTTGTCCTCACTTTGCCGTCTGTGAGTACCCTGGAAATAAAAAGGTTGTGATATAGAACCTGACTTTAACTCTCGAGAGTTCTCAAAGTTTAAAATTTTAATCAATCGAAGTTTTAGATAAAATGCTTTGTAAGCTAATTTGAACCTGCTAAAGAAAGAATAATTTGAACCTGCAAAAGAAAGAATAAGACTTATACGTAGTCTTATTCTTCATGGCATATAAAATAAAAAATATGCCCATAATTTGCAATAATACAAAGCTTATGAATTCTGTACAATCAGCATGACGAGCCTGGTTACTTCATTTGCTAACTATACAACGACTTAACCAGAATTACGCTTGTTGTTTTCAAAATTGTATAATTAGGTTATTTAGTTGAAGCTTTGCCGCTAGAGAGCGCCAAGGTCATTAAGAAAATCAACCAATCTACGACAAGGTAATACACTTAGCGCCATCTAGCGGCAACGTTTTCTGCAAGGATCTCCATGCCATGCTTGTTGCGATCTACATGGAACTAAATTATTATTTTTTTCTCCAATTTCCCATATTCTGATTTCAACGTCCGATCAAACACGTACTATCCGTTTTATAAGCAGGGAATACATACTTGTTGACGGCATTCTTGATCATCTTGGAGTAGGGGTGCAGGTTAACGTGTGCGAGTAGGTTGGCGGAACACAGGAGCATGGCCGTCGGGTTGGCGATGTTCTTGCCCACCGCGCCAGAGAATATGTGTCGGGCGCCCTGGGAATTAAAGTAGGTTTTATTAGTATTCAAGTTTACCTTATTTGGGTATAGGTATCTATAATATGTATGTATTTATAAATTATATAAGTATGTATATCAGTTGTCTGGTTACCATAACACAAGCTCTGCTTAGCTTGGGATCAGATAGCCGTGTGTGAGTTGTCCCAAGATATTTATTATTATTTATTTATTTTTATAGGCCTTAAGAGCGCTATCGGTAAACGGGCTGCGCGTAATTTAGGTATAGACTAGCTCCCGATGTGTCTGTGTGCATCCGCGCGGCACACACGCGCGTTTTATGCACACTGCGGATTTTAAGAATGACAAACCCGTTTTGATCCTTTGGCCCTAAAATGCTCTTCACGCCACATTTAAATAGTAATTTGGAGAATTAAACTAAAATGTTTTGGTTAATTTATCAGTTCTTTGAATTAGAGGATTTGATTTATCCCAGTACCGATTTTAAATTGTTTCATTTAATTTTGACGTCTGTAAAAGTAATTTAAATATGTAGCTTTTATTGAAAGTAGGATTACTGTAAGTTTCGATAGCTCTTTACATTTTTGCGCATGGGATGAGTAGGTAGAAAATAAAATAAAGGTTTTGTTATGTTTAACAAATCATTTAATACAAAAAAAAACTTTTATTTATAACATAATTTCCGTCAGTGGCATAGATCTGGTTTTCCTGGGATAAATAATTTCGGGAAGAACGCACTCGTACCCCCACTGCATACTTTACTTTTTCGACCCATCACCTATAACATAAAAATACATTCGTTCATTTATAATTCGAATGTATGAAATAAAAAAAAGTAATAACACAATAAAAAAAACACTTACGGATCAAAACGGGTTAGGCGTAGTATGAATCCTCGGCGTAACTACTTATTTCTTTTGTCGATCCACGGCAGCGCGGGAACGTGAGCGACACAGGTCCTACCTCTAAAAGCGCGACCGCGCGACTGTCCGACACCGCTCGGCGCTGCGCTATTTATAAGTAACTTTAAAATATTATAATGTCGATACAATCATTATTTTTTTTTAATTTTTTTTTTATTTCTCTTTGCTTAAACTCTACTTATTACTGGTGTTTTTTTTTTATTGTTTTCAGCCCTAAAATCGAGTAATAAATGATGTTTTAGTTTGTTAAATTTAGGTTGAGAATATATTTTTTTTTTGGGACTTCATGAATTAAAACTACTTTTTAATTCTATACAATAACAACATTGGAATCTCTTCTATTTCCACGTATTTTTTTCAGACTTTCACGAGTCATTGTTGATTCACAATTTCATTCCTAAATTAATGTCTTCCGGCAAAATCTCAAAAGTATGAATTTAAAAGATGGTTTTATGTTGATAAATATTATCATTTTTTTAAAATAATTCTATACATTTGCTACTTGAAGATATTTTTTATACGGGGCTAAAATTAGTTTTTTTATAAGTTACCGGCATTAATGAGTAATTTAACTTCAAAAAACCCCGAATTTGTGATTTTTGGTATTTTTTACCGAGAATATAAATCGTATATTTTTTTCTTAAGTCAAAGGTTGATGACATATTCGCTAATTAAGCCGCAAAATTCTTATGTATATTCTGGAAACATATATTTTTTAGTCATTCAGGTCAATGGCCGACGATAGTAGGTACTAAAGATATTAGGTACGAATGCGCTGGTTACATGAAATACTTTTTCCTGAAGTTCTTACCCACTGAAACAACTTACTTAAAAAATTTGGAAATAAAAAACTCTCATCTGATTTTAGGGTTGTCGCACGGAGTTCGTGCAAAAAAAGTAAAATGTATTTTTCTCTAAAATAATAGTAGTTAAGAACCCGGGAACATACACAAAGACTGCTTATCACCTTAGCTATATGCCCCTTAAATGTTTTTGCTCTCTTTTTTACACGTTGCATAAATTAAAGCTGAGATTTTTGGAACTACCTACCGATCCCTCTCTATCCGATATGAAAAACTTTTTTTCATTTTATGCCGACCAGCGGGTGAAACTGCAGGCCACAGCTAATTATTATAATATCTGACCTGCTCAAACACAGCGCACTCTGCGCTGTAGGAGGCGCCGGCCACGACGCCCGCGCCGCCCACCAGGCCGCTGGCGAGGTTGTCAAGAATGGTGCCGTACAGGTTGGGCAACACCATCACGTCGAACTGGTTGGGGTCGGAAACCATCTGCATGGACGCATTATCGACGATCATCCACTCGAATTGGAGACGAGGGTATAGTTTTGCCATCTGGAAAAAGATTAGTTTTAAATATGACCCGATGTACGAATATAAACGAAGCAATGGAGTGTGGGTATGTAGCAAAGCAGGTGGCGATAGCGTTGCGTTTCAGGGAAAAGGTTTATCTACACTTGACACGGACACGGACTTGGCAATCCAGTTTTTTTTGTTGCCCTACTAGGAATTTCTCCTGTATCGTGGGTGCGTTTACAAACATTTAACCTCACATACACAAACAGCCAGACCCGAAACAAGTAGGTACCTGTAGGTCATACAAATATTGGTTCCGTGCGGGGATCGAACCCGCAACACGCAGCGCAGCAGTCGATCGCTAGTTACGCTCAGCAGTGGCGCTTGCGACCACAGTGTCTGAAATGACAGCAAAATCGGAATGAATTTCAAGCTTTATACCAATTGCAATGGAGTTTTCTATCGTTTTTACTAGAAATGAATTTTTGCTGATTTTCAAAAAATAAAACTGTGAAAATAGAGTGTGTGGAGAAAGAGACCCCGTACACTCAAAGATCGTGCTTATGGCTTACTCACACGACTTTAAGAGCCTAAGAACGATTTCGAGCCGTTCAACACACCAAAGCACTCACTATTTTTAAATTACTATGAGCCTATATTGTACAACTGCAGGGCAAAGGCCTCCCTCCCGTCCTCCTCCATTTTCGAGGTCTAGTGCCATTGTAGGCCAATCGTTTGAGAAAGAGTCCAGCTCATCGCGCCATCTCCTTTTGGTTCTGCCCGGTCTCCATTGAATGGTTATTTTTGCCCATTGGTCCTCCGACATGCGGCAGACGTGACCAGTCCAGTTGCACTTCAACCTAGCAGCTGTAAGGCCAGCATCAGGTATTCGGGTTTTGGAGCAAGTATGCAGTTTCTGATGCGGTACGTAAAAGCCCATTCACGACTTCAGTGTTAGCGGCGAGCGACAGCGGCCGAGGTGGACGGATTTAGGTAGTCAGAACGTGCCCAAAATAATGGCGTTATCAAAATTATCCCTTCTGTGTTTAGAGAGCAGTATATTTTTAAAACAAGATATTCTTAATATGGGAGAAGGAGGGCACGAACTAAATAAAGATCGATATTTATATGGCGAATTTCGTGACCTATACGAAAATTACAGAAAATATGTTGTTGTGTGTTGAGGATGTTTTGACATCCATATAGGGAGTCGATTTAAAATTTCTGTTATAAACGCCTTGGTATCCATTACCACCAGAAAATTGTCTAAAATATTTTGTTCATAAGTTCGCCGCCGAGTCCATCCCATCCCATCACCGCTGTCCGCGCCGCTCTGTTCCGTGGCGTCGCACTCATTCGCTTGATCACCGCGGCAAGGTCGTGAACGGTACGTAAGATATACACCCAATATTCTCTTTGACTTCTGACGCTTTGTAAGCGACCATGTTTGCGCTCCATAAGTGAGGAACTAACCAATTGAAAAGCGTTAGTTGGCTTCTCTGCTCCCTGATCATTTTAATTTGGATCTTGTAAAAGTTGAAGTGAATCAGTTTCTTCTATGCAAGTGTGCTCCACCCTAGGTCCATCAAAGCGAGCATCAGGCGAGCTAAAACGTAAGCATATTTAGCATTAAAAAAAAGATTACTCAAAATGACAACTTACCTTTTCACAACTGCGCAAGAACAGTCCGTCTCCTAACTTCATGATGTTAGCCTTGTGTACAGCTGTGACCTTCTTCCGGCCCATCTTGACCGCGTAGTCGAACGCGAACTTGGCGATACGTTCCGACTTGGCTGCTGTGACAATCTTCAGGCATTCCACGATGCCTAAATTGTATGGGAATTTGTTACTGTGGTAGATACTTGGTCATAGATTTTGATAACTATTCAGGGTCAAGTTAAATTGCGTATAATAACCGCACTCCACAACCACCATAGGCGTTAGAGACGCCCCGGCGCCGTCTAAAATAGATAACAAAACAAAACCAGCCAAATGCGAGTCGGACCGTGAGTTCCGTACAAACTTGCGACATAAACGGCCATATCTTTTGACTGCGTAGATTTAGATGGTTTATTTTATTTCACTGCTCTAAAGGACACGTGTGGTGGTATTTGCTGAGCTCCTCGTTTTTGTAAATTAATTTAAAAGTAAAATTTAATGTGACATAAAGGTCGCATATTTCCGGTCGCATTTTAGAGTAAAGGTGGTGAGAGGTGGTTTAGAGTAACGGATGTGATCGTCGTATGCACGGGGATAAAAATGAGCAGATTCAACTTTTGGTGAAATTAATGCTCTGTGTCTTACCGGGCACGCTCTCGTGCTCTAGAGCGGAGTACTCTCCCTCCGTCTGCTCTCTGACGATGATGCAGTCGACGTCGCGGTGACGAGACTTCACGTTTGGCAGCGACTTGACGTGCACCACGTTCGCGTACAGATCCAGAGTGGTACGCAGCTTCATGTTCAAGGTTTGAAGCTCGCCGGTGTGGGAGAAGTCTGGGGTGGCGAGGACGCCCTGGAAATATGTGTTGAAAATGAGGCATTCTACATATAAATTCGATCAAGGTGATATTTCTAATGCGGGGCGCACAAACTGCAGCGATCGTGTCGCCCGACCGCAAAGATAGGCCGCAGCGATATTAGTGTTTTTTACGACAGTCATCACTGAAAACGATGACAGACATGTCACCATCTACTTCACGCCTGTTAGCCTTACAGGGTTAGGCAGGGGTGTACCTACCTAATATTACGCATACGCATACGTTAAGTTTTTTAAATTAAAATTCGGGTTTGAAGAGAAAATCGTGCTATGATATTTTTGTTTTTACTAGTAGGTTCTCGATCAATCAATCTTCTTGAAAACATGAAATAAATGATTATTTACCTTGATACAGCACTTGTTCTTGGTGATGGAGTTGACGACATCTTCTAACGGCGCGCTCAATGTGGGGTTTACTTCCGAGAAGAAGAACGGCTCAAAGTCTACTGGGATGTCTGCCGCCTGCCATACAAAATGAAGTTATACAAATGTTATTTATTTATTCCACTTACAACTATCATTAGGTAAACTTAATTCGATAGTGTGGCTTTCAAAGTATTGCACTTGTTTGTTACTCGATCACGCTCAATGGCTTAACGGATTTGAATTAATTATAGTACGTAGATACCTTCTATTGACGTTGATTATAACTTGTATTGACAGACAGGTTACGTTCTACACCGGTGAAACCGCGGTGCGCATCTAGTTCATAAACATGCATATTATGTGAACTATTTAAAACAAAACAAAAATTATAAGAACACAACTATCAATTAATAATATGTAAATACTCAGTTACATATCGAATTACGTCATCAGTTAAATATAAAAAATAACGTTACCGCTAGATAAAAAACCTATTTCTTAAATGAAAAAAAGGTTACTGGTACACGATAAACTGAATATTAAATAACTGTGTACCCATTGTTTAATCTTAAGTTGTTAAACAAAACATAAAAATAAAATAAATTTATTTTCACAGAAAACTTAGTACTAGTTTTCAGAAGATAGTTTGGCAATATTAATTCCTAATAAAAAATGGATCAAGTCACTGCAACCGCACTTGGCAATGCCTGTATTTCGGTTTTCAGTTTTAAATGTATCTATTATGGGGATAAAACCTCTTAAACAAACATAGATTAAAAACATCTGCCTAACCTTTTCCCAACTATGTTCAGGTAATTTTCCAGTCTAACTGGATGCAGCTGAATACCAGTATTTTACTGAAAGCGACTGCTTATCTGACCTCCATAAACCAGTTAGTACGGTGTAATACGATTGTAAGTCTTGCCGGCTACTGACTACCCATAACGACTGTCAGAGATCTACAAATGACCGCTAGATGGACCAACGGTTGATCGGAAATAATAAAATAATTTCCCCCGCTCTGGGCGGAGAGGGGGGGAGTGTCAGACTTGTACTGACTAAAACCCACCCATGTTCTTTCTATTGCCCTTTACGTTCCGGAGCCGCGGTATATTTTTCGAACAACCCGAAACCCCGGCGGGACCAACGACTTAACCAAACTTAACAACCGGGCGTTAGAATACTTTCCGAGGCACGCAAGAAACTTAGTATGTAATGGACAGTCAACCATCTGCGAACCAATCTTGGCAAGCGCAGCTTAACCTTAAAAAATGATCCATGCGGCTGTTTGCTGCTCATCTTAATACTATGAACGAACGCATATTAGAAAAACAGCCAAAGAATTTATTAACGGTGGCAATTTTAATGTCGTAACTTGAAAGCGATATAGACCGTGCTATTCGATTTTCAACTTTCAGCGCTGATTCGATAGTTGGAAATCGTGCCTTACAATAATTGTTAAAATTTACATATTTGAATAGACTACAAACAAAGGTGTCTTCAAGGTCTTTTAGCAATCTGGAATGTATGTACACTGGTTTGGGTAAGCAGGACCAGCTTGTATTTTTCCACAAGTGGAATACAGGCTGTCTCTACAAGAGGGGTGATCGCTATCGATCAGTTATCGACCATGCAAGTCCAGCCTGTTAATGTACTAGAATAAAAAACAATAATTACAGTAAATTCCTTCTAAATTTCGTTTCTAGGGTATCACCTAGTTCTTTTATGTAAAACCGACTTGCAAAAAAAAAAAACTAAAAAGTTAAAAATAACATTACTTCCGGCAGTCGGTGAGTAAGTTTTTTATTTCAGCATTTTTAGTTATGGTGTAATGATATAATTATCACATAATTTTACTCGACTATTCATTTCCATTGTTACTATAAAAGATTAGCAGATCATCCAAATACATAGAGAAAAAAAAATGTATTATAGACGATAACTCATAAACTACCTAAGCAATATAAATAAATTTGATATGGGACCACCAGGGAAGAATACCCTATCAAAAAACCACTAGCAAAGACCACTAGCTTCCGCCCGTGACTTCGTCTGCGTGGCGTAGTTACTTTGAGTAACGCTAACTGTAACCCGCGTGATCGAAAAAGAAATGCTTCCCCTTTAAAAAAAATAGCCTGGGTCCATCTCCAGGGTCCCAACTATCTCTATTCATAAAAATATTTTTGGTCATTTAGGCGTGAAGACGTAACAAACAAACAAACTCACTTTCGCTTTTATAATATTAGTAAGGATTTCTTACCTCGAAGACTTCCTGTACTGAGTGGACGAGCTCAGGTCCAACACCATCGCCAGGGATCAATGTGCACTTGATGCGGCCCTTAGTCGAACTTGATTGCTAAACATTCAGAATACATATTATAACACTTATTACTATTGCGTTAAAGATCAGATTATTCTATATTATTGTGTATACAAAGTCTGCATAAGTACGTTTATCATTATGTATAAGGCTCTTTATTGATTTTACTTGGAATTGGAACATACAAATAATATCACGCTTGTTATCCTCAAACGGCTAGGCTCCATGTACCTAAGGAAAAAGTTTTGAAAAGGCAATAAGTAAAGCGCGATTCATCGATTATCGTTGTACGTACAGTCAACCATTTTTTTTTTAAATCGTTGGATGTTTTGACGCAAATTTAATTTATTTAAAGCATACTTAGATGTGGACTCGCTAGTCGGGTCCTGGGCGTACGCGCAAGTCAACAATAGCTACGTAGGTACTGCAACGACTCGTGAGACGGATTGTGGACACACGGACGAAAATTATTTTGGACTCATACGCTGAGTTCTGGGCAGCGAAAGTGTTAAGGAGGGGGGGGGGGAGGTCTAGGCTGGTGTCTTGAGTAAAGGGTCGGCCCTTTGTTCGAGCTAGCCCGCGTAGTTGAGCCAGTAAAACCAAATCGTCCCCAAAATAATGGAATTCAGATCCAGCCTGTCCCTTGGCTGTCCTCCCCGAGCGACGCACTAATCCGAGGCTCGTAGCCCGCAGGGGGTGCCCTCACGCCCGGTTTCAATAAACAAAAAACGAGTCGTTTTGCTTACGGATAGTTGTATTTTGACATACGTCTCATATAACTTATGTCAAAATACTACTATCCGTAACCAAAACGACTCGTTTTTTAAACGGTTTTATTTAGCTCACCCCGTTTGTTTTATTTATTTTTATTCTTGGGTCAAATTTTTGTTTATTGGAACCGGGCGTTAGCGTGCAGTCGCTTAGTATGTAATTTTTTTTCAAGGCTCCCACAGGATAGTCCGATTGAGCAGCCAAAGATTGACTTGCAAGATGCAATAAAAAAAAACTATCGAATAAAAACTTTCATGGATTATTAAGGAAATTTTAACTGTATCGACGAGTCTGGTCTTTCTGACTGTACTTTTGCTGGTTCAATCTGGTGCCAGAATTAAAATTAAATATTTTGTTGGCTGTAGTAATCTGTAGGATATACTTGGACTAGAACGTTTACATTAAGTAAGTGCCTATTGGCCTATCCAATCATTAAACTAATGACAGTTTGAAGAGTAATCTCATAACCTCATTATAATATTAAACTCAAGCCTCGTTTCTGTTTGTGTAAACTATTGACGTTTTAATAGGTTTATTTATCGACATTTTATGTTGGTTTTCCACTAAACACTCTACTATTCTAATGCACTTCTAAATTGAAGTAGTTTTGACAGAAAAAACCGCATAATATAAAAAGTCACAGCAGTCTTGTTAAAGATGACGTAACGAGCTGGACAAAACCAACGACCAGTGGTCCACATACCCTCTGAACCGACAAACTGATCAGCCATAATAGAGACATTAATTGACATGATTATTATTTTTCATTATTATATTGACATTCAATTCAATAATAGGTACCTACAATTTAGAATTTTGATGGGATTATTCTGTATTATGACTGCAAATTTGCACGCCGAAACTAAAGGCAGAATAAGAGATCAATTTTGTCCACTTGTCAACATTGTGTACCTTATTTACGCAAATAAATGATTTTGTTTTTTTTTTAGTTAATTATCCAACTGGGACAATATACAGGGTGGAAAAAACAAGCGAGCAGTACCTCTTAAAAAAAATTGGCCCTCCATACAAAATATCGTATCAGCAGACGCGTTTAGTATGAAGAGTCCTTCTTTCAGCTGGTATAAATGTACCTTTATCATATCACTAGCCTAGCCTTTGCCCAAATATGTTGAAATTGGCTTCCAGTCTAACCGGATGAAGCTGTATGCCAGTATTTTACAAGGAGGGACTGCCACAACTGCGGCTCAACCTGTCGAATAACCCAAGCTGCTGTCATTATTTAGCCCAACAGCGATAATGCACGTATCATATTTATTTTTTTATTAATCCCTACAATTATTTACAAACCAACATCGTCACATAATCGCTACTAATAATTAACGCGACTATGAAACAATTGCTAGGATTTTCAGCGAGTACTACGTCGGGTATTAATAGTGATAACATTGTGGGGCCAGGTCAAATGGCCTTAGACTTGACACTTATCACTGCATGTTGAAATGTTCAGAACAAATAGCTAGTGCTCTATGATAAATGAAGAGGTTTTAATGAGATCCGTTATTTCCAAAGACATTCTGATTTCTGTTAAAGAGTTGTTTCAATTTTGGTGTGCAATAAAGTATTTTCTATTTTATGAGCAATAGACTAGACATGACGAAGAAAATAATGATTGAATATCCTTGTCTGGAGTGTCATACGCCTGCTTCTTAGGTAGCATATGTGACAAGACAAAATCTAAAATGCTAGACGTCGAACGACGCATTTTAATGGTTCATTTGGTTCTTTAGCGAATTGGATGAATTGTGTACTCGCCTTTTGATGCATTTTGTTTCAGTAGGTATTTCAATTGCAGCCAAAATATCAATACAATTGAAGTTCAAATGCCTCATCAATAAGAACATATCAACATATTTGCAATAAGTATATTTTCTATACAAACTTACCTGATATAACTATAAGTAGAACTTACTGAACATCTTAGCCTATTCACAAAATGTCAGGCTTACTTCTTGTGTACCTAAATTCAGCTAAACATCAGTGCATTTTAATATACACAGCAGTGAACAATTACACTACCAGTTATGTTAATTGACCCAGGGTTATATAGTTATAAATATAGTTAAGAATGCGTTGGACAACACAGAGGTTGCATGCTACATATAAATGCAAATCTGAACCCTTTTAACTGACAGGAAATTGTAGACATATTTAAATAAACCATCAAATGTGTTTCCTCTTACCTTCGTCAATAATTAACCATAGAATGTCACAATTTAATAATAACACAACTTTAAACTGTAAAAAATTTCGATAAACCAAATCTGGATATCATGCATTTTCTTGAATAATTTTGTGTCTGCAGTTAAAGGGTGCTAGACTAAATCTAATATTTAACTTAGTTATGTATAAAAATCATGCTACATATAAGACCATCTTATTCTCTAACCAACCAACCAATTCCCACCAATTTATTAAATTTTGAATGTTAATATTTTGAATTTCGAAAAGTACAGACACTTCTGGACCAGAATATACTAAAATGTTAATAGCCAATAATATGATTTCTAAAAATAGGATGACATGTGGAAAATTCCTTTTAAATAATTTAGCCAAAAGAGAGGAAAAAAAAAACTTATAAACATTAATTTAGCATTTTAATTTCTCAATAATAAATTTAGGTTTTTAATGTTACAAAAGAATAGAATGGTATCTTTTTAAACATGGGTAGAACGAATCACATGGGAGTGGATGCATGCATTTTGCAAAAAAATATAGCTTACGGATTGGTTGAAGAACAACGAACTTTCATACTATAACTTGAAGAAAAAGTGTTTAAACAAAAAGTATTTTTGTGAACAAAAATATGGAATGTAAAATTCCAAATATAAAAATAATTTTGATACCATACCAAACTAAGAGCCAATTAAAACTTATAATATGTATAATATGAAACTACTAGTTTAAATTTGGAATAATGATAAATAGTTGACATTAAAAAGTAATAAAGCAAGTAGTAGGGACTGTGAAGGAGTTTGAATATCCTTTTATAGTTTGTCATGTTGCTGCGGTCTCTCAGTATTTTGTCAACATTTTTCATTGTTAATTCACATTATATTTTTGTTTTTATGTAATCCAACTATTCATGTAAAATCACAACCTCAACAGACAAATAAACTATTCGTTCATAAAAGTAGCAATTCAATCTTTATTGAAACAAGAACCTCATTTGATTGATACCAGTCCAACAGATTTATTTTACCATTAGCAGAAAAATCTTTGGGAAAAATCTCAACCTTAGTTTCTGGCAAATACTTGACAAAGTACAGAACCATTAGAAACTGTCAGAGGCGAAATAAGGGGGAAACGAGGTTCACACCCAGATGTCCAATGCAACATCTGAACTTTAATGTTAAGTCATCAAAAATCTATTTTTCTTTATGCATTATTGTAGTACTTGCTTTATTACCTTGCCATTCCTTTCATTTGCTTGCAGGATATTAGTAGACAGTTAGTATGCTCACCAGCGTGCTGGCACCAATTGGAGCGTAACATACGTTTTTGTTTGCGTTTACCGTGGTTGTGTGGACTCCCTTGTTCATAAGATTCAAGTAGGATCCCTGGGAAAATAATAAGATTTTTATTTTAACTGTGAAAAAAACCTTTAATATTTAAGTAGCATCAAAAGTAAGCACCAAAAGAAAAGTAAAATAAATGACTTTCTTGTTAATGTTTGAGGTGATAAATAATAAGGAGGGATCACGTCAACAAAATGCAAAACCTACAAGTTTCATGAAAAGTCTCAAGTACCATTTGACCAAGAAAATTAAACGCATAAACGGGCTTCAAGTAGATATTCTTAGCTGAGATCACGTGATGTCTGAGGGAAAATTAAATATTAATATGTAGATATCCATAACAGTAATCAGGTTATATCAAATTAAAGTAAAGATGTGCAAAAGTTTCGGTAAAGCATGAATGTTATTAAACATTATCTAGGTACGATACGGCAATTCATAGCACATAAGTTACGAAACAGGCAGAGTATGTCATTGGCAATTAATTAATAGAGAATCAATCGACTTCGTACTGTACCTGCATCAGGGTACGCCGCACATTTCTAGTAAGAAGCGACATCCTCGATTTATTTATAAAACCTTTTGTTAAAAAGGTTACTTTTTAATTGAAATTATTTTCGGATCAAATTCTTGCCAAAGACGTAACCGTACCTAACTAACACACTTCGTTCCGTTCCTAGTCAATGAAGTCAATGACAGCGACAGCTATTGAACGAACATTAATAATGCACGGTTTCTATATTACACATGACTTCCAGTACCGATTTTTATATAAAAAGCATCAATCTATAATGCTAATCAATTGCACAATTATTTTCTTTTTTACTAAACTGCTTAATAGGGATTCATTTATTACACCGTGAAACAAAACGTAAAAATTTAGATAGGCTGCAAGTTATAAAAATTTAGTAGATTTGGTAAACTAGTTATGAAAAAAATATATTGTCGTAAGCACACAGTTTACCCTGAAAACGACTACCTACTTTTAAAACACTAATCACTTACAACCCATATGTATTGCACATCTATCTTCTCGTGTCACAATGTTCGTTTCCATACTCCTCCGAAACGGCTCGACCGATTCTTATGATTTTTTTTGTGCATATTCAGTAAGTCTGAGAATCGGCTACTATATATCTTTCAAACTCCTAAGTGATAAGGGTGGAAAGAGTAGCGGGTGAGACCGCTGGGCACAGGTGTACTTATGAGTGAAACAAAATACAAGAAAAAAAGTAGTACAAAAAGAAATAGAAAACTTGCAACCCTGTCCTGAATTATCGAACCAATACCGACTGCGAGCGAATTGATTTTTACGTCACCCATTCATGTGGTTGTCACCGCGCAACATTTGAACTCGGCTACATGAAAATTATGTGATATCGGCAAAAAAAGTGAAACAGTATGCATGTGACGAATTTGTCGTATATTTCGATTATTTTATAAACCTTTTGGATATCGTGTATTTTATATCGGTTCAATTTAACCTGCCAAGTCAAAGCTTAGGTGTCACAAGTACGAAATTCGGTAAGCATTTTTTAACCCTAAATCTTATTATTTTGAATAAAATAATGAACTTTGCATTCAATAATGGCAACGCAAGGTTCAGAGTGTCTTTTTGAGTAAGCGCAAATAGAGCAAATAGATGCAAAACTATTTAAAAACATAAAAGTTTGTAGTTGTGATCTAAGACCTACGATAACAACCTAATGATTTGATAACAATATTGATGAACCTCTCTGTAATCATATCCACAATGTGATCATAATGTCGAATTTATTTAAAGATACTTGTTAAGTTGTCGATAAGAAGTCATAGGTCAATCTTAAAGATTATTACGTACAAACTTGTGTTAATTCCACTTTATTCACCTATTTCCTAATTACCTAAAATACGTTCACTCCGTATTTGCATAAATTGATATGCAATTTTATTAACATTTGCAAATTTTTCGGAAGACCAACCACGACTTTGGGTCTTAGCGAACGTTTAATTGCGACGCTCAATAAAATATTCATTCATTAAGTTAATAGTTAACACGTATTAGAAAGAATTATAGAAAATTCAATATGTAGGTATGTTTGTCAGTTCAAGGTATTTAATTTCTCTCGTTTATGTTTTAAAACAGATTGCAATATCTATACAATCTTTGATAAGTAGGTAGCAGTTTATCTATTTTGATTTAAAGTATTATCAAGTTGATAATGTTATCCAGGATTTTTTACGACAGTAAACCATGATTTCTTTTCATTTCGAGTATTACTACAAGATTCCTTCGAATTTCGAATAGGTACTTCCTTTGGTGAGGATGTTCGATTACGTAATTCAGTAGAATCGATTCGAGGGTTAATGTTTTAATAGTTTGGATATTTTTGCTTCATATTTTTTCTTTCGACTTAGTGGTTAATTTTTTCGGTTTGGTTGCTGGAAACCGGCCTGGAAAAAGCTATAATAGATGATGGTTGGCGAGCAAAATTTATAAAAATATCGTAATCTCTTTTAGCTTTCAGGCTTATAAGCTATTAGTATAGTTATAGTAGCTCATAATGTATGACACTTATCATAGTGAAAATATTTCTTAGATGAAAATGAAGGCCCCAAAACTATGCCCTACCTAGGAATAGGACTGCTGCATGCAGTGGAAGACCGTAAAATTGTTGGCATACACACAACTGCCTTTAAAAGAGTATTCAAATAAAACTCTTACTGCCTACAACTTCTTTCAGTTATTTTAAGTATGATTCATTCTTGAACCTTAAAAAAAATAAATGTCATGTTGACAAGTTTCAGTCAGCGCATTACCTATGTATGAAAACTACGAACGTTTTCAGAAACTTATTTTTGTGAGCCTTTTTTAACGGTTTATATGTTTTACTTTTAACATAAAATAACAACTACCCGTTTTCGTTAGAGTTAGTGGGTGCATATTTTCATTATTGTAAGTATCTAATCTTCTTCTAGAGTGACATTGAACCTCGAATCCAGACAGAATCTCTTTTTACAAATGTAAATGTGCCAACGCATTGCCTTTTATCTTCAATCTTTGGACCCTCAACGCTGAGGTTCTGGCGGTTTAGTGTCATAGCTATCCAATTTCTTCAAGATCGTCATGACACCTAATTTTGCCGCCCTTGATCAGGTTAAATGCTCTACGTTACCACCCAACCTTCAACACTATGAAATTGCAACAGTAAGCATCCCCAAAGCTGGTTTAGTTAGCTTCTGATCTAAAAGATTTATTTTTTTCATTTCAGAATTTATCTGAGGCGATACGAAGAAAGTGGTCTTAATAGTCCTGAAACCTACAGAATAAACAGATTAGGGTATTACCGCTATATTGAGAGCTTCATCAATAAGTAGGTACCTACGTATACAGAATAGTTCCATATATGTATACTAAACGACCATAACCATATATCTACTTAATTATAATTTTAAAACAATGCAATTCATTTCAATGACTATTTCTATCGTATTTATTCATGTTAATTAGAATGACATGATATTTGTTATTGATGATAAAGTGTTAATTGATCTATTAGCTTCTTTAAATTTGCATGCCGTAGGGTAGTAGGTATGTAGCGGAAACCTTCAACCATGTATCATCTTATACCTGCACCTACATTGTTGCTAATAAATAAATCTTGATCTGACGACAGTTACATTTAGCATAACTAATAGGACATCTCATGCTCCACTAAAGGCAATTCCTACCACTTCTCGCGATGTTCTGCTATCATTCCGCCATTTTATGCGGAAGCCATCTAAAACGACCCGCTTTTTTCCCCTTGGTATTTTACGAACCCGTCTCGCATCTGTAGATGCCATGCCGTTACCAAAGTTGATAAACTATTATGTACAATTATCATCCTTTTCCTGCTCTTGTCCCATTCTATTTGAGGTCGGCCCAACACGTTTTCTTCTTCCATTCTCTCCTGTACGGCATCATTTACTCCTTTCTCCTTCATATCATTCCTAGAACCGCCCCAAACAAAGCCGAAGGGCACTTTGTTTTCTCTGTCACTAGGATATGTTTTTCTTCAACGTTCAACTTTACTTTAAATACCCTGCATGTTTCCTGTTCTTTTCAATACATCCATCAACACAAATTTCTAAATGCGTAGCAAAGAGTCCAATTACTGTGGACCGTGTTTTCTGACCCCAAAAAAAGAAGTCCTTTCCCAAAAATTCTTTTTGCGTAAAGTTACTTACGGGTCCTCCGTTAAACTATTTATAATTTTGTTAAATCAGTTGTATTCCACTATAACGGAGATAAATAATGATGTATCACAGACAGGGAACCTTGAAATTCTGTCAACGATAACAATAATAATATCTTCGCCTTCAACGAGTATGTAAAATTATCTAATTACTCGCCTTATCAGAAGGCACACAAACATTTTTAAATGTTAAGCAACGAGATAATATGAACACTGAATACCATCACGTGAATTATAACTGTATGAACGAAAATTATTATCTTTGAAACAATAATAAAGGCGACATCGTCTTGGTTTTGTATTTATAACTGTCTTCTACAAAAGGACGAGGTTCTCGATTCGACCGTATGTTTTTTTGTTTCATAACACATTAAGAGCTTCAGAATCAAAATATATTTATTTCACATAAGCCTACATGGGCACTTATAAAACAGCGAGAAAAGCTACACGTAAAGGTACCTTTTTAAAAAGCAATCTGAAGTGGCATTGGCAAGGACTGCTGGCCATTGGAGAAAGTCAGTCCTTGAATGAAGACCGCGCATTGGCGAGTTCAATAGACCTATATCTTACCAGGCCAGCAGTACCTAGTGTTTGCTTGGTTAACCATCAAAACATTTGGTGGGTATCGCAACCTGATCGCATCATCATGGTGTCCTGGTGAGGTGAAATTTGGTGAAGTGGTACAAATTAGGAGAGCTATATCCATTTACTATCATTTTTTAAAGATGTTCTCAAAAAATATGTTTCTGGTTTGCAGAGTTCCATATTCAAAATGGTGATTAACTTAGACCAGCCGAGGTATGACCAAGCAACGTACCTTGGTCGAGCCAAGCATTTCATTATGCTCACCAATCCTCTGAACGCATTTGCTTCAGAACAACAGTTAAATGAGGCACAGAAAGTCGTCAAAGCGTTCAGGTAAGTTCATCATAAATCTCTTACAGAATCAAAAACCGCTTGTCTGTTGATTTGACTTCATCAATGCGTCTCTTTTATACGGCTTCAGTCACCTGAAGTTCTATAGTTTCTGCCTTTCTATCTTCATACCTTACACCCATGGGGAAACTGCGTGCGTTTCTGTCTCTATGATTGTGTAGTATCCATGGTCAAATGCAGTACTTGAGTGTTATGTTTTGTGGGACAAGGATTTTAGCTTCATCATTTTGTTTTTGACATTTAAAACCCGACTGTAACGTTCTCTCTATCTGAAATAAATTCTGTGAGTTTAAGTTTAACGTTTTGATTTAACAAAGAGAAGAATCAATGGGAAAGCAAGCACAGGTTTAATAATTCTGCACTATGGGACATCCCTATTGGGGACCAAGTTACCAGCTAAATCAAAGTGTTTTGCAGACCCATTTTAATAACAATCACATCATTTTGTTACTAAAATATTCCACTATTATATGATGATACGTTTGTTAAGTATATTATTTTGTTTAACTATACAATCGCGATATCGCCTGCGTCTTGAACTTTGTTTGTAAAATATGAACTGCTCACAATGACATGGAGAAGGCGATAAACAAAATATATATCAGTTTGATTGTTGCTGAACTTAACTCATCCGTGTTATTTATTGAAAACAAATGTACCTATCCATATATTTTCATTAAAACCCATCTGCCAATGAAATGCCAACGAATACCAGGGACTCTTTTATCCTCTGTGAGAACTGAAATCCATCACGCAGGGTCAGAGTGGGGCTTAGAGATATTGTGGTTTTCGCGACCACACTTCCCTACTTGATTCTGTTCCCAAAGTGTGCTCAGGCGACACGTCATTTGCCTAATTACGAACCATAGGAAGCCCAATTTTAAATTACCTAAAAAGTTTGTTAGATTACACCAAAGACGCTGTGGTCTTGAGTTCGAAACACAGGACGGAAAATATTTTGGATTTTTACAGCAGGAATAACATACTTAAGTATAAAACTCTGGTCCTGAATTTTGCTCGTTTCTTGGCAATAGAGTTGTCCCCTTATCAATGGGACTTAAACATATTATAAGTACCGAAATGCAGATATTAAATGTGCTTCCTTACCCTAAATATCTGCCTGTTTAAAGATATGAAACAAGCGCATGGTGTTTTTTTAACTTGTTTTTCATAATAAAGGGCTTCAAAAAAAATGCCCGCGGGCTACGACGAGGAGAAACTGTGGGCGGCCAAGTATCTGTACGACAGTGCATTCCACCCTGACACCGGAGAAAAGGTGATCAGTATCGGCCGTATGTCTGCGCAGGCGCCCATGAACACCCTCATCACTGGATGTGAGTAATAGTTATAATTAAGTTCAGCCCTGATACAGCCAGAAGGTGATGCGGCAGACCTCGCAGAATATGGTGGGACGAGCTAGACAAAACCAACGACTAATAGTGGTTCACATTAGCCCTGGAACAACACAACTGGAAGTCATGGAGGGAGGCTTATGCCCAGCTGTGGGATGACGTAGGCTAACAGTTTCACTGAGTTGCTCTTCAGAAAAACACCAAAAACCGTATCAGCAACATCTCCTAATCGTAATGACAGAAGTTTCCCTTAATGGTATGGTGACACTTTAGGTTGCGCCACGTCTATCAGCATGAAAACGGATTCAGCATCGACAGTGCATTCGCAGCACGCCCTGTTTCTCACTCTAGAACATTACAATTTTGTGCGATGGAAAAGGATAGGAACGTGGAAAAATGCAATTACGTGCGAGACGAAGTTCAACCCTTAGCTCTTACGTTTCACGTCGCGTTTCGTATAAACTGTAAAAAACTCTGCTGTCACTGCGGTCTGTCAGTTTACGGTTTCTTACATCACCATGCTACGTATGTAGGACAAGTTTTTCAGAGGACGAAGCATTACTCATGGATCGAACGACGACCACCACAAGGACTAATAGCTTGGTACGGGGTTTCACAGGATACGGGTGGCACAAGATCCAACATTACCTATATGGCAATATTGCTTTCCCTCAATTTGTGTATAGTACATACCACCCTCCAAAATAATTTAAGGCTGCATTTCCACCCGGGATGACCGACGAAGCGTAGAGCGTCGCATCCACAATCATATCAGGTCTTAGTTTGGAGGGAAGTATGGACATATAGACTGGAACATCCATTGTGGCAACACTTGAAGAAAAGTAACTGTAACTAGTTATTATTTATTTAGTTGAATGATACATACAGAGAGAGGAAAGAACACAAAGGAAGAACTATGTTGGGAGTACGATTGGTATTGGTACCTAGTTCGACTTTTTACCGAATCATACTGATGATGTGATAGTCATCATGTCTATGAAGTTTAACTAGTACAACTTAATATCTTTCTGTTTTAAATACCTTTTTATACCGGAAGGTTTTATTGTAACAGGTAAGAAAAACATTGTTTTATGTTCCAGGCATGATATCGTTCTACAAATCAAACGCAGCCATTGTTTTCTGGCAGTGGTTCAATCAAACGTTTAACGCGGTTGTCAATTATTCGAATAGAGCCGGAGACGCAGTAATCACCCAAAAGTAAGTGTTTCTTTCAGTAAAAGTCTACGAATTTTTCAAGAATTGTTCTAGAAAAAATCTTTGAAAGCCTTAGCAAAATTTATTCGTTCTTTTCTTTTTCATATTTGAATTTTCATGCCCACCTAGAATTTTGAACGCCACCGTTAGGTTTTCTCACAAATAAAATTTAACCCAATATGGTCCTTTTGTGGTTAAATAATAACAGCCCGCTCGGGTCGATCTTGTACTCTTTCGAACAACCCGCAACCCGGCAGGATACAATTATAGTACCTACTAAATAAAACCTTATTTGTATTAATTTACAGGCAATTACTGGCATCTTATTGTGCGGCATGTGGAGGTGCCTTGGGTACGGCCCTGTACCTGAACAGTAAAGTAAAGGTAAGGATCCATCTAAACACAGAATAACTATAATGTAAAGGTGTTTTTTTAAGCCGGGTGATTTTATTTTAAAGTAATACATGTTTTAAATAGCCTAAAGTACGGATGCGAAGCAGAAAGAATTTCGAACGTTGACCTGTTATTACCTGTCTCTGTCACTCCCGCGTAAATATAATGCGTCTCGCTCGCACAGTTGCAATGGCGGCCGTTCTCAGGGATTGTAAACCTTTTACCAGGTTTGTTTGCCAAAAAGTCCTTACTTGACATAATTTTTAAATAACGAACGAATGACATTCCATCTTGGGATGCATTAGTGATAGCTCAGTTTTCGGACACAGTTATCTATTCCTAGTTTGTTGTTAAGTAAAAATGCTCAGTCCCTTGAGTTACGTTATAAAGAGTTTACACTGTACATAATTTATTTAATAAGTTGGTTATTTTTTTTTGCTTCAAATATTTCCTGTAAACCACACGTAATACAAAAATGTTTGTAACCACTGGCAGTAGGTAAAGAGGTCATTGTACGAAATTCTTCCTGCTCCGCGACTGGACTTTAGCATATATATTTGATTGATCATTTATTGTTATTTGAATACTTAAGATATCGGGCATACCTATAAGTTTTTATTTTAATTTAGAGTTATCCGCCTCAATAGAAAAATTCGTTAATACCTACTTAATTGATAAGTTTTAAATAAATCGTTATGAATTGTTTTATTGTTAAACAATATTATTTTCTACGATTTCCTGGATACCTTATCTGCAAATTGCCGTAGTAAATCTCTCGCAAACGCGGGCTAGATGGTGCCATTGCGTTTTCATAGACGACACAGTTGGCGCAGTGGGTGAGCGCTCGACTGCTGCGCTGCGTGTCGCGGGTTCAATCCCCGCACGGAACAAATATTTGTATGGCCTACAGATAGTTGTTCCGGGTCTGGCTGTTCGTGTATGTGTGTTTTGGTGTTTGTAAACGCACCCATACAGGAGAAATTCCTAGTGTGGGGCAAAGTTTTTTTTTAATAAAATAAATAAATAAATAGAATTTTTGCTTGGCTCATCATAAGGCTAGAGCAGGTTTTTATTACACTTTGTTCACCTTATATCACGAAGTGCGATGATTTATAAGTATTTAGGCACTTGACTTTTTATTTTAACACTTTTACCAAATCACTGTTCATAATCTTAACGCCAATAAATTACAGGCATTTGTATTTCATTATCGCAACGATAGCGTATCGCGTATTTTTCCAACGTTATCATCTATTTCGGTGGTGTGAGCACAACTAATTATTACATACAGCTACGTCATGGAGGTGTGTCGTGTGTGTCGTATCGTGGCGGAAAAACCACGAGATTATCCAACTGTTTACACTGGAAAACATGCTTTATTTTACTTGAAATACGATTTGATTTTGCTGTAACTTTAAGTCTGTGAATCTGAAAAAAAAGGTTTTATAATAAGTACCTACCCAGTAAATGAAAGAAGACATATTGAAATTAAATAATACAAGAAAGCTTATTAAAGTTGAAAATGGCTGTTATATCAAAAGTCTACCTCTAAAAACTCAAAACCTCGTGATTTTTATGGAGGTTGTTAAAGGAGGATCTATGTTATGGTTGGATGGATGGGTGGTAATCATGTTAATAACGTACATACTTAAAGATTACGTTTTCCGAAACGATTATTTGTTATGAACAAAAAAAAAATAACAAAAGTATTTGTTGAAGATCCTGATTCAAGTGTGAAATCGTTTGACCACAAGAATATGATCCATCTCAAGATCAAGAGTAATAGATACTTTATCATATCTCTTGAAATGCAATAATATTTTGATTATACCGACATTGCAACTATTCCGTGACCTATACTCATTCGAATCGTGCCTAACAGATTTGCAGCCATGTGTCATGAAAGTTCACTTAACGATTACGTTATAATGCGATAGTAAACAAACATACTTAGAAGGCTTGTTGTGTTACCTCTGACGTCAGAGTCCTCCAACTACATGTTTGTAATAGTACGTAAGTACTATATTACCAATATGTTTTATTATATGGTAGGTGAGTATTTAGACTACCTAACAGTATATGGTAGATCTCTGCCTATCCCTTTGGGGTTTACTGTAGTGCTATTCTCTAAGAGTACAGCCTTGAGCGCAATGCAGCTTGTTTTAATTCATTTCTTTTACTCTGGACGCTCTTAATGTGCTCGTTTTTCTACATCGTTCTCACATAATGTATATGTGTGTATAATCTCAACATGAATGATGTATCCATGATTTTGTAACAATATTATGATTTAAAAGAGTGTCCACGGAGTTTCTTGCCCATTCTTCTCCATAGAGATCTACGCTTTGGAATGGGCAACTACAGTACTACTTTCACAAGTTATTAGATATGTCTTGTGAATGGGACTGTAGCAACATCTTTTTTTTTCTTTTTATGAGCAGCGCTAAGCTCGACGCAGTATTCTTATAGAATAGCACAGGCGAGTTATATAGATTCATGTAGTTATTGTATTGTATATTGGACTTCCGTCCACAATTTTATGCGTATTTTAAGTAGAGTTTTACAAAACTGTATGCATAATAATTTGCCGTACGTAGGTAGGACGTAGGTACTGTCGTTAATTTAGTTCCAATTTTTATAAAAAAAATACTGGTGTGTTTACACGGGCAAATTTGCAAATAATTAAATATGAACAAAATTATAACGAGTGTAAAAATACTCTTAACACCGGTTCTTCCCATCATTGCGATATTTTTTGTTGTTGTAGCAGAATCATAATAGGTAAATAATATTAATTCCTTTAAAAATCGTAAAATGGTCACAAAGTGACTAATATTAACTGCGTCTGTGACCATTTTAAGAATTGCCCTATTATGATTCTGCTAAAGCAGCCATTTTAGACCCCATGGGAACCTTAATATAGTTATGGAGATATTTCTTAATTCAATAGACTCCTAGGCATTCCTACACATTTTTAGATTAGACCACAACAGTTGCCAACAATATTTAATAAAACATGACCCGTGTGAACTCAGCTTTATTATTTGTTTTGAGTTTGGTACAATACAAAATATCGTATTGTATTTTAGTTTTTAATTACATTATATTTTTGACAAGTTTTTACTTTCTAGGGCATGAACCCGTTATACGCGCGGTTGGTACCCTTCGCGGCAGTATGTGGCGCTAACTTTATCAATATCCCCATGATGAGGAGCACGTAAGTGTTTTGTTATTCTATTGTCACTGACTCGTTGGCCTTGTGGTCGCAAGCGCGACTGCGCATCATGATGCTGGGTTCGAAATTGTTCTAATCCCGGGTCGATCAAGGAGTTATTGAATATTTCTCAGTAGCAGCCACGGACTTTGGATTTGTACCCAATTGATGGCAATAGGCTCGCCCCCTATTATATGGGACTTAAACATAACTGGCGAAATATGGATGTTACTATAAGGCATGATGTTGTTGTTTTTATTTGGTTTTATTGAAATACCAGCGATTTTATTCTTGAAAATCATTTTCATTATCAGCACTATGATCATTTCAGTCCAGAGTCACTAACTGCTGGGTAGGTATAGGCCTCTCCTATCTACTGTCATTCATTCAAATGAAAGCATTATTGTGCATAAGGTGATAGTCATTTATCAAAACCGTTAAATTGATTAATTGGCCTGGTTCCAGCATCAGCAGCATTTTATTACAATCTAGATAACCCTGGTCGCTGCACTCATCTTAGGGTCATAACTCATAAGCTTAAATTTTATGATACTACTAGCTTCCGCCCGCGACTTCGTCCGCGTGGCATAGTTACTTTGGGCTAACGCTAACTTTAACCCGCGTGATGATTGAAAATAAAATATCCTTCTCTCCACTTTTCTTCCCTCTTTCTCCCCACTATCTCACTTTAAAAAAAAATGCCTGTGTCCGTTTCCAGGGTCCCAACTATCTCTGTACCAAAATTCATGAAAATCGGTTTGCCCATTTAGGCGTGAACACGTAACAAACAAACATACCTTCGCTTTTATAATATAAGTAAGGATTTCGTTTATTCATTCTTTCTCATTTTTCTCTAGAGCAAATATAAATAATATAAAACATCGGCTGTCACCGTAGGTAGTAATAACTGGGAGTCGTGTATGCCGTTTGAAAAATACTTCCGAATATAAAAAAAGTCGTGTTAGTTACACTATTTATAACTCAAGAACGGCTGAACTGATTTGGCTGAAAATTGGTGGGGAGGTAGCTTAGAACCAGGAGAAGGACATAGGATTTATCTTTTTATCACGTTCTTTTTTCTTTTTTTTGATCCGTCTTCTCGTATCAGATAGCAGAGCACCTTTCCTGCATAGTATTGTGGTCTTACAAGCATATCTTACAAGTACTAAGTTAATAACCCTACACTTGTTTATTTCAGTGAAATCATCCAAGGAACCCCTGTATTCACCCCAGACGGAGAGCGAGTGGGCAACTCTAAGATTGCAGCGGCCACAGGCATATTCCTCGTGTGCATATCCAGGGTGGGAATGGCTATGCCCGGCATGAGTACGTATTAGAAAATAAATCTGAATATATTACTTGGGGAAAAAAATTTGAAGGGAAGGATTTTCGAAATTCATCGTATATAGTTTAATGGGGAAGGTTTTAACGACACGAACCGTGTACAGGAGTACCGCTATCTGTATCCAACCCTCGATCCAGTCGTCTAACGAGAGCCTCCTCAGGTGTTGGTCGCGCTTCTTGGCAATCAAGCCATTGGCTGTAACGACTTTCAGCACAATGATCGCTGAGTCCACATCCCAAATGTCGACAACCTGGAGCCTAGTCAATATACTTGATTTACACACTTTCTTATTATTTTCCAGCGTTGGTGCCAATAATAACGAACACAGCAGTCCAGAGGCGCTGGTTTAAGCCGAGCTCACCGCTCATCATTCCGTTCCAACTGGCGCTGGTCTGTCTCAGTGTGACCTTCGCTACACCACTGTGCTGCGCCTTCTTCGAACAGAAGGCCAGCATTAGCGTAGACACCGTTGAGAGTGAGATAAAGGTAATATATCTGTAACTTTTATATCTTTGGCAGTCGTTATAGGAGTCACTGGTAGGAAGTCTCGACAATTAGTTTTTACCAAGGGGTTTTAATATCGTATTATCCAGTATCTGGGTTTGACGAGGTCGGAAAGCAGTTGCTCCAAGTAAAATAATGGTATTCTTATTCTTTATTGAACACAAAAAAAAACAAACAAATAGCAATACTAAAGCGCAATACACATTGAGCCCGCCGGGCCGCCAACATAATTATGTCGGCAACTTTTTGTCGGCGGTCTAGTTGGCGGCTTCACTTCATACAAGTCGGAAAATTTGGTCGGCGGTAAGTCGGCGGCTTGAGATGAGAAATTTATTTGGCAGTCAGCACTACAGGTCGAGCGTCGCCGGGCAACTGAGCGCAGGCGTACCCAAGCCGCCAACATGTCGGCGGGCAACACGCGCGGGCGCATGTTGCCGTCATGATTCTTTTCATACAGGCCGCCGGGTTGTGTCGCCGGGCTTTGTCGGCGGCCCGCCGGGCTCAGTGTGTATTGCGCTTAAGTACAACTTTGGTACAACAGCGAGCTACAGCGAACTACCTTACTAAAAATTAATAAATTTGTAAAAGAGGATATGGTTATACTAATGTGCATAAACACTTAAGATTTAACTATTAATTAATTATAAAAATTAATACATTCAATATATACATAAGTAGGTACTTATAAATTCCTGTAAAATACATAAATCAATACAATTAATTCGAATACAGTTTTAAGGCAGCTCGTGGCTAAATAATAGCTTGGTCTGTGAATGGGGGTTACATACCGAGTTTCCTCCGTGCGTCGGAAAGCACGTTTAGCTGTTGGTCCCGGCTGTCAATTGTAGATCTTTGACAGTCATTACAGGTAGTCAGTGTCTCTAAAGTCTGACAACCAGTCTTATCAAGAAACATCGTATTACCCAATACTAACTGGGTTGTGGAGGTCAGATCTAATAGGCAGTCGCTCCACGTAAAATACTGATATTCAGCTGCATCCAGTAAAACTGGAAACCGACCCCAACATAGTTGGGAAAAGGCTAGGCAGATGATGATGACAGTTTTAAGGCATTCGATCACAGTGTAGTTGAGAATAGAGTGAGGTCTATCTGTTGTCTGTTAGAAAATATGTGATGCGATTTTAACAATTTTTTTTTTTATATTTCACAGGAAAACGTAAAAAAGGTATCTCCTGAAACGACTACTCTGTACTACAACAAGGGACTGTAAAACAGCAAGTTTGATCGCGAATACTACCATATACTTAATATGGCTATAGAAATCAAGTTCTTGACAAAAATGCAATGATGGAGTCGTAATTAGTGATGACTCGAATCGGTGGTAAATGTTGTGATGGTAGAAAGCTTTGGTTAAAATAACTTATGTACGTTTTAAAGCATTTACTCTTTTGTAGAATGTTTTGTGGATAAATCAATGAAAAATATACCCGCGGATCTTCGGGATTTTCAATCTCTCCCGAAAATGGGAGATATGGGATATATTGCTTTGTGCGTTTTGATTAATTTCAAGAAATGCTATATGTATAACTTGTTACGACTAGTTCTTAAGAATACACTCCTTTTGTTATAAAAAATATATTTTTGAATTGGTGCATTTGCTCCATGGGTCTTATAATGAACTCTCCTGCAGTTTTGTTGGTAACACAAAAACAAATACTGCACGAAGCTAAAAGCGAATTTCAGAATAACCCTGGCGTTGATATTTATAGATATATATTTTTTTGTATAAGCTTTTATAATAATTTATGATTCAATCAAGTTATGCTTATTTGTAAGTAATGTGTTTTTTTTTGTTATTGAAATAACATTTTTTAAAAATGTTTGAGGTAGTTGTGAAAAGTTTGAGGCTGGCCACGGAGAAGGCAAAATGCTATACTATATAAGCATATACTATATACATATAACTATATACTATTTAAGAAAGAAGAAAAAAATACTAATCTATACGAGGAAAAGTCTAAATAAAACCGTCTGCTTAAAAGACTAAGAAAGTCAAATGCACGTTTTCGCTAACATAAGCCTTATCCCCTCATATGATGATATGAATACCTGTTGAATTTTCACCCCGTAAATATTGTAAGCGAAAAATTCACATGTATTAATAGCCTCTTTCTCTTGAAATTCGGTTAAATATAGGCATAAATGCCAAATTCGACTGAAAGCTAACGTATTTTTGCGGCTAAGAGTTGCATTATTACAAGATTTTGTGCATTTGGCAAATAATTATGGATAATATCATTCGGATACACCCGGTTAAACTGGAAGCTGACAAAGAAAGACGAAACCGATCTGGAGTAATGTTAAACCCAAGTAAACAAAGTCAACCAGATGGTTTAGAAACCTTTAAATTTTGCCCAATAGTAAGTTTATGATCAAGCCATGCTTTTGGGCGTGTATTATAGTGCCGCCATTAAATTGTTGTCAATGTGGCCAGCATCACAAACACATAGGGCCCTCTACCGAAGTAGAGACGAGACAATAAGGGAATAGAATAGGAAAAACTGGCACACGAGCTCTTGGTTCAAATCTTATATGTGACAATCTGGCGCATTTATAAGACTAGTAGTAGGTATTTCTACAAACACTATAAACACTGCGAATTTTTAGGGACAACAAATAATGTTTCTTAAACAAATGTACACTTCTCGCGTAGCATTAGTGGGAACGGTAGAACAGAGAAGAGATGTCTTATATTTGATTAAGCCAGCCACATAGCTCGCGACGCACAGAGGAGACAACAAAAGAAGTGACCAGCATGTGATTGCTTTTAGCACATCTCCTTTGCTCATCTCCGCACAGCTTCGGTGGATGATACACCCTAGCTTGTAAGCATTTCTCTTTATAGTCTAGTCAACAAGTGCTTTTTTAGTCAAAACTTTTTAAAAGGCTCGGAAAAATATGGTTGAGGGCTCATTCGATTCGGGATCGAATCTAGAAAGTTTTTGAAAAAATTCAAGACCCGCTCGAAAAAATTGCAAAAGTTATTAACAAATTAGTAAACAAAAAAAAAGGGGTTTAGTTTTTTTGGTATATCTCGAAAACTATTTGATATATTTTGATTTTGAAAAAAGATTCAAAAAGAGGAGAAAATTTCCTAAAAAAAACTCCCAACTCGCGAAATTGTAGGACCAATATAAAAAAATTTACAGGGAGCTGAAAATACGCCTGAAAACGGGTACTCGGGTTTCCGCAAGCCACGCCCCCTTCGAGCGCTCTAATGAAAACTATTATTTAAACATATTAAATGTTGATATTAAAATTTGAAAAAAATCAGACATGTACAGGACAAATTAAAGAATGAAATGCCGTAGAAAAAATATTTTTATCGCGATTTTATAAAATGTTATCCATAAATTAATTAACAATTTCTTCCGACTGGGCTATAAACATTGCAAGTTGCATAATTGTTAAACCAGAAATCTCAATTTTTTTTCCTCTCGTGGAGCTATTCTTCAAAGATTAAAGAAAGGATTTCCGTTGAGTAAATTAAAAAGTTGTTAATTTTCGATTTGTTATTAACAAATTACCTAGGCGGCAAATTAAATATTTAAATAAATGTTACAAGAATTTTTTTTTTTTCCAATGTCGATGATCATTCGTTTTTCTATCAATAAAAGCTACCTAAAAATATTTTTTTATAAATTTTAATTCTTTTTGTTTATAAAATTGTTATAAACAAATAGATTATTTATAAGATAATTGAATTGTTTTTTTTGAAAATAGATTTCTCGTTTAAAATTATGAATTTTAAGATAAAAAACGATCCTTAAAAAAATTTTTTTATTGCTAAAAAACCGTTTTGTTAATAAACAATTTTTTTTTACCACTTGTTAATAATATCAAGGTACGCTTTTTTTTAAAATATCATTATTTATTATCCTCCCTAATAATCAAAAAAAAAATTTCGTTTTTTTATAAATTTTCATTGTTTATTAAATAAACAATTTGTTATAAACAATTTTTTTTTTTTGTATAATTTTTTTAGAATTTTTTACACTAAAATAAAACCGACCAATTACCTTTATGCGGAAAAAGAAATTATTCGATAATAAATATAAATATATATTTTTTTTTTTTGAAAAAAAAATATAAAAAATTGTTAATTAACAAAACGGTTTTTTAGCAATAAAATTTTTTTTTAAGGATCGTTTTTTATCTTAAAATTCATAATTTTAAACGAGGAATCTATTTTCAAAAAAAACAATTCAATTATCTTATAAATAATCTATTTGTTTATAACAATTTTATAAACAAAAAGAATTAAAATTTATAAAAAAATATTTTTAGGTAGCTTTTATTGATAGAAAAACGAATGATCATCGACATTGGAAAAAAAAATAATTCTTGTAACATTTATTTAAATATTTAATTTGCCGCCTAGGTAATTTGTTAATAACAAATCGAAAATTAACAATTTTTTAATTTACTCAACGGAAATCCTTTCTTTAATCTTTGAAGAATAGCTCCACGAGAGGAAAAAAAATTGAGATTTCTGGTTTAACAATTATGCAACTTGCAATGTTTATAGCCCAGTCGGAAGAAATTGTTAATTAATTTATGGATAACATTTTATAAAATCGCGATAAAAATATTTTTTCTACGGCATTTCATTCTTTAATTTGTCCTGTACATGTCTGATTTTTTTCAAATTTTAATATCAACATTTAATATGTTTAAATAATAGTTTTCATTAGAGCGCTCGAAGGGGGCGTGGCTTGCGGAAACCCGAGTACCCGTTTTCAGGCGTATTTTCAGCTCCCTGTAATTTTTTTTATATTGGTCCTACAATTTCGCGAGTTGGGAGTTTTTTTTAGGAAATTTTCTCCTCTTTTTGAATCTTTTTTCAAAATCAAAATATATCAAATAGTTTTCGAGATATACCAAAAAAACTAAACCCCTTTTTTTTGTTTACTAATTTGTTAATAACTTTTGCAATTTTTTCGAGCGGGTCTTGAATTTTTTCAAAAACTTTCTAGATTCGATCCCGAATCGAATGAGCCCTCAACCATATTTTTCCGAGCCTTTTAAAAAGTTTTGACTAAAAAAGCACTTGTTGACTAGACTATTAGTGGACTCCAGCTCTTAGAGCTCAATAATTTATTACATCTAGTTACCCCTTCGATCTGACCACTTAGTAGGAATTTTATTTATATATATATAAATATAATTTATTCATTTTTTATAATTGTTTTAGCAATAATGTGCATGAACATTCCGAAGATAATTCCTTTTGTCGTTTAATTAATTATAATTATATTTGGATTCGATATTGTGATGTCAATTATTTTTGACAATGTGTATGCTGACAATAATTCTGTGTAATAGGTAGGGATACAAAAAAAAACAATTAAATATTGTGATGATTATTTAATTTTGCTATATTTTTATACCGGGCACCGCAGTATTCAATACATCATTTCGCCGTTCCAAACATTTTGACAGGGTGTAAATAGCTTTTTGTCTACAAAACTGCAACTCTCTAGTGTTGGAAAAAGTACCGATGAATTATTTATTGCTGTGGGAGTATTGAATGCGTGGTAACCGCTTGTCGTGGTAACCGAGACTGTGGGCACTTCCATATTATTATGTTTAAGGATATCATTAAACTTATTCATTTATTTGTAATTCTTTAGCCTGTTTTTTGTATATTTTTGCAAATCTATGTGAATATATAATTTAATTTCAACAAAGAATAAAACAGTTACCGTACCAATAGTCATAGTTTAAATTAAAAAATAAACTGTTATGAAACTCGTTGTATCTTGTATTTCCTTATACCTACTAAGTCCCGAAAGTAACTCGTTGTTTTTGGAGTAAGAAACGTAATCTATCCACACGTATCAGGGCCGTGTCTGGAACTGAAGCTCCGTCGCTGGTTCCTGACACGGACGGGTGTGAACGAGTTTATATAAAATGTACGCGTGTTTTAGAGCTTCTAATGAAGCGCAGTTCATGCAAGTTTGAGTACGGCCCTGATTTATATGGATAGACCTACAATAATTCCATTAACTCACTCATGATGGTGCTTCTAGAGTCGGTGTAGATGCTGGTGCGATCCCCGTCTTTATTTGTACCAACGGTTGATCCCCTTCGCAGCGGTAGCCGTTGGTCATTTGGTTTCTATCCCCATAATGAGAAGCAGGTTAGTGCTTCCACATTTCCAATTGAAATAATAGAAGAGGGTCATGATTCTGGTGCCATCATTAAGTTGTAGGTATAGCTTTCCCTTTCCCAAAAGTATGCGCTTTAAGAATCATTGATTTTATGTATCTTTAGAACGAATACAATGACATACAGCGACTGGACTATAGAGAAAAAACTTAACTAACCCACAGTAGGTGCAAATAGCGATAATACAAAAAGGGGATTTGCGAATTCGCCTCTATGGTTACTCTGTAGTGTGATGATCGTGAATTCAGAAACGGAGACATTATCGAACCGCACAACTTTTCAGTTATAACTGTACCTACTTACTTTTATTCCAAATTCGTGAACTCTTAATGACATACAGGATTTGTATGCAGGTAGTTATTCTGACGTGATTCTAGCTAAAAGATGTATTTCAGTGAACTCATAGACGGAGCCCCTGTGTACACCCCGGAAGGACATAAAGTGGGAAACTCTCATGTCGCGGGGACCGCAGCCGTCGTGATGACGACTCTATCCAGGTTGGCGATGGTTGCGCCCGCAATGAGTACGTATATACTATGGTTGGACAGCAAGACGTAGAAAACATTATTAGTGTAGACCTTTGACAGTGGTTACATGCTATAGTGGCACAGATAGCGGCTCAAAAGTCTTCGCTAACAGTCTTACTAAGGTATCTTTACCCAGTACCAACTGGGTTGTGGAGGCGGGGTAATCACTTCATGGTAAATACTGGTATTCCAGTGCATTTGGTTAGACAGGTAACTGTCCTCAACATAGTCGGGAAAGGCTAGAGAGACGATGAAAAAGCATCATTAAAAAGAAATGTCAGTCTAGTGCGCGTTGACGCGGTATTTGATATCTTAATTTCTATCGTGGTCATTTACCCTGCTATACGATTTCTTTTAAAACATGGGTTTTAACTCCGTAGACAAAGGAATTTGTTTTTTTTTTGGTGTGCGTTGACACGTTAACCTTATTTGGGTCTGTCCATGTCCTCGGTGTCTAACCAGTCTTCGGCATTCAGGCATTTAATTCTTTTTTTATGTCTCGTTGGTGTTTCTTCTTTTACCCTTTGTGTTCTGGGGCCGCGGTATCTTTTTCAAACAACCCGCAACCCCAGCAGGCAGCAGGCCCGGACATGCCCCTCTGCTTAGCTGACATCTCTTTGAGGCGCGCGTGGAACTCGAACGCGCCGTCGACATGACCTGTCTTTAATAGCCGGACGGACGGTGAGCTACCACAGACCCGCGCCCACGGTGGCTTGGAGTCGTTTCGACGCGTGGTGGTTTGAGATTCTCTTCTTCAAAAATCCGGCCATCTCCTTCGCTAGCATGACTGCTTCGCAGAAGGAGGTGACCGCTTGCCATTCCCTCTCACTCTGGACCACGGACTGAACCAGGGCAGGATGCGAGAGGTCGCCACCAATTGCCTCTACGAGGACACAGTGGTGCTCCCTCAAGCGTGGCAAACCGCCTGTGTGCTCCACCGTGTAAGTACCAGTGTGCTTCTGATTGGTAGCCACGGATTCTGGTTTTGGACCCGGTTGTTGGCAATAGGCTCGCTCCTTATAACATGGGACCGAAAACGCAACTGGCGAAATTAGGGTTTAATATTAGGCACAACTCTGGATAATCCTATATTACTTTTTAGCATTGGTGCCTATGATAACGCACGCATTGGTTTGGAGGTGCTGGTTCAGAGGAGGAACGTCTAGATTGATCTATCCGTTCCAAATAGGAATGGCGGGATTGTTAACGATGCTCGCTACGCCACTGTGCCACGCCTTGTTCAAGCAGAAACCTACCTTGGGCCTCAACTGTATAGAGGCACCTTTGAAGGTAATATAAATAATACATAATATTTTGACTAAAATAAAGACCTAATTGATAGCACCAACACATCGACGTTGATACCATAAACATACTTATATTTTTATATTATACACACTGGAATAATCACTCATACCAAAAAACGAGCAGAGAAAGATATGATTATGCGGGACTGTCTCTTTCTAATAGGGTGACTATACATTTTACAAATTCGAGGGTTTGTTTTGAAAGAGTTGATTTCTTTCTTTTTTTTTGTGACGATATGCACTGTTTTTTTTTACGAGATGTCATTCGGCACTATAATTCTTAAAAAATCGTGAAATATTGTAGTTGTTACTATTTTTTATAGATTATTATATCACTATTTTAAGTAACTGTTGGAACATGAATAAAGGTTTTTTTCCATTTTGTCAGGAAAAGGCGTGTAAGTTAAGTCCCAAATCGAATTCAGTGTACTTCAACAAGGGAATGTAAACAGCAAGTTCGATCGCGAATATTACCTATGTTTTAAAGAAGTACTCTGATGCTCGGACGTCGCCAGGGGGGCAGGGTAAGGGTAGCTGCTCCCCCCCCCCCCCTACTTCCTACAGGCGCAAGATTCATCTCTGCCGGATGACATGGAATTTGTACGTAGGTACGTAATAAATGGTAGCATACGCATAGAAGCACTCGCCAACAAATATGTTTAAGTCTTAAAATGAGCCTCTGAGCACAAATTCTATTTTTATTCTTATTCTATTTTATTACACATTTTCTATTAACCAACGCGGGCGGTTCAAAATCAACATATTTTATCTCACATAGGCCTACGTGGACACTTATATAACGTTTAGAAAAGGTGTACAGTTCGGGTTTGTCGTTTCCTATGGAAATGAACTGACCAAAAACTTTCGTTAGTTTATTATTGACGGGCCTGTTGGTCTAGTGGTTAGTGGCCCTGACTGCTAAGCCGGAGGTCGTGGGTTCGATTCCCACCCAGGACAAACTTTGTGTGATGAGCATGATTGTTTGTTCTGTGTCTGGGTGTCATTTATCTATAATATGTATGTATTTATAAATTATATAAGTATGTATATCAGTTGTCTGGTTACCATAACACAAGCTCTGCTTAGCTTGGGATCAGATGACCGTGTGTGAGTTGTCCCAAGATATTTATTATTATTATTATTTATTATTCCCCTCTCTCTTTCTTTATGTTTTGCTTGCCTATCTTTGTTTAAGTTCACTTGAAGCCTGTAAATTCTTATTTTTTACGGTTACACCTAAATGTTTCCATTTTGACAGGAAAAGGTGTGGAAGTTGGAGTCCCAAATTGCATTCAGTGTAAGAACACTGAAAGTCCCTTGCTGAAGTCAACAAGGGACAGCAAGTGTGATCCCGATTATTGTAACAAATTGTACTGGATCACCGTCTTAAAAATGAATGTGCAATGGCGACGTAGATTCTCTTCGAGCTACAAAACAGGCCAACGACATGACACTCAAAGCAGTGGTGATTTAAGGGCCAACATTACAGATTCATCGTTAATAATTTACCTATACAGCTGTTTTTCAGGGTTGCTTCACGTTGCCCCACCAGTTTGGTGACATTAATCGTTCAATAATACTATTAATTACCCAAAAAATATCATATTTACATGACAAATATGTATTATTTTTCTTATTTTCATTCACGGCCTTATTAATACATTCTTTTAAATTTAAAAATTCGTTTCTGCAAAATCCCTTGTACCATTTTTACGTACGAAGGTTTAAGCTTGTACAGTTTTTCCTCCAAAATCAACTTGTTGGATAAAGTATTTTACAATTTTAAACATTCCACTTTGTCACTCTGGTGGGACAACTTGAGTACAATCAGATAATCTTGGATACTCTTCTACTAATATGGGTCATTAAATAAAAAATAATAATCCTCTTTTGGTGTCCCCCAAAAAAGAGGGTTTTTATATTTAATATTCTCGAGATATGCTAGAATTTATTGTGACTAACCTAGTTGTTAAGATCACACTCTTATTGTTGTAAAGAATATATTTTTAACGTGTTGAATTAATTGTATTCAAGAGGTATACTTATAATAAACTGTATTTTAAGGCGAAAGTGCCAGGGTTGCCCGTAAATTCAAATATTTCTAAGTTTTCTGTAATTTATCGGTCAGTATAAACTATTTCAAGAAAACATGAGTTTTGAGACCATCATTAACTAACAAAATTGAATTGATCCGATTCAGTCAATACATATTTAGTACGGTCGCAATCATGATCAACATACAACTTGAAACTACCCGCAAAATGGCAAAAACGTTAGGAAAATTGAATTTCGCGGACCCATGGCCTTAACGTTACTTACAATCTGCCCAGTACAGGCGCGGTCGTATTTCACATTTTGGGGGTTTACTTGTCTCAATCCAAGGTTTAAATGCACTTGTTAAATAAAAGCCTTCTTCGTTAGACGATTGGGGTTATAATGAACCACCGTGGCTGGATTTCTAAGACCGCGCCTGACCAGCAGTTTCCACGTCACTTAAACATGAAGCTCAGAATTCATACGTTAGAAAGTTGAAGAAATAAGACGCATCACGATATTTTATAAATATATTGTTTTTATCTAAGCTTATTTTTAATTAATTTTATTTTTGTTGTTGTTTATCACTAAGCAAGGCTGGGCACACTGAAAGTAGCGAATGTTTTGTATTCAGTTCACGCAAAATGACGACAAGACTCAACAAGGGATAACAAAATATTTATTTAGCTAATTTGTGGGCTAGCCTGAGAGTATATTCGGAAAGAGGATCGCAGACAACTTTGATATCTCATCACCAGCGTCGGGATTAAACGATATATAACCTCAACCTGACCCATAGATGTTTGTTTTTTCACTGCTTTCGATCTGAACACGATGGAAAGATCGTGTAATAGGTAATTCCAAAGATTCCAAATGTCATGTTATAATGTCAATATTACCATGTCGTTTAAGGCCTGAAACCGAGTTGAACGGGCGCCCGCGTGGTTTCATACAAAAGTCGGCCCGCCAGCGGTAATACGCTCGGGCTTGCTCAGTCAATAACGCTTGGCGACGGGCTCTTTTGCGTACAAACAGAGACACGCGTGGGCGCACGTTTAACGCAGTTTCAGCCCTAAGATGACATAAAAGTCTGTAGCATATAGCTATGGAAAATGTTAATTTACTTTGATTTACTATGTAGGTGCCTGTGAAAATAGTGGTACATATTAATTATTAATAATTACGAATGCTTAAAAATATCGAAATAACCCACTTCTTTTAACTTTCAACTGCTGGGACATGTTTTTGTTGTATGTATTGTATTTAATTTTCTAGAGAATAAATATTATTATAAGTATTTGATCCCTTTTTCTTTATCATAAATCTGCAGTTTTACTAAATAAATTGTTGATTATAAGCTATAACAATAAGTTAGATACAAATTGAGAACACAGATACTTTTTATCTATGTTCTCAAGAATTTTTATTAAAACACAGCACAAACAATATAACAAAAATAGTGAAAAAGGGCATAAATTTGAGATCGATGCTACATTCCACACACATTGTGCACGGAGCACGGCAGCTGCTATGGGCTGCTTGGTTAACATTTCCAACATATATTTACGAGTATACAAGGCTTTTTTCGGTTGGGACATCATCAAATAACTTCGCCGCTTTGGACGAAGCGGAAGGAAGTGTCAGACTTTCACTGATGATTTCACCCATCCATGTTCCTTCTTTTGCCCGTTGTGTTCCGGGTCCACGATATCACTTTCAAACAACCCGCAACCCTTAGAAGAGTCATTACGGGACAAATGTATAGAAACTATTGTCTTCGACAAGCAGCTCCTGTCAGATATAGGGCGCTTTAACCTCAATGCACTTTCACTTTAATTCATTTTTTTTTCTAGCCTGCTCTGTCTCACTCCTGGGCAAAGGTCGTCCAATCCAAAACATCACGCGACTTTGATTTTTGACCCATTCACATAGTGCATAAATAATAAAATTATCCTGTTTAATTGAAGTTATGGAGAATGGAAGAAAAAAACATGTTGCGCCGACCCCAAATACAATGGGACAAGGGCAGGAAAATGATGATGATTTGAAGTTATGGACACCCTACTTTTACAAAACGCTGACAGCGCCACTTGTACTACTTGTACCAAGTTTTTCGATATTCTAAATGTCATTATCGACACCGACATCGCGACACGAAAACTTTTTAAAGGCTTATGTTTATCTTACCACCAGATATAGTAACAAATAGCAGACAAAAATAGTAAATGATCACCAAAATGAAACCCGCATTTTAATGTAAAATTATAACCAAAGTTTTAACACTTTGCTATTTAAGCAAAACGACTCCAAATAAATCGTGGTTAACCCAAAAATAGTAAATGATCAGCTAAATTAAACCAGCATTTTAAAGTAAAATTATAACCAGCATCATAATACTTTATTTGGTAATAAGCATACATCATCAGCCTAGCCTTTTCCCAACTATGTTGGGGTCGGCTTCCAGTCTAACCGGATGCAGCTGAATATCAGTATTTTACATGGAGCGGTGTGGAGGTCAGATAGGCAGTCTATCTGACCTCCACAACCCAGTTAGTACTGGGTAATGCGATACCCCTTGGTAAGACTGGTTGTCAGACTTTCGGAACACTGACTACCTGTAATTTAATAAAGATCTACAAATGAAAGCCGGGACCAACGGCTTAACGTGCTTTCCAAGGCACGGAGGAAACTCGGTATGTAACGGGTGGTCACCCATCCACAGACCAACCTAGGCAAGCGCGGCTTAACCTAAAATCGACCCGAGCGGCTACTATTACGCTACATTGTATGGCAATCACAGAGGTTTATTTAGGCAGAAATAACACATTAAGCCGCTCGGTAAGATTTGGTGATCATTTACTACATTTGGTGGTCGAAACAATTTAAAGTGCAGTCGTGACTAAAATAGCTGGTACTATTGTAATTTTAGACATTATTTTTCTGTTGTTAAGTAGATATTTTTGGTTACATAACTAAGGGTATCAAAGCATTTTATGGTGGTCATTATATTTAACCCCCTTTTTAAATTACAATGAAAAAAATGTAAAACAACTTATGTTCCACGACTTTTGGATTTTTTACCTCATTCGTTATCGTCGTCAATCAGCTGTTCAATAAATACAGGGTTGCCACAATTATTGGTAACTGATACGAGACGTATTAGTGTCAAATAAATATAAACTGAAACTAAGAATAGTAACGGTTGATTTTAATAAAAATCAATGAAAACTACGGGGGTGAACAGCGGGACTCAGCTAGTTTATAATATAGTTCCGTCAAATAGAAAAGAGTTGATGATCTTCAAATGGCTGAGCAATGTTCTTGAAACATAGCTAAAAACACTCGATTAATACACATTTCAAACGAAAACAAACTAAATCGGTTCATTAGAACTAAAGCTACGATGACACAGACACACACACCTCAAACTCATAACACTTCTTTTATGGTCGGGCGGGACAAGTAACAATACGGGACACGTTATTGAAATACGGTGACAGTCCTGTATATACGGGACGTATGGCTAGCCTAGATTATATATGTGCATGTATAAATCAATCGTTAATCAGCTGATATGTAACATTACTAAATTAATTGAATCAACCGTGACATAATTAGCGATCAAGAGATATAACCAAAGAGTAAAATACTTAGGATAAAACCTCTTTCGCTTCAAACAGTTCTCTATCATAGAATGTTATATATCTACGGTAAGAAAATACGAGAGAAACTCTTTTATCAATACTTGCCAAAAACCAATGTCACTTTTGAAATTCGAAATAAAATTTCGGTGTTAGTATTTACAAAATAAAATGATTTTATAGGTTTATTAATTTATAGATTTATGCTAACTAAATGTATAAAGTGTTTGAGCTTAAACATATTTTTACCAATTACGCGTCTGCAAACCTGCATGGTGAGTAAATATCAACATGAGTATTCAACCATCTCACCGAGTCAAACCATCTAGCGAGCTCCATCTTGCAAGAGGGATGTGTGTGAAACTCACTAATAGTAAAGCTTCTTTGCTGCTGCTGGAGGTTACTGAGGTTAGTTTCACACTCATTTCTCGCCACGCATCCTCGCTCATTTCTGATGGAAACGCAGCTTTATTCTACCAGATTAACCTTGCGTTTTAGGACATATCAGCTTTCTCACGATGCGTCTCTTCGTTGTGTAAAGATTCATGTTCCATATATAATTCCCATCACATCAAAACGGCTAATTACAATCGAGGAATTATTGAGGCCTAATTTGGCCAATCTAATTGTAGGTAGGCACTCATTTTCGATTGTTTGGAACTAATGAAAAGTCGGGATTATCATAACTCTGCCAAATTAAGGACGATATTGTGCTAGACTATGGCGAACTCGAACCGTGACATTTATGAGGCGTACATTCACAACTTCACGATCATTATTTAATGATACATTTGTAGCTGCTTGAGCAAATATTATGTATCTGTTCATACATAATGTGGGATGTCCGTGCCTCACAGAACAGACAGTAACTCGCCTCGTACGTCTGGTACTGGTATGGTATGTCACAATAGCATCCCTTAATGTGAGTTTATGATACAGCGTTCTTAAATTTCGATCTACATTTTGTTGCAGCGTAAAAACTATGGCCAATAAAGATATTTTAGACTTGAGCAAGCCCAGATGGGATCAGAGCACATATTGGGGCCGCGCTCAGCATTTTATATATCTCACCAACCCAATGAACTTTTTTGCTACTGACAAAGAGTTGGATGAAGCCAAGAGAATCGTGGAGGAGTACAAGTTCGTGCATTTAAATTAATGTAATAAATAAATAAAGGTTACCCGATTCGGGCTCGAGGCCCGTTTTCAGATAGGCCGCATTTTAGACGAGACAATGTCATGCACAATAGATGCACTTGTATTGTATTTTTGTATAAAGGGCTGATGTCCATAACTCCACGTCCAAGGTGCGTATTTTGCTTACGGAATAGATGTACTTTCTCTTCTATCTCTTACAGCCCTATGGGATAGCAGTGTCGGCACTACCTCATACAAAGGCGATATCATTTCGGTGCCACCACTATTAAACTTATAACTGCAGCTCATCGTGTGTTGTCTCTATAGTGTACTATTGGCTTAGGACTCTAGCTCACGACCGTTTTTAACTTATTACTAAGTACTACTACATATTCAGTGTTGAACCGACGCTAGCGCTGACGTTGGTGTCGATGATTTCGACATAATTATGGAGCTTTCCTCAGTGCTTCATATATAGCTATTGCCCAGATCGGGTCGGAAACCGGTTAGCGACATAAGCCCTTAATCATTCACTAAATTCTATGTTTTGGCCGTTTAACAGGAAAACAAAAAAAATGCCAGCAGGCTTTAACAAAGAGAAACTTTGGGCGACGAAATATCTCGTTGACAGTGCATTTCATCCCGATACCGGTGAGAAGATGATTAAGATTGGACGTATGTCTGCGCAGGCGCCTATGAACACTCTCCTCACATCATGTGAGTATAACAATCACTGCTTGTCTGCAAATAACGACTCCAATCATTCTATTTTTCGAGTATTAAACTCGGTGCCGTAAACGGGCGTCATCTGCGCTGAATAAATACGCCTTGTTTATAAGCCCTTTATGATGCGGATGGGAAATCATCAAATAACTTCCCCCGCTGTGGGTGGAGCGGGGGAGAGTGTCAGACTCGTAATGATTAAAACCCACCCATGTTTCTTCTTTTGCCCTTTATTTTCCGGGGCCGCGGTTTCTCTTTCGAACAACCCGCAACCCCGGCAGGCAGTGGCCCTGGCAGGCCCCTCTGGTTTGCTGACAGTTCTTTAGGGGCGCATGGAACGCCTGTTGACACAGTTTGCTAATAGCCCTTACATATGGAACAGTCGTGTGACTGCGGTCTTGTGCCGTGCCCTAGTGCCAGTGCTATCTTAACTTTGAAACACTGCTGAATTAAATGGTTGGCTTTTCTCAGGCATGATAACATTTTACAAGACAAGGCCAGCTGTCGTGTTCTGGCAGTGGATAAATCAGAATTTTAACGCAATTGTTAATTACACGAATCGTTCAGGCGACGCAGTTCTCACAACGAAGTAAGTGTTTACCGTGATTTTCTTTATTCCTAAAAAGAAACCTATAACGACGTTAAGTTTTTGCTCCTGTGGAGTAGGTATAAGTATTTTTGTTGGATACTGAATCGGTGAAATGTGAGCGTACTATAGGAAACATCTCTGCCTACCTCTAGTAAATAGTAGAATACGACACAACGACAAATTGAAACTACCCCAAATCAAATTAATGTTATTTAAAAGAAATGTTTATTGCATGGCAATCATTATATACAATCATTTGCCAAATAATATCCAAGATTTGCCATCATCATTGTTTAAAAGGGTATTGGCTAGACTGTTATTATCGAAAAATTATTACAGTGTCAAAGAATATTTAGAGGATAAGTCGTTAGTAACATAAAAAAAACCTTTATTGTATCATATCTACCAAATATACTTTTATTCAATGCTAATCAATATTATAACTACAATACAATTTAAATGTTCAATTTATAATTACTAATAGATTAATATAAGCCTTAATTATTATTTTTATGGAAATATTTGTACGTCATAGTATGGCAGGATATGTTGGAACTAATATTATAACATCTATTGTACCATATTCTTACAAATAAACATTTTGATTTTGATTTGATTTGATTTTACCTTTTGAGGATTATTCTTAGTATCCTTACTAATATTTTAAAAGCGAAAGTGAGTTTGTTTGTTTGTTACGTCTTCACGCCTTAATGGCTAAACCGATTTTGATGAATTTTGGTACAGAGATAGTTGGGACCCTGGAGCCGTACATTTTTTAAAAAAAAGATTGAGATATGAGGGAGAAAGAGGAAAGAAAATGGAAAACTTAGTATTGCTATTACAATAGTTAAGGCGCGCGCAAGGGCAAAAACTACAGGTAGCAAGCTAAGCAAGCAGGTACCTGTAAATCAGGAAAGGGGAACTGTTTTACCCCGAATTTAAAGCGAGCGAAGCCGCGGGCAAAAGCTAGTCTTCTATAATAATATAATTAGTACATAACCCGTGTAACATACAACAGATTTTTGTATGTTCTCAGGCAAATTGTGTATTCTTATTTCGCCGCATGCGGAGGGGCCCTTACTACCGCCGTGTATCTAAACAATAAAGCCAAGGTAAGCATACAAGGAATTCATTTAGTAGGTATATATATACGATCGCTGAAATACCTTGCGTGTAGACAGTGTGAGCCGTCGTAGCTATAGGCCACAACGCCGTGTCTACGTAAATGAGCCTTAGATCACCACCTCGTGGGTACCAACGTCCAGCGACACCATAGCGGCCCCATTGACGGCGAAAATAGGTGACGCTTAAAGGCGGGAATAGTCAATGATCGAGCTGAGAAAAAAATAAATAAACGCCTTTGCTCTGCAGTGACACAACACAGGTGAAATTATTCATTAATATAGTTCAAATTCAATTATTTTGTGGACAGAAATAAAATAAAAATGGTAAAATATACTATAAGTAAGAATTTATGTTTCTGAGTAGTTGCTGAAATTCGAAGACCCCGCCCCTGCTTATTACTATGTTGATCGTACATCGTAGCATGTACATACATGCTTGCATAGTTCATCTAAATCGCTGTTTTCAATTTGCATAAGTATTATGATCCATGGGCGTCGTTATAATTATAATTTTATTTTTAGGTTATAGTTTTACCTGACTGTTGACACGGAATTTGAATACACACGTAAAACCTTGCGAACAAGACTTTTATCACAGAAACTGCTTTTTTCCTGAATGACACTCCTATTAGATTTACGTATAATTGGTGAATTAAATTAGAAACCATTTTAGGGTCCCGTACCTACCTCAAAATGAAAATTCGGAACCCTTACTGGATGACTTTGTTGTCCATCTGTCTGTCAAGACCATTTATCTCGGGAGGTATCGAGTTGAAATCAAAACCATAATACTCAACTCTGTGGCCCCTAAGTGCTGTAAAATCAACCCTCTACGTCTATGCAGTAAAAGATATGGCTGTTTATGTCTCAAGTTTGTACGGAACCCTCGGTGCGGAAGTCAGACTTGCTCTGGCTGGTTTTTTTTATTCGAATAGGAAATCATCCTGGTTACAACCTTGGCTCTCACAAAGCTCATTTTGGATCAATCTGCTGCTCCCTGAGCTCAAAAGCTGGCGACGCCCTTCTTTTGAATTGATTTTAAAATTGTTTATACCTACTTATTTCTAGACCATGAACCCAGTGTTCGCGCGACTAGTTCCGTTCGCTGCCGTGAGCTGCGCTAACTTCATCAATATACCGATGATGAGAAGCAGGTAAACTACTTAATTAGACACAGACAAATAACCTTAGAAATATAGTAGGTACTTAATTATTAAGAACGTTCCCATTTACTACTTTGTTTACCATTAATATTCTCATCGTCTACCCTTTTTGGCAGAACTTTATGTGTTTTAATATTATTTTGCTTAGCAGCAGATAGCATTACTTAACATAATTTTGCAGAAAATCTTTTGATATGTACATTCATATCTCATACATTCAAAACTCATAATTTTGTAAATCATCTTTAATCTACAATAGAATCATTTTTTAGCATCCAATGCAAGCAAGCAGGCAGGACGCAAGCAAGCAAGCATGGAGTAGGCATCAAAGACTACAATAGTATAGAGGGTAGTAGGCATGGTTTCTGTCACGGCTATGTCACAAAAAATGCAATAAGCTAAGAAAGTTATTCTAAATTAAATTCTAGATCTTCATAGAGTGTCATTGTAAATGAGGACATTAAGCATTCGGCTAATCAATCTATACTTCTATACTAATATTATAAAGAGGTAAAATTTGTAAGTTTGTAAGTTTGTATGTAGGGGGTAATCTCTGGAACTCATAATCCAATTCTAAAATTTTCTTCTCTGGTAGAAAGCTACATTATTCCTGAGTGCTATAGGCTATAAATTGTTTCTATAACATGTATATTAACCGAGCTATCACAACTTTTGTCTAGCAAGTCGGAAAAAAATACCTCATGAAACAGAATTATTTGCGCGCGCTGCCTAAACAGTTGCTTAAAATTAAAAACAATGTATGGCTACCTGGTTCGTCTTAATTATTTCTACAAAAAAGTCCTCAATACCATATCTCTATCTTTCATATTTTGTCTTTTATACTTCTTTTATTGCATTAAAAAACATTTTTTTTCGGCATACTTACGTTTGGTTGATTATTTGAGCAACAAAATATTAATTCTTATGACAATAAATTATTTTAGTATCACAAGAACATCATACAGATAAGATTTGCCATTTACAGTATATCAATTGGTCATACAGTTTCGGAGAAAATATATTATAAAATTACGCAAAATGCCCCTAGCATATCTTTCATTGTGCAGACGTTTTACCTATTTGCCCATAGATAGCGTTCTGCAATTACGTCATTTTTCTGAATCGCGGTGTTAAGACGTTCCGTGGATTGATGACCCTCTCGAATTATTATGCCCACGTTGTCATTAGTTGGAATTCTAAATATTACATCATCTGCCTAGCCTTTTCCCAACTATGTTGGCCATGTTGGGGTCGGCCAGTCGGCTTCCAGTCTAACCGGATGCAGCTGAATATCAGTATTTTACATGGAGCGACTGCCTATCTGACCTCCACAACCAGTTAATACTGGGTAATACGATACCCCTTGGTAAGACTGGTTGTCATTGTCAGACTTTTGGAACACTGACTACCTGTAACGACTGTCAAAGATCTACAAATGGCAGCCGGGACCAACGGCTTAACGTGCTTTCCGAGGTACGGAGGAAACTCGGTATGTAACGGGTGGTCACTTATCCACAGACCAACCTAGGCAAGCGCGGCTTAACCTTAAGATCGACCCGAGCGGCTGCTATTATTAAGCCACGAGCTCCTCTAAATATTACATGTCAGTTGCTTATTGTTTCGTTCGTATGGTTGTTGTTGTTGATAGATACCTCATAATCGAAAATATCGTAATTTCGTTGTACGTTTGTTTTGTATGTTCGTAGTTTCGTACTTCGTTCTATCGTAATATAATCGATACGAGTTATTCGATATTACGATTGTTTTGTTTTGTAAAGGCGGACGGTGTTCGAGTCGCTCTCCCTTTGTTCATAATTGTCTTCAAGTCTGTGCGTAGTTTGTTGAGAGCATGCCTAAAAGGAAATCTCAACTGTCCCGGCAGACATCACAGACAAGAGCCGCTCGAGTACGCCGTACGAAAGAATCTGCCCCTGAAAATGAGCAGCGCCTCTCGAGAAATAGAGAATATAATTATTTCGCAAGCACGCGCTAGAGAATCTAGCTCCGAGCGCTCACAGCGCCTCGCTAGCCAAAATGTGAGGACGTCGCGGGCCCGTGGCAATTATATGTTGGTCTATCAAGAGTGGTATCATCCGAAAAGCAGATTATTCTGTTACCGGAAAATAAAACAACCTCAAACATTGTATATAGAGAGGCTTCAAATTAAATAGATACCTAACTTAAATAAATAAAATAAGTAAAAGGCGACTAAGGGTTAAGTTACCTTGAGCAGAAAAGAGAACTTCGGTAATCTTTGAAGTTACTGATCTGATTCCAAAAAATATTTTACTAATAAAATTAAATACAGTAATATCAATCGAGTGTAATCTTATGTTAAAACAAAAAATTTTCCGCGGACGAAGTCGCGGGCAGAAGCTAGTGTTTAATAAATTAAGTACACCAAAATGAAAAAATACCTCGCGGCCCTTATTTTGTTTTGAGTAGTATATTTGACAGTTTTTACTGATAGTCATCATTCATGTACATAATATATATATTTGACGGAGATTCGTCGTCGGATGGTCGAGACATCATGACGGAGGACACGAAATAATACTCGCAAAACTTTTGTTTACACTTGTATTGTCCTTTCACAAAATCAATAAAACAAAATAACTAAAGATGTTAATGATCGATACAGATTTAAATCAGGAACGCGGGAAGTTTAGCGCGGAGTAATGGCTAACCGTGTTGCTCGCTGCCCGGTCCAAAAAGAAGTGCCCTCCTGTCAAGCTATCGGCTCCACATCAACCTTCCAAGATGGCAACCGAATGAAACCGTCATTCGGTCATTCAATTTCGTTCAGTACTGTCATTACTCCGCATTAACCATCCCCAAGTTAATACTTGACGTTCCTACACGAACAACGATTTAGTTCACAAAAACAAAGTTAGATGGCGTTAGTTTAAATGTATGCGTCGGCGCTTCGACATATTTATATAATTATCTTATAAAAGCGTTAGTTTGTGCTTATGTTTTTTGCTCTTTCACGCAAAAACTACCAAAAGGATTTTGATGCTTCTCAATAATATAGCTTACATATCAGAATCCTTACTAATATTATAAAAGCGAAAGTGAGTTTGTTTGTTTGTTACCTCTTCGCGCTTAATGGCTAAACCGATTTTGATGAATTTTGGTACAGAGATAGTTGGAAACGAGGAGACGGACATAGGCTAATTTTTATTTTAAAAAAAGTGGGATATGAGGGAGAACGAGGGAAGAAAAGAGAAAACTTAGCGTTGCTATTACAAATCAATCAGGCGCAAGAACAAAAACTGCAGTTCTGCTTAGTGTGTTATATCGAATTTAACGCGAGCGAAGCCGCGGGCGAAAGCTAGTATTATACAAAATAATTGGTATGCCTTCAAACTATTTGTTAAAAGAAGATTATGCTAAGTGTGTTAGGCCAAATACATATTATACTTACCTATTGCCGCTGTATTATGAAAAAAAAATTGTTTTGTTGTTGTGTGTAAATCAACATTTGAATAATCGAGCGCAGAACTATTGTTATATTTTTCACTAATTCGGTAAAAATGAATTCCGTAGAGAAAATTCAGTTTACAATCCGAACTACACCTAAGGTATTTACACGATACATGTTCTATAAGTATATCTATGGCTTTTTTTTTTCGGGTGGGAAATCATCCAATGACTCGCCTCGCTCTGGGCGGAGCGGGGGGGCATGTCAGACTTGTACTGACTAAAACCCACCCATGTTCCTTCTATTGCCCTTTACGTTCCGAGGCTGCGGTATCTCTTTCGAACAACCCGCAACCCCGGCAGGCGGAGGCCCTGGCAAGCCCCTCTGCTTTGCTGACATGGCATCTCTTTGAGGCGCGCGTGAAACACGAACGCGCCGTCGACACGGCCTGTCGTCAATAGACGGACGGACGGTGAGCTACCCATTGCTCACTGTCCACAGGCCCGCATCTACGGTGGCCGGGAGTCGACTCGTGGCGCCCGGCGCCCGGGGCGTCTCCCGCGGCGGCTGGGTTGGGCAGATGTTCTCTCCCTCAAACGCCCGGCCACCTCCTTTGCTAGCATTACTGCTTCGCAGAAGGAAGTGACAGCTTCCCATTCCCTCTCGCTCCGGACCATAGCCTGAACCAGGGCCGGACGCGAGAGATCGCCGCCGCCGATCGCCTCCACGAGGGCACGGCGGTGCTCCGCCCAAGCTGGGCAGATCGCCACTGTGTGCTCCACCGTGTCCTCCGGGCGATCGTCACAATGGTGACACCCGGGCATTTCCTCCCGCCCGATGATGTGCAGGAACCTCCCGAAACTTCCGTGTCCGGTGAGGACCTGCGTCAGGCGGTAGGTGAGGACGCCATGACGCCTCTCCAGCCACTCCTCAAAGAGGGGACTGCCGAAGGGGGTGCCCTGTATATCTATGGCTTGATTTGTATTTCAGTGAGCTACTAAACGGAACGCCTGTATTTACTCCGGAAGGGAAAAGGGTCGGCGAGTCCAAGAAAGCAGCGCGCTCAGGAATCTTTCTCGTGTGTATATCTCGAGTGGGCATGGCCATACCCGCCATGAGTACGTATAGCTTTATATTACATACATTTGTATAGCTTTTTATTACATTATTTGTGTATAAACTATAGCCGATTTGGGACCTGAAATCGTTCGAGGCAGACCCAGGCAAAAGTGGGAGATTGTTCATGTTAGCCGAATACCTACCGATAGTGGAAAACTTAAAGAGGGAGGCTTTTGCCCTGCAATGAAACAAAACAGGCCGATTTATTTATATTTTAATATTTAAAAAAAAAAATGTTGCTCCACACTAAGAATTTCTCCTATTTCGTGGGTGCGTTTACAAACATTTAAACTCACATACACAAACAGCCAGACCCGGAACACAGCGGATGAGTGGAACAACTATCTGTAGACCATACAAATATTTGTTCCGTGCGTGAATAGAACCCGCGACAGGCAGCGCAGCATTCGATCGTTCACCCACTGCGCCAACCGTGTCGTCATATATTTTAATCAATAGCTCATTTGATTATATATATATATATATCATTGCGGGTGGCAAAACGTGGGTTATGGGTAAGCCATCATTATACTGGGACCGACGACCAGTAACGAATCCGTCAAATGCGACAGCAGCAATCGTTGTTTCAATATTCGTGGGAGGCCTACGTGCGGCAGTGGCCGAATGATATGAACTGAAGGTTCTGAGAAAGTTGCTTTATTTTACAAGAATCGCAACCCTGTTCAATTTCTAAGAAGATTGTGAAATTGCGTATTTTCTTTAGGTGAGTCCCTGACACGACAGTTCACCTTTAAGTTCAGGTTGGTTAGAAATTTTGTAAGAAACATTATTTCCAATCAGTCATAGATATGTATGATGTCTAGAAAATAAAGAAATATGAAGCCGGGTACAAGTTATTTACAACACCACATTGTAATGCAACACGCAATTAAACATTTTTTTTCCGTTGAATTAAAAAAATACCTTTCTGATGTCTGTGGTTGGGTACCATATAGCATGCGTGCAGTTGCAAATGAAACAAACACAGGTATGTAGTGTAAAATGTTGTATTGTGTGTTGCATTTCATGTTGTGTAGGTACGAGTATTTTAAAATCGTTCGAAGATAATAATTATGTAAGTACTTTTCTTCGCGCGTTCGTGTCAAATACATACTAGTTATTTTTCAGCTATTGTGCCAATCATTACAAATATGGCCGTTCAACGGAACCTGTTTTGCCACTACCCGATGGCTGTGATTCCGTTCCAAGTAGCACTAGTGTGTTTTTGTGCGGTCGTCACTACACCGTTGGGCTGTGCCATATTTCAGCAGAGATCGTCTATGAGCCTCGATTCTGTTGAGCCAGATGTAAAGGTAATGTATATATTATTATATGTGCTTTCATGTAAATTGTTGTAGTTTGGGGCATGGAAATAATAGGTCAAATGCGGATCGTTCACATGCACCAGAGGCATCCCCTGCTATGCCCCTGGGTAATCAAAATCAGTCAAAAACAGGTAAATGGCCGAAACTCCGTCATCGCGCTGCCAAATTCTAAACTAAATCTTCCAGGATTAAACTTGGAAGTCCCGCATCTTTCCATAGTAGTTCGGTAAATTTAGCTTATGTCAGTAAAAATTACCGATTAATTGAATAAATGATCTTCCAAAGTTTCAATCCTCTACTTAACCCCTTTAGAGGAAAAAAATACAAATACATATCCTTTTCAATGCTTACTGTACCTACTTAGGCTCAGCGGTAAGGTTTAGGCAGTTTTACTGCCAGTGAGTTCAAGATTTTTATTATGTAGAAGTAAAAAAATGGTTTTACTTTTCAGAAAAAGGCATTAGCGTTATCACCCAAGTCAAATAAAGTTATCTACAACAAGGGACTGTAGCAGGTGTATGGAATTCTACCAATAAAGGTGTTAATTTAATACAAGCTGCGCCCAAGCACTTATTAAGGTTACGCTCTTAAAGGAACTACGCGTTGTTTTTACTCCTTTGGATAAAAAACTCACGGGGGTTTTGTATAGAGAATTACCTACGGGGGATTGCTAATGTCGCCACCTCTAGGCTGCATGTTTGAGCCTATTTATGCCAAAACCGGACGCTTCGCTTTCTGTTCCTTTTTGCATTTCGTACGGTGTGAACAACACAAAATGAATCAAAAGTGATCTTAGAATTAAACAAAAAGGAACATTCACTTGTGTGGACCAATCGCTTCACAAAAACTTCTGATTTTGTCACTATGCACCTTTCCCACTGCCGACGACAGCGATAAGTGAGTAGAACAGGCATCTAGAAACTTCTCTAGATCAACTAGAAATAATAAGAGAATTCGCGCCAGCATGGGTCAGTGAGAACATTTAGCGGTGAACTAATAATTGGTACCTACCTAGTTTCTTGATCTGTGAAATAATTGAGAGCTAGTTGAGTCTTCTTATTCTTTCGTCTTTGGCAGAGGGACAGGTGTTTTACTTAACTTTCACGAAGGACCCTAAGGTTATGATTGTTATTTTTTTATTAACATCGGTTTAAGTTAAGTTCTACCACCGATATTTTAAAGGATGACTATTGAATAGGTTTTGGAGGCTTGCTCCCAAAGATCGAGTTCAGAATTGATGTAAATTGAAACCTCTGAAATTTCGATTCATTCCTGTTTTGAAGACAGCCCTTTTTTATGTTTTTATTTATTGCGTCAGATTATTTTGATTGTTGTACAAGGTGTAATTAAGTCCACGATGTATATGAACGAAAGTATTTGGCAATCACGCCAGCTATTAAGACAAATAAATCACTATTGAGTTCAAAGATGCTGTTTCAATGAAGTCCTAAGATAATTAAGTATATAGATCGCCCGCTAAAACTCGCGGGGTGTACGCATGGGCAGGGTGCGTTTCCATTCTCATTTCCAAGAGTCTCATTTTCTTATAAAGCTTTCAACAATACCACGCCTGTGCTCCTTGAAAATTAGGACAGACATCAGACGTCATTTGATGGGTTTCGCCAGCATATGAAAGTAGAAAGTTTTAACATGTGCATCTGGATTAAGTGATCTTATCTTTAACCCTTGCAGAAAAGGAGAGAGATTAAAAGGATATTTTTAAATAATAAAGATTTAAAGCATATATATTATATCAAATCAAATCAAAAGTCATTTATTCAAATTAGGCTGATAATCAGCACTTTTTGAACGTCAGATTACAAGAGACAGTCCCACAAAAACGCCCTGCCCTTCGCCACTTCCTAGTGTTTTAGCTGGGAAGAAGAAGTGGCGGAACAAACTCCCCAGCAACACATCTGTCTGTCAGGTTAGAAGAACCAGATTTTATACAATTCCGTTTATCAAAAGAAATGATAAAAAAAAAATTAAGAAATTATTCATTCATTGTCACTTGTCAGCTGGCAAACACCAATTATATATAAAAATAAAAAAAAAATACTCAAGTCTAAATAATAAATTCACCAGTCTAACGGGTGTGCCCGCTTACAAGTGCAGTGAAGAAGTATCAGGTGATAAACTAGGACCATAGTGCAAAAGAAATAAGCTAAGCATAAAAAAGATTTACCAATAATAGTAACAAAAAACAAAACAAAAAAAAAACTTGGTCAACAAGACGACCAGTCACCACAAGCAGCACCCGTTCACGAGCATAACGCGAAGATCAGCCATTAGAGTTAATGGCTGATCTTCCATATTTGAGGATTTTGAGGGAAGGAGGTAACCCGACCCACGACGCTACCGCAAGCAATGACATCTGAGGGAGAATGACGAACTTGCTGCCGGTTTTTGAGGGCAATAAATATAAATAATTATATTCAGTCAATGCTTGAGGTCACTAGTTAACCACATGTAAATAAATAAAAACACACAAAATGAAACAAGTAATATAAACAAAAAAAAAGTAAAATATAAAATTACATGACGAAGACATGTAACGTATCAATAAGCTAATTTGGCGAAAGAACATGAAGAAAAAAATAATAATAATCGTCTTGAGTTCAACACAGTGACCAACTATGCTTATCGTCTAAATAGTCGTTAATGGAATAGTATGCTTTTAAACAAAGGTTAGATTTTACTTTAGCTTTAAATGCATTAAATGGCAAATCTAGAAAAGAAGAAGGTAGTTTGTTATAAAAAGTTATACCAAGCCCTACAAATGAATTATGAACCTTGTGAAGCCGGTGGAAGGGAGCACGTAGTTTATGTTTATTTCTAGTGTTAATGTTGTGAATATCACTGTTTTTACTATAAAGATGGATATTTTGCCTAATTTATAAAATGTTGGCCAAGATGAATTGAGAAGCCACAGTGAGAATACCAATCTCTTTAAAAAAATCTCTCAGAGAAACCCGGGCACTGTTTTGTTGTCCTTCGTCTCCTGTCATAATGATGTGTAGAATTAAACAAGTAGGCTCGATAATCAATTATTGTTTTATTCTTTTCCCAATGCTATACATTTACATTGTTATGGTCGTTCTATCAATCCGCGGGAAAAGGGTATTGACACTTGACAGTTGGAACTGACACATACATATTAAATTGACATAGACATTGACCCATAAACAGGCACCTAGCTGGTAAATTGCACGGACCGCTCGCTTCTGCAGAACAAATACATTCTGGATATCAGCGGCTTTGCCCCACAGCAGAATACCATAGGACATGACGCTATGGAAATAACTAAAATAGACCAATCGTGCCGTGCAATATATTATATCTGCCGGGGTTGCGGGTTGTTCGATAGAGATACCGCGGCCCCGGAACGTAAACAGCACAAGTCTGACACTCCCCATCAGACTTGTGCTGACTAAAACCCACCCATGTTCCTTTTATTGCCCTTCTCCGCCCAGAGCGCGGGAAGTTATTTGATGATTTACCACCCCAAAAAAATGCATATAAACAAGGGAACCCATCCATTCCCAAACCTTGGCAAGAGTAACCAAATCTGGAAAGTGAGGGCACCCTTCCAATGCCAAACCTTGGAAAGAGTTGCTTCACCTGGGCTCCGGTACGATAAACCATCCATTTCCACCTGGGCCTTGTACGGTAACCCATCCATTTCCAAACCATGGCAAGGGTTGCTTAACCTAAGCCCTGTACGGTAACATATCCATTTCCAAACCTTTGCAAGGGTTGCTTAACATGGACCCCAGTACGGTAACCCATTCATTTCCAAACCTTGGCAACGGTTGCTTAACATGGACCCCAGTACGGTAACCCATCCATTTCCAAACCTTGGCAACGGTTGCTTAACCTGAGCCCCTATACGGTTACCCATCCATTTCCAAACCTTGGCAAGGGTTGCTTAACCTGGCCCCTGTACGATAACCCATCCATTTCTAAACCTTGGCAAGTGTTATTTAACCTGAATCAGTGAGGGTAGCCATCCATTTAGAACTTTCGCAAAAGTTGCTATACCTGGATCGTTAGGTAACTCATCCATTTCTAGACCTTTGCAGGAATTCGACGGCACAGTTGACGCAGTGGCTGAACGATCGACTGCTGCACTGCGTGTCGCGGGTTCGATTCCCGCACGGAACAAATATTTGTAAGACCTGCAGATAGTTGTTTCGGGCTGTTTGTGTACGTGAGTTTAAATGTTTGTAAAACGCACCCACGATACAGGAGAAATTCCTAGTGGAAAGGGGCAACGTTTTTCTTTAAAAAAAAAGGACAAATGAAAAAAAGAATTGCTTAACCTGAATCAGTAAGAGTACCCATCCATTTCCAAACCTTGGTAAGGGTTGCTTAACCTGGATCGGTTAGGGAATCCATTTATTTAGGTGCAGTGTTTCATACGATGGCAAAAAAATTTCGCTGGCTTTCTTTTACTTGAACGACGTCCTACCTTATTAACGAAACATTAAAAAAAACTGTTTTGTCCATGGTAAAATGACAAATGACAGTTGGTTCTGTCAGACGTCATTCCAAGTTTGTCAAATGGTCTGTGGTCAGTGTGGTCGTAATGTATTGTCAAAATGTCAACTCGAATCAAACAAAATGCTTGGGGCTGTAATTGTTTAGAAATATGATTTTATGAGACGATGAGATAAATATTAGCATCATGTACAACCTGAAAGCATGTATGGTGTGTTTCAGCACAGATACTAAATTATTTAGCATGGACCGTGGTAAATTACGACATGAATTCCATTTAATTTCTGGTATTAAGGTATGCATTGTTTATATCCGTTTCTGTACTAGAAAATTATAAATATTCTGATTTATTTACTCACTAGTTATAATATTTTCTTGCTTTTGTTATTTACAGACTTGTCACGGAGTTGGCATACCGGATTATTTATGTTTTCAGTGTGCCGCGGTTGTACAAAATTTCAAAAGATTTCGCGATAAATGCCACCGAGCTCATTACGCTTTGAAAGAAATTTTAAGCAGAAATAAAGAGGTAAATGAATTGGAAACAGTAAAGAAATACATTCCGTAATAAATGTAACAATTGCTGTGAATTTATTGTGACCATTTCCACTTTACAGATTACTCAGATAAATCTTGAAGACCTAAACCGCAACCACCTTGGTATTATGCCAGCCCTATCGTACATGAATTTAGATAAAACTCACTATGAAAAAGTGACCTTCCAGTGGAAAAAACAAAACCGTATTGATTGGTGTAATTCTGCCAAACACAACATTGCTGTGCTCCACTGCAGTACACTCACTTCTGATTTCACCTTCGATCAAATAACAAATATTAATGAGTTGGAATTTACTGAAGAAAAAATCAAAAGTGACATTGAAGAATTGGAAGATGAGACATTGCCAGTTGAGTATGAAGTAGCCAAAGATGAGTCCAGTGGCTTTCCCTGCGGTACAACAGAAGACTCAGAAATACAGGATTCATTCTTGGATAATGATAACTTTGATAGTGATCAGGATATTGATAAATTCCCTGACTTATCACTATCACTGAATGCTGACAATACGGCTGTTGATGGGACGGATATGGATGAAGAATATGCCACATTGATCCCAATTTCTGTGAAAGAGGCTAAAGCTGCAATTGAGGTATATAAAATGTTCACACAGGGTAAATACCATTGTGAAGTTTGCAACAAGGCTTATAACAATGAGGAACGGATGAAGGTACATTTACGGATGCATGACAAGGTGAGGGGTTATTTTAACATTTTATTCTAGATCATTGAGTACAGAATAAGCTGTTTCCACAAAGAAAAACATTCTCACTTCTCTTCCATGCAAGAACTATTTTAGAAGTACTAGTATACTCTTCAGAAAGTGTGTGATTGTAGGCTATTCATCATCATTATTCTCATACCCAATATATTTAGGGTTGGTGCAGCATGTCTTCTTTCATACTTGTTATTTTATTTAGAGTTTTACCATTTACGGTATTTGATCCTGTCATTTGATTGCTCTTTTATTTATTCAATTAATACGAAAATAATACGATTTATAAGTATAAAAACTGTGTTTAATTAAAATTAACTTTTGTTTGACTGAGATACATGTAGGTTTTTCTCCAATAAACCATTGTTACCCCTAACAAACACTAATTATTATTATTCTTATGTTTTCAGCATGTAAGTGGCAACTACCACTGTGGACTCTGCCAGTACTACTATAAAACCGAGTTTTTACTTAAAACTCATATGACGGACAAACATCTGTTTAAGTATTTGTGTAGAAAATGTCCTGAAGTCAGTTTTGATAGGTAAGTAAATTAAATCTAATCTAAAGGTCCTGGTAGACTTGAGCTTTCACTTGAAATAGAACATTGTGCAATCACAGGTTTTAAATTTGTTGAACTCAACAACAAACAGAGTCAAGCAAAGAGCCAAATATTAATATGAACATTTTCATAATCTTTCTAGCGAACATTCCAGTTGATGCTCGTAAAAATAATAATTTTGCACCAAGATCTTGCCTTGAGACTTGACAGCCCTGGAACAATGACAGAAGCTTGACTCTGCAAAAAGCTCAAAGCAAATTTACTGTTGTTTCATTAGAACACGCACCAGAACACTTGTATGCTTATTAAAACACTCTCATTTATTTTCCTTTGGCGTAACATTCCCAAAAATGCTCAATGCTAGTGAATGCTCAAGTCTATCAGCACCTTTATATTATGTCAATACTAAATGGAATCAAGTTGATTAGAAACCTTAAACATGCTGAGTCTGTACTCAGCCAAAGAATCATCAACTTCCTATCCTTGTCCCTTTTTTCTTGGGCTCAGCACAACACGTTTTTTCTTTCATTCTCCCCTGTCAATCGTCATGTTATATTGGAGTCCCGCACCTTAAAAGGAAAAACCGGAATCCTTATAGGATCAATTTGTTGTCTGTGTGTCTGTCAAGACCCTTTATCTTGGAAACGCGTGGAGGTATCGAGTTAAAATTAAAACTATGTACTGAAATCTGTGGTTCCTTGGAGCTCTGTAATCAACACAGTTAAAAGATATGGCCGTTTCTATAGCAAGTTTGTTCAGAACCCTTGGTGCCGTGTCAGACTCGCACTTGCCTGTTATTTTCCTTCATAGAATTCATCTAAGAAACCATAATTATTAATATAATAGCCACGCCGAAAGTCCTAAATAATTATTTAGCACTTTAGACTTGTTTATAAACGGCATTATTCCTCAAACGAGAAACATCGTAGTTTTTTTTTTTTAAACTGGCCCCACACTAGTAATTTCTCCTGTATCGTGGGTGCGTGTACAAACATTTAAACTCACATAGACAAATAACCGGACCCGGAACTGCTATCTGCTAAGCTATCTGTAGGTCATACAAATATTTGTTCCGTGCGGGGATCGAACCCATTACACGCAGTGCACCAGTGGATTGCTCAGCCACTGCGCCAACCGTGTCGTCAAGTTAATTAAATTCTGACCAAAACTAATATTATTTCAGATCATCAGCGAAACAGCACTACATCTGGACACATTTACAAAATGGTAGCAAAAAGAACGCAAACTGGTACGAATCACGACCGAAATGGTTGCAAACACGTGGAGGCAAGCGTGTCAAAGGAGTTGTTACTATAAAACCTGTTAAAAAGAATAGAAAATTGCCTGACGACTTCCTCATCTACTCACCTATTGGCCATGAAGAACAGTACCGATTGGTCATGGAAAGACAGCACTCACGGAACTTTCAAGCTGCTAGGTATCAGTGTGATATGTGTTATAGAGGGTTCAGGGGTATGCAGACATATAACAAACATATGAAGAAACATGATCCTGTGAGTATTATAGACATTTATAAGCCTAGTCGACCATTGGCGGCATAAAAAAAAACACTGACACCAGGTTAGGTAGATAAAACTAGTTTGTCACTAACCACAGATTAAACTCAAAATCAAGCTAAGCATTTATTTCAATTAGACCATTACAGGCACTTTTGTATGTCATGAAAACAAAAAAAGATGCTGCTAATAGTCCCAGTCACAAGACATAATAACTTGTGAAAGTACTTTAGTTGCCCATTCCAAAGCGTAGATATCTATGGAGAAGAATGGACAAGAAACTCCATGGACACTTTTTTAAATCATAATATTTTTACAAAATCATGGATACATCATTCATGTCGAGATTATACATACATGTAAGAATGATGTGTGAAAGTAAACAAGAGGAAAGTTTTTTTTATTATCTGTTCCAACTATTACTTTTTGAGGAAACAACTCTGCGCTTAACTTCAATGGCGCACAAGGCCTTTATAATCTGGCCTTTTTTATGATATCACCCCCTGTATACAGAAAAAAAACATGTGAAAATAGAATATTTCTCTCCATATTTACAGGCACATTCAGGTCCCTTGCAATGTGACATCTGCAAAATCCATTTCAAAGATCAGAGGAAGCTGTACAAACATATGAACATTACTCACTTGTTCAAATACTCCTGCCAACTATGCAGCTATGTTTGCTGTAATAGGTGATTATTTTCTATTCAGTTATTTTAATACTTATCTGTAAAGTCACGAGAAATAACATGTACACACTAAACAATATTGAAAAGCGATTTCTTCCTACTGTATTGATTATTGTATTACGAAAAAGTCTTTTGTCAAAGTTTTTAAGGGTTCTGTATCTCAAAAGGGTGTCTATCTGTCTGTCAAGACCCTTTATCTCGAGAACGCGTGAAGGTATCGAGTTGAAAACCATGTACTCAATTCTATGGTCCCTTTGTGCTGTGATAAAATCAACCCTCTAAGTTTACGCAGTAAAAATATATGGCCGTTTATGTGGTATACTCCCAACGGCCACCACTAATACAGGCACCAGTGTGGTGGCCGTTAGATTAGTGCATTATTTTTTGTCCCGACGGCCATCAGTGGCGGACGTTGGAACATTCCAAAGTATCAAAACTTGTTGAAAATTAAAAAAAAAATATTTTAACGTCGTGTTTTTTTCCAGAGGTCAAGCTCATATGCATTATAAATGGCATAAAAACGTGACATACGAGTGTCCTCATTGCAAGAAGGAATTCATGTAAGTTTGTGCATTTTTTTATTTAGCACAATAATTAAACTTAAATTGAACTGTAATAAAGATGAAAGCAGCATATGGTATCGGTATTATCTCTTGCACATTATTTCCAACTCTATTTAGCACCGCTACCGTTGCGTTGCCTCGTTAGTCTTGGCATCGCAAGCGCGACTGTCAAGCACGGGAGCTTGGGTTCGATTCTCGGATCGGACAAAGTGTAATTGGATTTTTCCATCAGCAATTGCTCAGTAACAGCTACGGCTAAATGTGGGTGTACTGCTAGCAGAATCATAATATGAATACGTTAAAATTCTTAAAATGGTCGCAGACGCAGTTAATATTATGATTTGTCACTTGTACTAGTTGCGTACCTACAGTACGCAATTACAGTATGAAATCAATTATTTAAATTTTGTATGGTATGTTGCCTACAGTCTACACAATGATATAGAGTTACGTCTTATTTATCGGGAAATAAAGTTGATTATTGAGTACATTTAATAAAATATTTTTCAATGTTTGCAGGAAAGCCTCAACGCGACTAACTCATATAAGAATAAAGCATCCGTCCATGTGTTTGTGCACTATTTGTGGACACAGTTTTGTGAGTGATTCTGGCTTGTATTGTCACAAACAAATTGCACATACTGAACAGGTAAATCATGTTATTGTTTAGGTCATTGTCTTTGGTACGCTGAATATGTTATTATTTAAAGGTTTTATCCTTGCCGCCTTAATATCTGATGATGGAAGTAAATAAAACCATTTACTCAACTCTATGGTCCCTTGGAATCTTTTGTTTTTGTGTTTGCAACACCGATTAGATAAATATCACTGACACAGTCAACCTTAACAACGCGAAAAAAAAATACCATTCTACCGCTGCGCTCCATGGTACCTTGGAATTGTAAAAAAATGAACACTCGGTCTCACTCAAACTCTGAATTTACGCAGACAAAATGTATGGCCGTAAATGTCGCAAGTTTGTACAGAACCCTCGGTGCGATAGTCCGACTCGCACTTGTCCGGTTTTTGTCATTTGCTCATCGTATATGATAGAGCCAACAACATTCAGTATAATCAAAGTTAGTTAATTATTACAAACGTTTGGAATTCGTATTTTACGAAAGTTAAAATAAAAAAAAGGATTGTGTGGTTCTATGAAACCACGGTAAAAATGTTTTTTTATTCACATTATTGTCATTTAGACGTCCCTACTCCGCGGCCGACCGTCACGCGACATGCAACACACAGACGAAAAAGTTTGAGACGATGTAATAAAAGTTTCACTTTAAAAAAACCGCGCAAAAAAAAGCATTTTTCTTTTCGAATTTTCGGTAATCCTTTCGTCATAATCTGCAGGAAATAGAAGAAAGCAACAAGATGGTGTTGAACACTGCCGACCCTCACTACTGCGCCGACTGCGAGATACAGTTCATGTCGCTGGCTGCCTTCACTACGCATCTCGGTAGCTCATACAAACATGCTACTACTAATCTGTAAGTACAAAATATAGTAAGAGAGTCTGACCAAAGATCTCACGATTTTTTAATCTTCTCAACGGATTTTGATGCAGTAGTAGCGCGTTAAATATGTTTATAAAAAATAAATATTAATTAGTTAAATATTATCCATAAAAATTGAGAAAGGGATTCACTTATCTCCCCATTCACTACTGCACAGTTTTAAGCAATAGATAGAATGATTCAAGTGGAAGGCTTATATGTATAAGTGTCTGCATTACACCCGTGCGAAACCAGGCTGGTCGCGAGTTTATTAATGAAATAAAGACGGATAACCCATTACATACAGTTTTCCTCCGTGCCTCGGAAAGCATGTTTAGCTGTTGGTCCCGGCTGTCATTTGTAGATCTTTGACAGTCGTTACATGTAGTCAGGGTCCCGAAAGTCTGTCAAACAGTCTTAGCAAAGAGTATCGTTTTACCCAGTTATTACCTGGGTTGTGGAGGTCAGATAGGCAGTAGCTCCATGATGTAATATTCAGCTGAATCCGGTAAGACTGGAAGTCGAACCCTTATGTAGTTGTGAAAAGGCTCGGCAGATGATGTGAAAACGGATAACCAAGTTCATCATAACATTACATAATATGCGAGTATTACCCGTCCATTTATAGTAACAATCTTAAGAACACAAATTTTCATATTTTATTGATGGTTTTTTTTGTGCGGATGTGAAGTCATCAAATAACTTCCCCCGCTTTGGGAGGAGCGGGGGGGAGTGTCCTGACACTCCCCCGGGGCGAAGGGACATGGGTGGGTTTTGACTTAAACCCACCCATGTACCTTCTTTTACCCTTTATGTTCCGGGGCCGCGGTATCTTTTTCGAACAACCCGCAACCTTTATTGATGGTGTTCATTGCAGTTCCATAAAGCCGTCTCGCCGCACGAAGTCTGAAGAGCCTCGAGCGCGCGGGCGGCCGCGACGTGGCGCCTGCTCTGAGATCGTCAACAATGGACTCACCACCTCTAGCACTTGTGAAGTGGTAACTATGCTGCTTTGACTTCTACTATTACTTCTACTACTTTATGGCATATTGTGTAACTTTATTCACTTAAAATCGTCAAGTTTTTCAGGAAAAATCACCTGAAAAACTTGACTCCTTCATTTGTTTGCAACGAACCTATCGGGAAATACCCGATAATTTTGAAGCTCGTGTGGTATTCGGGGGATTATTTTTCCGTCCCAAATGTCGGCCAATAGAATTGCACAAACTCCAAATCGACTCATTTTCATGCAAAATCTCCAATTTTCACAATTGAATTCAACCTGTCAGTTTGACGTGTGGTTAATTTGACTGGATCATGTTAGCATAGCAACGACCAGAGAAAATTTTCAAAAAATTATCAGTATAATACCATGTAGGTTGTACCACGTGACGTCGAATGGTGCAATTCTATTGGTCGATATTTGGGTCGGAAAAATAATCAATGATATTTTTCTGCACTTATTATTTATTTTAACTTAGTCGCAAGTTTTTATAAAATTACTTGCGGACCCAGCAGACGTCGTGCCCCTGGTACAGCCAATGAAGTTTGACCACATACTGACAGCAGTGCCACCTACCGGGTCCAATTGTGTTTTCAAATCCTCCAGAAACCCATTGAAACAAACACACAAAGTTTCTTACAAAACGGTCCAACCGTTTAGGAGGAGTAGATACAGACGAAATATAGATACTAAGACTAGCTAGTGTTAGTATCTATATTTTGTCTGCTATTGTCCAGCGGTTTCACCCGCTGTTCAGGCCACCCTTATAACTAAGGGGTAGGGGTATAAAAACGATGTTGGACGATTCTCAGACCTACCCGATATGCACAAAAAATTTCATAACAATCGGTCGACCCGTTTCGGAGGAGTATGGGAACGAACATTGTGACACGAGAATTTTATATATTAAATCTTCAGTCAAGTTTTTAAGAGATAGATTGTTGTAACGTTGGTCAACAGCTAACCGAAGGCAATTCACATTCACACACAGGCATTCTTCATTCTGTTGATGAACATAAAATACCATTAACGACGGCAGTATATAATAGAAGCGGCTACCAAATAATGATGTGTTCGTTTCAGTGCGGCAAGTTCCTATCAAACGACGTGCAAGCGCGCAAGCACTACGAGTCTGACCATCCCGACACCGAGTACCTCAAGCGGTACATGTGCGACGTGTGCGGCCATACTACCAGGGTGAATATAACATTTAATCAAAGTAGGAGCTCATGGGTGAATAATCCGGGGTTCCTTGTTGTTCGAAAGAGATACCGCGGCCCCAGAACATAGAGAGCAAAAGAAAGAACATGGGTCGGTTTTAGTCAATAAAAATCAGACCCTTCCCCCCCAGTTCGCCGAGAGCAGCGGAAGTTATTTCAGGAGTTGCCATCCGCAAAAAAGGGCAACAGAACGTTGGTTTAAGGAAACAGTTTGAAGTTAAAGTTAAGAACAGCCGCTCGGGTCGATCATCAAGGTGAAGAAGGATACTATGGTTGGTCTGTGATGAAAGATAATCATTGCATACCGAGTTTCCTCCGTGCTTCGGAAATCACGATTACTCGTTGCCTTCGGCTGTCATTTGTAGATCTTTGACAACCAGTCTTAGCAAAGGATCGTATTATTCGGTCAGATAGGCAGTCGTTTCATGTAAAATACTAATATTGAACATTAAAATGAAAACAAAATACTAATATTGAACTGAAATTACTGTCACATTGCACCTACTATGTTTTTGTCTCTGCGTCACCCTAAGGTTGACTGGTAGAAAAGTTTTAATAAATCCTTACTAATATTATATAAGCGAAAGTAAGTTTGTTTGTTTGTTACCTCTTCACTCTTTAATGGCTAAACCGATTTTGATGAATTTTGGTACAGAGATAGTTGGGAACCAGGAGACGGACATAAGCTAATTTTAAAAAAAAAGTGGAATGTGAGGGAGAGAGAGGGAAGAAAAGGGAAAACTTAGCGTTGCTATTACAAATCAATAAGGCGCAAGGGGAACTGTGTTACTCCGAATTTAACGCGAGCGAAGCCGCGGGCAAAAGCTAGTAAATAATATTCAGCTGCAACTGACAGCCGACGTCAACAGTTGGTACGCAGATGATGAAAAGTTTATAAGTAAGTTTATAAGTCTTAAAGCAGTGTAATTTTAATCTTACTATTTAGTGTATAGCGCCATCACTTTCCTACACTATCATGACATTAAACAGAGGTCATGGTCCCAGGCTAAGAGAGCCAAGAAATTGCAGCCAAACAATCTTTCTGTCAATTTTATTTGTCTAACAAACTTTACCAAATTGATGAAGAATTTATTTCCAAGTGTAGAATTTAAAAATATAAGTTGAATTTATTTGGTCCACCAAAACAACGATAAATTTAATCCGTTTTAACTTGAGATTTTTATTCATTTATTCTCTTTAGCAATACGCGAACCTCATAGTCCACATGCGAACTCACACAAACGAGAAGCCGTACGGATGTCCGCACTGCGACCGGCGGTTCAACATGCCCAGCAACAGAGATAGACATCTTGTCGTAAGTATTCTATTGTAAGATATGCTTATATAAATTTACATTTTCTGTCCAATATCTTCAGCCTAAATATAAATCATTCGCATTCTTACATGTTCAACTCTAACCCAATACCAGCCTCATTCACATAATACCAGCCTCATTCACACAATACCAGCCTCATTCACACAATACCAGCCTCATTCACACAATACCAGCCTCATTCACACAATACCAGCCTCATTCACACAATACCAGTTCCATTCACATAATACAAGCCCCATTCACACAATACCAGGTTCATTCAAATAATACCAGCCTCATTCACATAATACCAGCCACATCCACACACTCTTACTTATTTACACTTTTTCGCCCTATTTACACATTCCTAACCCATTATCAAGTATTCTAAGTTTGTACTATTAGTACAAAGTATATGTGACAAGGCGTTCAAAAAGCTAAGATTCTCCCAAGCTCCTTGGTTTGAATCTGTCTTTGTAACGTTACAGGTCCACACCGGTGAGAAACGATATCAATGCCAACACTGCAACCGTCGCTTCACTCAGAGCAGCGCCGTGAAGCTACACATACAAACCGTCCACCTGAAGATACCTTACGCACCCTGGAATAAGAAAAATCGGAAGCGACGCAAGGTATTATTGTTGTCATAGTTTGATTATATTATAATTAGTTATGCTCCGGTGTTAATCCATAAAAAACCGGCTAAGAGCGAGTTGGACTCGCAGACCAAGGGTTCCGTACAATATTGCGACATAATCCGCCATATCTTTTGACTGCGTAGACTTAGAGGTTTCATTTTTTCACAGCACAAAGGGACCACAGACCTGAGTACATGATTTAAACTTCAACTCCTATACCTACACGCGTTTATGAGATAAAGATTCTTGACAGGCAGACTGTCAACAAAGTGATCTAATAAGGGTTTTTTTCCTTTTGAGATACGGAACCCTAAAAATCTGGCCAAGTGCGAGTCGGACTCGCATACATGGTTCTATAGCATATTTATTTATTAAGGATCTCCAACAAAAGATGTACACAGATCATGTAACTTAAATTATGGACGACAATTATAGTATCACGTAGGTGTACTCCTTCACTTACAGGAGACCACAGCATGCACAATATAATTAACTATAAGCTAACAATTTATAATATAGAGTTAAAAAATTAAAAAGTTTATAATAGCATAAAACAACACAAAAACAATATTTTAAACGCTCATTCTAATTAAATGGAAATTACACTCAACCGAAAAACTAAATTTTGTTCTTCATAGTTTTTTAATGAGAAACAAAGTCACGTGTGCAGTTTAATGAAAAAGTCCCATTTCTCAAAAAAAAAAATATCAAACCTTGTCAATTAAATTTTATATTGATTTTAGAAGCAAATATCTCAGTAACAATCTACTTGAGAATATAAGAAACCTCGATATCATTTTTCAAGACCTATCGATACAGTTAAATACTCCAAGCCTCGATTGCATGTATGGAAGGCCACCCCTATTAATTAAATTTCTTAATGTTATGTTATTCGTCGAACTAAACAACATGTATTTGTTCCAGGAGTTGGAGACAGCGGGTATGTCGACCCCGTTGATATTACCGCCGCCCAACAAGTTGCTCGCATACGAAGCGCAGGCTCCCGGGGATTACCTCAACGCTTATATCAGTTATAACGATGACTAACAAATAATTATACTGCTATTACTGTAGTAAGGATATTGTAAAGTGCTTTAACTTCAAACTGTTTCCTTAAACCAACCATCTCCTGCCCTTTTTTTTGCGGGTAGGAAATCTTCAAATAACTTTCCCCGCTCTGGGCGGAGCAGGAAGGACGTGTCAGGCTTTTACTGACTAAAATCAACCCGTCCTTTATGTTCTGGGGCCGCGATATCTTTTTCTAACAACCCGCAAACCCGAAGTTTTACCCACATTATGAACTAATCAGTGCGAGCGTTAATACGCGTAGTATTAACGTTCGTTTGCGTGCAGTTTCAGTTGAGACATTCTAACGAGCGTGCCGAACCAGTATGACTAATTCCCAAATTTATGTTACACTAGCTTTTGCCCGCGGCTTCGCTCGCGTTAAATTCGGGGTAACACAGTTCCACTTGCGCCTTATTGATTTGTAATAGCAACGCTACGTTTTCCCTTTTCTTCCCTCTTTCTCCCTCACATCCCACTTTTTCTTAAAAAAAATGCCTATGTCCGTCTCCAGGGTGTCAACTATCTCTGTACCAAAATTCATCAAAATCGGTGTAGCCATTGAAGCGTGAAGAGGTAACAAACAAACAAACTCACTTTCGCTTTATAATATTAGTAAGGATAAGGATTGCAATCTTTCCTTTTTTCCATTGCTTTTTCCACGCTGAAGGAAACGCTTGCAAACGAATGTTCGCATTCTCAGTATGGACGCACCTTGTTAGAAAAATCCCTAAACAAATCGGTGAACGAACCTGGTTTTGTTCATAATCACCTTGTAATTTTTTAGTCCAATGTAACGAGAGGTTTTCACCAAAGTTACTTCCAGATTAAGCCTAAATGAAGCCAACACTATACATTTTTTGTGAGATTATAACTCCATCTTCCAAGTTAAGCAATAATTTAAGCAGTATTTAAGATATTTTGTATAAATTGTCCATTGTATAGTATTAAGTGTAATTAAAAAAACGTTTCGTTCAGTATTACGTTATGCGTTTGTGTGTCTTGAATGTGTATTGATATTTATAACAATAGCTTTAATGTTGAATCTTCCCGTTAAAAACAAAAAGAGCCTTAATTTAAAAAGTTTTTAATTATAGAATCTTTTTAACAGTTTCTCTACTAATAACTAAATCGATAATAAACACGGCTCAAGCTAAAGACCCGTACATTAAATAACAATAAAATAATACCCGTATCTATATGCAATATACAAGAATTTAAACGAAGTCAGAACCATCAAAAACGACAAAGCTAAGAATTCAAGCTTTTCACATTCAGCTTCTTAAATACTTCTTTTACTTGTAGTAGTACAAGTCAACTACTACAAGTAAAAGTCATTATCTAATATAATGTAATTAATCACTTGACTTGTTTATAGATACGGGTGTTACAATAGGGAAGATGCATGTATTTTTTTCTTTACTTTATTCAATGACAAACAGTACTAATAACCCAATAAAAACTACTACTTGTCGCAAAAAAAAATATACTCCTACAGTTTTCTACTACAGTTCAAACGCTTGTAATTGTTGCGGCCGTGATGTGACGTCATTTACCAGAAATCTCTTAATAAAATAATTATACAAATTTTAATTCAATCAAAAATCTTAGCGAAAATTTAAGTACTTTTTTTATTTGCACATAAAAGTGTTTTTTGACACATATAGACTTTGACGTCACTTTGGGTTCCGTTTCACGAAAATCATACAACATAAAATAGTAAATTGTAAAAAAGTGCTGTTTTGCATTGCTTGCATATTCCCTATTAAGCCTCCTGGTCTATTTTACATTGCCCATATATTAAATTTTTTACGAATACTGATCCATGTAGATAGTACCTTTTAGATTTGAAGCTCAGTAAACGCTAGAAATACCAGAATAACATAGAATTTAGCATGAAAAATGATACTTCCAGAAACACAAATTATAAATCATAGTTTTTCATATAATTGTGTGTTCACAATAATGTAAATAGTTTAGGATAAAGCATTTAAACGCATTTGTTTTGCGAATATTTGCCTTTTTGAAATTATGTACCTATCAATTATTATTATATTATAGCTGGGCCATATTGTTCCACTGCTGGACAAAGGCCTCCCTCTATGCCTTTCCAATGGTCACGATTTAGTGCTACTTCTTTTTTCCAAGTCTCAAGAATAACCTTTTGGTTGTCCCGCCATTTCCTTCGTGGTCTGTTGCGACCCCGTGCTACTGTATCAGGGCAGCAATCCTGACCATTACGTGCAGCACACAGCTCGTTTGACGATCGATATGTCCCGCTGGGTAGCCAACGAGAAGCGTTTTGGTAGCTATCAAACGAATTGAAAAAAAAAGAATCTTTTTATATTTATTCCAATTGTAAATCCAGGCTATATACACTCTGGTACAATCAAATTTAGTTATAATTTATTATGTAATTAGCATAATTATCAGGATATTTGTCCACGTCATGATTAAAAAAAAATTGTCGATATTTCGTATTTAACAAATGCCCGTAAGTTCTGAGTAACCTCGCTATGACTTTTTAATTTTTTTTTATTAATGGCATCTCGCAGTTTAACCTAGCTTTTCTAGATCCTGACGCATTTGATCGCGTTTTTGCATATGAAAGACTAGACACCGGCCGTTATCTTGAACGAGACTGGTCGTACGGCCGGTCCTGCGATCAAGCTTTCCTGGTTGAAACTTCTGCGGCCAAAAGACGTGGTCGTGTACTAAGAGCGGGTTCACATTAGGTCAGACTAACAGTTTTACTGGAACGAAAGCGGTGTGGGTTGGTGGTCGGTTGCATTTAAATAAAAAGAAAATAAGTTTATTAGCACATGCCACAAGTGCACACACAATTAAACAGAAAAAAAGTTAAATCTAAACACAATAAAGAGATAATTATTGTGTGTCTAACGGCAAACAATAATAACAATAGCGCTGTTAACGTTAGAGCGACCCCATAAAACTGTCTGCGACATGTCATGTCACATTCTGTCGGGTGGGACATAATATGGGCATACTGCTTTGTATCGTGTTTGGTCGGATCGACAACTTCTAGTGTAAACAGCAAGACCGGCCAACGGCTAAACTTTCTGTCCTCCCTAATGTGAACCTAGCCTTGGTCTTTTGTACGCCAGCGCCTATTTACATAACCTCACACCCGACGCGAAGCCTAAGCCTTGTAAAATTTTATTTAAGTGGTAGGCATTTTCGCAGTTTACTATAATTTAGACAAGTTAAGTTGTGTCAGTCACGCAACCGTTTTGCAACTTACGTTGCCAATGGTGTTCAAAAGGCTATCCATAGACATTATCGGTCAAATGCACCGTTTCCGAGTGTTTTTTTTTTGGGGTGGGAAATCATCAAATAACTTCCCCCGCTCTGGGGCGTGTCAGACTTCTACTGACTAAAACCCACCCATGTTCCTTCTGTTGCCCTTTACGTTCCGGGGCCGCGGTATCTCTTTCGAACAACCCGCAACCCCGGCAGGACATATCCGAGTGCATTATATCTGTATTCCAAAAGAAAAATATCTATTTATAAGTTGCGTCTGCTTTGTTCTAGTATACAAATCTAAAAATCAATAAATCTCCTTTGTAAGTTTGGATGAATTATTTATATTGTTTTACAAATAGTTATATTGTGTGTATGAAAGTATTTAGTGTGTTGTTGATAGTGATGAAGTATATTATAGAATGTAATCAATCTGTTTAATACGCAATGTTTGATTTGCCTTGTAATTTAACTAATACGAATATTTTTAATACATAACATTAATTCGTAATATGTCTTTTATTTATTTTTGAGTCCCTACATCTGAGCATACGAGGCGCCGTTTATCTGGAATGGGCAACAGTTACAGTACTTTCACAAGTTATTATGTCTTGTGACTGGGACTGTAGCAAACTTTTAGGGGACTGACAAACTCAAACCATTTATTTCAATAAGACCCATTACAGGCACTTTTGAATGTCATAAAAAAGATGCTGCTATGGGAATGTAGCAGCATCTTTTTTTTGTTTGCTAGTATGAAGAGGCATATTATTCTGTTTTTTTTTTGTCCAAACAGCTTCGTTGTCACAAGTCCTGTTGAGCATGAGGGGCTGGAGTTCGATTCTCAGGTCCTGCAGCATATTATTGGGTTTTCCATCAGCAATTTCCTAGCAACAGCCACGGAATCCGAACCAGGATGTTAGAAAAACGGTCGCTCCTTATTACATGGCCTACATCATTAGAAAAATGTGGGTGTATTATTAAGTAGGTACACTTCTACCTAACCCTCTGGGGTTTACAGGCGTGAATTGGTGGTGTTATAACCTGGAATAATACACAGTACCTTGGTGACATACGAGGGGGCAAAACCGAACGTAAAACTGACTCCTGAATCAATTTTGATGAGGTTTTGTAGTTGTTTTTGACCGTAAAGGTTCCATTTAAAAAATATGCTTTGAAACGTAGTATGAATGGCGTAAATATTCAATGGTGGTACATTCCTTTCATATTATAACATGTACATTTCCTGGCACCCGCCATTCTTAACCCATATGGTACACCTATTAAACTTAAGTATAATCAGTGGCGGCGTAAGGGGGGGGCGGTGGGGGCGGTCCGCCCCGGGTGCCAGGCATCAAGGGGTGACAACGGAATGCAATTTTTTTTTTTTTGAATGGCATCTCGCAGTTCAACCTAGGAGGTTGTCGTCTGCTGAACCGGGCGAATCCTGTGGATGCCTTAATAATTAAGAACTCCAGCCAGGGTAAAAACTTACAAACTAAGCGACTACACGCTAAGGGCACCCCCTGTGGGGTACGAGCCTCGGCTTAGGGCGTCGTCGCTGAGAGACAGTAAGGGACAAGCTGGATCTGAGTGATATTAATTATGGACTGATTTAGACTTACTGGCTTAGCAGCGCGGGCTGGCTCTTGCAAGGGACGCGTGGGACGGAATGCTAAGCCAGTCGCGCAGATTAATAGCCACTGGCGCATCTGCACGACAAGGTCGGGGCGGGCGGAAGGAGCAAGTTGTTGATGTGTCAATCAAAGCAATCACAGTTGACAGTTGGTCAGTCAGCCAGTGTTATTGTTTCTAAGATGTGGTCGTTTCATTTACAAGGGAATCATTATCTGGATCAATTTTGAAGTACGTAGCACCTTCGGCTTCTCTGGTATTAAATACACCACAGCACGGTGTTGAAAGTGATATTGAAACAAATGATGTACAAATCAGGAGCCAAAATGCATTGCATTGGAGGATGCCGGGAAGAGACCTTAACAATATTGATATCGAGTATCAATTTTCCATTGTTACTAAAATTTTGCAAATCATCCATATAGACATAGATAACAAAACAGGGTCCAGGCGTCTTTGAATACGGCACGGTTGACGCAGTAGCTGAGCGATCGACTCCTGCGCTGCGTATCGCGGGTACGATTCCCGCACGGAACAAAGATTTGTATGACCTGCAGATAGTTGTTCCGGGTCTGGCTGTTTGTGTGTGTGAGTTTGAATGTTTGTCAACGCACCCACGAAACAGGAGAAATACTTAGTGGACGTTTAAAAAAAAATCGGTGAACATACTTAAAAAAACCTAAATCCTCCTCCTTTTTTTGAAGTCGGTTAAAAAAGGACGGAATCGCGACAATAAAGAAGAATCCTAGCAAATTGAAAACGATGAAGAAAAGCTGCATGACACTACTCGTTTCGATGTTGCTACTTGTCTAACACCAATGCCTGATGATCTGAGAGTTAGAATTTTATTACGAGTATTAAAGCGGGAAATGAATCCTATTGAAGCAGAGTCGGCCCATTTGTAGATACTGTCCAAAGATCTGGAGATAAAACTAAAGGAAAGAGCCAAACATTTCCATTCAGAATGGTTTTATAAAACGTTACCAAATACAGAAAAAATACTCAGAAAATGAATGGTAACTCTCCAATAAACAAATAAATAGTACTGTTTTTGCTGCAAACTTACGCACTATTTCAAGGTTCAAAACAGATTTTCGTCAACGGATTTAATTCATGGTGGAAACTAAATCCTTAACTGAACACAAAACGAATTATGAAGGCCTACACTCTCCTGTTTTGAAAAATGGAAAATCTATCGACCATGAACATCAAAATGTTAAGAGACCAAGAAAAAAAAGTAGAGTGCCATTTTGAGTCGCCTTTTATACGTTTTCTCTTCTTGGCACGCCGAAATCTTCCTCTAACATACATATAGAGGGGATTTCACCGGACAATAGAGGGTTTTTTTTTAAATTAACTAATTCTAAAAAACCCTCTATATGTATATCTATTGTCAAAATATGACCTAGTGCTAAAAGAGCACATGCTAAGAATAACATGCTATGTATATACAAAAAGTAAACGGGTAGATTATTTTTGTCCAAAGACATTCAAAATGAGTTCAATATTTCGGAATTATTTCCGATAGCATGCCAGACATGTGACATACAGATCAGATGAGTTATGTTATCAGATATGTTCATATTGAAGGCGATCAATTTGCAGTGAAGGAATCATTTCTAGGTTTCTTCCCTATAGCTGCACAGACTGCAGTCAAACTTGTCGGGCACAAGGATATAATAACGCTGCAACCATGGCAAGAATTCATGGTGGTGTACAAGCAATAATTAAAGAACACAAGCTGAAAGCGTTGTACACGCTTTGTGCTAATCAATTGCTACAAATTTATGTGGGGTGCACTCTTCCGGGAATGTTAGTTCAAGTGTAACATATTTCGGAACAGTAGAAACGAGTTTACTCGTTCTTTTTGTCATCCACCCATTGATGGCAATTTCTAATGAAAATTGCAGGCGTGTGGGGGCAAAAGTCTAGTAGAGACGAGATGAAGTGCTCATCACGATGCTGTTAAATCACAAAAAAAAATTTTTGAGAAACTTGTATAAACACTCGAAGACATGTGTGACGCCAGCAGCAGCAAAGAAAACGAAGAGATGCAGCATCTACACTCGTATCAGCTTTTTTTAAGCATTTGTGTTTTCTTGTAAAAGAAATTTCTCAAAATTTTAGTTAATAAAATCTTATTTAAGATCTGCAATGACCCAAACACGACCTACCAGTCTTTCCTTATTGTCCATTGAAAAGGACTGAAAAGTAAATTTTGATATCATAGAATATTTTAGCAAAATAAAGTCACGCAATCGCGTTTAGTTTGAGGGTGCTCAATACAAAGTCGCCCCGGGTGCCATCCCATGCTACGCCGCCACTGAGTATAATATACCTAATAATCATTCAAAGCGGACATCATTGTTTGTAAAAGTTTTGCGTGGACATACAATAAAAATATATCTCTTTAATAAATATCTATACCTCCTTCTATTGTTTTCGTCGGCTAAAAGTAGCTTACATTTGACTGAGTAGCTATCATCAGGGCAAATCAGAAGAATATAACCGATCGATCAGGCTATTTGGTAAAACTAAAAAGATAGCTATTTAGAGGTATGAAGTGAAGAGTATCCTCTATTGAAAAGGGAGGATCCTCCGGCCGTTCATATATTATTGTAGTCTTTGCGACCGTTCGTCGGGTTCTCCGGTTCTCGTAGGTACCGGCACGGATCTTGAGCGCTCGGCGGAAGAGTGGGTATCGCTTTGCGCATCGTACACATATGGCAAATAAAACGCACGCCCGTTAATTATTTATTTTTTTCTAAGTTACCTAGTAATTTATTACTGGTTCTATGGTTGAAAAAATGATTAAATAATGATTCATTAAATTGAGAAATGGAAATTGAGCTCAAAGAAGCAGGTAATTAACAAGTGTTTCTAATTTAAAATTATAACTTTGTTCTTGTAGTTTGTCAAAAAATACTAAAAAAACTACTACGTACCTACGTACTTTTTTTTGTTAGCATTTTTGACTTCGAATTTTATTTGTTGTAGATAAAAACTTTATCTATTGAATATAAGTAGTACATTTCGATACAAGTACAAATAAAATAATTGAATGAAAATTAGTTTTGCTAATTACAAACTCACTTTACTTTTTTCCCCGTTTTGCTTTCGATAAATATCACCTTTGATTATAATTCCAACGGTATATTTAATAAAAAATCACATAAAACATTTGAATAACATAATTTAAAAATGTTGTCTATTATAAATTGGCCGGAATTGTACTCGTCGTCGTGACGTACATGCAGCAGGAAAAGAACGAATCCCGAGTGACGTCTATGACGCGATGCGCTACGGGCCAATCACTGCTCTTTCCCCGCCCCCGCGCCTCACTTCATACCACCAAAGGGACCCAATAACTCACTTTTGCGCAGGTGAAGGTCAGCGCTCAAAATCCGTACCGGTATATGAATCGCGAATAACTCGCGAATCTCTTGGTGAGATGTAGGAATTCGCAGTTAGTTTTTCAGTGGTCGCATAGATGGCGCTGTAGTACTTTTTGCCACATTCATATTTGTGTTGCTACAGCTAAGGGAATACAACCTCGTAGCGTTTTTAACGTGTAATACACATTGTGTGAACCAAACGCTAGGCCTACCAAATGTTATTGTTAACCGACAAGTATTATAAAGTTGCGAAGTCTTGCGACTTGCAACATTCAAAAATATCATACGGATGAAATCCGCGGGCAACAGCTAGATTTTCTAGTAAGTCTGTTTGTTTGTTGACGTGACAGAGAACCCTCCGCACCCTAACCAAATCGTGTGAAGACAATGATAGCTCGTATTTAAACGCGGCAACGCCATCTATCGAGCATGCAGGAAAAACTTTGTGTTCGACAAGTGCAGAAAGAAGTATATAGCCAGTTTCGTTTATTTTCATCTAGCTTGTATCGGGTATATTTTTAAACGGTTTTATTTAGCTTACCCCGTTTGTTTTATTTACGCTGTCATTATTGATGAGGCTCTTCTAGGTCATAATAGATAGAATATTCTTTATTATGTACACCATACAAATAACATGAATAACAGTATACAACTTATAAATAGGGTGACACAATGGGCGGTCTTATCGCTAAAAGGGATATAGATGCATATTACTCGCAACCGGCTTACTAGGTACAAACTTAGACGAGATGAAAGGAATATAAGAATCTTAGTAGGTGGCATTCTATAGTTTCTGCCTACCCCCGTGGGAAAAGGCGAGCGTTTATGCATGTATGTTTTCTCCAGGCATGAGAAATATAATTCAATGGATAATTCGAACCGAAACGGCAGATAACAAACCAATTTTAACAACAAAACCAGTTTATTTCAATTACAGTTTTAACAATATGAAATTAACATCGTTCAAACACTTTATAAAGATCATTTAAACTAGCAATCTGCAACACAGCGCCATTATGAACAAAACTGCTTGGCGGGAGGAAATTTCTTCTTATAGCTGGGAATAGCACATGTTCTTGTCTCCATTGCTCTGCCTTCACACTTTCTGCGTTTGTGTCTGGATTCGGCTGCGAATAAAATATGGCGGTTTGTCGGCTGAAGGTGTCGAAACAATCCTTTTCGTTGTCCCAGTTCACTTCGGTGACTAGGCGTACCAGGTAGGTTGGGAGAGCGCCCATGAATGGCGTATGGCCGTCTGTAAACAGGTAAAACTAGTTTTATACGATTCACGATTAGCGTAATTTTAAAGAAGTTAAATTAAAGTAGTTAAAGTTAGATTTTAATTTGAGGGTTTTTCGATGAGTAGCGGTGTCACCTGCCTAACCTTTTCCCAACTATGTCGTGGTCGGGTTCCAGTCTAATCGGATGTAGCGGAATACCAGTATTTTACTATATAGTGCAACTGTCTATCTAACTTCTAACACCCAGTTAGTACGTAGTAGTTGTAGTGGGTAACACGAAACACCTTGGTTACACTAATTGGCAAACTTTAGTGCCACTGACTAACTGTAACAACTGTCAAATATATAGATTATTGTCAGTAATTACAGGTAGTCAGAGCTGGGACGTTCTGACGAACAGCTAAAACTATAGGAAGTGGCCAATCTCTTAACATAGACACTCTTTGTTCTCGATACAAATATTTTCATCACGTTTCCACAATTATAGTTCTATTCGCAATTAACTGAGAAAAACTATCATGAAATTCATTGGAATGTATTTTGACGTTTAAAGTTTTGGATGTCCGTATAGACGTCGCGTCATCAAGGGTTCCTTTTGAACCCTTTTTTAAGAAGAACAGGGTGTAAAGCTCGTTCCCTATAGAAAGGGGATTGTTTGGTATGCAACTGCCCGACAGATTTTTTTAAAGTATGGCATCTGTTAGGGATTTATATGGAGAAAAGCTTTTGAAGATTTAAGAGCTGTATTTCGATCAGAGATGAAAAAGACTAAAATGATGCAACATGGTAGGTACAAGGATAATTAATTCTTATAAGCTTGCTGTTCATGCAGTGAGACGTGGTCGCGCACTATTGCTCACAAGTTTTGAGTAGGCGCTTCGGTAACATCATTCTACTGAACAGCATCTCGCAGTTCAACCTATGAGATTGTCGTCTGCTTAACCGGGCTGCCCGACGAATACAGTCATGTTCTAATATATACGCTTTTGTCGTGGATAATTTTGCTTACGCGATGTGGCATAGATGGCGCTGCTTTTTGCCGTCGTATTTATACTGCCGCAGTATTTATTGTAGTGTCGCTACAACCTTACTATATACTATTTTGGTAGTAGATCAAAATTGGATATAAGTGAAAGATTCTTCTACATTTGGTCTAGGTAATCAACATGTTTTTTTTTGTTAAACGTTGCCCCACACTAGGAATTTTTCCTGTATCGTGGGTGCGTTTACAAACATTTAAACTCACATACACACACAGCCAGACCCGAAACAACTACCTGTAGATCATACAAATATTTGTTTCGTGCGGGGATCGAATCCGCGACACGCAGCGCAGCAGTCAATCTCTCAGCCACTGCGCCAAAAGTGTCATCACAAATAATATGATACATACCTAACAGTAAGGGTAGTGATAACAGCTCCCCGTTACCATTTATTTCAAGCGAGAAGTACTCATATAACATGCTTCGCTTATTCACTAGTAGCTCGGCCATTTGTTGGGCCATGTCCCTCATTTCACCTGAAACATTGAAAACGGGAAAATCAGCCTAAAATGTGCTCAAATCTGGGACACAAACTTCCTCCCCCTCCCTGGTAGGCCATAATCTACAACACGGGCCTAGTGTGGTGGTGGATGTAACGTCTTTATGATGATCATGGTATTGCCAATAATATGCGAATTTTATATTACTGTGGTAAACAAAAAAAATATCAAATTACTATTTTCGAGATTTAGGAGTCGGTTAACATTCAGCACCAATCGTGTACAGGCAAACATTTGATCCTAAATTATTGACAAATCCGAAAATAAAAGAAATAGCAAAAAAAATACTGAAAGTAGTCTCGACCTGATTTTTTTTAAAACCATAATATGCATAATAGCGTTTTTTTTAATGAATATTCCTACCCAGAAATCGATGGTTTTGAAAAAAAAAACAGGCTATATACACATATACATTTATAAATATTTATATTATTACATTATTCGATAGTGTCTCTGACCGCGCCTTTTTTCTCTTAAAAAATACACACCCAATTCAGGATCCCATTCGTTTTCTTGTGAGCTAAGCCCAAGCACAAGCAGCTCTTCTAAAGGCAATGGACTGGATAACTTTATTAGACCAAAGTTCTGGAAGTCGTACAGCATTGTCTCGTAAAACAGTTCTTCTCTGAAACAGAATAAATGTTATTTTGATTAATTAGGAGCTTGGCTTGGTTTAAGCAAGAAATAAACTTATGTGGTGCTGTAGTCTCGTTTCTGAGAGTAGTGCATGTCTAGATGTGTTTGGTTCATGGTTACGCGACTGTCTACATGTGGTCACACGAGTGTCTAAATATGGTCAAGTAAGTGTTTCAATATGTGGTCAAGTGAATGTCTATGTGGTCAAGTGAATGTCTATATGTGATCATGTGAATGTCTATATGTAGTCAAGTGAGTGCCTAAAAGTGGTCAACTGATAGATAGATAAAACATATTTTTGATGCAACAAAATACACACTGAACGCATACATTAATCAACACAAAAAACAAAGCTGAGAGAAAAAGAGTCAAAGATTTAAAAAGATAGATTGACCCATAGACGACGACACGGTTGGCGCAGTGGCTGAGCTGTCCTGACAATTGGACACATCACATAACTACTAATTTATAACGGCCGCCTATTAGTGAGCTGAGTGTGTCTCAAGGTTGGACCAAATGGGCAGTTCCAACTCAGCATAATATGCTAGGTAGAATACCTGACGCTGGTATTCTGCTGAATATAGCTAGTGATACACGGATGTCGAGAAAACGCAATATATATATATGCGGCGAGTTTTATAAAGGTCTGTGGTATCTATACATGTAGTATTATAAAATCTGGCTGACTACAAAATCTATCAATATATTGACTGCTATCAATGCTTAATACTTACGCAAATCTAGTAGTATCACACAAATACAATTTTGTAGAATGTTGTATAAGAGACTTATGACAGTCAATACAAGCAATGAAGATCAAATTCGCTAGTATTTCTCTCAAATTCGTATTACACTTATTTTCTACATCCAATCTTAGCTGTTTTACACTGGTCAACTTGGTTTCTATTCGTTCATACTTAAATGTTCTTGTTTTAAACGATTCTTTAGGATCGATATAACTTAAATTCGCTTGGTCTAAAGCAGTATGGGTTTTATATTTAACATTATTTTCATTTTTAGGTTCTTCGACTATCGAATTTTCTAGAATTTCGTCGTCTTGAGCAGACTCCAGAACGATGTTGGGTACTGTAGTGCTATTTTCTTCATTTTTCTCTTCATCTATATTCATATCAGTATCGTTAATGGCTGTATCGTTCGGTTTAGAGATTGTGGGAAAGAATTTATCTATCTTCTGTACATCGGAGTTTACTCTAACCATATAACTAGGGTTTGCTTTGGCGGCTTCAGTTGTCTTTTTCACGATTTCTTCAACCATTGTAGCGCCTGGTAAACGGGCCTGGAATGTACACAACCCGGTCAAATACGAGTCAGACACGCGCACCCAGGGTTCCGTACAAACTTGCTACATAAACGGCTTTATATTTTGACTTAGAGGGTTATTTGTTTATTAAACTCCTGAAACATACCTGTGTATACATTACTCGAGTAGAATTACAGCTCAACAGCTTGCTTTCTATACAAGATTTGATCTTCTCTATAATTTGCTCTTCGTATAGAAACTGCACCTCGTGTTTGGTTGGATGTACATTTACATCAACATTTCTTGGATCTATAAAATAAAGCAACTTGCGTATACCATGTGCTAGTGAACAAGTTATTTTATTTTACCATTTTAAAATCATAATTTAAAAAATCGGTCAAGAGCGAGTCAGACTCGAGCACCAAGAGTTCCGTACGAACTTGCGACGTAAGCCATATCTTTTGACTGCATAGACTTAGAGGTGATTATTTCACAGCACAAAGGGACCACAGAGCTGAGTATATAGTTTTAGTTAAAGAGTATCCATGGAGTTTCTTGCCCATTCTTCTCCATAGAGATCAACGCTTTAGAATGGGCAACTACAGTACTTTCACAAGTTATTATGCCTTGTGACCGGGACTGTAGATTCATTTTGTTTCTTCACATTCAAAAGTGCCTGCAATGGTCTAATTGAAATAAATGATTTGATTTGAGTTTCAACTCGATGCCTCCACGCGTTTCCTTGATAAAGGGTCTTGAAAACAGACAGACAGACAGACGGACAACAAAGTGATCCAATAAGGGTTTTTAGCTTTTGAAGTACGGAACCCTAACATACAATTTTCATAGAAAACTATTCAAGCTTACCTAATTCAAGACTAAGGTAAACAAATGCGTGCGAGTTTTTCGGTAAATATGTCGAGTAAATTGAATCCACGGCTTTTCTGATTGCTGAAAACAATAATACATTTATGTGTACTAGTGCGCTGTACTAGCTTTTGCCCGCGGCTTCGCTTCCGTTAAATTCGGGGTATTACAGTTCCCCTTTCCTGATTTGCAGGTACCTGCTACCTGTAGTTTTGCCCTTGCGCCTTATTTATTTTAGTAATAGCAAAGCTGAGTTTGCCTTTTTATTCCCTCTTTCTCCCTCATTTCTCACTGTTAAAAAAATAAAAGCCTATGTCCGGCTCCATGGTCCCAACTGTCTCTGAACCAAAATTTATTAAAATCGGTTTAGCCATTTAGGCGTGAAGACGTAACAAACAAACAAACTCACTTTCGCTTTTATAATATTTGTAAGGATGTTAAGTTGCTGGATTAACACAATAAGGAATAGACAGCCAGGTTCCTGTTTGACTGTCAGGGCCATCAGAATCCCGGGTTGCAGGTTGTTCGAAAAATATACCGCAGCCCTGGAACATTAAGGGCAAAAGAAGGAACATGGGTGGGTTTTAGTCAGTAAGCGGGGGAAGTTATTTGATGATATTCCATTCACAAAAAAAGGGCTGTCGGAATCTAGTCTGCCAACTTTAATGCTTAATATTTGCTTCTGAATAAATAGTGCCAGTTGGGTCCACACACACAGCATATTTTTCCTTTCAAAAATTAATACAGTAATGTAAAAACGTTTACACAATGAGTCCACAAGCCTATGATTGATGAACAGCAGCATAGTCCCTTTTTTATGTGAGTAGTTGACGTTAGTGATACAACCACTTAGAGACAGCTTTAGAGTCGGCTCCTGTAGCTCTATCTCCATTAGTTCTCGAGCTATTGCGTTGCCATGGATCTGGAAATTTAACATTCTTCTGCTTATTTGGAGAAATAACATAACATCAAAGATATAAGCAGTACTGTTGTGCTCTTCTATCTTAATGTAATGTCTGGTCATGTATTTTGTCTGTGCATAAATAAATAAAAAACCAAGGAGTCTAAAATGGCCGTTTAAGCAGAATCAGTAGAAGCAGTAAATTCACAATATTTACTGTGTCTGTGGCTATTTTAAGAATTTTAACGTTATTCATTTTAATATCCTACTAGCTTTTGCCCGCGGCTTCGCTCGCGTTAAATTCGGTATTATCGTATTGATTGTAATAGCAATGAGCTAAGTTCTCCCTTTTCTTCCCTCTTTCTCCCTCAGATCCCACTTTAAAAAAAATGGTCTGGAACTGACATCTACACAATGCACCTACGGGAGTTTGAGTGTACGCTCTAAGACTACAATCAAATAAAGAAAATCGTAAGAACGAATAACTAGCCCATGATATAAATCATACTCACAATTCGAACATTTTCAATGACTGAAGAATTCATAGGTGTTTTCAAGTCTGTATTCTCTCCAAACTTCTTCAAAGTGAACCCAACATGACTGTTATGTATTGCATACCCTCCAACCACCTCCATTATATGTGTGTACTCCTCCGTAGGGCTCCGGAGGGACTTCTTACGAGCTATTACATTGTAAAACAGGTCTTCAACTGTTATTTGGGTACCATTATTGCCCGCACATGGTTTCATTGGGGCTTTTAATTTTCCATTTTCATATGAAGCTCTGAAAATTTTGTATTGAGCCAAAGATATGAAAGATTTCTTCTAAGAATTTTACAAATTAGTTTATTTACTAAGATACTTACTGGTAACTATAACTATATTTCTTTTCTATTGCTGCATCTTTTTAATTACTTAAAATATATTCAATGTATTTAAATGTTATTAAAAACTGGGTGTTTTTATACATACTTGTAAGCACATTTAGCAGTAGTGGTCTTAGTAAGTATAGTAAGATGTGCAATGTGACTAATGCTAGCCAGGGCTTCTCCTCGGAAGCCATATGTACATATCTCCTTTAAATCCTCATACTCCCTTAGTTTAGATGTGGTGAACCTCTCACAAACTATCTCTAGATCTTCACTCCTGATACCTGAGCCATTATCTTGAATCTGAACATAAATAAATTGTTAGTGTTAAGTTGGTTAAACAATGTCTTCAAAATCTAGGTACACCTGGATAAGTAACACAGAACCGGGAAGTGTTGCAGAAGAAGAGGCATTTAATCAGCAGTAGGTGATTCTAGGCTAATATGATAACAAAGACAATGATGGTGACTAACAAGCCTCAAGGATAGATATGAAGAATATTTAACAAAAGGAAGAATATGACTAAACAAGTATTTAATTTACCTTTTACCCGCCCCTTTGTCTGTTTCTAAGAAACAATATCCATATTACTCAGTAATGTTGAAGCTTTCAATCAGTGAAGTAGATTTAATTGGATGTGTAGTTTTGGGGATGACCTTGTACATACTTAAGTAAGTATATAAGTAATTATAATGGTATATTCCTCAGAACTGAGGTAACAGCCATGGAGTTTGGATTTGTGCCCATTTGATGACAATAGGCACACTCCTTATCACATGGCACCTATACATAACTGCCAAAAGTGTAGATATACCATTAGGCACGCCTCTGCCTAACTCTTCAGGGATTACAGGTGTGATGTTATGTTATAGATAACTACAATCACATAATAACAATCACATACCTGCAAGTACTTAAGTCCGCCGGCTTTCACAGTTATCACAATATTGGTTGCCTTAGCATCCAAACTGTAATAAAAAAACATAAGGAATGAAATACCTAAAATATAATTGTTATGTGGGTATTGTATTTACAAATCCACATTATTAACTTTGAATACTATTTAAACAATATGAAAGGACTAGCTTATGCCCGCGTGGAGTGGTGGCCTTTGTTCTATTTCAGACTATAATCTATCTGTCCCAATTTCATACTGATTTGTTTAGCCGTTCTAAACAAACATCCATCCATACAAACATAAAATGTATAAAATAGTAAGTAAATTAACATGACATTGACAACACGGTTGGCGCAGTGGCTGAGCAATCGACTGCTGCGCTGCGTGTCGCGGGTTCGATTCCCGCACGGAACAAATATTTGTATGGCCTAGGTACAGATAGTTGTTTCGGGTCTGGCTGTTTGTATATGTGAGTTTAAATGTTTGTAAACGCACCCACGATACAAGAGAAATTTCTAGTGTGGGGCAACGTTTTTTTTAAAATAATAAAATAAATAAATAACCTGTTTTCAATCAACTCTTTTAAAGCATTTGAGGGTCTCTGAACAATTTCTCCGGCTGCTATCCGGTTAACTACCTCTTCACTTAACTTTTTTATAATACCCGGTTCACCCATGGTCTATTTGTAGCAAAACTTTAGATTATCAATAAAAAATTGCCAGGCGGCAGTTATATCGCCCTTCGTGGCATCTTTGTTTACACACAAACAAACGTGGTTAACGTTAACATTATAGGTATATTATTTTACTCTGTGGTTTACATACAGTTAGTTTGACAATGGTTTGACCACTGACCAAAGAGTATTTTTTTTTTTTTTTTTATGAATGGCATCTCGCAGTTCAACCAAGGAGGTTGTCGTCTGCTTAACCGGGCGAATCCTGTGGATGCCTTAAAAATTAAGACCTCCAGCCAGGGTGTAAAACTTACAAACTAAGCGACTACACGCTAAGGGCACCCCCTGTGGGGTACGAGCCTCGGCTTAGGGCGTCGCTGAGGGACAGCAAGGGACAAGCTGGATCTGAGTGATATTATTTAAGGGTTGATTTGGACTTACTGGCTCAGCAGCGCGGGCTGGCTCTTGCAAGGGACGGGTGGGACAATTACCGGGACGTCGCGACGGGCCTCGTCGGCGAGGACGGAATGACGGCGCTTTGCGTCTGAATTTGCGAAGAGTGCTAGTCTCCCTGCTGCTCTCCTGGAGCAGGGTTATAGCATCGTCAGGAGTGACAAGGGTATGACGGGGACGACGAATTTTACTTATTCGCGAGGGATCGTATCGAGCGGCCGATGCGATAAGGGGGTTGCGATGTTTTAACGCGGAGTCAAAGAAGCGCTTGGTAAGGCGCTTCATGAATTGAACGACGGTGGGGATTCTTAAGTCTAAGTGAAGACTATCGTTACGGACGTAAAAAGGGGTTCCCGTGATTTTACGAAGGAATCGGTTTTGCAAGATCTGCATCTTATGAAGGAAACGCGGGTTGGCGTGGGCGAACACGACACATGCGTATGTCATGATGGGACGGATGACCGCGGTGTATAAACGCAATTTGCACTTGAGTGACAATTTGCTTTTTGCCTGAATTAAAAAGTGAAGCCTACCCATAGCAAAGGCAGCGCGCGAACGAGCCGCTTTGATATGTGCCGCGAAGGACAAGTGACTGTCTAGAATGACACCTAAGTATTTGGCTTGCTTCTCCCAGGGGATAGGCTTGCCGTACATTGAGATCGGACTGGGGATCGGAGGATTAAAGCGCGGTTTGGAGTAAATAACCGCCTGACTTTTACCGGGATTCACCTCGATTCTCCATTTCCTGAACCAAGCGCCTAGGACGTCGGCTGAGGTCTGGAGGGTACGGGCGATAGCGTTTGTACAGCGGCCAGTATAATAAATGGCCGTGTCATCCGCGAACAGAGCTAACTGAGCTTTTTTGCTCTTGGGAATATCGCTAGTGAACAGCGTGAAGACGAGGGGGGATAAGACGGAACCCTGAGGGACACCGGCCCTAATAGGATGAGGGGAAGAAAACGAGGCCCCTATGCGATAGCGGAAGGTGCGGTTCGACAAAAAGTCCCGTAAGATGAGCACGAGACGGTCCGGCACTCCTAGTGAGTACAGCTTGTATAATAAGCCGTTGTGCCAGACTTTGTCGAAAGCTTTCGCTATGTCGAAGAATAGTACGCCCGTCATCGCCCCGCGCTGGAAGCCAGCGCTCATGTGTTCGACGATGCGGTGGACCTGTTGGATACACGAATGTTCGGTCCTGAAGCCGAATTGCTCGTTGGGAATGAGACTCTTAGTCTCGGCGAAATCTCTGAGTCGCTTATAAATAAGTCTCTCATAGATTTTGCCGAGTGCGTTCAGGAGACTGATGGGTCGGTAGCTCGTGGGCTCAGACTTGGGCTTGCCTGGCTTGGGGATACCGATAACAGTGGCCTCTTTCCATATCTGGGGGAAGAAGTTGTTGCTCAAGGCGCCATTGAAGATGGCCGCCAAAAGGATGATGAGCTGAGCGGGGAGGAGTTTAATTACCCTATTGGTGATACCGTCGGAGCCGGGAGCTTTCCGTGGTTGAAGCCTTTTGATGATGTCTTGCACTTCGTCGGGCGTGACGAGGGGCAGAGGATCATCGGGGTCTTCTACGGGAGGTAGGGCAGCTCTACGTTCTACTTCTGCGTTCACCTTGTCGAGGTGACGCTTGATGACCGGTTGTGAGCTAGGGGAGCACTGGGACTCCAAACTGTCGGCTAGGCATTCTGCCTTTTCAGAGTCATCGAATGCGACGCTTTTGTCCGGACGAATGAGCGGGGGCATCGAAGCCTCCTCGGTAGCGCGCATTCTTCTCTGTAGTTGCCAAAAGGCTTGATGGGTGGGTTCCAGTTCGCTGAGCTCATTGTCCCAACGATTCGAACGATGCTCACTAGTGCGTTTCCTTACAGCACGCTGCAATGAGCGCATGTGAGCCTTGTTCGCGTCGCAGGGAAAATGGCTGTAGGCACGAATGGCCGCGTTCTTCTCGGTTATCAGATCACGTACGTCAGCGGGTAGACGCCAGCGATGATCACTCATTGCTGGGACTTCCCGTGAACAATCCTTTAGTATGGATTGAACGTGCTCTGTAAACGAGTCGATAGCGGCCGTCGTGTCTGCGGCCGAAATTATGTGATCGGGGATGGCGTCCAGGTGAGGTGACGTGGTGGAGTTCAGCTTTTCGCTGACTTTCTTCCAGTCAGTTATCACTTGGACTTGGGCAGGTTTGGGCTGGCTGGGGTCAGAAGGGCCCGAGCGAGGAACTAAGTGGAGAAAAACTGGGCGGTGATCGGAGTCTAGTTCGTGAATCGTCTCAATGGTATGCAACCTAAGGTTGATATTTTTGAGAAGCGCTAAGTCGAGAACGTCGGCGCGGTGCGCGGGGTCGTGGGGAAAGTGGGTGGGTTCCATAGGCGCGATGGGGTCAAAGTTAAGTCTGTCACCTAAGTTGAAGAGGGCTCTTCCTCTGGGATTGGTCGTCGAACTATTCCAGGCGGGGTGCTTGGCGTTGAGATCACCCGCTATGATAACGGAGTCACTCAAGCCGAATAGGGAAGTCAGGTCGTCCATGAGAGGTGTATGATCCTCTGATGAACTAGCGGGAGGAATGTACGCGGAAACGATGGAGATAGGCTGGTGACCGGTCATACCAAGCCGACAAATGGATACCTCGAGGAGAGACTTTAAGGGAGGAGGATCTAGAGGGATGCAGTGCAATTCTTTCTTGTAATAAATTAACGTACCGCCTTTGTGGCAGCGCGACCGATCGTTGCGAACTACGCGATAGTTGGCAATTCTCGGGTCGCGATGGTAAGGCTTGAGGAAGGTTTCCTGTATGAGGAGAATATCTAATTGATGGTCGCGCAAAAACGAGGCGATCTCATCACGTTGGTCTCTAATGCCGTTGGCGTTAAAATAACCTAACTTGAGGGAACGGGGTTTGAAGCAACTTAAATTTTTGTTAGCCATTGGAAGGTTTATTTAAAAGTAAGTTCTCGGAGGTTCGTGAGGATCGTGGGATATGACTCCCAGATGCGTAACATTGTTTCAGCATCACCATTGGCAGCTTCGATTTCGTCTGCCATACGGTCGGCTTCTGCGGTGACAAAAGCACCAAAGGCCTTGGTGATGATCTCGTAATTCCTTCTACCGCGTCCGGCCGCGGCGCCGGAGGCCACGGGACGAGGGGGCGCGGGTTGAGAAGGCGCGAGTTGAGAGAGCGCGGGTTGAGAGGGCGCGGGAACGATTTCGCGAGTAATGGGCGGAGGGACGGGGGCATCTAAGAGCCCGGGAATGGTATTGGGCTTAGCCTGAGCGAGAGCTGGGAACGCTCGCTGGTGGCTCTGCTGAGTCCATGGGATGGGCCTCTGTGGACTGAGGCGCTCTGGCATCTGCGAGGAGGGAAACCTCACAGAGGGGCTTTCACGTTGCTGGCGGGCGTGGGCACGCTTCGCCAACTTCGAGGAGGATGGTTTGGGTGCTTTGGGGCAGCCTCGGTAGTTAGCCGGGTGCCCGGACTGGCCGCATAGCACACAGCTGGGTGGCTCTGTGCAGAGAGCGATGTCCTTCGGTCGTGGGCAGTCAGCAGTGCCGTGGTCGCCCAGGCACTTGACGCACCTGTGAGGCGCGTAGCAGTTCCTCTGACTGTGCCCGTAGAGTTGGCATCGGTGGCACTGACCGATGACGTGGGACCTGTACGGTTTCTCGACTGCTATGCCTGTAAGCGAGCAGACGGATCGGATTTTAAAAATGGGATGATGACCCTCCACTGGTTCGCAGACGACCAGTACCATATCGTACTGTTCGCCTCCTCTCGCTTTGTGAAGGCGGTGGACGGCCAAGACTGGGATGTCCTGGGCCTTGAGGTCTTCTAAGATGTCGGTTGACGGGATCTCCTTCGGGACGCGCCTGATCACCACACGGGTGGGCGCTTCCTCTGGGAGGGTGTAGGTGTGGAAGGCGATGTTCCTTCCACGCAGTTGACGGATCAGCTCCCTGTAATCAGAAGCGGTCGGGACTGTTATTTTAATACCCTGCTGGGTGTTGGTGGCCTTTGTGTACTGGATCTTGTGAGCCAGACACAACTTGGACACGTCGGTCCATTTGGCTTTCTCTTGAAGAAAGACCGGAGGAGGAGGTTTCAGCTTTTTAGCTGAAGTCGCAGCGGGGGCAACGCTAGGGCTAGGTGGCCGGCTGGTATGAGCAGCGGCGGCGGAGGTCGAGGGGAGGGGAGAGGGAGGGCAGGTGGGCGCTTCGGCAGCTTTTTTGGCCTTGGTGGCCTGTGAGCTTTTGCCCTTCTTCCTCTTTCCCTTTCCGACGAGTTGGTACTCGTCTTCAGATGTCGACGTGATATCCGAGAATTCGGCATGCTCGGAATCGGATACCGGGCATGACGTGTCCATAATTTCAGGTGCGGACGACACCTGTGTCGGCGCCATTGTTCCACGAACAATGGAATTATCGGGGTCCGATTTCTCGGAACCCTTTGTCGGTACCATTGTTTTGCGAACAATGGATTTCTCGGGGTCCGGTTTCTCAGAACCCTTTGTCGGCCCGGACAAAGGGCGAGTCACCGGCGGCGGGATTAGCTCGCTAAGTGGCCTGCCTTTGTCGGCAGGCGGCGGCGAGAGCGGGCTGTCAAGACAGTCACTGAACTGCGCAATGGAATTGCGCTCCAGTGCTGCGAGTTCGGCGCCATATTTCGCCTCTAAATGAGGCAAATCTTTGAACAAGCGTTGAAGAAACGCCAATATGGCGTTCTCCGACGCCATAATGGAAAAATAGCCCTAAGGCGGTTAGAAGTTAACCGGCATGAGTGAAGCTCACCTAAGGCCCTAAAAATCCTAACTCCCCGGGTGGGTGGGCCCGGGGGTGTGTAGCCCCCCTGTCGGGATTGTGTATGACAGGGAGGTGAGTACCTAAGGTGTGCCCTAAGCTTGTAAACCCGCTGCTAGTCTTATTGAGCAGCGGGGCCCTAGGGTCGTAAGACCGGTCCGGGGCGCTGGGGTTGACACACCCAGACGACCCGGGTGAATGCTGAAAGAGAGCGGGGTTAAGCAACTGGGCGCGACTAGGAGATCCCCCAAGGCCGTGTGTTCAGTGCCCTTCCAATTTTGGTCACCCCTGAAGGGGGTAGACTCGGTGTATCGGGTCAACACTTCTTGGCTTCGTTGGCACCGAAAGGTTTCCACCAAGAACCACGAAACTGTGGATTTTCCCAGAAGGGGCAAGTATACGTTTGACACAATCTCCAAAAGGGAAATACTGTAACAAGAGCTGTCTTGAAAAAGACAGCAATTGTTGCGGGCGTAATTAACAAGGTTATGTTTTCGTTTAACTTTAATTTTGAAGTGTTATCCTTAGTTATGGAAGAGCGGAGTCTTCTACTACAAGCTTTTTTCTGCTTAAAAGAAGGCTCCAATCACAATCTTATTGTATGAATATTGTTAACGAAATAAACTATTTTGTATTTTGTATTTGTATTTGTATTTGTAGTCCGAGACTACGGATGACGTCACGCGAGCGTGACGAATCGGCGAGCACTGACACAACACAATAGCGGCGGGGCGAGCAGGTAGCACGTCCGTACGCGGTGGCGGTTGGGCAGCGAGTGGCCAAAGAGTATAATAATCCACTGACTTATAAACCTATGGACTGGCCATACCTACAGAATTAGCGTAACTACCTACAAAACTCGGGCGCTCAAAATGGCTGCCTTTTTATAGGGTTGTAATTTAAAGCCACATGAGTACCTAGTTTATATCGATATATTAGACCAATATCAATTATTCGAATATGTTTTATCAAAGTAAGTATTTTTAAAGATGCATGGCTGATTTTTCAATCGTCAGATACCTTTTCTGAGGAACATAAATATGACTGACAGCTTTATGGCTTCTGTATCATTTAAATGAAGTCAGCCCGCCTATTAATTATTCGTTTATAATATTTGACGGTTGCAATATAAACCGTTAATCTAAATGAATTAATATTTTCTGATATTTTTATTCCTTTGTTCGCAACGAGTCACACTAAATCGTGTCACCGTGTGACTGGTTGAGAAAAATATTCGCATGGAGTAACAGTGTGACTAAATGCGAATTTTTATTCTCATCTAGTAACACTAGTACACGAGTAGTGTTACTCGTTCGGAAAACCAAATCGCATGGAGTAGCAGCGTCATTCGATGCGAATTTTTATTCTCAACTAGTAACATTTTTCAGAATGTCTATTTGACAACGATTCATTTAATACAATAAGTAATTATACTAATCTAAATAGTTCAGTTCCGTGTAACCTACTAAAAACAATCTCTTTTTTCTATTAATGCAAGTCGTTTCTAGCACTCGCCGGCCGCTGCCGCGGCACCGCTCGCTTCGCTCGCTCGGCTCGTGCGTAGGAGGTCACAGTTTTAACCTAACCTAACCTAGTCATTACTGCCATCTGCATAGTATGCCAAGTGAAATTATACCAAATAATAATCGCTCTAAATGAACATTATGCTAAACGAAGAGGACAACGACTCGTGAAAAGTTTACTTCCCGTTGTCCCCGTTAGCCGAATGTACGTTACGGGGACAATTAGAAATAAATTTAATCACGTCCCGCTGTCCCCGTGACGGGGATATGGCATACGGGGACAACGGGAATAAACTGTCAAATAGACATTCTGAAAAATGTTACTAGTTGAGAATAAAAATTCGCATCGAATGACGCTGCTACTCCATGCGATTTGGTTTTCCGAACGAGTAACACTACTCGTGTACTAGTGTTACTAGATGAGAATAAAAATTCGCATTGAGTCACACTGTTACTCCATGCGAATATTTTTCTCAACCAGTCACACGGTGACACGATTTAGTGTGACTCGTTGCGAACATACTTTTTTATTAGCTCTGCTTCAGATAGACATAATATATCTGCTGCTAGACATAGGGCTTTCCAACTATCTATTACTACAAACTAAATCAACATCTTATACAGTGTAATGGTACTTCTATCTTCCTAAGTGAGGTATGTATTTTGTTTTGTGAAAGGGTTTTTATTTTACACTTTTTTGTGCCTCTCAGCATAGAATATAATCATCCAAACCACTTGAAATTGAATATTGGAATTGTCATGCTATGTAGGTACATATTTTGAAAATTCTAATATGCCCAAACACGGCTAGGATACATTGATTTATTACAGAGTACCGTTGCTTACCTTCCGGTTTCATCGTCAGTTCAGTTAAAATTACTCCTTCACCATCTTCTTTCAGTCAGTTATTAACTAAAAGCTTAACAAAGCAATTTTACTTGTTACGACAGTTTTGCTATGATCGTATGAGAAGTTCCATTCCATGTCTTTGAAGTTCATCATAATATGATGACAATATTTATACGAGACCAATTCGGGAGTATCTTTCAATAAAAAAAAACATTTTTCACAATAAAATTGACTGAGAATAGGTAAATACATACAACCGAGTTAAAAATTGAATAATGCGAAATCTCTTGTCACATTTAGTTACATTATAGTTTCTGTAAGGGTTTTATTGAAATAAAAAGACCTTTCACGTTAAAAGAACATGTTTTTATTTATGCATAAAAAGAAAAACACTTTAGAAACACATAACTAAGTAGTAAAACATTCGCTTTTGTGTTACATTAGTGCTAGTTTTATCAACCAACATTATAATGTCAGTTGATATTTATTCATTTCTGAACAAAATTAATTTGTTAAAATAATTTCTATATGAAATCTTGCTTGATGTAGGTTGTTAAAAACAATCTAATAACCTAGTACTTCATTCCTTAATTACTGTCAAAATATGATCAAATTAGCCTTTACAAAATTATTTTAATTTAACATCGTAAATGGCTCTTGAGCCATTTCAATTGAAAAACATTTGTTTTATTCGCCTCATTGTTTTTTTTTGTCATCCCTGACAATGTTTAGATGTGTGGAGGCATAAGATTATTTAATGAGGCAGCACAACATTAGCTTTCTTGAGTCTCCTAATATAATTCGGCATCAATAGTGAATGTGAAAGGGAACAATATTAAGGTGGTTCAGGATTTTTTTTTTATAATAAAACAATTTAAGGTGACATGTTCACCCTGTCATCTACTCAACAAAATAAAGTATACCTACGAGAAAAACCTACCACTAGAGGACGAGGGCACTGCGCTGTCACGTTACCTTGTCACATCGAGAGTTTTAATATAGCATGATTTGTCGAAGTGCAATGAGCAGACATACCACAATTTTGTCGGGGGTTAATATTTCCAATGCCAATAACAGCTAACCATTTTTTCTTCAAAAATAAATTTACTGGGAATCTGTCGAACAAAAAACCATATCAACATTTTACACAATTATTACATTAGATATTATCGATACTTCGACATCGCTGATTGTAAGCGTCCATCACTAAGTTCACTATGTTTGTAAACAATGCAATGAAATAAAGAAAATAACAACGTTTGAAGCTATACAAAACTAGCACAGGTCTCAATGACCTTTCTAAAGATCATCTTGTAACAAAACATCATACATAATTCGTGAAAAAGCAATGAAAACTTGTCACTAACCTGTGAATGGACAATTCAGGCTGATTATTGTTTTTCCTTGCACCACACTGTATTATGCAACACGAAGGCATGATTCATTGTTTATAGCAAAGCCCAGTGCACCACAATAACTAGTTTGAAGCCGTATTTTTCAATAAAACAACAAAAAATATCTTGGCGCGCAACTGTTTGACAGTTGATGTACCACAAAACTCGGCGCAAATCATGGAGGAGAATCGGTTACGCATAGATAGGCTTATGACGTCACATGAAAGCGTTGCCAAAATGAGCACTTGACAAACTATACTTGTCTTTCTTTTCTTATGCAGCTACAGCTTTATTAAAAAGAGACAACACTGTTTTTGGTATAACTTTAGAATAGTGCTGCAGGAGGGGGGTGGTGGTAGTGGGAGGGGAGGGGGAGGGGGTTAACCCCTCCCCCCTAGTATCACTCCCATGACAAGGTAACTCACAGTTTCCGAGAAAAACGATCTTTTGTTAACTAACCTCAAAACACTCAAAAATTGCTTAAAAGGCCTCTACATCTGAGTGGTTTAAAAAAAAACACCACGAATGATGTGGCGGGGGGGAGGGGGTTGACCCCTCCCCCCTAGTACCACTCCCATGACAAGGTAACTCACCGTTTCCGAGAAAAACGATCTTTTGTTAACTAACCTCAAAACACTCAAAAATTGCTTAAAAGGCCTCTACTTCTGGGTGGTTTAAAAAAAAAACACCCCGAAGGAGGTGGCGGGGTCTGTTCGCTCGCTTCGCTCGCTCACTACGACCCCGCCATCTCCTTCTAACCTAAATCTATCCGAGTCGGGCTGCCCCCAAGTCTGTTGACGGGGTAGTCAACTGCGGGTCCCCTACCTTCTGGGTGGTTTAAAAAAAAACAACCACGAAGGAGGTGGCGGGGTCTGTTCGCTCGCTTCGCTCGCTCCCTACGACCCCGCCACCTCCTTCTAACCTAAATCTATCCGAGTCGGGGTGCCCCCAAGTTTTGAGCTCGCTTTGCTCGCTCTTGTTGCGTCTTATGATCTCAGGATAATTATCTAGGATGATATAAGAGAAAATAAAAAACTAAACGTTAATTTAAAAAATTTAAGAGAAACGGAATGAATGACAGAAACGAATGACAGTTACACAGTCACAAAATGTCACTTTTTTTTTCCGTTTCGTTTTACGAATTTTGCACGATATTTGACACCACAAACAATATTAATATTGTGACAGCTTGAGTTGTCAACACCCATTTTCACGTTCCGTTTTCCCTTTTATCGGATTTAAGGTTAGAAACTTATTTTGTAAATTTCTCGAGAAATATGCATTACCTTGTGATAAGAGTGGTAGCGTTATAATCGGGGACTCAAGCCCTACCAGCTTTGACCCTTTGTAGAGCCCAAATCCTGCAGCATTAAACTAAAGTCAAGCCCTGTTTTTCACATACGTGTGTCGATTTTATAGATATTTGTATAACTATTCTTTCTATAGTAGAATATGCCGTCTCCGTAAGTATATCTCAATGGGTTTGACATAATTTCAGAAACCGATTTGACATTGTCACTTGTCAATTCCAATTCCAATTTTAAAGTAATGGCTCCATCGTTTTATCGATGATTCTTTGTCATCAGCTTGTCAGTGACTGCCATTGATGACAGCCTTAACATTTCAAGTTTTTTTTAACCGACTGTATAATAGGGAGGTTGTACATACAGTCAGTTACTTATTAAAAGCAATAACAATCGACCGTCACATCCAATCGATCTACAGTCTTATCGAAAAAGTCCTCTGATTGCTATTTTTCAAAGTAAAGTATGTGTACAAAATCGACCTGAAACCGAGTTTTGATATTTTTTTTCCACTCGACTCTTGGCTTATATTCTTAAGCTAGGTAATGAAAACCATTCAGCCAGATAATTGTTGAATGGTTTCCATAAAAGCGCCACCGTCACGCATTCAACAAAGATGTTATTACTAGAAAAAGAAAGTAGAAAAACATTAACATTCAACGAAGGTTCTGTTATATAGCCGTTTATAAATAAAACAAGTTTGCCTTTTCAAAATATCGAATATTAAAATGATGAATAAACAAAACTTCGGATTGTTCAATGTATCTACACTTTACATCAAACTTTTGTAGGATTCCGTACTCAAAGGGTAAAACGGGAGTTCTGTCCCTCTGTCACAAGCTGTATCTCATGAACCGGGATAGACAATTTAAATTTTCACAGATAACTTAAACGAAATGAAAAATTGAGGTGTCTTTTTCCACAAACACCAAGTCGCTATAATTATAATTAAAGTGAAGTTACCGTTATCGTCACCTAACATAGGTACTTTGTTGGGTGACACAACCTTCCGGTTCGCTACGTGTTTGCGATTGGGTGCTCCCTGTGGGGCTCCGCATCGCTGTCAATGTGGGGAAGCAGTCGACTGCCTCGGACACCATGGCTTTTCCTGCAGTAAGAGTGCAGGTCGTATTGCGCGGCACGCTTGCATTAATGATCTCATCAGTCGTGCTCTTGCCACCGTCGGGGTGCCAGCTGTTTTAGAACCAACTGGCTTGGTACGCGTCGATGGAAAGTGACCAGATGGTATGACCTTAGTGCCATGGAAGTTGGGTAGATCTTTGGTGTGGGATGCAACTTGTGTCGACACCCTTGCACCATCCCATCTTCCTAGCACGGTGGGTTGCGCTGGAGCTGCTGCTGCAGGTGCTGAAAACCTCAAACGGCGCAAATATCACAATTTGATTGGTAGTTATGTTTTTGAGCCGTTTGGGGTTGAAACACTAGGGCCATGGGGTCCGAGTGCCCATGTAGTATTTCGAGAAATCGCCAAGCGGTTGGTCGACTCTTCTCGTGACCAGAGGGCTGGCCTGTTTTTTGCACAAAAAATAAGCATTGCCATCCAACGTGGGAATGCTGCCAGCACTTTACCTGTTGACGGCGATACGGACGAATTTTTTGACGCCCTGTAATTTTCCATTTTTTACTTGTATATATTTTTATTATTAGTTTGTATCTATTTATAGGTTGTATATATTTAGTAATTAATTTAATTAAATGCTTTGTTTCCAAGTGAAGTTATATTGTAGGTAGTCTTTGAACTGAAGTGACATTTCTATGGTCAGGTGCCATTGTCAAAGTCAAAACAGAACTGATAATTATTAATTACTGATATATAGTCTCCAGCCGATATTTATAACCCGATATAATATTAAATTATTATACTCTTTGGTCTCCACCTCCAGCGTTTGTATACCTACGTGATATTGGCAAAATTGTGGTGTCTCCACAGAGTACATTAATGGTGTCTCCTTCCACAAACGCCATTATGTATCTAAGTGAAGTGAAGAAAAAGTTGTTGATTTTCAATTAAAATATGTTTGTTATTTATTGATTTTAAAGTTGAGTTAATGTAATATATTCATTGAAAACTGGAAAAGAAGTTTCATACAGAAAATAGTAGCACCATGGATGTTGATACAATCGTAGAGGATTATGAGACCGACTCAGAAGTCGACGAGGGCGAAGGCGATGAAGGTTCGATTTTGGAAGCTGATACTATGAGCCAGCTCACCGAGGTGGTGGACGATGACGATTTACGCAGTTTGGGGAGGTCGCGTAGCGTACCTTCCATGCGCCGCACGATCAAACGAACTCCCAGTATCTTTAGAGAAAACAGTAAATCATCAGCAGCTGTAGCTCAAATTAGTCTGGCTCTGTCGGCAAACAAATTATTAGATGAAAAGCTAGAGAGACTGGAGAGAGTTCTTCTGTCTCGTCTAAACGAGTGTCGGCAGAAACTAAAAGTTGTGCAAAATAGTGATGGTACACATAATGATAAAAACGAAATATTCCGGTACGTTAGTTGTGGTAGACCCTACTTCAAGGACCGACAAAACTTCCCGGCTCCAGATAATGACGATGCTAAAATGGCAAAATCTCAGATGTATGATTTCTCCTTAGTTATTTCAGCACCCGGGTGGACAGTTAGAGATAAATCTCAATTGGTTAGTACAATCCACAAAATGTCAATAGATATAAAAAAAAATGAGATGCTCTCCAAAATAACTAACTTAAAACGCTTAAATGAACCAGGTAAAGATGTGGAAAAACAAATAATGGCCATTAGAAAGGAAATTGACAGAGTAAGTAAATTGCCCTTGACTAAAGTAGCTCTTCCATTAGATCAGGAATATGACTGGGAAATGATAGCAAACAAATTAAACAGGAGGCATACAGCACACGAGTATCAAGCCCTCTGGAAGTTATTCTTTCATCCTTCAATTAGCAAAAATGGTTGGGGTACCTCTGAACATGCCACATTGCAGAAAATAGCTCTCCGGCATTGTAAACAGGATTGGGATAAGATTGCTAGTGAACTTAACACTGGCAGGACCGGGTATCAGTGTTTTGTTTACTTTCGGACAAATATGAGCAACTCGTTTACTGGAACTAAATGGACCCCTGAGGAGATTACTTACCTTAAAAGATTGATAGAGTATTACAAAGAAGATAATTATATTCCATGGGGAAAGATAGCTGCGGCAATGGAAAACCGAACTAAAATTCAAATCTATAATAAGTATTTAAGACTGATTGAACAAAGGAAAGGCAGGTTTCTTGCTGAAGAAGATTCAGTTATTCTTAATTGTGTGGAAAGATTTGGAACTAATTTTAGGAAGATGACCTCTTTTCTGCCTGGTAGATCTATGATCCAAATACGTGCCAGGTATCAAGTCTTAAGCAAAATGAGAGTATCAACTGTTTGGACTGTTGAAGATGATAAGAAACTTGTGCAGTTGATGTCTAACCCAGACTCAACCGTAAACTTTTCAACAGCTGCACAATTTTTTCCAGGCAGAAACAGAACAAAAATTCGATCTAGATTTATTACCTTACTTAAATGGATGAAAAAACATCCACATTTAGATTTGGAGCACGCACCACGACGTGGTGCGCGGCGTTTGAATCACGGACAAGCCAGTGAAAACCTAAATGATGCAGTTGAGAATTTGAAAAATTCATTGGTTACATCAGTCCAAAACAGGGCTAAGAAAAAGAAGTTAACTGAAGCCTCCACACACAAAGACTTGAATGATGCTATTGTTGTGATACTTGTGAATTGTATAATAAAGGAAAATGAAGCAGAATCCAAGAAAATTAATACACAGGATAGTATAATTTTAGGTCCTAATCATGTTATCTCATTTGCCGACTTAAACATTACAAACCTGCGCAAAATGATCATATTTTTGAATGCTTGTCTGGATGAGGCTAGTTATAAGGGAAGCATCTACAGTAAAGACTACCCGGCTTTAGGAGATAATAGTCAAGATGTTTCTTTAGTTAGAGTGAAATCCTATTCCCGGAAGACATTCAACCATCGTATAATGGGTCCTGATGCTCCTAATGTTTGGGGAACTCCAATGCTTTTTCCAAACACACGGATTATAAATTCGCCAAGCCAACGAAACTATGTGCTACCTCCACAACTGGCATGTATAACTGGTGTTAGAGCAATAATGTCATGTGTGATGGCAAATGGTCCATACACTGAAAATATTAACCTAAAGGTACTTTGCAAACGGAACATATTATTGAAGGAGTGTATAAATAACGCTCTTGAACGCTTCTATGTTTTGTTCACATGGCCAATGATCTTATCAAATGAAGAGCCTAGTGAATACACTGTCTCAAATTCACCTAGAATGAATTCTGTTTTTGCCAGACCTCCAACATTGCCAACTGTGCCTGAAGTTACAATCAATGCTAAATGTATAAAGAAATTTCAAAATCAGCCCATCACTGAAAAAATTGATCTGGATGAGAATGTAGATAAGACAAATGATAAAGCTGTTGAGAAGCTTACAGAAACTGATGATGAGAAGGTAGAATCACTTCTATTTGCTGACTAGTTGTTGATATTATAATTTTATACAAAATCATTATCATATCAACTCTGCATGCCTATCCTCTAAAATGTGTGCATCATTAAGTTAAGAGTAACTTGTAACAGTGGGTAAAATTAGTGATAATAAATACCTATTGAATAATACATAAATTCTATGTTTCAATATGAAAAACCGACTTCCAAAAAAATAAACTAAAAAGTGGAAAATAACTTAACTTCCCGAAATTGGTGACAAAAAAGTCAACGAAACAAACAAAAGTCACGGACTTCCGGATGTAAACTTATTTTCCATTTTTTAGTTTTTTATTTCAACATTTTTAGGTATGCGTATAATTTTTATCGATCGAAAGATTAGCAGATCATCTATATAAATAGAAGAAAAAATATATATCATAGAACGATAACTCATAAACTACCCAAGCAATATAAATAAAGTTAATATGGGACTACCTCTCGGAAGTACACCCTTTCGAAAAAAAAAGAATTAAGAAAATCGGTCCACAGTTGGCGTAGTAATCGGTGAGCATACATAAAAAACTATATATGCTGTCGAACTTCAAAAACAAGAGGAGGTACTATAACCTCCTTTTTTGAAGTCGGATAAAAATGTATAAAACAAAACTACAGCAGTTTTCTCGACAAACAACAAAAAAATTGTTTGCCTCTATGTTTAAATCGACGCAGATATTGAGCGTATCCTCTGCGTGCTCGAGGATTTTATACTTTGGGCCAGTTAGTATACATTATTTTTTAGTGTTAATATACTTTTTTTTTTCAAAACTTGGGTAGTGATTCGTTTTATAAGTAAAGAAGGATATTATGTTGGCTATGAAATTACTAATGCCTCATACCAGGTTGTAAAGAAGTAGAAGCTTAGTCTCGAAAGATTTAGCTCAAGAGGCCATGGGGTCATTTTGTAGTGTTTTTCAACGAGTTTCGCCATCAACGAAAAGGAAACGAAAAAAAAAACTATTTATGATTAAAAAACTTTATAAAAAAGATGAGCTTAACCACGGAATGTCTATGTATCAACAACATAGTTAGGGTGAACTACTAGTAAGGGATCATCTTCCACTTCTTGATCTGAGGACTTCTGCGACGCCTTGAGGCCCGTGGTTGAAAGAGGGATTATAACTTGGTCCTGAAAACAAAGAAAAATGTTAGTGAATTTTTTGTACCATAAATAGAGAAAAGAATAAAAAATATTTTTATCCCGACTCTTACGAAACAAGGGCAAAGGCTACATTATTATGTTTACTTGAGTAACTACAATTTCCATTTTTTTTTGCAATAAAATTCCGGTATCACTCTGGGCCTTTTTTTTTTTTTTTTCAAGTGGGAAATCATCCAATGACTTCCCCCGCTCTGGGTGGAGCGGGGGGGCATGTCAGACTTGTACTGACTAAAACCCACCCATGTTTCTTCTATTGCCCTTTACGTTCCGGGGCCGCGGTATCTCTTTCGAACAACCCGCAACCCCGGCAGGATCACTCTGGGCCTTAGTTATATTTCATGGCGCCAATTGCATATACACAGATGCCGTACTACATACTGCTTTGCACTGTGCAATATTAGTAAAGTGCTTGACACAATATTAATAATATTTGAGTTTTTGTATTGGGTTTGATGGCCTTTTAGAATAAATAAATAAATAAAGTTATTAAACCACCTCTTTGGTCTAGGGATCGCCTGCGCTATGGCTGAACATAAGCAACTCTCAGGTTGTATTGTAGCAATCTTGAGTATGGCTATGCAATCAGTTAATGGAAATAGGCTCGCCTCCTATTACATGGGACTTCAAACATAACTGCAGAAATGAAGGTCACTTCTGCTTTGTAAAACAGGTGTGGCTGAACTTAATTGAAACTTGAACTTACATGGTACATGAGCCTATCAATAACCTTTTCAACTAAGGTCTTCCTTTCGAGTAGTTCGTCTTCGTTCTCTATCTGACCTTGACCAACCAGCTGTTCAAGATACCAGCTCACGACCGCACTCTTGCGCATGCCAGCACTCTCTTCTCCTGTAAAATAATATCAATGTTAATTGTATGTGAAAGATAGGCGCAGCATAAAATATCTGAAACCAGGTTGGACACTAACCACACCATAAAGGTGAGATGGTGACTAAAAGAGAAGATTGGAAGAAGTACACATGTTAAGGCCAGGGAATTAAAGATAGAATTTTACTTTCGTAAGAAATCAAGCCATGACCGCGAAACGTGGAAGTTTATGGGGGAGGCCTAGGCGAAAGTAAAAGATTGTTAATTAGGCTATTTTATTTATTAAAAAAAAAAACAAGTTATTTTAACATGACAGACAGAAATGTAGCTGGAGAGTTATTTCGTATACTTCTTTTCCCCAGCTAAGAAGAAGAAGTGGTGAAAAGCAGGCATTTAAGAAGTGATTCTCAGCTTTACTTGACTAAAATACATTTGATTTTACAGTACACCTGTGACTATTTCTTCGTAAAGAGACTTCCCCTGCTCTGGGCGGAGTGGGGGGAAGTGTCAGACTTGTACTAACTAAACCCCACCCATGTTCCTTCTATTGCCCTTTATAGTCAGGGGCCGCGGTATCTTTTTCGAACAACCCGCAACCCCGGTAGGAGGAACCACAGACTAGAGTACACTTCAGACAGACGGACAACGAAGTAATCCTATTAGGGTTCGTCTTTTTCTTGTTAGTTACATATTTATACAACTCGCAAATATGACATACCTCTGGTTTCCGCCTCAATTTCTTCTTTCCTCATGAATACGACTAACATATCGCTCAGAGATTTATACTCTTCGAAAGACAACGTCAGTTTCTTTTTAGGAGCCGAGTCTCCGTTCACTGGGGCATCTGAAACCAAATGATTTGTACGTAATTATTGTTTTAATCAATTTATGCGAAAGTATCTACCAGACGCAGATGTATCAAAACGCTGCCATCCAGTTTTTCAATCATTTACAAAGTTCACCAGCACAAACCCTTCGTCATCGGGGTCAAATTCAAAACCATTTATTTCAATCAGACCATTACAGACACTTTTGAATGTCAAGAAACAAAACTAATCTACAGTCCCGGTCACAAGGCATAATAATTTGTGAAAGTACTGTAGTTGCCCATTCCAAAGCGTTGATCTCTATGGAGAAGAATGGGCAAGAAACTCCATGGACACTCTTTTAAATTATAATATTTTTACAAAATTGTATTTACATCATTCATGTTGAGATTATACAAATATGTGAGAACGATGTAGAAAGACGTGCACAGTAAGAGCGTCCAGAGTAAATAAAAAGCAAAATTTAATTTTAAATCTAAATAAGTTAAAAATGAACTGTGGTAGCTAAAAGTAATCAGTTATGTATAAGTAACTGTTTAATGGCAAATGGCCTATCTCAAAATATCTTAACTTACCACCATTGGTGCCGCCGGCATTTGGTAGTTCTTGATCAACATCCATGCTGGGTTCGTACTGAGGATCGTCTTCATCCAAGTGGATGTCAGGCTGTTCCACACGGATGATGGATTTGTTCAGTAATCTGCAAGGAAACAATATTTTTTTTAAACTTATCTTTTCGGTTTTCCGAACATTATGGGGTCAACATTATACAGTGAAACCTGGTTAAGTGAGACATCAAGGGACCTGCAATGTCGTTTCACTTATAGAGGTGAAACGAAATTACCCAGTTTCTCAGATATACAGGTATAAATAAATATCTGTCTCATTTACAGAGGGTTTCATTAATAGAGGTGAGAATACAGGTTATTTCAGTTATAGAGGTGCGATCATTAAATAAAATAACGTGTTATTTATGTAAATGAGTTTGATTATGAATGAATAAGAATAAGTAAACAAACAATGTTATCTCAGTTACAGAGGTTTATGCATATAAAATTTACTCGCTGTCTCAGTTATAGAGGTAACTATGATGATAAATCGAAAGAACAAATCCCAGATATAGAGGCTTACCTCGTCCCACTAACAGAGGTAATTCAGTGCCAAAGTGTTGGGACCTCAGCATGAGTTCCAGTTATGGAGGTTTCTCACTTATCCAGTTCCCACTTAACCAAGTTTCACTGTACAAGGTATAATGCGTAATAAAAGCAAAACCTCCCGCGCGGTCTATCGGACTATGAAAAGGCCTTTGTGCTACAAGTTTTTGACTTTAAAAAAAATATACTGAATAGGCAGTGACGCGATCAGCTGATCAACATATACGGGGTAAAAAAAACAGTTTCGAATATCCAGGTCATAAAACAAAAGTTGTTCAGTTTCATAGTCCAAGTGACTAAACGGGAGTCTTGCGCTTAATAAGTTACACCCTATATAGCTGGATATTCACAAAGGTTACAAATCTGATTTGACATAATATGACATGAACCAAAGAATGTATCTTTTTGAGAGAAAATAAAAAATCTATTCTATTCTATATATCATCGTATCTCCATACTATCCTGTAAAAACACAAAATGTGATCATTATATACGATTACATAAGGCGCATTTTTGGACAAATATGCTTGGCTACATTAAAGGTAGTGTACCTGTAAGCCTCGTGTACATGTTGCGGCGTGACATGTCCGCTGCAGTGCATCTTGGCCATGGCCTCCGCGAGTCGCACCATGGACTCCAGCTGCCGCACCGTGATCCGCCACGCGCCGCCGCCGCCCGCGCCGCCGTCGCGCTGTCGCAGGACTGTGTAGTACTCTACAAGGAGCTTGCCGGCTTCCTGAAGGAAATACGTTTCATTTTAAAATATATGAAGGGCACTTGACTTTGTTGGTATGGGTTGTCAGCAGAGCAGCATCACAAACGATGATTCTGCACTTTGTTGGAACTGTTTGAAGTTAATACCAATGCGATGATGTCACATAGTTATGTGCTGAAACTAATTCACGTAAGAAATATGAGACACGACGAAGAAGTCACATTCTCAAACGAAAATAATATAGAAGGCCCTCTTGCCCGCCAAAGATGGTAGAAAATTTTGTACTTTCTATTAGTGCACAGGAGGATACATCAACCTATACAAAACTAGTTTATGCATATCACTCATCTACGGATCTTACACAGTAGATTTCCCGTAGGATGAGAGATCCGCATAAACTAGTTTTGAATAGGTTGATATGTCCTCATGTGTACAATATAACCTAATTTGAATCTACAGAACTTCTGAGGAAATCATATACTTATGTTTGGATGTTATTCACTAGATAGTTTAGTCAGTACTGCGATACGTACAACAAAAAGAAATTTCAGTTGAAATAAATAGTTTTCAAACTCTTCAAATGAGACTTACCTCAGTAATAATCGGCTTGAAAGACCTCGAGAACGCGATGTATCTCAACAGATCTTCTCTTGTGTAGACACAATCATATGTCTCCTCCTTATTACAATGAAGATCAACAATCTTCCTGGCTATAGCGTAGTCCACCATCTCACTGCTCTCATCTGTTAAAAATAAGGGAAAACTTTCGTTAGCTGAGTAAAGGAACACACACAATATAAACGACATAACTTTATGCCTCGTATGGCCTGAATGGTTAGGCAGTGGTGTGAAGACTGAAGTACACCTATATTTCGCCAGTAATTTTTAAGGCCCCTGTAACAGGGAGAATCAATTGCAATTATTTACTGGGAAAAACACTAAGATCTGTACTTAAAACTAGATTGTATTGGCTATGTAATTGGTTGAAACAATTTATAAGGAATACTCAAGTCTTGTGAATGATAAGATTCCATACAGGGGGACATGAAGGGAATAAGAACGCGATTTTACGCGATCGAACACGTGACGTGCAAGCTGTCAACTTTGTCCGTCCTTATGTATTTATTTATATAATTACTAGCTGTGCCCGGGCATGCATTGCAATGCAATTTTTCTTTCTACCCTACTTTTTTTTCATAGGAAGTTCCCGAGATTTGTGCTTAGCAACAAATTCAGAGATTCATTTTTATATTATAGAAAAGATGTTTGTGTTTATTATGCAAAAAGGTATATATACACTTTTACAAGTTGTTTGAGAAGAAACAGCCGAACAAAAACTCAGAGGTCATCTTTTAAAGTCCACACCAAAATTTTAGTCAACTATTATTATACTAAATGTTTTATTCGCGCTTTGGAACACGATTAGACGAAAACCAATCTAAGCAACTTGATTCACATTTTGTTGAAGGAAAATAGTGTCGCAAAATATCCAGAAATCAGATTCAAGCTTTTAGCAAAAAAATACTGTAGCTGCGCCCCGCAGATTCACCTGTGTAAACCAGGATAAAAACCATACCAAATCGGTCTAGACATTTAAGCGTGAAGAGGTAAAAAGCAAACATACACAAACTTTCGCCTTTATAATATTAGAGTGATGAAGAACTTACCTATGAGTATGAAGAACAGGTCGAATCTCGACATGATGGGTGCACTTAGGGCCACGTTCTGTTGTAGAGACTTCGCTCTGTCGTAACGCCCACCGATTGGGTTGGCAGCGGCGAGGATTGAAGTCCGTGCGTTTAGAGTTGCTCTCACTCCAGCCTAAAACAAAAGACAGTTATTACTATCAGAAATAGTTTCTCTTGTCAAATAGATAATTTCAATAAATAATCTTGCTGTTTATTTGTGTCGATAGTACTTTTTACTATTTAAACTTCTTCAATTTTTTTAAGTAACATGTCCTATTCCTCTAAACTCACACTAATTATTGTCAGACACTTCTGGCCAAAAATATGAAGACTAAGAACTATAATAAATTATTTTCAATAAAATAACGAACTGGGATAGGATCACTCGTCTGTCAAAACCTTTTATATGGGGAACGCGTGGAGGTATCCAGTGAACAGTTAAAAACATATACTCAAGTATGTGGTTCCTTGCAGCTGTGAAAATCAACCCTCTAAGTCTACACAGTTTGACGGCGCGGTTGGCGCAGTGGCTGAGCGATCGACTGCTGCGCTGCGTGTCGCGGGTTCGATTCCCGCTCGGAACAAATATTTGTATGACCTGCAGATAGTTGTTTCGGGTCTGGGTGTTTGTGTATGTGAGTTTAAATGTTTGTAAACCCACCCACGATACAGGAGAAATTCTTAGTGTGGGGCAACGTTTTGAAAAACAAAAAAACAGTCAAAAGATATGGCCGTTTTTTACGTTTAATTGAAATTGACGTACTATTGAAAAGGTCTTTAGACACTTTTTATTGAAACAAAAAATGTTATATAAACTTTACATACCTTGGCAATAGAAATAGTCTGCTGTTCCATAGCCTCGTGAATGGCCACCTGGTCCACGAGGTCCATCTTATCGAACTCGTCGATGCAGCACACGCCGTTATCTGCCAGCATCAGCGCGCCCGCTTCTATCACGAAGTCGAAGGATTCTTCGTCCTGTTTTAAGATAGTGATTAAAATGACTCTTAATGAGATACTCAAAAAAAGAAAATAAAATCATAAGTCATTTATTTAAGTCACGCTGATAATCCGCACTTTTTGAACGTCAAATTACAAGAGACAGTCCCACAAAACGACCGCCATGCCACCACCACAGCCGCCACGCCACGCCACTTTCCAGTGTTTTCGCTGGGAAGCAGTGTCGGATCAAAACTCCCCAGCTACACATCTGTCTGTCAGGTAAATTGTATAAAATCTGGTTCTTCCAACCAGATTTTATACAATTTTATTTATCAGAAGGTAAATTTAAGAAATAAGTAATTAATTTATTGTCACATGTCAGCTAGCAAACACCAATTACGTAAATTAAAATATATCCAATCATAAAAAAATCCTCCAGTCTAACAGGTGCGCATGCTTACATGCGTAGAAAAATTATAAACAGGTTTGAAACTAGAACTTCGTTGAATCTCGCTTTCCCGATCCATTCTTGCAGCTTTATGTTTTAATCAATATAAATTTGTCGGGTAGTATCAGGGGATTTTCCATGAGAAATTCTCAATACCACTTTATAGTAGATTTATTTATAGCCACAGGCTTGCCTCTTATAACAACATGTCTGTACAGCACCACTCAGCTGACACTTTTGAAGATTAGAAGATTGATGTTATTTTATACCTTCACGACGGCGGCTGTGAGTCCGGCGGCAGAGGAAGCCTTGCCGCTAGTGTACACGGCGCGGGGAGTGATCTCGCTCACTTGTTTCAGTAGCTGAGACTTGGCCGTACTTGGGTCGCCTACTATGCATACGTTTATGTCGCCCCTGAGGGTTGTACCTGATGGACAGTTTAAAAAATATGAGTGTGTACAAAAAGTTATACACAAGATCTTATCATTTTATCACATATTATGTGGGAAAGAGTATTCAGGAACAAAAGCACAAAATACTATTTTACATTGATGTAATCAAATCTTGGAAGGTCATTTTATCCTATTTCTAATTGTTGTATTGATATGAAACTTTTCATGTAAATATAGTTTGGATGACAATCCTATTATTTGGTAACTTGGAGTTGATCTGGTGATGGAGGCAGGGGGTGGATGGAAGAACTCTTCAGTGGCTATTAGTAATCTGATCGAGTTTGGGTAAGTTTGATTGATTTCAATGCTCTGGTGCTTAAAATATCCCACACAAGCGAAGGTAAAAAAGGCAAGGCAACTAATAATTTTTAGTATGTATTTTCTTTTTTCTATTGTTATTATACTATGGAACATTGTGGAGGACCTAGTGGCTAAATAATGCTCGCCGCTCAGGTCGATCTTTAGGTTAAGCCAAACCAAGAGCTTGCCTCGGTTGGTCTGTAGATGTGTGACCACCTGTTACATAACATTACGCCTATGTGACCTCCACAACCCAGGCAGCATGTGTATAGGCAGTCACTCGTCACTCCATATAAAATACTGGTAGTCAGCTGAAATTCAACCGCATCCGATTAGACTGAAACAGTTGTAGCTCTTGGTGGTGTGTGGTAAATAATACTCCAGATGTACTTAGGTGTAACAAGTTATATTGAGGTAGCGAATAGACTGAGGGTTACAGGAATATGTACAAGGCTTAATACTAAAATATAATGGTGGGAGTAACAGGTCTCCCGTTACATATCCACGGCCAATAGGAACGAGCTGACACTTATAAATAAATCTAGTTCCTAAATAATATGTGTGGTGGCGCGTCGTCCGCAATCGTAGATCTCTTGCTAGGAGCGCGCTAAGCAGTGTCGCATGTATGAATACCCCCCGCGGGCGCGTAGGGCTCCAATACCCGATAGCGACGGCAGCGGACGGATGTGTTGATGCATTGCAGCTACACAGTCAACATAATGATGATGGCTATGGAACATTGTGCTTACCTTCAATAGTTGTCTTAGCAACTCCACCAAACAACATGAGTAGAATGCCTCTCTTCACTTCGTTGTTGCCGTGGATGCTCGGGAACAGACTTGTAATCAGATTGTTGTAGAGATTGCGGTCGCGAGACATCTCATATACCTGGTGATGATGAGTTTTTATAAGAAAAAGATTCACTAATGAGATTGAAAGCAATTTGCTAGATAAACCCATAATATTGCATCAAAGTGGAGCGGTAGTTCAGCCAAAGGACATTATTTACTAAATCTTCAATAGTATCGTTCCCTTTACGGACAGTCTACGTAGCATAGCTTACCTATGATACCTATAGAAATCAGTTGAGTTATGCTACGTAGACGCTTCTTTCTTTATCGCGTATTAGTGAATAACTTGGTGTCAGAGTTTCTATACCGCCTATGGACCTCTGACTAGCTATCATGCCGTCAAAAAAGATCTTTAAGACATGCTGGTATTTCACCGAAGCAAGTGATAATAGTACAATACGCACATGAATCCGAAAAATCAGAGGTGCGGTGCCTTGGGTTAGAACTCGGGACCTATGACTTGGTAGTCCAACGGTCACACCACTAGGCTATCTGTTTTTACATAGACGCTAACGCGACTTATTTTACCTAATACCATGTCAACGCCTAATACTCTATACTACACTCTAAGTCTAAACAGGGCCTTCCTTTTACAGCTTCGAAAGATGCGGATTGCGTCATGAGTCATGTACGGGCGTCATTTGTTTTCTGCGCATCCACAAGCATAATAGAATAGAAAATTAAGATTCACTGGTCATTTAGCTATCTTGTACTGACTTACCTTGTCCCACTCTTTATCAGTCATCTGCTTCCTCATATCCTCGGTGGTGAGGTCGTCAGTGGCTATGTCGGCACTGCCAAACCTTCGAGATATCGCTTGCACACTGCACGCTAAGAAAGCAGTCCTGTTGACAAGTTTTTTTTTATTATCGATTGATTAAGTTATTTTTAATTTATTTGTTTACTGCGCGAGCATGATGTTATTGGGTTTTTTAACAGGAATTGCTCATTAGTAACCAAGAGAGTTTGGATCTGTGCCCAGTTGAGGGCAATAGGCTTTCTCCCTTTTACATGGGACACTACACAACAAACAGTTACATCTCTGCTTAAACCTTCGGGGATTACAGGCGTGATGTATTGTACTTTTTGAATGAGTATACAGATTTCACATAAAACAACTCCCATTTTGTAGTGTTACAGTTGGAAAACATGATAAATATAAACTCTACTGGACATTAAATTTGCTAATAAAATTGATTTCTTTCGTAGTATAGGTACTGATAACATCCTCAAGTGAGCTTGTAATACTTCATTAGTACTGATTTATGAATTGCAACTGTAACAATGGTGTTATCGTGATAAGCAAGAAGTTGTGACATGGTAGATTGCAGTTCTAATTATGCCAACAATGCTCATTCAAGTGACGCAAAAAGAACCAAATTGATTCTTATTTGTTAATTAACTGTAGGAAAACTTTAGGTAAATAGCACCACCGCTGCGCTCTTGTAGGAGCGATCGGTGGCGGTGACCTCTTGCATCCGGCTCTGATTCAAGCCATGTTCCTCAGTGAGAGGGAATGGAAAGCAGTCACCTTCTTCTGCAAAGATCAAGATCAAGCACACCCAGCCGCCGCGGCAGACACTTGAGGCACTGGGAGCTGAGAAACGACTCCCGGCCACAGTAGACGGTGAGCAATGGGTAGCTCAACGTCCGGTCGTCTAGTAAGACGAGTGGCCGAGTCGACTGCGCGTTGATGTTCTAAGCATGCCTTAAAGATTATTCAGCAAAACAGACGGGCCGTCAAGGCCACTGCTTGCCTGGGTTTCGGGTGATACGAAATAGATACCGCGGCCCCGGCACATTAACGGCAAAAGAAGGAACATGGATGGGTTTCAGTCAGTACAAGTCTGATACTCCCCTTCCACTCCGCACAGAGTAGGAGAAGACTTGATTATTATCTGAAGTACATTAGGCTCATTTTAATAGAAACATGTTAATATATGTTCATTGCGCACCACAGACTTCAATAGAAGTGATATTGAAGTCTGTGGTGCTGAAAAGGTTACCACAAAGGATACCATGGCCACCTAGGTGCATGGCATACGCACAATCGTCCACTGGAAGGATCAAATGCGGAAACGGACCCCCCAAGAAGATCCACATGAAGAAGAAGGTTACCACATCGGCTACTCTTTATCCCCGTCTATGCAGGTGAACCCACCCAGGGGTGACAGTAGTGTATATTAGTACTTACTTATAATGCAGCTCTCTGACTCCTAAAGCTTTTAGGCCCTTGATGCCCTCCATCTGTCCTTCATTGCCTTGTCTTGTTCTGGTGGTGAGCTCAGCCTTAGCTCCTGGTAATGAAAGCGACCCTATGTCTGGGACAACTATGAGCGTACCAGTAAAGTCGTAGCGGTCACCAGCCTAAAAGAAGATGGAAATCGATTTATTATTGTGGCAGCCAGAGCATAATTATTTACAGTTAAAATTGTTGCCACAGAAATATTTACATGTGTTGGTAAATTATGCTACATTGTATAACTGCCAGTTAAGTGTGTCTTTAGATGTGCTCATTACATAAAAAAATTGAAATTAAACATTGTTCAGCTATTATTACCTTCTTTTCCCTTTTAAACTTGAAACTTAATTTTAGTATCATCAAATATAGTGAAGAATGTAATGGTCTTAGTTACCTGCACAGACTCCACAGCTTCAGCCCTCAAAATAACTTCAAGAGAGCGAGGTATACATCCTCTTGGCAACTCAGCCTGTGTCTCTTGAATGCGGACTTTTTGGAAGTCTACGAACACAGACTTGTCAGCATCCAGCATGAAGCGACGTCTGTTGGCACACACTGGGTTACGGCAGATCGCTGGGATTGTATACTGGAAGCATGGAAAACAACATAAGATATTTTTATGGAAAAGTGTACCAAGTTGCAATTTTTTGTTTTTAGACATTGTTTAAGAAAGTATCAGATTCTTAATAACCATTATAAGAAATATTTTTAAGTAGAAGACGAAATATATATACACCCACCTTGAATTGCTGCTCAACATTTTTAATAACTGTTTGACAATCCAAACAAACAAAAGTGCCCAAGACCAGCTCGGGATGCACCGGGTGGGTTCTTACAATCTGTCCTGAGATTCTTATCAATGTGCCAATCTTTGCTGTAGTCAACTCCCTGACTTTATGTCTTGTCGGCACATCAACAAAGGAAACATAACACTCCTTGTCCTGCAAATCCTTCTTCATACCACTATCAGCAAGACTCAATACATAATTCAATATGGCATGGTTCAAAAATGGGTATATTCGGTAATATTCTTCAATTATTGTGGTTGCAAGATTTTGATTGTACTTCTCAAGATCGTCAAAACTGACTTCTAGTGTACTTAGTTCAGGTTTTAGAAGTTCTTTGGCGTTTTTCTCGTATTTAAGCTCATTATCTTCTTTGAACCTGTGTGAAAAACGAAGTTAGAAATTTAACCTCAATGTTGTTGATAAACAAAGAAAGTAGTTGAAAAAGTAAAAGAAAAAATCGATTAATATGAGTAAATATGGATAATACGTACTCTTCTAAGAAATCCTGAAAAAGTTTCTGGCAACGAACTCCAACCTCGTCTTTTACTTGGCTTTGTGTGGCGTAGGTGTCGGCGACATCCATTTTTAAAGTAACAGGTACTCAATGATCACAAATATCCTAAAATAATTATCTTCACGAAAAAGCCACTTCTTAATACTTAACACATAATTAATACCTAACAAAGAAACACGTTCAATAAACAGTTAAAACTTCACTTTTGGAACACGTCGGGTGGGATGCCGGGATCCGCCACACAGGCTTGCAAATACACTAGTTTCTTGAAAATATTAGGAACGAACAAGTTTATAAGTAATACCTAAAATCAATTTTGTTAGAATAAATGATACAAAAATTAACTTGTAATAAAAATGCGCGAATTTCGTCAAGAACGCAAACAAAATGTACTCTGTGCGCAAACAGCCGCATTACATTTTTCAATTTTGACAAACGTCATGGGGCATTTTGGCGGGAGTTTTATTTAGTCGTCCGGAAATTACGAAGATTTTTTTCACAAATAAAATAATTATCCATCCGTAGAAATAACTCAACTATAGGAAAGACTTACAAATGCTTACTAAGAAGTAGGCGAAAAAATACTTATTCACATAATTATTAAATTATGCGTATTTTCCGACGCATCTTTTTTGGCTTTTCTGAACGGTTACCAATATATCAAAATGATAACGTAAAATGTAAATATTAGCCACAGAACATTTAGGCACTTATTTTTTTAGCGATAGTGAAGAAATAAGCAATACAATTGAGATTTGTTTCAGACAAAAAAATACCTAACTTGAAAAATATCACGAAATTATATACTAACCAAACTATTCTAACCCAATTCTAACCTCAAATTAGAAACTATCTGGTGTAAACAGAGGCTAGCGTGGCGATACTTACAATACAATAAGAAGTTGTAATTTAAGAGCGGTGAAAATGACGGAAGCCCAAGTGGGTTTTCTCTACAACATTGCAACAGCTGTATCTCGCTCAGAAAATGATAAAACTAAAACTTTGTTAAAAAGTTATTACTTGTAAGTAACTGAGAATAAGTGAGGTTTTTTACACATATTTCGTATTATATTAAAACTGGTTCTTGTTTCCAGAATGCGCTGTAAAGATATAACAAGAGGGTTTGGCCTGCCTGAAAAATACTTTTCCACAACAATTAGGTGTCCAAAGTGTTGTATTGAATGGAAAAAGAACACTGAGATAAATGTAAGGAAGTATTGGTATTGTTTAATTATTTAAGATTTATGTACATTCCTGATTTCTGTTTGGCATTAATTCTTTTTTACAGGTAAACTCAATCAAATTAACTAAGAGGCAAAAGCTAAGATTGAAATCACGTAAAACAAAAGAAAGCAGGAAAGAATATGTGAGACGCAAACAAGAATTGTTATACAGTAACAATGTAGTAAGTATCTAAACATAGCTAAACTAGATTAAATATTTGTGTTGTTTAAACTAATCAAATATTCTGTTTTTAGGAGCAAATCTGTACATTCTGCAAACACAGCACTGTTACACCTTCAATAAAGCCACAGAAGCAAGCTGTAAAACCTGGAAGCCAAAATGAAAAATCAAAAGTAATAGAAACAGAAGTACCAAAAAACTTTTTACAGAAGCCAGATATAAAGAAAACTAACTTTAACAAAAAGAAAGAAATCAATGTTTATGCAAATGCCCTGGATGTGTTTTCATTAAAAAACAAAAATAATAGTTTGGCTACGAAGGAGAAACCTAAAGTAATAAACAATAATAAAAAGAAAAAAGACAAGTTTGCAGGTCTGTGCCAAAAGGCTGTTCTAGCTTCAGCAAAATTTAAAGAAAAACAAGAAAAGAAAGACAAACTCAGCCTATTTTTAAAACCATCTTCATGATAAAATAAAACTTAATGAATTTGTAAAAGTTTATTTATTTCTCCTTATAACTATTATATGAATGTCCATTACATTGGTATTTGTATGGCCAGTCACTACATGGAAATCTCCATTTTTAAACTGATTATAGAAATTGTAACTATCATTTTCAGCCAAGTATTTATGAGGGTCCAAATTTTCGTTTTTAGCATTGGAGATTAAATCAAGGTAGCCTATAGCACCAGCGGCATCTGTTGGGCCATCAATGCCATCAGTCCCAGCACTAAGGAAGAACACATCAAAGTTTTCAAAATCATCTTTTGCATTATGGAGAGATTCTGATAACTCTAAGGCCAGTTGTTGATTTCTTCCTCCTTTTCCTGAACCTCTTACATTGACTGTTATCTCTCCACCAAGTATTAGACATAGGTCTTGATTTGATGGACTTTTCAATGAGTTTTCAATAATTGCAGAATTAATCCCTGGAACATTGCAAGACTGAATTTGCTGCTTTAGATCATTAGAACTCAACCTGCCTTTTAAAAAGTCACAAAAATGTTTTGTTAATTTAGCATATTCAGAAGCAATTTCTTTCACTTCCCCGGTGACTGCATCAGACAGAGGGATGGGTAAATAATTTAACTTCTTTGCTTCATCAACAGCTGCAGCTATACTTATTTTGTTTGATCCTATAATATAATTCTTTACATTTTCTCTAGGGAATTCTTCTTTTTTGTTAGTTTCATTCAGAACTGTTCTGATTGATTCTGGAAGTTGGTCCATTAATTTGAATTTCTTGATTATACTGATGACTTGAGATGGGTCATCTTTATTCTCTGTAGTAGGCCCACTGGCTATTAAATCTAGTGGGTCTCCAACAATATCAGACAGCACTAAAGAAATCACTTGAGCTGGTTGTGCCTTTATTCCCAATTGACCTCCTTTCAAGTCTGAAATCCTTTTTCTGACAGTATTAAGATCCTTGATGTCTGCACCTGCATTTGCTAATTTCTTTATTAGTGTGGTTTTTTCATCAAGTGTAATTGAAGATTTTGGTAGAGGCAAGAGGGCAGAACCCCCACCTGATAGTAAAACCAAGAGTAAATCGTGATTCCCAAGCTTAGTAATATGTTCTCTAATTTTTTCAGCTGTGCTCAAAGCACTGGCATCAGGGAGATTGTTCAGTGCGCCTTCATAATAAAAAATATTCGGATTCGTTGGTTTATGATTTAAACTCCCAGCAGGAATGCTTATGATTCCATGTTTAATTTTCGAATTCAAGATATTTTCAACTTCTTTTGCCATATTTTGCACGGCTTTCCCGCTCCCGATCAAATGTACATTTCTATTACGTAAGTTGATATTGTCTTCATCTATAGTTAACTGCTGACTCGTGGGATTGTATTTAACAAATTTTTTTATCAGGTTTTCCGGAAGCACAGCAGTTACACTACTCACGAAAATTTTCATCATATCGCTGACCACTTGTTTAGACATTTTGAGCACTGTATTGTGCTTCTTCAACTTGATATTTCGATTTGTACTACAAAATAGGTGCAATGAAGGGTACTCTCCGATAATATATATTGTGAAGTTGTGATTATTTATAATGGTACTTTTCCACATAACGAAACTAACCAGATATTTTTTTGGCAGAAACATTGTTTATTATTTACATTTATCTATCTGTCATAATGACAAGACAGATTAAACAGGACAAATGATTTTACCTTTGTTCTAACTAGTGTTCTAACTCCCTTGCTAAAAAAGAAAAAGAGGGTACTATTTTTGTTGGGTATTTCGTCTACCGATTGAAACTAGTAATAAACGAATGTGACTGATTTGGAATTCTCATTTATTTATAGTTTTTGGTAAAGAAAAACACGTCGCAAATCGTTACGTGCAGTGTGTAGTCAACGTTACGACAAGATATCATTGATAAGAAAACGAATGTCAAATGTTATAGTTTTTTATTACGTTGAGATTACAAACTTTTAATAACACTGATAAGAAAATAATTTTTATCCAATAGATGTTAGCCATCAGCCCATCACACTAAATTTTGGCGCGAAAAAGAAAGTTACGTTCCGTTTATAGTTGATCCTGCTCCAGGAACTATTAATTACAAAAAGTTGATGATTTATTTCGAATAACTAATCTATTAATTATTATTCTGTTGTGTTTGTCAATCATGTTGTTTAAATTTAAGAAGTATGTGTTCGTTTTACTTTAAAACTAACGGTACACTACAAGGCAAAATTATTACATAACGTAATGTACGCGCAAACATGTCGCAACAAGTTGCCGGAAATTTCAAAATACAGAAGCAGGCAGAAGCAAAAGTGAGCTCTTTTTCTATAATTCACATTCATTTGAAAGCGAAACTATTAGTTACCTGACATACATGGATTACCCGATTTGTTTATCCCAATATTTCACAAATAAACAAAACGTGCGGTCGTTTGGTAATGTAATAAAATGGAATATTTTGAAAAACGAAAATGAAGAGCCTTTCTACAAACTCATATTTGATGATGTATTACTGGTAAGTAGTTTACCAGCTGATTTTATAAATATTTTATCTACTTTGAAAACAAACCTGAGGAATAAATCTAAGCTCGATTTTAAGGACTTCTTCCCCTACGATGATACTTCAAATTTAACCCCAGTAGACAAAGATTATATTTTAAATAATTGTTGGAAAGCGTTAAGCGAAATATGTCCAAAAAACTTCTTTGGAAATAATCAAAATAATAAAATATTCAGGATTTTAGTTCGGACCATTGTTTACAGCATGAAACGCCAACATTTTATGCTTGAAACAATGATGGCAAAGTGGAATTTTGAAGTACAACCTTGGAAAAGTCTTCCAAATGCAAAAAGTATATTATTAAAGTTGATATTATGGATATTAAAATACATACTGTCATCAATGATTTGTTTAAACTTTTACATTACTACATGTAAACTAGACGCAGATGAAAACAAACTTTATTATTTTTGGAAAAACCAGTGGCAGTGTTTTTATGATCAACAACTTTCCAAAATGGTATTCACCAAAGTCATGCAGAAATGTGAAGCCCATTCAATGGGTAAAAACGCTAAAAGAAATCACAGCCTTGTTAATAGAAGGAAATTAAAAATGTTAAAAAAAGATATTCCAAAGTTATATCTAACATTGAAGCTAAACAATGATTGCAGGCCAATTGTTTGCTATAAGAATGAGTCTCTGAGTATTTCAGAAAAATACAAAATTAAGGACAGATTAAAATTTTTAAGATTTCTGACTGGTAAGCCACTTGTAAAACTTCAAAATCAATATAAAACATTACATACCAAATGGCTAGCTGCAAATAAGCCAAAACTTTACTTCATCAAAACTGATCTTAGCAATGCATTTGGTTCTATTAACAGAGAGAAATTATCGAAAATATTATCAGAACAATATATGAATTGCCAGAAGGCAGAAAAGTGCATGAATATGAAGAAAAAAATTGCTCAACAATACCGGGATTTGGTATCAGAACTGCGAAAGCCAATCTTAATCCGTGCAGGATCGACTGTTTATGAATGGAAAGAAGGATTGGTTCAAGGATACAAATACTCTCCCGCACTGTCTGAACTGTATTACACAAATTTGGATGAATTATATTTTTCCGAGCATCTGAAAGCTACTGAAAATCAAGTTAAGTTATTTATTAGAGTTGTTGATGATTATTTGTACATTACAGACTCATTAACAGATGCATCATCATTTTTGGATGCATTATCAAATTATAGAAATGTAAACTATGAAAAAACTGTGGTGAATTTTCCACATGAGAGTATTAAGCAGAGTGAAGATATCTTTTTCCTTGGATATTGCTACAATACAGCTACAATGCAAGTTAGCAGAGCCAGCAGCATATTTGCCGGACAGATGTGCTACAAAATCGCTTTCACTAGTGGATTTTCTGAAATACATAAATTTATTGAGAGTCGAGTTGGCCAGTCTGGAATTCAAATTAACAGCCTTATCTTTAACCTGAACTATAATAATGAAGAATTAATATGGAGGCATATATTTACCACTTTCTGCTTGTCAGCCAACAAATTGTGCACCATAATGGCGGTGCTATGCAATGAACAAGAAATGAAGAATTTTCTGTCACTTTTCAAAAAGAGGGTATCTGTGAAATTGGGCAATTCTATGATAGAAATGTTAATGAAGAATAAGCCCAGTGATTTTATGTTTGTCTATTGTATTAATCATTTCAGATATTTATCATGGAAAGCTCTTTATTTATGTGCTAAGTTGACACCAAAATGTACAGGACTGGTGCCATTTATAAATGATGAATTGGCGAAATCTAATTGTATATTTGGAAAATGGCGGGAGCATGCAAGACGGATCGACACCAATGGCGATAGTGAACATAAAGCGATCAGGGAAGTCTGTCGAAGAACTGACTTGAGACTGATTTTTAAAGATTTCGATGTTTTACCAAAAGGTTTTGAATGCTACCACCATAAACGATTATTGTGAATGATATAAATAAAAATGTATATTATATTTTTAATATTTTGTTTTAATAAAAAATAAATCTACAGATTCACTTGGGCGGTAAAAAATAATATCTAGGCACACATTTGGACGGATGTAAATTTCTAAAAGCTGCAAAACACACAACAATTACTTATTCTATGTCAGGTCAGATATTATAATATCGTAGCTCAGATCTAGATTAAGTCACTCAGGAATGGATTTTTGTCTTATAAAATAATATTTTTTAAACTTACATGGGTTAGTAAAAGAATGGAGTGACAATCCCGAAATTTAAAGGCTGCGGATAATTATTTCTAAATCTTTAAGAGTGTTTGTTTTTATTACTTATATTGTAATAATACGTATAATGCCTTTTATAACTGTACTATGTAGAATATACTTTATTGTACACCAAAATTAAAAATAAAAACTGTTTACAATATTATAAATACCTATGTTACACTAATGTACGAATACCTCCGGCTACGCTTTCGAGAAAAACACACGTGATATTATTTATTTATAATGTGTGTTTGCGCATTCTTACTGCCGCAATTAGCTGTAGTCAGATGGCGAGAGGATCAGAGCTATCGCGGACACTTCATTTCTCAAAATAATTAAAACAGCGCCAATAAATACATGTAGCACTATAGCTGCCAGCAGTTGAGATCGTATCACACCGCAAACTAAAGTTAACATTCCATTCTTTCACTACTCCATTATAAAACTTAATTATCTCAATATCGCAACTGCAAATAGTGCCATCGCTAATAAATGCCCGACTACACCATTGCTATAAGCGTGCGACAAAAAGTCGGGGTCCGAAGCGACATAGTACGAAGCTTGTGGGGCGTCGCAGGACACAATTCTTGCCGCCCGAATGAGCGCGGGTCCGGCCACTATTTCTGCTGATCGCTTGCTGTGAGGCAATGGCTTTAGGCGTACAGCCACGTCGCTGAAGATAAGGTCGGAATATGGAGGCGGGGATTGGAACATCGAGAAACTGTAACAAAGAGAAGGTTTTATTTGAATGTTTATATTTTTGAGTCACAGAAAAGATGGAGGATGGAATGTGTAAGGAATGATATGAAGGAGAAAGGAGTAAATGATTTCAAGTCTTGGGGAAGGGGAGGGGACTCAAAAAAAAGGGATGGGATAAGGGCAGGAAGATGATGATTATTTTATGAGACAAGGTTGGAGGCGCAAATGATCTGCTCCTAGCAGATGGTTTTTTTAAATAAAATTATATTTCCTTACTATTCAAATTCTTAGTTTAGATTAGAATTATTAAATATTCTCAGCGTGATAAAGTCCAAATTTATCTACAATATGCATTTGCCCAGAAACATATTCCTTTTCAGGGGCGAAGGTCCTATAGAAGCTATAAGCCGGGCTTGCCCTAAATTATAACACCAATCAGACCAATAGTTATATAACCTACTACCTAACTGTACCCAAACTAACATATAACATTCATGAACAAAAATATTTTAAATACACGCAAATTAATTTGCCGCGCGCTTACTTTACCAGATCCATAAAATACTACGACTCACCAAGTCAATCATTCATCAAATTCGAACAAAATTCAATCGTGTCTGATTCGGAGCGATTCGTGACATGTCAACACTACCGAAAGCGCGTGTTACGCGCATCCATCGTACCTACTAAGGAAAGCGCTGACACCGCAGCACGAGGCAAGCCGCGTGCATTCCGTCGTCGAGGGAATCTGCTGACACAGGACATAACGCCAATCGACTCCGTCTACGTGACCGCGCCCGCGCACTTCGTTTCCACCATCGAACAAGTCGATTTGTCTAATTAACTCTAATTGTAATTTTTACCTTTTAAAATAAATTCATTATAATTAAATCGGTTTTTTTTGAGTCCTCCGGCAGTAGCCTACGTAATTGGCGCAGTCGGTAGGATTCCCGGGTCGTTCCTGCGATACCGGTACATAATATCGCGTCGCGCTACGATAGACTTTCAACGTCGCACCGGGACAGTCCTGAACTACGAGACTACGCCGGAGATCCAGATATCGATACGCTCAAAGAAGACCAGCATGTTCATGTAAGTCCGCTGAATTTTCTTAGTGGTTGCTTAATTTCCTTTTGTGTGTAGTTCCTTATATCATATTTCCTTTTTTTAATAGAATATATTTTGTGCAAGATTTTTCACCCACGTAATTCTAGTACATCTAGGTTAGTTAGTAGTAGGGATAGAAGTATAGATTCTAGACGTAACATTAATAATCAAATAGAACCCGAAATGGCTGATTTAGATAACATATTCAAAGCCCTCCGCTTAGTTCCCGATTTTGACGGGAATCCGAATGTTCTCACCAGGTTCATCAAATTGTGCGATCAATTAGTAGCTCAGTTTATTCGAGAGGCGCAACCAGAAATAAATCAATTAGCACTTCTAAACGGTATATTGAATAAAGTTACCGGGCCCGCCGCCCGCTTGATTAATGCTAATGGTATACCTAATGATTGGGTAGGCATACGTAGTGCTCTGGTCAATAACTTCGCCGACCAACGAGACGAAACCGCTCTTTACAACGATTTGGCTTTACTTACACAAGGTCCCGGCACGCCGCAAGAATTTTATGAGCGCTGCCAGAATCTTTTCAGCACCGTCATGACATATGTTTCATTGCACGACACCTTAGAATCAACGATTACAGCTAAACGCAACTTATATCGTAAACTAACTCTGCAGGCCTTTCTCCGCGGTTTAAAAGATCCTCTAGGAGCACGTATCAGATGTATGAGACCAGATACTATTGAGAAGGCTCTAGAGTTTGTGCATGAGGAGAGTAACACAATTTATTTACAGAGTAGGAACGATACCTTACCGGATAAAAAACCTCCGACACGGATGCCACTTAATCAACCAAGTAATATGCCTGTCCCATTTAGACATAACTTTGCTAATGCGCCCGTCCTAGTCAGACCACAGGACCCGCAATTTACGTCAAGACCTTTGCCACCTCATAATCAATTTAGAATGCCATTTATTCCGTATAACATGCAACCACGTGGCCCGACTCGTACGCAACAGGTATTCGGTGCACCACCGCCTAATAACACCCAGGGTGGTTCTGGATTCAGAATACCCCCGAGGAACTCCTATCCGCCGAATAACGGTCCCAGGCCAATGAGCGGCGTAAGCCACTTCGTATCTAGGCCCCTGCCTGCTACCAACCGCTGGAATTGGGCCCAACAAGGCAATCCACCACCTTCCAACTACCTTAAAACCCGTGACGTTAACGTGAACGAGTGCTTGAATTATGGGGAAGACTTTTATTTTCCCGACCAATACGACTACTACTACCTGGACCCCTATAACTATGGCGATATTGACTACATTTACTATAGCGACGGTACTTGTGACTACGTTGCACCGCAACCGACTGACGAGACTAACGACAAGGACAAACCAGGTACAACTGCTGAACAGCAGCAACCTTCGACTAGTCAGGATTTTCAGAAGGCTCCGAAATCAAACAACTCAAGATAGAGTTAAACTTACAGACGCAACGGCAATTACCATATATTCGTATCCATAACCCTCCACTGAATCTTCTTATAGACACCGGTGCAAATCAATCGTTCATTAGTCCAGAAGCAGTCCAGAGATATTTCCCGCGTTTACCTCTTAATTACGATCCATTCGAAGTTACTAACGTTCATGCCACCAGCAGAAATGATTACTCTATCAACTTACCTTGCTTTCCCGAATTCAGTGACACAGAATCAATTAAATTATTTGTGTACCGATTTCACGATCGGTTTGATGGTCTCATAGGAATGGATTTACTTACTAAATGGGAGGCTAAATTAGATTTGAAAGATCTTACGTTGATAACTAAATTCGCAATTAACCCCATTAAAATTTATAACTCTCGAAATTTAAATCTTTATGAGGAAATCATACCAGCTGGCAGCTCTAAATTAATCCGAATACCCATCAATGCACCGGATGGTGAAGTATTCGTAGAGGAACAGATAAACTGTAATTGCACTATATCCGAATGTCTGACCACCGTTTGTAATAGTCGCGGTATGGTTGAAGTGACAAATCCAACCAATAACGATATAATATTCTCACTAGATCACGCTACTCAAGCGACAATATTTAATTTTGAGTGCACTAGCACTGAACAAATGTCACCACGCGCTAAAGATGTAACATCCCGATTACGTACCGATCACCTTAATAAGGAGGAAAAAGCAAACTTACTAGTACTCTGTTCAAAGTACGCTGACGTATTTTACATTGAAGGCGAAGCATTAACTTTTACCAATAGAATCAAACACAATATTAGAACGACGGACGAAATTCCGATCTACACTAAAAGTTATAGATACCCTTTCATTCACCGCCAGGAAGTTAGTGACCAAATAGGAAAGATGTTAGATCAAGGAATCATTAGGCCATCTGAATCTGCATGGAGCTCACCAATTTGGGTAGTTCCGAAGAAAGCCGACGCCTCTGGAAAACAGAAATGGCGTCTAGTCGTTGACTTTCGGAAACTAAATGAAAAGACTATTGACGACAAGTACCCTATCCCTAATATTACAGACGTTTTGGACAAATTAGGCAAGTGTCAATATTTTACCACCCTAGACCTAGCATCAGGTTTTTACCAGGTTGAAATGGACCCCAGCGACATTCCCAAAACCGCTTTTAACGTAGAACATGGGCACTTTGAATTTTTGAGAATGCCTATGGGACTTAAAAATTCCCCTTCCACATTCCAACGAGTAATGGATAACGTACTCAGAGGACTACAAAATGTTATATGCCTCGTGTATTTGGATGACATAATTGTATTCAGTACCTCCCTTCAGGAGCACATGAATAACCTGGAGAAAGTATTCCAAAGGTTACGAGAATCTAACTTCAAAATCCAGTTAGATAAATCAGAGTTCTTGAAACTCGAGACCGCGTATCTTGGTCATGTTATCAGTACCGAAGGAATAAAACCTAATCCAGACAAGATTAAAGCCATTCAAAATTATCCCATACCTAAAACACCCAAAGAAATAAAACAATTTCTCGGACTTCTCGGATATTACCGGAAATTCATTCCAGACTTTTCACGTATTACGAAACCCATGACACAATGCCTAAAGAAAGGAAAGAAAATAACTCTAGACTCCGACTACATTAACTGCTTCGAAAAATGTAAGACTCTTCTAACAAACGACCCCATACTTAAATACCCCGACTTTGACAAAGAATTCATCTTAACCACAGACGCCTCTAATTTTGCAATCGGCGCAATACTTTCGCAAGGTTCAATTGGTTCGGATAAACCCGTAGCATACGCTTCACGTACACTTAACGAAAGTGAAGTAAATTACAGCACAATAGAAAAAGAGTTACTAGCCATAGTCTGGGCAACAAAATACTTTCGGCCCTACCTTTTTGGACGCAAGTTCAAAATAGTAACAGACCATAAACCACTACAGTGGGTCATGAGCCTTAAGGAGCCAAACTCACGGTTAACTAGATGGCGGTTAAAATTAAGCGAATATGATTTTACCGTTATTTATAAAAAGGGAAAACATAACACCAACGCCGATGCCCTTTCTCGAGTAGAGATCTGTAACGAGGAGTTTAGTTCAATGATTGCAAATGCAACTGACAGACCACCCACCTTAGCTAACTCTAACACCCTGACAGCGCATACCTCCGAAGAAAACCCTATACTTGAAGTACCTATAACTGACGAACCCCTTAACAAATTTCCCCGACAGTTATGCTTAACCGTCGTAGGTGACTTTAAAAAACGGACAACCACGACTAAGCCATTTGACACCCACACTCGAACATCTGTTCAATTATCTGAGTCGAACCTAGAAGAGGATCTAGTTAACACAATTAAAGAATACGTCAACCCTAAGATCAAAACTGCCCTGTTAATAAATCCTCCCCTTGCAATGTACAACATAATCCCTATCATACAAAAACATTTTAAAAGTTCATCCATGAAACTGGTTCTAGCAAAAAAAGAACTTGAAAACATAAAAGACTATTTGAGGCAGCAGGAAATTATCCGTCATTATCATGATGGCAAAACCAACCACCGTGGTATTAACGAGTGCGTCCTAGCATTATCCGTGAAATACTATTGGCCTAAAATGCGCGAACACATAACCAAGTTCATAAATGACTGTACAATATGTGGACAAGCAAAATACGATAGAAATCCCATAAAGCAAAAGTTTAACATAGCACCTCCAGCTACCCGGCCCTTCGAAATAATACATATGGATAGTTTCTCAGCACATAACGAAAAATATGTAACTTTCATAGACGCCTTTTCAAAGTACGGTCAAGCATACCTCCTACGAGATGGAACTGCAGTTAGTATCATACAAGCTTTACTAACTTTCAGCACGCATCACGGCCTACCACTCACCATTATTACAGATCAAGGAACTGAATTCACCAACCAGATGTTCTCCGAGTTTTGTAAGGTACATAAAATAATCCATCACCAAACACTAGCATATTCACCAAACACTAACGGTAATATCGAACGTTTCCATTCCACCATACTGGAACATCTTCGTATTTTAAAATTAAAACACAAGGATGAGCCAGTTAAGCATCTGATGCCATATGCCATTTTAGCATATAATAGCTCAATCCATTCATTCACACGTTGTAAACCATACGACCTTATATTAGGACATACTGACCCACGGGACCCGACTGACATAGATCTGACCGGACATCTACTACAGCAATATACTGAAACTCATAGAGAACGTATGCAAAAAGTATACGAACTAATTAACGAGACGTCCCTCGCTAATCGAACAGCGCTCATTGAAAGTCGTAATAAAACCCGTGAAGACGAGGTCGACTATGAGCCTGACCAACAAATATTCATTGGTAACCCTTCTGCCAGTAGATCTAAAATAGCACCTAGGTATACCCAGGATACAATCCTAGCTAATTTGCCCATCCATATCTACACTTCCAAGAAAAAAGGACCAATAGCTAAATCTAGACTAAAACGTGTCCCTAAAACCGCGAAATTGTTGCAGGATACCCCTGCTGCTGACGTTCAGCCTAGTACAGGCGCAGGAGATTAACCTAGAACAACTTGAGAATGGACCCGGACTATTACCTTTCAAACTAGGCCCCATGCAACTCATCACCCATTACCATACATTCCTTCAGAACATAGAGCTATCAGACATAGACAGCAACATTGACAAAATACGAAATCAACTTACTCAAGTGACAGACCGACTAGATAACTATACTTGCACGTTATATGAGCTTCAAATAGACAGTTTGCACATAAAATTAAATAAAGCCTCATCCCATTTACAAAGCCTTAAGCCCAATCGATTTAAGAGAGGTTTAATAGATGGTCTCGGATCCGTCATTAAGAGCATTACAGGTAATCTGGATCACACAGACGCAATAAATTATAATAACGCTCTCAAGGCCCTTAACGATAACCAGCAACAGTTATCTATTGAACAAAATCATCATATAAGTTTGAGCAAAGGCCTGATGAACGAGCATACGAAAATCATTACGGCATTAGTAGAGAATCAGGTACAACTAAATAACAGCTTGCATATTCTACTTGACGCTAATAAGTATAAGCAATATAACCTTATAAAATTTGCAAAGTTCTCGCAAACATTGCAAATAATTAGTAGTAACATAGATAGTTTATTAAGCGAATTAAGTAGGTTAGAGAATGCGATAGCACTTTCCGGTCAACCGCATACTCATCATTCTATGTTAAGTACAGAAATGTTAAGCAATATGACACGCCGACTAAGCGCGCTTTATAATAAAGACCAACTGTTAGACTTAGAAATTAGAGAATACTATGACGTCATTAAACCTTTAGCCTATTATAGTGGGAATCAAATAGTTTTTGCATTTAAATTTCCCATAACGTCCCCATTAAAATTCCTGATGTATAAGTTAGTCATTGTACCAAATAAAGATAGACAAGCAATCATCCCGTCCTTCCCATTCCTAGCAATCACTGGAAATATTCATGCGTACATAGAGGCAGAATGCCCGAAGGTATCTTCAGAATATCTCTGCGAAGAAAAACTCAATCATCAAATGCGAACCCATCCAGACTGCATCTGCAATATCATCAGAGGACAAACACCGGACAAATCATGCAACACCATTACCATTAGCCTGACGAAGCCCGCCATGGAAAAACTAGACGATCGCCGCTACGCTGTCGTGTTCCCAAAACCAACACAAGTCCAACTAATCTGCGAACAAGAAGAATCGATGACCCTAGCCGGTAGCTTCCTGGCCACTATTCCACATAAGTGCAAGCTACGAACAGAAGAATTTACCATCGTTAATATTAACGACCACATTGGCGGACAACCTATAAAGATAAGCAACGTGCCAGACAACATCGAAGAATCAGCCATGCCACCTCTTAAAATCAACACCATAAATCTAAAGAAACTGCACGATATCCAAGATAGAATAGACTCACAGAAGCCAATCTACATAGAACCAACCTCAACTATCTACCATACGACAATTCCATTCTATAGTATACTCCTTGCCATATTCGTACTGGGAGCAATACTATCATATCGAATATACATACGCCAAAAGAAGCAGATGACAACTCCAGATGAAGCCACTTACTCCGAGCCTGACTCATCTGAAACTCGGAAAAACCAACCAGCATCCCAAGATCAAACTAATTTCTCGACGATATTTCATCTCAAAAATCTGAAATAGTCGTCGATCTGAAGGGGGAGATGTTACGCGCATCCATCGTACCTACTAAGGAAAGCGCTGACACCGCAGCACGAGGCAAGCCGCGTGCATTCCGTCGTCGAGGGAATCTGCTGACACAGGACATAACGCCAATCGACTCCGTCTACGTGACCGCGCCCGCGCACTTCGTTTCCACCATCGAACAAGTCGATTTGTCTAATTAACTCTAATTGTAATTTTTACCTTTTAAAATAAATTCATTATAATTAAATCGGTTTTTTTTGAGTCCTCCGGCAGTAGCCTACGTAATTCGCGCGTAATGCTCTCTCGCTCTAGCGCGTCTCTCTCTCGCACTCGTTGGCTTTCAATGTGGCTTTTCATTTGTATAGAAGTTAAACACAATTCATTGATAAATTTTAGGTACTTATACGGCGATTTATACGGGCTAGTAAAGCCTGGCTTGTCCATTAAGTTCGCGCATATGAACCATCCGATGACCGGCCTGAATATAGTTGCAAGAACAAGTGCAACAAATTGCGAATGACGATTGTTATTATTTTGTTTCTTTTGAATAGTTTGGGAACTGTTTTAGAGTTTTGATTTAGTTATGTTATTTTAAATTACTAACTAATGTGGTGAAAGTTTTTGGTGCGATGTGACAACCTACGATTTTGTTAAGTGATTAACTGATTATAGTGATTTTAAAATGTGAATTCGGAAATTGGCGCCTGAAAGGTATGCTACATTGAGATAACCTTATAATTCACCGTATATTAAATGAATCCACAAGAAATGATTTGGTATGTTTATTCTATTGTTTTGAAGGAGCGTGACAAACTTTTTTTGGTATTAAAAACGCATCATAATCCGCTTCAGAATAATGCTTAATGGTTATTTCGTATGTAATTTTGCATGATTTATACTTTGAGAGTTTGTGAATGTAAAAGATGAATAGCAAAATAAAGAATTAGATGTTCATTAATTTATTAGTGAGATTCAAACGTTGAATATATTATATTCGTAAGTTTAAAAAACAACAAATCGATAATTCGTAATATGCCATCTAGTGGCCATCGATTGAATTATTTTACGAATTATTAAACCTACGTTATGAGATAGAACTTTGATGTCGCGTGGAGTCTCGGTACCAAAAGATGGCGCTTGGAACGTTTAATCCCATACGTGAAAGGTAAATAGGTAATAGATTTTTTTAAACTATAATTTACAATAATTTTGTTACTAGAGCAGTATTTCAACTATACCAATGACTCCTAACAACCACAAAAAACACTAAGAGGGGGGGAGGGGGGGGGGATGGTTTATATCAAAAGTCGATAGCTTGCCCTCCATCCAGGCCCCTCGCCCGCCACTGTTCCTTTTACAAAAATATTACAAGTTATACCCCAATTTTTTTTTATATTTACCTGAACTCGTCAGTCGTAACAGCCCCATAGAACTGCTGAGCGTACACCATAAGATTGGAGTAGGTATCCAACTCAGTATGGTTCGGCCTACCCATGAGCACTGATCCGGGCACCTTGCCTAGGTTGCAGTGCTTGTATTCATGCATTTTTGCGCGGGTACCTGAGAATAAGATGACAGACATAATGATATTAAAATAATTTCAACATGAAACAACTTCTGGAGTTAAAGGTAGGTCTTTTGAAAACTAAGAAAATCTTATACTTCTCGTGTCACAGTTATAGTTTCCACTACCACTATTGTGGCGTGCCTTGTACGAGGTTGCGACAGTCGGTCTGTCCATGCCACCATGCGATCTGGTCTGGTGTAGTGCCTCCGCGTGCCACTCATACAGGAGGCGGTTAGATCGATTTTTATGACATTTTCTATGTATACTCGGTGGGTCTGAGAATCGGTTGTAATATATTTTCCATACCCCTAAGTGATGAGGGTGGCTCTCTTTATGGAAAAGGACGTGAGCAGCGGGTGAAACCGCTGGGCACAGCTTAGTGTTCTTGTAAATTTCAAGATATTTATTAATCTCGCATATTTTTCACCAATCATTTTTGTAGAGCAATTGATAGATAACTCAAGCTTCAGCAGTGGGAGCAACATAGGCCCAATATGTATCCAAATGTCGCACGACGCATTATGCCCTACATCTTACCGTCAGGACAGAGTAGCTGCAAGTCATCGGGCAGCAGATCCCTCGCCCACCACTCGCGACGTCTTCCCGCCGACACTTCGGCAGGAGCTGAGTGACGCACGAAGGCCACGTCCCCGCCCCCTTCCACCATGCATCGTACTGCGCCTACGTGACCGAAGTAGTCTTCACTTGCGTCGCGGCGGCAGCGTCTGATGACCAAAACATTTACGTTTGTTTGTTACGGTGATTCAAACACTTAAAAAAAAATTGTAGTCTGAATAAAGTCCGACACGTCCTATGATCGTTTTGTGAAGAGTAGACAATTCTTTGTCGCAGTCGTTTCATTAAACGGGGGGTGTGCATGTCCTAAGGATGCCCGAAGGAAACTTGTGCCCAATTTGTTTTTTTGTATAGGCTGATTCTATTAATACGGGTACTGTACGAACAATTTATTATTATTCGTACAGAAGTCGGACGAATAATTTTATTTTATCAATAAGAGTGCAAATTTAAAAAAAAATGCGTTTCTATTTGTTTTTAATTTAAACAAAAAAATGGAATAATATTTAAGCAATAAGTAATTATCCTAATCTAAATAGTTCAGTTCCGGGTAACCTACTAAAAACAATCTCTTTTTCTAATAATGAAAGTCGTTTCTGGCAGTAGTAGGTCGCAGTTTTAATCTAACCTAACCTAGCCATTTCTGCCATCTGCATAGTATGCCAAGTGAAATTATACCAAATAATCATCGCTCTAAATAAACATTATGCTAAACGATATTATGCGAAATTTGAACTCTACCATGTTATTCTGCTATCTTATAAGTATGCCATTCTAAATTCGAAGTTTTAAACATGATGGCAAACGATAATTTTATCAAATAACAGAACAAGCTAATCATCCAATTCATTCTTAATTAAAAAAAAAAAATGAATAAATGTACGAATAAATATAATTTATTTGTCCAGTACCCGTACAAATAGTCACTCTGTTTTTATATTTGAGGGTTGGGAGACTTGACAAAAATGAAATGACTTTTAAAATTATACCTACAACATCATAACCTAATGAAACTAATCTTTACTTCTTGCACATACCTGAATGAAGCACCATGACACAGATGGCACAGGTTATCGTGCGGTACTGTACCGGAGTCCACATATTCAGAGCTGAGGGCACCAGGAGCGCAGGACTTCGTGAAGTACTCGGCCGCAGCGTGAGCACCGTCGCAACCGTATGGCCTGTTCCAGAAAAGTTGTAGAGAAAAAAACTTAAAAGACATATTTTTATCTTAGCAATTTAAACGTCCAAGCACGTATCGGCATTGCTCAACTACTTTCAAAATCAAATGGACTACCTATTGATCTATATTTAACTCGCTTAATTTTTATAATTCTTGAAACCCAGTCAGTTCAGCTGGGTATCCATTTGCGCAGCCTCGTGGCGAGCTGCCTCATCCTGAGCGTGCCGCGGGCTGTGGAAAGTACATGCGTCTCCACTTGAGCACACATAATATCGTATCGAGCGGCAAGCCTCAACCCGAGCCACGATTTTCTCAATTCCTCATTAACCACCATGGTTGACGCACGTAAAGTCGCTGCAGCATTAGTAGTAATTAGTCACTACAAAAGGAAGCAACATAAGAAACGGAAACATCGATGGTGGATTAAGGAAATATATCGTCAGCGAAATGTTCATGTGAAACAATTGTTGTCAGATATGACCTTTGAAGGCGTAGAAGAAACTATTAAAAATTTTACCAGAATGAACTCTGAAACCTTTGAAGATCTATGTATCAAGCTTGAACCAATAATTGGAAAAAAAGATACATCGTTTCGCAAAGCAATCACAACAAAAGAACGACTGGCCATTACCCTGAGATTTTTAGCAAGTGGTGATTCGTTTGTTAGTTTGCAATACCTTTTCAGAGTGTCAAAGCAATCTATTTCAAAAATTGTTCGCGAAACATGTGATGCCTTGGTAAAAGTGCTCAAAGAATATGTTCAGGTATGTTAAAAATGCTTTATTAATCAAAATTTTAGTAAAGTACAAAGTTACAATAATGACAGAGTAGTAAATTGTTCAGTATTTCCAGTAGAATCTTGTGAGTTCACAAAAGTTTGCCCATATTGTTGGGAATTTTGTACGTTCGCAGAAGTTTGGCCGTATTGTTGCGTGTAGTATCCTTGTTGTCGTGTACCTGGTCCCGGTATCAGCTTGAAATAAGATATCCATTATAGCTTTTTTAACGTGTGCTAAAGTAATTGGATCATATTTTCTAAGTTCTGCAGTAATATGTTTACCAAACGTATCATAACTATCATCTGTATAATTTAACACTTCCATAGCTTTATCTAGATCTATATTATCTTCACAAGCATCAGTCATTTTTCTTTTATTTGATCTTGAAGTTTCGGGCTGCGTCTGTTGTTGATCATCGCGGGGCATAGATGATCGCTCGGAAGAAGAAGTTTCACGCATTGATTCATTTTCTTCGAATAATTCTTCATTCTGTAAATTAAAATAAATAAAATCATCAATAATGTTTTAGCAGTACGATAGCCTAATAGTAAAGTATGTGACATAGTTTTCAGATACCATCATCAGAAGAAGAATGGTTAAAAGTAGCACAAGATTTTGAAAACCAGTGGCATTTTCCTCATTGTGTGGGGGCCCTCGATGGCAAACATATTATTCTTCAATCACCAATTAATAGTCACGGAGAATACATAAATTATAAAAAAATTCCCAGCATCGTATTGCTTGGCTTGGTGGATGCTAATTATAATTTTATGTAAGTAGACGTTGGATGTCAAGGACGCATATCCGATGGTGGAGTTTTTAAAAACAGTGCATTGTACAAATCATTGGAAAATAATGAATTAAAGTTACCAGCACCCTGTATATTACAGACACCATATTTGATTAAAGTGCCCTATGTTATATTAGCTGACAAGGCATTTGCTTTAAACAATTATACTATGAAACCGTTTGAAGGAACCCCAGACAATGGTTCTCCGGAAAGAATATTCAATTACCGTCTATCTAGAGCACGAAGGGTAGTAGAAAATGCTTTTGGCATCATGAGTTCTGTATTTAGAGTGTTAAGAAAACCAATGTTATTGGAACCAGAAATTGCTACGAAAGTGGTACTGGCTACTGTTTATTTGCATAACTTTTTACGAAAAACAAGGGCAAATATTTATACACCAGCAGGAAGTTTGGACTCTGAAATCGATGGAAATTTCGTACAAGGGTCGTGGAGGAATGAACCAGATTCGACTTCTTTTGTGCCTTTACGTGCAATTCCTCGAAGGTCTGCAAATGACGCAAAAGCAATTCGGTCACACTTGGCTAAACACTTCGTTACAAATGGACAAATAACATGGCAACATAGATATTAAATATAAAATATAATTAGCACTAATCACTATCCGAATCAGAAGGAATCAGAAGAAAACATTATGTACGTTTAAACACTGCGAGGTTCTGTTCAGAAATGAAAGAAATAACGCGATAATTGTTTGATGGTCGATACGTAGGTAAAAATAATTTATTAAATGTAATTACTTTCCGCCTTTAGCCCAAAGCTTACTGACCCCAGATACTTACAGAAGGTTCTGAATTTGTTGTGTCTCTGGATGCAGAAGGCGACGATGTGTCGATAGCCATTGAGTTTTGAGTCTCACGGGGAGAGAACTTGTCAGCCAAGAAGTAAAAGTGCTCATAAGCGAACCATTTCGATACATACACCTCATTACGACCTAGAATAAAAATCATTTTTAGAGGTACACTACACACGTGAGTAAAGTGAGTATAAAATAAATGACAAGAAATATACAACTAATTTTAAAAAACCAATGAATTTTTACCTGATCCCGTGACGAGACTTTTTTTATGCCGAGATTTTTCCCTCCGAAAAGATCCACAAAGCGAAGTATTTTTTTTTTTTACTTCGGAAATGGGTAGTTTCATTTCCTTGCTTATTATTTTCCAAGAATCTTCTTTCAATTGTTTATTATAATGATTCGGTGAAGTTGGATCCCACAAATGTCGGTGGTTTTCATATAACTTAATTAATTCGATACATTTCTCATTATCCATTTTGCCGCGTGCCGAGCACTCGTACGTCTGTCTCCACTGAACACACGCCTCACACTGAGGCGTCTTTGAGCATGGTCATTTACCGACACGATTTGGCTCGCTGCGCGGCCGCCTCGTTTGGTTCAAGTCGCGGCAAGCCTCGACTCGCGGCACGGTCTCCACTAGATCTGCCTCGGGTCGAGGCAGCCGCTCGGCCCGAGGCTGCCTCAAATGGATACCCAGCTTGGGTAGGTAACAAGAATTATGAAAATAGTTTTATTTTATTCTGAAACTAATAAGAAAATCGCGTTTACAGGCAACTTGATGAGTTCTGTATGCCCCGCTGATACCTACTCAAAATTGTAATCTGCGCAGCTTTGCGTTAGATGTTCAGAGTCACCATAAAAATGAAACTGTTATTCCTGCGTACACCGATGATTTCATTAAAAAGAAGCATTACCTTACCTTTGTACCTATTTTTTTCTACTTTACTGTATTCAGTATTTCAAAAATCGTTAAATATTAATAAGTTAAATTTGAACAGAACTGTAAGTGTGCGTGTGTTAAGCAGTGTTTAAATACTACAAAAAATCACCTCACATTAAACAAGGTGATAGCCAGGCTCCAACGCCACACGCAAAATAAAAAAAAAACTAGGGGATCTTACCTGATCCATCCATTAGAAATAAGATAAGCAAGCGGGAACACCCATCCAGCAGCTGTACCCAACCCGGTGTGACAGGTATTCTTGCCACGTAAGTATGTCAGATCAGTATCGGGATCTTGTTCCTTTGCTACAGCCACTGCATAGTACCAGTTGTCGCCGCTTGAGTAAATCTGGGGTGTGAAAGTAACAAGAGATGGTGTGATTATAGCAAGGAATGTTATACTACAATAATTTTAATAATGTAGCGAAACTTCATAGTTATGAAATGAAGTTTTTCGCTAGGTACGTAAAAACAAGTAACATTGTTATTCAACTGTCTGTCATACGGGAATGTGCCCAGAAGACTGCCGACGCGGATGTGGTGTCCTATTGTCGTCGTTGTAGAGACTTAAGTAGTTCTAATCATAATTTTGTCCTTTTTGTAGATTTGAATTTTGTATATTTAACACTTTAGTAACAGGGTGAGTTGTAAAATGAGGGAAAATCTAATTTGGACCAAGTGAGAGTAGGTTTTTTTTTATCAGTAATTTCTTAGAAGCAGCGTGAAGTCTAAGATTTTTGGATAGCTATTGGCATTAGGCTTCCCACCTCTATTAACAATAAATATAACTGCGATAAATAACGGGTCTTCTATTCAAGGAGGCACAATATGACTTCATTACAGTCAAGAGCTAGTCAGACTCTAGCACCGAAGGTTCCGTACAAACTTGCGACATCAACGACTATATGTTTATTTTGATTTTTTCACAGCACAAAGGGACCACAGACTTGAGCATATAGTTTTTTTCATGTGTTGTTCGAGAAAAAGGGTCTTGATAGACAGATAAACTGACGGACAAAAAAGTGTTCCGTTTTTTCCTCTTGAGGTACGAAACCCTAAAATAATAGATGAGGTTATCTCGCCTCCTGCATGAAGGGCACGAGCCGGTGCGTGTTGGCGGCGTGCAGCATGTCGGCGACGTCGAACAGCGCGAAGTCGGCCGCGCCCTCCGCCACGCCGCGCTCGCAGTGACGCGTACTGTGCGCGCGCCAGCACACCAGGGTGGGCGACAGGAACGCGGCTTTTAACGCTACCTGGAACGGCAATGAAATATTAAAGAGAAATTCAAGTATTTAAAATAGTAGGGACATACAGTTTCTGACCCATTTTCTTATGGGAAATTTATCCAATTTGATAGGCATACGTAAAAGATATTGCGCGATTTCTGTGACACTCCGTAAATAAATGAAAAGCTTTACGAGAAGTTTAAGAGAGCATTACACAAGCTGAATTATCACTAGCCTCTTTATTTAGATTCCCTGTGTTGTGGAGACTAGTCTCCTTCGAGACTACTAGATACAAGAGGTTCTAGATACTACGAGGATCTATATAAATTAATGCCATGGTAAACACGCAACACGCGAAGGACATAAATCTCATGCGCATACATAATTACGTCGCTTGAGACTTATCGTGATACGTGTTGCATGTTGCAACGTCAGTTCGAGAACGAGGCGTCAGAACGAGTTTTAGTAGCATAGTCAGACTGATTCGGAATATACAGGGTGGAAGGAACACCGACGAGAAAATAATATTCAGTACATCATTCTGAACTCCCCCACATAAAATTTCCGAAGATAGTTTATACATATAGAAAAAATATGTATTATAGACGATAACTCATAAACTACTAAAGCAATATAAATAAAATTGATGTGGGACCACCTGTAAAGAATGAAAGAATTTTGCAAATTTGACCAAGCGTCTTTGGGTAATTAGTAAACATACATAAAAAAAGACCATCCTCCTTTTTTAAAGTCGGTTAAAAAAGAGCCAGACCAAATCGTACTCGCGCACCGAGGTAGACCGCACAGCCATATCTTTTGACTGCGTAGACTTAGAGGGTTGATTTTTTCACAGCTCTACATTACCACAGATTTCAGTATAATAGGCGTGACGAAAGATTTTAAAATCCTCTTCCATAATGTGGGTACACTTTTACTATTTACAAAAAAGCCTTTATTTCGGTAATAAACTTAAGTTTAACAAAGTTTGAAGCCATTTTTCTCATAAATTTTCAATAGTGCCCGAAAACAGCTCGCATGTGTCATGGCGTCGGCATGACGTCACAGTTAAATAAAAATGACATTGTTTCTATAACAACGTCCCATAAATCACATAACCGTGACGTCATACGCTGTGATCGGTGTTTCAGTCAAAATGGCCGATTGCAGTATTTTAATGTTTTATTTTATTGAAAATCTTAACAATCTGTTATTTTTAAATAAAACTAAACCTGTGTTTACTTTTTTTTTAATATGACTTCTCCCTTGTCATCACTGAATCAGCGATTTTTTTATACTGTCGTCATGCCTATTATGGATTTAATTTCATCTCGATACCTCCACGACAGTAATAGTTCCCGAGATAAAGGGTCAAACTTGACAGATAGACAGCTTTTTCCTTTTGAGGTATGGAATCCTAAAAACTGCTATTCCTTACATTTCTACCTTATAAGTAATCTAGTTTTGTAGGAAACGGTTATCACCTATTCACTCTGTATAATGAGAACACTCAGATTGCCGTTCCCTTAGTTACGAAAATTCTGAACATCTTACCCTCATCTTAAGACACTTGTCCATCTCCTGATCACTAGTGACACATAATGTGGCCCGTTTGATGGGACAGTCTCTTATAGCAAGCACCGCATTCTCTGCCTGTCCTCCTACGAACTCGTTGTTAAGGATGTGTTTGGCAGCTTGTTCCTCTTCTTTCAGTATGCGGAAGTTTACTGTTGCGTCCTATGGAGAAGAAGGAGAAGTCAGCTTTTAAGACATTTGTGGTTTGACCCGTAGCTGAAGAATTTTTTATTACTTACTGTTGTAAATAAAAACCGGGCAAGTGCGAGTTCTCGCACTCCGAGGGTTCATTGTATTTATTTTTTTGGCAAGTTCTCGGTACCTATAGGCTTATTGCCTTCCAACTTACCTGCAATAACAAATCCGTGGTTTCATTCGATCGGAACAGCTGGAACAAAGCTTCAATAGGTTGTCCCGAAGAGTCCACGCGAGCCTTGAAAGGTGGCATAGTACTAGCTCTGCAAACAACATTATAAATTTAATTTATAATAACTCAAAAAAGGATAAGTTTTTTTTTCGATTTATTTAATTAATTAATTTACTCCAATTTTAGAAAACAGATTAGGGTGCCGTACAAAAAAACCGATGAAATTGGGTAGAACGAAGACGGAAGAACTATTTAAAATCTGCCGTAATGCTGGTATTACTACAAACACAGATAAACAAGCATGATATTATGAGCGTAATTATAAAATAAATACATTTTCATACTTACTTAGTATTCATATCATCTTCATACCCATTCTGTCTGTTATTAAAGTTGTTGTTGTTGATCTTATCTCTGTTGAACGAGTCGTAAGGATAACGCGACGGCTCTGTGGTCGAGTACGGATTGAACGGGGCTCCGGATTGGAATGCATTTGTCACATTATTGTAGCGATTGAGAGGGTTTGGAGCGCCGTATAGTTGGAATATCACTTGCAGGAGGTTTTGGTACCTGAAAGAGAAATAATAGTTTATCAACCAATTACACGCAGCGCAGGAGTCAATCGCTCAGCCACTGCGCCAACCGTGACGAACGTGAACGTTTTAGTTAACTTACTTCTTCCTCTGTTCCATAGACACTGCACTACTGGTGACTATAGCGTCAGCGGGCACGCGGCCCCAGTTGCAGTTCTCAGAGTCTGTGACCGGCCGCCGGGTGCCGTCGCGACAGATCAGCTCGAACTGGTCTTCTGTAACTCCACCTAAAGACGAAATGTTGGAGTTAGTTGTTACATAATATAAGAGGGCTTTGTTAGGGTCTTTACTTGGACTTTAAAATGAAGACTGTAAGAACTGATAACGTATAACCAAAATAATCATGTACAAATTTAGAAATATTAAACGCGCGTGGGTCTTCGGTTGTTCTCGCTGGTGAAGTGAGGTAGGCTAGCGGCCTCTTGTATCCCCGCGCCGTCCGCCGCCCGATGCCTGACGGAAATAGCCGATGGCGCCCGAACAGGCTTTTTGGAATAACTGGGTTAGCAACAAAAACCAAGTGAAACATGAATACATTGTAATTAAAGATGAATTTCGTTCATTGTGAACAACAATATGATGGACTTTTAAAAAATACGTAGACAGTTATAGACTGCCCAGGATTTGATTGGCAAGCGTTGTGTGCGACGTCGTCCAGCTAGATGCACCATCTATCTTAAAAGAATGGCTGTGAAGAGAAAAGGTTGTCGAAGACTTGGGTGGGGTCTATGTCCATAGGGTCTTAATCATGGTTCAGATTAACACTTACCAAGTATTTGATGCGACAGCAAAGCATGTTGTATGGTAGTGTCTCGTACGAAGGCAATGTCGCCCGAGTTGTTCGCGATCAGACAACGTAGGGCTCCTTCGTAACCCGCGTAGGGGTCTGCGAGGGTGCACCGTATCCCCGCGCCGCCGGTACATAGCTTACATAGTCTGGAGAAGAAGGATATTACAAAGTTCCTGAGTTATTTTGTGAGGAAATTGTAAAGTAGAATTCTTTTAGAAATACTAATTTACGCACAGTTCTAGTATTTTATCGTCAAATTAATAGGAATTGGGTTGGTTAAAAAACTTTTTTGTCTTTTTTTTTGGAAGTCTCAAAAAACATACCAATTCGTTTTATATGGCAAACAGTTTTTTTTTTATTCAGCCTCTTTTGGTATGATGGTAACTCACACAAATTCTTAACGAGTAAGTATTCATTTTTCATTGCTATTAAGAGATTTTAGCATTTCGAACCACTTATAAATTAATTACTCAAGCAATAGATACAATTGGGTAGTTGACACCATTAACCAATAATTTAAAAACACAATTTTTCTGAAAGAACACCTTATTCTGGACCTGAGAACTCCATTCATTTCAAAATAACTTTAAAATTCGATTTTTAGTTGCTTTTAAATCAATAAATAGTTGCATCATTGACTTGACAACTTAGTGACGTCACCGGTTGCGAGTCTCATACAAAATCTATGGGGGAAGCGCGTTTTGACAGCTCATAAAAAGTATATCAATTGGGTAGTTGACACCATTAACTAATAATTTAAAAACACAATTTTTTTAAAGAACACCTTATTCTAGACCTGAGAACTCCATTCATTTCAAAATAACTTTTAAATTCGATTTTTAGTTGTTTTTAAATCAATAAATAGTTGCATCATTGACTTGACAACTTAGTGACGTCATCGGTTGCGAGTCTCATACAAAATCTATGAGGGAAGCGCGTTTTGACAGCTCATAAAAAGTATTTAAATTGATTGGTGGTGTCAACTACCCTATTCATATGGGAACACTTCAGGAGTATATAATTTCGCTTAAATAAAAATATTTGAAAATCGGCCCATAAAATACAGTGGAATTGAACCTCCTTCTTTTTTTGAAGTCGGTTATGAACAGAGAATTGATTACTTACTTGTCAGAATTATCACCAATAGGATTGTACATGTCCTTCAGTGAATTAGGTGCGCACGAGTCACCGAAGAACTCAATCGCAGACTTGACGTGGTTGTTGCAGTCTGTAATTTTGAGGCCACCTTCTTGCATAAGCTGTAGACAAAGTATTTCAGTTATAATAAAAACCAATGTTTAAAAAAAAACATTGAAAACAACTAGTCCGCCATATTGGATTTAGAATGACGCCGCTAACAATTCATTGTCATCCAAACTGTGTGCAAAATTTAAAGCAAGTCGGAGACCGGAAAGTGGGTCAAGACCTAAGATTTTTTTTTTTTTATACAATGCTTGTTACTAATTATTATTTGCGTAAGTAAATAAATTGGATTTTGTCAAATTAATGGGGCTGCAGTATTGTGCTGTGATATTGTTTGAACGCCATGAATTTCGCATGCACAATGTGTCATAACTCGAAAAAGAAGAACGAAAAGTCTGCCATTGCATTGGTTGAAGGTACCATTAATAATATTTAAAATAAAATCAGCTTACCACATGTATCGGCATCACCCATCCCGCTAGTGCGCCTACGCCTGGGAAGCAGGCCTTTGCCTCTCGCAATGCACTCAGTCCGTAGCCAGGCTGTACATTAGGTAGGGCTCCTTTGCGGACTACTGCAATGGAGTATTGGTAGGGGTCCCCACGTCCATATAACTGTTGACAGAAATAGTGAATATTTTGTTTTAACTGAGATGAACAGAAATCAGCAAAGGAGCCTAGGAGATAAAGTGAAATTAAATAATAGGAAATGACTTTTAAATTTTATCGGTGTATGTATCGGTCTTTTTTTGTTAGGAAAAATCTAAAACATTCGCTCGCTCTGGGCAGAGCGAAATGGAGTGTCAGCTTGTGCTGACTAAAACCCATCCATGTACCTTCTTTTGCCCTTTATGTTCCAGGGTAGTGGTAACTGTTACAAACAACAATTATAATACTAGAAATAGGGACCAATTAGTTCAACCAGGTTTCAGGTTAGCTAAAGTAGACTCATCTTTCATGGGGTACTGTTTGAAATGCTACAATAAAATACCTCCCCACATTCTTCAACTGAATGAAACGAAATTTAAATCTTGTATTAAACGCACACTATGTAGGCAAGCATAGCATAAGTTGGGGGATTATATTGATGATAAAAATGCTTGGCTCAATGCTGGTCCTGCTCCACAAGAATAGGGGTAAACTCATTGATTGGTATCCGAAGTTATAGTGGAAGCTGCAGAAGATTGTTTTTTTTTTTTAAATCTTTATTTAAAGAGTTTTTTCGCCATTGCGAAGAGTGCAGAAGATTGTAAGACTATCTTTGCAATGTATAGAATCAATTCTCTAGTATTGTATAATTATTAAGCCCATATGTGAGTGCTATGTATTATTATTGACTTGAAGCCCTGGTGGTTGATAGTGTGATGCTCACTTAAATGTCTCGCTGATGGTGGCGGGTATGTCGGGTCATTTAGCTCCCTTCAAAATGGTCGAGCTGAATGGGGCTGATCCATACGTCATGTTCGTGAACGGGCGCTGTCAGTTGGGACTGGTCATTTTTTTAGCTACCACGGTTCATTTTTAACTTATTTAGATTTAAAATTAAATTTTGCTTTTTATTTACTCTGGACGCTCTTACTATGCACGTCTTTCTACATCGTTCTCACATATTTGTATAATCTCAACATGAATGATGTAAATACAATTTTGTAAAAATATTATAATTTAAAAGAGTGTCCATGGAGTTTCTTGCCCATTCTTCTCCATAGAGATCAACGCTTTGGAATGGGCAACTACAGTACTTTCACAAGTTATTATGCCTTGTGACCGGGACTGTAGATTAGTTTTGTTTCTTGACATTCAAAAGTGCCTGTAATGGTCTAATTGAAATAAATGGTTTTGAATTTGAATTTTGAATTCAACCCACAAACCTGGCAGTTGTTGTGGTCCGACAATTTTTTTTTTTATAATTTCTTTCTTTCTTACTAGTTGTGCTGTGTGGTTTCACTTGCATAAACTGGGATATATTCCACCCCTGTTTAATATCTAGGGTATAAGCTATCTAGATACCAAATTTCACGCGAATCTTTTAAGCCATTTGGTGTGAACAAATATACACACACGCAAATTTTTGCCTTTCCAATATTAGTGTGATGTTGCTTTGGGATTGACACCATAACAACAATTTCTGTGTTTGAAGGTCCTAACATAACACAAAACATATTTATAAATTATTCATAATCATACCTCCTGTAAAATAGGCACAAGAGAGTGATATCTGCCAGCAACATAAACTTCACCAGCATCAAGACCAAGCAGTGAAGCCTCTCCTCGGTCTACCCACGTCATACATTCTTCTGTGTCAAAAGCCTGCAAAAGAATAAAAAAAAAACTCATTCCATTTTTTTTTATTATTATTATGTTGCTCCTCACTAGGATTTCTCCTGTATCGTCGTTTACTAACATTTAAACTCACATACACAAACAGCCTGACCCAAAACAACTATCTGCAGGTCATACTAATATTTTGTTCCGTGCGGGAATCGAACCTGCGACACGCAGCACAGCAGTCGATCGCTCAGCCACTGCCTCTGTCTTTGTAGCATACTGCCCAATAAGCCATCAATTAGAAAATGTAAATATTAATAGTTAATCCAATTTAAAGTCTTAAATTTTTTACTGATACATTGAATGCTATATATTGTCAGTTTGTGATCATTGTATGACTTGTACCATCACTACACAGTATAAAACAAAGTAACTTCCGAATGTCTGTCTGCTCTTATGTATGCTAAGATCTCTCTTCGCGAGATCGTCAGCAACACCAAGGCGCTGCTGGTGTTTCTCGTGGAGCGATGGATCGAATATACGCAAAATACGCGCCTCAGACGTGGAGTTGCAAACATCAGCCCGTTATACAATACAATGCTTTGATCTTTAAAGCTACACAACGGATAATTGATGCACATTTTTTTTTAGGTCGAGTGATTTAAGAGGAAGATTTATATGTTTCATATTAGTATCTATATCTAAATTGCACCTAGGCGAAGCTGAGGCAGGTCACTAGTAATTTATATAATTATCCAATTATTATTCTGCTAAAGCAGACATTATATTATATTATACTGGCACGGGAGCCGGAGTCTTCTCAGAGGACCTCAACATCCACATAGCCGTACCTCTGGGGGTCCACAACACAGTGTTTTAGGCAGAATGCATGGGCATCTCCCTAGCCGCTTCAGCCATCATGGCAAGGAAGGTTGAGGGCCACTCTATTCGCATACTTTCGGACAGCATGGCTGTACTGCAAGCACTAAACAGCCAAACAGTCAATTGTGGGCTAATACATGAGTGTCACCAGCGCCTAAATAAGGTTGGTAATCTCAACAAAATAACCATCCAATGGATCAAAGGACACAGCGACTCCCGAGGCAACGACGCTGCGGACGAACTTGCTAGAAGGGGATCGAGCATGGTACCAGTGGGCCCCGCACCTATCGTGCCACTACCATTTGGGTACCTACGTACACTGGTAAGGAAACGCACCAAAAAACAACACCACAAACTGTGGCTGGACCACAGTGAGTGCAGGCAGGCCAAGGAAGCTCTTCCTAGTATCGACGGCCGCTTCACTAAACAGGCGCTTCGGATGACAAAACCACAGCTGCGCACAATTACAGCAGCCATTACTGGCCACGGCTCTTTTAATAAACACCTCTTTGTCTTAGGAGTCACAGACAGCCCACTGTGCCGAGCCTGCATGGAGGTAGACGAAACAGCAGCCCACGTGCTTCTGCACTGCCCAGAGGTTGCCCCATACAGGGCAAAGTACTTTGGTAACCCAGGTACTCTTCGCGAAATCGTCCGCAACACCAAGGCGCTGCTGGCGTTTCTCGTGGAGCTGGGGTGGATCGAATAATATTCCCACCCATACGCAAAATACGCGCCTTTTTTTTTTTTTTTTTTCGGGTGGGAAATCATCCTATGACTTCCCCCGCTCTGGGTTGAGCGGGGGGGCATGTCAGACTTGTACTGACTAAAACCCACCCATGTTCCTTCTATTGCCCTTTACGTTCCGGGGCCGCGGTATCTCTTTCGAACAACCCGCAACCCCGGCAGGCGGAGGCTCTGGCAAGCCCCTCTGCTTTGCTGACTCTCTTTGAGGCGCGCGTGAAACACGAACGCGCCGTCGACACGGCCTGTCGTCAATCGACGGACCGACGGTGAGCTACCCATTGCTCACCGTCCACAGGCCCGCATCTACGGTGGCCGGAAGTCGTCTCGCGGCGCCCGGCGCCCTGGGCGTCTCCCGCGGCGGCTGGGTTGGGCAGATGTTCTCTCCCTCAAACGCCCGGCCACCTCCTTTGCTAGCATTACTGCTTCGCAGAAGGTGGTGACCGCTTCCCATTCCCTCTCGCTCCGGACCATGGCCTGAACCAGGGCCGGACGCGAGAGATCTCCGCCGCCGATCGCCTCCACGAGGGCACGGCGGTGCTCCGCCCAAGCTGGGCAGACCGCCACTGTGTGCTCCACCGTGTCCTCCGGGCGATCGTCACAATGGTGACACCCGGGCGCTTCCTCCCGCCCGATGATGTGCAGGAACCTCCCGAAACTTCCGTGTCCGGTGAGGACCTGCGTCAGGCGGTAGGTTAGGACGCCATGACGCCTCTCCAGCCACTCCTCAAAGAGGGGACTTACCGCCGCTAAAAATACGCGCCTCAGACGTGGAGTTGCGGACACCAGCCCGTTATACAATACAATACAATAAAGCAGACATTTTAAGCCCCCAGAATTCAAATTTAAGAACAGTACATGACAAAGGCTTTCCTTAGCTGTTCCTTATCTATAAATATTAAGTTGAGTCTCTATTTCCCTTGGTGATGGCATCACATATGAATGATTAGACTAATTCTTTATTGTTGTCTGTAGTCGTCTTTGTTAGAAGGTAGATAGGTAGTAAAAAAGACAAGGAGATAGTAGTACGCAGGTAAATTGCTTTGTATGCAGGGAACAGTAGGCCTACCATGACGTCTTAAAGCAGAACTTATTCCACTGAGGGAAAAAGATGGTGCTAGACACCCTATATAACTCTGTCTCTTTCCCTCAGTGGAATAAGTTCTGCTTTAAGTCGTCATGGTAGGGTAGCAGGTAGTACAAATACAAATTAGTCCCCCTTCCATATCTCTCAAAAACAAAATAAACTCACCCTCTTACACTGCAGCTCTATAAAATCTTTTCCAAACAAGCCCTTGTCCTGTAGAACACTCTTGGACAGTTTCTCACACTTCTGAGTCTCTAATAGTGATGTAGTACACCAAGTGATGATGTCCTGTCCTTCCACTTTGGGTATTTTACCTATGCCATTTACCACATTCTCACTGCCATAGATACTGGCTGTTGTAGTACCTGTAATTTGTTTTTTTGGTAATTTCAACATTATAGAATACTAGCTGCGCCCTGCGGTTTAACTCGCGTGGTGATAGAATATACAATGTATCTAGAATTGTAACCTATGTGTTATTCTGATAATATGTAAGCTATAGTATTGTAAAGTTTCATCAAAATCCATTCAGTAGATTTAGAGTGAAAGAGCCACAAACATACTTACATAGGTACATCCTCACAAACTTTCGCTTTTATAATATTAATAGGATTTTCAGTCAGGTACTAAATGTTTCAAAATTCATGTTTATTTTTATTTGAGTAAGTTTTACATATGGGAATTGGTAAAAGTAACTTTTTTGAGTACTGCAGAAGGGAGTTAAAAATAATAAGTTGGCTCTTCTTTAGTTTTATAAGAGTTCCACACTATAGATGACGCATGGAAAAACGTAAACATCGTTGATGTTTGTAGTTTTAGCAAATTATTTATCATAAAAAGTAAATGGTAATTGGGTATTTACTCCACATTCATTCAATATAATGATATCCTGACGGCGAAAACTACGAGGAACAAGAGTTCTGCTTGTAAATAAATAGTTGTCGTAACTTTGTTGCAAATGTTTTATGCGAATTTACTTACCAACAAGAATGGAAACAAATCCTAAAATTAAGTAAATATCCATATTTGCTGATATTTAACGATTTTTCTCTCAGCAAAACACTACTTCATATTGAATTATCGTTATAATTCTTAATTTTTGGACACACCCCAGCCGCAAACAGACAAAACCAATTTGATTGATGCTGTCAGTGTTACCAATTTATTATAGATACATCATCAGCATAATCTGCCTAGCGTTTTCCTAACGAGAGTAACGAGGTTGGGATCGGTTTCCATTCTAACCGGGTACAATACAAGTATTTTACATGGAGCGAGTACCTATCTGACCTCCACAACCCAGTTAGTTTTGGGTAATACGATACCCCTTGGTAAGGCAGTTGTCAGACTTTCGGGATACTGACTATCTTTTTTTATTATTTACGTGTGTCTCCAGTCCTGACGTCCTGTGCCCATAACCCTTGCCGGAACGCCTATACCGATTTACTCCAACTTTCGGTACCTCGGGTCGCTTGTCCAAGGGGATGGCGGATGCCCCTCAAGTTATAGGGGAAAATATATATTTTATGTCCGTGATTAGACCCTGTTGTACTGTATAGGTCAGAATGCTGGGCTGTAAAAAAGGTGGATGAAAAACGATTGCATGTAGCGGAGATGAGAATGTTGAAATGGATGTGTGGAGTGACAAGAATGGATAAAGTAAGGAATGAATATATTCGAGGAAGTTTGAAAGTTGCGCCCGTTACAGAAAAATTTAAAGGGAGTCGTTTGTCTTGGTATGGACATTTAATGAGGAGGGATGAAGGACATGTGACTAAAAGAGTGATGGATCTGAGTGTTGATGGACGGAGAGCAAGAGGAAGGCCAAAGAAAAGATGGATGGATTGTGTAAGGAATGATATGAAGGAGAATTGAGTAAGTGATGCCATGACGTCTGATAGGGGAGAATGGAAAAAGAAAACGTGTTGCGCCGACTCCAAATAGAATGGGACAGAGGCAGGAAAATGATGATGATGTATGGAAATCCTCGATGGATGTCTTCCGCCATGGTGGAAGGGTCTGTTAGATTCCTACTGACTAAAACCACACGGTGTTCCTTCTCATCACTTCTGGCTGGGGTGCGGGGACACAATCGCATTCTCCACAATCACCTCCAGCAATGGATACTGACTACCTGAGACAACTCAAGAGTCTGAGTTGTCTCAGGTAGTCACAGTCAGTATGACAATTGTCTGAGTCTCAGTTAATTGTCAAAGATCCACAAATTACAGCCGGCAGCCACAGCTTAATAAGCTTTTCAAGGCACGGACAAAATTCATTCCTATGTAATGGGTGGTCACCCATTTATACGCGTAAACGCCGATTAACTTAAAAGATCAACCCGAGAGGCTGCTATTAATTAGTACCTAACTAGTACTTAGTATAACACAATTTTTCATATCAAATTTTCAATAATGGCGATTGCCGACTGACCCTCTTTGTGAATAGTATGGACATGGAGGTAACAGAATGCGAGGGGAATTGAAACAAAGTTCTACATACATAACTTTTTTATTGCTAAATTAGGTATGTTGTTTTTACAATTTTTATCATTTGAAACAAGGCATAAAATATTTTGCCTGTGACGCTAAACCAGGGGGGGGACAGTTGCCTACATCAAGCTTGGCGATAAATGAAGCAGCGCTATCTATATTTTAGAGGGATGAAACGTATGTTTTGTTTTATCTAGTCAGCAATAGATGTCTCTGTATCAACCTAAAAACAACATTTTTAATTTTTAAACTAATTTAATGTTAGTTTAAATATATTCAACTCTTCATATAATTAATTAATTATGTTGATGTATATAATATCTTAAAATAATTTAATATTACGGAAATAATAGCAACACTGCCCTAATATTCGCTTGTCTCAACATCTGATTTTAATGTCAATGACAAACGTAAAATGGTCGCCATTGCCTGCGCACACGCTTGATATTTGCATTTAGCCAGTATTTCCCCGTACCGAAATTTGTTCTTACTTTCTTGATGTGAATATTTGATTTCCTAAATATTGGTATTTTTATAAAACATATTCCGCAAGAAAATTTGAACAAAATAGTTCGGTACTGGGAAATACAAGGCTCTTAGAAATAATCTAATTTTAATTACATTAGTGTGTATAGGGATGTAGGTAAACGTGTGCGTGTGTGAGTGTGTGATTGATCGGTAGTTCTAGCTCAGAAATGGAGATGGCGCTTCAAACATGTCATGGCTAAAAGTCACGAGAGAGGGCACTCTTTTCCTTTTATATTATAGTACTCTGTGCGCTAAACGTTTTTTGCCGTGGAACACCCGGTTGACTGTCAAGTTAAAGAACAAAATTTTGACATTTGGTAGTTTGACAGTTTTGAGAAAAGATTCACAAAATCGTAGCAAATTTTCAATTATACTAAAATACTTGAGATAATAAATACGTTGGTATTATTCAATCATCTTATTTTTGAAACCTCACTGTTATTTACAAGCAGTGATGTATTACAATTATTAACACGCCCATTTAATTTGCAGGTTATAATATTTGTATTCAAAACAATTCAGTCTAAAAACACGTGTTTTTAATTATTGCCATGGTCGTATTCACGTGTGGTCATTGCGGGGAGTCTGTGACTAAACCTAAAGTCGAGAAACATTATATGATAGCATGCAGAAATAGAAATCCCAATTTGTCTTGTATGGATTGTTTTAAAGACTTTCAGTGAGTATGGAATATTTATCGCGTGAAATACTTTGTTTACGTGACCGCATTTAATATGTAAACAAAGAGGATTCATAGTAATAGTTTGTACCAATTATTCAGATGGGTAGTTCTATAAATAGAACTTCCAATGATACCTACCATGTTGTTGTTGCCAATCAGGAAATAAATTACGCACTTATTTAATAGTGATTATGGAACGAAGTTTCTAAGATGCTTTTCATTTTACACAACCATGTTTTTTAACCTTTTGTACAGTACAATTCTAAGAAATTCCCAGAGTTTCATTTAATTATGTCATTGACATTCATTCTGTTGATATTGGCATAAACATATAAATATTTTATGTTAAGTCTGCCCTCTTTGGCAATGTGACAAATACTATAGTTAATATTCTGTAAAGATAGGCTCAGTGCTTCATATTTGATCTATCCCAGTTTTAAGTAAAGTTTTTGTTGTTTTCAGTGGTAAGGACTATGAAGCACACACAAAGTGTATAACTGAAGAAGAACGCTACTCTGGAAAAGGTTTTGTCTCCAAAGAGAAAAAAGGTGAGAAGAAACAGAATACATGGGTGGAGATGTTAACATCAGTGCTAGATGAACAACAGCATGCGCCAAGAAATGTGCTTAGGATTATTGAGACAATCACAAAACACAACAACACGCCACGCAAGAAACCCAAGTTTATTAACTTTGTAAAGAATGTTTGTGGAGCCAAGACAAACCCAAAAGATATTGATCAAGCTTGGGATTTGATCTCTGTAAAATTGACTGCCTTATCTAATGCCAACAATAGGAACCAAAATCAAAAGAAAGATGAGCCTGTTGCTGGAGATGAAAAACCACAAAATGATACTATTGAAGAGACGGATGAGAAATCTGAAGAGAATGGAACAGAAGATGACACGGAAGAACAGAATGGTGATGCAGGACAAAATGGGGACACAGAACAGAATGGTGAAACAGAGGTAGTTGGTAAAAAAAAACTGTCCAAAAAACAAAGAAAAGAAGAGAAGAAACACAAAAAATATGAAGCTGAGCTGCAAAGTGCTGGGGCATCGCTTCCTGAAGAAGTAGAAGAAGAAACAGAAACCAAGAAAGGTAAAAAAAAGAAGAATAGGACTGAATCTATGAATGGTGATGAAAATGTTACTGAAGGTAAAAATGGCAAAAACAAGAAACGTAAAAGACAGGATACTGTAAATAGTATTAACGGAAACCAAGAACCTATTGAAAATGGTGTGGAGCCTACTGAATCTGTTGTAGCAGCTACTGGTAAGACTCTAAAGAAGAAAAGCAAGACAGAAGAAGAAGAAGCGGAAGAGAGTATCTGCCTTCATGACCAAAATGTTGCCAAAATTGGAGAATTAGCAGTCAGTGGAGACAAATTCAACTGGCATGCTGTGATCTTATCTGTTTTGGAGAAGAAGGGCAATGAAGTTCCATTCAAACGTCTGCAGAAGAAGGTATTGGGAGAATACAGTGAAGCAACAGGCAGAGAAGTAGATGACCGCATAGCTGATAAGTTTATTAAAAAATTGAGGAGTGCACCCAATGTGAGAGTTGACAAGAATAGGGTTCTTCTTATTGACTGAGAAGTTTTACATTATGTTTAATACATAAATGTACTGCCACACTTTGGGAGAATATTCAAATTGAATGAATAACTTGATAATTCTTGTTAGGACTCTATGAGGTCAAAGAGTACTTAAGTTCTAACACTATAAATGCCATATTAGTCAAAATTTAGATACTGTTGCATAATATTTTAAAAATATAAAAAGATGTTAAAACCAATATAATCTATTCTTTGTTGAGAATATGTTACTTGGTTTTGCTTTACATGTGTTGAATCTTTCATAATTTATAAGTCAGGTTTTTAATACTAACCAAAGTGTGGAGCCAAATTGATATGGATTTAAACCACTTAAATATTAGTTTTTTGAGGCAATATGTAACTGGAGTTACAGTCAGTACCTATAACTCATTTTCTATATTACTATTTTAGTTCCCATAATCTTATTTAGGCTATAATAACAATGTTCTTATTATCAAAGTATTGTTTTATTTGTAGTTAGAAACTTGTAACATTTTAGTGAAGCTTGCATTTGTAAAAGTCTTAGGTACACAGTAACCTAAACAAGGACCGCGTAAATTGGAAACAAACTTATCGTAGAGGACATTGCTGAGGTTGGGGTCCTGCGTTCAAAAACCGCGGATTTTTTTCAGCAAACACTCGTGAACTGGTATTTAAATTTCGAGTGTTTCCTTTATACGCTAAACATAAGATGGGCCGCTACACTTTGATTTAATAAGAAATAAACGAATGACAATGACCTCGATTTGTTTAGTCTTTTTCTAAAAATGCTGTCAAATTAATTTGAATCGACCGCCATCCTAAAAATAACAGGTTTATTTACCACAGATAAACATTTAATTTAGTCTTTGATATCTCATAGAACTATTGAAGAATATCCACTACCAATATTTTAGTCTATGCCCACAACTTTCACGACAAGGCGGACGCCATCTTGTCGTTGTCAGTGTTCTTCTTTTTGTGCGACTGAGTGCAAGTGCTTGCGGAGTGCTACTGTTTTTGTGAATTCTGTTTGTAACGCGGTTATTTGCTGTTAATTTTGTTGTTATTTGTTAGTTTCTTTTATTTGACTGCTTCAAAATGAGTAAACGAGGCGTTATTTTGACTGGAAGAGCTAGAGAGATAGTCTGCAATGTAGATAAATACTTTGAGAGCGAGAAACTCCAGAGTCTTAAATTAATACACGATCTAAAGGTAGCATTTATACTGTCAGAATCAAAAGGAAATATTATCTTGACTCACGAAACGTACAAGAGTATTTTTCAAGCTCTGCAAAATGCGAGTAAAGTGACCGAACGAGTTCATTTGGCTACTGGTATACATAAAAATACCGTGACTCGTATTCGACGCGAGGGGAAAACTGCGCAAATTAGCAGCAGCAAAATACCAACACCAGAAAGGAAAACTCGAGGTAAAACTGTGGTTTGCGATAGTTTTGAAATTGCTGTTCTCCATAATATAATAAATTCAATATACGTAGTGAAAGAAATTCCTACCTTTGACAAAATATTAACCATCGCAAAGGAGGATTTAGAATTTCCAGGAAGCAAATCAACTTTCAGAAGAATATTGACAGACTCACTGGGTTATACATTTAAAAGGTGTCCAAGCAATAGATTCGCTATTGTTCAAAGGCCTAATATTAGAGCATGGCGAGCCAAATATCTACGACGTATTCGAGAAAATGATGCGCTTGGGGCTTTTAAAAAACCCGTCATCTATTTAGATGAGACATGGATGCATGCTCACTATACAGTCAAGAAGTGTTGGCAGACAAGCAATGTATCTGGCGTAAAAAAAAATTATAGCGTAGGGCACCGGTGGATAATTACTCACGCTGGAGGTGAAAATGGGTTCATAGACGGGGCGCTACTTATGTTCAAGGCCAAATTAAAAACGGGTGGTTATCCTGACGACATGAATGTTGCAACATTCACAAAATGGATTAATAAACAATTAATACCCAATCTCCCACAAAATGCAATAATTGTTATGGATAATGCTCCTTACCATTTAATGGAAGAGGCTATATCCCCAAACATGAACTCAAAAAAAGAAGAAATGCAGTCATGGCTAAAAGAAAATAATATTGAGTTTCAAGAAAATTTCTCTAAAGCAGAACTCTATGAGTTAATAAAAAGGCATAAACCGCCAAAAACCGACGTTATAGACAGCATTTTTGGCTCCCATGGCTTCGAAGTTTTATGGCTGCCACCCTACAATTGCGATTTGAATCCGATTGAATATATCTGGCACTTGATTAAGCGTAGGGTGGCAGACAAAAATGTTGAACAATTAGAGAGCAAAATTGAGAGCTTAACTCTAGAAGCAATTGCTTCAATTACCGCAGACGATTGGAAGAGGGAATTCGATCGCGTTAAAGTTATAGAAAATACATACCGGCAAAGGGAGATATTTGAAGACGATGATAAATTTAGTTCTATTGTAAACTTAGGTATTTATAATTTTTCTCTTAAACTTAAGAGTCAGTGGAATAATTGAATTACCTACATTAATTTATGTTCTATTTTTAAAGGAGAAAGTAGCAGTGATGATGATAATGAGGACGACTACTCAGACAGCGATGCAGAGATGAGCGGAGCCGAAGCGCTAGATTCTGATTAAAACTTATTACCTACTTTCGGATTCCACTAGAATGCGTGTTGTCATAAACAGTGGTTATTTATGAGTCTTTATGATTTTAAATTCAGATTTTATAAATGCTTGTTCTAATTGTTTTGTGTCGCAGTCGTGTTTTTAGTTTTTATTATTTCCATGTCTTTATTTTTACGATTTTTTCACTTTTTTTACAGTATTTACCATTTCAAATTACTTTTAAACATATAATTTATACATAGAGGCTGTTTATCTCTTTCTAATAGTAAACTTTTATACCAAATTAGCAGCGCCCCGCGGTTTCAGCCGCGTAGACTAGGATAAATAGCCTTTGTGTTAATCTTAGGTACAAGCTATCAACATACCAAGTTTCATGTTAATCGAACCAGACATTTGAGACATACAAACTTTCACCTTTAAAATATTAGTGTGCTAAGAAAGTTCGTTTTGAAACTCATAATTTGTGTCCGGCTAACACGTCATCATAACCAAGTGATTTTAAATTATTGTATAAAAAAACTAGTTACATATTCTGCAGAAAATAAGGTTTTTTCTCAAACACTCATCACATAACATTTTGACATTGTTGTGTTCTTGAATCGTCTACCAACGTTTTTGTTTTTAAGAAATAGCGTTATTACATGTTAGACTACAATATTCACTATTGTTGAGACACATGCCTTGTGACGAATCATCAAATATAAAAAGTCCCGTATTCACAAACGCTTTTATTCGGGAAGTCGTATGTCTATCTCACTCGCTACGTAATGCCAAAAAAAGGTATACGTACCTATACGATTTCTCGATGTCTTATATTAAAGGAGGCAAGGGTGCCTACATAATGCCGTTAAGGACCATGGCCCTGCTCTATGTTTGGGTATACGTATTGATTGAGGGAAATACAACCGAGAGTCTACTAGTCCATGATAAAAATTATAATATTGTTTGTGATTCGGTAATTACACCCAACCATTTGTGCTTAATTTCTTCGTTTGTTCGAAAGCTGTAATTAACAAAAATATTGCTATTTGAATTGTGCGATACTCCGGTACGAATAATATTTCTTATAGACATTATGAAAAAAAAAAACGAAAGCATAACTTTTTCGTCCACATAAGTTGGAGCCATGATTACACTTAAAATTATTAGTAAACAAAAATATAAATGATTCACGACACGACAAGATATTACACTTCAAACTGCAATTATAATGAGAGCCGTAACAAAATCTTGCCGCCATGACACCATTGATAACGGACTTCAGTGTTACCAGAATGATAATATAATAGCCACCAAATAATCACAAAAATATTAAATTTTACTTAATATATTTAAATTAATTAGTGTTATGTATGTACCTATGGTTTGTAAACATATAAAAAATAGTAATTAAAACTTATTTCAAAGCTAAATAGATATCTGCCTACGTTTTCTGACATGTAGTCAGTGTAATATTTTCTACCATCTCGTAACATTTTTATCTTGTGGCGATTGAGTGTGAAAGGGACAAAGGGCTCCCATAAGATGCGAGATGCGACCGGAGTGTCACCGCTCGCCCCTCTTTGTTGCCACATACTTACGTTTTGTCATTTTAGTACATTTTATTGATTTTTGTACTTTTTTTTCTTGTTACCCAAAAAGCCTCAAAAGGAAAAAAGACGGAACTCTTATTGGATCACTTTGTTATTCGTCTGTCCATCTGTCACGACCCTTTATCTCGGGAACGCGTGGAGGTCAATACCTCCACGCGTTCCCGAGATAAAGGGTCGTTCGTCGTTGAATTAAAAACCATATATTAAAATCTGTGGTCCCTTGAAGCTGTGATGAAATCCACCTAAAGTCTACGCAGTCAAAAAATACGGCCGCTTATGTCGCAAGTTTTTACGGAACCCTCGGTGCGCGAGTCCGACTCGCACTTGGCCGGTTTTTTTTTCATTGCATAACTCGCGTGGCTAAATAATAGCAGCCGCTCGGGTCGATCTTTAGGTTAAGCCGCGCTTGCCTAGGTTGGTCTGTGGATGGGTGACCACCCGTTACATACCGAGTTTCCTCCGTGCCTCGGAAAGCACGTTAAGCCGTTGGTCCCGGCTGTCATTTGTAGATCTTTGACAGTCGTTACAGGTAGTCAGTGTTCCAAAAGTCTGACAACCAGTCTTACCAAGGGGTATCGTATTACCCAGTATTAACTGGTTGTGGAGGTCAGATAGGCAGTCGCTCCATGTAAAATACTGATATTCAGCTGCATCCGGTTAGACTGGAAGCCGACCCCAACGTAGTTGGGAAAAGGCTAGGCAGATGATGATGATGAACTCGAACGTCCGTAATAACTGTTATTTTGTATTTTAAGCTCCTGATCGGTTGGTTGTGCAATAAGTGCTTTTATATTAAGTGTACCTATAGCTTGTAATTGTACTACTGCTTTTTAATCCTAATAAATAAATAAAATTAAAATACCTCTATTACTCGCCATCCCAGAAGATTAGAGGCGGTGAAAGGCTTACCCCGCCTCAAGGCAACCGCCTACGGCTTCTTGGTTCGAGGTGCCTCGCAACTTGTGATGACCGACAAAGTTGCAACTTTTAGCTAGCGCTACGCTTACTCTTCAATGAACATAACTGTGGCTGATGCTTAACCTGGTGTTTTATGTCACTCATGGCTGCACGTCTGACTTGGCTTAATACACCGTCGAGATTTATTTCGAGATTTCTTTCTGGCACGCTGGATTTCTCACGATGTTTTCCTTCACTGAAACAAATATTAATAATCCATTACGCATTATTAAGTAACAGTGTTACTACGCCGACAGTTTAATACCGGCAGTAAGTCGTTGCTTACCTACTTCAAGCAAGTTTTTTTTTTTAAATTAATACTTTGCTCTTTTTTATTTTTTGTAAGAAACCTGTTTATTCTTATTTTGTCTTAATAAAACTACTTCATAACTTACACAGTCTCTTTTGTTTCGTAAAATTTCACCCAATGTTATATTATAATAAAATCACGATAGAATTCAGAAAAAAATTAAAATTGTGGGTGGATGGTCGTCTTTTTGAGAGATTTCATAACGTTTGGAGACTGTACTTTATTGAAATAAATTGAGAATCAAAAGTTCCTGGAATAAATACTGACACAATACAAAAAGGAGTAAGTATTCAAGAGCAAGCTACGATTCATGCAAAAAACCAAAGCTGTTAAAACCTGTCCATTTCCCAATCTAACTTATGGTTGTTGGAGATGGGCCCTTACAAAAATAAATATCGAAAAGATTTAAATTACACAAGCCACGAATAAAATGCAAAGTTTGAAATACCACAATCAAGTGGACAAAATACGTTTAACGTCTACAAATTGATATCCAATTAACAAAAAATAAAAAAAATCGGGCAAGTGCGAGTCGGACTCGCACACCGAGGGTTCCGTACAAACTTGCGACATAAACAGCCATACCTTTTGCCTACGTAGACTTAGAGAAATGATTTTTCTACAACTCCAAGGCACCACAAACTTGACTATATTAGGTATCTATAGTTTAAATTTAAACTCGATACCTTCACGCGTTGCTGAGATAAAGACAGACAGACAAAAAAACAGGCAACAAAGTTTACCAATAAGGGTTCCATTTTTTTCTTTTGAGGTACGAAACCCTAAAAATGTATATCAAGTAGGTACAGACGCCAGCAGGTCAAGCTACCCGAAACTGTAAATTTTTCCCAATGAACCTTGAACCTAATACTTTAGAAATAAAGTCGAAAATCTATCAAAGAAATCTGACAGATTGTAGTAGCTTGATGTGCAGGCGTCTGTACATAAGCGGTGGTGTGACGACATTATCACGATAATTTTCCTTTAGAGAATTTAAGAATGTGATAACTCGATAAACTGGGTGTAAGGCAGTGTCCAGTATTTGTGACGGTTCTAGGAAAACGCCTATTAACACGTGTTTCCTAGACCTTTTCAAAAGTGATGTGATCTATAGTTTCGAACGACTTGATGTGGCAGAAACTGATTACAGCGGATTTAAATCGGTATGTTTTTAAGTCCTTTTTTATAGGACGCGAGTCTTTTGCCATCAACCAACATTCAACAACTAGAAGATTAAAAATTGACAACCGCAAAAAAGGCCTTTATATCTAAGGGAATAAACCCCTTTTTAGTTTTTATTTTTTAGTTTCGATGAATTACGTAGGGGCCGTCGAAATAGAAACTCCGTGGCTGCTAATAAGAAATTCCTGATGGAAAAAATTAATAACACTTTATCTGACCCGGCAATTGAACCCAGGACTATTTTATCATCAGGGATTTAAATATGTAGACCAGGTATACTTAACCCATTAACCTCTCGTGTCCCGGAACGTAGATCAAAGCTCAAAATAAGTCAGAGTTAGTCTGTCGGAACGTATATCTACGCTTGATTACGTGACATCGAAAAGTTACGTTGTTAGTTTAAAATATGTATGTATTTTTGAAATATTAACACGGACTGCCGCGCGCGTACTATTTTCCGCGGCAAACAGCGCCTTCGGTGGGCATTGTCGCACGAGAAGTTTATTCTATGGTAGTCCCGTATTAAGGTAAAAAATATCTTACGAAATAAAAATGTACAGGGAAACAACAATTTATTCTAAAGATCCCCTAATTCACAATAGCTACCTAGAGTTGGTGCTTAACCTGTTTAAATTGTTTATCAGCTTCAAAGAAAGCGCTTCAGGGCGCACCCAGCCGGCATTATCCGAAGTCATTAATCATTTGTATTCATCAAGCGGCCGCTAACATTATTTTCGTGTTCTACATTCTTATAAAGAGTTTTTGTTAGGCCTCACGGTAAATTGGACGTGTCGTTTATTGGAATTCTTTGTCAACACTTTTCGATTAAGGAGAACCGCGGTAGGAATAGGTTGGTGATACTAAGTACATATTCTAGATATAATATACCTACTACCTACTTTTTTTTTAGGATGGGATATCATTAATGGGCGGAGCGGGGGGGGCGTGTCAGACTTTTACTGACTAAAACCCACTCATGTTCCTTCTGTTGCCCTTTACGTTCCGGGGCCGCGATATCTCTTTCGAACAACCCGCAACCCCGGCATAATATACTAATTAGGTGGTGTACAGATCAACGAAATTTTTCGCTTTATTTTTTAGATTAATCGGGTTAAAGGTTTTATTAACCATTAATACCAGCCTATAACTGTTACACTGCTGGGCATAGGCCTCTCCTTATACAGAGAAGGCACGAGCATTGATCACCACGCGTGCCAAGACAAGTTGGCGATTTCAGACTTATATTAATTTTAAGTCTAGGTTTCCTCACGTCGTTTTCCTTCACCGATGTCTGTGAAGTCTTAGAGATAAACTTTAGAAAGATGATTAACCAACATTTATAATATTAGTAGGACTAAGAAACTCCATTCAAAAATTGTTTTGTCCTGGGAAACTTTTATTTTCACTTAATTTGCTCTGCTTTTAAATAGATTGAGTAGTATGGATTTTAGATGTAAATTCATAAACTCAACCTCTATTTGACATCTAATATCTCCGTAAGTAAAAGCTTCCCAAGCACGGGACCAGAACAAAAAAAGCAAACTCACGGCAGGGATAGCAATTGCATTTCGGCTACATTAATAGTCGTTCTTCAGCCGTTATTATCAATTTATTAGGTTCTGTTGGTTCTACCAGTCAACTTTCGCTCCGAAACTGTCGGATGCGATGTTGTCTTTGTGGACGGGTGATAGTAATGTGTTTCAGTATTTGACTTCCCGTTTTCTGGGGAAAATAAATCCTCTTTACGTGCGAACGAAATTCTGCCTCCGTTTCATCTAGCACAAACACGGCTTGCAACTAGAGCTAGACTAACAGAAAAACTCTGAAAAACAAATTAAGCTCGTAGAAGTCTTCTTCTTTTTTTCTCTATGGCAATTGATGCCGATGTCAACACTTGTGCCAGTGTCAAATGTGTTCGAAAAATTGCGTGAAAAGTACATAGATAAAAAACCAAATTATGAATTTAAAAAAATATATTGAGCTTCTTGTGATAGTTTGTTAACGCGTATTAGCATGGAAGTAAAACTATAAATAACCATAAATATGACTCAGTACACAGATAAACAATTTACAATTTGAATTTTCGTAGAAGGCAGCTGGCGCGTCGAGTAAGATAAGAGCCATCATCCCGGTTATTATATCAACTTGGTTATTCGTTTTACCTTAGCCTTGGATAGTCTGACTTTGCAGAAATATCCTATGAAAGGAAAGTCATCTTAAAGCCTATACTTAACGCAGGTCCCAGACAATAAAGGTCGACTGTGCCTACACACAAAGTGTTTCCGCCATACCCATTTCGATCTATACCCATAATACCTGCGCGCATCGTGCGCCAAGAATGTTTGTTCAAGGAACAATGGATTCTTCCTTGGAATGTGTTGCTTGACGTAGATCTAGATGCTTGCCATGCATTGTTTGATGTGATTATTATTTTCATTAGGAGGCATTTACTCGTATATTCTGATGGTTATTACCTAGACCTACCTATGTATGTCACTGACTATATTCCGAGTACTTTAGGTCAGTGTACCCACCTTATACCTACATTTAGGTTACCATCAACCTAGTTATTGATAATGGCCTTGCCAATAAAACTGTGAAAACAGTAAAGAAACTGAAAAAAAAGTTCAAACCAAAAACAGTTCGTCTACCGAAATATCATGAAAAATCATCGTTCAATTAAATTTGTCTATAACTAGCAAACAATCAAGAGGCTTCTAACGATAACTCATTGTGTCAAATTGTGATGAGTAGTTTTGAAGTTATGAGGGAACAGATGCATATATAGACAGACAAATGTACATGCGTACCGGCCAAAATAAAAACCAGATTTTGCTTTGCAATAGTCGGGCACTAAAAATTGCTTCTTTCAAAGAAAATTTTGAAAAGTATTTAAATAAAAGAGTATATGAATGATAGCCCAAGCATCTCTAGCAAAAAAATGTGAGCGTTCTTATGTGTCAGTATGAGTTAGTTACTTCTTTTTGTTCAATGTTTCATTATTCTTTTTGTCCATTCTACCGTCCTATTTCGAATCCTCTTCATCCGACATCTACGGGCAGAATTCAATTTTAAATTCAATAAAATTTCCATAAACACAATGTGGTCGTCGAGATCTTTCAAATGCTCTTTCGATCCGATAATTCCTTGCAATTTCAAATAAAAAGAGTTACATTGGACGTTCGCTACATTTTTTTTTTTTTTTTTATATTGGCACACTCGGTTTGAGTATTCGCCACTGACGGATCGTTCGCTACATTCTGTTCTTCGTAAAAATTGGAATAAAAAGTCTGAATACTTTTGCCTTACTTTTTTCTTTTTTTATCCTCGCTTCGTATCGCCATTAATTTGCAATTTAGCTCCATTTCGTTAAATTATAGTTCTCTGTCCATCCTCACTCATTACTATTGTGAGATAATGTTACTTCTGAAACAATTTAATGCTTTTACCTCTCTTTTGAACCGATTTAAAAAAGGAGGAGGTTCTATGTATCGACCGTATTTTTTAAATGCGTGTTCACCGATTACTGCGCCAACTGTGGACCGATTTTCATAATTCTGTTTCGGTTCAAAATGGTATAGCTTCCGAGGTGGTGCCATATCAATTTTATTAATATTGCTTGGGTAGTTGGTGAGTTGTCGTCTATAAAATATATTTTTTATTTTATGTTAATATGGATGATCTGCTAATATCTTCTAGTAACAATTGATAATTAACACTCGAAAAATGGTGTGAGATATCATCATACCATTACTAAAACGCTGAAATGAAATCTTTTTTGCTAAAAGTGGGATATAAATTTGAAGGTGTCAAAAATGTCAACGAAACAAACAAAAGTCACCAACTTCTTCACCAAAAAGTATATTTATTTTTTTTGAAATACGATGTTGGTTTCTTTTTAAAAAATCGTTCATCTGAAACAGAACTGCTAATGTATGTTTGGAGTAGTATAATATTGTTTTACAATAATTCAAACGATCTTCCTGCCACACTCCTCGCTACGCGCCTACGACGTAGCTTCGTAGGCATCGTAGCAATAATAAACACCAGCGTGTGTAACATCGCACGTTATCACCTCACTTTGTTAAGGCCAATGACGGACCATGCCATACATACTAATACTTATTACACGTAAATGCAAGGAACTCTGTCTGTGGGTAACGTTTTCACGTCTAAACTACTAAACCGATCGTTATGAAATTTGACAAATTGATTGGGATCTAGAGAAGGACTATGATACTTATCATGCTTAGATTCAAGCAAAGCTGCAAGAAAAAGTTAGTCATTTTAAGGTTCTGTACCTCAAAAAAAAAGAAACGGAACCCTTCAATCAATCAATCAATCAATCATTTATTTCGTAGAACATAGGTGTTTACAGATAGTATATAAAATATAGGTTCACTATGTTTTGCCAATAGATGGCGTACAAAGATAAGGTATAAAAAACAAACGAAAATAACACAATTACAAATAAAATAAAATTAGAAAGTTAGTTAAATAGCTTGAAATGTCAAAATTTAAAAATAACTATGTCAATCACGTAAAAAGTTGTTAGTATCGTTATTAAAAATCAAATCAAAATAAAATAAGCACATCATTTGGATAATACATATTACTGATTAATTAATTATAAATTATTATTATTAATTAGCATATCGGATCTTCATATTCCTGTTTATCAGCAATAAATTCAGTGATGGAGTAATAGCATCTACCCAAAAGAAACTTAAACAAGGACTTCCTAAAGGATTTCAAACATTCTTTATTTTTAATAGCTACTGGTATGCTATTATATATTTTGGGTGCCATACCGAGTACGTTTTTAGCGTAGAATGCCGTTCTATGAGAACCCACCCGAATAGTGTTCTGATGACGTCGAGAGTGTAGGGTTTCAAATAAATGGAAGTTAGTACGAACAAATACTCCCATTTCATAGATATACATAGACGGTAAAGTAAGCATGTTTAGTTGTTTAAATAATGGTTTGCAGGTATCAGTAGATTGCAACTTAGTAAAAGATCGCAAACATTTTTTCTGGGCTTTAAAAGCAGTATCCCTGTCAGTCGAGTTACCCCAGAAAATTATGCCGTACCTAATGCTAGACGCCACGTAGGCATTGTAAGCTATTACTACTGTAAAGCGATTAACCGTTTTTGATAACTTAAACAGAGTATATGCAAACTGGCTAAGCTTCTTTGATAGAGCATCGATATGAGGTTTCCATGTCAAATGATTGTCCAAGTAGAGGCCTAGAAATTTTATGGTATCGCTTTCAGAGATTGCTACGTTCTCATATTTTATATTAAGATTGGGTTTCATTATTTTTTGATTGAATGTCATTACCTTAGTCTTACCGAGATTTATTTGTAGATTATTATTAACTAACCAATTTATTATATTTCTTAGGTCATTATTTATGTCATTTTCGAGATTGTCGGTATTACATTTAGAGTATATAATAGTGCTGTCGTCAGCAAACAAGACCATCTGATGTTTAGTAACCTTAGGCATGTCATTTATATACATGTTAAACAATGGAGGACCAAGAATGCTGCCTTGCGGAACCCCATAAGTGGTTCTCCTGGTTTGTGATACGTATGTACGTTCAATTTTTGAGTTCCCACATAATCTATCAATTGTCGTCATTTGAATGCGATTAGACAAGTAAGACTCCAATAATTTTAACGCGTTTCCTCTAATCCCATAGCGCTCTAACTTATTTAGTAGTATACCATGATCTACATGATCGAATGCTTTAGACATGTCCATGAAAAGGGCCGCAACTGGTCTTCTAGTATCAACATTAGTTATTATTTTCTTAATAAATTCGTAGACTGCCATATTTACCGATCTGTGCTTTCTGAATCCAAATTGCTCTTTGGCTATGAGACCATGCTTTTCAAAAAAGGAGTAAAGTGTTTTATTAATAATTTTTTCTAAAATTTTTGCGAAAATTGGGATAAGTGCTATTGGTCTATAGTTACTTAAGACTCTTTTGTCATCTTTTTTATGAATTGGTTTAACAATAGTTATTTTTAGTTTCTCAGGAAAATGACCACATTCTATGCAGAGATTGATAACATAACTCATAACAGGCCCTATTAATAACGCTACATGTTTAACCACCCTAGTGATGATGCCGTCATATCCATGACTTTGAGTGTTATTTAATGAATTAATTGTATTCACAATGTCCGATGGTACCGTTGGAGGAATAAAGATAGAGTTACAATTAATATCAATGGTTTTGTAAGTGGGAGTAGAATTTGTCGGCTTAATTTCATCTATAAAAAAATTATTAAAAGTTTCTGCGATTAATTGAGGGTCATATATTGTATCATCATTTATTTTAATGTAATTAGGTATACTTTCTTTTGGATGATTTACCTTTTCTCTATTAATAATGTTCCAAGAAGCTTTGGACTTGTTCTTGGCCGAAGATATATGATAATCATTCTGCGATTTTTGGGTCAATGCTATTATTTTCTTTAAGCGAGTACTATATTGCTTTAATAGTAGTTTATTTGCAGCATTAGGGAAACGCCTGAATTGCCACAGCATTTCTCTTTTCCGTTTACTACTCAGTCTGATACCCTTAGAAATCCACTTCGGTTTCTTACGCAGCGTGATTTGTACTTTTCTTACGGGGAAACAGAGGTCATAAAAGAGTTTAAATTCATCATAGAAGCAATTAAAAGCTTCCTCGGGATTGTGGTGTAGATAGACTTCACTAAAACTAAGATTACGAAGACATTCAGTGAATTTATTTAAATTATCAGGACAATAGTCACGCTTCAGGACATACCAACGCTTAATAGTATAGGTTTTTTTTACTGGGCATTTTATTATTTGAGCAGTGTGATCAGATAATGCTAGATCTACTACTTCGCATTTATTGCCTCTAACATTGTGTATTATATTATCTATGCATTTGCCACTAGCTAATCGTGTAGGCTGGTTAATGCCTATTTTTAAGCCATAGTTCATAAGGAGGGTTTCAAAATCATTGCGATGTTTAGAATGTGACAGAGTGTCTATGTTAAAGTCACCACAAATAACCACTTTCTTACAATTATTTAAGCTACACATTCGTAATATGCCATGTAAGTTAGAGAAAAATATTTCTAAATAGTCTTTGTTCATTTTAGGTGGTCTGTAAACGCAAATCACAATTAATTTGTGTATTATTAATTCTATAGAACAGCATTCCATCACGTTAGGTACATAAAACTTACTTAAATCAATATTTTTGTACTTATGCAACCGATTTATAAGGATACAAGAACCACCACTTCTTGTTTTCCTCATTGAAAATGTAGCTAGTTCATAATTGGGGACAGATAGATGCATCTGATCTCCGTACATCATATTGTGTTCGGTTATACATACGATGTCAATATTCTGTCCTTTTTCCCGTAACTCTTCCAAATTTAGAGTAAGTAGATCCGATTTACTGATTAATCCATTAATATTTTGGTGAATGATATAAACAGAGTTATACACGAAAAAAATTGTTTGTAACAGCTTTAGTCTCATTATCTAAACATACTTGCAAGTTTACAACGTCATCAGAGATGACACTGGTTTGAGTGGATTGTTCACAGCTAGTAATAACATCGTCGCCAGGTAAAGTACAAGTCTGTGTTGATTGGTCAATTTTTAACTTTGTCAATATTCGATTTTGCTCAACATATGTCACAAATTTATTTTTGAAATCAATGTGTAAAATTTCTTTCAATAAATATCTACAAACATTAACAGTAAAATGGTGTTGCTTTCGTGGTACAATTTGACCATAATTCATATTCACAAATAGACCATGATATTTGTTACATACGTGGCGAAGCGAACTATTTAAACATTTTTCATTTAAATGTTTGTTATAAGGGACTTCTGATACAATGATGTTGGCATATTTAATACTTCTATACCATACGCTAAGGTCAATTTGAAAATCTAGAGGGTTAGTATCATTTACACCAGTCAATATAATAACATAGTCATTTTTAGTAAGTTCGTCAAAGTTATATGAATTTAATAACACATCCGCTAATTTTGCACCAGGTTTCCAGAAACATAATACATGGAAGTCGTTGCCCAGCAGGGTTTGTAGAGTGTGTCGAACATTTCGCCCTTGGTCATCGCCTAGAACAATAACCTTTTTCCGTTGTAAAGGAATGGTTTTGGGGGTTGATGTCATCTGTATACTAGGTACACATTTCTGTACAGGACACGTATCGGATGTATTAATTAATCTATCAGCATTAGTTTTCACATTATTTATAATTCCAGTAGGCAACTCATTTTGGATGGTAGGAGATTCACTAGCGGGACTCATCAATTTATTTTCCATAGTTGTTGGTAAGGTATTTTCTGTGTTTTTGAATTATGCAGCAATATTTCTGTAGAGTTATGTACCACAGGAAGAGACACATGTACTGGCATGTCCAAAAAACAATTTGCAGGTGATGGCGCTGCTTCAACCTCTTGTGTAGGGGAAGAAGTTATAAGCGATGTTCGGTTCTTGTCATGAATTGATGTTCTTTTCTTCTTCCTATTCGATTGGGCCTTTGAAATATCTGAGCATTCCAATTTTTTATAAACTTCTATTACTTTCAAATTCTTGGCTAATTCGTTTTTTAAGTTGCTTATTTCGTCATGTAGATTATCTATTTCGTTGGTTGCTGATTCGAGTTGTTTTGTTAAATTATTTACTTTAGATCGCAAGTCTTCACAGCAGGATTTGTTAGTGTCAATAGAAGTGTCTGGTAAGCTCAACATTGTTGTGTCAAGTATAGCTGTATTAGACAGTTCATGGAATGATATTGAACGTCTTATACGACGGAACGTTACATTCTGCTCGTTATCCATATTATGTCTTTATTTGGAAGTAAACTTAAGAAAACTGTTATAAGAAATTTTTGATTCACAAAAAGTCTTGGGTGAATGCGAGGATCGAACCCGGACCGCAAGAGTGTGAATGCGTCACAGGTACCGCTACGCCAACTAGCTCTTTACGTATTGAGTCGAAATAAGTCTACACAATCTACAATTGTTCAATTAGATTAAATTGGTCGTTATGATAGTCTTTTGAGTTTGTAATAAAATTGTTTTTTTTTTGCTGCTACCGTCAGTTCTTAATTTTGATTTCACATAGCACACAAATTAACTTTGTTTTGATTATAGTTATTTTGTTCTTTATTTAAGTTTCCTGTTTACTATTATTTCCACTGCACTAGGTTTGTTAAAGTTATTTTAAACGAAGGCCCTGATGATTTTGAGTGTCAACAGTATCTAAATTGCACATAAATATATTAATACTTTAGTGTCTAAATTGTATTTGAATGCTCTAATCTTGTGCACAACACTCAGATAACACTAGTACTTATATATTATGTTATAATATTTACACTTCACTACTTATTTAGGGTTTACAAGTCCTTTAAACATTTTTTGCGAATAATATACACGGAGCTGATGTTACGCGTGACAGAACCTGTCAATATATGATCCCTTGTTGGATCACTTTGTTGTCCGTCTGTCTATCTATCTGTCTGTCAAGACCCTTTATCTCGGGAACGCGTTTAGGTATCCAGCTGAAATTAAAACCATATACTTAAATCTGTAGTTCCTGTGTCCTGTGAAAAATCAACCCACTAAGTCTACGCAGTCAAAAGATATGATCGTTTATGTTGCAAGTTAGACGTCACGGTTGGAGCAGTGGCTGAACTATCGACTGCTGGGCTGCGTGTCGCGGGTTCGATCCTCGCACGGAACACATATCTGTTTGGCCAACAGGTAGTTGTTCCGGGTCTGGCTGTTTGGGTATTTAACTTTAAATGTTTGTAAACGCACCCACGATACAGGAGAAATTCCCAGTGGGGGTAACGTTTTATCAAAACCAACCAAAAAAAAACAAGTTACTTTCAAGTTACTTTTAGACTAGACGCTCGGATTATTAATATAATAACATTATCGGAAGACATATTTGGCCAAAACCTGCCGAGATTTCTTCATAGGGCATAGATCGTAATGGAGAGGGGTGCCCACTTCCCTAAATGACTTGTTAAGTATAATTTTGATCAATATGCTTTGCCATGTTTAATTAAGATAAGTAGGTATTCATTTATTTTTAATGAAATTAACGTTTTTTTTGGTATATTGTATTATTTGGCGACTTATAGCATCGTATTGGATATGTGTGTAAAGGTGCTATAAATTAGTGGTAAATCCTTACTAACATTATGAAAGCGAAAGTGAGTTTGTTTGTTTGTTACTTCTTCACGCTTTAATGGCTAAACCGATTTTGATGAATTTTGGTACCTACAGAGATAGTTGGGAACCAGGAGACGGACATAGGCTAATTTTTATTTAAAAAACGTGGGATATGAGGGAGAACGAGGGAAGAAAAGGGAAAACTTAGCGTTGCTATTACAAATCAATAAGGCGCAAGAGCAAAAACTGCAGGTAGTAGGTACTATGTTATACCGAATTTAACGCGAGCGAAGCCGCGGGCAAAAGCTAGTAAATAAATAAATAAGTTAGTACGGAACCCTCGGTGGCTGAATCGAGGCTGACTCGCTCCTGGCCGGTTTTTATAATTGTACATCTTTGTACATGGGTAGTCGGCCATAATGTATACCCCCTGCTGCACGAATATTAAACTAGAAACAGTCATAAAACGACATGTCGTGCGTTTAATAGCTCGTTGTGCGACTGACGACGTAATATACGCAAGTTTATTGTCATACCCGCTAATACAAGGCTATTATGCAACGTTAAAACAACGCTTAAGCATTAAGTATGGCGGCGAAATGAGTTACTTGTGTTGGCGGTTTATGGTTGCCCCCTATAAGGAAGCTTTTTTTGTTAATAACACCGCCCATGGTTTCACCAAATCAGCAGACTTCGCTCTGGAAACCACTTATTTATGGGCATTATGAGTAAGTTTTTGTGAAATGCATATTCTGGAGTGTTAAGTCCCGTTTACTATCCCTGGCGATGCGACTTTAAACACGACTCGGATCGTGCGACCTAATCGTCACTTGTTTTTAACGAGTCGCGGTGACTTGAGAGCCGTGGTTGGTCTAAATAAAAAATAAATGAATATGAAAACATCTTTTGTTCATATTTTCATATTCATTTATTTGCGTACCATTATGAGTGCAGGTTTTACAAACTCGTTAAAAACTAAAGTACATTTAAGGACCCAGCAATAATGTTAAAATTAAAATTCTTTAATCTTAAAGTTAAAATATAATAACATTTCGAACATAACAATTTTTATAAACTTTTAATGTTTAAGAAGCCTATGCATTATAGTATTTAAAGTCACTTAATACTTAATGCGAAATATTTTATTATACCTAACTATACATTTATATTTAAGTAATTATTTATAGTTGAGATAATGTGTTGGAACATACGAGTAAAATATATTTATTCGAATTATATTTATAAAAATTATTATCTAATTTAGTAGTAACATTGTTTCTCATTTATCATTCACGTCAGTTGCTATCCATAAGCGTGTAGCTCGTGACTACTGGTAATAATATTATAGAGAAATAAAGAAAAAAATAAACTGAACCGCAAATTAGATTAAAAAAAATACAGCTGTAGCACTAGCAACCCAATAAAATACTTCGGGTAAAAACCACAAAAAAAAGTACTACTTTCGGCGGCGAACTCTCGCGTCCGGCCCTGCTTCAGTCCATGGCCCAGAGCGAAAGGGAATGAGAAGCGGTCACCTCCTTCTGCGAAGCAGTCTTGCTAGCGAAGGAGGTGGTCGGGCGTTTGAGGGAGAGAACCTCAAACCAACCCAGCCGTCGCGGGAGACGCCCCGGGCGTCGGGCGCCGCGACACGACTCCCGGCCACCGTAGATGTGGACCTGTGGACGGTGAGCAATGGGTAGCTCATCGTCCGTCCGTCTATTGACGACAGGCCATGTTGATGGCACGTTAGTGTTCCACGCGCGCCTCAAAGAGATGTCAGCAAAGCAGAGGGGCCTGCCAGGGCCACCGCCTGCCGGGGTTGCGAGTTGTTCGAAAGAGATACCGCGGCCCTGGAAAGTAAAGAGCTATAGAAGGAACATAGGTGGGTTTTTGTCAGTATAAGTCTGACACTCCCCCCGCTCCGCCCAGAGCAGGGGAAGTTACTTGATGAATTCCCATCCGCAAAAAAAAGTACTACTTTAGGTAGTTATAAAACGAAAATAAAAAGCCGGTGTGCGCAGGCTCACCAGTGAACCTCTAGCGTAGCCCATTAAATCAATTACTCGCTTGATTTGCTCCATCACACCAGAGTTCAAACGACAACGTTGCATGTTTACGTCGCCTTTAGAGATTAGATTTTCTCTTGCTTATTGTTTCCCTGTAATTAAAAGACGGTTTTGTTGCAGGAGTCTAGCTTCATGTTAGATCTTATGTGAATATAGCTTGGTTCGCATTTGTAATGAAACTCACACAAATAGCTCTTTAATAATTTTGTAATATTTGATATCTGGATAACTAGAGCCAGACAAACATCTATTTCTTATATGAGTCTTTCAGTTCATTTGTGATCATGGCGTTGGCAACATCGCCGAAATATCGGAAACTCGAAATTAATAACAAACATGGTAAATATCCCGTTTCAAGTGTTTATAATAGTTTCTTTTTTATTCACTACCTTATAAGTAATAACTCCGCCCCTAAGATGACCCACTGACCGATTTTTGTGTGTTTCGACATTAACACTAAAAACGGAATATTTATCATGTTTACAAAGTTACTTTTATTATTGTTATTATTTATTTATTTGTCAGATCAGTAGGGTTACCATGACATCTTATAGCAGTTCTTATTCCTGTGTGAGAAAGAGATGGTGCTAGACACCCTGTATAGCTCTGTCTCTTTCCCTCAGTGGAATAAGTTCTGCTTTAAGACGTCATTGTAGGGTAGCTGTACAATCCTTTATTGTTAGTAAAGACATACACAACTTACAAACTAATGTTAGAACATGAATACTTAGGTCAATTCATTACATATCAAAACTTATATACATAGTTAAGGGAGGTCAAAAAAAATATTAAAAATGATAAATATCCCGTTTTAGTGCTAATCAGATAGTTAGTGACCATGTCAGTTTAAAAATGTAATACATATCATCGTATCATAGAGAAAACATTCATTTTAAAGGCTGCTACGTATATCAAAACAGTTCTATAGATTAACACAAACACGGAAAACAGAGTGAAACTTCAACTAAAACAAACAAAACGCTTGATAACTACCTTCGAAGGTCACCCTCGCATAGCAAGCGGAACCCTAAGCCCAGTTCTATTTCTGTTCCTACTTATAGAAAGTATAAAAGTACACAATCTCTTTGAATAGGGCCTCCATGGCACATGTGGGCCGTCGAAGCTTTATTAGCTACTCACTTATGTATGATGTTCACAGCAGGCCGTCTGTTTCATGAAACCCGAGCGCCGACGGTTTGGGATCCCTCGTCAAGGTTATTGAGATAAATTGACGGCAAAATTAACGTTCTATACGTATTTTGGTGTGTTAGTTTTCGAGCTGGGTGCTGTCAAAAGGTTGAACGATATTAAAGAACACGAATGAATACTAATCTTAGAGGGCAAATAAAGATCTTTTCATCCCACCATTTCGGAAAGAGTATTTTTAATCTTCAATATCTGAGTGGAAAAGCCGTTTTTATTCTCTAGAGGATAAAGTAAATTGAATTTAGAACATCGTGTGCACTAAGTTTGTGAATTAAATAGTAGATTATTAACCAAGGGGATAAAGCAGTGACTTCTGTCGCGGGTGACGATTTAAATCTCGAGCGTAACGAAGGACACGAGGTTTACTCCCGAGCGTAGCGAGGGTGTTAAAAACTTAAATCACGAGCGCAGCGAGGGATTTACGACGAGTCCTGAGTGTAGCGAGGGATTTAAGTTCACCCAAGACAAAGACAGCTTTATCACCGAGGAAAATACTCTACTTTTCGTACCATTAGCGAAAAAATTAACACAATAATAATATGAGATAAGCATTTATTAAAAATAATAACAATTAAAAGTAAAAGTTAACTTTCGAAACATTGGTCCAATTATTGATAGAATGAGTTACATTTTTGTTTGGTACATTTATTGTTGATGAGTTGATTTAAATCCGACAATTCACTGTCACTGTCGCTTTGATTTAACATCGTAACGTATTTTTAGAACATTAACTTATTTATACAAATAAATTAAAACAAACTTAACGTTTATGTATTTGAAGAAAACAAAAATGCGGCAAATTCCTAGACTAATATTTTTTGTCGGAAAAGCAAAGGCATCAAGATCATACGGCCTCCTCGTATTTCGTAATTTTATTTAATATTCATAACTGCATAATAAATGCGTATTCCTTTTTCAAAAAGATGTATACTGCTTTATATATAAACTCAATGGTGTAAACACAGATGTAGTTCAGTATACATTTTGGTAAGTATTCCAAAGGACCATGGGGGATTTTGTATGGACCCCGTCCCCACCCTTCAACAGTCTTGGGATGCGTCTCGATTTGTTCACTGGGACCCAGAAAAGTCTAAAGTACCAGTGTTAGTTTCAAAATCAATTGGGTTTATGTAAAAAAAAAAAAAAAAACTACAAACAAAAAGCGTATTTTCACGTAAACAAATGACGATTCTATACAAAAAAAAATACTTGGTTCTCAAACGAAAAGTCTTTGAATAATAATAACCGTATTCAGTTAATTAATAATACATTATTTAACTTATTGGTAAGTACATCGAAATGCATGTCAAACGATAAACCACTAACTTTTTTTTTGCGGATGGGAAATCATCAAATATCTTCCCCCGCTCTGGCCGGAGCGGGGGAAGTTACCCATGTTCCTTCTATTGCCTCGGTATCTCTTTCGAAAAACCCGCAACCCCGGCAGGTGGTGACTCTGGCAGGCCCCTTTGTTTTGCTGACATTTCTTTGAGGCGCGCGTGAAACACTAACGCGCCGTCGACACGGTTGGTCGTCAATAGACGGACGGACGGTGAACTACCCATTGCTCACCGTCCATAGGCCCGCATCTACTGTGGCCGGGAGTCGTCTCGCGGCGCCCGACGTCCGGGGAGTCTCCCGCGGCGGCTGGGTTGGTTTGAGGTTCTCTCCCTCAAACGTCGACCCGACGCCGATGCGAACCCCTCCTGCCGCCAGCTAGGATCCCGACGGTGGCGCATTCCCGCAGCCATGAAAGACAATGGCTTCGGATTTGTGCAATGCCACCTCGAGACCCAGTTGCTGGATCCTCTCCGCGATCATCGCAACCCTGCGGGTCATTACTTCGGCTGCCGCCCGGTGCGACCTCCCCCCTGTACCAGGACAAGCGTGTTGTGACGCTGCTAGGGATACACTACTAGCTTAAGTTAAGCTCTGAATTTTATGTTGCGAGTTCATCTATTAAAATACTATTATGCATTTGTGCTGAAGCGATAGTAATTTTTTTTAAAATAAAACGTTGCCCTACACTAGGAATTCTCCTGTATCGTGGGTGTGTTTACAAACATTTAAACTCACATACACAAACACCTAGACCCGAAACAACTATCTGCAGGTCATACAAATATTTGTTCTGTGCGGAAATCGAACCCGCGACACGCAGCGCAGCAGTCGATCGCTCAGCCACTGCGCCAACCGTGCCGTCATTATGTCGCCCTTACCCCATGCAACATACAATGGACATAATGTGCCTACAACTTCCCATAGTGCGATTGTACAGGCAATCGAACTGATTGTAGGCAATCGTAAGCTTAATATGAAAGTTCCTTTTTTTTTGCTGTCGGAGGAAAATCTTTAAAAGGCGAAGGCCCCCTCTGTGCAACGCCTGTTAAGGCACATCCCTGGGGCGACTACACATAGGTCACCCCTGAGCCTCGCTGTGCATGTATGCACGACAGCACGTGACCACGGTGCTGCCGGTCATCTCTGAGGTCTCTCACTGAACGCTCAGAGTCCCCACTCTGAACGCCCGTGACCCCAAAGTCCCACCTGCTTTAAGTGTTACAGGTAGGGTTTCGGCATGTTAAGTGGCTTCTTCTCCTACTGCGATCTGACTTCTCACGATCCCGTTCGGCAGCCTCCTTCTGGACCATCACTGTCTCGCAGAACGAGGTTACGCCTATCCAGTTGTCAGAGTTCGCCAGCATAGCCCCAAATACGGTTGGCAGAGACAGATTTTGCCCGATCCTAGCGACTAGGACCCATCGTTCCAAGTTCCACGCAGGGAATGCCCTGCGTGGGACTTGGAACGAAGGGTCCTACGCATACGTTCGTACGTTCGTTAGCATACGTTCGAGGAGTGCCTCAAACGTATGCTGTGCAGAGTCCAAACCGCCTCCACAATGATGACAGCTTGCTGTGGCCTCTCTTCCAATCCTACTCAGGTACTCACCGAAGCAACCGTGCCCGGTAAGCACCTGAGTTAGTCTAAAGGACATGCGCTCCCCTTTTTTCAGCCATGCTTTGAAGTGTGGCAGGACGGCTTCGACAACACGCTTCTGTGAATATTGCGGCTGTTGCAGCCGCTCACGCCACTGCTCTAGCACGCGTCGCCGTTCCTGCCGCCTCAGCCTTGCCACAGTGATTCCTGGCAGATTATCACTACTATGGCGGATGGCGCACATTCGGCTGTAAATCTCGGACGGACGCCTGACAGCCTATTTGACCAAACAGGCGCCCCATAAAGAAACATCGACTGCACAACCCTCGCGTATAGGCGGCGAACTTCTTCTCGTGGCGCCCCAAGATTGGGCAACAGTCTGTGCAAAGCGCATACTACCTTTCCAACTCAGAGCATTGGAAGTGCTCTTCGAATCCCCACCGACCGTCCAAAGTCAGGCCAAGGTACTTAATGTATCGTCCCACTTGAACTTGCGCATCTCCAACTCTGACTGACAAGCTGGGTGGCTCTCTGGTCCTTGGCAGCTTATGGAACCAAAGCGCCTCAGTTTTATGTGGCGCTATCTCTAGACCCACTTCACAGATCGACGCCACGACCTTTTCTAGTCTCAGCTATGCAAGCTGAATAGTCTCTTCAGCAGTGTCCCACCAGGGAGTCATCCGGGTAGCAAACGATATTAACGCCAACGGGGAGATAAGTACGCGGAACCACATCGTAAGAGAGGTCCTAAAACAGATCCCTGCGGAACTCCGCACATAATCTTCCTGCGATGAACGCTAAGATCGTACCTCTCTTTAAAATAATTGAAAACATTATTATGATAGCCATATTTTAACCCTATTTATCGCACACTTAGGAAATGTGTTAGTCAAATAGAAAAAAATATATAAAAACAATATATCATAAAACCTAAACCCCACGTATTTGACATATGTCGCCATAGTAAAAAGTTCTCTATTCTGGTAGATCTTTCAAATGACACGTGTTTCTAATCTGTTGGTGGGTGGGGACGTTTCTTCCCATGGTCCTTTAAATCACATTCTCCCCCTAGAGGATGAATGAAATTTAGTGCAATTTTCTTTCACTGTTTTTAACAGATTAAAAATGACTATTGTTATGTTCGCTTTTTGTGGCATAGAATGTCACTTTTTTGAGCAAGTGGTACGAAAAAAAACATTAAACCGATTTACTGCTACCTCTATGGTGCCGAATATATCACACAACTTTTTTTTAATTTGTTTAAAACTCAGACTCGAAACCTTCTTGGTGTTTTTTCAATTTGCTTTGTACGCGGTTCTTTACGCGGCATTTTTCACGTCATTGTTAAACCATAAATTAAAAACAAGAAACTTGAAAACAAGTGAAAAAACTAAAATGAGTGATTCTAGCGACGAGGAAGTTTGTTTGACGCCAACAGAATTGACTGAAACTGTTAATAATGCGCAAATGAGCTTTCTCTCTCAACAATCACGCGAGAAGTATTTAAAACAGTACGATATGTTCAACACGTGGCGACTAGCAAAAGGAGCCAAAACTTTCTCAGAAAACGTTTTGCTGGCATATTTTATAGAATTATCCGAGAACAAGAAAGCAAGCACTCTATGGGGTACGTATTCGATGCTAAAAGCAACAATAAAGATGAAAAAAGACATACATATCGATACCTATCCTAAATTAGTGGCATTTTTAAAAAGAGCCTCATCTGGTCATCAACCAAAAAAATCGAAGGTTTTCACAGTATCTGATATTGAAAAGTTTCTTAACGAAACACCCGATTCCGTATATTTGGCGGCAAAAGTAAGTCAGTTGCACATTCAGTATCTACTTAAGTATATTAATCTCAATTAAATAGTATACTTAGTAGATGTTGATAGGCATAATTATGCGTTCATTATCAATTTTATTCATTTATCTACTACAATACTCTTTACGTTACAGGTTGTTCTTATTATTGGAATAAACGGAGCATGTCGAACTAATGAACTAACACAACTTAATGTCAAAAACATTGAGAAACATTCAGATGACTTACTATTAATTAATTTACGTAATACAAAGACAAAAAGAGACCGCAACTTCGTCATTCGCAAGGAATACGTAACTATTGTTGAGAAATATCAAGCCTTACGGCCCGCCTAACACTCCAATCCATCGATTTTTTCTACAGTATCGCAATGGAAAGTGTGTTAGACAGCCTATGGGTACTAATAAAATTGGCAGTATTCCACGAGAAATAGCAACATTTCTTGAACTTCCAGAACCCCTGTTTTACACGGGTCATTGTTTCCGACGAACTTCAGCCACACTTTTGGCTGATTCCGGAGCTGATCTCCTGTCCCTTAAGCGCCACGGAGGCTGGAAGTCCAATGCAGCTGTAGAGGGATACATAGAGGATTCCATCCAAAATAAGTCTAAAATATGTGAAGGCATCGTAGGAGCCATTACACTGAAAGAGCCTCAATCGGATCCTTGGACTGGCCCTTCTACATCAAAAATAAGCCGTTATGAAACACCTAACCATCTCCCTCTCTCTCTCCAACATTCACGCCAAGGGAATCCGATGAATCGGTACAACTATTAAGTATGACAGATAGTTTACCGAAAAACAGTACACAAGTGACTAACACCAATATTACAGCACCAAACAAAAAAATTACACTCAATTTAAATAACTGTAGCAACGTTACTTTAAAATTTTCTTAATTATACCTTACTATTATTTTGTTATAATTTAAAGATTATTCTGTAATACTTACCTGTCCTAATGTAGTAATTAATACCTAAACTGAAATAAAAGTGTACCTATCTTGTGATTGTAAACGTTTTTTTTTTGCATTTAGTCATTTCCTCGCTGAGGTGGAATGAAAAGTTACGTGTTGCACTCGAGTGCAAAAATTTTTCACCTCGTGCTCTTTTGATTCCCAACTTTGCACTCTTGTATAACAAATAACTATTTTCTGTACGTAAAGTTTTTCATATATAAAATAGTACATTTTGATTCAAGGGAAACTTTGTCATTGCGGCGGAGGCGGATTATCCGCACGAGACGCTAGGCGAGGGTGTTATAGAGCCGAGAACAGCAGTGACAAATTCTCACGTGAATTGAAAGACATTTTTAAGAATATGAAAAATAAAGGTAAACAGCTTAATTTAAGAAATATTTTTGAATTTAGAACTCAAATAAATGTCAAAATGTGTGTTGTTGTTAAAGCAAATATTATTTTCAATACACTCCCATGAAAATTGGATCTTATTGCACTACGATTAGGTTCAACATGCAATCTATTTCACACGTTTGCTTTTTTCTCATTTCTCGCAACAAAGGCTTTAATTTTTTTCTTATGTTACTACGGAAAACAATAAATAACTGCCCAAATCTTGAATGTTTTTTTTTAGAGCAATGGGGCGCTTGTTTTTAAGGCCCTTATTTTTATGAATTGCTTATAACAACAAATTATCATTTATAAATATTTGTATTTTTGATTTTAGGCTGTTTAGCAGCGTCATACTTTTGCTATTTCTTTAGCCTGAGAAGATTAACGCCCGGTTCCAATAAACAAAAAACGAGTCGTTTTGCTTACGGATAGTAGGATTTTGACGTACGTCTCATAGAACTTATGTCAAAATACTACTATCCGTAAGCAAAACGAATCGTTTTTTGTTTATTGGAACCGGGCGTAAGCGCGGGAAAAAAATCAAATTTAATCATAGTTTCATAGCGATTACTGACAAAAATACTTTTCGTTTTGTTCTTAGTAGTGAATCTTTTGGAAAATCTTATTCCCTACACACGTGAAACCTGTTATTATTCTCGTGAAATTTCTTGTCATTGAGAAATAAACATTTTTGTATTTCTTTTATTTTGGCGCCCATTTACTTTCATATAATTGAATCCAAAGGAATGAAATCCCTTAAATCATTTCCTTACGTATCTATTTCAAAGGGATATCTTTCAAAAAGGATTGGTTATCAGCAAAAGAAACATTTTGTCGAATAAATTCCTAGAGGCACAGGTGGCGATAACTACCAAGTTATATCAATAAATTCACTTTCATGCCAGCAGCCACTTGATAACTTTATTACTTTTGTAGGCTCTATCGAGTTCTATTGTTACAACTGTCTTGTTGTTTGGTATTGCCTAGATTTATTGTTGCAATTACTTTTGTACCTTCAGGACTGTGCACAAATTGTTCTCACAGTTGGATATTGTGATTTTCCTATAAATTATATACGCAGCGGCTTGGTGATATTGTTTAGGACTAGACATTCTGATTAGTCATGAACACTAACGGTGTGTATAGAAGTTTTCTCAGAATGTACAGTCAGGGAAAGAGATTTGTAATCAGGCCCGTCAGATACAGATGAAATTAAATGAAAAACTTGCCAAGAACGTGTCAGGGTTCCGTACAAACTTGCGACATAAACGGCCATTTCTTTTGATTACGTAGATTTATAGAGCTAATTTTCACAGCACAAAATGACCACAGATGAGTACTTGGTTTTAAATCGAAACCTTCAAGCGTTCCCGACATAAAGATTCTGGACATACAGACAGACGGGCAACAAAGTTATCCTATAAGGGTTCCGTTTTTTTCTTTTGAGATAAATCTCAAAAAAGAACGATAAAAAAAAAATAATAATAAAATTTGACTTTAATGGGTCAGTGCGAGCCCATAAACGCCTTCTTGTGTACAAAAATGGCCGCCTCTCTGTTGCTTAGGGCTGTGACGACACTGAAGTGGTAGATTTATTAAAATTTATGTTCGTGGTATATTTGGTGGTTGATAAGAGGTGTTAGAATTCCTAATGTAAAGTCAAAAGTTGAATTAACAAACGACTGAGATACATATCAAATAGGACCTTAAGTAATTTAAAATGGGTGTTAAAAGCAGGCAGTGTTCACAAGCCTTCAGCTTTTCATTAAAAGAAAACAAACAACATTGATTTATTTGGTTATTTAAAATAAAAACAAAGCTAGAGTAACAAAGCTTTTTAATAACCAATCACTTGACTTTTGTCCGTCCCACAGATAATCCGATTAGCTAATGACTCGTTCGACACTCGATTCAACGGCACCAAATTATAATATTCACGTAAATCGTAGGGATCGATGTTCACGAATACGAAAGGTTTGCGCGCAACACTGTTACCATTGATTAATTAAACGATACGTCAAGCCCCGCCGTAATCAAGTTGCTGTTAAATAAATCGCCGGGAAATATATTTTTTACTGTCAAGCTAAGAAAATCTGGATAAAACGGGTCGGTAATCCGATTTATGTTGTAGCATAACTCGTGTTGGGTAATCCGATTACGTCAGACGCCGCATACAGGTAGCGGGATTGACAAATTTGACACATCTTTTGTAAATAAGTTTCTCGGTGATCGCGGAATCACAGTTTTCTTTTAAAACATTTGTGCAATGTTTTCCGAAGAACAGTTTGTTATGGCACAAAGAACAAAAAGAAAATCAGTTTATTGGATTTGGTCTGAATATATTTTGCTGTAGACCAGACAAAGAAAACGTTTTCTCAAAAGCTTATAACATGGGTACAAAGAATTATTCATGAATTCGAAACGGAACAAATATTATTTTTGAGGAACTCTTGGTCTCGCAAAGAATTATTTGACTTGAAATTGTTCTTTTTTTATTAAACGTGAACTGCTTTTCTTTATTATCTACCTACTGTAAGTGTGAAAAATATGAAAAATATCTTAATGAAATAATGATAAATAGGGACCTGTAAGCTAGTCAAATCTGTTGATCTACACTTTAAATATTTTTTTTATGTAAAACTTAAAAGCTTTTATGAAATCGTGTTAAAACTTCGCTGGCAGCAAGGGGTAAAATAAATTGCGTTCCGAGGAATTCCCGACCAATTTCTTGCCCTCATTGCCTTTTAACGAAAAATAATGAAGTTTTGCCGACGATCTGAACTTTTTTTTTGAGGTTTATAATTTTATTTCTTTTTTAAACTGATGTTTGTTTACTTTTTTCATTATTTTGACATTATAATACAACAAATATAATTGGATATTTAATAGCAACCACATTGGTAACAGATGTAATACAATTACATTCTTAATGACTTAATGTAAAATGAAATCATTTTTTTTACATCCCTTTACAGTTATAACAAATCAGACATTTAAAACAATTATATTGATAACAGCTGATGTAATATTATGACACTTAACAATTAGATCTATAGTAAAATTACATATTTGCACCACATTTAATGGTATAATATTTGACGACACGGCTGGCGCAGTGGCTGAGCGATCGTCTGCTGCGCTGCGTGTCGCGGGTTCGATTCCCGCACGGAATAAATATACGTATGACCTGCAGATAGTTGTTTCGGGTCTGGCTGTTTGTGTATATGAGTTTAAATGTTTGTAAATGCAACCCACGATACAGGAGAAATTCCTAGTGTGGGGCATCGTTTTTTAAAAAGAAAAAGAAAGAATAATATAAACGTGGCCCCACATTAATGTTAAGATCATACAACTTACACACCTACATTCTAGTTAATACATTCTATTCTATTCTACATAGGTATTCAGAGTACATTAACACTTAAGTCAGCCAAAAGCGGCTGACAGTAATAAAACCTTCCTCCAGCTTGGAAATTATGCGAGTAATAGCTAATATTCCTTAAAATATTTTGTAGGCAAGCCTGATGTAAATCGAGTTTATGAGTCGTCGGCAACGGGGACTTGATCACATTTGAGCGTTTATAGAGTTGCCTCATAAGAGGTTTATAAGAAATATGATGAAGAAAAAATTATTAAGTAACAAGTTTTTTTCTTTTGCGGAAATTATATTTTGTGTGTTTTTACTTATATATTTGGTGAAACGTTGTATTTGCTTGGTACATTATAAAAATAACGTTGTTTCTGAAAGTTTCTTTTACACAAATAATAGTCATCTATAACAAATGTTACTTTAATCACACTTGAAAACTAGCCTTCTCTGTTATTATAAACGAATAAGTAAATCCCTATAATTATTATAATTGTCAAGTATCAAATAATGACAACTCTATAAACGCACCAACACGCATGCTTCTAAATATGTGTTGATCAAGATAACACATACAAATGAAGATGATTGATTTCTGGGAACTTACTACGGCTTGTTCAAACAATGCTGAAGTATCGCTTTTAAACATTTATGAAAGATTGAAATCTACAAGTTAATTGGAGTTATCATTTCTGATAGCGTTTTTTTGGGTTATTCATGACTTCACAGTATTCAGATCACAATATACCAATTAGAGCCTTTCAAGTTACGTACGTACTTTTTTACGGATGATTATTTTTCCGACTCAAATATCGACCAATAGAATTGCACCATTCGACGTCACGTGGTACAACCTACATGGTATTATACTGATAATTTTTTTAAAATTTTCTCTGGTCGTTGCTATGCATAAAAAACAAAACATGATCCAGTCAAATTAACCACACGTCAAACTGACAGGTTGAATTCAATTGTGAAAATTGGAGATTTTGCATGAAAATGAGTCGATTTGGAGTTTGTGCAATTCTATTGGCCGACATTTGGGACGGAAAAATAATCCCCCGAATACCACACGAGCTTCAAAATTATCTGGCATTTCCCGATAGGTTCCCTGCAAACAAATAAAATCGTCAAGTTTTTCAGGAAAAATCACTCGCGCTTCGCGCTCGTGATTTTTTAACCTGAAAAGAAAAACTTGACTCCTTCATTTGTTTGCAACGAACCTATCGGGAAATACCCGATAATTTTGAAGCTCTTGTGGTATTATAAGTGAGAAATCATCAAATAACTTCCCCCGGAGCGGGCGGAGCGGAGGGCAGTGTCAGACTTTTACTAACTAAAATCCACCCAGGTTTCTTCTTTTGCACTTTATGTTCCGGGGCTGCAGTATCTCTTTCGAACAACCCGCAACCCCAGCTATCAGTTGCCCTGGTAGGCCCCTCTCATTTGATAGCCTTAGGGGTTGGTTTTTCTTAATATTTGTTTTTGGTATGTAGGTTTACAGCTGGTTATGCGTTGTCAACAAAACTACATAAGTCTTAGTAGATACCTGCATGAATGTTGTAATATTGGAGAACAACTCTTACTCTAACAATCTACTCTTATCATAATCATCAACCTCTTAGCATTATATTATTTTATTGAAGATCGGTGCAGCTTGTCTTCGCCTTCCAAACCGAATTTTCTATTACTTGTCATCTCAGAATTCATTCCAGTCAGTAGAAGTTATTTTTTATTGTTATTTTATCTCGGTCCATATTAGTAAGCACGTTACAGGATCGTGTTAACCTTTTAACTAAATATTGAAGGGAGGAAAGTTGCAGAAAAGGCACTATTTCGTATTCCGGTATGAATGCAGGATTACATGCTTGGCAGAGCAGTTGGCCAGTATAACCCTACAGATCGCTTCGAAATAAAAAGTAACTAATATCCGTTTTACTTTGTTAGTTTTTTAATACCTCCGACCAAGCTGCCAGATTTTAGCGGTCGTTTCCGAACGCAACACGGCCATGCTTAATTTACTGTCAAATTCGGTGTTCGAATTTCAAAAAGTTTCTGTTTTTCCCCAGACGTCATATTTACTGCAAACGGAATTTAGTTATCTTGGTTAAGAAATGGTTTTTTAAGTCTATTGCATTCGTTTGGAACATCTATTTATGTTGCTAATAAGCAAAATACATTAACATAAAGTACGGCCAACGAGAAGCGATACGAAAGGTCGTTGACAATCTAATATTTATCTCTTTCCATCTTGTGCCTTTGTCGTAATGTCTCGTTCTCCCGGCAAAAACATGACAACGTTAAGACGGGTTCGCCAACATTCGGGCGGCCATTTTAGATGGGGTTTTAGCATGGGTTTTGTTTACATTTGGTATCGCTTCTCGTTGGCCGTACTTTAAACGGGTTATCATTTAGAATCTTTTCTAAATTTGAAAAAGCCTTTTTCCACCTACCATTAAACTAATAAATATATATACCCTAAAAAAGGCGTAGGTTTTTATCTTATCTTTAAAGAGACACAAAAACAAAAACTTTTCATTCCAAACCCTTTTAAAAAACATTGCTTTCATACATTTTCATTGTGCTCTAAATATATCGGATTGATCGATTGTCACATTCGAATAGCTTTGGTTATTACATTTGTGAATCGTATCCGGAATTTCCAACAGCACCGTATTCCGATTTATTCGCCGTCAGTTTTATAAATGGATAATATTTTTGTTGGTGTTTCCACCAACACATAGATCTAACAATTAACTAGTGTCGTCAGAGAGTCGAATTTCGAAAATTCGAACACAGAAAGCGTCGTTTTAAATTGTAAAATGACTATCAAACGCGTCATGTATCATTTTGAAGCAGATAAAAGTCTTCAAATAAAGGTTTTTCATCGTAAAATCTTTGTTTGGACTGAGCCTGTTTTTATATTTTTCTTAAGTATAAAATTTAAGCTTTTTTAACTTAAAAGTTAAATTGTAAAGTACTGTTTAAAATTTTTCCATGAACAACGTTTTCCCTCTTGAGAATTAATTTACCTTATAACTTACCTATATTTTTATTACTTTCACATTTTGTGATGTTTGCTAAGAAAATTCTTCTCATAAGACATTTAAATACGATATAAGTCATGAAAGAGACACAAGTAACATCATTATTATTTTCGAATTCCACAATGGGGTGTAAAAAGGGCACACTTGCGGAAAACATTTTGTAAAAATGATGGCGGAATATGAAGGCGTTATGAAAAACGAATTTTCTGAAAAAAAAAACACCAGCATTTATTTGCAACTCATGGCTTAAGAGAGCAGTGGAGGCCCTTTTTTTTTTTTTTTTTTTTTTTTTCGGGTGGAAATCATCCAATGACTTCCCCCGCTCTGGGCGGAGCGGGGGGGCATGTCAGACTTGTACTGACTAAAACCCACCCATGTTCCTTCTATTGCCCTTTGCGTTCCGAGGCCGCGGTATCTCTTTCGAACAACCCGCAACCCCGGCAGGCGGAGGCTCTGGCAAGCCCCTCTGCTTTGCTGACTCTCTTTGAGGCGCGCGTGAAACACGAACGCGCCGTCGACACGGCCTGTCGTCAATCGACGGACGGACGGTGAACTACCCATTGCTCACCGCCCACAGGCCCGCATCTACGGTGGCCGGAAGTCGTCTCGCGGCGCCCGGCGCCCTGGGCGTCTCCCGCGGCGGCTGGGTTGGCCTGATGTTCTCTCCCTCAAACGCCCGGCCACCTCCTTTGCTAGCATTACTGCTTCGCAGAAGGTGGTGACCGCTTCCCATTCCCTCTCGCTCCGGACCATGGCCTGAACCAGGGCCGGACGCGAGAGATCGCCGCCGCCGATCGCCTCCACGAGGGCACGGCGGTGCTCCGCCCAAGCTGGGCAGACCGCCACTGTGTGCTCCACCGTGTCCTCCGGGCGATCGTCACAATGGTGACACCCAGGCGCTTCCTCCCGCCCGATGATGTGCAGGAACCTCCCGAAACTTCCGTGTCCGGTGAGGACCTGCGTCAGGCGGTAGGTGAGGACGCCATGACGCCTCTCCAGCCACTCCTCAAAGAGGGGACTTACCGCCGCTATTGTGGCGTGCCCTGCACGGGGTTGCGACAGTCGCTCTCTCCATACCACCATGAGATCGCACCGGTGGTCTGCCCGCCGAGCGGCAACTTGCCGTGGCAGCGGGTTTTCCCCCCGGTGTAGTGCCTCCGCGCGCCACTCAAACAGGCGCGCGAGGACTATCGCCTCCAGATCCCACGGTGGCAGTCCGGCAAGGAGGCTTGCTGCCTCGCCGGAGATCGTGCGGTAGCCCCGGACAAGCCGTATGGCCACCACCTTTTGGGGCGCGTTCAGGTAGTGGGCGGCGCGCCGCCCTAAAGAACGCGCCCATACCGGGGCCCCGTAAAGGGCCATGGACCGCACGACTCCGGCATAGAGCCTACGGCAGGAGGCGTTTGGCCCCTTCAGATTGGGCAGGAGCCGCTTGAAAGCAGCCCCCGTCCGCAGTGGAGGCCCTGTGGTAAGGACTACTTCCTTCGAGTTGTAGGTCGTAGGTTCAAACCCAGGTAGAGACATTTACTTTGAGTATGTTATTTCATCACTACTCTCAATATCGGTGACAGAAAACATTGTGGGAAATCCACCATGCACAAGTATGAAACAAAAAGCGAAGGTGTGAAGCTCTAACTTCTCGTTCAAAGAAAGTGCATTTGTGTCTAATTCTTAACAGTCTGGCATCTTAATACATCCCTATGGCTTAAAACATAACCCTTATCACAAAAGAATTAAAATCAAAACATTGAAATCTGAACACAGAACATTAACTAAAACCGTCACAATCACATTGTTTCTCCGATTTGACTATAGAGCTTTTGTCCCTAAAACATAATGTCAAGATCAAAATTATTCGTATATCCATTTCAGCCGTATCGCCATTCCACAGTTAAATTCGTTCGGTCACAGTACACATTTTAGCTTACAGTATTTCAACTTGGAACAAGCCTTACCAAGACGTATCGTATCTTATGGCGGCCACATAGGCAGTCGCACCATGTAAAATTTTCTTAAGCACCATCGGGTTAGATAACAAGTAGATGAAGTTTAGACAAACGATATCAGCTGGGAAGAAAATTGTTAGAAACGTGCCTCAAGCACGTATGCAACGCGTTTATAAATTCTTAGCATGCTGCAAGTTGCATCTGGGCTGTCCAATCAACACAAGTGTATTTAATAATATTAAAAAGTTATTTGATGAACCCGCTGTTGTTTTCAAGTTAAATGGAAACTCCTTTGTTTTTGTAATAACACTACACTAAAAACGCTAAAGCAACATACCACAAACAGTTCTAGAGTGTTACCCAGCGCTACCAATGCTACAAATAAAGATAATATCAAATTCCTAAATGGCGATATCATAGTTATCCACGACTTAAGACTATGTAGAAAAAATTGACAGCAACTAACGGGAAACAACCCACCAGACACAACACCCGTCTTGTTGGAGGATCCTCCTTTTTCTATGGGGATGAAGAACTTCACACCCTGTTCTTCATATCCCCTATAAATAATATCATCCCCCGTCCCTGTGATACTATATTCTTGTGTGTTATTTTCTTAAGATACAACCCTGAGCCACAGGTTTTTTCCGCCTCAAAGAGATGTAAGCAAAGCAGAGGGGCCTAGCAGAGCCAATGCCTGCTGGGGTTGTGGGTTGTTCAAAAGAGAGACCGCGGCCTCAGAACACAAAGGAAAAAAGAAAGAACATGGATGGGTTTTAGTCAGTAAAAATCTGACACTCCCCTCCGCTCCGCCTAGAACGAGGGAAGTTATTTATTGATTTCCCATCCGAAAAATAAGTACGTTCGTAACTAGAAAGGATCTAGTAGGTATACTGTTATCTTTAGACTATGGTCAAGTCATGAATAACCCGTAAATATTCATCTTGCTACTTGTTTTGGGATCATTTCAGAACGGTTCCGTTACAAACGGAAATAATTTAGATTCAGTAACTGTTTTTAGAAACGATAGCAGTTTGATTAATTTATTTAGTATTGGGTTCTTGAATGGTATTTGTCGCGCTTTTAGAGGCAAACGGGTCACGATGTGTCATGCATACCTTTGTACTTAATGGAAGGAAATTTCAGATGAAGGTTAGATTAAAATGATGTCGTTTGATAATTTCCATTTAAACTGTGACATCCAAACAATTTGAATTTATCAATAATTTTGTATATCAAATAAAGTAACTCTACACAAATATACTATTGCTATGGATTTCGGTGGTGGAAGCATTCGATAGGTCAGAAATCATGGAGGTGTTTAAAGTTAAGTAATACATAAAAACATGTGAAATGTTGATATTTTATTCTCCAATATCTCCGTAACTAGAACGTTCCTAGGTATGATCTAGAACGTAAAAATATCGCAATGACGGGGTTGGTTTTCGGGTTTAGGTATTTCTACATCCTATCCTATTATTAATAACATTATAACTGCGAAACTTTGTATGGATGTTTGTTACTCTTTCACGCAAAATCTATATATCTATATTCTATCACCACGCGAGTGAAACCGTGGGGCGCAGCTAGTCCATCATAAAAGGTGGTCTAGATCGTGATCAAGTATTCAATTTGTTTCTGCATCATGACTAAATATAGTTTTCGTAGCATTACTACTATATAGACAACTGTATAGACTGCTTACCCTGTATCACCATAAGCAAAGGCAATATTACCATTGATGCCGATTCTGATAAACCACCGGATTAATCTAGACTACGATTAAAATTACATACATTCTGATTTTATTCCGTACCATTTTAGTCACAATTACAGATAGTCCGATTTAGCTCGACAACTACTTTTGTAAAACGTCAATTTCAGAATAGTGAGATTGCCATTTTCTCTAAATTGAGTAACGAAACTATCATTAGTCCTGTCAAACTATGATATGGTTAAGTTGTGTCACTTTTATCAATTTCAAAAAAGGAAATTTCGTTTGACAGGAATAAACAAAATTTTTGTAAATTTTAGAGTAGTTTTGTTTTTTGTTAGTTCTATATATTTAAACTAACTTTTGCCCGCGGCTTCGATCGCGTTAAATTCGGTATAACACAGTACCTGCTACCTGCAGTTATTGCCCTTGCGCCTTATTAATTTGTAATAGCAACGCTAAGTTTTACCTTTTCTTCCCTCGTTCTCCCTCATATCCCATAAATAAAAAATATTTGCCTATGTCTGTCTCCTGGTTCCCAACTATCTCTGTACCAAAATTCATCAAAATCGGTTTAGCCATTAAATCGAGAAGAGGTAACAAACAAACAAACTCACTTTCACTTTTATAATATTAGTTAGGATATTAGTAAGGATATCATGCATTTTCCCTTTCGTAAATATTTTCCACATTTGCGTTTCAATCACAACTTCAATCGATCAAAAACAAGACCTCGAGCGAATCGGGATGATTTGTAATTATTTAGCAGGAATTCCACCCCCGGGGTGTACGTTCAACCCCCGAGATTGTTCTAACAGCTGCAGGATTATGATCTCAATGGGGTTGACGGGAGCTTAGTGGGGTTGAAATATCTTGCGAAAGATGGCAGTGATGTGGAATAAATGTTTTGGTTTTAGATTCGCTGTTCATGAGAGGCAGAGAATCAGTTTATTTTGAAATGGTTTTCGGAAGTTATAATCCTTACTAATATTATAAAAGCGAAAGTGAGTTTGTTTGTTACGTCTTCACGCCTAAATGGCTAAACCGATTTTGATGAATTTTGGTACAGAGATAGTTGGGGCTCTGAAGATGGATATAGGCTATTTTTTTTTAAAAAAAGATTGATATATGAGGGACAAAGAGGGAAGAAAAGGGAAAACTTAACTTTGCTTTTACAATAAATCAAGGACGCATGGGCAAAACTACAGGTAGCAGGTACCTGCAAATCAGGAAAGGGGAACCGTGTTACTTCGAATTTAACGCGAACAAAGCCGCGCGCAACAGCTAGTGCTAGCTATATATTAAAAAAACTGGCCAATTGCGAGTCGGACTCTCGCAACGAGGGTTCCGTACAAACTTGCGACATAAACTACCATATCTTTTGACTACGTAGACTTAGAGGGTTGATTTTATTTCACAGCACAAAGAGACCACATAGTTGAGTACACGGTTTTAATTTCAACGCGATACCTCCACGCATTTCCGAGATAAAGGGTTTTGAAAGGCAGACAGACGGATGGGCAGCAAACTGATTCAATAAAAGTTCTGTTTTTCCTTTTTGAAGTACTGAATCCTAAAAAAGTGGAAAGCAAAGAGTAAGTCAAAAAGTAAAGGTACAAAAATAAGAAGCTAAATGAGTTTTGGTCTGAGCAGAATTGAAATTACTACACATTCTTGCTGTTTGTGAACTTAAATCTTGCTGCGTGTCTTCATAAAAGCTTGTTTTTTGCTTAAACATCTAAGTCTTACATTCAGATAGACTGTCATCTTTACAAAAAAACCTTTTTTTTTATTCCCTTGCCAAAAGTGAAAACAGGATTAAAAAAAGTGCGAAGAAAACCTTTTTGTATTGTACAACTCTCCAGCTCGACTGATTAAAAAAAACCGTTTTATTTTGGTCTTAGGTACCTGTCTTTTCCATGAATGCGGAAAATGTTGTGAACAAAGTTTTCAATTTTGAGTATGAATGTGGATTGGTCAAAGTCAAAGTCAAAGTCAAAGTCAAAACCATTTATTTCAATTAGACCATTACAGGCACTTTTGAATGTCAAGAAACAAAACTAATCTACAGTCCCGGTCACAAGGCATAATAACTTGTGAAAGTACTGTAGTTGCCCATTCCAAAGCGTTGATCTCTATGGAGAAGAATGGGCAAGAAACTCCATGGACACTCTTTTAAATTATAATATTTTTACAAAATTGTATTTACATCATTCATGTTGAAATTATACAAATATGTGAGAACGATGTAGAAAGACGTGCACAGTAAGAGCGTCCAGAGTAAATAAAAAGCAAAATTTAATTTTAAATCTAAATAAGTTAAAAATGAACCGTGGTAGCTAAAAATGACCAGTCCCAACTGACAGCGCCCGTTCACGAACATGACGTATGGATCAGCCCCATTCAGCTCGACCATTTTGAAGGGAGCTAAATGACCCGACACACCCGCCACCATCAGCAAGACATTTAAGTGAGCATGACACTATCAACCACCAGGGCTTCGTCAAGTCAATAATAATACATAGCACTCACATATGGGCTTAATAATTATACAATACTAGAGAATTGATTCTATACATTGCAAAGATAGTCTTACAATCTTCTGCAGCTTCCACTATAGCTTCGGATACCAATCAATGAGTTTACCCCTATTCTTCTGGAGCAGGACCAGCATTAAGCCAAGCATTTTTATCATCAATATAATCCCCCAACTTATAATATGCTTGCCTACATAGTGTGCGTTTAATACAAGATTTAAATTTCGTTTCATTCAGTTGAAGAATGTGGGGAGGTATTTTATTGTAGCATTTTAAACAGTACCCCATGAAAGATGAGTCTACTTTAGCTAACCTGAAACCTGGTTGAACTAATTGGTCCCTATTTCTAGTATTATAATTGTGTCTGTCACCTCTTTTACTAAAAATATGCAAGTTTTTCCTGACATACATGATGTTTTCATAAATATATTGACAAGGTACTGTCATGATGTTAATATCCTTAAACTGTTCCCTTAAAGAATCTCGCCTACGTAGGTTATATATGGCTCTGATGGCTCTTTTCTGCAGAATAAATATAGACTCGATGTCTGCACCCCGTCCCCAAAGTAAAATACCGTATGACATGATACTATGAAAATAACTAAAGTAGACTAGCCTCGCGGTATCTACATCAGTAAACTGACGGATTTTTCTAACAGCATATGCTGCTGAACTAAGGCGTCCTGCAAGAGATGTTATATGCGGACCCCATTGTAGCTTTGAATCGAGTGTTATTCCCAAGAAAACAGTTTTTTCGACGAATTCTAGTTTCTCTTGATTCAATACTATGTCACACTCACTGTTTTTGACATTTGGTAGAGCAAATCTTATACACTTCGTTTTTTTCCCATTTAATACTAAATTATTAGCGGTAAACCAATTATGTACCTGCATTAGGGCATTATTTACGTCGTCAAGATTTGTGGCACGTCTGTTTATCTTAAATATTAAAGAGGTATCGTCAGCAAACAACACCATTTGTGGTTGGTTTTTAAATAAATGGGGTAGATCATTAATATACACTAAAAAGAGGAAGGGACCTAATATCGATCCTTGTGGTACACCCATCTTTACATTTAAACCCATTGAATTGACACCATTTATTTGTACTTGCTGCTGTCTATCATTTAAATATGATTTTACTAAACTAAGCGCAAGTTTTCCTAGGCCGTAATGTTCAAGTTTCAAGAGTAGGGTTTCGTGGCTAACACAATCAAACGCTTTTGAAAGGTCACAAAAGATTCCTATGGCATCCTGTGCCTCTTCCCACGCAGTAAATATGTGTTTTAACAAGGTAACACCAGCGTCAGTCGTACAACGTCCTTTGGTGAAACCATACTGTTTTTCATGTAAGATCTTATTGGTGTTAAAGTGGTTGAGCATTTGATTAAGCATTACCTTTTCAAACACCTTGCTGAAAACCGGCAAAACGGATACGGGTCTATAATTATTGGTGTCTTTACTGTCCCCAGATTTGAAAAGTGGTATTACCTTGCTGTATTTCATAAGGTCCGGGAAAACTCCTTGGTCCACACACAAATTAAATATTAAGGCTAAGTACGGTGCTACAGTCTCAATGATAGCTTGACAAACTTTAATAGACATTCCCCAAAGGTCTTCGGTTAATTTGATTTTTATTTGCTTAAAAGCTTTAATGACTGCAGTGGGGTTAATATGATTAAATTGAAACTCAACCGAGCATGGTAAAACGTTTGCTCTTAATAAGTCAACAGAAAGCAAGGGTGACGAATTTAACGTTTCAGTAGTTTTAATTGGGATACTAGTAAAGAAATCCACAAATTCTTGAGCAACTTCGTTTTTAGTGGTTAGAAGACCACGTGAAGACTCTAGTGTAATATCATTATTATATTTTTTATTTCTATTAGTTTCACTATTGATTATTTTCCAAACCGTCTTAATTTTATTATCGGCGGATTTAATCTTGTTGCTTATGAATAAGGCTTTAGCTACCTGGCAGGTGTTTTTAAAAATTTTTGAGTAAGTAGCAACATAGCGATTGAATGTTTCCGAGTTGATGTAAGGCTTAAGGCCGTAAAGCTCAAACAGTCGTTCCCTACTTTTTCTTATACCCTTAGTTGCCCAATCACTGAACATAAACTTTGGGCTAATAGATTTAGTTTTTATTTTTAGCGTATCATTGAACTCTGTGTAGACAACCGAAAAGAATTCCTCATAAAAATGATTTACATTATTAATATCAAATCCCAGAATGCCTAGATTACTTATTAAATTATTATTAAATTTATTTAAATTGCTGGGTGTTATTTGTCTGGACTGTATTTGAATTTTTTGTGATGATGTGTAGGACTCGAAAACAACGGTTTGACCGCTGTGATCAGAGGGAAGGTAATTTACAATGGATTTATCTAAGAAGTCGCAGCAACAGAAAACATTATCAATACATGTAGCGGTATTTGTAGTAATTCGGGTTGGCTCCGAAAACACATTCAACAAATTAAATGATTTAAAAAGATTTAAGAATCTACTGCTATTTGAATTTTCATCTAAAATATTGATGTTAAAGTCACCACAGATGACTAGCGACTTATTACCCGTTGCAAGTTTTGCCAAAGCATCTTCCATTACTGACTCAAATATCGAGTAGTTTTGATAATTTGGGGGCCTGTAAACGCACACTATGACATGCTTATCTAGCTCAACACAAGACAATTCAATATTATGTTCAACCGATAGATCAACTATATCAATACGACTTCTAAATTTAATACTATTTTTGACTAAGATTAGTGAACCCCCACGCATCTTAGATTTACGGTTAAAGCAACTGCCTACACTGTATAAGCGGTGGTATAAGCGTTTTTCTAGTCTTATAGGTACTCATCCACAAACTATCACCAAATGAACAATGGATGGACTGTGAAGGATGAAAGGGCTAGAAAGAGGTGTCTGATAAAACAACGAGTTACAAACAAGTATGATAGAAGAAGACATTCTGCGCCGACCGCTATCAATTTGGGGGATGTGCACGAGAATGATCTGTCTTTCTAAGATCTTGCCTCAATTAACTCCTCTCTTGACGACACGGTTGTCGCAGTGACTGTGCGATCGACTGCTGCGCTGCGTGTCGCGGGTTTGATTCCCGCACGGAACAAATATTTGTATGGCCCACAGATAGTTGTTGCGGGTCTGGCTGTTTGTATATATGTGTTTAAATGTTTCTAAACGCACCCACGATACAGGAGAAATTCCTAGTGTCCCCACACTTTCAACTTTTTTTTTTTTTTTTAAAAAGAAGAAGAAATTCTGCGCCGACCGCTGTCAATTTGGGGTAAGGGCAAGATAATGATCTGTCTTTCTAATGATCTGGCCCTCAATTTAACTCCTAAATTAACATCCGCATTAAAAATATGAACCCTCTTAATCCATTAGCATAATCGTAGCTGTGACCACGTAACCACTTGAGCGATCGCCGGGCAACCAACACACGAGAACGAGGGCTCTGATAAATTTCTTACAATCTGTTTTTCGACATTTCTCCGTGTCAGCCATTAACTTTGCTACTTCTATAGGACCTTCCAACTTATATTCCACCCTGTTCCTCGAATTTTAAGGTTGGTTGTTGTGTAGTGGGTACTTAAGTGCCTATTTCGGTACTTGTTGGGCCTTGACAGGTGCGTGTAGCCACTGATAGTGATAAAATATGAGCGCTTTGCGCGTATCAGTTATGTTTAGGAATAGGTTCGGGGCGGGATTAATTTTGGTGTGTAATTAACGGTTAACGGAACGTTTGTGTTTGATTGGATCAATATAATTATCTGTTTATACATAGGTTAGTAATTGAAAAGATAAGCGTGAGTTTACATATTTCGTCACAAACTAATTATCGGATTTAAAGAAGTTAGTTAAAATGTAGGCATAGTTACGTTTTTTTTTTTTCACCCGAGCAGTTCTCGGTCGGCCAGGCTCTTAGATAATAACTAGACAACGGATTGTTGCAGAAAATCGCAGTTTTACTTATAATATAAACAACAGTGCTGAAAGCGATTGCAGTGTTCTTATTAATAAAAATCACTGTGCATTTAAAGGTTCACCAATCTTTTACTTAAAATCTGAAGTTTCCTGCAGTGGTAAACCTGGGGTTAAACATCGTGTTTATTTCTTAACCACGGACGAAGAACGATTGTCCTAGAAGACAGACATCATCTACCCAATCATATCCCAACTACGGGGCGGCTTCCAGTCTAACCAGATGCAGCTGAATACCAGTATTTTACATGGTGCGGACTCTTTAGTGTTAATAAAAATATATTTATACTAGCTAGCGCCCGCAGCTTAGCCCAATGTGTTATTCCAGACTATAGTCTACCTCTACGCCAAATTTCATCAAGATCCGTTCAGCGGTTTTGACGTGAAGGAGTAACAAACATCCATACACCCATCCATACATCCATCCATACATCTATACCTACATCTATCCATACATCCTCACAAACATTCGCATTTAAAATATTAGTACGATTATCAGTAAATGGCTTTGAAATTATTATTTTTTTTGAAAATAAATGACATGTTAAAATAAAACCAGCCAAGAGCGAGTCAGACTCACGCACCGACGGTTCCGTACATTTTCAAACACAAATATAACGACATAAATGGCCATATCTTTTGACTCCGTAGACTTAGAGGGTTGATTTTTTCACAACACAAAGGGATCACAGACTTGAGTCACGCGTTCTTGTGATAAAGGGTCTTGATATACAGACAGACAGACGGAAAACAAAGTGATCCAATAATAGTGTTCCGTTCCTTTTAGGGGTACGGAACCCTAAAAAATTACGTTAAGTTTTAATTCCGGACATAAGGCAGCCCTACATGCAAGCAAATCCCATTTTAAGACTTTTATTCATTGTTTACCAGCTTCCGCCCGCGACTTCGTCCGCGTGGCATAGTTAAATAAATGAATAAATGTTTATTTCAATAACTTAAAAATACTTTTACATGTGTTTTTAGGAATTTTCATTTAAGTGAAAATACACTTGTGTTAGGAGATAGTTGCTTTGGGCTAATAAACTTTAACCCGCGTGATGATCGAAAATAAATTACCTTTCTCTTCCCTCTTTCTCCCTCTTTTCTCACTTTTTTTTAGCTATGTCCGTCTCCAGGGTCTCAACTATCTCTGTACCAAAATTCATTAAAATCGATTTGGCAATTTAGGCGTGAAGACGTAACAAACAAACAAACTCACTTTCGCTTTTATAATATTAGGAAGGAAAGGCATATTTGGGACTTGGCGTACACAATACCCATTGTAAAAAAGAACCTATCCATTTAATAAAAAAAACCTATTTCCTTTTACTATATATTATAACAAAAATGAGTAACATTATACCTTTGTATCTAGCGGATTTACAGAATATTATCAAGATAATACTCAGATAAATAAATAATCGGTAATATAAAAATAAGATATTGGTGTTTCGGTAACTTCGGGAATATTTTCTTTTTCCTCTAAATCCGAATCCATAACGAAAACACGAAGCCTTGTGTAGAATATGTTTTGTTAGCGAATAAAAATATAGGCGTGTCAGTGAAAATCCTAGTCTGAAGAGTTGGAAAATCCGTGGGATTTATAAAACTGACAACATACGAGAACATTCCTATTCTACGTTTGTTTTTCAAGTAAATTGAAACTTGAATGGCTTCAAAGGACTTTTTCAGTACAGAAGTTTTACTTACTTGTGTGTTGTTTATATTCTAAAGTAAATAGGAAAACATACTAAAGAAACCGACATATTCTTGAACCGAATATGTTAACTAAAACAGTAAACTTTTTAACTTAATGACTACTTATAGATAAAACAAGGAAAAAATTTACAATATCGTGGGATGTCGCTCGGACCAGTCTTCGTGGTCAACAGTACACTACTGTTACTATGCCTTCCATACGCAATTCCATAGCTTGAGAAAAGTCACTTGATAGTGACAACCCTCTATTTACACCACAAGCATAAAGGTAATTGTTGTTAAATTAAATGTGTCTACAGAAAACGATTTACAACTAGACATCGACGGTCTAAATGCTGCAGGGACTTAATTACTTTGAGTTTCCTGTGTTAGTAGGATGCAATTCAACTTGCGAGTAAAATCTAAAGAGACTGTCTTGATCTATTGAGAGCTGCCGCAGTTAGAGAAAATGTGATTCGTACTTAGGGTGGATATCACCGATTTTGTTACATGATCTCGATTAAGTTAGTTTCCATGATCTAAATATAAAACACTTTTTACGTTTCCATGGCAAAGAACTCAAAGAACGCAATGTTGTCACAAAAAAACGAAGTACGTTTAGCTTTTGTAACAGCCGAAAGCAACCTACTGCAACTATTATCGTCGAAATTGCCAACATATCAAAATGATAACATCATTTTGATATGTTGGCAATTTATAACCGACTATTAGTTAAAACAGACTATTTGGCAATTCATAACCGACTAGAAGGTTTGAGCTTGCAAGAAGATGAGTACCTAAGTTGATTCATGTGAAATATTCTTCAAATGTACAGCACCCGTTTTTTATTCAATTATTTCAAATTTTGGCTCCTAAGGTACGCCACGCACAGCGTCCCATATCCACCGGTCAACGACATACCTTTTATGTAAAGGAGTAGAAAAAGCTAAACGAAATATAAAATAGACACAACTTTAAAGACAATTTTGTTAACTTGCAGTGTTTTGAAATGCTGACATGTTTCGTTTTATAGACGCAGTAAGTCGCTTTGGGATGTTGCAAATTCTAAACTTTTCTCGTTGTGACAAAAACTACGCTGCTTGTTCTTTGAAACTTCATTTTAGAGAACGGAATTCGAATGTAGCTGGTGAAATCAGTTTTCAGATGTTTCAACTCGTCCAACCATGCTCTCATTAGTTCTGGTGAAGCCAATCAAGCACTACGATCTGATTATGAGGACATACAACGTCATACTGAGCTCTCAATGGTGCTGGTGGAGCCAATAAAGTGCGAGAAGGTGTATCAGATCAAGTCAGGCGACTTGATCTCGTTTTTATTAAATTGGTGAAATCGGCTCTTAGCCGTTGATCTTGGCTGTCATTTGCAGATCTTTGTCATTCGTTCCACGTAGTCAGCAGCTCGAAAATCAGTCTTACCAAGGGGTATCGTATTACCCAGTACTAACTGGGTTGTGGAGGTCAGATCGGTTGTCGCTTCATGTAACATACTGGTATTGAACTGCAACCGGTATCATCTATAGAAATGAATAAATTATTACATTATGTTTATTTATTATCAACGTATTTGTGTTACGTTTATACCGCGCAATTATGGTAGGGCCTCAGATATAATATTCGGATTTGTTCTATAGAACTTTAACAAAGCCATTTTGAATGAACAATGAAACCAACCTGTCTTTTGTTTGTAAAAACATGTGCTTAGTGAATTTCAAGTAAATCAGATAAGCTCGCTTTAAATTAATCTTTTGTAAGCAAACAATATGCCAGTCTATTTAAATTTGTCAAACCCTGAATAAGATTATACATATTATATTCGATAAACTAAATGAGTTTATCTCCAATTCTCTGCGTTAATTGAACCTGAGGATTTATTAAATTCATCTTTATGAGATGCTGAAAATAGCGTTGTGTGCAGATGAGGTGCTTAGCAACTGCAAAACTTAATTTAATGGCGTCAGGTTGCCTGTTGATTAAACTAAGTTGGTAAACTGTTTGTCTGGGATTTTATTATGTTTATACTGTGTATAAAGTGATGTACATCTTTAAAAATTGAGGTATTATGTTGGGCAGCTATGGGATGAACCCCAAACCAACCCAGCCACCGCGGGAGACGCTCCGGGTGTCGTGCACCGCGAGAAACTCCCGGCCACCGTAGATGCGGATCTGTGGACGGTGAGCAGAGGGTAGATCACCATCCATCCATTTAGTGACAACAGGCTGTGTCGTTCGTGTTCCACGCGCGCCTCAGAGAGATGTCAGCAAAGCAGAGGGGCTTGCCAGGGCCACCGCCTGCCAGGGTTGCTGGTTCTTCGAAAGAGATACCGCGGCTCCGGAACATAAAGAGCAAAATAAGGAACATGGATGGGTTTTAGTCAGTAGAAATCTGACACTCCTCCCCGCTCCGCGCAGAGCAGGGGAAGTGGTTTGATAATTTCACATGCGCAAAAAAAGGCAGGTATTCAGAAAATCTTGATAGAAATCAGAACAACACTAAGCCTGAACTAGAAACCGAACCCTCAAAGGACTTCATGCTTAGCAGCCTTGCTTGCAACAAAGACCTACGAGGCAACATAATATTAGAGTACAAAGTAATTTCTTCAACACGAAGTCTTCGCCCCACCACCCTTGTACCAACATAACCTACTTGTAAGAAAACATCAAATGTAAGAGGAAATAGGTCACTTCCACGTAATTAAGGCACATGTCGGCCCGAGAATGTGAAGTGACACGCGTAGAGAAGCGAACTGACGCATACGTCCATTATTATAATTTTAGCATAACAAAGGTTTTTGACTTATTTGTTTTTGTCGCGAAAGTACGTGGTATAATGCTTTGATTTTAACAGTCGGTGTGTGCATTTTCTAGAACGTCATACTGAAATAATTATGAATCTTATTTTTTTTGCGGGTGGATAATCATCAATCGAATGCTGCGCTGCGTGTCGCGGGTTCTGCAGATAGTTGTTTCGCGTCTGGCTGTTTGTCTATGTGAATTTGAATGTTTGTAAAACGCACCCACGATACAGGAAAATTCCTAGTGTGGGGCAACGTTTAAAAAAAAAATAACTTCCCTCGCTCAATTTTCTGCCATTAATTATCTAGCCTCTTCGTGATACAGCAATTGAGGAAAACTCGAGTTAAAATCTTGTATACTACCTAGGTATAGGGATTTAAGTCTAGCTAATAATAATAGGTTTCTGAACTATAGGAAGATAGATGCTTTTTTTTCGGATGGGAATTCATCAAATAACTTCCCCCGGTCTGGGCGGAGTGGGGGAGAGTGTCAGACGTTTACTGAATGAAACCCACCCATGTTCCTTCCTTTAACCTTTATGTTCCGGGGCTGCAGTATCTCTTTCGTATAACCCGCAACCCTGGATAGTTATGAATGTTTGAGTTTAATGTTATGTGGAAAGATGTCAACCTAACCTAGCCTAAACAATAGTTGCTCTGATCGATGTACAGGTTATATATACATTGATTTGACACAAGACATTACATTACATCAAGTGTACATAACCGGTACCCTCACCTCGAAAAAAGTTGTAATTGCTGTTCCCGAGGGAAAGATAAATAACGTTTTCGTGATAGTAGATGGCGTCACGTGTCTTTCGAAACAGGTTTCAAAGAGCAAGCAAAGTTGAACCCTAACGCGGGTAAAAGCTGGTCTATTCTATATTATTATTATTTAATCTACACTAATATTATCTACACTAATATTGTAAAGAGGAAAGATTGGTATGAATGTTTGTTTGTATCTATTGGATAGAAACAAACATTAAAACATATCAAATAGATACATTATCAGGAAGTAACATAGGTTATACAAAGTTACGCTACTACCCACAGACGGTTCACCCACAGCACAGCATTCATGCACAGCTGTGCATAAACCATTCACCACCATATGCAGTGTGATATAAACCATTCACCATCTAGTGACTAGAATACTGTACAGAACATTGAAATGATACAGTCACTCTAAACAGGTAACCTATCACAAAACAATGTAGTCATCTCTCTAAGGCCCCGAACTCGTAGCTAACGGGTTAATTGTAACGTCAGATCCTCTCGCCTGTTTGTAATTAATCACAGGCGGTAGACAGGCTCCGTATAACGTTGTTATCGTGGTAGCACACGCCCTAACTTCGGTTGTTTCACACTAAGTTTGTGGGAGAAATTGTACGCAATTTTTAAAATAAAATTTAAGTATTAAGTAATTGGCAGAGGGGCCTGCTAGGGCCACCGCCTGTCGTGGTTGCGGGTTGTGCGAAAGAGAAACCGCGGCCCCGGAACATAAAAGGCAAAAGAAGGAAGTTATTTGATGATTTCCCATCCGCAAAATATTAAGTAGGTAAGTACACTTTTTTTAGAATGCGAAATCATCAAATGACTCCTCTCGCCTCCTAAATATCTAAAATATAAATAACTAGCTTTCGCCCGCGGCTTCGCTCGCGTTAAATTCGGTATAACACACCAAACAGACCTGCAGTTTTTGCTCTTGCGCCTGATGGATTTGTAATAGCAACGCTAAGTTTTCTCTTTTCTTCCCTCGTTCTCCCTCATATCCCACTTTTTTTTAATAAAAGTTAGCCTATGTCCGTCTCCTGGTTCCCAACTATCTCTGTACCAAAATTCATCAAAATCGGTTTAGCCATTAAAGCGTGAAGAGGTAACAAACAAACAAACAAACAAACAAACAAACTCACTTTCGCTTTTATAATATTAGTAAGGATGAGTATGAAAAATGGATAAAAAAGATATTTAAAGGTATCAAAATGTAAAAAGTAATTACAGGGCGTCAAAAAATTATCCACATCGCTGTCAATAAGAAAAGTGCACAGAAGGATGGCAGCATTACCACATTGAATGGCAATGCTAATTCTTGGGTCATAAAAAGACTAGCCAGTCACGAGAAGAATCGACCAACCGCTTGATGATATCTCGAAATACTAGGTGGGTACTCGGACCCCAGGGCCCTAGTGTTTCAACCCCAAACGACTCAAAAACATAACTGCCAATTAAGTTGTGTTATTTGGGCCATCCAGTAAAGTATGTCTGTTGTAGTCCATTCATTTTGCCCATTCTTCTTCATAGAGATCAACGCTTTGGAATGGGCAACTACAGTAGTTTCGCAAGTTATTTTGCATTGTGTCTGGGACTGTACCTTCATTATTTTGTTTCTTGACATTCAAAAGTGCCTGTAATGGTCTAAATGAAATAAATACTTTGAGTTTGAGTTTTAGCAGTCTAAGCCCATTTTCGTTAAGGTTCCGCCTGAAAAGTTGAAATATAACATTGAATTATATTTTTGTTAAAACATTTACATTTTATCTACCTGTGTGTCAACTTAATCCAAGTCAACGTTGTCTGAATATTAATTAGTACGTGGCTCTCATAAATAAGTATGGCACTTTGAATAATTTTGGTACAGAATGATAAAATGTCAAGATTTGTAAGAGAAAAATGAATGTTGTATTTTATTATTTTATTTTTAATTATTCCCTCGTTGCTCTTGTGTAAGCGCGAATGCTAAGCAAGGCAACGTTGGTTTGATTTTTAGGTTGGGCAAATTTTAATAGATTTCATCAAGAATTAATCTGTACCAAACTGTGCAGAATGCGTAGTAGAAGGCGTGACTCATATTTTAGCAAAATGTGTCCTGAATGGAGCTGAAAGAAGTAACAATACAATTCACTTTAATGTCATCATTCATTTTCGTGCCCTTGTCCTATTTTATTTGGGGTCAGTGCAACACGTTTTCTTCTTCCAGTCTTCCTTGTCAGACGTCACGGCATCATTTACTCCTTTCTCCTCCACGTCATTCTTTATTCATATCTTTTTTGCATTCCATAAAGTATGAAGATCTTAAAATGGGCTTAAAGCTAAGGTACAATTACGGACCCTGTAGGACACAGCAAAGAGTATAAAATAGGTAATTTTGAAATAAAATTAATCCATTAACCAAATAATTGCTAATTTTGATTAACCAAATTATAACATTACTTATATTGAAATCAGTCACAACATACACACACAACAAAATTAATATAAAACGACACAACAAAATTATTAAATTATACTTATTTAAAAAAAATATTAATAAACTAAGTTATAACAAAACACACTTTACACAATCCATGCAACTTTTCTTTGGGTATCTTTGTAGTAAAATTCACTTTAACATAATGTTGGTTTTTTTGATAGAGTCTGCTCAGCCTTTGACTGGGCAGCCAAAGTATTTAAAGTTGTTAATATAGGAATTAAGCGAAGATAAAACTGAATGTACCTATGAAGGTGGCGTGGTCACACATCTCAATACCCTCTACAAAAAAAAAAGACAAAGAATTTCTCAGTATTCCCAGCCAGCATTTTTATACATGTTTTCATGTTATAAAGTCCACTACATCCTTAATTTAACTCCATCACCACCTGTCCTACAATCCAAAAAAGCGGCAAAAATAGTAAACCTTCTTCATGAACCGTACCTTATTGCCGTACCCGTGTAGGCAAGCAATGACTATTCTCCATGGGAATTAAAATATGACAAAATAAAACATCCAAACTCAGTTATTACAAGAAAAGATACGACCATTTTTTCTTAAATAAACAACGAGTTGTACAAACCCCTAGCGTAATTTCGCTCTGATCTCTTGTTATTACAAAAACATTGTTATTTTAGTTCGTATTCAAGCATAATTTAATAATACAATGTACTTCAGAACGCCATTTATGAAAAAAGGTATTTCGTTGGACAATATTATAACGGTTGAGCTAAAGTAAAGTGTCCCAAGTTGATCGCAAATGAAAAACATGAGCTCAATAGAAAACCTGATATATTAGATAAATAAAATCGTGGGCCGTAGATACACCTAGGTTTTTTTTAAACGTTGGGTTAACGTTTGAAAAAAAAACGTAGTAGGTCACTAGGAATTTCTCCTGTATCGTGGGTGCGTTTACAAATATTTAAACTCACACAAACAGCCTACAAATATTTGTTCCGTACGGGTTCGAACCCGCATCACCCAGCGCGGTAGTCAATCGCTCGGCTAACCAAACTTTGAATTTAAATAAAAAAAAACTATGAAATTTATTTCACAAACCAATCGATTAGGCAGAGTGAGGCAGAGTGCACTTGATAAAGTAACACCTACGTTTCGCCAGTTATGTTAGAATCCCATATAATAGGGGGCGGTCCTGGGTGGGAATACATCGTGCTGCTATTGAGAAATTTCTAAAGGGAAAAACTCAATAACACTGAAATTCAACCCAGGACCTCTAAGCTCAACAGTCGCGATTGCAACCACTAGATCAATGAGGCAGCCAAATTTATTTCAAACTAACATTATGTTATGGAACTAAAAAGTGGACTTATATGTATATGTATAGATATAGATCTATACATATACAGTTTGTAGATGGATGATATATGATAAAAAATATTATAGTAGATCTTTATCAACGCAATAGTACCCAAAAAATGATTTTTGTGAACGCTAATCTCAAAAACGGCTTATCCGATCTAGATGTGGTTTTCAGTAATATATTGTGGTAAGCTCTACTTAACATTAAGTGTTCGGTTCATGTCAATCGATCAAAAGGTATGCTAATTTAAAGAATCACGTCAAACTTGCTGGGCGTTTGTAGACGCGGGTATATAAAAGTGCGCCGAGAGGCGCGCCGCTGTCCAACCCCGACCCCAGCGCCTGCACGTACAGCGAGCGCAAGCCCACCCCCAACCAACACGGCCTTCAGCCAACATAAGGTCATTGCGAGCACTCTAGGAGTGTTCTACACGGACCGCGCCCGTCAATTCAAGGAAGCTATTATCGCTACCCGCGGTAACTTGGTTAACCTCTCCACCGTCCTCGACGAGTTGGACGACGTAGCCCAATCCGTCCTCAACTTACCCCACTTCCTAGTGTAGGGACAATAATAACTAGAATCATTACAAACACAGACCGCGATCCGTTCCGGCCTCATCGCAAAGGCCCGCCGCGTTATTCCGATGTTAAAACTAGAGTCCGACCCTTTGCTATAATAGCCAACCCGCGAGTTGAGCTAGTAGTTTTAAAAGTCCTTAAATAATAACCCGACCTGGCCCTTTTCATAGTCTTTTCAATCATGACCCCCTAAGCCGAGGCTCGACCCCACAGGGGGTGCCCTTAGAGTGCGGTCATCGAATCTTCCTAGTAGTTTTTAACCCTGGCCGGGGGCCTTAAATTCTTAAGGTCACCACAGGATAGCCCGGTTGAGCAGATAAAAAACTCAAGAGAGTTTAGATGCGATTGGCCCAATCAAAAAAAAAAAAAAAACGCGCCTCTGTCATAAGCATTCAATTATATCTATTTCTTAATATAGCATGCCCGACCCAATAATTAACGGTGCACGTATCAATAAAGATTACGCCATGGAAATCAATTATGATCCAGTAGATCTGGCAAGTAGTGTACTGTTTAAAAAGGTAAACTGCATCTATAATTCTTACTAATATTATATGGCTAAATCGATTTTGATGAATTTTGGTACGAGATAGCTGGGACCCTGGAGACGAACATAGGCTAACCTTTTTTGAAAAAAGTGAGAAATGAAGGATAAAGAGGGAAGAAAAGGGAAAACTTAGCTTTGCTATTACAATAAATAAGGCACAAGGGCAAAAACTACAGGTAGCAAGTACCTGCAAATCGTGAAAGGGGAACTGTGTTACCCCGAATTTAACGCGAGCGAAGCCGCGGGCAAAAGCTAGTTAATTATATTTAAAAAAATCTAAAGACCGTAGAAAGAAATACCCGGAGCGGCCCGTGTCTGTGAGCCGAGTGTTTGGAAGGGCGCAGAGGCGCTTACGCAGCCCGACTTCGGTACCGCGCAGGCCGCGCTCTCCCCGCGGTTGTCCATGGTTATGTAAGGCGCCGACACGGATAAAGTAGAAGCCGACCCCAACGCAGCTGGTAAAGGGCTAGGGAGGTAATGACTCGGATATTTTATAAACATAACCCCGAGCAATGTGCGCGATACCTATTACAGCTCCGTGATCTCAGCAATTCGTTTGAAGTAAAGCTTGTTCGAGAAATATTTTAATTTTGCGTTCCGTTGGAGGCCCGGTATCATATTAATGAGATTACAAAAATTAAACGTGTAACCTTTTACGAAGTCAGTTGGCGTAGTAATTAATTTCATTAGATTTTATGGGATTCGTTTAGTTCTTATTGGGCAACTGAATGGTTTGGGGCCCTGGGCAGGAGTTGCGTGGTCTTTAGGTTTATTTTCGTAGGAGTCAGTATTAGGACTTAAAGAATGCAATAGATGCAGCGATTACCTTGGCCACATCAAAGGACCAAGTCAAAGAACCAATTTTCTGGGCCAGTACTTGACCACACACGTAGATTTTCGTATGGGAAACCAACAAATAACTTCTCCCGCTCTAGGCGAAGCGGAACTGAGTATCAGACTTGAACTGACTACAACCCATCCATGTTTATGTTGTCGTCACTAGACGGACGGACGGTGAACTACCCATTGCTCACCCTCCACAGACCCGCATCTATGGTAGTCGTCTTGTGACGATCGACCCCCGGAGCGGCTCCCGTATTCTATATGCTTTAAAACCCAGTAATTTTTTATGTTGCGTAAATAATATTCGAAATTCACACTGTATTTTCGCACCATTGAGCCTGTTTAACCTCTCTTTATTTGGTTTATTTACTCTGAAATACGGTATCTAGCCACGAAATGATAGCCAACATCAATTAACCATTTTTATTTTATCGAGAATATCGTGACAATTTCATCACCAGTGCTGTGTACTTTTAGGGTTGTCAAATTATATAAAAGAGCTACCAATTGGCATTATAAATGTAATTTTCAAAATGACGAGTAATAGAAATCAGTGGCAAAAAAAATCGACGATCAAACAAAAGTCACCGACTTCTGACAGTAAACTGTTTTTGGAAGTCGGTTATTTGATTTGCAAAGAATGTTTTATAAGAAAAATAAGAATAATGTGAATCAGTTTTTACTCATACTACTAAAGTATGGACTCCGCGAAAGAATCATCACGCTGTCAAAAATACTATTAAACAAGAATAATATGAAATTACCTAACAAGAATGATTCGATCTAAAAGTAAATCAAATATTGTTATTAAAATTCACCGTACTGTAAATGAGAAACCTGAAAAAATCAACAACAAAATTAATACATTTATTTAAATATGACAACCCTAGCCGCAATTAATTATATTGTTTCGTTTTTACGTCACAATTCCGATTCTCGATTACGGAATATCGAATATTCTGTTCGACTAAGTGAACAGTATTGCAAGAATCAATTTAATTAAATGCCTCTCGATTGTGGAATCCGATAAGGCGTTTCATTCTACAAAAAAAGAAAATTGAAGCCTCCATAACGTATTGATTTCTTGAATATTCATCGCAATTGAAGATTAAGCTCCCAGTTACGTTTGGGTTTTATCTTGTGTATGTGATTGAGTGCGTGGGTGTGGATTTTGCTTCTAAGTATACGAATATTTTGTGATTATTTTCATAAATTTACTCTGCTACAGTATTAAACCTTTTGATTTTCACCATTTATTTGTGCCAATATCTAACGTAGCCGACGTCATACAAAAGTATAACGATTATTGACTCCGCATTCAACACGGTCAGTCTTTTGGGGACATTACCAACTGACAGCGTTAAGGTATAATTTTTTGACACTATATATTAATTTATTTATAAGTTACTTTTTAACATTTAATTCTATTGAAACTTCAAATAATAACTAAGTGTAACTAACTCAAATATGTACTTCCCAAAAAGTGAAAACAATTATAGGACGTCAAAAACTCATCTACGTCCCTGTCAATATTTAAAGTGCCCAGAAGGCTGGCAGCATTGCTACGTTTTATGACAACTTTAAATACATATAACATTAAATTAAAATATTAAAATGCATCATTCACAGTAATACCACACATGTAACATGGACCGCAAGGAACGCATTTCCACAGCATAAATTCTAATTTCATGCTTCGTTTGCCACACCCAACATTCACTTCCATACATTTCAAAGTTGAGAACTATTCCTTATTTAAAACAAAGCATTTTGTCTATCGAAAGCTCTTTCTCGACAGGGACAGATAGTTTAATATTATAAAGATATATCACGTAGAAAATGTAAAAGATATTCCAACTTGGAACTTGGTCTTGGATCTTGGAACAGTGACGCGGAAAATTGCAGAGCGGTCGGAACATCACACTTAAAGCATTACTTACGTTGCAAAGTTGAATGTTTCGTTGAACAAGTTTATCGGACGGGTTCAATACATGTTGTTGTTAAGTTCAAAAACATGTTTTTGTTCTACGAGTATGGTATTTGAAATGAACTTTATTTTTGAGCTGCGCATTATTTAAAGTAACCTGGAGAAAGTCGTGGCTAAATAATAAGGCCCTGGTCGATCTTGCTTTAGCTTGGTCCGTGGGTTGACTATACAGTGTCCTGCATGCTTCGGAAAACATTGTTTAATATAAGGGTTGTAGAAGTTGTTTGGTAAACGAGGTGATAGACACAAGTATAATACTAGAAATAGGGACTAATTGGTTCCGCCGGGTTACAGGTTAGCTAAAGTAGACTCATCTTTCATGGGGTACTGTTTGAAATGCTACAATAAAATACCTCCCCACATTCTTCAACTGAATGAGACGAAATATAAATCTTGTATTAAACTCACACTATATAGGCAAGCATATAGGGGGATTATATCCTTACCAATATTATAAAAGCGAAAGTAAGTTTGTTTGTTTGTTACGTCTTCACGCCTAAATGGCAAAACCGATTTTGATAGATTTTGGTACAGAGATAGTTGGGATCATGGTGACGGACATAGGCTTCTTTAGGGCTTTTTTTTAAAGGTGAGAAATGAGGGAGAAAATGGGAGAGAAAGAAATTTTTTTTTTCGATTATCACACAGGTTAAAGTTTGCGTTAGCCCAAAGTAACTATGCCACGCGGACGAAGTCGCGGGTGGAAGCTAATTTTAACATAAACCATGACTTAAACCGGACTTAAATCATGACTAACCAAATGTGAGTTGCGTGCGTGTGTTGTGAATTTGTAACCTATAAACAACAAAACGACTTATTTTCATCCACATTCTTCGAACAAAAGTATCATTAGATGCTTGTTGTACATAACATGGTGTGTGACGTCACATGTGTGTGGACAGCTTTAGATCCGGGAGAGGGAGCCGGTAACGTCGCCACATATGGTCCCTTCATAACATCCGGTAAAAGCTCCGCTTTCATCGATGGTATTCTGAAAGCATTCTATAAAATATCGTGCTGAATGACGTTTGTTACTGAAATAAACTACTATAACCAAAGGTTAAAAAAAGAAATTAAGCGTAGGGTTTTAAACGTGTATGCAAAACTTTTGAGTGCGTAATTTTTAGCGTTAGGTACCGAAACTCGTGATTTTTGACAAAAAAAAGTATTCCAGCAAATTTTTTTGCGCGGTGTTACTGAATTCAACCTGCAGATAGAACATTTCGTTGTCGGTTTTGTGTTGGGCCCTTCTTTTTATACCCTGTGTTTGGACCATCTATAAAACATGTCTTTTGCGGGTTGTTCGAAAGAGATACCGCGGCCCCAGAACGTAAAGGGAACCAGAAGGAACATGGGTGGGTTTTAGTCAGTAAAAGTCTGACACGCTCCCCCGCTCCGCCCAGTGCGGGGGAAGTTATTTGATGATTCCCACCCTAAAAAAAAGCATGTCTTCATCTACTTTTTTATTTGAATTCAAAGTTTGGTCTATGGACTACACGGTTGGTGCAGTGGCTGAGCGATCGACTGCTGCGCTGCGTGTCGCGGGTTCGATTCCCGCACGGAACAAATATTTGTATGGCCTACAGATAGTTGTTCCTGGTCTGGCTGTTTGTCTATGTGAGTTTAATGTTTGAAAACGCACCCACGATACAGGAGAAACTGTGGGGCAACGTTTTTGAGCTACAGAAATGAAGTGATCTTCTAAACTTCGCCCGATATTTCAACATAAATAATACAGTTGTTGTCAGAATACACCCCCGAACCACGTCAGCTATTTTTTTGTTACTTTAGTGCTGTGCTACCCGTGAGAAATCTTTTTAGTTTAGAGATTTATTTTTCAGCATCTATTTGTTTTTTTTTTCTGATGCGAATATAAAACGGTTAGATTTGCTTCTTTTTTCATTGTAACAGAATTTTATTTAAACATAACAGAAAGAACATGTTTTTAAACTTCCAAAAAGTTAACTGATTAATTACTTTTGGCCCGGACTCCTTAAAAGAAGAAACGAGAGAAGAGAGGCAGCCCGGAGTCTTGATTTGTGGCCTGTTGATAGCAATGGCTCCCTCTTATTACATGGGACTAAAACATAATTGGCGAAATCTGGGTTGAATTGGCTCACACCTGAGATTTTGCATTCACAGGTTTATTCGTAATTCAGGTAGAATCTAATTTATATACCTAGAGTGCTAAGGCTTTAATATTATAAAATTTTTGGACCTCAATTTCGTCCATAAATAATTTCAACTAAAACCCTCTACATGTCACGCGTTCAAAACGCGCACGAAAGGCCTGTGTTCCAACATAAAGTCTATTGAACTAAGCTGTTTCAATATGCACCTTTGTATTCGGAAAAATAAATGTTGCATCTAGAAAGAGCTTTGAAATCAATCATTATATTTAAAACATATCTTTGCTCAACGTCAGTGCTGCACTCAACTACGTGTTGCCTGTTAAAATAAAAAGTAAAGGCTTGGGCACATGATACGTTGCAGAATGTATTAATATTAATACCGTAATAGAAGAACTACTGATATGACCTTCTTGCATTATTTTAGGAATTACTGTAATTACGTGAACACCAGGCTGAATAGCCTAGTACTGTTAATTATTGAGGCAGCCCCATTCTTTGTACTCTTAACTTGATAATTATACAGATAAGTAGGACAGCCAGATTTATATATTTTACCACCATTTTTATTGTAACACCTTATAGGTAGACCTGCGAGATGCCGTTCAAAAAAATGTTCACGCCCTTATCATCTTCTGCTTAGCCTTTTCCCTACTACATTGGGGTCATCTTCCCGTCTAACCGGATGCAGCTATCTGTCTGACCTCCACAAATTAGCACTGGGTAATACGATGAGCTTTGGTAAGACTGGTTTTCAGACTCTCGGTACACTGACTAACTGTAACGACTGTCAAAGATCTGCAACATTTTTTTTCCATAAATGATCAAAATAATAATCAAAAACATCACGCCTGTGAACCCTGAAGAGTTAGGCAGAGGTGTACACCCACATTTCGTTAGCTATATAGAAGTCCGAAATAGGGGGCGAGCCTATTGCCATCAACGGGGCCAAAACCAGACTCCGTGGCTGCTACTGAAAAAAATCTGTTGGAAAAAACTAATAACACAAAAAAGAATTGTGTGGTTTTACGAAACCACGGTAAAAGTGAAACGTTTTTTTCACATTATAGACATTTAGACGTCCCTACTCCGCGGCCGACCGTCACGCGACATGCAACACACAGACGAAAAAGTATGAGACGATGTAATAAAAGTTTCACTTTAAAAAAAGAAAGTGTTATTGGGTTTTTGATTCCCGGGAATCAGAAACTCAGACCTCATGTTATTACTACTGCATGGCGAGGAGGTTTAAAAACTGAACATAAAATAGTAGTTTTATTGAAAAAGCAGCCTTATAGCTAACACCTAACAGTACCAGTTGTCGGTCTGACACCCTTTGTGTACTTGATCGGCAAGCGGCAAAGGATAACATTTTTTTAGGTTTCCCTTTGTAAAGCTCGCGGCGCTCACAGAGAGATTTCGCCGGTGCCTATAAATATCGGGTCTTCGCTATATACTTTGAGGAATGTTCGGGTTTTGACTCTTTAATTATTTTGTTTGATGTTGATGTCTTTTTTTGCTGTTAAAGCTATTTTACAGACAGATTCTCAGAGGTTGAGGTTTTGTCAAACTTGAATTAAAATTTGGTCTGGAGTTCCACAGCCCTTTTGACCCTTTTCACGACAAAGCACAAAAACAGATTTTCATTTGTCTTACTGGATTCTGCTGAGCCCCATAAAGCGACTGCCCATCTGACCTCCATAACCTAGTACCTAATTGGTAAACCATCCCCCTTTTTTTCGGGTGCTAAATCATTGAATAACTTCCCCTGCTCTTGGCGGAGCGGGGGGGGGGGGGGGGCAGTGTCAGACTTGTACTGGCAGGAGGTGGCCTTGGCAGGCCCCTCTACTTTGCTGACATCTCTTTGAGGCGCGCGTGGAACAATAAGGCACCGTCACAACGGCATACGGTACCCCTTGGTACCGCAGATGGAAAATATGATAAACATGACCTAAGCAAAGATGCACTCAAAGGATCTAATACCAACTATCACTTTAAGTATGTGCCTTGAAAAGGGTATGTATCCAACAAACATCATTGTTGTTTTTCACATAACGTCACGTTACGTCAACATTTGTTCTATTTCCGATGTACTATCAAGTTTCCACGTAAAGGTAAGTGCTTGACAATGATATCAGGTATATTGTGGTGTTTTCTTTCGAGGTACATGCGGCGTACAATCAGGCTATACAAAACCAGTTTATACAGAACTCTCATTGTTTGGGAAATATCTACAGAGTGAGGTTATATTATACTAAACATGTGAACGCTTGATATAAAATAGTTTATGTTATGGCACAAACCTATATCGATGTTGAAAGTTAGTAAAGATTACTCATCACATTATTGTGCGGAAATCAAACTATTTTCCAGACCATAAATTTATCCCCACAATACATATCGTTGCACTGTTTAAATCAACAACAAATCAAGAAATAAACTTGACAGTGCTCAGTGGAATTTACGGTTCTCATAAAACCTCGCGAGCCATCCTGAGGGCGAAAGTGTTTGCCCATAAAACCCCCGTTTTTTCCATCCCATGGGCATTTCAAACATCATGGGCATCATAAAAAGAATCTCCACCGACTGTACAACTCGCACCGTATAATACGAGATAATAATTTTGCTCAAAAAAACTCTTGAAGTTGTAAAAATGTTCCTCAAATGAGATCGAGTGCCCGTTTCTATTAGGTCACAGAATAGATAGTTACCGAAGGCCTATAAAAGCATGCATACATAAAAATGCAACAACAATGGAAGAAAACCACTCTTCACATCAGTTTGAGTCGATCACGTATGAAACTGAAACTCAAAGCATTTATTTCAATTAGACCATTACCGGCACTTTTGAATGTCAAAAAAAAGGTTGAAACTACAGTTCCAGTCACAAGGTATTTTAACTTGTGAAAGTACTGTGGTTGTCCATTTCAAATACAACATTTGCCGCTTTTAAAATACCGAATGTCGTTCTTGCTATTATTCTATGGTCATAAAGCTTTTTCGCTATAAGCAGTTCCCACATAGTATAAAGAGGGGAAGTACGATAACTTCATACAAACGCGTAGCGCGCGGCTTGTATGTGTGCGCCGTAGTATCTATGCGTCGCCGCACGCACACTAAACAAAATCTCGGCTCCTTTCGCGCTGCGCCAGTCGGGGCTAACACTGCACGAGGTTCGCGCGTCACGGCTTTTCGGCACCGCTAAACGAATAAAAAATGTCTGATAACCGCGGGAGAAAGTATTGCTGTGTGTTTGGGTGTCTTAATAATTCATCAATTCCAGAATTGTCTCAGTTCAAATTACCTATTGAACAGGAAAGGTAAGCTACTCACTTATTCTAGCATAATTCAATTTTTTACTTCATAATGAGATACCTACCTACCTACTGACTTCTTTTTGTTGTATTAGCATATTAGTTTTCTATCACACAGAGGAAGTAGAATAGAATAGAATAGAATATACTTTATTGCACACCAAAATCTACGAAACAAAACTGTTTTACAAAAAGATGTTAAATCTATGGTTACAATGGCGGTCTTATCGCTAAGAAGTACCGCGAGTTATCGCGAAGTAGGTAGGTAGGTAGGTCTACTTTCCCACTAGAATGTTTGTACTTTTGATCTGTCAACTGATTTACCGCTATTGCTTTGTTTACGTTTAGTTGTGCCGATTTCTCAGTATTGTAGGTATATTAACTAAGTACCTAACTACCCACAGTTATGAAATCGTAATTAAAAATAAGTTATTGACTAATTTTAAATTATATACAACATTATTTTTAGTATATGCGAAACCTGAATATAGTTTGTTCAGAATAAGTAACTGAATCGATTCCAATAGTTTTTACACCATGTTATATTTTGTCCCAAAAATATTAATAAAAGGTTACGAGTTGGACACTTAGTAGGCATACGAAATCATACGGCGCGCAACAAGGTCACGGCAGGTCAAAGCGACAGTACCTACGTGCGGCGTAGTTTGTGCCGCTCCGTGGCCGTGTTTTTGTACGGACAGCCAGGTTAAATAACAAGCTTATAACTTAAAAGCTTATAACTTAAAAGTGACAACCCTATGACAGTAGGCAATTATATCGCGAATTGGGCCGGAGATAACCTACTTCCCCTCTATTTGCTTTGGTTCCCACGTCCACAAGTAGTCATCCTAATAGAACAAGCAAAAATGTAAGCACACATAGTGTCGTCGTTAGGGATGAATATAATTACTTAACAACAACAATAAATGACATCCATAAAATAACACCTGAATTGTCTGATGATAAATCTTCTTCACAAAAATAGCAACTATATAATAAAACAGAGCTTCCTCTCCTCTACCCTTTTGCTGTGCCCTACAGGGTCCATAATGATCTCTTTATTATAAAAACTACCACCTAAGTACAAATTATGGTAAAGCAATAAAGATATTGAGTATTGAGTACTTATGTTGTCACGTTCACAAAACTTATGTTAATAATCCATATACACTTACTTAATAATTATTATAAAAAGAAATAGTTTTCTTTTGACGGGAATTTAGTTTCGATGACGAGAAGGAACAGTGGAGAGACGGGTATAACTCAATAGAAAGAGTTACATATATATTATACGTCTGTGTCCATACACCTATTTTCGCTTGTTTGTAATTAACTGACCTTCTGTTTTTACCTATTCTTTGGTTGAATGTTATTGCATTTCCACTTAGATTTATTGTAGCTGTTTCGTGTGCGTTTTTATTAGAAACATTGTTTGTTTCAACGAGTAATGGTTTTGATTGTATTGGTACGTTAAGGAAAATAATTGTTATGGGTGAATGCTTCTTTATTAAAAAAAAAACTATACAAAAACTTTTTATTTCAGACTCCACAGAATCCATAGAATGTTAGTAGGTACCATAAATTAAATAAAACTTATTAAACTAGTGTTAGCATGTTGCATGATGCATTTCAAATGTGTGTGTAAAACGCGTGTCCAGCCTATCTGCAATAACGGCCAGGATGCTGTTGGTGCTGGCGCGCAATCTGCCGAGCGCTGCGGCGCATCGCTTGCGGAGCACGGTGTGAAAGCCGTCTACGTGTGCGTCCGCAAACATGCCCGATGTATCAGGCGCGGCAAGTTCAACAGCGCCCTAAACGCTTTGTTATATTGGACGCGTAAGGCGCTGAATGATCTTTGATAATGAGCCCCAAATGAGAAAAAAACCCTTTATGGGCAAAGCTAAATAAAGGACAATTTAAGTTTTAAGTACGCAGCAGTGCACCCTATCTCTCTTATACTAAAGCATATTTCACGAATTAACTTTAAGCGAAATAATTCTGTGTTTTTTCCATAGATGTTAAGCAACTCAGTAGAGCCAGAGGGCCACGAAAATATTATGCCAAAGTAGACCATTGTATACAGCCAAAGAATAACTAAATTCAAGTGAATATTTCTGCAAACTTGCCTAAAAGTGTTTACACAGAAATTGTGTTAAGACGTCTGGAAGCTAGAAGTCTTTGTTTACATAAGCCCCTCAAATAAAAACGTTTAATATATAACATTTGTAAGCTACTGTACGTATTTATTTGGGCCTCTAACCTAGTTAAGGATATAAGCCTAAAAAATCAGTATCTACAGAATGATGAAGAGCTCGTGGCTATATAATAGCAGCCGCTCGGGTCGATCTTCAGGTTAAACCGCGCTTGCTTAGATTGATCTGTGAATGGGGTGACCACCGGTTACATACCGAGTTTCTTCCGTGCCTGGGAAAGCACTTAAGACTGTTGGTCCCGGCTGTCATTTGTATATATTTGACAGTCGTTATAGGTAGTTGGTGTCCCGAAAGTCTGACAACCAGTCTTATCAATATCGTATTATCAATATCGTCAGATAGGCAGTCACTCTATGTAAAATACTGATATTCAGATGCATTCGGTTGGACTGGAAGCCAACCACAACAAGGTTAAGAAAAGGCTAAACAGATGATGAGTCTACAGATTAAGAAAAAGTAACTTCTATGGTAGAAAAAATTGTTTCTAGGCAAGAATTTTGAAGATCTTGGTTTCGGTTCTTGGGATGGGCAAAGAGCCTGGATTTGTGCCCGGGTGGTGATAGTTCACCTGTTAATTGTAGGTGCACTGAGGGTGTACTACTAGATACAACTCTGCTGAATCCTTCAGGTATTACAGGCGTGATGTTATGTAACTTTAAAGCTAATGTAGGTCTGGGGTTACCACGGCACCGTAATACAAAGGACAAAAGAAAGAAAATGGGTGGGTTTTAGCCAGTAAAACTGACAGTCAGACACTCCCTTCTGCTTCGCCCAGCCGGGAAAGTTATTTGATGATTTCCCATCCGCAAAAAAAAACGAATGTAATTTGTCATAATAAGAAAAGTTACAGAAAACTGAAGAAGAAAGACTAAAAGCCACTCGTGTTCCTTCTTTTGCCCTTTATGTTCCAGGGCCGTGGATCTCTTTCGAAAAACCCAACACACCACCAGGTGCTTTCTCGCTGGAACAGATAAATTGTCTGAAGGGTAAGTCCCGTTGAAAATCGTTCTGGAAATATAAAACGACTAGTTTTCGATCGCGACTTCGTCCACGTAGCATAGTTTCTTTAGGAAAACGCTTTGGGTAAATCCTGCGTGATGATCGAAAAACAATTATCTTTCTCTCCCCTTTTCTTCCCTCTTTTTCACCATTTTCTCACTTTAAAGAAAATGCTTATGTCCGTCTACAGAGTCCCAACTACCTCTGTACCAAAATTCATCAAAATCGGTTTAGCTATTTAGCCGTGAAGACGTAACAAACAAACAAACTCACTTTCGCTTTTATAATATTAGTAAGGATTTGAAAGTGATTGATACAAGTCTGGGTCTTCTGATTTACATTAAGCCTGCAATAGACAAAACGTTATGCTTGCCTAGTTCTGCCTGTAAAGTGTGTAGGAAAAACTATACAGTTTTCCTTGAAATAGAACTTGGTTTTGATTGCACATTTAAAACTGTCATGCATTATCTTTTACTTGAATATTACTTGGACTACGTTAAGCTACTGATGCACGACAAGAAATAAATAAGCTTTAATATAAGGTACTTTATTAATAAAAAGGGATTAAGGATTTCTGAAAGTACACAATATAATCTAGTTCTTTCCAAGTTTTAGTTATAAAGTACGCTTGGATTTCATTCTTCAGCTTAAAAAGCTCATAAGATTAGTTTTGTTAGTCTTTCATATTCTGGTTTAAGGTATTTATTTTTCACCCTACATAATAGGGGTGGATTATTTTCAGAGGGGTGAAGGGCGTCAACCTCGGCCAGTTCATTGCCTGTTCAACTTTTATAGCCAAAAAATGACACAAAGCGCCATCTTTTTTAATTTGTGAGCTCGTTATAATTGCTCTAATGAGTTAGCACTTAATTATACAAAGCCCATTTGTCTTTGAGACACGGAAGACGCATTAATATTCTACTCGAGGATTTAAATGTGGAAGTTAGAATGTCTGCGGCTTTGGATGTATGTTGCTCAATCACGCTTTAGAGGTTGAAAGGATGTAGACTATCATTATCACCTGCCTTTTGCTGCCATTGGGGTCAGCTAACTAGATGCAGCTGAATACAAGTATTATACAGTAGCTGACGCCCGCGGCACCGCCCGCGCGATATCGAAAATAAAAGTATCCTATGTGTTATTCCAGATTATAATCTACCTCTGTGCCAAATTTCATCAAGATCCGTTTAGCCATTTTGACGTGAAAGTGTAACAAACATCCATACATCCTCACCAACAATCGCATTTATAATATTACTAGCTTTTGCCTGCGGCTTCGCTCGCGTTAAATTCGGGGTAACACAGTTCCCCATTCCTGATTTGCAGGTACCTGCTACCTGTAGTTTTTGCCCTTGCATCTTATTCTATCCTTTTCTTCCCTCTTTCTCCCTTTGAATAAAAAATCCTAACTTACTAATATTAATTAAAAGCGAAAGTGAGTTTGTTTGTTTGTAAAAGTGGCTAAACCGATTTTGATGAATTTTGGTGCAAAGATAGTTGGGACCCTGGAGACGGACATAGGCTAATATTTTTTTTAAGTGAGAAATGAGGGAGAAAGAGGGAAGAAAAGGGAAAACTTAGCTTTGCTATTACAATAAATAAGGCGCAAGGGCAAAAACTACAGAAAGCCGGTACCCGCAAATCAGGAAACGGGAACTGTGTTACCCTGAATTTAACGCTAGCGAAGCCGCGGGCAAAAGCTATTTAATTTTAAGTTCAAGTTTCCTCAAGATGTTTTCCTTTACCGATGTCTGTGTGTTTAAGATAAACACAGAAATTACGTGTGAATTAAAAAAGTCACGTTGGTACTTGCATACTTACTTCATGCATGAGAGGAGAGGTCTTAACCTCTTTAGGCCATCACGACATTGGCCATTTAGTATCTAATAATTATTTATTTAACAACCACTTAAAGTGCTAAATAGCCTGCAGTATATTACTGCAGGGTTACAGTGGCTGAATACCTCGTATTAGTAATAATCTCTTAAGATCGCTCCTGGGAGATATATTCACGAAACTCGTTTGCACACTCGTGTCATGTCATCTTTCAATATTAAGTTTATTATTTATTGAGCATTCTAGAAATAAGCTTTTATTATTGTAATGAAATTATCCAAAGGTTTACATAAAATGGCGCTAAAAATCACTGAACCATGACTCTCATATGCGGGTCTGTGGACGGTGAGCAATGGGTAGCTCACTGTCCGTTCGTCTAGTGACGACATGCTTTGTCTACGGCGCAGAGGGGCCTGGCAGGGCCACCGCCTGTCGGAGTTGCAGGTTATTCGAAAGAGATACCACGGTCTGGAACATTACGGGCAAAAGGAGGAACATGGGTGGGTTTTAGCCAGTACAAGTCTGACACTCCCCCCCGCTCCGCCCAGAGCGGGGGAGAGTGAAGTTATTTGAATATATTCCATTCGAATAAAAAAGGTGGATTTTGAGCACATTAAAAATATCTGTAAGACAACAACAAAAAAAAATACACTGAATTGAATTTGACTTGATTGAATAATTTTAAGAACTTTTTCAATATCTATGTTTATTTTATCATCATAATTACTCTCAGCTTCTATCCCCCCACTATACGTACTCACCTCTTGACTTTTCATGACATTGTTCCCCAATTTACGCCATTCTTGTCCTCGAATTTTCGACAGCAGTGATAATGTCATCGCCCTCCATTGGACTACCCACGCGCCGTAATCTTGGTCACCTTTATGTCAGGGATTTATTATCTAAAGTATCCCGAAATGACAGGTAGGTGTTTTTTAGGTTTATTTAACGAACTTCTTCTTAAAATTTCTGTACCGTGGAAATTTATAGGGCGTTTACAACGTGAGTAACCTTATAGCTTTGATATTTTTTTTAATTGCCAAAAAAATACATAAAAGGATTTAGATTGACCTGAAGATGCAGGCAAAATTATAATGGCACCATTTTAATGGTGTGCAGTTTATCAAGAATTTTCCAGCGTTCAAGTGATCGTTGACAGACAAAGTCTCAACATGTCTTATTTAAACGCTTTTGTACAATTTTATACGTCACTAGCGTTACCGCTCCGAAAGTTGAAAAGACTTGGTAAAACACCGGGAATAATTTGCAAAAAGTTCGTACGTATTCGTTTTTGATCTATATTTTTCGGTACCTCCTCTTTTCATGATGATCGTCATCTACAGCATGAATCCTAGTGTACAGTACCCACTGCTAGGTATTCGCCTCTCTTTCCTTGCGCCAATCTCTACGTTCCTAAACAGCCTCAAGGATCTTCATCCGATGTCACCGATGTCGTCAAAATTAAACGAAGAGGTCATTTAACTCTTTCTACCTTTTATAAATGTTACGTTGGTACGCTTAAAAAACTCAGGAACTACTGGTTTGTACTGATATGTTGTTTTATTTGTTTATTTATGTATTCAAACTTTAGATTTTTTTTAAAGCTGTGCCAAGGTGGATTTACCTATGTACCTTTATCAGCCTACCTTAAGGTGATGCAGAGACAAAATACAGTAGATGTAATAAAAGAAAAAGGATACTAGAAAAAAAAATTAAATAATACTCATATGTATACATACAACCAAATTGTATAAAGTTAAGAGAACGTAACAAGAAAACAACTACAACTTAATTCTGAAACGAATTTGAAAAGCAGATTTGTTAAAACAAGAGCGATGAGAAGGACATCGTAAAAGACGATTATTGGCGGAACGAAGATTCTTGATGTGCGCAGAGCATAAATATTGACAATGAGAAGACACATGAGAAGGAGAAGTCGGGTTGTTAAGAAGAGAAAACAGGGCCGTGAAAGCTCTCAATGCTTTGCCCTCCCGAATTTGTTAACATTTCATTTTATTCTAGTGTTGGATATTCCGTTTATTGAATAAGGCTAAAGGCTAAGAACCCTCCGGCGAGGCAGCGAGCCTCCTTGCCGGACTGCCACCGTGGGATCTGGAGGCGATAGTCCTCGCGCGCCTGTTTGAGTGGCGCGCGGAGGCACTACACCGGGGGGAAAACCCGCTGCCACGGCAAGTTTCCGCTCGGCGGGCAGACCTCCGGTGCGATCTCATGGTGGCATGGAGAGAGCGACTGTCGCAACCCCGTGCAGGGCACGCCACAATAGCGGCGGTAAGTCCCCTCTTTGAGGAGTGGCTGGAGAGGCGTCATGGCGTCCTCACCTACCGCCTGACGCAGGTCCTCACCGGACACGGAAGTTTCGGGAGGTTCCTGCACATCATCGGGCGGGAGGAAGCGCCCGGGTGTCACCATTGTGACGATCGCCCGGAGGACACGGTGGAGCACACAGTGGCGATCTGCCCACCTTGGGCGGAGCACCGCCGTGCCCTCGTGGAGGCGATCGGCGGCGGCGATCTCTCGCGTCCGGCCCTGGTTCAGGCCATGGTCCGGAGCGAGAGGGAATGGGAAGCGGTCACCACCTTCTGCGAAGCAGTAATGCTAGCGAAGGAGGTGGCCGGGCGTTTGAGGGAGAGAACATCTGCCCAACCCAGCCGCCGCGGGAGACGCCCAGGGCGCCGGGCGCCGCGAGACGACTTCCGGCCACCGTAGATGCGGGCCTGTGGGCGGTGAGCATTGGGTAGTTCACCGTCCGTCCGTCGATTGACGACAGGCCGTGTCGACGGCGCGTTCGTGTTTCACGCGCGCCTCAAAGAGAGTCAGCAAAGCAGAGGGGCTTGCCAGAGCCTCCGCCTGCCGGGGTTGCGGGTTGTTCGAAAGAGATACCGCGGCCTCGAAACGTAAAGGGCAATAGAAGGAACATGGGTGGGTTTTAGTCAGTACAAGTCTGACATGCCCCCCCGCTCCACCCAGAGCGGGGGAAGTCATTGGATGATTTCCCACCCGAAAAAAAAAAAGGCTAAGAACCTAAGCAACGGATAAAGTCGCTGGGCAAATCTAATTTCTCATTAAAATCTCCTTTATTCGAAAAATCGTGACAAATTACAAGGCCAGATAAAGTCCAGACATTTTCAAACAAAACCGATCGGATAATAATCTTGTATGCAACACCCCTATTGTATCAAGTCATAAAACAAAACAAAATGCTCAAAAGAAACTACCACTTTCTTTCAACACATATGATCGTTACCTAGCAAAATATATGTAAGTTTAAATAAGCAATACACTGCTCAGCCCAAATAGGGTAATAAAAATAACCATTACAGTGAACGAGCAAGCTATCTTCTACAGTCTTTAGTAATAGAATCGTTCAGAACGCCGTTAAAGATCTTATAGAAATGTACACATTGTTGTTGTTTTACGCGGTATTTTCTAGTTTTCTTTATAAGCTTTTAATGACCTTTCGACAGTTTTATTCTCCACTCGTGACTTAAAACGTTACTGGCGAAATGTCCTTGTATCTTAGTAGGTCTATTACCTCTATTAATCCTTCAGGGAATTTACAGGCGTTATGTTTATTTATGTGTGTTATGTAGGTTACTTTTGTATTAGGTTTTTTTGGGTTCCATACCTTACCTTTTTTGTAGTCTGTCCGTCTGTCAAGACCGTTTATCTCAAGAACGCATTGAGGTAACAAGTTGAAATTACCGTATACTAAAATCTGTGGTCCCTTTGTGCTGTGAAAAAATGAACCCTATCTGTCTACGCAGTCAAAAGATATGGCTGTTTATGTCCCAATTTTAGTACGGAACCCTCAGTGCGTGAGTCTGACACGCTCTTGGCCGGTTTATTATTTAGTTGGCAAATAAGTGGCATCACAGATTGCTATTATCATACAAAATAAGGGAATCCAGTTTTGACAGGTCAATAATACATGTGTGTCTCGACATGTGGTTCATTTCACAACTTATAAACAACCAGAATGAAGATCAAACGAAAGCATTTCCACCACAAGACAGTCAACAAAGCCTATATCAAATTATGAGTGAATTTGTAACTTGAACCCCGTGGATTGCGTTACATTTACCCAGCAGTTAGCAACAGCGTGTGTTTGCTGAGAACCCTCATCTCTGCGGTCATCCCCTTTTTGTCACAGGCTGGCTAAATGATCTCGTGATTTTCTTTGTATATTTGGGATTTCATGTGCTGTGTACAAGTTAGAAGGGTTCCTTGTGGTTAGATGTGAATTTCTGTGGTTGTTTTGTTAATGCAGGTATTTATATATATATATATATTTTCTTTATCTTGTGGTTAGTGCCAGTGTCAGAGTTTTTATGTCGCCCGTGGGCCTCTGAGTTGGCATAACATGTCGTTGAGAAAAATCTATCAGGCATGTTTTGTTCCCTTATATTTTTTCCTTTAGCGGAGCAAGGAAATGGTAATCATACAATACTAGCTGGCGCCCGCGGCTCGCATGATATCGAAAAAAAAGTGTCCTATGTGTTATTCCAGACCATAATCTACCTCTGTGCCAAATTTCAACAAGATCCGTTCAGCCGCTTTGACGTGAAAAAGTAACAAACATCCATACATCCATCCATCCTCACAAACATTTGCATTTATAAAATTATAGTAGGAGGTACATGAATCAGAAAAATCAGAGGATCTGTCTTTAAGACACGCACCTCTGATTTTGTATTCGACTCCCAAGTTATTTGATGAATTCCCATCCGCAAAAAAAAAGATAAAACGTGACACAATAAAATGAATGGACCTTTGCATAATCACGCGTCAAATTACACGTTAAAAGATCTCTGCTTTACTTTTTTGTTAATTGTTCCTGGTATTATCAGAGTTTCCATTGTTTTTCATTTGTTAGTATTTCAATTTTTTGATAACCTGCGCTGAAATGAAATAATATGATATCAAATGGTGTGGGGTAACGTCGTATTTTCCGTATATCAGCGGCTTTTGCACCACACGGTAACTAAGAATATTTATCAAGTTCATCAATACATGATATACAGTATCCCACTGCGTTTGATCCCACATACAAAGAAAAACTCGGGTCCTGCAAGGTACTACTTTTTAGACCCCAACTGATGAAAGCATAACACTTTATATTAAAGAACAATAAAACGTGTTGAACAACAAAACGTTCAACAAAAAAAAAGCCATAAAATCATCAAAAAAAAACGTTCGTAGGGGAGAAAAGCGTTCTTTAATTATAAACCGTAGCAAAGAACACAGCGTACTCAAAGTGAGTCTCAAATGCGATGCGTGTCTGGGGGCGAAACTTTACCAGTAACCGATTTAACACGCTCGCTACTGCCTTTGTTACTTCAAAGAAGCTTTAAAGGTTTTGTCTTCAAGGGATGATGGGGGAAAATTATGTTGTCTACGTTCAGTTGATCTTGAGAGGAAGATGAAGTACAAATGGTGAGGCAGGGGGAAATAAGACAAATGCCAATTGTAATTTTTTATTAGGGGATACCTGAACTAAAAAGTATTTGCTTTACTAAGCGAAAGTGTCTGTGTTTGTTGCTGTTTTTAAGTGTGTGTGTGTGTAGTTTAGTTTTCTTTTTAGGGTTCCGTAGTCAGCTAGGAACCCTTATAGTTTCGCCATGTCTGTCTGTCCGTACGTCCGTCCGTCCGTCCTCGCTTAATCTCTGTGACCGTTAGCACTAGAAAGCTGAAATTTGGTACCAATATGTATATCAATCACGCCGACAAAGTGGTAAAATAAAAATTGGAAAAAAATGTTTTATTAGGGTAGCCACCCTATATGTAAAGTGGGAAGTGATTTTTTTTTAATTTCAACCCTAACGTGTGATATATTGTTGGAAAGGTATTTAAAAATGAATAGGGGTTTACTAAAACCATTTTTTGATAATGTCTATAATTTCGGAAATAATCGCTCCAAAAGTAAAAAACAATGTGTCGCCCCCCTCTAACTTTTGAACCATAAGTTTAGAAAATATGAAAAAAATCTGAAAAGTAGAACTTTATAAGGACTTTCTAGGAAAATCATTTTGAACTTGATTGACACAACAGTTTTTGTACAAAAAAGACAAAAAGTTGTACAAAATAATTTCCTCCTCCACCTTTAAACTCATAAGTGGGAACACTTATTGTGACGGACGGGAAACTACGGAACCCTACACTGAGCGTGGCCCGACACGCTCTTGGCCGGTTTTTTAATCTAATCTGAAAATGGCTGAACCGAACAAATTATTTATTTAATATACTATGGAAGACTTACAGCTATATAAAAACACAACATAAAAAAAAGAAATCATAGAAACAGAAAGCCAATTACAAGTCAACACGTATAGAAATAGAATATAAATTATGTGAACACACGTCAGTACAATGTGTTAATTTAAAATTAATATGGTTTAGTTCTATTAAATAAAGATGGTTTTACAAACAACATTTCAGAAAATGACTGTCAAAAATCTGTTCGTTTAAAATAAAAAGTTATAATAAAACAATTAAGAAAATGGGGTAAAAAACCCAATTTGTAGGCTATTTGAAAAAAACTTGAGGCTTAAGCACCTTCTGGCTGATGTCACACTTGTTGTGAAAGGATCCAAATCATGTTGCTTACATATTATATTGAACTGCTTACTCACACGCACAGTATAACTGTTCTGTCTGTAGTTCGTATTAGTATGAGGTACACGTTTTATTATATAAATTAGTTTTATAAAACTTTTACCAAGCGCGGAAGCAGGTTTGCGGGTTGGTTTGAAAGAGATTCGTGGCCCCAGTTAACAAAGGGCAAAAGAAGGAACATGGACGGGTTTTATTTAGTACAAGTCAGAAACTCCCTTCCGCACCGCCCACAGCAGGAGTCATTTGAAGATTTAGAAGAAAATATAAACTTGAGAGGTGTCAAGGGACACCCGGATGGAACGAAGTTATTATTTATTATGTACAAAAAACATGTAAACACTCAACAAAAATAATTGTCGCGACACCACACTGTTCAATGCGAAATAGAAAGACGAAACGAAATTAACTGGCTTGCTTTCTATGAGAGAGAGGAGGAGAGACAGACAGAAAAACACGCACACGCCGCACGGCTTACAACTATAGAAAAAAGTGTCGTTACAACATTTGGTCTTAATTTTTTCCGTCTACCCCATTTCGCAACGCGTGATAAGGAACATTGTTCCAATATCTAATGATGTGGTTAAATTCGGGTGGAATGATGATGACGCAGTCCAAAACGAAGGAAGGCTCCAATGCAGCTCATTATGGTTTTAAATTCTCCAAGCCTTATAATCGTTTCAATTCTGCCAGGAGAACAGTAATTTATTGAAATTAGGCTCATAATCAGCGCCCTTCACTACTTTCGTGTTTTAGCTGGGAAGAAGAAGTGGAAGTGGGTTAGAAGAACCAGGTTTTTGGGTACAATTTCATATTTTACAAACACAAAGAATCCATTAAATTATTATCACATGTCAGCAAGCACAGAACAATAATAAAGAATATGAGATAAAAAAGAAACGTAAAAATATACCCGAACACAAATACTAATTATATTTATAAATGTGGTTGTATGAATATTAATGGAATTTAAATTTTATAGCTACTAACATAGTTTTAAGTTAATATTGTTACAAAAATTTATGCTATTATAACAAAATGAGTGCAAAACACAAATGATTTAAAAGTAAATAAAGCCCCTAGGCAAAAAGGCATGCCTGCAAACACGTGTTGGATTAGGATGTGTGACATTAGGGCAGTAAGTTTAAAAGTCACCGCTGATAAACTAGGACCATGGTAAATTTTTTTGGGTACTTGCCACAATAGTGCAAAAGAAAAAAGCTACACATAAATAGGAAGTACTAGTAACTTAACAAAAACTTGGCCAAAAAGACGATCGGTCACCAAAAGCAGCACCCGTTCATGACCGTAACGTGAAGATCAGCCGCTACCTCCCTCGCCATATTTGAGGGAAGGTGGTAACCCGATCTGCAACGAACAGACTACCTACCGTATATATTAGTGAGGATACGACACCTATAACCACTCACGGGAAAAGGCCTATTGTCAAACTGGAACCACAGTAGTGCGTGTGTGAAATGATAAACATGGATCGTATCGGGTGTTCCTCACTATTCTTAGCACGTTTAGTTGGTGTTGTATTTTCATGACACGTTGTCGGTATTTTTGACGACGATCCTGTAAATATTGGTCTAAGAAACTGTCGATATTGATGGGTCTGGTGTGACCTTTACGTTCCTCATCATCTGCATAGCGTTTCCCCAACTATTGTAGAGTTGGCTTCCAGTTTTACCGGATACCATTATTTTACATGGAGCGACCGTCAATCTGACTTCCATTACCCATTTTAATTTATAGCCTTCTTTCATAAAACATTTTATAATATGAGCCTTTTGGCAAAGGCCTCCTCCAACACAGTCTAATCATCTCTCGTCCTCCCCAGTCTAGTCCAGGTTTTTTTTGTTTTGACCAAGTCGTCTTCCCATACCCTGAATGGTTTTCTTTTCCATAACCCATTTAGTAATGGGTAATACGAAACCCTTTTTTAAGATTGGTTCTCAGGCCACTGACTACCTGTAACGACTGTCAAAGATCTACAAATTACAGTCGGGACCAACGGTTTGACGTGTCTCCTAAGGCATGGAAGCAACTTGCTCTGTAATGGATGTTCACTTATCCACGGACCAACTTAGGCAAGCCAAGGTTCTTATTTAGCCACCAGCTCCTTTTGACCTTAAACTTCCTGTAGGTATAATATAAAAATGGACACTGGTAATGACTAGCTGGTTCCGTTCTTAAAATAGTGGCACAACACTTAAGTTGTAAATACATTTAATAAACATATTTTTTTTTATGTTCAATTTCGTCTTAATTATTATTATTTTGTCTTCATCTTTATCTTGTCCTGAATATGCCTTGTCTTGACGTAACAGTGGAAATCGTAGTGTACAATTGCATTATTAATTAATATATTTGATTTAAATTGCATTATTAAGTTTTATTGTTGATAGCTGCACTGTTGCATTAGGTTAGGGCCGGTAAGGATAGATCTAAGGAAGATAAATAAATAAATGATAATAAATAAATAGTAATTACTAGTATCCATGTAATCTAGGTTTTAATAAGTTTAAAATAAGCGGATTAGGTAAGACAAGGTATTTTTAGTTTTGTCACAGCCCCCATGTTAACTACAAATTTAAATCAATGATTCAAAACACGTTGATTTTCTTTGAATATAATATGTTCTTGTTATTTTAATGAACCAATCACAACATATCACACAACAAAAGAAAAGTTGATAATTCAATTACATTTTTTCATTGACAGATGTCACCACCTACGTTCCATCTCAATCCTTCCCACTCGGAAAGGTGTCTATTCACAGTCAACGTGATAAGGATTACAATACACAAAGGCACAGTTGATGTACTAGTATAAAGATACAGTATTTCAACTACGATCAAATGGTCAAAATTGGCTCACACACATGCAAAGAGTTTCCACGAATTCTAAGCATGTTACAGAAAACAGGCTACTTGTAAGTAAGTCAAGGCTTTCTTTTTTTGCGGATGTGAAATCATCAAATAACTTCCCCCGCTCTCGCCGGAGCAGAGGGGAGTGCCACACTTGTATTGACTAAAACCCACCCTTCTATGTTCCTTCTTTTGCCCTTAATGTTCCGGGGCGCGGTATGTTTTTCGAGCAACCTGTAATCCTGGGTAACCAGCAATCCCGGAAGATAAGTCGGGGATATCACATCCAGATAACGTGTATGTTGTGTGTAGTCTAACAGATAGACGAGTTAGTTACGGAAGAGTATGTTCATTGTGGAAAAGATAGGAAAGAAGTAGTCTTCTCCAGCTAAATCCGTAAGCCGTTTTGCAGGCTGTCATTATGAATGACACTTAAAAAATGATTTTCAGCCTAATTTGTTTTTTTTTTTCATTTAACAAAAAGTTTTGTTGACATCCCTACACCCACGTTTATTTAAGGGCCTAGTTGGTTAACTGACTATCATTATACTGTGACGAAGATAACCCCTTATCATTCTTATCACGTCTATCTATAGTCTGTTGTATTTTCAGGGCACGTCGGCTATACTCATGACGTTGGATGTAAACATGATACGGCCGTGGCGAAGGTATGGTATGTCTCAACATAAGACTTTAGTAAGGGTATGAGGTATACGGTTACGGCTGGGCGGCATATTATTTTTAATGGTTATCATCGCGGTAGGCTTTTGTTTTTGCTTTAGGGTATACCCACAAGAATTATGTGGCAGAGTTGCATGTTTTGTAAATTTGCTGGCGCCCGCGGCTTCGCCCGCGTGATGATGAAAAAATGTATCCTATGTGTTACTATAATCCTGTGCCAAATTTCATCAAGACCCGTTCAGCTGTTTTGACGTGCAAGAGTAACAAACATCCATACATCCATCTTCACAAACATTCGCATTAAAGAATGATGTACTGAATACGTGGTAACCGTTTGGCGTCAGTGTCTCTTCCCTGTTTTCAATTTACATACTTAATTACTTCCTATAATTGGCAAGTTGTTTCATCTCCCCAATTTATTTCATGAAATACCAAATTAATTTTAATTTATTTAACGAGCCTCTCGGGATAATTGATTTAAATTTTCCACTTCAAAATGAAGCGTACAATCATCGGCCATACTTAATATTCCCGTTTCGTCGCAACGATTTCAAATTAATCTCGATGCTCAATGTGAAAGCTTTCATTATAAAGATCTTTTAAAATTGCAAACTTCAATTCCTTCGATACAGATTATGGACGGATTTAACATTGAAAAAATCTAGAAATAATTTTCTGAACCAGTTTTAATCTTTATGTACATTGAATGCAAAGTAATTTGACTTGAAAGAATAAAATCAATTGAATTCGCTACGTCGTAGATGCTTTGCTACGCCGTAGCCGCGTAGCTGGTCCGCAACGGTTCAATTTAAACCATGGACAACTGTATTCATATGAATTCTTTTACGGTCTTTTTTTATAAAACTGTATCTTCATAACGTGCTTTACAAAATTGAGAAACAAAGGTCACAGAGGTCAGGTATGCCAGGGCATAGATCCAGGTGTATTATTATTCATACAAGAGTACTATCGATTTACAGCACCTCCGGGAGGGAACCGATGATAGCTACTATAGAATTACGATCCGATCGAGTTGGGATCCTCTGGATTCCGTGAACTGCATTGAATCGAATGAATATGCGATGCCATGCATTGAGATAGGTTTGTTGACCTATATGTTGTGTGTTAACCTATTTTATTTAACGAGAAATTAAATGAAACTAGCTTTTGCCCGCAGCTTAGCTCGCGTTAAATTCGGGGTAACACAGTTCGACTTTCCGGATTTACAGGTACCTGCTACCTGTAGTTTTTGCCCTTGCGCCTTATTTATTGTAATAGCAATGCTAAGTTTTCCCCTTTTTTCCTTTTTGCTCCCTCATATATCAATAATTTTTTAAAAAAATAGCCCATGTCCGTCTCCAGAATCCCAACTATCTCTGTACCAAAATTCATCAAAATCAGAGAGAAGAAGAGGTAACAAACATACTCACTTTCGCTTTTATAATATTAGTAAGGATTGTTAAAATATATTGTTTTATGGTTTGCATTCAGTTCTGAATATTGGTCAACAGTTATTTGGCGATCATTGGTAGTTTTACGATTTTTTTTGTTAATGGAATTATTTTCATTTGTTTTGGTTTTATCTTAAATAAAAAATTCTTTCATAGAAACTCTATTTCGATGATGTTTTTTTTTTAAAACCATTAATAGTAGTAATTTAGTCACAAGTCACTAGTTGTGATGAAGTCTTAAAATTATTCGTAAAAAGTAGGCATAACATTAAAAAGTAACAATTGTTCTTGTTACCTCAAAGATATGTCAGCAAAGCAGAGAAGCCCGTCAGGGCCACTGCTAGCCGGGGCTGTGGGTTGTGTGAAAGGAATACCGCGCCCTCGGAACACAAAGAGCAAAAGAAGGAACATGGGTGAGTTTTAGTAAGTACAAGTCTGATACTCCCATTCATTCCGTATATAGCGGGAGAAGTCATTTGATAATATTCTATCCAAAAAAGAGGTCTTGTTAGTTCGGAAAACAAGACAAACGATTCCACTTTTTTATAAGTTGACAGCAACATATCATAATAATTCATACTAACAGACCGCTAAAATCTATGCGAACGCTCCCCCTAACACTTTTAATTACTTGCATGATATATTATTTCACTGCATGCGCAAGTTCCTAAAAGTTGCACAAGTCGTTACCACTGGCTGCACTTCCAAGGGGCTTTGCTAAAGTTGCAAAACATTTATTATAACGTTGTTTATTGCCCGCGTAGGTCCTACTTGCAGTTTTGAAACACTTTACGAACTTGAAAATTAAAGTTTGTTTAGAGCTAAATGTGTGTATGTTGTTTATTTATTATATTTGACTAGCTTCTGCCCGCGACTTCGTCCGCGGAAATTTTTTTGTTTTAACATAAGATTACACTCGATTGATATTACTGTATTTAATTTTATTAGTAAAATATTTTTTGGAATCAGATCAGTAACTTCAAAGATTACCGAAGTTCTCTTTTCTGCTCAAGGTAACTTAACCCTTAGTCGCCTTTTACTTATTTTATTTATTTAAGTTAGGTATCTATTTAATTTGAAGCCTCTCTATATACAATGTTTGAGGTTGTTTTATTTTCCGGTAACAGAATAATCTGCTTTTCGGATGATACCACTCTTGATAGACCAACATATAATTGCCACGGGCCCGCGACGTCCTCACATTTTGGCTAGCGAGGCGCTATGAGCGCTCGGAGCTAGATTCTCTAGCGCGTGCTTGCGAAATAATTATATTCTCTATTTCTCGAGAGGCGCTGCTCATTTTCAGGGGCAGATTCTTTCGTACGGCGTATTCGAGCGGCTCTTGTCTGTGATGTCTGCCGGGACAGTTGAGATTTCCTTTTAGGCATGCTCTCAACAAACTACGCACAGACTTGAAGACAATTATGAACAAAGGGAGAGCGACTCGAACACCGTCCGCCTTTACAAAACAAAACAATCGTAATATCGAATAACTCGTATCGATTATTACGATAGAACGAAGTACGAAACTACGAACATACAAAACAAACGTACAACGAAATTACGATATTTTCGATTATGAGGTATCTATCAACAACAACAACCATACGAACGAAACAATAAGCAACTGACATGTAATATTTAGAGGAGCTCGTGGCTTAATAATAGCAGCCGCTCGGGTCGATCTTTAGGTTAAGCCGCGCTTGCCTAGGTTGGTCTGTGGATAAGTGACCACCCGTTACATACCGAGTTTCCTCCGTACCTCGGAAAGCACGTTAAGCCGTTGGTCCCGGCTGCCATTTGTAGATCTTTGACAGTCGTTACAGGTAGTCAGTATTCCAAAAGTCTGACAATGACAACCAGTCTTACCAAGGGGTATCGTATTACCCAGTATTAACTGGTTGTGGAGGTCAGATAGGCAGTCGCTCCATGTAAAATACTGATATTCAGCTGCATCCGAGTAGACTGGAAGCCGACTGGCCGACCCCAACATGGCCAACATAGTTGGGAAAAGGCTAGGCAGATGATGTAATATTTAGAATTCCAACTAATGACAACGTGGGCATAATAATTCGAGAGGGTCACCGCGATTCAGAAAAATGACGTAATTGCAGAACGCTATCTATGGGCAAATAGGTAAAACGTCTGCACAATGAAAGATATTCTAGGGGCATTTTGCGTTTTAGTAATTTAATAATATATTTTCTCCGAAACTGTATGACCAATTGATATACTGTAAATGGCAAATCTTATCTGTATGATGTTCTTGTGATACTAAAATAATTTATTGTCATAAGAATTAATATTTTGTTGCTCAAATAATCAACCAAACGTAAGTATGCCGAAAAAAAATGTTTTTTAATGCAATAAAAGAAGTATAAAAGACAAAATATGAAAGATAGAGATATGGTATTGAGGACTTTTTTGTAGAAATAATTAAGACGAACCAGGTAGCCATACATTGTTTTTAATTTTAAGCAACTGTTTAGGCAGCGCGCGCAAATAATTCTGTTTCATGAGGTATTTTTTTCCGACTTGCAAAACAAAAGTTGTGATAGCTCGGTTAATATACATGTTATAGAAACAATTTATAGCCTATAGCACTCAGGAATAATGTAGCTTTCTACCAGAGAAGAAAATTTTAGAATTGGATTATGAGTTCCAGAGATTACCCCCTACATACAAACTTACAAACTTACAAACTTACAAATTTTACCTCTTTATAATATTAGTATAGATTTACAGATCCCGATCGACTTGAAATTCTACGCTAAGCTATGATTATTATTAAGAGAAAAAAAATGCTGATGCTTAAGGCGATTTTTTCTCAGAATCTCTTTTTGCAGGATATTATTAAAGCTTTCATTGGATTTCAAAATGATATGAATAATCCTAAAACCCATACAATCCTAATTACGAGCATAAAACCTTTACTTAAAAAATGATATCCTCATTACTACACAATGACGTCACTTGACACACCGTTGGCCGTCAGCGAACAAAAATAAAGCTTATTACAGACAGTCGCGAAGCCCGCACATGTTCATATCTGTAGAACAAATTAGTTAGTAGTGTTTTAACGAGCAGACGAGCCTTGTGGCGGCCACGGAATATGCGATCAGGGCTGAGTACGGCCTCCCCTACAATGTGTAATATGCCTATTTTCATTTTATTACTAGCTTTGCCCGCAGCTTCGCTCGTGTTTAATTCGGGGTAACACAGTTCCCCTTTCCTGATTTACAGGTACCTGCTACCTGTAGTTTTTGCCTTTGCGCCTTATTTATTGTAATAGCAATGCTAAGTTTTCCCTTTTTTTCCCTCTTTCTCCGTCATTTCACATTAAAAAAAAAGCCTATGTCCGTCACGTTTATATTTATTTATTTATTTATTTATGAGCACAAAAGTAAGAAATAAACGGTTATTAATTGCTAAAACAAAAGTTAGTAACACAGAAAATAGATTTATATAGGCTTAAAAAAAGAATAACATAATTATAGATGATTAAATACTGTTAAGGAAATAAATGGACGCGTAATTATGCAGATACTACCGGTTCTCAGAAACTGATTTTCCATTCAATTTTATCAGTAATTAAGAGATTGTATTTCTAGACTATCCCGTAGCAATTATCCTGAAACAGACGTTGAAAGGAGAAAAATACGAAACTAACAAGAAATAAAATGTTTTCTGTTTTAACTCTAGGCTTTCTTGCTCTTTTTTCCATAGAGATTTACGCCTTGTAATGGACAACAAGGTATGCCTTGTGACTGATCTGTAATCAGTCACAAGGCATACCTTGTGAAGTTGTGACTGTAGCTTTGTAACAGAGTGGGTATTCCACCTCCTCTGTTACCTTAACCTCTTTCTTTCTGGATCAATATCGTTTTTTTTTTTAATATTCATATTTGGAATTTCATTCTGTCATTTGCGTCATCTTCAACTCTGTTTTGGTCATTATAGTTTAATCACGGCTAGCAGCTGCACCTGTACTGAAATATCTTATTGTTAAAAGCTATTTCTTTTTTAAACTAAACTTAGTTATGTGCTTCCTTGAACTCGAGTAAAGTTTAAATACTGCTGCTAAAATAATGCTGTAATACCTTAGATAATATCTACCCTGTTTAAGGTTAGTTGTGAACTTATTAAGATTTTAAGCCTTCGCGAGACAAAGTTTGCACACGGGTGCAAAGTTTCATACATTGTTACCCTACATTTTTGTAAACAATCGTGCGACGGGTACCTACCTAGTTACCTACCCCTACCTCCTACCTCATCCTCATGACTATTACATAATATTAAACTGTTTTTATTATTATTGTTCAAAGGGGGTTCCACCCTTGGGGCTGTACAAATAAAGAAATAACAAACCTGTAGTGGCTAGATTATTATTATCTGTCCCATAACTCCCTTCATTATTTGAGGCATCGTTCAGAGGGACTCGAACGATTGCCTCAGCTCCATCCTTTATTTTTGATATTCAAAAGTGTCTGTAACCGTTTAAATAATAACACCAGTCTATAACTACTGTCCCACTGCTGGGCAAAGGCAAGAGGCCTCATACGGAGAAGGCACGAGGATTGATCACTAAGCTTGCTCAAGACAGGTTGGCGACTTCAGACTTATATCCTTACTATCCTTACTAATATTATAAAAGCGCAAGTGAGTTTGTTTATTTGTTTGTTACGTCTTCACGCCTAAATAGCTAAACCGATTTTGATGGATTTTGGTGCAGAGATGGTTGGGACCCTGGAGACGGATATAGGCTAACTTTTTTTTTTTTAAAAGTGAAAAATGAGGGAGAACGAGGAAAGAAAAGGGAAAACTTAGCATTGCTATTACAATAAATAAGCCCAGTACGTAAGTACCTGCAAATCAGGAAATGGGAACTGTATTACCTCGAATTTAACGCGAGCGAAGCCGCGCGCAAAAGCTAGTCTATTATAATTCCAGGTTTCCTTACGATATTTTCCTTCACCGATGTCTATGATGTCTTTGATAAACTTTAGTAAGTACATATGAAATGAAAAATTAACATTAATACTTACCCGGATTTGAACCCGCATGCTGTAACCGTTTAATTGAAAGAAATGCTTTGTGGATTTGTGGATGCGAAGCTTCATTATAAACTACTAGCTGCGCCCCGCGGTTTCATTCGCGTGGTGATAGAATATAAAATATATCTTTATAAATTGTAACCCATGCGTTATTCTGATATGTAAACTATGTTATTGTGAATTTTCATAAAAATCCTTTCAGTAGTTTTTGCGTGAGCAAGAAACATACTTACATAAATCCTCACAAACTTTCGCTTTTATAATATTATAGTAGGACAATAGTTTTACCATAATTTGACCTCTTAAATAAACCTAATATCAGCGAGAATAAAGGTCACTGTAACATGTGAAATTACGAATCTACCCACATTCAATTGTTTTCGAACATCTCGTTAAGTTGAACAAAGAGCCGCATTCTGGCGCACATTCGTATAAAGTACCCTACAGAAATCTAAACTCGTTGTGGAATGGTTAACACGCAGCAAACTACTTGTAACTCAAGCTTACGGAACTCTGCTAATGGTACCGACACACTAGATGTACTACTATCTGTGTGTGTCTAGATTGATTTGTGTTCGTGTTGGTACCTATTGCAATGCAGGTCCAGTTCAAAACCAGCGTCGGACATTAGTTGCCCGGCAGTTTGCTGAAATCCTATTTGGCGCAACCATGACTCACACAATAATGATCTCTTTTTAGAGTTTAGTTTAAAAGTTATATATTTTTTTTCTTTCTTTGTTTGAAGTCATGGTGTGCACTTGTGGCATGTGTCAAATAATCCTATTTTCTTTCCTTCAATGGAATGACTAGGTTTTCTATCTATTTTTGAAGTTTTAAAGGATTTATATTAAAATTGACCGTAGTTTTTTTCAGCATCTACATTTTAAACACGCTTCTATTGGTTTCATCTGTAACTATGTAAAAAAATCTATATAACGATTCTATACAAATAAGTTGCCCCACACTAGGATTTTTTCCTGTATCGTGGGTGCATTTACAAACATTTAAAGTCACATACAAAAACAGCCAGATCCAGAACAACTATCTGTAGGCCATATAAATATTTGTACCGTGCGGGGATCGAACCTGCGACACGCAGCGCAGCAGTCGATCGCTCAGTCACTGCGCCAACTGTACCTGTTTGGATGACAATACATGGCTAGAATTAGGTCGTTCTAATCTTAAAAGAGTTAAAAAAGTAGGTCTAAGATATCCCTGCAAACAGGTCTGAAATGGCTGGTATAAAAGAAAACATAATCCAATTATAACAACATACATTTATGTCAGTCAAATTGATATTGTCTATGGAATAAGGTTACCAGCATAGTAAAATCTCTCTTACTTAAGCGTGTTTATATTATAAACTATAACATTTATTCTCAGACACGTAAAGTGGAGGATTCTTTGGTAAACATACGCTATGCGCAGCTGCGAGAAAATTTAAAAAAGCTTTCGCCTTTATCGAAAACCCCAACTGGTGCTGCTTTATCAAAAGAAATTCACTTTGTTTTCAAAAACTATCGCCTTTCCAAGAAATAATCCCGACCATAGCAGCTTTTCGCTACTGACCGTTAGTGATAGCAGGCAGAAAGAATTTTGAACCATGGAACTCCGTCGCTGGCAAAAAATGTATATATCAAATAAAAGTCACCGACTTCCGGAATTCCGTGAATTCCATCTTTTTAGTGTTTTTCTGGAAGCCGGTGTTTTTTGGCAATTTTTTTTTATTTCAGCCGTTTTAGTTGTGGTTTTATGGAATCGCACACAAATTCTTATCGAGTATTAATTTTTCATGGCTACTAAGAGATATTTGCATTTCGTACATATACAGAAAAAAAGTATTATAAAAGATAACTCAAAAATTACCCAAGCAATAAAGATAAAATTCATTAGGAACCTCTTCGGGAGTATACCTTTTCAGTGGCGGCGTAAGGGGGGGGCGGCGGGGGCGGTCCGCCCCGGGTGCCAAGCATCAAGGGGTGACAACCTTCCGGGGTTGCGGGTTGTTCGAAAGAGATACCGCGGCCCCGGAACGTAAAGGGCAATAGAAGGAATATATGTGGGTTTCAGTCAGTAATCGTCTGACATTCCCCCTCGCTCCGCCCAGCGCGGAAGCGGTGGAAGTTATTTGGTGATTTCCTAACCAAAAAAAAGGGGTGACAACGGAATGCCAAGCCAGTCGCGCAGTTTAGTAACGCGCAGCGTTAGTATAGCCACTGGCGCATCTGCACGTGCACGACAAGGTCGGCGCGGGCGACAGGGGCAAGTTGTTGATGTGTCGATCAAAGCAATCACAGTTGACAAATGGTCAGTCAGCCAGTGTTATTGTTTCTATGATGTTATCTGGATCAATTTTGAAGTTCGTAGCACCTTCTGGTTCTCTGGTATCAAACACACCAGAGCAAGGTGTTGAAAGTGACATTGAAACAGATGGTGTACAAACCAGGAGCCAAAATGCATTGCATGGGGGGACGCTGGGAAGATAGCCTGACAATCTTGATACACAAGATGAAAGAAGGTAGAGATTAGCAACAAGAAGAATCTGACCAAGAAAAAAACTTTTTTGAGAAAAAAAACCGACATTCAAAAAAAGAGTTAAAAATAATATAAGCAACTTTTGTTGGTTTCGTTGACTTTTTTGCCACCCGGAAGTAAAGTTATTTTCGACTTTTTAGTTTTTTGTTGGAAGCCGATTTTGATTTAAAAAAAAATATTCTACAGTTTTAGTAAAACAGAGTTTCGTCAAAGGATTTAATTCATGGTGGAAACTAAATCCTTAAGTGTCTGAACACATAACGAATTCTGAAGGTCTCCTCTCCTGTTTTGAAAAAAGGAAAATCTTGAAATGGATTGAGGCTTAAAAAATCTATCGACCATGAACATCAAAATGTTAAGAGACCAAGAAAAAAAAGTGGAGTGCGCTTTTGAGTCGCTTTTTAGATGTTTTTCCCTTCCTGGCACGCCAAAATCATTTTCATCAGACAATAGAGGGTTTTTTCAGAATTAGTTAATCTATTGTCAAAATATGATCTAGGAATAGAACATGCTATCTATATGCAAAAAGTAAACGGGTAGTGTCCAAATACATTCAAAATGAGTTCATTATTTCGGAATTATATTCGATAATACTGAAGTACATACTATCATCGAGTGTTACCATCTTTCTTTTTAAGCATTTGTGTGGCTTTTTTTTTTGGTTAGGAAATCATCTAATGACTTCACCCGCTCTGGGCGGAACGGGGGGGGCGTGTCAGACTTTTACTGACTAAGACCCACCCATGTTCATTCTATTGCCCTTTACGTTCCGGGGCCGCGGTATCTCTTTCGAACAACCCGCAACCCCGGCAGGCGGAGGCTCTGGCAAGCCCCTCTGCTCTGCTGAGATCTCTTTGAGGCGCGCGTGAAACACGAACGTCGACACGGCCTGTCGTCAATCGACGGACGGACGGTGAGCTACCCATTGCTCACCGTCTACAGGCCCGCATCTACGGTGGCCGGGAGTCGTCTCGCGGCGCCCGGCGCCCGGGGCGTCTCCCGCGGCGGCTGGGTTGGTTTGAGGTTCTCTCCCTCAAACGCCCGGCCTCCTCCTTCACTAGCATTACTGCTTCGCAGAAGGAGGTGACCGCTTCCCATTCCCTCTCGCTCCGGACCATAGACTGAACAAGGGCCGGACGCGAGAGATCGCCGCCGCCGATCGCCTCCACGAGGGCACGGTGGTGCTCCGCCCCGCGCTGGGCAGACCGCCACTGTGTGCTCCACCGTGTCTCCGGGCGATCGTGACAATGGTGACACCCGGGCGTTTCCTCCCGCCCGATTATGTGCAGGAACCTCCCGAAACTTCCGTGTCCGGTGAGGACAATGCGTCAGGCGGTAGGTGAGGACGCCATGACGCCTCTACAGCCACTCCTCAAAAAGGGTACTTACCGCCACTATTGTGGCGTGCCCAGCACGGGGTTGCGACAGTCGCTCTCTCTATGCCACCATGAGATCGCACCGGAGGTCTGTCCGCTGAGCGGCAATTTGCCGCGGCAGCGGAGTTTCCCCCCGGTGTAGTGCCTCCGCGCGCCACTCAAACAGGTGAGCGAGCACTATCGCCTCCAGATCCCACGGTGGCAATCTGGCAAGGAGGCTCGCTGCCTCGCCGGAGATCGTGCGGTAGCCCCGGATCAGCCGTATGGCTACCACCTTTTGGGGCGCGTTCAGGTAGTGGGCGGCGCGCTGCCCTAAAGAACGCGCCCATACCGGGGCCCCGTAAAGGGCCATGGACCGCACGACTCCGGCATAGAGCCTACGGCAGGAGGCGTTTGGCCCCCTCAGATTGGGCAGAAGCCGCTTGAAAGCAGCCCCCGTCCGTTTGAGTTTGGGAGCCAAACGTCGGAAATGCTCGACGAAATTCCACCGGCTGTCGAGGACGATTCCCAGGTACTTCATCGTCGACCCGACGCCGATGCGAACCCCTCCTACCGTCAGCTGGGATCCCGACGGTGGCGTGTTTCCGCGGCCATGAAAGACCATGGCCTCGGATTTGTGCAATGCCACCTCGAGACCCAGCAGCCGGATCCTCTCTGCGACTATCGCAACCCCGCATGTCATGATGTCGGCCGCCGCCTGGTGCGACCCCCCCTGAGCCAGAACGACTGTGTCATCTACGACATCTCTGGCCGGTTCCGCTCTCCAGAGTGACCGGGGTAGATGACGGCCCTGTCCGTCAGATATGCCCCGTCCACACGAAGAAGGTAGGTCGGCATCCGGTGGTATCGAAGTGCCTCCCTGATGCAGCTCCAAGGCATGGTGTTGAACGCGTTGGCGATGTCAAGAGACACCGCCACTACAACCCCACCCCTGGACACTGCAGCCCCCGTCGTGAGGGCTCTCACGCGCACGATGGCGTCCACCGTCGAGCGCCCCTTGGGGAAACCATACTGGTGATCCGCAAGATCCGGCCCCGTCCCCACAAGGTGCCCGACGAGGCGGTTTGCAATTACTAGCATTTGTGTGGCTTCAGTGACTTCTTGTAAAAGAAGTTTCTCAAATGTTTAGAAAATAAAATCTTACCAAAGATCTACAATGACCCAAACGCGAACTACCAGTCTTTCCATATTGTCCATTGGACCGAAACGTTAATTTTGATATCATAGAATATTTTAGCAAATTAAAGTCACGCAATCGCGTTTAGTATTTGCCGTTTTATTTTGAGGGTGCTCAATAGAAAGTCGCCCCGGGTGCCAACCCATGCTACGCCGCCACTGTACCTTTTCGACTATAAAAAAAATGAAAGTCGGCCCACAATAGACGGAAAAATCACAAAACAAAAAAATAGTCGAATTTGGAACCTCCTCCCTTTTTTGAAGTTGATTAAAAATAAGCTGAATATTCTAAGACGAAAAAAAATAAGTGTTCAAGTCAGAGTAACTACTGAAAGTGTTACAGTTATCAATAATCGTTTTAACACAAGAAGTAGTCACAATTGTGTAAAGGAGGAGAGGGAGCCGCTCTGGCTCCTTCTCTCCCAGGAGGAGATTTACAGAGTCGTAAATATGAAAGAAGATAAACAAGGTTATAAATTAAATATCTGGTTGTTCTCTTAACTGTTTAGTGTAATACCCTGCATGTACGAAAACCAATATTTAAGTAAATCAAGAAACCTTATTCACTTATCACAACAAAACATCAAAAAATGACATCATCAATTTACAACCTCATTATGTGTCGTTATCGAAGGCAAGGCACATATCTGTCTACCCCACGATAACATATCCGCTGTAAAAGTTAAACGTCACTGAAGAGTATAAAGTGAATCGTATTATCATTTGGCCACAAACTAAACGATCAAACGATACGGGTGTTGCGCCACTGACTACATAGAAAACAAATGAAAAAGCCGCATATGCAGAAATAATGAAAAGTAAGTATTTATTTCAAAACTAATTTATGTCCACAGCTTCGATCGCTTGTAGTTCATTAATTTTTCAACCATATTGTACTACCGGAATAAAAATTTAGGTTATAAACTATCTGTGGTCCCATTTCATACTTATCCGTTATGCAGTGTTTGTGTAACAACGATCCAGACATTCACACATCCTCACAAACTTTCACAGTTATAATATTAAACATAAAGTATTTTATTTAGACATTGGTACAAGTCATCACGACGAAACACACTGTCGTGAAAGAAACAAATGACTCACGCCATGCTTGAGTCACTTGAACTGAGTCGTATCGTCCGAGTTTATGAGCGGGTCCTTAACATAGCTACAGGAAGGATTATTAGGAAACTTAGAAATTGTAATTGTTTAATGGACGAAATTTGTGCCGATGGATATTTCTATAAGGAACCCATAACACTCATAATAATTATTATGATTGCGAAATTGTATGTCTGTCTGTATGTTTCTTACAAACATATACAATAGACAAGGAACACTAGTTTTTGATAGATAATGTAACCACGTCACGCCTGTGGGATTAGTACTGATTAGATTGGACGTGACGTGGTTACATAATATCTTGGTTATAACGGCAGTCATGCCTCAAGTCCCATGTGATAATTTGCCATCACCAGGGCACAAATACAAGCATCCTTGTTGGAAAAACTCAATAACACTTTGATTGACCCGGGAGTTAACCCAAGGACTCAGTAGTAAGACAGCGACTCCCCCGTATATCAGTCGCAGGAGTGATGGTGGTGTCGTGTTGTAGGTGGACCACATGATAAAGGAAGCTGTATGCTCTGGGAACCTGTGCATGGCGTGGGTCTGAGGACCCGCGCCGCACGCCCGCCGCGCCTGCGCCGCTCGGCCCGCGCGTCCACGGACGTGAAGAGCCCAGCGCCGCCGCAGTCCGCAGCCTGCAGTCTGTACACATGGCACACTCACGGGACTAACGCTGCACAACCGCGAAACAACTCGTTTAAACCTCACTTTCCCGACTGACTAACTGACTTTCCTGACTGCCCCGTTGGGCAAGTGACCAACGGGGCAGTCAGGCATATAACAATCCCGCTATCTGATATCAAAATCAAAATATTTTTATTTCACATAGGACTACATCGGCACTTATAAAACTTCGAAGAATCACGAAGCAAATCTATCTTACCACTTGGACTGAACCTTTTATAGTGAAATAGGGTGTTGAATATTGTACAAGACAATTCCAAAACACGCAGACAAAGCCGCGGGAAATTTTCTAGTCAAGGATTTATAAACAAGTATGCAAAATTTTGATATTCTGTTCCATTACATGGAACTTTTAGAACATTAATTTCTAGCGAAGAGAGGAGTTAACATTTATGGCATAATTACACATTCGGAACAGCTTTATCGTTTCCTGAAGTCTTCTACTTATTTATATTGCAGTGTTTTTTACATTTGCGTAATCATCAACTTTCGGGGGGGAAAAAGTCTGACACTTTTCAGACACTGTTCCTTCTTTTGCCCTTTATGTCCCGGGGCGGTATCTCTTTCAAACAACCCGCAACCCCGGCAGGCGCTGGCCCTGGCAGGCCCCTTTGCATATTGCAGTGTTAATTTAAAGTTTTCTTAAGGAGTAAACCCTTATAATATTAGAAAGGATGTACTTATGTACATCCTTACTAATATTAAAAGCGAAAGTGAGTTTGTTTGTTACGTCTTCACGCCTCAATGGCTAAACCGATGTTGATGAATTTTGGTACAGAGATAGTTGGGACCCTGGAGACGGAAATATGCTACGCGAAAAAAGTGAGAAAATGGGGAGAAAAAGGGAAGAAAAGGGGAGAGAAAGATATTTTTTTTCCGATTATAACGCGGCATAAAGTGAGCGTTAGCCCAAAGTAACTATGCCACGCGGACGAAGTCGCGGGCGAAAGCTAGTATGTACATAAACTCACGCCTTTTTTCAACCAAAAAGAAACCACAGAACGCTACCTGCTACGATCCTTGCACATTACTTTTGCTTATGGTCATACGCACGCCGGTTCCGAAAACTAAGCACCTGACTTTCAGGATTATATAGTTATAAAATAGGATTTTTTTAAGTATAAAGTTTGGGTGAGAATGAAAAAATAATCTTTTGTTTAACCATTTCCCATCCCATTTCTGTACAACAGATTAGAAAGGAAACTAACTATCCATAAGTTGAAATAATAGTTGAATTTTTTCAAACCATAACTTATGCACAGACCGAAAATATACTTATTGTCTGCAAATAAACAGCTTCTTTGGGTAGGTACCTGAAATCAGAAGTACCTTAAAGTTGTTCAGCCCATTAAAAATGATCCATAGATCCTAGCTACCTAATTAAAAGCAAGCAAATAACAGTTTTTTTTTAAATGTTTTTCTCTGCAGTTTCTTAATTAACTGGATTACGGGTTACGTATAAAACAAATCCTATGTTTAACATACCCAATCATTGTTTAGCACTAATAAGAATCTACCTACTAATAACCAATAGAACAAGCACAACACTCCACAAAGGAATTATTAAAAAAAAACCTATCGTACCGCCATCGCCAGTACACGTGCACTTGAACCGTCGACTGCAAACTCGTAAAGCAAAGAGTTTAAAACGAATGAATAGAACAGAAACAATTTGTAGTCCCATGCACCACGCAGCGTGCGCCGCTCGAGAACCTGGAGGACCCTACAGGGAACTAATTTGCTATCTGTGGTAACTACAGATAGAATAAAAAAAGTAGGGCAATGTTGTGGTTTTTGTTTTAATGTGAGCGAAGATTCTAATGTATTCTCTTGTTTTGTGCAGTAATTTAAAATATACTGTTGTCCTAATATTTTACACAAAAAACTACAGAACAGATTTGGAAGGAATTGGTACATAGATAGTTTTATAGCCTAGATTAACTTATAGGCTGCTTTTTATCCTGATACTATGTTTCCTTGGGATACATTTCGACACTGACGCGGCTAGTCATGCGTAGAAAGGATCTCGTTTGGCTAGCTATGAGCATCTGATGAGGACAATACATAAATGGTGAGGAGGAGAATGAATATAAATATTGATGGATGGAGAGAGATAAAAGAAAAGATGGATGGATTGAATGAGGAATTATATGAACGAAAAGGGAGTGAATGATAGCGGGCCGGTTGATAGGGGGAATGGGAGAAGAAAACGTGTGGTGGAGATCCCAAGTATCAAGAGAAAAGGGCATAACAATGATTATGCTGGTTCTTAAGCGAGAGCTGGAAAGTCTAAGGTTGGACTAATGTTCATTTAGTGTTTTTTTTACATTTAATTACATTTTTAAATATTTCTTAATAAAAAAAGCATTAAAAAAAATATAAAAATATTAAATAGCCCACCGGTATCGGGAACAGGATCCAAGCTACCGGCGGTCAGAGCTCCAGAGAAAGGAACCTCCTAACAATACGAGCCGTGTCCAGGAGTACCGCTTTCTGTATCAAGCCCTTGATCCAGCTGCCTAACGAAAGCCTCCTCAGGTATTGATCGAGGCTCTTGGCAATTAAGCCATTGGCAGATACGACTATCATTAAAGACTAATGTTATCATTAACGTTAACACTGTAACAATAAGAAAAAATCGGCCAAGTGCTAGTCGAACTCGCGCACCGAGGATTCCGTACAAACTTGTGACTTCAAGGCCATAATCTTTTGACTGCTTAGACATGGAAGGTTGATTTTTTCATAGCTCTAAGGAACCACAGATTTGAGTATATGGTTTAAATTTCAACTCGATACCTCCGTGCAATCCCAAAATAAGGGGTCTTGACAGACAGACAGACAACACAGTTGAATTCGGATGATATATGATTTTAATGTAAAACGAATTTTGAAACACGCAAAGAAAAAAAAGAAAAACATTCAATAAGTTAAATATCTTCACCTTAAACGTATGTTTTGTTGAACTTGATCCTTTAAGGGGATCCGTTTTTTTTCTTTTGAGTTAGGGAACCCTAAAAAACCCAATACTAAAATCCGTTGGGTAGTAAAAAGCAATTGCTCAATTATTGTTCACTCAAATAAACCTTAAAACAGCAGGCCACCAAGTAAAAGTAACTGTAATAACTTAATTGTTTCAGTATTAAATGTAATTGACGCAATTATCGTGTAAAACAAAGACCAAGATGGCGGCTTTTAGATTTAGTGTAACCTTGACTAACTTTACTGAAGCCTGTATAATTGGCTGGTCATTAAAGATTAAAGCAGGGGTATACGTAAGAAAGTGCTGTAAAATTATAATAAAATTAGTAAAGGTACGACGGATAATGAAAAATATAGTGACAGTTAATGGAAGAAAATATAGACTTAACATATTTAGATTATACTGTTTGTTTTTAATTAGCCAGGGGTTCTCTGTGGCGTGTCGAAGGAGCCTTCGTGCTCCACGCACGCCTCAAATAAATGTCAGCAAAGCAGAGGACTCTACCAGGGACAACGCCCGCCGGTGTTGTGGGTTGTTTGAAAGAGATAACGCAGCCCCGGAACATAAAAGGCAAAAGAAGGAACATTGGTGGGTACAATTCTGACACTCCCCCTGCTTCCCCCAGAGCGGGGAAAATTATTTTATAAAAAAGGGGTCTGTAAGAGTCAGTCCATAATCTACCTCTGTGCCAAATATCATCCAGATCCGTTCAGCTGTTTTGACGTGAAAGAGTAACAAACATCCATAAATCCTCACAAACATTCGCATTTATAATATTAGTAAGAAGTAAGATGTGTGAGTATGAAGAAATATAATATCATAAAAAATAACATACTGGCATTCAGTTCCGTTAGACGAAGCCAACCCCAACATAGGAAAAGACAAGGCAGATAGCCAATATCAGGCCAATGTTTTTCTATAGTTGACTACATTTCCTCAGTTACTAAGTCCCATGTTAAAAGGGACGAATAAGAATAAATCGACACTTAACAGAGTAGGTTGACTGGTAGAGAATGCCTTATGGCATTAAGTCCGCCTATGTACCACTATTGTACATGAAGTTTAAATAAATAAATAAGTAGTGTCGCATCACATACATTGCTTAGGCTAATTACCCGTTACCCAAAGCTTTTAAAAGCCACAGAAATGTAACCAAAATCCCTACCAGACAATATTGGCGCTAACATAAAAAGAGCCTTCAAGAATTAAGCCTTACCGTCAGCTGGTGAGCACATTTCAGCGCTCGGATAACTCTGCTTGGGAGGAATTTAGCAAATCTCCCTTCATAGGGATAATCTGGCGTCTAAAACGAGTGTACATAGCGGAGTTATGGAAATGGAGTGCTGATCAAATACTTTGTGCTGCCTATTTACGCCATTTTATTGAAACATGGATGGTTTCATTTTTATGATAAATCGATGATTGATTTCAATAATTTGATTGGTTTATGATCGTGTTTAAGTAATCTGGGTATAACAGGCAATTTTTGTCAAGTAGAAGAAGTTGCCTCAAAAGTATTGCTTTAGGTATCAGCTCAGTATACCACAGTCATTACTTAGATCGACTGACACCACAGAGATAAGAAAATATAATATTCATCAACATGACGAGAACACCACTAGAAGCTGCCACAGAAACATCACCCATCAGCTACGGGCGTTGTCATTAAAACCGTTTACCGTACGAGTGATTATCACTCCATTCTTGTATACTCCATGTATTCCACAACGCGGTGTGTTCCTGGCTTAATTATAGTATTTGGTGGAATGACGTTAAACCCGTAACGTTTGTGCTAAGAGTTAGAGCGTGTTGCTACAACTTGTTTCACTGGAGATCCTGATTGACAAGCTTGTTTGTTGCTCACATGTTTAGATACGTGATTCTATTTTGTTTAGTGTGTTTGTTTTGGGGTTAATCGTTTCATTAGGCTTGTATAGAGCTTTGTATTTAGAAGCGATTGCTTCCAACTCCTCGGGTATCACCAAACATAAAAAAATTATATACAGGGTGTAAATGGACTTTTCATGAAGCCGTTAACCTTGCATTCTATATATCAAACTCAGTCACTTTTTTTTGCTGTTGGGAAATCTTCAAATAACTTCCCCCGCTCTAGGCGGAGCGGGGGGAGTGTAAGACTTATACTGACTAAAACCCACCCATCACGTTCCTTGTGTTGCCATTTATGTTCTGGGGCCACAGTATCTCTTTCGAATAACCCGTATCCCAGGGAAAAGCTAAATCACTTTACTTAAAAAATATTGTTGGATTTTTTTTGGTGTGAAATATCACGTTTTATGAAAAGATTCAATGTAACGCACTCAAATATACTCCTCACGGATGCATTGCATAATACCCGTATTACAATGCACCGTGCATTGCATAAAACCAATACTTTAATAACTTTTTCCACCAATTACTTTAAAATGACATCATCTGCCTGGGGGCCGTTTAAGTTTTTAAAGTAAAGTTATAACATTAAAAAGCCATCATTGGCTTTTCCCAACTACACACATCAAAAAAGTCTAAGCAACACATACACATTTCAATTTTACTATGTGTTTTCGTATTAAATCCTTAGTAGTTATTAAACAACCATTGTTTTTTTAATAATCTTAATTAACAATAATTACAAGTAAGTACGTAGTACAATGTAAGGTGCCTAATCACCTAAACTTAAACTACAAAAACAAACCTTCCTCTTGAAGCATTCTATATATTTCTGAAAACTGCATAAATATCAGTTGAGGAGATTAAAAGATCTAAGCGAACAGACAGCGAATGTGACTTCATTTTATATTGTGTAAAGATACATACATATAATATACAAATACAAAAAAACTTTATTTTTCCTCCACAAACAACACTTATAGGCTAAAACCTAATATATTAATAAGCAGGTATCATAGGGCAATACCCCAATCAGTAGCAAAATACTTGTCTGAACTAACGTCAAGACAAGTATTATTTACTTATCTATTCAAAACCTTTTCACCACGTTTGTACATAAATACCACCCCATTTATTAAGTAATAAAATCTACTGATTGGGGTATTGCCCTATGATACCTGCTTATTAATGACACTCCATAAAATTTCAGTAATAAATTAAACTTTTCCAGCGTCAATACTGAAAATACCACCGCAATTTCATTTATCTGAACAATTTAAGCTGCAATTCAGTAAAGATAAACCTAAAGCGGATTGCATTAATATTTTATCTCGTTCAATACCAATCGCAGTCTACATTGAGAAAACAAATTGAAATCCATTATTTTGCAACGACTGAGATTTTCCCCAGCTCTCGGATATTCAATTGTTCAAGAATTCTTGTTACTGTCCTATCCTGTAACTCAAGCCTACAGGTAGGGGGGAGATTGAAGGAATCGATTGCGTACTGAGTTCTAAGTAAATTATTTTGTCAATTTATGATGCTGGTAAGTTTGTAACTTAAGCCTTGTTATTGTTTAGCTACGTCGTAGCTTCGTAGCTGGCTACGGAATAGCTGCTACGCAGTAGTAGGTAAGTGAAATGTATTTCTAACAAGTTTTATCCTTACTAATATTATAAAAGCGAAAGTGAGTTTGTTTGTTTGTTACCTCTTCACGCTTTAATGGCTAAACCGATTTTGATGAATTTTGGTACAGAGATAGTTGGGAACCAGGAGACGGACATAGGCTAATTTATAATTTATTTAAAAAAGTGGGATATGAGGGAGAACGAGGGAAGAAAAGGGAAAACTTAGCGTTGCTATTACAAATCAATAAGGCGCAAGAGCAAAAACTGCAGGTAGCACGTACTGTGTTTTACCGAATTTAACGCGAGCGAAGCCGCGGGCAAAAGCTAGTCTAGAATAATATTATAACCCAGCCGCAGCGGGAGACGCTCCGGGCGTCGGGTGCCGCGAGACGATTTCCGGCCACCCTAGACGCGGGTCTCTAGAAGGTGAGCCTATACTGTGGCCCCGGAACACAAATGGTAAAAGAAGGAACATGGGTGGGTTTCAGTCAGTAAATGTCTGACACTCGCGCTCCGTGCAGAGTGGGGGCAGTTATTTGATGACTTCCCATAAAAAAAAAGGCCGACATGTCCCTTTATATGCCATATAAGGTTTAGGCAGAGGTGTCTAAAAGCACCCAAATTCACTAGTTATGTGTGTATCATTTCGATAAAATGTTGTTTGTTTATCAAATTATAGCTGTAAAGGATTTTCCATCCATAAATATTTATTAGGTACAAAGATGTTTTAACTTTGTATCAAAGTAAGGAAAGTTCGTCAAACTTCAGACTTTCAGTTACGGCGATAATTAACAGATGATGTGGAAAAAGGCCGCTTATTAACAAAGTTTACTTTGAATAATGTCCTTGTTAAAGTATTTATTGGGCTCTTTGGATATTGTCGAGGATGAAATTCTTGATACAACATACTTAATTAATATGTCGCCTTGGGAATAAACCTACTTTCTTTCTTTTTTCATTACTCCCAGGACACAAAATTAATAAATAATCAGTTATACTTCTGTATTATGGCTTAAAGAATACGACGGTAAAGATTGTTGTAAAAAAAAACTATGTATGTAAAAATAAATACTAAATATGTTGTGATTACTGTTTTCAAATACGGTCTGTTGTAAGTTATATCGTAAAATAGTCTCAACACCCTAAAAATAAAGGCGTTTGTATAAATTTACGTTTTTTGCTTTACGATTTAATGACAAATGATGTTTATTTTGCAAGTAGGTTTTTATAAACACTTATACAGGTCGCTTTTATTTATTCACTAGCTTCCTCCCGTGACTTCGTCTTAGTGGCATAGTTACTGTGGGCTAACGCTAACTTTCACCTGCGTGATGATCGAAAAAAAAAAGTTTCTCTCCCCTTTTTTCCCTCTTTTCTTATTTTTTTAGCCTATGTCCGTCTCCAGGGTCCAAACTATCTCTGTAACAAAATTCATCAAAATCAGTTCGGCCATTAAGGCGTGAAGACGTAACAAACAAGCAAACTCACTTTCGCTTTTATAATATTACTAAGGATTTACAATTATGTGCTATAGTTAATTTGTGACTAATCGTATTCATATACAAACGAAACCAGTACAAACCACAAACTCCGTAATCGTATCATCTTTTCGCTATTTAATTTTAACTCAAAATCCATACAAAACTTACCCCGATATTCATTTAAAATTTCATTTCTCCAACCAGTCTTTATCTTTTGCAACGAAAAGGGGTGACCCTGGCCCGAATCTACTCTAAGCTGCATAGCACACACTAGACTGTGTACGTATGTATAAGTATATAGACAAAAGTACTTTACATAAGCAGGTCAGGTCGACTCATAGGCAGCCATCATTAACATACCTAATTCTATACGAACATGTTTTAAGTGGCCCTCTTCAGTATTGCTAAGCTTGCATTTTGTAGTCATGCATGTTTTTGAGAGTTTAAACAAACATTTGGTTTTCAAGCGAGGGTTCTGGGAAAGTTTATGTATGTTTCATCTTTATTGTCAGCAGAAGTCAATTGCAAGCCACTTTAATTTTGATATACCCAGTGCTGCTCTCATTATTAAGACGAATCTGACGTCACCTATCAACCTAAAACCCATTAAACTGTTTAGGTTACAGAGCGTGCCAAATGAATATACATACGTGAACTCGTAAAAACATGACTGTCCCTCTGCCACAGTCGGGTAAAAGTCTGCGAGTCGTATTCCATCCGCCTGCTGAGCGTGCATAGCTGTCCTCTCTTTTATGAAATATTTTCAGATATATATGAGTCTCGGATCAAAAGAAACTACACCACTGCACGCAATTTTGTTAACCTGGTTAATTATAGAACACTCCTTGGGAAGATTGGTTATCAGACTGTGAGGCTTCTAAGCACTCAAAACGACGGTCAAGGAAATTCAAATGACATGCTAACGGCTTAACGTGCTTTCCAAGACAAGGAGAAACCTCGGTATGCAATCATGGTCACCCATCCACAGACCAACCTTAGCAAACACAGCTGACCCTTGAAGGTCGATATGTGAAGTTGTTGGTATTTAGTCACAATATCTAATTATACCATTACTGGCTTTTATAACAGTGGTCAACAAATCATAATATCCTGCCATGAGATTTGCAAGTTAGTTTACTAACAGAAGCTATCAACGTTTTCAGTATTCAGCAGTTAATTAGTCCGGTTTGCCGAGTTTCCACACCGAAATTGCAATGTTACAGAGAGAACATGAATTTGTTACAGTCTGTCTTTTGCATATGACTACGTTACATGTTCGAATAAAACATATTTTCTTTAGATGTTAGTCCAAGTATTAAAATGTAATTGTGTGTCAAAGTTTCAAATTCCTTCAGTCGTAAAGGTTGATGAATAAACATATATAACACAATTTATACAGCTGCACTACATATTTATACAAAGGCATGGTTGGCACAGCGGCTAAGCGGTTGACTGCTGCGCTGCCTGTCGCGGGTTCGATCCCAATAAATATGTGTACGACCTACAGGTGGTTAATCCGTGTCTAGCTGTTTATTTATGTGAATTTAAATGCATGTAAATGCAACCACGATACAGTAGAAATTCCTAGTGTGGTGAAAAGTTTTTATTTTAAAAAAACTACAGTGTAACCAAAAGACTGAAACTCAAACTCAAACTGAAACTCATAAAAAATATTTCAATTAGGCCGTTGCAGGCACTTTTTCTTTTTGAATGTCTAAAACAAAGAGATAGTCACAAGGCATAATAACTTGTGAAAGTACTGTAGTTGCTCATTCCAAAACGTGGATCTCTATGGAGAAGAATAGGCAAGGAACTCCATGGACACTCTTTTTTATATTTTTTTTTACAAGATCATTCGTATATCATTCATGTCGAGATTACACTCGCACTCATGATTACGTAAAACTATTACTACTGAACCAAACTTAAAATTGTTAAAAAACAAAGCTGTTCGTATATTTGTCGTGATAAACAAACATTAATGTACGAAGCAGATATTTTTCTCGAATTTAGCAGTTGTTCATAATGTTGAGTACAACGACCTCCTTTTCAAGATTTGCGTTATTTCAACACAATATTTTGTTATTATTGAACAGATTTTGAAAGGGTGTGTTCTGTTCCCTGCCTTGGATTATGATCCGGATTTATTATGAGGGAGTTCTGACTTTGTACGATAAGTAGTGAGATACCAACTTTTCGCCATAAGAGAGGGCTATGAAAAAAGCGACGGTTTATCAACAAATAGGCCCGACAATACGTCATTGCTTATTTTACGTTTTGTAAAGTAAGCAATGACTTTGTTGGGGCATATACTACGTGTGGTTGGGAGAATTGAAACTCTTGAGATTTGTATATAAAGTCTATTCAATTATTACACTTCAGGATACATAAATGTCATAATACTTAGTCACGTAAACATGTACAGTAGCCGCGGCGACGGGCAATCGACTGGCCGCCGATCCAACTGTGTGGGGCACATTGCTTTTTGCCTCATCGGCACTTTTGGTACTTGTGTCCCCACAGACTTATTGTCGGGCCTACTCTGTCCTCTCACCCTTAAGTACTAACGCTGTAACAACAACATTGTAAAACCAAATGATTTTAAAAGAGTAACCATGGAGTTTCTTGCCGGTTCTCCATAGGAAACGAACAACCTGAACCGTGCATCTTTTCTCGACGTTTTATAAGTGCCCAAGTAGGCCTATGTGAAATAAAAATATTTTGATTAATTGATTTTGAACAGAAATTGACACAATTTGACAGTCTAAATTAGGTAAATTTTAAGGTTGGGTAATTCTTGTTTGATTGCTTTGTTTATTCATCTCTAAATTTGCAACGGTTTCTCGAATATAGTTATAGATGACCGTGTAACTAGGCAACGAGTGACGTGTGATCGTTATCCCGAGCATTGAGTTGAAATATTGAGATGACTTGCTATCTCTCCACAATACACTAAAACAAATAATAACTTACTAGTCTATTCATCCCCAAGTTTAAGATAGATAGATAGAATATTCTTTATTATGTACACCATACAAATAACAAGAATAACATTAAACAACTTATAAATAGGGTGAGACAATGGGCGGTCTTGTCGCTAAAAGCGATCTTTTCAAGACAACCTTTGGATGGATTTAAAGGAGGAGAAACAGTTTAACTTGTTAAAGTATCTGTATTAGATTGGACTTTAAACTAATTAAAAATAAGTGTTGTGCCACGTCAAACCATTCTACAAAATAAAAAAATTGTCACTATACCCCCATATACGTGTGGGGCATCGTTTTATTTAAAGAATATATACCCACTATATCATCATAACCTCAAGATAAATATTCACAAGTCATCTGTACACTCCTACCTAGAGGCCGCAGAAAGGAGGTCGTGCGATCTGGATTAAAATTCAGTGGCTTCCATTAGACTTCGCGCTTTGTTTGAGTGGGCATTAAACGGCCGCCATTTTGATTCCAACTTTTTTTATTTACCAAGTCTGCGCGCAAAGTTTTTCTGATTCCGATCAATCGCGGTTTACGTTCAGAATGCGGTGTTGGAGCGATTTTTCATGTTGTGGTACCTTAATTTGTGGAAGTTTTAGTTATTTTGGTCGATATTTGTATAAAGGGTAAACTAAGTATTAACTTTGTGTTCAATCAGTGATTGGTGAATTCGATTTTGCAAATATATTCCATCATTTACATCCCCTTTGGAATTTTGAACCTTAAGTTGTTGCACATGAATTGATTTAATCTATGGCATAGTATAACATAGTTTAAGCTTTAATCCATTGGAATTCCTTTGAATGGGTAAACTCGCAATTTTGAACTGGTATTTAATCTGCCTTCAATATAAATGTGAGTTTAATTACGTTTATAATTCAAATTTTGTTCAATAAAAATTAAATTTAAAATTAAAAAAAAACCCCGACCCGTGAGTACCAACTAAAGCATGTCAGACTATCTACTCGGGACTTTGTGCCACCTTTATCTCGGAGGCATAACCGCTAATTTTGAACTGCAAATGGTTATCTTGGCCTGCTGTTGACCGTACGTATGAAATTTTTGATTAAATTCTGTCGTGTCGGGGGACCGCTCTAATTTATTAGCCTAACGTTAGAAGCACACATTAAGAAGTCCTCAATCCCATTGTCATTTTTATCCAAATTTTTTGATTCGTTCCTAAGATTGGGTTAAAATTATTGTTTATCATTTATTTAGATAGAGTATACAGTTTTTTTTTATTTCGTTACTTACATTAAGATTTTCGTTGTAATTTAAATATGTTTATTTTGTTTAATTATCTTCGTCTTTCTATACAAGTAAATTTTGTGAGTCGTACTATTCGTCTGTTTTAACTTTTTGTCCAGTGTTATTGTATCATTTAGTGTAGTTGTGTTCATATTTAGTTTTAAAATACAAATTTTGTGATTGAAGGAATCATTTGATTTAGGTAAGTATCTTTTAAGGTAAAAAGCGGTGCCCCGACACGACAAAATTTAATCAAAAATTTCATACGTACGGTTAACAGCAGGCCAAGATAACCATTTGCAGTTCAAAATTAGCGGTTATGCCTCCGAGATAAAGGTGGCACAAATTCCCGAGTAGATAGTCTGACATGCTTTAGTTCGTACTTACGTAGTGTTAAAAGTTATTTTTTTTGCTTTTTATAGGGTTTAGCATTTTTAACCTTTTGTCATAATAATTGCGTACTTTTTTTGGGTAGGGGGTTTTTTTAAATTTAAAATTTAATTTTATATTTCATGCTTTTTGAAGGAGCTCCTTAATTTTTCATTCTTTCATTTAATTTATTTTATGTTTTTTGCCATTTAAGGGTAATTTTGTGTTTTATTTTTAAATTTTGGTCATTCTAGATTTTCAGCAAAAATATAAATCGGTTTATCCGTTTCATTCCGGCATTCCAGGGTTTCATCCGCCACATCCCATTTCCAGCATCAGGTCCTCGTCAATTAGAAATATGAAGAGAACTAATCAAGACAAATTCAACGAGCCCAAACTAGATGGATTTACTAAAAGGTAGACCAGGGTTACGTTTCCTACCTTCGAGCCCTATCGTCAGAGCAGCTCAGAGGTTCCAGATTTCCAGCATCAGGTCCTCGTCAATTAGAAACATAAAGAGAACTAGTTAAGACAAATTCAACGAGCCCAAACTCGATGGGTTTACTAAATTGCAGTCCAGGGTTACGTCTCCTATCTTCGAGCCCTAACAGCAGACCAGCTCAGTGGTTTCAGAAGACATTAATGTTTCAAATGTCGGATCCTACATATGCTCGCAAGTAAACTGAGCGTGGAACATTCCTATCACACCTAACAAACGACCTGATGACCTTGAAGACCTGAACCGATTTCCACCAAACATAGCTAAGAACACTCTCGACTGATATACCTTTCAAACAAAAAAACCGCATTAAAATCGGATCATCCGTTAGGAAGCTACGATGCCACAGACAGACACATAGTACACATTTACACACACACACATACAGATACACAGTCACGTCAAACTTATAACACCCCGTCGTTTAAGCGTCGGGGGTTAAAAATAGCCAAGTTTATAATAGTTTGCTGCTAATATGAAATAATTGGAACTCAGTTGTTAGAAACGAAGACTACTTAAAACAATTAAAAGATGAACATACCTTATACATTCTTATAGAATAAAAACCACACAGTACAATTTAAATCCCTAATGACATAGCATCACTTTCATAACTTCACTTACTAAGTAAAAAAAATATAGAAGTTGACTCACTTCTCGGTTTCCAAATAAGCTGAAATGTTGCAGACATGTTTAGTTTAGATGGCAATGCATGTCTAGCCACGTGATGTTATTCCCAAAGCCGGTCGCTTTGTGAATGATGTCACGAAAGAAAAGAGGTCAAAGAGGCCACTGCTTGCTGGGGTTGCGATTTGTTCGAAAGTGATACCGCGGCCTCGGAACATAAAGGGCAAAAGAAGGAATATGGGTGGGTTTTAGTCAGTACAACTATGACACTCCTCCCCGCTCCGTCCAGACCGTGTAAGTTATTTGATGATTTCCCATCCCCTAAACAAGGAGTTAAAAGAGATGATATATAAAAATTTAGCCGAGAAGGAATTTCAGTAGGCTTGTGATTATATAAGCATATACATATATATTGAGGCATGTTATCAAAGTGCTATTTATGATAACGCAATTAATAGAGATCTGCCTTGAGCGATGGAAATTCCCGAGATACTCAGATGGGAGTTAAATTATTTAATAATAATCCGTTAAAGGTGTACTTGAGAAGTTTCCATACATGATATTACGAAGAAAGCTCTTTAGATATTCTAATTTGGATTACAGATTTACGTACAAAACTTGAAGTTTTTATTTGCTACTAAAGTATATTATATTTATAAAGGTAGTAAAAACACCCGTATCGAAACTGAACCTAGGAATCTTCTCGTTACTGAAGTATCGAAAGTTTAATTAAACATCTAAAAGGACATTGCTCTGCACCCATACATTGTTGGCCTGGGAGCCAAGAACATCAGAAATAAAATTATGTATTGTATTCCCTATCTTAAGTAAACTCCTCTATGTTCTTGTTTTTATAGCGGATTAGCTGCAGACATAAAAAATGTACTAGATTTTGAGGTTATATTCGAACCATAACAACGAATATTAGGTGTGATTTTTCATTGACACGATATTGATTTTAAGAAACCCTAAATATGATATCACATTTAGCTATTTTCAATAACTAGCTAGACAATTAGTAGGTACCTATGCATTTTTTTTTCTAATTCCAAATTGGATGTTAGTGCAACATTAAAATACTACAAAATGTACATTTTGGCATACAGCTAGTCCGTGTTACAAAAGTACCCACGATACAGGAGAAGTTCCTAGTCTGGGGCAACGTTTATTTTTTTTATATGCAAATTAAGGCTACTACTACTACTTTTATTCGAAGAGACTAGGCTTCTGGCTTCTGTCTTCTCCAGTGGTGTGAAGATTTCAGGCTAATATATTGATGGAAATGCTAGTCTATGTACACGCGCACAGTTAGTTTAATATGTCATTTCATTATTATTGATATTATTCATTTATACCTAGCAACATAAAGACAGAATTGTCCATAGATAAAATCTGCCGTTGAAATTGTTATCCTCGAAATTCAAAATGCGGCCGGGTAGCAATATAATAATATATTCCGTCTGCTCTATATTTAAAATGAAGGGTCCGTATAACCACCGCGGGAGACGCCCCGGGCGTCGACCGCCGCGAGACGACTCCCGGCCACCGTAGATGTGGGCCTGTGGACGGTGAGCAATGGGTAGCTCATCGTCCGTCCGTCTATTGACGACAGGCCCTGTCGACGGCGCGTTAGTATTCCACACGCGCCTCAAAGAGATGTCAGCAAAGCAGAGGGGCCTGCCAGGGCCACCGCCTGCCGGGGTTGCGGATTGTTCGAAAGAGATACCGCGGCCCCAGAACGTAAAGGGCAATAGAAGAAACATGGGTGGGTTTTAGTCAGTACAAGTCTGACACCCCCCCGCTCCGCCCGAGCGGGAGAAGTTATTTAATGATTTCCCATACGCATAAAATAGGGTCTGTTTAAACACACAACGAAAAACGGGACCAAAATCCTATCAATAACAAATAAACTTTTGACAGGGGCCGATAACGTTAAAAGTTGTACCATTATTGTTCCAATTATAATATTAATAGCAGTTGTATATTCACATTTAAAAAACAATAATCAAAACCGAAGCTGTAGCTTGCTATTAAAGTTCTTGATAATGTTTGGGCAGACTGACACGCAGATAACGTTAACTATGGGTCCCGTCTTCACCACTAAGGTACCCTGAAAATGCTTTCTACACCAAATTAAAATGAAAAAGCTACTCCATCATTTGAATGGTTACAAGTGTTTTGTTTGACAATACTTTGGCTCCATCATCATTTTTATTACAACGAAACGAGAAGGCTTTCCTCGTTATCTTTGATGGTAAGAAAACAAAGATTTTACAAAAGAAACTCTCTTTTTTATTCTTCTCAGATCGTAACTCGATTCTTTGAGTAATGGAGGTGGGAAATTTGTTAGAGATATATTTATTTTTGTAAGTAGGATTATAAAAAGTATCTACTTTTATAGATCGATAACATTTTAAAAAGTAGAATAGGCAGGTGTTTCTGTTCTATTATTATTACGGCACATTTGGCGCAGTGGTTGAGCGATCGACTGCTGCGCTGCGGGTCGCGGTTTTGATCCCCGCACGAAACAAATATTTGTATGACCTACAGGTAGTTGTTTGGGTGTGGCTGTTAGTGTATGTGAATTTAAATGTTTGTAAACGCACTCAAGATACAGGAGAAATTTTTAGAGGGGCATAGTTTAAAAAGAAAATATATATTTATATATACTTGGAAACACTGAAGGTAATGCAGGGGGCACAATCTCTTTTAAAATCTTTAATCTCTAGGTGTATGGACCACGGGTAGTGCAACTTTGCACAACACAATCTTCTCCATTGCACAAAAACAAAACCGTTGCGTTTTTGTTGATAGCAGTAGCGTGAATTTCGTGTCTTATTTTTATTTTTTTGGTTGGTAAACAATGAGATAACTTCAACTTCAAAGTCAGACTTTTACTGATTTAAACCTACCCATGTTCCTTCTTTTGCCCTTTATGTTCCGAGGACGCGGTATCTTTTTCAAACAACCCGCAACCCATCATAGAGTTGCGGGTTGTTTGAAAAAGATACCGCGTTTGTGTCTGATATAGATTTACTACTAACATCTAAGCTTGTTTTTAAAAGTGCTCCTCAATTCTACAAGAAAAGTGAAGAAGAGAATACCATAAACAACGACTGATGTTTTTTTGAGACTTTTAGTAGGTGCGTAGGTAACTGTTGCTTCTTGTTTAAAGGTCCCTTCACATTATTACCACGGTGTTAGGCCACTTTCCCTCGTGGTTCGCCGCAGGCATTGTAATCATTGATCATGTAGGTATATATCATGGCTGTGGCTACTTGCGGCGACACAGTCGCTGTATTATTCTGCATCAAGAATAGCGTGAGATGTAGCATTTTTTTCGGATCATCAAATGATTCCTCCCACTCTGGGCGGAGCGAAGGGATTATCAGTCTTGTACTACTAGTAAAACTTATCCATGCGCATTATTTTGCCCTTTGAGTTCCGCGGCCGCGGCATCGCTTTTCACCCAACCTGTGATCAGAAGATAGGCGCCATGCAACCATCGATGCAACGTTAGAGTGACAGACATCGACTACTGTTAATCTTATCCGAACTTTTTAGTGTTACCAGACAAAAACTGGCAACGGACACTGGACATCAGTCTTGCCTTGGCCTTATTAACTCTGTCATTACTTGGCAACAAAATGTACCGTCAACCTATTAAAAGATACAAATATTCCTCCTACTTTAGTAAATACCCTAAGCAATAACAGAGAGAACCAATCTTATATTTACTTACACTAAGAAATTCTCTAAGTAACAAAAGAAATGTAGGAATGTAAGCATATTTAATCTCATCATTCACTAAACACACGAATAAAGAAGAAAAATCTCGAAAAGAAGCAAAGATTACCCTTCACGGTGAAATAAGTTTACCTCTTTGTAACTGTGTAATGTGAATAAATAAAGGTTACTTTTTTCTTCTTAATTTACGTACATTTAATTTACTTCGAAAATGTTGCCATCTTCCGTTATGATTTGATAGAATTTTGTTTTTTATTTGCTACCGAATTAAAATTTGGAAGATTTAATTTACTGTTACTTAATTTAGTTGAGTATCTAGGAAGAATAATTATGTTCAAATTGGGAAATATTTTAAACTTATGGACCTGTATTTTGTAAAAATGCCCTACTATTTTCCAATTAACTACGGCGATATCTCGACGTTCTTCAGGTTTACTTACAATCGTTTTTGATTTATTTCTAAAGAAAAGATGTGATCGAAAAAATTAGGCCCGTAAAATGTTTATTATAGGTATGTATGTCCATGAAATTTGGCGTCTTTACACAAAATATACAAATGCATACAGTTGGAATTTGCTTTATTTTTGTGTGAGTATATTCTTATATTTTATTTAAGTTCATCATTCGCTTTATGTTTTATGTATTCTATTCTCTCTTCTTTATAAAACAATGTGTCCACATATAAATTTTATTTTACTCTCCTTACGCGGGTGTGTTAAAAGAGTTTTTACTGATAAATGATAGAATTAAGCATTGCCTTTGTGCCTTTTTCTCTGTTTCTGTGTAATTTACTATATTATGAGGACGTTACAAGAAGTGGAGGTGTCCACAATTTTAAATCAGCTTTTCCTTAGTCGATTAAACGTCGATTTCCATTAAACGTCGCCAAATGAAATCATACCAACGATTCAAAACGACCGTCCTACCAAATCATTGCCTTAATTGCAAGTTAACATCAGTGTTTACAGCAAAAGTGTTGTTTTTCACGACTACAGGCAATTTGGACGCAGATTACATCGGGATCGGATCGAGTAACTCCGTACTTGCTAAGACCGAGGGCCATAATTCCCCGCATTGCAGACAGTGTTGCAACAACAATGTAGTGAGCACGAATGTTAAGTTATAAGCTTTTATAGTCTGTTTGTTTTATGATCTTTGCTCGTAGCACGAACAATGTTATTGTTTTGTTGTTAAAATATCTAGCCAGTCAATTGGATGGTAGTGGGGTGGATTGCACAGAGTACCCCAAATACTTTTGATTATAAAGATCTTTTTACACAGTACCTACCTTAAAACACGGCACGGCGACGGCACTGTTGGCGCAGTGGTTGAGCGATTGACTGCTGCGCTGCGTGTCGCGGGTGTGATCCCCGCACGGAACAACTATTTGTATGACCTATAGGTAGTTGTTTCGCGTTAGGCTGTTTGTGTATGTGAGTTTATATGTTTGTAAACGCACCCACGATACAGGCGATACTGACTGATACAGGATAACATCCTATTTTGAGACACCGCTTTTTTTTAAAAAAAAAGAAAGACTTTACTTTATGTTGTCCATAAACAACTTTTGCACTAGTATCCACCACTGTTGCATTGAGGTACGGTCAACCGCAAATGTCTGAACTGACAGGCCCTTCGTATATTATCCGTCGAAGTCCAGAATAGTATGCGCACTTTAAATGTGCAAGTTCATGGTCTCGTTCCTTGTCGAGATGTCAAACTTGGTCAATTTATTTTAGTTCTGTGTTTTCTCGTCTGAACACATAACTTGGTTTGTTGGCAGCCTTTTTTTACTCGCATATCCAAGCATATCGACCGCCAGTGAGTACGTCACTTTAAAAATTGATGTCGTGAACCGGTACGGGCCAGACGGTATAAATATAGCGAAACATCTAGAACGCGTATATTATGTAGTATATGGCATACTGTAGGGTTACCATGACATCTGAAAGCAGTTCTTATTCATGTGTGAGAAAGAGATGGTGCTTAACACCCTGTATAGCTCTGTCTCTTTCCCTCAGTGGAATAAGTTCTGCTTTAAGACGTCATGGTAGGGTAGCTGTGGTTGGATGTGGATGACTATTTGAGCAGAGGAATACCAAACAAACTATGGATGAACTGTGTGAAGAATATGTCAGTAATAGAGAAGTATGGAAGATGAAGACATGCTCCGCCGAACACTAACAATTTGAGATAAGGGCAAGAGAATGATATGTCTCCTCTCTCACTCCGTCCATCAAAATTGAAATCCATCACTCTTTTAGTCACATATGCTTGGTCACATGAAGGATCAGTGCATGTTCACTCAAATAATGTGAGATATAACTGGACTGGATATTATCAAGCTAACATCATAATCATCTGCTTAGCCTTTTCCCAACTATGTCTTACTCGAAGCAGTTAAATACCAGTATTTTATACGGAGCGACTACCTGTCTGACTTCCACATTTTTTTTTTGTTTAGATTGGTTGACAGACTGACACAGACTACCTGCTACTACTGTCAAAGATCTAAATGACAATCGGCATCAACAGCTTAACGTGCTTTCCAAAGCACGGAGAATACTTGGTATGTAGCGGGTCGTCACCCATCCACAGACCAACCTAGGCAAGCGCGGCTTCACCTAAAGATAGACCCTAACGGCTGTTACTATTTAGCCACGAGCTCATTTCCATTATGCTCCTTATTAAATCTAAGTTTTTTTATGTAGTACTACTAGTTTTTGCCCACGGCTTCGCTCGCGTTAAATTCGGGGTAACACAGTTCCCCTTTCGTGATTTGCAGGTACCTGCTACCTGTAGTTTGTGCTCTTGCGCCTTATTTATTGTAATAGGAAAGCTAAGTTTTCTCTTTTCTTCCCACGTTCTCCCTCATTACTCACTTTAAAAAAATTGCATATGTCCGTCTCCAGGGTCCTAACTATCTCTCTACCAAAATTCATCATAATCGGTTTAGCCATTGAGGCGTGAAGACGTAACAAACAAACTCACTTTCGCTTTTATAATGATTTTATTATAATGTTTTTTTTTTTTTATTGAGTTTTGTAAAGTAAGCAATGACTTATTGTCGGGCCTACGCTGTCCTCTCATACTTAAGTACTAACGCTGTAACAACAAAATTTTAAAACCAAATGATTTTAAAAGAGTAACCATAGAGTTTCATTCTTCTCCATAGGAAACGACCAACCCGAACCGTGCACCTTTTCTCGACGTTTTATAAGTGCCTATGTAGCCCTATGTGAAATAAAAATATTTTGATTTTGATTGAAGTTTTTTTTTATTGTGTGTACTTTAGGCAAGTGCCCAATAAACCTGATTTCTCTTCATTATTAAGCTAACATATAATATAATTTTTCAACGCTATCTTCTGTACCTCAGACCACCCCCTCTAGGACCGACCGGCGCTGGTTTGATTACCGTTTTCCGTGCACCACGATCGACTGTTGTAATTTGCTTGCTATCATAAAACCAAACGCCCTTATTTGCTACACGGCAATATATTATTATTTGTGTACCGACTTTACAGCCCCTGCCTATAAATTGTGGGAAATGCCGCTCGAAATGTATAGCGAAGCGCTCCAAGCGATATTTTATGCTGTCGGTGGAATAACATGAGTTTTATAGTCTATTGTAGCCTGCGTTTCTGATAAATACTTCAGTGTGGAGTGTTCGATTATATGAAAAGGCATATGCTAGTGATTTTTTAGGGTTTCGTACCTCAAAAGGAAAAAATGGAACCCTTATTGGATCATTTTGTTGACCTTTTATCTCGGGAAGCGTGGAGATATCGAGTTAAAATTAAAATCATACACTGAAGTTTACGGTCCCTTTGTTTTGTGAAAGAATCAACCCTCTAAGTTGGCGGAGTCAAAAGATAAGGCCGTTTATGTCGCAAGCTTCTACGGAACCCTCGGTGCGCAAGTCTGACTTGCTCTTGGCCGGTATTTATTAGTGTTTAAACGCATTCAACATTGAATGAACTATCCTAGAGATTATCCCCAAAACTTTAAGTCACCATTCAGGTTTAATAAGATTACCAATTCACTTTAGAACTTTTTAATAAAAAAGCTTTCACTTTCAACTCATAAAAATATAGAAAATGTTTTGCTGAATATAAATATGCCCTTTAGAGTTCACAAAAGCCATTTTCCCTTGATGGCTCGCGCTTATTGGTATTAAATCAGAAGCATCTCAAATTCGAGATACTAAAATATATATCAACGTAAACTGAACTCAGTCCCTTTGGTCAGAAATTTATTGTCAAAGCCAGACATAAAAACCGTTGGTCTAGATTTTACCATTCGTAACGTTTTCACATTTATTTTCGTTGGGTTACCATATTTTAAAAGGCTTAAAAGGGTTGCCTGTTGCTTTGTTTTTTAATTTAAATAATTTATGGTCTTACAGGTTTGCAAAACCGGCGATATGATGAATTTATGCAATATTTTTTCGAAGGGAAAAAGGTCTGGCCGCTGTAAAAACTCCTTGTTTAGTGATTTTTTTAGCATAGCAACATCAAGAAGTGAGAGAAAGGAGGATGGATTACCAAAATATTGTCTTTATGATCTGAAGCAAAAACGTTTATTCCCATAGACAAATATATCTTACTCGTGGAACTGAAATAACAAAGTTCCTTTTGAAAAATATTGGGTGAGTATACGTTGTTTTTCGGGAAGACGAAATAATAATAAAATGTGGGGAGCACAATTGAACAATAATACACAAAACTTTATCTTTATATTGTTTGGGGGAAAAATACCTGTTGCTTTTTTATTTACTATTGCTTTTCAAAAAGATTTATTTAGTTTGAAATTCAATTTTGTTTCAACTTACTCGGTTTCATTTGGGAGTACAGTTATTGTGAAAATAGTTTGTTTTTATTCTGCTAAAGCTTTTCTATTTAAAGTGAATGCTTTTTGGCTAGAAATGAATGGAGATTAAACCTCCGAGTTCAATGACATAAATAAACCAATATACTAACTTATCATGACAATAGGATCGTTAAAATATTTTGGATTAGAACTTTCGAAGATACAAACATAAGGTCCGTCTACCAATTAAAAGCCATAGTAATTACTGATAAGTTTCTCGTTTTTTTAAATGAATGTATTAGTTTATTTTATGTGTATATGTGTATTAGTATCTGTATAAGTACATAGGTTTTCAAAAAAAAAGCTTTTTTAAATATATTTTTGTACTCTATATGTTGTCGCATTTTACCCAAAGGTTGTCTGGTAGAGAATGTATTATGAGTTTAAAAAAATAAATTAAAAAGGGTGTTTGTATCTTCGGAACTTCTAATCCGAAAGACTTTAAAACTTTCATACAAAAATGTAACCTCTTTGTAACATTGGTATATGTAGAAGTCTCACGTTTGTTGTAAGCCGTAAAACCATATCAAAACACAGTGCTATGCAAATCAAAGGCTTACCAAACCTCACGGAACCCTGGTCCAAATCTGTCCCGGTATTGTATGCCAAGAGCCTGTTGTGGATGAGTGCTTCATTGTTACGAACCTCCAGATTGGATTCCAATCCTCCCGGATTAAAACAATAGATGTGTTTTGTGTTGGCCCAATATTGGGACAAATGAATGTTTGCTTGGTACTGTGGGGTTTGGAATAGATATTAGATTTTTGTTTTGGCTCTAATATTGGGCATTTTTTGTTTTAAATTGTATGCTATATTGTAGTGAGAATAAAGTGCACTATTTTGTTAAGATAGCAGGTGTGCAGGATAATTTATTTGAATGTTTTTTTTTTTAACTTATTTCTTTATCGTGTCTTAGGTGCCTAATCTAGTGTCACAGTTTTAATACTACCCATTTTTTTTTGAGGTTAGGAAATTGTCAACTACCCTCGTAGTTGACTTAAACCCACCCATGTTTCTTCTTTTGCCCTTTATGTGCTGTGACCGCCGTATCTCTTTCGAACAACTCGCAACCCCGGCAGGCAGTAGCCCTGGCTAGCCCCTCCCCCTCTTTTGCTGAAATCTCTTTGAGGCGCGCGTTGTACACGAACGTGCCGCCGACACGGCCTGTAGTCACTTGACAGACGAACGGTGAGCTACCCATTGCTCACCGTCCATAGACCAGCAAAATCAGAGGTCTTGGGTCTGAACTCGAGATTTGATTTGGCAGATCGACGTTCACACCACAGATGATACCGGTGATTTGAGGATTTCTTCGCACAAAGTTTGTCGTTTAAAGAAGATGTAAGTTTTTAGTCTAACAAAAGAAAAATATCGTACTAAAATAAATTTGACGCCTGTTGGTTCATGTCAATGAGAATACATGAAGGCGGTAACAGCTATCACTATTGAAAATTTGAAATTTTAGGTAAGACTTTGTTCGCTGTAATGTAATTTGAATTTAAAAAATAGAAACATCAACCACATTCGATTATAAGTAGCGCTAGTACAATACGAGAACAGTATTTTGGAAGTTCTTATATCATATTCTAAGATATTTCATTGAAGTTTAAGACTTACCAAGTTATGAAGACTACTAATTGGCCTAAGTGATTAATGCTTGTACAATTAGCAGTAAGTACTGTAGAGGTCTGATAACATTCATCAAACCTGTGGCAGTACAGGCTCGTTTGCAAAGACATTCGAATGCTCAAGTTATTAAATAAAGATTAAGAAATAATGGAACGACTTGGCTAAGTCCTTGTTTTTGATTGTGTGACATGACGTGTTGCTGAAATTATGAACTAAAATGTAATTTTAAAGTTCTTTCAATTACGTATACACACCAACAACAAATTACAATTCTTACTGGTTTATTGTGTCTGAATACGCTGACATACAGCTTCAATCTAATATATAAAATAAAGAAAAACATAAGTAAGATAGACCTACAAATTGAAGATTTTTACCACATTGTTACGTGAATTCTACTAGCAATTGTCTGCTCCACCTTTGAGTATAAATAACATAAGCTTCACATGTGTTACGTTGGTGCAGAAAAACATGCATTGTTTGAACGTAAGTGTGATGTGAAGCTAGTTTAATTCATACGCGAAGGTTTGTGCCAATACAGTTGTGAGTCAAGAGGTCATTCTGAAGAGTTCGTTGTTCGAACTGGATTATATAAATGTTTGGACAAATCCACTTTGATATAACTATTGGACAAATTAAGGGAATAAAAGAAAATGTTTGTTCGTTCAGGTAGATATGTTATTGTTTCAACCATTTAGATTTAAAATATCTGTGGTATTTTTTTGTTTTAAGCGTTGGACACACTAGAAACTACTCCTGTATTGTAGGTGCGTTTACAAACATTTAAACTCATATGAAACAACTACCTGCACCTGCGCTCCAGAGCGGGAGAAGTTGTTTGATAATTTCCCACCCCAAAAAAAAGGGCTTATGATAATTTTTGGTCCACCAGACCAAGTGTTTTACGCTAACATAGAAGATTGGTTGTCTGTCAGCAAATTAAGGATTCTATTACATAGATACGGCAAAACATTTCATTGATAAGGTCCCAAAGGTACACATAACTGCTATATCTGAAATACTTTCCCGGAATTAGCGCCATTCTGTTATATTGGGGTCGGCTATTTACTTTGGATTGGCTATTAAGAGTAATTTTGGTCAATAGCTATCACTTATAATAATTGGGTGCCCTTCATTGCTTTGAACGATTTTCGACGCTTCAAATGGTTGGTGCGGTTAACGTAATTAGGTCCACGAGGAGACCTCAATCACTTACGTTATTGTTTTTTAAAAACCTTTGGGACTTATTTCTATGTCACTGGTTTTGATGGAGATTTATGCTTGAACTTACTCATTTTGGACGTAAGTGGAACATTTATTTCGTCTCTGAAATCAATGCCCAGAGGCCGAGGTCTGCTAATAAAATAAATGCCAAAAATCACTAACAGTTTTGTTGATTTTGGCAGTTTTAATTAACAGGCCTAATGGCGCCTGTTAATTAAAACTGGTATAAGGAATGAGTATATTAGAAGAAGTTTATTTGTAAATGTTTGTGATGCTTTGCATGTTTAATGATTTTTTGTTATTTTGTGTGCTCGTCGTAATTTGCGACAAATAAACATGTTTTCTTTCTTTCTGATTGTATTTATCAGGAATTATATACCTTAATACAACACGCTTGTTTTCGCCAACGGCCTAGGCGTGACTGTATCAATGTAACGCCCACATTTCGTCAGTTGTGCAATTAATAAAGTATTAAATAAGAAAACGAAGCCACAACCTTTGGTCTCTTTTTGTTATTACTATTTGAACGGTGTAATAAGCTGACGAAACAAATATATATTTTCCCTCCCACATTACGTCAAAGGTCATTCAACTCTTTTATTCTATATTAAAGAACTAACAGAGGTAGAATTGTTTAATTTCACAGAAAAAGTTGACAAAGAGAATAAGAGTACGTGTGTGATAATGTTTTGGACTTTAATCCGTGCTTAAGTAGTAAAGTTTGAACTTCATTAAAGTTCGCGAAAGCTCTTGTCTTTGCAGTTCTGTTCGTATTTCAGACGTCTGAAATACACGTGTGGATTAAGTTACGAAAATACTAAAAACATTTGGATAGACACTAAAGCAAATATTGGTATGAAAAGTTGTTTGACCCCAGGCCAAACATTGGTCAGGTTGAACTTTGATAGATACAGTCAATCACACCTAGAAATGTTGGTTGACCTATGTCAAATATTGGAGGAATATGTTGGTTAGATCAGAACAGTATTTCTGGTAATGTGATGGTTTGTGCAAGAACGATTTTGTTCTAAGAAGTGGTTGAGTTTATGTTATCGCGTTGTTGACATGTCTCATGTCACTTTTTAAAGACTAGACTGGTTTATAATTTATTTATTTTTTTAATTAAATCAGTCAAGTTAATTTACTTTATTTTGGATATATTTTAAACTAGGTTTTGCCCGCGGCTTCGCTCGCTGCGCTCAAATTCGGGGTAACACAGTTCCCCTTTCGCCCTTGCGCCTTATTTATTGTAATAGTAATGCAAAGTTTTCCATTTTTTTCCCTCTTTCTCCCTCATATCTCAATCTTTTTAAAAATATAGCCTATGTCCGTCTCCAGGGTCCCAACTATCTCTGTACCAAAATTCATCATAATCGGTTTAGCCATTTAGGCGTAAAGACGTAGTAAACAAACAAACCAAACTCACTTTCGCTTTTATAATATTAGTAAGAATTAAGTACTATTTACAAACTATAAATATACACAAACTGATAATAAAATTATGTACAATTAAAAAATGGTAAATGACAGAGCGCTAAAAAATTCAGTCGCATCGCAGTCAACAGGATAAGTTCGCAGAATTTTAATTCGAAAAATCTAGAAATTACATTAATGTCTCGATGGTTTAGTATACGAATAGGAAATCAACATATAACTTCCTCCGACATAATAACTTCCTCCTCTTTCGAACAACCCGCAATCGCAGTAGACCCGTAACTCCGGCAGGAGGATGAGGTATTATTGATGAAATTTGGTACGGAGGTAGATTATAGTCTGAAATAACACATAGGATACTTTTTTTTTCGATATCACGCGGGCGTAACCGCGGGCATCAGCTAGTCCTTTATAGTTTTAGTTTTTTTTTTAGTTTTAGTCGTTAATGTTATATATCTGTGGGGGCTTGTTATTAGCAATTTTATAATTTACTGTTTTTATTTTTGTTGTGTAATTAGTCTGTAAGCCTTCCTAAAAGTAATATAATAATTCCTTTCTCTGGAGCCCTAACCACCGGTAGCTTGGACCCTGCTCCCGTTACCGGCGGAAACCTATTTTTATATTTTTAAATGTTTTTCTATTATTTTTTTAAAGAAATATTTAAAAATGTATTTGTAAGTATAATGAATGAATAAAGAGAAAAATAATGATAATAAATATCTTTCCGCGTATTTAAATCTCGTTGCAACAAAAGCACCAGTTGCACGTTATCTCGCCCGAAGGATACTACTCTAACTCCCTTAATCCTGAGCTTTCACCAAAATGAGAAAAGCGAACAGCGGCCGGACGAGTTTTCTTTTATCTCGACCAAGTATAAACAGTTTAAGAGAAACTCATTAAAACTTTTAACTGTTCTTACTTTCTAAGCACGTGGAAAATGAGTGGTTATGGTCTTACGGGAAAAGTCTTAATTAGACGCACTTCTTATATTACACCAAAAAGGGGAAATAAATAAAGAAATCTTCTAGAAGACACTATTACGGTTTTTTTTGTGCGGATGGGAAATCATCTAATAAGTACAGATACCGGCACGGATCTTGAGCGCTCGGCGGAAGAGTGGAGATCGCTTTGCGCATCGTACACATATGGCAAATAAAACGCACGCCCGTTGATTATTATTTTTTTCTAAGTTACCTACGTAATTTCTTACTGGTTCTATGGTTGAATAATGATTCATTAAATTGAGAAATGGAAATTGAGATCAAAGAAGCAGGTAATTAACAAGTGTTTCTAATTTAAAATTATAACTCAGTTCTTGTAGTTTGTCAAAAAATAATAAAAAAACTACTACGTACCTACGTACTTTTTTTTGTTAGCATTTTTGACTTCGAATTTTATTTGTTGTAGATAAAAACTTGATTAAATATAGTAAGTACATTTCGATACAAATACAAATAAAATAATTGAATGAAAAATAGTTTTGGAGTAGTGTCAGAATTTTACGGACTAAAACCCACCCATGTTTCCTTCTTTTGCCCTTTATGTTCCGGGGCCGCGGTATGTCTTTCGACCAACCCATAACCCCGGAAGGAATATTATGGTCTGGAGCCGAGAATTCGGATATACATATATCTGATATTTACAACTGATTTCCGCGTGTTGGTATATGATTACTTGATTTTATAATTTGTGTGATATACGACGAAAACTGCTTCATCTTGATCGAGTGGTCGAAAGCTGCGACTGCTGAGCATAAAGTCTTAGGTTTGATTTCCAGGTCGTTACTATTGGGTGTTTCCAACAGTAGTTTCTTAATAGTAGCTACGTTTTTCTGATTCGCGCAAGTTTGCCTAGAAGACACAAATTCTAGAGAGATCCGACATCTAGATTATAACGATCAGTTAATAGAGAATCCGACAGTGAATCCCACAGAATGGGGGTTCTTGCAATAAATTTGGAAACAAACCGCTTTGTTCAGGTCCGTGTTACTTCATCTTTAATAAAATTACGCTGCTGTGGCTGTAGTGAACGCGCTCCCTTCATTTGTTTATGAAGTTTGGTGTTATTTTTTTATTTTGCGTGTAATTATCGGCTGAGGTTCGGCCGGTACTAACAAGCTGGAATAAAAACAAATGTGGAATAAAAGGTTTGGTTTCAATCTATTTGGGGATGAAAGGCTTTGAATTCTATTGTTTATTTATAAAAGTTTGATTTTAGAACATTATTGATATTATTCCAATTTAATACTTGGAAAAAGAAATATGTTGAATTGTTAGTTTAATGAATTTTGAATGTTGAACGCAATTTACATAGGTACTTTATTTTTTATAAATGGTTCTAGTAATATTAATCTCTTTAAAATTTTAAACTATTTTTAAGTCCATTAGCAATAGTGAAACTTTACTAAAATCGGTTGACAAAAGTAAACAACCATTTGGATGTAAACATTTTTCATACATTTAAATATTATTTTATGAAAATAGTGCTCATTCATAGTTTAGTTAATACTATATAAATACGGTTCACTTAGAAAACATCAAAAAGCAAATATTATCTTGCTTGGGAGTTGGTATTAAAGCTCTCTTAAGTGCTTCTTTTAATGCGCCATAAAAACATTCATGATCAAAGATGGGCCGTGGTCCGGGGTTGCGGGTTGTTCGAAAGAGATACCGCGGCCCCGGAACGTAAAGGGCAACAGAAGGAACATGGGTGGGTTTTAGTCAGTACAAGTCTGACATGCTTCCCCTGCTCCGCCCAGAGCGGGGGAAGTCATTAGATGATTTCCCATCCCAAAAAAAAAAAGATGGGCCGTGGTCACGAATTGCGGTTCTCCTATAGCTAACTATATGTAAATTCTTAGAAGTTAAAGGAGGACATTGCTCTGCGCCCATACATTGTAGGCCCTGAAACCAAGAGTATAGGACAATACAAATTATCCATCATTAGTAAACTCCTTTATGATCTTATTTTGTAGCAGATTAGCTGCAAAATAGAAATATTAAAAAAAACCTAGATTTTAAGGTTATAGTCGAACCATAACAACGAATACTAGATATATTTTTTCACATTTCTGAATGATTTTTAAGAAACATTTAGCTATTTTTAATATTTACCTAGCTAGACAATTAGTCGGTACCTATTCATTTTTTTTCTAACGCCTAAGTGAATGTAAGTGCAACAATAAAATGCATAGAAACGATTCATATAATTATATATAACATAGATGGCGGCTGGCGGATGTTATTAGTCGCGTAAAATACTATAAAATGTACATTTTGACGGCACGGTTGGCGCAGTGGCTGAGCGATTGACTGCTGCGCTGCGTGTCGCGGGTTCGATTCCCGTACGGAACAAATATTTGTATGACCTGCAGATAGTTGTTTCGGGTCTGACTGTTTGTGTATGTGAGTTTAAATGTTTGTAAATGCACCCACGATACAGGAGAAATTCCTAGTGTGGGGCAACGTTTTTATTTTAAAAGAAAAGATTTTGGCATACAGCTAGTCTGTGTTAAATTATAAACAAGACAATCAAGCATCGTGTATTCCGATACTATTTATTGCACAGGGCCATTTTGGACATTGTCCTTTGATCTAGTTTTCGATATTTGAATTGGATGAAATGCATATACGTTTAGTTTTTACTATTTAACAATGCATGGTCTGTACTGTATAGTAATATGGAGTTTGGTACTCCCAAAGATGGTGGACTGCAGTTTTTATATACATATTCATGATACTGGCGGCTAGGTTGTCACAATGGCTGAGAGATCGACTGTTGCGTTGCATGTCACGTTTTCGATCCCCGCACGGCACAAATATTTGTATGACTTACAGGTAGTTGTTTCGGGTCTGGCTGTTTGTGTATGTGAGTTTAAATGTTTGTAAAACACATGCTCGATAAAGGATAAATTCCTAGAGTCGGACAAAGAAGAAACATATGAAAGAGTTTGCAGTGAAAAATACGAGAAAGTGTGTTTCATGTTTGTTTACCGAGGTGTTTACTTCACGGTTCCGTTAGATCATAACAATACACAAACATGCTCATTTAAATTAAATTGAAATTTACACAACCGCAAAATTAAATTTGTTCTTCATAGCAATGATAAACAAAATAAAGTTTGATGAAATGTCCTCTAAATCATAAACTAAAGATCAAATCTTGTTCAAAATATTTTTTGTAAAAATTTCTTATTTTTTAGCATTTTCGTACTACAAACTTACTTTTTCAGCATTTTCCTCGTTTCACTTAAGAACTAAATTAGAGAGACAATTTTTTATGAGTTTAGAAGCAAATATCTCATCAACCATATACTTACTTGAGAAAAAAAAATAGAAGTGTTCAAGGAACTTCAATATCATTTTTTGAAATCTATAGATAGACAACCCATACAGTTGTATAGGAAGATATGTTTATTCAACACTGTTTTTGACCATTTTGCTTTTTTTTTGCATTAGCTTTGCATCATAATTGTGTAGCGGTACATAGAATTCATCTAAGCTCCAAATTTATTTCACAACTACCTACGTGGCGCCAGTAGTGTCGAAATAAAATAGCTGTGACAAATGGTCAGGGCGGATCAATAAGGGTTCCGTTTAATGTAATGTTATTTTCTACGGAACCCTAAAAAGAGGATAATGTTAAAATAACATTTTATTTCTGACTTTGTCAACCGAATGTATTTATATATAGAATGCATGAATAATTTGCTATCGTAAAACAACAGCGTTGGACATTTTGACAGGTCCTCGAGTAACTGCTCTCAGGCGCCATGTTCTGAAATTGTTTATTAATATGGGTTTAAGTCCCGTCAATTCGCAAATTTCGGGAATGGCAGCTACATATAAAAAGGCTTTTAACCGCAGTTTCGCTTCCGTTATGGTGGTTAAGTAAAAGTATAATGTAGTTTCAAATTTCTGAAAGTATTTTCGAAATTGAGTCACATTTTTTAAGGAATACCCCTACATTTAAACTTAAAAATATACTCACTGTCCATCTTCATATAGCAGCCTATAACTATCATAAAGAGTAGGCACGAGCATTGCTCACCACGCTTGCACAAGACGGGTTGGCGATTTAAGTAGGGTTACCATCACGTCTTAAAGCAGCACTCATGCCAGTGTGGAAAAGAGATGGCGCTAGACACACTGCATAGTTCTGTCTCTTTCCCTTAATAGAATAAGTACGGCTTTAAGATGTCATGGTACCCCACCTGACCTATATTAATTATAGGGCGCGTCCAGGGTTCCTCACGATGTTTTTCATCACCAATGTCTGTGATCTTCGTCTTAGATATATTTTTAGAAAGTACATATGAATTGAAAAAGTCACATTTTACGGTTTTAATTTGCCTCGTTAACGTGCCGAAACAAGTCAATTTTAAAATTAAAAATGTCCGTTTTACATTTAAAATATTAATAATTTATTCAAATACTAAAATATTTGGCGCTGCCGTGAGACACACAATATTAGCTTCGCTTTTTATATTTTTCTTTCCTGTCTTGTTTCTTTGTAGTGTTAAGATTTAAGTTTTTATATTTGTACTGTTTAGTTTTTTTTAATGTTGTGTGTACTTCTGGCAAGGGCCAAATAATCGGTTTTCTCTTTTCCTTCTTTCAAATCTATGTATGATACTGAGTGTGCTAGTTGCAAATAGTTGAACTAAAATGCAACAGGATAATAGTTTTTCAATTATTCGACGCATGTCGTTACGTTAACGCCGTACAAAAGTTGCATTAAAACACCAGCCAAAAGCGAGTCAGACTCGCTACATAAACAGCCATATCTTTTGACTGCGTAGACTTAGAAGGTTGATATTTTAACAGCACAAAGGGATTACAGAGTTGAGAAGATGGTTTGAATTTCAACTCGATACTTTTACGCGTTTCCGAGATAAAGGGTCTTAACAGACAGACAGACGGACAACAAAGAGGGTCCAATAAGGGTTCCTATTTTTTTTCCTTTTGAGGAGCGGAACCCTAAAAAAACATCCATACATCCTCACAAACATTCGCATTTATAATATCAGCAGGATAATATATATATATATACAGAATGTTAGGACTAACATACTGTATATATATATATATTGTAGGATCTCGTATGATAAGAGAAAGTACACGTTTTAAATAAATGCCTTTTTAATATTACAGCGCTTCAGAGGCGTTCAACATCGACGTGCAATATCCGTCTTTCGTACGCGGAAATGGATATTATGCATTATACATACAGACACAGTGCGCAGACATAATACATGTGTATTTATACCGGTAACACGGGTACGCAAGTATACATAGCGTTGAACACCGTTGAATAATATTACTGAACTTGATATAATCTTCTATCGGAATAGTTTCGCATGGATACATTTGTTTGCAGTTGAATTTTTGTTGATTTTAATCTGTAATCTATTTATTCTTGATGGTAGGGGTTCCATGAACTTCATATTAAATACTTTTCTATAAATTTGACCTCTACGTGGGTGACGCTACGGACAAATTTTTGTATAATAAATTCCAAAATTAAATTGTATACCATCATATTGTCAAATAAATAGGTATAATACTGATATCTACTACATAAAAATCATTAGGAGGCGCGCTAAAAATTAACAACCTCACGAGACTTTTAAAAGAGTGTCCATGGAATTTCTTGCCCATTCTTCTCCATAGAGATCTATGCTATGGAATGGGCAACTACAGTACTTTCACAAGTTATTATGTCTTGTGACTGTGACTGTAGCAGTATCTCTTTTTTCATGACATTCAAAAGTGCCTGTAATGGTCTAATTGAAATAAATGATTTGATATGATTTGGTCAATTTTCAGGTTAAGCCGCGCTTGTCTAAGTTAATCCGTACATCCGTAGAACCACCCATTACATACCGAGTGATGTCAGAAAGCACGTTAAGCCGTTGGTCCCGGCTATCATTTGCACATCTTTGACAGTCGTTGCAGATAGTCAGTGACCCGAAAGTCTGCCAACCCGTCTTACCAAGGGGTATCGTATAGCTCACCGTCCGTCCGCCTATTGACGACAGGCCGTGTCGACGGCGCGTTAGTGTTTCACGCGCGCCTCAAAGAGATGTCAGCAATGCAGAGGGGCCTGCCAGGGCCACCGCCTGCTGGGGTTGCGGGTTGTTCGAAAGAATTACCGCGGCCCCGGAACATAAAGGGCAGTAGATGGAACATGGGTGGGTTTTAGTCAGTACAAGTCTGACACTCCCTCCCGCTCCGCCCAGAGCGGGAGAAGTTATTTGATGATTCCCCCCTCCCCAAAGAAAGGGGTATCGTATTAACCACTAGTCACATGTAAATGGATACATTATGTTGCTCCATGTAAAATACTAGTATTCTGGCTGCATCTTGTGAGACTGGAATTCAACCACAGCATAGTTGGGAGACGCTCCAGGCGTCGCGTTAGGCGCCGCGAGACGACTCCCGGCCACTGTAGACGCGGGTCTTTGGACGGTGAGTAATGCGTAGCTCACGGTTCGTCCGTCTATTGACGACAGGTCCTGTCGACGACGCGTTTGTGTTCCACGCGCACCTCAAATAAAATGTCAGCAAAGCAGAGGGGCCTGCCAGGGTCACTGCCTGCCAGAGTTGCGGGTTGTTCATAAAAGATACTGTAGCCCCGAAATACAAAGTGCAAAAGGAACATGGATGGGATGGCGAATGGCTGGCGACTTTTACTGATTAAAAAGTCAGTCAAAGTCTGACACTCCCCACCGATCCGCCTATAGCGAAGGAAGTTATTTAATGTATAAAAACATGTGGGTAAAGGGTACGGCAGTTCATGATATGTCAAACTCATTTTCACGTCTACAAAACTTTGACTGTTTTTAAGAACATAACTGAAAAAGTATCTCAATTTTTATATCATTTATTTATGTAGATAGAATCCGCATGTATAAAAAACTATTGTATCCAGCCCATATGTACAATACCAACCCAAAAGGTCTACCTATGTTAATTCTATTTAAACAAGAACTTTAAGGTCATGAATAAGTGAAAACTCGTCGGCCTACATGTAGGTATCCTTTTCCAGCCTCCGGTTTGTTCCCAAAACGGGCTACTGTGGTTAGCCTCGATAAATTCTCAAACAAAACTGACGTTCAGACGACCGCAGGTCAGAAGCAACATTTGCTATGAAAATTGCCCCATTCACGATCCGATGCGACTTACGACGCGATTAGCGACTAGGACACCTGCGAATGTCACTTGTTTCTTTAGCGTGAAAGTCATCGGGTGGAATACTTTAAGCGATGTATTTGTTTTCTTTTCAACTTGTACCTTGCAGGCATTTAAGGTGCAAAATTAAGTCACTATTGATGCCAATTCTTACCATATAATATGTGCATAGTACCAATAACCTTATTGCTGTATGAATAAAAATCACAGTGACTTTGACAGCGACCCTAGGGTAGAGGTGTGGGCGGTATAAGAGTATACTACTCACACTCTTGGTAATACAGCAAGTTAGTGTTATGTATTTATATATATGGTATTTATATATATTTTATAATATTTTGGTTAAGACACTCATGTTTTAAATGCTATTCTCTTCCTGTTCTCCACACTACAGTCTTCATTTCTTTTCTTCATATTTCCTTAAGCAGACCTGCTGGTAGAAATATTTTTATGTTTTTTTTATGATGTTTCCTTCTGTTTTCTCCTGTATGTACATGATTTTTTAAATAAAAATAAAGTTATTGTTAGTTTACAATAACTGACAAGTCTGCTAAAATGAAAACGTTCTTTATTTTCGTATTGTTAAGCTTGCTATTGGACTAAATCTATCAGAGGTACAATAATTGTGGAAGGCACTGTGACGTGAGCTTATGTTATACTTTGTATGGAGATTAAATGGAAGCGTTTGACACACTTTACAGTGTGAGCGACAAGGAAGGATGGAGTATGACATTCATGACTTGCGTAATGCGTTTAATGTACGTTCGTGTTGGGCAAAGCGTCAAACGGATTTATCTGCAGAAAGGTAGAATAAACTTACCATGTAGTGATGTTACTGTAATGGTTTGTGATGATATGGGGCGGTTATAGGCTAGCTAGCATTTTTTTTAAATAGTGGGATGTGTGCGCAAGGGGAACTGTGTTACCCCAAATTTAACGCGAGCGAAGCCGCGGGCAAAAGCTAGTGATATTATAAAATAGGCTATTAATTTCTTGGAAAAATGCTAAGGAATCGCGTTCTCTCGAAAACTTTGAAACTCCGTTTTGTGTTGAATTTTGTGAAATCTCATCTTAGTGAACCTCTACATTCTAAAAGAATCCACATGAAAATTTTCAGATTTCTAATACCTATAGTTTCTGAGATTTTGTGATGAGTGCGTCAATAATTTTTACATTTATATTTATAGATGTGTAAAAATGAATAATCGAAATAAGATACCAATAAATACCTCCCTACTGACCACTATCGATAAGTATTGGTCCTATCCAAGGGCTTTTAAGCCAAGACCGTTGCGCGACCCCTGTCAAAGGACCAGGTTATTAATGTGGGCCCAGTTTGTGTTGCGATTATCGAATTGACATTATTTAGTCGAAGTAAATTGTGGTTTATGACCCCTGTGGGTCTTGGTAAATGGAGTTTGAGATTTTTGGACTTGATGTAGTCTGTTTTAGTGTAAAGATTGATTTGAGATAAGCTTAGTTGTCGGTTTTATTTTAAGAAAAGAAGAATTTTCTAAGCAAATTGAATTGAAAAAGATAGGATATAGAAACAGGACACAATATTCTAAATAGTTAATTGGTCATTGGATACCACACTTTGGGTGTAATTGCTTAGCGATTGGCTAAAAAGCTGCGATGCGATGATGTTTTGTATAATTGGTAAGGCGATTGTGAGGGATTAAAGCCTAGTTTTTGTAATTAAATATTACCGACGCTTCAAAATGACGCAAATGTTTAAGTGAGAAGTTTTTAAGAAGAAGTGTTTCCATTGTGCTGTCTCGTTGCATAAGTGGTCGCCAGCGCATCTGCTGAGCACAAGTTCGATTCCCATCTCGGGCAAAATTTTATTGTATTTTTCTAATAGGAATGTTTCAATAGCCGCCGTGAATGTTGGATTTGTGACCCGGTGATGGTTTGGTATTTCATGGTACTTAAACAGAACTAGCAAAAAGTGGGTGTAATATTTAGGTACACTCTGCCTAACAATATGTTATGTATGATATGGTATTTTTGTTTATTGTCGTTCCAAAAAAAAGAACGAAAATGTTGCCAATAAGCAGCCTTAAATATTAAAAATCAGCAAAGATCATAACTTTGTTCATTTATTTTTGCTCGCAACCTTAAACACGCAGAATGTAAAAATATCCTCACTAATATTATAAAAGCGAAAGTGAGTTTGTATGTTTGTTACCTCTTCACGCTTTAATGGCACACCGATTTAGATGAATTTTGGTACAGAGATAGTTGGGAACCAGGAAACGGACAAAGGCTATGTCGAGAATATCCGCCGCGCCGGGCGACCGCGGGCGGGGAGCTGCAGCCGCGGGGGGGGCGCTCGAGCTGCCACCGCGCACCGGCCGGCACAGCACTGCGTCACCGACTGCGTCACCGATCGCGCCACCGAGCGTTACCTCTAAACATTTTCTCGCCGCTTTTAATTTTATATTCTGTTTGTCAGTCGTTCTAAAAAACCCTTAATATTATACAGTCCACTCAACCACCACATCGTGTTTTAGTCCTCATACCAGCACGAGGATTCTACACATACCTCTCTATGGTCCTTCGACGTGAAAGTTGATCAGTTATTGGGAGTGACAAGCGGATTTTCGAAATTTGAAAACGGCCGTTAGAAAACCGAATTTCAAGATCAAGACGACTTCTCGCCCTTCGTGCGTCTGGTTCCAGTCTTCGGTCATCATCTTCGGCGCCTTTCTGAAGAGGCGTATTTGTTGGAGCAAGCAGTTCTTCAGTGGTCATCACAGCTGGGTCATCGCAGCGTAGCAGCCCAAGCAGAGCCCAAGAACATCGCAATCCAGTTCAAGCAAGAGGACGTTTGGTTTGGACTCGCAGTCAACGGATCAAGCAGTTCTTCAGTGGTCATCACAGCTGGGTCATCGCAGCGTAGCAGCCCAAGAACATCGCAATCCAGTTGAAGCAAGAGGACGTTTGGTTCGGACTCGCAGTCAACGGATTTTGTGAGATCTTTCCATATTCTTACTAACATTCGTACATAACTCATATACTAACCTTTCATTTCCACTAGAGAATTAGATAGTGCATTAGACCAGTGAATCATACATTCGTAGAAACCTATTCTTCCTAGTGATACCTACTTACTTAACGCATAACATTAGTTTTATGCTTGATTAACAAGTAGAATTTAGTCGTACACTATCAATCCGCCGTGTTATCCTTTCATTGTTGTTTAGTGTCAACTAACAACTTAATCGTGTAGATCTTTTCCTAATAAAGTAGTTTTTTCCCAGTGAAGTAGATTCCTATCCATTAGTATATAGTAATTAGTGCTTATTAATCTAGTCATAAGATTTTATTATAGTTCCACAAGTACCTACGTTTTTTTTTTACTTTTTTTCTGATGTCAGTTTGACATTTTAAATTCAAATATTTTTTTAACCGCCTACTGGTTTTGAATAGCAACGCATTCATCGATCAGCTGTTTGCTTTTTGGTTGGTAAACAGGCGCACTTTCATAAGAGTATTTGTCAATGCTTTAGCATTTATTCTTTAATAAGCTTTTTCTTTCCTACTTGCATTTTTCTTTAGCGCTTACTGCTTCCTGCCTATTTAGCCATGGCTGAAGAAATGAAGATTAAAGAGCTTACAAAAAAGCGTGCCTCAGTTAAATCGCAGCTTACTCAATTCACATCGTTTATCGCTACCACTAAGTCGTGTGAACAGCTTAGTGAGGAACAACTTATCGAGTTAGAGATAAGAATTGAAAAAATTGTTACCTTATATGCCACTTATGATCAATTACAGAGTCAACTGGAGTACCTGTCTGCCAAGCCCGACGAGCAATTTTCTGAACGTGAGCAATTTGAGAGCAACTACTACAAGCAGCTATCATCTGCTCGCGCGCTTCTGTCACGGCATCGCGCTCAACTTGCGTCTAAGGTAGGCTCCAATGAGCAACTTTCAGTGGTTACTAGACATAATAATAATGTTAGACTACCTAAAATACATTTACCTCACTTTAGCGGCGGCTATAAGGATTGGCTGGAGTTTAAGGATATTTATATTTCATTGATTCACGAGGAGAAAAGCATAGACAATATCAATAAATTTCATTACCTACGTTCGTCACTCAACGGCAGCGCAGCACTTGTTATTAAAAGTTTAGATTTCAGAGGGGATAACTACGACATTGCATGGCAATTGTTATGTGAAAGATACGACAATAAACAATTATTAATAAATAATCACATTCAAGCATTATTTAATGTGGAACAGCTTCAAAAAGAGAGTAGTCAGGGATTACGACACATAGTTGATGTAACCAGGAAAAACCTGCGGTCACTGGCAACGCTAGGGCTGTTTGTACAGCATTGGGGTGAAATGGTTATACATTTAATGGCATCAAAGTTGGATCCTGTTACTAGCAGACAATGGGAAGAACATAGGAACAGTCTGACTGAGTATCCATCCTTAGACATGTTCACTAAATTTATTTCTAACCGCTGCAATCTTTTAGAAACGCTTGAAGAGACTAGAAGTATAAAATCGAAGCCTGAGTCATCAAACAGTAAGCCAAAAAGCTTTTCTGTATCAACAAGTAAGGGAAAATTTCATATTTCATGTCCCTTGTGTAAACAAAGTCACTACATATTTAGTTGTGATCAATTTAAGGCGCTTACAGTAGCTGCACGCATATCTAAAGTGAAAGACTTTAAACTTTGTTTGAATTGTTTACGCCCAGGTCATTTAGAGGCTACTTGTCCACTTGGTCATTGCAAGTATTGCACAAAAAGGCATAACACAATGTTACATTCACATGATGATGATCCTAGCTCTAGTAGGGAGCACATAACTTTAGCTGGCACTAATCATGAACTTTCATCTCGTCATGTATTGCTTTCCACAGCTTTGGTAAGAGTCACGGACCATTCCGGGGTGTCGCACAGCGCCAGAGTCTTACTTGACAATGGAAGCACGGCACATTTTGTTACCAAGGACCTTTGTGGTAAGCTGCATTTACCTATTCGTATTGTAAGCTCACATGTTGCAGGCATAAATAGTCAAGTGTCTACCATTACGCAATCTTGCTTATTACATTTACAATCTTGCGATGGGTCTTATCACGTTGACGTTGATTGTTTTGTCTTGCCCAACATAACCACACACATACCTCATACGTACGTAGACTTAACCGACTTGCAGCTACCAGCAGGTGTAAGTCTGGCTGATCCATCCTTCAATGTCCCTTCCACCATCGACATACTTGTTGGAGCCGACATCTTTTGGAGTGTGATTGGTCGCAACCGTATACAGTTAGGCAGACATATGCCGACACTCTTCGAGACTAAGCTTGGATGGCTCATATCAGGTGTCATACCTCAGCCTAACATATCCGGTCCGTCGGTGTGCATGTTCACGCATGACAAGCATACCACACACATACAAGCACCCGTGGATCTCTCAAGATTCTGGGAGCTTGATTCCATCCCACCTAAGTTCAATTTCACGTCCGAAGAACGAGCATGTGAACAGAACTACATAAACACTACTAGGCGTAATGCTGATGGGCGTTTCGTAGTCACCATCCTCTTAAAAGAATCCCCTGAAGCATTGGGTAATTCCTTTGAGATGGCAAAGCGTCGCTTTTTATCGTTAGAGCGAAGACTTGAGAGAGACCCACTACTTAAGCATCGCTACGTAGAATTCTTACAAGAGTATGAAGCATTAGGTCATATGAGCGAAGTTTCTCAACCTTCTTCATCACATGCATATTTCCTTCCACATCATGGTGTCTTCAGAGAGTCCAGTACAACGACCAAGCTTCGAGTTGTCTTCGACGCATCAGCCGTCACAACTTCTGGTAAGTCGTTTAACGACATTCAAGGCATAGGACCCGTAGTCCAGGATGACTTAATATCCATATTGTTAAGGTTTCGGCAGCATAAATACGTCATATCTTCTGACATCGAAAAATTCTTTCGTCAAATCCTAGTTGATGAGTCACAGCGACCTCTACAGCAGATACTTTGGCGCACTGATCCTTCATTACCACTTAAAACGTACACGCTTAACACTGTTACTTACGGGACAGCATCAGCACCGTTCATAAGTACTCGATGTCTGTCTCAGCTGGCAAAGGAGGCAACACACACACGCACAAAACAGTCCATACAACAAGATTTTTACGTAGACGACTACCTATCGGGGAGTGACTCTGTAGAGAGCACTATAGCGCTTTGTAGAGATGTCACCAGTACACTTAAGACTGCACAACTCAACCTTCGCAAGTGGCAGTCTAATAACACACAAATACTTCAGGCTGTCACTACAAACACGCTTGATTCATCCACTCAAACAACATCCACATCAATACATACAGATACACATAACACAGTCAGTTTGAGCATTGACGAACCAAGTAAAACCCTCGGTCTTAATTGGCGCTGTCATACTGACTGTCTTACTTTCACCATCCAGATACCTGAACATACACACACTACAGTCACAAAACGACACATACTTTCCACAATAGCGCAAGTATTCGATCCTCTGGGACTTGTCTGTCCGTGTATTATCGAAATCAAGATAATTTTGCAAAAATTATGGATAGACAAGTGTGCATGGGATGACGAGGTTAATGTGGACATTAAAAAGTTATGGCTGAAGTTCACACAGACTTTACCACAGCTTAACCTACTGAACATACCACGCTGGGTGGTATGTGATAGCCCTTTATCCGTGGAAGCACACATTTTCACAGATGCTTCTGAAAAAGCATATGGAGCTTGCATTTACATTCGTTCGGTAACTAGTAGCGGCACCGTCCATACACATCTGCTCACATCCAAAAGTAAGGTCGCACCGATAAAGTCTACCACGATTCCAAGACTAGAGCTTTGCGGTGCCTTGTTAGGGACCAGGTTGTGTACAAAGGTACTGGAATCATTAACACTAAAACTAGACAAATGCATATTTTGGTGTGATTCCATGATTGTTTTAGGTTGGCTGTCTGCTTCTCCTAACACACTTAAGCCGTTTGTTAGGAATCGAGTTTCGGAGATACGGGAAGGTTTTGGTGCTTACACCTGGCGCTATGTGCCATCCAAGGACAACCCTGCAGATCTGGTCTCCCGTGGTCTGAGCGCTGACCTCATAGGGCAATCTTCCATGTGGTGGTCAGGGCCTTCATTTTTACTTACAGACCCAGCTCTTTGGCCTTCCACGCCTAACACAGATGTAGGCACGAAACTACCTGAACTATTAAAATCACATTCTATTGTCATTAATAACCAATCATTACCTGTAACTAATCCTAATATATACGATAATACATTTCAAAATTTAATTAACAAATCATCTAATTATTCACATTTAAAACGTCAATTAGCATACATACTCAGATTTATTAATCGTTGTAAAGGGATACATAATCACAATATTACTCTCACTAATTCAGAGTTGTCCTACAGCGCTAATTTCATAATTAAAACAGTACAGAGGGAAATGTTTCCTGAAGAGTACAAATTGTTATCTACAGGTAAACCCTTACCAAACAAAAATCGCCTTAAAAAGTTAACACCTTTTATCGAGTCTGGCATTATACGAGTAGGAGGCCGCTTAGAAAACGCTTGCTACGATTATAATGTCAGGCACCCTATCATCATCTGCAGCAAGCATAACCTTTCAAAACTTATTTTTAACACGTACCATTTACGCCTATTCCATGCTGGCCCACAACTACTCTTAGCCACAATAAGACACAAGTACTGGCCTTTGGGTGGTAGAAACCTTGCCAAATCAACCACTCATAAGTGCGTGAAGTGTCAGCGATTTAGCGGTGGAACAGTTCAACCCATCATGGGTAACTTACCCAAGGAACGAGTCCAACTGGAGTTTCCTTTTTTAGAGACTGGCACAGACTATGCCGGACCCATTCTCCTAGCCGACCGCAAAGGTAGAGGATGTAGATTAATCAAATCGTACATATGTGTTTTTGTTTGTCTAGCCACGAGAGCGGTTCATCTGGAGCTTGTCTCAGATCTAACAAAACATGCCTTTATTGCAGCGCTTAATAGGTTCATTGCTCGTCGTGGTAAACCAAAGACTATTTACTCCGACAATGGTACAACGTTTATTGGCACCTGTAACGAGATAGCTGGCATATTAAAACAAGACTTCTCTTCAGAAATGGCAGATACAGGTATCAACTTTAACTTTATCCCCGCATACACCCCACACTTCGGTGGCTTGTGGGAGTCTGCCGTAAAATCAATTAAACATCACCTTAGAAGAATATTAGGGCTCGCGCATCTCACTTATGAAGAGATGTCAACGTGTTTGATTCAGGTTGAAGCGATTCTAAACTCTCGTCCTCTTACTCCTCTTTCTACTGATCCATCAGACCTATACCCTTTAACTCCTGCCCATTTCCTCATTGGCAGATCTCTCACTTCCTTGCCGCATCCGCAAGTCATAGACCAGAACGTTTCCAGCCTTAAACGTTTCCAGCGTATCGAGCACCTGAAGCAACAGTTCTGGAATAGGTTCTCTAACGAGTACATATTTTACCTCCAACAGAAAACCAAGTGGACGGAATCCAACGGGGTGCTACAAGAGGGAGCCATGGTGGTGCTCAAAGAGCAACAGACACCACCACTCATGTGGCCACTCGGCCGCATTATACGCGTCATACCTGGAAGAGATGGAATAAGCAGAATCGCAGACGTAAGGACGAAACGGGGCATAGTCCGACGTGCTTACAACACCATCTGTCCTCTTCCAGTTTAACCCTTGAAGACTAGTCTTCAACGCCGGGAGCATGTCGAGAATATCCGCCGCGCCGGGCGACCGCGGGCGGGGAGCTGCAGCCGCGGGGGGGGCGCTCGAGCTGCCACCGCGCACCGGCCGGCACAGCACTGCGTCACCGACTGCGTCACCGATCGCGCCACCGAGCGTTACCTCTAAACATTTTCTCGCCGCTTTTAATTTTATATTCTGTTTGTCAGTCGTTCTAAAAAACCCTTAATATTATACAGTCCACTCAACCACCACATCGTGTTTTAGTCCTCATACCAGCACGAGGATTCTACCCGTTCCTCTCTAGCTATTTTTTAAAAAAAAAAGTCGGATGTGAGGGAGAAAGAGGGAAGAACAGGGAAAACTTAGCGTTGCTATTACAAATCAATAAGGCGCAAGGGGAACTGTGCTACCCCGAATTTAACGCGAGCGAAGCCGCGGGCAAAAGCAAGTGATAAAATAAAAATGAAGATAGGTTTCTTACCAAATAACTTTGAGGAGAAATACCAAAACAATGCCAGTGGTTGCAGTCTGGTAGCGGGTTGATCGAAAAAGATACCGAAGACCCGGAACACAAAGTGCAAAAGAAAGAACATGGATGAGTTTTAGTTAGGGTAAGTCTGATACTCTCTTCCCGCCCAGAGCGAGAGAAGTTATTTGATGATTTTCCATCCGAAAAATAGATTGCGGTCTCTTTTTAAAGTCTAGAGACAATTGGTCAACTATAAACAGTTCTCCTTTCCTGATTTGCAAGTACCTGCTACCTGTAATTTTTGCCCTTATTTATTGTAATAGCAAAGCTGAGTTTTCCCTTTTCTTCCCTCTTTCTCCCTCATTTCTCATTTAAAAAAAAATTACCTATGTACGTCTCCAGGGTCCCAACTATCACTGTACCAAAATTCATCAAAATCGGTTTAGCCATTTAGGCATGAAGACGTAACAAACATACAAACAAGCTCACTTTTGATTTTATAATATTAGTAAGAATACTTACAGTTAAAAGCCTTCCCGTCAATCTCCCGATATGAAAATATTCTACCTGAACAGTTACAAAATCAAAATGTCTCCGACCCCCATCAAGCAGTAATCAAAAATGTCCCTGCCCCTTATCTCTCACTGATAAGGATGTTGAAACTCTTGATCATTATTATCAGTACGGCAGCTGTTTCTGACAACTTTCATACTAATATTAATCGTACCAACTTTGAGTCGTTTGAGCAAAATGTCACAGAGTTGTTATGCAATTATGAAACCGACTTTAGCTAATTGGGATGGCGCTTTTTTAATTGTTTTGTTAATGGAGTAAACTAGCTTTTGCCCGCGGCTTCGCTTGCGTTTAATTTGGGGTAACACAGTTCCCTTTCCTGATTTGCAGGTACCGGCTACCTATAGTTTTTGCTCTTGCGCCTAATTTATTGTAATGGCAAAGCTAAGTTTTCCCTTTTCTTCCCTCTTTCTCTCTCTTTAATCACTTTTTTAAAATTAGCCTTTATCCGTCTCCAGGGTCCCAACTATCTCTATACTAAAATTCATTAAAATCGGTTTAGCCATTTAGGCGTGAAGACGTAACAAACAAACAAACTCACTTTCGCTTTTATAATATTAGAAAAGATATCATGCCATATTTTTTTTTCATATAGCTACTAAAATTTTAGTTGTACAAGACCATTGATTTTTAAAAGAAGTTTTAGTGACCAAAACCAGCCAGCAAGTCGCACTCGCGTACCGAAGGTTTCGTACAAACTTGCGACATAAATAGACATTTCTTTTGACTGCGTAGACTTGGAGGATTGTTTTTTTCACAACAGAGGAACTACAGAGTTGAGTATATGGCTTTAATTTCATCAAAATAAAAGGTCTTGACCGACGGACAGACAGACGGACAACAAAGTGATCCAATAAGGGTTCCGATTTTTCATTTTGAGGTACGGAACCCTAAATATTTAAACGAGTTCGCTCATCTGTAATTTGTATGGTGTACAAAATAAATAATATTCTATCTATCTATCTCAGATGGTTTGGTCATGTAGAGAAGACAAGTGAAAGGCGACTAACAAAAGGTTTTTACAAGGCAGATATGAGTGGCATGCCGGGAAGGGACATCCTAGTAGGAAATATACTGACCTTATTGGTGAGGTTCTTCGTGCGTGTTTAAACAAATGTAGACAAGGCAAAGGGAGTATGTATGGATCGTAGCAGATCCTGGCCTGTGGTTTTTTGCCTACCCACATGGGAAAAAAGCTCACACTTTTGAGTTTATGTTATGTTTTTATTAAACATTTCAAAGTACAAGGTAAACACATTAAATCTTACACTAATTTTATGAAAATGTTAATCGTAGAATGCCATGTCAAACGTTGTTTTAGTTTACATGAGCACATAAATTATAATTATGTTGCTTATAATAAAACAATGCTATAACGTGACTCAAACATTCTCAGAATAGGAGCATGACTACACAGCCTTAACACGAAATAAATGGTGTTATTTAAACAAGAAATCTGAATATCGCTACGCAAGCTACGTCGTAGCCATCTCGTAGCAGCCTTGCTACGCCGTAGACCATAAATGCTACGGAAGTATTATAGTGCAATGTGGGATCTTGATTAATATTTGCTTTGAGCATATTTACTAAGGGGTTGAGTGTTAATATGTGAGTACAAAGGATTTAGAATTAACTAGTTAGTGTTTGAACTTAGATTAAAAAGGCTAAGGATAAGGCTCCTCTGTTTCTAATGAGATTGGAGGATTAAATTAATAGCAAATGAGTAGCAATTTTCTGTATAAAGTACAGATTAAAGTCTGTTCTATCTTTAAGATTATTTTAGTATCTTTCAGCCTCTTAATTAATAATGATGAAACTCTTGATTAATGTTTTTTTTCTGTACAATTACATATTATACAATTAAACTACAATTACATAATATGGTATTGTACAGAAAAAAACATGATGATGAAGTGGCTAACTTTCTTTTTTCATTTAAGGGTTAGTTCAATAGTGAAATTTTACAAAAATGATGAGTACAAAGCATTTTTGTTTACTTTTCAAGATTTCTGTTTTTTTCAATGATGCTTGAATTGATGATTGAAAAATCATTTGGCGCGTGTCATTTTATGGCTGCTCTTTCCTTTTAGTGTTTCTTAGGGCTGATTTTTCAATAGTCAGATAACTTTTATCGGAAGAATAAAAATAGCGGTTTGACATATTTTCTATAGATAAGCTGCCAAACCGCCATTTTTATGCCTCAGATAAAAGTTATCTGACTATTGAAAAATCAGGCCTTAAATCACTTAATCTAAATAAAAAAAAAATACTACAAAAACTCTGATAAGTAATCTCCAGTCTTAATAAAGGCCTATTCAGACCTAAGCGGTATTCGCTACCGTCAGCGTCAGAGAAAACCCAGTGGGTATGCGGTAATATTACTGTTCACACCAAAGCGGATTTCGCTATCCTTGTGGGTAGAATAACGCGCGGTAGCTATTCAGACCTATGCGGTATTCGCTACCGTCTGCGGCAGCGAATATCGCTCAGGTCGCTCTAGCCGCGGTACTTGATACTAAATACCTAAGCGAAACCCGCGTGGTATGTACCTCTACCCACAGCGGCAGCGAATATCGCTCAGGTCGCTCTAGCCGCGGTACTTGATACTAAATACCTGAGCGAAACCCGCGCGGTATGTACCTCTACCCACAGCGGCAGCAAATACCGCTTAGGTCTGAATAGGCCTTTTTTTTTTTTTTTAGGTAGGAAATCATCCAATGACTTCCCCCGCTCTGGGCGGAGCAAAGTCAAAGTCAAAGTCAAAAGTCAAAATCATTTATTTCAAGTAGGCCAGTTACAGGCACTTTTGAACTGTCGAAACATTGACAACAATAAAAATGAAGCTACAGTCCCAGTCACAAGGCATAATAACTGTGAAAGTACTGTAGTTGCCCATTCCAAAGCGTAGATCTCTATGGAGAAGAATGGGCAAGAAACTCCATGGACACTCTTTTAAATCAGAATATTGTTACAAAATCTTGGTTACATCATTCGTGTTAATGTGGTAAACTATGTGAGAACGATGTAGCAAGACGTGCACATTAAAAGTGTCCATAGTAAAAGAAAAAGAATTTCAAAAATACATAATTAATAAAAAAAAAAAAGCTGTGGCAACTGAGAGATGACCAGTCACAACTGACAGCGCCCGTTCACGAACATGACGCATGGATCAGCACCATTCAACTCAACCATTTTGAAGGGAACTAAATGATCCGACACACGCGCCACCATCAGCGAGACATTTGAGTGAGCATGACATGCTCTCAACCGCCAGAGCAAATTAGTCAAGAAAAGACGTAGGTTTCCATTGAATGATAGCTTTTTAGTACATAGTACTCACACAATTTGGGCTATGCGATTATATAATGCTAAAAAATTGAATCTATACAATGCAAAGATAGTTGTACAATCTTCAGCAGCTCCAACAATACTATTGAATGCTATCAATTTATTCGCCCCTGTTCTTGTGGAGCAGGACCGACATTGAGCCAAGCATTTTTGTCAGTAATATAATCGTCCAACTTATAATATGCTTGTTTACATAGTGTGCGTTTAATGCATGTTTTAAATTTCGTCTCACTCAGTTCAAGGATACTTTGTGGAATTTTATTATAGCACCTTAAACAGTACCCCATGAAAGATTTGTCTACTTTAGCGAGTCTGAAGCCCGGCTGAACTAATTGGTTCCTATTTCTGGTATTGTAATTATGTCTGTCACCTCTTTTACCAAAAAGATGCAGATTTTTTCTTACGTACATTATGTTTTCATAAATGTATTGACAGTGTACTGTCATGATGTTAATGTTCTTAAACAGTTCCCTTAGAGAATCGCGCCTACGGAGATTATATATGGCTCTGATGGCTCTTTTTTGCAGAATAAAAATAGACTCGATGTCTGCAGCCCGTCCCCATAACAAAATGCCATAAGACATTATACTATGAAAGTAACTAAAATAAACCAGTCTCGCGGTATCTACATCAGTAAATTGACGGATTTTTCTAACAGCATACGCTGCTGAACTTAGCCGCGCCGCAAGGGATGTTAAATGGGAACCCCATTGAAGCCCTGAATCAAGCGTAATTCCCAGGAAAACCGTTTTATCTACGAATTCTAGTTTCTCTTTATTCAATTCTATATCACAATCATTACTTTTAACATTCGGTAAAGCGAATCTTATGCATTTGGTCTTTTTTTCATTTAATACTAAATTGTTTGCTGTGAACCAATTATGGACCTCAATTAGGGCATTATTCACGCCATCTAGATTCTGGGCCCGTCTAGTTATCTTAAAAATTAGGGAAGTGTCATCAGCAAACAACACTAAATTTTGAGACTCATTTTTTAATAAGCAGGGTAGATCATTAATGTATACTAGAAAGAGAAAGGGACCTAATATTGAGCCTTGCGGAACTCCAATTTTTATTTTTAAACCCTGTGAATTAACACCATTTATTTGTACTAACTGTTGCCTATCACTCAAATATGATTTTACCAAACTAAGAGCAAGATTACCTAGTCCGTAATGCTCAAGTTTCAAAAGTAATGTGTCGTGATTTACGCAATCAAATGCTTTAGAGAGGTCACAAAAAATTCCTATGGCGTCTTGGGACTCTTCCCACGCAGAAAATATGTGCTTTAGTAGAGTTACACCGGCGTCAGTCGTACAACGTCCTTTGGTGAAACCATACTGTTGGTTGTGTAAGATTTTGTTGGTGTTAAAATGATTGAGCATCTGATTAAGCATTACTTTTTCAAACACCTTGCTAAAAACTGGCAACACGGATACAGGTCTATAATTATTCGTATCTTTACTGTCCCCGGACTTGAAAAGAGGTATGACTTTACTGTATTTCATCAAATCAGGAAAAACTCCTTGATCCACACACAAATTAAAAATTAAGGCTAAGTATGGAGCTACTGTCTCAACTATGGATGTACAGACTTTGATAGACATTCCCCACAGATCTTCGGTCACTTTGATTTTTATTTGCCGGAAAGCTTTAATAACTGTAATAGGGTTTATATGTTTAAATTTAAATTCAGCCGGGCAGCCAGATACATTCGCCTTAAGTAAAGCAATTGAGACGTCAGGTGACGAATTTAGAGCTTCTGTAGTTTTTAATGGTATATCGGTAAAGAAATTTACAAATTCTTGAGCCACTTCCTGATTTGAGCTTTTAGGAGCGGGGGGGCATGTCAGACTTGTACTGACTAAAACCCACCTATGTTCCTTCTATTGCCCTTTACGTTCCGGGGCCGCGGTATCTCTTTCGAACAACCCGCAACCCCGGCAGGCGGAGGCCCTGGCAAGCCCCTCTGCTTTGCTGGCTCTCTTTGAGGCGCGCGTGAAACACGAGCGCGCCGTCGACACGGCCTGTCGTCAATCGACGGACGGACGGTGAACTACCCATTGCTCACCCTCCACAGGCCCGCATCTACGGTGGCCGGAAGTCATCTCGCGGCGCCCGGCGCCCTGGGCGTCTCCCGCGGTGGCTGGGTTGGGCAAATGTTCTCTCCCTCAAACGCCCGGCCACCTCCTTTGCTTGCATTACTGATTCCCTCTCGCTCCGGACCATGGCCTGAACCAGGGCCGGACGCGAGAGATCGCCGCCGCCGATCGCCTCCACGAGGGCACGCCGGTGCTCCGCCCAAGCTGGGCAGACCGCCACTGTGTGCTCCACCGTGTCCTCCGGGCGATCGTCACAATGGTGACACCCGGGCGTTTCCTCCCGCCCGATTATGTGCAGGAACCTCCCGAAACTTCCGTGTCCGGTGAGGACCTGCGTCAGGCGGTAGGTGAGGATGCCATGACGCCTCTCCAGCCACTCCTCAAAGAGGGGACTTACCGCCGCTATTGTGGCGTGCCCTGTCTGAATAGGCCTTAAGGCTGGTTTTATAGTCACGCCGCTAGACGCGCCGTTGGGCAGCGCGCTGTTGGATAGCACGCGTTTGAACAGCGGTGGACTATAAAACGACATTAGTTCAGCGCGTTTCGCTGCTGTGAGACAGTCGCGTACAAACAGATACAAAATGAACGCTAATGCGGTAAGAGTACTGGCTATTTACTTTTTATGGAAAAAAAAGGCAACAACAACGTCGAAGAACAGTAGCTGTTGATTCTTATAACGCTACAAGGTTACTCAGAGGCGAACACGTAACATCTTTCTCTGATTTACGAGAAAATAGTTATAAATTTTATAAATATTTTCGCCTATCAACCAGCAGTTTCGACGAATTACTGTACCTAAGTCTGTATTATAGTTTTCACCACACAATTCCTTTCCAATTTCTTCCCAGGCTTTATTTTTTGCGTCTTTATTCTTATAACAATCATCGGCCTGGTCCCATAAACATCTTCTAAATCGCACTTCCTCAATTACTCGTCCCGTATCGATGTGATTCATTTTGTATACAACAGTACCTAACGGCGCGTCTCAACGGCGTCACACTAAAACGCTCAATGGCCGTAGAGGCGCACGAGCGGTGCGCGCTTCGACAGCGCCGCGCGAATAGAACGCGTTCCACGAACGGCGCTGCTCAAGCGCGCGAATTTAAAACGCTACTACTACCCCAATACATAACCGAGCGCGCGCACTCCGACGGCGCTGCCGAAACGCGTGACTGTAAATCCAGCCTAAATACTTATTTTTTTTACCTAATTAAGTACATCTCCTTCATTTGTTTGTTAATTCATTAGTTAATATTATATCAAGTCTTGAAAGAAATAAACCGTTCTCAAGTTGACACTCCCAGCGTAAAGAAGGTGCTTATTAATAATGTAGTTACTAGTTGCTATATTTCTAGTGGTGAATAAAAAAGGAAAAAAATACGCATAATTATCTAATAATGCTTTTAGTTTAGGGGCACGGTTCTCCATAATGTGAGTCGCGTGTCTAGTAGTCTGTGTCGGGATTTATCACCTTACACAATAACCTGTATGGAAAAGTCAAATCTTTATACAATCCGTAATTCCAGAGACCATTCAAATACATTAATTTACTTGAATCATATTTTATTTTTAAGGAGGAGCTCGTAGCTAAATAATAGCAACTGCTCGGGTCGATAAATAAATTAAATAAATAATAAATATCTTGGGACAACTCACACACGGCTATCTGATCCCAAGCTAAGCAGAGCTTGTGTTATGGTAACCAGACAACTGATATACATACTTATATAATTTTATAAATACATACATATTATAGATAATTCACACCCAGACACAGAACAAACAATCATGCTCATCACACAAAGATTGTTCTGGGTGGTCCTCGGGTCGATCTTTAGGTTAAGCCGCGCTTGCCTAGGTTGGTCTGTGGATTGGTGACTACCCGTTACATACCGAGTTTCCTCCGTGCCTCGGAAGGCACGCTAAACCGTTGGTCCCGGCTGTCATTTGTAGATCTTTGTCAGTCGTTACAGGTAGTCAGTGTTCCGAAAGTCTGACAACCAGTTTTACCAAGGGGCATCGCATTACCTAGTATTAACTAGGTTGTGGAGGTCAGATAGGCAGGCGCTCCATTTAAAATACTGGTATTCAGCTGCATTCGGTTAGACTGGAAGCCGACCCCAACATAGTTGGGAAAAGGCTAGGCAGATGATGATATTTTATATTTAGATCCCAGAAAATTAAAGTAAAACACTGTGGAATAATTTTGTTAATGACTAGCTGGCGCCTGCGACCGCGTGATGATAAAAAAAGTATCCTATGTGTTATCCCAGATTATAATCTAACTCAGTGCCAAATTTCATCAAGATCCGTTCAGTAGTTTTTTCGTGAAAGAGGATCAAACATACATCCATACTCACAAACTTTCGCATTTATAATATTATAGTAGGGTATCACTTTAAATATTTCAACATCGTTGCCAAAGCGGGTTTAGTACACGATTTCATATGTAGTCGTAAACAATCTTGGCGTTCGTGGAATCTCTGCGAGGCAATGGTTCGGACAAAACAGGTGCATGAGAATAAATGGAGAGAGCGAGAAGATGGTGTTCTGTGGGGCCACTAAACTAGCTGCTAGGCTCTCTACAAAAACAGTTTGAAAATATACGTTTTTCAAAATAACATATATTACGAAACGTATATTTTCTTAAAAGGCATCTAAAAATTTAAAAAAATAATATGCATTTCTGTGATTCATGCTCTTTAATCTTCATAAATTGTTTACAGACAATATTAAAAAGTAAATTTTTGAGCAATCTGTGATTCAACTTCTTAACCTGTACGTTATTAATATGAAGTTTTTACCTTTCGCTAGAAAATTTCATGTTTAAATTTTTTGTATAAATATTTTTTTGTATCAATACATTTTTTTTTACACATAATTGCATTTTTTAAAACGCATGTGAAGTTCAGGGTTTACCCAAACTGTAAAATTGGAATGGTTCATTTTATAGCAAAGTTGAGAACTTCTTCTAACTATAATAACTATAGTTTCAAATACACGATTCCATAACATTATCTCAATAGAAAAATACCACAAAGTTACCTTTAAAAAGAATTTGAAATGTATAATATTCAATAAAAAACCTCAAATTTGTCTATGTATAAGAGAGGGTTTTGTCCGCTTTTTTTACAACTTGTTTTCCTCGTAAAACCTTTTTCTCAGAAAATTCAAGCTTTCTGGCCAGTCACAGTTCGAACCGCCTTGCCCACCCGGCCCCGGATAAAACAATCATAGTTCGACTGTCCTGCAAAATGTCGTGACCAAATTTGAAGTTTTTAAGTGCATATTATCTGTTTATATATATCCATTATCTATGACAAAATTGAAGAGCTTAACCAGGGTATTATATTTAAAAATATATATGTATATTGCCTTTTTAATGTGCTACGAGTAGGTAGGTACTGTAAGAGATTTTATACCTTAGCTAAACCCAAATGCATGCTGGTTGGTCATGACGTTCACATACTCAGGTTGTTTAAAAAATTAAGAAGAAGACTAGAGAATGGCGTAGGAAGTGTGAGATGTATCGGTGAAATAATATATAAAATATAATCTTAAAAGGATTTTATGCGTTTTTTATTGTAGTACATTTGCGCATTCATAACAGTACCATTTGAAAAAAAAAATAACTTCCCCCGCTCTGGGCGGAGGAGGGGGGAGTCTCAGACTTGTACTGACTAAAACCCACCCAAGTTCCTTCTATTGCCCTTCATGTTCCGGGGCCGCGGTATCTCTTTCGAACAACTCATAACCCCAGCAACCCGTAACCCCGGGAGTTAGCCCCTTAAGTCTATATGTCGAATTGACAAGATTTATTCAGTTATACTCCGATTTCGTACAACAAACACACCGGGTGCGATAATTGTATAGTATGTACTTGAAATTAGAAGCTAACACAACATTATTAATCTGGTACAGTTCAGATATTGAATGTCCTCTTTGCTGCAAGGTTAAAACACGATTCTGCAGAAACGCGCTGTAGGTGTGGGTGGATGTTAGTAGGTCGCCCCACTGGCGCTCTTGCGATTCATTTTATGTCCCTATCAATGGCCGGATCTGAAATATATATTATTGCACTGACGGAAATATATGTTATTGTATTTTCGGGTCGGGTAAATTGTAATTGTGTTTTTCCACCAAACATTTCTTAGTAGCAGGCAAGTATAGATTTGTGCCAGATTTGATGGCAAAAGACTCGCCAATTAGGCCTTAAAAATAACTGGCAAAATGTGGGTGTACTGTTACATACCACTCTGTCTAACCCTCTGGGGAATGTAAGCGTTATGTTAAGTTATTCTAGAATCTAGAACATGTCGCTACCTGTAAGACCCAACACGGCACATCAGGCTTAATACCAGGTTAAGTTATATTGCGCTGGTGAAATGTAATCGCTACTGCGATGCTCTGTTTGGAAGCTACCATTTCCGTGAGCAAAGTGTTGAATGTGTTAACGCCAAATACACACAGAGAGAACTTATATGTAAAGAGGAATTGGGTCAAGTTATAGAGCCTAGATTATTGTCATCAACTTGGTACTAATGCAGAGTTTGATCTGAAGGAAAAAATACTGATGATGACACCCAATCACACTTTACCCGGCTGGGAATGGAACTTAGAATCCAACTTTACCCGCCTGGGAATCGAACTTAGAACCTAAGCTAAGGTCCAAAGAAGGTGGCTGGACGTTTGAGGGAGAAAACCTCAAACCAACCCAGCTGCCGTGGGTGACGCTCTGGGCGTTAGGTGCCGCGAGACGATTCCCAGCCACCGTTGAAGCGGGCCTGTGTGTAGATCATCTTCCAGCTTTCAACTGATAACAGGCCGTGTCAATGGCGCGTTCATGTTCCACGCGCGCCTCAAAAAGATGTCAGCAAAGCAGAGGGGCCTGCTGGGGCCATTGCCGGCCGGGGTTGCGGGTTGTTCGAAAGAGAAACCGCTGCCCCGGAACACAAAGGGGGAAGGAACATGGATGGGTTTTTGTAGCAGTAAAAGTTTGACACTCCAGAGCGGGGAAGTTACTTGATGATTTCCCATCCAAGACAAAAACTATAAGGACATCAGTCTAATAAGACAGTACTTTTTCGATCTTTGGTTTTGCAACAATAAGAATGGGTTTTTTGTTTTGGATGTATATTGTAAATTACAATCTTAACAGAAAGCACACTAATTTTCTAAACTTTTTAAATAAACTACGTCTTCAAAGTATTCCTTAAGATTATGAACATTAATGGACTGACTACATAAATTATAACTTACTCTAAAAACTAATCAATAGTTTTACAAGTTTTATTAACTCATAGTTTTTAATAGAAAAACTTGCTTCAAAATCCTATAACCGTTTGTCAAATCTGTAGCACTTGCCTGTTTCAAAACTTTTGTGTAGTTGTACCGGAGAACCTAAGAGTATAAATAAGACATAGAATGCTGGTGTAGTGTCAAACGGATTTTTTGGTACACTTGCATGATGGCGTAGACAAAGTAACAAGTGACAGAGAAAAATAAAAAGATGTATTAGAATAACTTATACTATCGTTAAAAGCTTGCGTAAACTCTTTTTTTTTGCAAAATGTAGACTGGAGTTCGAAGTTTTTTCTTAAAACAACATTCTAGCCAGCCTATAAGTAAAAAATAGACATATTTTTTGCACCTTCGGCTAGATAGCTTTCTATAACCGTTTTTAACTACTCTGAAAAAGATTTTAACACTGGTATCGGGATATGAGTCTGTTTGTGAGACTGTTGTATATAAAAAAAAAACTTTAAATAGTAATTAGGCTGTCAAAAAAGTATTTCTTTTAACCGGCACATTGCATAGCTTGTCCTATTTATACACAAAGGTAGGTACTATCGAAGGCAATGGCCACGGATATTTCTTCATCATGAGAAACTTTGTCTTTCAATACAGACAGACTATGGAAGTTAAAGTCTTTTCCCAGGAGTTATTAGTTTTCATTGCACAGCTGTTTGAGTTTGGCGTTATCTTCTGGCTTATCTATTGGAGTTAGGAGACGCTTCGCTTAAAGGTAGCGGAGGGAATTTTGATGTTGCCTTTTTTTTGGGGTGGGAAATCATCAAATAACTTCCCCCACTCTGGGCGGAGCGGGGGCGAGTGTCAGACTTGTACTGACCCACCCATGTTCCTTCTATTGCCCTTTACGTTCCGGGGCCGCGGTATCTCTTTCGAACAACCCGCAACCCCGGCAGGCGGAGGCCCTGGCAGGCCCCTCTGCTGCCCTTATACTTGAGCTTTGTTGATTTATTCGCATTTTAAATAACACTGGAAGTCATTGGATAATGTAGGCTAATCGTAACTAACAATAGGCAAAACCTAAACGAAAGACCTTATTTAAAATCGCTGTGTTGGATTTTAAATGTTTAGCTTAAAGAATGAGGCCGAGACTTGGCATATATGTAGAAAGGGTTAATAAGAATAGAAACATTAAGTAAAAGTTAGCGAAAAGACAAAAAACTTGACAGACAGTCAGGCAGACGGAAAACAAAGTGATTCTATTTAGGTTTTGGTTTTTCCTTTTAAGTTACGGAACCCTAAAAAGATGAAAAGGCAGGATAAAAAATAATAATGTTTAGAATTATTAAATATTAGCTGGCATCCGCGGTTTTACCCGTGTGATATCGAAAAAAAAGTATCCGATGTGTTATTCCAGACTATAATCTACTTCTGTGCCAAATTTCATCAAGATCCGTTCAGCCGTTTTGTCGTGAAAGAGTACCTAACAAACATCCATACACCCATATATCCATCCACCCTCACAAACATTCGCATTTATGATGTTATATTAGGATTACTTTTCCTGGTTTTAAAACTCACCATACTGCATTAATTAATTTAATCTACATTCAAGTCCTTTCATAGTTCTCATGTTATACCTTTCCATTATTCTAAAACTTTTTTTATTGCAAAGAAACCTAAGTATCCTCTAACCGTATAGTTCTTAGTACTCATTTACGGCTCGTTCTGCTGGCGCCTGTCTTTGTAAACGCAACGGGACACCAAGAGATCGTTTACGAAGAGCGCTTCATTTCACTCCGAGTGCTGTACCAATAGACTGGCGAGGGAAACGAAACGGAAATGGTAAATTCATTTAATTAAATAATGTTCATTCTCGTGCCTTCTCTGTGTGGCATGAAGCCTGTGATGTAGTATGTAAGTACTTATTATTTCTATGTGTGTAACCAATATATAAACGATGTAATCTCATATTAAAGGACAGTCTTGTACGATATCTTGTGATGTTTCATTTCCATCTGACACCCGACCTTACATGGCGACCCTGCCAGGATTTTTTAAATTTGCTTAAAACTGGATTAAAAGACGAGGAATCACGTAAATTTGATAAATTAAGCAAAGATTTTGTTAGCTTGTATGACAATATTTTAGATTTGTGTAATAATTCATCATCAGCTGAAGGATCGATAATAGAACTAAATATGGCAAAATTTGATTTAAAGATCGCCTTGAGCTTATTACCAGTTTTAAATGACGACGGCACAAATACGAAACAGCTCATTGATGGGATAGAATACTATCAAACGGAACTTGACTCAGACGGTCAACTTAAATTAATAAATTTTGTTCTAAAAAGCCGACTTTCGCAGTCTGCTAAACTCAAACTTAACACAAAATATGACAGTGTAAATGAGCTAGTCAAGGCTATGAAAACAAGCCTGTTACCAAAAAAATCGGCAACGGCTCTACAACACAAATTGTACAATGTGAAACAAAACGATCTCTCTATAGATGACTATGGTAAGAAGATAACTGATTTGTTTGTTGACTTGACGATTTCCCAATCTGAAGGCAATGAGTCAAACTTCGGTATATTAAAGCCTATAAACGAAAAATTAGCCATTAAAAGTTTTGCCGACGGATTGAGAAATCGTCGGCTAAGCACTATAATAGCAGCACGACAATTTACATCTTTAAGTGATGCTATACAAGCAGCCGTCGATGAAGAAGTTTCAACACCGTCCACTTCAGGAGATATTCTATTTATGCGCCGTAATAACAACTACCACCAATATAGGAATTCCAGAGGTCAGGGGGTGTCACGAGGACGAGGACAAGCAACCCTACCAGCGGAACGGAGGGATGATCGAACATCGCAAACAGGTCGCGGTGGATGGAGATCTCGCGGCCGTGGTACATCAAACCGTAGAAAACTGTGTCTCAGGTGAAGCAAGGATTGTAGGAACTATTAATAAACCTAATAATGCAGTAGAGCTGCAATTTATTGATAAAACATGCCTAAACAGGCTACAAAAAATAAATAGAATATCAAAGGAAAATGGTATATTTTCATATGATCATGAAAAATTAGTATTGTATATAAATCCATCTGCTCGATCACAACTGACGCCAGCCGCATTTGTGAGAGCGATGTGCGATTTCTGTAATGGCAATAATATAAATGAAATATATTTTATGAAGAATAAATACAATAACGTATTTTTAGACAAAATAATTAATGAGATTAAAGGATATACAAAATGGGAAGGACCACGGCTATGTATTTTAAATGATATAGAAAGAGTAGATAATTTAGAAGACAGGAGAATCATTTTAAATGACTTCCACTTGTTACCGACAAGTGGCCATGCAGGGATAAAAAGAATGTTTAACAACATTAAAAAATATTATTTCTGGCCGGGGCTCGAAAAGGATATAAACAACTTTGTTAAAAGATGCACTATTTGTCAAAAACAAAAGTATACTGTTATGGTAAAAGAACCCATGGTTATAACCACAACAGCGCAATCATCATTTGAAAAAATATTTTTAGACATAGTAGGGCCACTTGATAGAGATTACAATAATTACACATATATTTTAACACTTCAGTGCGAACTGTCAAAATATGTATGTGCTTTTCCACTAATGAGTAGAACATCAGCTGAAGTCGCTCGTGTGTTCGTCAACAACTTCATTCTCCTTCACGGGGTGCCACGGGAAATCGCTACTGACAGAGGTACGGAGTTTATGTCAGACACATTCAAAGCGGTATGTAAAATTCTAAATATTTCTAAACTGAACTCAACAGCATATCATCATCAGAGTATTGGCGCTCTAGAGAATTCCCATAAAACCCTAGGGGCCTTTTTAAGAATACACATCAATCAAAGACCAGACTCATGGAGTTCATGGTTACCTTTTTGGGCCTTCGCATATAATACCACAGTACATTCATCGACAAAATTTACTCCTTTCGAACTTGTTTACGGAAAGAAATGTAACTTACCAAGTAACCTTTTAAGAACAGTAGAACCACTCTACAATTATGACAGTTATCCCCTTGAGCTTAAATATAGATTGCAGATTTCACAAACAGAAGCACGGAAAAATTTAATTAATACGAAATTAGAAAGGAAAAACAGACATGATCAATATGTAAGACCAATAAAATATAAAACAAATGATAAAATCTTGATAAAAAATGAAACTGGTAATAAGCTCTCAAATCTTTATACTGGTCCTTATACTGTTATTAGAGATTTGTCTCCGAATGTAGAGGTAAACATCAATGGTAAAAATGATGTTATTCATAAAGACAGAACGAAGTTGTACTACTCGTAACTATGTATAGTAACAATACTTAGGTTACAGATCTACATTGCGATTGTGGCTGTAAAATGACATACACTCGTGTTGCACTGGATAGATTATGCCAGCTAATAAGTACACGTATTGTTTGTAAACACTGACGGAACATCTGTTGTAATTTTAGGTATAATCATTATTAATAAATTCCAGTAATTATGTAACCAAATATTTAGTATAAGTAATAATCAGATCAGAGAAAAAAAAAAGTATCCAAAGAATGAAATACTTTTTTTTTTATTGCCTTGGGAGGTGTGATGTAGTATGTAAGTACTTATTATTTCTATGTGTGTAACCAATATATAAACGATGTAATCTCATATTAAAGGACAGTCTTGTACGATATCTTGTGATGTTTCATTTCCATCTGACACCCGACCTTACAAGCCTTTGCTCAGCAATGGGACAGTTATAGGCTGGTATTTTAATGATTTTGGAGATATATTTTTGTGTTCTCGACTAGACAAAAGGGTCTATAACACGGGTTTAAGCAAAGTGATTATCGGTTGGGATAGATGCATTGCGGTCTTGCGTAGAACATTGTATAGAAGACTAGCTTCCGCCAGCGACTTCGTCCACGTCGCATAGTTACTTTGGGCTAACGCTAACTTCAACCCGCGTGATTATCGAAAAAAAAAAACATCTTTCTCTCCCCCTTTTCTCTTTTTAAAAAAAAATTGCCTATGTCCGTCTCCAGGGTCCCAACTATCTCTGTACCAAAATACATTTTGGCCCTTTAGGCGTGAAGACGTAACAAACAAACAAACTCCCTTACGCTTTTATAATATTAGTAAGGATAATGGCGTATTTGCGTTTATATTATTTTGTATAATGTTCACATTAGTCGCGTCTGTTAGTTAAAGATGGTATATTTTTATTTTCGAATTTGCTCCTACCAATTTTTGCCTTTGCGTAACCAAAAGGTTGATCTGTAGAAAATGTTTATTTTATGAAGTTTGCGTCTAAACATTTGGGTACCTATTTAAATTGTTGAATTTATTAAACAAGTAATTAAAGAAAAAAAAAAACGTAGTATTTAATAGAATAGAATAGAATAGAACAATATTTATTCGAAACAGACACAACACAACAGCAAAAAAAAAAAAAAAAAAGGTATACAGAACGGAAAAACATGGACAAGGAAAAAACATGGATTGGTTTTACGTTTGGACTTTTTTTATTTTACGTTTTGTTTATTTTGACAAAAAAGGGTAAAATTTAACTTATAATAACTAAACAATAACAGCAAAAATAATTAATTAAACATTAAATAACAAGGTTTCTACCTATATAATATATATGACGGCGGGAGCGGGGGCGTAGCGATAGCAGGGTCTTCATCTACGTTTCTAGGTTCCATGAGGAATGTGGGTACTCGGGCAAACCAGTTAAACGTTGTTATGATAATTTACAGTCACGTTTATTATTTCAATAATTTACAATGGTAGCGTAGAATAACGGCTTGTACGGTGAACGTGACAGTTTCGATCGTATGATCTGAACAGGACGGTGTCTGCTTTAGCAATCCCAGTCTAAGCTATCTGGATCGACTCTGTCCGCATGTTTTGGCGGGAAATTGAAGCGCCAACTCACGGTATTCACTGTACTAGCCAATCAACCAATCAGAACTCAGTCACAGTTGACCAACATTATGGAATCAACAGGTAAACCAACATTATGAATAAAATTTAAATGTTGCCGTCTTGAAAATTGCTCGTGACGATAAATAAAATTGAAATGTTGCCGTCTTGAAAATTGCTCGCGACGACATATATATATAGGCCCATATCATAGATACAAATAGATTTTAGTTAGTTTCATAAACTTTGTAAAACGAGGTCGGGGTCAAAACTAGTAGCCATTAATAAGGAAGCCACTCCGGAAGCCACTCCGGACCCTCCTCAAGGAATATGGCCTGAACTTTGCATGAATGAGATATAACAGAGGAAGTCATTCATCTTAATATTTGCAAGACGAAGATCATAATTACGGTGTCTTGATTAAGGCGCGGTAACAAGCTAATCTTTAGGTATTCGCGGAAGTGAGGCAAGCTGACTACTGGGCATGGTCTGACACAAGTACACGACAGTACTGCATCGAAAGAATAGAAATAAGGTAGAAAATATTTCGGTGTTTGATTTTATTTGAATATACAGAAAAAAGTATTTAATATCAAAGGTTGAACATGTATTAAATTTTAAGGTATAATTATGTAGCTGGACATTTAATTAAGGACAGTAAAGTATAATGATGAATAGAGTTAAACAAAACGAATAATCTCCAGTATTATAATATTTTTAAAAGCTCCATTTTATTACGTGTAAAATCAGTACCCAGTAGCAAAACCTTTGTTAGTAATTACCGCTTGACACCGATGTGGCATAGACATTATCAGTTTCTGACATGTTTCGATAGGAATGTTTGCCCATGCCTCACAAAAAGTTTGATTAAGTTGATCTAAAGTTGTGGTACGATAAGTTGAAACTTTTTTCTTGATTTCGTGCCAAAGGTGCTCAATTGGGTTGAGGTCCGGGCTATTTGCTGGCCAATCTAGCACCGATACTGACTGACTGGTAAGAAACGACTTGACTGAACGGGCGGTATGTTTCGGGTCGTTATCATGCTGAAACGTCCATATAATAGGGAGATGCTCCTCAGCATAGGGAAGCATAGTTTCCTCCAATATTGTTTTGTATTGATGTTGGTCTAAGTTACCCTGAACTTTTCTCACAGGTCCCACTCCACGTCCAGAAAATGAACCCCAAATTTTAATGTTTCCACCGCCATGTTTCACCTGCTTTTTTGTGAATCTTGGATTCATTTCCGCTTTTACAGGACGCCGTACGTATTGCCTTCCATCTGAAGAAATTAAATTAATCTTGGTCTCGTCAGAGAATAATACATGTTGCCATTGGGCGTAGGTCCAATGTCCATATTTACGTGCAAACGCCAAACGAGCATTTCTATGTTCTTTCTTCAACAACGGTACTTTGCGAGCCACTCTTCCGAACAACCCTGCTTCTACCAGACGTCGTCGAACGGTCCTCGCTGATACACCGGCTCTTTCGTCTGCCCCAAACACTTCGTGTTTAATTAAAATAGAGCCTAGAAACGGATCTTTCTTAGCTAACCTGGTTATCATTCTATCTTCTTGCGGAGTTGTTTTTCTCGATCTTTTTGTCCTGGGCACATTTAAAGCTGTGTTATTGCGCCTGAAATGTTGCACTGCATTGCATACCATAGTTTTTGAACAATTTAAATGTTCTGCTATCCCTCGGTATGACCAACCACGCTCGACAAACTTCATGATAATTGTTCGTAGTGTTGGATCGCAACTTTTATTTTTGCCCATATTTCTTCAAAATAATTCTCAAAACTTAAAATTAAAAATCTGGATTGCCGCCAAAACTACCACAAAACAATAAAAGAAGAAATAAAAAAGTATTGAGATTCAAATTTTGAAAATAGAACGCAATATCTCAGTGTCCCTAATTAAATGGCCAGCCAGCATTCTTTGAACAAATAGCACACTGATAATCTATCAGCTATACTGTAAAGAGGTTTAATGTTTAAGAAGTTGTTATTTTTTGTATAATCGGGCACATCAATGACTAATTATACTTACGTGTAAAAGATATGGAATATTGTTAAGACTCGTTGGAAAATAAAAAATAAATTCACAATTTGGCTTAACTAGAGATTGTCCCTAATTAGTTGACCACGACTGTATGTCCGACAAAATGTAGGTAATTTTGCAGTTTTAATTGAATATAAAAAAAAACAGTTCCGTGTTTAAAAATTTTAAGATATCTCTTTAGTCTATAACATTTCCTTTGTTACAGATAAAAAAAATATGATGGTTGTCGCTGAAAAAATTGAGAATTTCGAGACGAAAAATTTTTTTTCTTGGTCTTTTTAAAAAAAATTTTTTCGTAGTTCTAGACCGCTTTTGTAAACTAATTTTGTTTAAGTCTTTACTTTATGTATTTAACTATATACGGTTTTTTTTTGGCTAGTGGCATGTACAGATATGGCTAACTTTGCGACGAAAATCTAGACGTTTTACGAAGTGTTTGCTTTGTACAGATCCTTAAGTTGTACGCGACAATATAATTATGTGATGAATTTGTGGCTGATTTAAAAACAAGAGCGAGTCAAACTCGCGCACCGAGGGTTCCGTATAAGCTTGCGAACTAAACAGCCATATCTTTTGACTGCGTAAATATAGAGCGTTGATTTTTCACAGCTTTAAGGGACCACAGATTTGAGTATACGGTTGTAATTTCAACTAGATACCTTTACGAGTTCCCGACATTACGACAAGAGTTTTGACAGACGGACGGACAACGAAGTGATCCAATAATGGTTCCTTTTTTTTTGAGGTATACCCTAAAAAAATTGGATTTGAACTTTTTTTACCCTACCGCATCAAGTGAATGGTAAACTTAATATCATGATTTTTATTATAGCTATTAAAAATCAAAATAAAATAAAATTTGCCAGTTTTTTTTTTTATAAATACAACTGATAGGGAACTGTATCAAAGAGATATTGAATTTCAATCATCAGCTACGATCTCAGTTGTAATTTTTCTCAATAGAAAATCACAAGGATAATCTCATAATTTAGTCTCAAGACAAGACATTCCAACCTAAAATCTAACCTAAAACACAGATCACGAAGAACAAAAGACGACGAGAAAATCAATTCAAATATTATGACGGCAAGAAAAAAAAAACTAATATCAAAATGATACGCCTTCAGAAATCTATTTGAAGACATGTGTGGAATAAAAACTGCCTTGAAAAATAACTTTTCCTTTCTTTTGTAACATACTTACGGCCTTTTTCTTTTTGGCCGATCTTTCGATGTGTGCTTTTCAAACTTTTGCTCTAAATTTAGTGTTCGATTGTCGATTTTATCGAGTTTTTGTAAGTTGCTATCTGAATAGAGAAGTCGAGGGAAATGAAATCAAAACTTGTCAAGACGAGAGTAAGTTGAAATTGTTAACTTCGAAGATTTTTATATAAGGATTATTTTGTGACGTCGAAGTTACTTTTTCAGTTTGTTGATTTAGTTAACATGGCGATTATTATTATTTTGATGTCAGTTTTATTTTATCGATAAATACACAAATACTTGTAAGAGTTTATTGGATCGTCGACATAAATGTTTTTTTTAGGCGTAGACTAATACTTACTATTAATATTATAAAAGCGAAAGTTGGTTTGTTACGTCTTCACGTCTAAATGGCCAAACCGATTTTGATGAATTTTGGTACAGAGATAGTTGGGACCCCGGAGACGGACAAAAGCTAAAAAAAGTGAGAAAAGGGGGAGAAAGAGGGAAGAATAGGGGAGAGGAAGATATTTTTTTTTCGATCGTCACGTAGTTTAACGTTAGCGTTAGTAAGAAGTCGCGGGCGGAAGCTAGTAAAATATAAAAGCTTAATAGAATATAAAGTCTAAAAACCTGAGTCTCGGTGTATCAATCAACGGTTCATTTTAATGTTTTATAAAAACATTTTCAACTTAATATATTTGGAAATCAAATGCTAACGTTTACTGTTTTATATTAAGTCTTTTTTTTAAATGGTCAAAACTCAATCTACACTGACGCGTAAAATAACCACACCGAATTATCATAAAATAAACAATAAACCAACACACTAAGGTTCATTGTTATTTTAACCATTTTTTTATTACCTCCCATTCATACGTGTGAAGTGTTCCTTCACAATAAGTCTCCATAGACAAACTTATTATATTTCTGGCCGCGTAGTCCAGTGAAGATACAAACTTCAGACGGGCACGGAATAATAACGCTTATTATAAGGCATTAGAGAGGGTTTAGAAACTTATGGAGGGTAGCAATGGGTTTCTCTGAAGGTATCTTTTTCAGTTTGATTTCTGTGTAAATCTGATTTCTTTTTATCTTTCCGTACCTTAAAAGGAAAATACCGAATCCTTGTAGTATCACTTTCTTGTTTGTCTGTCAGAACCCTTTATCTCGAGTTGAAATTAAGAACTCATGTCTATAGTACTTTGGAGCTGTAAAAAAATCCTCTGAGTCTCTGCAGTGAAAAGAGATGGCCGTTTATGTTGCAAGATTGTACGGACGGATGTACTTGGAAGATTTTCTATTCCCTCGATAGTAAAATGATGATTTCAACCTACGACTAAGTTTCTGCAGTTTATTTGACAGATAATTTCATGACTGTTCAAAAAATTAATTTCACTAGTAAATATTACTTATAGATTGATTGTACAGACGCCTGCAGGTCAAGCTACCCGAAACTGTCATTTTTTCCCAATGAACCTTGAACCTTATACTTTAGAAATAAAGTCGAAAATCTATCAAAAAAATCTGACAGATTTTAGTAGCTTGATGTGCAGGCGCCTGTACAATTCGTTTGAGGAATTATGAAATGGAGTCTGTTACTGGCCTTGTCCCATGTTACTTGGGATAGTTGCAAGCATAGATTTCAGTTTTGTTTTTTAATTTTTTAAGCCCAACCCAATTTTTACTTCCAATTTGTAACACATTCATGGCTCAGAATGATAAATGATGTTTATTTTGCAAGTAGGTTTTCACAAACACTTTTACACGTCTTTTTTAAAAACTAGATGAGGCCGGTGTTTCGTACCAGACTACTCTGAGAAGAAACAGCCGAAACAAACTCAGAGGTCTCTTTTAAAGTCCAGACAAAAAATCTTGGTCAACTTACATGAGGACTATGCAGATTAGTGTCTGAAGAAAGCACCACACAGATCGAGTGGACCTGTCCAGTCAGTGCAAGCATTTGTCAGTGAGAGAAAACATCGTAGAATCTTGAATTAATTTACTCTATTTTAAAGAAAATGCGTTTGCTTTGATCAAAAACAAGTTCTAAATAATTTAATTACCATTCGAAGAAAGAAATTATTAAAATAGTTCATTGCTTTGAGTTAGCTAATTTCTAAAGTGGTCATAAATTAACTTTGTAAAAGCAAAAAAGAAAATTTAATATTGTTATGAATTTGATGCACTCTTTGTCATCAAAGATCTGTTTTATGGAATTTACTTAAAAAAATAATTTATAACGTTTTTGTAATTTCACTTTAACAACATTTTTCTTAAATGGGTTTTCCCAATTATTATACGAATAAACTTTCTATGTTAGTTGAAAGTCGTAAGGCTTGCGTTGGTAAGTAGGTAAGAATATTTATTACCAGATAAATAATTCCACGATAATTTAATTTAATGATACTTTACAAACTGATCACCATCATGGCCATTTGTGTACATATTACAATACGGGTTCCAAAAAGGTTACCGATGCAGTATTTATTTATTTTTGAAAACATGTAAACAACGAACAAACCCAAGTTATTGTGCAGTTAAAATACAACCTTATTGTAAAAAAAAAAAAACCGGCCAAGACGCTAGTAAGACTGGGACATCGTGTAACATAAACAACGATATCTTTTGACTGCGTAGACTTAGAGAGTTAATTTTTTCACAGCACAAAGGTCGCAAAAGCAAAAGCATCTTGAGAGACGGACGGACAACAAAGTAATCCAATAAGGGTTCCATGTAATCCATGGTCCGGAGCGAGAGGTAATGAGAAGCGGTCACCTCCTTCTGCAAAGCAGTCATTCTAGCGAAAGAGGTGGCCGGGCGTTTGAGGGAAAGAACCGCAAACCAACCTAGCCGCCGCGGGAGACGCAACGGGCGCCGCGAGACGACTCCCGGCCACCGTAGATGTGGGCCTGTGGACGGTGAGCAATGGGTAGCTCACCGTCCGTCCGTCTTCTATTGACGACTTTTTCGTTTCACGCGCGCCTCAAAGAGATGTCAGCAAAGCAGAGGGGCTTGCCAGAGCCTCCGCCTGCCGGGGTTGCGGGTAGTTCGAGAGAGATACCGCGGCCCCGGAACGTTAAGGGCAATAGAAGGAACATGGGTAGGTTTTAGTCAGTAAAAGTCTGACACTCCCCCCCGCTCCGCCCAGAGCGGGAGAAGTTATTTGATGATTTCCTACCCCAAACAAAAAGGGATCCGTTTTTTTCCTTTTGAGGTACAGAACCCTAAAAATGGTTCTTTAATAGTTTAAATTAAGAATATAAAAACTGATCTTTCGTCCACCTCTCACAAACGAGCTCATAAAAATCATTTTGTCACAGAATCTCAAACATTTACGATATACGTCTAACTATCTCGTAACAAATAATCACACTCCGGTGACGATGGCAGTAGAGGATTCAGCATTGCCAGGGCGCGAACCAAGGAAGAGTTGGAATAAATGAAACTGTGGTTTCTTACCACAAGTTCTACTAACATTTATTTTTTTTACAAACCATTTCAGTATTATTGCAAGATTTTAACATTATTGCAGTTTCAATATTAATTTATACAACATGGAAGACTTACAGCTTATAATAAAAAGGAAAAACATAATTTCCCTTGAAAATTAATTAACGTACAACAATATTATCTCAATTTCCGCCTACAACGCGCTTACACACAATGACACCGAATCAGATAGCTTACAAAGACGGCATTGTACATTAAACAATGACGGACCAACTGTATCACTGTCCTACTGAGCCACTGAGTCTATTGAGTCACAGAGTCTACTTAGTCACTGAGTTAGTAAGCAACTAAGTTGACAGGAAACAGCGCGAATTGCATTGCGTGTGGGAAATTGCCAATAGATTCAGTAGATTGCTTACGTTGATTGAACGTAGGCACTAAATAGTTTGTTAGAGAATTGTTTTAATGGATAGGTATGACGTGATTGTTTTGGTTATGAATTCTATTGGGACCATTTAGGAGTAATTTATAGACATTAGTTTGAGTTCACTAATGATTATGCTCTAGTTAACTGTATAATTCGACGACACGGTTGGCGCAGTGGCTGAGCGATCGACTGCTGCGCTGCGTGTCGCGGGTTCGATCCCCGCACGGAACAAATATTTGTATGACCTACTACTATCAAAGATTTTATTTGTTCCTAGACATTATTAAGAATTATTTAAAAAAAACGTTGCCCCCACTAGGCGTTTTTCCTGTATCGTGGGTGCCTTTACAGGCATTTAAACTCACATACACAAACAGCCAGACCCGAAACAACTATCTGTCGGCCATACAAATATTTGTTCCGTGCGGGGATCGAATCCACAACACGAAGCGCAGCAGTGGATCGCTCAGGCATTGCGCTAACCGTATCGTCAAACGTCAAAATTGCATCATAAATGGCCACATCTTTTGATTGCTTGAATTTACAGGATTGATTTTTTTCACAGCTCTAAGACACTACAAACGGATATGGTTTGAATATCTACTCGATACCATCACTCTTTCTCGAGAAAGGGTCTTGACAGACAGACGGGCAACAAAGAGATCTTGTAAGGGTTCCGTTTTTTCCTTTTGAAGTACGGAACTCTAAAAAGAATTAGTCGTATGTCTAAGTCACATGACATTTATCTCTTAGTCTGTAGATAAGCGTGGATTGAACCAAAAGCTTTTATACACTTGAGAATAACCCTCAGATACCAAACCAGTCCCAAACTCCATCAATACCAACAATAACATTTCACAACTACCCTCTGGACGTCCAGTCTACGTCACGACTACCCTCAATAAGATAATCCTATTAACGTCGCCATGTCGTGCACTTGTCCATTATAGGCCACTCGGGAGACGTGTATTGTGTCCGCAGTAATACCTAATATGTAGATTGTATGGATTACTGTTCAATACAATTTAGTTATGATTGATTTAAGATAATGGAGGAACTCGTGGCTAAACAATAGCAGCCGCTTGGGTCGATCATTAGCTTAAGCCGCACTGACCTAGGTTACGTACCCAGTTTCCTCCGCTCTAGAAGAACTTTGACAGTAGTTACAGATAGTCAGTGTCCCAAAGGATGACACCCAGTCTTACCAAGGGATACCACCATATACATTACCCAGATCTAACTTGACGATACGACGACAAGGTTGACGCAGTGGCTGAGCGATCGACTGCTGCGCTACGTGTCGTGGGTTCGAATCCCGCACGGAACAAATATTTGTATGGCCTACAGGTAGTTGTTTTGGGTCTGGCTGTTTGTGCATGTGAGTTTAAATGTTTGTTAACGCACCCGCGATACAGGAGAAATTCCTAGTGTGGGGCAACTTTAAAAAAAAACTGCGTTGTGGAGGCAGTCGCTCCATGTAAAATGTATCCAGCTGCATCCTAGTCTAGACAGATGATAATAATTTCAGATAATGATATTTGCTTGCTTTTTTGTCTGTTTGTTCTGATGTTACTAAGCATTATTATTATTGGATTAGCATTCAATGACTCTACGTTATGACCGATTTCGTTTCAAATGTATTGATTGTAAAGTCATTGAATTTTAATGTATGTAAGGTATCTTTCCGTGTAACCCGGTTTCCGTTTATTAACACAATTTGAAAGCAGAATAAGTATTGCCGACCAGTACAAAAAACCGACTGATACGACCGACCGACTTCCAAAAAAAGTAAATAGACGGAAAATAAATTTCGGAAATCAGTGACTATTGATGATTCGTCGATTTTTTGGTTTCGAAGTTATCATATATCACACAAATTCTTATCGAGCATTCATTTTCTAATACTATTAAAAGATAAAATTATGTATTATAGAACATAACTCATAATCTATCTAAACAATATAGATACAATATGTATGTATTCTGATTACAATTGACGGAGAAATCGCGTAACAAACATTAAAAATACAGTGGAATCGAGAACCTCCTTTTTGTTTTTGAAGTCGGTTAAAATCAAACAGTAATAACGACATTACACGTAAAACTGTATTATTTGAATCCTGCTAATATTATCTGAACAAAAACCTCCGTTGAAGCACTTACAATTTCGCACGCCTTCTTAAGTAAATATTTACGGAATATTACACCGATCTCAATAAGAATTGAGTAATACTCAATAGAATGATATCGATATTGGCAAAGCTTCATCGGACCAACACGAAAATATCGTTGCCATCAATATTTATGAATATAATGATCGTGAAATGTACTGAATCGGTATTATTAGGTGAGAGTTTCTTAAATATTTAGTGAATTCCATTTTCAAATAGGTTGACTGGTCGAAAATAAATGGAACGCATTAAAAAAATGTCTATAAAAGCGTTATCACGTGCTTGTATATATAAGCCTCTAGATTTTATGGATATTTTTATAAAGATTTTACACACACTGTTGTCTATATTCGAAGCATGCAATCAATGTTATGAGAAATTTTAATGTTCCCTATTCATAAAAAATGGCATACTGGGGGCTGCTGAATTTTATGCTTATTGAAACTGAGAGCTTAGAAAAGTGGTAATTAATTGCTTTTAAAACCTTCTGTATTGCGACGACACTTTCAAAAGGATTGAATTTCGGCTTTTTTAGATTGTGACAGTTTTGTTTTGTTTTTGGAGTTTACTCCTTAAGAATCGATTTTCATATATAAGGCGCCCGGTATGAGAAAAATGTGAGGTGTAAAATCTACTGATGAATAACGAGACGTACAGTTGAATATTACTAGATGGCGCTTTATGAAATTTGTAACGTCCGTCAGTGATATTTTTAATTATTTATAATATTTTTTTATGATATTTTTTATTTTTTTTGTACTTAAGGAGTAAACTCCAGTCGTGCGTCGGAGCTGACAGACACACTTTTTTTTATAAAACGTTGCCTCGCACTAGGAATTTCTACTGTATTGTGGGTGCGTTTACTTATAATTTGATGTACAGAATGCTTGTTTTGATGGTTTTTTGAAGGACGCCTTGTATACATTTTTGATATCTTTACCATCATTTTAGCTGAATGCCACTTCGTCTAAGCCCTCTGGACAAATTACCACCTTCTTCGGTCCTTCGATTATTTTAGGGTTACAAAACACACAAATAAAACAGTTGTTCTAACTTCTCTTTTGATAAACTTCCAAGCCTGTAAACAACTAGTTACCGAACCATAATATTAAGAATATACCAAGAAATTATTTGCTGAATAAAATCAACACTTCGCTCCATTATAAATGTTAAAACTTTAAATGAGCTTCGGTTATAATCATGTTCCACATTAATACTTGAATGCAGATTTCAAAGACAAACTATATCTCAATTTTATCTACATTATGAAGATAATTAAGATATGTTTTTATTCAAAACAATAGGGCTAGTTGAAACCGCCAATTAATGCGTTTAATGCATAACATGTAGTAGTTCTGATGCGTATGGGTTCGGGTCATATTCCATCCAATAAGTTCAAATATTCCATGGGTAAAAGTAGCTCATTCGACTGCGAAGTTTGTGGAGTGATTAAGGATAAAATAAGACAGTAACATAAATTTAATAAAAAAAATAACATACACAACCTGTACATAGCCTGTACATATATCCTGTATATAAGTTTTGGGAGGTTCCTCCACTAAATCTGGCGGGAGGATACGCCCGAGTGTCATCATAGTGACAACCGCCCAGAAGACACGGTAGAGCACACCGTGACGATAGTAGCGGTGATTGGCGGCAGCGACCAGCGCGCGTTCAGTCCATGGTTCGGAGCGTGAGCGAATGGAGAGCAGTCAAATATTTCTGCAATGCAGTTCTGCAGGCGAAGGAGGTGGTTGGACTTGCCGGGGTTGCGGGTTGTTCGAAAGAGATACCGCGGTCCCGGAACGTAAAGGGCAATAGAAGGAACATGGGTGGGTTTTAGACAGTAAAAGTCTAACACTCCCCGCCGCTCCGCCCAGAGCGGGGGAAGTTATTTGATGATTTGCCACCCCAAAAAAAAGGAGGTGGTTGGATGTTTGAGGGACATATTCACGTCCCAGCCGCCGTGGGAGACGATCCGGGCTTCGAGAGCCACATGATCGATCCCAGTTACTGTAGACGCGGACCTGAGACGACAGAGAGCGTCGACGCCGCGTTCATATTCCACGCGCGCCTCAAATAGGTGTCAGCAAAACTGAAGGGCCCCATTTTGACACTACCGACTACTACTGACTACTACTAGAAATCATCATATGACTCATCCAGGCGGAGTTTCCACTCCGCCTGGATGAGTTCATATGATGATGGACACTCATATGATGATTTCTACACATTTCTAGGCCCATTTATAATAGGGGGCGATCCTCTTACCATCAACCAGTTACCCAATAACTCTTTGCCAAACATGGGAACCGAACCCAGAATCTCGAACTCAATAGTCACTCTTGGGAACGCCAGACCAAAAAGGCAGTTTAGCAAATAAATAAATAATAAAGTTGGTGTATGTGTACCAACTATGTAAAAAAATATTCGTACACATATTTTATACTTTTTCAATTTAAAAACATAAAAGTTAAAAAAGAGGATTATTCAAAACTTTGAGATATGGTCAAAAGCTTTCAGAATGTGGTTTTCAGAGCGAAGTTAACTTTGAGCGAATCGCAAATATAATAAGGCTCTTTGTTCTACGCCATTGTATTTTTGCGAGTGCTATAAGATTTAAATAACATAATTTTGCAATTTTTCATATTTATTATATTAGTAGAACTCAAACTTTTAACCACATAATATTGTCGAAGGTAAATATAATATAATAAATATATATACAGTCGACTCTTGTTAATTCAAACCTGCGATAATTCGAACCTCTCTATAATTCAAAAAAATATCTTTATTTTTCGAACTAAATCAACACATTTTTAAACACTTGGTAATTCGTACGAAAAAATCATTGCTACATAACAAAACGACGCGTTAATTCGAACTTATCAGCGTCCAACACTCGACAATTCGAAGTTGCAGAGAGAAAGTTCAGTTACTGTTAGTCTTTCGTTGGTATACAGATTGGTAAGCAAACCAGTATTACAGAGTTCTTTTAAAAGAATAATTAATACACATTATGAATACGTACATGTATGTACACGAATGTACCTCTAAACTTTTGTCATTGTTATAGAATAGCAGTTAATAAATAATAATTGATCAACACTTAAAAATTCGAAGTTTATTTATTTTCTCTCACAAATTTGGAACCATTTGATATTTCCAACACTCGATAATTCGTAATACTTTAAGAGTCCCTCGAGTTTCCAATTAACGAGAGTCGACTGTATATATATATATAAATATGAATAACATGATATATAATATGCTACAAACAAAATGAATAAATAACCTTTCATTCTTACATCCTTTTGACAATTGGGGTTTGGTGATTACAACGAAAACTTATTATGAAAATGGTGATTTATAGCGGGTTCTATAATTAAAGAAAACAATGCGACATTTGTAATTATAAGCGCATACCCATTGGATTTGTAATCTGCGGAGTAGGGACGATTAAGGTACATAAATTATGAACCCAGCTTAAAGTGTAATTTTACTCGATACTGAAGTTGGAATGTGTAGTATTAAGTATTTACATATTATGTACAGATAGGATAGGTACTTGTAGTAAATTAGATTTTATATTGTTACTAGCAAGGTTTAAGATTATAATACTAACGATTAAAAACTAAATTAAAAAAAAAAAACTTCAGGTTGGGTGCTAATTTATAATTACAATTATAAATTGCAAAATGCAATAGAAAATAAACGACTAAGACAGCACAGACATATTATCATTAATAAATAATTAAACAATTACAAGTTACAAATGTCTAATTTGCAGCAGTCACACACAGCTTTGACAGTTATTTTTTTTTATCGAGTGTTCATTTTCCATTTGTACTAAAAGATATTAGCAAATATTAGACATAGAAGAAAAAATATTTATAAATAAAATTGATGTGGGACTACTTCGGAAGTACTTATACCCTTTCGAACAAAAATTTTGGCGTAGTAATCGATGAACATAAAAGAACAAAAAAAAATACGGTCGAACCTCCTCCTATTTTGAAGTCGGTTGAAAAAGTTTCTATATTTTTTTTGTATAATATAGATCCCCAGATTTTATCGTTTTATTTTGAGAATGGTTTGTTTTTCTATGAACCTAATGGGCTTTACTTTTGTAATTTACAAACAGTGTGAATCATTACTTTTATTTACTTTGTTTGTTTTTGACGATTGTCTGTCAGTTTGAGTACTATAAGTGACCTACACAAATGTCCTTTTTTGTCAATCTATGTGGTGCTTTCTTAAAAAAACCATTTCAGACACTAATCTGCATGGTCCTCATGTAAGTTGACCAAGATTTTTGTCTGGACCTTAAAAGAAACTAAGACCTCTGAGTTTGTTTCGGCTGTTTCTTCTCAAAATCAGTCGGGTACGAAACACCGGCCTCATCTAGTTTTAAAAAAAGACGTGTAGAAGTGTTTCACACATCATTTATCTCTCGGTTGAAACTAGTATTTATGATTTATTTGACCATCTTTGTCATACTAACACAATATTTTGCCGTACACCACACATACTTGAAAACTCCTGTAAATACGATATTCTCTTAGACGCCTTACTGCAATAACTATAAGCTGCAGTCATATACAATTCTCTTCTGCGATGCTAACGAGTAGCGACTATCATCAATAAGGCTGCGAGACGAGTTTCCTTTGTCTCCGGGTGCGATAAAGATGGCAGCTGTCAAAGCCTTGCATTATCACATACGTAATACCTATATAAGGACACTTTACGAAGCAGTCTACCATGCATTTTGTACACGAAACTACATACGTCTACGAAAAAATATTGATGGATGAAAAATCATGTTTTATGATAGGCCTTTTTTTGTTTTTTTTTGGGTGGGAAATCATCAAATAACTTCCCCCACTCTGGGCGGAGCGGAGGGGTGTGTCAGACTTGTACTGACAACCCCGTTTATGATAGGCCTTTGAAATGCAATCATAACAACAATGTTATGATTAATATTAGATAATAATAATAACTAATAGCTAATAGATGCATTGAATATATAGGACGAGGGTTCATGGAGGTATCTAAATGTAAGTTAAAACATTTATTTATTTATTTAGGGCCCTTCAACGACTTACTCACTTACATCATCTCATCATCTGCCTAGCCTTTTCCCAACTATGTTGGGGTCGGCTTCCAGTCTAACCGGATGCAGCTGAATATCAGTATTTTATATGGAGCGACTGCCTATCTAACCTCCACAACCCAGTTAGTACTGGGTAATACGATACCCCTTGGTAAGACTGGTTGTCAGACTTTCGGGACACTGACTACCTGTAACGACTGTCAAAGATCTACAAATGACAGCCGGGACCAACAGCTTAACGTGCTTTCCGAGGCACGGAGGAAACTCGGTATGTAACGGGTGGTCACCCATCCACAGACCAACTTAGGCAAGCGCGGCTTAACCTAAAGATCGACCCGAGCGGCTGCTATTATTTAGCCACGAGCTCCTCTACGACTTACTCACTGACATATATCTACACAAAAATGACAAACAATGAGATTATAGTGAGTTCGTCAGAAGTGCACAGCGCTTACAAAATTCTAGTATACAAATAAAAAAAAACGTGTCCCTTATTTTTTTTTTGTTGGAAACTAGCCTATTGTAATTTTTGCTCAAAGAACTGTTCTATAAAACATCATGTAGTAAATGTGCATAATGCCCAAGAGATGAAATACTGTATCCCCTACATAATCCTTTCAACATTGTACTCGGAATTCCTGTAATCAGATTTGATTCCTACCGATTGTAGGTCAAGAGGGTACACAAAAGGATTTGTCAAAGATATACTTACAAGTTTAGTGGTAAAACTTTCTTTTTAGACCCCTGACCCTTTTACAAGATCAATAAAAACATGACAAAGTAGGATTTTATCGGACCTCTTTGGTGACTCTTGAGTTTTATTTTCGGCTTGACTCGCCTCTATATCGCGCTGAGGCCCTAAGTATGAGTTCACGGCGTTAACTTAACGAAGTATCAATACGGAAATGACGACACGGTTGGCGCAGTGGGTAAGCGTTTGCCTGCTGACCTACGCCTCGCGGGTTCGATCCCCGCACGGAAAAATTATTTGCATGTCCTACAAGTATTTGCTCCGGGTTTGGCTGTTTGTGTATGTGAGTTTAAATGTTTGTTAAAACACCCACGATACAGGTGAAATTCATAGTGTGGCGCAACGTTTTCTAAAAAAAATACCCTGTTGCATTTTAGTTAAATTATTTGCAACAGTCATTAGCTTCTCAGTAATCCCTTTCGCTTTTATAATATTAGTAATATTATAAAAGCGAAAGTGAGATTGTTTGTTTGTTACGTTTTCACGCCTAAATGGCTAAACCGATTTTGAAGAATTTTGGTACAGAGATAGTTGGGACCCTGGAGACGGGGATAGGTTATTTAAAAAAAAATTGGGATATGAGGGATAAAGAGGGAATAAAAGGGAAAACTTAGCATTGCTATTACAATAAATAAGGCGCTAGGGCAAAAACTACAGGTAGCTGTGTTTTATTTAACGCGAGCAAAGCCGCGGGCAAAAGCTAGTCATTAATATATTTAAATAAATTATAATAATGTTACATCTGATGCGCGTATTTTTAATTTTAAAATGCACAAACAATAACGCGAAATTGTGCTAGGGCCTCTGTTTTGGTGACTTGGCAATTAATCGTAAATAAATTAAATGCACTGTTCGTCACTGCGTCACCCAAAGGTCGATTGGCCCAAAATATCTATGGTATAAATTTAACCTCTGTACACACTTCTAGGCTTGAAGTTTTTAATAAATATCGAGATTTCCACATTAGTTTAACTTTAATTCATTTTTTCTTATGTTACTATAATTTCAAGGTCAGTATGTTGATTAAAAGATGTTTTGCGACCGTGGCATTTCTGAGTTATAATCATAAAACTCATCAATACAAACTTCTACGTTAACCGCATTGTAAGAAAAGAAAGAAAGTAAAAAAAGATTTATTTGTCGCAAATTACGACGAGCACATAAAATAACAAAAAAAAAACATGCAAAGCATCACAAACATTAATGTTGTTTTACCATGGAATAATTATTAAATGGGCTTAAATAAACTCAGAGAGAGAGTTTCGTAATGACAAAACAATGTGTGATATCAGTCGCTTTCAGCTTTACCGTTAAACTAGATTAAAACATAAATACCGTGAGTTACGAATCTATTGGTTTACTAAATTCTAAGCCCGCAGTTCTAATTAGCATAGTTCAATAATGGCTTTTGAGTGTTAATTTGCAATTTCACTCAACTAGATACCACGGAGGCATGGTGCGTTCGCAAGCTGCGTACCAATTGCAAATAGTTCAGGCAACCACAAGAACATAAAGCTTGATGCAGACATCCGATTCTGCAGCAGATGCCGGCGTCGGCAGAGGGCAGACAATGCCCTGTTCCGGCCCCCATAAATAGGTCCAGGGGTGGCAGATTTGGGGACATCCGCCGCCCCCCATCATACTGGACCCGAGACGGTGCCGCGTAGTGTTACACGCGCGCCTCTTACAGACATATCCGGGGGAGTTCACACCTCACTCCCTCTTGGCTCCAAGCGGGCCAGCACTAGTCCGGGGCGGCAGGAGTCACATTCGTCCCTGCTGCCCCCCAACGCAAGTGTGCGAGGGAACACCGGTGTGGTTTTAGTCAGTTGGAGTTTGACCGACCCCTCCGCCGACCCCAGGGCGGAGGACATGCGTGCGCATTTCCAAATCGTGAAAAAAAAAAAGACATCCGATTCCCAGCTGGGGTTGCGGGTTGTTCGAAAGAGTTACCGCGGCTCCAGAATATAAAAGGCAAAAGAAGGAACATGGGTCGGTTTTAGTCAGTGAAAGTCTGACACTCCTCCCTTTTAGCCCAAAGCGGGGGAAGTTATTTGATCATTTACCATCCGCAAACAAAAACATCCAATTAGATTTTCCGAGCTGTTTTTGTTGTTGCCATTAGGGTCGAGCAACTCACTCTATCGCACTAGATGGAGCATGAGCCAGGCACCTTATAACGAAAAAATAGGCCGGAAGAATATATCTGTCACATCTACTACATACCAATTAAAAATAAGTGACGTTAATTATTATTAATTTATGTTGAATCTAGCTTCCGCCCGCGAGTTCATCCGACATAGTTACTTCATCTGGCATAGTTACTTTGGGGTAACGCTAACTTTAACCCGCGTTATGATCAAAAAAATAAATATCTTTCTCTCCCCTTTTCCTCCCTCCTTCTCCCCCTTTTCTAGCCTATGTCCGTCTCCAGGGTCCCAACTATTTCTGAACCAAAATTCATTAAAATCGGTTTGGCCAGTCAGGCGTGACAACAAACAAACTCACTTTCGCTTTTATTAAATAATACATAAGGAATTGCTTTTACTCTCCATAAAATAAACATGGAAACCGTCCACCACAAATTTGTTTGTCGACAATTTTCTCAAAATTTGCTAGATACGGCAGGAATCAGGATGTTAATAATATTTTCGAAATCTTCTTGATGTCCAGGGCGTCTCCCGCGGCAGCTGGGTTGGTTTGAGGGGTCTAAACAAAGCTTTGGTCTGTACTTTAGGACACCGGAGACTTCTCCTACAGGGACAGATAGCATCAAAACATTATCATTAACTGCTATACGGCGAATGATATTAATAAATAAAAAAACAAAAAGTAAAATTTTAAAATTGATATAAATATTCTGCTAATTTGATGGATCGTTGCTATTTTACTGGAACGCTTTTGTTAATACCTGTTTTTGCTAACAGTATGTAATAAATAAATGCATTAAGACTTTTATTTAGGCAGTGTTTTTTGTTTCCACTAAGATTGGACGTCTAACGCGTACGCTTTGTCAGCTTATCGCAACTTGATGCTTGAACACCCAAGACTTGAGAAGATACTTTTTTTGGAGGGTATTTGAACAAATTACTCCTCCACTGTGTGCGGTTCAGATGAGAATGACAGACTTTAAGTGACGTAATATCAAATACATAACAGCATTGTCTCCTAAAAACACAAATTCTATGACACCCATAGTAAAATATTAGGGTACCTACATAAACATATAGGCTGCCTCACGGTAATTATAAACTTGTTAAGTTATTAGTTGTCACTTTAGCAGCTATTTACACATGTTCACTAATTTAATGTTAGTTGTTTTAGTACACAGTACCGACAAATGCGAATTTTAGTTTCGAAACATGCTCAGAAATTGTTGTTTGCGGAATATTCGATTCTATTGTTGAACAAACTAGGTTTAAGTTACATTGACTCAATGTCTGTACGGTAGACTGCGGGTTAACTTTGACGATAACTTGGATTCGAAACTTATGATTATTCATTATTATCGTCAAACACACGCACTAACACTCACATACACATAAACTCGAACATCCACAAAACAGCGCGTCTTTTAATGATTACTTTTATTTTTTGCTAATTTTCCTCATTTTTTTTTATTTACATATTTTACTCTTTCATCCCAATAATTAGTAAAATAGCATGTCTTTTCAACAGTTAAACTGTAAGAGAAACTAATGGAAGAGCGGAACTTCTAAACACAAGTATATTTTTTACTTAAATAGAAATTCCTTAGAAACAAATGTAAAAGTATTTTTTTTAAGTTATTGAAATAAACATTTCATTTATTTATTCATAATTATGTATCTAGTGTACACTTGTGCCTCCTGTCTGTCTGTAGTCAACCTTCTTTGAGGTATACATAAAGATATGAGGATGTTCGAACATGATAAGAGTGCTCTTTATAATTATACAAGCGTTACAAAGTCACTATTATTCAGCATCAGCAACAAACAGGGCACTTATCATAGAGGGGTCTGTTAGAACCGATGCCTGCAGAGACTGCGAGATTTTTGAAAGTGAAAGAACATGGATAAGTTAAATAGTACAAGTCTTTTTTTGCGGATGTGTAATTAAAACCCACCCATGTTTCTTCTTTTGCATTTTATGTTCCGAGGCCGCGATATCTCTTTCGAACAGCCCGCAACCCCGGCAGGCCGGCCCCTTTGCTTTGCTATTTAGTACAAGTCTGACAAACGCTTTTGCTCCGCCCAGAGCGGAAGGAGTCATTTGATGTTTTGCCACCTGAAAAAAAAAACATTAATTCGTGAGTCCAGGTTTAAATCTAAGCTCGAAATGAATTAGGTGAACTAGGAATTGAGGTTGTAGTTCTAACTTCGTAATAGTTTTTTTTTAAATACCTCGTTATTATTAGTCAAATATAATCTTGTCACTTGATTGTTATCGAAGACGTCTAACGGATCTTTTTTTATTTCATCATTATTTTGTAACTACAATACGAAAATTGTAGATTTTTACTTATTCTACAATTTTCGTATTGTATATTCTCTATTCTCGTTTTTTTTTCTTGGATGTTTTTTTTTTAAACGTTGCCCCACACTAGGAATTTCTCCTGTATCGTGGGTGCATTTACAAACATTTAAACTCACTCTCACTTACACAAACAGCCAGACCCGAAACAACTATCTGCAGGTCATACAAATATTTGTTCCGTGCGGGAATCGAACCCGCGACACGCAGCGCAGCAGTCGATAGCTCAGCCACTGCGCCAACCGTGTCGAAAACCGTGTCGAATGATAATTTGTGTTGTGTTCTATTTTTTTAATTTGAAAAATTTAATTGATGTTTTTTTTATTTTCTAAAACCTGCCAAGTGTATTTGATCATTATTAAAATAAAACAAAACTAAACTATACAATCCTTTAAGCAACTTTTTCTCTAATATACCGAATAAAGGCGGAAGAAAGGCTCTACCAACCAGAGTTTCCAGTAAAATGTGACATCCCACAGTACAAAAAACCTATATAATGCGAGGTCAGCTTATGCTGGAAAAGTAGGAACACAAGACATCACACCAAGCTATAGAAGGTTTAATGTCTCCAAGTTACCTACGTGACGTAAACAAATCCCTCAAGATCATTATCCTGAGATCCCGGAGGAATGCATCGCTCCTCCGAAGGTTTTACGATGTAAGCAAGGCTCGGAAGGATTTAACGATCCTTGCTGATCTGCCGTCAATGTCAAGACGTTTACTGTCTCATTACAAAACAATTTCTTACTTACATAATATATCATATGAGTGGAGGAAACACCAACAGCATTTTTAGGGAGTTTGACGACAGGCTGGATAGGCCTTTTTTTTTTCTTTCGGGTTGGAAATCATCAAATAACTTCCCCCGCTCTGGGTGAAGGGGGGGGGGGGGGGGCGTGTCAGGTTTTTACTGACTAAAACCCACCCATGTTTCTTCTGTTGCCCTTTACGTTCCGGGGCCGCGGTATCTCTTTCGAACAACCCGCAACCCCGGCAGGCGGAGGTTCTGGCAAGCCCCTCTGCTTTGCTGACATTTCTTTGAGGCGCGCGTGAAACGCGAACGCGCCGTCGACACGGCCTGTCGTCAATAGACGGACGGACGGTGAGCTACCCATTGCTCACCGTCCACAGGCCCGCATCTACGGTGACCGGGAGTCGTCTCGCGGCGCCCGGCGCTCGGGGCGTCTGTATAGTGCCTCCGCGCGCCTCTCAAATAGGCGCGCGAGGACTATCGCCTCCAGGCTGGATAGGCCTTGGGTAGGTTTATCAAGTTACATGTTTAACATGGGCCTTGATGATTCTACACGGGGCTGAGTATGGCCACACTATTTCTTATTTCTATAAGTAGTGACATAGGTTTTAATGATCATACTAACACAATATGGGCCAATGTAGTCTGTTAATAATTTTTTTTTAAATATACCGACACGTTGATGAAATACCGGTGTAGCTTCCCGCAAAATGCTAACAAAAACATCAGCGTCCGTTTGACATTGTAGTAACGTCAACTTCACAAAGGATTGACTACACAAAGTAAGGATTGTGCTCGCCTAAACTGAAGCTGACTGACTATGGAACTGTCTGACGACCATAAGAACGTATTTAAAATCTGTTCATCAAAAGCGTGAAGCTAAATAAACGTTGATTTATTTCAAACTTTAATGAATGTTGGGTAAGAATAATATTTTTGTATTTGGTCTTTATAAATAAAATTACCGTTTTCTTTACAAAAAGCCGTTTCATTTAATATATAAAATAATAATCCTTACTAATAATAAAAAAGCGAAAGTGAGTTTGTTTGTTTGTTACCTCTTCACGCTTTAATGGGTAAACCGATTTTGATGAATTTTGGTACAGAGATAATTGGGAACCAGGAGCCGGACATAGGCTATTTAAAAAAAATGATTGGGATATGAGGGAGAAAGAGGGACGAAACGGGAAAACTTAGCGTTGCTATTACAAATCAATAAGGCGCTACCGAATTTAATGCGAGCGAAGCCGCGGGAAAAAGCTAGTACCCCTATAAATGACCATTCATCACCACGCTTGCTCAAGACGAGTTGGCGATTTTAGACTTATATTAATTAGAAGTCCAGGTTCCCTCGTGATGCTTTCCATCACCGATGTCTGTGGTGACTTTGATATGCCTGAGAAAGTATATCATAAAGTACTATCTTAAGAAAGTACATATGAATTGAAAAAGTCACATTGGTCCTGGAATATGTCATGGCCAAATTTGAAGTTTTAATTGAATATTATTTATTTGAAATGATTTTAAGAGGAAACTTTGTGGTATTTTTTCTATAGATAAAATGTTATGAAATCCTGTTTTCGAAACATTAAGTGTTATTGAGTTTTTCCATTACGAACTTCAAAGTAGTAGCCCGGTGTTTGGAAGTTGGCGTTGTGGTACCCCCGTGCCCCGGAAAGCACGTTAAGCCGTTGGTCCTGGGCCTGGTCTCTCACCGTGTCATCGTGTCGGTTTGCCGTTCCATCGCTCTATGAGACTGAGGGAACAGAGAGTGCATCTGTGCCTGCGCACACACTTGTACACTATAATATCTCCCTCGCAGATGACTGATTCCGCTGAGATTGACCGCTGTTGCCAAAAACGGTCAGGAAAACTATTTATAAGTAAACTAGCTTATGCCCGTGGCTTCGCTCGCGTTAAATTCGGGGTAACACAGTTCCCCTTGCGCCTTATTGATTTGTAATAGCAACGCTAAGTTTTCCCTTTTCTTCCCTCTTTCTCCCTCACATCCCAATTTTATAAAAAAAAAATTTGCCTATGTCCTGGTTCCCCACTATCTCTGTACCAAAATTCATCAAAATCGGTTTAGCCATTAAAGCGTGAAGAGGTAACAAACAAACTCACTTTCGCTTTTATAATATTAGTAAGGAGTAAGGATATGTAAATCTAATAGGTTATTCAAAGGAATCATCAAAATCATGAAAATGAAAATAGGTAGCACCACGTGTCTTTCGAAACGTAGCAAGACCGAGCAGAATACAACTCGACAGACACATTCTAAATGAACGTCAGCAAAGCCACGGGCAAAAGCAAGTCAACCATAAATTATTCTAAGAATTATTGTTGTAATTGGTTTCCATAACTATTTCGACTAAAACGTTTGAAACTGGCGGTTAGTTCACTGGATGGTTTCAGTAACCACCAAACAAATTCAGGGCTCAATAAACTTGGCAACGTAGTTAAATTAAATTATATTTAGTTGTAATTAATACTTGATTGTGGTAGTTTGTCTTGTACAAACTACCACACACACACAGCTTGAGCATTGATCCTGATGCTCGAAAGGTTTTAACCTAGATGGGCAGGTTACCCAACATTTAAATTCCTCATTATTACTTGGAAGGGAGACCAAAGAAAAAAATGGATGGATTGTGTAAGGACCTGTATATCTACCTCTGTGTCTTGTGTAATTTCATCAAGATCCGTTCAGCCATTTTGACGTGAAAGAGTAACAAACATCCATACATCCATCCTCATTAATAATATTATAGGTATAGTAGTTTAAGATTATTTGAAATCAACGACTGCAATTAAACTTAGTCGAATCATTAGAAGTCCGCCGCTCCCAAATGTTCATACTATAAGGTTCCTTTTAAACGAATTTCCGGATTATTTAGTCTTAAGTCGATATAGGTTGGTTGAGTAATCTTTATAAATTGTCCTCGTTGAATCTGAGTGCTTTATCCCGGCCGTCTTAAGCCTCCACACGACAGATATTTTACCCCAGATTTGTCGTTCCTTATAGGTTCCAAGATTTTGAATGTTTCTTAAAACCTTTTTAGCTTTAATGCCCTTTGATTAATAGTAAGCGATTTTTTTTTTGCTTTTTAAGACTATTTGAAAGTTTTTTTTTTATTAAATTCGGATGTGTGTTGCTTAAATATCTTTTCGGATTTCCAGAAGTATTATAAAGGGTGTGTTTATGGTTTTCTTTTATAGCATACATATTATTTTAAAATTGTGTTTTAATTCCATTGATTTTTTGTTGGACAGATGAATAAAAAGAACATATAGGTACCTATTTTGTTTCATTTGCTTTTTTAAATACTACTAGCTGTGCCCAGTGGTTTCACCCGCTGAGGTTTAGGGGTATGAAAAATAGATGTTAGCCGATTCTCAGACCTACCCAATATGTACCCAAAATGTCATAAGAATCGGTCGAGCCGTTTCGGAGGAGTACGGTAACTAACATTGTGACACGGAAATTTTATATATTAGAAGATAATATACAATGTGTCAGTGATAATGGTCATGGACAGCGATATTCTAGATATTTGTGTAACGAGTGTTTTAATATACTATTACGATACACACTTCATTTTTCGGTCTAACTCACTTCCCCGCTTTTTGGCAGCCATTTTGAGATATTCTCTATGCGTGTACAAAAATTAATCATATCTCTCAAAGTGTTGGTCCTACTGAGACAAAAATAGGTTTATTCAGAGGAATAAATTTGAGTACTAGAATGTTTGTTATATAAGTACATAGACTATCGCTAGCCCGTGACCGGACACATTGTATAATATACAACTTTTAAAAAGAAATCATAACATTTATTTAAAACAAAACATCGCCAATAACCACATGAACTAAAAATGAGTCGTTAGTTAGTAACAATTGTATTTACTAATGTTTGTTTGTTTTTAACCGCCTTCAAAAAAGGAGGAAGTTCTCAATTAGGCTTGTTTTTTTTTGTGTGTTTGTTACGCGATTTCTCCGTCAATTGTGGGACAATTTTCAAAATGCTTTTTAAAATCGAAAGATAGAAAAAAAATTCATCATAAGGTTTTTTTTTGTAAATTGCTTTGGTAATTTATGAGTTATCGTATATATATATGTATGTATATGTTTTTTCAACAAATGTAAAATGACGGTATACTAAAATCTCTTACTAGCAATGAAAAATTAATACTCATCACACCATAACTAAAAAGGCTGTTAAATTTTATTCCCGGAAGTCAGTGGTCAAAAAACTATGAATCAAACAAAAATTACCGACTTCCGGAAGTACTTTTTGTTTTTATTAAGAAATATTTAAAAATGTATAATTACATGTGTTAAAATGAATAAACGAACTTACAATACCAACTATACATAATAACTATACTATACAACAAATAACTTTATCAAAATCGGTTCATTTGTTAAGGAGCTATGATGCCACAGCGAACCTGCCTCTTATTCAATCGGAGGTAGTGAAAAAATAGAGTTGTTTTTTTTTGTTTAAGTTGTCTGTGATGTTTTAATTATAATTGAATTAAGATAGATGTAAATATTTATACACCAGAAATGGTAGAATATATGAGTCTGTAATAACTGTAACATCTTTTTTAAGTACTATATTCTGAGAAATAAACTTTTCTTTCTTTCTTCTTTTAAAAAGGAAAAGAATGAAATTAAATATTATAAAACTAGTGCTACTCGCACTAGTTAAATTGTAAAAAACACTCGAGCCAATCTTTCAGAGCCAGAGCAAAGTAATCCATTTCCTTTTGTTGGCCAGCACTAGTCGATAAGCAGCCGACTGCATTCAGTTTTTTTTTATTTTCCCGTTGAGAAGGAAAAATGAATCGGTTCCCACTTCTTACAAAAGCAAAGTGCATTCTATCTATAAGTCTACCTACTTTTACGTAAATTGGACATGTTTTAAGGCATAAGTAACAATTGGTTTTACTCATTGTTTTGATAGTTTAAAACAGTATAAAATAATTAGCTTAATTAAAGACAGACTTTTCTTACACTACACAAAATTCTATTATATTTACCATTATTCCATCCTTTTGACTAGCGTAGGCTAGTAGCAAGCGACATTATCACATTTGTCAATTGCCTAAAGACCACTTTTAATAGCCCCGTAATACGTATGGCAAGGCTATATAATGAAAGATCTAACTTGACGGATTTCCTTATCGATGTTTTTTTAATGAGTTTCGCTTCATACAGACGTTTATTTATTTACACTTCATGTACAATAGTGGTACATAGGCGGACTTAATGCCATAAGGCAGACGTTCCGTATATAAAGAGTGCCAACCATGAATAGACTTTCAAACAAAAAACAATTGGAGCTGTATAGACGTACAGCTCCAATTGTTTTGTTAGGTTGTATTCTGGATTTAGATCTACTTGACAAAATTTAGGATTCCGTACTTCACAAAGAAAGGAACCGTTATTGGATCACTTTTTTGTCCATTTGTCTGTCAGTCCCAACCCTTTATTTTAAGAACGCGTGTAGTTATGGAATTGAAATCAATGCCAAAGACTGTGAGGTCTGCAGTACCGTAAAGCTGTAAAAATCAACATACGTAATCAAAAGTTATAGCTATTTATGCCGTATTTTCCATACATTCCCGATAACCAAGTGGAACTGGAATCCGATTCCAACATTGTTGAGAAAAGACTAAGCAGATGATGATGATTCATTATATCATGGTCATGCATACCCGTTATTTGATAGTTACTGAAAAAGGCATTTTTGGTTTCATCTCAATACTTTCCTTCTTTTTTTTTTAGGTATCTCGCAGTTCAACCTAGGAGGTTGTCGTCTGCTTAACCGGGCGATTCCTGTGGATGCCTTAAAAATTAAGACATCCAGCCAGGGCAAAAAACTTACAAACTGAGCGACTTCAAGCTAAGGGCACCCCCTATGGGGTACGAGCCTCGGCTTAGGGCGTCGCTGAGGGACAGCAAAGGGACAGGCTGGATCTCAGTGAACTTTCCTTCACCGAAGCAAGTGATAATAATACAATCCACACGTGAATCCGACAAATTTGAGATCTTTAGATCAAACTCCAGACCTATGACTACCTGCCGGGGTTGCGGGTTGTTCGAAAAAGATACCACGGCCCCGGAACATAAAGGAACCTAAAATAAGAAACATGGGTGGGTTTTAATCAGTAAAAGTTTGACACTTCCCCCCTCCTCCGCTGCACCCAGAGCTGGAGAAGAAGATATTTGATGATTTACCATCGAAAAAAAAACCAGATAGGCTCTGTCGACTGAACGGGTGTGTAACGATTGACATAATAACAAAATATCTAACGTTCACTTGACATAATTTTAGTTAACATAATTTTGTTTAACATAACGATCAGTTGACATAATGAATTGTAGACATAATTTCATTTTACCTAATTTCATATGACATAATGAACATTTCCTATAATGCACATTTCACATAATATTCATTTAGCATATTATTCATTTACTATAATATTCATAATCTCCAAGTAACTTTTAATATTTTGCCTATATTTTAATATTTTGCCTTGGGTTTTATTGCCTAGCCCATGAGTTGCTTCTAGAATCTAAAGTAATATTGGGCGAAGTAGAATGTCTTTTTAATGGGCAGTCACCACCAAAAAAGACGAAGAAATGTTCAAACAAAAAGGAGCGAATCAATAATATTCTTAAAAAAATATTTAAAAAAATAAAAAACCCGACTGCGTAAAAAGTGAAACAAACTACACACCTAATAAAAATAAAACTGAAAAGAGAAAAACAAGTACTGTAATCTGGAACTATGAAGAACAGTCGGGACCCATTATTGGAGTGTGAGCCTTTCCAGATTTTAATGGGTCCCGACTGTTCTTCATAGTTTTCTTCATTTTAAGGTTTGTTTCACTTTTTACGCAGTCGGGTTTTTTATTTTTTTAAATATTTTTTTTATTTTTGTCTTTTTAGTTATGAGTATCTATTAGGTATTCATTATTTATGAGATTATTATTTTTGGATCCCCCCTTTATAGCAGAACTTTTTGTGTCATAATTTTATTTTGCATAACAACGTATAGCATAAACTTCACTTCGCAGAAAATTGTTTGGCAGACACTCATTTATCATACATTCAAAACTCATAATTTTGTAAGTCAGAATCATCTCTAGACATAAATTTCATCATTTTATTTAATAAGTAATTATCCTAAACTTAATAGTTCAGTTCCGGGTAACCTACTAAAAACAATCTCTTTTTTTTCTATTAATGCAAGTCGTTTCTGGTCGTAGGTGGTCACAGTTTTAACCTAACCTAACCTAGCCATTTCAACCATCTACATAGTATGCCAAGTGAAATTATACCAAATAATCATCGCTCTAAATGAACGTTATTAAATTACGTAAACTGTAATATCTTCGGAAATATTCATTTAAGTTATAAGCTATAAAGGGCCATATTGATCTATATTAAATAGACAATGTATTTAAGGTACTTAATTGGATGAAAAATTAATGCTGTATTGTTTAGATACATAATTATGTACATACGTGACGGCCTAAATTTTAATTATTTATAAATAAATAGTCACTTGAATCGAAAAGTGATGAAAGAAAACTATTAATGATTTTTAAATACCTATTTGACGATACCCCACTTGACATATTTTGTTGGTTTTATTTTTTTTCATTTTCACAATATGGTGTCTCATGGTCGCCATTTTGTTTTTTTATTAATTTCATATCTTTAGTGACACTCGCAGGACTAAGAGGAATCGATTGACGTGTGAATCATAAAAAATCGGCCCAGGCGTTTAGTCTGTATAGTGCTTCAAAGGAACAAACATACATACATACATACATACAAAAAATAAGCATTGCCATCCAACGCGGTAATGCTGCCAGCCTTCTGGGCACTTTACCTGTTGACGGCGATACGGACGAATTTTTTGACGCCCTGTAATTTTCCATTTTTTACTTGTATATATTTTTATTATTAGTTTGTGTACATTTATAGGTTGTAAGTATATATTTAGTAATTAATTTAATAATTTGATGAATATTTTAGACCGTATTTTGTAGTTGTTCAAGTTGAATATGATTTGTTACCTTGCCGCGGTCAAACGGTCTTGATTTATATCTTCCCAGAGCAGGGGAAGTAATTTTATGATTTCCCACCGTAAAAAGAAAAGATCTATGACTAGGTAACGCGACGGCCACACAACTGGACTATCACTGGAACCAACTACAGTACTGTCAAATTATTGATTAATCGACTTTAAAAACAAGCTTATTTAACCATCTTATCATAATCATGTCCACCCATAACTACGTAAAATACTAAAGGTCACACGTATCCGCTAGAATATCTTGTGAAAAAATGTGATAATTTCCTATAATTGATGTATCACAAGTAGAGGGCGCTGGTAACATTTTCTCAAGTTTGTCTGCTCTGAGTCAAGTGGCATCACTTGGAAGCATTTGTCATGCGTATGACAGGTCTCCGTTGAAAATTCGGCAGGCTGGGGCATAGAATAAGAATTGTATAGAACAGTATTTTTCTTTGTTAATAAAATAGAATAGCATGCTTTAAACTTGCAAATAATTATGCTTGTAAGATCTGAAAATTAATATTTACAAATCTAGACAAAACGTTTCAGTATCATACAGTCTACAATTTTAATTATTAAGTAAGTGCTATAGGTTATCCGATGTCGAGTCGAACTCGCTTCTGTAAATTCTTACTCTATGGCTAGAGTTAAGAGATTAGTTTTTGTTTATTCCTAAACTGAATTTATGTGGAGAATAAGAGGGTGACGTGTTTTTGTGGAGGTGTAAGGCTGTGAAAATATACCTTGAAATGACACATAGGTTTCACCTTTGATGGAGAGTGGCAAACATGCTGTTTTCATCTAATGAGGTGTATTATAGTGTTTAAAGTGTTGTTTTTGGATGTGGTGTTAGAACAGATATTTCAAGGTGTGAGTGCTGGTAGGCCACATGTAAGTATTGATATATTGGTAGTATAGAATGATCCACTTTAATCTACTTCCCGGTTCTGATTGAAACAAAAATTTTGTGTACACGTCTAGTTCGTAAACTCATTAATTAGTTTCCGAAGCTATAGTGGAAGCTGCAGAAGATTGTAAGACTATCTTTGCAATGTATAGAATCAATTCTCTAGTATTGTATAATTATTAAGCCCATATGTGAGTGCTATGTATTATCATTGACTTGACGAAGCCCTGGTGGTTGATAGTGTCATGCTCACTTAAATGTCTCGCTGATGGTGGCGGGTGTGTCGGGTCATTTAGCTCCCTTCAAAATGGTCGAGCTGAATGGGGCTGATCCATACGTCATGTTCGTGAACGGGCCCTGTCAGTTGGGACTGGTCATTTTTTAGCTACCACGGTTCATTTTTAACTTATTTAGATTTAAATTAAATTTTGCTTTTTATTTACTCTAGACGCTCTTACTGTGTGGTCACCCATCCACAGACCAACCTAGGCAAGCGCGGCTTAACCTAAAGATCGACCTGAGCGGCTGCTATTATTAAGCCACGAGCTCCTCAAAGCTCATCAAATGTTAATAGCACGGACACGAAAGTTGTATACGCGTTCAATGTTGATAGATATACCACACTAAAATGATGGCAAAAGTTTGTATGAGTGTGTGCATGTATTTTTTTTTGGGGTGGGAAATCATTAAATAACTTCTCCCGCTCTGGGCGAAGCGGGAGGGAGTGTCAGACTTTTACTGACTAAAACCCACCCATGTTCCTTCTATTGCCCTTTGCGTTCCGGGGCCGCGGTGTCTCTTTCGAACAACCCGCAACCCCGGCAGGCGGAGGCCCTGGCAAGCCCCTCTGCTTTGCTGACATCTCTTTGAGGCGCGCGTGAAACACGCGCCTGTCGTCAATAGACGGACGGACGGTGAGCTACCCATTGCTCACGGTCTACAGGCCCGGTGTGTCCATGTTTTATACTCCTTCACGCTCGCACGCAGCTTAGAATTAGTATTAAAATAGATATGTCGATTGTTTATTTCTAGAATTAACACATAGGCTACTTTTTATCCCGGTTTACGAGGTTGAAACCGTGGGGCGCAGGTTGTTTTTAACTTTTTACTATAGTAGATATAGCCTATGTTACTTCCTGATAATGTAGCTTTCTATTGGTGATAGATGGTTAAAATCGGTCCAGTAATTTAGGAGCCTATTCGGTACAATAAAATAACAAAAAATCTTTCCTCTTTATAAAATAAATAGCTTAAACCCGCGACTTCGTTCCCGTGGCATAGTTACTTTGGGCTAACGCTAACTTTAACCTATATGATGATCAAAAAAATCTTTTTTGCAAAAAATAAAACCGACTTCCAAAAAAAAACTAAAAAGTGGAAAATAACTTTATTTCCGGAAGTCGGTGGCTTTTGTTGGTTTCGTTGACTTTTTTGCCACCGACTATAACCGTATAATTCGCAAACATGGTTATTTTTAGCTTTTTAGTGCGTAGGTCTCGTCTTAAATACAAGCTTTAGTTCCACATCACGCTATAGTATTAAGGCGCTGTACAAAGCAAACACTTCGTAAAACGTCTAGATTTTCGTCGCAAAGTTAGCCGCATCTGTACATGCCACTAGCCAAAAACCGTGTATAGTTCAATACATAAAGTAAAGACTTAAACAAAACTTGTTTACAAAAAGTGCTCTAGTACTACGAAAAAAAAAGTTTAAAAAGACCAAGAAAAAAAATTTTTTCGTCTCGAAATTCTCAATTTTTTCAGCGAAAACTATCATATTTTTTAAATCTATAACAAAGGAAATTGTTTAAACTAAAGAGATATCTAAAATTTTTCAAACACGGAGCTGTATTTTTTTTTATATTCAATAAAAACTGCCCTACATTTTGGCGGACATGATATTCAAATAAAATCAAACGCCGAAATATTTTCGACCTTATTTCTATTCTTTCGATGCAATACTGTCGTGTACTTGTGTCAGACCATGCCCAGTATGCAGCTAGCCTTACTTCCGCGAATACCTAAAGATTAGATTGTTACCGCGCCTTAAATACTACCTATCTAAATTATGCTTTAGTTTAAAACTAATTCAGAAATCATATGCATCATCGCCTAGGAGAGACAGCTGATACTTGATCTGATGATTATGTTTCTTAATGACTAGGTGAGGGGGGGGGAGGGGGTACGGGCACCCTGCTCCCATTCGCCTGCCTACCCTGGCGAAACCCATACTTATACATGTGATTGCAGCAATCACGGCAGATTTGCTGTCATTTATTGAAGAGTTCCGTTGTATATCACTGAAGATCTATCACCAAATTAAAATACAATCACCTCAAAAAACTGCGATGACCTTCCAAATCATAGTGCATAGCGTTTGTTTTGTTCATTTGTCTTCGACAACCTTTAAAATTATATCATCAACGTAGACGAAGTCAATCTAATACGCATTATTAAAGATAACTCAAAAACTACTGGCCAGATCTTGATATTTTTTTTATGGGACCAAACGACAACCACCAGCTTTCGAATAAAAAAAGAACCATCAAAATCGGTTCAGCCAGACCAGAGTTATGAGGTAACAAACACAAAAAAAAAAAAAAATACAGTCGAATTGAGAACCTCCTCCTTTTTTGAAGTCGGTTAAAAATAATCTTTTTCTCCCCTTTTCTTCCCTTTTTCTCTCCCTTTTCTCACTTAAAAAAAAAGATATATATAGCCCGTCTCCAGGGTCCCAACTATCTCTGTACCAAAATTCATCAAAATCGGTTCAGCCATTTAGGCGTGAAGACGTAACAAAGAAACAAACTCACTTTGTCTTTTATAATATTAGTAAGGATTACTGGCTGTACGCGACTTTGGTAACTGCCCCGCTCCCGTGGGCAGTAGCGTGATGTTATATAGCCTATGTTAATTACTGAAAATTTTGCTTTATAATCTCAAAGTAACTTTTGAAATCGGTCCAGTAGTTTTTGAGTTTATTCGTTTCATACAAAAATACAAATCTTTCCTCTCTACTGTTAATGTAGATTATAGTGTATATCCTTACTAATATTATAAAAGCGAAAGTGAGTTTGTTTGTTTGTTACCTCTTCACGCTTTAAGCCTTAACCGATTTTGATGAATTTTGGTACAGAGATAGTTAGACGGACGTAGACATTTTTTTTTTTTAACTTGGGATATGAGGCAGAAAGAGGCAAGTAAAGGGAAAACTTAGATTTGCTATTACAAATCAATAAGGCGCAAGGGCAAAAACTGCAGATAGCAGGTACCTGCAAATCTGGAAAGGGGAAATGTGTTACCTCAAATTTAACGCGAGCGAAGTCGCGGGCAAAAGCTAGTGGAGTATAAATTCTCTTCCCCGCTGGTCACTAAAGCCGCAGTTGAATGAAACAAATGAAGGGCGGGCAGCGCGGCTCATTGCGTTTCTATCCGCCACCGCCACCGCCGTGTCCATTATCAATCATGAAGGTGTCTTAATACCCTCGGTGACCACTATGGCGAGCCCCACGCCTCTTGAAGATTTACCAACATGACAACATATTTTGTTAAAGATCTTGGAAAAAGCAACATATGAAGATATTTAAAGTTAAATTGTAAATATGGCTGTACTGTGATGTGGGGGTTATTGAAAGGCCTTTTTAAAGGTTTGGGTGCATCATGCTGAGTAATGACCTACTTGTCGCATTCGCGGCGTGCAAGCCATCTGTTTTTTGTTCCTTGTGTATTTATAAATATTTGTGATGCTTTGAATGTTTATTAAGCTATTGCATAGCTTCTATCGCGGGTCTTGAGCGTGGAGACCGCATCCAGAAACGTAACGAAAATACCTAACACTTTCATTACGAATACGGTCAGTTATTTAAATCACGATTCCAATGTTCTATTAGAGTGTTTGGTAGAGAATCGGATAGTCAATCGACATTACACTGGATCAAACCCAAGGTCTTGTTTTTCTTTTTGCGACTTCTTGCATAAGTTTTTTTTTATTTATTGCATAAGTTTTTTTTTATTTATTGCATAAGTTGATAAAAATGCTATGCAGTAGCTTGACCGCGGCAGTCCCCGAGTGCCACACGTCTTTTTTATTTTGAGTGCTCGTTGTCATAACGATCAATAAATGCTTTTTGGTTTTTCAATACCTCTTCATTTAAGAAAAAAAAGGAAAATTAAATATTTAGCTCTTCGACTTTACCTTGACTTTCGGTTCTGAAATATATTTTCCCCATACATGACTTCCCTTTTCACGTAAAAAGCTCTATAATTTATTTATCGATCTTTTGCGTCTTATGTTGAATAAACGACGACGTACAGACAGCAACTAAAGCTGCAGATAATTCACGTGCAAAATGTTTATTTAATTTTTATCAAAAAACTGCCGTTGGGCCGTGCTATAGACATACAATATCACCGCAGCAGCCCCGATGGGGGCTGTTTTTTTATTATTTCGTGTCAGTATTAGACTTATGTAGGATGCAGTTGTTTTTTTCTTTAATAACCGACGAAAAGTTGCGAAAACTTAGCGGCGGCGTTAACGTTATTAAATACATCAATTTTGACATTAAAAATACCCTCCTCACATGATTACCATAATTTTCAGTAATTATTTATATCTACATATTTATTGCATTAAGTGTGCTGTAAATAACTTTACTTTCACAATCATGTAATATTTTTGAATTATATGAAGTGACTAAACCAATAAAGTTGGTCATAACTTTTTAACCGTAAATAATTGGCCCAACATTCTCAGGGTTAAAAAGTTTGGGAATGTCCTTGTTCATGCCCAATTTTGATTTGATCCCTACTTCCAGGGACACCCTGTAACATATGTAGATATAAAATCATATATTCAAACAACTAAATAATCTCAGAAGACTGGATTCTTTTATTAATTTGTACCGAGTTATAGGCTTTGAAATTACTGAAACGGTTTTAATCATTTTTCGTCCAATAAAAAGATTAATTATCAGGAAGTAACAGTGCAACCGCAGAGCACAGCTAGACGTACACAATATTAGTTTTACTTTAAGAAACATGGGCGAAGTTTTTTATGTAAAAAATGTATGTATAAAATTTCAGCTTATAACTTTGTGTTTTCATTACACAGATAATGAAAAATATACAATATTACTAAAACCGTTTTAAAATCCTTTATTTATCACATTGATACAAGTAAAAATGCCTACGTCTTACCATAGCTTATTCAAATGTTATTTATATATGATCGTCTAAGTTTCACATGATAACATAATAGATAGTAATAAATGTGTGTGTATACACATACACATTTATCACTATCTGCTTCTAAGAAGACGAAAGAGGTCTTCTTTTGGAACGTTTTTTCTTGGGTGAAAGAAATGTGAGGGCGGAGCTTACCCGACTAGTACTAGGCTCGAGTTCACTCATTACTAAATAAAATACGAATTCAAAAACAATGAACGATGAATAACAAGAACTTACAATAACTTAATAACGAATAAAAAACAAAGAAACAAGATACAATAAAATCAATTTATCAAAATCGATACGAAACGCAAGCGCAAATGACAAGAGACCTGCCAGTCGTGTCTGATTAACCGACTAAACGTAATACATGTCACTTCAGTTGTCGCAGTTCTACGTAACAGTTGTAGTCTTCAATTTGGCAACATTATCGTATTAATTTTTCATAAGAAAGGTTGTGGGTCCCTGAAGGCTTTTAGGCTCTTTATAGTAGACAGATTATAAAATATTAAATTATTTTATACATGTAACTAAAAAAAGTTCAGGAATAAATGAAAATGTTTAACATGCATTATCAAAATGAAAATTATCTTAAAATCATAAATCAATTTAATTTGGTAATTGCTTATTTTGAAACGTGGGAGTATCATCTATAAAAAACCCTTTTTATGATTCGTTTACCTTTAGTTTACTACCTAAGCCGATGAAGTATAGTGTCCAACTCGCAACCCTTGTTAAATATTTTTGAGACAAATAAATTATTATTCAGGTGTTGCATGTACTCAAAATAATGAATTAAATCCTTACCAATATTATAAAAGTGGAAGTGAGTTTGTTTGTTACGTCTTCACGCCTTAATGGCTAAACCGATTTTAATGAATTTGGGTACAGAAATAGTTGGGACCCTGGAAATGGACATAGGGTATATATATTTTTTTAAAAAGATTGAAATATGAGGGAGAAAGAGGGAAGAAAAGGGAAAACTTAGCATTGCTATTACAATAAATAAGGCGCAAGGGCAAAAACTATAGGTAGCAGGTACCTGTAATCAGGAAAGGGGAACTGTGTTACCCCGAATTTAAAAGCTAGTGAATAATAAATTTGCCACACAAAAAGTATTTGTTTCAATAAACACACAGGACACTTTTATTCCCGGTAGAAAAATCGGGTGGGACAATATTATTACCGAACTTTCAAAGGCAGCGGTGAGAGCATGAGACGACTAGCTCATTAACAAAATCAAATCACTATAACTCAGACATCATTACAGTCATCGCTAATAGAGTGTTAGCTAGTTAATGGCTACTTCGTACATTTTTAATTAGATTTTTAAGACATGAAGGTATTTATAGAGACAGGTTTGATGTATTGAATGATTTCTCAGTTCAAATTATGTGAGAGAGGTTAGCGGGAACGAAAACTCTAGAATCAATAATGTCAGAATATAAGTTTGTTTATATTTTTTGCGGTATACTCTTAACTGTGCAAGTTAGTTATAGTCAGAGTATAGTTACAACAAGTAAGTGTTAACGTACATAAATAGTATGAACGTCCACTACACCTCTATGTAAATATATTAATTTATTTTTGTGCATATCGGGTAAGTCTGATCTATTTTTCATACCCTTTAGTGAGAAGGGTGCCTGAGCAGCGGGTCAAATCGGTGGGCATAGCTAGTATCCTTATAAAACCCGCATGCACTCACATCCGCGAATTTTATACGAGACGACTTGTAGAGTTAAGACTTAAAGAACCGCATTCGCTGTTAGTTCGTGCGGTCAGTTATTTATTTCGCTCCTGGTCGGTGGTGAAATAATAAAATCCCTGTCAGCAGCTGCGAGACTAAAAATAACTCACTATTTAAACAACCGACTCTGATGACCAGAATAATAAAATCACTATAATGAAAGCAAAAATCTTAAGAGTTCCAAAAATGTTGGCTCGCGTTTTGTCGCAATACACCTGATGTGAAGGATGGGTGCTTAGAGTGGAGCAAGCTTACCAAGAAGAAACCGAAAATTTGAAGAATTCCGCATTATAATAATCAGGAAACAAAGAAGCCCGCAGTGACTTCTACAGACTGGCGATTCGCACAATTAATGTGGAAGCATAGCGCTTTTTGTCAGGTCAGTGAAGGATCTTCACATCGCGCCGGTCAGTGGGATCGCGCGATGCTACGTCATCTGAACGCAACACCTAACGTATGGCCCTCGACCATACCGAGGGACACACACTCGCTCACTCGCCGTCACTTAGCGTGCGCATACATCGGCCATTTTTTACCTTGTACAATCACTTAGTTAATATTATACAGTCCTATGGAAACGGAAGTTTTATTTAGTCGAGACCACCAGCATCACAACTGGAGCTTGACATTCAAACAGTCACCGTTACATGATTGAAGATCTACACTTCAATCACACAACGGTAACGTTTCGCCGTATCTCTGCTCATCGAATGGAAGTAAGCAATTACATTGTGCAATTCCAAAGTACACTCCCGGTAGGATGGCAACTTTGAGGCGATATTCAAGACTGACTAGGGAATTCTTCTAAATTAGCGTCTCGGAACGCCGCACAGTAGCTTCCAACACTTGCAGGTGGTTCTTGGTTGATTCATCGCAAAAGTGCTAACAGTACCCCATGCACGACAGCTTGGTATAATGTAAGCAGCTGTAAACAGCGTGAAGTACTTTTGCACCTTTTCGAGAAAACCCCCTTTATACTTCTGATTGTGCCTTGGACTCAAAATAAGACCAAATGATGGGGGTCGAGGCATGTGGAACTTGTGGTTAAATAAAACTGCCGCTCGGTTCAATCTTGAGGTTAAGCCACGCTTGCCTAGGTTAGTCCGCGGATGGGTGACCACCCGATACATGCCAAGTTTCTCCGTGCATCAGAAAGGACGTTAAGCTGTTGGTCCCGGCTGTTACTTGTAGATCTTTGACAGTCGTTACAGGTAGACAGTGTCCCGAAAGTCTGACAACCAGTCTTACTAAAGGGTATTGTAACAACACCCTTTGGTAAGACTCACTCCATGTAAAATACTGGTATTTAGCTGCATCCAGTAAGACTGGAAGCCGACCCCAACGAAGTTGGGAAAAGGCTAGGCAGATAATGATTATGTGGGTCGACGCATAAGTAATACCAAAAGAGAGAGCTGGAAGATGCTTGTACACGGTACACGAAACGATTTAGGGGTACATAGGTCCTCAGAGGTAAGATAGGTATACCATCAGGTTCACTGCCTTTTGTTAATGTCAAGATTGCGAACAACATCAGTTGAAGGTGTCGCGTTGCCTGCGTCGAGACGCGACGATTCTGCAAATAGAGAGGCAAACAAATTTGTGTTCTCGTCTGCAGTGTAGGCCCATCAGGTTTCTGCACTGGAAGCTATGAGGGGCGACAGAAATTTCGACGACACGATTGGCGCAGCGGCTGGGAGATCGACTGCTGCGCTGCGTGTTGCGGGTTCGATCCCCGCACAGTATTTGTACGGTCTGCAGATAGTTGTTTCGGGTCTGGCTGTTTGTGTGTAAATGTTTTTAAACGCACCCACGATACAGGAGAAAATCCTAGTGAGGGGCAACGTTTTTTTTTTAAAAAGAAAAGAACTTCAAAAGCATTACTATTCCCAGGGTTCAAAGAAAGTCCTGGGGCTGCGAGTTGTTACGAAAAGGATACCGCAGCCCCGAAACACAAATTGCAGAAGAAGGAACATGAGTGGGTTTTAGTCACTAAAAGTCTGACACTCCTCTCCGCTTCGACCAGAACGGGAAGAGTCATTTGATGAATTCCTATCCAAAAACAAAGGGTGCTGAACAAGTTTGTTCCCTTTACGACTGATGTGGTCAAATTGAGCCATCTTTACCTTCTTGCTAGGCTTGTAAGCTCTACTGAAGCATCTCTTTCTCTCGCTTAAATTCTTTACTTAACAGAGTCAAGCATCAACCTAATTCCAACAGGTCCATTGCATTCGCCATCCTTGCCATCCACATTGAGGACTGAACCAAGACCAAACTTTGTTGGACATGTGTAACAAGGCCTATATCTATATGTAACTTGATGAAACTTCGATGATTTGATTTATAAATTGTAGGAATTACTGCATTTTTATTATTATTATTATTACCTTTACCTCTTTTAGCTGGAGCTATTACAATACTTTTAACAGATCGAAATTTAAATACATCATTTTTTATTTATTTGCAGCGGATGAACCAGACGATTCAGGACATGAAGAAGCAACGTTGAATTCGTATAATGTGGATGATGTTCTAAATTTAGATTATGGAAAGTATACCACAGTCAGTTTTCATTATGAAGTGCATCAAATGTTGCTTTATAAGGAGTCAGAATACTGCTACGATGATTATATGAAATGTCTCGTAAGCCAGTAAGTATACTGTAAATAAAATACAAATATAAAGTACCACAAATTCGTACGTTACAATCTTTTTAGGATACCGTGCCTCAAATGGAAAAAAAACAGAACCCTTATTGGATCACTTTGTTGTCCGTCTGTCTGTCTGGCAGTCTGTCTGTCAAGACCCTTTATCTCGAGAACGCGTGGAGGTATCAAGTTAAAATAACTTTACAAAACCATATACTCAAATTTGTGGTCCCTTTGAGCTGTGAATGAATCCTGACCAAATGCGAAACTTCAGAAGAATCTTACAACTCACCTAATAGACTATCTAAGACTGTAGACGGCACAATATCTAAAACGAAAGATAGCACAAAAGCGCTCACAAATAAACTGGATAGTACTGAATATGAGTTAGAAAATACAATCCTGGAAAATAATAATCTATGCCAACAATTCGATAAATTAACTGCTGAAATTAAAATATTAAAATCACTCTGCCAATCTTCATCAGTCACTGAAAACAGTCCAACCATCAATTCTAAAAGAAAAAGACATTCGTTGCTCCATCAAAGCGTATCCTTCACAACTTCTACCCCTTTACCGAATTTCTCGAAGGTTGAATATGAGAAAAGTGAAAAAAATACCGAATTATGTACTAAAATTAACTACCATATATTGTAATGACTATAATAAAAACTATTTAAATTCTAGAGAACTTATGAAAAGAATAGCGAGTCGCAGATCAAGTCTAAAAATAAATTACAATGAATGAGGAACCCAAAAAAGGAACAATGCCATTCTATTTTGGTCGTAAAAAACAAACTCAAACAGAAAATCCCTTCTATTTTCAAAGTTGCACACAACCGGAACTAAATAACGACGTGCGTTTTTGTACTGGGGAACCTAAAAGGGGTACGATACCTTACTATTTTTCCACAATAGCAGGGAGTAACCTGTTTTTTCGTTACTGAAACCGCGATACTGACCTCACATAACTTTAGGATTCTTCACCAAAACATTGCAAGTGCACTGTCTAAACAAGAAATATTGGAATTGACATAAAGGAGATGCGAGATTCACAGAACGACCCGCATGTAATCTGCCTCTCTGAGACATTTATTAAAAAAGGACATGAAAATTACCTGAAATAACCTTGTATTCTGATCAAAAGGGTCTTAGTTACAAAGAACTGCCATTTGTAAAAACACATGCCTCCATAAATACATTTGAGGCTTGTGGCATAGAACTAACAAATGAAAAACTAATTATAATCTTTTTATACAGAACACCTCAGTCCGATACAAACAAAAAAATAAATAATAAATAATAATAATAAATACAAAACAAAACACGCATAGTTTTCACTGTTGACTTCAATAGTAATACACTTAAGAAAGGAAAAATCACTAAAGCATTTCAAGATATAGCACAAAGTAACAATCTTATAATTCATATTAATGTATTAGTACAGACCATATGATATTTTAAGTAATATAATATCTGAAGCTATCGCAACAGTACTACCACTAAATCTCTCTGACCACGATACGGCACAAATGATAAGCTTTCTTAAGCTTTGGAAGTTCACTATCCGTGGAAAATATTCTGACAAGGGAGGGGTCCAACCTGGACCACCCATGCGTTGTTCCGCGTGACCCTCTGAAAAGCAGAGGGCACAGCGGAGGAGCAAGGGCGGGCTCGGTGAGCACTCACCCAGCCTCGAGCAGACAGAGGAGGCACTCCTTCTCTGTCCCCGTCGATCTCGTAACCCCAAACCGAAGTGTCGTGGATCACGTCTCGCGGCTTCTATTGGGACCGAGGGTCTTGGCTTAACCGCCCGGACCACGAGGTGGAAAACCTCTATAAAAAGTCACCCCGAATCTCAAGCGGCGGAGCACTACGAGGAGATGAATGGCTGACGGGTGTTCCTATGGAACCATCAATCGTTAGTGAGTTTTTATTTTTTAGAACATAGACATATAGGTTTCCCTTTTTATTTGTATAATTTGTAACGTTTGTTTCGGTACTTATAAGTTTGCAAGCTTTAATTCTAAGCAAAACATGCTGGTCCTTATACTTCTTTCAACAACTTTGTATCCTTATCCTTACTAATATTATAAAAGCGAAAGTGAGTTTGTTTGTTACCTCTTCACGCTTTAATGGCTAAACCGATTTTGATGAATTTTGGTACAGAGATAGTTGGGAACCAGAAGACGGACATAGGCTAATTTTTATTTTAAAAAAGTGGGATATGAGGGAGAACGAGGGAAGAAAAGGGAAAACTTAACGTTGCTATTACAAATCAATCAGGCGCAAGAGCAAGAACTGCAGGTCAGGTTAGTGTGTTATATCGAATTTAACGCGAGCGAAGCCGCGGGCGAAAGCTAGTACTATATAACTTTGCATCATGACAGATGTCAGCTGTGAAAAGTTGAGGAATATGGACATAATGCGATTTATGCATTATTATTCAACATCTGAGTAAGTAAAATAATAATAAAATAGCCTATCCTTTCCCAGGTTGCCAGATATCATAACGATCTTATCCTATCACCCGTTTACTAGTAAAAATATAACAAACAAACTGAATTACTTTCACAATTATAATATGAGTATGGTTTAGTAGTTAGTTATTTGCCCCCGGCTTTTCTTGCGTTACAGCCAGAATTGGATCTGTAGTCCGAAAAGTAAACCTTACATCCAAAGTTACAAACTTTACCTCTTTAGAAATACAGTAACAAACATAAATAACAAGGCTTTCTCTTACAACGAAAGTGTTTTTTTTTTGTAATTGCTATAACAACTTAAATGTGGAACAATGGAGCCTACAGTCAGTGAGTCAACATGTACACACAAACTAAAATTCAAAGGTTAATTCTTCCTACTGTATTGATTAACATTTTACGGATTCACGGACAAAGTATTTTGGAAGCCATACTATTACAAATGAAGTAATAAACTCTAAGTAGAAAACGTATTTTTCTGGTTAAAAACGCTCGTCACCGTCGTCACCTTTTTTTTTTTGCGGGCGGTATATCATCAAGTAACTTGCCTCGCTCTAGGCGGAGCGGGGAGGGTGGGGGAGTGTCAGACATTTACTGACTAAAACCCACCCATGTTCCTTCTTTTGCTCTTTATGTTCCGGGGCTGCGGATCTCTTTCGAACAACCCGCAACCCCGGCAGGACCAGGGACATATATGTTTCGTTCGGGGATCACAACTCTTGATCAGCTGCTGTGTGTCAACTCAGTGTTATTAGATCGAGTTTCTGATAATCATCATAAACATCTTTGCAACTTTTGTCCCCATTTTATCTTTCAAACAGGATAAGAAAGAGATATAAAACTTTTATTCATTCACAAAAAGTACCACTTGTTTACTTACGATACTCTGCAAACGGCTTACTATACTCAAGTTATAAAAAATATTTATTAGGCTGAGTAATTGTCTCTTGCTTTCTATATGTTACTTTTTAGGGTTCCGTAGTCAACTAGGAACCCTTATAGTTTCGCCATGTCAGTCTGTCCGTTCGTCCGTCCGTCCGTCCTCGCTTAATCTCTGTGACCGTTAGCACTAGAAAGCTGAAATTTGGTACCAATATGTATATCAATCACGCCGACAAAGTGGTAAAATAAAAATTGGAAAAAAATGTTTTATTAGGGTAGCCACCCTATATGTAAAGTGGGAAGTGTTTTTTTTTTTTAATTTCAACCCTAACGTGCGATATATTGTTGGAAAGGTATTTAAAAATGAATAGGGGTTTACTAAAATATTTTTTTGATAATGTCAATAATTTCGGAAATAATCGTTCCAAAAGTAAAAAACAATGTGTCCCCCCCTCTAACTTTTGAACCATAAGTTTAGAAAATATGAAAAAAATCTGAAAAGTAGAACTTTATAAGGACTTTCTAGGAAAATTATTTTGAACTTGATTGACACAACAGTTTTTGTACAAAAAAGACAAAAAGTTGTATTTTGTACAACTTTTTGTCTTTTTTGTACAAAAACTGTTGGAGCGCCTACCGCGGAACGTGCAACATTGCACGCTCCTCCACCTTTAAACTCATAAGTGGGAACACTTATTGTGACGGATGGGAAACTACGGAACCCTACACTGAGCGTGGCCCGACACGCTCTTGGCCGGTTTTTTCTATATTCTTATTTTTATTTTTCTATATGTTGAAACTTTTTCCTAAGATTCTCAAATTACCTCGATTTTTTTCCTTAATTAAAAAGGGGTTGGTCTGGCACACCGTGCATTGGTTCTTGACGCCATATTTGGAAAATCGAATAGGATACATTTCCTAGCAGTAGGTGTGAATAGTAGAATATGCTCAATACGCAATACTTTGTTGCATCCCATAATTAAAGCTGGTGGGTAAATTAAAGAGAAACAATTTAATTAAGAAAGAAAATCTTATATATTTAGATATTTAAGATAGATATTATTTATGTGTAGATTTATATTAATTTTATTTATTATTAATATTTATACATTTATTTATTATTAATAGTTATATTCTAGCTAGATTATATATTAGGTAATTATTTTATATATTTATTTGTATATTAGCTGTAATTTTTCATTAACTAAATAGTAAGTACCTAATTAAAGATATTGCACGGTAGATAAGGTAAATAGATGTATTAGGTACTACTTGGTTATTCCAATTATCTTCGTTTCTCTAGGTGGAATTTATCTTTGAAGTATTCCTCAATTGTGTAGTAGCTTTTATCTAAGAGAAATAGTCTTAGTTTATTTATAAATATATTGTTTGTTTCTGTGTTTTTTATGTATTCAGGTAATTTATTGTAGATTTTTATTGACGTAACAAACGCACTAGAGGAGTGCATTTTTAATCGTGAAGTTGGCAGGTTGCGTCTATTTCCATGTCTAAGTTTGATTTTTGTTTGTATGTCTTCTCTTTTGCTGTAGAATTGTGGGTACTTCCTTACAAATTTGCAAATTTCAAATACATAAATAGAGACAGGGTAGTGTTAGGATGTTTAGTTCTTTGAAGTGTGGTTTACATGAGTCGGTGTCTTCTATGTTAACCAATGTTCTTATAAGTTTCTTCTGTATTGTAAATAGCGAAGGTGCGTCTGTACTGTTACCCCATAATATTATTCCGTATTTAAGCCAAGCGAACGCGTACTCATAGTATGTTACTATTGCTGTTTTGTAACCGCGACGTAAGACACTGCTAAATCCCTTTGGTGTAATCTACTATAACAGTTCTTTCTTTTTTATTTACAGTACCGCTCCTATGCCTGTCTGTATAGCATACAACAGAAATAATTATAAATCCGTGAATTCGTATTGCGAGGCATATTTTGAAAATTGCAGAATCGGATTTCGTAAGTACTTCATTGTTAACAGGAAGAAAAAAAGAAAATCACTAAACAACATTTTCAACCGACTTTGAAAAAGGAGAGGTCCTCCATTTGGATTTTTTTTTTCATTGTTTGTAACCTCATCGCGTGGGTGGCCCCTTATATTTTTTTGTCTATGAATCTTTTAAAGTAGGTACCTACATATTATTTCTTGTCCATGTGGATGATATATCAATTACTTTTAATGGAAATGAAAAATGAATAATCGACATGAATTTGTGTGGTATCTCACACGATCACACGACTAATAAAAAGTCAGACATAATTTTTTTTTAAACTGCCTTGGGCACTAACATTATTATTAACACTTAAAACGGGATATTTACCATGTTTGTTAATTATTCTGAGTTTCCGATATTTCGGCGATGTTGCAAACGCCATGATCACAGATGAACTGAAGTTATTTCGGGTGGGTGTAAATGAGCAGCATATGTGGTGATGGAAATAAGTAAAAAAAAGATCGCGATCCGTTTTTTTTTTGGGTTGGGAAATCATCAAATAACTTCCCCGCTCGGAGCGGGGGGGAGTGTCAGACTTGTATTGACGAAAACCCACCCATGTTCCTTCTATTGCCCTTTACGTTCCGGGGCCGCGGTATCTCTTTCGAACAACCCGCAACCTCGGCAGATTGAGGCCCTGGCAGGCCCCTCTGTTTTGCTGACATCTCTTTGAGGCTGATTGCGACCCGTTATGGTGAGTTTTTTGTGTCGAGAGCAAAATCCAGTTGAGTGTCGAGAACAAAATCGAGTTGTGAGTGATGGTGTTAGTGGTACTGTACGCAAAAAACGAATAAGGAAGAGGGTAGATCGTTTTTTCTGCTCATATACAGTCAGCCGCAATAACTTCAGTTCATCCGTGATCATGGCGTTTGCAACATCGCCGACATATCGGAAACTCAGAATAATTAACAAATGTGGTAAATATCCCGTTTTAAGTGTTAATAATAAATATTTATAAAAAATACTTTGCGAAAACATTAATGACTTCCAAAAAAAAAAATCAGAGACTTTGTTTGTTTCGTTGACTTTTTTGCCACCGACTTCCGGTATAAAGTTATTTTCCACCGCTTATAAGGATCTTATTCGACGGCGGTTAGATTTTTGCCAAAAAAAGTTTTTAATAAACTATGTATTATATAATAATCACTCTTATCACTGATGTGCGAAAAATGTAATTTGAACACGAACCTTTGGAATATGTACAGACATATTGAAGTCAATCCTTGTTTAAATCTTCGTTTATTTCTTTTTATTTATTTATTTGATCTTTTAACCATTTAACGTTATTATTCCTTTTTTTCAGGGTATTACCGAATCTTAGGCTATGGCAGGTGTTATCAAACAAGTAACATTCGCTACTACATGCAATTGTACGATCGTTATTGATTTGACATTTCAACAACAAACATTTTGTCAAACTACAACAATACTTGAAAATCTTATATGTCAAGTCACTAAATTTTAAATTATGATAAGCTGTGCAGACTGCTGGTCAACATCGAGCTCGTGAGCGTGTCCCTGCATAAAATTTATATTCGAAAAATCTTTTATTTTCACATACAAAATAACCAAAACACACAACTCCCATTTAGCATCTATACACTACGGTACAGCAAATCTGTTATTTTGCGAGTTGCAGTGCAACCCAGCAGTCTAAGTGACCGCAAGTATTTTTTGGTGTAAAAAGCTTCAATGAACAATATTTTTTTGATGATTGAACAATATTTTTTTTAGCCACAATTTGGAATACCGACTATCAAATTGAATTAAAATATTTTCTTTTAAAAATGAGTTAATTTTATTTGTATACTAGCTTTTACCCGCGACTTCGTTCGCGTGGACTGTGTGGACAGTGACTTCCGGCAGATTTTTGATTTTACTCACATAGTTCCCGATCTCGCGGGATCTCTTCAAAAATGAAATGTGGAAGATACTCTAGGGAACTCTTCAAAGATCAACATAATGAGCTCTTTTTTTTTTTTTTTTTTTTTTTTTCGGGTGGGAAATCATCCAATGACTTCCCCCGCTCTGGGCGGAGCGGGGGGGCATGTCAGACTTGTACTGACTAAAACCCACCCATGTTCCTTCTATTGCCCTTTACGTTCCGAGGCCGCGGTATCTCTTTCGAACAACCCGCAAACATAATGAGCTCTTCGTTTGAATTTAAGACATGTATACTCACATATGGCGTTAAAGCTGTTATTGCCGATCGAAAAAGGCGAAAATGTTATTTTTCCCATCATTCTACTGATTCGCCATTTCAGTTCAAAAGGAAAAAAAGACTGTTTCTCCCTTGACAATTTTTCTATTATTTTAGGCTTTAGAGATTATTAAAGTTTCTTACACCAAGACATTTCTGTATACCATGTTTTTAGTTTTGCCATGCTTTGCAAAAATATAAAGGTTTTGTGGTTTCGACACTCTTGAGCACGCAACGTAGAGTTGTCCATGGGAGAAACAGTCTATTTCAAGATGTACCCCCGCAACATTTTTCATCCCTTTTTACTATTTATTTACATTTTTCGGATGAATTTTCCGATAACAATAACATGAACCGAACACGTGTAATGACACCATTGCGCGATCAACGCCATCTATCTACGGAGCATAGGAACAGTTCGACATTTATAGTACTGAATTGATGCCGACTTTTGACCAATAGATGGCGCTGTATGTCAGGAATAAATTTTATTTTTTATTTTTATTTTTTGTATAAAAACTACCCTATGTCCTTTCTCAAGTTCCAAACTATGTCTGTACCAAATTTCACATAAAACCGTTCAGTAGTTTAGGCGTGAAGAAAAGACAGACAGACAGAGTTACTTTCGCATTTATAATATTAGTTTGGATGGTGGGTTTCTTATAGTTTTACTGTAAGGTACTACCACTTTCTTTTTTTAATTTCCCTTACATCGCAACCAAATTTACCTTTAATAATTAAAATACATACATGCACAACTTATTAAACCTTAAAAAACTAACATTTTATACAATCATCAAAATAATAGCAAATCTCGTATAAAATTTATTTTCAGTTTGAACTGTGGCTTTTTATTCATTAAGTACCTTTTGCCCGCGGCTTCGCTCGCGTAAAATTTGGGGTAACACAGTTCTCCTTTCCTGATTTGCAGGTACCTGCTACCTGCAGTTTTTCCCTTACGCCTTATTGATTTGTAATAGCAAAGCTATGTTTTCTCTTTGCTTCCTTCTTTATCTCTCATAACCCACTTTTTTCTATGTGTATGTCCGTCTCTTGGGTCCAACTATCTCTGTACCAAAATTCATCAAAATCGGTTTAGTCATTAAGGTGTGAAGAGGTAACAAACAAACAAACTCACTTTTGCTTTTATAATATTAGTAAGGAAGTAAGTATTCATAAGCGAAAAATAATTTTTGTAACAAAAATGACTTGATGAGATGATGTTTACTTAACTGACTAAAATTTGGAGTAAACCTTTAATTTTAGCCAAGTATAATGTCGAACAGGTTAGGAAAGCTATTAAGCAAAACACAGACACTTGGACAGCACTGGAAAGAGTTGGAGGAGGCGTTCACCCAGAAATGGGTAGCCCACTATAATATTGCCATATTGTTACAAGTATACCGATTACCCGGAAACGTAAACGTTTATAAATGTGTTATTGGAATGTGATTCAAAATGTAATTTATTCAGATGTCAAATGAAAGCATGAATTAAGAGTATTATCTAAATAATGTGTATAGCTTGTGGCAAATGTACACAACCCATTTATAACGTGATAAAGTTTATTACATCAGATAAAACACACAACACACAAAGACTACAGTTTTTTAACGCAGAGCTACAACCGTTCGTTCAACATGCTTCAAAACGAAAAAGAGGGACGCGGGGTGCCGCGTTTTGTGAGCTTCGGCACCACGCGCCGTGATTGGCCGCCTCGCGCGGAGCGCGTAAACGGGCTATTCAAATATAGTTTACACATCCGCGTGGCGGGGATTTCAAATTATGAGTATGCGCGCTACATGTGTTAATTAAAGTGAACTAAATAAAATGATTCAGAAAACTACTGTATCATTAAAAAAAAGAATTTTAATCACTCATTCAAAAAAAAAAGATATAATTAAAGGAATACAATATAATAAGACATCGACCAATATGGCGCTTCTTACTGCCAAACCTGAACCAGTGTTCTCGCTGGATATGGCTAACAAAGTTTTCGCCAACATAGGAGAACAACTAGCAAAAAACACATTACTACGACTACACAAAATGGAAGCCGTGTTAGAGGTTGCAAACCTATAAGTTTAATATAAACTACATCTTGTCTACTGCATGGTGTGTCCTAGCAACCGTTGTAACATTAGTCTGAAAAATATAGTTTTCTGTTGCACTACAAATAAGTATTTTACTCCTGCAATCGTATCCCATTCTCTAATATGGTAGCAGAGCGTGAGGAAGCAGAACGCGTATGATATAATTAATTACATTATCACGTAATAATTACGAAATCGCGAAAATGAGTAACCAATCCATCGCAATTGAAAAACTCTCCGGAGTAAATAATTACACCTCCTGGAAATTTCAAATGAAGATGTTGCTTATTCATGAAGACTTGTTTGAATGTGTCAACGAGGTCGATAAGAAAAATAAACCAGAATGCGAAGACAAGAAGAAACAGGAAAAAGCGCTAGCACGAATCTGCCTCAGTGTTCAGCCATCTGTTTACTCCGTTGTCAGGAATTGCAATACTGCGTTTGACGCCTGGAAGAATATACAGAATTCGTTCGAGGACAAAGGTCTGTGTAGAAGATTAGGTCTCCTCAGAATGCTATTTAGCTTAAAATTAGAGCAGTTTGAGAGTATGGAGGTGTATGTTACAAAAATTCTAGATACAGCCCAACAACTGCAAGACATAAATGCTTCTCTGGAAGACGAATTCGTTGCTATAATAATGCTCAGTGGGCTCCCCAAGCAGTTTGACCCACTCATTATGACGTTAGAGCATAGTAGCCTTTCTCTCTCAAGTGAACTGGTGAAAACTAAACTACTCCAGGAGGCTCAGAGACGAGGTGATGCAGAGGGTACGGAACAGAATGCCCTAACGACTTTGACTTCGATCTCGAAGCGTCCCAAGTGCTTTCGATGCAAAAAATTAGGTCATTACGCTAGAGATTGCAGGCAGAAAGCTACGCATAAGGATAAGCCATCTAGTTCCAGTTGTCAAGAGGAGGAGAAGGTTCAAAAAACTCCTGGTAGGACGACTATGGTGCAACTTGCCACATGACCAATAATAGAGACATTTTACATGATTTTGTGTGTGATACGCCAAAAGAAATAAGTGTTGCGAACGGTGAAAAACTTTTTACAATGGGTTGTGGTAATGTGAAACTTTTTTTACAAAACCAATGGATAACTGTCAGTAATGTAGTTTTTATACCGAACTTGTCATGTAATCTGTTATCTGTCACTATTTTGACACAAAAATATTTTGAAGTAAAATTTATATCGAATTTTTGTAAAATTTACGAAAAAGGAAAGGTAGTAGCTGTAGCAAAACGGGATGCATGCGGTCTTTATAAATTAGAAACCGGGGATGCGTCTATAAATTCCGTTTCGCGTGAACACAGTATGCCAGTAAGTGTCTCCTTGAGTACCCAGGTAGAGGTTCAATCTCAAGGTTTATGGCATCGTCGGCTTGGACATCTGAATAGTCGCAGCATGAACCTACTCAAAAGTGGTATGGCGACTGGTATCGACTATGATGTATCCACATACGAGCAATGTATCGCTTGTATTGAAGGTAAGGTTACTAATTTACCTTTTCCTAAGAAATCTTTTTCACGTGCAAGTGAGGTGTTAGGACTGGTTCACACGGACGTGTGAATAGTCCTGAAGCCAGGCAGTGGCGAGCTGCTATGAAAGACGAGTATCAGTCCTTTTTGGACAATAAGTGCTTTACCTTAACCGATTTGCCGAAAGGTGCAAAACCAATAAAGACCAAGTGGATATTTAAGAAGAAAAGAGGGCTTAACGGTGAATTATTACAATACAAAGCACGTCTAGTGGCAAAAGGATTTACACAAAAGTATGGAGTGGATTATTTTGAAACTTTTTCACCTGTAGTGAGATATGAAACCATAAGAATGTTATTAGCTTTGGCTGTGGAGTACGACATGGAGATTGACCACATGGACGTAAAAACAGCCTTTCTAAACGGCGATTTAAAAGAAACCATTTTCATGGAAATACCAGAAGGTTTTGAAAAAGGTAGAGGCAATAATAAGGTGTATCAACTACGCAAAGCTGTGTATGGTCTAAAACAAGCGCCTAAATCATGGAATGAAAAGATCAATCATATTCTTGTCAACAAACTCAACTTTAAGAGATTGGTCTCCGAACCATGTGTATACATAAACCGAAACGGCGACAAGTTTGTAATTATCGCATTGTATGTTGATGATTTAGTAATTTTTAGCAATTGTAATGCGGAAAAAACTAAAACTAAATCATTGCTGATGAAAGAATTCGTGATGAAAGATCTTGGTCCTGTAGAAAAAGTTCTAGGATTAAGAATCAGGAAAGATAATGGCAAGATCACTCTAGATCAAAGTGCCTATATTAAAAAGATATTAGAGAAATACAAAATGCAAGACTGCAAATCTGTTGAAACTCCAATGCAGTGCCAAAAATTGAACAAAGCTGAAGAAAAGGATGACAGTTTGGAGTATCGAGAATTGATCGGATGTCTTATGTATGTAGCGGTCTGTTCGCGTCCTGATATATGCCATGCTGTAAGCGTATTAAGCCAATTCAATAACTGTTTTTCCGATGTTCACTGGAAAGCAGCTAAACGTGTGTTGCGTTATCTTAAAGGTACAGTAGATTACTGCATTACCTATAAGAAAACTGGTTTATCTGTGACGGGTTTTGCTGATGCAGACTGGGCTTCTAATGAAATTGATAGACGTTCTTATACGGGATATGTTTTCAAAATTGGGAATTCTATTACTTGTTGGGAAAGTAGGAAACAGCGTACCGTTGCGTTATCGAGTACTGAGGCGGAGTACATGTCGCTCTCCGATGCTTGTAAACAAGCACTGTTTATAAAAACTTTCTTGCACGAATGTATAGGTAGTAACATTGAAATAACTATTTTCAATGATAATCAGTCGGCCTTGAAATTGACTGAAAGTAGTATGTTTCATGGTAGGTCAAAACATATAGACATACGTCATCATTTCGTCCGGGAGGCGGTCAGCAATGGTGCAGTAAAAATAAATTACATGCCAACGTCCAAAATGACGGCGGATGTCTTAACAAAACCTTTGTCGGTAGAGAAACATAAGTATTTTGTTAACGAGTTAGGTCTGGCTACTGATGTGTGTTTACAAGATAAGTTTAAGGGGCGGTGTTAGAGGTTGCAAACCTATAAGTTTAATATAAACTACATCTTGTCTACTGCATGGTGTGTCCTAGCAACCGTTGTAACATTAGTCTGAAAAATATAGTTTTCTGTTGCACTACAAATAAGTATTTTACTCCTGCAATCGTATCCCATTCTCTAATAAGCCGAACTTGCTAATTTAGTCAAAGCGCCTGAGAATACGGATACATCTCCAATGAACTCCTTCTTTATGAACCCTACTGATGAAATTGAAGTTAAAGCAGTTTTGACAAGCCTAAGCAATTACTCAGCTCCTGGATGGAATGGTATATCAAACCGTGTCCTTAAACTTACAAAGCATTGTCTAGCGGCTCTTATTGCCCACCCACCTCTAATGAAAGTTGCAAATGTGTGTCCGATTCATAAAGGAGGAGATGCGACCGTAGTATCCAACTACAGACCAATATCTGTTAAAAATTCTGGAGAAACTGGTGAATAAGAGACTGTTGACATATCTTGAGAAAATGCTTTCCACAAAACAGTACGGTTTTCGCAATGGCAGGTCCACCGAGGACGCTGTTACTAATTTAGTAGACTTTGTTGTTGGTACACTTGTTAAAGGGCAAAGATGTAGCGGCGTCTTCCTGACCTTGGAAAGCTTTTAATACCGTGTCTAGATCGATCCTGTTTCAGAAAATGGAATGTATGGCATTAGGGGTACTGCTCTCGATTAATTTATTTCGTATCTGACTGAACACAAACAAAGGATATGCTTGGGAGATTCCCAGAGTTCTTTTGTCAATGTAGGGTACGGGGTGCTTCAGGGTAGTGTTCTGGGACCAACTATATTTCTACTGTACATTGAAACTGGATAATGGACAGCTCTTGGCGTATGCTGATGACACCACTGTAATTTGTTACGGCAATACTTGGAAAGAAGTCTACAGCGCCGCAGATCGTGGAATGATGACCATTTCCAATTGGCTGCAGAACAACTTGTTGACACTAAATGTTTCAAAAACCAAAATAGTAAATTCTTTATGTATCTCCTGGAGGAGGGTGATAAAGTTAGGCATCACGGCCCTCGAAATAGTATGATTTGCCGTCCTCAACATACTAAGGTCAATTACAATAATACCGCCAATTCAAGAAAAGTCTTTCCAAGGGCGCTGGGAATGGTGGTTCTTGAATTGACGGACGGTAGAGTGAGTTGGTGAGGAATTTGGAGTCTAGTCTTTTTGTAAGTGATTTTACGTAAGAATTAGTTGTGGAGTCTCTGCATCCTAAATACCGAAGCTTGGAGTGGGTGACTAGGACACAGGCATATGTAATGATGGGATAGTTTACAATAGTTATTTTCAAAATCACTAATACATCAACACGGTCTTGGGATATTTTAAAAAAAGCGAATTACTATCAATGTGTTATTTTTTATATGACATGTATATATTTAAAAGATACGTTATTTAATATTCTACCATTTTTTAATAATGGTTAAGGTACTTAGATTAAAATTTCAGGATTTTATGGAAAAAAATGAAGCATAGACGGAAACCGTATATGAATTAACTTTTAATTAGTGAGTAAAAACTGAAAAAAATAGAAAAACCATTTAATTTGTGTTTATAACTTGAAGTTAGTAGTTTGAGAAAGCACCCATGATGTTCATAACACATCGGCAACGATTCGGCATGCTCAGAACAAGGTTGTCAATGTCTTGCTGCGGAATATTGTCCCATGTCCTTCTGAGGTGCGCAAAAAGTTGATCTTCTGTAGCCAGATTTTCAAGGACTTCCTTCAGAGCTCTTCTTTGCAGCATATCCCACGCATGCTCAATGGGATTTAGCTCTGGCGATTGAGCAGGCCAGTCTAAGGCCCTAACATTGTGTGTGTGTAACCAAGCTGCTACCGTTCTCGCCGTGTGTGCCCGGGCATTGTCGTGCATGAGCAGGAAATCTTGCCCCATTTGTGTTCTGTGGGGCAAGATTACTGGCCCCAGCACCTGTTGGACGTATCGTTCTGCCGTCATATTGCCCCGCACCCAAACGAGATTCGTCCGTCCTCCAAGGCGAATTCCTGCCCAAACCATAATTCCTCCTCCTTGGTGTGGGTGTACTTCCTGAGGGTTCTGGGGACGGCTCCATCGTCGAGGACTTACTCGCCAAACACGCGTCCTTCGTGAATCTGGATGGAAGCCGAACCTGGATTCATCCGTGAACAGCACATTGGACCATCGCTCACGGCCCCAGTCCACGTGGTTCGGAACCCATTCTAATCGTCGTCCACGATTTCCTCTCCGTAAAGGTGGGACCCGGAGTGGTCTACGAGAGCGTAGATTGCTTTCATGCAGTCGCCTTCTTACAGTTTGGTCACTCACAAGCACTTGGACCAATTGAGTCGCCAGTGCATTTGGTTGAGCTCGTGCAGTAATTTGCAAAAATCGGTCTTGTCTGGGGGTAGTGATGCGACTTGGCCCCCGGTGTCTCTACGCTACTTCACCTGTGGCACGATAGCGTGTCCACAAACTTGAAATTACATTTTGGTGGTTCCCTATGGCCTTAGCAACATTACGCTGAACAGACCCAGCTTCTAGCATTCCCACAGCTCGTAACATCTCCGCCCTCGTCAAATGTCGGCGTTGCATGGCTAACGAAAGATAAAATCCGACGCACGACTGGAGTTTACTCCTTAAGTACGATTGTCTAAACATACGCAAAAAGAGTTTATTTAACTGAAAAAAGATTAATACCATATGAAAAGGTAAATTAACAAATTAATGAAAATAATATAGGTACATATATAAATATATATTTATTCATTTTATATACATTTATTATAACTAATCGGCGAAATATTTTACATTAAACTTTTCACAATAGTCAATTTCAGATGTGCACAAATATTTTATTAGGAATGTTGATAAATTATGTAATTATTATTATCTGACTATTATAATTTTTTTTTAAATATTATTTTTTAATATTAATTAGATCAACATTGCTTTCATTATTAATTACAGTGACAAGTGGTTTATGGTAACTAAAATAAGACACATGGACGTTGGTAGATACGTGGTTCAGGAATCTCGAAAAAACCGCATCAATGGTTGTACCATACCTCGTTGTCCCCATTGCTCTATCAGAAACTAATGTGCTTAACAGACTAAAATTTAACTTAAGAAAACGTGCAAGAAAGTGCATCGAGCAGGGCGGTGGACATTTTGAAAGTTTGCTGAAAAGAGGACGAAGAAATAGTGTAAATTAATGTTATTTACATTAATTTACACTATTTCTTCATTAGTTCAATCATGTGAGTACCTAATTTTATCATTTATCGATTTAATACCTGTAAATATTATGATTCTAATCTTTTAAACACGCCGATTTTGAATAGGTAGGTACGACATCGCGATAGTTAGGTAGTTACTACCCTGCGCATCAGAGCACTACCTACCTAACACTTATTAAATAGTAAAGCGGTTTCTAATAAATAGATCGCAGCACTTAAAATTAAACAAAAATATTCAAATCCGACAGTCCAAAGTTGTTCTCAAATATATATTTATATGAACTACATCGATAATTATTAAATATTTAATAAATACAAATCGCACATGCTCATGCATATAATACATGAATTATAACGTACCTTTCACCCACGTGGTTGCTAGATGTTCCGGCAATATTATCTACACCCCTTTCTGCCATAGTTATTTCAAAATACTTTCAGTTCACTTTATAGGTGCGCACCAAAAACGTAACGAGGTCATTCATCGGTAGATTTTACACCTCACATTTTTCTCATACCGGGCGCCTTAAATATGAAAATCGATTCTTATGGAGTAAACTCCAATAATATACATATATAAATATATATTTATTCATTTTATATACATTTATTATAACTAATCGGCAAAAAATATCACTGACGGACGACAAATTTCATAAAGCGCCATCTAGTAATATTCAACTGTACGCCAAACACATTAGGGGCACGCGTACCAAAAACGTAACGAGGTCATTCATCAGTAGATTTTACACCTCACATTTTTCTCATACCGGGCGCCTTATAATTATATGAAAATCGATTCATAAGGAGTAAACTCCAAAAAAATTGAATTTGGAATTAGTCCGAGATAAATTACAAACAAATCGGTGTATAAAAGATTCCAATGCAGCCAGTACTTTTCGAGTTATTTAATTGAGTATGAAATATCCCTAGACTGTGTTGATGTATGTAGTTACTTAGCAAAATAAAGTTCAAATACCTAACATAAGTAATTAAGTTCATTGCAGACGTCATAATTCAAGTACGCAAGCAGGTACTTTATTAAACACGTTGTACTTAACATACTCCTAGCTCGAAAAGTGAAGTAATGGAAAATTTAATTTGAGATCGCAAAAGGGCTTTTAATTTTATATTAACAAAATTACGTCTTACGCCCGGTTCCATTAAACAAAAAACGATTCGTTTTGCTTACGGATAGTAGTATTTTCAACGAAAAGAGTGTCAAAACCATTCCTATAAAAAACGCCTCGTTAGTAAAGTTACCGATAGATACTTACCTACGGATAGGAGCGTTATGAATAACGGATAGTAAAACAATTGTATGCAAATCTGCTAAAGAAAAATAAATGTCATAGTTACGAGCCTTTAGCAATGTGTTTACGGTCCGATTTCGGTCGGCTAACAAATTTTTTTTTCTTATTCTGCGGTGTTTCTTTTGATAATTGTAAAATATCTCGTTCAGATAGTGAATCAAGCGATTTAGAAAGATTTTCGGGCTGGAGTAAAATCAAAAATCAAAATCAAAATATTTTTATTTTACATAGGCCTACATGGGCACTTATAAAACGTCGAGAAAAGATGCACGGTTCGGGTTGGTCGTTTCCTATGGAGAAGAACCGGCAAGAAACTCCATGGTTACTCTTTTAAAATCATTTAGTTTTACAATGTTGTTGTTGTCACAGCGTTAGCACTTAAGTATGAGAGGACAACGTAGGCCCGACAATAAGTCATTGCTTACTTTACAAAAGGTAAAATAAAATAATACGTTAACAAAAGTTAACAAGCGTCTAAGAATCTACAAGGCCAACCATGTCCACTCATTCACAACTAATAGGTAGAAAAGAATCTATACAAAAGTAAAAAAATAAATAAAAAAATATTGCAAAAACAAAATAATAACTAAAAGACGAGTCACACAGATGTTGCTATCAGTACTGTAACTATTCAGAACAAGGGTGATATAAATATGTGATTTGACAACTATTGCAAAAAAAAAATAAACAAAATGATTAAAGAGATCACACAAGTAAATAAGATTGAGAATAGTTAGAGACATCCACAAATTTGTGCTGATTATAGCTACCAGGGAAGCCGCATGCGCAGAAGGAACTATAGCCAAACTTCTTTATCTTCAACGTAGTCCTTGATTTTGTAATATGCGTTTTTAATAAGGACACGTTTTATGTAGTTTTTAAACTTTCCATCTGTCAGTTCTATAACTGATTTTGGCAACTTGTTATAAAAGCGTATACTGTTTATTAGAAATGACTTGCTAGTTTTTGTTAATCTAAATTTAGGAATTACAATTTCGTGTTTACTGCGTGTATTAATATTGTGGTAGTCGCTCCTAATTTTGAAAAGCCCCCGATTTTTACGGACATACAATAAGCATTCTAAGATATAAAGTGAGGGCAGAGTCAGTATATCGATCTCTTTAAATTTTTCTCTGAGGGACTCGCGAGGACCCATTTTATAGATCGCGCGGACTGCCCTCTTTTGTAATATAAAAACTGAATCGACGTCTGCTGCTGATCCCCACAGGAGAACGCCATAGTAACTCCGAATCAGTTGAAGAAAGTGGTTCTAATCAACGAAGTTATAAATTGAAGCTGGATCATATTAGTTTCTTCGATAATAATGAATTCCAAGTTTGATTTCGGTTGGATAAGCCACCTGTACAAAGTTTACATGTCGAAATTTATCCCCATCCAAGACTGAGCCAGGTATGTAAATTACATTATAATATTCACTTAAGACAACCAAAACAACATTATTCATTACGCATTTTACTCGGTAAACTCATAAAAACAACCACGGTATACATACATTATTTTTACTAACTCTTCATGACTCTACGATTTTACGCATTAGGGAGAATGCTAATACCACTAGCTGACTTTGTTGATGTACCTAACTAAATCATCAGCTTGCCATATGTACCTATGTGATGTAAACAATGCCATATTACAGTTAAACAACATACACATACATGCACCCTACACAGAGAGTGGTTATAATGCAATAGCCATTTTTTTTTTTCTAAAAAACGTTGCCCCACACTAGGAATTTCTCCTGTATCGTGGGTGCGTTTACAAACATTTAAATTCACATACACAAACGGCCAGACCCGGAACAGTTAACTGTAGGTCATACAAATATTTGTTCCGTGCGGGAATCGAACCCGCGACAAGCAGCGCGGCAGTCGATCGCTCAGCCACTGCGCCAACCGTGTCGTCAAATTTCCCATTGGTTCTTGGCGCAGTTGATGGTACACATCAGAATTCAGTAACCAGTATTTATTTGTTTCATCTGTACCTTGTAAATCATAAATATAATATTTTATTTTATCACCCATGTGTTATTTAGCAGGTGATGGGATTAGGTTTTACTATTTTAATTTTTGTTAACACAATTCATTTCTTTCCTTAGGTTCAGAGACTGGAGAATTTAGAAATCGAAAGGGATCCTTATATCTTAATATAAGCTGTGTGTGATGCAAAAGGATTAGATATGAATTTAGTAGCCCGTTGGCCTGGTTCAGCTTCTGATGCCACTTAAATTAACAACTCAAAATTGACAGGTAACACTTGTATTATATTACAACATTATATAGTAAGTTTTGTGACCAAATTATTGAATTCAGTAGGTACCTATACCTAACTACATATTTTATCAGCTCAGTGTGAAAGTAGATTGTACGGTCACATATGGCTGCTTGCAGAGAGAGCATATCTTTTAAGCCTTACCTTTGTTAAACCCTCAAAGCTTGTGACCTTTTTTTTTTGTGATGGGAAATCATCAAATAACTTCCCCCGCTCTGGGCGGAGCGGAGGGGTCGCCAATGGACGGACGGTGAGCTACCCATTGCTCACGGTCCACAGGCCCGCATCTACACGGTGGCCGGGAGTCGTCTCGCGGCGCCCGGCGCCCGGGGCGTCTCCCGCGGCGTCTGGGTTGGTTTGAGGTTCTCTACCTCAAACGCCCGGCCACCTCCTTTGCTAGCATGACTGCTTCGCAGAAGGAATTGACCGCTTCAAAGTTTGTTTCCTTGAATGTGTCAAGTCTCAGTATGTGTCACCAAGGACCCATTAATCGGATTAAAAGGTTAACCGGTAAGACGTATAAGCCCTGTATACGGGTTAACCCGTATACCATTAAGGTTAATCTATAAAATATTGCTGATTAATCTTAATAGGTAAAGGAGATAGAACTTGTTAGTTGCACAAGCTCAGCTGCGTCGCGGTAATGGGTTATTCACCAACTGGACACAAGAGACTGGACACAAGAGACTGGACACACGTGTGTCCAGTTGGTGAAACTCAAAGTTAGTATCACTTATTATTTCGTCATCTGGACACGCCAAGATTTTCATTCGTGTCCACTTAGTGAAACTTAAATTATATCACTTTTATGTTTTCGCCAACTAGACACAAGTTCGCATTTTACCCGAATTCAAGATAAAGTACAGTCAAGCACATTAATGTTTTGTGTCAACATCATCGGCCACTGAACGTCCCACTACTGAGAATGGGTAATTAAGTATGTAATTTTAAAATTATTCACAATTTGTGAATTTATAAAGAATGTATTTTTAACACTGACAGTCACTATCTCTATCCTTGTTTTATAATCTTTAACATGTAACCAGGGGCCTTAGTCTGCTATTACAATGGTGTCAGAATGGTCGATCACTGATCGCATAATGGTTGATTTTGACAAGTTTAGTATGTAGTAGATGTCAAAATCAACCATTATGCGATCAGTGATCGACCATTCTGACACTATTGTAATAGCAGACTAAGGCCCCAGTTTTATTACACTTTCTGTATTCCCGGCGGCCGGCGTGTTTGTTACTCGTTCGAGTGTAGATAGTTGTCGCACGTTCGTATATACTGCTACCGCATTAGCTTCTGCATATTTAACTTCAAGACGATAATCGCATGGCACGGCGCTGAACTCGATCGCTCTATTCACGCGGTTTGACCAACGACTGCTATATATCGTGCTCCCTAATTTTCACGATGCCTTATTTGATGCCGCCATACAGATCACAGTGAAGGCGCTAGTCATGTTGACCGGCACTGCATAAAAGTATAAAATGTTTATATTGTCATGTGTTAGTATTGTCAGTGCTATGGAAAAGTTAACAATTACATTTGGAACCATAAAATACGTTCGTAAGGGCCATAAAATACGTTCGCAAAGCCGAATATATTTTTAATATTTATTATTTCATTACCTTAATTACCACCATTATCTTCATTATTTTATTATCTACTTACTATTATCTCTGTACCAATAAAATTATTTGAATAATTTTAAAATTATTCAAATATTATAAAATCGAAAGTGAGTTTGTTTGTTACGTCTTCACGCCTTAATGGCTAAACCGATTTTGATGAATTTTGGTACAGAGATAGTTGGGACCCTGGAGACGGACATAGGCAAACATTTTTTTTTTAATAAGTGAGAAATGAGGGAGAAACAGGGAAGAAAAGGGAAAACTTAGCGTTGCTATTACAATAAATAAGGCGCAATAAAAAAAACTACACCGGGGGGAAAACCCGCTGCCACGGCAAGTTGCCGCTCGGCGGGCAGACTTCCGGTGCGATCTCATGGTGGCATGGAGAGAGCGACTGTCGCAACCCCGTGCAGGGCACGCCACAATAGCGGCGGTAAGTCCCCTCTTTGAGGAGTGGCTGGAGAGGCGTCATGGCGTCCTCACCTACCGCCTGACGCAGGTCCTCACCGGACACGGAAGTTTCGGGAGGTTCCTGCACATCATCGGGCGGGAGGAAGAGCCTGGGTGTCACCATTGTGACGATCGCCCGGAGGACACGGTGGAGCACACAGTGGCGGTCTGCCCAGCTTGGGCGGAGCACCGCCGTGCCCTCGTGGAGGCGATCGGCGGCGGAGATCTCTCGCGTCCGGCCCTGGTTCAGGCCATGGTCCGGAGCGAGAGGGAATGGGAAGCGGTCATCACCTTCTGCGAAGCAGTAATGCTAGCGAAGGAGGTGGCCGGGCGATTGAGGGAGAGAACATCTGCCCAACCCAGCCGCCGCGGGAGACGCCCATGGCGCCGGGCGCCGCGAGACGACTTCCGGCCACCGTAGATGCGGGCCTGTGGACGGTGAGCAATGGGTAGCTCGCCGTCCGTCCGTCGATTGACGACAGGCCGTGTCGACGGCGCGTTCGTGTTTCACGCGCGCCTCAAAGAGAGTCAGCAAAGCAGAGGGGCTTGCCAGAGCCTCCGCCTGCCGGGGTTGCGGGTTGTTCGAAAGAGATACCGCGGCCCCGGAACGTAAAGGGCAACAGAAGGAACATGGGTGGGTTTTAGTCAGTACAAGTCTGACATGCCCCCCCGCTCCGCCCAGAGCGGGGGAAGTCATTGGATGATTTCCCACCCGGAAAAAAAAAAAAAAAAAAAAAAAAAAAAAAAAAAAAAAAAAAAAGGGCAAAAACTACAAGTAGCAGGTCCCTGCAAATCAGGAAAAGGGGAGTTCCCCAAATTCGGGGTAACACAGTTGTGTTACCCCGAATTTAACGCGAGCGAAGCCGCGGGCAAAAGCTAGTTTAAATATATAACGAAGCCGACTGGCACTTGTTTTTCCCTTCTAGACTAGAGCTGGTTATTATAGAGATATGGGTTTTATAGTTTCGTACCTTAAAAGGAAAAAACAGAGCCCCTATAAGATCAGTTTGTTGTTCATTTGTCTGTCTGTCAAGACCTTTTATCTTAGAAACGCGTGGAGGTATCGGAAATTAAAGCTAGTATACGTCAGTAAAAGTTTTACACTGCCCCCGCCCCGCCCAGAGCGGAGGAATGTAATGTTAAGATTTCCAATTCGAAAAACAAACCAACAGTAGCCTACTGCCCGGTCTTGATATCTTCAACCCTTAATCCACTCGATTCTCATAAGATCGTCGTTCCACCGAGTCTGAGGGCGTCCTACCGAGCGTTTGCCGATAGATCTCCTGTAAGTACACGTCTATCTTATCGATTATCTTGCCTTGTTTATAGCGATTACGGCTTGCTTACCATGTGAGCCATGTCGATATTTCAAATTCTCAAGGCATAGCAAAGAAAAATTGAATGGAACGACAAGCTTAAAACCAGCCTGATCCCGATAGCAGTAATTCCTGCTCGTAGTAGGTAATTCTGTAGTTTTTTTATATAGTGGCTGTAATGTAACAATGTTGCACAAAACGAGGGAAAACAGTGTGTTTTATGATCCTTATTACCGGTGATAGCTGAGAACAATCACTCAAAATGTGTCCTCCCTATCACATGGGATACTTTCACGTACTCACTCTTAATACTTCGCGTTTCTGACACTGAGAATATTTTATTTTTACGTTTGGCTATAACTTCTTTCGTTAAGGGACAGAAAAGACGTGTTTTCGGCACTTGTTTTTACATATTTTAGTGCAGATAACAAGTAGGTTTTTTTTTTACCACAAACAGTTTTCCGATGCACACTCGCCACGCACTTGTACTTCGTTATCGTGGCCTGCCTTACCTTTAGAAAAAAGTAATGAAGCAGAAATAAATAAACTAAAATAAAAATCAAAAATAGATTTTTATTTTAGTTTATTTATTTCTGCACATATTTTTTTATATTTCTACATATTTCTTATAAAAAAATATTTAAAAATGATTTTACTATTAAAATATTATTGAATTTAAACATAAATATTTTCTTAAGACAGGTTTTTGTTCTTGCTTGCTACTACAGTGAGGTAAACGATGGCTGGACGTTCGAGGAAGCGAACCACAAACCAACCTAGCTACCGCGGGAGACGCTTAAGGCGTCGGGTGCCGCGAGACGACTCCCGGCCCCAACGGCCGCGGGTCTGTGGATGGTGAGCTACGGGTCGCTCACCGTCCGTCCGTTTCCTCTCACTAAGCTGCGTCGACAATACGTTCGTGTTCCACGTGCGTCTCATAGAGATGTCAGCAAAGCAGAGAGGCCCGCTAGGGCCTGCTGAGACAACCTCAGCAGGCCCTGGCGGTTATTCGAAAGAGATACCGCGGCCTCGGTACATACGGGGCAAAAGAAGGAACATGGATTTAAAAACTTTCCCCACTTTGGGCGAAGCGGCAGGGTGTGTCAGACTTTTACAGATTAAAACCCATCCATGTTCTTTCTTTCGGTATTTGTGTTCCTGGGCCTCTGTATCTATTTCGAACTGCCCACAACGCCGGCATCATGCTGGATCCTTAAATCTTCTTTACCTCGTATTACCAATCCTACGTGCCGGTACAATAATGTATATCTAATATATAAAATTTCCGTGTCACAATGTTAGTTACCGTACTCCTCCGAAACGGCTCGACCGGTTCTTATGAAATTTTGGGTACATATTGGGTAGGTCTGAGAATCGGCTAACATCTATTTTTCATACCCCTAAACCTCAGCGGGTGAAACCGCTGGGCACAGCTAGTGTATTTATAAGCATTCCTTCAGTTGTCGTTTGGTAGAACATTTAGTTATAAAGTAGGTACATTATTAATTTACTATATAGTCCGACAGTGTAACCTTACATTCAAAATATCCTTATCTTTACTAAATTTAATGAAAGCGAAAGTGAGTTTGGGTACAGAGATAGTTGGGAACCAGGAGACGGACATAGGCTAACTTTTATTAAAAAAAAGTGGGATATGAGGGAGAACGAGGAAAGAAAAGAGAAAACTTAGCGTTGCTATTACAAATCCATCAGGCGCAAGGGCAAAAACTGCAGGTCTGTTTGGTGTGTTATACCGAATTTAACGCGAGCGAAGCCGCGGGCGAAAGCTAGTCTTCTTATAAAAAGGATTTTTTTAAACGAAATAAACAATAGGACGGTTAGCCGTCAAAGTATTCCTCTTTATGACTGTGTTCCAGTAACATGCACAGACGACTGGCAGCATAGCCACTTCGCATGACAATGCTAATTCTTTAGTCATAGAAAGAGCTAGATTTTGCTAGGTCACGCAAAGTGTCGATCAGGCGGTGAGAAATTTCAGTAAATAGGAGACGGGCCCCATGACCCGAGCGATCCGACCCCAAATGACTCAAAACTACCTACTAACTACCAATTTGACGAATTTTGAATTTTGTCTGCGCAGTGGCTAAGCAATCGACTGCTGCGTTGTGTGTCGCGGGATCGATTCCCGCACGAAACAAATATTTGTATGACCTGCAGATAGTTGTTTCGGGTCTGGCTATTTGTGTATGTATGTGACTTTTAAAAAAAAAGAATTAATTCACAGTATTTTTGATGTTTGACTCTCAGTAGCCGCAGCAGAAGACCCAGCACACCCCGCCCGGTGTCCAGTGCCCCCACGGGTGTCAATGCAGATTACGTCTCAAAACAAAAACCACCTTCCAAATACTTATTGATGGACAATATTATGTTTTTAACCAACTTAAAAAAATGAGGAAACCTCCTCATTGTTTTCAGTCAATTCTACTGTTTTTTTTCTGTCGATTGTGGGCCTTATTTCAAAATTATTTTTATAATCGAAAGGGTATGTTCTCGAAGTGGGTCCATATGAATTTTATCTATATTGCTTGGGTAATTTTATGAGCTATCTTCTATAGTACAGTGGCGACCAAAAGACATTAGGCAAACTTACAACGTAACAGCTTGACGTTTAGTTTGACTTACGATTGATTTTCAAGCAAATAGTCTTTGTTGTCAACAAGTGATTGTAGCTCATATTTTCAACTTTTACCTTTGAGTCAAGATGGCTTAGCGGTTAAGTGGGTTCGGATTGACATGTAAAACAAAGAGCCGCGAGTTCAAAACTAACGTAGTGTCGTAGACTTTTTGTAAGTTTTTACTTGGTTGGAAGTAATGGGACAGAAATATTATAAATCTACTGATTGTCTAGGTAGGTACCTATGCATATTTTTCCAACGCCTAAGTGGATGTAAGTGCAACATTAAAATGCATAGAAATTATTTAAGTACGTGCAACATTAGGCGTTGATGGCGGCTGGCGGATGTAATTCGTCGCGTAAAATACTATAAAATGTACATTTTGGCTTACAGTTAAAAATACTTCAACAAAAGTATTTGCATTCTTACGTAATAAAAAGACAATAAATTATCGTGTTTTCCGATACTCTCTATTTTTTTATTACTTATTTATTTCTAAAACACTTATTCACTTACTTGACAATATATTGCCATACACGCAAACCTCACAGGGTTTATCTGTGTGCTGGCGAACCGTTCATATGTTATTAAATGAATATTAGTATCTACATTTATAAGTTAGTATAGTAACGTTTATATTTATACTTGTTACTTTTAAAACTTGTCCTATATAACGCTTGCAGGTCGTCTGGTAGATTGTTGAGAAAATAAGGTACTAGATATTCAGCTACCCTCATCCCATACCTACACATTATTAAATTTTAGTAGGACATATTTATTTTTAAGTGTTAGGATATTGCAAGGGGTCTTTTTGGAAATAGTCCAAATATTTGAATTATTTTGATGTTAAATAAACACGGAGATATTCATGGACCTAATAGAAACATTCATACAATTAATTAACTTAAAACACAAACCGATTCAGAACCCTCATTTCTAAATGTAAACAAATTATTAAAGCGACAAATAACTTCAGAAGTTGTTCTAAATAATCGGTACTGACCTGAAGTAAATGTTTATCTGTTTACCGTCCCCCATCTAAAAGTTATTAACAAACTTTTTCAATCTAAATTAACACAGAAAATTATAAATATTTTGCATTTAAATGCCTTTGGTAAGTTGTTAGGTGACCCCGGTCTCAATCTAAATGTTTTGACTTATTTTAAATATTCTTTCGAGTTTGTGAAGACTGGAAAAGTTGCAACTAGGTCGGATGACGTTCGATTCGATTTGATTTTTCTTCTTTAGAAGCCACGGCATCTGAGCCCCACGCTCAGATGCCGTGGCTTCTCGGATGATGGCAATAGAATCGCCCCTTTTTTGCGGATGGGAAATCATCAAATGACTTCCCCCGCTGTTTGCAGAATGGGGTAGAGTGTCACACTTTTATTGACTATACATATATATAAAATAAACCCACCATGGAAAACATTGTGAGGAAACCTGAACTCCTTACTAATATTATAAAAGCGAAAGTGAGTTTGTTTGTTTGTAACGTCTTCACGCCTTAATGGCTAAACCGAATTTGATGAATTTTTGTACAGAGATAGTTGGAACCCTGGAGACGGACATGACTAAGGCCAAAGCTTTTTTTTTTAAACTGAGAAATAAGGGGGAAAAAGAGGGAAGAAAAGGGAAAAGCTTAGCATTGCTATTACAATAAATAAGGTGCATCTGCAAAAACTACAGGTAGCAGGTACCTGCAAATCAGGAAAGGGGAACTGTGTTACTCCGAATGTAACGCGAGCGAAGCCGCGGGCAAAAGCTAGTTTTATACAAGTTTGAAATCGCCAGCCCGTCTTGAGCAAGCGTAGTGATCAATGCTCGTGCCTTCTTTGTATGAGAAGAGGCCTTTGCCCAGCTGTAGGACAGTAATAAACTTATATTATTATTATTTATTACACCACGTGCTGGTACTAGGGCCTCTGAGGTATTAACGTGGATCATAACCCCTATTCTAAAAAGTCGTAACTTTAACATGTACGTAAACTCATACGAGTTTACTACAACTTATAACACAATGAATTGCGTATCTTCGGACCTTCTGAAGTCGGTTCATAAAATGAAAGTAACTCCAATTCCAATCCAATCGTTTCCTCCTTGGGAGAGCCTTATTCAAATTCAGTTACAGTTCGAAAGAATATACAAAAACTTTATATATTATTTCCAACAGTTTCACAGTCCCACGCTGAAAGTTTCAGTTTGTTCTGTTTCACTGGTAACAAAGCTTTTTAAAATTGTGACGAGTTACTTTGAATTCAAGGTACACATTTAAATGAGCTTGTTACAGTTTCGAGATTTCGTCGTGAAGCGTAAGTTTTTCTTGGACATTCATAACACTTAGTTTGCAATTGTTTATTTTAAGGCGCGTTAAACTTGTTTTCGAGTACATTATTTTTATTGGAACAGAAATTAGATGTAGTTGGGTCTTGAGAACAACCGCGGTGGACCTAGAAACGGGATTTATCAAAGGGAGTAAAAGTACCTTAACGACGCTTAAAAGCACTTATACCACAATAAAAATATATACAGTACGGAAACTACGTACTAACGTTCGAAACGGCACACTCACACAAACACGCGAATCTACGAGACCTCTAAAGCCCCGTTCCAATAAACAAAAACGACTCGTTTTGCTGACGGATGGTAGTATTTTGACATAAGTTCTATGAGACTTATGTCAAAATCTTACTATCCGTAAGCAAAACGACTCGTTTTTGTTTATTGGAACGGGGCTTAAGCGGACATCGCGGTGCTGTTAGTCGTGAGTGCCGCGTCAAGACAAGTGGTTGCGATTATCTCCACAAAATGCATGAATTAGACAAAATCGGTTTTATAGGACCCTGCCCTTGTTTCCCAATAGTTTATTTGAAGAAGCTATTCATTAGAATGAGAATTTATTAAACTATAAAAATATAATAATAAAGCATACCGATCATGTCGTAGGAGACGAAAGTATTTTTCATTAATAAGTTGTAACTGTGTAATATAATAATATTTTTTTAATGCAGTGATTTTTTTTAATTACTGTCCAAACCCAGTACTATGTGTTTCAACTTAGAACAGGATGACCCTGGCCTGACCCTATATTAGAATTCTCTCATGCCTCATGCACGCTTTTCTAATACCTGCACGCTCATAAATAAACAATAATCGTATGAAAATAACATGAACAAGATAAATATAATTGATTATTGAAAAGTAATTCGCACAAAATATATTTTTGTTAAACTTAATTGTCATCCCGCGCGCCCTTCTGATAAGGACCTAACGAAACGTTTTCGTCTTTCCGCGACTCACGCCATAACTTGTAAAAGGTTACTCCATATTGACAAAGCATGTTGTAAACGATCTTCTTTTACTGGTATTAAGGCGCTGTACAAAGCAAACACTTCGTAAAACGTCTAGATTTTCGTCGCAAAGTTTGCCGTATCTGTACATGAAACTAGCCAAAAAAAAATACCGTGTATAGTTCAATGCATAAAGTAAAGACTTAAACTGATTAAACAAAATCAGTTTACAAAAGTGGTCTAGTCTACTACAAAAAAAAGGTTTAAAAAAACCACGAAAAAAATTTTTTCGTCTCGAAATTCTCAATTTTTTCAGCGATAACCATCATATTTTTTATATCTATAACAAAGGAAATGTTTTAGACTAAAGAGATATCTAAAATTTTTCAAACACGGAACTGTATTTTTTTATATTCAACTAGCATCTGCCCGCGACTTCGTCCGCGGATTTTTTTTTGTTTTAACATAAGATTACACTCGATTGATATTACTGTATTTAATTTTATTAGTAAAATATTTTTTGGAATCAGATCAGTAACTTCAAAGATTACCGAAGTTTTCTGCTCAAGGTAACTTAACCCTTAGTCGCCTTTTACTTATTTTATTTATTTATTTAAGTTAAGTATCTATTTAATTTGAAGCCTCTCTATATACAATGTTTGAGGTTGTTTTATTTTCCGGTAACAGAATAATCTGCTTTTCGGATGATACCACTCTTGATAGACCAACATATAATTGCCACGGGCCCGCGACGTCCTCACATTTTGCCTAGCGAGGCGCTGTGAGCGCTCGGAGCTAGATTCTCTAGCGCGTGCTTGCGAAATAATTATATTCTCTATTTCTCGAGAGGCGCTGCTCATTTTCAGGGGCAGATTCTTTCGTACGGCGTACTCGAGCGGCTCTTGTCTGTGATGTCTGCCGGGACAGTTGAGATTTCCTTTTAGGCATGCTCTCAACAAACTACGCACAGACTTGAAAACAATTATGAACAAAGGGAGAGCGACTCGAACGAACACCGTCCGCCTTTACAAAACAAAACAATCGTAATATCGAATAACTCGTATCGATTATTACGATAGAACGAAGTACGAAACTACGAACATACAAAACAAACGTACAACGAAATTACGATATTTTCGATTATGAGGTATCTATCAACAACAACAACCATACGAACGAAACAATAAGCAACTGACATGTAATATTTAGAGGAGCTCGTGGCTTAATAATAGCAGCCGCTCGGGTCGATCTTTAGGTTAAGCCGCGCTTGCCTAGGTTGGTCTGTGGATAAGTGACCACCCGTTACATACCGAGTTTCCTCCGTACCTCGGAAAGCACGTTAAGCCGTTGGTCCCGGCTGCCATTTGTAGATCTTTGACAGTCGTTACAGGTAGTCAGTATTCCAAAAGTCTGACAATGACAACCAGTCTTACCAAGGGGTATCGTATTACCCAGTATTAACTGGTTGTGGAGGTCAGATAGGCAGTCGCTCCATGTAAAATACTGATATTCAGCTGCATCCGGTTAGACTGGAAGCCGACCCCAACATGGCCAACATAGTTGGGAAAAGGCTAGGCAGATGATGTAATATTTAGAATTCCAACTAATGACAACGTGGGCATAATAATTCGAGAGGGTCATCAATCCACGGAAAGTCTTAACACCGCGATTCAGAAAAATGACGTAATTGCAGAACGCAATCTATGGGCATAGGTAAAACGTCTGCACAATGAAAGTTATGCTAGGGGCATTTTGCGTTTTAGTAATTTTATATTGTCTCCGAAACTGTATGACCAATTGATATACTGTAAATGGCAAATCTTATCTGTATGATGTTCTTGTGATACTAAAATAATTTATTGTCATAAGAATTAATATTTTGTTGCTCAAATAATCAACCAAACGTAAGTATGCCGAAAAAAAATTTTTTTAATGCAATAAAAGAAGTATAAAAGATAAAATATAAAAGATAGAGATATGGTGAACTGTTTAGGCAGCGCACGCAAATAATTCTGTTTCATGAGGTATTTTTTTCCGACTTGCTAGACAAAAGTTGTGATAGCTCGGTTAATATACATGTCATAGAAACAATTTATAGCCTATAGCACTCAGGAATAATGTAGTTTTCTGCCAGATAAAAAAAAATTAGAATTGGTTTAAGAGTTCCAGAGATTACCCCCTACATACAAATTTACAAACTTACAAATTTTACCTCTTTATAATATTAGTATAGATTAAAACTGCAAAATGACCTACATTTTGGCGGACATGATATTCAAATAAAATCAAACACCGAAATATTTTCGACCTTATTTCTATTCTTTCGATGCAATACTGTCGTGTACTTGTGTCAGACCATGCCCAGTATGCAGCTAGCCTTACATCCGCGAATACCTAAAGATTAGCTTGTTACCGCGCCCCGAAGCCATGAGACAACCTATTTAAATTTTATTTTTTAACTAGTTATTATAACTCGATTGTTTAATCGCTACAGAACACGGAATCAGATGTTTTAATAATACAGTTCAGTTTCAAAAACATTTAGAGTGACAACCCTAAAGCTGGAGTGGAGCGTAGGTATTTATTTCTACAAATAGACCTTGTTTCCATACTGTACATATTTATACTGTGCTTATACTCTCCATCATTGCGATCATTTTTAGCCTCCTACGTACGGAGATATCGAGGGTCAAAGTTGTAACCAAGTTTATTTTTAAATTCAAGTTTTTGATGTGATAACTTTACATTAAAGGAGATTGCGCACCAATAGATTCACTTTTTGACGCGTATGGCCATTTGAGTAAATGTATAATTCAAAATATTATTTTTAGTGATTTTTCACTTAAATTCATTGATATCATTTGTGACGTTTTCTTTTTCATTAGTATTTAATAATTTATTACGTCATTCGTTCCATTATAGTGAAGCGACTCCTTTTTCAATTATAATCGATCGATTAAACACTAACATAAATAATTAACATTCGCAACTAAAAAGTATTAAGAATTGTCCTTATTATCATTCTTTAATTCTGTTACTATTTTCTTTTCATTAAATACAATTTTTAGGCAAAAATAAAACAATAAAGATATAATCGATAATGTTATGATGCCCCGTAGTCTATTGTTGTGTCATAACACTATTCGGTGAAATGTCAAACAAAATTGATTGATAGTGATAGTTGATTTACACTTCACAGATAAATTGTTAGAAATGTTGTTTTTCTAAGAGGATTTCTAGATCAATGTGTTTAAATATCTTAAATAGTAAACATAAGTAATACTGTGTGGTCTGTGGATCAACTACACCAAAAAGTCGCTAGATGTCCTGCGCGTCCAGTACAACAATGTTTTTAGAATGCTCTTGAGATTGCCCCGATTCTGTAGTGCGTCAGAGATGTTTGCACAGAACCGTACTGACGGCTTTCACGCAGTCGTACGGAAGAAGATAGCGTCTGTGGCAGCTAGAACCCGGGCCAGTAACAACAGCATTCTAAAAACAGTTACCGAGAGTCTGTTCTCCCCTTTTTTGAGGCATTTTGTGGAGAGGATGACTGCCTGATTCTCTGGCTTTCATCTTCAGTTCAAAGTGACTCATACTGTGATTGTTTTTTATTTTTTATTTATGTATGTACTAACACTAGATATAAGGCGTGCTACTAACACTATGGATCTCTGGTATCCGAAAATAAATAAATTATTATTATTAATACTCAATTAATATGTACCAAAATAATGCAAAATATGTGCCAGTTAATAACGTTTCAAAACGAAGGTATTAAACATATTTTTTTTCAAAAACCCCACAATATTTAATTTTGAATTTAAACTTGTTTTAAAGTATGAAACTACCCCTTTTTTGTGTCTAATTTTCACTACTACACTGTGTCAAAAGTTGCGCAACCAAGTGTCATAGTAGGCTGCGCAATCTCCTTTAAATCTTTTATAAAACGTAAGCTATGTTGTTTGCAGGCCTTATATTTTAATTTGTATACCTTCAATATTGCATCTAGTAAGATAGTGTAAGGTTTATGTGTTTTATAAGAAACGAGCGCATCTCGCCATCAAACGTAAAGTTTGGGGAGTAAATATTTATTGTATGAGAAACACGAAAACCGTTTGAGAAATCCTTACTAATATTATAAAAGCGAAAGAGAGTTTGTTTGTTTGTTACCTCTTCACGCGTTAATGGCTAAACCGATTTTGATGAATTTTGGTACAGAGATAGTTGGGATCCAGGAGACGGACATAGGCTAAAAAAGTGGGATATGAGGGAGAACGAGGGAAGAAAATAGAAAACTTAGCGTTGCTATTACAAATCCATCAGGCGCAAGAGCAAAAACTGCAGGTCTGTTTGGAGTGTTATACCGAATTTAACGCGAGCGAAGCCGCGGGCGAAAGCTAGTTAATTAATAAAAAAAGCTATGATATTGGATCCATAACCATAAGTATTGAAGCCAGCACTCCGTATAAGACTCAGTCCTATAGGCATTGAAGGTCTCTGCAATAAGCCGAGATCACACCTGAATGAATAGGGAGATCATACTTGTATAGAAAAGTACCTATCCTTGTTATGTACCTCGGTATAATTCTGAAAGAAATGCGAGTCCAATTGAACCAAACGCTACAGAAGGTCAGGTCTACACTCATCATCATCTGCCTAGCCTTTTCCCAACTATGTTGGGGTAGGCTTCTAGTCTAACCGGATGCAGTTGAATATCAGTATTTTACATGGAGCGACTGCCTATCTGACCTCCACAACCCAGTTAGTACTGGGTAATTGGATACCCCTTGGTAAGACTGGTTGTCAGACTTTCGGAACACTGACTACCTGTAACGACTGTCAAAGATCTACAAATGACAGCCGGGACCAACGGCGTAACGTGCTTTCCGAGGCACGGAGGAAACTCGGTATGTAACGGGTGTTCACCCATCCACAGACAAACCTAGGCAAGCGCGGCTTAACCTAAAGATCGACCGGAGTGGCTGCTATTATTTAGCCACGAGCTCCTGTCGGCAAGGTTAGGTCTACTCTAAGAGCGTAATATGCAATGAGCGCCTGCACTTTAACACGTCGGTATGTCTCCAGGGTCCCGACTACCTATCTCTGTACCAAAATTCATCAAAATCGGTTTAGCCATTAAGGCGTGAAGACGTAACAAACAAACTCATTTTCACTTTTATAATATTAAGTAAGGATTGATCTTCTGTTGTGTCAAATAAAGTGTCAGTAACAAGAGTAATCCATACCCGACAGTCGGTAAAACCCGTGGGTTTACCTGTATTAACTCTTTGAAACCACTGGCAATATTTCCATTCGCTCACGATCCGATGCTGTGAACTTTAATCAAGTGAGTAGGTATATTGAAGACAGTGTCGTCGGCGCGTTCGTCACAGTATAAATATGGTCAGTATGGAAACTAGGTCTAGTTATAGAAATAAGTACCTACGCTCCACTGAAGCTTTAGGGCTGTTACTAAATGTTTTTGAAACTGAACTGTATTTATTAAAACATCTGATTCTGTCTTCTATAGTGATCAAACAATCAAGTTAAAATAACTAGTTTACAAATAAAATTTAAATAGGTAGTCTCATGGCTTCGGTTAATACCAGTAAAAGTAGATCGTTTATAACACGGTACGGTTTAATATTAATACACACTTTCGAGCTTTGTCATGGCGTAACCTTTTACAAGTTTGGCGTGAGCCGCAGAAAGGCGAAAACGGTTCGTTCGGTTCATTTCGGAAGGGCGCGTGGTGGACGCCGCAAGCGGCGCGCTGCATGGCGCATATGTGGCGCCGATGCCTTAATCAACCCGGCGGCTGCGCACCGTGCTATGCGTTTCAACTAAGGATGGAAAGACCTCGGCACCATATTGTGACGATAATTAAGTTAAACAAAAAAATATTTTGTGCAAATTACTGTTCAATAATATTTACCTTGTTCATGTTATTTTCGTATGATTATTGTTTATTTAGGAGCGTGTAAGTAATAGAAAAGCGCTCATGAGGTATAAGAATTCTAATATAGGGCCAAGGTCATCCTTTTCTAAGTTGAAACGCATAGTAACCCAAAAATGCGTGTGACAGTTATTAAAAAAACCACCTCATTAAAAAAATATCTTTATACTAGCTTTTGCCCGCGGCTTCGCTCGCGTTAAATTCGGTAGCGCCTTATTGATTTGTAATAGCAACGCTAAGTTTTCCCGTTTCTTCCCTCTTTCTCCCTCATATCCCACTCTTTTAAAAAAAAAATAGCCTATGTCCGTCTCCTGGTTCCCAACTATCTCTGTACCAAAATTCATCAAAATCGGTTTAGCCATTAAAGCGTGAAGAGGTAACAAACAAACAAACAAACTCACTTTCGCTTTTATAATATTAGTAAGGACTAGTAAGGATTACACAGGTACAAATTATTTACTGAAAAATACTTTCATCGAGGGACCAAAACATGAAGATAATTTCAGCCTTTTTAGTTGTGATATTATAGTATCTCACAGAAATTCTTATCGAGTATTCCGATTTCATTGCTGCTAAGATTTTAGCATGTCGTCCATATACATTACAAGAAAAAATATGTTTTATAGAAGATAACTAATAAATTGCTCAAGCAATATAGATAAAATTCATAAATTACTCAAGCAATATAGATAAATTCATATGGGATCCTTTTGGAGTTATACCGTTTCACAATCGACAGAGAAATCGAGTGACAACAATACAGTCGAATTGAGAACTTCCTCCTTTTTTGAAGTAAGCTAAAAAATAAGAGAATATCATGGTCTCATATATCCCAAAATATGCAATTAGCCACGAGCCTCGAGCTCACTGCGGAAAAACACGTTAAAGGGCAGTGATCATTTTAGGGTGGTTGTAAATTTGTTACCGCGAACGATGTCGCTCGGATCGTGCTCCGCTCGTGCTCGGCTCGTCTAGCGTAGACTCACCTTTACAATTTTATTTTAAGGCTTTCTTAACTCAGACGTCATAAATGCAACTCGACGGTTGGCGGTTGGCGCATTGGCTGAGCGATCGACTGCTGTGTCGCGTGTTCGATCCCCGCACGGAACAATTATTGTATGACCTACAGGTAGTTGTTTCGTTTCTGGCTGTTTGTGTATATGACTTTAAAAGTTTGTAAATGCACCCACGACACAGGAGAATTAATATCTAGTGTGGGGCCACTTTTTTTTTTTTAAAAAAGAACCTTCACAAAACAACTATAAATTAAGCTGTGACTAAACCAATAGAAAAAAAACTAGGCGAATGAATGAAAATATCGATCATTATGTCAAAGGAAATTGACGTGAAAGCCAGGCTTTAGGTTTTATCCTACCTTTTATTCAAAAAAATATTGGTGTGGTGAATAAGTGGCAAAATTATGATGATAATATTAAGTTGATATATTTGTCTTTGTACTTGTTTATGTAATATTCTTATATTGTATTTAAATTCAATATATGTTTTTTTTGTGGTGGGAAATCAACAAATAAGTTCCCCTGCTCTGGGCGAAGCGGGGGGGAGTGTCAGACTTGTACTGACTAAAACCCACCCATGTGGCAATAAAAGGATGCCCTTTACGTTCCGGGGCCGCGGTATCTCTTTCGAACAACCCGCAACCCCGGCAAGCGGAGGCTCTGGCAGGCCCCTCTGCTTTGCTGACATCTCTTTGAGGCGCGCATAAAACACTAACGCTGACTGTGTCTCTTGATATATCAAAGGCCTTTGACAGGGTCTGGCATGCTAGTCTGCTTGGCAAGCTTCCCGCATTTGGTATCCCTGCTGACTTTTGCAACTGGTTATCGGACTTTTTGAGTGAACGATCGATCCGAGTGGTCATTGACGGCTGCGCATCGGATCTCATGGCAATCAATGCCGGTGTTCCTCAAGGGTCTGTTCTCTCTGCTACTCTATTTTTGCTGCACATCAACGACCTGCTTCAGCTAGGAGCTGTTGGGTACGCTGATGACAGCACAGTCTCAGAGAGATACATTTCCAGTGCAAAAGCCGGTAGGGATGAGATAGCTACTCTTAGAGAGGCCATGGTTGAGCGGATGAATTTGACCTTAAACCTTGTCTCCCAATGGGGTGATGACAATCTGGTCAAGTTCAACGCTCAGAAAACACAGGCTTGTCTTTTCTCAGCCAAAAGGAGCCCATTTAATTTATCCCCTACTTTCCGAAGTACATCTGTACCCATTACCGATCGTCTGGAGCTCTTGAGCATGGAGTTGACATCAGATCTCAACTTCGGTTCGACCATCGAGTCAAAAGCACAGACTGCAGCTAAAAAGCTGGGCATCCTAAATAAGGTGAGGCGATACTTCACACCTGGACAGCTTTGTAACTTGTATAAAGCACAAGTCCGTTCCTGTATGGAGTATTGCAGCCACCTATGGGATGGCTCGGCAAAATACCAGCTCGCTGCACTCGACTCGGTGGAACGCAGAGCCAAAAGGCTCATAGGCGATGAGATGCTTGTGTCCAAGCTTCACAGCCTGGCGCACAGGCGTAACGTTGCCAGCTTGTCGGTTTTCTACAGATTGTACTTCGGAGAGTGTGCGCTGGAGCTCCATGACCTGATCCCACCATCTCCGTTTTACTACCGGGCTACCAGACGCACGGCAGGGTACCACCCGCACTTGGTCGATATACCGTCTTGTCGTACTAAGCGCTTTTCCACAACATTTATTGTGCGCACGGCCAAGGTGTGGAACTCTCTGCCGGCTTCTGTGTTCCCTACCACATACGACCCGTCTGCCTTCAAAACAAGAGTTAATAGGCATCTTCTGGGCTCGCTCGCTCCATCGTAGACCTCATCTGTCGCTTACCATCAGGCGAGATCGAGGTCAAGAGTGAGTTCACTCTAAAAAAAAAAAAAAAAAAACGCGCCGTCGACACGGCCTGTCGTCAATAGACGGGCGGACGGTGAGCTACCCATTGCTCACCGGCTACAGGCCCGCATCTACGGTGGCCGGGAGTCATCTCGCGGCGCCAGACGTCCGGGGCGTTTGAGGTTCTCTCCCTCAAACGCCCGGCCACCTCCTTCGCTAGCATGACTGCTGCGCAAAAGGAGGTGAAGGAGGTGATCGCCGCCGCCAATCGCCTCTACGAGGGCACGGCGGTGCTCCACCCAAGCTGGGCAGACCGCCACTGTGTGCTCCACCGTATCCTCCGGGCGATCGTCACAATGGTGACACCCGAGCGTTTCCTACCGCCCGATTATGTGCAGGAACCTCCTGAAACTTCCGTGTCCGGTGAGGACGCCATGGCGCGTCTCCAGCCACTCCTCAAAGAGAGGACTTACCGCCACTATTGTGGCGTGCCCTGCACGGGGTTGCGACAGTCGCTCTTTCCATGCCACCATGATTCATTATATGCTTTACGTTTCATTTATTTATTTAAACTTCAAGTACAATAGTACAGTACAATAGTGGTACAAAGGCGGACTTAATGCCATAAGGCATAAGGCATTCTCTACCAGTCAACCTTTGGGTTAAATACGACAACATTGTGATAGGGTACAAAAATAAATATAACTAGCTGTGCCCGCGACTTCGTCCGCGTGGAATAGAATTTTGGGCACCAAATTTATTTTTGCAAATAACCTCCCTTAGCTTTATAAATTATTATAACTGTTACCCACGACTTTGTCCGCGTCTTAGCCCAAGTTCCGGAATTCTGAGAGGCTAAACGTTGAGAACGTTCAGCGCTTGATTCCCGTAGTCGGTTCACCAAAGTTCGAGAACTCTGTGAGGCTAAAGGTTGAGACCGTTCAGCGCTTGATTCCCGTAGTCGGTTCACCAAAGTTCGAGAACTCTGTGAGGCTAAACGTTGAGAACGTTCAGCGCTTGATTCCCGTAGTCGGTTCACCAAAGTTCGAGAACTCTGTGAGGCTAAACGTTGAGAACGTTCAGCGCTTGATTCCCGTAGTCGGTTCACCAAAGTTCGAGAACGCTGTGAGGATAAACGTTGAGAACGTTCAGCGCTTGATTCCCGTTCTCGGTTTATCAAAGTTCGGGAATTTTGTAAGGATAAACGTTTAGCGCTTGATTCCCGTTGACGGTTTGCCGAAGTTCGGAAATTTTGTGATGCTAGACACTGCGAATGTTCAACGATCGATTCATTAGCACGATTTTGTTCACTTATTCCTCGTTGAGTAGCCAATCTATGCATATTTTCATCCTCTGTTTCATTGCTGCGCAAAGCTCGCAGCCGCTTTGCGGTAGCAGTCTGCCGAGAAAGCCGAGTTCTTTTTCTAGGCATTATAGTGACGAAGAAAGAAAATAGGAAATGAAAACTTAACCAAACCGTATTCTCGTAATCAAGAAAAAAACAAACGTAAGGTTAATAATTAGGATCCTAATCATTTTTACCTGTATTTGGTACTTACCTACGTAAAACATAAGTACCAACTGTATGCTTAAACTAAAACGTAACCTAATAAGAATAATTATGTAGATGACACCTATTTACAGGTATTATCTACGACATTTTTTTTTAATAATTGTGAAATTATTAGAACCAAAATATTATCCTTAACAATCGTAGAGCTACACCCCCCCTCCGCGTCGCCCGCAAGCAACGCCTCTCCTCGCCCATGCCCAGCGTCATGTTTTGCATATCATGCGGCGCGTGTGAATTTTATATCGGAGTTATTTTAAAATTGTAATATCTTCTAAGATGTTCATTGAAATTAAGTGATGTCAAAGACAATTTTGTTCACAATTAAATACTGTTAATCAACAACACATTTATTTGGATAAAGATTAATATTAATATGTTGAAACAACTCTAACAAATAATTGGTAATCATGCATTAATTTTGACCAAATTTGATTACCATAAAAACGGTTCTAGTGACTTAATCTTAAAAGATAGACATATACCGTCACGGACATTTTTTTAGATCATTTCAAGAGGAATAATTCTTTATACATATTTTTTTGATATCTTGAACCGTTTTCGCAGCGCACGCAACGGAAGCCCTCAAAGATGGATAATTTTCCCCGTTTTTTTCACATTTTCCATTGTTTCTTCGCTCCTATTAGTCGCAGCGTGATGTTATATAGCCTAAAGCCTTCCTCGATAAATGGTCTATTCAACACAAAAAGAATTTTTCAATTCGAACCAGTAGTTCCTGAGATTAGCGCGTTCAAACAAACAAACAAACAAACTCTTCAGCTTTATAATATTAAGTATAGAAGTATAGATAAAAAAACTACCTATTTGTTTTCGAGAACTTGTAAACTTATACAGATTGTTTTAATGTTCTTTTTTTTACTTTGTGTAAGTAATGATATGAAGGAGAAAGGAGTAAATGATGCCGTGACATCTGATAGGGCAAAATGAAAGAAGAAAACGTGTTGCGCCGACCCCAAATAGAATGGGACAAGGGCAGGAAAATTATGATGAATGATGATTTTCTTTCTCCTATCTCTTTTTATTTATTCTCCATTCGCAGGTATGCTGGAAAAGATTTCTTTAGAAATAAGCATTACCTTTGTACCAATTTTACTGTTATCTTAATTAAATGGCGCTAGAATTCTTAGATTAGGATCATAGTTTAGAGGAAAAAGATATTAATATATAATATAAAATAATATATATTATTATATAATATTGATGGGATTCTCCATTGATATAGCAATGGAGAATCCCATCGTTTGAAATAAATTCTTGGGTGTTTTGAGGATCAACGCAAGTGTTTTTTTTATGTTATACACATGCAACCTGTGCAGCAGATACACTAAAAAGCCTGTAATGCTTTGCGCGTCCATTATAACAACGCGTCAGGCGTATGTTGGGGCTCCCCTGGCGGTGCAGTGCCTCCGTCATGTTCGCCGAGTACAGCTCGGGTGACTTCCAGGCGGTGCTTCGTAAAAGGACGGCCTCCCTGTGGTCTCTGGTAAAGGGTTGCACCAACAAACTCTGAGTGTGTTGAACATAGTTTTTAAGTTTATTCTATTAACGTAATTTTGGACTTGTAAAATTATTATGTGCCTGGTCTGAAATAAATATTTTCAATTTCTAATGGGTTCCTTCTTTGGATTTTACAACAACGCATGTAGGAGGGCTAAGTACCCTACTACATAACCCTGTTCCTGCTACGTTGACTATTGAGCATGAGGCCTTTTTTTTGCGGATGGGAACCCATCAAATAACTTCCCCCGCTCTGGGCGGAGCGGAGGGGAAAAACAGACTTGTTGTAGTTACTAAAACCCACCCATGTTCCTTCTATTACCCTTTATGTTTCGGGGCCGCAGTATTTCTCTCGAACAACCCGCAACCCGATCATAAGGTCTTAGGTTCAATTTCCGGGTAGGGCAAAATGTTTTTGGTTTTGTTTGTCAGGAATTAAGTAGCAGCCACAGTTGATTGAAACTGGGTCAGTGGTGGGTTCACGTGTATATTTAAACTTCGCACGCGTTAATATCAAGAATAATTTGTGTGAAACTACCATACGATATTGGAAATTGCTTGAATTCATTTTTTATGAATATTTGGCTGTACGTGACGGCCAACGGTTATGTGTGATAAAACGAAAATTCAGACTTGTACATTCAGGGTGTCTAAAGTAATGTTGCAGACAGTTTTTTTGGAACGAAGATCCTTATCGCGCGTTGCGAAAGGGGGCTAGATGGAACAAAATCAGACCAAAAGTTGTAACGAAAGTGTCGTTGCAACTTTTGGTCTTAATTTTTTCCGTCTTAGTTTTGGAACGAAGTCCCTTATCGTGCGTTGGGAAAGGGCGAATATCTAAACCTAGGTTTTTTTAAACCATTTTTAATTAGCTTGATTGCACTTTTTCGAATTGGTCTCTTTGAAAAGTGCTCGTTTTGAGTAGTGCCCTTTATTGCGAAGTGCACATTCTGTGACGGATTGTTTGAACTTAGACAGGCACTTAACTCTTGAAATAATGAAGAAAATTTATCTAAGGGAACCGTCAAGTTCTAGAACCAAAAATTAGAAGCCACCCAACTACGGACGCCCGCGCCCGTATCTCGCTCCTTTTGAATTATGGTCCATTCCATCTTACAGAGAGGTAGGTAGACGGCGCGTTAGTGTTAAACCCGCGCCTTAAAGAGATGTCAGCAAAGCAGAGGGGCATGCTAGGGCCACCGCCTGCCGGTCGTTTGACCAGCGGCTCCGGAACATAAAGGGCAATAGAAGGAACATGGGTGAGTTTTAATCAGTACAAGTCTGACATTCCCCCCACTCCTCCAAAAGCGGGGAAAGTTATTTGATGATTTCCCGTTTGCAAAAATATAGGGTGATATTTTTGTTTAGGCCACACTCCCTATATCAAAATCAAACTTCAGTGGCATAAAACTGTCACTAAAGAAAGTTTAAGTTACATAACATCACGCTTGTAATCTCTGAGAGGTTAGGCAGAAGTGTACTTAATAGTACACTTATATTTTGCCGGTTATATTGAAGTCCTATGTAATAGGGGGCGATCCTATTGCCATCAATCGAGCACAGATTTAAACGCCCTGGTTGCTGATAAATTCCTAAGAAAAAAACCGAATAACACTTTGCCCGAGCGGGACTCGAACCCAGGACGCGAACGCGATTGCGAACACTAGATCAATGATGCAGTAAAATTCTCTATTTTAACTTCTATTCGTCTCTAAAAAACACAATTTACAAACAAATCCAATAAAACAGGTTGATCGCAACATTCCGAAGCTCAATATTTTCGTCCGATATTAGTTCGGTGCAGCGTCGAACAATCCGGTAATTTGTTTACTGTTGACGCGGCCCGTCAGCCGGAACATTGGACGACCTGGTTTCAGCCCTTTAACCTTTCGGCCTAAACTGACCGATATTAAGCTGATTATGTGCATATGTCACCATAAAATTTTAAAAACTGTTAGATTATAATCTATTTCGCAAGATTATAATCAAACTTTTCGACAGTTTACAATCTCGCGAGATAAATTCAGATAGATTGTAGTAAAAAAAAACGTTGCCCCACACTAGGATTTTCTCCTGTATCGTGGGTGGGTTTACAAACATTTAAAGTCACATACACAAACACCCAGACCCGGAACAACTATCTGTAGATCATATAAATATTTGTTTCGTGCGGGGATCGAACCCGCGACACGCAGCGCAGCAGTCGATCGCTCAGCCACTGCGCCAAGCGGACGTCAAACAACTTAACTTAAGTCTAACAGTACTTGCAATGTTAAGGTCACATATACCTACATACATAACTACAGCTACAGTTATGAATGTTGGGTTCACTTAGAGAATCAAATCCATCTATACTAATATTATAAAGAGGTAAAATTTGTAAGTTTGTAAGTTTGTAAATTTGTATGTAGGGGGTAATCTCTGGAACTCATAATCCAATTCTAAACTTTTCTTATCTGGCAGAAAGCTACATTATTCCTGACTGCTATAGGCTATAAATTGTTTCTATAACATGTATATTAACCGAGCTATCACAACTTTTGTCTAGCAAGTCGGAAAAAAATACCTCATGAAACAGAATTATTTGCGCGCGCTGCCTAAACAGTTGCTTGAAATTAAAAACAATTTATGGCTACCTGGTTCGTCTTAATTATTTCTACAAAAAAGTCCTCAATACCATATCTCTATCTTTCATATTTTGTCTTTTATACTTCTTTTATTGAATTAAAAAAATTTTTTTCGGCATACTTACGTTTGGTTGATTATTTGAGCAACAAAATATTAATTCTTATGACAATAAATAATTTTAGTATCACAAGAACATCATACAGATAAGATTTGCCATTTACAGTATATCAATTGGTCATACAGTTTCGGAGATAATCTATACTAATATTATAAAGAGGTAAAATTTGTAAGTTTGTAAGTTTGTAAATTTGTATGTAGGGGGTAATCTCTGGAACTCATAATCCAATTCTAAAATTTTCTTATCTGGCAGAAAGCTACATTATTCCTGAGTGCTATCCTTACTAATATTATAAAAGCGAAAGTGAGTTTGTTTGTTTGTTTGTTACCTCTTCACGCTTTAATGGCTAAACCGATTTTGATGAATTTTGGTACAGAGATAGTTGGGAACCAGGAGACGGACATAGGCTATTATTTTTTAAAAAGAGTGGGATATGAGGGAGAAAGAGGGAAGAAACGGGAAAACTTAGCGTTGCTATTACAAATCAATAAGGCGCTACCGAATTTAACGCGAGCGAAGCCGCGGGCAAAAGCTAGTCGTACTATAATATTATAAATGCGAATATTTGTGAGGATGGATGTATGTATGTTTGTTACTCTTTCACTTCAAAACGGCTGAAGGTATCTTGATGAAATTTAGCACAGATGTAGATTATAGTCTAGAATAATGCATAGGATTTTTCGATCATCGCGCGGACGAAGCCGCGACCGCCAGCTTGTACTGATATATAAATATGTAAGGAAGTGTTTGTTTTTGTGTATGTATGTGTTTTTGTGACCTTTTCACGACTAAACCGCTGATCGGATCGTAATGAACTTTGTCAAGGAGATATATTTAACATTTTTAAAGGACAAGGGCCACACATATTTATATTATGTTCATAACTTAGGGGATGAGATATTCTGTTTACCCAGTAGAATCCATAAATTATTTTATTTTATTTAAAGTTTGTTTTGTTTCAACTTTAGTTTCCTCCATGGTTCGGAAAGCACGTTTAGGTGTTGGTTACAGCTGTCATTTGTAGATCTGTGACAGTCTTGCAGGTGGTCAACCAAAATATTTCGCTTAACATACAAATGTTTATTTCAAGTGACGAAAATTACCCCCGTATTAAACAGTAGTTAAGGTAACCTCTATTCGTTTCCTCCAATTGTGTACAAGACGGCCGCAAACCGCTGAGATAGTCAAAATCTTCAGTGATCACTTCATACCGACCTTGAGGGCTGGTTAAGAAAACAACCCCTAACACTCAACTCTGAAACCTCTGCCTGTAATAATAAAGTCCCATTTTCATTGTATTCCATCATCTTAATTAAAAGTCAACATTTTCGGGACAAGAGAATTTTCTAAGTTAGTGGTCTCATTTTACATTAAACGACGCTTGTTTTCGTTTGCTTTCGCAAGTACAAGATATTTTGCAGATTTGTAAAGAAAGGTCGAAATATGTAATTTGGATAAGTATTGTTTATTGTGGTTTAAATGGGGTTATTATCTAAAAACAAGAGGAAGGTTAGGATTACAAACGTGATTTTGTGAAAATTATTAATTCTGTTATTTGTGCACCTAAAAATTGAGCTCTTTACCAGCCTATAACTGTACCATTACTTACAGAAAAAGCACGAGCATTGATCACCACGCTTGCTCAAGACGGGTTGGCGATTCCAGACTTATAATAATTATAAGTCCAGGTATCCTCAAGATGTTTTCCTTCACCGTTGTCTTAAATAAACTTTTAGAAAGTACATGTGAACAAAAAAAGTCACATTGGTACTTGCCCGGATTAGAACTGACAACCTCATGCATAAGAGGCGAGGCACTTAACCTCTGGGCCATCACGACGAACTGGACCAGTCAAGGTGAAGCAGCGCTTGTTCGGTCAAGGTTGATACAGAGATGGGTGACCATTCATTATATTCAAATTTTCTACGTGTCTCGGAAGGCTCAGCCTGTCAGTTGTAGATCTTTGACAGTCGTAATAGGTAGTCAGGGGCTCGAAAGTGTGACGGTTTTCACACTTCTTCTTACCAATGGTCTCGCGGTCGCAAACGAGACTGCTGAGCACGGCGTTCTGGGTTCGATTCTGCTGTTCAGGTACGATGTTATGACATTTTACATTGTTGAGTAGACACATTTTTCAAACATTATGTCTCAATGTACGGTGGGCTGCATCAATAGCTAACCCCAGACACATTAAAATTAACTTTCAAGAGACCTGCTCTTTCTGCGGATTGGAAATTATCAAATAACTTCCTCCGCTCTGGGCCGAGCGGGGAGGAGTATCAGACTTTTAATGACTAAAAACCACCCATGTTCTTTCTTTTGCCCTTTATGTTCTGGGGCCGTGGTATCTCTTTTGAACAACCCGCAACCCCGGCAGGCTCCTCTGCTTTGCTGACATTTTTATGCGGCGCGCGTGGAATACTAACGCGCCGTCGACACGGCAAGTCGTCACTGAACAGACGGTTGGTGAGCTACCCATTGCTCACCGTACACAGACCTGCATCTACGGTGGCCGGGAGTCGCCTCGAGACGCCAGACGCCCGGAGCGTCTTCCGCGGTGGCTGGATTAGGTAAAGGACATCTCTTGAAAGTTAATTTTAAAAAGCACATCGTGACGTTGACTGTACCACTAATTTTCTTAAAATTCAGATTGTGACATAAAAGTGTGTTACACCATTGGGATGCAGGTGAAGGTAAAACTTATATTACTTTCGTAACCAATACGTATAATAAATACATTGTCTTTATTTAATCTCCTATTAATACACATTCAGCACTAATCATCCGAGGATAAACCCATAGCCACGACATGCCTTAGTAAACATATAAACCAATTTCGGTAAAGAGGCTTTACTCGCGGTTAACTTACGGTTACGGGCGCCCCATACGCGTACAAATGTGAACATTTAAATGCATTGAATTGGTGTTGACACGTTAATCTACGGTTTAGTGTAGAGAACTGTTAACGGAGGTTCGTAATGGTGTCACCTACCGTAATGAAATTGCCGTTTGCAGTGAAGTGATTCTTTAAAATGACATTGTGTTTGCGTCTAATTATTATGAAAACAAGTTGATATGTTTGCATATTTGCCTTTTATTAATTTTCAAAATTATATTAAATAAGTCTGAGGGTCAACCCTTTTTGAACGTCAAAATACAAAAAAAACTTCGGTCATAACACGTATAGAAACTGTTTTCGCTGTAGCATGGTGCGGGTGACATTAGATGAAATAATACATTTTGATTCAAATAAAGAAACATTTTCATTGCGACCTAGGTGGATTTAACGCCCCAGCTGCTAGGCGAGGGTGTTATAGAGCCGAGAAAAGCAGTGAGCACATCTGCGGTGGCTGGGAGTCCTGTCACGGCTCCCGACACCCGGAGTGCCTCACACGACGTCTGGGTTGGTTTATGGTTCTCTCCTTCAAACGTCCGGCCACCTCCTTCGCTAACATAACTGCTTCGCAGAAGGAGGTGACCGCTTCCCACTCCCTTTCGCTTTGGATCATGGACTGAACCAGGGCTGAACGCGATATGGGATTGTCTCCTTCAGGATTGTTTTGAAAGACATACCGCAGTCATGCAAAATAAAAGCCTAAAGAAAAAACATGGACAATATTCTGAAATTGACACTTTATGAGCTGATTATGACAATGATTCCCGTTTCTCGCTTCAAATCGCAGACATAACGCTTTAAACTGGTAACTTTGAATTGCCATTTTAATATTTGACTAGGGAAAGTTTGCCAGCAGTGTAATTGGGAGTTGGCGCAGCTTTCTCATTACTCATTCATAGCTTCTGCAGGTAGGACCAACATTCAGATATTAAGTCGTACTATCAAGATTATGTAAAAATCGAATGTTTGCTATCTTACAAGTATTTTCCCAACTATGTTGCGTTGGCAGTTAGGGTACAGTTGAGTACTAGGATTTTTACAAAGAGCGACTGCTATTCAGACCTGCAGACAGTAACTGCAGTCTGGTTGTGTTATAGCGAAATACAAACTGAAATAATATTTATTTTTATTAAGCTTTGTATGCCCGATTTCTAAACAAAGGCGTCCCCCATAGAATACGAAGGCTGGTTTGAGGTGTCAAACCAGCCTTCGTGATGCACGTCCAAATCGTGTCGCCACCTCTTTTTCGGCCGGCCTTAGCGGCGCCTTCCATCCTTAGGCACTCAACTCGTTGAAACCTCTGCCCAGCGGTCGTTATGCATGCGGCTTACGTGACCCGCTCAATCCCATTTGAGCATGGCAGCGTTTTTGATTAAATCTGTAATTCCTGTTTTTGAGATATGGCAGATTATATTTTAGATATCTCATATTTTTACACCACTTCGGACATTTTAAGACATGCCCATTGCAACCTTACTGAAATTACGAAGTTAAATAAATGATACTGATATAATACTGTATCCCTGTCTTTTCTCTAACTTTAAAGAGTATTATAGAATAACGGTACGGTTGGCGCAGTGGCTAAACGATTGACTGCTGCGCTGCGTGTCTTGGGTTCGATTCCCGTACGGAACAAATATTAGTATAGCCTACAAATAGTTGTTCCGGGTGTGGCTGTTTGTGTATGTGAGTTTAAATGTTTGTAAACGCATCTACGAGACAGGAGAAATTCCAAATGTGGGGCAAAGTTTAAAAAAAAAAAATACGTTACTTAGTAAAAATTGAATCCAATTACCTTGATGATTTAATTATAACACTTTTTGAACGTCTATTTACAAGAGACAGTTCACAAAACCTTCATCACTTCCTAGTGTTTTTGGGTACAAATCGGCGCAGCGATAAATTGTCGTGTTTACGTACGGTTACAGTTACCTAAACTTGTAAGTGAGGGTAGTCACGCAATCTTAACGATATTGACAGTTGATAGGTGCTGTGATTTTGTTTAGGTAGGTAGTTCTTTTATTTATGGGCCGAGCACGAAAACGCGGAGTGAACGTAATGCATTCGAGCGATTTTTTTAAGACGCTGTTATTAGCTTTATCTGTGTATTATTTATGTAATCAAATCTTAAAAGGTAAATTTGACCTAATTCCCTGTTTCCGATTAAGCTGAAATTTATTTAACTATTTAAACTTCATGTTACAATAGGGATACTTAGGCGGACTTAATGCCATAAGGCATTCTCTACCACTCAACCTTTGGGTAAAATACGACAACACTGTGATAGGGTAACAAAATTATATAAAATATTAATATAATATGTATAAAACTATTTGTTTCCGAAAACGTGTATACTTATACACATCTACATTATGAAATAAACTAATAAATAAATATAAACGACAAACTTAACAGTAATTACTATAACTTATATTTGGTAGGCGGACCTAAATAGTGGTTACGAACTTTTCCTTTAAAAGTAAATTTGCTTTCAGCTTTTTTAATGCCAAAGGGTAGCGCGTTCCAGGGCTTAATTGTTGAAAAACTACGTATGGATTGGAGGATTTTTTTGATGTTCGGTATAAATGTTTAGTTTGGATGACAATGTATGGTCAACTTAGTCATTCAAGTCTTCCAATTATAGTGCTTTTTGTCTATGATAACCGGAGAAAAAGAAGCGTCCACAAAAAGATTTGAAAAATCTGGCACAAAAAAAACACATTCCAATTTTAAACATTTATGTCAATCAATTGACATCGACTATGATAATCTATACCCTTACTTATGCGTATTTTGTATTTTTTTTGTTTATAAGATAATATAAAATTAATTACTCGCTATGCATATAATAATGCTGGTTATACGACTTTTTTCAAATCTGCGAATGATACAGGCTTTTTAATAACGTATAATAATATTTTTATTTTTATGGTTTTTATTAAGAAATATTTAAAAATGTAATTCCATGTAAAAAAACCAATAAATGAAAATATATAATCTTCATCATATAAATTATAAATTCTTGTTATATTATAATCATTTACTCTAAATAAATATATAATTCAACGAAAAGTCTAAAATAAAGTTAATAATTTAAACTAATATTGTTGCATTTACGATTAAAAAAGAAACGTCTAAATAAAATGCGTGTATGTGGGAGGACCTCAGGATGTCTGAAACGGAAGTTCTGCGAAGTTTTGAAATAGTTGTTTTATGGTAGAAGTTCCTAGCGTGATACGGTTGAATTCCGATGTTTACTTAAGACAATGTTACATTTGTATTTAAAAACCGACGGCTTCGCTCGCGTTAAATTCGGGGTAACACAGTTCCCCTTTCCTGATTTACAGGTACCTGCTACCTGTAGTTTTTGCTCTTGCGCGTTATTGATTGTAATAGCAAAGCTGAGTTTTCTTTTTCTTCCCTCTTTCTCCTTTTTTTTTTAAAGAAATAGCTTATGTCTGTCTCCAGGGTCCCAACTATCTCTGTACCAAAATTCATCAAAATCCGTTTAGCCATTTAGGCATGAAGACGTAACAAACAAACAAATAAACTCACTTTCGCTTTTATAATATTAGTAAGGTTTCCTATATATGGTATTGCTTATAACATGGCGCAGGTGACGTCAGTAAAATTTACCATTCCTTTTCAATCTGCAACGTTTGACTGAAAGCCTTTAAGGCTTTACCCTGAATGTCATAGCCGTATAGGACTGCCCACAGACATAACATTATGACGGCACGGTTGGCGCAGTGTATGAGCGATCGACTGCTGCGCTGCGTGTCGCGGGTTCGATCCCCGCACGAAACTAGTATTTGTATGAACTACAGGTAGTTGTTACGGGTCTGGCTATTTGTGTATGTGAGTTTAATGTTTTAAACGCACCCACGATACAGGAGAAAGTCCTAGTGTGGGGCAACGCTTTTTTTTGAATCATTAAAATTTAATTTTTTTTTTTTTTTTTTTTTTTTATTTATAATGAACTCACTCTTGACCTCGATCTCGCCTGATGGTAAGCGACAGATGAGGTCTACGATGGAGCGAGCGAGCCCAGAAGATGCCTATTAACTCTTGTTTTGAAGGCAGACGGGTCGTATGTGGTAGGGAACACAGAAGCTGGCAGAGAGTTCCACACCTTGGCCGTGCGCACAATAAAAGTTGAGGAAAAGCGCTTAGTACGACAAGACGGTATATCGACCAAGTGCGGGTGGTACCCTGCCGTTCGTCTGGTAGCCCGGTAGTAAAACGGAGATGGTGGGATCAGGTCATGGAGCTCCAGCGCACACTCTCCGAAGTACAATCTGTAGAAAACCGACAAGCTGGCAACGTTACGCCTATGCGCCAGGCTGTGAAGCTTGGACACAAGCATCTCATCGCCTATGAGCCTTTTGGCCCTGCGTTCCACCGAGTCGAGTGCAGCGAGCTGGTATTTTGCCGAGCCATCCCATAGGTGGCTGCAATACTCCATACAGGAACGGACTTGTGCTTTATACAAGTTACAAAGCTGTCCAGGTGTGAAGTATCGCCTCACCTTATTTAGGATGCCCAGCTTTTTAGCTGCAGTCTGTGCTTTTGACTCGATGGTCGAACCGAAGTTGAGATCTGATGTCAACTCCATGCTCAAGAGCTCCAGACGATCGGTAATGGGTACAGATGTACTTCGGAAAGTAGGGGATAAATTAAATGGGCTCCTTTTGGCTGAGAAAAGACAAGCCTGTGTTTTCTGAGCGTTGAACTTGACCAGATTGTCATCACCCCATTGGGAGACAAGGTTTAAGATCAAATTCATCCGCTCAACCATGGCCTCTCTAAGAGTAGCTATCTCATCCCTACCGGCTTTTGCACTGGAAATGTATCTCTCTGAGACTGTGCTGTCGTCTGCGTACCCAACAGCTCCTAGCTGAAGTAGGTCGTTGATGTGCAGCAAAAAAAGAGTAGCAGAGAGAACAGACCCTTGAGGAACACCGGCATTGATTGCCATGAGATCCGATGCGCAGCCGTCAATGACCACTCGGATCGATCGTTCACTCAAAAAGTCCGATAACCAGTTGCAAAAGTCAGCAGGGATACCAAATGCGGGAAGCTTGCCAAGCAGACTAGCATGCCAGACCCTGTCAAAGGCCTTTGATATATCAAGAGACACAGCAAGAGCTTCGCCGTGTTTCTCGATGGCCTCACCCCAGCGATGCGTAACATACGCGAGAAGATCTCCGGTCGACCGACCACGGCGGAAGCCATACTGGTGGTCGCTGAGGAGCTCATTGCCTTCAAGGTATGTTAGCAGCTTATTGTTAAGAACCCTTTCCATCACTTTGCAGAGAATGGAGGTGATGGCGATTGGTCTATAGTTGACAGGATCAGCACGGCTACCCTTTTTGGGTACCGGTTGCACATTAGCAAGCTTCCAGGACTTGGGCACCACTCCGGTTTTAAGAGAGAGGCGGTACAGGCGAGTCAGTACAGGAGACAACTCTGGAGCACAGCTCCTAAGGACTCGAGCAGGTATACCGTCCGGTCCACTGGCTTTGTTCACATCTAGACTGCATAGGGCTTTACGGACCTCCTTAAGGTGAACTGCAATCTCCGGCATTACGGAGTTACAAGGAGGTATGTTAGGTGGTGAATTAGATGCTGAGTCTAGACGCGAGTTTTCAGCAAAGAGAGTAGCAAACAAATTTGCCTTCTCTTGCGCGGTGTGAGCCAGTGTTCCATCCGGTTTCAGCATCGGAGGCAGCGAAGGACGACAGAAGTTCGATTCGACCGATTTGGAAAGGGACCAAAACTGCTTGCTACCTGAAGGGTAGGTCGCCAATTTGGCCCCAATTCTTCCAATATGGTCGAACCGAGCCTTCTGTAACACCCGTTTGCAGTCCTTGGCGGCAGAGTTAAAGGCTCTCTTCATGTTGCGAACACCGAGACTGGCGCACCCGACACTACGGGCCGAGGCCCAGGCCTGGTATGCTTGCTCTTTACGCAAATCTGCTTGAGCGCAAGCTGTATTATACCAAGGCCGAGCCTCGTAGCCAAGTGGGACGTCAGAGAATGGAATATAGTACTCCATTCCCTGACGTATCACGTCGACAATTGCGTCAGCACAGATGGACGGGTTGCTCGAAGAGAAGCAGGTCCGCCGCCATGGGTAGGATGCAAAGAAATGCCGCATCTCATCCCAGTCTGCTGACCCGTACTTCCACACTCGCCTCATGCCCCTGGAGGTTGTATCCGGAGGAGAGCAGGTAGATACAGTTTTCACCAGACAGTGGTCTGACGATCCGAGCGGGGCCCAGACCGATACAGAGTGCCTGTCCGGATCAGTTGTCAGCAGAAGGTCTAAACAATTGGGTGTGTGGCCATCAACATCCGGGACGCGGGTAGCTTGATCAACCAGCTGGTCGAGATCTAGCGATAACGCAAACTTGCGCGCCTCTCTTCCAGCATGGTCTGATTTCTGGTACGGGAACAACCATTCTTTATGATGGGCATTAAAATCCCCCAGAAAAACAAGCTCCGCCATCGGGTATTTAAGTTGGGCCAACTCGGCTGCCTCCGTAAGATGGTCAAAGAGTCTAGTCGTCTCCGGATCACCACTATGCGACCGATATACACCGACATAGATGGACTTAGAAATGCCAGTGTTCACCATCAGCCACAAAGTAGAAAAACCCGCAACCTCGCAGCGGCGGAGACGCTGACAGCAAATGTCATCGCGGACGTACGCACAGACCCCAGCCTGCTTCTTAAACTCATGTTCAAGTGAGTATCCTGGGTAGTTGAGGTACGCCACGTCTGAGGGGTTTGCTATCTTTGTCTCCGTTAAAAAGAGTAAGTGAGGCTTTTCGGTCTCTCGTCCGCCGACGCCCTGGCTGAGAAGCTCAGGGCGTCCCTAAATGCGGACGAGGCCCGAGTGTCCAGGCCTGTCAAGTGCGCAAGTCTGCGCATTTCAGGCCTGGACGACTCCGTGGTGGAAGAGGAGGTGGTGGCTGCCGTCGTCAGGACTGGTGGGTGCCCTGCCGACCAGGTGAAGGCAGTGGGCACCGTGCGTCCTGACTTCGGGGGCATGCGAACCGTAACGGTAAGCTGCCCCGTGGCGGCGGCCAAGACAATCGTGGAGGGCCGAAGGCTCTTGGTGGGCTGGGTGTCTGCGCAGGTGAAACTGCTAGAGCCCAGACCTCTGAGGTGCTTCCGCTGCCACGTGGGTCACCACGTGGCAGTCAAGTGCTCGGAGGTGGACCGCAGCCGACTGTGCTTCCGCTGCGGCCAGCCCGGTCACAAGGCCGCGACCTGCGACGCCCCGCCGCACTGCGACGCATGTGCGACGGCGGCCAGGCCGGCCGATCACCGGGCGGGAGGCAAGGCCTGCGCACCACCCGCCAAAACCAGGGACAGGGGAAGGTCCTCCGCGGCCACCACCACCAACGCCGCCGCTCCAGCTACCGCCGCTGGCGCCGCTACTGCCGCCGCTGCTACTGCCACTGCTGACGCCACAGCGGTGGTAGCCGGGCCATCAGAGGGGGCCCAGGAGGGGGCTGTAATGGAGTGCCAATAACGGCCCCACTACGCCTCCTCCAGGCGAATATCAACCACTGCGCCTGCGCTCAGGATCTCTTGCTCCAGAGCATGGCGCAGTGGTCGATTCATATCGCCGTGGTCGCTGAGCCGTACTTTGTCCTCCCCAGGGACGACTGGGTTGAGGACCTGAGCGGCTCAGTGACCATCATCTCGTCGGCCGCCGCCGGTACCCCGTCCTTCGAGGGTGTCAGGAAGGGTCAGGGGTGCGTCGCAGCACGGTTCGGGGATATAGTCGTAGCGGGTGTCTACTTCTCCCCGAGCCGAACTCTCGCCGAGTTCCACAACTCCCTCAGAGAGTTGACCGTCGTCGTCGGTAACTGCTCCCTCCCCGTGCTAGTGCTCGGGGACTTCAACGCCAAGAACCTGGCTTGGGGTTCTCGCTGCACGGACGTGCGGGGAAGGATGGTGGAGGACTGGGCACTGGAGACAGGCCTGGTCGTCCTAAATCGGGGTTCTGTTCCCACGTGTGTGCGGATGCGGGGCGAGTCGGTGGTGGACATCTCGTTCGCCAGCCCCGCTCTGTCGCCGCGTGTCGTCGACTGGCGTGTCATGGAGGAGGTGGAGACCTACTCCGATCACCGGTACATCCGGCTCGACGTCTCCACCCAGACCTCCAGCGCGCCGGTCCTACAGGCCCCGAGTGGTCCGCGGTGGGCGCTGAAGCAGCTGGACCGGGAGCTCCTCCTGGAAGCCTCGATCGTGCAGGCCTGGGTGTCATCACCGGACAGGCCTGCCGACACCAACCACGAGGCGGACTGGTTCCAGGAGGCCATGTCTGAGATCAGTGACGTGGCAATGCCCCGAGTCCGGTCTGGAAGCGCCCGGCGTCAGGTGTACTGGTGGTCGCGCGAGCTGACGGCACTGCGAGAGGCATGCGTCGCTGCGCGACACCTGTACGCCAGGCACCGCAGGCTCCGCATTCGAGCACCGGATGCGGCAGCCATCGAGGCGGAGCTGTATGAGGGGTACAGAGCGGCGAAGACCGCCCTCCTAGAAGGTGTCTTGCGGGCCAAGGATCTGGCCCGCGAGGAGATGCTGGAGTCTCTGGACGGGGATCCGTGGGGGCGCCCGTACAAGATGGTGCGGGATAAACTCCGCACCAGGGCCCCCCCGCTGACGCAGAGTCTCCGGCCCCAACTAGTTGAGGATGTGGTGAGCGCTCTGTTCCCTTCGCGAGGGGAGCATGCTCCTCCGCACATGGCTCCGCCGCTTGCGGTGCCACAAGCGGACCACGAGGACAACGACGACGACGACGTTCCGGAGGTGACTGGGGTAGATCTGAGAGCGGCGGTGGGCAGGCTGAAAGCCAAAAACACCGCCCCGGGACCCGATGGCTTGCATGGCAAAGCCTGGGTCCTGGCCCTGGAGGCTCTCGGGCCCCGACTACTAGGGCTCCTAAGCGCATGCTTGGAGAGAGGCCAGTTCCCACTTCGTTGGAAGACGGGGAAACTGGTCCTCATACAGAAGCCGGGGCGCCCTGCGGACTCTCCGTCCGCATTCCGGCCCATTGTGCTGCTCGACGAGGTGGGCAAGCTCTTTGAAAGAGTAATTGCAAACCGCCTCGTCGGGCACCTTGTGGGGACGGGGCCGGATCTTGCGGAACACCAGTATGGTTTCCGCAAGGGGCGCTCGACGGTGGACGCCATCATGCGCGTGAGAGCCCTCACGACGGGGGCTGCAGTGTCCAGGGGTGGGGTGGTCGTGGCGGTGTCTCTCGACATCGCCAACGCGTTCAACTCCATGCCTTGGAGCTGCATCAGGGAGGCACTCCAATACCACCGGATGCCGACCTATCTTCGTCGTGTGGTCGGGGCATATCTGACGGACAGGGCCGTCATATACCCCGGTCGCTCTGGAGAGTGGAACCGGCGAGAGATGTCGTGCGGTGTCCCACAGGGATCGGTCTTGGGGCCGCTCCTGTGGGACATCGGTTACGACTGGGTGCTGCGCGCCGACCTCCCCAGCGGCGTCAGTGTAGTTTGTTACGCTGACGACACGCTCGTTCTGGCTCAGGGGGGGTCGCACCAGGCGGCGGCCGACAATATGACACGCGGGGTTGCGATAGTCGTGGAGAGGATCCGGCTACTGGGTCTCGAGGTGGCCTTGCACAAATCCGAGGCCATGGTTTTTCATGGCCGCGGAAACACGCCACCGTCGGGATCCCAGTTGACGGTAGGAGGGGTTCGCATCGGCGTCGGGTCGACGATGAAGTACCTGGGAATCGTCCTCGACAGCCGGTGGAACTTCGTCGAACACTTCCGACGTTTGGCTCCCAAGCTCGAGCGGACGGGGGCTGCTTTCAAGCGGCTCCTGCCCAATCTGAAGGGGCCAAACGCCTCCTGCCGTAGGCTCTATGCTGGAGTCGTGCGGTCCATGGCCCTTTACGGGGCCCCGGTATGGGCGCGTTCTTTAGGGCGGCGCGCCGCCCACTACCTGAACGCGCCCCAAAAGGTGGTGGCCATACGGCTTGTCCGGGGCTACCGCACGATCTCCGGCGAGGCAGCGAGCCTCCTTGCCGGACTGCCACCGTGGGATCTGGAGGCGATAGTCCTCGCGCGCCTGTTTGAGTGGCGCGCGGAGGCACTACACCGGGGGGAAAACCCGCTGCAGCGGCAAGTTGCCGCTCGGCGGGCAGACCTCCGGTGCGATCTCATGGTGGCATGGAGAGAGCGACTGTCGCAACCCCGTGCAGGGCACGCCACAATAGCGGCGGTAAGTCCCCTCTTTGAGGAGTGGCTGGAGAGGCGTCATGGCGTCCTCACCTACCGCCTGACGCAGGTCCTTACCGGACACGGAAGTTTCGGGAGGTTCCTGCACATCATCGGGCGGGAGGAAGCGCCTGGGTGTCACCATTGTGACGATCGCCCGGAGGACACGGTGGAGCACACAGTGGCGGTCTGCCCAGCTTGGGCGGAGCACCGCCGTGCCCTCGTGGAGGCGATCGGCGGCGGAGATCTCTCGCGTCCGGCCCTGGTTCAGGCCATGGTCCGGAGCGAGAGGGAATGGGAAGCGGTCACCACCTTCTGCGAAGCAGTAATGCTAGCGAAGGAGGTGGCCGGGCGATTGAGGGAGAGAACATCTGCCCAACCCAGCCGCCGCGGGAGACGCCCATGGCGCCGGGCGCCGCGAGACGACTTCCGGCCACCGTAGATGCGGGCCTGTGGACGGTGAGCAATGGGTAGCTCGCCGTCCGTCCGTCGATTGACGACAGGCCGTGTCGACGGCGCGTTCGTGTTTCACGCGCGCCTCAAAGAGAGTCAGCAAAGCAGAGGGGCTTGCCAGAGCCTCCGCCTGCCGGGGTTGCGGGTTGTTCGAAAGAGATACCGCGGCCCCGGAACGTAAAGGGCAATAGAAGGAACATGGGTGGGTTTTAGTCAGTACAAGTCTGACATGCCCCCCCGCTCCGCCCAGAGCGGGGGAAGTCATTGGATGATTTCCCACCCCAAAAAAAAAAAAAAAAAAAAAGGCTTTTCGGTCTCAAGATGGTGATGGACCGGATCGATATTTGAGTGCAATCCACGGATGTTAGTGAATTGAACTTTAAGAGGGAGGAAGTGCTGCCGTTGGTTACACTTACTTCTTTTTATTTTGCGCTTCATGGGTTTTTTTTTGGAGTTTTATTTTTTTGGGAATAAAGGGAAAGTGAGGCGGAGGCGATTGACTATACATTTCCCTGGAGCTTAGTTCGACATAGAGGGAAACTCACCTGGAGACTGCGGGGACGCCCGAACCCCCCCGAAAATGTCCACCGGGTCCTCCCATCCAGTCGCCGACTGGCACGGTGGTGCAAATCGGGATTTTTCGCGAGGTGGCGGGGCAGCCTTTCGCACGTGGCTAGTGTGCTACTTGGGCCCCCAACTTCCTGCGGTCGGCCAACGGCAAGACCGTGCTTCGGATCCCGCTACCCTCCAGAGTGAGTTACCATGACGAAGTTCGCTCCTAGGCTGCGACCAGTTTCGGACAACGCATCTACTAACTCCCCATTCCCAAAGGCACTGGTACTCCCACGCATCGACGAAACACAGTTGCCTGCTTGACGCCGAGCTCCGGTGGGAGGGTGGTCGCGAGCCAGGCGGGTGTGATCCCTACCACCGCAGAGAAAGAATTGGTCAGTCACAGAAGGTGTTGGGTGTGACTGTCCAGGATGCGCCGAGCGCTTGGTTCGGTTTGGAGACTGCTGGAACAGCTTGCGCTACACGAGGAGGCTTCTTTAGGCATCCTAAAATCATTACTATGAAGCACGAAACATATATTTTCATCTAATGTCACCTGCAACATGCTTTAGCGAAAATAGTATAGCAATCTTATATTAGATCCTTCTTATAAAAAGCCATTTTGTTGAACCGGCCATTTTGATCTCAAATATTTGGCGTTTGATCAGAAATTCGATTTTATAAAAAAAAAAAACATCTATCACGCCAATTTCATATGTAAGCGACTAGAGACCCTATTCTATATTTAAAGATCCTCCAGTAAAACAAATTATATTTTATCAAAATATAATTGAAACATTGGTAGAAAGTTATAACTGTACAAACGATAAAAGAAACCTGCCTATTGTCAATTTGTGTCCCTTTGTGTAGGAAGGTAGGTAATTTCCGGTCAAGTAGTTATGTATTACAAGCAATACTGTCTTCGTAAGCAAAACAGTCGTAACTCAGAAAATCTAAAAAAAGGTACTTTCTTCTTCTTTGGCATCTGAGGCAATGTCAGCCATTAAGAGTTTTTTTTTTAATTCTGAACTCAGAAGATATTACGTGGGACAAGTGACTAATCAAAAAAAGAGGTATAGTAAAGAAGGGGCTAGTAATTTCTCTTGTATCATTTAAATTTACATACACAAACAGCCAGACCCCGAACAACTTTTGACGACACGGTTGGCGCAGTGGTTGAGCGATCGACTGCTGCACTGCGTGTCGCGGGTTCAATCCCCGCACGGAACAAATATTTGTATGGATTACAGATGGTTATTCCGGGTCTGGCTGTTTGTGTATGTGAGTTTAAATGTTTGCAGAAATTTCTAGTGTGGGGCAACGCTTTAATTAAAAAAAAAACTTTTCTAGGCCTTACAAAAAAACGTAGCAGTGACCGCTGAACCATAGGCAGCGCCGACTGCACCGTCACTTTATTGGATCGTTTAACAAACCAGTCAGAAAGAGTTCCGTATCTCTTTTTTGTAGGTGAAAAGAGTATGTGTGGAAAAAGGGCGATATTATGAATGTGTTTGTATTTATATTCCCAGTTTTCTCGAAACATAGATTTTTTGAGTTACCGCTTTTCGCCTTACAGAGGGAATAATATCCGACCGCTTCTGTACCAGATACAATCTGTTCGCTCCTTTACAATTCAGTGGGATGTAATATGAAAGTACCCGTTATCATACTCATTTTATGTAGGTTCGAAGTTTAGGACCCTTTATTTTTGTATGACGTACGGTTGAGGAATTAGGTTGGTGTGTAGATGGGTGACCACCCGTTACATACCGAGTTTTCTCCGTGCCTCGGAAGGCACGTTAAGCTGTTTATTCCGAATGTCATTTGTAGATTTTTGACGTGTCCCAAAAGTCTTACCCAGTACTCACTGGGTTGTAGAGGTCAGATAGGCAGCTCCATTTTAAATACTGGTATTCAGCTGCATCCGGTTAGACTGGAAGCCAACCCCAACAAAGTCGGTAAAAGGCTGGGTAAATGATGTACACTTGAGGAATGAGAAAGTTAAGTGGCGTAGTTTTTTCTGGTGACCACTGAAAACCAGCGCGTGGTCATGCTAAGTGGTGTACCAAAATTCATCAAAATCGGTTTGGCCATTTAGGCGTAACGACGTAACAAACAAACTCACTTTCGCTTTTATAGGTAAGGATAATTTGCGTCTTTGACCATTTAAAGAATTCCAACTGTTTATTATCCTACCATGATTGCAACCATTTTGGACCCCAGTTGTAGTTGACCTATCAACCTATTATTAATGCAGCACCAGGCCACTACAATATTCACTTATAATACCACAAGAGCTTCAAAATTATCGGGCATTTCCCGATAGGTTCCCTGCAAACAAATAAAATCGTCAAGTTTTTCAGGTTAAAAAATCAAAATGATTTTTCCTGAAAAACTTGACTCCTTCATTTGTTTGCAACGAACCTATCGGGAAATGCCAGATAATTTTGAAGCTCGTGTGGTATTCGGGGGATTATTTTTCCGTCCCAAATGTCGGCCAATAGAATTGCACAAACTCCAAATCGACTCATTTTCATGCAAAATCTCCAATTTTCACAATTGAATTCAACCTGTCAGTTTGACGTGTGGTTAATTTGACTGGATCATGTTTTGTTTTTTATGCATAGCAACGACCAGAGAAAATTTTCAAAAAATTATCAGTATAATACCATGTAGGTTGTACCACGTGACGTCGAATGGTGCAATTCTATTGGTCGATATTTGGGTCGGAAAAATAATCACAAAAAAAATAAAAATATTTTATTTTGACCGGGAAAATAACATTCTCTTCGAGAAATAACCAGATATTTTTTTGAAAAAATTACAAATAAATAACATATTCTCATTCGGTACAAAATCAAGCGAGCCAATCGTTCGTGAAACTGAATTCCCCAAGGTATATTATTAACACAGGCTGGAATAATATTTATGAACGTATAGATTGTTACAATCAATGTGTTTTGATTGTATTGTTTATTTATATTTACTTTTTAGTTATAAAAATAAACTACAGAAGAAAGCCCATTGGGAAACTAATAGGTTTGAATACAGTATGTTAGTTTAAACGAGGGACGTATTCAAACCCACAATAGTGCATACTTACATGATACTAATAAAAATATGAACAAAAAAAAAACACTAATAAATAAAAGACAGAACCATACCAAAAATTTGGCATAGGTCTCGCAACGTGTATATACCCTTGCGCTAGCGATTTAATACTATCGCAAAACATGTGTGCATGTCAATGACCTTTAGGTATAATCCATTTTTCCTTCATACTTTAAACCTGGCTTAGGACGCCTTTTCGGTAGAATCGGCGCGTAGGTATTTTGTCGCGTGATTTACTTCACTGTTTACAAGTTTACTTCTCTCGCGCTCAGTGTTCATGAATAATGTATTTTATTGGACAATTACGTCAGAAATTAAGTTATAGGTTTTTTACATATTTGGGACGAGAATCGAATACTGAATACCCTCCCTCAATAAGTCCCTCGTTTAACCTAACACTCTGTATAATAGTTTATGGATTATAGTAATTGTGTTTGTTGCAAATCATTAAACTAAAAAGCTGTCGGATAATAAATTGTATTTTTAAAATCGATGTCCTATCTGTCTTGTGTCGGGACTGTCTTGTGTAATGACGTTCAAAAAGTGCGGATCTTCAGCCTAGTTTGAATATATAACTTTTGATTTGATTTGATTCAAAAACGACCTATTTACGTTACACTTAGGTACATCTCGTCCTAGCTCCCCATGTCGGCCCTATATGAAGGAGGTAGATACAAATCTAGCTTTTTCGTCCGATGTAAAAATGTCATCAACACTGCTCTGAAAACTGTAAAAGAAAAAGAAACAGACATATTCTAAAATCAAAACATCAAAGACATCCATCATCAAAATCCGTCGTTTCAGCGAAACGTGAAACGTGAAACGGTTTCACATTTTCACATCAGACGAAAACGCTAGATTTGTAATCTAGCTTTTTTGACCGATGTGAAAATGTCATCAACACTGCTCTGAAAACTGTAAAAGAAAAAGAAAGAGACATATTCTAAAATCAAAACATCAAAGACATCCATCATCAAAATCCGTCGTTTCCTACTTCTTATCACTTACGGACATAAGATTAGTTACGCGATACTAACTAAAAATGAATTGGATCAACCCGATTGGATTATCTCTTTCCCGATGTGTTTTCGAAACTCATGAATCGTAATATGATAGGGATAGGATTCTTTTTAAAGTTTCGAGGTATGTTCGAAGAGGTCAGTATATTCGTTAACACCCCTTTTTTGCAAATGGAAATCGTCAAATAACTTCCCCCACCTGGGCGGAGCGGGGGAGAGTGTCAGACTTATACGGACTAAAACCCACCTATGTTCCTTCTTTTGCCCTTTATGTTCCGGGGCCGCGGTATCTCTTTCGAACAACCAGTAAGCGGACAACAAGCAATAAGTGGACCCCCTTGCCCGTGTGATTACAGGCGACTCCATCCTAAATTCGATTCTAGATATGCAAGAAATGTATATACATCTGCCTAGTCTTTTCCCAACTATGTTGGAGTCGGCTTCCAGTCTAACCGGATGCAGCTGAATATCAGTATTTTACATGGAGCGACTGCCTATCTGACCTCCACAACCCAGTTAGTACTGCGTATTGCGATACCCCTTGGTAAGACTGGTTTTCAGACTTTCGGAACACTGACTACCTGTAACGACTGTCAAAGATCTACAAATGACAGCCTGGACCAACGGCTTAACGTGCTTTCCGAGGCACGGAGGAAACTCGGTATGTAACGGGTGGTCACCCATCCACAGACCAACCTAGGCAAGCGCGGTTTAACCTAAAGGTCGACCCGAGCGGCTGCTATTATTTAGCCACGAGCATGAAATGTATATACCTATATGCTTATTTAATGCTGGATAAGCTTTATTTGAAACAAAAAAAAAATCGCTTTCCGGTAAAAGTTGCGTCAACAACGGGTTATAAAAATGTTTACTTTCATTAATTTGTTGATTTTATTTGTGATTTCGAATAAAGGGATCCTTCACGGTACAATGAGTTTGATTAATAGACGGTACAGCACAGTTTTTGTTGTTGATTTTAAATAATTTTGTTGTGTATATAAATATTTGTGAACGTATCTAAAGCCATTTTTATTTGCTTACAGTATTTTAGTTGTTGAATTCAGTTCACAACCTAGTTTACAACAACACACACTGATCTCAAAAAAAACATAAGACACTTGGCTAATTTGCGGACGGGAAATCATCAAAAAACTTCCCCCGCTCTTCCTTCGCGAGGGGGGAGTGTCAGACTTTACTGACTAAAACCCACCCATGTCGTTCCATTGCCCTTTACATTCCGGGGCCGCGGTATCTCTTTCGAACAACCCGCAACCCCGGCAGGGGCAACCCCAGTAGGGACAACCCCAGCAGGATGCTATTATGGCTCAGGAATCATTTCAAATCAGGCGGTTTGTGTAAAAACGGATGGTTTTAGTCGTAGCGAGTTTTGTCTGTGTAAAGTGTACACTGATTAAATCTTTCAATTACCCTAAAGGAAGCACCGAGGGTAACCACAAAATTCAAATTTAAAAGCAGCGCCCAGAGCGGGGGATATTATTTGATGATTTCCCACCCCAAAAAAAAGCCATAATAGCATAGCAGTACAAATAACTACTGAATTGAAAGTTAAGTTGATTAGTTAGCCCAAACTGTGTGTTTATACAGTTACAAAATGGTAAAGGTTGCCAAAGCAAAAATTGTTTTAACGGAAATAAGTGCGGAGTGACGAATGCATTCGACACATGTAGATTATTTGAAATTGGAATGGAATGGAACAGTTTGAATTTAAATATATCAACGGCTTTCAGTTCTATTCGAATTTCAAACGAACGTGTCGTGTAAATCGTTTTTTTTTAATGGTTGAATTGTCAGTTGAATAAAGCTTTGTTAAAAGGCCGAAAAAATAATCTCTTTTTTGTTTTGAAGGAAAATGTTTTGCTAATTACGCTTATTGATTAGTTCATTAAGTCAGTCACACCACAAATCATTTCTTAATGTTAGACGTATTTAAACTAACTTCCGTTTCCGTCAATGTTTGAAAATAGCAGTGACATAATTATATTTAATAGTATTCGCAGCCGCTGTTAAACGCAATTGGTGATAATTTTTCGAGTTTTGTACCTAAGAAAAAAACGGAACCCTTATTGGATCACTTAATTGTGTGTCTGTCTGTCTGTATATCAAAACCCTTTATCTCGGGAGCAATCCTCATATCCTCAACCTCGTTGGCCGAGTGTATACGAGAGTATTATACTTATATACTTAGCAGTGACGCTTGTGACCACCAGAATATTCTGGTAGTTCGATGTAGTGGGACAGTTGTCGCGGGCATAAGCTAGTATTTAATTAAGGCCACTGGTTACAAATAACTTCTAGGCATTCCATTTCTAATTTGTAAGACACAATATTTCAGACAACAATCTGTTTTCCGGCCACGGGTCGTTTTCCCATCAATGTAATGTGCACATAAGCCGAGAAGGAGATTATACATGATTACGGGTACAATCCTCCTGTCAACTAATAACATTATTTGTTGGCTGTAAAGGGCAACCTTATCTATTTAGTAAACCGTTTTCTGATTGTTACAATGAGCAAATACGACACTATGGAATTGAGTGATGCTCCTAGGTTAAGTACCCTAGGTGTTAGGTAAACCCTAGGTTAGGTTTTGCCAGCAAACTATGGTTTCTTGAATGTTTTTAGAAAAAGTATTCTTTATTGGGATTTTTTGTCAATCTAAGCATATCCTTACTAATATTATAAAAGCGAAAGTGAGTTTGTTACGTCTTTACGCCTTAATGGCTAAACCGATTTTGATGAATTTTGGTACAGAGATAGTTGGGACCCTGGAGACGGACACAGGTTAAGGTTAGAGGGAAGAAAAGGGAAACTTAGCATTGCTATTGTAGCGGGCATAGCTAGAGCTACACCAGATTTAGAAATAAGTAAAACTTAATTTGAAACTAAAGTATAAGTTGTAAACAATTCACCTTTCATTCACATACCAACAATCCAACATTCACGAACCGTCAAATCACCACAGCCACAGATACAGAACACCACAGACAAAGACACCGTTCATTAACCATAAATAAAACCAACATTTCTTCACAGAATTATATTTACATATTTACTTAATTACTATATTTATTACACACTTAATATCCTTATATATTTTCTAATAATACAATAAATATTTACACTATACCTACAATACTTCTTTAATGTAATATAAATTGTCTGTGTAATTTCTAAACTTAACTTCCGGCCAACTCAGCTGTGGTCGGAACAGATGACTTGCGTTTCGTATCAATAAGACGATTAGCATGGTCATCGTTCTTCCACTTTGATCCTGACTCCTGGCACCGCACGCTGTTCTCTCCGCAAGCTAGTTGGCCGAGTATTAAGTGAACTTTCATCCTGTGTTAGTTTAATTACGCTAGTTCACTGAATCACAGAAGTGGTCAGTAAAAATAGAACAATATCAACGAGTGTTAGTTTCATTCAGCGACCCACTTCATTGGTGACCCCGACGAGGAGCACAGGAGCCGGACGTGAGTCAAAATGACTACTAGAACAGACCAGGAAGCTCTTCCAGCAGCGGAAGAGAAGCAGGAAGTGTGCAGAGTCGGCGTAAAGTTGCCGCCGTTCTGGCCTGAGGAGCCAACACTTTGGTTTGCCCAAATTGAAGGTCAGTTCGCGACAGCTGGCATCACTGCCGACACCACCAAGTACTACACAATCGTGGGCCAACTAGACCATCGCTACATGGTAGAGGCACGCGACATTATAGAGAACCCACCTGCGCAAGATAAGTACGCTAAGTTGAAGGCCGAACTCATACGTCGGCTTACCGACTCGCGCGAGAAAAGGGTTCAGCAGATTCTAACTCAGGAGGAGCTCGGCGACCGGAAGCCGTCGCAATTTCTGCGACATCTGCAGACTTTGGCAGGGCCGCATGTTCCGGACACATTCTTATCCACGTTGTGGGCTAGCAGGTTACCGACCAACATACAGACGGTAATTGCCTCACAACCTAACCTCCCGCTTCAGTCTGTCGCAGATTTGGCCGACCGCGTGCACGAGATCGCGCCATCGCCCGCCCCAGCGCTCACGACGTGTCCCACAGTGGCAAGCACGTCCACCAGCAGTGACATCATGGAGCTGAAACAGAGCATAGCAGAGTTGACTCTACAGGTAGCGGCTCTACAGAGGCAAGGTCAGGTACACCATCGCTCGCGTTCCACAGAACGATACCGACGTAGTGACAGAGAACCGACCCCAGACCGACGACGCAGTCGCTCGCGCACCAGCAGCACGTGGAACGATGCTCACTGCTGGTATCACAACAACTTTGGTGATAGGGCCACGCGGTGTACAACACCATGTTCGTACTCGGAAAACGCCAGCGGCAGCCGGAAGTAGCGGCAAATGGCTGCCCTAACAAACCACGCCGCCTATTCGTGACAGATCGTGACACCAAAACTACTTTCTTAGTTGACTCAGGATCCGATTTGTGCGTGTACCCACGTGCAGGACTACGACAGCGGCGCAGCAAGACGGCGTACCAGTTGTACGCAGCAAACGGGACAGCCATTGATACTTACGGTTGGGTTGAGCTCCACTTGAACTTAGGGCTCCGCCGCATGTACACGTGGAAGTTCGTGGTCGCAAATGTAACCAAGGCCATTATAGGGGCAGACTTCTTGGCACACTATGACATCCTGATCGACCTTAAACATCACCGCCTCATTGACGGACTGACTCAGCTGTCTTCGCCAGCGTCATCTGCGGCCGGTTCAGCAGCAGTAATCGCCTCAGTCAAGTCTGTAGGGGGCAGCACGGAATACCACGAGGTCCTCCGCCAGTACCCGGAAATCACTCGACCTGCAGGAACACAGAGACAGGTTAGTCACAGCACTGTACATCACATCCGCACCACACCTGGCCCGCCAATCTCCGGACGACCTCGTCGGCTCGCCCCAGACAAACTTAAGGTTGCTCAGAAAGAGTTTGAAGCCATGCTGGCAAACGGCACGGCACGGCCGTCAGAGAGTTCGTGGTCGTCTCCTCTTCACCTCGCTCCTAAGAAGGACAACAGCTGGCGACCATGCGGTGACTATAGGGCACTCAATGCCCGCACTGTTCCGGACAGGTATCCCATTCCTCACATCCAGGATTTCTCACATCAGCTGGCTGGCAGCAGAATCTACAGTAAAATCGACCTTATTAAAGCGTTCCATCAGATACCCATACAGTCAGCTGACATTCACAAGACGGCCATCACCACACCGTTCGGGCTATTTGAATTCCCATTTATGACCTTTGGCCTCAGGAATGCTGCGCAGACGTTTCAGCGGTTTATGGACGAGGTGCTACGTGGGCTGTCATTCTGCTATTGTTATTTAGATGATATCCTCTTGTTCTCAGAGACAGCAGCCCAGCACACCGAACATCTGCACCAACTCCTGAAGCGGTTATCTGTTAACTCGGCAAAGTGTGAGTTCGGCCGTACCTCCATTACATTTCTAGGACATGAAGTGTCCGAGAAAGGTGTCCGCCCGCTGCCAGAGAAGGTGCAGGCCATCCAGGATTTCCCAGCCCCCAGGACTGTCAAGGAGATGCGTCGCTTCCTGGGTATGTTCAATTTTTACCGTCGCTTTGTACCGGACGCCGCTCGCTTGCAATCGCCACTCAACGTTGTGCTCACAGGGCCTAAAACAAAAGGATCACAGGCTATTACTCTTACTCAAGAGATGCAGGATGCTTTTAATGCTTGTAAGGATAGCTTGTCCCAGGCTGCTTTGCTTGCTCACCCAGAGCCCAACGCGGAACTTGCCATTTTCACAGACGCTTCAGACACCTCAATGGGCGCAGTGTTACAGCAGAAGGCAGGTGCGACATGGAACCCATTGGCATTTTTCTCCAGGCGCCTGTCACCGTCACAAAAAAAATACAGCCCGTATGACAGGGAGCTCTTAGCCATCTACGACGCAGTAAGATACTTCCGACATATGGTAGAAGCTAGGCACTTCACTGTATACACGGATCACAAACCCCTGTCCTACGCGTACTCACACAACCGTGACAATTGTTCACCGAGGCAATACCGGTACCTGGACTACATTGCTCAATTTACCACGGATATCCGGTTTGTGGCAGGCAGAGACAACGTGGTAGCAGACGCACTGTCCCGTGTGGAGTCAGTGTCAGTGTCGGCATGTAATTACGCAGCCCTTGCACAATCCCAGGATGGCGACCCCCAGCTGCGGGGACTCTTAGAGAACAACAACACATCACTCAAACTGCAGAAAATACCATTCACAGACACAGGCACTGAGCTCTATTGTGACGTCTCCACCGGTAACATCCGACCTTTTGTTACAGAACACTACAGAAGGCAGGGATTCCAGAACCTACACAAGCTGAGCCACCCTGGCAGGCAGGCCACGGTCAGACTGATTTCCACGCGCTTTGTTTGGCCTGGTCTGAAGAAGGACTGCAGGGCCTGGACCAGAGAGTGTGTTGAGTGCCAGAAGAATAAGGTCTCGCGGCACACATCCTCTCCCACCTCTCCCTTCCCAGTGCCTACCCAACGATTTTCCCATGTCCACATGGACATAGTAGGGCCACTAACCGTCTCGGCTAATTACAGGTATGTACTCACAGTGGTTGACCGCTTCACCCGATGGCCCGAGGCATACCCCATTGCAGACATCACCGCGGAGACTTGTGCTCGCACCTTCATCGCGGGCTGGGTGTCCCGCTTTGGCTGCCCACATCGCATCACTACTGACAGGGGCAGGCAATTCGAGAGCAAGTTGTTCCACACCATCGCAGCAACCCTCGGTAGTCAACACCGGCCAACAACTGCATACCACCCGGCCTGCAACGGCATGGTGGAACGCCTGCACCGCCAGCTGAAGGCGGCCATCCGGTGCCACACAGACACCAACTGGTCTGAGGTACTACCCTTGGTGCTGCTCGGCATCCGCAGCGCCTGGAAGGAAGACATCAAAGCCTCATCAGCAGAACTCGTCTACGGGGAGCCACTAAGGCTTCCAGGCGAATTCATTGCCCCTACACTCACCGAAAAGGTGGATTACACCGAATTCGCGTCTAGGCTCCGGCATCAGATGGCGAAGCTATCTCCAGAACCGGCGAGTCGGCACGGTAACAAGCCTTTCTACGTGCCCAGCGACTTGGCAACTGCATCACACGTCTTTCTGCGACACGACGCCGTGCGCCGACCGCTCGACCCGCCATACACCGGGCCGCACAGAGTCCTGCAAAGAGGCAACAAGACGTATCGTATTGAGGTAAACGCGAGGGAAACCACTGTAACAATCGATCGGTTGAAACCCGCTTACCTCAACAACGCGGACTACTCTCTTCCCAGCGCAATGACGGGTACAACAACGGTCACAAACACAGCTCCGCTACCTACCGACGCCGTCGAAAAAAAAACACGCTCTGGCCGCACTGTTCGTTTCCCGGATTACTATCGCCCGTAGCTTAGTAGCTACGGTCTCAAGGGGGGAGTAGTGTAGCGGGCATAGCTAGAGCTACACCAGATTTAGAAATAAGTAAAACTTAATTTGAAACTAAAGTATAAGTTGTAAACAATTCACCTTTCATTCACATACCAACTTCAACTCTTCATTAATGGCTTTTGTGGACAAGAGATACCACAATTTTGCCAATAACACGTGTACTGGAAATATACTATCAAACGCTGGAGAACATTTAGCAAGTAATCACAGTAATTAAAAAATATAAAAACAATAAAAGTATTTCTTTGCAGATTTAGATTATCATTTCATATCTAATGTATGACAGAATGACAGAAAAGAAAAGAGACTGTAAAAAAAAAAAAAAAATAACGATCCAAAAAGTTACAACTTAATTTTATTAATTTCGATGAATTTACATAGTTTGAAAACAAAACGAGAAAACACAAAAGAAAGAAGACATTTAACAGAAGTTGGACGAGGGATATGAGGAGGAATGATTTCATGAAAAGAGAACCGCAATTTGGGACAGGAGAAAAATAAATGGTCCACGTTTCCTTCATCCAAACCGCATTCACAAAGAGAGCTATCCCTAATCCTAAGTTTGGCCAAGAAAACAGGAGTACAACAATGATTGAACCGTAAACGACAGATAGTCGAAGTAGTTATTTTTTTTCCTAATTGATATTTGAAAAACCAAGGTTTGTGGGGTATCTCAGGTTGAATATCTCCATAAAATTTACCTTTTATGGACTTAGAGATTTGCCATTGATTGGACCAAGACTTAAGCATAGATTGAGGTAATATCGTACAAATGTCATGTGAATAAATTTCAGAGTGGTCGAGAGAACCTGAGAGAACAGCATTTTTGGCGCATGAATCAGCTGATTCATTACCAAGAATACCGATATGACCGGGAATCCAAGCTAAAACAACATTAATATGAAGTTCATGACATTGAAATAGCAAATCTCTAATTTTTAAAATTATAGGAAATCTTGACTTAGATCTGAAAGGGTTACATAAAATGGCTTGAAGGCAACTCTTTGAGTCAGAGAAAATAATGGAGTTATTCAACTTATGAGACAAAACAAATGAAATGGCTTCTAAAATGGCAATTGATTCACCTGTAAAAACTGATGTAACTGAAGGACACTTGTAATTTAAAATAATTTTTGTATGAGGAATCCAAACTGCAGCTCCAACAGGGCTATCATCAGAGACTTTGGAGGCGTCAGTAAATATAGTAGTCCAATTATTATAATGAGACGAAACTTTTTGAGCAAAAATCTTATTTGCTTCCAAGGTGTTTTTGTTAATTCCAAAGTCCAAGATGACAACAGGTTGGAACACCAACGCATTATAAGGAACTGTATATAGATATAAAATAGGGTTTTGAAAAAGTGGGCTAGAAAGACGAGAGAATTGAAGGTAGGCACGAAGAAGACAAGGAAGTTCTATATTAGAACGCCGACAAGAGTCAAAGATGGAAGATAATTGGTCCAGCTTACCAAGCAAGGGATGACCAGAATTTTGCACCAGTTTAAAAATAAATCTATTTGCAAGAAATTGTCTACGAATCGAAAGGGGAGGTTCAACACACTCAACTTGCATAGCATTAATAGGGGACGACTTCATCGCCCCAAGAATAATACGTAAACACTTTGATTGAATTTTATCAAGTTTTTGCAGGCCAGATTTATTACAAGGGTCTAATAAGAACATACCATAATCAAAGTGACTACGAACTATAGCATTGTAAATCAGTTTTTGTGTATATGGGTGGGCACCCCACCAAACACCAGAAAGAGAGCGAAGAACATTAACGTTTCTTTCGCATTTTTGAGCAACGTAGTCTGTATGAACAATTCCTGATAATTTGGAATCTAACCAAATTCCTAAGAATTTAACATTGTTCACCTGGGAAATATTTTCTCCGTTAACTTTAATGTCAACAGGTGGAACAAGCCTTTTTCTTGTAAACACGACTACGGAGCTCTTAGAGGCTGATAATGACAAACCGTGTTGAAGGAGCCAAGTAGATAGATATTCAAGAGCGGAATTTAAACGATCACTAGCCTCGACCAGAGATTTTCCGGAAAAGTACAATGCCAAATCATCAGCATACTGTAATATTTGACAAAAAGAATCAACAGAGAAATGTAAATCAAAAGTATAAAGGCTAAATAGAAGAGGACTTAAGACTGATCCTTGTGGTAAGCCTTTCCAGATAGTCCTAGGGGGAAGAGAGGAGTCTTGAGTTTTTATAGAGATGGTTCTCTCCATCAACAGATTACAAATGAAACGAACCAATCTCCTAGGTATATTTAATTGATGCAAAAGTTTATCCCTGAGCACCGGAAGTAAAACGTTATCATATGCAGCGGAAATGTCCAAAAAGGCTCCGATTAATAGTTGTTTACGTAGCAGAGAGATACGAATATCAGAAGTTAAGATACTAAGACTATCCATAGTGCTCATACCTTTTCGGAATCCAAACTGGGATGCGGGCAACAAGTTCCTGTTTTCAACAAACCACTCAAGTCTGTGTTTAATCATATGTTCGGCAACCTTACACAAAACAGACGACAAAGCAATAGGCCTGTAGCTGTTTGGGTCTGACGGATTTTTACCAGGTTTAATAACAGGAATAATAGTTTGTATTTTCCAAGGTTGAGGAACCAAACCAGACTCAAAGAAGTTATTCACAAGATCTAAATAGTATTGCTTTGTAGTTGTTGAGGCGTTTTTTAAAAATGAGTAAGGAATCCCATCTATACCAGGAGAGGAATCCACGAGACCGTCAAGTGCCATTCGAAGTTCAGAAAACGAAAATTTGTCATCAAAATTATTTTCGGAAGGAAGAAAACCCGGTAAAGAGGGAAAAGAGTTTAAACTTGGAACTGAAGGGGGAGAAAGTTTATCCGAGAAAGATTCAATCCAGGAAGAAGGGTCGTTGGCTGAAATATCGACAATATTGCAGGAGCCTCTGAACCTTTTAATTTGCTTCCATACTAAGGAAGAAGGGGAACAAGGAGATAAACTTTGACAATAGCTGAGCCAACCTTTTTTTTTCTTTTTTGAAAGAAGTCTTATGGTAATGGCAGCTTTTCTTTGGTAAACTAAAAAATTTTGAGGAGTCATTGAATTTGAATAAATATCCTCTGCTATTTTTCTTTCCTTGACAGCGGCAGTACATTCTGAATCCCACCAAGGAGTAGAGACTTTAAACTTATAGGGTTTCTTTTGGGGAAAATTGTCATCAGCACTAGAGATAATAGAATCTACAAATTTGGAATAACAATCAACAAGATTATTTCTATCGGGAGGGGGAAGAGAAGCTAACTTATTTTCAAGAGAATCAGAATATGACGACCAGCTTGCATCCTTTAATCTGTACTTAAGAGAGGGATTAAAATTACGCATTGGAACAACTCTATCAGAGATAGAGACAAGGATAGGAAAGTGGTCACTACCATAAGAATGAGGCAAGATATTCCAGGAAAGAATGGAAGCAAGAGAGGCAGAGCATACTGTAATATCCACAGCCGAGTTTGGGTTTTGAGAAGGACGAACCCTCCTAGTGGGAGAACCGTTATTAATGACGCATAGATCAACTTCATCAAAAATTTCAAGAAGGGCAAGACCAAAGTTGTCATCATGGCTCGAACCCCATGAGCGATGATGAGCATTTAAATCCCCCATAAAAATGATTGGAGGGGGAACTGAGGAAAATATACATAGAAGGTCTGGAATTAACCTAGAATGGGGATGGGAAATGTATGCAGAGAGAAAAGTTATATTAAAAGCCCTAACAGCAACAATATTAATGTCAGGAGAAGAAGGGGGTAGAGAAATAAGAGAGAAGGGAAGGGAGCGCCTAACAAGAAGAGCACTACCTGCATACCCATCAGCCCTGTCATTCCGAAGACAAGAGTATCCTGGAACCCGAAAGTGTGAACCAGGCACTAACCAAGACTCCGAAATGGCAATGACTGAGGGATGAAATTTATTTATTAAAAACAAAAGTTCAGGCTTCTTCGGCCGAACGCTTTGGCTGTTCCACTGAAGAGCGGAGACTGGATGATCCATTATTATGTGAGAGAATTTGAGAAAGTTTCTGGGCAACGTGGGACGGTAGAGGGGAATTATCACGGGATACAAGACTAATAACTAATGATAATAGTAATTCTAAGAGACTATCCTCTTGAGGAGACACTGGGGAGGAAGCAATTTGAGAAAGAAGAGAGAAACCATTGGGCAAGGACGACGGATCCTCTGCAATAATAGCTCTATGTGCAGCTCTATCATAAGATTTACCTAGAGGAGCTCTAGGCTTGGGTGAGGAAAACACAGTTTTCCTGTAAGAGGAAGGAGGAGTAAGGATACCCGATTGGGAAGCAGAGAAAGAAGGCGACGGGAAATTTTGAGCGACTTCAGAATATGATTTTTTTACATTTGGAAGAGACCGAGATGCTTCATCGTATGAAAGATTATCCTGAGACATTAATATTTTTATTGTTTTTTGTCTCCCTTGTTCGGGACAGCCACCGTAGAAGGCAAAGTGACGGCCCAAACAATGAATACAGGTGGAATTGGACTCTACCACGTCACAAGTATCACCGGTGTGAGGTTGTGAGCACTTAAAACATCTTGGTTTGGACCGACACTGAGCCTTAATGTGACCAAAACGGCAACAATTTTGGCATTGAATGGTGGGGTATTGATACACCTCCACTGGAAGTGAAGTATGATATAAAAAGACTCGTTGAGGGAGAATTTGCCCTTTGAATGTTACCACTATCGTCTGAGTAGGGATCCAGGAGGTCTTGCCCTCCTCTTTGTTTTTTCGGTTTAATCTACGCGCCTTCAATACGATTCCACACCCATCTGGTAGAATTAAAGCCTCGACAAACTCATCCATGGACATTTCGACCGGCACTTGACGGACGATACCCATTTTTGTAATGTTATACGACGGAAAAGAAGAAGTATATTTATATGTCTCTAAAATCGGGTTAGACATAAACTTATTAGCCGCATCTCCAGAGGAGAATTCGACAGAGATTTTATTCCTGCCCACTTTTTTAACACCATCTCTATTAATTTTACCTATATGATTTTGATGTAAAAATTGGCCAAACTTAATAGGACGAATCGACGTCCCGGCAGAAGGATCTGGTTCGGATCTGGAAACATGGACAAGGAAAGGACCTTTGTCCGATAGGTCGTACGACCCAATCCCGGCTTCCAAAGAAGGGTGGACATAAATAGCTTGTATCGAAGCAACGGCCATGTCTCTATTAATTATGGTTTTTTTTTAAACCACCTCAATGGTTTCAGAGTCAACAATAAGACGTCGCTTACCGAACGTCTTGGAGGATGATGAAACGGCGTCAGGAGGGTCAGGAGGGTCAGGAGGAGCTGGAGGGGGGAGAGGATGATCCATTTTTTACACTAAGATTCTGAAAAATTAAGATCTGCAAAGAAATAAATAAAATAAAATGATTCAACTGTTTTAGGAAAAAAATTCTCTCTGACACGTGTGACAGCTATCGCCTTCGAAAGTCGAATCCATTCACATACCAACAATCCAACATTCACGAAACGTCAAATCACCACAGCCACAGATACAGAACACCACAGACAAAGACACCGTTCATTAACCATAAATAAAACCAACATTTCTTCACAGAATTATATTTACATATTTACTTAATTACTATATTTATTACACACTTAATATCCTTATATATTTTCTAATAATACAATAAATATTTACACTATACCTACAATACTTCTTTAATGTAATATAAATTGTCTGTGTAATTTCTAAACTTAACTTCCGGCCAACTCAGCTGTGGTCGGAACAGATGACTTGCGTTTCGTATCAATAAGACGATTAGCATGGTCATCGTTCTTCCACTTTGATCCTGACTCCTGGCACCGCACGCTGTTCTCTCCGCAAGCTAGTTGGCCGAGTATTAAGTGAACTTTCATCCTGTGTTAGTTTAATTACGCTAGTTCACTGAATCACAGAAGTGGTCAGTAAAAGAAAGAAAGAACAATATCAACGAGTGTTAGTTTCATTCAGCGACCCACTTCACTATTACAATAAATAAAGCGCAAGGACAAAAACTACAGGTAGCAGGTACCTGCAAATCAGGAAAGGGGAACTGTGTTACCCCAAATTTAACGCGAGCGAAGCCGCGGGCAAAAGCTAGTTTTTAGATAAATGATCAATACCAACCATAAGTACTTACATAATTGTATGTAGGTTACCAAACGTGCCCATTCTACAGCACAAACAATCCTTGTTGATGTGCAAGAAGATATGAGCTGTATTTTATCCCTTACAAGGGTTATAATAGTAACGTTTGCTGCTATTGTACAAGATTTAATTAATATAGGATACATATTGTTTGAATTTGAAATGTTCTGTTGTTTAGGAGAAAAGGGTCCGTCTTGATTAACTGTTTAGATATTGCCATGCTTTTGAACTAAGTGTATAGCGTGTGCCATGATTGTTTTTGATTGAGAATAAATTTATTGATCTGTATTTTCTTTGGGGAAGTAGATTTTTTATTCTTTGACGGTGAGCAATGGGTCACCGTCCGTCCGTCTATTGATGACAGGCCATGTCGACGGCGCATTAGTGTTCCACGCGCGCCTCAAAGAGATGTCAGCAAAGCAGAGGAGCCTGCCAATGCCACCTGCTGGGGTTGCGGGTTGTTCGAAAGACATACCGCGGCCCCGGAACATAAAGGGCAATAGAAGGAACATGGGTGGGTTTTAGACAGTAAAAGTCTGACATTTACAAGTTATTTGATGATTTCCCATCCGCAAAATAACCCTCTTTTCAGTCGAAGGTTATAGAAAAAACTGCTCCTTATTTAACTTTTAAAAGTATTTCAAAAACCTATTTATCGATAAGAAGGCACAAGGGAATGTAACTGACCCAAAAATACCCTTACATAATTTTCTTCAAATTGTTTCAGTACTTTAAGTCAAGGGTGGTAAAGTACATTTATATACAAACAAAAATAACCTTTTTGGGTTCGTCGTAACGAATAATCGGATTATAGGATTGTGCTCAACTCTTTACTTATCTGTTAGACATTATATCCGGGATAGTGGTCGTTTTATTGAATTACTAGCTGCGCCCCACGGTTCCACTTGCGTGGATATAGAATATACAATATATCTTTATGTATTGTAGCCTATGTGTTATTATGATGGATAAGCTATACAATTGTAAAGTTTCATTAAAATACATTCAATGATTTTTGCGTGAAAGAGTAACAAACATCCATACAAACTATACTATAATATAAAAAGTAGGAAGTAAGATCCTTACAAACTGTACTATAATATAAAAAGTAGGAAGTAAGATTAGTAGGATTGTCTTTGAATTTTTTCTACGAGTAGGTACTATTGAAAATTATTAAAGTTTATAAGAAGCATGATTGTAAAGTCTGAAAAAGCCCCCCGCTCCGCCCAGAGCGGGGCAAGTTATATGATGATTTCCCATCCGAAAAAAGGGTATAGATTTTTATTATGCTGGTAACCCCATTTCATAGTCAATGTCAGTTTGAGTGACATATTAATAATTTGAATGTGTTTTGTTTTGTGCTAGCACTTTTTGTGTAGACAAGGAGATTGTATACCTATTTTTTTTATAAATCGAAAATTAAAAAGTCTTGAACTACATAACCATCCTTTGGATGGTACTGGGGGTTCACGACATTTTTAAATTGATTAACTGCTACGCAGCGTGTCGTGGGTTCGAGCCCCGCACGGAACAAAGATTTGTATGGCCTACAGATAGTTGTATCGGGTCTGGCTGTTTGTGTATGTGAGTATAAATAATTGTAAACGCAGCTATGATACCAGAAAAGAAGAAGAATATCCTAGAAGGGGGCAACGTTTTTTTTTTAAAGATGTAACAAAACTCTTTCCAAAATAAACATATTGTATGCAAATTTTCAGTTTAATCGGATGGAAAGTGGGTCAAATTTAACTTTTAAGATTTCTTTAAATAGTTAGTCACATGTAAAAAGCGTGTAGCGTATAATAAATACCGACACGCTTAGTGGTAGGGCGAGCGGTGGCGGGAGCGCGCGCAGTCATAATAATGGACTGAGCGCTCACTCGCTTCTGGTCCGCCGTGCTAGTAAGACGTGCTCATTGGAGACAGACTGTTGTTTAATTTAACATACCTAACACCCTAATAGTGTAACCTGTACAAGTGGCGACCCTGCCAGGATTACATAAGTGTAAGGTATGTACCAAAATTCAAAACATATTGTGAATAAAGAGGTAAATCAGTGACTAATCAGTTTTTATTCATTGAGATGTTCCATGTAGCCCATAACTGGGTTTTAAAATGAATTAATTACTTACTTTTAATCTGGGTACGTAATTATTAAATTGTTACGTAATTATTGAAATAAAATAACGAATTTAAATATAATCTTGGTTATGACACAATAATTAAAACGATTGGCTTATTTAGCTTACGTATGCTATTATTTTAGAAACCAGCATTCTAATTAATTTACGTAATTTGTGTGCTTTGAGATCACAAAAGGAATATTTCAAGATAAATCTGATTTTGTTACTTGGTTGGTACCTAAATAGTCGTTATTGACTAATCGAAGTACCTGTACATCAAAATATACCACAAATGAAAGTCGTTGACAGAACAAAACTATCAAAGGTGTTAATAATTAATAGTTAATTTGAATGTCAGTGTTTTCGAAGTAGCTATTGTTACAATACACGATTTCATAAATATTATGAATAATAATAAATTACACTAACACAATAAACAAGGTAATACATATTTGTGAATCACTGGTGCCTGTGGTGGGTATTGAAACACCTGTATCACCGGTCACCGGGTATTATATTATAAAATCTTATTCATTAGACAAACTTTATGAGAACTTATGGCTTACTTACCTGTATACAGTATAACCCTAAATATGTTTTTCTTTTATATAATTTTTACATACACAACAATATAGTAATATAGTTACAATAACTTGATAAGTGTGAGTGTAACTGATATTAAATAACTCACTGTAGTTTATTATGTTATTTTACTTTTGTTCTGTCAACAAAAACGTGGTTATTACCTCTAATAACCACGTTTTTGTTGACAGAGACCTCTAGTTTGGGTAACCAAACAGTACCTAAATGGTCTTGTAAAATAAGATCAAGGGAAGTTCGATGAAAATCGGAACGGTACCTATAAAGGAAGTAATTCCTTAGAGAGGTAGTTTGGGTAACCAAACAGTACCTAAATGGTCTTGTAAAATAAGATCAAGGGAAGTTCGATGAAAATCGGAACGGTACCTATAAAGGAAGTCATTCCTTATAGAGGTAGTTTGGGTAACCAAACAGTACCTAAATGGTCTTGTAAAATAAGATCAAGGGAAGTTCGATGAAAATCGGAACGGTACCTATAAAGGAAGTAATTCCTTAGAGAGGTAGTTTGGGTAACCAAACAGTACCTAAATGGTCTTGTAAAATAAGATCAAGGGAAGTTCGATGAAAATCGGAACGGTACCTATAAAGGAAATAATTCTTTCAAGAGGTAGTTTGGGTAACCAAACAGTACCTAAATGATCTTGTGAAATAAGATCAAGGGAAGTTCGATGAAAATCGGAACGGTACCTATAATGGAAGTAATTCCGTCGAAAAAAAAAAAAAAAAAAAAAACAATGTCGACGGTCCCTGCGTGCATGAGGACATGTCGAAAATGGCATTTTATTATTGTATCATCGGCTTTAGATTATAAATTATCTATGCCTACATGCTGAACTTGTTTTTATTCAATAAAGCAAACTAACAACCTTGCACAATTCAACTTACTTACAAATAAGCAGTAGAGGTAGTAGACACTTTTTGTCGGTACTCATTATAGATGGTTGTTAACACAGAACTGATTCACTCTGTTCCCCCCGTACTAGTATAAACTGTATTACGGTGGAACAGTTTTCCTCGCTATGTTATTTTATTTATGGTAACAGACTTGTGACAAAATAATTACTTATTAGTTGAAATAATTAATACATACGATTTTTATTAACTTATTTACCGTGTTTTAGAAATCGTATAAGACGTATAAAAAGTATTATAAATACAACGAATAAGTGTCGTATAAATGGTCATCTATAAGTTTTTCAAAAAAAAAAAAAACGTGGAAAAAATAAAATACCTATGTACGTAGGAACCGTCGAAATACACCTACCGCCACTAGACTCGAGCGTGCGCCTGAGTTGTACTTGATCGCTACTAATGTAGCAACGTCAAAAAAAAAAAAAAAAAAAAAACGGAACGGATTGCGATGTTCGCATCTGTGTACATATGATATGAGAGCCAATCGAGCTATCATTAGGGAAAGGCATCCTTTGCCCACTATGGAACGAAGCGACGAGGCCGAACATAGCACAGGCTTACAAAATATGTCTTACGGGTTTTAAAAGATAACAATGTTCTGCTAAACGAATCAAAACGCGCTTAATAAAAACCCTTTAAAATAAAAGCTCTGGATTGTTCAAACTGAATTATACACAAATTTAACGTTATTCATTTTGAAACTTTCATGCATTAGAAAAAAGGAAAATTAATGACTGAATTAACGTTTTAAATAATGCGCTAGGCATGTGAACGTCGTGGGAATTTAAAAATGTACTTTGTTTATTGTATTTTCCTTTGAAAACATGGCGTCGGTAATTACTAAGCGAAGGCTATGTTTTTATCAAAGTAAAGTAAGATGGCTGATTGTCTAGTCAATAAACTGTTTTAGTTGACATAAAATCACGCGTATAATCTCTGGAGGGTTAAGCAGAGGTCAAACTCAAAGCATTTATTACGATTAGACCTTTACAGGCATATTGAATGTCATGAAAATAAAAAGGATTGTGCTACAGTCCCAATCACGAGACATAGTAGCTTGTGAAAAATTAAATACTGTAGTTGCCATTCCAAAGCGCAGATCTCTGTGGAGATGAATGGGCAGAGGGCTCCGTGAACGCTCTTTTAAATCATAATATTTTTACAAAATCATGGATATATCATTCATGTTGAGATTATGCATACATGTGAGAACGATGTACAAAAACGAGCACATTAAGAGCGTCCAGAGTAAAAGCAGAAACAAGAGTTTAATAGATGAATGAACGAATTAATTTAAACAAAACCGTGGCGGCTAATAGTCGACTGTCAGTGCCCGTTCATGAACATGACGGCAGCCCCGTTCAACCATTTTGAAGGGAACTAAATGACCCGATACTGATAGAATCGTTGCGAGTGCCAACAGTAATTGGAAGGTACAAAGCTTCTTAGGGCTAGTATATTATGTAGGAAAATGGATCCCTTATTCAGCTTCATAGACCGAATCCTTGCGCGAACTTTTAAGACTAAAACTAGGCAAAGATACGGATATCATCTCTTATTGGCACGATACACAAACACAAGCTTTTGATGATGATAATAGGGTAGATGACACCACCAATCATTTGACATACTTTTTATGAGCTGTCAAAACGCGATTCCCCCATAGATTTTGTATGGGACTCGCAAACGATGACGTCACTAAGTTGTCAAGTCAATGACGCAACTATTTATTGATTTAAAAGCAACTAAAAATCGAATTTTAAAGTTATTTTGAAATTAATGCAGTTCTCAGGTCTAGAATAACGTGTTCTTTCAGAAAAATTGTGTCTTTAAATTATTGGTTAATGGTGTCAGCTACCCAATTATTTATACTTGGTAGTTGATCAATATCATCCTGTAGCAATTACTTTGCGTGAATAAAGGCAAGCCTGTGAGGGAGATTCAGAGCTAAAGTTAGTCAGGAATGAAATATAGAACAATAGTTGGGCGAATTGTATATCCATTAAATTGGACGCATTGGCTATCCATTAAATTGGACGCATGGCTATCCATTGGCGCATTCTTGTGGCCAAAGCCACCCGGGCATTGTAGCCATGAAAATGAAACTACGTTCCAAAGTGGACAGTGATGGTGAACATTGTAGAGATTACTTTGGATAAGCCAAACCAAAAAGGTGAACTGACATCCAAATTCAAATTAGGTCACAATTGCAAAGGCGTTTCACAGGGCAATATTTTAGGCCCACCCTTTTTTATATATATCAATGACCTGACAAAAGTAACTGATGATCCTTGCGTAGTCTTTGCAGACGATATGTCCGTAACCATTCCTAAAAATGAAGTAAACTTTAAATGAGGAAATCAATAGTAATGTGAGCAAAGTAATAACTAAGAAAAAAAAAAGAAACTTTAACCTCTAGAGCCCCAGCGGCACAAAAACGTGCCAGTAAACAAGTATTACCGTTGAGCCCCGCTGGCACAAATTCGTGCCACCAAACCTCGATCGATTGAAAACTGTATTTGTAGTAAAGACAAGTCTTAAAATCAGATTACACATACGATAAGAATCCGCCCGGCGGTGCTTGACGGATAGTTGACGTAAATAATGGGGGTCCTTGAGAGGTTAAACCCAACATAGAAAAACCTAATATGTCCAATTTTGTAACAATAATTGGAATAAAATAAATTTGAACATCAATTATAAAGATAAAAGTATACAACAATCAGATAGTATGACTTTTCTTGGGACAGATCTAGATCATAAATGTTCCTGGATTAGTCATATTGACAAGATATGTGAAAAGCTCAGTAAAAAAAGAGGGGGAAAGAAAAGGGAATGTTTAGCTTTGCTATTACAATAAATAAGGCGCAAGGGTAAACACTAGTATGTGTGTGGCAGCTGTATGTAGCATGGTCGCGAGTGTCCAGTGCCCGAAATCTATATTTATCAGCATCAAATGGAAAGACATTCAATATAGTTTACAGTAGCGTCCTAAAATAATGCTGTTACTCACATTTATTATTCAAGTACAAATATTATTAGTAAATTAAAGTACATATATTAGGCTAGTAGTAGATATAAACAAATGAAAACCTTTAACATAGACTCTGCACACTCCAAGCTTAAAGAGGTATTTTCTTGGTTAGGTGCACCCGTAAGCGTTACCGCTGATCATGGTCGGCAGTTTGTTAGTTCAATTTGAAAGTTTTTGTAAAGAATTTGGTATCCAGTTGTTCCAAACATAAATTTCCAAATGTCGAAGTTAAGAGGCAGAACTGTTTGATTCTTTATAAGCAATTTATTGTGAATGAGTGGACATTGTTGGCCTTGTAGATTCTTAGACGCTTGTTAACTTATTATTTTATTTTGCGTTTTATAAAGCAAGCAATGACTTATTGCCTGGCCTACGCTGTCCTCTCATATCTAAGTACTAACGCTGTAACAACCACATTGTAAAACCAAATGATTTTAAAAGAGTGACTATGGAGTTTCTTGCCGGTTCTTCTCCATAGGAAACGACCAACCCGAACCGTGCACCTTTTCTCGAATGTTATTTAAAAGTGCCCATGTAGGCCAATGTGACATAAAAATATTTTGATTTTGACTAAAAACATAGATTCTGCAAAGAAAAGAAAATGCAGATAGCAAGAGGAAAGCAACAGAATCTAGGAAAGATATTGGGAAAAAAGTATATGTTGAGAATACAATAAAGAAAACAAGTTATCCACCACATTCAAGGATACGACACACATTGGTGAATAAATAGTGGACAGCGGTTGCGCAGAAATATAGTAAAGAAAGTGGGAAGTTTGACCAAATAAGGATAATAAGCTTTCAGAAAATAGCGATAGCGCCTGTAACAACGTGTGTGACGAAAATGAATAAGTGATTGTTTAACGGAATATTATTAAAATTATTTGATGATTATTCTTGAAATAAACTCATTTGTATGTTATTATATTTATACGAAATTATGCTATTTTTAAAATTTTGTAAAAGGTAGATGTAGCGTATAATAAATACCGACACGCTTAGTGGTAGGGCGAGCGGTGGCGGGAGCGCGCGCAGTCATAATAATGGACTGAGCGCTCACTCGCTTCTGGTCCGCCGTGCTAGTAAGACGTGCTCATTGGAGACAGACTGTTGTTTAATTTAACATACCTAACACCCTAATAGTGTAACCTGTACAAAGCGTATTAAAAAAGACACTGGACGAGATACATTGTCTTACGAAATAGCATGGCATAAAAAAATAATGAATTATTTATTTTGTTCAGAGAATTTAAACTTGTTGATTAGAATTAACAAATAAAAAAAACGTTAAAACTTAAAGATATCCGAAGACTGATATAAAAAAAAAAAACGTTAGTCTGTAAGAGTACGCTTTTAAAATTGTAGTTACTAACCTAAATCCTTCAGTATCTACTTTCAGGCATAATCCAGTGCGGTTTAATAATATCTACTCTTACTAGCTTACTCTAAATATTGCGAAGCGAGGCTCTATGTTAATTTAGCATCTGCCTTTAAAAGTAAATCCAAAAATATGTGGTTTATAAACATTTTATGAAAGCTGGCGCTCCACGAGATTTTTAGCTGTTTGAGTTTAGAACTTTTTAATAAACACCGGCTTTTCAGTATTTCTGCCGTTATGACACCCAGGAGAACAAAGGAGGTTTTGTTATTTTTGGAACAACAAAGAGGCAGTATGTAACGTTTTGACCTTGAATGTATGTAGATACGTATGTATGTCTGTACGTATGTAGGGAGGAGCTCGTGGCTAAATAATAGCAGCCGCTCGTGTCGATCTTTAGGTTAAGCCGCGCTTGCCTAGGTTGGTCTGTGGATGGGTGACCACCCGTTACATACCGAGTTTCCTCCGTGCCTCGGAAAGCACGTTAAGCCGTTGGTCCCGGCTGTCATTTGTAGATCTTTGACAGTCGTTCCAGGTAGTCAGTGTTCCAAAAGTCTGACAACCAGTCTTACCAAGGGGTATCGTATTACCTAGTATTAACTGGTTGTGGAGGTCAGATAGGCAGTCGCTCCATGTAAAATACTGATATTCAGCTGCATCCGGTTAGACTGGAAGCCGACCCCAACATAGTTGGGAAAAGGCTAGGCAGATGATGATGATGTAGGTAGGTCTTGTCATCAAGAAATGCATTTTACTTTAAACCTTAGATGTGGTTAGGACCACATCTAAGATTTTTAGATTTTTTCAGTCAAGAGTATCGGAAAATGATATATTGTATTCTCTAGTGAACTCTTTTATTTCAAAATGAACTTGATTTCGAGGTTATAATCGAAACATAACAACGAATATTATGTATGGAGTTTTCATAGCTCTGAGTCATTTTTACGAAACTGAAAAATGATATCATAATACATTTAGCTATTTTTAAAACCTACCTAGACAGGTACCTATGCTTTTTTTTCTCTAACGCCTAAGTGGATGTAAGTGCAACTTTAAAATGCATAAAAACAATTCATATAATAAATAACGCACCTGTATTTTTAAGATTAGGCGGTGATGGCAGCTAGCGGATGTTATTAGTCGCGTAAAATACTATAAAATGCACATTTTGGCATACAGCTAGTCCGTGTAGCAGAAGTATTTGCCACAAAATAAAAAAGACAATTAATTATCATGTATTCCGATACTCTTTATTACACAGAGCTATTTTGGACATTGTCCTTTGGACACAGTTCCCGATGTTTCCATGCATCAAAGCACGGTTATTACTACTAAGTGAAGTTATTATAAACAAGCTTTTGCCCGCGACTTCACTCGCGTTAAATTCGGGGTAACACAGTTCCCCTTTCCTGATTTGCTACCTGTAGTTTTTGCCCTTGCGCCTTATTGATTTTAATAGCAATGTTAAGTTTTTCCTTTTCTTCCCTCTTTCTCCCTCATATCTACATCTTTTAAAATAATGCCTATGTCCGTCTCCAGGGTTCCAATTATCTCTGTACCAAAATTCATCAAAATCGGTTTAGCCCTTAAGGCGTGAAGACGTAACAAACAAACTCTCTTTCGCTTTTATAATATTAGTAAGGATTCAATATGGCGGACTCTCAATAATAACTTACTAGTTTTTTCATTCCCATGGTAAGGGTATCCTGGTAATGGGAACATTATAGTTTGGATATGCAGCAAAGGTGAGTGGCAAGTTATAAATTCGATTTTGTAGCCCAGCCTGTGCTGGATCATGCGAGTCGAACGACTGTGTGGAACACCCCTCACCCCTCACCCCTCACGTCAAAGCGAGTCGTCGATCTAGTCATACGTAAATATTGATTGTAAACAGTGAGCAGACGACGTTATCCGACTATGGAAATGTTGTTATCTATATATACTGTTTACTATTTGTAAGGAAATATAAGGGATTGTAGAATGGATGGTAACGCAGAAGAAGATAGAGTTGTGATGTCTGTGAAAAATTATTGAGTAAACTTTATTTCGGGTGGCATAGACCCATCATAGAAACCTTAAACTAGTATAATATTGTTTCACACAGACAGACATACATTAAATCAAATTCGATATGATTAAAATTTAAAGAGCTGACATTTCTACCACTCAATTGTATTAAGAATCTAAGGGGTGTAGAAGGTGGACGGTGAGCAATGAGTAGCTCACCGTCCGTCCGTCTATTGACGACAGGCCGTGTCGACAGCGCGTTAGTGTTCCACGCGCGCCTCAAAGAGATGTCAGCAAAGCAGAGGGGCCTGCTAGAGCCACCGCCTGCCGGGGTTGCGGGATTTTCGAAAGAGATACCACGGCCCCGGAACGTAAAGGGCATTAGAAGGAACATGGGCTGGTTTTAGTCAGTACGTACGTACGTAAGTCTGACACTCCCCCCCGCTCCACCCAGGGCAGAAGTAATTTGATGATTTCCCATTCGCGAAAAGGGTTGTAGAAGTACCCTTAACGACGCCGTTTGTTGTAAAAGTTGAGGTCAAGGATCCAACTTTTTTTCTTAAATCCAAGTTTTTAAATAAATAACTTTTCTTCAGATACCTCATTGACCCCAGTACTATCAATATATCCATTAGCACAATGTTTTAAGTGCGTAATATTGAGTTCTACGACATAACGTGATTTACCATCTAAAAAAAGGCGTATATAATAAGTTCTGGCACAAAACAAAACACATTCAAATTATAACGACATACATTTATGTCAATCGAATTGACATTGACGCTGAAATCAGGTTGCCAGCATAAAATAGTCGCCGCAATTAAAATAGTTCTCTTTACAACTTACTGCACCTCACTGTACTCGGGAGCCCTGTGGTTCACATTTACCCAAAAGGCTTATGTTATGTGTATGTGCTTACGTTCAGGGTATTGCTGCGACTGCCACACTTCTGTAGTACCTCAGCAATGTTTGCTGACGCACGTACTGTCAGTTTTGATGTGCTGTGGCGAAAATAATCTGCCTCGCTACTCCACAGGCTGCGTGGCAGTCCCAACACTAACCTGCAATCGATAGCTGACCGGGCAGACAGCCTGCTAATGTGGGCGCTAACTAATCGCACTCCATCGCTTCTAGTTATTAAGTAATAACATAGGCTAAGTCATATTGTTACTAACACACTGGACCACATTGTAGTTTGAAAATAAATAAATAATAATAATGAAATTCTATACTTCGATAGAAGCGTGTTTTTTTGCTATAAACTAAAATTATTCTGTTCAAATAAAATACAAGAAGCGCCATAATCCCCCGTATATTTCCACAATACTAAGCACGGTGAGTTGGTGACACGATAGTTCGGTTTGAGGTAAGAAATAACATTTTCCAGTCGTTGGCTCGATATGTTCGAGGCGAACGGCGAGGGTTGTAAGGTGAGAAAATATTGCTCTATCTTATGTATGGCTAGAAGGATGCTTTTAAATGGATATTTTACTAAAGAATCAAGGGATTTTGTATGCATGTAGTGTGTTTTGTAATAAATTCGTAAAGATAAACCATCACGCTTGTAATCCCTGAAGGGTTAGGCAGGTGTAGTACCTAATTATATAACACATTTCGCCAGTTATGTTTAAATCCCAAAAGAGCCCAGCCTATGGCTTTGGAATGCTTTGAAGTATTTAGGTATTTAAAAATCGAAGTTCCACGAAATGTTGTTTTCCAATTTTAAATTTCTTGCTTTGACAAAACGACTGTTCGATTTTGCAGTTTCTTTTCGAAACCTTTGTACCTTTAAAAATAATCAAATACTACCCAAACAATACCTTTCCAAATATAAATCCGTCAGCCCATCTCTCTTAAAGTATCGTTAGATGTCACCTAGGGATTATGTCTGGTAAACAGACAATACTATCCTCCTGACTAGCGTCCCTAATCCCTTAGGCATGGTCCTCACTGTGGCGTGGCTACAGGATAGCCGTCCAGCCCGAATTAAGGATACAGATTGTTGGTAGATTTGAAGTAGCTGTATTTATCTAAAACCCCGTTGACGACGTCAAGCGAAGCGCATTGTGTCGACGACTGGTGTTTCGACACAATGCGCATGACTGCTTTCCTTGACGTGTCTGTCGCATCATGGTGAATCGTAGCATGCTCGTTTTTTTGTGAATGTCGTTTGTTTAACCGGTTTATGCTGTGGTTGCTTTGAATGTACCTCCTCCAGCCAGGAGTAGAAATACTAAGGGACTACACGCTGAAAGAGCCTCGGGTTTGGGCGTCACTGGGATAGGACAGCAAAAATCATGATTTAAGGACGGGTTTAAAATTACTGACTCAGCAACGCGGGCTGGCTCGAGCAATGGTGGGGGAGGAGGGTTATCACGGGTGGAATCTTGGTTAGCATGGAATGACAGTGAATTGCGCCTTGTATATACAGATAGTGCTAGTTTCACCAACTGCTCTCCTGGAGGAAGGTGATAGCGTCATCGAGAGTGACGAGGGTATGTCTTGGTCGGTGTATCTTGTTGACGAGACTTGTATTGCGGGGCGTGGCTTGCTACGAGTAATTATTAAGCTATTGCATAGCTTCTATCGCGGGCCTTGAGCGTGGAGACCGAATCCAGAATTTTCGTAACGAAAACACCTAACAATACGAATACGGTCAGCTATTTCAATCGCGATTCCAATCGCGGTTCCAATAAGCATGTTTGGTAGAGAATCGGGTCATCAGTCAATATTACGCTGGATTAAACCCAAGGTCTAATTTTTGTTTTTGCTACTTCTTTTCATTGGAAGTACTTTTTAAATATTATATTTAGTTTTTTTTTTATATTGCAAGTTGATAAAAAATGCTATGCAATAGCTTTACCGCGGCAGTCCCCGAGTGCCACACGTATTATTTTTTTTATTTAGTTTAGACAGATGAAGTCCAAGTATCAAAGATCTATACCACGAATGACAGCTGGACGGAAGCCCGGAACCAACGGCTTAACGTGCATTCCGAGGCACGGGGGAAGTCTTAGCGGTAGGGGGAGTCCTGGTATGTAATGGATGGTTGCTCACCCACCGACAGGCTGCCTTCTATTGAGCCGTACGGCTGTTATTACTAGCTTATTATTGGCTATACCTGTGGTTGTATTTATGTTTACCTTTCTTACTTTACTTTTTACAAACTTGCGCGGTAAAAAAAACAATATCTTTTGACTGCATTAACTTAGAGGATTGAGTTTTTACAGCTATAAGGGACTACACACTTAAGTATATGGTTTAATAAATTCATATATACAATAATTTCTACTTAATACTTCCATGCGTTTCCGAGTTAAAGGATCTTGACAGGCAGACAGACAGACGGATAACAGAGTGATCCTATAATCCGTTTAAGGTATTAAAACGATGATGATTACCTGTTACCTGGATGCTACTGAGGAGCTATTAAACAAGCTTGAGAGATTGCAAAACTTAGGTATTCGCTTTGTTTTTGGTCTTCGGAAGTATGACCATGTTTCTCACCTTCGCAAAGAACTCAAGTGGCTCCCTATCCGCCTTCGCAGGAACACCCGGATACTATGTCTCCTTTTTAATATTTTACATAACCCGTCCTATCCTTCCTACCTGCGTGAGCGTTTTACTTACGCTCGCCCTCGGGACACCCCTTGTAGATCGCACCTCAGATCCCTACTTAAATCCCTTCCTCATAAAACTAGTTACTATTCCTATTCCTTCTCCATCCATGCCGTAAGATTGTGGAACTCACTCCCGCCTAGCATTAGAGACTTGAAAAGCATTTCAATTTTTAAAACTAGATTAAAAGAGCATTACCTTTCCTCTCAATTGTGAATATTTATAATATTGTATATACATATCTGTTAATGTATTTTTGTGTTATGTATGTATATAGTTAAATATTATTATGCTTATGTGTGTACTTATATTTAGGTTAAGACATTCTTATTTTAGTTACTATTCTCTTCCTGTTCTCACACACTATTGTCTACGTTTCATTCTTCATATTTCCTCTCGCAGGCCTGCTGGTAGAAATTTCTTTAGAAATAAGCTGTGCCTTTGTACTCTTTGTTTTTTTATGATGTTTTCCTGTGTTTTTTCTTGTGTGTACATAAATTATTAAATAAATAAATAAATAAATAAATAAATGATTATGACGAGTGGTATTCTTTAAATTTCGAAACATTGTTTTATATGTTACCAGCCATGAATGGTATTTACTGTTAAATAATAGTATTTTTTCAGTGCAGTATTTTGTATAAATACTGCAAATAAACTTGTATGAAATAGAAATTCTAATAATTTAAATAATACTTTTCTTTGAATTCAATAAAACCCACACCTGTATCCACTGATCGTTTTATACAGGTTGAATTTTTCATGTAGGCGTGGCCGAAAGGCCAAATCCGAAAGTATGAAGAAAAGCGGAAAATACTGAAACTAGTCAGGGGGCCGGTTTGATGAAAACTGGTATTGCATCATTCGACTTCTGTAAAATATTCCTAGCCAGGAACGAACCTTTAAAAACACTATAATAATATTATTACTGCATCGGAGAGTTCCAAGAAGAAAACTCTCATTTCATAAAATATAATTACTTCCTAGAATTAGATCCGATATACTTTATACAGCAAATTTCAAGAAAAATGTAAAAAACTGATCATATTTTATCTTTTGAGTATTTTTAGTTATTTTTCATAGTTACAGATGTGGCCATGCACACACTTGAAATATTCACGCTGTATAACTGAAGTCCCAACTTCCAATACATTTGTTCCTAAATGAACAGTGGAACAGTCTCCCCTTTTTCGAGAGGGTACAGGGAAAATTGACACGTTTTTCGCCCATTCTGGACACTAATAGAAAATTGGGGTAGACCCAACAGTCGGCGGACGAAATGCGGGTTCTTATGAACAATTTCATCACAAAAACTTGTAAGCGTCGCATTATGAACGCGTTCACCCTATTTTGTATGAGCATTTGGGTTTTGGTAAAGAAAAAATGATTTATGAATGGTTTATTTTAGGTAGTGTTGTAATTTTAGGAGTGTTGTTCCTCTGCTTTATTTATTTAGCAACTTTATTTACCATCTAACACACTCAAAAACATTCATAGCACATAGCATCTATATCACAATAGCATTGTATGCACCTGAATTAAATCATTTTATTTCGATCACGCTATACAATAATAATCAATATTAAGATGGTTAATCTGTGTGTTATCGGGGGTGCTGGTAGATTAATAATTTATTATATTAAAAATAAAATAAAATTCAATAATAATTTATTTATATACCGCCGGTTTGTTGATGTAACATAATGTAGCGAATGGTATTATTAGGTTTTTTACTTTTGTTGTTTCAGAATAAAGGATAAAAGGGAGCACATGTTACCTTGAAACTGTTAAGTATCGGTAAGTATAAGGAAAAAGTAACTTCATACTTATTTAAGTGAGATTATTGGAAAGTTCAAATCTCAGAATAATCATTAAGGAAAATTAATATATTTCATAAAAATTGTCATGTTTCAATGTAATATGTTTATTAGATCTTTACCTATGAAATTGCCGTTTTGTATGAAAAAATTTAAACGATTTTTTTTCATGTATTTTTTATTTGTATTAATCGAAGTAATCACCCATGCAATCAATGCATCTTTGCCAACGCAGTGGCAGTTTATTGATGCCCTTCTTAAAGAAATCAGCTGGACGGGAGGCAACAAATTCTTCAAAGGCATTTTGTACTGCCTCTCGGGTACTGAATTTTTAAAAAAATGTTATGCAGTTTTATAAGAAAATACGAAAAAAATATTGCGTTTAATAGTTATTCATTTTGTGAACACAGAGTACAATACAATAAAAATATACTTTAATAAATATAATATACTTTTATGAAAACATGTCTTACAAATTATACGGTTTGACCAGAGACGCTTTGACAAAAAGAACGTGTCAAGTTTGTTTGTTTGTTTGTCACACATCTTCACGCTTAAATGGCAAAACTGATTTTGATGAATTTTGGTAGGTACAAAGATAGTTGGGATCCTAGAGACGGACATAGGCATTTTTTTTAAAAGTGGGGGTGAAAGAGGGAAAAAAGGGAAGAGAAATTTTTTTTTTTTCGATCATCACGCAAGTTAAAGTTAGCGTTAGCCCAAAGTAACTATGCCACGCAGACGAAGCCGCGGGCGGTAGCTAGTAATATCATAAAACTAAACTTTAAGTTCTTTAATTAAATACCAACATTCCCTGCTCTATTAAATGGAACCATTCTTCCACAATGCTATACAAAACAACATAACATATTGTGTCAATTTGATAAACACTAAATTTTCTGAACAGTCACAAGCATTGATTAAATTACCTAAATTTAAATGTGATTTTGCGCGAGTAATAACTGTTGTAACTTTGACGTACGTTCTATTTCATAATATTATGAATTCTAAAATACTATGTTCGTACTGACATAATATTTTAAGGAGTAGGAGAAAAACACTATTAAAAGTTGCCATTATTAAATTCTCACGAAAATATAATACAAAATTCCATAATATTTTACGGTGTGACATAATCAGGAGTGGCCAGTTACTTTATGTTTGAAATACGAACAGAAATGACATGTGACATGCAGGCCGGTTGCGACCCTTTGTGGGTTTATAGCCTCGAGCTTGTTACTGGCCGTGTATAAATGTTTTGTGTAGAAAAGGTACAGAGATAAGTTTTTTTTTTATTATTTATTTAGAGGCTTTGCGATCGAATGCTATCTTTTTTCATTTTACATTTTAAATTAAGAATGTAAATTAAAATAAAATTATAATACATAAGTACGTTATTAGGTGCTCTTAATAATTGTACACTGAAAGAATCCTTCATCACCATCGTCTGTAAATCCCTTCCTTACTATATAAGTCATTCATTTTCTACTTCCAGTCTGGTCCGATGCAGCAACATTCCATGGTATTTATAGTCTATACCATTCCTATAGTCTTAGTATATTTAATGCAATGACTGCTTATCTATAAATACGACCGACTTAGACCTATCGGTCAGAATTCATAATATTTAGTTACATTTTCAGGCCTCTGAGTATTCGGTATGACTGTTAACTATCTATAAATGACACGCTTTCCAACGCACTGAGAAATGGTAAAGGTGTGGTGGGATTTAAATATAGGAAAAACTGTCAGGTTTCTTTTTCATACAGATTAGTTATCCTTACTAAGATTATAAAAGCGAAAGTGAGTTTGTTTGTTTTGTTACGTCTTGATGCCTAAATGGCTTAACCGATTTTCATGAATTTTGATAGAGAGATATTTGGGACCCTGGAGAGGGACGTAGGCTTGAAAAATGACGAAGAGGGAAAAAAGGGAAAATTTAGCTTTGTTTTTACAATAAATAAAGCGCAAGGGCAAAAACTACAGGTAGCAGGTACCTGCAAAACAGGAAAGAGGAGCTGTGTTCCAGAATTTAATTCGAGTGAAGCCGCGGGCAAAAACTAGTAGTACATAAATGTATAATGCCGATACAAAGCCAGGGGTCCACAATAATAAGCTTCGCAAATTCTATCTGTATGTAAACTAAATGGAAATGGCTTGTTACATTACCAATTAGCACTGAGCCGACAACGCGTAAATGCCTAATGCACCGTTATCTGCTAATTCCGTACGTTTTGTTGTAAACCTATCAAATATAACAGGGCATTACAAACCATAAATTGATAATTCACTACTGCGCGAATGAATAATTTTATACCAAATATGCCTCGGAACCTTTATTGGATCATTTTGTTGTCCGTCCATCTGTCTCTCAAGACTCTTTATCTCACGAACGCGTGAAGGTATCGAGTTGAAATTATACTCAACTCTGTGGTCCCTTTGTGCTGCGAAGAAACCAACCCTTTAAATCGACGCAGTCAAAAGATATGGCTGTGTTTAGCCGTAAATTTGTACGGAACCCTTGATAATGCGCGAGTATGGACTTGCTTTTGGCTGGTTTATTAATTAAACACTTACAATATCATGCGGATAGAGAATACGATTTTTCCCAGATATGAGATTTAGCTAGATCGAGTTTTCACTCTGTAAAACTGAAGGTAAAGATTAATAAATCGTACTCTCTCACACACTATCGTCTACATTTTGTTCTCGTAGATCTGCTGGCTGTATTTTCGGAAGAAATATGCAGTACTTTTGTAATCAAATTTTATAAAAAAAATGTTGTCTTGTCTACTGTACATTAATTGTTAATTAAATGTAATAATAATACTTTTCTATAACTTGTCATCTTAGCAGTATTCTTCTTTCAAGTCATTCTCCACATGGTTCACTCTTTCTTTAATCTTGTAGCCAGCAAAATTCTTACCCAAAACTTTCTACATAATGTTTCCTTATTCCTTCATAGATATACTCTTGGCAGTAGGAACATTAAGGGTTAATTAAACTGTCAAAGAACAATATTTTAGTTATTTAGTTATTCATCTTTACCTTCAGTTTGTTGAAACAAAACAAAGCTACACAAAGGCGACAAAAACCAATAAATTCACAATACAATTTCTATAAACGAAAACATCGGGCATGTGCGCCTGTGGTCGGTCGGTTTTCTAGGCAATTTGGCGCTCCAGACCAGTGACGTCACCGGTAGGATTAGCCGCGGTCGACTGTCCACCGCATTACGCTGTATAGGGTAAACGAAACGATTTCTAAGCTTTTAATGTAGTTGCGATGACGTAACGGGTATTTATTCTAGGGTGAAAGCGGATTTATTTTGTTTCAAGGTGTTTAAAGAAAGGTTTTATTGAGAACTAGCTCTCCTGCTCGGTTTCACCCGCGTCTTTGGTTACTGATCCCGTGACCCGTTGTATATAGCTTTTAGCATTCCTCATAAATGGGCTATCCTTTATAAAAAAAAAATGTTTTGTTTAATACGGACTAGTAGCTTCTAAAATTAGCGCGTTCAACCAAGCAAACTCTTCAGCTTTATAATATTAGTATAGATTTGGTAAAGGATGCCAGACTCATCAACTCATGAACTCAGAAAACAAAGGTAGACCGCAGACTGGGGCACGCCACAATAGTAGGGTGATGAGTCTCTTTCTTTGAGGAGTGACTGGAGAGGCGCCAAGCCGCAACCCCGGCAGGCGGAGACCCTGGCAAACACTCTGCTTTGCTGACATCTCTTCGAGGCGCGCGTGAAACACGAACGCGTCGTCGACACGGCCTATCATCAATACTGGTGAGCTACCCATTGCTCACCATCCACATGCCCGCATCTACGGTGGCTGGGAGTCGTCCCGCGGCGCCAGGCGCCCGGGGGCTCTCCTGCCGCCTGACGCGGACTTGGACGTTTTAGGAGGTTCCTGCACATAATTCGGTGGGAAAAGACGCCCGGGTGTTACCACTGTGACGATCGCCCGGTGGACACGGTAGAGTACATTGTGGCGGTCTATCCTGTTTGGGCAGAGTGTCCTTGCAGAGGCGATAGGTGGCGGCGACCTTTCGCGTCCGACCCTGGTTTAGTCCATGGTTCGGGGCAAGAGGTAATGGGAAGTGGTCACCTCCTTCTGCGATGCAGTCATGCTAGAGCAGGAGGTGGCCGCACGTTTGAAGGAGAGAACCTCAAACCAACCCAGCCGCCGAGGGAGTCGGCGTCGAGGCGTCGGTCACTGCAAGCCGATTCCCGGTTACCGTAGACGCGGGTCTACAGACGGCGAGCAATAGTTAACTCACCGTTGTCACCGCCGTTGCCATTGGTTTTTCCGCTGCTGGTTGCAGTCTGCGGTTGCCCCCAGAATAAGGTAGTTGACAAGCACTCAAAAAAGGTTCTTATTTTATAAATTTCTTTTAATTGCTTTGAAACTGTGAAATCGACTGCGGGTTAACATGCGAGAAGCATGCTTCACGTTACACAACATGCGAAGCGGCGACTTGACAAAATAGTAACGTCTATGACAGCATAGACGATACTACCATTGACGTTACTACTTTGTGAACCCGCATAATGCTACAGCGAAAACAGTTTCCACGTAGCATTAAGCAGGTGATATTTCGTGATATTAGATGACAAGACATTTTTAGTGATGTATTGATAAGTTGGATAGTCGATAAATTTTATAGAAAAAGAATACTTATATTGTGCAATGAAATATATAATTAACTTAAAAATCTTGTTCTCCTTCCTTTATTACAAATTTTAAATTATGAAACTTAAAAATAAAACGTATTTTAGAAAAAAAAGATGTAAGATTGTGATGGTGATTCAACGAACAATTCAATGAAATTGAATCGTAATGTATGTTCAGTTGTTTCCCATCCCTATGGCGTCATGTAACACGTATTACGTTTTGCTTCATTTTCCATTCAATTTTATTTTATTAGACAAAAACATTGCGTACGGTAAAATTTATTACATTTATCGAAGTTATTACTGATTCCATTTTTAGGACTACAAAATAAATCGTGGTAACGTTCAAAATTGAAAAGGAACCGATTATGTAATGTCACCTGCACGATGCTACAGCGATAACACTATTGCGTGCTGTAACAGCGTGAGTATTTTACCCTCTCTGCTGCCTCAACCTCTTTCGTTTTGGATCAACATTGTTGTTAAAAAATTTAAATATTCGTATTTCGAATTTCATTCTGTCATTTCATCTTCAACAGTAATTTTTTGTCTCATTACGTTTTTGGATCACGGCTAGCAGCCACATATTATGCTAGTTGTGTTTTTTTACTAAGCTGTATCTATTTTGAAAAGTTGTAAAATCAGTTTGTGAATTAAGTTTTTGTGCAGTTCAGTTTTTGATATGTCACCTAATCGATTGTGAATTTTCTCCATTGATATATACAAAATAATTTAACACATACCTACCTTTTATGTGTCAAATTATTTTGTATTAGTCTTCTACCTCTCCACGTTATTTTTGTGTTATAGTGTTTCAATTTTGTTATTTCATTGTTAAAGGGTCCTCCTTTGGAGATTTAAGCTATCAAAAACCTGTAGTGGCTATTATTTGTACACCTGTCCCAATTGAAAACTTCAGACTCGCTCGGAGGGCACCGAGCGAATGTTCCAGTGCTATTGCTATACACAATCCCAGGAGGTAATGACAGCTTATAAAAAATGTTTAAATTGATTGGTGTGTCAACTACTCGTTCGTTTTTCAAACAAATGGAAAGTTGGAACTATATGTCTACTAATATTATAAAGAGGAAAAATTTGATTATTGGTTTGTATTGAATAGGTTCCGAAAATGTTGGACCGATTAAAAAAAAAATAACCATTAGAAAGCTACATTTTTACTAAGAGACATAGACCATATAACATCACGCTACTATCCACGGTAGCGGGACAGTAACTTAAAACGCGGGTGAAACCGAACAGAACAGTTAGTCATGAATAATTATAATGTCTGCTTATTTGTATACAATCAGCGTATGATGCTCTCAAAGATGAGACACAAGCTTCTTCCTTGAGAGTGTGAGTGGCGCATAATCTACGACGCGGGGTGTCTAGTGTGAGTTGGTACTATGTGTAATTATGATCAATTAACTGTAAATGTAATTAATTTTCCTAAATTACAGCACAGAAGTAAATAATTATCTTTATTGGGTCCTAATTATTTGGAGCACTCATGTGTTGACGTGTTTATTTAGATAAAATTGTACAGTATGGGTTGAAGGTGATTTAACTTTGTGTGATATAAACGTCAAACAAAGCTTAATTGCAAAATATGTTTACGGTCACGATGTGTTGAGATTATGTGCATGTTTCAAATAGTACTTTGTCATAGCGATAAATGAGAAAAAACACGTTTGTGAAATACATTGCATGTTGAACTTAAACGTAGTAGGTACAACAAGAGCCAATTTTCGAGGAAGTGTAAAGTAAAACGTCGTTTAATTCACGTGAGAATTTGTCACTGCTGTTCTCGGCTCTATAACACCCTCTGCTGGCGACTCGTGCGCTAAATCTGCCTCTACCGCAGTAACAAAGTTTCCTCACTTAAATCAGAATGTTCTATGCCAGAAACAAAGTACCAACCTCACAAGTTGGTTACTTTGTTTCTGGCATACCAGAGTACAAATTCCGGGGAGTCGCATTCTTTTGTTTGGGTAACATTTTTTAATACTATGAGGCACATAATTTTGATTGACTAGTTGGATTGCTGTGAAAACAGATTGTTATCAATATTTTATATAAGAATATAGATGAATAGAATATTCTTGATTATGTACACCATACAAATAACAAGAATAACAATATACAACTTATAAATATTGCGACACAATGGGCGGTTTTATCTTTAAAAGGACAAGGGAGGACTAGAGACAGTACTGTACGTAGACTGTGGTGTTCTATTATTAAAAAAAAAATTGCTACATTTATAAAAACAAATACTTATATTTAAATAGTATAATATAAGTAGACATTAGAAAAGTAACGCAAATCTGCTTGGGATAAATACCAAATAATTTAAGTTAAGTAGCGCCCATTTGCCCCACAGAAGTGCCTAATAACAACATTTGATATTAGCTATTATTCAGACAGTCTAATACTCGTATATTTGGATATTAATATGTTTGGACTTTTGGCGTCAAAAATATTAACGTCATTTTTTATTTACTTACAAATTATCTTTATTAAATTAATTACCTACCATTTTTTAAATTAATTACTATGTACAAACTAAAAATAGACACAAACTAATAATTACAGGGCGTCAAAAATTCGTCTGCATCGCAGTCAACAGGTAAAGTGCCCAGAAGGCTGGCAGCATTACCGCGTTGGATAGCAAAGCTTATTTTTTGTGCAAAAAACAGGCCAGCCCACTGGTCACGAGAAGAGTCGTCCAACCGCTTGGCGATTTCTCGAAATACTACAAATAGATATTTTTCGTCTTTTACCATTTCTATAGATGCAATTATAAATCATATGTGCTGCGGATAGCGGATGGATTTAACTTTTCTCACTATCCTATTTTGGGTTAAAAAAAAGTCGTCCAAACTCCGCAAAAATGAACCTTATTCCACACAACAATGCCATTCAATTATCTGGTACAATGTTGGGAATCCTAAACCTAAACACGTATGAATGTGAACCGTATGAATGTCCTTCGAGCCGGATACCTTCCGTGGAGAGGTCTTGGTGAAGGCATCGGCAGATCGACACGTGCCGACGGAATAGCTCACGTGTTTATCTGTTACTACTGTTTCCTCGAACCTTTGGGGTTTTGGGGCAAGTTAGAAAAGGTGGCGAAGTTGTAGATTATTGGTAAAACATCTGAAGACACATACAATTTTTTTTTTAACTTTGCCCTTCACTAGGAATTTCTCCTGTATCGTGAGTGTATTTACAAAATATGTAAACTCTCTCTAAAATTTTTCGACTTCAAATCAAATTACTCTCAGGTTAGGTAGTGTAAATCTTCGAGGTTTCCAGCGGTGTGTTTTAGTTTTTGACCAATGTGTGACAGTTTACATAACTTGTAATTTTTCTCACGTTTGCCAAAATTCTGAAAGATTTCGTCAAAAGTGACAAATAACTGCGTGTAATTAGCGTCTAAGGTAGTTGCTTATTTTGCTATTCACTTAAAAACCATCAACATTCCTTTAAAAAAAAGGACTGAGCGTCAAAACAAAAATAACTTTATTGTTACTATTTTATCATTTATTTTGTGAATCAAGAGATAATCTGCTAAATACTATAAACAACCTTAAATAACTATACAAACTGTATATTTAAATAAACAAAGAAAACATTTAGATTTAAACTGAATACGACAACAATAGGAAATTTTGGCGTTCTGCGTAGCGTACTGGCAACTTAGAAAAAAATACTTTTTGTTTTTAATCTAGAGCCAAACCTGTAACTTAATTTCCTCCAAAAATAAGACCGCTTTAAACTTAGACCTAAACGACGATAGGAGCTATACGATACACGGATACAATCCAAATATAGGCCCAATGTTAGATCGTTTTGTATTATCAGCCAATCGGTGTTCAGTGTTCACCCGCTGATAGTCAGAGGACGCAGAGAAATAAACATTTCGTCGGTATTGGGTATTTTCCTGTAATCGATTGGGGAAATGTAAGTTTCAGAAAAGTTAGGTGCGGACCTAATATTGACATGCGTCTAAGGCAGAAGGCCCTTACACAAGCGCGCGGCGTAAAAGTAACGTAAAATTCTTATAACTTTAAGAATTTTACTAAAATCTATGGATGATAATTTTATTATCGTGCTTTTTAGGAACAATTTTACTTTAATGTAAAAAAAAAACTTCGCCACAATTATTCCTCTATGGCTACAAGGGATAGACAGTTCTCTTCGTCTCCTATGTTATAGAGGGAGAGTTAGATGTCTTGAAAGAGTCACAAACAACGTGCTACTAAGATTTATCTTCAAAGAAATATTAAAAAAAAACAAAACGTTGCTCTACACTAGGAATTTCTCCTATATCGTGGGTGCGTTAACAAACATTTAAACTCACATAAACAAACAGCCAGACCCGGAACACCTATCTTTAGGCCATACAAATATTTGTTCCGAGCGGGATCGAACCCGCGACACGCAGTGCGGCAGTCGATCGCTCAGCCACTGCGCCAACCGTGTCGTCAAATTTTGAAATAAATTTACTTATGCAAACGCTGATAAATCTTAATACGCATAATTATCTCTCAACTATGTTGGGGGCGACTTCCACTCTAATTGGATGCAGCTGAATACCAGTATTTTACATGGACTGTCTGCCTTTCTGACATATGGATACACTCTGGTAAGACTGGTTGTCAGAATTTCAGGTCACTGACTACTTGTAACAACGGTATGGAGGAAACTTGGTATGCAATGGATGGTCATCTAGGTACGCATGGCTGTTATTATCTATTCACGAGCTTCTTATAAATCACAGGTATCACAACACATAGTCGAACTAAAACCTATCTAGAAGAATTACTTTCTATTAAAAAAAGATTTTTCGAATACTCTTGCAATCGTCAATTCAATTTGGTGACCGCTAAACCCGCCGTTAGGGAACGTAATTTAACTTATTTTCAAGTTTTCGTGACACCCCTGGGTGCGAGTTTGAACCTTATTTTTCATACTTAAACTTTAAAATTCAACGTCTACTCAGAAGTAACAAGATTACTTGGTTATTGTTAAAAAAATGTTTCTTACATCCATAGGATAACCATCTCAGGGGAAATTAATATTGTTTAACAATTTTTATAATAAATTCACGAGAATATTCAATGCGACGGCCATTCGTGGGGAAAGTTTTAAAACTGTTTTGCTGAGCAGTTTAACTTTGTTAAGTATTTTCGGAAAGCCGAAAGTTCGTTATTATAAAACTGATATTTTCTTCAAAATAAACCTACTGTTTTTTTTTTCAATTTTCTCTGCCCAAACAGGGTAAGATATGTTTCATGAATAAATCATTAGTCCCATGTCTTGTCATGCATGAATTCAGTCTTCTGGCTTAAAATCCCATGTAAAGCCTATACTTTCACAAGCTTTACATGGGATTGTTTGAACGGCCTGGGTTCCTCCATTTTATTTTTAAAACACGTAGGTACGTTATTGGTTTTTTTTTCGATAGAAAACCATCAATTGACTCCTCCTAGTAGGTTAGCTTTTCACTGACGTGTTTCTTGTCTCCGCTATTACTTTCAAACAACCAGCAACTCCTGCGGCCAATGGCCCTAACTGGCCCCTCAGATACATCAGGCTAAACCATCGTCAGAATCGCACTAAGTACATAATAAAAAGTCTAAGTGAAGACACCTTCAGTCTTCAATGTAGCGACGCGTCATATCTTCCACACAATTTGACGTAAGCGTCAAATATCATAAAGTGTCATTATGATAATGTAGTGCCTGCGTCATAGACAAACTGGATGCTTACTATTTTTGTAAAAGAATTTTCTTCTTCATTTTATACTTTAGGAGTTTATTTGAAGAGGACTTTTTTATTTTTAGAATGAAGTTCCTTATCACGCGTTGCGAAAGGGAGCTAGACGGAAAAAATAAGACCAAAAGTTGTAACGACACTTTTTGCTATAGTTGTAAGCCGTGCGGCGTGTTTCTCTGTCTCTCTCTCTCTCATAGAAAGCAAGTCAGTTATTTTCGTTTCGTCTTTCTATTTTGCATTGATCAGAGTGGTGTCGCGACGATTATTTTTGTTGAGTGTTTACAGTTTTTTTGTACATATATTTTTTTTTTTATAAAAACTTTGTCCCACACTAGGAATTTCTCCTGTATCGTGGGTGCGTTTACAAACATATAAATTCACATACACAAACGAATAATAAATTCGTTACATCCGGGTGTCCCTTGACACCTCTCAAGTTTTTTTACTAGTATCTCAGTTACACTTTCATATGGGAAATTATCAAATGACTTTCCCCGCTCTGAGTGGAGCGGAAGGGAGTGTCAGACATGTCATGTTCCTTCTTTTGCCCTTTGTGATCCGAGGCCGTGGTATCTCTTTCGAACAACTCGCAACCCCGGCAGGCAGTGGCCCTGAGGAGGGCTCTCTGCTTTGCTGACATCTCTTTGAGGCGAACTTGGAACACAAACGTGCCGTAGACACGGCAGTGTTTGGATAAATTACTGGATGATGGTTCCTTTTACTACAAGAAATTTAAGAATAAATGGTGAAAACATATCACTTCTGCCTAACTACTCGGGAGTTAAGTTTTCATTTGATTTATACAATAACGAAACTTAACCAGACCGGAGATTCCTAAATTCAAGAAATCTTGTTTTAATATACATATACTCAATTTTATATAATACTAGATGGCGCCCGCGGTTTCACCCGCGTGATGTCGAAAAAAATATATTATCCCATGTTTTATTCCAGACTATAATCTACCTCTGTGCCAAATTTCATCAAGATCCGTTCAGCCCTTTTGACGTGAAAGAGTAAAAAACATCCATACATCCTTCTATCCTCACAAATATTATTATAATATTAGTAGGATGTAAAATTGAACTGAATTTATTGTTTTTTTTTATGCATTAAGAGTGAAATAGATTGATTGGAATAGGTCGGGTTTCGCATTTGTTTTCTCACTTATTATATAAGACTTAAATTAGAAATGTAGAAGGTACAAGAACTGTTATATATATCTACTATAAATTATGGATAACTTCTTTTGCTCTGTGTCTGATCTCTTTAAACATCACCCACCAGCCTAAAGGCTACTACACACAGTGCCGCCGGGTTTATGCCGAGCGGCTATGCCGCCGGCAATACAAGCCGCCGGCACAAGCCGCGCAAAGCCGCCAGGCATCATTCCGATTGTGACAGTCACATAGAACGCTAGTGAAGTGCACATTTTATGGTTGGTTACAATGAATAAGGAAATCATCAGCACTGCCACAGCAGTTGGAATTTTTATTTTAATAAGACAAAATTACAAAAGGACGAGAAGGTTTTGGGTGCGCCCAAGTTTACAAAATAGAAAATGGCAGATCGGTACTGTAATGATAGAAGAGTATAAAAAAAAGATGATGTGGGGTGTCAGCGTTTGCGCAATAGTATGTTCTTTGGATTTCTGAGAATGACATATGAAGATTTTGAATATTTGCTAGAGAGTACCGAAGTGTACATTAGCAATTATGTTCAATGCGTCCGTTCGTTTGTTCCTATTCTTATTCTGGTTATTCTGGGATCCATAATATATAATTTTCATAAAAAAAATCAATTAATAGCAACACAGTTTCGTCGTCCCAATGAAACGACATTTTAATTTCTTGAATACCTACAAACAAACCGCACACCACTACCAGGAACGAACTGACGCCGGCAAGCCGCGTAACCCGCCGGCACAACCCGGCGGCCATGCCGGCGGCTCCTTTGTGTGGCAAAGCCGGCGGCTTTAAATGCCGCTGGGTGCACGGCGGCTTGCCGCCGGCACTGTGTGTAGGAGCCTTAAGCGATCAGCTATAAATGATAAATGATGTTTATTTTGCAAGTAGGTTTTCACAAACACTTTTACACGTCTTTTTTTTAAAACTAGATGAGGCCGGTGTTTCGTACCCGACTACTCTGAGAAGAAACAGCCGAAACAAACTCAGAGGTCATAGTCTCTTTTAAAGTCCAGACAAAAAATCTTGGTCAACTTACATGAGGACTATGCAGATTAGTGTCTGAAGTGGTCTTTTTAAGAAAGCACCACACAGATTGAGTAGACCTGTCCAGTCAGTGCAAGCATTTGTCAGTTATCGTGTAGCTCGACTCATAGCCCAAGGAGCTCAACGAAACGACGAACAATACCAAAAAAAGGACATTGGTGAAGGTCCCTAATAGTACTCAACTGCCAGACAATCGTCAAAAACAAGCAAAGTAAATAAAAATTATGATCGACATGGTCCTCACATTCACAATAAACAACTACAGACTAGAAAATATGTACAAAATAAATTAATGAGATCATAATGATCTCATAAAATGTCATAATAAAAAAAAAAATGTAAAATTAAATAAAAAAAAAAAAAATAATAAAATATAAAACAAAGTAAATATCAATGTCAAATATTAAATGTCAGTGTATAGAATAAAGGAATAAACAATAAATAATTGAAACAAAGGAAAATTTTGACACTCACTGAGTAAATTAAATTGGAGCAGCTTAATCCCAAGCCTTTTTATCTTCAAGGTAATAATTAATATTATAGTAAGCTTTAAGAGCTAACTTACGTTTTACAAAAACTTTAAATTTATTGAGGCTTAGTGTTTGAACGTCGTTTGGGAGTTTGTTATAAAAACGTATACATTGGCATGTGAACGTACCCCCTATTTTTTTGAGCCTCGTTGCCGGGACAACAAATTTGTGTTTGTTCCTCGTATTTATGTTGTGGATATCACTGTATTTTTTAAACAATTTTATATTTTTATGCGCGTACAAAAGATTTTCGTAAATAAACTGAGAGGGCACAGTAAGTATATTAATTTCTTTAAATTTTTCTCTGAGGGAGTGTCTGGGACTTAATTTATAAATTGAACGAATTGCCCTCTTTTGCATAATAAAAATTGTCTGAATATCGGCGGCATGACCCCACAAGAGAATACCATACGACATCACACTGTGGAAATAACTAAAATAAACTAAACGGGCTGTCTCTAAATCAGTTAAATCACGAATTTTTCTAACGGCGTATGCTGCAGAGCTTAGTTTTTTTGACAATTTATCTATATGAGGGCCCCACTGAAGCTTAGCATCCAAGGTTAAGCCTAAGAACACTGTGTTATCTTCCGGTTTCAACTCTTCATCCTTGATTACTACACTAGTTTCCACTTGTCTAACATGAGGTAACGTAAACTTAATGCATTTGGTCTTTTTCTCATTTAGAAGTAAATTATTAACGTTAAACCAATTAACGACCTTTGCTAGAGCGCCATTAACATCGTCAGTAGCTAGCTGCTGACGTTTTAGTTTAAATAAAAGAGAAGTGTCGTCTGCAAACAACACTACATCAAGATTATCCTTTATGAGGTAAGGCAAGTCATTTATATAAATAAGAAACAAAAAAGGGCCAAGAATTGAGCCTTGTGGTACTCCCATTCTTACTACAGACCCGGGAGATCTTTTCCCGTTAACATCAACTCTCTGAATCCTACCACTCAAATATGACGTAAGAAGATTCAGAGAGGCGTTCCGGATTCCGTAGTGGTGTAGTTTCCTGATTAATGTTTTATGGAGAACGCAATCGAAAGCCTTGGATAAATCGCAAAAAATGCCCAAAGCATCGCATTTATCTTCCCAGGCATTATAAATGTGTCCTAAAAGTTCAACACCTGCATCAGTAGTTGAACGACCCTTTGTAAAACCGAACTGTTTATTATGCAATAACTTATGTTTATTGAAAAATCTTTGCATTTGTTCTAAAATTATTTTTTCAAAAATTTTACTAAATGTTGGTAGCACTGAAATTGGTCTATAGTTAGTTGGGTCTGATGTACTACCCGATTTAAACAATGGTATATCATAGTACTACCTATGTCGAGGTAGTAGAGTTCCTGCCAATAGCTTGTTTTACTTGAACGGATCATTGACACAACAAAGATGTAGAAAACAATAACAGCCTAGAGAGGAATGGGTAGAATCCTCGTGGTGGTAGGAGGACTAAAAACACGATGTGGTGGTTGGTCAGTGGACTGTATAAGTGTATAATATTAAGGTATTAAAGACTGACAAACAGTAAATATATTTAAAATCGGCGAGAAAATTAATGTTTAGAGGTAACGCTCGGTGGCGAGATCGGTGACGCAGTGCTGTGCCGGCTGGTGCGCGCTGGCAGCTCGAGCGCCCCCCCCCCCCCCCCCCCCACCCCGCGGCTGCAGCACTCCGCCCGCGGTCGCCCGGCGCGGCGGATATTCTCGACACGGCCAATAGAATGGTTTGCAAATGAAGACAAATAGGTAACTTTTTCAGTACTCTAATCAACTCGAGGATAATTTTCAACAAATTCACAAAACGTTATCCCTATACTAACTGTTACTTAATCGTAACTTACCCAACGTAATCAAAACTCGTTACTTTACTAATCCAATTTTAATTTACTCAAAGCTATCTTCCGTCTCTTTCTAACTTGGGGGCTGGAAAGGGAGAGAACGATTTCAATTACAATATGGACGAGTTGTATGAAGTACGTGACTGCTAATTTTGAAGGGCCTACAAGATTGTCAAGTTCTGATTAATGTAGATTCAGTAGGTAAATTAGTTTAGAATGAAAGGTCACGTTTAAGCTTTTTTACCCCAAGGTAGCTTTTGGCCGCGGCTTCGCTCGCGTTAAATTCGGGGTAACACAGTTCTCCTTTCCTGATTTGCAGGTATTCGTTGGTAACAAAGAGCGTGTGTACCGATTTTTAGTTTCCTACCTTTGGTTAGAAAGAGACTAAAAGAAGCCTATGTCCGTCTCCAGGGTCTCAACTATCTCTGAACCAAAATTCATCAAAATCAGTTTAGCCATTTAGGCGTGAAGACGTAAGAAACAAATAAACAAACTCGCTTTCACTTTTATAATATTAGTGAGGATTATACAATATTATAAATCACAAATGTCGAATTTGCAGCAGTCCTACAAATTTTCTTTATTCTTCCTCTTATTCACATTCATTCTCAAAACTTTCCTCACGATATTTTCCACAAATTTCAATATTAAAAAACAATAGGTAGTGGTATTTTTTTTGCAATGTGCAATACTTAATTATTGACTAGCGACGCGCCTCGGCTTCGCATGAATGCGAAATAAATGTTAATATACTAATCCTTACTAATATTATAAAAGCGAAAGTGAGTTTGTTTGTTTGTTTGCTACCTCGTCACGCTTTAATGGCTAAACCGATTTTGATGAATTTTGGTACAGAGATAGGAACCAGGGTATAGGCTAATTTAAAAAAAAAGTGGGATGTGAGGGAGAAAGAGGGAAGAAAAGGAAAAACTTAGCGTTGCTATTACAAATCAATAAGGCGCAAGGGGAACTGTGTTACCCCGAATTTAACGCGAGCGAAGCCGCGGGCAAAAACTAGTATATATATAAACCTTACTTTTAAACACTGCGCAACGGATTTTGATGCGGTTTTTTAATAGGAAGTTTTATATGTACCTATAGGTATTAATATTTACTTTCTTAGATTTAAGCATACATAGGGCCAGACAGACAGCGGGAAGCAACTATTTTATACTATAATAGTGATATATATGTTTAGAAATAAAAACATGATATGATGAAAAGTGTGTTTATTAATAATTAAAAATAGTACTCGTCGCTTAATTATGGGCTAATTCAATTTATAGGTTTTAGCTTACACGTAAGAAGATTTAAAAAAATACGTATTCTCCATTGGTACTAAAAATTAGCTAAAAATATATCACTAAAACAAACACAGGGACACTGAAAAAAAAAGTGTCGTAAAAATATATTTTTTATAAAACGTCCATGAAAGCGTTAATGTATTTGCATGACAAACGTTTCTTTGCTAACAGGAAAGTAGAACATACTACAAAGTCAACGTAGTTTGCCTGTTACAAAGAGTTTTTTTTAAAGACTGTGTGACGTAGGTGAAAACAAGAAAGTCTACCGAGACGCAAGCGTTAGCCGTGAAGTTAGCGCTTCTACAGAGTCTAGACTGAAGTTCGTGTGAGCGGACTGCGAGGCGACGAGGGAGCAGAGTGACGCGAACGAACTCTCTCTCTTCTCTTCTCTGCAGTGCCTGCCGTCGTGCGAACAACTTGTCTAGGAACTGTAGGCATGACGACAGTATAAAAAAATCGCTGATTCAGTGATGACAGGGGAGAAGTCATATTAAAAAAAAAGTAAACACAGGTTTAGTTTTATTTAAAAATAACAGATTATTAAGATTTTCAATAAAATAAAACATTAAAGTACTTACTGCAATCGGCCATTTTGACTGAAACACCGATCACAGCGTATGACGTCACGGTTATGTGATTTATGGGACGTTGTTATAGAAACAATGTCATTTTTATTTAACTGTGACGTCATGCCGACGCCATGACACATGTGAGCTGTTTTCGGGCACTATTGAAAAATTATGAGTAAAATGGCTTCAAACTTTGTTAAACTTAAGTTTATTACCGAAATAAAGGCTTTTTTGTAAATAGTAAAAGTGTACCCACATTATGGAAGAGGATTTTAAAATCTTTCGTCACGCCTATTAATTGTGCCTAGTATATTGTTATTGTAACTCGATAGTAAATTCGTGCTGTGACATAAAGTTATTTTTGTTTGTAACCAGTCACCCACATATTGCCCACACACACAATATGTTCTCTGGTGAAGGTTCTCACGTTATTAAGCCACTACATCCGACATATATTTTTATTGATGAATCCTACTAATATTATAAATACGAATGTTTGTGAGGATGTATGGATGTTTGTTATTCTTTCACGTGAAAACGGCTGAACGGATCTTAATAAAATTTGGCACAGAGGTAGATTATAATCTGAAATAACACATAAGATAATATTTTTCGATCATCACGCAAGCGACGCCGCGGGCACCAGCTAGTCTTAAATATCCTACTAAAATTATAAACGCCAATGTTTGTGAGGATGTATGGATGGATGTTTGATACAGTTTCACGACAAAAAGGCAGAACCGAACTTGATGATATTTGGGCACAGAGGTAGATTATAGTCTGGGATAACACATAGAATTCTTTTTTTTTTATATCGCGCGGGCGAAACCACTGGCACCAGCTTGTAGTTTCATAAGGCAAGGTTTTACCAATTATGAACTTTTTGAACCTCTGAAAATTCACAAATATTAGAAAGAATACAATGAAAAAATATTTGATCAAAGTTGAATATATGACAAACCGTTACGTGAAATTCAAAACACGATATATACCTATTGGTTCGATAAAAAAAACAAAAATGTGACACAAGTTACGATTTCAAACGTGTGTTACTATGAAATTATGTCTCCAAAAAAATATTTGAACCTTCAAGAAAATAAAACTTGTTTTAAGAAAGGCCATATTATGTTTTTTTTTATAGAAGGTACTTTTTTTTATAAAAACAAAATTGCTATTACAGTGCTGTAAATTCGACATACACCCGACCAGAGCCCGCTGAGAAAAAATGTCGCCGTAAAAGAGCGCCTTACCTTCAGGAACAAACTAAGACTCAATACCGTCACAGACAAACTGCCCTTCCTCTTCACAAGTGACAAGCTCAATGGTCATGACAGAACAGCCCCGATTAAAGCAAAGACTCGCCATTATCAGCAGGTCGGAGGTCCCTGGGACTGGCATTGATAAACGATGTCGGAAAACAATAGGACTTATCGTGGCGCGCTGACATCTTGACAACTGACCGTTGAGGAGAGATCTTTGATTTTCAACCGGCTTCTAAAAAGGCAGAGGTAATCGATTGTGCTGTTTAAAAACAAAATCTAATATATAAAATTTCCGTGTCACAATGTTAGTTACCGTACTCCTCCGAAACGGCTCGACCGATTCTTATGAAATTTTGGGTACATATTGGGTAGGTCTGAGAGTTGGCTAACATATATTTTTCATACCCCTAAACCTAAGCGGGTGAAACCGCTGGGCACAGCTAGTATACATATAACTGTCATTTTCTGGGTGCGTGTAAGATATTTTAATTTTCGAATCGGTGTTCACCTACATCCTTACTTATTTTATTATAAAAGCGAAAGTGAGTTTGTTTGTTTGTTTATTCCCTCTTAACGCTTTAATGGCTACATCGATTTTGATGAATTTTGGTACAGAGATAGTTGGGAACCAGGAGACGGACATAGGCAATTTTTGTTTTTTAAAGTAGGATGTGTTGGAGAAAGAGGGAAGAAAAGGGAAAACTTAGCGTTGCTATTACAAATCAATAAGGCGCAAGGGGAACTGTGTTACCCCGAATTTAACGCGAGCGAAGCCGCGGGCAAAAGCTAGTTTACAATATATGTAAAGTTAAGGTGACTGTCTCGTTGGTCGTAAGCGCGACTGCTAAGCATAATGTTCCAGGTAAGATTCCCGAATCGGAAAAAGTGCTATTGGGTTTTCTCATTTTTTATGCCCTGTTGACAGTAATAGGCTCACCCGCCATTACATGGGACTTAAATATAACTGGTGAAATGTGGGAATACTATAAGGTGCACTTCTGCCTCACCTTTCGAGGACTTCATGATCGTACGGAAATTTTGAAGGTAATCTTTGGAACTCCGGAATCGAATCACATTAATTCTGGATTTTGGCTGGTAGTAAATGCTATGTTTTTCATATATTTTTTACAAAGAATAACTCGAAAAACAACTCGAACGAAGCTCGTCCTCACCCAAGCCCGACAGTTCCCTCCATCTAAACACTAAGCTAGATCAGCACGAAGAAACGAAACAAGATATGACCAGACCACGACATCCATCACAGCGATAGATTGCGTTGTTTGTCAACGTAATTCGGTAAAAGGATTCCTACGTAAAATACTTTATCTACTAATGGACAAGTGTCTCATATTACTTTCTGCTATACCAATTTATCTAGCGGCTTCAATGTCCCTCAACTATCACTTTCTTTAACGAATGAGATACTAAGATATACGTATAATAGGCCTCTAGGGCTACCACACTGCCATTTAGGTCGACAAACTTGAGTAACAAGTTTCTTACGAAGTTGATGAACCTAAGTTCTCGGCCACAAACTGCGCGTTCAAGCTACGCGCGTGTTGGCGTAATGACTGCAGGGAAAACAAATTAAATGAGTTATTCAGAGTCTAGCAGAGGCGATCGGCAGCTTCGATTGGGAACCGGTCACCTTTTTGAGGAACGAAGGAGATGGCCGGACGTTTGAGGGAGAGAACCTCAAACCAATCCATCCGCCGCGCCGCGGGAGACGCTCCGGGCATCGGGTGAGATTTAACATACAATATCAATTGTGTGAGTAGGCCATTCACTAACGTTCGGTGATGATTCACTAACATAAACTGCCTGTTTGATTTCAATCGTACTATCTCGCAATTCACTGTCATTTCTATTATGGCACAACTGAATGTGTGTTACCATGACGTCTTAAAGCAGTACTTATTCCAGTGTGAGAAAGAGATGACGCTCGACATCCTAAAGAGCTCGGTCTCTTTTCTTCACTGGAATAATTACTGCTTCAAGACGGTGTGGTAGGGTAGCTGTACTGTGAAGTGACAGTAGTATCAAGGCAGTAAGAGACGCGCGCACTGTCCGCCTGAAGAAAGTCGCTGTCGCAAGACGCAACGCTCGAGGATAAACAGCATAGGCCCTAACTGAAGGACGGTCTGTCTCGTTAGGAAAGTTAGGCATAGGGGTCGGTGAGCATTAATTTGTTTGTGGCAACCCTAACGTTGTATATAGCAGTTCCTGTTAGTGTATGTACTTAAAATTACTTCGATAATCGATTATTTAGATGGAAAGTCAAAGTTTTGGGGTATTGATGAGACTTGGCAATAGTGTTAAAGTTGGTTTGACAGAGTAAACTCGACCAATAAACTATTAGTCTAATGGTTATAGGCTGTGACGCGGTATTATTCATTTTCTTATAATATTTTTTTGAGGATTATTTGTGGGTGAAAGTTTGCATCGAACATCTATATAATTGCCGATGGGAAGTCTCTAAGCTTCCGCTGATATCGCAATGACTCAGAAGTTGTTATTATAAACTGGGCAGTTTTTAGTGGCGGATCAATTTCTAAATAAAAGATCTCATTTATAATATTATAATAGTTTTAATAATAATTAATTTATTAGCATAGCCATACAAATAAGACACAAAAATATAATTTATAAATAACAGGTAGCGCAAATTATGAGCTTGAAGTCAGAGAAAGCTGTCTCCCAAACTAAGTAAAAAAAACCTGTATCTTGGGAGCCAGTTTTTTTACAATTTCAGGAAGCTATCTACCCGTGCTTTACATTTAAAGTGCTTTGACCAAGTGAAGTATTTTTTTCATTAACAAAATGATAAAATACAAGAAATATATTTACTATTGTCATAAAACTTTAGTTTTAACCCTAAACCTCTTAAGGGGGTAATTGCACTTATTTATTAATTTTTTTATCCACTTTTGACATTTTTTATATTTAAATACATTTAAGTCAACATAAAAAAGTGTCTTACCGGTATCCGGAATAGGGTCCAAGCTACCGGTGGTCAGAAACCTCTAAACAATAGCAGTCGTGTCCAGGACCACCGCTTTCTGAATCAAACGTTTGATCTAGCTGCCTAACGAAAGCCTCCTTAGGGATCTTGGGAGGATCTTGGCAATGAGCTATTGGCTTAAACGACTATGATAGTTGAGTTCAAGAACTTCTGAAGCCTAAACGTTCTGAGGTTCCCTGTATTTTGACGATTAATTTGAAAATAAAAGTTTTGGACAGGTTCAATACAATGACCTCTTAAAATGTTTAATGTAAACAGAAACTAGGCTTGTACAGACCTGCCGGGTTTGCGGGTTGTTCGAAAGAGATACCGCGGACCCGGAACGTAAAGGGCAATAGAAGGAACATGGGTGGGTTTTAGTCAGTACAAGTCTGACACTCCCCCCCGCTCCGCCCAGAGCGGGGGAAGTTATTTGATGAATTTCCACCCCAAAAAAAAGGCTTGTACAGAATAATTTATTCGGTAAGATTCGGGGTGTTTATTCAAACACCCATAAAAAAATTGTTCAACAAGGGAACCAATCGATTTTAGCAGTTAAGTTACTACAGGTCGCAATAGTTATAAGTATACGTTAAGACACAAATGTCAAATTACAACAGTCACGTCGCTCATCGATTGCTCAACAAAACCGTTTTAAGGAAAACCAGTCTTATTTCTTTGAGTATTAATGTGGAAAGGTCTTCGCGTGGCCTTTCGTTTTCGCCTCCCCCCTCCCCCTGGACATTTCTCTTTTTTTATTTACAAAATGTGTGGATCCGTGTTGTATAAAAAAAAATCATAAACATCAAAATTAAAAGTCATTTGATCATACTAAGCTGATCAGCACTCTTTTTGAACGTCAATTCACAAGACAGGCCTCCAAAACGCCCACCCTTCGCCACTTCCTAGTGTTTTAGCTGGGAGGAAGTAGTGACGGAACAAACTCCCTACCAACACAACTGTCTGGTAGGTTCTGGTAGGATAGTAAAAATATCTTTCTCTCCCCTTTTTCTCCCTTTTTCATCAAAATTCATCAAAATCGGTTAAGCCATTTAGGCGTGAAGACGTAACAAATAAACAAAGTCACTTCCGCTTTTATAATATTAAGTAAGGATTTCCAAAAACCCAATATCACAATGAAATACTAAGTACATGTAATTGAATCACCACATAAACTTATGCATACCTGCTAGCTAATACCGATGACAAATCAATAATGCAGGTACTGCCAAGTCTTGTCTTATGGTTAATGTAAAAATACATGCCAGATAGTTGCCGGTGTTTATAACGACCAGGTGCAAAAAAAAAACGTTGTTTTACTTAAAGTATTAATGAGCATGGACACTTTTTTTTAATGCATTTTGCATGTCACAACGACTTTTAACAGGACTGACAGCCTGATAATTTTTTTAAGCCGGGTGTTTGAAAGAGGCACCACATCAACGGAATACAAAGGGCAAAATAAATAACCTGGATGGTAGCCAATAGAAGTCTGAATCTCCCTGCCGCTCCGCCCAGAGCAGGAGAAGTTATTTGATGAATTCACAAGTAGGTTTTTACAAACACTTTAACAGTCGTTTAAAAAAAAAGAACTTGGTGAGGCCGGTGTTTTTTAACCGACTACTGTGAGATGAAACAGTCGAACAAACTCAGAAGTAGTATAATATATAATATAATTATTATTATAGTCTATATTAAGGCGCAGACAAAAATATTGGTCAACTTACAAGAGGACAATGCAGATTAGTATCTGAAATGGTATTTTTAAGAAACAACCACACAGATTTTAGTGAAAGATATTTGATGATTTCGCACCCGCAAAAAAAAAGCACAACGAGACGACGAACACAACAAAAAATAATTGTGTGTAATACAATCTTGACATTCCTATCATGACTTTTGCTAAAGAATATGACTTCGTAACCATTGTCTTAACTATACCCAAAAGCTAACACACGCATACAAAGAAAGATAGTTACTATCTACACATACACATAGCACACATTCATGATGACGAAAGCTGAAAGTATTTCCTCTGTCTTTTGTTTCTCATGAATCATTTGTCAACGACAAGGGCCTTGAACGAACCACAAAGGCAAAGGTTCAAGGTTGTCGACATACAGTTCTTCATAGGAATAGAAGTTTTGAAATAGATACTAGCATGACGAATATGAAAATTAAGACAAAAATAGTACGGGGTTGCGGGTTGTAAGAAAGAGATACCGTGGCCCAGGAACATAAAGGGTAAAAGAAGAAACACAACAGAAGAAGAAGAAAATACATTGATAATTATGAAAAGGATTCCTTTCCTAAGCTCAAGTGATTACTTTCATATACCTAACGCTCACTTAAGAACACAAAGTTCAAGCATGTCTTGCGTCTGTTAACCAACTTATGTAATTTGTAGGTGTCTAATTGAAGTCTAGACAGACAGTATGTTAACGAACAAACTTCCACGACGCCATATCACTTCTAAATTAAAAGGAAAAATTTGATTATCTGCCTTTGATGACAAGTTTATTTATTCCAGATCTACCGTTTAATATTGTTCGAGGAGCGGCCATTAATTTTATGGAGCCAATTGACATGCCTCCCAACCTTAATAGGTAGACAATGTCTAGGGAATTTGGGTGTGACGTCAGAAGATGACTGTTTTTCGAGACATTGAAGGAGAAGAAATGGAGGTTTAATGTGTGAGGGAACCAAGTGGATTTTCAAGGACCAGGACTTTAGCGTTACATATTAATTGGCGTCTATAAATAGACTAGCTTTTGCCCGTGGTTTTGCTCGCGTTAAATTCGGGGTAAAACAGTTCCCCTTTCCTGATTTGCAGGTACCTGCTACCTGTAGTTTTTGCCCTTGCGCCTTACTTATTGTAATAACAATGCTAAGTTTTCCCTTTTCTTCCCTCTTTCTTCCTCATTTCTCAGTTTTTTTAAAGGTAGCCTATGTCCGTCTCCTGGGTCCCAACTATCTCTGTACCAAAATACATTAATATCGGTTTAGCCATTGAGGCGTGAAGACGTAAGAAACAAACAAACTCACTTTCGCTTTTATAATATTAGTAAGGCTTGCCTTATCATAGACGCTTATTAAAGTTTTCAGGAGAATAAATTAGTAAAACAATGAGTTGTTTCAATACCTACCCGGCTACTATTGGATACACCGGCAATAGATACCTACACGCTGTGGAAAGAAGGCAGCATGACGTAAATACAGGAACTGCCCAAATGTATCTGAGTGAAAACTATTTTCAATAACCTTATTTATTGTCATTTCAAAAACCTTTGCAGAAATCCGTAATTTCCACTGACTGGAATCGAATCTGTTACTCCTAGCTAGAGGGTACGGTGTGTACGAATAACGTTAAGCGATGCGAAAGGTGAGATGAATGAAGAAAAAAGAAGATGCAATGAAGTATTATTATTTAAGTTGACAAAAGAATAAAGTATGTTATTTGAATTGGCACTGTTGTTCTTTTAACAGACAAGTTTTTGAAAAAAAAACAATATAGTTATTACCCTGATCATCTCATAAATTTTATTTATAAGAATGACGTCTTTTCATCAAACTACACGAGTCTCGATTTGTTTTAATGTCAGGGTAAAATACACTTAACGACTTTAAGATTAAAAAACGTACCACTCCATTTATTCCTACTCCACGGCTCGAGGTCGTTCGGACCTATAAACCTGAATTCCATTTATCATAATAAAATGGCGTAAGGCTCTGTTTATTTGACACAGCAATGTTTATTTCTTTCGCTACTTTGAAGTTTGTGACTGGGGTGTTAAAATGGTAATATTAAGTTGGACCGACGGCCACTTGACATGCAAAAAGCGTTTCGAATAATCGGAAACGTTCTCGCGAAAATATTTCATAATCTTGTTACAGTTGGTTTAATATTATTTTTGTTCCGTATTATGAAATTAAAATGATTGAATTGAATGTGCGAGAATAGAAGCTGAATTTTCGAAATAATTTACAAACTGTGGCAAAACAAATCATGCTTCAGTAGTGTTAAGTAAGAGGCACTAGAATAATGTTCTATTTCATTGGAATAGTTCTTAGAGTTAAGTGGTTAAGTTGTTCTTTGAGAAACAACTTCTAACTGTTATTTATTTTGTACGAAACTACTTCTAATGAGTAAAAGCTGTTGTGAATACTACTACTTACAATCACTATGAAGTATATATTTATGTGAAAACTAGTTTTTGCCCGCGGTTTTACTCGCGCCATATTCGGGATAAAACAGTTCCCCTTTCCTGATTTGCAGGTACTTTTAGTTATAGCCCTTGCGCCTTATTTATTGTAATAGCAAAGCTAAGTTTTACCCTTTCTTCCCTCTTTCTCCCCCATTTATCACTTAAAAATGTTTTTCGTCTCCAGGGTCTCTATACCAAAACTAGAAAAAAAATACTAGAAATAAAACTATCTCTGTACCAAAATTCATCAAAATCGGTTTAGCCATTTAGGCATGAAGACGCAACAAACAAATAAACTCACTTACGCTTTGAAATATATTAGTAAGGATGGTAAAGGATGTCAGATGTCAGTTTTGAATGCCATAACTTGACATACTACCCCGAACCTCGAACATTGAGTTATAACAGCTGATTCTAAGCGTAACTGGCTGAAAAAATCAACGACAAATACAGGTGGTAGCGTGTGCCCTATTACGATGTTATCACAGAGGTATAAATACGAATGTTAATTAAATCGTACTAATATTAGTTTCTACCACGTTTTGGGTCAAACGCTTGACTGACTGATCGTAGATACGTATCAGGTAGCTTTTGCCCTCGGCTTCGCACGGATGTCGGAAATTATTTCACAGCAATGTACACACGACGGCACATCAACCTATAGAAACCATTTTAACTTGATCTCTCTACTACGGTGTGCGAACCGTAGTAGAGAGATCAGGTTATAGTAGTATAGAATAGGTTGACCTGCTGTAGTGTGACTTCGTCCGCGTGGCATAGTTACTTTGGGCTAGCGCTAACTTTAAACTGCGTGATGATCGAAAAAAAAAACTTTATCTCCCCTTTTCTTCCCTCTTCATCCCCCTTTTCTCACTTTAAAAATAAATAAATTAGCCTATGTCCATCTCCAGAGTCCCAACTATCTCTGCACCAAAGTTCATCAAAATGGGTTATGATCAAGAACCTTTAGGACCTTACTCGAGAGAAAATATAGTCGGAAGCCATTTAGGCGTGAAGCCGTAACAAACAAACTCACTTTCGCTTTTATAATATTACTAGCTTCCGCCCGCGACTTCGTCCGCGTGGCATAGTTACTTTGGACTAACGCCATTTAGGCGTGAAGAAGTAATAAACAAACAAACGTACTCACTTTCGCTTTTATAATATTAGTAAGGATTATAATTATGTAGTAGTAGGATTGTTTTTATTTTTCATTGATATACTTCATTGCAGAAGCAAAAGCCGTTGCTCCCGGCTGTCATAATTATGTATATAGATCTTTGTCAGTATTTATAGGTCAGTGACCTGAATGTCTGACAATCTGTCCAACCATTGGTTTGATTTGATATGGATTGCCGCTTATGAAAACTTTATTCCTAATGATAAGAAAATACATATTAACACTGGTTAACACAGAAAATACAGCTTACTGCCCTTGTGTGTAACAAATATATTTGTTTTATAGTTTTTAAACACGCGATGTCGGATAATTGGTGTAGAAATGCCTTGTTTTCTAGAAAACAATTGTTTTCTGTTTGTAGTTGAAAGGTGTATTTTGTGATTGAAAGTGTCGTGACTGTTGTAATAGAACTTGTTTTGTTTTAATGGAAAAGACAGATTTTGACGTGTAGCTTTCATTGTTATAGCAATATTTTGCGAAACTAATCGATCAATTTGAAGTTTAGAAGAAAAATATAATTGTTTTCTCAGGATTATGTCTTAAAGGCCTCTATCTAGGTGGTAGAGGTCAGGTAGGCAGTCCCTCCATGTAAAATACTGAGATTTGGGTTGCTTTGCGATTAGACTGGCCGCCGACTCCAACACAATTGGGAGGTCAGGTCAGGTAGATGATGCTTATAGTACCGCCTTGTTAGTCTAGTGGCCGCAAGCGCGACTGGCTGTGCCCGGGATCCTGGGTTCGATTCTAAGATCGCATAAACTATTATTTGGATTTACCTACAGGAAATACTGAGTAGTCTGGATTTCTGATTAACGATATGTTGACCCATATTACACGGAAATGAAACATAATCGGCGAACTGATAAACCTGCATTTCGCCGGTTATGCTTCAGTCCTATGTGATGAAGATGTTATAGGGGCGAGCCTATTGCCTTTAACAGGACACGAATGCAGACTCCGTAGCTGCCATTAAGAAAATTGTGCGACCCGGGAACGATTCCAGAAACTCATACTGGGCATTTTTAATTTAGAGATAACATTTTTCATGAGTATTTGTAGTGTCTTTTTCGATTGTTATAACTAACTATTGTAACCTGAACGAACAATTAAATTAATAAGCCATTTTGTATGCCATTTGGCGGGACATTGTATGGATCAATTTTTTTATACAACGTCATAATATTCTACCTTGTGTTCACAAAATGAATAAACGAATTTGAATTTGCAGTCGCGCTTACAGCCACTCGACTAAAAGCCAGTCTCTAGTACGTAGTTGCACCTCCCTTATGTAATTAGTAAACTGGGCCCCTTTGCATAATCCCTTATAAGTTAAATTACAATTATACCTACCTACGTTTAACTTAACTGACACAGTTCTTTGACCCTCTTTACCCCCGGGATCCCTTTGTTAAAATTTTACTGAAAACCGACCCCAAGAATTAACCTTTCATTAGTAACTGGGCTTAAAACAGTATTACTCAGATTAGGGCTTGTCGAAATACTTTGAATAGAAAGTGCTGGTTTGTGTTTACGTGAAATAGTTATAGATTGAAATCGAGTTTCGTGTTGCATAGTAATTAGATACCTACAACCATATAATGAGTTTAAGTCAGATTACGTTTAGGTTTAGCTGATCAAGATAGATATATATTTACCAAAATATTATTTAGGCTCATACTAAAGCTATTTGTAAAGTAAAATCTCGCACTTGGCTATTAAGTGTTGACTACGCGTCCACTGAAAATTTAATTCTTAAACCTGTGTCTCAACACTCACACATAAACACTCAATTATTTACAGGCTTATTTTCGCACACACACTTACACTCTCACACCACACACACAAAATCACACACGCATCCACGCACGCATCCAATCAATGCACTTTCGTCACCCCATTTCCACTTTTATCCTTTTTACTAGAATTTTTATTTACGTGTATGTAAGTACTTATGCACATTCAATCGCACTTTTTCGGAACATTTTATTATGCTTGATAAATTGTTTATTTTGCAAGTAGGTTTTCACAAACACTTTTACACGTCTTTTTTTTTTAAACTAGTTGAGGCCGGTGTTTCGTACTCGACTACTCTGAGAAGAAACAGCTGAAACAAACTCAGAGATGATAGTCTCTTTTAAGGTCTAAACAAAAATCTTGGTCAACTTACATGAGGACTATGCAGATTAGACTTGCAGACATAATTTACGTTTTGCTTTTATGATTTTACTGGAGTACAAGTTTTGAACTTTTACTATGTCATACTGTTTCATTTCATAGTTCTACCTATGTTTAAATTTAAAGTAAATTTTAATATCTCAGGAAAATTAAATACTTATGTAGGCTATTTCATTTTCCTGCTCTTGCCCCATTCTATTTAGGGTCGGCGCAACACGTTTTCTTCTTCCATTCTGCCCTATCAAACGTCACGGCATCATTTACTCCTTCATATCATGCCTTACATAATCCATCTATCCTTTCTTTGGCCTACTTAACCTAACTATTTGCAAAACTAAAATGATAATTCTAAGCCGGAGAGTGGACATATACTCAGGAGCCTACTACTTCAGACACCTTTCTCTAAGATTGTGATGTGTTGTGATGATGTGTGATCTTTATTTATCTCGACATTAATACACAGTACGCAGTCGTCGTGACAATAACAGGCTAAAAATAGTTAGGCAAAACACGGCACTGATGCATATATTTTATTTGGCGCCAATCATTTATAATAAAACCCCCAAACTTATTAACGAATTACCAAATAGACTCTTTAAAATACAACTCAAAAAATCCTTGTAACAACAATTGGGTAAAAGATTTTTTTGAGTTGTATTTTAAAGAGTCTATTTGCTAATTCTTTAATAAGTTTGGTAATTCTTTACTACAGCCTATCAGAATTTTTAAATGATTGAAAAGCAAATACAAATACAAAAAAAAAAAACAAAAACATAAATATAAAACGTGTAACGTCGAGAAAAGATGCACGGTTCGGGTTGGTCGTTTCCTATGGAGAAGAACCGGCAAGAAACTCCATGGTTACTCTTTTAAAATCATTAAGTTTTACAATGTTGTTGTTGTTACAGCGTTAGTACTTAAGTATGAGAGGACAGTGTAGGCCCGACAATAAGTCATTGCTTACTTTACAAAAAGTAAAATAAAATAATACGTTAACAAAAGTTTATACATACGTTTTACAACAAAAATATATCTTTATATTTACAGATGCTGGTTATCTGTTATTATTAATGTTGAGATAAATAAAGATTATGATTAAATAATGGTTGAGAAAATACCTTTAACAAGTCCAAAAGGCGCGTTGTTCTCCTAAGCATAGCAATCATGTTACAGAGATATAGAGGCGGTCAGGAGGGTATGTTTTTGTTAAGCTATTGCATAGCTTCTATCGCGGGCCTTGAGCGCGGGGACCGAATCCAGAAATTCCGTAACGAAAAAAAACCTGACGCTCCCCACTCCGACGGGCACGGAGGTGTGGCTTGAAGGCCGTGCATTGTCTAACGTCGTTTACACAATACGATCAGTTATTTCAATCCCGATTCTAATGTTCTAAAAGCGTGTTTGGTAGAGAATCGGATAGTCAATCGACATTACGCTGGATCAAACCCAAGGTCTTGTTTTTCTTTTTGCGACTTCTTTTCATTGGAAGTAGTTTTTAAATATTATATTTAGTTTTTTATTTATTGCATAAGTTGATAAAAAATGCTATGCAATAGCTTTACCGCGGCAGTCCCCGAGTGCCACACGTATTTGATTACTAGTTTCAAACGTTATGTATTTTTTACAACTTTACTTTAAATACCATCATGAGCCTCATAAAGATCAATAAATCCCTCAGCACAATGTTTTGAGAACGTTTTATGTGAAAAACATGTATTTTTTTTAATTTCAGCATTTCTTAAATATAATATTGCTTAGTTTGATATACATACACACGACGGTATAGTTTAGAATAGGTTAACCTCCTATTTAAAACTATTATAAGACTGATCTCTCTACTACGGATCGCACACCATAAGCATTTTGGCGAACTTGGGAAAAGTCCGTTTACAACTTGTTTGTAGCTAACACCTACTTACTGTAGGTACACAAGGTACGTAAGCTTATCATTTTTTAAAATGTTAAGCTGGAGATTCCAGATTTAGTAAATTAAGCTACATAATAGTCTCGATCATCAAAACCTACATAGGTCCGTACTGTCCCACAAAATCTCTATTCCCAACCACTCAAGCAGTGATTGGTCGATCCTATTGGTACGCAAACGTTGCAAATCTGAACCAATTAAAGCAGGCGCCTCAGAGGTTCCAATTACTGTCCAGCTATTAGGCATCTGGTAGCTGACGGCTGCAAGTCTATTAGAGATTTGATAGCAGTGGTCTGTACGGACACGGGAAGGTATTGTTAGTATAGCAAGTAAGTTGGTACAACCACTTCATTCAAATAAAAGTTCGGGTGAAACTCAACCTTACTGCAGACACTAGGCAACAAGCTCAACCTTACTGCTCCTAGAGGGGCCTGCCAGGGCCTCCGCCTGCCGGGGTTGCGGGTTGATCGAAAGAGATACTGCGGCCCTGGAACATAAAGCGCAAAAGAAGGAACATGGGTGGGTTCTAGACAGTACAAGTCTGACTCTCCCCCCCGCTCCGCCCAGAGCTATTTGCTATTTCCGCAGAGAGTTATTGGATGATTTCCCATTCGCAAAAAAACAAAAAAAGACACGACTCTGACGGCATCGATCTGCCAGTGTTTAGTCTTTGTAGCCGCGTCAACATGTTTTTTTATAACTATTTTAATTGATAAAAGAAACGCTCTCTGCGTATGTAGTTCCCCGTCGAAAAAAAAGGTTTAGTTGAAAGCTTGCGGCCTATATTAGGTAGATTGGTATTCTGTAAAATAAGTGTTTTGAAGAATTAATTTTTCAGCTATAGATAAGGCCTCGTATACATGTCAGTAAAAGGCTCTCCACACGTTCTGTGTTCAAATATAGAACCTAACGTCACCTAACGTCAGGTCAACCTTACGTTAGGTAACTAACCCTCTACAACTCCCCAAGACCTGTCTTTACAAAGTGCAGTCCCATGCATATTTGATCAGTTACTGAATTAAACCTGCCTGACGTCTTGATCACTTGATTGGTTACGAAAATTGTTTTCGACTGTGAACATGTCTTTTGGTGGACATAGAAGGGAGTCGTTTATCTCTTTTTTTTGTTCCTTGGATTCCACATGCCTTAATTTCTCCTGTAGGAACTTAACGACACTCGAGGGGTATGGATGGATCCCTCTTTGAGGAGTGGCTGGAGAGGCGTCATGGCGTCCTCACCTACCGCCTGACGCAGGTCCTCACCGGACACGGAAGTTTCGGGAGGTTCCTGCACATCATCGGGCGGGAGGAAGCGCCTGGGTGTCACCATTGTGACGATCGCCCGGAGGACACGGTGGAGCACACAGTGGCGGTCTGCCCAGCTTGGGCGGAGCACCGCCGTGCCCTCGTGGAGGCGATCGGCGGCGGAGATCTCTCGCGTCCGGCCCTGGTTCAGGCCATGGTCCGGAGCGAGAGGGAATGGGAAGCGGTCACCACCTTCTGCGAAGCAGTAATGCTAGCGAAGGAGGTGGCCGGGCGATTGAGGGAGAGAACATCTGCCCAACCCAGCCGCCGCGGGAGACGCCCATGGCGCCGGGCGCCGCGAGACGACTTCCGGCCACCGTAGATGCGGGCCTGTGGACGGTGAGCAATGGGTAGCTCGCCGTCCGTCCGTCGATTGACGACAGGCCGTGTCGACGGCGCGTTCGTGTTTCACGCGCGCCTCAAAGAGAGTCAGCAAAGCAGAGGGGCTTGCCAGAGCCTCCGCCTGCCGGGGTTGCGGGTTGTTCGAAAGAGATACCGCGGCCCCGGAACGTAAAGGGCAATAGAAGGAACATGGGTGGGTTTTAGTCAGTACAAGTCTGACATGCCCCCCCGCTCCGCCCAGAGCGGGGGAAGTCATTGGATGATTTCCCACCCCAAAAAAAAAAAAAAAAAAAAAAGGGGTATGGATGGATGGCGCGTTAGTGTTCCTCGCACGCCTCAAAGAGATGTCAGCAAAGCAGAGGGGCCTGCCAGGGACACCGCCTGGCGGGGTTATGGGTTGTTCGAAAGAGAATACTACGACCCCGGAATAGAAGGCATAAAGGTCAATAGAAGGAACGTGTGAAGGTTTTAGTCAGTACAAGTCTGACACTCCCCCCACCCGGAGCGGGGGAAGTTATTTGATGATTTCCCATCCGCAAAAAAAGGTTTTGGAAATATTTAAGTATTATATTGATACGAAAACCTTACGAAAACGTGGCTTTTTGTACCGTAGTTCTCAACTTAGCTGACATTACGATTAAGGAAGTATCTTAAACACACTCTCGGCGGCAATCTTAATTGAGTCTTCCCACATTTGGCTATTGACCCATTCGTTCTTGTAACATACAGACAACAGTCCACACGTCCCATTATTTGTGAAGCAACACTAAAGCCCTCCAAGGCAGATGGTTATCAAAATCTCCACATAAGACGGTTTTCCATACCACAACCAACCAGCTAACCAGAAAGCTACCTGAATCCATTAGGTTTTATGGATGTAGTGCTCACTTGCTGCAACTTAAACGCATATTCTTATCTATTAACACACTAAAAACGGGATATTTACCATGGTGAGTTTCCGATATTTCGTTTTGTGTGTCGAGAGCAACATCCAATTGAGTGTCGAGAACAAAATCGAGTTCTGAGTAACGGTGTTAGTGGTACCGAACGCAAAAAGCGAATAAAGAAGAGGGTAGATCGTTTTTTCTGCTCATAAACACCCACCCGCTATAAACTCAAACTCAAACTCAAAACCATTTATTTCAATTAGACCATAACAGGCACTTTTGAATGTCAAGAAACAAAACTAATCTACAGTCCCGGTCACAAGGCATAATAACTTGTGAAAGTACTGTAGTTGCCCATTCCAAAGCGTTGATCTCTATGGAGAAGAATGGGCAAGAAACTCCATGGACACTCTTTTAAATTATAATTTTTTTACAAAATTGTATTTACATCATTCATGTTGAGATTATACAAATATGTGAGAACGATGTAGAAAGACGTGCACAGTAAGAGCGTCCAGAGCAAATAAAAAGCAAAATTTAATCCCAAATAAGTTAAAAATGAACCGTGGTAGCTAAAACAATGACCAGTCCCAACTGACAGCGCCCGTTCACGAACATGACGTATGGATCAGCCCCATTCAGCTCGACCATTTTGAAGGGAGCTAAATGACCCGACACACCCGCCACCATCAGCGAGACATTTAAGTGAGCATGACACTATCAACCACCAGGGCTTCGTCAAGTCAATAATAATACATAGCACTCACATATGGGCTTAATAATTATACAATACTAGAGAATTGATTCTATACATTGCAAAGATAGTCTTTCAATCTTCTGCAGCTTCCACTATAGCTTCGGATACCAATCAATGAGTTTACCCCTATTCTTGTGGAGCAGGACCAGCATTGAGCCAAGCATTTTTATCATCAATATAATCCCCCAACTTATAATATGCTTGCCTACATAGTGTGCGTTTAATACAAGATTTAAATTTCGTTTCATTCAGTTCAAGAATGTGGGGAGGTATTTTATTGTAGCATTTCAAACAGTACCCCATGAAAGATGAGTCTACTTTAGCTAACCTGAAACCTGGTTGAACTAATTGGTCCCTATTTCTAGTATTATAATTGTGTCTGTCACCTCTTTTACTAAAAAGATGCAAGTTTTTCCTGACATACATGATGTTTTCATAAATATATTGACAAGGTACTGTCATGATGTTAATATCCTTAAACTGTTCCCTTAAAGAATCTCGCCTACGTAGGTTATATATGGCTCTGATGGCTCTTTTCTGCAGAATAAATATAGACTCGATGTCTGCACCCCGTCCCCAAAGTAAAATACCGTATGACATGATACTATGGAAATAACTAAAGTAGACTAGCCTCGCGGTATCTACATCAGTAAACTGACGGATTTTTCTAACAGCATATGCTGCTGAACTAAGGCGTCCTGCAAGAGATGTTATATGCGGACCCCATTGTAGCTTTGAATCGAGTGTTATTCCCAAGAAAACAGTTTTTTCGACGAATTCTAGTTTCTCTTGATTCAATACTATGTCACACTCACTGTTTTTGACATTTGGTAGAGCAAATCTTATACACTTCGTTTTTTTCCCATTTAATACTAAATTATTAGTGGTAAACCAATTATGTACCTGCATTAGGGCATTATTTACGTCGTCAAGATTTGTGGCACGTCTGTTTATCTTAAATATTAAAGAGGTATCGTCAGCAAACAACACCATTTGTGGTTGGTTTTTAAATAAATGGGGTAGATCATTAATATATACTAAAAATAGGAAGGGACCTAATATCGATCCTTGTGGTACACCCATCTTTACATTTAAACCCATTGAATTGACACCATTTATTTGTACTTGCTGCTGTCTATCATTTAAATACGATTTTACTAAACTAAGCGCAAGTTTCCCTAGGCCGTAATGTTCAAGTTTTAAGAGAAGGGTTTCGTGGTTCACGCAATCAAATGCTTTTGAGAGGTCACAAAAGATCCCTATGGCATCCTGTGCTTCCTCCCACGCAGTAAATATGTGTTTTAATAGGGTGACACCGGCGTATAACTTCAGTTCATCCGTGATCATGGCGTTTGCAACATCGCCGAAATATCGGAAACTCAGAATAAATAACAAACATGGCAAATAACCCGTTCTATGTGTTAATAATAACGTTAGTAACCATGTCAGTTTAAAAACTTATATTTAAATGCATACGACGCATGCATATTTGCATATGACGGCACGGTTGGCGCAGTGGCTGAGCTATCGACTGCTGCGCTGCGTATCGCGGTTTCGATTCCCGCACGGAACAAATATTTGTATGACCTGCAGATAGTTGTTTCGGGTTTGGCTGTTTGTGTATGTGAGTTTAAATGTTTGTAAACGCACCTACAATACAGGAGAAATTCCTAGTGTATGGCAACGGTTTTAAAAAAAAAATATTCGATCAGATATTTAAAGCGCTTGTGAGTAAAAGAGTGATAGATATGAATTTTGACGGATGGAGAGGGAGACGAAGGCCATAGAAAAGATGGATGGATTGTGTAAAGGATTATATGGAGGAAAAAAGAATAAATGATGACGTATGGACGAAGAAAACGTGTTGCGGCGACCCCAAATAGATTGGGACAAAGGCAGGAAAATGATGATTCGATCAGCTGTTTTAGGCCGATAATATGCATGCATAGCTGCAACTAACAGATTTGGTGGACGTAAGTCATACATAAGAGACGCTGATTTATAAAACCAAACTCGTTGAGACGATGAGACTTATGTCAAAATACAACTAAACTATCCGTAAGCAAAACGAGTCGTTTTTGTTTATTGGAACGGGGCATCAGTCACTTAAGGAAAGAGAGACAACACCGACGCAAGTACTATTGCAACTTATTAGTGCTGCCTCAATTTATATATGAAACAATGTTTAAGATGAATTTTATATTTTTGTATTTTAATTATTAGACTACTAGCTTTTGCCCGCGGCTTCGCTCGCGTTAAATTCGGGGTAACACAGTTCCCCATTGCGCCTTATTGATTTGTAGTAGCAACGCTAAGTTTTCCCTTTTCTTCCCTCTTTCTCCCTCACATCCCACTTTTTTTAAAATAAAAATAGCGTATGTCCGTCTCCTGGTTCCCAACTATCTCTGTACCAAAATTCATCCAAATCGGTGTAGCCATTAAAGCGTGAAGAGGTAACAAACAAACAAACTCACTTTCGCTTTTATAATATTACTAGCTTTCGCCCGCGGCTTCGCTCGCGTTAAATTCGGTAGCGCCTTATGGATTTGTAATAGCAACGCTAAGTTTTCCCGTTTCTTCCCTCTTTATCCCTCGTATCCCACTCTTTTTTAATAAAAAATAGCCTATGTCCGTCTCCTGGTTCCCAACTATCTCTGTACCAAAATTCATCAAAATCGGTTTAGCCATTAAAGCGTGAAGAGGTAACAAACAAACAAACAAACAAACAAACAAACTCACTTTCGCTTTTATAATATTAGTAAGGATATTTATATAGTATATATTAAGTACGGATAAGGAAGTAAGGATGTTTTCGCTTCAATAGTTACATGAGAACCTGACTTAACTATACAACTAATACATACAGCTTTTTTTGAAATACATATATACGTACAATATAGCGTGTATCAGAAAGGTCTGAATAACACGCTGAAACATGATTATTAGGATTCCGTACCTCAAAAGAAAAAAAGGGAACCCTTATAGGATCACTTTAGTGTATATCTGTCTGTCTGACTGTGTGTCCATCCAGGCTCTTTATCTTGAGAACCCGTGGAAGTATCGAGTTGAAACTAAAACCATACGCTCAAGTCAAATAAAAAATCAACTCTCTAAGTCTACGCAGTCAAAAGATATGGTCGTTATGGCGCTTGTTTGTACGGAACCCACGATGCATAAGTCCAACTCGCACTTGCCCGGTTTTATTTTATATGAATGTTTAAAAAAAACAGTTAGTAACATATTCGACCTACTAGGAATAAAAACACGAACGTACATTTATAATAAAGCCAGAGATCATAAAATAATAACAGCGAGTCTGAAAACAACGCCATTTACATTTTAAATTAAGCCTATATATTTTCCACACGAAAGAGCTAATCTCTAACCTTAGAACATTAGCAACAAGTTTGAGAGTGTGCAGACGGCCTAAATCCGTGGCTTTATAACTGCCTGCAATAACATTATGATAACTAAAGCTTCCGCCACGCTCCGTAAAGCGTAGGAGGTTAATTTCTGTTGGCTTATGATGCGTGGTTGAGTCGCTCGGTAATGTTCGGTTGTCGCTATGAACACGAATAAAGATTGACAGATAACTTTTATTGGTTAAGTTTTACTTTTGTGTGATACGTTATTTGTTTTTTGATTGTTGTTTTATTACCAATAGCTAAATATACGTTGCGTAGAAAAGGTTTTGTTTAGCTAAAAATCGTGAATAAATTTGACGTAACGGTTGGCGCAGGGGCTGAGCCATCGACTGCTGCACCGCGTGTCGCGGATTCGATCCCCGCACCGAACAAATATTTGTATCTGGCTGTGTATGTGAGTTCAAATGTTTGTAAACCCACCCCTGATACAGGAGAAATTCCTAGTGTGGGGCAACGATCAAAAAAAGCTGAGGCAGGAGCGCTCAAATAAAGTAAATTAGCCGTTTCACTTTAAATATTTTCATAATTTATTCATATCTATGGGTCTTATTGATTGTGTTTGTTGCAAATTGAACTATAACGGTACAAGATTATTGTATTTTCGATTCAAATATTGACGTTTTTATGTAAGATTGTATTTATGATTCGCACGTTCATCCTCGTACATCGTGCGGGGTTAATATTTCCTAAATTTTGTTATGTATTAAACAAACAGTGTCCATCTTCGTTTAATCAGATAAAAAACTTGCTTTACACCAATCTCAACATACCGGAATTATAAGATTGAAAGAGAAGGAACATGGGTGGGTTTTAGTCAGTAAAACCCTAACATGGGGAATGTTAGGGTTTAGGATAGTAGGATCTGCAACTAGGGATTGAAAATCTACCGGTTATTAAAATTATAAATGAAGCGTAGCAGGTAGCAGGTAGCAATGACGTTCTGTAGTGTATCCCGCCATGAAAATACGTCGTGAGATTGGTTTTATTAACGGATGGGAAATCATCCAATATCTCCGTCTGCTCTGGGCGGAGCGGGGGGGGAATGTCAGACTTTTACAGACTAAAACCCACCGATGTTCCTTCTATTGGCATTTACGTTCCGAGGCCAAGGTATCTCTTTCGAACAACCTGCAACCCCGGCAGGCGCTGGCGCTGGCAGGCCCCTCTGCTTAGCTGACATCTCTTTGAGGCGCGCGTGGAACACTAACGTGCCGTCGACACGGCCTGTCGTCAATAGACGGATGGACGGTGAGCTACCCATTGCTAACAGGTAAAAGGCTCACCCTTATTATTATGGGACCAAAAACTAACTGGCAGAACGTGGGTGTACTATAAGGTTCACCTTCTGAGCTTTTAGGCCTGATGTTGCGGTTGTATTTCAAACGTCGAACAAGCCTTAACCCTCTACTGTGTAGGCTGCAGGCAACATACCGTAAAAACGTGACAAAAATTTTAATAATTGATTTACTACCTTAATAGCGTACTGTAGCCTATAGTCTACCACCAACCAAAAAATAAGACTCCTGAATTTAGTGTTGCCTACAAGCAATATTCCCTATTTTTGTATTTTTTTTTGTTTGTTAAAAATAATAAAACCCAGAAATACGTGTACTTTATTTTCTTCTAATTAACTCCAATCCAAAAACTTAAAATAAATCCTAGTTTATGAGTGATAAAGGGTTAAAACCACAAACTAAAATTAACATTAAACCCAACCACTTTCATTGGCATAACTTGACATAATGACGTCATTTATAACACAGGAGCGCGACGAGACGCCCCTCAATTTTGTTGTTCTATTTTTTCAAAACAAAGAGGAAAACTTATAATGGAAAACTTGCTATCTATATCATAAACGAGCTTCCTCGGGAAACTTGAACTAAGAGCGAAGTAACACGAAATAGTTCCGTAGTACTTTACTTAAGGTAATTTTGCATCCCAACGCTCTTGAATATGTAAGTTGGCGGTAAGTAATATTTAGGTAAGCTTTTTATAAGTTTACAAGTCGTGTGTTAATGGGTTTTCACTTCCTAACTTATATACAGACTTTAACACTATATTTAGGGAAAGAATATTAAATAACTCGACTAACAGCCTCGTTGGTCATGGTAGCAAGCGAGACTGCTAAACTAAAGGTTCTAAGATTTGATTCCCGGGCCAGGCATAGTATTATTGGCTTTTGAATAAGGAGTTTTTGAATATGGATTTGTGCCCAATTGAGAAACTAACGCCTCAAATGATATTTAATGTTTATTTTGCAAGTAGTTTTTACAATCAATTTTATACGTCGTTATTTAAAAAAACTAGATGAGGCCGGTGTTTCTTATCCGACTGCTCTGAGAAGAAACAGCCAAAACAAATTTAGAGGTTAGAGTCTCTTTTAAGGTCAAGACAATCTTGGTCAACTTACATTAGGACTATGCAGATTATTGTCTGAAATGGTATTTTTAAGAAAGAACCACATAAGACATACAACATAACTGTCGAAATGTGGGTCTACTGTTAGTTACACATCTGCCTAGCCGTTGAGGTGGTACAGGCGTGATGCTTAGGAATGTCTAAACAGTAAATTTTAGACATTCCCATCATCGTTTTTGCGAATAAAATTACACTTTATCTCGGTCTTCAAGTCAGAGAAAAAACGCTACCCTCATTAAAAAAAACATATATTTTATGTCCTAGTCACGGACATCTGACATTAAAAAACTATTCCCCAAAGCTGCTACAATCACAAACAATACTTGCAAGTTTGCAACTATTGACGAAGTTTCACAAAAGTTATTTTGCACGTCTGGCCCATATATTAGACGCGGGAATCCTTTATTGTTTCATAGGAGGGTCTTGATTTACGATGTCCCGTGTCTGAACTATATTGGTGCAACTTACTGTTAATACCTAAATAATGTCTATTGAGTCTCAGGAAAAAATATTGATTGGGTTCACCTGTCTGCTACGAGAATTTCGTAGCAATTTGCTACGGCGTAGCAAAAGTATTTTTTAGCTATAAACAAGGTGTAACATAATAAACAAGACCTCCCGTGTGGTTTCTTGGACTACTTTTTTTCTATGAGTTCTTGATTCGCAAAAAAAATGGACTTTTTCAAGAGAACAGAGAGTGCCGTGTCAACGGTGCGTTAGTGTTCCACGCGCGCCTCAAAGAGATTTCAGCACAGCAGAGGGGCCTACCAGGGCCACTGCCTACTGGGATTTCAGGTTGTCCGAAAAGATACGGTTAAAGATAGCTATGGCTTTCCATAAAAAAAAAACCATATTCGCACCGCATTATCATTTATCCATTTTGCCTTTCTTCCTATAATCCTTATCCTTTCTGTTTTAACATCCCCAGTATCATGTACCACTATCACAAATAAAAAAAAAAATATCCTCTTTCGTTATAGTAAAACAATGTTTATTTAATACTGGTTGCAAAAACAAAAGAGCGATGAAATTGCAAACAGTAGACGAATGAACCTTCAGTTTCCGTGTAGTACGAAGTAATTTCCTGAGTGATGGAAGACAAATTAAAACGGGATGTTCAATAAATGGATACGTGCATGTTTGGATGTTCATCTATGATAATTATATAGTAGGATTACCGTTAGGTGTACCTAAAGTACACCCCCATTATGCTAGTTATTTTTAAGTAATTTGATAGTGTGATGACGTTATTTATTAGGCTAGAAAAAATACTCATTTTTTTGCGGATGGGAAATCATCAAATAATTTCCCCCGCTCTGGGCGGAGCGGGGGGGGAGTGTCAGACTAGTACTGACTAAAACCCACCCATGTTCCTTCTATTACCCTTTATGTTCCGCAACCCCGGCAGGCTAGAAAAATTACTCTGAAGATAAGTTTTTGATAGTTTATCCGGAATTTTTTCAACTACATTAAAGTCGACTTCCAGTGTTCTTGGATCCGGGGTTGTGGGTTGTTCGAAAGAGATACCGCGGCCCCGGTACATAAAGGGTAAGCGAAGGAACATGGGTGGGTTTTACTTGGTAAAAGTCTGACACTCCCCCCGCACTCCACCGATGATTTGTGTTGGATGAAAAATAACAACACCATTAAGTTACATCACTCAATTACTGATTGATAACATACCCCTTGGTGAAACTGAATTAGTCCTGTATCGTTTTATTAATATACTATCCATAGATCACATAAATTTAGTCAAAAATGCCCTGGAGGTGTGCATTGCTAAATAAATAATTAGCTATTAGCAATAACATATTATATTAATTGAACTTTAGGTGTTTGAATCAAAGCTAAAGGTTTAATCAATAGATTCGCCTGAAAGCGTCATGAAAATGTTACGTTTATGTTTTTTTAAATATTATACTAACTTCCGCCCGCGACTTTGTCCGCGTGGCATAGTACCTTGGGGCTAACGCTAACATTAACACGCGTGATGATCGGAAAAACAATCTTTCTCTCCCCTTTTCTTCCCTCTTTCTCCCCATTTTCTCACTTTTTTTTGTATTTAACCTATGTCTGTCTCCAGGGTTCTAACTATATCTGTACCAAAATTCATCAAAATCGGTATAGCCATTTAGGCGTGAAGACGTAACAAACAAACAAACTCATTTTTCATTTTATAATATTAGTAAGGATTTGGATAAAGATACAGTTTTCTAGCTCACTTATGCTGTATAGCATATATTTTCATGAGGGTTGGTATTATATTTTCGTTTCGGTATGAACAGTCTTTCTCAAGTATGTAAATCTTAAATATAAAATTGTCGTGCCGCAGTTTTAGTTGCCATACTTTTTGTTACTTTTTGTTTTAAACTGAGCAGCGGGTTAAACCGCTGGGCACAACTAGTCTTATTTGTAAAATTTTCGAGTTACAGTTTTAGTTACCATACTTCTCCGAAACGACTTTTTTTTTTTTTTATTTTGCTTTATTGGGACATTTAACAGTTACACATTACAATAAAGTATGACAATTTGAATTATTAAAACTAAGTAAACGTGAAACCCACACCAATGTCCGCAACATAATGGTAAATAAATGGCGAATAAAAAAGAGTAATTAAATGCGCGCGTACAGTCCTACCTAAAACAAAGCTGGCAAATACATACCAACTTTATCCTCAGCAACACTAAATGAACAAAGCAGCCATCCAACACTGCCCATTCCCAAACTACATATGAATGCAATTTAGGGATATCCAGCATTAGATAGCCGATTCAAAGATTCAATAGCCATCCTTTTGAACGTAAAGTTTGAAAGTGCGAAAATATCAAGTTCGATGAAATGTGTGTTATACGTCTCTACGATGCGTCGGAGAGGCGCCCGTGCGCCAGCGTGAGTTCTGCACCTTGCAGTATGAAAGAGTCTGGGCACGCACGCCTCTCGGCGCATCACAGTTCTTGGTACAATGTAACATAAGTTGTTAGTGATATCAACACAATTGAATCTGTTATTACATAGACCATGAAGCGTCATGACCATAAGTGGACTGCGTCTAGACTCCAGGCTTTGAATATTGTAACGCTTTAATAATAGAGTGTATGGTAATTTTGACTTGGTGCATCTGAAGTGCATACTACGTAGATTTTTTTTTGTACCATTTCAATTTTTTTTGTATAAACATCAAAAATAGGACTCCAAATGGGTACTGCAAATTCCAATTGAGAGCGGACCAAAGCTTTGTATAGAAATAGAAAAGTGGAAGGTCTTTTAAAGTCGTTTGAGGAACGCCTGATAAAACCAAACATACGATATGCTTTATTAACAATGTTTTCAATATGAAGATCAAGTGCAATTTCGAGTCCATTAAAACCCCAAGATCACGAATGTGGTCGACTCTTTTTAGCAAGATACCTTGTAGACTATAATCAAATAATATGATGTTTTTATTTTTTGTGTAAGTGATTGCATTGCACTTAGGTAGGCTGAGAGACTTAACCGATATTATGAAATTTTATATGTATGTATATTGTTAAGTCTGAAAATCGGTTGTAATCTGTTTTTCATACCTAGGGGTATAGTGTTAAGAAAGGCCTTCTATAGGCGGGCCTGTGGACGGTGAGCAATGGGTAGCTCACCGTCCGTCCGTCTATTGACGACAGGCCGTGTCGACGGCGCGTTAGTGTTTCACGCGCGCCTCAAAGAGATGTCAGCAAAGCAGAGGGGCTTGCCAGGGCCTCCACCTGCCGGGGTTGCGGGTTGTTCGAAAGAGATACCGCGGCCCCGGAACGTAAGAGCGGGGGAAGTTATTTGATAAATACCCACACCAAAAAAAAGGCCTTCTATAGAAAGGTCCTGCGCAGCGGGTGAAACCGGTAGGCACAACTAGTTAAACTATATAAATCGTTGAGGCAAAGCAAAAATAACTGCTGAGAGGTTGGTTACAATTATGAATCCATAATTCTAACCAACCTCTCAGCAGTTATTTAAACAAAAGAAAGGGAACGTCATGCCATCAGTACCGACTGTCAGTTAGTAGGGCACCTCGTTTCTCTCCTGACAATCGTAAGGGGCGACTAAGTAATTATGTCAAGTGAATGTAGGTACAGTAGCCAAACAAACATTGACATTATCTTAGTGACGGAAGATCGTCCTACAGATTTATCTGACACAACCAGTAGATTTGCTGTGATCATCTGAGTTATATCGTTAAACTATCTTTGGCCTTTCTTTCTTTATTTATTTTAGGACTAGCTTTTGCCCGCGGCTTTGCTCGTGTTAAAATCGGGGTAACACAGTTCCCCTTTCCTGAATTGCAGGTACCTGCTACCTGTAGTTTTTGGCCTAGTGCCTGATTTATTGTAATTTTATGGCCTAGCGCCTGATTTATTGCAAAGCTAATTTTTCTCTTTTCTTTCCTCTTTCTCCCTCATACCTAATTTTTTTAAATAGCCTTTGTCCGTCTTTCTCAAATTTCATCAAAATCAGTATAGCCATATCGGCGTGAAGACGTAACAAACAAACATACTCACTTTCACTTTTATAATATTAGTAAGGATTATACATATATTCCCCACCTTTACGCCTTGATCTAAACCAGATTTTTTTTGAAATTTTAAAACGATTGCTGTGTTAAAATACTTTTTCTTAAAATTACGTTTGTACGTGCCGTTTTCAACTTCCATGCGCGCAAAATCACAAACAGAACGTTGCCAGAATTAAATTCAAAAATTAAATAAATTTATAGCAGCCACATGAGACAAAACTCCAAAAGCTTATCACCGATGATTGATCGTGCCTAATGGCGTGAAAGGGATTCACCATTAATCAACGTGTGTAACATAGAATGGAATCACTCAGGCGGGAGGTGCGTGGAAATGGCCGACAATGGTCTATAATGGGCAGTTTAAGGCTATTTATAGACTGATTGTGTTCTTGTGGTGGACAGTAAGGAAGATGTCCGCTCTTGTCTTCCTACATGTCCTTACTAATATTATAAAAGCGAAAGTGAGTTTGTTTGTTTGTTTGTTACGTCTTCACGCTTACATGGCTTAACAAATTTTGATGAATAATTTTGGTACAGAGATAGTTGGGACCCTGGAGAGTTACATAAGCTAACTTTGTTTAAAAAAAAGTGAGAAATGAGGGAGAAAGTGGAAAAAAGGGAAAATTCAGCTTTGCTATAACAATGAATCAGGCGCTAGGGCAAATATTACAAGTAGCAGGTACCTGCAAATCAGGAAAGAGGAACTGTGTTACCCCGAATTAAACGCGAGCGAAGCCGCGGGCAAAAGCTAGTTAAGGAATACGTTTTCTTGTAGGCACCTATTTTGGTTTAAATGATTGTTTTACCAGTATTCTTATTCGTGAGTAGTTTAATTTACACAGTTTTTAAGTTTTATATTGTTAGGTATTTGAAAAGCGTTGGGAAAATAGCTTTCTAGGGTTCCGTACCTCAAAAGGAAAAAGTCTGTGCTACTACTACTCAAATCAATTCTCTAAGTCTAGGCAGTCAAATATATGACCGTTTATGTCGCAAATTTGTACGGAACCCTTGGTGCGCGAGTCTGACTCGCTCTTGGCCAGTTTTTTAACCGACTTCAAAAAGGAGGAGGTTCTCATTTCGACTGTATATTTTTTTTTTTTGTGTTTGTTAAGTACCTCATAACTCTGGTCGGTGTGAACCGATTTTGAAGATTCTTTTTTTATTCGAAAGCTGGTGGTTGTCGTTTGGTCCCATAAAAATAAAAATCAAGATCCGGCCATTAGTTTTTGAGTTATCTTTAATAATGCGTATTAGATTGACTTCGTGTACGTTGATGATATACGTATTTAAGTTGTCGAAGACAAATGAACAAAAAACGCTATGTACTATGATTTGGAAGGTCATCGCAGTTTTTTGAGGTGATTGTATTTTAATTTGGTGATAGATCTTCAGTGATATACAACGGAACTCTTCAATAAATGACAGCAAATCTGCCGTGATTGCTGCAATCATTATATATAAGTATGGGTTTCGCCAGGGTAGGCAGGCGAGTGGGAGCAGGGTGCCCGTACCCCCTCCCCACCCCTCACCTAGTCATTAAGAAACATAATCATCAGATCAAGTTTAGTATCAGCTATATCCCATAGGCGATGATGCATAATATATGATTTCTGAAATGGTTTTAAACTAAAGCATAATTTAGATAGTATTTAATACTATAGCGTGATGTGGAAAAGCTTGTATTTAAGACGGGCCCTACGCACTAAAAAGCTAAAAATAACCGTGTTTGCATTTTTAGTTATATCATAATACTATTACTAAAAATGCTGAAATATTTTTATTTTAACAGAACGAACATTTTAAGATATTTTTGATGATGATCTGAGATAGGTTTGGCCGAAATACGTGGTTTTATTAATTTCTAGAAGTTATTTCTTCCTCTGAAACAATGTCAGTTGAAATACCAACTCTATGAAATTCGCGCAGTACAAAGTTGAAACATAATTTAATATTGACCTACACCTGCCTTATTTAATAAAAAGTGTAGGAAAAAACCCCCAAAAATTAATATAAATTAAATCTGTTTACCATTCATTTATGTAGGCTTAGAAATTTTTAAGGTGCGGATAAAAAATCGTTGAATTTTAAACGAAAAAAACCGCGTCCGGAGTCTTTTCAGAATCATGAATAAGTTGCTAAAATTTGAACGCACCGTCCGAAAAGAAATATGGCATGTTAATTTTGTAATGGCATCCCTGAATTTTGTAACAATAGGTGTACATTAATATTAATTTGCGGTTTGTTTTAACGGCTCCTGAATCAATTAAGCAATTACGTTTTTACGCCTTGTTAATTGAATAATTAAACTGTGTGGAAAGAGGATGAAATAATAGTCGTGGAATATATCACTCTGCCGATTTCACTGGTGTTCAACCTGAGAAGAACTCAAAACCCAGCTCGAGAAGAACTTTAACATTTTAATATTGAGATTTTTTCGTTTATTAATCTTGTCAAACATCAAACCTATTTACTGACTTATGTATTTCTATTTCGGGTGGGAAATCATCAAATGACTTCCCCCGCTCTGGGCAGAGCGGGGGGGCATGTCAGACTTTTACTGACTAAAACCCACCCATGTTCCTTCTATTGCCCTTTGCGCTCCGGGGCCGCGGTATCTCTTTCGAACAACCCGCAACCCCGGTTTACTGACTTATGTATTACTAGCTTTTGACTGCGGCTTCGTTCGCGTTAAATTCGGGGTAACACAGATCCCCTTTCCTGATTTGCAGATACCTGCTACCTGTAGTTTTTGCCCTTGCGCCTTATTAATTGTAATAGCAAAGCTAAGTTTTCCCTTTACTTCCCTGTTTCTCCCTCATTTCTCACTTTAAAAAATAGCCTATGTCTGTCTCCAGGGTCCCAACTATCTCTGTACTAAAATTCATCAAAATCGGTTTAGCCATTAAGCGGAAGACGTAATAAACAAACAAACTCACTTTCGCTTTATAATATTCCTCAGCATCCTCTTGCGGCGTTATTAATCAAATCTGCCTTTTAGCGCAAGCTACTGAAAATGTTGCAATATAAAATGTGTCTCATTATTCTAAATGTATGTATTTCATACAATATTATTAAGTAAAAAACGATGCAGAGAAATACAAGGTTGCTCAATATAGGTTCGAAGTCAACACCTATCAGTTCCACGAACAGGTCACCGACTCCGCACGACATGTAGGTGGCTTCCCGGTAACGATTATGACGTCACACTTTGTATTTATATTGCCTTTGGACACGGCATGTTTATTGGCCTCATCTCATCATCGACCTGTGATTGATCGCGTAGTGAAGATAGGTATAAACTATGCATTTTCGCGACTTCAGGTATACGAGACGTTCCCAGGGTCGATTGCCAGATGGAGCAAAGTAGCCGGTTGTGGTTCAATCCATGGTCGGAAGCGAGGTTGCCATCCAATACTGTCGCCTCTTTGTGAGGAGGTGATGCATGCAAAGGAAGCGGCGAAAAGGGAAAGACAGCTCACTTTCCGGACCAATAGAGCAACCGGGTGTCGAAAGGCGCTTAACGATTTCCGACCATCATATGGCTGCAGGTGACAAACTTAGTGTCTTCACGCGCGCCTTCACGGAGAATGCAGAATTTACTTGTATATCCCAGGCCCCCGACATATAGTAGTATTAGGAACATTTGGTTTTAACCCCCAGACGGAGGGTATCCATAAAGATTTTCCATTCAAAAAAAGATGGAGCAAAGTGTTATTAATAAGGTTTCCAACCAGAAAATTCCCAGGTAGCAGGCACGAAGTTTGGACTTCATATGGCCCGATTAATGGCAATTAGCTCGCCACCTATTACAACAAAAATGGGTGTCCTACAATACCACTGCCTGCCCCATCAGAGAAAACACGCGTAATGTTACGTTTATAACTAACGTATGCTCAATGAGCTGTGGGTAGATTACTATGAGGAGCCATGACACAGCCAGAAAACGTCACGGCAATCATCGGAGACTGTGACCAAAAACCATTGACCATTGATCTCGATAAGCCATAGATTCAAAGTTAATTAGAAAGTTCTACTCCTACTCCTTTACTGTTCACGCTGTGCGGTTATGGAATTCGCTTCCGGCTGACATTAGGGACTGCCACACTGTTTCAGTTTTTAAGAGAAGAGTTAAAGAACATTATCTTTCTATTTCACCATAGTTGCATAGGTATTTATTATTATATCTTATATTGTATTTATGTTATATATTTGGCTTTGTAGTTGTATGTATGTTAGTGTATTCTTATATTGTATTTAGTCATTATTTGCTTATGTGTTTATGTTTTCTTTTTTTTTAAAGTACTGTGTCAACATCTCTTTTTATTTACTCTCCTTTCGCAGGTATGCTGTAAGAGATTTCTGTAGAAATAAGCATTATCTTTGTACCTATTTTCTGTTCCTGTCTTTTATTTTTATATATTCAGTGTGTATGTACATAAATCGTTAAATAAATAGAAAGGCTTTTTGATCACAGTATAAAACCAAATTGCCTGGTTAGATCATTTGACTCGTACACGTCATTAAAGTTAGCAACATTATTAACAACGAACCTTCTAGACACCTTTATAATACAAGTTCAGAACAAAATGTAATACATTCAACTAAATTAATACTTAGCCTGATTTGAATTTCAAATGAAAACTCAGGCGAATGTGAACCTATTGTTATAATTACTATTGGAACTGAACTAATCTACAATTGTTAGTAGTTTCAATAACTTCTGAATTACGTGCATGACTTCATAAATACAGAGGTTGATTTTCAAATCGCTCGTAAGAATGTAGAATGGTTAGTTTTAGCATTTGATTTTCTGATAATTCTACTCGAATGTGATGATGTATTATTTTAATTAAAAATAGGTTTTAAATTTTTTAAATAGCCTATGTCCGTCTCCTGGGTCCCAACAATCTAGTCTATACCAAAATTCATCAAAATCGGTTCAGCCATTAAGGCGTGAGGACGTAACAAACAAACAAACTCACTTTCGCTTTTTATAATATTAGTAAGGATTTCATCCGTAAACATAATATTTGCAAACGCACGCCTCGTAAATCGTTCGCTTCGTCATAATAAACTCAATGACATTTAAATGTATAACTCAGTTACCGACATCACTTCGGCTAAGTTAGTCTTACATAAAAGAAATTACTTTGAGAAGTAAGTAAGTGTGAATAAAAATATACGCAATTCATTTGAGGAAACTCATAAACTGTATTAATCCTAACCTGGAAATGATTATGGAATATTTATTGTGGAAGGTTTTGGGCCCGGTGTTTTTCTTTCAAGATATTAATATCGTTTATAAAAAACACCGGGCTAAGTATGCATTGGACTCGCGTACCGCGGGTTCTGTACAAACTTGTGGCATAAACAACCATATCTTTTGACTGCGTAGACTGAATGGTTGTTGTTTTATATAAGTAAGTCTGTGGGTATTTGAGTGTATCATTTTAATTTCAACTTTATACCTTCACGCGTTCCTGAGATAAAGGGACAGACACACAAAAGTCATCGTAAATGGATGCCGTTTTTTTCTTTTTGACGTACGAAACCATATAAAACTATGGAAAACGTAAATAAAACTCTTTATTTTAGTAAGCCTGCAGCTGTTGAACTTAAGTACCCAAGTTTCTTTAATAAGTTTTCCAATAAGCAAAGAAATTAATTCACACGGATATTTACCACGTAAAAGAGTATCATTGTTATTGGATCGATTCACACATAATTAAAAAATATATATATAAAGAAAAAAAAGAGTGTTATAGTCGTTGTAATTTGCTATCATTAATTAGTATTTTCTAGTAAACCTTGAGTGTTTAATTGATCAATCTACGTCAATCGGTTACAAATGATGAGAAAAATAATGGCGGTGGTCTTTTTTTTCCGTAAGTCATTTTGCTCCCTAGCCACTTTACTACAAATTAAAATATTTAAAAAGGCTTTGCTGTAAAGTTTTATTATAGCAACTTTGCGTTCGTGCCTTCGGGGTTCGTTACAGTCTAAAACCAAGAGACGATTGTACAATCACATCTATAGGAACGACGTAAATTTAATAAAGACTTAAATTTTGTTTGTGAGTTTGTATGTACGGCGTTGCGGGTTGTTCCGAGGTTGTTTGAAAGAGATACAGCGGCCCCGAAACACAAAAGGCAAAAGAAAGAACATGGGCGGGTTTTGATCAGTAAAAGTTTGACACTTACTCCTGTTTCGTCCAGAGCGGGGGAAGTTATATCATGACTTGAAAAAGGGGTAATCTATAGTCCTACTGAAAAGTTGACAAACCAGTTTTACCAAGGATATCATATTACTCAGTAGGTACTAACTGGATTGTCAATATCAAAAATCATAAATTTTGGGAATATTTGTATGGCCTACAAATAGTTGTGTCGGGTCTGGCTGTTTGTGCATGCAAGTTTAAATGTTTGTCTCAATATATGAGAAGCTCCTAGTATGGGACAAAGTATTAAAAAAATACAGAAGTGTGTACGTTCTCTCTTTCCTCGTTATTAAAGGACGGAAATTGTTATTTTTATCGTTAAATATTCACCTATTTAAACGCTATAATTTACTGAAATAATAACTGTTATTTTAGGCTCGTTCATTTAATCTTTAACGTCTAATTCGTATAAGATTATTTTTACTTCAGTCCGGTTTTTTTATGGTGAAGTCATAATTTCTACGAAACGATAACAACATCAATTAAAGTTGGCTTAATTTATGTTGTTTATCGTTTTTTGGGCTTCAGATTATAAATGAACGTTCTAAGTTAATTTTAGGCAAGACAACAAGAAAATTACGAAAAATAATCTAGTAGTCCATTATATCAACTGTGTTCACTAAACTTGACAAAATGAATGGAGCGGCTTCATCATCATCTGCCTAGCCTTTTCCCAACTATGTTGGGGTCGGCTTCCAGTCTAACAGGATGCAGCTGAATATCAGTATTGTACATGGAGCGACTGCCTATCTGACCTCCACAACCCAGTTATGAATGGAGCGGCTTATAGGTATATATTTCCTTTATGATTTTTTTCCGTTTAAGTTAGACAGTTTGTTTGTAATTATAAGTTAAATGACTCTTTTTGTTATTTCATTTATACCTTAAATAAAATAAGTATATGGAAAAGTAATAGGCATTTTTTTCATCAATCATCATATAACCTCCCCCGCTCTGGGCGGAACGGGGGGGGACTATCAGACTTGTACTGACTAAAACCCACCCATGTTCCTTCTATTGCCTTTTATATTCTGGGGCCGCGGTATTTCTTTCGAGCAACCCGCAACCTCAGGAACATATAGAAAAGAATGGGCTTGCCCCTATTTCATGGTACTTTAACAAAACTTGCGATATATGGGTGTTCTATTAAGTACACCTCTGCTTCACCAGCTGTTTGTGTCGAGATTGCTTCACATCACGGCGACTGAGGACATTGTGGAGTATATACGTGTCAAGACAAACTGGACTTCGAGAGTCGTGCAGTTGGAGTCGCGCCATGACATTAACTTTAAGTCGTTTGTGGTGCGGGTACAGAGTAATCAATTGGACACCTTCCTCAAAGGAGAGTTTTGGCCGAAGGGTGTCGTGTATCGACGTTTTCGTGGAAGGATACCGACCTCGCAGCGAAACGCGACGCCGCGGCCGTCACTTCGTGTGCAATAGTTTTAATTTTGTGTAATATTTATTAGTTTACTAGCTTTTGCCCGCGGCTTCGCTCGCGTTAAATTTTGGGTAAAACAGTTCCTCTTTCCTGATTTACAGGTACCTGCTACCTGTAGTTTTTGCCCTTGCGCCTTATTTGTTGTAATAGCAATGATAAGTTTTCCCTTTTCTTCCTTTTTTCTCCCTCATATCTCCATCTTTTTAAAAAAAATCCGTCTCCATGGTCCCAACTATCTTTGTACCAAAATTCATCAATATCGGTTCAGCCATTTAGGCGTGAAGAGGAGAAACAAACAAACAAACTCACTTTCGCTTTTATAATATTAGTAAGGAAGTAAGGATTTATTAGTTTATTCATTTGTAAGACAAGATTATTTGTGTATAGTATGCGAATTCGATGCCTGAAATAAATTGATTATTATTATTATAGCAGACTTAGGAAACGGTTCTCACTTGTTCAGCGGGCCTAAACAAGTGACATCCGTATCCTAAGTCAGCAAAAGCATGAGAATTCGTTCTACAGAACCATTTTGCGTTTGCAGGAACTGCATAATTCAGATGTTCTGCAATGTATTTGTAAACAACGACACCCCTCTGGCAGTTAAAGCAGTAAAGAGCTGTTGATATCTGACACCCCTCATGTTGATTTGAATACGTACGTAAGTACACTTTATGTGTTTGGGTACATTGAGTGTGTATAATGTGTGTGTGTTGCGTAATTATGTTTTTTTTTTCGGGTGGGATATCATCCAATGACTGATTGATGGTGGAGCGGGGGGACATGTCAGACTTGTACTGACTAAAACCCACCCATGTTCCTTCTATTGCCCTTTACGTTCCAAAGCCGCGGTATCTCTTTCGAACAACCCGCAACCCCGGCAGGCGGAGGCCCTGGCAAGCCCCTCTGCTTTGCTGACTCTCTTTGAGGCGCGCGTGAAACACGAACGCGCCGTCGACACGGCCTGTCGTCAATAGACGGACGGACGGTGTGCTCACCGTCCACAGGCCCGCATCTACGGTGGCCGGGAGTCGTCTCGCGGCGCCCGGCGCCCGGGAGTCGTCTCGCGGCACCCAGAGCCCGGGGCGTCTCCCGCGACGGCTGGGTTGGGCGGATGTTCTCTCCCTCAAACGCCCGGCCACCTCCTTTGCTAGCATTACTGCTTCGCAGAAGGAGGTGACCGCTTCCCATTCCCTCTCGCTCCGGACCATAGCCTGAACCAGGGCCGGACGCGAGTGATCGCCGCCGCCGATCGCCTCCACGAGGGCACGGCGGTGATCCGCCCAAGCTGGGCAGATCGCCACTGTGTGCTCCACAGTGTCCTACGGGCAATAAACTCAAACTCAATGGTGACACCCGGGCGTTTCCTCCCGCCCGATGATGTGCAGGAACCTCCCGAAACTTTCGTGTCCGGTGAGGACCTGCGTCAGGCGGTAGGTGAAGACGCCATGACGCCTCTCCAGCCACTCCTCAAAGAGGGTGCATAGTTAACCTTGTAATTGTTTTATCACTATTGACTAAAACAAAACAGTCTGTAAACGGAGTTTTCAAACTCAAACTCAAAGTATTTATTTCAATTAGGCATTTTTGAATGTCAAAAAACAATGATGAAGCTACAGTCCTGGTCACAAAGTATAATAACTTCTCTCAATCTTTATTTTATTTTTTGGTTTATGGCTTACACAAGATTATTTCCTGCCAAATACATTCCTCAGTATGTATGTCCCAAAATAAAGTCATCAACGAACTAAAACAACAATAATTCACTGAATATTCTTGTCGGGCTTAATGTAGAGTAACCACGAAATGTTTAGTGCATGTCTGAAAGCTATTGTCAAAGTATACTAGACCAAAAAAATGAGTCAAAGCCAAAGTTAGGACAGTCCACGCGACCATCGTTTCAGCGAGGTACACTTATTTGCATAACAGCCTTTTCATACAAAAACGAGTAAAGAAAACGTACTTTTTATGGGTATAAGCGATAAAAGAAATAAAGTGAATTGAGCAGAGAATAATATACATGCATAAAGAGTGTTCTCCGTGCTTGGGAGGGTACGTTAAGCTGTTGGTCCCAGTTGTTGATCTTAGACAGAAGTGGGATCGTCAGTGGCCCAAAAAATTGTCAATTTAACCAAGGGGTTTAGTAACCAAGTTAGTATGCGGGAGACGCCCCGGGCGTCGGGCCCGGCCACCGTAAATACGGGCGGGCCTGTGGACGGTGAACAATGGGTAGCTTACCGTCCGTCCGTCTATTGACGACAGGCCGTGTCGACGGTGCGTTAGTATTCCACGCGCGCCTCAAAGAGATGTCAGCAAAGCCGAGGTACCTGCCAGGGCCTCCGCCTGCCGGGGTTGCGGGTTGTTCGAAGGAGATACCGCGGCCCCGAAACGTAAAGGGCAATAGAAAGAATATGGGTGGGTTTTAGTCAGTACAATTCTGAAGTTATTTGATGATTTCCCACTCAAAAAAAAAATGCGGCTATGCTAGTTATATATATACTACACTTGAAAATCGTAGGTAAGTCTGATCGATCAAAAGCTCTCTAAAATAACATGGAGATGTCTGTATTTATAGGAAAACTATTGCCAGTCAATTTATCAAGGACGGTTTTAATAACTCACTTGATTGACCCGTTATGGTGACCTCAAAATACTGCCCATAATTGGGTCACCTGAGTTAAAGAATTAGTTAGTTAATTTCTTTAATAAATCATCAATGAATCGGCTGGCTCAGAGTAGCTGGAGATCAATATTGGAGGAACGCCATTGGTGTGGTATTTAAGATAATGAATTTTTAAAGTTCAGCAATTTTTAAGCTATATATTATTATGTGAAGCCTAAGTCTAACTGCAACAGTAAATATAACTTTAGACTAGCTGCATAAGACTGGAATAAAAAGTAGCCTATGTATTAAATCAAAATATATATATGACTGCATGCATCCATGAAAATTTATTTAAATCCGTTTATTCGTTTTTGTGGGAAAGAGTAACATACATCCATGATCCATCTAGCCATCCTCAAAAACTTTCGTATTTTTATTATTAGTAGGATAGCTAAATACCAAAGCTGGCAGTGGAATTCTTCTAAACGTGTCAATGATAATCTAAATTGAATCAGCCCAAAATTTGGCGACTAGTTTGGTACTTTCAGTATCGTCAGTTCAGTTCAGTTCCCGTGTGGGCTCCTCGGCAATAGGCTACCATAGACTGACGTTGACTTATTAAAATAAGGAATTGCTTCTAGAAATTTGAATATATGTTAGTATAATTTCATGGTTTTTTAAGACTGTACAGACGTTGCTGAATTTGGGGACCAATTTTTTTTGTACGGTTTTACTTACATCTTCCTTCTATTTCGAACAACCCACAACCCCGGTTTGGATACCACTTCATGTATCAATATGAAGATCGTCAACAGTTACATACAAATGTAGGTATTCTGTTAAATTAACTTTAACGGTTCTAACAATGTTTCAATAAATTGTATTATATTATTTATATTAAAAAAATGAAAGTATTTAAAAGTAAAAACAATATTGTCTTCGCTTTTGTGTGGTAAGGCTCTACTGTCGTAGTATTTTCGTCACAGCGAGTAATAAACGGTTTCAACGGAAAAGGCAATTATTTACATTCTTTCGTCGCTGCCCTTACTTACCACAAAAAAGGCTTGTATATTTTTTTACTACACGTTTTATGTTCTTTAGTAACGAAGATGTTTTTAGGTAATAAAGTCCAGAAGGAAAATATTTAGGCGAGAGCTTGAGTTTAGTTAGTAGTAAATCTCATAAAAAAATCATTAACATACATAGTTTTCGAAGTTAAATTAAAGTTTTATTTTAAAACTGGGTGGTATATTTGGCAAGGCCTTTTCTAAAACTACTAGACATTATTTATTTTTAACAAAAAAATTAAAAAAAATATACTTAAATTAAAACATTAAATAATTTTACAAAGACTTTTTTATAACCTTTTGTAGTTTGTTTGACAGTTTAATTTATTTAATAAGATTAATTTGTAGTTAGTTTATTTAAATTCTCTTTTTCTAGTTTATTTTTTTTCCCTCTTTTTGTCATATTTACTTCTACATAATTTTACACGCACAAGACAGGTAAATATTATTATAGTTTTTATCTATTTTTGGGATTCTGTTGCAAATAAGAATTCTAAAGGGTTCGTATTTTAGTATTTTAATCAGAAAATTAATATTTTTTAAATATATAAATCTCCTTATAGCCAGTAAAGCGTGACCATTATGTTATTTCATCAACCTCGAGCCATAATCCAATCAAAACAACAACATGGCTCTCTATACTAATAAATTAACACTGAAGTTCACAATATATGCGGGTCAGTCCCTCAATACGTCACACTTATACGTACATACTGTCAGTCCCAGAGGTACGATCACGACGACACTTGGAACTTGTGTGTCACTTCAAACTTCCTCGAACTATCTGGAACTTTGTTAAGGGGCTGGTGTCGTAGTGGGAGTATTGTTTTAATTGAATTATTGTTCGTCGGCTGGTATAGAAAAAAATGTTGTGAAAATGCATTAAGTGTACTTAAGGCCAATGTTGCCCGGTGGAATTTCGTGGAGCACTTCCGACGTTAGGCTCCCAAACTCGAGCGGACGGGGGCTGCTTTCAAGCGGCTCCTGCCCAATCTGAGGGGGCCAAACGCCTCCTGCCGTAGGCTCTATGCCGGAGTCGTGCGGTCCATGGCCCTTTACGGGGCCCCGGTATGGGCGCGTTCTTTAGGGCAGCGCGCCGCCCACTACCTGAACGCGCCTCAAAAGGTGGTAGCCATTAGGCTGATCCGGGGCTACCGCACGATCTCCGGCGAGGCAGCGAGCCTCCTTGCCGGATTGCCACCGTGGGATCTGGAGGCGATAGTGCTCGCGCGCCTGTTTGAGTGGCGCGCGGAGGCACTACACCGGGGGGAAACTCCGCTGCCGTGGCAAATTGCTGCTCAGCGGACTGACCTCCGGTGCGATCTCATGGTGGCATGGAGAGAACGACTGTCGCAACCCCGTGCAGGGCACGCCACAACAGTGGCGGTAAGTCCCCTCTTTGAGGAGTGGCTGGAGAGGCGTCATGGCGTCCTCACCTACCGCCTGACGCAGGTCCTCACCGGACACGGAAGTTTCGGGAGGTTCCTGCACATAATCGGGCGGGAGGAAACGCCCGGGTGTCACCATTGTGACGATCGCCCGGAGGACACGGTGGAGCACACAGTGGCGGTCTGCTCAGCTTGGGCGGAGCACCGCCGTGCCCTCGTGGAGGCGATCGGCGGCGGCAATCTCTCGCGTCCGGCCCTGGTTCAGGCCATGGTCCGGAGCGAGAGGGAATGGGAAGCGGTCACCACCTTCTGGTCAACCAACCAACCCAGCCGCCGCGGGAGACGCCCCGGGTGCCGGGCGCCGCGAGACGACTCCCGGCCACCGTAGATACGGGCCGGTGAGTAATGGGTAGCTCACCGTCCGTCCGTCGATTGACGACAGGCCGTGTCGACGGCGCGTTCGTGTTTCACGCGCGCCTCAAAGAGATGTCAGCAAAGCAGAGGGGCTTGCCAGAGCCTCCGCCTGCTGGGGTTGCGGGTTGTTCGAAAGAGATACCGCGGCTCCGGAACGTAAAGGGCAATAGAAGGAACATGGGTGAGTTTTAGTCAGTACAAGTCTGACATGCCCCCCCGCTCCGCCCAGAGCGGGGGAAGTCATTTGATGATTTCCCACCCGAAAAAAAAAGGCCAATGCGTAGGTTTTGTGGTCCCAGGCACGACTGCCGACCATGAGATCTTGGTTCGGTTTTCAGATAGGGCAAAGTGTTATTGTTTTTTTTTTCATTAGGATTTTCTCAGTAACAGTCACGGAATTTGGATATGTGATGATCGAAAAAAAAGTATCCTATGTGTTATTCCAGACTATAATCTAACTCTGTGTGAAATTTCATCAAGATTTGGTTAGCCGTTTTGACGTGAAAGAGTAACAAACATCCATACAGTCATCCATCCTCACAAACATTCGCATTTATAACATTAAGTAGGATATTAGTAGGATTTTTAGGAAGTATTTTTATATTCGAAAATTCTTTAAGATTCTTGAGAATAGCCTCATAAGACCAGGGCCTCTAGTCATCCAGAGAAGAAAAGACACATCTTTGATCACCATCCCTGTTTTTCCATCTATTTTCCTTTATTTGCCCTTTGTGTTCCGGGGCCGAGGTATTTCTTTCAAACAACTCTGAACCCGGGGTAATTCGCAACCCCGGACGATTCTTGCGTAAGGTGACTTCAAAATTAGATAATGGTGTCGATTCTGTTGTCACAAATTAAACTAAAACTACTCTAAAAATCACTAAAATTTGTTTATTGCTATTAAACAACCTTTCCAATTATAAAATTGGTTAAAGTTCAAAAACTTAACCATGTTATAGTTTGACAGCATTTATGATAGGTTAGTTACTCGATTATGAAAAAATGGCAATCTCGCGATTCTGAAATGGTTTTTTCGTTTTTTTTTTTTTTACCAATTATAGTGGTTGTCTAGCTAAATCGGAATATCTTTAATCGCGACTAAAATGGCGTAGAATAAAATTAGATGTGACTAGGTACGTCATTTTTTTTTCCCCACACTAGGAATTTCTCCTGTATCGTGGGTGCGTTTAAACTCACATACACAAACAGCCAAACCCGAAACAACTACCTGTAGGTCATACAAATATTTGTTCCGTGCGGGGATTGAACCCGCGACACGCAGCGCAGCAGTCGATAGCTCAGCCACTGCACCAACCATGTCGTCGAATCCTTACTTAATATTATAAAAGCGAAAGTGAGTTTGTTTGTTTGTTACCTCTTCACGCTTTAATGGGTAAACCGATTTTGATGAATTTTGGTACAAAGATAGGTGGGAACCAGGAGACGGACATAGGCTATTTTAAAAAAAAAGTGGGATGTGAGGGAGACAGAGGGAAGAAAAGGGAAAACTTAGCGTTGCTATTACAAATCATTAAGCACAAGGGGAACTGTGTTACCCCGAATTTAACGCGAGCAAAGCCGCGGGCAAAAGCTAGTTCATTATAATTGTCTCATTATAATCTTAGTCTAGTTTAATCCGGTGGTTCAACAGAATCAGCACCAGTGACACATTACACAGATCATCGCCCTGTGAACACAGCTATAATATTCTACCTACACAAAATTAATCTCTTTATCTAAACAAAAGAACAAGATAGTCATCACCAACGTCATAGCACGCCTTATTTATTTATAATAGCAAGTTTTAGCATAACAGCATCGTTATGGAAATGATTACAGATTGCCACGGTACACTCACAGGCGTGGACGTCATGGCATGACAAGACAACTACAGTCATGGTTTTAGATTGTGCCTGTAACCTTAAAACTTAGCCAGAATAAGAGGTATTTCTCTATCTATACTAATATTATAAAGAGGAAAGATTTGTTTGTTTGTTTCTATCGAATAGGCTTTAAAACTGACAGACCGATTTTCACAATTTTTTTACTAATAGGAATTACTACATATCAGGAAGTAACATAAACTATACAACATGACGCTGCTACCCACTGGAGCGGGGAAAGTAACTAAAGAAGCGGGTGAAACCGCGCAAGACAGCTAGTTATTTATATACTGGGATGTATTTGATTTTGTGGAGAGATGATTGCAAATAATACACGTTTTTATGACACACGGTTTGATGGCCCAAGTCGCACAGCAAAAAAATCCATTTGCCATAATTAGAAGTAATAAAAAGTAGAGCGAGTTTACTTCTTTTTATAAATTTTCGCACCACGTGACCAACATTGTCTTCCTTATACATCAACGCGTTAAGGTCAATGTCATTTGATGCCAATTTGCCAATAGCGAGTCGATGAAAGCTAGTTTAAAAATCATTAAGGTTATGTGTGATCTGGCAGCGGTACAAAAAAGGATGGTACTGTGGGCAAAGGTGTAAACGATAGCGATTCTCGTTGTACAAGAATAACCGATGGGCATAGACTATCCATCGGGTAATGACATTACTTATTTTTTTCTAGGTAGTCAGTGTGGGTTCTTGCCTATGGTGGGACGTCCTCATGTCAGTTGCAATGACCATTTGAAGGCAAATGTAGCGTGCAAACAAATAAAGGTAAAAATATTTAGCCGCAAATTAACCGTGAAAACGAAAAAAAATCGCGGTCTCGAAAAACCGAAACCGATTTTCGGGTTTGCCATGCTAACTTCGAATTGGTACTGGGTGAGAGTTGTCAAAAATAGAGCAAAGTGGAGTGCGTTTGAAAAGGCCTATGTGTAGGAGTGGAGTGTTGTAAGCTGATGAAGCAAGCCACTTCTGGTGTGCCTGAAACTTGATGAGTTCCCTCATTTCTCAGGATCCTATCATCTGATCCTGACCTGATGACCTTATTACCACTTGAAAAGCTTACCTTTTTAAAGAAAAACAGCTTTTTTTTTCAAATAGGTCCAGGCGTCTTCAAAGTTTGCTTTGGTGTTTGGAATATTTTAATGGAATAAAATACAAAGATAGTTCCATGTTTTCATACTTTGTTTGATTCCATGTTCTACCATCAAGAATGTTGCTTTTCAAAACACAAGTTTTCCTGGTTTCATTAGGATTGTATAAAGATTTTTAAATTAAGATCCCTATTAGATACTAATGCAACAAATTCAAAGGAATCTCTGAGTGTATACTACACTGAATTATTCCTTTGAATGTGCGCCTGCATAACTGCCAAGCTTTGACTTTCGGTCAAAGGATCTGCGGCTAACTGCAGTGCAGTTACCGATTCTATACATATTACTCTTGAATTTTGTGACGTGTTAATTTCTTATTGAAATGTTAATTAGTACTAGGATTGTGATTATTTACCGTTAGTTTTATTGTAATCAATTAAGTTGATCCTATCAAATTAACGAGTTCACATTTTTGTCGTTCATTTGGATTTCAAGTATTTTTTGTATCAAATTGGTGGATGGCAAAACGGTAAATTAAAATCAGTTCGAATTGCAATCGTCTAGTCTAACAAATAGCGCATAATTTATCAGAGCATTCTATGTAAAAAACATCCTGATGAATAAAAATAGTCTTTTTCCAATCTGCTTCCAATAAATGTCGTTTCATGTTCCTTTAAATCGAACCCTAGTTAACTCAAATAACGCTGATTACTGAAAAACATGCCTAAAGAAAACGCGGTTACCAATCTGAAAAAAAACCGAGAGCATATTTTTAATATAATCCATGCATTACGACAAAATCATGGTTTGAGACCATGATTTTGTCGTAATGCATGGATTACGACAAATATCGCAGTATAAGATTATCTTCAACACGGCGATTTTCTCTCGAAATGTTATTTAATTTTCTTTTACTTGGGATACAAGAATACTCGCTGCCTCACACGAAACAAAATACCGAAACCCGTTTATCGGGATGAGCATGCTCGAATGAGCATGAGTGTTTACAAGCAGATATTTGAGCATAATACGTATTTGCTCGAAAATGAGGAAGTAATTCGAGTTTCTGTAATAAATCGTAATCGTTGTAGTATTGGTACTTATTTTATTTTTGTGAGTCTGAAAATCATTTTAGGATAAGATAACTACGAAAGTAGGTATTTGAATTAATCAATTCGTCAAGTCGTGGTTTTAAATGTACTATGCTCATTGCTAATAATATAAAAAAATACATTAGTAAAAAAACATGCGCCTGCTATGTGGGTAAAGAATTTGTATGAAAATTACTTAAGACAAAAGCGTTTGCTTTGCTTGTTAGCTTGCAAAACTTCACTTTTCTGACGTTATTCGTACGGCCTACCTTGATGTTTCAACCCTTTTAACGAAGTCAAAAGGCCCTGTTATTGATCATACCTGAAAACATTTTAACAAAGTAAAGTTTGTTGTATAGAACGCTAGGTTAGCGTTTTTGTGAATAGTCCGGTTTGCACCTTGTAAGTACAGCAAAAAATATACTATCGCTTATGACATGGTCTTATTCTAACTTCGCTTTTTAATACTGACAACATGCGTTAGAAAAACTCAAGGTAAAACTCGTCAGTGTCATTGAAACTTTTAGCAAATTTTATTTTTAGATAGTAAGCGACGATGCGTGCGCGCGTGTATTTTTATTAATTACTAGCTGTGCCCAGCGGTTTCACTCGCTGCTCAGCTCATTTTCTGGAGAGGGTTATGAAAAATGCACTCAAAATTTCATACAAATCGGCCCAGCCGTTTCGGAGGAGTTTGATAATAAACATCGCGACACGAAAATTGTATATATTAGATTAAGTAGTCATCACATATTACAAAACAAACAACCAACTAAATTTTATCCACTCCTAACTCTCCAGCTTTCGTCTTCATGCAAGGTGCAATTAAAAATGAAGGGGAAGAGAACAGAAAGAATATGAAACTTATGAATTCGAAATTATACAAGCAAACTAGCAGTGCCAAGCGGTTTCACCCGCTGCTCAGGTCTCCCTTATCAGTTAAGATAGATAGTGGCCGATTCTCAGACTTACTGAAAATGCATAAAAAATCATAAGAATCGGTCGAGCCGTTTTGAACGAGTATGGGAACGAACATTGTAACACGAGAATTTTAATTATTTTACTAGCTTTTGCCCGCGGCTTCGCTCGCGCTAATTTCGGGGTAACACAGTTCCCCTTTTCTGACTTGTAGGTACCTGCTACCTGCAGTTTTGCCCTTGCGCCTTATTGATTTGTAATAGCAAAGCTAAGTTTTCCCTTTTCTTCCCTCTTTCTCCCTCATATCCCACTTTTTTTTTAAAAAGGTTTGGCAAATGATTTTATTTATTTGGTTCAAGGACAATTGAAAAAGAAATAAATCGAATAAAATTATAGACTAGTGTACCAATTTCTTATAGGTAAGCACATCATGAAATGATAATTATAAAATGGTGATTATATAGTAGTTATACTAAAGAAAAAAACAATATCTACTACCAAATAGAAATAACATCAGAATGGCTTTTTTATTAAACCTATTTTATCGGATGAGAAATCATCAACTATACAACTTCACCCGCTATGGGCAAAGCGGTAGAAAGTGTCCGACTTTTACTGACTAAAACCCATCCATGTTTCTTCTTTTGCCCTTTTGTGCTCCAGGGCCACGGTATCTCTCTCGAACAACCCGCAACCCCGGCAAGCAGATTTGGCGAGCCCCTCTGTATTTATCAACCTGTCTCAACAACTTAAATTTACTTTTGGGAAAGAACGTAAAAACAATCGTCTATTTGATTCCTATCTGTGTGTGTAACATTCAGTTATATGTTGTAACTATCAATATTTTATGGCTGCCTATAAAATATCAATATCCACAAAGATTTTATGTCGTAGATATATCTCTATGGTTGTGTTCTTATATATAAACTGTTTCCTATTCCGCTATATGAGCGGAATATGAAACTGAGTTGTTGGGAGAATCCATTTTCTTATTTAATCTACTGCTACAGACTTATTTATAAAGCTGCGCGGAAAGTGGGCTTTTGTTTATTGTTGTTATTGAGCATTGAACAAGTCCGCTAATTATAATGATAAGTAATGAATTTATAAACAAATCAAGGATATTGGCTCAAGAGGTTGTCCACAATACATGTGGGATGTGGATTCAGCGATCATTGTACCAATAGTCATTACAGCCAATGGCATAATTGCGAACAGCCTCGACCAACACCTGAGGAGGCTCTCGTTAAGCAGCTGGATCAAGGGTTTCATACAGAAAGTGGTACTTCTGGACACGGGTCCTCTCTCTGGAGCCCTGATCCCTGTTCCCGATACCGGTGGGTTACTATCTTTTATATCTTTTTTCCCGTGTTTTTATTGAGACATATTCAATTATGTAAAATTATAATGTGATTAACTGAGTAAACGAAAGAATTAAGTAATTATTACAAATTGATTTTGTCAACGCTGTTTCGCATTTCGATTCATAGTTTAACCAGAGTCGTCAACTTTTGTCTTACAATTATTTATGTTTCCATATATCTAGTAACTAAACTAGATGGCTTTGTTGATCTCGTTGGGCGAAGCGCGATTGCTAAGCGTATGAGTTCAAGAGTTTGATTGTGCAGAGAGGCTTGTCTGTGCCACCGCCTGCCGGGGTTGCGGGTTGTTCTAAAGGGGTACTGATGATTTCCCATCCCCATAAAAAACGGGTTTGATTCGCAGGTCGGGCACAGTGTTATTGGATTTTTCCAGAAAGCATTTCTCAAAAGAATCCACGTAGTCGTAGTAGTTATATGCGCAGAGTTGGTAGCAATACGATCGTCTCTTTTTACATCACACATTAAGATAAGTGTCGAAATGTGTGTGTACAAATGTGTGTATTTAGGACGCCTCTGTTTAATCCTATAAACAGGGGCCTTAGTCTGCTATTACAATGGTGCCAGAATGGTCGATCACTGATCGCATAATGGTTAATTTTGACAAGTTTGGTAATCTACTACATATTAAACTTGTCAAAATCAACCATTATGCGATCAGTGATCGACCATTCTGACACTATTGTAATAGCAGACTTAGGCCCCAGGTGAAATGTTGTTCTATTTAATTACTAAATTAAGTATCTGAAACGGGTGAACGAACTTTGTCTCGTTTGTACCTATATTGATAAATTAGCGTAGGTAAAGGTCGGTATGTCATTGCCAAAGGTTTGTTGTCTATGGTAATTAATGAGTTAATGACGCAAGTCTGTATTATTTAAGTCGATGATGTTGTTGCCAATATCTCGTTGAATTCTTATTTGTAAAAGTCATTATTTTACATTTGCCGCTAATGGTAAAAACTACGAGAAACCGGGCAAGTGCGAGTCGCGCTCGCGTACCGAGGGTTCCGTACAAACTTGCGTGTAAACGGCCATATCTTTTGACTGCGTAGGCTTAGAGGTTGACTTTTTTACAGCTTCAAGTGGCCACAGACTTGAGATACACACAGACCACAGACATGTATTTCAACTCGTTTCCGAGATAACTGGTCTTGACAGACAGACGGATAACAAAGTCATCGTATAAGAGTTCGGATTTTTTTTTTCAGAGGGGCTTGCCAGAGCCTCCGCCTGCTGGGGTTGCGGGTTGTTCGAAAGAGATACCGCGGCCCCGGAACGTAAAGGGCAATAGAAGGAACATGGGTGGGTTTAGTCAGTAAAAGTCTGACACTCCCCCCGCTCCGCCCAGAGCAGGGGAAGTTATTTGATGATAAAATATAGATACCCACACCAAAAAAAAGGGTTCGGATTTGCTTCGAACAACAAATTGAAATCCATTTTATTTGAATTCTAAATTCAAAATTAATTAAGATTTTTTGTTTTGATATTAGGCTGTTTAGCGGTCTCATACTTTTGTTTCTCCTTCAGATTAAGAAGACAAAGCGAGGGGAAAAAACAAATTATTTTATATTGATTAATTACAAAAGTACTTATTGGTCTGTTATTTAATTTCTCATTAAGTGTATTGAAAAAGTCGTTTGATTCACTTTTTAATTTGTTACTTATTTTCTCGGCTCTATAACACCCTCGCCTAGCTACTCGGGCGTTTAAGCCACCTCGGTCTCTACGACAAAGTTTCCGCACCTGAATCAATATATTTGATGATAGTATTCTGGGATTTTTAAATAAAACAAAAAACATCGAATCTAATTTTTATTTCGTCACTTTTAGGACCCCTACATAAGAAAAATACAACAATGCCAAAAGATAAGAATTCCATTCGTTTCGCTACTATGAAAGGTTTTCCATACATTAATAATGTACATTGTTACTTGCGTAACACGACGTCAATGCTAAAAGTGTACACATATGTGAAAAAGACAAGTTTTACACACAGGTATTGAAATTAGATTTATTTTTAAATAGTTTTTTTTTCGAATAACACAGGTACGGGCTGAAGATAGACCCTTGTGGCATACCATAATTAAAACCGCCCTCTTCATTTGGATGCATTAAAAACCTTATCAGAAATAGTTTTTACTGGTTGCATCAAACATAGATGTTATTTTTAAAAACTTTCCACACTTTATCATATGAAGACTGAGGAAGTTACACAAGTCGTTTTATAAATTTTATTGTCAAATACTTTACTGATGTTGCTTTGTAAGGAGATTATTTTGAAAGTACTTCAACGATTTACATAAAAAAGTAACATATTATAAAGTAAAATTGCCGATATTCACAAATGTGTACAAAAACTATTAAGATAGTGACACAAGAACGAATGTATGGGCTTATTTACAGTTCTGATTTTATACATCCGATATTGTAACCTCTACCTAACATTAGACTAATTATTGACATAATAAATACATTATTATTTATATAAATACATAATAAGGAACACAAATAATTCTTGAATTAACAAACGTAACGGTGTTTTGTACTTAAAGAGCTCTATTTAAATTAAACTTTAATTATTTACAATTCATGGAGGTAAACATAAACTTTGGAATATGGTATTAAACAACTGTAATTGAAAACATGGCGTCAAGTCATTCATAATATGTTGTAAAATAGAAATGAGATAGACGAAGACAAATTAATCTGGAAAGGAATTGACAATACTACAATACAATGGCGTTAATTAAAACCTCTATGAAAGTTAAATTATATAAACAATTAGAACATTACAGTGCATAAAACCAGACATAAAGATAATATAAAAGGCTACCATGACGTTGTTTGAATGCGTCCAGCGCAATTTAGACTGAGAGAACTCCATAATCCAAAATTTTAATTTTCAACCAACGTTGAGCTCAGGGCCTTAAAAACAACTTGACTTAAGATGATAATAAAGCCAAAGAAGGAAGTGTACAATCAGGAGACAATAAAGGTTCCCCGCCCGCGGGGCTCCTTATATCTTTCTAGGTGCCAGACCTCTTGACCTGATTGTAACATTATATCCACTGATTTATAAAAATCTTATCTCAATCTGTCATATTTTTAAGACGCTTTTATTTTTGTCTACTAACCAGTTTGTTGTTTACAGATTTCAATTGACCTGATTCTTGTTTAGTGGGACAAGTAAAGCTATGAAAGCAGCGAAGGATTGATGGCGAATGGAGCAAACTGGCCCTGGAATGCACCTTTCAGATGGTAGATGAAATTACGACCTTAAAACAAAGTATTTGGATCAGATTGAATACCGAAGACACACAGGCTTTTCTGGAGCAGCTTGGGAGAGGTCTATGTCTGGACATGCCTGCCATATGATGAGGCTACAATGGACTGCAATACGCTGAGTTCAATCAAATTAAAAGTGTAATAAGTTAATGCAATGTTACAATTTGAACTCACAAGTCGAAAGTATTTGCATCAACGAAGTAGTACCTTTTACCATTCGCAATTTTAACTTCCACAAAATCATGAATGACTTAACTGTTCCAACAAAAACGTTGAAGATATTAAACCAGTATTAGAGAATGTTTTCTTCAAAGATGGAAGAAATACATTATTAATTTACATTCACTAAAACTTCAATATTCTTCAATGTTTTGTAACAAAGAAAATGTTACTTTTAATCAACATATATATTTTTATAAAATATATTTTGATGGCAGAATATGGCAATAATCCTAACTATTAGATTTACAAAATGAATTTTAGACCTAGAAGTACTGAGACAGTTGTGGTCAATTATTTATTATTATTAATATATCTATTTTATAACAACCACAATACTCACAAATGGAAAGAAACTACACCAAAGAAAATTTTAGTATGTACGTTATTAATAAAAACATCAATTGAACTGTCAAATTATTTTTTTCCAAGCGTAGTTTCCCCACACGGTTTCTGCAATATATTCACTTATTATTTATGCTTATTAACCGTTTAATTATTACTCGTAATTTCATTAGTATTATTAACAATATTTACAACACTGACCTTTGTTCTAAGTTAATCTAATATGAAAACAGAAGTGAATTTAATTAAATATATTTACGTATTAACGAATATATATATTTATAACACATACAATAGTAGAATAGTAACTTTTAATAAATTATGAAGAAGGAAACGATATCATAGGAAGGCAACCTTGAACCACAGTTTTGAATAAGTTTTACAAGGCATAATGAGCTCTATTCACAAGACTATAAAGTTAATAACGTCATCAGACAGGCTGACGGCTAGTCTAGCACAGTGACTATGCATTTGAAGATGTATATTTTACAATTCCTATGGCTATTACACTTTATTTTATTGCTTAATTATTATATTTCTGGCAGTGCCTATTGTTTTAAACATTAACCACATGTAGTTCTGAAAGTGCTTAGCTTCTTTTTATTTACATTAAATTATACATGACACATATAATTACATTGTATGAAAAAAAAACTGCCAAATAAAGAAGAATTATACATAACAAGAATTTGGTTATGAAACCAAAACAAGAATAGAATTCTATATCTACTATCACATGGATTAATACTTCTGACTAACTTAATGTCATATACATCATTTGTTATTTTAACAATATAATACACTTTTATAATTAAAGTTTATGAAATTCACAACATCTTATACCTATAAAAACTCTCATTTCAAGTTAATATTACACCTCTTTGGTCATTCCAAAATTATTAAATAATAATACATTCACATCCCGTTATTATTCTACTTATTTCATAAAGTGACGTAATTTACCATGTGATTTAATAACGATACCTACTTAATTATACAATCGTACAACTTAGGTACTTAAAGACCATTTATATTTGCAAAAAGAAAATGTTTCTGGAACATCAAATCGAAACAAACGTAATAATATACAATTAACTTACTCTTGACAGATAATAATAATGACATAACGCAACGTCACTGTCATCGCATTATTAAAAGATTATTAATATTTACAATAGATGCTACTTATCTAATACACGCGTTACACTCTCTAATTGCAGATATAAAGTCACGTACTAATATGAATTTTACATCAAACGAAACCTCGAGTACATATACATAAGTAACGACTAGTTGGGTAGAAACAGCCTTTTATAATACACAAGTTATTAAAACGAATGAAATCGACAAACTCAACACTGTTAGACCGCGGTTCTATATAAAAAAGTCTTAATTTAGATCACAGTATCTAGGTCTCTGGTATCGACCTCTGGCATTGACAATCATAGAAAACTTTCCGAAGCCCGTGTCTCCTCTCTATCGATGGCAGAAACGATCTCAACACCCTCATCATAATTATGCATTTTGGTAGTATTGTTCACACAGTAATGTTGATCGGGGTCCCCGTACTGACTGTGGTAGAACTCCTCACGCATCATATGGTTCAGGTTGCCACATCTGAAGAAGAGGATCTCTTGGAACGGCTTCCTGAAGTCTCGGTTCAGGGTCGCGTATATGACCGGGTTGAGCAAACTGTTAAGGTAGCCCAGCCAGAGAAAGAGTGCGCTCACCGCATCGGGGATAGCATCTTCTGAGACGAACGGTCTTATTAGAGCTAGCACAAAGAATGGGAGCCAGCAAATCACGAATGCTGACATGATTATACCGAGTGTTGTGGACGCTTTGCGCTCTTTGGCTAGTTGGAACCGCAGCTTCTTCTGATGGACTGCGTTCTGTGGGTGCAGTAAGTCTTTGGCGATATGGCTTTTGTGAGCAAAATTTGAGAGTGACGATCGGATCCGGTTTGTCGTGGTCTTTTGACTACTCTCTGAGGGTTGTCTTTGCCTCTCCTTAACTGCTAGTGTCCCGGGCACCAGCTGTGTTGGCGACCGGTTTATAGTGTGTATGGGCTTAGTAGGAGTCTTTGGTGGTTGCAACATAGGACACTGGGACTCGTTTGATTTTCTTTGGCCGCTGAAACATCTCCCGATTGTGCTCTCTGTTTTGTCTACGCTACACTGTAACAGAAATAAATAGGTTATAAAAAATAATGATAACGTTCAAAAACGAGCTTTCTTTTGGATAAAAATTGTTGAAAATCCAAGCTTTGAAGGCCTGTTTATAAAAAAGTAAATCAAATTACTGAATATACTGTCATTCGTCATAAGAAGAATGAGGCGTAGTCCTAAAATAATTGTACAGGTGGATACAAATAAGAAAACGATACTGCATTCACCAAGATAACTTCCATAGTTATCCATCAAAAATCTTCTTTCTTAATATGTTTCGGATGATGCTCGACAATGTACTCTTGAATTATTAAGAAAACAATCAGTATAAGACATCTGCGAAGGCCTTTTTCGAATTTTATCAAAATATTATTCATTAATTTATTTTTTAGTGAGAACGATATTAGAAGATTAAGATGAAAGAGAAACAATGATTAGAAATATTCAGAGATACTCAGTGATATTCTTGAGGTGCTACTAGCACCTCAAGAATAATTAAGGAACAAATTATACCGTCGAGTGTCGTATCTTACGTAACACAGTCTAATTTAAAGTATGTATGAATTCAGAGAGCCTTTTGAGCACTAGAGTATTAAAGCACGCGTGTGTCCTTGACGCCGAGAAACTCATTTTACCTTAATTTTTGTCACATATTTGTATCGCTGGCGTCCAAGACATGCGCTTGCCTGTCAAATATATATGTTACAATGGCGTTTAAAAGGCTAACAGGCTCACCGTTGTATTGGTACTAGCTGTGGATCCCCTGGGAGGAGGCTGCGCCGGCTGGTTGCCCAAGAGCTTCGCTTCCGCCGCTCCACCATTCTTCACATTTATCTCCAAGTAACAGTGCGTCTCCAAATGCGATTGAGCACGTTTCTCGTCTTTTACAATCTTCCTAGCGGCTCTAAATATCTTATAATAGACCACGACCATAACAGTCAACGGGATGTAGAACGAACCAAAAGTTGCATAGATTTGGTACGCTTGGTTCTGTGACACAGAACACGAGGTTTCAGTCTTCTCATTACCTAGGATAAGGACCGGCGGGAGAGATATGAACGCTGCGCTAACCCACACAATGAAAACGCAGAAGAGCATCCTTCGAGGCGTCCTTTTTACACCATACTCTAATGGTTTCGTTATGGCATAATATCGATCCACGGAGATCATACATAAGTTGAGGATACTAGCAGTACAGGATAAAACATCGCTCGATACCCAAAAGTCGCATATGACCGGTCCGAAAGGCCACGTTCCCATAATGTCGTACACTGTAGCCACTGGCATCACTATTAACGCCACGCACAAATCGCTCACTGCCAGCGATACAATCAAGTAGTTACTAGGCCGTCTTAATTTTCTAACTAAACGCACTGCAACACAAACTAGCACGTTACCTATTATAGTTCCGATTATGACTATCATAAATACTGTGACCATGAAAATAGTGGTAGGTATGGAATATTTTGAATGCTTTATGTGACCGTGCTTCAATAATGTTGAGTTGTCGTCTAGAAACGTCCAGTTGACCGTGGAGTTTGGGTTGCTTACGTTGAACTCTGGACTTAAGGTTGATTCTAGTTCAACCGAGGCAAGCGTCGGTTGCAACAGAATAGACGCCAGTACGAGAAGACACGAAGGTAAAGCAACAAAGCTAGGCAGTGAACAGTAAGAGTTATGACTTTGAGTCGCCATACGAATCCCTGGTTTGGGTGACGATTAATTTGTTCGTTATCCTGACGTAACCATACATTGGTTTTGTTTCACCTTTTGTTTAGCTACGGTGTCTAAATTGCGTGAACCAATCAAGTCTGAAATACGACCTCGTCGCGTAGCTTTTTGGTCTTAGAGTGGCGCGTTTGATTACAATTGAGAATAGGCTTTAATTGACATATTGCTTGGATTGTGTTTTCAATTTGGAGCAGAGCCATTTGACTGCGTGATGTTGGTAGAGTGTGATCTTTGTGCCGTTGTGATAGGGTTTGTTTTTATTTGAGTGGATTCTTTGGCGTCGTCAGCAGGGGTGTTGTTTTATTGCGCGAGGAAGGTGGCGCGAACGGCTGCTACTCCAATATCCCGTCTGCGGATTGCTTCATTAGTGCCGTTGATTGGTGAAGAAAATTTCCGATCTGAAAGCAAAAAAAAAACAGATTTGAAGGGTTGTTTTATAAAACTCGACAGTTTTGTTTTACCCGCTTTATTTTGTATCATAGTCGACTTAACAAACGATAATATCGAATCCTATGAATAAAAAAAGCGAGATTTTGGACAAAAACACATAAATATACGCCATGTTTGAGCATTATATTATTACTCCTGGGACTAACCCGAATTGAATGCGATGATACCCGGACTATCTTTATTTAACTATTTCTCATTTAAATATTTATTACAAGAATCCGGGACGTCAGTAGCTGAAGATGAAAGTGGCAATATACGAAGTTAATAAATATGACCCGTTTGATTTCGTATATTAGATTGACGTTGATATTTATTCGGATATAACATTATGTTATAATATTTCGTGAGCAGATATTCGTATTTATTTATTTTTATGGCATATATTAATTTTATCATAGTTTACATTTGGGTATAGAAACTTTCGAGGTCATTGATATGAAAAAAAATGCTGTACGATGAAAACTAGTTATATATTTGCATAGAAACCTTCTTAGGGGTCATTTATCCGGGGTTATGGGTTGTTCGAAACAGATACCGCGGCCCCGGTATATAAAGGTCAAAAGAAGGCACATAGGTGGGTTTTAGTCAGTACAAGTCTGACACTCCCTGCCTGGAGTGTCAGACTTTTAAAAAATAACTAACTAAGGTTAGGCGGGGAAAGTTATTAATGATTTACCATCCGCTAAAAAAGGGATCCTTGATATAAAAAAATGCTATCGATTCCGAATCGATTTGAGTATTTATTATATATAATTAAGTAGTATCTCACTGTTGCCTCTGTTATATTTTACATATTCCGCCAGGGAACCTATTTTCGGTAAAAATATTTCTTTAATCAAATGAGGTGTCAGCCATGATGGAAAAATACTCCACAAAAATTGAAGGAGGCAATATTACGACTTCAGTAGGCCTGCCACGTACTACCTACAGTGACAAGATGTAATAATAAATGCATATAAATCAAGAAATTTGGTTTGGAATCAGAGTTTTAACTCAAACCGTGAGGTACAGTCAGCGAAAGAGATAAGTAAGGTCGTCAGATACAGTTGAAATTTTCATGAATGTTTTTGAATAAAGTAAACTCTGCCTGATAGAAAACAAATAGTTCATTAAATTTGAAGACGTCCAACATATTCAAAGAAAAAAATTAACTATATCTAGTACATCTGTCCGTCTGTCTGTCCGGTCCCGTTGTACTCTTTAGGTTACCCTAAAAATGATAATACGACACTCCTAGGTATACCTAACACTCTTAGGGAAAGCAACATCTTAGAAAATCATAAGTTAGTCGACCCACACAAATGTGAAATTAAATGTGAACAGCACGTACATCAATACTATATCCATAGCCTCAAGCTTAATTGTCGTTCCCGCGTGAAACAGCACATTTTAACCGAAACCCATTAACTGAAGCGCAGTGTCACGGCTTCATATTGAATTCAAGAGTATGGAGACGACAGAGACCAATAGTAAATTTTACTGAATGAAACTTAAAAGCAATCAAAATACCAGTCATTTTCTTGATAACGTTATAATTACTATTGAATATTGACACCAAATGCCAGAACAATATAATAATATAAATAAATTATTTATTGGTATAAACAAGTTTTTACATGTTTGCGAATCACTAGTGCCTGTGGTAGGTAGTGAAACACCTATATTCATCATCATTTTCCCGCCCTTGTCCTATTCTATTCGGGGTCGGCGTAACACGTTTTCGTCTTCCATTCTCAGTCAGACATCACGGCATCATTTACTCCTTTCTTCTTCATAACTATCATTCCCTACATCCATCTTTTCTTTGTCATTATCAATCCATCCATTTTTTCTTTGAACTTCCTCTCCCTCTCCATCCATCAACATTCAGTTCAATAACTTTTTTGTCACATATGCTTCACCACCTGCAAACAACACCCTATTTTACAGGTCACCAAAATAGAAAATATGCGTTAGCCTAAACTCCTGCTGGGGTTGCGGGTTGTTCGAAAGAGACACCCCGGCCTCGGAACATAAATGGTAAAAGAAGTAACATCAATGGATGTTAGTTAGTAAAAGTCTGACACTCGGCTCCGCGCAGAGCGGGGGAAGTTAATTAATAATTTTCTATCCAGAAAAATAAAAAAAGGAGAGTCAATCGAGACACATTATTTTTGTTTCATCTATCGTCATCATCCATCCCCAAAAAAGGCGTACTAACTAGTGCAAAGCATTACGCAGAGGTACTATGCTCCTGCCGGGGTTGCGGGTTGTTCGAAAGAGATACCTCTCTCATCTCATCTCTTTTTATTTACTCTCCTTTTGCAGGTATGCTGGAAGAGATTTCTATAGAAATAAGCATTACCTTTGTACCTGTTTTCTGTTCCTGTCTTTTATTTTTCTGTATTCAGTGTGTATGTACATAAATCGTTAAATAAAAAAATACCGCGGCCCCGAAAATAAAGGGCAATGAAAGAAACATGGGTGGGTTTTAGTCAGTACAAGTCTGACATTCCCCCCCGCTCCGCCCAGAGCGGGGGAAGTTATTTATTATGCCCCAACGGAGCTTGAAACGGTGCAGCGGTATGTCTTACATACAATATGGTTAAAATAGTTTGATTTGAAATTATCTTTCTGTAGTAGCATTTGTTTAAAATTAAACGCAAGTGATTGCGATTCGATGTTTACTATTTTTAAATCAATCATAGCACATAACAAGTGCTTGTTAATCAATTTGCTAACTTCAATGTTCATTTTCGTTTCAAATACCAGGCGGAGCTGTTTTCTAACATAATCTTTTAAAGAGAAACTTTAATTACATCGTCTCAAACTTTTTCGTCTGTGTGTTGCATGTCGCGTGACGGTCGGCCGCGGAGTTGGGACGTCTAAATATCTATAATGTGAAAAAAAGTTTCACTTTTATCGTGGTTTCATAAAACCACACAGTCCTTTTTTTGTTTGTATTAATAAGTTACGAAAATGTAGCTTTATGAAAATCGAGTAAAAATATAATTTTGATAGGTCTACAGACCTATCAAAATTATATTTTTACTCGATTTCGGATTCAGGAACAGAAAAACAAAATAAAATTATACTCATTTAGACAAAAATGGCTTCAAAAGTTCGGTCTCTGTGATGTATTTACTCTTCTGTTACGACGCGTATATTACTCAAACAATGTGTGGATCGAGTAAAGCTATTTTACAGGGGAAATTATAGCCCACATTTTGCTTCATGGAATTTGAATATGATCATTTTACGCCGCTTTGTGATTGTAGAGCGGTGTTTTATTTTGTTCGTTAGTTTTGTTTATTGTAGGTAGGTAGGTTTTATTTATATTAGGTATACGTTTATGGTTGCGTAAAATAAATATATAATGTTTTTATAATAATAATGTTTTTGGCTGATACCTTACTTAATATTATAAAAGTGAAAGTAAGTTTGTTTGTTACGTTTTCACGCCTAATTGGCAAAACCGATTTTGATGAATTTTGGTACATATATAGTTGAAACCCTGGAGACGGACATAAGTTTTTGTCTCTTTCTAACCCCCCACTTACCTTAAATAGGGGGTGGAAGTTTGTATGGAGCAATCCGCAATTTTCAAGGTAGGAAGTTAAAAATTGGTATGCGTATTATTTGTTACTAACAAAAACATCGTGCATAATTTTTTTTTGGAAATCTGTCCCCATCCCTTAGAGGACGGGATGAAATTTGAAATGGGACTTTTCACAGTTTTCAAGGTAGGAAGCTAAAATTCGGTACACACTTTTTGTTACCAACGAAAAATAACTGCAAATCAGAAAAGGGGAATTGTGTTACCCCGAATTTAACGCGAGCGAAGCTGCGGGCAAAAGCTAGTAAAATATATTGTAAAGCGTGCCTTTCATTTAAAAAAAACCGACCAAATGCGAGTCTGACATGCGCACCGAAGGTTCCCTAATAACTTGCTACATAAACGGCCTTATTACCAACTGACTTAGTAGGTTAATTATTTACAGCTCCCAGAGACCACAGACTTAAGTATAATTATTTGACGACACGGTTGGCGCAGTGGCTGAGCGATCGACTGCTGCGCTGCGTGTCGCGGGTTCGATTCCCGCACGGAACAATTATTTGAATGGCCTACAGATAGTTGTTTCGGGTCTGGCTGTTTGTGTATGTGAGTTTATATATTTGTAAACGCACCCACGATACAGGCGAAATTCCTAGTGTGGGGCAACGTTTTTTCAAACAAAAAAAATATGGTTTTAATTTCAACTCGATAGTTTCACGCGTTCCCGAGATAAAGAGCCTTCACAGACAGATAGACAAAAAGTGGTTTTATATGTAAAGGTTCCGTATTTTCCTTTTGAGGTTCGATAATAGGTTTAGAATGGATACCAGTACTGTAACTATATTATTGCGCATGGGAAATCATCAAATAACTTCCGCCATTCTGGGCGGAGCGGGGGGAGTGCTTTGACACTCCCTCCAGAAGGAACACGGTTCAAGTCTGCTTTTACTGACTAAAACTCACCCATGTTCCTTCTTTTGCCCTTTATGTTCCGAGGCCGCGTTATCTCTTGCGAACACCACGCAAGGCAAGAGTTGCCCTCCAGTGGCAGGACGATTTAAAAACCTTAAATCACTATACAATCGGATAAATTATAATAGCGTGTTATTCCTGAAGTCAACAATGCCTCTTTAATTATCGAAAAATTGGATATTGCTCGTTATGCTTTAATTTTAATCAGTAGAAGAGGATATTGATGACCGGGAATATTGGATCAAGTTTTAATTGAATGAGCAAGTGGTTCTTACTACTAAGTCATTATAAGATTCAAGCGTTTGTTAAAGTCATTGTTTATTGTTTGTGATTCTATGGTATTCTACTACGTTTTTAGTTTTTGGAAAATAAAAATTGAATAAAACTTCTAAAAATGTACTTTTGGTACAAAAGTATGCTTACATGGCAATCTATACTACAAATCTATTCCTGTGTTTAATTTCATCCAGATACCTTCAGCCGTTCTGGCGTTGAGTTACAAACATCCATCAATCCACACTTTCGCGTTTAAAAAGTTATTAATAGTAATTAAGATGTACAATAACAATCTAATAAACACGAGGAAAATACAAATCAAGCTAGATTAATCTTGAATTATCTACTTCAATAGTCCTATCGTATATAGGACTCAAGACGAGATTTATGATACGATAAAACTAATAAATACTGTCAGAAACAACATCACAAATGAGTCCTGGGATTACCATCACGCTAATCCTACTAAAACAAATGACAAACGACAAGACTTACCCATACAAATGGCCCATTATGTCCCATATGGGTAGTAAACAATTAACCTGGACGATAGCCATCATATGGAGCTCGCAGTAATATAAGTACATGCTCCTTTAATGGGTTTAGTGACGTAATTACGTCTTAGTATTTTAATTATTATTTTTACGACCAACTACGGTACTACTAATTTGGTATAAAAATGTGGTCTCCATTTTTGTAGGTGGATTTACGTTAACGAAAAAGATTCGTATGCTTATTATATCAAGCAAATAAAAGCAATGAAGCCCACTGACTAATCTTTTTGGCAGTAAAATTATAAAAGTACTAGCTTTTGCCCGGCTTCGCTCGCGTTTAATTCGGGGTAACACAGTTCCCCTTTTCTGATTTGCAGGTACCTGCTACCTGCAAATCAGAAAAGTAGTTTTTTTCCCTTACGCTTTATTTATTGTAATAGCAAAGCTAAGTTTTCCCTTTTCTTCCCTCTTTCTCCCTCATTTCTAACATTTAAAAAAAATAGTTAACCTATGTCCGTCTCCAGGGTCCCAATTATGTATCCTCTGTACGAAAATTCATTAAAACCGGTTTAGCCATGTAGGCGTGAAGACGTAACAAACAAACTCACTTTCGCTTTTATAATATTAGTACCTAAGGCTTTAAACTAACATTATTATTAACACTTAAAACGGGATATTTACCATGTTTGTTTTTTATTTCAAGTTTCCGATAATTCGGCGATGTTGCAAACGCCACACATCACAAACGAACTGAGGTTATTGTGGGTGGGTGTTTATGAGCAGAAAAAGCGATCTACCCTCTTTTATTCGTTATTTTTGCGTTCAGTACCTCTATAGTCACTCGTCAAATTATGTTTATATTGCCTAGAAATATAACATTGTTCGTAAGTTCAAAATACCTTACAATTTTACGTTCTAAAATTACTCAAGTACATAATTATAACAAATTAAACGAAACGTAAATAAACAATTATCATAAATAACTTCCAAATCTTTAACGTACACAATAAATAACGCTACATTGATACAAAATGTCAATAAATTACTGAAATTAAAACGTTTCGTCCGAAGAAATATTTGAACTATATTTATCACTGAAACATTTGTTCATACATTATGTATTTTGTACCTGTATAGTGATTTGTAGCTGCCCTACTGATTGAATGAGGCGATGTATCTTTGACGGTACTTAGTAATAAATAGGTTATGTAAGAAAACAGATTTATTGATCTACTAGTATCCGCCTGCGACATCATCCGCGTGGCATAGTCACTTTGGGCTAACGCTAACTTGGTGCAAGTTGTGTTGAATTGGTGAAGTGATGATAAAAAAACAATCCTTCTCTCCCCTTTTATTTCCTCTTAAAAGTGAGAAAAGGGGGAGCCCTTTTCTCACTTTTGTTAGCCTATGTCCGTCTCCAGGGTCCCAACTACCTCTGTTCTAAAATTCATTAAAATCGGTAAGGCCATTTAGGCGTCAAGACGTAACAAACAAACTCACTTTCGCTTTTATAATATTAGTAAGGATTAAGTAACTCTACGCAAAAATTATTGCTGTTTTTTTTTGTACTAAAATCACGTTTTACGGTTGAACTCAGATTGGATTCCTGACAAGACTAGACAGTGTCACGGGATCCGTGTAGTTATATAGCTTTGGATGGCTTCCTCATAGCATAGAATCGAGAGAGAGGTAAAGGGAAATTTCAGGCTAAAAACGGCACGGTTTCTGATGGCACATTTGGCGTAGTAGCTGAGTAATCGACTGCCTCGCTGCATGTCGCAGGTTCGATCCTCGCGCGGAATAAATATTTGTATGACCTACAGGTAGTTGTTTAGTTGTTTCGGGTCTGAATGTTTGTGTATGTGAGTTTAAATGTCTATAAACGCACCCACGATACAGGAGAAATTACTAGTGTTTTTTATTCTTGTCAAAGTGTCCCAAAGAATGTTCGACATACACTCGTTAAAAAAACGATTGCTTTCCTTCCTTCTATCCTATCCCATTCTATACATAGTTAACTATTGCCTGCAACTTTTTCTTGTCCCTAGTGTGTAGCTTTGTCAATTGGTTCCATTATTATGTGGAGCTGATTTATCACCCTCAGTTTTTTTGTCTGGAAATAAAAGCCATTGTATTTTTTAAACAATGGACGTTCGAAAAAGGTTAATTGATTTTCTTGGTGATCACTTAGCTGGTGTTGCCAGAAGTCAAAAGGGTTTCTTTTAAAAAGGTTTGATTAAAATAAACTAGATCTTTCAATTACTTTTTGCTTTCTCATAGAAATACAGATAAATTAAGATGGTTTATGTTTTTTTTATTTTTACAGATATTTCTTTGACAAGACTAAATTTATAGCTGTAATGTGGTCTATTTATTCTTTTTAAGTAGATGAATCTTTAGTAGGGCGCTAAGCAGGAAGAAGGGGACGCCTATGCCACAAAAGTTGCCATTTAAAACTAATAAATATGTCAAAATTAGAATATTTTTAAAAACAACTAAAAATCGACTTTAAGCCTGGTGACTATTTATACCTAGTTATTTGTGCAAGAATAACGTGAGAGAGTCACTAGATGCTACTGCATTCAAAAGTGGCAACACAATAAGCCATTCCAAATTCAAAAGATTCGCATACAATAATACCAACAGAACAGACCACACCTTTCCGTAACACACGCTGTAATTCCATCGTAATATGGACGCAAAAGCGCCATTATTTTTATCTTATTGTGGCAGACTGTGTTTGTTAGAATTAGACGGTACAAACAAAAGTTTTCCTGTATACCTGCGACATTTTCTTAGGGCTGCTACATTTTTCAGAACATAATTCAGCAAAGACGGGTGACCTATTCGAATATATGTATGTAGTTATGAAAAGGCTGTTTATGTCTCTTTGTTCGAAAAGTGCAGGAACATGGATGCCAAACGGAGTATCTCATTATCTTATAGTCTATCTATGCAGTATTAGTATTTGCTTCAGCTCGGCTTTACTGTTCCTCTAAAATATATTTTATAAACCTATTTCTTCTTGCCAGCTAAAACACTAAAAATTGCGGCGAACAGTGGGCATTTTGGGAGACTGTCTCTTTTAATGTTGATGTTTAAAAAGTGCTGATTTTCAGCCTAATTTGAATAAATGACTTTTGATTTTGACTCCCGCATTGAATCAGTGACTCCTAATCTTGTAACACCCCTAATTTTCTACAGGAAAATGGACTAGATATCAGGTGTGTTAATGTCCAAGGTACTATCAACTGAAGTGACGGCTGACATGTTATGTCCGGTCCGTTTTTAGGAGCGACCCCATCTGAAACATGTCTGAAACGAGGAAAATGCGTCATGTTGCGTTCGCGAGACTCAAAGGTACAAAAGGAGTAGAGGTATAGTAAATGACGTGTATTTATTTTTTTTATCAGACAATTTGCTGGCTATGTGGTAAAATGAAAATTTTGAGTAGAACTTTGGTTGGGTATAAGATTAGCGACCAAATAAACGATGGATGGACTGTGAGAAAGATGATATGACAAAGAATTGTCTGATAAGATAACGAGTTATAAAGAAGGATGGATGAAGAGATGCTTCAACCCCAAGTAATTAGTAATTAATATTATTATACGGGTAGGAAAATGATAATTTCTGTTTAGGTTTGGAGTTTTAGCTTCTAAGGTAAGTGGAAACGTCATACTAAGTAGATAGTTTGGGAATGAGGCACTTTGTTTGTCGGCACGGTTGGTTTAGTGGCTGAGGGATTGACTGCTGCGCTGCGTGTTGCGGGTTTGATTCTCGCACGGAATAAATATTTGTATGACCTACAGGTAATTGTTTCGGGTCTGGTTCTTTGTGTATGTGAATTTAAATGTTTGTAAATTCATCCACGATACAGGAGAATTTCCTAGTGTACCTTGCCCCAAGGTTTAAAAAAAAGGAAAGAAAAAATGTCTACTCGTGCTTATTTAATCCAGGTTAAAGTTGATTTTATTTTTTAATGCACATGGTTCTTTATAAAAAAACAAATCAAGCAATTAAAAATTGAATATCTACGGTATTGACATATTTATGAGGAACTGAGCGGGAGCAGGTATTTTTTTTAAACCCCTTTTCCCCTTGCATTAGGAATTTCTTCTATATTGTAGGTGCATTTACAAACATTTAAACTCACATACACAAACAGCCAGTTATACAAATATTTGTTCCTTGTGGGGATCGAACTCGCAACACGCAGCGCAGCAGTCAAACATTCATGTCATTAAAATTTCTTAATCTTAGTCTTTTAAAATGGCGTAGTTACAATTGTGTAAAACGACTTGTACGTGAAACGTTACTCAATCAACCAAACGAAAAGCTTTTCAACACAGTTGAAGTGTTGCGAATGGATCGAAGAACTTTGTTAATGAAGTGCTGATTGTCTTGTTGATAGCTTTTATGTTCATGTGTTAAAGAAGCACCGACCTTATGTTGTAATTGATTAGATCGATATTTGGCCTCATACTAGGTTAAATTTTCTTGAAAAATAACTCTATGTTTCATCGATTCGATAAAAAAAGAAGAATATTTCAAGGTACTAGCTGTGACGATCGGTTTTGCCCCCTGCACGCTACTCAATTCCTTACTCTGGTAGCGTGATGTAATAAAAACTATTAATATTGTAAAATAATTCCAACGCATATTTCCAAGTCGATCTGGCCAAGAAATTGCGTTCTCTCGTTCAAAGTTGGCCTTTTGACGACACGGTTGGCGCAGTGGTTGAGCGATCGACTGCCGCGGTGCGTGTCGCGGGTTCGATTCCCGCACGGAACAAATATTTGTATGGCCTACAGATAAATGTTCCGGGTCTGGCTGTTTGTGTAAATGAGTTTAAATTATGTAAACGCACCCACGATGCAGAAGAAATACTACTAGTGGTGTTGAATTTTACAAAATCCCGTATTAGTAAGCCGTCGGGTGAGGACGTCGGGCGCAGCGAGACGACTCCCGGCCACCGCAGATGCAGGCCTATGGACGGTGAGCAATGGGTAGCTCACCATCTGTCCGTCTTTTGACGACAGGCCGTGTCGACGGCGCGTTAGTTTTCCACGCGCGCCTCAAAGAGATGTCAGCAAAAGTGGAGTGGCCTGCCGGGGTTGCGGGTTGTTTGAAAGAGATACCGCAGCCCCGGATCGTAAAGGGCAATAGAAGGAACATGGGGGGGTTTTGGTCAGTTTAAGTCTGACACTTCCCCCTGCTCCGCCCAGAGCGGGGGAAGTTATTTGATGATTTCCCACCCGCAAAAAAAGAGTGCGCACCTACGCCCCATGCAAAACTTGAAACTCCAAACACTTTCTGAGATATCGTTATGAGTGAGTCAGTGATTCTCTTTTTTATGATTCAGACAAAAATCTTGGTCAACTTACATGAGGACGATGCAGATCAGTGTCCGAAATAGTCTTTTTAAGAAAGCACCACACAGATTTGACTCGACCTGTCAGTGCAAGCATTTATAACGGCACGGTTGGCACAGTGGCTGAGCGATTGACTGCTGCGCTGCGAGTCGCGGGTTCGATTCTCGCACGGAACGAATATTAGTTTGGCCTACAAATAGTTGTTTTGGGACTGGCTGTTTGTATATGTGAATTTAAATTTTTGTGAACGCTGTGTGCGTTCACAAAAATTACGATACGATACAGGAGAAATTCGTAGTGTGGGCCAACATTTAAAAAAAAATTGACAGTTATCATGTAGCTCGCCTTATAACTCAAGGAGTTCAACGACACGACGAACAATACCAAAAAAAGGTCATTTGTGTAGGTCGCTTTAGTACACGCTTATAGACACATATTTCATTCCTTGTGAGATGCCATTTATCCCAACTTTTTTGCTTTGCAATAATGTTAGGACTTAAGAGGCTAAAGATGAATCGTTCTCCGAAGGGTATCTTCCTAATATTATAAATGCGAAAGTTTGTGGGGATGGATGTATGGTTGTTTGTTATTCTTCCACGCAAAAACTGCTCAAAGGAATTGAATGAAATTTGGCACAGATATAGCTTATAACCTGGATTAACCAATAGGATACCTTTTTGTCTCAAAACAACGATACCGTGTAACAACAAAGCCACGGATATAAACTAGTTTATAATTTTACCAAAGATCGGCTCTTTAAGTACGAAAATAAATCAGCAATTTCAACATTGTGATTGTGAACACGGCACGTTTTTATATTTAAATATACAAATACAGAAATCGAATCAAAAGGCCGTTTTATTTTTGGATTTCAGTTTTTATATTTTCGGTTTATATATTTTTTTGTAATAAAATCACTAAATGTTTTATAATAACCAAAAATATTTACAAGGGCAAAAACTAAAAGCGTTTTCAGTAAAGTTTGGCTACAAAACCTAATAAACAATTCTCGTGTCGCAATGTTTGTAAACAAACTCCTCCGAAACGGCTGGACCGATTTGTGAGCATATTAGGTAGGTCTGAAAATCGGCCAAGATTTATTTTTCATAGCTTGGGAGAGGTGTAGCAGGTGAAACCACTGGGCACAGCTAGCAAGATCGTGACTAGTAAAAAGTTTTCTTTGCTTGTGTAATGTCATCTATCACAACTTTATCGTTGCAATATTATAAAGACTTAAGAGAGTTTCACAAGATGTATCACCATTTCTCCGAAGCGTGTGTGTTTGTATGTGTGGGTAAATATGTGAGTAGGACTTACAATACAAACTTGAAAGGTCTTGAAAGATCGATTGGTATGTTATTAAATTCTGTTGGTCTAGAATTCTTGAGTATTGGAAATGGAAAGCGTTGGTATTGAATATTATTTATTTATGGATGAACTGCTGTCTTTGCAGGTGTTTTCAGGTTACCTGCATGAGAATTTGTTTTCTTTCTTTATTTGAAAATAGCTTTTAGTTGCGGCTTTGCTTCTATGATTGTTTCTTTCCCACTGGAATGTAGTATCGGGATTTAATGTATCGAATGGCCTAACATAGGCCAAGGCCAACGAGTACCTGGTTATCTCATTAAAATTTGTTCGTTCAGCCGTAAAAAGATATATGTTAATCAGGCAAATATAGTAACAGATTAGAAAGAAATTATTTGGTATTTTAAACACTAATTGTGTTTTTTGTCCCAAATAAATAAAATAAAATAATTATATTAAAGATGATTATAGTATACTAGCTGGCGCCCACGGCTTCGCCCGCGTCATATCGAAAAAAATAGTATCCTATGTGTTGCTCCAGGCCATAATATACCTCTGTGCCAAATTCCATCAAGATCCGTTCATACGTTTTGACGTGAAAGCATCCATCCTCACAAACATTCACATTTATAATATTAGTAGGATTATTTTAGTTTTTAATATAAAATTGAAATTAGCTTTTAAATAAAAGTTATAAAGTAAAGTGTGATATGAATTCATACAATTATGTTAATTTTATTTCAAATCTTATAATTCTCTTATTTATTATTGTTACAAAAGCATGTAGTTTAGTATATTAAATAACGAAATTTATTTAATCTGGAAAGCTAATTTTTGTTGCATTTTTATTTCAAAGTAGGTAAATTTTGTATCGTATTTTGCATGAAATAGAAGACTTTTTTATTACTAATTAGAACAATTCTAAGCAATCCAAAGAATCAGTTCCAACCAATAACAAATCTTTGCTACTATCTAGCTATCCAAACTTTTTCGTTTCATCAATAAATACTCCACCATTGTACCTAATTGATTTTCTTTATCAAGTTTCCTATGTTAGTTAATTTACTGAATAATAAATGGTCCTAAGTGGAGAACTACTCATGCCAGTCTCTGTGGACCAGTGAGATATGTCATAGATTATTTAATAGGAAGATTAGCTCGGTTAGTTTATAAGGGTGATCTAAGTTTAATTCTACGACATCCCTAGGTTTATTCTCTAGGCTCCGATTTTCAGTCGGTAACAAGTATTTTGGGGAAATTGTTAATAAATGAGAGTTTATATTTAGGACTTTAAGCTGGTGTTATAAATATATTTATAAATTACTTTAGCAATTTCTAAATAGTTTTTCATCTTCTTTGTAAATAGGATTAAATTATTATTCTGATAGTAAAGAATAAGTATTTACTTTAGCTATATAATGTTTTAAGTAAACAAGTGATAAACCGTTTTTAAAGGAAGTGGTAACACATCTATTTCAGTAAATATTTTGACAAAGGCACAGGAATTTAGAAAAACTTTTCGTTTTTTAAGCGTTGTCCCAATCTTGGAATATCGTCTGTATCGTGGGTGCTGTTGCTAGCATTCAAACTCACATTCACAAACAGCTATAACCGGAAGAACTACCTTCTGTTCCGTGCGTGTATCGAACCCGCTACACGCTTTGCAGCAGTCGCTAAGACACTGCGCCAAACGTACCCCTAATTCGTATGGTTTTAACAACTTGATATAACATGAAATTTTTTTAAAGTAAGTTTGTTATAACGTAAGTATATTAATCTAAAATATATCTTTCATAACCACTTTTTGAAAACAAAACGTCGTGTAGTTAAAATGAACAGAAAAAAAAACTCGTGTTTACAGTTTTAAAATTTACTCTCAACAAAACGACACTTAAAAACCTAACCTTAACAAACAATTGTAACCCAGTTTGTTCACTATCTCCAACATCAAAACTCCATATTAAGGTGGAAGGCGTATTGTCTATGTCATCGTCCATTAAAAAGGCCATGCCTGAAGGGCATTCTTTATGATTTATCGTTGGCGTGTCCACCACACTCCCCTTATGTCCAACCCATATCAGCTGTTTTCTTTATACACTTGTTCCTACAGCCCTGCTGTCCACCAGACCCTTTGTGGCTTCATGAATAATTAAATAGGGCATTCGTTTTGGGCTAATTAGGTTTTGCTTGTGTTCTGTGGTTTAAGAGATTTATTTATTGACTAGTTTCCGCCCGCAAATTCGTCCGCATGGCATATTATTATTATTCATTTATTTCAAGTAACACAGACTCATTTTAAGTAACATTAAACACAAAACACAACCATTTCAATTAAATGTCAGAAAACAATAGTGTAAGTTTATAATACATATATATGTATAATAGTATACAATAGTATATTTAGGCATAGTTACTTTGGGTTAACGCTAACTTTAACCAGCGTGATGATCGAACAACATTATCTTTCTCTCCCCTTTTTCTCACTTTTTTTAGCCTTTGTCCGTTTCTAGGGTTCCAACTATCTCTGTACCAAAATTCATCAAAATCGGTTCGGCCATTTAGGTGTGAAGACGTAACGAACAAACAAACTTACTTTCGCTTTTATAATATTAGTAAGGATTAAATAAGTACGATAGGCTTTAATTTTTAGAGTGGATTGGAGAAGGTTTAAACATTAATTAGAGTCATCTATTTATGAAATTAAATCTTTGCATAATAATTCCTGCACAGGAAAATGAAAAATCTGCTGTTTTCTAGAAAACTGCTTTACCGACACTACACGGTCAAAATGTGTACCGTTGTACACATTTTGAACTAAAAATACAGATGAAAACCGATATCCCCCTCCACCCTACATATGCCTCGCTCCAGCGTCACCACATCGAAGGGTCTTGTGTTTGTCACAGACAGTGGGTTACTACAACCTTTGCGGGGTCATTCAGTATGTTTTCAAAATAACAAGCTATATACAAGGTGTAACAAAATAAACGCATGACCTACCAAGTCTTCTCTCAGATCATAAAACTGAACAACTTTTTAACTGACTTCAAAAAAGGAGGTTCTCAATTCGACTGTTCTTTTTGTATGCTTGTTACGCAATTTCTCTGTCGATTGTGGAATGACTTTCAAAAAATCTTTTTGTAATTGAGTGGGTATATATCTGAAGGAATCCCGGTTCCAAGGATCTGAGAGATCACCCGGAAGGTATTACCTTCCGAAATTTCTTTCATTCTCTAAATGACATTGAGAACTATCACCACAAACGAAAAGCGTTGATTAGTACTACAAGATCAGAAAAATAATCCAAATTTAAAAAAAGAAGAATACCTTTGCTTATGTAAGCAAGCTTTATTTAAAATATATGAGGCATATAAGAGCCGGCCTACTTAACGAGACTACACTAAAACGCTCTCACACAGGCACGGAAAATGGCCGTAACATAAATATTGCCATATTGTATATAACAAGACATTACTTATGTAAGTATGTTACCTACATGGTGCTCGTTCCGTAATAGCTAAAGAAATCTCTTACATATAACGTTCTCGTGTCACAGTTTCAGTTGCCATACTCCTTCGAAACGATTTGACCGATTTTTATGAAAGTATGTATGTGTATTTGGTAGGTCTGAGAAACGGTCGTAATCTATTTTTCATACTCCTAAGTGATAATGGTGCTTTCAAGAAAAGGACTTGAGCAGCAGGTGACACCGCTGGGCACAGCTAGTAGTAGTAAAATTCAAAATGTCGACGAAAATCCTACTAATATTATAAAGGCGAATATTTGTGAGGATGGATGTATGGATGAAATGTTAAGGGATTTTAAATCCCTTAACATTTGAACTTTCCCATCTTTATATATTTTAGAAACAGCTTTATTCGTAAAAAATAATCCACAATTATTTGAAAAACTGTCAGCAGTCAGAAAAAATCCGACACGGAGTCAATACAATATGTTGATTTGCATCCTCGTCAAAATTTAGGAGGTGCTAGTAAAAGTCATAAATAATCAATGAAAATTACGGTACCTGATCAATAATAATATACGGCGCTTTTATGATCTGTCTCTGTGTGTTTAAATTTAACAGTATTACAGAATATTTCACTTCAAAAGTAGAGAATCACCTACAGAACACACAGAACAGTGTGCGTGAGCGTCGGCGCATACGTATCATACAGCGGCATGCACGCACCTGTGTGCACTTACCGATTTCTGAAAATACGAAAAAAGTAAAAAAAAAAAACTACTTATTTTATTATCGATTCGGGTCGAGAATCATTAGCATAGTTACGTCCTTGAATTTGACGAGGATGCAAAACAACACGCTGTATGTCAACAAACTTTGTCTTGTGAAATGCAAAACCAAGAGTTTTTTTTGGTATCGCCCCACCTGATGTGACATTTTTTGTTTTGTAACTGTAAAATTAATTTGAATCAATTTATTATATTTAATTTTAAATAACTTGTTCTTTTAAATTTGGAAATTAATATTATTTGCATGCCCATAAGACGGTAGAATATGAAGAACCTATTAATACGAAAAGATCTATGTAAAAATTACCCATGTTTGCAAAAATAAATGATTTGATTTGATGAATGTATGTTTTATTCTTTCACGTCAAAACAACTGAACGGATCTTGATGAAATTTGTTACTGAGTTAGATTATAGTCTGGAATAACACATAGGATACTTTTTTTCGATCATCACGCGGGCGCAGCCGCGGGCGCCAGGTAGTCGTTTATAAAGCGTTTCCACAACCACTTGCAACATGATGACAAGCTTAAGGTAGAAAATGCAATCTCATAATATTCTTTATCATTAATTTGTTAAAACTACAATTTTGTATATAACAAAGTCGCTGCCCGCTGTGAGTCTGTCCCTATGAGTTCTTATAACTTTAAAACTACGCAACGGATTTTGTTTTTTTTTTTATTAAATAGTGTGATCCAAGATGTTTAATATTAGTTTATTAGTATCTACATTGCAGCTGGACGAAACCGGGGCGGGTCGCTAGATATTAATAGAATATTACTTGGTACAGGTTTTTCTAACACTAGCTATTTAGGCGTGAAGACGTAACAAACAAACCCAGTTTCGCTTTTATAATATTAGTAAGGATATGGAGCGCAAATAACAGCGTTTTTGAAACAATCTGTTCGCATAACACCTAAAATCCTTAACAGTATAACAAAGGAAAGGAAATTCCGAGTCAAAATTTAAACCTCTTCATAAAATGTTACTTTTTAAACTGGCTTGACGCACATTTCGTTTCGTCCAGAACATTCTCCCTACATTATAAATCTTCATTGTTCCACACGCAAAAATGGAAAGTGAATATAGAATTAGGGTCCTGCTTTATATGAATAATGTGGAGCCGGCCCGGATTACGGCTGGGCCGGTCATAACGTTGGAATGAAGGATTAATCCTCGGTTCCCGTAAGCTACTGACTGTTGAATGTTTGATACGATTGTTGTCACTTTTGGAAACAAACACGAGAGATAATTATATCAAAAATCCTGCAATATGACAATATTTTAAGGCCCACTTTGTTAATGTAAAAATCTGTGAAATAGAAGATATTTTAAAAGCAAGCAGGTCACAGAGGTAAATATCATTTATGACTTTGTTTTTATACGTATATTTTTGAATCAAAAATACTATTGTCTAATGTATACATTTTAGTTAAAATATTTGCAACACACACATATATAAATACATAATTATGAACGAATTCTTAATTTGTTTTTTTTTTTATTTTAGCTTCATTTTTAATAACGATACTTTTATAACAAGTCGTGATAGGGCTCTGAATTGCTCTCTTACAACTACGTTTGGTGTCAGCCTTCTGTCTATTCAGATATCCCTGAACACCTGTATTCTACATGAAGTGACTGCCTCCACATTACACATTGTAACTGGGTGATACGAAGGTTCTGACAGCCAGAACCGTTTGAAGCCGTGAACTTCACGTGCTTGTCGAGACATGGAGTAAATTCACTATACAACAGACTAGCTGGCGCCATCGCCTTCGCCCGCGTGATACCAATTTGTTATTTCAAGCCATATTCTACCTCTGTGCCAAATTTTGACAAAATCCGTTCAGCCGTTTTGAAGGGAAAGAGTAACAAACATATATACATCCATCCATACATCCTCACAAACATTCCCATTTATAATTATTAATAGGATAGTAGGATGATCACCCATCTAAAGACCGACTTTGGCAACCGCTGTTTAACCTTAAATATCGACCCGTGCGTCTGTTACGATTTAGTCAAGATCAACAACGCTTCATTTATATACAGGATCAGGCTTTAAATCTTCACTTAGATGTTGGGTCGGATAGAGGATAATTAAGGTCCCAAAGTTATTACAAACTGTACCACCCTGTACCTAGACGGTAGGTACACAGGTGTCGGTTTATTTTAGCTGTCCCGGTAATGGGTTGTGTCGAATTTGAAGCTTTGACGGGTCTTTCACAGAATAATTTAGCTAATGAAAGGGGACAACATTCGATCCAGAATTCAAAGACTCGTTTTACGAAGATTACAGAGTTTATGGCGATGCCGAAAAGGGTAAAATTGGACATGGTATAACAAGGTCATCCTGTATCTTTACGGTTGAGAAATATTCACAGGTTTGGCAGATGTTAAGGCGTATGGCCTACCTTCCATCTTGCACCACATGCCCGATCAGCTGCGCATTTGATGATCTATGGACATGCATTTTTTTTTGCGGATGTGAAGCCATCAAATAACTTCGGGGGGAGGGAGTGTCAGACTAAAACCCACCCATGTTCCTTCTATTGCCCTTTATTATACGGGGCCGCGGTCCTTCTTTCGTACAACCTGCAATACCAGATGTACATGCATCAACTAACAAACGCGTGTGTACGCGTGCTTGAGTTTTAGGCTGAACAAATTTGAACTTTTTTCCATCTTAAAAGAAGCAACGTCTGTTTATGATTCATCTGAAAGACAATTTTTGTAATTTTAGGAAGTTTACTTTCTAATCCCAGTCTCAATCTGTCGTTGTCGTTAAGATTCGTTCGGATTGGCGATTATGATTTGAATGTTTCATAAGTACGAAATTTGGTCAATTGCCTTTTGGAAGTCGTTTAAAAAGGCATTTGGATCGCCTTGAAAATTGACTGACAATTTATGCGGCAGTGACAACAATTATGCAAGGCACGTCATTGGTAACGTTGTTAATTAAGGCCTATGACTACGCTCTGTAACTCCTAATCAACGATAGAAGGGCGATGTGGATTCCGAAACGATCCAACAGTATTGTTTGCAGACATCTTAATTTAAAACGACTTGACGACACGGTTGGGGCAGTGGCTGAGCGATCGACTGCTGCGCTGCGTGTCGCGGGTTCGATTCCCGCACGGAACAAATATTTGTATGGCCTACAGGTAGTTTACAACTAATTTACTACTTTTTTAGTAAACAACTATCTGTAGGCCATAAAAGTTTCGGGTCTGGCTGTTTGTGTATGTGAGTTTATATGTTTGTAAACGCACCCACGATACAGGAGAAATTCCTAGTGTGGGGCAACGTTTTAAAAGAAAACCAACGAATTTACAACAACGAATCAACGATATTATATTGACTGGTAGAAAATGCCTAAGGCTTTAAGTCCGCCTTTGTACATTTGTTTTTACATGAGCATGAAGTTTTAATAAATAAATAATTATTATGAATAGGGCTTCCCTTTCCATTTCTGTGCGTCCCTCATCCAGGTCCTTCACCCGGTTTTTACGACCGAACTTTTGCACAGTCCTGGATTCTTTGGCCTAAACTTGGCCACCATCCGATCAAAGTTTGGCTCCATCAGACATCTTCGCGTCTAGCTAGATATCCTGCCACAACTCCATTTGAACCGCTTTGCCCGGTCCAGATTTTAGTATTACGCAATCGATCTCTAATGTTATGCTTAGCATGGCTCGCTCCTTCGAAAATTCCACTATATATACGTCATTGTATTGCTGAAGATCACTAGGTACTTGATGAAAGCTCTTAACTACAACGAGTTACCGATTAAGCCAAGCTTACTCAAGACTGTTTTTTTCAGTTTTGTCCCTCCATATTCCTATCATAGTAAGTGCCAACTCATTCCAACCTTTAGTATATTATGATACGACCTCGTGCAGAAACATAAGAATACAAGACAATATCCAGACATCCTTTATCATAGAATAATTACTATCCACTATTGAATACAGAATAATAAACGAAGATATAATCCTAAATCAAAATGATAGAACAAGATCATATTGATGCCAAAATCAATGCTTGTACTGTTTTAGCAAATTTTACACATTACTTATAAATCTATACATAATAAAAAGAAACATATAAAAATAGTAGTTCGCCTTTATCGGGAGCAGGGTCCATAGCTTTGTTATCATTATAGCTAGTAAATAATACATATCTATCCTGTCTGTTTGTGATAGCTCTTTTGACGCCATAACGGCTGAAGGGATTAAGGTGTATGATGACTGATTTTGGAAATGGGATACTTTTCATCCCGGTAGCATAAAAGAAGAAGTCTTTTAATTCCCGACCTCCAAGTGATTGAAGCTGTGGCCAGACCATAGTGTACGTATATTTTTTTTTAAATCCATCTATTTATTATGAACGTAAGTTATAGTTCAGCCAACAAGGGCGTTGGCGGGACTTGGATGTAAATCTTGGCCAAAGATTTATGACCAACGCATAATGTCCACATTTTGTGCCCAAATTATTGCTTTTATTGCTGGGGGAGAGTTATTATTTTGGGTTGTTATGAACGGGCGGTTCCACCGAAATGGTTTCAAAACGTTTTAAGAAAAAAAAATGAACAAAATAAAAGAAATCAACCTTCTAAGGGACCATAGATTTGAGTATATGGTTTTCATTTCAACTTGATACTTCCACGTGTTCTCGTGGTAAAGGGTTTTGACAGACGGACAGTCTGTCCGTCTGCCTGTATATCTGTCAAGACAATTTATCTTGGAAAAGCGTGGATATATCGAGTTGAAATTAAAACCATATACTCAAGTCTGTGGTCTTTCAGAGATGTGAAAAAATTTGCCCTCTAATAAGACTAAACAGTCAAGAGATATTATGGCCGTTTATGTTGCAAGTACATCTGCGAAACCCTCGGTACGAGAGTCCGACTCGCACTTGGCCGGTTTTTTTGGCAACGTTATCTCAAAATCGTCTGTAACTATACACTTTTTTTTTAAACTTTGCCCCACAATCGAACCCGCGACACGTAGCGCAGCAGTCGATCGCTCGGCCACTGCGCCAACCGTGTCGTCAATGTCGAATTAATACTTATCTACATGAATATCTTAGCACTGTTAATCCTTTAAGCCAGTTTGCAGGCTGTAGACAAGTTTTGTCTTAAAGGAAGCGATATGATATATGACACGACCTCGTGCAGAAACAAGAGAATACATGACAATATCCAGACATCCTTTATCATAGAATAACCACTATCCACTATAGAATCCATACTAATATTATAAAAGCGAAAGTGAGTTTGTTTGTTACCTCTTCACGCTTTAATGGCTAAACCGATCTTGATGAATTTTGGTACAGAGATATTTGGGAACCAGGAGACGGACATAGGCTATAGGTTTTTTTTTAAAGTGGGATGTGAGGGAGAAAGAGAGAAGAAAAGGGAAAACGTAGCGTTGCTATTACAAATCAATAAGGCGCTAGAGGAACTGTGTTACCCCGAATTTAACGCGAGCGAAGCCGCGGGCAAAAGCTAGTACAGAATAATAAACGAAGACATAATCCTTAATCAGAATGATAGAACAAGATCGTATTGATGCCAAAATCAATGCTTGTACTGTTTTAGCAAATTTTACACACGACTTATAAATCTATATCTACTTCAATATTATATAGAGGTCAATGTCGAATTAATACTTATCTACATTAACATCTGAGCACTTCTAATCCTTTAAGCCAGTTTGCAGGGTGTAGACAACTTTTGTCTTAAAGGAAGCTAAGGATTGTGAATCGGGCTCATTGTTACCGCTCTAGTTACTGTTTCCGTCTCAAAGGGGTTTATCACGAGAATGTATAAGGATAACAACACTGTAATTTATATCTGGAGATTATAGAAGACGTAGTTAATAGTATCGATGTTATAGTAAGACTTTGTGCTCGTAGAATGACACTGTAATTTTCATCATGGCATCCGCGAAACTATGTAGGTGTCAACAATTAAATAGGATATATACCACCAAGACCATGAGACACCAAGACCAGGACCAAGAGATATTACGTCATTCCCACTCTAATTGTGTAGTGTGACGGGCCTGTTGGTCTAGTGGTTAGTGGCCCTGACTGCTAAGCCGGAGGTCGTGGGTTCGATTCCCACCCAGGACAAACTTTGTGTGATGAGCATGATTGTTTGTTCTGTGTCTGGGTGTGATTTATCTATAATATGTATGTATTTATAAATTATATAAGTATGTATATCAGTTGTCTGGTTACCATAACACAAGCTCTGCTTAGCTTGGGATCAGATGACCGTGTGTGAGTTGTCCCAAGGTAAAAAAAAAAAAAATAATAATAAAAAAAAATGCGGGTTGATCAAAAGAGATACCGTGGCCCCGTAACATAAAGGGCAAAAGAAGAAACATGGTGGGTTTTAACAGGTTCAGTGTCCAGGCTATGCGTATGTGCGGTATAAAGACTCTAACGCCATTTATAGCTGTGACGACACGAGATGATTCGTGCCTAACCTAACACAAGTTTTTATACCGAAAGTAAGAGACTAATCCTGGTAACAACGAACCGTTACATAAGAGTCTACCCAAGCCAATTATAACCCTTTTAAAATATTAATACTCCATTTAGTTCACTCAACAAGGTCTACCTGCTCATCATTTTAATCTTTTAAATATTATAACAGTACAAAAATAGAAACAGCCTCTAATTTCATATTTTGGCGGAAACACAGGCCTCGTATGCCAGAATTTAAAGGGTACGGTCAGGGCGCGAAATAAAATATTCTGCACTCATGAGGTTTTTGAAACTTTTTAATGAAACCATCGGTTTGTTAGCGGGACTGCTGAACAAATAACAAGCTCTTTAGCTTTTTAAATTGTGCTGACATATTTTTTACTAGAGTTTTTAATTCGTAAATACAGCGTGGGTTTAGTTTTGTTAGAACATCCTTCATTTTTCGTCATCATCTGCTTAACGTTTCTAAATTAAGTTGGGGTTGGCTTCCAGTCTAATGCAGCTGAATACCAGTATTTTTAATGTAGCGAAAATACCAACTACAATCCAGTCTCTCTATTTTTCTTTCCACTATCAATTTTTTTCTTGCAGATTTGTGTCTTAATGTGAAATAAATTGAAAGTGATGAATTACAGCTAAGTTTTTGCTGTGGGAGTGAATGAAACGACGTCTGCAAGCAATTGATAGCTGCTTATAAATCGAATCAACTTTTGTTCGCTAAAAAATGACTTTCAGGAATTGATGCGATCAACTGATCGCTATTTATGGTAAAACTAATAAATTAACAAAATGTTTTTCAATGTCATGTTTTTTTTTACTGATGGGAAATCTACAAATAACTTCAGGAGTGTCAGACATTTACTGACTTAAAACCCATCCATGTTCCTTCTTCTGCCCTTTATATTCCGGGTATCTCTTTCGAACAATTTGCAACCCCGGTCAAACAACCCGCAACCTCGAAACAACCTGCATCCTCGGAATATCATGGTCTGAGTCACAAAATAACACAATGCTCAAAACACTTGCTCTCCCAACGATTAAAATTATAACTTACTAGCTTTTGCCCGCGGCTTCGCTCGCGTTAAATTCGGGGTAACACAGTTCCACTTTCCTGATATACAGGTACCTGCTACCTGTAGTTTTTGCCCTTGCGCCTTATTTATTGTAATACCAATGCTAAGTTTTCCCTTTTCTTCCCTCTTTCTCCCTCATATCTCAATCTTTTTTAAAAAAGCCTATGTCCGTCTCCAGGGTCCCAACTATCTCTGTACCAAAATTTATCAAAATCAGTTTAGCCATTTAGGCGTGAAGACGTAACAAACAAACTCACTTTCGCTTTTATAATATTATAGTAAGGATTGTACCTAAACTCAACCCTAAAGCATTTGTTTACATTCAAACATATTACATGCACTTTTAAATCAACAAGGAGTCGGTCAATCAATCAATAAGTCAAAGCTAGTCGTGTGTGGATTGCTCAAGTGTTATTGCTAGCTTGATTGGTACAGCATTAATGAAACAGGATTGTCTGAAGTATCATTGTTGATTGCATGTCTCTTGAAAAAGAAGTGGCAACTTTCAAGTACTATGATAACTAGCCTAATCATAAAAATAATTTGATTCACTTGCCATAATAAAACTGCTAGACAAATAAAATATTAATCAAAAATATTTGTGTGACTATTAGGGTTATAGATGTTATCATATAATAGATAAAACAGTCCAATTAAACAGCCTACCAAAATAAAATAAAAAAACCCGCTAAGTGCGACTAGTGGGTTTCGTTTAAACTTGCAACATAAACGGCCATATCTTTTGATTGCGTAGATTTGCTCCAAGGGTCTACAAATTAGCTTACCGTCCGTGCGTCTATTGACGACAGGCCGTATCAAAGGCGCGTTAGTGTTCCACGCGTGCCTCAAAGAGGCATGCCAGAGAGTCAGCAAAGCAGAGGGGCTTGCCAGAGCCTCCGCCTGCCGGGGTTGCGGGTTGTTCGAAACAGATACCGTGCCCCCTGAACATCAAGGGCAATAGAAGGGGTATGGGTGGGTTTTAGTCAGGACAAGTCTGACACTACCCCCGCTCCGCCCAGAGCGGGGTAAGTTATTTGTTGATTTCACATCCGCAAAAAAGGGTCTTCAGATTTGAGTTTATGATTTTAATTATAGCTCCATACCTCCACGAGTTTCCGAGATAAGGGACTTGACAGACAGGCGGACAGCAAAGTGGTTCTATAAGGGTTCCGCATTTTCTTTTTGAGGTACAAAACCCTAACCATAACAGAATAAAGCCAGTCGTACTAAAAATATGTTTCCCCTACAAACTGTTCAAATGAAACACTTGAACCAAGGCCGTAGATAACTAAGCTTGCACATCCAATATTAAATTAATTAAATCAATTTGATAAGGATGTTCCTATTGAAATGATAACGGATATTGTTATCATTATGAGCGTTATCTACGCCTACTGATTTTTTATATTAGGGGTAGGGGGAAATTGAATCAGAGAATTATCCGGGATATGGAGAATTATCGGGAATGTCGAGGTTAAATGTTCATATTTAATAGGCGAGTTGCGGACAAACACGCAACACGCCTGAACCGTGGGAAGTGACAATGCGGCGTATACACTATTAAATAAAGTTTATAATCATGTTTTCTGAAATGGCTCCAACCGGTGCTATGTCTCATATCTTTTCACCAGAGCAGAGCTCGGTCGCTCACGTACTCATTCTACAAATGAGAACGAATAAGGACTTTACCACAACACCTTAAAAAAAAAATCACACACTGTAGACTTGGTTTCGACTTGTATTTAAAATTCATTCATGAAACGAATAGTTAGGTGATTACTCCTCCAAATACAGAAAATAGTAATTCATGTTTTTTTTTTTAAATACGTTGACACTAGGAATTTCTCCTGAATCGTGGGTGCGTTTAAACGCACCCACGATTAATCGTACATTTAAAGTCACATACACAATTTGCCAGACCCAACTACCTGTAGGTCATACAAATATTTGTTCCGTGCGGGGATCGAACCCGCGACACGCAGCGTAGCAGTCGATCACTCAGCCACTGCGCCAACCGTGTCGTGTTCACTTTGCGAATAAATTTTCACCGCATAACGGCAATAAATGTTTGTAAAACAAATTCGAGAAGCGAATTGCTCAAGGTGCCGTCCTTAAAACAATCAATGAAATGGTCGACAATTACCAGTCATATTACAGTAACAATTTCAAAGGACCAACTTTGCCGCTTCTTAGGACCAATAATGTAATAATGGTTATAGCATAATCGCACAAAAGTAAAATCTTTTTGACAAAACTAACGAAAGGGAATGGTGCCAAGTTTTGTAACTTTTGTGGCTGCTAATACACGACTCGGATTTAATGATCTCGGGTTGAATAAGTAGAAAAATAGCTTGTAACTTAGGAGTATTAAGGTGTAGTTTTACAGTTGATAAAGTAACAGAAAAATACATATTTTAACACACTTGCTGAAAAATTGGCTTTTGTATCGCCGATTCATAATGTAGTATATTGTGACAAACTCTACACACTTTTATAAGAATGCTACATTTAAGTTAAAGTGTGATAATATATCAAGCACCTACCTGACCCTATGAAAAATAAAATTAAGATATTAGAGTTTGTATTAATTTCACTGTCACGAATGATTCCATTACTCAAATAACTAATTTAATTTCAACTAAAATTTCCTGGATCAAAACGTAGTCGCTGACTGAACAAAAACCTTCGCAGCTATAGAATTAACCGTACTTACGTCAAGAAGCCCCAATTATTTTAATGTACCGTCTCATTACAATATCCTTAGCACTCTCGCATAATTCTGAATACCTCTTTCAGGATTTAAGCGTGTAATTTTGTACGACAAAAACGTATTTTGTACTGAAGACTGTACTTACAATTTGTATTATTGACGTGCATGATAGAATTCTGTTGAATGAAAAGATTCTTCGCTGGTCCTTTCATTATGGGATTTTGCTGTATTATTATTTTGAATACATGAGTATAAATGGTACCAAGCGGAAAAAAGACTATGACGTTGAAAATACTACGTCACAATCTTTTTCCACTGTATTCAGTTCCAATTTCGTAATTCAAACGCAAGAACTTGATTGTATTGTATAACTGGCTTATGTCCGCCAATTTATGAGCAACGCGCATATATTGTGTACGGGTGGGAAAGTCATTTGATGCACCGCAGTACTCCGAAGGAAGTCCAGCAAAGCTATGGTGTTACTGACAGTCTCACGGAAACTACCTGAGCTATAATTTCGATGTAGAAAGACTCGTGGTTCACAAATCCTTACTAATATTATAAAAGCGAAAGTGAGTTTGTTTGTTTGTAACGTCTGCACCCCTAAATTGCTAAACCGATTTTGATGTATTTTGGTACAGAGATAGTTGGGACCCTGGAGACGGACATAGGCAATTTTTTTTAAGTGATAAATGAGGGAGAAAGAGGGAAGAAAAGGGAAAACTTAGCTTTGCTATTACAATAAATGAGGCGCAAGGGCAAAAACTTAGGTAGCAAGTACCTGCTAATCAGGAAAGGGGAACTGTGTTACCCCGAATTTAACGCAAACGAAGCCGCGGGCAAAACCTAGTCTATAATAAGTATAGAACACTGATCAAGGTAACGAAAATAAACACTTTACTATGTGTAGTAAAAAATTACATTTCATTTGCAACCGTAGTCTGCAAATAAACAAACTGACTGCAAATAAACGAACTGACTGCAAATGGACAAATGTGAATTCGATATTATTTATTTATACTGTGTCAGAAGCTGTTAATTCAGTCTATATTTGGTGTTTCCATACGGATTCGACGATTCAAATTCGCAAACCAAAAATCGGGTCTGAATAAACGGTCTTGAATATTCATAATGTTTATGATAAGAGTTTTTGTTGCGAATCCCGCGTCGGTTGGACAACCAATAAGCAATGAAAATACAGGCTGGATGGAGAATAATTTCGACGAAAAAATCCCCTTTTATGCTGAACAAAGGCCAAAAAGAATCGATTTAATGTTAGAAACATGTTTCCTTTTTATTATGCTAGTATTCATTTGGCTTTATGTGTGATAATGGATGGGTGAAAGATTTATGAAAGGTTAATTTTTATGCAAATTGAAATATTAAAGCTCGTGAATGTTCGTAAAAGCTTGACTTATATCCTTGCAATTGGAAAGTATTTGCTTAAATGCGATCACTGGTAAAACATAGTGGTTTTTGGTCCTAGTTTAGGTTAAGTACAGATTGTGGAAGATTTCAAAATTTTGGACACTAACAAATACTTTAGTAGTAGGTATTTGTATGAAAATGGCCGCGTCCGGAGCAGCATTATCTAATTCTTCAATATCAGTTTGTCCTATACTTTAAAATCCGAGTTTCGTCAAATATCTTATCGCGCTGTAAAAATATTTTTTGGAGGTGGAACAAAGGAGTTCCTTCTCAGTTTATTCTGCTCAAACGTTCATTCGGTCAATCGTTCAATTCGGATAGAGTTCAGTTTACTGTAGAAAAGTGAGTATTGTTTTTATTAGATGGCCAGTCCAGCGGAATCTCTTTGTGAAACATTTGGGAACTCGCCTGAAAAAATATGTTACTTTACTTCTTTTGACTTTACTTTTCTTTTATTTTACTTGAGGTTTAAAGTCAGCTTTTGATATTTTTACACGACTGCCCCAAAAAAAGGAGTGTTATGTTTTTAGGTTTCATGTATGTTTGTGAGATTTTTTATTCCATCATAACTTTTAAACGCCTGAACATTATCGCAGTCGGGGAAACAAGAAAATATTCTACAGATTGGTCCCCCGACCGCGATGAAATTTTTGTTTTGTTTAACAGAGATTCCCTTTCATCTTTGTTCCTAGCACATTCCATCGGCAAAGGAGATTGAGCACTTATAGTCTCACTTTTTGACGCGTAAAGCCATTAGAGTTAATGTATAATTAATTATGTTATTTTTAATGTTTTTTTACCTAAATTCATTGAAATCATTTGTGGGGTTTCTATTTTAATTTTAATTAGTATGTACATATTTAATAAAATAAATACGTCATTTGTTGCCTAATAGTGAAGCGACTCCTTTTTCAATTATAATCGATCGATTAAACACTAACATAAATCATAGAACAACAAAATAATTAACATTTGCAACTAAAAAGTATTAAGAGTTGTCCTTATTATCATTCTTTAATTCTGTTACTATTTTTTTCCATTAAATACAATTTCTAGGCAAAAATAAAACAATTAAGATATAATCGATAATGTTATGATGCCCCGTAGTCTATTGTTGTGTCACAACACTATTCGGTGAAATGTCAAACAAAATCGGTGTTTTCTGTTTACCGTGTTAGCTGCCGGTTAAGCCGAGAATATTGTTTAGGATTTCTAGATCAATGTGTTTAATCAAATATCTTAAATAGTAAGTAATACTCAATTAATATGTACCAAAATAATGCAAAATATGTGCCAGTTAATAACGTTTCAAAACGAATTGTTTTGAGATGTAACATAACCTCAAAAGGTATTAAACATTTTTTTTTTCAAAAACCCCACAATATTTCATTTTGAATTTAACCTTGTTTTAAAGTATGAAACTACCCCTTTTTTGTGTCTAATTTTCACTACTATACTGTGTCAAAAGTTGCGCAACCAAGTGCCATAGTAGGCTGCGCAATCTCCTTTAAAACTAACATCTTGTTTTTTTTTTCTCTTTTTAGATGGCAGTCGTGTTTTTTTTTTATTTATTTTTTTATTATCTTTGGCCTATACTAAAAATTTCACCTGTATCGCTGCAGTGATCATTACAAACATTTAAAGTTACACACAGCCAGATCCGCAACAACTGCCTGTAGGGCATTGTGTCCTGTCCTCTCTTACTTAAGTTTAACACTGTAACAACAACATTATAAAACCAATTTTAAAAGAGTAATCGTGGAGTTTCTTTCCGGTTCTTCTCGATAACAAACGACCAACCCGAACCGTGCACCTTTTCTCGACGTTTTATAAGTGTCCATGTAGGCATGTGAAACAAACATATTTTGATTTTCTCTTCACAACAATTTTAACCAAATACCAGTAGGATAATACTATCCAGACGACACGTGCCGTAATTCTGCATTTGGCATCCAATCTAAACTGTGACGGAATTAACCCTGCTCGTACCTAACACAATTAATATCCTCATTAGCTATTAACCCTAAATCTTGTAGAAATAACCATTAGAGCGAACATGTTAATCCAAGTTTACCCTCTTCGTGGAAAACCTAAGGTATGTTTTAGTTTGGGTTCAAAGATCCTCTTGAAATGTTATCAGGGTCCGTTAACTTTAGTTTGAGTAAATTTAAACTATCGTTTACATTCCTACTTATAAAGTTAAAAGGGTTGCAAGCTGGAATCTAAAAGCTACCTTAAGTAAGAAGTCTTTAATGTTACTGGGATATTAGATGTATTAATCTTATAACTAAGACGGTCTTCACACGACACGGCTCGACCGCGCAATCGGGACCGCTCAAGCGGATCTCACGCTTCTAGGAAATCGGTTATCGCCTAACACTCGTATATTCAGAAGGACCAAAATGGTAACCACTTTGGTAATGCAACTTTTAAAAGTGGGTTTCCCTTGTACTGATTAAAATTAAATTTTGGTGGATACATAGTATTTTGAAATTCATTATTATGAAATAGATCGTAGATATCTCAAAGTTACAATCGGTATTTGTCGTGCAAAATTTCTTTTAAATTAAGATTAAGAATAATGATAAATGATGTTTATTTTGCAAGTAGGTTTTCACAAACACTTTTACACGTCTTTTTTTTTAAACTAGATGAGGCCGGTGTTTCGTATCCGACTACTCTGAGAAGAAACAGCCGAAACAAACTCAGAGGTCATAGTCTCTTTAAGGTCCAGACAAAAAATCTTGGTCAACTTACATGAGTACTAATGCAGACTAGTGTCTGAAATGGTCTTTTAAAGAAAGCACCACACAGATTGAGTGGACCTGTCCAGTCAGTGCAAGCATTTGTCAGTTATCGTGTAGCTCGACTCAAAACCAAAGGAGCTCAACGAAACGACGAACAATACCAAAAAAAGGACATTTGAAATATATACTATCTATAATACTATCTGTATTGATAATGAACAAACACCGCCATTCTGCCGCGAAAATGACCCGTGTTATGTGAGCATTGTCTAAGGTTATAACGCTTTGTCTAACTCTAATAGTTACAAGTCTATTTCACTACCTAAAATTGGCTTAGCCGATCAGAAAGAGGTTTTATCCGAATGCACACGGTGTCAAGTCGTTTTACAGAAAGGAAAAGAGGCGAACGGCGTCTGGTTGATTCTGCGGCAATACGTGTGTTCATTTGTTTGCAATAACATTTATTCATTGGTGGCTAATTTTATTGGACAGTTATTAGTAACTGAATGGATCGAGTAGTGCGACTGCTAAGGTCCAGGGTTTGACTCTATCAAGAATTTTCACGGTAGTCACAGCGCAGCGTGTAGATTTGTGCCTGGTCAACGGTGATAGGGTCGCCCCCTATTACATGAGACTTATACATTACTATCAAAATTTGGACGCATTTATAATAGGTAGGGTACAACTCTGCCCAACCCTTTGCAAATTACAGGCGTGATGTTATTTATGAGTAAAAATACCTTGAAACAGATTCGGAGATTTTGTTGCAGTTGCTTACCTGAAACGGAAAAACAGAACTGTTAATTTTGTAAACACTCCCAACTTGAATACAACTCAAACAGCAAACAGCATTTAGCGAAAGTGCATTTGAAACGTGTTTCTAAATCCAGTTTGAAATTCGAAGCATTTAACTTGACACATACCACAAATTTACATTACGTATACTTCATGTTGGTTTATTTGATGTCAAATCCAGTTTTGTAAATATAAAAAGAAATATAGAAGTCTTGGTATGGATGGAATGTGATGATGAGGGAAGCAAGGACTCGAAGTGACTAGAAGTGTTTAGGAGAGGGACAGGAAGGCCAAAGATAGTATGGATAGTTTATGTAAGGAATGTTTTGTTCCATTGTTAGACAAAAGCCTCTTCCATACTTTTCCAACTCTCTCTGTGCTATTTCTTCTCTGGCCAATTTTTCAAGAACGAGTTCAAATCCTTTCTCCAGATATTTTATTTAGGCTTTCTTCAGTCACTAAGACTGTCTTTAGGCAACTACTGTTATCATGGTAGCATGGAGAGAGCGACTGTCGCAACCCTGTGCAGGGCACGCCACAATATGGACGATAAGTCTCCGTGGCTGGAGATAGCGTCCGCACCTACTGCCACTGCCTACCGGGGTTGGACCATGGATGGGTTTAGGTCAGTAAAAGTCTGACACTCCCTCCCGCTCCACCCAGAGCGGGAGAAGTTATTTGGTGATTTCCAATACAGTTGACCGTATGCTGGCATGACAGTAAAATCGTGCTAGGACAGATTATAGGAGTAACAGTAGAATAATAGTGGTCTTTGTTTTAAAGAATACAACGTGTAATTGAAATAACGGAATAAACGTTATTGAAGAACTTTTTATGGGAATCCCTGAAAGAATTTTGTTCGATTATGTCGAATTAATCGAACTTGGAACAGCTGATATTTCATTTCCCAGTAATATTCCAAGCCAAGGTTTGCTACGTAAAATTTTAAAACTGCAGATCGTAAAGAGTAGCTTTATTGGGGTGGAAAATAGAATCTAGCGGAAGCAGTTAATGCTTCCAACTAGGAGTGCTCATCTTAAGTAGTTTTATTCAGATACAAGGATGCATTTACTGTCTTGAATTGTTTTTAGGGTTCCGTATCATAAAAAGGGTATCCATACAAAACCAACTCAATAATAACAAACTAGCTGTCCTGTGCGGTTTTACTCGCGTCTTTGGTTACTGCCACGCTCCCATGGGTAGTAGCAAAATGTTATATAGCTTATGTAACTCAGTGATAGCGAGATAGAAAGCTACATGCTTTCTAATGGTAAAAGAATTTTTTAAATCAGTCCAGTAGCTTTGGAGTATATTCGTTACATATTAAAAAAATACATGAATAATGACTCCTAATACACAAGTACCAATACAATAATCCGTTCGGAATTCAAGATCAAACAATAGTTATTCAGATGGTTATCGATATCGAAGTCTCCATAAAAAGCCTTGCATAATTCATAGACTAGAAAGAAGATTCTGGACTGTTTGCTTTGGATGACAAGATAGTTTCTGGATTTAACTTATTACTGGTTGGGTGGAAAGTTATATTATTTGGTGTCTGTGATGCTGATTAAATTTTCGTTGGATTCGTTTTTTGAATTATTTGAAAAAAGAATATCGGAATTAAAAGATCTTGCTATGATTTATAAATCGATTTACACTATTGGCTGGGAAGAAGATGAGTTTTGATGAATATACTGATTTTCTTTTTTTTATTGTGTTCTGATCTTGAAATTTTTTGCCTCCCCCATAGCCAATCTCTGATAAACACCTCTAAGTCGGTCATGACAGCGGTTTTTATGCCTTTCTCGTCGACGACGCCCGTCTTCTGGCACCCACTGCGCCGATCGGTCTTAATGCATTAATCTTTTATTGTCATCAGTAATTCCTTGTCATTTTCAAAAAGTGAAGCTACTATACAAAGATTATTATGTCACTTCGGTAAAGGAACATGGGTGGGTTTTAGTCAGTACAAGTCTGACTCACCCTCACTCCCCCCCGCTCCGCCCAGAGCGGGGGAAGTTATTTGTTAATTTAAGAGAGTTTGAGTTACTGTACAGTACTGAATGTTGATATTAACGCGTGTACCACACATTAAAATCTAAGTTGTATATTTAGTCATCAGTCCACTGATGACTAAATAAAATATATTGCTTTGAATAAAATAAATAACCAAAGGGCATTTTTGCTTTTTCTTTACAAACCCATGTATGTCGAAAAATAATTGAACAAGATATTTTCCTTATCTTTAAAAGATTCCCTAAATTCGGTAACTCCGTTCGTCATTTACAAACACGAAGCCAACAGCGTTGTATTACAAGAATATTATTTGTGCGTTTCATGAAATAGGATCTCCAATCCATACGCATTTACAATCTTTATAAATCTTTACTTAGAATAAAATGAAGTGGCTTCCACTATCTGTTCGCTTATCTTTTAAATTTCTCTTCGGACTTTATCTATATTTTCCTATTATTATATCATATTTTCCTTTTTCAGCAATAGATAAAGTGATTCAAGGGAAAGGTTAATCCTTTCCTTACTAATATTATAAAAGCGAAAGTGAGTTTATTTGTTTGTTACCTCTTCACGCCTTAATGGCTAAACCGATTTTGATGAATTTTGGTACAGAGATAGTTGGGACCCAGGAGACGGACATAGGCTATTTAAAAAAATGAGATATGAAGGAGAAAGAGGGAAGAAAAGGGAAAACTTAGCTTTGAAAACTTAGCTTGGAAAACTTAGCTTACAAATCAACAAGGCGCTAGGGCAAAAACTGTAGGTAGCAGGTACCTGCAAATCAGGAAAGGGGAACTGTGTTACCCGAATTTAACGCGAGCGAAGCCGCGGACAAAAGCTAGTGTATTATAAAAATGTTATAAATGCGAAAGTAACTTTGTTTTGTTTGTGACTTTTCGTGATTAAACGGCTGATTGGATCGCAATTGAATTTAGCAAGGAGATATATTTCAACCCATTGTCACTTTTATGACTTAGGGGGTCGAGTATATATTGCATTATGTCCATAGTAGGCTGTTTGTGTATGTGAGTTTTAAATGTTTTTAAACGCACCCACGATTCAAAAGAAATTCCTAGAGTGGGGCAACGTTTAAAACAATAAAAATCCTCAACTGTAATTGACAACTGCAAACTGTCAAGACATGTCTTAGAAAAATAACGGTTATAAGACTAGGTATATTATTATCATATAATGCATTTAAAAATACTGAATACATCATTCGGTTACGAATGCAAACAAACATTGAATTTCAGATCTTTCTCACTCAAAAACTTATTTTAAGCATATCGCGACGTATTTGGTTGGAGCGTGTTTTGGGCTCTATAATACCCTTACCTGGCGGCTCGTGCGTTAAATCCGCCTCGGCCGCAATGACAAAGATTCCGCACTTGAATCAAACTGATCTATTTCTTAACTCACTTAGATCGTCACTAAATAATAACAGTTGGTCGGTTCAATCCTCAGTTAGCTAAGTTTGTCGACGTAAGTCCGTAGATTTGTGGCCATTCAAAACATAACGATAACTTTTCGAATTTCTTTTCTAAAACAATGCTTTAGAAAGAAAAAGAACTTGTCAGTTTTTATCTAAAAGCGAAATAAGCTAGGTCACTACCTCTCCACTTCAAACTGTACATATACATAGGCAAACAAAACTCAAACCCTATTTCCTCCTACACACGCATGTTCTGACAAATAAGCTAATACTTACTTATACCAGCTGGTACATACGTGAAGGTATCAAGTATATTATATCGGCTACCTACACACCAACCCAAAATATTAAACAAAAACTGGCTAAGTGCGAGTCGGTCTCTCACACGAAGAGTTCCTTACAAACTTGCGACATTAACGGCTATACCTTAGAGGGTTGATATTTCAAATGGGCACAAAAAAAAACCGTCGAAAAAAATGGTTTCTTGTATTGGGATTCCCTTTATTTTTTTTGTTCATTTCTTTGTTGTAATCAAAATGGCAAGTATATATTGTATACTTACTATTTTGAAAGCGATTACAAAAACTTACAAATTTAAACCGTAATATTTTACGGTTTAAAAGACGTTCTTGTGACAGACACACGGTCAAATAAGAGAACCAATTGCAGAGCTTCCGAACAGAGGTTGCCTGAAGCCAGAATCACCTCATCTGGTGGAGATATGTAGATGACACTCTATTTTTTTTGGATGGGAACTCATGAAATGACTGGAGTCATTTGATGAGTCGTTCTGGATGGAGCGGCAGGCAGTCTCAGACTTGTACTAACTAAAACCCACTCATGTTCCTTTCTTTGCCATTTGAGTTCCGGGGTCATGGTATCACTTTCGGAGCAACCCGCAGTTTGCTTTTGCCTTTGGAGAGTAAATGTAGTATTGTTCCATAGTGATAATTATAGAATACGTACATGAATCCAAAAAATCAGAGGTGCGGGTCTGGGGCTCGAACTTGAGACCTATGGATTGACAATCCAAGGGTCACACTAGACTATCACTGCCCATTAATTTAAATCACTGACTATGCATATAAATTACCATAGACTTGCTAAGAAATGAAACCTTAGTAAGAGGCTCCCGTTGAAACCTTTTGGGTACGCAACCCTAAAACTGAAAAAAACAAAAGAAAGACGCCCTCGATCAATATATAAATTACGGTCGGGTAGAACAGAAGGCTCTTCAGTTTTCTGCCTGAATCCTGAAAAGCTCGCAGCCCATTTCAATTGCTAATATAAGTCTGCCGAGCCGATTTCTCTTCATATTACATTTTAGTATGCAATCGTATATTTACATACGGTTTTTTAATAAAACTTTACATTATTCTGCGTTACTTTGATGCTGTGAGTTGTAAGTATGATGTAGCTTTTAGTCGTATATTTTTTATGTAGTATAAATAACATTATATTCCGAAAGTGTGACAACCAGTCTTACCAAGGGGTATCGTATTACCCAGAATTAACTGGGTTGTGGAGGTCAGATAGGCAGTCGCTCCATGTAGAACTAATACTGATATTCAGCTGTATCCGGTTAGACTGGAAGCCGACCCCAACATAGTTGGGAAAAGGCTAGGTAGATGATGATAAATAACATTATATTAGGGGTTTACTTCCTGTGTTGTTCGAACGAGATACCGCAGTCCAGGAACATAAAGGGCAAAGGGTGAAATTAGGACAAATTTAAGTCTGTATAAGTCTGACACCAGAAGCCATACTAATAAAGCTGTTTTTGTGCCTTTAGGTTTAGGTTTTAAGATCTTTATCCTTACTAATATTATAAAAGCGAAAGTGAGTTTGTTTGTTTGTTTATTTGTTTGTTTGTTTGTTACCTCTTCACGCTTTAATGGCTAAACCGATTTTGATGAATTTTGGTACAGAGATAGTTGGGATCCAGGAGACGGACATAGGCTAACTTTTATTAAAAAAAAGTGGGATATGAGGGAGAACGAGGGAAGAAAAGGGAAAACTTAGCGTTGCTATTACAAATCAATCAGGCGCAAGAGCAAAAACTGCAGGTCTGCTTGGTGTGTTATACCGAATTTAACGCGAGCGAAGCCGCGGGCGAAAGCTAGTTCTCAATAAAAACATTACATGTCACTTACTTGAGAACAATAATTATTACTTAAATACTAAATTCGGTTCGACAACATCCGTTAAAAACTAATTATGTAATACTAACTGAAACTCCACCACTCAACGCATTCATTTCTCGGGTTATTTCCGGTTTGCGATTAAATACAAGCTAAGCTGGGTTTTGAATGCATTGAATGATGATAGGTTTCTTATGCGTGAGGGTATTTTATTTTATATCTGTGCTCCTTCAAATATTAGCATTTTTTTTTGCCATTGTTAGTCCGGGTTTTTGGTAAAACTAATAAGCTTGCTCGTCGTGAGCTTCGTTGAATAACTTGTCTGTAGTGGGTAAGTGTGATATTTGTGTGAATGTTTTTGTTTAGGATTTTTTTGATAAATATACATGTGTTATAAATATATAGTTCGTTTATATTCATTATTTTTGTGTCTCCGTATATTTTAGTCGTTAGAGTTCGGTACGCGTAGTTGAAGAGCATTTTTATTAATTTATTTTGGGAAACCTGTAGTTGTAACAGTTTTGTTTTAGCCTTTCTTTATGTTCACTGTCTAGACGCAAAAAAATATGATCGCTATTGTACGACTTACATTAAATAATTTAATTTGATACTGTATGGAATTCAGCGTCCATTACAAATGGAGTGACTTCTAATTGAATCTACTAGCAAATAGTAGTAAAGCGGGTTTCACATTTCCGTTTCGTATTTTTCATTCAAATTTTATTCCTTTCTATATCATTAAGAAACGAAACGTACGTAAACGAAGCTTTGCATAAAAGCTAAATCTAAATAATTTGCGATTTTATTGTTTACACTATAAAAGTTTAGATCATTTTCATCATTTTCCGAAAGCATTTTCGCAATCATTATTACTCAAAAATAAAACCATTTTCTAGAAATATACTATGTCAAACTTATTACAAAATGTTTTTTTGCTATTCAAAAGCAGACGTAACTAAAACTTAGTTTCTAAAATTGGTTGAGACTTGTTACCATCTGCATCGAGACTTCTTTAACCTCCTTTACCTATACGTCTTCGAAAAGTATAAATACCTACACAGATCATTGAGAGAGAGACTGCTAGAGAGGGCCTTCATCTTCAGCCCTTTTCATTTAAAACGAGTCGACACCACTTTTACTGTTTTCTCTGTAGAATGTTGCGGGTGACATTAGACGACAAGACATGTTTAGTGATGGGATGTATTGCTATGATGAGTAGTGCTTCACGACTATGATATTCAGGGATAAACCCATAGCAGTCATGACCGTAAATCGTGGTATCGTTCCAGATTGAAAAGGAATGGTTTGGCTTACTAAGTCATTTTAATGATTACTACACGCTTTTTTTCGGATTTCTTATCATAGTAACTTCTCCTGCTGTGGGTGGAGTGAAACACTCCTCGCGTTAAACTTTTACTGACTAAAACCTTTCCATCGTTCCAGCTTTAGCCCTTTGTGTTTCGGGGTCGCGGTCGCGATCTTTTTGGAGCACCCCGCAGCCCGACTACATGCCCTTGGAGTATTACTGACATTACAAACCAGTCAAATGCGAGTCGAACTTAGGTCGTAACTCGTCACTTGTAACTTCAAGAGACTACACTACTACGACTTGAGTAAACGGCTTTAATTTCAATTCGATACCTTCACGCGTTCCCGAGATTAAGGGTCTTGTCATACAGATATACATACAGATGGACAACTAGTGATCCTGTACTGTGATAATGTTTCTGTTTTTCCTTTGAGGTACGGATCAATAAAAAACACACCTAGTATAGACACAGCCGGAGCTGTAATTCCGAGCCCTATGGTATGAATAGATGAAGGCCAAAACCACGCGGTCAAAGTTACAACCATAAGCTGCACGCTGGTTTGATCTTCAGTAATAGACCATTTGAAACTCCCAACTTGTTGTCGTATAAAGCTCGTATTGCGGCTACAACTTCCACTGTTGTTATGCTGCCGTTTTTCGACAAACAAAGTTCCAAACCATGTTCGGTGTTCACAAGCAATGTTGGGGTTTCTCTTCCTGAGGCGGAATTATGTTTATGGAAACCTTAGCAACTTACAGATGGATTTTATTTAAATATTTCCTCTTAATTTTATTATGAAAATATTTCCTTCTTGTGCTACCTTGTTATTTTATGTCCAATTATCTTTTTTTCTGTTTTTCTTTGGCAAAGGTTTTTGTGGCGTATCTTTCAAGTGGGCTTGCATATTAATAAGTTTCCGATTGAGCTGAAAATTTTCGTACACGTTTTTTTAGTTTCGACTGGTTACCAAATTTATTTGTTAAATATGGTAGACTCCTAAAGATGGTGGATTGGTTTTTTTTACATTTTCATGTTTGGGTATCAAATGAAAGGGTTTTATAGCATAAGAAAATTTTGATAAGAATAGAGAAAAATAAAATAAAGTCCATCTAGAGCGTGTTTTTTTTTGTATATTTTGTCGACGATTCTATAATCTATAATTGAATTTTAGTTCAAAATTACTTCAAATTGAACAAATATAATATATGCTACGTTTGAAAAAGGGCATACATCTAGGTCATTATCGTATGATAATGACCTAGATGTATGCCCTTTTTAGTAATAGTAATTTTGAACTAAAATACAATTTCGAACGCTATTTCGAATTTGTTGCTGCACTACTAGTTATACCTACGGAGCTCAAATTAAAATTGCAAACTTCTCTGATGTCTGGATTTTAAATCGCTGAAACAGAAAATCGTTATTGATTTTCCAAAACAGACTACGTTATAGTGATATATAGGTTAACTACAAAAATGTAAAATTGACCTCTTAGTATGGGAAAAAGGCATAAAATCGGCCCGAACCGAAACTAGACCTGAGTTGTGATGTGACGGACGTTAGACAGTTTTAGTTTTTATTTGTTGTATGTAAGAATCGGTACGTATATTATAAATTTGTGTAAAACTTACTGTTAACTACTTTTAATAACATTCAAGAAAACTGCAAGACAAAACAACAACAAAGAAAAAGGGACAATTATTTGCGTAATTAAGGCTATTATAATTGCTATATAATTTCAGTAGACCCATCAGATAAGCGCACGAACAACAACTTCCACTCTTCACCTGACCATGTTAAAGTCCCATGTCCCTTAAATCCTAATCTTCATCACCTTTCCCTATAATTTATTTAGTAAGGAAACTCCTCCAAAGATTAGAAAGGTTTAAGTCAGTCTTCCGCAGTCAAGTCAGACGGTCTGACCCTCGGGACGGTCCGTAGCGGTAATGGTAATGCTCTCGGGTCATAATACTTCGTGTTTATGTGGACCGCACCCATATTATTTTGTCGTAAGAAACTGTTACCAGTATTTGCACTGTCACTGTGTTCTAGATAAAATTGTGGTTTTACTATGAAGTTGCTGGACTTTCTAGCATTGGGATTGATTTTTTTATGGACAACCTGTTGAAAAGCTTTTCATGATAACATTGTTTTCTTCAAAGAATCTGCACATTATTTACATTAAAATAGTTTTTGCGTCTCTTTTTTTCTAAGCTGGGTGACCATTTTGAATGCGATTGTCATTGTTAAGAGAATAAAATCTGAAACACACACATTCATAAACCTTTTTTTGCGAGTGTAAGTTTCATATTCTTTATTAACTTACCATAATGTATTGTAGTTGGTATTACAAAAGCTAAAAAACTGAGGACCTTGCTAGGGCACAACAACAAAATTAAATTAAAATTAAATATTTTTTATACATTTCCCGGAGGACATCCATAGAAAATATTCTCTGTCTGTCAGACTCGTACTGACTAAAATTACGCGGTGTTCGTTCTCGTCACTTTGTCGGGTATAACTAATCTAACCTACATTTACCTACTCACAACATATCTAACATCACAACATATCTCGTCTATTTTAGCTTCTATTGTCATTCGATAATTTACGATCTATTCAAAAGCGTTCAGAAATTAGGACAAAAATTACCTTTGAAGAGCGGTGACCTGATAAAATTGAGCACCTATTGAATTGATTTATAGCAAAAATGTTATTTTGGGAAGTTTCACATTGTTATCTTTACTTGGTAGTAGACTAGATTTTCTGGCGAATTCGCCTGTACCTATTGCTAAGGAGAAAATACTACGTATGTTTAAAGAAAATAATAAGTATGTTTTAAGAAAATACTAAGTATGTTTTAAGAAAATAATAAGTATGTTTGAACACGAATTTTCTCTGGAAAATTCGTGTTCAAACATACTTATTATTTTCTCCTTATTAACTAATTTTTTCGCTATATTTGGGCGTGAAATATAGACTTTTACTGTCTACCAAAATAAAAATGATAACAATATATTTCGCTTAAAAAGAGTCGGGTAAAGGTTTCCGATTCGGGCTGATCGTTTCCTATGGATAAGAACCAACAAGAAACTCACGCATACTCTTTAAAAAAGGTTTTACAATGTTAAAGTAGGGATGGGACGACAACGTAGGTCCGACCATTACAAAATTCTTTAAAAAAAAACTGTTGGACCGACACTGGTCGACAGACTGGGCCGACGAATCGAATTGAAATTTAAACGTTGGGCCGAACGGTTCGAAAGATTCGAACCGATTGGAACCGACGAATGTCGTTGCTTGCTTTACAAAAGCGTATGTAGAACGAGATAAAAGATTACGAACAAACATCTAGGAACCTAAAAGTAGGTTGTTACAAATGATGTTAGGGGCAGGAATAGGGTGGGGGGGTTATACATGAGGCTGATGATATACCTCGTGGCACAAAGTGTTCGGCTATCACAGAAATCTGTTACACAACCAGTGTAATTATCTGTTACACAACCAGCCAATTAAACATGACAGCAATTAAGAACTGTGTGACAGTCGCTTGAAATGTGAACATAATAATTAAAAATGAGTTTTTCTTTTTTAATGTATTTTTTTGTTTCTATTTTAATTAAAAATGTAAAATTATGTGTTATCAAATAAGTAAACAAAAATAAAAAACTTACATTTTTCCAGATTTTTATTTTTTAAATATTCAAAGATCACCATTATAATATTACCATCTAATTTGTAACAAAAACAAAGTCAATGACAAAGCTAGATCATTGTTCGTTTTTAGTCTCTTAAGTTCAAGTTAATTACAAGCAAAGCAGTTTCTTTAAAAAGAGTTCATTACAGACTCGGTCATTTATTCTAAGTAAATAAGAACCTTCCAGTAGAGCAGAACTGAAAATGTTTATTTTAAAGTTTTCTTCAGACGTTGAAAACGTAGCGAGAATTTTCAATTTTGCTTTAAATATCCTTAACCAGTATTCATCACTAGTTATATGGGTACCAAACAAAAACAAAAAAGGATTAAAAATCATTAAAATCAGTTACTTACGAAATATGTGTATGTGTGTGTATCATTATGTATCGACTGGTGCGTTGCATGTCACGGGTTCGAATCCCGCACGGAGAACATATTTGTATGACCTGCAGAAAGTTGTTTCGGGTCTGGCTGTTTGTGTATGTGAGTTAAAATTTTTATAGACGCACCCACAATACTGGAGAAATTCTTAGTGTGGGGCAAGGTTTTTTTTTTAAATAAAAAAGTGTTTTTTTTTTTAAACTTTATGTACAATAGTGGTACATAGGCGGACTCAACGCCATAAGCTTATCTCTACCAGTCAACCTTTGAGTAAAATACGACATCGTTGTAATAGGCTATGAAAGTCATATAAAAAAACTACTAGCTTTTGCCCGCGGGTTCGCTCGCGTTAAATTCGGGGTAACGCAGTTCCCTTTTCCTGATGTGCAGGTACCTCTAGTTTTTGCCCTTGCGCCTTATTTATTGTAATAGCAAAGCTAAGTTTTCCTTTTTTCTCCCTGATTTCTCACTTTTCTTAAAAAAAGTAGCCTATGTCCGTCTCCAGGGTCCCAACTATCTCTGTACCAAAATTCATTAAAATCGGTTTAGGTATTTAGGCGTGAAGACGTAACAAAGAAACTTTAAGCTTTTATAATATTAGACAGACAGATATAGTAGACATACACAATCATAGTTTCTATCTCTTGAATTATCCATAATACCTCTAACGATGGTGATAGATGACATACGTCATGAAAGGGCTGATTTAACCATAGCAATGTACATTATAACATTTGATATACTACCATAAAAAAAAACCTTTTGTCGAAGCCAATTTAGAAATGGAACATGATTTATTATTTTCATAAAACATAGAGAAAATGATTTATTATGGTGCCCTAATGGAATTGGTTTGCAAAATCTTTATTTTACCTGCGGGATATTGATTTTGAAGCTTAGCAGTTGTTTTAGAAGGTTTGGTTTCAAGTTTAGGAAAACAAAAACAGGATATAGGTAGTAAACAAAATAAAAATGGCGTAACTTACTTACAGACCACAAAAGACCTACTTAAATGAAAATGTACTGAAATAGCCTAAGAGAAATATTTTTCAAAAATGCCTTTCAAAAACAAGATTTAAAAGAATGCTGTATATTTAAAAGGTGTATCAAAATAAGCGGCAGACCTCTTGCGTGGTGTGTCAGACGATGATACTGAACAACTGCTGTCCTACGAGCCCTTGTAATTCGAAACAAAAAAAATCCTTACTTAATATTATAAAAGCGAAAGTGAGTTTGTTTGTTTGTTACGTCTTCACGCCTAAATGGCCATACCAATTTTGATGAATTTTGGTGCAAAGATAGTTGAAAACCTGGAGACGGACATAGCCTTTTATTTTAAAGTGAGAAATGAGGGAGAAACAGGGCTTAAAAAGGAAAACTTAGCTTTGCTAAAAACTACAGGTAGCAGGTACCTGCAAATCAGGAAAGGGGAACTGGGTTACCCCTAATTTAACGCGAGCGAAGCCGCGGGCAAAAGCTAGTATATAATATTAAATGGTCAAAGTTTGTATTTGTATGTGTTTGTTACTCATCATGCTCAAACAGTTTAACGGATTTGGATACAATTTGGTAAGTAGATAGCTTATATCCTAGACTAACACGAAGGCTATTACGAACTACGCTGGTGAAACCGCGGTTAGCATCTAGGCATCAACGCGATAAACGCCAGTTTATGATATTTACAACACTTTTACACCAATTCCTACACTATATACTAAAAAAAACAATTTTTGCACATTATCAATCGTAACTCGAATTGCAATTACTGTTACAAAGGAGACTGCCCACTTCCCAGCGTATCGTCGTCAATCAATCAACGTCACTATCGTGAAGTCTGCACACGCCTTTAAGACAGTAACGAGAAACAATTTGTTCGAAATGAAGGAGACTCATTGAATTAGGAGCCCGTCACAATGCATTCAGGGTAATCTTTGATGTTTTTTTTTCAATTCTCTTTCCTACGCGCGTCTTTTATTAAAGTAAGGCTGAAGATTCTTTTTTGAAACTTTTTTCGCTGTATAAGGATAAGTACAGTATGTATCAGTTCTTCCTTTTTTAACGCCTTAAGTATAAATTCTTAAGTGTAAAGTATAAATTCAAAATATAACATTTTGAATTTATACTTTACACAAATTCAAAATATAACATTTTGAATTTATACTTTGAGCTTCTTTCGTCTTAAGAGTTTTTTTGGTGTATAGGTACTACGACTAAAAAGGGTGAATAAAAACTTATTGCGAAAAAAAAACACTACAAAGTTCTTAAATAATATCACTTTCGGAAGTTGGAAATCAATGAAACAAACAGTCACTTCTGCCAAAAAATAAACTAAAAGAAAAATATAAAAGATGCTGGCAAGCCTGAATGCATAACCTACTCCCTACACAATAATCCTAAACACAATATATATGTATAGTAGTTACTAATACAATATGGGTATTTGTACTAGTGACTACTATAGTTCGGCCGCGGGATTAAACTAGAAGTTTTATTTATCTTGTTTAACTGCCTATAAAGATCTTGCTAGTTCAAAGCATCCTTTGAATACCAATCCTCGACAACAGATCTTTTCTATAAAGTACTATCTGAAATAAACCAGATATTTGAACACGCTTTTATTAGCTTCACTTGTAACAGTAACTAACTAACGAATTAAGGAAAAAAAAACATGTTGGGGTCGGCTTCCTGTCTTACCGGATTTAGCTGAATAGCCAGTATTTTACTTGGAGCGACTGTCTATCTGACCTCCACAACCCAGTTAGTCCTGGGTAATATTTGTTGTAAGACTTTGGAGATGACTGACTACCTGTAACGACTGTATAAAATCTACAAATGACAGCCGGGACCAACGGCTTAACTTGCTCTTCGAGGCACGGAGGAAATTCGGTATGTAATTTATGGTCAGTCATCTACGGACCAACCTAGGCAATCGTGACTTAACTTCAAGATCAACCCGAGCAGGAGTTTTTATTTAGCACAAAACAAAACACATTCAAATTAAAACAGCGCGCATCAATTAAATTGACTTTTACTATGAAATAAAGTTACCAATATAATAAAAATCTATACTCTTGCTTAAGCGTGTGTTTTTTTTTAGTTTTTATTTTCATAATATTTATTTCTTGGAAAAACTATTGATATAACGTCTTCTATCACGCAAGTGCGCTCCATTTACCTTGAAAAGGTTAACTCCGGATTTGGCATCACTCAACTTTACCCGATCGGATTTTCCATTAATTCGGTCTTGAGTAACTCCCAAATTGTGGCAACAAACTTGTAATGGATTATTTTGAAAAGCGTACATTTTACATACCATTTTCATTATCTATTTAGAAAGACATCTAATTCAAAGGATTCGTTCTGTAGCTTCTTTAGAAATAATCCAATTCGTTGAACAAGTAAAAGCACTAACAGAAAACCTAATTGAATTCATTATTAATTCGCTGAAACTCAAATTTAGGTTCATCTAAAAGTTTGAAATGCTAATTTAATATCCAATTCTTAACATCATCACCTGTATAACTTTGTCTCAACCATGTTCTAGAAGAAATGGATTCTCTAAAAAACTATAAGGAAAAGAGGAGAAGTAATCCTCTTTTCCTTGGTAAGACTGGCAGTCAGTCAATTCCAGGATTCCATTACCCGCTTCTACTGTCAAATATCTACAAGTAACAGTTGAGACCAACGGTTTAGCGCGTTTTCGCTTGAATGTAATGATGTCAATATTATATGGATGCTCTATTCGCAGTTTTCCTTCAGCAAAACTATTTTTTTTTCTCCAGATGGGAATCCTATATGGGATGTTCTACATTCTTGGGAGATTGATTTTGATTTTTAAAGGTATATTTGAAAAATTGCATACCATAAAATTTTATTTTAATTGTTTAAATGTAACTAGGTTTTAGGCTAACTTACCTTAAGCCTTCGCGCGACAAAGTTTGCACACGGGTGCAAACTTTCATACATTGTTACCCTACATTTTTGTAAACAATCGTGCGACTTTATACCCAAAGGTAGACTGGTAGCAAATGCCTAAGGCATTAAGTCCGCCTTTGTACAGTTTTTACTTGTGCATAATTTTTTAATAAATAAATAAATATACATTTTGCACTGAGATTATTGTTGATGATTTCATTACATAGCAAGTGAATACAGAACACAGTATGATGAACGGCACAAAAAGGTCTTATTTATTCGTTTATTTAGAATAATACAAGTTAACAGTGTTATCTAAACACTTATATTTTAAAATCTTGACACTAATATCTATTAAAAACAAATTTACGTACAATGACTTAAAATGAATAATTTACAAATTTCATGGAAGATTTCCAGATCTATGTGCTGAGTGAGCAAAGAGTTGAGCAGTGTGACTGCTCGAGCTGTGGGCGCAGTAGCTGCTCAGCGAGTGGGCACACCCGGGGGCGCGGCTTAGCACCGACTTTATACGTATGTATTACTTTATACTGACTTTATTCTGGGGAAAGCGGAGGGGTGCTTTAAACTCGTACAGATTAAAACTATACCGGTATGCCACGCACTTCGCAACTTCAGCTAGACTTCAGCAAAGGTAGTTTAACTTTCGAACGGTTCGCGTAATAGTTATTATTTAGACAGGAGTCTCATATATTGACGACACGGTTATCGCAGTGGCTGAACAATCGATTGCTTCGCTGCGTGTCGCGAGTTCGATCCCCGCACGGAACAAATATATGTAAGACCTACAAGTAATTGTTTCGGGTCTGGCTGTTTGTTTATGTGAGTTTAATTGATTGTAAATCCACCCACGATACAGGAAAATTCCTAGTGTCGGGCAACGTTTAAAAAATATATCTCATATTCGTAACCAAAATTGAAATTCTCGATAGGTATCTTCAACTCCACATAATGCTTTAATGGAAGTATGAATTTTCTATAGAGGCCACGACACTCGGCTGGGTTATTCAATGCACGAATAAAGGCGAGCGAATAGAAAATACAGGGATTTTAGCCTTAAAGCCGGATTTGGGAATCGCGCGAGCAACCTGGCTCGTTTCGTAGTATTAAATTATTCAACATTTTCATTGTAGATTTTTTGAAGGCGTGGGTATGACTCTTAATAAAAAAATAAAGATTTGGGACGAAACCGCTAATTGTTTTATGTGTTACAAAAGTCAATTCTTTTATGGATTTATTTGATTGTGCCAGTTATTCACATATCCATAGACGGGTATTTGTCAATTAAATAGGATTTGAAAAAAACATTGAAATTTTATTTTAACCTAGGACCTCTTATCCAGTAGTTGCGATTATTCACTGAACTAACGAGGCTGTCAACAATGAATGTAATCGTAGTTACAAAACAGCAATTTCATAAATTACTCTACATATCTAACAGATAAATCAATTTTATTTATATTATACCTACATAAAGATAACGGTAGAAAAGTGCTTGTGTAAATAACTCTCAGAAGCTACCTCGTAATAAAGTGGGTGTAGATGAAAATTATGTTCGTTTTATGTAATGAGGCTTGTTATGAAAATAGTACCTACAAAGGAAGGAATTTCTGAGGCCAATATTTTGAAACAAATCTCACTTCTGAAACCTGGTCGTGAGACCGTATTTGAGATATCGATATAATTAATAAACAAATATTGAAACCCGGTTTGCGACTCTATTTTCAAGTGAGATCACTACTGATTAATATATCGGTTATATATTAATCAGTAGTATATTAATATATCGCTAAGATGGTTTCAAGACATAGTAGATCTTAAGACCATCTGCTCGTTAAAAACACGTTTGACAGTTGTTTGACTTGTGTTGGTTTGTGTACGATACGCGAAAAAACAAGTTTTTATGTTAATTATGTTAATACACACACGCGTCGCGTTACTAACGCGTGTGAATTAACAGTAATAAACAAAATATTAAAGTTGAAGAATTCCATAACAGAAACTTTCTTCGGAACTTTTTTTTGACAGATCAGGCTTTTTATTCCGTTCGTGGTTCTGGAAACCTCGGCCTTTTGAGCAGCAATATGATAGATTCTATCTTATCTGTTGTAAAATAGAGATCACATTTCAAACTGTCTATTAATTCGTATTGAATGTGGTGCGACTGGGCTGATCTTAATACTGTGTTTATTAATTAAGAAAGATTTTAAGACTATGGTCTTACGCTGAGACCGAATTTTTCTCAAGACCACGCGTGAGATTTGTTTCTAATTACTAGATTTCTACCAGGTGCCCCTATTACATGTTTCTTTAAGACATAATTGGTGAAATGTAGGTGAACTTTTAGGTAAACCTCTACCTAATCCTTGGGTTATTCTTGGCGTGATGTTTGTTACTTGTTTAACTGTGGTTATTTAAGTTTTCATCATCACCACCTTCTTGCTCTTGTCTTGTTATTTGGGGTCGACGTAACACTTTTTAGGGTTCTGTACCTCAAAGGGAAAAAAACGGAAGCCTTATTGGATCACTTTGTTGCCCGTCTCTGTCTGTCTGTCAAGAGCCTATATCTCAGGAAAGCGTGAAGGTATTAATTTGAAAATTAAAACAAGATACTCACCTCATCAATTACTTCTTTCTTTTTTTTTAATTCAACATCCAACAAAGAAGTATTACCAAGCACACGCCTCCGTTTATAAAAACAAAACACTGCAGCACTATAAAAAGCTATCAATATAAATTGATTGATTGTACAACTCAATGTACGACAGATAACAGAATAGAATATTTATTCGATTCAGCCAGCTGTTTCATACGTTGGACGAAAAAGTTTTTATTTGGCGTACGTGGGCGGTTGTCGAGCTGTCAACCTTAGCGATCACGGACAAAACTTTTCTTAGACATTTTCATGTTAGTATACTGATATTTATAGGCTGTGAGTCGCTGGTGTAAAATAGTCTTGCTAATTTTAATTTTGTGAAGATTGTGGAAAATTTCTAGCTTGAATGAACTTTAAAATTTCCAAGACCGTGGTTTTGTAATATTATAGTACTAAGGAGAGTCAATCAGCCGCGGAAGACGCTCCGGGTGTCGGGTGCCGCAGAAGACGCTCCGAATGTCGGGTGCTGCGAGTCGACTCCCGGCCACCGTAGACGTGGGTCTGTGGACGGTGAGCAATGGGTAGCTCACCGTCTGTCCGTTCGTGTTTCACGCACGCCTCAAATATATCTCAGCAAAGCAGAAGGGCCTGACAGGGCCACTGCCCGCTGGGAAGAAATGCCGGAAAACAAAGGGCCAAAGAAGAACCATGGCTGGATTTTAGTCAGTAAAAGTCTGACACTCCCCCTCGCTCCGCCCAGAGCAGGGAAGTTATTTGATGACTACCAATGCGAAAAAAAAATGAGAGTCAACTGAGAAACATTTTATTTATGTTTTTAAATACCTCCTGAAAAAGAAATTTAAGTTATAATAAGAGATAAATAAACAACAGAAACTATTCTAATTTTATGAATGTGAAGCTTTATTTTTTTTTGTTTGTTGTCTTAACAAATCTAACCTGACGACTGAATTGATTTCAAGGAAACATCAACTAATATATTATTTAAGATGATCATTACCTACAATATTCTTATTATCTTCAATATTCTATTTGAAATACAATTACTAGTCTAAAATGCCTCTACCAAAGTTTTTTTTTTTTTTAAAAAAACATTGACCCCCACTAGGAATTTCTCCTGTATCGTGGGTGCTTATACAATAATTTACACACACATACACAAACGGCCAGACCCGGAACAACTATCTGTAGGTCATACAAACATTTGTTCCGTGGGGGGATCGAACCCGGAACACATAGCGCAGCAGTCAAACGCTTAGCCAATGCGCCAACCGTGTCGCCAAGATGATGAAGATTATTAATTTGATGTCGCTACGCTAATTATTTGTGTAAGTCCATACCTCAATAAGCAAGTCTCTTTTAAAAATCTAGCTAGCTCCTGGATCTGTCCTAACGAAGTTTTAGTTTTAGACCTGTAATCAGGTCACATGTGGAGAGTATTCTCGTATTTTATTTTTATCGGTGTTGTAGCCGTGAGGACTGCTACAGCTGAATTTCAGTTGTTTTTTATTTGAGTTAAGTGCCATTAGATGTTCATGACAAAATAATTGTTAGAACTTTTATCAGTTGTCGTTCACGTAACGTATATTAAAATGACTTTTTACACAATCTATAATAGCAAAACTACTTATCTAATCTTCTAATTTATTAAATTTTCGTGTCACAATGTTCGTTCCCATACTACTCCGAAACGGCTCGACCGATTCTTATGAAATTTTATATGCATATTCAGTAGGTCTGAGAATCGGCCAACATCTATTTTTCATACCCCTAAGTGAGCAGCGGGTGAAACCGCTGGGCACAGTTAGTATTTTTATAAATTAATTCTGAACGACTAAAATTTTTTGGCCTAAAACAAGTTTGCTTAATAAAATGGTGTTGGTAATAAATGATAAAATAGTTTCCTTGTGTAGGTTACCTGAATACTTTTATTTCTGGAAACTAACATTAAAACTTGGTATTCAGTTGCTCTGGTTAGACTGGCAGACGACCCACCCCAACGTAGTTGGAAAAAGGTATGACAGATAATAAAATAAAGTAGCCTTTATTACTGAGTTACAATTACATATCTAAAGCATCAAATATATTAAATTTATTTAACTAAATATATGTATTGTTGAGGTCTCAAATAATGACAGATAATAATAACATTTAAACAAGGAATCGTTTCTCAAAACTAGAAAAGATCTACAACAGCCAAACAACCAACTAACTTCCCCCACAAAAACTAATCGACCACCTCACACACCGAACCACTCACATACCAAACAATCAACGTCAAAGCGGCCCTTTCAATTTACGTCCCACACGTTGGTACATGTAATTCCGTAACAAATTAATGGCCTATCCTTCGCCACCTTCCAATAAGGCTGACAGTCCAATAAAACTGAACGACGGACGGCTGACAGCTAGGCTAGCCTAATAAAGGAAGGTTTTTGTTATACCGTTGATGGATGGACAAACTGTGTAGTTTTCTTTAGGTATTATTTTTCTAGGATATTGTTTTAATATTAATTGCGTAGACAGTGAGTTGTGGATGTTAATAATAATAATAATAAAATTCTTTATTTCAGTACAGTGAACATTGTTATAGACATCTTATATTTATTGTACAAACATTGATAACGGATATGTCCCCTGGCTCCCAAACTAGGTTTCCACCTGTGACTTGGGAGACAGTGTTACTCCATTAAAAACACATTATATATAGGTATGTCACATCGTCAATGGTAACCAAAAATGTAAAGAAAAAAGAAGAAAAGAAAATATATAACAAAAAACAAATTTCTTGAAAAATTTAAACAAAATCCCAATCGTTTAAAACACATGGAAAACTGTGTTGTGAGAGGGTGCGTGTCACTGAATAAGTGAGTGTGTATCTGTAGGTGTGTGAGTGTATGTGTTGGTGGAATGTAAAGTGCGTGTGAAATGTTTGTTTTGGGCTTAGGGCTATCGGATAGAGCAGAAGAGCAAGTTTTCTATTTCTTCGTAGCTTTTTTTCATCAACCACGCTCTAACTACGCTTTTACATTGGTGCAAATTAAGGTCATGTATCGCGAGTAGTTTGTTGATAGCATTGTACATTTTTTGACTAAGATAAGAGAACTGGTGTTCAGCAAAGGTAGTGTAGTGCCTAACAGGAGGAAAAATAATATCAGCGCGTCGTTTTTTGGTAGTTTTTCTTGGCACACGATGTTTTTTCAATATACAATGTAGCACAAATAGTTTTCTTACTGAAAGCACTTCGCAATTTTTGTACAGCTCCTCTGTAGGGTAACTGTAAGGCTTGCAATGCATTACTTTAAGAACTGCTCTTTGTGCTCTTTCTAATTTAAGAAAGTTGGTCTTACAGGCCCCACCCCATGCTGGCAGGCAGTATGCAAGAAGTGATTGACAGAGCGAACAGTAGACCACACGGAGAGTACTTGTGTCGGCTGAATGGCGTAGTTTTTTAAAGATGTAAATCAATTTTCGTGTTCTTGCTACCAAGTTGTCTACGTGAGCATACCAGTTAAGATACCTGTCTATCAGCACTCCCAAATACTTTATAGTATTTGTTTTTGCCAGTACAGAGCACGTACACGACAGAAGTCTAGAGTGTTCTTGACATGTGTGACCTTTTATAACAAGTGGTATATTAGGCTGCGATTTTTTGCTTATGGAAAAGGGTACTATTTTAGTTTTTTCTGCATTTAATGTTAGAAGATGTTTCGCGAGCCAATTCATTACCGTGTCCAGTGCTGACTGAGCATGGGTTTCCACTTCACTCCAGTCAATGCCATGCACAAGCAGTGCTGTATCATCCGCATATGTAAATACTGAGCAATTTGTGAGTGGCAGAGAACACAGGTCATTAATGTAGATAAGGAAGAGCGTTGGGCCCAGGATACTTCCTTGTGGGACGCCTTATTCAATGCTTGCCTTATCACTGACTATTTCACCTATTTTAACATGCTGGTAGATACCAGCATGTTAAAATAGATGTTAGAAACAGATGTTTCTGAGGTAACTCGTGAATATATCCAGGGCAACACCACGTACACCTATGCATTCCAACTTTGCCAGGAGTTTAGGGATAGGAACGGAGTCGAAAGCTTTAGATATATCCAGAAATATGCCCAGGCACTTCTCACTATTATCCATATGTCTAGTTGCACTTTCAGAGAAAGCAACTACCGCATCTTCAGTAGAAATACCAGTTCTGAACCCGAATTGCCTATCTGAAAGAAAACTTGTTGCACGAAGATAGCCACGCAATCGCTTGTTTAAGATCTTCTCAAGTATCTTTGACATCGATGGTAAAACGGAGATTGGTCTGTAATTGTTTACACTATCCCTATCCCCTCCTTTATAGACTGGATGAACGAGAGCTACTTTGAAGGTGTCAGGGAAGATACCGGTTGAAATAGCTAAATTGCAAATGTGGGTAATGCAAGGGACTAAGCTTTTTCGTGCCAATTTCAGAATGCTGGTAGAAATACCGTCTATTCCTATTGCTGAATCTGACTTCAGGTTGTTCAAAATTCCATCAACTTCATCGTTATCGGTTTCTAAAATACACATCGAATTGGACGCAGGCAATGGACCGGGGGGGAATGACGATTCTGAGCTATCGTTTCGAATTTTAGTGGCTAGGTTATTTCCTATGCTTACGAAATAGTTGTTAACAGCGTTTGCTGCTATTTGCTCATCTTTTCCAGTTTTCAGGAGACTTATAGGCAGGTTGGTGGAGGGTTTGGTGTGTGTTATTGTTTTTATTAGGTCCCAGGTAGCTTTAGGGTCATTTATCCTTTTTTTAAACTCCGTTTTTTCATAGTTAATTTTAAGTTTTCGTAACAAAGAGTTGCAATAATTACGGTATCGAGAGTAAGTTATTTTTAAAATTGGATTTTCTGAGTCAGATTTTAGTTTTTTATGCATTTTATCCCTATTACGGATACATCGAAGCAAGCCGGGAGTAATCCATATTTTTTATTTCTCTTTTTCTTTGGGACCGTAATGTGTCGAGTATGATTATCAATAATTAGACTTAAAATGGACACCAAAAGGTTAGCAGCTTCATTAGCGTTGTTTGCCATAAGAACGGAGGAGAAATCAGTGGTAAGTATTTCATTTTGGATGCTTGTAATGTCAACAATTTTGGTGACACACGTAGGTTTAGGTTTAGGTTTGTCTAAATTTATGCCCAACAGTAAAGGTAGATGGTCGGTTATTTGTGTCTCTATCACAATGGTGGTCCCCGGTTGTTCTGTTCGTAATAGGACATGGTCGAGGCAATTTTCAAGTCTGGTAGGGTAGAGATGTGCAGGTAATAAACCGTGAGAGGCAGCGAAGGTGAGGTATGTACTAGAGTGCTTATCTTTATTGTCAGGTTTTATGTCGATGTTGATGTCACCTATTAATGCAACATGTTGCATTTTAGAGTAGTGTCAAGGCTATTTATAAAGTTGTCAATGTGTTTGAAAGAAGGGGGTCGATACAAAGCTAAGATAGCGGCATTGTCTTCAATCTTGCAAAGTAGGCAATTAGCATCAATAACTTCAGGTTCAGAAACTGAACACTGAAGTGAAGTTTTTGTGAACATAACAACACCATCATTCTGATTTTTTGTGTTTTTGGTATAGTGGGCGCTGTAACCGTTTAAGGCAGGTATAATAGTAGTTTTTCGTAACCAGCATTCTGTCAGGATAATAATATCGCAGTCAAATTTTAATCGATGCATAAAAACTGTCAGGCTTTCAAAGTTTTTGTTAATGCTACGGATATTAAGATGTAGTACTGTTATTTGATTAGTTTTGTTGTTCATAAATCTTGAGCAGTCATCTGCCGAGATTTTATAGGATTTACATACTTGATATGCATCCAATTCTGCCACAAGTTGAACTATTTGGTTAGCCATTTATTAAATCAGTTATACCATAATATGATAGACCTCTGAGATTAAACCTGGTTTCCCGAAACAGCAGCATTAGACTATGTTCCCATGCCGAAATTGGTAGTGTGAGTGTTTTTGATGAATATTTGGTTTGGTATTTGTTTGTGTTGTGTGTGTGTATGGTGATTGAGAAATATAACAGCGTATTTGGAATGTTTTGAGTGAGTTTAGGATGATTGGACTTAGAGAAATTAATAAGTTGACTTAAAAGTAAAAAATTATATGGTTGATAATAAAAAGCAAAGGAATACATAAACAAAAACAGTCATAGCAGTTTTTCGAGCGCATCAAAACATTTTTCAGATTTTATGAAAATCTGCTTATCACCCTCAAGCTTACGTAAAAATATCTTATTGTTTTTACACCAGCAGAATTTGTAATTATTTTGGCTAGCAAATTCTCTTGCAAGGAAGTACAACTTTTTGACGGATGGAGACAAGTATTCACTTACATAAATGGGACGTTTTTCACAGTTAAGACCAAGTTGTGTGGAGTTAAGCTTTTCCCCTTTCTCCCGGTTATTATTATAGGACCGGACCAAGGAAGTGAGCTCCGTTTTAATCGGGATTGTGGAAAATTCAGCAATTATTGGCCTAACTGCACCTGGTTTACCAGGAAGCCTGTAAACATGTCGTAATCCATTTGGCTGAATATCCAATTTCACTTTAGAAGCAATCTGCAGCACAATGTTTGAAAGTGATTCCGTGGTTTCCTTTTCCATGAGAGGTACGTTTCGAATCTCGATGCATGCAGACCGGGACCTGAGTTCTATGTCTTGCAATTTACTCTCTAAACTTTCGAATGCCTGCTTGTAGTATGTTCTCTCTTTCTCTAAAGAATCTATACGCAGCTGTAGTTCTTCAAAACTTTGGTTGAACCATTCAACAGCTCTCTCAATCTCTGTGTTGGTTTTTTGAATTTGAAGAGATTGAGTTTTTAAGACAGCTATTTCAGATACTATTGTTTTTAAGGTGGTAGAATGGTCATTTAACACTTCAGCCTGCTCGTTTTTCCAAGAAAGAAGCATTTCCTTCAGTTCTTCTATTGCGGTTGGCTTTACAAAAGTGTCGTCGCATCGGAGGCGTTTACTTCCTCTAGAAGTTATGTTGACGCATTCTAGGTTCTCTTTAGCTAAGACTGACGCCACATTTGGTTCCGAATGAGCCTCAGATATGCCTGCAGACTGTGAGGGAGATCGTTGCAATTTCGGCATTTTGGCGATAAACTCTAGCAAGCAGCGGACGACGAGAAGTGTAAAATTTATTATTCCCTTGCTTATGTGTAATCTCCCTGAATTGGGGTATTTTTTTTTAGTTTGGCAACTTTGTTCAATACAAAAGTTAAATTAACCCAAAAGGCTCGGTATCGGGGCACGAGAAACTTGAGTACTTTGTTATGACAGTGACAGATGACAATGTTGACAGCCGGTAGTGACTAGAACACGCAGAGTGAAGTGTAGTAACAACCTTCCACTATTCACAAAATGGGGGTACTTGAAGATATTTGTCCAACGTACTTACAAAAGCACAATACTTCTTTAGCCTTTTCTTCCACAAAACATTAATGGTTATCGCCACAAATAATGTCACTTTTGCACAGTAGTGTTATTCGCACAATCAGTTTATATTTGGCAGGAATGCACTTTGTTTACACCACTTTACAAATTAAAAACTCGAAGAGACTTTGAGGTCGGTGTTGACGATTTGACAGTTCCTACTAGTCGAAAGGAGTTCCTGTTAGAAGAAAGGTTTTAAGTGGTCTGGGTGTCTTTATTGTAAAATATCATCTGAATACGCGTGTAAGCAGGATAAGCAGAGCAAGACAGTAAGTGTAAGTAATAAGTACAGTGGCACTCGCTCGGTGCCCTCCAAGCAAGACCGAAGTTTTCAGGCGTTAATTGGGACAGGTGTACAAATAATAGCCACTACAGGTTTTGATTTCTTTAATTCCCGAGGGAGGACCCTTTAACAATGAAACACTATAACGCAAAATAACCTGGAAAAGTAGGAAACTAATACAAAATAATTTAGCACATTCCTTTTAACAGCGGTGACAATACACAATAGGTAAAGTGAAATATCACAAATTGAACTGCACAATAACTGATTCAGAAACTGATTTTAGGACATTCAAAAATAGACTAAAAATTGAATTATTAAAAAAAAACAATAAACTAGCACAAGTGGCTGCTAGCCGTGATCCAAAAACGTAATGAGCCAAAAAATTACTGTTGAAGATGAAATGACAGAATGAAATTCGAAATACGAATATTTAAAAAACATTGTTGATGCAAAATGAAAGAGATTGAGGCAAAAGAGAGGGTAAAATACCCACTCTGTCACAGTACATCCATATCTTGCCAGTTATATTTGCGAATGGTGGCGAGCCTATTGTTATCACACCAAGTCTATTTTGTCTGCAATTTGTAGGTACAATTTTTTTTAAATGTCCATAGAATTATAAAAATACTGTGCAGAAAACTTATCTAGCCCGGTGGTTATAAATTTGTTTAGATAATGAAATCACTAAGGAAATGGACAAAATCTGAATATTTTGTTAACGATACGCTTTAGGCAAGAAAATAGTTAGGTCATGACCTACCTTTGTTGCCTAAGTCATTTTACATTATGTAACAAATTTCAGCACAATACTTATTGTCAAAGTAATAATAGCGAATATCGAATAAATCAAACAAACAAACCTAAAGTTACAAGACGGTGTGACCGCTTGCCAAGTTAATCGTCCCTCAATACCACTTTATGTATTACTTACATGAAATATTATGTACATAATAATAAATTTACATGTAGGTATAGATTTACTGCCCTCTCATTTTATATACTCCAGAGTGACTTACATGAATGAATCGAAACAAGACAGAGGCACTTATATCCAGACTTTTTAGAAAGAACCTTTTCTTTGTAAGGAAAAAACCCAAACATATAATAAATGGATACAAATGTAACGTCTTTTCACAATCGGCTATAAGGCATGCTATACATGCCATCGGGTCGGCATGATTCGTAACAGGTAGCCGTGCGGCATAACCGAGTATTTAGACGGTTACGACGGCGATTATTGAAATGAAATGAAAAAATGTTTATTGGATTCAACAAGTTCTCTTACATTACTAAGTAGTGATTGGAGCCTCCTTTTAAGCTGAATAAGCCTGTATTAGGAGACTCCGCTCTTCCATACATTGCTGGTATTAACTAAAAACTTGTTTTTTAATAAAACAATAATAAAAAAAGATTATTGTTGATTGGTTTACGTTTACGCCGGTGACTTGGATCCTGTTCCCAAAACTAGTGGTCAACTATTTCTTTTTTTTGTTATATATGTATAATATGAAAGTAATTAATAATACTAATTATAAGTGAGAAAGATAAACAAATGTACAAGTATCAATATGAAAAATGTATGTTTGTGTATCGGAGGGCTCGAGCTGTGCAGAGAGGCCTGTCAGAGCCACCGCCTGCTGGGGTTGCGAGTTGTTCGAAAGAGATAGCCCGGCTCCGGAACATAAAGGGCAAAAGCAAGAACGCGGGTGGGTTTTAGTCAGTAAAAGTCTAACACTCCCAAGAACGGGGGAGGTTATTTGAGGATTTTCCATTCGCAAAAAAAGGGCTCGAGTCATACAAATGTGTAGTACTCCTTATACTCACAAGTACAAAGCTCTTTCAGACAGACATTTAGGTTTCACCGGAGACCTATTCAATCCGCTTGCTGAAGTATCGAGACCATTAATCAAAGTATTTATAATTTCGGAAAGACGTTAGCGTGGGTGTTCCCAAAATGAGCATTTACATAATATATTGAGGTTTCAGAGTGTTCATATTATTCATGTTACGCCATGTTCGTGTATTGAAATAAAAAGGTGTGTTTTTGCTATTTTTAGACCGATTTTTTTATAAAGTACCCCACACTATGATTTTCTCCTGTATTGTGGGTGCGGTTACAAACATTTAAACTCACATACACAAACAGCCAGACCCGAAACGACTACCCGTAGGCCATGCAAATATTTGTTCCGTGCGGAAATAGAACCCGCGACACGCAGCGCAGCAGTCGATCTCTCGGCCACTGCGCCAACCGTGTCGAAGAAATTTGAGCTAAGCTTAACTAACCAAGCGTAGCTCTTGGTCTGCAACCTATTTTATTATACCACAACGATCATGTAACTTAAAACATCAATAAACATTTATTACAGGTTCAGCCCGTAAAGGAAATCAAAATTTTTGAAATTATTCAATAATATGCTTGCAATGTGTCCGGTCACGGACTAGCGATATTCTATGTACGTCTAGTACCTACTTAAATTTATAGATTTTCAAAAAAAAACTATTATTTTTTTTCACAATTAAGTTTACAAGACTTTCGTTGATTTGCATATTATTTTGGTCTTTAATTTTGTTTTCTAAAGTTACGAAAATGTAAGCTCATCATTTCTTAATTTGAACGATAGACAATATTGTTGCCCTCTGAATAAATCTATTTTCGTCTCAGTAAGACCAAAACTTTGAGAGATATGATTATTTTTTGTACACGCATAGAGAATATCTCAAAATGGCTGCCAAAAAGCGGGGAAGTAAATAGTATATTAAAACACTCGTTACATAAGTATTTAGAATACCGCTAGTCCATGACCGGACACATTGTATATAAATAGTTCTCCTGACCATTTGCGAGGGAGATATTATAGTGTACAAGTGTGTGCGCACTGCGCAGGCACAGGTTCACACTCTGTTCACTCACTCTCATAGTCCGATGGAATGGCAAGCCGTCTCGACCGGAGAAATATTACACGCAGGGACAATGATTTAACGTGCTTTCCGAGGCTTGGGGTATCTTACCGCCAACTTCGTTAAATTCCCAATGGGAAAACCCAAAACCCCTCTTTTTCAATCTTTAGGTAACCTTTTAAGGATTTGTATGTATAAAATGTGAACGTCGGTGTCAGTGAGTCTAACTAGAGCATTCTCTTAATTATTCTCTTAAAAAAAAAAGTGTGTGTGTCAGCTCCGACGCACGACTGGAGTTTACTCCTTAAGTACAAAAAAAATACGTGTGGCAATCGGGGACTGCCGCGGTAAAGCTATTGCATAGCATTTTTTATCAACATCTATACTTATAATAAATCTGTAGAGAGGTCAATTCTGTACATGAAATATATTTCCAAAATAACTATCAGGGGTTGATTAGTGATCGATACTGATGCCAAAAATGCAATCAGTAAAATTTTTGTCTGTCTGTCTGTCTGTCTGTCCGTCTGTCTGTCTGTCTGTCTGGATGTCTGTATGTTCGTTATAGAAACAAAAACTACTCGACGGATTTTAACGAAACTTGGTACAATTATTCTTCATACTCCTGGGCAGGTTATAGTATACTTTTCATCACGCTAAGATCAATAGGAGCAGAGCAGTGAAGGAAAATGTTGGGTAATCGGGAGAAGTTGGTTAAAGTTACACAGAAATCATGTATGACGGAAATTTCCTCCTTAAAATTATATAAAAAATATACTACGACAGCATATGTCTATCTTATATGGTTGACTCACAATAACACGTGTAAATCCCGATAACTTAACAGTTCAGAGTTTCTGATTATATTTGTCTACTCTTACGTTTATAATACTCCCACTCATCTCTAATTTAATTAGAGATGAGTGGGAGTTAACAGTTAACATTATTACGTATTCAATAAAAAAAGAATCATATAAATCGGTATACAAACACCAAAGTTATGCATGAAATACGCTAATAAGCCATCGCGCGTGAATACTGAATCATGCTATAAGGATTATTTTTGTGTAATATTTGGCTGTTGATGCGAATAGAGGTTCTGAGTGTTCGACCTTATTGACAGACAATGCTTTCAGCCCGACTTTTTTTAGTCTTTAAATAATTTCTTTTTATAGGTATTAGTTGTAAGAATCACCTGGTATGTCAAGAAAAGATTTTTCAATCACACAAATATTTTAAAATTTAAGTCAAAATTACAAGAACTAAATTGGAATAATATCATTACTACTGGAAAAGATATGAACGGTAATTATGAGGCTTTTAGTGGCACCCTCATTGACATTCTAAATCAATGTATGCCGTTAAAAAAATTAAAGTTAAAACCAAAATATAAAAAATACTGGCTTACCGTTGGCATAAAAAAATCTTGCAAAAATAAAAGATTATTAAAAATACTAACAACAAAAACAGACAATCCAATACTAACCCGACATTACAAAAACTATGAAAAAATTCTAAAGAAGACAGTAACGACAGCAAAAAAACTACACTACAAAAATAAAATGACTAAATCTAATAATAAAGTTAAGACGATGTGGAGCATAGTAAATGAACGTACGAATAAAAAAATAGCAAATGAGAAATCTAACATAACTCTTCAAACAATCAATAGCGTGACTTCTGAACCCAAGGAGGTAGCTAACATATTTAACACCTTCTTCGCTTCCATCGGAGAGGCCACGAACAACTCGACCGGAAAACCGAAAATATCTCCAGTTGAATGCCCTACAGAAAACTCAATCTTCCTCAGTCCAATTGATCCCTACGAGGTTAATTCACTAATAAAAAACTTAAAAAATAAAAAAAGTCACGGCGTTGACGAACTCCCACCTAACTTATTAAAACAATGTGCAGATGAATTAACTTTACCTTTTTATTTACTATTAAATCAATCATTTGAAGAAGGATCTTTTCCAAATCTTTTAAAAAAAGCCCTCATAAAACCTATCCATAAGAAGAATAATAAAACCGACCCTAATAATTACCGCCCAATTGCCCTCTTACCGACCGCTTCCAAAATATTCGAAAAAGCCATGTGTAATCGAGTTTATGCTTTTTGTGAAAAATATCATATATTTAACGACTGCCAAAACGGTTTCCGAAAAAACCGCTCCACTACTTTGGCCGTCTACAAATTTATTCAAAAAGCCCTTAATATTATAAATGATAAAAAGTACGCGATAGGACTTTTGCTTGATATGACGAAGGCATATGATAAAGTACAATTTGAAATATTATTAAATAAAATATATAGAATAGGACTCCGCGGCAAATGTTATGACTGGTTTGTATCTTATTTGAAAAACAGGGAACAAGTAGTTGAAATCGAACATTACAACAACAATACAAATGAAATAGAATTGATCAGATCCCACAGCAAACAAATCACCGCCTCAATCCCGCAAGGAAGCGTAATGGGGTGTTTCTTATTTCTAGTTTATGTAAACGATCTTCCAAATAATATAAATGAGCCATGTGTCCTGTTTGCGGATGACATATCTATACTTACCTCATGTGAAAATAACAACAATTTAAATGATAAATTAAACTCTATACTAGATTCTACAATAAATTGGATGACTGAACACAATCTAGAAATAAATTTCAACAAAACTAAAATAATTTCATTTCACCCTCGTCAAAAAAACCCGATTGATATTAACTTTAGCTTCAATAATAATAAATTAGATGTAGTTGACAAATTCACCCTACTAGGCTTAGAAATTGATACAAACATAAATTGGAAGTCTCACGTTAAGAAAGTCCGAGCAAAAATTTCAAAATTTTCATACGCCCTCCGCGAGATCAAAAAAACCACAGACCTTAAAACAGCATTAGTAACGTACTACGCTTACGCCCACGCATGGCTAAAATATGGTATCATCTTATGGGGCAACAGTACTGACGCGCCCACGCTATTTACCCTACAAAAAAAACTTATTAGGATTTTAGTAAATATTGAAGTCACCGATAGCTGTAAACCCCACTTTCAGGAACTAAAGATCTTGCCCCTACCATGTCTGTATATATTGGAAGTTTGTAAGTTTGTACGTAAGTACCCAGATTACTTCACAAAAAGAGAGGACATACAAACAAAAATAACTCTAAGGCACAAAAATAGGCTAAACTTGCCAATATCGCGACTAAAAATGCACTCCGATAGTACCTTTGTCATGTCCATAAAAATTTATAATAAGTTACCTGCAATAATTAAGAATTTAGATAAATATAACATATTTATTAATAAATTAAAAATATTCCTTGAAAGCAAATGCTACTATAGTATAGGCGAATACTTTAATGATAAATTAGAAATATAAAATAAATAACTTACCCCTGTAGGATAATAATTAATTAAAGTTACTTGTATAATTAATAATATGACTTACATAATTAATAAAATTAATAATAAATAAATAACGCACATATTAAATAAAAATAATAATAAATATATGAAACTATAGTTAATATTTATCTTTAAAGTAATTGGTTACAATGTTACTAAATAAATACTTGTATATTATTAAACGCCGAGCGTTCTTCCTCCTCTCTACTACTTTTATCTGTGCTGTGCCCGACAGGGTCCATAATTGAGACTTATGAAACTGTTTTCCCTAATATCCTGTATACATTATGGTACGCAATAAAGAATTGAGAATTGAGAATTGAGAATTGAGTTATTTTGGTAGTGTTTAAATATTCGTTCAAATTACAAATTATTCATAGTTTACATTTTATTTCTTTTTTGGTGAAGTAATAGTAGGTACGCACAGATTTTTAGATACCGAGTTTCGGCTAATTTATGTTCAGTTTTTTTTTTTAAATTCTGTTGGTAAAAGCGTAGTTAATTATACTAATTATAGTTATAGGTATTATTAATTATAGGTTTTTATTTTTATGTAAAGTAGGTATAAGTAGATAGTATTGGACAGGCGTTTTAGCTTTATTTTCATTTCATTTTTTGTTACAAGTTGTAGTTACCTATTATTTCTGGGTATAATTCTATTAGGATTATTTAGTTTTAGTACCTATTTGATTTGGTAATTAATAGGTTCCTAAAGATAATAGGCATAGGTAATTAGATATATTAAAAAAAAACAAAAATTATATATATAATTTTGTACGTAAGTAGGTACTTAAATTATTTTCAGGTTAATTATAATTATTATTTTTTAATTTATTTAGCTGTAGTTTAATTTAGTTGTTGCTGTAGTGTATTTAGGATCAGTTTTATTGTTTAAGTAGGCACTTGGATTTTTTAAGTGTAAGGTAGCTACAGTTAGGACCTCTAACGTAGCTTATTTCGTTAGGTAACTGAATAGGCATTCAGTTACCTTCAGTTATATTCATAAATCCTTACTAATATTATAAAAAGCCACAGTGAGTTTGTTTGTTACGGCTTCACGCCTAAATGACCGAACCGATTTCAATGCATTTTGGTACAGAGATAGTTGGGACCCTGGAGACGGAAATAGGCATTTTTTTTAAAGTGAGGAAAGGGGGAGAATGAGGGAAAAAAGAGGAGAGAAAGATACATCTTTTTCGGGTCATAACGCGGGTTAAAGTTAGCGTTAGCCCAAAGTAACTATGCCACGCGGACGAAGTCGCGGGCGGAAGCTAGTATGCAATAAATACAAACAATCTAAATAAAATATTTAAAAAGTACTTCCAATGAAAAGAAGTCGCAAAAAGAAACATTTTTTTATCAACTTAGACAATAAATAAAAAACTAAATATAATATTTAAAAAGTACTTCCAATGAAAAGAAGTCGCAAAAAGAATAACAAGACCTTGGGGTTTGATCCAGCGTAATGTCGATTGAATATCCGATTCTATACCAAACACGCTATTAGAACATTAGAATCGGGATTGAAATAACTGAACGTATTGTGTAAACGACGTTAGACAAGCCACACCTCCGTGCCCGTCGGAGTGTCCCCACTCCGACGGGCACGGAGGTGTGGCTTGTCTTGGTGTGGCTTACGTTTTTGGTGCACACGCACCAAAAACGTAACGAGGTCATTCATCAGTAGATTTTACACCTCACATTTTTCTCATACCGGGCGCCTTATATATGAAAATCGATTCTTAAGGAGTAAACTCCAAAAACATTTATTAGAAAATTAATAACCAGAATAAAGACTCAAATAAAACAATAGAAATGGTTCGAAAACTCAGTAATTCTGATTCACTACCCACCCTTATTTTACGTACTTATCACCGAAGGGATGCTTAATTTATTATTAAGGACCTCGTTTCGGAGGGTTAATTAGTTAATAATCCAGGGTACAGACCCTTGAGGATTTTTGACCTCTGAGATTGTGTCGTCTTCTTGGTCGATTTTCCTCAGAAGTAAGATATTTGATGGCATTATGTTGTTAAAGGTATAATTGCGCTTAACATTTAATGCCGTGACTGTACTTTTCTCTTTGATCAAAGACGACAGATCGTTTCTCGTACCTCTTCATAATAATTTAATAAACATGATACCTCTGTTCTAAAAAGCTTTATAATTAATGATTTAAATTATAATAAGTACCTTAATCCAGTTTTCAACAAAAGCACCTGTATTTTAATTTAAATAATTCAGTATTTTACCTAGATTTACGTATAATTGGACCGTAGGAAGATAGTTTAAAAAAAATGACGTAATAGGGTATGGTTTTAGCCCGGTTGGCTCTGGAATTCGGAAAAACAAACAATAGGGTAGTTTTTAGGGTCAAAATAATTACATTCTATTTAGTCCGTCTTTTAGATTATTCAAAAATAAAGTTTCGTGAAAGGTCACGCGTTGCTGCATCTTTCGCAACAAGTGACGTCACACGTAACTTTAATGGGCTATATCTTTGTAATTTTAGGTCTAAATTACAATTAAAAAAATACGTGTCCCTTTTTGAAAACTAGCCTATTGTAAAAGACGTCTTCGTACTAATCTTGTTCGGTTTCATGGCGCGACTTTATTCAAACTACTCGTAGTGTAATAAATGCATTAGGTGCCGAAGTTTGATTACAATCAATCAACTACCCAAATACGGGCTAACGAACAAGTATAGTTGTACCATAAATATTAGGAATAATAAGACTTAGCTTCGCCACTATTGATTTTGACTTCCATGGGTTGCAGTGGTTGGACAATAGTGTAGCGGACTAGTCACAATTTAAACAAAAACCGCCTAAAAGCCAGTCGGAATCGCGCACGGAGGGCTTTGTTTAAATTTGTAGGTAACTAATGAAATTACCTAACATCGCTCTAATGTAAAGATAAACTCTATTGAAGGACAAACTTAACTTAGGCGCTGGAAAACTACTATCTCCATACTTCAGCATAGGTCGCAGTTAGTATACCAACTGCAAATATTATGTTTGTTATGACGTTTTTTGTGATGCTTTTACAAATTAACGGTTTTGGGTTTTCCCCTTTACTACTCTGTACCCCTAAATCTCTCTGTACTCTGTACTCTTTGCAGTTGCGTCTTGTAAAATTTCATGATTGTAGCTCAGCGAAAAGTACCCCATAAGGTGTGATTATCTTTGCGTATGTATGGGAATTGTGACATAAATAGCCATTTATTTTATATATGATTGATTTTCCTCTAAGAAACCGCAGATTTCAGTATTGGTATGGTTCCACTCGTTTCTGTGATATAGGGTTTTGACAGACAACAAAGTGATCCTATAAGGGCTCTGTTTTTTCCTTTTGAAATACGGAACTCTAAAACGCGTTAGCTCATGAACAGGCATTTGAAAGATAACTTACTCAAAGAACAAAGTATTTCAACCAAACACGAACATAAAAAAAAAACAAAAAAATACCTACATATTTCCACATCTTAACTCAAAAGGATTTTTCTGTAAAACTTTTCCCCTTTTAGTGAAAACGAACTTTTCCTCCGGGCGAGTAAAATATAACGGCTACTTATCTTCGTAGGCGAATCCCAAGTGTGCTAGACATTTGGTCTAGCCTAAATTGTAGCCTTTAACGAATATTTTCTTTTACTATAAACCTTGAAAGCAGACATGAATACGGAATTGTATTTTAGAGAAATGCGTCTGCCCCGAAATCGTGAAATAAAAAATAAAAATTGTACGCATTGATAATTATGCGTTCTCTTAAAGCAGCATTTTAGAACACCAAAAAGTCTGGCACAAAGCCCACAGACGTAGAAGATAATTATCGTAAGAAATTAGACGACCAAAATCTATGAAAACAAATAACATATTGTATCAAATGAAATATTGAATTAGAAAATACTAATTCAGGGAGTGATTACTCGTGAAATTTTGTAGTAACTATATTTTATAATATAAATGTTTTAAGCAATATAAATAATCCTGTTTTATATGTTATGGCATGTAGCTTAGATCTTGCTCGCTGTGATAATCTTTCACAGGGATAGGATCGGTTCGGTTTTTTTTCCAAAATATACAATATATTAGCTTCCACCCGCGACTTCGTCCGCGTGGCTTAGTTACTTTGGGCTAACGCTAACTATAACCAGCGTGATCATCGAAAAAAAAATTATTTCTCTCCCCTTTTCTTCCCGCTTACTCCCCCTGTTCTCACTTTTTTTAGCCTATGTCCGTCTCCAAGGTCCCAACTATATCTGTACCAAAATTCATCAAAATCGGTTTAGCCATTTAGGCGTGAAGACGTAACAAACAAAAATATATATGTAAAGATTACATATCATTCATACTTGTAATATCTTTATTATCTCTACATTTGCACGCATACTATATAATTTAACAACTTTAAATGTATCTACATTCTAAGCTAACAAAGACCTACTCTATTCTAAAGTACTATAAATAGTCGTGTATGTAGGTACTTACTTTACACAAAAACTTACAACAAAACTTTGTAATTTGTCCGCAATTTCTCCGTATCATGGCTACCTGTATTTTGTGGCTGTAACATCGTTACTCGGAACCAAGTCTTGTGTACTGGTCCTCTGACCCAATTATAAGTACTTTAACCTGTAAGTTCTGACGGTCCGCCCTTATCGATGTCTATAAAATGATTGTTTAGACTTTGTTATTACAAAAGGGTCTTGAAATTCAAGATGGCGTCCTCAGGTTTATGTAGGGAAGGTTATGCTTATGATACTCTGAACTTGGGTTGTGTTAAGTTAACTTTGGAGGTAAAGTAATTAACAACAAGGTAGGAATAGGGTTTTGCGTTTTATCGTGTAACGTGAGAGGTTATGTTAATACACCTGGGAAACTAACTAGTCTAAATGACGAAGGGCAGGGCGTTTTTGTGTGACTCTCTTGTAATGTGACGTTCAAAAAGTGCTGATTATCAGCCTAATTTGAATAAATGACTTTTGATTTTGTATCATTTTAGACTAATATAATATTATAGAATATATTTTTTTATAGAATTATTTTAGTAAATAAATATATTCAGATAACCTGTAGTCAAAGGCGAATTGGACCCACAATTTATCATAATTATGTAAAAAAACCGACTTTAAAAAAGAAGGATAAAAGTGGAAAATAACTTTACTTCCGGAAGCCGGTGCCTTTTTATTTCAGCCTGTTTAGGTATTGTATGATTTTCCATTGTTACAAAAAGGTTTTAGCAAGGTTTTTGAGGAGCTTGTGGCTAAATAATAGCAGCCGCTCGGGTCGATCTTTAGGTTAAGCCGCGCTTGCCTAGGTTGGTCTGTGGATGGGTGACCACCCGTTACATACCGAGTTTCCTCCGTGCCTCGGAAAGCACGTTAAGCCGTTGGTCCCGGCTTTCATTTGTAGATCTTTGACAGTCGTTACAGTCAGTGTTCCGAAAATCTGACAACCAGTCTTACCAAGGGGTATCGCATTACCCAGTACTAACTGGGTTGTGGAGGTCAGATAGGCAGTCGCTCCATGTAAAATACTGATATTCAGCTGCATCCGGTTAGACTGGAAGCCGACCCCAACATAGTTGGGAAAAGGCTAGGCAGATGATGACAAAAAGGTTTTAGCAAGTCATCCATATAGACGTTGAAGAAAAAATATGTATTAAAGCTCATAAACTACCCAAGTAATATTGATATGGGACCACCTCAAAAGTTTACCTTTTTGAACGAAAAAAAATTATGCCGATTACCATAATTTTTTTTCCTCAGTTGACGGAGTAATCGGTGAACTTAAATAAAAACAAAAAATAACGGTCAAATATAAAACCACCTCCTGGTTAGAAGTCGGTTTAAAATAGTTGACTCCGATCCGACCAAGAAAATAGACAAGGATGGCAAAAAAATACCAGCGTACCAACCTATCAATAAAATACCAATCGGTATTAATATCTATTTCCGTCTTCATTTTAAGGCTAAAAATACGTTTCTAAAGATTCTTTTACGTCGTTTATTTTTATCCGCACATTCCAGTTGTTAAGTATGTCGTTATTAAAATGGTTGGCAAAACTAAACAGCTTTGTGACCTTTGCGATCTCAAGGCCAGTAGTTATTTGTTTAAGTATAAACATACAAAAAAACGCAGCGGTAATTCTTATTCAGCTGCATAAACGCATGTGTGACCGCGGCCTTCAAATCAATTAACTCATACGTGACTGAGTCTATCATAACAATGATTCATGTTATCATTTGACCTGACAAATGTAATGTAAACACCAATCAAAATTATCTTATTGCTATGTATGTGTCGTCGGTAGCTCAATGACAGATGTATGAACTGTTGCTCTTGCTCATTTATCATCTATTTGTCATGCAACGTGGTATTGCTGCCAGCCTCTTTTTGCTGATGGGAAATTATGAAATAACTTCCCCCGCGGTGCGGAGCGGGGGGAGTGTCAGACTTGTACTAACTATAACCCACCCATGGTCCTTCTTTTGCCTTTTATGTTCCGGGGCCGCGGTATCTCTGTCGAGCAACCCGCAACCCTGGATAACTGCTAGCCTTCTGAGCGGTTTTCTGTTGACAGCGATGTGGACGATTTTTTTCACGCCCTCTATTTACTTAACCATTTTGATACTTGGCTATAATTCTATTATTAGTTTATGTATTTTTGTAGTTTTTAAATAATGTACATAGATGCGAATGAAAGAAATTGAGTGTTTTGATCACGCAGATTCATTCTTTTAACAGCCAGCGTCTGTATTATGGACTAGTTCTTAAATATTCTGTTTTATTTTGTTTTTCTTTACACTATTTTTTAATGACACAAGCAAATATTAAAAATGCAATATTTTGAAAAACTTTGTTTCGTTTTGTTAGAAATTTAAATGAAAACATTGTTTTACTTTGTTGGAAAGAAAAGGCGTAAAACGTTAATCAATACAGTAGGAAGAAATCGATTCTGAATTTTGGTAAGTGTGTTTATGTTAATAGCTCTCGACTGTATAATTTTTTTCTTGATTTAACATGACAACATTTCCCGAATCCGTGACAGTATTAATAAAAAAAACGAAAACAATTGAATTAAACAATTACCGCTATTTAATGGCTTGGCAGTCTCCCAAACAAAGTAACGACATATTAAAAGTTTTACAGTACTATTTCCCATTAAACTAGAGACATCCGTTTCGTGTTATTTAACGGCGTACACACGGCGATACATCAAGCTAACCATTTCTACTATAACGTGGCCTCACCTTGTGCAGATTTTCTGTTCAATGAGAGATCTAAATAAACTAGTTTTGTATGCTTGATTTGTCGCTGTGCATACTATCGGAATAATGGCGATGATTCTGTGGGCGTTAACGTCTATTTATTCCCAGAACTATTATTTATTTTGAAGCACATGATTTACAATAAGACCAATCGTTTCCTGTTTTAGATGTAGAATACAAGATTTGTGTTGCTATTTTAAGCGGTTTAAAGAGATTTTTTTATAGTGGCTTTTTAATCTTGTTTCAGAATCGAATTTTCTCCTGTATCCTGTATCGTTGGTTCAAACATTTAAACTCACATACACAAACAGCCGGAACTACTATCTGTAAGTCATTCAAATATTTATATTTTACAGTAATCGAAAGCGTGATGCGCAATGCATCAGCCATTGCGCCAACCGTGCCGTCAAATCCGTGTTTGAATTACAATTAACAAAAATAATGATAAACTGACGTGACTATGTGAGTGAATTTAGCCAGTTACTTGGAAGTTGTGGTTAGACAGTGTCATAATGTGGAATCCTTGTATTTACCTGCATTCGGTTAGACTGAAAGCCGACACCAACATAATAAAGCAAAGGTTAGACAGATGATGAACACTCTTTATTTAAAAGTATCAAAGATTTTTACATTTATTTCTGTCATCTTTTATTAATAATAATAATGTAATATATCTTTATTTTCTCTCTTCACAAAGGTACACATTGGCATATAGGTATAATAAACACAAATATGAGAATAACTTTGTAACAAAAAATATGTTCCTTTGTGAGAGACTGGAGTCTATACAGGGTATCCTGTGTGACGGATCCCCTGGCTCACACCTCGAGCTAGAATTAAATGTGATTAACATGCATACAATATATTTGCAGATGTGCATACACTATACAATTAATTTATTTCGGAAGCGAGGAAACAGACATATTTCAATTAATTTTGTTTTAAGGTTGCTTAGGCTTTATTCAGGAACTAGGTCTAGTTTTTCATGATAAAATATTCAAGGTAATGTTCGTGCCGCTTCATAAATGACTACAAAATTTATTCAAGCAAGTTTCTCAAATATAAATTCTTGACAGCATTAGAATGCTAATAGGTGTAGATACACCTACCAAAACGGAATCCTTACTAATATTATAAAAGCGAAAGTGAGTTTGTTTGTTTGTTTGTTTGTTTGTTTGTTTGTTACCTCTTCACGCTTTAATGGCTACACCGATTTTGATGAATTTTGGTACAGAGATAGTTGGGAACCAGGAGACGGACATAGGCTAACTTTTATTTTAAAAAAGTGGGATGTGAGGGAGAAAGAGGGAAGAAAAGGGAAAACTTAGCGTTGCTATTACAAATCAATAAGGCGCAAGAGGAACTGTGTTACCCCGAATTTAACGCGAGCGAAGCCGCGGGCAAAAGCTAGTTATCCTATAAACCAAATAAAATTCTATTTATTTAAACTTTTCGCACAAAAAAATTGGTACAAAGGCGGTCTTTGGTCTTGTAATTTGCGTCTGTGGACGGTGAGCAATGGGTAAGTGACCGTCCATGCGTCTAGTGACGACAGGCCGTATCAACGGCGCGTTCGTGTTCCTGTGCCTCAAAGAGATGTCAGAAAAATAGAGGGGCCTGCCATGGCTACTGCCTTTAATTTTAAAGTGTTGCACACAGTTGTACATGTCGTTACTGCGTGTTGGTTCGAAAGAAAAACACAAAAGGCGAAAGAAGTAACGTAGATGGGTCAGTACAAGTCTAACACTCTCTTCCGCTCCAGCCAGAGCGAGAGAACTTATTTGAGGAATTCCGATACGAAAATAAAAGCGCTTTTATCTTAAAAAGTCGTTGTACAAATACGAAAACCTTTGAAAGCGGAAGAACGCTACATACAAACTATCCATACAAACTTCTTTTGTTCCACGGCACTGGTTACAAACCAAAAATAATCATAGTGAAACCTTGCAACCACTGTATCAATTGCACGGTAAATAATTTGGTCGTCCCTGGACGTCGGACGCCGCAATACGACGCCATTGCAATTAAAGTGTCATTTGTTCTCGTCAAATGTCATTATAGATGCAATGTCAATGCCGGCTAGGGTTGCCACACAATTTATATGTAAATTAGGATTTATGACATGTCGTAAAGGTTTTATTGGTGATTGAATTTGTTTTATGTTTGTTTTCATTGTACACTTCTGTTTAAACCTTCAATGATATGTTCAAAAGTACGATATTTTAATTTGTGATAATACAAAATAACTGCTTCGTTGGTTAAGACGCAATCATGACTTGCAAGCTTGAGGTCCTGGGTTCGATTCACGGAGTTGGCCAAGTTTGTTTGCAAAGTGTTTTTGAGTTTTTCCAAGAAGATTTTTTTAGCCGCAGCCATAGATTCTGAATTTGTATCGGGTTGATAGCGATAAGGTCACCCCATACATATAACATGGGACTTAAACATAGCTAGCGAAATGTGAAACACCCCTGTGTTTGTGTATTTACACCTTGCAGATTACACGCGTAATGTTATGTTTGTTAAGTCAAGATAAATTACTATTTTATCCAGCAATTAAGCTATCTTGAAAGGCAATCCTTCCTTACTAATAATATAATAATAAAAATCTTTATTGTATAATTTGAGACAATCACAGAGAGTAACCTAATTATAACCTACAAGTCAACAGTTGTGAAATGAAAATGTGAAATGGTAGATGTGACTGATAGGTTTTTTGATAGAGTTTGATTGTCTTCGGACTGATTCACCCTATCCCCTCGTACTAGTAAAAACTGTATCACGAGCGAATAGTCTTCCTCACCCTTAGAACAACAAATTCCCACAAGGTTCCCGTTTCAAGTCACATAATTAGGCACATACAGTATAACAGGTAACATAGTACAGTTATTGTTTTAATCAAGTTAAATACATGATTGGTATTTTCTGTGTTGTATTGTATATATAATACTAGCTTCCGGCCGCGACTACGTCCGCATGGTTACTTTGGGTTAACGCTAACTTTAACCCACGTGATGATAGAAAAAAAAAATCTTTCTCTCCCCTTTGCTTACTCCCTCTTTTCTCAGTTTTTGTAGCCTATAACCATCTTCAAGGTTCCAACTATCTCTGTACCAAAACTTATCAAAATCGGTTTAGCCATTTAGGCGTGAAGACGTAATAAACAAACAAACTCACTTTCGCTTTTATAATATTAGTAAGGATTATAAAAGCGAAAGGTAGTTTGTTACCTGGACTTTAAATTAATGTAAGTTTGATATCACCAACCCGTCTTGAGCAAGCGTGGTGATCAATGCACGTGCTTTTTCTCAGTACGTGATTAGGCCTTTGACCAGCAGTGAGACAGTCAGAGGCTGGTATTACTTTATTATAACATTTGAATGGTTCAGTAACCTACGTTCACCATTTCTCGCAATCAAAATAATGCCCTAGTAAATAAAAACACTATTGAAATCAGTTTGCCGACGTGTTTTAATAGTAATTAATGGAAATATGGATAGCCGATAGGTTTTGGTCAATACAAGTCTGACACTCCTTTCTACTCCACACATAGTGAGAAAAGTCATTTGGTGATTACCCATACGAAAAAAAAGAGTATAACACAAAATCCTTAGCCAACATCCAAAATGTTTTTACACCAAATATTTTGCCATAGACAACCCTAGCCGTTGTCACACTATCGCCTCTAGCCGCTTCCGTGACCAGACCAACGCAAATAGCCGTCGGCTACGCCGCGGGGGCACACTCTTTTTTGTGAAGGGAATTTTACCGAAATTCCAGGATGAAATGTATTGAAATATTTTGTGGTTTTTCATACCGTTAATACTGGTACGTATATGCATTATGAAGTTGAGGTGGATGGCAATCCGACACGGATGGGGAAAATTAGGCGAAAGGCTAAATGAAGAGGAAAAGAACGGCTAAGTGCGAGCCGGACTCGTGACTGCGTAGGCTTAGAGAGTTGTCTTTTCACATCTTCAAAGAACCACAGTCAAATGTATATGGTTTTAATTTCAACTCGATACCTCAACGCGTTCTCAGGATAATGGGTCTTGACAGACAGACAGTCAGACAGACGGACAACAACGTTATCCTATTAGGGTTCCGTTATATCCTTTTAAGGTATGGAACCCGAAAAACGAGCGAATGGAAAAAACGCGCAACAGCACAAACACATTCGAATCTACAATATTGCTCTCCATAAAACATTTAAAATTCCGTTAACAAAAATACGAAACGAAACATGTCAAAAAAGTTGTATTGATAATAAATTTGGTGCGAGTGGGGGGACAGGATACGTCATTTATGACAGATCGTGGGGGCCAGGCCCACTGTCCACATTGGCTGTCCATCAATGTTTGTAGGATTAGGTACTGGGCTATTTTTAGTTAAAAAAACTGTGGCTGAAACTTTAAGGTGACACATACGCTTGTGAGGACAAACGACTGGTGTGAAAACATTTTCGTAAATATGATTCATAGGTTCTAATTATTGTGATGATGAGTGGACATCAGAGAAACACATAAAATATATATAAAACAAAATGTCTCTAGAGAGAAAAAAGTATAAAATCCCCTGAGACCTAGTAGTTTCACTTTTAAACTTAAAATAAAATGTTTAGTCCGCCATATTGGATTTTATTTGACGTCATTTAGTGATAATAAACGTAGGCGAAAATTTTCAGCTCAATCGACCCGGGAATATTGTTTTAAAACTTAGTAGCAAAAGTTGACCTAAACAAACAAACATGCACGATAAATAAAATGTATAAAAAAGCTATCACTGGTGGTTCAGTAAGTTTTCAGAGGATCAATGAAATATTTCCTTCTACATGAAATCGACGCCCCCAAGGAATAAACCTGTATTATACTATTACTGACTTTTTACTGTTATACCATTTTCGGTATCTATGGGTCGGGATACACTTATGCAATTTTTTTCATTTTTTTCTGCGGTAATTTCCAACGGTTTTCCTTATAACACTTTTGTTCTTTGGAAATTTTCCATTTCTTGTTTACTAGAACAATCACGAAATACATTATTACAAATTAAATTCCGTGGCTACATTTCGGTAAAGTAATATTGCTGTAAAAAAATTAAAAAAAAATCCGGTTAACGCGATTACAGGTTTATTATCGTAAATTTTGTGGTAGACATTTTCGGTGATGCACTGTTACAGTTATCATCCGGGACATAAATTTATACCTACTATACGTATCGGCTGTAACTTGCTCGCGCTCGGCGACTCAAGAACGCGTTTCTATATGTAATGCACATTACGCACACTAAGCTTGCATTTGCTGTTCTAAAGTGACATGACGTTATTAATGTAATAGCGTGATTTTTGTTGCAAAGTTTAGCGTAATTTTTTTTTTGAGATAGGAAGTCATAAATAACGTCCCCCGCTCTGGGTGGAGCAGGGGGGAGTGTCAGACTTGTACTGGCTAAAACTCACCCATGTTCTTTCTTTTGCCCTTTACGTTCCGGGGCCGCGGTATCTCTTTCGTACAACCCGCAACCCCGGCAGGCGGAGGCCCTGGCAGGCCCCTCTGCTTTGCTGACATCTCTTTGAGGCGCGCGTGAAACACGAACGCGCCGTCGACACGGCCTGTCGTCAATACGGACGGACGGTGAGCTACCCATTGCTCACCGTCCACATGCCCGCATCTACGGTGGCCGGAAGTAGTCTCGCGGCGGATGGGTTGGTCTGAGGTTCTCTCCCTCAAACGCCCGGCCACCTCCTTCGCTAGCATGACTGCTTCGCAGAAGGAGGTGACCGCTTCCCATTCCCTCTCGCTCCGGGCCATGGTGCCCTCGTAGGGGCGATCGGCGGCGGCGATCTCTCGCGTCCGCCGATCGCCCCTACGAGGGCACAGCGGTGCTCCGCCCCGCGGTGGGCAGACCGCCATTGTGTGCTCCACCGTGTCCTCTGGGTGATCGTCACAATGGTGACACCCGGGCGTTTCCTCCCACCCGATTATGTGCAGGAACCTCCCGAAACTTATGGGTCCGGTGAGGACCTGCGTCAGGCGGTAGGTGAGGACGCCATAGCGCCTCTCCTCAAAGAGGGGACTTAACGCCACTATTGTGGCGTGCCCTGCACGGGGTTGCGACAGTCGGTCTCTCCATGCCACCATGAGATCGCACCGGAGGTCTGTCCGTTGGGCGGCAGATTTGCCTCGTACAGGCGCGCGAGGTCTATCGCCTCCAGATCCCACGATGGCAATCAGGCAAGGAGGCTCGCCGCCTTGCCGGAGATCGTGCGGTAGCCCCGGATCAGCCTTATGGCTACAACCTTTTGGGGCGCGTTCAGGTAGTGGGCGGCACGCCGCCCTAAAGAACGCGCCCATACCGGGGCCTCGTAAAGGGCCATGGACCGCACGACTCCGGCATAGAGCCTACGGCAGGAGGCGTTTGGCCCCCTCAGATTGGGCAGGAGCCGCTTGAAAGCAGCCCCGGCCCGAAGTTTAGCGTCTTACATCGTGTTGATAATTAGTTATAATTATTTTATTAACTAAAGAAAATAAGTGATTTTGCATCGAATCAAGATCGTACTTTAAAAAAACCCTCGTGTTAGAAGAATGTTGCTGATGATTGACGATACTGACGATCAGGTTGCAACAATTAAAGTATCAAAATGCTAAGTAATTAAATTAACATTGTATTTAGTTTATTTATTTTGATGAAAGAATAGATTGGTATCTATTATATTTTGATAAACATTTTAGCCCACTAAATAAGTTATTTGACTACTGCCCTGCGTGTTGAAAAATATACTATGAAAGAATTGGAGCAAACATATATATTAGACATAAAAAAATTAGTAAACCCTTTGAATTGGCGTCGCGATATAGATGGGAATACGATACGCTGGTCTGACGTAATAGAAATTCATGTATCATCATTCCAACAGGACAAGGTTTTCTTTAAATATGGTTTTGATGAGGCATATTCTGAATTAAATATTTCAAATTCATTTCAAACCAAACGACGTGGGCGAAACCCTAAGACAAATGCTCTGATAGAAGATACATACTGTATTGGCACGTGCTTATCATCAACCTCTTCCTATAAGCAAGGCGTTGCATACAGATTTATTGTCTTTGTGCAATAGTGGAGCGATTCCACGGTATTACCACGCATTTTATGAATCCTTAATTTCGGTAGAAAATAGTGATGATCGCGATGATACTAATGATGCCACTGATAATACCGATTAGTTATTAAGATTACATACTAGTGTTTTTACTTGGCTACTTTTGTTATACTTTTACTGATTGTAATTTGGGATCTCTATGAGAACTTTGTTCCCAATAAACGTCATAATTTTAATAAGTTTTGTGAGCTTTCTTTAATTATTCTTTCAAAGATACCAACAAAAAATTCATTTTATATAATCGTTTTCAATGATTACCATAATATGACTACCAAAAATTTTCTACAAAATACGGGTTACACAACTTTACCCTTTTATGGTTATTTAAAATTTTACCACAATAAGTCGGTAACTAAACATTACAATCTAACTCTGAAATGAAAAAACACGTTTAATAATCCAGTAAGGCAATATTATGCCTATGATTTTTAAGAATATTACAAGAATAATTCGGTAAGTAAACATTACTGGAATAATATTGATAAGTCAGGATGGTAAGATATCAATACCCTAAAAGTTATATGAAACTATTTTCGGCAATATGTTTTTTGGTGAATAACTAATTCTGTGTATATTTAATAATTACACTTAATACTATAAACTAGTAGAGTAAAAATTAGCTTTTCCGTCATATAACAATGTTGCCAAGATTACCTTTTGTTGAAGAGATATACCCCAAAAACACTAAATCATTTTTCCTGTAAAGTTAGATTTTTGCGTTTACCGGTTTATTCCCCGGGGACGTCGAAATATATTATATTTCACATTTCCAAGGCTGTAAGTGTCAATTAAAATTACTTTTACCCCATCTACAAAAACGTCACCTGCATGACTGCTCCAAAAAATACAAACTGTTAATCGTCACTCACTGTCTCTCTGGAATTAAGTGACTCTTTTTATTCTTGAATAACCGTCTGTCACTGATTTTACTTCGGTTGTTTTACTATCAATGATTATTACCTATATTATAAATGCAAAAGTAACCCGTCACATTTTCATATGAAACGGCATTCTTTATTTTTTGCGTTTGGGAAATCATTAAATAAATCAAATAACTCTGGGCGGAGTAGAAGGAGTGTCAGACTTTTACTGACCAAAACCCACCCATATTCATTCTTTTGCCCTTTATGTTCCGGATCCGCGGTACGTCTTTTGAACAACCCGTAACTCCGGCAGACGGTGGCCCTGGCAGGCCCCACATGCCAAACGGCATAGCGGATTCAAATGATATATGGCATCTGGATAGCTCATGACCTGGATTAAGTTAGGTTAGAAAGTAATATAGTTTTAGGAAAGGTACGTGGTTTAAATACCAAAAACTAACCTAAATAGATATCATTTATACGGCAACCCCGGAACACAAAAAGAAGGAACATAGATTCTAGTCAGTAAAAATCTGGCACTCCCCCCGCTCCGCCCAAAGCGGGGGAGGTTTTTGTTGATTTCCCAAGTTCCCATCCGACAAAAAAATAAGATATTTTCGATGTGCATGCAAGTGAAGCCACGGATACAAGCTATTTTTAACTTCATTCAGAATTTATAGATAGCAAATACATATAGGTACTAATAAAGCCCGATTTAACTATCCATGGGTCACCAGAGAACATAGTTCAAGAATTATCGTTTTCCCATCTTACCGATCTCAATAATTTCGACTACTACTAGAACAGGACGCAGCTGTATTCCAGTCGGTATTACATATTGTAATGCATATCATTCATCACCATTTAATTCATAACCACATACCTACTTACTTCTCGGCGTTTCCAAACTAATTGCTTACGAGCACCGTTAATAAATGGCTTGTAAACGCACATAGAAATTCAACACTTAGCTGAAAGTGGCACGTGGTTATTGTCTTAGAGATTTATGCTGTTTACAACGTTAGTTTTTGTTATGGGGCACTTATTGAGAGCTTTACGTTCGTAGGTAAAAATGTGATGTATTGAGAAAGAGGATTTTTGTAAAATTGATAATAGATGTATTCATTTGGAAAGTTAAATGACATGCTGGTGACATGATTCTGAGGTACGAAAGCCTAGAAAAAAGTATTTTTAGGGGTTCTGTGCCTCAAAAGGAAAAAACGGAACCCTTTTTTTTTCGGGTGGGAAATCATCGAATGACTTCCCCCTGCTCTAGGCGGAGCGGGGGGGCATGTCAGACTTTTACTGACTAAAACCCACCCATGTTCCTTCTGTTGCCCTTTACGTTCCGGGGCCGCGGTATCTCTTTCGAACAACCCGCAACCCCGGCGGGTGGAGGCTCTGGCAAGCCCCTCTGCTTTGCTGACATCTCTTTGAGGCGCGCGTGAAACACGAACGCGCCGTCGACACGGCCTGTCGTCAGTTGACGGACGGACGGTGAGCTACCCATTGCTCACCGTCCACAGGCCCGAAAACGGAACCCTTATAGGATCACTCTGTTTTCCGTCTATCTGTCTGTCAAGACCCTTTATTTCGAGAACGCGTAAAGGTATCGAGTTGAAATTAAAACCATATACAAAAGTCTGTGATCTCTTTATGCTGTGAAAAAAATCAATCTTCCAAGTATAGTCAAAAGATATGACTGTTTATGTTGCAAGTTTGTACGGAATCCTCGGTGCACATATGTTAGTTTTTGTATAAAAACTCTTTTTAACCCTTATGTAAACAATATCATACTACCATTTAGATCCAACCATACCCAGTAGCTAATTATACACTACCTATTTCATCAAAAACATCTCCAGCTAGCTTTCCACAATGAACACATAAACCGTTTGTCCCGTATTTAAGCCTCAGTGGAATGAAATTTTCCGTACTCTAGAACCAACGCCAGCCGTAAGGCATGACCCAAGTTAATAATAGGTACTGTCTGTTTGCTAAAATTTGCATGATTTTCTGAAATACACCGGTAAGAATAATTAATACTGTAAATCTTAGCAATTGGTTTTAATCCTATGCTTAATACAATAATGAAATAAAAAGAAACTAACTTATAAATAAACTAAAAAAAATGCGTCAAAATAGTGGTCCTCAACGCTATTGGTAACGTTCCCCAAAAGACTGGCTGAGTTGTTACGTTGCACGGCAACGTTTAGCCCCTGGCCAAAGTATAAGTCAGGCCTTGGGTCACGGGAAGTGTCAAAAGGCTGTGAGCATAAGGACCCTACGGTCCCAGAGTTTCAACCCTAAACGGCTCGAAAATATAGTTACCAATAAGATTACAATATTTACGCCACTTGATGTTTTCTTTAGCCGTAACGGCAGCGCCAGCGAGCTGCACGAAGAGAGATGGGATGGTGCAAGTATCTACACACGCTGCATTCTACACTAAAGGCCTACTCACCTACCGAAAAAAGACAAACCGCCCGGTCAATTAGCATTAATTATAGATAGACATACCGTCCGGTCATTACGTACAGATTTCAATATTAAGGTTTTAGTCAATACGCAGGAATTAATCTATCGAATTCGTTCCTTAAAATTTAAATTATCCGTTGAAATTCCGTTTTTTGTCATAAAAAGTAGCAAACAGGCAGATTGTCTTTTGAACGAAATGGAATTTGGATGATTAAACAGGACTACACGTAACGAAACAGCACATACAATAAAATGTTAAAATGAGCCTTTTTCTAACGTGTCAGGGGACATTTTCCTTCAACCACATCCTCGTAATTAATTCTCATGACCATGTACCGAAAGATCTTTTTCCCAAAGAAATAATAACATTGAATCTGTTACACAATAACGAGTACCAAGAATTCCGATACATTTTTAACGACATGTCCCCAATTATAACCGTTTCTTTTTATCCAAATACAAGATAGGTACCCAAAATGATGACATAATACATCGTCCTTTCTATATAGTCTCCCCTCATTAAACATGCATAATCAAGTGCCTCAGGAATGCTCAGAGATCCAACAATACGTAAATAAATAATGCTTGCTCGTTCCTGAGCATTTCAGAAGCATTTTATAAGCAAACGTAAGCAATTACTTTCAGCGAATTTTATGAAGCGGTGGAGATAAACGTTCTGAAGTATGTTTGAGGATTTCCGCGTTTTGTTTTTGCCTTTTGTGTTCGTGCAAGCCTTTTATTGTGTTTTGTTTTGTTTGCAATGTGTTTGTGTCTAATTAGTGGGGTATTACTTCCTTTTTGCACCTTTTCTCGTTCATATGTGCCCATGTAGGCCTGTATTAAAAAAATATACTTATATTTTGATTTTTTCTTTTCATGTCGATGAAACTCATAATATTGTGTTAACCGCTCATTTTAAGAGGTTTTGAAAGGACTCTAACGTCATATTAATAGAGTTTTAAGTCGTTTAACAAAAATGAAGACTTGGAAACAATTGTTTCCACGAGCAAAGTTCGGTTTTTTTGTTTGGAAACGATCGTTTCCAGAAGCAATCGAGTGGTTAAACCAGAATGTGGGGTGGCCACATACTGGTACATAAGTCTAACATTTTATAATAAGATAATGTTAATTGTCCCACTTCTGGGCAAAGACTATATTATTTGAAGGTGTACATCTGTTCAATACATTACCGGACGATATTAAAGAGTGCGACAACATGAATACATCCTTACTAATATTATAAAAGCGTAAGTGAGTTTGTTTGTTTGTTACCTCTTCACGCTTTAATGGCTAAACCGATTTTGATGAATTTTGGTACAGAGATAGTTGGGAACCAGGAGACGGACATAGGCTATTATTTTTTAAAAAAGAGTGGGTTATGAGGGAGAAAGAGGGAAGAAACGGGAAAACTTAGCGTTGCTATTACAAATCAATAAGGCGCTACCGAATTTAACGCGAGCGCAGCCGCGGGCAAAAGCTAGTTTAAGTATAAGTTAAAGAAACATGTATGTACATTTTAGCTGCTAATACTCTGGAGGAAATTTGTATTGTACTGCATTATAACATGTTTATTTCAATGTATCTCATTATAAGCGGACTGTATGTTCTTATGAGTAATAAATTTCTTTAAACCGAAACCGAAAAGCCTCTTCTCATACAGACAAGGCACGAGCATTGATCAAGAGGGGTTGGCGATTTCAGACTTAAATTAATTGTAACTTCAGGTTTCTTAACGATGTTTTCCTTCACCCACACTTCAAGGTAAACTCAGTTAAGTACATACGAATTGAAAAAGTCACAATTGTACGAGCCTGGATTTGAACCCACAACCTCGTGCATGAGAGGCGAGGCCTGAACCTCCGGGCTATCACTACCAGAAGTCTAACACTTTACTTCTTCGATCTATGTGCAAGTGGAGTAATTAACACGTTCTCGAGATCTTGGCAGAAAGACAGACAGTCAGACTGACAACAAAGTGATCTTATAAGTATTCCGCTTTTTTTCTTTTGAGGTACGGCACCCTAAAAATCGATATATTTACATTACGTTCAGACCGCAAACCCGTGCTAGGGCTTCAGTATAAGTTTCCAACCACAAAAGATTCGTTACTAGCCATTACGCACTTCGATGCTGTCTTTTATCTTGACAAAAACGTTAATTAATTGGATTATTAATATAAGAGAATGGAATCATATATTTCAGCTTATTATATAGCAAAAAAAAATACTCCCACACCTTTTTACAACAAGCATTCATTACTGTTTCAGAATTTCGGAGGCTAATTTGACAATTTGAGTACTTACATTTATATTATACCCTTGTGTGTAAATTTCCTGCATTCACGGGATATATTTTACTGTTTCAGTATAAGTTCGCCTCTTTACACGCTGAAACTTTACAACATCATTCTGCATAACATTCGCTTCCAAATTGTTATACAGATATATCGTACGATTTACAACGACATAAAATTACCTGTTACTTTACTGCCCAATGAATTTGAGCTTTACAACTTTGTTTTAAGATTTGGATTTGTAGTTCAGTAATGTAACAACTGCATGTTTATGTGAACATTTGAGATCGTGAGTGTTTTGTTTTTCTTTTTAATTTTATGAATGAAAGGATTGTTTTTAAATGGTGTTTGTGATGGTGTCTGTTTATTTTGAACGAGAAGTGCATTGCTTTTGTAGTTAGTTGTGGTTCAATAAACTTTGAAGGAGTTACAAAAATAAATATTTGTTTTATATTTTCATGAATGATTGATGCGTTTCTGGAGAATATTATTAACATTGGCAGACCATTAAAGGTTACGAAGGTGCCTTGCTCGCTTTTAACTCTTTATCTTAAATACTTTTCTTGAGTTATTTGCTGAGTGGCGTGCTAAAAATATTCAAGTGCAGTTAATATTGTAAATTAGCACAATAATCTGCTTGCGTTTTTGTTTGACGACTCACATTTTTTTTAGTGCTAAATAAAATTCCACAAAAACCCACACTACTCATATTTTAAAAAGTAGGTCCATTATTTAACAAATAAGTTCCCAGAAAATCTTGTTTAAAGTTCATTATTAACATCTTATAAATGTAATTAAATAAGCTTGATGATCTATTCGAACATTTCTAAACATTAATATTAATTAATATAAAATTATTTATGTACAGTAAGCAGAACATTTGATTGACGCGAGGAAAACTTCAAAGACTGGTAGGACTGGAAATTTTACACGTCAGTTCACACGTAACGGTTCATAAGATGGAAACGTTGGACTGACAAGTCATAGGTCTCGAATTGGAACGTAAGACTTTTCAGATTCATGGGCGTATGGTATAATTATTTATCACTTTATTATATTAATTTCGTTAAATGAAAATATCGTGAGGAAACAAGCATGCCTGAGAGATTTTTTTCGACGGGATGTCAAGGTTAGTCAGAGAGACCCATGAGCATGAACTGGTTAGATATTTTGAGTTTAAAAAATTAAGATATTATCTGTATATTATGTGATGAATAGAAAATAATGATGCCATATTATTTGAAAACTTTTCGCGTCAAGCTCTAGGTAAATCCACTTTGACATAAATACCAACGACGTAAAATTTCCTTGAGCATTTCTGCAACTGCTGGCAACGGCTCCAGCTGTTTACCTACCCATCACATCAAGGTCCTAATCTCGTACATCAAATCACTATTTTAAGCGAAATCTCAATGTAAACAGAACTGATAAATATCTTTGTCGGTTTTTCGACATTTTTATAAATTACTGCTGTTAAAGTGTTCCCGTCATATTGTCAGATGTGTAGACAAGAGTATGTTTGTATAAAGATCGGAATAATTCAGGATTTTTCTGACTCACCTAATATGATATTTTGTTTTTATTTTTTTTACAGATTTTAAAATACTTTCATGGGAATGCAGATTTGAGTAGAATTCTTGTCTATGGAAGTAGGAAGAGCTCGAAAAAACGATGGAATAGTTTATATTATTATGGGGATGAGAAGAACTATTGAGGAGAAGAAAAATAGAAGCAAAGTATGGAATAGAAAGACAAGCTACGTCGAGCCCTAACAAAAAAACAATGATATAATGTTAGCCATTAATGAATAATTTAATATTTTAAATTATTAAATATTTCCTCATAAAAACAAAAAGACTATAATTTTTTTTTTTATAATAGTGATAATGATGACGTTAACGCACAATAATAATTTTGTGACTTTGCATACTCTCGTTTCATCCTTTACTGTATTCAACTTCACATGATGAATTTCTGAGTTCTTTATGAATCAGGAAGCATTTGTTATTTGTTTTACGATCGAGTATTCAGTTCTTTGGATGATTTTTATGTTTGAGTTGCAAGTGGAACCCCACAGCTGAATTCCATATAGGCTTTAGGACAGCTCCGTAGTTCAGATGTTTGTTGTCCAGAGACAGCTTGCTATTTGTACCGACTAGTCAGTACAATAAATATTAAATAATCCGCAAAATGTATACAAAATAATTGTACGTATATTTTTGAAGCAGCAACAGTGACACTGCTATATCATATGCGAATATTTTAAAATAAACAGCAAGGGCGGTGATAGTGCACGTCATTGCACTTTTTGTGAAAATAAATCAAGAGCCAATACAAACTTCCCGTTAAAAAAAAACAACGAGACCAACATTTTGTTGTAAGCCATAAGCGAAAGCGACTCAATTAGATTGTTATAAATCTTACGAAACGTATAATTTTTGGTTCTTTTTTATTTAAAAGTTTGACATTTTCATGTTAAAAAAAATACATATTTTAAAAATCCAAAATTTTAATTCCCTATCAGATATCCCGGCTGAAGAGGACTATTTTTGCATGAGGAATCATCAAATAACTGAAACTGAAAGGAGTGTCTGACTTGTAGTAACTAAAACCCATCCATGAAAGGAACATGGATAGATTTCTTTTGTACTCTGTGTTCCCGGGCCGCTGCCCTGGCGGGCCCCTTTGAGCTTAGACGCAGCAAAGTTTTGAAACTTTGAAAGTAAAATAAGTTGAAATAACATAAAACAAATAACTTATAAATAAACTAGTCTTCTTCTAGTATAGTCTTCTACGCTGTCATTTGGTAATGTCCCCAAGAGACTGGCCGCGTTGCCACGTTAGCCTTTGGCCAAAGTAAAAGCTAGCTCTTGTGTCAATGAAGTGTCAACTTAAACACTTAAGGTTTTGCAATATGCTTAAAAAGGCTGTGAGCACAAGGATCCCACGTGTCCCAGAGTTTCAACCCCAAACGGCTCGAAAATTAAGTTGTAAACAAACCTGAACGTACATTTATATTTTTAGACATTTATTTGGTACTTAATCCTTACTTTATTTTAAAAACGAAATTTTTTGTTTGTTTGTTACGTCTTCACGCCTAAATGGTCAAACCGATTTTGATGAATTTTGGTACAGAGATAGTTGGGAATCTGGAGACGGACATGATATAAAAAAAGTGAGAAAAAGGGGAGAAAGAGGGAAGAAAAGGGGAGAGAATGATATTTTTTTCGATTATCACGCGTTCTCAGCGTTAGGCCAATGTAGCTATGCCACGCGGACGAACTTGCGGGCGGAAGCTAGTACATAATAAACATAATTAAAATCTGTCGGTTTTTCTCCCCGCCACCGTTTGTAACTCAAGTCAAACCGGTCATCTTTCGTTAGAGCAGTCTGTTCATAATACTAGACGTAAATAACCGGCCGTAGATCATTACAGGCATTCTTCCAGAAACGATGTTATATTTAGTACGGCAGCTCGATGCGGTATAAAAATCGCGGCAGACTGAGAACGGGTTAGGTAATGATAATGCGCAAGAGTTTTGGATTTTCCCAATAGATAATTTGAGCTATAGTATTTTCATGGTCAATCGCATAATAACGCAAATTACTGATTTTTATTAAAAATAAGAGTAACAATAGTTCAATTAAGAATATGAGTATTAAATTAAATTTACTACCTACCTAACTTTTAATAATTAAAAAAATTGCGTCAAAAAATTCGTCCTCAACGCTATGAGTTGGCAATATCCCCAAGAGATATCTACTGATTTATTTAACTTTTATTTAATTTAGGTATTATCGCTTCGAGCAATCTAAAAGAAAACGCATTTATCTGTTCTTGGATGTTTGTGGATGGAAAGGGAGAGGAAGTCCAAAGAAAGGATTAAATGATACCGTGACAGGCGAGAATGGAAGAAGAAGACGTGTTGCGCCGACCCCAAATAGAATGGGACAAGGGCAGGAAAATGATGAATGCTGATGATGATCGAAACCTTTTTACGGGATACAATTGCGCCTTTCGTTTGTTTATTGAGGCCACTTAACTAATCGTAACAGTAGCAATTTGAACTGACTCATACAAATTTGTAAAAACAATACCACCAAGTGGTATTTGCCTTAGTTTGAGCAAAACTTTATACAAAAAAAGTATCAATGACTTCTATAAAAAGACGGTGTTTGTTTTGATTTAATAACCTTTCAATTGCCAAATTCACTTGCCGTTGGTCCCGGCTGTTATTTGTCGATTTTTGACAGTTGTTGCAGCAGCTACTCAGTGTCAAAATCTGACAACCAGTCCTCCCAGAAGTAAAGAAAGAAAGAAAAAACATCTATAAGTCGCAAATTACGACGAGCATACAAAATAACAAAAAAATAAACATGCAAAGCGTCACAAACATTTACAAATACATATAAGAGACAAAATAAAAATAGCTTGCACGTCGTGACTGCGACAAGTAGGTCACCACTCAGCATGATGCTGTGCCATGGGAGCCCACAGCACAGCGCTGGTTTTCAGTGGTCAACCCGTGTGTTAAACGAACGGAAGTCAAAACAGCATGCAGCATATATAATAAGTAAATGGTTTATGGAGGTCAGATAGTTCAGGCTCCATGTAATTACTGGTAGTCAGCTGCATTTGGTTAGACTGGAAGCCGACCCAACACAGTTGGCAAAGAGTAGTTAGAAGAATATTTTAATTGCCTCGTCCCCGAGGGACTACTAATCTGGAAGTTTCCATAAACCACTCTAGTCAAGGCCTCTACTGAGAACGAACCTACACATTTGTAAAAGTAGTTCAATCCTGTAAAAGCCAACTGTTTGGTCGAACTTGAAACTTTCTTAATTGATATATCGCTGTTTTCAACTTTGATTAATATGAACGCGTATTTTGTAAGTTTCGCGAACTTGTTTCTATACAGAAGTTTGGCGACAATTTAGTTTTGATTTACAGTTATAATTTTCGGCCTTCTTTTGTCCTATTTTACAGCAATATTCTCAAATTCAATTTTACCTGTTGACACTGTCTATCTGTCGCTTTATAGCCACTTAAAGACTTGACAACCTCTAAAAGTTAAATGTTGTTTGGAAATTGGTTTAAATAAAAAAAAAACTACATTAGTATAAATCGAAAAAATGGACAATACTTACTAATAGTAAAACGGACCACATATTCAGACCCACAAGTCATTCTCAAACTAAAATGTAACCTACAATTTGTAACATATGAAAATTATCTGAATGGATAATAATACCCTCTTCGTCAATGTTTAAACCATGGTGATACTCGTAAATGTCAGTTAACTTGTGGTATTTTGTCTATAGATCTTCTACTTCGTTTTCATTAAAATAATAAGGACATGCTATGTTTAAACTGGTAAGATGTCAAGTATTTTTTTAATAATTGTTGTAAAGTTTCCAAGGGGGTAAATGGACACGATCTGTGATGGTGTGATTATGTCTCTGACTCGAAAAAAATGCGTTTGTTTTATTAATTATATTATCTGTTGAGTAGACTATCTAGGCAATTTGCCACTCACCGTATGACTGATCTTGACTCCTAAATAATAATAGCTACTGAAATTAAATGACAGCTTTTAAAAAAAATAAAAACAGGCTAAGACTTGGGACAGGACTTGGATATGGTTTAAATTTTAACTCGATACTTGCACGCGTTCCTGAGATAAAGGGTCTTGACAGACAGGCAGACGAATGACCTACCACAAAAGAAGAAAACGAAACCCTAAAAACCAAGATTCCTCTTCACACTTCAACAAAAAATCTTTTCAAAATCCAATCTATTTAGTTTTACATAAATCAGCTTTTTAAAAAATCACTTACAATGTTACGTTTTCAATCAAGCCGAATGAATAATATCAAACAATCTTTGGTTACCTACGGCTGGGAAGTTGGTGTTGAAATGAATGTATAAAAATAAACACATTTCATTCATGTAGGTGTGTATTGTAAATAGATGGGAACGTACATGACTTGTGTGTGTGTTCAAGTAATTGGCTGAAGGGTGTGTGTGTGTGCTCAGTTAATGCATTCGGGTTTGTATACTGGTTGATAGTGAAATGCTGTAAACGTGATTTGATGAATGCAAAATCGCTTTTGACATAAAAGGTAACAAATAGATGGCTATAGAATCTTGTCCAGTGATTGGTCAGTTTAAAATGTTTACTGACTTGTTAAGTTATTTCCAGAATATCCCACTTCCTTCTCCTACTAATATTATAAATGCAAATATTTGTGAGGTTGAATGTATGTGTGGATGTTTGTTACTCTTTCACATCAAAACGGATGTACGGATCTTGACGAAATTTTCAAGAGGTAGAATATAGTCAAAAATAACACATATGACTTTTTTATATATCACGCGCGCGAAGCCGCTGGCGCCATTGTTGCACAGTATTTATTGGTTATAATTATTTATCAATTGTTTGATATTACCGAGGACCTCGTGGCTACATAATGGCAGCCGCGCGGGTCGATCTTAAAGTTAAGCCACGCTTGCCTAGGTTGCTCTGTGGATGGATGACCACCCGTTACATACCGAATTTCCTCCGTGCCTCGGAAAGCACGTTAAGCTTTTGGTTCTGGTTGTCATTTGTAGATCTTTGACCGTCATTGCAGATAGTCAGTGTCCCGAAAGTCTGACAACCAGTATTAACCATTACTAACTGGGTTGTGGTTAGATAGGCAGTCGCTCCATTTAAAATACTGGTATTCAACTGCATCCGGTTAGGCTGGAAGCCGACCACAATATAGTTGGGAATAGGCTAGGCAAATGATGTTTGAAATTAATGTGAAATAAAATGAAATTCCATACAATTTCAACAAATTAAATTGATACTTACTTAATTGCTCAACCTTAATAAATAATTATTAAAATGAAATGGCTAATAAAATTTATAGACTGCACCATTACATGTTTCAGTCACCAAAGAATTTAAATTAAATTGAAACACAATTTTTTAAATTAACTCTCTCTCAGCAAACGAAATTACTCAGTATTCTGTATTCCCAATTTAAAATCGTAACATTGAAATGAATACGTATTCATTTTGTTCACGAATACAGCTGAAATGTGTATCTCAATTTCTTTTAAGCGAAATAAATTAATCGGACACTTGATATAAATCTAGAAAAACGATTGCGTCCGATACGAAACAAAACATTACGTGGTTTTAAAATTAGTTTCCAAAATTCATTAAATAGTTAGGGTATGTTTCTAACCGCAGAACAAGCAAGTTAATTTATTTAAGGGTTCTGTACCTTAAAAGGAAAAAAAAGAACCTTTATTGGATCACTTTGTTGTGCGTCTGTCTGTCAAAAAAAAACCAACGCAGATTTGACTGTTTATGTTGCAAGTTTGTTTAAAACCCTCGATGCGAGAGTTTTTTTTTGCGGATGGGAAATCATCAAAAAACTTCCCCTTGCTCTGGGCGGAGTGGGAGGGAGTGGTATCAGACTTGTACTGACTAAAATCCACCCATGTTCCTTCTATTGCCCTTTATGTTCCGGGGCCGGTATCTCTTTCGTGGAACCCGTAACCCTGGCAGCGCGAGTCTAACTCGCTCTTGACCGGTTTTTTTCAGTTTTGTAAACAAATGACTGTACGGGCTGTAAGCCCTGAACGGTTAGGCAGAGGCATACCTAATACATAGTACACCTACACTTTGCCAGTTATATTTTAAGTCCAATGTAACAGGGGGCGAGCCTATTGCCATCAACTGGCACAAATCTAGAGTCCGGAGCTTCAACTGAGAAATTCCTGATAAAAAAACCCAGCACACAATACAGTTTCCAGCTTACCAGGCGTAAGTGCTTGAACAAAGTTTTTTTACTGAACGGCATCTCGCAGTTCAACCTAGGAGGTTGTCGTCTGCTTAACCGGGCGATTCCTGTGGATGCCTTAAAAATTAAGACCTCCAGCCAGGGCAAAAAACTTACAAACTAAGCGATTACACGCTAAGGGCAGCAACTGTGGGGTACTAGCCTCTGCTTAAGGCGTCGCTGAAGGAGGACAGCTAAGGGACAGGCTGGATATGAGTGATATTAATTGGGGACTGATTTGAACTTAATGGCTCAGCAGCGCGGGCTGGCTCTAGCAAGGGACAGGTAATGCTCAAACAACGATAGAGATCCTCCCTCATATAGTAATTTCACTCGAAAATTCTATTATTTTGTCTACAATAATGCAAAGAAATTACGTGAATTTATGTTCTAATTAAAACAGTGAACGTGAAGTAAAACTATCTCATAAGTCTATTAGTTTTACTCTGAGGTTCGTCAATTTCACTTTACGTTCTTCACACAGTTAGTTTTAGTTGATTTGATTCTAATTTTAACCAATTCTTTTCACATTTCATGGTAAGAAAAATTTAAAGCATTCTGGAAATAGAAATTGAAATGTGAATTCGTATTCCCTGAAAATATATGATTTCAAGCTGGAATTTGAAATTGGATTTCAAAACGAATTACAATTGAGTTTTATTTTTGCTTATTGATGAAATTGTGAAGCATGTGATGCCCCTAGATCTAAAAATAACAGTCAATGTCAACCATTTGACAGTTGTTACATATAGTTAGTGGTAGTAATAGTTAGTGGAGGAGCTCGTGGCTAAAAATTTGCAGCCGCTCGGGTCGATCTTTAGGTTAAGCTGTGCTTGCCTAGGTTGGTCTGTGGAGGGGTGACCACCCGTTACATACCGAGTTTCCTCCGTGCCTCGGAAAGCACGTTAAGCCGTTGGTCCCGGCTGTCATTTGTAGATCTTTGACAGTCGTTACAGGTAGTCAGTGTTCCGAAAATCTGACAACCAGTCTTACCAAGGGGTATCGCATTACCCAGTACTAACTGGGTTGTGGAGGTCAGATAGGCAGTCGCTCCATGTAAAATACTGATATTCAGCTGCATCCGGTTAGACTGGAAGCCGACCCCAACATATGTAGTTGGGAAAAGGCTAGGCAGATGATGACATATAGTTAGTGGCCCAAAAATTTAACAACCAGTCTTACCAAAAAGTATATTACCCAATACTGGATTGTGGAGGTTAGATAGGCAGTCGCTTCATGTGAAGTACTGGTATTCAGCTGCACCTGGCTGGTGAGACTACAAGCTGTCATTTTCAAATTTATTCAAGTGGGTCTGAAATCATTTAGGAGCTTTAAATGTTCTAATTACGATCAGTTTCTAATGACGGCACGTTTGGCGCAGTGGCTGAGTGATTGACTGCTACGCTGCGTGTCGCAGGTTCGATGCCTGTACGGAACAAATATTTACCTACTGTTACTTGTTCCGGGTCTGGCTGTTTGTGTTTGTGCATGTGAGTTTAATTATTTGTAAACGTACCCACGATACAGGACTAACTCCTAGTAAGAGTTTTTTTTTAAACAAAAAACTTGCGATGGTGAAATTCACCCTTAAACAGAAAATACAAAGAGCAGAAAATTGCGTAAGATTGAACTTGTAAAACTTTCTACTACCCAAAAAAATTGCCTCTCTATTTCTACTCCACAAAATTTGTGGTATTGGTCCGCTCAATATACTCGCACCCTAAAATACAACACAAATAAAGAATGGCCGCGGTCGGAAGCATTCGGCCACACTCGGCTAACCGATCGTCGTTTGTTGAGGGAAACTCGTTCAGTGCCAGTTTTTCTCCGCTCGAACTGTGTCAAAGAAAATGACGGTTATAGAATAATATTGAAGGATCGTGTAGGTAGTATTGTGATTGTTTGGTGCAGAAAATAATGTTTCTTCATCTACGTTATGACGTACAGCTTGCTTAGTAATGAGTTTATTTAGTGCAATTCCGAAGCTTCGATGCGACGACCTCAAAATAGTGACCAACTGAATGAAGTGCTGCGCCCCGCAGTTTCACTCGCGTGGTGATAGAATATACAATAAATAAATTAGTTTATGTGTTTTTCTGATATGTAAGCTATAATATTATTGTAAAGTTTCATTAAAATCCATCCAGTAGTTTTTGCATGAAAGAGTAACAAACATCCATACAAACTTTCGCGTTTATAATATTATATTATATAATATTAATAGTTAGTAGGATAAAGGTGGATAAAATGTTCTTTATTATGCACACCACACAAATGTCAGCTTACACAAAAGAAAAACTTTTCACATAGGGTTAAACAATGGGCGGTCTTATCGCTAAAAACAATCTTTTCAAGAAGACCTTTGAATGGATTAAAGGAAGACTCAGCTTAAGCTCAGTTTAGGAGTCTACCTCGAATTTTGATTGGTTGATAGATTGAAGTGAAAGCTCAGATCATGGATTCATACCGTAAAACCAGTTCGCGTTTTTTCTCGTATTATTTTTAAAACTTACAGTTCGTTTATCTATCGGGCCCAAACTAACCAAAGATCTAATTTCTATACTAGAGTATAGAAATAGTAGATATACTACAGTATAGAAATACTAGATATACTAGAGTATTGAAATTAGATCTTCGGTTAGAATTTAGATCTTTATAGTTCTATAAATATCTAAATTCTGAAATGCAATTCGGAACTGTACGAAAGCCAGTTTAGGCCTGAACAGGAGATTCCGGTTTTAAAATCGGTTTTGATTCCGGATTCGGGATTCCAGGTCTAAAATTTCGGTGAACCGAAACGGATCCAAGCCGGCTTACACAGTAGCTTGTAATTTTCCTGCAGTGGCGAAACTCATCCCATGCAGAGAATGAACGTGCATTAAATACTACGCTTGCTTTTGGCCGGCAATTTTAGATCTAAATCCCTATACCTACTCTGTTTTATAACAGCATGGTTAACTCTCTGTTTTATAACAGCATGGTTAACCCACGGTTTTATAACAGCATGGTTAACCCTCTGTTTTATAACAGCATGGTTAACCCTCTGTTTTATAACAGCATGGTTAACCCTCTGTTTTATAACAGCATGGTTAACCCACTGTTTTATAATATCATGGTTAACCCACTGCTGGAAAAAGTTCTGGGATACTTCTTGTCTGGAACAAGGAGTAGGTTTATTTATCTTTTTGGATATATTTAATAATATACTTCGTACCTTGTTTAACCAATTTCAACTATAGAAAGTTTTAAATACCACATTATTCTCAAAGCCCCCATTCAAACTTACAAACCCAATCACTATTAAATAAAGCTACGAGCACACTAACAACACTTGTTGCAAATGAAGTAGGTATTAAAATATTCCGCGCCTAGTCTCGTAAATGGGTTACCTGCCGATAAGTGGTCGCGCGGTAATGGCCGCCCGGAGTACGTAGTGATGCACGATCCGATTCTTTACAGTATCGAAACAATTTGATTAATTGGGTAAAATTTAATTTATATTATTAATCGATATTTTCAATCGATACAAATTTATAAGATACAGACCAACACTTTCGTATCGATTCGTATCGAGCATTGGTTGTTGTCATTAACAGAATGTATATACGTAGCTATCATGTCAATATGTCAAAATTAGAATGATAATTATGAAAACTTGTATATTGTGTGGTATAAACTGTTGGTATACGTTGGTTCTAAATAAATTGGTTTAAATATATATAAATGACCCCCATAACGTATGCGTTGGACTCTCATAGTCCGATGGGACGGCAATCCGAAACAACCGGAGAAAGATCAGGCGCAGGACCAACGGCTTTACGTGCTTTCCGAGGAACAGGGGGTATCCGCCAACTTCCAAGCTGTTGGCTGCTACTGTAAAATTCCTAATGGAGAAACCCAATATCACTTTTTGCCCGACCTGGGAATCGTACCCAGGACTCCGTGAACAGCAGTCGCGCTTACAACCTCGAGACCAAGGGAGCAGTAACTCCCTGCATAGCTGCTCCGTTGGTCTCTTAATAAGTACAATACAAACCGATTTGATATTTCGAAAATCGAATCGAAGCAATTCGAAACGATCTTTTGAATTGAATTCAAAAGTAAGTATCGTCAATCCCTATCCCTAAACATGGCGGGAACATGAATAAACTGAAGTATATAAGGGTACGAGATTTACGCCTCGGTTTCATTATTGAGCGGGAAATCTTGGAGCTGTTTATTATTATTTTATGTTTGTACTAATTTATGGATAATGGCGGGCACAGATTTTGGGGTGAAGGTAGGTAATGGATTTACCTTAGGTAGACAACTGTAACGGTAGGAGTGGCGTAAGTAGATAGGTAAGGAGAGATAGGCTAGTGAATTTACTGTAGTTCTAACTTTCTAACCCTCATTCTTAAGGTCTAAAGTGCCTAAAAAGCCTACGAGTTAGTAGTTAGTAGTATAGTTCCTAAGCCTTAAGAGGAGCTCGTGGCTAAATAATATTAGCCGTTCGGGCCGATCTTTGGGTTAAGCCGCGCTTGCCTAAGCTGGTCTGTGGATGGGTGACCACCCGTTACATACCGAGTTTCCTCCGTGCCTCGGAAAGCACGTAAAGCTGTTGGTCCCGGCTGTCATTTGTAGATCTTTGACAGTCGTTACAGGTAGTCAGTGTCCCAAAAGTCTGACAACCAGTCTTACCTAAGGGTTACCCAGTTTCAACTGGGTTGTGGAGGCCAGATAGGCAGTCGCTCCATGTAAAATACTGGTATTCAGCTGCATCTGGTAAGACTGGAAGCCGACCCCAACATAATTGGGAAAAGACTAGGCTGATGATGAGTATAGTTCCCAAGTAAGGAGACGATTCTGGTAGTGGCACTGAGCCATTCCAGTCATTTGGTATTTTTTTATTCATTCTTATGAGCTATAAATTGTATATAAATGAGGACATATTATGGTAAATATAATGATTAACTTCAGGCCATAGTGGTAATAATTGGTATTTTAGACATGCTGTATCTTGTTTATTTCATTGATTAGCGCCAAGGTATTTTCTAATTAAATGTTAATATTGATGAGGTCTTCAGTTTAAGATAGGTTAGAAAATGCTACATTGCTGGGCCCAGGGTCCATATAAATTGCCCTTTCTTCTTTCAAGGCTTATTTGTCTGTGATGAGGGGGACAATTATACATGCTGACTTTGGCCATATGGGCTACTGTGGTACCTCAAATCATAGTGTCGTAATAATCTAAAATAGTTATGGCGATCCCATAGTCGTGAACTAGTCGTTCATGATGATTTTGTGCAGCATGTTCATAATTTTCCATCAATTGATCGTCAATAAATTTTAGAATAAAGATGTTAGCAATGCAGGAGGGCCTGCTAAGGCCACCGCCTGCCAGGGTTACAGGTTGTTCGGGAGAGATACCGCGGCCCCGGAACATAAAGCTGGCAAAAGAAGAAACATGGATTTGTTTTGTTTAGTACAAATCTGAAACTCCCTTACGCTTCCCCCAGATCGCAGAAAGAGTCATTTGACGATTTCTCATACAGAAAAAATATACCAGCCAAGAGACTACGATTAGACTTTACGATTTAGACTCGCCTACCTTGGGAGTGAAGTGTAGTTGTAGATATTTTTCTCTTTGCCCCGGGAGGTGAAGTGTAGTAGTAAGTATGTATGCTCCTTAGGTAGACTTAACCCATTGTGTACACTACTTAATAGTGATATTGAATATTATGCTTACGATGTGTACTTTACCTGTAATGCGCATTTCTTTATAATTAGTGTGGTACTTATTAAATGGAGTTCAATCATGGTGGTTGAGTACTTCTTTACGACCCCATTGGACCCCTAACATCACAGGAGTACCCTTGGGTTAAGTACAAACTTACGACATAAACGGCAATAATTTTTGAATACTTAGAATTAGAGGGTTGGTTTTTTCACAGAACACCGCAGATTTAAGTAAACTGTTTAAATTTCAACTCGATATCTCAACGCGTTCCAGAGTTGACAGACAGACAGACAGACGGGCAACAAAGTGATCCTATAAGGGTTAGGTAAGTTTTTTTCTTTTAATGTACCGAACCCTAAAAAGGTTGATTATTTAATTTAGTTTAGGTAGGTATATCAAACTCGTTCGTGGATTCAAATCATTTTCTCATGTGCCAACATCGTGCAGAAACCGCTAATGAATTTTCAATTTGCTGTCTCTGATCTATTTTTCATTGTTTTAACACGGAATTTCAGCTAAAAAAATATAGTGAGTTGTAAGAAACAATTAGCAATACGGCCGGTACAATGTACCATGACTAAGCATTCTGTCATCACAGAAAAAGCTTCTAATTTTAAAATTGTGCTGTATGTGTTGTTATGTCGTGATAATTGTAGGTAGGTATGTATCCTGAATAGACGATGACGCTTTGATTCTGACAACTGGTTTCTGAACGACACAAACACTGTCAAAGCGTGCTATGATTGGTTGGAATTGTCGAAATAACAAAAGCTACACCAATGATAAAGTGATTCATGTGATTATTTTTAAATGATTTTCGTTAAAAAATATTGCACGACATCCCGAAGTGGAAAAACATGTACCTAGCATCCTGTTACTGCCCCATTCATTTTTAACTTGTATAAATGTTCATTTACGTATTACAAAATGTTATCCGTATGTGTTATGGAATGTTGATGAAATTTAAAAAGGTTTTCAAAAATTTTGGTAATTTTTTTTGCAGATTTGACGACACAGTTAGCGCAGTAGCTGAGCGATCGACTGCCGCGCTGCGTGTCGCGGGTTCGATCCCCGCACGGAACAAATATTTGTATGGCCTACAGATAGTTGTTCCGGGTCTTGCTGTTTGTGTTTGTGAGTTTAAATGTTTGTAAATGCACCCACGATACAGGAAAAAATCCATGTGTGGGGGGGCAGTTTTGTTTTTAAAGAAAAAAAAAAAAGATTTCATAATATTAAGACTTCAAAGTTACTTGCTGAAAATGTACCTACCTGTAATGTATTTACCTTCTACAAGATTAGGCATTTGAGCTCAGTCTTAAAAACTTATCTTTTGCACAAAAAAACAACATTAAAAGAAGATTTTTGCTTATTTTACAGAGCCACCCATTTTAAAGCTATTAAAGAAGGATGAACACGTAAATATCAAGCAGACGTTTGTTATCTTTACTGTGGTCATTAAGGTGTCTGCCCCTGATAGCGAATATAAAATTGAAATGGAGGCAATGTATTTTATGCTAAAGACTGCTCTATAACAATAATACCTGTAGAAGCTCTCTGTTCCGTTATACATAGAACTGTGTTTTAGCAGTCATGGCAACAGTATAGATTATATTTTGGCATTGGGTATTCGTCAGCATCGGCCTATGTGAAAACTGCAGACCCTTCACCCCCTTCGTACGGTTTGCATATCGACGGGTAAAAGGCAAAAGGGGTCAAGCACCACAGATCATATTGTTCAGGAGAATAAAAAGAAAGTTTTAATAAAAAATATCTCTTTATTGCTTTATTGAATCACATCACAATCTTCAGAAAAGTTTACTAAAATACAATGTTCTTTAATAATTTTACATCAAAATAAGCCTGAGATCAATAGTTTCAAAGATAGATGTCGTTTGACTCCAGGTTTTTACCATGTTTATCGCAATTGCGAGGGGTCAAGTAACAATATTTAATATTGGAATATTTAGATTTTGGCCTAAGCTTCATGTTAATAAAGTAATATTTTATTTTATTTGGCACAACAGATCATAGAACTAATTCAGATTTTGGCTTAAGCTACCATAATCTTAATACAGTATTATTTTATATTTGGCACAGAAGGTAGGTAATAGAACTATAAATTATGTATTAAACGAAAACAATACAAGGAACAAAACTGAGATCCAAAAAACAGCAGTTACCTAACTGTTAGTACATACAACAGCATGTTATCACATTATAGGAGTAAATAAACCACAATAATTTGGTACTTAATTGTTAATAAAATAAAAAATCAACAATTATTATCCAAAATAAACCACAATAATTTGGTAGGTACTTATCTCTTACTACAATAACAAAGTGAAAATCAAAAAAATTTAACCAATCTTTTTTCATACAATTATTATTAATGAGTGTTTTCTTCTTCATCCTCTTCATCAGTTTCAATCAATTCGTCCCTTTTTCCGGTTTCGTAAGGCATCTTTAGATATTCTTCATGATATCTTCTCGGTATTACTCCAGAGTCACATAGTTATCATGCATTCCATTCCAAGATCTGCACGTTTGCCTGCAAATCATTCTGACTCGCTTCGTAATTTTGTTCTTTATCCTGCAAGCCAAATAAATCCATTATCATAGCGTAACAAACAAAATTGTAGAAAATTGACCCTATAACCAGTATAATTTAAAAAGTACCATTTAAAAGCAAGCTTCTGTAGTGCCAACTATTCTTTTAACGCAAATGTTTTATGACCGACTTTGAGAATAGTATCTGAATATAAATTACAGCATATAACGCCTCTAGAAAATCCCTCTTTCTATTTGTTAAACCGTATGAAAATCAAGACAGTAGTTTCTGAGATTAGCCCGAAAAAGCATAAACTCAGCACAGCGAAATTAGATCTATCGAGTTAGTGAAAGTCAAAATAGAATGTGCAGGTCAAGCTAATTAACATACACACATAGCATCAAGACTTTTTTCCTGAAAGGGTAGGCAGAGGCGTAACACACACCCACATTTCATAAGCAAATTAAAAGCTAAATAATGTGAAGGTATTTTACAAATACCTTCACATTATTTAGATCACTCTGTATTTCACTTTGATCTTGTGTAATACTCGTAAATTGGTATTCGTTAATGTGCGCTGGTTTTAGTTGATTGTCAGTCTGAAAAATTATAACAGTATTTAATTAGGCTATTACCATCCCGTTGCTACTATAATATTTATCGTCTAACTACCTACTTGACCACGTAACCTATCCAATGTTTGATGCGTATGATTAAGTACCTACATGGACAAATACCTAGGTAGATAGACAATGAATATTAAAGTCCGTCATTTGGAATTAACAATTGAAAACAAAACTTTAATCTTTAGACTAACTAGATATACCTTTTTGTTTAACATTAACTTACATACAATAACAATATTTTCACATTTTGCATTAGTTAAAAAGTTCTTAGAACAAAAACATCAAAAATTATGATTGTTTACATTTTGTACTAAACTAATTCTTAATGATTTCCTAAACGCGTGGACCGATTTACATGATTCAAACGGATAAAATGGTTTTATACGTAGACCTTTTGTTTGACACCAATATCGTTAAGATATCTCAATAAACAAAAAAACACATTTTCAAGTTCTCGTAATAAAATTATCTAACATGTATGAAACGCGTACCTACATTACCAGTTCTTTTAAAAACTATCCTAAGAAACGTTAAATTTATTTTTATAAAATAAATAAAATGAGGTTGAACTTACCGATGATAGTACGGGAATCACGTCATCTTGAATTTCTTCGACCTCTCTATTGCTATCATTATAATCAAGTAATAACTAGAGATGCCACGAATAGTGAATTGGCCGAATACCGAATATTCGGCAACACTGTTGGCCGAAACGCCGAATATTCGGCGCGGAGTACATGCTTGGTGGTGGCGCGTTAGCTGGAATAAGACAAGTCACAACCTGTTTTTCTAGTTGCGTTCGCGCTGAAAAATGATGAATGACGAATAGGCCGAATCCCGAATAGTTGCCGAATATTCGTGGCATCTCTAGTAATAACCTTCTTCGTACCTACTAGCAACAGTCTTTTTCGGTCTAAAATACGTCTCAATTTCACATTTTCGGGAGTTGCAGACATGTTTTATATAAAATGTTAATCTGTGTTAAAAACTGCGATATCGTTTCAAACACGCGTGAACTTGCTTTCACGCACACAAAACATACACCCACTTGCAACGGCGCTGGCGCGCGTACTGAGTGAATCAAATGCAAATAATGAAAATAAAATTATTTAAGAAAGGGGCCAAGCGCCAATTATGTTTAGTTGACAATCTTTACTATTGGTGTTAAGCGACGTTATAGTATTTAATTTTCTTATCAATAGTGTTAAGTGAAAAATTATTACTAAACAAATAAAAGGAATAAGGATACAATACAAACGACATATTTATTTCTAATATTGTTTTTAAAATTATGCCAAATGACAAGACGATACAAAAACTTAATATACAAAATGGTTCTTCAACCAAACAAGGTAAAGTCGGTGTCGCTTGAGCACTTTTGGTAAGTATCGATTTGGCAATTCAGTACAAATAATTCTTTGGTGCAAGTGACTTTTTTTCATGCTCGAAAAACGATACTATGACCATTCGAAAGAGAAAAAATAGCGGAGTTGGGGTCAATAAAAAAGTTAATATCGCAAAATGTGGCGCTTGACCCCTTTTGCCTTTTTACCGTCGATATGAAGCCTGAAAGGTCCTGCCGGGGTTACGGGTTGTTCGAAAGAGATACCGCGGCCGCGGAACGTAAAGGGCAATAGAAGGAACATGGGTGGGTTTTAGTCAGTAAAAGTCTGACACGCCCCCCGCTCTCGCCAGAGCGGGGGAAGTTATGTGGTGATTTCTCAACCCCAAAAAAAAGCCTGAAAGGTGGGTTTAGTAAACAAATATGTCCTTTAATAATTCATGAAATTTATGACTCATACAAACACAAGAGTAAAGCTATTTGTAATGGTCTGAATTGGTTGGTAAGCAATGTACCCATTCTTTACTTTATTAATACTTTAGTACACATGTCCATCTTAACGTTATCGTCTCCGTATTTATGAAACAAATTAAATATATACACTTTCCAAAGTATACGTATAACACAGGCTTATTTGCTTAAAAGGAGGCTCAAGTCAAGTTGTTAAGATTTACTTGTTAAAATATTAAACCATTTTTGATTTAATTTTATTTTATTCCTCCTTGCTTCTTCCATAGTACGGTTGCGAAGTACGTATGTTGGAGAGAAAAATTGACGAGAGGGTCAATTAGTACCCCCAGCCGGCACGCACGGTGAACTTATAAGTACGCTTGTGTTGAAAATTCTCATGTAAAGACCTTAAGCGCTAATAGTCACCCTCCTTTGTAAATGAAAATTTTAATTACCGCAGAGGAATTCATGAATTACTAACTAATATTGGAGGCCGATGAGCATTTATTAACGGTGTTTATTTAATGACAATCACGGTTTCCTATTTAACAACAATAAATTAATTTTGCAGATAAAAATTTGTTTAAAAAATAAGTTTAAAAACTTGGAAGAAAATTAGAACTGCTTATAATTTATAAAGGCCTTTGACAATTTATCAATTTTCCTTGTTGGGCATGATAGAAATAGACAAGAGTCATAAGTTCATTTCACAATCATTCAAACTCAGTCTAAGTAAAAATTTAAAGATGGTGGTGTAATACATAACCTCCTCAAATTCAAAAATAAAATAATAGCATTTATTTCAATTATACCATTACAGGCACTTTTGAATGTCAAGAAACAAAAGAATGAAGCTACAGTCCCAGTCACAAGGCACATTACCTTTTGAAAGTACTGTAGTTGCCCATTCCAAGCGCGAAGCGATTTTCTATGGGCAAGAAGCTCCATTAAAACTCCTCTCTTTTAAAACGTATCTAATATTTTTTCAAGATCATGGTTACATCTTTCATATTGAGATTATACAAATATGTGAAAACGACGTAGTTAAACCTCCTTTGCCAGAAGTCGGTTACAATGCATAGTGCTGAAAAATATACCCGAACTTTACGATCTTATAGTTTCCGATATCCTAGCTATTTTCGTCCCGCCTCGTATACCAAATACCGTGAAAGCCAGTCCAAAAGCCGGTTTCGTGTAGTGTCAAGTTACCGATACCAAGAGATTTACGAGCTTCGAATAACACAACGTAGAGCATTACCAGTAAAGTCCTATCACATTTATTTTACCTCTGAAAGCAGTTTAATAGCAACCTTATTGACTCGAAAAGAAGTTCTACTCTAGGTACTCCTTAGTTCGATTTCTAGGCCGGGGACAGTGTTATTGAGTTTATTGAAATTATTAATAGCTGCCACGGAGTGGGTTAGTGTTCAGTTGATGGTAATAGGCTTGATCCTAACATAGAACTGAAACATAACTGGCAAAATGTTGATGAACTTTTAGGTTCCTACACCACTGCCTTATACTTTTGAGACTACTAGCGTGATGTTATAAGGATCAATATAATCTTGACATACTTATCAGTGATAGCAATCTAACATCGACCTTATTGTTACGAAAATAAAGATCACGGCGATACAAGAGCGGAGGTAAGATACTTGTGAGAAGACTGTAACTTAAGTTCTATTCGATGCCATGATAGAATTTACACGTGGCGGAATTCTGAAGCGAATAACGTATGGTGTTAATTAAATTTTATTTATCACCAATATTGGATGGAGAAAATCAATTTAGTGGGAGCTTAGCAAGGCTTGTTGTATTAGAATGTGTTGGGAAACTTTATTATTGTAGCAACGTGTTAGATAAACTTAAAAACTAATAAAATTGAAAAGAAAAAGAAGTGTTTTGTCGTGCGGTGCCTCAGAGTGCGAAATTGAACAACTTGTTCAATCTGAAACATCAAACCAGAGATCTTATAGACTACACCGCAGCAGGGCAGAAAGTCAAAAATCTCATTATAGACGAAATAATGTTACAAGCAGGATAGGTCAATAGCTTTGCCAAGTCTGTAGGTTGATGGACTTAGAGAGTTGTTTTGTCACAGCTTCAAGAGACCACAAACTTGAGAATATGGTTTTAATTTCAAGTCGATACCTCCACGCGTTTGGACAACAAAGTGATCCCAATAGGGTTCCGTTTTTCCTTCAGAGATACGAAACCCTAACAAATCTTTAGGTTAACTAGACTCAAGACAGTTTACTAAGTGCGCTACTAAGTGAGCAGTCTACTAAGTTTTACAAGAAGCTCACTTCTTATAAAATCCTTGAAATAAAAACCATATACTCAAGTATGTAGTCTGTTAGGACTGGGAAAAATCAACCCTTTAAGAATACGCAGTCAAAAGATATGGCTATACGATATTTCATACAAAATACCAATACCTTTACAGTTAAATTAACGGAAAACCAGTTGTTTTGCAACCTAATCATTTCATTTTTTATTTGCACAAACGTCTTTTAGGCATGTTGTTATTTAATTTGTTATCAACATTTAATACAGATTATATCATATTTCTGCATGAGAAATCCCACGTTTTACCACATCTCCGAAACTTGTACAGATTTAATTACAATCTCAACACCTTAATTTATATTCGAACCCTGGCTTCGGCAAGTCAACCAAGTTTAGATCCAAGGAAGTTTCTAACTAAACCGTTGGTACATACCCTATAAATTCAAGATGTCAGAGGTCGTAGGGCTAGATTGAACACGTATACCAAATGACATCTCAACTATATTGGTGGGACGACAAAGTTTACCTGGACCGTATTTATGTATATGGACTTAGATACGTGTGGAGATGTTGTCAGCATTTGAGCAGATATACTTATCTATAAATTAGGGTTGATATCCTTATCCTTACTAATATTATAAAAGCGAAAATGAGTTTGTTGGTTACCTCTTCACGCCTTAATGGCTAAACCGATTTTGATGAATTTTGGTACAGAGATAGTTGGGACCCAGGAGACGGACATAGGCTATTTAAAAAAAAGTGGTATATGAGAGAGAAAGACGAAAGAAAAGGGAAAACTTAGCTTTGCTACAAATAAATAAGGCGCAAGTGCAAAACTGCAGGTAGCAGGTACCTGTAGATCAGGAAAGGGGAACTGTGTTACCCCGAATTTAACGCGAGCAAAGCCGCGGGCAAAAGCTAGTGTAATAACAAACAGTCACGAATAGGTAAGCGATTTAGTAGATATATTCGTAATGAGATCATAGATAAAACACATGTTAGTAAAAAACGATGGTCACATTGAAGAAGGATCATCATTGATGACTGACGGGTAAAAGGATTAGGGTGTTTTTTTGCTATCGTTATTGTCCTGAAATGTTTCTGTAAACGATATTTTTACGGAAAATGAACCTAAACCATTTATAAAAATGTCATAATCGTGCGAAGCCTGGACGGGGTTGCTAGTTTTGTGATATTTTCAGTGGCGCAAATAATAAAATCACATAAATAATAGTTTAGTAGCTTACCTAATTATTTGTAAATGTAGTGTTGATGTTACCTGTAACATAAAAAAATGGTAATGTATTAAATTGTCATATAAAACATTATTTCACAACTTGAACTGGATTATAAATAAGGATTGTTAAAGCTACGTCATGGAAGGAACGGTCTTGACGGCATTCCATAATTTCAAAATTGAAAAGCTGCTTGAAAAGTCGATCAACCACATATTCAATCCACTCTTCAAAGTATAATTGATTTATTAACAATATTATTCATGATTGCTGAAACAATATGCTTAAAAATCATTCGAAAATAAAAAAAAATTGTTTTCAAAAATTTACATTTTATTTATTCATAGTTTTATTTATTCTCAATTTTTCTTTGTTTTAATTAGTTGGCATACGATGTTTACTTTTCTTTTTTTATTTAAAACAACCAAACAAATTTTAGATATGCATTTTTTTAAAATTATATTCTGTTTTTAATTAAATATTATAATCTACTGAATCCATTTATAGTGTCTTTATAATATTTGTATTTGTTTTTATAAGCATGTTGCACATACCTGTAATTGACATAATGTATATCGAGAATTGTGTTCATCATTCTGTTATTTTTATTTGAAATATTTCGTTACCCTATTTAAAAATAAAAATAATCCATAAAAATTAAAGGCGTTCCACGTAAACGTCAATTGATTTTCACTGTTCAGATAAATTCAGCGGATAATTTCACAATAATGGCGGCGTTGATATATAATATTGGATTGGCACTTTGGCTTTCATGACCTATTGATAAAAACCATTGAACTATTAAATGAGGTCTATTAGCAAATAATTTGCGCAATGGAAGCATGATGACCATAAATACATTTTTGCTATTCGTGTCTGTCTGTATGAATTTTACGTTATTCTCCTGCGTTGGATACGCCATCGTTAAGGGAATTCATTTCGGAAGACCTATGATTATGTCTTTGTTACATTTAACTTCAATCATTTCGGTACAGTTCAGGTTCAGTTTGGTACAAATAAACAAAAAAGTCTTTCCATTTTATAATATTAGCATAAGTCATAAGTAATTTATTTCATAACAATAGAATTGTGTTGAAAATATAAAAATTAAAAACAATAAATTAAATTACCATTCATTAAAATACATTCAGAATTTACAACAATATAAATGTCAAATAAAAATAATAAAATAAAAACAATCACAAATTTACAATATTATAAGTTACAATGTCATTTTTGTATAAAATCACTGATTGATACCTTGGGCTATGTTTAACAACTTTTAGATAGATGATAGATAAATCTATGTATGCTAATATTATAAAGAGGAAAAACTAGCATAGTATATAAAGAGGATTGTTTTATTTAACCAAAAAGAAATAGCTACTCACTTTCAAATTAAAATATATTTATATAATTCAGATTGGTATTTTCATTTCCAGTACTGAGAGAGAAAAGCTGATATTTTATTTTCGCAATTGAAATGAAATTTTCTATCTGCGGGCTTCTTGGAAACTTTAGAAAAATATGATCCGCTTCTGTTGTCTACGGCTATTCTTTTGTTACGCTCGATTCTGGGCAGTAGTGTAGCTTAGAACATCTGTTGTTTTTTTTAAAACAAACAGCTGTTATCTTTGATTCGAGTTTCGTTGGAAAGTAACTCTTACATCTTGATCTAGGTGTTTTAGCAATAGAGAACAAGATATGATAAAAAAGTGAGGATTAAAGGTATTTTTAAATCCTTGAAACTTGTTCTAAATACCCAGACATTTAAAACGTGCGTCGAGCGCCGTAAGACGACTCCCGGCTACCGTTGAAGCGGATCTGAGGACGGACGCAATGGGTAGCTCACCGTCCGTTCGTCTAGTGACGACAGGACGTAGCGACGGCGCATTCATTCATTCGGCAAAGCAAAGGGGCCTGGCAGGGCTACTACCGATCGGGGTTGCTAGTTGTTCGAAAGAGATACCGAAGAGATTTTGTTCAAATTTCATCCATATCTGTTTAACCCTTTTTTTGCGGTTGGAAAATCATCAAACAACTTCCTCCACTCTCGGAACGGGGGGAGTGTCAGACTTGTACTGACTAAAACCCACCCATGTTCCTTCTATTGCCCTTTACGTCCCAGAGCCACGGTATTTCTTTCGAACAGCCCGCAAACCCCGGATCCTTTTAGCCTTTCTGTCATGATTGAATAACAACCATCCATCCAAACTTTTCTCACTTTTAATAGTACGCCTTAAACGGCTACACTGATTTGTATGAAATGGGCACAGAGATAGATCATGACCTCTGGGGTATTACGTCTATTATCCTATTAAATTTTCCTGTGGCATAATGTTTCCGGTCTTCTCTTGAATCGTCCGGTTGGTACAGAATATAACGTGCTATTAACACTATGCAAGAATAAACAAACTGTCAGGTATGTACATTAATTCTCACCTGTGATCGACCTTCTTATCAACACGTGACCTATGATTTCTGACACTCTCCGCATTTGAGGGGTCATACTGATAACAGAGAGATAACTTGGCAATTACTCACTTTATTATCAGTTACTATGCATTATTTTACTTTGAAAGAAGTCGTAATATCTCGTCATTTTTGGCTGGCATGTTGGTTAAGAATCGCAAGCGTGAATGCTGAGAACGAGGTTCTTGGTTCGATTCTCAAGCTGTGCATAGTGTGTTTATCTATCAGAAATATTTTAGAGTGTTCTTTCTTTGCCCTTTGTGTTCCGGGGCCGCGGTATTCAATTCAATTTATTCGTAATAAGTGTTGGTACAGTTTAGGGCCTAAATTATTGATTACAGATTCATAAATAACACTTAGAGCTCTTACACACGAGCGGCATGTTCCCAACGGCAGAGGTAAGGGGTAAGAGAGTCGACCAATAGCGACACTTGCAGTTGCAGTTGTAGTGTGCCGCGTCCGCCATTTTGTCAGTCGACTGCAAATAGTTCAAGAGTGCGCGTCGCGCAATGTCAAGCAGTAGACAGATTGATGAAAATGTCGAATACTAAAACTAGTTCCAAAATTAAGTACCTATATTTCTTATTTAACAGGCACTTAGCATCCCAAAATAGTACTTGAAACGATCTTAAATACCTCGCAACCTTGTACCACCGTAATACAGGTGATTAACTAATATATTATAATATTAAATTAATCAAGAGAAATATTCTGGCAGTATTCATCAAAACACGCTCTTAAAGTAATTAATCATGAGTAATTTATTGACGCCTACCTGGAATACGAACTATTAAATATTATTATTAATGCGAAAGATACTGTGCAATATGTTTGTCTGTCTGTTTGTTTGTAAGTTACTTTTTCACTCCTTAACTGCTGAACAGATTTGGATCTTTATCGTGTGGTGTCAAAATGTTTATGCCGCCGATAGACCTGTCATATCTCTCTGTCATGCTGATTTCTTAACAATATTTTTCTTCATCAGGTCATAATTCAACACGCAAATGGTTCCGAAAAATCAGAGGTTCGTGTCTTGGGGACGAACTCGAGACTTGTGACCCGCTAGCCCGATGCCACCATCACTAGGATTTCCCCAGATATAATTAGGGGCTATAATATATTAAATTCTTTTTTTTCTAGATGGGTTAGAAATCACAAAATATAAACACGTCTATAATATATTTATTAATATTTAAGTCTAGTTGCTGGCCGTTTCGTGTTGATACAGGGTGGTTTACAACATTAATCAGACTCTTATAATCTGTGAACATAATTTTACATCAATCAGTCGAAAAGTTTTCGAGTTGTAGAGATTAGGTCTCAAGAAAGATAGTTTGCAAAATATTTCACATTTTTAAACTTATAAAGTGTGAATATACGAAAGTAATTAAAAACTTATATTGTAATATTTCATCATATCTGTCTGTTTTCATTAAAAAAGTCGTCTGAAAAAGCAAAAAACAAGCACATTTAAAATGTAGTTGGTTATTTTATTAAATTTTGTACGTTACAAAATAAATAATTACCCACGCATAGGCTAGACGTACGAAAATCAAATCGTTCCAAAACATATTATGTGTTTCGTTCCTTAAAAGGAAAATACGGAACCCTTATTGGATCGCTGTCGTCCGTCTGTCTGTCAAGACTCTTTATCTCGGAAACGCATGGACGTATCGAGTAGAAATTAAAACCATATACTCAACTTTGTGGTCCCTTTGTGCTGTGAAATCAACCCTCTAAATCTACGGAGTCAACATTAAATGGTAGGGCTTTTTATGTCATAATTTTGTACGGAACCCTCGGTGTGCAAGTCCGACTTACTCTAGGCCGGTTTTTTTCTAGATTTTCGACATAAAAACGATCACACAATGAGCTAAAAAACCTCCTGCCAACAAAGGTACCCAGTAAATCAATATTCTTTCTAACAACGACATTTTCTTCGAATTGCTTAGAACCCCTGAATTAACTTACAATAAATCTTTTCCTTCAATTGACTTTATCGAATCGAACCAAATAAACTTTGTTTTTCTTCAATTACGAACCTTAATTGACTCAAACATAATATATTTCAGTAACACAGAACATTCTACAAAGATTTTCTTCATGTTAATTAAATCTAATTAAGCTCTCGTAATTAATTCATGGGTGCTTGATTAAAATGAGGATCAAAAGAGTGTTTAAAAGTTATTTTATTATGATGTGGAAAATTTTGGAAGTAAGTGGGTTGGGAGGTGCTTACGGTCTTATACATTGTGTTGACTTTATATTTATGAGGGCGATATTCAAATTATAAATTATAATTTTCAAATTTATAAAGGTATAATAAACTAATAAACCTTTTTATAATAATATAATATCACGCTTGTGTACCCCGTAGTCCCGAACACAGAAGTGAACTTATAGTACAACACATTTTTGCCAGTTATGTTTAAGTCTTTCTATTTACGAATGGGAAATTGTCAAATTTCTCCCCTGTTCTGGGTGTCAGACTTTTACTGACTTTAGTCACACACACACATACGAAACCTTCTGTTTCCCTTTATGTTCGGGGGCCGCGGTTTAAGTCTTATGTCAAACTATTCCAGACACCTTGGCTTTAACTGAACATTTCCTGACCGAAAAGCACCATGGGGCTTTGCCTGATCCGGGAATTGAATCCATGAGGTCATGCTTAGCAGTCGCAACCATTCGACCAACGACATAACGAACGTAACACGACGTTCATTATAAATTATGAGTAAAATAGCCAGATTTCTCCTTATTTAATCTAAATACGAGTAGGTACTACTCACTAAGTTCTCAAATACCATTAAAAAAAATTCAGTAACAACTACGTTTCTATAATAATAGGATGCTTAATACAATTCCATTATGTATTGCCTTGAGAAACAATTGAAAGAAGGAAATTAAAAATGCCTACTTACAAATCCACAATGTGCACAAAAAATTTCATTTCTAATATGTCTGTATTTATTTAAATAATTAATATGTGAAAAAAATATTTTTGCTAAATTGAAGAGTATTGCATATTTTTGATTCATTTCAAGGTACTACGTATCTACCATGTGCAAAACGTATAATTTACAAACTTGTCTTTAAGTTTATTTAGGTAATATGACTAAGTATTTTTTAAGAATCATGTCAAATTATTACGTAGTTCAGGATAAAACAAAACAGTAGTAGAAATAATGATGGCCTAATTTGGACATTATTTTTAACAGTCCTACCAAATAGTTTAAAATATAATAATTAGTCCCACGTGCATCAAGCAAGTTATTACCAGTAACATCCGCCATTGGACTATTGTCCCATCATTAAAATAAAATAAAAAAAGTTAATACTAACGACAGAAAACGTCTAATGATCATTAACTTTGCAGGTCTACACAAAAAAACCTTTATGTATCATAAAAAAAGATCTTTTACATTAGCAAACATATTATTCCTACCAAAAACAGCCCAATTAGGGGTATCAAAATAAAAACACAGCCTTTTCAGCTACCAAAAAGAAACTTAATTGAAACTTGGCAACCGCCTAATCAGACTTGGCCAAGTTTTTGCCAAGCCGGCACACCAATTTTAGGCTACGCTTGGACAAAAAAGTGACAAAAACCGCCTCGTAATAGCCATGTTTTGACACAAAACCTATTGGCTTGCGGGAAATGAGATACGTTTAGGACAAGAACTTTTCTTTTTCTTGTGTCGTGAATAGGAGTAAAAGAGGCTCTTAAAAATATATGCTTTGAAATCTACCATTCAACAGAATCTTGTGTATTTTTTAATGTTATTTAATTAAAACCACTCGAATATTTTTTGTACTAATTATTGCCAGTGTTTCTTTCAAGCAAAAGGATGTTTTTTGTAGTTTTTTTTTTACTTTGCCCCTCACTAGGAATTTCTTCTGTTTCGTGGAAGCGTTTACGAACATTTAAACTCACATACACAATCAGTTAGACCTGGAACAACAACCTGTAGGTTATACAAATATTTGTTTCATGTGGGGATCGAACCCGCAACACGCAGCGCAGCAGTCAATCGCTGAGTCACTGCGCCAACCGTGCTTTCATTATACATATATAAATAATACCTGGTATTCACTTGGCTTATTACTAAAATCTTTCATTCGGCATCATACTAATTCACCCTCGGTCATGATGAGTCGAGTTCCAGTTTTATAGCGTGCTGCAAAATACCAGTATTTAACATGTAGTGACTACCTATCTCACTTCCAGAACCCTATTTATTCTATTTATTGCAAAATCCCTTGGAATGACTGAAAGGTTTCATCCATAAACATCAAGAAATTACAACAATCTTTTAATCCATGTTTATTTCCACAAAATACCGAGTCGTTATAAAAAAACATCAATTTATATTACTTGTACACGATATAATATTAATAAATAATAACGTTGGACGAAACTCATTAGGTCGTTTGGCGAAGCACGATATTTATGGGCCGAAATATAGAAGCTTCCCCTTAATGGATGGACGCCGGGAATAATCGAAATATTTATTATTCATATTCTATTTTTGGGTAAGACACTTGATGTGTAGTTAGGTATTTTTACCTTGCTCAGAAAAATAGGCGATTGTAAAGGTGGATAAAGATTGAAATACCGAACTTGTATAACCATATATAAAAATATTTATTTATTTATTAAAACAACAACTACTAACAGTCTACCTTACGGTGATGCAGAGACATAAAACAGTAGGTGCGATAACAGAAAAAAAGGATATTAGTAAGTACATATTAAAAAAAATATATTACAAATATACATTTATAAATAACAATAAATACTTATATACATACATACATAAAACAAAATTATATAAAGTTAAGAGACCGTAACAAAACAACAACCACAACTAAATTACGAAAAATATGTAAATAAAATATGAATATAGTATAACAGCTGTATTAGATTCATTTATAACTAACTATGTAAACATATTTTAGAAAATAAATTTAACTTATTTCCCGGTTTCCAATTGAACTGAATTTTTGCATATTTGTTTAGTTTGTATGACATTGCATGGTTGGCTATACCACGTTATGCTAATCTACCATGTAATTTTTTTTTATTATATCTCTTTGCGTGGGTACACAAAATGTTTTGAAATTACTGGCATAAAACTTAATAAATAAAAAAGAAGGTTGTATATGAAATGCGATGCTATTTTAACACTGTTTTTGATAAAACCATCATTTGGTTGTGACGGATGACCAGTTTTCAGTTGAATGTTACATTGGCAAGCTGATCGTGATTGATAAAGTTCGTGGTACCCTTTTTTGCTACAATAATAAATAATTGTCTGACAGAAACATATCAATGGCGGTCACGTTTAAAAATAAATAACCAAAATTGCATTTTTATCAAATTTGCATTTTATTTAAGTTTGCTTTTGGCCGCAATTTGCCTGGTTTGAACGGTGACAAAATCCTATAAAAAAAACAATGTTTACCAAAAAATCTTTAGATTGTTTTTTCAATATTTCAACATAAGAGAAATGCAGAGATTCTTTTTATTTTAATTGCATCAAACATTAATTTAAATGTGCAAGAGTTTTTGATATGACTAGGTTTGTGAAGTAAGCAAAAACTGCTGGAATTGCGGGTTGTTCGAAAGAGATACCGCGGCCCCGGAACATAAAGGGTAAAAGAAGGAGCATGTGTGGGTTTTAGTCAGTACAAGACTTAAAATACCCGCGGCTCCGCCCAGAGTGAGGGCAGTTATTTAATTATGAATTATATGATGACTATCCGCAAATAAAAATGTAAGCTAGTACTTACTAACGTACTCAATAACTAAGTACTTCACTTACCACTTTAAATATCAATACTTTAACTTTTTACACAATAACTGTTGAAATAAGTAACATCCGTGTTTAATCAGTTGACATCACTGACATCTAAGATTCGAAACTTAAACAGTAATGATCATTGTCGTTCCAGGTCCTATCAAGCGGTATTATACAGTTTTAACTGGGTTATTCAACACTCGTTTGTAGGTCAGATAATTCTATAAAAAATACTGGTGTAAAGTTGCATCCGTTTAGACTAAAAGTCGACTTCAAATATAGTTGAGAAAGACTAGTTAGGATAGGCTAGGCAGCCTTACTCTGCCTCTCCCCACCCAAAGATCTGGGCGCAGGAGGAAGGCTGATAATGCCCTCTTCCGCCCTCCATAAAATGGCCTGCTGTCAATGGACTTGGGGAAGTCTGTCAAATACGCCCGAGCTTGCGTCGCGTTGTATTTCCAAGCGCGACTCATACAGGGCGAGGAGCAGCTCACTCCTCCCCTTAAGGCGCTGTACATAGCTAGCACTTTGTAAAACTTCTAGATTTTCGTCGCAAAGTTAGACGTATCTGTACATACCACAAGCCAAAAAAAATAATACAGTGTATAGTCGAATACATAAAGAAAAGACTTAAATAAAAACAGTTTACAAAAGTGGTCTGATTTTTTCATCTCTCAAATTTTTTCAGCGACAACCATCATATTTTTTATATCTTTAAGAAAGAAAATTTCATAGATTAAAGACATCTGTTGTATCAGTCCATGCCTGACCTGAGACGGGGTTTGCCGCAAGCACTGCTGGGGTGATAGTTTCGAATGCAATTGTGTCCCCGCACCCCAGCCAAAAGTGACGAGAAGGAACACCGTGTGGTTTTAGTCAGTAGATGTCTGACAGGCCCCAACGCTGCCTCATGGCGGAGGACATCCACGACTTTCCACACGCACTGCAGCTGTCTAGCTGTGGCACTGAGCAGTCAGTGCCACTCTAACCTTTTGGGAGTCACCGGCATGATGTTAGTTTTTAACCGATTTAGAAAAAGGAGGAGGTTCTCAATTCCTCAGTTTTTTTTTTCAATTATGTACTATGTTCACCGATTATTTAAAATGCCTGGACGGATTCGCAAAACTCTTTTTCTTATTGTCAATTTTATCACCCAATGAATACAAGAGGTTTTGTGAATCTGTCATTTTGATGATAATGCGCAATATTGCCAAATTTATCGATAAAATATTCAATGATTACGATACCAAGACAAGCTGTTCGCCGTCATTGCTTAAATTAGCTTTGTACGTCACTTCAACGCAATATTGGCGCTAGGCAAACATACGCATGAATGAGCATTTGATCACGTAGTATACGAGTAATATTTATGTATAGTCACCAACAATATTATGTATACACGAAGCTACTATTCAGAGTAATTTCCTCCTTCTATTTTTATTTTTAGCCGACTTAAAAAATACAGAGGTTCTATTTTAACATTTTTTTTGTATCTTCACCGTTAACTCTGAAAACTGTGGACCGATTTTCATAATTATTTTTGTGTTCGAAAGAGTATATTACTTGCACGCTTGGGTAGTTTATGAGTAATCCTCTTTGATATATATTTTATCTTTTATGTCTATATGGATGATCTGCTAATATTTTTTGTAACAAGAGAAAATGAACACTCGATTAAAATTTGTTTGAGATGTCATCATGCCATAACTAAAAGTCTTTTATTTTATATTTTTATTACATAGACAAAAACAAATAACAACCTTTATATAAATTAGAAGTTCTCAGCTATTTAACAAAAGTACGCAATACTTTATTATGACGTAAAGAAATATAGAAAGCTTAAAAAACCAAAACCATTTGTAAAATTCCTGAGCTACAACGGCTAGCTTTAAAGAGGCAAAAAAGTTTGTCCTTAAAATAATTTATCCTAATATAAATCCTTACTAATATTATAAAAGCGAAAGTAAGTTTGTTTGTTATGTTTTCACGCCTAAATGGCTAAACCGATTTTGCTGAATTTTGGTACAGAGATGGTTGGGACCCTGGAGACGGAATAAAGCTATTTTTTTAAAGTGAGAAATGAGGGAGAAAGAGGGAAGAAAAGGGAAAACTTAGCTTTGCTATTACAATAAATTAGGCGCAAGGCCAAAAACTACAGGTAGCAGGTACCTGCAAATCAGGAAAGGGGAACTGTTTTACCCCAAATTTAACTTGCAAAGCCGCGGGCAAAAGCTAGTATTATATATTTCTAAATGGTATCTAGTACCTTTAAAAAGGCAACAAAACTGCACCCCACCGGTTTTACTCGCGTGGTGATAAAATATACAATACTAGCTTTTGCCCGCGGCTTCGCTAGCGTTAAATTCGGGGTAACACAGTTCCCCTTGCGCCTTATTGATTTGTAATAGCAACGCTAAGTTTTCCCTTTTCTTCCCTCTTTCTGCCACTTTTTTTTTTTCAAATAGCCTATGTCCGTCTCCTGGTTCCCAACTATCTCTGTACCAAAATTCATCAATATCGGTGTAGCCATTAAAGCGTGTAGAGGTAACAAACAAACAAACTCACTTTCGCTTTTAAGGATATCTTTATGTTTGTAATAATTCTGTATGTGTTATTCTGATATGTAAGCTATAGTATTGTGAAGTCCATCAGTAGTTTTTGCGTGAAAGAACAGAGCAACAAACATATTTATATACATCCTCATAAACCTTCGCTTTTATTATTAATACGATACTTTGATTCATGCTTTCCGATTTTTCAAATTTGATTTGAATATTTCAAATTTGGCCACAGCGTTTTGCAGGACAGTCGAAAGTGAAATCCAAATTCAAACTGGTCCTTTATTAGAAAATCTTGCTTTGACGTTTGACGAAGAGTTTTGAACATAGAACACCTCCTTTTTCAAACTGCATTCCTAGTACTTTTGCAGTGATTTTGTCACGTACGGTCGTCGTATATTGCAGGTACGAACGATGTCACCTGAGCTATTGTCTTCTTCGTATATTGCTCTACTGCAGTAAAATGGACTGCAGTGGCGCGACAAAGAGTGGTCCTATCTGAGAAAAGATTTCAGTAATTCTTTTCTTAGAGCCCACTCTTTTTAGATGGTCCTTACAGAAGTATTTCTACTTTCAAGAATTGGTGTTCCTGAAGGCACTAATGGCTACATTTAGGTGTAACTTTAGTTAAAGTTGCCAGAGTTTCTAACAAGTAAAAAATCTAGCAGTGTAAGATTTATAACTTTTGTCAAAATACCTACTTCCTAATGTACTTTATTTATTTCGTTTTATTTTAAGCAATGTCGTCTTTGTATACGTTATTTTATGTTTAAGAAATTATAACAAATATCCGAATAATGGTTTTGCTGTCCAAGCCAAACACAGTGAGACTATAAATCAACTATAAAGTAAATGTTATTGCGAAAAGGCTATTCAGTCGGTGATAATGATTAAAACCCATCGGCTTAATTATCTATGAATACTAAATGCATCTCTCATTTTGCCAATAACTGAAGCAACAAATGACGGATCGATGATCACAGTATGTTTGCATGATGTAGACACAACGACCAATCAAGCTATACAAAACAAGAATAAACGGATCTCTCATTGTACTGGGAATTGATAGAAAGCGAGGCTATTTTATAATGAAACTGTGATGCTTCATGTGTTACCATGTGTGTGTCTTTGTATAGTAAATTCGGGAATAATGAAAAACACATCTGTTTTAGTACCAATCTGCACTTAACGATACTAATAAAAGTAATAACAAAATATATTATGTATCATAACATAACATCACGAATAATATATTTATTGCGATTTGATGTCTTTCTGAATAAATGAAACAACACTGAAACGTTAGGTATTTTTGGAACAAAGTTCCTTATAGCGCATTGCGAAAGGGAGCTAGAAGGAAAAAATTAAGACCAAAAGTTGTAACGACAGTTTTTGCTATAGTTGTAAGCCGTGTGGCGTGCTCCTCACTCTCTCTCTCTCTCTCATAGAAAGCAAGCCAGCTATTTTCGTTTCGTATTGAACAGTGTGGTGTCGCGACGATTATTTTTGTTGAGTGTATGCAGGTTTCTTGTACATGATAAATAATAATTCCGTTCCATCCGATTGTCCCTTGACACCTCTCAAGTGTTTTTCTCTTTTTGGGGGGACCTTTACTGACTTAAACCCATTATCAGTTGTGTTTTAGTCCCATGCAATGCACAAAGGACATGGCCAGATCCTGCCCTGATAATGCACAGTAATGATTAATATATGAAAATTCCTTCTGAAATAAATAAAAAATAATCCCAATAATTACATTTTTTTAAATAGGCGAGAGAAAATGCAAAAAATTATGTTTGTTCATCGATTGTGTGGTTTTATATCCTGACATTGCATTGATTGACATTTACATTGTTGTCTTGCGTTGATTTTACCATTGGCGGCTCCTGCCCTGATAATGCACAGTACTGATTAATTTATGAAAAATCCTTTTGAAATAAATAAAAAATTATCCCATTAATTACATTTCCCTAAAATAGGCGAGAGAAAAATGCAAAAAAAATATGTTTGTTCATCGATTGTGTGGTTTTATATTCTGACATTGTTTTGATTGACATTTACATTGTCGTCTTGCGTTGATTTTATCACGTATTATCGTAATTTGTTACTATTGAAACTAGACCACAAACTCGTTTACTAATATTAATATTCAGCTGTACATGGCCAGAATGGGTATAGAGCTATGCCCTAACAAAAAAAATATTCATGTACATTGATGTACAGTACGTCATTTTAAAACTTACATGCAGGGCTTTACAATAGTTTATGATTTATGATCAGAGAATAGGCGAGAGACACTATAAATAGAAAACAAAAATAGCGCCTTGACAATTTGAATAGCAATGATGAAATATTCAGAGTTTTATAGGCGTAACAAAACGAGGAAGACTATTCAGACGCCATTTAGTAAATAGACTAGGCTATTCATAAAAAGGAACTAATTCCACAAGGAAGGCCGATATCATGCAAACAGTTATCGTGCTGTTCTACAAGAAAACAGCGTCGAGATTACCGCTGCTGCAGTGTCAAGTTTTATAGAGACTCGGCTGGAGTCGTCGCTGCGATCAAAACTCACTACAAGAGTGAAATGCAGAGTGGTGTAATGTAAATGATATAATACTAAAGTAGTGTGAAATGTTAGAGACAGTTTAATAAACGTGTTTTTTTTTCTCTGGATACCCACATATTTGTAAAACGTAACTTAAACTAACAAGTCTAATAAGGTACAGCTGAATATTAATATTAGTAAACGAGTTTGTGGTCTAGTTTCAATAGTAACAAATTACGATAATACGTGATAAAATCAACGCAAGACAACAATGTAAATGTCAATCAAAACAATGTCAGAATATAAAACCACACAATCGATGAACAAACATATTTTTTTTTTTTGAATTTTCTCTCGCTTATTTTAGGGAAATGTAATTAATGGGATTATTTTTTATTTATTTCAAAAGGATTTTTCATAATATATTAATCAGTACTATGCATTATCAGGGCAGGAGCCGCCAATGGTAAAATCAACGCAAGACAACAATGTAAATGTCAATCAATGCAATGTCAGGATATAAAACCACACAATCGATGAACAAACATATTTTTTTTTGCACTTTCTCTCGCCTATTTAAAAAAAAATGTAATTATTGGGATTATTTTTTATTTATTTCAAAAGGAATTTTCATATATTAATCATTACTGTGCATTATCAGGGCAGGATCTGGCCATGTCCTTTATGTACAAACAGAGAGCGGTTGAACTGTAACATGCTTTAAAACATTTTACTGTAAAGAGTTCAAATATATTCATAAAAATTGCACCCTTTGAAGATCAGAAGCCATTTATTTCTTATAGAATGAAAGCAATAGAGTATATTAACATCGTTGTAAATCTTTTGAAACGCAAAGTAGTAACATTAATAACTGACTAGATAAATGGAAAAGGTATTCGAAATAGCTAGCTTTTATATCGTTGTCCATTTTGTTAGAGCCGTTGGAATTTGAACCTTAATCTCGCAAGAATGTTTCGATAATTTGAAAATGTAAAATTCGTGATATTATGCTTGTATTTAAATGCGAGTATAGGAGAGGTCTACCTGAGTACTTCTACAGTTTACTTATCTTTAGAATGAGAAATAAGATTTCTTCCCAGTGTCAGACTTTTGCTGACTAATCCCATCTATTTTCCACCCATGTAACCATGTTCTTGTGCCCTTTATGTTCCGGGACTGCGGTATCTCTTTCGAACAACCCACAACCCCGGCAAACAATGCATACCTGTATTTAACCCGCGCTGGTTTGTGTAGATAAGTTCATGGTTTTTCAAAAAAGTTTGTCTATTTTTTTTTAAATAATAATAGCTATAAAAATAACCGGCCTTTGTAAAATGGCGTCCACAAAAACAAAAAAAGACAATACCTAAGCTTTTCTCAACCAATCGTCACCACACGTCCTACTGAAGACACAACACAGATATACATACATTGTGTCATTACTTCACCTAAATGCCGTGTAGACGTAATAGCTACAAGTAATATTTAGGTCAAATCCATCAGCGTGTTCCAGCTACCGTGTCACAAGATTTTGATTGATAGCGCACCATGACTCGGCCGGATTTTTAGGCAAAAAAAGGTGCAATGTGGTTGAACAGGGAAAGTCGGAAAGTTAGACTTATAATGATGGGTTCAAAATGAGGATGAATGAGGGGATTGTTGTCATATTACATTGAAGGTTGGTTGTTGAGATTAATTTTATGAGGATTTTTAACAGATTTTTCGTAGGTACCACAAAACAGAAAAGTCGGCTATCTTATACGATCACTTTGTTGTCCATCTGTCTTTCAAAACTCTTTATCTCGGAAACGCGTGTACATATCGAGTTGAAATTAAAACTAGAGTATGTAGACTTACAGGATAATTTTTTTACGGAGCAGTAAAAAAATCAATCATCTAAGTCTACGTCTTTAAAACGGGTTCCCTCTATCTGGCAGAATTTTGATGCTCCGAAATTTATTTGGCATAACACACTTATCATATTTTTCTTTAAACGAACATTGTAAAGGCATAAAAATTATTTGATATAATTATCGTTTGGCATAATGTTTAAAACTCCGAATTTACAATTGCATAGTTTTAAGATGGCAGAATTACATTTAGTATAATTACGATTGGCAGAGTTCAAATTTCGGATAATATCGTTTAGCATAATGTTCATTTAGAGCGACGAGTATTTGGTATAATTTCACTTTTCATACTATGCAGATGGCAGAATTTAATTAAGAATAACTTTAAGTTTAAAGACTTATATGCCTAATAAGTCTTTAAACTGACATGGTCACTAACATTATTATTAACGGTTAAAACGGGATATTTACCATGTTTGTTATTTATTTTGAGTTTCCAATATTTTGGCGTGAACCGATACAGTGAGTTACAATTGTATACAAAAACATATTAAGGCAAAAATAAGATATTTTTGGAATAATATAGAAAAAAAGACTTTGTTTTTAGTAGATTACCCGGGACTCAACTATTAAAATTAGGTTATTTGTTAAAAAAATGCGTAGGTTAGGTTAAAACTGTGACCCTCTACGATAGTCGATAACGATAGCCAGTGACGACTTGCATTAATAGAAAATGAGATTGTTTTTAATAGTTTACCCGGAACTGAACTATTTACATTAAATAATAGTTAAAATAAATAATATTATTTTAAAGAAATAAATAATTAAAATAAATGACAACAAATAATGATAAAGATGATTCTAACTATAAACTTTCTGCGATATGACAATTCTGCCGTTTAATGAAATCGATATGAAATATATGCCAAAAGACGATTCTGACTGTGAACTTTCTGCGAAATGATGTTTCTGTTTTTTAAATATTATGGATATGAAATTTATGTCTAGAGATGATTCTGACTTACAAAATTGTTAGTTTTGAATGTATGATAAATGAGTGTCTGCCAAACAATTTTCTGCGAAATGAAGTTTATGCTATCCATTGTTATGCAAAATAAAATTATGACATAAAAAGTTCTGCTATAGATAAAGGGTGGACCCCTTTAAAAGATATTCCCAATTATGTCGCAAGTTTGTACGGAATCCTCGGCGCATGAATACGGCTCGCACTTGGCCGGTTTTTTGTACTAGAGTCGTGTAGAGAAGTTTAAAATAAAAGATGCTGATATTTTCGTTGTAATATTTCTAGAAAAACTATAACTGCAGAGAAAGAAAGTTTATCTCTTTTTTACTCTTCAGTGACCACCATACCTGTTACAGTTCTGTTTTAGATTTAGTTCACAGTTTAAGTTTTCGAATACTGAGCTGAGATTTCTAAATACTGCTATCCGTTACCTAGAGTCCATTGCTACTTCCAGTACTATCTCCGTAAATTAAATAATTTTCCATCTAATTTTATTGATTTTTTATATTTATAATTTGCTATTTTTTTACTATTATCTATTGTTGTGTATTTAATTTTCTTAGTTTTCATTTCTTATGTACGACCGATTTACTTGTATGTGTGGTGTTTACTGTTAGTATAAGTTGGTTATAAATAAATAAATAAAGTTTACCTCTCGACCAATAAGAATGACCACCACACCAATATTCGCATAAATTATTTTGACAGATCATTACATCCAATTCGGGACAATTGTAAGTTCAGCACGGTGGGACAGGCATGAGTAATGAATAAAAATGATAGTTTAATGGCCATCAGCCGTAGTCCAGTCGAATATGTTGTTAGAATCGATAAAGGAGTAGAATATCTTGAAGACGCGTTATTTTAAAAGAGCGTGCCATCAATTTCATCAATTATTCCCTATGGATAATAAACAAAATTTCGTTTTTACTCATATCGATCTGTAACTAGATCTGTCATTATTTTTAACCGACTTCAAAAAAAAGTGGAGGTTCTCAATTCATTTGAATCTTTTTTTGTGTATTTAATTAATTGAAGATTGTTTTAAGATCTTGCTTCTCCAAGGCAAGTTAAAATATGACCGGGGTTGGGTGTTGCTCGAAAGAGATACCGCGGATCTGGAACATAAAGGGCAAAAGAAGGGTCATGGGTGGTGTGGTTTTAGCCAGTACAAGTCAGATACTTAGTTAAAAAAAAAATTGTTCGGTTTTTTATGTTTGTTTCTTTTTGAAGTTACAAAACTGCAAATCAAGCTATAAGAAGGCAGCTATGCCTTCTTATAGCTTGATTTGCAGTTTAGTTTTGTTAGATATTGATATACTTAACTATAGTTTGGCTGTAAGCCATTATTGTAAACAATGTTTACGAAACTGCCAAATACTTACGTATGGATAAGTCTTTAAACTGACATGGTTACTAATATTATAATTAATACTTAAAACGGTTTTGTTTTGTCTGCTCGTAAACATCCACCCGCAATAACTACAGTTCATCCGTGTTCATGGCGTTTGCAATATCGCCGAAATATCGGAAACTCAATAAAAATAACGAACATGGTAAATATCCCGTTTCAAGTGTTAATTATAATACCTACGTCTGGAGTGTAGTGGAGACCATTGGCAGCGCTCGTTGTCACTTCTCGTAAGTGCCTACATTAATTCTCATATTTGTACAATCAACCCTAGATGATAAATCAAACTGTACTAACAAGGCACCATACACAGCTCCCCCATTTCCCGATGACGTGGCACATTTCATGGCAACTTTTATGAGCTACCATAAATCATAGTGAGACTTAAAGGTCGTAAGGTCTATGAACTCTTTGGTTCACTTATGATGCTTTCAGCATAACTGTAGCGGTTTGAATAAAAGATGGTGTTCAAATGCGTCAGCTGTTGTTTATTAACAACTAGCTAGTAACCACGGCTGCGGCCGTATTGAGGCTAACTGGCTAAGGGATCGGACACCGAAAAACAAAGTTTTTTTTAAGAATTTTAAACAGCAGTTTATGTATTCCTTGTTGTAAATATGTTTCATTTAACTGTATAATAGCTTAGATTTGTTTGTCATGCTGTACATATTTTTCTCAAAAAAAATATTACATCGGGATTAAAATTTAGTGTCAGGTGTAAGTGGAATGAATTAAGCTAATGAAAAATATACCTCAGGACAAGTGTCCATGAGAATTTGCGGTAAGCAATAGAATAGAAATAGAATAGAATATATTTATTCAAAGATCAAATAATTGGCATTATAAATACAATTTAAATCCTAGAAATAATGTTGGTATAACAATTTTCACAAAATGAATAGATCTCTTCAATGAGGATATTATTTTTTTCTTACTTAGACTTTCGATTGTTAATCCAAGAGAAGCTGCTAAATAGTTTCTGTAATTAATAGACCTTAAGACTGGTTCCCATAGTTCCCATAGTCTTCTTAGACTTCAAAAAAAGGAGGAAGTTCTAATTTTTTTTTATGTATGTTCACCGATTACTCAAAGACGCCTGGACCGATTTGCAATATTCTTTATTTGTTTCATAGGGTATACTTTCCAGGTGGTCCCATATAAATTTTAATTATATTGCTTAGGTTTTTTATGAGTTATCGTCTATGCAACAATTGAAAATGAATACTCAACAAAAAAAATATATGATAATAAATATGTCATTATACCATAACTGAAAATGCTGAAATATAAAACTTTTTTTAAAAATAAATAAAACCGATTTCCAAACAAAAAAACAAGAAAATAATTTTACTTCCAGAAGTTGGTTGCAAAAAAGTCAAAGAAACCAACAAAGTCACCGATTTCCGGAAGTAAAGTTATTTTCCACTTTTTAGGTTTTTTTTACGTTAAAAAGTCAGACAGACAAACAAAATTACTTTCGTAGTTCTATATTGGCATGTATGAAAATAACTACAAAGAAAATCTTCAGATTGAAACAGATCATAAAGGCGATGCAGATCATTCAACGCATCAAGGTTAGTACTAATAGCTAGCATAAATTCAATTGTTTCAATCCCGGCCATTGAAAATTAGAATTGCTTTTGAATTTAAATGCACTTCGAATATTAACTAAACTGATATCCTTATTCTGACTATCCTTACTAATATTATAAAAGCTAAAGTGAGCTTGTTTGTTACGTCTTCACGCCTAAATGGCTAAATCGATTTTGATGTATTTTGGTACAGAGATAGTTGGGACATAGCCTTTTTGTCGACGGACGGGCGGTTTTTTTTTAAAAAGATTGAGATATGAGGAAGATACATGTAAGAAAAGGGAAAACTTAGCATTGCTATTACAATAAATAAGACGCAACGGCAAAAACTACAGGTAGCAGGTACCTGTAAATCAGGAAAGGGGAACTGTGTTACTCCGAATTAGCAAAAGCTAGTACTATAATATATGGCTACCAATTACTGTTTTATTACTTTTTTGCGGATGGGAAATTATCAAATAACTTCTTCAGCGGAGTGTCAGATTTGTACCGACTAAACCCACTAATGTTTCTTCTATTGCTTTTACTAATATTATAAATGCAAAATTTTGTGAAGATGTATGCATTTACCCTAGCTGGAGACCTTACTCTCGAGGAATCGTCACACGGGGTTCGTCCGATAAAGCAGGCGACGAACGCATAGATTAAACTGTGAGAGGACATTCATAAAAAAAAGTGTGTGGATTTCTAGAAATGTGTTAGTCTTCCACAATTTTATCACTTATTAAGTAACATGCGATTCGACCCTCCTCATTACATGATCGTACACAAGATTCCTTTTCAACTAGACTGCAACACTGTTACTGGCAAAACTTTAAACCTTCTCAAAAATACTTATTCTTTACTTTATCCATGAGTTTTTCAAACCAACCCATTCGCCGCGGAAGACGCTCCGGGGCGTCGGTCGCCACGAGACGACTCCCAGCCACCGTAGATGTGGAGCTGTAGAGGGTGAGCAATAGTTAGCTCACTGTCCGTCCGTCTTGTGACGACGACGGCCATGTCAACGGCGCGTTCGTGTTCCACGCGCGCCTATACGAGATTTCAACACGGGCCGGGTTGGGGATTGTTCGAAAGTGATACATAAAATTATAAATATAAAATTCAAAAAAAGGAACATGTGCGGGTTTTAGTCAGTAAAAGTCTGACACTCTCACCCGCTCCACCCAGAGCTGGGAAAGTTATTTAATGAGTTTCGATTCGTGAAAACAAACATCCATGACAGTTTGGTTGTAAAATAATAAGCTAGTCGATATTTTGTCAATAAATCACAATACCACTAGTGAATATTGAACTAGTTTGAAAGCCAAGCAAAAAAGGGCCAGGATTTTGACCTGAAGAAAACTTTTTTATATCACAAATCTAAGTGCCAATAAACCTTTCATGTGAAGAAAGCTGCGGATCAGAAAGTAATGAGGGTACGGTACAATTTCCATAGCAAATCACTTCAAAGGTACACATATGAACATTCTACCCTTAAGGGAAGTTACATAATAAATTCTATTTTACCAAACTTTTTCTGTAATACAAGAAGATTAAAAGACGTTATTATGAAACCTTCTTTTTAATTTAACCTTTTTTTAATACCTAATCAAAGAGGAATTCTATTAACAATGACTTCTCTTTCATAATTCATGACGGCACGGTTGGCGCAGTTGCTGAGCGATCGACTGCTGCGCTGCCCCACACCAGGATTTCTCCTGTATCGTGGGTGCATTTACAATCATTTAAACTCACATACACAAACAGTCAGACCCGGAACTACTATCTGTAGGTCATACAAATATTTGTTCCGTGCGGGGATCAAACGCGCGACACGTAGCGCAGCAGTCAAACGCTTAGCCACTGCGCCAACCGTGCCGTCATCTTCAATCAATTGTTTTGATTTAAAAGTTTCAATTAAGACAAACACTTGTAATCCAGATTATTTCAATTTCTGCAGATTAAAGTCTTTCGTCTAGACAAAAATAATTACCAATTTAATCAAAACTAAATGACTAAAAAGTTATCGATCATTTATAAACTTCACAGTAACCCTTTCAAAGTATACAGCTTGGTGTTTTATGTAAATATTGTGCCGAAAACCAAAGATAATTATACATTTAATTTTCTAAAGGTTAAAGGTAGATAAATAATTTGAACTAAGTCGTTGTGTAAACAACTGCTAAATTTAATCAGAGCTGCTAATGACTAAACTTAGTTATGCAAAGAATATCATTATTCAAATTTTCAATCTTAGGCCTTTAATCGCTAGACCGTACCTCACCGATATTTTTCTTAGTGGATGGGAACTTAGGTAAATATTTGCAATATAGGGTTCCGTACCTCAAAAAGAAAAAAACGGATCACTTTGTTGTCCGTCTGTCTGTCTGTCAAGACCCTTTATCTCGAGAACGTGTAGAGGTATCGAGTTGAAATTAAAACCATATACCGTGAATTTACTGTCTGGGTCAGTCAACTGTTACTGACGGTAACAATTACGTAATACAAACCTACCTACATATATAAAAAAAGATTATGTCAGTGTGTAACAAAAACCGTGTTGATGGTGTGGTCGTGTTCGACGCACGCCTCAAATAGATGTCAGCAAAAGGGCCTACGAGGACCACCGCCTGCCGGGGTTGCGGGTTGTTCGAAAGAGATACCACGGCCCTGGAAAAATGAACTGCACAAGAAGGAACATGGGTGGGTTTTAGTCAGTAAAAGTCTGACACTCCGCCCAGAGTGGGAAGTTATTTAAGGATTCCTATATATAAAAAAGGGTCAGTCAACTGTTACTGACGATAACAATTGCGTAATAAATACCTACATACGTATAAACAAACATTATGTCAGTGTGTAAAAAATAGATACGAAAACAAATGTTTATTTGGCATTTCTGTTTAATTAACTATCTATTTTGTACCTTGACCGTTGACATAATTAATTGTAGAGATGACAGAAGATAAAGAACACTTTTAATTAAAATCAAATTACGCAAGATATTTAAAACAATTTGAAAGAGCAGTTTTCCTTGTCCAAAAAAAAGAAAGAGACCAAGTCAAAGTGGATTTTGAAGGAAAAGTTATTGCTGGCTGTTATAATTTGACCTTCTTTTCTGACCCAGTGGTTATCTTATAGAATAGGTACGGTTGTGTGAATTCCTGAAATAAATAATCTTTATGATTTTATTGTAGCTACTGTCGCTTTTATTATTCGCAGTAATTTTATTACTTTGCTCTACAAAGGTTTACCAATCCTTAAATTCTTAGTGGTATCTGTGAAGATAATGCGTTGAACATGCAAACTTCGAAAATCACTATGTAACAGTTTGAATCTAAATGAAAGAAGTCTTTTCCATATTATTTGCACGCCATTCTCTCTTTCTCTATGCATAGATTTTTTGGTGTCCTATTGTTCCTATCAAATTAAAAATTTCCTTGCGACATTGTCTTCATACCAAGTGTCATAACCGAAGTGCTTTGTTTCGGATGGGGAGGGAGTGTCAGATTTTTGCTGACTTTAACTCATCCATGTTCCTTTTTTTGAACTTTGTGTTCCAGCAGTGTAAACCCCGGCAGGCGATGGCCCTGGCAGGCCCCTCTGCTTTGCTGCCACATCGCTTTGAGGCGCGTGTAAAACACAAACATAGGTTTAGCAGCTGCACGCCGTTTCATAATATACTATACAAGTATTTTAATTTCCTAAGACAAGATTGAGGCCAAGATTAAGCCCCTTTACAATTAAAAATAAAATACTATCTGCAACTTTATCTACGCAATATCTTTATAAATGACAGCCTGTATGTTTTACTAATCTTTAAACTGTATAACCTCCTTTTTATGTTAAAAAGTCTTTGTATGATGTTTCAATGCTGTTTCAGCTGTTAAAAAGTTTTAGTTTGTCGCTGTTTCTGTAGGTTGACCTTTACTAGGTAATTTTTTCTTTATTCATCAACTTTGCTAGGTCATAACTTTATTATTAAATACACTTTACATAACTCATTTCGCGGTGCGATAATACTGCCATTTTTCGTCACGCAATATATGGAAATACGGCATGATTTGCATATAGATTTTTGCACCATGTTTTTATTAAAACCACAGCTTTTTTTCTCGTTGACAAATATATTTATAGTTTTTGGTCTAGGAATTTTGGATTATCATCATCTGCCTAGCCTTTTCCCAACTATGTTGGGGTCGGCTTCCAGTCTAACCGGATGCAGCTGAATATCAGTATTTTACATGGAGCGACTGCCTATCTGACCTCCACAACCCAGTTAGTACTGGGTAATGCGATACCCCTTGGTAAGACTGGTTGTCAGACCTTCGGAACACTGACTACCTGTAACGACTGTCAAAGATCTACAAATGACAGCCGGGACCAACGGCTTAACGTACTTTCCGAGGCACGGAGGAAACTCGGTATGTAACGGGTGGTCACCCATCCACAGACCAACCTAGGCAAGCGCGGCTTAACCTAAAGATCGACCCGAGCGGCTGCTATTATTTAGCCACGAGCTCCTCTAAGGTCTCTAAGGTCTAGGAATTTTGGATATTGAAAGAAAAATAAAACTGTCTACTGCGTCATCGATCGTCAGCATAGTCGATGAGCTATTGAAACAAACACATGACTATTAGTCCATGGAATAAAACTATTGTTTACTATAGATGAAAACGAGCTGCCACGGATCACAGCGGGTAAAGCATTTAAAGGAAAATTTCCTATAAACAAATCTGTGCGTAATAATATCAACATATTTCTCGCCAAACTATAACCACAAAACTAAATAAAACTGATGTTGGCTTACTATCGTTCTTATTTTATTACTGGCATATTTTTTAAAATTCAAAATTCTAGTTATTGAAACAAAAAATCCGAATTGACATGGCCTAAATTCTATTTTTTTACATTCTATTCAATTAGCAAAGCCGTTATTTCAGACCACCTGTCAAGCGATCTCGGACCACGGCCAAAATATTCCTTAACTAACGAAATTCCCAGCAAACTAATGACGCTTTTAAATATTTTTCTTTGTAACTGAAACTATTTTCTCTAAATATTTTTAAGAAATACCAGATTTAATTATGTTTATTTGCTACAACAAAACAAAAGACTTTACATTTAATTTGTGTGAAACAAACTCATAGAGGTTTGGTATTAAAAAAGTTTTTTCCAGTACTTATTAGTTGATAAGTTATTATTTTAATAGAAAAAGTCTTGAAAGAGGCGCCGAGTTACAAAAAAATAATTTAAGTGAGTCGTTTGTCTTGGTATGGCATGACATCGAGAAGAAACGAATTCATATGACTAAAAAAAATCCAATTTTCCGACTTTTCTTTTAACGAAGAAGCCATCAATGACATCGTGACTCCGTCTTTCTATCTGTCTCGGGGCTCCAGTTCTGAATCAATAGGTTCACAGTCATTCGGCAGACGTGGTCTGATCAGTTTAATTGTAACTTTTAAATATTAATAATCTGAGAGACTAGCTCGTGGCTAAATAATAGCAGCCGCTCGGGTCGATCTTTAGGTTAAACCGCGCTTGCCTAGGTTGGTCTGTGGATGGGTGACCACCTGTTACATACCGAGTTTCTTCCGTGCCTCGGAAAGCACGTTAAGCCGTTGGTCCCGGCTGTCATTTGTAGATCTTTGGCAGTCGTTACAGGTAGTCAGTGTTCCGAAAGTCTGACAACCAGTCTTACCAAGGGGTTTCGTATTACCCAGTATTAACTGGGTTGTGGAGGTCAGATAGGCAGTCGCTCCAGGTAAAATACTGATATTCAGGTGCATCCGGTTAGACTGGAAGCTGACCCCAACATAGTTGGGAAAAGGCTAGGCAGATGATGAAATATTAATTTTCTATTATACCTAGGCTTATAGTGGGTGTGCCATGCCTAACTTATTTTTTTGTGATGATTAATAAGCGGTAAACTACTATCAGGTTAATCTTACCCACAGCTTTGGGAACTAAGAGATTAACCGATAAAAAAGTATTTAATACAAACAATTTTTTTTTACGAAGGCCGTTTGATACCACTTGACATAAATCATTATCAAAATCAGCTGTTTGACAAATGAATAAGAAAAAAATAATCAAATGGTAATTCAATTTTTAGTTACCACGAATTAATGATTTACTAATGTTGTTTTTGTGCCCATTTTTGTTTGATTATAAAAAAAAACAAAATGTTGTTTTTTGTGAGTAAGTACATTTTTATATCTAACCAGTTTATAGCGCAGGTATATTTACGTATAGCAGGTATATATACATATTTACGGATTAAGATACAATAAGACTGGTTACCGGTTTTTTTCAATAACAAACTAGTATTTACAATATTAAAGTTTAATAATTCTTATTATATAAAATTTATGGTTTTATTTTCACGAAAAAAATCCCATAAAATATACACGTATACAAGACAAGATATATTTAGCACGCCATGTACTGAAATCGTTTTTTATTGAGTACTAGCTGGCGCCCGCGGCTTTACCCGCGTAATGATAAAAAAAATAGTATCCTATGTGTTAATTTAGACTATAATCAACCTCCGTGCCAAATTTCATCAAGATCCGTTCAGCCGTTTTGACGTGAAAGAGTAACAAACATCCATACATCCATCCTCACAAACATTAGCATTTATAATATTATTAGGTTTTGCAAAGTAACGCCTGCTTCTATATACAGATTTTTCGAAGGCCAAGTGCGAATCGTAGTCACGCACCGAGAGTTACGAACAAACTTGCGACATAAACGACCATATCTTTTGACTGCGTAAACTTAAACTTAGAGGGTTGATTTTCTCATAGCTCCAAAGGGCTACAAACTTGAGTACATGGTTTTTAATTTCAACTCGATACTCTCACGCAATTCCGAGATAAAGGGTCTTGACAGATAGACAGACAGACGTACAACAAAGTGATCTAATAAGGGTTCCGTTTTTTTCCTTTTAAAGTACGGAAACCTATGTAAAAATAGTTCCACAGTCATATCGGTATAAGGCTCGCTCCAGTTACCCAATATAAATCGTGTAATTAACAATGAACAATGAGTTCTGTCCACCAGAATCGTGTGAAGCGTGAAGGATGACAACAGAGTTTTGTAATACTATTGTTAAAACGAAATATGAATATTTATTTTATCCAGTGTTGCGTAGTGAAAAATTCTTGTGCTACGAGTTTTTTTTTAGTCACTGGCAACCGATTTCAATTTGTGTTTATGTATAGTTAAAGATATTGCAATAGAATCTAGTTCCCGGAAAAAAAATCAAAGAGCATATTTTAAAATACCGCGGCGTAGAATTTAAAAAGAGAATATTCTAGTTCCAGTTTTTAAATTCCCACTACAACAAAAAAAGAAATAGGACACGTACATACTTAGAAAACTAAAAAGAAGGTTTTTACCACGCTTACTTACTGCATATTATTCACATGAGACTTTTTTCCAGGTTTCACACAATGAGTTTTCCAGAAAAAAAGTGATATAATATCTTGATTTAAAATGTATGTGTATTTGCATCTGGCTATTATTAATTATTAGATTTAAAGCCAGTACGATTATCGGAATACAAATAGAAAAATAAACCAAGACAAACAAAAACCGACATTAATACCTACAAAATGATGTCGCAAATCATATTGGATGATATTATATTCAAGGCTCGTTGGTTTTTGATGCGTAAAGTAATGTAGCGAAGCGTTCTCAAAAAGACGTGATGACAGTCCGAAACTAGACAAGCGTTTTCATAATCAATTATTATCATGACATTTAGAAGACAGACAACATGAGAGAACCATTTGAATTATACGGGTGGTTTTTCTTATTTTATTGGGTGGAAAATAAGCTGGCAGAATGAAGTGCCCCGAAAGTCGGACAGTCTGAGTTTTAACTGGGTTATAATAAAGAGGTCAGATAGACAGTTGCTCCATGTGAAATACTCGTATTCAGTTGCATTTGGTTAGATAGGAAGCTAACCCAACGTTACCAACATAGATGGGAAAAGGCTAGGCAGATGATGATGATGACAAACTGGCAGCAGTAATTCTAGTACGCATAAATATGCGACGTATAAGTAAACGCGTCTTTGGGCATCCTTATAAAAAAAAACAACGGAATAATCATTGAAATCAATCTCTACATTCATTTATTCATGGATGAAAATTCGAAAATTTTCATTCAAATTTGGAATTGTGGTACACATTTATGTGGCTGCCAGCTATTTATTGGGGATTATTTTTTGTGACGATGAAAGTGTGTACTATGCGAAATAATACTTTGAATTTTGAAATCGTTCGAATTTATATTGTTTTCGGTACTGATACGATAATGGGTCAATTTTGTACTTTTGCGTACCAAATGCATGGTGCATTCTGATGATTATAGAACAAAGACAAAGCTGAAATAACTCATGTGCTTGTAATGAATTCTCGTATTCTTTTGAAAAGTAAGAAGTACTAAACTATCCGAATACAAAACTAGGTAAATAAGAGAAACGTGAAAATGTTATTTGCGCAGCTATGCAAATAATTTCGTTGATGACGATTACCGTGTATCGTCAAAATGTCGTGATGATGGGTGTATTAAAGAAATGTCATTTGCAAGATTTAATGTCAAATATTAAGTGTCACTGGATAAAAGGCTTTATCAATATAAACTTAGAGTATAAAAATATGCGGTCGAGCATTCTCGAGCAAGTTTGCGTCGAACAAGTATTGAAAAGGGCGCAGATATTTTTTCCATTTTTGACTGAACATTGTGCATGCTGGACAGACGTTTAAATAGGCCTGATACGCCTTAAGCTGAATGGCAAAAACTTTTGCGACTAAACCAAGCATAAAAAAAATTAATTACCGTTTAGCTCTACGATTTCACTTGAAGTTAAGTTGCACCGTCTTCACATGGCGGTCACAGTCGACCAAAAACACTGATGTCAATGTTAAGGTTAAACATTGATAAAAATCAAAGGACAATGCCAGCTTTCGGTCCACACAACTTTTAAAACTAAATTCACGCGGACACTAAGTTTTTACCTCCAACAATTTAAATATAAAATTCAAACTTATAAAAACATATTTAGTGCTTTTCGAGAACTGCTCCAAAAGAAAATCATTTTAATAAGGAATTTATCGATTACAATATCAAGACTGGCAACATTTATTATTTAAATCTGGAATTCATGAACTATAATATTGAAATTGATGATAATTATAATGAACGAAAATGCTAAAAAGAATAAAACTATTCAACTGTATATTTTGTTTAATTTACTCTCTGTAAAATACATAACCTCCAATTTGAAAAATCAGAATAATTTCTTTTTTGGAAGTTCAATGTAAAAATGGAAATCACAGAAATACTTATGATAATATACAACACAAAAAAACGTAAGAATATTCACTGTCCGTGACAAATTAATAGTGAGCCAAAGTTTCTATGGACACCTGGCATTGTTCTTTAAGTAATTTGCGAGGAATTATGTAAACTATAACAAGGTGAAGGATAGCGTGACGTCATAGAGGCACTCGAGATGAATAACGATTTGCATAGATTCAAGGTTATAAAAAGCAGAAAGATGATGAAAATATTTACGAATAAAACCAACAACTATTTTCCCCAACAAAATCCACATGTTCATGTAGTCTCAGTGTTGCGACCGTTTTTCTCAACAACGCCACGCTTTGGTGATAGTGAACGAGGGGTGCGGGGACAGCGGGAAATCAGCTGGCCAACGGCCGGTCGCGGTCGTGGGCACCACGACAGTCAGCTGTTGCTCGCATCCACGCACAGCTGCGCTTACGCGTTCTCTAACGTCTTCATATTCTATTGTTTACAATTTTAACCGGCCGTTGTTTTTAACTTCTGTTTTTAACCTCTCAAGGACCACCATTATTTACGTCAACTATCTGTCAAACACCGCCGGGCGGGCTCTTATCGTAAGCGTAATCTGATTTTAAGACTTATCTTTACTACAAATACAGTTTTAAACGGTCGAGATTTGCTGGCACAAATTTGTGCCAGCGGGGATCATTGGTAATACTTGTTTACTGGCACGTTTTTGTGCTGCTGGGGCTCTAAAGGTTAATATAATATATGATTTTTAGTCCACTACATCTTCCACTTTGTATCCACCACCATCTGTGGTCTCAGCGCCAAAACAAATCATTTTTATTACGCACATAAACTTTATTACGTTCTTTTGGGTGCGTGTCTCAAATCTTCAAATTACGGCCTTTCAACCAGACACGAAAGTGTAGGCCGAAGGCACAACGAAGATAAAACTTAATCTTCGTCTACAATCTATTATTTTAGGAGACTACGCACTAGTTTGGATCCAGATGATACACAACAAGAAAGAGTAGAAGGAATGAGTGAAGAAAATAAAGAATGTCAAAACCGCAGGTACATCAATCTTATAAACTAGTAAATATTTAAGAATAAGAGCTATTCAATAGCCATCGACAACGTAGTAGCTAACGATATTATGTTGATCCAGCCAGTTTTGTATTTGAAAGAACTAAAGTTTCTAAGTTGGGTACCGAAACAGATGTTTTTTTTTAAGTTTAATTAGGTCATCGTATGCTCAGTCTTTTCCCAACTATGTTATCCGGATGCAGCACTTCCACTACTCAGTTAGAACTGGGTAATACGATAAACCTTGGTAAGGCTAGCTGTCAGACTTTCGGGCCACTGACCACCTGTAACGGCTTAGCCTGAAGGTCGATCCAAAAGACTAGTAATTATTCCACCACAAGCTCCTCTATTATTTACAAATATAAAGACAAAAGATTTGCCTCAGCGAAACCTCAACCAAAAACATTTCATCACAAACTTTCTGTATCAAATTAATCGCAACAGAAAGTTGAGCCACTAAAATTGCTCGCTACTCGCGCGGTCAGTCTTTGTTACTAACTTTTGAAGCGGGATCTAAATCATTCATGTTTGTTTCGTAAGTATCCTTGTTAGAAACTTTCTCTCCAACTCCTAATTTATCGTTGTATCAGACTTTTGTTCGGTCAAAATGTAATCTTAAGTTTTGAGGCTATTACTTGCAGTTAGTTGAAGTTTTTCCTTTATCTTAGTAGCAAATAGTTTTTTTTTTGGATTGAAATGTGCTATTTTGAATTTTTAAAGATTGTTTATGCAAAATTCAAGGTGATTAGAATTTCAAAATCTCCAGAAGTCAGACTTAATGTCATTGTTTCACATGATGATGTATAATGTATTAGAAGAAATACCAGGGTCAGAAGACAAAAGAATAAACTGAAAACAGTATTCAAATATATTAACATACACCTCAGGTCTTTTTCTTATGGACAAAAGGCCAATACTACAGTAGACCATATCTATTGCTATGTACCAGTCAACTCTACTGGCATCATCAAGTCCACTGCCGGACATACGCTTTTCTCAAGACCCACCACAATTATTTGTCTTTCACCTCCTCATTCAGGCTTACTCAACTACTCTTTATAGTCGTCGGTCCTACTTGCTAGTGCATCCAACACTGCGCTTTAAGAAACCGTTTCAAATTTATCGCCATTTTCTTTTCCTTGCTCTATGTCACTTGGTGTTGGCACTAATATATTCCAATCATACATATTTTTAAATGTACGACGCATTTTTGTGTTTGTCTAGTACATACACAGTGCATCATCACAACAATATGCTAATGACCCTCGACGTTGAGTCTCATATCGTACCGTATCGGATTGCATAACCGTTTCCTTTACCATCTTATGACCACTTCCTTCTTAATATTGACCTTGTTTGTCTGGTAATGCATGGCCGTACGATTCTATGATGTTTTCACAAACTTGTTTTTGTTGAAACTTTAAAGTTTCAAATTGGTTTGTCGACTTTAGGATATTTATGGTACAATTCTTCAAATTTGAGCTAAAACATGTTATTGTAATTTCTAAATTTCTCTTCCAGTTCTAAGTTGAAATAATGTTTTAGTCAGAAGATTTACAAAACATTACTGAGCCATACACAATCTTAATTTAATTCCGGTACCATAATGTAATAAAAACAATCGTTATACAGTACCAAGCATTAACGGTTCAAGTTCCAAAACATTTAAAGCCAGCTGACAATCAGCTGATTTATAAATACTCCACGTTCGAATCATCAAACAAACATTTATTGAACAAATGACAAGCGCGAATTTTAACACTCCTTATCTGTCTCCGGAAGCAGCTCTACCGTTAGCCATATCATTCATTATATTACTGTCGCGAAATATTTTATTTTGAACTGTACTGATAATGTCAATTTTAGAATTGAAGCTATTGACAAAGAGTTTATCAATTATTTAATTACTTCCATGACCTTCATTACTGTTAACATTGTATCCATTAACTTCAAATACTATATATAGACCAGTAACTTAGTCTCCATTAATGAGGTTTAGCTGGCCTTTCAATGGCATAGCCTTGTCAGCTTATAACGTTCCCACTGCTCCCCAGCAATGGGGTAACATGTGCTGCAGCAGGCCTTCCTTCTGCTAGAAAGATCACTATGTGAGTCTAGTGCGGGATAGTGGATGGAACATGTTCATTTTGGTTTAGCTATTACCAATTTCCTCATGATGTTATCTTCCACAATTTTCAGTCTCTATTTAAAGTAATTCGAGTTTATTTTCATTTGAAGTATAATATAAAATACTACATAGATGTCTTCTATCTTTAACAAAATACTTCTTCGTGTTTTCAGTTTACACATTAATTTGACGGCACGGTTGGCGCAGTGGCTGAACGATCGACTGCTGCGCTGCGTGTCGCGGGTTCGATCCCCGCACGATACAAATATTTGTATGGCCTACAGATAGTTGTTCCGGGTCTGGCTGATTGTGTATGTGAGTTTAAACGTTTGTAAACGCACCCACGATACAGGAGAAATTCCTAGTGTGGGGCAAAGTTTTTTTTTTAATGATAGATCTCATTATATGAACATTTCCAAGGTCAAAAGAAGTGTAAATATATTCAAGCTTGGTTTGTCTTTCATCAAACCAACCTTAAAGGTTCTTAATTTTATTATTCAGGGCAGCTTTTGCGAGGATAGTACACAAGAAATACCCACTTGTTGAATAAAATAGTGCTACTCATACGACAAGCCTATCTAATATGACCAAAGGAGACTACCCAACTGAGCGAGATCTGTTGAATTATAAACTACGTTCAACAGATTACGACTTAAGAGAGACATTTCTAATTAAGGATTACAGTTATAATGATTAAAGGCCCTGAAGTTAATGGAAGATCAAAGTAAATAAACTACAGAGTAAAGTTACAGATGATGAAAGGGAATGTTGTTGGGGTATTGTATTTTTGGACGTACTCTAACAAAAACTGTTAAACTGTTTGAGTAAATTGCTATTAATACATTTCCATAGTCGTAATGAAGCGATGATTTATAAAACTAATCAGTTTGACAATAAAAAATGAATGAATTTATCGACTGTGTGATTTCGATAATTGGAATTGTAGATAATTAGTATCAAAGTTTAATCAAAACCGAATCCAGGCTGCAAATGAGCCCACAAAGTGTCAAATAGTGATTAATTATCGAAGCGAATAGATTTAAATTTGTATTTGGTTCATAAATAACCAGCAACGTCCAGGGTAAGTTGATTTGTGGATTGGTTGAAAATGACATTTTAAAAGTAGAACATCAGAGAGGACGATGAAAGATTTAGGTCAAGTTTACTTACTATGAGAAAAGATACATAATCTGAATCTTAATGGAAAGCTTAAATAGCTAAAAAGGAAGATGATCTAAATGTTGACAGCAAATTTATCTGTTTTAAAATTCTCTGAAAATACGGACAGTAAATCAGTGGACGCTTTCAATTTCGGCCATCAGAATTATCTAAATGGCGCCGCCGCCAGCTTGGCATTGACACTGTCCTTCAGTAAGGTGACACAAATCATACAAAACTGTATTATTGGCTACAGACCTTCACCTCTTTGTATGGCATTCGCTACCATTGTATTTTAAACGTTGTATCGCCGCACCTAAGTCCATGATACGAGAAGGATAGTGCATCAATGATGATTATGACAGTTTGTATTGAATCTATAATGTAAACAATAATACTTCAAGACGATATACAACCTACTTTATTCGTCAGAACTAGATTGAGATCGCATTCTATAACGGTTAGCCAACTTGAAGTGTAAGCGACATGGTACCCCGCGAAATTAAAAAAAAATCATAAATCGTTTGCAGGAACATATTATTGCATTTCTATTTAAAAAAAAAACGAGGTAGGTACGAGGAATTTCTCCTGTATCGTGGGTGCATTTACAAACATTTATACTCACATACAGGAACAGCCAATCCCGAAACAACTATCTACAGGTCATACAAATATTTGTTCCGTGCGGGAATCGAACCCGCGACAGGCTGCGCAGCAGTCGTTCGCTCAGCCACCACTTCGCCAACCGTGCCGTAGAATTACTGTAAATATTATCTAGATCTTAGCAGTTTGTTTAAAAACCTCGCTAAGTGATGCGTCAGAAATCAAACTGTTTCCTCTATGAAATATCAAGTTAATCTACGTATTAGTCAGTGGAGCATTAGAATATATTAATTAACGAGTGACGCTTGTAATGTTATCGGCTTAATAAGCTTCAGTAGTCGCAATCATGTTGGTGGCATATCGGTGAGATAACGCTCTGTGATACGATAGTACATGCGGTATATTACCTGCGTTGATATTGAGGGTCTTTATCTTTCACTTTGCGCTCTTTTGATTCGATGCGGCTCTATTTGATAAATACATTTTTTTATTTTATTTTATATAAATGCAAGCTTCCGCCCGCGACTTCGTCGGCGTGGCATAGGTAGTTATTTTGGGCTAAAACTAACTTGTCGAAAAAAAAATATCTTTCTCTCCCCTTTTCTTTCCCCTTTCTCCCCTTTTTCTCACATTTTTTACCCTATGTCCGTCTCCAGGGTCCCAACTATCTCTGTGCCAAAATTCATCAAAATCGGTTTGGCCATTTGGGCGTAAAGACGTAACAAACAGACAAACTCACTTTCGCTTTTATAATATTAGTAAGGATTTTCCTTACACTGTCTTTGCCGCGGTAAACCGAAGGAGATGTGACGTGATAATCTGATCTTGTTTCGGGGCGAACATGTACATGGCACAAGATACCTACATAGGTTTGGAAGGTAAAAGGGTAGACCATTGAGCAGCAGTGAGGCACTTGACAGGATAGCAAAGAAAAAATATTTTTATTGACGTTTAAAATTCAAATTGTCCAGCATTAATGTTACGAATGGAGAAATGAAGTATAATATCTATTTCGGAATTAGTGATACATAATTTTTAATTAAAAACTTAGAAGTTTCTTTTCTCTATGGTCTATATTCTTTACTTGTCTTTTGCGATGATAAGTATGGTTACCAAGTCTTACTTTTATAAGAATACTAGCTTTCGCCCGCGGCTTCGCTCGCGTTAAATTCGGTATAACACACCAAGCAGACCTGCAGTTTTTGCTCTTGCGCCTGATTGATTTGTAATAGCAACGCTAAGTTTTCCCTTTTCTTCCCTCGTTCTCCCTCATATCCCACTTTTTTTAAATAAAAATTAGCCTATGTCCGTCTCCTGGTTCCCAACTATCTCTGTACCAAAATTCATCAAAATCGGTTTAGCCATTAAACCGTGAAGAGGTAACAAACAAACAAACAAATAAACAAACAAACTCACTTTCGCTTTTATAATATTAGTAAGGATTGATTGATGGTAAGTCCAGTAGGTATGATCACTTGCATTGAGACTGATTACTTATAAATGAAGCAAAGTCGAATTAAGTACATAATTATAACCGTGGCTAAAATGATGGGTTATTTGTTTACTGCTTGTCCTTTTTGTCTTAATGTAATGTTGTATATGGCCTGTATAATCTTTGGTAAAAACAAACTGTCTGCTGAATTTTACATTACAAGGTGCGTAACACATACATAAACTAACGCCTATTTCCCATAGCAGTAGACAGTAATCACAGACACCAGCTACGATCTTTACATACACCTTTTGCGTCATTCACATTCATACATCTGGTCATACATACACACCTACAGGTACGACGCATCTGACCTTTCAATAATATACATGAAAATACTTAAATGAGGTCAAAAGCTAAAAACAATTTTCAATTTACGCGACACATAAAAATGGACTCAGTTAGACTCAATCACAGAATATGTTCCTAAAACACACTAAAAGCTGAAATTATAATGAGTCTAGGGACGAGTCAGTAGAACTTAAAATAAAAGCAAATAGAAAACGTTTTAGGGAAATAAAATCAAACATTTCATCGGAATACGATTAAACTGTCAGAAAATGACTTATTGTTGCGTTATCTATCTTTTCAATCATGTCAACACGACGCGACGATTGAAAGCCGATAGTAATAGACATTTGACAATCATTTGAATGTTGTCCACTGTAGCACGAGTTTTCTTTTGGACTTTTTGGTATGTTCGAATTTTTGATTTTCGAATGCTTCTGATAAGCTGTCAAACTGTCTTTTGTGTGACAACGTTTGTTTGTTGGTTTAGGGAAACATCGATTAAATTGTTTCTTTCGAAACTTTGTAAATAGTGAAAGCGGAACGCTACAAAAAATATGTAGTCTTCTTTATTTGTTTGTAGTTTTAGCTCTGCCAACAAATGTAAAGTTTATTTTGTGTCTATAAACATGTGCATAAGGGGGTACTACATACTGATTCATCATTCATTTCTATGTAGAATGTCTAACATTCTATAGTCATTATAATTGTTTTTTTTATTAATGTCCCACTGCTGTGATAAATACCCATATACCCTTTATATCCTGCCTATCATGTCGTGTCGTGTCGCCATCTTTTTCTAGACCACTCTCGGTGCTCTGCTCTGCGGTCGTTATGCATGCTGTTCACGTTTTTATAATACTTGTAATAACATAAAATTAAACTTTATGTCTAGTCACATCTTCTCGAGAGCCTGTCTATGGAATATTTGGTTTAGACAAAGTGTTATCAGAGCCAAGATTTTGTTGTTTTTGGTCAATGAAAATTTATTAATATTTATGGGTTAAATATTGCAGTCAAACTACGTATTATCCACAAATGTTTGCCCGTCTATGCCTTTAATTAATATAGGCATAATATTTTCTCAAGTCTAAAGGATCAAAGAACATGTATATTTATGCTATTAAATAATTCAACAACTTATTTTTATGTACATAATCATTCTAAGCAAATAAAGACCTATTCTATTTTTCGGCTGGAGCCAGGACTTGGTGAAGGCAAGTGGCCTCATGAGGTCATCCGGGCAGGACCTTGACCGATTCTCGGACATGTTGTATCAAAAACCTCAGTATATTGTTGATAACTGATTTATTAATACAAAATTACAATCAACTAATCGTTTCACTAATAAACTTTCACAATAAATTGTATTTATGACTCAGGTGTGATCCGCATCACAATTCCGAGGTGTTGACACTGCGACTGCTTCGGTAAAACTGACTTGTGCCCGCTAGCGCGCCGCCTTATATTACTCGTCCCCCACCTCGCCTGACTCATGGAGTGGTACGATGATGTCACATTGCGCACGTGCACGACGCACGTGCGCCGTTGCAGCTGTGTTTGTCTTCTCAGCGCCGACACGGCCATTCTGCACAAAGGTCGCCCTCGACCTTAAACAAAGAAAAACTGCGCAGAATATCAAGGTTCAACTATGTCACACATTACAAACGTAAGGAGGCTCCCGTCCTCATCTCACATACGATACACATTGGGAAGTAAGGAGGCCCCTGTCCTCAACTTACGGATAAAGCATACTTGCAAACATAAGGAGGCCCCTGTCCTCAACTTACGTCCAGTACATACCACAAAGTAAGGAGGCCCCTGTCCTCAACTTACACTCAACACACATACTTGCAAACATAAGGAGGCCCCTGTCCTCAACTTACGTCCAGTATACACCACAAAGTAAGGAGGCCCCTGTCCTCAACTTACACTCAACACACATACTGCAACCATAAGGAGGCCCCTGTCCTCAACTTACGTCCAGTATATACCACAAAGTAAGGAGGCCCCTGTCCTCAACTTACACTCAACACACATACTTGCAAACATAAGGAGGCCCCTGTCCTCAACTTACACTCAACACACATACTGCAACCATAAGGAGGCCCCTGTCCTCAACTTACGTCCAGTATATACCACAAAGTAAGGAGGCCCCTGTCCTCAACTTACGCTCAACACACATACTGCAACCATAAGGAGGCCCCTGTCCTCAACTTACGTCCAGTATATACCACAAAGTAAGGAGGCCCCTGTCCTCAACTTACGCTCAACACACATACTGCAACCATAAGGAGGCCCCTGTCCTCAACTTACGTCCAGTATATATCACAAAGTAAGGAGGCCCCTGTCCTCAACTTACGTTTAATACATATCGCAAAGTAAGGAGGCCCCTGTCCTCAACTTACGTCCAATATATATTGCAAAAATAAGGAGGCAACTGTCCTTAAGTTATATTATGAACAAGTTATGCAATACTTTTAGAACAGTTATGGAGTAATGAAGTTTTTTACCTTTACTACTGTAGACTTTCCTCCAGAAGTTGAGTCGAAGTTAGCAATAAGACTGCCAAGACTGACAGAGTTGGACGGTGTAGTCTGTCTACACTCGGTTGTTCCGCTAGTTACTAGTTAGCTGCACCCCTTCTACGAGCGTGTCCAAGCGCGCGCGCGAAGACGAATTCTTAGATGGCGCTGTTTGCATTGTGCCATCAATCCACGACACGGCCATCCCTGACTAGCACCCGTCCTCGGATGTAGTTCCTGTGGACAAAATATGCTCAAAGAGTAATCTAGCTCGGCTTTCCTGCCAATAAAAACAAAAGGTATCTGGGTATAGTTATCAACTTTAATGGTTTTACTATGCCCTGTCACAGTACTCCCTGCTCCACATAATTCATTGAAAAGAAATCCGATCAACAAGTTACAAAACAAAGTATCTAACAATTTTATTACTTTTTATCATAGTTCATAAGCAACGCATACTCAAATCTAATTCTCGAGAAACTTTGTGATCGGGGATCTCCCTCACACGATCATGAAGGTATTTGTATATTTGCTTAGAGTCAAGCGCCTTTAGTCGGTATCTATCCCCGTCTAACACTTCAATGATCTCGAATGGGCCTTTGAATTTAGGAACTAATTTTGTTGGAGTCTTTTCCCTCAATTTAATTAAAATAATCATTAACAACTAATTTAGAAACGTGAACCTTATTTTTATGAAATCGTTTTTATCGTAATTAGCATTTTTTTTTTTTTTTGTAAAATTCTGTGTCGCATGCCCTCTCATCTCATCTAAATTAACGTCAGTCACGTCATTATCAACGGTCACTACGCCAAGAGGACGTGCTACCCCTACGATCATTAACTCAAAAGGGCCAGATTCAGTCACCCTATTAATAGTGGAGTAAATGGCCAACTGAACCTCTCCCAATGGTTCCTGCCAAGAGCCGTCACGACTAGTCTTTACAGCTGTCAACATAATTTTAACATAATCTTTGATGAGAGAGCATTCGGCACCAGAATCGTAATAAAAATGGATACGACTCACCAGAATTCATCAGCGTACCGCTGGCATTACTGACTTGCTGTACCACCATCACAGAATGCTGCAAAGCTACTGGCGTTAATACCTCCTCCCGCTCCTCGGCCAAATTAACCCTCTCAGCCTCATCTGCCATCCTCCCGAAGCAGGACGACTCAACATGTCCAGTCCCGCCACAGCAATTACCCCCGGGCTCCGGACGCTCTGCGCGGCTCAAAGACTCGCTGGAACCAACGGCCCAAGACCGCCCGACCGCGTCCTCCCACCGCCCCTGCCACAATGTGCCCGTACATGTCCTGGCTTAGTCACAATAAATGAGACCACAAGAGCCATTGTAGCGAAGGGCTGCCCTCTAGGGGGCGTCCTCGCCCCTACTATGGAACCTAATAGCGGATAGCCTAATCCGATGCCTAAACGCCGAAGGCTTTTACACCATAGGCTACGCCGACGACATCGCTACCTGATGCGCCAAGCCCTAAGAATAATGGAAAAATGGTACGAAGAATACGAGCTAACCGTAAACCCCTCCAAAACCGAACTAGTCCTTTTTACTAGAAGAGGAAACTGACAACACTACAGCTGCCGATTTTCTTCGGCACCACGCTAAGCCTAGCAACTGAAACCAAGTAACTGGTCGTTTATCTGGACAAACAACTAAATTGGGCAACACACGGACTATATCACCACCAAAGCTAGCATATCCCTATAGCAGTACAAAAGACTACTCGGCAGGAATTGGGGTATAAGCCCCAAAATTATGCACAGGCTGTACCCCACAGTCATCAGACCCATAATAACATACGGCTGATGATGATGGCCCAGAACAGAACTGAGCACGACCCAAAAAGACCTAGAAAAACTGCAACGCCTTGCCCGTGTAGCGATCACCAGTAGCATGGGAAACCGCACCAACAGCAGCCCTACAAACAATGCTAGGGCTCTCGCCCCTACATCTCACGGTACAGGAGGAAGCGGCTCTTGCGGCTTCAGACTAGAAGTCTCTGGCACACTGAGTAATGACTCCAGGATAAAGCACACCAAAATCAAAGCAGGAGCCGTCTAAAGGCAACCTGTGTAAGCAGCACCGACCGATAAGATCACCAAGATACATTGCCTCCAAAAACATTACGACATACAGCTCACGGAGGAACCATGAGAATACACGGGATCAAACAAACTGAGAATATAATACAGATGGCTCGAAAACCAGAACGGGAACAAGGGTTGGGGTCTTCTCCTACGACCTAAACATTAAAATTTCTAAACCACTCGGAACGCTCAACACAGTCTACCAGGCTGAATGTATGGGCATTATTCAGGCCGTCGTAGCCATCGAGGCCAGAGGAGTCACGGACACCAACAACCGAATACTCTCCGACAGTGCCTCTGTTCTTCAGTCCCTAAACAATAGCTGCTTCAACACAGCTCTAATATACGAATGCCACAACCTACTAGAACGAATGACCGCACACAACCGCAATACATTAACCTTACAATGGATCAAAGGACACAGTGGCTCCCTAGGCAACGACGCAGCGAATGAACTCGTCAGACGGGCGTCCATCTCTCCAGCACTAGGACCGGAGCCAATTGAACCCATCCCTTTCAGCCAGATACGCAGCTGGCTGAAGGAACACACCTTTTCGAATGTACAGGAATCACTGAAATCCGGAAAGTGACACTGGATATACTAGGGTCACTTGCGGACGCCCTCAAGAACCCATCTGCTTCTGGAAGGAGGTGGGCTGGCTAGAGTATGCGTAGAGTAGCGGCCATCAGGTGCATGGCATACGCACAATGGGCCATTGCAAGGACTAGGTGTGGAAACCGGACCCCCCTCCAAGAGGCGGAGTCCACATGAAGAAAAAGAAGATGTCCTGCTTCCTACACCCAAAACAAAGCATATGACCGTCTCCAATGCTTCTCAATCCCGGTCGCTTTGCAGGGGTTTCATCCCGTCGAAGCTCTCGTTGTTCGACTGCAGCCGCCACCGAAACCAATTCGGGAACTGAGGAACATTAACCAGACAACAAACGCAATCTAAGGAACTCATCGTTGACGCAGCCAATCATGGCCCCCACAGCATCCCCGTCCTTGTCACCATCAATGACCCGTCTCCAGACAGGGGCCCGGTTGTCGCCAAAGGCACCGGTACCCTCCTCCATGTGAGCACTCGGAGCCGAGGAAGCTCCGAGGTCCATCCCACTTCTGATTTCGGCTGGAGCCAGGACTTGGTGAAGGCAAGTGGCCTCATGAGGTCATCCGGGCAGGACCTTGACCGATTCTCGGACATGTTGTATCAAAAACCTCAGTATATTGTTGATAACTGATTTATTAATACAAAATTACAATCAACTAATCGTTTCACTAATAAACTTTCACAATAAATTGTATTTATGACTCAGGTGTGATCCGCATCACAATTCCGAGGTGTTGACACTGCGACTGCTTCGGTAAAACTGACTTGTGCCCGCTAGCGCGCCGCCTTATATTACTCGTCCCCCACCTCGCCTGACTCATGGAGTGGTACGATGATGTCACATTGCGCACGTGCACGACGCACGTGCGCCGTTGCAGCTGTGTTTGTCTTCTCAGCGCCGACATATTCTAAATAACATTTTTGATCGAAAACAAACCTTCAACGGCCAAACGACAAAGTTTTGTCAAACTAAGTCGATAGTTAAAAAGAGATTACTGAACATTGATTGGAAAAAATTTAATTGAGTATCTTAATTGAAAACCAAGAATCATAGGGTTCCGAATTTATATTTTACATAACATAACATACCATTATGCCTGTAGTCACCGAAGGGTTAGGCAGAGGTACCTGTTAGTACTGTAACAGGTTTAATAACATTGTTAAAACCTATAACAGTATTGGCTGGTTTGCAAAGACATTCAAATACTCAAAGTTTTAAAAAGCATACAAGGGCTTAGCATTGTTTTTTTAATGCTTGTGTTAGATGTATCGGTGAAATATAATCCTTACTAATATTATAAAAGCGAAAGCGAGTTTGTTTGTTACGTCTTCACGCCTAAATGGCTAAACCGATGAATTTTGGTACAGAAATAGTTGGGATCCTGGAGACGGGCATAGGCCCATTATTATTTTTTTAAGTGAGAAAAGGGGGAGAAAGAGGGAAGAAAAGGGGTGAGTTTGTTTTTTTATTCGATCATCACGCGGGTTAAAGTTAAGTTAGCGTTAGCCCTAAGTAACTATGCTACGCGGACGAAGTCGCGGGCGGAAACTAGTTTAAAATATAATATTGAAAGTATTTGATGCGCTGTCATTTTAGTACATTAATACTCACATTACTGTACACCAATATTATGCCATTTATTTTCAAGTTCGATAAAAGGGATATTGAGCCATCATTCAATTGGCACAAATCCACTCTCCGTGGCCGCTACTAAAAATCTCGATGGGAAAACCCAATAACCCTTTGACCGAGAATTGAACCCAGAACCTTATTCCCCACTTTTATTTATAATGCTCGACTCTGTAAACTGGAGGACTTATCCATTCAATAAATTACTGCAGTGGCTGATAACTGGATTTTATTATCATAAATGCAGATTATAACTTAACACCTCTTCTGTGCAGTAGGTTAATTTAAGGGTTTATTGTGGATAAAACAATAAACAACTATCAATTTAAAATAACGCATAATAAAAGTAGATATGTACAAACGACGACACATCAACCTATGCAAAACCAGTTTATGCGAATCTCTCATCGTACGGGAAATCCACGGTGTACGATCCGTTGTTGAGAGATCAGCATAAACTGGTTTTGTATAGGTTGATATGTCGTCGTGTGTACAACAATTCAACCGATAATGACAATAGACTTTAAAACAATAGATAACATTTGGATAAGTCAACCAAATTGATTAAAAAACGAATTAGAAATGAACGTGGCTTTATACATTTAATAAACATACGAGCAAAGCGTCTGATGTACATACATTTACGCTAGGTATCTGCAACGAGTCATTGACGCGTCAAAATTATACGCAGTCAAGTGGCTGTTGATGATTAAATTAACCAATCACAACTCTTGCCTTGCGTTTGATTTTAACACGTTTATCATTTTTGTTCCAGATACCGTAGGTGAATTAATTTGGTTAAACCTTTGCTAGACTTGAATTTTTTTTTGCGGATGGGAAATCATCAAATAATTTCCCCCTCTGGGCGCGAGCGGTGGGGAGTGTCAGAATTTTACCGACTTAACCCCACCTATGTTCATTCTTTTGCCCTTTATCGAGGTATCTCTTTCGAACAACTCGCAAGCCCAGCAAGTCCCGCAAACCCAACAGGGCCCGCAACCCCGACAGGGCCCGCAACCCCATCAAGGCCCACAACCCCGGCAGGGCCCGCAACCCCGGCAGGGTCCGCAACCCCAACAGGGCCCGCAACCCCGGCAGGGCCAGAAACCCTAGCTACTTAAAGTTTTGATTTAAGAAAAAAAGACGGAATACATAGGTAATATAAATAACTGGCCACTCATAAAAACATTAAGTCGTCAAAGTGAGCATGTGACGAGGAACGAGGTGTGACGTCACACCGCACTTCGTTTATTTACAAACATTTTAGACTTCAGTTTTCAAGTACCCACGATGTCTAAGTGCAAATGACGTCAGCCATCTTGAAGCTTTGAGATTGACCTCAACTTTTCCGAGTTTTATATGGTTTTGTTTTATGTTGCTTTATTAACATGATTGCGGCCGTAATTAAATTATAAAAAATTGCGGGTCAGGCTCTCGCAGTGAAAGTTCCGTACAAAATGCGACATAAACAGCCATATCGTTTGACTGCGTAGACTTAAAGGTTCAATTTATTCACATCACAAAGGGATCACAGATTTCAGTAGGTAAATGGTTTTAATATCAACTCCATACCTCCACACGTTCCCGAGATAAAGGGTCTTGACAGACAGACAGACGGACCACAAATTGACCCTATAAGGGTTCCGTTTTTTCCTTTTGAGGAACCCTTAAAGCAACTGAAAATTAATTTTAAATACTTATATAGGTTTTTTGTTACCATTAAAATTACAAGAACTCAGCTTTGCAAAGGGTTTAGTTATATCATGATCTATTTAAATTAAAAATGCACGTGGATCATGAATTCAAACATTTATTTAATTTAACTATTAAAAATAACTCTTTTTATATTACCTGCCGTCTAAGTACAGCACAAGCATTCATAAAATTATAAAAGTTAAAGGCTTATATAAATAAAAAATATTATTAAACTAATTACTACCTAAATTAGTATTAAACTAGTAACTTTTTTGCTTAAACGTAATATTTGTTCGTAAAATATTGCCCACTGCTCACAATAATTATAACTTATGTTTTTTTTTCACTATGTTTATGTTACCTACATAATACAATACCGAATGGTTTCAGCCCAAGTAAATAATAAATGTGAAGCATAATTATAGGTGCCGTTGGGTGGACAAGCATACCCAACGGCATGGCATATGTACCTATTTACCTACAAATTTAGATACCTAGCTATATGTGTACCTACATAGATTTTGGAAGAAAATACTGATGTTCTCATAATGAATCCAAATTTCAGTAGAATTCGTTAAATACACGGTCCAAGCTTATTAATTAATTTCCTAGCAAGGCTTACACATTTTTTTTTATATAGAAAATAGATATCTCCACAATAATTCACTGGGATATTGTCAACAGTCTTTTAATTTAGACGAGGACACTAAAGTGAATCATTAATTAATATCGTTCATTCTTTCTACACCGTTCAACCAAAATTAAACATGGCACTTTTGGCATAGTATTAACTGAGCCACTGGTTGTTTCGTTACGTGTCGCAGGTTCTATCCCCGCATGGAACAATTATTTGATTGTCTTCGAGTAGTTGTTTTTGGTCTGGGTGTTTGTTTATTTAAATGCACCGGCGATACAGGAGAGATTCCAAAAGTGGGAAAAAGTTAAAACATAAGAAAAAAATTTGGTTGACTCGTCTATAGCTTTTTTAGCGGTTGGGAAATCATCAAATGACTTTCCCCACTCTGGGCGGAGCGAAGGGCAGTGTCAGACTTGTACTGACTAAAACCACCATGTTCCTTCTTTTGCCTTTCTCTTTCGGTCCTAGCTGGACCCTCTGCTTTGCTGACATCTCTTTGAGGCGCGCGTGGAATACTAACGCGCCATCAACACGGCATTCTTCTACGGTTGCCATAATTTCTATGAACTGACTAACAATAAACAAACTGAGAGCCACAGACGCGGTGACATTCCTAATTTCTAATGACCAACTACTAACGAATACCGTATACGAACCTTAATTCAGACTAAAACAATTTTAGTTGCTAACTAGATCAACAATAGAAACTGAGAACTCTGCAGTAGGTACTTAAGTTTCAATTGTATTGACTTGTAACTATTGCTGAATGAGACGTTAGAGAACATTTAAGTTGCCAATAACTTGAGTGAGCCGTTGGTACTAAAACTAAAAACTTTAACTGATGTATTCAATCAAAATGTCTTTGAAAATGATACCCGTTGGAAATTGTATCAATATTGTGAAACAAAGTCAAATAATTTACGGAATACAAATTAGATGAAATGTCTATGTATATTATTTCTATCGTTATGATTTTAGGATGTGGGCTAACAAAAAAAAATGTCATTTTGGTTAACTAACAACAATCAAACAGTTTTTTAAAAAAGCAACAATTCATTTTTAATATTCAATATAAACAGAGCTTTTCACCCAACAACAAAATAAAACAACTATTTCAGACAAAGGCTTATTTGAACAGGAGCTATAAAATTCCGCTGAAACACAACATGTTATTCACGACGTTGCAGTAAAAGCCAACTAAACAGTAAAACTGTTCGTTTAAGTGCATAGTTAGTAGTTACCTGATCAAATAGTGTGGGGACCGATGCCGTACTATCACATTATTGGTAAACGGAAGTCGGAATAATAAATTGAAGTCTTCATCTGCTAAAGTTATCTAAACTATTTGGAATTAGCTTCTAGTCCAGCTGAATACCAGTATTTTACATGGAGCAACTACAAACGAATGCCTATTTTTTTTTTCAGAAAAACGTTGCCCCACACTAGGAATTTCCCCTGCATCGTGGATGCGTTTACAAACATTTAAACTCAAATACACAAACAGCCAGACCCGAAACAACTATTTGTAGGCCGTACAAATGTTTGTTCCGTGCGGGTATCGAACCCGCGACTTGCAGCGCAGCAGCCGATCGCTTAGCCACTATGCCAACCGTGCCGTCAGATATTCACGGACTGACTGATCTGAGGGAAAGGTATACCCTCAGTAAGGGTGGTGTTACACTTTCTGGTCGCCAACTACCTGTAATGACAGATTTTGGGTTTCACGCGCGAACTTCTGGACACACTGGTGGCCTCGATGCGTAATAAAAACTCATCTACGTACCCTCGCTCCGGGACCAGATACACCTTCGTTCGAATTGTGCGGTTGTTACTTTTTAGCCACGAGCAAATCCAATGACAAATAAGAAATTAAAGTCCACCATCAAAAGTCAAGCAGCACCTACAAAAGTTTACGACTGGGCCATTAAAATGGCGCTGAGAAACGAACATGCCTACTTAGATAAGACTTTAATATTTATCTTTATAGATACGATAAATTATTTTCTTTAACCTGATAGGTCTTTGTTCGGTATTGATGCTGCTCTTCATGATAAAGAAATTTGGTTATTGAGTGATTCTGACCTTTTTTTTTCTATTCACCAATATAATGTAATGAGGTCAAGTTTGCAGAAAAGACTAAAATATTTTACGACTTTAAATGAACAAGGAATTTAGGCTAGATCGTGAATAGAATTGGTAGTAAAAACGTGGATTATATTCTCAATACAACTTGCGCAAAATTAGGCTTTCTGTAAATGATATTAAAGATTTCTTTACGTGTGGCACAATTTTGGAAGAAAATAACATTTTTAAAAGTAATTAAGGTACAAGCAGTGATATATATTATTTATGTTTGGAGCCTATTTTCAGTGACTGACCGTAAACATTATTTAGACGTTTTACTTAAACGTAGGCTATAGAAGTAGTGATAATGTTTAAGAAGTGTTACAATTCTTCTATTGCTTCAAATACTTACCTAAACGGTATAGGTCTAGTTGTATTACATTTCGTCAATAATTAGGTATACGCTTGCTTCTAAGGAAGCGGACACAAAACCTGACTCCAACTGCCTACTGGGATATCCCTGATTTAACAACCCACTTATTCCAACCTAGGAATCGTAACTAGTATCTTACGACCATTATTACCGCTAGCGAATGATTTGGCCAACTGTTTTCAAAGCATATGCTCTGTCACACTACTGGACAAAATCCTCCCATTTCTCCTTCCAAACCTAAATTTGACTAAATTAGACAAATTTATAAATACAAAATATTGTCTAACCCACTTAATAAACTATTTCATAATGTGGCACTCCCGTAGTTAAGGAATCTACAACAATGTTACCGAGCGCACCAATAAATAAAACTTTTATTTTAAACTTTCTGCGATTCAGCGTGTATCGTGCCTGTCTCTCATAAAGTTCGAATGGTCTTTCCGCTGTAGCGTGTGCGCATAACTAATGAGCTCGTAATAAAATAAATCAGCTTTACAAGTGGTTCGTACTGGTTGCTAATAAGAGAGTTAGTCTGAATAATGTTGTAAAAAACTTGAAAAAAGTTTTACTCAATCTATACTAATATTATAAAGAGGAAAGATTTGTTTGTATCGAATAGGCTCCAAAACTACTGGACCAATTTTAACCATGTTTTTCACTAATTAGAAAGCTACATTATCAGGAGGTAACATAGGTTATACATCTCACTACTACCCGCGGGAAGGGGGCAGCAATTAAAGACACGGGTGAAACCGTGCAAGACAGCTAATGTTTTATATAAAAACTACTAGCTGTGCCCAGCGGTTTCACCCGCTGATGTTTAGGGGTATGAAAAATAGATGTTAGCCGATTCTCAGACCTACCCAATATGTACCCAAAATTTCATAAGAATCGGTCGAGCCGTTTCCGAGGAGTACGGTAACTAACATAGTGACACGGAAATTTTATATACTTATTAGATTTTAGTTGACAAAACTCAGAGAATTTGATAAAAAACAACAATTGAAACATGATAAGATTCGTGATCGAAATTAAATCTTTCAAAAGATACTTAGTATGAGAACAAAACTAGAATTGAAAACTGCGCGTGTTTTTTTTTTAATACAAGCAACCCTAAGAGTGTTAATTATGAGTATTGCAAACATTCCGGCCTTCTAATGTCCTAGGTTATGACAGAAATAGTTTTCGCTTCGTAATGTTGGCAACATATTAAAATCCAAGATTTAACAAGATTAAAAAGAAATCAAATGGCAAGCAAACATGTGTGACGAAGACATAATCACCAATCACCACTTCTATCCTATTTTCAATGTAACTCACAGAAAAATTACAAGTTTAGTATACGAAGAAAATTTTGCTGAAGAATACAAGTTTGGCGAAGGTCATAATGTCGAGGTAGACAAAAAGTCTGTCTCACAGTCAATTTGCTATGATAATCGTTGTTGTGAAGTTGTATAATGGGCCATTTTGTTGAGACTTCCGAACATTAAGGTAGAATCGCACGCAACACGATAATTCTCGCACACCACTTTTGCTTGATCTATCTTATGTCACAGACGGGTCACATCGTACTGTTAAATATAACAATAGGCTAGTTTAAAAAAAATACTAGTCCGTTTTTTAGATTATTCAAAAATAAGGGACAAGTATTTTTAAATTAGAATAAAAATTACAAAGAGTAAAAGTGTGACGTCACGCGTTGCTGCATTTTTTCGGAACGAGTGATCTCACACGTTACTTTAATAGGCTATATCTTTGTCATTTTTGGTCTAATTTACAAATAAAAAAATAAGTGTCCTTTATTTTTGACTAATCTAAAAGACGGACTAAATAGAATGTAATTACTTTGACCCTGGAAACTACCCTATTTTACATCAACACGCCTGTTATTCTTGTAGTCTGAGGCAGAAGAGTAGTTTATGTAACAGCCTATTGCACATCAAAAGGGCACAAATACAGACTCCGTGGCTGCTACTGAGAAACTCCTGATGGAAAAACCCAATAACACTTTGTCCGTCCTGGAAATCTAACCCAATACTTCATGCTGAGCAGCCCCGCTTGCGACTACAAAACCAAAGAGGCAATACTATGTATGTACTAGCTGGCGCCCACGGCTTCGCCTGCGTGATGATCGAAAAAAAGTATCCTATGTGTATATAACCTACCAGACTATAATCTAACTCTGTGCCAAATTTCATCAAGATCCGTTCAGCCGTTTTGACGTGAAAGAGTAACAAACATCCCTACATCCATCCTCACAAACATTCGCATTTATAATATTAAAGTAGGATTACGGCACCAATATTTGCTTGCATTAAAACTTGTACTATCAAACATAAAAACACTACTAAACATAAATCCACACAAGATTTTTCAACCTATTTTAGTTTTAAATCCTATTTCAATTTCAAATGAAACAGCTTTCTTAAATCTCTAAACAGTACTTGATTTAATTTATTTTAGGACAGGTTAACGAATTCAGTCTGCCATTGATCCCATCCATTACAAAGGCAAATCGGTTCACTCCAATAATAAGTCTTCGTTTATTATAATCATCTGCCTTTATCCAGCCATTTTGAGGTCGGTTTCCAGTCTTACCGGATGCAGCTGAATACTAGTATTATACATGGAGCGACTGCCTATCTGACCTTCACAACCCAGTTAGTACTAGGTAATACGATACCTCTTGGTAAGTCCGGTTGTCAGACTTTCGGAACGTGCTTTCCGATGCACGGAGAAAACTCGGTATGTAACGGGTGGTCACCCATCCACAGAACTACCTAGGAAAGCGCGGCTTGAACTAAAGATAGATTATAATGTAAGAAAGAGTAAAGTTGAAATGAACCTCGAAGACCATCTTATGGCGATTAGGTGCCGGCAAATTTGTTTCATTACGCGTGATAAACTCACTTAGTTTAACATATTTATTGTTTATTTAACACATTTAAATAATTAAACTTAAATTTTATAGAGGAAACATTCATTTTATGATTTTGTATGGGTTTCTTATATCTTCAATTTTAAAGTTGGATATTCAGGATAAAGTAACTATACTCGTATAAACTCAAACTCAAAGCATTTATTTCAATTAGACCATTACAGGCACTTTTGAATGTCATAAAAACAAGAACAAAAAAATGATGCTGCTACAATCCCGGTCACAAGGCATAATAACTTGTGAAAGTACTGTAGTTGCCCATTCCAAAGCGTTGATCTCTATGGAGAAGAATGGGCAAGAAACTCCATGGACACTCTTTTAAATAATAATATTTTTACAAAATCGTATTTACATCATTCGTGTTGAGATTATACAAATATGTGAGAACGATGTAGAAAGACGTGCACAGTAAGAGCGTCCAGAGTAAATAAAAAGCAAAATTCAATTTAAAATCTAAATAAGTTAAAAAAATGACCGTGGTAGTTAAAAAAATGACCAGTCCCAACTGACAGCGCCCGTTCACGAACATGACGTATGGATCAGCCCCATTCAGCTCGACCATTTTGAAGGGAGCTAAATGACCCGACACACCCGCCACTATCAGCGAGACATTTAAGTGAGCATGACACTATTAACCACCAGGGCTTCGTCAAGTCAATGATAATACATAGCACTCACATATGGGCTTAATAATTATACAATACTAGAGAATTGATTCTATACATTGCAAAGATAGTCTTACAATCTTCTGCAGCTTCCACTATAGCTTCGGATACTTATCAATGAGTTTACCCCTATGCTTGAGGAGCAGGACCAGCATTGAGCCAAGCATTTTTATCATCAATATAATCCCCCAACTTATAATATGCTTGCCTACATAGTGTGCGTTTAATACAAGATTTAAATTTCGTTTCATTCAGTTGAAGAATGTGGGGAGGTATTTTATTGTAGCATTTCAAACAGTACCCCATGAAAGATGAGTCTACTTTAGCTAACCTGAAACCTGGTTGAACTAATTGGTCCCTATTTCTAGTATTATAATTGTGTCTGTCACCTCTTTTACTAAAAAGATGCAAGTTTTTCCTGACATACATGATGTTTTCATAAATATATTGACAAGGTACTGTCATGATGTTAATATCCTTAAACTGTTCCCTTAAAGAATCTCGCCTACGTAAGTTATATATGGCTCTGATGGCTCTTTTCTGCAGAATAAATATAGACTCGATGTCTGCAGCCCGTCCCCAAAGTAAAATACCGTATGACATTATACTATGAAAATAACTAAAATAGACTAGTCTCGCGGTATCTACATCAGTAAACTGACGGATTTTTCTAACAGCATATGCTGCTGAACTAAGGCGTCCTGCAAGAGATGTTATATGCGGACCCCATTGTAGCTTTGAATCGAGTGTTATTCCCAAGAAAACAGTTTTTTCGACGAATTCTAGTTTCTCTTGATTCAATACTATGTCACACTCACTGTTTTTGACATTTGGTAGAGCAAATCTTATGCACTTCGTTTTTTTCCCATTTAATACTAAATTATTAGCGGTAAACCAATTATGTACCTGCATTAGGGCATTATTTACGTCGTCAAGATTTGAGGCACGCCTGTTTATCTTAAATATTAAAGAAGTATCGTCAGCAAATAACACCATTTGTGGTTGGTTTTTAAACAAATGGGGTAGATCATTAATATATACTAAAAAGAGGAAGGGACCTAATATCGATCCTTGTGGTACACCCATTTTTACATTTAAACCCATTGAATTGACACCATTTATTTGTACTTGCTGCTGTCTATCATTTAAATACGATTTAACTAAACTAAGGGCAAGTTTCCCTAGGCCGTAATGTTCAAGTTTTAAGAGAAGGGTTTCGTGGTTCACGCAATCAAATGCTTTTGAGAGGTCACAAAAGATCCCTATGGCATCCTGTGCCTCTTCCCACGCAGTAAATATGTGTTTTAATAGGGTGACACCGGCGTCAGTCGTACAACGTCCTTTGGTGAAACCATACTGCCTCTCATGTAAGATTTTATTGGTGTTAAAGTGGTTGAGCATTTGGTTAAGCATTACCTTTTCAAACACCTTGCTGAAAACCGGCAAAACGGATACGGGTCTATAATTATTGGTGTCTTTACTGTCCCCAGATTTGAAAAGTGGTATTACCTTGCTGTATTTCATAAGGTCCGGGAAGACTCCTTGGTCCACACACAAATTAAATATAAAGGCTAAGTACGGTGCTATAGTCTCAATGATAGCTTGACAAACTTTAATAGACAATCCCCAAAGGTCTTCGGTTAATTTGATTTTTATTTGTTTAAAAGCTTTAATGACTACAGTGGGGTTAATATGCTTAAACTGAAACTCAACCGGGCATGGTAAAACGTTTGCTCTTAATAAGTCAACAGAAAGTAAGGGTGAGGAATTTAACGTTTCTGTAGTTTTAATTGGGATACTAGTAAAGAAATCCACAAATTCTTGAGCAACTTCATTTTTAGTGGTTAGAAGACCACGTGAAGATTCTAGTGTTATATCATTATTATATTTTTTATTTCTATTAGTTTCACTATTGATTATTTTCCAAACCGTCTTAATTTTATTATCAGCGGATTTAATCTTGTTACTTATGAATAAGGCTTTAGCTACCTTGCAGGTGTTTTTAAACATTTTTGAGTAAGTAGCAACATAGCGATTGAATGTTTCCGAGTTGATGTAAGGCTTAAGGCCGTAAAGCTCAAACAGTCGTTCCCTACTTTTTCTTATACCCTTAGTTGCCCAATCACTAAATATAAACTTTGGGCTAATAGATTTAGTTTTTATTTTTAGCGTATCATTGAACTCTGTGTAGACAACCGAAAAGAATTCCTCATAAAAATGATTTACATTATTAATATCATATCCCGGAATGCCTAGATTACTTATTAAATTATTATTAAATTTATTTAAATTGCTGGGTGTTATTTGTCTGGACTGTATCTGAATTTTTTGTGATGATGTGTAGGACTCGAAAACAACGGTTTGACCGCTGTGATCAGAGGGAAGGTAATTTACAATGGATTTATCTAAGAAGTCGCAGCAACAGAAAACATTATCAATACATGTAGCGGTATTTGTAGTAATTCGGGTTGGCTCCGAAAACACATTCAACAAATTAAATGATTTAAAAAGATTTAAGAATCTACTGCTATTTGAATTTTCATCTAAAATATTGATGTTAAAGTCACCACAGATGACTAGCGACTTATTACCCGTTGCAAGTTTTGCCAAAGCATCTTCCATTACTGACTCAAATATCGAGTAGTTTTGATAATTTGGGGGCCTGTAAACGCACACTATGACATGCTTATCTAGCTCAACACAAGACAATTCAATATTATGTTCAACCGATAGATCAACTATATCAATACGACTTCTAAATTTAATACTATTTTTGACTAAGATTAGTGAACCCCCACGCATCTTAGATTTCCGGTTAAAGCAACTGCCTACACTGTAATTTTCATAATTAATTAACATTTCATGATCTTTTAACCAATGTTCGGTGAAACAAACAATATCAAACTTAGTTTTTTCTAAAAACAATTCAATCTCTAGTTGTTTTGAAGAGAAACCTTGAATGTTTTGATGAAATAATTTCAAGGAATTCTGCTTAGCCCCTTTTTTAAATTTAACTATTTGTGAGCCAGAAGGTACTTTGGTGTCTGTTGTCTTACTAGCTAGTTTAAATGAGCCAGAGTGAGCGACAATACTCCCCCGCCTTCCTTGTAAAAAGGTATATTAGTATAAGTACTAATAGTCGCAGTGTTAATAATAGTACAAAACATAGACATAATATTTATGTCCGAGTGAATATTATAAGCTAATAGCCTAGCTATTTTGTGTCTACAACTAGTAGGTAGAAACACACTACCCCGTGTCGACCTAAGTTTATCAACAACAGTGTTGATATCAAGATATACAAGTTTGTCACAATAGTGACCTACCAAGAAGTGTACATGCTTATTCAGCATGTGAATGTAATTGTTTTGTTTGTTTGACGTTTTATGTAAGTATGGAAAAGCACACAATATTATTTTTCGACAATTTAACTTTAACAACTCAGTTACACTGTCTGTGATGTCTTCTTTTGTAATTTTAGAACAATTTCCTATAAATATAGTTAAGTCAGTACTTTTACTATAAACATTTCCAGTTACTAATGACATTATCTGTTTATAAGTTGACCCTGGCATACAAGTATTTTGACTGGGAAAACTCAGGTTATTACTTAATAATTTACCTACACCCCTTCCTATACTATCTGAGAACATTACAGAGTTAGAACAATCATGACTATCATGTATCTCAGTCTGTACCACTTGTAAATTAATTTGTGACATATTAGCTGCATCTTGGTTGAGGATACAGTCCGGAGGCAAATTCTCAGCCTGGGATGGGTCCTCCATTACCTCAGGCTGGACAGTTTCATGGTTGGAAACTGTCTGACAACTACATTGAGACATTACTAATTCGTTTGCTGCAAGAATATGTTCCCTAATTTGGTTCTGAGAACTCAAATACCTACTGGAAATGGAACTAAGTGAGTCCTGAAGTACCTCTATTTCAGACTGCAATTGCTGAGTATCTATATTATATATTTTAATACTATCTTCTAACTTTATTTGATAATTTTTTAACTTGTTCACTAAATCAACACGTTCTTTTCTCAGTGGAATGTTTTTGGAAAAGTGTTTATGTTGTTTTTTAAATTGATAACACTTTTTAATTAGTCTATTTAACTTAGCATATTTCTTAATTTTCTTATTGCTTACTGAATAATTTTGTTTCAGTAAGGAATCTTCAGTCAAATCAATAGTTATTAAGGAAGGGGAGTTACAATTACTATTTAACAATTCTTTATATAAGCGGTTAGTTTCAATAACCTGAGTACTTTTTCTTTCTCTCTGTAACTTTAAAATACGACTATCGGCATGAATTAATTCATCTTCTAAGTCCCTAATCCTACATAAAGCCTCCTCATATAAATTACTGCAATTGCTGAAACCATCTGTGACCACCTTTAGTTTATCCCGTTCATCAACAACGTCCAAGTATTGCTGATGAAGGTCTACTAACTGCCTTTTCAAGGAAGAGTTATTGCTGTTGACTTTAACGACTTCCACCTCACTTTCTTCTCTCTCCTGTAACAGTTGTTGGACTTGGAGTTTTGATTCTTTAAGCTCTTGGAGGGCCGTTCTCAACTTGAGCTCCATCTCCTGAGCAGTAGCCTTACGGGTCATCACAGGCGTGGTTTCAGGATTAGTTACTGAAAGATAGAAATAAAGAAACGGTGAGAACTAACAGAATAGACAAATATAGAAAAGTTAGCGGTGAAAGGGGGAAAAACAAAGGGCAAAAGTTCAGATATGAAATTGAATGGCAGGATGTTTTATTAAGTTTAAAAGATAATCTTTATATTAAATTAATCTAATAGAATATTGAGTTTTACTGGTTTTTATCAACCTATTTATACTTTTGCTTAAGTGGGTAGGCTGCTTAGATGAAAAACACAAAAAAAAAAAGAATTAATGTAGTTCTTTCATATGTTATTTTTAGACAAAATTATCATTAATGTTATTAATAAGCTTGAATATATGAATAACAGAGTTATGGAAAGACTATCACAATGTTGTTGTGTTTATAAATTACAATCTTAGGTTGTCAACAAAGCGATTTAAAACCATTATAGGGTAATAAATCAGCACAAAATTAAATCTAGAATTGGCATGGATGTGCTATATAATTAAAGTAACGAGTGTGTGCTATTATTTAATAAAAGTAAACAATACTTCCCTTGAATTGTCCGTATATTTAAGTACAGGTAAAACGTCAGCTGATGTTTGAAGGTTACCGGTAACGATGTTTTACCAAAAAACTTTATGGATTATCGGGAAAACAATAATCCTGGGTATTTATACATTTACAATCCGATTGAACAAATAATTACACTATATTATCACTTATTTACTAATTAAATTTAATTTTAAAATACGGAGCCAAAATATTACATGTCACTCGGGCAGTGTTGCCACTTTTTCCTCAAGCAATGGTAGAAGTATTTAAATTTGTTTTGTTTTTCATTTATGTTGTTTAAGACTTTGTTTCTATTTGAGTTTCGACGTAAATCTATTAATGTTACATGTGTATAAAAACTATAAAATTTCAAGGAAAATAATTATTACCGATGGCAGCTAAAATGGCAGGACAAATAAAATTTGACGTTTCTTAGACCAAAAACTTTTTTTATTTTTTTTTTCTTTTTGCAAAAAAAGACAATCTAAATTGGACTAAAACAATAGTGACCCAGACTTAAAACATGCAAATTTAGTTAGGTAGTTTAGTCTCTCAGAGAATTTCAATTAACGGATCTAGGATTTCAACCGAGAGGGATTATTTTTCTCAAAAGGACTGTCGCATGTCGGATAAATTTAATTTAGTACGCGGGACTGCAGTGATTACGAGAAAATCTAATTGAGTTTACATCAGTCCTTGTTTCTTACTCAGGTTAGGAAAAAATACTAGTTGCTCAAGCAAAACAAGTTGTAGGTTAAACAAATACTCAGCCATCTCAACATTATTATTTTACAACTAGTTGGCGCCTGCGACTTCGACCGTGTTATGATAAAAAAGGATTTATGTTATTCTGTATGATGATATTATCTACCGTGTTAAAGTTCAGCCGTTTTGACGTGAAAGAGTAACAAACATCCATGCATCCATCTTCACACAAACATTCGCATTTATAGTAGAAAGTCGGTTTTTCACTTATAGTACCACAAGAGCTTCAAAATTATCGGGTATTTCCCGATAGGTTCGTTGCAAAGAAATGAAGGAGTCAAGTTTTTCAGGTTAAAAAATCACGAGCGCGAAGCGCGAGTGATTTTTCCTGAAAAACTTGACGATGTTTAAATGTTTGTAAACGCACTCACGATATCACAATAACCTTATCGGGCGGGATAACAGGCTTGATGTTATGTTAAAAAAATAACTTTTACCATTATTAAAAAAAGGAAACATATAAAATAATATTATTCAAAGGCTCACACGTTTTTCGGAAGGGACACCTTTTATTTCCTCGAAAAAGAGCAAAATAAAGCTTATTGCCATCAGGCCCCCAACACGGATGTTGCGGAGTTTTGTCATTTATGTGAGAGGCCTCCATCAAATTCGTTGGAGGCCTTTGAAAATGTTACGCATTGTGTTGGTATAAAAATGACGATTTGGGGAATATACATTTCCATTTCTGTGGTATTTTAGGAGAAATTATGTAAGCGGGTCAGGGTGGAGTAAATCAACGGTTTTTGGAAGGTTATTGGTGTTTTATGGTTCTGTATCAAATTGAAAAATATGATGGGTTAATACATAACTACGTATTTAAACAAAACTAGCTGTCTTGCGCGATTTTTTCCTGCCCTGCTCTCGTGGGCCTAATGTTACTTCCTGATATTGTACCTTCCTATTAGTGAAAAAATGGTTAAAATCAGTCTAGTAGTTTTGGAGCCTTTTTATTTATTTATTTAAACTTCATGTACAATAGTGGTACATAGGCGGTCATGCCATAAGGCATTCTCTACCAGTCAACTTTTTATATACACCTGTTCGATACATACAAACAAACACATCTTGCCTGTTTATAATATTATTAGTATAGATAAGTATGTTAACATACAGTCACCCCTTTTTCTATTAAAACAATATAAAAAGTTAAAAAAGTAAAGGACTATAAGCTGACCACTTAACTGAGACCGTGCTGGAGGTAACTGCGCTATGGAGGGGAGGTATTTGATGACGTAATACAAAGGCTCAGTCAGTGTAAGCTAAGCCGTCGGCCTAGAACATACATATTTTTTACGAGCAAGTTTTTTCTAAGACAGTTTCAAATCATAATCAAAAAACTTTACTCTGAACTCAGGCAATGAAATTTTTCAATTATTATTTGTTACCCCCAAGAGATCGTAAAAACTTTGGAACTATGCAAGTTATCCGGATGGTTCCCGTTCAAACTTGGGGGATGTTAAAACGTTATTTTATTATTGCTGTGTCATCCCCATTTGGGGGAATAGCCGGGGAGATTGACTGCTTGGCCTTGAACCTTTCACAGACAAGTTTTGATAAAGGAATCGATGGCTGAAAGACATTGTCCTTGACTTTTTTAGATTGATGTGAGATTTGATGATCGCTTTAAAAACGAGTCGTATTTTTTCAGTGAAATTGAAAGTGGGGAGGTTGATGTAATAGAAAATAGTGGCGAATTGTACTCCTTCAGAACATGTGATCTATATCTTTTTATTTCACATAGGCCAACATGGCTATTTATAACATAAGACGTCAAAAACATGTGCACGGTTCGGGTTTGTCGATTCCTATGGAGAAGAATTGGTAAGAAACTCCACGGTTACTCTTTTAAAATCATTTGGTATTACAATGTTTTTCTTACAGCGTTTGTATTTAAGTATGAGAGGACAGCGTAGGCCCGACAATCCTTATCCTTACTTATAATATTATAAAAGCGAAATTGAGTTAGTTTGTTTGTTACGTCTTTACGCCTTTTTTTAAAGTGAGAAATGAGGGAGAAACAGGGAAGAAAAGGGGAGAGAAAGATATTTTTTTTATCATCACGGCGGTTAAAGTTAGCGTAAGCCCAAAGTAACTCTGCCACTCGGACGAAGTCGTAGGTGGGAGCTAGTATTACATAAGTCCGCAGCCACGTGGCAGTATTCCGTTCCAATAAGACCTAAGCTTGTTTTACACGTACCACAACTACACAAAAGTCACGACAAAAGGCGACAAAAAGTGGTCAAGCTGTAAATAGTATTGCTATAAAAACTGCATGTGTTTGCGAAGAGGCCCCGGCTGCTTGCGGTGTCGCTGGTGGTTGCGACGTGACTACGATGTGGTCGAGATCACAAACGCGGTTGATAATGACGGCACAATGTATTCCGTGTGAATTTAAATATTAATTTTCATACAACTGAGCGCCGTGTTGTGGTTGCGATACATGTGAAACAAGCCTACAGGCCGACTATTTATTTTTATTGCCATTTAATCCGAGTACCTTTCAGGAGAAAGAAAAAATCATTTCTTCAATGTCTACTTTCTTATCTATTTCAGTCTGTAAGTTAATCCTCTAACGTCAAACCGACTTTTGAAAATAAACTTTCTTTTATTTCCAGACATTTTCCAAAATGTCAGCCTCCATTATTGCAAAAGTTACCTTTCTTGTTTTACATTTCACTTTTACGAAAAAAGCCTCGCTACACAACAATATATTTTACTGTAGGTTCCTTTTACAAAGTGCCCTCAAAAACCTAGCAAGGAGTACATAAGCACCACAGAGTATACTTGTAAAATATACTCGAGAGTGGCAAGTGAAGTGGTTTGGCGCAAATCGTTTCGGTTCGGCCGGCCGAACTTCGCTTTTTGTGCCAAATAGTTTAATAAACTCCTACCTACCAAACATTCGAACTTTGAAAGTTTGAAACTCAAAGTGCCGTTTACTTCAATTATTAAGTGCTTTTAATTTTACGACTGTCTGCATGGACCTTCGGTGGACACTTGGACTAAGTTAAGAATCGTTCCTCAATTCTTTAATAATTAAGGAGTTCAGGAGGACGGAACCGTTTTCTTGTGTGTTTTGAGCATGAGATGGGCTGAATTTATGTGGTTCTTTTTACAAAAGACTCGACTAATATCGTGTGTTGACTTTAGAAGACACTATTTCTGATTTGAATAAATCAAAAGTTTTTCAATTTAAAAAAAAATACAAAAGTCTACATACCTATTTAATATTTAATTTCTAAAGAAAGCTTCTGAAAGAGGGCTGGTCAGAGGAGGCTCAGGCAAAGAAAAGAGGTCATAGAAGGAATTGGGGGCAGAGTAACAAAAAAAAGAAAGGTAACAAAAAACCTAATATCACTAGAAAATATACACAAACATTTGAACAGCAGATTTCAATTTCTATTACGATTAAAGATTTTCAACCATTATATTAAAATACAATATACCATTGTATTTAAAACCGGACGTTTTCTGCTCATCAATAAATACTTCCCTATAAATTCGCAAATACTCAAAAGAAATAACAGATATTTTCAATTTCAAATGCAAATTCTATTGTTCTTAAATCTGATTTGAATAGCGAATTTGAAATGCTGGCGGTTTCAAGTGACCGTACAGAAATAAAAAAAGAAGAAAAAAGACCAGTGCAGTAATTAATAACTGTTCGCCGTTGGCGATTTGTTTACGTCACAGTTTTTTGTATTCTATTTTCGAACGAAGTATATGCAGAGGATTGACAACCTGATTGTGAACGTATTTTCTCTTCAGTTTTAAAAAGAAAATCCTTGCTAAATGTTTTTTGCGACTATAAATAAAGTTTGTTGTTGTCCATAGTTTTTTAGATTTGGCCCACTTGAGACCATAAAAAATTAAAAACATTGATGCTTATACTTTTGAAGATATAACAAAATCACGCCTTAAATTATATAAAAGAAAGACAGAGGTGTACCTGCTATAGTACTCCCGTATTTTGCCAGTTATAGGTGGACAAACATATATCGTCCGCGAGACAACTAGCTGGCTGGCCGTAGATGCGGATCTGTAGACGGTGAGCATTGGGTATGTAACCGTCGTCCATCCGACGACGAGACGACAGGCTGTGTCGACGGCGCGCTCGTGTCACACGAACCCTTCAAAAAAATGACAGCAAAGCAGGCCTGCCAGGGTTACTACCTGCTGGCATTGCGGGTTATTCGAAAGATATACCACAGCTCCGGAATGGCAAGGGCAAATGAAGGAACATGGATGGGTTATAATCAATAAACATCTGACACTCTCCCCTACTCCGCCCAGAGCGGGGAAAATATTTGATGATTTCCCATCAATAAAAAAAGCATATATCATCACATCTAGAGTCTGGGCTGCTACTAAGAAATTCTTGGCAAAAAACCCAAGAACACTTTGGCTGACCTGGCAATCGAGCCTAATACGTTGTAGAGCAATAGCACTTCCAAAGAATAGCCAGTGATTTAATAACCATCCATTAAGTTTACTCAAACTGAATTACAAAAGTAAACTCACATCAATTTCGCATTCAGCAATCGATTGATGATTGGTTGTTCCCGACCAACCTTTGAAGCATGTGTCATTTCCCATGACGGTACCTAAATAGGAAGGTCGATAGCAGACAGTGGGACTTTTATAGCAATCTATTATGGGACATAGGAACCTTGACGTGCAGAGTTGATGTTTTTTAGTTATTTTCTGTTTAAGGATCTTTAATTTAAGGATCGGAGATGATCAAATTTATAATACTACTAGCTGGCGCCCACGGCTTCGTCCGCGTGATGTTCGAAAAAAAAGTATGCTGTGTGTTATTCGAAACTAATATAACTCTGTGCAAAATTTCACCAAGATCCGTTCAGCTGTTCTGACGTGAAAGAGTAACAAACATCCATACGTCCATCCTCTCACCCTCACAAACATTCGCATTTATAATATTAGTAGGATTAAGTATGATTGTTACAGCACATGATTTTATTTATAGTTACACCTATTATAATTAGCGGAATTGGTAATTGACTTGTTCCTTTAATAACAATATATCAAGCAGTAAAAGAATCGTATTTCCTGCTACATCATACCAGCCTATAACTGTCCCTTTGCGTGGCATTTCACCTTTTTATACAGAGAAGGCACAGCATTGATCACCATGCTTGCTCAAGACGAGTTGGCGATTTCAGACTTATATTAATTACTAGCTAGCACCCGCGGTTTCGCCCGCGTGTTGATCGTAAAAAGTATCCTATGTGTTATTCCAGATAATGATCTACCTCTGTACCAAATTTCATATAGATCCGTTCAGCCGTTTTGACGTGAAAGAGTAACAAACATCCATACATCCATTCATCCATCCATCCTCACAAACATTCGCATTTATAATAGTCCAGGTCCTCACGACGTTTTCCTTCACCGTTGTCTGTGATGTCTGAGATAAGCTTTAGAAAGTATATATGAATTGAAAATGTCACATTGGTACTTGGTTTGAACCCACAACCTTCATGCACAAGAGGCGACTGTATGCTACTAATTTAATAAGGTCCTTGAAGCTGTAAAAAAATCAACCCTCTAACTTTACTCGATCAAAAGATATGGCTGTTTATGTCGTAAGTTTGTACGGAAGCCTCCGTGATTTTCGTTCACCTAAGAGCAAGCCAAAGAGTTTTTTTGACTGACCAACGAAAACCACGAGATTTTTTTTAAACCACCTCCAGCAAGTCATACCGCAGCGGCAAAAAAAACCATAGTGACTCATTTGGAAATGTTCTTTATTAAAATAAATTACGTAATACCCAATGCAGTACATTTTTAATCGACTTTTTATGCTTTTAATAACAACGGCTTATGTACCTAATCATAAAACGTTATTCGTAATTTTACTTCTAATAAAAAAAGCAACAACATTTACTTACGGGCGGTTGCTGGTCGTCAAAACGAATGGTTAATGACACCCAAAGGTCTACCACGAACGCGAGCAGTAAATTTCAATCAAATTGACTAGCCTTTTTTCAACTATATTTAGGTTAGTTTTCAGTCTAACCCGATGCTGCTGAATACTAATATTTTAGGTTTAGCAACTGCTTAATTAACCACCAGGTAATAAAAGTTAAAATTTCGTAGATGGTAGACTTTCGAGGTTCGGACAACCCGTAACAACTGACGAAGATCTATGCAAATGACAGCCGGGACCAACGGTTTAATATCTTACCTCTTGTTTTAATGCAAAAATATGTGAGGATCTAAAAATATATAAATGTAAGGACGTTTGTTGCTCTTGTAAGCAAAAATTGCTAAAGGTATTCACATGAATTTTCGCAAACAGATAGTTTATAACCTGGATTAAACCCATAGTAGTTTTAATCTCAGTAGAAAGCTGTGGGGACAATAACGCCATTGGCATTAGCTAGTGCTTTAAAAATATAAGTCGCTGTAACCTTAAGTTAAACACGTTTGAACGTTGCGTCATCGATACACTAAATAGAAGAAAAAAAAACCGGCCAAGTGCAAGTCAGAGCACAGAGGGTTTCGTTCTAACTTGTGTCATAAACGGCCATATCTTTTGACAGGGTAAACTTATAGGGTTTATTTTTTCATTGCTCCAGGAGACCATAGACATAAGTACATTGAATTTTAACTCGATTTCTCCACGCGTTCTTGAGGTTGAGGGTCTTGACATACCGATAGACACGTGGTAAACAAAGTCCATATTTTGAGTTCCATTTTTCCTTTTGAGGTACAGAACCTTAATGAAGAAGAAGGACAACAGTATAGAATCATATGTTTGATCCAACCTTTTCACTTTAGTCTACGCATTCGTGCCAGGCTCGTCGGTAAAGTTGCGGTTATCGACCGTGGTCAACACCTCCAATAAGTTTGTTTTAAATAAATGTACATGTTTGACAGCAAAAAATTGTGTATTATTAATTAAAGTTGACCTCAACAATGAAGCGAACTCGAGTTTGTGTTGTCAATTTTAAATTTGGAATACGTGTTCTAAAACGGAAAGCGTGTTTGACTGTGACAAACTTTTATATTTTCTCAGTGTTTTGAAATGAGAATTCAGTTTTGACGTTTTTTGTTTTACCTTTTGGAACTCAAAAATTCACAATTTGTTTTAAAAATTAAACCACTGTTCGCTTATTTTATTATTGGTACTCATGTTGTTTTTTTCTTCGAATTAAACCTTAATGGAATTATGATTTGTCATTGCAAAATAAAAATACAAATTCATACATACGGTTATATTCTTGATTTAGATAAAACGTTGGTTACAGATGAGCTTGAGGTGAATGTGAAGTGTAAATCTGAAAACAAAGAAAAATCTTGTTATTTAATGACACACGGTTTTTTGACGACACGGTTGGCGCAGTGGCTGAGTGATCGAGTCGCGGGTTCGATCCCCGCACGGAACAAATATATGTATGACCTACAGATGTTTCGGGTCTGGCTGTTTGTGGATGTGAGTTTAAATGTTTGTAAACGCACCCACGATACAGGAGAAATCCTAGTGTCCCCACCAACCAAGGGATACGTGAATTGGTCTTTGAATTTGGCCCCAGAACGTTTTCGTCACAAAGTTTTCCTTCCTCGTTTTATTATAAAGAAAATACAACATATAGCCCTTTTTATACTTAAATACACAACGACTTAACCGACCCAATCAGTTTCACAAGTATCGTAGCTACGCATGGGGCCAAAGACACAATAGACGGCTATTACAACTTGTGCGGTGTTTCATACTATCAGTTGCTACCTTTTTGTCGTACTATGGGATACGGCATAGTAAAGATTTATTGTTAACTAGCTTTCGCCCGCGGCTTCGCTTGCGTTTAATTCGGGGTAACACAGTTCCCCTTTCCTGATTTAGGTACCTGCTACTTGTAGTTTTTACCCTAGCGCCTTAATTATTGTAATAGCAAAGCTAAGTTTTCCCTTTTCTTTCCTCTTTCTCCCCTCATTTCTCACATTTAAAAAAAATGTCTATGTCCGTCTCCTGGTTCCCAACTATCTCTGTACCAGAATTCATCAAAATCGTTTAGCCATGGGCGTGAAGACGTAACAAACAAACAAACTCACTTTCGCTTTTATAATATTAGTAAGGAGTAAGGATAGCAGGAACAGGGATGGGTTTTAGTCATTAAAAGTCTTGCTCTCCCCCCGCTTTTGTTCCGTATTGGAACCCACGACAGCGAAGAAGTACAGAAAACAGGAACAGGTTTGTGTATGTTTGGAATGAAAGTATAAAAGTCTGACTGTCCTCCCTGTTCCATCAAAGCGAGGGAAGTTATTTGATGACTTTCCATGCGAAAAAACGGCTAAATCTTCAAATAAAAACGTAAAGACCTACTGCAGTTATTTTAAGATAAACCTTTTAGACACCGACAAAGTTACGTAACTGCAAATGCAAGTAGTTACCTATTATAACACCGTTTTTACGCATTATTTTAATCTTTATTGTTTCATTATATGTAAGTCGACTGATATCTCTATTTGATTACTTCTACATACGTGTAAACCAGCAAATATATGCACATTATAAAACAGATTCATACAATGGAACATGTAATGAAAAAACTTAGGCAACAACTGGTTATCAAAACACTACTTATGAAGCAAATTCAATCCAAATTCCTATACAAACATAATTATACTTCGGTATTTTTAACGTAATTGCGTCAACGTACGTCATTTATAGAATATAAATTCAAGCTCAGATTGAAAATAGCTATTTAACACAAGTCCCACCAATGGCGAAGAAGCGACTTTGCTGTTAAGAATCGCTACAATAAGTATAGGTAGTATCGTCGCCTAGACATATATCAGTTTAAAATTTAAACACCTATTCAACCGTGCCTAAGTAAAATAGAGAAAAACGGAGTATATGAATCTTAACTAGATCGATTTTCACCGGCGGATATTGCCATTTTTATCAGTCGTTAGAGCCGTCTTCCTATAAGTGATTACAAAAAAAAACATACAAATATTGCTCATCACTACATAGTATAAAACAAAGTCGCTTTCTCTGTCCCTATGTCCCTTTGTATGCTTAAATCTTTGAAACTACGCAACGGATTTTTATGCGGTTTTTTTTAATAGATAGAGTGATTCAAGAGGAAGGTTTATATGTATGATGCTTTACGCTGTGACTCTTAGGAGGTGAGCAGCGGGTGAAACCGCTGGGCGGGTCACTAGTTTATTAATAAGTTTAAGATTTAATTGCAAATGCTAATTAATATTTCGAGAACATACACAAATCACACCTTTTCCCCATGTTGGTAGGCATAAACAAAAGAAAAAAGGTTTTTTTTTAACAAAATACAAACTTCTCAAATGTATTTCAAAAGGTATGTGTTGTTAAGTGTAAAGAACATCCCTAGACGACTACAAAGAATTTTTATAGAAAATTAAACTTCTTCAGGCCCCGTTACCCAGATTCAAAGGGAAATCAATTCGGCCTTGACACAACGATTAACATACATATACTAACACCTACTAGTATTACATGGAACATTTATGTTCTACTCAGGGAGGTGCGCCCCGATCTAGGTCAATATCTGCCATTGTTATTTGTAGACATATCATATAGGTACTTAGAAGGAATTCAACCCTCCTTTCTTTTACACCGTATTGACTTCAATGCAGTTAGATATTACGTATGAATTTTCCTGAAAAATCCTGAATTCATTGACTGGTGGAGAAAATTGTATCAAAACGCGTTACGGATTTTAAAAGGACAACGGGCCACAGGAAATGCGACTTTTATTTCAATATCTAAAACCACTTATTTTAAATTTACGAAAAAAAAAATTAAACTTCATGTACGTGGTACATAAGCCATTTCCTACCAGTCATTAAAAAAATGACTTTACATATTTTTATTAGTTTTTAAATTTAATTTTGTAAATTCAATAATGAATGACATTATATTAAAACGATCGATAATTGTATCGGTAAGAAGACCGCTCTAAAGTACAGGAAACGCGGTCATACAAAAACACATCCGGGGTCGAAGTGTACTATTCTATAGTATAAAAACTATATTAAACATTATCATAGTTGCATGCTAAAAAACTATGTGGTAAATAAAATGAATTTGAATTTTGACCGTACAAGTATTGCTCTTTTGCAAAATAATCAAAATCACGAAATAATGCAGTTTTGTATGAAATGGCTGATTGTATTTAATTAGCAAAGGGAATTTTAAGCGGTAATGAATACGTTCTTTAAGTCTTACTGATTTATGGTGACAGCATAAAAACCATACAGTAAAAGAATAAAAGAAGTTGTTTTGAAAACTAACTTGTTTTTTTACTCCTGAAAATTAGTAAACATTTTAGTGACCATTTTAGTTTTTTCAAATACCGTGATTACATCTTGGCTTAATGGCTTTAGGCCGATTCAATCAATGCTTAAATAAATATAAAAAATATCATGAATTTGAGGTATTCTAAACAACGAACCATCCAGCAACAACACAAATATGAAGCATCTGTTTTGAATGCTGGAATTCCATAAAAATTAAAGTCTACAAACTAGAACTGCAATCAAATCAATTGGTCTAACAAACTGAGCGCTGTGTTAACAGAAACACCCTGTATATCTGTTTAAACGAACAGCCTGTATTGTTTTTTAATAAAATTTAGGAATTAATAGGAACCAGCCTTTTTTCGGCGGCATAAGTGTTTGTTTGTTTCGATTCTTTTTTTTTTGTAATTTTAGACAAGTTTCGAGTTTCAGTTGGGACTTGAAAAAGATGTGAAAAATTTTGGAGAACACACAGGTTTTGTAAATAGGTTTAGGTACAGTTTAGGTTTTTTAAGGCCTATTTTTATTTGTTACAACAGCATTGTCAGACATTATCATCTACTAGCTGGTGCCCGCGGCTTCTCTCGCGTGTTATCGAAAAAAAGTATCATCATCTGCCTAGCCTTTTCCCAACTATGTTAGGGTCGGCTTCCAGTCTAACCGGATGCAGCTGAATATCAGTATTTTACATAGAGCGACTGCCTATATGACCTCCACAACCCAGTTAGTACTGGGTAATGCGATACCCCTTGGTAAGACTGGTTGTCAGACTTTCGGAACACTGACTACCTGTAACGACTGTCAAAGATCAACAAATGACAGCCGGGACCAACGGCTTAAAGTGCTTTCCGAGGCACGGAGGAAACTCGGTATGTAACGGGTCCCACAGACAGACCAACCTAGGCAAGCGCGGCTTAACCTTAAGATCGACCCGAGCGGCTGCTATTATTTAGCCACGAGCTCCTCCGAAAAAATGTATCGTACATATCGAAAAAAAGTATCCTTTGTGTTATTCCAGACTATAATCTACCTTTGTGTAGGTATAGGTATCCTGTAAGTAACAGTTGAAATATTGTGCAAAACTGCAAAAGGTTGTCAAAATGTTTTTTATTCATTTAAGTTTCATGTACAATAGTGTCACATAGGTGGACTTAATGCCACAAGGCATTTTCTACTAATCAACCTTTACATTAAATCCGACAACAGTGTCAACATTTCCAATTATCATCAGATTACTTACACCGCTCTGCGTGGAGCGGGGGGGAGTGTCAGACTTGTACTGACTAAAATCCACCCATGTTCCTTCTATTATCCTTTATGTTCCGGGACCACGGTATATGTTTCGAACAACCCGCAACCCCGGCAGGCGGTGGCCCTGGCAGGCCTCTCTGCTTTGCTGACATCTCTTTGAGGCGCGCGTGGAAAACTAACGCGCCGTCAACACGGCCTATCGTCAATATACGGACGGACGGTAAGCTACCCATTGCTGACCGTCCACAGGCCCACCATGTTAGATTTGGCTTTCAGTCTAACCGGATGCAGCTGAATAACGGTATTTTACATGAAGCCACTGCCTATCTGACCTACACAACCCAGTTAGAAGTAGATTTTATTTATTGATTTGTTTTAATTGAAACGTGTTATTTTCTTAAGTCTTAACTTTAGTTTAAAATTTGTTGCATAAACATAAAATATAAGATAATCATACATTTTCAAGACTCCGATAATAAGGGTATGTTATCTCTCTATTCAATACTCGCCAAAGAACTCCAAAATAATGTTATCAAAACGAACTCTCAAAGATTCGTTGACATTGAAGTAATTGATAAAACCTAACTTGTGTAACTCAGGCCACAAAACTTATAATAGCAGTTATCTTAAAGTTTTCATCTAAACGACAGACGGCTTAAGTACGTAACTACGTTAAGAAACCTAATAGATAGAAAGTTTCTAAGATTTTGATAAAGTCTTCTTATGCTATGTTTAGTCTATGTAAAAGTTAGCCACAACTTTTATATGTCAATAAATTGGAACGGGACTAATATTGAAAACATGTAGTTGTAGGTATACACAAATAGAACTTCTTGTTTTATATCTTGCAAGAAACTTTAAAGTGGAAAACCAATTACGGAGTCAATGATACGTATTCAGTTAGGACTGCTTTCAAAGTCTGACAAATCTAAGCTTTATAGATGCCTTTGTCTTTTTTTTATTACGGATGGAAAATCATCAAATAACTTTCCTGGCTCTGGGCGGATCCGGGGAGAGTGTCAGACTTTAATTATTTATTTATGTGCAGACAAAATATATATTTTATGGTAAAAAATACATACAGACAAAACAGCGAAAAGTTACTGCTTATTTCATTAAGAAATCCCTTCCGAGAGACTTGCGGGAGGACAGATTGATAAGATACGTAGACCCAGTGTGTAAAAATAATTTATTAAGCTCTAACCTAAATAAACATTACTATATAATATCGAAAAACATACATACTAATAAAATATATAGGTATCACATTCTAAAATAAACCCATATTCATTCTTTTGCCCTTTATGTTCTGGGGCCGCGGTATCTCTTTCGAACAACCCGACACCCCGGCAGGCCCTCAACTTAAAACCGTAGAAATGAAAGTTGACTATCCCTGTCACAGGGGCCAGACGATCGGCGATCGGAGGCGATCGGCGGCGGCGATCTCTCGCGTCCGGCCCTGGTTCAGGCCATGGTCCGGAGCGAGAGGGAATGGGAAGCGGTCACCTCCTTCTGCGAAGCAGTAATGCTAGCAAAGGAGGAGGCCAGGCGTTTGAGGGAGAGAACATCTAGCCAACCCAGCCGCCGCGGGAGACGCCCAAGGCGCCGGGCGCCGCGAGACGACTCCCAGCCACCGTAGATGCGGGCCTGTGGACGGTGAGCAATAGGTAGCTCACCGTCTGCCCGTCTATTGACGACAGGCCGTGTCGACGGTGCGTTCGTGTTTCACGCGCGCCTCAAAGAGAGTCAGCAAAGCAGAGGGGCTTGCCAGAGCCTCCGCCTGCCGGGGTTGCGGGTTGTTCGAAAGAGATACCGCGGCCTCGGAACGTAAAGGGCAATAGAAGGAACATGGGTGGGTTTTAGTCAGTACAAGTATGACATGCCCCCCCGCTCCACCCAGAGCGGGGGAAGTCATTGGATGATTTCCCACCCGAAAAAAAAATGGGGGGCCAGACCTCTGTCCAAGATTAATAATATTGATTATCTGTATAAGATTAATTGTATAAGCTATATACAATTAATCTTATATGGATCAATATTACATATTAGTAATTCGAAAAGGTATGACTATTTAAATTTTATCACTCATTTCCTCAAGAAGCGTTTATCTTAGTAACTTAATTATTAAAAATTATACCAATCAATTAGTATTCAGTACTCTATTACCATATTCATGAGGGCTTTGTGTAAAAACGTGGTAAATGACTTGTTTTTCTGCTTAAAATTTTGGTTTTAACTTCTTTTGTAAAGTTTGATTAATCCCAGCTTGACTTTTAAAGTAAGTTCTTTTGTCTCCGAGATTAAGGGGAAAATTCTTAACCGTGGTTGATTGAATTTGCAAAAACACTTTTCCAAATTTTATCTTTGAATATATCAAATGTCGGACTGTCGAGATTTATTTCGTTAGACTCGGACATCAAGTGGGCACAACTACATTACCTTTTACAAGTTATGGCACAGGGACTGTAGCTATTTGTTTTTTTAATCGACGAGAAAAAAGGAGGATGTTCTCAATTCGACACGTTTTTTTAAAATTGCAATGTGCCTGTAATGGTTTAATTAAAATAAATGCTATGAGTTTAAGTTCATTGGCCCAATTTAAAAAAAGAATCTAAGCTAAGTCTGTGCCTTGATTTGGAAATCCTCAGCGGTAACCTCCAACAGTAATTGTGCTTAATAAAAATTTATGGACCAACGTGAAGGGGTTGCAAGTCAGCGAATTCTCACAAATTTGGTGCTTATCTATTATTCACTAAGGCTACGCTCTACTGGGGTGAAAGTCCTAGATTTTCGCTTGGGTAATCAAAGATTGTGGAGCTTTCAAAGGTTAATCCTACAACAGGTTTATTTTACTCAAACTGTTATATTAATCGCTTATTTATTTAAACTACATGTTGAGTAGTGGTATATAGGCGGACTTAATGCAATAAGGCATTCTCTATCACTTAACCTTTGGGTTAAATACGACAACATTATGATAGGGTACAAAAACTATAGCTACCTATTTGTTTTCGAGAACTTATATACTTATACAAATTCTAATACATATACAAAGAAGGTAAACTTATAAATACACTAGCTTTTGCCCGCGGCTTCGCTCGCGTTAAATTTGGGATAACACAGTTCCCCTTTCCTGATCTAAGATATCTGCTACCGGTAGTTTTTGCCCTTGTGCCTTATTTATTGTTATAGCAATGCTAAGTTTTCCCTTTTCTTCCCTCTTTCTCCCTCATATCTCAATCTTTTTTTTTTAAAATAGCCTATGTCCATCTCCAGGTTCCCATCTATATATGTACCAAAATTCATTAAAATCTGTTAAGCTATTTAGGCGTGAAGACGTAACAACAAACAAACTCACTTTCGCTTTTATAATATTAGTAAGGATAAGGATTAAAAAAGACAAAAATAAGAGAAAACTTAACAGTAATTACTTTGACTTATAATTGGGAAGTATTTAGTCAGACCTAAATAGTGATTACAAACTTTTCTTTTGAAAGTTAATTTGCTTATCAATTTATAGTGGCTGGTTTCAATTCTTTGAAGTTTAAAACGCGGTCTTTTCTCAACTACGTTAGGGTCATCTTTCGGATCAACCAGATGCAGATGAATACTAAAAGTTTTACATGTAGTGACTGCCTATTTGACCTCCAACCTCCATTAACTAGTTAACTGTTACTTAATAAAATTACAAAGAGGTTAATAACCTAAAATGAAATACTTCAAGAAACGCCCTAAAATCTTTTCGCATAAAATAATCCCATAAACACAAAAGTCGGTATTAAAACCTCATCAATGTTCAAACAAAGACGAAAAAGAAATTGATCCGCAAATACTTTTAGGAAGGGAAACCATAGTACCAACATTTTACGAGGTATTTATAAGCCTCAATAGCTATCGGTTCGATCAGGCGATAATTGACTTCAGTACTTATTCTTCTCACGTTGGTACCATTATATTTAACGATTACATTGTCACTGTATGTCAAAGTAAAACATATTATGACTACGTGTGTATGGAAAAAATATGCAAATTTTGACTACCACGTCGCTCTGAATAGAGGCTCTAGGTATATTCCTAGGTTATATAAAATGATCTTGAGTGTTCCAATCAAGAATTTCTCATTAGCAGTTTGGAATCTGGATATGCGCCCGGCTTATGGGATAGGTTCGACCCCTATTATATGGGACTTAAACATGCGTGCGTATAACATACGCCTACCCATTCCTTCGGAGAAACGAGGCGTGATGTTCATGTGTTATGCAAATTCAATCCCGAAGCACGGATCTTGAAAATTGAAAAAGTAATCGAAGAAATGTTTAATAAAATCCTCCATCGAATTATTTTTTGGGAAGCAATTTCTAAATGATTGAAAATCTTCCCCATGTTCAGTTCCGTTTTTGATTTCCTTGGATGTTAAGGAAGGTTTAAAAGGAGGTTTAATATTCGAAGGTTGGTTACCGCCTTAGGTTAAACAGACTCCTTTGATTAGGAGAATATTCATATTTGAAATTGGAATGTTGTATTTTTTCTTTTACTTTACTATAGGGTTGTGAATCTGACAAGCCTGGACTATATACATATTATAAATGTTGTAAGTTTGTAAACTCTCAAAGCAACATCTACTTAACGAAAAACCAAATGTTGAATTTTTGTTGATCCGAAAAATGTGCTGGACATTCGCCATTCATCACGGTGATGCATTATGCGTTACATTTCGGTACGTTTTATTCGTCGATTTCTTTTCCACACGATGATCTATCAGTCTGATTCTGACAGCGGTATTTTTTATTCAGTTTTTCGTTCCACAAAACTCGTGATTTCAAGAACATGTAGGCTTGATCGATATGAATGTGCCTGAAAAACGATTTGCTATTCTTTCTAGAAACAAAAGACACATACAAAAGCAATTTTATTGGATTTCAAATAAAACAAAGCGAACATCAGTGACGTCAATATTGCAAAGACACGAACTACTAAATCGCATAAAACGTTCTTTTCTTTTTTTTCAAAGAAAACTGCATTCACTTCGCAGTTGTATTTTTAAGAAGAGTTATGAACGAGTAAAGTATCAGATATTATTACAAGGAAGTTTGTTAGTTTATGACTGTTTAAATTGGCTTGCATTGTTGGCTAGTAAATCTTAGCTTACTTCTTAGAATATACAATAAGAGTATGAATTATTAATTTCTTTCCCAAATAAGCATACGAATTACGGATAAATCTACTCAGTAAAATCTTATATTTTATTATTTTAACGATGCACAGCTCAAACCACTGAAGTAGTTTGAAATGTTAAAAAAATCAGAGGCACGTTTGGAGTTTTATATTTTTCTATTAATAAATACCTGAGCAGAGGGTTCAATAAAACTAACCATCAGGCACATACCTCAAGTTATTTTTGTAGCATTTCTTTGAAATTAACATTTTCTCAGCCAAAAGGGCCTTTTAATATTTCAAAGGTAGTGTCCTCTTCTGATATCAAACTTATTACATTTTACTAGGTATAATGAATGCCAAGCCTAAAATGTGACTAAAAGATTGATCGATATGAATGTTGATGGATGGAGAGGGAGGCGATTGTGTACACTCCATCCATCTTTTCTTTGGAAGGAATGATATAAAGGAGAAAGAAGGTAATGATGCTGTGAACTCTGACAGGTGAGAATGGAAGAAGAGAACGTGTTGCCTTGACATGATGATGATGAATGCGAAGCCGACAAATCTGGCTGGCACTAACTAAAGACAGAATTTTCTAGAATTGAAGGCCTTTGCACTGTAGTGGGAGAACAAGTCAATAGCATGACTGTATTCCAGTAAAAATATTAATGCAACTCATGTAAACCCAACTAAAATACAAAACAATCATCGGATTACAAACAATACCCCAAGACCTAACCACACATCAAATCTTGCATCAGATCAAAGCACTGCATTCTTCGAAACCCAAACAAACTGATCTGAACCACAAATACCAGCAGCTTCAAAAATAAACCCACGGTCAAGAGCAGAGTGGACGATGACGTAAAATATGATCATGGAACAAGACACTGTGGTAAACAACAGAGCAGTGTTGCTCAAACTATAGTTATACGTCTTACAATAGTTGAAACATTTATTTTATCTATAACAACTATTATTTACAAACTACAAATAGAAAAACTAATATTTAAAATATATACAAGTATAAAAATGGTAAAAAAAATTATAGGGCATCAGAAAATTAGGTATTACAATTGATTTTCCTTTACAACTGAATGTTAGTTGTGTACTCGTCTGCTCAGTTTTGCTACACGCGTGTTGCAACAGTATCTGCGATGAAAAAATATTTGGTTTTGAGCATGTCTCATGCCGCCGTGACGATTTACAAGGCAATAGTAGTCACAAGAAGAAAATTTGAGACGACAAACGAGCGTGCAAAAATTGATGATAAAAAGAAAAGTTCAAACCAATATGATCGATGTTAGGATTTATATTATAGTGGGTGGGATATTATATATTTCTATACTCACAATTGCGGCAATAGTTTGATTATTTAGACCCAGAAAAAACAAACATTAACACACACATAGGAACTATCATAACAAAACATAAGAGTACAAAGGCACAGCTTATTTCAAAGGAAATACCTTCCAGCAGGCCTCCGAAAGGAATTATGAAGAAAAGAAACGTAGACAGTGGTGTGTGAGAACAGGAAAAAGAATTTCAAATAAGAACCAACTATTGTTATCATCAAGTCTGAAAAATAAGCCAGATACCCGGTGCCAACCTAGCGTTAATTTAAACTAGTCACATATTAGGGATAACCAACAGACACACCCATGGGGTACTTGTGTCTCACTTTGAGAAACACTGCAACTGAGTATCTATGGAGAAAGGAACTAATCGATTGATACGGAGTAAACAAGACGGGAGTATCGATTGAGGTTTGAATAGCGGAAGATATTACTTGAATGGCGTAAATGGATACTGTGTTAAGGGCTTTTGTTCTTTAATGGTTTTTGAAGGGGGGTTCAATTAAGGAAGTTATTTTTGGGGACGGTGTTGGAAATTGTTTGGAATTCTTATTAAGATGAGAGATACTAGGATTGTGCTTGTAATATTTCCTTACGACGACGTTGGTTTGGGGTCACTGACTCCAACTACATATTATATTAAAAAAAACCGGTCAAGAGTGAGTCTGACTCGTGCACCGAGGGTTCCGTACAAACTTGCATATCTTTGGACTGCGTGGTCTTAAAAGGATGATTTTTACGCAACACAAAAGGTGTACAGAGTTAAGTATATGGTTTTAATTTCAATTCAATACCTTTACGCGTTTCCGAGATAATGGGTCTTGACAGACAGACAGACGGAAAATAAAGTGATCCAATAATGGTTCCGTTTTAAACTAATTTTGACTCCAGGAAAAGTTTAAATTCGTTTTTTCTTTCTATAATACGTAATACTGTATTTTATAACAGTACAGTAAATTACAGTATTCCTATAAACAAAGAACTTACTGAAAATACTTTCACGTAATCATCACGAATGGTAAAAAGGAGGACTGATTGACTTAACTAAATTGTGACCCAAATAAGGAAAATTCCACTCTTACACCATATCAACACCGTCTATTTTCATCTAGCATCTGATTTTCGCACGAAAGTGTTTACAAAGATGACGTGGAAGATCTATACAATCTAGATTTATATCTGCCACATAAATCTCAGAAGACATTCGGTGTCCGTAGATGGGCTTTCATCAAACAATATACGACGAGCGAGATCTGAACGTAAGTGGTGACAATTCCGTCACGGACACATCAAGGGTCATTTCGGACACTCCTGAGACATCTCGGCTTATATCTAGAGGTCTAAGAGTCCTTATAGACCCCAATTTGGGAGACTAATTTGGTAGGGATCCTGATTTCTTGAGGGTTAATTAGGAAAGATGGATGGGACCTTAAATCTTGTTTGATAATTTTTTTTATGAAATGCCAATCGCTCTTATTAACTGCGACTTCTAAGTTATAATAGAAACATAACATAATATCAGGACTGTTATCTCAAAAGGGGTAAGCAAAGGTGTACCTAATAGTACATCCACATTTCGTCAGTTATGTTTGAGTTCCATGTAATAGGGGGCGCGCCTAATGCCATTGACTGGGCATTGATTACGTGGCTATTACTAAGAAATTTCTGATCGAAAAACCTAATAACACTGTCCAAACCTGGAATCCAGGAATTCCAAAAGCAGTCTTCTCTAAAAATAAATATATCACAATAAAGACAAAGGTAAACGTCAAGGTAGTGATTCCCCGCGGATGGTCAAAAGAAGGAACGAAGGGTTTTGGTCAGCAAAAGTCTGACACTAACTTTCCCTGCTCACCTGGCGAAGCGTGGGGGGCCGCTTCGCCCAGAGCAGGGAAAGTCATTTGATGTTTTAAAAAAAAAGAAAGTGATCCCATGTCTGATCAATATAACTATGTATATGTTACACTGTATATAATAGTTTCAACCTCTTTTAAACGACACTACACTTATGACGTAACAGACCAAATGGGTGTACCTACATACAACAACTACCACTGTTTATCTATTTTTTTTATTATTGATTTCTACTTTTACTCGTTCTCACATATTCATTTAATCTCGACATTGATGATGTGACCATGATTTTACAAAAATATTATGACTAAAAAGAGTGTTCATAGAGTTTCTTGCCCATTCTTCTCCATAGATATCATTGAGATATCAACGCTTTGGAATGGGCAACTATGGTACTTTTAAAAGTTATTTTGCCTTGTGAGTGGGACTGTAGCTTCATTTTTATGTTTTTTTGATATTCCTAGTAAAAGTGCCTGTAACGGTCTAATTGAAATAAATGCTTTGAGTTTGAGTGCTTTGGGAAATTCAAGCGTGTTGTTGTGCCAAATGAAGCGTTCAAACATGCTCTATACATAACAAATTAAACACACATACGAGCGTCTACAATTATGTATGCATATGCAAAAGCAGAATCCAACCGAGTATGTCAAGGCCAGTCGATCAATTTGGTGAGATTTAGTACGTATTAATTCTATTATATTCATATAAGATGAGAAATTGGAACATCTGTCGATATTAACGATCTGGATTTGTGTCTGCCGGTGGACCATTTATTAATGACAATATTATTGACATGAAGTAAGAACTGTTTTCTGTTTATGTCAGGAATAATCCTACTAATACTTTAAATGCGAATGTTTGTGAGGATGGATGGATGGATGTGAAAACCGCGCAAGCCAACTAGTTATAAATAAGCGACCGAATAACTAACGATATTGGGAGAATATGGGTTGCTTCGTTTCTTCCGTCCCTAAAAAAGTACGTTAAACAGTAACAGGTTCTGGCTGTCATTTGTAGATCTTTGACAGTCCTTACAGGTGTGCAGTGTCCTGAAAGTCTAACAACCAGTTTTAATAAAGAGTGTTATATTTAACAGATAGGCAGTCGCTCCATGTAAAATACTGGTATTCAGCTGCATCTGGTGAGACTGGAAGCCGACTTCAACAAAGTTGAGAAAAGGCTAGTCAGTAATGACAGATTGCTTCGTTTCGAACTAGGCTTAGTTTTGAAGAGCTTTTTGAAATACCCACAGTCCTTTCACAATTAGTTTACGTCTGACAGCAGCAACCGAACAACAACCTAATTGAATTGAGAATAACGATCACTGTCATTTGATTTGATTGTAGCTGGAACCGAACAGCTACCTTAATATAAAGAACGTTTTCATTTTGAAATATCAGTACTTTATTCAATGACGATTTAAGCCGATATTGTTACTCAATGGCCTTCTGTAAAACATCTCATGATTATACTAGTTCAGAAGGTGTGAAGTGGTGCTCAAATCGTCACTATCACTTGAATGACGCACTCGATAACAAACAAAACTGCAATATTCTGACGCAAGAGTCTCTTACTAAACGATAATGTATAGTAAACTTTTTTGTAAGTAAATAATTGAGACGGAACATTGGTTTAAAAATACAACGTTCGATTTTTAAATCGCGTTTTTCTTTCCTAAACTGGACGCAAACATATTCAATAATTGTGAAGTGTACTACCAGTTACATTAATTTAACTTTAAATTTTGTAGAGCCGCGAACAGCAGTGCCAAATTCTCACGTGATTCAAACGACGTTTTTCAAAATACTTACGGAGAAAATAAATTTATTACGCAATGTATGGGCAGCAGAATGATGTGACTATCATTACCATTCTCTTGTCCGTAGACTAAGTTATCTATCGTCGGTCTTCTTTTCCATACTTCTCTGTTACGGTCCATTCTAAGTTTTCTTCAAAATCAAAGTTGTCAACATCAAACTTTGAAGAGTGAGAACTTAAAAAGGTCAGTATTAGTAAATTGAATAAGGATGGTATTTAAAAGCACTTCAATTTATTCCTATTTTATTTACCTAATTTTGCCTGTGTTCCACCAAATATACTGAATGTGCCAAATATACAAAATATGTTAATTAAAATATGTCATAACGAGCATCTATTTAACAACTGTTGCAAATTTGTAAAAATAGTAATACACCTAATTTTAAAAACAAGCATTTATTTTTTTAGTTTTACTTCAGTGTTATATCTTGGTGTTAATTTGGAATTTCATCCATTTTCTATTAATGCAAGTCGTTACTGGCACTCGCCGGCCGCTGCCGCGGCACCGCTCGCTCCGCTCGTGCGTAGGGGGTCACAGTTTTAACCTAACCTAACCTACGCATTTTTTTAACATTCAGGAATATTTGGTGCACGATCAGTATTTTTCGGGGAAGAATAAAATAGTTATTGTTACAATAGAATATTTGCAGCGCACTACAATAAAAAAGTGTTATATCTTATTGTTAATTTGGAATTTGTTAGATGTAACATATTTTGTTGGCCGAGTAGTTTAATTATAGTAAAACAATTAAACGGGTTTAACCTTCATAAGGTCTTCGGGTCAATTTTGACCCATTTTGGTATAAAAATGTAATTTTCTCAGAAAATAAGCATTCGAGAAGTTTGATATTCAATGACTTTTAATTATTTGCTTCAATTTACTTATTATTGGAATAAGTTTATGAAAAATTATTAAAATATTCAACATATGGTTTTTTTTACTGTAACGGTCTTCGGGTCAGAATTGACCTCAATTAATAACAAGAGCACAGTGCATCTATTATCGTTCTAATTGTTTATGTTTCGCATAACTTTTTGAATGAGACTTTGTTTTGAACTACCTACACAAATCTCAGTGTTATAATAATATACATCAATTCAGCAATACGTACCATAGTTTACAGTGGTGAAAAAGTTATTTGCTTATAAAAAAATATCGACAATCAAATAGAAGCGGTGTTATTGGATGATATATCAGACAGTAATGAATCTTATCCTGAAACAGAAGATTATGTCGAAGAAGTTGAACCATCTGATAGCTCGAATAGTGACAGTCAAACAGTGATTGTGCCTTCAATGACGTCAAAGAATGGGCAAATACAATATTCCAGAAACCCTGTCACACAGTCTTGTGGCAGAGCTTCCAGGGAAAACATAATAAACTTGATACCAGGATTGACACGCTACTCTTGCTCAAGGATCACCTCAAAAGAAAAACCAGTTTTTGAAATCCAGAATTTGGAATGACCTAAATGATATAGATCTGTTCGCATACATAAAGAAGGCTGCTTAGCAAAACGACTACACTATTGGGAAAACTTAGGTATGCAATTGGCGATACCGTACATAAAAAACAGGAACCGAGGGCAGCTTTTTCAATGGAAATTGCAAAAAAGCTTCGTCAATGTACTGAAAATATACAAAGTCCATCAACTTCGACCCAACAAGACACAAACAACACTGGTTCAGCTAAAAAGGCTCCCAAAAGAAGCCGTTGTCAACTATATGCTAAATCTAACAATAAAACTCATTTGATCGGTGTAGATTGTAAGAAATACGTATGTAAAAAATATTCTAATACCTAATTATTCTATGCACCCAGTATAATAAGATTTAATTTCATTTACTTTTTACATAATGCTCAGGCTCTTTTTGTATAAATGTCTAACAACATTGTAACTTTTTGTTTAAATTAGATGTTTTACATTATATTTTTTTATAAAAATTAAAAGTAATTCTGTAGAAATAAATTTAATATATTAGATCAATCCATTACATTACATGTATCTTTATTTGTTGTTCATTTTTCAGTTTAATTCTACTACTGGGTCAAATTTGACCCGAAGCACGGCAACGTTCGTAAAATTAAAGACCTTATGAAGGTTAAGATTAATATTTTAGAAATGCATACATAGATGTACCTTAAGATTTTTGGTGAACACAAAAATATTATCCATTGAATAACTTCTCATCTGTCGCTCGATATTATAAAATATTCCGCTTCCCGTGACGGTTTTCTTTCTTGCTGCGGATATTAAACTGGCTGCATACGAGCTTTACGACGGCCCATTTTTTTTTTAGGAATATTATTTTGAATTTTTTCTATGAGGTCAGTCTGAGATTGTGTGACTATTTTTATTAAATATTTATATTTTTATCAAGCCTTTGGTATTGTTTTTGTGTCGTAAATAAACAAGCTCTTTTAAAAAGTGCAATATAGCCATGATTGGTAGCAGTGAATACACCTCTTTGGTAGATTTCACACAAACATATAAAGTTCGATGTCGTACTTTCATAAGCTTCAGACTGTTTGTCTGCTAATTCAGAAAGGAATGATTGAAAAAGACAAAAGAAAAGGGTTCGGCATTCAGCACAATCTAAACAAAATACAACACTGTCATAGCTGCGCTAAATAAGCAAAATGCTGGTAAAAAATGCCCAAGGCATTGAGTCCGCCGCTGTACTTACATTTTTTTTTACACAAGTGCATAAATTTTTAGTAAATAAATTTTAACTGTCATTGTATATTTTTTTTTTGATAAACAGTTCGGCTTGCTTATCTATGAACTTTGCCATAACCCAATTGTATGTTTATCCTTGATATTTTATGTCTATAAATACCATATACGGTATCAATTGACCCGTTTAATTAACAAACGTCTCCCAAAGATAACACAGTGTAAGTAGTGTAGACATTAAATCATCGAAGTCTTAACCAGTTAATATTAATAACCCATAATACATAATATTGTATTTACATATCTGTTTATATATTTTTGTGTTATGTATTTGTACAGGTATATATTATTATAGGTACTTATATGTGTACTTTTATTAAAGTTAAGACATTCATATTTTATAAACTATTCTGTTCCTGTTCTCACATGCTACGGTCTACGTTTCTTTGCGTCATATTTCCTCTCGCAGCCCTGCTGGTAGTAATTTCTTTTGAAATAAGCTATGCCTTTGTACCTACTCTATGTTTTTTTTATGATGTTTCCTTGTTTTTTATCTGTGTGTCTGTGAATCCTTATTAAAAACGCCAATACTTGCACTGTCTATTCAATTATTACGTGACTATACATAAATCTATGAAGTTTGGTGCCAATATTGAACTTCCAACGAGCTTGGGGCTGTAATCTATATTATTATGTAGATGTTGGCTCGAAGTCAGGGCGAGATGTTATTACCTAATCGTCTTAAGGCAAATTCCACCACAGAAAGTAACCACAAACACCTCATTTCTTCTATGACATGCCAGAATTTCTAATAAAAAAAAAATTGCCAGTTTTATCGTCGCTATGGAATAATGTCACTGATATAAAATGGGAAAACTGAGACACCGTACACACTGGAGAATTCTGATTGCGTTCCAATAAATAAATAAATAATATAAAATATCTTTATTTCAGACCCAGTAGAATCCATAATTTGTTATTAGTAACAGAATATGCTTATATACTATGTTAGTGTTATTAGTATTACTTAATTACACGAACCGATGGCTAATTTCACCCAGTGCCTTTGAATGGGGCGGTCGGGCCTACCAGCAATCATTTTCAGGATGATGTTCCGAGTGTTACGCAAGCGTAAAATCGTGTTTTAAAAACGAAATACGTCACGTGCGTGTTGCGATCAGTTTTTTCAATTCATCGACATTGGTAAGCTATAATCCATAAATATATATAATCCATTGGATGTTAAAGGTCCCCTATCAACGGTAATCAAAAGTGATTGGGAATAATTAATCCATCTCTTCCGAGAGCGCGTTCGTGTCCTATGCGCGCCTCAAAGAGATGTCAGCAAAGCTGAGGGGCCTGCCCGGCCCACCGCCTGCCGGGGTTGTGAGCTGTTCGGAAGAGATACCGCGGCCCCGGAACATTAAGGGCAAAAGAAGGAACATAGAGGCAACACAGAGCGGGGTAAGTTATTTTATGATTTTCCATCTGCAAAAAAATAGCGTCACAGTGGACGATATATTTGTACAGATAAATAATACATTTCATCTTACGTTCAGAATTCTCACGCCTTTCAATTAGAAATTAGTACCAGTGGTCATTAGGTACAAAAGACCAATTTACGTCTTACTTACTGGACGTACGTCATTGGTTCATTTTCATCGTCGTTGAGACAATGGATGTTTTGAATGAAATATGTATGGAGAGTTTGCGTACTTAGGTGCTATTTTGTTTTGATGTACATTATAATACCTCCATTATATGCATTATATGTATAACTTTTTGAAGGCACGGTTGGTGCAGTGACTGAGCGATTGACTGCTGCGCTGCGTGTCGCGGGTTCGATTCCCGTACGGAACAAATATTTGTATGACCTGCAGATAGTTGTTTCGGGTCTGGCTGAGAGCGGGTCAAAAAATAAAACTTTTCGCAATGAACATAAAATGAGAAATAAACGATTTGGTTGATTACATTATGAAAGAAATACATTCGATCTTTTCAAAGAAAACGTTATCTTTGTCTTTCAGTTCGTGAGTTTATAAGGAAACATGGAGTTCGCGATAACGAGAATTTTCCCATCTCACAAATGTTTTTTTTGGTTCTAGCTAAGAACAAACTCCTATCAAAATTATGTCAAAAACATTGTTCACTGTCACTAACAATATTTGTTAAAACTATTAAAAATAAACTTTGTCTAATCTTAAAGTAAAGCGCTAAACTCGCAACTTTTAACGGATTCTTAGTATTCGTGAAGCTACGTTTTAAGTATTGTTTTATAGTCGAAATACCATCCAAATGTTTGCAGATCTAAGATTTGTTTTGAAACTCTCTCACAGTGCCGGATACAGAAGAAATCTACTGTTCTAATTAAGAAACTGTACCAGGCTAATGCAGGCTGAAATTTACGATACTTCCAAAGTCTAAAAACTCGTCATCCACAGTCTGGTCGATATAACCAGTCATGTTTGTGCTTCTGACGTAGCAGTTATAAAAACTATGGCAGAGCTGGTGAACTTTGCTATAAATTATAATTTTATGCTTTATAAATAGGCTTTGGAATATTTCTTGTGTGGCTTAATATAGAAAATTCTTATATACCTGAAAATGGATCGCCTCAAGTACTTGTTAAGTAATTTAGGGATATTGGAGTAATAACATTGATTAATTTTGTGGAAATATTCTACGAAAAATAGAGGATAATAGAGGTGGTTTTTATACTCAGGTTATTTTATGATGATTGATATGACACATAGCCTCGATGTGAGGGCTGGTGGATAAATGGCGTTAAGCTACGCTAAGCGAGGTCTGTCTACAGATGGGTGACCATTGCATTACGTCATGTCGAGACTTTTTCGTAACTAGGAAAGCACGATATGCATTCGGTCCAGGTTTATAGTCAAAAACCTTTGACAGCCGCTAAAGGGAGCTTTAAACCTGGAATTCCAACTACCAGTCTCACAAAATGCGTTTCTTATGGTCTTACTAGACCATATGGTCATACTGGTTAAATAGAGGTCGGATAGGCAGTCATCCATGCATCCAGTCCTGCTGCATCCCCCTAGGCAAAAGTGTTCCTTTGTTTTTACCTTCAAGTTTTCGTTAAACTTAATAATATTCACTTTTACTTTTTACCAAGATCATTGATCTTAATAAATAAAATCATTCAATATGCCCTGACCAATGGACTGGATAACACTTTTAAAACTTTGAAATACGATAAGCCTTTGAACTTCGTTCAAGTTTCCTTCAGTTCCATAGACTTTTATTCATTCATTCGAGGAGAAGGCTATCAATTATTTTAATCAGTGATTGAATAAGGGAAGGTCTTATCTGTTTGGTTCTAGAATTTTCGTTTATCTTTACAGCTTAAATAAAGTTTATTGGTACACATTTTGACGATAAAAATTCAGTTTTATTTGTTTACGACTTATGTAGAGTTCAGAAACCTTTGATTAACCTTATTTTGCTACTTAGCAACGGCTTAATGCGATTACTGCTTGTTTTTACTGACTAAAAAATTAATGCTGGAATGTACACTGTTGGGATTTCAAACATTGTCGCTGAGTCGTGGATTCAAATTCCAACAGCTGAATTATATTTTGTGAAGCATTCATTAGTCGTAAAACAAATGATCGCTGGAGTACAGATGTCCGGGAGTGAAGACTGCGAATTGACAAGCAATATGGAACGCCCTTAGTCTCGGTGGAGCAACGATCTTCGCAGAATGGCTGGTAGCAACTGGATGAGAGTTGCCGAAAATTGAGTAAGTGGCGTGGGATTGAAAAGGTCTACGTCCAGCAGTGGACTTTGGCTTGATGAGGATAAGGCATACATGTAGGTGTCGCGTAGTGTAAGTGGAAACGGGTGTGAGTGAGAGATGATTCGCTGTGCGTAGGTACGTTTAAGCGCAAAAAGTTCTTAGTGCGTCATTGAAGCTAGAAAAAACAGCGCATGTTTGTGCAGATAATTAACATCTTAGGACGATGTATGTAATATATCGGTAATTATATTTAAAAATAGAAATATCCTGGGTGGAACGCGGGGCAGTGTCAGACTTTTACTGACTAAAACCCACCGATGTTTCTTCTTTTGCCCGTTGTGCTCCGGAGCCGCGGTATCTCTTTCGCACAACCCGTAACCCTGGCAGACAGCCCCTTTGATTATATTTTTTATTTGTTTCTAAAAATAACTTAGTGTTAATAATGACTTTTATTTGTTTGTATATTTGAACACACATTTAGAGGTTATCTTCGGAACTCCTGATGCGATTACAAAAATTATTTCATTTAAGGGAAGCAACATTATCCCCGAGTGTCATAAACTACGTTTTAAACACGGAATAACGGAAGAAAACCTGACAACAATAGCTGTTTTTTAGGATTCCGTACTACAAAATGAAAAAAATCGAAATCCTTGTACGTTCACTATACTGTCGGTCTATCTGTTTATCTGTCTGTCAAGACCCGTTATCTCAAGAACACGTAAAGGTATCTAGTTGAAATTAAAACCATTTACGTATTTTTATAATAAAGTATGTAATCACCTGGAGCAGTGAAAAAATAAACCCTCTAATTCCACGCAATCAAAATATATGACCGTTTATTTCGCAAGTTTGTATGAAAGCCGCGGTGCGTTAATTATTTTACAACCGGTAAAAGGCTTGCTTTATGATTATTTGTTAAGTACAGTTTTCTTGCTAACCAGCCCTTTACTGTTGCAAAACAAGAACGTACGGTTTAAGAAAAAAGAAGCTAATTTAGTATCGGTCACAAATATATTCAATATAAAATAGCATTACATTTAGTCTCTTGTTTCCTTACTAATATAATAAAAGCGAAAGTGAGTTTGTTTGAATGTTACGTATTCAAGTCTTAATGGCTAAATCGATTTTGATGAATTTTGGTACAGAGATAGTTGGGACCCTGGAGACGGACATAGCCTTTTTTTTTAAACATTAAGATATGAGGGAGAAAGAGGGAAGAATAGGGAAAACTTAGCATTGCTTTTACAATCTATAAGGCGCAAGGGTAAAAACTACGGGTAGCTGGCACCTGTAAATCAGGAAAGGGGAACTGTGCTACCCCGAATTTAACGCGAGCGAAGCCGTGGGCAAAAGCTAGTATTCAATAAAATAGCATTGGAATGAGTCTCTTACATAGTTTTGTAAACAAACGGCTTTAAGGTGAAACGATTGAATGACAAAATGACACAGATTCTAACAAATATTTGGCTTAACTTTACTAAGTGTCAATTGTCAGTTGGATATTAAGTCAAACATACTAAATAGACGCTAATTGACGTTCTTTACGAACACAAAATAGACAGTAAATAAAGCGATGGTTTCATTAGTGTTTAGTACATTAAATGGCTTTTATTTGTTGTTTCACCAATACTTAGAACTTGTCAATTTGAGGGTGTAAAGTAAGGTTAGGCAGTTGAAATCATCATCTGCCTAGACTTTCTGCCTATCCTACGAATTGATTCTTTATTTATTTATTTAATCATTTATGTACATACAAGAGAAAACACAGGAAAACATCATAAAAAACAAAGAGTCCAAAGGCACAGCTTATTTCTAAAGAAATTTCTACCAGCAGGTCTGCGAGAGGAAATATGAAGAAAGAAACGTAGACGTAGTGTGTGAGAACAGGAAGAGAATAGTGACTAAAATAAGAATGTCTTAACCTAAATATAAGTACACATATAAGCATAATAATATTTACCTGTATACATACATAACACAAAAATATATAAACAGATATGTCAATACTATATTATAAATATTCACAATTGAGAGGAAAGGTAATGCTCTTTTAATCTAATTTTTGTTATCAATAGTTAATTATACCACGTTTTATTAGGTTATTTTTGTTAAATTAAAACTTATTTTAATATTAAAAAGTATTGTTTTGACTACTGTAGTCGAGTGAGTTTGCGGATTGCACGACTAACCAATAATATCGCTTTTACTGGAATGTAGGTAGATTGGTGGGGAGAACGCCAGTTTGGTTGTCGTGCTAATCCAGTAAGTTCGTTCGTGCGTTAGTGGTCGAGTGGTCGATTACATCCCCATTTGTGCATAAAGAATATTCGAAGTGTTTTGTTGTTGATTTTGTGTGTTGGAAAATATAAAGTAAGTACATGAACATGTGTCTATTATTTCTACGACTTATTTTAAAAAGCTATGAACCTGAGCAATAGCTGATTTTCATATTTAAAACTAGGACTATATTCTCTGTGAGAATACAGAGCCAACATCTCAGAAGTGGGATAAAGATTCCTGTTTTCTTATGTTTTTATTTTTTTAAATTTTATTTTTTAAATTTTATTTTTTTATTGTTCCTCTACCGTTTGGTATGTACCTGTACTTACCAGAAGGTACATCCCGTACCAAATAGAGCATAATGTTATTTTATTTGGTTCTTAACTTTTATTTTTTTTTTGTGTAAAATAATAATGGGTAGGTCCGAAAACAGTTGTTTGGGTTCTTGGCTATTTAATGACGTTGAAATGACTGTTTCGGATACAAACATGTCACCTTACTCCTCCTTATTTGCTTTTGATTAAGAAGACATTTTGTTGAGTTCCTGGATAGTTTCAAAACACAATTGGACCGCTGCTGTCGGTATGTCACCTGATTTTCTTAAATACAAAATGGCTCCTTTATTTTATAATCACTGCTAATAAATAGGTCGCAACGACCTTTATTAAAATATAGACGTTTTAGTAATAGTAGAATTTAATTTAACTTTCCCTAATCATGACGATCGTTGGTATGTTACTTACGCTCTAATCATACTTATGATCGCTGTATGAAGATTGATGTTCTAAGTGGCTGATCCATTTCTACTTAGTAGCTTATAAAATCCAACTAAATATGATTTTACGTACATAGCTTGCTTATATTATTCTATGTCTATAGATTACGAATTCTGTGGGATTTAATTGACATTTTCAGGTTGTCCCCATGGAGAACAACGAACGAGAACGTGTTCTTTACACACCAACAGACCCGACGGGGTCACTCACTGCTAGCCGGCGGTCACGCAGCCCCGTAAGGCGTCAAGCCTGCAGCCGGGACTCAAAACGGTCACGCAGTCGGGCGACCCCTCGATCAAGAGGGCACGTGAGTCGCTGCTCACCATCGAGCCGCGGGCTAGAGCATCGCGCATCGAGCCGCGGGCTGGAGCATCGCGCATCGAGCCGCGGGATAGAGCATCGCGCATCGAGCCGCGGGCTGGAGCATCGCGCATTGAGCCGCGGGCTGGAGCATCGTGCATCGAGCCGCGGGCTGGAGCATCGCGCATCGAGCCGCGGGCTGGAGCATCGCGCATCGAGCCGCGGGCTGGAGCATCGCGCATCGAGCCGCGGGCTGGAGCATCGCGCATCGAGCCGCGGGCTGGAGCATCGCGCATCGAGCCGCGGGCTGGAGCATCGCGCATCGAGCCGCGGGCTGGAGCATCGCGCGTCGAGCCGCGGGCTGGAGCATCGCGCATCGAGCCGCGGGCTGGAGCATCGCGCATTGAGCCGCGGGTTGGAGCATCGCGCATCCAGCAGCGGGCTGGAGCGTCGCGCATCCAGCCGCGGGGTGGAGCGTCGCGCATCCAGCCGCGGGCTGGAGCATCGCGCATCCAGCCGCGGGCTGGAGCATCGCGCATCCAGCCGCGGGCTGGAGCATCGCGCATCCAGCCGCGGGCTGGAGCATCGCGCATCCAGCCGCGGGCTGGAGCATCGCGCATCCAGCCGTGGGCTGGAGTATCGCGCATGGAGCCGCGGGCTGGATCATAGCGCATCAAGCCGCTACCGATCGCGTAGCCCAGTAAGGCAGCCGCGAGCCAGCGCTGTCAGGGACGTGCAAGCCGCGATTCAAGATAAGACCGCAGGTGAGCCAACGTCCTTATTACAACTATCTGCTCTTTCGGATCTTGTTAATGTTTTAAAAGCTATGTCCAATAGTACTGACAAGTTAGGTTCTCTGAACAACACGATTCCCGAGTTTGACCCAAGTAAACGGGAACAGACCATGACAATGTGGTTGCATAAAGTAAATGAATGCGCAACCATTTATGCATGGTCGGAGAAACAAACCATTCATTTTGCGTTACCAAAGTTAAAGGGTATCGCCCAAAGATGGTACGAAGGCCTACCGTCGGTCTTATTTACTTGGGCTGAATGGCAAGAGAAACTTTTGGCTACCTTCCCATCGGAAGAAAACTATGGTCAAATGCTGAGCGATATGTTGGCCAAACGGGCTAGGTTCACGGACTCCTTAGAAGAGTACTATTATGATAAGCTGTCCCTAATCAATAGATGTGGTATAAGTGGGAAAAGAGCAGTAGAATGTATTTTACATGGCGTCGACGACCGGTCGGTTAGATTAGGTGCTGAGGCAGCTCAGTTTGATGACCCTAACAAACTCCTTTCATATTTACGTAACGCTCGGAATACAAAATTCAATAGCGACCGTAAAATAGTAAAAGGACAACCTCAAAAACACCAAAATAGCTCTAACCTAAGGCCACCACGTTGTTCAAATTGTAAAAAGGATGGTCATGTCACATCCCAGTGCACCCAACCCCTGAAGAAGTGTAGTCGATGCAATAGAGTAGGCCATGAGGTGGAACATTGCTATGCCAAAATGCCGTCGGCTGAAGAGAAAAAGGTCATGCGAGTAGAGAATGGGGGCGACGTAGGCGCGGTTAATTCCTCATTAATAACCACTCCTGTATCAGAATCAAACAAGAAGTATTTTAAAACTGCTACTATTAACGGTTTCTCAATCATTGCATTTATAGATTTCGGGAGTGAATGCTCAATGATTAGATTGTCAGCGTTTCGAAATATAGGTTCAAGTTATAGTGTCGATAATCTTCCAGTACTAAGAGGTTTTGGCAATTCGTTTGTTCCTTGCATAGGTAAACAAAGAGTCCAAATAATTATTGATAACGTGGAGGCTGATCTCGAATTGCTGATAGTCGCAGATGATGCCATGCATGTACCACTTTTAGTTGGTCAAACGTTCACGGAGCAGTCACACGTGGTCATTAGTAAAACGAGTAACGCTTTAGAGATCTCTGAACTCCAGCTCCAACATATAGTGCCTAATGGCAAGATAAATTTGTTTTGTACCGATTCTGTTGAGTTTTTGGGTCTTGCTATTGTGGATGTGTATACAGATCCGCCACACCAGGGCGATATCTTTGTCGAGGGGGGTATTCGATTCCAGAAAGGTATTCGATATTCGGTAGCCGCTGGATTGTTCCAGACGAGAGAACGTGGAACAGGACAAATCGTTGTCAGTAATACTTCGTCAACCCCTTTAGTGCTCTCCAAGGGTTTTCTCATTGCTCGTGGTCGTGTTGCCCAGGAAGAGCCCAGTATGCAAGTGTTAACCATTTCTTCAACTACCAATAAGTTTAAGTCTATTACTGAGGCTGATTTAAATTTGGAAGATGGACTTACTCCCGAGCGTAAAATCCAACTGCTCAACCTACTCAATAAGTATCGATCCTGGGGGCCTAGACAAAATCCCTTTTCTGTAAGCGTTAACGCCAACAGAAAAATCAAATTGTATGGAGTTGACATTTGCTAACCAGATGTCACGTGACTGCCGCTAAATTGGTAGACAAAGTCATTATTCCTTAGGCGGAAAGGAAAGTTGAAGTGAGCGTGAAACGTAAACGTTAAAAATGTTCATCTAAATGGTAGACAAGTGGCACTTTTGACAGACGCTAGTGATATTTTGTCGTTTCCGCGACACGCTTTATTAGCGGGAGATCGGACCCTGACGCTAACCATAAGAAGGAGTAAACAGTGAACTTTTTGTGTGTGTTTTAGTTAAATTCTTTAGTGAAAATGCATTCTTTGAGATCATTTTGGGAAACAAATAATGAAGCATCATTGCAAAGACGTCAAACAAGAATAAATAAACTCGTAAACTGGAGCAAATTGTGGACATACCGGATTTGGAATTTGTTCATCGCTTTAGATTAGATAAACAAAGTTTTTGGAGTCTTTGTGATGATCTTCGGCGTTTAACCTCATTAAAAGGCTCATAACACCGTTCACTCCGTACCTTACCTTGAAGTCCTGTTTGAGGCCTTGAAAGATAACCATGGCTAAAAATAGATTTCATAAGATTAGGGTCCAGTGAGAATATGAGCCAGTAAACATAAAGTTTGCTACTAGCAATCTAATACCACATCTAATAAACAAGTGTTAAGGTTTGGAATGAAGTTTATCTTTATTAGAATAACAAATGTAAGAGCTACAATCATATAAGTGCACCGTTGTGGGGTTGTTTACATTACGCATTCCAAAATCTCAAGTAGGTCCAATACTAGTTAAAATGGGAATAGAAATTTGGAATAAATGAAAAAATATCGGAAAAAACCTGCCTTTCCATAAATTCTATTAGCAAACTAAATTGCTCGGGACTCGCACGAAGTCTAGATTCCATTTAAATTTAAAAAATAATGTCATCATCATCATCATCATCAGGCTATATTAGTCCACTGCTGGACATAGCCCTCCCCTAAAAATATAATAATGTATTGAATACTTATCGCATTAAAACTTTTTTTCTATTAATATTCAATTTTTCCAAAGATAATAGCTAGATCATAGTTGTTACTTTTACTTGAAATGTTATTTAAAGCTGTTTACTTATTTTCTTTGTAATAAAAAACACTCTTCAATCACTTCCAACAGTTCAACACACACAACATCAACTTCAACTCTTCATTAATGGCTTATATGGACGAGAGATACCACAATTGATAGTATATTACCAGTACACACTGGTAATATACTATCAAACGCTGGAGAATATTTAGCAAGTAATCACAGTAATTAAAAAATATAAAAAACAATAAAAGTATTTCTTTGCAGATTTTTCGAATTATTTTGTTATCGCGCGTATGCTGCGTTTGACATTGACAGCGACACTTAAACGCAATAATGTCACTGTGACATTTACTATACACTATTCCATAGGCTAATTATAGAGTGTTTCGGGTAACGCTGCGGAATGAGCGTTTGGCGTTCCATTTGTAACTTGTCTACCATTTTCGGCACGCTAACGTCAAGTCCTTAGCGTGAACGGAAAACGCTTGTGCGGAAAACGCTTGGATTTTGTCTAGGCCCCCTGTTTTGCCTTCAACTTATCGGAATTAGGGAATACCAAGGTTAGTCATATGACTATAGACCTCCAAGACAACGAACCCGTTGTTTATAGACCCTATCGTTTGTCGATCAGCGAAAAGGAGAAAGTTCGAGGAATGGTTTCTGAGTTATTGGAGAATGATATCATAAGACCATCAACGTCGTGTTACGCGAGTCCTATCGTAGTGGTTAGGAAAAAGTCTGGGGAACTCCGTTTATGTATCGATTATCGTGCTCTTAACAAAAAAACTGTCCGCGAAAGTTATCCCATGCCGCTTATTGACGATCAACTAGATGTTCTGTCTGGTAATAAATACTATTCGACTTTGGACCTTGCATCTGGTTATTACCAAATTCCAATCCGGGAAACAGACAAACACAAGACTGGGTTCGTGACGCCAGATGGCCATTACGAGTTTAATCGGATGCCGTTTGGCCTCGCAAATGCTCCGGCTACATTTCAACGTACTATGAATCAAGTCCTTGGGTCATTGCGACACAAAGAAGCCCTAGCATATTTAGATGACGTGATTATCCCTTCAAAGGATATTGGCGAAGGAATGTCGAGATTGGAGTCAGTACTGAGCCTGTTCGCTGATGCTGGTCTTACGTTAAAGCTCCCCAAATGCTTCTTCTTCTGTAGCTCTGTCGAATACTTGGGTTTCGAAATTTCTGCGAATGGCATTCGTCCTGGCGAGAAAAAAGTAGAGGCTGTGAAGCTCTTCCCAACTCCTCAGAGCCAACATAATGTAAGACAGTTTTTAGGGCTGTCTAGTTTCTTCCGAAGATTTGTCCAAAATTTCTCGGTTATTGCAAAACCTCTTACACAACTCTTGAAGAAGGATTCTAAGTGGTCATGGGGCACAGAGCAAGAAATTGCATTCCGTCGTTTACAGAAAGAGCTCGTACAACGTCCAACTTTAGCCTTATACAATCCAAAGGCAGATACCCAGCTTCACACGGACGCCTGTAAGATTGGAGTGGCAGGTATTTTGTTACAAAAAGATCACGACGATGTACTTAGGCCAATCGCTTACTTTAGTAGGCAGACAACGCCGGAAGAACAAAATTACTCGTCTTATGACTTGGAGACACTTGCCGTAGTCTCTTCCTTACAGAAGTTCCGCGTTTATTTAGTAGGAATCTCTTTTAAAATTATAACTGATTGCAACTCTCTTCGTGCAACGTTTCAAAAGCGAGATATGATTCCACGCGTTGCTAGGTGGTGGGAACAGATGCAGGAATATAATTTTTGCATTGAGTATAGGGCCGGTCATCGTATGGCTCATGTCGATGCCCTCAGTCGAAACCCTATGCAGCAGGCTCATGATGTTATGATCGTTAGTGATTGCGATTGGTTAGCCACAGTCCAAGGTGCAGATAGCGAGATTCAAAGAATAGTTGGCATTCTGAAAGACCCTCAGTTTGATGACGTAATTGACATTAAATCAAATTATAAGTTGAAAAATGAAAGGCTTTATAGGATTACTAGTGATGGTGATAGGTGGGTAGTGCCAAAAGGGGTGAGATGGCAGATCGTAAAACAAAATCACGACGATATAGGCCACTTTGCACTTGACAAAACTCTGGAACGGATCAAAGCGACATACTGGTTTGCAAAAATGCGTAACTTTGTTAAAAAGTATATCGGTTCTTGCCTAGAATGCGCTTATTCAAAGGCCTCTGGAGGAAAGAAACCTGGCACTTTACACCCAATACCAAAAATCGATATTCCCTTTGATACGGTCCACGCAGATCATGTTGGTCCTTTTGTACGTAGTGCAAGAGGGAATATGTACATTTTAGCTCTGATTGACGCATTTACTCGGTATATTTATTTGAAACCCGTAAGAAACACAAAAACTTCTACATCTATAAAGGTTTTCCGTGAGTATTTTGGTTTGTTCGGTGTTCCAAGAAGGGTCATAACGGATCGTGGGACCTCGTTTACCAGCGAAGCCTTTAAAAGATTCATGAATGAAAAGAACATTAAACACGTGTTAAATGCTGTTTCAACCCCAAGGGCCAATGGTCAGGTAGAACGCTATAACAGGACACTTGTTGATGCTCTGACTACGAAATGTATTGGCTCCCCTGAAAATAAATGGGATGAACATCTACCTGATGTTCAGTGGGGCATGAACAACACGTTTAACAAAGGCATAAATCGAATGCCGTCAGAGGCTCTATTCGGCATCAGACCATCGGGTCCTAGTGACTGTAAAATTGTATCGGAACTGTCAGACGAGATAACTGGCTCTTCCAACAGTCAATGTCTGTCACAAATTAGAGATGAAATTAACTCTCATGTCAGTTCCTATCAAGAGTCGCAAAAGAAGGCTTATGACGCAAAGCATTGTCCAGCTCCAAAATATGAAGTAGGTGATCTTGTGAGGGTCGAACGTCAAGTCCCCGCTACAGGAAATAGCAAAAAACTTGTTCCAAAGTTTCAGGGACCTTATAGAATCACAAAAATCTATGATTGTGATCGTTATCAAATTGAGGATACTCCCCTTACACGAAAATCTAATCGGCCTTATTCGACAGTTGTTGCAAGTGATAAAATTAAGGCTTGGTTGAATTTTAATAGGCCACATGATGAATCGTCTGGTAATGACAGCGAATAACCTAACTATGATTTAACTATAGTAATCTCTGGCCATGAAATAATGCCAGTTACTTAGAATGGGCCATGAAATAATGCCCGTAAATGTACATCGAGCCATGAAATAAAGCCTGATGTATATTGAGCCATGAAATAATGCTCACCATTAATTATAGCGGGCCATGAAATAATGCCCATAAATGTACATCGAGCCATGAAATAATGCTCGCCATTAATTATAACGGGCCATGAAATAATGCCCAAAATTGTGATTAATTATGATTATTTATGTTCTTTTGTTTGTTATAAAAATTATGGTTATTATACTAATTATAATGCTATACTAGTATTAAAATGTATTGTGCTAATTCATGTCAATCTATATGTTATGCAACGTTAATTATTAGCTAGGTTTATTTAATTATTTTTTTTGTTCTTTCTATATACGAGGACATATACTGTAACTTGGATGGCCGACTGTTATCAATAGTTAATTATACCACGTTTTATTAGGTTATTTTTGTTAAATTAAAACTTATTTTAATATTAAAAAGTATTGTTTTGACTACTGTAGTCGAGTGAGTTTGCGGATTGCACGACTAACCAATAATATCGCTTTTACTGGAATGTAGGTAGATTGGTGGGGAGAACGCCAGTTTGGTTGTCGTGCTAATCCAGTAAGTTCGTTCGTGCGTTAGTGGTCGAGTGGTCGATTACATCCCCATTTGTGCATAAAGAATATTCGAAGTGTTTTGTTGTTGATTTTGTGTGTTGGAAAATATAAAGTAAGTACATGAACATGTGTCTATTATTTCTACGACTTATTTTAAAAAGCTATGAACCTGAGCAATAGCTGATTTTCATATTTAAAACTAGGACTATATTCTCTGTGAGAATACAGAGCCAACATTTTGAAAATTGAAATGCTTTTCTTTGTTCTAAAATCAATACCCACTCATTTAAAAATCGAATTAAAATAAAACGCAACCATATAAATTTCAATACCTACTTATATAACCAGACAACATTATTTAAATCACCACGTCACATGACACTACCAACTAACAATTATTATGCAAAATTCTCAAGGAAGATGCAGTGAATTACTGTGAGATCTGTTTCAAATGCTAAATTGATTCGTGTTGCGTTTGTCGCATGTAAATATGGTTGAACAGAGAGTTGCAATGGTGACAGATACACAATAAGATGCAAGGTTGTTGACATATTGTTTGTGAAGATCTTGCAGGAAGATGGTGTTGGCGAGATAAGAGATTGTCTGGAGATTAGAAAAGAGTTTTGTCGTTTTAGTTGTACACTGTTTTATGCAAGAGTTTGTCTAGGAATGGTAAAATTTGATATTTTAGTTTATGAAGGAGTTAAAGACATGTTATAAAAACGTTGATGTAGCCAAAGCTTTTTTCTGGATGGGTAATCATTAAATAACTTGTGTGTTAGACTTGTACTGACTAAAACACGCCCATGTTCCTTCTTTTGCCCTTTATGTTCCGGGGCTGCGGTATCACTTACGAACAACCCACAACCCCGGATATAGCCAAAACTTATTTAACCTAAATGAACTTGTATATAATTTAATAAAGCAGTACTTTTATTTACCTAATTGGGTTTAGTATCTTATACAATCAAAGTAAACAAACAGATGGTTCATATCTAATTTAGGGTTCCGTACCACAAAAGGAAAAATAAGAAACCCTTATTGGATCACTTTGTTGTCCGTCTGTCTGTCAAGACCCTTTATCTCAGGAACGCGAGGAGGTATCGAGTTGAAATTGCAATGTTGAACAATGTACAATCAAGTTTGTTTCCAGAATCACATTAAAGCGATAGTTTGTGATTATGTATTTCTAGAAAGATAAGAGACTGAAGATGTAAAAGAAACTTTGTTGTCTGCAGAATGTAGTCGTTTTTTGTTTTGAACAACGATAGCGTGGAGACGAATGCTTTTAAACTTAATCTTCTTTTAAAGTTACGTTTGTAGTTTAAGGTGCGGAATAGGTGTTTTGAAGAGGTTTTTTTTAAGATTTTTGTTTAGTGATGCAACTGTTTTCTTTGAGTGTATTTCTTTTGTTTGTTGCCACATTTGTTTAAGTTTCTTGTAGATACATAGATATTTATTAAAACATTGCCCCTCACTAGGTTTTTTTCTTGTGTCGTGGGTGTCTTTACAACTACCTGTAGGTCATACAAATATAATAATTCCGTAATTCGAACCCGCGACACGCAACGCAGCAGTCGATTGCTCAGTCACTGCGTCAACAGTGCCGTCAAAAATAGACAGAAGAAAATATTCTTTATTGTACAACAAAATTGATATACATACAAGATTTTTTTTCTTTCAATTGTCATCAACCACATACCTGTTAGGTATTGGTTTGTAAATCGTATTGAACAAAAATAACATCCAACTTTTAGGGGCAATGCAACATTGATTTATCAAAAACAACCTTACAAAGATACAAAATAAATCAGACACTTTTATAGAGCCGTAAATAGAATAAAACTTAAGAACAAACAAAACACATATCAACATCAATCTTTACCTACGTTGTGTCCAAAAACTAAAAATAAAGTGTCACTCATAAATCCCAAAGGAATACCCAAAACAATCCACTATGGTCAAACAAAACTAATAGTAAAGTTATTCCCTTTTTTATTTAATCATCAAATAACTTCCCCTGCTCTGCGCGGAGCAAGGAAGTTTTCGTGTTTTGCCCGCGGCTTCGCTCGCGTTAAATTCGGTAGCGCCTTATTGATTAGTAATAGCAACGCTAAGTTTTCACGTTTCTTCCGTCTTTCTCCCTCATATCCCACTCTTTTAAAAAAATAATAGCCTATGTCCGTCTCCTGGTTCCCAACTATCTCTGTACGAAAAATCATCAAAATCGGTTTAGCCATTAAAGCGTGAAGAGGTAACAAACAAACAAACAAGCAAACTCACTTTCGCTTTTATAATATTAGTAAGGATATTGCTTGGGTATTTTATGAGTTATCGTCCATAATATATATTTTTTTATCTATGTCTATATGGATGATCTGCTTATCTTTTAGTAACAATAGAAAATGAATAATCGACAGAAAATATGTGATATATCATTATACCATAACAAAAAACTTACTTACAAAAATGTTTTGCCCTTCATGTTCCGGGACCGCGGTATCTCTTGCGAAACTGCGACCCCGGAAGGGAGTGGCCTTGGCAAGCCCCTCTGAAAGCTAATCCCTATGGACGTATTATGTCATGTTACAGGCTTTACTTTCTCTCAATTCAATATGTAAAGTTTTTTTAGGGTTTTTACGGTCTATAGGCTCTGTATGTCCGTCTGTCAAATCAAATCAAATCATCTTTATTGTGAATCTTAGGAAAAGTGTACATAATACAACAGACTGGTGTCAATAAATAGATTGTGAACAGCTATTTCCCACCCTTTGGGCCTACAGTAATAAGTAGAATAAGAAAAGTCGTATTTTAAGGTGTTATTAAAAATATAAACAATATTTATTTATTTATTAACCACTAATTTATAGCACCTTTACAGACATATCCAATACGATGCTATAAGACACCAAATTATACAACATACCAAAAAAAAACAAAAATACACGTTAATTAAATTAAAAATATATTAAAAGTATGATCTTAATATATGCATATATATATATATATGTGTCTGTCTGTCTGTCATTAATAAGTAGCAGTTACCAATAGTTTAAGCGCACCGTTTTGCAGATAAAGTGCTTGTGTCAAAGGTGGGAAATTACAAATCGATTGCAATTCTCCAGTGTGTCACAGCCAAAAGTGCTAAACAATGTCACATGTGTACCTATTAATCTGTCTACGTAAACATATTTTGGTTTACGGCTTGGCTATAATCAGATAAGATCATAGAGCGGTCATAGAATGACGTATAAAACGATATTACTGGGAAATCAAAATATTAGTATGTCCACATTGTTGTCAACTGACCAATTATGCAATAAATATATATTTTAACATACTATAATCTAAAAATTTGTTATTTTTATTGTATGTCCCACTGTTGGGACACTTCTATGAGTGGTATTGGGCCCGCTCTTGCTCTAGTTGCGTGAGTGTCTCTGGTTTTTAGTTTTAGCACATGTCGTTTCTTAGAAAACCGCCATTGAGCTCTTAGGCTCAATGCACAACAAAATGGCTGACAGAATTCGGCTGCTTGACTACCCGCGGCGGCGACGCGTGAGGCTGCCCTTCCGATTGATTCTCTCAAGCAATACTATGCATCGCCATACGGAGATAAAGCTTAAAATAGTTTGTCGTTGTTATTGCCGGCAGCTACAATCCCTATTTCGTATGTGCTGGCCCTTATTGACACCCAATGAAACCAAGATCTAAGTACTTAAACACGTTTTATTACATCGTACCACATTAATTTAATATTGATTGACAAGTTGATTAAAATAATAACTTAAAATCAGCAGATAACTCGTGATAAGTAGCCTTAGGTAATTGTGTGTATTTTTTCCTGCATACAAATCTATATAAACAATCATTTAACGATATTTTATCTTTCGAACAATTCATGTAAAATATTGCTCTAACACGTTCAAAGATGACCTTTCTGACCATAACCAGGTAATTACAACTACAACACTGTTATGAACAAAAAAAAATAGAAGATTAAAGTACAAAATCACAAGATTACCTACTTTATTCATACGACAAATAATGGAACTAAAAAAATTGTACTGGATTTGACAGTAGCGTTGACATTTTCCCTATACAACTAGCGCCACTGCCAACTACAAATATATTTTGTAATTCGTGGACCGTGAATCATCAATTGATTTGCTACTGCACTTGACCTTGAGATTGTTACGAGCACTATATTTGTAATTGTCGGGTTGTATAAATGTGTTTATATTTGTTTGGTTTATCTATTTTAGAGAAGGAGTTCCAGTCTATGGTCTGATGCAATAACTATAACTATGATAAAAATATGTATATATGTACTTAATTTGTGCAGATATTTACTGTAATGATTGTTATAAGTTGATAGCAATAATAAAGATTCAGATCAGGTTTTCAAATTGAGCATTCACAAAAACAAACGTTTTATTTTATTGTTGCTTGGATTAAAGATAACCTCAGCTGAAGATAAAAATGAAAGATAACAGCATAATTTGTGATTGTTTTTTTTTAAGTAATAAAAACAACAATTCTTAAGCGATAAAGGGGAAATCATTTAACCTTCTTTTGCATCGAGACGGGATAAGCGTGGCAAAACTAACTGCCAAGACACAGTCAGACACAGGTCCACTTGTATACTACATCTTTAGTGTCGATGGTTAGTCTTCCTGGTGACACTGTCCACCACTGTCGAAATTCAATTTTATCCAGAATGTTCTGAGGTAGGTCACCCAGTCCTGTGTTAAGTAGTTTATAGTTTTAAGTAGTTTATAGTATTGCAATTCGTTTGTATTGAAACTCATAAAACAATGATTTCTATTTCTATTTTCTATTTCACGTGTATTTATGAATACAATGTGCGCGTTTTCAAAAAGGCCGTTTTCAAAAAACTTTTTTTTACCAAAAAAAAACCATTAAATTTTTAGTATGTATAAGGATAGTTTTAAGGATAAAACAATTAGTTATAATAAAACAAAAATAATAATAAGATCAAGTTATGTATCATGAGTCGAATAGTTATCCGATTTAATCTGAATTGTACACTCGACGCGACGGCAGGTCCACCTATTCTAAACTATTATAACCTGATCTCTCTACTACGGATCGCACACCGTAGTAGAGAGATCAGGTTGAAATGGTTTTGTATAGGTTGATGTGCCGTCGTGTGTACGATAACTAGCAAATAAAATAACTATCTTGATAATTTTGAACCCTGTTAAAAAGTAACTACCCGCTGATATACATTTAATAATAATTACACGTCACCGATCGAATGTCTGTCATCAATCATCAAGAACAAAATCAGCGTTTTATCAGAATCAAACCGTGTCAGGTAGCAAAATCTTATCTTTGAGAGATGAGTATCAAACATGGGAAAACACGTTTTATTTCTAGATTTGATGTAAATCGATACAAGTGGCGATATCAATTTGGATATTATAAAGCGTCACAACACTTTCAAGGTTTCCTGATTTCTAGATTAGGATTATTATAACTGGCCGTGTCGACAGCGCGTTAGTGTTCCACGCGCGCCTCAATGAGATGTCATCATAGCAGAGGGGCCTGCCAGAGCCACCGCAGCCGGGGTTTTAGGTTCGAAAGAGATACCCCGGAACATAAAGGGTACCTAAATGAAACATAGTTAGGTTTAAGTCAGTTCAAATCTGACACTCCCCCCCCCACTACCTGGGTGGGGGAAGTTTCCCATCCGCAAAAAAACGTTATGTTTTAAGAAGAAGAAAAGTTTTGTTTCAATTTTAATCGCCGAATTTTGCCACATGAAGTGTTCATGGCTAAATAAATAAATAAATATCTTGGGACAACTCACACACGGCTATCTGATCCCAAGCTAAGCAGAGCTTGTGTTATGGTAACCAGACAACTGATATACATACTTATATAATTTATAAATACATACATATTATAGATAAATCACACCCAGACACAGAACAAACAATCATGCTCATCACACAAAGTTTGTCCTGGGTGGGAATCGAACCCACGACCTCCGGCTCAGCAGTCAGGGCCACTGACCACTAGACCAACAGGCCAATAATTTCGGGTTGATCTTCAGCTTAAACCGCGCTTGCCTAGGTCGGTCTGTGAATGGGTAACCACCCATTATATACTGAATATCTCCGGATAGACAAGTGGAGACTTACCTAGTTCAATTAATTCAGTTGTTCAAAATACTAATATACACAAACACGTGAATAGCTATTAACGTATATTCAAATCAGGTAACTATGCATAATGCATAACCATATAAAAACAAGAGGCCAAAGGTGTAAGTAGGTAAGTGTAAAAATAATAATTTATTCAAAGAATTCATTAATATAAAGTACCTTGAGGATGGACAGCGTTTTATAATAAAATACCTTACATTTTGAACTGACAAAAGCAATCAAATACAAAATAAGAACACAGTCTTTGATTTGATGCCGAAGACGAAGAGGCCCTGTGTTTGATTCGTATACACGTATTTCGTATATGGCTTTATAAAGTACTAGCTTTTGCCCGCGGCTTCGCTCACGTTAAATTCGGGGTAACACAGTTTCTCTTTACTGATTTGCAGGTGCCTGTTACCTATAGTTTTTGCCCTTGCGTCTTATTTATTGTAATAGCAAAGCTAAGTTTACCCTTTTCTTCCCACTTTTCTCATTTTTCACTTAAAAAAAATAACCTATGTCCGTCTCCAGGGTCTCGACTATCTCTGCACCAAAATCCATCAAAATCGGTTTTGCCATTTAGGCGTGAAGACGTTACAAACAAACTAACTTTCGCTTTTATAATAATAGTAAGGATTCAAGAAATTCCGTGTACAGATATATTTAATAACACACTATCTAAAATAAAAACAAAAAGAATAAACGTTGTTGTGCAACTTGGTTGAGGAATATCGTTAGCAGTAGACAGCTAAGTATTACATATATTAAAACTAAATTCACTTGATGGTTCAAGAATGAATTACATCTCTTGCAGTTACTGTAATTCGAATTAGATTATTTATAGGTAAAATAATTCAATTATCTACGTCTAATAAATGAAAACTATTAGAAGTTATTTCATTAGAGGGAATTATGTCAATGTTATGTTATCTCAGGTCTGCTGGAAGAGATTTCTAAATAAAATAAGTAGTACCTTTGTGCTCTTTAGTCTGTATGTATTTTTTTCCATTATATGTGTTTTGTATGTGTACACAAATAAAAAAATAATTATGAATCAAATTCAACATTATAATCAGGAATATCTTCCGTGATTAGTTGTAATTCTGGGCTCCCGATTGCGGAAAATATCTTGTAAATTACGGTTTAAATATAATTTATATAAGCCGCGAAAGCTTAAAACAATAGCTAATTATTATGATTATTTACTACAAGATCTGGCCTCGAAGGCTGAATTAATAGAATAGATAATAAAATAGGTAGTATTATTAGTCATCCAGACGACAACAAGTCATTCAAATACAAAAACGGCGGATCAAATGTTTTCTGACTCTGCGATGTTTATATTGTATCATTCAGAAAGAAACTAGAAATAGACTACTAAATGAATGATTCAACCAAATTCACGTTGTTTAATCAACCTTGTAAGGCTAGTCCGCAAATGTCAATATACCAATGATGCCATTAGTATATTGACATTAACCCCCGAATACTGAAACGTCACTCAAAATTTGAGGGCTGCTTAACATTTGAGCAGCTCTTAAACTTTAGATTTTGTATTGTCAAACGTCACTTTTGAGTATCTGTTAAATTTAAGTGGTACTTAAATTTTGAGTGACGTTTCAGTATTCGGGGGTTAGACATTCTAATAATACATTCTAGAAATAACTATTTTGGAAATGAACGGGCGACAACAGAACTATGTCCGATTTCATTTAAAAGAAGATTTGTGTAATAATTTGTTTGAATAATACAATCAATTGCCAAGAGCCTCAACCAATACCTAAGGAGGCTCTCGTAAGGCAGCTGGATCAAGGGATTTAATTCAGTAAGCGTACTCTTGAACACGGCTCGTTCGTTCATCTGACGGGCCTGTTGGTCTAATGGTTAGTGGCCCTGACTGCTGAGCCGGAGGTCGTGGGTTCGATTCCCACCCAGGACAAACTTTGTGTGATGAGCATGATTGTTTGTTCTGTGTCTGGGTGTGATTTATCTATAATATGTATGTATTTATAAATTATATAAGTATGTATATCAGTTGTCTGATTACCATAACACAAGCTCTGCTTAGCTTGGGATCAGATAGCCGCGTGTGAGTTGTCCCAAGATATTTATTATTATTTATTATCTAAGGCATCACAGACATCGGTACAGAAAAACATCGTGAGGAAACCTGGACTTATAATTCATATTCATAAATGTGACGACACGGTCGACACAGTGGCTAAGCTTATGATTTCGCTACGTGTCGCGGGTTCGATCCCCACGGAACAAATATTTTTATGGCCAACAGATAGTTGTTCCGGCGAGCCATAAAACCCGGAGTTGTGCACGATGGCAATTGGCCATTATATGGGCCCCCCTATTATATGGGACTGAAGCATCACTGGCGAAAGGTGGGTTTATTATAAGATGCACTTTTGCCCAACCCTTCGTAAATTACAGGCGTACTGTTCTGTGATAAATAGTCATACACAAATTGAACTAGGTATAACTCTTTAATCTTTTTTACAAAACGTTGCCCCACACTACGAATTTCTCCTGTGTCGTAGGTGCGTTTACAAACATTTAAACTTACATAGGCAAACAGCCAGACCCGAAACAACTACCTGTACGTCTTCAAATTAGGTAGACCTCTGCATAACTCTTAGAGGATTACAAGCGTAATGATAAGTTATATCTATTAACTGTTTTTCCTACTATTGAAAATCTTTTCCTTATCTTGTCGCATCTATAGTACAAACATTTCAATGTTTCCTTTAAGTAAATATACCTACACTAAACAAATGTAGACCAATCGGCACTGTGGTGTAAATTAAACCCAACACCGTTTACCTTATGACATCTGAATACATAATGTTAACTAAATATTAGCTAGTATCCGACTCGAGCCCATAGATATTTGCATAGTTTCCGACAAAGATCGAATTAATAATATGATTTTTATTAGGTACTAGCTTCCGCCTCCGACTTCTAACGCTAACTTTAACCCGCATGATGATCGATAAAATAATTATCTTTCTCTCCCATTTTGTTCCCTCTTCCTCCCCTTTTTTTCACATTTTTTTGGTCCAAACTATCGCTGTACCAAAATTCATCAAAATCGGTTTGGCCATTTAGGCGTGAAGACGTAACAAACAAACAAACACACTTACTTTCGCTTTTATAACATTAGTAAGGAAAAAGGTTTTTAAAGGTTGAAAAACTCAAAACGCAAAAGTGCGAAAACTTGCGTGCTTTTATAAAATACAAACTGTCCTGAGCGACTTCACCCTGCCATCCGAGGGTAGCAGCGTGATATTATATATAATACTATGTACCGAGTGCTACTCGGTGATAATGTAGCTTTCTAATGGCAAAAATTGTTGAAATTGGTCCAGCAGTTTTTGAGTTTACTTGTAACATACAAAAATGCAAACCTTTCCCTTTTAAAATATTTTGTTATAGAGATTAAAGATTTGCATTTTTATATGTACAAATCTATGAACGTATCTGTGATAAGAATGATTTTGATGTCAGTTTTTCATGAAGATGTGTAATGATATGTAGGTATAGATGGGGTCTACACCTGCATATCGTTTAAGTTCTATTAATCAGACGTAGCTATTGCTATCAATCAGTCATAAATCTACGCTCCGGACTGCGACTCGGAATTTCCTGAATAGAAAAACATAAGAACTTACCGATACGGATTTTATAAAGCCATACAAACGACGTCAGTCTATTCCTAGTTTTTTTTTTTTAGTTAAAACTATAAATACCAAAATTCAAATCTACGAATTGACAAAAACATAATTTAAGTGGTGCTAGAATATCCTTTCAATCTAGACCTCGTTCGTTACCCTTATAATGCCACACACAAACCAAAGCTGTCTAATACACAGAAAATAAACATAAGAACCTTTGAAGGAACGTTCTTAAAGATTCACAGCTTCGTTATCGTGATCATTTCAAGCGTAATGAAAAATATAAACTTGGCTTTAACGAGAAATCTGACTAAAGGAACTGCGAAGACGATTTGGATAGAAACGTTGGAGGGCAAAGAGATGATCTGAAATGGAGTTTTTTGGTATTCGAATAGGATATTTTTTATCCACTAGTATAAAAGAATATGTAGTGTTACCAGTAGTTATTAAAATCAATATAAGTGTGTATAGGTCCAATTCAAACTTAATCGTCATTAAGTTTACCACCACTATGTTTACCTAGTGTTGGTAAACTTAATAACGATGACTAAAGTTATACCTACGGAGACGTCACTCGCAGCTCACTTTCGAAACGTCTTTCGAAAGTGAGCTGCGAGTGACGTCTCCGTAGGTATAACTTTTTCAAAGATAATGGTGGCTGGCTCGGAACGTTGAATACAAAGCTGCATATACAACAATATTATAGGTATCAACGGGGCACAAAAGACGTATTGCCTCCACTGTATAATTCGCAATTCCATCATTCGCAGCCAACTTCCGAGCCGCCATAAAGTTTGAATCGAACTAAATGTAAAATCAGCAAACTCTCTTCTCATTGTTAAGTATGGCAAGTCTCAAGAATAGTTATTCACTATTATTCTATAATATAATAAAATCCTACTAATATTATAAATACGAATGTTTGTGAGGTATGTATGGTTTATGGATGTTTGTTACTCTTTCACGTCCAACGGCTGAACGGATCTTGATGAAATTTGACACAGAGGTAGATTATCGTCTGGAATAACGTATCGTCGTAACGTATACGCGGGCAAAGCCGCGCGTATTATAATAAAACATAATTATAAAATTTTATAAGAATTGGTCAAGCGGTTTTAGAGGAATATAACAACTAAAACTGTGACTTGGGAATTTTATAAACACGATAATCTCGACGTCTAATCAAGTCGCAAAATCGCGCTAAACGGGGGCGGGTCGCCAGTAATAATAATCTATTATGACAAATGGTTTGCAAGATGTCAAACAACAGCGTCTGACCTTTACAGAAGCAACTAAAATAAAATGAATACATTTAAATGCTTCATAAATCACCGTTAGTAGTAATCAAAATCAATTTATTTTTATAAAAAACTTACATAAAGTGGTTTGATGTTCATAAAGTTTTAATCTAAACAGAAATTGGATTTGAACTGTTAAAAGATCAACAAGCTAATATGTAACTTCAAAGGATGTTTGTTTATGATATTTTAATAAAAACATTTTTGAATGAATGAATATTTTATAGTCGAGTTATGAATTTAATGAAAGATATTGTAAATGATCAGTCTATTTGTCAATCTTTTACTTAATTTAAAGATTTGAATATGTTGATTTTATCTTCAAACGCTTCTGCAGTATTAAAATCAAATTCAGGATGAATATGATAGAGGTAAAGTCATTGAGAGAAACAATTTGACGGAGCGATTGGCGCAGTGGTTGAGCGATTGACTGCAGCGCTGCCTGTCGCGGGTTCGATCCCCGCACGGAACAAATATTTGTATGACCTATAACAGGTAGTTGTTACGGGTCTGGCTGTTTGTGTATGTGAGTTTAAATGTTTGTAAACGCACCCACGACACAGGGGAAATTCGTATTGTGGGGCAATGTTTTATAAAAAAGAGTAAAGAGTAATACCTAGTTCAATTTGTTTATGACTATTTATCACAGAACATTACGACTGTAATTTTTGAAGGGTTGGGCAAAGGTGCTTCTTATTAAAAACCAACCTTTCGCCAGTGATGCTTAAGTCCCATGTAATAGCGCCTCCCCCCCTATTACATGGGACTTAAGCATCCATCGAGCACAACTCCAGGTTTCAGGGCTGGCCGAAACAACAATCTGTTGGCCATCAAAATATTTGTTTCATGAGGGGATCGAACCCGCTTAGGCACTGCGTCGACTGTGTCGTCACATTCATATTAATAATAATATTATAAGACCAGGTTTCCTCGCGATGTTTTCCTTTACCGATATCTGTGATGAACTTTAGAAAGTACATATAAATTGAAAAGTCACATTAGTACTTGCCCGAATTTCACAAACAAAGTAGGTAAGTCTAAAACACTCCACGCTCTAACCACACCTAAACAAACCCAGAAGAAGCCACAGCAATGCTAATGACACCTACAAAAAACAAAACGATTTCATAACAGATTAACTCAAAGATAACTCTGACGGAAGTGTCACTCAAATTAATCTCTCAAGGCGACTGGACGGTACTTTGAGAAGCTCAAAATTTAGTTGCCAACAAATGTTTAATCCGAAAATACCCGTAATTAGAAATTAAGGCCACGTTTTGAAGTTAGGTGCCAAAATTATTTACACAAAATTAGAGATGATGAATTTCTTCACGGAATTCTTAATGTTACACCAAAAGACGATATTGTTACGTTCAGGTAATGTACTGAAAGATGTCGGCAAGGTAGAGTGACCTGCCAAGGCTCCCATCAGCCTGGGTTTGCGGGCTGTTCGAAAGAGATAAAGGGCAAAAGAAGAAACATGGGTAGGTCTTACTCAGTACAAGTCTGACACTCTCCCCGCTCCACTCAGAGCGGGGGAAGCTATTTGATGATTTCCAATGAGCAAAAAGGCAATATACTAAAGAGAGCATCATAATGTGCCTAGCCTTTTCCTAACTATACAGGGTTATTTGTAAAACACCGACAACCTTGCAGGACTGTATTACAATCATCATAAACAACAACTTTTGTTCTATGATTTTTTACAAAATTTTATACATTTACCAAAAACAAATCTTCAAGATTTAGTTGTCCTATCTAACACATTTCAACTCCGTATTTTGCTGTACCTACATACCTACACCGCCGCTTGTAGGTACGTTTGCTTCGCATAGATTTCGTAACATTTAGAGCGTTCAATTTCAATATTTTTATTTTTGTATGAAAATCTGATGAACTAAAATATGATAAATGTTTAAATGTCTTAGAACAAAAGTTGTTGATTATGATGTTAGTAACATGGTCCTGAGACGTTGCCAGTGTTTTACAAATAACCCTGTATAGGGGCCGGCTAACAGTTTAATCAGATGCAGCTGAATACCAGTATTGCATGGACCGACGGCCTATCTGACCTCCAAAACAAAGTTAATACTAGAGATCACACGATACATCCCTTGGTAAAAACTGGTTGTAAGATTTACGGGCCACTGACTGCCTGTGACGATTGTCAAATATCTACAACTGTCAGTGCCCCGCGGTTTCACCAATTTTTTATTACTAGCTATCTACATATGAAATTACATCGAAATCCTTATCCTTAGCTATTTAAGCGTGAAAGAGCAACAAACGTACACACACACGCACAAATTTTCGCTTTTATAATATTAGTGTGATTGACAGCCGGGACCATCGGCTTAACCTGTTTACCGAGGCATCCTTACTAATTGTATAAAAGCGAAAGTGAGTTTGTTTGTTTGTTTGTTACGTCTTCACGCCTCAATGGCTAAACCGATTTTGATGAATTTTGGAACAGAGAATATATTTGTTGGGTACCCTGGATACGGGCATAGGCTATTTTGTTTTTAAAGTGATAAATGATCGAGGAAGAGGGAAGAAAAGGGAAAACTTAGCTCCGTTATTACAATCAATAAGGCGCAAGGGCAAAAACTACAGGTACCAGGTGCCTTAAAAACAGGAAAGAGGAACTGTGTTACCCTGAATTTAACGCGAGCGAAGCCGCGGGCAAAAGCTAGTAAAATATAAAATTCGGTATAAGTATAACGGTTGGTCACCCATCCACAAACCAACAATGGCAAGCTTGTATTATTTAGCCACGAGATCCTTGAATGGTGGTTACACTGAACAAAACAAATCACTATCGTCTCAATCATGATTAAAAAAACACACGTTTAGATTTAATCAACATAATTAGCAGATATACAAATAGATATTATACAAGAACACATACCATTGGATACGATTAAATCAACTTCTTTATCTTAAGATAGCATTGTCTCAGATAATGTTTTGTCATACGAAGTCATTATGCTCTAAAGAAATATTCACTTAAGAAAATAACTCAAAACTGCGTTAGGGATTCTGTTTCCTGACACGTAAACAAATGTATGTGTTTCTTAAAAAAACAATAACATTTTATTCTTAAACTTCAACAATTTATGTGACTTTTAAACTGTCCCAGTCATTCCATAATAAACATAATCATCACCAGCATAAAGTTGTCATTCGTTTAAATGAAAATAACATCAATTGGAAACAAGGACGTAAATAAGCATTACCTACTTATTGTAATAATACTAATTGTTTATACATCACAAGGTACTGTAAAAGACAAAGGATTACCTTCGCATAGGAATTAGTTTTAATCACTTTTATTTCCATAATCCCTTTAATCAAAGAGTTATCGTGTTATTCCACTTTCAATTAATAATTTCCCCAAAACTTTGTTTGAATTATAGTGTGACTAATCTAAATAGGTAGTTAAAACAAACTAAGGGTAGGCTCTACCGAAGAATATTAATTCTAGTAACATCTATTTTGCCTATTTATTTATGTAATTAAACTTCATGTACAATAGTGGTACATAGGCGGAGTAATTGCCATAAAGCTTTCTCTACCAATCAATCTTTGGGTTAAATACGACAACATTATATTACAAAAAAACTCTCAAAAAAAACCTTTTTGTATTTGAGAACTACAGATAATAATAACCATTTACAAATAAAATAAACTAATAAATACATATTAAAGGAAATACAAAATAAGAAAAAAAAAACAAGAAAACTTAGCAGTAATTACTATGAATTTATTATTTAATTCATCTTCCTACACTATGTTCATAGATCAACAGATACGAAGAAAGCCTTTGGTAAAGGAAAATATCGAGAGGAAACCAGTATTCCTGAGAAATATTTTAATGGTATGCTTAGCCAAGTCAGAGGCCCATAGGAAACACAAACCACAAGTTAAAGAAGAGAAGAACAAATTTACGATATCAATATAACTATAGAGAGTGAATTATGAATGAGTGGTCATATTAAAAGAAGTGAGACCATTTTGTGGACCAAATGACTCGCTACCTGTGACTAACAAAACAATAGCAAAAAAACAGTGTTCCCATAAAAAAAAACAATCTACTATTACTCGACTAAAAATCCTTACTAATATTGTAAAACCGAAAGTGAGTTTGTTTACGTCTTCATTCCTAAATGGCTAAACTGATTTTAATGAATTATGGTACAGAGATAGTTGGGACCCTGGCGACGGACATGAGCAAGTTTTTTTTGTAAGTGAGGAATGAGGGAGAAAAAGGGAAGAAAAGGGAAAACGTAGTTTTGCTATTACGTTAAATAAGGCGCAAGGGCAAAAACTACAGGTAGCAGATACCACGCGAGCAAAGCCGCGGGCAAAAACTAGTAATTTCATATTTCTACATTTTTGACACACGCTGTACAATCAGACCAATTTAGCTTTGACGCTACCAATACTAACAAATACTATTTGCTATTCGCTGCCAAAATGTCCGTTTAAAGCTCATTCACAGTTGACAGACCATAACCCATGTCAAAAGACACATGCTGTGTCATACTAATACTACTATTAATGTAATATACTACTATTATTTCATACTTCCATACTAATATTATAAATGTGAAAGCAACTCTGTTTGTTTGTATATTGGTATGTATGTTACCTTTGAAAACGGCTGATCACATCGTAATTAAATTTGGTCAGAAGATAAATTTAAACTTATTTATAATATTAAATAAATATCTGATCACGCTTATAACGTAATGGGTCGAGCAGCCCGGGGTTATGGGTTGTTCGAAAGAGATACAGCGGCCCCGAAACACAAAGGGCAAAAAATTAACATGGATGGGTTTTAGTCAGTTAAAGTCTGACACTCCCATATGCTCCGCCCAGAGCGGGAGAAGTTATTTGAAAATTTACTATGCGAAAAAAGCGAGTGAGCAGTATTGCATAATATTCATAATACTAAACGATTTGACAACTGACTGAACTGAACTGTCAAACATGACATTTCATCACATTGACATATCATGTCACAACGGCTATAAAGCAAGGCAAATTGCGAACTAATGCGTGTGAACTCGGGGGTAACAACTAGTGTACCCATAAAAGGTAATTTTGCGATTCGTATCTCTATTATTATCGTGTTCATAGCATGACTGCACCAAACGCTAGACAGAGTACTGATGGAAACGCGCAACTCGAACGCAGTTGTTTCAATTTGCGAGATCTTAACAGATCAATTGAGTCTTCCTCTATTTAGACGACCGTGGTGCTGCTGTGTTGACTATTACAGTATCTATTACACTGGATGGTTATAGGTCTTTATTTATATTGGAATAGTTGAAGACTGTAGTTCAAAGGTGATCTTATACTCCAACTACCGATATTCTGTTGAGGGCGGGATCACTAACTTGGGTAAGATGATTGAAAAACGTGGCCACTATTAAAAAAAAAGTCTCTTTTCTGACCCTTTATCTTGAGAACGCGTGAAAGTATCAAGTTGTTATTAAAACCGTAAACTCAAATAAGTCTACGCAGTCAAAAGATAATATGGCTGTTTATGCCGCAAATTTGTACGGAATCTCGGTGCGCCAGTCTGACTCGCTATTGGCTGTTTTTTTTTACAGCACAAAGGAAAACCAGACAGAAGTATATGGTTTTAATTTCAATTCTATACCTCCACATGTTCCCGAGAGAAAGGGTCTTGACAGACAGACAAACGGACAACAAAGTGATCCAATAAGGGTTCCGTTATTTCCTTTTGAAGTACGGAATCCTACAAACGAATACAGAGAACAGCTCTGTCATAAGCGTTGATGGATCACGAAGTTTGAAACTTATAATACGTACAGACATAAACATAAGTGTTAGGTAAACGTTTATTATTTGACTAAGCGTCCCTAGACGGTACTCAACGTCGGGAGAACGGGCAAGTTTGTAACACTACATGTAGTTTCCTCTAGTGTTGGTAGAATTTAATCTCCAGAGTAGGTTAACATCGTGGTTTATGCTTTCGTACTCCAAGAACGAAAATTAGTAATTCTTATAGGGATAAGCAGAGGTGTACTAACAAGAGTACACTCATATTTTGAGCCTATTGAAAAGAAAGAAAGAAAAAAGATATTAGTCGCAAATTACGACGAGCACACAAAATAAACCTTAAAACATGCAAAGCATCACAAACATTTATAAATACATTATGGAACAAAAAATAGCTTGCACGTCGTGACTGCGACAAGTAGGTCACCTCTGAGCATGATGCTGTGCTATGGGAGCTCACAGCACAGCGCTGGTTTTCAGTAGTCAACCCGTAAGTAAAACAGACGGAAGTCAAGATAGCATACATAAAAATTGCTATAAACCAAACCAAGTAGTCGCGCTTGCGATTAGTTGACCAACGAGGTATTTGATGGAGCAAAACCTCATTTGAATACACATCTAACAATGGAGCAATTAAAAACAAGGATACAATTTCAACCTAGTACCCTAAAACTTAAAGTCGTTGTCAATGTAGATCAGTACTTACTAATGCTGCAATACTTAATAAGACACAAACCATATTTAGTTTAAGTCCTCTTTCTTATCAATATTTCAAACAATTTTATATTCTTCCCCAATACGGTGTACCTGGAATGTTAGAAGCGATATGAATTTCCAAACAAGAAGATCTTCGCAACGCAAAAATTTACAGCAAAATTTTCAAATATGTTTAAGTATTTTACAGATGAATATCTTACAGAGAAAGGAATGATTAAGGCAACGTCAAAATGAAAAAGAATTAGGTTAAAAGAGGGGTACGCATGGATAAGTGAGGAAAGTAAGAGTGAATGATAGCAAGGCTTATGGAAATCCGATGAGGAGAGTAATTCCATTGAGCACAAATACTTTTAAGATGAAGCTATGCCTTAACAAAATTTGATAAGATTATTTTAAAAAAAACCTGTTAATTTTGCGGACTTATCAAGGCATTGCTAACATTACTTGAATTAATATTTTCTGTGAATTAATGACATCGTTTTTTTATATTACTTGAGAAATTAATTATGGTTTCAAAATTCAAGAAAAATACCATCACGCCTATAAACGCTGAAGTGTATTGGAGAGGTGTAGGTCAGTTCTGTTTTAGTGCTATGCATCAAGCAGGTACAAATCTAGACACCGTGAATGATAGTAAAAATCCTTGATGGAAAATCTAAAAACACTTCGAGACCAAAGAGGCAGTCAGAAAAATAACAAACCCAGGTAAAAAAACAGATTCAACTAGAATAAAATTGAAGCTGAAATGCTTAAGTTTAAGGTAAATGATTTTTCTTATTAAATATTTCAGACAAAGAGGTGTCACTTAATCTTTGAAGAGATTTCAGATTTCGTAAGATTAAATTTGAGTAAATTAACGTTTTATGAGAAACGAAATTCGATGTAAAATTTTCAAGAGTTGTATCAAGTCTTTTGTTTACAAAATGTTTATCAATTATCTGTAATTTAAAGCCATGATGCCTGTCTGAAGATGATTTTAAAAATTACCGGCCTATCAAACAGGCAGTATAAAATGAATCGGTTATTAAATTCTTATTAAATTAAAGGCTGTGGGACACATCTGGCTCATAACTAAAACGTCGATACATTTTTATAATCAAGCTTAATAGTATAAAGGCGAAAGTTTGAATGATTGTATGTGTGTGTGTGTGTGTGTGTGTGTGTGTGGGTGTACTGTGTATGTTTGATGAAAGGAGATTGCGCAGCCTACTATGGCACTTGGTTGCGCAACTTTTGACACAGTATAGTAGTGAAAATTAGACACAAAAAAGGGGTAGTTTCATACCTTAAAACAAGGTTAAATTCAAAATGAAATATTGTGGGGTTTTTGAAAAAAAAAATGTTTAATACCTTTTGAGGTTATGTTACATCTCAAAACAATTCGTTTTGAAACGTTATTAACTGGCACATATTTTGCATTATTTTGGTACATATTAATTGAGTATTACTTACTATTTAAGATATTTGATTAAACACATTGATCTAGAAATCCTAAACAATATTCTCGGCTTAACCGGCAGCTAACACGGTAAACAGAAAACACCGATTTTGTTTGACATTTCACCGAATAGTGTTGTGACACAACAATAGACTACGGGGCATCATAACATTATCGATTATATCTTAATTGTTTTATTTTTGCCTAGAAATTGTATTTAATGGAAAAAAATAGTAACAGAATTAAAGAATGATAATAAGGACAACTCTTAATACTTTTTAGTTGCAAATGTTAATTATTTTGTTGTTCTATGATTTATGTTAGTGTTTAATCGATCGATTATAATTGAAAAAGGAGTCGCTTCACTATTAGGCAACAAATGACGTATTTATTTTATTAAATATGTACATACTAATTAAAATTAAAATAGAAACCCCACAAATGATTTCAATGAATTTAGGTAAAAAAACATTAAAAATAACATAATTAATTATACATTAACTCTAATGGCTTTACGCGTCAAAAAGTGAGACTATAAGTGCTCAATCTCCTTTGGTATGTAGATAACTTGTACCCTGGATTGGCACAAAGGCTACTTTTGATCCCAGAAAATTGCGGTTTTCCCGAGGGATAATCAAACAACTTAAATATGGTCCTTAAATAGTTTGACCACGACACATCTCAACACAGCTATTATTTATAACAGCTGCATCATAATGGGCACTTGTTTATAAATACAGATGGACTGTACATACGTGATCTTTGAAATTCGTTAAAGGTAGTTAGTGTCCTGAAAGTCTGACAACCAGTCTTACTAAGTGGTATTACGATACCACTAACTGAGTTGTGGAGGTCAGGTAGGCAGTCGCTCCATGTAAAATACTGGTATTCAGCTGCAGCCGGTAAGACTGGCAGCCGACCGCAATATAGTTGGGAAAAGGCTAGACAGATGATGATGACGTATGTACAAAAGAAACAACTTATTGAGCAGTTGTTCAAATATATATTTATGAATGGTTTCCATTTCAACCTGACAGTTCTGTCTGAGGCACAAAATTAATATTCAGTTTTGATCAGGGTCACGTCACCGAACAATTTGTTTCTTAAAAGAAGATATCTAAGTATATTCGGCCATGTCTCTATAATAATTCTTTGTTATTCAAACTGGGTAACTTTTTTCTTTTGCGGTTTTATTTTAGACTCCGGAAAAAGAACTCTGGCAATATTTTGCTTTATTTTTTAAATTTATTTAAAGGGCTTTGTCGCTTTTCTACCACATCGACCAGAATCATAAACTTGTACTTACCTACTTTATGTGCAAATAAAGACTAATTTATTCTATTATTCTTAAATATATTTTGCCGTTTACTTGCAATTACTGTGAAGTTGAAACTATCCGGGTCGCTCCAATTACAAAACATAATGAGAAAAAGACAGAAAAAAACAGAAAATATTTTTTTTTCTACAAAGACAAACCTGTCATCTTTACATAGTGTAAAATGAATTCGCTTTCACTGCCTGTTCGCTTAAATCTTTTAAACTACTCAACGGATTTTAATGCAGTTTTCAGTAATAGGTAAAATAATTCAAGAGGAAGGTTAAATTGCACAATATAATAGTCTACGTGGGTGAAACCGCGGGATGCAGCTGGTTTTTATAATAAGTGAACTTTTTTAAATAGACAACTAGACGATAGCATGTATAGAGCTCGTGGCTAAATAATAGCAGCCGCTCGGGTCGTTCTTTAGGTTAAGCCGCGCTTGTCTTGGTTGGTCTGTGGATGGGTGACCACCCGTTACATACCGAGTTTCCTCCGTGCCTCGGAAAGCACGTTAAGACGTTGGTCCCGGCTGTCATTTGTAGATCTTTGACAGTCGTTACAGGTAGTCAGTGTTCCGAAAGTCTGACAACCAGTCTTACCAAGGGGTATCGTATTACCCAGTATTAACTGGGTTGTGGAGGTCAGATAGGCAGTCGCTCCATGTAAAGTACTGATATTTAGCTGCATCCGGTTAGACTGGGAGCCGACCCCAACATAGTTGGGAAAATGCCTAGCGGCAGATGATAGACGATAGCATGTATAATTATACACTTTGCTACTTTTAGAACACACATATTTATACGCTACGCATAAGTCTATTTAAAGCGACGAAGAAGAAGTTGCAACTTTTGCCACATTTCCATTAAAACCACATTAGGATTGTTGTGGAATTTTGCGCAATACATAATGCATTGTGGTCAGTTTTTCACACGCTCTAGTCGCTTGGACATCACATAACATTGACGTAATGATAGTAACCAGTCATTTAGATATAAAAAAACTGTGCGAAACTACAAACTGATTATCACGAAGAAATTGTATTTTAAACAAAAACTATGACGTTTCACAGCTCTGAATAGGCTAGTTACCAAAAAAAAAATTGTCCGTCTATTAGATTATTCAAAAATAAGGGCCCATTAAAGTTACGTGTGACATCACGCGTTGCTGCATTTTTTCGCAACGAGTGACGTCCACGTAACTTTCATGGGGTATATCTTTGTAATTTTTGGTCTAATTTGCAAATAAAAAAATACGTGTCCTTTATTTTTGAATAATCTAACAGACGGACTAAATAAAATGTAATTACTTTAACCCTGGAAACTACCTTATTGTGATTTAAAACACTGGTCTGAAATCAGATAGAATTTAACCGTATAGTTCGGTACGGACCCCTTCGGGGGCTCGACATTCAAACCTCCGCTGGCTCGGTACTGGCCCCGAAAGGGGTCGAACATTTAAGTCATACGACCTCCTCATTATTTTTGTAAATATTTTATATTCTGGTTAAAAAATAATATGGGTGTGCATTCATTAAGATAGTAGAATAAAAATCTCATATGTAAACGTCGTTAGAAGTTCTTTAATTATTGAGCAAGTTTCTTAATTAACCTTTATAAAATCCATGTGCGTAAATTACGATCATAGCCATTTTGATGGCAGTGTAGGTCGACGCTAAAAATCATAAAAAAATTGGTTTTCGGACACATAAGCTCCACATTGTTGGGCCTGATTAACGTGTCCTTTTATTACGTGCAGAAATCATTCGTAATTGAACTTAAATTAGCAGTGGTAATGATACATTTTGAAATCTAAAGTCGAAGTTTCGCGCCAATCGTGCTTGTTTACATTTTTCATTCCACATTATATCACACGGACGCAAATAGATTCTATAACAAATGAGGCAAATATCATTGCAAATATTATAAATAACATGAACATGCCCAGATCTTATCGTAATTTGCAATAATAGGACCATTAACACGTAATATTCATAACCACTACTAAATTCACTTTCGAAAATGACGTCCATTTCTTTTTTTTTTATTTTGTGATGTGTAAATGCGATTATTTCAATCGATTATTTTCTTGTAAATCAATCAACTCGATTAATTAAATTAAGGAATATCAGAAATTGATAGATGAAAATAAGAATAATTTTGTAATACGTGTAAAATACTATAAATATTGATAATAATATTTTTTACGCCACTAAAACCGACTCAACAACAAACAGTAGAATCTGATCTATGGCTAAATTCGCGCCAATTTTATTTTCAGATAAAAAATCAAATAGGGAATGCGCTCGCTGTTCGAATTTATATTAAAATGTTTATTTGCTATTTTATTAATAATTTGGTTTTGTTTTGTACCTACTATTTGAATGTGAATTGCAAATAGAAATAAATAAGGTTGAATATAGAACGCTCTTATTATGATTTTGGTAGGCACAGTAAAAAAAATCAGCCAAGATAAATTATATTTGTTCGACAAAATTGTTTGTAGTATGGTTGGATTAGTTATTTGGAAAGCGTTTTCATTCTTTCTTAAAACATGGCTCGTAGGCCAAAGTGTTCTTGGAGTGGAAGCCTTGGGGTAAAAATGGCCTAGGGGGAGACTACAATTGAGATGGAAAAAAAACCCCGGTCGTGCACCGGGGTTTTATTTTGGGGTGGGAAATCATCAAATAACTTCCCCCGCTCTAGGCGAAGCGGGGGGGAGTGTCAGGCTTTTACTGACTAATGTCCACCGATCGATGTTCCTTCTTTTACTCGGGGCTGCGGTATCTCTTTCGAACAACCCGCAATCCTGACAGGACCCTACCGGGGTTGCGGGTCTGACACTCCCCCCCGCTCCGCCCAGAGCGGGGGAAGTGAGGCGCCACGGCATCCTCACCTACCACCTGACGCAGATCCTCACCGGGCACGAAAGTAGAAACATCCCGAGACGTTCCTGCACATCATCATCGGGCGGGAAGAAACACCCAGGTGTCACCAATGTGACTATCGCTCGGAGGACACGTTGGAGCACACAGGCAGTCTGCTCTTTTGAGCGGAGCACCGCTTTGTCCCGGAGGAGATGGTGATGTTTGAAGGAGAGAACCTCAAATCAAGCCAGCCACCGCGTGAGACGCTACAGGGGTCGGGCGCCGCGAGACGACAACGACTTTATGTTAAAAGTTTAACAGGAGCGGATATTTGATGATTTCCCATCCAAGTGGCGCAAGACCGGATAAATGGCGGAATTTAAAGGAGGCCTCCTTTAAATTCCTAAAGAAGTCCTTAAATTCCAAAAAAGAGACATACACTATTTAAAAATACTTTTTAGGGTTCCGTACCTCATAATAAATAACAGAACCCAAATATCAAATCTGTGGTCCCTTGAAGCTGTGAAAAAAACAACCCTCCAAGTCTACGTAGAGAAAAGATTTGACCGTTTATGTCTTTAGTTTGTACGGAACCCTTGGTGCGTGAGTCCGACTCGCATTTGGCCGGTCTATTTTTAATAGGCTGAACCGCTTACTGCTACGCAAAGGTCTCCTTAAACCTTTCTATTTTTTTTATCCAACCAATACTTTTAAGTGTCAATATTTTAGAGCCCCGATGTGTACTTATGTACGGAGTCCCTCTATGTCTACAAGGCACTACTGCGGAGGCATGGCTTTCTAGGTGCGGTACGGTATGGTTGTGCCGGCTGGGCTGCCTGACTGGCTACCTACAGAATTAGCATGACCTACAAAATTGGCCGCCATTTTCATTTATCGTCATTCAAGAAAACAGCCAAAATCATTTACCGCGAAACCGTTTGAAAGCAAATGTACCTCAAATCTGGGCGCATAACAAAATAATTATAGCATAATAAAAAAGCACGTGACAAAATGTTGTTGTCTTTCTTTTAATATCGATATCATAGTACAACTAAAATATCTATAGTAGAATGATATGCCATCTCCATAGGTAATTTCCTCAGTGGTCCCAAAACTTTTTTTTAAAGTTTACTCTATTACGATTATCGATTAGGTTGAATGCAACTTTTTAATCGTAATGATGAAACTTAGTTTTACGGTCAGCACTAAGAAATGTCATATTGCAACACATTTTTTAGTATTTTTTGGCGAGATTTGTATCGTGTTTTTTTTATTAATTTATATGTAAAATGGCAAAAATAAGAATGCAGATGGAATGTCACTGTTTTTATTTTAGATTTCCGATTATATTATCAAATGGTTATCTTGTGTATGTACATTATTTCCAGCGTTTTTAAAGTACCTAATTTTTGGAAGGGTGTAGTAATATGTATTTTACACACATTTTGCAATAGATTGACGCCGTTTTATCGACCTTATGAGGTTTTTGGGAAATATAAACCTCAAACTTATCGTATGAAACAGCCGCTGTGATTTATTTTTAATAACAAAATTGAATGCTGTAAATTGATGAAAATTCTTGAATTTCATGACAATTCGCGTCACCCCACCGATTCAGCTGATGTGTCATGTGTCAAAATCCTGTCGTGCAGAGTGGTTAAGACTGCTTTATTATAAGATAAAAACTAAAAACAGCAATTGTAATTTTGACATTTTAAAAGGATGCTGTCAAAATGTATTTATAGGTACTATTAATTATTGAAGCAATAAATTGAAGTTTTGCATTTTTATGGTGACAAATATATTATGTTATTAATGTATAATGTAAGAAGAAGATGATTTATATGTTGGAGAAGGATGCTTTTTTATTTTTCAGATGAGAAATCATCAAATAACTTCGAAGCCAGACTTTTACTGACTAAAACCCATCCATGCTCCTTCTTTTGCTGTTCGCTTTAAGATTTAAAAATCGTTTACAATCTAGACACAAACATTAAAGTAATTCAAGACTGTTATATTGTTACGTTTGATTCCTATTCATATTTGCACAATAAGAATACACTTCAGTAAAGTAAGTGCGTCCATTTACATCCAATATTCGAGCATTGATTATCAGTAAAAATGTTTCCTTAGAAAACTTAAGCGTCGTTTAGATTAATGTGCGAACAGTTTAAAATAAATTGTTCCACATATAAAACAATGATTTAGCACCCAAATAGATGATGACGCAAATAACATTGAATTTTCTGAGAACATCGACTCTGATGGGACAAAGAACATGAAATATTCTTCTCACACAATTACAAGACATTTGCCCAAGATTTTCTTTGAAGAGGACGATAAACTCATTACAAAATCTTCAACAGACTCCTAAGTGTCATCATGATGAAACAAACCTTTTCCAATGACCAACAATTTGGGATAATATTTTGGAATTTTCGTTTTTATGGTTTTGGAGCTCAAAATGAAAAAACGTAACCCTTATTGGATCACTTTGTTGTATGTCTGTCTTTCAAGTCCCTTTATCTCGGGAACACGTGGAGGTATCGAGTTGAAGTTAAAAACCATATAACAAGTTTGTAGTCCCTTGCAGCTGTGAAAAAATAACGAAACTCTCTAAGTTAGAGCAGTTAAAAGATACGGCCGTATAAGTAGCGTCAGCGGCGAGTGTTTCGTGACTTTGCCGGATTTTCAACGTATAATAGTACTACAACACGTACAACGTATAGTACTTATTCCTACTTATATAATACTAGCTTTTGCCCGCGGCTTCGCTCGCGTCAAATTCGGTAGCGCCTTATTGATTTGTAGTAGCAACGCTAAGTTTTCCCGTTTCTTCCCTCTTTCTTCCTCATATCCCACTCTTTTTAAAAAAATAATAGCCTATGTCCGTCTCCTGGTTCCCAACTATCTCTGTACCAAAATTCATCAAAATTGGTTTAGCCATTAAAGCGTGAAGAGGTAACAAACAAACAAACAAAGAAACTCACTTTCGCTTTTATAATATTAAGTAAGGATTATAAATGCGAATGTTTGTGAGGATGTATGGATGTTTGTTACTCTTTCACGTCATAACGGCTGAACGGATCTTGATGAAATTTGGCACAGAGGTAGATTATGGTTTGGAATAACACATAGGATAGTTTTTTTCGATATGATGCGGGCGAAGCTGCGGGCGCCAGCTAGTATAGTATAGTTTGACTGACGTTATTTGTTTGACAATGGACTGAATGTTTCTTTTTTTGGTTTGTTGACCGAACTTCTTAATGGGTGAATGAGTTTTCATGGTTACGTCTAACAGTTTAATGTTACTACCGGATCCGGAAGTGCGAGACGATGTCTGATGTGTTTTTGTATTGAAGGATGAATGTCGTCATTTCGTTTTATTTGATAGAGTTCACGTTATATTGTCAAAAAAGTAAATTGTATGTAAATCAAAAAAATAAAAATAGTTTATTAGTTGCTTATTGTGAAGCAGAAACAGTAACATTTAATCGCATTTGGAGCTTCTTTTTTTCGGATGGTAAGTTCCCAAATAACTTCCCCCGCTCTGGGCGGAGCGGGGGGAGTGTCAGACTTTTACCGACTAAAACCCACCCCTGTTCCTTCTTTTGCCTTTTATGTTCCTGGAGCTGCGGTAGGTATCTCTTCCGAACAACCTTCAACCCCGGCAGGAGTTATTAAACCCTGCAATGAGCAGTTTACTAAATAATATAAGTAAGCTGGAAATCGAATACATTTGACCTACTTCTTCTATTTTCTCTCTATTGAAACTTGGCGCAGTTGAATGGGTAACTGATCTGTAGCTCGCAATTCTAAATCGATATATCATTGGCTGCACCATTGTGGGATAGTTTTATTAATACTTGTATTTAGTTATTTGTTTTATGATTGGATTTTTTATTAATAATAATTATTTTGATTGTAAAGATTGTTGTATTGTTGTATATGAGTTTCTTGCCTGAAATTAAACTTTTTTATATTATTTAGTTTATTAGGTGTCTAGTTTATAGGCTAGGAGTGCCTAGTAGATTAAAATTAACATCAAACCTGTTTTCTCAAAAGGTCAAGCCCAGTGGTACCTAATTATGGTGTACTAGCTTCCGCCCGCGACTTCGTCCGCGTGGCATAGTTACTTTGGGCTAACGCTAACTTTAACCCGCGTGATGATCAAAATAAAATTATCTTTCTCTTTGCTTTTTCCCCCTCGCTCCCAAGGGGGAGACCCTGGAGACGGGCATAGGCTAAGTGGGATAAGAATCCCACTTAGCTTATGTCCGTCTCCAGGGTCCCAACTATCTCTGTAAGAAAATTAATCAAAATCGGTTTGGCTATTTAGGCGTGAAGACGTAAGGATAAAAAATGTAATTGCCAAAATTTAAAATTCACTGTTTCTTTTCATCTTCCTCTAAATTTTTTTTCATTACCCATGCTAGCCTTTGGGTTCGGATATTTTTATATGATTGTCGTATAAAAATATACGAACCCAAAGGCTAGCTTTTACTTTGGCCAGAGACTAAGCATTGCCATACAACGTGGCAACGCAGCCAGTTCCTCGGGGACATTGCCAATTGATAGCGTTGAGGACGAATTTTTGACGCTATTTTTTTTAGCTAATTTATAAGTTAGTTTATTTATGTTATTTTAATATGTAGTTATCATTGTCAAGGTCAACCAAATCCACGAAATAAATTTGCAGAAGCAAGCAAATCACATACAAACATCTTTGCTTTAAACTATTAAGAGATAAGTGTATTATCAGCTACTATCATTGAAACTACGTTCTAAGATTTACACAAGGAAAAGTAAGTGCTACAAGATAGAGAATAGAAGAAGATAATACAAGCCACTTAGGTACTATCCTAAGTTTTCCATCAGTCCATACAATTATGACGTCACATGCTCACGACTTAAATACACATGTGTAAGGACTTCCTTCAGAATATTCATATAACAAAATGTTTCAAGAATATTTCGCTATAGTCTTGTGCACTAGGAATTTACCTTGGAACTAGAAGTGAAGTGTTCATGTCTAAGTATTATTTTAAAGATGTATTATCTAAGCCAAAGAAACGATGTTTGATTCTTATAAATAGAATGAAATCTTTTTGTTTCTGTATCATAAGCCACCCAATTAAAGGCTCCCTACGAAAAGAGTTTGAGAATATCCGTTTTTATTAATGGTACCTTGTACATTAAAAGGCATCAGGAAAATATCCAAAAAAGTTGTTTTGCAAAATGTCATGGCCAAATTTGAAGTTTTTAATTGAATATTATCTATCTGAAATTCTTTTTAGATTTAACTTTGCGGTATTTTTCTATCGATAACATGGGATAGTGTTTTCAAAACGTATAGTACCTAATAAGAAACGTATATTTTGAAACATTTGTAGGGAGCCCTTAAACAATTAGACTATTCGCCAAAGAACGTAATGAGTAGTTACGCGACTCAATAGTGTGTGAATCCATACCGTTCTCTCACATTGTAGGTCGACGAAAGACAAAATAATTTGTTTAAGTGTGCTTTCAGTCTGATCTAAGTAGCTAAACTTCAGTTTTTTAAGATTTCGCACCCAAAGGGTAAAACGTGATCCTATTACTAAGACCTCGCTGTTCGTCTATCCGTCATGGATATCAGCTGTATCTCATGAATCCTGATAGTTAGACAGTTGAAATTTTCACAAATAATAAATGTATTTTTGTTTCGGCTTTAAAACAAATGGTTTAAAATTAAAAACTAAAAAAGTTACAAATAATATAATTTTATCCCGTTTTTTTAATAGGTGCGGAAACCTTCGTACTCAGGTCCGACTCGAACTTTGCCCGATATTTTTACTAACGAGCAACCACCTCTATGACCGTCACAACCCCGTTCTGGTTAACACGTTATCCTATGGTATGACTGGTAGAACAAACTATCTGACATCTGAATAACAGATTTTTTATTGTAAACTAGCTGGGTGGTCACCCATCCACAGATCAACCTAGGCAAGTGCGGCTTGACCTAAAGATCGACCCGAGTGGCTGCTATTATTTAGCCTCTAGCTCCTCAAAGTGTTATCCTAGACTATAATCTGTGCCAAATTGCATCAAGATCCGTTCAGCTGTTTTGACGTGATAGAGTAATAAACATCCATACATACATACATCCTCACAAACATTCGCATTTATAATATTAGTAAGATAAATGATACATTCAATATATTAAAACCCATATTGTATGTAGTCAACAATTCATATTTGAAGAAACTACTACATTTAAATACAAAAGATCCGTTTATTTTCCTTCCAATCGATCAAAAAAAACTCCTGATTTTAAGGCTTTGAAATGTTCGTTAATCACATTAAGTTATTGAAAGAAAACGACATTGACGCCTGAAGTTATCGAACGGTAATGGACATCCGGCTTTTGTAAAGAAAATGGGGTTGATGATTAATTGGATCGTCGGTCAAGGAACTTTAGAAGTCAACAATTTGTAAAATACCCATTATTGGATTAGTCATTGCAATTTCAACAACAAAATAGTAAAATCCTTTAATCATTAAATATGAAGACATACTGATAAAACAGTGATAGCGATAAATACAAAACAATATCATAAACATTGAATTCAGTGCTAAAAAGTCCTAAAGACACAATAATAATGTTTGCAAGTCTCTAACTAAACATAAATTGAAGATTGTTTGACAACGTCTTAGATTTTAACTCGTATTTGAATGAGATTGGCCACTTGAATAATGCGTCATTTGATAAAAAATGTGTTCGACTTGACAACGAGACAATAATCTTATACACCTGCTACAACATGTGTTTCTACAATATTGTCCATTTTTCAAACTACGCATAACTTCCGGTTTTCTTAATATAGGACTAAAACTGCAAATCAAATTACATCATTTCTTTAATTTTTTTCATTAAGACGTATTAGTTTCTTAAAATAACTTCTAAGGCAATCAATCAATCAAGTCCCCAAAACAAAACCATTGAGAATAGATTAAGTAAACAAAGTAGGACCTAAGTCTTATCCTTGAGGGACACCTCACTCAAAATATAAGTACCTCAAATTATCGATTCGACCACCATTTGCGTCGCTCTACCAGCGCTGCTTTTTTACTTATATATGACGGCATTCATTTCTTGTGGCAAGTACATTACTTCATTTAAAACTACAGTTTACCACCATGACCTCACACAGGTACCATTGAACTTCAACCATGGAATTTTACTAGATACGCCTTGATAACGGTTCTTGCGAAGAAGAATCGAATGCGTCAAAAGGGACAAACTTTGCTTAAACCCTCAACAAATATGTGCGAAAGTAATCGTCCCGTTTCAGTATTTGCAGAAGTACTAAGTACTTATATACGACATGACTTTTGTGTTTATAAGCGTGATAACGAATGATTGTGACGATGATCATGAAGAAAGTTCCGCATTTCATTCCGAAATTTTCATCAGAATATTTGGGAAATAAGGTAATCAAGATTCTACATGTATTTTTTTATGTAAATCAGGATGAAATAAATTTACGCAAAAGATGCGCAGTTGTTACCAAGATAATATTTGAATTACATTTGATCTATTCCGTTTCGTTGAATATTTTTTGTGCCCACTTTTTGTATCCATATGACCTCCGGCAATGAATTCATAAAGTTTAAATCTCAGTACTTACATTTTTTCAGCTAACCGCATAATTTCTTTATCCACAACCTGGTCCAAAATGTCGTTGAATAACTCACAAAAAATAAAACTGATCACTCTTACAGTAATATTAATAAAAACTATTTTATTTTAATATTTATAAATCTTATCAATGTCAATTCTTTCGAATTAATTCGTCTGACGCACTCAAAGATAAGATAACTATACTAAAACAACGAAAAATAAAACTTTGTTCTACAATTATTATTTTTTATAACACTGTCTTGACCACAGCACTTCACGTTGTTTTTTTATTTATTTACAATCACTTATATTCTTCGTGTTCGTGTACATGTCGGGGTATTCGTGAGACGAGACCGTCCGCGGTCGTCCGTACAGGACAGTGTGCGCGGTACTACTGACGCCGATGTCGACTACGCGTGCCGACCGCTCTTCACCTGTAGCTCAACTCTTCGATGATATTTCGCTCTTTTTTATCTAATTAGTGATAATGCCTCATCGTACATTCATCAAAATTAGAATTTAAATTAATTTAGAACTAGTTAATTAAATATTTCAATTTGTTTTACTAATTGTTGATCTAGGTTAAGAATTACAGTCATTTGTTTCTTGTAAATAATGTTTTGCACTGTATTGGCAATTTTGATTAGAATATAAATCTGTTTAATTGAATTAATTTGTTTTAATATTACTAAATGATCCCTCTAATTGCTTTAATTTGTTAAACTAGAGTTCAGACTGAATTAATGTCACCAAAATTTTACTTTAAACACGTGTGAATGAACTTATCAACTTTAATAATTGATCGTGAAAATCCTTAAGCAACTTATAAGGTTTAAAATAGGCGTTGATTTTACAGCTTCTAGTAATTCAAACAAGTCTCTAGACGCATAAACATAAGGATTACTTTTTCATAAATATAACATTATTTATTTAAACTTTGTGAATATGTATGATAAAAAACACTGTTTAAAGGTGGACTTAATGTTCTAGGCATTAAAGTAGCATTTACATAAGTATGGACATCCATAGATATGGATTGTATGAAAATAATCCCACCATAGAAAATTCTACTAAATCATAATTTCACATTTTGCTCAAGTAAACTCAGCAAACGGACAGACGAAGTCCAATTAAAAAAATTAAAACTGAAATGTTAGGCGACAACGATTTACCGTGTGTACTGTTTTTCACTCTTGAATTTCTAGCAATAATATTGTACAATTCTGTGTTGGAGACAAGATTGTATCTTCGACTCTGGGCCACCAGAGATATACATACCAAACCATAATATAAGCGTATTTTTTTAGCAGTTTATTCATAATATGCATTTAAATAGACGGACATGCATTTGACGAACAATTTAAAATGGGAATCTGATGACAGCACTTCACTCAAATATTGCTAGGCAAAGTTATGACATCACTTTCGCAATTCTAGAATCCAAGCACGTAAATAATCTGCCGGCTGCGGGTTGCTACGAAAGAGATACCTTTGCTTCGGAACACAAAGGGCAAAAGAAGAAACATGGATGGGTTAAGTACGTATAAGTCTGACACTCCATTTCGCTCCGCCCAGAGCAGGAGAATGAATTTGGTGAATACCCATTCGAAAACAAAAGTTCGTGAATAATCAACATAAAAAAGGACACATACCTACATAACATCACGCCTGTTATCCTGAAGCGTTAGGCAGAGAGGTCAATAGTAATACAGCCAACTTTTAACACTTATATTTAAGTCCAATGTAGTACCTACGACTTAAAGATGAAGGAGGAGCTCGTGGCTAAATAATATCAGCCGCTCAGGTCGATCTTTAGGTTAAGCCGCGCTTGCCTAGGTTGGTCTGTGGATGAGTGACCACCCGTTACATACTAAGTTTCTTCCGTGCCTCGGAAAGCACGTTAAGCCGTTGGTCCCGGCTGTCATTTGTTAGATCTTTGACAGTCCATAGAGATAGTCAGTGTCCCGAAAGTCTGACAACCAGTCTTACCAAGAAGTATCGTATTACTCAGTAATAACTGGTTTATGGAGGTCAGATAGGCAATCGCTCCATGTAAAATACTGGTATTCAGCTGCATCCGGTAAGACTGGAAGCCGACCCCAACATAGTTGGGAAAAGGCTAGGCAGATGAGATGTAGTACGACTTAAAGATGGACCCCGTGCTGCTACTGTATTGTATAATAAAATTCCCTGAGAAATAAATGATCTCAATTTAGTTTTATTTAAAAGCGACTTATACAATTTTATTACTTAAATTTAATAATTAAAAATTGTTCAAGTCGCTTTCAGTCGTAGAGCAAAACAATTTACGTTTTGCTCTACGACTGAATTTATGGAGGATTGTTAAATTATTATTGATAACGCTATTTTTATTTTAATTTATTTTGACTTCATCTACCATTTTATTTAATTGGTTGACGTTTTAATTATTATTTGATATGCTTTTCTACATTTAAAAAAATCTAATGTATGTTTAATATTTGTATGCTTGAAAGCAGAATGCAGCGCACTAATATAATTATTTTTAACACCTATTGTGAACGATATACCTGCATTGTAACAAATAAAATGATTTGATTTGACTAAGAAATTCCGGACGGAAAACCCCAATAACAATTTACCCTACTCAGGAATCAAACTCAGAACCTCATGCTCAGCAGAAGCGATTACGACTACTACACCAACGAAGCAGTTAAAAGAAGTGATTACAAAGAGAAGTTTTCGTGAAAACACTAAATTATGCGTTGACCAAACGACGACAATGAACATGCAAGAACGATATTAAGTCACAGTTTGCTTCCATTATCACAATAAAATCAGTAATTTTCATTATAAATAATTGTAAGCGTTAATGTTTGAAACTTTGATTTCAAAGTACACGATTATGGTTCTGTATATTTTTGTATTAGTACAACTTATATTTTGAGTTTTTGTAATTGACATAGAAATGGGAGTGACCAAAATTCGTTTTTCAAAATCAAAATATTTTATGTCACATCTATAGGCACTACATGGGTACTGATAAATATAGTATCACTTTCTGTTTTCTTATTCATAGCAATTCTCACATATCACATTCGTCATTTCTTTGTTTTTTTTTTTTAAACGTTGCACCACACTAGGAATTTCTCCTGTATCGTGGGTGCGTTTACAAACATTTAAACTCACATACACAAACAGCCAGACCCGAAACAACTATCTGCAGGTCATTCAAATATTTGTTCCGTGCGGGAATCGAACCCGCGACACGCAGCGCAGCAGTCGATTGGTCAGCCACTGCGCCAACCGTGCCGTCAACTTCATCCCAGTCTACATCTATCAACATTTATATTCTGAGCTAGTTCCATATGTTTCATCCCTTCTCATCCCTAGCCAATACAAAGACAGACGATTCCTTTTTAGGGTTTCGTGCTTCAAACGGACAAAACGGAACCCTTATATCGATCACTTTGTTACCTGTCTCTCTTGGAGCTGTAGAAAAATCAATTCTCTAAGTCTACGCAGTCAAAAGATGAACGTTTATGTCGAGTTTGTACGGCGCGCGAGCCCGTCTCACGCTTAACCGTTTTTTTACAACTTTTTAACTTAAGACCAAAATTGACAAAATATTCGTCAATTGATAATTCACGCACAAAGCAAACCGGAATACAATTTCAGTTTTTCCAAATTCAACACGGAATTATGTTTCAATGAAAAATGAATGTATCAGATCAATGAATTCGAATTTAACTGTGAGCACGCAATGTTGATTAAATGATTTATACAGGTCGGGCGTGTGCTATGACAGTCAATTATTTTAATTCTATTGATGAGTTCGTGATTTTTATTGTTGTTGGACATGAAATTAATAGATAGAACGATAAAATAGACCAAAACAATACATTCTATAAAAATACCAAAGTGTACAACTTAGGGTGGATTTCACCGATTTTGTAACATGATATCGATTACGGTCGTTTTCATGATCTAAAGATCAAACACTTTTTACGTTTTTACTGGTGGAGCCAATAAAGCGCAAGAAGGTGTGTTAGATCATGTGATCTCGATTCTATTAAATTGGTGAAATCGGCCCTTAGATTGTACTGTTTTAATCGTTGACTGTCTCGTTGGAGTGTCCGTTGGTCTGTCTATTGATTCGATTGATTGATTCGAAATTTCTTTATTTTTAACATAAGTAAACAAAATTGATAAATGACATGCAGATCATATCTAAAAGCATTAAAAAAACAGATATTATTTGGTATTTGTGCAGGCTATGGAACCTTTATAAAACATTTAAATATACAAACAATATATCCTTACTATCCTTAATATTACTATATAATATTATAAAAATTACTATTTATATATATATATATATATAAATAGTTATATTTTGATTTGAGATTTGATGAATTTTGGTACAGAGATAGTTGGGTACCAGGAGACGGACATAGGCTATTTTTTTTTTAAAGTGGGATGTGAGGGAGAAAGAGGGAAGAAAAGGGAAAACTTAGCGTTGCTATTACAAATCAATAAGACGCAAGGGGAACTGTGTTACCCCGAATTTAACGCGAGCGAAGCCGCGGGCAAAAGCCAGTAATGTATAAAACTTTCTTGTTGTAATTCAGTGGTATCTTGATACTTACGTTAAATAAATTTTACAGTACAGCGCGATGATTAGACATATTTACACTTTATTACACTAACCATCTTGGTCTGTCTATTGGTCCGCCTGTTGGTATTGTTGGTTGCTAGCGCGACTGCTGAGCATAAGGTTCTGCATTCAATTATCGGTTTAGACTAAGTGTTATTGCAGTTTTGATTGATTTGTTCCCGATTGATGGCAATAGGCTTCCCCCTAATACATAGGACTGAGACACAACTGGCGAAATGTAGTCGGGCAATTACACCTCTACCTACCTAACTCTTCAGACATCACAGGAGTGACGTTATGCTATGTTTAGTAGTGATATAAAAGGAAAAGTGGTTGTAAGCATTGAAAGATTCATCATCATCATCATCATCACCATCATCATCATTACCAACATTGACAAACTTCTTACACTCACTGCTGAGCGATTATTTGTCGATATACGTGAGCCTTTTTTTGCGGGTGTGATTTCATAAAATATCTTGCAAACAAACCCGCATCTACGATGGCCGGGAGTCATCTTGCGGCAACCGACGCCCGGAGTGTCTCTCGCTGCTTACGAGCGATCTTCTTAATGTTATCCCCCTTTCCAGTTATTGGTATACCACGGCATTTTGGAAAGTATTGCTAAATGAAATCTTTCAATATTTAGACTAGAAATTAGCATCATCTTTACAAGTAGGTAGCAGGTAGTGGACGAGTTTTGCTTGATAAAGATGATGCTAATTTTCATATTTAGATGAACATTGTTCTCCAGCAAACTACTGCTACTACCACTAATAATTTTAATTGCATGACGATAAAAAGTTGAAATTATATTAGAACTTATTTTGTTTTAGTTTAGTATTTAGTTTTAAATACGCATTTGGTACGGTTTCATATTTCAGACAATTATCATTTAATGCCACTTTTACACGGTAACAAAATTTTGCGAAGTTAAATGCTAAACAGATTCTCGCTGAGTTCGTACAAAATTAAAAATTATCTACCAAGTCATAAGTCTTCCTATAAAATTCTACTATCTCTAGTAATAATACCCAAACTGTAAAAGAGAAATTCGTCCTGCAAGAATATTAGGTAGTAAAATTACGTGATATTTTTTTTATAGACCAAATGAAAACTTGAGTTAAGGGCACCTTCTCGCATACTTATACTAATTTATCGTTTTTAGGGTTTCATACCTCAAAAGGAAAAAACGGAAACCTTATAGGATCAATTTAATGTCCGTCTGACTGTATGTCTGTCAAGACCCTAAATAAATAAATAATAAATAAATATCTTGGGACAACTCACACACGGCTATCTGATCCCAAGCTAAGCAGAGCTTGTGTTATGGTAACCAGACAACTGATATACATACTTATATAATTTATAAATACATACATTTTATAGATAAATAAGGAACGAGAACGCTTGAAGATATCGAATTGAATTTAAAATTTATATATTTAAATTTGTGGCCCCTTAGTCTCTAAATCTTTAAGTCTATGCAGTCAAAAGTTATGACCGTTTATGTCGTAAGTTTGTGCGGAACCTTCGGCACGCGAGTCCGACTCGCACTTGGCCGGTTTTTCGTCGTCACAAAGTATTGTTGAGTTTTTCCATCACGAATTACATATTATTATATGGGATTGACACGTATCTGACGAATTGTGTTTGTACTAATAGGTACTTCATGGTTTAAAACTACAACCAACCTAAAACAAGGCTGGCTGCTTAATAGCTATTGGATTCCCAAATAATTTTGAATTTAGAATAATTTAAGAAAAGAATATTCTTTTAAGATGTGGGATTGTCAATTGGATTTTTTTGTTGTTGAAGAATTGTAGTTCGTTATTTAAAATACATGGACATAAATTCGCTGTATGCCATTATATTTATAGTAGAACATAGCTCCCATGTTGATACTCTACAGTTCGCTTTTGCCTAATCCCTCGGGAATACCAGGCGAGATGTTATCGTTGACACAAGATAAGTAGAACGATTTATTATATAGGTAGGCAATGTATTGTATTGAAATACAAGATTCAGGATTTAAATCTTATCTACAAGATTATCTACAAGATTTAAGATAAGATAAGATAAGATAAGATAATATTTATTTTGCGTAAACATGTGTCATACATACAATTAAAGACATGCATGCAAGATGGTAACAACATTATAGGTACAGACATGTTTGCCACCTGATGTGACGTGCAAAAGTCAAAAAAAAAAATATTTTTTATTATATCATTCTTTTAAAATCTCTATTTTAGTCATAATAGTAATATTATATTTAATTTAAAATAACAAAAGTCAACCAGAATAACATAAAATAACAATAATAATAATTAAGACTAAACTAAATTTCGAATCTTTCCTCTAGGAACTCGTTAATATTATAGAATGCTTTATTTACTAAATATGTCCTAAGTTTTCTTTTCAAGCCTTTATTATTAAGCTCCTTCCAACTTTTAGGCAACTTATTGTAAACAATTGGAGCCATGCGAAAAACACTTTTGCGCATAAGTGCAGTCCTACAGGGAAGTCCACATAATTGAGTTTGATCACGCCTGTTCCTGGGAAATTGATCTGCTATGCGTGTAAATAAATTAGGATTGTTCCTGACAAACATTACGGTTTCTAAAATGTATAAGGATGGCAATGTTAAAATTCTATGCGATATAAAAAAGGGTTTGCAGCTATCCGTGGTTTTCAAATGAAACATTGCTCTAAGGCATCTCTTTTGTGCCTTAAATGCTATCTCTTTATTCGTCGAGTTACCCCAAAAAATAACACCATATCTGAGAACAGATTCAGCCAGATCGTAGTAAGCTGTTAATAACGCTTTTCTATTGACTTTACGTGATAGCAAGTACAATGCATAGGAACCACTACTAATTGTTTTAGTCAAGGAATCAATATGATCCTTCCAATTTAAATGTCGGTCAATAATTAGTCCCAGAAACTTGGTTGTTTTAACCGTGTCAATTGTGATATTATTAAATCTTGTCTATATGTATTGTGCCTGTACGCGTCTCAATATCAAGCTGTTCTTTTCCAGTATAAGCTGACCTTGATTTCTATTGATTTTAAGTACGATGCAAGGTCAGCTTTCACTGGAATTTAATAGCTTTATTCGTTCTGGTGCGTACGTTTTTGATACGATATTGTTGGGATAAAACATCTATTCTACAGAAATACGTATTTTATGCAAAGAATTTATCGTTGTGTCAGGTTATTGATTGTTTTTTATTGTTTTGTAATCTCGCTAGTCCAAGGTTATCCAGTAATTTACTACTGCCAATTTTCAGACGATAAAATACATGAAACCTAAACAGATTCTGAAACTACGCCAGATAGTAATACGATCTACGGACATAGAATAGAATATACTTGAATTCACACCAAAACATCACACCACAAACCCACTCACACACACACACACACACCCACAAACTCACACACACCACAATAATAATAAATATCTTAGTACTTTATAGGAAATAAAACAATGTCGTCTATCAAAGGCAGAATAATTTTGTTTTGTGACAACATTTTGAAATTTACAGTCAACTATATTCACAAACACGCATATGTTCTTTGCCTTGTGGTCAACATACAAAACTTTTACGAATTGTGACGCGTTGTAACTTACTGTAACTTCATCTTTTAATTTTGGTCAATTCAAAAGTGCCTGTAATGATTTAATGTTTTTTGTCGGTTCTTCTCCATAGGAACCAACCCGAACCGTGTATGTACCTTTCCTTGACGTTTAGTGTCGAGAAAAAATCGAGTTGTGAGTGTGTACCGAACGCAAAACACGATTAAGAAGAGAGTAAGTAGATCGTTTTGTCTGCTCATAAACATCCTCCCGCAATAATTTCGGTTCATCCGTAATGATGGCGTTTGCAACATCGCCGAAATTACGGAAACTCGAAACAAACATGGTAAATATGCAAACTCAAAGCATTTATTTCAATTAGACCATTACAGGCACTTTTGAATGTCATAAAAACAAGAACAAAAAATGATGCTGCTACAGTCCCGGTCACAAGGCATAATAACTTGTGAAAGTACTGTAGTTGCCCATTCCAAAGCGTTGATCTCTATGGAGAAGAATGGGCAAGAAACTCCATGGACACTCTTTTAAATTATAATATTTTTACAAAATCGTATTTACATCATTCGTGTTGAGATTATACAAAAATGTGAGAACGATGTAGAAAGACGTGCACAGTAAGAGCGTCCAGAGTAAATAAAAAGCAAAATTCAATTTAAAATCTAAATAAGTTAGTGTTTAAGTGTTAATAATAATGGTAGTGACCATGTCAGTTTAAAGACTTTTAATTTAATTTAAATGGTATAGGATAATTTTCAACTTTAAATCAAAGTATTTACGTTATATTTACAACGTATGCTCGTGTAAATGCAATATTCAAGAGAATACAATAAGATTAATCTTCAACCATACAGGCTTATCACACACTTCCTTCCTTATTCTGTTATTAATCATGAAAAATTCCATTCTTTAATCCGACTCATACCGGAAACGTCTGTATGTTCCTTAATATCCGAAACACGACTTGTAAACAAATATTACCTTTATCTATTATTACGTTGTACTTCTTTAAGGTTAAGGGACTATAGTCATTAGTATTATTATCTTGTTTGGTAAGCGTGTCAATTGCTTCGTGTAATTGTCATTTCGTTAAGTTAAATTACTTTAAGACCCAAATACTCTCTAAATATCAATCTCCTAGTCCTTAGGACTTGCAGTTTTAGTAATAAGCCACCTACATCTGGCAACATGCCTACCCAAATTGCATTTTATTGTTTTAAATTTGTAATTTACTAGCTTTTGCCCGCGGCTTCGCTCGCGTTAAATTCTGGGTAACACAGTTTCCCTTGCGCCTTATTGATTTGTAATAGCAACGCTATGTTTTCCCTTTTCTTCCTTCTTTCTCCCTCAGATCCCACTTTTTTTATAGAAAAAGAAATTAGCCTTTGTCCGTCTCCTGGTTCCCAACTATCTCTGTACCAAAATTCATCAAAATCGGTTTAGCCATTAAAGCGTGAAGAGGTAACAAACAAACAAACAAACTCACTTTCGCTTTTATAATATTAGTAAGGATTTTTGATCTCATTTGTTTTCCTTTTGTAACAAGTTTTATTATTCTTTTGCATCTTTCTACATCTAATGAGTCGGTGTACTATTTTGTATTATTTATGTTATGGGTATACAAGGGTAGGTAAATATACCTTTTCGATCATTTTGGATTTTGACAAACGAATGCTACCTGACAAGCTGGTGTATGATGATACTAGACGGAACGAGATAGCAAGTAGTAACAGGTATTGGATTACGATTGTCTTCGTCTTATCCCGACTATGATTTTGTACGATACGTAAATCACCGGATGCAATAGAATGTCAGTTTTTTTTTACACAAATGACGTTTTGTGTTGAGTTTAGATAACCAACAAATTCATCATTATCATTATTTTTCCCTTAACCCCATTTATTTGGGTTCGGCGCAGCATATTTTTTTCTTCTGTGCTTCTCTATTACATCAAACATATCATCAGACACCTCTTTTCTCGACTAATTATTATGCACGCAGTCCATATTATAACGTTTTTTTGTTCTTGAAATATGAATCTGTTAAAATTAATCTAAATCTAATGAAAATAATCAAATCAATCAATCTATATACATATAATAATTAATGAGAACAGTTAGCTTTATAAGATATTAAACTCATTATATTTGATGCGAGCTAAAATGCTTCTAAAATCTGTTGTAGTGTAGTCAACGACGATGTAATTAATTTTAATAAAAATATCATTTGAGACATGCATTTATATTAATTATAAATTTGAAAATGAGTTGTTAGGTTCTATATCATACATCATTAAATGCAAAGAACTAAAAATATTATACAAATTAAAAGGCACCAAAATAATTTAAAGGAGAATGGTCGATTATATTGACAATATATAAGTAACTGCAGATTTTGGTTATGAATCTGAGTGATCATTAAGGATTAAGTGATCGAGTTTTTGCCATCCCCAGATTAATGTACCCTACATTTGGGTTCAATAAAAACCGAAACATTTCAAGGCCACAAGTAACGAACTTCTCCGTTGCTATTTACGAAACGGTCCATTCATATTTCAAGTTCAAGTTCGCCATTTTCGCTAGCCGAAATCGAATCGTGAACAGACTGATAAACGGTTATTTCTTCCGACATTCAGCCGCTTACCTAGTGCCATAAAAATTTATACTCTGTCCTGAAAAACGACATGGCTGCTACTACTATTAACTACATAAAATTCTCACGACAATTTCCAGCTAACGAGTCCAATTCAAATAGGAAAATTGGATCTCAGCAGAAGTAAGTTTTGAAACGAGTTTTTTGTGAAAATGATTTCACTGGTAGGTTTCTTTGACAACGTTAGCAAAATTTATAGAGCCTCAAAAACATTTATGGAAGACTGATAGGCCCCGATCTTTGCCGAAGTTCTAACTTTTGGCAACGAAGGAATATTTTTTCATAAAAGCGACTTTTTCGCATACCAACCCGACATTTACAGATTTATTTGCTGTAAAATTTGTGTATTCTAGGAAGTGTTTATAACTGCTTCGATAAGATGTGTTTTCTGTTTTTTGAGGTTGAAAACTGATTTATTTTCGTTTATTTATGATAGAGGTTGGAAGGAGGAAAATAAAAGAATGTTATGAAATATTTAAGCGTTTCAAAAATAATTTTAGTGAATTTGGAAAGGAAATTTAGAACCTCTATCTAAAGCTCATAGCATCATATTTACACTTTGCGGGTTGTTCGAAAGAGATACCACGGCCTCGGAATATCAAGGGTGAAAAAAGGAACATGGGTGGGTTTTAGTCAGTAAAAGTCTGATACTCCCCTCCGCTCCGTCCAGAGCGGGGTAAGTTACATGATGATTTCCCATCCGAAAAAAAGGGGTATACGAGCGTTACTTTACACACTTTTAACTCGACGCCTGTCCAATTCACACGGGTAATATACAGCCATTTTATATGTTGGCATTGAAATAAGAATGGCAGGAGTTTAAGCAATCTGGGAGCTACTAATCTTAGCTAGCTCAAATGATAGATCTCGGTAAAACGCTGTTACTGTCCACTGCCAGATTCTGCATTTTCATATTGCGAATACCATTAAGATATTCAAAGTTAGAAAAATCTTGATTTTTTTTTTGTATGACTTAATAAAAATGCGGATGAATGTTAATTGAAGATCTTTATCCATATATTATAATGCTTGTATACTTTCATTAATAAACGATTTTGAAATTATAAGGGCACCATTATGCCAATGTTCTTTATTCCCTCTCAAGTTGTATTCACTTCCAAATGTTACAACTTTGCTGCTTTGATTCATACAAAAACCGCGATCTCGGGTTAGAAGAAGGATACAGGAATGATCCTAAGCATAATTTCCCGTATTCATCTTCACATCTTTAATTGCATTGATTTTTGAAGATTCACGTTTAACAATTCTTCATCTGGAAACAGATTTGAAACACTTTACGCGACCAATGACGTGTCAAATTGACGCGTGCTCACTCACCTTTCATCAATGCGGCCAATGAGCACGCGTGATTTGGGGTCGTGTATTTCGGTGTACATTTTACTTAGAGAACATTTATTTTATTCCGGATGATTTGTCTTGGTTTGGAAAAGGAGCTTCAAAACACAGTGGTACTGGAAAGTGATTCTGCTAATGTCAACGAGATAAGTCAAGTCTTTCAGTTCCTGAAATGGTAACAGTAGATACCCCCTTTTTTGCGAATGGGAAACCATCAAATAACTTCTCTGGCTTTAGGGGAGTGTCAGACTTCTACCGACCCATGTTCCTTCTATTGCCCTTAATGTTCTGGGGCCGCGGTATCTCTTTCGAACAACCCGCAACCCCGGGAAGAAACACCCTTAGCTTGATGAGGCGACTATCTTAAAAAGGTGTATTGACATATTGCCTGCGGACGGTGGATTTTAAAGGGTTGTGCCACACCTTTAGAGGACAATGACCAGCAGTGGGTAGCAATTTAGTGAAGTTATTGTTTAATTGTGACAAAATAGCAAATTCTTGGCATTGTAAACGTAAGGACAGATTAGCATTTAGCGTTTCAAGACACGGTTAAAAGCGTTTTTGTGTCTTAACGGTGTGAAGTAAACAAAGTTTATTTACAGCAGCTTGTCATCTAACCAGCCTTTTACCAACTACACTGGGGTTGGCTTCCAGTCTAACCAGAAGCAGCTGAATCCCATTATAGGAGCCACATAGAGCCACTGACCTCCACAACCCTGAAACAGTTACAGCAGCTTTACAATAACAATTATTGACACAAAAACACGTTGAAAACAACCTTAAATTATGGGTTAATTTAAGGTTGTCTCAATTTAATATAAAATACCACAAACTGGGTAAGCATCTGTATATTTTACCTCAATTTTACTTATCAAAAACATTTACAAATACTGTTAAAAAATATAACAGACTGATTCATTCACGTGTTTAAGGTATTATCTATTATAGGATCTTTGTGTGTGTGAGTGTGTGTGTATGTACATCAATCTCCTTCAATCAGTTGTAGCTCGCTCCAAGATCAACAAATACTTAGTAGGGTGAAGCGTGGTGTATTTGTGAGCGATTAGCGAAGCTGAATCAATGGGTCACTGTCAAATGGTCAGATATATTATTGCTATTTTTATTTTTTGGGGTGGGAAAGCATCAATTAACTTCCCCCGCTCTGGGCGGACCGGGGGGGCGTGTCAGACTTTTACTGACTAAAACCCACCCATGTTCCTTCTATTGCCCTTTACGTTCCGGGGCCGCGGTATCTTTTTCGAACAACCCGCAACCCCGGCAAGACCAACAGATATATTGGCCTCAACATACTTGAATATGTTGTTTCAAGTATGTTGAGGCCGACTTCCAGTCTAACTCGATAAAGTTAAATACCAGTATTTGACGTGGAGTTATAAACTAAATAAATTATGACTTTAAAAAACTGTACATTGATGTTGTTGATTATTCATTGGTTTCTGAGTGGCGTCTCTGAGTGTGGGAATTCGGACTACATTGCTGTGTTGGGCTTCCTTCTAATAAAAACGATGTAAATAGAATAACAATAAATAAATAAACTAAGGACTAATAAAAAAATAACAATAAAACTTTTCTCAGGAATAAAAGTCGTGACTGCTGAGCGTGGATTAATCTCCACGGTACGCTTGTGATCACAAGATTAACATGACAATCAAACAGATCCTCATGGTAAAAGACTATAGCCTTTTTTGTAGCGGATGGGAAATCATCAAATAACTTTCACCGTGTAGTGTAGTGTCAGACTTTTACTGACTAAAACACACCCGTGTTCCTTCTTTTGTCTTTTATGTTCCGAGGCCGCGATATCTCTTTCGAACAACCCACGTCCCTGGTAGGCGGTGGCCCTGGCACGCCCCTCTGCTTTAGTAAAATCTCTTCGAGGCGCGCGTGGAACACGAACGTGCCGTCGACAAGGCCTATCGCCAATAGACGGACGGACGGTAAGCTACCCATTGCTTGCCGTCTACAGACTCACATTTACGGTGGCCGGGAGTAGGCGCCCGACACCCGGAGAGACTCCCGCAGCGACTGGATTGGTGAGACTCTAGCTTTTGGGACGCGATAAAACTCTTAAAAATTCGGTTGTAAAGAGTCCGATTAAAACGTATCATGAATTCAAATTCATTTGATACAAGTCAAGTACAACTTCATACGACATCAACCCCAAGCCCTTACTGAACCAATTACAATGAGACATTGTTTCACTGAAAAAGCACTTGGAAGTTTATGCTCACGAAACAGTAAAGTAACGAAATAGTTGTACACCGTCACGACCGTTTCAGTTAGTTCGTAAAGCTGAATTGTGCTGACATTGTGTTACTTTGTTTTGTTTTGAATATATTCAACGTATTGCAGTACTAATAAAACTGTGCAACGAACAAGCTTATGTAGTGTCAGCGGTAATTTTTAGCCGGAGTTTTTGTTTTGTATTGTGAGATAGTGTCTGCCAGAGACAATTCTAGCATATCTCTCGTAATATAGCTTGTAGTTCTTGTAAAGGTTGTAATTAAAGGGAGTTTGACGATTGTTTTTTAATTGTGAGCAATGCCAATGAGGACTATCGTTTTTGAGCCTACCAGAAGGCGCCACAAGAGAGTAAGTTCTTTTAGTAAATTCTATTTAGTACCAAAAACCATTTAAAAAGATTATTTTATTATATATGGCAACAGAGTGTAAACTACAGATACATATTTGACGAAGTCGCGAGCGGAAGCTAGTACACTATAATATATTTGACATTTTCTAAAGACCTCACTCTACACGAGCGCCTCTAGCGGCGAATTTTTGCGCGGTATTGTCTTAACTTTAATGCAGTATGTGTAGATGGTTAACGCTCTTGGGGGAAACTTATTGTGCATCTTGGAACTACGAACTAAGACTTTCGAGATGGGCTACTTATTCCAGCATGCTTTTCAGTATAATTTCGTTAAAAATTTGCATGTTTATCAACAACGCCTTTCTGACACTGTCGTTTCAGCGCCAAAAGAACATTTCAACACTGTATTTTGAAGAAAATAGGTGACAGCAGAGAACGTACGATAGGTAACCAACTCATAATGTTTTTGATTCTTATTCATAATTTATGCTTTTCATCATCATTTTCCTGCCCTTGTCCCATTCTATTTGGGGTCGGCGCAACACGTTTTCTTCTTCCATTCTCCCCTATCAGACGTCACGGCATCATTTACTCCTTTCATATACATTCCTTACACAATCCATCCATCTTTTCTTTGGTCTTCCTCTCACTCTCCGTCCATCAACATTTTATGCTTTTCAAGAGGTTTTAAAAGTAATTCCGGCACCAAGTACGGTGTTACATATATTTTATACTGCATAGCATCTATTTAAACATGAAGCAGCTCATGTCTAAATAATGAAGAAATGAAAAGTCGGACAAGCAGTCTTCCCTAGGGTTATCGTATTATCCAGTACTAACTGGATTGTGGAGGTCAGACAGGCAAAGTTTAAAATGCTGGTATTCAGCTGAATGAGCAGCAATGAAGCAGTAGTCAGTGGCCCGAAAGCCTAACAACCAGTCGTACGAATGGGTTTTGTTTTACTCAGTACTAACTGGGTTGTGGAGGTCAAAAAGGCAGTCGTTCCATGATAAAAAAAGCATGGAAGCCAACTCAAATATAGTTGAGAAGAGGTTAGGTTATATAGATGATAAACTTCTTTTGCATAAGTATATCTAGCTAGCTGGCGCCCGCGGCATCGCCCGCGTGATATCGAAAAAAAAGTGTCCTATGTGTTATTCCAAACCATAATCTACTTCTGTGCCAAATTCCATTAAGATCCGTTCACCCATCCATACAGCCATCCATTCATCCTTACAAACATTCGCATTTATAATATTAGGAATTGTAACATCCTTCCTACTAATACTATAAATGCGATTGTTGTTGTTGTGTATCGATATCATGCGGGCGAAGCCGCGTGCGCCAGCTAGTAAGCTCATCATCTGCCTAGCCTTTTCCCAACTATGTTGGGGTCGGCTTCCAGTCTAACCGGATGCAGCTGAATATCAGTATTTTACATAGAGCGACTGCCTATCTGACCTCCACAACCCAGTTAGTACTGGGTAATACGATACCCCTTGGTAAGACTGGTTGTCAGACTTTCGGGACACTGACTACCTGTAACGACTGTCAAAGATCTACAAATGACAGCCGGGACCAACGGCTTAACGTACTTTCCGAGGCAAGGAGGAAACTCGGTATGTAACGGGTGGTTACCCATTCACAGACCAACCTAGGCAAGCGCAGCTTAACCTAAAGATCGACCCGAGCGGCTGCTATTATTTAGCTACGAGCTCCTCGTGCGCCATAAGCTATAAGCACGAAATACACTATACAATATTAAGTTCGTACGAGCTGCGAACATTGTCTGATTATAAATATTTTCACCACATAAATGTTGAAAATAACAATCAATAGGTACTGTTTAATTTACTCACGTCTAAACTACGCGAAATGTAAACGATTAAAATCTTCTAGCGCGGGACGTGTATACAGTAACTCTTATACAATCGTATAACTTTCAACGGATGTTGGTTTTTTACTTCAACGGTAGAAATTATTTCCAGTGAGAGTGTAGAGAGTATTGATAATATTATTTGGAGATTTTTTAGGGTTCTGATCTCAAAAAGAAAAAACGGAACCCTTATTGGATCACTTTATTGTCCGTTCGTGTCTATCTTTCAGTAAAGACTCATAATCTTGAGAAGGCGTGGACATATCGAGATGCAATTTAAATTAGGTACGTACTCAAACCCGTAGTCCCTTGTAGCTGTGGAACCCAGTTAGCCACGCAGTCAAAAGATAAGGCCGTTTATGTCGCAAATTTGTACGGAACCCTCTGTGCGCAAGTCTAACTCGCACTTGGTCAGTTTTATTAATCTGGCAGCTGCGCTACTATTAATTTTATTTCGGGTGCAACTTAATACACGTATTTAAGATTACTATTCAACAAATCATAATCTACAAACTATTATTCTTCTGCCTCTTATAATTTCTGGTTCCCTCTTTCAGTGGGACCTGTCTTTATGTCGGATTTCAGTCAATGCAGAATTAATTTTGGCTTTCGTTCGTAAACGTATTGTATAATTTTGAATCAATGCATTCCTTATTACACTGCTACAATCTATTTATATCAACCTACTGAAAATTCTGAGTAAATGCTCTTCGAATTCCTGTAAATTTTCTTGTTATTATGACTGTGTTTTGTAGAGTCATTCTGAACGGTTTTTTGATGCCAATACTTAGACTTACTTCCATTTTTTTAGGCTTATTGATAGAATTATAAGGATTTGGTTTATTCTAAGTTTTCCAAATACAAGTCAAACCTTTATTCTATTAGTTAAATTTAAATTCCATGTTATTCGAGGGCGCGATCGTAATTCCATCAATCAGACATGAAACCAAACGCCTGGTTGTTACTGAGTAATTTGTGATGAAAAAAACCGACCAAGAGCGAGACAGACTCGTCCGTTGAGGGTTCCGACGTCAATAGCCATTTCTTTTGACTGCGTTGATTTTTTTCTTCAATCACAATTGCATTTTACCGAACCTGGGCATCAAACTCAGGGCCTCATGCCCAACAGTAGCTTGAATTTGAGATGTACTGGGCAGTTAAATAATTTACTAGTATTTGCCCGCGGCTTCGCTCGCGTTTAATTCGGGGTAACACAATTCCCCTATCCTGATTTGCAGGTACCTGGTACTTGTAGTTTTTGCCCTAGCGCCTTATTTATTGTAATAGCAAAGCTAAGTTTTCCCTTTTTCCCTCTTTCTCCCTCATTTCTCTTTTTTTTTAAAAAGTTAGCCTATTTCGGTCTCTAGGGTCCCAACTATCTCTGTACCAAAATTCATCAAAATCGGGTAAGCCATTTAGGCGTAAAGAGGTAACAAACAAACTCACTTTCGCTTTTATAATATTATATTAAGGATAAGAATTTTCACATTACATTTGCAGCTAAAGGTATGATTCCGAACCACGCTGCACGCAGCAGTGCTCCCGCGGCTCTACTGGTGTACCCCATATAATTTCTATAAGCTTACCTATATGAGATTACATTTCGAGCTAGGCAACAATGTCGCGGCATCAATGTAGTGGCAGCACTGCTGCGCTTCAGTGTCACCCAACCGCCGCGACAGACCAGTAGTGACGTGCAACAGAATAAATAAAAGTTGCTCATAAATCGACATCTTGTCAACTCAAAGTAAACTAACGAATACAAAACAACGCATCACCACGAATAGAGCGACACTGCCGCCACGCTCCGAATCAGCGTGGCAGGCAGCACTGCTGGGCAGCACCTTAGTGACAGCACTGCGGCAACAGCAATGCTGCTTGTTGCCGAGTTCGGAATCATACCTTAAGGAAAAATACCTCTTTGTAAAATGACGGCCATAACTACTTTAAATAATTCTTGATATTTTTTAATACTCATTATTTATTAAATACCAGTTCCAACACTAATAAAAATGCGAATAACCTTTCAGCAAAAAATGTAACATTAATTTTAACAGCGAGGCACTTTTTGAGTTAATTAAAAATAACTTCAACCCTAATAAACGGTCTCCAAATTTAACGGGACACCCCTTAATGGCCACCCCTGGAGGGATATTAAAAAAATAACATTTAGCAATAATATTTTAAAAGGCGACGTCAAAGTGTCGGTGAGATACATCGATTAATATAAATGTATGCGTTGCAAACTTTCTATCATTAATATTCTTTATGCTCTCATATTTTAAATAAAGATGTGTTTTACGCTGGTGTTATGATGTATATGTTAGTGATCAATAAGTATTTTTAACTTATCACATTCTATCATCATTCTACGTTTCTTTCTTAGTGATCAATAAGTTTTTTTTTAACTTATCATTCTATCATCATCAACATCATCATTCTACGTTTCTTTCTTATTTCTTTTAAGAATTCGGGACACATGGCTTTTTTTTTTATTTAATCGTAATAACGTTTAAAATGAATTTATTAAAAAAAAACATTCATTACACATCGAGTTTTCTTCGCGCCTTGGAATGCAGGTTAAGCCTTTGGTAGAGGTAGGTAGAGGTAGTCATTGGGTCCAAAGTCTGATAGTTGTGTAGGTCAGATAAGCAGTCGCTTCTTGTATACTGCTGAATGCAGTAAGATAATAAGCCGACCCCAATATAGTTGGGAAGATGATTATTCACGTAGCTGAACTACCTACATTCCCCTCACTTTCAGGCAGCTTACTTTTTTAGGTCCAAGATAATCCGAACAATCGTCCTATTTAATGTTTTCTCGAGGTGTAAACTTGTTTTTTTTACAATTTTGACATGATGATAGCTTTCTTCATTTCTGGAGTAGCTGATTTGTGGATCCCTGCTGCCCAAGCGCAATGATGGTATACCTACACCTCAAAACAACAAACTTAAAAAATAACACTTTCCTAGTGATATTTATCTCAGTAACTCAAATTTTGTCATTATCACCACTAGTCACTAAGACCACTTTCAGACTTCTTATAACATTGAATTCCCATCTCATTTACATGCCTATAAGAGATGATGTTTGTAGGGACAATATTTACTTGTCAAGACTTTACTTTGACATGACATAACATCAAGCCGTTAATCCCCAAGGAGGTAGGGAGACCCGTTAATTAGTACACACACATTTCGCCAGATATGTATAAAAGTTCGAGAGTATTCCATCAACCGGGTACCAATCTTCAGTTTAATCAAAGCATATTCCGTTATATTGAAGACTGAACATAAATTCCGATAGCACAAGGGACCAAATAAAGTTGATTGTCAAACTGTAGCTTAACTGTCGTAAGTTTGTGACTGTTTTATGATCGGAACACTCTGTGCCGATCATGAAACCTGACGAGACCGGTCATTAACATTATTGAGTCGTTTTTCTCGGAAACTAAAAGAGTCAGAGGCATGCGGTCAGTTACAAAAGTTAATTAAAACTTCAGTGTATTCAAATATCTTACTTCTAATACATATATATTGTGGGGAGTATGGATGAAATGAGGCACACCGATAGTATATAAAGGTTACATGATAGTTTATCACGGTAGTAATAACCCATGGCACAATTGCAGAACTCCATGCGAAGCCACGGACATGAACTAGTCCTACTATGTATAATATTATAAAGGCGCATGTTTGTGAGAATAGATTTATGGATATATAGATGTGTGTTACTCTTTCACGTCAAAACGGCTGAACGGATCTTAATAAAATTTTGCGCAGAGGTAGATTATAGTCTGAAATAACACATAGGATACTTTTTTTTCAATCATCACGCGGGCAAAGCCACGGATGCCAGCTAGTAGTTTATAAAGGTTAATACATGATACTTTATTACGGTAGTATGTAATAACTCATAGCACAATTTATAGAACTCCATGCGAAGTCACGGACATGAACTAGTTATTAATAAACGGATACTACAAAATCTCCATGCATTAAAAACAAAGTTCATCTACTTCTGTTTCTGGCTGTATCTATTACTAGCTTTTGCCCACGGCTTTGCTCGCGTTAAATTCGGGGTAACACAGTTTCCCTTTCCTGATGCAAATCATGTATCTGCTACCTGTAGTTTTTGCCCTTGCGCCTTATTTATTGTAATAGCAAAGCCAAGTTTTCTCTTTTCTTCCCTCTTTCTCCCTCATTTAATGCCTATATCCGTCTCCAAGGTCCCAACTATCTCTGTACCAAAATTCATCAAAATCGGTTTAGCCATTTAGGCGTAAAGACGTAACAAACAAACTCACTTTCGCTTTTATAAAATTAGTAAGGAAGTAAGGATTATAGTTCAGGTTATTTTTTTAACCAATCTCTGTAGCTAGTTGCTTGGCATACAGCATCGAGTGACAGGGGTTGAGCCATCGCATTTGTCCGTAGAACAGAAAATGTCCGATCAGAGCCATGTCATGTCTGTACATTTTGGCTTCATTTTCAACATGACGGGCGCTTTATCTGTTCTTACTGGCTTCAGACTATCAGGTTGCATGTTATTTCAGTATGCAAAATTGTTGGGTGAGCATATTCAGTTGACTTAATAAGGAACGATTAATTCAAATCAGGGGCTGTCAATTGCAATAGAAAACTCGAGAACCAGGTTAGACACTAAACAAATGAAAAGAAAAACTGTAATATGAAGTACGCAACGGTATTTAAACAATATAAGTTTTTATACATTTTACTAGAACAAAATTAGGTCTATTTATCAACACTAGCTGTGCCCAGAGGTTTCACCCACCACTCAGCTCCCAACTATTGTAGCGTGACGTTATACAGCCGATAGCTGTGTATACAGACCGAACTCTTAGAAAGAATACCACTATGAATTTCATGCAATCCTAGTAGTTTTGTCTCAAAGCAGTTGGGTCTACCAAGACCTTGATTCCACAGATCAAACTGTTGGAATTAATACCACCGTGAATTCATGCAAGCCTAGTACTTGAATCATAATTCATTCAAATCGATCCAGCAGGTTAGTTGCAGTTTAGGATTGAAACATTCTTCCTTGGTGCTCCGCTCCTAAATAGCCTTCCTCAATAAATGGGCTATCTATCGCTGAAAGAATTTTTCAAATCGGATCATTAATTCCTGAGATTACCGCGTTCAAGCAAACAAACTCTTCAGCTTTATATATTAAGTAGTATATAGATTGAACTATGGAGGAGTTCTCTCGTGAGGAGGCGATCCTGGCTGCAGGACTAAGAATGTCTGTCATAAAAATGTTTTATCACGGGAACCAAAGGTGTTTGCAAAATTTCAGCTCAATCTGTTTCGGGGAATCGATTTGAAATTCAGTTGCAAGAATTGCTTTTAAGAACATAAATACCTAACTGAATCTGATTGATTGGCGATTTCAATACAATGGAGATTTAATATTTTTGTTATATTTGTTGAAAGTAAACAACACCTTTGCCGAACTATTTATAAAATATTTATAAATTGCCCGCTCGTGGCAACACTGTCAGTGCTCATTCTCTCTGGTATCTTGGCTATACTAGTTCTTACAATAAACTGATATGTAATTAGTCTAATCCTTACTATATAATATTATAAAAGCGAAAGTGAGTTTGTTTGTTTGTTACCTCTTCACTTTATTCTCTCTCTTTGTTATCTCTTCGATTTAATGGCTAAACAGATTTTGATGAATTTTGGTACAAAGATAGTTGGGAACCAGGAGACGGACATAGGCTAATTTAAAAATTAATTTATTTTTTATTATTAATTAATTAAAAAAAGTGGGATTTGAGGGAGAAAGAGGGAAGGAAAGGGAAAACTTAGCGTTGCTATTACAAATCAATAAAGCGCAAGGGGAACTGTGTTACCCCGAATTTAACGCAAGCGAAGCCGCGGGCAAAAGCTAGTAATTGTATAATTTCTATTTATATTTGCTTTCAACGTGTTGAAAACAACTCGTGTTTATTTGACAAGTGACATTTCTTTTTGCTAAAATGTTCCTTTGCTGTCTGTAAGTACCGACTATCCCCTCAATTTATTCATTGACACGAAAACCTTAATAACAGATGGCAGGTAGAATGTAAAATGAAGCGTTCGTAAATGTCATGGTTTTATTCTTCGCGGGTCTATGAAAACAATTCCATTATTAGACTCATTCTGTATACACAGTTTGATTTTCCTGAAAATGTCGTGACTGTGACAGTTTTAAAATTGCAAATACCCGCTTCACACGTAATATTTTCATAATTCCAGAATTTATTTTTATTAATCGACGCTTATTTAAAAATATTTAACTAAAATGCTACGGGAAATATGTGTCTTCAATTTTAAAAAAAAACGTCGTATTTCGTTACGTTAACGCTGCGAACTCGTGCTAGGCTCGCCATTCGCAATTATTTTTAGAGGTAACGTAGGTATTTTCTATAGAAAAATGTTATGGTATCAAATTGAGAAAAAAATCAAGACTTCGAAGTAGTCTTCAACTTTGCTATGATTGTATTTATTACACATTGAAGGCTAAAGTAAAGTGTTGTCATCTTTTTATGATTTTCCATTATTTTGACATCCCGATATTTCGACGCTGATGCAAGCGCCGTGACTGACCCTGGCAGAATAGTCGACATCGGCAAAGTTGCCAAAGAAGAAAAAAAAAAGCGCCGTGATCGCGAAATGACAGTGACAGTGTAAGTTAGGAACTTAAAGTATGTGGGTATGTATAAAAACAAAAACCAGCCAAGGGTATATCTTTTGACTGCGTAGGTAGACTTAGTTGATTTTTTCACAGCACAAAAGGACCACAGACTTGAGTAAGTATATGATTTGATTTTATCTCGATACCTCCTCGCGATCCCGAGATAAATGGTTTTGACAGACAGACATACAGACAACAAAATGATCCAATAAGGGTTACCTTTTTTCCTTTTGAGATGGGGAATCCTAAAAATAAACCAATCATCGAGATAAGCTAAAAACCTGAAAGTCTATATTAGACAGTATTCACTGCAATATTAAAACAACAGTCATTCTTTTATCACAGTTTTGGAGGTTTTCTAACCCTTAATCACCTAATACAGAAGATACCTATCGAATATTACCAACACCTATCTATAAGGTTGTAAAGTTACTTATATAAGTATAGCTAGGTGGGGGGTTGGTCGTCTGTGAAATGTAATTTCATAGAGAATCCATCACGTGCGTGACTCAGCAATAATGGTCATGCCCAAACCGTTGCCGCCATTTGCACGCTTACTGCTTCGTGGAAGTATATGAAATTGTGCCGCTTTACATTTTGCAATGTGGATCGCTTATTTATTGAAATCAGGGGGCCCAAAATGGCCGTTTAAGCAGAATCATAATCCTTACTAATATACATACATAATTATAAAAGCGAATTTTTTATTTTAAAAAAGTGAGGGAGAACGAGGGAAGAAAAGGGAAAACTTACCGTTGCTATTACAAATCAATAAGGCGCAAGCGCAAAAACTGCAGGTAGCAGGTACTGTGTTATACCGAATTTAACACGAGCGAAGCCGCGGGTAAAAGCTAGTATGTTAATAATATGAATTACGTTACCATTCGTAAAATGATCACAAAATGACAATTCACAATGTTAACTGCGTCTGTAGAAATTTTATGAATTTTAACGTAATTCATGTCTTATTTTGATTCTGCTTAAGCGGGCATTTTAGACCCTCAAATCTGTCAATCCCTTCTGAGCTGATGAAACAAAAGGTTAACAATTTTACACAGGTAATCTGAAGATCTATCGACAGTAAGTTATTCTATAAATAAAAAAAATATGCGTTTGACTGAAGAGCTACCAAAAGTTATTATAAGCAATCGTTGAAGGAACGCTTCTTTGGCCGCCTGAGAAAAGTATTTAATAGTCTTTTATCAGGTGGAAACAAGGTGCGTGCTTTCAACGGTTGGGTCATGCCGGTTTTGATGTACTCTTTCGGCATACTCAAATGGACTCAAACAGAACTAGATGCTCTGGATAGAAAAGTCCGTACATTGTTGACGGCATATCGTATGCATCACCCACGGTCTTCGGTTATGAGACTGTATATCCCACGGAGTTGTGGTGGTCGAGGCTTTTTAAACGCCAAGACTCTCCACAATCGTGAGATATGCAGTCTCAGGGAGTATTTCTTGGAAGCCGACGTGGGGATGCATCGAGATGTGGTTACGGTGGACAAGGGCTTTACCCCGCTCTCCTTGGCTAAAGAGAACTGGCGCAAACCTGTAGTGCTTGACACTAACGACCGCAGGGAGGTATGGCAGAGTAAGGAGCTTCACGGACGCTTTTTCCGGGCCCTACATGGACCCGATGTAGATCAACCAGCGTCCGTAGCCTGGCTACGTTCCGGGGATCTCTTTGGAGAAACTGAAGGTTTTGTCTGTGCAATTATGGATGAAGTTATGATGACGAATAACTACCGGAGATTTATTGTGAAGGACGGCACGGTTGACATATGTCGGGCATGCCACCGTCCGGGTGAATCAATTCGACACATTATCTCCGGTTGTTCTCGTCTAGCTAACGGAGACTACTTGCATAGACACAACCTTGTAGCCAGGATTATTCATCAGCAACTTGCTCTAAAATATAGCCTTGTGGAATCGGAAGTGCCGTACTACAGGTATGAGCCCGACCCAGTTCTCGAACATGGCAATATCACATTGTACTGGGATCGATCCATCATCACTGACAGGACTATTGTTGCCAACAAGCCTGATATAGTGGTGGTGGATCGATCAGAGCGGCGCGCAATGATTGTTGACATAACAGTCCCGCATGATGAGAACCTCGTGAAAGCCGAGAAAGATAAGCAAATCAAGTATATTGACTTGGCTCGCGAGGTTGTCGACATGTGGGATGTGGACTCAGCGATCATTGTGCCGATAGTCGTATCTGCCAATGGCTTAATTGCCAAGAGCCTCGACCAACACCTGAGGAGGCTCTCGTTAGGCAGCTGGATCAAGGGCTTGATACAGAAAGCGGTGCTCCTGGACACGGCTCGTATTGTTAGGAGGTTCCTTTCTCTGGAGCCCTGACCGCCGGTAGCTTGGACCCTGTTCCCGATACCGGTGGGCTACTATTTTTACATTTTTAAATGTTTTTTATTTTTTGTTTTTAAGAAATATTTAAAAATTTAATTATATGTATAGAAAACAATAAATGGACTAAAATAATAGTTATTTGTTATACAAGAGTGCAAAGTTGCTTTTTAACCGCGTGTTCAATTTTGATGACCGAGCAAGCGAAGGATTCTAAAATAAGAATCCTGCGCTTTAGCGAGGGAATCAAAAGAGCACGAGGTGAAAAATCTTTGCACTCGAGTGCAACACGTAAAGTTTTCATTCCACCTCAGCGAGGAAATGACTAAATGCAAAAAAAAAAAAAAGTTTACAATCACAAGATAGGTACACTTTTATTTCAGTTTAGGTATTAATTACTACATTATGACAGGTGAGTATTACAGAATAATCTTTAAATTATAACAAAATAATAGTAAGGTATAATTAAGAAAATTTTAAAGTAACGTTGCTACAGTTATTTAAATTGAGTGTAATATTTTTGTTTGGTACTGTAATATTGGTGTTAGTCACTTGTGTACTGTTTTTCGGTAAACTATCGGTCATACTTAATAGTTGTACCGATTCATCGGATTCCCTTGGCGTGAATGTTGGAGAGAGAGGGAGATGGTTAGGTGTTTCATAACGGCTTATTTTTGATGTAGAAGGGCCAGTCCAAGGATCCGATTGAAGCTCTTTCAGTGTAATGGCTCCTACGATGCCTTCACATATTTTAGACTTATTTTGGATGGAATCCTCTATGTATCCCTCTACAACTGCATTGGACTTCCAGCCTCCGTGGCGCTTAAGGGACAGGAGATCAGCTCCGGAATCAGCCAACAGTGTGGCTGAAGTTCGTCGGAAACAATGACCCGTGTACAACAGGGGTTCTGGAAGTTCAAGGAATGTTGCTATTTCTCGTGGGATACTGCCAATTTTATTAGTACCCATAGGCTGTCTAACACACTTTCCATTGCGATACTGTAGAAAAAATCGATTGATTGGAGTGTTAGGCGGGCGTAAGGCTTGATATTTCTCAACAATAGTTACGTATTCCTTGCGAATGACGAAGTTGCGGTCTCTTGTTGTCTTTGTATTAGGTAAATTAATTAATAGTAAGTCATCTGAATGTTTCTCAATGTTTTTGACATTAAGTTGTGTTAGTTCATTAGTTCGACATGCTCCGTTTATTCCAATAATAAGAACAACCTGTAACGTAAAGAGTATTGTAGTAGATAAATGAATAAAATTGATATGAACGCATAATTATGCCTATCAACATCTACTAAGTATACTATTTAATTGAGATTAATATACTTAAGTAGATACTGAATGTGCAACTGACTTACTTTTGCCGCCAAATATACGGAATCGGGTGCTTCGTTGAGAAACTTTTCAATATCAGATACTGTGAAAACCTTCGATTTTTTTGGTTGATGACCAGATGAGGCTCGTTTTAAAAATGCCACTAATTTAGGATAGGTATCGATATGTATGTCTTTTTTCATCTTTATTGTTGCTTTTAGCATCGAATACGTACTCCATAGAGTGCTTGCTTTCTTGTTCTCGGATAATTCTATAAAATATGCCAGCAAATTGTTTTCTGAGAAAGTTTTGGCTCCTTTTGCTAGTCGCCACGTGTTGAACATATCGTACTGTTTTAAATACTTCAACAACTTAAACAGTTTCAGTCAATTCTGTTGGCGTCAAACAAACTTCCTCGTCGCTAGAATCACTCATTTTAGTTTTTTCACTTGTTTTCAAGTTTCTTGTTTTTAATATAAGGTTTAACAATGACGTGAAAAAATGCCGCGTAAAGAACCGCGTACAAAGCAAATTGAAAAAACACCAAGAAGGTTCCGAGTCTGAGTTTTTAACAAATTAAAAAAAAGTTGTATGATATATTCGGCACCATAGAGGTAGCAGTAAATCGGTTTAATGTTTTTTTTAAATTCACAAACTAAGTGCACACGATGTTCTAAATTCAATTTACTTTATCCTCTAAAGAATAAAAACGGCTTTTCCACTCAGATATTGAAGATTAAAAATACTCTTTCCGAGATGGCGGGATGAAAAATAGATTATCTTCCAGTCCCAGTCACATGGCATAATAACAGTGAATGACTGTGATATTGTATAGCCTATGTTACTTCCTGTTAATATAGTTTCTTATAAGCAGAAAAAAATAGTTAAAATCGGTCCAGTAGTTTTGTAGCCTATTCGATACAAACAAACCAACAAATCTTTCTTTTTTTATAATATTAAGTATAGACTAATATTGAGAGCTGAAGCAATGAATGCAGGCAGTAGCATCAGCACTGCAATGTATATTCTATGTACAGGCCTTAAACAGTTATTATTTTACATAGAATCATTATCACTTCGAGATGAAGCTGCAGTCCCAGTCACAATTAACTGTGAAACTGCTGTCTGTAATGGGCATTCCAAAGCGTAGATCTCTATGGAGACGAATGGGCAATAAACTCCATGGACACTCTTTTAAATCAGAATATTGTTACAAAACCTTGGTAACATCGATCATGTTGAGATTTTAAATTATGTGAGAACGATGTAGCAAGACATGCACCTTAAAAGTGTCCATAGTAAAGATAATCCTTTAAGAAAGAGACTTGCTCATCTCGCCATCGCCTTGTGGGTGCCGCGTTGTCGTTTCTTGCTTTTTGGTATCCGCCGAGTTATTATTTTTGCCAATTGCTCCTTCGACATGCGGCAGATATGACCAGCTTAGTTCCTTTTCTGCCGAGCAGCTGTGAGACCAGCTATTTGGGTTTTGGAGCGAATAAGTTAATGACAGTAAAACCGTATGATAGGCATTAATTTGAAGCGCATGTGACTAAAAGTGTGATAGATATGATTGTTGATGGATGAGAGGGAGAGGAAGATTCCCTCGGATTCCATAATCTCCCCTCGCTTCACATACATGATTGCACATTTGTCCACACCAAATTCCATCCTGATGGCGTTACTAAAAGTTTCAGTTACTTTCAGTAGCTCCATCAGTCGCAATTTGTTGGGGGCAAAGAGTTTCAGATCATCCATGTAAAGGAGGTGAGATATGACCTGACACCAACCGATAGCCTAAACCTGAATCCTCCAGCAATGTGCTTAGAGGATTCAGGGCTAGACAGAACCAAAGTGGACTCAAACTGTCGCCCTGAAATATTCCCCGTTTAATCCACACAGGCTCATCGTTTCCCTGGATTTGTCGACATCCTGGATATCGAAGGACCGTCCTCCATTGCCCCATACACGACTCAAGAAAGGCGCGTAGGGTTGCATCTATCTTGTACAACTCCAGCACCCTCTTGAGCCATGTATGTGGCACTGAGTCGTAGGCCTTCTTATAATCTATCCAACATGTCGACAAATCCTTGCGGGATCGACGAACCTGTTGGCTAATAGCCATGTCGATGAGGAGTAACTCCTTAGTACCGCGAGACCCGTTCCTACATCCATTCTGAGAGGCAGACATAATTGAATTGTTGTCTATGTGTGAATTAATTTTCGCTCTCAAAATGGACGTAAGAAGTTTATAGACCGTCGATAAACACGTGATCGGCCTATAATTCTTGGGTTCCGCGGGACTACCTGACTTATAGAGCAGGTGGGTAACGCCTGTTGTTAAAAACTGTGGCAGAGACCCGGACTCAAGGCAAGACTGAACTGACTGACTTGTGCAGTCTATCCGGTCCTGGAGACTTCCAGTTCGGTAACGGACGAACTGCACTCGCTATATCTAAAGATGTTATATGTACCGGGCAGACTAATTTAGTCTTACTTATTATGTTAAAGTCTTATAAAAGCAGTATCCTTTTATATAAAAAAATAATTAAAGTGTCAAAGTTACAATGAAAAACAATTTTTCTGAAAAAAAAAACTCATCAAACATCAATTTGAATTAAGATTGAATATCTAATATTTTCTGTTCGATTAAAAATAATTTAGTTAAAGGTTAATTTCCCATTAAAACATTTAAGTAATTAATCAAATTAAGATAAAGTTTAAATTAGTTTTTTTTAGTTAGTTGGAAATTATTGAAAACTTTGTAACTTAATAATAGAAGATTGGCAATGACAACGATTAATTAAATTCAGGCGCAGCCTGTAACGATACAATAAGTAAAAAAGACTTGTTCTGCCTTCGTAACTCGTGGCTCAATAATAAAAGCCTTTCGATACGATCTTAGATTAAGCCACGCTTGCCTAGGTCGGTCCATAGATGACTACCCATTGTATCCCAAGTTAACAGTTTACAAACTGGAATCGCTCAGTGCTGCTTGCCAAAAATATAATAATATTATATGTGCCTTCGCATAGTCTTATGACCCTGTTTCTAAGGCCCGACGTATATCAATGTAGAGTGGCGAGCACCAAGACAGTGACTGTTGTTCTATTCAATTACATAGTTTACAACACCGTCCTTTCCGACTCAATGGAGAATGCCATAAAAGTACTAGACAACAGAATTTGTAGCAGGGAATCAAGAAGCAGCTGCGGTGTTAGCACGTCCATCTAGGCTGGATATAACAGCAAATGTCTACTTGATGTCACGGCCGGTATGACACGATGTTGGTAGGGAAATGGAAGGTGGTGGGATTGTCCTTGCCGACTGTAATGTAGTGACTTGATGATTAGTGTGGGGTGTGTTTTATGCTAATGGTAAAACACTTAAGACTATTTTTCTATTTCATCATTTTACCAATACCTGTTCCATCATTCAAAATCTAGTCTATTCTATATTTTTTTAAATTCTCTATTTAAACAACTTGGGAATTCGAACGTCATTTCAAACCAGCCTGCATTCTTAAAGGTTTGATTAATGGTATAAAACCTTAACAGTATTTATCTACTTTACTAAACACTTGACCAATGTATATCGGGCCAAAGGAGGTCTCTGAGATTCTGACAATACCATCTTACAGATAAATGTATTGTATGCTTGAGTAACATTATTCGCTTGGCAGACTTGAAAAGCCCGACGATTTCAATAGACATTGAATCTCTGGACCGATCTGGGTTCACTTGTATTAGATGTAACATAGGTAATTTAAGTCGTCTATATATCGGTCTGGTGCACTTCGTATTAAATATACTTTAATATAACTGTCAATTTGGTTGTATTGTTTATGGTCTGAGCTCATTGAGCAAGGGTGAGTCTTCAAAGTTAAACAGTGCTTACCGAGGTTGGTCCGTAGATGGGTGATCATCGCCACCGCCTGCCGGGGTTGCGGTTGTTTGAAAGAGATACCCTTGCCCCGGAACATAAAGGGCAATAGCAGGAACATGGGTAGGTTTTAGTCAATACAAGTCTAACACTCCTGCGCCGTTTTGTCCAGAGCGGGAGAAGTTATATGATGATTTACCATCCGCAAAAAGAATACATATTTGGGAAAAGCATAGACAGATCGGAAGGAATGCTTGATGAGGACAATTATGATTACATCATCCCCGTAGGATAATGTCGATTCTGTTGTGACAAACTAAACTAAATCTACTCTAAAAATCACTAAAATTTTGTTTATTCCTATCAAACGATGTTTCCTATTCTGAAATTGATTGAAGTGAGACAACTTAACTATATTATAGTTTGACAGCATTAATGTTTGTTTAGTTACTCAATTTAGAGAAAATCGCAATCTGCAATACTATTCTGAAATTAACATTTTTCACCAAAATAAAGTGGATGTCAAGCTAAATCGGACTATCCTTATTCGCAACTAAAATGGTGTGGATTAAAATAAGATGTAATTAGTTATGGTCATTTTAATCTTAGCCTTGTTTAATCCGGTGGTTCATCAGAATCGGCACCAATATCAATTCACGTGGTTGAAACCATACGCATACTACTCGTACGCACGTACTAGCTTATGCGTGCGGTTTCACCTACGTGGAAACTATAAACAAAAATAAAAAGATCGATCACCAAATCCAACTACATGATCTAATACCAACTAATTATAGTCTACATTAAATATAACACAGGAAATGTTATGACACATTCTATTTTTCAATCCGCGATGTTTTGACGTTTCAGAAATAACTGGCTGAAATATTAAGTAATGTGTTTAAAAATATTGGTTCTGCATCATATCCGGACAGATTTTTGCGAGCTGTCACTTAACATCTGTTTTTGGACGTCATGATGTTTATGTCTCGTTCAAATAAAGCGTACCTAAAGTTGGGTACAAACCAGAGGGGCCTGCCAGGGTCACCGCCTGCTGGGTTTGCGGGTTTTTTGAAAGAGATACCGCGGCCCCGGAACATAAAGGGCAAAAGAAGGAATATTAGTGGCTTTTAGTCAGTCTGACAATTTCCTCAAATGTTTGATACTCCTTCAAACAAAAACAGCTTGACTGTTTCAGATGAAATTTGGTATCAAGATAGCTAATATACTAGATTAACACATAGTTGTTTTGATTTGGAATTATGCGGTGTTCCTGTGGGATGAACAAATAACTCATATATGGTTTTTCAGTGAGGATAAAACCGCGGGCGCAGATAGTTATGCATAAAACAAAAACTAAAACAAGTGAGGAGAAATGACACAATTAAAGTAAACAGTAATATAATCGTTTGATTCATGTGAGAATTTGTAACTACCTAGACTAACGGCTCGGGCGTTATTCCGCCTGGGCCGCAATGACAAAATTTCCTCCCTTGAATCAAAATGTACTATTCCCACGTAATTACTTCAAATTAATTCTTGTATTAAACGCTTGGCACTGAAATACATGTTAGTTTAATGTATTATTAACAGTCGGATTAATTACTGTTGCGTTTGCAGAAGCAATTTGTACAAATTGTATAGATGAATAATTTGTGGGAACATTATAAATAACTAGTAATAGTTGTTGGAACAGCTGATCGATTTGACACGATGAAGAATAATTACTCTTCGTTACCACTTCCCGACTTCATTAGAGTCAGAATAGAATCCTTACGAATATTATAAAAGCGAAAGTGAGTTTGTTTGTTAGTTACCGATTTGGATGAATTTTGGTAGAGAGATAGTTGGGACCCTGGAAAACGGGAGAGAAAAATATATTTTTTTCGATCATTACGTGGGTTAAAGTTAGCGTTAACCCAAAGCAATTATGCCAAGCGGACGAAGTCGGCGGTAGCTAGTAGAATATTTAATAAAACACAACTGGCTTACAAAAAAATGCTATTTCTATGGTTACAATGGCGGTCTTATCGCTGATAGTAATATCTTCCAGACAACCTCAGCTCCCAGTCTAACCGAATGTAACTGATTGCCAGTATTTTACATAGAGATGCACTGGTTTACCCGACTTCCCTTGGTATGAGTGATGACTGTCCGCCTCGTAAAATTGATTATCCAATGTAGTAGTCCGCCATATTGGATTTACACCACTAGCCATGATCATGCACTGTCATCCACACTAAATATGTGTGCAAAATTTCAGCTCAAATGGAAATCGGAACTACCGGGGTTGCGGGTTGTTCGAAAGAGATACCACGGTGCCGGAACATAATAGGCAAAAGAAGGAACATGGGTGTGTTTTAGTCAGTAAAAGTCTAGTACTCTTCCCAGAGTAGGGAAAGTAATTTTATTATATTCCAAACGCAAAAAAAAAAACAAAAAGTGGTTCAAATTTAACTTCATATTTTTTATATATTTAGTTACAGGTGAATTAAAAATTTGTACAAAAAAGATAAGCTTATAAATAACTTCATCAATTTAATAATAACGTGCGAATATCTCATACCTACAATACGTAATGTAAACTTATTTTAGCGAACTAAAATAACAAAGTTTTATCTTCCTCACTTAGCAACTGAACAAATAAATACACAATGCTAGGTATAGGTATTAATTTATTTGCCATTCTATGTAAATGAGATGTTATTTGCACAATTTAATGTCTTAAATTGACTTAGAGAATAATGTACGGATTTTATAAACGAAAAATTTTGGAATTTTGGTTCATGAATGTGTTGGCATAGAGCCTATTTTATTTAACAGTGAATCTTATTATATTAAGGGCAAGATCACCCAACACCCTTTTGGGAGGGTACCCAATGATAGCTGTCTTTTAAAGCACGTCTTTTATACCGATATAAAAAAGAGAAAATCACTGACTCACTCATCAATTCAATTCCACCCCTTAGAGGTTAAATAGGGACGTAAGGTTTCTTCTTTAAAAAAAAAACGTTGCCCCACACACTAGGAATTTCTCCTGTATCCTGGGTGCGTTTACAAACATTTAAACTCACATACACAAACAGAAAGACCCGGTGCAACTATTTGTAGGCCATACAAATAAGTTTGTATGAGAAGATCATCCACCACCCTATTGGAAGCGTACCCAATGCTGGCTGTCTTTTAAAGCACGTCTTCTATAGCTATATAAAAAGAGAAAATCACTGACTCACTCTTTGTGTGTAGCGGGTGAAACCGCTGGGTACAGCTAGTATTATTATAAAGGAGAAAGTTTGTATGTTTGTTGTATTGGTTTAAACTTCTCAACCTATTTAAATAAAATTTACTAGGTAGATGAAACCCCGGAGAGCAGTTTACATACCACATTACAGTCACTTTTTTTAATCAATATGTTGTTAACCTTGATTTGCAATCTTCCGCTGTTGTGCATTAAGTACTTATGTACATTTTTTTTGGTCGATTGTACCACTGATTAAGTTATCAAAAATAAAAAAGTATATAAGAATTTTTTATCTCATTTCCGGTGCAAAAAAGGTGCAAATTGAAAACCCAAAGTTGCTTAACTTCTTAATACTTTAAACAGGCGATGAATGAAAACGATTTAGACATGTTCAAATAAAAAAAATCTTAGAAGACATCAACTTCTTTTCTGTCTCTGCTCAAAAAAAATTAAGTATTATTTGCAAAAAAACTAAATACCTCAATACCTAGTTTATTCAATAGTTTATTATTTATTCCCTATCTCTTTGTTTTGCGTGCCTGTCTATGTTTAGGTTCACTTGTACTGGTTTGGAATAGCGCATATTTATGTCACATTTAATATGTTGCAGAAAATGACGTGGAATACAAATGTTTAACCTATAAATTGATGGCACGGTTGGCGCAGTGGCTGAGCGATCGACTGCTGCGTTGCGTGTCGCGGGTTTGATTCCTACACGGAACAAATATTTGTAAGACAAACAGGTAATTGTTTTGGGTCTGGCTTTTTGTGTATGTGAGTTTAAATGTTTGTAAACGGACCCACGATACAGGAGAAATTCCTAGTGTGGGGCAACGTTTTTAAAATAAAATATGACCTATATATTTAAGACAACAGGATATAACCTATATATATAAGATTTCAGTGTATAACTATTAATTTTCCCAAATAAAAAATCAGGTGGGAGGGGTGAAAATAGTCCTGAAATATATTTGTGTGTTGTTTGAGAGAGTTTGTTTATTTTTGTTACAATTTACTATTCGAACACTTTTATGCCTTTCTTATCTTTTATTTATAAAGATAAATCTACTTAACGTCATTATTAACAAGAATTCTTTCAACAAGACATAAACTGCACACGAATTTCTATTAGCAGCTTATTTTCAATAAAAATGCATGCATAAAAATAAAGATCGATATGAATTTATGAAAATATTTAAATGACGTTTAATTTTCACGCGGTTAAATTAGCTGTTATAGAATTATTTACTTGAAAGTGATGAAAATATCTTGAGTTCTAGAGGTAATTCTGCTGATATTATTAATATGAAAGTTTGTGCGCATGTGTGGATGTCTGAATGTTTGTTACTATTGCACGCAAAAACAGCTGAACGGATTTATATAAAACTAGCTGTGCCAAGCGGTTTAACCCACTGCTCAGTCCCCTTTTCATTTAGGGGTATGTATATGAAATAGATGTTGGCCGATTCTCAGACCTATTCGATATGCACACAAAATTTCATAAAAATCGGTCAAGCCGTTTCGGAGGAGTATGGGAACGAACATTGTCAGATATTTTAAAACCTGGTTTTACATATACGATATTTTTCAATCCTAGCTGAACCATACAGTGGGAAAATAAACGAATTTCGTGAGCAACGACGCAGGCATGAGCTAGTCGATAATATTTTTTTTTACAAATTAAATGCAGAGGTAACAACAATCAGTACTGACCTGCATTACCTGGCCCAATTTCTTCTTTATAAGGTAGGGCACGGCTTATAGGTTCAGATTTTTATAGGAATGAAAAAGAACTAACCACTTCTTAAAACAATACAAATTTTCACGGCAGGGTTAAGCACTAAAACTGTGGATTAAAGTTGAAAATTGGCGGATTTTCAGGTATCACCGTGTTGGTTTAATTAGAAAGGCCTCTGTATGCATAGAATTGTTGAATAGAAATAGCCACTGAATAAAATTCATTCACTCGTTCCACAAAAACATGACAACATTTTTCAAACCATTGTCATCATCAACTTCGCATAATTCTCTAATTGAACATTGTATTGTCTAGACATTTAGTATTCTTTTATTAAGACGACATATCTGTAATTACATTGCATTTCTACCTATTACATCATTATTGCAAACAACGTGCTTAATTATGATTAATTAAGAACTATCTACAAATTACTTTATTCATTTTTTTTATATATTCATAACCAAATTATACTAACAGTTAACACAACACATACAAGTTATCGGTTGGACGAATTGAGTACGTATTGCCAACGATACGTATGGGGTTCTTAACCAACTGACTAGAATAAAAGAAAACAAAATCGCCTTCTATGAGACGTATGTCAAAATACTACTATCCGTAAGCAAAACGAATCGTTTTTTGTTTATTATTTGGCGTAAACCGATCGAACGACGTGTTTTATCGAAATTGATTTATCCGTTAGTAAAATACAAGGTCGCAATGGAACGGACATAAGCACAATATTTTAGAAAATATATATACGGAAATTATTATATTTCTTTTAAGTCAGTTGGGTTTATATTTGCATCAGCATAAAACAATAGAATACAGTTGCCACAGTGACTAACCGTTTGATTGCTGTGCTATATTTCGTGGATTCGATCACCGCACATAACAAATATTTGTATGACCTACAGATAGTTGTTCCAGGTCTGGCTGTTTGTAGATGTGAGTTAAATGTTTGTGAAAGCACCCACGATACAGGAGAAATTTCTAGAGTGGGGCAAAGTTTAAAAAAAAAGAATGACCAAAGACACGATTATAAAAAAAAAACGTTGACAAAACTACATGAAACCTCTGTCATAATGCTGCTGGCATGCTAATAAATTGTCCATTCATTTTGCAGTAAATTATAGTTAGTAGGCACTTGGAACTATTGTACGTATTCATTAAGTAATTGCACAAGTCATGTTGATGCTGCACGAACATACATTAAATGACAGACAATAATGGACGTTTTTTCTTAAGACTATTTATAGACTTGCATACGTCATAAGTGAATAATCTCGGAAAGTGTAAATTAAGCCATAGTACAAAAACTGAACTGAGGATCATCATCTTCCTACCTTAGATCGATTCAGTTACTTATTCTGAACAAACTATATTCAGGTTTCGCATATACTAAAATAATGTTGTATAATATTATAAAAGCGAAAGTGAGTTAATTGTTTGTTTGTTACGTCTTCACACCTAAATAGCTAAACCGATTTTGATGAATTTTGGTACAGAGATAGTTGGGACCCTGGATACGAATATAAGCTAAGCTAAAAAATAGTGAGGAAAGGGGTAGAAAAAGGAAAGAAAAGGGGAGAGAAAGATTTTTTTTTCGATCATCACGCGGGTTAAAGTTAGCGTTAGCTCAAAGTAACTATGCTACGAGGACGAAGTCGCGGGGGAAAGCTAGTTTCCTATAAATAAATGTCTTAGGTGTTCTCAAGCTCAGTGAAATACCACCGAATTGCAATTAACTGTAGGTACAGTATTTAGTGTTAAGTAACACAAAATATAAGGATGAAAGGGATACGAAAATGGTTGCCACCTACTTAATACATCATTCTGAATCTACCAAATATATATTGCAGCTGTTATTTACCTTTTGGCCGAGAAGATATTGCAGTTTTGTAGGAAACGGCTGTTTTAGGGTTCCGTACCTCAAAATAAACTGTCTGTCTGTCTGTCAAGACCCTTTTTCTCATGAACGCTTTACGGTATCGAGTTGAAATATATTTAATATTATTTTTGTACCCTATCACAACGTTGTCGTATTTTACCGTTGTTGTCTGGTAGAGAATGCCTTATGGCACTATTGTACATGAAGTTTAAATAAATAAATATAAAATACTAGCTGCGCCCCGCGGTTTCACTCGCGTGGTGATAGAATATAAAATATTTCATTATGAATTGTAGCCTATATGTTATTCTGATGTATAAGCTATAATATTGTAAAGTTTTATTTTAATCCATTTAGTTGTTTTTGCGTGAAAGAGTAACAAACATCCATCCATCCATACAAACTTTCGCGTTTATAATATTATAGTAGAATATAAAACCACAGGATTTATAACTATATACCCAAAGCTGTGGTCCCTTTGTGCTGTAAAATTAACCCTATAAGTCTACGCAGTCAAGAGATATGACTGTTTATGTGGCAAGTTTGTACGGAACCATCGACACGCGAGTCTTACTCGCTCTTGACCGGTTTCTATAATAGCCAATGAAAATATGTTATTAGGATGTTTCAGAACGATGTACTGCACAAATGGAAACTTTTTTTGCGTTGGCATTCCCACGCTGTATATTATATAACTCACAATTACTTATCTTCGTAAAAGAACACAGAATTTACGCCTTTTTTTTCGGATGAGAAATCATCAAAAACTTCTCCCACTCTAGATGGAGTTTCAGAATTTTATTGACTAAATCTCACCCATGTTCCTTTTCTTGCCCTTTGTGTTCCATGGCCGCGGTATCTCTTTCGAACCACCTGAAACCCCGGTAGGCAGTGGCCCTTAACCTTTCTCACTACATTCTGACCTTCAATTCCTACCCAACCATCAAATATCAAAGTAGTTCTCGTCAAATTGATGAGCATGTTACTAACTGTCAGTGGAACCTTCCCTCGGGTGTTTCAGTTCAGTCTCCGACGTAGTGTCACGTTGCGAGCGGGTCGTGTTACAAAGTAATTGGCAACTAATAGTTTGAGCGATGTGTGTGTAACCCTGGGCTGGATTATGTCATATATGTATAGATATGTCATATATGACATGGTCAGTAGATATGACCTAATCCCACTAATATTCTAAATAAAAACATCAAATAACCGATCGAATTCGAAGATGTTTGATTTAATGTTTTTAGTGGTCTTTCCGAGTTATACACGGGTATTTTTGGATGTCAGTAAAAGTCTGACACTCCTCTCCACTCCGCCCAGGCAGCGCGGAGAAGTCATTAGATGATTTGCCATTCCAAAAAACGGACATTTTAGGAACAAAATATTCGATTTAACCTTTAAGTACCGACATGCCATTTTAGTTACATAAGTACCGACGTGAGGTCTGCTAGACCACTATAGCTTTAGTAAGGAAAACTTTCATATTACAAAATATTATTATTTTTAAACGTGTCTATGTTTTAATAATATATTTAGTTATTATATAAATAAAACAAAATAAAGAAGTTTTAATATTTAATACTTAATTTATTGTTTTACAAACATATATTTACATTTTTAAATATTTCTGAAAAACATAAAAAAAAACATTTAAAAATATAAAAATAGTAACCCACCGGTATCGGGAACAGGGTCCAAGCTACCGGCGGTCAGGTCTCCAGAGAAAGGTACCTCCTAACAATACGAACCGTGTCCAGGAGTACCGCTTTCTGTATCAAGCCCTTGATCCAACTGCCTAACCAGAGCCGCGGTATTGGTCGAGGCTCTTGGCAATTAAGCCATTGGCAGATACGACTATCGACACAATGATCGCTGAGTCCCCATCCCACATGTCGACACTTGATTTGCTTATCTTTCCCTAAAAGTACTCAGCTCAATTTATTTATTACTTATTATTAACACGAACTTTAAAGTCTCCATATCTTTGGGAGAAAAAATTAACTCTTAACTTTTTTATTAAAATTTATCTATAAGTAATTTTTTTTTCAAGATATATGTTTTTTTTCGTAAAGATTAAAAATTAAGAAAACAACTAAAATTAAAATTTAACAAAGAATTAACCAATTTCTTTGAAATTGCATACCATCTGTAGCATACAACAAATCAGTCTTCGTGATTGGACTTAAATACAAAAAAAGTCCCAGAAAAGTACAATTTCATCAATGTCATGGAACTTAGTTACATTTTTGAATGAAACTCTGTACTTTTGCAAGTTTGAATTGGTCTACGTAAGAATTTCTTGATATATAGAATCATCAAAAAACTTACGCCAAATGTTTAGAGCATCTATTGGCTCAGCTTCAGCTAGAGTTGAAGACGATGTTGCAGATGCAGCCACAATTTTGTGCCGAGGTTTAGGTAATTTTGCGCACACGGCTGGTATTAAATAAAAGAGAAAAATAGTAAAACCTGGAAAAAGTTGTAACCAAAAAAGTTACGTAAGTACAGACCAGTGGTCTGTCAGACCACGCGCAAACTTATACAAGACATACCTCACCAGAAACACAAGCGCCGACACAGCCACACTCCAAGAACGTTGCCGGGCGACTACCTGAGGGGTACTCAAAAGCGCTAGGGGTTACGCCTCTGTTAACAAATGACACCACCCTATCCGAACGCTTCAGGTGTCTGTGAGACCACATGTCGGTACTTAAAGATTAAATTACAATATTCAAGACTAAATAAATGAATTTCAAATTCATTTAATTTAGTTAACTCAATCAAAATTACCATAGAATAATAATAAGTTAATGTTGTTTTTCCAAACAGTGTGTTTTTTAACTACAATGATGTTTATCTATTTCCGACAATTTCATTATCAGTCTGAGATCTGAATAGATAAAAGATCAACAACTTTCAGGACATTAACCAAACATCGATAATAAAGACTCAATGGAACTATGTAAAACATACTTTGTTTTACAACATAAATGGCGTAGGTTGCGAAAAACTATCGCCTTTAAAGTATTAGGTAACTGTGTTTGTTATGGAAATGTCAGGAAAAATATACTGCAACCTAAATAAAGCGATATCATCGATTTAATGGTATCAGTTATTTTTGTTCGAATAACATGACGACCCCTCAGTCGGCGTCATTACGTGCTTTGTTCAATATGGTAACTCGACGGGAACATGTTCACACTTTGGTCGCTCGCTTTAGTTAGGTCGTGACCATAAACTGTAAGCATGTGACACTCAGTCGTGAACTCCGACCGATGCCGCAGTTAAAGAAGAAATTTGGGACAGGTGAACAAAGAATAGCCACTACAGGTTCTCTGATTTCTTTAATAGCCTCAAGGGTGGACCTTTAACAATGGAAATAAAACTCTATAACACACTAAAACGGTCATGAAGACCTGCAGAGGTAGGAAACCAATACAATCTAAAATAATTTAAAACATACCTTTAACAGACCCCTGTTGAAGGTATGTTTTTTTTTTTTAAATCCTTACTAATATTATAAAAGCGAAAGTGAGTTTGTTTGTTACCTCTTCACGCTTTAATGGCTAAACCGATTTTGATGAATTTTGGTACAGACATGGTTGAGAACCAGGAGACGGACACAGTTTTTATTTAAAAAAAAGTGGGATGTGAGGGAGAACGAGGGAAGAAAAGGGAAAACTTACCGTTGCTATTACAAATCAATAAGGCGCAAGGGCAAAAACTGCAGGTAGCAGGTACTGTGTTATACCGAATTTAACGCGAGCGAAGCCGCGGGCCAAAGCTAGTATGATAATAATTAGAATAGAATTAGAATTTTGGTACAGAGATAGTTGGGAACCAGGAGACGGACATAGGTTAATATTTTTTTATAAAAAGGGGGATGTGAGGGAGAAAGAGGGAAGAAAAGGGAAAACTTAGGGTTGCTATTACAAATTAATAAGGCGCAAGGGGAACTGTGTTACCCCGAATTTAACGCGAGCGAAGCCACGGGCAAAAGCTAGTACCACAATAATAATGAAACAACACAGTAAAACTTTATTAGTGGGTAGGGAAGCACACACTGATTTTAAGACATGAAGCAGCTTTTAAAACAATAATTCAGCTCTTGTGGCTGCTAGCCGTGATCAAAATGTAATGAGCCAAAAAATGATTGTTGAAGATGAAATGACGGAATGTAATTCGAATTATGAATATTTAAAATCATGATTGAGCCAACAGAGAGGGTGGAATCTGTTACAAGGTCATATTTTTAAACCATACGAGTAATCCATCTTCTACATCCTAACTTTTAACAATGAAACTTCCACAGCGTGAATATTCTTGTAATTATTTCTAGCGTCGCTTTGAGAATGCTTAACACTACACTATCATGTATTAATGATATAACGTTTAGCTCATGCGGGTTGTTCGAAAGAGATACCGCGGCTCCGGAACATAAAGGGCAAAAGAAAGAGCACGGTTTTAGTCAGTAAAAATATTACATTCCCTCCTGTACTCAGAGCGGAAGAAGTTATTTGATGATTTCCCATTCAAAACACAAAGTGACGTTGGCAGTATATTTTCTAACTAAGGCATGGGTTATTTTTTTAAATATTATATTTGTATATTTGTAATATATTTGTAGATTATGCTAAAAATCTTTATATCATACAATCAAAAACTTAAATATTTACATCCTAGATAAAAAAAACGGGCTTAATTAAGACTGAAACTAGGTACCTACATATATATACGACGACCATACGACACTTAGGCGTCATAGCACTCATCGGCATTGCTGTCATCAGAAAACGTATTCAAACGACTGGCAGCATTGCAACATTGAATGACAATGCGTATTTTACTCATTCTGGTTACGCGAGTGGTCGATCAGTCATTGAAAGAGATAGTTTATTATTAACTTTAGAAGTTGAACAAAGGCGTTTCGAGTTACCAACAGTAAAGGAGGAAGGAGGAGATCCTCCTTCTCACTTCTTCTCATTGCATGTTTGATTAGTAATCCTTACTTCCTTACTATATAATATATAATATAATATAATATAATATAATATAATTATAATATTTATAATATATATAATATTATAAAAGCGAAAGTGAGTTTGTTTGTTTGTTTGTTTGTTTGTTTGTTACCTCTTCACGCTTTAATGGCTACACCGATTTTGATGAATTTTGGTACAGAGATAGTTGGGAACCAGGAGACGGACATAGGCTAACTTTTATTTAAAAAAAGTGGGATGTGAGGGAGAAAGAGGGAAGAAAAGGGAAAACTTAGCGTTGCTATTACAAATCAATAAGGCGCAAGGGGAACTGTGTTACCCCAAATTTAACGCGGGCGAAGCCGCGGGCGAAAGCTAGTTTATAATAAAACTTTAGCTTCACACGCCCATTCGCCGCCTCTGCACTTAGATAAGATACTGAGAATTTATATCCGTAATTGCATGAAAGTAAGCGCACAGAGTATGATATTTTGTCCTAAACAAAACATGGATATAAAAAGCACTAGTAGAAATAGTAGGCACGGCGACCAATCAAGTTGTACAAAAAATCTCTCACTGTATTGGAAATCTATACATAACGAGATCAGCTTGCACTGGAAATGTATCGCTTGATGTGTTGCCGAGTATACCAGTAGAAATTCAACAACACAATGACAAGACAACAAGCATCATAATTAAATTATACATGTTTCTGCCTAACAAATCGTTCTGTTATAAATCGAAAATTTTCGGGATCACAATTTTTGTTAATGATACAAAAATATTCCCAAAGTCCGCTCTATTGGTTTTTAAATTTCTTTAATCACCACTATGATGAAATCGACGTTAGTCTGTTGGTCTCAGTCGCGACTGCTGAGCACGGAGTCCTGGGTTCGCTTCCAGTGTCGGGCAAAAAGTGTTGTTGCATTTTTCCATTAGGAATTGCACAGTAGCAGCCCGGAGGTTGGAAGTTGGCGATAAGACCTGTGGTCCTGCGCCTATCTTGCTCCGGTCGTGTTGGATTGCCGTCCCATCGGACTATGAGAGTGAGGGTCGTAATTTGTTTTATTTTGACTAAGCAGCAGGTAAAACCGCTGGGCACAGCTAGTAATTAATGAAGTCTAAAGTCGCCAACCCGTCGGTAGCAAGCCTGGTGATCAATGCTCGTGCCTTCTTTGTAAAAGAAGAAGCTTTTGCCAAGAAGTGGGACAGTTATAGGTCGATAGTATTATTATTTTGATTGCCCTTCATATCTTCTCAAACTTTGTTCGAGATGTTTCTATTTTCAATTTCGAACAACGCAAAAAGTTGTTTTGATCGCTATCTGTCAGAACTGCGCCATTTTAAAGTTTACTGTTGTGTTTGTATTTATTTGATTTTCGTCCGTTAATGGAACAGTTGTCAAAAATGTGGCTCATGTGTATTATGTTCGGTAATGTTCTTTTTCTTTTAAACAGATGTATGTATGTATGTATGTATGGTGAACAATGGACTATGTCATTTAAATTACTTTAATCATCACGGCTGCAATCCCCTTACGGTTAAGCAGAGCTGTACCTTAAAAAAAGGGGGTAAAGGTAAGGATCAAGCCTATTGCCATCAACCGTGTACAAATCCAGATTCCGTGATTGCTACTGAAAAAATCCTGACGAAAAATCCCAATAATAGTTTGCTTGGCCTAGAAATCGAACACTTAACCTCATGCTCTCCAGCCGCGCTTGCGACAACTAGAGCAATGAGGCAGTCTAAGTCATCATAATTTACCTGCCCATATATAGAATATACATATATAGAACTAGAGGGCTAGGCAATTATTAATATCTCATATTTTAGTCCCATTCTATTTGTCTTCTACCTTTCACCCCTGTCAGACGTCACGGCACCATTCACTCCTTTCTCCTTCATATCATCCCTCACACAATTCATCCATCATTTTTCTGCCCATCCTCTCCCTCTATATTGATCAACATTCATATCTATCACTCTTTTAGTCGCATGTGCTTCGTCCCTCCTAATTACATGTCCATACCAAGACAAACGTACCTACCCTTTCAATTTGAGTCAGTCAAAGTCAGTTTCTAAAAAACATACCCGAAAAAGGCCAAGAATATTCCAAAGACAATATTAATTACCTTCAATTACCATCGCTTACATTAGAATTAAGTAGTTTCAAGACACCCTGTAGGTGCGACAAGCAAATACACGACCGTGCAAATATGTACAAGTTATGAAACTTCTCATTACGAGGCTAGGGTTCAAGGATTTTGTGAAACTTCACAGTTGAAGGGGCAATATATGTAGTTCGAGGTTGCGGGTTGTTCGAAAGAGATACCGCGGCCCCGGACGTAAAGGGCAATAGAAGGAACATAGGTGGGTTTTAGTCAGTAAAAGTCTGACACTCCCCCCCGCTCCGCCCAGAGCGGGGGAAGTTATTTGATGATTTCCCACCCCAAAAAAAGGGGCAATATAGTTTGAGATAGGTATGTTGCTGGAAATGTTAAGTGTAAATGTATTTATGTGACATGAAACTAAATAGCCATGTTTATGGTTTTTTAGGGAAAATATTCATTTTTCTGGCTTCAGACAAGGGTTGGACTTATAGTCTTTTCAGTCACTAACGAAATCTGATAGTGTTAACTCAAATACAGCCTGCCTGAGATACTGCGACCCCGGTACACAAAGGGCAAAAGAAGGAACATGGGTGGGATTGCTCCCTTCCGCTCCGCAAAGAGCGGGAAAAGCTTTTTGATGATCCGAAAAATGGGCAATAGAATTATGTACTGACCAAAACTTTTTTTTTCTGGTGGGCAATCATCTAATGACTTCAGGGGGACATGTCAGACTTTTACTGACTAAAACCCACCCATGTTCCTTCTATTGCCCTTTACGTTCCGGAGCCGCGGTATCTCTTTCGAACAACCCGCAACCCCGGCAGGCGGAGGCTCTGGCAAGCCCCTCTGCTTTGCTGACATCTCTTTGAGGCGCGCGTGAAACACGAACGCGCCGTCGACACGGCCTTTCGTCAGTCGTCGGACGGACGGTGAGCTACCCATTGCTCACCGTCCGCAGGCCCGCATCTACGGTGGCCGGGAGTCGTCTCGCGGCGCCCGGCGCCCGGGGCGTCTCCCTCGGCGGCTGGGTTGGCTAGATGTTCTCTCCCTCAAACGCCCGGCCACCTCCTTTGCTAGCATTACGGCTTCGCAGAAGGAGGTGACCGTTTCCCATTCCCTCTCGCTCCGGACCATGGCCTGAACCAGGGCCGGACGCGAGAGATCGCCGCCACCGATCGCCTCCACGAGGGTACGGCGGTGCTCCGCCCAAGCTGGGCAGACCGCCACTGACTGACCAAAACTTGGTCCAATAATTGCCTTTCAACTATTTTATAAACCCAGAAATTACTCGCAACCCGCCACAGACAACGCTCATCATTATCATCATCAATGGTGAACTTAACGGTCAATAAAGTCCGAAAATATATTTAGCAGTCCCAGCTTTCTAATATTTTGATGAACCTAATGTTGAGTAGCCCTGTGGTCCTGAATAAATACGAAAAAGGGGTTATAAGCAGAGAAAGGCAACCTGTGAAAATATTGCAATCTTTTTCCAACATGAATTATTTGAACAAACCTGGCGTGCAAATACTCCACGCAATTATTTTGTTCTTTGCTTAGGAACACGTGTTGTTTGAAGTTTGCTCCAAGAAACTTCGATTTTATGAACTTGTTACTTGTTTAATATTTGATTTCGAAAGGTCATTTAATTTGTAAACATTCTTAGTTAGGTTAGGGAATTTATTTTTTAAACATTACCGTAGGTCACACACCATTTAATCATAATGTAAATATGAATTAATGGCCGTGTCGACGGCGCGTAAGGCGCGTCGCCCACACGACCAACAGTCGAGGCGCGGGCGCATTAGGCGCGTCGCCCACAAGATCAACAGTCGAGGTGCAGTTTAGGCGCAGGCACATAAGAGGCACGCCGCAACGAGATTTTCTTTACAAATGTCATGCGGGCGACGCGCCTTAGTGTTCCACGGGTGCCTTAAAGAGATGTCAGCAAATCAAAGGGGCCTACCACCACCACCCATGTTTGAAGGAGATACCGCGGCCCGGAACAAAAAGGGCAAATGAAGGAACATGGGTGGATTTTAGTCAGTAAAAGTCTGACACTCCCCCTCCCCGCTCTGGCCGGAGTGGGAAGGAGTGGAGTGGAGTGGAATTATTTGATAATTACATAGCACGACTACTACTTTCAGTTTAGATCAAAATAAAGAAAACTAGCAAGTAGTCTTAACAAACTGTGATAAATGTTTATCAGAAATAGATAAACTAAAACATTTAATGTGTTATATTTATGTGTAATGTTCATCAAATGAACTTTATAAACTCTGAATGATATTATTATATTTTATTTAAAGAAAATATGTAATTGTGCTGTAAACAATTTTTTATTTTTTAAGCTCTTTAGGCTGTGAAAATTGTCGTTATCACTCCACCAAGCCTTAACGTGGGTGATAAGAGCGATATATTTTCAAACCTTGCTTTACATTAGGTATGTCTCCTGTATTGTGGGTGCGTTCAGCTGGACTCAATCAGCACGTCAACACCTCACACATATTTTGCCACACATCACACCCTCACTTGCACATAAGAACACACCCACCCACACTTAAATCAGTTACATGTCATAATTCTGTAGTACCTACTCATCATACGAACAACTGTGTTTTAGAACTAAAAATGTACTTATCTAAGTACATCTTAGTTCTAAGACATAGTTGTTAATTTAATTCAATAGTAAACTCTCTTTTGGGGGTGGCAACACTGCCTCCTCAACACAGGCTGTTTTGTATCCTAGCAAGGAAAAGAGAATGGCGTTTATTAATGTGTAGTATAAAGTACTACACATTAATGCAATCTAACTTTATGTAAGTAAGTACTAGAAATTGTATTTAGTTCTTAATAGGCGTGACGAAAGATTTTAAAATACTCTTCCATAATGTGGGTACACTTTTACTATTTACAAAAAAGCCTTTATTTCGGTAATAAACTTAAGTTTAACAAAGTTTGAAGCCATTTTTCTCATAAATTTTCAATAGTGCCCGAAAACAGCTCGCATGTGCATGGCGTCGGCATGACGTCACAGTATAATAAAAATGACATTGTTTCTATAACAACGTCCCATAAATCACATTACCGTGACGTCATACGCTGTGATCGGTGTTTCAGTCAAAATGGCCGATTGCAGTATTTTAATGTTTTATTTTATTGAAAATCTTAATAATCTGTTATTTTTAAATAAAACTAAACCTGTGTTTACTTTTTTTTTAATATGACTTCTCCCTTGTCATCACTGAATCAGCGATTTTTTTATACTGTCGTCATGCCTATTGCCATCGAATATACACTGACATTTCATACCAGTGTTAAATAAATAAATAAATATCTTGGGACAACTCACACACGGCTATCTGATCCCAAGCTAAGCAGAGCTTGTGTTATGGTAACCAGACAACTGATATACATACTTATATAATTTATAAATACATACATATTATAGATAAATCACACCCAGACACAGAACAAACAATCATGCTCATCACACAAAGTTTGTCCTGGGTGGGAATCGAACCCACGACCTCCGGCTTAGCAGTCAGGGCCACTAACCACTAGACCAACAGGCCCGCCAAAAGTAAGTGTTGTTCATTTAGTTTAACTTCTTTGGTTTTTTTTAGACTTCTACAGTTACATGAAACACGGAGTAAACTTGGCATGTAATGGATAGACACCAATCCACATGAATGAAATTAATATCTTCACTTTTTATAGTTCTTCAGCCATAGTAAAAAAAAGTTGCACAAAAACAATTGATTCATCTATTATTACCCGTTTGCATAAATTATATAAGTACCTAGAAACCAGGAAGAAATTACGACACTCTTGACAGTAATAACATTTTGAATGCAACAAGTAAACATGATTCAATTATTTCCTGGATCATTAAATGATGATTATTTCTGTCGTTTGCATGATTATGTAATAGAATCCTTACTAATATTATAAGCGAAAATGAGTTAGTTTGTTTGTTACGTCTTCACGCCTAAATGGCCGAACCGATTTTGATGAATTTTGGTACAGAGATAGTTGGGACCCTGGAGACGGACATAGGCTATTTCAAAAAAAGTGCGTTTAGGGGGAGAAAGGGGGAAGAAACGGGCAAACTTAGCATTGCTATTACCAATTGAAATAAGGTGCAAGGGTACAAAACTACAGGTAGCAGGTACCTGCAAATCAGGAAAGGGTAACTGTGTTACCCCGAATTTAACGCGAGCGAAGCCGCGGGAAAAAGCTAGTACTAGATAAAGTAAGAATAGTCTTGATACTTGCAGATATGGCATGCACATTTAAGGTAATTTTTTAACATGCTCTAATTAGTTTGACTTGTAACTTACTATGTAAACAAATGACTACACGGTTGGCGCAGTGGCTGAGCGATCGACTGCTGCGCTGCGTGTCGCGGTATCGAATTTGTATGACCTACACAGGTAGTTGTTTCGGGTCTGGCTGTTTGTGTACGTGTGTTTAATTGTTTGTAACGCACCCACGATACAGGAGACAGTCCTAATGTGGGGCAAAGTTTAAAAAAAATAAGTTATTTTTGATCCATTTTCAAATTTCCGATTGAGCTAAACTTAATGAGCAAGTTTAATTTGGATGACAAGACAATGATATGGTAAGGAAATAATTCACGTCATTTTTATGATACAATTATTAAAAACTGGTGGCGCTGGCGCCCGCGACTTCGCCCGCGGATATCGAAAAAAAAGTATCTCATGTGTTATTCCAGACCATAATCTACCGCTGTGCCAAATTTCATCAAGATCCTTTCAGCCGTTTCGACGCGAAAGAGTAACAAACATCCATACATCCATCTATCCTCACAAAACATTCGCATTTATAATATTAGTAGGATTAGGTAGTAGTATTAGTAAGATAACCCGGTCAAGTGCGAGTCAGACTCGCGCACCGCCGGTTCCGTACATACTTGTAGGTAATTAATAAAAGTAATAAACATGACTCTAGCGAAAAGAAATACTGTATTTTAAGAAAACTTGACTTTGCCGTTGGAAAACCGTTGTCCCAACACATCAGCGACCTATTAGTCAACAAACCTTTCGATTTTACCTTTTTTTTTGTCAACAATTCACTTAATCGTCGAAATCTGTTACAGTCGTCTAAAAAAACGATTTAACAAAACCTGAAAATTCTATTTCAATGCGGCTTAGAGCACCCCGACACATACCTATAGGTACTTAAAAATACATTTTTAACATAACTAATATACGTATGTGTAGAGTTGAAATGCATTAAAATTAAATTAATTTAGTATTGCAATAAAATGTGTTAAAAGTGTTCTAACATTAATTAAAACAATAAAGTAAATCAACAAAGCAATTTGGCTTGAAATGTTGGCCCGTCCGTAGTCGTAATTTAAAAAAGACGACGGAAGTAATATTATTTTAATGGGTATACAATTTGGCATTATCTTGTATTTATTTATCAATGTATCATGCAACACAAGTTCTATGCTGAGTTAAGAGAAATATTTCCTATTTTGATTATCTCGTTTTTTTAGTGGTCGCAGGCGTAAGGGCCTTATCATACTAGCGGATTGCGAGCGTCTCCAAAGCGAAGCGGGCGCGCAGCGAATGCGTCGCGAACACGCCGCGACTGTTCAGCGAAGACGTCGCGGACGTGCGGCAAATTCGCAACGTTTTCGTCGCGTGTTTGTAGCAAGTTAACGACGCACAGTACACTCAGTAACAAAATGGATTCTGACGAGGAGACACTGCTGTTGGCTTTGATGATGGTGCATGGCCATAATGGTGCATACGTCCTTTTACATTCGTGTCTCGTTACTGACTGAAGAGAGGCGGGGCGGACGGGCGGGCGTTTGTACGAGATAGTACAAAATGGCGTCCAGGGTGCTATTCGCGGCGAATTCGTTGCGCGTCCGCAATGAATTCGCAGCGCATGCGCGGCGTGTTCGTTGCGCGCCCGTAACGTATTCGTTGCGCGCCCGCTTCGCTTTGAAGACGCTCGCAATCCGCTAGTATGATAAGGCCCTAACTACTGAGCTTTTTTTCCTCTGCTTTGCTGATATCTCTTTGCGGCGCGCGTGGAACACTATCGCGCCATCGAAACGTCTTGTCGTCAATAGATGGACAGACGGTAAGCTACCCATGGTTCATTGTTCACAGTCCCGCATCTACGGTGGCCGGGAGTCGTCTCGCGACGCCCGATTCCCGGAGCGTCTCCCGCGGTGGCTGGGTTGGTTTGAGGATATTTCCCTGCAACTAAGCTTAAGGTGCTGGTTTTGATTTCCAGGTCGGGATTAGTATTATTGGGCTTTTATCAAGGATTTCTTAGTAGCAGATACGGAGTCTGGATTTGTTTGCAGTCGACGGCAATATGCTCACCCTCTACTACGTGGGAAATTAGCAAAACTGGCCAAATATGGGTGTACTATTAAGTACTCTTTGCCTAACCCTTCGGCGAAATCACGCGTGATGTTATATTTATTTACGACTGTACATACGACGGCAGGTCAACCTATACTAAACTATTATATCCTGTAGGGTTACCATGACATCTTATAGCAGTACTTATTCTTGTGTGAGAAAGAGATGGTGCTAAACACCCTGTATAGCTCGGTCTCTTTACCTGACTGGAATAAGCTCTGCTTTAAGACGTCATGGTAGGGTAACTGATCTCTCTAATACGGATCGCACATCGTAACTAGTAGAGAGATCAACTTATGGATCAGGTATAGTTTGGTGTATGTTGATGTGCCGTCGTGTGTACATCGAAAGCTCAACATTTTAATGTACCCGTCCATACAAATTAGCCAACAAATCGATCGTCGCCACAGACGTTGGCCAGCAACATGCACCGCTAATTAATGCTGCATCGGATTGAGTGGGACGCCTCGATACACTATTGGTCTATAATTAGTTTTGTTTTGGGACTAAAATACATGCAAATTGGTACTGAAACATGAACTAATGAGTTTTTATATCGATTTCTGGATGAATACGGGTAATAATTATTCAGTCTTTTTATAGTAAAATAAAAGCGTATAATATTATAAAAGCTATATTTTAGTCCTTCAAGCTCAAACAGCTTAACGGATTTGGTGTGTAGATAGCTTATACTCTAGATTAATTCAAAGGCTACTTTTTCAAGTCAATTCGCGGGGCGCAACTATAAGTAGGTATGTAGTAAATTCGTACAAAACATAAGGGCTAAATAATAACAGCCACAAGAATATATTTTTAGTAAGTCATCATTGATGTTAATTCTTCTATACAGTTTAATTTTGCCAAATCATTGCGTGGAAATTTCAATGTACAGACGCCTGCACATCAAGCTACTACAATCTGTCAGATTTCTTTGATAGATTTTCGACTTTATTTCTAAAGTATTAGGTTCAAGGTTCATTGGGAAAAATTGACAGTTTCGGGTAGCTTGACCTGCAAGCGTCTGTACAAGTGTAAGAAAGAGAAATATCTTTAGTGCTATTCTAGAGTATTATCTATCTCTGTCCATCCAAACTTTCGCACTTATGAATCACAGTTATAAAAGAGAAAGTTTGTATGTATGTGTTAGTTTGTAATTCCTTCACGATAAAAGGGCTTAACGGATCTGGATGCAAATTTGTATATATATACCCGGATCAACTTTTTTTTCGATCTATGATCTACGGGAGAAAATCCGGAGTGCAAGCTAATCATAGAAATACTACCAACTGAAGCCAAAAATAACTAATATACGTACTCTAAAATGCATACTATAAGAAAAACGCAGTTTTATTTCAAGAAAATAGACTCGTACTTAAATAAATGTAGGTGAAAACATAGCCATTTATTCTCAACAGCTAATAAAACATAGCACACTAAATTCAAGACACCTATTATTCGTATCAACGTAGGCAAGCCCACATCCAAACGTAACTTGGCAATAAATCTTATGTGTGTTGACTTCCTACGATGTAACCCATTACCGCACCCATTATGAACCTTAACGTGCTATAAATAAGGATCAACGATGTGGTGATGTATTTACCTCAGTGGCCAGAAGCCAAATGCATGGAATGATAAAATACAGGAAATAAACTATGACAATTTTACAAATCCGATGAAATTAACTTTCTTGAATTTCTCTTCTGTAATATTTGTCATGTTTTCGTTTTTCATGGTTGTCTGAAAGTATTTTTATGTTTGTTTTAGTATGCCGGTTGTTTTCTTTATTAAAGAGGCTGAAATTGGGGCGGATGTGTTGAGGAGACTCTGTTTAGGGATCAGTAACTCGAAAGGAAAGAACGGAACCCTTATTGAATCACATTGTTGTCCGTCTGTCTGTTAAGACCTTTTATCTCAGAAACGCGTGGAGATATCGAGTTAAAACAACCGTCTTAAAATCAACACTCTAACTAAGTTTATGTCACAACTTTGTACGGAACCCTACCGCTTGAACCGGTCGCACTTACGCTGAGCGTGTAGATGAATATTTGCTACTAGTTTCATAAGACAATGTTAAATGCTAAACTTATGAATGCTTAATGTAGTGATAAGTTTGTAAACATATATGGACTTATAAAGGTGCTACTAGCCTGTAAAATAAGTTTTTAATATTAATGTTACTGTTACTTTAATATTTAAGGTCTATCTTATCTTATCTTTTTCAAACTTTATTGTCTTGGTAAACTTTTTTGTAACTAGTTATTAAGTGAATGCTGTGGTTTCCTGTAATTGGAGAAGCACAAATTAAATAATTGTGCTTCTCCAAAGAAGTAAAAATAAATAAATAAATAGATTTCATCCATACATTGATTATTTTCAGACGTTATTCTTTTTATCCTATTAAAGATCAAAATTATTTTAAACTGACTAGCTATACCGAGCGGTTTCACCCGCTGTTTAGCTCTTTTTCTGGAGAGGGGTATGAAAAATAGATGTAGGCCTATTCTCATACCTACTTACCTGATATGCACACAAAACTTCATACAAAGTGGTCCAGCCGTTTCGGAGGAGTTTTTTTTAACAAACACCGCGACACGAGTATTTAAATATTAGATAATAATATCATTTGGCGAAAAAAAGGGGGAAACCCTTACCTTCGAAACAATAAAATACTTTTTTTTATTATCTTCTAAATCCCCAGCTTGGAGAGAGCTGGGGATTTAAAAGCTAGATCTCTAGCTTCAGACTAAAATAAATATATTAAACTAGCAGACTCGAAAGATGTAGTCTTGCTTTTCTTTTTTGGCTGATTTGTGACCATTAAGAGCGACACCCAAACGCATACAAAAAAAAAACGTTAAAATCGGGCCAGCCGTTTAGAAGGAGTTCAGTGACATACACACGTACAGCAGAATTATAAAAATAAAACGATAATTTAATAGAAGATTTTTGTCCACAAGGGGAAAAGACGTGGCTTACTTTTGTTAGTTAATTTGCTGTATACACAATTTTTCTCCAAATTCGTGCTGTAAGTAGGTAGCTCGTTCCCATTCTCTATTTACCCGGCGCGGCGACGTGAAAGATATTCATCATTGCTATCATGATAATATCAGCCGCAAGCCGTCCGCTCCTGGACATAAGCTCTGCCATAAATCTTGGTTATGAACACCTCCGGTACGGTATTATATACCTTGGGTACAGGCTGGTAGGTATAATATAGGTATTATGTAAATCATAGTGCTTTGGCAGCGAACGCCGAATTTACTCGAACTTTATTTATCGACAAGAGAACTATGTTATCCCATTTACTAATAATTTGATGACACGCTTGGCGCAGTGGCTGAGCGATTGACTGCCGCGCTGCGTGTCGCGGGTTCGAACCTCGCACGGAACAAATATTTGTATGGCCTACAGATAGTTGTTCCGGGTCTTACTGTTTGTGTATGTGAGTTTATATTTTGTAAATGCACCCAACGCAACACAATTTTAGATCAAATATTATCGATTATTCGGCAATGATTTACACGAGGGTCACAAATTTTATCAAAATCGGTTCACTTGTTTAGGAGCTACGATGCCACTGTCTGACGCACAGATATATAACACTCTTTTTAGGTCGGGGTTAAAAGGGGTAGGAGAGCATTCCTAAGCTTTAAATAAACCAGGTATGGTAATGGCTTCTAGTTTTATACAAACTTGCTAAACAAACGGCCATATGTTTTGATCTCTTGACTGCGTAGACTTAGAGGGTTGATTTGATTTCACAGTACAAAGGGACAACAGAGCTAAGCATAGGTTTTAATTTCAACTCGATACCTAAACGCGTTCCTAAGATAAAGGTTCTTGAGAGACAGACAGACAGACAACGAAGTGATCCAAAAAGGGTTCCGTTTGCCTTTTAAGATACGAAACCCTAAAAACAATTAATCTAACGAGTAACTGAACACTGAAGGATAAAATCTTATAGCGCGCTAATACTTAGGCTTTAATTTAAGTGTCACTTAATGTTAGTGGAATCGAGCAAAAATCAGCATCGCTGTCAAGTGTGTCACTTTACTTTATTATTAAAACAATAAGCCACATTTCGTTTGTTTTCTTATTTCCTTAGTCCACGTGTATAGTAGTAGACGGTAAGTCTTTGCTTCCATAACGAAAATATCCCAGCTACACGAAAACAGGTACGAAAATAGAAGATCTTATCGCTACTTTAATGAAGAATAAATATGTTATTGTTAGGTTAGAAAGTGCGGACACGGTTGGCGCGGTGGTTAAGCGATCGACTACTGCGCTGCGTGTCGCAGGTTCGATTCCCGCACGGAACAAAATTTTGTATGGCCTACAAACAAATAGTTGTCCCGGGTCTGGCCGTTTGTGTATGTGTGTTTAAATGTTTGTAAACGCACCCACGATACAGGAGAAATTCTTAGTGTGAGTCACCGTATTAAAATAAAAATAAAAAACGTACTAAGTATTTTTTTATCTTACCTTAATATTAGAAGATATTAACAATGCTTCCATAATTGACTCTGCTCTAGATTGTAAATGAGGTGTTGTCCCCCAAAAAAGGCATTTATTTGTATATCTGCAAAACTTCATTGATTAACTGTATTCTGAATATTTGTTTTCATAATAATAGTAATCTAAATGTTGATATTAGGGTTTTGGCATGTAATATCGATTTTATGCCCCGGAACATTAAGGACAAAAGAAGGAACATGGGTAGGTATTAGTCAGTAAACGTCTGACACTCCCCCCCGCTCAGAGCGGGGGATGTTATTTGATGACTTCTCACCCGATAAAAAAGGCGGTTCTATAGTCATCATCCGAGCACGACTTTACTGTGGACTGTAGACTTTCAGATTCTTCTCATGGGCAATTACAGTACTTTCACAGTTATTATGCCTTGTGACTGGGACTGTAGCGTCATTTTATTGTTGCCATCGTTTCTAATGAAGTGCCTATAACCACTACTACCTACTTAGACTTCTGAAAAATTGAGACCCAGTCATGGAGCCACAGATCCAGGTTCAGCAGACAGGCTATATCACGCAGACTGTCAGTATTCAAAACGATAAATAAGATGCACCAGTTGTTAACAGGTCCGCTTACTACGATAAATTAGCTAACACCATGAACAAATCACTAAGCACCTGCTTTTTTTTTGGGGTGGGAAATCATCAAACAACTTCCCCCGCCCTGGGCGGAGCGGCGGGGAGTGTCAGACTTTTACTGACTAAAACCCACCTATGTTCTTTCTATTGCCCTTTACGTTCCGGGGCCGCGGTATCTCTTTCGAACAACCCGCAACCCCGGCAGACTAAGCACCTGCTAAATTATTTCAAACATGCATGCATTAATCGCGACGTCTCTGTTGAAAGTACTCACAGTAATTAGTAACATGCGATTAAACTGCGGTTTTATTGTCAGATTAGAAGCACACAAAACTATAGTAATAAATTGAATTCATTAATTATTTGGACCCACATTGTGTGTTTTTGTTTGTAATAGAATAATTTATTAGGCTAGTGGTTGCAAGCGAAGTTGTGGTCCTGTGGTATATTTGACTGACTTCTCCAGTCAAGCGTTATTTGTTTTAGTTACTCAACATTCTCAACAGCGCTCAGGGTCGATGTGCGATAGGACATTTTTACTTGCTCTTTGACGAAATTTCAGATAGTGGCACTTAACATATTGTCCTCTGTATAACTTATGAGTGGTGCCATACTCGGAGTTAAGCCGTTAAATTGGTCCCACTTGACATTTTTTTTTTATTTAAAACGTTGCCCCACACTAGGATCTTCTCCTGTATCGTGGGTGCGTTTACAAGCATTTAAACTCACATACGCAAACAGCCAGACCCGAAACAACTATCTGCTGCAGGTCATACAAATATTTGTTCCGTGCGGGAATCGAACCACGACACGCAGCGCAGCAGTCAATCGCTCAGCCACTGCGCCAACCATGCCGTCAATTTGTATATCTTTTACGGTCGTTAAAGGTAGTCAATGGCCCGAAAGTCTAACAACCAGTTTATCGAGGACTATCGTATGACCCAGTTCTAACTGGGTTGTGGAGGTCAAATATCGGGTATCTAAGCCATCAGGGTACCTAGATTCATTTCCCGGGCCGAGATTCCTTTAGTCTTGTTTTTAATATTAAGTCAGTACAAAATAAAATATTGAAAAAGATTAACTGTTGATAGTTCATAGCTATTCTACCGTTGAAAGATTTATTGACAACACGGATGCTTAGTTTTATTTGAATGTCCTCACAGAATGATATATGTATAATATAGAAATGATGTATAATGTGATGATTTAAATTAATGCGTTTTAGTCATATATAACCGGAGTGCAATTTAATTTAATGTCATTGCTTTGATTTATTTCACTCGCCTACTTTGTTGAGTTTGATTAAAGTTCAGCTGTATTATGATGTTTAATAATTTTCAATAAGCTTCCTCTAAAACTGACTCATTATGCTCAACAGCTTGTTTCAACATACAATGTATTTCAAACGCGTGCTATTTTCTAATTTATCGCAATGTGGAGTTTCACTTTTTCTGATCACACCACAGGTAATTTGCTTATAACAACAAATTGACTTTTATTTGAGTTCTATTTATTATAATATAATATTATAAATAATATTTTCTTATATTTAGCGGTGTTATACCTTTGTTTATCTTTTACGCTGAGGAAACAAAGCACGGGCAAAAAAAAAAAACAATAAAATCATAGCAATATGTGACAAAAATACTTTTTGTTCTGTTATCTCATTTTTAAACGTCGTTTGATTCACGTGGGATTTTGTCTTCATAACACCCTTGCATAGTGGATTGTGTGTTAAGACGCGGTAACAAGCTAATCTTTAGGTATTCGCGGAAGTGAGGCTAGCTGCATACTGGGCATGATTGGCACAAGTACCTACACGACAGTATTGCATCGAAAGAATAGAAATAAGGTCGAAAATATTTCGGTGTTTGATTTTATTTGAAATCATGTCCGCCAAAATGTAGGTCTTTTTGCAGTTTTAATTGAATAAAAAAAATACAGTTCCGTGTTTGAAAAATTTTAGATATCTCTTTTGTCATTTTGTTTGATACGAAAAAAATTTTTTCGTGGTCTTTTTAAACATTTTTTTTTCGTAGTGCTAGACCACTTTTGTAAACTGATTTTGTTTAAGTCTTTACTTTATGTATTGAACTATACACAATATTTTTTTTGGCTAGTGGCATGTACAGATACGGCTAACTTTGCGACGAAAATCTAGACGTTTTACGAAGTGTTTGCTTTGTACAGCGCCTTAATTCGGCCTTGTACGTAGGACAAAGTTTTCACTCTTGAATCAAAATGGACCAAGTATTCGATTTAAAACACTGATTCTAAGATGTAATGTCATCTATCGTATGTTAAACACAATATGTATGATGGCTTTGGTAGCGCTTTAACTAGGTTATGTATTAGTAATTTTTAATATATCTTATTACTAGGACTTTACATATTTGTACTTAAGTAAAACATAATATACCAACACTCCGCCAGTAAAGAAGCAATCCCGTGTCAAAGGGACGAGCCTTTTGCCAATGATCGGGTAATCCAAACTGAAACAAAAAATTCTTCCGATAAATTCCTGATGAAAAAACCCAATACTTTATGCTTAACAGTCGCCCTTGCAACCATTAGACTAACGAGGCAAATAATAATAAATAGTGTGAAAAATTTCCATCATTTCCATTCTCGACGAAAGGCTCATATTTTTTCAAGGAAAACTTTTTACAATACTTTAAGACAACATTCAAAATTATAATATATTGTGACTGTATCCTACGCAAAACTATTCATTCTAATTAAATTATTCACTTAAAGAAAAGTCATACATTTCCTATTTTCAGCACATTACAGCACCAAACCGACCTCAAACCACACAGGGCAATTCTAAAATATTATAACATTACTTCGAAGGGTACTTTAAAAACGCACGGTGCTGAATAGCCCACACACGGCTGAATGGGACGAAATCGTTTCCATTTCCACGGAGGAATCAAAGGGAGCGCAGAATCTGGGACGTGAAATATGAAGACTCTTTTACACTGCGGGGTACTGGCCGGATAGAATTCATTGAATTTCTTTTAATAGTTTTGAAGATGAAGTCCTGATTCTGTTTTCAAAATAGGAGAAGAGTGTTTTAAAAGTAATGGGATTATTAAAAAAAAAAGTTTGTTAGCGATATTGTAAATATTTGTGGGAATTTAGTCAAAGTATTATAGAAAAAAACACGTCTGAAAGTGACGTCATGTTTTTTTCCTATTTTTCTGAGCAAACCCCTATATTTGAAACCCATATTATTGGAAAGCACAATAAATAACTAGTCCACCATGTTTAACAATCCGCCCTATTGGATTTTGAATGAAGTCAATAAACTAACCTTCAATTCTATCAAAAACTTAAGAAGTAGGTCAAACTTCTTTTTAAAAGCTAATAATAGAAAAATCTTTGTACAAAATGTACTTTTAAAGTTCTTTACTTACATTAAAACATTAGCAGTGACCACGAAGGCAGGCTTACAAAACTCAGTTGTTTTGAAACAACAATTTTGAGGCCTGAAATGGAAATAAGTTAACATTAAAAGCTTACAGTGACTCCCAAGTAAGTAAGTTATTACTTTGCAAAAAAACATGTTTTTAACCAACTTTGTTAAAATAAAGGTCCGCGTGTTTCCACTAAAAATGGAAAACACGTGAATAATTTACACTTATAAGCATTATTTAGGAGTTACCTAGACTATAAATAAAACACGGATCCACAATCACGCCTATAACCCCTGAAGTGTAAGGCAGATGTGTAGCTAATAATACAACCGCATTATTCTCGCCAGTTACATTATTAAAAAAAAAACGTTGCCCCACTCTTGGCATTTCTCATTTATATATTTTTTTTGTCCCTAAATTCTCAATTTTTTCAGCGACTATGTTTTTGAATCCTTACTATACTATATACATATACATAATATTATAAAAGCGAAAGTGAGTTTGTTTGTTTGTTACCTCTTCACGCTTTAATGGCTGAATCGATTTTGATGAATTTTAGTATAGAGATAGTTGGGAACCAGGAGATGGACATAGGCTAATTTTTATTTAAAAAAGTAGGATATGAGGGAGAACGAGGGAAGAAAAGGGAAAACTTTATTTGCTATTACAAATCAATAAGGTGCAAGAGCAAAAACTGCAGGTAACAGGTGTGTTATACCGAATTTAACACGAGCGAAGCCGTGGGCAAAAGCTTGTATTCAAATAAAACCGCAAAATGACTTACATTTCGGCGGACATGATATTGAAATCAAATGCCGACATATTTTTGACCTTATTTCTATACTTTTGATGCACTACTGTCGTATTCTTGTGTCAGCTCACGCCCAGTCTGCAGCTAGCCTCACCTCCGCAAATACCTAAAGATTATCTTGCTACCGCGCCTTAAGGCGCTGTGACACAAGTACACGACAGTAGTGCATCGAAAGAATAGAAATAAGGTCAAAAATATTTCGGCGTTTGATTTTATTTGAATATCATGTCCGCCAAAATGTAGGTCATTTTGCAGTTTTAATTGAATATAAAAAAAATACGGTTCCGTGTTTGAAAAATTTTAGATACCTATCTCTTTAGTCTATAAAATTTCCTTTGTTATAGATATAAAAAAATATGATGGTTGTCGCTGAAAAAATTGAGAATTTCGAGACGAAAAGATTTTTTCGTTGTCTTTTTAAACATTTTTTTTGTCGTAGTTCTAGACCACTTTTGAAAACTGATTTTATTTAACTTTTTACTTTATATATTTGACTATTCACGGTAATTTTTTTTGGCTAGTGGCATGTACTGATACGGCTAACTTTGCGACGAAAATTTAGACGTTTTACGAAGTGTTTGCTTTGTACAGCGCCTTAATGGAAAAACCTAAAACTCGAAAAGCAATAAATGTATGGGTACCTTTAACTGAAGACTGCATGCTTATTTCCTTAACGTATTCTCCGATGCACCGACCAATAAGAATATTCCCAAAGGAAATTGCCTATTTGAATGGCCAAGTGTAGAAAGCCTCACTTTTCCAATGCCGTTAAAAGTATGACGAAAGAATATTACAGTAAGCACTTTGAACAAAATAAAAATGTAAAAATTTATGCAATTAATAATATTAAAATTATTAAAATACCGAGATGGCTCAGAGGTAAGCGCCTCGCTTCTCATGCATGAAGTTGTTGGTTACAATCCGGGCACGTACGCATGTGATTTTTTCAATTCATCCTTTCTAATGTTATCTAATATATCACAGACTGAAGGAGGTAGCCGGGCGTTTGAGGGAGAGAACCTCAAACCAACTCAGCCGCCGAGGGAGACACCCCGGGCGTCGGGCGCCGCGAGACGACTCCCAGCCACCGTAGATGCGGGCCTGTGGACGGTGAACAATGGGAAGCTCACCGTCCGTCCGTCTATTGACGACAGGCCGTGTCGACGGCGCGTTAGTGTTTCACGCGCGCCTCAAAGTGTCATCAAAGCAGAGAGGCCTGCCAGGGCCACCGCCTGCCGAGGTTGCGGTTTGTTCGAAAGAGATACCGCTGCCCCGGAACGTAAAGGGCAATAGAAGGAACATGGGTGGGTTTTAGTCATTACAAGTCTGACATTCCTCCCCGTTCCGCCCAGAGCGGGGAAAATTATATGATTTCCCACCCACAAAAAAAAATAACACATCACAGACTCCTTCTCGTTCTTTCACCGAGAAGGAAGTTCTTTCATCGTGAGGTAACCTGGGCTTATAATTTGTATAAGTTTCTAATCGCCAACCCGTCTGAGCAAGCGTGGTGATCAATGCTCGTGCCTTCTCAATACTTTTCTCATATAGATGAGAAGAGTATTGAGATATTGATTATGAATTGCAAAAACTTGTATCGTTGCACTGAGGATTTTTTTGGAGGAGTATCATGCATGTGGGTGTGTATGTTTATAACTCTTTCTCGCTTAACGGGTTAACGGATTCAGATGAAACTTGGTATCAAGTTATTTTATAATCATGATTGATAGGCTATACTTTTCATCCCGTAAAAATGCGGTATTCCCGGTATTGCGGTATTATAAGCAAACTGTAACTCATCAAATAACTTCCTCCACTCTGGGCGGAGCGGGGGGAGTGTCAGACAAGACAAAAAAAACCCACCCATGTTCCTTCTATTGCCCTTCATGTTCCGGGGCAGCGGTATCTCTTTCGAACAACCCGCAACAAGGGCAGCTAGTTCTTTATAAATTAAATCTGTTTATTTCTATTTCCAAGTCTAACAAATCTGCTGAAAACGTAACCGGAACGTGGGCGTCATACCGTTTTAAAGTACCAGAATTTCCGCTCATAAAAGTACTAATAGCCGAACAATGCCTAAAGGCTCGTTAGCGTAAAAAGCGCTTAAAATTCCGCGTCCGCTCCGTTGAAAAATACCTTTAGAGACCTAACTTTTTAATTCCCAGGGATTTACAACGGAAGTAGCTGCGGAGGCAGTGAACCAAACTAAGCTTTCATTTATTATGTTCCCGAGTGGCAACTGCTCTGGTTTTGTAAGATCCCTGAAATATGTTAGCAAAATCTAAGTTGTGAATGAATTCAGAATTAGCTTGAAACAATTTCAGCTTGGACGGCAAAACGGTAAAAAAAAATTGAAATTTTGTTGACACCTTGCAATTTTTATTTTTTTTGGTTTTTCTAAATCTAAATCTGGTTTTTCTAACCTGGCAGACAGATATTTTGCGGGGGAGTTTGGTCCACTACTTCTTATTCCCAGCTAAAACGTTAGAAAGAGCCGAAGGGCGTTTTGAAACACTGTCTATTGTAATGTTGTCGTTCAAAAAGTGCTGATTTTCAGCGTAATTTTATTAATAACTTAAAGGTTTTTTTTTTATCTTGAATTCGAAAGAGATTCTAATCCGTCTACCAAGCATTATTTTACATTAAAAGGAATCGACGTCGAATCGTTCTGATTCGAATTATGAGTGACAGTAGAAGCGGTACCGAGCGCAAAAAAAAACGAATCAGGAAGGGGGTAGACCATTTTATCTGCTTATAAACATCCACCCGCAATTACTTCAGTTTATACGTGATCATAGCGTGTGAAATCACGCCGAAGTATTGGAAACTCATCCTAATAATATTATAACGGCGAATGTTTGTGAGAATGGATAGATGGATGTTTGCTACTCTTTCGCGTCAAAACGGCTTAACGGATATTGATGAAATTTGGCACAGAGGTAGATTATAGTCTGGAATAACACATAGGATACATTTTTAGTATATCACGCGGGCGCCAGCTAGTAATAAATAAAACAGTAAATATCCCGTTTTAAATGTTAGAAAAAAAAAATGTAACTTAACGTAAAAAAAAATTGTAGGTAACTTAAATGACTTTTTTGGGGTGAAAAATTACGTTTTACGGTGGAACTGAAAACATCGTGCGGATGGATGATTGAATGCATCCAGCTAAAATAGGTACTAGGAAATGGCGATAATAAAAATAGTAAATGTGAGTTTAAAATTTGTGGACGTACCCACGTTACAGGAGAAATTATTTGTGTGGAACAGAAGAAGTTTATAGCGATTTGGTGATAATAAAGACACTGTCAATGTTGTAACATTGACAGTGTCTTTATTAGGTATGTATACCTCAACACCAAGGTTAAATGAAGCTTTAATTAATAGGGACGCTACTGACCTTAAAAGCAAACTTTCAAAGTCTCATGTGGTTAAAACTTTCCCAGCTCCGTACCACCAGAACTTGCAACCGGAACAAAGAGCTACTGCATACTGGCAAAAACCACTAGTACTTATAGGGGAAACTACTCAGGAAACTTGGTTGAATATGTAATTACAAAATCGACTACAATATGTTGTTGTCTTATCAAGGAGGATCATTTTACCATGGGTTGTGGAGATCAGATAGACAGTCGTACCATGTAGAAAGTACGCTATAGGTTTTGATTCCGTTTGAGAATACAGAATGGGAAATGCGACAGAAACGGCTAAATCTTTTGATTGTATAGACTTAAGGTGAAAGCTCCAACCTACCCGCGAAATTCAAATTTTCTTACGTTTTTTGCAATTTTCAGGCCATTGCTAGGTTGTATGTTGATTAAAATATTATTCGCGGCTGTAAGACGTATGTAATTATAGAATTATAATCATCAAAATCACCAATACAACCCTCCAAGTTCATAAAGCTGTAGGAAAGACTTTTTCTGTTTTTTTTTTGTTCCTACGCCTTTATGAACTTGGAGGGTTGTATTGGTGATTTTGATGATTATAATTCTATAATTACATACGTCTTACAGCCGCGAATAATATTTTAATCAACATACAACCTAGCACTGGCCTGAAAATTGCAAAAAACGTAAGAAAATTTGAATTTCGCGGGTAGGTTGGAGCTTTCACCTTAAAGGGTTAATTTCTTCACCGCAAAGTAAAATATGTGGTTTCAACTAGATACCTTCACGTGTTTCAGAGACTAAAGAGTCTTTACAGACAGACAGACGGATAACAAAATGATCCTATAATAGTTTCGTTTTTCCTTTTGAGGTACGGAATCTTAAAAAGAACCGGCCAAGAGCGAGTTAGCCTCGCGCACTGAGGGTTCCGTACAAAGTGCCAAATAAACAGCCATATTTATTTACATACTAGATTTTGCCCGCGGCTTCGCTCGCGTTAAATTCGGGGTAACACAGTTCCCCTTTAAAAAAAATAGTAAATTAGTGCGATAGAATTTAATTAAGTAACCACATTTCCGAACAAACGATGCTCTTTCAACATAGTCTATGACTGTGAATGACGTTGACATTCGTTACGCGCGTTTTTTAAAATATGCAAAATTAAATGTATTTTTTAAATTTTTCTAAAACCTTTTTTTAATAAGAAAACCTTTTTCTTCCGTAAAAACCTTCTACAGAGTATTAGAAAACTACAAAAAAATAATCAGCCAAATCGGTCTAGCCGTTCTCAAGTTATGGCGTGACAACGGGAAACGGGTTTAATTTTTATATATATATATAGATAAGTTTACATTTTTAAATATTTCTTTATAAAAACCTAAAATAAAACATTTAAAAATAAAAAAATAAAATAGTAGGCCACCGGTTTCGGGAACAGGGTCCAAGCTACCTGCGGTCAGGGCTCCAGAGAAAGGAACCTCCTAACAATACGAACCGTGTCCAGGAGTACCGCTTTGTGTATCAAGCCCTTGATCCAGCTGCCTAACGAGAGCCTCCTCAGGTATTGGTCAAGACTCTTGGTAATTAAGCCAGTGGCAGATGTGACTATCGGCACAATGATGAGTAATTTGTGAGTTATTTTTTTTTTAGCTTACGAGATAAAGGGTTTTATTTATTTAAGGCACTTCAACGACTTACTAACTAACATATACCTACACAAAAATTACAAACAATGAGTTATAGTGTTTTGACAGACAGACAGACAGACGGGCAACAAAGTGATCTAATATACAAACAAACATATTTTCATTACTCATCAGAATATCGCTAGTAAAGTAAAACCAACTAATACAAACTAGCAGTAAACATCAACAATAATATCATATACTCCATCTCGACGGGTTGTCATAAACTCAGACACAGTGATCAAACGCCACAAGGTATTCAATACAGTTAATACGTAACTACCTGTCGGTAATCAATCCTCCTCTGTGATGTTGGAATGGGATTGAATATTAAACTACATAGGTGGTTTATTAGTAACAACGAGCTTGCTTCACAGCCATGATTATTATTGTCTGCGGTGATAATTGACACATTGATGTCAGGTTTTGATTATGAGAAGATGACCTTTTTTACGGATGGGAAATCCCACCCATGTTCCTTCTCCCTGTCCCTTTACGTTCCGGGGCCGCGGTATGTCTTTCTTTTTTTTTGTTCGATAGAGAAGATCTTACTAAGGGTATCATATTACTCAGCACTAACTGGGTTGTCACAGTCAGATAGACAGTCCCTATATGTAAAATACTGGGATTCTATGCATCTGGTTGATACTGGAAGCTGACCCCAACTTGGTTGGGTAAAGGCTAAGCAGATGCTGATAAATCGTCCAAAAACTTCTAAGAAGATGAAGATAAGTCAACTAGAAAAGGCGTTGCTTATCAACGCCAACCAGGAAAAGGTAAGAAGATGATGATAAGTCAACCATGAAAGTCTAAGAAGGTGATAATAAGTCAACTAAGAAAGGCTAAGAAGATAATGATAAGTCAACTAGAAAAGGCTAAGCAGAAAATGATAAGTCAATCAGGAAAGCCTAAGTAGACGATGGTGATTACAGGAAGAATGTGGAGCTCGTAGTTAAAAATAACAGTCACATGGGCCGCTCAGAGCCAGTCGCTTAAAGGAATTGCGCTTGCAATTCTGCTGGCATTTGTCAAACATTTTTCTCCTTTAACTGTCGTTATAGGTTGGTATAGCCTGAAAGCCTGGCAACCAGTGTTACTACTACTCCACGGCAAGACTGGTTGCACAGTACTCAATAAATCGGACACCCCAGGTACATATAGTACTGAAGTAGAAATAATATGAATTAACCTACGATACGGAAGAAATTTCTAGTGAGAACACGTTTAAAAAAATACTCACCCACATTTGATTAGATTACTCTACACATCATTGTAAATACGACTTTGCAGATAATGATGAAAACCTTAAGATGGTGCAACAAAGTTAGTTACTACAGAAAATACACTGAATTGTGTCAAAAATGGAGACAGACTTTTGTTCAGTATTTCAACACATATACTTGTAGGAAGATGTCTAATCGTGTTCAAAGAAAATCTTTATTCCCACTTTTCATTTTAAAACGCCTTAATAGCAATACTTTTTCCAATTCTCTTCACAAAATACAGTCTTAAACACCTTTTAATAAACCTTAGAACTAATAACTCCAAACTGTCAGCGAAAAGGCAGGCGAAATTGCAAAATTTTAAACTGTTTTTAAACGAGTCATTTAGTGTGGAGTGGAAGTAACTAGATGCGCTAGATCGAGGGAATGGCTTTCATTTCCTTGTAAATTCTTCAAGTTAACGCTTTATTCAATTTCACTGTGTTCCAGTTTACATTTCTTGCTGGGATTTTTGTTGCGATTTCAACGTTTCTACACCATTTGGAATATCTTTTTTCAGCGTTGTGGTTTCTGTAGACAACTTCTTCTTCGGAAAAAAGGCAGAAGGATAAAAAATGTCGGGCTCTTACGAATAAGAACCTCAGAATGAATTCAATGAGCTTTTACGGTTGATGAATTTGTGCAAACCTCGCCAAACTTTTGCTGAAAAATCATTCTGCCAACTGATCTATCGCTTGCATTTGCGCAAAAGATTTGCCTTTTTTAAATATCATCATCATCATCATAAAGTTTCTCAACTTTGTGTGGGTTGCGTTCCAGTTCAAATGGACGCAGTATTTTACGACTTAGACATTAAAACGACTGCCTAACCTTCTATAAACCGATTCCAAACTCATGTTCACGAGTGTCCTAAGCTAAATTTAAAACTTTTTTCCGTTATAAATAACGTAAGAAAGTATTTGTACGGCTGTAAAGCCGAATATGCTGAAAACCATGCCATATATCACAAGAACTTATAACATAAGCCACCTTCATTTTTTCAAATAAATATACCATTCATTCACAGCCGCGAGCAAAAACTAGGACAATGTCGACATACGCAAATGAAATCACAATGTAACAGTTTCGTCAGTAATTAAGATTGTCAGGCACTCCTGTCACCTACAGCTCATATCGGCATAAGCCAAGGCGTTGTACAACATGATTCTACTCCGACATTTAAAGTTGGAACAGCATTTGGCAAACGTAATTCTGCATTTCCATCTGTCATTTCCGTTGGTTCCATTGATTTTCTACTATAACCGTCTGCTGACTCATCGTTCGTTGATGTAATGAATTGCGCGTACTTTTTGAATGGGATTCAAGTCTGCATAAAATATGCTGACTAAGGTTTGAAATGGTTTCATTCAATGCTTTTAACTCTATGAAATTGAGTTAAAATACTTCAACAGTTGTTTGCAAATTGGAAGAGGAAAAATATAGTATATAGAGGAATGTTTTTAGCATGAATGCGATATGTGATCATAAAATTAAGATAAAGAAACGTTGGATGAACTGTCAAAAAGATTGACAACTGACTACTGCGATTTCAATTTATGGAGATATATGAAAGAAAGGAAGAAGAATGCCAAAGAAAAGATGAACGAACTGTGTAAGAAATGAAAGAGAAAGGAGTAAATCATGCCGTGACAGCTGACAGGGAAAAATGGAAGAAGATAACTTGTTGCGTCGACCCTTATGTTTATTTATTTTTTTATTTATTAAAACTTTATGCACATGTATAAACACTGTACAAAGGGGGACTTAATGCCTTGGGCATTTATGTTGAAGATGGTGATGAACCACAATCGCAAAGACGTATCGAAAAAATAAACAATATTATCTCGTAGACGATGAAACTGTAATGATAAAACCAGTTCGTGCCTTGGACGCGGAGTTGGGGACATCGGCAATACAAGTCTGACACTCCCCACGCTCCACCCAGGGCGGGGAAATTTATTCGAATATTTCCTATCCGCAAAAAAAAAGAAAAGCTAACTACCCAATAAACACACAGACCTACTGTTCTTAGAAAATAAAGAAGAAGAACTCTTTATTTCCACATGTTGATAAACTGAAGGGAGCTAAAAGTACTAGTCTTTTATTAGCCAATATAAAGAGGGCTCACTCAATCTAGTGATTCCAGTAACGCGTCAAACTCTTGTTTCATTCCTGTGTTTTATTATAGGAAAACATCTGTATAGATATATGTAATGTATAGGTGAGCACAGAAGTGATGATTTTGCGGTATAATTTGGTTGTTTAAAAAAATCATGCATAATAATATAATTATGAGACAGAACTTGCAAATGTCATTAATCAAATCTTTATGAACTATCATAGCTGTGTATAGACCTCTTTTTGCTTGTGCCAAGGTCTACGTTTTTGTTCCAGTGTATCTGGAATGGGTCCACCCTTTATAGCAGAACTTTTTATGTCATAATTTTATTTTGCATAACAACGGATAGCATAAACTTCACTTCGCAGAAAATTGTTTAGCAGACACTCATTTATCATACATTCAAAACTCATATTTTTGTAAGTCAGAATCATCTCTAGGCATAAATAATATATAATAATAATATTTAAAAAGTAGAAACATCATATCGCAGAAAGTTCACAGTCAGAATCGTCTTTTGGCATATATTTTATATCAATCTGCCAATCGTAATTATACTGAATGTAAATCTGCCATCTTAAAAGTATGCCATTGTTAATTCGAAGTTTTAAACATTATGCCAAACGATAATTATGTCAAATAATTTTGATGCCTTTAAAATGTTCGTTTAAAGAATATGCTAAGTGTGTTATGCCAAATAAATTTCGGAGCATCAAGATTCTGCCAGATACCCATCTGGAATATACTAGCGCTGACAACAATGTCCCGTCTCTTCGCCGAACAACACTTCTCTTTTCAGTCCTTGGACGCGACATGGTCACAGCTTTACCTCACCTGCCGTCGCCGCGCCTTGATGTGTAATATTCAACTCCATTTGAGCTCCATAACACGAATTCCCATACCGAAGACAATGTACAATGTACACTCACCTGCACAATTGCATGAATACCTTGGTATCTATTTTCCTGTAAACGTTTGTGTTCAAGTTTTGAGAAAATGAACTAGGTGGCGTTTCTCGCTTCACAAGATTTTCTTTGTGTACTTATTATAAAGTTTTGCAGCCCATTTTACGTCTCCTTATTTCGACTTCGGAACAAGGCTCGGAATAAAATCTTAAGGAAAGTAATTCTATCCAAGCGATTTCAATAGATTTAAGTTCTTATTCAACCTACGGCCACCGAATACTGAGTTCAGGTATCTTCTAAATCTTTCCACTTTTGGCGGTAATGTGTCATAACTATCCATTTTGCAACCAACACGTTGATTAGTATGAATTGATAGACTTCTGACAAATCATAACCTATTGCCGATTTTGCAGTAGATCCCAGTTGTTTTCGACAAACAACTTATTACATATTATTCGCTATATTAGACAAATTATTCGCTTGCCATAGTCTACAGACAAGACACCATATAATGCCACGTCGACGGACGTTTGTATTATACGGTCGTCTCGAAGAGATGTCAGCAAAGCAGAGGGGCCTGCCAGAGTCACCGCTGGACGGGGTTGCGGGTTGTGTGAAAGAGACAGAAGAAAGAACATGGATGGGTTTCTCACTAAAAGTCGAACAATCAAAAAAATGATTTCCTATCCGAAAATAAAGGAAGAAGCATTATATATTTATGGTGTCCCATATATAATGCTTCTAATGAGTTCAAAAGAAACATAATAAAATGTACTCCAAAAAAATAAAACCATTTACATCATCAAGCCACGCAAACACACGTCATTTTCCAAACACATTTTCGCAAACAACATACTGCAACAAACGACGTCGCATCATCGTTATAAAACAAAATGTTCCACGTATTTCTACTTTATTGCATTTTCTTACAAAGAAATAAAGTACTCAACGCAAGCACTTGTGTACGCGAATGTATCTTGTACAAGCATTTTATGACGTACGCTCGCTTTGGGAGGCGTAATCGCTATCGTCATGATTGTACCGAATAAGTTTGTTGATGTAAATCGTTTCAATTGTGTTAACTTTGAATGAGTATTGTACTAAGGATAATTTTCTGCTTATTTTATCACCAAGAATTTCTTGTCAGCTGGGAGCTCAAAGTCTGAATTTGTTTTTTACACATCACATAACTGGCGAAAACCTCTTAATGTTATAAAAATCAGCCGTTTTATAAGTAAACGGACCTTAACAGCCATGTTGATACACTATGATAAATCACGATTAATGTTTATTTAAAGTGACGGACGGTTGGCGCAGTAGCTGAGCGATTGACTGCTGCGTTGCGTGTCGCGGGTTCGATTCCCGCACGGAACATATATTTGTATGACCTGCAGATAGTTATTTCGGGTCTGGCTGTTTGTGTATGTGAGTTTAAATGTTTGTAAATGCACCCACGACACAGGAGAAATTTCTAGTGTGGGGCAACGTTATTAAAAAAGAAAAATAGTGTTAGTTGCTAGATACCACGGCCCGGGAACATAAAGGGCAATAGAACGAACATGGGTGGGTTTTAGTCAGTACAAGTCCGACATTCCCCCTAAATAACTTCTCCTGCTCCGCCAAGAGCTGGTTATTTGGTAATTTCCCATACCCAAAAAATGCCCAAAAAAAAAATGTGGTAGTTGCTACTGCCAGTTACCTCTTTCCTCAAATCTCTTCCAATGCAAAATAAAATTCGAATATTTCATTTGAATTCTATTCCAGGCCATGAGAAAAGATTTGAATAAAGTGAAATATTATTCAATATTGGATAAAGAGAAATAAATTTTGAGACTGCCAGCTGTCAAATGATACAATTGTGTTTGTACATCAAAATATACTTCCGTAGTTCTCGATTGTTCACGACTATTTCCAAATAAATATGGGTCGGTTGGTGAATAAAGTTTTTATAGCTTTGTACCAAAAGAGTGCCGATTGTACACACGACGACACATCAACCTATACAAAACCAGTTTATGCTGCTCTCTCAACAACGGATCGTACACCATAGATTTCAAGTACAATGTGAGATCCGAATAAACTGGTTTTGTATAGGTTGATGTGTCGTCGTGTGTACTCTGTTAGGGCTCTTTTGTCTGTTTTTCTGTATTTTCGAACCGTAATTGTACACGTTTAAAACGTTTATAAGTGTGTATTTCTATAACAAGAAAATAATAGCAAGTAAATAAAGATCAACTTACTTAGCTTAGCTAGTCATTTAACTTGATGAGTTTCCTCCGTGCCTTGGAAAGCATAATGTTTAGCTGCTGCTCTCAGCTGTCATTTAGTAGATCTTTGACAGTCTCTACAGGTGTGTGTGATAGACAAGGCGTATCGTATTACCCAGTTGTTAACCGGGTCGAGTAGGGCAGATAGGCAGACGTTACTTGTCAAGTACTTGTATTAAGCTGAATCGAAAAGGCTAGGCAGATGAAATAAAGATCAACTAACAATCTTTGGTCTAGTTATCGCTTACGCGCCTGCTAAAGAAGAGATCCTGAGTTCAATTCCCGGTTCGAGTAAAGTGTTATTGGGTTTTGACTATCAGGAATTTCTCAGTAACATGTCGTCTGAATTTGTGCCACATTGGTGACAATTAAATGGGACTTAAAAACCAAAACAGATCTTTTTAGTTCTTTTGGGTTTTGCCCATTCTTCTCCATAGAGATCAACGCTTTGGAATGGGGAACTACACTGTGTACACTGTGACTGGGACTGTAGCTTCACCCTATTGTTGTTTGACATTCAAAAGTGCAAGTAATACTCTAATTAAAATAATTGCTTGGCGTTTAAGTTTGATCAGTTGTATAGTTGTTTAACTCAGAGAATTTTTGTATAGGTTCGACTTGCAACTAAAATATTCACACACTTGTCATACAAATTGTAGCTACTACACCACTGAATTATCTATGATGTCGTGATCTGAAAAAAAAAACATATTAAACAAGATAATGGAACACAACTTATCATTTTATTATTAACCGTCTGGCGTTTCAGCATTGAAGACGCCGCTACGACGATAAAAATGCAATATTGTAACAATAAGTGTTATTTTACTCTGGAAGAGCAGCGTAATGCGATCAATTTATTTTGAAAGCATAAACATCTGCACATAAGCAGTATATTATAAACCAGTGTGCGCAATGCAAATCTTCATGAAAATAGAATCGAGCTTTGTGCAGTTTGCTATAATAAAAATAGGTAAGTAAGACGTTTGCTAACTTAAAATATTAAAATCGTCAAATTTCAGTCAAAGGCCCTAACTTAAGAGCGGTATAAACATAAATAAGTCTATTTCAAATCGAAAATACAATTATCCTGTAGCATTTTATTAAAATTATTTGCAACAAACACCATAACATCCATGGATGGATACGAATCAATTCTTACCATTCTGAAAATATTCTCGGTGTAGCGGGAATATATATATTATATTTTTATTATGTTATTTATTTATAAAAACATTAGTAAACTAGCTTTTGCCCGCGGCTTGAGTCGCGTTATATTTGGGGTAACACAGTTCCCCTTTCCTGTTTTGCAGGTACCCGCTACCTGTAGTTTTTGCCCTTGCGCCTTATTTATTGTAATAGCAAAGCTATGTTTTCTCTTTTCTTCCCTCTTTCTCCCTCATTTCTCACTTTTAAAAAAAATAGCCTCTGTCTGTTTCCAGGGTCTCAACTATCTCTGTACCAAAATTCATCAAAATCGGTTTAGCCATTTAGGCGTGAAGACGTAACAAACAAACAAACTCACTTTCGCTTTTAAAATATGAGTAAGGATTGTAAGGCTCGTGCTAGGCCCTCAGGCATCTTGATGCTATCATCCATCCCTTGCCATTAGATAAAATCGAAGTCAAGGGATCGGAAGATCGGGCCAATTTAAACAACGTTATAGCTTTTAATTCGAGGTATTAAAAAAAAACCGCCCTAGAGAACGTCAGGTAGATGAAAAAAACATATTGCTGAAAAGGACTGGACAAAGCAAGCGAAAGAGAGGAACTCATGGAAAATCTTGAAGGACGCCTATACCCGAAAGGAGTCTTAACATATTTATAAAATAAAAGCTTTTGCCCGCGGCTTCGCTCGCGTTAAATTCGGTAGCGCCTTATTGATTTGTTATAGCAACGCTAAGTTTTCCTCCCCCTCTTTCTCCCTCATAACCCGCTCTTTTTTTAAAAAAAAATAGCTTAAGTCCGTCTCCAAGTTCCCAACTATCTCTGTGCCAAAATTCATCAAAATCGGTTTAGCCACTAAAGCGTGAAGAGGTAACAAACAAACAAACTCACTTTCGCTTTTATAAAATTAGTAAGGAAGGATTTAATGTTTTTAATCACCTACACATTATAAGGATTTTTTATAAAATGTAAGGAATGACTTAATTTATTTATTTATTCATCTTAACATCAGACAGCATATTCATAAAATGCTAGTAATCCTTAACCAAGGTAGTCAAAATAGGGAATATTAACTTTAAATACACCTAATTAAGCCATCTTCTGGAGACACCTGGCAACAATACGTATACTGCACACTGCGCATAGATGCTTCAAATCCGAAAGCATTCAGTCTAATTTACAACCAGAGCATTGTTGTAAATTAGACTACTAGTCCGCTGACGCTTCGTCTGCCCGCTCGGCCCGGGCCCGCTGTCCGACGTAATAGTACGTACTGCTGCAAACATCCCCGATGCGCTACAGAAGATTTGTTTATAAAGTGAAATATATAATGTTTTGTAAAAGGAAATAATAATTGATAGATAGAATCATTATTAAATGTATTGTTGAAAGTAATTCTCAAGGAAATGTAAACTGAAATGTATTGTTCAGTGAAATTAAGGAATAACACTGAATGAAATGTAATGTAATAGTCCTTTAAATGTAATGTAATGTTGTTGTTGTTTAATGTAAGTTTGATGAAATGCTAAATGTATTTTTTTAAATGTAATGTTAAAAGAAATGTATTGTAACGATTATTTTTTCAAGAAAAATAGAGGATAAAATAAAATTATAGTTTTTAATTCCCTTAAGTAAAATAAAGAGCAAAATGTCTCAACGCGATGGGTCCCTGAGGCCGACCTAGAAAGAGGTAGCAAGATAATGGATGGATGCGTATTACAAATGCTGGTTCAAAGTGGCATAGAGGAAGATTACCTGGAAGGATATGGGAGAGACCTTTGCCCAACAGTTGGCCATAAGCGAAACAAAAATAATTCAAGTGATTTCACAAGACGAAGATAACAAGACGCCTTCTGAGAATCTTCACCCACAAACTTCAGTATTACGTACTCTAGATACTCGACTGTCGAGAAAGTTTTGCCTCCGTCGCACCTTCAGAACTACCTCGATCGACAACTCAGCAATTTAAGATTAACTTAGTTAGACCTGTGCGCTTAATAGACCCAAATGCTCTGAAATAGTTGGTGTTGGTTGCAACATTAACTTTTACTGTGTTCCTTTTGCTGTTTACTCAATACTTTTCTTCTCTTAAAGCCTATGATTCCGGGGCAGTCATCAAAGGAGCTACATTGCCGCTAAATTGCCGTTGTACATTCGTTTTAGTATGCAATTTGTTTATTCATTATTATTATTCGTTTATTTAGTTAATAATAATAATGAATAAACAAATTGCATACTAACTATTTTTAGGGTTCCGTACCCCAAAAGAAAAAAAGGAACCCTAATAGGATCACTTTGATGTCCGCCTGTATCTCTGTCTGTTTATGAAGACCCTTTATCTCAGGAACGCATAGAGGTATCGAGTTGAAAGTAATACTATATACGTCTAAGACCATATACTTAAATCTAAGATCCCTTGGAGCTGCGAAAATCAAACCTTAGTCTATGCAGTTAAAAGATAATGGCCGTTTATGTCAAAAGTTTGTACGGAACCCCCGAGTCTGACTCGCACTTGGTCGGTTTTTTTTTTAATATTTGTGTGCAATATAGAATACAAATATATTCTACCTTAAATAAAATGCTTTACCTTTGCTACATATTTTAAATAACTTTTACAAGCATAACATTCGATTGACCATCCCTCAATATTACTTTTTTTCTAAATTACTGTAATTTCCAAATTCTTTGAGAATCCGATACGACCGGAGAGTCATTCCACCATCTTCCATACTCCAGGCTGATGGCGTTATAAGCAGATTGAATAATTAAATGTTGGTTTTAAGATAATAATATAAAACCTTACATGGTCCTAGTTAAAATACTACCATGTTTAGGCTTTTGATGCAGTCTACAAGATAACAGATGTCTTGTTTGATGGCATCGTGGAATCTGGAAGTGGTTGAGAATCAAAATTTTAATGGTAAATTAACGAGCTTCTTTAAAATCTGACTAGTTTTTGCCCGCGGTTTCGCTCGCGTTAAATTCGGGATACACAGTTCCCCCTTTCTTGATTTGTAGGTACTAATAGCAAAGCTAAGTTTTCTCTTTTCTTTCCTCTTTCTCCCTCATTTCTCACTTTAAAAATAAAAAAATAGCCTATGTCCGTCTCCAGGGTCCCAACTAGCTCTGTACCAGAATTCAAATAGCCAGCCTGCAACTGTCCCACTGCTGGGCAAGGGTCTCTTCTCATACAATCAGTTAAACAGCTTATAAAGCATGTTTGTGTTTCGCTCACTGCAAAGAGATGTCATAGTCTGTGGGGCCCGGTAGAGCCGATACCTGCCGGGGCTTCGGGATTGCTTGAAAAACAAGCCTATAATATCTCCCTGGTGGAGCATAGGATAAAAGGATGAGGGATCGATATAAATAGGAAAGCTACAAATTAAATTAACATATTCATGTTGTTCTATAACATCAATTACCCTTCATTTCTGAACTAGTGCTAATCACCTTAAATTACCTACAGCGTCACCGCGTTGTGTTGTTCCGACTGACACGGCAATCGCGTAATTAAGTTCAAACATTGAAGCCTCGTTTGCATCTGCTCCCGACAGAGTTAATCGCGTTAGCTGAATTATGCCCGTGGTATTGTTGTGTGGCCTGTTTTGTAAGCTGTAGCGAGTTGAAACTAAGGCTTCGTTTTTATTGGAAATCGATTGTACGATGACACTTGAGTTTAATCATACAAAAAAAATGGAACCCTTATATATTTTATTTTATTTAATGTTTGTATCAAATAAATAAGATCTCATTAATTATCGAAAAAAAAAATGTTTGTGTAGAATGTAAGAATTTAATTTTTTGTTTTGTCTAATAATTTATTTTATTTTATTTATGAATTTATTTTTAAAATGGATGTTATATTGTAATTTAATCTTGTTGTAAATGTGATGAAATGGGTGTAATTTACCTGAAATAAAGTTATTTATTATTATTATTATAGATTTACCCTGTCCGTCTGTGTGTCTGTTTGTTTGTATGACACAGCTATTTTACTCCGAGACTACATTGGCACAACATACTTGAAATTTTGAGAGTTGATGTCTTCTATGTAGCGCCACATAAAAAAATATCTTCATGTTTGGGGTGTCTTTGTATAGGTCTTGAAATTTAATATCCAGGTTGCCTATACATACTTTTTTTCTCAGCCAAATGGTTGATGAGAAATATGCTTCTAAAGTCGTAAAAATTTAGACCCCCTAGAATTTGTAAAGAAGAGATTAATTCTGAAAAATAATAGTTTTAAAAAATTTAACAACCTCAAACGAGACTTGGTTTGAACAAGGTTTGATTTTTAGTTTTTGATATATGGAAATTTTTCATCGAACTACAGCCGTAACTAAGTATTTAATTACACTATGAACAACCAATTTAGTTTTGCGGTTAAGTGTAATTTTCCATTTAAATTGAACGAGCGAATATTATAATTATATCGTTTGATGCTACAAAATCCTATACAACGATCGTTCTTTACTGCTTAGTAGTGTTTTGTCTGCAAAAAAAAGTGGCGCAACAAACTCCCAAGTAATTTGTTGTAAAGATTAAAACGCACAACGCGTGGTGACGTGTTTACTGATATAGGTGCAAACGTCGAAGTTTTACCGTCGATACATCAGCCGAAAATTAATATTATCTTGATCGATGACCAGTTAATAATTAGCCAGCTATTAATCCCAAATCCCTTGCATCAAGTTGATTAACCCCTTTATTTTTTTTCAGGCATCGAAAACCCATAAACAGATCACAAAATGGTTTTACTCGTACATATTAATGTGAAATTATCGAAACATTGACAAAAAACTATTAAAAAAATATCCTTTATTAATTGTTTACACTTATCTACCGAAAATTTTGTCATTTTGAAATATAAAAAAAAATTTAGTTATATAAAAATAGGTTTCCGCCGATATCGGGAGCAGAGTCCAAGTCCAAGTACTACTGGTGGTTAGGGCTCCAGATAATGTAACCTCCTCCCAATGCTCAATGGCAAATTAAGTCGCCCCGCTACCTCCTTTAACTTACTACGCAGGTTGTAACGCATGAAGCGTCGTAATGTTTACAGTTATGCAAGTTAGGGCTTCGGTCGGCGACTTGTCGGACTGAAATATTGTTACACTGGTATAGAATTAACATCATCACGCTTGAATTTCCACGAGAAGGTCGGCAGTGTGTACTATAATAAACTAGTATTATTACGTATATTAAAAGTACATAAAATACTTTAGTTCATATTTAATTTTCATCGATACATGTCACACACTTCCTATGCTATTCTCTTCTTACAAAATAAAATAAAAAACCTTATATTTCTTGCAATCTTAAATACTTACAATGACAGATCTTAATTAAGTGTTAGTACTTTTTAAATAAATCTAGTTGTATGTTAGTGTATCCTTATAATAGATTTTCCTAGTGCCTGTACTATTTATTAAATTAACTAGCTTTTGCCCGCGGCTTCGCTCGTGTTAAATTCGGGGTAACACAGTTCCTCTTGCGCCTTATTGATTTGTAATAGCAACGCTAAGTTTTCCCTTTTCTTCCCTCTTTCTCCCTCACATCCCACTATTTTAAAAAAAATAATAGCCTATGTCCGTCTCCTGGTTCCCAACTATCTCTGTACTAAAATTCATCAAAATCGGTGTAGCCATTAAAGCGTGAAGAGGTAACAAACAAACAAACAAACTCACTTTCGCTTTTATAATATTAGTAAGGATTATCTTAATCCATATATTATTTATTCTGCAAGAACCCCTCTGTAGGTGAAGGTCTCCTCCAAAGATGTCCAGTCTTCTCTAGACTGGGTTATATTTATTTATTGTATTTTCTTCTTATATTTATTTCAATAACCTAAGTATTCGAACGTCAAAGGAATCCAGCCTGCCCGGGGTTTACCTTAACAGCACCATTAGTACACCCACACGTCTCAAATCATTGGGTTGAACCCATTGCCATCAACCGGTTAAGACCAGGCTCCGATTTGTGACTAAAATAAAAATTATGAAAAAACGCAAAATTAGGAAAAAATACTTTGCCTGTGTAAAATCGAACCTCTGCTTAACAGTAGCTCTAGCAACAACTCGACTAATGAGCCACTTAAACATTTTGTTTTTCACTACTAGAAAGAAAAGTTAATATTAGTTTTACGTGATTTATAGAGTTTTATATGAGAATTAATTGTGATAGAGTAGTGGCTGAAGTAGTCATTAAATCATTTTCCAGTATCATTGGGACGGTGATATACTAGCTCATGGTGGAATTAATTCTGTTTAATTTATTATCATCACGTTCAAAAAGTATAGTTTAAAGAAAGAAACACACAAAAAGTTTTTAATTTCATAATACTCAAATTGAAAACAATAAAATACTCTTAATTTCTCAAACATTACCCGAGCGTTTCTTGTTATTTAGGTACGAGCTCCTCCAGATTATGATGATAATCTCTTTATTTTTATTAATTTATAACCAACTACTAACAGTAAACACCACACATACAAGTTATCGGTCGTACATAAGACATGAAAACTAAAAAAATTAAATACAGTCACACAAAATTTAAAAAAAATGCAAATAATAATAAAAAAACAACAATATAATTAGGTGCAAAATTATTTAATTTACGGAGATAGTTCTGAGAGTAGTAATGGACTCTAGGTAACGGGTAGCACTATTCAGGAATCTCAGCTCAGTACTTGTAAATATATTTGTGGACTTGTCATACATTAAAATGTTATTAATATGAGTAAGGCCTAGAGACAGCGGGCTGGTCTTAAGGGTTATAGTACTGGATTGAGGAATCGAAAAAAGAAGACGTCATAATCATATCAAACCACCTAGAGAATGATACATAACAAAACTAAAATCACAAAAAACAACCCGAAAATCTTTGAAAAATTTACCTCGAAGCGTTAGTGGTCCATGACACATTTATTTGCGAGCCTCGCTGACCGCGGCGATTCATCTCTCTGGCCTAATCACATGGGACAAGATTGATAGCAGAACAGAAAGTTAAATTTTATTACACAGTGCGATAGTAACAAGGGTTTAGTTAATGTGTGTAGTAGATTTCGTAAGATAGGGTAAAGGCACCACTGAATGAACACTTAAGCAATTTGCGAACTTTAAAAAATATTTACTGTGGGTTATCACTAATGAAAACGGCCGAAATTTGTTTTACAGTGTTAAGAATATATTCAAAAATCATTTTTAGGTACGTTTTACAACATAACATTCACAGTTTTATTATAATAAGCAGTAAATCGGAAAATACCCCAAAACTCCAGTGAATGAACGGCGTTTTCTAGTAAATGAACGAAATGAAACCAGTGAATGAACAAAATTTTTCGTTTATTAATTACACTATTACAGTCTTATTATTGCAATAGACGCGGTGAAAAAATCAACATTTCTTTAAAATCTTCAATGTCTTATTAGAAAAAATAAAATCTTCTCAAAACAATACCTCTAAATCTTACCTTAATTCTACAAACATTCATAGACCTCTCAGGCACGTTAAAATCTTTTATTACAAAGTAAAAACAATATTTAGCTTATACCTAATTAACTAGGTAACTAAAAACTTCTTGGTCATGTAATGTTTACAAATTTAAACTTTAATCAGTTTTCAATTTAAATAATCAGGTATAAACTAACTTCACCGAAGTACTGAAACTTTGCGTAAATAACAAGTAATCATACGTAACTAAAATCACAATAAGTGAGTCGAAATATAAGCTAATCACAGTCTTAATTCGTTTAACTTTATTGACGTTAGGATTCCTTAAACATTCCAATTTCATCATTTTGTTTATCGTAATATACCGGACTAGGTGTTTGTGTTTCTCAGTTTTGTTCTGTTCTTTGCGTTTTTGTGAAAGCTTTTCTTCTCTATCCTTCTTTTTGTTTTCTTTTTCTTCCAGTTTTCTTCGTTTTTCATTTTCTTTTGCCTCTAATTTCCTTTTTTTTCATTGATTTTGTCTTCTTCTTTTGATCTCTTTTCTTCTTGTATCTTTTCTACATACGCTTTGTATCGTTGGCCTGTTAATCCAAACGGCATGGGATTAGGTTTTTTTTACTTTGTCTGCTTTTTTCCGAAGCGATTTTTGGATACCCCAGAAAGCTGTCGATTTTATTTGAGTTAACAACTGGCTGAATATCGTCCTCCGTGATTGTACACACATTCATAGAACTATTGTTTTCAATTTCTGGATTACTTTCAATAAATAATATAGGAGTAGAAGATGTGGAAGGTCCATCGCTTAGAAACAATTCTGTTCTAATGTCTAACAATGTACCAGCTTGTGGAGTATCATACAATGGAAGAGAAATTCCGGTTGGTGGATTCATTTCACTATTAATTATAAACTCTACTATTTCGGTGGTTTCATTTAGATTTTCCGTATAGTCCTATTTTTCCTATTATTAGTGGTCATAAAATTTTCAACAGTATCGAAAACTTCTTCTGGGTGCATTGGAAAACCTAATTTAGCTTTATTTATAATCCAGTCAGAAATCTTAGCTTCTTCATCTACAGTAAGCTCGGACTGAGGGCCCATGTTTCTTTGCAAAGGTACCTTGTTTGTGATTTTATTATGTAAAGTCGATTTTGGTATCTTGTACACATTGCTTGCATTAGTTCTCCATTAGCAATTGACTTAAGAGCTGCTTCAAGTGCTTGTTGACTGTATTGGAACCTATTGTACTTCTTTTTGTGATCCATGGTAATCTAAATGGACAAAAGAAAAATGAACAATTTTAAACGATTGCAATATTATTTTACTACCTGTAGGTAAGTAGGTAGGTAGAAATACCAAATTTCTTGAGAAATCTGTCTTAAAATATGAAGTGTTCATTCACTGGATTTTATGAACCAGTAAATGAAAATACCTGTCCCAATACTGGCCAATAGATCGGAAATCTATTTAAGAAATAGCTCCCAAAACATGAACCTTATAGCATTAGCGTAAGTTATGTTTTTCAACCAAAACGTGATTTTTACGATTACCCAGTGAATGAACACCCGTTCATTCACTAGAATTTAAACGATTTTTTGATCCAATGCTGAGACACTTAATAATTTAATATAACTGTCAAAAATCGCAAATAAATGGATTTGAAACACAATATTAAACTGTTATCCTACGATAATAAGCAAATAACCCATCAAAAATACCGTTATTTACATTACAATGTCAAATAAAAAAAGATTCCACTTACCTCAGTCCTAAACTCTAGCCCGAACAAATAAAAATTTCACTATCGACTTAAACTTTAACCACTCGCCATTTTGAAATGAATTATGACTTTAAACGTGAACGTGACCACATAGATGGGAAATAGAGTTGAAATTATAAAAAAAAATACTACACACGGTAGAAACGTTCAGATTTCTTATTTTTTGGATAAAACTGCGTTTTGTTCATTCACTGGGGGGTGTTCATTCACTGGAGCACTTACCTTACCCTAGATCGAAGGGAAAATTAACTTAGTTAACGTGTTTTTTTCGCGCATAGAAAGATGTGGCGGTTTGTGCTGGCATCGCGACGCGCAGCGTTAGTGTGAACCTACTGTTCAGGGGCCGTCCATTAATCACGTGATGTTTTTTTGGCATTTGTACCCCCCCCCCTCTCCCCATTCGTGATACGTGAATTAGAAAATAAATTTTATTTAGAAAATAAAGGACAGCAGGTTCTTGATTGACATAAAAATAATTGAATTGCGAAAAAGTTTTTTGTACTATTACATGAACATTATTTAATGTACAGTATCCTCGAACCAAGTTTCCGAAGTTTGCAGAAAAATAAACATATATTACACCCCCGCTTCCCCCTGTGATATTTCGAGTTTTTTATGGACCCCCCCCCCCCCCTTTTGAGTCTCACGTGATTAATGGACACTGGACAACCCCTCATACTGCCGCGGCGTGTTTCATTTTCATAGAAATGGTTTGTTCTAAGGAGATTTTGTCGCCGCGCGTGTCTGCATTACCCTTACCTGGTGTCGGAGTTTTTATGCTGCCTCTGACTAGGCTTAACATGCCGTTGAGAAATACCTTTTAGGCATACTGGTTTCCTCACGATATTTTCTTTATCGAAGCAAGTGATGACTATACAATACGCAAATGAATTCGGAAAATCAGAAATGCATGTCTTGGGTTCCTTACAGGTCAGTCTTGTCCAACTATAAAGTAGTGAGAGATGGGTCGTTTGGTAGACATGTGAAATGCAATGGGACAGTCTCCGTATACTATAACGAGTTTTATGAAATATTTCAGTAATGTTAATATTTTTGCCCTTTTAAAACTTGTTCCATTCAGTACCTCTTTTACTTCCTCTTTTACCTTTCTTTTATGCCATACACTCTGAACAAGATGTGATGTGTGACATAGCTGGATGATACCTGCGGTATTTTGTTTAGATCATCTATCCGTTTGGCAGTTTAACTTCTTTGTTTTGCCTGGATTGAAAAATCTAATGAAATAGTTGATTAGAAAATGCTGTATTAATTTCGAGTTTTTACAGAAACATTGGATAGAGACAAATCCTTACTAATATTATAAAAGCGAAAGAGAGTTTATTTGTTTGTTACGTCTTCACGCTTAAATAGCTTAACCGATGTTGATGGGTACCTATAAATCAGGAAAGGGGAACTGTGTTACCCCGAATTTAACGCGATCGAAGCCTCGGGCAAAAGCTAGTTTTACTTATAAAATGTTTTTGTCCATTCATGTATTTCATCTTGAAATTGATCAACTACGCTTTGGTTTTTTAAAAACAAAAAAAAACCAAACAGCAGTTGCTTTTTGTTTTAGATTGAAAAATAACCTGTCTTTCCCCTCTTAATTGTTGTGTTAGAAAATAACTATTGTTTAGTCTCACAAACCAGTTATAAATTACAAGTGTCACTACAATTAATTCTCTAGTCAATACAACCACAATTTTTAAATCTCCCACTTTATTCACCTTGCAATATTTTGACAGTGGACAAAACAAAAAATCTTAGTAAAATTTATGTGTTTACGTGAAATATAACGTAAAATTCTGACTCTGATGAATAGTGTTGATGTGCAATGTACGTGTTTTGCCAAGTTTTTTGCGCGTAAATCGTCCCCGGGAACATTTGTCATACTTATTTAAATTCCGGAGATGTATTAATAGCGTGTTTCAGCATTAGTTTTGTATGCCACTGAAATGAGATGTGTATTGAGTAGAAATTAGATATTTATCAATGTCTGCCCAAAGATTGATGAATAAAGTTACATGTTGTGGTAGATATTTTAATTCAGTTTTAAAAATGCATTAATGTCTTGTCAAAAAGGTTTACATTTATTTATGTGAAAATAAATTTCTAGTTTATGGCCATTACTTTTCTTAATGCTTTTATTTTTCATGTTACAAAGCTGAGAAATATTTTATGATTTTCATTTTAACCTCTAGAGCCCCAGCGGCACAAAAACGTACCAGTAAACAAGTATTACCCTGAGCCTCGCTGGCACAAATTTGTGCCACCAAACCCCGACCGATTTAAAACTGTATTTGTAGTAAAGATAAGTCTTAAAATCGTTTTTGAACGAATGTTCCCGCCTTCCCGCCCGGCGGTGCTTGACGGATAGTTGACGTAAATAATGGCGGACCTTGAGAGGTTAAATTCTCGTGTGGACGGACATATGAGGGTACATTTAACGTTGACATCGCTAAAAGTGAAAGTGTCCATATAATAGAGGGCAAACTGAGAAATTCCTGACGGGAAAACCCAATCACATTGTCTGACGGGAATTAAACCCAAGACCTCGTTCTCAGCAGTCGCGGTTGTGACCAATCGACCAACGAAGCAGTTAAATTTTTTAAGTAAATTATTTTAACCCTGCGCTCCTGGTACAGCAATCTGTTGCACAAATACACCATCGTCACACTCATATAATAATAGAAGGCTTCTAGATCAACACGTCGGATGAAACAATAAACACTATTTGGATTGCAACCTAGCCTTACTAATATTCGTAAGATGTACATTTTTGTATGTAACGAATAAACTCAAAACACTCTGTACGGATTTCAAAAATTGTTTTGCCATTAGGAATCTATATTATCACATTATTCTATGTCTTTTTCCAAGTTGACATCTTCTTGTCAAATTTCATTACGACCTTATCAGCTGTCTATTCTTGAAAAGGTAACAAATTCAAATTCAAATTCAAATTCAAATAATTTTATTTGTAGAACATAGGTAAAAACCAAACACAGGTACAGATCATGTCAATATTAATAAAATGAACGCTATGTCTTGCCGTGAGCGGCGTACAAATATTCTAATTACAATTGCTTAGAGTAGGTAGTAATTATAATAAAAAATAAAATAAAAGAATAACTATTAAATACAACAAATATTAAATTATTAAATTAAATTATAATACTAATAATGAATTATAATTAATTAAAAACATCATTTGATTAATTTTAATTAAAAACAAAGCAAAATATTAATAAATACAAAATGTCAATGAATTAAAAAATGTCTTCTAGGTACTCATTGACTGTGTAGTAAGTTTTTACAACTAATAAATTAAGAAGAGCCTTTTTGAAATTGTGGATACAGTCAAGATTTTTTATTGTTATAGGTAACTTGTTATACAACTTGGGCCCCATTCCCAAAAAACTTTTTACATAGAGCGCAGTTTTGTGTGGAATAGCACAGATCTCATTGCGTCGCTTTGATCTGAGTGTTTGAAACAAATGCAAGTTTAATTTAACGAATACTGCTATTTCGTAGATGTACATGCAGGGCAAAGTCAGTAATTTATATTTATTAAATAATGGTCTACAACTCTCAATCTTTTTCAGTTTAAACACAGAACGTACACACTTCTTCTGAGCTTTAAATACAGTTTCCTTATCAGTGGAATTTCCCCAATACATTATTCCAAACCGTAAAGTTGATGAAACATAAGCTTTGTATGCCATCAAAACTACAGACTCATTTGATATTTTTGCAAGATTATGAAGCGCATAAGAATATTGGTTAAGTTTTTTACAGATTGTTTCTACATGAATTTTCCAGTTTAGATGACTATCCAGATAGAGTCCTAGAAATCTGGCACTGTTAGTTTCAGGTATTTTTTGGTTCTCGTATTTTATATTTAAATTTAGTTTTTTAGTTTTTTGTTGGAACGTCATAACCTGAGTTTTTCCTATGTTTATTTTAAGTTTATTCTTGTTTAACCAGTCAATAATGCAATGGATGGAACTATTTATTTCACTTTCAAACGATTCTGAGTTTTTACACGGTACAATAAGTGTAATATCATCGGCAAACAGAACGGTTTGATAGTCCGTACACTTCGGCAAATCATTAATAAATATGAGAAAGAGGAAGGGCCCAAGGACACTCCCTTGGGGTACACCGCAAGTTGTATGCCTAATGGACGACTTATGAGCAACTTCTACCTTAGAATTAGAACAAATTTTATTTAAGACCGTGATTTGTTTTCGTTCATATAGATAAGTTTTGATTAGGTTCAATATATTTCCTCGGACACCATAGCGTTCTAATTTGCCCAGTAATATGGAGTGATCCACGTGGTCGAATGCCTTAGACATGTCCATGAGTACTGCTGCAATAGGATTTTTTTTGTCAACATTACCAATAATTTTTTCAATTAACTTATTGACTGCATTGTCAATATTTCTATTTTTACGAAAACCATGTTGTTCCTGAGCAAGTATGTCATTTATTTCAAAGAACGAATTAAGGGATTTATAAATTACTCTTTCAAAGACTTTTGAAAGTACCGGTACTAAAGCTATTGGGCGGTAATTTGAAAGGTTTGTTTTATCTCCTTTTTTATAAATTGGCTTTATTACAGTTGTTTTTAATAAGTTTGGAAAGTGACCGTGCTCTATGCATAGGTTAATTATAAAACTTAGTACGGGTGCAATTATATGCGAAACTAGTTTTAATATTTTTGTAGAAATTTCATCAAATCCTGTGCTGTTGGTATTTTTTAGCAAATTTATAATTTTGAAAATATCCATAGCATCTGTCGGTGCCATAAAAAGGGTCTTTGGGTGGTGATTTATAAGAGATATGGCATTACCGTTATCAACATTTTTTGCCGGATGCACCGAATCTATAAAATAATCATTGAAAGCAGTAGCTATGTGTTTAGGATCGTTAATTTGCTTATTATCAATAACAATTTGCTTTACAGATTCTTGGGGAAGATTAGATTTACATCTATTAATTAACTTCCATGTGGCTTTGGTTTTATTTTCTGCACTTTTTATAACATGACTGTTTTGAGACTTTTGTGTCAAGTGTATTACTCTTTTTAATCGTCTTGAATATTGTTTAAGTAACTGTTTGTTTTCTATGTTTGGTGATCGCCTGTATACCCATAACATCTCCCTTTTCCGTTTACTGCAGTTTTTGATACCTTTAGATATCCATCGTGGAGTTTTCCGACTTGAGATCTTTTTTTTGACTGTAGGGAAGCACAAATCGTAAAAAAGTTTAAGAATGTCATAAAACGAATTAAAAGCTATTTCCGGGTGTGTGCTATTGAATACCTCGGTAAAACTTAAGTTGCTGATTGCTTCAGTGAACTTAGACATATTTTCAGAGCTATAATCTCGACTTAACACATACCAGTGATCAATTGAGCACGATTTTCTAACAGGACATTTAAAAATTTGGGCGGTGTGGTCTGATAGGGCTAACTCTAAAACTTCGCCTGTCCCACCTCTGACATTGTGCATAATATTGTCGATACAGGTCCCACTTGATACACGTGTGGGTTTTTTTATACTCGGTTTAAGATTGTAGTTCAGTAGTAGATGTTGAAATTCAGCGGATATTCTTGTATTTTTTAGAATATCGATGTTAAAGAAACAGATAAATATACATATATAAAAAAACAGAGCTTTCTCATAAATAATTAGATGGACTTTCACATTAATAATTATTAGTATGGATTTGGTTTACGCAATAATTACTTTAAATATGTATGACGTCTGACTAATTTAATGTTTTCTTTTATGATTGTTTTGATATTATGAAATATGTGTTGTAAGTGTCATAATTATTTATTTATTTACTGTGAAAATTAGGAACATCACTAAAGTGACACACGTTAGACAATAAACAAACAATAAGACCAGAAAACTAAAATGGAAGTTGACCGGTCATAAAATATGATGAGAGTCTATCCCATGAAAGTGAACAACTTTTGTTTTATGACTGCATTTTTTTTAATTTCCCATGCCTGGTAATCAGCTGATTGTGTCGATTCCCATGAAAAGGATTATTTTTGCGAATTACCATGTTTTATATAACAATCGTTATTCAGTTTCATGAAGTGGGCTTGCGTTTATAACGTTACACCTTCTTTCTATATAATAGTTTTGTTGAAGTTTTTACTTTAATTAATTGAAAACAGATAGGTACTGTACTGTTAACCAAAAAAACTGTATCACAATTTTGAAATTTAAAAAAGATAGATGAAAAACGATTGCATGTAGCGGAGATGAGAATGTTGAGATGGATGTGTGGAGTGACAAGAGTGGATAAAGTAAGGAATGAGTAAATTAGAGGAAGTTTAAGTTTCGCCTATTACAGAAAAATTTATATAATAATAATAATAAATCGTTTATTTATAAAAAGGGGGCACAAATACAATAAAATAAAGCATTTTAACAAACAATAGAGCACAGTTGCTTAATTGCCTGAACTAGGTTGGACCTGTGTTTCAGGCTAACAAGAGCATTAATACTAATTTAAAATAAATAAATTAACAGTAATGTAAACTTATAGTAACAAAATTTAAAAAATTACACAAAATCAAGTGAGCATTTTATTTGCAGACAACAAGTAGATCTTCTGTCTGTGCATAAGTCAAGGTTTGAAACAATTCAATTATTGTTTTTTTACAGCTATAACTTATATATACTTAGTTTTCTATTTAATCTATTGTACAGAAATGGACCTAAAAACGAGAAAAATCTTTCCACAAATGCGTGTTTGGAGGTTGCGTTAAACGTGCGAACAGTCAATACATTGCAGGATTTATATAGCTGATCTGTAGGAAAGAAAAAAGGAAGGCAGTTTGCTACCTTTAAAATTGCTCTTTGAGCTCTTTCAAGAGGAAGCAAGATAGTTTTTGGTGCGCCACCCCATGAAGTAATACAGTATTGAATTATAGACTGACATAGGGCGAAATAAACTTGTGTAATTAATTTTGAGTCTGAAATTAATTTAAAAACGTATATTAACTTGCGCACTCTTTTAACCAAACTTTCAATATGATTTCTAAAAGAGAGGGTGTCGTCTATTATCACGCCGAGGTATTTAATGTTAGAGGTTTTGAGGATAGAAGGACAATTGCACATATTGACTGTTGGGTTAGCACATTTATGGGCATACATGTGAAAGTTAGAAGTGTTTTGTTGTGGCTTGCGCATGGAAAAGTGAATATATTTGGTCTTGTCAGCATTTAATGTTAGTAAGTTGTTTTGAAGCCAATTTGTCACAGTATTAAAACTGAGTTGAGCGATTTCGAACAGTTCGGTATTGTTTTTAGCAGTAAATAATAGCGCCGTGTCTATTGAAAGGGAGTCGTTTGTCTTGGTATAGATATGTAATAAGAAGGGACTAAGCACATGTGACTAAAAGGGTGAAGGATCTGAAAGTTGATGGACGGAGAGCGAGAAGAAGGCCAGGAAAAGATGGATGGATTCTGTAAGAAATGATATGAAGGAGAAAGGAGTAAATTATGCCGTGACGTCTGATAGGGCAGAATAGAAGAAGAAAACGTGTTGCGCCGAATAGAAATAGGACAAGGGCAGGAAAATGATGATGGGTTTGATCGACATGATCATATTATGTTTTCTAAACAAAACGGCCATCGCTCATCTTACAACTAAGTCTGGAAAGGTAATGTCCGCTTTAAAGAGCACATCCTTTATGTCTGCCTACCCTTCACGCCAACGTGATGTTATTATCATAGCCGAAACTACCTGCATCGTTGACAGTATAATATCCAAGACTAAAAAGTTATTCAAAAAGGAATTTATACTCTACTCCTAAAGCTGCAGAGTTGGAATTCGAATGTGTGGCTGAAACATTTCAGGTTAGTGTTTGTGCTTTAGTATTGTAATAAAAGCAGTCTCAGTATTGTTTTACTGTGGATATGACATGAACAGTAACGTCTTAAGTATCCTTTGTTTGCGTTTCCAAATTGTCCGTTTAATGTATTGTAACATAATATATATTGTATAGTATCTTTAGGACGAACGTAAAGATCCTAAACATTAATTGCATAAAGTTAAGCATATTCTAAAGCCGTGGTTACTGTCACTAACAAACAAAACAGAGAATATTATTATTTGCATTTCGTAAATCAATGCTGAAAAAAGTTCCTGATCATTAAATTACACTCTCACACACATACACACTCTCTTTCTCACACACACTCTCACATTCCACATACACATACATACTAACACTCTCAAACTAAATACAGGCTACTTCTAACCGCCTTTAATTTATCTTTTAATTTTTAATATTATTGTTTTGTTAATCTTGTTGCACATAAAAATGTAAAATCTCCTGCGGAAGAGGTCAATGTCTCCTGTAGCACAGGTCTTTCATAATCTTAATTAACTTAAATAATCTTAAATTTTGTGTTAATACTTCTAAAATCTAGCTGTATGTTAGAGTGTACCTCTGTTCTATCAAAACTATTTATTTACCAGCTAAGGTAAACTAAGAAGAACACACTTTATAAGCATTCTATAAACTACTCGCTTAGAGCATTCCCCGAAGTGAAAACTTGTATCTCAAGAGCGGAGTAAATCTGAGCGGCTAATACGAAAGTTTTGCAAGAAAACCCAGTGGTGCAGTGTAATCTAGAGTTATTGGGCTAAGCTGTACAACCAACAGTCTCATGATAACCGTAGCAGATAGGACTGATGGCCTGATTTGTAAACACTGGACGACGACGTTAGTATTGCCTTCAATCCGTACCCAGAAGTAATGTGTGCTTTGTTATTGTGTATGATTATGTATTTATAACTTTTGACATGTTATGAATTGACCCAAGTATTTATTTATGTCCTAACATTAGTTTGTAAGTGGTATATGTCTTTACTAATAATAATGGATGTGGTTGCGTTGTTGACTGAGGAAACCTTTTTTTTTACGGATGGGAAATCATCAAATAACTTCCCCGGTTCTGGGAGGAGCGGAGGGGAGTGTCAGACCTTTAACTGAGTAAAACCCACCCATGTTCCTTCTATTGCCCTTTATGTTTCGGGGCCGCGGTATCTCTTTCGAACAACCCGCAACCGCGGGAGTGAGGGACCATAAAAACACACTTTTTATCGTAACTGCTAAATATAGTAATATAGCAACAACTGTAGCAGATGCTTAGAAACACCTTACAGAAAAACTTAATCGGTAATCGAACTCACGACTTTAAGCTCTGCAGTCGCTCTTGTGACAAGACCAACAAAGTAGTCCTTGATCTGCATAGCCTTTTCCCAACTATGATGGAATTGGTTTACATTTCAACCAGATGAAGCTGAATACTATAATGTTACGCGGAGTGACTGTGACTGCCTATCTGAATACTAAAATCCATTTACCTTGTACTACGATACTTTGTAAGGAATAGTTTTGTTGGTACAGAGCAATAATTGTAAACCATTCCTAAGAATATTCTAGTTACAGAGATATTGGGTTCGAAGTTCTAAGTTATTCACAAGTTTTTTTTTTTAAATTAAAGTTTTTTTTTTTTTTAAATACCTGAAACGTAAAAGGATATTTAATACAGTTTGGAAAAATATATTTTAAACTATCTGGCGCCCGCGACATATCGAAAAAAAAGATTATAATCTACCTCTGAGCCGGTGCCGCGGCAGCGGCCGGCGAGCGCCAGAATCGACTTGCATTGATAGAAAAAAGAGATAATAATAGTTTATTGGTGATCTCTTTCAACTAGTTTGCTTAAATGCTTATTAGGACAAACCTATTATAATATTATATACAAAAACAATTATTTGGTACTAGACCCTATATCTCCATGATTTTATGTGATTTATTGTGGAATTGATTTTACATTGTTTGGTGACTACATTTTGGTGACAAATCTACCATTTTGTGCGCAAACCCTATTATTTAAGAAACACAAAATTAATTAAATTGGTGACAGCTTAAATCATACCCTTTATTATTCCGTTTATTCAATTTTTTAACATATTATTTATATTTTTACATATTTCTTAAATAAAATATAAAAAAAAACATATAAAAGACAAAAATAGTAGCCCACCGGTATCGGGAACAGGGTCCAAGCTACAGGTTAGGGCTCCAGAGAAAGGAACCTCCTAACAATACGAGCCGTGTAGGAGTATCGCCAGGAGTACCGCTTTCTGATTTATATTGTTAGCTGTAAGCCACTGAAATAAACTAACTTGTGTTCTTTTTTTTCTAGAAGCATTAAGCCTTCAGGGCGCTGTTGGGGCTTCCACCTTACTGTAGTGCGTCAGGGATGTTCACGGATGCGCACACTAACGATTATTTCGCGATCATGCGCAAAAAAGTGGCATCAGTGATACGCAGATTGAGGGGAAGCAGCAACAGCATTCTGGAGGTGTTTGCAGATAGGATGGAAGGGCCTACAATGGATAGATTTATCAAGCTGCATGTCAGACATGGGACTTAATAAATCTTCCTCTAATCTTGGCTGTATTTTTAATGTGTATTTGTGTTTTAGTTTTTTTTTATTGTTGTACTTATGTGTGTCTAAGTGTTACATACTAACATAGTTTTTAAGTTTGTACTCATTACTAACAAGCTATGGGCTGTTGACGCCTGAAAATAAACGATTTTTTTTTTATTAATACGGGGGCGTTTTATTCAATGCATCTATCAGCACAATATTCTACCGTAAACCGTAATTTTTCAAACAAAAAAAAACTCGTTTGCCAACAATATTTTTTGCGTAGAGTTACGTAATTTGATGTAAGAACAAAATTCATGGGTTTTGGGTTCGTTTACACCCTGTTTGTAAATGACTGTGTAAACATGATTGAGATGTTCATCAAGTAGCAGGTTAATTTAAACGCACCCATTGATTTTACCGACACACGCCTGACAGTTTTTAATCAGTTGAGTATACCGAAGTTATAAATGACAACTCGCTTTATTAAACATAAGTTATAGTTACTTTTGTTTGAAGAAAAGTTAAGCCTGTATTTATGAGTTCTTATACAAGGGAATTGACTAACTTAATAAAACAAAAAGTTTTGAAATTTAACTTGTTTAAATAAGTTTTTGAATTGTACATTTAGGGTAACTATACTCAGAGATACTTAGTTAAAACTATTTTAAAGAAATAAATGGTATTTTTAAAGTTAGAGAATATTTCTACTTTAACAATTGAGACAAACAAAGTATGATATAAAGATTATTAACCTTTGGTAAGACAGGTACGAACTATATGGTACTTATATTGACTAGACTCGCGGGGTTGCGCGTATTTCGAAAGATATACCTACTACAACGAATAAAGTAAAAGTCTGACTCCCCCCCCCGCGCCCCCATCTGCCCCACCCAGATCGGGGAAGTTATTTGATGATGTCCCATCGGCAAAAAAAACCCAAAGAGATTCAAAAGAGTTAAGATACATTTTCGATTTTGACACACCAATACTGCCCGACAGGCGGGCAAGTCCACCAAGTCTTAACAAATATTTGATTGCGATTTCCTTCGTCTTGTTCCGTTATCACTCATAAATATTTTAATTTCGTTCATGTAACCTTTCATATACAAACAACGTGACGATCTCTATGTACAAAATATTCATCATCTTCCATCTGCTTCCAGTCCAACCAGATGCAGCTGAATACCAGTATTTTACATGGAGCGACTGCCTATCTGACCTCCACAACCCAGTTAGCACTGGGTAATACGATACCCCTTGGTATGACTGGTTGTCAGACTTTCGGGATAGTTACTACTTGGAGCGACTGTCAAAGATCAAATGACAGCCGGAAACCTGTTGGTCCCGGTTGTCATTTGATCTTTGACAGCACCTTAAGCTGTTGCTTAAGGTGCTTTTCGAGGAAACTCGATATGTAACGAGCGGTCACTCATCCACAGACCAACCTAGGTAAACGCGGCTTAACCTAAAGATTGACCCGAGCGTCTATTTAGCCACGAGCTCCTCATATATGTATACAAAATATATATATTATAAACGCGAATGTTTGTATGGATGGATGGATGTATGAATGTATGGATGTTTGTTACCTACTCTTTCACGCAACAACTTTTCGCTGAATGGATTTTAATGAAACATTACAATAATATAGCTTATACATCAGAATAACACATAAGCTACAATTCATAAAGATATATTGCATATTCTAACACCACGCGAGTGAAACCGCGGGACACAGCTAGTAAAAAATATTTACAAGAATGAAATACAGGGGCGAGCTATCGAAGTATCTGTGATTAGAATGCAACAGGGTTGCAGCACTAAAATTAAGTTACACGCGGCGAGCTGTGAGCCCCAATCTAGTTGACCTGAATGGTACAAATATTTACAATATTTAGACAGTGGCTTGTTTTAGATTTCAGGAACTCAGAGATTTTAGGTTAGATTGTGTGGCTTTGTTTTTCATAGCAAGTGTTAGATTATTATCACACTAATGCTATAAAGCCGAAAGTATGTATGAATGTGTGTGTATGAATGTTTGTTACATCCTTACGCTCAAACGAATGAACTTATTGAGGAGAAATTTCGTATTGAGATAGCTTATGTCTTGGATTGACACAAGGGCTACTTTTAATCCCGGAAACCACGGGCCACATCTAATAGACATTGATATGACTCTTATTTAATGATATAGAGCTTATGAAGGAATCTTTCTTGAAATGTTGTAGCAATATAATTTCACGAAATATTTTTTTAAAAGGACCAATAACGACTCTTTCACATGCAGATAAAATGCACGGTCCTTTAGTTAAAATAGTACATTGATTCAAGAGACAAATTCCCACGACAGACCTAGTGAATCAAACGACTTTTTCAATACTAAGTGTATTAAAAAAAAATAACAAAACGAAAAGTATTTTTGTCATAAATCGCTATGACAATATGATTTAATTCTTTTTTTTGGCGATTTTTCTTCTCAGGCTGAAGAAAAAGGAAAATTCTGACGCCTATAAAGAAGTCAAATATTTTTGCAAATTATTTTACTAATAATCATATTTATTTGTGAAATTCTGTTAAAATTTATTTTTTTATTAAAATGAAGTACATAAAAACATGCGCGCCCTAGCTTTAATAAAAATCACCTCTGGCCTCTGGCTATAGGGATTGAGCAGTTGTTTTTTTATCCGTGGTGAAATCAGAAAAACATAAAGCTCTTGTTGCTATTAATGAATAAAAAGCACGCGTGTAAAATACATTGCATGATGAACCTAATAGTACTGCAATAAGAGTCAGTTTTCCAGACAGTGTATTGAAATTTAATTGAAAGTAATGATTTACAATGTAGCTTGTCTTATCAGATTTATTCTTTTCATTCTAAAATCAAATTTAATGAGTAGCATTGTCCATTGTTTGATCTGATACGTGTTCACGAATAACATAAATAATATTATCTGGCGAGATTTACTACAAAAAGTCGTTAGTTTAATACAAATTAAAAACAACAGAGTTCACGCATTTTGCTTACTCAATTGCAAAAAAGTACCAAGTGCGCGACGGACTAGCGCACTACGGGTTCCGTACCATTGTCTCTCAAAACGGCACAAAACTTGTTTGTTTTATGAGAGCCTCCTAAAATAATCATTTTATTCTATTTCTTCGTATTTGTTGTTAAAGCGGCAATAGAAATACATCATCTGTAAAAAATTCAATTGTCTAACTATCACGGTTCATGAGATTCAGCCTGGCGATAGACGGACAGACGGACGGACAGCGGAGTCTTAGTAATAAGGTCCCGTTCTACTCTTTTAGTCATCATCTGCCTAGCCTTTTTCCAACTATGTTGGGGTCGGCTTCCAGTCTTACCGGATGCAGTTGAATACCAGTGTTTTACATGGAGCGACTGCCTATCTGACCTCCATAACCCAGTTAGTACTGGGTAATACGATACCCCTTGGTAAGACTGGTTGTCAGACTTTCGAGACACTGATGAGCTGTAACGACTGTCAAAGATCTACAAATGACAGCCGGGGCCACCAGCGTGCTTAACGTGTTTAACGTTCTTTCCGAGGCACGGAGGAAACTCAGTATGTAACGGGTGGTCACCCATCCACAGACCAACTTAGGTAAGCGCGGCTTATTTAGCCACGAGCTCCTCTATTCTACACTTTCAGTACGGAACCCTGAAACTGCAAAATCCTAAACTGAAAAAGATCTGCATCATAATGCAAATCATTTATCAAAAGGCTTTTGTAAATAGCCATCAGAGCTAACTAGTGAATTCTATTTGACGGCACGAGTTTTTGCGAAATGGCTTTGAATGCAGCCCTGATAGACTAATGAAGATAAATCTATGTAGTTTGCTTTTCAGTTGAAAGCGAACAAGATACGGGGTTTCTTTTTTCACTGATTAGTTATATTTGAACATGTCTGTAATATTTTCAAATGTTTTTGCTGACAGCTTTGATATCGTATTATGTTTTTTTTATTTAATTAAACCATACAATTATTTATTTTTCGCTAATTATGGAAATATGTTCAAGTAAAAAATTATAAATTACAGTGCGTCAACAGTCGCAGTCAACAGGAAAAGTGCTAACTTTGCGCAAAAACCAGGCCTTCCCTCTGGTCACGAGAAGAGTCGTGTTTTAATCCCAAATGGCTCAAACACATAAACTGTATAAGGTTCTCTAGGGAGGGACTCAAACTCAAAGCATTTATTTCAATTAGACCTTTACAAGCACTTTCATTTCTGTTTTCTTTGTGACTGCACAAAGCATAATAATTTGTGAAAGTACTGTAGCTGCCCATTGCAAAGCGTAGATCTCTATGTCGATGAATGGGTTAGAAACTCCATACTCCAGACTTGTTCCACCCAGTACTGAGTGCCTTCTCTTTTCCATGTCACTTTGCCCTGGTCGGTAAGTTTAATCTGGGTCTTCCAGCTGAAGTTTATTCTCCTTAAATCTATTATTAAAAACCGTTCTAAAAAGATTGTTTTTTACTCACAAATTAGACTATCATCTCTTCTAAAATTAGTTTTTCTGCATTTGTTTTTAGACGTCCAGCTAAAATAATATTTAATTATTTTATTCGTTTCTGGCACATTTTATATTTAACATGTTGTTTAACACGTTTAAGCTAAATCTTCATGAAATGTGTATTTCATTTGTAAGAAAAACTCCATAAATGATAAAATAAAAACACTTTTATTGCAAGTCACACATTATAACCTTTTATAACATTTAGATACGCATAATACATCATAGAACAATATCATATTACCTTAGGTTTTATTGACACACTTCACAACTTATTTTACAAGATGTTCACTAGGAGAATCTCCGAAAAACGACTGACGATTTAGCCAGGCCGTTATTGTTCGTAATATCCAATTACAGACGAGGAGTCAGAGGGCACTTTGAATGTTGCCAATTAATAAAATAGTGGTATTATCGACGTTCAATGTTGCATGTTAATAATTCGAAAACATATCAAATTTATTATAGACGCTAACACATTTATGCGGTATTTAATCTAACAGTTCTGGCAGAAACAACCCTTCCCTGCCATTCACTCGGAAAAAGTAATATTGAAACCTTAATTCACCCAACAACCATATTTACCAAACAAAATAATAATTTAAAAACTGTTGTCAAGCAAATACCTGCAGAGTTTAACCCGTAATATTTGTTTTGTGTAATTAGTAAAAGTCCTTCACGTACGGACATGAATACATTCTATTGTTAGTTATTAATGTTTACAACCCCGCGCCCCGGAGGCAGAAGCGCTGCGTGTAAATACGGAATTTTGCAACGCTTCGCTTCTGAATTAAGTTAACCTGTGCGTCATTTTGCTATTTTTGTTCCACTTTATTACTTTTGCTAGAACTGGAAATCAAACCAAATAAATCAAAATTAATTAATTCAATTCAGGCTAATAACTAATCAGTAGTTTTTGAACGTCAAATCACACAATCCCACAAAACGCCCACCCTTTGCCACTTCCTAGTGTTTTAGCTGGGAAGAAGAAGTGGCAGAACAAACTCCCCAGCAACACATCTATCTGTCAGGTTAGAAGAACCAGATTTAATAAAATTTTATTTACTAGGTAAATTTTAGAAATAATTAATTTATTGTCTCAAGCCAGCTGGCAAACACCAATTTATATAAAATAAAAAAAACCCTATTATAAAAAATCCTCCAGTCTAACGGGTGTGCCCGCTTACATGTGCAGTGAAGAAGTCACAGATCACTAAACAATTTCTTCATTTAGTCGTTATGAATATTCGGAAGTCTAGAACTCTGATTACCAAGAAGTCTTACTAAGAAGTACTCTGTATCTCGGTTGTGCAGGTCAGATAGTCAGTTGTTTCACGCGAAATACTTTGAGCACTTTGCTGGCTTGGACTTTATACCAACTTAGTTTAAACTCCAATTTACATATTCGGGATCAGGTAGGTTGTACGAAGCAGACAAAAAACCAAAAGCTTGATTGCAATTTCGTTACTAACTATGTAACTTTTTTCTTTTAATTATAAACTAAACTACATAACTAATAAAACCTTTCTTTATTAATGCTCTCAGCTGATAATGTGCCTAAGAGGCTTGCGGCGTTGCCACGTTTTATGGCAACACTTAGCCTCTGACTAAGTTAAAATCCAGCACATATGTTACATGGAAGGGTCACCCAAATTTGAAGTATTTTACATACCGATAACATTTTCAAACTTACATAATAACATAGTAAAACCAAGAGTAACCATATATTTTCTTGCTGGTTTTTCTCCATAGGAGACGACCAACCCGAATCTCACACCTTTCCTCGACGTTTTCTAAGTACAGAGATAGTTGGGACCCTGGAGACGGACATAGGCTATTTTTTTTTAGAGAACTAACTTAAAAATATTTTTGTTTTGATTTCATTTAACACATGCCGATTTCTTAGTTTTGTTTTTCTTCAGAGGTTGGTAAGGAGTAATAATATCAAAGTGGTTGCCTGGGTTCAAATACACGAATGACGATTATTTATTCGATACATTGCATCTTAAATACAACCCAATGCTATACCCGCCTGAATTAACATCCTACACAACCAGGAGTAGCGAAATGTGCAGCAAAAATCCACATTCTGCTCAGGAAATGTACCGTACATCAAATCGGGTGATTGATCTGACAGCCAGCCACGTGTCGAGAATACCCGACGGTACGGAACGATGTTAGACGAGTTACAAGCGCCAAATGTGGACCGAGGATAGTGAATGTGGTAAAAATACATAACTCCTTGAATTTATGTTAGCCTAGTACTTTTTGGTGGGCTATCAATGTATTACTAACACATTCGGTAATCCTTACTAATATTATAAAAGCGAAAGTGAGTTTGTTTGTTTGTTACCTCTTCACGGCTAAATGGCTAAACCGATTTTGATGAATTTTCGTACAGAGATAGTTGGGACCCTGGAGACGGACATAGGCTATTTTTTTTTAGAGAACTAACTTAAAAATAAATTTTAAAAAAGCGTTGAGGACGAATTTTTTAATAGTAATGTAATGTTTGAGATAAAATACAATGCAAAAAAAAAAACACGAGCTGACGTTAAGGAAATCGACACAGCGGGAATGATCTGTAAAATTCGCCTGTTCCGCACGTAAATATGCGCCGTAGTCGTGGAGTTGCGGACACCTTCCCGTTATACAATACAATACAAATTTGAATATACCTATTGGGTGTTGAAAAAATTATGATTTGGATAAATCTGGACTGGACTGAGAGATAAAATAAAAATTCGTTCGATCGAAATCTAAATATACTACAGATATCTGTAGAGGGCCAATCAGTCTGCGGATGTCGTAAAATATGTCTGCTGCCGAGTTTTACGATATATTGTTATTAATATTAGGAAAATGCCGTGAGGAAAGTTTTGAGTAGGAACGTGGATGGCTATAAGAGTTAAGGAAGACCAAAGATCATCCATCGCAGATTATCTGTGGGTAAAATGGCAAGAAGGTATTGGATGAGATGAGCAATAAAAAAGTATCTGAAAAGTAAACAACAATGCACCAACCCGAAATAATTAAAATAAAATTGGTATTTTTTTTTGGGTAGGAAATCATCAAATAGTGCAGGGCACGCCACAATAGTGGCGGTAATCCCCTCTTTGAGGAGCGGCTAGAGAGGCGCCATAGCGTCCTCACCCACCGCTTGACGCAGGTCCTCACCTCGGTGGGGGAAGTCCACTATTGTGGCGTGCCCTGCACGGGGTTGCGACTGGCTCTCTCCAAGCCACCATGAGAATAAAGTTGGTATTAGGATAGGAGAATAAAATGAAAGTCTCAAAAATTAAACTAATCAAAGAGCATTCATTAACCATTCCTATGTCAATTAGCCATAACGGCCCGGAGTTCGTCAAAGCCATAAACGATGTTGCGGGTTGTTCAAAATAGAAAACGCGGCGCCGGAACATAAAGGGCAATAAAAGGAACATGGAATTTAATTACTACAAGTCTGACACTTCTCCCCGCTCCGTCCAGAGCGGAGGAGGTTATTTGATGATTTCTCATCCGCGAAAAAAGCCATAAACGATAGGTACTCAGCCCCCAGTTTACGTTTCCCGAGATATGCCACTTGAGTAGCACCTTCTGTTTAACTTTATGATGGGTTCGCAATAAAGGCTTTTGCTATTAGCACTAAAAGCCTCGTAAATTATACGTTTTATCTATCTCCTTTACGACTCAACGAGCACTTCACTGAATATTTTTTGAAGTCTTTAATGTGGGTAGAGTGAGGTTGAGGTGATTTCATAAATGAAGATAATAATTTCCTTACTTGTGACTTTTCTTAAAACAGTAGATTTCACCGTTCACATAAATGACTACTTTGTAACTTTCCTGCTTAATCAGAATAGATAATGCAAAGATACATAATATCTGATTAAATTACTAACTAAACTTACAATAAAAAAAGTATATTGAAATGATGGTATAAGCAAGTTAACAGATTCGGAGTTTATATAGGTAGTCCTCCTGTCTACTCTCGACCACGGGGTTCAATCTCAGCGGAAACCAGCCATCTGCGTAGGAAATATTATTGTGCATAAGTGTGTGTGCAAGCACAGGTCCACTCTCTGTTCCCTCACTCTCATAGTCCGATGGGACTGCAATCCGGCGCGACCGGAGAGAGATCAGTGTGCTTTTCAAGGCATGGGGGTATTTTATCGTCAACTGCCAAACTCCGGGTTGATACCGTGAAATTCTTACTGGAAAAACCCCATAACACCTTTTGCCCAAACCAGGAATCGAACCCAAGACTCCGTGCTCAGCACTCGCGCTTGTGACCGGGAGACCAACGGAGCTGTTATCTTACCATGTATGATAATGGATACTATTATAGTTTACATCATATTTATTTAGTTCATTATATTACATTAGTTAAAACTTAATATATTGATAATTTAAATTATAAAACCAAATTCTAATATAAATCCCTCTATGTGATATGACCATACTTATTGTAATAATTTTACTGTTTTTTTTTTCAACATTTTGACATTATTTACTTTTTGTAAAATTTTAACTGTATGGAAATAAAGATTTCATTTTCAAAAAACGTCTACAGTAAATTTCCAACACTTACAAAATAACAAATTCTATCTTTCTACTAGAAAACCATCAAAAAGTAATCATAATCAACTTTGAATGCGCACCCGCTCTAATGCACTAGCACCGACTTCAAGCAATTTGTTTGAAAAATGCAGCCACCTAGCTAGGTAGAAATTGAGTCTCCTTGAGACTTCCAAGTTAGATATCAAGGGAATTAGCCATTTGTTCTAACGTCTGAAACTTTGCAATGACAGTCACAAATAGTTCTGAATTTCTGATGGCTTTGGTGTTTTCTTTGACTTCTTAAATATATACTTTTAATATACATAAACTCACGCTTTTTTCCCATTACAGGCAGAAGCAACCTGTGTCAACGGCGCGTTCGTGTTCCACGCGCTCCTCAAAGAAATGTTGAAGCAGAGGGGCCTGTCCGGATTGCGGAAATCACGTCCTTGGAACGTAAAAAGCAAAAGATGGAACATGGGTGGGTTTTAGTCAGTAAAAGTCTGATACTCCCCCCGCTCCGGCAAAACCACAGAACGCCTCCTGCTGCGATCTTTACATACTCCTTTCTCCTTGTCATCACATTCATACATATGGTCAAGTGAGAGTGAGTCGGACTCGCGTACCGAGGGTCCCGTACAAAATTGCGACATGAACGGTCATAGTCTTTGATTGCTAAGACTTAGAGGGTTGATTTTTTACAAGTCCAAGGGTTCACAGACTAGCTCACCGTCCGTCCGTCTATTGACGACAGGCCGTGTCGACGGCGCGTTCGTGTTTCACGCGCGCCTCAAAGAGATGTCAGCAAAGCAGAGGGGCTTGCCAGAGCCTCCGCCTGCCGGGGTTGCGGGCTATTCGAAAGAGATACCGCGGCCCCGGAACGTAAAGGGCAATAGAAGGAACATGGGTGGGTTTTAGTCAGTACAAGTCTGACATGGCCCCCCGCTCCGCCCAGAGCGGGGGAAGTCATTTGATGATTTCCCACCCGAAAAAAAAAAAAGGGTCCACAGACTTGAGTAATGGTTTTAATTTCAATCAACTCCATACCTTCACGTGTTCTCGAGATAAAGGTAATAAAGAAAAACGTGGAAAGTGCCTGACACAGACTAACATTATAGATTACTATAGATGGCATAGTACATTGTTGTTCAAGTAAAATTCAAATGGCGCTAATACCTATCTTTGCTAGTTATTTCAATGCATGGTTATATTATAACAAAAGGTCTTGACAGATGGACGACAAAGTGATCCTAGAAGGGTTACGTTTTTTTTCTTTTGAGGTACGGAACCCTAAAAATACACTTTTTTGTATTGCGCTCAGCATCATCTGCCTAGCCTTTTCCCAACTATGTTGGGGTCGGCTTCCAGTCTAACCGGATGCAGCTGAATATCAGTATTTTACATGGAACGACTGCCTATCTGACCTCCACAACCCAGTTAGTACTGGGTAATGCGATACCCCTTGGTAAGACTGGTAGTCAGATTTTCGGAACACTGACTACCTGTAACGACTGTCAAAGATCTACAAAAGACAGCCGGGACCAACGGCTTAACGTGCTTTCCGAGGCACGGAGGAAACTCGGTATGTAACGGGTGGTCACCCATCCACAGACCAACCTAGGCAAGCACAGCTTAACCTAAAGATCGACCTGAGCGGCTGCTATTATTTAGCCACGAGCTCCTCATTTGTTGTATTGCGCTCAGCAAACCCTTTAATTTTTTTTTAATTGTTGCCCCACTCTAGCAATTTCTCCTGTATCGTGGATGCATTTACAAACATTAAACTCACATGCACAAACAGCCAGACCCGAAACAACTACCTATAGGTTATACAAATATTTGTTCCGGGCCGGGATCGAACCCACGATACGCAGCGCAGCAGTCGATCGCTCAACCACTGCGCCAACCGTGCCGTCTATTTAGTACTGATCTGCCTGCCTGCCGGGATTGCAGGTTATTCGAAAGAGGGTATCTCTTTTTACGACCCCGTAATACATAGGGCAAAAGAAGGAACATGAATGGGTTTGAGTCAGTAAAAGTCTGACACTCCCCCTGCACCACAAAGAGCGGAAGAAGTTACATATTTTATAACTTCCCTTATTCATCCGCAAATATCAGATCGCAAAGATCAGCTTTCCTTTACAATAAAATTAACAGTAAAATTAACATATACCCAAAAAAATACTACGATTGTAAAAAAACTTTAACAAATTGGATAAAATTATTAAATTATGACGACACGGAGGCACTTTTAGAACACATTATGTAAAATTTTATTAAATTCTTGCTAATTGGTTACTAATAATCACACAACTTATCCACACCTATATCTATGAACACAAAAAACTCACACACACACACACACCCACACACACACACACACATATATAAATACACACACACAACTAAGATAAGATATACCTAGCTGTAAATACCTAGGTTAGTTCAATATGATGTATTGCTTTGCTATGGAAGAGCGGGGCTCCCCAACACAGGCATTACTTGCTTACAGGGGAGCTCCAAACACAAACATTGTAAATGTAAACTTTTTGAAGCAATAAACATTTTTGTATTTTTTTTTTTTTGTAAATAAAAATATCTAGGTTACCAACATTAACTTGCAACAATCTACCATACTTATGAAAGCGTAGGTACTGCAACACGGCTTCTTCTCTGATTTCTAAACGTAGTTAATTCTTAAATTAATTGCCACAGTTCCAAGTATTCTATCTCGTCTAACAAAAAGAGAAAAATCTGATGAAAATAATTCAAGAGATAATTTAAGTTGAACGCGCCAAGAGCTGAGTTCAAGCAATTTATAAGAAAAATGCAGTCGTCCAGGTGAAAGTAATGTATCTTTGTGAGAAACTGTTCCATTTGCTTCTTGCTAGATCTCTAAGGAAATTAACGATTCGTTTACACAAACCTTATATAGGACTAAGTTTTTATTTCTTGGATAATTTTTTTATTTGAAAGTCAATATGGTGTTTATAAGACCGAGAAGATGGCAGGACACCTTGAATGGTTTCCTCACAAATTGGCCAGAAGAAACACATCACAGAAAAATTAGAGAAGTGAATCCCCAAACCCTTTGCTCAAGTCAGCCCACGATGCTGCGCCAGTTAACTTAAATCAGCCCCTAAATAATGTAACTCAGATCTAATTTGTCCCTTTGAAGAAGGTGGCTGGGCGTTTGAGAGAACCTACCCAGCCGCTGCGGAATACGCTCCGGGTGTCAGGCGCCGTGAGATGACTCCCGGGTGCCATAGATCTTTCATATTCATAGTCTTTGGACGGTGAGCAATGGGTAGTTCACCGTCCGTCCTTCCAGTGACGACAGGCCGTGTCGACGGCGCGTTAGTGTTCCACACACGAGTCAAAAAGATGTCAGCAAAGCAGAGTAGCCAGGGCCACCGATCGCTGGCTGGAGGCTCTTCTCTCAAGGCACCCACGGGATAGTCTGGTTGAGCAGCTAACAACCTCATAGTTTTATCGGCGAGATGCCACTAAAACCCTTAGTGTTCAAGATATTCTTATTTTTTAGAACAATATTTAAAACATAGATAATCTATTCATATCCATAACAAAAAGGAGCTTAACAAAAATATACAGCAGGTATACTCTATTAACATATTCTACTTATTATTGCAACTAACTCAAGATACATCTCTAGTACCAGAGTCTTTCGAGACTATGCAAATGCTTATCGTTATATATATTCAAGTCACAATTTGCGAGTATTATAAAATAATTTTAAAACCTCCTTTACTTAAGTCGTGGAGCGTTATTTCGTTTCAAATTTTCAGTGGGAATTCATTTTTAATTAAAATTTTGGTATAATTAAGTTTTCGGTTTTAATTTTCGTGTCAACTCGGTTTTGCTTGCGGTCTTGGCGACCTACATCGTAATTATGTATAATTTTGTTATATATTTTGTTATAGTAACATGTAAAATAGGTTATTTACTTTAATGTTTGCGTTGAATTTTTTATTTTTTTTTCAGCAAAACACTTGTCTCTTATGTTAGGGTCATGTCTTTATGTGATGTGTCTAAATGCCTATGGGTCAATCTAACTTAGTCTACCTTACTTTTTATGTGTTCCTTTTTTTCTGTTTGAATTTTTTTGTATAAATTCCTGTATTGTCTCTTTTGCTGCATCAAATAAATGATCTATCTATCTATCTTTATCTCCTGTCCTTATGGCAATTTATTTAGGGTTGGCGCAGCATGTCATCTTCTAATATAGTTTTCTATTACTCGTAATCTGAGCAGTTACCTCCTTTTTAGCCTTATCATCTTGAACACAGTCCATTGATCATTTCTTCGGACTTTCTGTACTCAAATGGCCTACGAAAAAATACATTACAGTTTTTTTTTCATACAAAAATTGTCCTTACTACCTTCTACTCATTTCTCCGCATCACATCTTCATATTATCATGATTGCCAAACAACTGTTTTGGTAAACGATACCACTTTCAGACCTATCCATCCTCTTTTTGAGGCATAAATTTTCATAAACCTCTTCTATTTTCACTTTCATTTTAAAAGGAAAAATTTTGCACTTTATGACACCGGTCTAGACTGTACTTATAAGTGTACATTGTTTGGCAGTCAATGATGTATTTGAGAATTGAACTATGTATATTGGTTTTCGTACACAGTTCACATAACCTGCTACCTTAACTTTTATTAAAATGGTTTGAGTGATTGGGCGTTGCAAATATTATCATAGCTTGGTTAATTCTTGTCCTAAACCGTCTTCTTTTTATATCTGCCATTTTCTAGTCTTCTATTTTGTCGCGCGATAAGTGCTTAACCTGGATTTAGAGTTTTATATCTCCCATGAGTATCACCATAAAAACAAAACCATTTTAAAGTGATTACCACTTGTCATATTTTATCATAAGGGCGTTAACCAAAACAGGAATAATTTCTCCGGAACAAAAGGAGAATTTCCATCTAATTCATTTGAATTTTCTTTTTATCTTTATAACATAACAACAGTGGAATCAAATTAGCATAATAACAGGAAATATCCATCGGCGTTCAAACGTAAAGCTAAACATTAGATGCATCCATCCATTTCGAACTGGATTTAAGAGTAGGGTTGTCACGTTCAATATTTTAATAACATGGACATATTTGTGACGTCTTTAATTTAAAGTCTGCCAATTCACTGTAGCTTGATCTAACTAATCAGATAAAAAGCCCTGTTTCTGGGAGCTAGAACAATATTTCTCACAATTTATTTCAATGTCTACTTTAAAGAGGTAGACTCCATTGATATACAGAAAATTGCCTGTTATGCAAATTGCTGTTGCTGTTATGTAATGCTAGAGACTTTTTTTTTTTTTTTTTTTTTTCGTGTGGGAAATCATCCAATGACTTCCCCCGCTCTGGGTGGAGCGGGGGGGCATGTCAGACTTGTACTGACTAAAACCCACCCATGTTCCTTCTATTGCCCTTTACGTTCCGGGGCCGCGGTATCTCTTTCGAACAACCCGCAACCCCGGCAGGCGGAGGCTCTGGCAAGCCCCTCTGCTTTGCTGACTCTCTTTGAGGCGCGCGTGAAACACGAACGCGCCGTCGACACGGCCTGTCGTCAATCGACGGAAGGACGGTGAACTACCCATTGCTCACCGCCCACAGGCCCGCATCTACGGTGGCCGGAAGTCGTCTCGCGGCGCCCGGCGCCATGGGCGTCTCCCGCGGCGGCTGGGTTGGGCAGATGTTCTCTCCCTCAAACGCCCGGCCACCTCCTTTGCTAGCATTACTGCTTCGCAGAAGGTGGTGACCGCTTCCCATTCCCTCTCGCTCCGGACCATGGCCTGAACCAGGGCCGGACGCGAGAGATCGCCGCCGCCGATCGCCTCCACGAGGGCAATGCTAGAGACTTAAACAGGAATTTAGGCAAGTAAGTTTATTAGGTAAGGTCCTCAGTGGTTTCAAATAGAAAACCTATCAGATATTAAAATCTTTACCGGACCGCCAATGTACTTTTGCCAGTTAATAAATTGAACATGAGACAGCCCTAATCTCAAAGCCCCACTATGTAAGAGATACACTCAGCAGATTGCATCGCCTTGTGTATTTGAATGCAAAAAATCCACTGTTTCTACCTATCCGCGAGTTTCGGTAGAACAGATGCATCCCAAATCGAGTTTGTTCGCTGAAATATTTATTGACTTTGAAATAACAAATTGCTGGATGCATTGTTTTGAATTCGGTTTGCGAAACGTGTCCTGAATATGTTAAGTTGGATAACGTTCAAAAGGAAAACTTGCGTAGAAAAGTGTTAACTCACAGTGGAAAAGGTAGATAGACAAATAGAATATTCCTTATTATGTCCACCATACAAATAACAAGCATATCAGTATACATCTTATAAATAGGGTGATACAATGGGCGGTCTTATCGCTTAAAGCGATCTTTTCAAGACAATCTTTGGATGGATTTAAAGGAGGAGGAGGGACCATAAATATATATATATATATAAATAAAGCAAGTAACTCTTTTGGAGTTAAAACTGCACATATAGAACAAGCCTGTGTCATAAAAATGGGAACATTATAGCAAATTTAATGCTACGCTAGTTGCGCCCCGTGGTTTCACCCGCTCAAAATGTTATATGTGTTAATCCAGGGTATAAGCTTGTCAAAAAAGCAGAGGGGCCTGCCAGGACTACCCCCTGCCGGGGTTGCGGGTTTTTCGAAAGAGATACCGCGGCTGCAGAACATTAAGGGCAAAAGAATGAAGATGAGTGGGTTTTCATCAGCAAAAGTTTGATACTCCAACCGCAAGAAAAGGTATATATTTCATCCAAATCCGTTTAATAGTTTAAGCGCAAAGGAGTAACAAATATTCAAGTACACAGACATACAAACTTTCGCCTTTATAATGTTAGATTATGCTAATTCTTACTAAGCAAATTTTTATGCAAACTCTACTTTAACAAAGAAAAAAACGAACAAGATTTACAATGCTAAATTTCAGACGATTTTTTTTAATTCAAAAGCAAATCCCTGTTTACAAAGCTTAATTTAAATATTATCTCCCCTTTGTTAGGTAAGAGATTACTAGTTTGTGCAAAGCTGTACAGACCGGTGAACCACAATGCATAAAACAGGTAATTAAGGTGACGAAGAAACTCGGCTTGCCTCGAGAAACTTTACAACGTGCCAACCGGAGCGGTGAGATAACATGCGGACAGACGCCATCTTGAATTACGTATTTTTGAAAAGAGAATTTTGGCTGTTTTGTTGGGTTTTGGTTCGGTGCCAGCTACTTTGAATTGATGACGTTGAATACAACTGGCAACACAGGGAGGGTACAACACGTTTTATTTTTTAATTTAAATATTGGAGTCATGCAGTCATAACTGCGGGAACGGTTTTCCTACTCCCGAGCTTTTGATGCACCTTGAAGATCTCATCTTAGGAATCTCCTTAAACCCCCTCCCCACTCTACCGATTTCTACTCCTACTCCTTTACTGAACACGCTTTGCCGTTGTGGAATTCGCTTCCACCTGAAATTAGGGACTGGAAAACTCAGTCAGTCTCAGTTTTCAATAGAAGTAAGAATATTATCTTTCCATTTCGCTACAGTTGCATAGGTATTTATTACTATTTTTCACTAGCTGTAGCCCGCAAATTCACCCGTTGTTCTGGTCCCTTATAAGGTTTGAAGAGGGTTACCCTTATAACTTAGGAATATGAAAAATTAATTACGACCGATTCTCAGACCTACAAATAATTTTTCAAAAACAACTGTCAAGCCGTTTCGGAGGAGTATGGCAAATAATCTGTGACACGAGATTATTATATGTATATTTATACTGGCTGTGCCCAGCGGTTTCACCTACTGCTCAGATTTCTTTCAGCAGAGGGCCTCCCTTATCATTTAGGAGTATGTAAAATAGATGTAAGTCGATTGTCAGACCTACCCGATATGTACACAAAATTTCATACAAATCAGTCCAGCCGTTTTGGAGGAGTTTGGTAACAAACACCGCGACACGAGAATTTTATACATTAGAAAATACTTTTATTAATTTTGTCTTTCTACTTGTTTTTATGTAAGTATATTCTGATATTGTCTTTCAATTCATTATTTTCTTTATGTTTTATGTATTAAATTGTATCTTCTTTTTATTACACTGTGTCTATTTTGTTTTATTTTTTTATTTTATTAACTCTCCTTTCGCAGGTATGCTGGAACAGATTTCTTTGGAAATAAGCATTACCTTTGTATCTATTTTTCTGTTCCTGCTTTTTTTGTGCTCAATGTGTACACAGGTCGTTAAATAAATAAATTATCTATTTAGTTGTAATTCGCCTTCACGTTCGACGACATATTTTATTTTCTTGTCGTCCCAATCCCGCTAGGAGGTTATTCTACCCATGAAAACCAACAACATTTATTACGGGATCAATTCCAAAATCGCGGAAAAATATCAGCTGGTTCTTCAAAACCTCAATTCGTTTCTCATCCAAATCTTTACACTTTTTTATGGTTTTGTGTCACGGCTATCCAGTTACTTCCGACTACTTCGGAGATCGTTTTCCTAGTCGTATATCTTCCCACATTAGTCCTTAAATTTAAGTGTGTAACTATCTCCTAAATACCATTACACTGAACCTTATCCAGTTTGCATGTTCCACTACTTCCTTGAAAGCTATTCATTACAGAGAAACGCTTTTAGAATTTCAATAGGCAGACGTTTAACACATAGATATGATCTAACGGCTATAGCAGATCGGCGATAGTATTGTGTATTACCCCCGACCCAGTTCACACCAGTAGGTGTTAGGGTTATTCACATCGGGAGCTACGAAATGTTTTGGAATGAAGCGGGTTGAAGGTGAATGTAGGTTTTATTCGACTTTAGTTTTTTTGCAGGCTAACCGTTTCATGTTTACCTTTGCCAAAAAGCTATGGAGTGTAGTATCTTTTTTTTTGCGGATGGAAATCATAAAATAACTTCGGCCGCTCTGAGAGCAAGAGGGAGTGTCAGACTTTTACTGCATAAAAACCCACCTAAGTTCCTTCTTTTCCCCTTAGTGTTCCGGTCCGCGGTATCTCTTTCGAAACAACCCGCAACCCCGGTAGTGCAGTATCTTAGATGTAAAATTAACGGATCGTGTTTGGAACATTATACTATAAGGCTCCAAAACATAAATCGTTCACGTAACAACAGAATTCGTGTTCTCTCCCCAGCTTAAATAGGACTAGGGATGTCTGCCACATGCCAAACGAGCTGTGACCGAAAGCTCAAGATTAAAACAGTGACACGTGGTTGCAGAAGACCACGGAGAATACGGCGCAACATACTGGGGAAAACCATCCAAGAAATTTTTGCTCATAGTCATCATTCTCCAGCCCTTACGTTCATAGTACAGCCCACGCCCATCATTTGAATGATCGGCGTGGGCTGTCTGCCCCACACTAGGATATTTTCCCGTATCGTCGACGCAATTACAAACATTATTGATAAATAATCCTTACTAATATTATAAAAGCGAAAGTGACATTTTTTTTGTTTGTGTGTTTGTTTGTTATCTCTTTACGCTTTAATGGCTAAACCGATTTTGATGAATTTTGGTACAGAGATAGTTGGGAACCAGGAGACGGACATAGGCTATTTTTTTTTAAACCGGTATATGAGGGAAAAAGAGGGAAGAAAAGGGAAAACTTAGCGTTGCTATTACAAATCAATAGGGCGCTAGGGCAAAAACTGCAGGTAGCAGTTACTATGTTATATTGAATTTAACGCGAGCGAAGCCGCGGGCAAAAGCAACACAAATACAAATATTAGAACAAATGTTTAATTAAGATAGGTTTTAATCCTTACTAATATTATAAAAGCGAAAATGAGTTTGTTTGTTTGTTACGTCTTCACGCCCAAATGGCCAAACCGATTTTGATGAATTTTGGTATACAGGTAGATAGTTGTGACCCTGGAGACGGACAAAGGCTATTTAAAAAAAAAAAAAGATTGAGAAATCGGGGAGAAAGAGAAAAGAAAAGGCAAAACTTAGTATTGCTATTACAATAAATAAGGTGCAAGGGCAAAAACTACAGGTAGCAGGTACCTGCAAATCACGAAAGGGGAACTGTGTTACCCGAATTTAACGCGAGCTTATTTATAATTCAATTAACGTTTTTTATTTCTCCGTTGTGTTATTAAAATTTGGTGACTTATAGCATCGTAATGGATAATTCTACTTCCTACTATCCTATAATATATTTGTGAGAATGTATGGCTGAACGGATCTCGATGAAATTTGGCACAGAGGTAGATTATAGTCTGGAATAACACACAAGATAACTTATTTTTCGATACCACGCGGGCGAAGCCGCGGGTACCAGCTAAAAATAACAAAAAATAAATAACACGCAGCGCAGAAGCCAATGGCTCAGCCACTGCGGCAACCGTAGCGTCAAAGAGATAGTTATCAATGAATCCCAGTCTCTCCACAACTTCCTAGCTCCACGTCCTTTCGACCGTCCAGCACACACGTCGTCGCTTTCGTGAACGTGTCGGACGCGGCGCCCACACGTGTCGACTCTCGCACTTCATTCATGCCCGGTGTGACTGAGCTGTGTGGATTGTTGGGCTGCCTATTGTTTGGTGAATGGCTGGTTGGAGACAGATCTTGCACATTGTATGTCTCTAAAATATCAGTCTAACGAGATAACCGTGCTGTTAGTTTAGCTGATACAAATAAAGTGTTAAATGAAGTATGTTTTATTTTCAGCTGTTGTCCAGTTATCTCTTTTTTTGCGGATGGGAAATAAATCAAATAACTTCCCCTGCTCTGGGTAGAGCAGGACGGAGTGTCTGACTTCAACTGACTTAAACCCACCCATTTTCCTTCTTTTGTTTATGTTCCAGGGCCGCGGTATCTCTTTCGAACAACCTGCAACCCCGGCAGGGCCAAAAAGGTCTGTCTATGTTTTGTTATAGGCCCAGTCCGTGGTAATGACTGCAGAGAAATGAGGTTAAAATTTCCTAAAGTAAAGAAAACGACGTATTTCAACGTTAAAGGACCCAGGCTTTCTGCCTGTCCCCGTCTTTCGCACATCGTTATAACACCAACGAGAACCGTCGCGTGCCATACATGGAGCTTCAAAAATGCCGGCAAGCATATTTTGTCGATGCCGATATGCAACAATACGGTCTGACACGCTCATAATATGTACGGTCTGGGAATGGTACGCTGTTGTGGGCAGGTACCTTAAAAGTTTCACGAGTATCTGTTTAACGCAATTGGATTTCCTGCGCTGAGAAAATCTTACATTATCATCTTAACAGTTAAATGAGTGTCCATAGAGTTTCTCGCCCATTCTTCTCCATAGAGATCAACGCTTTGGAATGGGCAACTACAGTACTTTCACAAGTTATTATGCAGTTTGGCTGGGACTGTAGCTTTATTCTTTTATTTCTTGACATTCAAAAGTGTCTGTAATGGTCTAATTGAAATTAATGCTTTGAGTTTGATATATTTAATCATCATTCTTATTAGCAAGTATACGGTATAAATATACTATAGTAGTAACGGCACGGTTGGCGCAATGGCTGAGCGATTGACTGCCGCGCTACGTGTCGCGGGTTTGATCTCCGACGACCTACAGGTAGTTGCTTCGAGTCTGCCTGTTTGTGTATGTGTGTTTAAATGTTTGTAAACGCACCCACGATACAGCAAAAAATCCTATTGTGGAGCAATGTTTTTTTTAAGATTTTACACTTCACATAACATAACATGACGCTTCTATTCCCCAAAGGGTTATGGAGAAGTGTACTTAATAGTACACCCACATTTCATCAGTTGTGTATGTATGTTTAAGTCTTATGTAATAGGATTCGAGCTCATTGCCATCAACTGGGCACAAAACAGACTCCGGGGCTGCTACTGAGAAATTTGTTCTGGAAAAACCCAATAACACTTTACCCGATTCGGGAATCGAAGCCCGAACCACATGATTAGTAGTTTCAATTGCGACCACCAGACCAATGAGGTAGTCTTTTATGTTTATTTTAATAAAGCATCTAGAATTTTAAAAATATATTTTAGACTAGCTGGCGCCCGCAGCTACGCCCGGGTAATATCGAAAAAAAAAAGTATCCTATATATTATATTCCAGAGATCTACCTCTGTACCAAATTTCATCAGGATCCGTCCAGCCGTTTTGACGTGAAAGAGTACCCAAACATCCATACACCCATACATCCAAACATCCGTACATCCATCCATCCTCACAAATATTCGCATTTATAATATTAGTAAGTAGGACATAACTAGATATTAATATGCATAGCTATTACGGTGAGGTGCGGCCAGGCAACAAAGAAACATATAAAACAAAAGGGGTTGTTTCTGCCTTTGTGTTGCACCGGATGTGAGGCAACTGGAAGTGCTGGGCCGGAAGTAATGTATGTACGCACCACGGCATTACCGTATCTAGGTTAAGTTTGGACTTGCATTCAAATCATTGCATGACAAAGAACAAGATTTTTATAAATTAATTTGGTGCAGAATTAAGATACTTTATCAAGGCTATCGAATAAAACGTAGCAAGGTTGGCGCATTGGCTGCGCGATCGACTGCTGCGCTGCGTGGGTCGATCCCCGCACGGAACAAATATTTGTATGTCTTTAAACTGACATGGTCACTTACATTATTAACACTTGAAACGGGATATTTACCATTTTTGTAATTTATTTCGAGTTTCCGATATTTCGGCGATTTTGATCACCACGGGTGAAGTTATTGCGGGTGGGTGCTTATGAGCAGACAATACGATCTACCCTCTTCCGTATTCGGTTTTTTGCGTTCGATACCATTGACACCGTCACTCACAACTTGATATTGTTCTTTTCCCCTACTTCTTTTTCGGCAACTCGAAATAAATAACAAAAATGGTAAATCGGGATATTTATCATTTTAAGTGTTAATAATAAATATTTGTATGGCCTACAGGTAGTTCTTTCGGGATGACTGTTTGTATTTGTGAGTTTAAATGTTTGTAAACGCTGCCACGATACTGAAAAAATTCCCAGTCCCACATTAGGAATTTAGAATATAGCAACGATGTCAAAAAAAAAATAACGATGGGAGAGATACACCTAATTGTACACCCAGATTTTGTACTGGTCATTGCAGTCCCATGTAATAACAAAGCGAGCTAATTGCCAGCAACCACGTACGAATCTGGACTCTAAGGCTGCTACTCACAAATTCCTTTTTTCTTTAAATGGCGTCTGGCAGGTTAACCTATGAAGTTGTTAGCTTCTTAACCGAACTATTCTGTGAGTGTCTTGAGAGTAAGGCCTCCAGCCAGGGTTACAAATTCCTGATGGACAACTTAATCACACTTTCGACCCCAGAACCTCAGGCTTATGGGGATTTTATAATACAAAATCAAAAGTAACAAACTTTGTCTACATTTCTACAAAATTTACATCTGATGGATTTACATAATAAATACCATCATTCATTCCACATAATAAAATGTTATCATAACTTAATACAATTTATTATTCTATCGTCATTTTCAAGCTTTGGAGCTTAAAGTCAATGGCTTTTAGCATTAGGCTTGTGGCACACTTCGAGTTTGCGAATAAACGAAGACATATATATATATATATATATAATTAAATATTCTTAGTTTTTACTAAGATTGCTTGTGGCGAGAACGTAGGTGACTTCTGACGAGTAATAAAAACATATTAAAAAAAAACCCGACTGCCTGTAAAAAACAACAAGTCCAGTCTTTTACAGTTAGGACCTATTGTTGGGGAAGATTTAAGCCGATCTAGATTTTTGATCGGTCCCGACTGTTAGAGACTGGACTTTTATTTTTCTTTTAAGGTTTTCAGGTTGTCAAGTATTTGTTTTTTTTTTTATCTGAGACGAATTCAAAGACACCGCATATTTCAAATTCCGTTAAACTGTTTGGGCTATGGAGCGTGCCAAAGAATTGAGACATACACACATTCGTATTTACATACATACATACTCTGTATAAACATAACCCTCCTTTCGGCAGCCGGGTAACAAAATAATGATAATGTTGAGGACGATGATGAATGTTTTCTTACAAGTTGTCTAACAATATTACACCTTGTTTTTATGATATCACTAGCTTCCGCCCGCGTCTTCGTCCGCGTGGCATAGTTACTTTGGGCTAACGCTAACTTTAACCCGCGTGAAGACCGAAAAAAAAATTTTTTCTCTCCCCTTTTCTTTCCTCTTTCTCCCCCCTTTTCTCCCTCTTTTTAGCTTATGACCGTATCCAGGGTCCCAACTATCTTTGTACCAAAATTCATCAAAATCCGTTGGGCCATTTAGGCGTGAAGACGTTACAAACAAACAAACAAACTCACTTTCGCTTTTATAATATTAGTAAGGATTATATCTTGACATATTCATAAAGAAACCTAGTTTCTTTTCTTAGATTCTTTCTTTCAGATCTTGGACTTCTTCTTCATGAACTTAATCCAGGGCCTATAAGGTATAACCAATAAGGTTCCTACTCTGTTATTTAAATAATCTTTTGTAGCGAGAGAAACCTAAAAACAGACATTGTTTGTTTATGTATTTCTTAGTACTGTGAAGGTTTAATAGCATTAATCAAACCTTGAAGAGGGCAGGCTGGTTTGCAATAACGTTCGCAAACTCAAGTTGTAAAACCGGCCAAGAGCGTGTCGGGCCACGCTCAGTGTAGGGTTCCGTAGTTTCCGGTCCGTCACAATAAGTGTTCCCACTTATGAGTTTAAAGGTGGAGGAGGAAATTATTTTGTACAACTTTTTGTCTTTTTTGTACAAAAACTGTTGTGTCAATCAAGTTCAAAATGATTTTCCTAGAAAGTCCTTATAAAGTTCTACTTTTCAGATTTTTTTCATATTTTCTAAACTTATGGTTCAAAAGTTAGAGGGTTGTTTTTTACTTTTGGAGCGATTATTTCCGAAATTATGGACATTATCAAAAAATGATTTTAGTAAACCTCTATTCATTTTTAAATACCTTTCCAACAATATATCACACCTTAAGGTTGAAATTAAAAAAAATATCACTTCCCACTTTACATATAGGGTGGCTACCCTAATAAAACATTTTTTTCCAATTATTATTTTACCACTTTGTCGGCGTGATTGATATACATATTGGTACCAAATTTCAGATTTCTAGTGCTAACGGTCACAGAGATTAAGCGAGGACGGACGGACGGACGGACAGACAGACATGGCGAAACTATAAGGGTTCCTAGTTGACTACGGAACCCTAAAAATGGAGAATTAAAAATAAATAGTGAATAATAGTACAATAATAATATAAAGTATAGTAAAACGTGTTCTATGCTTCTTTTATGTAGAACTAGCTTTTGCCCGTGGCTTCGCTCGCGTTAAATTCGGGGTAACACAGTTCCCCTTTCCTGATTTGCAGGTACCTGCTACTTATAGTTTTTGCCCTAGCGCCTTATTTATTGTAATAGCAATGCTAAGTTTTCCCTTTTCTTCCCTCTTTCTTCCTCATAACTCAATCTTTTAAAAAAAAAACCTATGTCCGTCTCCAGGGTCCCAACTATCTCTGTACCAAAATTCATCAAAATTGGTTCAGCCATTGAGGCGTGAAGACGTAACAAACAAACAAACAAACTCACTATCGCTTTTATAATATTAGTAAGGATAAACGGCTCGCTTAGCACATATTACCTTTTAATTAGATACGTAATACGTAACGTACGTAATACAGAGTAAGTACATAAGAGGATATAGTAGGCCCGACAATAGTTGCTGCTTATTTTATATAATCGTAAAACAATAAATATATGTATATATACATATATAATATATACATTTTATTTTACGAGTAGGAAGTAACCAAATAACATCCTCTGGCACTTCCCCCCCGCTCCGCTCAGAACGGGGGGACCGTTCTGAGCGGAGCGGGGGGAAGTGTCTAAAATCCAACACTTTTACTGACTAAAATCCACCTATGTTCCTTTTTGCCCGTTATATTCCAGGCCGCGGTATATCTTTCGAACAACCCTAACCCCGGAAACAACATATATTTATTTCCGCATTAGAAACTCATTCATTATCCATTGTCATTGTCCACTATGCTTACCCATCGGGCTTCACTTTTGGATAGAAGTGTAAATATAGAGAATAACAAAATAGTGTCATTGTTCCATTGTTCTCTTTTCCATGAAGAACTTTTTAATACGAACCACGGAGTCTGGATTACTGCCCGGTAAATGGTAATGGGTTTCCTTATTACGCTCCCTATTACATGCGAATTCAAGATAATTGGCCTATTGTAATCTTACTTCTTATCTTCTTAGTAATATTATAAATGCGAATGTTTGTGAGGATGGATGGATGGATCAATGGATGGATGTATGGATGTTTGTTACTCTTCCACGTCAAAACGACTGAACGGATCTTGATGAAATTTGGCACAGAGGTAAATTATGGTCTTGAATAACACACAGGATACTTTTTTTCGATATCAAGCGGGCGAAGCCGTGGGCGCCAGCATCTTACTAATATTATGTTACTCTTTCACGTCAAAACGGCTGAACGGATCTTGATGAAATTTGGCACAGAGGTAGATTATGGTCTAGAATAACACATAGGACAATTTCAAAACAGAATAACACATTTTTTTTTCAATAATATCACGCGGGCTTGTAACTTCAATGTAAGAAATAATCGTACATTTTTTATTCAAGTGTGGAAACTTTGTCATTGCGACCGAGGATAATTTAACCTCCTTTGCTCTTAAAATAAAATAAGTCAACGCCGGCTATAGGGATATGAACCGCTATTTATTATTGTTAATCAGAAAAAACGAAAGCTATCGTTGCAATAAATGAGAAAAAAGCACGCGTGTGAAATACATTCCACGTTGAACCTAATTGTGGTGCAATAAGAGCCAGTTTTCGAGGAAGTATATAAAAACATACTTGCTCTTTATGTTGTTTTTCACTGTGTGTACCCAAATCCTAAAACGAAAGTGTTCGTAACTCGTTTAAAAAATGATTTATTTTCGTTATTCAAAATGATTCATCAACTTTTCGTTTCGTTTCAAATGAATGAGAAGTCCAAAGTCATTCTAGTTAAATGACTTATGATTAACGATACTCTCCGTATTTACAGCGACCAGTTTATCTTGGCACGTAGCAAAATTTGGAATTTATTTGAATTGTACTAAATTATGTGCTCTGTAAAGACAACTAGCGCCATCTCAAGATACATTGTACACACCTGTATCCAATTGTTTTTATTTCATAGTGTTTTGATTTTAGGGTTCTAAACAAAACAAAACCCTTCTAGGATCACTTTGTTGTCCGTCTGTGTGTCTGTATGTTAGGATCTTTATCTCTGGAACGCGTTGAGATATCGATTTTAAATTAAAACCAAATACTCAAGTCTGCCGTCCCTCTTCTTTTTTTTTGGAGTGGGAAATCAGCTAATAACTTCCCCCGCTTTGAGCAGAAAGGGGGTTATGTCAGACTTGTACTGACTAAAACCCACCCATGTTCTTTCTATTGCCCTTTACGTTCCGGGGCCGCTGTATCTCTTTCGAACAACCCGCAACCCCGGCAGGCAGAGGCCCTGGCAGGCCCCTCTGCAGTCTGCCGTCCCTTGGAGCTGTGAAAAAATCAACCCTCTAAATCTACGCAGTCAAAGTTTATAAGGAACCCTCGGCGTGTGAGTCGACTTGCTCATGGTTTTTTCAATTAACACTAGAAGCAAAAATAAACAGAGTTTTGAACAGCATTTCAGAAAATGCTTTTCCTTTGCGGATGGAAAATCATCAAATAACTTTCTTTCCTTCCTCGGGGCGGAGCGGGGGGGGGGGGGAGTGTCAGACGTGTACTGACAAAAACCCACCCATGTTATTAACCCTCTATGTACCGCGGACTCGCGGTTCCGAGGCCGCGAGGACCTCTTTCGAACAACCCGCAACTCCGTCAGGCGGTGGCGTCAGGTGGTGGTATCATACTTCTGAAACTATTAAACGGGACATTTGCATTTAAAAAACAATAATTTGGAGATAAATCGGTGTGTTTAGGATACCTAAGTTACTAGTACCTACCGCCCCTACCGGTAAATAGAATTTATGTTAAAGAAGATTTTACGACTTTTTTACGAGGTATTAAAGGAACCTAAAAAGCTCTTTGTCTAAAGCTTAGTATAAAAACACATTTTTGTACAAAATGAAGTTCTTAATCATTGGATGAACATTTTTAGACTAATGTCTTATAACCATAAAAATCTAGGTTTCTAAAGGAAATTATTTTGACCTTACCCAGTACGGTAAGGTGGTATTGGTTTACACGACACTTTATACTCACCTTACACGACACTTCACACTAACTCTTCACGGCACTTCACACTCACACTGCATACACTAACAAGCACGCACACACGTAATTTTGTATAATATACTAGAAATACTATATAATCTTTTGTTTTTAGAATTTTACTCTTATTACTTTAGAAATTGACTAAAATACTATAAAATAACATATTTGCGTTAATGTTCTTGCTTAACGAAGGTTTTTTTTAAGAAAGTACTTAGGTAAGTGCAAGACCTACACATGGTCATGCTATCATCATCCTTCTTCCGTCGGGAGTTTAGACGTACTGCAGATACATAACAGCCTGCCTGGGCCACCGCCTGCCGGGCTACCGGGTTGTTCGAAAGAGATACGGCAGCCCCAGGACATAAAGAGTAAAGGAAGGAACATGAGTGAGTTTTATTCAGTAAAAGTCTGACACTCCCTCCCTGCTTCACCAAGAGGGCAAAAAAACAAAACAAGACATAATGCGGGTTACCCCCCAGCTTGTCGACATTCCGCATATCAATGCACACGAGTGTGTAACACCTTAATACACCCTCATCCAAAGACTGGAATTCTCTGCGTACGTCTGCGTTCCCAAGATCATCTAATATCGATTCAAATCGCGAGTTAATAGGTTTGGGTAAACTAGTGTCATCGTCAAACTCATGTCTGTCTTTTGGACAAGATTGTTGAATTTCAAACCTGTTATAGCGATGCTCCGAGCAGTTGTCTACGGTTCGCAGTCGAAGTGTGATAACAGTTTTCTTGAATAAGTAAAATATTCGACGAAATCCGAAAAACATGCCTTATACTATTTCACAACAAAGTTACTCGACATAAAAGGCAGACAAACTTAGCAAACGTTCCGTAAAATTATGACTTAGTCTAAACAGTTTAACTCACAGCCAAAACTCACCTTAAGTTTCCCAATCCCAAAGTCCAAAATCGTAGTTCTCCTCTTACAGAGATCCCGCCATTAGTTTTACACACAATGCGGACATAAACAATTCAAGATGGCGGCGCAAACTCCGACACTTAGTGAAACCGTTAGTCAGACCCTAGGAATTATTAATAAGACTAACACATCATTGGGCCTCGTTTGTTCAATGTTACTAAACATTACTTCTAGTTTCACAGTGGGTAATAGTTATTCTTGGGTAAAAAGCTATTTTATGAGGGGTAACAGATGTCTGTCTGAAAATTCAGGGTTGAAGTTGAAACTGCGAAAAAGTTACGAAGAAATGAGTTTTCACTTTTTTAGTTTGAAGAGAAATTGGTTTCTGTGAATGTTGATGTTACTATTCTCTTTACAAATTGGTTCTCAACGTTTTATTTTGAAGAGAAAGAGATATAAAAATGATATGGCTATCAGTCTTTTTTTGTATCATATATTAATTCAATCAATATTTGAATATAATTCCATATTTATCATATCGCTTATAGAAAGAATTCCTGTGGCCCAGAAATAATCCTTACTAGTGCTTACTAATATTATAAAAGCGAAAGTGAGTTTGTTTGTTACCTCTTCACGTTTTAATGGCTAAACCGATTATGATGAATTTTGGTACAGAGATAAATGATAAATTAAATTGGCATCAAAACGATTATTCCACAAACGATTTCGCAGCACAATATAATCAGTATTAAATGGTAAATGCACAATCTAATCAGTGATAATTAATATTATTGATACCCTCATTTGGCAACCCAGGCATAGAAAACTACAGAAGGGCGGTTCCATACAACAAAGGAACCACCCACAGATAGATACGGTTTATGGGGTTTGCTTCTAAAAGTCGATGATTTTTATCTATGTTAAACGAGCTCCGAAGAGACGCCTAATCTAAAAAGGCACCTATTTTATTTATTAGAGGCACTTTGTGTGGAACTCATTCAAGATGCTTCAGATTCATCTTCGAATATAAATCGGTCAATATCGAGTTCCATTTTCAAACAAACGTCAAAGCAGAGGGGCTTGCCAGGGCCACCGCCTGCCGAGGTTCTAGGATGTTCGAAAGAGATGACACGGCCTCGGAACATAAAGAACAAAAAAAAGAAGGAACACGGGTGGGTTTTAGTCAGTAAAAGTCTGAAACTTCCCCCGCTCCACCCGATAGATATTTGATGATTTCCAATGTACAATAAAAAAGAGGTACGTGCAAGAGCGCCTGTTTTAGCTCGTTTTATTAAGTTGGTTTTCTGCGCTAGTTTGTCAACACATGAAAAACGATTTATTTGCCTCATTTGTGTATTTTGCAGTTATTTAAATTATTGGGTTCGAAATTAATGGGCTTAAGTTTCATTAGTGAATGTAATTATTTGAATTGATTGGTATCAGTTAATCTAGTGTTTGTTAACATGGAATATAAAGAGAGATAATAATAGAGATATTTTATGTTATTTATTAAATAATACCAGCCTATAACTGTCCCACTGCTGTGCAAGGGCATTTTCATACAGAGTAATTTATTAATGAAAGTTTAAATCATTTTAATTTTTATATTTTTAAATAAACCTTTAGAAGACTTTTATCTTCTAATATATAAAATTCTCGTGTCACAATGTTCGTTCCCATACTCCTCCGAAACGGCTCGACCGATTCTTATGATTGTTTTTATGCATATTCAGTAGGTCTGAGAATCGGCCAACATTTATTTTTTATATCCCTAAGTGAGCAGCGGATGAAACCGCTGGGTATAGCTAGTAAGAGGTATAAAGTCGATACCAAATACTGAGATCTGCGGTTACTTAAAACCTGTAAATCTGTAAAATTAACCCTCTTAGTCTACGCAACCGGACCATTCACCAACATTCAGTTAATGTTGATGAATGGAGAGCGAGATGACGGCCAAAGAAAATATGGATGGATTGTGTAAGGAATGATATAAAGGAGAAAGGAGTAAATGATGCCATGACGTCTGATAGGAGAATGGGAAAAGAAAACGTGTTGCGCCGACCCCAATTAGAATGGGACAAGGGCAGGAAAATGATGAATAAATAACTATGTTATTACCCATTGTTTAGTTTCAAGTTCCAAAAATATCAATTATGGGGGTAACATTATTACTCACTGATAAAATCCCGAAAAAGCCGTGAAAACACTATCCACAATTTAACAATCTATTTGATGTAATTTCACCACTATCGAAACACATTTACACTTCCTACAATATTGTGATCTTACTTCTCCAAAATAACTCTAAAACCCCATTCAAATGTTTTATCAACCCTTTCCATGCCGCCATGGAAAGGGATGGTGGGATCCTGACCAAATAAACACCTAATACCCTATAATCGGCTCTGAGAAACCGCAGCCTACACAAACGAGCAGCAAAAACAGTAAATGTTAATTTACTTGACAGACGAGTGGTTTCAAGTAAAAACGACTGTATTAAACAACGCAGAATATTCCTTGTTTGTTTTAAGCTTCTTGTTTCTGGTGAACTGTGACAGTGAATTAATGGTTGAACTATCTTTGCAGGCAATCGAAATTAAAATTATTTTTAATGTTTACGCAATTAAAAACAACAAAGGCTGCTATAGATAAAATTCCGCTAAATTTATCATCTTAACTACTCAACCTATTTATTTATGAAAGTTAAAATGTTAATAAACGCACCCACAATACAGAAGAAAACCCTAGTGTAAGGCTAAAGTTTTTTTTTACAAAAAATTACAGATTAGGCAGCGTTAAAATATGTAGTTTTCACCATTCACTATGTCTTAATCAAAAGTCAAGTGCTTTGAAGGTTTCTAACGCTTACAAATTATGAACTCGACATGCATGCAATTAATGTGTAATGTTCATGTATTTCAAAACTTGCTCATTTTCTTTCATTTAAATTATTCAAAACATCGAGGTGTAAAATTAATAACTGCTCGCTTGAAACCACAGAATAGGTAGAAATGGGAGTACTAAGACTAGTCGCCAATAATTTGCGTTATCGAATGCTAAGTGTCGTAGTGTGCGTGCTCTTTTAATACACCTTAAACCAACGGTATGACAGTAGGGTTGTAACACAAAGTATGTTCCATCTTTTCCTAGTAAAAGTGACCTCAGCACAAAATTTAAAATACGAATATTTTATCAGAATACGAGAATGAAAAAGGATAATCTATGCTGACGTTGTCGTAGCACACTAAGAGTCTTTAAAAATTAAAAAGGTTTCACTCATAACAACAGCCATAAACCAAACTCTAACCTAAAACTTTGCATCATATTTTTCACTTTGCAATTTAAAGTGAGAAATATCCGTGACCATTCGAAATTCGCAACGCACGGTATAGATGTAAAGCAGCAAATAAAGATACATTTTTACTCAGTTTGTGTAGTTCTATAGTGAGGTGTTCTGTTATGTTCATACGGACGATTACTATAAAAATGATCTTTCCATTTACTAAATATTCTTTGTTTCAATTCAAACTTGTAACGCCTACAGAATGTTGCTGCTTGAGTTGAAGTCAGATTAAATTTAGCGTGTGTTAAACTACTTGAGTAAACGTTTTGTTAGTTCAAGGGAACTTGGTTGTTTGTTGGCTTTATTATGGATTTTCAACACGTTATTTTGGTTTATTTTGGTACAAATAAAAAAAATCTTTGAATGTATACAGCATGTCCAGAACTGAGTAGTCATACTTACCATCAAACTTGATCAAACTCGACAACAACAAATGGGCACATATTTCTTTTGCGATTACGATGTTTATGGGAATACAGAAACTTTACATATAAATTATTATCAGGTCTTGGTCTATCCGTATGACTAATCCGTCTAGCCAATACAAAGAATAGAATACACTTTATCGTATACCAACACTTGAAACACAGCTGTCTTACAATATTGCTAATTCTATGGTAACAACCCATGGAGTCCATCCAAATTGTGTCTGGAAAATATTGCAATTTTTCTAGACAAAAAGAAGGGTGGTTGTAAGAGAGGAAAGTAGACCAACCAGGCAAGAAAAACTATAATTAAAAGACACAATTGTGTTAAGAAGAAAAAACAGTGAATTAGATCTTAAGCAAAATGATGACAACAATTTAACAAATATTTATAAAAATATAAGTTACTAAATGACACGATGTTTCTTTAGTGGTCAACATTATAAGTTTTGCATAATATGGAAGTATGAAGTTCCTCACTGAATAAAAGGTATAATGAAAATCTTAAAGCAATGCCTTACTTAAACTGGTTTTACACAATGTTGCACTAAAACATTAACACATTGAATTAATCTTCAGCATCGTCATCAAAATCACACAGTCATTTATCTTCATTTATTTCGTGTCATCTTTTAACTTGCACATATTTTATCGCTCAATTATTTTCAATAGATCTTGTCTCACTTTTCACCTTCGCAAGCATTTTTGCGGCAATGATTAATGTCCACACTTTTGGTATTTTATCAGCCATCAAAATACGTGACTTTTTCTTAAATAATGTCATGTATCTCTTAAGATTTAATGCAGATGTGTTAGTGTGACTAGAAAAGAAGCGATGGCTGTATGACGAGATATAAAATGTTGCATCGCCCTCAAATGAATTAAGACGAAGACAGGAGAACGGTAATGATAATAGTTCGAAGTTCTCTTTTGGCAGACTTAAATGGACTCAGACTGAAGTCGATGCCATGGACAGGAGAGCCGGGCTCTCCTGACACTACTGACCGGAGTGTCCGGACACTGCTGACTGCAAACCGGATGCATCACCCACGATCATCGGTGATGAGACTGTACATCCCTCAGAAGGTCGAGGCTTTTAAACGCAAAAATCGGAGGAGAGGCGTTTAAAAATATTCCCTGAGAGTGCAGTCCAACTGCAGTTGTGAGTCCATAAGACATATTATTTTTTGTTGTTCTCGTCTAGCTAAAGGCGAGTACTTGCACAGGCACAACCAAGTGGCCCGAATTATTAACCAGCAACTTGCCTTGATAATTTTGTGGGATCTTAGGTACCGTACTACAAGTATGTGCCCGACCATGTTCTCGTGAAAGATTATGTCATGATGTACTGGGATCGATCTATCATTACTGACAGAACTATTGTCGCCAATAAGCCTGACATAGTGGTGATAGACCGATCATCGCGTCGTAAAGATAATCGATGTTACCATCCCGCATGACGAAAACCTCGTGAAAGCTGAGAAATGTGTGCCAAGTCAAGATATTTCAGTTGTACCTCAACTGAAATATCTTGACCTGGCACACGAGGTTATTGACTTTTAGATTGGGAACTCAGCTATCATTGTGCCGATAGTTGTAACGGCAAATGGCTTGATTGCCAAGAGCCTCGACGAACATATGTCGAAGCTCTGTTTAGGTGGTTGGATCAAGGGCCAGATCCAGAAGGCAGTACTCTTCGAAACGGCAAGCACTGTGAGGAGGTTTATGTTTCTGGAAACCTTACCACCGGTAGCTTGAACCCTGCTCCCGTTACCGGCGGACACCTATCTTTTTATATATTTTAGTAAGTTTCTGTTATAAAAAAATATCAAACTTACGTTTGTCTTGCTGTTTACACGTGAAGCATGAAATTTAAATTGAATACAAATAAAAATATTAGCCCTTCTTCCAATATTTTCATGTTATATTCGGTTTTATTTTTTGTTTAAAATTCTGTTCGTTTTTATTGAAAACGCAGCACGTAGGGAATAAATTCAGCAAATGTCCCCAATTGATTTATGGGCTAAAATTCAATAAAATGTAGCTATTTCTTATTTTTAAAGAAAATTCTTCATTCTAACTAGAAATAATGAACTGATCGTGTGTGTAGAGGGTGAAACTTTCTGTCTCTGTTTATCTATTAAAATGAAAAAACAATAATTTTGGTGAAAGACTGAACTTTTAGATAAAACATAGTTAATACTTTCGTATATTGAATACAAAGACACTAGTGGGTAAGTATAATATTTACGAATGATAGACGAAACAATACAAATCGAAAGCAAATCGTAATCCAATACTTGTTACTACTTGGTAACAAATCGTTCTGCCTAGTTTCACACGCCCGCTTGTCGGTAGTGTATTCGTGTATCAAAATTGAAAATGCTCGGTATCAAAATTAAAAAAATGAAAATATTTCCAATGTTCGCACAATAATCTTTTAATTCTCTTTGATTCGTTGTAAAAAAGTACGCGATGACTTTTGTTTGTGGGTTTAGTTCCAAATGGAACAATTCTTTGATTAAATAAGTACATGATATTGAACAAAAAAAATCAGTCAAGTGTGAGTCGGACCAGAGGGGCCTGCCAGGGCCACCGCTTGCCGGGGTTGCGGGTTGTTCTAAAGAGATACAGTTGCCCCGGAACATAAAGGGCAATAGAAAGGACATGGGTGGCTTTCAGCCAGTAAATGTCTGACACTCTCCTCCGCTCCGCCCTAAACGGGGGAAGTAATTTGTTGATTTCCCATTCGCACAAAAAATATGTGAGTCGGACTCGCGCACCGAAAGTTCCATACATATTACACTTTTACAATTGTAGCTGTTGCATAAAACTATTTATAGAAATAGTGAACACCAATGCAACACATTTCGCTGCCCAACCGCCACCGCGTACGGACGTGCTACCTGCTCGCCCCGCCGCTATTGTGTTGTGTCAGTGCTCGCCGATTCGTCACGCTCGCGTGACGTCATCCGTAGTCTCGGACTACGCCCGCAACAATTGCTGTCTTTTTCAAGACAGCTCTTGTTACAGTGTTTCTCTTTTCGGAGATTCTGTCAAACGTTACTTGCCCCTTCTGGGAAAATCCACAGTTTCGTGGTTCTTGGTGGAAACCTTTCGGTGCCAACGAAGCCAAGAGGTGTTGACCCGATACACCGAGTCTACCCCCTTCAGGGGTGACCCAAATTGGAAGGGCACTGAACACACGGCCTTGGGGGATCTCCTAGTCGCGCCCAGTTGCTTAACCCCGTTCTCTTTCAGCATTCACCCGGGTCGTCTGGGTGTGTCAACCCCAGCGCCCCGGACCGGTCTTCTGACCCTAGGGCCCCGCTGCTCAATAAGACTAGCAGCGGGTTTACAAGCTTAGGGCACACCTTAGGTACTCACCTCCCTGTCATACACAATCCCGACAGGGAGGCTACACACCCCCGGGCCCACCCACCCGGGGAGTTAGGATTTTTAGGGCCTTAGGTGAGCTTCACTCATGCCGGTTAACTTTTAACCGCCTTAGGGCTATTTTTCCATTATGGCGTCGGAGAGCGCCATATTGGCGTTTCTCCAACGCTTGTTTAAGGATCTGCCTCATTTAGAGGCTAAGTATGGCGCCGAACTCGCAGCACTGGAGCGCAATTCCATTGCGCAGTTCAGTGACTGTCTCGACAGCCCGCTCTCGCCGCCGCCTGCCGACAAAGGCAGGCCACTTAGCGAGCTAATCCCGCCGCCGGTGACTCGCCCTTTGTCCGGGCCGACAAAGGGTTCTGAGAAACCGGACCCCGTGAAATCCATTGTTCGCAGTACAATGGTACCGACAAAGGGTTCCGAGAAATCGGACCCCGATAATTCCATTGTTCGTGGAACAATGGCGCCGACACAGGTGTCGTCCGCACCTGAAATTATGGACACGTCATGCCCGGTATCCGATTCCGAGCATGCTGCTGAACTCTCGGACATCTCTTCGACCTCGGAAGACGAGTACCAACTCGTCGGAAAGGGAAAGAGGAAGAAGGGCAAAAGCTCGCAGGCCACCAAGGCCAAAAAAGCTGCCGAAGCGCCTACCTGCCCTCCCTCTCCCCTCCCCTCGACCTCCGCCGCCGCTGCTCATACCAGCCGGCCAGCTAGCCCTAGCGTTGCCCCCGCTGCGACTTCAGCTAAAAAGCTGAAACCTCCTCCTCCGGTCTTTCTTCAAGAGAAAGCCAAATGGACCGACGTGTCCAAGTTGTGTCTGGCTCACAAGATCCAGTACACCAAGGCCACCAACACCCAGCAGGGTATTAAAATAACAGTCCCGACTGCTTCTGATTACAGGGAGCTGATCCGTCAACTGCGTGGAAGGAACATCGCCTTCCACACCTACACCCTCCCAGAGGAAGCGCCCACTCGTGTGGTGATCAGGCGCGTCCCGAAGGAGATCCCGTCAACCGACATCCTAGAAGACCTCAAGGCCCAGGACATCCCAGTCTTGGCCGTCCACCGCCTTCACAAAGCGAGAGGAGGCGAACAGTACGATATGGTACTGGTCGTCTGCGAACCAGTGGAGGGTCATCATCCCATTTTTAAAATCCGTTCCGTCTGCTCTCTTACAGGCATAGCAGTCGAGAAACCGTACAGGTCCCACGTCATCGGTCAGTGCCACCGATGCCAACTCTACGGGCACAGTCAGAGGAACTGCTACGCGCCTCACAGGTGCGTCAAGTGCCTGGGCGACCACGGCACTGCTGACTGCCCACGACCGAAGGACATCGCTCTCTGCACAGAGCCACCCAGCTGTGTGCTATGCGGCCAGTCCGGGCACCCGGCTAACTACCGAGGCTGCCCCAAAGCGCCCAAACCATCCTCCTCGAAGTTGGCGAAGCGTGCCCACGCCCGCCAGCAACGTGAAAGCCCCTCTGTGAGGTTTCCCTCCTCGCAGATGCCAGAGCGCCTCAGTCCACAGAGGCCCATCCCATGGACTCAGCAGAGCCACCAGCGAGCGTTCCCAGCTCTCGCTCAGGCTAAGTCCAACACCATTCCCGGGCTCTTAGATGCCCCCGTCCCTCCGCCTATTACTCGCGAAATCGTTCCCGCGCCCTCTCAACCCGCGCTCTCTCAACTCGCGCCTTCTCAACCCGCGCCCCCTCGTCCCGTGGCCTCCGGCGCCGCGGCCGGACGCGGTAGAAGGAATTACGAGATCATCACCAAGGCCTTTGGTGCTTTTGTCACCGCAGAAGCCGACCGTATGGCAGACGAAATCGAAGCTGCCAATGGTGATGCCGCAACTTTGTCACGCATCTGGGAGTCATATCCCACGATCCTCTCGAACCTCCGAGAACTTACTTTTAATAAACCTCTCAATGGCTAACAAAAATTTAAGTTGCTTCAAACCCCGTTCCCTCAAGTTAGGTTATTTTAACGCCAACGGCATTAGAGACCAACGTGATGAGATCGCCTCGTTTTTGCGCGACCATCAAATAGATATTCTCCTCATCCAGGAAACCTTCCTCAAGCCTTACCATCGCGACCCGAGAATTGCCAACTATCGCGTAGTTCGCAACGATCGGTCGCGCTGCCACAAAGGCGGTACGTTAATTTATTACAAGAAGGAATTGCACTGCATCCCTCTAGATCCTCCTCCCTTAAAGTCTCTCCTCGAGGTATCCATTTGTCGGCTTGGTATGACCGGTCACCAGCCTATCTCCATCGTTTCCGCGTACATTCCTCCCGCTAGTTCATCAGAGGATCATACACCTCTCATGGGCGACCTGACTTCCCTATTCGGCTTGAGTGACTCCGTTATCATAGCGGGTGATCTCAACGCCAAGCACCCCGCCTGGAATAGTTCGACGACCAATCCCAGAGGAAGAGCCCTCTTCAACTTAGGTGACAGACTTAACTTTGACCCCATCGCGCCTATGGAACCCACCCACTTTCCCCACGACCCCGCGCACCGCGCCGACGTTCTCGACTTAGCGCTTCTCAAAAATATCAACCTTAGGTTGCATACCATTGAGACGATTCACGAACTAGACTCGGATCACCGCCCAGTTTTTCTCCACTTAGTTCCTCGCTCGGGCCCTTCTGACCCCAGCCAGCCCAAACCTGCCCAAGTCCAAGTGATAACTGACTGGAAGAAAGTCAGCGAAAAGCTGAACTCCGCCACGTCACCTCACCTGGACGCCATCCCCGATCACATAGTTTCGGCCGCAGACACGACGGCCGCTATCGACTCGTTTACAGAGCACGTTCAATCCATACTAAAGGATTGTTCACGGGAAGTCCCAGCAATGAGTGATCATCGCTGGCGTCTACCCGCTGACGTACGTGATCTGATAACCGAGAAGAACGCGGCCATTCGTGCCTACAGCCATTTTCCCTGCGACGCGAACAAGGCTCACATGCGCTCATTACAGCGTGCTGTAAGGAAACGCACTAGCGAGCATCGTTCGAATCGTTGGGACAATGAGCTCAGCGAACTGGAACCCACCCACCAAGCCTTTTGGCAACTACAGAGAAGAATGCGCGCCACCGAGGAGGCTTCGATGCCCCCGCTCATTCGTCCGGACAAAAGCGTCGCATTCGATGACTCTGAAAAGGCAGAATGCCTAGCAGACAGTTTGGAGTCCCAGTGCTCCCCTAGCACACAACCGGTCATCAAGCGTCACCTCGACAAGGTGAACGCAGAAGTAGAACGTAGAGCTGCCCTACCTCCCGTAGAAGACCCCGATGATCCTCTGCCCCTCGTCACGCCCGACGAGGTGCAAGACATCATCAAAAGGCTTCAACCACGGAAAGCTCCCGGCTCCGACGGTATCACCAATAGGGTAATCAAACTCCTCCCCGCTCAGCTCATCATCCTTTTGGCGGCCATCTTCAATGGCGCCTTGAGCAACAACTTCTTCCCCCAGGTATGGAAAGAGGCCACTGTTATCGGTATCCCCAAGCCAGGCAAGCCCAAGTCTGAGCCCACGAGCTACCGACCCATCAGTCTCCTGAACGCACTCGGCAAAATCTATGAGAGACTTATTTATAAGCGACTCAGAGATTTCGCCGAGACTAAGAGTCTCATTCCCAACGAGCAATTCGGCTTCAGGACCGAACATTCGTGTATCCAACAGGTCCACCGCATCGTCGAACACATGAGCGCTGGCTTCCAGCGCGGGGCGATGACGGGCGTACTATTCTTCGACATAGCGAAAGCTTTCGACAAAGTCTGGCACAACGGCTTATTATACAAGCTGTACTCACTAGGAGTGCCGGACCGTCTCGTGCTCATCTTACGGGACTTTTTGTCGAACCGCACCTTCCGCTATCGCATAGGGGCCTCATTTTCTTCCCCTCATCCTATTAGGGCCGGTGTCCCTCAGGGTTCCGTCTTATCCCCCCTCGTCTTCACGCTGTTCACTAGCGATATTCCCAAGAGCAAAAATGCTCAGTTAGCTCTGTTCGCGGATGACACGGCCATTTATCATACTGGCCGCTGTACAAACGCTATCGCCCGTACCCTCCAAACCTCAGCCGACGTCCTAGGCGCTTGGTTCAGGAAATGGAGAATCGAGGTGAATCCCGGTAAAAGTCAGGCGGTTATTTACTCCAAACCACGCTTTAATCCTCCGATCCCCAGTCCGATCGCTATGTACGGCAAGCCTATCCCCTGGGAGAAGCAAGCCAAATACTTAGGTGTCATTCTAGACAGTCACTTGTCCTTCGCGGCTCATATCAAAGCGGCTCGTTCGCGCGCTGCCTTTGCTATGGGTAGGCTTCACTTTTTAATTCAGGCAAAAAGCAAATTGTCACTCAAGTGCAAATTGCGTTTATACACCGCGGTCATCCGTCCCATCATGACATACGCATGTGTCGTGTTCGCCCACTCCAACCCGCGTAGCCTTCATAAGATGCAGGTCTTGCAAAACCGATTCCTTCGTAAAATCACGGGAGCCCCTTTTTACGTCCGTAACGATAGTCTTCACTTAGACTTAAGAATCCCCACCGTCGTTCAATTCATGAAGCGCCTTACCAAGCGCTTCTTTGACTCCGCGTTAAAACATCGCAACCCCCTTATCGCATCGGCCGCTCGATACGATCCCTCGCGAATAAGTAAAATTCGTCGTCCCCGTCATACCCTCGTCACTCCTGACGATGCTACAACCCTGCTTCAGGAGAGCAGCAGGGAGACTAGCACTCTTCGAAAATTCAGACGCAAAGCGCCGTCATTCCGTCCTCGCCGACGAGGCCCGTCGCGACGTCCCGGTAATTGTCCCACCCGTCCCTTGCAAGAGCCAGCCCGCGCTGCTGAGCCAGTAAGTCCAAATCAGCCCATAAATAATATCACTCAGATCCAGCTTGTCCCTTGCTGTCCCTCAGCGACGCCCTAAGCCGAGGCTCGTACCCCACAGGGGGTGCCCTTAGCGTGTAGTCGCTTAGTTTATAAGTTTTTACCCTGGCTGGAGGTCTTAATTTTTAAGGCATCCACAGGATTCGCCCGGTTAAGCAGACGACAACCTCCTTGGTTGAACTGCGAGATGCCATTCCTAAAAAAAAAAAAAAAAAACCAATGCAACATTACTTTACACACTCCAACTCATCCTCACTTGCCTCAGTACAATTACAAGCGAGTAGGTTCGCAAAACAAGGCAAATAGCGCGGCTCTGCGCAAACATTTGACTACAACTTGAGCGCCACATCTGAATGTTATATACCACTGCATTGAGCACCGACCAAGTTCGAATGAAAAGACAATAGAAATTCATTTAATTATGAAGATAGTTTGGTGTTCAAGTTGGGGAGCGAGTCCAATTAGGGAATGCTCTTGCAATGCTCTTAGTTTCTCCACATATCTTGTAATTTTGTAAATCCTTACTAATATTATAAAAGCGAAAGTGAGTTTTTTGGTTTGTTTGTTTTTTACGTTTTCACGCCTAAATGGCTAACTGATTTTGATGAATTTTGGTGCAGAGATAGTTGAAACCCTGGAGACGGACATAGGCTATTTTTATTAAATAAATGTGAGAAATGAGGGAGAAAGAGGGAAGAAAAGGGAAAACTTAGCTTTGCTATTACAATAAATCAGGCGCAAGGGCAAAAACTACAGGTAGCAGGTACCTGCAAATCGGGAAAGAGGAACCGTGTTACCCCGAATTTAAAGCGAGCGAAGCCGCGGGCAAAAGCTGGTTTTGTAAATAATTATTCATTTTATTTGTTTGTTACGAATGTGAGGTGTCGTTTGTCTTGGTATGGACATGTTATTAGGAGGGACGATGCACATGTGACTAAAAAAGTGATGGATCCGAATATTGATGGATCCAGAGAGAAGAAAGCCCAAGAAAAGATGGATGGATTGTGAAAGGGATGATATGACGGAGAAAGGAGTAAATGATGTCATGACGTCTGACAGGCGAGACAGAAAAAAGAAAACGTGTTGTGTTATGAATGTGATTACCATGTGGGTTATTTTTTTGTTTTTAATGTTGTCTGACAGTTTGAGTACTATAAGCGACGTTGACTATGAGCGTCGTGTCGTTGAGCTTCTTGAGTAATGAGTTAAGCTACACGATAACTGACAAACGCTTGCATAGACTAAATAGGCCTACTAAAATCAGTTTGGTTCTTTCTTGAAACGACTACATAGTCTTCATATAAGTTGACCAAGATTTTTGTCTCGACCTTAAGAAAGACTATTTCTTAGAGTAGTGGGGTGTGAAGTGTTTGTAAAAACCTACTTGAAAAATAAACATCATTTATATAATCCAACTTTCCTCTCGCAGTTCTGCAAGAAATTTGTTATAAAATAAACAGTATATTTGTACTCTTCTGTTTTAATGTAATGTCCTGTTACGTGTTGTGTGTCTAATATTATAAACAAATAGAGTATTAATTGTCTTGACTGTACCTATTTTAGTGATCTTGTATTCATAAAGCATTTATCAAAATTACCGGCAAGAAGTTCCAGCGATCCGGTGACCGGATTAAGGAGTTTTAGTACTAAAAATCCTCGAAAGAAAAATCGGGTACCTGTTTTTTTTTGTAGGCACAACAGACTAGCTGAAATTTCTTTCTATTCAAAAAGAAAATAATTATCAACCTAACCTTCCTCTGCTGGGCAAGTAATCGCTTACAGGAATAGCGGTCGTAAGATCTTGGCTTTGATTCTCGGGCCGGGCAAAGCGTTATTGGGTCCACTGAGAAATAAGCAACGAAAAATAAGAACCCACCTGCTACAGACGCAATTTCCTTGCTATAAATAAATACGGTATGATATTTAAGTCATAAAATTTGATGTGGCGTATATTTTAAGATGGCAATATTGGTCAGTCTTTAAAGTGGCTCTGGTGCTGCATGTTAGTGTGCAATGGTTGGATAATCCGATCCATGTCACACACGAACAACAACTTGTATACTAAATAATAAATACATACGTAGCAATTATTTGGTCGCAGACAATCGTTAAAAATAAATAAAATAAAATTATTTGGTGATACGAAACTGCTACGGAACACTGTTCGTGCGAATACGAATCGCACTTGACGATTTTTTCGATGTTGCCAGAATTCGAAATTGATCATTTCATGATATGATAGGTTACTTTAGGTTTCAGTTGATGAAATGGTCGCCTAAATTATGTAGTGATAAATTGTAATTGTTTTTGTGACGTATGGGGTCATTCCTTTTTCAAATTCTTAAATTGGTAGGCGATAAAATTTGTAGTTTATGCCTCCTGCCTAAAAGAGATCTCAGCAAAGCAGAGAGGTCCGCCAGGGCCACGTGTTGCATATTTTCGAAAGAGATACTGCAGCCCCGGAACACACAAGGCAAAAGAAGGAACATGGATTGGTTTTAGTCAGTATACATTAGACATTCCCTCCTGCTCCGCCCAGAACGGGATAAGTTATTTGATGATTTTCCATACGACAAATAAAAATAATAAAGGCACCATGGCTACGATATCCTTACTAATATTATAAAAGCGAAAGTAAGTTTGTTTATTTGTTACGTCTTCACACCTTAATGGCTAAACCGATTTTGATGAATTTTGGTACAGAGATAGTTGGGACCCTGGATACGGAATTTAAAAAAAAAGCGTGATATGAGGGAGAAAGAGGGAAGAAAAGGGAAAAAATAGCATTGCTATTACAATCAATAAGGCGCAAGGGAAAAATGCCTGCAAATCAAGAAATGGGAACTGTGTTACCTTGAATTTAACGCGAGCGAAGCCGCTGGCAAAAGCTAGTATACATATAAACTTTTAAACACCTGCATAGAACTGAGACAGAATCCCGAGTAGTCGTGTTTCCTATATCCAATCTACTCGGTGATAGAGGTGGGAGAGCTTATGAATATAAATCGAGAAGGATTACCAATTACAACGCCTCGTTTTAGCCACAACACTACTAATCACTTCACGGCTTGTTGCGTAGTGTAGCTTTATTATGAGATAAATACTGTGAACGTGGATGCAGGCAGTTGACTATCCCACTATTGGGGAAAGACCTTATCTATATTATAAAAGAGAAGGCTGATGATCGATGTCTGTGATGTCCAAGATAAACTTGAGAGAGCATAATTATGAATTGCAACTGTAATAATGCTTTCATTATTAGCATTACATTTTCCGTTTGCTGGTTTTCTTTGTCAACCGGAAATAGCCATATTTTATGTGGACCCAGTACGGTTTGGTGAACGTCACACCCGTCTTCGAATTGGTTCTGCAACTTGTCAATTCATTGAAAACCCCAAACTTGCCATCGTGGGATTACTCAATTTAGATTGTCATCGACACGCTAAGAGATGTCGATTTTATCAAGATATTTTCGTTCACCATAATTCCATGAATTTGACATAAGTTTGTCTCAGTTCGTATTCTCTTCTTAGCTATCCCCTGTGGGGAATACATGCGTGATGGTATAAAAAAATATGAAAAGATTGAATGCAAACTAATTTATATCTGTAATTTCTTCTGATAAACCTAAAACAAGACGATCATTCCTCACATTTCCATTCAAATATTCATTTGACGATCACGTCTCGGCCCCAAAATATATGAGAAATGTAATATCTGTCACGAAAGCGTAATATATCGTGTGGAATAGTCCTCTTTACAGGGCAAGCGGTCATATCATAATGGACTTAAGGTTGACCACAGATGGAAAAGCAAATTTGAACGAGCGCACTTGGGCCAGTTTGTCCTGAACTGATTGGGCAGAATATAGTAAGACTGTTTTTATTGTTTCAAGATTTTCTGCAAGTGATAGTATGGAGGTTGTCACAACCAAAGGTTTAAAACGTTACATGCGCCTTCAAACAACTCAAGTCACGTATAAAATAATATTAGTTATATATTATAATAAATAATATTAAAAATTATTTGTTTAAGGGATTAAATTTATTTCAAAATTATTTTATACTTTTTGCTGTGCCTTACAAGGTCCGTAATTGTACCTTCCTTAGCTTTAAGCCCATTTTAAGATCTCTACACATTATGGAATGCAATAAAGATATGAATATAACGTTATTAGCTGATTAACTGGTAGGTGCATTAATAAATGTGTATAAAATACTTAAAAACTAAGTGACTATACCCTAAGGGAGTAAAACTGATCATGTACGATAAGCTTTATATACCTAACACCATTCGAAGTATCCATAACAGTGAACGGACACAAATCACTTGAAATACAACGAAATAAATCGAACGTTTTGGGAAAAAAGATGTGTCATTACATTTTTGACATTCAAAATATAGATGAATTGTGTTTATTTTGACTACAAATCAAACTCAAAAGCAATGCATAAATTTAAATGTGACAAGCACTTCTTCATTCTTCTTCTTCATGTGGATCCCGCTTCTTGGGGGGGTCCGGTTTCCGCACTTAATCCTTTCAGTGGACCATTGTGCATAAGCCGTGCACCTGGTGGCCGCTACTCCAGCCAGCCCACCTCCTTCCAGAAGCAGATGAGTCTTTTCGGATTCTTGAGGGCGTCCGCAAGTAAACCTGGTGTACCATGTGTCATTTTCCGTGACAAGCACTTTTTAATGTGATTAAACAAAAGAATGAAGCCTTAGTCCCAGTTATATAGCATAATAACTTGTAAAAGTACTGTAGTTGCCCATTCCAAAGCGTGTAAGTATTATGGATAAAAAATGTGCAAGAAACTCCATGGGCACCCTTTAAATCAAAATTTCTATACAAAATCTTGGTTACACCTTTCATGTTAAGATTAAACATATTAATCTTTTAACAATTATAAGTAAGAACATGTCAAATTGTGTAGAAATCAAATTGTAAAATGTATTGCAATAATAATGTTAAGTTAAATATTATAGACATAAGGTGTGATCTAGTTCAGTAGGAAAGTTGGCTGATTATCCTTACTAATATTATAAAAGCAAAAGTGAGTTTGTTTGTTACGTCTTCACGCCTAAATTGCTAAACCGATTTTGATGAATTTTGGTACAAAGATAGTTGGGACCCTGGAGACAGACAAAAACTATTTTTTTTTTAGAAATGTTGGAGAAAGAGGGCAGAAAAGGGTAAATTTAGCTTTGCTATTACAATAAATAAGGCGCAAGGGCAAAAACTACAGGTAAGGGGAACTGTGTTACCCCGAATTTAACGCGAGCGAAGCTGCAGGCAAAAACGAGTGTTATATTAACCACAATAGCAACTGCTTTGCCAAATCAATAGACCACCTTTAACATTTATCACATTTCATTGTTGTTCTCGTCACCGTTTGCGGCTATTGGGGAAAATACGTCCATTTTTGTTAAGTTTAATATTGATAGTTCTACCGATAGTTATAGCGATACCTCCACGGGTTCCCAAAATAAAGGGTCTTACAGGGGTCCTAGGGGTCGATCTAAGGTATTTTTTTTTGAGAATGGGAAGTCATTCATCAGTCAAATAACTTCCCCCGCCCTGGGCGGAGCGGGGGGGAGTGTCAGACTTGTACTGACTAAAACCCACCCATATTCCCTTTATGTTTCGGGGCCACGGTATCTCTTTCGAACAACCCGCAACCCGGCAGGCGGTGGCCCTGGCAGGCCCCTCTGCTTTGCTGTCATGCCTTTGAGGCGCGCGTGGAACACTAACGCACCGTCGACACGGCCTGTCGTCAATAGACGGACAGACGGTGAGCTACCCATTGCTCACCGTCAACAGCCCGCATCTACTGTGCCGGGAGTCTAAACTCGGGCTAAACCGACTTTGATGAATTTTGGTACAGAAATATTTAGTTGGGACCCTGGAAACGGACATAAGCTTTGCGCTTTTTCTCACTTTTTTTTAAAGTGAGAAAAGGAGGAGAAAGAGGGTGGGGTAAAGTATATGTGTGTGTCTGTTTGTTTGTCCGTCTTTCACGGCAAAACGGAGCGACGATTTAACGTGATTTTTAAGTGGAGATAGTTGAAAAGATGGAGAGTCACATAGGTTACTTTTTGTCCATTTCTAACCCTCACTTCTCTAAAACGCGGAGTGAACGCGAGCGAAGCCGCGGGTAAAAACTAGTAAGTTTATAAAAGTTCAAAAAACACCCATTATGACCAGTTTAATTTTTTATATACATAAAAAAATATCTTAAAATCTTTATATCAATCACAATTTAAATTTTTAAATGTAAATACAGAATCGAATACCCACAAGATTTTACCGCAGTTTCCCGAGCACTCTCCACACGAGAGTCTTGTGTTCGGGGGAGTTCCATCATTACAACCGTTCTAATAATACATGGGTCGTGTATTTGATACCATGTTGGAACATTATTTGTGCCAGTTGTTTGAGAGGAATTTATGTTTGGCTTTGGCGTTTTTTTTTCTTAATTTGAATGTTGCTGGTTTTATGGAATTTTGTTTGGCCAGGAGCTATTTAAATGTAGGAAAAATATGTTTTATTTTGTTAATTTATTTATTTTCCATCACGCTGAAAAACATAGATTTATATATATACTATATATATTAAAAGAATATTTTGTATGACATCTTCGTACAGTCAAACTGTGTAAACGATTTTGTAGGCCAAATGACATCCTACTTTATGCGAATGTTTGTGAGGATGGATGGATGTATGGATGTTTGTTACTCTTTCACGTTAAAACGGCTGAACGGATCTTGATGAAATTTGGCACAGAGTTGGATTATACTCTGGAATAATACATTGAATTTTCACTTTTTGTTATTATCACGCGGGCAAAACCGTGGGCGCCAGATAGTAGTAATATAAACTTATATGTAATGAAACAAAAGCAACAATTCGAACAGTTAAAAGTAACGACGTGTTTTCTCTCAGAAATTCTTCACAGCGATACTTGGAATAATCCGCCTTAATCATCACAGAAACTCAATAAACTATTGATGATTTTTTTCAAAATTCCCATCAACAATTTTCAACGAACTGTCACCGCCAGGCTCGCATATTTACATTCCTGGAATACCGACCGGCCACTAGTGTTGGCACGACATCAAAGCTGTGCACACACAAATATGCATAGTACTGCGCACTGAGGCGTTTATTGTGACGTCCGGGTTTTATAGGAATAATTGATAAAGGAGAACTAATCAGATTTGGCCTTCCCTGAATTTAAAAACATAATTATCTCAATAAAAGTCATCATAAGTGCATAAACTCCAGTATTCTGAGGGAGTCAGTGACAAAACTAAGGAACTTCGGCTTGCAATCGTTCTTGAACTAAAAGTTATTAAATGTAATTTGGAAACATACCTGATTAAATAGGCAATAGGCTCGCCCCTATTATATGGTATATCAACATTATTGGTGTAATGTGGGCTCAATATTAGGTCTTATTTTGTTTAATTTTATTTATGGTTTCTTATTTATTTATTTTATTGTGCACCACTTTTACTATTTCTAACCAGTTATTGCAGAGAGGGGCCACCTAGCTCAGGTATATCGTTTACATAAAAGAAGGTTCCCATGTAATATTTACTGTATAAGTTGTATAATGTTTCTGCATGAAACTTTTTTTTAATGTTATGCACACTTCTGCCTCACCCTTTCTGGATTCCACGCGTGATGCTATGGAAGAAAGAAAGAAAATACGTTTATTTGGCGCATGCCACACAACATCAGACAAAGAAATAAAACATAATTAAAACTTATTTTATTTTATTAAATTGTAATACCTTAAAACTAAACAAAAAAAATATAATTATTGTGTGTCTCACGGCTGCGCCAAATAGGCCCAGTTCTACAAACTGCCGCCAAGTAGTGTCCGACGCTGGTTTTTAACTGGACCTACGTTTATGTTTGTGCCCTAGTTATATTTCGTCCTTTTAGTCGCTGAAAATTCAGGCTTCTAGCTTGTCCCACAACGAAGAAAATATTCTGAATGGCTACAAAAAAGGTTGTGCCTTTGCTTGTTTTTGCGCGATTTGGCTCGTCTTCAAATCTTCGTTGATCATCATCTTTCTCCTCCCCCTTAACATAATTTATTTGAGCTCAATACAACATGTTTTCACAATATAAGTCGTTCATATCCAAGTACATGGTTGGGTCTCGCTGCTCTCATGTTGACTGTTGATTGTGGGTCTTATTTTTTGGATGGAAAAGTATCAAATGACTCTTCTCACTGTGGGCGGTGCGGGAGTGTCTAGAGTTTCATTTTGGGATCCAGGAAACAACAATCATTAATTTGTTTATTCATTTGATTACATATAATTTTACATTTTGAATACTTCTTAATAAAAACATTTAAAAATATAAACAATAGTAGCCCGGTATTGGAAACAGGGTTTAAGCTACTGGCAATTAAGGCTAAAAAGAGGAACCTCCTAACGATACGAGCCATGTCCAGAAGTACCTCTTTAATTATTTTTATCATTAGTTATTACTTCGTCAAGATTTGCGCCCATAAGTCATTTATTTCATAATAATATAGATTGTTATAAAAAAAATAAAAATTGCCAATTACAACATTTAGAATGTCAATAATAACAATGAGAGTCAATGAAGGTACAACCAATTATAATCCAAAATGTGATTTGTAAAATAATATTACAAACGAATATATTTTCTCAGTTTGTAAAATAATGCTCTCCCAGTGATTTTTGACCAATTTAATGTGTGCAACACAACATCTGCGACATATATATTTAAACATACATACACTAATATACATTTAAAGACTTAAGCAGTAGTCACAAAAACATCTTCTTAAGACCTTTATAATTTTTGTCCACGACTGCTGAGCAATATGCCCCTTCTGTATTCTTGTTATAGAAGATCTTTACTATAAAATTACGTAAATTTTATATGTGTACATTCTGGGGCACAGCCTCATACATTTTTTGGCCATGTCCTTTATATGATCTTAAGTTAGGATGTCATTTTTCATCTATGAACTCATCAATACCATATTACCCTTTGTTTAATAAATTTAATTATTAAAACGCCCACTTTTAATTTTTAAAATGTGGTTTCAAGATTAACCGGTTTCTTATTAACAGCCGTAAAGTTGTGTTATGCATTTAAATACCAAAATTAACCATTCCCTATGTGTTCCAGGCTACAGTAAATCCTAACTACTTACTTGCATACACAAATGATATTATCATCTTCCCTCCCAAATGTCCTCCGACATTAGTATTCACAGATTATGCACTAGTATTCACACTCGAGCTATGAGCCAAAAATATTGTAGCTAGTGTAAAAAATTATACAGTCATATTAAGACTTGAAACGGAATATTTACCATGTTTTTTTAAACCTTTCCCCCACACTAGGAATTTCTTCTGTATCGCGTTTACAAAAAAATAAACACACATACACAAATAGCCAGACCCGAAACAACTATCTATAGGCCAAACAAATATTTATTCTGTGCGGGAATCGAACCAGCGACACGCAGCGCAATTAATGCCGCCGTCTCGTGCCGTCAATTTATTTCGAATTTCCGATATTTCGGAGATGTTGCAATTTTTTTTTTGAGGTGGGAACACATTATGATTTCGGGTCTTAAAAGTATTCATTTTTTGATGATATCTTCTTAACTGGTTTTAAAGACCTCAGGGTTCGATTTAGACTAGTGGTTGCAAAACGCGACTGCTGAGCCTCCTCAGTTTGATTTCTTGGTCGTGCAAAGTATTATTGCGTCTGTCCGACAGGAATTTCTCAAAAGCAGCAACAGAGTCTGGATTTGTGCACAGCTTATAGCAATCGGGCTTAAACAAATCTGGAAAAAAATAAGTGCATTATTAGGTACATCTATGATTAACCCTATGCCTAACAAGGCGTGATGTTATGTTATGTTTTAGATCAAAATCATTCAATTGCAATTCATACTCATCAATACAGCCTAAAAACATTGAAAAACTATTCAAACAACAAACGCAATACTAACTTTCCTGTTATTAAAATATTTTCATATTTTGTTTCTGAACTCTATTCTCAGTTCAAAATGAAATATCCCATGTCCGTTAACTATCGGATTCCAATATCGAATATAAAACAAAATATATCGGACACGAATATCGATGCACCGCTACCGTACCGAATAATGTCTGTCAAAAACAGACCGTGTACAATGGAATCATCCTACTAATATTATAAATGCGAGTGTTTGTGAGTATGGATGGATGGATGGATAGATGTATGATGTATGCACGTCAAAACAGCCGAACGGATCTTGATGAAATTTGTACAGAGGTAGATTATAGTCTGGAATAACACATAGGTTACTTTTTTATCATCACGCGGGCGAAGCCGCGGGCGGCAGTTAGTGATAAATATATTCCACCTGTACCACATACTTCAAATACCTTATTTTCCAAAGGAAGAGTCATGGTTTAATCGTATGAATTTTCGACTTGGAGAAATAAAGTAACTAGTGCTTTAAGCACAGGAACCATCCTAGTTTATGCCCAGTTGCATAAGTTTTGTATCTTGCCACTTAATAGGTCAATTTAAGATCCAATAATTGTAAAATAAGTTTAAATCTTGAACCAATTAATCCTGACTAATATTTTAAAAACGGAAGTGAGTTTGTTTGTTTGTTTTTTACGACTTCACGCCTTAATGGCTAAACCGATTATGATGAATTTTGGTACAGAGATAGTTGGGACCCTGGAGACGGAGATAGGCTAACTTTTTTTTTAAAGTGCGTAATGAGTTAGAAAGAGGGAAGAAAAGGGAAAATTCCCTTCCCCTTTCTTCCCTCTTTCTCCCTCACATCCCACTTTTTTTTTAAAAAGCCTATGTCCGTCTCCTGGTTCCCAACTATCTACGTACCAAAATTCATCAAAATCGGTTTAGTCATTAAAGCGTGAAGAGGTAACAAACTCACTTTCGCTTTTACAATATTAGTAAGGATTTAGTTTCATAAATGTAGCTGTTCGTTTGAATAATAGAACACAACAGGCTACCTACACTACTGTCTCTTCTCCTCCCTTAAATCCATCCAAAGGTTGCCTTAAAAAGATTGCTTTCAGCAACAAAACCGCCCATTGTAACCTATTGTTAGTTCTAAACAGAATTTTTTGTAATTTTATGGTGTACATACTAAAAAATATTCTATATATCTTATATATATGAATAATGTGAAGAATCCTAGACTAGCACAAACGAGTGCCTGATTAATGTACCGCTCTCAACCTGTTAACGAGGCTGTGGCGAGAAACGTGGAGTTTGGAAAGGAATTGGATATGGCAATATTGTCGAAGTGAATTGAACGGACTATGAATGTATATTAATAGGTCCTTGCCTTATTCCCAATAAGCAAAAACTGCAGAACGGCACCTACTATAATTCATAATACTCCTTAAGCCTCGTCCATGTGCCGTGTCGACGGCGCGTTCGTGTTTCACGCGCGCCTCAAAGAGAGTCAGCAAAGCAGAGGGGCTTGCCAGAGCCTCCGCCTGCCGGGGTTGCGGGTTGTTCGAAAGAGATACCGCGGCCCCGGAACATAAAGGGCAACAGAAGGAACATGGGTGGGTTTAGTCAGTAAAAGTCTGACATGCCCCCCCGCTCCGCCCAGAGCGGGGGAAGTCATTTGAAGATTTCCCACCCGAAAAAAAAAAAAGCCTCGTCCATGTTCATTTATCTGGTTTTAGACGCATTCTAGTTGCAAGTACTTACGCACTTGACCTTACTCAAGTATTTCTGAATGAACCAAATCATAGAGTAAATTAAGTCTGAATTCCACATGTTCATGGGAAAGAATATCTGTGAAAATTCACCAGAATTCCACAGCACCTTTTACTGGTAATCTCAATATGCCTGGCATTTTCCCAACTATGTTGGGATCTACTTCCAGTCTATCTGGATGCAGCTTATTGCCTGTATTTTAATGGAGTGAATCCACAATACAGTTAGTACAGACGCCAGCAGGTCAAGCTACCCGAAACTGTCAATTTTTCCCAATGAACCTTGAACCTAATACTTTAGAAATAAAGTCGAAAATCTATCTATAAATCTGACAGATTGTAGTAGCTTGATGTGCAGGCGTCTGTACTACGATCACAGTATCTCTTACCAACATAAATCCCAATTCTGACATTCAAGTACTCAATTTTTAATTTGGTCGTTTTTGTTAATCTCCTGTCTAATTAAAAGACATCAGGTGTTGTGTTGGTGTTGTGCCACATAAAAAAATCATTGATCTGACATGACCATTAATCTATAATATAAAAATGAATCGCAAAATGCATTGGTAAGCGCATAACTCAACAACGCCTGGACCAATTTTACCAATTTTAATATTCGTTGAACTCCAAGTATGGTTTTGACAGCGAAGTCCAAGGAAGGTTTTTACGGCTAGAAAAATTCGATAGGGTACTTTTCTACCCACCTACCCTAGGTAGGTAGAAAAGTAGAAAAATTGCATTGCAACGCATGCCGGGCACAGCTAGTTATTTGATAAAATCTTCTACTGTCGTGACATTTCTTGCGCTTCCATTTGATAAATTTTTTGATAACTTGCTTTGAGTACATTTTCCAAAATTTCTCATGAAATAGAATACTACCTTTCAAAATGATATTATGTTTCCCTCGATGACCAATCAAATAGCAGGCTTACCCCCATAGTGGGTTGCCAGCATGTTTGGTATGCAAAAAAAAAAAAAACGCAAAAACGATAGCTAATAACTGCAATACCTGCACGATCAAAATGAATGGAACAGCCGTTATTTTTTGTCACTGACATTTTTTTTTTCAGAATGGTACTGAATACGTTGTAACCGTTTCCACATCCTATAACCCCGCACCATAAGTTTAGCTTGTGCATATTCTTTTTTTTTACGAATGGAAAATAATCAAATAACTTCCCCGGCGAGAGCGGAAGGGAGGAGTGTCAGACTTTTACTAACTACTATGCCATGTTCCTTCTTTTGCCCTCTTTGTTTCGGAGCTGTGGTATCTCCTTCGAACCATCCATAACCCTAGCAGGCGGTGGCCTTGGCAGGCCCTTCTGCTTAGATGACATCTCTTTGAGGCGCGCGTGAAAAACCAACGCGCCGTCGCCGTCGGCACGGCTTGTGCATATTCTGAAGTCACAAGAAATGGCTTTAAAATTTTCTTCTTCATTCTAGGTATTTGATAGTTTTTCTACCGGTATCTAATGGCGTGGTTTATTGCTAGTACGTGATTTTAATAACAAAGTTAATTTATTTCTTTCGTAGTTGCATTTACATCAAGTTTTACTACTCCACTTTAAGAAGATTTAATCTGATTAATTGAAAACTTGAGTGTAGGAAACACGAAGGTAAGGAAGAAGGAATGGTAGTTATATCAAAATAATGCACATTTATTTTCATTATTGTGAAAAACCGGCCAAGTTGGATTCGAACTCGTCCACTGAGGGTTCCGTACAAACTTTATTTAATTCACAATGTGCAAATAGTTATACGCTAGGCTTACAACTAGTGAGTACATGACTTTGTTAGGGCGCAGCAAAAGTCTTAGAACTAAAAAATAACATTGCAGTGAGTATCTACTACGTGACATAAACAGCCACATATTTTGACTGCCTAAACTTAGGGGTTGATTTTTTTACAGCTTGACTTAATTTTTTTACGGCACAGGAACCACATAATTGAGTATATGGTTTTAATTTCAAATCCTTACCCAAACGCATTCCCATAATAATTAAAAGGTCTTGACAGAGAGACCGACAAACAAAGTGATCTTACCTTATAAGATTACTTTCTTTTAAGATTCCTTGTTTTTTTATCCATACCTCAAAAAAAAGGAATCTTACCTTAAAAATGAAAATGACACACATACATCATCATCATCAGCCAAACCCGAAACAATTACCTGTAGGTCATACAAATATTTGTTGCGTGCGGCAATCAAAACCGCGACACGCAGCGCAGCAGTCAATCGCTCAACCACTGCGCCAACCGTGCCGATTTATTAGAAAAGCGAAATATTCATATTCAGGGTTTAATATTGAACTGGAGGCTTTTACTGAGAAATTATTGTATTGTTTTTTTTTCCAAACCATTGATAAATTAGATATGAAAAGTCTAAAGTTCTTTGTGGATACATGTTGCGTTATTCGTTTGTTTTCCTATACTGTTATCATCCATTTGCAGATTGTTTTAAGCCACAAATAAATATTTATTTTTATTCAATGTACAGGGATCTCTTCATAGAGATTGGTCCATAGTGTTTTTGTTGAAAATGTATTAATCTGACAGCAGATACGCCAGATTAATACATTTTGTTTTGGTCGTCTGTATTCAAATAGTTTTATTGGCACATGATATTATCACCCTTGTAATTTCCCAAAGGAGTTAACCGAACAATCAGTTTTTTTTTTTTCACCATAAATATGGCTTGGTTATCACTGGGTGGCCAACTTGAATAGACCAGAGATCTACTTTCACGGACGAAAATTTGTGCGATTTAAATTTTAAATGAACCAGTAGAGTTCAGTATCTATACCATTATTGTTTAAATTTATTTATAAATAAAAATGCCAATCTCACAACGATGACAATAGGGTCGCCCCCTAATACATGGACATTCTGGAAAAATGTGGGGTATAATTAAGTTCACCCCTGCCTGGCCCTTCAAGGATTACAGGCGTGAAGTTATGTATTCGGCAATAGTATAGTTTTGTATGAGTAACATTGTTTTGTAATCCGACAAGCTATTGCCCGCGGCTTCGCCCGCGTTAAATTCGGGTCAACACAGTTCCAACTTTCCTTATTTGCAGGTACCTGCTACCTGTAGTTGTTGCCCTTGCGCCTTATTTATTGTAATAGCAATGCTAAGGTTTCCCTTTTTTTCTCTCGTGCTCCCCCATCTCAATCTTTTAAAAAAAAAATAGCCTATAACACCACACACCACTGTCTACAAATTCTATACAAAATGGTACGCGCAACATTTCGGTGATCAACTGGTTGGCCATCCCTGTTCTTTAGGAATGTCTATATGAATGACACAAGATATTCATACAAACGCCTCAAAATTGATTTCATATCGTAATCGCGTACCTACTGTAGCTCGTAGTCTTCATTCCGAACTAACGAACTAGTACCAAAAAATACGACTCTCGACCTTAGTGTTGCCTAAAAGCCCACTCTATTTTTAACCGACTTCAAAAGAGGAAGAGAGGTTCTATGTCTGACCGTTTTTTTACATAGGGTAAGAAATACCTAAGGTTTACAAAGGGTAGTTTTCTTCCGAATATTTATTGTACTTGTTTTTTTGTACTTATTTTTTTTTATTGTTTTGTTAATATCTGTGTTATCGTCCATATGGATGATCTGCAAATATCTTTTAGTAACAATGGTAAATGAATACTAGATAAATACTTGCGTGAGATTTCATCATACGATAACTAAATAATATTTTTTTTTTGTATTAGTTTTTGTTTATAAAAATATTAAAACCCTGGTACGTATACGTGGTATTTTTTTGCAATTATCTCCAATCCAAAAAATCTAATAAATGCCAGCCTATGAGTGATAAATTCAATCTGAAAAAACTTAAATTTTCTCACCTACTTACCCAATACCCCATAGAATTTTAATACGATTCCTATTTCCCGCCAATAATAATAAATCGCTTTACATGATAATGAGCACGCAAGCTGTATAACAATACATCAGCCGCCTTCCACACAATGGCACAACGTTTGCCAAATTGGAATTGTTCCACAAAATTTCGCTTTTCAACCAAATCCGTGTCTGTTTCGGGTCATTAGATATTATTTGACGTATCGGAGGTCGACACCCGTCTATTGTGTCGGAAAGCACTCAAATTGATGGCCTCGCGAAATGACCTTGATCGGGGGTAATTAGGAATATCGCGTTAGAATTTTCCTCCTCAAGCCATAGGTTGAATGGGATGAGATGACCTTGTGGTAGCGGCTTAGTGATAGGCAAAAATGTGAACAAAAGATTGGTTTGAATGTCAGCAGGTGGTTTATTTATTTTGTATTTTTTGATATCACTTGCCACTGAAATGGTGTCTACGTAACTCACTAAGTCATCACTGTGTAACCAGCTTTATGAAGTGATTTGGGTGTGTTGAATGTATAAGTCAACGATTTTACGAAAAAATCTACGAGCATTGAAAAAACAACAATACTGACTTTAAACGTCTAGTAAAGTATTCAAATACGAACAGCTGTATACAAAAAATCTGATATTCAAATATACTTTGAAAGCATGATAGTTATTTGCTCTTTCACTAACAAAGACAGTGAGTGCATGATTTTAAATTAATTCTGACATCATTACCAGTTTACACGAATTACCACTTTCATTATTTATTGCAGCGTAAAATGAACAAGGTTACTCCGTGCTCTACGCAACTAGCATTGGAAATTCAGACTATACTTATTTTAAATTAATATTATAAATGGTAAAATTGTTTGCTTGTTATTAAAAGAAAATCTTTGGAAAAAGTAATCCTTACTTAAGTAATATCAGTGAGTTTGTTTGTTGTTTAGTATGTTTGTGTGATGAATTTTGGTACGGAGATAGTTGGTACTCTAGAGACAGAGATAGGCTTTTTTTCCAATTCCGATTTCCGATTTTAATTCCGATTCCGTGACATAGGATAATTGTATTTTTTTACTTCTATGCGAACAGAGCATAAGCTGTTTTTTTTAGACGTTGCCTTAGGAATTTCTTCTGTATCGTAGGTGCGTTTCCAAACATTAACTAACATACACAAACAGCCAGACCCGAAACAACAATTTGTAGGCTATGCAAATATTGGTTCGCTACGAGAATCGAACCCGCGACACGCAGCGCAGCAGTCAATCGCTCAGCCACTGCGTCAACCTTGCCGTCAAATTGAATAATAAGATCTAAGAAGAAATTATACAGAAGAAAACTGGGACATCATCAGTATACGTATTTGCAGGCATAACAAGCTGAACTAGCACTGATCTGATAACGACGGTCAAAATGGACGATGGTGGATTCGAGTACTTACATGAATCGGCAAACGTAGCTTGCGTCATAAGGCATAAAGTATGACGCGAAGCAAAAGTCCATAGTCTTCTGAATTTGTCCACTCATAAGTCCCACAGTGGGCTACTATAGACTAAGATGACTTATAGAGAAAAAAGGTTATTTTTCTATGTATGTTCAACTCTTTTTAAATCTTTATTAGCCGACTTCAAAAAGGAGGAGGTTTTATATTCCATCGTATTTTTTATGTGTATTCATCGATTAGGGACTCCACTAATTATAGACCGATTTTCATAATTCTATTTTTGTTCAAATGGGTACACTTCAGAGTTGGTCCGATACAATTTTATTAATATTGCTTGGATTTATGAGTTATCGTCTATAATACATATTTTTTCTTCTAAGTCAATACGGATGATCTGCTAACCTTTCAGTAACAATGGAACATGAATGCTCGATAAAAAATTGTGTAAGATATCATCATACCGTAACTAAAAATTACGAAATAAAATACTTTTTTGCAAAACACATAACCAGCTTCCAAAAAAAAAACAAGTGGTTACAACTGTACTTCTGGAAGTCGGTGGCAATAAAGTCGTCAACGAAATAGACAAGAGTCACCGACTTCCGGAAATAAAGTTATTTGCTACTTTTTTTTTCTCATTGTTATCGGGGAAAGAAATATTCATTTGAATATGAGAGCACATAATTAGTCCTATTCCATTTTCAAATGGATAGCTGTCAGATAATTTTATGTTATGAAAAAGCGCTTGGCAACAAAATCTTTTGTTAAATTCGCGATACATTGTTTCGTGCCAGCGTTTTTTATTTCTTTTTTATCGTTTTGTTTTGAAATGCTAAACGATTTTTAAATAGTACGTTAATTTTTGAGATTGTATAACACAAGGAATAGAGCTTTTAAATGCGGTTAAATTGGCTTTGTTTTAATTAAATTGGCTTTGGAGAAACTTCCACGTATAAGCGTGATTAGTATTCGTGTTTTAATTTCTAATATACTTTGTGCATTTTCTAGATATTTTTTTCTAATAATTAAAAAAAACTTGTTGTTTATAATCTCAGCTACGCGGACGATATGGTGCTGCTGGCTCCCTCGATCAGTGCCCTCCGTAAGTTACTGGCTGTGTGTGAGTCATACGTGGAGTCGCATGATTTGATGTACAATCCGAAGAAGACAGAGTATATCGTCTTCCGGTCTGGTGCTAGATGTCCATCTACGGTCCGCCCACTGTTGCTGAAAGGTCTCCCGATAGAAAGGGTTTTTAAGTTTAAATATCTGGGCCATATATATACAGATGACCTGAGGGACGATTTGGATCTGGAAAGGGAGCGCAGAGCATTGTCGGTCCGGGCGAATATGTTGGCTCGCAGGTTCTCTCGTTGTACCGTAGCAATAAAAATAGCCCTCTTTAAGGCGTATTGCACGTCGCTGTACACGGGGGCCCTGTGGTCCAGATATACCCAAAAGGCTTGCAATGCTTTGCGTGTCCAATTTAATAATGCGTTCAGGGTTCTGTTACGACTGCCACGTTTTTGCAGCGCATCGGGGATGTTTGCTGATGCACGCATAGATAGTTTTGACGCAGTATGGCGTAAAAAATCCGCCTCGTTGCTTTGTAGATTGCGCGGCAGTCGTAATAGCATCCTTCACTCAATTGCCGCCAGGGCAGACAGCCCGCTTATGCATTCGCTGATCGATCGAACCAGATCGCTGTTTACTATTAAGTGCTAACATAGGCTAAGAATTTTGTTACTAACACACTGGACCCCTGTTGTCTTCATAATAAATAAATATATATAAGTGTATATAAGTTTGAATAAACTATCGTTCACGAGATAACTCTACCACTTATACTTACTTAAATACTACCTACCTACTTTTACATAAAAATAAAATGTGTATGCGTGTGTTTTTTGTATCGGTGTGTATGTGTGTCTGTGTGTGTTTACTATAAATGTAATTTCAATAATACCCACAACATTGATCGTTAAATACTCACCATAGTATTACACCACGATATCTTAATTACCAGGCCACATTTCCAGCATTGTTCTCATGATGTAGCTACTCGCCAAATGCACACTGACCGATAATGGCAAACAATGTAATTCTAACTATTGTAACTAGTTAATTCGGATTGATACCTGTACCTGTAGTTGCTCCGGGGTGAGACAATAGTTGTGTTGGGACAATTGAGTAGCTCTAAACTAAAGCGGTACCATTTGCATGCTTTCTTACTACATTGGAATGAGGTTATGTGAATGAGGTCTTGAGTTCCAGTGCCAGGTAGAGCAAAGTCTCATTGGATTTTTCTGTCTTTTTTTGTGGATAGAAACTCATCAAATAACTTTTCCCGCTCTAGGTGGAGTGGAAGGGAGTGTCAGACTTTAACTGGCTAAAGCCCGTCCATGTTTCTTCTATGTGTTCTGGGGCTGCGGTTTCTCTTTTGTACAAACCGCAAGCAGGCAGTGATCCTGGCGGGCTTTTCTATTTTGATGAAAGCTCTTTAAGGCGCGCGTCAAACACGAACTCGCCGTTGCTACGATCTGTCGTCACTAGATGGATAGACGGTAAACTGCCCATTGCTTACCGTCCACAGACCCGCATCTAAGTGGCCAGGAGTCGTCTCGCGCCAGAAGCAGCCTTGCGTCTATATCTGTAACGAATGACTACCTATTTAATTCAGAGATTAGGATTATTGATCGACCAAGTAACCTGTACTTAGGGGTTCCCTCTATCTGGCAGAATCTTGATGCTCCGAATTTTTTTTGGCATAACACACTTAGCATAATTTTCTTTAAACGAACATTTAAAAGGCATAAAACTTATTTGGTATAATTATCGTTTGGCATAATGTTTAAAACTTAGAATTAACAATGGCATACTTTTAAGATGGCAGAATTACATTTAGTATAATTACGATCGGCAGAGTTCAAATTTCGCATAATATATTATTTGGTATAATTTCACTTGGCATACTATGCAGACGGCAGTAATGGCTAGGTTAGGTTAGGTTCAAACTGTGAACTATTTAGATTATGATAATTACTTATTGAATTAAATGACATTATTTCAAATTAAATAATTATTCAAATAAATGACATTATTTAAAAAAAAATGACAACAAATAATGACAAAGATGATTCTAACTATAAACTTTCTGCAATTTGACAATTCTGATGTTTAATGATTATCGATATAAAATATATGCCAAAAGACGATTCTGACTGTGAACTTTCTGCGATATGATGTTTCTACTTTTTAAATATTATGGATATTAAGTTTATGCCTAGAGATGATTCTGACTTACAAAATTATGAGTTTAGACTGTATGATAAATGAGTGTCTGCTAAACAATTTTCTGCGAAGTGAAGTTTATGCCATCCGTTGTTATGCAAAATAAAATTATGACATAAAAAGTTCTGCTATAAAGGGTGGACCCGTACTTAGTCGATCAAAGTAAAAAAGTTTATTTTTATTTTTAATGATATTTCTATAAAAAAAATTAGTCCACCGGTATTGGGTTAAAACTATGCCGCGTACAGGGTTCCAGAGAAAAGAACTTCCCAAAAATACGAGCCGTATCCAGGAGTACCGTTTCCTAAATAATGTCCTTGATCCACATTCATACCGACATCTTTCTCAAGTTTTAAACCGACCTTTATTGTAAGATCTCGTAATGCCAACGAGGTAGGATTAATGAGTCCATGACCCCCGTAGAAGCCTTCTTACAACTTCGGACGATGTGATTTTATGATCCACTAACGTCAAGCGTCACGCACGCGTGTCAGTTGTTTCCGCCGGTCACGCCGTCACGCGTGGCTCCGCGTGTCACGTCAGGGTCACTCGCAACACGCTCTAAAAAACTACTTACTTTCGTTTACTCGAAACGTGTCTTATCCACTGGGTAAGTATTTCCCGACCTATATTAGCTCATTGACCCTAAACCGCTCTTCCAAGAATGAGCAGGTAAGCCTTTTTTTGGTGTGGGAAATCATCAAATAATTTTCCCCGCTCTGGGCGGAGCGGGGGAGTGTCAGATTTGTGCTGACTAAAACCCACCCATGTTCCTTCTACTGCCCTTTATGTTCCGGGGCCGCGGTCCCTCTTTCGAACAAACCGCAACCCCGGCAGCAACAGCATAGCCTTAAAAGTAATAACGGCACAGTCCTGTTCTCCTCTTTTTATTTTATAAACTACTAACTGGCTGGTTTTTATTGAATAAGTAGTTTCAGGTAAAAAAAAACCTTTTTAGTTTAAATTTGGAATTTTATGCATGCAACGCAAATAACAATTTGAATTTGAAAAGATATTGGGGCGTCTGATATTCTAATGGCCACAAAGAACATTTTTACATGTCAATCTCTTACAACGGGGGGTGGAATAATTTGCGGGGAAAAGCCGGGTCTTTTCTTTATATTTATGCTGGGCTGTGGTGAAATGAAGTACGTATCTAACTTAGCACTCGGCAGCCTCTTTTAACATCTTTTTTAACCATAGAATTATATCTACATTTAGGGATTTATCTACGTTCAGGTGTTTTGACGTGAAAGAGGAACAAACATTCATACATCCTCACAAACATTCGCATTTATAATATTTTAAGTAAGATATTAGTAAGATTAAATAAACTAAACTTACAAGAAACTATAAAATGGCAATATAAAGGGCAATAACAAATTTAACATTTGAGGTAAAATCTCGCGAAAACTCACTAAAGAATTTAACAGACTCGTCTCAGAATGAATTTGTTTTGACGTGATAACGTCTTTAAAATCGTTTTAGTCGGGTGACATGTTCAGAAACTTGTGTCACACCAAAACCTCACGAGCGCAAACTTGTTTCACACCAAAACCTCACGAGCGCGATCGATCGATCGATCGATCGAGATCGATCGCGATAAGACGTTATCACGTAAACATCTCGATCGTAAACCTACTTTACAAACAACCAATTTTTAACTGATTATTTATATACACACATGAGAAAACATAAAGAAACATCATAACAAAACATAGTGTACAAAGGCAAAGCTTATTTCAAAAGACATTTCTTCCAGAAGGCCTGCGAAAGGAAATATTAAGAAAACAAACATAGAAAGTAGTGTGTGAGAACAAGATGAAGCCTTTAAAATATGAATGTCATAACCTAAATTTTATATATAAGTATCAAACGTCACGCGTTGCTGCAGCTGTTTTTCGCAACAAGTCACACGTAAACTTTAATGGGCTATATCTTTGTCATTTTGGTCCAATTTACAAATAAAAAAATACGTATCCCTTATTTTTTGAATAATCTAAAAGACGGACTAAATAGAATGTAATTACTTTGACCCTGGAAACTACTCTATTCCCATAAATCTTTACCCATACCTAAACGGGTTTTTTAATTTTATTAAGCATTCAGTAACTACAACTAATCTTTATCTTAATTTAATGTGTTGCGGAATATAAGCATTACATTTAAGAGCTTGCGGCTTGCTCGCTCTAATCTGGGCCAGTAAATGACGTGTTAAGGGGAAGGCTTGTTCGATAGAGATACCGAGGCCGGTTATAAAAGGCAAAAAAAGAAACAGGGGAAGTAATTTGATGATTTCCCATCCGTTTAAAAAAAGGGAAAGTCTCTCATGTTCCTTTACAATCTTAAGGTTTGGGTGTGTACAGTAAAGATCGAACTTCGTAACTAACTACAGGGATTCGTAATAAGAAACAATAATATACAAATAAGGCCCTAAAATAATCAATGGACTTTCAAACTTTTATAAACTACTAGCTTTTGCCCGCGGCTTCGCTCGCATTAAATTCAGTAGCGCCTTATTGATTTGTAATAGCAACGCTAAGTTTTCCCGTTTCTTCCCTCTTTCTCCCTCATATCCCACTCTTTTTTAATAAAAAATAGCCTATGTCCGTCTCCTGGTTCCCAACTATCTCTGTACCAAGATTCATCAAAATCGGTTTAGCCATTAAAGCGTGAAGAGGTAACAAACATACAAACAAACTCACTTTCGCTTTTATAATATTACTAGCTTTTGCCCGCGGCTTCGCTCGCGTTAAATTCGGGGTAACACAATTCCTCTTGCGCCTTATTGATTTGTAATAGCAACGCTAAGTTTTCCCTTTTCTTCCCTCTTTCTCCCTCACATCCCACGTTTTTCAAATAAAAGTTAGCCTATGTCCGTCTCCTGGTTCCCAACTATCTCTGTACCAAAATTCATCAAAATCGGTGTAGCCATTAAAGCGTGAAGAGGTAACAAACAAACAAACAAACAAACTCACTTTCGCTTTTATAATATTAGTAAGGAAGTAAGGATTAGTAAGGATGCCATGATTACGTTGATCACGGACAAACGGTTTATTTGGAAAATACTCTCTCATCTCTTCGGATGAAAATAGAGAATAGAATCATCCTGGAAAAACTATATTTTTTTATGATCCAGGTATCGAACCCTTTGACCAACCAGGTAGGCAAGTAATAGTCGCTTTTATATTATTAAAATAAAATGGTACACAAACTTGGCCTTAATTAAATGGAGTCGCACGGATAGTAGTGACCATCGCCGCTCAACTTGAGTTACTGTCGCTAAGTGCTTCCTCTGCGCATTCCTCTAGGCTACCGACATCCTACAAGCTCTACGTATGCACTTAGAACAACTACATAATATAATAGTTATATACATAAGACCCTGCTTGTTTGGCCGTAAATATTTTACTGAGTTTTATTAAGATGCCACAATGTCATTCATATCTTCATCTTTACATAGTATAAAAATAAGTGGCTTCCGCTGTATGTTTGATAAAGTCTTTTAAACTATTCAACGGATTTTAATACAGTTTTTAGCAATAGATATAGTGTTTCAAGAGGAAGGTTTATATGTATAATACCTCAGTCAACGAGGTGAAACCGCGGGGCGCAGCTAATCCTTACTTCCTTACTAATATTACAAAAGCTAAAGTCAGTTTATATGTTTGTTACGTCTTCACGCCTAAATGCCGATTTTGATGAATTTTAGTACAGAGAAGATACCCTGGAGACAGACATAGGAGACATTGCCTGGAGACAGGCAATTTTTTTTAAAGTGAGAAATGAGGGAGAATGAGGGAAGAAAAGGGAAAACTGAGCTTTGCTACTACAATCAATAAGGCGCAAGGGCAAAAACTACAGGTAGCAGGTACCTGCAAATCAGGAAAGGGGAACTGTGTTACCCCGAATTTAATGCGAGCGAAGCCAAGGGCAAAAGCTAGTTTAATATAATAACACACTAAAACTTTGTATGAATGTCAATTCTAAACGACTTTCTATGAATGCTGTCTCGTGGTTCTTTTTCGATAGTATGAGTTTTAAATCACTGTGGATTGGTTCAACGCGTTTCTCTTCCATTTTCAAAAATCTAAAGTCCTGCTATTGTGTACTCCTTTTCCACGTAAATAAAAAAAAACTGGGCAATTGCGAGTCGAACTCGTGCACCGAGGGTTCTTTACAAAACTTGCGACATAAACGACCATATCTTATGACTGCGTAGACTTAGAGATCAGATATATTTTTTCCACAACTCCAAGGGACTACAGACTTGAGTATATAGTTTAACTAGCTGGCGCCCGCGGCTCTGCATGTGTGATGTCAAAAAAAGGATCATATGTTTTGTTCCAGACTATTGTCTATCTCTGTGCAAAATTTCATTAAGAACCGTTAAGCCGTTTTGACGTGAAAGAGTAACAAACATCCATACATCCATCCTCACAAACATTCGCATTTATAATATTAGTAGGATGTAGGAGGAGCTCGTGGCTAAATAATAGCAGCCGCTCAGTTCGATCTTTAGGTTAAGCCGCGCTTGCCTAGGTTGGTCTGTGGATGGGTGACCACCCGTTACATACCGTGTTTCCTCCGTGCCTCGGAAAGCACGTTAAGCTGTTGGTCCCGGCTGTCATTTGTAGATCTTTGACAGTCGTTACAGTAGTCAGTGTCCCAAAATTCTGACAACCAGTCTTACCAAGGGGTATCGTATTACCCAGTATTAACTGGGTTATGGAGGTCAGATACGCAGTCGCTCCAAGAAAAATACTGGTATTCAGCTGCATTCGGTAAGACTGGAAGCCGACCCCAACATTGTTGGGAAAAGGCTAGGCAGATGATGAGGATGTAGGATTTTAACTCTATGCCTTCACGCGTTTCCTAGATAAAGAGTCTTGACAGATAGACTGACAGACAGGCGGACAATAAAGTGATCCAATAAGGGTTCCGTTTTTTACATCTGAAGTACGGAATCCTTAAAAGACTTTTTGGGCGATGATGCTTATAAGTTTCCTTATGTTGCATGACATTAATGTAGGTATTTATATCGGTTTTCTTACTAACCATCAAACAGGATGCTTATATTTTTATTTTTCTAGAACACACAGGCCCGCAATAAAATTAAATTGCAATGTTACCAGTGATAAAATTCAATATCTACTCGTACCTATGTTTGTGCATTGGCGTCGGGGGAAATTTCTGAAATTTTGATACAGTGTTGCCACAGTTCAATTCTTGTACTCGTAAATGTCCTGTGGTGTGGCATAAAATAACTGGACTTAGCCAAATGTGTGCTTGTGAATTTTGTTTCTTAACGTATTTATCATATGATATTATTTGCGCAAACAAAATCAACATGACATATTTAAATATTTTAAAGTTTTTATCTACATAACACAAGCATCTCCTTGCTTGAAAGGTGATCTCCAAAACATGTATGCTAAAGTACTATGCAATTGAAATTAACATTTTTTTACATAACTTACGAGTTATCAGTTTTAAAAAAAATATATGGAATACAATTAATCTTCTCCTCTTTCACAAATCAGTGTTTTGTATCTCAAAGGAAAAAACAAAACCCTTATATTATCACTTAATGTCCGTCTGTCTGTCCGTCAAAACTGTTTCCCTCGAAAGTGCGTGGAGGTATCAAGTAAAAATTAAAACTAATGGGAAAGTTAAGTTTGTCCTCTTTTTGCGGATGGGAAATCATCAAATAACCTCTCCCGCTATAGGCGAAGCGGGGCGAGTGTCAGACTTGTACTGACTAAGGCGCGTCGCTCACTGGTAAGTCGAGGCGACGACAATCGCGTCAGCGGCGGTGCGGCGTCGCAGCACGGGCGAGGATAGGTCTCTGCGTAGGGTAGAGGCGCAGACGGCTATGTCTAAACGCAGCTACGCACGAAACCAAATGACAAAATGGCAGCGGAGTCGTGGCTTGGGCACACTTGAGTGCCTCTCCTGCGCCTGCACCTCGCCTCCGCCCCGCCTTCACCTCGCCTCCGCCCCGCCTTCATCTCGCCCGCGCCGCAACTCTTGTCTATGAGCGCACTGCCATTGATTTGTAAAGAAAACCTTGTTGCGGCGTGCCTCTCATGCGCCCGCGCCTCAACTGCACCTCGACTGTTAATCGTGTGAGCGACGCACAACCCACCCATGTTCCTTCTATTGCCCTTTATGTTCCGGAGCCGCGGTATCTCTTTCGTACAACCCGCAATCCCGGGGGTTAATTTTGTCCTTGAATAAACTTTCATTAGTTACCTACAAGTTTATACGGAACCTTCAGTGCGTGAGTCACACTCGCACTTGGTCGGTTTTTATTATGTAATCTCAATGATCTGCTTTTATATTTTATTCTATTAATATATTCTTTGTTCATTTTTCATACTCATTGTTAACATTTTTTAAATATGCTGTTGTTTAATTTTTGTTAAAATATCGAAAACCATTACACTTGTACAGTTGTGCTAGCTAATCTATTTGACTTTATAAAAGATACATTAACTCTTAATGGAAATTCATCCACATGAAATTCACACTCCAATAATATATTCTACAAAACCCATTTGAAACGAAAACAACCTCTTTGTTCAAACAGTCTCATTTACAATCACATTATATGAGGATACGTTTGTGGTCTTAAAACTGTAAAAGCTTGGCCCATAAAAGACTTAAGTTCAAGGTTAGGGTAAAACGGTCATATTGAGCTCTGCCAAATTTCCTTTGAGAAACCTTGGCTCGATGCCAGAAGGTTCAAGTCCAAATGGTACAGATATCATCCGTGTTACTAAGCTGTTATTTTTATATTTCATTGATTACTTGCTATTATTGTGTGATTATATTTATTATTTTATTCGACTTCAAAAAGGGAAGAGATTCTATGTTCGACCGTATTTTTTTTTGTATACCGATCATTCCGCCAGCTGTGGACCGATTTATATAATACACTAACTTTTGCCCGCGGCTTCGCTCGCGTTAAATTCGGGGTAACACAGTTCCCCTAGCGCCTTATTGATTTGTAATAGCAACGCTGAGTTTTGCCTTTTCTTCCCTCTTTCTCCCTCACATCCCACTTTTTTTAAACAAAAGTTAGCCTATGTCCGTCTCTAAGGTCCCAACTATCTCTGTACCAAAATTCATCAAAATTGGTTTAGCCATTAAAGCGTGAAGAGGTAACAAACAAACATATATATATATATTATATATGTAAGGATGTAAGGATTTTTTGTTCAAAAGGGTATGCTTCCGAGGTGGTCCCATATTAATTTTATTTATATTGCTTGGGTAGTTTATGAGTTATCGTCTGTGTAATATATGCCTTCTTCTATTTCTATATAGATGATCAGCTAATCTTTTAGTAGCGTTGGAAAATGAATACTCGATAAAAAAATACGTTAAATATCATTATAACATAACTAAAAATTGTACTTCCTAAGCAATATCAATAAAATTGATATGGAACCACCTGGAAAGTATAACCTATCAAACAAACAATTGGCGGAGTTATCGATGAACATACATAAAAATACGGTCGAACGTAGAACCTCTTCCTTTTTTGAAGTCGGTTAATAAAGATTTTGTAAATCGGTCCAATTACTCAAAGACGCCTCTGAGTAATCGGTAAACATACATAAAAAAAAGAAAAAAAAACGATTCCGATGGACGAATTGAGAATCTCCTTCTTTTTTTGAAGTTGGTTAAAAAAGCTAGACTGTTGGTGAAAAGGCATAAAATAATTGACTGTACGTACATAATACGCTATTAAGGTACACAATTTGTCACATATTTTCTTTGTACATCTTCATGAAAATTCCTGAAACCAAATTAAATTACAGCACTGAATACGTACAAGTGCAATGCATTCTTAGTTCAGTTTACTTTGCATTTCACAACGGCCACCAGCCTACATCGTAAAAACCTTCATATTTTTTTAGTACTACGAGTAATAACCAATATAATTATCGAATAATTAAAAATAATTAAATTTAAGCCTTTCGTAATTCGTGTAAATGAAATGTTTCGATATCGTTTAGCATATATTTACACCGGGAATATGTGGCGGAGGCATAAAAAATATTCAGTATATTTCATTTGTGTGATTTTAATGTATTGTTTAATTGTTTGGCTGGCCAATCACGAAGTAAAAAAAAGAAAATCTTCGGTTTACTTACATCATGTAGCAGTGCATTTTGATTTGAAGGGATCTCCTCCCAAACTGTCTTACTTGGCAGAATACCTTCCCATACTCAACATGTTTGGAGTGAATTCAATAGTTATGGAATATGAGGACATGTTTCCTTATGAAGGCTATCTTAAAAACATCAGTTCTGTGAACGCTTACAAAAAAAGAGAGGTAAGTTTCAGATCAGATTTTATTTAGGTCATACCTAAACGCACAAATAACCTGCACTTAATGGAATGACATCGCTGTTTACATTAATATTGGTTTGTTAAGAAATAGTTAACAATTCCGACAATAGATGGCGTTGTTAGTTGATGATGTTAAGATTCACCGGTGTTCAACTACGTCAAAAATATTGCAAAAAACCACGTGGCCTCACATCCATAACGATAGTCTACACTTTGACTTAAGGATCTCCACCGTCGTTCAATTCATGAAGCGCCTTTCCAAGCGTTTCTTTGACTCCGCGTCAAAGCATCGCGATCCCCTAATCAAATCGCCGCCCATCGGCCGCCCGATACAAGCCCTCGCGAATAAATAAAATTTGTCGTACATACCCTGGTCACTCCTGACGATGCTATAACCCTACTACAGGAGAGCAGTAAGGAAACTAGCACCCTTCGTAAATTCAGTCGCAAAGCGCCATTACTCCGTCCTCGCCGACGAAGCCCGTCATGGTGTCCCGGTACCTGCTCCACCCGTCCCTTGCAAGAGCCAGCCCGCGATGCTGAGCTAGTAAGTTCAAACCAGTCCCCAAATAGTGTCACTCAGGTCCAGCTTGTCCCTTTGGTGTCCTCCCCTAGCGATGGCCTAAGCCGAGGCTCGTACTCTCCAAGGGGTGCCCTTAGCCTGTAGTCGCTTAGTTTGTAAGTTTTTACCCTGGCTGGAGGCCTTAATTTCAAGACATCCACAGGAATCACCCGGTTAAGCAGACGACAACCTCGTAGGTTGAACTGCGAGATGCCATTCATAAAAAAGAACCACATTTCATTTGCGCACTTTCTTCAAAATTCAACGCATCAAAATCCATAGAAGTGACCATGACGTCGCAAAAGAACGTTGTTACATAGGACAGGATGTCGAATTGCCTTCATTGTCCTTCCTCACACTGGATCAAAACGAAAATAGTCCTGCTTTAAGATGTCATGCATAATGACTCCACTCTCCCATAGTTTTAAAACTAACGTTTGCCTTTTGTATATGAAACAGCTTATGTCTTTTAATAGCCACCCAATTATTTCGAGAGAATGGTTTGGAATTATATGCTTAATCTAACACAACTTTCGCAAACTTGCATGTTTTTAGAACTATGGGTTTGCTGAGCCTTGTCTCTTATTGAATTAAGATTTTTACCATGGGCAAAAGTCTCCACTTAATGGATGCCTACAAGTGAACGGCGCCGCTGAAGCTGGTCTATCTCAGAAACCGGTGGCAAGACGAATTGAACGCATACCGCGAGAATTGTTTCGAGATAGCGCGTCAAAAGAGCCCATGGAAAGACCTTTGCCTAGCAGTGGGACAGTATAGGTTAGGGCAAAAAAGTTGCATCATCATCATAGCTTAGCCTTTTCCCAACCAAGTTTAATCCAGCCAGATGTATCTGAATACCAGTATTTTACATAGCGACTGCATAGCTGCCTACGTCTTCCACATTCTTTACTCGTTAATTCGGTACCCCTTGGTAAGACCGGTCGTTGAACTTTTGCTTATCTGACTATTTGTGACAAGCACCAATGATCTGCAAATGACAGTTTGGACCAAAGGACCAAACCATACCGAGAAAAGTAATGGATGGTCACTTTCACGTGGCCTGATCTCGGTAATTAGTGATCCTTTTTGTTTCGGATGGGAAATAATCAAACAACTTCCCCCCCTCGGTGCGGAGCGGGGAAAAGAGTCAGGCTTTTCCTGACTAAAACCACCGCGGCAAGCCACGATATCTCTTTTGAACAACCCGCAACCCCAGCAGACAGTGGCAATGCCAAGCCATTTTTCTTTTCTGACATCTCTTTGAGGCGCACCTGGAACACGAACGTACCGTCGACACTGACTGTCATCACTAGACGGACTGACGGTGAGCTACCCACTGCCCCCCGCTCAGCCAGGAGTTGTCTTGCGGACAAGTGTTCCTTAACGTTCAAGATTTACCCGTACGGCTTTTATTATTAAGCCAAAAACTCCCCTGTTATTATTTTAAAATCACTGCATTTTAGCGTGTATTACAGCCCTACATGTTATGTTTTCAGCTCCGCAGATTCCTGACCAGAGCCAAAATGCTAAACATAGTAGTAATACCCCTGATACAAACGTTTGGACACATGGAATTTGTCCTTAAACTGGAGCAGTTCGCTCGCCTAAGGGAGCTAGAAAAGTTTCCATCAGATATATGTCCTAGCCGCTCTGCAAGCAAAACATTAATTAGGGATATGTTGAAACAAGTAAGTACAAAATATTGCCGGCACGGCTGTTGCGTTAAGTGTCGCAGCTTCGATTCCCGCACGGAACAAATATTTGTCTGGCCTACATGTAGTTGTTCCGGCTCTGGCTATTTGTGTATGTGAGTTTAAATGTATGTTGTTATTGTTAACGATTTTGTCAAAACAAAGTTTTCACGCACAGGAATCTTTACAACTTTACCTCCGCATAGATATGCGATCTATGATGAGAGAGAGAGAACTAAAATGCTATAGAGTAAAAAAACTGTCTTTTTTTATTCTTTAGCATTTTAGTTTAAATGTGCGTCTGTTCTCACAAAGCTCGCACAACCTCATTCCAAAACCCGATTTGTAATACGGTATCCAATATTCTTGGCAGTTGAGTGGATTAATTTCTTTCCTTCATTTACCATTTCTGGAAGCTTTCATTCAGAGACAGAAGACCCCTTAATAGGTTAAGTTTAAAATTGTAAATAATAAGGGAATAAAAGCTATTTTTATTTTATTTTACATGAATTTCAGGTTGTTGAACTTCATGGAGCAATCGCACCGCTGCAATACATTCATATCGGTTGCGATGAAGTAATGCATATTAATGTGTGTCCAAGGTGTCTAGAAAAGAGTTTGACAGACAGGCGAGTACAACATACCTACCTCATTTTTTTTTTTGGTTGTGCCTAAGTTAATGTCAGAGTTTATGCCGTCCATGTGCTAACCTGACCTAACATGACGTCGAGAAAATCTGTCAGGCAAGCTGGTTTGGTTTGCTCATGATATTTTTCTTGACGGCAGAAAATATCCTTACTAATATTATAAAAGCGAAAGTGAGTTTGTTTGTTACGTCTTCACGCCTAAATGGCTAAACTGATTTTGACGAATTTTAGTACAGAGATAGCTGGGACCCTGGAGACGGGCATAGGCTATTTTTTTGAAATAAAGTGAGATCAGATATGAGGGAGAAAGAGGGAAAAAAGGGAAGACTTAGCTTTGCTATTACAAAAAATAAGGCGCAAGAGTAAAAACTACAGTAAGCAGGTACCTGCAAATCGGAACTGTGTTACCCCGAATTTAACACGAGCGAAGCCGCGGGCAAAAGCTAGTCAATTATGGAATACGCACATCAATTTCTAAAAAATCAGGGTTGCGTATCTTGGATTCGAACTCCAAGGTTATGTCTTATTAGTTTGACGGTCACACCACTAAGCTATCTATAACTGCCTAGTCTGGATTTGTGGCAGTAGATTTGTGATGGCAGTTTACATAGTTTTGGGTAAACTACCCTACATATTAACGCTTATTGGAAGATCATACGATAATCACTTTCACATCGATTCCTAGATTATTAAAAACCGACTGCCAAAAAAAAAACTTTAAAGTGGAAAATAACTTTACTTCCGGAAGTTGGTGGCAAAAAGGTCAACGAAACATACTAAAGTCACCGACTTCTGGAAGTGAAGTTATTTTCCACTTTCAAGTTTTTTTTTGGAAGTCGGTCGTTTTATACTAAAAGATTTGCAGATCATCTATTATAAAAAAGAAAAATATGTATTATAGACTTTCGTCTACTCATAGACTACCCAAGCAATATAAATAAAATTTATATGGGTCTACTTTAGAAGTATAGCCCTTCGAATTAAAAAAGAATTATGAAAATCGGTCCATAATTGGCGGAGTAATCAGTGTTCAAACAAAATAATACGGTTGAACATAGAACCTCCTTCTTTCTTGAAGTCGGTTAAAAATTGATGTATGTTCAATTTTTTTACAACTTCGCTTTATTATCATTTTCAGTGAAATGTTTGTCGAACACGTTACAGAGGTGACATCGATAGTTAAAAAAATAACTCCTTTAACAAAAGTTCTTATTTGGGCGGACATGCTACACGGAACGAGTATCCCAGAAGTATACATTAATAATACTAATATTGAAGTGGTTGAGTGGAACTACGCGAGAAATCCCAACTTTAGTCATATAGATTTCTACAGTTTACACAAACACGTCAAAAACATCTGGATAGCTTCCGCATTCAAAGGCGCAGATGGTAGAGATGCAACTGCCCCGAACATCAAAAATCGATTCGAAAATCATTTAAGCTGGATGAGGTTTATATTAGACTATAAGTTTGGAGGAGAAAACAAAGTTTTTCACTTCAATGGAATCATTTTGACTGGCTGGTCGAGATACTCTCACGCGGCTCGGCAATGTGAACTACTGCCTGTCGCTATGCCAAGTTTGATCCTGAATCTCTTATTGATAAAAACCGTACAGAGAGGCATTGATCATGGCGACTTACATAATCTGAATTATTGCCAGTTCTTTCATAAATACTTAAGTACAGAATTCAGGGAAATCTTCCGAAGCCACGATGATAACGGAGAAATGTGCGCATTTGAGAACACATTCCTTTACAGAGAGCATAGCAGACTTTTTGATCCCACATTTTTCAATGATTGTTTTACTCAGCTACATGACCGAAAACTGGAATGTCAGAGATTAGATGCAAACGTGGATATAAATATGTTGGATAGTTCTATCAGAACGTGTAATGTAGCACTCCATAAGTTATCAGCCATGAAGACAAGCATAGAAATATTTATGGTCAAATATTACGAATTGTTTGTAATCGAAAGTTACGTCGAAGAAATTGTACAAGTTCCTGCAAGAGAAATTAAGATAAATATGGATTATTTACGTATTTGCTCTGAGAATCGTTTTTTGAGGAACAAGAATTAACCGGTACTTTTTTCTTCAACATTTTAGTCACTAACACCGCTATAAATATGTTTCTTTGTTAAACAACTGCATAAAAGTAATTTCTTGTCATTGTGTTCGCAATTTAAATTATAGCAGCACTGTCGCTTGCGGTCATTTTCGATTGCAACTCCTCTGCTGTTGCTGTTTGGTCACCAGCGGATTGCCTATGGCAGTGATTGTTGCCTTCAGATATTTTGCAAGTGTGTGTCGCACAGTGAACGACAGCTCAATGTGTATTTATACTTAGTTATTAAAATGATTGTTTTCAAGTAAGTAATTCTATTATTAACTAGCTGTAATCACCGGTTTCACCCGATGCTCTCCTCCTTAATGTCGTAGTGCGATGTTATGTAGTATACTAATTTTGTGATATAATGCCTATGCAAAATTTAATCTCAATCCGGTCAAGAAAACACTTTCTCCCATACAAACTTTGCTACCCTGTTCTACCCGTTTTTTGTAGATGGGACATCATCAAATAACTTCCCCCGGTCTGAGCGGAGCGAGGGAGAGTGTCAGGTTTGTGCTGCCTAAAACCACCCATGTTCCTTCTATTGCACCTTATTTTTCGAGGTCGCGGTATCTCTTTCGAATATCCTGCAGCACAGGCTGACGGTGGCCCTGGCAGGCCCCTCTGCTTTGCTGACATCTCTTTTAGGTGCGCGTGGAACACTAACGCGCCGTTGATTCGGCTGTTTCACCCCCTCAGAAGTTGATTCTTCTGGAAATCCCACATTAGTGAGCACCTACGTCCTGAAAAGATACCCCATGCAAAGAAGATCGCCAATTTTGGGCTATAGTATGTACAGAAACGATATGTATATTATAAAAAACTACATTTTTTACTGATTAAAAACAACATGTAACAATAATAACTTTCTACTGGAATGAGCTAAAAATTATAATTTTAAATATGGTTTTTAATTTAATATTAAATAAACGATATCTGTTTTGTTTTAGTATCTATCATGGACATTATAATCATTTATAAACGAAAAAGGACACTGATAAAATTATTTTTGTTTTAGTAATAGTTATTTATTTATTTAACAAAAACTTATTATTTCAAAACGAAAAAATATCGATGTTTGTCAAAATGTCAATGTCACGTCACTCCCGTCAAGACCCGTCATTCGTTTTCGTACTCGTGCACTTAACTTGTTTTTATTTTACCTACCTACCTAATTCCTTTTGTGTGCTATGCAATAATATGCTAATAGCAACGTACAACTATGTTTTTAAACAATTAAATCAATGTGACTATTTGATTATGGTGTTTAAAATGCATTTTGGCATTATAAATACAATTATTCTTACCATCTGCCGTATAACCTAACCGAGTGACCCAAAAACTTATTTTCTTTCTAATTCCCAAGGAATTTTGAAAAAAATCTTTCTGATATTAATGTGTACGTGTTTAATCTATTAAACAACACATAAATTGTTACTGTTCACATTTGGCCCAACGATGTATTGGTTTCTGGCGATCTCCTTTGAGACACGTGTAGTTTCTGAGATTTCGTGACGGGTGAGTCAGTCATTTTCTCTTTTATTATATTTACATATTTAGATCGTTTCAAAAGCAAAATGTCGACGGATTTACTTTTACCTGACATATTTATATCGTGACATATTGATTGAATGGGTTCATTATTATTATGGGTGTAAATGTACCCTTAACAAAACCGAAAGACACTTGTTTTTCCCCGTCATTGCAGTATTTTTTCTAGCGTCAAAGTTCCAGCGTTAACACTAGTTTTTTTTGACTATTTTAATTTTTTTTTACAGCTTGTTTTAAATACCTGCCTGACTCCCGTACTGTTGGAATGCTTTGAGTGCGTTATTTTTCACCCCAAAAAAAGGTTATAAACACTCCGCAATTTTTTTTTTCGTTGACTTTTAGTTTGATGTAGTACCTACAAATTGCATGACTGATGTCATCGTGAAGAGTTTGTTAACACACTGTATACATTTAACATGATAAGACAATATATATTTTGGAATGAAGTTCCTTATTGCGCGTTGCGAAAGAGGGTTAGACGGAAAAAATAAGACCAAAAGTTGTAACGACACTTTTTGCTATAGTTGTAAGCCGTGCGGCGTGCGCGTCTCTCTCGTAGAAAGCAAGCCAGTTATTTTCGTTTCGTCTTTCTATTTCGCATTGAACAGTGTGGTGTCGCGACGATTATTTTTGTTGAGTGTATAGAGGTTTTTTTTTTACATAATAAATAATAACTTCGTTCCATCCGGGTGTCCCTTGACACCTCTCAAGTTTTTATAATTTTACTTTACCACCAAAATTCTTTAAGTAGCAAACTGTGTTTTGGATCGGTTGACGACCAATCTATGGAAGCTTTCAATATTTAATACACTGACATAATCAATCAAAGTATAATGCCTTTTGTTGAGAACCAGACATGCCGCTCGCTAGGGAAAACAAAGGATTTTGTCAGCAAGACTCATGATGAAACGTAATCTTTACCATGCTCAAGTTTTATGTCCGTGGCGTTAAGGATTTCTCTCTTCATCCTGGTTGCAGGATCAAATCATTTCTGTCATAAAAAATGCATTGTAAATAGAACCAAAGGTGTGAAAAAATTCAGCACAATAAGATAGGTGCCACTGATTCGAAATTCATACTACGTTCAAATTCATAATTCCAAAAACAAAAAATATTTTTTTAAAGTAGTGATTCTACGTAAGAACATACACGCGAACTGTTAATGAGGGTATAAAATACACAACAATATGAATAAGTATTTGTAAATATAGTTTAACAGATCATAAATAGTTTTGACTGATTATCAGTTTTGACTGTAAGATTTACACAAATATTTCTTTTTTAAAGATAGAGGGATAATTGTAGTTAAGAAGCAAATAATATAAAAACAACAACATGTAAAAAATCTTTATTTACACACACAGTAACAAACACATTACGGTTTTTAATTAAATTTTAATCATTAGTAACAATTTATCACCTTTTACATGCTTACTGCGACGATATTACAAAGTACCACAGTTTCTACGTTTTGATATCAGCATTGCGATATCACGAATACCTATTCCATTTTTTATGCAAAAAAACTCAGAATCTATTAAATTAATTGATCGTCTCTGATAAGCTCAATAGCTCTTTTCAACCGTCAAACGGTGCTTAATTAAAGAATTATTATTTCAAGAATTATTTGTGAGTTTCGAAAACAATATTTATCTATTTTTAGTATCATTGTCATCTGGTTCTTTACTTCTGCTTTCGTCTTTTTCACTTTTTGGTTTATGTACCGGGACGATTTCTGTAGCTGGTGGTGTTATGGGCACAAGACTGCCATCCTCTTCAGCAACCTTTAACCCAATTGTAGCACCAAGCTTAGCACTAGCCTGCTTAAATGTATTAGATAATTTCACTTGAACAACGTTGATCACCATGGAAGTAAGAGCAAATCCGAACACCAAGTACAAAATGGACGCCATCATGAACATTGGATGGTCAGGGACTAAATCTCCAAGTCCGATAGTTGATATAGATATGAAGATAAAGTAGAAAGATTCAAAGAAATTCCATTTCTCCCATAAACTGTAGACAAATGCTCCAATATTGATGTAAGTGAGAAGAATGACCACAGCGACGGAGATCGGCAAGTTGAACTCATCATCTATTTCGAAAACTGATGGCGCTGGAGTTTCCATATCGGTCTCGAGGTCGAAGTCTCTTGGTAAGGTACCAGGTTTAGGTGGCAGAGGTGGAGGCACGTCGCTTGGCCTCCTCTCAACTGGTGGAGGCTGGGTACCATCAGGACTCACTTCTATATCTTCTTCGGAGAATATCTGCGACGGACGACGAACTACATCGTAGACAATGTTCAGTCCCTTCATGACCTCCTGAAATTTAACAAAATTTCATGTTATTTCGCTCCTCTTTGATCTAGTTTTGGACGAAAAACAAAGGTTTGTAAAAATTTAAGTCAACATGGCCCGCAGCGTACCTAATCATTTCTCATTTCTGTATAAAAAGGGAAACGTAAGCTTTGTTTTTGTGTTCACCTGCGGGAATCCGATTGTTATCAACAACAAAGACTGTTTCAAAATTATTGTTATCATTTATATAATGTACATTTTATTCATTGATTCTCATTTTCATGATTACTGATAATATTATTTTGTTTTGGTTATATGTTCAAACAGAAGTCTTTAATACAGGTAGGCAGAATGTAACAACTAGATTAAGTCGTCGATAGGTTTTTATCCATTTGAGGGCTCGTAATAATAAGCCCCGAATTTTAAAACAAAAAAATATCGACAAAAATATATCATATGTTGTGATTGGCTGAATGAATAATAAAATTATCAATAGCCAATCGCATCACTTGCCAGTGTTCCTGACAAAATGCTATTGGTCAACATGGCTGAAATTCTCTTTAAGCCTGTAGTAACAGGATTTATTAGACTAACACTGCTAAAACGCTATAATGTACGAAGTGCACGCCAGCGGAGCTTGCGGTGGACCACGTCATTACGGCTAAAACCAAGTATGGGGAGACTGCAAGTAAAAGGGGATTGAATTTATGTTGTTTGTGCGAAGAAGTGCGAAAGGTTTTGAAAAAAATGATAATGTTTAGAGCGAACTACATTTAGATAAATACAAAAAAAAATGTTATATTTAAGTTATTATGTGAAAGGCCGAGTTGGACAATACATTGAGAACAGGGATCGCAAATATATGGTCAACCTATCTATTATTTTATTTATAAAATACAACTGCGCGTTTTGCGCGGTTTCACCCGCTGCAAAAATAGATTACTACTGATTCTCAGACCTACCGAATATACATGAAATATATCTATGCCGAACCACTGATGTTTGAGTAAAGTACAGTAATATCGCATTGAAATAATTCACTAAGAACAGCACATCAATTGCCACATTTTCAATTATAATAAGAAGGATTTTGAAAAAACATTCGTCTCATTTAATCACGGAATAGATGTTGTTGAACTGTCAAAAATGAAGATCGCTAGAATTAGTGTGTTACGCAATTACACCACATTTCTCAGCATGAATTTATTTAGAAACAAATTTTAAAATACAGAGACTCTTTGATGCTTTGCCCAGAATTTCCTAACACGCATCGTCGGTTGTACGATGCACGCATGACATTCGCCATCTTGAATTTCAGAACATTTCAAAATTATTACCTGCACTGGGGCGGTTCTTCTAACTTTTCTGCAACTCCTTGTGTAATAGAACCTTCTGATGTACGCCCAGAAGAATTTGATGATCCTTGTGAAGAATTTACCGAAGTCAGCTAAGAGAATCAGGAACAACGGGATCCCGATGGTGGCATAAACTATTGTTGCCACACGACCAGATGTTGTCTTCGGAGCTATGTGACCATAACCTGGAAAACGTCGATTTGCAAGTCTTACAAATATTGTATTAAGAGAAACATAAATAAAACGTGGTACCCACAAACCTATAAAGGTAAAGGTTCTATTAAATGAAATAAAAAGTGCAAGTTTATTCGTTTTAATATATACATAAAAAAAAGAAAAAATACACTATGGGATGTGAAAAAAAGCATTTAGGTACAATAAAAACTAAAACAATTGTGGAATTTGTGAGATTTCTGTTTCATGGATGGTCAGTGGTAACAACCCAATAGGCCAATAGCAATCTTATTTTAACTATTATTAAGAATCTTTTAAAGAAAATGACAGTGAAAAGACTAAGTATATTCTATTACTCTTACCGACAGTTGTGACTAACGTCAAGCAGTAGACGAAAGAGTTCATAAAGTTCCAAGACCTCTGGCCGCTGTATGAAGTAACTCCTGCTTCGTGTGCCGTGTGCAGCTGATTCTCAAATTCAAACAACTTCTTCCTTGCCATTGACTTCCAATCTTCCTCCCTCAAATTGTGACTTCCTCTCCAAAGATGTTCAATAAAATCTCTTTTCACATTCCTTGTACTACACTTATAAGCATTTTCAAACGATCCTTCTAATGTCTTAAACATCATTCCTCCTAAACCACACATTATAATTAATATTAGAAGGTCACAAATACATTTGTTTCGTAATTCCCTAATTTTATTGCAATGTACTCTCTGTTCTTGCTTAAAATCTTGCCAATTCGCAATGAATTTCCACCTCGATCTAACTGCTTTTTTGGTTTTGTCTTCTTCTAAAGATTTTTTTCTTGCTTTTTTCTCTACAGCAAGATCCTTGCTTTCCTTCCTAGTCGCGCTTTTGGAATCGGCTACAGATCTTTTCCTTAACCCTGACTTGTGCTCACTTCTTTCAACTTTGGGATGATTATTCTCGTCTGCTCCTAGTATGATACCCGTCATCATTTCACGTCTTTCAACCGCCTGACTCAGTACATTAAGCTTGCGTGTCAACTCTGCTGTTCGCTCTTTTAAATCAAAGTCAAATTCATTTTCACTCGGGGATGAAGAATAACAACTGGACGTGTACTCAGATTGACTAGCATCGATGTAACCGGAGCTTTGCCTACTTTGATCCAGGCTACGTTGATCCAGATCTGTTGTCTTCGACTTCACTAAACCAGCTAAAATTTCTTTTTCACTTATTATCTGAATAGTTTTAGGACAAGAAACTCCTCGAGATCTAGACTGCCTCAATGTGATAGGAGTCTTGTTGGGAGTTTTTAAAGTTTTGTTGCTGGCTTTGTATTCAGTTGGAAGTCGGGGATCATCTTTAGGCATAGATAAGCTTCTTGCTCGGGCTTTTTCCATCAACTCAATAATCTCTCGACTAGTCTGACTCATACCTGTTCCAGTTTTATCTACCATCCTTACGTCTGCAGTGCGATGCACAGACTGCGAACGATTTACTTTTGGTGACATTTTGTTTTTCGTGTATCGTCGTGGTGCAGGCATTGCTCTACGTTTTGGTGCTTCTACTTTGGCATTATGTTGATCCTCACTCATCTCACTTTCACTAGTTTTATTCTGTAAATGTTATTATGGATAAATTATTAGTTGCTTCTTTCATTCTACAAAATTATGGCAAACTATTTACATAATGATCATTGTGTTGCTGGGCTTGGGGTTATGTCAATTGGAAATAAAGTGCTATTAACAAAGCGACAAACAGTATAAAAAATAGTTTCATGAAAAAACTGACCCCAAATCTTGAAGCAGATTTGCTGCGGGCCGGTTTGACGGGTGGTGGCCGTTTTTGTTCTTCATCTTTTATTACTTGTTTAGATGGTTGTTTTGTTATAACCGGCTTAATATCTGTCGATAATTTCCTGCTGGGAGTTCTAACTATCCTTTCTCTTACTTCCACATTAGGTTTACTTTCTGGTATCAATTTTCTGCTCGGAGTTCTTTCTAATTGAATCACTTTTGTAACAAGTTCAGCCGGCGCCGGCGTCTCTGGTTTAGGTGTAGTCGTTTTAGCTTTTTTAATATCTTTATCTTCAAATGTGAACACCTCTTCATTTTTAACTGGCGTTTTCAGTTTCTTGATTACTTCTTCTGGTTTCTTTTCTTCAGAATGAACCACTTCATCTGGTTTTTTTTGAGTGGCGGGCATGGCAAAAGGAAATAATTCTTTTGGAGAACTGCTGACAGGAGAAGGAGTAGAAAGAACATGTTTGATGTCTTTTGGAGGTTCAATTGTTAGTGAATTACGTCGTGGAGTATCTCCATCTTTTGGAGTCAGGGCATAATTAGTCGACAAAAGTTTATTAGTGGGATCTATAAAGCTTCCTTTGCGTTCCAGAAGATTTGCTAGTTCTTCTTTATCTGGTATGGCAAATGGCGAAATACTTCTGCGTCTACGCTCTTGAGCAGCCATTGCTCTTTGCTCCAAAAGTTCCTCTGTGTCTAAATCATACACAGGATCTTTGACGTTTGCTTGTTCCTGCACTAAACGTCTCATTTCTTCATAGGTACTATCAGCTTCAATTTCCCTAGAGTTTGGGCGTGGTAGTTGTGGTTTTGTATCTTCATCGTCAGAAGTAGGAGTATCTTCATGGGGCTTAAGAGTTCTACTAGGTTCTGGAGTCTTTTCTCTCTGCCTCGCAGCTTGACCTCTATTTTTAGATAAGTTTCTCCTTTTCCTTATGGACATAGTTTGTCTGTCGTCTTCCATGATTTCTTCGTTAAGTCTTATTTCAGGTGACACCACTGGTTGACTATGTTTTCGTGTTTCAGATTCTGATTGTGCTGTTGGAATTTCCAATTTCAATTTAACATCTCTTTCTTCTTGGGAATCGCTATCACTCATCACCACCAACTTTCACTCACACCGTAACTGAAAAAAAAAAGTTGTGATATCACAACCGCTCACAATAGACTAAGGGAATTGAACCCGATCACAAGATTCAGACCGATATCAATCTTGGCAAAGAAAATTAATTCGACTGCCAATAATTATGACACAAATAAGATAAAGCAAGCCAACAACGATAAGAATTCAATAAGTGTAAACTTACCCCTCATCCACGATCCGAACAACCAACTTCTTTATTGTAACGGGGTCGAAGCAAATTTCTAATAAAAGAATCTATTTTCGCCGCCCCACAGTGTCGGGACGTAAACAAACGCCCGTTGATAAGAGATTGCAATTCATTTTCGTTGAAGTATGATCACAGTTTATGCGGAGTGGTTGCAATGGGAATTTAAACGATATTCACTGACTTTTGTGGAACTTTGAATGTTAAATGTTGTCACAATTTTCGAGATACACGCCGTGCGTTTGTGACGCGGCCTACTGAGCGGAAGAGCGCCAAGCCAGCCGGGCAGTGTTCCAAAATTAAAACAACTACACCTAAATTCAGTCGAGTTCGCATTTGCAATCGTACTCTAGAAAATGTTCTCGACATTAGCGACCATCGTTATTTGACACGTTCCTTAAAAACTCTAGTAGGTACTTGTAAGATTATGTCGATTGGTACAGGTCAATTTAAATTGGATTTACAATTTATGTTGCTTTTAATTTCTGTATTACATTAAAGTGGGATATAAATAGGAAGAGTTGTGTAGTTGACGTAAGATTTGCTTGTTACGTTTAGTTTTACGTAATTTGGCACAATACATTTTACCTACATAGATTTTCATTCCAAAACTGTTTTGAATTTAACTTAGATTATTTAAAACTCATAGAAAGTCCTAGGCTACCAGAATCACCTTTTCATAACTTTAATGAAAGGTTACGCCCAAGAGAACATCGCTAAATTAACATAACGCTGAATGTAAACAAACCCTTTTAAAATAAAACGCAGTAGCGTGTAAAACTAGGAAAATAAAAAGATCGTAGTAAACGGAGGTTTAACTAGAATGAAGACTTTATTTCCTAATGTGCCCAAGCCGCTTTTTAAACTCGTTCGAATGGACATAAAAGAACTTATTTTATAAATGTTAACTAAAACAAAGCGACATTCTTTTATGTCCACAACAAACAGGGTATTGTTCCTCTTGAGCCTTTGACACATTTTATAACAAGTTAATGCAGCTAAAGCAAGGTTGTATTCAATCTTTTTTATTACAAAACTAACCTTAAAACCCGACTGCAAAACATTGCTGTAGTGAACGCGATTACTACGCCTAAAGGTTTAGTTATCGTATGGCGTTTTGCAAATGACTGCTCTTACAAAACTAGCAGGCGCTTGAAACTTGAATATTTTCATCATCAACTTTCCTCGCCGTCTAGTGATTCAGACTTTAAGTAGAATTTATTAAAATGTTGGTGATCGCAAGAGATCCGTGACCAAAATTATTTGCAAACAGAATCTTACAAATCGGAACGAGTTCAAAAATTACTTACTTCTTTATTTGGGATTCCAAATAAAGAAATAAGTTTTTTTATTAGCTCAAAATCATCCATAATGTCGGAATCAACGCCGTTTCTAGCCATAATATCACTTACCAACAGCCCACCTTTTCATCCACGATCAGGTAAACAATTCATCACTACAGACTAGGCAGAAGCGTCCATGCTCCCATTTCACTCAATTTTTGCCTCTGGCATCCAATGAGTCATCGACCTTTGTGGAGGTTTCACTCGCCCTTAACCTAACCCTTTCCCAATTGTACTGTTCGGCTTGCAGTCTAACCGGATGCATTTACATATATTTTATAAGCAACGACTGTCTTTTTGACCTCCATAACCCAGTACCTACGTATTGAGAAATGCGTTACACCTTGTTATCAGTTGAAGTTTTCTTACCTATAGTTGTATAAATAGTGCCAGCGTAGAACATGGAGTTCCAGAAAGTCCATGTGGTCTTCTGAGTATTGTTGTCGTTAAGATGCTTCATGTACTCCGTATAGTTGGCCTCGTACTCAGTTAAATAGTCTTGTATGTACGGGAACAAGTCGAAGTTGTTGTCCTGGAGACAAAATGGACATAACCGAATTAAATACGTATTAGTGGTGTACACGTGGCCCATTGTAAAGTAAACTTCATCGCCATTTTGTTTTTTTTAAACGTTGTTCTAGGTGGGTAAATCAAAAACCACAGACCCAGAACAACTACCTATTGGTAAAAATATTTGTTCCGTGGTCTTCGCCTGTATCCCAGTAGCACGGGATACATTAGTCAATTCTAAAGCAATGTTAATGATTGGCCCAGTGGCATTGAGCAGTGGTGACCAAATCTTCACTATCTTACCGAATCACTTCATTCTAGAAAAAAACAGATCAAGTCTCTTGTAAATGAGCAAGCGCATCTTCATTAAACGGGAATTTAGACTCTAAATTGTTACCAACAGTTAATAATTTGTCTAGTTATCGCAAGCGTGAATTACTACTTCAACTATAATACAAACACAGGCATTTTTAGGGTTCCCCTACCTCAAAAGAAAAAACGGAACCCTTATTGGATCACTTTGTTGTATATCCGTCTGTCTGTCAAGACCATCAAGACAATGATCTCGGGAACGCGTAAAGGTTTCGAATTAAAATTAAAACCATAAACTAAAGTCTGTGGTCCCTTGGAATTGTGGAAAAAGCATATCTGTAAATCTATGCAGTCAAACGATATGGCCGTACTTTTTTTATCTTTGCACGTCAAAACAGTCTGTTTTTACACTAGTAACCTATTTTCTCCATCAGACTTCGAGTACTTGCGTAGGTGCAATAGCAGCATAAACATGCAGTATGTTTTATAGAATGGCATTGTGCCTAATAGTGTTGTATTTTGTACTTTAAAACATGTAATAATATGATTGAATTTATTATATCATCATTGTTTTATTATCAGAGGATCTTTATTATGCTTTTATGTAACGACGCAACTACTCATCTAGTTAATTTAATATACATATTAAAAAAAAACAAAAAACGGCCACGAGCTAGTTTGACTCGCGCATCGAAAGTTATGTACAGACGCCTGCACATCAAGCTACTACAATCTGTCAGATTTCTTTGATAGATTTTCGACTTTATTTCTAAAGTATTAGGTTCAAGGTTCATTGGGAAAAATTTACAGTTTCGGGTAGCTTGACCTGCTGGCGTCTGTACAAGGTTGTGACATAAACGGCCAGATCTTTTGACTGCGAAGATTTACAGATATGATTTTTCCACAGCTCCAAGGGACCACAGATTTGAGTATATGGTTTTAATTTCAACTTGAAACCTTCACACGTTCTCAAGATAAAGGGTCTTGACAGACAGACCGACGAACAACAAAGTGATCCAATAAGGGTGCCGTTTCTCCTAAACTTGTTGAAGTAGTTCTTGCATTAGGGTATAAAATAAATCCTCCACTCTTAGTTTCAACTCATATAAACATTATATTACGCCTTTTTTTTAACATTGTCCCACACCAGGGCATAATGTCTTCTGTATCGTGGGTGCATTTAAAAACCTTTAAACTCACATACACAAACAGCCAGACCCGAAACAACTACCGTTCCGTGCGGGGATCGAACCCGCGACACGCAGCGCAGCAGTCAATCTCTCAGCCACTGCGCCAACCGTGCTATCAAAAGCATTTCCTCGGTTTGGTATACCTATATACATAGTTCGCCAATATTTCGCCAGATATACGCATGTATTTTTATGTAATATGTTAAATTATCTGATTCAATTCTAGTGTAAAAAACAGGGAATAAGATTATTTAGGTTTATTTAAAAATGACACAAGATTAAGCGCGACTTATTTAGTCGTACGCCAAAATTATTCTGTTGCACTCAGGTCAGAAAAGTGACCCTCAACCCCTAGCAACCTTTTCCCACTCCTCTGTACTCATAGTTTACAATTATAAAAACCCTCTCTCTCTCTCTCTCACTCGCCCTCTCTCTTTCTCTCTGTTTTTCTTTTTCTGCATCCTAATTTACAGAGTCATTTAATACTAAAATACGCTCAGGTATCGGTCTATACCCTTTTTCCGATACAACATTTATGTCTTTTTTTTCCGGGTGGGAAATCATCTAATGACTTCCCCCGCTCTGGGCGGAGCGGGGGGGTATGTCAGACTTGTACTGACTAAAACCCACCTATGTTCCTTCTGTTGCCCTTTACGTTCCGGGGCCGCGGTATCTCTTTCGAACAACCCGCAACCCCGGCAGGCGGAGGCTCTCGCAAGCCCCTCTGCTTTGCTGACTCTCTTTGAGGCGCGCGTGAAACACGAACGCGCCGTCGACACGGCCTGTCGTCAATAGACGGACAGACGGTAAGCTTATGACATTGGTGACATTTATGTCTTGAGTAATAAGGAGCGAGCTTTTTGCCAGAAATCTTATTATTTTGATTAAACCAACCAGTTCCCATAGAAACCAGTTGAAATCCGTTTCAATTACGGACCTCTAGAATCCATTTAAATTAGCTATACTTACAAGTGGAGTCGTCTGATTTTGCACGACATCACGTATCCTATTGGCTAAAAATCTCCGGACATCCGTCAGGTTTTGGTCATAGTTGGCTTCGTTTGGACCTGAAAAGAAATAAATTAAATGTTATCTGTAGCATAGAATTTTTTTTATTTTATTTTATAGTGCAACAAAAATTAAATACAACTGGTTTGCATATAGCTGTAATTTTTTGGGATTCTGTACCACAAAACGAAAAACGGGTCCCTTATAAGATTACTTCGTAGTCCATCAGTCTGTCTGTAGAGACCCTGTATCTCGGGAGCGCGTGGCAGTATCAAGTGGAAGTTGAAACCGTATACTAAAATTTGTGATCCCTAGAAACTGTGAAAAATCAACTCTCGCAGTCAAAAGATAAGGCCGTTTATGTAGCCAGTTTGTGCAAATGTACATAACTCTCTCGTGCGCGAGTCCAACTCACACTTGTATAGAATATACTTTATTCCACACCAAAAACCACCAACACTAACAAAACAAACATTAACCTTATTTTGATAATAGATGGCGCCACGTGAATTTCGAATCATGATTATTAAACCAAGCAGAGCATAACCCTAATTGATTGTCACGTTCTAAATTAACGCGAGCGGAGCCGAGAGCAAACGCTAGTTGAAAAATAATTATTGAAACCGCAAATACGACGAAGAACAAGATCCTGACAAGAAGTACTCAACGGCGGTTTAAAAGAGTGTAAAGGTCTGTAGCAGTTAGAGAACCTCAAACCATCCCAGCCACCGCGGGAGACCCTCCGGGCGTCGGGCCCCGCGGGACGACTAAAAAAAATCAGTCATAGAACTGACAGATGGAAAGTTTAAAAACTACATAAAACGTGTCCTTATTAAAAACGCATATTACAAAATCAAAGACTACGTTGAAGATAAAGAAGTTTGGCTATAGTTTCTTCTGCGCATGCGGCTTCCCTGGTAGCTACAATCAGCACAAATTTGTGGATGTCTCTAACTATTCTCAATCTTATTTATTTTTGTGATCTCTTTAATCATTTTGTTTTTTTTTTGCAATTATAGTTGTCAAATCACATATCTTAGTTATTATTTTGTTTTTGCAATATTTTTTTTTTACTCTTGGATAGATTCTTTTCTACCAATTCGTTGTGAATGAGTGGACATGGTTGGCCTTGTAGATTCTTAGACGCTTGTTAACTTTTGTTAACGTATTATTTTGTTTTACTTTTTTTAAAGTAAGCAATGACTTATTGTCGGGCCTACACTGTCCTCTCATACTTAAGTACTAACGCTGTAACAACAACAACATTGTAAAACTAAATGATTTTAAAAGAGTTTTGAGTTTTAACCATGGAGTTTCTTGCCGGTTCTTCTCCATAGGAAACGACCAACCCGAACCGTGCATCTTTTCTCGACGTTTTATAAGTGCCCATGTAGGCCTATGTAAAATCAAAATATTTTGATTTGATTTGACTCCCGGCCACCGTAGATGCGGGTCTGTGGACGGTGAGCAATGGGTAGCCGTCCATCTGTCTAGTGACGACAGGCCGTGTCGATGGCACATTATTGTTCCACGCGCGCCACAAAGGGATGTCAGCAAAGCAGAGGGGCTTGCTAGGGCCACCGCTTACAGGGGCCTTGCAGTTTGTTTGATCTACCGCGGCATAAGAAACATAGATGGATTTTAGTCTGTAAAAGTCTGACACTTCCCCCAAACTCAAAGCATTTATTTCACATGCTTTGAGTTTTGCTACCATAAGGCAGGTGATGCGGAGATTGAGACACAAAATCCCTTGACCCTTAGCATGACTTCCATCTAATGTTGACCTTCAATATTCATTAACAGACAAGGAAGTCTATTAAACTCTGAACTTACACTATTTATTTATTTACTAGCTGGCGCCCGCGGTTTCGCCCGCATGATAATAAAAAAGTATCCTTTGTATAATCCAGACTATAATCTACCTCTGTGCCAAATTTCATCAAGATCCGTTCAACCGTTTTGACGTGAAAGAGTAACAAACATCCATACATCCACTATCCATCCTTACAAACATTCGCATTAATAATATTAATTAAATATAATATGTTTTAAAGTAGGATAGGAAGTAGGATTAAAACTTTATGCACATGTATAAAAAACACTGTACAAAGGCGGACTTAATGCCTTGGGCATTTTCTACCAGTCTACCTTAGGGTGATGCAGTGACTATGGAAGCACTATTCAGCTATTTTTCCCCATATCACAAAATGCTGTTTTCCGCACACCGCAAGACATGTGAATAGAGCCACATAATGTCGCTCGCTCGACTAAGAATGCGCTCAAAATATAAAAGGTTTGACCCACTGCCCTACATGAATGCTGCATGGAATGGAATATAGGGAACAGGTAAAGTACTCAAATATTACCAGATAAACATCTCACAGGTGTGTGCAAGTTCCTTGATTTACGGGCCTACTCTGTCCTCTCATACTTAAGTAGGTACTAACGCTGTAACAACAACATTGTAAAACCAAATGATTTTAAAAGAGTAACCACTACTTTAGTGTTTATTAGGTGTAAAATTAAGAGATAAGATTAAAAATAAACACATTCGCAGCAAAACTAAATTAACCGACGCATTAACTTTCTCGCTAGCAATGAAATGGGGATGGGCAGGACACGTAGCTCGTTACGTCGACGACAGGTGGACCATCAGATTGGTGAAATGGCTAAGTCCCAGAGGTCACAGGGCTAGAGGCCGCCCAGGAGCCAGATGGACAGATGAACTGGTAAAGGCAGCAGGCAAAAACTGGATATCCTTGGCTAGGCACAAAGGACGATGGAAGTCCTTGGAGGAGGCTTTTACCCGTAGGAGGTCCACATAAGCCACGACACAATATTAACGCAAATGAAGTAAATGAATCTGTACATAATATAATCTAATTTTAGTTTAGTTTAAAAGAATTTTGTTTATTTATAATGGTTTAATTTATTATTGTGTTATTAATTTTGTAATGTTTTTTTAGCTTATTAATTTTGTAATTTATAATGTGGAATGTGGAATTAAATAAAGCTTTATTATTATTATTAAACCACTACTTTATATGTAAAAATATTCGTACCTACGCTTTGCAGGGCAGCACACATTGAAACACTTTTTTTTATTTTTAACACCATGTATATTAACATAATTTTACCTATTTGAATTGAGTTTCTTGTCGGTTCTTCTCCATAGGAAACGACCAACCCAAACCGTGCACCTTTCCTCGACGTTTTATAAGTGCCCATGTAAGCCTATGTGAAATAAAAATATTTTGATTTTGTCGTGATAAATTCTAAACAGTTGATTACAAAAAAAATAACACTTTGCCCTACGTGGGTATCGAACCTACAACCTCATGCCCATCAGTTGCGCTTCTGAGTGAAGCGTGAAGTAGTATATATCGTCATCACCATCAATCAGCCTACAGCAGCCTTAAATATTTATTTAAAATCCTACTTTAATATATCCTACTAATATCCTTACTAATATTATAAAAGCGAAAGTGAGTTTGTTTGTTTGTTACCTCTTCACGCTTTAATGGCTAAACCGATTTTGATGAATTTTGGTACAGAGATAGATTGGAACCAGGAGACGGACATAGGCTATTTTTTGTTTTAAAAAAAGTGGAATAAGAGGGAAGGAAAGGAAAACTTAGCGTTGCTATTACAATAAATAAGGCGCAAGGGCAAAACCTAAAGGTAGAAGGTACCTGCAAATCAAGAAAGAGGAACTGGGTTACCCCGAATTTAACGCGAGCGAAGCCGCGGGCAAAAGCTAGTAATATTATAAATGCGAATGTTTGTGAGGATGGATGTATGGCTGATTGTTACTCTTTCACATCAAAACGTCCGAACATTTAGACAGCCAGACCCGAAACAAGTATCTACACTGCAGGTCATACAAATCCGGGGTTGCGGGTTGTCCGGGGTTGCGGGTTGTTCGAAAGAGATATCGCGGCCCCGGAACGTAAAGGGCAATAGAAGGAACATGGGTGGGTTTTAGTCAGTACAAGTCTGACATGCCCCCCCGCTCCACCCAGAGCGGGGGAAGTCATTGGATGATTTCCCACCCGAAAAAGAAAAAAGAAAAAGGTCATACAAATATTTGTTCCGTGCGGGAATCGAACCCGCGACACGCAGCGCATCATTTGATTGCTCAGCCACTGCGTCAACCGTGCCGTTATTGTTAATGTAAATTAAATTAAAATAAAGTAAAGTAAAATTGATTTGCATAGATTACATAAAATAAGATGTAACAATAATTGAGCGAGCCTTGTATAATCTACCTAAAATTGTAATTTTCAGTTAGTAGGACAACTAAATGTCAAATAAACTTTTTACTAAACAATAACTAATTGTTTGAAATCAGTCAAGAGATCGGGTACTGTCCAAATCAGCCACAGAACCTTATTGAATATAATCCCTTAAACAAACACAAACTTAAGTTATATAGAGAACTTGACTGTCCAACTTAATTGTAACTCTTACTAAGTTTAGAAACAACCCCGTTTCCATTTGATTTAAGTTGGGGGCCAGACGACTGCCAGTCGTCTGGCTATTTTGGTTATGTCTGTTGAGAACCGATACTGGAAGCTGATTTCAACAAAATGAATGTATTAACCGTTTATCCCAATCCTAAATTTACAAAACAAAGTCGAGTTTGTTTGTTCACTTATAATTTGAGAACGGCTGGACCGATTTTCATGGTTTTTGTGTGTGTGTGTGTGACATTATGTGTGTGAGTTTGATACAACCTTTATAGTCTAGTCAACAAGTGCTTTTTTAGTCAAAACTTTTTAAAAGTCTCGGAAAAATATGGTTGAGGGCTCATTCGATTCGGGATCGTATCTAGAAAGTTTTTTAAAAATTCAAGACCCGCTCGAAAAAATTGCAAAAGTTATTAACAAATTAGTAAACAAAAACGAAGGGGTTTAGTTTTTTTGATATATCCCGAAAACTATTTGATATATTTTGATTTTGAAAAAAGATTCAAGAAGAGGAGAAAATTTCCTAAAAAAAACTCCCTACTCGCGAAATTGTAGGACCAATATTAAAAATTTTACAGGGAGCTGAAAATACGCCTGAAAACGGGTACTCGGGTTTCCGCAAGTCACGCCCCCTTCGAGCGATTTAATGAAAAATATTATTTAAACATATTAAATGTCGATATTAAAATTTGAAAAAATTCAGACATGTACAGGACAAATTAAAGAATGAAATACCGTAGAAAAAATATTTTTATCGCAATTTTATAAAATGTTATCCATAAATTAATTAACAATTTCTTCCGACTGGGCTATAAACATTGCAAGTTGCATAATTGTTAAACCAGAAATCTAAAATTTTTTTCCTCTCGTGGAGCTATTCTTCAAAGATTAAAGAAAGGATTTCCGTTGAGTAAATTAAAAAATTGATAATTTTCGATTTGTTATTAACAAATTACCTAGGCGGCAAATTAAAAATTTAAATAAATACTACAAGAATTATTTTTTTTTCCAATGTCGATGATCATTCGTTTTTCTATCAATAAAAGCTACCTAAAAATATTTTTTTATAAATTTTAATTCTTTTTGTTTATAAAATGTTATAAACAAATAGATTATTTATAAGATAATTGAATTTTTTTTTTGAAAATAGATTCCTCGTAAAAAATTATGAATTTTAAGATAAAAAACGATCCTTAAAAAAAAAATTATTGCTAAAAAACCGTTTTGTTAATTAACAAATTTTTTTTACCACTTGTTAATAATATTAAGGTACGTTTTTTTTAAAAATATCATTATTTATTATCCTCCTTAATAATCAATTACCTTTTTGCGGAAAGAAAAATTAATTCGATAATAAATATAAATTTTTTTTTTTTCGCAAAAAGGTAATTGGTCGGTTTTATTTTAGTGTAAAGAATTCTAAAAAAATTATACAAAAAAAAATTAATTGTTTATAACAAATTGTTTATTTAATAAACAATGAAAATTTATAAAAAAACGAAATTTTTTCTTTGACTATTAAGGAGGATAATAAATAATGATATTTAAAAAAAAAACGTACCTTAATATTATTAACAAGTGGTAAAAAAAAATTGTTAATTAACAAAACGGTTATTAGCAATAAAAATTTTTTTTTAAGGATCGTTTTTTATCTTAAAATTCATAATTTTTTACGAGAAATCTATTTTCAAAAAAAAAAATTCAATTATCTTATAAATAATCTATTTGTTTATAACATTTTATAAACAAAAAGAATTAAAATTTATAAAAAATATTTTTAGGTAGCTTTTATTGATAGAAAAACGAATGATCATCGACATTGGAAAAAAAATAATTCTTGTAGTATTTATTTAAATATTTAATTTGCCGCCTAGGTAATTTGTTAATAACAAATCGAAAATTAACAATTTTTTAATTTACTCAACGGAAATCCTTTCTTTAATCTTTGAAGAATAGCTCCACGAGAGGAAAAAAAATTGAGATTTCTGGTTTAACAATTATGCAACTTGCAATGTTTATAGCCCAGTCGGAAGAAATTGTTAATTAATTTATGGATAACATTTTATAAAATCGCGATAAAAATATTTTTTCTACGGCATTTCATTCTTTAATTTGTCCTGTACATGTCTGAATTTTTTCAAATTTTAATATCAACATTTAATATGTTGAAATAATATTTTTCATTAAAGCGCTCGAAGGGGGCGTGGCTTGCGGAAACCCGAGTAGGTACCCGTTTTCAGGCGTACTTTCAGCTCCCTGTAATTTTTTTAATATTGGTCCTACAATTTCGCGAGTTGGGAGTTTTTTTTAGGAAATTTTCTCCTCTTTTTGAATCTTTTTTCAAAATCAAAATATATCAAACAGTTTTCGAGATATACCAAAAAAACTAAACCCCTTTGTTTTTGTTTACTTATTTGTTAATAACTTTTGCAATTTTTTCGAGCGGGTCTTGAATTTTTTCAAAAACTTACTAGATTCGATCCCGAATCGAATGAGCACTCAACCATATTTTTCCGAGCCTTTTAAAAAGTTTTGACTTAAAAAGCACTTGTTGACTAGACTAAAAGGTAAAATAAAATGACAAGAAATAATAACTGCCGACCACCCCAGCCTTCCTATACACTATAGGGTGGGTGGGCGGGGATTTTTATTTCGAGCTAGGCCCTCGACCGAGGTGTCCAGAGACGCGTCTCCGCGCGGGCTAGCCGATTATGGAATAAAACTTACTGTCGGTGGAACAAAAATTTTGAGTTATGGTCCAAAAACGTGGTTTTTAAGGAAAAATTTCGAAAATCAACCCCCAACCTGAATTTGGGTACACGGATCGCGGACCAAATTTCAGGGAAGAAGGATGAGTACTATTGACGCTATAATCTACTGAAACAATAACAAGAATTTTGAAAACAACGTAGATTTTGACTTTTTAAAATGAAAATTATTAAAAATGTGAGTTTTCTAAGGGAAGTTTCTAAGGGTATTTATGGATAACATTTTATAAAATCGCGATAAAAATATTTTTTCTACGGTATTTCATTCTTTAATTTGTCCTGTACATGTCTGAATTTTTTCAAATTTTAATATCAACATTTATAATGTTTAAATAATATTTTTCACTAAAGCGCTCGAAGGGGGCGTGGCTTGCGGAAACCCGAGTACCCGTTTTCAGGCGTATTTTCAGCTCCCTGTAAAATTTTTAATATTGGTCCTACAATTTCGCGAGTAGGGAGTTTTTTTAGGAAATTTTCTCCTCTTCTTGAATCTTTTTTCAAAATCAAAATATATCAAATAGTTTTCAAGATATACCAAAAAACTAAACCCCTTTTTTTTTGTTTACTAATTTGTTAATAACTTTTGCAATTTTTTCAAACGGGTCTTGAATTTTTTCAAAAACTTTCTGGATTCGATCCCAAATCGAATGAGCCCTCAACCATATTTTTCCGAGACTTTTAAAAAGTTTTGACTAAAAAAGCACTTGTTGACTAGACTATTAACGACGTTCAGTTTATTAATTAGGTAGGGATGTGAGAAGGAGGTACATGTGATGCGGAGGAGTGAGGAAAATGTCATGAGGAAAGTTTTGAGGATAAATGTGGATAGTATACCTATAGACCATAGAAGAAGAAGGCCAAAGAAACGATGGATAAATTGTGTGAAGAATGAAATGGCGAGGTGACAGGATGAAATGACGAATAATAGAGGAGTATGGAAAAAGAATACATACCAATAAGGCAGCCAGATAACTTGGGATAAGGGCAGGAGAATGATGAGGTAAGTAGGAGGTAGGTGAGCGGGTAGACAGGGTAGTGTAGGTAGTAGGTAGTAAAGTAGTAACAGCCGCATTGCAACACAGCTAGTAAGATTATGAATACGGAAGTATATTTGTTTGTTGACTTTTCACGCCTAAACCAATAAATCAATCATCCTGAAATTTTGCATGTAAGTTGTCCTACCTTTCAGCCCTTTGTTCCCGAGGGAAATAACAATACATTTTTTTTAATGATAATAATAGATGGCACCACGTATCTTTTGAATCATGATTGAATTATATTACAAGATGCCGAATTAAATTCGAATTGATTGTCTGTTTCTAAATTGAACGCGTACAAAGCAGCAGGCAAAAGCTAGTAACAAATAATTAGTAATAATAAATTACAGCTAGTTCAAACGTAAAGTTGGAGGCAAAAATTGTCTCTTCAACAGCTGCTACGTTTATCGTAGCTGAGACCTCTACGAATTTTCGTAGCAGATGTTGCTACGACATTTTTTCGTAGACGATATCATAGCTTACTCGTAAATAAGAGCCAATACAATATGACGGAAGCCCTGAATTCCGTATTTTGTGCCAAAACGTTGTTTTATATTTGACTGTAAAGAACTTCTTGGAATTCGTCCTTCTTCTTAAGTTCGTAACCGAATGCCTCTGAGCTACGAATACCCCGTAATAGCCCGTAGCAAGCACCAGATGCCTCTACGAATATTCGTAGCAGCCCTATAAAACTTCATGCATGTCTCTCCATATCACAACTTATATTGTCTATTAAGTGTTTTTTATTTATACAGTATCAATAGGAACCTAAGTACTAGAATATTTATTGTAACCTGAAAAAACTGAAAACACATCACTGCAGACTACGAATAAAGGTACCTCCACATTTGTAAGATGACGTCGTATAAGCTATATGCAAAAATAGCCTTTATACCCACCAATATTTTTCTACAACCCCACTTTCAAAAGAACCGATTTTAAACCGAAATATTCCATTTTCAAAACCCATTTCGAAATGCCATGCGACGTATTTTATCGATTATGATTGTAATCTCTAAAACTCATTCGGATACAATGTTTGTCCATTTCATACAAAAGGAGAAAAATCTCTTTTGTTGCTTTTAATGGATTCTGAAATAATAATTTAAAATTGGCAACAAAGACTGTTCTGGTATCTCGAAATGAAATGTGTATTATTTAAAGTGACTTTTATTGATCCTGAAAATGTTTTGTCAAAATCAATGAAATGTTGTTATTGTCTGAAATAGCTTTTCTTGGATTTTTCAAAACTAAAAGATATGCTTTTTTAGGGTTTTGAACGGAACGAACGAACTTAACAATAATTTTATTTTAACTTAAATATATAATAATGCATTTTTTTTTAAATGACTTGAGTAATCTTATGTATGGGCACAGATAATATAATACTTGGGTAATGTATTGTATAACTTGTAGCTCAAATTTGTGTGGGTTTTCCTGAAATAAATGAATTATTATTATTAAAACTAGTTCGACAGATGATTTACCTAAAAAATTATGATTGTTGGTCGTATTTGTAATTTTTAGGGATACGTACCTCAATATTAAAAAAATGGATCCCTTGTTGGATCACTTTGTAGTCGGTCTATCTGTCTGTCTGTCATGATCTCTCGGAAATGCGTGGAGGTATCTAGTTGAAATTAAAACCATATACTCAACTCTGTGGTCCCTTTATGCTGTGAAAAACTGAACCTGTTTATGTCGCAAGTTTGTACGGAACCCTAAGTGCGCGAATTTTACTCGCTCTTCGGAAATAAAAACAATCAACAGATAATTCGTAAAAAGACGTAACTACGAGTAATACTCCGGTTATGTTTGCATTAAAAATTACTTTAGCCCGAAACCGTTGTTCATAATAATCTTTTATTAGTAAACAAATACAAAAACTCATGCCATTCCATTGCATGTCATCACAACAAATTCCACATGTACGTGCAAAACCACAGCGCAATGTAGAATGTACAATTTAAAGCTGCCTCACGTAGGCTGTGATAATAAATGAAGCAATAGTAAGCCAGCGAGTGCATGCGTCCACTGTGGCTGGGCCGGGAAGTAAAGAGTTTGTCACAGTAAGTAACCATAAACGTGATGTATGTTAGAGAAAAATCTCTTGAACTGCATGACAATCTGTTTCTTGTGACCCCGATAATACAGTCACAGTAGGAGACAGAAACATTTTTCGCCGTGACAATGAGTCACGTCTTTAGGGTTGTCATATCCGTTTTATTTCGGCTAAAGCTCTTAACTAAGTTCATTTAAATTTAAGAGTTAAAAAGAAATTGTGCAGCATTTTATGCATTTATTTTATTTTTATTGATATTTTGGATTTTATGTGAATGTAATCAACATTATTGTATTGTTGTAACTCTTCGTGTACAGTACAATAATGCCTTTAGAACTATTTTAAAACTACTCTGGCGGTGTAGTGCGACTGGCATGTTCGCTGAGAACAGAGTTACTGATTTTTACGGGCTCTTGAAGAGACTCAATGCATCGTTCCTGACTCGATTATGTGCATATGGTAATCAGTTAGTGTCTGTTATATTTCGCCGTGTGTACTTGATAAGGCTTTGAAATGTTAGATACTGTGCTCTTTGTTAATTGTACTTTAATTTTAATAATTTATTTTATATATGGATTAATACCTGAAATAAACAATTAATAATAAATAATAATTGTCCTTAACCCGACGTCAAGGCGCGTATTTTGCGTACGGTAAACAACATTATATGGACAACTTTAATTACCTACGTCTATAATAAATTAATTTAATTACTTAATTCACATTAACTTATTATTTTGTTTGGCGCGTTAGTGTTCCACGCGCGCCTCAAAGAGATGTCAGCAAAGCAGAGGGGCCTGCCAGGGCCACCGCCTGGCGGGGTTGCGTGTTGTTCGTAAGAGATAACGCAAGAACATAAAGGGCAATGGTTTTTTTTTTGGCATCTCGCAGTTCAACCTAGAAGGTTGTCGTCTGCTTAACTGGGCGATTCCTGTGGATGACTTGAAATTAAAGCCTCCAGCCAGGACAAAAACGTACAAACTGAGCGACTACTCTCTGTGGGGTTCGGCTCGGTTCAGCTTCGGCTTAGGGCGTCGCTGGGTGAGTACAGCAAAGGGACAGGCTGGATCTGATTTAAATTATTTATGGCACAGCATCGCGCGCTTGTTCTAGCAAGGGACTGGTGGGGCAGGTGGACTGGTGGGGCAGGTACCGGGACGTCGCGACGAGCCTTGTCGGCGAGGACGGAATGTGGGCGATAGAAGGAACATGGTTGAGTATTACACAAGTCTGACACTCCTCCCCCACTCTGCCACTCTCCCCAGAGCGAGGGAAGTTATTTGATATTATCCAATCCACAAAAAAAGGGCACTGTATAGGGTGGTTGCCCAATCTCAACAGTTCCATCCTACGTATCACTACGTAGGTCACGTATCCTAATTCAAAATAAACACTATAAAGGTTATCTGACAGAAATCACTTGAAAATTTGAGAAATAACCGCCTATTGTGTTATTTATTTACTGAAACACCACGTCATCCTTCTCCAAAAAAGAATTCAAGCGAAATTTTAGTGTTGTTGAATGAAAAATACACTATCAAAGTTTCTTTTAACATAATGATTGAAGACTTTTATTCAATCGAATTTTCCATTGATAAATTGCACTTTCCACCTTCACAATAAAATATGAATGTAAGTTAAATTCGTTACGAAAGAGAGATATTTATTTTATTATTCGTGAGAGAAAAGTGACAGCCATTCTGCCCCCGGGGTTTGATAACGAGTCAAACCCGGAGGGTGACTTTATGTCAAATTTCATGACTGGTGAAAGATTAATTTGATAACAGAACTAGCACTCTCATTGATTTTCAAAATGTTAAATTTACTAAGAAACTGATAGTAAAAAAATGTGACAGAAAATTGTTTTATTCCATATTCTGTTATTAACTTTTTATTAACCTTTTGACGGGCCTGTTGGTCTAGTGGTTAGTGGCCCTGACTGCTAAGCCGGAGGTCGTGGGTTCGATTCCCACCCAGGACAAACTTTGTGTGATGAGCATGATTGTTTGTTCTGTGTCTGGGTGTGATTTATCTATAATATGTATGTATTTATAAATTATATAAGTATGTATATCAGTTGTCTGGTTACCATAACACAAGCTCTGCTTAGCTTGGGATCAGATAGCCGTGTGTGAGTTGTCCCAAGATATTTATTTTATTTATTTATATTTATTATTTATTCAGCAACCTTAAAGTAACGAGAGTTCAGTGTAATTTAATCACTAATGCAAAATCAGAGGCCATATCGATTTAATACCTGGGAAAATGGTATAACACTAGTACGTCCAAAAACGGCAATGTAAAGATAAACCATTTAATTTAAAAACACTATTTTAGTTGAAGTTCGCAGTAGTATTTTCATAAGGGAAAACCAGCTAAGTGCGAGTCGGACTCGCATACTGAGGTGACGTACTAATTTGTGATATAGACGGCCATATCTTTTGACTGCGTAGATTTAGAGGATTACTTTTTACACAGCTCCACGAGAACACAAATATGAGTTTATGGTTTCAATTTCAACTCAGTAACTTTACGCGTTCCCGAGATAAAGGGTCTTGAAAGACAGACGGACAACAAACTGATGCTATCAGAGCTCTATTTTGTCCTTTCGAGGTACTGAACCTTAAAAAGGTTACGAAAGGGTAACACTTCCTGCCAGGGTTGCGGGTTGTTCGAAAGAGATACCGCGGCCCCGGAACGTAAAGGGCAATAGAAGGAACATGGGTGGGTTTCAGTCAGTAAAAGTCTGACACTTAAGTTATTTGATGATTTCCCACCCCAAAAAAAAAGGGTAACACTTAAAACCCAAATGTTTATTTAATCAAAATACGCGTTAACCTTTATAACATATGGATTAATTTACATAACACTAAAAAGTAACCCAATTTATACCGCGCCCAGTAGCCAGGTAAACGAGCCCTAAGTGCAACCCCCGCCGGCCCAGATGTAAGTTTCCTGCGTGCCGTCGGAAACATTCACGGCAGGTATTAATGCATATGCAGCGGTAATAACAGTGGGATTGCTTGTATTTATACTAACAACTATTTTATAGGACTTTCAGGTGTAATTTCTCGTGTAACAGATACCCTCAGGGATAAATACTTTAAACTTAATTCAGGATAGGTTCCAAAAGTAACACGCACAAATCTAAAAGATACTATAAACTGCATTCTAGTATATTTTAGATTTGTTCAAGTAAACGTATTAAAACGATCGATTTCCGTTAATATTCTTATAATGATACTCGACACTTCTACGATCCTTACGATTAAGAATATAATTTTTTATTAAAGGATAATTAACACAACACAGAGAGACGATACAGTAGTTATTACGGAATCTAATACTTGGCGCAAGTCTAGATTTTGCGGAGAAAACGGCGTGTAAGTACTTGTCAGGGGTCCAGATCAAATACTGTCGATCGATGACCCTGCTAATTGATATAACGCAAGTCATCTGTTCTTTTATTTTCACTAAAATGTGATGTTTCGAGGATGATTTAGTTCTGCCGACGATACGTACAGAAACTCACAATTTTTCCGATTTTCTTTTACCCCATGTTGTGTTGGCAATATTCACAGAACGCCACCTTCTAAGATTCAAACATATTCATTTTGCTTCGTTCACGTTCATTCTGTCAACGACATAAAATGGAAAGTAGCTACGGAACGCAATGTGCATTACTCAATTTGTTTCTATAGAAACTGTATCGTGTATTCATTCAACATACCGCTCCGCGTTTCATATTTGTCAACGAACACAGAACTTATGAAAATACTTGCGTTTTCATCACTATGTGTACTGCAATACCTTCTAGCAACATGACTACGTAGAAGGTACGGCTTCGTAAAGCGTTTACATTGGTTGAGTGTACTAGCCCCTTTTTGTTTTCTTGGTAGATAACTAAAAATTACCGGTTAAAAAGAACTTAAATAAATCTCCTCAAACGTCGTATCAGCAGTGTTTACTAAGAAAACAATGTAAGTGAACAACTTTATAAAAATTATTAAAAAAAAATATTTTACTAAACAAAAAAAAAGTTCGTGCATTAGAACTTTAGTATTCTAATAAAAACCGGCCAAGAGCGTGTCGGGCCACGCTCAGTGTAGGGTTCCGTAGTTTCCCGTCCGTCACAATAAGTGTTCCCACTTATGAGTTTAAAGGTGGAGGAGCGTGCAATGTTGCACGTTCCGCGGTAGGCGCTCCAACAGTTTTTGTACAAAAAAGACAAAAAGTTGTACAAAATACAACTTTTTGTCTTTTTTGTACAAAAACTGTTGTGTCAATCAAGTTCTAAATGATTTTCCTAGAAAGTCCTTATAAAGTTCTACTTTTCAGATTTTTTTCATATTTTTTAAACTTATGGTTCAAAAGTTAGAGGGGGGGGGGGGGACACATTGTTTTTTACTTTTGGAGCGATTATTTCCGAAATTATTGACATTATCAAAAAAATTATTTTAGTAAACCCCTATTCATTTTTAAATACCTTTCCAACAATATATCACACGTTAGGGTTGAAATTAAAAAAAAAATCACTTCCCACTTTACATATAGGGTGGCTACCCTAATAAAACATTTTTTTCCAATTTTTATTTTACCACTTTGTCGGCGTGATTGATATACATATTGGTACCAAATTTCAGCTTTCTAGTGCTAACGGTCACAGAGATTAAGCGAGGACGGACGGACGGACGGACGGACAGACAGACATGGCGAAACTATAAGGGTTCCTAGTTGACTACGGAACCCTAAAAATGAATAAAGAGCTTGAAAGTGTGATGGCGTTTGCGTTCGTTTTACGTTTAAAACTATATGCAGGGGTTGCTGTTTGACTCAGAAACTCAGAAGGATAGCACCTTACGACTTACTAGCTCACTTACTTGACCGATGTGAACGCTCCTCCTAGCTTTCACGTACGCGCCTTAATGTAATCAGATAATACGACATAACGAGGGCCGGTGGAAAAATGAGTGTTATTCATGTAAGATATGAATGAGCTGAATTTAATGTAGAGGTTTACTTGAATTCGTAATATTATGCCTGTCTTCGCTGACGGAGGAGATAGCGTGATAAAAAGTGTGTTCATCTCAATCATCTTATAATTTTAGTCATTGACTGCCTCGTGGGTCTAGTATCACCTCCTACTCTTGGATTCGATTCCTAGGTCGCGCATAGTAGTTTCCATCCAACCATCTGGTTTTTTTTTAAAGACACCATCTGGTCCAAGTATATATCAAACTGTTTTGACAATACTAACGTTACACCTATTATGTACTACAAATACACTTCTGGACTCATCTATTGGCCCACCTTGTATTTTCAGTTTCGTTTGGTCCTAGCTAAAATTTTATATTAGGTCGAGCAAAAAGTTTTTATGCAGTTTTTAACCTGGCACATTCACAATTTCATTCAATAGTCTTTTTTTGAATTTCGAACACAGAATTTAAAGAAACAAAAGACAATTTGGAGCCTGTTTGTTGATATCAAACAATCGAATACTAAGAAAATCAGGTTTTATTGGTTTACTTGGATTTAATTCTTGAAAAAGTGATTGATATCTTTGGTTTTGCAACAAACATTACTTATTCTTAACATTAAGGTGAGTTTCTATCAATAATCTATGGATACTTCACCTGAAATTGCCGCCCAAGCTGTGGCACTTATTCAGGCCGGACACAGCCAAAGAAACGTGAGTGCTCAACTTAATTTAAGTCGATCTGCGGTCCGAAATGTTTATCGGAGGTACCTAGAGACTGGCGGCTTTGTTCGTCGCCAAGGAAGGCCACGATCTCGGGTCACAACTGAAAGGCAGGATCGATTCATCGTGACGACCAGCTTGAGAAATCGTCACCTTACCTCCATTGAGATACAAAACCAACTTCGCGACTTCCACGGAGTATCTGTAAGCGCTCGAACTGTTCGGAGAAGGTTAAAAGAACGCGATATGGTACCACACAAGCCAGCTAATGGGCCCAAACTAACGCGAGCCCACCGAACAGCGCGCCTTCATTTCGCACGCAGTCATTTAAATTGGACACAGCAAGATTGGAGCCGTGTACTCTTTTCTGATGAGTCTAAAATTGTGTTACATGGCAATGATGGAAGGAAGAAGGTCTACCGACGTAAGGGAGAGCGTTTCGCACAATGCTGCTTTGAAGAGAGGGTTGCTTATGGCGGTGGCTCATGGACTGTCTGGGGCGGTATATCCGCGAGCGGCAAAACTCAACTTGAGGTTGTTACAGGACCACGGCTGCCAACATTAAATGCTGAAAGGTACATTCGTAAGTGCTTAGAACCTCACGTGATGCCATACGCGGACTATGTATGCCCAAATTTCCTTTTTATGCATGATAATGCAAGAGCCCATGCGGCCGGCATCGTCAGGGAATATCTTCGGGATGTGAACATCACAGTTATGGACTGGCCAGCCAGAAGCCCAGACATGAACCCTATTGAGCACATGTGGGACGAGCTAAAAAGACGTGTTAGGGCTCGTCAGCCAGTTGCCCAGACGATGCAGGAGTTGAAAACTGCCATAGAAGAGGAATGGGAGATGATCCCTCAAAACATAGAGCGGTTGATAAACTCTATGCCTAATCGTATGAGAGCTGTGGTAGATGCCCATGGAGGCAACACGCGTTATTAAATTAAACCTTTATTTGATAAAACATGTTTTTTATTCAAAAATCAATTGCCTTTAACAAGGCGCATATCCGACTTGTTAGGCGTAGCTCCATGTCGTATGGTATTCTGAATTCAAATTTAAAACAATACGATCGAAAAAGATGGTAAAATGTATCAGGTTTAAAACTGCATCAACAGTTTTTGTTCAATCTAGCAATCATATTTCGGTAGGGGCCATCGAAACCTAAACTCTAAGGTGGGCCAATAGATGTGTCCAGAAGTGTAATTTACCTACTTATTAACTTAAAAGTTTTAAAAATAAGTTTAAATATAACTGTCAAAAACTTAGTGACAAGAAAAAAAGATTTTGCTAAAATTCTGTGTATTTTTTCTTACGCTGTTGTTAAGGCTACTATAATTCGTAACGTAGTCACCAGTTTTCTAACCTGTGCCTATTTAGCCAACTTCTAAAAATGAAAGACGTTCTCAATTCGACTTTCTTTTTATGTTTGTTACCTCATTACTCTGTGATTACTGTTATATCTTATCTATGTGAATGATCTGCTTATAACTTTTCGCAACAATGGACAATGAATACTCAACAAGAATTTGTGTGAGATACCACCATAACACAAATGTTGACAGGTTTTTTTGTGGAAGTATTTCTTTTTTGCAGAAAAGGGCAGTTCTTGTCTGTCTTGTTTAGAAGCCCATTCATACTTCACGACAAACACCAAAACACCTCAAGCACTCACTCAGTCACAAAATCAAAAATGTCCCTAGTTCGTTAGAATGACAGCATTAATTTCAGTAATACCGCTTTGTATTATTTATATCTATGTATATATTTACTATTGTTAGTGATCCTGATATTTGTACGACCTTTTCTGTTTTTAATCATGAGCACCTGTTATAAGCTTTATGTTACATAAGCAACTGTAATCCATAGTTTTAGATTTATGATCTCCTAATCTAATATATAAAATTCTTGTGTCACAGTTTTCGTTCCCATACTCCTCCGAAACGGCTGGACCGATTTAAACGAAATTTTGTGTAAATATCGGGTAGGTCTGAGAATCGGCCAACATCTATTTTTCATACCCCTAAGTGAGCAGCGGGTGAAACCGCTGGGCACAGCTAGTTATACATAAATAAGTAACATTTCTATGAGGTTTTCTAGGACGTTTAATAAACCATATTTTGTATGCACGTCAGTTTACGAACAGTTGAGGAAATACCGAGGCCAGTCACACGAGATATGCGCAGTTGGATGACATTGTGGAATGGATTGCTGTACCGCTAGAAACTTATAAATCTGCAGCGGTATTCCAGAAGTTTGCATGCAACGCTCGTAAACTTTATAGAATAGAATTCGAAGGTCCCAGTACGAAAGAGCGACGTTACGTAAACCGATTAAAGGTTTAGAAAAAATTGATGATGAAATGATTCATCGTTGTGTCGTAAGTTCTCGAAGTGAACTCTAAGTAGTTTCTTTTTTTTGTCTGTGATTACTTTAACAACACGTCAGTCGCTTGCATGTAAAACTCCTTGGTTCTTACCAAAAAGTTTCATATAACATAGTTATTTACTGGGTTGTGAAGGACAGAGGTAATGGTAAACGACGCCGTACGAATGAATAAAGACCTAAGTTCTAGTAAATCTATACCAGTATTATAAAGATGAAAGATTTGTTTGTTTGTTTATATCAAATAGGCTCCAAAGATTTGTTTGTTTGTATCGAATAAGCTCCAAAACTACTGGACCGATTTTAATTTTTTTTTTCACTAATAGTAAGCTTCCAACATCACGCTACTAAACTCAGGGGCTGGGTAACAACTAAAGACGCGGGCAAAACCGCGCAGGCCAGCTAGTATCTTATATTTGTACAAAACGCGTATTCAATTTTACGATACGTTTACTACGCTCATTTGGGCTTGGCTCTCTGTTCCCAAAAGATGTGTTTTTCCCGTCCAGTTGAGTAACATGTTGAAGGTCACTTAGAATCAAGGATTTTTGGAACGGTCTCTTCAAGTCTCTTGCTTTGTTATGTCAGTTCGAGGTCTGCAATTGTTAATGAGGTTTTTAACAAGAATATCTGTGACAACTTGTCTTCATTTTGTTTGCAACATTTATATTAGATATACAAGTATGTATAACTCTAAACTTAATATCACGAAAAGCTGTTTCCTTTTTAGTGTTCGCTAACTTGACAAAATGTTGGGAGCAGCTGCTATTTTTTTTAATTTAAGATTTCAGAGTAGTGAAAATTGTACTTGATGATGTTATTAGAAACAGTGGTACCCCTTTTTTACGTTTGGGAAATCACCAAATAACTTCCTCCGCTCTGGGCGGAGCAGTGAAGAGTGTCAGACTTTTACTGACTAAAACCCACCCATGTATCTTCTTTCGATCAACCCGCAACCCGGGCAGGCAATGACCTTGGCAAGCCCCTCTGCTATGTATCAAGTGCAGTTAGTTTTAAGAGACGTGAGGAACCCGAAAAATACGTAGGCAAGATCAATTACAAAACTCATACAAGAGATTATTCACCATCGTAAATACTGCATGATACTGCATACAAATTCGATGAGCAGCTTCCTAAATAAAAACATCGTGTTGTTGGAAGACAGTAGATTAAAAAGATGAGAAAGAGTATCTCATATTATGAGTAAACATGTTTGTTTTTGGAATAACTACGACTATGTCATTTCTAGGTTTAGACCGGACTGTGTTCTTCAATTTATTGCCAAAGCTGTAGGTGTCTAACGACAAAACTTACTAGAAGAAAATATATCCACATATTCATCAGTTTGAGTGCCATGACTCATACATATATGTACGGTGATTCATAAATATTTTGAGTTTGGAATATGTACAGTAAAACGTACTTGTGTGGTAATACATTGTGCTTCATCTGGCCCAGTATGGAGTTCAACAGACTGCGAGGTCTACTTAGATTGAATTAAACTTTTTCCACATAGAAATTGGTAATCGTAGTAGTAGAGTAGTTAGAAGTAGCAGAAGAATTAGCATGATGAATTAAATACGTGATAAACGTATATGTGTGTCAATATTCCTGCCACCTTGTATTCAACAGCGTTTCTGTGTCAACGTCCTACGAATGCCAAAAAAACATCTAACACTGTATAAATATTTTGATATTTACCTGTTTAGTTTTGTGGAAGTTACAGTTCAGTCTAATGAAGAATACCTAATATTTTAAATGCGAATGTTTGTGAGGATATATGGATGTTTGTTACTCTTACACGTCAAAACGGCTGAACGGATCGTGATGAAATTTGGCACAGAGGTAGATTATAGTCTGGAATAGGACATAGAATATTTTTTTTGATATCACGTGGGCGAAGCCGCGGGTGTCAGCTAGTATTTTAATAAAGTTTCACACAAAAATGTTTTTTTCCGGTAAAAACAACACGCAGCTTTAAATAAATCTTCTAATTTTGAAATTAACCTTTGTACGGGGACGTGTCATAAATCCTTCAATATTAAATTGGGATATTACAATAGACATCACAATGATTGATGGACTTTCAAACTGATTTAATGTTAAATAAAAACAGCTTTTAAGTAGGTTATTGCCACATCGAAATGTTTCGACGTCATTGTATTCTATTCTCAAAGAACGCGTCCAATTTTCAAAGAATGCATTAATTTTACAAAGAAAATGTTAAAAGAAAACATTTTGTTGTGAAGGGGCCGTAAATAAAAGTAAAAAAGTTATCAAGTCTAAACTCGGGTGCCACAAATCAAAACTTGAACAACGTCAACGTGAGAAGTAAGAAAAAGAAAAACAAGGAAAGATGTTTCCTTTCGTCAGTAGAATTTTCAATTATTTATTTCAAAGCTAAAGCAACTCATAGATGTCGTGTTCGAACCCAATGCACGCACCTCTGATTCATGAGCGTATTGTATTTATAATTATCACTTGTTTCGGTAAAGGAAAACATAGGGAAACCAGCGTGTCTGACAGATATTTCTCGGCAGAAGCTTAGTCAGAAGCCCATGGGCACCATAGAAACTCTAACACCAGGCGCCGCGAGACGGCCACCGTAGATGCGGGCCTGTGGACGGTGAGCAGTGGGTAGCTCACCGTCCGTCCGTCTACTGGCGACAGGCCGTGTCTACGGCGCGTCAGTGTTCCACGCGCGCCTCAAAGAGATGTCAGCAAAGCAGAGGGGCCTGCCAGGGCCACCGCCTGCCGGGGTTGCGGGTTGTTCGAAAGAGATACCGCGGCCCCGGAACATAAAGGGCAATAGAATGACCATGGGTGGGTTTTAGTCAGTACAAGTCTGACACTCCCCCCCACTCCGCCCAGAGCGGGGGATGTTATTTGATCATTACCCGCCAAAAAAGGTTAGGTACTAACCATACGATAAAGAGATAAGAAGTATTTTTTTAAATTTATATTTAGTTCAATTAGTATTTAAACCAGCACATGATCTGGAATAATCATGTAAAAATAATGTTATGTTAACTTATATAACTTATAAGACACATCTCAAGTCCGGTTGAAAACTACAGTCGGACACTAGTTTTTTTTTTTTAACTTTGCCTCACACGAGGATTTTCTCCTGTAACGTGGTTGCATTGACAAACATATAAACTTACATAACACAAACAGCCAGACCCTAAACAACTATCTGTAGGTCATAAAAATATTTGTTCTGTGCGGGGATCGAACCCGCGACACGCGGCGCAGCAGTCAATCGCTCAGCCGCTGCGCCAACCGTGTCGTCGTTAGTTGCACGGCAGTTTGGCAGCCGTCAGGGTTGCGCCAAATAGTCCCAGTTTGGCCCAACACACAATATAAGTTTTTTTTTTTGTTTTTAGTGTTAATATTTAAGTATTTTTTGTTGTACTTTGTTTTAAGTTTTTTTTTTTATATCTAGTGTTAAGATTTAAGTTTTTCTTTTATGTGTGCACTTGTGGCAAGTGCCAGACAAACATGTTTTCTTTTCTTTCATACATTAAAAACATTTGCAGATTTTTCTGAATTCAAAATATTCTACAATCTTATTACAATATTGGGTTTCTAAGCACAATATTTAGAAATAACTTCACTTTTATTTTTTGGTAAACGAGAAGAGTTGAGAGAAATGTTGACTGTTTGCTTTTAAAGTAATCACACTCAATGTCACCACTTGCTATATCATCGTTAGAACATCATCACATACTCAACAAAAACAGGAATTGCTCAATTTTCTTTATGAAAATGACGAAAGTTGACGGAACTTGCAAAGGAGCAATTCTCGTATTAGTAAGAATGTTCACATTCCAGTCTCGAACTAAATCTGTGAAACATTTTAAACACCTAGAATACCTACATTTTTAACACGTTTCGGTATTGATTGACGCTGATATGAATAAACATTTTTAGCCATATAATTGCCCGTTAATGTAGTAAAAAAAATGTTAATGGATATAAACTTACTCTGTTTCCAGACAGACAATTAACTGAAATTAGGTATTCAAAATAATAAAAATCTAGAGCTTTATTAATAAGAGTTGCATCGCCTTAATGATCAAAATACTGAGGTGCAGCGTAAAGCCATACTTTTTAAAACAAGGACTCCTAAAAATCTACAGGATTTAAATAATACTGGGATCTTAAGCTGCAAATTACTAACGCAGAGGAGTTTAACACATAGCTGTTTGTTACAAATGCAAAAAGTTAAATAAATAAAGCACATTATAAAATGTATTTATGTAAGCTAGCGCTGAGTTAGAACTAACCTATTAACTCCGTAAGAATGCGTGTAAACGAGATCATGTGGCTCATATTTCACAAAGGAGACTATTTTGAGTGCGGCGGGCGTTAAGTGATTGTTACTGGAGTTTATTAATATAGTATTTAGTTTTAGTCAGCTTGGACGAAACACTGCTGTGTCCTCGTAGAGGTGATCGGTGGTGCGATCTCTTGAGTCCAGCCCTGGTTCAGTCCATGGTTCGGGGCGAGAGGGAATGGGAAGCGGTGACCTCCTTCTGTAAAGCAGTTATACAAGTGAAAGAGGTGGCCGAACGTTTGAGGGAGAAAACCTCAAATCAACCCAGCAGCCGCGGGAGACGCTCCAGGCCAGCGTAGATGCGGTTCTGTAGACGGTGAGCAATAGGCAACTCACCGTCTGTCCGTCCAGTGACGACAGGCCGTGTCGACAGCGCGTTAGTGTCCCACGCGCACCTCATAAAGATGTCAGCAAAGCAGACTGCCACCACCTGCTGGGGTTGCGGGTTGTTGGTGTCGAAAAATATACCGCGGCCCATTAACATAAAGGGTAAAAGAAGGAACATGGGTGGGTTTTAGTCAGTAAAAGTCCGACACTCCCCCCTCTCCGCCCAGAGCGGGGGATGTTATTTAATGATTTCCCATCTATAAAAAGGGCAAAACCCCGGGTTGGTATTTAAGTTTAAGTAACGCTTACTGAAGTCTAGCCATATTTAAACCTCTGCAGGTGCCTGATGTATTCATAATAGCAACGAGCGACGATGCCTACTGTTTTTGTCTAGTTTTTGAGTTAAGTTGGTAACTTATTATATCTGTCTTTCCTGAGCCCTTGTGTCACTCACACGTTAATATTCAGTGACAAGTTATTTCAAATATCTCCTGTTTTATTTGAGACCAGTCCCTTCAGTCTAGCACATGAATGAAGTTCCACTTTTAAAATGATGAAGGCTAACACCTAGAACCTATCGAACGCAGCCGGTCGGGAATCTCTGTAGCTTTTTAGTAAAGACGATGATTTAGTCAGATGTGGAAAAATAGATTTTTGTTTACAAACTACTACTAGTTTACAAAACGTGTAGTAGGCAATTGATCCACTGATCTAAATTGTCTGCAATTTGGGGTGATCTGTTACCGGTATCGAGAGTTGTTGTGTGCTCATAAAATTCAACAGCAGTGAAACAGATCAGTCTTTTGTTTTCGGATGGGTAATCCTTACTATAATATTATAAAAGCGAAAGTGAGTTTGTTTGTTACGTCTTCACGCCTAAATTACCGTTTTTGATGAATTAGTTGGTACCCTGGAGACGGACGCTATTTTTTTTAAAGTGAGAAAATGGGGAGAAAGAGGACAGAAAAGGGGAGATAAAGATATTTTTTTTTCGATCATCATGCATGTTAAAGTTAGCGTTAGCCCAAAATAACTATGCCAGGCGGACGAAGTCGCGGGCGGAAGCAAGTCACAAAATAATTTCTCCTGCTCTGGGTGGAGCAGAAAAGAGTGTCAGACTTGTACTAACTAAAACCCACCCATGGTTCTTCTCTTATTGCCCTTTTTGTTCCGGGGCCACGGTATCTCTTTCAAACAACCCGCAACATCGGATTTCTGTCGTCTTACGATTTGTTCACGTTATTGATTACTTAGAAAGATAACCTGAGTGACGAAGGATATTTTTTTATTTCGGTAACCGCTACGCGACCATTGTCTAGAGAAAGAAAACAAAGAAACGCACTATTAAAAAAAAACTTGTACCAATATAACAACTAAAAAATGTATCCTCTGTCTTCCTTATATTTTATAAGTCTGTTTATAACTCTCGGAACTTTACCCAGTCTATTTTTAAATCTATTCTCAATCCAAATCCGTATAAAGTAAAAGAAGACCTTCATCAATTACTTCGACATGCCTTCTCGTTCGAATTACTGAGAGCTATCCATTGCGAGCTTTACGGAATCAGTGTAAAAGCCAGAAGTACAAAGCCACCAGTGGTTTCTTTGTAAATCTTTTTATTCACTATACGTAGTGAGGTTTTCTCTCAACGTAAAACCTTTACGGATAGTTCAGTTGATTGCTCGTGGATGTTTCTTTTGAGGCGATCGTCAATGTAGTGGAAGGATTCTGGGAAAACGGAATGTTTTTTTTATTCCTATAAAGTATTAAAAAACCGGCCAAGTGCGAGTCAGACTCGAGTACAGGTAACTAATGAAAGTACCAATTATTTCTCTTTAACGGTGGGGCAACCCACCTTATGAATTTCTCCTGTATTGTGGATGCGTTTACAAACACTTAAACTCACATACACAAACAACCAGACCCGGAACAACTATCTGTAGGCCAGACAAATATTTTTTCCGTGTGGGTATCGAACCCGTAACACGCAGCGCTGCAGTCGATAACTTAGCCACTGCGCCAACCGTGTTGTCAAAATAAAAAAATATTGCTCTAACGAAAACATAAATTTAGAGAGAAGACAAATTTAGTTTTGCCGTTGGAAAACTGTTGCCCCCATACATCGACATAGGTCACATTTAGTTGTCCAAGTGCAAATTACAATTTACATTTTTAATCTCATTTTTTTTTTGTATTGTGTAGCACCCCGCGGTCATTCACGTAGACTGGGATATTATATATACATAATAAACATTTCTCTTGAATCACTCTATCTATTGCAAAAAAGTGCATTAAAATCCATTGAGGAGTTTCGGAGCCAACAGACTTCGTAAGTGACTTCATTTTATCCTATGTAAAGAAAAGAAACACAACGCACCTATATCTAAACAGAGACAAAACTAAAAAATCGTGAATTTTTAGTTATCCTTGTATTCGAATGCTCGGTGATTATGCGCTACTATCTAACAAAACAGAATTTAGATACAGTGACAGTTTACAATCCATTTATGATTTAAAATAAATTTTATGTCCAAAACTTCACATGCAAAGAGTATTTTTTTTTTAATTTCCCTTTTTAAAACCTTTTTTGAGTTGTCCCAGTTGAGATCGTGGTAGTCCTTAAAAATAAATAAAAAAAAACAAAACTGAATTGTAGCTCTAATTAATAGGACTTATTTTATTACATGCAACAAGTGCTTACTTACATGTTTGCAATTAGGGAGTCTTTGTGGAGCGTGGCGGAAGTGTACTGGTATAACCTAATTATAACAAATATAGTCCATTATGGCCACTTAGCACTTAGGTACACTATTTATTTATAACAAAATAAATGTATCCACCAGGAAACTGCCGACAAACTGCTCTGTAGTTTTGCAGAATATAAATATATGTTGATATTTTTTGTAAAAAAAACTTTTATAACTTTTTTTACCTCTAAAGGTGCTCCCTCACCGGGAACATTCACATGTAATGTAACGTTACAGATTTGAGCATTACTTCAGTGCAGGAGAAGAACCGAGCATTACAATGCGCACCTTGTAATGATACAATGTGTAATATCTTGATGAAATCAACTAAAGGTGCTCCCTCACCGGGAGCATTCACGTGTATTGTAACATTTTAGATTCGACTTTGAGCATTACATTACAATAATACCTCCCTGACTAACGAACATTTGCGTGTAATGTAACATATTGATTCGACTTTGAGCATTTCATAGCAAGATGTCAGACGAAGCGGTCGTTGTGCTGAGTGCGGCAATATTAATTCGACATTGTTATTTACGTAAAAAAAAACACAGAAGAAACGATATTGGTGTCATGAATTATTTCAAAACCGGCAAAATACAGGTATTGTAATAATAATGCGCATTGTAATGCTCGCAATGATGACAGGGAGGTAGTATTGTAATGTAATGCTCGAAGTTGAATCTATAAAGTTACAGTACACGTGAATTCTCCCGGTGAGGGAGCACCTTAAAGGAAAAAACCAAACCCTTATTGGATTACTTCGTTGTCCGTCTGTCTGTCTGTCAAGAGTTCTTATCTCGGGAACGCGTAAAGGTATCAAATTGAAATTAAAACCATATACTCAACTCTGTAGTTTCTTTGCGCTGTGAAAAAACCAACTCTCTAAGTTTACGCAATCAAAAGATATGGCTGTTTATGTCATAAAGTTGTACGGAACCATCGGTGCGCGAGTCTGATTCGATCTTGGCTGGTTTTTTTTTAAAATAAATAAATTAACAAATAAAAAATTACACAACTTACAAAAATACCATGCTCCATTAGAATGAATCCTCTGAATGCTTATTCTAATTTAATCGGACAAAACACAATCTAAAATAGCTGTTCCATTTACCCGTTGATTTACAACGACATACTGCAATTTAAAGAATGTAACACAATTATTTATCTAAGCTTTATCTACTGTTTTATTTTCCATCGGTTGTTTAAACGACTTACTAATGGCTTCTTATACAAACAAGGAAGAAGAAAATCCCGAGTCATGTAATGCGAAAGGGGCAGATATTGGGGTCTGACTGAGAATAGGGATGTGCAAAAGACCTATCAAAGACATCATAATCATTCTCCTGCCATTTGTTTTGCGGATGAGTAATCCTTCCATTAGGTATCCTTACTAATATTATAAAAGCGAAAGTGAGTTTGTTTGCGTGTTACGTCTTCACGACCAAATGACTAAACCGATTTTGATGAATTTTGGTACAGAGATAGTTGGGACCCTGGAAACGGATATAGACGTTTTTTAAGTGAGAAATGAGGGAACAGAGGGAAGAAAAGGGAAAACTCAGTTTTTCTGTTACAATAAATAAGGCGCAAGGGCCAAAATTACAGGTAGCAGCTGCAAATCAGGAATGGGGAACTGTGTTACCCCGAATTTAACACGAGCGCAGCCGCGGGCAAAAGCTAGTCATCAAATAACTTCCCTTGCTCTGGGCTGAGCGATAGGGACTGTCAAACTTTTACTGACTAAAATCCACCCATGTTCTTTCTTTTGCCCTTTATATTTCGGGGCCGTGGTTTCTCTTTCGAACAACCCGCAACCCTGGCAAGCAGTGGCCTTGGCAGGTCCCTCTGCTTTGATGACATATCTGACTGGCTGGTCTGACTGAGTATATGGATGTGCTTAAGACTTATCACAGACATCGTTATAATTTTCCTGCCCTGCCTAATTATTTGGGGTCGGCGCATCATAAATTTTTCTTCCATACTCCTCTATTTATTATCTCATTACACACCTCTTTGCCATATCATCCGTCACACAAACCATCCATCGTATTTTTGGTCTTTCTCTATTCTTAAACCTACATCCACATTCAAGTCTGTGAAAAAATCTATCAAACACATGTGATTCTACTAATCTGCACTAGGACCGCGTGGCGAGAGTTGGGCAGTGCTGGTCCATTGTTATCGGCAACTTGCGAGTAACGTTAATTAGTTTGTGTATTTTATTTCATCACCACTGCTTTCAAAACAGTGAAAGAAAACATCGTACAGAAACTGACATATCCAAGAAGGAAACATTTGACTCCATGTGATTCCACTATCCTGCTCTGGGCCCGCTGAGAGGTGACCTACATGATGTGTTCCAGCATTGGGACCATTACAAGCTGATTATTGTACACACAATGCCTGAGGTAACTGCGCAGGGTGATGATGTGTCACGTAAGCCCAGTCATTCTACTGCTGACGGGCGTTAACATCCTTGTATTGCGCAGCTACCTACCTTATGCATCGTGTCAGTTATCGAGTAAACCAGGGCTAACGGCCAATAGTCGTAAATACTTTTTGGAGTCATAGATTTTTTTTAATGTCGTGGGAATTCGCTGGGTGCGGATATACAAGACTGGTCTGGGCTGGCATTTGGCGATGCTTGGATGGGGCCTATGTCCAGAAGTAGAAGCCTTAAGGATTGCTCTTCAAAAGGTTTTAATGGAATGGTAGGCTAATGGTTTAAAAAATGCAAAAAGAGTGTCACCCTCTAGGTGACGGTCTTTTTGCTCCACAATATAAAATGATAACTTCTTACAGCTTCTTATAAAAAAAACGTTTTGATAACTGAAAACTTTTGAAGAATCAAACAGTTACCAACCAACCTTTAACCATCCTCAAATGATGTTACCGGCCATCAAATTATAAAAAGATGACAGCCTACACCGCTACGTCATTTTTATCGATTTATCCTTTCCCAACCCTAACGGAGTATGACAGTGATCAATGCCAATGTCAGCCAAGTTCACGTCTTGGAAACATGTCTGATGGCTATAAATCATGAGCGAATAAACACATTTTTTGTAGCTTCCCCCTGCGTGATCGATATTATTTGCGATGGTATGTACCGAGACTACGATATTTAATAATTTTATGCTCCATCCAAGCTGTATGTTACCCTTGAGGTTTGAGGAAGGTTTGCAAAAAAAAGTAGGTATGATTACATCGAGCTTAGGGCCCTTGGTCGCCACAAACTTTACCACGCTTTCATTAGGTTCATCTGTAACTAGTTAACTAAAAGAACAAAATCTTAGAAGTTAAATTTGAGTCGCTTACAGATCTTTGATCAGATTGGGCTGAAATTTGGCATAATACTTTCAGTGTGGATGATTATGTATAAGGAGTTTAGTGACGTCATTTTTAATCCAATATGGCGAACTCCCAAAGATGCCGCAAGGTGTCCTTTAAAAGTTAAAAAGACTTCAGTGTTTTGTATTTGCAAAATTAGTTTCTTTTAAAAATAAAACATAAGCAGTAGTTAGTAGTTAAATGTGTAATTAACTTTTAATATAAAAAAAAAACATTTGCGGACTTAAAAAAAAAGGATGTAGGTTCACAATATAACCTTTTCAGTAACAACAAAACTTCTGTGGGCTCTTTACACATGGAAAGCAAAACAGTCAACAGAAGGGACCAAATAATCGTGTAACAATGTAATTTTTTTTCGAAAAAATAAACATAATTTCAAATAAAGAACATCATGTTTTTACGGACAGAAAACGAAACACATACTGCTCATAAACACTAAGTAGACTAACCAAAAGCCGCAGTAAAAAATATGAGGAATTGTTTTTCCTAGACAGTACACAACGCCTAAAAGAAAAAATTCTGCGTACTCCCTCTTTGTATACCACTTCAAAGCTCTCTTGCCAGTACAAATATTTTGCTTCGTATACCCTGGAAAATATTATAAAAATTGTCAGTTAGTGGTATTTTAAGGTTCTTAACTGAGGACTATTTTGGTATTTATCAAAGACATTTAAAGTAGTGTATTTCTGTTATCGGATGGCAAAAACAGTGAAAGTTCATCTTGGGGAAAATGGTTGATAGGGTTAGGCAGATATGTACCTAAAATTACGCCTACATTTCGCCAAATAGTTCAAAGCTCCTGCCGGGGTTGCGGGTTGTTCGAAAGAGACACCGCGGCCCCGGAACATAAAGGGTAAAAACATTACAAAAACATGGGTGGGTTTTAGTCTGTAAAAGTCTCACTCGTCAGATTTGTATTAACACACTTCCCATTCATATTCCTTCTTTTGCCCATGTGTTCCAGAGTCACGGTATCTCTTTTAAACAAAACGCTACCCCGGCAGGCACTAGCCCTTAAGGGCCCTTCTGCTTTGCTGACATCTCTTTGAGGCGCGCGTGGAACACGAACGTGTCATCGACACCCATTAGCTACCCATTGCTCACCATCCACAGAACCGCGTCTACGGTGGCCGGGACTCCCGAAGCCCGGAGCTTCTCAATCGGCGGAACTTAGCCCCTAAGAGTATGTTCATACATAACGAAAAAATGTGGCTTTATTTTCAAACTAACAGTGATTTCATCCAAATACACCGGATCAAAAAGATAGTATTAGTGTGATGTAGTGTAGTAAAATGGTCCTAATTTTATTGTTATTCAAAGGCAATCGAGCCACGAGCGTATGTGGGACGTCAGCATTGAAAGTCATACAATTTTCTACTTAAAAAATGCAAACATAAAGCCTCAAATCGAAGTTTATGTAAAAGGGAGGCAACCGAAAAACTTCAACCGGGACTATATTATCTGTTCAAGCTCTGTTACGAAGTTAACAATGGAAGTAACTACTAAGTACAACAATATAGAAACAAGAAAAGCAAACTTACTAGCCATTGTTTGAGTAAATTATGTTACAACGAAAATTTGGTCCGTTGATTACAAAGTTAAACTTTTAGTTATTTGTTCTCATGTTTTGTAGCTGTTTTGTGATTTAATTTGTTTATTAAAAAAAGGATTTCATATTTTTGCAGTGATGGGCTTGACAGATTTTTTCATTTGCTTTGACGTTTCTTAGCAACGTAGATAGAATATTATCTATTTATTTTGTTTTTTTTTCAATGTGAACTTTTTGTACAGAAGAAGATCTGACGATGGAACAAATATGGCATGTTTTTATTGTATTAGTTCAAGAGACCCCTTGACCAACATGAGGTATCGATAACATAATTATGTATTAAAAAAAAGAAATCCCAATAAGTTAACCAGGCAAAGAATGAACTTGAAAAATATTTAAAACTTTTCCCATCGATTCAATTGAATGTTTGTATTTTTTTAACGTATTTTTGGTAGACAGATTGAGTATCGAACAGACATTTCCAAACAAACGCATAAAATAAACGATTCTACAATTCTTTTTGGTTCATATATTCGTAAAAACATTTCATATAAACCAGTACAGTTTACAGTTTGGAAGGCCAAACTAATATAGTTTCCCGGCAGCCTTCCGAAGTCTGTATTAGCGTTTTGGTTGAGGAGTGGGTAGAGAGGCGCCACGGCGTCCTCACTTACTGCTTGACGCAGGCCCTCAATGGACACGGTTGTTTTAGGAGGTTCCTGTACATAACAGGGCGGGAGAACAGTAGGGTTACCCCCCACCCGTCCCTTGCAAGAGCCAGCCCGCGCTGCTGAGCCAGTAAGTCTAAATCAGCCCATAAATAATATCACTCAGATCCAGCTTGTCCCTTGCTGTCCCTCAGCGACGCCCTAAGCCGAGGCTCGTACCCCACAGGGGGTGCCCTTAGCGTGTAGTCGCTTAGTTTGTAAGTTTTTCACCCTGGCTGGAGGTCTTAATTTTTAAGGCACCCACAGGATTCGCCCGGTTAAGCAGACGACAACCTCCTTGGTTGAACTGAGCGAGGTGTCATTCATAAAAAAAGTAGGTTTTCCATGAAATCTTATAGCATACTTATTCCTGTGTGAGAAAGAGATGCAGCTAGACACCCTGTATAGATCTGTCTCTTTCCCTCACTAGAATAAGTTCTGTTTTAAGACGTCATGTTAGGGTAGCAGGTCGCTATGGTAGCGATCGACAGGAAAACACTATGGAGAAAACTGTGGCGGTCTACCCCGCTTGGGAAGCATCGCTGTGGCGCCTAGTAAAGGCGATCGGTGGCAGTGACCACTCCCGTCCAACCGTGGTTCAGTCCATGGTCCCATGAAAGCAGTCATCTTCTACAGAGCAGTCATGCTAGTGACGGAGGTGGCTAGATGTACTTAACGGAAAGATCCTGGACATGTCCCAGCCGCAGCAGGAGACGGGTGCCAACCGTGCCGTCACGTGATCGCCTGGTTGCTAATAGACTCGCCCTTTATTACATGGAGCTCATATACAACTGCCAAAATTTAGATATACTGTAGATACAACTCTGCTTAACTCTTTGTAGATTACAGGTGTGAAGGTATTTTATGTTTACTAATAGTTAAACAACCAGAAGTAAAAGTTTAGTTTTAGCAAACGATGCGTCTGTCAGCGCATGTATTCGTATTTTGATCGTGCAACACTTGTAAGTAGATCGATGGTTATCAAATTTTTTGTTCGCACATAGTACTCAGCTGATTGATACAATATAAGTTTTTAATTTATTTGTGGCTCACGCATATGTTTTACAGAGTGACTGGTGCTACAGAAACGTAAAAGTCTTCCACAAATTTTCAAATAGTACATTTTGATTCAAGTGTGGAAACTTTGTCATAGCGGCCGATTTAACGCCCAAGCCGCTAGTTGAAGGTGTTCTAGAGCCGATAACAGTAATGACAAATTTTCACGTGAATCAGACGACCTTTTTCAATACACTTACTGAGAAATTAAATAAGAGAACAAAAAGTACTTTTGTTATTAATAAAACTGTGATTAAGTTTGTTTTTTCCCCGCGCTTTCTCTTCTCATACTGAAGGTGAAACAAGCGCATGACATCGATCGCTAAATAGCCTAAAATAAAAAAAGAGAAATTCAAATATTTTTTGAATTTAGAACTCAAATAAATATAAATTTGTTTGTTATATGCAAATTATTTTATAAATGATCATGTTTATTTGTGATATTCTGTTGACATACACAATTTATTTTTTTAAATAAATATGAAGGCCTTAAAAACAAGCGCCTCTTTGCTCTAAAAAAAATTAGTGCCGGCGATAGGGATTTGAGCAGTTGTTTATTGTTATCCGTGATGAAACATAAAAATATGAAAAGCCCTTGTAACGATTAATGAGAAAAAAGCATGCGTGTGAAAAACATTGCATGTTGAACCTGATAGTGGAGCAATAAGAGCCAGTTTTTGAGGAAGTGTATTGAAAATGATTTTTTTGTGCAAATTGTGATTCAACTTTTTAACCAATACAATTTATACCTATCCTTTTGCAGAAATACTTTTTATAGTATCAATACTTTTTTTTAAGATATACCTATGTATTCGGTAGTTAGAATTGCTCTCGTTTTAATATTACTGCAGCATTCACGCTGTGGCTGTGATGATTAATTTATAGCAAAGTTGAGGCATATTTAGTACAAACACGATTCTATTACATTTCCTCGATAAAAATACCACAAGATGACCTCTAAAAAACTATTTCACATAGATAATATTCACTTATAATACCACAAGAGCTTCAAAATTATCGGGTATTTCCCGATAGGTTCGTTGCAAACAAATGAAGGAGTCAAGTCTTTCAGGTTAAAAAATCACGAGCGCGAAGCGCGAGTGATTTTTCCTGAAAAACTTGACGATTCGTCAAGGAATCAAGAAATCGTCAAGAAATCGTCAAATTTTTCAGGAAAAATTTACTCGCGCTTCGCGCTCGTGATTTTTTAACCTGAAAAACTTGACTCCTTCATTTGTTTGCAGGGAACCTATCGGGAAATGCCAGATAATTTTGAAGCTCGTGTGGTATTCGGGGGATTATTTTTCCGTCCTAAATGTCGGCCAATAGAATTGCACAAACTCCAAATCGACTCATTTTCATGCAAAATCTCCAATTTTCACAATTGAATTCAACCTGTCAGTTTGACGTGTGGTTAATTTGACTGGATCATGTTTTGTTTTTTATGCATAGCAACGACCAGAGAAAATTTTCAAAAAATTATCAGTATAATACCATGTAGGTTGTACCACGTGACGTCGAATGGTGCAATTCTATTGGTCGATATTTGGGTCGGAAAAATAATCAATTAAAAACTTCAGAAGCCATGACATTTTGCAGGACAGGCGAACTATGTTCCTCAGGGAAGCGTCTTGGGGCCTACATTATTTAAAATATGTAAATGATATTTGCAAGAGCTTCAAACGTAATTGTACACTGTTTTGCTGATGACACTACTTTGACAATTAAATCTCCAAATAGACGTGACCTAGAAACCGACACTAACAGAGAAATACTAAAATCAATGGAATAGCTGGAATCTAATAATTTACGTGTAAACATTGGGAAAACAAAGCAAGCATTTTCAAACATAAAATTATTGGCAAAACCACCTGAAATACTACAATGATTCCATTTTGAAAAATAAATAATTGGAAAGAGCATGTTTAAAAAAATACTGGATAGTAAATTTACTTCCGGATGTCGGTGAATTTGTTTTGTTTGATGAAAGGTTAGTTTATACCCTGTATGTTGTGTGAGAAGTTCCAAGTTCCAATGAACTAACTTAATCCTTATTCCTTACTAATATTATAAAAGCAAAAGTGTGTTTGTTTGTTACATCTTCACGCCTAAGCGGCTAAACCGATTTTGATGAATTTTGGTACAGAGATATTTAGGACCCTAGGAGACGGACATAGGCTATTTTTTTTAAGTTTTTTTTCTGAGGCAGAGGTAAGAAAAGGGAAAACTTAGCTTTGCTATTACAATAAATAAGGCGCAAGGACAAAAACTACAGGTAGCAGGTACCTGCAAATCAGGAAAGGGGAACTGTGTAACCTCGAATTTAACGCGAGAGAAGCCGCGGGCAGCAGCTAGTATTATTATAAATACGAAAGTGATTTTGTTGTTGTTGGGTTTATTTCTCATATTTTCAATGTTTAATTGGATTAATATTGGATGGGTTTATTACATTGACTCAATACATTGAACCTACAACTGCGTGCATGTGAGCCTTGTGAAGACCCTAGTAAAAATAATGTAAACAACACAATACTGACTGTAATCTAGTTAATTCAATTCGTCCGTCAGTAAGAAACTATTTTGATTTCATCCCACATTTTGCAATAAGGATCGATGACTATCCGATGGTATTGCGGCGATTGATTGACACCCACACAAAATTTCATTAAACGCAAGTATTTATGCATCAGACTAGCCGTAGGTAGGTAAGTCTGACTCCTACTCAAATTCTGAATAATTGACTCACTGACACAGTTCGGTTCAAAAATCATGCAAATATGCGAGACTAGTTTGCGATACTAAAGTGACAGTAACAAATAGCAAATAAATTCATAATACATAATGTTATTTTATTTATTTGGGGCTGGGAAATCATCAAATAACAGCCCCTCTCGCGGCGGAGCGGGATGGTGTGTTAGAATTTTACTGACTAAAACCCATCCATGATTTGTTGCCATTTGTGTTCCGGGGCTGCGGTATCGCTTTCAAACAACCAGCAACTCCGACAGGCAGTGGCCCTGGCCTCTCTGCTTTGCTGACATCCCTTTGAAGTGCGCGTGGAACCCTCGCGCGCCGTCTACACGACCTGTCGTCATTGGACGGACAGACGGTGAGTTGTTTGTGCCGTGGTTCCGTTTTGCATAAAAATACAGGTTACACCGACGCGCAAACTCTTTCACATAATAACATCACACTTGTAATAAAATATGGTAGGTACCTAATACTGCACCAACATTTGGACAGTCCCATGTAATAGGGGGCGAGCGTAGTGCCATAAACTGGGCACGAATCCAGACTCCGTAGCTGTTACTGAGAGATGCAAAAACGTAATAGAACCCATACCAAAAATTCAGTGCGTTGTTCGAGATCTTTCATCATCAGCCTTGCGTTAGCCACCTTTCTTGGGATCGATTTCGGAGTCTAATGGAAGAGGCTGAATACAGAAAATCAAAACGTGATTCGGCCACTAAAGTGTTCTGTATCCGTCTAGACGTACATTCCCAACATGATTTTTTTGTGGTTTACACGGTAAATTCAGACTTGTGAAGAATCTTCAAAATCGCGAAGTGAGCGAACGAAATCCTTACTAAAGGGTTTCGTTCGCTCACTTCGTGATTTTAATACATATTAGTATATTATAAAAGCGAAAGTGAGTTTGTTTGTTACGTCTAAACCGGTTATGATGAATTTGGTACAGGCATAGTTGGTTGACCAAGTAACTATGCCACGCGGACGAAGTCGCGGGCGGAAACTAGTGAATTATATTTGTTCCTTCTCTGTCTCAGATGAAGTCTTTTGCCATGTTGTCGGTGAAATTACAAGATAGTAAACAATAGTAAAAACAAGAAAACGAATAGTGCCGAAAATTTAAAGTCTCCACATAAACGTCTCTATACGCTATGCTAAAACACGATGTTCTCAAACATTTCGAAGGAGCATAAACAAGAAAACTAACTGAGTTGTATTTATTTTTATTTCTTAGTCTGTAATAGTGATTTATGTGTCCTACGCTATGTTTGTGAGTTCATATTCTAATAAACTATTGCTAAACGGTGTCATTTGCTTCATGGTCACTGATTTTTGGAATATCTGGTATGCTAGTTTATTGCATATTAGATGAACTATGAAAATGCTGTTGCGAGTATGCGCAAATAGAAAACTGACATATAAAGAAATAGTACATTTGATTTAAGTGTGGAAGCTTTGTCATTGCTGACGAGGCGGAATTAACGCCCGAGTCGTTAGGCGAGGGTGTTATGGAGCCGAGAACAGCAGTGACGAGAATCAAACGACGTTTTTCAATACACTTCCGAACTAATTAAAAAGGAGAAAAAAAACTTGTGTAATTAATCACTATAAAACCAATTAGTACTGGGTAATACAATAATCCTTCGTAAGACTTGTGGCAGGATTTTCGGGGTCAAGGTGGGAAATCATCTAATGACTTCCCCCGCTCTGGGCGGAGCGGGGGGGCATGTCAGACTTTTACTGACTAAAACCCACCCATGTTCCTTCTGTTGCCCTTTACGTTCCGGGGCCGCGGTATCTCTTTCGAACAACCCGCAACCCCGGCAGGAACTTTCGGGGTCTTGACTTTCTGTAACGACTATCAAAACAGGCTTTCCGAGGCATCAAGGAAACTAGGTATATAATGAGTCACCCATCCTCGCAACCACTTAAGCAAGCGCAGTTTAATCTCAAGATCACGATTTTGACACGAGCGCCGGATGACAGGTTACAGATACATGTTGATATTTACTTACTTATTATATTTATGTAATTATTGGATCACTTTGTTGCCCGTCTGTCTATTTGTCAATACCCTTTATCTCGGGAACGCGTGGAGGTATCGAGTTAAAATTAAAACCATATACTAAACTCTGTGGTCCCTTTGTGCAGTGAAGAAATCTATGGAAAGATCTGAGAGGCTGTTTGTGTATGTGAGGATAAATGTTTGTAAACGCACCCACGATACAGGAGAAATTCCGAGTGTGGGGCAACGTCTTTTTAAAAAAAAAAGATATTTCTGTTTATGTCGCACGTTTGTACGGGACTCGGTGCGCGAGTCTGTCTCGTTCTTGGCCGGTTCTTTTTTAAGTAGTATTATCATTTTAGTATGAAATGACACATTATTTCAACGAAATATTTTTGTATGAGCTGACTGGATTTATTATGTATTCGAAAATTTATGAGTCATGTATTCCATGGGTTTATTAATATAAATAGTTTCAGGGCTCGCGAAAGAGTTGGTTTATTTTTATACGGCCTGTACTAATCTGTTGCCACTGGCAGTATATGTTATGAAGATATGTCGATCTTTGACTTTTACTAATCAACGGACGGGGTTACAAAAATGTTTACATTACAGTCAAGCATTAATTATAATAAATATTTTTTGTATATAATATATAAAGTATATATAAAATAATATATAAAAGTATATAATATTTTTTGTTTGTAAAACAAAACTAAAAAACTCGCTTAATAATGGTTTGTTCAGCCTGCGCGTTTTATGATTATTATTTGGGAATGTTTTGTGGTTTTTGGCTTAGTTTATGTACCACACTAATGCACTCAAAGTATGCATTTGCACGCAAATTTTTTGTAATTGGCTTTGTCTGCTACTGCTAGTGTGCTTCCACTTTTCAACATTATTATTCAGGGATAAGGGTGAAAAGCTGTAGACCGTCATTGAACATGGTATTACATTTCTTTCTTGAAGGTCCCTTCGAGTTGCACGCTGCTTACTGTTCATATAGTGTTTCATTTAATATAAACCACCAGTATCATACAAGTGTTATAGTGAACACCACATAAGGTATCATATTTATTTATGTGTGTTAGAATGTAAATTAATACAAAAAAATAAGGTTTTTTCAACCTTCAGTTATATGTATGGACGGCCAACCGATTTCATCTTGTCTGCTACTGCGCTTCCACTTTTCAACATTATTATTCAGGGATAAGGGTGAAAAGCTGTAGACCGTCATTGAACATGGTATTACATTTCTTTCTTGACGGTCCCTTCGAGTTGCATGCTGCTTACTGTGTTCGGCCAACCGATTTCATCACATAATTTTTCTATATGAAGATAAAGTATATCAAGTATGTGTAATAACATGTATTAACATATATTACAGTGACCAGTCAGAAGTGAGTCGAGGAGAGGAAAGGGGAGAGAGAGAGAGCGGCAGCCCGGAAGAGCCTCTGCCGTAAATATAATAATTCTGCTTTTTATAGTAACATTTTCCATTAAATACAATGTGTTACAGTGAAATACATTAGAAACTTTGATTTCAGATCAACCAGTGGAGGGACTGGCCGCGGACGGGGACGCGGACGGGGACGCGGACGGGGACGCGGACAGTCCCCCGGTCTGGGAGGCGGCCCAGAAGAGCCTCTGCCGTAAATATAATAATTCTGCTTTTTAACCAAAGTAACATTTTCCATTAAATACAATGTGTTACAGTGAAATACATTAGAAACTTTGATTTCAGATCAACCAGTAGAGGGACTGGCGTTGCAGGACGGGTTCGCGGACGGGGACGCGGGCGTGGGTCCTCCAACAGGCCGGAGGAACAAATTCCGTAAATATAATTAAATTATTGTTTTATCTTAGTTTAACAAAAGCAGTGAATGTAAACGAAGATGTGTATTGTGTCTAGATTGTTTTTGTCTCTATAATAGGTTATTTTATTTTTGCAGTCTAGAGTTAATCAACGTGAGGGCGGGCAAGGCGGCAACGAAGCGCCGAGTGAAGGCGTTACCCGCTGAGGTTCGCGAAGAACTCCTCTGTCGCAAGCGACAAGCCGAACTTCAGCGTGTACTAATGCCCGATGCGCCCCCGCGCAAAAGACAAACACGGTAATGACTTCATCTATACTATACTATAATAATATTATAAAGCTGAAGAGTTTGTTTGTTTGAACGCGCTAATTACTGGTCCGATTTGAAAAATTCTTTCAATGTTAGATAGCCCATTTATCGTCACGCTACAACCCACGGGAGCGGACCAGTAACCAAAAACGAGGGTGAAACCGCGTGGGTCAGCTAGTAATGATATCAATGCGTTTGATATTCTTGTTTAGTTACTATGAATAAGATTAATATGATAAAATTATCTTGCAGAAGGCCATCCCCAGAGAGGGAGGATTGCCCGCTAGTGGTGGAGCTCGAGCTGGCACCTCAGCCTGAACTCGAGCCAGCCGCACCTCGGCCTGAACTGGAGCCCGCACCCCGTCCAGAACTCGAGCCTGCACTTGTCCCAGAACTCGAGCCGGAGCAGGAGCTCGACTACGGCATTTTGGGTACGCCAGAGGCCGATACAGCCCCAAATTCTCCCTACAGTTCGCCTAGTCGACTCTCAACGGCGTTGAGTTTAGAGTGGGCTTCGCGGACACCTCGGAAGAGACCCCATCATTCCCCGTCATCGTCCGAATAAGTAAGGGTCGCGGCACACGAGCCACACGCGACAGCCACAAACGACGCCACGAGAAGTTAGAAGCGGCACAAACTACTGTAGCTTATGGCGGCCACCAACATCACCCGTGTGCGGCGAGTCCATATAAAATGTATGAAAACTAATTGGAAATATACCGGTGGCGGCATTTTGTGGCTGTGGTCGGTGGCCCGTGTGCGGCGACCCTAACACACACAGAACTACTTACATAATCGTTCATGTGGCTCACTCACGCTGATGTTATATTATAATCTGTCTTATTCTTTTCTGACAGATTCCATCTTGGGAGTTGAGGTTGAAGTGGAAGTGGAGATCCAAGTCCCACCGAGCGTCCCACCGAGCACGGAGCACAGGACTTCAACTAGTAAGTACTGAATGCACCCCGTGGTGTTACCCACATAAATCTAGTTCCCGTAGTAATAACGGGATAACAAGTAGCTTACATGTTATTGTAGGGTTTTTGTGTGAAAAAGTAACAAACATACATACATACATCTATCCATACATCCATCTTCACAAACTTTCGATTCTATGATAGCAGTAGGACTGCCATGGCATAACTTGTCTCTTTGTTCGGATTATGTAATACCTGTTTCATTTGTTTCAGATATCACAGACAAAAATTTTGCAAGCATAATGGATAACTGGTTACATGACGACGACAGTGACGCTGACTTGACTGACGACAACGACTGCAATCCGATTCTGGCCATGCGTAACGCAACGACTGAACCGGCATGTGACACTGACATGACTGAATTACAGACGGATGTTTTACGGATTGAAGACGAAGCGAATGACCGAGCTTTACGCGACATTGTGCCTGATAACGACTATTACACATTTAACTGGAGGAATCACAGTGCGAACTTCACTGGACGACGAGAGACTTTTACAGGGTTATCGGGACCGACTTTTGACATTACTGACAAGACTCCTGTTGACATTTTTTACAAAATGATCGATACTGCTTTTATTGACCGACTTTGCACAGAAACTAACCGATATGCAGAGCAGAAGATAGCTCGCTTAAAAGCGGAGAACAAGCTGCTTCCATCATCGCGTCTGCATAGATGGACTCCGACTGACTGCAACGAAATGATAACGTTTTTAGCAGTGTTGATTCTGCAAGGCCTGTATCCATTACCAGAGGAGGAAAAATACTTCTCTTTTAATGGGTTTGGGACCATGCCGTATTTTTCACGCATTATGTCGTACAACCGTTTCCTACTGTTAAAATCGTTTTATCATTTTGTCGACAATGAGACTATGACAAACAAAACTAAACTCTGTAAAATACAACCGGTACTTGACGACCTTAATAACAAATTTTCCACTTTGTACATACCTGCCCAAGAGATAGCCATTGACGAGTCTCTGCTTAAGTGGCACGGGCGATTGAGCTTTGCTCAAAAAATTGCCACTAAAGCCGCCCAAACTGGCGTAAAAACTTACGAGCTTTGCGAGTCTAGCAGTGGCTATCTCTGGAAGTTTTTTGTATACGTGGGAAAAAATCAGGCTGCCCCGACCGATGACCTTCCTACTGAGGACGAGACGGTTGACCGACCCCATGACGAGACAGTTAACGAACGTAATGACGAGGTTGTTGATAGACTTGATGACGAGACAATTGACCAGTCCAATGACATGTTGCGTGACCGGCCAGAAAACGAGACGCTTGACCAATCACAGAACGAGACGCTTGACCAATCACAGAACGAGACGCTTGACCAACCACAGAACGAGACTGTTGACCGACCAGATGATGCTTTTGCACGACCGACCAACGCTACCGCTAAAATTGTATTTGACTTGTTGGAGCCACTACTTGACCGAGGACATACAGTGATAATGGATAATTTTTACAACAGTCCATTGTTACTGCGATGTCTTAAAAAACATAAGACTGACTGTTACGGAACGTTACGTTTGAACCGCGAATTTGTACCCGACTCGCTCAAGACTCTGACCAAGACTGACTTACGACAAGGTGAGATAGTGGCAAGCTACACCTCAGACTTGTGTGTGATGGTATGGCGAGATGCTAATTTGGTTAGCATGATCTCCACATACCATCACTTACAAGTGGGGTCTAAGACCAAATATCACCGACTGACGTACAAGCCAAAAGTTGTACTTGACTATAATGTGTCCATGGGTGGAGTAGATAGAAAAGATCAAATTTTATCTGCTCAGCCCGTGGAACGAATTAGAAATAAGGTGTGGTACAAGAAGGTTTTCTGCAGGTTGCTAAGTACTGCCATATTCAATGCCCATGTGATATTTCAGTCGCAGAACCCGAACTTATCACATAGGCAGTTCCGGACTATTTTGGCGGAAAACCTCCTTAAAATACATCGACGCATTGACTTGACGACTGAACCTCGACTATATATGGACAGGACGACAAGACAATTGACGATAGGGACTAACGGCCGACCGAACATTGATCATGACCACTTTCCTGGGCATTCCGGCATGAAAAAAGCGCGTTGCTGGATGTGCACACGGAACAAAAGGGACACAAGGACAGTTTGGAAATGTATTCAGTGCAATATTAGTTTGTGCATTAAGCGCTGTTTCAGAGAATACCATAAGCAAGTACAATAGATATTCTCTGTTATGTGGATGTCCACTCTGTGCCCATGTAGGCCTATGGAAAATAAAAAATAAAGATTTTTTTTGTGTATTGTTTTATTGTGTATTTTTATTTTTACCAAATTTGTGTGTTTTTACTATTTTGTTTTCTGTTTTTATAGTTTTACAGTGTATTGTTATACCAATATACGCATTATTTCTTTCTCTTTCTTTCGATTTTTTTTTACCGTTAGAGGGCGCCACTTAAGTTAAGCAATATTTTTGAAATGTACAAGTGAAGCGCTTTCAAATGATACCAAACACGGTGTATTTATCTTAATTATTTTTTTAAACTTGGCACTTTTTGTCCGCTAGAGGGCGACACATTAAGTTTTGTGACACGTCACGTAGCCTATGTTCCGCGGACGAATAAGACGCTTCTAACTATACCTCATTTGTCGAATTCTGATGAGTAGTTTAGGAGCTATATGAGAACAGATGAACATACACACATACATACATAGCCTATCAAAACCATAACCCTCCTTCGGCTTCGCCGTAGTCGGGTAAAAATATTCGGGTATAAATATTATGTAAAAGTAAATGTGTTTGCTTTTATAAACTTTCCGAACATTTTTTTATAAACTTTCCGAACATTTTTATTTGTGTTTCATTTAAAACAACCTCGTCGTGTGCGCACGCTATTAGCCGGGCGGCCATCTTGTCACATTTTTATGTTGCCCGAGGCCCGGTGGCCTCTTGAGAAGTGCTTAACTTTGTTTATTTTTTCATGACAGAAAACTAAATATTTATATTAAGATGTTGGTGTCATTTTAAAGGGTATATCCTGTATTATTATAATAAAAAAACATGGTTACCAGTAACCACTACATTTTTCGTAAAGCTCGAAATAAAAATAAATACGATAGTTTTTTTCAATATCCTCAACTTTATACTTTATTTTCGTCCTTTATTATTAGTTTGAGTAGTTTACTTAAATTCAAATAAAATTCTGTATTCTTTGAGCTTTCTGTAAGTATTTTTCATTTGAATGTAGCTATAGTAGTTTTGCAGTAATAACCGTTTTTGTTGAGAGGGTCACGCGCGGTCGTAAAGCATTTCTCGCTCGGACGGTTGGGCCGAGAATCGCCGCGCGGGTTGGACGCTTGAGTGGATAAGAAGAAGCAGAAGTACAGATTATTATGATAAAGCATATTATATTATATTTCATAGTCAATGGCAATTCGATTGACATAAATGTATGTTTGTGTGTGCCAGACATTTCAAAACTTTTTAACTTTAACCTTTTGTGCACTCAAAGAGTTTTTAAACCTACTTTTTGCCGCTAACCATAGCACGAAAACCTTGTTGGAAAATTAAAATGACGTGTCTTAGTTAATTAAATATTTTCATCCAATTTAAACATGTACACAATTTGAACTCAATCGGTAGCCGGGAATTGGGTTGCAATTTACCTTCTAAGATATTTTTATATAGTCACAGGTGAAGCAATGTTTTCATTCACCACAAATAACTAAATAATAAAAAAAACATTTATTTCGGACAACGGAGATCCGTATTTTTTTAGTATTACAAGCAGTTTATACTCTAGTGTTAGTAGCAGTAAGAATAAAATATTAAAAACAAAGGCTGACAAAGCAGTTATCCCTTTATCTATTCGATGGGTTCTAGCTCATATACATCATACTTCCTCGATTTATTTTTCAATACACTTCTTCGAGAACTGGCTCTTATTCCACTACGATTAGGTTCAACATGCCATGTGTTTCAATCGCGGACTTTTTGCTCATTTATTGTAACAATGGCTTTATTTTTTTCTGATTTCGTTGATTTTGTTACGTGAGAATTTTCTTTCTTTCTTACTTCCATTTAAAAAAAAATCGTTGGCCCACACTAGGATTTCTCCTGTATTATGGGCGCTTTTACAAACATTTAAATTCACATACACAAACAGTCAGACCCGGATCTGTAGGCCATACAAATATTTGTTCCGTGCGGGGATCGAACCCGCGACACGCAGCGCAGCAGTCGATCGCTCAGCCACTGCGCCAACCGTGTCGTCTTTCTCTCTTTTTTTCTAAAAGTACACCTTCATTTACCCATTTATGTTAAAGCCCCATTTAACAGAAGGTGAGCCTATTCCAAATGATAATAAGTATAAGTAAGTATTTAATTATAAGTTATGTAAAACTTCAAATTGCCTTCAGTTTTAGGTGGAATTTCGTATTTATAAAGTCCACCGTTTTCTCGGGCTGCTGCCAAAATCCGCTTTGCTTGGATGAGTTCTCATTAATTTAAGTACATGATCATTTCCTTTTGCAATCATTTGGCATGCTTCAGAGTTTTGTGAGAATCTACACCTAATAATACTGTATTTACCAAATTAAAATAACCTAAAGAAACTAACATAAAAATAAACTAATAAATACCGTCAAAAAAACGTCTTTAACGCTGTCAACTGGTAATGTCCTCAAGACATCGGCGGCATGTCCACGTTGTATGGCAACGTTTCACCTCTGGCCAAAGTAAAAACAACCCTTTGGGTCCCGGGAAATGTCACCTCACTGTTTCGAAATATCCTTAAAAAGGCTGTGACGTCAAGGACGGTAACAAATCAATTTCGAGTTCTTACGTAGTCCGTAGGCAATTCAGATTTTGTTTCAAGTTTCATCTGGTCATTGGTAAAATGGTCCTGTCAACCCGGTGTAAACATTGTGCATCCAGTAGCGGAGGATCCGTTAAAACGATCTGGTAAATAAAGACCATTTGTGTGAACGAATATTTAAGATTGACTTCTTTTTGCAATCTCTAAAATTACAATAACTTATGACATTGTGATGTTTTCATAATGACACAAATATCTTGTCAATGTTGTTGATTTTCAAGATCACGTTACCAAGTTATTTCTAATGTGGCATTGAATAATCTATTTGTAGGACAAGGGAAGATAGCCCGTGGACGGTGAGCAATGGGTAGCTCACCGTCCTTCCGTCTATTGACGACAGGCCGTGTCGACGGCGCGTTAGTGTTCCACGCGTGCCTCAAGGAAATTTCAGCAAAGCAGAGGGGCCTGCCAGGGCTACCGCCTGCCGGGGTTGCGGGTTGTTCGAAACAGATACCGCGGCCCCGGAACGGAAGTTTTTACACCTACCACTGTTTGTCTCTGCATCACCCAAAGGTTGACTGGTAGAAAATGCCTATGGCATTAAGTCCGCCTCTGTACTTCGTACTTGAAGTGTTAAATAAATAAAGGGCAATAGTAGGAACATGGGTGGATTTTAGTCAGTACAAGTCAGACACTCCCATCCACTCCACACAGAGCGGGGAAAGTTATTTGATGATTTCTAAACCGCAAAAAAGGGAAGATGAAGAATATTGTCACAACACATCATTATTCATCTGCCTAGCTTTTTCCTAAATACGTAGGGGACGCGAAAGTAAACGCAAAGTGTGCCACTTTACAGTTGAACCAAAAGCAACTAGTTGTCTTAAGGCAAGTAGATTAAGATTTTGGTAGCCACGTACATGTTGCTTGCTTCTGATCTGTCTGCCTAACCTTTTCCCAACTAAGTTGCGTTTGACTCCCAGTGTGGTTACACTGGGAGTCAACCGCAACTTAGTTGGGAAAACATGAAAAAGACCAGTATTCAGTTGCATCCGGTTGGATGCAACTGAATACTGGTCTTTTTCATGGTGCCACTGCCAATCTCTCTCTACAACCCCATAGGTGGACCGTGACTTTATGAGGCCCTGGACTAATACTATTTGGGGGTCTGCTTAATTAACCAAGTAATAATAAAAAACTAGGTACATACGACGACACATCAAGCGCATTCCCAGTATAATATAGCCCAGCTTATTAGTAGTTTTGTGTTTGGTAAGTTTGAAATTACAGTGTTTGTTTTAAATGGTGACTGGGGGCCCTTCACCCTCTGGGCTACAGCCCAAAAAGCCCTTATATAGATCTGCCCCTGTACAACCCAGTTAGTACTGGATAGCTTTGGTAACTAGTGGTCAGACTTTCGGGCCACTGCAACTGAGTACGAATGACAGCCGGGAACAACGGCTTAACAAGCTATCTGTGGCACGGAGAAAACCCGATATATTATAATGGTCACCCGTCCACAGACCCAAAGTATAGGCAAGCGCAGCTTAACCTAGATAATCGATCTGTGCGCATGTTATCATTGATACAGCAGCTTCTCCTTTTGTTACAAAACATTGTTAAAAAAACAGTTCTGAAAAAAACCACTCATCATCATCTGCCTAGCCTTTTCCCAACTATGTTGGGGTCGGCTTCCAGTCTAACCGGATGCAGCTGAATATCAGTATTTTACATGGAGCGACTGCCTATCTGACCTCCACAACCAGTTAAGACTGGGTAATACGATACCCCTTGGTAAGACTGGTTGTCAGACTTTTGGAAGACTGACTACCTGTTACGACTGTCAAAGATCTACAAATGACAGCCGGGACCAACGGCTTAACGTGCTTTCCGAGGCACGGAGGAAACTCGGTATGTAACGGGTGGTCACCCATCCACAGACCAACCTAGGCAAGCGCGGCTTAACCTAAAGATCGACCCAAGCGGCTGCTATTATTTAGCCACGAGCTCCTCTGAAAAAAACCACTGACTTCCTAAAAAGACGGAAAATAAGTTAACTTCCGGAAGTTGGTAATATTTTTTTTTATTGCTGCCATTTTAGTTGTGGTATGATGGTATCTCACACAACCATTGCTACTAAACGGTATAAGCATATTGTCCATATACATTACAATATTTTTTTTTAATGAAAAATAGCCTATGTCCGTCTCCTGGTTCCCAACTATCTCTGTACCAAAATTCATCAAAATTGGTTTAGCCATTAAAGCGTGAAGAGGTAACAAACAAACAAACTCACTTTCGCTTTTATAATATTAGTAAGGATAACTCATAAACTACTTAAGCAATACAGATGAAATTGATATGGAACACTTCGGGGTTAATAAAAAAAATTAAAAAAAAAATTGGCCTACAATTGCCAAGAATATCGCGTACCAAACATCATCAAAATACTGTCGAATGGAGAAACTTCACATTTTTTTAATTCGGTTAAAAATTTGGGAGAGTAAATAAGTTATGTCAGTTCCATTCAACAATATTCACAGACCCTTCACAACTATCTTTATCAAAGAGATTAATAATTTCCGCTGAAAGAAAGATGAACGTGCATAAAAATAAGTTAAAATCATTTACACTTTTGGAACGTGTACCGGTCAATTATTGGTTGGTATTGCAACAACTGGTGTGAAAAACAACAGTTTTAAGAAAAAAAAACTCATTGTAAAAGTAAATTCTTTAATTTACAATATAGAATGGTAAATGTAGCCGTTACAATGAGTTTTACATTTACATTTTTTTTTTAATAATCATCTTCCTTGACCATGAAATAATTTATTAAAAAAAAAGTAAATTTGTTTATGGCAATAATTGTTCTAAATGAAATATTTTAAGGTTGGCAATATTGCGTTTTGACATTTGTTTAAAAACTTCTTTTCAAATTGTTGTCTTTGACCCCAGTTGTTGCAACCTCAGTTTATGGTACCTATTTTGTTCCACAAACGTGACCCATCTTTAATAACCATAGAATCATGAAAAAAAAACCTTCATCATAGTAAAGCTTTTGTGCTCTTTTTTCCTTATATACTTTATATAATTTTTTGTGTGTACATAAATAAAAAAATAAAGTTTTAATAGCGGGCCAGCCTGTCTAGCATTTAAGCCGGAAAAACTTATTACATCGTAACACCACGTCTAAAATCGCCGAAGATTTAGGCAGAAATGTCTCTATCTAGCCAGTCATGCTTAAGTTGTAAATCATAAATCTTTCTGCGACCTACTTACTGCTAATCATTGTGGTCATCAAGTTTAACGACTAACATAGACATTAGGGGCATGTAAAAAAAATATAACCACTGAACAATAAAACTTCATGCTAATGTCTGTTTATGTATTACTTTTTTAAGTCTTAACGGCTTTATCGATATCTATGAAAGTGAACTATGAAAGAACAGGAATATTTATTTTTCTGAATGGCATTTCGCAGTTCAACCTAGGAGGTTGTCGTCTGCTTAACCGGGCGATTCTTGTGGATGCCTTAAAAATTAAGGCCTCCAATCAGGGCAAAAAACTTACAAACTAAGCGACTACACGCTAAGGGCAGCCCCTGTGGGGTATGAGCCTTGGCTTAGGGCGTCGCTGGGGGAAGACAGCAAAGGGGCAGGTTGGATCTGAGTGATCTTAATTGAGGACTGATTTGAACTTACTGGCTCAGCAGCGCGGGCTGCCTGTAGCAAGGGTCGGGTGGGGACAACAGGGGTAAAACAAAGGATTATTTTTATCCAAATAAAAAAGCTCTTCCTACGTTTAGGAAGACGTAGTTTATTCTGAGGGTTCCGTACCTCAAAAGGAAAAAAACGGAACACTTAAAGGACCACTTTGTTGTCCGTCTGTCAAGACCCTTTATCTCGAAAACGCGTTGAGGTTTTGATTTGAAATTTAAAATATATTCTCAAGTTTAAGGTCCCTTGGAACTGTAAAGTGTGAAAAAGCTGTGAATATTAGTAAGGATGAGCTGAAAAGGACAGGCTTATCATAATTATTATCCATAACCACTTTAAAGAATAATAAAATCATCAAAAGCTCTGATTCAATTCAATTCTCAGAACGTCTAATGAACCAATCATAATAAGATGAATTATGTGAATAGCCCTGTGAATACATAATATTTCTTAGAAAAATATTCGTAGTTAAATACTTGTGGCCGTGATTCGCCCACGACGTAATAAAAGTATTGGCATTAGATACTGTTTAAAGATAGTATGTTATTTTTAACTGTTTATTAATAAATATCTAATGATTACTGAGTCAGTATGCGTGACAAACACTTGTAAAAATGTTTTCAGTTTTTATTTTATTTACTCCAGATTTAAATACAGGGTCATTCATCCCGTTTGGGTTTATTCACTGAAAATATAGGATGTGAGTGACATTGACGTGCAAACAATTATTAAAAACCAACCACGATTCTGAGCTTTGGAGTTTTAGTTTGAGTTTTCGAAAATGTTTTTTTTTTATTGCTAAAAAACTACAGTTGTTTTCTAAAAAATTGCAACTTTAGCAACTGTAAAATCACTTTAACCATTTTTTGATTGGAAAAAAAAATAGTTGCTTTTTGCATCAAAGTGCATGCAGTTTAGTCAGCTCCCTCCCGCATGTCCTCCTTTTTTTTTAATCATTGCCCCACACTAGGAATTTTTCCTGTATCTTGGGTGCGTTTACAAACATTTAAACTCACATACACAAACAGCCAGACCCGGAACAACTATCTGTAGGCCATACGAATACTTGTTCCGTGCCGGGGTCGAATCCGCGACACGCAGCGCAACAGTCGATTGCTTAGCCACTGCGCCAATCGTGTCGTCAAACACGATCGTTTTTGCCAGTTGTATTCCGGGGCCCCGGTATCTCGTCCTAAACACTCCGTTAAAATACATTAGGAAGAAATGTTTTGTTTATTTGGAAATAGGGGACAACACGTCATAATGCTATTATGTTTACATAAGAAAGCTTTTCCAATTTATACGAACCTACATAGATTACACATTACATGACACTATAGTATAACAGTTAGTACAATCGATTTATTCCAAAACCCTTAAGTACTTTCTAAAACACTCCCTGCGTTGCTCGTATTTTTTTTTAAACGTTGCCCCACACTAGGAATTTCTCCTGTATCGTGGGTGCGTTTACAAACATTAAAACTCACATACACAAACAGCCAGACCCGAAACAACTACCTGTATGTCATACAAATATTTGTTCCGTGCGGGGATCGAACCCGTGACACGCAGCGCAGCAGTCGATCACACAGCCACTGCGCCAACCGTGTCGTTATTTTACAGATGTATCCATAGCATTTAAGTTAAAATAAAAAAAAAACAGTTTTTTCCTTCCAAAGGAGAAATACCTACATAGCCAGAATGGTTGCAGGAAACTTCTAACTTAAAACATTATAAAGAGGAAAGTTTTGTATTTTTGTATGCAACGAATTAACTCAAAAACTACTGGCCCGTTTTCAAACCTTCGTTTGCCATTAGAAAGCTACATTATCACTAAGTAACATAGGCTATATATCATCACGCTACTACCTACGGGAACGGAGCTGGAACCAAAAACGCGGGTTAAACCGCACCGACAGACAACATTTACACTAGATATTTGCCATTTAACTGCTCGGTAAATTTTTCTTCTATTTGGCCCTTAAGAAGCTGAAGGGTTGATATATAATCTACGCTCATAAGCGATTGTTTTGCTTATCACGCGATCATCAGAATCGTTGTCAGCAATAAATCTATTGATGATTTCGAAAAATCGCCAAGTGGTTGGTCGACTCTTCTCGTGACCGGAGGGCTGGCATTTTTTTGCATCCATTGTGGTAATGCGGCTAGCCTTCTGGGCACTTGGACAGTGCCCAATGTGGACGAATATTATTTGACACCCTGTATTTTTTTATTATAAATTGATGTGTATTTGTAGTTTGTAAATAAGTAGATAATAGTAGTTAATATAATGATACAAAGAATATAGAATTACAAAGCATTGATGACTAAAATTTCCTTTGTCCTACAAAAAATATAGGTAACTCACAGATAAGCATATACAGTACATGAAAGTAAACTACTTAAGTTAGTACACATGATCACAGCTCGCCCGTAATAACTTAGTTAATGTTATCGATAAACAAATGCCAGGTCAATATCCAAAGCTTTTAGGCACAATTAATGACAGCGATAATGTAGGTGGCCTACTTATGTATAAATAACCAATTGAACGATAAGCCGTCCTTTGCACAAGAGCCGTGAGTTGAAAATTCAACAGTGAGCTTATTTGACGCTCTGAAATGTGCTCCATTCGATTCTCAACGCTCGGCTCATTACGAAGAGTTGAACATCGTTGTTTTAAAAGTCGTCGGTGTTTACAAGGCCTGAAGTGTGTTACTCACTAGTTTCGATTCGGTAATATATACCAAAACATCACGCGAAAATCCGCGAAGGGTTAGGCAGAGGTACCGCAGTAGTACACACGACGATATATACACATTTTCAGTATACTGTGGCCTCGCTTTTATACATTTTCAGTACAATGAAAGACCTGCATTATTTTCATTATTCTTTCATATTTATCATTCTTTTATTATCAGACAATGTTTTGCCCACGGCTTCACTCGCGTTTAAATCGGGGTAACGCAGTTCCCCTTTCCTGACTTACCTGCTACCTGTAGTTTTTGCCCTTGCACCTTATTTATTGTAATAGCAATGCTAAGTTTTCCCTTTTCTTCTTTCTTTCTCCCACATATTTCAATCTTTTTTTTTAAAGTAACCCATGTCCGTCTCCAGGGTCCCAACTATCTCTGTACCAAAATTCATCAAAATCTTTTTAGCCATTTAGGCGTGAAGACGTAACAAACAAATAAACAAACATACTCACTTTCGCTTTCATAATATTAGTAAGGAATGCCATTAACCTGGTACCTACAATTCTAAACTGGCCCGAAGCGGGAATCGAACACAAGATCTCATGCTCAGCGGTCGCGTGCGTCTATACCAGACCTACAAGGCAGTCCATACGGTAATGTTTGTTGAAAAACGAAACCGATATAAAGAAAGTATTACACGATTTCAGGCATGTGCCTATCAGTAAACGCCGTTCAGCTTTATCTATGTTAGCATGGCATGTTTGGGTTGGTTTCATACAATTACAGTTACACTAGGTGATTTTTCTCGAACTTATTCATCATTCTTTTATTATCAGACTAGCTTTTGCCCACGGCTTCGCTTGCGTTAAATTCGGGGTAACTCAGTTCACCTTTCCTGATTTACCGGTACCTGCTACCTGTAGTTTTTGCCATTGCGACTTATTTATTGTAATAGCAATGCCAAGTTTTCCCTTTTCTTCCCTCTTTCTCCCTCATATCCCAATCTTTTTTTTACAAAAATAGCCTATGTACGGACATAGGCTATTTTAGAAATAGTTAGGCGTGAAGACGTAACAAACAAACAAAAAAACTCTCTTTCGCTTTAATAATATTAATAAGGATAGATGATGGTAAGGAACCCTTTGTCCACGTATCCGACTCGCACTTGGCTGGTTTTAAAATCTGAAAGCGAGCCCTGCCGGAATGGCTTTTATCTGAAACTTTTCAAATGTAGATTTAGCGTTTCCTCGTGTAGCTTTACCCAGTCCGTCAGTCAGTCAGATTTAAAACTGAATATGCTTGTCAGTGATCTCTATGGGTTCTCCAAGCAAATGTTTAACACTACGCGGCACAGATAAACATATAACATTGGCGCAGTGGCTGAGCGATCGACTGCTGCGCTGCGTGTCGTGGTTCGATGTGATTTTAAATGTTTGTGAACGCACCCATGATAGAGGAGAAATTCCTAGTGTGGGGCAACGTTTATTGAAAAAGTGAAAACAATTTTATATAGCCTAATATGTTGTCTAAGTTTTCCTGCCACCCGTGGGCTTCCAAATCCAATATCAATTATTTATTAAATATTGATAAACACATGACTTTGACAGCACCCTTATTTGTTAAGAAATGTAGGTAAGGACTGCCTCTACTGACGTGCAGTCAACCGGTACCTCTACCCTTTTCAAAAATACAAACAAGATGAAACAAATAAATAATATTACTTTTCATTTGTTATGGAATAGAACTGTCCGTTTAACGGTCATAGACACTTGCGTTCAATTTGACATAACTCACACTTAGGTCGAAACTGAAAAAAAGTAGTTTTTCAGGAGCTGAAAAAGCAAAGGTTCTTACTTATATACTTACTTAATTTAAGTCACAGTTACGACAGCATCCTTACTAATATTATAAAAGCGAAAGTGAGTTTGTTTGTTACGTCTTCTTGAATTTTCATGAATTTTGGTACAGATATAGTTGGGACCCTGGAGACGGAGATAGGCTTTTTTAAAAGTGAGAAATGGGTAAGAAAGACGGAATTTAGCGTTAGCCCAAAGTAACTATGCCACGCGGATGAAGTCGCGGGCGGAAGCTAGTTTATAATAATAGCAAAAATCATGTTAAAGTGAAAATTTCAACTGTCTGGTGACAGACGGACGGACGGATAGCGGGAGTCTTAGTAATAGGGTACCTACCATTTTTTTTTCTTGTATACGGAAGTCTAAAAAAGGACGAAAAGTAACAATAGTATGGTCACTGACGTTGATTTTTATCTCATTGTACGGAGCCTTAGCCCAAACCATATAAACACGCGAATCAGTGGAAGACTATGTTCTAGGTTTTCACTCAATAGGACTATTCTGAAAAACTGAAACAAACACTGGACAAGTTTAAACTTGTCGTTGTTTGTTTCGTGCACAAGATTGTGAAACTATGTAACTGTCTAGAGCAAAAATACCTAGACCTTGACATTTTATGATGTGCTTGTGATATTAAACCTTAAGATCACCATTGTAAAGTTGAATGTTACAAGCTAACTACATGGTCGATCACAACCCTTTTACAGTTTTTGTACCTTTGACCATGCATCACTGTCAAATGATAATGATCTTTATAATCATTCCAATAAGGTTGCTGCCATTGGTGAGTCTGTCAAATTTTAGTGTTCTTTATTGTGGCTAAATAAAGTTACTGTTATATTGCAACTGCCAGAGGTAAAAGGACTGTTTGCTTCCAAAAAAAAACACTATATTGCTACGTGAATTCAGTCGGAAACCACACTCAGTTTGACATAGCCAGATTTTATTAACTTCTTTTTTTTTCCTTGTCAACCTTAAGAGTTCGTAAAGATACTCTATGACTAAAGTAAAAAGTTTACAAAATGTATAAAAATAACAACTAAATACAAGGTAAGGTGATGTAACTCATACTACACGAACGATGTAGGTATTAGTCGAAGGGAAAAATAATTTATTAACACAAAAATAGTGCCAGTGTCTCCAGTTTATTTTCAAACTCGGAATCTAAAAAGAATGTCAAGAAACTATTTATATATACGAAACAGAACATAGATACGAGAAATTGTTTGTTTATAATATTTTGACTCAATGCTTTTTAGTTGTTAGTAATTCCAACACTGAAAAGTACATCTTCCCACTTGGCCCCATTTCATAACAACGAATCAATTAGTGAATACGTCTTGTTACGTCACGTTCAATGTATTAAAAAAACAAATGTCTGTCAAGATTAAGCCACTTTAAAAAAAAGTTTGACACTGACATTAGCGCGAAAATGAAAACGTCAATGACGTTGACATTTCACCTATCCGCGCTTTTGGAAAGCATTTGTTAGTCTCTTCGTGGAATAAAGTCTGAATCAGTTTTGACAGATGATCTTTGTCTCACGAAGTTAAATGGAGTTATGAAGTTGAACGTTGAAAATTCAACAAATTCTATTAACCGTACCCACGTAAAGTTTCGAGCATAAAAAGAGCAGTCTGGAACAATCTATAGTATTAATAAAACGCTTGTAAAGTTTCAAAAGCTGTTAACACATTGAATCGTCGTCCTAAGAGGCTTTCGATATTAAAAGTTTATAATATTAAGAGAAAATGGCGTAAACGAATTAAAGTTTGTATGTAAGTTTGTTCATGTTAGAAAGTTTTGAGAATACAGACTGTTTTGCAGAGTGTGAACGATGTTGGTCACACACACGCGTGTACACGAGGTGTTGCAAGGACAGAGTTTCATGTAAGGAACTGCAATCGAAATAACAACAGTTTCCAGTAGTTGGTGAGACTATAACTATCGCTGCCTCGCTTTCGGCAACAACCTCAGGAAACACGACGTGCGTCAAAAGACACGCTCATAAAAAAATTTGAAATTAATTCAATTAATTGCTTAGTTCTTTTTGTTTATTTAATTGTTACAATGTATATAGTTAGTTAATTTCAGTTAATTTCTGAGGGAATATAGGTATTTCCTGTATAAAATAAAAAAAAAGTGTTCATTTAACAAAAGTCTTGTTATCAAATTAACAGAATAATAGAATAAAATACCTATTCCTAACTTATTTTTTGCTTGGTTTTGTTTTTTTTAAATAAACCCGATTTGTTTTCCCAATTATGTGTTTATGGAGTAGACACAAGAGACCCAACGACGATTTCCTTCCAGAAACCTCAAGCGAATAAGGGCTGGCTTTGTCGCTCCAGCTTGCAACTAATTCGCGTTGAGGTGATGGAGGCGATTTCGTTGGAGAAACCTAGTCAAAAAATACAAAAGGCAGTTTTGTCCTCTAACAAAACTAGGTATAGATACTAAAATTAATACGGGTATTTCCAGATAAAAGCTTCTTGTACTTTTGTTTTTTTGACATTTACCAAAGTCTTATTTCCTTTAATCACGTCGCTGTGTGACTCGCGGCGTGATCGTAGTAAGTTTTGTTTTCACACGCTTTTTGCTTAAACGTACAGCTTGTGGCCAAGCAGTGTCGTTTATAGCAGAGCAAGTTGTAAACTTATTGCAAGATTATGAACAATGGCAGTTCCGCGAGCACGAAGTTTCGAAGCGTCTAACCAAGAGACGATAAATCGTGTTGCGTTGGAAAATGCTTGTGCAGGAATTTATAGAAGCGTCACAAGTATTGGACAAAAGCTTTTATATCGAGAATAGTTGCTCAGAAAAAGACACAGTTCGCAAAACATAAACAGTGTTGTTAACCTAAATCATGTTGAAGTTTGAAGTGTTGTCAATCTCGAAATAAATTTTCTACACTTGAAAATAATTTCTATACCAATAAAACTTTACTATAGTTGATACAATATAACTGTCGCAAAGAAAAATAAAACCTTTTTCCGGGTTATGCACGGTTTCAAAATGCTTTAATGTTGTACTTATTTTTTGAATGGGTAATCATGAAATGAGCTCCCGCTATGAAGGGAGCGTCAGGCTTGTACAGACTACAACCCTTCCATACTCCTTTTTTGCCCTTTGTGTTGCGAAGCCGCGGCATCTCTTTCATACCAACCCGCAACCCAACTAAACCCCAGCCCAAATCTTAAACTTGGTGTATGACCCATGCAGTCATGATGTCAGCAAAGCAGAGGGGCTTGCCAGAGCCTCCGCCTGCCGGGGTTGCGGGTTGTTCGAAAGAGATACCGCGGCCCCGGAACGTAAAGGGCAACAGAAGGAACATTTTCATGCCCCCCCGCTCCACCCAGAGCGGGGGAAGTCATTTGATGATTTCCAACACGAAAAAAAAAAGACGCATGCAGTTCTTCGCAGCAACCTTATTGCCATAACATCAAAGATCACTATATTTTCCAATATAATTGCAATACGTAAACGGTCAAAATATATGGAACAGCAGTTTCTTTTTAAATTGCCAATGAAAAAAATGTTCTATAAGAATTGCTGGACACGGAATGTTGTACTGGATACGTGGTAACCATTTGTCTGTCAATGTCTTACCACCCTGTTTAGCTTTAACGAAAAACTCTGTGAACATTCTAAACTTGTGTAACTCAAAACACTGAACAACAGAACATAGGCCACTAATAAATATGTTTGTCGAATTCACGAACACAAACTTTAACGATTCCACATGTTGCGGCCATTACGTCCGCCTCATCAAAGGTTGTGGTATCCGGCGATAACCACAAGCCTAAATAATTTCCACATTTAAATTTTCATTCGAATTGTGTGATTCGTTTGTCTCATTATTTTGGTATCGCTTTTCTTATGGCCACACGTTTAGGTACTTCGAAATTTAAGTTTCGTCTCGCATCATGTGGTCGGGATATAAAAACTTTTTAAATATCGGTTCGGATAAAATGCAGGCGACTGTATTATAGGAACTTAACGAGTAACAAGCTTGTTTGGGATCTGAAAGCGGGTATTTGTAGGTAGGGATATGATCGATACTTTCCATACTTTCAGAGACTTCTACGAGCTTCGAAAGGAGCTCGTGGCTAAATAATAGCAGCCGCTCGGGTCGATCTTTAGGTTAAGCAGCGCTTGCCTAGGTTAATCTATGGATGGGGGACCAACGGTTATATACTGAATTTCTTCCGTGCCTAGAAAGCACGTTGAGCTGTTCGTCCCGGCTGTCATTTGTAGATCTTTGATATCTGTTACAGATAATCAGTGTCCTGAACGAACTTCATCATGTTCGTAAAAAACTACGATCTTTGCCTTCAAACCACGCGTTAATTGGATTTGCAGGTTGTTCGAAAGAGATACCGTGGTCACGGAACATAAAGGGCAAAAGAGGGAACTTGGCTAGATTTTAGTCAGTAAAAGTCTTACAACGAGGGGACCCGTTCTACCCAGAGCGGGGGAAGTAACTGTTAATTTCCCATCCGCAAAAATAAAAGGATTTTTTTTAAGGAAATTCCATATCTTTCAAACCAGGTTCTCTTTTGCTCTCAAGTACTCTCTACCTCTTTAGATTTAGTGAGTAGCTGAAGTACCATGGCTTTCAGAACGTAAAACTGAAGTGCTTCGGATAAAGTTTGCGCTTCTTGAACTGGTGTAAAGTTTAATCTAGTGTACACAATGGCTTGATGCGAATTGTGGGGGAACTTTCGTTCGGGAACGTTCTGGAAAGGGATGGAATAAGTAGGAGTTATTTGCTGTGTTGCGAAATGTATAAATGCAGTTAGCTTGATGCAGAAAGTTCCTATGAGCGCCAGACCTACGTTGTTTAATAAATACTGGTACTTTTTCTTTGTTTACTCATAATTGAACATACTTTGAATTATAAAAGATACTTTATAACGCTTTATTACTTTTTTTTACTTCTCCCACTCTGGGCGGAGCTAATGAGTGTAATTTTTTTACTGAATAAAACCCATCCATGTTCTTTCTTTTGCCCTTTGTGTTCTCCAGAACCAACAGTTCAGTTCAGTTCAGTTTTTTGAAGATATCGGGGCTCCGGAGCCCCGGTATCTTCAAACAACCCGCAACCCTGGCAGGACTCAAAGTATCTGACAGAGTGTTATTACATTTAGTAAAATGATGATCACGATCTACCAAACAGGATTTTCCTAGCATAGTGCCATACTTACACTGTCTAAATCTGTTTTTTTTTTATATAAAACACACACTAGGAGTTTGTCCTGTATCGTGGGTGCGTTTACAAACACTTAAACTCACATAAACAAGCAGCTAGACCCGAAACAACTTCCTGCAGGTCATACAAATTTTTGTTCCAGTGGCAATCGAACCCGCGACACGCAGCGCAGCAGTCGATCGCACAGCCACTGCGCCAACCTTGCCGTTTCACAATAGCAGTCAAGGTGTCTGGATTTGTTGATGACTAGTCTCACCCCCTATACCATGGGGCTTAAACATAACTAGAGAATTTTACTCTTTTTGTATAATTCTTTAGTCATTTACCTTAAACGGGGATTACAGGAGTCCACCAAATACTCCTCTCAAACATGTAAATAAACGAGCTCAACTCCACGACAACATAATCCGATTTCGACGGCAGCTAACAAATTTGCATGGCAGTGAACGTGAGACTTTAGTTTTTAAATCCGACCGATCCAATGGCAGGTCAACCTTGTAATCTTCTGCATACAATCCGATTTTCGCATCGAATACCGATTGCACTTGGAAAACTCAGTTACCTATTTTTTCGATGTTCTTTTAGTTCCAAAATGCGAAGTATTTTATTTAGATTCTAAGTAAAACATCTTTGTTCATGAAAAGAATTAACTTACTTATAAATAAATTAAAAACAAGCGTCAAAAAAGTTAAGTTCCAAAAAAATTCAAACATAACATCTCGCCGGTAATTCCCGAAGAGTTAAGCACTAAGCAGAGAAAACCTAATAATACACGCGGACCTCTTCTCTCTCTTCTCTTCTCGTCTCCAATTATATGTCCCTTGCAAAGGGGGGAGAATATTGCAGTCACTGTCGAAATGTGCATTTTAAAAACCCAATAACACTTACCCCACCTACTTGTAGACTGAAGGCTGACCCAGCAAAGTTGGGAAGCTATAGACAAGTAATGACGAAGAAGCTATTAAGATCAGTAGATACACATAAACTCTTTTTTTATAACATATGGACTAAAACACAGACATGTTTTTCAGAAGTGATCTAAAAGTAAATTCGTTCTGGACAGAGGAATTCCAGACGTTTTAATGTCTAGATAAAAAATGCAGTCGTTAAAAACGGTACGTAAAGAAAATTATAGCACTACAGCAGTTAACTTAATGAAAGTGTGAGCTAAAAGGAATATCAAATGTACGGTTAAACATAACGCCGCTTTTTTATCAAATCGGTCAATAGGACACATAATTTTTGTTTTTAATAGTGAGAAATGAGGGAGAAAGAGGGAAGAAAAGGCAAAACTTAGCTCTGTTATTACAATTAATAAGGCGCGAGGGCAAAAACTACAGGTAGCAGGTACCTGCAAATCAGGAAAGAGGAACTGTGTTACCCCGAATTTAACGCATACTCTAATCTAAAAAAAAACTCTAATCTAAACACTAAAAAAAATAAAACCTGGCTTTTGTTGGTTTCGTTGACTTTTTTGCCACCGACTTCCGGAAATAAAGTTATTTTCCACTTTTTTTTTGGAAATCGGTTTAATTTTTTGAAAAAAAGTTTTTTATTTCAGCATTTTTAGTTATAGTATTATGATATAATTCGCAAACACGGTTATTTTTAGCTTTTTAGTGCGTAGGTCCCGTCTTAAATACAAGCTTTAGGCAGTTGTCTCACCAACGACGAGAAAACGACTAACTATCGGCTATTTTCTCGCTCAAGAAACGTACAATAGATATACTTTCCGTGTGAATAAAAGAGATGCATATACAAACAGTTGATCGCTGACTGTTCACACTGCCGGCGAGCACTCGCTTCACTAGTTTGTCGCTGAGCGACAAGAGCTATGAAAGATAACACTCACTCGGCGATACTCGCCAAGCGATTAGAAATCACGCCGAGAGAGCAACCAGTGGTCATGTCATTTGGTCGCGTATGAGGCCGCAAGACTGGCTGTACGCTTGACTGCCGCGAGCGAGTGATGCGAGTAATCGCCCGCCTCACTCGCACACTCGCTTATAGCCGAGCTACACAAATATCAGAACTACGCACTTGCTCCCCACGTCTCGCTAACTCGTTTCTAGTTCTAGCTCTACTCGTTACTCGTTAATCGTTGCCGGTGAGACAAGTGCCTTAGTTCCACATCACGCTATAGTATTTGATACTATCTAAATTATGCTTTAGTTTAAAACCAATTCAGAAATCATATGCATCATCGCCTAGGGGATACAGCTGATACTTGATCTAATGATTGATTATGTTTCCGGTTTGTACGGGCACCCTGCTCCTACTCGCCTGCCTACCCTGGCGAAACCCATACTTATACATGTGATTGCAGCAATCACGGCAGATTTGCGGTCATTTATTGAAGAGTTCCGTTGTATATCACTGAAGTAGGGGTGAGCGTTGAATGAACGAACTGTTTTATTAGACTGTTTTCTTCACGTCAACGGTTCGACTGGTTTACAGTTCACGAATGAACCAGTTTACGCATAAACGATCTGTCTAGTCGACGTTCGCGGCGATGGAGCGGAACGAGTCAACGAGTGATTACGAAAATTGCCGAAGTCTATGCGACGTGAGGTTCGCCGCATGTTATTGTTTTTATCTCTTTCTCACGCAGAAACGAACACGTAAATAGACTTTATTACAATGCAATAGATACGAATATTTGGTTAATTATTAAACATTTTTGAATTTTGTTTACGTATTTTTTTTAGTATTGATTGAATTATGATTTGTGTCGGTACAAATTTATTTTCAGCCTGCCAGTCCTAAGCCTGGAAAGAGTATGAAGGGAAGTTCATTTGAATTCGCAAGTACAATAATTTGATAATCGATTAGTGAACAAGTTTTAAATTTAACGACCTAATCCCGATCGTTCACTAAACTATGGTTGAAATTAACGCTATTCCGTCTACAACGAAAACTAGTCGAAAATTAGACTGTTTTTTGAACTAGTTTAACGTGAACGGTAAACCAGTCTCGTTTCGTCGACTGAAAAAACGTCGACGACCCATCACTACACTGAAGATCTATCACCAAATTAAAATACAATCACCTCAAAAAACTGCGATGACCTTCCAAATCATAGTGCATAGCGTTTTTTTTTTGTTCATTTGTCTTCGACAACCTCTAATATTATATCATCAACGTAGATGAAGTCAATCTAATACGCATTATTAAAGATAACTCAAAAACTACTGGCCGGATCTTGATATTTTTTATGGGACCACACGACAACCACCAGCTTTCGAATAAAAAAAGAATCATCAAAATCGGTTCACCCAGACCAAAGTTATGAGGTAACAAACACAAAAAAAAACATACAGTCGAATTGAGAACCTCCTCCTTTTTTGAAGTCGGTTAAAGAAGCTATTATCTTGTCTCACGGCTGCGCCAAATATTCCAGTTCAACAAGCTGTTGGGCAACTAGTGCCCGACGTTGGTATTCTTTTTCTTTTTAAAATAAAAAACGTTGCCCCACACTAGGAATTTCTCCTGTATCGTGGGTGCGTTTACAAACATTTAAAGTCTTATACACAAACAGCCAGACCCGGAACAACTATCTGTAGGTAGGCCATAATACAAATATTGTTCCGTGCGAGGATCGAACCCGCGACACGTAGCGCAGCAGTCAACAGCAGCTATGCGCCAACCGTATCGTCCTGGTTTGGACAACTGGAGCTGTGATGATGATGTGACGGACGTAGAACAGTTTCATACTTGATTTGTGGTGTGTGATTAGATAGTAACGTAAATAAATAATTTTGTGCATTGCTGAAATACACGCAACATGCGAATCCAGAAGAGGTATTAAGCATCCTATCATCAGCCTATACGCTCAAGTATGGTCTATTTTCCTACAACACGTGCCTTCTCAAAGTACACCCTTCAAAACAGCAGCTAATCAATTTGCAGACCTTATTGACAGATCTAAAGTGATTTAACTTAGTTACCAAGTACGGGTATCTCTTAGTTTCAGAACTAAGATCGTGAGTTTCCAAATTTCCCTGGAATTAAGTTGTTTTAATTTATCTGTTACATCAATTTTGACCTTTTGGTTCCGGCCCCACGATTCAGATCGGTTCGGTAATTAACTGGATTGATTATGATAATTTATTGTTGTGGTAAAAAGTTACTATAAGATAATAGAACGTACCACGCGCGTCTCACAGAGATCAAAGAGATGTCACACCGTGGCTGCGGGAGCGAAAGAGATACCGCGGTCCCGGAACACAAAGGCAAAAGAAGGAACATGAATGAATTTTAGTCAGTAAAAGTCTGACACTCCGTTCCGTACGACCCAGAGCGGCAAAGTTATTTGATTAATGAATGAAATGACAATTCGAGTTAGGAGCAGGTTTTTATCATCATCTTCCCATCCTTGATCCACGTTATTTATGGTCGATGCCACATTTTTTTTTTCCAAACTCCTTTGTCAAATTAATGGAAGAGCATTTACTCCTTTCTTTCTTTCAAAAAAATAATTCCCTCACACAATCCATTCTTTCATTCGTTTAGTATATAATATTCAGCGCTTTTTTATTTAGTTGATTTATTCTCATAAGTGGTTAAGAAAAAAATTTTTTACACGTAGAAAATAATCCAAAAAAAAATCCTTACTAATATTATAAAAGCGAAAGTGAGTTTGTTTGTTTGTTTGTTTGTTACCTCTTCACGCTTTAATGGCTAAACCGATTTTGATGAATTTTGGTACAGAGATAGTTGGGAAGCAGGAGACGGACATAGGCTAATTTTTATTTAAAAAAAGTGGGATATGAGGGAGAACGAGGGAAGAAAAGGGAAAACTTAGCGTTGCTATTACAAATCATTCAGGCGCAAGAGCAAAAACTACAGGTCTGCTTGGTGTGTTATACCGAATTTAACGCGAGCGAAGCCGCGGGCGAAAGCTAGTTATAAATAAAATCAGAATAATGTTCGCTTTTAATTGTCTACGAAAAGATGTGGACCGAAAGAACTAAGAGGCTTTTAAAACGTTCAATGATGTCACAATCATGTTTATTCTGTATCACATTAATCCTGCTAATGACCACAGATTAATTTTGTTAAACGGATTACTATCGTTGACATATTTTGCGTGGAAGAACAACTTTAGATTGGCCAATCATAATCAACACCAAGTTAAATCGCGTGTTTAATGGAAAATTACAAACGAAAAACTTATACTTGAAGCTTATATAATTATGTTCAAATATAAGTTTTTATTTTGAATAGTATAAAAAAATAAAAATGATTATTTAGTAAATACATAATTTGAGACATATAGGTGTTTATAAGTAAACACCTTTGTGTTTCAATCCGTACAAGAGGGCTTAATTTACCCCTGTATCTTAAGGGGTAGTATTCAGCCAATTAAAGCAAAACAACAGAAACTTGAAGGAATGGACTAGCGAGTTAAAAATAATAAGAGCCAATATTGTACTCACCCTCAATAGCCATAAATGCAGCAGCACCAATAAAACTGTACAACACCATAAACAAACTCAAGAAGAGATGAGTAAACCACTTCCTCGAAAGCAACTTTAGTCTATTGTAGAACCAGAACGCAGACTTTTCACCAGCACTTAACCCATGCTTCGTAGTGTTTATGGTAAAGTCTTTGAAGCCTTCAAACTGCTTGAACATGAACTCGGAGGCTTTGGTGTGATACATGTGCATGAAAGGGTTGAAATAAGGATTTCCGTGAGGGTCGGAGATGTGAGAGGCTGCTGTGCCTGGAGGCTTCCCATGGTACCTCGGCTGGCCCCAGTAAACCGAAGCCCCTGTCGGAGGACCTCTGGGTGTCATCAGGATAGTCGAGTCAGGTATTTGCAGCGTGATTTTCGGCCGCACCGGCCTCGATGGCGGAGGTGGCGGAGGATAAGGCGGAACTTCCAAACTGGCCATCTTCACTTGTTTATGAAGCTTTTAATAGCACTACACTGTTTATTGACTGCAGTACTGCGCGTGCGATCTCGCGATATCGTACAATGTTTGTTTTAGCGCCGGCGTCTAAAACGTAACTTTCATTGACATTACAGAATACTTTTCGCTTTTCGCGGCGTGAGGTTTTGGCTGTAGTCGTGCTCGGGCCCGAACTGGCTGGACACTGATTTTATAAATAAAACGGGAGTTAGCGAGTGCTTCCCGTTGTGTCATCGGCGTCTGAACGTTATCTGTGAGTCGTAATCATTGCCAATACGGGTTAGTTCCGTGAACTTTTTATGCGTAACGCATTGAATCCCCTTTCCTCGAATGAGGTGTATTTAAGAAGGCGCTCGGTCGGATTCTGAGGAAAAAATCGCTTCTCGTTCGACCAATGTTGAATATCACTCACTTCCATTTCAATTCTTTTTAAATGCGCTTTATTAACTGAACTTGATTTTTCCAGCAATCGCGTTTGGGATAAACGAGTTATTGTAGTTAAAAACTTATGTAAAAAACATCAGTTAATCGGTTTTGTAATGTACTAAAACAAGGTTGCTTGCTAGTGTTGCCATCGACTCTTTATGTTATCAATCGTGATAAGAGCTATATAAGTATTTAAACTATGACTTTATTAACTGCTCATAAACAGGTTAGAACAAAGGTTTTCATTTTATTTGCCTTGCCAATTTTCTTTTCGTTTTTATTTAATAATGTCTTAAAAACTCTATCAATGTTCTTTAACTTAATAGAAAAGTAAACTAAGTTAATTTATTCCAATATTAAAAACAGGAAAGATTTGTTTGTTTGAATCGAATAGGCTCCAAAACTACTGGACCGCTTGTAACCATTGTTTCACTAATAGAAAGCTACATAATCAGGAAGTAATATAGGCTATACGGTATCACGCTACTACCCACAATAACGGGGCTGCGACTTAACAGGCGGGTGAAACCGCGCAAGACGCTAGTGTTTTATAAATTGGTTCAGTGTTATCATAATGGTGAACAAGGGCTCTAGGCCTTGGCGTTACACTTAAGGTATCCACAGGATAGACCAGTTAAGCATACAACAGCCGCATAGGTTGACCTGCGAGTTGCCATTAAAAAAACATAATGATGAAAGGATTCGTCAGTTGACCCTGCTTTTTCTACTTAACAAAGGACCGCTGGGTTTTTAAAATTATAGTAAGACTAGCTGTGCCCGGCTGTTTACCCGGTGCTCACTTAGAGGTATAAAAAATAGATGTTGGCCGATTCTCAGACATACTGAACATGCATAAAAAAATTCATAAGAATTGGTAGAGCCGTTTCGGAGGAGTATGGTAACTAACACTGACACAAGAATCCTTACTAATATTATAAAAGCGAAGGTCGTCGACGTCTTCACGCCTAAATGACCAACCGATTTTGATGAATTTTGGCACAGAGATAGTTGGGACCCGGGAGACGGACATAGGCTAAAAAAAGTGAAAGGGGAGAAAGAGGGAAGAAAAGGGGAGAGAAACATATTTTATTTTCGATCATCACGTGGGTTAAAGTTAGCGTTAGCCAAAAGCAACTATGCCACGCGGACGAAGTCGCGGGCGGAAGCTAGTTTTATATATTAGAAGATAAATTAGATTTCATGTATTTCTTCAAAGTACATGAAATTAAAAAAAATCTTTTTCTTTGTTAAAAACGAACACAATGGGGCAGGCACGGTGGGTTGGTTTGAGGTTCTCTCCCTCAAACGCCCGGCCACCTCCTTCACTAACATTACTGCTTCGCAGAAGGAGGTGACCGCTTCCCATTCCCTCTCGCTCCGGACCATAGCCTGAACCAGGGCCGGACGCGAGAGATCGCCGCCGCCGATCGCCTCCACGAGGGCACGGCGGTGCTCCGCCCAAGCTGGGCAGACCGCCACTGTGTGCTCCACCGTGTCCTCAGGGCGATCGTCACAATGGTGACACCCGGGCGTTTCCTCCCGCCCGATTATGTGCAGGAACCTCCCGAAACTTCCGTGTCCGGTGAGGACCTGCGTCAGGCGGTAGGTGAGGTCGCCATGACGCCTCTCCAGCCACTTCTCAAAGAGGGGACTTACCGCCACTATTGTGGCGTGCCCTCGAGCTAAGTCTTAAAAATATCATCAACTCGAAAAGTAGAAGCGCAAAACTGTCCACAGACATCCCTAAGGACCAACGGTAATAAAAAAGATGCCAACGCTACCTAACAAATGGGTCAAAAGCAAATAAAAAAACTATAAAGTCTATCCAGATCGCCAGGAGCCTGTCAATAATGTTTTATTACGCTACCCTCTTCGCGCCCTGTCCTTTATTGATAGATATAGAGAAAGCTATGCCTAGATACATATCTAGACTGAGAAAAAGATTTTCATTTCTTTAGTGCCAATTTTATACACCCTGTACCTACAATAAGATGTTGTCAACAACCTGTGTTACAAATTGGATGAATCACCAAGATATTGCGTTATTCAGTATTTTCGTCTCATTTCTAATGTGATTTCTTTTTTCGTAGAAATTCTGGCCATTTAGAATAATATTGTAGTTCATTTCCCTCTGTCATATAATTTCGTGGAAAACTTCAAGTTGAAGAATAAACATTTCTTTGTTCTTGACGGCTTGCGAATTAGTTTAAAAGAATCTGTTTTGACAATAGACATTAAGTTGGTATGTACAGTGGAAATAAAATCTGTGGTAACGCATTGACCTTGACCCTAACACAGTGCGAAGTTTCAATAAAACAACAGACCAGCTTACACTGGTTATTCACCTACGACATCCGACCTACGGTATACAATTTAAAAAAGTTTTCCTTTGCCAACAGGGTTCCCGGCTTATAATTCAAGCTTTCTTTTAACTAAATAAAACTTTATATTATAAAGCTAAATAGTTTGTTTGTTTGTATGGATGAACGCGCTTATGTCAGGAACAACTGAATAAATATTTTAGTGTTGGATAGCCCATTGATCGAGGAAGGCTATAGGTTGTTTTAACACCACGCAACAACACTAAGGAGCTGAGCAGTGGGTCTAAGCGCCGATGGGAACTCATCAAATGTTTAAACTGACATGGTCACTACCATTATTACTAACAGTTGAAACAGGATATTTACCATTTTTGTTATTTATTTCGAGTTCCTGATATTTCGGCGATGTTGCAAACTCCATGATCACGGATGATATGAAGTTATTGCGGGTAGGTGTTTATGAGCAGACAAAACGATCTAACCTCTTCCTTATTCGTTTTTTGCGGTTGGTACCACTGACACCATCACTGACATATCGATCTTTTTCTCGACATACGGTTTTAGTTTGTGTCGAAAGCAAAATCCAGTTTTCAACATCGCCGAAATATCGGAAACTCGAAATTAATAACAAACATGGTAAATATCCCGTTTCAACTGTTAGTTATAATTCGTTATGTTGCCAATGAATTGAAATTGAATAATGAATGCCAAGAGCCTCGCCCAATACCTGAGGAGGCTCTCGATATGCAGCTGGATCAAGGGCTCAATACAGAAAGCGGTAATCCTAGACACGACTCGTATTGTTAGGAGGTTCCTTTCTCTGGACCCTGTTCCCAATACCGGTGGGCTGGATTTTTATATTTTTAAATGTTTTTTTATTTTATTTAGTTTTGATAAAACATATGTATACGAATGAATAAACGAAAAGAATAATCATAAAATGACTCTGACTGCTCTCGGCGGAGCAGAATAGAGTGTCAGACTTGTACTGACACTTGACTAAAACCAATTATTGGTCCTTCTGTTGCCCTTTGTATTTCGGGGCCGCGGTATGTATTTCGACTCAACCCGCAGCCCATTGGGCACAGCCAACAACAAAATAAAATCACTTCTATATGATATACCAAGAAGATTCTATTCGTGGAGATTTGTCACCGACCTTTGGTGACAAACCAAATTCTGTGTTATTTTTGGCGTGGCGCCTGTTTTTGTCACAATTTCTTGATTTTCTCTTGACTATTAATTTCATCGGTGGATCGTTATTTTTATTGAAATAATCTCTGAATCATTTGAAGATAAACGTGGTTTCCTTTATGTAACGCGTAACGCATTTAAACTGAAATGTCACAAATAATAGTCAATAGCTTACACTAGACACCGAATCTGTATGGTTTGGGATTAGGGCCCTTTATTTTGTGAATGGCAAATTATCAAATAACTTCCCCCGCTTTGGGTCGAGTGGGGTGGGTCTTTCGGACTACTATTGACTAAAACCACATGGTGTTCCTTCTCGTCATTTCTGGCTGGGGTGCAGGGACACAATTGCATTCTAGACAATCACCCCAGCAGTAGCAGTAGGACTATAGCTACTACGCCAACCGTGCAGAGTAAATGATGAACATAGATGATGAATTCTCATACACCCTTTCGCAATACATATTATTTGGTGAATATTAGGGTCAATTTATGTTGCCAAGACGTTAACAGAACAATTATCATGAACGCTTGTTTGACGTAACGTTGTGCAAGAGGAAAAAAACGTATGTAGCGTAAATCTCAATTTAATTTCTAATTCCAACACTGATGTTGCCAAATCATTGAGAATGAGTGAAGTGTTTTCTTTAGTTAATTGTTAGTCAGACTTTCTTAGTGTATGGAGTTTATAAATGTGTTGCCACTTTTTATGTGTAAATTATTAGTTCAATTTGAATGATACAAAGCAGGGATTAAAACAAACTACTTACCATAAGTACCTACGGTTTCATTTTACTAAAAGCTTTTTTATTTTTGTTTGCAGTTTTTAGGGTTCTGTACTTCGAAAGGAAAATATGAAACCCTTATTGGATCACTTTGTTATCCGTCTGTCTGTCTCTCAAGACCCGTTATCTCGAGAACGCGTGCAGGTATCGGGTTGAAATTTATACCATATACTGGAGCCTGTAGTCCTTTTGTGCTGTGAAAAATCAACTCTATAAGACTACGTAGTCAAAAGATATGGCTGTTTAGTAAGTAGTAAGTTTGTACGGAACCCTCGGTGCGCGAGTCTGACTCGCTTTAGGCCTGTTTTTTTCTCATGCGTAAAAAAATATGAATTTCTATCGCACTCTCAAAAGTACAGATTTTTTAAATCGATTCGATCTTTGAATCGATTATTTTCTGTCCACGTTTTATAAGTGCCCATGTGAAATAAAATATATTGCTTCTGAATACAGTTGGGTTTTTATGCCATTGCAATTCTATTTTGGCTTAACGTGGACGTAACAGAATTTTCAGTACATAATTCTGACTGAACACCCTACATTGAAATTTGCAACTAGTAAGTATATTAAACAAGTTTTTTTTTCCGGGTTTTGTATCCCTTATTTGTAACCGTGTGTTGATGCATGGTCGGTGTCCTTTCCACCGGTATATAAGTGAAGGTTTTTCTCTGCCTTTGGAGGAACTCTTTGGAGAAAAAGGCGTCACGTTGTCAGTTAGTATTTTAAAAAGTTAGTATTAGTTTTGAAAAAGCGGCTCATAAAAAAAACATCATTACATCTTGAAAGAATTCTGTATTTAATATAATTCATGTAGTTTCTAGACGAATAAAGCGTAACTGTAGCAAGATATTCTAGATAATCATTTTCTATTAGCACACAATAATAGTTATCTAACAGTTAAAGCGCCTATTAGTTGGGTGTTTGCGCTCACAAACTGTCCTTTACCTCGTCAAAGATGGCGCCGAGCCAAAATTATTGACATCGATCCAGCTAAAGATATTTTGGAATGTGAAAGCGCTTTTGGAATGCGTCTATGAATGCTGTTATTTAAACTAATTAGTTATTTATTATTAGTATGGAGTAAATGATGCTGTGACGTCTGACAGGGCAGAATGGAAGAAGAAAACGTGTTGCGCCGACCTCAAATAGAATGGGACAAGGGCAGAAAAATAATGAGTTATTTAATACTAGCTTTCGCCCGCGGCTTCGCTCGCGTTAAATTCGGTATAACACACCAAGCAGGACCTGCAGTTTTTTCTCTTGCGCCTGACTGATTTGTAATAGCAACGGTAAGTTTTCCCTTTTCTTCCCTCGTTCATAAAAATTAGCCTATGTCCGTCTCCTGGTTCCCAACTATCTCTGTACCAAAATTCATCAAAATCGGTTTAGCCATTAAAGCGTGAAGAGGTAACAAACAAACAAACTCACTTTCGCTTTTATAATATTAGTAAGGAGTAAGGATTAGTCATATTTGTCTGGTGTCAGGATTTCTATTAGCATAACATCACATCTTAAGAAGTGTACTAGAATACACTCACAGTCGAAAGTTACAGTTTTAACCGAGTTGCCATCAACTGGGCACAAAACCAAACTCCAAATCGCTACTGAGAAATCACTATTTGGAAAACCCAACAACAAACTGTTCGCCCTTGAAATCGAGGCCAGGAACCACAGATAACAGAACAGGAACTATTCTAACGTACCGCTTTATGACCGCAAGATCAAGGAGGCAAAGCGTTAAGGGTCCTTTTCTGTATTTGCCAGACTCCTTGGATCAAGTAAAGTTAGGTCTTGCTAGAGCCAAGGTCCCAAGAACCCAAAGTTCGTCTTCCCGACTTCTCATGACAAAGACCGCCTTCCCTGACCTACAACAACTGGGGTCGTCAGAATCTCAAGCAGTTCCGTTGCTTAATAAACGATACACGTCACGTGATTGTCGTTTGTTTTGCCAACTATTTTATTAGTGAATGTTCTGCGCCGTTTCATCCGCGTCTTTGGTTACTGCCCCGCTCCCGTGGGTAGTAGCGTGATGTTAAAAAGTTTATGTTACTCAGTGATAATGTAGCTTTCTAATGGTTAAAGAATTGAAGAAATCAGTCCAGTACTTTTTTCGTTACATGCAAAATTACAAATCTTTCCTCTTTATAATATTAGTGTAGACTAGCTGCGCCCCACAGTCACATCCACGACCGGTATATAAAGTTCGCCCACATGGGACAGCCCTGGCTGGAGGCCCTAAATGCAAGGCATCCACATTATAGTCCGTTAAGTAGATAACGACCTCAAAGGTTAAACTGCGAGATGCCATAAATTAAAAAAAAAATACATGGGACTAGCCTATTCTTCCAGGGTCGACAGGCGCAATGTTATGTAAGTATATATTTAGAATGCTTTTGAAAAGTATTTAGAAAAAAAATTCATACTAAGCAAAATAAGAACAGTTTACGACGCTTCAAGTGACGTCACAGGTCTAGCCAAATTCTTGTGCCACCATTAACATTCCAATACACCTATAAATAAGTGCAATAAATAATTTTCATCTAATAATGTCTTCCCCGAGTAAGATTACCTGTGAATTCCACATGAACTCATAATTCACACTTCTTGCCAAGCGAAGAGTAGAGTACACAAATACAAATACAAAATCTTTATTTCTGAACCAAAAAGTTTTACATTAGTAGGTGATTGGAGCCTCCTTTTAAGCTAATAATGCCTGTGTTAGGAGACTCCGCTCTTCCACACAGATATTGCAATATACCTGTTATTTATACCTGTTATTTACTTACTTCTTATTTTGACAACATGGTTGGCACTGTTGGCGCGGTGTCTGAGTGATCGGTTACTGCGCTGCGTGTCGCAGGATATCGCACGGAAAAATATTCGTATGACAGGTATAGTTGTTCCGGCTCTGGGTGTTTGTTTATTTTGCATGTAAGTTTGAATGTTTGTACGGAACAAGAAAATTTTCTAGTATGGGGAAACGACAAAAAGGAAACTAATACAAATAGAATATTTTAGCATAAATAATGAATTGTGTAACAGTCATGTAGTTATGGTTCTCATTAAAGAACCCTACGGCTAAGCAATTACCTAAAAGTCCAATTTTATAACTCAAAAAGTAGTCAAAAGTATTGCTGGTTAAAAGACTTTACTTCACTTATTTATTTAGGTAATGGCGTTTGTGGCCTTGTCAGTCTCATTCATATTAAGTTTTCACTATAAGACACTGATCAGGGACGACTTTAACAACCGATACACTCAACAACCGCTGGACATAATATAACACTCCCAAGTGGCACCATAACACCCGGTAATCCATCTTTCTCATCCAGCCTTATCCAACCATTTTGAAAGGAGGTTGGCCCCTCTAGGCCATTAAACGATCGCTTATGTAAATCACAAAAAAAAACACGAACGCGAAAATTATCCAAGCCAGTCCGAACTCCTTGCCGACCGATAAGAAATTTCTAGAATAGTGCATACTATTTGAATTACAATTTACTACTAATGTAATTTATTCTATTACCAAGTGTTCGTTACTGAAGCACAATAGCGAGGTGATAAACTGAACGAGTGGTTACCGTCAGCGTGGATAATAATATAAATAGGTAGTTATATATATATCTGTACATATCAGCCTATGTACTGTGTTCTTACTGGTGGAATTCAGACCTAATTTGGGTGTAATTTATTACTCACAAATGTGTACATTTGCTAATTAGTTGCTAATTTATTTTCAGTATCCAAAGTGAAAATAAATGATTATGTGAGTAAAAGAATGATGTTAGTGGTTACAGCCACATGTTACCAGTTTTTGTAGATCTTAAAGCCTCTTATCAGACCACAAATCTAGACACCGTAACCCCCAAAATAGAATGTGATGGTAAAAACTTCTAGCGCAAGAGGAAATTGTTCAGGGCCATAAGGTGTGCTTGCGAACCCTAACTCAATGAGGCATTTACTAATGCCATACGGGAAGATGATTTTATTCAACAAGACAAGCCTTCAATCTAGTCTCAAGAGTTACAAGACCCCGGGGTTGCTCGTTGTTCCGGGGTTGCCGGTTGTTTAAAAGAGATACTGCGGCCCCGGAACACAAAGGGCATAAGAAGTAAAGTATGCAGTTGTTTGATGATTTCCTATCCGCAAAGAAAAAAAGAGTCACGAGACAAAAGCTACCAATTTCAACAGCTAGTTTTCCATACTGTCAGTCTATATGTTGGTTACCTTTATCGTCAAAACAGCGCCAAAACAGCCAGGGTTTTGATGAAAATCTGCATACGGCTGGAAGTAAGTTCTGGGTTAGCTTACTTGGAAATCTCGATATTGTCTGACATCACGCGGGCGAAGCTGTGGATGAAGACTCGTATTCTAGTCTTAAAGCAACTTCCACATATCTGAAGACGAAAACCTAGGCATCTTTTATCGTTCTTCTGCGTCAATCATAATAAATTATCATCATCATCCTCCTGCCCTTATCCGAATTTATTTCGGGTAGGCGCAGCATGTCCTTTTCTTGCATACATTCTCTATTTTTCGTAATCTCAGCAGTTACCTCCTTTCTTGCCATATCACAAACTCTTTCCCTACTTTTATACCCATCCACATACACACTCGAAACTGGAGCTATTCATGCAAACAGCTTGAGCAACTGGACCTATTTGAAATTTTGAACAGAAAGCTTCAAAACTGCTCTTTCTGGCAACCCTATAGAGATCAAATGATCAAAGATAAATGATCTGACAATTTTGACAAACTAAAACATTAAATGTTAGATGATTTTGATATAAGTACTCTATAGAGAACAAAATGATCAAAATTATCTTGAGCTTCAAAACTGTACTTTCTAGCAGTTGCTAGAAAGTACATTTTTCTATATCAACTCTGGCACGCATGTGGATTGGTTCCTGTTTGCATAAATAGATCCAACTTTCCTCACTAGGTACCTACATTTTCCTCATTCCTCCGCAGCACATGTCCACGATAACCGATTACCATACAACTTTTCAGTCAACGGCGCCATTTTTGGCTTCCTCTTAAATGCACTCATTCCTTATTTTATTCATTACACGAAAACCTACGTATTACTCATATCGTAACAATGTCGTCATACCGTCAGTCAATACAATGGATAGAGATCACAGACTGACGTGTTTTATGACGGCCATCTGGATTTAGTGAACGATCAATTTATAGTTAACGTACTGTTTATGGTACTATTAATAATGATTGCCGTGAAGTACTGCTTGTTAGCTGGGTGGATTATTGACAGGTAAATATTCCGTTACTGCATACATTGTAGTGAACAAGGATGAAAGGGTGATTATAATAAGGCACCATTTTATGAAGGATTGCTTTCCCATACATGCCTTTTCCGGATATCTCGATACATAAACGGTTTCGCTTTTTGAAGAAAATAAAAAAAAGTTTTATTATTGCCGCATATAATAATAAAAAAACGATCCAATAAAATTAAAAAGTTGCAATAATTGGCAACCCCAAGTGTCACGTACGTTGTGATTTGTTCCTCCAAAAAAAATTTATAAAATACCTAGTTTTCTTGGCCTCAACAGTATATAAATAAAATTCTTAGACAAAATCAATTACCAAAACCTTCATCTTCAACAATAAAAACTTGCAAAACAATCCAAAATGAATAAGAAAATCCAAATTTTTTTAATGACTGACAGGTAATGGCAGGTTGACGTTCACGACGTCACCTCTCAACAATGAAAAATGCATAACAATTACAATGTGAAATGATAACACGACTAGCGGCTCGCCAACATGCACGCCTTCCACCTCCGGACTCGCCGCTCAGCTCCGCCTCGCCGCCGCCGGAACCCAGCCTCATCGTGAGCGCTGTGACACCGGCCGTGGCAGTTGCGTCGAGCTCGAGCGACGAGTATTTTTCCCCGCCCACGACGCCACCACCTGCTTGTCGACGGGGAGGACGCCGGCCGCCGGACGGCTTAGGACTTCGAGGCCCACTGGCCTCTGATAGGGTCCCAGCTCCCGGCGGAAGTGTGCAGCGCATGCGATGGACTAGCTCCATCAACGAAAATGTCATGCGCTCATACTATGGGGCTACAGAGGGGGGAAACAACCTGACTGCGTACCGGGTTCGGATGCTCTCTCTGTTTCAGGTGCTTGAGCCAGCTGTCAACGTGTCTGCACAACGACTGTCGGATCAGGTGCGGGTAATCCAGCGTAATCGTATGTTGGATGACACCGTACTTGATCGCTTGCGAACGGAAATGCAGAGTAGCCAGGTCATTACCTCTTCGTCGCAGGCTGTGGTTCCACCACAGTCCCACCAACTAGTTAGTCACGCTGACGAGGTAAGTAATGACATGGCTACTAATGTAAGTACCCAGTGCAATGAGGAAATGAGGATTGCTTTGGAGGGTGCGATTCGAGAATATCGGTACATATCGCCCGAACTTAGACCACGCTTACCTCGTTTACCCATGCATAATAAAAATAGGGCGCTGGTGGCTGTTCTGGATTCGCAGTTGTCAAACTATTTTGACAACTGCGAAAACCTCACTGATGCTCACTCAATCCTGTATTGTGCGGCTGTAGCGGCGTGTCGTGTAGCTCACGTTAAATTTCCTGATGACGGAGCTACACGACCGAAACCAGCTGTACCATTTTGGCAGTGCAGGATTGAGCGGCGCATTGGTGTGGCCAGAGCACTCATCGGCAAACTAATCTGTTTCAGGGAGGGCAACACTCGACCTCGAGTGATGCGCTTTGTGAGGCGGGCATTTGCAGGGACTGACATAAGTCCTCCAGACTATATGTCCCACATCACAGAGCGCATCGACTTCTTGAAGCAGAAAGTGTATGCATGGGCAAACCGTATTCGTAGGTATAAGCGGCGGGTGGAACGATACACTTTGAATCGCACATTCCAAAGCGATGAAAGGTGGGTGTATAGAGCATGGGAGCGACCGGACCAAGGTGTGTCTGACACGCACCTGCCGGATGATGACGCCATGTGTTTGTTTTGGCGCAACATTTGGTCGGTGCCTGTCAGTCATACCGAAGGTGAATGGACTCGGGAAGTCGAACGAGCGTGTGATCCCATACCAGAAATGGGGGCCTTAACAATCAGCCCCCAAGATGTAGCTTGTGCGGTCCGTCCGCTGCCTAATTGGAAATCTCCAGGGCCGGACGGACTGCACAACTTTTGGTTAAAATGGATCCAAAGGTCGCACGCTCGTTTGGCGACCCTATTCCAGACAGCCTTAGAGTCAGGGTCGCTACCCAAGTTCTTGACGACTGGAATAACCCACCTGCTCCATAAATCGGGTAGTACGACGGAACCCAAAAATTATAGACCAATAACGTGTCTTCCTACAATCTATAAAGTTCTTACATCCATTTTGAGGGCTAAAATCACTAAACACATAGATGACAATTCTATCATGTCTGCTTCTCAGAATGGATGTAGGAACGGGTCCCGTGGTACTAAGGAGCTGCTCCTCATTGATATGGCCATTAGTCAACAGGTTCGCCGTTCCCGAAGGCATCTGTCGACATGTTGGATAGACTATAAGAAGGCCTATGACTCCGTGCCACACACATGGCTCATGAGGGTGCTAGAATTGTATAAAGTTGATGCAACTCTGTGCACCTTCCTGAGCTCGTGTATGAGGCAATGGAATACGGTCCTTCGCTATCCAGGATGTCGGCAGATTCAGAGGAATAGTGAGCCGATAAGGATAGAGCGAGGTATATTCCAGGGCGATAGTTTGAGTCCACTTTGGTTCTGCTTAGCCTTGAATCCTCTAAGCACGTTGCTGGAGGATTCAGGTCTGGGCTATCGATTGAGGAGAGGTGGTCGGGTTATATCTCACCTCCTTTACATGGATGACCTGAAACTCTTTGCCCCCAACGATTCGCAACTGATGGAACTACTGAAGGTAACTGAAACCTTTAGTAGTGCCATCAGTATGGAATTTGGTGTGGACAAATGTGCGGTCATGCATGTAAAGCGAGGGGAAATTGTGGAATCTGTGGGAACCCAGCTCTCGGATTCCATACACCTTAGATCCCTCTCAGCAAACGAAACCTACAAGTATTTGGGTATGTCGGAAGCGTTGGGTATCAATGTTGCTGACATGAAGCAATCGTTGAAGGAACGCTTCTTTGGCCGCCTGAGAAAAGTATTTAATAGTCTTTTATCAGGTGGAAACAAGGTGCGTGCTTTCAACGGTTGGGTCATGCCGGCTTTGATGTACTCTTTCGGCATACTCAAATGGACTCAAACAGAACTAGATGCTCTGGATAGAAAAGTCCGTACATTGTTGACGGCATATCGTATGCATCACCCACGGTCTTCGGTTATGAGACTGTATATCCCACGGAGTTGTGGTGGTCGAGGCTTTTTAAACGCCAAGACTCTCCACAATCGTGAGATATGCAGTCTCAGGGAGTATTTCTTGGAAGCCGACGTGGGGATGCATCGAGATGTGGTTACGGTGGACAAGGGCTTTACCCCGCTCTCCTTGGCTAAAGAGAACTGGCGCAAACCTGTAGTGCTTGACACTAACGACCGCAGGGAGGTATGGCAGAGTAAGGAGCTTCACGGACGCTTTTTCCGGGCCCTACATGGACCCGATGTAGATCAACCAGCGTCCGTAGCCTGGCTACGTTCCGGGGATCTCTTTGGAGAAACTGAAGGTTTTGTCTGTGCAATTATGGATGAAGTTATGATGACGAATAACTACCGGAGATTTATTGTGAAGGACGGCACGGTTGACATATGTCGGGCATGCCACCGTCCGGGTGAATCAATTCGACACATTATCTCCGGTTGTTCTCGTCTAGCTAACGGAGAGTACTTGCATAGACACAACCTTGTAGCCAGGATTATTCATCAGCAACTTGCTCTAAAATATAGCCTTGTGGAATCGGAAGTGCCGTACTACAGGTATGAGCCCGACCCAGTTCTCGAACATGGCAATATCACATTGTACTGGGATCGATCCATCATCACTGACAGGACTATTGTTGCCAACAAGCCTGATATAGTGGTGGTGGATCGATCAGAGCGGCGCGCAATGATTGTTGACATAACAGTCCCGCATGATGAGAACCTCGTGAAAGCCGAGAAAGATAAGCAAATCAAGTATATTGACTTGGCTCGCGAGGTTGTCGACATGTGGGATGTGGACTCAGCGATCATTGTGCCGATAGTCGTATCTGCCAATGGCTTAATTGCCAAGAGCCTCGACCAACACCTGAGGAGGCTCTCGTTAGGCAGCTGGATCAAGGGCTTGATACAGAAAGCGGTGCTCCTGGACACGGCTCGTATTGTTAGGAGGTTCCTTTCTCTGGAGCCCTGACCGCCGGTAGCTTGGACCCTGTTCCCGATACCGGTGGGCTACTATTTTTACATTTTTAAATGTTTTTTATTTTTTGTTTTTAAGAAATATTTAAAAATTTAATTATATGTATAGAAAACAATAAATGGACGAAAAAACGATCCATCATCACTGACAGGACTATTGTTGCAAATAAACCTGATATAGTGGTGGTGGATCGATCAGAGCGACGCGCAATGATTGTTGAAATAACCGTCCCACATGACGAGAACCTTGTGAAAGCCGAGAAAGATAAACAAATCAAGTATATTGACTGGGCTCGCGAGGTTATCGACATGTGGGACGTGGATTCGGCGATCATTGTGCCGATAGTCGTCACAGCCAATGGCTTAATTGCCAAGAGCCTCGACCAACATCTGAGAAGGCTCTCGTTAGGCAGCTGGATCAAGGGCTTGATACAGAGAGCGGTACTCCTGGACACGGCTCGTATTGTTAGGAGGTTCCTTTCTCTGGAGCCCTGACCGCCGGTAGCTTGTATCCTGTTCCCGATACCGGTGGGCTACTATTTTTATATTTTAAATGTTTTTTTTATCCTTTTTTATTAAGATATATTTAAAAATGTAACTATACCTATATGTAAGAAAAACCAATAAATTAACATAATAAAAAACGAGAAATGTATGTGTGGTCTGAGGCACACCTCTAGCGGCAAATATGAAGAATCATCTCTAGACAGCAGTAGGTAAACAGATGGCGCTGTATTCATTCTATCCCTGTCGGTTTGAAATCCAGCGGCGACCTAAGCGACGTTGCCATACCGACGCACTTAGCCTAGGAACTGAGTGAAAATACAAGACATTGATTTGATAGATACATCTCACTAACTGAAAACAATTTGCTTGTCTAATTGAAGCGACTGGATATATTGAAATATCTAAAGGGAAGGGAACTTAGGCGCGTCGCCCACACGACCAACAGTCGGGGCGCATTCGAGGCCCGGGCGCATTAGGCGCGTCGCCCACAAGATCAACAGTCGAGGTGCAGTTGAGGCGCAAGCACATAAGAAGCACGCCGCAACGAGATTTTCTTTACAAATGTCGTGTGGGTGACGCGCCTAACGCGCCCGCGCCTCGACTGCGCCTCAACTGTTGGTCGTGTGGGCGACGCGCCTTAGTGTCATGTGATCTATGCCTGTGTACTGACTGCATTGCGCCTGTGTAACGCATTCAATTTGGTTTCACATAGTGTTAGAGAATACGGCCGGTAGGCATCTATTTTGGCATCAATTAGTGCTGGTGCGAAAACAGCTGTCCAAACTAGACCAAAGGCTGCTCTATCCAAGACGGTTGCATGACATTGCTTAGCACAGTCACTTTAATCACTCCCGCCTACCCGCCAACCGGTAACACACACACAAACCCACTCATTACAAATACACAACCCACCAAAAACTATTTTAATTTCATACTTCACCTGAACATTTAGGTACTTACGTATGATTTGATTTGTACTAAATATTGGACACCCTGTTTATGTCGAAGTAAGATAGTTATAGCCGTGATATAGTTATATCTCTAGGGATATAGTAATTGCTTGTTTTAGTAGAAGTTATGTACTTACATCGTTCTGTATTTAATATGTCGCAGTAGTATTTTGACAGCAATATAATTTCACCTATGCAGCAAAATACAGCAATATAATATTACATATCTACATCCATAAACTAGATAGAAATATGACCGTCTCATAAAAAAATCATTCAATTGGATTAGAAGAACTCAGAGCGTTGTATTGACGATTTAAAAAGTAAAGTCTTATTTGTTTTTGGTATAACAAATATGACTTTGGTTAATGGTCGATGATGGTCCATCGACCTACAAAATCGTATAAATATCGCAGACTATCCTATCCTGGCCCATATGATGATTTCGACCAAAAAAGTTATTCAAATCGCATTTGTTAGGTACTAATAAATATTTCATCACTTTATGGGAGATTTCCAAGTACAAATCTTAAGTAGGTAATCTCAAGAATGTCAAGTGAGTGATATGAGAGATTTCCAAGTAGGTACAAATCTTAACTAATCTCAATAATGTCAAGTGGACGCACTGAGTTGGCGATATTGTCCCGACTTCCCGAGCCCGACCAAACTAAGTTACAGCGCGTAGTTCATTGGACAAAATGCAACCCTTGTAATTGGTAGATAATACGTTTAAATAATTATAGCCAATAGGAACAGTTAGTTTTAGTTTTTGGATTAATATCTCTGTGTTTTCATTGGTTAAGGTTTTTAATTTGTTAGTTAGTTGTAGTCAATAAGATTGTTTTATCCATAAGTTACATATATAGAGCTTTAGTAAATAAACTCATTCAACCGTCTGATCTGGAGTCTCCCCATCTCTCTGCTACCATGCCCCCACAACTTTATAACCTTTCCACAAAATGGCGTTCACAAAAAGGTGCTCAGCACAACAAATGATTATAAAATTATATTGCATTTTTAAAGCTATTAAAGACCGGAAACGGTGAAACATTACCCACCCACATGTGGCTATTTAGCTCTTTCCGGTTTGATGGTTGCACACCGAGCAGGTAAGTTACAGCTAGGTAATTTAGTCAAGCGCGGATCCAGGGGGAGGGTCATGGGGGTCATGACCCCCCCCTGGGCAACAGGCTGGGTCATAGATGGCCACTGCATTTTTATCTAATTTTATTTATAAACGTAAACAAATTATACGCGAAAGACGCACATAGTCATAGTTCTATGCTGTTATTGGTTATATTATAGCTGTTTATAGTGAAAACATCGAATAAAATTTTATTATTCAATCGGTTGTAAGTTTAAATTTGTTGCGCAGCGCGGCCGCTGTACTATTTGAGAAAAAAAATATGCACAGAGGTCACACCTGGTAAAGTTTCACTGGGTTGTATGGTCACATAAAGATCAATCCCTTTACTGTATATATTGTGTTTTGTTTGCTAAGTTACTGCACCTGGTGGTGGCACACAATCAAAAAAGCTTCTAAAACGACTATTTTCTAGGTAACAATGGCATAGTATAAAGAGGGGAAGTACGATAACTTCATACAAACGCGTAGCGCGCGGCTTGTATGTGTGCGCCGTAGTATCTATGCGTCGCCGCACGCACACTAAACAAAATCTCGGCTCCTTTCGCGCTGCGCCAGTCAGGGCTAACACTGCACGAGGTTCGCGCGTCACGGCTTTTCGGCACCGCTAAACGAATAAAAAATGTCTGATATCCGCGGGAGAAAGTATTGCTGTGTGTTTGGATGTCTTAATAATTCATCAATTCCAGAATAGTCTCAGTTCAAATTACCTATTGAACAGGAAAGGTACTACTCACTTATTCTAGCATAATACAATTTTTAACTTCATAATGAGATACCTACCTACCTACTGACTTCTTTTTGTTGTATTAGCATATTAGTTTTCTATCACACAGAGGAAGTAGAATAGAATAGAATAGAATATACTTTATTGCACACCAAAATCTACGAAACAAAACTGTTTTACAAAAAGATGTTAAATCTATGGTTACAATGGCGGTCTTATCGCTAAGAAGTACCGCGAGTTATCGCGAAGTAGGTAGGTAGGTAGGTCTACTTTCCCACTAGAATGTTTGTACTTTTGATCTGTCAACTGATTTACCGCTATTGCTTTGTTTACGTTTAGTTGTGCCGATTTCTCAGTATTGTAGGTATATTAACTAAGTACCTAACTACCCACAGTTATGAAATCGTAATTAAAAATAAGTTATTGACTAATTTTAAATTATATACAACATTATTTTTAGTATATGCGAAACCTGAATATAGTTTGTTCAGAATAAGTAACTGAATCGATTCCAATAGTTTTTACACCATGTTATATTTTGTCCCAAAAATATTAATAAAAGGTTACGAGTTGGACACTTAGTAGGCATACGAAATCATACGGCGCGCAACAAGGTCACGGCAGGTCAAAGCGACAGTACCTACGTGCGGCGTAGTTTGTGCCGCTCCGTGGCCGTGTTTTTGTACGGACAGCCAGGTTAAATAACAAGCTTATAACTTAAAAGTGACAACCCTATGACAGTAGGCAATTATATCGCGAATTGGGCCGGAGATAACCTACTTCCCCTCTATTTACTTTGACAATGGTGTTCTCCTAACAGACCAGCGATACCAATATCACGAAAGGGCCGTCAAAGCAGGCAAAATCTTTTTATTGACATTCCTTAACCAGAGATTGAGGTAATGAATCAAATTAATAGTCAAAGAATGGCGCAAGTTCATGAGAACGCTTGCGACCAATAGTTTTGTTTTCTTTTCCTTATCTTGTAATCAGTCGTGTTGACTATAAGCAGATGAGGTGTAGTCAGTATGGCTTGTCGGGTGCTAGACAGCTCCCAGCGGAGCCCACCCTTCATTCAATGGAGTCGCCTTCAGAATGACTGTTGTAATAAAAAAAATCACGTCGTTTCTTAAGGCGGCGAAGTGTTTCGGGGATGGTCAGCTGTCCTACAACCTGATTTGGGTGTTTTATGAGTTTTGATTTTAGCTGGACCCATATGAGTTGATTACTTCTTGAACCATTGGTAGGTTAAGAAATTCGTGGATCTCTTTTGTTTTGCTAAACCATGGCGCATTTGATATTTGTCTTAGGATATAGTTTTGCGCCCTTTGCATTATCATTATGCTGAGCCCCACAGTACAATACCAAAAGTCCAAATAGGTTTCAGCATGACATAGCATATAAGGATCCTTTTGTCCATTGACAGTTTGAGTTTCTTCTCAGTAACCAGTATTATAGGCCCCAGTATTTGAGGTTGATCTGATCTCTTTTTGCTTGCACATGCTTCTTCCAAGTGAGTCTGCGGTCCGAATGCATTCCAAGGTGTTTGACAGAGTTCTGATGAGGCAGTGAAGTACCATTTGCGAAGATTCACACTTCACGTGAACCGACTTGGACTCACTAGCTGCGATTCTCCATTTGGCCAGATGTATACAGAAAGTATAACACCGGTCCAAGAACCGACCCTTGAGGCACTCCTGCGTCGATTTTGTGGAAATCTGATGTGCAATCATTTTCTTTGACTTGGAATATTCTGTTAGCTAAGTAGGACTTGAGTGTTCCGAAGTACGTGTGTGGTAATAGGGATTTTATTTAGCATAACAACCCCTTGTACTAAATCCTGTCAAAGGCCTGCTGTATATCCAGGAAGGCTGTGGAACAGTATTCCTTGCTTTCAAATTCCTTCCTTATTACTCTTGTCATCCTGTGGACTTGTTCTGTAGTCGCATGTTCTTTACGGCAGCCTAACTGGTGATCAGGAATTAATGATTTTTCTTTCAGGACTGTGTTAAGTCTGAAGAAATAATTTTTCAAATAGTTTGGCAGTAAGCTAATTGGTCTATAGGGTGTTACTTTGTGAACCAATTTGCCGGGTTTGTGAATCATTATGATTTGGGAGACTTTCCACAAATCCGGAAAGTTTCCTACCCGCAGAATTGCATGCTGCATTGCGCGATAGCTCTTGCAGTTTTTTTTTCAATGAGATCAAACCCCGGTGCCTTATTTAAATGTTGTCCATGGATTTGAAGTATTTGACGATTTCTCTCGGTGTAATAGCTTTGAGTAGTAAGTAGATCGAGTTGTAAGTCTTGGTCGAGAATAAGGTCTACATCTGATTGGTCTTGGTTCAGACTAGCATCGTTTGGTTTTAAAACTTGACTGAGGTGGTGTGCAAATAAATAAGCCTTTTCTTGTGCGGTTTTTGACCAGTTTCCATCATGTGTCGAAGAAGAGATGGTTTGTGGACATCTGGGGGATCATAGTGTTTGCATGCTCTCCATAGTGAATGGTTTGTGGCTTTTGTAGGTGTTAGACTTTCCAAGCATGTTTCCAGGGCGACTTCATTGGCATCATCGTTATAAGGATTTTCTGTTCTTTGGCTGCTTTGTTGAACGCTATTTTATCGCTTGGATATCTACTAGTGTGTCATACCCGACGGAGTCTACGAAACGCGACCAATAGTAAGAACGATATTTTTTTGTGGTCGTTAAAATATACCACTCCGAGGCCATCGTGATAATAGTAAATTATTGCATGAAGAATCCTCGGTTCACAGGTGCAACACTGGCCAAGATTGTTGAAAACCTCGGCCTCAAATTCAATGTAGATTTAAATCAGTGTGTGGGCTTATTGCTTCAAATGCAAAAGTTGCAGTACACGAGCTGGCAAAAAAAGCATCGCACGCCAAACGCTCCCCGTGCGCCAATCATGCTTTAAACAACTCACTGGCTAAGTCATCCGCACAATGTGAAAACTTGTAGTTTTTGCCAATGCGTTTTTTGTGCATTTTGGCGTAAAGAAAGTATTTTTCCACACTAAGAAGGGTCAAAGCTTGGCTTAGGGCGTATATGGCAGAAGACCGCCTGACGGGCTTAGCTCTTTTGCACGTGCATAAGTCAATAAATATAGATGACGGAAACCCCACGAAATCTTATCCGTTTAGCGGTTTCAACGTGAAAAATTTACGAAAACACTTTCACGTTCCTTTATATAATAATATTAAGTATAGCTATATCTATCCAAACTAGACTGCGGAGACAAGCTGTTTGCGACATGGTGACCGCCCCCTGATAAAAAAGCTGGATCCGCCCTTGAATTTAGTAGCATAGTAAAGGTTATCGTTAAAGGTTGTCGTAATAGGTTATTGTAGTCTTTGACTGAGACTGACTGCGGGTTGGTTCGAAAGAGCGCAGCCCCGAAATAAAAGGGACAAACGAAGAAAAAATGTATGCGTTTTATTTAGTCAGTACACACTCCCTTCCGCTCCGGAGCGGTGGGTGTCATTTAATGACTTCCCACCCAAAAAAAAAAGGTAACGGAGACTAAAGCGATGAGATCACTGCCTGTACTTTTTTATGGCATTGATGTTTGCGGTTTTTAAGTGGAAATAAAGCTCTGCTACATAGCACAATACAACGCTAGACAACTGGAATAAAAACAACTAAATACCTTTTCAAATTCTACGCAACAGTAATAACAGCGCCACCTATCTTATTAGGCATGCATCTTTTAATACATGTAGCGCAATAGCAATGGGACGCTGCCATCACATCGAGTTGGGGAAAAACATCTAAGACGTTTAAAACAGATCGCCTCTTCGCATGAAAAGTGTATAATTCCCGAAAATATTCGAAATTAAGTTTTTACGCGGAAACAGTTGGTATCACCAATATGTTTCTCTTAAACACTGACACAACAGCGTAGTTCAACAAAATCTGGCTAGATGGCGCTTTGTTTAGTTTTAAATTGGCTGAAATGAGAATTTGTCTCGCGTGAATACGATACAGTTTTTTTTTAGTTACGTTCAAGCGACCGAGCAGTGCATGTGTGGTGTCTCTTCAAAACTATACAAAAACGAAAATTTTATCATCAGGTAAGCGTTCTATTTCATTAGTACTATACAAACTCGAAATTAAATACTTTTTGCTGTAAATGTGTAGCAAAGTTTGAATAAATTTTCTCTTTAAAATTGTATAATACTGTAAAAAAAAAACTGTAAATAATTATTATAATGTAATTCTGTAAATTCTGTAAAGAAATAAATATTTCATAAAATATTATTGTTTTTCTGTCAAATATACTATATTTTTTCCATTATTTTAATCGTATTTCATAAATTAAATATTCTTGTTCAAATGAAATCGTAAAAATTAAGAAACATTTTATCTATAAAACTCTTAAAACTCAAAATGACTATTTTTTTGACCTACGTTTCGGCTATTACAAACTAAAAATAATATATAATTTAATTTTACTTTGAAAGACAGATAATGTAACTAGCTAAAATAACAAGAATAATGTTGATAAGACCATTATTTTTAAAAATATTATACGTCAAACCTTAAAAATGCTCTCCTGTAAAATTTGTAAATTTTGAGTTTATACAGTTTTAATGCGAGAAGACGATCTGGGTGGTTAAGTTTAGGTAAAAATCAATTCTGAAACAGTGAAAAATCAATAGTTGTAGATAATTAAAAATATATTTTAATAAAAAAACTGCGAAGACTTTTTTATACAAGAAAAAGTATGCAATAATAAAATTGTTTTTGCTTTAGTCGAGTTTTCAAAAATGTGCAACGAACGAACAAAATATTTTTTATTATCTGTTGCTGCTGCAATATTTTGACAGAAGTCTTTTGACATTTCGAACTCGGTATTTTTTTCCAAAGTTCCCAAGTTTTTCGTAATAATATTGATTTTTTCCAAGCATTTAAAATTCAGAGAACAAAGGAGACACCTATTATGAAACGAGTGTACATTTACAAGAATAAGTCTGAACAAAATGGAAAAGTTTTGGCTGTGGAAAACACGATTGAAGCACTAAAATCTGAAATATCAAAACTGTTCGAAGAGAATCAAGAAAACTTGAGATTGTATTCGTCAAACGGCTGTGAAATTGAAGATGTGAGAGTACTTAGAGATGATGACAAGATTTATTTATCTGTTGACGGCGACAGAGAGTCAAAAAATTGTGATAAAATGGCAAATTCAATGCAAAATTTGAGTATGGGTGATGGTCAAGCAAGCCAGTCTGACAAGGCTGTAGCTGATTGGATAACTTTAAATATAGGTGGCAAGCACTTCACTACTTCTCGGTCCACACTTCTGGCCAAAGAGCCTTTATCAATGTTGGCCCGAATGTTTGCTGGTGACAACAATGTGTACTTAATGACCCCAAGTGCGACTGATTCTGTTGGAGCATATATGATAGACCGTAGCCCGGAGTATTTTGAGCCTATTCTGAATTATTTGAGACATGGCGAAGTGATATTAGATAAGCATGTTAATCCAAAAGGTGTGATGGAAGAGGCTGTGTTTTATGGTATGCATATTTTATTTCTATATAGAAATATTAAAACGGTGCTATGGGTATACTTTGAGAGTCTTAATGATAATTGTGTCCTGTTATTTTTAAACTTGGTAATTATTAACTGTGTGTAGCGTATGGGTCACCAAGATACAGACTGTGCCTAGTTTGGGATCCGCGGTTAAACCAATCAGTTATATTTTAGTTATTACCTGTAATTATATCAAAGAACAATGTGCATTTTCAACAAATTAATTTGTATTTTTTTATAATCAAAAATACCTAACCATTACGCAACCAAATGGTAATATTTTGATTTAGGTAAAATGTTGATATGGCAACCTTAAAGTGAAACTGTAAGTCTATGTTAAAGATCCTTTATCCCTAAAACTAAAAACTACATCTTAACATTCTACTCATTGTTATAACACAATATTGTGTGTGTGTCAACATTAGCACCCACATCACAGATTGCCAAGTACAGGAAACTATTGTTTTGTATGTTAGCATTGTCTCTTGCTTTATTTAATTGATAATAGTATTTTACTCATCTGACTAACTAACTTACCATGAAAGGAATAGTTTTATGTATTATGTTATTTATAACAATACACATACAGTATAATTTAGATTAGTGGCTGCTAGAGCAACTGCCAATCTTGGTCCTGGCTTTGATGTTAGGCAAAGAGTTAATGGGGTTTGTTTTTTTACTTTTATATTTAACAGGCCTTGACCTTGATCTTGTCCTAGTTGATGGCAATGGGTATATACATTTATTACGAGACTTAGACATAACTTGTAAAAATATGTGGTTGTGTTTTAGTTTTGCCTCTGTAACTTTTTCATTTTCAATATTAACTTGCTCTTTAGCATTTTGACAGCAAAATATGTCCATGGTCATGATTTCATGACAGTTTTTAAATGAATTAAAAAACAAAATAGCTGTGTGGTGTCAGCATGGTTTTTTTGTTCACTCTCTGCAAAAACGAATATTATTTAAAACTAAATCAAAAATGTCTTATCTCATTCCAGGTATAGACTCAATGATACCACAATTAAACCTTTTAATTGAGCAGTCACAGAGCAGCTGTGGTATCAACCATGCTCTAACACGAATGGATGTGGTGCGCTCCATCATAATGACCCCTAATACCTGGGAGTTAAGATTCCAGGGTGTGAACCTGTCCGGAGCTGACCTTAATAGGCTGGACCTTAGGTATATTAATTTTAAGGTATGTTCAACAATATGTTGTATTCAAAAGTTAAAGATCTTGTCTTACATAAACAAAAAATAAAAAAATAAGTGTCTGTTTGTAATTTTACTGACAAGACTTCTGCTGGCTAAATCTGATGTTAAAAGCAGTAATAAGCCCATGAAATTGTTAACAAAATCTGATTAAAATATGGAAATAATATTATTAAAAAAAACCTTTGAAGGTTGCATGTAACAGCTAGATTCATGTAAATGGAAACATGCTCTATCTTTGAAGTTCAGAAACAAAATTCAGATGACTGTAACTAATTGATTTGTAATAAAAAAAAAATACTAACTTTAGTAGAACTTTCATCAGGCCTACTACAACTGGCCACTGAAGTAGAATACCCAACTCCCACCCAGTTTAAACAAATAAAAAAAAAGAAAACATTAATTTATTTTTTTATTTGCAGTGTTGCTTTAAGTTATTAGCGTAATAATACATGTTTAGTCTATGTCTATCCCCAGGTTAAAATCTATCTCTTTGCCTAATTTAATTATGATCCAAACAACCATTAAGTTGTAAAATGGTAACAAACATACAAACGTACAGACAAACTAGTTACTTTTACATTTGCAAATACACATACATATAAGTATGGATTAGGTTTTGATATTTTTTCTTTAAAGATCAAAGACAATTTTTTAACACAATCGTATTACTCTATGTTTCAGTATGCTTGCTTATCCCGATGCAACTTGAACGGCGCTAACCTATCGCACTGTTGTCTGGAACGCGCTGACTTGTCGCACGCAAATTTAGAAGGAGCCCAGCTGTTAGGGGTCAAAGCCTTATGTGCCAATATGGAAGGTAAGAGCTACCAACCACAAACACGACAAGAATAGAGATAGATGGAGAAAAGAAGACATGTTGCACTGTCCTGTGCAAGTCAAATAAATACTTTTTATTTCTTTCTTTCTTTATGCTGGCTAACCTTATAAATAAATTGGGAAAGCTTAACATCACCCCTGTATTGTCCGAAGGGTTACGCAGAGGTTTACCTAACAGCCATCTTTATGTTAGTTAGTCCAATGTAGTAGGGGGTGAGCCTATTGCCATCCAGATCCAGACTCCGTGGCTGGTACTGAGAAATTTCTGATGGAAGAACCCAATAACATGTAGCCGTGACCAGTGGACTAAATTAGGGAAAGTGTAGTAGAATGATGCCGATGGGATAGCAAGTGTTTGTAGACATTCTGACTTTAGTTTTTTTGTCAGGATCTCTTCAAGGTTCCCTAACTCAAAAGGAAAAAACATATTTACATTGAAACACTTTTATATTGAATCACTTTTATATTGAATCACTTTTATATTGAATCACTTTTATATTGAATCACTTTTATATTGAATCACTTTTATATTCAAGCACTTTTATATTGAATCACTTCTATATTGAATCACTTTTATATTGAAGCACTTTTATATTGTATCCCTTTTATATTGAATCACTTTTATATTGGACCACTTTTATATTGAACCACTTTTTTATTTGTCTGTCTGTCTGTCTTTCAAGACTTTTTATCTTGGGACAGTGTGGAGGTATCGAGTTGAAATTAAAACCATACACCCAAGTCTATAGCCCCTTTGTGCTGTGATAAAATCTACCCTCTCTACGCAGTCAAAAGATATGGCTGTTTATGTCGCAAGTTTTTACGGTACCCTCGGCTTCGGTGCGCAAGTCTGACTCGCTCTGGACCGGTTTTTTTACTCTGTTTACTCTGTACTCTTCTTCTCGTGCGATACAGAGAACATAAACAACTAAAATATAAAAATAGACTGTAGCATATTACTTATGATTACAGGTGCAAATTTAAAAGGTTGTAACATGGATGATCCAACCGGATCTAGAGCCTTGATGGAAGGTGTCAATTTAAAAGGTATTAAATTCAATATAATTTAAGAATGTTTATTCAGACCATTATAGTTTTATCTATCTACTAGCTTTTGCCCGCGGCTTTGCTCGCGTTAAATTCGGGGTATCACAGTTGCCTTTTCCTGATTTGCAGGTACCTGCTACCTCTAGTTTTTGCCCTTGCGCCTTATTGATTGTAATAGCAAATCAGCAAAATCAGTTTAGCCATTTAGGCGTGAAGACGTAACAAACAAACAAACTCACTTTCGCTATTATAATATTAGTAAGGATAGTAAGGTGAATGGACAAAAACACGACAGATGAACTAGAAGTACTGGGTCAAACCCCGGACACCCAAGCCAGGTTACGTGCTATAGGGTTTTGCCATTAGAAATTTATCACTTGTCATGGGACGACCTCATAGGTAGACCTGCAAGATGCAATAAAAAAAAGAAGTAGCCAAGTACCGGGTTTGCGGGTTGTTCGAAAGAGATACCACGGTCCCGGAACCAAAATGGCAAAAGAAGAACTTGGATGGGTTTTAATCAGTAAAAGCCTGACACTCCCTCCCGTTCTGCCCAGATTGGGAGAAGTTATTTTATGGGTTCCAATCCGAAAAAAAAAGAAGGCGCTGGTACCCAATTCATGCAGCCCAACTTACCATCAAGGACACTGCTGCCTGACCATTTTTGACTCGTATGCTTTGAGTAATAAGGTTGATAAGTGGTTAGGCGTCGGTCACCTCGGTAGTACACAGCACTCGCTCTTGCTTATTCTGTCATCTGCACATACATCTGCATATATGTATAGTATATTAGTATAAACATCTATCCACCTAGATATGCAAGTATCATTGAGTATCGCAAATACCTAAAAAAATATTGAACCTAGAATTTTCAATATAATAAAAGGCCGGTGGATAAATGTCGGTGTTCGATAAAGTATATTTGGGGAATTATGTGCTAGTTACGAAGATGAAAAAACACAGGATTTTTGATGGATCAGGCCGTAGGGCGTTTTGGTGTTAACCCGCTGGTGGTCATAGAGCATTATTGTATTTTTATTCCTTGCTTATTCTGCTTTGTACTAAAATGAATAAATACATTTCAGGTGCAAACTTAGAGGGTAGCAACATGACGGGCGTTAACTTACGGGTGGCAACACTGAAAAATGCCAACCTGCAAAACTGTGATCTGAGAGCTGCCGTCCTTGCTGGGGCTGATTTAGAGGTATAACTGTACTCAAAGTCTCGAAGACATGTCTGTGTCATCTACTAAGCCGCACTTGACCCGCGTGATGGATCACTCTCGCTAACAGAAAGTAGGCTATGTCCCAGCAGCTGTAGGATCAAAGACTGATTGTGCCATAGACATACAGACTGATTGTACCACAGACAAAAGGCGTATTTCCAATATGTACATGGCTAGAACGCAAGGGTGTGAAACTAGTCGCGTGTAGATTGGAAATCACTTTTTAATCTAAGTATATACGCAGTATAAGCAGTACGCAAATACTCGCGTATACTTTGTAGTGGCCAAAGTAACTAGCTTTGCTCCAAAATATACAGTACTAGTCCGCATACAACTAATAATCTATAGACCAGAATAGGCGCGAAAAACTTTACGATTTCAATCTATACGCGAGCAGTTGCATGCTCGCCACTTTGAGTTGTTGACCTCTCTTTCTATTATACTGATTGTCGCATCTGCGTATCTATTCTAAACTTTGCATCGTCTTTTGGCACGTGCTGTTAAGATAAGATTGCAAAAATAAGTTTTTTTTTGGAATTATATTAAAAAAAAGATATTGTTTTTAGTAGGTTACCCGAAATTCAACTATTTAGATTAGGATAAATTCTTAAAAAATGGGTAGCTTAGGTTAGGTTAAAACTGTGACCTCCTACGAAACGACTTGCAATAATAGAAAAAAGAGATTGCTTTTAGTAGGTTACCCGGAAGTGAACTATTTCAATTAGGATAATTACTTATTGAATTAAATGACATTATTTCAAATTCAATTAAATAATTATTAAAATAAATGACATTATTTTAACCGCTTGGGCGATCTCGCCACTTTCATAAATCTGCTTGAGTGCTTTCGCCAATTTCTTTGTTACCGTAAAGAGCACCCGTTCAAAAAAAAAATGGCGCGAAACCGCGCCAGATGGCCGACGTCACAAGATGTTTATTTTTTGTGACTCATTCGTAACATGAGTCACCTCAAGTGTTGTTTTTGTTCAAGCTAATGAATGACTCTTTCAAGTCGTATCAAGTGTTTGTTTACATTGAATAATGAAAAACTTTGCCAAAACCTTAATAAATTCCTATGGTGGCGTTTGGGCCGTGTATAAATTGGAAAGAGGTATGTGCACGTCTGAGTTACAAACTACGCGGGTAGTACGCAAAATTCGTGTATACTTTGGAATCACAAATTTAAAAAGTGCATTACAAAGTATACGCGAGGAGTTTCCTATGGCTGCGTTCTGGTCATGTATACAATGTAAATACGCAGACAAAAGACTGAGCTTTTCCTATCCAGCTGAAAAATATGGGCAGAAAAGTGTGAGTGAGAGTTGTCTTTTTCTAGAACATTGATTGGACCTCTGCTTTGGCTTTATAGAATTAGATTTTATTTACACTAAAGTAAGAAAGAAAACATTGTTTATTTAGCACATGCCACAAATTAACACAGTCAAAAAAAAAATTAAACCAAAACAAGAAAAAATGTGTGGCTGCGCCTAATTAGCCCGTGTAGCGAACTGCCAAGCAGCTAGTCCGTGACGCTAGTTCTCACTACCTACGTGTACAATGAGACAGGTGTTGAAGAAAAGAGAGTGGTATTGGCTGCACACAGTGGCGTAACTACAGGGTGGCAAGTCGGCAAAATGCCACGGGCCCCCAGCTGGAAGGGGCCCCCGGTCAGAGGAGAACCCCAACTCCCAGCATTTATTATTTATCATACATGTTTAGTAAAAAAAGTTTCGTCTTTGATTTTTTTTTTACCTACTGAGTTGCATAAGCAAGTTCAAAAATGTATTAAAAATTCAAAGGATTTGTAAAAAAAAAGTTGTAACCCAGTTTTAGAACGTATCCGATGCCACGCGTGTTGGTATTACTGCGGATGTTCGGGGAATTCCCGCTGTAAGTTTCGGTCAACAGCGCTTTGAGTATACTTACCTACGCGTCCCGACAATTTGACGCTCTCGGGGAATCCCCGATTCAAGTTTGTATATAAGAAAGAGTCCACTATTCTATTATTACGCAAGCTCTCAAGCAGTTAGCTGTTTATTATTGTAAGAATTGGGTGTTTGTTGCAAGTGAGAATATATTTAATAAGTCAATTGGGAAAATAGGTTGACTATGTCTACGCGGTAAGAATTTTATTCTAATATTTAAAATAATTTATAAGATAACAATCATTTTAATTTTTAATCTACCTATAAAAGCACAAATCACTATTTTGATATTTCGTAACTACCAAAACTATTTACCTATGTTCATCGTTCTTTCAATAATTATAAAATTGCACGCTTGAATTAAGCATTGAACAAACTGGTGGACTTTCGTTACATACATTTGTACGGTCGCTTTTTTGGCATTTCTTAGCAATCAGATTTTTCATTTTATAAAAACTATAGTATTATTACAAACTTTTTACGGTGTTGTTTTAGAAAGTATCAGAGTGGAAGCGAAAAACGAAAGCGAAAGAAGGAGTCTGAAGAACAAAACAAAAAGTTACCTAAAATAAGTCAGTACTTTAAGAATGAAGATAGTATAGAAGAACAATCAAATGAACAGTGCGTCAGAAGGGCAGAAAATGATGTCGTCATAAGTGGTAATATCGCAGAGCCCGATAACAGTGAATATTTAGATTCAGAGCAACCACAACCCGGTACGAGCAAATCTTCAAACGAATCATTTTTAAATATAGAAAAATTAAAATCTTTACCGTACGTTACTGATAAAGGTAACTTCAAAGAACTCAATGATCAAGTAAAACGGTTTGTGATCGAAAACGGACCCTGTAAACCAAAAGGCTCCTTTTTAAGGGATAGTAACAAAAGATCTTTCTTGGATAGATATTATTACAGTATTTCTAAATCTGGCGTAAAGTTAGAACGTACGTGGCTGTGCTATTCCCTATTGCTGCAAAAAGCATATTGTGAACCATGTTGGTTATTCACAAGTAGGGCATCTAAAAATATACAAAATATTTGGATGGAAGGCTATGATGATTGGAAACATATATTGTGGAAGCCATAGAAAGACATGAGACATCGAAAGAACATTTGCATTCATGCTTTGTACATCGACAGTGGCAATTACATGGAACACTAGATGAAGAGCAAGAGTCCATTATCAAGAGAGAAAAAAATTTTTGGCGCCAGGTACTCACTAGACTCCTTGATGTTACTCTAACACTTTCAACTTGTAATTTAGCTTTTCGTGGCCATAGAGAACTGGTATATGCCCACGATTCAGGTCCAAAAGGAAATTTTTTGAGTATTGTTGAGTTATTAGCCAAATACGATCCTATTTTACAAGAGTTGCTAAGCAAACCTAAGGGCCAGATTAAATACTTAAGTCCAAAAATACAAAATGAGCTCATTGCTGTTCTGGTTCAAAAAGTGGAAAATGCTCTGGTAAATGAAATAGTAACCGCACCATTTTATTCCATTTTATTTGATACTACTCAAGATATTTCCAAAACAGATCAATTGTGTGAACTTTACCGTTACTGTATAATCGAGAAAGATGAAAATGGAACTCCAAAGACTCTTGTAATTAAAGAGTCATTTTTAGGATTTCATGAGGTTAAGGATCAAACTGCCTTAGCAATGTCCAAGCAGATAATAAAATCCATAAATGACAAAAGTATTTCTCTCAATAAGTGCCGTGGACAAGGGTACGACGGAGCTAATACCATGAAAGGCACTTATGGCGGAGTTCAAAAACTCATAAGAGATGTAGAGCCAAATGCAGTTTATGTCCATTGTGCTGCTCATAATTTAAATTTGGTGGTAAATGATGCAGTAAAAGAGGTCATAGAAATACAAACATTATTCGAAACTGTGCAACAAATTTATAATTTTTTTGGCCATAGTATTAAACGATGGAATATATTATCTAGTTTTATATCTGACAATAAAGGAGAGACCCGGGTATCATCAAATTCAGTAACATTAAAAACAATGAATCCAACTAGATGGGCAGGACGCTTCGATGCCATGTTTGCTTTAAAAGTTCGGTTTGTTGATGTTCAAAAAGCGCTTACAAAAACTATTTTATTAAATTCCAAAACAGATGAGAGAAATGAAGCTATCTTGCTGAAGAAGAAGATAGAAAACTACAATTTTATTATGTTGTTAGTTTTCCATTGCAAAGTCTTGCAAACTATAGACGCGGCTTCTAAAGCACTTCAGTCTAAAGCCATCGCCATCTTTCAAATGCTTCAAAGCGTTTACAAGTATGTCTAGAACAACTTGAAAAGTATCGAAATGAATTTGAAGATTTAAAAATGGAGGCAAATAGTATTGCAACGAAATGGTCTATAAACCCTGAATTTCCTAAAACTCGTCAGAGAAAAGTGAAACGTCATTTTGATGAAATTTGTGAGGATGAACGTCTCCAAGATCCTGAAAGCTTGTTTAAAGTGAACGTATTCTATCGTGTATTAGACATAATCATTAATCAACTGAGATCGCGTTTCCTTGGAATGAATGAAATTGTTTCCAATTTCAGTGTCTTGCAACCTGCCACTTTACAAAATTTGAACGATACTGATTTGTTGGAGAAGGCTTTAGCATTTGTCCATCTATATAAAGAAGATATATCCATCTCGTTTTGCAAGGAAATTCTCAGTTTTCGATCCTCTTTTAGACACGAAATAGAAACATCATCTTCTATAAGAGAACTTGCTGACTTATTAATAATAAAAAATCATTTTATATCTTCAAGCTTTCCTGAAGTGTGCACTGCATTTCTATTATTTCTCACCATTCCTGTGACTACGGCTAGTGCCGAGCGATCGTTTTCAAAACTGAAATTGATAAAAACTTATTTAAGAAATTCTATGGGACAAGACAGGTTAAGCAACTTAGCTATTCTATCCATCGAAAATTCTATGGCCCGAAATTTGAACTTTGATGATATCATTACCACTTTTGCTGAACAGAAAGTCCGAAGGAAGGAATTTTAATAATTAACATTTTATATTTTGAACAACTTGTGTGCTTTTAACGATATGATTATTCGGACTGCGTATATCAAATTGCTTTTTTTGTTGTTCAAATCATTTTGACTACTCTATGTGCCCATATCAATAAGATGCTGACTGTACTTTTTTTTTTATTTGAAATGGGCTTGCTCTTGACCACAATCATGTCTAAGCTATGATGTGGTCTACGATGGAGCGAGCTTACCCAGAAGATGCCTATTCACGTTACTTTTGAAACACCCAGGGTTATAATTAGGTATTTTTATTTTAAAGTGAATTATTAGAAAATCAAGTACCTAAGTATAATTATAAAGTTTGTATGTACCTACTTAACGTAGTGATTTATTATTGTACTCTTACAAGTAAAAGTGTATAAATAAGTATTATAAAATAAAAAAATATTATTATTGTTGGTTCATTTTTTTTAAATTGGGGGGAGGGGCCCATCCGATGAATTTGCCACGGGCCTCGAACGGTATAGTTACGCCACTGGCTGCACAGTCACTTTCTCTCTTTCTACAGAGTGGCCAATGCTTTGCGGGTATTTCTCAGCCCCATTGTCTATGTCTATGGGTGCTTACAAAAAGGTTTAATGCGATTCGTCTTGTATAACCCATCATCCAGCTTGTGTGTGCATAGTTACACACGTATTCTGACAAACACACAAAATCAAACATAAACACAGCGTCTATGCTTTTGGTATAAGTATTTTACACTTTGGTCCGTGCGCCACAAGGTATTTTTTATCCAGCCTTTATGTATTTTTAAAATGCTCATAAATAATAAAACTTCTTTTTTTCAGTGTTGTGACTTATCGGGCAGTGACCTACATGAAGCGAATCTCCGCGGTGCCAATCTAAAAGACGCGGCTTTCGAGCTGATGCTCACCCCACTCCATATGTCCCAAACTATCAGATAATTTATTTATTCTATGATTTTAATAAATGTTTACGTTGACGCTGTTTTTTTTTATTTAAACCCACCAGCAAATCTACAGTATTACCAAAGCTAAATGAATCGAAAGAATAAAACATTTAGTTAATGGGTGAAAAATAGGGCAACAGCTGTTGCGTGTCTTTCTTGTGAGTTATGTGAGTAAACTCAACAACAACGTATTTTAGAAACGATATTTGTAAGGGGTAAGTAACCTTTTTGTCGTCACTCGGTGTTCAATTTCAACAAATTCTATAAAATTTCACCAAAATCCGTTCAATAGATAGTAACAAACTATCATTGCATGTTTAAATGCAGGTATAAACATTATGGCAATTAATGATTACATTTTCTTTCCTTATGATTGTGCGCTAAAGACTAGGAAATTGTGAGAAAACTCTTGCAATAATTTTTGCAACACATCATAAAATTGATCAGAAAGACAAAGGATAGGATAAGACCTATATTGGAAAAAGGTCTGATTTGTTTTCAATGTATCTCTTTAGAGTATTTTTTTTCAGAAACTACATTATTTAGTAAATGAGAACATACTAGTATTTTGTTATGAGGTTGGTCCATCGTAAAAAGAGTTGCGCACAGAAGAGTGTTGACGGCTATCAAAACGTGATTTCCTTTGTAATTCAGATTTTCCATCAATTTACATAATAATACTGACTAAATTGAAACATTTTGTGTTTCATATATACACCAAGATATGAGATCATATTTATAAAAAAAAAACTTTTTGACATCAACATATTTAGTCGAGTTTATTTACAAACATTTTAGTAATAAAAGCGCAACTCTAAAACGTTTTTGTTGGCAGGTTGGTGGCATTTGTTTTTTATTCGCGACTTCGCGTTCTATTTTTGTGTGTGACGGTTCCGTTCGGCGGAGAAGGATTTAATTTGCAAATAATTTTGATGGTTCTAGTTTAGATCATCGAAATCCTTGCAGAAGAGCTCCCGATTGCGGTAAATTATCAAAATGCAGAACGGAGACGGTACGCCAACGGCCGCGGATAACAGTAAGTTTTCCATTTTGTTGTTGAAAATAATGGAATAACAATCAGTATTCCACTGTTTTATTTACTAATTTAGCGAAAAATTATATTGAAACGCGTGTAAAAATATATAAAAAGAGTTTTCGTAGTAAGAAGCACATGTATTTCGAAATACCCGCATACAATCGATGATGAAAAGTGCGATATTTCTTCGACGCTGCTGTTAAAATATTGTAGAATCGGATTGCAGTTTTAATTTCACTTGCGTTTGAGTGTTTCGTGCATCGATTACCGCGATTTGGGTTGTTTGCTCGGCTTGTAATTATTGATACTGTGGGTAGCTTAATTGGAGTGTGAAGCATGATTCACATTCTTCTGGTCTACCCACCTGTTTTGTAAAAATGCAATTGATTTATGAAGTCGGTAGTAGAATAGCGCGGAGTACGATGTACTCGCGATTGTCGTCGGTATGTCACATGAAAAAAACGCAAGAAAGTTGGGAGCCCCAGCAATTAATAATACTTAATTAATCTAGGTACCTTCGCTTTGTTCATGTGTGAGGTCATTTTAGATTTTCTATTTGCATTGAATCATCGGTTTGAAGGTCTGCTTATGCAGGTGGTTGCCTCATCTATCTTTATAGATATGAGTGAGCAATTAAGGAATTCTTTACTCAAATAACTTTTTAGCATATTTTTTTTGTATCTACCTACGTTATGGATTATCGGAGACAATTTATTTAAGTGTGGGCTGCATAGGTCATGGTTGAATTATTTATCAGTTTGTCAGCTTTCCTGATGATTTACTTGTTATTTCTGAGTATGTTTATCATTACATATAATCTTAATGTGGACAAACTTGTTATCATTACAGTAATAAGTTTGTGCATATTTATGACTTGCATTTGGTATAATGTCTGATTGAAACTGTAGACCATCAATATAATAAGCCATCTACCTAGAATTAACATACAATAAAATTTTGTGACACTTGTCAACATATTCACTTTACAACTGCATGTTAATTCTTCATCATTTAAACACTTGTCTTCATTATGATGGTAGTTTTGTTTATTCCCATCACTACAACAACCTTTAAGCAAAGGTCTAAGTGTCTCTGGAATGTCAATTTTTATTTATTGTGCAAACTTGTTTGTGTTAAATCCACGGAGGTTAAATCATTCTTTGTCTGTTTATAATTTAGAAAAAAAAAGAGATAAAATGAATTTTGAAAGTGGTTAAATCAGTCTATTTTACTAAAATTGTACCTAAATAAACTTCTTTGCATACAAATTATTTACTAATAATTTTGTTTGCTGATGGTATCACACACAAATTCTTATTGAGTATTTATTAGAAAATAAATATTCAATAAGAATTTGTGTACTAATGTAATTAACTACTGAAGACTTCTAATGTATCTGAATGATATGCTTTATGCATATCATTCAGATACATTAGAAGTGTATTATAAAAGATTACTCATAAACTACTGAAGCAATATAGATAAAATTCATATGGGACCCCCTCAGGAGAATATCCTTACGATTTTGAAAATTAGTCCTAATAAACGGAGAATTCGCATAACAAAACATACAAAAAAAATACAGTCCATTGAGAAATTCCTCCTCTTTTGAAGTCAGTTTAAAAGTATATTAGTCCTAATAAACGGAGAATTCGCATAACAAAACATACAACAAAAAAATACAGTCCATTGAGAAATTCCGCCTTTTTTGAAGTCAGTTTAAAAGTATAATGTTAAGGTTAGTTAAATAGAAACAAATATAAAAGATCCATTTGAATGTCTTTGGTGTAATTTAGAAAAAAAAAACAAACACAATAAGTACCAAGCTCTATGAACAACATAGTTAGGGAAATAAATCCTAATCGCATTGCATTTACTAGTATTTCAATCTAGGTAACAAAATTCTATTAAAGTAAAAATGTTTGTAAAATGTGACACAGGTGTTTTATTCCATCCATGTAAGGCTCTCACCTTGGATCGCACTAAGTTTGCTATGCCACCTATTTACTGAGTATACAATATAGCCATCAGGCATAATGTTTGTTTAACTGCTTTGATTTTCGTGTATTAGGAATATACAAGTGTGTAATGTAAACAGGTAGTGACAATTGGTTTTTTGGTGGAATATTTTGATTGCAATTGAAAATTTAACTTAGTGGTGTATAGATAAGATGGAAATTAATAAAAACTGGCCAAGTGCGAGCCGGATTCGTGCACGAAAAAAAAAACTTGCGTACGAACAGCAATATAATTTGCTCTACAGAGTGAAATTGTTTACGAAAGTCAAGCAAATTTATCATGTAACATATCATTTATGATGTAACATAACATGGTGTTCTTGCACTTGAACTTGATTCTGAACTGTGTTGCTAAGGTCACAATAAAATTAATATTCTATGATTAATAAAATTTTCTACTTATGTAAACATGTAGTTGTTACAATAGGATACCAAAAAAAAAAAAAATATTGTCCGTCTTTTAGATTATTCAAAATTAAGGGACATGTATTTTTTATTTGTAAATTAGATCAAAAATGATTAAGCCCATTAAAGTTACGTGAAAAGTCACGCGTTGCTGCATTTTTTCGCAACAAGTGAACTAAAAGACGGACCAAATACCTAGAACGTAATTATTTTGACCCTGGAAACTACCCTATTATATAGAAGCGGTTTCACCCGTTGCTCAGCTCCTTTTTGGAGAGGAACACTGTTATCACGTAAGGGTATAAAAATATATTTCCTACGAGCGACCTACCGAATATACATACAAAATTTCATAAAAATCAGTGAAGTTGTTTCGTAGGAGTTTGGCAAATAAAACTGTGACTCGAGAATTTTATGTAAATATAAAAAATAAAAAGTATTTGATCGCAAAATGACCAGAGAGTGCGGCAATGACAAAAAAAAAACGATTTGTTAGCATTGTCTATTTGTTTGTGATGTTGGACTAGTACTTTGGGTGGAAAGTAAGCACCGAAATGGCATTGGCCTTGACTTCTTTGAGCTCATGCATTATTGTAGACTCACCTAAATATCTATATGTATAGAACACTAGCTTTTGCCCGCGGCTTCGCTCGCGTTAAATTCGGGGTAACACAGTTCCCCTTGCGCCTTATTGATTTGTAATAGCAATGCTAAGTTTTCCCTTTCCTTCCCTCTTTCTCCTTTACATCCCACTTTTTTTAAAAAAAATAATTAGCCTATGTCCGTCTCCTGGTTCCCAACTATCTCTGTACCAAAATTCATCAAAATCGGTTTAGCCATTAAAGCGTGAAGAGGTAACAAACAAACTCACTTTCGCTTTTATAATATTAAGTAAGGATAGTAAGGATTATTACGGAAGAGAATGATACAGGGGAAAATATAGGTCTGGGTTCTGAAATAGCCGCTTAAGCAGACTCATAATAGGTTAATAATATAAATTGCTTAACCATTCGTAAAATGGATAGGATGATATGTAATAGGATTTTAAACAGAATAGTTGATTAGGCGTATGATTTTGGTAAGTCGCATATCTGGGCTTAAGAATGCCAAAAGCCTTAGCTTCAGAGACAAACCAAAGATTCTGCATTAAAAATACCTCATAATACCAAAATTCGAAAGAAAACTTATTAGACAACTCAAAATTCGTGTATTTGAAGTTGTTTAAAAGAGATACTGTGGCCACGGAACATAAAGGGCAAAGGAAGCATCATGGGTGGTATTTAGTGAGTCTGACAATACCACCGGTAAGATATTTGACAATTTCCCATCCGAAAAAAAACAACTCAAAATATCGTCTCATTCATTTTATACCAGTTAGATCTTTTCATGTCTTTGGCAACAACTCTGAGCCATACACTATCGCACTGTCCATTCAGATACTGCAGAGTGACGCATTAATCAATTTGACGGACACAGGTCGACTGCGTTAGCTTATTTGTGCGGGCCAGTCACAACCAAACACAACTAGAATTCTAGACCTTAACGACACTTGAATTTCTGTTCGGAAAAATAAAAATCTTAACATTTAAACCGACCATGACGCGCCCACAGAAATTAAACAACAAAAATAAAAATATCACGGTCAACATATACTACTTGGCTTTAAGAAATAATGCACAATTATTCCTATTTCAAACTCACATCTTAACATCAGGCTTGTTATTCCTGAAAGGTTAGCTAGAGATGTTCGTAATAGTACTTTGTTCATAATAAATGGGTCAATAAATCGCCGGCTGTAAAGTTTTATTGAGTGTCACCTTTGCCTCTCTCGCGCATTGTTAAGGCTAACAAGGGCTCTATAGCGTGACATGGAACAAAATGAGCGTGGCGAAATCCAGAACTAATATGAAATGCACTGAATTTGACAGGTTTTTGACATCACAGCGCCGCCTTTTCTTTATAAGGTGTAGTGTACGCGCCTGATCAGGAGTTTTCTTTCAACTGTGAAGGTAATGGCGCTAGTAGGTATAGCTGGTTCAAAGCATTGTCATTGGTTGAAATCTAATGACGTCATTTTATTTTTGACGGCACGGTTTGATTTTAAATGTTTAGAACAAATTTTATAAAAAAAAGCATGATCTCATTGGTCAGAATTTGACCTAGATATGGTTGCGCCATCTATAATTATTAGCTATTAACGGTCTTCCCCATTAAAAAGTTTGATTTCGAGTAAATATAACTATAAGGTTCAATGACCCTAGTAGAAACTAGTGTAATTTCGTACAATTTCTTTTTTAGGGTACCGTACTCCAAAAGGAAAACAACGGTACCCTTATTGGATCACTTTGTTGTCCGTCTGTCTGTCTGTCAAGACCCTATTATCTCAAGAATGCCAGGAGGTATCGAGTTAAATTAAAACCATATACTCAAGTCTGTGGTCCCTCTGTGCTTTGAAAAATCAACTCTCTAAGTACACGCAGTATGTTCGGACCCCTCGGTGCGCAAGCCTGACTCGCTCTTGACCGGTATTTTTATTAGTCGAAAGGTCGAAACCCATCAACTCTATGTAGTTTCACTAGCTAGTTTAATTTGACCCTGTATCAGTTCACCGTCTCTTCCTGTGTGGACCGTTTATGGAGCAACACTATATACTATATTCCCAAGAGTTCCTATCTACTCATGGGCTAATTATAAATGTATAATGACCGACAATCCGATTGTCAAACGTCTATAGAAAGTATTTTAGCGTGATTCGAATAGAGAACTACTTCGTTGTGCTGGAGGTCGCGAGGGCTACTGCTGTTTTTTTTTTACTGGTGAGTGTCAGACTAACTAAAACCCACCCATGTTCCTACTTTTGCCCTTTATTTTCCGGGACTGTGGTATCTTTTTCGAACGCCCTGGGGCAGGCCCTTCTGCTTTGTTGTGCATCTCTTTGAGGTGCTCGTCACTAGATGCACGGACGGTGAGCTACCACACGGTTGTTCACAAATTATATTATTAATGCTCATAGGTCTTGGGTTCCATTCTTAGGTTGGCAGTATTGTTGGGCTTTTTATATAATGAACTTCTCAGTAGCAATATCGGTGTCATCGTTTTTACATCGTTTGCCGGCAATGAGTATGCTCCCCTGCGATTTAGATATTACTGGTACTGACTCCAAGCGTTTTCAAGATAAAAGGTCTTGTCAGTAATTCACTGGCCATTAACTATATCGCACATAGAGTTTATAAGTACTCCAGTTCAATAACGTTAATATTTCTAGTAAACTCGTCTAAGCAATTCACGCTTTTACTACTCAACGTATAAACATACCAACTGTTGAATAAAACGGTCATTTGCCTTATTAAATATTAGTTTTATAAATATACTATTGTAATCGATTTTTCAGTCACTTATCGCATTGACCTAATTTAGAAATTGCTATAATATTCGTTGATAGAAATGTCAATTGAAAAAGATTTTCTTAAAATAGATTTCTAGTAGTAAAAACTAGTTTTAATTTATTGTTAACATTGCGAGTAATACGATAATTATCTGTGATCTCCAGATAATTATTTTATTTGACAACCCCACTGCAGATCAGAGATCTTCCCAATTTTAAGCAAGTATTTTTATAGGTGTTTTTTCTTACAATCTACGTCTAGTCATCTACTAATTTTGTCCTAATCTTCCTTCGCATTCACTACAATGAAAAGAAAGTTCAATGACACGCTATAAAAATACTCTGAATAAGAGACGGCCTTTGCAACAACACTGCAGTTGCAAAAATCTAAATTTTTCGCCAATCTTTTCCAGACCTAGCCCACAAACTACATCTATTCATCGACTATCTTGCCAAAAACATCCTACGCATCCCCACCTAACAAAACAAATGATAGACAGTTCATTGACTCGCAATAAAAATACTGTCTACCAACTTTCAGCCAAGAAAGCGGTGCCTGAGGAGATTACGAAGCATTCGTTCCGGCTGAAAGTATGGCGTCATCTGGAGAGCAACGGGCTGGCCATGTTCCCGCGCCCCGTGTACAATCGCATCCCTAACTTCAAGGGTGCTCCGGAGGCTGCCGCAAAACTTGCTGAGCTGGATGTCTTCAAGAATGCTAGCACCGTGAAAGTCAACCCTGATAAACCGCAGGAGGCTGTGAGGTAAGTGGCAGTCAGAACTTAACAAAAAACGATCTACTGTATGACTTTATGGTCACTAGTTCAAACTTTAAAATAAAAAGTTCCATATTAAAATTAAATTTTCTGAATGAAATGATTAGAATGATCTTGTATACTGCCTCCTCGCATCGCCTTTGGCATAGCGCATTCGTGAAATTTTGGCCGAAGGTGGATAGAAAACAGATTACGGCAAAAGCATTAACTCTACAAATATAAATAAATAAATAAATATCTTGGGACAACTCACACACGGCTATCTGATCCCAAGCTAAGCAGAGCTTGTGTTATGGTAACCAGACAACTGATATACATACTTATATAATTTATAAATACATACATATTATAGATAAATCACACCCAGACACAGAACAAACAATCATGCTCATCACACAAAGTTTGTCCTGGGTGGGAATCGAACCCACGACCTCCGGCTCAGCAGTCAGGGCCACTAACCACTAGACCAACAGGCCCGTCAGAATCTTCTGGTTGGAGTTCTGACCAAACTTCAAGGAGTTCAAGCTCTCTGTTTAATATTTTGATTTTGAGTAGCTTGACCCAATGATATACTGGCATCAAAATAGCCTCTATTACTAACAGCTTAATTTTTGCCCAACTTAGTATACGAAACTTCTTACGAGACAATTTGTGACTGACCAAGAAACTTGAGACTTGGCGCTGCTGGAACAACATTGAATGCAAATATTTACACAAATTAGCAGCCTCGATAAACGACTGACTAAAATATGCAGTTGGTTTAATTGTCAATTTCCAAGAAATTCGGATTGTAAGTTCAAGGACATCAGATAATCACACGGAAATCGATCAAGAGATTGCTGAATAATTGATGATTTATCGATCTTCCAAGTTAGTGGGTTTTACCGTTTCAATTGCAAATTAAAATTTGTTTTAAATCTAATTGCGACATTGAGAAAGTAAAATAAATAAAAGATTTAAAAACGCGAAGAAAGTCCAGCACGACACAAATTAGAGTGTACATAGCGCTCGCATTTATTTCTCTTATATCATCCTTTCGTGCAGTTGGTGCGTTCCGCGCCGGTTGCTGATTGACGGCTCACAGCTTAGAACACCAGTCTTGCGAATTTATAACGATACCTTTAGCTCGCCTTGTGAGCAGTTGATTCGAGTTAGCTCGCGAGCACGGGACACATTCCAGAACTCGTATAATACAGGGCTAATTTTAGACTATAGCATAGAGGTGTCTCATCTTACCGAAACGCCTAAATAGTCGTAACTAAAAGAATTACATTCAGTTTTCAGCGGGTTTCATAGTTTAATTGGAAGAAAGTGATGAAAGAACTTGTAAAACGTACTACTTAAACATTTATTTACTTTCACTGTTGCTATGAAGAAACGTAATATTTCACATAACTTTACCGTATGTTTCTTTAGAGTCAATGCCCTCTACGTTTTGTAATATAAATGGTTTACGGGAAACGCTCTCTGAAATTTTATTGCTAGACTACAGAAAGAAAAATATTTGTCGTAATGATGCCAACAAAAAAAAAAAAACATTTATACGGCATTACATATATTATGAATACATCAGGACAGATAATAAAAGTTAAAGCTTGCAGAATGCAACAAGCAGGTTACTACTCAGCATGATACTGTGCCACGATGGGTACATAGAAGAGCGCTGGTTTTCAGTGGTCAACCCATTTGTTAATTTGTTACAATCACTAGAATATGGTGGACAAGTTTAAACTCATGCTCGGACATGTTCTCTTTGTTTCCCAATTGGTCGTAGCGGCAATAACACCAACTACACTATAACTAACGTTTAAAATCCCAAGCCGAGAGTTCTGATTGGATTTCTCTAATAGCCAATAAATTTCTCAATTGGAGCGCGAGATTGAAACTGCTACAAAATTGCTGTATGTTATGTTTGATGGAACAGTCGAATTCCTCTTCTTTCTAGACTCACTTTCCAAGCAATGGTTTTCTTTACGTGTTGATTCTGCAGATAATACGCAAATTACATTTCACTATATAATACATGTACACACGACAGCAGGTCAACCTATTCAAAACTATTATAACCTGATCTCTGTACTACAGATTGCACACCGTAGTAGAGAGATCAGGTTAAAATGGTTTTGTGTAGGTTGATGTGCCGTCGTGTGTACGTAGTGGCGGTACTTTCATACAAGCCTAAAGGCTTGGCTTGCCTATAAAAATTCATGCTGATAAGGTTTCTGAATGGTCTGCTAGCCCTATGTGCTTGCTGTATTGTTGGTCCCTACGGTTACTCCTTCAGAAGTAGGGGGTTATATCAGACTCCTGCCTTGGTACGAGTCTCCCGAATCTACAGTCCTACACTAATATCTATAGTATAAAAATGAATCGCAAAATGTGTTGGTAAGCGCATAAGTCAACAACGCCTGGACCAATTTTACCAATTCTTTTTAAAAAATATTCGTTGTCTAAGTCCAAGGATGGTTTTTAAGGCGAGAAAAAAAAAGTAAAGGCAGTATAGGTTTTTGTGTAGTTAAGGAATGTAGGGTAGGTTAGACAGCCAGTAATACTATAAAGAGGAAGGTTTTGTATGTTTGTAACGAATAAACTCAAAAACTACTGTACCAAATCCAAAAATTCTTTAACCATTACAATGCTACATTATCACTGAGTAACATAAGCTATTTAACATCACGCTACGACACTTATGAGCTGACCAGCGGGTAAAACCGCTGGGTACAGCTAGTCATTAGTAGACTTTTATGGCATTGTATTAGAAAAATAAAATTATTATTTTAGTTCTGATACTGGCCACACGCCAAAAGACCCTAACAAAATACGAACATTAAAACGTTGTTTGTGTTATTAAATACAAAGTAGGAAACCAGAGTGGGCAAGTGTACACAGTACATTGATTACTTACGCAACCCATGACCGATAACTTGGGTAACGCATTCCATTCTCAATGCTTTATAACTTTCTGCTTTATTACATAAATTGCAGCAAACCGCTGAAAATTTATGCGTACGCATAACTTTAATTTAATTTTCTTATAGCTTGTTACTTATTCGTGGAACTGACGGTTTTCTTTTTCCAATATAACTACCTAGGTAACGTTATAACTTCATTGGAAATTAGTAAACCCGTTATTTGCCTATAAAACAGCATTATTTGTCTAAAACTAACTACATATGTAAAAATACTAGAAGTTAAATTTGACCCACTTCTCCCGCCCAATGTATGTAAGCTGAAATTTTGCATGGTTGTAAAATTTATTGATAAGGCATGGCAAGCTAGGTCGCGTCATTCTAATATTCCAATTATTATAAAAAAAAGTAAGTATAAGAACTCTTTGCGTACACAAAACGCTCTGGCACAAAACAAAACACATTCAAATTATAACAATATACATTTATATTATGTCAGTCTATTTGACATTGACTATGAAATAGGGTTACCAGCACAATAATATCGATACCCTTACGGAGCGAGTTTTTTTTATAAACTTTCATATGTATTTATGCGTGTGGCTAAAAATGTATTGAATTCTCTTATAATGGCTACTGGGTGAAATAAAGTAAGCTGCACAGACCCCAATTAAATGGGCCAAAAATTGTACATTGTAATTGTTTTCATGTGAACTATGACGAATTTTTATTATCCTGTTAATTTGCATGATATTTTATGCGTATGCGCCGCAGTCACAGCAATTAAAATATGTAGGTAATGCGAATGGTGCGAAATGATAACGATAAGTCATAGAAACAATTTCGTATTTATAATCTTTAAACCAAAGGAAATGATGTATACTCGTATAAGGCACTTACAAAAGAAATAAAATGTCTTTGCAAACTAATTGAATACCTTTTACTGTCAAAACCATTTTCTTTATTTATTTGTACACACATTTTACATTTTTAATTATTTCATAACATAACATACAAAAACATTTAAAAATAGTGGTCCGCGCGTATCGAGAGCAGGGTCCAAGCTACCGGTGGTAAGGGCTCTTAGAGACAGGAACCACCTTACAATGCGGACCGTATCCAGGTATCCAACCGCTTATGGATAGCTTCGACAGCTGGTCGTCGAGGCTCTTGCCTAACAGGCTATTGACCGTTCAAAGATAGCCGAGTTCACATTCCACATGTCGACATAATATTGTTACTATGTGATTATTATGTATCATCCCTGTGGCTAGGTTTTGGTGAAATTAATTGTATACTATGGTTTGTTGCTTTTCATATTATACACAATACTGAATTAATGGTTATTAGACAATAAAATGGTTGCTTGTACGTGTTTTAGGGTTCCGTACCTCAAAAGGAAAAAGCGGAACCCTTATTGGATCACTTTGTTGTCCGTGTGTTTTGGCTGTCCCTTTATCTCGAGAACGCGTGTGTGCATCGAGTTAAAATTAAAACCATACTTAGGTGATCCGAATGTTGAAGGACGGAGAGCGAGAGGAAGGCCAAAGAAAAGATTATTAGGATTGTGTAAGGAATGATGGGAAGGAGACAGGAGTAAACGATGCCATGACGTCTGATAGGGGAGAATGGAAGAAGAAAACTTGTAGCGCCGACCTCAAATAGAATGGGACAAGGGCAGGAAAATGATGATGAAATGATGACTTAAGTCGGTGGTGTCTTTTTGTTGTGAAAAAATCAATTCTCTAAGTCTACGCAGTCAAAAGATATGGCCGTTTATGTCGCAATTTTGTACGGAACCCTCAATGCGCGAGTCTGGCTCACTCATGGCCCGTTTTTTGGTTTTAGGACTGACTATATAGGTATTTAATATCACAATAAATTCACTTTATCGTTACATTTATAAATGACAAAGTTCTGAGTATTCAATAAATATCTATTTGTTTAATCTGATCCTACATAATCATGTAACGCATTTCTTGTATAATTTGACCCTGTAACCACTGTGATAACTTATTGCTTACTATGTAAGCAGTTGTATAATAAAATACATAATTATTTAACGTTGGCCTACATTTTCTGGTGAGTCTGCTTGATAAAAAATTGTCACCTGTTTCTACATAATATTGTACTTATTCAAACCGTATCGACCACTTTGACTTCACGTCTACAGGTTAGATCGATTTCGATCGCTGACTGTAGACAAATATAGTACAAACGTCTACAAAAACACCCTTTTTTGGGCGCTCTGTGACCAATGTCGTACAACCTTTACCTCTCCGTCATCAAGTTAGGGTTTGCTAAGCCGCCATCTGCGTTGACGCCAGTCTTATATCACGTGGTGCATTTTAGTAGCCGTCGCGTCTTTAATTTTATTATCCGCACGGAACCTTTCTAAATTTGTAAATTATCGTAAACTTGCTTTTGCCCGCGGCTTCGCTCGCGTTAAACTCGGGGTAACACAGTTCCCCTTGCGCCTTATTGATTTGTAATAGCAACGCTAAGTTTTCCCTTTTCTTCCCTCTTTCTCCCTCACAACCCACTTTAAAAAAAAAATTGGCCTATGTCCGTCTCCTGGTTCCCAACTATCTCTGTACCAAAATTCATCAAAATCGGTGTAGCCATTAAAGCGTGAAGAGGTAACAAACAAACAAACTCACTTTCGCTTTTATAATATTATAAGTAAGGATCAATAACTGGGTACAATCATTTCGTGTGTTTATTTATTAAAACGATAGTTCATCGTTAAAGCGTATCCACTTTCACGTAATTACTAGTTATATCGAGTACAGTAAAGCGGGGTTTACATTATGAAACTAGTGTCGTAAAACAGTAGCTTGACTGTTTATTTGATTGGCAGATCTAGCATTCGGTTTTTAAAAGTTTAATTTATACAAAAAAGACTAAACAGCTATCAAACTGTTTACTCCTCTTTTCTTTTAACCTATTAAGCCTAAACTGCCCACTGTCCCACTGTTAGCGGGATTTACATTATTAAATTAGTGTCGTGTGCATTTGGTTGTCAATTCACATAAAAGGCAGCTGTCAAACAGTCTTGCTGTTTTTTTTTATTTTTTAAGCATATACAACCCACTCTTAAGAGGACATTATGCAACTAGTGTCGTATAATATAAGCTTAACTTAAACTAAACAGCTGTCGACCTGTTTGCTCCTTTTTTTTAAAGCCTTTAGCCGACGCGACGGGTAGGCAAAGCTCGCGCTAAATCAACCCAACCCTCACTGTGCGTGTCCAGGTTGTCTTGCTCTTTGTGGGTCGACATCCATCTTCCATGATGAAAAGTTAAACTCAATACACCTAGTATACAAAATATGGAATCTGGGGGTGTCTCAAATTTGAAAAATATTTTACTACGTTGATAATGTTGATATATGTCCCGGTTGTTTAAAAGACGAGCCTGTCGTTATTCACGATGAAATATGATTGGAAAACCGATTACACACCTGATGATGTGTATTATGCATTTGCATGGCTTATATCAGTACCAGGCTTTTAAAAATAAAAGCGAGTTACACTCGCGCAACGAGGTTTCCGAACAAACTTGCGACAGACAGCCATATCTTTTGACTGCGTAGACTTAGAGAGTTGATTTTGTCACAGCACAAAAAGACCACAGACTTGGGTAAGTATATAGTTTTCATTTAAACCCAATACCTCCTTGCATTCCCTTGATAAAAGGATCTTGCAAGACAGACTGACAACAAGGTGATCCAATAAGGGTTCCGTTTTTTCCTTTTGGGGTACAGAACCCTAAAAATCGTTAAAAAGTTATTAAAATATAATCAACTAGCTGTCTTTCGCGGTTTCACCCGCGTCTTTATTTATGCCCGCCCCCTCGGGTAGTAGCGTGATGTTGTATAGCCTATGTTACATATGTTATTGTTGATAATGTAGCTTCCTATTAGTGAAAAAATGGTTAAAATCCGTCCAGTAGTTTTGGAGCCCAATATTAGCATAGCATAGAGTATCTATAGATTGATTAAGTCGTGTGAGGTGCTGAAGACAGATAGTTTCTACTTACAGTAACTTACCGTTTGCACAATCGGTATTTAACTATATCCTTATGATTGCTTTATCATTGTTAAGCGGCATGAATATGTAACGCGTTGCTTAATAGGTAGGTACTGTAAAAAGTGACCTTACACTTTTTTATAGCATCGGTGATACGGCGCCTCGAACTGGGCAAGGCATGTTCTCGTACTATTTTTTTTTTCTTTTACACTAATTACGTAATGACAATTAAAAACTGCAAAATTTAAAGCCATTTTTGATTATTTTATGTTCACCTTCAAAATCTGTGTAACTCAACACCAGGTAAACTTAAAAAAAATGAACCTTACGACAGCCAAAATAATGGCGTTTTTTTTACAAAACTTAGTCATTTTCGCTCGTTAGTATGGTGTTGCCCCACAAACAATGGGACACATCGAGTCCTGCCTGTCCTGTTGTTTGCTCATCACAGGAGCTGAGAGCTCATCGCCAAACTTTGGGTGAAAAATTTAGATTGTCATAACACACTAAAAAAGTAGTCTTGTTTGAAAACACGTTTGAATCCGTTACAATCATGTGGGCACTTCGAGACAATATGTTACCCAAGATTAAAGGTCGCAGCTACCATGTATAGCCAGACATGCTTATCACTAGGAGACGCTCACCTATTAACTATTTAAACTAGATAAACAAATCAATCATGGACTTTCACTCATAGATCAGCTTGCACTGTATGACATGACATGTAAAATAATCTTTATTTTTGTTTATGCGACACGATGCGTTTAGTACTTAGTGCATGCAGGTGGTAGTCGTGATCGTGTTTTACTGGTAGGTATGACATACCTCCTCAGGGATGTGCCTTAACAGGCGTTGCACAGAGGGGGCTCCGGACATGTCTATTTATTTATCCTTACCAATATTATAAAAGCGAAAGTGAGTTTGTTTGTTACGTCTTCACGCCTACATGGCTAAACCGATTTTGATGAATTTTGATATAGAGATAGTTGGGACATAGTCTGTGGTTACCCAGGAGACGGATATAGGCTAACTTTTTTTTAAGTGAGAAATGACGGAGAAAGAGAGAAAAAAGGGAAAACTTAGCTTTGCTATTACAATAAATAAGGCGCTAGTGCAAAAAATACAAGTAGCAGGTCAGGAAAGGGGAACTGTGTTACCCCGAATTAAACGCGAGCGAAGCCGCGGGCAAAAGCTAGTTTAATAAATTTGGGAAAGATTATATAAAGAGGAAACGGTGCCTCCTCTCATGTGCGGATTGTGACCACTGGGGTGGTTTTAGTGCGGTAAAAGTCCCACACTCCCCGGTCTTAACCCCGAAAACCGGTCGCCTTTTGAAGGTTTTCCCCGATAATAAAAAAAGGTATGCCATACCTTATTATAGTATATAAGTTCATTTATTCAGGTAAATTAATAAAATAAAATTAGGTTTTTATTTTATTCGTAATGCAATAAATTTTTATCCGAATATAATTAAAACTAGCTTTCGCCCGCGGCTTCGCTCGCGTTAAATTCGGGGTTACACAGTTCCCCTTGCGCCTTATTGATTTGTAATAGCAACGCTAAGTTTTCCCTTTTCTTCCCTCTTTCTCCCTCACATCCCACTTTTTTTTCAAAAAAGTTAGCCTATGTCCGTCTCCTGGTTCCCAACTATCTCTGTACCAAAATTCATCAAAATCGGTTTAGCCATTAAAGCGTGAAGAGGTAACAAACAAACAAACAAACAAACAAACAAACTCACTTTCGCTTTTATAATATTAGTAAGGATACAATGAAAATATATATCTGTGTTTGCAATGTGTTCTTGCAAACACAGTCATGTCATTCAACTAAATATTAAAAACATTCATTACCTGTCCTCTCAATATTGAATCTACATATTGGTACATATTTATAAGCTTGATGTATTTTATTTACATAACAGACAGGCATGCTAAGGCAGATGAATCCAAAACCACGTTATCTTTTAAAGATGTTGGTATGTTCACTAGTTTCTGTGGGCATAAAAGTTAGTCAAAAGATTACCTTCGACACAAACACCCATGACGATTGAGACAACATATTTCTTAGTTTGTGGTAATTGTTATCAGGAATGTAAAAAATAAACATTTATTTCCCAGGGTCATCTGCCTGGAGCAGCAAAAGACCCTCTATGTGCCGGTGCCTCGTCTGCAGAAAGGGTTCCTCAACCGGCTCGAACTGCCTGAAGGAGAGACCGGCCCGGCAGCCATCAGGAAGGCCGTCTCGCGTAATGGAATGGAGTCTTATGGAAAACCCATTGGTAAGTAGTGTACTAATATATATATAATATTATAAAAGCGAAAGTGAGTTTGTTTGTTTGTTTGTTACCTCTTCACGCTTTAATGGCTGAACCGATTTTAATGAATTTTGGTACAGAGATAGTTGGAAACCAGGAGACGGACATAGGCTAATTTTTATTTAAAAAAAGTGGGATATGAGGGAGAACGAGGGAAGACAAGGGAAAACTTAGCGTTGCTATTACAAATCAATCAGGCGCAAGAGCAAAAACTGCAGGTCTGCTTGGTGTGTTATACCGAATTTAACGCGAGCGAAGCCGCGGGCGAAAGCTAGTTAGAAATAAAGTATAGTTGTCTCGGAGTGTCACATATGCGTGGACAACCGCGAAGAGGGCGCAGGCTGCGCGATACCGAATCCGGGCTGCAAGAGCGCCACTGCCATGCGCCCACAGTCCACAGTTCCACAGTCGGCTCAAAGACACGGGCCGCTTCGGGCATTTCTCTGCACGGTCTTCAGATATTGTAATTTATGTCATAATACCTATTTTTAGGGTTCCGTACCTAAAAGGAAAAACGGAGCCCTTATTGGATCAAAGTCCATCCGACTGTCTGTCAAGACCCTTTATCTCGGGAACGCGTGAAGGTATCCAGTGAAATTTAAACCATATATTGTCTGTGGTCCCTTAGAGTTGTGGTAAAATCATATCTCTAAGTCTACGCAGTCAAAAGATATGGCCGTTTATGTCGCAAGTTTGTACGCGACCCTCGGGTGTGCGAGTCCGACTCGCACTTGCACGGTTTTTTTTATACAGTCCACTACTTAGATTACAAATTAAAGTACAAAATACAATATTCCCGACCGAGGCTATTCAGTTCGTGTCGAGATTGCGGCCCGGAAAACAGAGCGAAAAACATGGTTAGTCAGTAAAAGTCTGACACTCCCTCCCTCTATCTAAGGCGGAAGAAATTTACGATGAATTTACCATCCGTATAAGAACCTAGTCGGTTGTACATTGAAGAAATTTCTAAAATGTTAAAGCGTTTGATGATACTGTATAGAGAATTTGTCTGTGTCTTTCGTTAAAATATTTTCGAGACAGAGTGGACGTCTGTGGTCGCGATTTATTGAAGGACTTAAATATTTCCGGTGTAAGAAGTGAAGATTTTTACAGAATTCGATAAATTCATAAACAATTCCAATAATGTCAGCGATTGACAGGGAGATTGCCAGATCTTCACTTGTTGACAAGTGATCACAGTACGTTCTACTTACGGGAGGTCTGTTTTCTTCTCATTTACCAATATAAGGGTCAGAGCCTCACGGATGTGGATAAGCAAAGGATACTGTAATTATACTTGCTTCATTCCTTGTACATAAAACTGCCAAGATTGTCCTACAATACTCTTTAGCTACCTTTAGACTTATTGTATTACTAGTATGACGTCATCAGTAAACAGGTGCGGAGTATAGACTAGTCTTTTGTTCGCACTTGACCTTGCATCTGCAAAAAGTTCTGTTTATCAGTTCTTATATCGAAGACACAAGACTCTATAAGTATACATATCGTGCATTGCCCCATGCCTATTGAAAGTTAATGTTATTATTGAAAACTAAGACACACAGTGTAATATTAACAAAGAGACTTCTTCATTCTAGTATAGATAGTGTTTGGGATTTGGGATAGATTTATTCTTCTATTAATACTATAAGCAACCTACACACATGTCCTTTTTAGGTATTTTTCATCGTGACGAAGAGTTCCTTGAGTTATGAGTCAACCTACACGATAACTGACAAATCTGTGTGGTGCTTTCCAAAAAAAACCATTTCCGACACAAATCTGTATATTCCTTATGAAAGTTGACCAAGATTTTTGTCTGGACCTTAAAATAAACTATGACCTCTGAGTTTGTTTCTGCTGCTTCTTCTCACAGTAGTCGGGTACGAAACACCGGCCTCATCTAGTTTAACAAAAAAAACCCACTAGGTGTTTGTAAAAACCTACTTGCAAAATAGACATAATTTATCACTCATCTTTCTGTACCCGCGTTCTTCGCGTTTAAATGTTCAATAGTTCGGAAATTCGGTTTTCCGAACAGGCACCACGATCGCGCAGACAATCAAAATAAACGCGTCGACCGCATGTTCGCGCGACGATCGCTTTGGTTAAACATGGTTTTGTGACTTCTTCTTCACGAATACTTCTTCTAATGCATGATTGGCGTATAGGAAAGAACGACCTTGCCACATGCATTTAAAAATTATATAAATTAAGCAAATTGGTTGTTTTGCACCAGTATTGTATAAGCGTTCTAGTGTGTATCGACGGTTCTAGCTTAGTTTGAATCCGTTGGCATATTTCCAAGGTAGGGGTACAAGTTCTCATGAATATGAAGATCTCTTACTATGCGGCAAATTTCCCGGTTAACGAAAATCAAAGATGGGAATCAGCTTCAGAATAATTGACATTAAATATTAAACTATTCATATACAACTTATTCAACCCCCTTAAAATACTAAGGATTGTTTCCTTCTGGATAGGTAAGCTTAAGACCCTTGTACACCAGTTATAGATATTTGTATAAAATTCCTACTAATATTATAAATGCGATAGTTTGCGAGGATGTATGTTTGTGTCTCTTTGAAAGCTATTGAACGGAATTCAATGAAAATTGGTACAAATACAGATTATAACCTGGATAAACACATAATATACTACTTATACCCCACGTGAGTGAAACCGTGGGATACAGCAAGTGCTAATAATAATAATTGTTATTTTTTCATCAGGCATAGAAGATTCCGTTTCGCTGGATTTGGTCGTCATGGGGTCAGTCGCCGTGTCTAAGGAGGGATACCGCATCGGTAAAGGACGAGGTAACGATTATTCCGTACAAGATTGTAAATTAATTTAGTATTTTATTTTTTATTATTCATGCAAATATTTTTTTTTTTATCTCAGAAAGGGTCTGTAATTATTATAAGTATGTATTCGTACGTCATTAAATAATTGTTACGTTTATCTATATTATTTCAATAAGAGTTGTATGTTTGTTTGTACATAATTGCAATTCCCTCCTAATCAAATCCTCATGTATTATGTACAGGAACGGGAATATTGATACCAGTCTTAAATTCCATTGAATAAGACAAGGGAAATATGGGGTCATATAATATTGAAAACACAATCTACCACGATTCAGAAAACAGAACTTTATATCCATATATTTATAGGAAAAAAGTTATTTATAGAAATTGTATATTAAATCTAGAACAATAATGGACCCTGTTAGTGCCCATCTATATGTTACCTATGTATTTTCGGAGTGTATCTTATGATATGTATTGTATAGGCTATGGCGACCTGGAGTTTGGTCTGATGATGCACATGAAAGCCATCAAGCCTAACACAGTGGTCGCCACCACTGTGCACGATTGCCAGGTAAAAATCGTATTATGGAGAAGTTTATGTACTGAAAACTGTATTGCCTTAATCTATTTAACCAGAATTGTACTTGTCTGCCCCTGTGCAACAGCGATTTTTGATCGCGTAATGGATTTTCCACTCATTGCTTTGCACTGAAAGTTGATAATCTAATTGAACTTTTTCTGAAGGGATCTATTATACCCCGTGTAATTTTTGCCGCCTTACAATGGCAGCCCACATCATATGCCCAATGACTACTACCTTTTTTTAATGAATTTTAGCTAATTACAATAAATAAACAAATGTTCATTATTATGACGTAGTTTAAAACACTCTGTTGCGAGCGCCGTCCGAGTCTTGCGGGCGAAAAGGATTGGAGCGGTGACGTCTAACGTCATGCGTCATAATATATTAAGCTAAATAACTAAACATAAACTAACTTAATAAACTTAAGGCTTCGAATTATGTACTCCTCTACACTGCTATTATCCGGATCCATGTACAACAGCTAATTCTTTTTATTTATTTAAATTACTCAATTGTTAATAATAATAAAAAAAACTTACGAATGTGTTCTAGTCATTGAGCAGATAAAACGAACTGCCATTGTAAGACGACTCAAATTACACTATGTATATTTTAAGTCCAATACCTAGAGTTGAAAATCGCTCGTACTATTGAAGCCATTGTAGACACGATACTCTTACGATCTGTGATTATGCTTCTATTTTCGAAAATCTGTGGGTTCAATTAGTCGCAAGAATGCAATACAGGATTAATGAAATGGCCTAATTGTCTCGGTTACAAATCAATGCTAGCAAAAGTATCGTGCCTTCGACCTGACTTAAATGTATGGTAAGCTTCTCCATGATGTAAATGTGTGTGTGTGATGTAGTTCCTTGCACCTAAAGGGGTCGTATTTAGATAACAATTACAACGAACATTAGTTATTTTTTATTAGTCCATTATTAACACGTAGATCACTTAATAACGCCCTTATTAACTTGCACTTTCCCTCTAATGTGTTTAGTTATTTATTTTATTTAACAAATCCTATAGTAATAAATGACATAGCCCTATATTCATAAAAGGCATAAAAAAGTTTACCACTGTTGCAGCAACATTATTTTATGTTACATTGCAACAAGTCTCACATACAAACTCTGAAATGTTGCAATCATCATGTTCCCGCTACACAAAACATGTTTTTGAAACAGTTTTGTGCAACTTTTGTTGTCCCCTGAATACGGTGCTATACAAAGATAAATAAATTTGTTAGTGAAACTCTGCTGACATAATGGGTCAAACGCTAGATCGCTATTTAATCTCAGTGATAATGGACTACTTTAAATAAGAGTTTGAGGAACTGCCTCGTCAAGTGGTCGCAAGGACAACTGCTAAGCATGAGACCCAGGGTTCGACGTCTAGGTCAGGCAGTGTTATTAAATTATTAAATTCTATCATCGGAAATTTCTCAAAATCAGCCACGGATCTGGATATCTAACTGGTTGATGGCAATAGGGATATCTAACTGGTTGATGCTGTGTTTTTTTATAGTGTTTAGATAACGGTACTCGTTACGACTTCGGAGTTTCACTAGCTAACTTAATTTGACCCCTGTATTGTAATAATTGTTTATCGCTCATCGTTTTAGACGTCGTATTAACGTGTATTGTTTTATTATAGGTGTTCGAAACCCTGCCGGCTGATCTGTTCGGGCCTCATGATGTCCCTATTGATATCATCATCACACCTACTCAGGTACGTCTCGAAGATTTTCTTTAATACTCTATTATTTTATAGTCTATTTTTCAGAGTTTGAAAAAAGAAAAATTAAGATGAAAATAGAAATACTGGGGCCTAAATTGGCCGGCTTTCATGTTTAAAATATTAAATGGTCACAGAAGCAGTTATATGCAATATTCGTTGCATTTTACGAATTGTAATCAGCCATTTTAGAACCGCTGATCTTTTTTCTAAGCCTTTTGTTACTGTTCGAGGCGGATTCCAGTCTTACCGCATGCTGCTGAATACCAGTATTTACATTGAATCTGAACTCCACAACCTGATTACTGGTTAACCCCTGATCCTCTTTGACAAGACTGGTTGTAAGACTGAGCTGAGAACATGTAACAACCAATTTCTTTTTGTAGTATAATTTTTTTTTAATAAACGGACAACAATCAGATACAACATACAAATAACATAACATTTAAGTATAAAACTGTGATATTCACTAACTTAGATTAATTAATTGACAAAAAGATGAACAAATGCTGTCAGTTCACGCTTGAAGCATATTCATAATTAATGGCTTAATTCTGAATACAGGTGATACAAACTCAACGCATGAGCCAGCGGCCGGTGGGCATTCTGTGGCATCTGCTGTCCAACCGCCGCATCGAGCTGATGCCTATTCTGGGGCAGCTGCGTGAGATTGAGATGCTGTAAGTACCATAAAACTGTATTGAGACTGCTATGCGGAACTGTTTTGTGACTAGTTTATTGTCAAAGGTGAAGTACTGCGAACGAAGTATACAATCCAAAAACCCGACACCAATACTCCCCCTCCCTCTCCATTTCTCCCTCCCTTTCCCCCTCCTTCTCCCGCTCCATTTCCCCCTCCTTCCCTTCTCCCTTTTCCGCTCCCTCTCCCTTTCCCCCTCCCTCTCCCTTTCCCTTTCCATTCCCCTTGTCTCCAATATCTAGGATTACGTTGCAAGAAGTCAGCCAGCCAAGGTTTTAATACATTCTCTGGTCACATCCTATGCAGCAGTGGAATTGCAAGAGGCAAAATGTGTTTTGATGTGTGAACATATATTTTACAATGTTTGTATAGCCGTAAGTAATACTGGCCTGATTTGGACTCTGTATTTAAAATAAGTCTCCATGGTGTTTGCACTAAAACCTTAATACATCATACCTTTAAAACTTAGGTAAAATCCAGTTCATCTTACACAAGTAACCTGGGGATCTAAACTAGTCACTTTAGCGGAACCATAAGATAAAATTCGAATTACGTTAAAATTCGTTAAATAGTCACAAAGTGATGATTTGTGATATTAACTGCGTCTGTAACCATTTTAAGACTTTTAACGTGATTTTTATTATTATCCTAAGACTACTAGCTATTTTAGGCCCCCTTTTTCCTAAAATACTGTGTCTTATCGTCCTGTACATTCCGCAGTGCGGGCCGCGCGTGCACGCTGAAGGAAGTGGACACGGACGTGGAGGAGCGAGCGGCGCAGCGGCCGCGTCGGCTGCGGAGACGTACGCGCTCGCACAAGAGCCATAGTGAGGGAGAGGTAACTATACCTAACGATTTATTGTTATTACTACTGCTGGTTTTGCAGAAACTCCTTAATAGACTATACTGTTTTCGCTGTAGTATGGTGCCGGTGACATTAGCCACATGAACAGTTCCTCTGCAATCCGGAACGTTACCGTGATTTGCGATCATTACTGAATATACGCTTTACCCTGAATATCATAGTCGTTGAATACTACCGAACATAACAATATCCATCACTAAACATGTACTTTTATCAAATGTCACCCGCATCGTGCTACACCGAAAACACTATAGTAGGCACATTGCTAGCTGATACCCGATACACGGAGAATCCTGGCCACATACGACGCGCCTTCAAGTTATGCAGTGTCTACCGATCGGTAGATGCTGCTTCCCATGTATCTGACTCATATGGAAAGTAATGGGAAGTGGCAACCACGTTCCCGAAGGCACAGCATGAGTAGGTATTTGCAACGCCGATCGATAATCAAAACGCGTTCAGCCGCTGGATACTAAGCTCACGACGGGTCAATGTGATGACGCTCGTGTTAGGCTATAATGAGGCACATAATAATCTTATATTATTCCCCAGGGCAACACGACAGAGGGAGAAGAAGGCAAGGGCGGCGGTAAGGCACGTCGCTCGGCGCGGCGGCGCAACAGTCACAAGTCGGCCAGCAAGGACAAGGACGACAAGCCGCGCCGCCCCAAGCGGCAGAGGCCTGACATCGACTTCTCTGTCAAGGTAACGTGCGCTTTCATACTGAATCTCTTTGAAGTCAGCAACGATCGCGTTCCGCCGAACGTTAAAGCAATCCATCGCGAGAACAGCCGATATCAACTTAACACCCTGCAAGAAATATGTATTTAAACTTTCATGTACAATTAGTCAACCTTGTTAAATACGACAACATTGCGATAGCATACAAAAATTATATTTAAAACACAAGAAGCTGCACCAAAATGTTCTTAACATTTTTAAATGTATAAAGAGACTGCAGCGTGACTTTCTGGCTCGTTTGAGCCATGTGCTTATTCCAGCTAAAACAGTTGTCAATGTACCTAAGTTTTTACCTAAAGTGAGAAATAAATGGAGTTCTCGTTCATCAGTGGTAGAAGTTGGCTAGTGTTCACATTTCTCAAATAGGACGAGCTACCAAATAAGGATGGCCTAATATTTTATATTGGCTTTGTCGTTAGTCATCTCATAGATGACTGTAACATAACACTATATTTATGATTCACGACATAACATAACAGAAGTTACTATGAAATAAGAACATGTCACTGTAACTGATATTCTAGTATTTTTCAATCAATTTATAAACTACAAAGTAATTGACGACACGGCTGGCGCAGTGGCTGAGCGATCGACTGCTACGTTGCGCGCAGCGGGTTCGGTCTCCGCACGGAACAAATATTTGTATAGCCTACAGATAGTTGTTCCGGGCCTGGCTGTTTGAGTATGTGAGTTTAAATGTTTGTAAACGCACCCACGATACAGGAAAGTCCTAGAGTGGGGATGTTTTTTTTAAATTATACATTAACTAGCTTTTGCCCGCGGCTTCGCTCGCGTTAAATTCGAGGTAACACAGTTCCCCTTGCGCCTTATTGATTTCTAATAGCAACGCTAAGTTTTCCCTTTTCTTCCCTCTTTCTCCCTCACATCCCAGTTTTTTAAAATAAAAATTACCTATATAGCCTATGTCCGTCTCCTGGTTCCCAACTATCTCTGTACCAAAATTCATCAAAATCAGTGTAGCCATTAAAGCGTGAAGAGGTAACAAACAAACAAACAAACTCACTTTCGCTTTTATAATATTAGTCATTATTACCAAACAAACACGAAAATTAATAACGTAAAGCGTGAAAATTCCTCAGGAGCAGCCATTATACATGACATAGGACTTTAAACACAACTAACGAATTGTGGGTGTACTTGGAGGTACACCTATACCTAACCCCTCGGAGATTCCTCACGAGACATTATGTAATCCAGGCTTTGTTGTTACAGATATCTAACATCAGTCCTAATACAAGAGTGCGCGATCTCAAGCAAGCACTGTCTGAACGTGGAGTCAAGCCACAGATCATGGTTTGGAAGGTAAAGTGTCTATCTATACTACAATATACAGGCTGGCCATTTAGTTATCTACAATCGTCATAGGAGCCTAGCAATCCGTCACAAGTTTCTCTAAAAAGTTCAAAAATTTGATTGGGATAAAAGCCCTTCAAACATGTATCGAGGTAGTCAAAGTAGTAGTGTCTACCGTTTTTATAGGATTTTTTCATGCGAGTCATTTGTTTTTTATTGGTAAAAAAAAATAACTTTTCAACACTTTTGGCGTGTTAACAACTGCTTTTTTTAATAACCGACGAAAAATTACTGGTTCAGAATGATGTACTGATTACTCGGTAACACTTATAACATCGCTGTATTTAAAATTGTTGCTACGTCTTCAGAGTAATAATTTCTTGAAAATTTTCAGGGATTCCGTGGCTTCTGTTATTTACATTTCTTCAAGCCAAGTCCGCAAAAGGTAAGTGAAAAAAGACACTTATTTTTTAAATCTCGATCATGTCATCGTTGTTTTTGTGTGTAGACAAGAACAAGTGATAGCTGTTTGTCCTCTACGACAGATCGTAACATCCCACTTGCATGTGGATTACTTACGATGTGACCGCACGTTTTTTCCCCTCAGTTAATCCAGCTTATAATGAAACCAGTAAATCGTATACAAAAACGTGCTCTCTTCGCGCGGTACACTTTAATGCTGAACAGTTCTAGACAAATGCTTGCACGTACGCGTGGAAAGATAAAGGGCTTAAAAGCATAGGGCAAAAAAGTATAAAAGGGGCTCAATATGAATAGACCCTGAAAAAAAAGATCGTTTTTCAAATGTTGTTGTGTCGATTTGAAAAACGTATATTTTCAAGCTCTTTAGTATAGTAGGTACCTAAAAAGGCAACAAAAAATACCAAAAAAATATATACAGTACTATAATTTTTTTATAGTTTATTGAAATAAATAGAAAATATTTTTTTGGGATTTGTTTAATGTGAAAGCCCCTTAAAGGACCGTGGGCAAATTAATGTGAAATTGGGCGAATATAGACAAAATTAAAATTTAATTTGAATTACTATCAAGTTGTATTCTAATTTTGTTACATAAATTATTCTAAAACCACATTATAAGCCATCTAAATATTAGGTCCTTACATATGAAATTGGCGTTTTGTATGGAAGGAACAAAAAGTCGAATATTTTTTAATATAATATATTTAATTAATCAAAGTATGAACCATTGTTTTCAATGCACTTTTGCCATCTTATAGGTAGTTCATTGATCCCTTTACTAAAAAAACCAGTCGGACGGGAATCAATAAAATCTTTGAAGGCGATTTGGACTGCCCCATCGGAGTTGAATTTTTTCCCTTGCAAAAAGTTATCCAAATTGCGAAAAAAATGGTAATCTGTTGGAGCAAGGTCCGGGGAGTACGGAGGATGTCTAAGACATTCCAATTCAAGCTCTTCTAATTTGGTAGCCGTCTGTTGCGCAGTGTGTGGTCTGGCGTTGTCGTGAAGCAGCAGTGGCGTGGAGCGATTGACCAGCCTTGGTTGTTTAGCCGCTAGCTTTTCCATCATGGTTTGTAATTGCTGACAATAGACATCAGCTGTAATAGTCTGGCCAGATTTGAGAAAACTGTAATGAACAATACCGGCACTAGTCCACCAAACGCTTACAAGTAACTTTTTTGGGGTTAATTTTCGCTTGGGGCAGGATTTGGCTGGCTGGCCAGGATCCAACCATTGCGCTGAGCGCTTCCGATTATCGTAAAGAATCCATTTTTCATCACAGGTAATGATTCGGTTTAAAATACCTTCATTGTTGTGCCGGTTCAGTAATGTAACGCAGCAGTCGACGCGCGTTTGCCGGTTTGCTTCAGTCAATTCGTGAGGTACCCACCTTTCAAGCTTTTTAATCTTCCCAATTTGCTTCAAGTGAATTAAAACAGTTTTATCACTAACATCGAAGCCTGCAGCTAACTCGGACGTGGTTTGCGATGGGTCCGCTTCCACAATAGCCTTCAATTCTCCATTATCAACTTGGGTCTCAGGCCGTCCACGGGGCTTGTTCTGCAGGTCGAAATTTCCAGAACGAAAACGTTGGAACCAAAAACGAACTGTGTTTTCTTTTGCAACATGACCGCCATACACATCATTCACCCTTCGAGTCGTTTCCGCAGCACTAGTGCCACGGCGGAACTCGTACTCGTAAATAATGCGATATTTTAAATTTTCCATTTTGTAAAATGAGTGACGCAAACAGAAAAAACAGAAGAAAAAAAACAAATGAATGACGGTCATCGAAGCACAAATACATGAGTAAATAGCTGTACAAATTTGAATTTGGAATTCCTTACCAAAGAGGAGAAATTCGTGATTAAAGTGGCCAGTACGAAAAACGCCAATTTCATATGTAAGGACCTAATATTATCAATGGAACGTTCTGAAAGCCCGTAGATTTTCATAATATGCTGCTTTATGGTGGAAAGGGCGGTAATAAAAGTTCGAAAAAAAGTTACAATAAAAGTAAAAATTACATTAAATTTTTTTTGTTTATTATTATAAGCTCTTTTAACCACAAAAACGTGCCAGTAAACAAGTATTACCGTTGAGCCCCGCTGGGACAAATTTGTGCCACCAAACCCCGACCGATTTAAAACTGTATTTGCAGTAAAGATAAGTCTTAAAATCGTTTCTGAACGAATGTTCTCGACGGCAGATAATATTTTACAACCATAGACAAAGATAGAAACTAAAAATATTGTAGGTAACATTTAAAAAAAAGAAGTGAAGTTAGTACTAAAATTTCGTGTTCGCGCGATATGAAGTTCAAGTTTGAATATTGCAGGAATCGGATACAGAACTCGTAAAATAACATTATCATTACATTACCAGTCTATTCATGAGTCAGTTCCCAAAATTTCGTTTAAATTGATCACACAGTTTAGTCAGAAATCGACATAACAGCAACATAACTATATTCGGCAAGTACTCCGATTTCAATTGGATATGTTTATTTCTTGAGGTCTAATCAGAATCTTGTTTACATTATATTTTATAGCCACATCATCGAACAACCGGTTAGTGTGTGAATAGACGCAACAGAAACGGAGCTATAACAGTTTTTGTGGTAGTACCAATTTTCAAATCGGGTTGCAAGAGTGATCCCTCTAACTATAGACCTCTGTGCTTCCAGCATTAAGTAAAATCTATGAAAAAATCATGCTGGACCAGATGCTGTCTCACTTTAACTTAAACGGGATTCTGCATAGTCAACAGTTTGGCTTCACGAAGGGCAGGTCGACAACGGACGCGGGAGTAAAACTCATCAGTCACATTTTGGAATCCTGGGAGCAGTTCCAGGATGCCATTGGCATTTTCTGTGATCTCTCAAAAGCGTTCGACTGCGTCGACCACAACACACTGCTCTGTAAATTACACCACTACGGAATTCGTGGACGAGCTGCTGATCTTGTTTTATTATATTTATCAAACAGGCAGCAAAAAGTAAATGTTAATGGGGCGACGTCCTCTGGGTCTCTAGTCAAGATGGGCGTGCCCCAAGGTTCTATTCTCGGTCCCTTCCTATTTCTTGTTTATATAAATGATCTTCCTTATATGATGGCCAAACTATCGGATATAATTTTATTTGCTGACGACACTTCGCTAATTTTTAAAATAAATAGAAAAAATCCGGATGTTGTTCATGTTAACAAAAGTCTAACCGTTCTATCGAAATGGTTCGCAGCTAACAATCTCTTATTGAATGCGAACAAAACCAAATGTCTAAAGTTTGCCTTACCAAATGTACCACAACGTGATCTAAATTTAAATCTTGACGGCAAAAATCTTGATGTTATAGCAGAAACTGTATTCTTGGGGATGACTATTGATTCTAAACTGCAATAGGGCGCGCAAATAAGAACTCTTTCGGGTAGGCTCAGCTCAGCTGCATATGCAGTAAGGAAAATAAGGCAGTTAACTGATGTAGACACAGCTAGGTTAGCTTACTTTCACAGTATTATGTCCTATGGCGTTCTCCTGTGGGGATCAGCAGCAGACGTCGATTCAGTTTTTATATTACAAAAGAGGGCAGTCCGCGCGATCTATAAAATGGGTCTTCGCGAGTCCCTCAGAGAAAAATTTAAAGAGATCGATATACTTACTCTGCCTTCACTTTTTATCTTAGAATGTATATTGTATGTCCGTAAAAATCGGGGGCTTTTCAAAATTAGGAGCGACTACCACAATATTAATACACGCAGTAAACACGAAATTGTAATTCCTAAATTTAGATTAACAAAAAATAGCAAGTCATTTCTAATAAACAGTATACGCTTTTATAACAAGTTGCCAAAATCAGTTATACAGATGGAAAGTTTAAAAACTACATAAAACCTGTCCTTATTAAAAACGCATATTACAAAATCAAGGACTACGTTGAAGATAAAGAAGTTTGGCTATAGTTCCTTTTGCGCATGCGGCTTCCCTGGTAGCTATAATCAGCACAAATTTGTGGATGTCTCTAACTATTCTCAATCTTATTTATTTTTGTGATCTCTTTAATCATTTTGTTTTTTTTGCAATAGTTGTCAAATCACATATTTATATCACCCTTGTTCTGAATAGTTACAGTACTGATAGCAACATCTGTGTGACTTGTCTCTTAGTTATTATTTTGTTTTTGTAATATTTTATTTTATTTTTTTTTACTCTTGTATAGATTCTTTTCTACCAATTCGTTGTGAATGAGTGGACATGGTTGGCCTTGTAGATTCTTAGACGCTTGTTAACTTTTGTTAACGTATTATTTTATTTTACTTTTTGTAAAGTAAGCAATGACTTATTGTCGGGCCTACACTGTCCTCTCATACTTAAGTACTAACGCTGTAACAACAACAACATTGTAAAACTAAATGATTTTAAAAGAGTAACCATGGAGTTTCTTGCCGGTTCTTCTCCATAGGAAACGACCAACCCGAACCGTGCATCTTTTCTCGACGTTTTATAAGTGCCCATGTAGGCCTATGTAAAATAAAAATATTTTGATTTTGATTTGTGACCCCCCGTCAGATTACGCTTACGATAAGAGCCCGCCCGGCGGTGCTTGACGGATAGTTGACGTAAATAATGGCGGTCCTTGAGGGGTTAAACATGATTTTTCACCACAAAAAAGTAAAAAAAAAAATTGCGTCGACATACTAAGTTCGCTGTACATAACGTTTGGGTGACGGCTTCGTGAAGGGTCCGTCTACAACTTGTATATTTGTACCCAGGGTGAGGGCGACAGTGGCTCCAGTGTCAGCATGGACAGCGTGCTCACTGCGCTCGCTGAGATGTCGCTAGGGGGCAGCGGAGGGGCCGCGCCAGGGGACGAGCCGCGCGACGACAAGCCGCGCCTGCTGTGCGTGGAGCCCGCGCCGCCGCGCACCGCGCCCGCGCAGGCCGAGGTACTGTACCCGCCCCAGTGTAGCTGTAACAGTAGCGCCGCGCGACGACAAGCCGCGCCTGCTGTGCGTGGAGCCCGCGCCGCCGCGCACCGCGCCCGCGCAGGCCGAGGTACTGTACCCGCCCCAGTGTAGCTGTAACAGTAGCGCCGCGCGACGACAAGCCGCGCCTGCTGTGCGTGGAGCCCGCGCCGCCGCGCACCGCGCCCGCGCAGGCCGAGGTACTGTACCCGCCCCAGTGTAGCTGTAACAGTAGCGCCGCGCGACGACAAGCCGCGCCTGCTGTGCGTGGAGCCCGCGCAGGCTTAGGGTACTGTGTAGACAAGTCTTTACTCTTCTAATTTTAGGAGTCCACCATGCAATAAGAAGACACAAAACAGCTTTTGAAATAACATGACTTACGTGATCGCAACATTATGTTCAAATATATTGTCCCGCAGCATGTGATACTGCATCGTCTTCCACCTGTACCGCATGAAATGAGAACCTATGTAATCTCTAACACGAACGCGTAAGTTCGAGCTGACACTGCCGGACTCTTACATAATGCGCGGTGGAAATTTAGTTCAATCGTAATGAAATGGTAAGCTATGTCGAATGGCACCTCAAAATAAATATTGTAGAGCATTAATAAATATATTTGTTCATCCTGAGATCAGATCCCTGCCTGTTGTCGTTGAAATAGTTAATACTACGATGTTATAATTATCTTATTAGGATTCATTCTTACGAATATAGATAGTTCTGAACAAAAAAGTAACATAATTTTTTCTCTTTCCAGGTTCATTGATTTCCCAAAGACGATGGACACCAACCTATATCTCTCGATATTTTGTTAACGACTACCTTATAATTATTTCTAAAACACGAATATATCGTTGATCGCTTGGTTGCACACGGACTGACGGGTTCCCTGTCGCATTCCGACACTAATTTGTTTAACGTTAAGGTACATTTTTCTTTGCGCCGGCCCCAGTTAACGCTAGCGCGCGCTGTATACTGCATTTTTCTTAAAGTTGCATCCATCACTATGGAACGTTTCGCCGCAGTGACTTGTTGGAGTGTATACTTTGTTTTCAAGTGTGTGCTATAAAACTGTTATTGTTTCCTCGTCTCGAGATCACACTTTAAAGCTTCTTAAAATGTTGTATAGTGCAGTAGGCAACGCGGTCGCTGTAACCGAAGTAGATGCGAGAAGGTTCGATTTTAGTTTGTGTCGATTGTTCGGACATGTGTTCGCTCGATGGTTTTTTGTTCTTGTTTATATGGGCCGGCCTCTACGAGTGAGCAATACATTATACACTTAACGAAAATTATATCTTTTATGAATGTTTTAGTTGTCTCTAGTCTAATGTTAGCATGTAATTGAACGTTGATTCTATAATTGTTTATGGTTCCACGTTTTTTCAATGCAGATACATTTTAAGCATTCTTCCATAATTATATTACGAGAAAAAGAAGCTATATTTTTAGTATATAGTATAGATTGAACTAAAACTTTATATTTAATATTGTAAGGTGCTTGTTAGAACGGAGTCCCGAACTTTGTTTAGAAATTAGTTTGGAAGGATTTGATTAGTGTTAAGAGTATTTATTTTATTACGAATTTTGGGGCTCTGTTCTTTATCTAGTTGTATATTTGTGCCAACTTTGTTTGAATTGAATCCAACTTGTTATATAAAATTTGGCGTAATTTCGATCTGTAGGCTGCACATCGCAGCATTTAAACGTTTGTCTCGAAAACAATATTACATTTAACATATCCGAGTAGATGGAAGTTGGTATAAATATTGTAAACCCTGTGTGGATGTCAAAGTTACTTTTTCAGTATTAGGTTATCTGTAATTTAAGACTTGAAAAGTAATATATTATTGACATAATAAGATATATTTAAACTATATTTCTATTTAGATTTAGCGAGCTAGATGTTCGCGCCGCATTGGTCTCCTTTAGCATAAAAGAAATGTATTTTATATAGAAAAGAGGAACTTTATTGATGTATTTTTCGAAATTTTTAGTTATATCGGGTTGCATAATATTAAATAGCTTTGTCGATTACATTTACAGGCATTTCTCGTAACTGTTAGCGTCTGTACACTTGCGGCACACAAGTGTCTGTGTGCTTCGTTATTGTTATTCCTCACTTTGCAAGTTAATGCACTATAAAATATATTTATTTATGTATATAATAACTTGTTAACACATAACGCTATTTACTAGTTTATTTTGTAATTTTATAACGTTGGGTAGCAAGCATGGATGAGCGTTTTTTTTGTTTTGTATTTTTTTTTAATAAATTTATTAAACTCTTTATTTTCTGGCTTTTTATTTTTAATTTGCAACGCTTGAATAGTGTGTTCTTGTTATTACTATGCAAGTTTAAGGATCCAGGTAGGTAAATTGAATATTCTAATTATTATTCCAAAGTCGACCGCAAACCTCAAACTGCAGCGGCAGAGCCTCCCGATTGCAACGACACTACTGGTTTCTGTATACCAACATGCAGTCAGCAACAGGCGGAATGTCGCCCTCTAAGGGTAAAAAACAACTGTCGGTATTGCCTAATTTAACCCTTAATCGGGTCGAACAAAAAAAAAACTTCACGTGCAAGTTTAGATATCATGTTAGATAGCAGTGTACATAAAATACAACAAATTACTGAATACTGAAACTGATAAAAAGGGTTTTCTTTCGTGTGGGCAATTATTTCCCTTTACCCTTTTAGGTATAATCCTAGTGGGAAATAATTCCCTTTGTCCGATTACGTTTATTAATTTTAATAGATTAGTTATAACTTAACCTAAGGTGAGAAATAAGTGATGGGAGTTCTCGTACATCAGTGGTGTAAGTTGGCTAGTGTTCCCATTTCTCAAATAGTACGAGCTACCAATGAGGATGGGCTGACATTTATAATAGCTTTGTCGTTAAGGCCTATTCAGACCTAAGCGATATTCGCTGCCGCTGTGGGTAGAGGTACATACCGCGCGGGTTTCGCTCAGGTATTTAGTATCAAGTACCGCGGCTAGAGCGACCTGAGCGATATTCGCTGCCGCTGTGGGTAGAGGTACATACCACGCGGGTTTCGCTTAGGTATTTAGTATCAAGTACCGCGGCTAGAGCGACCTGAGCGATATTCGCTGCCGCAGATGGTAGCGAATACCGCATAGGTCTGAATAGCTACCGCGCGTTATTCTACCCACAAGGATAGCGAAATCCGCTTTGGTGTGAACAGTAATATTACCGCATACCCACTGGGTTTTCTCTGACGCAGGCGGTAGCGAATACCGCTTAAGTCTGAATAGGCCTTTAGAGTCAGCTAACCCTTAATCGGGCCGAACAAAAAAAAGCAACTTTTCATGGTTTACGTGTAATTTAGATATCATGTTAGATAGCAGTGTATATAAAATGCAATATGAATTACTGAAACTGAAAAATAGGGTTTTTTCGTGTGGAAAATGATTACCCTTTGCCCGTTTAACGATAAGTGGGAAATAATTTCCCTTTGTTCGATTACGTTAATAAATTTTAATAGACTAGTAACTTACCCTGACTTTACTTTTTAATTTATGTTCTGCAATCCTTAAAAAAAAATATCTGGAGGATCAGTGTGCGAATGATAAATTCAATAAAAATAGATTGAAATCTACAAAAATAAAAAAGTTCATAGAAATAAATCCCTACATTTTAAATATATTGACGCCATATGGAGTTCAGGAACGGGCAAAGGCTATTTTCCCACTTTCAAATGAATAAAATTCACACAAATCTCACATTTTAAAATTAAATATCATAACGTTACACAGAATATAATAAATTCGTCAATAACAGATCAAATTTGTACCAACTTAACAGAATCTTTCAGAAGCATAATAGAATTATGTCTCCACTAGATGAAAAACGCGATGTTTTTCCAAAAGTTACTTTAATCTGATTCTGACGTTGCCATTTGACATTTGAAAAAACTCGTTGGTCAATAAAAGAAATTTGTAACAAATCAAGAATATATTAGGGTAAAATTGCCATTTGAAAATATTCGAGTATTTAAAGTTTAGCTATCGGAGTGGGAAAATACTCCCCGTGCTCGATTAAAAGGTTAAGGACATACTGATAGTCCTTTATGCACTGATATAAAAAAAGTGCGGGAGGATTTTTTTTGTTTGGTGGAAACATTTTCATTGAGTTAAATAGAAACCACTCGTTTCTACTGTGTCGCTGCGGTCTAGCCATTGCGGCTTTGTCGTTGTAGTTGGCGGTTGCGGTTGCCTTCGAAAATGTACCTTGATAGTTGTTTAAATTCTAAACTTAATGTTGTGATTGTACTTTAAACATTTCGTCGCTTAGAGGTTTGAGGGTAAATTAAATTCTATTTTTCTAGCCGATTTACTGTTTTATTGATATTGGCTTAATAATTCCCTGTATCGGAGGGCACGGCAGTGCCCTCGCCATAACACTTTCAAGATCTGTAAAATTTAGTGTCACACTAAAATAATAAAAACTAAAATACGTACCAAAACTAAAATGTGTTGCCCTTTATTTTCCGGGGTCCAGTATATCTTTCGAAAGAGATAACGCGGCCCCGGAACATAAAAGGCAAAAGAAGGAACATGGGTGGGTTTTAGTCAGTAAAAGTCTGACAGTCCCCCACCCCCGCTTCGCCCAAAGCGGGGAAATTATTTGATGATTTCCCTCCTGTAAAAAAGGGTCATTTACAACCATTATCTAAGTGTTTTTGACAAGACACCTTTCCCTACAAATCAATAGGTAGAAAAAAATATTCTGGCGAAACTATATTAGTCTATAATAATTACACGATCCTACAACATACTTACTTATACCTAATTGACAACTTATTCCATTATTTAAAAACACTTTCCGTGTGATCGTATCAATATATACAAATAAAGTGATATGTTCGGCTTTATCTGATGGTGCACGCGATTTTAGAAATATAATAAATATGGCAAAGGCATACAGCACATTTGCAATGCAAGATATTGATGATCAGCATGATGATTCCAATTATACTGATCTATTTGCTACGGTTTTGTACTGGTCAATACATGGATGCGGTAAGTTTTGTTTTTTGTTTGACAACCTTTTTAAATAAACTATCTTTTAATAGCGGCACCTGTGACTATCCAACTATTTAAAACAATCACAAGTTTTTGACCTACTAACCGGTGCCCGAATGAGCTAAAATTTTGGATACATTTTTAGTTTTAAAGACAATAATTCATGGTTACCTAGGACAACGTCATTGTAAACCTCTTATTAAAAAAATATAGTACAAAGTAGTTGTAATATTTTGCGTACACAAAAAGTGCTGGCGCAATAAATCACATTCAGATTATAAGTAATTACATTTACGTCAAACGAATTGACATTTAATAATAATAGGGTTATCAGTATAATAAAATTCTATAAACCAGCCTTACCCTCCTAACTTGAGCGTGTTTCTTTTTTGTAAACTACTAGCTTCCGACCGCGTCTTCGTCCACGTGGCATAGTTACTTTGGGCTAACGCTAACTTTAACCCGCGTGATGATCGAAAAAAAAATATCTTTCTCTCCCCTTTTCTTCCCTCTTTCTCCCCCTTTTCTCACTTTTATAGCCCGGGCATAAGCTATAGGTTCTCTAGGTTCCCAACTATCTCTTTACCAAAATTCATGAAAATCGGTTTGGCCATTGAGGCGTGAAGACGTAACAAACAAACAAACTCACTTTCGCTTTTATAATATTAGTACCTACCTAAGGACTAGCAGACTCGGCAGACGTTGTCCTGCCCCTGATACAGCAAAACAAATTTGATGACATCTCGACAGCAGTGCCACTTACGGGGCCCAATTTTTTTTAAACGATCCAGAACCCACTGAAATTACGCACAAAATTTCTTTTATTTCGAATAGAAAGAATATACTATACTTAATGCATACTAAAAGTTGAATATGACTGTTTTACAATGTTGTTAAGTACAATGGCAATCTTATAGCTGACTAGCCGGCGCCCGCGTGTCATCGAAAAAAAAATCCTATTTGCCGTTTTGACGTGAAAGAGTAACAAACATCCATACATCCATCCATCCTCACAAACATTCGCATTTATTATATTAGTAGGATAAATTATAATAATATAATCCAATTGCCATCAACCGACAGAAATCTAGAATCCGTGGCTACGGAGAAATTCTGATAACAAAACGTAGGTAGGTACCGACCTGGAAAAGATACCTATTCAGGACATAATGCTCAGCCCTCGTGCTTGCCTTCCAGTCCACAAAACGAGGCAGTCAGAAACAATCTGTTACCTAGGTACACATATCTTGCATTACATATTAGAATTGCTTCAATAAAATTCTTTTTTTCCAAAGGTCTATGTAATAAACATGGGCTCTCAACTGGAATACTGTGAAGAAGAGAGTTCTTTATTCTTGGATATATCGCAAGCGACCGTGGGTCGATACAACGAGACCATCGCCTACATGCACGGTTATATCAAGGTCTTGAAAGCCATCGGGCCTGATGTTATGGTGAGTCTTGAATGACATTTAGGCTTTATGCTGAGAAATTATATTGCTATATTATTGCTACGAATTGGTGGCTGCTACTGAGAAATCCCTTTAGAAAAACCATAGCACTTTTCCCGATCTGAGAATTGAACCCAGGCCACTCGACCAACATCTAAATTAGGTACCTACTTCTTTTTCAGGTAGAAATAAAGGTGCAAAGAGAAGCATCTGGAAGGTTTGAGACAGTGGCAACGCATGAGATTTGCGACCTCTGTGATGAGGTGGCAAAGGGACAAGAAAGCCATTATTATGACTATATGAAATACTTAACGATTCCTGAAGCGTGTCCTTTTGAAGTCGTAAGTAAATTTCAATTTTAGCGATAAGACCGCCAATTGTGTCACCCTATTTATAAGTAATTTGCTGTAATTCCTGTGATTTGTATCATCATCATCTGCGGTCGGTTTCCAATCTTACCGAATGCAGCTGAATACTAGTATTTTACATCGAGCGACTGCCTATCTGACCTCCACAACTCAGTAGGTACTGGTTTATAACCCGATACCCCTTCCTAAGACTGGTTGTCAGACTTTCAGGACACTGGCTACCTGTAACGACTGACAAAGTCTACAAATGACAGCCGGGACCAACAGCTTAACGTGCTTTCCGAGGCACGGAGGAAACTCGGTTTGTAAAGGGTGGTCCACATCCACAGACCAACATAGGCAAGAGCGGCTTAATCTTAAGGTCGACCGAGTGGTTGCCATTATTTAGCCACGACCTCCTGAGCGAATTCCTGTAATTTGTATGGTGTACATAATAACCAATATTTAATCTGTATATCTAAGTAAGAGAATAAGAATAAGCTTACTTTATACAAGTAAGCTCTTACTCCTCGTTCATTTGTGTTTCCAGAAGGTGTGGTTATTTAGCGTCCCACCACTTGTATTAAGGTTATGTCACTCACCAATATTCCTTCTCACAGGGCGAGTATCCAATAAAAGACTTCGTTGTGGACACCGAAGATTTGCCTTTGAATTGCAACACTGCGGGCAATTACCGAACGTTTTTTACTTTATACAAGAATCCTGAGAAAGATTGCAAGGCAACCAAGGAATTCATGTTCTGCTTAACTTTGAAGTTTGTCATTGAAATGATGTAAAATCTTGATACTATTAAAACTCTAGTAAGTTCCACGCTTGAGTAATGTACCTACTTTATTAAAAGTTGTATGTTCACATTTTGTCAAAAATAAACTTTTATCCACTATTTTTATTTTATTTTAAACTTTGCCCCACACTATGAATTTTTCTTGTATCGTGGGTGCGTTTTCAAACATTTAACTCACATACACAAACAGCCAGACCCGAAACAACTACCTGCAGGTCATACAAATATTTGTTCAGATTGGATGTGGGTACGTTGTGGGTTGGAACTAAGTAGTACCTAGGTACCACGAACGACTTGAAGTTGATGTTGTGGCGCGATTCCAGCCTTTCGAAAAAAGTCCAGTCGGCCTTCACTCTCAAGTACTGCACGACTCAATCTCCGTAGAGTGCTGCAGACACGAAATACACAGATGCGTCGTAGGCACAGCAGAACGCAGCACAGCAGTATGTTTGGTCCACTCAGTGCAGTACCGCACACTTACGGGAACAGGCTTCCCTTTTCTTCTTTTTTTTTCATTATAGTGACTCATTAAATAAAAAAAACCAGCCAAGTGTAATTCGGACTTTCGCACCGAGGTTTCTGACAAACTAGCGACATATCTTATAACGGCTTTGTCTTTTGACTGCGTGAACTTGACTGACTTTTTCACAGCTCCAAGGGACCACAGACATTATGTATATGTTTTTGTTCAATTTTTGATCAATACCTCCACGCGTTCCCGAGATACAGGATCTTTACAGGGAGACTGACAGACAACGAAGTGATCTTATAAGGGTTCAGTTTTCCTTTTGACGTACGGAACCTTAAAAAAGGAAACATAACTCTATGGTTACTTTTTTTAATCATTTTGTTCTACAATGTTATTAAATGATACAGCGTTAGAGTAGATACTAAAGTATGGACAGCAGAGGTTCGATAGTAAATAAAGCGTAGAACGAAATAAAAAGTTGAACAAAAGTTAACAAGCATATTTTAGGAATCTATAAGGCCTACAATATAGTACCTAGTAAGAATATCTGCGATAAGAAAAACGTGCATCGAATATTCTATGTGTAAGTATGTTCCGTCCAGTTTTATTAAAATACCACCTTGACAGGAACAGCGGTTGTCATGCCTTTGCTAAAAACCTTGGCCTTGCTGTGGTGGTGAAAGCGAAATATACAAGAAAGTTGTCCCTGTAATTTGTACGAGTTTTTGAGATAGCTGACTCGGATAACATGGGAAATTATATTTTTTTTAGGAAGGTTAATATCCTAATATCCTACTTATATAATATTATAAATGCGAATGTTTGAGGATGGATGGATGTAATTGTTACTCTTTCACGCCAAAGCAACGGATCTTGACGAAATTTGGCACAGAGGTAGATTATAGTGTGGAAAAACACAAAGGATACTTTTTTTTTCGATCATCACGCGGGTGAAGCAGCAGGCGCCAGCTAGTTTTTTTTTATATTTGTTACGTGATTACTGATCCGATTTGAGGAGCTCGTGACTAAATAATAGCAGCCGCTCGGGCCGATCTTTAAGATTAAGCCGCTCTTGCCTATGTTGGTCCGTGGATGGGTGACCACCCGTTAAATACCGAGTTTCCTCCGTGCCTCGGAAAGCACGTTAACCCGTTGGTCCCGGCTGTCATTTGTAGATCTTTGACAGTCGTTACAGGTCTACAAGTGAGTAGTGACAAGTCTGATAACCAGTCTTACCTAGGGGTATCACGTTATCCAGTACTAACTGGGTTGTGGAGGTCAGATAGGCAGTCGCTCCATGTAAAATACTTATATTCAGCTGCATCCGGTTAGAATGGAAGCCGACCCCAACATAGTTGGGAAAGGCTAGGCAGATGATGATGATTACTAATCCGATTTACGTGATTTTTTTAAAGTAGCTCGCGGGTTACCCTATTTATTTTATTCACGTTGCTTTAGTAGTTTATGAGTTATCTTCTACAATAATATATTAAATTAATTATAACTATAAGTACAGTAAAAAATTAATACCTACTCGATAAGTAGGTGTTTGTGTAAGATACTTCCTATCATATCACAACTGAAAAACCTGCAATAATAAGAAAAGTTTGCAAAAAAAAATAACTAAAAATAAAATACAAAAATATGAAAATATACTTTACTTCCGGAAGTCGCGGCAAAAAAACCAATGAAGCAAGCCAAATGTGGCAAAATGTGGGAATACTACCTACACATAAAGTACACTTCTGCCTGACTGCTTGGGGACCACAGGCGTGATCGTACGGAAACTGCACTTGGCCGGTTTATCCTACTAATATTAAAAATCCTACTTTATATCATCACTACATAGTATAAAACAAAGTCGCTTTCTCTGTCCCTATGTCCCTTTGTATGCTTAAATCTTTAAAACTACGCAACGGATTTTGATGCGGTTTTTAGTAATAGATAGAGTGATTCTTAAGGAAGGTTTTAGTATATAATTTGTTAAGTTTTTGTATTTATTTCTGTGTACATTAACTATATTTGTTGAAGATGTCGGCAAAAAGTATGCTGTCTGGGAGCTTTCAACGAAAACGCTGCCTAAACCCTTTAAGATATAACAAAATAATGTATGGTGTAATTGTGTATCTTATATAGGTCCACAGAAAAGTCAGCGGTGACATATATCATATATCTTAAGGATAACATACTATATCCATTTTAATACTTTAACAAATGGGCAACTATAAAGCGCTAACTTGGAAAGCTATTTACACAAATACAGTATTAATCCTTATCATTTTAAATAGGTTGGTTGGCATGAACATTTCATGAAGATTATTTTTTCCTTTTACATCATGCAGATTAAATAAATACTTTAGGAGATATAGCAAAATCAAAATAACGCGCAACAAAATTAATTTCATGTCGCCGTGACTAGGCTGGCCCGCTCGGGCGCGGTGTAGGGAACAAGTCGCTCATCGCTGAGTGCGCGACCCGAACACGGGCAGACGCGTGAGCACAGAGTACGTTGAGTTGACACGTTCCATAAAAACTAAATTCAAATCCTTTCCTTTATTTGTGAACATATAGGTACAATAAGATCTAATTACATAAAATGTAATAAAACATAGGTTTTATGAAGTTTCCTATTACATACCTATTAGTTAGATTCGTACCATTACCTATGGACGGACGGACAGCGAAGACTTAGTAATAGAGTTTTTACCCATTGGGGACGTAACCTTAAAAATGAGACGTACCTAATTTTATTTATACTTCGATTTTGTTATTTTTGCTATAGGCTGCTTTTTATCAACACACCGCGCGGGCGAAGCCGCGGGCGGAAGCTAGTATATTATAAATGCGAATGTTTGTGAGGATAGATGTATGCATGTATGTTACGAAAATTTCTGAATGGATTTTAATGAAATTTTACTAAAATATACCTTACATATCAGAATATCACACAGACTACATTCAACTCGATACCTCTACGCGTTTCCGAGATAAAGGGTCATGACAGACAGAAGGATAGACAGACAGATAGACGGACAAAAAAGTGATCCTATAAGGGTCCCGCTTTTTCATTTTGAGGTGCGGAACCCTTAAAAACAACACGTACCTTCTACAAATGAAAATAAATAGATAAAAAAATATTTCCAGCTAAACTATAGGTATTTGCTTCCATAATATGTCTAATTAACAACAAATAACATGATTAAAAAACCCATTCCGTGCGGTCTTATCACTGCATACAAATAAAGTGACATGTCCGGCCCTATCTGATGATGCACGCGATTTCAACAATATTTTTAATACAGCGAGGGAATGATACTTTCAACTCATTTTGCACTGTGAGATTTTAATGAGTGGCCGTAATGATTCCGATCGTACTGGTTTATTTGCTACGATTTTGTACAGCCGAACCGCCTGAATTGGTAAGTTTTATAAGTATACTAGCTTTTGCCCGTGGCTTCGCTCGCGTTAAATTCGGGGTAACACAGTTCCCCTTTCCTGATTTGCAGGTACCTGCTATCTGTAGTTTTTGCCCTTGGGCGTTATTTATTTTAATAGCAAAGCTATGTTTTCTCTTTTCTTCCCTCTTTCTCCCTTATTTCTCACTTTAAAAAAAATAGTATAAGTCTGTCTCCAGGGTATCAACTATCTCTGTACCAAAATTCATCAAAATCGCTTTAGCCATTTAGGCGTGAAGACGTAACAAACAAACTCACTTTCGCTTTTATAATATTAGTAAGGATTAGTTCTTATTTAAGACTCACGTTAGTACCTATATTTATTTTTCCTGTAACATTTAAACTCACATACACAAACAGCTAGAACCGGACCTACCTATCTGTAGGCCATACACATTTCTGTCTATCTGTAGGCCATACAAATATTTGTCTATCTGTAATCCATACAAATATTTGTTCCGTGCAGGGAGCGATCCAGTGATATGCAGCGCAGTAATAAATCGTTCAGCTACTCTACTGCACCAACCTTGCGTAGTTATGTTCATTTAGTTATTTTAGTCGTCTCGAGAGAAGTAAAGAATGACTAAGTATATTTACTTTATGAGAGTGCCTACCCAAACAGTGGTCACAGTTTCAGTCTCTGTCAGATTTACCTACAGACGGTCGGAGACGGAGAGGAGTAGTTGCTGGGTTTTCATCGTTTTAGAACAAACTTACACAACTCAAGAAAAGTAAATGCACAATTGATGCCATGTATAAACCCATATCGCCGTGAACTTTTCTACAACCTATTCTCCATAACACCTACTCCTGAGATAGTAATGAAATTCTCCTAATGAAATTCTGCAACGCAACAAGAATCGAAGTCAAACTGAGACATATGAAGCACTACCTGTGCTTCATATGTCTCAGCGATATGGGTTTATACATGGCACACGCACTTTCGCCTGCGTGGTATCAAAAAAAGTGTCCTATGTGTTACTCCAGACTATAATCTACCTCTGTGCCAAATTTCATCAAGATCCGTTCAGCCATTTTGTCGTGAAAGAGTAACAAACATCTATACATCCTCACAAACATTCGCATTTACAATATTACCTATACAATATAGTAGGATAGGAAGTAGGATTTAGTCAATCTCATCTCGTAAGGTGAAATCACGTTTCCACGTACGGATCTTAAAGAATTATACATCACAATATAAATTTTGTATTCTGTTTGTTATGCCCTGCAAGGTCCGTAATTGTACCTAGGTTTAGGCTTAAAGCTTGGGAAATTCTTACAATTTTCGCATTGTAAAATCTTCACACATTATTGAATACAAATAAAACATTAATAATTCTTGTAACTCTGTCTTTCTGGCACATGAAGGTGTCTTTTGATGGAGCGAGAAATTCATTCACATTACTGAGTTACAATTTCTAATTGACAGACTCGAAAAACGATACTATAAAATGCTAATCCGTGTGTGTTAATACTTTTTAACCGGCATCATTTGTAAAACTGATTTAACAAATTTCCTTCCCAAAGAATTATGTAGTGAACATGGACTCTCAAATGGAAGGCTGCGACGAAGATAGTTTATTATTCGTGAATACAGCGGGACTTACCGTGGGTCGCTACAACGAAACCATTGCCTATATGACAGGACATGTCAAATTCTTGAAAGCTGTCGGGCCTAATACGTCGGTGAGCATTTATATGTTTTATTATTCTTTATAGCGTGTCGATGGCTATCTAAATTGCGTCGACCAGAACTGACCTACTAGAGCTTTGGTACCTTAAGTAGCTTCGCATTAGCCGGCCACATTTCAATGGACTTATTACGCTTATTAACGGTCTGCCATCCAAGATACGGGAACGCAGAGTCTTTTGCAACAATGTGTTCAACAGCTGTAGTATTCAGATCAATCAAGTCATCATATTACAGGCCAATGCTGGGTATAAGTACATTTGCGTCACGAGAACTTACCTTTAGCCTTTCCCATCCTACCAAAACACTATTTAAGGAAGTCTATGTCCGATTTCTTTAAAAATATAAGAAGATTATTCTGAAAATGAAATACCTAACTGGAACAGACTTTTTAGAAGTCGCAACTGAGGAGCATGTCTTTCGTAGAACCGATTAAGCAAACAAGTCTTGGAGTGGCGACCGCGTACTGGCAAGCGTAACATGCGCCGCGCCCCAGCTATATACAACAACGACCACATTAAGATTTCTTAATCAAATAATGCATTTGGATAGGATAAAATGTGCCAGAGATAATAAAAACATGTACGAAAAGTTGAAGGAAATCTTTTTCAGGCCTTATTGACGATGACAAAATCCCTAGTTAAAATATTAAGAAGAATAGAAAAAAAATATTTATTGGTCAAAATAACGACAAGTTCTTCATAAAAAATACCAATACTAAATTAACAGTCTTTCAGGTAGACATAGTTCTGCAAAAGGAAGCATCTGGAAAGTACGAGACAATGTTTACCCATGTGATTCACGACCTCTGCGATGAGGTGTCGAAGGGGCCGGAAAGCGACTATTACGCCTATATAAAATACTTTGGGATTCCTGACAAGTGTCCTTTTGAAGCGGTATGTATAGCAAGCGTCTTATTATTATTTGACACCTCGTCATTTTTATTTCCAAAATTTGCTAGTGTATTAAGGTTTCTACTAATTAATTAATTCGATTAGTTATCGGCGTATTTTATAATAACATATTTATATTTATTTTATTCCTTCCTACGCTTTATTTTATATTGTACAAAAACATTAAAAATAATATCGCGATACCGGTTTCCCCTTTATCTTTTTTTTGTTCGTTTACCTTATAATTATAAAATTATCTTCCAAACCCTCGCCTTTTAATCATATCGTTTTTCCTTTACGCAGGACGACTATCCAGTACAAGACTTTATAGTAGACACAGATGATTTGCCGCTGAATAGCAACACTGCAGGTAGATACCAAGCCTTTTTGACTCTTTACAAGACAGCTGAGAAAGATTCTGACAATGCTGAACCTGAAAAAGAATTCATGTTCTGCCTTACTATGAAGTTACTTATTGAAATAGACTAAACTCTGGATAGCGGTGGTCCTGGTAAGATAATTTACGCTTAAGTAATGTAAGAGAATTGTAAGACGAGGATATATTGGACATAAGTTTATTGACAGAAATAAATTGTTACGGCCTATTCAATGCAAGAAAATATGTGTATTAATCATAACGTCTACTACCTATCCTATTCCCAAGTATGGCGAGGTCGGTTTCTAATTTAATCTTAGCATAGGCGTGACCTCCAAATCATAATCATGGGCTTGATTAGTATTTGGGAGATATTGGTCGGGATAAACAATGCCAGCCTTGGGATATCAAAACAGCCGAGTCTTTTGTTGCGGTAAACGCGGTCAAGACATTTTCCGAGACAGCACAAGCAGAGCGAGCGCAAAATTTCATGTCGACGCCGACGTTCCGATCCCGAACTTTAACTTTCCGGGACGTTGTTAACTTAGCTTTACTTTGCATAAAAATGTAGGCGGTATCTTCCGTGTATCCTATCTAGCAGTGGATGGGCGACTTAATAGTTTCATTCAGTCCTGATGCGTCATGGTGGCCTCCTATCATGACGCAGCAGGATTGTTTTAATGTCATTCTAGTGTGAAAAGGAGTCAAAGCTGTGCAGGATGTCTAGCTCCGTCACCGTCAAATGGCGGTGCCTGTATTTATGGGCACATTTATGATACCGCGGGAGAAAGGACCCTGTCCATACCCCGCCCGATGCACCCCTTGCGACATTTATCCCACATCGTCTTTTCTCAGACTGCAATATGATTAAACAATTCTGCATTAAGTGATGCGGTAACCCACTTTTGTTTTAATTGCATTGCATTAGGTATGTGACCAGATGTTTAAAAGTGGACGAAGTAAGTGGAGTATAAAAGAATCGTAGCTGTCAGCATTCTGTAGTTTCTGCCTACCTCATGATAAATACGTGAGTTTATGTATCAATTAAAAATCTTTCCTTAGAGAAAAGTTTTGGCTAAAGGGTGTGTCAATTTCGTGGAAGGATACCGTCCTGGCAGCGAAACATAACACAGACTTCGTGTGCAATTAAGGTTCTTATTGATATGTATTTGTTTATTATTTCAAAGATTAATTTGTGTAAGTACATTTCAAATTTAACGACGCTTTGAGGACAATCTATTTCTAAAATGAAACGCAATTTTTATATTTATCTTAAAAGATATATTGAACCAGGATCTAATCGTCTGGTTCATTTACATCATCATCTTTACTGGACTCATAAGAGACAGGGCCCTTCTTCTTACCTCTTACTTCAATTTCATCAGAATCAGGTTTTGCTTTTATTGTTTTGGATTTGTGTTTCTTAGACTTCTTCTTTTTGGGTTTTCCTGATTTTTCGGTTGTTATTGCTATGGTTGTTGCTGTGTCGGTTGTTGCTGTTTCAGTTGTACCTGTTTCAGTTGTTGCTTTTTCGGTGGTTACTTTTTCGTCTTCATCTTCAGAACTTGAGTCTTCTGCAGCTTTCTCTGTTGTTTCCTTAGGCTTCTTAGCTTTACTTTCGCTAAAATAAACATGTGGTTTATTAAATAGTTTGAGATGCTATATTTTTTTTGGGTTTCGTACCTTAAATGAAAAATGGAATAATTATTGAATCACTTTTTGGCCTTCTGTCTGTCTAGACCCTTTATCTGGGGAACGCGTATCCAGAATTATTATTGGTAATAGAAATTTAAACCATATACTCAAGTCAACAACCAACCCACTAAGTCCATTCAATCAAAAGATATGGCCGTTTATATCACAAATTTGTAAGGAACCCTTAGTGCGCGAGTCCGAATTGCACTCGGCTGGTTTTTATAAATGATGATCGAAAAAAAAATATCTTCCTCTCCCCTTTTCTTCCCTCTTTCTTCCCCAATCTCACTTTAAAAAAAATATTTAGCCTGTGTCCGTCTCCAGGGTCCCAATTATCCCTGTACCAAAATTCATCAAAATCGGTTTGGCCACTTAGACGTGAAGCCGTAACAAACAAACAAACTCACTTTCGCTTTTATAATATTAGTAAGGATATATCATCGTAAATTGCTAAAAAGTGATATGTCTTTAATTTGACATGGTCACTAATATTATTATTAGTAATAATGTTATAAAGAGTATTTAGAAATAATTAATGTATACTCAAGCTCTCTCAGGGCGCTCTTTTCTTCTTTTTCGTCACTGTGGATGATGAATTATGTTTAGTTTTGACGGTAACATTTGTGTTTCTGAAAAATACTGTATTATAATTTTAAACGCATTAAATCTAACCTCTCGCTTGATGAGGCTTCGCCATCGACACTGTAACAAGAGGAAATAAGATTGTAATCGGTTATATTCATTTCAGGACTTCGTGAAAATGATAAAGCTTAATCATTTTATTCAAACCTTTCTGCAGCTTTCGCTTTCTCGTCTCTGAAAACATTAAAAAAAATATGAAACTTATCTCTCGCTCTGCTATAACAGATCAACAAAAAAATTAAAACAATAATAATAAAAAAAGCAAAATAAATTCACCTATTAGCATCTTTAATTTCTCCACTGTCGCTGAAAAAAGGACGTCAAAAAAAAATTTAATATAGAAATATAAAAGAAATATTTTCTCTGATAAATTCACTATCAGATTCAGAAATTAAATATAACCTATATGAACTTAATTGCAAATACTTACTCCACATTATCCCAAGAAACGGACCATTCTTCATGAGTTATACCTGACCGGAACACTCTCCTGCAGTTTTCCCTGAAAACAGAAAAATACATATTTACCTATTGAACTACCAAGAAACACATATTCTACAACTTATTAAGCCCTTCATTGGAAACAAATACAACACGAAATATTTATGACTTGCTGGCAACACTAACACATGACTGGCTGGCGACACAAAAATCGAAGTTACGGGGATACACCCGCCGTTAAGCAACTACTTTTTTTTTGATGATTAAATTTTCAGGCTCAGCATAGCGGGTGGCTCGAGCAAAGAGTTGCTCAACTAACCTATTTATAGTGGGCTTATAAATGTTATAAGGCCTCAAAATACTTACTCCACATCCTTGTGAATAGCGCAAGATATGAACTGACGGTTTCTATAGACTGAAGTATACAAGAAGGGTCCATGACAGCTGTGAGTTTTGGGGTCAATTTTGCAAGCTGAGATCACTCCAATCACCCTCTCTTTTCCTTGGTATCGCACTATCAAAGGTCCACCATGGTCATTCTAAAAATAAGGAACAATATCGTCACAAACACTCCCGGACTCCAAGATCAGGCCACGGTAAAATTAAACTCCTAGAAAAAAACTTCCCAGTGCTTCGTTTCCTCATCTCTTAAAATTTGGAAACTACTAACCTCACAGAAACCTCCTTGCATGGAAGATCTTCTCGCCGTATAGTCATTAGGGTCCTTCAAATGTCTGCCCAAGTCAACATTGAGGGTCTTAGTTGGTATTTCTACATCAGTTTGTCGTCTAGATTCTACATCCGTGCAGTTGGCGTATTTTTTCTAAAATGAAGTACTAAAATTAGTATCAACAGTCAGCCAATTTGTTCTAACTAAGTCAATCACAGTCCACCTTCGTATAGCTATACGAAGGTTTCTTCCCAGCTACACCACATTATCTTTTTTAATTAAGCTGTTACGGTTTGCTGAAGCACACAATAGTTGTAAATCACGGAAAACTTCAAATATATTTTTTCGGCATAATTGATGACGGCCTTTTTCTTAGTGTCTTCTCATTTTTGTTTTGTACTTACTTTCCGAAAATCATTAAATATTACTTGACATTACAATGAGCGGTATTAAAATTTTATGAGGTAGGTTCTTTCGCTGCACCTCTTTTAGTGTTGTTATTTTAATGTTACTCACCTCGCAAAGTTCACTCAGCCTCTTCATGACGTCTTTGGTGCAGATCATGTATTGAGTGATAATTTCCCTAAACCTTTGAGCCCATTTCTTAGCGCATTGTTCGTTGTCCATAATGCACACTTTGGCTTCTTGCAGGCATTTGCTGTTCTTGGGTATGTGCTGCCCTTGACGACGGTAAACACCCTAGGAAAAAAATAAATCTGTTTATTAAGCTCCAGCACTAGGACTTGCGTCAAACTCGTGGCTAAATAAATAGTAGCCGCTCGGGTCGATCTTTAGGTTAAGCCGCGCTTGCCTAGGTTGGTCTGTGGATGGGTGACCACCCGTTACATACCGAGTTTCCTCCGTGCCTCGGAAAGCACGTTAAGCCGTTGGTCCCGGCTGTCATTTGTAGATCTTTGACAGTCGTTACAGGTAGTCAGTGTTCCGAAAGTCTGACAACCAGTCTTACCAAGGGGTATCGTATTACCCAGTATTAACTGGGTTGTGGAGGTCAGATAGGCAGTCGCTCCATGTAAAATACAAATATTCAGCTGCATCCGGTTAGACTGGAAGCCGACACCAACATAGTTGGGAAAAGGCTAGGCAGATGATGACTAGGACTTGCGTCAAACGACACCGGCGTTGCATCGTGGTGACTCGTGGCATGCTCTAAATCATTTCTTTCATTTTTGTTCTACCCGTGTGCCGTGTGCGTAGCTTGTGTCCAAGCCGTAAGTCTTGTCTTTAAAGTCAAACCTTACCTCTCTGAAATTATTGCCGCTTCCCCACCCTGCAATCCATCCTTTAGTTCCTGGTTTCTCCATATCCCTACTAATGTTGTTATATTGAATGCAGTTGGCGGCGAATTCACATCCCTTCTCTTGAACACCGAGTTTAAAAGCTCTATCTACTTTGACTATAGCGATGTCGTTCGATGACCATTTGATGCTGTCTTGGAAGTCGAATTTGTAGTCTAGAACATAGTTGAAAATGTGGTTAGAACTTTAGAAGTGTATTTAATTGTCTATCAGATATAGTTCCAATCAAGCATATTTTTTCAAATAAATGCGAATGAAAAAATCTTACTCTTAGGGATACATTTCCATACAACTTTGCGGCGATGCTTGCAGACGCACTCGTCGTTCTTGTAATCGAAGCTGTCAATGAATTTGGTAGTGCCAGAGACAATGTAGAACCTGTCAGCATCTTCGACACAGGCGGCTGATGTCAGTACGTAGTGGGGATCAACGATGACCCCGCCGCATAACCAGCCGCGGTATTTGTGGGCTTTGGCAGATTCTTTGGTGAGTTGGAGGTAAACCTGAGTAGTGGAAACAACGGCAATTTAGGGCGTGAAATTTCGATGTGTGATTTTTGAGAAATACCGGATCCAAATGCTGAACATTTACAGAGTATGGACTACTGAGAATGTTTAGCAACTGTTGATATTGGTAACGTATGTTGGCATATTGGGGCTTATGGAATAGTGAACTCATCTATTTTTGAAAATTTGCTATGCACGATAAGGTGTTTTTTTTTCTAATTCACCTACTCCTACTATTTTTCCTGTTTCGCGGGTGCGTTTACAAATAATTAAACTCACACAAACAGCCAGACCCGGAACAACTATCTGTACATTTATGTATAACAGACCGTTTGACGTGATCTCTGAAGCCCAGCACTAAATAAACACGGAACGGCATTCTAGTAGATGTGTTTATAGAAGCTTGATAATAATTCCTGATACGATATTCCGTAACGCAATTGCCAATAACCACGAGTTCTACCCAGTTGTGACTGTCAAATAATTGTTAAATGGTTTCAAAGTACATTCCGAATGTCCTATAGCAACTAATGTTACACGTGGCAGCATATCCTACCTATAGCATGGTGACGTCATCGATGCATGAATTTCTATACATATCTAAGTTTTCCTAACTGAGTTTTGCCCATCACTGCAGCGATTAGCCATCGACGCGAGAGTTAATATGAACAAAACATTCTTCCCTCATTCTCATAGTCTGCTGTGAAGAAATTCGACACTATTATTGAAATATCAAGCACCGTATCGACCGCTCTTCGTTTTTTCACAAGCATGGGACAAATAAAGATGAAACAAGGTTCAGTGCTAACCAATGCTTGACTATAATAAATTCTTGATGTGATATTCCCAAAAAAAAGAACTACTAAATAGAAAAATATCCCACTATCTACTATAAAAAACAGTTAGTAGTTGCAGGACAGCATAATCGTGTCTTAATGTCCCATGGTAACCAATGTTAACACGTGGCAACATCTTGGTACCTATGTATCTATGGAATGATGACGTCACCAATATTTTAATTGCCGCGATACACGAGTAGGTTGTATAGGTATATCTTTTTTTCGGATGGGAAATCAAACTGACTGACTTTTCTCGCTCGGGACGGAGCAGAAGGAAGTATCAGACCCATCCCTGATCCTTCTTTTGCCCTTTGTGTTCCGGAGTGGCAGTCTCTCTTTCGAACCAAACCCGCAGCCCCGAGCAAAGGTTGTATACCTACCGTATTATTTTGAAACCGATAATTTTGGCAATTCTTCCTTCCATGATGAGGAATATGCCGTGAAGAAAGTTTTGTCTATAAATGTCCCAGAGAGACCAAATGAACGATGGATGGACTGTGGAAAAGATAATTTTGCAAGAAAGGAGGTGTCCGATGAAATGACGTCATCCATACTCTAATAATAGGAGTATGGAAGAAGAAGACATGTTGTGCCAACCCCAGGTAACTTGGGATATGGGCAGGGGAATGATGATGGTTTTTTTTTTCCGATATGATCCCCCACCCTCTTGTACTTACCATGTACGGCCTTTTCCCCTTTTCAGTTCTCTTGCTGAACAGGATCCTCCTGGAGTCTACGTGGCTGGTGTTCTCATAGTTCCAACTTTCGTCTGGTACTTCTTCAACTTCGTTCAGGGACGTATCGTTGCTGTTCTTGGAGTGGTGTTTGTAACGATGCGGCTTCTTCGTCGCGTCGTCATGTTTTTCTTTATTTTTACTTGATGAATGTGATAAAACTGGGCCTAGATCATAAAAATATAATGAAATATTAACATTGGTATTAATATTTAGTTAAATATATATATATTTATATGGAGAATATTCAGAAGTACTTACCTAATATTAGGAAAATCGTCACCAGGAGCAAGCAAAAATTCGTCATTTTTGGTCAAAGGTCGATCCACGAAGGATCGAAAAAATACTTTGTTCAATCTCAAAATGAGTTTACGAATGAAAATTTTCTGGTCAATTTACCGAAAGTAACGCTTTGTTGGAGCTAGTTAATTATACGATATCCGGAAATCGTATAAAGTTACGTAAATTGTAATTATTTATTCAAGTTAATTGAATGAGTAAATAAATTGGTTTCGTATTCCGAGTTAACTTTAATTAATAACTACTTTGTGCTTTTATTTCTTTGTTACTAATGAATATTTCTCTCGAGTATACACGATATTGCCAATATTGAAGCTTAAGCTTATTGTATAATTCAGCTAACTATTTCATCAAGCTCAAATAATTGTCTCCAATTCTTTCTACTCAAGCAAGCGCTATTACTAAGTACGTGGTTCTGGGTTCGATTCCCATATTGGGTGTGGAAGTCTTTTACATATATGATGGGGTCCAAGGATCTGAACGGGTCTTATTAAAATAACAAGGTTTATTCAACCCTTGCTCATATTTAAATTTCGACCTTGTTTCATCATCATCATCATCAGGCTATATTAGTCCACTGCTGGACATAGCCCTCCCCTAATGAGCGCCATAGCGCCCTGTCTTCAGCTTGCCGCATCCAGCACCCGCATCTACGGTGGCTGGGAGTCGTCTCCCGGCGCCCGACGCCCGACGCCCGCAGCATCTCCCGCGGTGGGTGGGTTGAATTGAAGTTCTCTCCTTCAAACGCCCAGCCACCTCTTTCGCTAGCATGACTACTACGAAGTGACCGCTTCCCATTCCCTCTCGCTCCGGACCATGGACTGAACCAGGGCCGGACGCGAGAGATCGCCTCTACTAGGGCACGGCGGTGCTCTGCCCGCGCGGGGGTACACCGCCGCTGTGTGCTGCACCGTGTTCTACTGGCAATCGTGACAGCTGGTTGGTTTCACCCCCCGGCGAACCTCCCGAAGCTTCAGTGCCCGGTGAGGACCTGCGTCAGGCGGTAGGTGAGGACGCCATGGCGCCTTTTTATTTTTTTAATATTGTGGTGTGCCTTTGTGATAGAGCATAGTGTCCGAATTTAGCACAAACAACTAGCTCGTTAGTCGAGTGGTCGCAAGGTAAAACTATGGTTTGATTCCCGGTTGGGCAGTGATGTTGGATTGTTTTCCATAAGGAATTTCTCAATAACAGCCACGGAGTCCAAAATTTGTGCCCAGTTGATGACAATAGGCTCAACATGGCACTTAACTCATAACTGGCGGAATTTGGGTGTACCCGTATTGTACGGTTATGTGTATACAAACAAGTTATGCCAAGTAACCAATTACTTTATTCATCATCATTTTTACGCTCATAATTGAATTAATATGTTGGTGTCTGACTTCGAAGCATTTGCTGACATCGTAGCTGGCGTCACCGCCTCGATTGCTGACATCGTAGAAGGCGATACCGCATTTGGAACATCTGCTACTGATTCATTTGCCTCTATCTTTTTTTCGTATGTTTTTTCTCTATTTTCGCGTCTAGAATGAGGAAAAAAATATATTATAGGATACGCTAACAGAATCCAAATACAAACGGAATAAGTTAGGGTGGTCAAACGTCCGGAAATTCGACTTCCAAAAATACACTAATAAGACGGACAATTATTTTGCTTCCGGAATTCGGTGACTTATGTTTGATAAATCTTAAGTTTCTTTGCCACCGACTTTTTAGTTGTGGTCTGATGGTCTCTCACACGAATTCTTATCGAGAATTTATTTTCCATCGCTATTATGAGATTTCGTTCGTATAAATTAGTAGAAAAAATATGTTTTATATAAGATAACTTACTACAGAATCAATATAGATACAATTAATATGGTTTATCGGGGAGTATAACACCCTTTCAATTAAAAAAATAACAGGTGCTTCGCTCGATCTTTATGAAAAGCCGTGCTTGCCTAGTATGGTCTGTGGATGGTATACAAACCAAGTTTAAAGCTAACACGTTAAGCAGTTGGTACCAGCTGTCAATTGGTTGATTGATATTTGACAGTCGTTACTAGTAGCTAGTCAGTGACCCGAAAATCTAAGAACCAGTCTTACCATGCCCCCCCCCATGGTAAGACTGGTCATGGACTGGACATGGTGGCTGGTAAAGTACTGGTATTAAACTGCATCCGGTTAGACTGGAAGGTGACCCCAACAGATTCAGGAAAAGGCAAAACTGATGATGATACTGATTTACTTATAAAAAAATAATAATGATTGTAAGAATAACCGGTAGCTTGGACCCTGTTTCCGATACCGGTGGGCTACTGTTGTTTTTTATTTATTTTTAAATGTTTCTTTTTTTTCTATTGTTTTGGTTAAGAAATATTTAAAAATGTAATGTATATGTATTAAAATGAATAAGTAAGCCAATACTGGTGGATCGATTAGAGCGGCGTGAATGATTGTTTCATAATAGTCCCAGATGACGAGAACCTGTGAAACCTGAGAAGGATGAATCAAGTATTTTGATCTGGCTCGCGAGTTTGTGAACAAGCGGGACGTGGACAAGCTTTATGCCAATAGTCATGTCAGCCAATGGCTTAATTGCCAATATCCTCGCCCAACACTAGAGGAGGCTCTTGGTGGGCAATTGGATCAGGGGCAGTACTATCTTCAGTTACTCTTGATATGGCGCGCATTGATAGGAGGTCCCTTTCGTCCCTCTCTCTGGAACCCTGACTATCCGTAACTTGGAACCTGTTCCTGATACCAGTGGGCTATTTTTTTGTACTTTTATAAGAAAAAAAGTGAATAAATTAAGATGTATGTTTTAAAAGTAACGTACCCGAACGCACGTGCTGTCAAATCCTTGTGCTTGGACCAATCAAAATAAGTTTCAGCCATTGTGGTCTTAGATGTCTTCAGATATTTTCTGCATGTGGACCTGTGATCGACCAAAAATTGTGTACTTGTAGTTTTAATTGCCTTATACAATAGCTTTCATTATATTTTATGTAACGAAAAGCAGGATTTTTAAATGTATTTAGGCCCGATAGGCGTCTATGTCATATATATAGTCGCGGTGTTGCAGTGTCGTCGTTAGCCATAGTCTTTAGGTTTTCTAAAGTGCAGGTACACTTTGTACCCTCCAGTAACTGGGCCTCGTTTGGTCGAGATTCGGAATATATTAATATATTCGGAATATACAGGGTTAAAGGGAACTGAATCACCACCAGGTACTCAGTACATCATTCTGGAAGGTCATATAGCGTTTTTTTCCAAAAAAGTGCAAAACATACACGATCAAAATATATGGAACGGCAATTAATTAAAATGACTAAACTAACTACTGATAAAACCTTTACGAAACGATGGCTGATATCAATGCAAAACAAGTACTGTATGAGACAAAATCATACAAGGTGCAATTTGGTTACAATCTGCGCAGTCAGCCCAACTTTTATGCCATAGATTTCGGAATTGGGATGATTTTGTTTGAATAAAAACCTATTTATGTATATTGATATCAGGTAATAATTAATGTGGGTTTTAGGCTTGGCAGCTATTTTTAAAACAAAAATGGCGGAGGTTAGGTAGACCACGCTTCATAGAAATATTTTCCAATCCCTTCCTATGGGATTCAGATTCAGAATGATGTACCTACCGAGTATATGGTAACTGTTTGTGCGTCAGTATTCCTTTCACCTTGTATGCGATAAGTAGTGACTTAATTTTTTTTTAATTTTAAGATATTTTTTTTTAGTTTATGTTGTTTTTTTAGGTACTCACTCCTTATTCCGTACCCCAAAAAAAAAAATGGAATCTTTATCGGATCACTTTATGTCCGCCTCTCTGTCTACCTGTCTATCAAGATCTTTTACCTCAGGAAAGCGTGGAGGTATCAAGTTGAAATTAAAACCTTATACGCAAGTTAGGTTAGTTCACAGTCTAAGAGACCACACCCTTGGAGTTGTGAAAAAATCAAGCCTCTAAGTGCAGGCAGTCACAAAGCCGTATATTTCGCAAGTTCGTACGGAAACCGCGGTGCGCGGGAGTCCGATTCTCACTTGACCGATTTTTTTTTATGTTTTATCCTTTGCGAGTCTAATAAACAATAAGCAGTTTTTCTTATTTTCTTTTCTTTAAATCTCAAAAATGCTTAGGCTTTAAAAATGTCCCCGTGGCATATTTACCGTTATTTACTTTATTAATAAAATTGAATAGTATGCAAATAGAACGCACCCAGGATTCTTGTCAATGGCACAAGCTATGAGGTTCCTGTTTTTGAAAACGCTGGTGAAGAGGAAGGGTCCGTAACATTTCCTGGTGATGTCGCGAGTGAGACAAGCGGACATCACTCCTATAACCATGGAGGTCTTGCCTTGGCCCACAATTAGGGGCCCACCGTGGTCATTCTAAAACAAATGTTCAATCCTAAAGTATTCTAGCATAGAATCAACCAAAGAGATACAAAACCAGGCTCTTGGATACAGTTGTATTCTTTTTCAAAATCCATGAATGATTTAAATAATATGTAATATGTGTGTGTTTTTGTGTATGTATGTGTGTGCGCATTTTTTTCTTTGAAATAAAGTACCTTTTTGCAATTAAATGTTACACAAATTATTTGAAAAACACTCCCGACCGCAAGAATAAGCATATACTGAAAAAACACCAATATCAGCATGCCATGCACCCAAACCTATACTCGATTGGTGTTTGGCCGCTTCACGTGGCATCCACACGAGGATTTACCGCACGCCAGTTTGGTTGTTGGTTTGTGTCGCCAGGCTGCACGGGTGCACTCTCTGTTCCGTCTCATAGTCCGATGGGAGGTCAATTTGACACGAACGGAGGGAGTTCAGGTGCAGGATCACCACACCCAAACTTCCAAACTCCGGGATGAGAAATTTCTACTCTTTTTGCCCAAACTGGGAATCGAACCAACGGAACAGTAAAAAATCAGGTATTTACGTAGACGAAGCAAAAGGAAAACATATCTGCGCACCCTATAAGAAAAGGAGTCAATTTATATCATAATACCTCACAAAATCCCCCTGAAGGAGCATTATTTTTTCTTCTGGTATCATGCAAGTGACCAGCGGTGTGGACCTTCAGTTGTCCTGGCTCTACCATCCTTCTCCTGTGGTAAGGTAGGACCACGTCATGATTCTCGTCTTCATCATCTTTATAGTCTTCGCTGTCACTGTATTGCAACTCCTTGCAGTTGATTTCGCGATCCTTTAAATTGATAACCATAGTTTTAATTATTCCAAGACTCCGAAACGCATGGTTTCCTAAGTGCTCCAGGGTTACCATAACGTCTTTTTTTTTGGGGTGGGAAATCATCAAATAACTGCCCCCGCTCTGGGCGGACCGGGGGGGAGTGTCAGACTTGTACTGACTAAAACCCACCCATGTTCCTTCTATAGCCCTTTACGTCCCGGGACCGCGGTATCTCTTTCGAACAACCCGCACCCCGGCAGGCGGAGGCCCTGGCAGGCCCCTCGGCTTTGCTGACATCTCTTTGAGGCGCGCGTAAAACAACAACGCGCCATCGACACGGCCTGTCGTCAATATACGGACGGACGGTGAGCTACCCATTGCTCATCGTCCATAGGCCCTCATCTACGGTGGCCGGAAGTCGTCTCGCAATGCCCGACGCCCGGGGCGTCTCCCGCAGCGGCTGGGTTGGTTAACCATAACGTCTTGAAGCAATACTATTTTGATCTCATTCCAGTATGAAAAAGAGATGGCGCTATACATCTTGTATACTTAGGTCTTGCTACATTGAAACTTGCTATGTTGTTCCTACATCATTATCATCCCCAGCCCGATTTCACCCACAACTGGATATGTAGGCCTTTCTTGATTGGTGCAAACCTCCACCAGGAACATCTTAATTTTTTTTTAATAAACGTTTCCCCTCCCTCGGAATTTCTCCTGTATCATGGTTAAGTTTACAAACATTTAATTTTACATACACAAAAAACCAGACCCGTGCGGGGATCGAATCCGCGACACGCAGCGCAGCAGTCGATCGCTCAGCCACTGCGCCAACCGTATCGTCAATCAGTTACAACACCCCTGCCCCGATCTAAAATCCAAATGCCGACGAAAATAATAACAATACTAACCGCACAAATACCACTTATAGACTCAATATCAGTAATGTCTTTCGTGCAAATCATGTGTTCATCGATCACGTAGTGGTAGCGAGGTTCCCAGCGCTTCTTGCAGTTCTTACCGGAGATCAGCTGAACTTCAGTTTCCATAAGTTCCGGCGAGTTCACTGATTGTCTTAACTGCAATTTGAGTTAAGATTGTACTCTGTGAGAGACTGCCAATCAGGGTGCGTTTGGTAAAATAATATCAGCTGCATGGGTCAAACATCAAAGTAAGACAGCGTTAGCCGCAGTCGGCCCCTCGATAGGTGGCATAATGAGAGCCGACCCCGAATCAGCAAGCTCAACTGCGAAAAACTGACATCAGGATAGGCACTCTCCACAGTATATAAAAAGAAGAAGAAGCTTAGGTAAAGACCTCCACCACCTTCCTCTTTTATTAAGAACTAGCTTTTGCCCGCGGCTTCGGTCGCGTTAAATTCGGGGTAATACAGTTCCCCTTGCGCCTTATTGATTTGTAATAGCAACGCTAAGTTTTCCCTTTTCTTCCCTCTTTCTCCCTCACATCACACTTTAAAAAAAATTGCCTATGTCCGTCCCCTGGTTCCCAACTATATCTGTAACAAAATTCATCAAAATCGGTTTATCCATTAAAGCGTGAAGAGGACAAACAAACTCACTTTCGCTTTTATCCTTACTAATATTATAAACGCGAAATCTAATATATAAAATTTCCGTGTCACAATGTTAGTTACCGTACTCCTCCGAAACGGCTCGACCGATTCTTATGAAATTTTGGGTACATATTGGGTAGGTCTGAGAATCGGCTAACATCTATTTTTCATACCCCTAAACCTCAACGGGTGAAACCGCTGGGCACAGCTAGTATATATATATAGTAAGGAAGTAAGGATAGCCGCGGCTAGAAAAAATAGTACAATGTAAAAAAAATACTTAAGTCAGAGGTCAGGTCGGAGTTAAACTTCGAGTTGAAAGACGTTTGGGAATGCATCCAGCAGTTTTAATAGGTCGATGATGATCATCATCTGCCTAGCCTTTTCCCAACTATGTTGGGGTCGGCTTCCAGTCTAACCGGATGCAGTTGAATATCAGTATTTTACATGGAGCGACTGCCTATCTGACCTCCACAACCCAGTTAATACTGGGTAATACGATACCCCTTGGTAAGACTGGTTGTCAGACTTTCGGAACACTGACTACCTGTAACGACTGTCAAAGATCTACAAATGACAGCCGGGACCAACGGCTTAACGTGCTTTCCGAGGCACGGAGGAAACTCGGTATGTGACGGGTGGTCACCCATCCACAGACCAACCTAGGCAAGTGCGGCTTAACCTAAAGATCGACCCGAGCGGCTACTATTTATTTAGCCACGAGCTCCTCTGTCAATATAATCAATAGTATCAATAGGTCGATGATTATAGTGATGAATAATTGAGTTAAGCTAAACACGCGTTTAAATATTTAATCCTTACCTTAGCTTATTTTTGACTCTCTGATCGTACTCGATCAGGATCACGGCGGTCAGTCTCTTGCAGTTTGGACTTTCAAGAGTAACATTCTGTAGGCAGTTAGTTGAAGCGATGCTAATCTGGCTGCGAATTGACCATGAATTGCGATGTTCGTCATCTCTCAGACGTCAAAATCAGCACACGGTGTTTTTGTAGTCCAAAGAGGCGTGAGGCGCGAGCGGCGAGAAATTTTGTTCAACAACGAAAACTATTCAACTACTTCTAGAATTAACTAAAGTAGGTACTTACAGGATTCTCTGCAAATACCTGAGAATTAAACATTTATTAGTAAAGGCTTTCTAGATCTAAAGAATTTTTTTCAAACTAAGTTCAGTAGTTTTTTCGTGAAATAGTAACAAACATCCAAATACGTCCTCACAAACTTTCGCATCAATAATATTGCTAGCTGCGCCGCGCGGTTTCACCCACATAGACTGGGATAAAAAGCCTATGCGTTAATCCAAGTTATAAACTACCTGTGTGCCAATATCCTCACAAACGTTTGCATTTATAATAGTGTAACTTTCTTACTTACATCAGAAAATGATTCAGTTGCTCCCCAACCAGCGATGGATGCGTGCGTATGTGACTTCTCTATATTAGCTGACTGGTTGTTATACGCTATTTTCTTAGGTACGAAGTCACATCCCCGGATCCGTTTCTCGAAGTTGAAGTCATCCTCCACTTTTACCACAGCAATGTCTCCCATCATCCAGCGTATGTTGTCAAAGTCGTCGCCGTCGTAGACGTACGCTTGTTTGAAAAGTTTTTTATATTATATTGGGGCCAAAATCATCCTGCCGGGGTTGCGAGTTGTTGCAGGGATTCAGACATATTTATTAGCAACAATGTACATAGGTACAGGTATAAGATGATACATGGTTGAAGGTTTCCGCTACATTCTACCTTCTGCATGCAAGTTTATAGAAGCTAATGGATCAATCAACACTTTATCATCAACTAGCTTCCGTCCGCGTGGCATAGTTACTTTGGGCTAACGCTAACTTTAACCCGCGTGATGATCGAAAAAAAATTATCTTTCTCTCCTCTTTTCTTCCCTCTGACTCCCCTTTTTCTCACTTTTTTTGTTTCGTTTCCAGGGTCTCAACTATCTCTGTACCAAAATTCATCAAAATCGGTTTGGCCATTTAGGCGTGAAGACGTAACAAACAAACTAATACTTTCGCTTTTATAATATATGCATGCACATAATATTAATCTATTTTCCAATAAATGATGAGAAGAAGAGGATTCTGTAGCCCCGGAACACAAAGCGCAGAAGAAGGAACACGGATGGGTTTTAGTCAGTACAAGTCTGACAATCTCGTCAGCTCCGCCCAGGATATGTCATTTGATGATTATGCCACCCGATAAAAAAACATTTCCTGCTTTGCGTAATGGCCAAATAGTTACGTTCTTGGGCATGATTATGAAAATGTACCTCTAAATATGTTTCTCTGTCTTCTCAATGTGACCCTAACGATCGATGCAATAAAAGTACAGGGTGCAACTTTTCTCATGGTGGCATGGAGAGAGCGACTGTCGCAACCCCGTGCAGGGCACGCCACAATAGTGGCGGTAAGTCCCCTCTTTGAGGAGTGGCTGGAGAGGCGTCATGGCGTCCTCACCTACCGCCTGACGCAGGTCCTCACCGGACACGGAAGTTTCAGGAGGTTCCTGCACATCATCGGGCGGGAGGAAACGCCCGGGTGTCACCATTGTGACGATCGCCCGGAGGACACGGTGGAGCACACAGTGGCGGTCTGCCCAGCTTGGGCGGAGCATCGCCGTGCCCTCGTGGATATGATCGGCGGTGGCGATCTCTCGCGCCCGGCCCTGGTTCAGGCCATGGTCCGGAGCGAGAGGGAATGGGAAGCGGTCACCACCTTCTGCGAAGCAGTAATGCTAGCAAAGGAGGTGGCCGGGCGTTTGAGGGAGAGAACCTCGAACCAACCCAGCCGCCGCGGGCGACGCCCCGGGCGTCGGGCGCCGCGAGACGACTCCCGGCCACCGTAGATACGGGCCTGTGGACTGTGAATGGGTAGCTCACCGTCCGTCCGTCGATTGACGACAGGTCGTGTCGACGGCGCGTACGTGTTTCACGCGCGCCTCAAAGAGATGTCACCAAAGCAGAGGGGTTTGCCAGAGCCTCCGCCTGTCGGGGTTGCGGGTTGTTCGAAAGAGATACCGCGGCTCCGGAACGTAAAGGGCAATAGAAGGAGCATGAACACCCCCCGCTCCGCCCAGAGCGGGGGAAGCCATTTGATGATTGCCCACCCGAAAAAAAAAGGGTGCAACTTTTACAGATTTTAGTCGGTTCGATTACCGTGTGCGGCAAGCGAATTTAAAAAAAACTTTGAATGCCGTTTTCTTTCTTTTCAAAAATAAAGGAATGTTTTCTTTGAGTAAAATTTTCTATCTAAAGTATTAAGAGTATTTCCCCTTCAGGTGGCATTACAAAATTCCACCCTGTATATTATATTTGGCGCAGCCGTGAGAGACACAATAATAATCTCCTTTTTGTGTTTCAAATTACGTTTTCTTTTTTCAAAATTTAATTTTGCTTTTATTTTGTTTAATGTTGTGGAATGTGCCATATAAACTTTTTTTTTCTTTGTTCAAATACCTACTTACATTTTGGTACACATTTCCATATGGCTCTCTTGGCCCCGTAAATAACGCAATCATTTGTAGTGTCTGATAACGGGACCCATCTGCAAGATTAAGAACTAGTTATATCGTCAGCATCCTTTTATTTCAGATGTGAAATCAATACAAATCTAATATTGTTTTTTTGTAATTGTCGCCCCATACCAGTAATTTGTCCTGTACCGTGGTTTTACAAACATTCACACAGAAACAGCCGGATCCGGAAAAACTATCTGAAGCTCATACAAATATAATTATGTTCCCAGCGGGGCTCGAACCCGTGAAAGGTAGCGCAGCAGTGAATGCATCAGCCACTGCGCCAACTGTGCCGCCAAAATCTTACAATTTAGCCGCGTAAGTTTTTTTAGCCACCAACGACATTTTCAATGTTTTAGGGGTTTTGAATCTAGAACACAAGATTCTTTGTGCTTCGTTGTCCCTTATGTACACCGTGTTAACAGAGAAAAAGAATTATTTTTTATTTTGAAAAAGGAACTACTGTTCCAAACATTCTTGTAGGATAATATACTTCTGTATGACACAGCGGAGTGATGTCCCTTACTACCTTTATGGCTTTTACATACTTGCTTGTTCCGGAGACGATGTAGAAATGCTTAGCCTCTTCAATGCAGGCTGCGGACGTGAGAACGTATCTCTCATGGATGATCACTCCTCCGCAGACCCAATCCGGTGCCAATGGAGACTTGGCAGCTGCGGACGGAGCTGCTCTTAAGTACACCTGTACAAAACATCACCTGCCGTTAGGGTTTCATAAAGAAATGATAACGAAATTGTGTTTATTTATTTATTTACTAGCTTGCGCCCGCGGCTTCGACCGCGTGACATCGAAAAATAAGTATCCTATGTGTTATTCCAGACTATAATCTACCTCTGTGCCAAATTTTATAAAAATCCGTTCAGCTGTTATGACGTGAAAGAGTAACAAATATCCATATATCCATCCATCCTCACAAACATTCGCATTTATAATATTAGTAGGATATTTCTATTTAATAACAATAATAAGTGAGAATAGCATTAAAACTATGAGATTTTACCTAATTTATAGATTTTTTATAGTATTTTTAGTTTGAAAAGGACCTTTTAATGCATAATATGAAACACTTTCCGAAAAATTATGATAACAGTTTATTTAACAGACACGCTGCATGTAAGTTTTGTTGACTGCGGATGCTTGCTTTTTTTTAAGGGTGGGAAATCATCAAATAACTTCCCCCGCTCTGGGCGGAGCGGGGGGGAGTGTCAGACTTGTACTGACTAAAACCCACCCATGTTCCTTCTATTGCCCTTTACGTTCCGGGGCCGCGGTATCTCTTTCGATCAACCCGCAACCCTGGCAGGCGGATGCTTGTTTAAGGCGCTGTACAAAGCAAACACTTCGTAAAAGTCTAGATTTTCGTCGCAAAGTTAGCCGTATCTGTACATGCCACTAGCCAAAAAAACTATCGTGTATAGTTCAATACATAAAGTAAAGACTTAAATAAAATCAGTTTACAAAAGTGGTCTAGTACTACGAAAAAAAAATGTTTAAAAGACCAAGAAAACATTTTTTCGTCTCGAAATTCTCAATTTTTTCAGCGACAACCATCATATTTTTTATATCTATAACAAAGGAAATTGTATAGACTAAAGAGATATCTAAAATTTTTCAAACACGGAGCTGTATTTTTTGCATATTCAATAAAAAACTGCAAAATGACCTACATTTTGGCGGACATGATATTCAAATAAAATCAAACACCGAAATATTTTCGACCTTATTTCTATTCTTTCGATGCAATACTGTCGTGTACTTGTGTCAGACCATGCCCTGTATGCAGCTAGCCTCACTTCCGCGAATACCTAAAGATTAGCTTGTTGCCGCGCCTTAATAGTGAAGTGGAGCGCCGTCTTATTCCATAATTTGTTGCAAACGACTTCGCATACCGCACAACCGTGTTCCAGCAAGCATCACCTCCTCTCACCAGTGCCCATGTTGAAGTGACAAGTTGCGCCAGATTATCTTTTGTTATGACTTTTCATGAATCACAATTTAAAATCATTCGACCTCGCAAGTTTTTTTTTAAGTATATGGGTAAGACTTTTAGATGACTTTTAGATAAGGAGATTAAATCCTATTACTAAAACGGAAGAAATATATGCTTCTGAAATTGGAACTTCTAGATTCGGCGTCCCTCAAGGAACCATCGTGGGTCCTTTATTCTTCCTTATTTACATAAATGACATGCCTTCGGTAACAAATCATGACATTACACTATTTGCTGATGATAGCACTATTTTATTTGTTAATAATGACACAATTGACTTAGAATCTGACATTAACCATACAATATTATCGATAATAGACTGGCTTGACATAAATAATTTAATGATTAACATTGACAAAACTAAAATAATGAATTTCCAAATACGAACCCAACGCACTGGTACCTTAAAAATCAGTTACCTAGATAGTGACATTGCAGAAACTGAAGTAACAAAATTTCTAGGGTTAAATATTGACAACAAACTTAATTGGAAACTTCATATTGACCATGTATGCAAAAAGCTAGGACAATTTTCATACGCACTCTACAGATTAGGAAAAATTGCAAATCAGGCTACTTTACTAACAGCCTACCACGGTTACGTTAGCTCTATCCTCAGATATGGCGTAATATTCTGGGGCAACAGTACAGACAAGGAGCGCGCTTTCATAGCTCAAAAACGTTGCATTAGGGCTATATTTAATTTACGTCTAACTGACTCCTGTAAGCCATTTTTTAAAAAGTTTAACATACTTACACACGGCAGCCGTGTGTCTGCATTTTTGAAGTCGCAGTGTTTGTAAGAAACAATATCGACATGTATAATTACTACACGCGTATACGACGCAATGACAAACTACGTACACTAGCTAGTAAGACTCATCTTATGCATGAAAGTATCTTTTGTATGGCTACACGCATTTTTAATAATATTCCGGTACCTATCAAAACAATTACGAAAGTTTAAAAAGAGTCTCCATGATCTGTTAGTAGATAAGTGCTATTACTCTGTAAGAGACTTCTTGTTGGACAAATCGCTGCTCCAATAATTCCCCTGTCATGATGTGTTCAGTAGCCTGTTTGTACCCTATACCTACCTTAATTCGTTTTTGTTTGGTTTTATCTTTTAGTTTTTTGTTTTGTGAAATATTAATATTTTTTTTTAATAATTTACGTACCGTATATACACGACTATTGTATGCCCAAAGGGCGGGACATAGCTGATCTATTTAATTATTTAAGACCTGTATTACAAACCTATGATCCACAATAAAGATATTGAAATTGAAATTGAAATGACCAATCTATTGTTTTGACACCTTGACTGGCTAGCCAATTTTGCCCCACATCAGCTTTGTATGCGCTGCGCTCACTCTTACAGCCTATTTCCTCTTGGTTCCACTCAACTCTCGGAACAATTTCAATAATCAAATTTGCTTGCCAAAGAAAAAGAAATGCCGAGTCAAACTCAGAAATAGTCTCAAACGGTCATGGACTATTTAAAAATGATTTGTTGAATAATTTCGTACATAAACTACGTCACGGCATTACATACTCCTTTCTATATCATATCATTTCTTAGACAACTCATCCATCTTGTCTTTGGCCTACCTTTCCGAATAACGCGTATAGGTAGTAGAAATATAATAATAAAAAGTATTCCTACCATGTATGGTTTCGTATCGCCAACTGGACGTCCATTTAATATCCTTCGTGTTGGATTTAAGGTCTCATTCGTGTTGTAAGGTGTATCTATGTTATCTAAAGGAACTGAAACATTCGGAAATCATAAGAAAAACATTTTTCAATACACTTCCTCGCAAAACTGGCTCTTATTCCATACACTACGATTAGGTTCAACATGGAATGTATTTTACAGGCGTGCTTTACTCTCATTCAACACAACAAGGGCTTTCAGTTTTTCTGTATCATCACGAATAACAATAAACAACTGCTCAAATCTATAAAGTCGCCAGTATTTTTTTTTTAGTGCATGGAGGTACTTGTTTATAAGGCCTTCATATTTATTTTAATAAAAAAATGTGTTTATCAACAGAATATCACAAATAAACATGATCATTTATGAAATAAATTGCTTTTAACAACAAATTGCTATTGATTTCAGTTCTAAATTCAAAAATTATTTGAATTTCTTATTTTTATATTAGGCTGTTTAGCGATGTCATGCCTCTATTTCTCCGTCAGTATGAGAAGACAAAGCGCGGAGAAAAATCAAATTAAATCATAGTTTCATATTGATGACAAAAGTACTTTTTGTTCGAAGTGTATTGAAAAATGTCGTTTAATTCACGTGAGAATTTGTCACTGCGGTTCTCGGCTCAATAACGCTCTTGCCTGGCGGCTTTTGCGATATATCCGCCTCGGCTGCAATGACAAAGTTTCCTCATTTGAATCAAAAGAACAATCTTAGCATATGGATGGAAAAGTTAATTAAGAGTTTATTTATTTAATACTTCAAGCACAAAGTACAGAGGCGGACTTAATTCCATAGGCATTTTCTACCAGTCAACAATCAAGTATAGTGTGACAGCTCAAATTAAAATGTTGCCTATCCTCTTTTATATCCTACTATCCCTCTCGCACATTCAAAACTATTCATTGAGGTAACTTAACTACACTATTGATAGAAGGGTGACATGTACACAATTATTATTTTTATATATTTGTCCTGAAATTCAGCTTTGCGAAGACCACTCGATGATGTAGTCATAAGATTGTCAAGTGTGCAGGTGTCAGGGCATGCAGCGTAAGATTGAAGGTGGACCATTGTCTTTGGAGACAATGGCCCATCTTCCTCATTATTCATAAATTGCAATATTGCAGTTAAAATCAACCAGCGGGCTTAGACACCGTTTGTATTGTTTCTTTTTTATCTCTTACTAATTGGAGGCTTTTATCCTCAAGGGCCAGTCACCATCATCATAACAAACTAAACTACACACTTATGATATAAATTATTATTCTACACAAAAAAAAAATCAGCAAGGAGAATTTATATTTCCAATGAAGGTTGTGCTAAAACTTGAACATATGGACCGGTATCCTATTCAAGAGTGTCCATGGAGTTTCTTGCCCATTCTTCCCCATAGAGATCTACGCTTTGGAATGGGCAACTACAATACTTTCACAAGTTATTATGTCTTGTGACTGGGACTGTAGCAGCATCTTTTCTTTTTCGTTTTTATGACATTCAAAAGTGCCTGTAATGGTCTAATTTAAATAAATGGTTTGAGTTTGGACCTTGCCAAACGCGGCACAACCTTGAAGATCGACCCGTGCAGCTGTTATTTAGACGCGAGAGCCTCTCATTGTGACTATTCATGATAAATCACCTATGGCGATGTTGCCAACAAGCCGCCTACGCATATAATTAAAAGATGAGGAATCAATTAAATCAAAATACATTTATTCAAATGAGGCGAAGCGGCAGAAATGGCGGAACAAACTCTTCAGTAACTAAGTATAGGTATATAAGTATTTAATTCAAAAAACATACCAGCAACAGTCACGGTTATAATGCACATAATTAAATGAATTAATAACAACATTTTATAGGCAAAATAACTTTCCTGCGTTACAGAATCATGATTACTTTAAGTTTTTTTTTTAACTTTGTTTATTGACACGTGTTCGTTAACTAACAGCCGCAGTGGACGCAGACTTGGCGGCAAATGGCGGCCACCATTGAGTGCTGATTTATTTCAGCATCTTGTTTTATCATGAATTGTATACCTAATTTGTTCAGTATCCCTCGAAAGACAGGAAAGAGATACTTCCCCGAAGCATAAAGAAAGAATATGGGTGGGTTTTAGTCAGTAAAAGTCTAACAACCCCCTGCTCCACCCAGAGCGGGGGAAGTTATTTGATGATTGCCCATCCAAAAATAAAACTCACGAAGGACAGCGCGTGATCGCCGTAGATAACAACCAATATTTTCTGGTTCTATACCTCTCCGTCGAACTGTTCCTAAGCTAGGCTGAACAAAGTTAGTTTTTTTAAAAAAAAAAAGAAGTGCATGCCATCTACATTTGTTTTATTTGGTCTTCACCTAATACCTACACATTCCTTATGATGTTGACTGTAGCTCCTTGTCGTTCTCATTGCCTAGTAACTATCCGGTGGCAATATCATTTTCAATAACATGCTTGACTGAGTACTTAAATGGAAAATTTTAATGAATAGAAACGTTTTGGTGAAGCCATAAACCCGTATCTATAAAGAAGTCATACCACAACTAAAATGGCTTAACTAAAAATCTTTTTTACAATAAAAAAAATACTTTCAATAAACACCAAAAAGACGGAAAATTAATTTACTTCTGGATTTTTTTGCCACCGACTGAAACCATAGAAATAAAACTAATTTTGAAGTCGTCCTTTTTGTTGAAGTCGGTCAAAAATAGCTTTGCTTTGTTAAATGGTTCTTATTTCGTTTAAATTCTTGTCTATTGCATACAAAGTTTTGCTTTAATAATTGCTTAAGGTCAAGTCATTACCTTATCTTGACTATAGATACGTGGGCTAGACTTGTGTTGACCGGCAGCATACTCAGGCCTTTTCTTTCTTTACAAGGAAGAGTATATAAATGCACCACGCGACCCATTACGAGCATATATGCGATGATCGATTTCACGAATTTTTGTTTTTTTTTTTTATTAAAACGTTGCCCCACACTAGGAATTTCTCCTGTATCGTGGGTGCGTTTACAATCATTAAACTTACATACACAAACAGCCAGACCCGGAACAACTATCTGTAGGCCATACAAATATTTGTTCCGTACGGGAATCGAACCCGCGATACGCAGCGCGGCAGTTAATCGCTCAGCCAGTGCGCCAACGGTGTCGTCAGTTCGAAAATTGGCTTGGTGTTGTTTTTGAGTTTAAATGTTTGTAAGCGTACCCACGTTACAGGAGAAATTCTTAGTGTGAAGCAACGTATTAAAAAAAAGTTATACCTTTCAAACAAACTCATTTCATGTCATTGAATTAATAATTCCCTACTCATCTAGATGGCGCTAATGTCAAACATGCTTTCGTGATTTGCTACTACTCAACACTAGATGGCGCTGTAAATCACCATAAAGCGTATTTCGGAGTTTTATGACGTATTTTTCATCGGAATAAAAAAACTGAGATAAATTTTATGTGTGTTATTTTGAAAGGGTTTTTACGTAAGTTTTCCATGTCATTATTTGTGGGTGTGAGTCATAGTAGGCACCTCCACCTATTATATCTAGCTGGCGCCCGCTGCTTCGCCCGCGTGATATCGAAAAAAAGTATCCCGTGTGTTATTCCAGACTATAATCTACCTCTGTGCCAAATTTCATCAAGATCTGTGCAGCCGTTTTGACGTGAAAGAGTAACAAACATCCATACATCCATCCATCCATCCTCACACACATTCGCATTTATAATATTAAATAGGATTTATATTATTAGTAGGATTCCTGTCTTGGAGCAGCTTATAAGAATTCCTGAAAGAGTAGACTCAACAAAACCAGGACTCTTGCTCATTGAAGGTAGGCCAACAAACAGTCCTTGTCAATGCAGATTACAATCAGAAATTCTATCTACATTCTAAAGCTGTGTAGGTTCGAAATTCAATTAAAAAGCATTGAAGATCTAAGCTGATAGATATTATAATAAAATAAAATTAAAAGACTAATTAGATAGCTATTACCTACTGTTAATTTTCTAATATCGGTAGTTCAACTTCACATACGTATTATCATAATCGAGAAGCTCGGGTTACAATTTTGATAAGTAGGTATTGTAAAAACTAAGAGGAAATACATAGAATAGGTACTTTAAGTCTATAAATAATTCACAGTTTCAGCAATACATGTCACACAATGAAATACAAGGCCAAGCCCTTCTATTCTTTCTAAATCTTTATTTAAAAACTTAATAATTTTTTTTTGTATTTTTTTTTAAAATTGAGTATTCGAATGTTTTTGCGACCAGCCTGTACTGTCACAGGTTTGATTAGTGTTACCTCTACAGGCCAAGCCTATGGGCTATTGCAGACTTTAATCCATATCTGGAGCAAATTATTTACAGACCCGTTCAGCCGATCTGGCGTGATTGTTTAACAAACATCCATACAAACTTTTGCATTAAAAATATTAGTACCTATAAGTAGGTATAGAAGAACAGTCATGACAACGATACAAGATAATGTCGTTTAAAATGTCTTGCAATTATACCTACCTATATCATTATCATCAATTATTAGTTATTTTCGTCAAAATTTAATCACCACTTGTCACGATAAGTACCTATATGTAACTTTAATGACAATTACGTGAAATGTGTTTTTAATACCTTACTACAAGCAAACTTGCAAGTTTCGCAGAGAAAACATAATTCAGTGGGTACTTATATTTGAGTTATTATACTATAACTAGCTCATATTGTCCCACTGCTGGCCAAACGCCTCCCTTCATTCCTTCCAACAAATAACGATTCTATTCTACGTCTTTCAAAGTCTCAAGGAATCATTTTCTTCGTCCCGCCATCGCCATCTCTTTCGTGGGCAATGCTGAGCTTTAACCTGGCCCAGAGCACGTTGGCCTATCTTGAATGTATCTTATGGTATATATGTATATGATATTCTAAATGAAATTACCTGACATCGATGATAACATTGAATTGAAAATTCTTTCAGTACTATCAGACAGGGAAAATGGTTTGTTTCAGTTGAATTTGTCATATGTGATCAGTTATGTAGTGTGTACAATTTGACTTGTAATGGATTAATAATGTCAAACAGCCTTAGTTTTTTCGGAGCAACGTACCTTGTGCAGCATCAACCTATTTAATCGTTATGTAAAATATTAATAAATGCCATATCGTTTAGCGACAAAAGTTGTCGTGAAATTCGAATGAAAATCGATTCAGTATTTACTTACTTTGAACTTTCGAACAGCGAAGGTGATTGAATAATTATTTCATAAAAGTTTATTTTTGGTTTCATTAGAATTAAACGAAAACTTATCACTTAGGTATTTATAGTCGTAGTACCTCATAATGTATAGACATCCACAGTATGTAATAGTCTTTTGTATGTATGTAACAAAAAAAGAGTATTCATAACAAGAAATTAAAATGATTCGAAGAAATTGTGAATGCGATGGATATTTCAGTTCATTTGCCGACGTTTTTGTTTTTGAGAATGACCCACACTTAGATAGGAAATCAAACTTTCCCATAAAAACGTCTCTTGACAAAAGTCGATATGGCCCATAAACTTTCTCAGGTACAAAAACATAAACCGCGAGTATGTGTTGTGGCAAAATAATAACGATAGCTAGGATCGATCCTCAAGTCTTTAAAGTCCGCTCGTGCCTAGGTTGTTCCGAGGATGGGTGACCACACTCATTACATTCCAAGTTTCCTCCATGCGTTGGTTCCAAGCTGTCAAGTATTGTAAATCTTTGAAATAAGCAATCGTTATTGACCCGGAAGTCTGACAACCAGTACCAAGGAGTATCCTATTGATCATGACATCCAATTCAGTTGTTTGCCATCATCATTTATTCTAATCTTGATTATAAAGACACTGGTTGGTCATTTTTCTCATAATTTAAAAATGAAGTAATTGAATGAATGGGAAAATGTCTTCAGGGACGATTTGAGCATGAATGTGAAGTTAGAGCAAAGGAAGACTAAAGAAACGGTAGAAGGATTGGGTAAAGGTTGAAATGGCTAGAAAGGAAGCTGGTAACTGTTGACATTAGAAGTAACAGAGAAGTATGGAAGACGGAGAACGAATTAAATTGTTTTTTTTTTGGGGTGGGAAATCATCAAATAACTTCCCCCACTCTGGGCGGAGCGGGGGGTGTGTCAGACTTGTACTGACTAAAACCCACACATGTTCCTTGTATTGCCCTTTTCGTTCCGTGGCCGCGGTATCTTTTTCGAACAACCCGCAACCCCGGCAGGTAGAGGCCCTGGCAGGCCCCTCTGCTTTGTTGACATCTCTTTGAGGCGCGCGTGAAACACTAACGCGCCGTCGACACGGCCTGTCGTCAATAGACGGACGGACAGTGAGCTACCCATTGCTCACGGTCCACAGGCCCGTATCTACGGTGGCCGGGAGTCGTCTCGCGGCGCCCGACGTCCGGGGCGTCTCCCACGGGGCGGCTGGGTTGGTTTGAGGTTCTCTCCCTCAAACGCCCGGCCACCTCCTTCGCTAGCATGACTGCTTCGCAGAAGGAGGTGATTGCTTCCCATTCCCTCTCGCTCCGGACCATGGACTGAACCAGGGCCGGACGCGAGAGATCGCCTCTACTAGGGCACGGCGGTGCTCTGCCCGCGCGGGGGTACACCGCCGCTGTGTGCTGCACCGTGTTCTACTGGCAATCGTGACAGCTGGTTGGTTTCACCCCCCGGCGAACCTCCCGAAGCTTCAGTGCCCGGTGAGGACCTGCGTCAGGCGGTAGGTGAGGACGCCATGGCGCCTTTTTATTTTTTTACTATTGTGGTGTGCCCTTGTGATAGAACATAGTGTCCGAATTTAGCACAAACAATCGCCTCTACGAGGGATTAAATTCGGATAAGGGCAGGAGAATGATGCTGAATCTTAATTATGATTCACTGCGACTTCGTTTGCATTGAAATTTTGATGTGTTTTTCGGGGATTAAAGTAAACTATGTTCTATTCCGGGCAATAATCTGTCTTTGTGCAAAATTGTATACGGATCCATTCAAAAGTTCTGGCGGTTAACAAACATCCATCCATCTAAACGGTCCACAATAATTATTTCCTTTCTGTGTTTAGTTTTAAGTTTTTTTTTTATAGTTTTATGTTTCTTTTTTCTTTCTTTGTTTCATGTTGTGTGCACTTGTGGTATTGCCAAATAAACTTTTGCATTATATTATAAATAGTAGTAAGATATTGTCATAATCAAGCTTCTAGGTAAACATCTTTCAATCTCGTCTTGTTAGTCATGAAGGCTTACACAAACTGACATTCGATCATGAAAGATTCCTGAAATATGTGAGGAACTAAAAGAGGTAGGTACTGAAAGGCTTTATGTCAATCCTGTTGATAGTCATTTAAATCAATCGCCATTTGTCAAGGCACTCAAGTTTATCCCGTTAAAATTAGAAAACATTATTCCCCAGTCCATTTGGATTTAGTATTAACATTTGATCATGTTTGAAATTATTGTAAGTTAGAAAAAATATTTTGTCCTTTGTTCTTGTTTAGTATTGGGTCTTCCTGGTTCGATCCATTTAAGAAAGAAAAACAAAGTATGAATCTCGAACAGATACTCACTATTAAGGATAGAGTTCCGGAAGGGTCGGTCATAGGACCAGTCCAGTTAAAAAAAAATGTTAATCATTCAAACTTTAAATATAAAAACCTTTGCTGGGTTTTACAATTTGCAATAGTTTTTACAATATAGTCCACTGTCATTGTTTTTAAATAGTTAAGTGAAAACAATTCTTCATGAAATACATTAGAAATTACCTAAGTTTTATTTCTGAGAATATGAGTAAAGTGTTAAGAGGTTTCAGTCAACAAAATATAGAAAATTGATTCCCAACAGTTCTATTTTTTTAGCTGAGCCCCGAGAAGTATTGAAATTTAATTAATTGATTGGAGTATTGTAAAGCAAATATAACCTTGTTATAATTACTATATCAAATCAGGACAGCGATATATCGAAAACAATTCTAAAAACTGCCCTTCCCACAAACACACACAACTCAAACATTTATGAAATTGCAAATCCAATACACATTCCATTACGTCATACCTTTTACCGTGATCAACCATAACAGCAAAAGGAATAAGCATTCCCGTATCATAGAAAACCATAATCTAACACCCTTTACCACTCCAACTGTCGGATACAATACTATAAAGTAGCTATCTTCAGCAATACATTATCCTTACTTATCTATGGCCATAACATGAAACTTGGGATCTATTTTATTATAAAGTGCATTGTCTACTATAGAGGAGGTCGGTCGACCGCCGAACGTAAATAATTTAACTGTCTTAAAAGATTCAAAAATAGTTTCCTAACATTGCCCCCCTTAATATGTACACCATTTGTCAGGCCATAACTGGATTTAAACGACGCGTTACAAGAAAAAGGCCACGCCCTCTGACAGAAATATAGACCGCCCACTCTAACACACTGAAAGGCTTCGCTGATGGGTCTATCTGTCTCTATCGCACGAATATTCTTGGTGGTATTTACCTTGTTACAAGACCGCTAAAAATGTGCCAAAGACCAACTCTTGCTGGTAGATTATAAGCCTTATTGAGCTAACATTAAAGCCGAAAACCCTTTGTTAATGGTGTCATGGGGGGACTCAATTGAAGCGAGACGAGCCACGAAAGGGACGCAGCGAATCGTTCTGTTTAAGTTAGTGAGTCCAAACGAGTTTTTATGTTTGGAAATCGTATTAAGCTTTTGTTGGGAACTGTTCCACTCAACGGGCATAGTTGAGGCGTTTGTGCGGTCAAACTATCGCCTTTGAATTTCGAAAAGCGGTGGGGATACTGCTGATTGGCTCGTTTTGGCCGATACACTGTGTAACGATTCGGTCGCGTGCGGTCGAGCGGAGCGCGCCAACTGAGCTTTTTTCAAATAAGAAACTCGAGTTCGTATGTTCCATTCTTATTTCGGATTTCAAATAGCATTGGTCTAATTCAAAATTGGTGTTTCCTAAAAAAATGTTAAGCTGCAAAAATAATCGGTGAAGACTTAAATCAATCAGTGTCAGTGTTAAGATAAACAGAAACAAAAACTTTTTAAAAATGTCATCAGTGCACTCTGATGATGACCAAGAAGAGATCAACGTGGACTCTGACAGCAGGCTATCAGGCCATTGCGACAGGAGCATAGCATCCGAAGACCGAGATTCAGAACACAGTTACCACGACAGATATCATGATTCGCCGAACGAGCACATGACTGACACCCAACCGAGGGTGAACCTACCTTTTAGCATATCTCGGCTTTTAGGGAAACAATTCGAAGATATAGACAAGCGTCGAAATTCTGGGGAAAGTGATGACAGAAGTGATCAGGACACTGAATCAGAGAGTGCTAAAGATGAAGGGAAGGACAATTCTGGTTTACCATTGAACTTTTCGCATACGCAAGGTTTATACCCTAATTCGGGACTGTTATTGAGACCTGGGTTGGGTATCGGTGGTGGGTATGGGTTCTCGAGTAACCCTGGGGTGGTTAGAGTGCCTGCTCATAGGGCTCTGGGTGCGTTGGGTGCCTGGGGAGTCACCATGGATCCCATGCGGCAAGCGGCAGCGGCGGCTTTTGCTCATCAAATTGTTAAGGATAGATTGAATGGTAAGATATATTGTTTTTTAATTAAAGCAAGCAAGGATTTTTATTTGGAAATATATTTTTGCATGTTTGGGAGTTTTGATACATTTTTAATTAAACTTTGGCAAAATTAGTGGGGATTCTAAAATCATTTTAAATTAAGGTCAAGTGAGTGCGCGAAAATTGCTTGCAATATGTTGTCTATTAAATGTTCTAAGATATCTAATTGACGTTACACTAGCGACAATTAATTGTAATCTATAATAGATAAATGTCAAATGTCAGATCAGTTTAAAGGGTTAATGAGGCTTATAACAAATAAATTAAACTGTCGCATATATGCCTTGTAATGCACTAGTGGTAATAAATACGCGATACTTAGTTAATTAATATGTGTTTTTATCAGTAGTGTTGACCTGGATCGATTAATTGCTGCTGCTGGAATAATAATTTTAGTTCTTATACTTCAATTGATTGAAATACTATTTTTTTTAGTTCAGTATGTGCTTAATTTGTTGCTGCTTAGATATTAGTAGCCTACTGCTTGCACCGTTGTTAGTCCTAGCGTTTGTAATGATTGTTTTTTACTTCTTGTTGGGTAAGTAAACTTTAATGTTTTCCAAATATCTGTGTCTATGTTTTCGAAAATGTCTCATACTCACTACTTGTAAATAATTCAAAAACAAACAGCTCCCTCCACAAACCTATCGTTTTCTCCGACCAAATAAAACCTAAAGTTCCCAAAAAAAAGCAAATACGCATCGAAAATTGTTATATTTGAGACGCGACTTTTTCCTTCTTTGTTTTATAAAAAAGGGTCCAAATCGGGTGCCAACGGCCTCTGAGCCAATTACCCTCGCGTGCGAACCGATGACACACCTAGAGAACTATTTCTTTTTTTCCCTTTTTTTTGGTCCTTCGAGGCGAGATTGAAGGCGCCCCGTTCTGTAATTTGTCGCGTCGGCCGCCGGTCAGGTTGGGGACACTGTTTTTTTTGTCATGTTACTCATCCTGACAGAAAATTGGTTGTTAAGTTGCACGTTTGGTGTCGCTGTAATTTAAATCGAGAACTTTTTCTTATTGAACCGGATGCTTTGGTGAATTGTTTTTTTATTTTGTTTGGTAAGTAGAAATTGGGTTTACGAAGGAGTTCGTCATGATTCATGTTTATAATTGTCATTTTATTTAATGATTATTAATTTATAATATGCAAGATAACCAATTAAAGACACGTTAACCAAGAACATCGATTTTTTCCTGCTAAATATTTTTGACTAAAATACTTTATCCTAAAAAATACTGATTTACTTTATGGTACCTATATCTCAACAATAACTCCTATAAACGAAAACTAAAGCTAAAACAAAACTTTTTTTTTTCACCTCCTCTAAAAAAAACGGAAAAAAACCGTTCCACAACCCGACGCGTGCAGACCCTTGGGTTTTTGCGACCACCGGCAAAGAGGAAGCGGTAACAGGGTTACACACTATAATTGAGACAATAGCTACTCAGAAACCCTCAGATCCGTACGTGTATCGGAAATACTTAAGAAGTGACAGAAAAAACATCGTCGGCGCCAATGACTATTTTTTTTATTGCACTATTAAAGTTTTTTATGGCTTTTTAAAACACTGAAACACTTTTGTCGTTACACCATTTGAGTACTATGGAGTCGTTAAACGTAGATTAACATAATCTTTGATTAACTGTTTTGGTAAATAGTTTGCGGTTGATTAATCAAATCTAGAAAAATTTAAGAAAAGCGATTTTATGTCTTTTGTTTTAACGTTCGGATTACGGTGAATTGGTTTTGGAAACTGGTAATTAAAACTATAAAATGGTTTTACTTGGACGTGTTAAACTTTTATTTGCAACCATAATCCATAACATACTTCTAAGAAATTCAAAAGCTCTAATAAACACTTATTTACATAAAGACTAGACAAATATTAGACTTAGAAGTATTAGACAAATATTAAACTTAGAAAGCAGCTTTTTTACGTAACTCAAGACACATTACGCGTGCGTTTCCCATAAACGTCATCAATATCTTCTCCTCAATCTACAAAATGCAGATACTTACTGTAACTGTAGATGTGATTATGGCATGGTTATGTGCTCAGTAACGTGGCTGTATAACAGTTGTATAATCGAGTCATTTGAAGCGTGTCGTCTGAAAGTTTCCGTCGATTTGCGGTTATTACGCTTTGCTTGCCGACGGCGACCGATTTGACATCAGTTTTTTTACTATAAGTATTGTAAAGAAGTAGCGTGGAATAAAACCGAACGCGATCGGTGAACTGCAGGTAAACTGCGTTCAAGAGATGCTATGTTAATTCTTTGTAAGAATAAAAATGATGATGAACTAAATACAATCATTTTAGTTTCAATGGAGAATTCGGTCCTTCATTTCTTTTGTCGCAAGTGTGATACTGAGACAATGAAGGTGTTAATTTTTTAAATAATATACAATCAGTCATTAAATTAATCGTTCTGAGATCCGTCCGATCCGTATAAAATAGTTTCCAATATTTTTTTTTCGTAGACGGGACCTCTGTTTAATTTAATAAATTTCATTTTCATATTCAACGTTCATTGCAATTATGTAGTTTGCAAGTTGGTCCAAGTACAGTTGGTTTTATACATAGACCTTGCTAGGGTTCAGCATAACTATGAATAATTTCATGTTATAAAATACCTATGCCTAAAATATAATTTAGTGCTGCAATATCAAAAGTACATACAAACCACTGCACAGACATAAATACAGATTTATGGTCATTTTAATATGTCTTATGAATTAACTTAATAACGAATAATGCGATACTATCTGACTAGCCGTTACCCAACTATGTTGGCGTCGGCTTCCAGTCTAACCGAATGCAGCTGAATACCAGTATTTTACATAGAGCGACTGCCTATCTGATTTCCACAACCCAGTTAGTACTAGGTATTACGATACTCCTTGTTAAGACTGGCTGTCAGACTTGCGGGACACTGTCTATTTGTCAAAGATCTACAAATGACAGCCGATACTAACAGTTTAACGTGCTTTCCGAGTCACGCGGGAATTTCGGTATGTAACGGTTAGTCCCATCTATGGACGAACTTAGGCAAGCGCGGCTTAACCTAAAGATCGACCCGAGCGGTTGCTATTATTTAGAAACGAGTTCCTAATCCTAATGAACAATGCAATAATTTAGAAAGAATAATAATGAAAGAAAACATACTCAATACCTTTTCTGAGGTCAAAGGAACCACTGTTATTATGATTATTTTTGGAGAAAAGAACCAGTTTGTTGAGACTAGCAGCGATGTTTGTTAGTGATGTTGACATTGACTAGTCTGTAAACTCGACACGACGTGTCTGCATACTAACTAACCAATCCTGAATAGGTCCAGTAAATAGCCCGCCTGTCGCTTGGCCTTAAGAGTAGCGCTGGTCTAGCGTATTTTGGAATTTCCAAAGGATAAGAGGCCAATTAAGACTGGTTTTGTAATCATAGACATGCGGGCTCAATTTTTTTTTTAAATTGATTGTCATCTTTATTTTAGGCAAATATTTTTTAGCCTTGTTTTCGATTTAAAACGATAGTGCATCGGATGAGATTTAAGTATGAAATATAATAATGCAATCTGATTCTTCAAATGCGATCTCAATCTTTTGTCTTTCTTTACTGTGTGGTTGGTGCCTAACCACTAAAGAGTTTTAATGCCTTTCATGTGTCTCTGACTTGGCTAATATCTTAATACCTAGTCTAGCTTTTCCAGCTAAAAAAACCGCCCAAATACAGGGGGCAACACATTGTAGCACATAATTATCGCATTGACCATTGACTTAAGATTGAACGATATATTTTTTTAGAGCTTTTAATAAATATCTCAAACAAATAAATACATTGAAAGTTTTATTTTCAACCTTCAGTTACATGTACGGAAAGTCACCATTATGTATTTTCTAATGTTTTCACAAAACATTTGTGTTGTGATTCATGGGAGGCACCGGCTTTCTAAATTTTTACTACAAGATGATAATAGTTTCGGAGTTAAATGGCGCTGTGACACACGGATGAACAGGTAGCTATATGGACATAGTCAGCGATTCTATGCGAGCTACGGTGTTTGCCATTTTAAACCTAAAAACAATGACGCCGTGATACCACCAAAAAACCCGAATACAACGGTTATTTAACGACATCATTAGGTACAACAACAAAAAACCTTTTATTTTTTTCTCAAGCAACAACCTTAGTTGATTGTCAACCGTTTAGAAAGGCAAGCCAGTTACCTTAACAAAAACAGTGATCGCTTTGCGAAATCAATAGAGAGTATAATAAGTCTTACCGCGGTCTTTCTAGTTGTTGTTATGTTGGTACTTATTTCCGTTTCGTTTCTCATTATTTAACCGCACAATTTTATCTAATGCACCTTTTTGCATCTATTAGTGGCCATCGAGCTGTTTTATTATATTTTTTTTTATATTGCCACCAACCGTTTTGCTTGTTCCTTGCTCTTTGGCTTTTTTTCTTTTTTCGGGTTTGTGGTGAAAATTGTTGCTGAAGTAGGAATAGGTATGTACCTACCGTACTTACAAATGGTGCAGGGCACTAATCACGAATGACAGCAAATATAGTCCGTTGTGCAGCGTCTAGATAAGCGTTCACTTTTTACCTAATAGGTTAAGAATTTAAGAACAAGAAGGCCATCTTCAATGGGGAAGGCAATAGCGCTGGCATAGCTTGCCCAAGCGTCGTCATTGGTTGAAAATCAAACAATGTCATTAAATATTTCGAAGTAGCTTAATCTCATTGGTCTAATTGTTTGGTCCCACCAAGCTATGGACATGCCATCTACAATCAGGGTAGTCTTGCCTTTTTTATTCGGATAGCAAATCATCAAATAACTTCTTCCGCTCTAGGCGGAGCGGAAGGGAGTGCCAGACTTTTCCTGAAACGTATCCATGTCCTTTCTTTTTTCCTTTGTGCTCCGGGACCGCAACATTTCTTTCAAACAACCCGCAACGCCAGCAAGCAGTGGCTGTGACAGGCCCCTCTGCTTTGCTCACATCATTTTCAGGCGCGCGTGGACAGTGAACGCGCCGTCAACACGGAATGTCGTCACTAGACGGATGGACGGTGACCCATTCCTCACCGTCCACAGACCTGCGACTACGGTGGCCGGGAGTCGTGTCGCGGCGCCCCACGCTTTAAGCGTGGCATCTGGGTTGATTTGAGGTTCACTTCCTTAAAACGTCCAGCCACTTCCTACGCTAGCAGCTTTGTCTTGCCTTCCACATAACTTCTGTTCAAAGTTTTCCTTCTTGTTATACACCTACACATAATTTACCACATCCATCAGTATTTACGATTGAATATTTCTCGTACTATTAATAGCCGTGTCGATTTTCATAGCACTTGTTTAGTAACTTAGTGTAACTGTGAGAAGATAAAAACGCCTTAGAAGGCAATAGTAGAAAATTAATAAAACAGTAAGGCATCACCTATACTTGATCAAGTTAATCGTTGATAGAACGGGTTTAACTTATAATCTTATCTTCAAGTAAGATATCGGGTTAAGCTTACTCTTAAATATCAATCTACTGATAGTCTCTCTAACCAGAGTCACTTTGTAAAATGTAGCGTGTTGTGAGAAGCCGCGGAACCCGTTGGTTTTTCGTTCAAAAGAGCTGAGAAAAGGGTTATGAAGTTAACTTGACTTGTATCTTGAACTTGAAGCAATTAAAATTAAACTTGGTAATATTTGTTGTAAATAATTGACTCTTCGCTATATTGAATCATCAAATTTTGGCAAGCAGCAAATGATTGGCAAGTGTGGGGCAAAGATTTGTTAAAACTAATCAAAACTAACAAACTGTACTGTAATTTACGACCAATAAAAAAACAACTAAAAATCTCTCAAACAATGTCTACCACGGTCGGGAAAAAACATCTTTGATAGGTTTTAAATTAAAAAAAAACACTGCAGACTAATCCAGTAACGTAAATAATAACAGCCTATAAATGTAAACTGCGTGGCAAAGGCCTCTTTTCAAACAGAGAAGGCACGAGGCTAGACTATTTGAGACTTACATTAATTATAAGTCCAGGTTTCTTCAAGATGTTTTTCCTTCACCAATGTCTGTGATGTCTAAGATAAACTTTAGAAAGTACATATGAATTGAAAAAGTCACATTTGTACTGGTCCGGATTGAACCCACAACCTCATGCATGAGAAGCGAAGCGACCTCTGGACCATCACGATAAGATAGTAAAGTACTACAACGTATAATAATCGCTTTAAATGAGCCCATCTAATTGCTCCCATACGAAAGACATCAACGACAGTTTCCGTGTTTTTTGCTTTAGGCCTAAGCGCTTCGCACATTCACCGCAAACATATGGATTATTGAAAGAGGGTGGAAAGTTGACCATAAGACTTACTATGCTGACAAAACATACTAGTTATGATAAAGCCTAAGCCTCTTGCACCGAATGAATTACATTAGAAAATGTCAAAAATATCTTAGTCAACATTTAGTCGCGTCCCGGGTTTAATTCGAAGGTTGCGCTTAGTGTTATTGAGTAGTTCCAGCCGGGATTTCTCTGTGGCATGCACGGAGTTTGGAGTTTGATGGTCATACCATAGAATGTGGGTGTACCATTAAGTATACTTCTACCTAATCGTTCAGGGATAACGCATCATGTTATGAGATATTTAAATCCATGTTCACAATAGCGTTCTATTGCGTTGAATTAGTTCAAAGCCAAAGAAGTTGTTCAACTGTCAAAGCAAAAGCGTAATGACAACTCACTAGAAGTCATCAACCCTAACTTCTTTCCTAAGTTGGGATCGGCTTCCACACTTACCAGATGCAGCTGAATACCAGTATTTTACATGGAGCGACTGCCTATCTGACCTCCACAACTTAATTAGTACTCAGTGACCTTGAAAACTGCAAAAAAGATTCACGATGATTCATCTATTCTAATCGTCGCCGTCGGACACTCAACCACAGTGCAGCCTTCCAAAAGTCTAAACCCATTAATTCACAGTAATTTTGCTCAGTTCTAGTGTCAGCACGAATTTGCTTTATTCCATTATTTCGTTAATGAACGCTGTGCCTTAAATTAGGCCAAGGCATCTAAAGTGATTGCTATGATGGTGGGATAATCATTCGTCATTATTTTATAAGATTATGTCAGTTACTTCAATTCGTGAGAATGAGGTCTTTTAAGATTTTTTTTGTGTTTTGCTTGCAGTTTCATTGAAATGAACATCCTACCATCTTACTTCAGACTTGATATTATAAAAACTGTGTGAGAATGTATGTATGGATGTTTGTTACTCTTGCATCTTGATTTAAAAGGGCACACGAACAGTTTATAACCTGGATAGGGTAAAAATTATCCGTGCGATGACTAACTGGTACACATAGGATACTTTTAATCTCGGTAGAACAATTCCGTGTGACAAACTCCAAACTACACGCAGACAAAGCCGCGGGCATGTGCTAGTTATGCATAAGCTTAAAATAACATATGGTGATTTGAGTTAAAATAAAAAGGATTTAAAACAAAATCTTGTTATTAACTTCTACTACTCCCACGACTGTAATGGGTGATTTTTTATATTGTATATTGCGTAAGTTGGCTTTTTAGTACGTAATCAATACAGACTTGCTTCTAGATTACGCCTGGCTAATTTAAACCATTTTTTACGGATGGAAAGTCATCAAATAACTTACCCTGCTCTGAAGTGTCAGATTTTTACTGACTAAAACCCACCCATGTTCTTTCTTTTGCCCTATATGTTCCGGGGCCGCGGTATCTCTTTCGAACAACCCGCAACCCCGTGTTATAAACCCTGCATCTTTTTTTTTTAATAAAAACGATGGGGTAATCCTTACTATATATTATATATCCTTACTAATATTATAAAAGCGAAAGTGAGTTTGTTTGTTTGTTACCTCTTCACGCTTTAATGGCTTAACCGATTTTGATGAATTTTGGTACAGAGATAGTTGGGAACCAGGAGACGGACATAGGCTAATTTTTATTTTAAAAAAGTGGGATATGAGGGAGAACGAGGGAACAAAAGGGAAAACTTAGCTTTGCTATTACAAATCAATCAGGCGCAAGAGCAAAAACTGCAGGTCTGCTTAGTGTGTTATATCGAATTTAACGCGAGCGAAGCCGCGGGCGAAAGCTAGTAATATAATATTATAAAAGCGAAAGTGAGTTTGTTTGTTTGTTACCTCTTCACGCTTTAATGGCTAAACTGATTTTGATGAATTTTGGCACAGAGATAGTTGGGAACCAGGAGACAGACATAGGCTAACTTTATTGAAAAAAAAGTGGGATGTGAGGGAGAAACAGGGAAGAAAAGGGAAAACTTAGCGTTGCTATTACAAATTAATAAGGCGCAAGGGGAACTGTGTTACCCCGAATTTAACGCGAGCGAAGCCGCGGGCAAAAGCTAGTAGATTATATGTACTTAAACGCAAAAAAAACCTCTGTCACATGAAGTTTTCACGTGAAAGAGGTTTTTTTGCGTTTTTGAATAAGCTGTCGGCGTGTTAGCAATCCCTTGGCATAATTACGCGGTCGAACCTGGTAGCGTAAGCTAGTTTAAATCTATATATTGAGGCTTTTCGGTAATACAGGTGGGAATACCTACAACGATGTTATTATTTATGATTGAACTTTTATCTATTTATAATCTCATTTCATTTTCAGTAGTTCGTTTAACATCTCAGCCACCATTTTCAAGAGTAAATGAGTAGATAACGGCATTTTAAATGCATTTTATCTTGGTATCTAAATACTAAAGATAAGCCTGTACTTATCGAGACATAAAAACTATAAAACTGTGGATAAATAGATGTTTTGAGTGTTTGTCAATGTTTTTAGTTTTATAGCTGTGTTTATTGCTTAATTTTGAACTAACTTTCACCCGCGTCTTCACTCGGTTTTATATAATGTCTTAAGAAGTATTTGTGTGAAGGAGTAAAAACATTATTACAAATTTTCGTATTTATTAAGTAAATAAGTGTAGTGTTTATTATAGTAATTTAAGATGAGGGAAGTATGATAACAGGTAATTCATAAGAGAACCTGTGAAGTTGCAGTTTATTTTAAATTATTTTCTTTTTAATCAACATGATTTTTCTATATATTTTCATACCTAACTGTATGATTTTGTAACGGGTCCACTTTATATTCAATTGTAAACTACTCCTACTTGGTGAACGATAACTTATATAATACCCTTTAAATTCAGTTACCAAACATAAACAAAAACACTTCACAGCTGCACTTACAATTTACAAAAAGCATAACATTTGACGACACGTCACCACAATTTTATTTCGTCGTCACTCCGCCCGAATTTTATCGCACCATTCTTACCTTTCAAACGTGCCACAAAATCATCGATACACTAATACACATGTCTAATATCCCCCAACCTCCCCTCGAAAGCCTCTTCGCCCGCATTTCCCGCGGGGAGTCGCGGGATCGTTCGCGTTATGAAAATTTGACGTCAACCAATATGCGATGATATGTTCAGGGGTTACGTTTCGTATATTATTTTACATGTGTGAAATGGCCCGACCTCCCCTTGCGGGTGAGATGGGGTTTTCTTAATCGGTTGGCTTTAGTTTAGTAATTGTTAACGGTGCGTTGAAATTATTGCGGTTGGTAAGGATATCTCAACGCTTTGCATATTAATTTGGTCTGAACTGTTGTAATTTCTGTAATGAATAATCTACAGCGGGGAATTACTATCTGTATGAATAGGTTGTGAATGACAATTTCTAATTATAGAATAAAATTATGTGAACAAATTCATTGGTAACCGTAAGTAATTTAACAGCTTTCTAGCAGCACGTATTATTTTTGTGTGGTTTTACATATTACTTTTCCCAAAAATAAAACTTAAACGTAACAACCATGGGTTTCCTGGTTCAAAATAAAATGATTCAATTTAATTTTTTGCTTTTATTTCTTTATAAAAAAATATTAGACTATTACAGACAGTTTTGAATGTCAAAAACTAACGAATAAAGCTACAGTCCCAGTCACAAAGAAAGATAATTAGTGAAAGTACTGTATTTGCCGTTTGCAAAGCGTAGATCTATATTATAGACAAGAATGGGCAAGAAACTCCATGGACATCCTTTAAATGCTGCTCAACACGAAGACTTTTCTATAACTGTAGTACCTACAGCACCAAAAAAGTCCGCAAGAATCCATATCCTTAAGTATAAGTAAGCTTCAAGTTGATATGTTTTATCGCCAATCCATAACGCGCGATGCTATAAACCCGGCCATATTTCAAATGTGTAAATATATGTGAGCGAACACCCCGCGCCTCCCCTCGAGACGTGGACCCATGCTACATAAAATATTATATTGCAATTTATACTTTTCGCTCCAGTAAGATTAGAAGAATCCCCGTTTATGTTAAGTGATATTGCATGTATGTTTATGTGTTTTTGCATAGACGTGTTTTTATGTTTGTTCAATCAATCATTGTCTTGACGAATAAGTTGAAAATGTTTATCAAGATTATAGAATACTAGCTTTTGTCCGCGGCTTCGCTCGCGTTAAATTCGGTAGCGCCTTATTGATTTGTAATAGCAACGCTAAGTTTTCCCTCTTTCGCCGTCATATCCCACTCTTTTTTTTTAAAAATAGCCTATGTCCGTCTCCTGGTTCCCAACTATCTCTGTACCAAAATTCATCAAAATCGGTTTAGCCATAAAAGCGTGAAGAGGTAACAAACAAACAAACTCACTTTCGCTTTTATAATATTAAGTAAGGACTACACTAGGTAATTTAAGTATCTAGGCTACAAGCTGTTCATCATCCATAGTCCGGCTTACCCACTGCTGGTTATACGTCTCTCTGCTTGTGGCAATTTAGTATTACCGCGATGGCTTTTTTAGGAATCCGTACCTTAAAATGAAAAAAACGTAACCCTTATTGGATCACTTTGTCCGTCTGTCTGTCAAGACCCTTTATCTCGGGAACGCGTGAAGGTATTGAATTGAAATTGAAACCATATACATAACCATACCCTGTGGCCACTTTGTACTGAGAAAATCAAGTCTAAGAAGTCAAAAGATATGGCTGTTTATGTCGTAAGTTTGTACGGAACCCTCGGTGCGCGAGACTGACTCGCTCTTGGCCGGATTTTTTGCGTATGGGACATCAAAACCCATAATTTATTTTTTTAGTATAAATTAATATTGTTTCTATTAATTTATACTGAAAAAATCTTTCTATTTATTAATACTAATTTCTTTCTAAATAAAAAATATAACTTCATCTTCCTTTTTTTACCCTTGGCTGTAATGTAGTTTGCCCTTCTTGCCGCCAGACGTCTAAAACCTTTCTTACTAGTCCTTGAACGCCACTTGATCACAGCCTTACTCCACCAGCCATCACTTCGTCTTGATTGGTGGCCTGCCCAACTCCATTTGAATTCCATAACGCGATTTCCAATATCAAAAATCTTCGGTCCACTAGTTTTATGCCATAGAAGAACTGCCCGTGGCTAACAGTGCTTCGTGTTCTTAAATTACTCTTAATTCAAATTTAAATCCTTTAAGAATTCGAATGGAACTATAAGCAGCCTGACTAGTTTAAGGTTGGCTGTAAGCTATAACAACTTACAGTACATTGTGGACTCTATTGCCTACACGGAACGGACGGACGGGCCTGATGGTCTAGTGGTTAGTGGCCCTGACTGCTGAGCCGGAGGTCGTGGGTTCGATTCCCACCCAGGACAAACTTTGTGTAATGAGCATGATTGTTTGTTCTGTGTCTGGGTGTGATTTATCTATAATATGTATGTATTTATAAATTATATAAGTATGTATATCAGTTGTCTGGTTACCATAACACAAGCTCTGCTTAGCTTGGGATAAGATAGCCGTGTGTGAGTTGCTGAGTTGTCCCAAGATATTTACAGTGTACAGTCGGAAAAGAACATTCCCAACACAGGTTGACTGCTGTCTCCATTAGCATTGTTCTAATATCTTTGATCAATCAGTCTAGGCTTGACAAAGGTCTTACAAAAATGATGATATGATACACGTTATAGTCTTCATAATAAGGATGATTATTCTTTACTCTAGATTTTTCTTATATTTGTTTACATTAATTAAAGGCGGATACTTAAAAAACTCGCCTAGTGCTAGTCGAATTCCGTACATAAAATTGGCAAAAAAAATGTATGCAATACAATATGATATGATTGATGTACCATAGATAGCATGTTAGCAGAATCAATAGGTATTGTTTGCAAATATTTAGATCATTAGATTCTATTCAATGCGTCAAAGAATAATCACGATTTTGTTAAATTGACTTTAAAATCGAGACTTTTTGAGCTTACTTTCCTCAATGTAAAATCTTTCAAAATCACTCGACGATAATTTAATACAGTTATTTGCGAAAAACGGGTACACAATGTTGTTATAATAAGTATAAGGACCAGCATGTTGTGCTTAGAATTAAAGCATGCAAACTTATAAGTACCTAAACTAACGTTACAGATTATACAAACAAAAAAGGAAAACTATAGGTACATAGACCGTACCAAAAATTGCTTATTAGATAACTTATATGCTTATATTGATCAGTTGGTACGGAACGAAAATGCTCAACATTCAAAACAACCATTAAAATTTTATTTACTTAAACTATGCTTAATGACTCCTTCAAGAAAATGTTAACACAAGCTTTTAATGTCCATGTGTTTATAGCACCGTATAAAAGATTACTTTACACGCAAGTAAAACACAGTTTACCAGAAAACAATGCTTCGTTTCGATTCGTAAAGTTAACGTTGCGTTGAATGAAAGATTTTTTTTTCAATTCAATCCGGACTGAAATGCAAACGGTAAATGTAATCATATGCGATAAAATTTAACATAAATTATAAATTTATTATAGCTTTTACAATAATCTTCCTGTAATGCAATTGATTTGACTGATGACATCTGACAGATTTGATTGATGTATTCTACATAAAAACCTAGATGCACAGGTCCTTGCAAATGTCAGATCAGAAAGAGTCATCGATAAAACAAAAATAAAAAAACACACAATTTCTGATTGACTAAACACAAATTCGAACTTACACCGGCCGCAAAAAGTTGTTTTCTAAACGCGAGCAACGCACGTTATGTCAAGTTTCTTATCCAATTCCCGAAAAACGATAAAATAATAAATCAATTCTTACTAATTTTATAAAAGTGAAAGTGAGTTTGTTTGTTTGTTACGTCTTCGTAAACCAATTTTGATAAATTTTGGTACAAAGATAGTTGAAACCTTGGAGACCGACATAGGCTATTTTTAACACATTTACATAGGCGCTTTTAAAGATTGAGATATGAGGGAGAAAGAGGGAAGAAAAGGGAAAACTTAGCATTGATATTACAATAATTAAGGCGCAAGGGCAAAAACTACACGTAGCAGGTATCTGTAAATCAGGAAAGAAGAACTGTATTAGCCCGAATTTAACAGAAAAACGTGAACTTAATCTTCTGATGCTGCACGCGCCTTTCCTACGCCACACGCCGTCGTATGGCGTACGCCATACGGCGTATGATCCTTGAATGCGAACCAGCGTTATCTAATTACCTCACAAAGTCCATTTACTTTTTGGGAAGTCTGACCTTAAGCTTTAATTTGATAGTACCACATTTCCTCTACAAAGATTTAAGCCTAAAATTCCCATACGAACACCGAACAACGGATGCTAGATTATCCGCAATTAGGCGGTGACACGTAAGCCCAGTGGTCCAACCGACGACAGTGCAGACAAAATTTTAATGAGCAAAATGAGCGAGCGTGCGTGTAATCACAGTGTACCATGCGACTGTCCCACGAACGTGGGAGTTTGTTGAGGTATTTCCTTGTGTTACACATCGTAGTCAGATCGTTGAAAAAATAAGGAAGATATGAAAAAAAAGTGACGTGCTTTTGTTTTTGCGTAAGAGGTGAGATAACATCTTGGATGAAGTTGTGGTGAAGCTTTGTTTTGGATTCTGCATTCCAATTGCATAATAGACGGTCTTTCACAATATAAAGGGTTCGAAATGCCTTCACATCAGGTTGATGACGTAAACAAAAAATGTATGTCGATGAACTGTCAAAATGTATGACATTATCATTGTAACAAAGCAGAATTTTATAATTTCTTTTATTTAATTTGTAATACTCTCTAGTTCTAAAACGTGCGCGTCTTCTCACAATTTTTTCTTTCGTCATCTTTAAAACAGTAGCGATGAAAGTTTTTTTTTTACTAAAACCTTTTTGAGTTCCATTCTAAACTTAGAGCACTATAAACGTTCCCTATCATCATGTCTAGCAATTTATAATTATATCAACACCTAGGCACCAATAGATAGTGTGAAACTTTGCATTATATCTTAATGCATGTACGATAATAATATTATGATTAAATAAGATACGATTTGCATTGAAATCGTAATGTACTTTGAGGAATAATAGTATAAAATAACGGTAGAGCCAATTTAAGGTAATAACATACAGGGATTTTCCGCTTATATATATATAAATTTAGTTAAATTATACCTAGCAGAGTGGTTATATTACGATAATGTATAACTGCAGATAATATGTTCAACGATTTTATCTATGCATCATTTTGTAAAATTGATTTAAACTGCACTTGAAATGTTTTAAAACAACTTAGTTAACAATATTAAACTGGTCAACATCAAAAACGTGTTATTTGTATGTTTATTTATTTATTCAACGATTTATGTACATACACACTGAATACAGAAAAATAAAAGAAAGTTTAGTTGGTTTCACATTTTTAGTTTTGAACGTCAAGTACCAAAACTAAATATTACTCACTCCCATAGAAGATAGTTAGGATGACTACTATCTAACGTGAAACAGTAAAACATTCACGCTACACACCACACAAAAAGAAACAGAATCGTCAGCACTGAACAAAACAAAAACAATGTTCTAAACACAACGAACACGTATCGTACACGGATTACGACATACGAACAAAGGCACTAAAAGCACAACATCATAAAGCCAGCCTTTCGTTCGGGCGAACGAGTGCAACGTTTGAAAATGCAACCTAAACCTGTTTCCCGATTGCATTTCAACCCATGAATTTTCCATGAGGTCGTACCTCTCCGATTCCCGTTCGTTTGGCAACGTAACTAGTGGGAATTGGTATTCGCTTGTTGCGTATATTATGTATGAGATTTTGTCCGCTTATTTTTTCGTTTCGCACCACCGTGCAGTGTCTGGTGTAATTGAGAAATGTTTACTCTCGGTGCACATTGTCGGTGCTGCAGTGGACCGGATAATTGCATATTTATGATCGGAGCGCAAATTGATTTGCAAAAAATTGCCGAATTTTTTTTTCGAGCTTTTTATTTTTTTCGATTCGCTAGTTACATTTGATATGCAGATGGCGGGGAACATTTCAATCAGTAAATAACTGATGCTGTTAAATTGTTTCGTTGTCTACTTGAATTTTTGGTGCACAGTGTATATAAGTGGTTGAGGCGCGGACAAATGCGAGTGTAGGAGTGATGGAGTGACTCCATGTAATCCCTTGTGACTGCTGCGTCCAATTAGGCGTCAGGCATTCGTCTTCCCGTCCTTACTTTTTCACTTCCCTCACTTGGGGGCGGATTTGTAGGAAAATATGAGCGAGAATTTGTCTCACTTTAAGTGAAAGCAACGGTCGGAGGTGTTGTGTATGGCAGTATATTTTTACATACATCTTGAAAATACTTTATACCCTTAAATAACACAGCATTGAAATTTATACTGACCTTAGAAACTAGTGCTCATTTGCGTCTTATTCAGTCTACTGTTCTATAAACCTTATACCTAGCTACAGACTTCAATAACCCGATTCAACTGAAGATCATTATGGTAAAGCACCACATCTGTTTAAACCAAAAATCACATTTCCTCAATTAAGTTTGTGTTAGGTTTGATCTTTTTGACAAAACATAATAGAACAAAATACTAGATCATTTCAATTGACAAGCTCAAACCCTACTTCCTACAAATATTATAAATGCGAATAATGTTTGTGAGGATGGATGTATGTATGAATGTATGGATGTTTGTTACTCTTTCACGTCAAAACGGCTAAACGGATCTTGATGACATTTGGCACAACCGTAGATTATAGTCTGGATTAATACTGTATATAATAATAGATTTTTTTTATATCACGCGGGCGAAGCCGCGAGCGCCAGCTAGTATTTCATAAATCATCATCAGGTTGCCCTATTGTCAACTATGTTGGGATCAGCCTCTAGTCTCACCAATTATTTCATTCATTTACACCACAGAAACATTCAACAACAAAAAAAGTACACAGCAACTAATCCCGGTCATTTTAAAATTGGAACTTCCACGAAGAATCAAAAAGTTCCAATTTTAGGCAGATGTTCCAACTTAACAAAAAAACAAATACTTTTTTGCATAAAATGTAGGTTTCAATAAAACGGCATAAATAAATATGATTCACAGTGAGTGGGCTGCCCCAAACGCGTAGGGTTGGTTTATACGGCTATCTCATAAAGGGTTCGCCCCAGACGGTTAAACCCTTCAATGTTAATTTGTTTGTTAATTTTTCTCTGCCTTTATAACTGACATAATTAGGTTTTCGTTTCAAAATTAAGGGTTATGATTTTTTATTGTTTTCTCTTGATGAGGAAAATTATCGTGGAAATCTTTATGGTTGTAAAAATGTTTTTAAAATTACTTTTTTTTAAATTGAAATGTTTGGGAAAGGAAGAACATTCTGTTTTTGAATTCTGTTTCCAAGACGATGCAAAGCTTGGATACTCCAACCATCGTTGCAACACGTTTACGTACACGTACCTACTAGTGAACTAGTGCGGAAAGACATGTGTTTGCTATGTAGTGATCTGGTAGAGCAGTAAAAGAGCCATCTGTAGACAATAGCTTGTACAAGGTTCAACAACAAGAAAACAAACGTCTTACGGAGTAAAACAACCGACCGACATTTGTATGTAATTCACTTAACGTTCGTACTTTTTGTAGTAAAATAAGTTAACATTGTATACTTAATTAAATGACTGCTTGGTTGGTTGAGTGGTCTTAATCGCCCGCCACTGCACGCACGCGGTCGCACGTGGTCATTGGTTCGATTCCCGGGTCCTGCAAAGTGTAATTGGGTTTTTCACCAACAATTTTCTTTCTTTTTATTTAAACGTTTCTCCAAACTAGAAATTTCTCCTGTATTGTGGGTGTGTTTATAAAAATTGAAACTCACAAACAGACCCAGAACAACTAACAATCTGTAGGCCATACAAATATTTGTTCCGTGCAGGGATCAAACCCGCAACACGCAGCGCAGCAGTCGATAGCTCAGCCACTGCGCCAACCGTGTCGTCGTTCCTTAGTAGCAGTCACGGTATTTGTGCTTGGTTGATGGCAATGGGCTCACCCCCTAATACATAAAGCTTAAACATCATTCATCATTTTCCTGCGATTGTCCCGCTCTTGTTAAACATACCAGACAAAATGTGGATGTACTTTAATGGGGTACACCTCTGCTTAACTTTTCAAGTTTGACAGGCGATACGTTATGTTATCCTTCCTACTTAATATTATACATGCGAATGTCTGTATGGATGTTTGTTGCTCTTTCACGTCAAAACGGCTGAACGGATCTTAATGAAATTTGGCACAGAGGTAGATGGTCTGGAATAACACATAGGATACTATTTTTGATGTCACGCGGGAGAAGCCGCGGGCGTTAGCTAGTATTACTTAAATGTAAATGAAACTGCAGCAAAATAGCTGATATTATTCCGAAAACAAAATGGTAGACTTTGAGTACCAATATTATTGATGAAATCGACAGTTGACACACCAATGCATTAGCAATTTGTAGGGTAGGAGTCGACGGTTATAGTAACTTTGACTTTATTGAAATATGTTGCCATAATGACAATTATGACGGTTCAAACATGATGAAATTATACTAATACCTAGATTTTATATCAATGCTTAGTTTTATGTCAACTAAGGATGCAATAAACATTGCTCTAGCGTGTCTAATGCATTCTAGATTAGTCATCTATGCTCGTTTAAACGATACTGTTTGTATTTAACTTTAGGATGCTGTATATTAATATAAAACATTATTTATTTATATTAGGTAGGTCTTGCAATGTTTTACATATACCTCTGATACGACCTCTCTTTGTACCTACATATAGTTATTTGTGTGTAATTTAATATTAGTATTGTAAAATATCTACAAATCCTTGGGTATGGTAACTATACAAAAATTATATCCTGTAAATCATTTCTCATTTTGAAGTCGTACATATTTTTATCATTAATAAACGAAGGCATAAAACTGGCCAAAAAACACCTAAACTAATCAACAAAAAAAAAACAAAAAAATCTGGCAACACACATTAAAAAAAAACAAAGTTCAGTGCAGATATTCGCCAAACGCTACAATTGCGCGCCCACCTCAAAACGTCCTTATTCTGCAACTCTCGCTCACGTAACACAAACCACGCCAGTTCGGGCGCACGCATGAATCATACCACCCTTAACCGGATTACGACCCGCGGAATCTTGTTACCGCACCCTTTTCCAACCTGATACCGACGGACGGGAAATTCGTTTTACTATGTAGCTAATCGTTTTTATGTAGTTCTGTGGCGGCTGTGGGTCATATTGTTAGGTCGGGATGAATATTGAAGGTTTTAACCGTAAGATGGATGGTTTGTTTTAGAACCTTTGATGGGATTTAAGTTATTACATAACATAACACTACGCCTTTAATCCTCGAAGGGTTTAGCAAAAGTGTCTTGAATAGTCTACCCACATTTCAAAGAGGTGAGCCTAGAACCAGGCACAAATACGTGGGTCTTTCTGAAAAATCACTCGACCAACGTAGCAGTTTAGTTAGTTAAATTATTTCGAATAGGAAATTAAAGCATTTCTGGTATTTTTTGTTTGATTTGCATGTTAAATATTAGTAGGGAAAATAAATAACGGATGGACCACGAAAGGTTATTAAAAATCGCTTTTTACAAGTGGGTGGAGGTATATTACTACACATTTATTGTTTTGGTATTTAGTGCCATATAAGCATACTGGCTTAAGGCATACGAGTAGAAAGAAAGCATTTTAAAATTCAAAAGTAAGCACTATTACTTCGTGCTCTGGGAAATGAACAAACCGAATGCCTTACCTTTAAACTTAAATTGCAGGGGGAACAAAAGTCACTAACAATCTTAAACTACGACCAAGTTACTCCGCAGCAATTGCTACATAATTTGCGGTCACGTGAGGCGGCCATTACGCTGTTGGCCGACCAATGAGAGCGCGCCGTTTAATACGATTCCATATTTGAAAAGAATTTATGAATGTATTTTTAATTCAGAATAGGGCAGTAGTGATACATTACTTGGTGCCATGAATTTATCGCAGTTTGTGTATGTCGCGAGGTGTTTCAGTGCCACAAAAAAGTGTTATATGCTTGACAGGGTTGAATTTAATGGCCAATTAATTAAAGGTCAGTAAAAGGTATATAATATTTAGAAACGAAAGCGTTGATAACCTAAAATAAATGACCATTTACGTTATACGATGTCCATATGTTTTATTGTTGCATTCAAGCCTGTATTTTTTGTACGTATAATTTGACATCAACTCAATTTAAACTAATGCTCGGAATTAAACTTGTTTTTTTTTTATAAATGCCCAATTTATTCACGGTCTAGTAAATATCCAGACAGATAGATTGCTACGAAATTATAGAAGTAAATGGACATAAATACGCTATTACGCTGATTGTACTATAATATGGATATGACATTGAAAACAATATAGTTATAAACAACATGATCTCATCTCACGGATCATTTAATGCAAATCGATCTATTACGGAAAACACCGTCGATTACCGACCGCTCGACCAATAGGAACACGCCATTTAAATGGTAATTTATTGAGTTTCGAATTTTTAAAACATGATTACGCCCGCCATCTTGGATGTAATTTTGAAAAGAGAACGTGCAACAGCTACTTTGAAACGATTTGTAACGATTACCGCCTTCTTTTTTAAAAGTAAAATAGCTTGCGGTTTGTGTATGGCCAATCTTTTAAGGTGCGTTTCCATGAATGATGAACATGTAATTTTACATTATGGATGGAATAATGATTACAGTACGATGTAATCAAAACTTAATAATATTGTACCTACTTCATAGAAACTATAAATGGGTATTTTAATGATATTTTTATTTATTTATTCATACATTTTTTTCGTAATTCTCAATCTGTATTGTTCATAAGGATTAAATCGTGATTTCAATTACTAAGATAAGATGAAAATGTACGTTAAGAGTCGTAATCGTTGTAATTGCTTGATGGTTTTAGTTTGATAATAAACGTTACGTAGCAGAATTTGAATAAAACCTATTACGGCGGCAGTTTAACCTAGTTCTTGAGGCTTTGTTTTTAATAAACATTGAGTCATAAAAGGAATAATGAATGGAAGTAATAATACCATTCTTAAATTACTTTTATTGTTTGATTATAAGAGTGAATCACAAGTCTTCATTATTGTAACAGCTGTTGATTGCTTATTTCTTGAAATACAGCTTTGTTTTTTTAGGTCGTGATTGATAGATATCTCCAATTCGAGGCGATTCAGAATTATTTAGATATTTTTCAGGGATGATCATATTAGTTTAAATAATTTTGTCCCAATACTTTAAAAAAACTTGAGACTTACTTTCCACCAATCCTTAAAAGTTTTAAAATAGGGGAGTTATTAGCTTTTTAAAAATGGCAATTTTACAATACAACTCTTTTAAAATAAAAAAATAGTACAATTTTTGGAATTACATTTTCTTCCAAAAACCTTCTAATTGTGACGGAAAGTGTGTTATTATGCACTTGAGATATAAGGTTACAAATTAATAGGCTGTTGATGTTCTCTCTGAGTTCATTACCTTGAAAACATGTAATGGAGATTTCATTGCAACCACTGGGACAATATACCACTTTTTAAAGCAGTATTATCCGACACTAGAAAAAAAAACTGCTACATGTGATAGCGAACTTTTGTTCTCGGATGCGAAATCATCAAATAACTTACCCCGCTCTGGGTGGTGTCAGGCTTTTACTGACCTAAACCAGTTTTACGGAGCCGCGGTATCTCTCTCCGCAAACAACTCCTAACCCCAGCAGGCAGTGGCCCTGACAAGCCCCTTTGCTTTGTTTATATCTCTTTGAGGCGCACGTGGAACACGAACGCACCGTCGCGTCGGCACGGCCTGTCATCAATAGACGGACAGACGGGAGGCTACCCAAACGGTGAGCCCGTTTACACACCCGCGTCTACGGTGGCCTGGAGTCGTCTCGCGGTGTCGTGGTCTCCCGAAACTTCCGTGTCCGATGAGGAACTGCGTTAGGTGGTAGGTGAGGACGCCGTGGCGCCTCTCTAGCCACTCCTCAAAGATGGAACTTGTCGCGTTATATTGTGTTCCCGAGGTAGGACCCCTGAAAAAACCTTAAAACAATTACTCTACTAATTCCAACCAAATCTCTTTGCAGCGTCATTCCCAATCACAAGGCGGATCGGTCACCCGTATCAAAACCGAACGCCCCCGAAGCGGAAGAAACCCCGAACTTCCTTCACCCGGCTCCAGATCGCCGAGCTGGAGAAACGGTTCCACAAACAGAAGTACCTGGCGTCTGCTGAGAGAGCGAGCCTGGCGAAGACCTTGAAGATGACTGATGCGCAGGTGAAGACGTGGTTCCAGAATAGACGGACGAAGTGGAGGTGAGTGCGCCGATACTCTTTTATTATTCTTTGAAGTGGTGTTGAGTTTAGTGTTGTTATATATGACCTTGGCCACACCAGATGGATGACGTTTACCAACGACAAATTCTTTCGATTAGTGTTCAATTAGTGTTTCGTATTTCAACATGGCAACATTGGTGTAAAATGGCCAAGAAGAAATATAATAGGTTAATAAAATGAGTAACGTTACCATTCATAAAAGGTCACAAAGTGACAATTCACAATAATAACTGCGTCAGTAAGCATTATAAGAATTTTAATGTAATTCTTATGTAATGTAATATATATTCATTTGATCGTTTATTGATATGAATACATATTTTTACATATTTCTTATCAAAACTTAAACAAATATAAAACCTAAAGCCCACCGGTATCGGGAACAGGGTCCAAGCTACCTGCGGTCAGGGCTCCAGAGAAAGGAACCGCCTAACAATACGAGCCGTGTCCAGGAGTACCGCTTTCTGTATCAAGCCCTTGATACAGCTGCCTAACGAGAGCCTCCTCAGGTGTTGGTCGAAGCTCTTGACTATTATTTAAGCCATTGGCTGTAACATATATTATTCATATTTATATTCACAGCCATTTTAAGGATATTTCTAAACGTTTAGTTGACACTTCACGTGATCCAAAGGCTGGCTTTTACTTTGGTCTAAGCGTTGCCATACAACGTGGCTGTCTTGGCACCAGTCTAAGGCCAGGACTCCACTAGGGCGGGGACGAGTGGAGCGGTACGGAACTAAGAGACATGTGGAATGCAACCCATCACATTGTTTAAATTCAACTAGTCTCTTATATTTTTTTTCGAACCTTGCACATCTCTCCGCTCCGTTTCTCTCCGCTCTGCTAGTCTCCGCTACGGTTGACTCCGATTTTGTGCAGTTCACACATAAACGCGAAGCGAAGCGGTTTTTACGTCACAGACAGATGCTTTAATCGACATCTAAAAGATGCATGTAATAAATAAAACTTAAAAGAAGTGGGTTACGTGGTAGTTTCATTTATCAATATTTCCAATTCACCTAAGTAATTTACATGAAAATAACTTAATTTTCCCTAAAGTGCATGTTTCCTACATGTATTCAAACGATTTTATTGATAAGAAAATACATCTACACTCGATTACAAAACTTTATCTACACTTAAAATTATTTAAGTAAAGGCGTCAACATTCTTGGCTTGTTGTCATTTAGATAACTAAAGACAAGTTATTTATGCTCAAATAACTTGGTCCCTGGTTTCTTGAATATATTTAGTATTTCAAGGTCTTTAAAAACTGGTGTTTTCTAGGGCCCATAGAACTTGATCCCTGCTTTTCTACATGCCCTTATTATTTGGGGGCCTTTGATATACTGGTGTTTTCTTGTACCCCTAATAGTGTTGAGTAGTAAAATGTTAAGTGGTACGAGTATGATACGGTCAGTTAAATATTTGTTTTAATTACAAATCGTAAAATTGAATGGCGTGTTTAACGTCTAATGTTACTTTAAAATAACGTGTTGAAGTCATAATTTTAAAATAAAACCTAAGTGTTTTCTGATGTAAATTGGCACGTAGTCAAAACTATATTAATGTAATTTTAAAGGCAGATTTCACCAATATTACTAAACCTCGGCACTTCTAAACTACGTTCAAGAGCTGTCAGTGTCAATACTTCAATGACAACTTTTAAACACGGATTAGCCATGTTAACATGTAATGTACATTAAATGTACAGTTATTACCCATAGGATCTCTTTTGCAAAGCTCGTAATGGAAAATAAGTTTGCTGTAAGTAAACCCATTTCGAGATTAAGGTGGCCATTGTACGTAGTGTTTATTTACTACTTATTTATTTATTGTTAACTAGCTTTCGCCCGCGGCTTCTCTCGCGTTAAATTCGTTATAACACACCAAGCAGACCTGCAGTTTTTGCTCTTGCGCCTGATTGATTTGTAATAGCAACGCTAAGTTTTCCCTTTTCTTCCCTCGTTCTCCCTCATATCCCACTTTTTTTTATAAAAATTAGCCTATGTCCGTCTCCTGGTTCCCAACTATCTCTGTACCAAAATTCATCAAAATCGGTTTAGCCATTAAAGCGTGAAGAGGTAACAAACAAACAAACTCACTTTCGCTTTTATAATATTAGTAAGGATAATGAATACGAATACATGTCATATGATGTACCTAATACATTTTTATAGCCCACCTAACTTTTGGGCAGAATCATGAGATCAAAGCGTAGGCTCTCTTAACATCTATCAACAACCTTCATTTAATGCCGTATATAATCTGTCTACAAGTAGGAAACAAGTCGATAACGATAATTCTAATCAATTCCCATGCCATCTTGAATTGAAATCGTCGATTAACATAAATTAATTATAACCATTCAATCAATGGAACACGTGTTTTGTAAGTGCTTTTAGCTAGAAACACGGATCATTTTATTTATGGCAACATTAGCTTGACAATAAATAAAGACTTCTTTGACCATAGATTATGTAGAGTTTCTGGTTTGGATATTTTTTTTTAAACGTTGCCCCACACCAGGAATTTCTACTGTATCGTGGGCGCGTTTACAAACATTTAAACACACATACACAAACAGCCAGACCCAAAACAACTATCTGCAGGTCATACAAATATTTGTTCCGTGCGGGAATCGAACCCGCGATACGCAGCGCAGACATATTGATAAAATGAAAATGTTTTTTTTTTTAATATTGGTGCCGTAAGTAGCCTAAATTTCAGTCACATTTAACATACACTACACCAGTATTTTAAAGGTATAAGCTGCATAGTGCATGCATAATTCCGCTGTCAATATTGTTTCTCAAGTCGATAAAAAAATATACTTATTGCGAATAATGCGGGGTCCGCATTCTGAATTCCATCAACACATAGACAATGATAGATTTCACAGCTCCTTATTCAAATAAAGATAATAAAATGTAAAGGCATTGAATCATGACATTACTTCTACCACAAAAATAAGCACTTAATTTTCTTAGTGCTAGTTTAGGTTCTATGAAATAGAAATAAATATATGTATGTTTAACCACAATATGCCTTATACCGCAGTCAACGTAAAGAAATGATCAATTGCAGATCAGTTATGATGAAATGGAACATAACGGAACTTGCAAAACGTGAGGTTTTCAAAATGAATTAAATTATTTGTTTATTTATTTTATTTATCTACTTTTGTTTTTTGTATACATTCAGTGTAGAAAAAATAAATAACAATATATCAATATGTTATTCCTTTAATTTTAAATTCAACGAACTGCTATCCTGATTGGTTAACGAACCTTTTGACAATCCATGTAAAGTCGATGACATAAATTGATGAAATAAAAGTATACATAATACCTAATTAAAATTATTTCTAACTAGCTGTGCCCAGCACTTTCATCTGCTGCTCAGCTCCTACGTGTGGTAGCGTGAAATATAGCCTAAAACTTTCCTCGATAAATGGGCTATCCTAAACTAAAAGATTTTTTCAATTCAAACTAGTAGTTCCTGAGTTTTTGAAGATCCCACAAAATATCTTACATATAAAATTCTCTTGTCACAGTTTTACCCACAATCCTCCGAAACTGCTTGACCTATTTTATGAAATTTTGTATGTATATTCGGTAGGCCTGAGAATCGGTCGTAACCTATTTTATTTTAGCTGAGCTGCGGGTAAAACCGCTAGTCACAGTTTATATATACTTATTTATATAGGTATTAGATCGTTATAAGTAACAACAAATTCATTCCTGATAGTTTATACTTGCTAACTGCAGGTTGCATCACAAACTTTCGTTTTTATAATATGGTCCCAAGCAACGGTTTGATTTAAAAAAACTTTTCCTATCAGCAAATAACTTAACCCTAACCCAGTTTTAAAATATATTGAGAGCCTCATAATAAATCGAACGTGCTTTATCCTAATCTTTTAAATGAGTCTTTTATTTCAAATCTCTGTTCGGAAATACGGTAACGTGTGGCTGAACCCAAAATTCCTTTACCCAGTCTACATCGTATTTATGTGTTGGTATTTTAAAACGATATTGTTTCTTTGTGGTATTGTTTAAAATATTTTCGAACACTAAATTCCTTTTTCGAATTGAGAGTAACATTAAATAAAGATTTATTTGAATACATGTCATACTTAGCGATTGTGTGATGTTTTACATTATTTTAACACGTATTCAATGTAATTTATTGCAAAAGACCAGAAAAGAATCGTTTTACTAAAAAGCTTTCATGTAAATTCAGCAGCATAACTAGTTTACAGGACCGTTTGAATAATTCTGTGAAGCTAACGCTATAAATTACTTAAAACGTAGCTCTTTAAAATGTATCATTATTTATGTTCAAAATAGTCTTATACTCAATCCATTGGTTACTAACTGCGTCAAAAACATTAGGCGGTAAATTAATCAAGTAAACTGGAAACAAATATATCGCCATTGGTCCTAGCCACGTCGCCCTTCGTTAGCAGATAACCCGACTTTTAATAATACACAACAGGACAAAAACAAGGAGCTAGAGATAAGACACCATTAACTTGGCCGGTTAATACAAAGAGACAGACGCTAAATCGACCGAATTCGAATACTAATGCCCTTCGTACGACAGATTTTGAAATAGGAACGGATTAATTCGTTCTTATTAGGCGCCATCTTTGTTATCATCATCTTTAGTGTGCGTTCGATTTTGTTTTAAATCTTAAGGAATCGACTTCTTGAGAATCAAACACTACATTCAATTAGCATAAAGACCTCGACATCAAGGGTATTTTTAAGCTCTGCAACGGAATTTGGCCCAACCCATTTTGCAGCTTTGCATACTGCTCGCAGTCAAAGATGCAACGGGACTGTTCTTTACTAGTTGATTAGTAAGTATTATGTTTGCACATAAATCAGCCGGTACGGTGAAAGAAACCTCGCTATGTTATACATAAACAGGAATATCCAAACACCATTGTAACCTACACAATATCTTAAGTTCTATCTAGCCAGATAGTCTTTCGAATTTTAAAGTAACAATACTAACGCTACCAACTTAACAAACATACGCTCCGAAACACAATTAAAGTACGATTGCAAAGGCGAAATAAAATCCTGTATCAGACAGTAGATCACGAACATCGGCCGTGAGTGCCTGGCCAATAGTCTTTTTTGTTTTATTATAATAAAATCAGTGGCATGGCGCCGCGCGTATCGAGCATGCGTTATCAGTACCGAACACAAACACCGCTTGTCCATTAGAACGTAATCGGTTGTGATGCCACCAACACAACTTCGGAACGCACCTCGTGCATTGTCTCGCAGTTTTGAATATCGAATTTCTTGTTTTGTGCCTGTGTTCTTATTGTTTTAAAAAGGATTTGTGGAATGAGTTTCAATATATTTGAATTTTTTGTCGCAAATCTTCATTGGTGTTCCTTGTAGGCTTAAGAATGCGATTTAGTTTGCCCTGCACAAGTCTTTAACTTCAGGGAAATAGGTTGTTATTATAGGCGTGGATTTGAATGTAGTTTTCCTCGTTGCTACCACTCTAGTATCTGTATTGTTTAGTAATAAGATTAGGTTAAGAACAAACTCAAACTTTATCCGTTGGTATCAAGAATCATTTATTTGCAAAGTAACGGGCTCTTCTCAGAAAAATCAGACTATCTATAAAATGGGAAAGTTTATAAACTTCGGAACTTCTTGCTCTGATTCTGATAATTCTTTCACTAATAGAAAAATACCATCGACTTCTGATGTCTGATGTTATAGCCTCGTAAGGCCCAACAACCTAATTTAATGACAAAAAAATGTTGGCACTCCGGGCCAAGACACTATTTAAAATCATTAAATTACGGCCCAGCGACCTAAAATTATGACATGATATTTAAATGTATTTAATTTTAACGTATTTGGCCCAGTGACCTAGAAAAAGGACAAATAATCTCAAAATATTTTTTGCATGAAATAGTTAACTTTAGGTATAAGAAATACCCCTTAAAAGAGTTTAGCCAAAAGTATCACATTTAAACACTTTTTTACTAAATCAAAGTTCTGGGCCGCAACTACTTGCACCTATTTTTAGTACATTGGTCCGTAATATACGACCTAAATTTAGGTCGGGCGTTAGAAAGACACGACGTTCCTTTGGGATAATTTCCAACTATGACTTGAACGAAGCCGCCGCAAAAGCTAGTTGTCAATTAAGACTATTCTCAATCTATATTTAGGTACCTACCTATATTGTCTGTAGACTTAACGATGTTCTTAAATCATCTAAATCACTATGAATTCAACCTAATATCCTTATAACTGATATAAGAGACATAAATTAAATGAAGTGGCATTTTATCTATGACAAATGGGTTAGTATTATCTGTGGCTCCGTCGGGGATGCTGATCGTTAAAACAAATATTGGGCTACCGTAGACTGTTCTTTGATAATTAGATATTTTTTGACAGTGATTAAAGATGACGTACCTCGTAGGTCGAGTGGTCCTTGGTTCAATTCCTGAGTCGTGAAAAGTGTTATTGGATGTTTCTATCAAGAATTTCTCATTAAAAGTCACGGTGGATTTGAGCCCGGTTGTTGGCTATAGGATCGCCCCCCACAAGATGGGACTTAGACGTAACTAGCGAATTGTGGTAGTACATATCTACCGGCTTGTCCTAGAAGATAGAATTCAAAGACATGTGATATTTACCATAGTATTTGAACACAGCCCATTTCCTTTCATAGATGAGGCTGATTGTTACATTATATGCCAAAGTCCGGTGTCCGTAAGTACTCTGGTCCGTCGTCCAGTCTACCTAAGTGGACCACACCTTTAAAGTTTATTCAGTTCTGTTTAAAAACAGTAAAAATTTCTGGCAGCCAACAAAGATTAAAAACTGAAATTAAAACTTTAAAGCCAAGAAATGACAGCAATTTTCCCCAAAACATTCTGATACCTCGATGACAAATCTATTTTAATTTCGTCAATTCATAAACTAAACGTGAACGAAATAAAACATGCAATCATTCATTTGCATGCAATCAGCGTCATCTGTCAACAATGAAAACAATACATGAATGAGACACAATAAATTACACCTCTCGCGTAAGTAATAGTTTAAACTCATCCATAAACAATGGCTTCATGCATTATGATCTGTGCCTTCATTGATTATCTGTGTACTCAGATAAGGATGTGACAAACTCGTATATTTAAACTATCGATTCTATTGACAGTCGATTCTTGTGTAACGATTTCTATATTTGAAATTAATTATAGTTGTATATTCGTGTAGGTTTTTTTTCTAATACATGAATAATTTATCAGTTTGAAATATTGATACCTAATAGAGTTTTGGAATTGTAATTTGTCATTCATTTAAATTGTAGAAAGTTATTTACGCAGGAATGGATTGTTATTGAGTAAACGTATAAAATTCTTTATAAAAATTCTTTCGTAATCATTTTATTTAGCAAAAATGGTATAATTATATAAAAGTTGACGAAAAATTGTGAAGTTAAAACTCCAGCTATCGTTCACAACATTTATGATCTAATGTTAGTGTTTTATATTGTCACAAACGATAATTAGAACCCAACTTTTACTTAGAAAATCATGAAAAATCGCTTTATACCACATCCAAATTCTCCTATACAATAAATTACAAGCGTAACAATATATCCACGCGTACACCCAATCAATTCGTTCCCCAAACCGATCCAAATTGCTATAACAAAGGTTAGAGAGAAGCAGTTAAGTGGACGTACTAACTATACATATGCTATGTACACAACATCAAGCAGGCGGTAACATGGGGTAGCTAGGGACATACATTTTGTATGAGCAACACAACTCGGCAGTTTGAGGCATCAATTATTAACTGCGGTGGAAAAGACGAACGCTCGACTTTTTACATGTATTGTACCCGTTTGTTTGGTTTATAGCCTATTTTTGTGACTTTTACCGGCGTTTTAACGTTATTTTTATGCGCAACTCGTCTTGGATAAACGGGTATACTAGTTATTTTACAATAAATGATGCCGAGACGTTTTTTAATTATTTTTTGTCGTTCTTTATCGTGTTTTAAGTAGTTCTATGGAAAGGTAGTGGAAAATCAACATAGTTTGCAACTGTGTTCATGAATTTTAAGTACATATTAAAGTAAATTATTTCCCAGTTTTGTAATACTTTACAGCTTTTTAATGTGCTGTTTTACAATTCACTAAGTGTGTAGATCTTACATTTATTCGATATCGATAAATTACCTAATTTGTAAGTACACCACTGAGGTAAATTTTAGTTCTCAGCATTCAAATGTCGATTACAATTGGAACCTTATTACGTGCATTTCTTACTATTAAAAGTTAAGTATACCAAAACCGATTTCCTCAAACTATTTACACATTCTAAAGGTCGATGGTCATTTCCCTGGAATCGTGTTCGACTATCGACAAATCGAATTGGAATCGTTGCACGATCTAACACGTAATGTTACCCACGAAGCAACATGGCCGCCCTAGGCGTCTCGTTTCCTTTATTTATTTACTTACCCTGTTTCATTTTCTTCGTGTAATTCTTTTCCCTTGTATAAGTGAATATTAAAACTCCCCGAATAAGGGTGTTTAGATGTGTTTCTTAAAATAACGTCTTATCTCAACCACTAAGAGTGTGTTTTCCTTTAGGTTTATACTCTGCGATTTAATTTCGTGAATACATTATTTGCAAGGAATAATGAGGTGTATTTTTCTTGGCATACAGTTCCAAATGCCATGTCTTTTTTACACGAGCGTTTCTTCGAGTCTGTGTTGGTTGTCTCTTGTATAATTGTTGCTTGTAGGTTGTCTCCTTAGGAATTAGGAAACAAATCCGTTTGCCAATTGATACGAGGGTTCTTAGAAGGGGAGTGATGTGTTCCACAGTCCGTCGTTAATTTTTATTGCACATCGTCTTTTCTTATATTCTCTTACGGTTAGGGGAGCAGGAAGATGTATTGATGCTGTCAAATGATGCAAATCATCTTCACCTGGAAAACATGGAAGATGCTACTTTATCATGCATTTTTCGGCTATATTTCAGTAATATACACTTTATTAGTATTAAGTAAAGAGCATGCTCCTAATGTTTATTAAATATTATTATCTTCTATAAAAAGATGCAAAAACTCTTCACCAATAAAAACGATAAAGTCATCTATGTAAAAAAACCTAACATTTTTAGATATGAAAGCGTTTAATACATTTTTAAATACAATTTTCGTAATGTTTAATTTAAAAACAGTTATCAAATTTATAATGCCAAAACATATAGGTAGTTTTCTAACTCAGCACAAGACACAAGTTTGAAACCTTACAGAAAGACACTTCCACTTGAATAAAACCATGATTACGATCCAAAAAATTTAAGGAACGAAAATAATAACTAATTCAAAGGCATATACATTATGCAAGGAGTTTTTACGAGAACATCTTGAAGTTTTAAAACGCTCCTCGGATTTATTTGACTGTTTTGATAACTGCTGAGGGTAAAGTTGTAAAGTTTTATCGTAAGAACATTTTTATTGTCCGTATGTTTTGAACTTAGGGAGTTTTTGGAGGCATTTTTTGACGTAATGAAAATTTTAGTAAGTGATTTAAAATAATTGTAATACGTAAAGTTTTAGCTTCTTTGAAAGGAAAATGGTTTTTTAGAAACGCGACGGACGATTACTATTGGGAAATACTAAATGTGGTTCGAAAATAATTTAGTTTAGAACCTATTGTATGAAAATTTTCCACTGAATATCTTTATCTTCTATTAAATATTCGTAGGGAAATTATTTTCACTCCTATCTGTTACAATTCTTTTTTTATGATCAAATAACTTCTTCTGCTCTGTGTAGAGCGGGGGGAGAGTGTTGGACTTATACTGACTAAAACCCACCCATGTTTCTCCTTTTGTCTTTTATGAATCGGGGCCGTGGTATCTCGTTTGAACCATCCCCTGCCAGGCAGGCAGTGGTCTCCAGTACGCCCTGCTTTGGTGATATCTCTTTGAAACGTGCGTGGGACGATACGGCCTGTTGTCACTAGATGGATGGACGCAGAGCTACCTATTGCTCACCGTCCATAGACCTGCATATACAGAGGGCAGGAGTTGTCTCGTAACGCCTGACGCCCGAAGATCATTATTTCATCTTCATTTAGAATACTTCAAATAAAAAACTATCATCAAATGGTGCAAGTTCCTGGTTATCTCCCTGATTTACAGAACACAAAAAATCATGCGTAAAAACAACTCTGTGTCTGTTGCCATTTTACTTATTCGCAGCTATTTGGATTACTACGTATAATTTGGGCACAAATTAATAGACCATAACCTGGAGAGGATTTACAATACGTTTTTTCCCTCTAGCACGTTACAACAATATTTGACCTCTACGCGACTGTTAGTGATAAAAAGTAGTTCCCAAACTGCCAACTTGGGACTGCCGACGAATTATTCTAAAATTAGTTACCATTCCTAAAAAAACATAAGCCAAAAGTAACGTCAAATCTGCTTATTTAACCCCAAAAATTCATAGCCGCTAAACAGATTATTAGATACGATTTTGGGAGAAAGAAAAAAGGAAAAACTGTAGAGAGTTGGCCAAAGTAATTAATAAAGCAGATCTTAATTAGCTGGCATAAATTTGTTAGAACCGACCGCGCTGGTGGGATGAAATAACACGGATGTAGAAGTGAAACTGGAAGAGTTTTGGATGAGGAAAAGAATCGCTGGTTTTTATGGCAGTGCTTCTGTGTAGTTGTTTTAGTAAGTGGTCTCGACTGACCTGATCGTGAATATACATAGTTGTTAAGTAAGCAATTTGTGCAAAAAACTAAGATATAATTTAAGTAAGGATTTTTTTTATATATTTGACTTCCTCAGAAACTAAATATATTTCAAATCCTTTATGGGCATTCCATAGAGAATCTACACAAAGGATTTGAAACTAAAAGGAGAACTTTTATACTTAAAATAATTCTAATTGGGTGTTTACAATACAGAAAATAATCCTCTCTTCCACGAAAATGACTTCGATAACATTCAACAATATTCAGCAATACTTCTTGTTATCAAACTACAATTTTAACTTGCCAAATTTACTCACAGTCCCAGTAGTCCATTGCCGCATCCAGTGAACTCACTGTCGTTGTTATACTTATAAAATAATCAGCCTGAAAATGCTAATTGCTACCCTCCACGTTTGGCTTATTTAAGGGAAGTTTAATTGTTACCCGCTTTATCTAATTATAAAGACGCGGACTCAACTCGCAGCTCGGCAGCTAGTGCTGTGCCATGTCGATAAATATTAACTCGATCATTTTAATTGCGATATAATGTCGTTTTAATTGCATTTAAATTGTTTAATAGTATTTTATCTTTGGAATTAATACCTAGTGGAAAACCGTAGTTTTAATTAAATTAATTGGGTGTTTCTTTTTTAACTTAAACCATAAATAGAAAAAAATGTGCCAATTATTTTTTTTTAGTGAAGCAATTACTATTTTCCTTTTTATATCAATTTAACCATAAAAAAATAATTGCCGTGGCTTTGTTAGCATCATTCATTAATTTCATTTAGAAAAACATCGACAAAAACATCGATATTGCAGCACTTCCCTTCACCTCGTACATTAACCGTTCTAATAAAGTTAGACTTAACGCTTTGTTCAATCATTCATTATCGTGCTACACACAGACCAGGATAATTAGAACCCTCCAAACAGACTAGATCTCCCCTTTTCTCATTGGAATCTTCATAACTGAAGGCGGTGGGGGAGATCTGAGATAACTGGCTGTTTGAGGTTCCACTTCAGGGTGGTCATATATCAGTCTAAAGTTTAAATTCAACGAATGAATTAACTTTATATTCATTTGAACGTCAGTTCTAATGAAACGTGAATTATTGTGGAACTTTCTTCGCTTATAAGTTAATATGGTTTCGTATGTGTTTGATATGTGGGATCAATTATCGTTTCTAATCATGAAACTCTTAAGCTAATTTGGTAATTAGTCCTAATGTTGCCTGTTTCACTTAATACTAACTCTCTATGATATTGAGTTAGAGATTTAAATACTTTGGATCCACCGTCTGCACAATATGGCCCAATATCTATTGTTATTATAATGTATATGGCTATTTAAAATTGTAACATAGTAACTTCTGTAACTAAATTCTTCTTAGAAAACTCTGAAACCATGGACACTGTAAATTCTATGTTAATATGAGGCATACCTTTAGTATTTTTACCACTTTATGTGTGCAGTTCAAGGTGGCGCTGCTTGTCAAGAAAATTTGCATCGAAGTGTCAAAACTAAATTAAAGTACTAACATTTATTTTAGTTCTGGATTTTCCCGTTTGCACAGTTCAGTTGGTTGAAGTGTTCAAAAAGTCTTCTCAACTTCGCCCTGCACATTATAGAAAAGATATAAATTTGATACTCTCCACCACTAAATAAGCACCAACCTCCTTGTATCGACTAATTAAGATACCATTAAACTTTTCCAACGCACCCAACATTAATTTGCATGTAAAGGAACCAAGTTACACAAGCACCAAACATGAACTTTATTGCAACGTTGATAAAGTAACATTTTATTTGGATATTTGAGAAGGGTATGTTTTATAGATGAATAAAGCTTTTAAGCCGAGTCCACATGATATCGCGAACGCTGTTAAGTTAAGAGTCTCAATTATGTAAGGGCTTTATCGTAATTGAAAATTTTTCGTCCCGATATTCTTGTCTGCGTACTTAATAACGATTAAGTTTTAAGTGTTCATTAGTGTGCACCAGGGTTTATGTTATGGTTGAATGGTTAACCAGCGTTTCAAGGAGTATTTAATGTTATGCGCTAAAGTTAAACGAAGATTAAAGTAATCGGAATTGTCAGTTTGCGAGGAACTACGAAAGAGTCATAATCGTAAGCGAATCTTAAATGCCATTCATCGAATGTATTTTGGGTACCTAATGCCAACAAGCTGAAAGAATTCAAATAATTATGGTATTTTCTTATCAGTATCTTTTAGATACCATTGAATTTCATACCGCAATAAAGTTAGACTTAATGTAAAGGCAATTAACATCGTTTAAGTAAAAGCTTAAGCATAAGCATATGGCTTTGTCATGGGGGATCATGAGTGAAAAGCGATAGGTATTCGGCAGCTTAATACTGGTGTTCCAGTCTAACCGGGGTTGCAGAACCGGTCAGATTGGAAGCCGACCCCCGACATAGGTGGGAAAAGACTAGGCAGATGTCGCCTAGTTTCTAAATGAATTTCTTTAAGAAACTGGTCTCCTAATCCTACGTAATATTATAAATGCGAATGTTTGTGAGGATGGATAGATGTTTGTTACTTTTTCACGTCAAAACGGCTGAACGAATCTTGATGAAATTTGGCACAGGCGTAGATTATAGTCTGGAATAATACATAGGATACATTTTTTTCGATATCACGCGGGCGAAGCCGCAGGCGCCAGTTAGTATTTTCATAAATACCTACTCATGATTAAAACCGCCAAACTTGCAAGTTCAAGAAGTCCCATAATCAGCTTTTTAATATTTAAAAAGCGGCGTATCGTTAACGCTAAAGTGTGTTCACCCCTTTTAAGTAAAGGTCGCTAAGAGTTAAGTTGTGGTTGTATTATCTAAGTACTTGTCTGCTAGTACCAACGATATAGTTTCATGGAAGATTCACTAAGTTAGTCAAACTAAAGTTCTACTTCACAACTTCGTCTTTGTTATTTGATATCGGTCTTTTTTTCATTATTATAATAATACTAGCTGGTGCCCGCGGCTTCGCCCGCGTGGTATCGAAAAAAAGTATCCTATGTGTTATTCCCGACTATAATCTACCTCTGTGCCATATTCATCAAGATCCGTACAGCCGTAGGAACAAACATCCATACATCCAACCATCCATCCTCACAAACATTCGCATTTATAATATTAGTAGGATCCTATTTCCTATTAATATTATAAAAGCGAAAGTTTGTGAGGATGTATGTGAGCATGTTTGTTTCTCTTTCACGCAAATATTACTGAATGGATTTTGATGAAACTTCACAATAATATAGCTTAGATACATATCATAATAACACAGGCTACAATTCATAAAGATATAATTTATATTCTATCACCACGCGAGTGAAACCGCGGGGCGCAGCCAGTTATATCATCTTCAATGATTAAAAGAAAATTGAATAATGTTAGCAGGTACTTGATAAGTAATCAAAAAACAAAAACACTTAACTAACCTTACTAAACAGCAACCGTGTCGTTTCCAGCAAAATCTTAAACCTTCGTTAAGGATGCTCTAAAATTACGACGACCCGATCGGTTGCGCAACTTGTCCAAGTTTGGGTTGCGGTTGTCGACTGCGGTGGTATCCGTCATTACTGACTGGTTCAAGGAGAAAATATGGCGACGGTTGTCGTTTTGGTAAACAAATGAACGTGATGAGGTTGAAATACTTGAAGTTACTGTTAATGTACCTGGAGTACATTAAATGAATGAGTCTATGCTTTGTTGCAAGCATTGTTTTAAAGATGTATGTGCTGCCTTTCTTGAAAGTATAATATTATCTGTTATGAGAACGTCACTAGAGTTGTGGTACATCACTAGTTATTAAAATGACTGCCGTGACACGCATAATAAAAATGGCGTCTGTCGGCAAGACTTGGTTAGATACTGTACTCATTATTATGTCTCTATCTCATTATTATGATCTACCCGGATCACTACATTATCGTATCCGTATTACAGTACCAATTGTGGAAGTCAGACAGGCTCCATGTAAAACACCGGTATTCAGCTGCATCCGGTAAGACTGGAAGCCGACCCCAACATAATTACGAAAAGGCTAGGCAGATGATGACGTACTACTTTTCTAGATGTTTGTTTTATCGTAAACCTAGTAATCTTTTTAGAGAAGCTCCAACAACTTCAATATTTTCCCATTGTCCGTTCTTCTCCATAGAGAAATAATGTGTGACAAGTTATTGTGTCTTGTGACTGGGACTGTAGCAGCATCTTTTTGTTTTTATGTCATTCAAAAGTGACGGTTATGGCCTTATTGAAATAAATGAGTGAGTTTTAATATTTTAGAAAAAAATAACTTCTATTAAGCCTAATTAAATCAAAGAGCTTTTGCAATTATTATGTTTATTTTCCGAATACCACTTAATAGAAACCACAACCAGAAGTAAATAATTGAAAACAGATGTAATTTCATGTCCGATTCTTAATAAACAGATATTAAATAAAAAAATAGACCCTGTCTTCAAACACCTCGCTAGTTTCAAAATCTTAGAAAACGAGACCCATAATCACAATCAATAACTGCAAGACCCAACAGATCGCACGACTAGTCAGCCCAGTCTAGCGACAAGTCCTCGAATAAATTATGCAAATGCAAGCCTCTGTGTTAAGAGGGTTGGCTCGGAAGTTATCAGACGATGTACTTGACTCCGAAGATCAACTGCTCACTCAGAAGTGAAGCGAAGCCGTTGGAACTGCTAATGAGATTGTATGCGACTTACGGAAGATATGAACTGAGTTATTTGAAGAAGGCAAACTTGTGGGCGAGGTAGGACTTGATTTCCTTTGCGTGACTATACACATAGATGCTCCGTTGGTTTGTTTGGCGGTTGCAAGCGCGGTTGCTTAGCACGGAGTCCTGGGTTTTATTTCCGTGTCGAGGCAAAAGTGATATTGGGTTTTTGCATTAGGAATTTCACAGTTGTAGCTCGGAATTTGGAAGTTGGCGGTTAGAAACCCACGGTCGTGTTGGATTGCTGTCCCATCAGACTATGAGTGTGAGGGAACAGAGGATGCACCTATGCCTGCGCACACGCTTGTATAGATAAAGTTATTTGAACTAGAACTTCAGTGCTCATTGGTAGCCTATGATTAATTTTCTGGTCATAGATAAATTTTGATGATTTCATCACTTTTTGGCCGAAGTGTAAGAAACTTTTTAGTTTCTACATAAGTAATTCAATCTATGTAAAACATGATCTGTTGGCGATTAATTTATCAGAGTAGATAAAATGGTGGGTTCGTAAGTTTTAGTTGCTGGTCATAATACACATGAATCCTATTTTAGTATAAATAAATTACAATAAAATGACACTCAAAGCGCGGTTCCCCTAGCTTTGTTATGCGGTTGTGCGATACAAACAAAGGCTTAACTTCGACTTACGCTCTTATTTAATGGCTTTATGGTTAACTAGCTGCGCCCCGCGGTATCACTGTTGTGGTGATAAAATATATCTTTATGAATTGTAGTCTATGTGTTATTCTGATGTTTAAGCTATATTATTGTAAAGTTTAATTAAAAGCGATTTACTAGTAATCCTTTTTGCGTGAAAGAGTGACAAACATCCATACATTCATACAACCATCCATCCATACAAACTGTCGTGTTTAGAATAGTAGTAGAATTTTCGTGATTCAAATTGTACCTATATAATACTAGCTGGCGCCCGCGGCTTTGCCCGCGTGATATCGAAAAAACGTGATATCCTATGTGTTATTCCAGACTTTAATCAACCTCTCTGCCCTAATTTCAAACATAGAGGGTTTTAGTCAGTAAAAATGTTGAAAAATGTTGATGTCAAATCATGGAGGATATCCCGTACCACTGACAGTTTAAATACAGTTAGAAACTGCGGCCATAAGCAATGTTTGAAAGCTAGTTTCCAAAAAAAAAATATTAGGCCGTCTTTTAGTTTATTCAAAAATCCTGCATTTTTTCGCAACAAGTGACGTCACAGTTTTTTCATATTTTTTTTTAGTTTAGTCGCAAGTCCAAATTTAGCATAAGTTTCCTATAGACTTCTTATTCTCTGTGGATGTCCATGGATTTTATCCATTCTTCCTTATAGTGATCTATCCTTTAAAAAGGGACAGTTTCATCATATCTTCGTTTGACCGAATCCTTGAAAGTACATAGGTGCGACTTGCATCTCTTATAATTTGAAACAAATACCTTGATCTCAGTTTAATTGAACCTATTAAACCTACATCCATTAACCAGTACTCTAAACTTAACCCGCCCACTAACTTACGAGTGAAACTAATTCGCCTGTCGCCATTTAGATAGTCGTATTTAATTGACAGAGCTGACACAGGGCCGTCGTCAGGCCGTTGGTGTCAGGTCTAAAACTCATGTATTATTTACGCGGTCGCTGAAAGCTGTGGGTGTTGATCATGATTGGTTTGTGTTGTTGATATTTGTGTCTGTGTAGTTAATACGTTCTGAAATTTGTGGGATTCAGTATAGATAGATATTTGGTTAGGTTAATAAGGTATTCTAGATGGATCTAGAATACCTTATTTTTAAATATGCCACCTTAACCCACCACTTTACCCGGGTTATTCGAAAGCATACCGCGGCTCCGGAACATAAAGGGCAAAAGAAGCAAAATGGGCGGGTTTCAGTCGGAGTTTCTTGATACGGCTCGTATTGTACAGAGTTTCCTGTCTCTGGAGCCTAAACCACTGGGGTGCGGGCCCTGCTCCCAAATCAAATCAAATCATTTACACCAGTAAACCACAGTTTTTATCATAGAAATATTCAAAACTGTTTTTAAGTTGCCCCACACTAGGAATTTTTACATACATTTATTTATTTATACATATAATAATACGCCATAGACCAACCGTGCCGTCTAAACGTCAACTGTGTTAAAATAATTAATAAATTAAATAATAATAAGTACAATTGTCAATATCGACGGCCCGGTTAGCTCAGTGGCTGAGCGATTGACTGTGATGATAAATAAATAAATGTATGTCCTAAAAATAGTTGTTTCGGGTCTGGCTGTTTGTGTATGTGACTTTAAATGTTTGTGAACGCACCCACGATACAGGAAAAACTCCTTGTGTGGGGCAACGTTTAAAAAAAAATATAAATGACCCCGTAGGCCTGATTTCTGTTAGCTTACAAAAGACCATGAAACCTCCGACCAACCAGTATTCAAATTCAACTATAAATCATGCAATACAATTGCAGTAACTTCAAATATCCAATACATAATTTTCCCACATTCAAAAGCTACAAAACAGTCTTGTATTCCTGTCATATCTACACAGATCTTATTATCGCAGTCATATATTTAATATTTACTAGTAAGCTGCAATGAGTCAAAGTATACAGATATTCAGTAAACTAACTTGGCCTTCTTTGTGAAATCGAACGTGGGTGTTAGGGTTGTCAATGTTTAAAAAACTTGCTTTAACGTAACTAGGTACTTGTCTCGATACGTCAGCCCCGACTTACTCACGAGTATATTTACTTGAAGCAAGCTTAGAAATTTACTGGGTGCCGATTAAGACCATGGTTCATTATGTCTTTTCCAATCTGAGTTGGTGTTGGTTCCAGTCTAAAGCTTATTCTCTTTGATAGGTGGATGTAAGACTTTTGCTGTGTGCATATAGTTGTCACTATCAAAATCTACAAATGACATCCGAGATACGTGGTTTCCGAATCATGGGGAGAACTCGTTGTATGATGGATAGTCACCCATCCACATACCGACCGGGCAAGCGTAGCTTAGCCTGGATGATGGATGATGGGTGTCTACTTAGCCATTAGCTATCCCTTGTTCCTAGTTGAAATACTGTGTTTCCACTAATTCTACTGTGACTGAGTCGAGAGTCGTGAATTATTCTGCTAGCCCATTAGTGTGTGTCCGTGGATCGAACTGGTGTGTTTACATGTGATACGACTGTAATTAAACTGACTTATTGATGACTGGATAAAAATAGTTAATTGTGTTAGTGACACAGAGTTGTATTGTTTGGTAGATTCTGCAATTAATTCATGCTTTGGTTGGTTGAAAACATTACGTTAGTTTTTGTTAAACGTTACGTTAATTGTTATATTATTATATATTTTTTGGGTCTCCGTACTTATGAATAGCGATGAACAACAAGGACCACACTAGACACAAAAAATGTGACCAAGGAATGCGACCTTTGACAGCTTAAGTACTTTCACGAACAAAAATCCTAATCTAGCATCTCTTGTTACAGACGCCAAACAGCAGAAGAACGCGAGGCCGAACGACAAGCAGCGAACCGCTTGATGCTCTCCCTCCAAGCTGAAGCGCTTTCCAAGGGCTATATGCCCGAACCCCCACCCGGTTCAGCACAACTCTCCGCTTTACACTACCAAAACTCAACCAATGCAGCGCAAAACCAACCATCTAACACAGCTTTAAGCGCTTTACAAAACCTCCAGCCATGGGCCGGCAATCAAAGTAACTTTATGAATGCGCAAGCGGCGACCGCCCCGCCCCCTCACCCCCCTCCAGTCGCCTCGCCTATATGTTGATCGGGATGTGATTAGTTTTTTGTGAAGGAATTATGTATAAAGCGGTGTAAAGCGCTTTTTGTACCTACTAGAAATGTTTGAAGCTGTGTTGGAAATTGTAAGCTTCTTAAAGCGTTTGCTGGTCTTTTGATCTAGTAAATTTAGTTAATCTGGATGTACGATTTATTCCTTTTTTTATATAAAAAAAAATACAGCGGTATGAAGCCCTTTCAAAAAAAATGTACAGGCGTCAGCAAAAGTACTAGTGGTATTATTACTTAAAATACAAGTCATGGTTTTCCGCTCTACTCCAATTGAAATGATTGTCAACCTTGAAACTTCACAACTATACATGCAATATATCAATTATAATGATTTAATGAGCTTTGCTATTCAAATTCTATCTTAGAACTAGTTTTGCATGACGATAAACATCAAATGTAATGAAATTATCATACCAATACATTTTTATAGTACCTACCTATACTCGTATCTACTCGTTATTATTGAAATTCGCCTCTAGTCCATGTTAATTACAATAAAAATACAGATCTACTAATATTCAAAGCTCTTTTGTATTATGTTAAAATAAGTTGCAATAAATAAATATAACTCTATGTAAATAAACTTTATCAGTATTATAATTATAGTTATATAATTAATTAGTTGATAAAATGTGTAATAGAATATACTCTATAAGTCAGCTTTTTTGAAACGTAGCAAAGAATTTGTAAATTAATAAAAATAGATTTGAAAATGAAGCGTAATTAAAAAGTTTTACAGACAAAATATTATACGAATATTACGTATTTTTTTATTCATTAGGTTTTTAAAATTATGTTTAAATCACACAGTTTTTATACAACTACTATTGTCATTTTATATTGGGTGCGAAACTGTACTTAAACCAATTTTTTTTTGTGAAATTTTCGTTTCACAAAAAAAATGATTTCACGAATTATGAGTATTTTTTATATCTCCACGTATTCCTCATAAATGACAGTCACCATATTTAAATTGAGTCAGTCTTTTATTGTAAAAAAAATCTAATAACTCAGCCAGCTCCATATTGATGTTAAGAATACTATGATAAGTGCGTTGTGAAAATATTGTAAATATTTAAATAAGTTCATACAAATACTCTTCTTATTATTTTAATTTTTAACTAGGATCTCAACAATTTTTGCAATAAAAAGAAAAAAAAGCTAATCACTTCAATTTTTTTTTACACTTTTTACAACCATTTCTCGTTTTTTAATTAAGAAAATTAACAGCTTTTAATTGTAAGTTTAAAATGTGCATTCCAAGTAGAAAACTTGTAAATATTAAATGTAATAGTAAGAAAATAATTGATAGTTTGTGAAGTAGCTCAAATTCACTGTGAAATCTGTCGTTAATTGCATTTATGTATTAAAAATGTAAATGATTGTATGATTGACGATTTTCATTACGTTAGCTACATACACGAGGTGGACGTTTTAATAAAATATTGAGATATCCATGTTTTTTGTTTGTTTTATAATGACCCCTAAAACCTTTTGGCCACGAAATACACGCTCAAGCGAGTAGCGAAAAACAAATGAAATAAGTTATTTGGGGCGTGCCACGAGTTGCCGCAATGTAACTTTTGGTACGACGGTGCTAAGGTCCGATTAAGGGAAGGCTGGCGAGCCTACATGTACTTTGGTACGGGTTCCCTCTATCTGGCAGAATCTTGATGCTCCGAATTTTTTTTGGCATAACACACTTAGCATAATTTTCTTTAAACGAACATTTTAAAGGCATAAAACTTATTTGGTATAATTATCGTTTGACATAATGTTTAAAACTTCGAATTAACAATGGCATACTTTTAAGATGGCAGAATTACATTTAGTATAATTACGATTGGCAGAGTTCAAATTTCGCATAATATATTATTTGGTATAATTTCACTTGGCATACTATGCAGACGGCAGTAATGGCTAGGTTAGGTTAGGTTAAAACTGCGACCTCCTACGACTTGCATTAATAGAAAAAAGAGATTGTTTTAAGTAGGTTACCCGGAACTGAACTAGTTAGATTAGGATAATTACTTATTGAATTCAATGACATTATTTCAAATTCAATTAAACAATAACTAAAATAAATAACATTATTTTAAAGAAATAATTAATTAAAATAAATGACAACTTATAATGACAAAGAAGATCCTAACTATAAACTTTCTGCGATTTGACAATTCTGATGTTTAATGATTATCGATAATTATAAAATATATGCCAAAAGACGATTCTGACTGTGAACTTTCTGCGATATGATGTTTCTACTTTTTAAATATTATGGATATTAAGTTTATGCCTAGAGATGATTCTGACTTACAAAATTATGAGTTTAGACTGTATGATAAATGAGTGTCTGCTAAACAATTTTCTGCGAAGTGAAGTTTATGCCATCCGTTGTTATGCAAAATAAAATTATGACATAAAAAGTTCTGCTAAAAAGGGTGGACCCCTTTGGTACACATGATTAGAGGTAGCATTCATAATGGAAACTCTTACAAAGATGTAAAGCGAAAGATTTATATAAAAGTTAATAGCAGCAAGATGACAAAGTTAGGAGGAAAAATATATACATGCGAGACAACCTAAAAAATGATGTATTTATCGAAAAAGATACCTACAATGGGTAAAAATAGTGCTGAAAACCTATCGGATTCAAGCGACTCTAAATCAGTCACTGTTCAGGTATTTGGCAGTCTCCATTGTTCGTACCTTCAATTTAAATCAGGCTTCACGAGAACTAAACAAAAAAGTTTGTGTCGTTCAACGCAAGTCTCATTGCTCCACTCAGGCATGAACGGGATCTAAATGCCATTAAATCAACCACGAGTTTAGAAAGAGCCTCCCCCTTAATATCAGTCGCTTGCGTAGCACTTTGCTACGGCGTAGCATGTGTGTAGTCTCTTCACTTTCTGTAGGATTGCAATAATATAGTTATATAGTTACAATTAATCTAGAGCACAGTTGCTTTTATGTTGGATCTGTGTTTCAGGCTCTAGACGTGAAATAAATTTGGTCAAAACAACATTACCATGAATTGAGGCCTGAATTGAATTGGGGATTGGGGCGTTACCCCAAGGATACACATCAATATGTGTAATTTTGGGGGGATTTAGAATGAGCATAGATAAGCTATTTCATACAAAAGGGTACTTAACTTCCCTCGCAGAGGCGATCGACGGCGACGATCTTTCACGTCCGGCCCTGATTCAGTCCATGGTCCGGAGCGAGAGGGAATGGAAAGCGGTCACCTCCTTCTGCGAAGCAGTCAAGCTAGCGAAGGAGGTGGCCGGGCGTTAGAGGGAGAGAACCTCAAACCAACCCAGCCGCCGCGGAAGATGCCCCTGGCGTCGGTTTAAAAAGTTACTCAAAAAAATAGATCGATTTGTTTATGTCCTGAAACGTTTACGAGAAATGGTTAATTTAAATACCGCAATGGTTGCTTACCATGCTTATGTAGCATCTTTGCTTAGATATGGCCTTATAATTTGGGGCAACTCAGTAGACGTGGAAAGAGTCTTTAAAGGACAAAAAAATGTATTCGTGCAATGTGTGGAGTCCACTTTTTAGATAGTTGTAAACCATTATTCCAGAAACATAAAATACTGTCTTTACCATGCCTTTATGTCTTTGAAACATGCATGTTTGTAAAACTTAATTATAATTTATTTGAAAAAAGCAGTTACAAAATAAATAGTAGAATATGACACAAAGACAAATTGAAATTACCCCAAATTAAATTAATGCTATTTAAAAGAAATATTGACTGCATGGCAATCATTGTTTATAATCATTTGCCAAATAATATCCAAGATTTGCCAATATCGTTGTTTAAAAGGGTATTGACTAGACTGCTATTAGCGAAAAATTATTAAAGTGTTAGAGAATATTTAGAGGATAAGTCGTTAGTAACATAAAAAAACCCCTTATGTCACCAAATCCAGCAAATATATATTCAATGTTATCCAATATTATTACTACAATGCAATTTCAATATTCAAACTCATTCAATTCAAATTTCATGATTATTTAGTTTTATAATATAAGCCTTGATTATTATTTTTGTGGACATATTTGTACGTCATATTATGGCAGGATATGCTGGAAGTAATATTATAACATCTATTGTACCATATTCTTACAAATAAATATTTTTGATTTGATTTGGTTCCGCAAGACGACTCCCAGCAACCGTAAATGCGGGCCTGTGGACGGTGAGCAATGGGTAGCTCATTGTCCGTCCGTCTATTGAGGACAGGCCGTGTCGACAGCGCGTTCCACGTGCGCCTCACAGAGATGTCAGCAAAGCAGAGGGCCACCGCCTGCCGGGGTTGCAGGTTGTTCGAGAGAGAAACCGCGGCCCCGAAATATAAACAGCAATAGAAGGACATGGGTAGCTTTCATTCAATAAAACTCGACAAAGTTACTTAGTGCCACAGTCAACAGTAACTGATTTAAGTATCAAAATAAATAAATGGAACCTGGAAATATCTATGGTTTTCCTCATACTTCTTAAACTCACTAAAATAGATGAGGCCCGTAATCATAGAATCATTGCCAGACTCAAAAGAAACCGACCAATCAAACAAAATACGGTAGGTAGATCCGTTCGTCATATTTGAAATACAAAAAAGCGGCGCTCAACAAAATTACACACTGCAAACGGAAAACAATTGTCCACAAAACTACTAAACGAAATCGATTCCAAACAAAAAACGTCCGAAAAAAACATTTCCGTCCTCAAACGAACGATTTAACGACAATTAGACCTCCATTTTGAAAAATTTAATACAATTTTAATACCAAGAAGGTTTGATATAATAACGAAACATTATATGGAACGTGACTCCTGTGCTGTCATTACTACGTTTTGTTTTATGAAGCAGAAAAAAAATAAACTGATTGTTTTTGGTAACCCTAATATTCTTATACCACTAAGCGACTATAATGTTCCCCAACTTTTCGTGTTCCTTATCCATTGACGCTTCAGTAGTAAACATAATTGGACGACTCTTATATAAGCAGCAATGGTTCTGGTACAATTTGGAACTGCAGTTTTAAATTAAGCGTTATAGAATCTTGGGTGCATATCAAGGTTACTCCAAATGATATTTTAAAGGATGTCTCCACATAATCGATGTTTAGCGATACAAATGATTTGACGGCTTCGTTTATAAGACCTTATTGTCGATATGATGTGTTATTATTTTCATTAAAGCTTGCACGATTGCCTTCGTTTATTTCAACTATAAACTATAATTGTATGTAGGCAAAGACTCAAACGAAATTATATTATTTAAAGAGAGAAAGGAAGTGTCGAAATGATATCTAAAAGTTTAAAGAGGGCCTCTTTCACCATTAGTTCTACAATGACGTCAAAAGAAACCTAAGGTAACGCAACGTTTGACTCAATGGCTGCTGCATTTTCAGCTTGTAAGTTTCCCACAGCTGGGACCCGTACCTCTCCACTGTGAGAAGATGCTTGAGATGATGGAGCTTCATCCACCACGCACATTTTAACTCCCATGTTATAAATAGGGGACGAGGATACGGAGGATATTGCCAGGAACTGGGTACATATTCAGATTTCGTGGCTACTTCTGAGAAATTCTTGATCCCGATGTAAAAAACCTAATAACACTTTGCCCGACCCAGGGATCGATCCCAGTAGCTCATGCTCAGCAGTCGCAATTGTGACTACTAAACCAACGAAGTATTTATTCTCTTTTATAAAACTAGCTGTGCCAAGCGGTTTCACCCACTACTCAGGTCGTCCATATTACTTTGGAGTATGAAAAATTGATAGTAGCCAATTCTCAGACTTACTAAATATGCATAAAAAATTTCATAAGGATCGGTCGTACCGTTTCGGAGGAGTATGGGTATGAACACGAGAATTTTATATATTAGATTGTCAATTTCAAAATAAGGGCTTTAATAAGATCCAATCTCCCGCAGGCATCATTGTATATTAAAAACACCAAAAATCCAGCAAGCAAGTTTAACTTTGTCTCCAAATCAAAATTACCGGTATCTGAAACAGTCGTATTAAAATAATGATCTCTTAAAAAAGTTTTAAAACAGTTTTTTTTCCATCGCGTGACGTTTTGCCTCAAATTAGTTTACACAAGTCACAAGGGCACGTCGGACGGGAATCGAAGTAGGGACCATTATAATAGCGTGTAGCGTGCAAACTGAGCTACTACAAAATGTAGTGATGATGGCTTGTATTGGCGTGTTTTTGGTTTTATTATTTTTTCATAAAAATGATATTATAGTTTAAAAATGATATTAGAGCTCGCTTTATAGTGACGTCATTTTATTCTTCGTATTTTCTCAGCAAACCTTTTTATTTGTTACGTTAAAAAAAAATAACTAACTACCATAATACATAACCGCCACCTTTGAAAGTCGTAGTGGATTTAGAATGGCGTCACTTAATAAAACATGCATTGTCATCTAAACTAAACGTGTATGCGAAATTAAACTCAACCGAAAACCGAAAAAAAATTTACTTCTTATGTTTTTTTCACAGTTAGGCAGGCGGTGGGGTTGGTGAAGCTAATAAAAGAGTGTCCCAAACAAATATAAACTCTATCTTAAGGACTCAGAAGTCTCCTGCCGGGGTTGCGGTTTGTTCGAAAGAGATACCGCGGCTCCGGAACGTAAAGGGCAATAGAAGGAACATGGGTGGGTTTTAGTCAGTACAAGTCTGACATGCTCGGCCCAGAGCGGGGGAAGTCATTTGATGATTACCCACCCGAAAAAAAAAGGACTTAGAAGTCTACATTGAGACAGATGCCTAGATGTGGAATATTATACGACGATATCGGACAACTTAAATAAATAACTAACTGTGTAAATTGTATAGTTTGGCAAAAACCGCTAGATCTAATTTTCCAGTATCAATTACCTTAGCTATGTTTGGACTGATTCAGAAAAAAATCGGGAAAATCTATAAAAAAAGCAGTATACCGTTTTGTTTGACTTTTTATGTAATAAAATACGACATTATTTATTAATGCCCCGTTCCAATAAACAAAAACGACTCGTTTTGCTTACGGATAGTTGTATTTTGACATAAGTTGTATGAGACTTAAAAGTACATAAAAAGTCAAACAAAACGGTATACTGCTTTTTTTATAGATTTTCCCGATTTTTTTCTGAATCAGTCCAAACATAGCTAAGGTAATTGATACTGGAAAATTAGATCTAGCGGTTTTTATTTATTTTTATTGGAACGGCGCATTAAACACGTTCTTTAATTAAAATTGTTAAAATGCACCAATCTACGTCACCCCTACTAAACAAATGAACGCGACAGTTCGACATGCGCTTCTTTGCGACTCGACTAATCTCCAGTCGCAACTAATTCGATGTCATATCGTAACACGACAACATAATTTGACTAGTTTCACTAACTACCGATAGTTCTATTAAGTTTTTTTAATGGGTTGGAATATGCTGTTTAGTGCAAGATGATATTGACAGAAAGCCAGTTCAAATAAAAACCAAATAAAGTAGCTTTCGTCTGCGGCTTCGCCTGTGTAAGTTTTCTTGTAAACTCTGTTATGCATCCTGCACCTACTATGTTTTCTCTCTGCATCACCTTAAGGTAGATTGGTAGAAAATGCCCTAGGCATTAAGTCCGCCTTTGTACAGTGTTTATATAGATGTGGATAAAGTTTTAAAACATAATTTCATTTTTTACTCATCTTATTTTAAATTACATTATTTTGATGTATAAGCAACATTGTTTAAAAGTTACATCAAAATTTGTTTAGTCGTTTTAGCGTAAAAAGTAACACTAATAAACATCAATTCAAAGTTTCACAAGTAGTGAGATTGATTGAAAAATCTCACTACTGATGCACCAAATGATTGGAGCATCGATATAAGTAAATCGTTTTTCAAAGCAAGCATAGTAATTAAGTCAAGATCGAATAGGAGTCATGTTAATTGTTATCTACTAGTCGATTAATTCGGAGGAAACCATGAATTGTCACTTTTTTACTTAAAAGTTCCTTTTTCTGACCTATTCCTATGAATCTTGACCGTTTGTGTCACAAGTTTAAAAAAAACCTTCTGAGGGCGAGTCAGAAGCGCTCATCGAGGGTTCAGTACAAACTTGCTATATAAATAGCCATATCTTTTGACTGCGTAGACTTAGAGGGTTGAACACGGTTGTGAAGTTTTCACAGAGTCAATATGGTTATACGGTTATAACCATATTGACTCTGTATGTATTTGGTTTTTATTTCAACTCGATACGTCCTCGCGTTCCGGAGATAAAGGGTCTTGACAGACAGACGGACAACAAAGTGATCCAATACGTAGATGTACGAAACCCTATTAAGACAAGTTTTAATTGTTATAACTTAATTTTCTATCATAATACCTAGCTACTTAGGTACATGACCTTTGCACTATTTCTTATTTTAAAAAATAAAAACATTGCCCCACACTAGGAATTTCTTCTGTATCGTGCGTGCTCTTACAAAATTTAAACTCACATACACAAACAGCCAGACACGGAACAACTATCTGTAGGCCATACATATTCAATGCATCAGCAGAATCTTTTTGAGTGCGTTATATTGAGCGCTGCCAAAATCAATGTTTTTTCACACCAATAAAGCAGTGGTTTCCCAATAATAACTTTTCGGCAGTGTTACTTAGTTTGAAAGACATAATACTTGGTTGACAACTACATAAATCATCTGTATACAAGGTGTATCAATATTTTTATAGAAAATCTTACTTTAACACAAAGTCGTAATTTCCACAAGTACCAAATCAAGTGAACCCAATTAAAACAATATACCTACATGCTTAAAATAAACCCTTTCAAAAGCTTAATTATTACGATCCTTAAGTAGTCGTACTCACACATTTAGTTATTTAGAACAATAGTGGAAAGCAATTAGCTCGGGTAAGTGAGACTGATTAGGACTGCATCAAATATAATCTCGGCCTGGCGTGCAATTTGAGGTGGAGTGCCAACAAGCTAGGATTGAGGTGGAGTGGGCATTTTTGGACGCATCTTTTTGGTGTGATGCTTTTTTTTTGTCAAATTTAGAAGTATTATCCGCAACAAAAATCTAGATTGTAATACCTACTTAGTTAATTTAATAGTTTATTATGTATTACATCTATTTCTCTGTGTTTTGTGTCTGTTTTTAAGTTTACATGTACTAGTTTTTTTATTTAACAGCTTAGAATAGCGCGTGTATAAGTTATACATATATATTTGTCAAATATATAGTCGCTCCATTTAATACTGGTATTCAGCTGCGTAGATCGATTTCATCCGATTAGACTGGAAACTGACCCCAACATAGTCCTAAAACCGGGGAAGAACGAATCAGCCTCGCGCACCAAGGGTTCCGTACGAACTTGCGACATAAACGGCCATATCTGTTGACTGCGTAGACTTGGAGGGTTGATTTTTTTCACAGCACAAAGGGACCATAGACGTTTGTATATGGTTTTAATTTAAATTCGATACTTCCACGCATTTCGCGAGATGAAGAGTCTTGATAGACAGAGACAGACGAATAACAAAGTGATCAATAAGGGTTCCGTTTTTTTTTCTTTTGAGGAACCCTAAATTCATCAACAAATAATCATTTCATGAGTATTTGTTTTTATAAATGTATCTATTTATTTTGAATAAAGTAACGCCACAGACTACACAGTACTGTCTCTCCTCCTACTTTAAATCCATCCAAAGGTTGTCTTGAAAATATAGCTTTTAGCGATGAAACCGCCCATTGTGTCACTCTATTTATAAATTGAATACTATTCTTGTTATTTCTATGGTGTACATAATAAAGAATATTCTATTTATCTATATATCTGTATTACCCCTTTGTATCACCAAATGTAGGGTTCTCAATCAATATCCTTACTATTGATATTAGTGAAAGTGAGTTTGTTTGTAACGTCTTCACGCCTAAATGGAAAAACCGATTTTGATGCATTTTGGTACAGAGATAGTTGAGACCCTGGAGACGTACATAGGCTAAAAAAAAGTGGGAAGAAAAGAGGTGACAAAGATATTTTTTTTCGATCATCACGCGGTTTAAAGTTAGCGTTAGCCTAAAGTTACTATGCCACGCGGACGAAGTCGCGGGCGAAAGCTAGTTTATAATAAATCAAAGAAAATAACTTGAATTCTCGCTCCTTGTTTGTCGCTTAGTAGCTCAGCATACAATTTGTCGCTTGACATGAGTCTCATTACCAAGCCACAGTGCCCAGCACTACTGTGTGCCCGTAGCTGTTAATTTATTCGACACTGCAATACTGTAAATTAAGAGCAAATGTAGGTAATGAGAACTGTGTTGTTAAAGTAAAATATAGGTCATTGATATAGATTTTTACTAAAGTAAAATTAATTCTCGTTTCTTTTATGTCGCTCAGTAGCTGAATAAACAATGTGTCGATAAAATGAGTCTTATTACTAAACCACAGCGCACAACCTTGCATGTGTGACCTTTGCTGTTAATTTATTTGACAGTAAACAAATCTATAGAGAACTAGCGACCCGCCCAGCTTCACACGGATGAAATGTAGATACTAAAATTATACATATAAGCTCTATCTATTGCTGAAAACTGTATCATCAAATCCGTTGAGCAGTCGCTTCGTTTTATACTATGTAAAGATGAGGGTAGTTAGAACGTTAAAATGTGGAGATAATTAAAATTGAAGAAAGAAAAAAAGGGTTGTTTGGTTTTATAAAACCACGGTAAAATTGAACTTTTTTTCACAATATAGACATTTAGACATCCCTACTCCGCGGCCGACCGTCACACAACACACAGACGAAAAAGTTTGAGACGATGTAATAAAAGTTTCACTTTAAAACGAAAACATGTTTATTTGACACTTGCTTGTACACACAACATTAAAAAAAAACTTAAATCTTAACATTGCAAAGAAAAAAATAATAAACTAATATAGTTTGTCTTATGACTGCACCAAATAGGCCCCGTTCAGCAAACTGCCGAGCAGCTAGTGCCCGACGCTGGTTTTCAACTGGAATTGAGATGTGATGTGATGGATTTAAGAGAGTTAATTTTATTAAGCGTTGTTTTCATCTCAAATTCCCCTTTTGTGATAATCATCACACTAAGGCGAAAGGCGAAATTTGTATGTGTGTCTGTAAGTTAGTTGCTTCTTCACGCTCAAACAGTTTAACGGATTTGGGTGAAATTTTTGTAGGTAGCTTATACCCTGGATTGCATACTTTTTATGCCGGTTTTTGTGGGTGACACAGCGGTCGGTGCGCAGCTTAGGAGGATATTAATTATGAGATAGCTTGTTATCGCAACTTTTCAACTAAATCTGGCACAGTCCTAACCTACATACCTATCGAATGTCGCTAAGTCCCACAGTGTAACTTAACGTACGCGGGTATTCAAAGAAATAATAAAATCGTCAATTATGAGTTAAAATGTTAACTAGGGTATTGCGAAACTCTGTAAAAGCAGGTGTTTTATGTTCATTGTCTATGCTAACTACAGTCTTAAAAGGCATAACTGAAAATAAATATCATAAGTTCTCCTTTAAACTAACAATCAAATTGAAAACAAAAATGGTAAAAAAAATCAGAACACACAGAAAAGCCTAGACTCACAACAAAGTACAGTCACAACGAAAACCATTTAATATTTTATCAGGCAACTTTTCAATGTTAAAAATTCTACGTCCCCCCTATTATTTTCAACACCCTTACTCGATAACGCTTTTATGTTCCCCCTGAAAGAAAAAAATTAAATAAAGAGTAAAATTTAAGTTAAAATGGACTTTGACGGATGATGGCTGACCCGGCACCGTCTTGTGCTACAATATTCACGATGTGTCAACGGTGATAGAGTTCGGTACACTTGTGGCAGTGACTGTACGACGAACGTAGATGTTCAGTTGTTAAGATATAAGGGCTCTCAGGGCTCAGATGCATGATCGCTCTTTTTTGTCATTTTGAAAAAGTAGCCAGTAGTTTTTTTTTTAGTAAAGTCAATACTATATTTGAGGTTTTAATCAAAATACGTATTACATAATTAACAACCTTTTATTATCTGCGTTATGGCGTAGTTAGTGACAAACCCGGTGGCAAAGTTTCTTTGCCGCCCATATGGCTCTCTCACACATGTAAGTTGCGGGCCTGTGGACGGTGAGCAATGGGTAGCTCACCATCCGATAAAATAAATAATATGGAGCCCTGACTGCCGGTAGCTTGGACCCAGTTCCCAACAGTGGGCTACTATTTTTTTAATATTTTTATGTGTTAGGTTATTAAGAAATATTTAAAAACTTCAATAATATGTGATAAAATGAATAAATAATATCCTACTAATATTATAAATGCGAATGTTTGTGAGGATGTATGGATGGATGTTTGTTACTTTTTCACGTCAAAACGGCTGAACGGATCTTGATGAAATTTGGCACAGAGGTAGATTATGGTCTGGAATGACACATGAGATACTTTTATTTCGATATCACGCGGGAGCCAGCTATCTTACTAATCTAAACTTACTAATCCTACAAATATACGTAAATACTAATATTATAAATGCGAATGTTTGTGAGGATGGATGTGTGGATGTTTTTTACTCTTTCACGTCAAAACAGCTGAACGGATCTTAATGAAATTTGGCACAGAGGCAGATTATGGTCTGGAATAACACATAGAATATACTTTTATAGATTTTTTTTTCGATATCATGCGGGTGTAGCGCGGGCGCCAGCTAGTCAACAATAATGGAAAAATCATTTTAAGAACTAATAAATTATTGTATGATACATAATTACTTTTACTTCAAACAGATTATTATCGAACAAACAAATAGATAACAAAATAATATTTGACCCCAGCCAACATCAGAAAATTTCCTCTCACTTATTTAATCCAGTAATCGCAAACCCGTGCGAATTCAACTAGCCGAACCCAAATTGTCCAACATAAGATGACCCCCAAATTGAAACCATTGAACCCAGATACTCGTGTTAATATAAGAGACGAGAAGGGTGAGGTAGATCAAGTTATGTAGTAAAAAACAACCCCAACTAATGATATTCTCAAGAGAGAAATTATAAATGTTTGGAGATCGTCACACGAATTTGATACAGTCCCACGCTTTGGCGATGATAGTGATCTAAAATTTGATGGACATGACGTTCGGTGACAGATTAATAAAACTTTAAGTATACAGGACGTGCTAACAGGATTTGGAAAATCTGAAAATGACTACGTTAGTAGTCTTTGGTCAATTGGACCCGTTCGAAATGGACACGCGGGCTTAGCAACACAATCTCATTTTGACTAGGTCAACTGGACCCACTGCCCAATTCATTAGCGCAGTCACAATGTTTATACTTATAGTATGTAAGCCGACTTTTGACTTAAAATATACCAATATAATTTAATTCAGTATATTATGTAATACACCTACCTACAAAAAAAAAAACAAATAAATACGTTAATATCTATTCTTCTTTTTAAAAAGGTTTGTCTTGATTTTAATTTACATAATTATGTTACAATACATAATAATGTTACTTAATTGAAAAAGATTTTAGATTTATTTAAGATCAAACGTTTAAAACCAATTTTGTGTTCGACTGTATCCGCTGGTAGTTTTCAAAAAAAGAATGATTAAAGTTGATTTTGGTTAACTGGACCCGAGTTAACCAAAAAATTACAGAAAATAAATGATGTGGTCAAGTGGACCCGCGGGTCGAGTAGCGAGCGGGTCCAGCTGACCGAATACTTGTGTGAGAGTGAATTAACGTGCTACTCTGCCTGTCAATGAAGATACTCCTGTTCATTTATTTTGTTTTTCTTCTTCTAATAGTTTATTTTCTAGTGTGAAGAATAACCATTTAGATAGACCTGATTTTATTTCGTGCTACTAACGACCATTCTATCTATCATTCATCATATTTTTATATACCTGCAGTTTAAGCAAATACTAACTATTCTATTTTATGAGACAATAAATTTAGTTGCAAAAGTGAACCTACGTGCCAAAAAAGGTGGCCTTTACGGCACGTTTGGCGCAGAGGCTGAGCGATTGACTGCTACCCTTCATGTCGCAGGTTCGATCCCCTACACAGAATATTTTTTAGGCCTAAAATTAGCTATTTCGGGTCTGGCTGTTTTTATATGTGAGTGTAAATGTTTTTAAACGCGCCCAGGGTACACAAGAAATTCTTAGTCCAAAAATAACACTTACAGAACAAAACTGTTGTAATAAATCTACTTCATTGATAAATAGCTGATGATCCAATCAAATAACATTCAAATCATCCAGAAACATCCAACAAAGCACTCCAATTTATCACTCGGACATTAGATAAGAGAATCACAATTCAGTTGCCAATTTCCACCCACGTTTTATTAACACATAAAATCTCCCAGCCCTCCATATAAAACAATAACACGGTTTTTGTAATTCCCTCAGCTAACAAGTGCGCCTTCATAAACTTTCTATCTGTACCCCACAAAGCTTTGGGGTTTGTTTGTACCCCATGGGGATTAACCGTGTTAACTGGTATTTGATATAGATACAACCCCACATGCCAAAACAGACTTTAACGTTACAGAAATAGAATTTGAAATAAGAAGCGTTGTAGATTTGATTTACGATGTTTGATATTTGGATGAAATGATTGCTCTAACACGTCTCATTTTCAATGCAAATTCAACGTTACATCTCTCGTGTCAAAACACAAATTCAAATACAGAAGTTGTAGGTTCTAAAGACGTGTTAGCATTGATACCAAGACTTGATTCCCATAACATGTAAAGCTTTAGTGCAGTAGCGAATACTTGACTCTAGTATTGTATGGGTAACATCTTGTTCACCATACAAAAAGGGTGATAGTGATGGTCCCTAAGCAGCTACTCCTCTGATAATTGTATCACATTTGTGAATTTCTCACGGTCCGTTAATTTTGTCGGATTAAAAGTTAATACGACGTGAAATTTCATTTGGTTTTTGGTGGATTTTATGACGTATCTGCTTTCAATTTAAACTTTTGCAAGATAGTGCATTAAGATATTTCTTTTTTGCTTTTACTCTGGATGCTCTTAATAGGTTTGTTTAACTATATTCTTCTCAAATATTTGTATAATCTCAACATGATGTAAAATATTTATTAAAGATTGTCCATAAAGTTTCTTGCCCATTCTTCTCCGTAGATATCAACACTTTGGAATGGGCAACTACAGTACTTCAACTAAATAATACTACTAATAGTAAACAAATTCGTATTGTTAGGAGGTTCCTCTCTCAAGAGCCCTGACCACCGGTAGCTCGGACCCTGTTCCCGATGCTGGTGGACTACTATTTTTTATATATTTAAATGTTTTTTCTTTTTTTATAAGAATATGTAAAAATATAACAAATATGTATGGAAATGAATAAACGAAAACAAATTCAATTAAATAATAATTAAAATAAATAACTACAAATAATTACCAAGATCATTCTAACTATAAACTTTCTGCGATATGACAATTCTGCCGTTTAATGATTATCGATATGAAATATATGCCAAAAGACGATTCTGACTGTGAACTTTCTGCGATATGATGTTTCTACTTTTTAAATATTATAGATATGAAATATATGTATAGAGATGATTCTGACTTACAAAATTATGTGTATGATAATAATGAGTGTCTGCCAAACAATTTTCTGAAAAAATGAAGTTTATGCTATCCGTTGTTTTGCAAAATAAAATTATGACATAAAAAGTTCTGCTATAAAGGGTAGACGCGAGTTGAACCCACAGATATACTAAACTTTATAGACGCTACCTAAAAGCACCGTCACCAAAACAAGCCAATCAATAACGCGTTAATAATAAATTCAATAAAAATTCCCGGCCAGCCCTCACAATGATATCAGATGGTCGTTGCATATCGCGCCTATTATATAATGGGATAATTTGATCACAAGTGCGCGACGTGCGAGCGGCATGTGCCCCTTCGCAGTTTTTATTGTCCCGCTATGAGTGGTGTAGGGTGATGCTGGTGTACAGGGCTGTACCGTGCGCGAAAATAAAGTTTTTTTTTTAATCTGCAATTTTTGGCTTGAAGTCATATTTGAATAGATGGTTGAGTTTCGGAATTCCTATAGTTCTTACAAGACCCAGTAGATTACACAATTAAAAAATATGTATTTATTCAGTTTTATTTCAGGTGGATACTTTATTAGTATAATTAACTCAAATTGACTAAACACATACTACTTAATTGGAACTCCAACAATTCTACTTTAATAATACTCCCAAAAAAAGCTATGATAAATAAGTTCATGTTTTGTGTGTGTTGGTATTAAATACTAAAGATTCATTTGAACACCACATTCTTAAAAATAAGAAAAGGTTTGCATACCACAGATCGTTTAAGAGTTTTTATAACCACATGCGGTTACTTAATGGCTATAAAAATATTCTGAAATGTTTACTACATTTTCCAAAAACTTTTTCTAAAACGTTAATGAGACTTTGATATTTCCTTTTTAAACATATCATGCTCTCACAAGATTTCACCGTGTATCGTCCAATGCACATTGACAAAAATATTTTACTCGTTGCTACTTTTGGAACCCGCGACAACCCTACCAGGCCAGCTTACTTTTTTTTAATTCATCACTCCGAACCAGACAGGCAGTTACAGTTGTTTGTTTAGACAACAGATTGTTTTACAAGCAAGTGCTTTACTATTCGTTGTGTTCACGTCTCATTGATTTGACAATAAATAATAAAATAAATTGTTGTTTTGTTGTTAATAATTATTATTCGAAACCTCTCTATGCCTCGAAAAATACGTTAAGATTCGGTCAAACGATGATGGACCATCTACGCTAAAGATTGACAGTTCCTTCAGTAGATGTAGTATTTGCGAGTATCAAATTTGTCCGTACCAGTTTGCTTGAATCTTAAATTTAGTCGTTGGTTGTCTTTTTTACATCTTTGACAATTACATCACACTTGTACGATGTGTTTTGTGTTTAACTCAAACTAAAAAACTAAAGCATTTATTTTTATTAGACCATTACAGGCACTTTGGAATGTCAAAAAAACAAAAAGGATGCTGCTACAGTCCCAGTCACAAGACATAATACTTTGTGAAAGTACTGTAGTTACTCATTCCAAAGCGTAGATCTCTATGGAGAACAAGAAACTCCATGGACACTTTTTTAAATCATAATATTTTTACGAAATAATGGGTTATCTTGGGTATTATGGTTAAGTCCTATGTAATAGGGGATGAGCCTATTGCCATCAACCAGGCACGAATCCACCACATGATGAAAAACCTCAATATCACTTTAAAGATTTCACTTAGCAGTATCGCTTGCTGCCACTCAAGCAACGTGGATTTAAAAAGTGCAAAATCGCATCCTGTTGTTTACTACCTTAGATTATATTTAGTTAATAAGTTTTTTTTCTACAAATCAGTTTTAATTGCTATGAAAAACTTAGTAGTTTTTTAAATAATATATGAGTTGTACCACACCTTTTGACTGCATAAACTTGAGGGTTTTTTTCATTGCTTCAAGGGACGTATATGCTTTTCATTTTAACTCGATACGTCCACGCGTTCCCGAGATTAGGGGTATTGACAGACAGATGGACAACAAAGAATAGGTTTCCGTTATTTCCTTTGTGAAGTACGGCACTCTAAAAACCGACTGGTATTTATAGATAAGGGTATTTACAGTTCTTACAGCACTGGTTAGTGCAAAAACATGTTTTTATTACACAGCAAACCTAATCAGACTAAAACTATTTCATAACATTACTTCATAAGACCCCATTCATTAATAAAATAAATAAATCTAATTATAAGAAGATTATTTTCCAGAGCAATCACTTAACAACAAACCGCAATCATTCCAACTAAGATGCTTATCTTCTGATCGATTATAATTCAATCACAAACAAATAAATTTTATCCCCATCACCAATTTATGTTGACCTCTCACTATTAAAGATATTCAAAGGAAAGTTCGCGTGTTATGGATCGGGATACAATGGGCACGTTAGTTAACCCTCAAAAGCGCGTTAAAACTCAATAGGGCGGTATCTGACAGTGTCTGTCTATAAACTTGCGATTACTTGACTGTAAATTAAACAGAGGGCACGGAAGGCACAATAGTAGCCAAAAAAATTAAATACTACAGTAATTATTTGAATTAATTTTTAATTGTTTTTTAGTTTTTATTTTGACTTTCGCTTTTCTGACACTCGTTAATGTTTTTTATCGTTTTATTACACGGTAACAAACAAGCAGTATCTAGTATTTATTTTTCCTCATAAATTTTCTATTATAAAAAAAAATAATGAACAAAAACGACAGAAAGGATATTCTTTTTTATGTAGACTATATAACTTACAGGTTTTATAGTATAGAACTTATAAATAGAGTGATGCAACGAGTGGTATCCAAAAAAAAACAATTCATTAATATTATAACAATTAAACCTCGATAGACTAAAGACTGTCACGTCTGTAGTTTCATACCAAACTTAGTCTACATTTAACACCCCAAGTGTTGCAATAAGTTAATTGTTAGCAAAGGGGCGAGGGTTACGAGCATCCAGTTATATTGTTATCGGGACATCGTTAAGTACGGTTTTGTTTTAGTGTCTCACTTATTATGGTTATTGCGACCGGGTGCTGCATTTGCAGGGTTATGGCTTATAGATTATAGTTGTATGATTATTTTATGACGGACGGTATTTAATGTTGGTTCCAACCAACGTTCTGGGGTATTTTGTTAGCCATGAAAAGATTTCCATCGTCATCTACGGGGATGACGGTTGGTTTTCAGTCTACCAGATGCTGCTGAATGCCAGTATTTTACATAGAGCTACTGCCTATCTGACCTCCACATGTCAGTCAGAACTGGGTAATACGATATCCCTTGGTATGACTGGTTGTCAGACTTTCGGGACATTGACCATCTGAAAAGACTGTCAAAGATCTTCAAATCACAGCCGGGATCAACAGCTTAACGTGTTTTCCGAGGCACGGAGGAAACTCGGTATGAAATGGGTGGGTACCCATCCACAGGCCAACCTAGGCAAGCGCCGCTTAAGGCGACATTAACTGCGTCTAACCTTGACAGTAGTCAGCCATACACTGCCGCCCGTCGCCCGCCAGAGCCCCGCTTCAACGCGCACCAAGATTATTCGAAAAAACAACCCACCTTGATTTATCAAACACAATACAAATAAAAGCCGTATACTAAAATATGGGTCATTAAATTGTCTTTTATATGATTAAAGTTTCATGTAAATACGCCCCATAGTTTTTGCGTGATTATCGTTTTTTTGTCCACGTTAGACAATACTTTACAAATTAATTACACTATGTTATTAAAATATAATTTCACATTTTCACATATCAAATTATTTATAAAATTGTCTAGTATAACATATATTTTTTTCAAAGAAATAAGACTACAAGTTTAGACGTGATGTTCAATATAAAATCATTAAAAGTCGTTTATCTGCGCCTTAACCTAAAGATGGACCAGAGAGGCTGCTATTAACTAGCCACGAGCTTCGCCATGAATAGATGATAATACCTCCTCAGAAATGAGTGACCAAAATATGTTTTTGAAAAAATAAAAAACTTTAAAATTTCAAAACCTTGCTTTCGCAAGTAGGTCAGTTTTCCTGACCAGTATATTCGGATTTAGGAGGATACCAATATTTTACTTGCTTTTTAAACTGCCTATTCGACCTCCACAATATTACTGGGTACTACCATGCCCTTTGGTAAGACTGGTAAACTGGTAATCCTTTCCCTAGTATTCTGTTAATAAAACCCGCGTGAAAATCCAAATAAAAAAAAAATACAGTGCCAGAGATAATTTTAACTCATCCGCCTCCCTAGCGACAACGCGACAAAAATCGCATCAGTAATTGAGTTAATACTGCGAGTGAGGGAGCTTTATCGCTGTCGGACTTATGTTTGACGAATTAAAAAGGGGATGGACACGAATGTCTGGCCTGTGAGAGAGATTGGACGAGTGCAACTAGCTATGTTAGATGAACTTTGTGTATGTCAAAAGGCACGAGATTACTTCACTTCTGCTAGTGATGTGAGTACTATGTACTACAGGTACTAATATAAAAATAAAATAAAACAAAAAATAAAAAAGCCTTTTATTTCCTACAACGTTTCCATTCGTTTTAACTAAGTAGATTACTAATAATATAATATAACATCCTAACTTACAACAATTAGTATTAACCGTTTAAATCTTAACTAATTTGTTTTATTACTACATAATACTATGTTTATTTACTACTACTAAGTTTACTCTTACTATTTTAATGTTAAACTGCTTAAACTATTTAATGTTCTGATATATTTGTAGGAACCCCATGATGGGTGAAGGCCTCCTCGAACCGCTGAAACAGCTGGACCGGGAGCTCCTCCTGGAAGCCTCGATCGCGCAGGCCTGGGTGTCATCACCGGACAGGCCTGCCGACACTAATCACGAGGCGGACTGGTTCCAGGAGGCCATGTCGGAGATCAGTGACGTGGCAATGCCCCGAGTCCGGTCTGGAAGCGCCCGGCGTCAGGTGTACTGGTGGTCACGCGAGCTGACGGCACTGCGAGAGGCATGCGTCGCTTCGCGACACCTGTACGCCAGGGACCACAGGCTCCGAATCCGAGCACCGGATGCGGCAGCCATTGAGGCGGAGCTGTATGAGGGGTACAGAGCGGCGAAGACCGCCCTCCTAGAAGGTGTCTTGCGGGCCAAAGATTTGGCCCGCGAGGAGATGCTGGAGTCTCTGGATGGAGATCCGTGGGGGCACCCATACAAGATGGTGCGGGATAAACTCCGCACCAGGGCCCCCCCGCTGACGCAGAGTCTCCGGCCCCAACTAGTTGAGGATGTGGTGAGCGCTCTGTTCCCTTCGCGAGGGGAGCATGCTCCTCCGCCCATGGCTCCGCCGCTTGCGGTGCCACAAGCGGACCACGAGGACAACGACGACGACGACGTTCCGGAGGTGACTGGGGTAGACCTGAGAGTGGCGGTGGGCAGGCTGAAAGCCAAAAACACCGCCCCGGGACCCGATGGCTTACATGGCAAAGCCTGGATCCTGGCCCTGGAGGCTCTCGGGCCCCGACTACTAGGGCTCCTAAGCGCATGCTTGGAGAGGGGCCAGTTCCCACTTCGTTGGAAGACGGGGAAACTGGTCCTGATACAGAAGCCGGGGCGCCCTGCGGACTCTCCGTCCGCATTCCGGCCCATTGTGCTGCTCGACGAGGTGGGCAAGCTCTTTGAAAGAGTAATTGCAAACCGCCTCGTCGGGCACCTTGTGGGGACGGGGCCGGATCTTGCAGAGCACCAGTATGGTTTCCGCAAGGAGCGCACGTCGGTGGACGCCATCATGCGCGTGAGAGCCCTCACGACGGGGGCTGCAGTGTCCAGGGGTGGGGTTGTCGTGGCGGTGTCCCTCGACATCGCCAACGCATTCAACACCATGCCTTGGAGCTGCATCATCCCTGATGAGGAGGCACTCCGACACCACCGGATGCCGACCTACCTTCGTCGTGTGGTCGGGGCATATCTGACAGAGCCGTCATCTACCCCGGTCGCTCTGGAGAGTGGAACCGGCGAGAGATGTCGTGCGGTGTCCCACAGGGATCGGTCTTGGGGCCGCTCCTGTGGGACATCGGTTACGACTGGGTGCTGCGCGCCGACCTCCCCAGCGGCGTCAGCGTAGCAAACTACGCTGACACGCTCGTCCTGGCTCAGGGGGGGTCGCACCAGGCGGCGGCCGACAATATGACACGCGGGGTTGCGATAGTCGCGGAGAGGATCCGGCTACTGGGTCTCGAGGTGGCCTTGCACAAATCCGAGGTCATGGTTTTTCATGGCTGCGGAAACACGCCACCGTCGGGATCCCAGTTGACGGTAGGAGGGGTTCGCATCGGCGTCGGGTCGACGATGAAGTACCTGGGAATCGTCCTCGACAGCCGGTGGAACTTCGTCGAACACTTCCGACGTTTGGCTCCCAAACTCGAGCGGACGGGGCTGCTTTCAAGCGGCTCCTGCCCAATCTGAGGGGGCCAAACGACTCTTGCCGTAGGCTCTATGCCGGAGTCGTGCGGTCCATGGCCCTTTACGGGGCCCCGGTATGGGCGCGTTCTTTAGGGCGGCGCGCCGCCCACTACCTGAACGCGCCCCAAAAGGTGGTAGCCATAAGGCTGATCCGGGGCTACCGCACGATCTCCGGCGAGGCAGCAAGCCTCCTTGCCGGACTGCCACCGTGGGATCTGGAGGCGATAGTCCTCGCGCGCCTGTTTGAGTGGCGCGCGGAGGCGCTACACCGGGGGGAAAACCCGCTGCCGCGGCAAGTTGCCGCTCGGCGGGCAGACCTCAGGTGCGATCTCATGGTGGCATGGAGAGAGCGACTGTCGCAACCCCGTGCAGGGCACGCCACAATAGTGGTGGCGGTAAGTCCCCTCTTTGAGGAGTGGCTGGAGAGGCGTCATGGCGTTTTCACCTACCGCCTGACGCAGGTCCTCACCGGACACGGAAGTTTCGGGAGGTTCCTGCACATCATCAGGCGGGAGGAAACGCCCGGGTGTCACCATTGTGACGATCGCCCGGAGGACACGGTGGAGCACACAGTGGCGATCTGCCCAGCTTGGGCGGAGCACCGCCGTGCCCTCGTGGAGGCGATCGGCGGCGGCGATCTCTCGCGTCCGGCCCTGGTTCAGGCCATGGTCCGGAGCGAGAGGGAATGGGAAGCGATCACCACCTTCTGCGAAGCAATAATGCTAGCAAAGGAGGTGGCCGGGCGTTTGAGGGAGAGAACATCTGCCCAACCCAGCCGCCGCGGGAGACGCCCAGGGCGCCGGGCGCCGCGAGACGACTCCCGGCCACCGTAGATGCGGGCCTGTGGACGGTGAGCAATGGGTAGCTCACCGTCCATCCGTCGATTGACGACAGGCCGTGTCGACGGCGCGTTCGTGTTTCACGCGCGCCTCAAAGAGAGTCAGCAAAGCAGAGGGGCTTGCCAGAGCCTCCGCCTGCCGGGGTTGCGGGTTGTTCGAAAGGGATACCGCGGCCCCGGAACGTAAAGGGCAATGGCAACATGGGTGGGTTTTAGTCAGTACAAGTCTGACATGCCCCCCCGCTCCACCCAGAGCGGGAGAAGTTATTTGATGATTTCCCTCCCGTAATGAAATGTTAATCTCTCCCAAACCTCATGCAAATCCGTTCAGCTGTTAACCCATGAAAACGTAGGAGACAGACAAACACAACAACAGTTTCTTTAGCATGAATGGAATGCAAATATTCAATTCATTTTCGAAAAGCGGGGGAAGTCATTGGATGATTTCCCACCCGAAAAAAAAAAAAAAAAGGCCTCCTCCAAAAGTGCCCAGTTGTCTCGGTCTTGTGCCATATATTGCCAGTTAGAGCCAGCTGCCCTAGTGATCTCGTCTTCCCAGCGGGTCAGTGGTCTTCCTTTACTCCTTTTACCTTGGGGGCCTTTCCAGAATGTCACTTTTTCCATCCATCTCTCGGGTTGGGTCCATCTCTCGTCCTTCAACCTCGCGACATGTCCGGCCCATTTCCACTTGAGTTTTTGAGCTCAATGCATTAGTTGCTTTGGTTATTGATCTTATTTTTGTGTGTCGTATCTTGTCCAGCTTCCTTATTTTTAGCATACTTCGTTCTAGTCCTCTTTGGCAGGTAATGAGTTTGTGTTTTAGTTTAGTTGTAAATTTCCAGAAACTAATATATACTCACTAAAACCTACGCTACTACACTAATGTCCTTTTCTGGTATGGTTCGTGTCGTTGAGCTCCTTGGGTTATGAGTCGAGCTACACGATAACTGACAAATGCTTGCACTGACTGGACAGGTCCACTCAAACTGCGTAGTGCTTTTTAAAAAAGACCATTTCTGACACTAATCTGCATAGTCCTCATGTAAGTTGACCAAGATTTTTTGACTGGACCATAAAAGAGACTATGACGTCTGAGTTTGTTTCGGCTGTTTCTTCTCAGAGTAGTCGGGTACGAAACACCGGCCTCGTCTAGTTTTTAAAAAAGACGTGTAAAAGTGTTTGTGAAAACCTGCTTGCAAAATAAACATCATTTATCATTTACGTCTTTTTTTGACTTTAATGCGCACTGGCGAGGCTACACTAGTAATTTCACCTGTATTGTGGGTGCGTTTTAAAAATATTTAAAATCACAGAAACAGCCAGACCCGAAAGAACTATCTGCTACCCTACCATGACGTCTTAAAGCAGAACTTATTCCACTGAGAGAAAGAGACAGAGCTATACAGGGTGTCTAGCACCTTCTCTTTCCCTCAGTCGAATAAGTTCTGCTTTAAAACGTCATGGTAGGCCTACAGTAGGTCATACAAATATTTGTTTCGTGCGTGGATGGAACCAGCGACACGCAGTGCATCAGTCAATCGTTTAGCCACAGCGCCAACCGTGCCGTCGGTGGAGAACATAATGTACCACCTCGACATGAATGATGTAATCAAGTTTTTGTAACAATATCCTGATTTAAAAGAGTTCCATCTTCCCATGGAGTTTTATGCCCATTTTTTCCATAAAGATCTACGCTTTGGAATAGGCAACTACAGTACTTCACAGTTATTATGCCTTGTGATTGGGACATCAACTTCAGTATATTGTTGTCATTAAATTGACCGTTCAAAAGTGCCTGTAACTGACCTACTTGAATTAAATGCTTTTGGATTGATTGATCAAAGGTGTCATTCTTACATTTTTAACATGTTTTCACTAGCAACTTTATCTTAGAAGTTAAATTTACCTACTTCCCGGTTTCTAAAATTTTGCATAAACATGTTTAATAATAATCCTTCTTGACGCTACGGCGGCCAATCTCAGCAGAGATCAGCAATCGGCGCGAGAGATATTATACGTGGGCACTCTCCGGCCTAATAATACATAATAGGAATCCAAAAATAGGACTTTCTGAACCGTCCAGTCACCACAAACTATCGATTAACAGAACTTTGTCTTACAGTTCAACCCAGCAGGGCGATAGCAGTTGAGCTATTTGCAGACAAACTCGATAATTGGGCAAAGTGGATATTGGCCAGAATTAAATATTCATCGTAATTTAGAAGCGTTTTAGGCACGTGTTTCAGAAGAGAGGCTATTTATGAAATGGTATTTGTGAGAATAGTTTAGCGGACTGAATCTGTATCACCAATTGCTGGTTCTAAGGCTTGAGACTAAGCTACAAAACAAACGCGCTGATGTTCGTTGGTAGACTGACATTTTAATACAGCATAACAAAAGAGTATAAAAATAAACCTATTCTAAATTTAAAGAAACACTAGTTCAAAATATATTAAAAAGTAAATATCTATAAAAAAAGGTGCGTTGCGCACATTCCTTCCCCCCAAAGTTAAGCCCTCAGCTTGAGCAGCTTCTTCAAGGGCCTTCTCAGAGTGCCCGCTGCAGTCCTGACGTCCGCCACTCGGATCACCCCATCGGGGCCCGGGTAAGTCGTTGAGATGCGTCCTCTCGGCCAGGAGCCCCTCGGTAGGTTACCGTCAGCCACCAGGACCAGATCGCCCACAGCCAACTCTGGAACATCGCCTTGCCCGAGTCTGGGAATAAGATTAGGCAAGTATTCTTTAACCCAGCGCTGCCAAAAGTGGTCCACCAGTCTGACCGCTTTGCGCCAGCCGCTTCTTGACACCAGATCTCGGTCCGTCAAGGTTGCTGGTATAGGACGCCCCGACGAAGCTGCAAGGAGAAAATGATTTGGAGTGAGCGCCTCTTCGCTACCAGGCTCTACAGAGACGTGTGTCAGGGGTCGGGAGTTGATGAGCCCTTCTGCTTCTGCCAGCACGGTTCGGAGAACTTCTTCCGTTGGAGCACGCTCGGTGAGGGTCACTCGGAGTGCTGTCTTCACACTTCTCACCAGTCGCTCCCATACTCCACCCATAAACGGAGCCGACGGAGGAATGAAACGCCAGCTGATTTTCTCCGACGCGGCATACTCCAAAGCTGCGTCCCCATAGAGTGCGCGGAGTTCTCTTCTCGCCCCGATGAAAGCTGTGCCATTGTCAGACCAGATCTCAGACGGCGCTCCTCTACGAGCCACGAAGCGCCGAAGACTCATAACGGCAGAATCCGTCGACAAGCTTCCAACAACGTCCAAGTGGATGGCGCGGACGACTAGGCACGTGTACAAAGCGACCCATCTCTTCTCCCGTCTTCGGCCAATAGTCACCTGAACTGGCCCGAAGTAGTCTAGCCCAGTGAATGTAAAGGGGCGCTTGTGGTGAGCTAAACGTGCCTCCGGTAGATTTCCAGTAGGCGGCTGGAACTTCTCTGCCCGGCGAATGCGGCATAGCTGGCAACGGAAGGCAATGGTACGGACGACGTTTCTTAAGCCGAGCAAGTAGAAGCTCTGGCGAAGCTCGTTGACCACGGTTTCCGTGTTGGCATGGGCGGCTCGGCGGTGGTGGTGGTCCACCAGTAGCTGGACGGCAGGATGCTTCCCATCAAGGACGATGGGTTTCTTTGTGGCTTCGGGCACTCCCGAGGCTGCGGCAATACGGCTGGATAGGCGTAGGAGGCCCTCTTCATCCACAATTAGTGACAGCCGGAACAGCCGACTGGTGCGAGGTATGAGCAGGGGTGGGAGGCTGCTCAGACGTATCATCTCATCGGGAAATGAGTCCAGCTGTGCCTGGCGCAAAATGTGCGTCTCGGCCAGGTGCATATCGGCAGCTGTCTCATGCGTCGAGTGTGGAGAGCCAAAAGAGCTTGACGGCTGGAAAGAAAATGTTAATATCCCCCCTTGCTCGCGCACTAAATTCTCTACGTGAAACCCCCTTCGTGATAAGGAATGGATTCTAATCTGAGTTAGATATTTATGAGCTCTATAAGTTGCTCGTACCAATCTCAGCCAAGAGCTAAACCGCTTGGGATCAGCTGAGACAGGCACATGCCTCTCAACATTATTGATGAGGTGAACTGCTGTTATGGTATGTATTGGGTTCCTACTTTCTTCTGTTACGCTTGGGTTCTCTGAGGGACTACTAGGCTCAGTAGGCCAGTCAGAAGAAAGCAAGAATTCTGGACCAGTGATCCAGCGAGACTCCAGGGTTAACGTAGTGCGTTTTAACCGGGTTGCATCGTCAGCGACGTTCAACTCGCTAGGCACCCATCGCCAATCACTGGCACTCGTCAGCTCCAGGATCTCGCCGACTCTGTGCGAAACAAATGGCTTGAATGAGCGAGCCTCGCTTCTTAACCAACTCAACACCGTCCTTGAATCGCACCACAAAACTTGCCTGACGGGTCTGAAACGATGAGAGTCGCAGATTGTTGAAGCAAGGCGCGCGGCGATCAAAGCTCCCTGCAGCTCCAACCTCGGAATCGACACCGGCTTTAGGGGAGCTACACGGACCTTGCTGCAAACCAGTGCGAGCTTGACGTCTCCATCTTTAAGCACAAACCGCCAGTAAGCTACTGCAGCAAAGGCAGACTCGCTGGCGTCGGAAAAAATATGAAGCTCGCAGTAATTCACTTCACAGTCTGCTAGGCAGTAGCAGCGTGGGATCCGTAATTCGGCAACCCCAAATAAATCCTGAAACCATAGCCTCCACGCTGCACTGTCCCGCTGTGAAAGTTCTTCATCCCACTCGAGACCCTTGCGCCACGCATTTTGGAACATGATGCGACCGGTCACTACTAGAGGCGCAAGAATTCCGAGAGGGTCAAAAACCCGCATCACGTGGGCCAAAACTACCCGCTTGGTAAGCTTTTTTGGTAGCCCACCCTTATTTAATCCGATATTGAAACCGACACAGTCTGTAGTGGGCTGCCAAATAAGGCCAAGCGTCCTCACAGGAGTGGCCAGGTGGCCCAGGTCTACGGGTGACGTCACCGGCGCCTCCAGCAATGTCTCCTTCGGCAACAACTTCAGGGCCGAAGCGCTGTTGGAGGCCCAGCCACGCATTTCAAAACACCCATTTTTGTGGACAGCGTGAATATCAGCGGCCAGTTTTGCTGCTTTATCCACGCTGTCAAGGCTGCAGATGCAATCGTCCATATAATGGTCACAAATGATTGCACGCGCTGCGTCCGGGTATCGTGTCCGATGCTCGGCAGCATTTTTATTTTTAATATAAATTGCCGTAAAGGGACTAGAAGCGGCACCGAACATCATCGATGACATCCGGTAAACGCGCAGCGGTTCGCGCGGACTATCGCGCCACAAAAACCTTTGCGCATCGCGGTCTTCAGCGCGGATTCTAATTTGCGGAAACATTTCTCGAATGTCCGCGGTCAACCCAATTTTGCCTTCCCTAAAGCGAAAAAGAATGCCCAGTAGTGGCTGAAGTAGGTCGGGGCCCGGTAACAATAACGAATTTAGCGAAACGCCCTCTGATTTGGCAGCGGCATCGTGCACAACCCGCAGCTTATTAGGCTTGTTTGGGTTGACTACGCCGAAGTGAGGCAGGTACCAAATACGTGGCCCTGTGGGTGCCTCTGGACACAACTCGGCGTAGCCCTTCCCAACCATATCGAGAACATTGGCACGATACCTCTCCGCGTAGCCTCCATCTCTACACAATTTCTTCTCTAAACCTAAAAACCTAGATAAGGCAAGGTTGTAACTATCAGGTACCGATAAAACGTCAAACTTCCAAATCAGACCTACCTCAAAACGACCACTGGGCAGGCGGCGTGCTGTGCGTTCAATGATCTGACCAGCACGTTCGTCATTAGCATTGCGCGCCTCACGTTTCGAAATACCTATAGACTCGAGTTTGTACTGCTCCTTAATAAGCTGCTCTAATTCGGAACGGTCGCTCTTGCCTATAGGCGCGGACTCAAACAGCATGGCGTGACTAACAACATCAACCTGAGTAGTTGAACTACAACCAAAACCGAACAATACCCAACCAAGCGCAGTACGAATCGCGACAGGTTGTGACTTAGACCCCTTACGTGTGGCCCTAGATACGGTTAGATGCCAGTTGTCGATGCCAATGATGAGCATCGGCTGAATTTCACCGTAACACAACTCGTCTGCAAGATCCGCAAGATATGGGTATTTCGTGACGGCGTCCCTGTTGACAAACTGAGACGACACCCCTAAACCGCCAATAGATCTAGCCCTATGAATAAGGTGATTATCTTTCGTGTGACGACCCTTGATGTAGAAGTCGACATAACGGACCAGTGCGTTCTTGTTAAGGCCCCCTATGCAATCTACATGAACGTGTCCTTCTGGCCCTTTGACACCTATCTTAGCAGCGACCTCCGCATCAATAAAAGTAGCGGTCGACCCGTCGTCCAATAAGGCATGAGTATCGACACTACCAGACGGACCAGACACAGTCACGGCAACAACTTTCAACAACGGACGAAGACTCCGCAATTGCACCGGGCTTTCAGCTGAAAAAGAAGTTGACGCGTGAGACAGGATCTCTTTCCCTTCAGCAAGAGAAACTATAGGTACGGAGCTCGACGCGCATGGGGCGAAGCTCGTCGTGGACGGCGCAGAGTCGTCGTCCTCTTCTAAGCCTATGTGAGCCGCGGCTGCGCGCTCACTAGTACTGTGTAACATTCTATGATGGCGAAATTTACAATCGCCAATGTCGCACAAACTTTTTGCTGAACACAAACTTAGTTTATGCCAACCTTCCTTGAGGCACCTGTGACAAATTCTTTTCTTTTTTATGAAATGCCACTTGTCATCTACTGACAGGGAAAGAAATTTGTCACATTGCGTCAATGAATGCTGTTGTTGACATAAAACACAATGAATTTTGCCTGCAGCAGCCGTGGATGAACAATTTTTTGATTTTGACCGAGATTTCTCTCCATCAACGACTGCGTGCACCTTATCCCTGACTCTGCTAATGGCAGCGGGAGTCGAACTCGGCGCGCCAGCCGATTCAGGGAGAAGACCGAATCTGGACTGAAGCTCGACTATGTCGGCCAGGAAATCGGCGAACATGTCGAGAATGGGTAGACCACTGGCCGCGTGACTGCCGGCGTAGGCCACCCATTGTGCTCGTAACAGTGGGGGAACTTTAGAAATAGCCGATTGAATCAGCTCTGGCGATGTTAGGTAATGAGGCTGGTCAAGTAACCGAATCGCCTCCACACAATTACGAACACGACTAGCAAAAATAGCAAGGTCTTTACCTTCACCGGAGACGCGCGGTAAAGCGCGCATTGCGGCTGCCTCCTGAGCCACTATAAGCTCGGGGCGGCCGAAGCGCGTATCGAGCGCACGCAGCACGACACCAGGCTCGCTCGCCGTTGCCAGGAGCATCATGACCGCTTCACGCGCGCATCCCTTCAACGCTTTATTTAACCTAGCTAGATTTTCCACTGCAGAATGCGAGTCCATCGTGTCTAGGAACGCTCTTTTAAAAGTAAGCCATTCTAAGTGTGATTTACCGTCGAAAAACGGCAATGGAAAATCCCTATCACCCCTACGGTGGCAAGTGCCTTTATTTACATTGTCTATGAGAATTCCTAACGACTTCACAAGGCGGTCTGAATCGCTGCAACGAAAATTCTTGTTAATATTTGTAGCTGTGGTGGCTAGGTCAGCCGGTTTTATAGGCGTTACCGGGACTGGGGAAACTAGAGCCTGGCGAGAGGGGCCGACCGAGATAATTGAATTAAATTCAGCGCGGTCAGTTAGCCCAACTGGATCATCTTTCAACGCTTTTTGCGATTTCTGCAGCCAGTCATTGACCGAACGGCTGTTTAAAGAACTACGATGACTGGCATCAGCATCTATAGCCGCCAATTCCGCTCGGAGTTCCAACTCCGCTGCCTCGCGTACTCGCGCGGCGACCGCGGTGGCCCTCTCTGCGGTCTCCTGCTCTAATTCAGCCATACGGCGAGCATGTAACGCCTCTGCGGCTAATTTTCTAGCCACCATTGTAGCAGAAGAACGAGATGAAGTTCTACTTACTGTTCTCGACTGAGTCTGGATGGTAGTGTCTGGCCTCAGCGGGGGCTGATTGCCGGTGACGGGCCTCGAAGGGGTCTGGACTGCGGCCGCTGCGTCGGCGGTTGAGGGTCTGGGGTCTGGATTTTCCAGCTCCCTCTCCGCAGCGTTCCCTTCAGCTCCCATCTTGGCACCCGCACGAGTAAGCACCATAACCACTACCTACTAAAATGGCTGTCGAAGGACCACGATTTAGCGGACTGAATCTGTATCACCAATTGCTGGTTCTAAAGCCGGCCATTGACGATCAGTCCAAACATAAAACTGCGGCATAAAACTAGGGCGTCACTCCAAAATTTGACCGTCAATGGCGAATCATCACTCCAGAGTTTTAACTGACGACGCGCCACGGAAATTTTCTGTGACTACCATAAATCCAAGCGGCGCGTCGCGTCAAACTGACCGTCAATGCGCGATCGTCATTCCAAGGCTTCAGTTCGCTCGAATCGCTCGCTGCGATCGCGGTGACTGAGCGTGTTGTGCATTTAGCACTCTCTAATCTGTGGCATCTAGAGTATATTTATTAGTCTATGGCATCTAGTTTTAATTTAAAATGGCGGCGTCTGTGTCAACTGGACGTGCAGACCGTGCCGTAATGATAGAATTTATAGAAAAGTACCAAAATTCAGAATGTTTATGGAGAGTGAACGATAAAAATTATAAAAATAAACAGCAACGCCAGAAAGCTTTAGAGGAATTGCTTTCCATTTTAAAAAAAAATGATAGTGGTGCTAATTTGGACTCCGTTACCAAAAAAATCAATTCTATGAGGAGTGCATTTAATAAAGAACACAACAAGGTATGTAGATAACTTTATTTACTTTATTTACGGACTTTATCGTCAGGAACAGGTGTTTGTTTATTTCTTTATGTTTTTAATTACTTGTCTGTTGTAGGTGAAAGCAGCGAGTCGATCCGGCATAGGGGCCGATGAAGAGTATATACCAAAATTGTGGTACTACAACTTATTTTTATTTCTTAACGAAAAAGACACACAAGTCGAGAAACCTAGCGACATAAATGACATATTAAACGAAGAAAATGAAAACAATGATCAGGTAAAAATCAACTTTATTATTCCCAGTGTTATGAAACTAAAGTACTTTTATTTGTCCCAATACATATGTTTTATATAGTGTCATACATTTTTAAATGAGTGCTCTCTCATTTTGCCAACTAACAGCACCTTCACCATTAAAATATTGTACAAATTCTTCTCTTATCAACTTTGCATCATTTCTAACATTGCCATTTATTACATTTAATGGAATTGCACCTTGCAGTGGTACATCATCTTCATCAAATTCAGAATCCAGATAATTAGTAGTTGATTTTCTCAAAAAATTGTGTAATATGCAGCATGTAAGGACGATAAGTTTTATTCTTTGCAAATTTAAATTAATAGCAGTATGGAAAATTCTGAATCGATTAGACATTATTCCAAAAACATTTTCAATTACTCTTCTTGCTCGTGCCGTGACAATCTATAATTATATATTTTTCTCTGTGTATTTAGTGAATTTTTACCAAAAGGCTTCATAAAGTCAGTTCTTAATGCAAATGCTTCGTCACCAATAAAAACAAACGGCAAAGGGTTGGAACTATTTTGGGGCTTTGTTCTGTTATTAGGAATATTTAGTTCATTATTATTTAATTTCTCATAAAAACGTGTTTGCCTTATAACCCCACCATCAGATATTCGGCCATTAACACCAGCTTCGCACCATATAATTTCATAGTTTGCATTAGCACAGGCCATGAGGACAATGCTAAAGAATTTTTTGTAATTGTAAAAGGTGGAACCAGATCCAGGCGGCGGTACAATTCGGATGTGTTTGCCATCGATTGAGCCTAGGCAATTGGGAAACTGCCATCTTTCCTCAAACTCTCTCGCAATAGCTAGCCATTCAGCTTCGGTTTCAGGCATCTGTAACAAAACCATGTATATTTTTCAGGATATGGACATTAATATAGACCAGGCTTCGCAGCTGTCGGCGGCGCGGTCTGAGCCACCACCGCGGTCTGAGCCACCACAGCGGTCGGACAGTAGCAATCCAAGGAAAAAAGTTTGTGAGGTGCTAAATAAAATTTCTAAGAATTTGGACAAGTCAACAGTCAAAACAAAACCCACTTTTAGTGCATTTGGAGAACATGTTGCGGAGAAGTTGAGAAATATGTCAAGCGATTCTGCGAAGTACTGTCAAAAAATTATTAATGATGCTATATTTTATGCTGAATTTGACAAACTTAATGATACATCTAGGATTGTAACAGACCATATATATGACAGATCACGGTCACGATCCCAAACATCTTCTCCCTATTACAGATCTTACCGTCCACCATCCTACACACAAACTCATTCTCCGTACCACTCATCGAACGAACAGACAGACATACCTTACCGTCCACCATCCTCCACACAAACTCCTTCTCCGTACCACTCATCGAACGAACAGACAGACATACCTTACCGTCCACCATCCTCCACACAAACTCCTTCTCCGTACCACTCATCGAACGAACAGACAGACAGACCTTACCGTCCACCATCCTCCACACAAACTCCTTCTCCGTACCACTCATCGAACGAACAGACAGACAGACCTTACCGTCCACCATCCTCCACACAAACTCCTTCTCCGTACCACTCATCGAACGAACAGACAGACAGACCTTACCGTCCATCATCCTCCGCACAAACTCCTTCTCCGTACCACTCATCGAACGAACAGACAGGCAGACCTTACCGTCCATCACCCTCCGCACAAACTCCTCTGTACCACTCACCGAATGAACAGACAGACAGACCTAATCGTTCACCATCTTCCACACAAACTCATCCTCCTTACCTCGCACCCCACAAACAGATGGGCAGACCTTACCGTCCACCATCCTCCACACAAACTCAACCTTCCTTCCGCTCACCTAATGAACAGACGGACATACCTTACCTACCTGTATCATCACAACCCATCCTGACAGAGTTACACTCTGAGCCTCTGGAGCAACCACTTCAGCAGTCATCATCAGCATCAGAAACGATTATTTTTAATAATGCAAGTGAAATTGTAGAATATTTAGATCAGCATAATGACTCAATATCGTCACCAATGGTTGCAGAAGGTGATTTGAATTCGATGAAAAATTATTTGATTTTTAAGCCGGTGATAAGTAAACGCTTGTGAAAAATTATTGTTTTAATGTTAAAATACTTTGTAAATGTTTAATATGCAGGTATGTGTGTATTAGGCTAAGATAGTATTAATTAAAGATTCAAATTACCAGTTATTGGAAATTTTATTTTTGACACCCACCCTGTTATCAGTCATGCACGTCATAAGATAAGAATACTTGGTGTGCATGATCGATTGATCATAATATATTATTAAAATATTACAGATGAAATGCAACTAATCAATCGTTCATGCACACCATTGATTCTATGGTGTGCGCTAAGAGTATATTATAATATTACTAATATAATATATTATACTATTATTATTATTACTAATATACTAATATATTTAATAGAATATTTTGTACCTTCATGTAATCCTTTAATACAGTGAGTATTGCTTTGCATGTCTCTGGAATGATAACTCCCAGACGCTGTGGAGATATTGCAGTTGGAAATTTTAATTCTTCATAACTCATTCCCGAAGCTAAGAAACGAAGAGTGGCAGTCAATCTCTCATGAGGGCTAATAGCTTCTCTCATATTAGTATCCTGTTTAGCAATATATGGAGTTACAAGTTTCAAAAGCTTGAAATATGTAGTTTCGTCCATCCTTAAATAGTTTCTCCAGTCACTTGGTTCTAGTGATAACTCATTCAACACATTGACGTGAGTGAATTGATTCCTTTTTCTAAGCCATTCTTTCATCCATTGCTTTCTTTCACGTTTCTCGGTGAGTATATGGCAACAAATAGTAGCCACAGTTAGAATTAATGTTTCTTCTTCAGAATCAGAATTCATTTTTTTTCGACACAAATAAAAGGTAGTGCACTTTTCGTCAGCTTTGCCCGACGGCCGATCGAAAAATGAAAAGCCGGAGTGACGCCAGTGAATGGGCAAATCTAAAACCATTTGGAGTGACGCCCTAGTTTTATGCCGCAGTTTTATGTTTGGACTGATCGTCAATGGCCGGCTTAAGGCTTGAGACTAAGCTACAAAACAAACGCGCTGATGTTCGTTGGTAGACTGACATTTTAATACAGCATAACAAAAGAGTATAAAAATAAACCTATTCTAAATTTAAAGAAACACTAGTTCAAAATATATTAAAAAGTAAATATCTATAAAAAAAGGTGCGTTGCGCACAAATAGACTAGAATTTCTGTTAGCGGAGATATTTGTTAAGGTTGAAATTGATGAATGACATTTATAGATTCAAGAATGTATTTATTTTCTGACAACCTTTTAGTGTACTAATAATAAGCCTGAAATCCCATTTTTCGTGCAAAAGCCCATCTTCAATTTTAAGGCCGTTGAGTTTAAGGTTTTGTTCTGTCCGTCATTGCGATGTTTTTGCTGTTCTGGACAATACCTGTGAACTTTCAAAATACGGAGTTATTGAAGCTCAAAGTTTCAAATTTTTCATCTAATCCTTACAAAAGCGAAAGTGAGTTTGTTACGTCTTCACGCCTAAATTACTAAACCGATTTTGATGAATTTTGGTACAGAGATAGTTGGGACCCTGGACGGACGGTTGGTTGACATCTTCATGAAGAGTTCATTTAAACCCAATAATATTCTCATTAAAAACACTTATCTACTATTTACCGTGACTATAATATGATGTCATATAAATAATTCTGTTCACACCGCGACCGCTGGCAGGTTATCAGCTCATTATGCGCGAGATGAAGCGATTAATTAGTCGCACTGTCGCATGCTATCGATGCCGTGTTTGACGATTGTAACGATTAATCGATACTGTGGCGATTGACGGCTTACATGCGCGTTTGAGATTTATAAACAAAAATAGTTATTTAAAAATGAGACGTCATTTATTTAAATTTGATCGTGCATTGCGTCTGGATATTTATATTGTATTTTTTTAGGTCTTCGTTTTTTTTTCGGATGGTAAATAAACCCATCTATAATCCTCCTTTTGCTCTTTGTGTTCTGTGTGCATTTCTTTCGAACAACCCGCAACCTCGGCAGGCAGTTGCCCTGGCAGGCCCCTCTGCTTTGCTGACATATCTTTGAGGCGCGCGCGGAACACGAACGCGCCGTCGCCACGGCCTGTCGTCAGTAGACGGATCGGGAGTCGTCTAGTTAGGTCTACTTAAGGCTAGATTGACTGCCTCTCTGGTCTAGTGACTGCTGATTATGAGGGCCAACATAGCTGTGATAAGGTTCCATTGCGGTCGATGCAGCACGTTTTCATCCATACTTCTCTAAGCATCGAAGGAAATGCTGCGCCAACCCCGAAGAAATTGGGATAAGCATGAGAATGATAATGACCATTTTATCTTGAATCCTGTAGTTCATAGTGTCACTTTATTCGATTACTTTTCCTTCACATTCAATATTCTGTCCGGTATCTAAGACATCCGGCCTACGGCGTAGACACATAATACTAATCTTCGCTACGAGTTACTAGATGCTATGCGCGTAGAACGTTTTTAAACATGAAGTTTTAGACACAACTTGAGATCGCACGAACAAAAATCATATTACAATTATTAATTTGCAGGGTTGTGAGGACAAATGCTGGATGTTTGTTTCTCATGATTATTTAACATTGGCCTGGACTTATCCCAATTCGTTTGAGATCAGCGCAGCATGTCTTCTGCTTCTAATTACTCGTTACCTCAACAGCAGTAAAAGTTAATATATCCTTTACACAGTCCAGCTGCCGTCTCTTTGGTTTTCCTTTAAATTTCACATCTATTGAAAACAAAATTTCCCTTACATTTCCCATTCGTTCAATTATGTATTTTACTATTTGGCGAAAAAACTACTAAATAGATTTCGATATAATTTTGCACCCAGATTTACTAATAGAAGAGAATCCCTATATTATTATTATATCCCCTTGGAATAATCTCCGACTTCCACGTGGGAAAACATCAACATGCTAGGATATACTACCCAATTGTATAAAACTAATCTCAAGCATTTGAAATAATTAACAGGTCAACTGACAATATCTAATCTTTTTTTCTAATCCAGCATTTAAATCCCGAACAACTCATCATCTTAAACCATAGACTACTAAAATCAATAACTCTGCAACAGTTAATCTCGTTAGGCGCAGTCCTGAGTGGCGGTCGGACCGCTTTGTTCGGCACGCGCCAAATTGCGCGGTAATTGTGTTCGGATTCGGATCATGCGACGTTGTTAGCTAGTTGAGTAGATGTGCGCTATATAAGTCGACGAGTTTAGATTGAGCACGTCAAGTCAAGGGGTTGTTGGGTATGCATTATAGAAAAAGTGACCAGTGTCGTCACAGTTACAGAGATTGTTTAAACAGAATGGGTACCTACTTGTTTGTGATTTTCTAAAAACCTTCTAATAAAATATCTGTAATTGCAGTTTTAGTTCAACTAATAATTTTAGATTAGTTGAACTAAAACTGAAATTTTAAGGACTCAAAAAAAATTGGCTTTAAAGTTAGCATAGCCTAAAAACTGGGTTTAAATTTTGCCAATCAGGTGATCTTTGTTATTTTCTTTATATATTGCTTTTTACATGATTGCTTGCGTTTAGCCGCAAAGCTAGGGCAGCTTTCTTGAAGAAACAGACTGTCTAAAATTTTAAGAAGATCCAGATCAAGGATCGAGAAGCTGATAGTGGCCACAGACTGGCAACTCACGCAATAAATGTGGAAGCATGGCGCTTTTTTCGATCATGAAATCAAAATCAAAATATTTTTATTTCACATAGACCTACATGGGCACTTATGAAACGCCGAGAAAAGGTGCACGGTTCGGATTGGTCGTTTCCTATGCAGAAGAACCGGCTAGAAACTCCATGGTTACTCTTTTAAAACCATTTGGTTTTACAATGTTGTTGTCACAGCGTTATTACCTAACTATGAGAAAACAGCGTGGGTCCGACAATAAGTCATTGCTTACTTTACAAGACGTAAAATAAGCCACAGCTTGCAAACCACTTCCCCCAAATATGAGACTAAAATATGTTTTAGTCTCATACCTACCACAATTACCTACTAATTATTTGCTAGTTAATTGCTACCAATACCAGTCTGCAGGTACCCACATCAAAGATCTATTACATAGATTTCCACATTTTCCAGCAAGTAAATAACCCATTAAATCACCTACATTCTATTTTTACCCCACCACTACCCAATTCGGGCAGCGTCGAACGTGATGTGGTTCAGTAATACTGCTAAATTTAATGCAGCTATTAATAGAAACCACTAACGTTAATTACTTAACAGGACATTGGGACATTGGTATTGTATCATCGATGTACCGCAGATTGGCAAACTATTGTATTAACTGTTTGTGGATATTCTGGTTATTTTGTTTTGTATTGTTGAATGGAGATAGACAAAGGTGCTGATGATTTTGAATTAAATATGGAGTTTTGTTAAATTTGTTTTCTGCTTTATTGGTCTAGTGATCGCAAGCGCGACTGCTGAATAGGAGGTCCTAGGTTCGATTCTTAAGTCGGGCAAAGTGTTATTAGGTTTTTCCATAATAATTTTCTCAGTTGCAGCCTCAGAATCTGGATTTGTGCAGGGCTGATGGCAATAATCTTTTTTTTTATGATGGCAATAATTGCACCCCCTATTACATGGCAATTAAAACCTAACTGGTGAAATTTGGGTGTACTAGTAATTACACCTACCCTTCCGGGATTATATTACAACCGTGATATTATGCATGTAAAGCTTAAGATGATTAAACTTATACATTTTTTTTCCAATATAGGTAGATACGTAAAACCGCACCTACCTATTAAAATGTCGGCCTTTCTGACCTAAAGGTTGCTTGCTTCAATATATTCTTGACCTTCAATCTTAAATAAATAATATTTTGAAGCATAAAATCTGTCGACATATTACTACTGAACAAGAAGTTGCTGTTTGCCACTGCTGAGGGATTGGAACCAGCGTCATTGAGTTTGGCCATGATGTTTTTCTGAAAAGCAAGATTTTGACAAGACCCTTTAGCAGAGAAATGAAAAATATAAAATATGAATAAACCATAATAACAAGTATATTCAATAACTTGCTTTTGCCCGCGGCTTCGCTCGCGTTAAATTCGGAGTAACACATGTATTTTTTGCCCTTGCGCCTTATTTATTGTAATAGCAATGCTAAGTTTTCCCTTTTCTTCCCTCTATCTCCCTCATTTCTCACTTTTTTTTTTAAATTCCTTTGTCCGTCTCCAGGGTCTGAACTATCTTTGTACCAAAATTCATCAAAATTGCTTTAGCCATTTAGGCGTGAAGACGTAACAAACAAACTCACTTTCGCTTTTATAATATTAGTAAGGATTTAAACTAATTACCGGTATATAATAAACTAACAACCATTTTAAATGGAACCTTAACATAACTGGCATAAAATGAGATCAGTCCTTTGTCCATGGCATGCATAAACGAATAAAAAAATCCCGATAATATCCCCAAGTCCATATTTGAATCGACTGCATAGAACACAAGTAGGTTTTCTTTTTTCAAAACTCGATCTCATAAACGTGGTTGCGTATTGTTTTTGCTACAATCATATCTGCGGTTATCGTGTAGCCTTTTTTATATCGATTCGGTCGTAAAAACATAATATCCTTTGGTCTTGATAATAACAGCTTTAAAAATATTTAACACTAGCTTTCGCCCGCGGCTTCGCTCGCGTTAAATTCGGGGTTACACAGTTCCCCTTGCGCCTTATTAATTTGTAATAGCAACGCTAAGTTTTCCCTTTTCTTCCCTCTTTCTCCCTCACATCCCACTTTTTTTTCAAAAAAGTTAGCCTATGTCCGTCTCCTGGTTCCCAACTATCTCTGTACCAAAATTCATCAAAATCGGTTTAGCCATTAAAGCGTGAAGAGGTAACAAACAAACAAACAAACAAACAAACAAACTCACTTTCGCTTTTATAATATTAGTAAGGATAAGGATTTATTTTTGGATTCACTCATTATGCTTGGAGGCATTAATTTAGATATTTTTTTTATTTTGGTATATCGCCGTTTCCTAGCGAACAAGTGGCGAATGTGGCGATTCAATTAAATTGGTCTTTCATAATTATAATGTGTATCTACCTTGGATTTTATTGTATAAACTCTGGTTCTTGAAACCTACCATACAGTTGTGTTGCTGGGGAGTTTGTTCCGCCATTTCATCTTCCCAGCTAAAACACTAGGAAGTGGCGAAGAGTGGGCGTTTTGGGGGACTGTCCCGTGTATTGCCGTTCAAAAAGTGGTGATCTTCAGCCTAGTTTGAATTAATGACTTTTGAATTTAATTAATGTTGAAATGGTGTCATCTGGTAGTCTATGGTTATAGAAAAAAAATAATGTTGAATTTTGTCCAGATTTGATAGTATAGTGTTTTTGTTTATTCATACCTTCTGTCAATACTTCAATTAAATACTTTATTTATTTATTTATCAAGGATCTCTAACATAAGATGACACAGATTATGTAACAGATCATCATCACACAGATCATTTAAGTTAAATTATGGACGACAATAGTATCACGTAGGTGCACTCCTTCACTTACAGGTAAATTGATAAACTAGAGAACCAAGCCAAGGAAGATAAGAAATACGTCACTTTGCTAGAGAACAAACTTGAGGAACTTCAAATGGGTTGTCGTAAAACGAATTTCGTTATAAATAACGTACCGAAAAAATCAAGTGAATCAAAGGATGACCTCATAGAAATGGTTATGTCCCTTTCCCAAAACATAAACTGCACTATCAGCAAATATGACATTAAAGACATTTATAGAGTAAGTGGAAAAAACTCGGAAACTCAAAAGTCGCCTATAATTGTTGAAACTGGATCTACACTATTGAAGGGTGAAATTATGAAATTGGGAAAAGCCTTTAACTTAAAGCACAAAACCAAGCTATGCTGCAAACACCTGGGATTTAAGACACAAGAGGACACCCCTATATTCTTATCAGAACACCTGACCCCTAAAGGGTCCCGCCTACACTTCCTTGCTCGCGATTTAACTAAAACTGGAGCCTACAAGTACTGTTGGACTGCCTATGGCAAAGTCTACCTCAAGAAGGACGAGTTGTCGCCAACTTTAGCTATTAAAAGTGAAGAACAGGTACATCAGCTTGTATTAAAAAAATGACTATTAGACCGTAATTCTATGTTCATCCAATCTCTAACTCTAAAACTAATTATGTCATTGCCTTTTATTATTATTTTGTTACCTACTCTTTGTTATTATTGTATATCATCTTGTATTTTGTTAATTAACCACGTTTACATAGATACTACAACAAGCTTTTTGTTACACACACTTTTTCAGAACTTTACACACACACACACTACAAATACACTTACCTATTTACTCAAATTCATATTATACATCGACTGCACGACCTCGCATCATCATTTCATACAAACTGTATTGCTGCTGCGCTCTCTATACAAAACCACTTCCTTTGTCTTTAACCCCGCCCGACTACAATCAGCCTATATTTTCTCTGCAAATCTTGTTCGTGATGATTATTCTATTGGAACCAAGTTAAATGGGTGACAACCTACAAACCATAACCGAAATTGATAATATTGAAATAGCGCGTACAATAGAATGTGATTGCTCTGATATCTCTAAACACATTACAGTAAATAAAAATGACTTGACGATTCTGTCTCAAAATATTAGAAGCGTCTACAGTAACTTCGATGATTTCTCCCTTTTGTTATCTACTTTTAAATTTGAAACTGACATTATAATTTTGACCGAGTGTAGACTAAACGATAACAAACCAATTCCTAAACTTAATAATTACCTCTGTTTTACCTCTACTCGACATTTAAACCAAAATGACGGAGTAGTAGCCTATGTTAAAGACACATTAAAACCAAAAGTAAAGGAAATAAAGTTGGCCCAAGCGTCCTGTCTCCAGCTTGATGTTCTGAATAACCATATTTTGTGTATTTACCGCTCTCCATCAAACACTAACACTGACAGTTTTATTGACTCTCTAAGCACCCACCTTGACACATTAACATCGCAAAAAAGCATAGTAATAGCGGGAGATATAAACATTAATATTAGAACTAAAGACATAGAAACATCACAGGACAGTAAAAATAGAGTGAACTATTTAAATATGTTGTCATTACATGGTATACTCCCTGGACATACATTGCCCACTAGGGAAAGGAATTGTTTGGACCATTTTATGTTAAAAATTAATAAAAAGAAGGTTTCCGCATTTATTGCTGTCCTTCATACCACTATCACTGACCATTACACTACTTTCATGTCACTGCGTAAGCAAAAATATACTCAAATTGCAAATAAAACCACTACTAGTATAAATTTCGAGCAAGCTTTAAAACAAATACGTGAACAAAATTTTGCGGAATTATTGTTCTGTGACGACCCCAATTTATTGACGGAGATATTCATCACTAGACTAACTGAAACAATTAATCTCAACACTACCACAACTAAAATTCCAAACAGTAAACGCACAATTAAACCATGGATAACCCCAGGCATACTCCGGTGTATTAAAAATCGAAATAAATTACAAAAGACATGTAAGAGTGACCCATACAACCAAATCAATAAAATAATATACAATCGATATAGAAATCACTGCAACAGGCTCATAAAAAAAATAAAAAGACAATTTGAACGAGAACTACTTGCCAAGTCAAAGACAAACAATAAATTGCTTTGGAAAAATATTAAAAATATAACTTACACTAATAAATCTAAAACTCAAAACATTGAACTAGTTAATATTAAATCAACCCCTGTAGACTCAGCTAATTTTATTAATAATTATTTTGTAAGTATTGGCAAACAGCTGGCCCAACAAATTCAGCCTAGCGCAAATCATGACCCTTATTATGTACCTGACCGACTGTCAACACAGATGAATTCCTTTGTACTCTTGGACACAGAACTTAATGAGGTAAACCAAATTCTAATGAACCTAAAGTCAGATAGTGCCGCTGGCTGGGACAATATCCCCACAAGATTCTTGAAGTATATACGTGGGGAAGTTGTCCCAATTATAGCCCATCTTGCAAACCTCTGCTTTAGAGACGGTGTCTTCCCAGCTTCCCTTAAAAAATCTATTATTACCCCAGTTCACAAGGATGGGGACAGAGACGATCTCAATAATTACAGGCCGATATCTGTCCTTCCAGCTATATCAAAAATCTTAGAAAAATTAATAAATAGTAGGCTTCTCAATTACTTAGATAAATATAAAATACTATCCCCAACACAATTTGGTTTTAGGCAAAATATATCCACCGAAGATGCAGTTACCTCCCTAAGCTCGCTAGTTGCTAATGAACTTGATAATAATAATAAATGTTTAACTATCTTTCTGGATCTTAAAAAGGCATTTGATACCGTCTCTGTGCCAATCCTTGTGAACAAACTAGAAAACATTGGTATAAGAGGCACTTCACTCAATTTGCTCAAGGATTATCTCTCTAACAGGATGCAAAGGGTTAAGCTGGGACAATACGTCAGTGACGATGCAGAGGTGTCATACGGCGTACCTCAGGGTAGTGTTTTGGGACCCACACTTTTTTTGTTATATATTAACGACCTCTGCAATATGAAAATTAATAACGCCAAAGTTTTTTCTTACGCAGATGACACAGCTATCGTTTTCTCGGGGAGTTCCTGGGATGACGTACAGCAAAGTGCGTCAGGGGGTATGGCCCAAATTTCTAAATGGCTAAATAATAACCTGTTAACACTGAACACCTCTAAAACTAATTATATATGCTTTAGTATATGTAATCGCACACAGCCAAATAGGGACCTCATAATTAAAGTTCACAAATGTGGTGACACTCAGAACAAAACCTGTGACTGTGTTACCATCAATAAGGTCACCCAAACTAAATATTTAGGTATCATGCTTGACCAGAGATTATCCTGGTACCCTCACCTGGAGCAGGTCACCAATAGGATTCGCAAACTGAGCTGGATTTTTAAGACGCTGAGATATGTTGTTCCAAAAAATGCTACTGATACCGGAGACCCATTTAGAAATCTTTTAAAAGATATTTATATCGCTTTGGTGCAGTCTGTTTTGGTGTACTGCATCCCAATTTGGGGAGGAGCAGCTAAATCCAAATTTATTGCTGTGGAGCGAGTGCAACGAGCCCTAATAAAAATTATGTTCTTTAAAAGAATCAGATTTCCCACCGAGAGACTTTATCAGATAAGTGATTTGCTTTCGGTGAGAAAACTCTACATAATTCAAACTTTTTTGAAAAAACACAAAGGGCTGTCTTATGATACCGCTATCTTATCAAAAAGGAGGAAAGACATTATAGCACCGATTCCACAAACAAAAACCAGGTTTTGTAGCAGGCAATACGAGAAACGGTCATCTCAAGTCTATAATAAAATTAATAAAGAAATATATGTTTACACCAAACCATTCTTTGAATGTAAAAAACTTATAATACAATGGATAAAACCACTATCATATGAGGACACTGAGGCTCTCCTGCAGCACACATCATAACTCACTCATCCACGCACACACTTACTCACATGCACATTTTTACAATTACACACATACATCTCACACACTCACACACACACACATCCTACACAAACATACATCCCACAACACATTGCATATTTTCATCTCACAACATTACATACACAAAACGCACACTAAGTTATTTTTATTTTTAATCTACTTTCCTAAAATTGTATAAATTATAATTATAAATAGTAAACGCTGGCATTTCTTGTGTACATTACGTAAATTTAAGTTACGGAAGAGGGAAGTGTCCTAGTACAGGCATTTACTTGCTTAAAAGGACACTTCTATCACTAGTATGTAGTACAAACTTTGTAAAGAAATAAACTATTTTATTATTTTATTTTTTTTATTTACAGGAGATCACAGTACACACACACACACGCATGTGATATTTTTTTGTATTTTACAGATGCTGCAGCACTATACTTAAGCCTTTTGGTCTTGTACAAATGTACAGGACCAATTAGTCTAAATAATGTAAGGCATATTTTTTGATAAAATTGGTACACTACTTTATTTTACTACTACGTACTTTATTTTAATTATTTGTGTAGTATTAGCAGTAGGTACACCATTGACTACCCCCCGTTGTATTTTTATATTCGTAAAGTCCATCCAAAGGTTGTCTGGAAGATATCGCTATTAGCGATAAGACCGCCATTGTAACCATAGATTTAGCACTTTTTTATAAAACAGTTTGTTTTTTTTTAATTTTTGGTGTGCAATAAAGTATACTTCTATTCTATTCTATTCTATTCTACACTGCTTAATAAAAAATATATCATGTAACGGTGATTATTTATTTATTAAGTACACGTAGGTAGGTATTAGTCAGCCCTGCTGCACGAAAGCTAGAGTTTTCATATTCTGCTTATTACGGATGCGGTTTTTTTTTAGTCCCGCGCTATACAAATAAAAACTTTTTCAAATCAATAAAACAATCAAAAATAACAAGTACTGGAAACAATGAGATAATCCCTTCACTTCAACAGTAAAGATTCAGAAGTTATTCCTCCACAACAAATTCAATAAACGTAGATATTGGTTAAACTAAACACAACAGAATACCAATATTCCATTTCACCCGAAGACATCTCAAAGATGTTCCAGCAAAGAATAAATTTGTCTGTCCAAATAAAATTTGAAATAACATCATTTCTTACAGCCCACACCAGACGATGGTCATATAAAATCAAGGTTCCAATAAAATGCAGGAAAAACCCCTCGGTCGCTGGCACGTACGGAACCAATCGAAATCACTGCATCGCTATGTTCTCATAAAATTTTCATACATCGAGCCTGCAACTGAATATCAATTCGTGTATTAGTATTCTATTCTAGAATATTTAGTGTAACTGTCTGTGGACGATATTTGATGGGATTGGTTGAATAAATTGGATTACAAACAAAATGGCGCATGAGTATGGCGGTCTACAACAAACGTAATAATTTAATATACTAGCTGTGCCTCGCGGTTCCTCCTGCGAAGACCGGGATAAAAAGTAAGTAGTAGTGGTTTATGTTAATCCAAGGTTGGTATAAACTATTGACATACCAATCCAAATCCGATAAGACGTTTGAGCGTGCTGGAGTGAAAAACACACACATATACAAACTGTCGCCTTTATAATTCAACTAGCTTTTGCCCGCGGCTTCGCTCGCGTTAAATTCGGGATAACACAGTTTCCCTTTCCTGATTTACAGGTACCTGCTACTTGTAGTTTTTGCCCTAGCGCCTTATTTAATGTAATAGCAATGCTGAGTTTTCCCTTTTCTTCCCTCTTTCTCCCTCATATCTCAACCTTTTTTTTAAAAAAATAGCCTATGTCCGTCTCCAGGGTCCCAACTATCTCTGTATCAAAATTCATCAAAATCAGTTTAGCCATTTAGGCGTGACAAACTCACTTTCGCTTTTATAATATTAGTAAGGATTATATGTGCCAGCGTCATTATAAGCTACTACTAGCCCTACAGTAGGGATATTCTTTAAAGTCTAAAAAGACAGCATCAAATTTGGTGCTGCCGCAACATTAAGTTTTATAGAGAGTTATCTGTGGTCGGCGCTACGCCCGACCCTGTTTACTAAGAGAATAGTCCTACTACTCAGGGTACTATTTTTGCAACTGTACGTCGAACGTATTACTAGCAGCTCTCGATGTTACTGTTTATAGAATATACCTAATTGTATACCACTAATTCTGTGGTTACAATGGCGGCCTTGTTGCGATAAATTCCAGATTTAGAAGAATTGTATGAAAATAAAATATAAAGGGGGGTAGTCAAATCATAATGAATTAGGGTAACACACAGAACATGCAATGTTAAAGCAAAATACATAAAATCACTGTGACAGAATTAAACGCCTTTTTGTTTTTTTTAATGGTATCTCGCAGGTCAATCTATGACGTTGTTATCAACTTAACTATCCTGTATGTGCCTTGAATTTAAGGCCTCCAGCCAGGGGCCTACCAAACGCCAAATGCTTCGCGCATACCGAGGGTTCCGTACAAACTTGCAACATAAAAAGGCATATCTTTTGACTGCCATAGACTTAGATATGATTTTTCCAGAACTCTAAGAGAGCACAGACTTGAGTATATGGTTTTAATTTCAACTCGATATCTTCACGCGTTCCCGAGATAAAGGGTCTTGACAGACAGACGGACAACAAAGTGATTCAAAACTCAAAAAAACTCAAAGCATTTATTTCAATTAGACCATTACAGGCACTTTTGAATGTCATAAAAACAAGAACAAAAAAATGATGCTGCTACAATCCCGGTCACAAGGCATAATAACTTGTGAAAGTACTGTAGTTGCCCATTCCAAAGCGTTGATCTCTATGGAGAAGAATGGGCAAGAAACTCCATGGACACTCTTTTAAATTATAATATTTTTACAAAATCGTATTTACATCATTCGTGTTGAGATTATACAAATATGTGAGAACGATGTAGAAAGACGTGCACAGTAAGAGCGTCCAGAGTAAATAAAAAGCAAAATTCAATTTAAAATCTAAATAAGTTAAAAAAAAAAATGACCGTGGTAGTTAAAAAAATGACCAGTCCCAACTGACAGCGCCCGTTCACGAACATGACGTATGGATCAGCCCCATTCAGCTCGACCATTTTGAAGGGAGCTAAATGACCCGACACACCCGCCACTATCAGCGAGACATTTAAGTGAGCATGACACTATTAACCACCAGGGCCTCGTCAAGTCAATGATAATACATAGCACTCACATATGGGCTTAATAATTATACAATACTAGAGAATTGATTCTATACATTGCAAAGATAGTCTTACAATCTTCTGCAGCTTCCACTATAGCTTCGGGTACTTATCAATGAGTTTACCCCTATGCTTGAGGAGCAGGACCAGCATTGAGCCAAGCATTTTTATCATCAATATAATCCCCCAACTTATAATATGCTTGCCTACATAGTGTGCGTTTAATACAAGATTTAAATTTCGTTTCATTCAGTTGAAGTTGATCCAATAAGGATTCCGTTTTTTCCTTTTGAGGTACAGAACCCTAAAAACAAAACACATCAAATAAACCGCTCACCAAAACCTCTCCACGTTCTTATGAAACAGTATTCACCAAGTTCTTTTCAACTTCGAAAAGGCATATAAGTACATATATCTCTTAAGGAATGGTTACCGCAGAGCCGTAAACGTCCCTGACAAATTACATAACAATAACAAGAGCACACGCGATCCGGATACGAGGCCGTTTGCAAACCGGTCACGTTCCTATTGCGTTCCGGATGATCGCCGTGCGGAGAGCGGTCTTGATACTTGCGGTTTTTAGTACTTCCAAAACTCATACATCCTAGCTAGAAGGTGTGAAGAAAATAGTGTTAAGTGTTAATCCATTAATCAAATCAAAAGTCATTTATTTAATTAGGCTGATAAATGATAAATGATGTTTATTTTGCAAGTAGGTTTTCACAAACACTTTTACACGTAATTTTTTTTTAAACTAGATGAGGCCGGTGTTTCATACCCGACTACTCTGAGAAGAAACAGCCGAAACAAACTCAGAGGTCATAGTCTCTTTTAAGGTCCAGACAAAATAATCTTGGTCAACTTACATAAATAAAAGAAATAATCCACATGGTCTTCACATTCACAATAAACAAATAAAAAAAATACAAAATTAAATTAATGAGATCATAATGAAATCATAAAATGTCATAAATTAAAATAATAAGGAAAATAAAATGTCACAAATAATAATAATAAAAAGAAATGTAAAAATAAAAAAAAATAAACAAAGTAATGTCAAATTGTATAAAATAAAGGAATAAACAATAAATAGGTGAAACAAAGGAAAATCTTGACACTCACAGAGCAAATTAAATTGGAGCAGCTTAATCCCAAGCCTTTTTATCTTCAAGGTAATGATTTATATTATAGTAAGCTTTCAGATATAGCTTACGTTTTATAAAAGATTTAAATTTATTGAGGCTTAGTGTTTGAATATCGCTTGGTAGTTTATTATAATAACGTATACATTGGCATGTGAACGTACCCCCTATTTTTTTGAGCCTCGTTGCAGGAACAACAAAATTGTGTTTGTTCCTTGTATTTATGTCGTGGATATCACTGTATTTTTTAAACAATTTTATATTTTTATGCGCGTACAAAAGGTTTTCGTAAATAAACTGAGAGGGCACAGTTAGTATGTTAATCTCTTTAAATTTTTCTCTGAGGGAGTGTCTAGGACTTAATTTATACATTGAACGAATTGCCCTCTTTTGCAAAATAAAAATTGTCTGAATATCGGCGGCATGGCCCCACAAGAGAATACCATACGACATCACACTGTGGAAATAACTAAAATAAACTAAACGGGCTGTCCCTAAATCAGTCAAATCACGAATTTTTTTAACGGCGTATGCTGCAGAGCTAAGCTTTTTTGACAACTTATCTATATGAGGGCCCCACTGAAGCTTAGCATCCAAAGTTAAGCCTAAGAACACTGTGTTATCTTCCGGTTTTAACTCTTCATCCTTGATTACTACACTAGTTTCCACTTGTCTAACATGAGGTAACGTAAACTTAATGCATTTGGTCTTTTTCTCATTTAGAAGTAAATTATTAACGTTAAACCAATTAACGACCTTTGCCAGAGCGCTATTAACATCGTCACTAGCTAGCTGCTGACGTTTTAGTTTAAATAAAAGAGAAGTGTCGTCTGCAAACAACACTACATCATGATTATCCTTTATGAGGTAAGGCAAGTCATTAATATAAATAAGAAACAAAAAAGGGCCAAGAATGGAGCCTTGAGGTACTCCCATGCTTACTACAGATCCGGGAGATCTTTTCCCGTTAACATCAACTCTCTGAATCCTACCACTCAAATATGACGTAAGAAGATTCAGAGAGGCGTTCCGGATTCCGTAGTGGTGTAGTTTTCTGATTAATGTTTTATGGAGAACGCAATCGAAAGCCTTGGACAAATCGCAAAAAATCCCCAAAGCATCGCATTTATCTTCCCAGGCATTATAAATGTGTCGTAGAAGTTCAACACCGGCATCAGTAGTTGAACGACCCTTTGTAAAACCGAACTGTTTATGATGCAATAACTTATGTTTATTGAAAAATCTTTGCAATTGATCTAAAATTATTTTTTCAAAAATTTTACTAAATGTTGGTAGCACTGAAATTGGTCTATAGTTAGTAGGGTCTGATGTACTACCCGATTTAAACAATGGTATTATTTTACTATTTTTCATTAGATCAGGAAACTCACCACGGTCAATACAATCATTAAATATAACAGCTAATGAAGGAGCTACAATGGTTATAATGGACTTAGCAACGTCCACAGAATGACCCCATAGATCAGCGGTCTTCTTAACATTTAACATATGAAATGTTTTAATTACATCATTACAGTTAACATATTGAAAATTAAATTCGGAATCATTAAATGGAACGGTTTCCTTTAGTAAAGCATCTGCAGCAGCAGGCGACGAGTTTAGCGATTTAGTAGTCGATACAGGAATATCCGCAAAGAAATTTTCAAAAGCTGTAGCAACTTGAGTATCTGATTTTATGATATTATCGCCGATAGCAAGGCTGTAGTCACTATTTCTCTTGCAAGACCTTCCTGCTTCGCTATTAATAATGTTCCAAGTCGTTTTAATTACGTTACTACTATTTTTAATTTTTGAACTCAAATAATGTGACTTAGCTATAGCAGATAAGCAGCACTTTTTCAACATAACAAGAGCCAGTTCCCCTAAACGCCCGCCCTTCGCCACTTTCTAGTGTTTAAGCTAGGAAGAAGAAGTGGCGGAACAAACGCTCCAGCAACACATCTGTCGGTCAGGTCAGAAGATTCAGATTTAATACAATTTCATATTCTACAAGGCAAAATAAAGAATCCATTAAATGATTGACAAATTGACATGTGATATTTTGTTAAATGAAAAAATATAAATAATACCAAGCTTAAATATTTTTTTATATGAAAGTAAATGTATTTTTCACTACATAGTATAAAACTTAATCTCGACTTCCCGCTGTCTGTCTGTCTCTATGTATGCACATCTGTATCATCTGTATCATCTGGATCATGTATGTATCTTTTAATACACAACGGATTTTGATGCAGTTTTTTTTAATAGATAAAAGGAGATTAGATATCAAGAGGAAGTTTTATATGTATAATATCGATGGCCCCACCGAATAAACGTGCAAGAGTTCTTACACTTTTTTTTTTTTTCATTTTTCGTTTCTTTTGCCTATCCTGCACCTACTTAATTTTTTTTATGAATTTTAGACGCAAAACACGAGTTTTATAATAGTGTTTTTCTTTATTCTAGGGAAAAAAATAATTTTAAAATTATAGGAATAATAGTTTATGCTTTTATTACATGCTTATTGAGTCGCCAAGTACACAAGAATAAACATGCTAAAACCTACAGACGTTTGAGAAGATTTGTGATTGTTTTCGAATTTGGGTAATGTCTTCTTAAACGTTTATTCGTGTAGAAATGTATGCAAATTTCATTACTAATGTTTTACTGCACAAAATGGAAGTTTGAATATAAATAGATTATTAAAATTAAAGTATTGCATTGTCTTTTACTATAATATCTTTTTTTCTAACAACTGTGTTATAGATTCAAACATTAATATTCTTTGCATATTAGTTTAAGTTTAAAGCTAGTAATGGTAAATAAACAAATGTTTACGCGATAAATTCTATTGCAATCGTACGTTCTATCTTGTTGTGATTCTATGCGCGCTATTACGTGATTTTGTTTCGCGTAATATCATTCGATTATAATTGTTATTATAGTCAAATTGTTGTTTTGTAGTTAAGTGTTACAATGAGAAGGTTTTAGGATGCTTCTAGTCTCTGCAAAAGGATATTAGAATTAGCGAACTGTCAACGAAATAAAGGTAAGAATCAACTTTAATATTAGGTAAGTATAAATATTATCAAATATTTTAGCTAAGACAGATGTAAAAATACTCCGCTGCTAATTTAAAGCTTATGTGACTGTTCGTCTGTGTATATTATGTGATTTAAATGCAGTTTTTAATGACTTAAATAAAATAAGGTTGCTTCTATTTACATGGGTGAAGATCTGATGGAGATCTCTGGATATACACAGCGGTACTTTTCAATAGATTACTACAAATCACAAGTTATTGCTGTAATAGCTTTTTTTTTGGGGTGGGAAATCATCAAATAACTTCCCCCGCTCTGGGCGGAGCGGAGGGGCGTGTCAGATTTTTACTGACTAAAACCCACCCATGTTCCTTCTATTGCCCTTTACGTTCCGGGGCCGCGGTATCTCTTTCGAACAACCCGCAACCCCGGCAGGCGGAGGCTCTGGCAAGCCCCTCTGGTTTGCTGACATCTCTTTGAGGCGCGCGTGAAACACGAACGCGCCGTGGACACGGCCCGTCGTCAATAGCCGGTGCCCGGGGCGTCTCCTGCGGTGGCTGGGTTGGTTTGAGGCTCTCTCCCTCAAACGCCCGGCCTCCTCCTTCACTAGCATGACTGCTTCGCAGAAGGAGGTGACCACTTCCCATTCCCTCTCGCTCCGGACCATGGACTGAACCTGGGCCGGACGCGAGAGATCGCCGCCGCCGATCGCCTCTACGAGGGCACGGCGGTGCTCCGCCCAAGCTGGGCAGACCGCCACTGTGTGCTCCACCGTGTCCTCCGGGCGATCGTCACAATGGTGACACCCGGGCGTTTCCTCCCGCCCGATTATGTGCAGGAACCTCCCGAAACTTCCGTGTCCGGTGAGGACCTGCATCAGGCGGTAGGTGAGGACGCCATGACGCCTCTCCAGCCACTTCTCAAAGAGGGGACTTACCGCCACTATTTTGGCGTGCCCTGCACGGGGTTGCGACAGTCGCCCTTTCCATGCCACCATGAGATCGCACCGGAGGTCAGTCCGCTGAGCGGCAATCTGCCACGGTAGCGGAGTTTCCCCCGGTGTAGTGCTTCCGCACGCCACTCAAACAGGCGCGCGACAACTATCGCCTCCAGATCCCACGGTGGCAATCCGGCAAGGAGGCTCGCTGCCTCGCCGGAGATCGTGCGGTAGCCCCGGATCAGCCGTATGGCTACCACCTTTTGGGGCGCGTACAGGTAGTGGGCGGCGCGCCGCCCTAAGGAACGCGCCCATACCGGGGCCCCCCGTAAAGGGCCATGGACCGCACGACTCCGGCATAGAGCCTACGGCAGGAGGCGTTTGGCACCCTCAGATTGGGCAGGAGCCGCTTGAAAGCAGCCCCCGCCCGCTTGAGTTTGGGAGCCAAACGTCGAAAGTGTCGAAAATTCCATCGGCTGTCGGGGTCTATTCCCAGGTATTTCATTCATCGACGACCCGATGCCGATGCGAACCCCTCCTAGCGTCAAATGGGATCCCGACGGTGGCGTGTTTCCGCGGCCATGAATGACCATGGCCTCGGATTCGTGCAATGCCACCTCGAGACCCAGTAGCCGGATCCTCTCTGCGACTATCGCAACCTCGCGTGTCATGATGTCGGCCGCCGCCTGGTGCGACCCCCCCTGAGCCAGAACGAGCGTGTTGTCAGCGTAACAAACTACGCTGACGCCGCTGGGGAGGTCGGCGCGCAGCACCCAGTCGTAACCGATGGACCTGTGGGACACCGCACCACATCTCTCGCAGGTTCCACTCTCCAGAGCGACCGGGGTAGATGACGGCCCTGTTCGTCAGATATGCCCCGACCACACGACAAAGGTAGGTCGGCATCCGGTGGTATCGGAGTGCCTCCCTGGTGCAGCTCCAAGGCATGGTGTTGATCGCGTTGGCGATGTCGAGAGACACCGCCACGACAACCCCACCCCTGGATACTGCAGCCCCCGTCGTGAGGGCTCTCACGACGGGGGCATGATGGCGTCCACCGTCGAGCGCCCCTTGCGGAAACCAAACTGGTGTTCCGCAAAATCCGGCCCCGTCCCCACGAGGTGCCTGACGAGGCGGTTTGCAATTACTCTTTCAAAGAACTTGCCCACCTCGTCGAGCAGCACGATGGGCCGGAATGCGGACGGAGAGTCCGCAGGGCGCCCCGGCCTCTGTATGAGGACCAGCTTCCCCGTCTTCCAACGAAGTGCAGCGAAGCATGCGCTTAGAAGCCATAGTATTCGGGGCCCGAGAGCCTCTAAGGCCAGGACCCAGGCTTTGCCGTGCAAGCCATCGGATCCCGGGGCGGTATTTTTGGCTTTCAGCCTGCCAACCGCCACCCTTAGGTCTACCCCAGCCACCTCCGGAACGTCGTCGTCGTCGTTGTCCTCGTGGTTGCTGTAATAGCTTGTGTATGTGTTTTTTGTACCAATAAAAACGTAAAAATAAAAATGATATTTTTTTCATTATTTTTTTTATTAAGAAGACTAGTACCTTGTGTTCACGTAGACAAATACATAATTATATTTTTAATTCTATATATAGCTGTATTTTATTTCTTCCTTTTACAAAATTATTTATATAATTATACCATGCATTAAAAAAGATGTATTACATAAATGAAAACTGATTTTATAAACACTAATATAAATGCATACGGTCTTTATAATCATATAATAGCCGAACAATGTACTGTAAACAAGCGTGTAAATAGTTATAGCTGGGTTAAAAAATAAACTTAATATACGGAGAATAATAGTGTAACATTACAGTACGTTTTATTCGTTGTGTATTATTACACGAATAAACGTGTAATGATATATTGCTTTGACCTAGTCATGCAAATTTCACAAGAGTAAAAATATTAAACAGTTTTTCATGAATTTCCTGAATCTGGTTGATGTTTGCAAAAAAGTAAATATACAAGTCTATAGTTTTTTTTCTTACCTATAATTCGATAATACATTATCTATACCTATTTACAATGAAATGAGCGTTATTGAAGTTTAAACGTTTTTATTTTTTACTGAAAAGTTGTCATTTTTCTCTTACACGTTTATTCGGTGGGGCCATCGATATTAGTATCTACATTGCACCCGTGCAAAGCCGGGGCGAGTCGGTAATAAACATATAATTATGTTGAATGTATATTTCATAGGTCTGAGAACGGGTCCACCCTTTATAGCAGAACTTTTTATGTCATAATTTTATTTTGCATAACAACGGATAGCATAAACTTCATTTCGCAGAAAATTGTTTGGCAGACACTCATTTATCATACATTCAAAACTCATAGTTTTGTAAGTCAGAATCATCTCTAGACATAAATTTCATATGCATAATATTTAAAAAGTAGAAACATCATATCGCAGAAAGTTCACAGGCAGAATCGTCTTTTAGCATATTTTTCATATCGATAATCATTAAACGGCAGAATTGCCATATCGCAGAAAGTTTATAGTTAGAATCATCATTGTCATTATTTGTTGTCATTTATTTAATTATATTTTTTAAAATAATGTCATTAATTTGAATTGTTATTTAATTTAATTTGAAATAATGTCATTTAATTCAATAAGTAATTATCATAATCTAAATAGTTCAGTTCCGGGTAACCTACTAAAAACAATCCCTTTTTTCTATTAATGCAAGTCGTTTCTTTAATAGAAAATTTGTTGTTTCTAATGCAAGTCGTTTCTGGTCGTACAAGGTCACAGTTTTAACCTAACCTAACCTACCCATTTTTTGTTTAGGAATTTACCTAGTCTAAATAGTTGAAATTCGGGTAACCTACTAAAAACAATATCTTTTTTTCTATATAAGTAATTCCCAAGATTCTTATTTTTTCCTTAAGAGTTTTTGGAAATAATTGTAACTCACTGTATCGGTTCACGCCAAAATATTGGAAACTCACAATAAATAACAACCATGGTAAATATCCCGTTTTTTTAACCCTTAAAAAGAAATGTTAATGACCACATGGTCATTAACATTTCTTTTACACTGACATCAGTGTAAAGACTTACATGCCTATTAAAGTATTCTTAATGAAATTCGGCCATCTGCATAGTATGCCAAGTGAAAGTATACCAAATAATCATCGCTCTAAATGAACATTATGCCATACGATATTATGCGAAATTTGAACTCTGCCAATCGTAATTATACTAAATGTAATTCTGCCATCTTAAAAGTATGCCATTGTAAATTCGAAGTTTTAAACATTATGCCAAACGATAATTATATCAAATATTTTTTCTGCCTTTAAAATGTTCGTTTAAAGAAAATTATGCGAAGTGTGTTATGCCAAATAAATTTCGGAGCATCAAGATTCTGCCAGATAGAGGGAAGCCTCTGAGAACCGGTCATAATATATTTATATATTTTCTTTTCACTCGCTGCTCAACTAAAATTAGCTGAGAATCGAGTACCGAAAAATTCTAAAAATGTAGAGAAAACCTTTTGGTTAAATATATAAATTCTAAAAATGGGTAAAACCATCAAAGCAATTCAGAAGTAAAAAAAGTATCAAGACCAAACCGTCCTCGTATGAAGAAAGATGAGAGATCTCATAAAAATTATATCGAAGTGGGCACCGCGTTTAGGTACGAGTGTCATATCGATATTGAGCACAGCACTTCGCTATTCTATACAATTGCTTCGGTATACCTAGTATGGAGTCGCAAGATTTCACGATAAAATCTTGTGGGTTGAAAAAGTAATCATACAAAAGTAGGCTGCTATAATATAGCAGCGTAGTTAATTTTATTTTATCAAATAGGAACAACAGACAGCTACAGTATGGAATATTACTAACAAAAAACATAAATTACTTAATTACAATGTAGCCCATAGCGCTGTTTACAGATTACCATCAATGATTTTTGCTAGGCATTTTTTTTTGCTAGGACATAAGCTGTTCATGCATTACGTTACCTACTATAAGTGCAAAAAAATAGTTTAGTCATTTTTATTAGTTTTATTAAACTAATAGAAATGCCTAAACTATAAATCTAAGAATATAATAGTCTAATCTAAGCGCAAGCGTGTCTCATACAAAACACTTCGAAACCTTTTCATAGTGTATGTAAATATTATAAGTTAATGACGAATAAATCTCGTCAAAGACGGGGTTTTTGAAATAACTTTTAAGGGTAAAGTTAGAAATTGTGAAAAAGGAGCTGTTATTTATATTTAATATCATGACACTAGTACAAAAATTGCCAAAATAAAGAACATTATTAGTAGAAAACATTTTGATATAAGTACAATAATAATAAATAATCCTCATCCTTATAAAGCGAAAGTGAGTTTGTTTGTTTGTATGTTTGTTACGTCTTCACGCCTAAATGGCTAAGCCGATTTTGATGAATTTTGGTACAGAGATAGTTGGCACTCTATAGACGGACATAGGCTATATTTTTTTTAAAAAAGAGAGATAACTTATCTTTGCTATTACAATAAATAAGGCGCAAGGGCAAAAACAATAGGTATCAGGTACCTGCAATTCAAGAAAGGGGAACTGTGTTACCCCAAGATTAACGCGTGCGAAGCCGCGGGCAAAAGCTAGTTTACTATAACTTTTTGCTATCCGTTGTTGCACCACTAACACTCGCAAACCTCAGTGTAACACACCTTAACTTGGGTATGAAGACGTTAAGACACTTGTTTGAGGCGGTCTACGGCGGCGACCTCTCACGTCCGGCCTTAGTTCAGTCTATGGTCCGGAGCAAGAGGGAATGCGAAGCGGTCACACCCTTCTGCGAAGCAGTTATGCTAGCGAAGGAGATGGCTAGACGTTTGAGGGAGAGAACTTCACACAGCTGTCACAGTAGACAGCGCCGTCGGGTGCGCCTCAATGAGATGGGCAAAGCAAAGGGGCTGTCAGCGTCCCTGAATGCCGGGGTAGGGGTTGTTCGGAAGATATATCACTACCGTGGAACATTAAAGGCAAAAGAAGGAACATGAATTGGTTTTAATCAGTAAAAGTCGGACAGTCCTTTCCGCTCCGCCCAGAGCGGAAGAAGTTATTTGATGATTTTCCATCCGAAAAAATAGACAATTGTCTGGTTAATAGAACCAAAGCCCCAAGGGACTGATCAGACAAGATTTACTTTTTCCAAAAACTCATAAAACAATTGACACGCCCAAAATCATAAAGAACAAAAAATCTACTAATCTAACAAGTAAAAAATGATCGTATTTAATATGTCCAATTAATTACAAGTTTATAACAATTTTATCGGTACTCGTATCCAACTTAAAAGGTTTTAAAACATTCAATATGTGAGGCATGCACTCACAAATCACTTGGACCGTCGAGAATGTGTTAACGTGCATAATATTGGATGGGTTCTGTAGGTTAAACTTTTGGTGGTGACATTTAGTTTGGATTGAGTAATTAGATGCTTTTCATAGAGATGAATATTTAGACCTACCTACGTTGTATCTGATTATAGAGTAATAGTTTGCGTGTAGTTAAAATATAAATACGGTGTGATTCATTGCATTCTTCGAAAAAGTTTTTAGGTGACTTATTCTTAATTGAAAAAAAAATTGAGACTTATTCTTAATTTTGAATGCACAAAAATAAAAATAAACACACATTGCAATCATAGAGCTTATTGTTCAATGGAGATCTAAACCCAGAATCGGGTTTTACAAAAACTTTTGGCAATGGATTTAAAATAGAATACCAACTTGATATCTTTAATAGTAAAAGAAAACTCAATTGGAGTTTTTTTTTCTAAAAATAATTTTTGATGATGGATGGAGGACTCCAGACTTCCTTGAGAGTTCCATAAATTGAACATTTTGAACAATCTCAATGTAAATTCACAAAAATATATAAACCTATCAACTCTTTCACGGCTGAAACAAGATTTCCTAGTCAAATCCCAAACACATATCTAAAGATTCCAAAACCTTTTCAACCGAATTCCCTCTTGCAAACAATGTTTCTTTTTTTCGCCACAGATCCCAAAACACGGCATAAAAAATAAAAAAGAGCCACAGATAAAGAGGCAGAAAGGTAAACATTGAACACGTAGCAGACTAAATATAAATGTCTCGAGAGAACATTAAGATAGCGCGAGGAATGTTAAAAGCTATTTAATATTATGTTCTGTTCGAACTTTATTATGGACTTTAGGTCTGGTTGTGGAAAGTACGACCGTGATAAAAAAATACAATTGAATATTCTCTTCAGTAGTATTGTTTTCGGTAGCCATGTTTGCAATTACTTGCAGTTAAATTACCTCTCATTTTACTTACCTGTCAATTTTGACAGATGTCAAATCAGACGTCACTATCAAACCTTATTAGTCTCTTATACATTTTTGAACGACTAGTATTTCCTTGTACCAGCTAAAACAGTTATTTTTGCACTAATATATATCAGTACAACAAATAAACATACGTAATTGTGCTACGTATGTTTGTTAACTGATGTATATTAGTCCAAAAATAACTGTTTAAGGTTTCATCAGCCTACAGTAGCACACTGCTAGACAAAAACCCCTTCAATCGCACAACACTTATCTCGATATCTGATTGGACCTTACCATTTTGAAGCTGTTTTTTTTCCTAGCACGTGTATAAAGGTCGGATTCCAACACCGTGTGAAGCGTTTCTTTAGGGAAAACCCCTGAGGTTTTTCTATCGCTGACCCATCTTGTCTGTGGGGACCTATTCTGAATGGCCCCTGTTCCTTCCCTCCCCTATTTCTGTTATATACCTTCATGCAAACATTAATAGCTGAAAATATTTAATTTGCCTAATTTAATTTAAAAAAAAATACTTATCTTTTAACTATTATTTATTTATTCTAAGCTGAGCCGTTCTATTTGAATCCTCTTCAGATTTTTGATGGTCTTCCTTCATCTCTTAAAGTCAGTTTACTATTTTTATTACTATTTTTGCTTTGGATCACGTCTTGAAATAATTGGAAACTTATCTACTATTACTACTTTTATATATATTTTTTTTATTTCCTAAAATTTTACGATTCGTACTTACTTTTCTATTTTTGCCTTGCTTCACTTATTTTCCAGATTTTTTCTCGATTCGTACTTCCCACATCCATACAGTTGGCCGTCTCTTACAAGTGGAAGGCATTTAAATGAAAGCGCGATAACCAGGCCGTATTAATGAATGTGCTTTGAGCCCAACGCCTACACTAGCATATCATGGTGGAGGTACCTACTATAGAGAACTTATGTACCTAAGTTGTATTGAGCCATGCGATATTGAGTTTTAATGTGTATAGGTAATTATTTAATCATTAACAAAAGTAGGTAGGTAATTTTCTTTTTATTCTGGCTTTACATGAGAACCTTCTAGTTACAGAGATATTAGAGGTCAAAGTGCCAACATTTTAACGTAAAATTTTCTTTAAACTACAGATTTTTAATAGTAATAAAAAAAAGTTACTTCATTAATATCTATAGTTAAAATAATTATAAATTATAAAATAGACCAAGATAGCTCAGAAATATTTTTATTATTTAAAATTAACAGTTTTATTTATTTTGAATTTAATTCTTTTTTAACTATTTCACGTTCGATGTTTGTGTATGTCTGTAATTGACATAATTAACATAGCATTAAAGAATTGTGTTTATCATTGGTTATTTTAATTGTAAATAATTATGTCGTTGGTGTGCCTAATTTAAATTATTCCATAACATTACTATGTCTGACATAGTGTGGACGGATCGAAACTATTAACGATAAGACTTAACTTTCGGTACCTCCATGATTCCTATAGCATGGGGTTGCGGGTAGTTCGAAATGTGTATATACCACGGCCCAGGAACATAAAGGGCAAAAGAAGGAACATGGGCGGGTTTTAGTCAGTAAAAGTCTGACACTCCTCCCGCTCAACCCAGAGCAGGGAGAGAAATTTGATAATTTCTCATAAGCAAAACAAAAATACCTGTTCTACTTAACGTACTCCCTGATTGACCCCACAAAAAGTCGTTTTCCAGTTAAAATCTTTGCGTAGAGTTACTTACTTTGATGTTCAGAATGCATGGTTGACAGTTTCCTGAAGGACCTGTTCGCAGCTTGTATAGTTATTGTTTGTTTGTTTATGTTATCGAGCGTATGGCACTCGTGGGCTGCAGCTGAAAATCATCGTCAGGTGGCGGCCTTGTGCTGCCATCTGGCATGATGATGAGCTGAGGCCCTTGTGGAATTATTTATTGTATTTAATGTTAAGGTGTTCCTGTTTTTTTTTTGTTTTTAATAATGCTGAATAAACGCAATTTTCTTTCTTTCTGTCTTAGTTTGATATAACAATTCTCAAAATTCTGTATCAATTTCACACGGCAAACGTTTCTTATGGATCAGCGAAAATAAATGAGGATCAAGCAAAAAAAAATAGTTCGGTGACTCGGAAAGCACGTCATTTGTAGATCTTTTACGGTCCTTACTAGAAGTCAGTGACTTGAAAGTCTGACAACCAGTCTTCTCAAGGGGTAGGTACAGTATTACCCAGTACTAACTGGGTTGTAGAGGTCAAATAAAAAGTCGCTCCATGTAAAGTACTGGTATTCAGCTGAATCCGGTAAACCTGAATGCTGACTCCTATAAAGTTGGGAAAAGGCTAGGCAGATGTTAAGTAAACAAAAATAGGGAAATTTTACAAAACAATAGCACATAAGGAACAATTTACACAAGCTACAAAATTCAATACTATCAGAGGACCTCATAGAGATTGCTTTGAAAACCCAACTCAATCTGAATCCTACACGTTCAATTTCAGATTAGGTATCTGCGACATCCGACAATAAATCGCACGGCTCGTCGCGGAATAAAGTCGTCACTATATCGTATCGGTATCGCTGCGCCCACGACTTGGGGACGACTGGTATACGAGGTCCAGGTATTCGATGTAAGGTCTGAGGTGTACTGGGGACGGATATTCGTTTTTGTATGGCTTATGCACTCGTCATTATAAGTCACTCGCGTGGTGATAGAATCCTTACTAATATTAAAAAGCAAGGCAAAAACTACAGGTAGCAGGTGCAAATCCTAAACCTGCAAATCAGGAAACAGAAAAATTAATAAAACTTTTTTATTTTTTAAAAACATATAAGTGATTAAATTATCCAATAATATTGATAATAAGAAAAAATTACCTTAGGGATAACAGCGTATTTTTTTTTTAGTTCAAATAAGAAAAAGAGTTTGCGACCTCGATGTTGGAACTGTGTTACCCCGAATTTAACGCGAGCGAAGCCGCGGGCAAAAGCTAGTATACAATATATCTTTATGAATTGTAGCCTATGTGTTATTCTGATGTAAGTATAAGCTTTATTATTGTAAAGTTTCATTAAAATCGATTCAGTTGTTTTTGCGTGAAAGAGTAACAAACATCCATCCATCCATACAAACTTTCGCGTTTATAATATTGTAGTATAGGAAGTAGGATTTTAATAACAATAGGTAGGCCTTCTGTTTTTATTGGGTATGAATTGTCATGCCCTCACTACACTTGTCACTTGCATAGGTATAGTTTGTGCGAGTATAAGAACTCTTTAATTTAAGAACTTTTAAAAGACTTTCTGGTGCCATAATTTACCTGAAAATAATATAAGGTAAAGTTTAAAAACTTGAAAAAAAAAACACACTTTAAAGTGACGTCATTTTATTTTCTCTTTCGTATAAAAAGTAGTAGTCCGCCATCTTGTATGTAATCAGAAACTGTGGAATGGAAAAAAAAATATTTTTAAGATTTTTTTGTCATTGTTAGTGGGGCTAATAAAATTGTGTGACACAAACTGGTTCTGGAACAAGGCAATCTGTGTGTTCTCAAGGAACTTTGAGCAACCGTCACTGAGTGTGTCTCCGACCTAACCCCTCAACGTCTGTATTCAAGTTATCCTCAGCGTTAAGTTAGGCGCAAGTTCACGGCGACGCTTATCTCGCCAAAATAAATTGCGCATGTAATCAAATGTTAGAGGGAATTGTTATGTCTTGTGTTCCTGCACTTTTTGCCCCTTTTCCCTATTGTTCAAGTGACATTCTTGGAGCTTTAAGATTGTGTTCAAGTTGAGGGTAAGTTAGAGTTATAAGCAGAGGTGTCCATCCACATTTTTCTAGTCATGTTTAAGATTTAAGACCCATGCAACAGGGGGCAAGAGTCTTGCCATCGACTGGGCACAAATCCGAACTCCATTGCAGTAGTACTGACAAGTTCCTGGGAGTTTAAAATGGCCGCTTTTGCAGAATTATAATAAGATAATAATATGAATTATTATGTTAAAACTCATAAAATGGTCACAAAGTGACAATTAGGTGTAAAGAATTTATTCTTAATGGAACACTAGCTTTTGCCAGCGGCTTCGCTCGCGTTAAATTCGCCTGCAACCTTAAACCTGCAGTTTTTGCCCTTGCGCCTTATTAATTTGTAATAGCAACGCTAAGTTTTCCGTTTTCTTCCCTCGTTTTTCCCTCAAATCCCTTTTTTGAATAAAAAATTAGCCTATGTCCGTCTCCTGGTTCCCAACTAACTCTGTACCAAAATTTATCAAAATCGGTTCAGCCATTTAAGCGTGAAGACGTAACAAACAAACAAACGAACTCACTTTCGCTTTTATAATATTAAGTATAAGGATTTTTATTTTGTTTTACACCTACCACTGTTTGTCTCTGCACCACCCAAAGGTTGACTGGTAGAAAATGCCTTTGGCATTAAGTCCGCCTCTGTACTTTGTGCTTGAAATGTTAAATATGTAAACAAAAAAAATTACGTTAAAATTCATAAAATGGTCACAAAGTTATTCACAATATTAAGCGCGTCTGTGACCATTTTAAGAATTTTTTGCGCATTTGATGGCAAGACTCCTGCCCGATGTGGGATGTAAAAAGCCAATTACACTTTGCCCCACATTTGAATCGAACCCCAACCCAACAGTCCCGCTCACGACCAAAAGACCAACACAGAAAACTGCAACTATGCATCAAAACTAATTGAAAGCACATCACGCGACGCGGTCATATACAGCGTTCAATTTATTCACACGGACTTCTCTTATTAAAGAGATTGAAAGTTTACACAAATACGTGTGGGTACTACTTACCTTCATTGCCCAAACAGTCAATACTAGTCACTATTTAACGCATCAACCACAACGGGCCAGTGACTGTCAACGTAAGTGCCCTAATAGACGGCTCGTAACGGCCACGCTCCGGCCATAGATGGGACACAAATGTCCGAATGTCGTGCGGACAGCGTGTCAGCATTAAACGCTGCTAACGATCACTGTGTCATTATCAAAGGCTATTTATTGTATCGATCTGAACTGGGTTTTAGTGGGCGATGTATTTCGGCTATCATATTTAAGTCGCGAGTTAATTTAATAGGCTTCTTTTGGGTTAGATTGTTTCATCGTTGACCTCATTAACAACCAACAGGTATAACAGATAGATAAACAATTTTATAAGTGACACAGAGCCAATTACGGGTTCTCACGAGTAAAATATAGAGATCTAGCTGGCGCCCGCCATCTATGGCATATCCTATGTGTTATCTACCTCTGTGCCAAATTTCATCAAGATTTTTTCAGCCGTTTTAACGTGAAAAAGTAACAAACTTCCATACATCCATCCTCACAAACATTCGCATTTAAAATATTAGTAAGAAGTAGGAAGTAATGGTATTCTTAGGATCACGAGCACGATAAAAAATATTAAAAATTAAATTAAAGGAAACTAAATTAAGTAGATACAATTAGCACTACGTGATATTCTATTAAACGCCACTTAGCGCTTATAAACGACACTTTAAAAAACCAACTGGAAATTCTTCAAAAGCTAGCTTATTTTGAACTATTTATTTCCTATTCGTAAATGAGGCAGGTCTTAAAAGTTTGCTCTTAATTTGAATGAAAATTCCAAATGTCAAATGAAGAGTTACAAAGTTTAGTGAGTTTCAGTTTAAATAGTACCTCCCTACTTGCTTTAATCTAAGTAAGATTGACAAAATCTATTCCCTTCGTCAAGAATTAAATATTTACGAATTTACTGTGGCGTTTACTCGGCTAATTTAATTTGACGTTACTGAAAAATGCATAAAAACCCTTTTATGAAATATTTTCAGATTCAATTTCAATCACTGCACCGGAAAATTAGATAAATTGACAGAAAAAATGACGACACACTTACATCGCTGAAACGGAACAATGAAAACTAATTTACAATCCAACGGTGCATTAAATCTACCAAATTAGATATCCAAATAGCTGGCAACACAATATCTATAAATAAAAAAAAATACAACTAATTTCAAAAATAACGTGGAAAATCAAAAGTCATTAATGTCCAATAAGTTAAAAAGTTGAGAGACGGCTATAATAAATCATTTTGTATTACATCTCTGTACCAATTTTTCCTAGTCTTTTTTCATCAATTTAACACGAGCAAAAAGTGGCACTCAATTGTAAGGTTTACGCTGCGATACATTTTTTTTCTTTTTTATTATGAGCAACCCGTTTAATATTTTCGGCCAATCAGCGGCGGCGGTTGACGGTCGCGCAACGCCCTCCGCGCTTGCTATTGGTCGGCGAGCGGTACAGATTGTGCGATGGCGGGAAACGGATTTAAGTCTATGGCATCTCATTCTTACAATCGACAGGGCAGTGCTGCAGTATTCGGTATCGATATCGATGTTTTAATAACGTTGTTTTGGTTTTTTGGGTAATTAAAATTATATATTTGAGATTTAAAATTGAATTAGTTCTTCTATTATTTAGTGAATGAATGTACCATACCTTAGTATGGTAACCCTCAACGCAAAACTTCCTATGTATTAAACAGTTTGGCTGGTATATAGAGTTTTGAAAAAGTGAAGACACCCATTCCTACGATGGACAGTAAAGCTTTGGTTTGGAAAAATCGTAATCTGCCAACTGGGGCCTTAGTCTGCTATTACAATAGTGTCAGAATGGTCGATCACTGATCGCATAATGGTTAATTTTGACAAGTTTGGTAATCTACTACATACTAAACTTGTCAAAATCAACCATTATGCGATCAGTGATCGACCATTCTGACACTATTGTAATAGCAGACTTAGGCCCCTGGTAGCTTGTCTAGTTTTAGATCATCTGTCGATAATTTCACAAACTCATCTTCCGCATGAAAAAAAGTATAATATGTGTTATTCCAGACCACTTGGATCTAACTCTATGCCAAATTTCATTAAGATCTGTTCAGCCGTTTTGACGTGAAAGAGTAACAAACATCCATACATCCATCCATCCTCACAAACATTCGCATTTTTAATATTAGTAGGATATAAGATAAAGTTTTTCAATGAACCCTATTATATCCTTACTCCTTACTTATATATATATATTATATATATATTATATTTATATTTTATATTTATATTATTTATATTTTATTATTATTTATTATTTTATTAATATTATAAAAGCGAAAGTGAGTTTGTTTGTTTGTTTGTTTGTTACCTCTTCACGCTTTAATGGCTTAACCGATCTTGATGAATTTTGGTACAGAGATAGTTGGGAACCAGGAGACGGACATAGGCTAATGTTTTTTTTAAAAAAGTGGGATGTGAGGGAGAAAGAGGGAAGAAAAGGGAAAACTTAGCGTTGCTATTACAAATCAATAAGGCGCTAGGGGAACTGTGTTACCCCGAATTTAACGCGAGCGAAGCCGCGGGCAAAAGCTAGTCTTAAATATTTTTAGGAAACGGTATAAAAGTCCACCATATCAACATACCATTTATCCCAATTAGGCAGGCATTTGGACGCCAAGCTATAAAACAAAAGAAATAGAATTTTTTCAACACCCACTCGCAAAAGTACCGGTTAAGTAAGTAACGGTTAGTTAATGTTCAGTTGTTAGATGTAAGTTGACGAAAAACCACAAATTTCACGATATTTTAGTTTTAGTCGTAAAAGTTGCTGCAGGTTCCGTTGGATGCTAATCCGCGTTTATAGTTATAGCGCTACGGCAGCTTTTGTCAACTGAATAATTATAAATATGAAAGTACATAACTAAAACGCGTAGCGAGAAGGTCGCAGCGTTAGCACTTTGCCTTTTTTTTCGGGTGGGAAATCATCCAATGAATTCCCCCGCTCTGGGCGGAGCGGGGGGGCATGTCAGACTTGTACTGACTTAAACCCACCCATGTTCCTTCTATTGCCCTTTACGTTCCGAGGCCGCGGTATCTCTTTCGAACAACCCGCAACCCCGGCAGGCGGAGGCCCTGGCAAGCCCCTCTGCTTTGCTGACTCTCTTTGAGGCGCACGTGAAACACGAACGCGCCGTCGACACGGCCTGTCGTCATAGGTCACAGACGGTGAGCTACCCATTGCTCACCGTCCACAGGCCCGTAGCACTTTGCCTGTACTTTAACCGTACAGTACTTTCGATTGGTGTAAGAACGGTCAGGTCTCCATCGTTACTTGTTTAAAATATCAGCATCATAATCACGCCTTATAATTCTCGAAGGGTTAGGCAGAGGTATTAACCTAACAAGAACACCCACATTTTCACCAGTTAAGCTATTATAATAGTAATAACGGGCGAGAGTATCGGGCAAAATCTAGACACCATAGCTGCTACTGTGAAATTCTTGATGAAAAAATACCAATAACTACCGGAAATCTAACCCAGGACCTCACACTCAGCAGCCACGCTTGCAACAACTAAAGAATCCTTACTAATATTATAAAAGCGAAAGTGAGTTTGTTTGTTTGTTTGTTTGTTACCTCTTCACGCTTTAATGGCTGAACCGATTTTGATGAATTTTGGTACAGAGATAGTTGGGAACCAGGAGACGGACATAGGCTAATTTTTATTAAAAAAAAGTGGGATATGAGGGAGAACGAGGGAAGAAAAGGGAAAACTTAGCGTTGCTATTACAAATCAATCAGGCGCAAGAGCAAAAACTGCAGGTCTGCTTGGTGTGTTATACCGAATTTAACGCGAGCGAAGCCGCGGGCGAAAGCTAGTAGAATATAATTCATTTATGTCAAAACATGGTACCTACATAAGGTCCTCTAAATTATAGTAGTGAACTTAGGTACATGTTTTACCATTAATGACATACAAATATCAGAGCATCTTAATATCTACGTAATATTGTAATAAGAAACATTTATATAAAATCTTTACAATAATAAGAGAAATAAAAACAAGACACAATACTAATTACTACACAAAACGAGGCAGGCTCTTTTAAAACATATCGTATATTTATCGACACATCCCCACCACTAGTGTTGTAAACGTCTCGAGCGTACGTCTTCACGGCGACGACCAATTTCATCAGCAATACATTGCGGCCGTCATCATTACCCGCTCGTTGAGACTCGTAATTTACTTGTAATCACGCATAACATCGAACTACGTAATTGGTTCTCAAGTAATTATGGTTTAAGTAGTTTTTTTAGTCCGGGATTTTGATGTGGGGTTTTTTTGTAAGTATGTCATTATGTACTTCTTAATCTGTCTTATTGGTGTAGTGGTCACTACTGGGTATTATGGTATGCGGTCCTGGCTTCGCTTCTCGGTTCGATACACGTATCTACTCTGAGGCTGGATCTAACAGTATTTTATGTAAAATATAATTGGTTTTTATGTTTAAAGTACAAACATATTGATCATGTCGGACTTACATTTTTTTATTTTGATAAAAAATTGCCCCAAACTGGTAATTTCTCCCTGTATTGTGGGTGCGTTCACAAATATTAAAACTCACATACAAAAACAGCCAAAACAACTATCTGTGGGTCATACAAATATTTGTTCCATGTGGGGATCGAACCCGTGACACGTAGCGCAGGAGTCAAACGCTTAGTCACTGCACCAATCGTGTCGTCAAATATTGAACTATTGTAGAAAACAGCAGTTTTCTTTTACGGATTAAAAACAAAGAATTATTGGCTTGTTCCAATTGGATCCTATTTCAAGGTTGGAACAGTTCCTGGTAGGAATCAGGAATGAACTTTGCTCAGAAGTGGGACAATAGAGGCTAAAAACACCTACAATCATAAAGTTTTTTTTTTATGAATGGCATCTCGCATTTCGACCAAGGACGTTGTCGTCTGCTTAACCGGAGAATCCTGTGGGTGCCTTAAAAATTAAGACCTCCTGCCAGGGTAATCATAAAGTGTTTACGGGAGAAAGGAAAATCAATTGAAACATTTTCAATAAATTATGCAAACTAAAAGACCCTAATCTGAATGTGAATAGGTGATTAAATCCAAAAAATTATCTACTAATTTTCTTATGCTTAACTACGTACATAACTAGTTAGGAAACACCTAAACATGTAGGTGAACGGATCTGCAAAGTCAATTCAAGTTTATTTAACTATCTATTGCACAAGTCTATAACTGATGTTACTTATGTTATGACAATCAACTATCCCTTAAGAACTTAACTTAATTCGATGGTGTGGCTATCAACAATTATGAACAACGCATATTTTCCACTAAAACAGGAACAAAAATTTAGAAAATCACAGTCCTATAAGTATGTGTATTCGTGAATAACTATGTCATAGATCATTGTATGTTATAACGTGACCTATATCCCGCTTCTGGTGGGACAGTCCCGCTTTGAGGCTGTGTGGCTTTCTCATATAGAGAAAACGATAATTTAGATTGTCATTATTTTATTGAGAGCTATTTTGATTGCTAAGATTATCATCAACAAATCGTGTAATGAGCTTCATTCTTATTTGAAAACTAGAATCGATGTTCCGCTGACTATTGATACAAAACAACTGCCTAAACAGAAGTCCTATCCTAGAAGGCTTATCAACTCAGCTGTCATGTAATACAATCTACTTATTAAAAAAAATGTAATCTTCGCTTTCTTATAAAAACTAGTTAATTGACAAAACGCTATTTGTACTTAATTCTTCATATATCCCGCTAGGTATGACGACAAAAATATATGGTCACGTTAGTCATACTTGACTTTACGTAAGTAGTTAGAAACCCAACCACAAAAAAAGACAATAGGATGTACCTCCAATGAACGTTAGTAAAAGTTAATTTGCTTTTAAATGGGTCCATATCCATATACAAGTTCTGGCCTGCTAAAATCTAATGATGCTTGTTACGAATGATAGATGAAGCACAAATGAACTGTTGAGGTGACACACGATATTAAACTTTATTGCTATTGTGCCTATGGCTTTTATCGAAAGAAAGTTGGTTTCCAGCGACATGCATACCACTTTCAGTGTGGGCTATGATTTTTTTTCCATAGGTAAAGAGCAACAATTTTTGTAATGCAAAGTATTTAAATAGTCCAATTAATAGGCAATATTTGAAAGAGGCGCGTAAAATCGCACCATTAAAACTTGTGATTTTAAATTCTAAATGTTTATTTTCCATCTAGCGTCGAGTAGCTAAACTAAAATACCGTATAGCACAGTAACGTTTCGAGTAGTAATTCTATTACTCACTAGAAGGCGCGGTCACAAAAAATCAAAATCTTCTGTGCTCATAGAGGGCGCTAAAATAGTTTTGTTTCATATTTTTTACTTTAAATACTAGATGGCGTTTTCTATAAATTGTCAGTTTCCTACATATTTTTTTTTTGTTGATTAAAAGTTAAAACATGCCTCTATTTCTCATACGTGGAGTTTTTGAATAGGGCACATTCATTCGGTAATACTTTGTCCTTAAAATTGTGTTTTTAATCTAGGTAGCTATTCTGCTGGCTATATTAGCCGACCTCAATTCTTCTTCACCAATGATGAATCAGTGATATTTCACAAAAGGCACTGGCAATGGTTGTACTGCCCCGTTGGTAGGTATTTTGGTCACAAGCACAACTTCTGAACTTAAAGTCCTGGGTTCAATTCCGGGGTCGGGCTAAAAGCGTTATTTGGTGTTTCTTGTTTAGGAATTTCTCAGGGGGCAGCACGGAGTTTGGAAATTGGCGGTTTTAAGCCCCAGTGCCTCAGAAAACTTGTTAAGCCATTGGAACTGCAACTGATCTCCTTCCGATCGTGACGATGTGATGGTGTGTTGATTGCCGTCCCATCGGACTATGAGAGTAAAGAAAGGAAATGAGAGCCCAGCTGTAGTCAAAAATGGTCAGGAGAACTTTTTATTATTTTACAGACTCAAGATTTAAGTAAGTATCGGTATGAGTCAATTCTTACTCGTCACATGTTATTCTTTTTTCTTTTCTTTTTTTTTTAAACACTAGGATTTTTTCCTCTGTCGTGGGTGCATTTAAAAACATTTAAATTCACATACACAAACAGCCAGACCCGGAACAACTATCTGTAGGCCATATAAATATATGTTCCGTGCAGGGATCGAACCCGCGACACGCACCGCAGCAGTCGATAGCACAGCCACTGCTTCAACCGTGTCGTAATTTCATGTATGGTTTGCTATCTACTGGGACAAACCCAAATGTGCAGGCATCCATTCAATTTAGGCTATTATCGAGAAAGTCTTAACGAATCTAACGAAATATTTTAGGACATTAAAATGTATGTAATTACAGAACCTCAGAATCCTTACTTCCTTACTAATATCTAATATATAAAATTTCCGTGTCACAATGTTACTTACCGTACTCCTCCGGAACGGCTCGACCGATTCTTATGAAATTTTGGGTACATATTTGGTAGGTCTGAGAATCGGCTAACATCTATTTTTCATACCCCTAAACCTCAGCGGGTGAAACCGCTGGGCACAGCTAGTAATATTATAAAAGCGAAAGTGAGTTTGTTTGTTTCTTTGTTACCTCTTCACGCCTAAATGGCTACACCGATTTTGATGAATTTTGGTACAGATATAGTTGGAACTCTGGAGACGGACATAGGCTAACTTTTTTTTTAAAGTGAGAAATGAGGGAGAAAGAGGGAAGAAAAAGGAAAACTTAGCTTTGCTATTAATACAAATAAGGCACAAGGGCAAAAACTACAAGTAGCAGGTTCCTGCAAATCAGGATAGGGTAACCGTGTTACCCCGAGTTTAACGCGAGCGAAGCCGCGGGCAAAAGCTAGTACAGAATAAAACCATTCTTTAAGAAATCTATTATAAGTAAATAAAGACCATCACTTTTCACAATTTTATTTTCAATATAAGTTACAATACAATATTGTTGTCAACATTTTAACATCGTTATATTATATACTTTTAGTTTTTAGTAGGACTGCACCTTAAAATAGCACAAGTTACAGTAATTAATAAATATTAAATAGTAAGCCAAATGGGTATATTTAAATCACTATACATACATGTAATATGAATTTGCATTTAATATTAGTTATTAATAAAATTAAAAGTAACATCATCATAAGTAAAAAAAACTAAACTAAATTGTCTTTGGTTAAGCAATGCACCTATCCAGCCATGAATGCATTACTTTAAAAAATCTTAAAAAGATGTAATAAACATTATTACAACAATAAAATCTATCAAAATGGTCCTTGTATTACCTAACTATAAAATAAAAATAATCTCAGGTTTTTCTGTTGGCACATCATGTTGTAAAAGTAAAGTTGAATAATTTCAGTAAAATCCTTCAATCAAAGCGTTGAGGTTTCTTTCAGTGTGCGCTCTTGGAAATTCTTCCGTGTCGATCATGTCACAGGGGATCATTAGCTAGAAAAAAATAATAATATTAGATATTCTGGAGAATTAATAGTTATTTGTAGAACAAGAGGGCAAAGTTATTTTCTGCTGCGAGAGCTATCTATGAATCATGAGCGTAGTGAGGGATTCTAAAAAAGAATCCTGAGCGAGCAAGGGATTCAAACACGAGACCAAATAATTTTGCTTTCGAGTAACAGACACAATAAAATTATCGCTCCATGTAAAATACTGTTATTCAGGTGCACATGGTAAACTACACTGGAAGCCGACCCCAGCATATTATATATAGTTGAGAAAAGACTAAGCAGATATATTATGTTGGTTTTACTCAAACTGATGTGCTGCTTACAGTATTTCAGGAAAAGAGTTTTCAGCCCCTCTGTTTGCTTGTACAGTCAGCAAAAGAAATAAATAACCAGTCCCGAAAAATACAGTTAACACGTTTCGAATAAATTTATTCGACAGCAAACAAACAGTCTATACTAATATACAATATTATAAAGGGAAAGATTTGTTTGTTTGTATCGAATAGGTTTCAAAACTACTGTACTGATTTTTACCATTTTTTCACTAATAGGAAGCTATATTATTAGGATGTAACAAAGGTTATACAACATCACGCTACAACTACAACGGGAGAGAGACAGCAACTAAAGACGCGGGAAAACCATGCAAGACAGCTAGTTATTAAATAAAATTTGAGTTTAAGACGTCTATCGGTTTCTAAGAAAAATTCAACACTATATCTAACAAGCTTGGGTACTTATCTCTTTTACTGACTGTACATGGGGGCTAGCTAACTGAGTACATTGCATGTTATTCTTACATCGCTGTCTAACTTGGTAGCGCCTTAGGCAAACGGGACGCACTTCACAGTACAAATTATTTGACTTTTTGAAAGTGCGTATATATTCCCGCGTGATAAATAATTTGGGGCCTTGCACTCTGAGACATATTGAAAAAAGGGTCAAACTGTTTTTACCATGAAAAGGATTATTTTTTGTTTTTGTAGGGAGCTAAAGCTATATCTCATTCGTAAACTATGTATTAACTACCAACTCTGCGAAATTCGAATTTTCTTATTTTTTTGCAATCGTAGATCAGTACTGTCTGATGAAATTAACATCCGTAAATGTTGTATGCATAATGTATTTACAGTATTATAATCAAACTCAAAGTCAAAGCATTTAGTTAGACCGTTACAGGCAATTTTGGATGTCAAAAACTCTCTATGCTCATCTAATTCCATCTAATAACTACTTCTATTCTATGTATTCAGTGTGATTGACAATAATCATATGATTAGAATCAATACGTCATTATTATTTTGCGACACTGACTTCCATAGTACAACAAAATCTTTAGGATATTTTAATTTCGCTGGCTACCTTGACCATTTTATTCTAAATGATTTTAGTTAAGCCAATGAAATAACTCCAAAGGCATACACAAAGTTACTGGTTGTTCGAAAGAGAAAACGCGGCTCCGGAACATAAAAGGCAAACGAAGGGACATGGGTGGGTTTTAGTCTGTGCAAATCTGACTCTCCTATGATTTGACGATACGGTTGGCGCAGTGGCTAAGCGTTTGACTGTTGCGCTACGAGTCGCGGTTTCGATCCCCGCACGGAACAAATATTTGTATGACCTACAGATAGTTGTTCCGGGTCTGGCTGTTTGTGTATGTGAGTTTAAATGTTTGTAAACGCACCCACGATACAGAAGAAATTCCTAGTGTGGGGCAACGTTTTCGATTAATTTCCCATTGGAGAAAGAAGGCATACACAAAGTGACGCACCTACGAACATCATACCGCTTAGAAAGCCACAACACACGTCACTTGCACTTCAACTGCACGAACCACTAAACACAATTTTGTTTTTAATTAAGAACGTTTGGCGCTAAATGTATTTGGTGGTTTGTGGCATAAGTTGTTGGTTACTATACATACATAAAATCACGTCTTTTTCCATGGAAGTAGGCATCATACAAAGCCACCTGTTAGAACCCTAACATACTCCATTTTTTTCGTCTACGTGCATACATCTAGTCATGCCTGCATACCGGTCTGAGTATTACGCACCTGACCGTTTTGAAGAACCTCCACAATAAGGTCAGTGTATGTCCTTTTAGGGGTCGTCTCTCGTTGCCACTCATATCTGCCTTGTAATTTATACCTTATTTTTTACGGATGGGAAAACATCAAATAACTGCCGACATCAAATAACTGCCGACATCAAATAACTGCCGACATCAACTAACTGCCGACTGAGCGGAGCAGGGGGGAGTGTCAGACTTTTACTGATGGAAACCCTCCCAAGTTCCTTCTTTTGCACTTAATGTTCCGGGGCCACGGTACCTCTTTCGAACAATTCCGGCCAGCAATGGCCCTGACAGGCCCCTTTGCTTTGTAAATGCTTTTGTTAGTCGCCTTTCACTCATCCTCAACACATGATCAAACCGTCTAAGCATACTCTTTTCATGTCATCATATCATCTAGATTTATACCACCCATGCTTTGCACAGGGGGTCTTAAATGGTCGCTTTAGCAGAATCATAGTAGGATAATAATATGACTCAAGTCAATATTGTAAATTGTCACTTTGTGACCATTTTACGAATGGTAACGTAATTAACCTATTATAACAGCGTAACGGTAATGTAATAACCCTATCATCTGCTAAAGCCGTCATTTTAGACCCCCGGAACGCATTTCCACAGTATTCGTTCCACTTTCATGCCTCGTTTGCAGCACCCAACATTCACTTACCTACATCAGTGTAGGCACTAGCACACTATTGTGAGCAGCCAGCCGAGCCTTTTAACACCTTTTGACTGGTTGGTATGGACATGTTATGAGGAGGGACGAAGCACCTGTGACTAAAAGAGTGATGGATCTGAATGTTGATGGACGGAGCGCGAGAGGAAGGCCAAAGAAAAGATGGATGGATTGTGTAAGGAATGATATGAAGGAGAAAGGAGTATATGATGCTAACGTGTTGCGTCGACCCCAAATACAATGGGACACGGGCAGGAAAATGATGGTTGGTCACAACCCCATGAATCATTCACTTAATTTCCCGTTTCTCTAATCCTACTATGATTTTGATGATGCTATCTACCCGATTTCGGCCACAGCGACTGCATTCAATGACTTTCTGTCGAGAGCTTTGGTGAGTGGCTGAATTTAGTGCTCTCAAGTGGCTAGTATATACAACTTTGGCCGAAAAACTCCGAGTACAAAGCGGAGTAAGCTCACCATTGATGGCATTTTAGGATATAGCTGTAGGTAATCTAGCTTTAAGGTCTTCACGCTTTAAATCTATTCTTCTCTCTTAAAAGGCATATGACGTGTCCACTACTCCTTTTTCTATATTAAGGAGTGAAGTGAATCATCTTTTAAAGTGGCTTTTCTGAACATCTTTGTAACGCAAAAACTGACCACCATATTTCCGTTTACCAAGACAAATATGATACCAACCCTCTCAGTTATCGGCTTTCCTTCCAAAAGGTACTTCAGCTTGTTTTTCTGGCACGGCGAGAGGATCTTGTCCAGATTGTTGACGAGCTCCTTCTGTGCAGGTCTCAGATGGGCTTGGCCGTCCCTCTTGCCATTCGTCCAGCCGCGTGAGTATTGGAAGGTCTGCGCCGTCACCGAGGCCAGCGTCACGAAGATGAGGAGTAGGGTCACGTTGGCGGACATTGTGGTGACTGGAACAACAGGAAAATGAATATTAGAACACAAAGAGAAACATGAGCTGGAGATTTTTTTATTGCGAAGCTGTCAAGTCCGCTCTGAGTGAGCTCCGAGTGTCAGACTTGTACTGACTAAAACCCATCCATGTTCCTTTTTTGCCCTTTGTGTTCCGGGACCGTTGTATCTCTTTCGAACAAATCGAAACCTCAGCAAGCAAGTGGCCCTCTGCTTCGCTGACATCTCATTGAGACGCGCGTGAAACACGAACACGCTGTCGACACGGCCAGTCGTCCCTAGACCGACGGACGGTGAACTACGTATTCCTCACCATCCACAGACGCGCGTCTTCGGTAGCCGAGAGTCATCACGTGGCTCCTGACGCCCGGAGCGTCTCCCACGGCGGCTGGCCATATCTAATCTTGTATCTAAATCCATAAATCTTAATTTTGCATGTCAATGAAGGATTCTTGTACCTTCTAGGGTGGTCGTCTCAAGGGCAATTAAAATGGGACACGGCAATAGAGATAAGGTTGGTAAAATAATTACATTGAGTTCAATGCAGGGATCTATAATCAAGTTAATAAGTTAACCGGTTACAGTTAAAATCTGTTACCCGAGAGGTTTAACCTTTTAATTATTCTCTTTGTGATAATTTTAGGAAATTAATAAGTACCTACAAATAGTTTGGTATGCACCGACTAATCGAGCTAAATATCCAGTTTATGCTGATCTGTCATTGTACGGGAAGCTCATACCAAGCGAGGTCAGATTATACTGGAAAATGTCTAGCTTGAAGTTTCACCTTGTATATTACGTTATTATACGTGTTATTTTAGCATAACCAGCCTGTAACTTTCCCACTGTTGGGACACCGGCCTCCTTTGCCTCTTTGGTCCCACTGTGGGCTGGTAAATATCAAATATCTATCAGTTGTTGGTTTTAGAACAAGGGGTTCCTCAGGATCATTTTCATGATCGTTACTCGTGAGATAATCAAACAAAAAATAATCTCAAGCCTTTTATCTCCGCAGGGTTAGGCAGAGTCACACCCTAATAGTACACATGACGGCAGGTCAACCTATTCTAAACTATTATAACCTGATCTCTCTACTACGGATCGCACACCGTAGTAGAAAGATCAGGTTAAAAAGGTTTTGTGTAGGTTGATGTGCCGCTGTGTGTACATTTCGTCTGTTTAAGTCTCCTGTAATAGGGGGAGCCTATTGCCATTAAGCGGGCTCAAATCCATCAATCAATCCATCCGTGGCTGCTACTAAGAAATTCCAGATGGAAGAACCCAATAACAATTTAAACCACCCGGGAATAGAACTCAAAACCTCTTACTCAGCAGTTGCGCTTTCGACCACTAGACCAACGAGGCACTTTACATAAAAAACTTATAACTCTACAAGCCACTGGAGTTTTATAGTTGACAGCTGCCAACTGATTTTATTGAAACCGTTCCATTCGTTTTATTGAAAATGTTTTTTCGATGAAATGTAAGTGAAACTTGATTAGTCCACATTTTTATATTACCGGTACCAAAACTTGAGTATTGATGTTACAAAATAAAAAAAAAACAACCGACTTCAAAAAAAAACTTAAAATTTAAAAAAAACTTTATGTCCAGAAGTCGGTGACTTTTGTTTGTTTCGTAGACTTTTTTGTCACCCACCTCCGGAGGTATCTAATATTTTCCGATTTCTAGTTTTTTTTTGAAAATCGGTTATGTTTTTGAAAAAACAAATATTTCAGAATTTTAGTTATGGTTTGATACATTTTTTTTATAGAAATTTGCAGATCAGATAGACATGGACGAAAAATATGTATTATTGACGATAACTCATAAACTATCCAAGCAGTAGTTATAAATAAATTTGATATGGGACTACCTCTGAAGTATACCTTTTAGAACAAAAAAAAAATTAGGTAAACCGATCCACAGTTAGCGGAGTAATCATTGAATATAAATAACAAAAAAAAACGAACATAGAACCTACTTTTTTGAAGTCTGTTAATAAAGTCGTACGTAATAAGCAACAAAAGTTAACTAACATTGTTTCAATAACATGTTTTGTTTTCGCGGGAAACATATTACTGGTAACACGAAACCTTACAATGTTTCCTTTCAATGTTCTAGTTATACTTTCGTGTATTAGTGTTTTTCTTTTTTTTTTAATTTTGAATACGGAATAAAAATAAGTTTTGAAATATTGTTTAATCTTTCTGTGGATCAATGTTTAGCTAATGTTTCTAATATTTTTTATAGCTGGCGTCCGCGGCTTCACCCGCGTGATATCGAAAAAAAAGTACCCCATGTGTTATTCTAGACTATAATCTACCTCTGTGCCAACTTTCATCAAGATTCAGCCTTTTTGACATGAAAGAGTAACAAACATCCATACATCCATCCTCACAAACATTCGCATTTATATTAGTAGGATACCGTTGTAATTTTTCAGTTTTATATAACCTGTACCGATACAACCCTGGCTGAATGATCTGTAGAACACCGTCTGCGTCCAAGATAAAAAAAAAAGATTCCTCGTTTCGATTTGAAGTCTACATCCGTAGCTGTTCAAAGACGAACGCACAATGCGATGCGAACAGGAAACGACGTTTTTAAATCCTTTGATTTTACGCACAATCAATTTTTCAGTGACTAATTAATTATATTTATTTTCTACGTAATCCTACTGAATAATAAATAACTTTTTTAGAGATTATGTTGTATCCTATCACAATAATGTTATATTCAACTCAAAGGTTGACTGGTAGAGAATACCTTGTGGCATTAAGTCCGCCTATGTACCACTATTGACACATTTACATAAAGTTTGACTAAATAATAAAAATCCAATGGATTTTTTCTATACCTGGGAAGCAAACTTGACCGTTGAAAATACTATATCCTTAGCATTTGTTCTTGAAACCATCAGATAAACAAACTAGTCATGCTCTCCAAATAAATTTAACTTCATACACTAGGGGTGTATGATAGAAGTTTAGTACTCTTGTGGTAACTGATAAAGAAAAATCAGCTTTAAAATAACGAAAGAACTGAACCAACAACCGTTAAGGGCTATTCAACGCATAATGTTGAATATCTATTGCATGCTATTTCACAGTTCATAGACGCAGTACTGGCTGGAAAATCTACTAGGGCATTGGGTAAAGTGCATATAGCCTCGATACTCGATAATGTATTTGAAACCTTGTAGCAAGAACTGAAAGGTTGAAATTTAAATGGTGGGAAGAACTATTCCGATTTGATGGATTGGTTTTTCTGTAAGTTTTTGAGACTGGCATTTAAGACGGCCTTATTTATGAAGACAAAAGCATGATGTATTATCGTCAAAAATAAACGTAATATGACATTAAAAATACAAGTATAGCTTTAAGGTGTGTCCAAACATTGAGCAGCAAGAGCGCGGCAGCAACACGCGGCATTTGTAGGACACATTTCTGCCGCGCTCTAGTTTGGACAAAGCCAACGAATGTTTGCGCGGCAGTACTGCGTGGCACAACTAAGATATGCCGCGCGCTTCAGTTGGCATCAGAACTAAAATGAAAGCGGTCGCATGTGTCGTAGCTCTGCTTATTATTAAAAAATTGCGTAAAAGAGCTAAGACGAAACATATTTTAACGAGGAAATGCTGGATGAAACCACTTTTTCAACGGAGGTTACAGAATATTGAGTCAATCAATTATGAAATTAATTGCCTAGTCCATTGAAATGTTACATTTTTTTGGCCTTACCTTGCGTTTTTTAGAGGACGCAATTTAATTTTTTTGATGTGTAGGAGGGGCCAGTGTAAAGCTAAAAACAAGTTTGTGGGGTCGCTACCCTTGTCCCACGGCCGCCATCTTGAAAATAGAGGTTGAAATGGTTTTTACGATATATCTCTTAAACTATTTATTTGATAAAAAAAAATTGTTAACATTTTTTGTTGCAAATTAAATTCTCTACAACTTTGGTCCAGTAACTTTTTGTCGTAGAACTATAAATAAAAAAGTTATAAGCGAAAATCTTCAGAAATTCCAGAAAAAAAATATTTTTAGATGTAATTTTTTTTTATCATTTTACGAAAAATTTATATCTGACCATTTTTGTAGATCGTTTTTTGAGGAACAACTTTTAGTCGCAACATTTTTATATATTCCTTCTGTCGAGGATCCCATAACTCTTTAAAAGATCCATACATTTCAATTAAACGAATCGATGTTTCCTTGTCCATGTTTGTGCGCAGAAATACGTCCAAACACAATTACTGCCGAATGTTTACTAAGAATGTTCGCGCGCGGCAGGTAGCCAGAAGCGTTCGCGCGCGGTAGTCGTCTAATCACAGCGCGGCGGGCCGCGCGCGGCAGCCGCGCTTGATTGCCGCTCGATATTTGGACACACCTTTACAGTCTCCTACATAAAAAGTTACGATGTCTCTTTTGCTTAGGAAACATAGGAAATATGCAAGTAATACAAAACTGTTTTATTTATGACAAAGCACATAAATTAATAAAAAGTATGCTACATTGTGTAACTTATGTTTAATACCATTAAACATTGTGGTACCTACACTTATTCATTTTTTTAAAAGGCACTAATTTTACAATTTATTATTTTATGTTGCGTGTTTTTGGTGAAACGGAACGCATACTCAAAACGCATTGTCTGAGATAATGCCGGTAGTGACGTGAAAGCCCACGTGTCAAACATACAGTTTTATTTGAAAAGTATAGTATTATTTAAAAATTTCGCTAAGATTTTATTACAATATTGTAATTGCAATTTTGCTTGAAAGTACATAGAATTTGTAAAATGATTCTATTGAGGGCTAAATTCTAGAATCAAAAAGGGAAATTGTCATAAATGACGTCACGTCATGGCCGCAACTGTCACAGCCGTCTGAGCTTTAATAGACAATTTGTAGAAGTATTTTTTGTGACAAGTAGTAGTTGAACTTAACTTTTAATACTTTTCTTGGGTTGTTAGTACTGTTTCTGTACTTTATTAATTGATTAAAGTAAAGAAAAAAATACATACATTTTCCTCTTTTGATAACTAATAACAATACGTGATACAGTATTGTTAAAGTGGGACATCCTTAGAAAATGGCAAGCGAAACCGCAGATACCGATTTTTTTTACAAGCTCGGCACACTATTTTTAAGCCACTGCAACTGCTGAAAGCCAGAATCAATAGTAACGACTGCCAAGACCATGAAATTCGCCGGAGTCAAGAAAAGATACACTGTCTTGAATCCCGCAAAGGCATTAATCAGCAAAGAATAGCGTAGTGGTAGAAAAAACATAAATTCCAACCCTGAGGTTGCGGGATTGAAAAAGTTAAGCATTTTTTTTTAAGACGCTACCAAAGCTTTTGTCTACCGGGAACGCATCAGTAGTGGGACAAGCGAACCCAACACAAACTACCAATATTCAGTATAACCTGACCTCTCTTTATATGAGCTTCCCATACTATGCGAGATCAGCTTAATTTGGTATAGCTAGATTGGTCTTTGTGCGTACATTTTCAAGGATTATCGATGATCTTACACTCTTCTCGTTTATCAACAAAAAACTTCCTTATCTTCCTGATAATACGAGCGTTTCTTTTTCATGGCTTTTCTTATGAGTTCTATAAACCACCTTGCCACCTGAACTAAGGCGTCATCTCTTCAATTTGTTGTTAATTCAATTCACGTGAAAAATAGGACGCAATTTTCTTGATAAAACATAATGTTACATCACGCCTGTGTCCTCTAAAAGGGTAGACAGAAGTTATTCAACATTTCGTAAAGTAAGTCCTATTTAATGAAAAGGCTCACCCTTTTCATGGTTTCGTACCTCAAAAGGAAAAAAAACGGAACCTTATAGGATCACTTTATTGTCTGTCTGTCTGTCAACACCCTCTATCTCGGGAACGCGTGGAGGCATCGAGTTGAAAATCCGTATACTCAAGTATGTGGTCCTTTGGAACTGTGAAAAAATGAACCTTTTATATGTCTACGCAGACAAAAGATATGGCTGTTTTAGTAGCAAGTTCGTACGGAACCCTTGGTGTGCGACCCCGGTTTTTTTTTATTGTTTTTCACTGTTGGGCAAAGAGAACACATTCATTATCTCCAGCCTTCTCTAGCCAAGTAGTCAGGAGTCATGAGTCAAAATCGTCACGGCAACTTTTCATGGGCCTGCCTTCGGCTCTGTCTTCTAGCCACTATGTGACGCTCCTGGCCCATCTGTCCTAACCCATCCTAGAAATGTGACCTGGCCAGTTTCATTTTAATTAATAAATAAACAAATTTTAACCTTGCTGACGAAGCCAGGTTATTCTTCGTAAAATGTATTTCGAGTTGCTCAGCTGAGTTCCACTTTGCTTGACTAAAACCCGCATGTCAAACATAGCTACCCATGTTCAGCTTTATAGGCAACCCCTAGATGAACGAGGGAAGTAGACAATTGATATAGAAGAAAATATATCTTAAGAGTATGCTAAAAGAGCTGTCATTGTTGTACCATAAAGTATAATTTATCTGTCTACTCTATTCCAAAGTTGGAATAATCCTGTTAACAAAATTAATAAAACGCAACAAAAAGTTTTTGATTTATATCCAATAATTCGCATGGTTTATTCCTTTGGGGGCACAGCACTAACTTGATTAATGAAAAGCACAGAACTGGTACATGGTTTTAGCATTAATTTTAAGTTACTTTTGTATTACTCTAGACAGATTTGTAGTGGCTAAAAGTTGGGGCTGCGGGCTGTTTGTAACATGGATGGTGACACTCCCATCCGCAGCGCCCAGAGCGGGAGGACTGATCCGAAAAAAAAGTTGGTTATAATAAGGCTGGTATTCGAGCGTTCCAGGTTTTGCTCCTTAGAAGGAGGGGGAAGAAGAGGGGAGTAACATTCTGTCAACAGTACTCACGATGGTGAAGTTGAAAACGTTCGGGACTGACATAAGCCATCAAAAGCATCAACCCTGTTTGAAGTTGTTGCACGAATGCGAAGACCTGGTGGTCGCTCAAACCGTTACATTAGTCAAAAGAGATGTCAGCAAAGCAGAGGGCCTGCCGGGGTTTCGGGTTGTTTGAAAGAGACACCGCGGGCCCGGAACGTAAAGGGCAATAGAAGGAACATGGGTGGTTTTAGTGCAAGTCTGACACTCCCCCCTGCTCCTCCCAGAGCGGGGGAAGTTATTTGATGACATCCCATCTGCAAAAAAGGCACATTAGTGCTCTCATTCCAAAATCAGTTGAAATACAACCTACATACAACTTCCTAAAATTAATTAGAACCATTACTAAAATAATATACTCACTAATAAATTGCTTATCGATTTGTAAATTGTTTTAATTGTACGGAACTTGAGTATTAGCAGGGCAATTAATACTTATAGCAAGGTACAAATATAAGTCAATATTGTTGAAACAAATTAATCCACTAAAGATCTTAGCAGCACTATGTACTACCAAAGTCTCATGCTGACGAAACTATGATCTGTCTGATACCCTGTCCGAATTAGTTGCCAAACAATTTGTCACTATTCGGAAATAAGCGAGCCAATCAAAAGAGCAAAGGCAAAATTCAGACAGTATTATCTAGAAGGAGGGTGGATCCTTGACGAAGCCGCCGACTTTTGTCAGTCCCATCCAAAAGCGTATTACAAACCTGGAGTAAGTAGGTTACGGGAATTTGTACAGATATTTAGACACTGCCTTGTTTTTAAGCTGGGAAGAAGTGGCGGAACACACTTCCCAGAACGCCAACGACTTTTATTATGAGGGCAGTCCGTTCCACCGAAAAACCGTATTACAAACCTGGAGTAAGTAGGTTATGGGAATTTGTACAGATATTTAGACACTGCCTTGTTTTTAAGCTGGGAAGAAGTGGCGGAACACACTTCCCAGAACGCCAACGACTTTTATTATGTGCGCAGTCCGTTCCACCGAAAAACCGTATTACAAACCTGAAGTAAGTAGGTTATGGGAATTTGTACAGATATTTAGAAACTTTCTTGTCTTTTAGCTGGGAAGAAGAAGTGGCGGAACAAACTCCCCAGCAATACATCTGTCTCTTGTCTATTACCTATTGATGATCTGAAAGAAGATCGGCATTTTGGGGCTCTGTAGATTTTAGAAGTATCAATCATATATAATATTTTTATAAAGCTGCTAAAAAAAATATATTAAAGAACAAAAATTTCATTTAGACGTCTAGATAGTATTATATTTGATAATACTATCTAGACGTCTAAATGAAATTTTATGCAATATCTATAAAAAACCGACTTCCAAAAAATCACTAAAAAGACTAGACTAAGTTAACTGCCGGAAGTCGGTGGCAAAAAATAGATTAATCAAACAAAAGTCACCGACTTCCGAGGTTGTTTGGAAATACAAATTCCATATGCTCCTAAAAATGGTAACTTCATTAGTTTTGTCAGTATTTCTATAATAATATGATATTGCAAATAATATTGTTTCCCGAGTTAAAGGGTCATGACAGACAGACAGATAGACAAGAAAGTGATCCATTAAGTGTTTCGTTTTACCTCTTGAGATACGGAACAGTAAAAATACTATAATATGAAAAACGTCAACAAGAACAAATATTATTGTATTAATTACCAATTTAGTCACGTTTATTCTACGCAACTAACCACCAAAATCTAATTGAAGTTTCCCCATTTACGTAACTAAAATACTTCCACATAAAATATAATATCAATAAAATGACGTCAATTAAGGGGTAGCCTAAACAGTTTGTGGATACCAAAATAAAGTCGTTCAAAAACAAATTGGTGAGAAAATCGACCCCCTTTTTTCGTATGTAAAACCATCTTCAACTTCTCCAGTTCTGAGTGAACGGAAAGGAGGGAGGGTGCGTCAGACTTTTACTGACTAAAAGCCATCCATGTTCCTTCTTTTGCCCTTTTTGTTCGGGGTTCACGGTATCTGTTTTGAACAACCAGAAATTCCAGCAAGCAATGGCCCTGACAGGCCACTAGAGGGATGGACGTTAAGCTCCCATTGCTTACCACCCACAGACCCGCGTCTACGGTGGCCGAGAGATTTGAAAGCCGTGACTCCAGAACACAAAGAGCAACAGAACGAACATGGAAGGGTTTTAATCAGTACAAGACTGACACTCCCTCGGAAGAGCGGGAGAAGCTATGTGATGATTTACCATCCAAAAAACAAAAGAAAATTGTTTGGTTTACAAACGGGATGACTTACAGGAGCCGATGAGGTAGGTATTGATGATGCTGGCTCTAAAAACGCTAGCCATAAACCTGTCAACTTCATGTCTGAAGTAACGAAGAAAGACAATTAGAAAATAGACAATTAAACGAGACAATAGGATGTACCTCATTCCAGAAAGACACGGAGGGTGCAGACAATTGATATCTAAGATACCGAAGATTTTCATTAAACCAACTAGAACAGTTACATTTACGGGGATGGTTGCATAATATCTTTTGTCATAAAATGATTTTGTTTTCAAGTGGTCTCAATGCTGGTGGTAGTTTTTAGTAGATTCATCATCTGCCTAGCCTTTTCCCAACTATGTTGGGGTCGGCTTCCAGTCTAACCGGATGCAGCTGAATATCAGTATTTTACATGGAGCGACTGCCTATCTGACCTCCACAACCCAGTTAGTACTGGGTAATACGATACCCCTTGGTAAGACTGGTTGTCAGACTTTCGGGACACTGACTACCTGTAACGACTGTCAAAGATCTACAAATGACAGCTGGGACCAACGGCTTAACGTGCTTTCCGAGGCACGGAGGAAACTCGGTATGTAACGGGTGGTCACCCATCCACAGACCAACCTAGGCAAGCGCGGCTTAACCTAAAGATCGACCCGAGCGTAGCCTATGCGTTAATCCTTACTACATGCGAACGTTGTTTGCTACGTCTTCACGCCTAACGGAAGAAAAGGGGAGAGAAAGATTTTTTTTTTCGATCAATACGCAGGCCAAGCCACGGGCGCCAGCTAGTCCAAAATATAAGCCATCAAAGAATAACAAAAATACACACACATACAATAATACTTTGTTTTTGTAAAACATTGGTTTTGTAAAACTTTGGTTTTGTAAAACTCTGGTGTTGTGAATCTTTGAGTAACATTACCAATGTGTATAATCATAAAAATACCTGCAAATCCTATTTCAAACTCAAACTCAAAGCATTTATTTTCAATTAGACCATTACAGGCACTTTTGAATGTCATAAAAACAAGAACAAAAAATGATGCTGCTACGGTCCCAGTCACAAGACATAATAACTTATGAAAGTACTGTAGTTGTCAACGCGCAATTAAAACAGTTGAACTCCATTATTTCTTCGTGACATCCAAGGAGCAATGAATGAAGAGATCATATTTCGAACCGGGAAGCGGACAGGCTATTGCGAACACTATAAAAGTTCTATAGCTCTATATTATTAGCTGGAGCAATTCCAGCCTAATGTACTGGTAGGAATGTGAACTGTTTGCTATGAAATGTAGTGGGCGATGTGACGACAAGAAGGTTGATTTTGCAGTACGACTTTTGGACTTTTCAGGCTCTATTTGGCATCTTTATTAATTTCAATAAATAGTTTGGGTTTGATTTACTTTGCTGGCCCAGTGATATCTTTCGCCTCTCTTTCACGTTGTGAGTTGAAATCTCAAGAAGTAATAATGTGATTATTTCAATTCAGTTCTTTTGGACATCATTGAAATCAGTGAAGAAAAATATTTTCGATAACAAAGCGACTACCAAAAGTAACACTAAGTTTTTTATTTCAGCCCATTTATTTATGGTGTGATGGTATCTCACAGACATTCTTATTGAATATTTATTTTCCATAGTTGCTAAATGCTATAAGCATATCATCCACATAGATATCGAAGAAAAAATACGAATTATGAAGATAACTCATAAACTACCGAAGCGATATAAATGAAACTGTTAGGGATCATCTCAATAGAAGATTTTTAAAAACTAGCCCAAAATTTATGGAGATCTCGTAATTTTTTTATACGAAAAATTGATAATCTCTATATTGTAGAAGTCGGCTAAAAATAAACATCGTGAACAGGTTCCCACCTGGATTATTTAGATATTAGATAATTATAATTACTCTAAAATCGCCAACTCATGACAGCAAATGTGGTGATCAGTTATCAATATTGCTCATGCGTTATCGGTATGCGTGTTAGCCTAAGCTCTGCGTTAGAACTATAACAGACTAGACTAGATAGACAGCACTATTAAAAATAACTGAAAAAATTCTCAGCTTATAAATAGATTGTGACACTGTTTCTACGTGTCTTATCAATCTGTCCTATCGCAGGACTGTATGTCAGGTGGAAGAGATTTTAAAATGATATAAGCAGTTCTTTTGTGCTCTTTTGTTTGTATGTATTTTTCCATAATATGTGTTTTGTGTGTATATAAATCCTTACTAATATTATAACGGAGACGGACATAGGCTATTTTTTTAAAGTGAGAAATGAGAGTGAAAGAGGGTAGAAGATTAATAAGGCGCAAGGGCAAAAACTACAGATAGCCTGCAAATCAGGAAAGGGGAACTGTGTTACCCCGAATTTAACACGAGCGAAGCTGCGGGCTAAAGCTAGTAAATAATAATTATAGATTGCTTGGAATACAGTCGCTCCATGTAAAATACTGATATTCAGCTGCATCCGGTTAGACTGGAAGCCGACCCCAACATAGTTGGGAAAAGGCTAGGCAGATGATGCTTGGAATATTCTAAATTTGCCCAAAAAAGTATACTGGTTTTGGTGTAGCATGGTGCGGGTGACATTAGACGACAGTACATCTGTAGTAATGGGATGTATTGCTATGACGGGTAGTGCTTTACGACTATCATATTTAAGTTTATTCCCGTTGTCCCCGTATGCCATATCCCCGTCACGGGGACAGCGGGACGTGATTAAATTTATTTCCAATTGTCCCCGTAACGTACATTCGGCTAACGGGGACAACGGGAAGTAAACTTTTCACGAGTCGTTGTCCTCTTAAATCTGCATTGGTTAGGTTAGGTTAAAACTGTGACCTCCTACGCACGAGCCGAGCGAGCGAAGCGAGCGGTGCCGCGGCAGCGGCCGGCGAGTGCTAGAAACGACTTGCATTAATAGAAAAAAGAGATTGTTTTTAGTAGGTTACACGGAACTGAACTATTTAGATTAGTATAATTACTTATTGTATTAAATGACATTATTTCAAATTCAATTAAATAATAACTAAAATAAATGACATTATTTTGAAGATTTAAATAATTAAAATAAATGACAACAAATAACGACAAAGATGATTCTAACTATAAACTTTCTGCGATATGACAATTCTCAATTTCGGGAGGGGACAACGGGAAGTATTTTTAAATATTTAATTGAAGTACCGCTGTCCCCGTAGGACGGGGACAGTGTACGGGGACAACGGGAAGTATTTTTAAATATTTAATTGAAGTACCGCTGTCCCCGTAGGACGGGGACACGGTGTACGGGGACAGCGGGAATAAACCCATATTTAGGTTGAAGCCAGTCATGATCGTAAAAAGTACCAGCTTGAAGAGCAACGGTTCATACAACTAATGCCACACTCAAGTTTTTTTTAAGAATAAACTTTTTGGAATGAACTTTTTGTTACTTTCTCTGAGTGACAGCGTGCACATTCCAAAAAAAAACTTACACTGCTGTCGGTGTAGCAGCGTACGGGTGACATTAGTTCTGTCTGTTCATTAATCTGGGACTGAACTACTGGACTTGATACAAAAGTTACTTAGAACTTACCTTGAGTAATTTTACCCCCAAATACTACCTTGAGACTCATACTTAGTACAATATTATAATGATTACCAACCCACTATGTACTCAGAGTAATTTGTCCCAAGTCTGGTCAGAGACTAACTTACTTTTATAAATGACCGCTCCTATCTAAACATTAACTTCTAGTGATGTACAAGAATATTAGATTTAGCACTAATGCTATAAGTTATATTAGCTGCTAAACGTGGCAAGCAAAAGGAGTATGCAACTTTAAGGATTGTACCATTGTACTTAGTTCATGTTTTGCAGTGTCTGTCTGCTTAATAGCACAACTACGTCCTCAGTTGATGCGACTTGACACGCGCGTTTTTTACTGGACTTCTTCGCGTGAATAGGTACCGTTGCATCGTTAACGACGTGGTGACTCGTGGCGTGCTATTATCTGCACTGTCGCTGTGTCGCAACAAGCGTGTAGATCGTGGCCAAGCATTACAACGTGTATGTTGACGTATACATTCAAGACAGCAATAAATATACTTATTTGTATTATTTAAAGTTATTTGTTGTTTACTCACTTTGTTAATTGTTTTTGTCGTTTATATTTTGGGACGTAAATATTTACATCAGTTTCGTTACATTTGAAATGGAATTCATTTGTTTTTTCCGTTCTATATTATCGTATCTATATTAATACTAAAGATATGTATTTGTTTGTAAGTATGTATGTAGCAGGTCATCTTTGGAACTACTGATCCGATTCTGACATCTCTTTAACTAAAGAGAAGAAAGAAAAGGGCACAAAACTTAAATTTTAAAATAAACTTAAGTATAACACTGCAAAACAAAAAATGAAGCTTATATATATTATGTATCTCACGGCTGCGCCAAATAGGCCCAGTTCAGCAAACTGCCGAGCAGCTAGTAGCCGACGCTGGTTTTCAACTGGACCTGACTTGAGTACAGTCATGAGCTTCCAACACTATCTTTTAACGTTTCACGATCATAGTATTTTGGAAGCTATACTATTACAAAATAGAGATAAGACATCTCAAAGTAGAAACCTTTATGTTTCGAGATTATCGCTTTTGTGTATTTTTGGTAAATGAAGGGAGAGAACCCGCGAGCAAAAACTAGTCTGCAATATTTACCTATCTATGTATGTTTCTCCTCTTCTTAAATCCATCCAAAGGTTGTCTTGAAAATATCGCTTTTAGCGATAAGACCGCCCATTGTGTCTCCCTATTTATAAGTTTGTCTAGTTTTACTCTTGATACTTGTATGGTGTACATAATAAAGAATATTCTATCTATCTATCTATCTAAATAGTTATTATTCCACATCAACATCCTCTTCCTGCTCTTGTCAAATATATATTTAACGACACGGTTAGTTCAGTGTCTGAGCGATCGACTGCTGCGCTGCGTGTTGTGGGTTCGATCCCCGCTCGGAACAAATATATAGTATGGCCTACAGATAGTTGTTCCGGCTGATTGTGTATGTGAGTTTAAATGTTTGGTAACGTAACGACGATACAGGAGAAATTCCTAATGTGGGTCAATGTATTATTAAAAAAAAAAACACTTGTGTTCGGCGAAACAAGTTGTGTTTTTCAAATTTTCACTATCAGATAATATTATGTCTGAAGCATTCCTAAAATAACTTTAAAAGGAGACTAATTGTTAGACTCTATGGTCCACTTATTTATGAAATTGTTCATTATGCTGTGTAACTCACATGTTTTTTTTTACTTTGACTGGTTAATTAGGTAGGCAGCTAATTTCACAACTTGGATGCAATGTGCAACAGATTTCTTTTTATGGCGTCTTATTTTTTTTTAATTTTACACTTTTAAGTTTATCTACCATCAAATTACAAGTTTTGTGCATTTTATCGATTTTCATTAATTTGATTGATTAATGAAACCGTAGATTTTAAATTTAATTAATAAAAAGATGAAAACAAAACCGCCAACAATACAAACAATGCTCAAAATAATTCCTTCCAAATACAAAAAAGAACAACTCACCGTTTAATTACAGGTGGCCAATCAAAACCGTCGACGTCACACAACTCCACAGAATGGAATGTAATTTAAAAACAAATGGTGTTCCAAAATCAAAATGAGTTTGGTGAGATTCCTTCTAGACCGTTCGATTCCTTGGAAGGTATGGCTTGACTGTGATCCTCAGTATTCCGTCGCCCCCTTTTATATGAGCGGGGCTGTTATACAATGTACGTAGGTTGGTAGCGTATTAATTTTGGCCGTGTTGGCCGTTTATGACTTTAATGGTATTGTAAATGGTTTATTGGAAAGTCTGTTAACAATGTGGTTGTTATAGTAGAAAACTCATTTTATTTTAAACTATTATAATATCTATTTTATGTTGTATATGATTTAAAATTAATATTCCGACATAATCCTACATCATAATCAATGTTATAAGTGCGAAAGTTTGTGAGGATGTTTGTTTAAAAACTACTGAACGGATATTGATGAATATCGTACATAGATAGTTAATCCCTTTAGAACGATCCAGTGGGATAATGACCTAACTTAACGCGAGCGATGCCTCGTGCAACATCATCGATCATTTTCCTGCCCGTGTCCCATTCTATATGGGGTCGGCGCAACAAGTTTTTTTTTCCGTTCTCCCCTGTCAGACGTCACGGCATCATGGGAAACATCTAGTTTTAAATGTAGTTTTTCAATTTTTCCTCAAACTTTTTATATTCTTTCGTGGACCCAGAAAATCATTTTGTAAACGGAATAATTATCAAATCAAATAAAGGGAGACAAGTAAAGTTATGGATATGCATGATTTAGGTGCACAAAATTTTAACAGTAAAGGGCCATTATTATATAAGGGTAAGGACTCGTACCTTTACTTTTGCAGTACTCAGTACAGTTGCGATATCCTATTAATGAAATTGAATTTCAAATAACTCAAAATCGTGCAAGTCAATGAAATACTTAACTATAAAATAGTAAAACCGCTTTTAAATCATGTATTAGATTATGATTTTTTACCTTGTCATAGTGGACAATGAACTTAAGCATTTTAATTTTAAGTTAATTGAAAAAGTGATGCAGCAGTAATTTTACATGGCTTAATTTTTTAAGCGACCTTAATTTATAGGTGCTTATGCTCTTGAACAGGTCAACCTACAATATTTCTTAATAGTTTCCGCATTGTAGGTTATCAAGAATAAGTTAGTAGTAAAGAATAAAATGAATATTTACCTGCAAGTACAATATCCTTCGAAAAGACATGTTCCATTCATAAAAAGGCAGTAAACTAATTCTCAACCGACGTGCAACGTTAAAAGAACTCAATTTAAAATACCATTCGCTTAGTTTATGACACCATTGTAGAACGCGTTGGGAGTACGCGGTTAGCTTAGCACCGCGCGCCCAAACGTGAAATAATAACCTCGTGTTAAACACTGATTCAACCTATTCTGCACTCAATTTGGTAAGTAGGAAGGTGGAAAGTCTTTTTTCCATAAGCTTTCCGCGCAAGTTTATACTCCGTTGATAAACCAAAATATTTAATTTAAAATGCTCTCGCATGCATTTTCGTTAAATGTGATAAGCGGTAAGTACGATAATCTACTGCTGAAAAAATGACCAATCTATAGGACATTTTCCTAATACAAAAATCATGCTGAATCATGATGAACATTCATTTATTTCGCAGACATTACCTAGGGCTGTCAAAATTATAATTATATTTCCACCTACATTTTCATTAGAAAAATACCGACTTACAATTTATGCGAAGGTTGACGAGAAATTAATACCCCGCAAAAAATACTCCTTGCTTTTCTTAATGCATTTTTATTTTGGATCAAACGAAAGAGGAAAGGAAACAAAATATCTTCGAGAAAAGTCTCGAATCTTCTGAAACTCTTAACCTGAAGCCTTTAATTTGAAGCCTTTAAACTGACAGTTGAATGAACGGAATGATTAACTTGTTACGATGAACGAATGATATAAATACCTTGGTCTTTACTCTCTTACATAGGTAATTTTCCGCAAATTAGCGCGGTTTTGATTTACTTTTAACTTGCACATGTTTTAGAAAAGTAAACGGATGATTTTAAAGTGCGTTCATCATAAAAACAAAAGAGATGATCGTCAAGAGTGTCCAATATCCAAAATGCAAGTTTAAGTATAAGTACATTTCTAAAGTTTTAAAAGTCACTTTTTCTTTTTTTGGGGTGGGAAATCATCAAAAAACTTCCCCCGCCCTGGGCGGAGCGGGGGGGGAGTGTCAGACTCGTGCTGACTAAAACCCATCCATGTTCCTTTTATTGCCCTTTACGTTCCGGGGCCGCGGTATCTCTTTCGAACAACCCGCAACCCCGGTTTAAAAGTCACTTTGTTTGGCTTTTGAAAGGAGTTAATAAACCTTCTCACCTGCTAGAACATTTGTTCGTGATTTTGCTGTTAATGGCAGAAGCTAAGAGATTGGCTGCGACACCGCGTGGCGTGGGTTCGATCCACACAAAGAAATATTTGTACGGCCTAGAGGTACCTAGTTGTTCAGGGTTTGGCTGTTTGTGTGTGTGGGTTTAAATATTTGTAAACACTCTTATGATACAGGAGAAATCCTTAGTGTGGGACAACGTTTTTATTAAACAAAGGAAACAATATCCTACGTCAAGGTATGCTCATGTTCTGCCGGGGTTGTTCGACATAGATACCGCAGCCCCGGAACATAAACACCGCAATAGAAGGAACATGGGTGGGTTTTAGTCAGTACAAGTCTGACACTCCCCCCGGTCCGCCCAGAGCGGGAGAAGTTATTTGATGATTCTCTCCCTCCCGCAATAAAATGTTAATCTCTCCCAAACCTCATGCAAATCCGTTCAGCTGTTAACCCATGAAAACGTAGGAGACAGACAAACACAACAACAGTTTCTTTAGCATGAATGGAATGCAAATATTCAATTCATTTACGAAAATTCTAAGTGACAAAATATGCACTTGTTTGCTGCTTATATTCTGTTTTTGTAAGTAACTTAGTCGGCAGTATCGTTAAGAAATATTCGTAGATACTAAAACACTTCAATTTCATATACATTAAATTACGCCTTTAATTTCTAAAGGGTTAGGTAGATGTTGCGGGTTATTCGAAAGAGATACCGCGGCCCCGTAAAGGGCAATAGAAGGAACATGGGTGGGTTTTAGTCAGTACAAGTCTGTCACTCCCCCCCGCTCCGCCCAGAGCGGGGGAAGTTATTTGATGATAAGGACATTGCCAACTGGCACAGTTGAGGATGAATTTTTTGACGCTATTTTTTAATTTATTTATAATTTATTTGTAAGTTAGTTTCTCTAAGTTAATTTACTCTTGCTTAAAATCATTTAATACAAGAAATGAAGTCTGCATCTAAGAATTTCTTATGACCCCTTTTACATGAAACTACTGAAAATTCTTCATGAAAATACATTTCAATGTTTTTCGAATCCTGTTCTAATGAGATGTCCTTTCTGCTCACTAAAACAAGACAATTTGAATAATCACGGGAAATTCGGGCCTGCCAAAATTAGGGTTGCGACAATGTACCCACAACTTCTGAAATCATTCTTCAGTTTTGTTTCGCGATTTTGACGCATATTTTCACGATCTTGAATTCATTTTCTTTTGTTATTCATGCAAGGTTCTTTATCATTTACTAGCGACCCGCCCAGCGGTTTCACCCGCTGCTCACCTCCTAAGAGTCATAGCGGGAAGTATTACACATATAAACATTCCTCTTGGATCACTCTACCTTTTAAAGAAAACCGCATCAATATCCGTTGCGTAGTTTTACAGATTTAAGCATACATACAACATAGAAACAGACAGACAGTGACAGCGACTTTGTTTTATACTATGTAGTGATAATGATATGCAGTTATGATTATCCCCAAATAATAGTCTGCCCTGCGAGTTGTCCTTCAGGGGTTGTTCGAAAGAGAAACCGCGGCCCCGGAACACAAAGAGCAAAAGAAGCAAAATGGCTTTTAGCCAGTACAATTCTGACTCTCCCTCCCACACCACTCGGAGTGGGAGGAGTTATTTGAGGATATCGTAACCAAAAAGAATGCCAAGGAATCAATTTACCTGACTTTAAATAACTGGGACAAGACATTTTCATCCATTTGAAGATTGTACTCGATTTGCAACATATTGGTTTTTAGGGTAACACATTGATTGCCAAATTAAGTGGAGCTCTTGGCTAAATAATAGCAACCACTAGGGTTGATCTATAGGTAAGCCTTGCTTAGGTAGGTCTGTGGATGGGTGTTCACCCGATACATACGGTTTCGTAAGAAAAAGGTTTTTCCACACTTCGGATATTTTGTATTATGTGAAAACAGTGTAAAAAACACGTGAACAAACTTTTTTAAAACGACCTTTTTGCTAGTCGTGACCAGCATTCATTGAAGAAATAATATTGTTTGCGTTTTTCGTGATATTATGCGGAACCATCGCTTGAGAATATTCAAATGGAAGACATTCATCGATTCCTGAGGTAAAACAAATAGGTTTTATATTTTCTGTTACCTCTGTTAATTTTCAGTTACTCTAAACAACTCCTGAAAGAATGCTTAAAGACACTATTGGATTTTCACCCTTAGGCTTAGCGCCGAGATTTCAAATTCTAACACTGCTATTTAAACGCATCTCTTGTCAGGTTTTTGTTATTCTATTTTTAAATTCTAATGAGTAGGTTAGCTTGGCACTGAGGTCATCAACATGCAGCTTGCTCTGTTTTAATTTTATAATTAGAAACTCAGTCAGGACCATTCCCTAAATTGACTCGAAAGCTCAGGTCACACTGCAGGCCAAGCCAAGGTAGTTATCTTAAAGGAGTCTGCCCCCTATACCATACCAAACCATGGCCGTGCTATGAACGTATCAGGCACGAAAATAAACATGACACCCTTTATTATTATTTGTTTTGAAAAGTACGAGACTAGCATGCGACGCTGTTGGTCAGTAATGGAACGGCCTAGTGGGCATAGTCTCATATTTTTTAATGCAAAAAGTATTCTGTTTCCTGATTCGTTCATAACACGGTCAAGGTCACGGTATGGTACGGTTTAGTCGGCAGAAAACTTTATTTGTTTTAGAAAACATATGCTTTCTTTGTGCCTAGCGCGCTCATATCTTACCCGTACGATATAATATTGAGACGCTGTTCACGCAAGTACGTCCTGATTAAATATTTAATTTTTTTTTAGCGGCTTAGCCTACAGTGTAGCCTACTCCTTATACAGTGAAATAAAAATCACGTGCATTCATTGTTTTTGTTTCATTTCGCGATGAACCTGAAAATTATGTCATTCTCATTTTTCGACTACTTAACTTGAATAAAGTCAACAGATTCAACTAGCGACGCGACGCCAAGTAGGTACTTTAATAATAGCTTACAAATACATCCTTACTAATATTATAAAAGCGAAAGTGAGTTTGTTTGTTTGTTTGTTACCTCTTCACGCTTTAATGGCTAAACCGATTTTGATGAATTTTGGTACAGAGATAGTTAGGAACCAGGAGACGGACATAGGTTAATATTTTTTATAAAAAAGTGGGATGTGAGGGAGAAAGAGGGAAGAAAAGGGAAAACTTAGCGTTGCTATTACAAATCAATAAGGCGCAAGGGGAACTGTGTTACCCCGAATTTAACGCGAGCGAAGCCGCGGGCAAAAGCTAGTAATATTTTAGAGAGGAAAAAATGTTTGTTTGTTTATATCGAATAGGCTCCAAAATTACTGGACGGATTTTAACCATATTTTGACTAATAGGAAGCTACATTCAGAACTACAGCAACATTATTAGAACTATCAATTTCTGTAAAACAGTTGTTTAAATTTTGGTGTGCAATTAATAAAAGAACATTCTATTCTATAAATGCAAAAGTTCGTTTGTGATATTGTTACCTGTTACTTTTTCAAGCGAAACTTACTGAACGGATTGTGATGAAATTTCTCACACACGTAGTATACCTACAACCGGAATTAACACATAGATTACATAACATCTCAGTAGTATGCTCTCTTGGAATGTATTTCGACGTCAACGCGAGCAAAGCCGCGGGAAACAGCTAGTAAAGAAATACGTAACAAACAACACCAACAAAAATGGCCGACCTTTATCAAAACACAAGTTATGAACAAAATTCCATAATAGTTTGACTAATTAATTGTTGCAGTAAACATCGAACGTGACTGCTGTTGCAGTGTTAGTATGTGGAGTTAATTATATCACCTGTTTCCAGAAGAAACCTTACGAAGCCGTGCACCAATTATCGAGGTGGGGGCAACAGTAAATTGCCATACTGTTTACAACAAGTTGGACTTGTACAATCATAGATGTCAAAATTGAAAGGAGTGTGGAGTTGTTAAAGACCTAAACTACCTATGACGGAATTTATATATTTATAGTTAACTAGCTTTTGACCGCGGCTTCGCTCGCGTTAAATTCGGGGTAACACAATTCCCCTTTCCTGATTTGCAGGTATCTGCTACCTGTAGTTTTCGCCCTCGCGCCTTATTTATTGTAATAGCAATGCTAAGATTTCCCTCTTTTTAAAAAAATATGGCTTATGGCCGTCTCCAGGGTTCCAACTATCTCTGTACCAAAATTCATCAAAATCGGTTTGGCTATTTAGGCGTGAAGATGTAACAAACAAATAAACAAACTCACTTTCGCTTTTAAAGGATTAAAACCGTATAACACCAATTACAATAATTAACATAGAAAAAGAAAATAAAAATAGAAGTAAAACATCAAGTAAACAACTTACAATAGGTTAAAATAAACCTAACACGGTACGGTGGGACACTCTTGCATACTTTGTCTCACAAAACACCAGACATACTAGCATGACTTTATCCCATTCATCCACAAACACAATGAGGAATATGTCCAGAATGAGTCCGGTAGATGAAATTTAGTAGGGTCCCTGAATTTGAACAGAACTGATGTAGGCATTTTTATTTATTTATTTAAACGTCATGTACAATAGTGGTACCTACATCGGCGGACTTAATGCCATAAGGCATTCTCTACCAGTCAACCTTTGGGTAAAATACAACAACATTGTGATAGGGTACAAAAATTATATAAAATATATATATCTTAAATTATAAGTTTTCGGAAACGTATATTTTTATACATATACTAATACACATAATTATGCATTTTCCACGCGATCCTATTACAACTAAATGGTGACTCTGCGAAGGATTTATTCAGATTCATGGCCCACGTTATTTCGAAGTTTAGCAATTGTTTAGGACACGATGGGGCTGGCATATGCTTTGCTTAAAAGTCCCTATATATTTTTTTTAATGTTAACATTGTTTCAAAATATAGTTCTCTAAACTAATATTTTATGGACGTAAAGTTTGTTTGTTACAAATTAACTCAAAAACTACTGTTCCGATTTGAAAAATTCTTTCACCATTCTAAAGCTACATTATTACTGAGTAACAGTTGTATAACATTACGTTACTACTCATTGGACCAGGGTAGTAACCAAGGACGCGGATGAAACCGCACAGGACATCTAGTATAAAAAAATAAACCACTAGAAACACTACTGTTTAATTTCGTACTAGTTTTTGCCCGCGGCTTCGCTCGCGTTAAATTCGGGTTCCCCTTTCCTGATTTGCAGGTCACCTACCTGTAGTTTTTGCCCTAGCGCCTTATTTATTGTAATAGCAAAGCAAATTTTCCCTTTTCTTCCCTCTTTCTCCCTCATTTCCCACTTTAAAAAAAAAGCCTATGTCCGTCTCCAGCGTTCAAACTTTCTCTGTACCAAAATTCATCAAAATCGGTTTAGCCATTAAGGCGTGAAGACGTAACAAACAAACAAATAAACAAACTCACTTTCACTTTTATAATATTAGTAAGGATGTGTATCCTACAAACTTCTTTACACCCGGTTCCAATAAACAAAAAACCATTCGTTTTGCTTACGGATAGTAGTATTTTTTACGAGACGTATGTCAAAATACTACCATCCATAAGCAAAACGACTCGTTTTTTGTTTATTGGAACCGGGCGTTAGTCTTTTATAAGAACGCATCCGTTTTTCATTAGGTTATGTTTTGTTTTGATAAACTCACGCCGTTTATTCCATGGAGAAAGCAGAAACAGGGACACATGTATAGTCGTACTCCTTCTGCTTTGTCTTTATGTTCTGTGAATTCTCCGTTGCTACTGAGAAATGTCAGATGGAGAAACCCAATAAGGGCAGTGGTCTGGGAATCGAACCCAGGACCTCATGCTCAGCAGTTGCACCGTACCCCAAAAGGAAAACAACGGAATCTTTATTGGATCTCTTAGTTGTCCGTGTGTCTGTCTATCTGTCAAGACCCTTTATCTCCTGCCGGGGTTGCGGGTTGTTCGAAAGAGATACCGCGGCCCCGGAACGTAAAGGGCAATAGAAGGAACATGGGTGGGTTTAGTCAGTAAAAGTCTGACACTCCCCCCACTCTCGGGAGAAGTTATTTGATGATTTACCACCCCAAAAAAAAAAACCCTTTATCTCGGGAACGCGTGAAGATATCGAGTTGTAGTATGTACGGGACCCTCTTTGCGCAAGTCTGACTCGCTCATGTCCGGGTTTTTAAAAGGGTTAAATCACAAAAAGAATGGTGTTCAAAAAAAGTCAGTCTTTCGAAAAACCACGTTAAAACGTAGTATTTAGGTGCTTTCTTCATAAACAAAATTATTAATTTGTTGACACACATGATCAGCTAACGTCAACCATATATTTATAATTAGTTAACGTCATGATCTAAATTAGTTCACTCATAGCGAACTACTCTGCCTTATAATTATTTATTCTCATGGAATTGATAATTATATAGATGTTATAATTATGACTATTTGTAGGATATGTATGGGAGTTACACAGATGTAATATTAAAACTAAATGTGACAGTAATAATTAAATGGTTATCGAAACATGGCTGGGCCAACTATACTACATACATGGGATTATAACTTGGTACTTGTTAATGTTTGGCCATACAACGAATTTGGACCCTGTCAGTCAAATCATGACTGTTAAGAACAATACTGTGAAGGATTTAAAAAAAACCTTCAAAAGTGCTGGCTGGTTGGCGATGGCGAATAAATAAAAAATCCTTACTAATAATATAAAAGCGAAAGTGAGTTTGTTTGTTACGTCTTCACGCCATACCGATTGTGATGAATTTTGGTATAGAGATAGTTGGGACCCTGGAGACGGATATAGGCAAAAAAAGTGAGAAAAGGGGAAGAAAGAGGGAAGAAAAGGGGAGAGAAAAAGATTTTTTTTTTCTATCATCACGCGGGTTAAAGGTAGCGATAGCCCAAAGTAACCATGCCACGCGGACGAAGTCGCGGGCGGAAGCTAGTAAAAATATATTCTTAAAGTAGTTTAAATGCTTCTTTTAATTGCATACGAGTATGTCCACCAGCTTCCTACCTTACATTGATGTTGGTGATTTTTGATTGGTTTCCGAGTAGCATCTCTGAGTATGCGAATTGGGAGTAAATTGTTGTATTGGGTTTCCTACCTGTAAAAACGATGTAAGTGGAATAACAATAAATGAATACATGTTGGGCTTACAGAAAAATTGAAAGGGAGTCGTTTGTCGTGAAAAAAAGTGGCAACACTGCCCGAGTGACATGTAAAATTTTGGCTCCGTATTTTAAAATTAAATTTAATTAGTAAATAAGTTATAATATAGTGTAATTATTTGTGCAATCGGATTGTAAATGTGTAAATACCCAGGATTATTGTTTTCCCGATAATCCATAACGGTTTTCGGTAATACATCGTTACCGGTAACCTACAAACATTAGAACGCTCGATTCAAGGCTACAATGGGGTCCGCATATAACATCTCTTGCAGGACGGCTTAGTTCAGCAGCATATGCTGTCAGAAATATCCGTCAGTTTACTGATGTAGATACCGCGAGGCTAGTCTATTTTAGTTATTTTCATAGTATAATGTCATACGGTATTTTACTTTGGGCTGCAGACATCGAGTCTGTATTTATTCTGCAGAAAAGAGCCATTAGAGCCATTTATAATCTACGTAGGCGAGATTCTCTAAGAGAACAGTTTAAGGAAATTAACATCATGACAGTACCTTGTCAATATATTTATGAAAACATCATGTATGTCAGGAAAAACTTGCATCTTTTTAGTAAACGAGGTGATAGACACAAGTATAATACTAGAAATAGGGACCAATTGGTTCAGCCGGGTTTCAGGTTAGCTAAAGTAGACTCATCTTTCATGGGGTGCTGTTTGAAGTGCTACAATAAAATACCTCCCCACATTCTTCAACTGAATGAAACGAAATTTAAATCTTGTATTAAACGCACACTATGTAGGCAAGCATATTATAAGTTGGGGGATTATATTGATGATAAAAATGCTTGGCTCAATGCTGGTCCTGCTCCTCAAGTATAGGGGTAAACTCATTGATAAGTATCCGAAGCTATAGTGGAAGCTGCAGAAGATTGTAAGACTATCTTTGCAATGTATAGAATCAATTCTCTAGTATTGTATAATTATTAAGCCCATATGTGAGTGCTATGTATTATCATTGACTTGACGAAGCCCTGGTGGTTAATAGTGTCATGCTCACTTAAATGTCTCGCTGATAGTGGCGGGTGTGTCGGGTCATTTAGCTCCCTTCAAAATGGTCGAGCTGAATGGGGCTGATCCATACGTCATGTTCGTGAACGGGCGCTGTCAGTTGGGACAGGTCATTTTTTAACTACCACGGTCATTTTTTAACTTATTTAGATTTTAAATTGAATTTTGCCTTTTATTTACTCTGGACGCTCTTACTGTGCACGTCTTTCTACATCGTTCTCACATATTTGTATAATCTCAACACGAATGATGTAAATACGATTTTGTAAAATATTATAATTTAAAAGAGTGTCCATGGAGTTTCTTGCCCATTCTTCTCCATAGAGATCAACGCTTTGGAATGGGCAACTACAGTACTTTCACAAGTTATTATGCCTTGTGACCGGGACTGTAGCAGCATCATTTTTTGTTCTTGTTTTTATGACATTCAAAAGTGCCTGTAATGGTCTAATTGAAATAAATGCTTTGAGTTTGAGTTTGAGTTTTGTCTTGGTATGGACATGTAATGAGGAGGGATGGAGGACATGTGACTAAAAGAGTGATGAATCTGAATGTTGATGGACGGAGAGCGAGAGGAAGGCCAAAGAAAAGATGGATGGATTGTGTAAGGAATGATATGAAGGAGAAAGGAGTAAATGATGCCGTGACGTCTGATAGGGGAGAATGGAAGAAGAAAACGTGTTGCGCCGACCCCAAATAGAATGGGACAAGGGTAGGAAAATGATGATGTTGGGCTTACTAACTGTATGGAATGTTATGTGAACGAAATAAGATACGCGGTGTGACGGACCCGACAACCAAGCATTCTGTAACAAACCAAATAACCCAATTAACAAAATATTGCTGGGACTATCGACTTTTTTGGGTGGGTGTAAAATCTGGGTTTACGATAGAATAGACGGAACGGTTGGCGCAGTGGCTGAGGGACTTACTACTGCGCTGCGTGTCGTCGTTTCGATCCCCACACGAAACAAATATTTGTATGACCTGCAGGTAGCTGTTTCGGGTCTGGCTGTTTGTGTGAGTTTAAATGTTTGTAAACACAACTATAAAAAATGGTGTCGTTTTGTTACAGGTATAGAACGTAACATCACACCTGAAATCCCGGGTTAAGCAGAGGTATGACTTTGGTAATTATACGCACAATTAATTCAGCCTTTTGCTAACAACCAGGCATGAATCAAGACTCCGAACCCCACAATACTTTGTCCGAGCTAAGATTCTACCCAGCATTTCGTACTTATCAGCAGAGCTTGAGAACACTGTACCAACTAGGCAAGCAATGGAATATTTGTAAAAATCGTAATGAAAATTTTGCTACACAGTTACCTGTACTACGTCGTAGCTTCTACGCTCTACACTGCTACGCCAAGACTACGAAGCCACGCTGCGCCTACGTTAATTTGAGCCGGCCTACTCACGAATAAAAATGATTAAAATAGTTATATTTATTTAAAATTCATATTTTTAGCATTGAGGAGCAAAATGTGATGTTGAATGGAGTCATTCATTTTTGTTGAAGTACGTATCTAAGTGTATTTTAAAGCAAAAAGCTTTTAATTCTACACAGTCTACTACGGGAGAATTTGCGATTGGTTTAATAATTAACTAGCTTACTCATAACTACAAGGCCTATTTTTTGCACAATTTTAAATGAAAAGGTACATTAAAGCAACGCGAACGGTGGCCCAGTGGTAACGACCCATCAAATATCTTAGGGGGAGGGGAGAGTTTTACTGACTAAAACCCACCCATTTTCCTTCTTTTGCCCTTTATCTTCCGGGGCCGCGGTATCTCTCTTTTTGAGGCAGCTTCCAAAATTTGTTAATACTACATCTATATGGACGATTTTTTTATATGAATTCGGCATAATATCAAGCAAACTAACAAAAGCCACCGACCGACCTCCGTTATAAAATATATTTTACACTTTATTCTTTTTTGAAAATATATAATACTAGCTTTTGCCCGCGGCTTCGCTCGCATTAAATTCGGTATAACACAGTACCTGCTACCTGCAGTTTTTGCTCTTGCGCCTTATTGATTTGTAGTAGCAAAGTTTTTCGTTTTCTTCCCTCGTTCTCCCTCATATCCCACTTTAAAAAAAAACAAACAAACTCACTTTCGCTGTTATAATATACTAGCTTTTGCCCGCGGCTTCGCTCGCGTTAAATTCGGTAGCGCCTTATTGAGTTGTAATAGCAACGCTAAGTTTTCCCGTTTCATCCCTCTTTCTCCCTCATATCCCACTCTTTTTAAAAAAATAATAGCCTATGTCCGTCTCCTGGTTCCCAACTATCTCTGTACCAAAATTCATCAAAATCGGTTTAGCCATTAAAGCGTGAAGAGGTAACAAACAAACAAACAAACTCACTTTCGCTTTTATAATATTAGTAAGGATATAGTAAGGATACAAAACCAGTTTATGCTGATCTCTCAACTAGGGTCCGTACACCTTAGATTTTCCGTAAGTTTAGAGATCCGTGATCCAAAAGATGGTGTTGTCGTGTACTCTCATGCAAAAAAGTTTTGTTTGTGATCACTACTGTCAAACAGAACTTGAAAATTGTTGTCACTTTAAATAGAAGCCCTTCTAGAATAATTTCAACATCAAAATGAAGAGATTGTTAATGATCTAGAGGGATAGCTTCTAATCTTCTAATCATTCCGTGGAGTATAATTTGTGACATTGTACGCGTTATATTAATTAATAACTGTGGCAGGGTTGATATCCCTACAGAGAGTACGTAAGAACTGGGAGTTACTTTAAAGTTGTGGTACCATCTTACACTGTCTTGTGGGTGTGAAGTTGAAGGGAGCATGTAGTTTAATGTGGTATTAAGTAATGGCCCATTTAGTATGCACGTAAGTGTACATGTATTGCGGTAATAGTTTAATTTAAACTTTAATTTTAGTGCGATTATTTCTTGTTTCTCCTTATCTCATTCGTCATTTAGTTTCATAATACGAAAGCAAGTCGGATAAAACTTTTTTTAATTTCTACATACAAGTTCAGTTGGCACTACAACTTTTTATTTTTTTGTTTTACATTATGCACACAACGACACAAAGTCGTAGTATATCACCACAATCGTACGGGAAACTATGTGTACGACCCGTACTTGAGAGATCTGCATAAACTGGTTTTGTATAGGTCAATGCATCGCCGTGTGTCCCTTCTTGTTATTCTGAATGAAATTAACTTGATTTAAGTACTTACACTCGTATTAAGTCGACTAACGTCTTACTGAAAATAACAGCGAATGAATGTTAGGGCATGTACGGATTTCATATTACGGCTATGTCTTCATAACCGTAATATACATATATATATTTTATTAAGCTGTGGCATAAACTCGCTCGTTTAAACGTGCCATACCTTAATAAAAATGGAAAAAAAACGTAACCCTTGTAGGATCACTTTGTTGTATGTCTGTCTTTCTGTTAAGACCCTTTATCTCGGGAACGCTTAGAGGTATCGAATTGAAATTAAAACTTTATACTCAAATCTTTCACTCCATAGAGCTGTGAAAAAATCAACACTCTAGTCTACGCCGTCAAAAAATATGGCCGTTTATGTCGCTGGGCAGTTTTTTTTAACAGTCCTTCAAAAACCTTGACATTTAATGTTTTAAAACAAATACTTTATCGTCTCCACCCGCTAGAAAGATAAAAACTTTGTAGCAGCGAAAAGGAATATTTTGGAACCACCGGAAAAGTATTTCGAGGGAGGGACCTTTTCTCAAAAGAATTTTAGAGCCTTCGACATTTAAGTAACCTATCATTTGCCCCAATTAGTTATTTTAGCTAAAACTTAATTGACAGATCGTTGCTTTCGTAATCTTTCATCCACAAATTGTAACCATGAATTAGCTCTTTTATGAGTACTTTTGTGTAGGTAATTAGTGGCTTTTTCGTGTAACGTTTTTTCTTCTGTATCATGGGTGCGTTTACAAACATTTGAAGTCACATGCACAAACAGAGACCTTCCGAGACCCGGAACAACTATCTGTAGGCCATACTAATATTTGATCCGTGCGGGGATCGAACCCGCGACACGCAGCGCAACAGCCGATCCCTCAGCCACTGCGCCAACCGTGTCGTCGTCCCGAGTTCAAGAGGCGTAGCTTGTCCCCTAGTAGTGATAGTCTGACCTGCTTGGTGTGACCATCGGACTACCAAGTCGTAGGTCTGGAGTTTTAAACCAAAAAGACTATAGCTGCAGTTATATATCGATTAGTTTACATAGAAAATGTTTTGTAAGACATAGCAGAACACGCAAGCTGCTGCACCCTCCTTGTTGACTGGCTTACATTGTGACCACCACATAAGTTACTTATGTACAGCTAAATGAGCTACAATAAGATTCCCAGGAGCGCATACAAAAAGTAGTTAGAACTTCACTAATGAGAACCTTAAACACAACACCTTACTAAAAACTTCTACATTTATGATCCCAAGGGAAACAGAACTTCCTAAGCTTAAATTAATTCCATCAGAGGTGGGCGAAGAACCATCTCACATTTAATTTTGCATTTTGACAAAAAAGTAGAAAAAATAATCTTCGTTCTCTAGCGAATTGCCCACTAATTCGTCGATCAATTTACATTGGAATTCGGCTCATTCCGTTAGCTGTTATTGTTGTTTTAATCCTCAGGGGCTGGTTCGTCACTTTGTGGGACGCAAAAAGTCTACCTCTTAATATTCATAATTATTACTGGAACAATTTATTTAACGTTTAAAAAAATATCTAGTTAAAAGAAAGCTTGCTTAGTAAGTCGTTCAGGAAGAAATGTTTTTTTTTTGTTTATGGGAGGGAAACCATCAAATATCTTCTCCCGATCTGGGCGGAGTGTCAGATTTATACTTACTGAAACCCACCCTTGATCCTTCTTTTGCCCTTAATATTCCAGGGCCGCGGTATCTTTTTCGAACAACACGCAACCCCGCAAGGCGGTGGCCCTGGCACACCCCTCTGCTTTGCTGACATCTCTTTGAAGCGCGTGTGGAACACTAACACGCCGTCGACACGGCACGAAAGGATGATTTTGCGTTGTTTTCGGTGTCATCCATTGAATCTAAGACATCAATCGAAACTTGGTTGAACAAGTTAATAAGTTAATTCCTACCGACTAAATACCTACGTGCTTAGTAAAACTTTCTAAGAGAGCATTTAAAAAAGATTATATAAGAGTGTTTTTACCGCGCAATCGAAAATCTGGCAGATGAAAACAATAGTCACCTTAAATTGAGACCATAAGCAATTAGCAGGAAGCACAAAGTTGATTATCTACCCACTCAAAGCGATGTTTTGTTTGATGCTCTCCCAAAATAGCTTCGTTCCAGGCTATTCAAAGAAAAGAAACAATTCGGCAATAAAAGAGAAACATAGACGATGGCAAACGAGCGAAATACTCTTCTATTTGAAATAGATACTGCTGAAACGTTCAAAGGGAGCATCCAATCTTCAGACTTCACATTCTTAGAATTTGTTGTCATTATATCGGTGTTATCCACCTACGAAATAGTATATCTAGTTGCAAAACAACACAATGACGTTAAGAGCATAGAACAATAAAAATTATAGACCAACATTCAACATTTACTGATGGGAGGGCTGGTTTAATAGTAAAAAGAGAACTGGTCAACTGTATGAAGGATTATTTAAGTCTAACAACACAAAATTAGTCTGTGTTCGAACGCATATACGACATAAATTCCATCTAATCATGCAAAAATTACACCCACAACTGTCATGTGGGTGTAGAAAAATATGATCAGGTGTGAATGTCCGTATATAGTGAGCAACAAATTTGCCCCTTTTTAAAAGGAACCCATTGACATTCTGTTTGTACTCCCACATACAAACGTAGCGTTAGTGTTTTGAACAGCATCAAAATAAGTAGGTAGGTACGTATTTGAATAATAGTGATCATAACAAGTTTTAGGTTAATATGTATAGGTAGGTATGCCTATTTTTTAAATGTTATGGTTCTTTTTTTGTATTAAAATAATGGTTGTTTTACGTGATTAAAATATTTTTTTGTTAGATTACTATATACTTACCTACCTAATGTTTAATGGTTGTTTTATTTTTTGTATTAAAACAATGATGCTTTACGCTAGTCAAATAAATCGTTTTTGACAAATGAACTTTGTGAGGAATATGTTGTCAAGCTTTACTGAACAGACACCGGCCCTGCTTAATTAAGCTGATAATTCGAAACACTGTAGAATTGTCTCGCTTAAGCAACAAAATGTATAAAAACGAGCCATATTTATCATAAAAAACGGGTTTTTTAATGATAAGTACCTATGCATACGAAAACGCGTATAATAAAACTCGACATTGGTCAAAAACCACAGTCAAATAATTGACAGTGACACAATCTGACATATTTGTGTATTTTCCACCGTGGCAATTTTGTCGCATGTTACTAAACAGGGGCCAGAGCCTAGTAACATTTCCTTTTTTTTTCGAAATTTCATCTCACAGTTCAACCTAGGAGGTTGCCGTCTGCTTGACCGGGCGATTCTTCTGGATGCCTTGAAGTTATGGGTTCTAGACAGGGCAAAAACTAACAAACTAAGCGACTACACTAAGGCAACTCCCTGTGTGGTACGAGCCTCGGCTTATGGCGTCGCTGGGGAGAACAGCAAAGGGACAGGCTGGATCTGATTGCGTGACATTTCCTTAAAAAACTTTTCGTAAGGATTTCTATCCACAATAATTCTGATCGTTTCTGATTTTTCCATTACTGTAACGTCTGAAATAATGTCACAAGCCTACGTTGACAAAAAAAAACCTAGTGCTATAAAGGTACTTTTTTACAATACGGACCACCGAAGTCTATACAACACTTATCCATGCAAAATAATGTAGGGTTGGTAAAGGTTTCGCTTTCGCAACTAGAGCAAGCTCGAAGCTTTACAACTTACTAATCAATGTTGTAACAAGCTGACCGGTAAGTGCATGTAGGTGTCACGTAGTACGAAATATTAGGCGTAGACTACAGACGTCACTTCTGCGTTCAAATTTCATTTTTACCGATTCTTTTTTCAGTTAATATCAAAGGATTGACACCTACGTAGGTGTTGTTCACTTAATAATTTTGTTGTTTTTGAAATTGATTGACAAGTCAACGGTCCACCTGCTTGTAAATAGACAACTTCGGCCATTGACGTCAGCAATATCAAAGCATGTTTTACCAGTGTCATCCATCAAAAAAAAAAACTCTATGTTTTGTGCATAGTTGCTCTGATTCGAAGGGTACCTTCAATCTGGAGAACAGCAATACTGCTTGGCGGCTCCATTGGATACCTACCAACAGCGTAGAACTTTACCTTGTTTGCTGACGAGCTCAGTATTACGACTTGCAAAGGTTTCGAATGTCTCGAAATAAGAAGAAAGTGTGGAAAATCCTTTTTATTAACCTTTTTAAAAATATTTATTTCTAGCATACCTCAATCAACTCACCAACAGCAAATAAAATTTGATCCTAAAACTGGCTTCTTTGTAGGCACAATTTAAAATGTCGGGTTTCACATTTAAACGGCTGTTAGAATTGTCAGATGAAACATATTTATAAGAACAACTGTGCGAATGCGTCAGTAATAAGAAACTCTACCTACTTACTTAGAGTAATTACGTCTCGAGGCTTTGCTCATAAAAGGTTTTATTTTTTACCCGACTGGTGGAGGGTAATGAGTTCATCAGAAAACGTATGTATGTCTCTTCCTTTGTGGCACCGTAGAGGCCAAACTCGTGGGCCGATTTTTGTTTTACAGGTTGCAAGACTTTTTTACTTTTTTTTCTGCTTCGTTTGGTAGTATCTAAGTTAAGTTAAGCTAATGGTCTACCCACATGCACCTACTTAATAACCGGCACGTTACACAGTGGGCTTGATTTAGTGAGGGTATTTTAATTACCTTACTAACTCGAATGGAAGAGAAAGATATGTGGGTAATCGGTACGAGGAGCTACCTTTATGCCCGAAGTAGAGAGTCGATACTTTATTGCAGGGTGATAATTATCATGATAATTATACTTTGATAATTATATTTTATCTTGATCATAATACGAACCGTATTTTTTTTAGTGAGTAAACACTATAATTATCTTTCTATAAACAACAAATATCGAAATTAAGATTTATAGTTATTTTATTAAATAAGTCAACAAAAAAAAAAAACAAATTACAAATCAGTAATGATACCTAATAATCCGATAATAGAAAATATAAAATTATCTTGATAATTACGAGCAGCTGCTTAATGGTGGAAACTTTGTCATTGTGATCGAGGCGGATTTAACACCCGCTAGGAGGGGGTGTTACAGTGACGAGAACAGTAGCGACAAATTCTCACGTGAATCAAACGACGTTTTTCAATACACTTCGGAGAAATTAAATAACAGAACAAAAAGTAGATACTTTTGTCATTAATCAATTTGAAACTATGATTTAATTTGTTTTTTTTCCTTGCTTTGTCTTCACATACTTAATGAAAAAAAGGAAGAAGTAGTAGTAAAAGTATGACATTGGTAAACATTTTAATAGGTATCAAAAAGAAGAAATTAAAATATTTTTTTTAATTTTAGACCTCAAATAAATGGCAATTTTTCGTTATAAGTAAATTAATTTCTACATGATCATGTTTATTTGTGCTATTCTGTTGATAAAAACATTTTTTTAAAAATAAATATAGTGCCCGATAAACATGCGCCTCCTTGGTCTAAAAAAAATTAAAGCCGTTGATGCGATAAATGAGAAACAGAGTTGAACATAATCTTAGTGCAATAAGAGCCCGTTTTTGAGGAAGTTTATTAACAAAGCTTTTTTCAAATAGGTCAAAGTCCGGTGTCCGAGCCAGTCTAAAGTCCGATCTGTTCAATTTGACCGCACCTTTCTTTTGGTAGGGCCACTCGGAATTCAACTCGCTGTTGAGTTGTTTATCTGCTCAACAGGACTATAATTTGACCGTACCGCAATTTAACGACTTGTTGAAGCTGTGCCATATCGCGTCCGACACGCCGTGGTAGCCTTGAGAACTATAAACAGCCAATGGACAGAGACGACGACGTTTTCACAATGCAATCAACCTTCGCCACCACTTAGTTCTTTAACGTGATTACAGATGGCGCTACTGGGAGATTTCATATTAACTTCGTCATTAGGATTTTTTTTTGAAAATAATATGCCAAATTCATACTAAATATATATCACGATCTCTTGCCTTGTTGTATCTGCTGGCGGGGAAAGCTCCACCGATTTATGCCACGAAATAGCAAGTCAAGTCGAAAAGGCCTATAATCTGGCCAAATGCAGAATCATCGAGCCATACCAAACATGTCATTGTGGAGCCCTTTTGCAGGATAACCCTTAACTCCTATCCTGCCCATCCTGCTCAGCAACTCGCATTTAGTAAAAAATACCACAGGATTTAAACGAAGCAAGTGTAATACTGGTCAATCAAAAAGAAGAAGAATATAAATACCTATATATTTTATTTTTATTTACCTATTATTTTTTTATTTTAATATTAGATGGGCCTACTAATCTTGTCAGACAGAGATAAAGTCGACGACGGTACGAGCTTACCATAGAAATATTAAAAGCAGCTTCAGCTTCTTTCTGATATTATGAAGCTTACCCAAAAGAAACCTATTAACTCGCGACTTTAATAGATCCAGTTTATTTATGAACTCGGGAATACAGATGCAGGTGTAGCGACACAAAAATGCAAGTGGCAAAAAGTACTACAGCGCCATCTATCCAGCCACTGAAGAACTAAACGGCAAAATTCCTACATCGCGCAAGCAAAGTTGTGCGCGAAGTTAGCTTATATACGAGCACCTGACCAAAAAAATGTCGGGCAGTGGCCCACCAGGACACGACACCCGTCTGGGCGGAGGATCCTCCCTTTACCATAGAGGATGGAGAACTTTACACCCTGTTCTTCATACCTCTAAACAGGCATATAATTCCACTTCTTGGCTGATCGCATAATAAAGGATGCTGCAAAGCACTTCTTGCGAATGTGCGGAGTATCGGCAAGGTGATGTGAAGTAAGACTTACTTATTAATCAGCATAGGTTTATCCGCAAATGTGTAAAAAAGAACTCGTAGCACATACGATAATGTTCACGGCTAATATTAACACTTGAACTACAAAAACTACTCTTCCGGCTAGGAACTAAAAGCTCTATTGATCTCGCTGGGTGTACGTGAGATTCTATTCATTGACCTGCGGATAACTGCACCAAAATAAGAAGTACAAAAACTCATTTTCATTGTACTCAAGTGTTCCTTATCTTGTATGGTTTGTATTTCCATCATAACTGAGCTAGTTAACTTCAACCGACTTCTGAACTACACAGCATTCCAATTGGCTTTCTAGTTTCAAGGTAAAGTATTTCCTAGAACCTAAGGCTGAACTCACCCCAAACAGTATACTACTTAATCAAGGATCAAAACCCGATAAAATAAATATTTAATCATTCTGAAACCTCCAGATAGTTACCATGAAATAAGTAGGTATTTCAACTCACGTCCAGAAGTTGTAATTGCCGCGTTTAAGATTTTCATCGTTCAGTCATTCACACGTCATTCATGAGCACAGCTTATATTTTTTAGAGGTGATTTAAAGAAATAGTTAGTCGACTAAACATTCCTTTACGAAATAAATAAAAACGTTTAATTTGTGGTTCTATAAATTAGGTTTGAAAGGTTTTACAAATAAATTTTGTGGAATCTATGAAAAAAAGACTTTAGTGTACTTGCGTTTAGCACAAACGTGAAAAAGCTACAATCGTGCTAAAATAAAAAAAAAAATGTTTTTAACAGAACAACAATTAGATGTTCTGTTAAGTTGACGGCACAGTTGGCGCAGTGGCTGAGTGATCGACTGCTGCGCATGACCTGCAGATAGTTGTTTCGGATCTGGCTGTTTGTATATGTGAGTTTAAATGTTTGTAAACGCACCCACAATACAGGAAAAATTCCTAGTGTGGAGCAACATTTATAATAATAAAAAAAAACTAATTTCTACTAAATGAATCGATTTTATATTGAACCGATCGATTTTAAAAGAATTTAGTCTCCTTTGTAAAGCGCAGCACTATTATTTCATTCATTCACCTAGCCCAAATAGTTTCGTCATGTCATTCACCACAGAGTACATTTTAATATATAGAAATAGAGACCAATCTTCGATGTCAATATGGGTAACTACTTACAGCGCCATCTGTTATCCATGTTAGACAACTTTTTTATTATATATATAGCTACACTGTGTATCTATAGATTGTTGGTTGCTTTTCAGCACTGCTCAACCACGTGACTGATACGAGTAGTAGATAGTGTAATTCACTACAAGTATTTTACAATTCTTGTAGTGAATTACACTATCTACTACTAACTACTAGAACTAAAGATATAAATAAAACAACATATTTGATGAAAATCTAGTTTATTTGTTTTTTTTATAGCACTCACTTAACTTTTTTGCTTTAACTTGCAAATTGTCCTCATCATCATCAACATCTTTTCTCCCAGCTAATATTTTATTGATATTTTTGCAGTAATTAAACATCATAAACCTAATAACAATATTAATTAAAAAATCTATTACTTTTTCTTTATGAATTATACATTTTATAAATTTAAAATCTACAAAACTACTAACAGCTGTATTAATGATTAGCTTTAAATTTAATTTTTCAATATTTTCTTTTGTTAACTCATTGATTAAATCTTGCATATTGGAAATCAGCTCTATTAACTTCTTGCTGGGAGTGCAAAGCCATCGTCGACCTGCGTATTCCCTATATTTTATGTACTCAATTTCATTTTTTTCCATAAAATGGTTGCAACAATCTGTGCAAGCTTTAAATATTTTAGACTTAATTTTTTTCAAAAAATATCCGCTTATGTATTGGAGAGGGGCAATAATACGGGGATCCCTTTCTTTATCCTCTAAAGGTATAAAATTAAATTCAAAAATGTTTGCAAAATCAAACGATGAACAGGTCGACGTTGTTTTCGCATTTTCGTTGATGATGAGAGAGTACAATGCATCACAAAAGTCTTTTTCGCAGTTTCCGCGGGTGTGGACACTGCTTATATTATTTATTAATAATGTGGCGAAAGCCGATTCAAATTGGTCGCAGGTGGGATTAGTGTTGCGGCACCCTTGGCTTCTCACCGCCCCAAAGAAATTTTCCAAAGGGTCCTGATTAAGATGCCGCAACCATACTGACGACACGTTATACTCATTTTTAAGTTTTTTTAATAACGTTTTTATTCCATTCAGTGTCCACACCCAATTGGTAACGGAGGGAATCGATTGTTTTTTACCATTCGATATAAATTTCATGGATTTAAAAATTTGTACACCCTCAATCCAAATTTGGTGATGTGCCGAGTTTGGCGTTGCTGGGCCTAGTAGGGGTTTCGCATTTTTATTTTTCTGTCGACTGCCATTCACAGAGTCAAAGATGTTGTCCATGAACAGCAGTAAATCAGCAGTGTCCTTACACTCAGCGGGAAGTATGTTCTTATCTGAAAAAAAAAAAACAATTGTAAGACAGGTCAATCGTCTAAAGTTCTGAATTATATTTATTTTTGCATGCTACTTAAATTGATTTAAAATAAGTAACAATGGCATCAAGTAATTTTTCAAAACATGACTGATTATGATACTTTTCGTGTGATATTAGATTTCCCTGAATGGTACATTCGCTTGTAGCATATTCTAGTTATACAATAAAACAAACATTACCTGCCAAGTATCCCATATTAGACGCCACAGTACGACTGAATATTTGTGAGGCGAATTTAACCTTCATTTTGTTAATTTTCAGAGGGTTGACATGATATTCCGTTAATTTTGGAATCAATCTAAAGCCTTTGTAACCAGGGTTTTCCTTTAATAGTAATTTTAAATGCGACCATTTTGCTATTTTTGTTACGCCATCTTTGGTGAATTCTAAATTTTTACACATAAGGTTATTTCGAATTCCTTTCAGAAGATGTGGGGGGTCGTAAAGTGGTACAATTTCTTGACCATTTATTAAAATTATATTCTCTCTAGGTTCTTCACCTTTTCTTAAATAAATTCCCCTGGTCTCATTAATTAACAGGTTGAGAGCCTGCCTATTATTAGTACCCTGGTCACATATAGTAGCAACAACTATGAACCCTGATTCTTGCAAGCCTCTTATCACTTCCTTAATTTGTTGAGCTAATTCAGGTCCCTTAGTAGCACTCGACGCAAATGTATATGATACTGGCTGCTTATAATTATAAATTAGGCCGCGTAACATAAAGACTTGGGCATGATCTGCAAATTCAGTTTTCCTCTCTCGTCCATTGTCAACAAGACCTGTGATTTTATCTTTTCTCTCGTTATATGCAAGACTGCTCTTCAAAGAAACTTCGTCAAACATAACAACACATAGCTTTTCTTCTATTTTCATGTTGTCAGCTTTATTTTTCAATTGAGAGAAAATATTATTGTTAATCCCAGGCTTTATGTTGCAAATTTGTACTAACTTAATAAGGGTTTGCTGAGCAGGCAAAATAAAAATTTTTCTCAAAAATCTGTATCCTTTGGGACTTTGCTTGAAAATAGATAAGGAAGCAATTTTTTCTTGTAACGTAAAACGTCGCCCCTTTTCTTTTTTGCGGTCCTCTCGACATTGCATACTAATTAATAATTTTCCTGTACTCGTACAATTTTCTAGTATGTCGCATACTGCAGGGTTGGATGCAATTTTTTTTGCTGCTTTTACATTTGCAGACAGTTTTTTGACTCTATTTTTCATTTTGCTTATCTTAATCCTTGCAGCGACAAGTTTATCGTGCAGTTCCTTTTCTGTATTTGTAAAGAATACTCGATTCTTAGCTTTCTTTACCATTATTTTTCCTCCTGTAAAAATAGAAATAAAAACATGTTAATATATTTATTCAAAATTTTTTTTTTAGTTATACACAAGATCAGATTTGCATAACTTACCTAGATTAAGATGCACATTAGTTTCTGAAGTACTTGGTAAAGCAGCTTCTTGCATTGTAGCTGTGAGATCTGAAATTAATAATAGTACGAAGTTAAAACTTGTGTATGTGGCGCCAATCTAATATAAAGGGAAAAATATATAAATGTAAACTTGAACAAACACAATTTGTAATCAACAATTGCAATAAATACAATAATTTGTTGGAAGAACCCAAACTTATTAGTCTAACCACACTTTAAAGCGTGGTGACTACGTAATATCTACATAATACCCAATGAACATATTGTAGCATAACAAAATGGGACAGTTACCAAATAGGACCTACCCGATAAAGTACCTGGGTGACTGAGATTCATTAATTTCTTTTTTGTGCATTTTTTCAAGAAATGCACATAGGGTGACTCGTTATTAGCGTATGATACTTAAACATGTATAAAAATTCTTTGTCCTCATGAGCACAATCACGGTATCGTACACTAATTACCAGTCACCCTATATAGATGAACTTAAATACAAAATATCATTAAAACCGATAGAGCCATTATAAAAGTTTTCAAACATTTACTGTCATTAGATATATAATACTTAAATAATTACTCAGGCATATGTCTTGTTGGACAGTTATTGAAATAACCAAATAAATTCGACTTACCCAGTTTTGGTAGGTTTTCAATGTCTGGAGTATGTAAAATAGAAACATTTTCGTGCATAGCCCGGGGATCTGAAAGACATTATTGTATGGATTTAACTAAATGTAAGTTGTGCTAATTTTTTAAACAAACTAAGTCCATTACATTTTATTTTCAGACATAAATACAAAAAAACATTGTTCCCACAGTTTATGTTGAATTGAACAAAACTTTATTAGTTACTTACTCATCAACAATAAGTAAATTAACTTCTTGCTGTGTCCTTGAAAATGAAGTATAATCATAAACATTTTCATAGCTATTGCTTGCAGAATGGAGTGGACTCATTCAGGGATTTAATTAAATTATAATTACCTGAGGGTGATGGTAGGCCCAGATTTTGTTGTTGTAGGCTAGTGGTTGATGGAGGAGTCAATGGTGCTGAAAAAAAAAACAAATATAAATAGAACTTCAAATTATTTAGGCATCAATTATAATAATTATGTAATTAAATTTTTGTCATTTGAATAGCCACTAAATATGCAATTTCTTAATCTTAATAAAAAATCACATGTAAGTTTTAGATGCTATGAAGTGAAATAAATCAACTATGACTCTTTACATTGGAGCAACTGTCTACCAGACCTCCACAACCTAGTCCGACTTTCTGGCTTCTGACTACATGTAACAACTGTCAAAGTCTTACGATTGACAACAGGAACCAACAGCTTTACATAATTTTATACTTTATGATGTCATCAATGTCCTAGATAAACTTGGAAAAGTAATAGACAAATTGAAAAAATCATATTAGTATTTGCTAGGTGTGGAACCTGCAACCTCAAGCATGAGAAGAATTGGTGTCATTTATATTTACCTGATGATGTTGACGGTAGGTTCTGAATTTGCTGCAAAGGCTGTCTGTTGGTATTCATTAATGAAGTCCGAGACAATAATGCTGAAAAAAATTACATACATATTATTTGAATAGAACAATAAATTACATAGGCATTAATGTAAATTTTATCATAACACTAGCCTGTGGGACACTGTTGTTTACACAAAATTAGAATGTTGGAATGTTTTCTTATAGTATCTTTTTTTACAATATTAGGACTTTGTAATATAAGTTCTTGTGTGGTTTTACTCCCGTTAAAAATGTTAAGGGTGAACAACCCTTTTCACTTAGGGGTATGAAAAATAGATAGTAGCGAATTCTCAGACCTACTGTGCATATAATTTGGTAAAAATCGGCAAAGCTGTTTCGGAGGAGTAAGATAACTAACATTGTGACACAAGAATTTTATATATAAGATTTTTTATGATATCAGATTCTTAAATGCTTCTCCTGACAAGTTGCATATATGCATATATGACAATGTCGCACTGGGGGTGTGTAAACTGGGATGTATATACAAAAAGTATTTTGCAATATGTAGTGATTATATACTTACATGGCATTTTCAATGTTGGCACAGCAATATTACTGATTCTGTTATTACGGCACAAATATTTTTCCTCAAAGTGAGCACGACACACTCTGCGGTTCAATATTTGTTCATTCTTCAAACCCAAGAGTTCAGGACTGCCGATTGCATACAGCCAAGTATTGAAGCGTTCTCTATCAAATACAGGATTCGGGAACCCATGAAGTACTTGATGCATACCTTAAATAAATAATAAAGTTTTAATATTGAAAAACAATAAAATTCACAAACATAACATTAGCTGCATTGTCAAGATATCATCTTATTGCAAAGTTGGTAAACTTGCAATAAAAACATTGGCTACATGGACTCATAAAAAAACATGATAGGCAGTGGCTGGCTTCAAGTCAAAAAGGGGCTTGAGAAAAATAAAATTTCCTTCAAGTATATTGCTTAAATTTCATAGTACATTTTGTTTGATTTGTATTTGTTTGTGATTAACGAACTCATAAACTTGTTGCTGGACCGATTTCACAAATTCTTTCAATGGTAGAATGCTACTGTATCAGTATCACTGAATGACATAGGTGAAATAAGGTACTTATATTTTCACGCGGACCAAGCCGCTGCAAGAAGTGAAAAAGCTTGTGTTAAATAAATAAATAGCCATATATATCTGGTCTGACATACCTCCACTCTCCTTACACCCTGGGACACAGCAGTATCTGCCCGAAGACATGGTATCTACTAACTTCACCCACAAGAGTCCTGTCTCAATTAATCACAAAAAACCTTCTCTGTTCACAATTATGGATTACTCGGAGGAACGTAAGCTCAACTCGACGAGAAATTCACAAAGAAACACAAAAAGGAGATCACAAACAAAATATCGCAAAATAACCGGCGCAAGCGAGCTATCAGCAGACATTCATTTGTGTGTGCACAGAGTACAATTTTATTTAGGAGGTATGTTAGTGTGACCAGGTTACCGGTTCACCTGTTTATTGAAAAAAAAATGGAATGCTTATTTAAAATTTGCTAAACTTACACAAAAACTTGTTAAAAATGTGGTATGTAATTTATATGAAACTTTAAGTACACAATTTAAAAAAATAATAATTCAATATCATTAGTTTTTCTCTAGCGCCATCTATTAGGATTGCAGGGAAAATGAAGACCAAACTGCCATCTATTATTTATGTGGAGAACATCATTGGTCTACGTCACAATGTAACCCGACAAATTTAAAAATACATTAAAACTCATTTTGAACAGGGACTACGTCAGACTTCGTCATTTTGTATCATTGTATCCTTTGCTGTCCCCAGTTTTTTGTACTAAGTTTGAAGCCCCTGGTCATTCACTCCTAAACGTGAACGGAACGCGGCCAGTGGCAACATGTCTGCCGTTTGTGTTATTTGACGTAAATATTGACGAAAATCAAGTTTCTGTTTTCAATTGCGTAGTGATTATTGGTGCTATATCATTTTTATAATGTGTGTGGATGTGCAGTGATCCGTTCATATGAGGCTGCTATACAAGACAGGTCCGATGGAGTCACTAAGAAAGTGGTTCTATAAACCGAAGGTACGTCAATAGCATATTTCGTTATTAAACCTTTTAGCTGTGCTAATTTACTTGGTAACTTTAACTTTGACTTACTGTTATGTGTGTTTAGTGGTAATCATATGGTGAATATCATTTTTGTAGGCGTGGTACTAATGAATCGTTGTAGAAGTTGTCATTCTTTGTTGGCATGTATTGGGATGATTCAGTCGATGTTTCTGTTTGATTTTCCTACTACCTACCATTGTTCTTATTGTTAAAGCCTCCAGTACTATTTCCTATTACTCTAGTAGTTGTATAAAATCACCAGGGTACGATTGTTGGCCCTTACGTCATATTACTAGAAGATTTGCATTGTCTGGTCAGCGCGACTTATATGCAAATCAGTGTACAATAGTAAATATGTTAGTATGAAAATGTTATGTAGTGAGCGCCTCGGTGGCCGCGCATAATGTGATGCTGTAGCAAACACATAGTTGTTATGTTAAGTAGTTGCTTATATATAAGCTGGCCATACTGGTTTGTTTTGCGACGTCTGTTTTGATCTTCACGCGAGTCAAACATCGTCATTAATTAATTACGTTTAGTTTTTTGTATGTAAGCCTAGTTTTATTTGTTGTTAAGACATTCAGTTTTGATGTTATTCTTTGCATGCTTAGCAGAATACAATTAATAAAGGTTGTTTACTGTATGATATTGTGTAAAAAAAGAGTTATACATCGCTCAATTGATAATATAGCATGTGTTGTAAAATGTGATTAAACTTTATATACCTACATGAGTTGATATCGCTATCAATATGTGATAGTCAATATTTAAATATTCAAAACATACATACAGACTTACTTGATCATTGCTAAACTTATACATCATAGCATTTGTTTTGTAGCTTTGACTTACAAGTTAAAGACAGTTGTGTATGAAAGAATCATGAGCTCAAAACTGTTGTAATATTTTGGGGAAAACTTTAAAATAAAAACATAATTATGCCAGCCTGTGTTCTGTCATTTACTTATATAAAGTTACTTAGGGATTCCCAAATAGCAGAATAATGATTTAATATCATAAAACTTCAACATTTGTAATGTCTTGTTCAACAATCTTGTGGTATTTCCTTGTAGTTTTCCTTGTAATGTTTAAAACTACATAAGTGGTCTTGTACAAGCTTTTGCCTGTGGCTTCACTCGTGTTAAATTCGGGTAACACAGTTCCCCTTTCCTGATTTGCAGGTACCAGCTACCTGTAGTTTTTGCCCTTGCGCCTTATTTATTTTAATAGCAAAGCTTAGTTTTCCGTTTTTCTCCCTCATTTCTCACATAAAAAAAAGATTGCCTATGTCCGTCTAAAGGGTCCCAACTATCTCTGTACCAAAATTGGCTTTGCCATTTAGGCGTGATGACATAACAAACAAACTCACTTTTGCTTGTATAATATTCAGGAGAAAGAATTCATAAAAATACTGGAAAATTATAAGAAAATAATCAGTTAAAGAAAACCCAACTAGAAGATGAACAAAGTAGGTACCTACTTTGTTTGTCAAATAATGACAACACTACTGTAGCCCTAGGTGCTATTCCCAGGACTCAATACAATTTTAATCTTTATTACAACAAATAAATTTAATCCATGATTATAAAAATAACAAATCCTTTATTTTCCGAATAAATACATTGTTACTACAACTTAAATTATAAACTACACTTATATTATAAGACATCTCTTATTTTGGTGTGCCTTAAGGCACAGGCCTCCTCCAACACTTTCACTGTGTTCTGTCTGCAGCTACTCTTGTCCAAAAGGGTCCTAAGGTCATTTTGGGTTCATCCCCCCATCTTATTTTACAACTTCGGATTCAAGTGCCAAATTGTCACCTGCTGGCTCCACTTTTTTTTTTGCAGCAGAGCATATGTCCAGTCCATCTCCACTTGAGTCATTAATTCATGATTACTAATAGTTTAATAATATAAGCCTTGATTATTATTTTTGTGGAAATATTTTTATGTCATAAATTGGCAGCATATGCAGGAACTAATATTTGTACCGTATTCTTACAAATATATTTTTTTATTTTATTTTATTTGATTTGACAGACAAAGTGTTATTTAGTTTTCCCATCAGGAATTTCTTGGTAGAAACCCTGATTCTGGACTTGAGCTTCATTGATGGCAAAAGGGTTTCCCTAAATTACATAGAACTTAAAATTTACAGGCTTATTCGCCTAGAACTTAAAATTTACAGGGGGGGACAGATTGTTAATATAATGTAAACAATTCTGTGTTGCTAAGTATTTACCTAGTATGCTGTTATTATCAGTAAATTCCCTTTGATATGAGTGATTTGTGTTTTGTTCTTCTATCTACATAATTATGTGTGAACATTGTAGGCCTTGTAGATTCCTAGAAGCTTGTTAACTTTTGCAAATTTTTACATACCAGATATTGATGCAGGTTTCACCACCATTTAGAATATTAAATACAGAAATATGCAAAATGCATACCTAAATACATGAATTATTTTTTATTATGAAGATAAGATTTACTTTGTGGTCTTATCTTCATGTATGTTTGTATCCTATTCTGTTTCAAACAACCCGCAACCCCAGCAGGTGGTGGCTCTTGTGAGCCCCTCTGCTTTGCATTGAGTTGGCCTTCACCCGTAATGGGGCTACATCCTACTTTTAATAAAACAAACACTACTTACTAGGATTTAATAAATTAAATACATAGGTGTTACAAGTAACTTGTACAAAAAGTAGTGATAAAAGTTTTAGTAATTTACGGAGATTTGCAATCAAATTGCTTATCTTATTTATTTTAGCTGTGCCCCACAGTTTCACTGGCACAGATGATATGGAAAGCAGCCTTAATAACTCACATATTATTTACAAACTTTTGCCTATAAATGCAAAAGTGTATATTAAATAGTGTTATTTTATTTTTCCTCTCACTTTAACATCCTTACTAATATTTTAAAAGCGAAAGTGAGTTTGTTAGTTTGCTTGTTTGTTAGGTCTTCACGCCTAAATGGCCAAACCGATTTTCATGAATTTTGGTACAGAGATAGTTGGGACCCTGGAGAAGTGGAGCCGGACATAGGCATTAAAAAAAATAAAGTGAGAAAAGGGGGCAAAGAGGGTAGAAAAGGGGAGAGAAAAATGTTTTTTTTTTCGATCATCACGCGGGTTAAAGTTAGCCCAAAGTAACTATGCCACGCGGACGAAGTCGCTGGTGTAAGATAGTTCTTAAATATTTGTTTAAAAAAATAACATATTAGTGTTATTATTTATTAAAGCACTGAGTAACAGGGAGTTATGAATTATTATTAATTAATTATCATAACTTTAAATGTAATATATTGTTGTTAAACATGTTATATCAAGTGATGTGTTGTTATCACTCATTTTGTATGCAAAATTATGAAACATGTGGGTGGTTTACCTTAACAGGATAATAAACATTACCGCATACAAACAACCACAGATTATACAGTGTGTTACAATGTTAATTTCTTTTTTTTGCTTGCAAAATTGTAGAAAAACTGTTTAAACTATATTTAAGAAAATAGTACTGGAGCTTGGTTAATATTCTATTGTTAGTTCAGATTTGTGCCTCGCAAAAATGTTCATGTGTACATGAAAGTTCTGATCTGGGCGATGTGGCCACTAAGTGACAAAGCTCTTTAAATAAATAGAAATCTCTTTTATCTTTGATCATATTAAGGCGATGTTATCGATCAGCGATAAGGCCTTTTGAATAAAGAACAAATTCTAGATCCTCGAACATTAATTTGTTATTGTGAACAACTATTACTGTAGCTGTTATTAAATCAATTTGATACTACCTCGAAATACTCAATATGTAGGAGATATGTGTAACATACGGTATAATATGTCTACCAATGTATGTACGTTTTCACTAATGCTAGACAATTCCTTAATGACTGCCTAAACAATAATGCGAACTAGAATTTATTTCTGTTTGTGCTCAACCAAATGATCAAAATACAAAAGCATGTTATTACCATGAAGTAATGTTATCGGAAACTGTCATATAACTTCATTTTACTTAAAATGTATTGTCATTGTGTAAACATAGATAAAACCTATCAGAAACAAAGATCTATCTTTGTTTCTGATAGGTTTTATACCTTATTATAAAGGAGCTGATATGTAAGGCCGCATCCCCATCATGCACGGTGCGCTATCCATTGCCCATTCAGTCGATATTTCGCTGTTGATGCACTCGAACGTGCTGGGCAATGGACGGCGCACCGTTCGCGGCACCGTAGGCAGTCATTAAAGAATTGTCTAGCATTAGTGAAAACGTACATACATATTATACCTTATTATAAAGGAGCTCATATGTAACGCCGCGTCCCCATCATGTACGGTGACGGCGCCGCATCGTGCATGATGGGGACGCGGCCTTAGACAACACTATTTGAAAAAAGAGATATTATTCCAATTTCGTTATGCTAAAATTGTAGTAGAGTAATTCTACAGTAGATCTAAACTGGCGCTTTAAGTAAAAGGAGCGCACCTCAAGAAGAGAAATAAAAAATGAGCCTTATTACATTGCATCTTTGTGGTTAAAAAGGCATTTTACCGTAGATGCATCAGTTTTTCTAATATAATGGTATGTTACACATATCTCCTACATATTGAGTATTTCGAGGTAGTATCAAATTGATTTAATAACAGCTACAGTAATAGTTGTTCACAATAACAAATTAATGTTCGAGGATCTAGAATTTGTTCTTTATTCAAAAGGCCTTATCGCTGATCGATAACATCGCCTTAATATGATCAAAGATAAAAGAGATTTCTATTTATTTAAAGAGCTTTGTCACTTAGTGGCCACATCGCCCAGATCAGAACTTTCATGTACACATGAACATTTTTGCGAGGCACAAATCTGAACTAACAATAGAATATTAACCAAGCTCCAGTACTATTTTCTTAAATATAGTTTAAACAGTTTTTCTACAATTTTGCAAGCAAAAAAAAGAAATTAACATTGTAACACACTGTATATATTATTAATTAATTATCATAACTTTAAATGTAATATATTGTTGTTAAACATGTTATATCAAGTGATGTGTTGTTATCACTCATTTTGTATGCAAAATTATGAAACATGTGGGTGGTTTACCTTAACAGGATAATAAACATTACCGCATACAAACAACCACAGATTATACAGTGTGTTACAATGTTAATTTCTTTTTTTTGCTTGCAAAATTGTAGAAAAACTGTTTAAACTATATTTAAGAAAATAGTACTGGAGCTTGGTTAATATTCTATTGTTAGTTCAGATTTGTGCCTCGCAAAAATGTTCATGTGTACATGAAAGTTCTGATCTGGGCGATGTGGCCACTAAGTGACAAAGCTCTTTAAATAAATAGAAATCTCTTTTATCTTTGATCATATTAAGGCGATGTTATCGATCAGCGATAAGGCCTTTTGAATAAAGAACAAATTCTAGATCCTCGAACATTAATTTGTTATTGTGAACAACTATTACTGTAGCTGTTATTAAATCAATTTGATACTACCTCGAAATACTCAATATGTAGGAGATATGTGTAACATACCATTATATTAGAAAAACTGATGCATCTACGGTAAAATGCCTTTTTAACCACAAAGATGCAATGTAATAAGGCTCATTTTTTATTTCTCTTCTTGAGGTGCGCTCCTTTTACTTAAAGCGCCAGTTTAGATCTACTGTAGAATTACTCTACTACAATTTTAGCATAACGAAATTGGAATAATATCTCTTTTTTCAAATAGTGTTGTCTAAGGCCGCGTCCCCATCATGCACGATGCGGCGCCGTCACCGTACATGATGGGGACGCGGCGTTACATATGAGCTCCTTTATAATAAGGTATAATATGTATGTACGTTTTCACTAATGCTAGACAATTCTTTAATGACTGCCTACGGTGCCGCGAACGGTGCGCCGTCCATTGCCCAGCACGTTCGAGTGCATCAACAGCGAAATATCGACTGAATGGGCAATGGATAGCGCACCGTGCATGATGGGGATGCGGCCTTACATATCAGCTCCTTTATAATAAGGTATAAAACCTATCAGAAACAAAGATAGATCTTTGTTTCTGATAGGTTTTATCTATGTTTACACAATGACAATACATTTTAAGTAAAATGAAGTTATATGACAGTTTCCGATAACATTACTTCATGGTAATAACATGCTTTTGTATTTTGATCATTTGGTTGAGCACAAACAGAAATAAATTCTAGTTCGCATTATTGTTTAGGCAGTCATTAAGGAATTGTCTAGCATTAGTGAAAACGTACATACATTGGTAGACATATTATACCGTATGTTACACATATCTCCTACATATTGAGTATTTCGAGGTAGTATCAAATTGATTTAATAACAGCTACAGTAATAGTTGTTCACAATAACAAATTAATGTTCGAGGATCTAGAATTTGTTCTTTATTCAAAAGGCCTTATCGCTGATCGATAACATCGCCTTAATATGATCAAAGATAAAAGAGATTTCTATTTATTTAAAGAGCTTTGTCACTTAGTGGCCACATCGCCCAGATCAGAACTTTCATGTACACATGAACATTTTTGCGAGGCACAAATCTGAACTAACAATAGAATATTAACCAAGCTCCAGTACTATTTTCTTAAATATAGTTTAAACAGTTTTTCTACAATTTTGCAAGCAAAAAAAAGAAATTAACATTGTAACACACTGTATAATCTGTGGTTGTTTGTATGCGGTAATGTTTATTATCCTGTTAAGGTAAACCACCCACATGTTTCATAATTTTGCATACAAAATGAGTGATAACAACACATCACTTGATATAACATGTTTAACAACAATATATTACATTTAAAGTTATGATAATTAATTAATAATAATTCATAACTCCCTGTTACTCAGTGCTTTAATAAATAATAACACTAATATGTTATTTTTTTAAACAAATATTTAAGAACTATCTTACACCAGCGACTTCGTCCGCGTGGCATAGTTACTTTGGGCTAACTTTAACCCGCGTGATGATCGAAAAAAAAAACATTTTTCTCTCCCCTTTTCTACCCTCTTTGCCCCCTTTTCTCACTTTATTTTTTTTAATGCCTATGTCCGGCTCCACTTCTCCAGGGTCCCAACTATCTCTGTACCAAAATTCATGAAAATCGGTTTGGCCATTTAGGCGTGAAGACCTAACAAACAAGCAAACTAACAAACTCACTTTCGCTTTTAAAATATTAGTAAGGATGTTAAAGTGAGAGGAAAAATAAAATAACACTATTTAATATACACTTTTGCATTTATAGGCAAAAGTTTGTAAATAATATGTGAGTTATTAAGGCTGCTTTCCATATCATCTGTGCCAGTGAAACTGTGGGGCACAGCTAAAATAAATAAGATAAGCAATTTGATTGCAAATCTCCGTAAATTACTAAAACTTTTATCACTACTTTTTGTACAAGTTACTTGTAACACCTATGTATTTAATTTATTAAATCCTAGTAAGTAGTGTTTGTTTTATTAAAAGTAGGATGTAGCCCCATTACGGGTGAAGGCCAACTCAATGCAAAGCAGAGGGGCTCACAAGAGCCACCACCTGCTGGGGTTGCGGGTTGTTTGAAACAGAATAGGATACAAACATACATGAAGATAAGACCACAAAGTAAATCTTATCTTCATAATAAAAAATAATTCATGTATTTAGGTATGCATTTTGCATATTTCTGTATTTAATATTCTAAATGGTGGTGAAACCTGCATCAATATCTGGTATGTAAAAATTTGCAAAAGTTAACAAGCTTCTAGGAATCTACAAGGCCTACAATGTTCACACATAATTATGTAGATAGAAGAACAAAACACAAATCACTCATATCAAAGGGAATTTACTGATAATAACAGCATACTAGGTAAATACTTAGCAACACAGAATTGTTTACATTATATTAACAATCTGTCCCCCCCTGTAAATTTTAAGTTCTAGGCGAATAAGCCTGTAAATTTTAAGTTCTATGTAATTTAGGGAAACCCTTTTGCCATCAATGAAGCTCAAGTCCAGAATCAGGGTTTCTACCAAGAAATTCCTGATGGGAAAACTAAATAACACTTTGTCTGTCAAATCAAATAAAATAAAATAAAAAAATATATTTGTAAGAATACGGTACAAATATTAGTTCCTGCATATGCTGCCAATTTATGACATAAAAATATTTCCACAAAAATAATAATCAAGTGCTCAACCAAATGATCAAAATACAAAAGCATGTTATTACCATGAAGTAATGTTATCGGAAACTGTCATATAACTTCATTTTACTTAAAATGTATTGTCATTGTGTAAACATAGATAAAACCTATCAGAAACAAAGATAGATCTTTGTTTCTGATAGGTTTTATCTATGTTTCAAATGATTCATAATGTCGTCACAAGTTAATTTCCATTTTGGAATGACGATGATTTGTAGATTTTTTATCTTAATTTGGTTCCGTTCATTGGTAATGTTTCGGCCCGTGTGGGTGCACCCAGGCACGCACTGTTACTGTTAGCCTGTGTCATCCCGCTGCTGGGCAAAAGACCTCTCCCCATGACTTCCAAATCTTAAAGTCATGGGGATGACTTCCAAATCTTTCGATCTAAGGCTAAGGTGGATCACTGGTCGTTCTGTCCATTAGGGTTATCACGACGTTGCGGGTTGTTCGAAAGAGATACCGCGGCTCCGGAACGTAAAAGGCAATAGAAGGAACATGGGTGGGTTTTAGTCAGTAAAAGTCTGACATTCCCCCCCGCTCCGCCCGAGCGAGGGAAGTTATTTGATGATTTCCCACCCCAAAAAAAGGGTTACCACGACGTCTTAAATCAATACTTAATCCAGTGTGAGAAAAAGATGGCGCTACACATCCTGTATAACTCTGTCTCTTTCCTTCAATGTTTTCTATTACCGTTTTGAGAGTAAGGGTAATGGAAATAATGATGATATTATGGCGGGACATTTTAGATCGTAATGTCTTGGAAAAATAAAGAGATGTGACATCCATCAATCCGTTACGGAGCCCTCATGCATGATATGCCATACCTTCTGCCCGACACCTTGTGCACAACCAACTGCACCCTGCTAAGATGATGAGTAATAGGGAAGTATACCAGAAAAAAGACATGCTGCGCCGACCCCAAATACATTGGGATAAGGCCAGGAGAATCCTGCCAGGGTTGCAGGGTTGTTTGTTCCAAAGGGATACCGCGGCCCCGTACCACAAAGGGCAAAAGAAGAAAAATGCTTTGTCAGTAAAAGTCTTAAACTTCCTTCCGTTCCATCCAGAGCGGGTAAAGTTATTAGATTATTTTCCATCCGAAAAAAAGACCAGGAGAATGATGATGATTCTGCTAAAGCGGTTATTTTAGGCATGTACTTGGATAAAATCTGAGTCATCGATTCGAAAAGGAAAAGGAGTAACGAGATGTCCCATTTGTGGGACGAGAAGTTTTTAGACTGATAAGGTTTTTTTTTGTGATATTTAATATGCCATTACTGACAAGAATTGTTGTGTCGATTGTCTATTTTAGGCGTTTATTGTTTTGACGCAAACACGTTGTTTAGTATGTCTAGACTTTGATGAGCAATTTGACACTGAGGCTTAATTAGTAAAGCTTAGTCAGTACCAACTGGCTTTACAGTTTAAATAGGATTTATATTGATAAAATCTGTTCTCTTGAATAAAAAAAAACATTTTATTTGGACTCTTGACCTCAATCTTGTCTAGAGGACAGAGGTTGAGGTCAAAGATGAGACGAGATAACCCAGAAGAACTTGCGAATTAAATAGATGCCGGGCGTCCTTCGTTTTGGACTCCCTGACGTTGGACAAAATTAACCTCAAATGATGCGCTATCGATATCTAGGTATTACTTATCCAGTTTGAATATGGCCACGACCACGACTTAACCGGAAGGCCGCTATCTTGAATAAAACTGGTCCTACCAAACTTTCTTTTTGGGCCGAGCTTCACGACCAAGAGTGAAGGCTCAAAGTATCAAATATCGCTTTTGTCCTACTCAACTCAATACTTGAAACTAACATAACATATGACAATACATCTGACTCAATAAGGAATTCGGCCTTTTCCAGTCCACTGCTGCTTCTATAGGCTTCTTCTTCTTTCTATAGGCTTCTCACAAGCTGCCCCACAACACAATATCCTCCGCTATTGCCTCCGCCGGTGGTGGCTTCTCACGTATTTGTTGGAAATAACATAATCACCAAGCTGGGCTTCTACCAGAAAGAGAGAACATAACTATGACAATAACAAAATCTGATTGGTTTTCGCTTTAGCAGAAAGCGAGTCTTGGCTCATAGACGCCTACGTCAATTTTATAAGCACAGTTAAATTCCGCCTCTTTTAGTGGGTATTGACGAATTGCTCTGTGGGCAAAGGCCTTTGTCCCACACCGTGACACAATTGTGGTACAATTAGATGACGAATACGGATTAGTGGACCGATTCACACCGGTAACATTCAGTTTTTCGTTCTATTGGCTTGGATGACGTAATTGAAAATAAGCAACATGATATATATATATATACTGTTTTCGATTAAAATCGAAACATTATCGTCTAAAGTTGTATTGTACTATTGCTAGGCATGAGCCTCCGTCTCTCCAATCTTATAATCGAAATTTCCCACCAGTTTTTGGGTTGTAAAAACCATAACAATCTATTTGAATACCGACTTCTTTAATAGACTCTTCCATGCATTCTTAAGCTACAGGATGTCTTAAAAGACATAACGCAATCTAACCTTACAGAGACGTCCAAGTTAAATAGACATAATTATGTTATACTGTCGCAAGGAAGTCCATGATACAACACAAGATCTAGTTTTAAAATAAATAATGTAAATGCGTCTACGAAGAATATAACTAGCAATGAAGATGAGGGGCTCCATCCGTCACTTAAATGAACGATTCAAATTTGGTAACAGGCTTATCTCAGACCCCAAGACCTCCACAGTTATCAATAACAAAAAATCGCAAGAGCACAATTTTATTCATGATCGCTTTATTATATTTATTGACATCCTTAATCTGCGTTATCGGATTGTGACGTCACGTTTTGCGTCTCCTTTTAACAAGGCCATTTTATTCGTTTGTCTCGCTTGCACACTTTCACTTTTTTCACCGCTTTCCCAATGGCGAAACTCGGTCGTCTTTGCCAAATGTTCGCGAATGGATGCAGTCTGTTGGCCATTCAACGATTGAAGTTGGTGGGTGTCTTAATCTTTGAACAGATTTCTTTTGGCATTGTTTTGACTTTTTTAGGTCCATTGTTCTTCATCGTGGTAACCGTTAAGTACTTATTGTTGTTTGTAAACAGTTTTTTGGCACACAACTTTTTACCGTAACCCTAGCTAATTTTACAGACTGTTCAAATAGGATTGTGTTTTTTGATCCATGTTCTAGATTTATTACTAGGTTACAAATGAAACTAGCTCTTAAAGATTTTCGAGTCACGTTTCTTTGCTACCCACAAGCTCTATGATGCAAACAGTTCTATTGCCAATTAACTCCGCATGATTGGTAAAGTAAATCGTGGATCCAATAAAATCCTTGTAAATGGCATGGCCTGTTCTGGCATGGTCATTGCGGTTATCAGTAGAACAGATAATTGACGGAAACACCACGCCCGCTGCCTGTGGGTCATCGCATTACACTCTAGTTACTAGTTACACTGCGTGTGCACTATTAGTAAACATTCCTAATACGGTCTTACTATTAAGTATTGCGCCTTTACTTTTTGTTGTGTTAGCTATCTGCCTCGAAGATGACCAGGTAGTTAACTGTAATTCATCTTTAACATCATCATTGTCAGAAACTTCGTCATTCATGTGCATTTCCTCAAGGGTGAATATTGGGGCCAATTGTGATTTCGCAATCTTTGCCAAGTTGTTTGATAATTAGGTTCTGAAACAGTACATAAAATGGAGTATGAACTCCACCACTAAAACTTGTTTTTTAAAACATATTTGGCGTTCCATGTCTCATCGCAGCCAAAATATATTTGCCTGTCAGCCAGGCGTTGCGGTACGGATTTTATATTAACGTTTTTTATATAATATTTCAACATTTATCGACAAATTATTGTTTCAATCAAGATATTAGCTGGTTTTATAAAATTCGAACAAATAATTTTTTTGTCCGTTATATGGATTGTCCGACACGTAATTCGACGGTTATTCATAAAAATAGTTTATACCCCGACACATTGACATGATCTAGTCACACAAGGTCGTTATTTCAGCTGTTCTACTTGGTAAATGTTCACTAAACTATGGAAAGGTCACCGGGTCCCTTGTCTGTAGACGGGCAAGGCAACCAGCTGGCGGCTTGTCACGCATGAACGTCGTGCCATCTTTTGTTACAATTACAAAAGTATGTCCATGACTTTCATTTATGTTGTTCACACTTTTTATTTTTTTAAGAAAGAGTATAAATGATCCGCCTGTAATCCCCGAAAGGTTGACTTGGTTATCTAGAAAACCCAATGACCCAAAAGTTAAACTGATATTACACCCACATTTCGTCAGTTATACGTGTCGTTAAACTTATTTCCAAAATATGGTGTTATTGAAGTTCTATGTATTGTGTTATCCACCAAGAATGCTTGTTTTTGCCATCTATCAAGTTGAGTATTTTTGTACCCTTTCGAATTTAGGCATCTCATATATCTAATATATAAAATTTCCGTGTCACAATGTTAGTTACCGTACTCCTCCGAAACGGCTCGACCGATTCTTATGAAATGGTAGGTCTGAGAATCGGCTAACATCTATTTTTCATACCCCTAAACCTCAGCGGGTGAAACCGCTGGGCACAGCTAGCATATTTATAATAATTATCTAGATTTATGTCTATTGAGGAGCTTGTGGCTAAATAATAGCAGCCGCTCGGGTCGATCTTTAGGTTAAGCCGCGCTTGCCTAGGTTGGTCTATGGATGGGTGACCATCCGTTACATACCGAGTTTCCTCCGTGCCTCGGAAAGCACGTTACACGGTTAGTCCCGGCTGTCATTTGTAGATCTTTGACAGTCGTTACAGTTAGTCAGTGTTCCGAAAGTCTGACAACCAGTCTTACCAAGGGGTATCGCATTAGCCAGTACTAACTGGGTTGTGGATGTCAGATAGGCAGTCGCTCCATGTAAAATACTGATATTCAGCTGCATCCGGTTAGACTGGAAGCCGACCCCAACATAGTTGGGAAAAGGCTTGATGATGATGATCTAGATTTATGTCAATTCAGTTTCCTGGTGCGACAAGTTCCGCATGTTTTAGACTTCAATGCTCGTTTTCGTCACTGATAAACAAACGTCTAAATGAAAACATGCTATTGTATAAATAACGTTCAGATCAGCACCGAAATATAAATGAAAATTCCATAATTAGTAAATATTAATTAATGTTATATTAAGTTAAAGTATTAATTTAGGCGTTGTCTTGTGTTAGTGTAAAGGGGATTCAGATTTTAATATATTCGACCTTGAAGAACTATCCTGTTTCTTAGCATTAAACACCAAGTTAAAATGTATTCAACAAGCAAACAATCTGAACATAAATACTTATCTAATTAAAACAATTCCCAGAAAAACCTCAAATACCTATTCTTGTTATCATAAAAAAAAAACCAAAGCATTGGCAAAAAAAATCGTGACGACTATGGATGGTTGACCATAGACATCCGTTTGTAATATTGATAAGATGATTATTTTATTGTTTTCCTTGACTAGAAATGTACTGTCCCTAATGATGTTCTAAGTAGAGATGCCACGAATAGTAAATTGGCCGAATACCGAATATTCGGCAACACTGTTGGCCGAAACGCCGAATATTCGGCCGCCGAATATTCGGCCGCCGAATATTCGGCGCGAAGTACATGCTTCGTGGGGGCGCGTTAGCTGGAATAAGACAAGTCACAACCTGTTTTTCTCGTTGCGTTCGTGCGGCAGGTGACGACGGCACGCGCGCCGGGCGGGGTGCAAGCAAACATTGTGTTTGTTTCAATTGCGAGTAAATCGCTTTTTCGTTTACGATGAAAAGCGCAATCGTTTGCTACCAAAAAATGTTGAAAAGCTCGTTTTTATCCATCACAACTTACCACTGATTAATTTTAACTACTAAAATGTTGTAATTTGGAAATAAATACATTATTTTGAGTAAAATAACGTGTCCTTTTTACAAGATTTGCTATTCGGTATTCGGCCGAATAGTACGTTCTATTCGGCCGAATACCGAATAGCAAAAAAGTGGCCGAATAGGCCGAATACCGAATAGTTGCCGAATATTCGTGGCATCTCTAGTTCTAAGTTCATTTGCCTTTGATCTCCTACTGACATACTTGGCACGAATGTTGTTTATTTATTTTTGTTTCTGAGTTTTTAGACATCGGGGTTAGGAGATCTGTGTTAGGATGACTTTCATTCAGAAGTCTTATCCCCCAGTGCATGAAAAGCTGTTTGTTTGTTGAATACCATGTGGGCTAAGATATGACTATCGTCATCATGATCTTGCTCTTAAACTCTTAACCTCTAGAGCCTCAGGGGCACAAAAAGTGCCAGTAAACAAGTATTACCGTTGAACCCCGCTGGCACAAATTTGTGCCACCAAACCCCGACCGATTTAAAACTGTATTTGTAGTAAAGATAAGTCTTAAAATCAGATTACGCTTACGATAAGAGCCCGCCCGGCGGTGCTTGACGGATAGTTGACGTAAATAATGGCGGTCCTTGAGAGGTTAACCTCCGAATTATTGAGGTCAGCACAGCGTGTCTTCTTCCATAATTCTCTATTACTCGTAATCTTAGCAGTCACCTCCTTTCTAGTTAATCCTTCACACAATCCATCCAGCCATGATAGGACATCAATTATTATTATTCAAAAGACATTTTGTCGATCAATGTAACCATCTATTCTAGCTGAATACATATTTAATCTTAGCAGCTGAGCAATAAAACAAGAAGTCAGAAACTGCGGGCATAGCTAGTCATAGAGAACATGAGAGATGGCAACCTGACGCTATGTGAGCGAACGTGACCACGTGACCTAACACTGCTGGATGGGAAGCAGCAGACGAAGACGTAACGACTTCGTTCGCTGAGAGTGGAGCGGAAGGGAGTGTCGCTGGCTAAACCCCATCCATGTTCCTTCTTTAGCCGGTGTTCCAGGGCCATACGGTGTCTCTTTCGAACCACCCGCAGCTCCGGCAAATTTGAATGGCTTGACTAAAAACGTAAGCTTCTCCTGGCTAGCGTGTGTCTAGACTCGAATAGACAAAAGGCCAGTCTGACGAAGATAAACGGCAATAATAACATCTTGTCGCTAGATATAATCCGGTTAAAATTGCTGTTTTACTACTTAGCCACTGCAATCTGTAACTGGATCTTGGCACGACAGTGTTCATCTTACGCGAAGCCTGAAACATATTTTGTGAGCTATGAGAATAGAAATGTAATTATCTGTTGGATGTTCAACACAAATAATTCACCTCTGGACATAGAGCTCTTAAACCCATTAACATTTCCGGTTTAATATCACCTACAGCAAATTGGAGTCTGCCTCAATTTTAAAGAAGAAGCACACAAATCATTTTCGTTGGATAGACTGGAATGGCCTTTGCCTAGCAGTGGGAGAAGTAGGCTAACTGTAATAAATAAAATAAAAATAAATGAAATATTTTGAATCAAGTCTCACTTGCCCTGAAAAACCACCATTTTGACTGCACTGTGTATAAATCACAAAATTCTTGTAATTGGCGGTACAAGTGCTGCAATTATGAATGGTTGTGTGCCAGGGAACAGTACACAATTAAAGTTTCAAATTGTACAATCTGTTTCAGATTAAAATCTCTAACAACGCAAGATGAAGTCATTGTATACTAACCAATTATTTACTTCCTGTATCAAGTTTCTTTAGAGCGATAAGATTCTGCATGTTATACAATGTTCAATGAATGCCTAGCAGCTATTTGCTTCAATGCTAGTCATTATAATGTTGTGAGTAATAAAGGAATGCCTCAGTTGACATGCGCATCCAATGCGCGGACGCAGCGCCTATTATGTCATCGACTGTTAAGTAATAGTCGGAAATTGAATTCAATTCTGCGTTTATCTCATTGGTTTTGGTTCAGAGGATATTCAATATTATTCCAAAAATAAGTTTTTGTTATAGGTGGCACCTATAACAAACGAAATTTTAGCTTGTAAATGTGTTCCTAAACACGGTGCTCCCAAATATGGTTTTTGCATCCAGTCAGTAATATAATAGTGGCAGTGTTTTTGTTATAACTGCTAACATTCCAATTTTAAATGGCACGGTAACTTTAAAGGCAACACAAAAGAGATTAATTTTAGTTTATATGTTCCGTAGATACATCTAGATTTCTATCTGGTAAGCGAATGAAATTTATTTTTGTCAACTTTATTACAATAACGTCTCTCACTGTCATTCTCCCACGCACCTACATCTAGGAGTAACGCCCTATTATTGTCCTGAAGTGTCTTTGCTTTTATAAACAGTTTGTCAAGAGAGTGATATTGACAATTGAGTCGAATGACGTCTGCAATCCGTTCCTGTAGCCTCAATGATATTATTTTGATGTAATTTTCCGTTTCGGATGTTTATGATCTCCAAGACCATCTAATTGATGAGTTGAGCACTTATCAGGATCTAATTACCGGAAGAATTAATCTTGAATACAGATTGTCAGCCGTTGCCCACTTATTTACATTTCTTCAAGGTTTTCGTTCACCGAACCGTCATGTGATTTCATTGTCGGCGCTATTTCATTGCTTTCCATGTTTTATTAAGATAAGATGTGCATGTCAGTTTGTGTTTCGTAAATAGCTGGAAATAAGGGGCGGTGTTTCACGGTTGTCAAAAATGTTGGCCCTGTATTCCAATGGACTTCAATGCCATTGAATGACGTTAACAGAAATAAGTGTTTGTAAATGGAACGTTCTTGTAAGAATTATTGATTTGATACCTTATTCATGGCCCCATAAATCATAATAAGCATTAAACAAGGAAATATTACTGGCAATCTTCTTGAAATCGAAGGAAAATCTTGCAGAAAATGGTATTAAGTTAACTACTAAGTACCGTTTGTATGATCTCATTCATCTTCTATAAATAGTGAAATCGCTCCAATCTAAGTTTCGAAAGTACCTAGGTTACTGTGTCAGAATAAAGATATCGATGACGCGACATGACATTTGAAATTTCTTCAGAATAAAATTCGCTTGAGACGTACAAAAAGTGTTCTTTGTATGAACAAAGTATTAACTTGAACTAGGTAACGATCACTTAGGTACCTGTGGCCAAAATACGATAACTTACATTAAAAAAATCGAATTTACTAAGCAAGGTTTAGATTTTATCGAAATAAGCAGGTTCAGGTTTATTGTACGCTTAGTAATCGCGTTTTCTTTGTAATAAAATACACGTATGAGATATGAAAATCCTGTAATAGAAAAGGAAAGGTATTATTTGTTGGTGTAATATTCAGTTGGTGTCATTCGTAAATTCTTTTTACATGTATTTTCTTAAGATTCGCCTACGCCTAATGGATTTCCCGAAGAACTCGTACTTTCAATACCAACTTAATGAAAATTAGGTTATATTTAGGATCCAGGTCATAATTTTAACCTCATTTTGAGTACCTACCTAACCACTATCTCATTCGGATGATTGTGGTTTCATATGCTGTAGTTTGACGGTACGTTAATTCTTGGCTTGCGCTCATAGCCCTAATACTCTTCACGATTTTAAGGTTTCAGAACAGAATGCTTGCCTTATGGGCTTACCGTATTGTTGGCCCATAGGCACGCCTCTGAGTTCGGAAAAGCCCTAAAAAACCCCTAGGCAAACCATCCTTTATAAATGTTATGTATATGTATGTAGAACTATAGATACCATTGAACTATACGACTATTGACCCAGCAAAGATGAATCTAGAAGATACCTACTTGTCGGTAATCGATTCAATTACTGTATGACTCACAGATTGCTTGAGACCGTATGATTAGAAAAAAAAAACTGATTTCGAAACAAGCGTAGGTGCTGTGAATGTGAATGCCAATGTCGAGGCCAATTAGTTCTAATATTTCTTTACTTAATGGACGTACAAATATTTTTAGTTGGTTCACTCTGTTCATTCATTTTGTTTGGACATACACAGACTCAGTGGGCGTATGTTTTGATAGTGAAACGGCATTTTATATGCAGACTAGCGGGCCCGACAGACGTTGTCCTGCATGATATTTCAAGTAACGCTGGGCTGATTTGTAACTCTAAACAATCCAGGGCGATACCCAAACGCATACAAAAAAATCGGTCCAGCCGTTTAGGAGGAGTTCAGTAACATACACACGTACAGCAGAATTTATAAAGAAGATATATTCAGGGTGCCTCGTTGGTATAGTGGCTGCCTCGTTGGTAGCAGTCGCGACTGCTGAACATGAGGTCCTGGGCTCTATTACCAATTCGGGCAAAGTTTTATTGAGATGTCCATTAGGCAGTTTTCAGTAGCAGCCACAGAGTCTGGATTTGTGCCTGGTGGATTGCAATCTCCCGCTATTATGGGACTTTAACATAACTGGCGAAATGTGGGTATACTATAAGGTTCTTCTGCGTTTCGGGGATTAAAGGCGTGGTATTATATGTGTTTCTATATATTACTAGCTATCCTGCGCGGTTTCACCCGCGTCTTTAGTTGCTGCCCGCTACCGCGTGGGAGTTGTTGTATAGCCTTTGTAACTTCCTGATGATGTGGCTTTGTATTAGTGAAAAAATAGTTAAAAAAAATCTCTTTATAAAATTGATATAGAAAGGTTAACTAGCGAGAGTCGTACTTTCCCACTCCTGGTCTGGGTCACGCTCTAGCAAACAAAGGTTCTGAGCACCGAAAAATGATTGAAGAGAAGGGCCTAACCTTAAGGATAATATAGACTTGCTATTTACGAAAATAATTGGACGAACATGTACATTAATTTAATAGTGCGAAACTCTTCAATTAGTTGAATCCACTTTACTCACAGTTTATTAAATAACAACTCAGAACATTTCATGCTGGCATTTATCTCTTTGCCTCATAGTTCGTTTGGATGGGGGGGAATCCCAGCTGTTTTCCTCATCGTCTATAATTTCATTGCACGTTGTCATTGTATGTAGAACAAAACTCAGTGCAGAATAACAGTTTTCGTTGCCAACATGCTTTCTCATTTACAAATGCATTGATGAATTTCCCCACAATTTGAATATCATAATTTGTTTCAAGCACAACCGAAACGGATCGATTATTTTTTCACAGGAACGATTGCCACCAAAGCGGGGAAGTGGAAACCGTACGTGAATAAAAACAGCTTCTGTCTAGTTACTCAACAAATACTTGCATCAACGTTGCATTGTAAATTTGTAACTCATGCATCCAGCCACTTTCGAACCCCAACGAATGAACTAGGTACGTCACAAATTGGTAAATTGCAAGAAATCACAATAGAGCTATCTGCCGCTACATCTGCGAGGCTTACTGATTCAAGGTGTCGCTGTTAACTGCATACCGGAAAATTGCTCAGATTGCTCTGCTCCACGTCCAAATGGAATGGCAGCTACTTGCAACTTTCCGGCAATTGTTTCTTGAGTTGCTCAACATTCAAGTTCTGCAGGTGTATCTTCTAGGTACTTTGTAACATCATTCTTGCACAACTAAGATTACTTTTAAATACTTCGAAACGGAATTCAGTGACACGGAAACTATTCGAAGTAAAGTGAAGCCAGTTACAGTAAATTCAGTTGTTTACAGCACGCAACACAACCATGACCTATTTTGATGTAGCAGTTGAGCAACAACCTGTACAATAGTTGCGCTGACGAATCCTGCGATGATCCATAGAATGCCTCTGTTACTTGGTTATTTCAGCTTGAAAAAATTCTTCGACTAATGTGTTAACCAGTCTTCTCAATGCCGAATTCAATTATGGACAAGTTACCATATTTGCGAGGATTTCACACAACAAAAACTCGTCTGCTAGCAGTTGTCAGTTTCAACAAGCCGGTCTGCGAGTTTCGATACCAATGTGTGTGTTTACAACTGCAATGAGTCATTGCACTGAATCGCCATTGTAATAATGACGATGATTTGGTCTAATTCATTTATAATTGTCTCTAATTAAATCCGTTTCGCGGTCAATTTAATTGGAAATATGAGTTTGGTGCAGTTCGGACTTCGGGCATGTATTCGATTTTCTCAATTTTCCGATGCTGTCTCTGTTGGCCGCTGTCCAATCGACTTGACCTAGTACGGAACCCTTGTCGAATGATGCTCGATAACTGATAATACTGCTTCTGATTTATAATCGAATCAAATCTCGATCACGAGATTATTCATGTTAATATTTAAATAAAACGCATTCGGAGCTGACTGAAGAATATTGTATATTTACACCCGGAAAAGTATTTCCATTGCCATTTTCATATAATTGTGTTTATGCTAGTGCGCAATACATTTCCATTGTTTTTTATTCTACACTGCGTTGTTTTGTCAATACGTTTTTAAATGCAATGATATAAACGTGACAAGAATTTCCACAAAGAATGTCATAATCAATATCGCAATGATGATGCTGATGTTATCATATTTTCGTTATCGTTTATAGACAGTATTAGAAATAAACGAATCTAATCAGATTTGATCTGACAACTTTATATTGCATTTAATGTTATCTTAAAACACAAAGCTTGCGTCATTGGCGCTATTAAAATAAAACAAGTTTGTTTATTTGCACAGTTTTTTTTTTGTTTATTAGCATTTACGTTTACATCAAAACATAGATATTTCAGGACTCTTATCGCGGAGTGTTAAGGTTGACATTCGTATAAATTTTCGTTACATAAATCAAGTTGATGAAAGTGAAGGAGGCGACAAAACCAGTCCGTTGTGACGTCTGTCACCTTGATCTCAAGCCATTCACTTAATCCCAGGCTTTAGTTTATTTATATAATACTAGCTGCGCCCCGCGGTTTCACCCGTGTAGGCCGGCCATATATGTGCCTATGTGTTAAATCAGGGTATAAGCTATCCACGTACCAAACATCCATATTCGTTTAGCCGTCTGAGCGTGAAAGAGTAACAAACATAAACACTCACAGACAAACATTAGCCTTTAAGATATAGGTGTGAATGTAAAGAAATCTTTTCACTTACAATCAAAGAGGCTAGACTGCTAATAATTGAGATAATGTAGTTAGATAAGTATTTTTTTTTCTTACGTAAGAGACTCACGCTATGCAAGAAAAACGTTAATTGATCTGATGCGATTAAATTGTACCTAAGTGTGGGTCCCACAATTAATTAGCAAAAGATAATATCCGTGGAAGCAATTCATCCATCACTATGTTGATTTTATTGCCTAGCCTAAGACTTCGTTCGTGAGTCTTCTTACTCTTCTGATGATTTTGATAGTTCAAAGCTAGTCGGAAAAAATGTACATGGAATGCTAGCGGGGGGGGGGGGGGTGTTACCCAGTAACACATTTGTTAAATAATTCAATATTGCATTATTTGCATTATAATTCAATAAAACAATAAATTAAATGCCATGTCAACACACCGAAATAAAAATGAATAAACTAAATCGAATGTGCTCAAACAAAGTAAAAAATTGTATAAACTAATACCAAGATATGCAAGTCTCAGTCATAATGCTAGAATAAGAAAAATATTAGGTCCTTACATATGAAATTGGCGTTTTGTATGGAAGGAACAAAAAGTCGAATATTTTTTAATATAATATATTTAATTAATCAAAGTATGAACCATTGTTTTCAATGCACTTTTGCCATCTTATAGGTAGTTCATTGATCCCTTTACTAAAAAAACCAGTCGGACGGGAATCAATAAAATCTTTGAAGGCGATTTGGACTGCCCCATCGGAGTTGAATTTTTTCCCTTGCAAAAAGTTATCCAAATTGCGAAAAAAATGGTAATCTGTTGGAGCAAGGTCCGGGGAGTACGGAGGATGTCTAAGACATTCCAATTCAAGCTCTTCTAATTTGGTAGCCGTCTGTTGCGCAGTGTGTGGTCTGGCGTTGTCGTGAAGCAGCAGTGGCGTGGAGCGATTGACCAGCCTTGGTTGTTTAGCCGCTAGCTTTTCCATCATGGTTTGTAATTGCTGACAATAGACATCAGCTGTAATAGTCTGGCCAGATTTGAGAAAACTGTAATGATCAATACCGGCACTAGTCCACCAAACGCTTACAAGTAACTTTTTTGGGGTTAATTTTCGCTTGGGGCAGGATTTGGCTGGCTGGCCAGGATCCAACCATTGCGCTGAGCGCTTCCGATTATCGTAAAGAATCCATTTTTCATCACAGGTAATGATTCGGTTTAAAATACCTTCATTGTTGTGCCGGTTCAGTAATGTAACGCAGCAGTCGACGCGCGTTTGCCGGTTTGCTTCAGTCAATTCGTGAGGTACCCACCTTTCAAGCTTTTTAATCTTCCCAATTTGCTTCAAGTGAATTAAAACAGTTTTATCACTAACATCGAAGCCTGCAGCTAACTCGGACGTGGTTTGCGATGGGTCCGCTTCCACAATAGCCTTCAATTCTCCATTATCAACTTGGGTCTCAGGCCGTCCACGGGGCTTGTTCTGCAGGTCGAAATTTCCAGAACGAAAACGTTGGAACCAAAAACGAACTGTGTTTTCTTTTGCAACATGACCGCCATACACATCATTCACCCTTCGAGTCGTTTCCGCAGCACTAGTGCCACGGCGGAACTCGTACTCGTAAATAATGCGATATTTTTAAATTTTCCATTTTGTAAAATGAGTGACGCAAACAGAAAAAACAGAAGAAAAAAAACAAATGAATGACGGTCATCGAAGCACAAATACATGAGTAAATAGCTGTACAAATTTGAATTTGGAATTCCTTACCAAAGAGGAGAAATTCGTGATTAAAGTGGCCAGTACGAAAAACGCCAATTTCATATGTAAGGACCTAATATAAAACTTGACATCATTATAACCTAGTATAAAACGAAGTCGCTTTCCTCTGTTTGTCCCTATGTATCTTAAAACTTCGTAACGGATTTTGATGCGGTTTTTTTTATAGAAAGAGTGATTCAAGAGGAAGGTTTTATGTGTAAAAAAAACTATCTACACTGCACTCGTACGAAGTTGGGGCGGGTCGTCAGTAAATGATAAAGGGCCTAGGGCCAACGTATAAAAAAAATGAAACCTTTAATTACATAATCGATGCTTCGTTCATAACACAACACAATATACAGGTGACCTAAACGTAGGTGAGCGTGTATAGCTATTATTAAAAGTCTTCGAAACATAAAATCTAATAATACGCCATTTTATGTAATTAAAACACTAAAAGTAGCCATAATTTATTTCATAATTCTATTTACAAAGGCAGCTTTTACATAATTTTCGGCGATGTCACATTGGAGGTCGTTTGAAGTTCGAAGGCTTGTTTACAACAGACCGGTGAATTTGCCTAGTAACTGGAACTAATAAATTTTTAAAAAGTATAAAAACGTATTCTATAAGCTATGTCACAATGATTCATCTTGTGTTGTTTGTCGTCATTACGGTAAATAACAATTTGTGTAATATTTTCTCTTTAAGTTACTGGGATTTATACAGTTAATATCCGAGAACCGGTCGTCGCGTCGTTTGCATGTAGTCTACGTACGACATGGCGTCATCATAAATAATATAATTTCGTAATGTTCTCAAGGAAAAATCCGTAATAATGTCTTGCTTTAAAAGAAGACGAATACATAATGTTGACTATATTGACCTTTGGAATTATCAAAATATAGATTTATTCATAATTACTACGTAAGTTTGATAAAAACTAAAACCTCATTCGAATGAATGCATAGTAATTTTAAATTTTAATTTCACGCCAGTATTTTAGCAAGTAATCCGGGACGTCGAAACAAACACGAACTTGGGTTCATATTGCGGTGCAAATGTCTTAGCGTTGTCCTGCCGAAAGCCTGTCCTCGGTTTCAAGTTTTTATGACCCAAGTGTTGTGTTTTTATGAGAATCTAAACATAGAACGTAATAAAAATGCGCCCAAAATCGTGTGATTTTATTTATAATATTATACTGCTCCAACTTGATAAGAAGGTCTTTGCACCGATTAGCCATGGGGTCAAATACTAATGAATACTAAGTAATAACGCCATGCTTGTTTTACTTTTTTATTATGCCACCATAATGATGAGGTTAGGTTAGGTTAGGTCCAGCAACAACGTATTGCACCGTCCACAAAAACGAAAATATGTGTAACAGTGAAAAGATTTTCTAGATTCGACCAATCACAGAGGACACGAGAGACGCGATAAGGATTTCAACTAATGTCATTGGGTTGATTCCAGCACTTATACTCTTTGCTCCGTTCGTGTCCACTTATGTTTGAAACCGAATCGTGGTTCTATTCCTCTAGTTTAAGGCTGGTAGTGCATTATCTACCAGCTGTTCATCCAACTATTTTTTAGGGTTCCGTACCTCAAAAGGGAATAACGGAACCCTTATAGGATCACTTTGTCATCTCGGGATCGCGTGGAGGTATCGAGTTGAAATGAAAACCGTATACTGAAGTCTGTGGTCTCTTTGTGCTGTAAATAAACCCTCTCTGTCAACGCAGTCAAAAGATATGGCCGTTTATGTCGCAAGTTTGTACGGAACGCTCAATGCGCGAGTCTGACTTGCTCTTGGCCGGTTCTTTTTTCTCCTTTATGGCAAATGTCATGACGTCACTTGTCATAGACATACAATGTGGGTGCCAAGACAACAATTTCCAACTCCTTCATTTTAAATAATACATGTTGAAGCTAATAACGTACCATGACTTGTAACTTCAATACAATGACTGGCCAACGTAAACACCTGGCTCCGAACACCGTAATTTAGCTGTCAACTCATTCATTTATTTACTACACATTGTTGTCACTACATTGAACTTAGTTATAATGCTTATTAACATGAATGGTGCTTTAATGACGTGACGCGGACGATGGATAATGTGTCTATTGTTATGAAATCCAGGACCAGTCTTTGAAGATGTTAGATTCAGTATCCTGCATTACTTGCCTTACTGCTTATGCTGGGTACTGACTATAGAAAGTTCTGTTGTGGGCATGTCAGTGATAACAAAACCAGCACAACTAGGCCTATAATGCTATTGAATTTGTATTATTTTAGGCCAGCTCAAAGTCAAAGTCTAACCATAGACGCGGTGCTGTAGACTGCTTTGCCATATTTAAACACTAACTTTTGCCCGCGGCTTCGCTCGCGTTAAATTCGAGGAACACAGTTCCCCTTTCCTGATTTGCAAGTACCTGCTACCTGTAGTTTTTGCCTTTGCGCCTTATTGATTGTAATAGCAAAAAAGTTTTCCCTTTTCTTCCCACTTTCTCCCTCATTTCCCACTTAAAAAAATCCTGCCTTAATAGGCCTAGGCTATTTTTTATTTTTTGGGTAATGCCTATGTCCGGCTCCAGGGTCCCAACTAACTCTGTACCAAATTTCATCAAAATCGGTTTAACCATTAAGGCGCGAAGACGTAACAAACAAACTCATTTTCACTTTTATAATATTAGTAAGGATTTGTTATTTACCGATGGGAAGGAAGGGGGGTGTTACTGTTACTAATGATGAGATCGATGAGATTTGTTATTCATTAATCAAAGAATTAATTAACTTGCTGTCTATAAACAGGTATTTTTACGGCAAATGTTGTTTCTTGATGGTGCAACGAATACCTAATAACAATAACAAATACTTTGAAATAGACATTAGTGGCTTATATAATTAAAAACGTGTTGGAATTCCCTTGGGGAGGATATAAGAAATCAACCTTACAATGGATTCGTTGTCTAGTGCGTCATAATTTGGGAACTTATGCAGACATAGCTGAGTCAATTGACGTATGCGATTGACGTGCACTTATCTGACAACAACCGACATTTTCCTTTACCTAACTGACTATCGCTTGCTACATAAATTCATTCTGACTATTCTGAGTAGCTATACAATTAAGGAATGCCATAGTCGACAAACTAGAAAGATTCGTTACCGTCAGAGATGTGTGACAGCGAGGCTGACTGCTGGAGCTGTTCAAAATCAGTAATTTATATAAACCTAGGCGAAGATCAGCACATTTGGAACGTCAATTACACAAGAAAGTCCCCCAAATCGCCCACCCTACGCTGCTTCCTAGTGTTTTAGCTGGGAAGAAGAAAAGGCGAAACAAAATCCCTAGCAACACAACTGTCTGATACCTACCTATTAGGCATTATAAAAAGGAAACCATTTACGTTATTTATAATCATTTTTTTTTCTATGAAAACCTAAATATCAAATATTAATTTTATATTAAATTCGATTAAATTGCTTATGTATGTCGTATGTTGTATGCTCCACATCCCAATATTTTGTTTACTAAAACATCCTGTGAGTGTACCATTAGATACACGTCTGCTCTAACCCTTTGAGGATTACAGGCATTATGTTAATGTAAAAATCTTAACAAATTTGTTTTCTCTTGTTCCAGAGGAACGACCGGTCGCTTCTAGCGCAGTTCTTCTTCGCCGACGACGCACTAAACATGGTCGCGGCTGAATTGGACTCGTTTGACGGCCGGAAAGATCCAGAGAGGTGCTCCACACTCGTCAATCAGCTTAGACATGCACAGGTTTGTTCAAAACTAAAGATATTTTTCTTTGGATTTGCCCGCAATTCTCGTATCTCCTGACAAATAAACTTACAAGTAGCGCCCGTGAAGCGCCGACACGAGGAGAGTTAGATGAGTCCTGGAGAAGTGATTCATTTATCTTCACCGAGAATAAGTTACCAGGTCTAACCTTTAAATCGTTAAACAACAACTGGACGAAGCAAGGGCAACCTGTTCAGCTGGAGATTCACAGTTGACACCGCTTTAGAGTGTAAAAATACCGTGCTGTTCTTCTTCTTCTTCGTCGCTTATATCGTGTCATGTCTGAGTCCTGTTGTTTCTCAACTACAGGAACTGATAGACACATTTGAAGACGCCAATATTGTAGCAGAGTTCTAGGCCTAATTAATGTAGGCTGCCATCGTAATCAGAAAAGAAGTAGGTAAGTGTGTATTGTTGTTATAAGACTAAATTCAATAGGTGATCGGTGAAAGCATTTATATTCACGATATTAGGGTACCAAATAGTCTATTGTATACGGTAATCACTGCAAATTCACTTTAAGCCACATAATCATAAGGTTTATCGCTTCAGCACGCAGTTTTTGACAGTCAGGCAGGTCAGTAATCCTTCAAGATATATTTATTTAGATTTATTTTCGTTGGATCCCAGTTTTTGATCCCATTTTTTAGGTATTAACGATGGGTACCATTTGATATTACCATTGAATCCCATTTTATGACAACATGTGTACATTTCAGAAGAAAAGTGATTTACTTTTATTAAATATTTCAAAAACACCGTGTGTGTATTTTAATTGTTGCCACTGGGGAATAAATGAGACAAAATAATGATGTACTCCAAATAGTACTAGACTGGTATGAGTTAAAAATGATCAGGTTTATTTGTGATGTTTATAAATAAATAAATATGAACGCCTTCAAAACAAGCGTCTCTTAGCTAAAAAAAAAATACTGCCGTCATAATTTTTCCATATTTTTTTTATATAATGTGGCCGTTTCTGGCACACAGGTCACAGTTTTAACCTAACCTTTTTTTGTAAATAAGTAATTATCCTAATCTAAATAGTTCAGTTCCGGGTAAACAACTAAAAACAATCTCTTTTTTCTATAAATGCAAGTCGTTTGTGGCACTCGCCGGCCGCTGCCGCGGCACCGCTCGCTCCGCTCGCTCGGCTCGTGCGTAGGAGGTCACAGTTTTAACCTAACCAAACCTAGTTCCCGGCTCCTATAATTTGTTTGGGTAATGAAATTTTGTCCAAATCTTTTCGGAAAAACGGCAGGCACCCGTTATTCTAACATAACCTATCCACATACCCAAATTTCATCCAAATCAGTCTAGAAGTTTGAGCGTGTTGGAATAACAAACATACATACAAAATTTCGCCTTAACTTATTATTGTGATTTTGTTGTTGGATGTACCCGCATTCAGATGTTTTTAAACATCTGGGATCCAACGGAAATAGTTTTTGGGATTCAGTGGCAATAAAACGTATTTTTTTAGTATTTTTCAAATTTGGGATTCAACGGAAATATATAATAATGTTTTGTGGGATCCAACGCCAAAAATATTAAAGTGGGATCAAAAACTGGGATCCAACGAAAATAAGCGTTTATTTACAGTTTGTTAACAAACTTAATTCTTCAGTATGATTAGATACGGTACAAAACGTTATCTTTGGGAACATTCGATAACTTGATTGTGCATTATCAGTTTCTCAGTACTCGGGACGTAGTATGAGGTATTTGGAGCACTGGTGATCAGGTGATTATAATTTCATTACCTCTGCTCACAAAACAAAGCAATGTGTTATTGGGTTTTTCCATCAGAACTTTCTCAGTAGGTAGCAGTCAGTAGGGCTCGTGGATTTGTGCCTAGTTGATGACAATAGGCTCGCCTTCTATTACTTGGGACAACAACTGGCAAAATGTGGGGGTACTATAAGGTACATCTCTGCCTAACTCCTCGGAGTTTACAGGCGTGATGTTAATAAGTTATGCTCTCAAAATTGTGGAAGTAAACATTGTGATCGGTATGTCTAAGAATCAAAGAAATTTGAAAACGTTACATCTGCCAATCCGCACTGCACCCACATTGATCAGGTCCCACTTCCTCTCACACAGAGGATTAGGGAGCTTGTGTCCGAGCGGTGGAAATGTTGAAGGCTGGTTATACGGTATTTCTAACATATATATATTTTTAATTGGGCGTCCAAAGGCACTGCCACTAATAAAGCGTCAAGAAAAGGTGCACGGTTCGGGTTGGACGTTGACCTATGGAGAAGAAGCGGCAAGAAAGTTTTGTAATCATATTATTATGTGATAAGCTTAGTAACTAACTAGGTATAGGACAGTGAAGGCCCATCAATAAAACCTTGCTTACTTTACAAAAAAAACTGAAGTTTAGAACTGAACGAGCGCCTGGAAATCTACAAAGCCTTAGCCGGTATATAATACGTATAATTTAAAAAATATAAGGAATATGAAAACACCTGAATTTATCGACCCACATAAACGCGGCCATAACTATGCCGGTTATCTAGTTTCACCGTGGGGTTCCATACATAACATAATATGTTATCCAAAACATTATCGACCTTGAATATTTTCGCATAGGTATGTAATAATATTACGTACAGTCACTAGCACAAATATATGTGAACACTTACAAGATTAAACTTGTTTTGTGTATAATGAAAACCAAACCAGTAGGAGGTAATTGGTTTGAAAGATCTATCTGTATCGGTAATGTACCTAATTGATAGAAAAACACTTTTTTGTAAAAAATAAAAACATTTTTTACTTTTTTTTACATTTTTTTTATGTCAGCATTTTTAGTATCGTGTAATGACATATATTATATATCACATAATTTTCCATTGTTACTAAAAGATTATCAAATCATCCCTAAAGATATCATCAGATAGAAAAAAAATATGTATTGTAGACGATAACTAAACTACCTATATAAATAAAATTGATATGGAAGAATTTTGCAAATCGGTCCAGGCGTCTTTGAGTAATCTGTGAACGTACTTGAGAACCTCTTCCTTTGTTTGAAGTCGGTTAAAAAGTAGTTTAAGTTTACTCTTATTAGTGTTTGTGACTGTACCAATCCGTCTCTATTCCCGTACAAGTGATAACGAAAATCAAATCATAATTTAAATGTGTTCAAGTTACCGTTTTATTTGATTAATTTATTATCTTTTGCGGGTTCACTTGTAATAAGTACTGAGTTTCATATCAACATTGTTAATAAGTTCATTATGTAAGATTCTTATAATACATAATTATTATAAATTTTTAAATATACCGTTATTGTAGGTTATGGTAGCGCATTATCGCCTATTTTTAGGGTTCCGTAGTCAACTAGGAACCCTTATAGTTTCGCCATGTCTGTCTGTCCGTCCGTCCGTCCGTCCTCGCTTAATCTCTGTGACCGTTAGCACTAGAAAGCTGAAATTTGGTACCAATATGTATATCAATCACGCCGACAAAGTGGTAAAATAAAAATTGGAAAAAAATGTTTTATTAGGGTAGCCACCCTATAAGTAAAGTGGGAAGTGTTTTTTTTTTAATTTCAACCCTAACGTGTGATATATTGTTGGAAAGGTATTTAAAAATGAATAGGGGTTTACTAAAATCATTTTTTGATAATGTCAATAATTTCGGAAATAATCGCTCCAAAAGTAAAAAACAATGTGTCCCCCCCCCTCTAACTTTTGAACCATAAGTTTAGAAAATATGAAAAAAATCTGAAAAGTAGAACTTTATAAGGACTTTCTATGAAAATTATTTTGAACTTGATTGACACAACAGTTTTTGTACAAAAAAGACAAAAAGTTGTACAAAATAATTTCTGGACTAAGTTTGTAGTATAATCGTATATGCAAGCATTTTTTTTAACTTCGTTTACATATTTTATTATCCAGATCGTATCTTTTTTCAAACAAAAAAAGAATTATTGAAATCGGTTCTCGCAATCCAAAATTACCACCGAAAACTACTTTCGTCTTTGTATTAATTAGTAACCCAATTCCCCGAGAGATGGCGCTGTAGGTACTTATTACATTGGATCGGGTATTACCGAATTGTTCGGTTGGTCTCTCCTTGGCATTGGCGGTATCTTATAACTACATAAAACTTCTATCAAGAACATGCTAAGGCAATTTAGAACAAAACTAAATTTGATTGAACCATCAAAATGTTAAGGTAAAAACCAGTTCATAAATGGTTCGATAGAATGATGGCGTTGCGTAATGACGTCATTTTCTTAAAAGTCGATGTTAAGATTTTCCGTGCTTTCATGACCTACCGTGGTAAAGAACACTTATTGTGACGGACGGGAAACTACGGAACCCTACACTGAGCGTGGCCTGACACGCTCTTGGCCGGTTTTTTTTTTAACTGACATTGTAATGGACTATTTAGTGTTACATGTAAAACGTACCGGTAATAATACAAGTTAACTATCTTGCGCGGTTTCACTTCATCCATTCTCACAAACATTTGCATTTAAAATATTTAGCTGGCGCCCGCGGCTTCGCCCGCGTGATGATCGAAAAAAAGTATCCTATGTGTTATTCCAGACTATAAAATAGGCACCTCTGTGCCATATTTCATTAAGATCCGTTCAGCCGTTTTAACGTGAAAGAGTAACAATCATCCATCCATACATCCATCCATCCTCACAAACATTCGCATTTATAATATTAGTAGATTCAGAACCTTTTTTTTTAAGTTTTAAGGCAAGTAATAGCAAAGTAAAGTAGTCATTACATTGTTATCTATTTATCTATTAACTTGCACACCCGGTAGTGGTTTTCATAACAAGCGTGACGTAAAAATGTCCATAATCGAGCATTATTAAATGAAGCATTATTGTGCCGCAACGTAATAATAATACACAATTATTATAATAAGAAACAATCGTTAACCTAGAAAATAAACTGGTGGGAAGTAATAAATTTCGGTTTTCGTAATAAAAAGTTTTAGTGTTGAAGAAATTTATTGAATAAAATAATGTTTTGTGTTAAAAATATGTATGATATTGCAAATGTTTGTCTATAATATAAAGTAAATCAAGGACATAATTATATTTATGTCGAGGTCTTGCTTTTATTAATTAATTTGTCGTAGTTTTAATACGAATAAATGACTAGTGGTGATGAGTTATACTAGTTTGCAACTTAAAATATAACCCAGTAATACCTACTTCACGAGTCTAATAATTATTGTATACCAATTGACACACAGAAACCCGAACCGTGTACCTTTTCGTTTCGTTTTATAAGTGCCCGTGTAGGCCCTAAATGTTTTATTTTTTATTTTCAAACATTTTTTTTATTAAATACATACAATTTATTAAATGTACTTGTAATAGTTTTATTTTATTGTATTAAAAGTAATTTGATGAATACTACGATATAATTCAAATAAATTCTAAATGTGTGTAAGTAAATGTTTATTATTTATAAATAAAATCATAATGGTTTTGTAAGTCGTTCGGTCATCGCTCAAAGCATCAATGTCTTGCTTTATCTGTTGGCCAGTTATCACGGAAATCACTAGCACAGACGGACTACAAGCACAGGCATGACCAAGTTGCCGCTATTATACACCAACAGTTAGCATTCCAACACAAACTCGTAAGCGAAATGAAACCATATTATAAATATAAACCTGAAATAATATTAGAAAATAATAATCATAAAATCTATTGGGATCGGACGATAGTAACCGACAAAACTATACATTTTAATAGGCCAGATATAACCCTTCACGACAAAGTCAATAAAATAGTTTACTTAATAGATATAGCTATCCCAAATTCACACAATATTCAAACCACAATGTCAGAAAAGCTAAATAAATATCAAGACCTTGCCATTGAAATAAAAACTCAGTGGAAAGCACAAACTGTCCACATCGTCCCTATAGTGCTTTCTTCCACTGGTATTGTTCCAAAATCCCTTACGCAAAGTCTTAATACTTTACACATGCCGTCCCACACACTCCACCTACTCCAAAAAGCCACGATTCTTAACACCTGTCGCATTACACGGAAATTCCTTACTTCTTCTACAATTTCATCCACATTCTCCATTTAAACTCCCCCCTACAAACTTGGCTCCGGCCCGTGGGTAGGGTATTTGTACTCTCTTACTCGTAAGAGAAGGAAATTAAAGAACAACAAAATAATAATAATAAAACGACGAACATCTGTCGAAGCTCTCCTTAGGCGGTTGGATCAAGGGCCTGATTCAGAAGGCAGTTCTCCTCGATACGGCTCGTATTGTGAGGAGGTTCCTGTCTCTGGAACCCTAACCACCGGTAGCTTGGACCCTGTTCCCGATACCGGTGGGCTACTATTTTTTGTATTTTTAAATGTTTCTTTTTTTTATTTTCTATGTTTTTATTAAGAAATATTTAAAAATTTAATCAATATGTATTTAGCTGAATAAACGAAATAATAATAAAATCTTTATTCACATAAAAAGGTTACAAATTGATTTAAAGTCTCTGATTCCTGAGCTAGGTTCAAAGACCTGTATTACAGAAATCAGTGGCCTTTCTCATGTTTTGGTGACAAACAATTATGTAAATAAATGCAGTTTGCAGATTATCTGCCAAATCTATTTTTAAACTAATAATATATTTTTTTATAAAACAAAGGTAAGTGAGTAATTAGAATTGTGTCATGTGATGTGATGTGTGTGTGTGTGTGTGTGTGTGTGTGTGTGTGTGTGTGTGTGGTGTGTGTGCGTGAGAGAGAGCTAAGTCAGACTGTGTGCTTAATGAGTGTTTCACAAAAAACCAAAATTATTGTAATATTAGTTCCGTTTGTTCATAATCTTGTCCCAGTAGCCAATTTTTAATAGTAGTTTTAACGTCACGAACAGATAAAGGGTGTATATTTTTTATTTTATTTATTCTATTGTATAAGTGAACTGCATTGAAGCCGTATTGTCGCCTAGCTGAGGCTGTTCGACATACAACAGATGGGCAAACATTTTTAATGACACGCTGCTTGTTGTATTCTTCTACGTTGTAGGGGGTGATTTTATGCTGTTGAATAACTAACTGGTAGATATAGAGCTGTCTAACTGAGAGGACCTGACATTTTTTGTACAACTTGGCAGTGGGGAACCTGTATGGACTAAAAGTCATGACTTTTAAAATAGATCTCTGTGCTCTTTCTAGGTCTATTAGAAATGTTTTACAAGTGCCACCCCAAGCTTTAATACAATACCCCAATACAGATCGACCGAGAGCGTAATAAACTCGCCGCAGAAGATCCAGATCAGCGACATGTCTCAGTTTCTTAAAGACCCAAATTAGTTTTCTAGTGCGCGATGTTGTCGCTTTAATATGCGAGTGCCAATTAAGCCTGTCGTCTAAAGTAACCCCAAGGTATTTAATATTATTTGATTTAGCAATTTCAATGCAAGAACAGGTAGTAGATGGACCGCTTGGGTAGTTACATGAGTGAACCTTAACATTAATGTTCTCTGGCTTAGTTTTGGCCACATAGAATTGTATGTACGAAGTTTTAGAGAGGTTCAACGTCAAGAGATTTGCCACAAGCCATCTGTTTGCTTTATGGAGCCCCATCTGAGCAATGTGAAGCACCGCGGGCCAAGTCTCTCCGTGAAATATAAGTGCAGTGTCATCAGCATACGTAAAAACTTTTCCTTGTGTCAATGGAAGTTTGCAAAGGTCGTTTATATAAATCAAGAAGAGACTTGGGCCGAGAATACTCCCCTGGGGCACACCACAGACGACCTGAGCATCCGAACTGACGCTATCACCAATCCGGACTCGCTGGATGCGATTTTTTAGGAAGTCCTCAAAGATCATTAGCGCATTTCCACGAATACCAATGCGCTCTAGTTTGTTAACAAGGATGGAAATCGAGACGGTATCAAAAGCCTTGGCCAGGTCGAGGAAAACACCTATACATTTTTGCTTTTTTTCAATCTGTGATGTTACAAATTCAGACAACTTAACAACTGCGTCTTCGGTGCTTTTCCTCGGCCTGAAGCCAAATTGTGAATCAGATAAGATATTGTTGTGTTCCAGAAATTTCATTAGTCTGCAATTTAGTATTTTTTCTAATATCTTTGAGAGAGATGTTAAGACTGATATTGGTCGATAATTTGAAACTTCATCTCGCTTTCCACCCTTGTGAACAGGAGTAATAATTGATCTCTTAAATACCTCTGGAAAGACTCCTTGTGTAATGCATTGGTTGAAAAGCACGGTAAGAGGTGTAACTAAAACATTTTTTGCCATCTTTAAGAGCTGAGCAGGTACTGAATCCCAGCCAGTGGCACAGTTGTTTTTGAGATTCATAATTAAGTTTTCTACTTCTGCTTCATCTGTTGGCAACAGCACGATGGAGTTACAAATTGTAGGGGTCGTGAAATCATATGCGGTTGTTTCAGTTAGGTCAGATGCTAGCGCGGCATCGGCCAGCTGTTTACCAATGTTTAAAAAATAATTATTTATGGCTTCTAAATTCATTGTTTGGTTATTATTTGGGCTCAAAAGATTATCAGCGGACGTTTTTTGATTTTTGCAATCTATTATAGATTTGATAGCATTCCAAGATTCTTTATTAGTTTTTGCGTTACGTATGAGTGATTTCTCATAGTCTATTTTAAGCCTTCTCAGCAGAGAATTACAGTAGTTTCGGTATCGCTTATACGTAACCTCAAGGATGGCATTATTCGGTTCTTTTTTCACCTTTTTGTGTAGTCTATCCCTATTTCGAATACAGCGTAGAAGGCCAGTAGTTATCCACGGTTTAAGTGTCCTTTTTTTGCAAGGAATATGGTTTGTTTCAGTATTAATTTTAACAGCATCAGACAGTATTGTAACTAGACTTGTGGCAGCCGCATTAGGGTCACAAGTGGAAGTGATGAAAGAAAAGTCTACTGTATTTAAGTAAGTGACACAGGCGTCAAAATTAATTCGTTTTTTAGTGCGTGGATTTCTAGGTTTGGGTGTACTAAGACCGAGGTCCAGCAGCACTGACGCATGGTCCGTTACAGTAGTGTCAACTACAAACACTGATGCGGGTGACATCGTTTTTATCATAATATGGTCTAGGCAATTGTGCAGCCTGGTAGGGTATGTGTGCCCAGGCAATATTCCTAGTTCTGTGGTAAGATTCAAGTACGCTGCACAATTTCTATCTTTCGAACTAGCCTTAATGTCTATGTTGATATCGCCTGCTATTATCACGTTGTTTCTAGAACTAATTGGACGAATGATAGTATCAATGGAGTTTAAAAAACTGTTTATACAATGTATCGACGGTGATCTATACGTTGCCAAAATAAATACGTCTGGTTCTGCCTTGATAAGCATAAAATTACCTCCTATAGGTTCTGGTTCTGATATAGAATATTTAATGCCTTTTTTAATATAAACGACTATACCATCGTTTTGATTCAGACAATTGCGTGAGTGGTGACCATCATAATCGACAAGATTAGGGATGGGTTTATGACTATTTAACCAGCATTCCGTAAGTATTATGATATCACAGTTAAAAGTGAAACGAGACAACTGGGCTGATAGACCATCAAAATTTTTATAAATACTGCGGATATTTTGACAATATATTTTAAGAGAACTTGCGGGATTTTGAATTAATGAGTTACATGTGCTAGTATCGCAATGATATGAAGATGCTACACTAATATTATCCAATTCAGCTGAGATAATATGATTTGAATCAACCATTGTAAGAAATTAATATTTTATCGGTACGAGATGTAGTGTAAAGGATGCGATATTTTATTACGAAATGGAATGCCAGATTTAATAAAATATGTTTTTGATTGCTAGTTGTGAAACAATATTTTGATGTGTGTAGGTGTAAACTGGTTGATTGGAGTGCGTGTAATGGTAAAGTGTGTTTGAGTAGATTGTTGATAATTATGAGATATGTGTATATAATTATGGTAACGGTGTAGTAGTTACAACAAATTAGATTTGGATGAAAATTAAATTTATGGTTAATGAAAAAACAAGCAATAATTCTGTTCCAATTGATTTTAGAGGGAAGACGGCGAGAGGCTTGTGTCTCTAGTCACTTAACTTGACTTAGTCTGCGAAGATCTTCTTCAGTGTTTATATGGACATGTTTATGCCCGTCCATTTTCCGGAGTAGCACCTTCCCGAACGAAGTCCAGCAGTACTTATAATTATTTTCTTTTGCAAATGTGCGCGCAAGATAATAAATGCGGTAGGTTTTCGGAGTTAACTTTTCGGAGAGGTACACTGGTTTCGCTGGCCCAGCTAACTTAAGGTGGGTCGTGTTCAACTTCTTTTCCTTATTTTTGTTGTTGAATTGCCGAGCTCTTTTAATCAAATTTTCCTTTATGTAAGCACTGTTGAAATCAACTAAAATTGTAGGCGCATCATCCTTTTTTCCGACGCGGAACACGTCCTTAATGTCATGCCGTTCGATGGGCGTGTTAAGTGCTTTAGCAACATCCTTGACAATTTCGCAAATGTCTTCCTTAGTTTCTTCTAATTTTTTCGGTACATTCTTTATTTCGAGTTTCGTAGAGTACAGTTGACGTTCCAAAGTATCAAGCTTTTCTTCAAGTTGCAGAATGTGACAGCGGTCTGCTTTACGGTCTCGCTCCAGATTTTCCAGTTTGACTATCATATCATCGTATTTCTCGGAGATAAAAGAGATGTTTTTGTTTATTTCTATGTTTTGAGCAAGAATGTCCGCCATTGAGGCTTGCAGGGAAGTAAACTTAGCAGCGGTTTGTGCAGCGGATTGAGATAATAGTGTACGAATCTCATCCATACAGCATGCGTCATCTTCACGTTTACGTTTCAAGCGAGTTGTAATATTATCATGTTCGATGGCTGTTAAGTTCGGAGTAGATCCGGAGTGAGCTATCGTCCGGGAACATAGGTTTATTTCTACAGACTGAGTGTGCGGCGATTTGGATGGCGAACGATTTTGAGACATATTAATTTAAATTGCGAAGAGTCTTAGCGAAATGTCAACAACGCCAAAATATTTAAATCGAAGCTAGTTCACTTATTACTTTATCACTACTTACAAGCAGTATCGTCGTTAAACGTAGCATCGGCGAGCTCGCGAGAAGAACGTCGTAAGTGATCTGTATGGGGCGTCACTTACGCGTATCGCTGAGCCACTACACTTTATCACTTGGCGACGGTACTTATTTTATATTATAAAATTGTTTTCTTCACAAAATGATTGTTTATAAACTGTTTCAGTCACCAAACATGTATAATGAGAATGTCACTAATATTATTTAGCCAATTGTGGAAAAATAATAGGTTAAGATACACTTTAGACAGCGATTTATAATTAAATATTACGGAGCAAATTAACTGCGATGTTAACTGCACGGTAGTTGAGAAAGGATCCATGTATTAAAAAACATACATGAAAATATACTGAAAAAAAGTGGGCACCATATATTATCTTGCATAGTACAAGATATTGCCAAAATTTGTTTTTATTATGTCATAATAAGAAGCAAAACAACAAAACATTGAGATATTGCATTACTACAATAATGCACATTTTAAACTGCGGAAACATCTTATGAGTAAACCATTCGTTTTCCATGATTATTGTCGTCTTAGCTTCATTTCCTTTCTCATCCATCAACCTCCTCGGCATTTTACAGTTATTCATTTCATATCGAATTAAAACTAAATATCAGGATCAATTACTTAACAAAAAGCAATTACTATTACAACGCGGAAATAATAATTTCCTGTTAATGGTTTGAAATAAACCAATAATTTTCCATGCGGTAAACGAATACGCATCAAATACAGGGAACTTGAGGTACGTACGCTAATCACCATAAATTGTTACAATTATTTCAATTACGCTACGGTGTGATACGCAATCCGTCCCGTACCACTCCGATTCTGCATAGTTTAGGTTGTCTTCGTTGGCCTGGTAGTAGCAAGCGGGAGTACTAGTCCTGAAGGAGTTATTGAGTTTTTTTAAGGAGTTTCTTAGAACCAGCTACGCTGCTACTGCTACGGAGTACGAGCCCTGTTGATGACTATAGGTCCCCCCCCCGTTACATGGGACTCAAACATACATTGGCGAAATGTGTGTGTACTATTAGGTATCTCTGTCTTCAGGTTACATGTATGTTTCAAGTATGGGACTTCGAAGTATCTACCTACCTAAGCCAATCATCTTAAACTGTTCCAATTATTATAATTACGCTACGGTGTGATACGCAATCTGTTCGTAAGTACTTTGAGCGTACCAAGTGGGGTTTTGCGTAGTTTTTGTTGTTCGAATGAATCATATGACTCACAGACTCACGCGCACTGAGCATGGAGGTCATTTGGAAGCGTCATTGTACGCACTGCCATGAGGATACCACAATATTCCTGCAAAAGTTCACTGTAAGATTATAAAGTGGGGGATATTTGGTTTTTCTCAATTGTACCATTACTATTAGGTATTAACAGTCTGTATCTTTTCGCTTCATGTTAACCGGAATAAGTGATTCTAAATTTTAAAAGAAAACAAAAACATGAACCATTTTAAAATCAATGTTATCTTAACCCAAATGTCTAATAAATTATTGTTTTTATTTAAGTTGAATAAGTACCTATGTACCTACTTAATTCCTTATTTAATTCACTAACTACTGCCAAAACTGTCTGTAATATAAGAATTCAAATGGCAACTTCTATCAATTTGTAACATTTGGTTTTTCAGTCAAAACCTTTTTAGAGCGTCATCAAATGTTAGTAAAAAGCAATATTTTGTATCTTTATGTACAGACGCCAGCAGGTCAAGCTACCCGAAACTGTCAATTTTCCCAATGAACCTTGAATCTAATACTTTAGAAATAAAGTCGAAAATCTATCAAAGAAATCTGACAGATTGTAGTAGCTTGATGTGCAGGCGTCTGTACAAGAAATGAAATAACTTGGGTGCAGATTTATGATGAAATCAAGTGCATGTTTCATTCTATATCGGTTCCGTCGGTGTTACCGGGATTTTGATAAAAGTGTACTTACTTATTTCATTGTTTTGTTTTACTGACATTGTTTGGGTGAATTTTAATGAACAACTGCTCATTCAATTCAGGTTTTTTAGCCTTGAATTAGTATACCGATTACCTTTGAATATTTGGAGTGTTTTGAATTCATTGTATATTTACATTTAATACTTAAGTAGGTACTGAAATCAGTGATAGCCTAACGGTGTTTCTGACTGCCTAGTCAGACGGTCACACCTTTGATACCTTTGATTTTTCACATTAATTTGCGTATTGTTTATTTATCACTTGCTTTTATGAAGGAAAACATCGAGGGAAACCAGCGTGTCTTAGGGTTATTTCTCGACGGCACTTTTAGTCAAGCCTAAGGCCCAGAGCGGCACAAAAACTGACATCACTAACCACACGATAAACAAAGCAGAAGAACTAAACAATTACGGTCTACTGGGTTTTCCGAGGATTTACTTGCTTTCTTTTTCTTTATGTTCGCGGACTACGGTATGTCTTTCTAACAACCCGCAACCCCGTCAGGCAGTGGCTCTGGCGGGCCCGTCTGCTTTCGATACGAACGAACGCACTGGCGATCGATACGGCCTGTCGTCGTTAAACGGACGGAGAGTGAGCTACCCCTTGCTCACCGTCCGTAGGCCTGTGTTAACGGTGGCCGGGAGTCGGCTCACAGCTCCTGCGATATTTTCTTGCTAAGTTAATGATCTATTTTCTTGAAAATATTTGCCATCTTTCACAAAGTTTTGGTAAAATGAAAACTTGGTTATTTGTCTATAAAGCAAGTCAATGATTTTCGTTTCTGCAACACTAAATAATATATTCTTTTGAGTTAACAATAGTCATGTGGTTCATTTAAAATTCAGTTTTTTCTTCAATTCATCTTTCTGCGGTCTCAATGCAAGTATGATTCATTCAAGGGCAACAAACAAGTCAATTATGATGGGCGTCTGCTGACCCAAATAACTCATTTGTGAGAGTTTGGTAATACTAACACCTTACAAGGAATATTGACATATGGACTATGAGGAAAATAATTTCGGTATCAAACAAATTAATTCTAAAAATATTATTTGACCAAAGCAGGAAAACATATTATCATAGTATAAAGAGGGGAAGTACGTTATCTTCATACAAACGCATAGCGCGCGGCTTGTATGTGTGCGCCGTAGTATCTATGCGTCGCCGCACGCACAATAAACAAAATCTCGGCTCCTTTCGAGGTGCGCCAGTCGGGGCTAACACTGCACGAGGTTCGCGCGTCACGGCTTTTCGGCACCGCTAAACGAATAAAAAATGTCTGATAACCGCGGGAGAAAGTATTGCTGTGTGTTTGGGTGTCTTAATAATTCATCAATTCCAGAATTGTCTCAGTTCAAATTACCTATTGAACAGGAAAGGTAAGCTACTCACTTATTCTAGCATAATTCAATTTTTTACTTCATAATGAGATACCTACCTACTGACTTCTTTTTGTTGTATTAGCATATTAGTTTTCTATCACACAGAGGAAGTAGAATAGAATAGAATATACTTTATTGCACACCAAAATCTACGAAACAAAACTGTTTTACAAAAAGATGTTAAATCTATGGTTACAATGGCGGTCTTATCGCTAAGAAGTACCGCGAGTTATCGCGAAGTAGGTAGGTAGGTAGGTCTACTTTCCCACTAGAATGTTTGTACTTTTGATCTGTCAACTGATTTACCGCTATTGCTTTGTTTACGTTTAGTTGTGCCGATTTCTCAGTATTGTAGGTATATTAACTAAGTACCTAACTACCCACAGTTATGAAATCGTAATTAAAAATAAGTTATTGACTAATTTAAAATTATATATATACCTACATATAAAGCAAAGTTCGAATCATAACAACAGATTTGATTATAGTCTAAGAGACAGGCAGAGAGTAGACAGACAGTTTTGAATGTTGTTTTACGGTGTTTTTTGTTTAATTATAATATTTTAGCCACTTTAAAATAAAAGTAAAAAATACAACTTCTCGACCCTTGCCAATTTATAGGTACTGAATTAAAATTTAGCTAAAAGTGACAACCCTATGACAGTAGGCAATTATATCGCGAATTGGGCCGGAGATAACCTACTTCCCCTCTATTTACTTTGATATTATAGGTAGGTACTTACCTAATATAAATCAGGATTTAAAATCCTGTTCTATTATGATAAAATTACAATCGGCAAAACTGTTAGGTATACGAGCAACAAATACCTACATTGTGAAGGTACTGTGATTGTTTTGTTTTTTTGTAAACCTTCAAAAGTGCAGGCTGGTTTGCGATGACGTTCCAATACTCAGGTTGTTTAAATTGAGAATTATTAAAAAAATGGAATAGTATTTGAAATCAGTGTGTGGCATGTATTGCTGAAATGATTACTTAACTAAAATTTTCATCAAAACCTACTTTACATTTATTTGTATAATATCAGCCATTTACGTCCCACTGCAGGACAACAATCTCTATGCCTTCAAACCACTTGTTCCTACCTACGTTTGGTATGGGCCAAACATTGAGAAAAGGGTCGAGTTAATCCAGCTCTCTTTGGACCTACTTTGTATAATAAATATAATTAAATATTTTAGAGATGGGCGAATATACAAAAATTGGGTAACTCAATGTCATCAGCCAATAGATACAAAGTATTATTATATTTTGTTGTTATTACATTTTATTTTCAAACAATTAAAAGGCCTTTATATGGCCACCCAATTTCAGCTCTTTATTTTAAATACAAGTTAATAAAAAAACACAATAAAAGCTTCAAATGTCAGTCCTTTGGCATGTCACAATCCCTAAAACCAGCAATCAACCAACTATCTATTAAAAATGATCATTGATTTAAGAAAACTTCCTAATTTACTACAATCTGTGATGTACATAGTAATGTATACTGCAACATTCTAAACATAATATTCTCCACTTTATTAAAAAAAAAAGAAATAAACTTTGTGTTTAGTTTCATTCGTCAGTCCGTTGTGAGTTGTTTAAATTTTAAATTCTCGCCAAATATCACCGACTCAACATCAAAACCCTGTTTGAATATTAAAGTTGGTAATGAAGTTGGTTGTGGACTGCACCATTTGTTGGCCACCATTGCTGTACCAGTGCTAGAGTTGAGTTTACATCGTATTCACGTGCTGATCCAGTCAAAATATCAGTCTTTTGGTGAGTCGTTATTTTCTTGGTAACCTGAAGTTTATTTTGATTTATACATATTTAACTATAATTTGTCAAAATGTAGATAGTTGATATTCGAAAATAACAAAAAAACATTAGTTCTGATTATAATCTCAAATTTATGTCTTATTTGTCAGTTCGTTGGCGTCAGTCTTTTGTCAGATATGGCGCCAGAGGTCTGACGTGTTTCCAGGGTACTGATGTTTTTATTTGTTTTAGAGCACTTTTATGTTAATTGCTACCATGTATAAGCATTTCTATTACATATTTTAGTTTAAAACATCATGCGGCACGTTAAAAACAAATTAACTAGAGAAAATATACTAATAAAAAGAGAGAAACCGAAACCGCTTGGCCAGAATTAAAAGTGACCCCATTTTATTAGCGGAATACAAAGAAAAACAAAAACATCATTATATTTAGCAATAAAAAGAGTCTTTATCTAAAACCGATGCCATGGTACACATGGATCAGGGCACGCCACAATAGTGGCGGTATGTCCCCTCTTTGAGGAGTGGCTGAAGAGGCGTCATGGCGTCCTCACCTACCGCCTGACGCAGGTCCTCACCGGACACGGAAGTTTCGGGAGGTTCCTCCACATAATCGGGCGGGAGGAAGCGCCCGGGTGTCACCATTGTGACGATCGCCCGGAGGACACAGTGGAGCACACAGTGGCGGTCTGCCCAGCTTGGGCGGATCACCGCCATTCCCTTGTAGAGGCGATCGGCGGCGGCGATCTCTCGCGTCCGCCCTGATTTAGCCCATGGTCCGGAGCGAGAGGGAATGGGAGCAGTCACCTCCTTCTGCGAAGCAGTCATGCTAGCGAAGGAGGTGGCCGGGCGTTTGAGGGAGAGAACCTCAAACCAACCTAGCCGCCGCGGGAGACGCTCCGGACGTCGGGCGCCGCGAGACGACTCCCGGCCGTAGATGCGGGCCTGTGGACGGTGAGCAATGGGTAGCTCACCGTCCGTCCGTCTATTGATGACAGGCCGTTAGTTGGCGACGCGCGCCTCCAAGAGATGTCAGCAAAGCAGAGGGGCCTGCCAGGGCGTCCGCCTGCCGGGGTTGCGGGTTGTTCGAAAGACATACCGCGGCCCCGGAACGTAAAGGGCAATAGAAGGAACATGGGTGGGTTTTAGTCAGTACAAGTCTGACACTCCCCCCGCTACGCCCAGAGCGGGGGAAGTTATTTGATGATTTCCCACCAGAAAAAAAAATTGGCGATTTGCTCTTTGTTTGATGATGCAGACGGTGAATAAAATTGAGAGGGACTTTCGTCAAAATTAGGAACCAGAATGGCACACTGTTTTAAATTGGATGAAAGAGATGTGTCAGATGTTCCAGTGGATCAAATATTAAAAAAACTACCCGTACCCAACTTCATAACAAAAGAGAATAGAGTTATTTACCAATTTAAGGAAAAAGGCGTTTTCGAATAATTATTCCTAGTTTTTTGGTGCAAAGCTCATTATATTTACTTGATTTATTCATTTATAAATAGGAGAATCAACAGCTTTAAGAAATAGGTAAACAATAAATAGAAAAATACATATTGTTATGTAAAATTACCTCAAAAGAATACTAAGGTTGTTTAGAAGACTAAGATAGTATTTTCTCCAAGTATTACGGTATATTAATTGCTTTTATGATTTTAATACCTAAAAAATATGTGCCATTATTAAATCCTAAGAGATTTGTACCAAGTTCTATTAATTCCATTATAATTCTTAAGAAATAGTGTCGTTTATCAGTACTATGTTACCCTCGTCAGTCCCCTGGCAGTCAAATTCTGTTTTTTTTAAATATCTCACAATCTACGTAAAAAAGTGACTGGCCCGATTTGGAACAATATATTCATTAGATTAGCTATCATAAACACCCGATTTTGTAGAGATTTGATTTAATAACTGTAGTAAACAAAAAATCGTTAAGAGTTACCCAACTTTTGTAGAATCACCCAGATATAAATTATAAATAAATATTTAATTTATATCTCATAAAAAAAATCATTTATAAAAAAAAAACTCCCTTGGTATATTTTCAAGGCTTTCTGTACTTATACAAAATAACTTTAGAGTTAAAAGAACTTGACTCAGTCGGGATTGTTGACAAATGCTTAGAATATTCTATTCTATTTTCATTACAAATAATTAATTCCAAATGCGTAGATACCTAATAAGAACATTTTAATTGGTTGATTGCGAGCCACAAAAACCTGTTATTCGAAATTGGTATTTAAGTGCAAAATAATTTGCAAGTATTAATATTCGTAAATAAGTGAAGTGGTTATTTATGTAATAAGGGACATAAATTGGTAGTACATACATTAATTAGCTAAAACCACCTTTAAGTTTTACTCAACTGCGAACGAAAAGGTTCTGTAGTTTTCAAAAACTGTACCACTAGGATTTATTTTGTGACAGTAAGAATTCACAAAGTGTCTATGTATAATATTAACAGCGTCGTGCATGACCATTTTAGCATTATTCATATATTATACTGTTATGATTCTGATAAAGCGTCCATTTTAAGCCACCTCGCATTTTGGTCCTATCAGAAAAAGTATCAAGTACTTACCTTCATTATCCGTATGCAATATTAAAGGATTAGAGTCCTTATAGCTACTAACGGAAAAGGCTATTTCCTTGTGCAATTTATGCAGTGGACTGCACAATTCGGTCACTAGGACATCGAGATTCCATTACCGGATTACTGACGCTAGACCGATTGATGCAATAAATGGAAATGTGAGATGGGAAAATGATTTTCCCTTGTTTATTTGTTGCACAAAATGTATTTCCCTATGAGTCTAAGAGGTAAGGAAAAAGGTGACGCCATTCCATTTAACATTCTAGACTAATGAAAACCTAGATCTTTGTATAGTTAGTTTTATTAGTCGCCATGTTTTCCGAACTAGCACTCTTAACGTGGTTTGTATACCCGTACTTAACCTACATCTACTTTACATAAAATCACGACTGTAATCAACGAAGGGTTAAGCAGAGGTATACTTATCAGTAAATATAAAATATATAATAAATATAAATATCTTGGGACAACTCACACACGGCTATCTGATCCCAAGCTAAGCAGAGCTTGTGTTATGGTAACCAGACAACTGATAAACATACTTATATAATTTATAAATACATACATATTATAGATAAATCACACCCAGACACAGAACAAACAATCATGCTCATCACACAAAGTTTGTCCTGGGTGGGAATCGAACCCACGACCTCCGGCTCAGCAGTCAGGGCCACCAACCACTAGACCAACAGGCCCGTCAGTATATCCACATTTCGCCAGGAATGTTTAAGCATCATGTAATAGACGGCGACCCTATTATTGCCATCAATTGGGCACAAATCTAGATTTCTTGGCTGTTACTGAGAAAATCCTAATAGAAAACCCAATAACACGGCCCAACCCAGGAATCGATCCCAAGATCTCATGCAGCAGTCGCGCTTGCAACCACTCGAGCAACGAGGAACTCCAGGAACATCATCATTATATTACAAATCGTTGGAAATATTCTTGTTGTTTGTACAGACGCCTGCAGGTCAAGCTACCCGAAACTGTCAATTTTCCCAATGAACCTTGAACCTTATACTTTAGAAATAAAGTCGAAAATCTACCAAAGAAATCTGACAGATTGTAGTAGCTTGATGTGCAGGCGTCTGTACCTATTCGGATTCAATTAGCATTATTGCAAAAATATTCATAGCGCGAAAATTGATCTTACTCAAGGCATCGGCGGCGTAGCAATTGTAGGAGTGAGTTTAAACAACAATTTACGATATATAGACTTGTCTTGTTGCGCCACTTTCGACGGCGACAAATAGACCACCGCCTCTTGTATCAACTTTCTGGTTGGTACGGAGTAGAGATGAAATACAGAAGGCTAAGATAGTGAAATAAAGGTCTTACGAAGAGCCTGGAGATAACGTCAAAAACATTTGACGTTATCTCCAGGATTTTCGTATAACCCTGATTCCAATCAAAACCTTGTTAGCTCGGTATACTTTTTTTGCGTATGGGAAATCACTTTACAACTTCTTCCGCTCTGTGCGGGGGGTAGTCTCCGCAGTATGTCTTTCAATCAATCCGCAAGCCTAGGCGGTGGCCCTGGTAGGCCCCTCTGACATTTAGGTATACTTTGAGTGTACTTCCTGTGAAGTAGTTTGTGTCGAAAAGAACAGGAATCATCAAGGTTCGGCAGAAGTATTTTCGAATGTGCTGAAACTTTGACAGAAACGACATTTTGTATCATTGGCATTCGCCAAAGACTTTTCTTGTTGTTTATAATGATACTAAAAGAATGGTTCTAAGTAACGCACCAATATTGTTTATTCCAATGTTTGTGTGGAATAGATTTTCTGGTCCATTTATTCAGACTCAGTTGGTACTATAGCCTTCCTTGTGTAGAAAGTTCATTATTTCAATCTGGTCTTGCCCTTTCTAATGGCTTGGACTATATTAACCGTATAGTTCGGTACGGACCCCTTCGGGGGCTCGACATTCAAACCTCCGCTGGCTCGGTACTGGCCCCGAAAGGGGTCGAACATTTAAGTCATACGACCTCCTCATTATTTTTGTAAATATTTTATTTTCTGGTTAAAAAATAATATGGGTGTGCATTCATTAAGTTAGTAGAATAAAAATCTCATATGTAAACGTCGATAAAAGTTCTTTAATTAATGAGCAAGTTTCTTAATTAACCTTTATAAAATCCATGTGCGTAAATTACGATCATAGCCATTTTGATGGCAGTGAGGTCGACGCTAAAAATCATAAAAAAATGGTTTTCGGACGTATAACCTCCACATTGTTGGGCCTGATTAACGTGTCCTTTTATTACGTGCAGAAATCATTCGTAATTGAACTTAAATTAGCAGTGGTAATGATACATTTTGAAATCTAAAGTCGAAGTTTCGCGCCAATCGTGCTTGTTTACATTTTTCATTCCACATTATATCACACGGACGCGAATAGATTCTATAACAAATGAAACAAATATCATTGCAAATATTATAAATAACATGAACATGCCCCGATCTTATCGTAATTTGCAATAATAGGACCATTAACACGTAATATTCATAACCACTACTAAATTCACTTTAGAAAATGACGTCCATTTCTTTTTTTTTTAATTTTGTGATGTCTTAATGCGATTATTTCAATCGATTATTTTCTTGTAAATCAATCAACTCGAATAATTAAATTAAGGAATATCAAAAATTTATAGATGAAAATAAGAATAATATTGTAATACGTGTAAAAATACTATAAATATTGATAATAATATTTTTTACGCCACTAAAACCGACTCAACAACAATCAGTAGAATCTGATCTATGGCTAAATTCGCGCCAATTTTATTTTCAGATAAAAATTCAAATAAGGAATGCGCTCCCTGTTCGAATTTATATTAAAATGTTTATTTGCTATTTTATTAATAATTTGGTTTTGTACCTACTATTTGAATGTGAATTGCAAATAGAAATAAATAAGGTTGAATATAGAACGCCCTTATTATCTTGGTAGGCACAGTAAAAAAAATCAGCCAAGATAAATTATATTTGTTCGACAAAATTGTTTGTAGTATAGTTGTATTAGTTATTTGGAAAGCGTTTTCAGTCTTTCCTAAAACATGGCTCGTAGGCCAGTGTTCTTGGAGTGGAAGCCTTGGGGTAAAAATGGCCTAGAGGGAGACCACAATTGAGATGGAAAAAAAACCCCGGTACACGACATCAAGAAAACTCCAGGTTCAAAATGGGTCCATTTTGTACCTGGAGTTTTCTTAATGTCGTGTACCGGGGTTTTTTTTTGGGGTGTGAAATCATCAAATAACTTCCCCCGCTCTAGGCGAAGCAGGGGGAATGTCAGACTTTTACTGCCTAATGTCCACCGATCGATGTTCCTTCTTTTACTCGGGGCTGCGGTATCTCTTTCGAACAACCCGCAATCCCGGCAGGACCCTACCGGGGTTGCGGGTCTGACACTCCCCCCCGCTCCACCCAGAGCGGGGGAAGTGAGGCTCCACGGCCTCCGCACCTACCACCTGACGCAGATCCTCACCGGGCACGAAAGTTTCGGGACGTTCCTGCACATCATCGGGCGGGAGGAAACACCCAGGTGTCACCAATGTGACTATCGCCCGGAGGACACGTTGGAGCACACAGGCAGTCTGCTCTTTTGAGCGGAGCACCGCTCTGTCCCGGAGGAGATGGTGGTGTTTGAAGGAGAGAACCTCAAACCAAGCCAGCCACCGCGGAAGACGCTACAGGGGTCGGGCGCGCGGGCGCCGCGAGACGACAACGACTTTTTGTTAAAAGTTTAACAGAAGCGGATATTTGATGATTTCCCATCCAAGTGACGCAAGACCGATATAAATGGCGGAATTTAAGGAGGCCTCCTTTAAATTCCAAAAGAAGTTCCTGAGAAGTTTATGAGAAGGCCTCCTTTAAATTCCTAAAGAAGTCCTTAAAATCCAAAAAAGGGAGATACACTATTTAAAAATACTTTTTAGGGTTCCGTACCTCATAATATAATAAATAACAGAACCCAAATATCAAATCTGTGGTCCCTTGAAGCTGTGAAAAAAACAACCCTCCAAGTCTACGTAGAGAAAAGATATGACCGTTTATGTCGTCAGTTTGTACGGAACCCTTGGTGCGTGAGTCCGACTCGCATTTGGCCGGTCTATTTTTAATAGGCTGAACCGCTTACTGCTACGCAAAGGTCTCCTTATACCTTTCTAATTTTTTTATCCAACCAATACTTTTAAGTGTCAATATTTTAGAGCCCCGATGTGTACTTGTGTACGGAGTCCCTGTATGTCTAAAACAAGGCTCTACTGCGGAGGCATGGCTTTCTAGGTGCGGTACGGTATGGTTGTGCCGGCTGGGCTGCCTTACTGGCTACCTACAGAATTAGCATGACCTACAAAATTGGCCGCCATTTTCATTTATCGTCATTCAAGAAAACAGCCAAAATCTTTTACCGCGAAACCGTTGACAGCAAATGTACCTCAAATCTGGGCGCATAACAAAATAATTATAGCATAATAAAAAAGCACTTGACAAAATGTCTTTCTTTTATAATCGATATCATAGATATTTGTACAACTATAATATCTATAGTAGAATATTATGCCACCTCCATAGCAAAATTCCTCAATGGTCCCAAAACTTTTTTTTAAAATTTACTCTATTACGATTATCGATTAGGTTGAATGCAACTTTTTAATCGTAATGATGAAACTTAGTATTACGGTCAGCACTAAGAAATGTCATATTGCAACACATTATGTAGTATTTTTTGTCGAGATTTATATCGTGTTTTTTTATTAATTTATATGTTAAATGGCAAAAATAAGAATGCAGATGGAATGTCACTGTTTTTATTTTAGATTTCCGATTTTATTATCAAATGGTTATCTTGTGTATGTACATTATTTCCAGCGTTTTTAATGTAGCTAATTTTTGGAAGGGTGTAGTAATATGTATTTTACACACATTTTGCAATAGATTGACGCCGTTTTATCGACCTTATGAGGTTTTTGGAAATATAAACCTCAAACTTATCGTATGAAACAGCCGCTGTGATTTATTTTTAATAACAAAATTGAATGCTGTAAATTGATGAAAAATCTTGAATTTCATGACAATTCGCGTCACCCCACCGATTCAACTGATGTGTCATGTGTCAAAATCCTGTCGTGCAGAGTGGTTAAACTTCTTTATCCATAGCTGTACAGCTTTTTGTTCTGATTGTCACTATTGCAAGTGGTGTAATTTAGTGTTCAGTACCTCAAAAGGAAAAGACAGAACCTTTATAGGATCACTATGTTGTCCGTCTGTCGGTCCGTCTTTCTTTCTGACAAGACCCTTTATCTTGGGAACGGCTGGAGGTATCGAGTTGAAATTAATTAACTAACTGTATTTTTAAGTCTGTGGTCCCTTGGAGCTATGAAAACATAAACCCTCTAAATTTATGCAATCAAACCAAATCCTCGGTGCGCGAGCCTGACTCGCATTTAGCCGATTTTTTATGCTCAAGAGCATTTTACGTGAGATATTTGCTTCCGAAGGCCCCAGCGTTGTTGATTTTAAATTTTTAACTAAGTGTTTTTAATCTTATTGCAGAATAAGTGTGCTAGACATAGGCCTTTCTTACCTTGTTTCCAATCCCCTCGCTGCCGTGTCTCGTACAAATGGTGCTTTTTTTCTATAGGTTAATATTAGAATCTTGATAGAGTAGGGATGTAATTCTTAGTAATTAGGCCAAGACGAACATCTCGACCTTAGTTTCCTCTGATATTTTATTTGTTACTAGCTTTTGCCCGCGGCTTCGCTCGCGTTAAATTCGGGGTAACACAGTTCCCCTTGCGCCTTATTGATTTGTAATAGCAACGCTAAGTTTTCCCTTTTCTTCCCTCTTTCTCCCTCACATCCCACTTTTTTAAAATAAAAAATAGCCTATGTCCGTCTCCTGGTTCCCAACTATCTCTGTACCAAAATTCATCAAATTCGGTGTAGCCATTAAAGCGTGAAGAGGTAACAAACAAACAAACAAACAAACAAACAAACTCACTTTCGCTTTTATAATATTAGTAAGGATAAGTGTGCTAGACATAGGCCTTTCTTACCTTGTTCCCAATCCCCTCGCTGCCGTGTCTCATACAAATGGTGCTTTTTTTCTATAGGTTAATATTAGAATCTTGATAGAGTAAGGATGTAATTCTTAGTAATTAGGCCAAGACGAACATCTCGACCTTAGTTTCCTCTGATATTTTATTTGTTATTCTTCCTCCTTATATTGTGAGAAGTGTAAAGAAACACAAACCGTTTACGTTTTATGTGAAATAAACTGTTAACACTATATTTTACTTGTCAGTTTTGACACTATTTGGTTTACATTACTGACATGTTTGAAAACTTTGAATAAATACACACATCAACACGGTCTAGGGATATTTTTAAAAAAGCGAATTACTATCAATGTGTTAATTTTTTATATGACATATGTATATATTTAAAAAATACGTTATTTAATATTCTACCATTATTTAATAATGGTTAAGGTACTTAGATTAAAATTTCAGGATTTTATGGAAAAAAAATGAAGCATTGACGGAAACCGTATATGAATTAACTTTTAATTAGAGAGTAAAAACTGAAAAAAATAGAAAAACCATTTAATTTGTGTTTATAAACTTGAAGTTAGTAGTCTGAGAAAGCACCCATGATGTTCATAACACATCGGCAACGATTCGGCATGCTCAGAACAAGGTTGTCAATGTCTTGCTGCGGAATATTGTCCCATGTCCTTCTGAGGTGCGCAAAAAGTTGATCTTCTGTAGCCAGATTTTCAAGAACTTCCTTCAGAGCTCTTCTTTGCAGCATATCCCACGTTTGCTCAATGGGATTTACATCTGGCGATTGAGCAGGCCAGTCTAAGGCCCTAACATTGTGTGTGTGTAACCAAGCTGCTACCGTTCTCGCTGTGTGTGCCCGGGCATTGTCGTACATGAGCAGGGAATCTTGCCCCATTTGTGTTCTGTGGGGCAAGATTACGGGCCCCAGCACCTGTTGGACGTATCGTTCTGCCGTCATATTGCCCCGCACCCAAACGAGATCCGTCCGTCCTCCAAAGCGAATTCCTGCCCAAACCATAAAATTGTTCCTCCTTGGTATGGGTGAACTTCCTGAGGGTTCTGGAGACGGCTCCATCGTCCAGGAACTCGCCAAACACGCGTCCTTCGTGAATTTGGATGGAAGCCGAACCTGGATTCATCCGTGAACAGCACATTGGGCCATTGCTCACGGCCCCAGTCCACGTGGTTCCGAACCCATTCTAATCGTCGTCCACGATTGCCTCTCCGTAAAGGTGGGCCCGGAGTGGTCTACGAGAGCGTAGATTGCTTTCATGCAGTCGCCTTCTTACAGTTTGGTCACTCACAAGCACTTGGTGTTCCACTCGCAGCCTTTGGACCAATTGAGTCGCCGTTGCATTTGGTTGAACTCGTGCAGTAATTTGCAAAAATCGGTCTTGTCTGGGGGTAGTGATGCGACTTGGCCCCCGGTGCCTCTCCGCTACTTCACCTGTGGCACGATAGCATGTCCACAATCTTGAAATTACATTTTGGTGGGTCCCTATGGTCTCAGCAACATTACGCTGAACAGACTCAGCTTCCAGCATTCCCACAGCTCGTAACTTCTCCGCCCTCGTCAAATGTCGGCGTTGCATGGCTACAATACCTCAATTTCAACTTTATCTTTCGTTTAAAAATAAAAAAAAACTGTAACTAATCGTAATTCGTATTGTTTTCTAAATTTCGCACAAATGAAAATTCCCTCTCCTACACATCAAGACATTTTTATGCCACCGAAACAAAAGAATTAAAAAAAAAAAAATTTGGAATTAGTCCGAGATAAATTACAAACAAATCGGTGTAAGTATAAAAGATTCCAATGCGGCCAGTACTTTTCGAGTTATTTAACCGTATAGTTCGGTACGGACCCCTTCAGGGGCTCGACATTCAAACCTCCGCTGGCTTGGTACTGGCCCCGAAAGGGGTCGAACATTTAAGTCATACGACCTCCTCATTATTTTTGTAAATATTTTATTTTCTGGGTAAAAAATAATATGGGTGTGCATTCATTAAGATAGTAGAATAAAAAACTCATATTTAAACGACATTAGAAGTTTTTTAATTATTGAGCAAGTTTCTTAATTAAGTCTTATAAAATCCAAATGCGTAAATTACGATCATCGCTATTTTGATGGCAGTGTAGGTCGACGCTAAAAATCATAAGAAATACGTTTTCGAACATATAAACTCCACATTATTGGGCATGATTAACGTGTCCTTTTATTACGTGAAGAAATCATTCGTAATTGAACTTATATTAGCAGTGGTAATGATACATTTTGAAATCTAAAGTCGAAGTTTTTCGCCAATCGTGCTTGTTTACATTTTTAATTCCACATTATATCACACGGACACGAATAGATTCTATAACAAATGAGACAAATATCATTGCAAATATTATAAATAACATGAAAATGCCCAGATCTTAACGTAATTTGCAATAATAAGACCATTATCACGTAATATTCAAAACCACTACTAAATTCACTTTCTAAAATGACGTCCATTTCTTTTTTTTTAATTTTGTGATGTGTAAATGCGATTATTTCAATCGATTATTTTCTTGTAAATCAATCAACTCGAATAATTAAATTAAGGAATATCAGAAATTGATTGAAGAAAATAAAAATAATTTTGTAATACGTGTAAAATACTATAAATATTGATTATAATATTTTTTACGCCACTAAAACCGACTCAACAACAAACAGTACAAACTGATCTATGGCTAAATTCGCGCCAATTTTATTTTCAGATAAAAATTCAAATAAGGAATGCGCTCGCTGTTCAAATTTATATTAAAATGTTTACATATTTGCTATTTTATTAATGATTTGGTTTTGTATTGTGTATTTGAATGTGAATTGCAAATAGAAATAAATAAGGTTGAATATAAAACGCCCCAATCTTCTTATCTTGGTAGGCACAGTAAAAAAATCATCCAAGATTTATATTTGTTCGACAAAATTGTTTGTAGTATGGTTGGATTGGTTATTTGAAAAGATTCATTCTTTCCTTAAACATGGCTCGTAGGCCAAAGTGTTCTTGGAGTGGAAGCCTTGGGGTAAAAATGGCCTAGAGGAAGACCACAATAATATTGAGATGGAAACACGACATCAAGAAAACTCCAGGTTCAAAATGGGTCCATTTTAAACCTGGAGTTTTCTTGGTCGTGTACCAGAGTTTTTTTTTGGGGTGCGAAATCATCAAATAACTTCCCCCGCTCTGGGCGGAGCGGGGGGGGGGGAGTGTCTGATTTGTACTAACTAAAACCCACCGATGTTCCTTTTACTTGATGTTACTTTTACTTGATGTTACTTTTAAGTGTCAATATTTTAGAGCCTCGATGTGTACGGAGTCGGGATGTCCGTCTAAAACAAGGCTCTACTGCGCAGGCATGGCTTTCTAGGTGCGGTACTGGGCTGCCTGACTGGTTACCTACAGAATTAGCATGACCTCCTACAAAAATGGCCTCCATTTTCATTTATCGTCATTTAAGAAAACAGCCAAAATCTTTTACGTCGAAACCGTTTGACAGCAAATGTACCTCAAATCTTGGCGCATAACAAAATAATTATAGCTTATCAAAAAAGCACCTGACAAAGTGTTGTTGTCTTTCTTTTCTTATCAATATCATAGATATTTGTACAACCTATAGTAGAACAATATGCCATCTCCATAGGTAAATTCCTCAATGGACCCAAAACTTTTTTGAAAGTTTACTCTATTACGATTATCGATTAGGTTGAATGCAACTTTTTAATCGTAATGATGAAACTTAGTTTTACGGTCAGCACTAAGAAATGTCATATTGCAACACATTTTGTAGTATTTTTTGTCGAGATTTGTATCGTGTTTTTTTTATTAATTTATATGTAAAATGACAAAAATAAGAATGCAGATGGAATGTCACTGTTTTTATTTTAGATTTCCGATTTTAATTTCAAAGGGTTATCTTGTGTACATACATTATTTCCAGTGTTTTGAAAGTACCTAATTTTTGGAAGGGTGTAGTAATATGTATTTTACACACATTTTACAATAGATTGACGCCGTTTTATCGACCTTATGAGGCTTTTGGAAATATAAACCTCAAACTTATCGTATGAAATAGCCGCTGTGATTTATTTTTAATAACAAAATTGAATGCTGTAAATTGATGAAAAATCTTGAATTTCATGACAATTCGCGTCAACCCACCGATTCAGCTGATGTGTCATGTGTCAAAATCCTGTCGTGCAGAGTGGTTAATTGAGTATGAAATATCCCTAGACCGTGTTGATGTATGTATTTTTATTTGAGAATTGTATGAACTTGGGAACCGTATTTTCTTACCTATTTATTGTTTAGGTTGTGGTTAACTTCCGTTAATATGACGTAAATAAATGTACTGGTGCCATTCAAAGTAACAAAAATCAAATTAAGTACTTCTGGGATTCGTATCAGTAATTAACATTTTGCAAGCAAGTTTTTGATTACAAACTGCCAATTATGTCGCTAATGATTTAACCAGGAAACAATTATTTAATTACCCATTCACAGTTTTATTGAAAATAAAGCGTAGGTGATATAATTATCACTTGGATTAATATCCAATTGATTACTTATTGTAATATAAACAACAAGAACAACATTTAGCCTAAATCACAATTTCATAAACACGAATCTCGGTCAAGTAAATATGCATGCGTAACGGGGCGGGTTCAGACCTAATTAGTTGTTACGAAAATCAATCGACTAGCAACGTGACCGCGATGGAGCGTCACAGAATAGATCGACACAGAAGGATTGTTAAAATATTCAGTCACGGACAGAAAAGCTTAGTCAATGCCGATCACAGTTTCTCATAGGGACGACAAAAGAGGGAATGGTTGACGTGAGACACCTACCTAGACTCCTATAGCTCAAACTTGGGCTATTGTTCTTAAAGACGTTTGAACACTGGCATTACTCAAAAACGGCACAGAACAAAACTTCTTCGCCACCTTTATTTTGTTTTGTTAGACACTCGATACAAGTATGCCACAGTGTTACTATGTTTAGCTTAAATGCTGCTACTCAATTTAAATATAGAGAACGTTTTGATTTGCTAGGAAATTAGCTAGCGAGAAGTGGAGGTATAAATGTTTTACGATTCTCTTGCAACCTTTATAGGTGAACTTCACCAATAAAACTGAACGGGATCAGAGCATAAAAACTGCCTGTCTACATTGTTGTGGAAAATGGTTTTAAACGAGATGTAGATGCGTTGATGACGCTGGCTGATAAGCCGACATCGGCACAGTTGCCAAAAAGAAAAAGAAAGTTTGCATCGATCACGGTCATTTTTATTAAAGAAATTCACATTACTTACGAGTAAACAAAGCAGTCACATGTTTCTTTAGTCTACTTAATATTCTATATTCTATTCTTTTCACTATTAAGTTGTTGTACAGACGCCAGCACTGCCGTCCCTACGAAAAGTGCAATAACTCGGTCAAACCTGATTTCGAGAAAAACGCGGGAAAAGATTTTATTTTTGTTTTGATTGTATCTCCATCACTATACATGGTATCGGATTGAAACTTTCACTACATGATATATAACAATGTAGAGAATATTATGTGGTACTTAATGTTTGTTCCCGCATTTATTCCCGATATAAAAACCAATAAATACAAAAATGGTAAGTATTATTACTATGTAGAAAGAATGTTTACTAGTCATAACCGCAACAAGTAACCTATTTATTGCACTAATGGTTAGGAAACCAACATGATGCATTTTTGACTAGCAATTAATTTTTTTTTTTAACTGCTTCCTTACCAAATGTGCATTAAGTTTCTTATTTATTGCGGTTTTCATTAGTAAGAGACAAGTTTAAAACGCCAAAGTTTTAACTTGTTACTATTACAAAAAACAGAGATGTTACACTTTTATGTCAAATACCTATTAATAAACAGAATTTTGCAAAACATTATTTTGCCTCTTACCGATTTAGCATGAAACTGTTTTCGGTAAAGTCAAGTCTACTCATAATATCTGTGTTCAGTTGTGTTTTTAAAATAATGTGAAATCAGTTATAATTTAATGAAAAAAAAAATTGGTTGTTTGTAAAGTAGGTTTACGATCGAGATGTTTACGTGATAACGTCTTATTGGTGATATAAGTTATCACCAGTAGTGACATCTAAAATGAAATTAAGTACTAATTTAAAGTTTTTTTTTCGAGCCAAGTAACAGATGGCGCTACCATCTTTATGAAATGTCGCTCGTGAGGTTTTGGTGTGACACAAGTTTCTGAACATGTCACCCGACTAAAACGATTTTAAAGACGTTATCACGTCAAAAATAATTTGTCATATTAAATCTTTTTATTTTAAACTAAAAAAGTACAATCACAATGGGAATCACTTCGCTATTTTACTTATAGTCCGGTCAATTTAGACAATTGAAATAAAGAATATTCTGACAGAGCCAAATCTTCGTAGAGACCTTAGGTTTACCACAAGGAATAAAGTGTCAAAAGTCCCAATCAGTCCCATGTGTGTGCTAAGGGACTTATTCGGGGCCAAAGGTCAAAATTTTAGGTTTCTTGGATTTTTCTCGAAAACGGTAAGTTTTATCGAAAAAGTACTTCAGAGCCAAGTTGTAGATCTTAAAATTTTCTATAAAAATAGTCCTTATAATTTTTTCTCTAAGACCCACTATTTCCCAGATATTGCGCTTGTAAGAATCATGTTCTACATAGTATGCACACATGCCACGTATATACATATTTAGGTACTCAAGCAAGCAAAAATGAGTACTTTATTGTATTTATTTTTTTACATGCGATAACCGGATGCGATACTACGTCACCAATGATTGGAAGGGGCAAAAAATCAGTATTAAAATTATTTGAAAAAAAAAAAGATTTGATTGACTGCGCAAAAGTATTTACAGAAATTAATTCTTCACCTCAAATACAAATTACTAAAGGAATTCGGTTTCTTCTTGCGGTTTATGGAGCTCCAAAAAATTTATTGCATAGATACGTACAGATATTTAACATTGGTAAAAAATACACGAAACAAAAAGCATCTTGTCTTCCTCCAACATCGGCATTTGCTACTCAACATTTGTTTCGAGTATACTATCAAGTTCAGACGTGTCTGAACTTGATTGGCAAAGCATGAACTGAACCCTGAATACTGGGGTTGGAATTTAATAAATAATACTTTGGAACCGATTCGAACTTTACTGCCCCCTGCTCCAGAAAAACTTTTTAACACAATTTTTTGCAATTGCAAGAAAGGTTGTAGTGCCAAATGTGGCTGTAAAAAAGTAGGGTTGCAGTGTTCACCAGCGTGTACCAATTGCCAACGTGACTCTTGCTCAAATGTTCAATTAAATACAAGGAAGATTCATGTGATTTTGTTAAAGAGACAACTGATTCATCTTCATTTGAACAATTTCTAAGCATTCATCAACAGGAAGGAGAAGAAGAAAAACAAGAATAAATTGAAGAAAACATGATTGTTGAAGTTGAATATGAAGAGTATGAGTCAGATTAAAGTAATAAAATAAAGTTAGAACGTCAGTTAAACTCAGTAACCTATATCAATAATCTTCATACTATTAAATAATTATTGTTCCTGAAAATAACGTTATAAAGGTTCATGGAATAGGCCTACGATGTTAAAAAAAAACGCGCCGAGTACACTACCTCACAGGTGGTGTGGAAATGTGTGCGTATTATGTAGAACGTGATTCTTACAAGCGCAATATCTGGGAAATAGTGGGTCGTAGAGAAAAAAATAGAAGGACCATTTTATAGAGAATTTTAAGATTTACAACTTTGCTTTGAAGTACTTTTTCGATAAAACTTACCGTTTTCGTGAAAAATCCAAAAAACCAAAAATTTTGACCTTGGGCCCCGAATAAGTCACTTAGCACACATGGGACTGATTGGGACTTTTGACACTTTATTCCCTGAGGTAAACCTAAGGGCTCGACGAAGATTTGGCTCTGTCGGAATTTTCTTTATTTGATCACTATTTTTATGTCTAAATTGACCGGACTATTATTGATTCTGGTCTATTAGCCAGCATTTAAAAATCAACGGTTACTACAATTAAGTAACAAACATTTCAAAAATTTATTCATTTGTCAAAATGAATCTTATAGTCTAGTCAACAAGTGCTTTTTTAGTCAAAACTTTTTAAAAGTCTCGGGAAAATATGTTTGAGGGCTCATTCGATTCGGGATCGCATCTAGAAAGTTTTTGAAAAATTCAAGACCCGCTCAGTCGCGGCGCTACTATTTCGCTATTTCGTGCAAACGTCACGTTTGCACGAAATATTTTACTCCCCTCGTACCACCCTCACCGCCTGGTGCTAGTTATAAACGCAATAAATAGTGAATTTATTGCAATTTATTTCACGTAGGTATACTGTATTCGTTTAATCTTCCTACAAATAAATGCAATATATCTACTTACTAAATCAATTTTAGTATTCATCCCATAATTTTTAATAAGGTCCCATAAGATAACTGCAATAACTCAAGCTTATTGTACTTATAAGTAGTAAATGAGAATCACAAGAAACGAAATATGGTAATTATAAATGCAATAACTCTACTTATTGCAGAAATAATTAACACATTTTTTAATACCGAAAATAAGGATCCGTATCATATCTGCAATAACTCAAACATATTGCACTTATAACTAGTCAATGAATATTACAAATGACGAACTATGCTAATTATAAATATAGTAATTATACTTATTGCAGATATAGTTAGTAAAATTACTAAATAGCGTAAGTAAGTTATTTCCTATCTATAGTTATTTCGGTCTTGATATGTAAATCATTAAGCATCGACCTAGATATTGCAGTTAGGCTTAGTATTAAAACCGGCTACGTCATAGATACGTAAAAAGTGTCTAAAAAGAATATATAGATCTCGTTCTGCTAATTCCGAATATGTACTTATCTCAATTTGGTGCAAAACTTGAGTTATTGCACTTTTCGTAAGGACGGCAGAGCAGGTCAAGCTACCCGAAACTGACAATTTTTTCCAATGAACCTTGAACCTAATACTTTAGAAATAAAGTCGAAAATCTATCAAAGAAATCTGACAGATTGTAGTAGCTTGATGTGCAGGCGTCTGTACATAACTATTCTCAACCTCATTTTCGGTGCATTAACGACTAACTAGACAGTTAAATAATTCCCGTAGTATACGGGTATAATGTGCACTGTCGCTCAGCTTGCTAATTGCCTTGTTTCCATCAATTTATATGTATGTAAGTGTACACAAATATCCTGCGCATCGACCCACAGTTGCAAAGAATTTTAATGTCTGTACCACTTTAACTTAATGTTGTTACTAGTTATTTATGCTATTTCTGTAATTTAATTGGTACAATAATGTTGGTGCAATTATCAGTCAATTAAAGCTGCGAAAGTTATTAAAGTCCTACCTTGGTAATGTTCAGTGGAACTGTAGAAATAAAGACTAGATCAAACTAAGGTTTCACCTTTCAACATTGTTTTGACTGGTAGTTATCCTAGCCTGTTCTATCCCAATCCTGGGGGTCTAAAATGGCCGCTCAAGCATTAACCTATTCAGGTTAACAATATGAATTACGCTATCATTCGTAAAATGGTAACAACAAAGTGACAATTGACAATATGAACTGTATCTGTGACCATTTTTTGAAATTTTAACGCAATTCATATTATTATTCTATTATGATTCTGCTATAACGGCCATTTTAGACCCCCTGTTATTGTTACATTACTTTAACTTATTCTCGTTCAGTTGTTCTCGCTTAAAACCAAGCGACTGGATTCAAACAATAATTCCATAATACTATAACATTAACACGAATCTATTAGAAACTGCGGTTAGATCACGAACAGACCAAATGAAGTTATTCGCGTGATTACCAGCACTTACGATCTGGAACGGCTCGCAATCTGCACGTTAAAATACTTCACAAAGACTATTACAATATATCAGCCATTATTTTATCACCGAACAGACGAACGTGGAAAATAACACTATGTTTTAGGACAAAACATATAGAATGTTTATTGGTACAGCTGTTATCTGAGACCACGTGTGTTCTAGCTTCTAATCACTATGCATGTGTCATTTGTGTACTGTAGACAAAACTAATTGGAATGCAGTTACTACGATGTTTCGACAGTTTTTTCTGCTTTTGTTTATCTACAGTTTATTTTAGGTGTGTCTGAGTTACCAAGTTTCTGTAATCAGTCGTCTAGATGTCCTGTTTAAAAACTAAGAAAACAAGGTCTTTCTTCTTCTTTTTCTTCTTTAAATGGACCCGTCAACCAAGCATCATTATCAAACTAAGATTCGATGCTGAATTGCTGGAAAACGCCTTTAATTGGGGTGAAAAAGTGCGATTTACGGTAGGGCTCAATGTAACGTTCAACATCATTGTGCTGTTGAATGCATTGAATAGTACAGGGGTAACTTCGACTTTTAATATTTCCGAAACTACGAAAAAAATATTTTTACTCTGACGGGGAGAACAAACGCCTTTCGGCGTCTTTATGGGGTCTTTACCCATTATTATGAGTACTCGAATATGTTTCCAAGTGTGTGTTGGTATAGCTATTGCTTTTTGTCGGAATTATATATTATCATTTAATTATGCACCGACTAGCCTGCATGCCAACCAAATTCACCGAGTGTACATGCTCAAAGCACATAGTTGTTATCTGTGTAATTATAATATTAAGTAAGTGGTGTCCACGTCTGTCCTTAACATTTAGATAGTACTTACTTGAAGCCATTTGAACGTACACCGGAAAGATAATAACGTTAGTTAGGGCTTTAAGGTGTGTGCGTTTTATTGACTGTTGCTAATCCGTTTTTACCGGACAAGTTTAAGTACTCTGTGAGGGATTCGGTTCACATAATACGTGTGTCTATGACTAAGTCGTGTTTGTGTATGTATCTATGTTGTACATATTAATTACACTTCCTTGGATATGTCAGTCATTATTTCTGTTTCTTTGTTTTTGGTTTCCTCATTATTTTTACATAGAAAAGGGCGGAACGTAGTATGTACAGACGCCTGCACATCAAGCTACTACAATCTGTCAGATTTCTTTGATAGATTTTCGACTTTATTTCTAAAGTATTAGGTTCAAGGTTCATTGGGAAAAATTGACAGTTTCGGGTAGCTTGATGTGCAGGCGTCTGTACATCTAATGATAATGTTGGTCTAATGGTTCATGTCGAGAGAACTTGGGACACAAAATAACAAAGGTGACTTCAGCGTTTTTGAGTGTCTCTCAGTCACATAAAGGCGTCATTTCGTGGAGATTTAAGTCCGGTAGCAAAAACCTGCATTAATTTGCATTGGAAGCCCTTTCTGCGGTTTGACCCCTCACTTTAGTGAGTTGCGATTCTAAGATCTCGCTATCAAACGTAAAATTAGGCGAGTAAATCCTACTTATTAATATTATAAATGCGAATGTTTGTGAGGATGGATGGATGGATGTATATATGTTTGTTTGTTACTCTTTCACGTCAAAACGGCTGAACGGATCTTGATGAAATTAGGCACAGAGGTAGATTATAGTTTGGAATAACACATAGGATACCTTTTTTTCCATATCACGCAGGCGAAGTCAAGGGCGCCACCTAGTATTGTATAAAAAACTTCCCGAGATCTGCGTGCGTATGTGATTTATCTTAAACACAATCGTAGTTGATGGTTGTTGTCGTTGGGAGAATCGAGGGTTCATCTGGATAAAGCAATTTATAAATTATGACGAAGACATTGATGAAGACATTCTTGATTCCCTGGTCTTGATTTAGCGGGTTTGATTTTGTGCTCATTAGTTCTCTCCAGTTTTCTTTAGCGCCGTGTTGCATGCAGATTATTTTCAGCACGGTTTGTTAGGGAATTCACGGATGAAATTATAATTGCGGTTTTTTATGGTTTTTGATTAGTTTACCTGGTGCAATTCTTCCTTGAAAGTAGAGGAGGTCCAGCAGGGTCACTTAATGGATTCTTAAATTATGTGTTCATTAACTTGAGTGGTAATAATATCTACTGGTACTGTCTTTACCCCGAGTCACCTTAATCTAGATCTTTGAATAATCTAGTCGTTATAACCATAGCTTTTGTTTGTTTTATCAGTGACAAAAATCAACAAATATTTATCCTCTTTATTTTCATCAACTATAGGAAAGGTCCATCACCTTTCTTCAAATTCCCGATCAGATTTTCTTGAAACATAGCTAAGAACACTCGATTAGGACAAAATAGCCTTTTTTCGGATGGGAAAACTTCGAATAACTTCCCCCGCTCCGGGTGGAGCTTGGCGGAGTGCCAGACTTTGACTAACTAAAACCCATCCATGTTCCTACATTTGCTCTTTGTGTGCCGGGGCGGCCGTGGCATTTCTTTTGAACAACCCGCAACCCTAGCTGGCAGTGGCCCTGGCACGCCCCTTTGCTTAGCGGCGCGCGTGGATCACGAACGCACCGTCGACACGGCATGTCGTCAATAGACCCATTGCTCACCGACCACAGACCAGCGTCTACGGTGGCCGGGAGTTGTCTCGCGGCGCCCGACGCCCGGATTGTCTACCGCGGAGACAAAACACACTTCAAACAAAAAAGGAAAAACTTAAAATTCGGTTCAACCCTTTCAAGTTCACACTTCAACCTTATAACACCCGACTTTTTTGGTCGGGGGTTAAGATACTAACACTAATCTTGAAAATGACTTCTGATCAAATGACCACTTAAAAAGAAAATTAGGTACCTACTTAAACTAAGCGAGTTATAGAAGTGTCGTGCTTATTAGAAAAAAACAATCAAAACTGTTTCTCACATTGAATCAAATAACAGTAAAGCCTAAAACACACATGTTTCATTCCACATGTGACCGGATTTGACGCTTGACCTTTATCGCCGTACCGCAATGCCCTATCCGTGTTAAAGTCGCGTGCACACTATATTGTGGCAGGTTGTTAACCTACCACCTAGACTTTATACCGGCAACCTTAGCACTTTAGTTTTATGTGACCGATAAATTTCATTTATTTGCGTGTTTGCTGAAATGTGGTGCAAAAAACGCGATTCTTTTCATTTTTAGGGATGGATAAATGAGCTTGTCAACTGGCTGTGTGTGACCAGCAATTTCACTTATCTTCTTCGACAAATAGGCTATCCAATCCAACACTAAAATAACTTTCAAATCAAACCTGAGATTAGCGCGTTAAACCAAAAAAACTCTTGAGCTGTAATTATTGTGTTATAGCATAGATATAGTACTCTAGTATTGACTATATTGTAGTGAAAGTTTGTGATGTGATGAAGTAATCCTGGGTCAGAAAATTGTTAGGGTGTTTCAAATATCAGTTGTCATTTTATTCTTACAGGCTATTTTTGTTACCAGCTTTAAAAAGTTTTAGTTGGGAATACCGAGTTACACTCAGGTCTTTTTTATCGGATTGGAAATCATTAAATAACTTTCCCCGCTCTGGGTGGAGCTGACTTTTACTCAGACTTACTGACTAAATTTATTTTTACAATTACATAACACTAATAAATATATGTCTTAACTTATAACAATTAATATATGTCTTTCGAACAATCTCGCAGCCCACATCACCAGCTTACATCTAAATATATTACAGGTTTACCAAATGCGGTAGCGAATTTTTATTTTATTTAAATCTTATCCTAACTTATTTTTATTTCTTTAAAAAAAATTGCCCCACTCTAGGAATTTCTTCTGTATCGTGGGTGCGTTTACAAACATTTAAACTCACATACACAAACAGCCAGACCCGAAACAACTACTAATGGACATTCGAACCCGCAGTAATTCATTTCGGCAGTAACTTACTTGGTTCACTGCATATACTTCTTCTTTATCGTGTAGTTAGTGCCTTCATTTATTCATAATATATCTATGTTTCTTTCTCCACAGGATCGAGTACTGAACATCACAAGTCAGATAATGGACCAGCTGCTGGGTGACGAGCGTGTGGCACGAGGCTTCCGAGTTAAGTTTCCCGAGGATGTGCTTCAAGACAACCTGGCTGGACAGCTCTGGTTCGGTGCTGAGGTGGGTACCATGGAGGTTTTGTTCAAAGTACATCTTCCTTGCCTTTTCTTAATGATATTGAGATCGGCTTCCAAATACACCTTCCTGGTGCAAATATTGGTAATATTTTACTTGGAACGACTGCTTATCTAAGATCCATAACGCTGTTATTAGATAATATGATACCCATTTGATATGACTGGCTAACAAACTCAGATCGTCGGTGATAGATTAGCTTTTGGTTAAACAAATAGCTGGTAAAACAATCCAAAAAAGTGATGTGAAACCATTTTGTAAGTATGTTAATGGGTTATTGCGGCTGGTTACCCGTTCCATGTACGGTAGCCTTTAGTCAAATCAAAGCAGTCGATAAAACAATACGAACATTAACTATAAAGGCACTAAGTTCTAATGTAGCTATCGATTACCATTTATACTAACAATGCCATAAAAATACTGGCTTTTGCCCGCGGAGTCGCGCGATGCGATGAGGATTTGTGAATATCCCACGAAAACATCTTACTGGAATAAAAAGTCTTATGTATCCTCTTAGCTCTCAGGTCATGGTGTATCCTAGTACAATTTTGTTTTAAATCTTGGGTTGTGACATTGTTATAAAAATCTTACTTTAGTGTCTGAATAGATTTTTTTTGAAAAATTAAAGCATTTAATTTTGTTTTGCACGGAATCCTTGTCTTTTTTCTAAAATAACAGCTCATTGAGCTTTAGCCAAAATTAAACCTTAGCTGCTAGTAAAAGTCCCTTCAAAATCGGTCCAGCCTTCTGGGAGATAAGCCGGGATAAACAAACAGACGGTTTTATCATTTGTCATAAGTGTGCTAGACTATTTCATATACTTACATTGAGTAAAAGGCTGTTATTTTGAAATTACAAACAGACACCTTTACACAATTTTATTTATTTGTATAGATTACCATTCGATTTTTTGTGGTTGGTTAATGACTAGTAGGTGAATAGGTACCGACCGTATTTTCCAAGGTTAGATGTAATATTATTTCTTGTACTATCACATTTTAACCATAACATTGATGATCCATCGACTGGAACGCTGCTTAACCTCATAGGCTTCCGATTCTTCACGCAGCAAGAGAATGGCGTCGTTATAAAATAAGTTGATTTGTGGGTTGGTTAGTAGGTAATTAATAATTATATGAGTCACGCAAGCTGTGAACGAATACGCTTAGGTATACAAACACGCAGTTATATATTTTACATAACATTGAAATTGCCTACCAGCGTGTATGATGGGTACGGTCACGAAGCGTTAATATTAAGCAAAAATAAGTAAATACTTATATAGTTTTCGACATGATGTACTTATTCTTTGGTGTGTTCGACGCGCGCCTCAAAAAATGACAGCAAAACAGAGAGATCCGTCTGCGGCTATGGGTTGTTTAAAAGAGATACTGCCGCTCCAGAACATAAAGGGCAAAAGAAGGAACATGTATAGGATTCAGTCAGAAATTCCCTTACGCTTCGACTAATCTATCCTTACTATAATATTATAAAAGCGAAAGTGAGTTTGTTTATTTGTTACGTCTTCACGCCTAAATGGTCAAACTGATTTTGATGAATTTTGGTACAGAGATAGTTGTCCTTGGAGACGGACAAAGACTGTTATTTTTTTAAAGTGAGAAAAGGGGTAGATTGAGGGAAGAAAAGGGGAGAGAAAGATTTTTTTTTTCGATCATCACGCGGGCTAAAGTTAGCATTAGCCCAAAGTAACTATGCCCCGCAGACGAAGTCGCGGGCGGAAGCTAGTATATTATATGTGAAAATGACTTTCCGACCGAAAAAAAAATGGGGATTTAGGTCGCCGTAAAAGGCTACGCATAAAACCTTTGTTTAACCACTGTACCATCATAATACAATTGCTATTGTTAACCTAAAGACGCCATACTTGTAAGTTGAAAAGAAAATATAAACAATAATATTTCTATTCGCTATTGATTGACCTTTATTTTCTCATGTTTAGGTAAGATTACGTATATTTCTGGGACGAACGTGACTCAGGCAGTTTGCAGAATATTTGCTATGATAATGTTTGACATACATGTGAGAAGAACAGCTGTGTCTCATTCAATACGTCTAGGCTCTAGGCACAATGCCGTCATTAAGCCTTTTGAAAATTTTTGACATGACGGTTTGACAGGCGCTTCGGATTGAAATAATCCTCTACATCTTCTTACAATTGTATACCGCAAAAGAAACATAAAATATTAGTTAGTAATTAGAAATAGAAAACAAAATAGCTGATATGACTATTATCTAATCATGAATACGTGAATAACATCAATAATGCTGGAAGCTGGACCACATTACTCATCTCTGTGGGAAAGAGCGATCTGATCCATCACAGGGTGCATGGTAAGGATACACTTTCCAAGACATCACCACAAATAAAAAAAAAATGTTAATTGTTCATTAATTGTTAACTAATTGCCGTATTAACGATAATAAATGCGTGAAAAGTCGACATAATTATCACGAGATAATTATGTCGACTTTTCACGCATTTGGAAATAATTTTGCTTTATAAATGAGGGTTCAATAATAATTTAATTTATTTTCTTCCTTCGGACAACAAAAATACAGAATGTACTAATAAAATAAACCTAGTATTAGCAATTCAGGACTATTTTTGTTAAAAAAATAAAATATCAATATGACCACAAGTTCTTTGCTCATCCTCTCCACAAAATGCTTCAAAATGAATTAAGTAATTCAAACATTCCGCTACTGTTTTCAGAATCACTTTTGCCACTGACCCGAGTTCTAGCTACTAGAGATGCTATTTTTATCGAATTATCGCATGGAACTAAACCTTTTGATAACACTTTCTAGCTAGTTTAAAATTCAAAATACGATTTCGCGACACAGTTTTTCTTTTAGAGAATTGTCACTTTTCGACATATCTTGGAAATGTTCGTTCTAGAACACGCCGGTTCCTTCACCGTTTACACATAGTAATACACCAGCTGGGGTTCGAAACCACGACCTCCAACTGGAAAGTTGAGGGCATTATCACTGGGCCACCGCTCTTGATTTATTTGATACTCTTTCTCATGAAAATTATTTTGTCATTTCCAGTGCCTAGCCGCGGGCTCCTCGATAATGAATCGCGAGGAGGAATCAGCGGCCATGCGACCTCTGGCCAAGGCTCTTACACGCAGCCTGGAGACCGTGCGCTCGTTGCTGCGGGAGCAGTGCCTCCGACCGCGAGGCATGGCGCTGTCGCAGCACGACGATATGCTGCATGAGAGCCTTAGGATATTTGACAGGTGAGAAGCACTGTAACTGGTCCCCTCCTACGGCTTCTCCATCTTGCCCCAACTGTCCAAGTATCACTTGCTGGACACTCAACAAATATTAGAGTACTTGCCAGGCTTTTGGTGCAACTTAAGGGACGTTACCACTCTGAGCCCTTCCGTAGCCTACTTATGAGTTATTCAACGATCCGTTCTGCCAACATTGTTTACATTAACGAGATATTCTACGCAAAAATAAACGAGATTATTTTACCCTTGTTTGGGAATTCGTTGGGCCATATCAGCAACCTTGTAATCTTGCATGTAGTTCTAGTAAATTCGTTCTTAATTCTCTTTCGTCTCATTACAGGTTGTTCGCAGAGTTTGAGCTATGCTACGTCAGCGCCATGGTGAACGTAAAAACGCCGCACGAGTTTGAAGCTCAACAACTTATTTGCGTGCTATTCTCTGAGAGTTTGAGACGAGCGCTCAAGCAGAACTTGCTCATACAGGAACAGGTTGGTTGCCTTTTCAGATGTATTGGAGCCCTCATAAAGTTACAACCGTTATACCTGAGCAACCCGTCACTGGCAGCTAACTTCCAAGCCGTCATAATGTTGGAACCGTTATACCTGAGCAACCCGTCACTTACACCTAACTTCTGAGCCGTAATAAAGTTAGAACCGTTATACCTGAGCAACCCGTCACTTGCACCTTACTTCGGAGCCGTCATAAAGTTAGAACCGTTATACCTGAGCAACCCGTCACTTGCACCTAACTCCCGAGCCGTCATAAAGTTAGAACCGTTATACCTGAGCAACCCGTCACTTGCAGCTAACTTCCGAGCCGTCATAAAGTTAGAACCGTTATACCTGAGCAACCCGTCACTTGCAGCTAACTTGCGAGCCGTCATAAAGTTAGAACCGTTATACCTGAGCAACCCGTCACTTGCAGCTAACTTCCGAACCGTCATAAAGTTAGAACCGTTATACCTTAGCAACCCGTCACTTGCAGCTAACTTGCGAGCCGTCATAAAGTTAGAACCGTTATACCTGAGCAACCCGTCACTTGCAGCTAACTTCCGAACCGTCATAAAGTTAGAACCGTTATACCTGAGCAACCCGTCACTTGCAGCTAACTTGCGAGCCGTCATAAAGTTAGAACCGTTATACCTGAGCAACCCGTCATTTGCATCTAACTTCCGAGCCGTCATAAAGTTAGAACCGTTATACCTGAGCAACCCGTCACTTGCACCTAACTTCCGAGCCGTCATAAAGTTAGAACCGTTATACCTGAGCAACCCGTCACTTGCACCTAACTCCCGAGCCGTCATAAAGTTAGAACCGTTATACCTGAGCAACCCGTCACTTGCAGCTAACTTCCGAGCCGTCATAAAGTTAGAACCGTTATACCTGAGCAACCCGTCACTTGCAGCTAACTTGCGAGCCGTCATAAAGTTAGAACCGTTATACCTGAGCAACCCGTCACTTGCAGCTAACTTCCGAACCGTCATAAAGTTAGAACCGTTATACCTTAGCAACCCGTCACTTGCAGCTAACTTGCGAGCCGTCATAAAGTTAGAACCGTTATACCTGAGCAACCCGTCACTTGCAGCTAACTTCCGAACCGTCATAAAGTTAGAACCGTTATACCTGAGCAACCCGTCACTTGCAGCTAACTTGCGAGCCGTCATAAAGTTAGAACCGTTATACCTGAGCAACCCGTCATTTGCATCTAACTTCCGAGCCGTCATAAAGTTAGAACCGTTATACCTGAGCAACCCGTCACTTGCACCTAACTTCCGAGCCGTCATAAAGTTAGAACCGTTATACCTGAGCAACCCGTCACTTGCACTTAATTTGCGAGCCGTCATAAAGTTAGAACCGTTATACCTGAGCAACCCGTCACTTGCACTTAATTTCCGAGCCGTCATAAAGTTGGAACCTTTATACCTGTAGTAGACCGTCACTCGCAGCTAACTTCCGAGCTGTCAAAAAGTTTGAACAGAACTATGCTAACATTGAAACGGAACATGATAAACATAATGTTTATTTGATTTCAGGTTGACTCATATGATCCGGCGCTAATGTTCGCAGTGCCGCGGCTGGCTATAGTCAGCGGATTGCTGATATATTCCAGCGGACCACTCAGCATTGATAAAACACCTGGTACGCCTTTATAACTAGCTTTTGTTTAACATGCACTGTTCACATGTATGTAAGTTGCTCATCATTTTTGTTTGAAATTTTGGTTCTAGTGACAACATTATTTTTGTGACAGGCATTATTTTATTAAGTTTGGCTGGCGTGCAGCTAACAATACCAAAGTTATAATAGTGAGTTAATCAACGACAAGCCATTTACAAGCCTCCACAGTTAACAGTAAAGTATTGTTGTACAAATCAATTCATGTAGTATAAGTAACAAGTTATAAGAATAAATTAATAGAAACAAGGTAAATGATTAAATGTTATATAAAAATAAGTAGATTAAGTGCTATTATTAAATCATGTTAACTAAATTTATTAAGACAATCACAGAAGTCTAATTACTCGAGTATTTCAATTAAAGAACTGAATCTGATCTACATATACCTACTCTACATTCAAGAACTGTCAATGGTTTAGAATATTAATTCTGGCAGCTCTTGATCGCCGTTTATTTGTGCTAATCGCGGTCACAATCATTTATTCAATCCGCATTTTACATGATTGGGACTGACCTACTTTGATCATTAGAGTCCCAGCGGTGGTTTGTGCTTTCGACTCCTTGGAGTTCTGTTCACATTAATTTGGGTTTAAGTCTGTGGCATACTAAATTCTCTTTTTTCGACATCCACAGAAGAGATGTCGGACATGTTCCGTCCTTTCCGCACGCTACTGCACAAGATCCGGTCTCTCCTGTGGACTCTGGACCGGCGTGAGCTGATGGCTCTCGAGCGGCTCCTGTGCACCAACGAAGACATTTCCAACCTCACGAAACACCTACCTGCTGGTGAGTAAAGAAAATGTTTTCAAAAAGAACAACCAATCAAGCTACAGTTTTATAAAAAGGGAAAAAGAAACTTTAAAGTTATGCGACTAGCATTAAAAACTCTTTGCTGTTTCTAAATGCCACTGTCTGATGAACTGAATTACGGCGCAGCTTGATTTGGTCAGTGATGGAGACACATTGGTGCCGCCTGTCAGTTTTTGTGGCAACAACAGGTAACAAACAGGCTCAAACAACAAGATATTCGTGACTCGGCTCGTAATCACTAAACAAAAATTACGACTTTTTGGTACGGTCACCTCAAATCATGACATCATTATCACCCTGTTCCTCGTCATTTTTGTATGAATCTAAAAGAGGTGTTAAAATTAAGAAAATAATAATAATCATTTTATTATCAACCTGTTGATTAACAAAAAGTGTTCTGTTTTTCTTTTTTGATTGAAAGTACAACAAAACAGAAATACCCATAGTTGATTGTCAAACTTCACCAAAGTAAGTTGACCAATATATTCTCACAAAACCATTAGTATTTATAAGAAACATAATGTAATTTTTATTTTTCAGACACAAATGAATCGTCTAACGACTGGTCGTGTCCGTACCCAGATTTGGGAGAGTTTGTGTCGAGGTTTTATGCGGACCATGCCAATTGCCGGGATTTATACTCACACCAAAGGTATCTATAACTTTTATAATCTTACCTAGTAAAATACACTACTGCAGTAAGAACTGAGGCCATATTTTACAACTGGGATATATACACATAATTTTAACAGTTGGTTAATCTAACCACAAACCTATATTTAATTCCAGATTCGTCCTTGATGATTGTTGTAGAATACAAACTTTATATTCAAGTTTTGTATGTTATGCGAATGAAACAGAAAGTAAATATATCTTATTATCTATAGTTCGGGTTAAAATAGCATCAAAAGTTAGTTTTTTATTAACTGAATAAATAAGTTATATGATGAGGAAATTTATGACAAAATTGTATGCAAAATATTTAGTTCTAATTCCGATGCAGCACCACCCTCCCCAGAAATACCATACAATACTTCATTATTGCGTGTCAAAATCTAACAAACTATTATTTCTTCCACAGCTCAACAGAACCAATAATAACAGACGGCGACTATCTCCCCGACAACATAGAAGTGATGACGCCAATAATCGACGGATTGCGCCGTCTGTCTGAAGGAACCGTCGACACGGAAGGCCACGACTCCGAACACGACACTATGAAGACAAGCTCCCGACACTACTCCACGGACACGGCCAGCACTGACACATTCCAGACCAATGACAGCAGAGAATACATAGAAAGAGCTAGAAAAACCAGCAAAACTGAGAGTTCAGATCTTTCTTCACTTAGGAACTTGTCAACTAACGGTTTGATGATGTTTGATCCGCTCGTCATCAACGCCGTCTCAGCTTCAACAAGTGACGGCAATCGACAGATTCCCGACCATGACCTTGTCACGTCACTCAACGAACAGGTCACGGAAATTGCCGATCGTCTTTCGTCCATCGCAGCCAGCGATGTCGACATCTTAGAACATCAAATACATTCGTTCTCAACAAACGATGTACCCACGTTGATATCGACTGAAGATTCAGAAGCGTACGGGTTTTCAGGACCGAGGAACGAACAGTTAAGCTGTTTGCCATCTACGAGTCACGGGTATCTGATACCCAACGCGATCAGTCACGATCCAGCAGTTCTTTCCTCTCTGTCACACAATAATTCTGCTGTCTTCAACCAAGAAGACGATGCAGGAAGTGACATCAACAGTGCAATGCTCAACTCAGATCTCCCGCTCATTATCCCAGAAAATATTGACGCGGACATAGTGAACACTAATATATCGATAGCTAATGCTAACCTAAGTTCGCTGTTACTTACCAATGAGGAATACAATCATTTAGAAGAAGAAACCGCAGACGGTGATAACACGAGTTTCCATTCGGCAAAAATGACGCTAGATAGAGAGGATGAGAGAGTTAAGTTTATGTTAGGTTATGAAAGCGAGCACGAATCCCCGGTCGACTCGGGCGTCAGTACTGAAAACACTAGCTTAGATAGATCGCCTGACACCGACCAGAACAAAGACAATCACTTCATGCAACAAAACAGGGTACTAAAGAGTCCGGATGCAGAAACAGACGACGATAAACACACCAAAAACACTCTAGAAAGTTCCTTTTCAGATGTAAATAATGACGTTACTGTAAATATAAATTACGTTGAAGACGATAGTAATAAGAACGAGGCGGGATCGTCGACCGTAATGGATAAGGTTATAAATAGGTTAAGTTCAGACGAAGAAGGATTGAATGAAGCGACGAATGTAAATATTGAAGCGAGGCGAGTGTTGCACGACTGGGGAGCGAACGCTGGCGACGAAGATTATAGAACGATTGACGAAGTTATCACTGAATTGAGAAGGCATAGGGAAGCTGATAAGAAGATTAGCTCGTTAGTTGACGAAGACAATAATGTTAGTTCAAACGCGGACGTAGGGCCGTCACAGTCGCGGCCGAAGAAAAGCAGGAAGAGCAATACGAAGAGTAAAAAGAAAAAGAGTAAGATCTGGTCTCCGGGTATGGTGATATTGGATAACCGGTCGACGCAGAACCAGAATAGTCCTTTAAGGTTGAATTTGGATCATTTTGTTGATGAGAGGTGAGTTTTACTTTTATGGCTGTTGTAGAGCCATTAATCTTTTTTTTCTTTGTAAAACATTGCCCCACACCAGTATTTTTTTCCTGTATCGTGGGTGCATTTACAAACATTTAAACTCTCATACTCAAACAGCCAGACCCGGAACAACTATCTGTGTGCCTTACAAATATTTGTTCCATGCGGGGAACGAACCCGCGACACGCAGCGCAGCAGGCGATCGCTCAGCCACTGCGCCAACCGTGTCGTCATATGAATGCAAGTTGATACTTGATAGTAGTGTTGCCCAAATGCAAGAACAAGACGAGACTTAGCCAGTCTTGGTCTTGGTCTTGCGCCAATACACCTGGTCTTGGTCTTGGTCTTGGTCTTGCGCTCCCAGTCTTGGTCTTGGTCTTGGTCTTGCAGCAAGAGTCTTGCAAGTCTTGCAATTACCTATTGGTCTATTACTATTTATTAAAGTTTATTTTAAATCTTAGAAAAACGTATTAGAATTGGAACATTGTGAGCTTGAATTAACATAGCCATAGTAAAGATCAAGCAGATTAATAAATTACTGAAGATTTGATAAGAAATTTGAAAAATCAACTGACCTATATGTCGTTTTTCATGGAAGTAACTGTTTCTTAATAATAATATCTTAAAATTAAGAAACAGTTACTTCCACATTCCAATTTGTTTTTTACATATCTTAGCAAATAAGCTTACATTTGCTAAAACATGTAATAAACAAATTAATTACAATAACTTGACTGTATTTTAAAGAACAAAATCTGTCTAGAAAGATTGAACCCTCAACTTATATGAAATTTAATAAAAGAATTCGAAATTATTTTGCATGAGTATACCTACGCCCTGTGGCGGCCATAAAATAGTGTCAAATGTTGTGATTTCGGCGCGGCGGCAACAATTGTTGTATATGATTTCAAAAGAAGCCGCCGGCGCGTGTATCATAACCATGTACTTCCGAAAAGCGGCAAATTTCTTTGAGAAGTGCCGATGATTAAAACATAACTATGCATGCACTCAGTTTGATTTTAATGGATATTTTTTTATTCGCTATGTAGGTATGTTTATGGTATTAGTCGTAATGCGCATAGGTCCAGTTTTTCATATTCTTTGATACAGTTTTTTGCGTCTCATAGAATTCCTAAGCGTACCTATACACCGAACTGTTACACCTAACTACTCCGTGAAATAGTCCGCTAAGTCCTAGCTGCAAGACGCAAGAGTCTTGCAGGCTATGTCTTGTTCTTGCTCAAGTCTTGCACGGTCAGTCTTGGTCTTGGTCTTGCTAAAAATACGCGGTCTTGTTCTTGGTCTTGGTCTTGCAAAAACGCAAGAACAAGACCAAGACTGCAAGACCAAGACTGAATTTGGGCAACACTACTTGATAGTAACTTTCCTTTTGACAAAATTGATTCTAATCGAATATTGTCTTATAGAATCGCTAGAACGTTGAAGCTGCTCGGAAAATACAAGTAAATGGGTTTTAAATGCTCTTGTTAAACAAAATCTACATTGCATTATAAATATTTAAGGTAGCTCACTAAAAATGCTACATGATTAAATCATTCGATATTGATGTTAATCAACTCTATTATAATCGATAAACGTAGTTCAGCTGCATTGCATAATAATATTAGGCAATGCAGCTGAACGATCTAGTTGCCTACTACCTTTCTTCTTCTCCATAGCGCACTTTCACAAGTTATTATGCTTTTCGACTGGGATTATAGCTTCATCCTTTTATTTCTTGCCATCAAAAGTGCCTGTAATGGTCTAATTGAAATAAATGCTTAGAGTTTGAGCGTGCGCGAAAGAGACATAGCTATACATCCTGGATAACTCCGGTTCTATGTTTTATGACAGAATAGTAACCTTAGCTTTAGATTCTCCGAAGTTTCTCCCTTAAAATGTGCGATTGTCTGGTTTCAGCGGCACGTCATGCGGTGCATCAGAATGCGCAGACGACGAACAAATAGCTCTCGCGTTACAAGCGCAGGAGTTAGCTGCGAGACAACATGCGCGCGGGAAGTTCAAGTACGTGCAATTTTCCATAAAGATAAGCCCCTGTGATAGCCAACATGAACATTCCACTAAATTTAATTTATGGTCTAGGGCACTCCAGGGCCTAGACCATGAATTAAATTTAGTGGAATGTTCGGACAGACGGACATGGTATATGGAACGAAATATCGGTGTCACTAAGACAAGCTCAGTCACTTGCTGCTTTTAAAACCTTAGTTGCAAACAATTATCTATCCCTGTAATGTAATTGAATATCCCAAAAAGTGTTTTACACCTATCTAATTTGTCTACCACATAGTATTATAAAACACATTTAATAAATATATTATATGTAAATCCTTACTAATATTATAAAAGCGAAAGTGAGTTTGTTTGTTTGTTTGTTACCTCTTCACGCTTTAATGGCTAAACCGATTTTGATGAATTTTGGTACAGAGATAGTTGGGAACCAGGAGACGGACATAGGCTATTTTTTTTTTTTAAAAAGAGCGGGATATGAGGGAGAAAGAGGGTAGAAACGGGAAAACTTAGCGTTGCTATTACAAATCAATAAGGCGCTACCGAATTTAACGCGAGCGAAGCCGCGGGCAAAAGCTAGTGTATTTATAAATTTGAATAAATAACTTTATTTTAATTGTTTAGCAGTAGTGCACCATTGACTATCCCCCGTTATATTTTTATATTCGTACATTCCATCCGACAGTTGTTTGGAAGATATCTGCTATCAGCGATAAGACCGCCATTGTAACCATAGAATTATCAATTTCTGTAAAACAGTTATTTTCATCTTTTGGTGTGCACTAAAGTATATTTTATTCTATAGCTCACGTTACGTGGCCGTAACAAATATGGCTCTCATAGCGCTCCGCATCAGGGACCAAAAGGTTAATCCGAATGAGGGTTTTAACCGGTTTATTTTTTAGGGTTAGGTTTAAAACCCCACAATATAGATTAACCCGTATGATAGGGTTAATCAGCCTATAAGAACCGGTTTCGTCGTAAGGTTCATTTTTGTACATAAAACATCTGCAAGAAAGTGACAGACTATAACTACCAAGCGGTGTTTGATCGTGTTCCGACATGACTAACAGCCACGCACGATGCATTGAACTTTAGTCCTTACATGGTGCACAAGCACAATACTGTTTTTGATATTGAAAAATGTTCGACGCTTAGATTATTTCAAATTTTATTTCTATTCTAGCGCGTTTCACTTACAGTAGGCACTTATTAGGAGTGACCTGAAGGTCTACTTCGGTGACTGCTACTGGAACTCCTCGACGGATCTAACTAGATGTGTCGAGTTTGGGCTCATTTTGTTAGTTATGATGAGACCTTACCTCCGGACTTGATGGAGTGACCTGAAGGTCTACTTCGGTGACTGCTACTGGAACTCTCCGACGGATCGAACGAGATGTATCGAGTTTGGGCTCGTTTTGTTAGTTATGATGAGTCCTTACCTCCGGACTTGATGGAGTGACCTGGAGGTCTACTTCGGTGACTGCTACTGGAACTCCTCGATGGATCGAACTAGATGTGTCGAGTTTGGGCTCGTTTTATAAGTTATGATGAAACCTTACCTCCGGACTTGATGGAGTAACCTGAAGGTCTACTTCGGGGACTGGTACTGGAACTCTTCGACGGATCGAACTAGATGTATCGAGTTTGGGCTCGTTTTGTTAGTTATGATGAGACCTTACCTCCGGACTTGATGGAGTGACTTGGAGGTCTACTTCGGTGACTGCTACTGGAACTCCTCGATGGATCGAACTAGATGTATCGAGTTTGGGCTCGTTTTGTTAGTTATGATGAAACCTTACCTCCGGACTTGATGGAGTGACCTGAAGGTCTACTTCGGTGACTGCTACTGGAACTCCTCGATGGATCGAACTAGATGTATCGAGTTTGGGCTCGTTTTGTTAGTTATGATGAGACCTTACCTCCGGACTTGATGGAGTGACCTGAAGGTCTACTTCGGTGACTGCTACTGGAACTCTCCGACGGATCGAACTAGATGTATCGAGTTTGGGCTCGTTTTGTTAGTTATGATGAGACCTTACCTCCGGACTTGATGGATTGACCTGGAGGTCTACTTCGGTGACTGCTACTGGAACTCCTCGATGGATCGAACTAGATGTGTCGAGTTTGGGCTCGTTTTATAAGTTATGATGAAACCTTACCTCCGGACTTGATGGAGTGACCTGAAGGTCTACTTCGGTGACTGCTACTGGAACTCTCCGACGGATCGAACTAGATGTATCGAGTTTGGGCTCTTTTTGTTAGTTATTATGAGACCTTATCTCCGGACTTGATGGAGTGACCTGAAGGTCTTCTTCGGTGACTGCTACTGGAACTCTTCGACGGATCTAACTAGATGTGTCGAAATTGGGCTCATTTTATAAGTTATGATAAAATCTTACCTCCGGACTTGATGGAGTAACCTGAAGTTCTACTTCGGTGACTGCTACTGGAACTCCTCGAAGGATCGAACTAGATGTGTCGAGTTTGGGCTCATTTTGTTAGTTATGATGAGACCTTACCTCCGGACTTGATGGAGTGACCTGAAGGTCTACTTCGGTGACTACTTCTGGAATTCTTCGACGGATCGAACTAGATGTGTCGAGTTTGGGCTCGTTTCATAAGTTATGAATTTATGATGAAACCTTGCCTCCACCTTGACTTGATGGAGTGACCTTGATTGAGCCCAATCTCGACACATCTAGTTCGATCCTTCGAGGAGTTCCAGTAGCAGTCACCGAAATAGACCTTCAGGTTACTCCAACAAGTCCGTAGGTAAGGTCTCATCATAACTAACAAAATGAGCCCAAACTCGACACATCTAGTTAGATCCGTCGAGGAGTTCCAGTAGCAGTCACCGAAGTAGACTTTCAGGTCACTCCATCAAGTCCGGAGGTAAGGTCTCATCATAACTAACAAAATGAGCCCAAACTCGACACATCTAGTTCGATCCTTCGAGGAGTTCCAGTAGCAGTCACCGAAGTAGACCTTCAGGTCACTCCATCAAGTCCGGAGATAAGGTCTCATAATAACTAACAAAAAGAGCCCAAACTCGATACATCTAGTTCGATCCGTCGGAGAGTTCTAGTGGCAGTCACCGAAGTAGACCTTCAGGTTACTCCACCAAGTCCGGAGGTAAGGTCTCATAATAACTAACAAAAAGAGCCCGAACTCGATACATCTAGTTCGATCCGTCGGAGAGTTCCAGTATCAGTCACCGAAGTAGACCTTCAGGTCACTCCATCAAGTCCGGAGGTAAGGTTTCATCATTACTTATAAAACGAGCCCAAACTCGACACATCTAGTTCGATCCGTCGAAGAGTTCCAGTAGCAGTCACCGAAGTTGACCTTCAGGTCACTCCATCAAGTCCGGAGGTAAGGTCTCATCATAACTAACAAAATGAGCCCAAACTCGACACATCTAGTTCGATCCTTCGAGGAGTTCCAGTAGCAGTCACCGAAGTAGACCTTCAGGTCATTCCATCAAGTCCGTAGGTAAGGTCTCATCATAACTAACAAAATGAGCCCAAACTCGACACATCTAGTTAGATCCGTCGAGGAGTTCCAGTAGCAGTCACCGAAGTAGACTTTCAGGTCACTCCATCAAGTCCGGAGGTAAGGTCTCATCATAACTAACAAAATGAGCCCAAACTCGACACATCTAGTTCGATCCTTCGAGGAGTTCCAGTAGCAGTCACCGAAGTAGACCTTCAGGTCACTCCATCAAGTCCGGAGATAAGGTCTCATAATAACTAACAAAAAGAGCCCAAACTCGATACATCTAGTTCGACCCGTCGAAGAGTTCTAGTAGCAGTCACCGAGGTAGACCTTCAGGTCACTCCATCAAGTCCGGAGGTAAGGTTTCATCATAACTTATAAAACGAGCCCAAACTCGACACATCTAGTTCGATCCGTCGAAGAGTTCTAGTAGTAGTCACCGAAGTAGACCTTCAGGTCACTCCATCAAGTCTGGAGGTAAGGTATCATCATAACTAACAAAACGAGCCCAAACTCGACACATCTAGTTCGATCCGTCGAAGAGTTCCAGTAGCAGTCACCGAAGTAGACCTTCAGGTCACTCCATCAAGTCCGGAGGTAAGGTCTCATCATAACTAACAAAACGAGCCCAAACTCGATACATCTAGTTCGATCCATCACCGTCACCGAACACAGAGTTATAAAAGAAAAATATACCAAACTTGGTGGCGCCCGCGGCTTCAACGCGTGATGATAAAAATAAGTAATAATTTCATCAATATCCGTTCAGCCATTTTGACGTGAAGGAGTAAACATCCAAACATCCACCCATCCGTCCTCACAAACATCCGCCTTTATTGTATTTGTTAGATAGATATTAGTAGGATGGTTATGTCCCTCTCAACTATTCTCAAGTCGATAAAACACAAATGGCAATATAAACATTTTAAACTTTTATGCAGTGCCGGTCAACAAGACTAGCGCATTCACAGCGATCTGTATGGCGGCACCAAATAAGGCATCGTGAAAATTAGGGAGCACGATACATAGCAGTCTTTGGTCAAACCGCATGAATGGAGCGATCGAGTCGAGCGCCGTGCCATGCGGTTATCGTTTTAAAGTAAAATATGCAGAAGCTGGTGCGATAGCAGTACATACGAACGTGCGATATCTACCTACACACACTCGAGCGAGTAGGTAACAAGCGACGCAGCCGAGACTGTGCAACTTACAAGTTCTATCTCTTTCATTCAGATTAATCAGCAATATTTTATAGATTAATCGTTATGGTATACGGGTTAACCCGTATTACGGGTTAATCAAACGAAGGGCTTATACGTCTAACCGGTTAACCGTTAAATCCGATTAATGGGTCCTTGCTCCGCATTCTTCAGCGCCAAGTACATATTTACCCTCTCTCTTTTTCGTCACTCTATCTCTTTCTAAATATGTGGGAAGCGTGGTGGGGTTATATCAGAACAGTATTGCAATAGCATAACAGCGTGACCAGACCTTTTATATGTAATTTGCTTATAGTATCCAGTCATCATTTTCGGGTCCGCGCAACACGTTTTTTTTCCATTCTCCCCTATCAGACGTCTCGCCATCATTTACTCCTTTCTCCTTATCTCCTTTATCTTTTCTTTGGCCTTTCTCTCGCTCTCCGTTCATCAACATTCAGATCCATAACTCTTTTAGTCACATGTGCTTATAGTATTCAGTATACAAATAAAATATCACACGCCAATTAGTGGAGTTTACTTAAAACTTTTTTTCATCTTATAAAGGTTAATAATTTGTTGTAAATTACTTCAGATCAAGCGAAGACCTCATCCATCGCCTATTCGTGTGCATCGCGGGTGTAGCGGACCAATTGCAGACAAACTTCGCAGCAGATCTCCGAAACATTCTCAAGTCCGTATTCCTTATGAATCAGTCTCCCGATCCACCAGAACCGGTGGAAGATAAACCGCCTGCAATAGAGTATGAGGCGACTGAGGATCAAGTTATACAGAACGGTAAGTTGTTGCTTGTCGTTATAGTTTACTCCGTTAGTCTCGCTCGATTCCCGGGTCGGGCAAGTATTGGGTTTTTCATTAGGAATTTCACAGAAGCAGCCCGGACTTGCAGTAAAGTACTCCTGTGTCTCGGTAAGCACATTAAGCTGTTGGTCCTACGCCTGATCTCTCTCCGGTCGTGTAGGATTGCCGTCCCATCGGACTATGTAATCCAGGGAACAGAGTGCACCTGCGCCTGCGCACACACGCCCGCACTATAATATCTCTAGCGCAGGTGCCTAATCTCCTGTTGATTTGGCCACCGTGACCGAAAACAGTCAGCAGGATTATTATAATAGTTTACTTTATTTGTAAAAATAGCCTTATATTTTAGCGTCGTGGGATTCATAATGCTATTATTTAATCACGTGATGTCTTCAAGTTACTGTCATAGCACTCCACCTCCTCCTTGTTGAGATTTTAGCGTAACCCTCCTCTTCTCTAAGAACTGATGAATTTAGAATCTCGTTTTAAAATTTTGAAAAAAAAAAAAGTTTTTTTTCTTTTAAGAACGAGTGAGTATGTCTGGTAAACATTATGGTATTCAAGAAGTCTTTTTGAGGTGAAATCTAACAAAATTAGAATTTATTGCTGTATATTTACGTCTGATAAACCAGTAGCTTGAAGTCAGAATCGTATGTCAAGCCATTCGTCTATCGTTTTACGGAAGGTACGGAGCGAGAAATATATCATGCATTCATTAGAATTGGCAATGCCGTATGAGTTTGACAGAGTCTGATAGACGACAACCTTTCTTTAACCGTTCCTTACATATTTTACTGTTAAGGTGCTACTAATCATGAGCTGAATTTATGGATGTCCCACAGCAAGGAGTGTGGGACATTCACTGTTTCCATAAATTATCCCTTTACACAAGAACCGGGAACAGTACCTTCAAATAGACATACAATTTCCAGGCAGCTCATTCGACAGCGTGTATTCGGCAGAGGAAGTGTACGCGGACAGTACGTCGGACTCCACGTCGGACGGCAGCGCCCTGGTCGCGCGCCGCAACACCGTGACCGCGCCCGACCCGCGCCACAAGCACGACGCGCCCGGCGCGCTGCAGGCGTCTGTGTCCACGGGGGACCTCACCTACAGGTACCTTGCACTATGCACGACGGCAGCGCCCTGGTCGCGCGCCGCAACACCGTGACCGCGCCCGACCCGCGCCGCAAGCACGACGCGCCCGGCGCGCTGCAGGCGTCTGTGTCCACGGGGGACCTCACCTACAGGTACCTTGCACTATGCACGACGGCAGCGCCCTGGTCGCGCGCCGCAACACCGTGACCGCGCCCGACCCGCGCCGCAAGCACGACGCGCCCGGCGCGCTGCAGGCGTCTGTGTCCACGGGGGACCTCACCTACAGGTACCTTGCACTATGCACGACGGCAGCGCCCTGGTCGCGCGCCGCAACACCGTGACCGCGCCCGACCCGCGCCGCAAGCACGACGCGCCCGGCGCGCTGCAGGCGTCTGTGTCCACGGGGGACCTCACCTACAGGTACCTTGCACTATGCACGACGGCAGCGCCCTGGTCGCGCGCCGCAACACCGTGACCGCGCCCGACCCGCGCCGCAAGCACGACGCGCCCGGCGCGCTGCAGGCGTCTGTGTCCACGGGGGACCTCACCTACAGGTACACCTATGCAGGATTTCACTTGAGGTCGGGCGAAATATCTGTGTAACTTAAAAAAAACGCTACAAAACTAATTGATTCAGACCGATTCGGTTTTAATTTTCTAAGCAATTCTAGATTATATATAAACTGTGATGTCCCCAGCAACCCGGGGCACGGGCCGGAGCGTCTCCCGGAGTGGGTGCCGGACATAGCGGCGCCCGCCTGCATGCGCTGTGCTGCCCACTTCACGGCCTTCCGCCGCCGACATCACTGCCGCAACTGTGGTAACTATACACACTATACTACCAGCCTTATGCCAGCGATACGCGTCAATGTCGTGAAGGAAATGGCATAAACAAAAATGTAAAGACATGCGACCTCCACCTACCCGCACTAGCAGCATGTTGAAATACGACCCTCTCAAAAAAGTAAGCCTGTCTCCCCAAAAAATTAAAAAAAAAGATAAAAAAAAAAACAAACAAATGAAAGATAGAAATACATGCATTGCAGTAAACATCCCAACCAAACTAACGTCACTAATAACCTTTTCAGGCAAAGTATTCTGCGCATCATGCAGCTCCAACTCCATCCCCCTCCCGCGCTACGGACAGCTGAAGCCCGTCCGCGTGTGCGACGAGTGCTTCCGGTGCATCGCGACGCACTGTCGCCGACCGTCGCAGCCGCGGTGAGACGCGCTGCGGGACCTACTGGGGAAGGGGAGAGGTACTTGTTGGGACTGTTAAAGGGTATAAGCGTTGACATACGAGATCAACAATACAATATCGACGCTGGAAATTTTAAGCGTTGAGCCGAATGTTGCAAATCCAACGCGCTAAATGTTCATAACAGCATTTATTCATTACCCTGAAACCGTGATTTATACCCGTGCAATGATCGTAGACGCATGTCAAAAGGCCAACAATACGGCAAAAGTATAAGGCAAGCAGACTGTCCAAATACCCTAACATGAAGGTTATAAAGGCAAGCCAGGCTTGCAGGCTTGTATGAAAGTAGCATCACCTCAATTTTACTTGGAGCTTGGTTTTGATCGGGAGAAATGCACCTAATGTGCTGTACAAAAGACACATTCTTGCTTAACTGGTTATAATACCCGTGGAATACAAGCGAGATGCTGTTCCGTAAAATAAAGTGGATCTCGTACTAATGACGCTTATACGCTTAGACGGTAGCAAGTAACTTTATTCAGGGCAGCAAGTGTTGCTATGTACAATAATATTTTATTATAGTTGAGACTGTGACTCGCTGTGAGTTTATCAAAAATGTAGGAGCAAAACAGAAACTTTAAGGCTTTGATAAATATTTGAATAAGAACAAGCGTTTTGAACTTAAATTTGTGTGATGATTTTGAATGAAAATTATTCGCTTTTTTAAAACTGTAATTTTTAATATCAAATCTCGCGTCAAGTAACTAAATTGGCTGGTGTTATTTAGACTTGAAATTTGATATTCGATAGACCTTTTTCAAATAATATTTGAAAAATTAAAAAGCGGTTCGATAACTAAGCAGCTGTCAAACTGACATATTTTATTCAGAAAAATTATATGATGGTTTTAACCTTCAAGCGGGCGCGTGGGCTTTTATAACGGCAGCGGTCGCGCGTAACCTAAAAGACCTATGCGATACATAAAGATATAAAGCACTTATATATAATTAACATCATTTATTTTTTAATCATTGTAATCATTACTCTTTTTCTATGAAATTAATTCGAGAAAATCAAATAAAAGTTAAAGTAAAAACTATGTAATAAAAGTAGAAAACAAGTCTTAATAATCTAGGAATAAAAAAAAAATTTTGGAACAAAAACCATCTTAGGGTTTTGTTATTTGTTACTAGATAATTTTATCTAGATAGATAAAATTATCTAGTAACAAATAACAAAACAAAATTATAAAATCAGTTGATTTCATGAGATGAAATAATTAAAATAATATTCAGGTTAGTTTCATTCTTCAGTGTCGTCAGCAAGATAACACTCATTGCAAATGAAGGTAGAGTGGGTTCTACACATATATCTGTGGCATGTTGTGCATTGAGTCTACGATTGCCTCCTTTTCTTCGCTGAGCATATTTTGCAGCTTCCACTGCATGATGTGCTGGAACCTTTGAAACGACAGGCGCGCGGCGTCGTTTCGACGCCTGTACCGTGACTAAAACAATTGCGCTCCTTGTGGTGAAGGGGGTACGGGGAGTCAGTGTAAACTGTTTATTTGGAAGGTAGATACACTATGACAAGCTACTAAGAGTATAATATGGATTCAATGGGAATTTTTGTTAATATCAGCGAAATTGTATTGAAAGCGGTCGTTTCGACGTCGCGCGACCGCTTGAAGGTTAAGCAACTAATAATTAAACACTTATTTTTCGAGTTTATCTCAGTGTAAAAAAAGGATCATTCATACAGGTGATTGATCCTTTTTTTCGTTCTCCCACACTTGCTATTCCATGATTCACTTTTGACATTGGCAGAATAGTCGACATCGGCTTTGCTTGCTATTTAATAAAATAGAATAGCTGATTTCAAAAATCAGCCGTGATTAATCAAATGGATTGCGCTGATAAAAGGCTTTGTAAATAGTTCTTAAAGCGTGTTCTAATGTATTTTGTCTCACTCCTACCTTTCCTTAGTTACGCTTGCAGCGAGTCTTAGAACGTACTATTGTAACAAGTTATCACAATACTTATTTTGGTGTTAACTTCGTCTTAACGACATGGCTAGTATGCCTAGCCGATATTGGGTATTACGTCAGAGCGCGTAAGGATGCTTTTCCTCTGAAGCGGACCCAAGCAGATGGATTTTAAGACATCACATTGCTTGAAATCCACCTCGCGTCTCTCGCTCAGTCTGGGATTGGTAGATTCAGTGGAGACGCATACTAAACCGCGCTGTGTAGTCTTAGGGCGGATTTCACCAATGAAGCTGAATGAGATTAACACAACTAAACGACGTTCAACTTGTCACTGTTAAAATTCTATAGCAATTTGACAGCCCTTCAATGTAGTATGATTATGTGCTGATCACAGTTCAAGGAGTTTCTTCGGTGGAACTCGCCTTTAGTGTTTTATTTTCCGGGATGCCAATCTTCCATTAAGTCAATCAAAGAAGAATTCAACACCAGAAACCTCTATACTCTTCCATATAAAGGTAAATTTCCCTCGTCTGATTTGTTTTAAACTTATAGCAATTTATTTATCAGACAAATTGTGTTTAATGTGTTCGAAATATAATAAGACATTAACGTTCTCCCTTTTATATTCAATATAGTGTATTTTCACTATCATTCCTGTGCTACTTGAAATGTTATTCCAAAATACACTTTATTACTATCGTGCGTGGGGTATATTTGAATCAAAGTGGGTTTGCATACTCTTTTGTGTTTTATCCATTCGATATTTTGCCAAGTAAGCCATTTTTCCTTCTGTTTTTGGATAGAAACAAAATCGAAAAACAAATTGACTCTGGATTCAAATATGCGCTGTCGGTACATACCCCTAACTTGTTGATAGCGGTATTGTATAATAAAATTGAAAATATGTATAGTTTGTTTCATATTGACTGATATAAAAATTTCGTGTAAGGAATTTCCATATTTTGTTAGGTAGCTCTCTAAATATTAATGTTGTTGCTACGTGTTTTATTGTAACATGTTGTTATGCTTGCAGACGCCATTTTAAATATGTGTTTTTTTTATCTGTGCTGATAGGAAGTACTATGTCATCGAAAAACTGTCTTCCATTCGCAAAACATAAGTCTTTGGTTACTGCTCCGCGCCCGTGGGTAGTAGCGTGATGCTATATAGCCTAAGTTACTCAGTAATAATGTAGCTTTCTAATGTTGAAAGAATTTTTAAATTAGTTGAGTAATCTTTGAGTTAAATCGTAGCAAACATACAAGTTTTACCTCTTTATCATATTAGTTTAGACAAAACAATTGTCCAAGAGTTTTGAAGAAGTTCGTATTTGCCAAGAAGAGTTTAATCCTCCATTTTGATCGATTAAGAGTCCCCCCTTAATTGTCTCAAACAACCAAATCGCCTCAAATTCTAATTATAATTAATCATTGTCTTCCTAATTACGCATACTTTTTAAGAAACTTGACCATCACAATCCGCCTCGTCCATGGATTTATTTTAATTGTTAAATAAACATGGCATTTTAATGAAAAATAATTAATAATTGTGGCATTATAATATAGAAATGGCATCTGCAAACATAACTTCGACGCCCCAAAATAAATAATGGAAATTATTTTGTTCAGTAGTTAGGGACATTCGAAAAGTATATTTTTAAGAATACTATTGTCTGATTGAATTTTTAGGTCATTACTTTATTGAGTACGGCGTAGTGTTGTGACAGAGATGCTACAAGCCACTGACAGTTGTCCACCTTGTCTATGCCACGTATCTGTCCCCACACTACGGTCTGCGATCTTAATATTAATCTAAGACTTTAAATAAAAAATAAAACTTTAAAAAGATTCCATAATTTTTATATCCAACACTTTAGATTTTTAAGCATTCTTTTATTGTTAAGGTATAACGTTGAATGTTTGTAAATTTTGTAAAGGTAATGCGTGTACCCACATACCCATAGATTTTGTATATTGCAAATGGTGAACTATGATAGCTATTTTCAAAAAATGTTATAAGTGATAGGTATATGATATTTTAACGTGTAAATAAATTTCGTTATTAGCTATCAATCGTTTTATTTTTCATTATCCTGCTGTGGAAACAAGAGAGCAATACTGTAATCTGGTTAAATCTGTAGAGCTGAAGGAAAATCGATTACCTACAATGTATTCAGCATATATTTTTTTCGTTAAAAAAAAAACAAAAAGAACATAAACAAATGCGTAAAACTTTCATGGTAAAAATATTTAACAATAAACAAAACACAAATTGATGAAAGATTTCTAATCTCAAGTTTTCATCACTTTCAAAATGTATTCTGAATACGTGATAATCGTCCGTGCATCGATGATCCTTCCGAATCTCCTTGACTATACTATTGTAGAAGTACCGAGTGACGTCATTCCCTCCTCCAATAAGCGAACTGTGCTTTAATGATTACATTATCTAGATTATCCCTCATATCGGATATCAATATGATAACCAATATCTTCAGTAAATAATACGCCGTAGTAGAAATCAGTTGACCGCAAAATGCCGATAATAATACACAAAACTGATGTCAGTCCTCCGGCGCGAGCAACCTTGATGGTTGTTGAAATACTTGGACTTGAAATCGAAACCCGCGAAGTAAACCTACCTACAAGACAACAGTACAAGCCTGAGTATTTGGAGAAGAACCCATTACATTCTGTACCGCTGTTGGAAGACGATGGGTTAGTACTATCCGACAGCCATGCCATCATAATGTACCTGGTGTCTAAATATGGAGAAGCACATCAAACTTTGTACCCTAAGGACGTGACAGCAAGAGCGAAAGTCGATCAACGCTTGTTCTTCGACGCATCAATACTCTTTCCTAGATTGAGGACGGTTATTTACAGTCTTGTGAAGTTCAGAGCGCCGGGATTAACGGATGAGCAAGTGTCTGATATAAGAGAATGCTATGAAGTTGCTGAGAAGTATCTGTCCAAGGAGTTTTTAGCTGGAAATGAACTGACTCTGGCCGATATATCGTGTGTGGCTACGTTGTCTTCACTAGACTGTATCATTCCGATCGATAAAAAGTATATAAAGCTTAATGAGTGGTGGGGACGAGTCAAGAGGCAAAGTTGGTACCAGAAGGTCAATGAACCTGGTCTGAAAATATTTGGTGGTTTTATAAAACAGTTTTTGTGAGAAGATGTTTGTGAATGTGTATTGACTATTAAACACACACATATTTAAAGATACTCATATTTTCACTTGCTGATATCATTGTAATCGTTTAAACTTGTATGTTTACTATTTTTATCAAATAAAACTGTTTTGCGCGATTCCATAAATCTTTCGCCTTTAGTTGCTGCCCCGCTTCTGTGGGCAGTAGCGTGATTGATGTTGTGTAGCCTATGTTACTTCCTGATAATGTAGCTTCTCCTATTAGTGAACAAATGGTTTAAATCGGTCTAGTAGTTTTAGAGCCAAACGATACAAACAAACAAATTTTTCCTTTTTATAATATTAATTAATAATATAGTATAAATAGATACGTGAGGAGCTCGTGGCTAAATAATAGCAGCCGCTCGGATCGATCTTTAGGTTAAGCCGCGCTTGCCTAGGTTGGTCTGTGGATGGGTGACCACCCATTACATACCGAGTTTCCTCCGTGCCTCGGAAAGCACGTTAAGCCGTTGGTCCCGCTCCCGGCTGTCATTTGTAGATCTTTGACAGTCGTTACAGGTAGTCAGTGTCTCGAAAGTCTGACAACCAGTCTTACCAAGGGGTATCGTATTACCCAGCACTAACTGGGTTGTGGAGGTCAGATAGGCAGTCGCTTCATGTAAAATACTGATATTCAGCTGCATCCGGTTAGACTGGACGCCGACCCCAACATAGTTGGGAAAAGGCTAGGCAGATGATGAGTATAGATAGATACGTATATCACTACGAATAATTGCGTATTTTGAACTCACAGAAACCTCTTCCTCATAGTATTTACAACGCCTTCGAATTCTAGTTTCCAAGCATGTAAACAAATATGTGTTTTAAAAAACAACTTTAATAAACTTGATGTTCACTTTGCGCTGCAACTTTAAACATTTAGATTACTTCTCTGCCTAAGCATGGTGTAATGTTATGTTTAACAATGGTACAAAATACTTATTCAAAAATCAATTTTGAAAACCCTTGAAATAAAGCTGACATTTCTTTGATTGGCAATAAAAACAATTGGAAACTACTAAATACACTAGGTTCAGTGAAAACCTAGAAAATGCAATCACTTTATTATTTGCTTGACTGGCACAGGTTAAATTGAGTTCGAAATACTTTTTAAAAGTTTTTTTTATGAGAATTTACAAAACACCCGTAGCGTAGGTGTTTAAGAAGAAGTCATGCTGTATAACATTTTGTTTTACTTGTTCATTTGTGTTGTCAGTTCGAGAGGTAAGTATTATTTTAATAAAACCTATAACTCCACTAGAACTTTGTTAGTAGGTAACCAACATTTTACAGTTGTATAGTTGACCGAAATAAATCTTCATCACAATTTTCTGTCCTTGTCCCATTCTTTTTGCGGTCGGCGCAACACGTTTTCTTATCGCGGTATCTCTGGCGAACAACGCGCAACCCCAACAAGGAGTCGCTTTGGCAGGTCCCTTTGCTTTGTTGACATCTCTTTGAGTGCGAGACACGCCCGCGCCGTCAACACGGCCTGTCGTCAAAAGACGGACGGACGTTGAGATATCCATTGCTCATTGTCGACAGATCCGCGTCTAAGGTGGCTGGAATTCGTCTCCCAGCACCCGATGCCTGGAGCATATCCCCCGCGGCGGCTGCGTTGGCTTTAGGTTCTTTCCTTCAAACGTCCGGTCACCTCCTTCGCTAGCATGACTGCTTCGCAGGAGGTGACCGCTTCCCATTCCTTCTTCCGACCATGGACTGAACCAGGGCCGTCTTCCTGCCCTGGTCCCATGTTAATTGGGGTCGGCGCTACAGGTTTTTTTCTCCCATTCTCCTCTGTCAACTGTCACGCAAATATTTACTCCTTTGTATTACTATTTTTTTTTTTATAACAGTTTGTCATTGTGAGAGAAGGATCACAAACGGGAATGTCGTTGCAACAGGAAAAAAATATGTGGTGAGTTCTTTGAGAAAAACTGTATTCAAGGACAAACTTAACTTTGCTGTATGATAACTGATGTCCCCATATATCGACATTATTCGCAGTCAGTTTGTCAACTGCAATTTAAGTTTGTAAGCACCTTTTTTTAATGCATCTACAAATTTACGACTTTTTCCATTACTGATGCTACTATAATCTTACTTCTTGCCATTTTTTAATGATTTTATGTCAAGGGATAGTACCTGTCCCGTAAATTTTAATTCCCTTAAAAGTCGTCGTCGACATGTGTGTCGAAGTATACGTTTTTTGTAGCATAAACGGCTGTACCTTTTTTTGCGTTAAGTTGAAGTGTGGTTTTTTCACAACAGAGGGACTGTAGACCTAAGTATATGATTTCAATATCAACTCGATCTCTTCACGCGTTCCCCGATAAAAGGTCTTGACAGACGGGCAACAAAGTTATCCTACAGCTAGGGTTTCCTTTTTAGGGTTCCGTACCTCAAAAACGAAAAAACAGAACTGTTATAGGATCACTTTGTTGTCCGTTCTCCAGATAAAGACAGACTGTCTGTCTGTCAAGACCCTTTATCTCGGGAACGCTTTGAGGAATCGTGATGAAATTAAAACCGTATACATATACCGGAGCTGTAAAAAAGTACCCTCTAATTCTACACAGTTAAAATATTTGGCCATTTATGTCGCAAGTTGTCCCTTGTTGCACCCTCGCTGTGCAAATCCGGAGTCCCTATTGATATTTTGGCGGTTTTCTTTTCCTTTCGAGACACGAAACCCTTGAAACGGCTCTGTAGGTCGTTGAAGTCTAGGGTTTGTCTTGCTTGTTTGTCATTTACATGGAACAATGGCGTTCAAAAGGGTCTTCAACTTCGGCATTTTCTAGATCTTTAACAAATTCTCCTTTCAGGTGTACCTTGTCAATTCGCCACATTCCCAAAACCAACCAGAGGACTGGCTGTGTGGTGGTGTTATTATTTCAACGCTCCATATTCTAACGGCAGCAGCGTGTTTGACTGAGGTGTCCCACATGTACGTAATAGCTGGGTATAAAAAGTACGTCAGTGGCAAACATATTATGGATGACCCATGCACTTCGACGAGGAAGCAAAGGATTGTGAGGATTATTATTCCCAAAGGTGAGCACTTCTTTCGTTGCTCTAGATATCCATATATTGCTGTGCCCAGCGGTTTCACCCTCGGCTCGATCAGCGTGATGTTATATGGCTTAGCTGCGCCCCGCGGTTACACCCGTGTAGACCGGGATTTTATTTAGAACTTGTATGTACAGACCAAACTGTTAGAATTTATACCACCGTGAATTAATGCAAGCCTATTAGATTTATCATGAACACTCCTGCAAGAAATCGCGTTCTCCCATACAAACTTTGCCACCCTTTTTACCTTCTTATAGATTGAATTTTGCAAAATCCCATCTTTGTGAGCACCTACGTCCTAAAAGGATCCCCAAAGCAAAATTTTAGACTCCTAACACTTGTAGTTTCTGAGATTGCGTGATGAATGAGTCAGTTATTTTCTTATTCATATAAATACTAGCTTCTGGGCGCGGCTTCGCTCGCGTTAAATTCGGGGTAACACAGTTCCCCTTTCCTGATTTGCAAGTACCTGCTACCTGCAGTGTTTGCCCTTGCGCCTTATTTATTGTAATAGCAATGCTAAGGTTTCCCTTTTCTTCCCTTTTTCCCGAATTACTCATTAAAAAAAGAAAGTCTATGCCCGTCTCCAGGGTCCAAACTATCTCTGTACCAAAATTCATCAAAATTGGTTCAGCCATTTAGGCGTGAAGATGTAACAAACAAACAAAAAAATAAACAAACTCACTTTCGCTTTTATAATATTAGTAAGGATGTAGTAACATCAAAGCCCTTCCGCAATTTTCCCCAAAATTGAAGTCGTTGAATTCGCGCTGCATGTAATAATGATGGCGAATTTCACTTTTTACACTTACACTGCTGTTGTTCGATTGAAATGACCCCACTTCCTTCCACATTTAGTGCTCGAATTGCCTGTCTGGAATTCACTGTTTCCTGATCATTGTAATCTGTATTTCTTCAAAGTTCGAATGAATCAGTTTCTTCTAGACAAGCGTGCTTCACCCTAGGCCACGCCATCGCCTCATATCAGGCGAGGTGTGGCTAAACGCAAGCCTATTCAGTAAAAATCTTGCGGGGTTACGATTAGTTGTTCCGACTGCGGCTGTTTGTGTATGTGAGTTTAAATGTTTGTAAACGCACCCAAAATCAGGAAGAAAAATGTAGGAAAAAAAAAGTTTACGAGCTTAGCGTTTCATTTATTTATTTAACGGTCTATATACGTACACACTGAATACAGAAAAGAAGACAGGAACAGAAAAATAGGTACTAAGGTAAGTCTTATCTCTAAAGATATCTCTCCCGGCAAACCTGCGAAAGGAGGGTAAATAAAGTGAAACTTCTCTATGTATTTATTCTCCTTTTGCAGACATAGTAACGGAAAATAGAAAACATTTATTAAATAATGAAGTTAAATACAGTATAAGAGTATACCTACATACAAATAAGTACGAAGACAAAATATTGAATATAAAATGTAATAATAATTGCCTTTGCAACTATGGAAAAATGGAAAGATAATATACATTCACTCATACTTTTAAAACTGAGAGTTTACCAGTGCCTAATGCTAGGAGGAAGCGAATTCCACAACCGCACAGCGTGTTCAGTAAAGAGTTGGAGTAGAAGTTGGTCATCATTCATCTTCCCATTTGGATCGACTTGTCGCTGGCCTACCAGTACAACTTGATATTTCTGGTGGTCCGGAACGTATTAGCCTAACATAACATTAGCGTGTTTCAATCAGATAACCTTTTTTCGTTCACAGCGTACAATGAATCATCATGGATGCGTTTTGACGTCGGCATAGGTGTCGTAGAGAAACATTATGACTTCTTAGACACGTCTTACCGAAAAGTATGCTCCTATGAACCCGAAGCTGTTGTTATTAATTATGATATGAGATTTGAGTTCGCTGGTTATTCTGCACTAGCTCTTGGTTGGGGAGCGGCTAATGCTCGTCAGGTTAGTTTCTGCTATTAACTTGTTTAGCATTTTTAACTATGTAAACAAATCTTAGAAGTTACATTTGGCCATTTCGCCGTTTCTGATTGAGCAATTTTGCAAACATATTTAGTTTAGATGACCCCATCACCATAATTATATCTTTACTCGCCTGATTTTAAGTCAGGTTTGCTGTAGGAAAACCCAATTCTGGGTTAAGCTCGCCGTTGCACATAAACTTTAGTATTTTTATTGTTTTATTTTTTTTTAATTTTGTGTGCTATAAAGAATAACAGTAAGAGTGTTTAGCTAATCCATGTCATTCGCTCTGTCGACGGCGCGTTAGTGTTACACGCGCGCCTCAAGCAGATGGCAGCAAAGCGGAGGGGCCTGCCAGGGCCACCGCCTCACGCTGTTTTCCTTCACCATTGAAAGCAGTCATTTTTAGAGGCAGACAAGTGATCTTAGACTAATATGAATAGTCTAATCGATGCTGTCCTGCGTTGATGGCAAAGATTAGATAAACCTAGAAACGCTACAAACAAATTTTAAAGGAAATGAGGGAAAAGGGTTCAGGGGTCATCTAGGAGTAGGGTAGGGCAATAACGGTTTTGATTTCACAAGATTGTTTTTCTCATGATGTCAGTTGCCATTATTCTCCTGCGTTAACCTTATTTATTTGAGGCCGTAACATCTCCTTCTTCTTCTCCTTCTCCTTCCATACTTCTCTATTACTCTTCATCTCCTCAGACACCTCCTTTCTAGGCATATCATCCTTTTTGGTCTTGCTCTACTCTTATAGCCTTAACATTCATACTCACTACTTTTCAAATGAAGACACTATTAATCCTTATTCACAGCCAAAAAAGGGTGTCGAAAATGCAGAGTACCTAATGGAAACGCATGCAATAATAGCAAACAGTGCATTTTGCCGGCAACAATTTCCACAAGAGTTAGAATATTTATTCTTATGCACCTATGGGCTTCACGACGTGGAATTTGGGAAAGCCTTAGATAAAATTAAAAAAGAAAAAGAAATGACGTCATCATCAACCACAAAAAGAACAACACATGTTATTTCGTCAACCACTACGAGCACCTCAACCACAACGACTGAGTCAGAACTTGCACTTACAGAGACAACGACAACGTTTTTAGATATTTTTCAATCATGGAGATGTGGAAGTAATTTCAGTGATACTAATATAACTGAAGAGGTCAGTTTCAAAAGTAGACTAATGTATTTGTATAAGCCTATCTCCTGTATGTATGTATGGTTGGTAACGAAACATAGGATTTTATACCTCGAACAAAGTCAAGATCTAATTTAACAATGTTGAAGAGTTCGTGTGTGACCGGGTTGATCTTTGGCACTACAAAAAATTCTGTATGCATTTGATAGCACCGTTCTTGAGAAACGTTATAGGCTAACAGGATCATTAAAGCCGAATATAAAGAAATAGGCCGGTAAAACCACCTTTTTTATTTTAAACCAGGCGACAGAGAAGCTTTATGAATCCGAAAGTTTGAAAAAAAAACCAATTGTTTGTTGCTTATTTAATACTCAATTACAGTTCATTAAAGAGATCTAAATCTTGACATTATTTGGCCGTTATTGAATTTCTAACCCTGTATAACAACGACAACTTGATGTTTTGTCAAGTCATAAAAACGAATGGGGTCGTGCCGCTAGTATTTATATTAGTAATATCATATTATCTTTTGGCGAACTAAGCTGTTACTAAAACTGCTATCAGGATTCAATTTCAGTGCATAGACATGGCTAGTGTTGAAATACTTAGACGCAAATCTTTGATCTTGAATGGCTCTGATACGATTTTAGACGAGATACTTGATAAGAATGAAACGTATAATGAAGCAGATTCAAATCATACAATATCGAGAAAACAAGGAACAGATGTAGATAATTATGGAGGCATTTGTCAGGTAAGATTTTTGTTTTATAAAATTATTTTTTAACAGTTATTTTTCTCGCACTTTATAATATAATGTAAGTAGTTGTCTTGTTCTTAGTCCTAGATTGTCAATTATTATTTTTGTGTGTTGTGTTACTGTAGTAAATAAATATATTCTGTCTTTGCAAATGAATAGGCTTTATATTTGTCTCACTTTTAACATTACAGAATGATCACGGTGGACCCTTAGTGGCATTAGTAGGCAAACAAGAAAAGCTTATTGGGATCGCCTTAACAAGCGTTTATAGTAATGGTAATGAATGCTACGGGCCTTCCTTGTATCTAAGCACAGCTCGAGCCGCAGCTCTTATTAAATGCTTGCTCGCTCCTCAACGTGAAAACTATTACGTGTGAGTGAATGGTGTTTTTTTTACTGAATACAAGGTAGACAATTTCTCCATTCACTTTTGTTAATGAGGATGCCCAAACAGGTGTCGCTACTCATAAAAAAGAAAGAAAAGTGTTTATTAGTCTCACACAAGACAAAACAATATAAAAAATAAGACATCAAACTAATTGGTCCAGTACGGGGCCAAAAGGTGCCTACCTCAGCATAGAGATGTAACATGTAAAAATGTCACAGCGCTGATAAGACTATCGTCTACAGCCCGACTTCATCGATTGCGATCGATTCAGGTTCTATAATCTAGTCGTTTCAGCCTTCATATGCTTTTAATCCGTAGGGGCCAAAACACGTTAATACTATAGTAGCATCGTGTTAATTGGGGAAGGATAGTCTGAATAAATACCTCACGACGTATCACCGAGCAGATTTAAAAGTGGCCTCAAAAACCACACGACGTGGTTAAATAATGGCCTCTAAGTTGTTTTTTTTTTTCTGTGTGTTTTTAGGCCCAAACGATGTAAGGCAATGAATTACGAAGTCAAAAAATTTAATGTCAGCTGGCCGACTTTTGAAGACGGGTAAGTTCTTCTTGGTATCGGATGAGTGTGAATTGGCTCCGCCCAAACTTTCGCGACGTGATTGGCATTTTCAGTAGCTCTTGTTTAGAGTTAAGGTTTGGTGCAAGGAAAACATTGGACAAAGTTAGCAAACCGGACCAAGAAACAAATATTAAATCAGACTTTTTTATAATTTGTATGAAAATGCCTGATTTAAAATGCAAGTGTCTTTAGGGCCAAATTACTTTTGTCAATCGTTTTTGTAACTTAAAATGCGATTGCTTACGACGTTCGCCTATGTACAACATTTATTCTACAGCACTATTACTTTTCGCAACATGCGGAAGCCTAATTCACTTACCTTATTTTACAGAGGCTGTGAAATTACAACAGAAACGATATGGCCAAAGTCTTTGGAACAACCGGTATTCGTACCGCAGATTCAGCCTGTATCGCCGGCACCAACGATACCGCTTGTATCGCCGGCACCAACGATACCGCTTGTATCGCCGGCGCCAACGATACAGCTTATATCGCCGGCGCCAACGATACAGCTTATATCGCCGACGCCAACAATGCAGTCTAAGACAGCACTGTCCACACCAACCCATTATAATATGGAGCTGCCATACATGCATTACAACCCACCCCATTATTTCACGGGTATGCAATTCCCCCATTACACCCCACCAAGCCACAACATGCCCTTATTATATACGTATTACACATCACCAGGTTACAAAATGTTTCTCCATGACTTTTCTCGACTACCTTACAATATGGGCATGCCATACAAACAAAATTATCATATGGGAATGCCGCATATACCATCACATTTGGGACTGCCATATAATTCTTTGAATTATAATAAAGAACGTCTATATAATCGACAAAAATATAACATGGGACTGTTAACCACGATTAAAAGACCGCCATATTTATGGTCGTGATAACAAAGAGTGGTGTTAGTCTAGAACATTCTCCGAGTTTCCAAGTAACCACACTTAAACTAGAAAGCAATTCGATTTTCAATTATTTTTTTTACGACGTTTACCTTCACAGAAGCAAGTGATAATTATGAAATACTAGCTTTCGCCCGCGGCTTCGCTCGCGTTAAATTCGGTATAACACACCAAGCAGACCTGCAGTTTTTACTCTTACGTCTGATGGATTTGTAATAGCAACGCTAAGTTTTCCTTTTTCTTCCCTTGTTCTCCCTCATATCCCACTTTTTTTTAATAACAATTAGCCTATGTCCGTCTCCTGGTTCCCAACTATCTCTGTAACAAAATTCATTAAAATCGGTTCAGCCATTAAAGCGTGAAGAGGTAACAAACAAACAAACTCACTTTCGCTTTTATAATATTAGTAAGGATAAGAAACTGAAACTATGTTACTCTACTAGAATCTACGAAACCAGTATGATAAAGTTGCATAAAAACTAGTCGTGGGGCTCCAGTGTTTCATTAAGTCTTTGCCAAAACAGTTTGCAGTCGGTAGTGTTGGATATAGTACATAAATTTTATTCTTTGTACACAACGCTCAGCAAGCAATACATTTCTAGTATAACATGGCCTCGCATTCTTGAGATTCTTCGTAAAATGATGATCCACATAACGTTTTGTATAGCTTGATTGGTGGCCGTGTGTATGTACTATAAATAATACTTCAACATGGTGGTTTATATTTCCTCAGCTGCATTCCAAGTTTTACATTATTTAAGTATTTGATGTACCGTTTATTCTGCTAATAATATACTTCGTCATAGATCGATTTTCAATCCATTGTTTAAAATTTATATCTCTATGGTTTTTTATCTACAAGGTCATAATTTAGCATAATAATTTTATTAAATATTTTAAAAATACCTTTTTATTTTTTAATTGGTTAACCTACAATTTGTTACACTGATAAACAATACAGTCACAAAGAATTCGACTAAATGTACAATATGATGCGACAAACACAGATAGCAAAAATATAAATTACTTAAAGTAAAAGACAAGAAAAGGTACAGAAATAACATTTAAAAATATATTTTTTATTATTGCTTATTTGTAAATTATAGTTTTATATAGATATACAGCTGTGCTCAGCGGTTTCACCCGCTTCTCAGGTCCTCTTCTGAAGAGGGCCACCCTTATCACTTAGGGGTATGAAAAATAGATTACCGATTCTCACATACCTACCGAATAAACATAAAAGTCGATCATGCCGTTTCGGAGGAGTCAGGCAACTAAAACTGAGACTCGAGAATTTTGAGCAAAAGAAGAATACGCGACTGCTCATTCCATAACGGAAAATATTAGTTAAGTATATAACTGATTTAGGAATTTCAGAAGATGTCTCCATTGGTATTAACTGATAAATGCGTCTATAGGCTGACCGCTCTGACAGAGACCGTAGCTGCGTGGTGCAGGAGGTGTGTGGTGGTGTGATGCGAAGGTCAGTCATTGGCCGAGGGGCAGGCGTCAACATTCCTCCCATAATGCGCAACTTTGTCCCTCAGGTACGCTCTCGGTAAAGCGTTTTGTCTTAAGATGGCCATGACTTCAGGGTATACTGCAATAATCATCTGCTGGATACTCTGGTATGACTCTCTATCTCTGGTACGACTAGCACTCGGAAATGCTTGTCATCAGCTTATAGCATATTACCAGCCGCAACGCCAACGCTGCGTAGATAGCCGCTACGTAAGTTTTAGAATGTTAGACTAGCTTTGTTTGCTTTGATATGAATTATTAAATGTGAAAATAAATATTCAGTTTATCATAAAAAAATATTTTATTATAATACTTGGGTGGCATGCAGCACATTCCTCTTTAGTCCAATCAATAAACTCGGGACCTATTCATATTTTACAATATCTATGATAATGTTGCCTTTGAATGCTTAAATTCAGACGTTCTATACGTTTAACCGTACGTAAACCTGTTTCTGAAACTAACATCATATACACGTCAAATGACACGCCAGTTAAGTGGTGCCATAGTTCATGTGCGATAATATGTAAGATATTTTTATGTGGTCATTTTCCACAAACTAAGTAAAAATCAAATATTTTGTAGGGTAGTAAAACATTTTTCTATTTAACAATGTATAAAACAGTACTGCACTAGCAAAAAAAAGTACTTTAGGTTCCTCCTATTTATAATCAAGATAGTCTAAAGGCACCTGTTTACGCATTTGAACTGCATGTCTGAAAAAAAATTATTAATTAATCCTTACTAATATTATAAAAGCGAAAGTGAGTTTTTTTGTTTGTTTGTTACGTCTTCACGCCTACATGGCTAAACCAATTTTGATGAATTTTGGTACAGAGATAGTTGGGACCCTGGAGACGGAAATAGGCTATTTTTTTTTAAACAATATTAAGATATGAGGGAGAAAGAGGGAAGAAAAGGTAGAACTTAGCATTGTTATTCTAATAAATTAGGCGCTAGGGCAAAAACTACAGGTAGCGGTTACCTGCAAATCAGGAAAGGGGAACTGTGTTACCCCGAATATAGCGCGAGCGAAGTCGCGGGCAAAAGCTAGTGATTAATAAATTACCAAAAATGTGGCACCATTCCATATTGGACCCTCTTATCACGCAGCCCAAGCAGTCGCTGTGAGCGTAGCCTTTTTAGTGTATGGCAAATCAACAAATAAATTTCCCCGCTCTGGCGGAGCGGGGGAGGGTGCCAGACTTGTACTGACTAAAACCCACCCATGTTCCTTCTTTTGCTCTTTAAGTTCCGGGGCCGCGGTATCTCCTTCGAACAGCCCGCCATCCCGGCAGGCAGTGGCGGGCCCCTCTGAGCGTAGGAAGGCCTGGGTGCCAGAAGTGGAGGTAGATAAGCTGATAATGTTCGGGCCTACAACTTAAAAGTCGCAAGTACATCACATTGCACCACCACTGCTCCGCATTTCTCGTGGTACTGTTATGAATATATTTTTTATAGATATTAAAGTTAAAACGTCCAAAGTACTCACACTGTCTCCACATTCGCCGGAGATTCATCTATCTTTCTGGTATCTGTTTGTTCAACCTTTTGCTCAATCGGTTTGTCATTTCGCGGCGGAAATTCTCGATCAGGAGGTTCTTCAAGTCTCCCGTTGTGAAGATTCCTATATATTTCATCAAATGTTTCTTCTGGGAGTGCCGGCGTCGGTCGGTCGTGAAGTTTTGATATCATTTGCTCGAAAGTTTGTGGTTCGCGTTTTTGTGGATGCAATGAAGGGTCGCGAGGGGAACGTAACGCGTTGAGCTGATGACTCGTGACAAAGAATTGCCCTGAAGTATGCCCAACTCCCTGCCTCAAAGGTTGCGCATGTTGTGGCGAATGTGGTTGATAGGTTTGATTCACACGTGGTTCCTCTAATGGTTTACCGAGACTTGGCATAATCAATTGGGGCATATATGAGACAACCTTTGGTAGCTTATGTCGTTCCACAGGTGGTGGCCTAAAAGGATTTACGATTGGCTGTTTAAATGAGAGATCTTCATCGTCATTTTCTGCCATAATTATATCTAGTGGATTATATGATTCTGCAGGTTCCGGCTCAAATGTTGCTATGCGTACATTACTATATGGTGATTGTGGTTCCTTATTTGCATGGCTTAAAGTTTTCACATTTGTTTGTAAAGATTTCATTAATCCTAATAGTGCTGGTGGCTTATTGAAGAATTTTCCTTGTGGTAGTTGTCCAAATGATTCTATTTGTGGTTGCTTGTATGAGTCTACTTGTTCTATTTGTAGTGGTTTTAATTCGGGTTCTTGTTGTTTATCGTTATTCGTCAGTCGTTGTGGGTTGTCTGATTTTACTTCATGATTTTTGATTGGTTGTTGAGGTTTGTTTTGTGATGTAATACTCGGTTGATTAAATGAATCCATTTGTTGGTAATTTTGATCGATTGGTTTGTGATTAAATGGTTTAAAAGGTGATCGAGATAGCGTTTTTTTTTGTGGCTGATTATACGACTCCATTCCTGAAGGACTTTTTGATTCCGTTTGTGGTTGATTATAATATGAATCCATTCGTGGTTGATTATAATTAGGATCCAGTGACGGTTGATTATAAGATCCCATTTGCGGTTGATTAACAATATCTACTTCTGGTTGTTTTTGGTATCTTGTTTGTGGTTGATGAAAATTGTTTGTCTCTGGTTGAATTTGTCGTTCCCTTTGTTGTTGAGTGACGAATCTTCTTGGTGGATTTTTAAATTCCTCTTTTAATGTTCCTGCAGTTTGGACCGGCTGTGGTAGATTCTGTGGCTCATAAAAGGGGTTGAATTCTCGTCCTACTTGTGAGTTCTCTTTTCTGCTCATGCGTTGTTCCCTTTGTAAGTTTTCTTGTGGTTGCTCTGGTTTGTAGTCTTGTAGATTTTGTGGCTCATCAGCGCTCCGTAAAGCCTTGGTTGGGCGCAATAGAAAAATCTCTTCTTGATTATTTTGCCGTCGATACGATGAACCTTTCTGGTTGCTGACTGAAGATGTTGAAGTGTTTTTCAAGTTTTCAGGCCATTCAATTGCTATATCATTGACTTGATATCGTTTGTCATCTATTTGGTCATTGCAGATTTTGCGCCTGTGAAATTATTATGTTGAAGAGTTTTTTTCTTTTTATTTTACTAGTTTTTGTGTGAAACATACCAGGGGATAAAAATGTCACCGTTAGGCATAATGCTGGGACTCCATGCGTGTCACAGACAGCGCTCGTTTAGAACCGTGGCTGTATGGCTAAGTGGTAAGTTCAATGTCTGTTATCGAAACATAGGTCAAACCTCTGGAACCGTAAAGATTCTAGAATTTTAGACGTAGGTACCTATATTAACCACACTTACTTGGCATCGTTAGTTTCCAACAGGCATTTGATAATGTCAGCTGTTGCCACCGTGCTGACATAAATACGGGGACCAACGCAGTCAAAGTTTGGGTTGCAAATGCCGTTAAGCGCCACTCCTAAGATCAGTTCTTCTTCGCCAACCCACGCTATGAGGGGACCTCCGTGGTCGTTCTTGAAGAAGTTGTATTCGCATTAGTAGACATTAAGAGTTTCGAAAAAAAAATCTCTATTCAGAATAATGGTTCAGTCAAAATTTACGTATAATTCACTGACTCGGCCCCGGACATCATTATACAAATACCTACTGTAGTATCAGTAAGTGTCAGTTTGACAACTTTGCACTGAAAACTATATTAACTAAATGCATGGTTGAAGTTTTGTACATAATATTCAGAAGTGATGAATGGAGTGTGTTAATAAATAAACTCATCTCAACATTACTAAATTATTGCTTGAAGTAGGTTTATAATAGTTTCTCTTATGTTTTTACTAAGAAATAATTAAAAATGATTTTTTTTCAGGCACATCAAGGAAGACAGAGACCTCCGAAACCATACTCCGTCTGATCTAGCCACCTATCCAACATCGTTGGTCAATTCCGCTGGGAGGTGGAGTGTGTGAAAGATATCAAGCTTTTTTTTATTTACCTGGCAAGTCTCTGGTAATGACGATTTTCTTGAACTCATTTCGTTACTTTCTTCGATGTTCTTTGTGATATTGTCAAGATGAGAAATGCTGCTATTGGGTGATTGCTTCTCCAAGATTGGGTCTAGTGTAGTTTCATCGCCTTCTTCTCCCAGAAAACCATTGCCCGAAGCACATAGAAGGTATTTTTCTACGAGTTCTTTAGATCCGTTCTTTGGCACAAGTTTGGTGCAAAATGTTTTTTCGATAATATTCGTTGTTGCTTCCTTTAGTAATTTTGGTTTTAGCTTCTCTTCTGCCTCCTTTAGTTGAGAGATTTTATTATTTTTAGTCGTTAGAAAACTTGATACCTACGCTACTTTATTGCTTAAGTAATATTTTTTATTGAAAGACTAGCTGTGCCCAGCGGTTTCACCCGCTGCTCACTTAGGGGTATGAAAAATAGATGTTGGCCGATTCTCAGACCTACTGAATATGCATATAAAATTTCATAAGAATCGGTCGAGCCGTTTCGGAGGAGTATGGGAACGAAAATTGTGACACGAGAATTTTATATATTAGAAGATGAACTATGTGACTACATTAAAACAGATAATATAATCTAAAATTTGGCGGTAATCAGACAAATAGAGACCTATAAAAATGTAAGTCTTAGATCGTATTAGGGGTAAATTGGGAGCATATATTGGGTTCGAGCATCGATCCTTCATACAGTGACAGGGTGAGATAATCTACTGGTGATAAAAAATCGAGCTGAAATTCACTTACGCTTTTAGCTTTTTTTCCTCCCCACCCTAACGCTATCGCCCGAGTGTTCACCACTTCATTCGCTTTATCATTGTTTATGTTAATACTCTCCGGTACGTAAGAACAATGAACGAGATACGATTGGTCGTTGAAATCGTAAGGTTCCTGAACTGTAGCCACACCAATATCCACGTTCATCCATTCCAGCTGCTTGGCGGTTGTTGCCGCGTATTCTGTAATTTTATGCTAATTTTATGTTCTGAGCTTTGACTCAAAATCTCAGCTATCAGTGGTTTATTCAGTAGAAATTATGTTTTTAAACTTCGGTATTTGTTGATCAAAAATCAAAAAGGCCTTTGTGCCCAATTATGATACAGTTTAAAGTTAATTTAGAGACCAAACTAGTAAATAAATCCAAAATAAAAAAGCGGTGTAACTAGATTGACATTTACTTTTAGAAATAGTTATAACTTGTCAAATGTCGAGACTCGTTGTTGAGACACGTCGGGTCGCATATGCATAGAGATGCAAAACATGAATAACTGTCGCATTCTAAAAATGTGCCATTTTAATGGTTCAGTCAAATCTTACACATTGTAGACCAGCTGCAGACAACGGACACGTATACTTCAGAACATTAAGTCTGATGTCCGGAGCCACGTTCGACATTTGTCTGTACCGGTTTTCAGCAAAATAAGTACCTTTCGGGACGGAAATCTTCACGACTTTCTTCTTCCACGTGTTGGCACATTTGTCCTTCTCTATAAATCGGGGGTGGACATACTTCTTATAGCCAGCAATTGCATAGATCCTGTTCACTTCGACCAGACAGGCGGCCGCTGTCAGGATCTGAGTCGGAGATACAATCGCACCTGCGCATAGCCATTCGACGTCGTTGGCTTCCGAGTATGGAGATTTGACAAAGTATACCTGAAAAAAAAGGTGTAATGTTCGTACTACAGGTAGGTTTACTTATGCTAAATAACAATTATGGTTCTACCAAGTTTGCATGCCTTAGTTAAGATAGTTGGTATAAGGGTTATTATAAACTTAACATCTATGACTTATTCCTACTTTCTGTGCAAATAAAGAATTATTTTATTCATTCGATATCGTGTAACCCTTTAGTTAGGATATTCTGTTACTGATATATGAAGAAGTCAAAAATGCAGTTAGACTCAAGAAAATGTTGGTTGGCATCTAGTCTCGGAAAATCCTTAATTCCTGTTCATCAGCTTTCTCTGGTTGTATCAGATTGCTGTCCCATCAGAATATTTAAGATAATATGGATACTGAGTGCCACCCTAAAACTAGTTCAAATGTTCATTGATGACTCTGACTTGGAGTGTAAATGTGGTGCGGTCCACAAACGATGGGATACTTATTAGTATCGTGTCCTGCGTGTACTGGTGTTTGTTTATTACTGGAACTGATGGATGCTACTGATAGTTTAGTTGACAATTTAGATTGCCATCGACACACAAAGAAGAAAAAGGCAAAGTTGAGCAGTGTCTTTGGCATAGTTGGCTAATCTCCGTCAAGATAACCACGATCTGAAATCGATTTGGTGGAACTTACCAAAGATCCGTCGTTTGTCAATCTCATCCCAAATTAACGGTACTTACCAGGTATTTCTTTCCCAATACGCTTTCATTACCAAGTCCTATCCTTCGCCGACAGAAACACACTGAAGTAAATAATTTGATTTTATTTTTCTATTCACAAAAATATATGAAATTTGAGCATGAATGTCGATGGAAAAAGAAACAGAGGGTGCATATATTTTGTAAAAAAAAATCGAAATAGTACCGGGGACACTGCTGAAATTTCGATGATCGCAAACAAATCAACAAGTGAATAAGAAAAAAGAAAAAAAATATTGGCAGAACATTGAGATGGCCACAAAAGATGATACAAATGTTATTTCCGTAATATCACAAAACGGATATTTTAAACTAAGACATGATCGTATTCGTTTTAAAACCCAATACTGACACTTGAAAACAGTTATCCAAATCAATATGTAAAAACCTTTCAGCATCCTAGCGACTTTGAATAATTTTTCCATTAAAAATATTTTCAGGCACAATTTCGAGTGAGCGTTCAACCGTTGAATTGAATTGATCAATAAATAAAGACTCGATAGCATAAATAAACATAGTTTTTGATATTTGCTAGCAAAACTCTCAGAACTACGCGTTGCTACGGCGTAGGACAGAATCTGCTACGCGGCTACGGCGGAGGTCTAATACTGCTACGAGGATCATCATCGTTTTTTCTCAATGTAATTTCCTAAGCGTGATGCATGTTTGTTCATCGAGTTATCTTTAAAGAGATTAAAACATACGTTTAAAAAAAATAACAGAAAAAAAATAAAAGTGGAAAACAAATTGACAATTTAAATCTAGCTTGGTTATTGTACAGAATATTTCATTGATTGGGTCGGATTTCGCCCAATGATCTTTATTTGTCACTAGCTTTTGCCCGCGGCTTAAATTTGGGATAACACAGTTCCCGTTTCCTGATTTCCAGGAACCTGCTACCTGTAGTTTTACCCTTGCGCCTTATTTATTGTAATAGCAAAGCTAAGTTTTCCCTTTTCTTCCCTCTTTTTCCCTCATTTCTCACCGTTTTTTTTTTAAATGCTTAGTCTATTTAATTCTAAAAAGCCTATGGCCGTCTCCAAGGTCTCAACTATCTCCGTACCAAAATTCATCAAAATCGGTTTAGTCATTTAGGCGTGAAGACGTAACAAACAAACTCACTTTCGCTTTTATAATATTAGTAAACTGTGATGTATGTGGGTATACGTAAATTATGGTTCTCGCTAATTATTATCTAGATGTGGGTAACTGTCAATATGCGATCATGTTATGTACCGAGGGTCAGTCCAAATACAGCTGTAACGGTGACTAGCAGTTTTATTACGATTTCTATATTTTTATTTTTATTTTCTTTATTTAGGTAACCAACAGCGATACTTACAATATATTACAAATTATTTTAGTTACAGTATAATATGGCTAATAATAGGTTTCCCTGTGTAACTGGGATTTAATGTATGTACAAACGGACTTATAAAATATTATAATGAAATTAACAATGACGATACTACAGATAAGTTAAAAATATAATTTTGAAAAAGTAACACTTTCAGGAAAATATATTGAATGTTTGTTTGTCATTTATTTGCGTTCATTCAAAGTTTTTGTTAATTGTTTTTTGAATAATGCTTTATTAAAATTAAAAATGTCGACATTAGAGAATTCTGCGTTGTAAATACGAGCAATGCGTGTCATTACACAATTTTTGGCATAGTTAGTGGAGTGCCTAGGCACGTGTAACAGTGACGTATGACGAGTGCGCCGTAGGGGAGTGTTAAATGTTACCAGTGCGACCAACTCCGAGCAATCCAGGCGTCCATTAAGAATATCGTAAAGCAAACACATGTCCATTACTTTACGCCTTTCATCCAGTGTTAGCAAACCATATGTACGGCAGCTGTCTTCGTAGGTCATCGGAGGTTTTCGGAGGCGGTAGTTGAGATGGTTAACGAATTTTTTTTGAATCTGTTCTATTTGGTTCTTATAAATGATGTAATGGGGGGACCAAATCGGACTCGCATATTCTAAAACACTTCGCACGTATGCAAAATATACCGATTTGAGAGCACCAATATTTTTAAATAACTTACATGACCTAAGAACAAATCCTAGGTTCTTATAAGCTTTAGAGCTAATAAGATTAATGTGATCAGAAAACGATAATTTACAGTCGAACAAAACTCCTAAGTCACGAACTATGTTGACTCTGTTTATAATCACTCCATTAAAATTATACGTATAATCAATAGGGCTTTTTTTACGCGTGTAACTAATACACTGACACTTATTAACATTTACTGTGACTTTATTTTTTTGATAATAACTATATAAATTATCGAGGTCCTTCTGAAGGGCCCTACAATCTTCGGCTGATTTTATCCTACAAAATATTTTTTTGTCATCAGCGTACATTAAGTGTTCGGAGTATTCAAAAGCATCAGTGATGTCAAATAAATAAGCATTGTAAAATAAAGGCCCTAAATGAGATCCTTGTGGAACACCGCTAGGAATTTCTGTAAAGTTGGAACGATATCCTCCTAGAACTACGGCCTGTGATCTCCTTAATAGATATGACTGAACCCAACGTAAAAGATCGCCTCGTATGCCCAATTTGTATAACTTTCTGAGCAAGATGACGTGATCCACGCGATCAAAAACTTTTTCGAAATCCGTGTAGATCACGTCAACCTGCCCACCGTTATCAGTATTCTCCAGAACAAAATTGGAAAAGCTAGCCAAATTTGAGACAGTTGAGCGTTTCCTTAAGAAACCGTGTTGCTTGCAAGGGATTCCTTTGAGGATATATGGATAGATGGCGTTGTATACCAGTTTTTCAAATACTGCTATATCCTGCCTTCCCGACGATTCCCTAATATCACAGTGGCGACGAGGATTCACGAATTCAGCGCGTACGTTGTTTAGTGGTAGAAAAACAAGTAAATAATAAAAAAATGTCGATTGGTAAAATCAGTGAGTTCAAAGTGCAATCGGACGACTGGAGCTTGTACGTGGAACGACTTGAAAATTACTTTCTTGTGAACAATATTAAAAGTGAATTACGTGCACCTACATTAATTACAGTAATGGGAGCAGAAAGTTACGAACTATTGGTAAATTTGTGCACACCACATAAACCAAACACAAAAACGTTTGAACAATTAACGGCCATCATGGAAAAGCATCTAAAGCCGAAGCCGAGCATTCTCGCCGAACGTTTTAAGTTCCGTCAACGGTCACAAAAAGAGGGCGAAAGTATCGCAGATTATTTAGCAGTTCTGAAGAAGCTGTCGAAAACGTGCGAGTTGGGGGAGTGGCTCGAAGAAAGTATTAGGGATCAGTTTGTTTGTGGAATCAGCAGTGAAGTAATACGGCAGCGGTTATTCGCTGAAGATAAGCTAGTATACGCAAAAGCTTACAGCATGGCCGTGAGCATGGAAGCGGCTGAGAAAAATGCAGCGGCCGTTGTGTGTGACTCAAGGGCAACGGACAAGTTGGACAAAGCTGTGGAGTGTCTAGCGGTGACGTCAACGAGGCGAAGCGCCGGCCGAACGCTAGCGATGCGGGGTGACGACGGTTCTGTGTCACAGAGCGAGCAACGACGCGCCGCCTGGCGCGTCCCGCGTCTGGTGAAGGGGACATCAGCAGCACCCGCGCCGGTGGAGCGTGTTCGGCAACAACAGCATTGCACCGCATGTGGCAAGCCACATGATACAGCGTCGTGTAAATACAGGCGATACGTGTGTCGTGTGTGCAACCAGCAGGGGCATCTCCAGCGCACGTGCCCGCTGGGCCTCGGACATCACCACGTCGAAGATGTGCGAGACATAGAACTGTTATCGGATGGCGAGTACAGTGATGAGGTAACCATTATAAATTTAAATCACTTGTCTATAGGTCAGTACCCACCAATATATGTGTCATTAAATGTAAACGGTCGGTACATTGATATGGAATGTGATACAGGAAGCGCCGTTTCTTGTATAAACTATGATATGTATAAGAAGTTATTTAGCAATTTAAAAATAAAAGAATGTAAGATAGCTCTGAGATATTACACAGGGGAACAAGTGAGCCCAATAGGTGTTATCAAACCAACAGTTGAATACGAAAATGTTCGTAAAATATTAGACTTGTATGTCATTAAAAATGGTAAAACGGTATTACTCGGTCGACAATGGATGGCTGAATTAAAAATAAGCTTACCCAAGGTAGAATGTAATAGTGTAAGAGTAAATACTTTAAGAAATGAGGAATTTAATGAATCCAATTTCAGTTCCAGATATTATAAAGTGTTTGAGGACGGTTTGGGCCGATACACCGGTGGTACGGTGAGCATTCACGTGCGCCCGGGCGCTCGGCCGGTGTACATGCGCGCGCGCCCGCTGGCGTACGCGCTGCGCGAGCCGGTGGAGCGCGCGCTCGAGCAGCTGGTTCGGGACGGCATCCTCACACCTGTGGACCGTTCGGACTGGGCCACGCCTATTGTTCCGGTGGTAAAAAAAGACGGTACTGTCAGAATATGTGCTGATTATAAATTAACATTAAATAAGGTGATTGAAGTCGATCGTTATCCTTTACCGCGGGTAGAAGATTTATTAGCACGTTTACACGGGGGTAAACGTTTCAGTAAAATCGACTTATCGCAAGCATATGCACAGTTTGAATTGGACGAATCAAAGAAATTTACGGTCATTAATACACATAAAGGTATGTTTATGTATAACAGGTTGGTATACGGTTTGTCGTCTAGCCCGGGAATATTTCAAAAGCATCTCGAACAATTATTCGCCGATTTGCCCAACGTAGGGGTATTTCTAGATGACATTATAATTACCGGGCCAAGCACTAAGGTACATATAAACAACTTAAACAAAGTTTTCGATCGCTTGCAATCATACGGTCTAAAAGTAAAAAAAGAAAAATGCGCTTTCTTTGCTGAATCGATAAGTTATCTAGGTCACGTAATTAGTAAAGACGGGGTACATACATGTGTGGAGAAAATAAAAGCAATAGTTGATACACCACCCCCCTCAAATGTGTCTGAGTTGCGGGCGTTCATAGGAATGACGATGTACTATGCTAAATTTATTAAGAACGTTAGTACTATCCTCTCGCCCTTATACAACCTGCTAAGAGCCGATGTACCATTCAACTGGTGTAGTAAGTGCGAAGAGGCATTCAATACGGTAAAACGCCTTCTAGCTTCTAGTGAAGTTTTGACACATTATTCACCAAATCTACCGCTCGTGTTGACAGCGGACGCAAGCAGTGTGGGGGTCGGCGCGGTGATATCGCACATTACGGAGGAAGGCGAGCGACCAATAGCTTACGCGTCGCGCTCACTGAACGCAGCGGAGCGAGCCTATTCACAAATAGATCGGGAGGCGCTCGCTATAGTTTTCGGTATTAGAAAATACCACCAGTACCTGTACGGGCGAAAGTTTTTACTTAGAACGGATCATAAACCGTTGACATATATTTTCGGAGATAAAGTGGGTATTCCGATAATGGCGGCTTCTCGGTTACAGCGCTGGGCGATATTGTTGGCAGGCTATAATTATGATATTGAGTACGTTTCGTCAAAGAAAAATTGTGCTGACGCTTTGTCGAGGCTACCGCGGTGTAAACAAACTAACACGACTGCGGAAATTACCTACTTAAACTTTGTGGAGGACTTTTTACCCATAACTAATAGTGAAGTTAGGAAGCAATCAGCAAAAGACACAGTAGTGAGTCGGATACTGCTATATGTGCAGTCAGGTTGGCCCTTGGCGTGCCCCGATGATCAATTTAAGCCATACTATATGAGACGCAACGAATTGTATGTTGAGTGCGGCTGTTTAATGTGGGGTTATAGAATGGTAATACCACCGACGTTACGGAAGTATGTACTGAAACAGTTACACACGAGTCATATGGGTATTGTTAAAACAAAAAGTTTAGCCCGTAGTTACGTATGGTGGCCGAACATAGATAGGGACATCGAAGAGCTTTGCGAAAGTTGTGAGACTTGTGCAATAGAGGGCGCCGCTCCGCCGCGAGCTCAGCCCAAGCCCTGGCCCTACTCGACTCAGCCATGGAGTAGGCTACACGTAGATTTCTTAGGGCCGTATCGAGGTAATACTTACATGATTTTGATAGACTCAAGTTCGAAGTGGCTTGAAGTCTTTGAAATGCCACGTACCAACGCGACCCAAGTGATTAAGGTATTACGTAGTACTTTTGCTAGATTCGGCCTGCCGATAGAATTGGTATCAGATCAGGGCCCCCCATTTACGAGTTCTGAATTTAGTGACTTCTTAAAGAATAACGGTATACGCCAACTTTTTTCGCCAACTTATCACCCTTCTTCTAACGGTGCCGCCGAAAACTCGGTGCGCCTGTGTAAATCGGCTATTAAAAAAGCGTATAGGGATAACAAAGATATCGATGCAGCCCTACAAACTTTTTTACTAAATCACAGGAACACGGTACAGTGTACGACGGGCGAAACACCAGCAATGTTATTGCAACGACGCGCATTACGGACTCGCTTAGATTTGTTACGTAGTGACCGCGCAATAGACGAACGGGTGCGGGCGGCACAACAACGACAGGTGGAGAGTGCTGGTGGGGTAATTCGTGAGCTAGCGCCTCACGATACCGTGTGGACAAGGAACTTTGCTAAGGGGGAGAAGTGGTTGAAAGGTGTGATTGAGGCAAGGGCAGGCACGCGCGAGTACCTGGTGGATAACGGTGACGGTCGACTTACAAGAAAACATGTAGATCACATAAAACGTAGATCACGATTGTCTGACTTTGCATGTGCTGACAGTACAATCTCAGATACGACTACACCTATTTCGACACAGGTACAGGTTGAGGATGCAGTTCTGACACCAGATGTGAGTAGGTCACCTACAGACCGTGCACCTGAGGGTAGTAACGATAAGATAGATGGTGTCTGTGAGCAGCCAGGTATAGTAAGGTCTGAGCATCCATCGTCACCGCCGGAGGGTCGGTCCAGACGAACTCGTAAACCGGTTACTAGATTCGAAGTGTAAAATATTAAGTAGTTTAACTTGGCAAATTGAGTCGTGCTAATTAGTTGTTATTAAATTTGAGTGTTAATTATTGTTAGTTGTAAGTACATAGATTTAAAGGATATTGTTAGTTATAAGAACTTAGATATTAAGGATATTGTTAGTTTGTAAGAACTTAGATATTAAGGATATTGTTAGTTTGTAAGAACTTAGATATTAAGGATATTGTTAGATGAAAGCGTAGCATTAGATTAAGTGGTGAGGTGTGATGTATGTGGGTATACGTAAATTATGGTTCTCGCTAATTATTATCTAGATGTGGGTAACTGTCAATATGCGATCATGTTATGTACCGAGGGTCAGTCCAAATACAGCTGTAACGGTGACTAGCAGTTTTATTACGATTTCTATATCCTGCCTTCCCGACGATTCCCTAATATCACATAAACATAAGGATTATTTATTATAAGCCTGTTGTGTCCTGCTGCAGGGCAAATGCCTTCCTTCCATTTTTTCCTGTCATTCGCTATTTGGGTCCAATCCTTTTGGTAAAACTCCTGCTTGTCACGCAATCTCCTTCTGGCCCTACCGCGTCACCGGCTCTTGTTGTTCGGAACCCAATATTTTGCTACTCTACTATGTTGACCATATTAATGCGACATGCGGCAAATTCGGCCAGCTCAGTTCCACTCTAATTTTATGTTGCAAATATCTGCAATTTGGTCTTGGATCAAAGTCTACTATTTCTGATTTTGAGACCCCGAGTGCGGACTTGAGTTGACTTGACTTGACTTGACGAGTGGTGTCTAAGCATACTATTGAAGTTAATGAGTACTAGTTACCAGTGGGTTCTATTTCTTGTTTATAGAGTGTTTTAAAAATGGCTTCGTGTGAAAGACTGTCAAAAGCTTTGGAATAGTCGACGAAAGCAAGATACAACGACAATTTTTTTTTTTATGTGTTTTCAATCAACTGAGGAACTGTAAATTAAAAAGAAGGGGAAACGGATTTCTATACAAAGACAGACTGCAGACTGTAAATACGCTGGACTAAGACACCTCAGAGAGAAAGTTAGCTAAAACTTTCTTTTGTCTTTCACGATTCGATCGTAGATCTCTAGCGGTTGAAATTGATTGAAATTGAATTCTCAGTGTTCTAAATCATCATGTTCCATGTTTTTTTTAGGGTTCCGTACCTCAAAATTAAATAATGGAACCCTTCTCAATCACTTTGCTGTCAGTCTGTCTGTTAAGACCCTTTATCTTGGGAACGCGTGGAGGGTATCGAGTTAAAATTAAAACTATGTACTCAACTTTGTGGTCCCTTTGAGCTGTGAACCCTTTTAAGTCTACGCAATCATAAGATGTGTCTGTTTACGTAACAAGTTTGTACGGAACCCTCGGTGTGCAAGTCTGACTCGCTCATGGCCGGTTGTTTTTTGCGCTTAGGTTTAATAATAAATTATTCCAAAAAATACCCACCACAGTAAACCTATTCATAATTTGCTTCAGAAAATGCAGCAAAATAATGAAAGTACAATAAAAAAAATAATCATCAACCTGTAATTCAATTATTTTGAATCATGCCGTCAAATTGTTAGCCGCATTCTATTCAATCATGATTTCGTTTTAAAATGTTTGAAACAAAGACAGAAGCAGTGTTGTTTTTTATGTTTATTCTTGGTAAGTATTAGGTATAATTGGATCTTCTTTGTTTAAGCTACCATAATTTTATCTAAAACGTAATTAATTTGCCGTTGTTAAAAAATAGTTACTTATATTGACGGTACGGTTTGCGCAGTGGCTGAACGATTGACTGCTGCGCTGCGTGTCGCGGGTTCGATCCCCGCACGGAACAAATATTTGTATGGCCTACAAATAGTTGTTTCGGGTCTGGCTGTTTGTGTATGTGAGCTTAATTGTTTGTGGATGTACCCACGATACAAGAGTTTTTTTATGATTTAGTAGCTTGTGGGGTGTAAGGTTTCTTTTATTATTTATTTATAAAATGTAGCTTCACAGGTTACAGGACATAAACCTTATATCTGCTTTCAGTTTCTGTTTTCGTCTGTTTTATATTTTTTTGTTGTAACAAGTTGTTTTTGTTGGAATCGAGTCGGTGGCGGTTGTTGGAAAAATGTCATCGTGGAATGCATTAGCATGATATTCCCCGCCTTTCCTGCCCATCCTGAACAACCACTGGAATTTTGTAGAATTGAAATGAAGTCAGCGATTGAGCTCTGTCATAATCATCAGCTGACAGCAGTCCACTATCGGTCATAATAGGACTCTTTATCCGCAGGGAACTTAACTCGATTCCCCGCAATTCTCACCCAGTTGCTACCGGCCACCTTTTTTTTGCGAATAGGAAATCATCAATGACTTTCCCCGCTCTGGTTGGACCGGGGGGGGGGGGGGGGGGGTGAGAAACTGACTAAAACCCATCCATGTTTCTTCTTTTATCCTTTAAGTTTTCGGGCCGCGGTATCTCTTTCGAATAACCCGCAAAAAAACACGTCCATTCCAACGTTCACTGATTCAATGCGCAATGGCTAAAATGGCTGGCCCGTTGCCATTAAAGCTTACTTTCTGTTGGCTATACCGCCGATCTTCGCTTCTTGTGATATTTTGGTACAAGTTTGGAATAATATGATTCCATTTCAGTGTCTAAATGCGAAAGAAGAATAAAAGACGGTTCCGAAGTGACTGTAGATAGAAAATACGTGGTAAGAAACTAATTTTCTAACTGACTTCAAAAAAAGGAAAGGATTATTATTAACTAAAAAAAAATAGCCTATGGCCGTCTCCAGGGTCCCAACTATCTCTGTACCAAAATTCATCAAAATCGGTTAAGCCATTTAGGCGTGCGGATGGGTAATCATATAACTTCCCGCGCTCTGGGCGGAGAGGTAGTATCATACTTTTACTGACTAAAACCCACCCATGTTCCTTCTTTTGCCCTTTATGTTCCGGGGCTGCGGTATCTCTTTCGAAGAACCCGCAACCCCGGCAGGACAGAATATCACTTGACAATTCTATTTCACAATATACGTATAGTCATTTCACAGTTAAATAAGTGACAGCAGCAATACAATCCTAAAGATAACGAAATAAAGATCATTTTAATTTGGTTAGGTTTGTTAGTTACAGCGACGCAACAGCAACGTCATCATAATGAAAATAAAGATTATTCTCATATTGACACTAATTTAAAGTCAAAGACGACGCGGTTGGTGCAGTGGCTGAGAGATTGACTGGTGCGCTGCGTGTCGCGGGTTCGATCCCTGCACGGAACAAATATTTGAATGACCTACAGGTTCCGAATCTGGCTGGTTTTGCATGCGAGTTAGAATGTTTGTAAAACGCACCCACGGTACAGGAGAAATTCCTAGTATGGGGCAACGTATTTTTTTAAAATGGGTTGGTCAAAGTATTTTTAAAGTGAAACTTTTATTCGTCGTCTCAAACTTTTTCGTATGTGTGTTGCATGTCGCGTGACGGTCGGCCGCGGAGTAGGGGCGTCTAAATGTATATAATGTGAAAAATGTTTCACTTTTACCGTGTTTTCATAAAACCACACAATCCTTTTAGGTTTTTTTTGTAAATGCTTATTATTATGTTCAGGTATACTTAGTCAAAGCGCCGCTATCCGATGAAGGATATGACACCTGGTTGTGTGGGGGTGCCATTGTCAGCAGCCATTTCGTCGTCACATCCGCAGCTTGTGTTAACGACGTGCATTACATTTATGTCATTGCCGGATACAAGAAGTACATAAGCGACGCTGATATTGAAACGGATCCATGTACATCATCGATGAAAAAAAAAGTAATTTTTACTTGTTCACCTAAGGGTACGTTTTTTTAACATTTAACCTCAACCAACCAAGCCGCTGCGGGAGACGCCCCGGTCGTCGGGCGCCGCGAGATGACTCCCGGCCATCGTAGATGCAGGCCTGTGGATGGGTAGCTCACCGTCCGTCTGTCTATTGACGACAGGCCTTGTCGACGGCGGCGGCGCCGCCGCTGGCGCGTTAGGCGCGTCGCACACACGACATTTGTAAAGAAAATCTCGTTGCGGCGCGGCGTGCGTAAATGTGCCTGCGCCTCGACTGTTGATCTTGTGGGCGACGCGCGTAATGCGCCCGCGCCTCGACTGCGCCTCGACTGTTGGTCGTGTGGGCGACGCGCCTTAGGCCTGAAACTGCGTTAAGCGGGCGCCCGCGACGGGCAACCGTCGCGTGTCTGCGCGCGTGGGCTCCGTTGGTACGTGAAGGACCCTCAGAAGTTACCTAAAGAGTTCATTCGCTTGACCCCATATGACAGAACGACACAGCAGATCCACAATTACTCTTTCTCTGTCGAAAGTTATTTTCACAAGCTTTTCATCAAGCGTTATTGACTGAACAAGCCCGCGCGTTTTACCGCTGGCGGGCCCCGCGCGTGTCCCCGCGTCGGTTCACTTTTGTATAAAACCGCGCGGGTGTCCGTTTAACGCAGTTTCAGCCCTTAGTATTCCATGCGTGCCTCAAAGAGATGTCAGCAAAGCAGAGGGGCCTGCCAGGGCCACCGCCTGCATTGGTTGCGGGTTTTTTGAAAGAGATACCGCTGCCCTGGAACGTAAAGGGCAATAGAAAGAACATGGGTGGGTTATAGTCAGTACAAGTCTAATACTTCCCCCGCTTCGCCCAGAGACAAATCATCAAATAATGATTTCCCATCCGCAAAAAAAAGGTATTTAAAAAAATATAGCAAACTACCCTTCTGTGTGTCTTATATGGTAATTCAGGTTACGAACTATCTGCGTGTCAAATTTTATTCAATTAGGTACATTCAAAAATTTATTTATTTATTTATTTAACAATTTATGTACATACACACTGAATACAGAAAAATTTAAGGAAAGGGTAAGGTAAAACTTCCTTTCATTTCAACAAACGTTCTCATTTATAATGTTAACATTTTTCTAGCGACATGCATGTTTCATATTGTTTTAACAACTTTTTAAAATATATCTTAATTTCAGCCAAGTTTAATAATAATTAGTTGTACTCGTGATTGTCGAGAGCGCCCTAGGCGTCTTCGCCTAAACGGGGCACATAGATAAAAAAAACTGGCCGGTACAAGTCGGTAACCGAGGGTTCCGTACAAACTTGCGACATAAACGGTCATATCTTTTGACATCGTAGATTAAGAAAGTTGATTATTTAACAGTTCAAAGGGATTTGACTATATAGTTTAAATTTCCTTTCGATACCTTCATGAGTTCCTGAGATAAAGGATTTTGACAGACAGAGACGGACAAAGTCAACCTATAAGGGTTCCGTTGTTTCCTTTGGGGTTTCGGAACCCTAAATAAAGTTTCCTACGAATTGAGAACCTCCTCTTTTATAAAGTCGGTTAAATATCAAGTGATTTGTTTTCAGGTTACGATTTGAAGTATAAAGAATTAGATTATTGGTCATTCATAGACATAGCTTTGATCAAGGTTGAATCACCGTTTGATTTCGAGGACCCAAAATACGAAACAAAGTGTTCATATAAGCCAACAACGATATCCATCAACTACGAGGAGAGGTATCAAGAGCCGGGGACTGATGCTCTAGTGCTGGGATGGGGCCATACAAAAATCTGGCGAAAGGTAAGAGAATCTTTTCACAAGTTAAGCGTTGGACGAAGCAAGAATGCACCTGGAGACATCGTCACTCAGTGGATAGAAATGTGGATGTATGGATGGTGTGTTGGAAGAAAGGTGTTTTGACGAATTCGTATTTTTAGGCGAGCTCATTATGGCAAGAGATCGCTTAGCATATAAAGGTTTGGAAGAAGAATGGGGAATCCTTTGCTCAGCCGTACGACAACGGTCAATTATTTATCTAGAAAAATGCTTTATAGGTTTATCTTGGATAACATCGACATCCTACTTCCTCTGAAGTTTGTAGGGATGGATGGATGTTTGTTACTCTTTCACGCAAAACGACTAAATAAATAAATATCTTGGGACAACTCACACACGGCTATCTGATCCCAAGCTAAGCAGAGCTTGTGTTATGGTAACCAGACAACTGATATACATACTTGTATAATTTATAAATACATACATATTATAGATAAATCACACCCAGACACAGAACAAACAATCATGCTCATCACACAAAGTTTGTCCTGGGTGGGAATCGAACCCACGACCTCCGGCTCAGCAGTCAGGGCCACTAACCACTAGACCAATAGGCCCGTCAACTAAATGGATTTTAATGCAATTTTACAATAATATAGCTTATACATCAGAATAATACATAGGCTATAATTCATAAAGATATTTTTTATATTCTATTACTACGCGAGTGAAAGTGCGGGGCGCAGCTAGTCAGTAAATAAAAATATCACCAGGGATATGGAGTTATGATTGTATTAAGTGACATAATCTACCTAGCCTTTTCCCAACTATGTTGGTCGGCTTCCAGTCTAACCGTATGCAAGTAACGTCAACAACACAGTTATTACCAGGTAACACGATATATTTTTGTAAGACTGATTGTAACAGTTTTGGGCAACTAGGACTGTCAAAGATATATGACAGCCGCGACCAACGGCTAAACTTGTTTTCCGAGGCACGAAGGAAACTCGGTATGTAATGGGTGGTTAACCAGCCACAGATCCACCTAGGCAATCGCGGTTTAACCTAAAAATCCGTAGCTCACCGTCCGTCCGTCTATTGACGACAGGCCGTGTCGACGGCACTTTAGTGTTCCAGGCGCGCCCTAAAGAGATGTCAGCAAAACAGATGGTTCTGCAAGGGCTACCGCCTGCCTGGGTAGCAGGTTTTTCGAAAGAGATACCGCGGTTCCGGAGCGTAAAGGGCAATAGAAGGAACAAGGGTGGGTTTTAGTCAGTAAAAGTCGGAAACTCCCCCCAGTTCCGCCCAGTGCGGGAAAAGTTATTTGATGATTTCCCATCCGCAAAAAAAGGGCTAGTTATTATTTAGCCACGAGGTCCTTAGCTCTCCTTGTGATTGTATTGTGTGTGAAATTGCAAATCCGCCTTGATCAGCAAGATGATCAATTGTCATACCGTTGTCATGGGGTAGGACAGCAGGAGTAAAGTTAAAAGTTAATCTGTTTGTTTTTATTTTTGTTTGTACATAATATTACTTTCTTACGTATAAACAGCTGATCGGATCTTAATGAAATTTGAATTTTCAACTTGAAATATATTCTCACGTTAAAAACTTAAGGGGTGAGCAATATGTATCAGCATTATGTCTATTTTTTCTCAACTGTTTGATTTCCGACAACTGTCATGCATGAGTCATGGCATAATGTACGACAACGGAAAGGCAAATCACGAACCGCACGCGTACATAGTCGCTGGTAAAAGCTTTTTAACTATATTTATATGCCGTGTTCGATTGCCGTCCCAATGGACTACGTGAGTCAAATTTGGACAACTATTGTTTTTTTTCTTTTCATTATTCCAGCCAGGAGATATAAACAACTACAATCAAGAAAGTTTAAGATATTCTCCAACCTTGTTATTGGATAAACAACAGTGCATGGAACGTTATAAGGAGTATACGAACATGAGTAGAGTCATCAACACTTACATGATATGCTCTCTAGGCAAGGGAAACATAGATGACACAGGGAATACAATTCAGAAAACTTTTCCATTTCGTAGTGGATGTACCAATGTACAGGAGAAAGTATTAGGTTTCGAAGGTATTTCGGTTAGTATTGCTTTTGTTATCATCAATATATCTTCCAGAGGGGACTGCAAGGGGCACCGCCTGCCAGGGTTGCGGGTTCTTTGAAAGAGATACAGATAAAGGGACAAGAAGGAACATGGGTGGGTTTTAGTCGGTAAAAGTCTGACCCCACACCCACTCCGCCCAAATCGGGGAAAGGATGGATATATGTTGGATTGCATGCAGGACACAAACGTAACGTAAGCAGCTGAGCTGCGGGTGCAACCGCTGGGCATAGCTGGTTTTCCGTTTATCTTTCCGTTAGAGCAATGATCAGTTCTTTCATTAATTACTTAAAAGTGTGTACTAACAACTCGCACTTGGCCAGTTTATTTTAATGTTACAGCACCATGCTGAGAAGCCTTCTTGACCTTGTACAGGACCGATTTGGCTAAGCGTCCTATTAAGGTTTTTGGTAAAAAAAAAGGTGTGGATAATTAACGTTGAATTAAACAAAAAAGAACATGAAGCGACTGGTATCAACTTTAGCAATGGTTTTATTTGTGTTTTTACGTTAAACTTCTAAAAAATAATCCCTTTTAGTGTGAGGAGGAAAGTACAGAACAGGAGAGCTACGATGAAACTGATGATGATAATCGAAGACATGGCAAGACTGAAGGCGAGATAGAAAACAAAACAGAAAATAAAACAGTAAATGTTTCTAGTAGTGACGTCAATGAGACACGTGCGAGAAGAAGCGGTATATGCCAGGTAGGAATAGCAATAATAACTAAACTAAGTATAGCCGACAAACGGCTATAAACTTGGTTTGCCCTTATAAGCTTTGTAAAGGGGCCTGCCAGGGCCACCGCCTGTCGTGCTTGCGGGTTGTTCGAAAGAGTTACCGCGGCCCAAAGAAGTAACATAGGTGGGTTATAGTCAGCAAAAGTCTGACACTCCTCGCTCTCTAGACCGGGGGAAGTAGTTTGATGATTTTCCATCCGCAAAAAAGGGATCCGTTTTTTCCTTTTGACGTACGGCCCCTAAAAACAACTTTCATTGTTAAAGTGTAAGTTTTTGGATCACATTAGATAGATTAGATTCAGATATCGTGTATTTAACTAAACTGACAGGGCGGGAAAAAAGTTCCCTGTCCCGATTAAGGGAATTCAATATCAACATTCAAAATCAATTATACTTTACTAAATTTTTGACGGGCCTGTTGGTCTAGTGGTTAGTGGCCCTGACTGCTGAGCCGGAGGTCGTGGGTTCGATTCCCACCCAGGACAAACTTTGTGTGTTTGTGTTTGTCTGTGTCTGGGTGTGATTTATCTATAATATGTATATATTTATAAATTATATAAGTATGTATATCAGTTGTCTGGTTACCATAACACAAGCTCTGCTTAGCTTGGGATCAGATAGCCGTGTGTGAGTTGTCCCAAGATATTTATTATAAATACTAGTTATGCGATGAAGGCAGAAGAAAAGCTGTTTTAACCATACTTAACCATCCCTAGAATGACCATGGAGGCCCAATTGTCACTTGGGCTGGAGCTAACGAGATTCTAATTGGTGTGGCATCTGTTTTCAAAGTGTCAGAAGAATATGAATGCATGGGTCCCTATTTGTACACAAGCACCGTTTGCACAGGATTATTCTTGGATTGCATATTAAGCGAGGATTTTCCTGATAAGAGGAGAGCAGCCAGGTATCCAATTTGCAATCTATTATGTTATGTTCAACTTCTTTTTTTGGTGTGCAATAAACTATATTCTACTAGCTTTTGCCCGAAGCTTTGCTCGCGTTGAATTCGGGGTAACACAGTTCCCCATTCCTGATTTGCAGGTACCTGCTACTTGTAGTTTTTGCCCTTGCGCCTTATTTATTGTAATAGCAACGTTAAGTTTTCCCTTTTCTTCCCTCTTTCTCCCTCAATTCTCACTTTTTTTTTTAAATTATCCTATTTCTGTCTCCAGGGGAACTATGTCTGTACCAAAATTTATGAAAATCTGTTTAGTCATTTAGGCGTGAAGACGTAACAAATAAACAAACTCACTTTCGATTTTTTCCTTCACCGTTGTCTGTGATGTCTTAGATAAACTTTGAACTGGACTTATAATTAACGAGCTTCCGCCCGCGACTTCGTCCGCGTGGCATAGTTACTTTGGGCTAACGCAAACTTAAGCCCACGTGATGATCGAAAAAAAGGAACTTTCTCTCCCCTTTTCTTCCCCCATTCTCCACCATTTCTCACTTTAAAAAAAATAACCTATGTCCGTGTCCAACAATCTGTGTACCAAAATTTATCAAAGTCGGTTCGGCCATTTAGGCGTGAAGACTTAACACACAAATAAACAAACTCACTTTCGCTTTATTAATATTAGTGAGGAAATAATTCAAATCGCCCATCTTGAGCAAGTTTGGTGATCAATGCTTTTGCCTTCTCTGTATGAGAAGAGGCCTTTGCCAAGAAGATGTAGGCTGGTATTATTATGAAAAGAACAAGTGCGTTTCGTCTTCCTCAAGGGTACTTAAGAACAGAGGGGCCTGCCAGGGCCTCCGCCTGCCGGGGTTGCGGGTTATCGAAAGAGATACCGCGGCCCCGGAACGTAAAGGGCAATAGAAGGAACATGGGTGGGTTTTAGTCAGTAAAAGTCTGACACTCCCCCCCGCTCCGCCCAGAGCGGGGTAAGTTATTTGATGATTTCCCGCCCCAAAAAAAAGGGTACTTAAGAACCAATAATGCAATTTTTTTTTTTAACAGACGATATCTTTGTGACCGACCGGCAAATGAAAGAGGTTATGATACTATCGAGCGAACAATTTCGTGGGTGGACCATCCTGCAGGGTAATAACATACCTATATGTAATAGTTTCTATGTATTTACTATTGTCTAATGAGTACCTCCTTGGTAGAGTGTTCAAGTCCTGGTTATGATGCCTTAGTCAGCCAAAGTGTTTTTGAGTTTTTCCACGAGACATTTCTTTGTAGGAGGGATGAAGCACATGTGACTAAAAGAGTGATGGATCTGAATATTGAAGGACGGCGAGCGAGAGGAAGGCCAAAGAAAAGATGGATGGATTGTGTAAGGAATGATATGAAGGAGAAAGGAGTAAATGATACCGTGACGTCTGTAGGGGAGAATGGAAAAAAAACGTGTTGCGCCGCCCCTAAATAGAATGGGTCAAGGGCAGGAAAATGATGATTTCTTTGTAAACGCCACGGAATTTAAATTGTTGTCCAGTGATAAGGGACTTAAAACATATCTGACGAAATGTGAATGTACTAGTAGGTGAACCTCCAACCTAACCTAACCATTTGATGATTACCGGCGTGAAGTTATCTGTGGGCACTATAATGGTGAGGAGCTCGTGGCTAAATAATAGCAGCGGCTCGGGTCGGCCATTGGTTAAGCCACGCTTGCCGAGGTTTTAATAATAACCGAAAAAAATCTTCTATGTAGAATATGTTCAGAACGATGTTTTGAATACGTGATAACCGTTTTAAAGTAGGTGTCCCTATCACCCTGTATGTGTTTTTTATGACACTCCTAAGTAATAAAAAAAAACAATATTTTAGACCTGCAGAAAATGAAAAAATCGGGACGTCCGCACCAAAATTGGCACCGAGTGTTGAATATTCAACGAATAATTATCATTATCAACCACCGAATCCAAGAAACGTAGAAGATGCAAGAAGTCAGCAAGGATTTAAATCTCCTTCAAATATGTTTCAAGCTGATACAAATCCAGTAATTGCTAGTTCCGCACACAAAGAAAGGTTTAAAATAAAGAATGATAATCCAGATATTGAAAGCTCTTTGGTACAAGATAGTGTCCTATCAAATATAAGGCAACAAGAAACGATCTTTGGAACAAATAACAAGAATTCAGCTAATACAAATTTAGGTATAATACGTTATGCACGTAAACAAATGTATACAGAAAATAAAACGATATTGGAAAATGAAAGTTTCCCAGTAGTAAATGGTAGTCACTCAGACATTACAATAAGACGTAACAATGATACGAACTCAGTAACTGTAAGCTACTCAACAAAGGAGGAATTCCTCAGTCCACAGACACTTAATGAATCAAAGACACCAAGTAATTAGATTGAAGTAACGCTTTAATTAAGGCGCAACATCCTCTCAGAAATTGAACACATTCATATAAAAAAGAAGTCAAAAAGTTAAGTAGTAGAGTAAAGAGAAGAAAGGGAGAGATAGAGTAGTAAGTAGTGGTAGAAAAGTCTAATGTTTAAATTTAATATATTAAATCGATAAGTTTTTGATAAAGGATTTGTGTTGTTTTTTTATTGGTTATATGGTATGTCGAGGTAGACCGCGATGATGGTGGTGTGACGATCTGGTCTCATATGCGGGGCCAACATGGCCAGATATCGCACAGAGTAAAGAAGTTTGGAAGAAGAAAGAAAAACTGTTTATAAGACTCGCATAGGAAGACAATAAAAAAAGAACAACAAATATTAAGTATATAAAATGTTATGCTTCATTATTGCATGACATTTTTTACTTAATCTAATGTTGACCTGTTGCACGTTTTGGTGCGAACTATAAGTGCAAACTGTATCTTTCTAAATAAATAATAAATGAACCAAAAAATCACGCTGTGCCGGTCACCAATTGAATTTGGATAAGGACACAGAGTATTATGATGATGAAGTTTACATAGAGATAAGGCTATAGAAACCCATCAACATCTGCATAGCCCTTTCCCAACTACATATGTTCGTGACGGCTTCCAATGTAACCGGATGCTGCTGAATACCAATATTTTACGGCGAGCGACTGCCTCCCCAGCCCAGCTACCCTACCAAGACATCTTATAACAGTACTTATTCAGTGAGGGAAAGAGACAGAGCTATACAGAGCGTCTAGCGCCATCCTTTTCTCTCACTGGAGTTGTAACTACTTTAAGGCGTCATAGTAACGGTATAGCTAGTACTAGGTAATGCCCCAGTTTTTCGGATGGTTAATCATCAAATAGCTTCTCCCGCTTTGGGCGAAGTGACAGAAAGTGTGAATTGTACTGATTAAAGCCATCCATGTTCTTACCATCATGTTTTTTGTTTTGCTCTTTGTGTTCCGAGGCCCCGGTATCTCTTTCGAACGACCCGAAACCGCGGACTGGGTAAAAAATTGGTAAGACTGATTTTCGGGCCGCTGACAACCTATATGCGAAATAGAAACGTAGGAAAAATAATGAAAACGATAAGAAATAATGACGAAACTAAAATCATCTACTCAGTTGCAAGCCATCAAGACACAATGTTTTATTTATTTAGTTTCTTGTAGAAAAACAAACGTTGAATACGTTGATAATATGTTGTCGATAAATTTTGATGTTTTGTTGTTTTTAATGATTTATCAAGGTGAGCATAATTATTGTATAATTATAGTTATCATACGTCAACGATGTCATATTTCAGGACAGTTGGGCCAGAATTGTCACCATTTGGTGCCTGTAAGCGGTCGTCATCACCGATTAAGGCCCATAAATGCTGGCGTGACGATTTGGACTCACTCCTGCCGGATTGACCGAGGAGGATAAATACCGAGAGAGTTGGAAAGGAATGGAAGAGGCTTTCGCCCAGCAGTAGGACAAAATAGGCTAACGAAAAAAAACTGTCTTAAGGCGCTGTACATAGTAAACACTTTGTAAAGTCTAGATTTTCGTCGCAAAGTTAGCCGTATCTGTACATAGCAAAAAAAATACAGTTTAAAGTCAAATACATAAAGAAAAGACTTAAACAAAAACAGTTTACAAAAGTGGTCTAGAACTAAAAAAATATTTTTTTAGTAACATTTCTCTAACAACCATTCACGTAATTTATTTTTAAATAATGTTATAAGTCGAAGCTCCCTTATATGTTTTGCTATTTTGTAAAAGACCCGTATTGCTATGCCCATCATGCTACTGTTCTGAAATGATGCTACAGTCTAGTCACAAGGCATAATAAATTAGTGCTCTAAGCGCGCCTCAAAGAGCAGCGGCGCAGCAAAGCAGAGAGGCCGGCCAGGGCCACTGCCTGCCGGGGTTGCGGGTTGTTCGAAAGAGATACCGCGGCCCAGGAACATAAAGGGCAATAGAAGGAACATGGGTGGGTTTTAGTCAGTACAAGTGTGACACTCCCAACCGCTCCGCCCAGAGCGAGGGAAGTTATTTGATGATTTCCCATTGGCAAAAAAGGCAAAATAAATTACTGTTGTTGCCCAGCCTTTAATATTGTCCTTTTGAGCAGTTTCTTAATAATGTTTAGTTTTAGTATCAAATTGCCAAAGAAGAATCGAAGGTGGCAACAAAGTGACATCGGATAAACCATACATCGTAAGTGGTTTGTTTAAAAAATAATTGCTAATAATGCTTAATTATTTATTCACCTTTTCCACACCTTCACCCCAGACCACAGATTTGGGTATGTAGTTTTCAGTTTAACTCGAAACCTCGACGCGTTACCGAGATAAATGGTCTTTACAGACTGACAGACGAACAACGAAGTGATCCTTTAAAGGTTCCGATTTTTCTTTTTGAGGTACAGAACGGAAAAAATGTACACACGACGGCAGGTCAACCTATTCTAAACTATTATAACCTGCTACCCTACCATGACGTCTTAAAGCAGAACTTATTCCACTGAGAGAAAGAGACAGAGCTATACAGGGTGTCTAGCACCATCTCTTTCCCTCAGTCAAATAAGTTCTGCTTTAAAACGTAATGTTAGGCCTACTGATCTCTCTACTACGGATCGCACACCGTAGTAGAGGGATCAGGTTAAAATCGTTTTGTATAGGTTGATGTGCCGTCGTGTGTACATGCTGTTATGTTGATCTTCTTCTTTTCGGGTCGATTAAATTCATATCGTGTAAGGCCAGTATGTAGCCACCTGCACAGCTCTAGCATTTTTGTTTCGTTGCTAATGTTTTTTTTCACTAGGAATTTCTCCTGTATCGTGGGTGCGTTTATAAACATTTAAACTCACATACACAAACAGCCAGACCCGAAACAACTATCTGCAGGTCATACAAATATTTGTTCCGCGACACGCAGTGCAGCAGTAGATCGCTCAGCCACTGCGCCAACCGATCCGCCAATCCTTACTATATATAATATTTTAAAAGCGAAAGTGAGTTTGTTTGTTTGTTACGTCTTCACGCCTAAATGGCTGAACCGATTTTGATGAATTTTGGTACAGAGATAGTTTGGACCCTGAAGACGGACATAGGTTATTTTTTTTAAAGCGAGAAATGAGGGAGAAAGAGGGAAGAAAAGGGAAAACTTAGCTTTGCTATTAAAATAAATAAGGCGCAAGGGCAAAAACTGCCGGTAGCAGGTACTAGGCAAATCAGGAAAAGGGAACTGTGTTACCCCGAATTTAACGCGAGTGAAGCCGCGGGCAAAAGCTTGTATGTTCCAATCAACTTTATTTCCAGGTGTATTTAGTGAAGGCATCACTATCAGACAGAAATTACGACTACTGGTTATGCGGAGGTGCCTTGGTAACAAGTGACTTTATACTTACATCAGCAGCTTGCGTTGAAGATGTGAAGTACCTGTTCGTGGTAGCAGGGTACAACAAATATATCACAAATGAATATATCAACGATGATAAATGTACAAGATCAATGAAAAAGAAAGTTGTATTTACGTGTGTTCCTATATGTGAGTAAGTACTATTAGATGACATATTATATAGTTATCGTAGTAAGGGTTTCGTAACTCAAAAACAAAAAAACGGAACCCTTTATAGGATAACTTTGTCGTCCGTCTGTCTGTCAAGACCCTTTATCTCGAAAACGCGTGGAGGTATCGAGTTGAAATTAAAACCATATACTTAAATCTGTGGTTCCTTGAAGCTGTAATATGGCCGTTATTTATTTATTTATTAAGGATCTCCAACAAAAGATGTACACAGATCATGTAACTTAAATCATAGACGACAATAGTATCATGTAGGTGCACTTCTCTTACAGGAGAACTTGATTTTTGTCGCAACTTACGGTGTACGGAACCCTTGGTGCGCAAGTCCGCGTCACAAATGGCTGGTTTTCTTTTACTTGCAAGCTTGAAGAGACGTGCTTCTTACACAACTAGCAGAGTTGGTTCGCTGAAGTGGTCGTGTTTTTATACTATCCTAGCTTTCGCCCGCGGCTTCGCCCGCGTTAAATTCGAGATTAGGCAGTTCCCCTTTTCTGATTTGCAGGTACCTGCCACCTGTAGTTTTTGTTCAGCGCCTTATTTATTGTAATAGCAATTTTAAATTTTCCCTTATTTTCCCTCTTTCTCCCTCATATTTCACTCTTTTAAAAAAAATTGCCTATGTCCGTCTCCAGGATCCCAACTGTTTCTGTACCAAAATTCATCAAAATCGCTTTAGCCATTTAGGCATGAAGAGGTAACAAACAAACTCACTTTCGCTTTTATAATATTAAGTCAGAATTTTACCAACCATAGCGTGAAATGCTTCCGCACTTAGAAGGACAAAATTCAAATGGTTTTATCTTTAAACTAGCTTGCCCGCGGCTTCGCTCGCGTTAAATTCGGGGTAACACAGTTCCCCTTTCCTGATTTTGCAGGTACCTGCTACCTGTAGTATTTTCCCTTGCGCCTTATTTATTGTAATAGCAAAGCTAAGTTTTCCCTTTTCTTTCATCTTTCTCCCTCATTCCTCAATTTTTTTTTAAAAAAGTGTACCAAAAGATCATCAAAATCGGTTTAGCTATTTAGGCCTGAAGACGTAACAAACAAACAAACTCACTTTCGCTTTTATAATATTAGTAAGGATACAAGTTTTAAAACAATTTTCATGTATTATTTTACTTTAAATACCACTATGGCCGCTGTAAAACTCAAAGCATCCAACTCAAAGATTCTTTTTTATCCTAATAAGATAGTTGTTCAGCTGTACTTTTTTTTAATTTTAAACTTTTCCCCACACTAGGAATTTTTCCTTTACCGTGGGTGCCATTACAAACATTTAAACTCACATACACAAACAGCCAGACCCGAAACAACTACCTGTAGGTCATACAAATATTTGTTCCGTGCGGGGATCGAACCCGCGTCACGCAGCGCATCAGTAGATCGCTTAGCCAACTGTGCCGTCAAGTTTTCGCCAAGAATTTGATCTTACTTTGATGTACAGAATGCTTGGATGGCTTCATGATGGTTCTGTTTACTCCGTAGCGTTTATTATATGCCTTTTAAATAATCTTGTGTAATACCACACATAACTTTCTTTATTTCTTGCAGCCTATGAGTTTGATTTCGATCAAGTAGATAAATGGTCGCAAATAGACATAGCTCTGGCAAAAGTAGAATCACCGTACAACTTTGAAGACATTACTTATAACGAAATATGCTCATACATACCAAAAAAAATACCAATCAACTTTGATCCTAAATATCAGATGCCAGATACTGATTGCATGGTGTTGGGATGGGGACATGAAAAAATATGGCGGACGGTATTTGCTTTTTTTATAAAACACTAGCTTTTGCCCGCGACTTCGCTCGCGTTAAATTCGTTTTAACACAGTACCTGCAGTTTTTGCCCTTGCGCCTTATTGATTTGTAATAGCAACGCTAAGTTTTCCCTTTTCTTCCCTCGTTCTCCCTCATATCCCACTGTTTTTTTTTAAATTAGCCTATGTCCGTCTCCTGGTTCCCAACTATCTCTGTACCAAAATTCATCAAAATCGGTTCAGCCATTAAAGCGTGAAGAGGTAACAAACAAACTCACTTACGCTTTTATAATATTAGTAAGGAAGTAAGGATTTCCCTACTAGGGATTGCCTCAGCCAGACCAAAGACAGCTATCACAAGGTCATACTTGACAAATATTTGTTCTGTGCGAGAAACAGAAAAGAGCATGCTGCGAGAAAGAGACAGAGCTTTATTGGCTGTCTAACGCCATCTTTCTCCTACACTGAAATAAGATAAAAATAATACCGCTTTGAGAAGTCAGTGTAGCTTACCTGGTCAGCAGAACACGATGAATAACCAAAATATTTGCTTTCCAGCACAAGGACGACAAAAATTACAATTCTGAAGATTTAAAATATGCCGCCACACTCGTTATTGACAAGAAAGCGTGCATAAGTGAATTTCAATATTATCCTAAAATGACACCTGTCATAGAGCAATATATGATATGTACTTCAGGTAAGGGGAAGATAGATGATGCTGGACAGCCTGAAGTAGAGGATAGCAGAGAGAATAAAAAGAGCGGGCTGCTAAACGGTTGTTCGGACAGGAGAATGGATCAGCAAAATTCATCCGTGAGTATGGGCTTAACAGTAAGAAGTAAAAGGGCTCAAAAAGTTCCTCTACAGTCAGCTTGTAATGTGTCCAAGAGACTGGCGGCGTTGCCTCGTTGTATGGCAACACTTAGCCTTTGGCCAAAGCAAGAGCCAGCTCATGGGTCACGGGAGGCACCGACCAAGCATTGTGATATTTTCCTTAAAATGTTTTGAGCATTGATATCCATGACAGTTAAAAAAAACCGTTGCTATGATGTTGGATAATGTGGTATGAAACAATAAGTGTACAGACACACTTATCCACATAACGAGTGTGATTATAAATTGAATTGTAATACTAACATTAGGCTAAGTTACTTTACTACTAACAATATATGGATTTATCTGAAATAAATTATTTGAACTAAGCATCTGATTTCAGAGTTGGAAATTCTAATTATAAATCCAAAATATATTTTTTCAAAACACATCCTCGAAAACTTGTTGCAATGTGTGCATGCTTTTTTATTTATCGCAACAACAGTATTAGATTTTTTCTGATTTCGCCACAGATAACTGTTCAAATCCCTATAGTAGGTAGTGTTTTTATTTTACTGAAAAATTTAATTACATTGACGTCAACAAATTTTATAAATTAACTAACATGTTTTTTTATATAAAATAAATATCTTGGGACAACTCTTTTTTAAATTTATTAGGCTGTTTCGCGGCTTCATACCTTTGCTTCTCCTTCAGCCTGAAAAGTCAAAGTGCGAGGGAAAATAATAAAATCTTAGTTTCGTATTGATAAATGACAAAAAAAACTGGTTCTATTTTTTAATTTATCCTTAAGTGTATTGAAAAAAGGCCGTTTCATGCACGTGGGCATTTATCACAGCTGTTCTTAGTTCTATAGCATCTTCGCCTAACGACTAGGTTCTACAATGCTCTCGTGACACTGGAATTGCAACACTGTAGACTAATGTCGCTTTTTGTACAATTCTTACTTAATATTATAAAAGCGAAAGTGAGTTTTTTGTTACGTCTTCACGCCTTTATGGCTAAACCGATTTTGATGAATTTTGGTAATTTAGCATTGCTATTACAATAAATAAGGAGCAAAGGCAAAAACTACAGGTAGCAGGTACTTGCAAATCACGAAAGGGGAATTGTGTTACCCCGAATTTAACGCGAGCGAAGCCGCGGGCAAATACTAGTAATATATAAATTCTGCCTCAAGAGTAATGACAAAGTTTCCTTGAATCAAAATGTAATATGTACGGTGATAACATTAATCTTTTTCAGTGCAAAGAAGAGGACGATGGCATACAATACACAGACTTCTTGAATGCACGACGAGAGGTCCTGAAGACCAACAAAACATATTACCATCATAATTATACCACGCGTGATTATATTAAAGATGCACGCAATAAAACTTTTAACCGAACTCGAAAAACCGGGATTTGTCAGGTACGCTTTGATAGACTTTAATATTGTATTTCGATCTTTGATAGAGAAGAATGAAGATTGATTATGATGCTATCTGGCTGATTTCAGCCACAGTGATAGTATTCTCTAGGGTTGCTGTAGAGAGTTTTGGTATGCTGCTCATTCATGTACTCTCAAGTCCAACTTTACCAAAACCTTTGCACAAAGCGGACAAGTCGAAACACCATTGACAATATTATAGGACAGAGCTTTAAGTGGTCTAGCTTGAAGGTCATCATGCTTTGAATCCAATTGTGACCTTATTTTGCATCTCGACGGCACGGTTGGCGCAGTGGCTGAGCGATCGACTGCTGCGCTGCGTGTCGCGGGTTCGATTCCCGCACGGAAGAAATATTTGTATGACCTGCAGATAGTTGTTTCGGGTCTGGCTGTTTGTGTATGTGAGTTTAAATGTTTGTAAGCGCACCCACGATACAGGAGAAATTCCTAGTGTGGGGCAACGTTCTTTAAAAAAAAAAAAACGTCTCCACTCGCGTCGACTTTGTGCCCTCTTTTCCCTTTGACATATAGGTACAGGTTGAAAACCAACGATTCACTCAACCATGAATTATGTACTCATCAAACGAAGTAACTACGAAGTAGCTATTTTCTCCTCAGCAGCTCAATAATGTAGGTTTTGTTGCGTGAAAACGGTGAACAAAACGGTTTTTCTGAGACAAAGTATATTTTTAATGTTTAATGAATAGAGCCGCGCATTGTATTTTTACGTTCAGAAACGTGTAATAACATAGAATTTCACGACATTTTGTAACTCATATAATTATGTTTTTTTTTAATGTCAATTATTGAATTTTATTGTTTTTTTAATTAAATTGATGTTTAACCTTCAAAATAATTATTTATAGTTTCAACAATATTACATTACAAAAAGAAATGCTTCCATACCCTATGTTCTTGTTTTTATGTCATTCAAAATTGCCTTTTATGGTCTCATTGAAATAAATGATTAGAGTTTGAATTTGTAGTTATGTTATGTTTAATCTTCAGAATGACCACGGGGGGCCATTGGTCGCTTGGGTGGGTACTACTGAAGTCCTAATAGGAGTTGCCTCTGTATTTAAAATAGATGAAAAAAATAACTGCATTGGACCCTACTTACATACAAGCACACAGAGTAACGCTGCGTTCCTAGATTGCGTTTTAAATGAGAATGATAAGAAAAATAAGAATGGAAAAAGGTAAGCATGGTCTATTAAAAGAACAGTAATTGGTCCTTTTACAGTTCTGTTATTATAGGCTGACCGTTTAACTGACACCATAGCTGTGCGATGCAAGAAAGGTATAGGTGACGTTATGCGAAGACTCAGTTACTAGCTGGCAAGCGTCAACACCCCTCTCGCAGAGCGCTGCTACTTTTGTCACGGTCTCAGTTAAGCGGTCGGCCTATAGTTATTATTAAGTTACGATCGTAAGGTTTATGTTAAAAATATATAATTATAAAAATAAAAATATATATAGGGGAATCCTTGAAAATCCCTCAGTTGTGGTTTAGTTAACAGTAGCTAGCAGTATAATAACTAGAGAGACAGTATTGTTATCATACTATATTATAGTTAAAAAAACAGCAAACGTATTCTTGACACCCCTAACATAGGTGTCAATGTATACAAAATGCGTATTGGCCATTTGGGGATCCGCCATATTGGATTCAGAATGAAGACATTTATTTGACGACATGGTTGGCGCAGTGAACACCTATTTGTATGACCTACAGGACCTACAGGACCCCGCACGGAACACATATTTATATGACCTACAGGTAGTTGTTTCGGGTCTGGCTGTTTGTGTATGTGAGTTTAAATGTTTGTAAACGCACCCAAGATACAGGAGAAATTCCTTGTGTGGGGCAACGTTTTTTCTAAAAAAAAAAATTAACCACGCATTATAGTACAAACATATGCTAAAATTAAACTCAATTGGAAACTGGGAAGTGGATCAGAGTATTTTACATATTAACAGAGCTCATAAAAGCATGAACAACATTTCAATTTCTTTCGGTGAAAAACTTATTTTCAAGTCTACAATCATTTATAGATTCTTTGGTCCTCCAAAGAGATTTCAGCAAAATATCAGAGGGGCCCGTCAGCGTCAAAGCCTACACTTGCTGGGGCAGCAGACTAGTTCGAAACACATACCGCAGCCCTAGAACACAATGGGCAAAAAAAGGAACATGGATGGATTTTAGGCAGTACAAATCTGACACTTCTTTCCACTCTGCCTACAGTGTCATTTTGATGATTTCCCATCCAAACGAAATTTTCCAGTTTTTCTGTCTTCAAAAACGTTATTAGACTACTCATAGATTGATCGTGCAACTTTGTTCCCTTTGAAGTATTTTATGCTCTGGGGTTGCGGGTTGTTTGAAAGAGATACCACGGCCGCGGAACTTTAAAGACAAAGGAAGGACCATGCGTGGGTTTTAGTACGTAAAATTCTGACTGGTACTCCCCCCGCTTCGCTCAAGTTATTTGTTGATTTCCCATCGGAAAAAATTAGCTTAACGCCGTTGTAGTTCTAACACCTCGTAATTAAATTTTTGCCGTATTCATGCCGCCTCGTAGAGAATCGGAAGAAGCATTGTTTCGGCCAATTTAGACCTAAAAAAGACCTCTATCAAATTTAAAGTAAACACAAATTGATAAAGAGTATTGTACCATTACCTACTAAGGTATAATTGTGCAGTTTTTTCACTTTACTGTAAAGTTGTGATTTTTGACTTACAAAATGTTAAAAATTCATTTTTTTCTAGAGCCATAGTTGTGTGGCCATGTATAATTATAGTAATTTAAATGTTATCTACCTATGACGAACTGAAATCAAACAAATACATTACATTATATTATATTTTTTCTCGAAACAGGCGGAATGCATTATGCGACAGTCCACCATCCGTAAGGGGATTTGATATGGTTGAAAATCACATATCTTGGAAGGACCATCCCGCGGGGTAAGTCTATTTTCTAGGAAAAGTCTTGCTCTCTTGAAAGACCAGGGATCTTACACATGGCAACACATCAAGCTTTACAATTCCAGTATAACATGATCTCTGTCACTGTGTTGACTAACGGTACAATGAAATATCATTTTATACTAGTTAAGCATAGCTTGACTGGTCGTAGTGCTTGCCACGACCCTCTTAAGAGGGTGTACTCCGAAAGTAGGTTTAGTTTATTTATTTATTTAAACTTCATGTACAATAGTGGTACATAGGCGGACTTAATGCCATAAGGCATTCTGTACCAGTCGACCTTTGGGTGAAAGCTCTTATAGGAGTGTTACTCAATGGATTGTCGGAAAAGATGGCATTATACAGGACCTTTAGCGCTATCTCTTTCGCATAGTGTGTGTTTTTTACAACTCGGTTGGCGTAGTGGCTAAGCTGTTGCAGCACCATGCTGAGATAGAGGCCTTTTGGCATAGCTTTATTTATTTGCACATTCATTAAATGCCCAATGTACAAAAAAGTTACATGCATGCTTATAATAGGTATAACTAATGAGTACATGAGCCCTGTTAAGGCGCAGCAAAATGTCTTAAAACTAATAAAATTATATTGCAGAATCTAATATGACGTATGGTAGGAACTTTCACAAACTGTTTTTAATTTTTTGCTTTTCTTTTTTTAAACAAAATAATTTTGTTTTATTGTCTTGTCCTGTGCGAGTCTAATAAACAGTTTTTCTTTCTTTCTTTCTATAAGCGTTTGACTACTGCGCTACGTATCGCGGGTTCGATCCCCGCATGGCACAAATATCTGTATGACCTACAGGTAGTAGCTGTTTGTGTGTGTGAATTTAAATGTTTGTAAACGCACTTAAAATACAGGAGAATTTTCTAGAGCAGCGAAAAGTTTAAAAAAAAATGTACGTTCTGCATTTGTATAGTATATTCTGTACCACCTTTTGCCAAGAGAGCAACAAACCATAGACACAATATTGTTTTATTTTTTCAGTCCTGCAGAAAATGAACTGCTTGAAGCAAAATTTGGACCGCAAAATAAATAACAAAATTCAACAGAGTTGGCGTAAATGGTGCCAGTCAATTATGAGCTTTCTGTCCTTTCTGTATTCGTCTCAATTTTTAATTATAATATGATCGTTAGTTTTGTTTAAGTTCGTTTATTCATTTGTCGTACTTCCTTTTTAGGTATTTTTTCTTCACAAAATTAATACTAAAGAAAACATTTAAAAATAATAGCCCACCGATATCGGGTACGGAGTCCAAGCTACTGTCGGTTCGGCTCCAGAGAATACTAGCGGTGTCCAGAAGTACCGTTTTCTAAATCAACGCTTGATTCCGCTATTTATCGAGAGTCACCTCTGGTATTGTTCGAAGGTTTTGGCAATTAAGCCATTGGTTCAAAGGACAATCGATACAATTGCTTAAAGTGTTACTATCCCACATGTCGACAATCTCGCGAGCCATGTTAAGATAATCGATTGGCTTATCTCTTTCGGATTTCACGAGGTTTTCGCTTAATATCCACAATCATCGCGCGCTGCTCTAATCCATTAACCACCGTTATATCGGGCTCATTGGCTGACAGAGTCCCTTCAGAGATGATGAATCTATACCAATACACATACTATGGTAGTGTATGGTAGGCACTACCATAATATATGTTAGCTCTATAATATTATGCAATTTTTAAACAACAAATTACACCATCATTTAATTTGTAATTTTTTAAGGCAGGTTGCTGCTAACCCTTTTGTAATTGAATTTTAATTTTGTTAAATATTTGTACGCCGCTTACGGCAAAACATGGAGATACCTACTTTATATTTACACCTTTTACACCTATGTTTAACAAATAAAAACCTTTGACTTTGACTTTGAAGACAGTCCAATCAGAATCAGCGTCATTAAATACAATCAGAAAAAGCAAACACATAAAAAAATGTTATTCATTTGTCATTTTCATTACTTCGTTGTTGCAAACCGTCAAATTGAAAATTCTAAAGTTGAAAATGTTTTATGATCAAGGATAGGTTTAAAAATGGTTATAATAAAGTTTGATTTTGTGTTTTTATTAATATTTATTCATGGTAAGTTATTGCAATCATTAGTAAAAACTTAAAAAAAAAACCCGCTAAGTGTGAGTCGGACTCGCGCACTGAGAGTTTCGTACAAACTTGCGATATAAACGACCATAAATCTTTTCACAGGTCCAAGGGACCACAGTCTAGAGTATATGATATTAATTTAAACTCGGTACCTCATGCATTCCTGAGATAAAGGGTCTGGGGACAGAGAGACTGACAGACAGACGGACAACAAAGTGATCCTATAACGGTTCCGTTTTTCCCTTATTAAAAAGTGAAAGTTGCAAAAGAGATGTAAAGATTAAATATTGCAATTTAGAATACTCAGCAGACTGGCTCATACAATTTTATTTTAGTTGCTCATAGCGAAAGAAGAATAGTGGGCGGTGAACAAGTAACTTCAGAAAAATCATACGTGGTAAGTGTCAGTTTTTTTTAATAGCATTTTGTTTTTCTTTGATCGAAAGCATGCAGTCGAATGGCCGTGAAAATCGGCTTATTTGAAAAAGGCTTTATGTTCATACAATAAAAGCGACCATATCGTCATAGCAGTAGAACCGTTAAAGAGTTGGGTTTAGAATCCAGTCGACTGAATTTGTGGATGAGAATTGTTGCGGGTCAAAGGGGTTTATTTCGGCGGTGTCGACAGCGCGTTCGTGTTCAATGCGTGCCTCAAAATGATGACAGCAAAGCAGAGAGGCTTGCTGAAATGGCGGGTTGTTCGAAAGAGATATACGGGCCTCGGAACACAAAAGACAAAAGAAGAAATAGTCCGAGAGCCAGGTGCAAATTTGGTTAATTATTTCTTCTCGTTAGATAATTGGCGATACGCATCAGACAACAGTATCATAAAGCCCTATGACCGTCAGCTGCGGCGCAGTGGGGGGGATGGGTATTTGTAACCTCCCAAGCTTGAAGAAAAAAATTCACTCATTTCCTCTCGGCTAAAAGTTTATCAAGTTATAGCTAACCCAATACCTCAACAAAAAAAAAAAGTCAGCTGGCTATAACATAGTGCATTGTACGTCAGCTGATGGCTAGATCATGGGAAAAAAAATCTTCACTTTCAGTGATATCCTCTCGGCTAAAAATTTACCAGATGATAGCTTATATGTAACTATTGATAAATATATACGTCAGCTGGCTGTATCTCGGTGGAAAAATCGTCAGCTGATACTTTGAAGGTCGTTACGTAGAAGTTAGCCAGAAGCATTTACTGACTATTTAAAGGCATCAGCTGACCAGGTTTCCCTCGACTTATTGCTAGCTGATTTTTTTTATTTATCACAGTATTATATTTAAAATCAGCTCACAAATTTTCGTGTGGGAGGAAATGACGCCTCTTTAATTATTCTTGTTATTTTTAAAGATTTAAACAACACACGCTAGCATAGTGTTAGGGACCTAACTAAGGACTAAAACTAGTGGACTGATGATTTTCAATGATGGCTAAATCGAATGATTTCATCGAGTGTTTCATCCAAATGTCAAAATCATTAGAGGATAGAGACAATATTTTTGAGAAAATTCAAGAGTTCGTTTGCCATATGTATGGATTTAATCGCCTGAAAAAGGTCAATGAGGCAAGAGTAGCGTTGTTTGAAAAAACATATAAATTCTTGGATACGGAGACATTCAAGTTACCAAAGAAAGGTATTGAATGGCTCTTCTCTACCACCTTGCGAGTCAGAGCTATATCAGCAATTTTTAAGAGCATGCTATATTGCTCAAATTTGGTCAAATGCACACTTGCGTCATTTCCTCCCACACGAAAATTTGTGAGCTGATTTTAAATATAATACTGTGATAAATAAAAAAAATCAGCTAGCAATAAGTCGAGGGAAACCTGGTCAGCTGATGCCTTTAAATAGTCAGTAAATGCTTCTGGCTAACTTCTACGTAACGACCTTCAAAGTATCAGCTGACGATTTTTCCACCGAGATACAGCCAGCTGACGTATATATTTATCAATAGTTACATATAAGCTATCATCTGGTAAATTTTTAGCCGAGAGGATATCACTGAAAGTGAAGATTTTTTTTCCCATGATCTAGCCATCAGCTGACGTACAATGCACTATGTTATAGCCAGCTGACTTTTTTTTTTTGTTGAGGTATTGGGTTAGCTATAACTTGATAAACTTTTAGCCGAGAGGAAATGAGTGAATATTTTTTTATTTCATCAAGCGTGGGAGGTTATAACTGCTCATCCCCCCCACCGAGCCTCAGCTGACATTCACGAGGCTTTATAGTTCGATTTTCTGATGCGTTTTACTAATTATCACTTGAGAGGAACTTGGTCATATAAATCTGTTACTGGCTCTCGGGCTAAAAGGAATAATATAAAAAATTATGTTTAAATTGCGCACAAGCCGGTCCCGGCTATACTAAACTAATATATGTTCTGTAAACCTGCAGGTATACTTAGTCAAAGCCAAAATGTCAGACAAACATTATGACTCTTGGCTGTGTGGTGGTGCCCTGGTCTCCAAGGACTTTATAATCACATCTGCAGCTTGCGTAGAAGATGTTCACTTCATGTACGCGATTGCAGGCTACAACAAATACATCCCTGACAAAAATTTAGATGAGGATGATTGTACCAGGCAAATGAGGAAGAAAATTGTGTATACATGTGTTCCTGTGTGTAAGTATGCATTTATTTACTAACAGAGTCCATCTCTGAAACGCACGGTACTGTCTTAAATTCGGGATAACACGTTCCCCTTTCCTGATTTACAGGTATCTGCTACCTGTAGTTTTTGCCCTTGCGACTTATTTATTGTAATAGCAAAGCTAAGTTCTCCCTTTTTCTACCCTCTTTCGCCCCCCTTCCTCACTTTTTTTATATTAGCCTATGTCCGTCTCCAGATTCCCAACTTTCTATTTACCAAAATTCATTAAAACCGTTTAAGCTATAGTATATAGGCTAGCGTGCAGACGTAACAAACTTACTGTCGATTTTATAATATTTGTAATTTTTTTTACAGCCTACGAATTTGATTTCGATCAGATAGAAAAGTGGGCGTATATAGACATAGCAATGGTCAAAGTAGAATCGCCGTACGAATTTAACAACCCAGACTATGAGATAATGTGCTCATATGCGCCGACTACTATACCTATTAACTATGATGTTAAACGTCAAGCTGAAAACGTGGATGCTATGGTCCTGGGATGGGGGCATACGGAGCTTTGGCGAACGGTATGATTCGAGAGTTTATACAGGGTGCAGTTGAAGTCATGGGCATTATTTTAAACTAAGGCTGTACTCACGATACTAAGTGCATTAGGGCTACTATAACGCAAAACAAAAATATTATTGTTATTGCTACTTCTAAGAAAATGCCGCGCGCGTGCCGGTTGCTGCAATAACTAGTTTGCATTAATAATATTTTTGATTTGCGTTATAGTAGCCCTAATACACTTAGTATCGTGAGTAGAGCCTTAGTTTAAAATGATTCCCATGACTTCAATTGCACCCTGTATATCAAAATCAAATCCATGATGACAAAAATGCTCACCTTGTTAATCATCTACTCTATATAATTAACATAATCAATTATTTACAGCATGGCGACCAAAAAAATTACAACCAAGAATATTTACGGTTTAGCGCAACATCATTGTACGATAAAAATAAATGTAAAGAAGCATATAAAGATTATCCAGATTTACTTAGCACTATAGATAAATATATGGTATGTTCTTTAGAAGCTGGCCATTTAAATGATCATGGAGTTCCATATAGTATGAATCAAAAAAATAGAAACGGAATGCGGACTGGTTGCATTACACAAAAGCAGAAGTCACTGGGGCTACAAGGTGTACTTGTAAGTATTTTATAAACTAGTATTGGCTTAGTATCAATAGAAAAAAAGAAAAAAAACCTGTGAATTAGGCTCGCACAGGGCAATACTGTAAAACAAAATTTATTTTGAAAAAGAACAACAAAACTGAAAGCAATTTAAAAAAAGCAACTAATTAAATTAGTCCAGTACGAGCCCAAAAGGCCCCTATCTCAGTATGGCAACCAAGCCACAGCGCTGATATTCTGATTGGGCAAAAACAAGTGAAGCCACGATCAAATACATGACATAACAATATCAAGCTATAGCAGTACACTGCCGGCACGGTTGGTGCAGTAGCTGAGCAATCGACTGCTGCGCTGCGTGTCGCGGGTTCGATCCCCGCACGGAAAACATATTTGTATGACCTACAGGTAGTTGTTCCGGGTTTGGCTATTTGTATATGTGAGTTTAAATGTTTGTAAACGCAGCCCCGTGGGGTAACTGTTTTATAAAAAAAGTCCAATCTTTTAATGAAAACTTCTTTTGAAGGTCAAGCTTTTTAAATAAAAAGAATTGGTTCTAGTAGAGACAATCATCTTGAATGAAAAAGTGACCATCTTGTAATAAGACAAAATAGTAAGCGGTTTGAAGCTACAAAGCTTTCAGCGAGGAACTTTTAACTTGCAGTTTTCTTCTCCATAGACAACTAATTAAAAAATAATGAACTTAGATTTATTCTATAGTGTGAAGATGAAATTGTGGAAAACACTAAGCAAGCTAATATTGGAGACGCACGCAAACATTTGAGCTTGAAAAAAAAAACGAATAATGTGACAAACAAAAGCAACGGAAAACTTTTTGTAAACGGAACTAATATTTTAAACAGAACTTATACAGTAAACGGAACAGATAACATTTATAAACCTGGTTTTGGTAAAATTAGGGATTACTTTAACAAACATTTTGCTCGAAGAAACGGAATTTGTCAAGTAAGTATATTGTCTTAGTATTCGAAGAGGAGCAATGAAACGTTTGAGACTGAAATGCAGCTAAAACTCTCCCTCTTCATCCAAATGTAGATGTAGAAGAAATAAAAATGAAAGCATCGTGTAAATGACATCAAAGATAATGAGTTAACGATAGCTTGACGATTGATAGGTGATTGATTGATGATCGATTGATTGATTCTTTAATTTGATGCAACAAAAGACACAACATAATTAACACTTGAAACGGGATATTTACCATGTTTGTTATTTGTGTCGAGTTTCTGATATTTTGGCGATGTTGCAAACGCATTATAATGTTAATAACCATGTCAGTTTAAAGACTTATAAAAGACACAATACCGAAATGAATACAAAAAATATCAAGCCGAGAATAAAATACATAGATTTAACAAAAAAAGATAGAACTTAGATTGACCCATATACAAGGATTAATCTCTCGCATACATTGATAGGGAGATGTGACAATCTAAAGTAACATAGGACAAGGACAGATAGATGATGATTTCTTTGCGATGGCAATCATCACTTACCTAGCCTTTTAAACTATGTTAGAATCAGCTTCCAGTCTAACCGGATACCAACATTTAACATGGAGCTACTGCCTACATGACTTCAATATTCCTGTCTGGGTAAGACTGGTTTTCCGGCATCAAAAATCTCCCAAAGACAGCCGGGACCAACGACTTTGCGTGCTCTGTGAGACATGGAGGCCAAAAACAATTCCTAAATAAGTCCTTTAATTTCTAGAATGACCATGGAGGTCCACTAGTCACCTGGGTGGGCAAAACAGAGGTTCTTATTGGAGTAGCTTCTGTTTTTAAAATAACGGAAGATAAAAAATGCATTGGACCTTTTTTGTATACCAGCACATTGTGTAACGGAGCCTTTATAGGCTGCGTCTTAGGTGATAAAAGAGCTAATGCATTAAGAGGGCACAATGAATCCGTTAGTACTAGGTAAGTGACATTTGCATTACACTATTTATTGGTAGCTTCCGCCCGCGACTTCGTCAGCGTGGGATAGTTACTTTAGGTTAACACTAATTGAAAATTCAAAAATTAGCTTATGTCCGTCTCCAGGCTCCCAACTATCTCTGTACCAAAATTCATCAATATCGGTTTGGCCATTTAGACGTGAAGTCGTAACAAACAAACTCACTTTCGCTTTTATAATATTACTAGCAGCGCCCCGCGGCTTTGCCCTCGTGATGATAAAAAAAGTATCCTATGTGTATATTTCATCAAGATCCGTTCAGTAGTTTTTTCGTGAAAGAGGATCAAACATACATCCTTACTCACAAACTTTCGCATTTATAATATTAGTAGGGTAGTAAGGATAAGGATAACTTTATACACAACACAAGATAACCGTACAAAGCTGCCATAATATACAGGCTATCAAAGGATGTAAGGATAAAATCGAAAAGGGTCATGGACAAGGTCATTTCCAAACTTTTTAAGCGTGAGATTGTAGATCCAATAATTTACGGTTGAAAAAAAGAATGAAAGAAAGAATATTGCGTTTATTCAGCATTATTAAAAACAAGGAACATCTTAACATGAAACTAAATAAAACCAAAAGAGCCTCAGCTCAGCATAGTGCCAGATGACAATACAAGTCCGCCACCTGACGCTGATTTTGAGCTGCAGCCCACGAGTGCCATACGCTCGATAACATAAACAAACACATAGGTAGGAAAGTCAGAATTGAAAACAGAAATAAAATTGATAGAATAAAATAAAAACAATATTAAAAAGTAAAAATTTATAGTTATAATGTAATTATAGTTCTTGGTAAGACTGGTGGTCATAGCATCGTGCCACTGGAGGAGGCCGGGCGTTTGAGGGAGAGAACCTCAAACCAACCCAGCCGCCGCGGGAGACGCCCCGGGCGCCGGGCGCCGCGAGACGACTCCTGGCCACCGTAGATGCGGGCCTGTGGACGGTGAGCAATGGGTAGCTCACCGTCTGTCCGTCTATTGACGACAGGCCGTGTCGACGGCGCGTTCGTGTTTCACGCGCGCCTCAAAGAGAGTCAGCAAAGCAGAGGGGCTTGCCAGGACTCCGCCTGCCGGGGTTGCGGGTTGTTCGAAAGAGATACCGCGGCCCCGGAACTTAAAGGACAATAGAAGGAACATGGGTGGGTTTTAGTCAGTAAAAGTCTGACACGCCCCCCCACTCCGCCCAGAGCGGGGGAAGTTATTTGGTGATTTCCCACCCCAAAAAAAACGTGCCACTTGAGGTCAAACCGGCTATAATTTGATTTTAGGGTAAAATATTTCTTTTTGTTTTAAAGCTTTCATCATCCTTCCAAACTAGAATCACCTATTGTTTGGTATAGACCTTCCCTTACTTTTTTACTTCTTCTTTGTTCTATGCGTCACTCATCCATCTGCTTTTGCTATTTTGATCAGCATTCACAAGTATTTTAATTAACTAAACAATTTCTTTTTAAATGGACAAAGTGTGATTTTTAAAACCTTTTTATTACAGAAAGGCGCTACTATGTGATAGTTCTCCAAGCGTGAAGGGCTTTGATACAATTGAAAGTTATGTTTCGTGGAAGGATCACCCAGATGGGTAAGTGCTTAGAAAAGTATTATGGAACTAACATGACTTTTTTCAGGTTTCGTACCTCAAAAGGAAAAAAACGGAACCCTTCTGGATCACTTTGTTGTCTGTTTGTCAAGACCCTTTATCTAGAGAACGCGTGAAGGTATCGAGATGAAATTAAAAATCAAATATTCAAGTCTGTGGTCCCTGTGAAAAAATCAACCCTTTAAGTCTACGCATTCAAAATATATAACTGTTTATGTCATAAGTTTGTACGGGACCCCCGGTGCACGAGTCCTACTCGCACTTGGCCGGGTTTATTTTTAGTGGAAAACACCTCATGAATACCCTTCTTCTGGGGAGGGGGCAGGGTTCTGTCGGACTCTAACTGACTAAAACCCCACTGCTCCTACTACTACCATTAGTCGGGGGCCCGGGAGATACAAGCAGGCAGGCCCCAAACCCATTTAACACGACCAGCTACCCTATCATGACGTCTTACACCAGAACTTATTCCACTGAGGGAAAGAGATAGAGCTATACAGGGTGTCTAGCACCATCTCTTTCTCACACAGGAATAAGAACTGCTATAAGATGTCATGTTAAACCCTACTGTTATCTTTCTTCCTAAATAAATTTTACTCAGTTTCAACAGTAAAATGTAGTCTCAATATCACACTAATATTATAAAGGAGAAAGTTTGTATGTATGTAGGTTTGTTAGTCCTTCAACGATTCGGATTTTTGATAAAATTTGGTATGGAGATAGCTTATGCCCTTTCTTTGCGAATTGGAAATCATCAAATAACTTCCCCCGCTCTGAGCGAAGCGGGGGGTGGGAAGGGGTGTTCCTCCTTTTGCCCTTTATGTTCCGGGGCCGCGGTATCTCTTTCGAATAACCCGCAACCCCGGCAGGTAGTTTATACTCTGGATTAGCCTATAGGCTTTTTATCCTAGTCACTACAGACACTAGGAATTTCTCCTGTATCGTGGGTGCATTTACAAACATTTAAACTCACATACACAAACAGCCAGACCCAAAACAACTACCTGTAAATCATACAAATATTTTTTTAAATGGAGTTACACGCTTATTCTTTGTAGGTGACAATGTGGCACATTGAACTTAAAAAAAGTAGTGTGTAGTGTTATAAGAAATATTACCATAAGTTTGGCAACATTCTACATGGACGCCTTTTTGTATGCTTATAAAGTTCAAATTCATTTGTCTCAAAATGGTACATTATTACGGCGTTATACATAATCAAAGGTCTCATCACATTCTGCCACTAAAAGCATAAAACATTTAGCGAATGGCTCATCCAAACTAAAATGAACACTTATATTTTAAACTCGGTAAAATAGAATACGGTTTAAAAAAAATACCGGCATAGAGCGAGTCAGAAATGCTCATGTACATGGTTCTTGCGACATAAACAGCCACATCTTTTGACTGCGCAGATTTAGAGAATTGATTTTTTCACAGCACAAAGGATCTTTAATTTTAACTCGATAACTACACGCCTTCGTGAGATAAAGAGTCTTGTCGGACAGACAGACAGACGGACGGAAAACAAAATGATCCAATAAGGGTTCTGTTTTTATTTTTAATTCTATAAAGAAATAAGAGTGTAGACTAAAATTATTTGTAATCTCCCTCTCCAAATACTTACAGGCCTGCAGATAATGAAATGCATGGAGATGGTAAACAAGGACAGAATAAGAAGAATGACCGGTACGCAGAAGTTGTACGTGAGGATTCAGGTATCGATTCATCAGACGATGGGGAAGAACCAAAAGATAGGTTTTCACAAAAAATAGGCCCTCCACTCAAAAGAAGACCTCGTATTACAAAAAAACCTCCAGATCAACAAAAGCCCCCAAATCAGCAAAGAAATGGACCTCCACCGAAATGGGACCCACAACAACTCAAAAGGTCTCCAGGAATGGAGTCTCCAGCATTAATGGAAACTGAAATGAAATCACCACGGATCATTTGGCCTTCACCGGAAACGGAACCTCCACCAATGTATAGGCCTCCACCAGAAATGAAACCTCCACCAGTGTTTAGGCTTCCACAAGAAACGAATCCTTCATCGATATATAGGCCTCCACAAGAAATGGAACTTCCTCCGATTGATAGGCCTCCACAAGAAATGGAACTTTCTCCGATTGATAGGCCTCCACAAGAAATAGAACTTCCTCCGATTGATAGGCCTCCACCAGAAATTAAACTTCCACCTAATTATAGGCCTCCACCAGAAATGAAAGCTCCACCGATGTATAGGTTTCCACAAGAAATGAAACCTCCACCGATGTATAGACCTCCACAAGAAACGAATCCTTTATCGATATATAGGCCTCCACATGAATTGGAACTTCCTTCTATTGATAGGCCTTCACAAGAAATGGAACTTCCTCCAATTGATAGACCTCCACAAGAAATAGAACTTCCTCCGATTGATAGGCCTACACCAGAAATACTTCCACCGATGTATAGGCCTCCACAAGAAATGAAACCTCAACCGATATATAGGCCTCCATCAGAAATGGACCCCCCACCATTATTGAGACCTCCACCAGACATTGAACCTCTGCCAGAAATGGCCCCTCCACCATTATTTACACCTCCACCAGAAATTAAACGTCCAGAACAAAATACGCCTCCAATAATACCACCATCTAAAATGGAGAATCCAGAATTCAGTGAAACTTTTGATTTTCAAAGTGATGATAGATTATTCGAAGAAAAAGAAGCTAGAAATTCTTATCTTAGAGCTCAACCAGAAATTCAATTACGAATTCAAAGACCTATAAATAGTTAAAATAGGTCCAATATTTATATTAATAAAATCATCAAAAAAGTAACAAAGTTTGCATACTTTATGGTTATCATTACATTTTCAATCAACTGGATATTTTTTTTTTTTTGGGTGAATAAACATTTCTTACGGTAGAACTCAATTACGCACTCAAAACATTAAGATGATGGACGTATTGAATGGTATAGGAGTGTTTAATGTTAAAACTTTATTTTAAATACTTCCCTTATTTGAATTTGATTTAAAATCCTACTAATATTGTAGATGCGAATGTTTGTGAGGATGGATGGATGTTTGTTACTCTTTCACGTCAAAACGGCTGAACGGATCTTGATGAAATTTGGCACAGAGGTAGATTATAGTCTGCAATAACACATAGGATAGGACTTTTTTTCGATCTTGACGCGGGCAAAGCCCCGAGTGCCAGCTAGTTTGAAATAAAGTTATAACATCAAAAACTTGGATTTGAAACCTTCGACCCTAAAATCTCCGTAACAAGTAGATTCACAGCAAAGGTTTCGAACAAAAAAAATATTACAAGGACAGTGAGAACAAGATAGTGCCTACCGTCTTTGTTAAGGGTTTACACCCTTTATTTATTAAAAAAAAAACCGCATTGTTTTTATCGGTAACTCAAGCAATCATAAAAATACTCTATTAAATTAAAGAATTGTCACGGTCCGCTACATTTAAATTACATTTTCTAAAATGATAATTGCAGCAATTCGAAGGATTTTTATAAAATGTTTGTGAAAACGTCTAAAATAGTGTGGTTTTTTATTATTGTACATGGTTTGTAGACTTAAAAATAAAAGTGTTTACTATTTACCTTCATTTGTTTATGTTTGATTTGCTCAAGATTTACGTGTATCAAATCCCTCAAGCATCATCTTCCTGCCCTTATCCCATTCTATTTGGGGTCGCTGTAATACGTAATAACGTTTTCTTCTTCCATTTTGTTTTAATTTACTCCTTTCTCCATTATATCATTCCTTATACAATCCATGCATCTTTTCTTTGACCTTCCACTCCCTCTCCATCCATCAACATTCATAATCTATTACTTTTTTAGTCATATGCATTTCGGCCTTTCTTATTACATGTCCATACCAAGACAAACGACTCCCTATCATTTTTTTCTGTAACAGGCGCTATTTTTAAACTTCCTTTGATATACTCATTCTTTATTTTATACATTCTTGTCACTCCACACATCCATCTCAACATTCTCATCTCCGCTAAATGCAACCGTTTTTTACAGCCCAGCATTCTGACATAGTACGAATGCTGAGCTGTAAATAAAGATGGATAGCATCGATCTACAAGCGACTACCATGAATTCAGCATCTAGACACTGGTTGAAAAAACAGCTGTTTACTACTGGCTTAGAATTCTCGCGTCGATGTCGGTTTTTCATCCTGTGTTATTATTTACGATAAAAGTTAAACGGTATTGATATCCATAAACTAGGACCGCGTTCTAATCAATGCGATTGTCATGCAAACTAAAGCACCGTCGGTTCATATTGATTCAAAAACTGAGACGTGCGGACGCGCTAATACAGGGTGCTTTTATTCTGTTACTGAACTGTTAGGGCACGGGGTAAGTATACAAGCAGACCTAACTCGCATAGCTAAGCGAACCTTTCTTCTCATTTATGCTTATGATTTTAGTGTCTTATTCTGAAAGAAGAATACAAGAGGGTATAGATGTGAAAGCTGAGAAAAGATACGTGGTAAGATTGTTAAATAACGTTATTATTACTCAGATTTTCTCTATGAGTGATCGTCTTTCATATTAATAAGTGGCCGGCGGGTATTAAATCTTGGATCCAGTCCAGCAGTCACGCTTGTGACTATAATACCGTTTGATTAATAAACCAAGAAATGCTCCAGATTGGGTTAAGTGTTGTGAATGCTATCATCTGCCTAACCTGTTCCCAGTAATGTTGGGATGGGTTTCCAGTCCAGTTCAGATGCCGCTGAATACCAATATTCGACATGGAGCGACTGCCTATCAGTCCTGGACAATCCAGTTAGTACTGAGTAATACGATGGTAAGACTGATTGTCAGACTTTCAGGTCACTACCGCAACACTTTAGCCTACCCGGGTATCGAATGCAAAACCTCACGCTCAGCAGTCGCGCTTCCGACTACTCGACCAAAGAGGAATGAAGGAATTAACGACGGCACGGTTGGCGCAGTGGCTGAGCGTTCGACTGCTGCGCTGCATGTCGCGGGTTCGATCCCCGCACGGAACAAATATTTTTATGACCTACAGGTAGTTGTTTCGGGTCTGGCTGTTGGTGTATGTGAGTTTAAATGTTTGTAAACGCACCCACGATACTGGAGAAATTCCCAGTATGGGGAATAGTACTCTTACATTTCACCAGTTATGTCCCGTGTGTTGGGGAGCCTATTGTCATCAACCAGGCCCTAATCTAGATTGCTCACACAATAAAATTATTATGTAAGCTATTGCATAGCTTCTATCGCGGGCCTTGAGCGCGGGGACCGAATCCAGAAAATCCGTAACGAAAAAAAACCTGACGCTCCCCACTCCGACGGGCACGGAGGTGTGGCTTGTCTAACGTCGATTACACAATACGGTCAGTTATTTCAATCCCGATTCTAATGTTCTAATAGCGTGTTTGGTAGAGAATCAATCGACATTACGCTGGATCAAACCCAAGGTCTTGTTTTTCTTTTTGCGACTTCTTTTCATTGGAAGTACTTTTTAAATATTTTATTTAGATTGTTTTTATTTATTGCATAAGTTGATAAAAAATGCTATGCAATAGCTTTACCGCGGCAGTCCCCGAGTGCCACACGTATTTTTTTTTTACTTTTCCCCACACTAGGATTTTCTCCTGTTTGTTGGGTGCGTTTACAAATATTTAAACTCACATACACAAACAATCAGACCAGGAATAATTAAAATAAATTAATTCTACAGGTGTACTTTGTCAAAGCGCCGCTATCAAAAGCTGGTTACGACTACTGGCTATGCGGCGGAGCTTTGGTAACAACCGATTTCGTGGTAACATCAGCCGCCTGCATCAAGGATGTTGATTATTTGTATGTAATAGCCGGATATAATAAATACATTGTTGATGATGAAATTGAGACCGATCCTTGTACCAGCAGGAAGAAAAAGAAAGTGGTATACACTTGTTATCCTGAAGGTAAGTACTGAAAATACATAGATAATCTCACACATACACATAGTCTAATAGCATGAATTTATTTTTATAAAAAAAAGTATCCTGCATTTGACGTTTGACGTGCGTCAACACTCATGTCAAATGTTAAATGGCGGATAAATAAAAAAAAACGAAATATTGTAATGGCAAATTTTACCGGGACTGATATGAAATATTGTTAGGTACTTACCGATGATAGGTGACTTTTTTTAGTAGTTTTAGACCAACTTTTGAAATTTCTGCCCACATTGATCACATAAATCGTCATTTTAAATAATGCAATTTCCCTAAACAATTCTAGAAAGAAAGAAAATCATACTGAGACCTACAAAAGGACATCCAGCCCAAGAGTTGGGCTGGTATTTAGGGTTCCGTAACTCAAAAGGAAAACACGTAATACAACCCTTATTGGTTCACTTTGTTGCCCTTCCGTTTGCTGCCAGTTACGACCCTTTATCTCGGGAACGAGATAAAGTATCAAGTTGAAATTAAAGCTATAGATATAGCTAACTCCAGACTGTGGTCCCTTTATGCTGTGAAAATCTAATCCTCTAAATCTACTCAATCAAAAGATATGACCATTTATGTCGCAAGTTTGTACAGAACCCTTGCGAGTTTGACTCGTTCTTAGCCGGTTTTTTTTTCGTATGGGCAATCTTAAATAACTTCCCCTACTTTGGACAAAGCGGAGCCGGGGTGGGGGGGGGGGGGTGTCAGACTTCTACTGTTAAAAACCCATCCATGTTCCTTGTTTTGTCGTTTGCGTGGGGCCGTGGTAACTCTTTCGAACAACCCGCAAGCTATCAAGATAATCTCATACCTGGCTATTAGATAAATCTCTCAGATAGTTTTGAGAAAATAGATTGGGTTCGGGGTCAGATGGGGGTCTCTCATTTAAGCCAATTACTGCTTTTCTTTTCTGCCGTTGATTACAATTTTGAGCCGAATTTAGCTGGGTGAAAAAACTAGGTGTTTTATCAACCCTGCCGAATTACCTCACAAATCTAATATTTAAAATTCTCGTGTCACAATATTCGTTCCCATACTCCTCCGAAACAGCTCGACTGATTCTTATGAAATTTTTCATGCATATTCAGTAGGTCTGAGAATCGGCTACTATCTATTTTTCATACCTCTATGTGATAAGGGGGACCTATAATATGTATTATATAATATGTTCTCTTGTATTATAAGTACTTAATCGTTTTTGTGTTTATTTTTTTTTTCATTTTATATTTTTTCCCCTCGTCTTTTTTTAATCTTGTACACCTGTGGCATGTGTCAAATGAAGTTCTTTTCTTTCTTTCTTCTTTTTTAAATAGATAATCCGATATTTACTTTTACGCTTGACTACTTCCAGGCTACGAATTAAAGTACGACAGATTGGATAAGTGGTCCTTCATAGATATAGGCATTGCGAAAGTGGAATCACCGTACGATTTTGAAGACCAATCGTTTAAGGCAGTGTGCTCCTACATACCAGGTGTAATTGCAATTGGCTACGATGCCAAACATCAAGAACCTAAGAATGACGCTGTTGTATTTGGATGGGGTCATACAACTGAATGGCGGCAGGTATAAATTACAAATACGACCTAATAAGCATAACTAAGTATGCTTATTAGGTCGTATTTGTAAACCCTTTCAGATATAACAAAATAATGTATGGTGGAATTGTGTATCTTATATACGTCTACAGAAAAGTCAACGGTGACATATGTCTATCTCTTAAGTATAACATATTATATCCATTTTACTACTATATTAAAAATTAACATTCATGAAACGTTTATTGGAAAGCTATTTACATAATTACGGTAATAATGCTTATCAGAGTAAAATTACTTCGTGTTCAAAGCTATATCAGTATCTGTAAATTACTTTTTGAATCATTTCAATCTGACCTACCATTTGAAAGTTATAATAAGTTTAATAATTCTCAAATTAAATCCACGCGACAGATTCGCGCTCTTCAGTCGCTTCGCTTGACGCGGTCGCTGACCCTCCCCCCGCACCTTCTTTCGGGTGCTGTTGAAAAGTTATATTTGCATTTTTGTTTTCTTAATTTAGCTTTGTTCCGTGTCGTCATTTATCCTTACTTATATTATAAAAGCGAAAGTGAGTTTGTTTGTTACGTCTTCGCGCCTAAATGGCTAAACCGATTTTTATGAATTTTGGTACATAGTATATAATTGGGCCCTGGAGATGGAAATACGCTGTTTTATTTTAAAAAAAGATTGAGTAATAAGGGAGAAAGAAGGAAGAAAAGGGAAATCTTAGCATTGCTATTACAATAAATAAGGCGCAAGGGCAAAAACTACAGGTAACCAGCAGGTAGCTGTAAGTCGGAAAGGGGAACTGTGTTACCCCGAAATTAAAGCAAGCGAAGCGTGGGCAAAAGCTAGTATTATATTACTGGTGGTAGGTTTCGACCACAGGCTTGCGACCACCCACCAGGCAAAGACGTGCCGCCAAACGGCCTAGCCGTGTTCCGGTACGATGCCCGGTGTAGCCTATTGAGGAGTTGGGTCGAAATAGTTGCTCCACTGCAGGCAGACCAATCTGACTCACACTGGTACGGATGTATCGGGAGAATAGTCGCGGAGGGTAGCGGGATCCGAGGCACGGTGCGCCGCTGGCCGACCGCAGGTAGTTGGGGGCCCAAGTAGTGTGCTAGCCACACATGAAAGGCTGCCCTACCAACTGTCGAAAAATCCCGGAATGCACCATCGTGCTGGTTGGCGACCAGATGAGAGGGCCCGATGGACATTCCCGGGGGGGCTCGGGCGTCCCCGCAGTCTCCAGGCTAGTCCCCCAGTCGATACCATCCGTCCAGTGCGTGTCTGAAGGTTAGCAGCGTGGGGCCTCATTTCACTTCCTTCTCCTCCCCTTCTTTCACTCTCACAATAAAAATGGCAAGAAAAAGAAATAGGAATAAGTTTAAACAGCGGCTGCACTCCCTCTCTCTTAAAGTGCACCTCAGCAACATTCGAGGTCTGCACTCAAATCTCGTCGCAGTCCACCACCACCTCGAGACTGAGAAGCCATCACTCCTATTTCTTTCGGAGACGCAGATCGGATGTCCGTTAGACGTGTCGTACCTCTCTTACCCAGGGTTTACCCTGGAGCACAATTTTAAACCACGCGCGGGTGTATGCATGTATGCCCGGGACGACATCTGTTATCGGCGTCTCCGCAACCTTGAAGACTCTAGGTTTTCTGCACTTTGGGCTTTGGTGGACACTGGCATAGATAAAATTATTTATGCCTGTGTCTACCGCTCGCATAGCGGTGACCAGGAGACAACCAGGCTTACACAGTACCTAAGTAAGGCGGCGGATGCGGCTCAGCAGCGGTACCCCTCTGCTCAGTTTGTGTTACTGGGGGATTTCAATGCCCACCACCAGGAGTGGCTTTTCCCATACCAGTCCACAGACCATGCTGGCCGAGAGACGCACAAGCTAGCGCTAGCGTTAAATCTCACCCAGCTGGTCCAGGGAGCTACTAGGGTGCCGGATGTTGAATCGCACACTGCCAATTGCTTGGACCTTCTGCTGACTACAGATCCAGACCGCTACTCGGTTGAAATATCATCACCATTAGGTAGTTCCGACCACTGTCTGGTGAAATCTGTGTCTGTCTACTCCCCGCCCGATCCCAGTGTTAAAGGCACTCGGCGGGTTTGGCGATATAAGTCAGCAGATTGGGATGGGATGCGATCTTTCTTCGCATGTTATCCTTGGCAGCCTTCTTGCTTTTCTTCAACTGACCCTTCGACGTGCGCAGACGCTGTGACGGACGTTTTACGACAGGGGATGGAGTACTACATTCCATTCTCTGATCTAACGATGTCCAGCGAAGCTCGACCATGGTTCGGCGCCGAGTGTAATCGCGCTGAAGCGCTTAAACATGAGGCGTACCTGGCCTGGGACGATGCTCGAAACTGCAAAGTAAATGATGTAGGTCAGAAGAAGAGAGCCTTCAATAGGGCTGCCAAGTCCTGCAAGAAGGTGTTGCGGAAAGCTCGGTTCGACCACGTTAGCCGAATTGGGAACAAACTTGCTTCATACCCGGCTGGTAGTAAAGCGTTCTGGTCCCTGGCTAAGTCGGTCGAATCGAACTTCTGTCGCCCCTCACTTCCACCACTGCTTAAACCCGACGGGTCACTGGCCCACTCCGCTGAAGAGAAAGCAAATTTATTTGCCGCTCTTTTTGCGGAATCTTCACGTCTTGACAGCGGCGACGCAAGCCCCCCGGCCTCTCCTGCTGGATGCGAGACGAGTATGTCGGACATTCGCATCCATCAGAAGGACGTCCGTAGGGTGCTGCGTAATCTTGACGTGAACAAAGTTAGTGGTCCCGACGGGATTCCGGCAATTGTACTTAGAACGTGCGCGCGTGAATTGTCTCCAATCTTGACGCACCTGTTTCGCCTCTCGTTTGAGACTGGAAAAGTACCGAAAGCTTGGAAGCAAGCTAACGTGCAACCCGTGCCCAAAAAGGGCAGTCGAGCTGACCCGGCCAACTACAGGCCCATTTCAGTCACGTCCATACTCTGTAAGACTATGGAGCGTGTACTGAATGGTAAACTCCTGGCATACCTAGAATCCAATGACATCCTCAGTGACCGACAATACGGCTTTCGCCGAAACCGGTCCACTGGAGATCTTTTAGCGTATGCCATTCACATTTGGAGTGAGGCCATGGAGAAGCACGGGGAAGCGCTTGCCGTTTCCCTTGACATCTCTAAGGCCTTCGACAGGGTGTGGCATGAAAGCCTTATTAAAAAGCTTCCTTCTTTCGGTCTACCCGCTGGTTTTTGTACTTGGGTTGCGGACTTCCTGAGGGATCGGTCCATTCGAGTGGTCATTGATGGCTGCTCGTCTGACCAATTGGCTATTAATGCTGGGGTCCCTCAGGGGTCGGTTCTCTCAGCAACTTTATTTTTGCTGCACATTAATAGTCTGCTAGTGCCCGGCACCTTTGGGTATGCAGACGACAACACCGTTTTGGTCCGTTCATCGAGGCTAAGGCTAAACTGGCTGCTAAGAAGTTAGGTATCCTAGCAAAGGTGAGACAGTATTTCACACCGGAACAGCTGCTGAACTTATATCAAGCGCAAGTTCGATCGTGTATGGAGTACTGTTCTCATCTCTGGGACGGATCCGCCAAATACCAGCTTGAAGCGCTAGAGTCTATAGAGAAACGAGCCAAGAGGCTCATCGGCAACGACGCGCTGGTTGAGTCAAAGCTCCAGAGCCTGGAGCATCGCCGACGCGTTGCCAGCCTTTCGGTTTTCTATCGGTTACATTTCGGAGAGTGTGCGATGGAATTGCACAGCCTAATTCCGCCAAGCCCGTTCCATCATCGGACTACAAGACGTACGGCGATGCGCCACCGTTACATGGTAGACATCCCACCCATACGCACTAAACGGTTTGGGAATACTTTCATTGTGCGTACTGCTAAGGAGTCTGTATTTCCTGATAGCTATAACCTGGGGGTCTTCAAGTCAAGAGTGAATAGGTTATTTCTAGGTAAGCGTGCTTCATCGTCGACCACATCATCACTTACCATCAGGTGAGATAGTGGTCAAACGCGAGCCTATCACTAATAAAAAAAAAAAAAAAAAAATCGTGTTTCGTGTATTGTGGTGTTTTGTCGTTTCTTAGTTTTTGACGTTACATGAATGTTGGTTTGTGCATAAATGGTGGAGTGTTTACAATTTAGATTATAAATTTTAAATTAGGTTTTAATATTCTAAATCTACCGGTGTAGCTATGCCCGCTACAGACATAATAATATTGTTGGTTGTGGGTTTCTTACCTAAAATAAAAAAATAATCTTTTTTGTAATAATTTAAAATCTAAATACATATTTAATTTCCAGAAAGAGGATAATAAAAACCATAATTCAGAACATTTAAAATATGCCCCCGTAACGATAATAGACAAAACAGAATGCAAAGAACAGTATCAAGAGTATGGAGCAATGATACACATTATAGACACTTATATGATTTGTACATTAGGCGGTGGCCAAATAAATGACTTTGGGAACCAAATTGAATCAACAAATGGAGAAGTCAGCGTTTTTTATAATGGATGTCCTAAAAGAAAATCATGGGCTACTAATTCAGAAGATCAAAAAGAGGTAAGTGATTGACCGGGAGGTTTTCGGCACTTGAGTAACATTGTTTATAACAATGTTACTCAAGTGCCGAAAACCTCCCGGGCGCCGGGCGCCGCGAGACGACTCCCGGCCACCGTAGATACGGGCAGGGGGGGCACAGTTAGAACAAGTACAACCTTAGTATAGAAAGAGTCGCCATCAACTTTTCTTAACAGAGAAACTATTAGTATCATCAACATCAATAGATGTCTCCGAGATCTGCTTTAAAACAAATAACAAAATTAAATAATTGAGTTCTCTAATTTAATTCAAAATATTTTTCTAGAGAACAATTGTAACATTTTAGAACCTTACTATCATATTATTAAATTCTATTTCTATCTAGTCTTATCAATTATGGCAACCTAATCACGGAAATTGTTATTGTGCGATATAATCTGGCAACATCACAAAACATGGTCGCCGCAACTTGCGTCTACGCTTTTTTCATAGAGTACTATAATTATATAGTTTTTGTTTCGTGTGTCCATTTTTTGATCAGACATCGAGTTGAGTTTCTCCTCCGTCCCGTTGTTGGACTACTACCCGGAAACTAATGTTTTACAGCCGCTACGTCGCTGAGGCTAGCAATTTCTATATTGGTATTTTTGCGAAAAGACGCTTTTTGTGCGGTGTATGTCTATCAAAATAGATACAATGCCTCACCGTTACGCTTTTGGATGTAAAGATACTGGTAAAGACTGATATTGCAAATCGCATCCACAAACAAAAACTACTTACTATTGCAAAATAAAACAAAACTATACGGACCTATACGTAGGTACATACATACACTCATAACTATATAGCTACCTATAGAGCCTTAGTTCCCGTTAGATGGCGTTTCAAAACTGTATGCTTCGAAATGGCACAAGAGGGCTCTCTTCTCCCATATTATTATTATACTCTTTGGATACGGGCCTGTGGACGGTAGCAATGGGTAGCTCACCGTCTCCGTCCGTCGATTGACGACAGGCCGTGTCGACGGCGCGTTCGTGTTTCACGCGCGCCTCAAAGAGATGTCAGCAAAGCAGAGGGGCTTGCCAGAGCCACCGCCTGCCGGGGTTGCGGGTTGTTCGAAAGAGATACCGCGGCCCCGGAACGTAAAGGGCAATAGAAGGAACATGGGTGGGTTTTAGTCAGTACAAGTCTGACATGCCCCCCGCTTTGCCCAGAGCGGGGGAAGTCATTAGATGATTTCCCACCCGAAAAAAAAGTGGCGAAAACCTTGGGAAAAAAATACTGTTTGTAGAATTTTGATTGAAATATTATACTATTATGCATTCAGCTTGTCATGTGTACGTAAAATATACTTGACCTTGACTGAGTTATCGTTAAAATGGGCCTAACATCTAAATAATTTAAATACAGGGTGTAAACGATTACTCCACAAAGCTACCAACCAAGCATACTGTACTTCAAACTAAGTTAATCTACGCAAAAAAATATTTCAGAAAAAAGAAAAAAATTTGTATGTGTATGTAATTTTAATACATAAACATTTTTTCAAAATACATTTAAAAATGAAAAAAAGGCATTAAAAATGAACCAAGAACAAAATTTTTACTAATATTATAAAAGCGAAAGTGATTTTGTTTATTTGTTATGTCGTCACGCCTAAATGGCTAAACCGATTTTGATCAATTTTGGTACAGAGATATTTGAGACCCTGGAGATGGACATAGGCAAATTTTTTGTTAAGTGAGAAATGAGGGAGAAAGAGGGAAGAAAAGGGAAAACTTAGTTTTGCTATTATAATAAATAAGGCGCAAGGGCAAAAACTACAGGTAGCAGGTACCTACAAATCAGGAAAGGGGAACTGTGTTACCCCGAATTTAACGCGAGCGAAGCCGCGGGCAAAAGCTAGTATCAGTATAAAGCAGATGAATTCACGAGCTCATTTCAGGATTGTGAAGATTATGATGAAACTCGCAGAGAAATGAATGAATCAAACTCGTCAGTAACTGTAAAACGAAATAAAAATAATATCAATAAAACAAGAGCTGAAACTAATAGAACTACCGAATCCAGTCGGCCTTACGGAACAACATTGACTAGAATAACTACCTCAACTATTAAACCTGCTTCGGTCAAAAGAAGTTCGTTGACCGATAGAACTGTCTCGTTAAAAAAACCTTTAATGTCTAACAATACTGGCGTATTTAACGAAACCGTAAGAAATGCACGAAGGTATGGAATTTGTCAGGTGTGTACGTTAATTATAGTATTTCTTCATTCTCAATGTAAATAATATATCGTTAGGCTTTTTTTTTTGGGTGGGAAATCATCAAATAACTTTCCCCACTCTGGGCGGAGCGGGGGGCAGTGTCAGACTTTTACTGACTAAAACTTACCCATGTTCCTTCTATTGCTCTTTGCGTTCCGGGGCCGCGGTATCTCTTTCGAACAACCCGCAACCCCGATAACTTCTCCGATAAGTTATTTGTTAATTTCCCACCCCAAAAAAAACCTATTGTTGAACTACATACATTTAGATATGTATATAATTGTGTTAATTTCCACAGAACGATCACGGAGGACCATTAGTCACTTGGGTGGGAGCTCACGAGGTTCTCATCGGAGTTGCTTCAGTGTTTAAAGTCGCAGATGATTTTAAATGTATCGGGCCTTTTCTGTATACCAGCACGCTGAGTAATGGTGCTTTTTTGGATTGTATATTATCACGAAGTAAATTTGACATGCACGAACGAACGGGTTCTTTAAATAATATACACATGTGAGTAGTTTTTTTAACTGATTTCTCAGCCGTTTATCTTTATGTATGTATCGTATAAACAAAAATGAGACAGCTTCGCAAAAAGTCGATGGCGATGTCTAAAATCATGGAACGAAAACTAAGCGATTAATTTTTTACTTAACAGGCGGTCGTTTTGCACAAAATCTCAGGATGGTGAAAAGCACCCTACAATGGAGAGGCATATATCGTGGTTATTACATCCGGCTGGGTAAGTAATTTTTACTTATTTAAAATACTATAGTATACTTCAGATATGATAGGAAAAAAATTAAATGGTAAAAAGACAGAATCAATGGTCATCATCTTCCTGCTACTGTCCCATTCTATTTGGGGTCGGTGCACACGAAAAGAAAACACGTTTTCTTTTTCCATTTATCAGACGTTACGGCATAGTTTACTCTTTTTTCTTTCATATCATTCCGTACACAAACCATTCATCTTCTCTTTGGAGTTCAACATTCATATTTATCACTCTTTTAGTGTGGAAATATAAAGAGTTGTTTAAAATAGCAAACGATGTACATCCTAGAAGCCGACGAGATCCTTACCGACTCGTGCTTAACAATGCTCCCAGGCTTGCTAAATACAACAAAAGCTGCTTAACTATGTGTGTACGCATTTATAACAAATTGCCTAGTAACCTGAAAATGATAAATTCGAGATATGCTTTCAAGACCAAATTGTACGAATGGTTAATTAATAGCAACTTTTATAGCATAAAACAATTCCTAGAAAGAAAATAGCATTGTTGAAATATAATTATTATTGTAACTAAACTAAACTTTGACTACTAATATTTGCATGCTATGTTTAATCTTGGCAAAACATGTCTGTTCTACCTTTGTGCTGTAAGACCTTTTATACCATGTTTTAAGCAAATAAAAATTATTATTATTATTAGTCCCATACACTTCGTCCCTTTTCATTACATGTATGTATACTCCCTTTATTTTTTTCTGTAATAAGCGCAACTTTCAAATTTTCTCTTAGACAGATTCTATTGCAAAATTATTAAAAGATTTTCATACTTTACTTGCAGACCTGCAGATCATGAAAAGCATCTAAAAAAACCAGAACAAAAACAACCTGATGCAAAAGAAAGAGAAAGACCGGAAGAATTTGTAAATGGAAATGAGGGAAGTGCGAATCTAACAGATACAAATAATCCACAAATTGAAACGTTTTCATTAAATAACAAGCAATATGTATCAAACAGATTTCAAATCAATAGCGGTCAAAATGTTCCAAACATTGATGAGGATAATACTTTAAACAAAAACTATGAGGCAACGTTCCAGCAAGGTCCAGTAGCACCATCTATGATGACAAATGTAGAGTATACGGCAAACAATGCGCCAGTATCAAACAACAGACCTGCTCAGGAATCGATGAAAAGGTTTGAACTAAGCTATAAGGATGAACAGAAGAACGAACCAGCACCACACGAACCCGCACGGGAAAGTAACCCTGCATCAAATTATAGGTCTCATGATTGGCCAACTAACAAGAACAAAGCTCCCAAAAATATTGAAAGGTCTCAAAATAATGGTCCAGAGGTTCTATTACGACCGCTCGTCCCTTTCCACATTTATTTAAAAAGTAAAGTTTGATATTATATGCTGTATGATGTTGTATACGATGTGTACGTTTACAAAGAGTTAGTTGTAAATAAACCCACTTATTACTATCGTCCTCTTAAAAGGACGGCGCATAAACAAAAATCTTGTGATTAATGAGGGTAAAGTAAACAAATATTGTTGGTGACATTTGAAAGTTGGATTAATTGGCAGTACAATATAAGTATTGTGAGTGGTATAACGCATTATTATTAATCAGTTTTGGAGCTTTTGTTTTACGGTAAATTTATCATGACTGATATGAGGTGAGTTATTTTATTATTATTAAAAAATCGGTTTTTTTGACAATGAATAATAAAACTTTCACATCTCTTCTAAGTGAATTAAATTAAATATAAGTACCAACTGTAATTTTTGATACTTTTTTTTGGTGCAACATTTGGTGTTCTTTATAAAGCCCAATAGTAATATCTACTACTACTTGATACAAAAAAATGTTTTGTTTTGTCAGGAGAGTTTTTGGAAGAGGATGGGAGTCGCAACTTCATGAAATCATGGAAGAATTGGAATTTGATGAGGAGGCTCCTATTCCTGACAGCATCACATTTTTTCCACCAGAAAATTGTAATGCTGATGTCACTGACGAAGATTCTGGTGACGAAAATCAAGTCCGCATTCATAATTTACCTGGCACTCAGCTCAGGACTCCAGCGCAAGTTCATTATATGAATTTGACAGACGGTAGTGACAGTGAAGACGAAATAAGTCTAGCTCAAGTATCGAAAAGAATGCGCATCAGAATTTCAAATCCTCCGATTGAAAATCAGTTACCCGACGACGAACCAACACCCTCGACTTCCACAAGCATAACAATTCCAAAAACTAAACAGTATAACTGGATTTCAAGAGATATACGTCCAATATTTAGACCATGGGCCGGAATGCAGCAAGTTGCAAGACAGCAAAATGCATTTTATTATTTTGAGCAACTTTTTAGCGACAGAATTACAGTTTTGCTGACAAATTACACCAATAATTATATAAATCAAAAAAATAAAATTGGAAACATAACGTGTGAAGAGATGAAATGCTTTATCGGAATTTTACTCTTCAGTGGGTATGTGGTAGTACCCAGAAGATATATGTATTGGGAAAATGCTGCAGACTGTGGGAACCCAATAGTTTATAATGCATTGTCGAGAGATAGGTTTTCTTTTATAATGTCTCATATTCATTGCTGTGATAATACAAATTTACCATCTAATGACAAATATGCGAAGTTGAGACCACTCTTTGACGCGTTGAATGAGAACTTCCTCAACTATGCCCCATTCGAAGAAAACTACAGCATTGATGAAGCGATGATTCCGTATTATGGTGGTCACCCTTGTAAACAATTTATAAGAGGTAAACCTATCAGATGGGGTTACAAATTTTGGGTAGGATCGACACGTCTTGGGTACATATTATGGTTTGATCCGTATCAAGGGCAAACGGGAGACGACTTCAATGATTATAAAAAAATGGGACTTGGAGCAAGTGTTATTTTACGTTTGGCAGATGTTCTTCGTACAATCGATGCAAAGGCACCTTTCCACCTATTTTTTGATAATTTCTTCACATCAATTCCATTACTAGATGAACTACGTGAAAGGGGGTTGAAGGCCACCGGAACAATCAGAGAAAATCGCGTATCGAAATGTCCGCTTCCAACAAACAAAGAATTCAAGAAAACTGATCGTGGTTCTCTGAAATACAAAGCAACAAGAGCTGAAGAAATTATTGTGTGTAAGTGGAATGATAATAGTGTCGTAACAGTGGCTTCAAATGCTGCTAAAGTTTTACCACTGAGCAAAGTAAAACGCTTTTCACAACATGAGAAAAGATATGTACAAGTCGATCAGCCAGCCTTGATAAAGGTGTATAACGAAAACATGGGAGGTGTAGACAGGTCAGACCAAAATATTGGTTTATACCGAACATCGATACGAGGTAAAAAATGGTATTTCCCATTGATATGTCATGCACTAGACATGGCAGTTCAAAATGCTTGGCAACTATACCACATCGATGGCGGAGATTGTGATCATTTGCAATTCCGTAGAAATTTTGCAACTTCCCTTCTAGAAACATATCGTAGAACGGAAAACAGAAAATCAGGTCGCACTTCACAAAACTATCACCAAAATTCTCGGTATGATAATAAGAAGCACCTTGTAAAATACAACGAAAAGCAGTTGAGGTGCGTGATTTGCCACAAAAAAGCAAATTTCTCATGTAAAACGTGTGAAGTTACATTACATCCAAAAGAATGTTTTGAAACGTACCATACAAAATAATGTTTTTTTTTTCAAGTCTAAATTATTATTATTATTTTTTTTATCTTTACTTTTTTCATGATTTTATGTAATAATTAAACGACACTAAAGACACTTCGTATTTTCTTTTGATTTACTTGAACAAGTAGTACATATTACTAATGTCCTTTTAAAAGGACACCCATTTCCCGGTTTCCCAACAGGTTTTAATTTTTTTTTGCATTTTTCCTAATCATCTGATTATACAAGGATACATATATCTGAATTTCATTGCAATCGGATACAAAAAGTCTATTCAGTAACAAGTGGGTTAAATGTTATTTTTGTACTTGAACTACCTTTTCTTCGTGGCCATGTTTAATTTTTATTGCACATTTTTATTTTGTTTGGAGAATTAGACCACTATAAAAAAGTAGCGTGTCAGAGAATCAGAGGTCGGTGTAGGTAGATTGATTTAAGGTCGTTGATGTCAAACGTAGAGGATAATATGGATAGGCATATCCATATTATCCTCTACGTTTTAAATACCGGAACTTCATATTTACTGTGATATTTGTTCCGGAATTTTGAAATTAGCATGAATTTGTGTTTAAGGTGAAAAACGTATTAATAATATCAATCTACGCTGCTAGTGTTAGCTAATGGTGAAAGAAATCAGTATTTTATTTTATACAAAAATACCTTGGAATAGTAACACCGTATTTAGTCCCTTACTGTTGAATTAGAAATGACGCTTGACAGTATGAAACAAAACTTAGACAGGGCCTTTTGTTTCTTTATCTCATGTTCACAACACATTGAGCGCACGCAACGACCAAATATTAGAAGCAAGTATCCTGTATGACTCATTGTTTTTGAAATTAAATTCAATCAATCATTCATATAATAAACGATTTTGTTAGCCTAGCTGTATGTTTTTTATTTTATTTCATCATTCCAATCCCGGAACTTTTTCCGGTATTTTCCGCACATTATGGATAAAATGGCATGTCCATATTATAATATCTTGACACAGGTGCATAAAATCAATCTACCTACTCCGATCTCTGGTAATAATGAAACGCGTATTATTTATTGCTTAAAATGTTTAGAATATAGTGGTAATAATTAGCTAAAGCTTTTCTAACAATATTATTGAGAAATTATACAAAAACATGTTAAAATAACCTTCGCGCGACAAAGTGTTACGACGGGTGCAAAGTTTATCTACATTGTTACCCTACATTTTTGTAAACAATCGTGCAACGGGTTAAAATAACCTAAGAAACGACTGATATTGTCTAATAGTGGTGTCACACTCGCTTGTTGCCCTCAGAGCGAGGCTGATGTTTCAGGTGTTAATTGGGACAGGTGTACAAATAATAGCCACTACAGGTTTTTGATATCTTTAATTCCCAAACACTACTCGACAACCGACCACATCCAAGTGGTCACACAAATAGTAGAGAAAGCCAAAGAATACAGTAAGACTTTATACTTATGCTTCATTGACTATACCAAGGCATTTGATTCTCTGGAACATAACGCAATCTGGAAGTCCCTAGTGGGTCAAGGAATAGACATAAAATACGTGGAACTACTATACAGCATTTACTCCAGAAACTCTGCAAAAATAAAATTAGAATTGGAAGGACCGGCTTTTACCATAGGAAAAGGCGTCAGGCAGGGTGACCCGCTCTCACCTAAGATATTTTCGTCTGTTCTAGAGGCAATATTTAGAAACCTTGACTGGCAAACAAAAGGTGTAAGAATAGACGGCGAATATTTAAGCCACCTACGTTTCGCAGACGACATCGTTGTGTTCACGGAAAACTCCATACAATTAGAGAACATGTTGCAAGAGCTCGCGAAAGAAAGTAGAAGTGTAGGATTGACGATGAATGGTGCCAAAACCAAAATCCTAACAAACGGTCCGGAAACGCCAATAATTGTAGATGGCCATGAAATAGAATACGTTAGTGAATACATTTATTTAGGGCAATCTATTTCATTCGAAGACCAAACGGAAAAAGAGATCAACAGGAGAATTGCAATGTCATGGAAAAAGTACTGGAGTTTCAAAGAAATTATGAAAAACACCCAGATAAACATGAAGTTGAAAAATAAGTTGTACGAGATAGCGATCCTTCCATGCCTAACATACGGTTGCCAAACATGGTCACTACGGAAAGCAGACGAGCACAAACTCGGTGTCATGCAAAGGAAAATGGAGAGAAGCATGTTAGGCATAAGACTGTCTGACAGAATGACAAATGAGGACATAAGGAAGAAAACTAGAATAACAGACGTTGTAGAGAGAATAAGAAGTCTTAAATGGAAATGGGCAGGACACATCTGTAGAATGGAAACTGATCGATGGACAAAGAAAATCGTGGAATGGGTGCCTAGAGATGGAAAAAGGAAGCAAGGAAGGCCGCGAAAGCGCTGGGAAGATGTATTTAAAGAAAGATGTGGACCTGACTGGAGGAGACAAGCTAGAGATAGGGAAAAATGGAAAAAAATGGGGGAGGCCTACGCCGCAGAGGCGACTTCCATAAAGGAACATAGCAGTATTTAAAATTAATGTGATGAAATGACTCCAATAAAATTAATATGAATGTAATTAATATAATAAAAAGAAAAAAAAAATGACTTGAAATAATTTTTTACAATTTTTTTTTTTTTTTTTTTTTTTTTTTTAATTTATAATGAAATTAGTGTAATTAAATTAATATTATGACATGAATCCAATTAATATAATAAAATGAATGTAATTTAATTGAAATGATGTAATGAAATGAATCTTATGTTATTGATATTATGTAATGCTATGAAGGTAATGCATGTTGAGGTTGAATTGTAATGTAATGTTGATAGTGTTATGTTAATAATATATTTTCGAGAGTGTATTGTTATAATTGGTTATTTAAATAATTGAATTGTAAATAATTGAATTGCGATAATTTCATGTTAAAAGTATATCGAGATGTTTTTATATGTTCTGTGTATTTATGGTAGAATTAAAGGCTTTTTTATTTTTATTTATTTTTTATTTTTATTTTAATTCCCAAGGGAGGACCTTTTTACAAGGGTGAAAATACACAATAGGTTAGGTGAAATATCAGAAACTGAACTGCAAAATAACTGATTCATAAAGTGATTTTACAAATAAACACAGCTTAGTAAAAAACAATAACTAGCACAAGTGGCTGCTAGCCGTGATCCAAAAACGTAATGAGCCAAAAAATACTGTTGAAGATGAAATGACAGAATGAAATTCGAAATATGAATATTTAAAAATTTTAAAATCAATTTTGATCCAAAAGGAATGAGGTTGTGGCAACAGAGAGGGTAAAATACTCGCCGACTCTGTTACAGTGGGATGGGTTCCACTGGTTTGTAAGTTGAAAACGTGCTATGTTCTTTTTGTTAATGGCAGCGCCTAAGGCCTCCAGCCACCGGCCCTGGTTCAGGCCATGGTCCGGAGCGAGAGGGAATGGGAAGCGGTCACCACCTTCTGCGAAGCAATAATGCTAGCAAAGGAGGTGGCCGGGCGTTTGAGGGAGAGAACCTCGAACCAACCGAGTCGACCGAGTTAAACCGATTTTTGCAAATTACTGCACGAGCTCAACCAAATGCAACGGCGACTCAATTGGTCCAAAGGCTACGAGTGGAACACCAAGTGCTTGTGAGTGACCAAACTGTAAGAAGGCGACTGCATGAAAGCAATCTACGCTCTCGTAGACCACTCTGGGTCCCACCTTTACGGAGAGGCAATCGTGGAAAACGATTAGAATGGGTTCGGAACCACGTGGCCTGGGGCCGTAAGCAATGGTCCAATGTGCTGTTCACGGATGAATCCATGTTTGGCGAGTTCCTGGACGATGGAGCCGTCTCCAGAACCCTCAGGAAGTTCACCCATACCAAGGAGGAACAATTATGGTTTGGGCAGGAATTCGCCTTGGACGACGGACGGATCTCGTTTGGGTGCGGGGCAATATGACGGCAGAACGATACGTCCAACAGGTGCTGGGGCCCGTAATCTTGCCCCACAGAACACAAATGGGGCAAGATTTCCTGCTCATGCACGACAATGCCCGGGCACACACGGCGAGAACGGTAGCAGCTTGGTTACACACACACAATGTTAGGGCCTTAGACTGGCCTGCTCAATCGCCAGATCTAAATCCCACTGAGCATGCGTGGGATATGCTGCAAAGAAGAGCTCTGAAGGAAGTTCTTGAAAATCTGGCTACAGAAGATCAACTTTTTTGCGCACCTCAGAAGGACATGGGACAATATTCCGCAGCAAGACATTGACAACCTTGTTCTAAGCATGCCGAATCGTTGCCGATGTGTTATGAACATCATGGGTGCTTTCTCAGACTACTAACTTCAAGTTTATAAACACAAATTAAATGGTTTTTCTATTTTTTTCAGTTTTTACTCACTAATTAAAAGTTAATTCATTTACGGTTTCCGTCTATGCTTCAATTTTTTTCCATAAAATCCTGAAATTTTAATTTAAGTACCTTACCATTATTAAAAAATGGTAGAATATTAAATAACGTATCTTTTAAATATATACATGTCCTATAAAAAATTAACACATTGATAGTAATTCGCTTTTTAAAAATATCTCTAGACCGTGTTGATGTGTGTATATTATTGATCGAAGCTCGATCTAGACATATTTATAATCTAAGCCATTTTTATTAAATCTATCCTTTAAACATGAAAAATCGGAAGAAGCACATTCAATTTACTTTAAATTTTGTTCGTTTATTTCGAATTAATATCCGAAATAAACAAACAGTAAATTTTAAATAAGTTTTTGTCAAAACCCAAAAAAGTTGATTTACAACATTTCATTTGAAAAGATGTTTTTTAAACTATATACGCGTTATTATCAATAATGTTTAAAAAAACAAGTTGCCTTTTACAAAATTATTTATTTAACATATTAAAGCAGAGATTCTTACTACCGGATCTCAAAAACGCCCCAATTCACGCATTATTTTAGTCAAATGACATAGACCGTAACAGGGATGAATTGACTTTTTTAATTCCCATTTCGTCTTGCGTTTTTCTACATAAACGTAACGTCTAATTGAATATAAGTTTTTTATTTATTTATCCTCCTTACAACTATCCTTACAAGCCTTAACCTAATGCGACAGTGAAGCTATCAACTAATGAAAATAAATCTAAAAATAAAACACTACATCAAATCTCTCAATTTCTAAGTACCTAATTATAAACAAACAAAAAAAATAACATATTTCTCTTTCCTTATGGTCTTACATAACTAACTATATTCAATAAAACTCTTGCGAAATCACTCAAAGTGCACGAGAAAACATCCAGTCGTTATCTTGAAACCACATTTTATTCAATTCTGTTTAGCCGTTTGAGCATGACGGGGTAGCAAACAATCTTCAATCAATATTATAAAACCGAAAGTTTGCATGTTTGTGTTTGAACACAAACATATTTTTTTATGATATGTTTGTTTAGGATTGTTCCAAGTATTAACATATTCTGAAAAAAAAAACGTCATTTTAAAATGAACAACAAAATTTCTAAGTTTTGTTTCTTAATCAGAAAATGAAGAAAATTAATTAAATCAATAAAAGTTTCAATTTCATTATTCGCCGCAATCTTTCAAAGGTACAATTAAGATTAGCTATCATTTATTTTGTTAGGAGTCCAAGTTTTTCAATGGTTGCTTTAAAGTTAGATATTGTGTTCTTATTAAATATATTCTGTGGTGAGTAGCATTCTTCGACTTATTAAGCTAAGGAGAAGGATGAAGAACAAATTCTTTTAAAAGCCCTCCACTGCACTAAGGAGTTAAGTGAAAATAATTCATTTAATAAACTCGGCTTACAAACAATAGTTATAATCATATTCTTCATCAGCAAGTCGAAAGACTTCCACCGCTTTTTTTTGCGCTTGGGAAATCTTCAAATAACTACCTCCGCTCTGGGCGGAGCGGGGGGGAGTGTCAGACTTGTTCTGACTAAAACCCACCCATGTTCCTTTTATTGCCGTTTATGTCCCGGGGCAGCGGTATCTCTTTCGAACAACCTGCAACCCCGGAAACGTCCACCGCTGGCCTCCCCATTTTGACAAAGAAAGACATATATGGATAGATGCTGAGACTCATTGTACCCTGGTAGACAACCACAATCTTCGGTCTAAATTGTATGTATATACAACGCAAATATGAACCTTATAGTAATAGAGTACGCTCAGTCAAGCCGTGATCGAGTGGCGTCCAAGGAGTGGGGAAAGAAATGTTAATAGTATAACAGCAAGATGGGTAGACGACATTATAACCATCGGAGGACAAACCTGGATGTAGTTGGCACAGGAACGGGGAGATAGACACAATAAAGAGATGCCTATTCCTAGCAGTGGATGAGTTTGGGCTTCATTATGATGATGACTCTTCTTCTATCCACATCGGTCTCCGACAGACGTGTTTTTGAGTAGAAAGGTTGCCCGATAACTGCGTATGAGTTGCCGAAAAAGACGTGTGGTTTGAGAGGCCCAACAGCGGACTACTATAGGCCCATGACAGTGCATTTCACAGAATATATTCTTCTTCCATTCAAATGCATGGCATACACAAATACGTACATAAAATTACTTCTGCGATCAATAGAAATGCGAGACAATGAAGCTTGACGAAGTCCTGGAGAAACTGTTTCACTATCTTGGGTCCCGCACACAATTTCCATATTAGACAGAACAAAAACAGGGCCGTTATCAACGCACAGTTGCCTAGAAGCACGCCGAAGGTATAGGCAGAGATCCGAGGTTGCGGGTTGTTCGAGAGATACCGCGGCCCTGGAATGTAAAGGGCAATAGAAGGAACATGGGTGGGTTTTAGTCAGTACAAGTCAGACACTCCCCCCCGCTCCTCGAGCGGGGGATGTTATTTGATGATTTCCCTTCCCCAAAAAAAGGTATAGGCAGAGATGTACCGAAGAATGTACCAACATTTCGCCATTTATGTTTCAGTTTCAAGTAATAGGGGGCGACCGTATTACCATTCAGACTCTGTAGCTGCTATTGAGAAATTTCTAATGGTAATAACTGATAATACTTTGCCCATCCCTGGAATAGACCCTAGCAGCTCATGTTTAGCAGACGTATTTGACCAGGCATTGCACTGAAGGGCAGGACAGTGTGGCATTGCACATTTACCTGCTTATGATTTTTTTTTATCAACAATGTTAATCGGCTTTTTATTTATTTCAGTGTCCGAGTGTGCCAGAAGAATCAAAGATGGCGAGCCGGTGTCTACGGAAAAAAGATACGTAGTAAGAGATTATCATTTGGCAACCTTCTGCTTTTTCTTAACGACCCAGTTAGTACTGGGTATTACGATACCCCTTGATGAGGCTGGCTGTCAGGCTTTCGGGACACTGATTTCATTAACGGCCTATAACGACTGTCCAAGATCTACATATTTTGTAAATAATTATTAATTTTATTTGTTTACTAGCTTTTGCCCGCGGCGTCGCCCGCGTTAAATTCGGTATAACACTTGTAGTTTTTGCCCTGGCGCCTTATTTATTGTAATAGCAATGCTAAGTTTTCCCTTTTCTTCCCTCTTTCTCCCTCATTTTTCACTCTTTTTTAAAAAAAGTTAGCCTATGTCCGTCTCCAGGGTCCTAACTATCTCTGTATCAAAATTCATCAAAATTGGTTTAGCCATGTAGGCGTGAAGACGTAACAAACAAACAAACAAACTCACTTTCGCTTTTATAATTTTAGTAAGGAAGTAAGGATAGTAAGGATTGCGAATGTGAGGACCATAATATGTATATATTTTTTTTTGTTTCGTGTGTTTATCCTTTTGGTTTTTTAACCATCGTCTAGCAGTTTAAGTAGTATAAGCGACGACACAAATGTCCTTTTGTAGGTGTTGTTCGTCGTGTCGTTGAGCGCCTTGAGTTATGAGTCGAAGTACACGATAACTGACAAATGCTTGCACTGATTAGACACGATTGATATCGATAGATTGGAGTCCACTCAAATCTGTTTGGTTCTTTCTTAAAAACCATCTTAGACACTAATCTGCATAGTCCTCGTGTAAGTTGACCAGATTATTGTCTGGACCTTAAAAGAGATTATTATAATTATATTATTACCTCTGAGTTTGTTTCGGCCGTTTCTTCTCAGATTAGTCGGGTACGAAACATTAGCATCAACTAGTACTTAGTAAAAAAACGACGAGGTAAAGTGTTCTAAAAACCTACTTGCAAAAAATATATCATATATTATTTACAAATGATAGCCGGGACCAACGATTTAACGCGCTTTCCGAGGCACGGATGTAATCGGTATGTAATGGGTGGTCACCCATCCGAGGATTAACCTAGGCAAGCGCGGCTGATCCTGAAGATCGATCTGACCCATTGTTTTTTTTTTAATATTTATCCACGAGCTTCTCTTTCAATGATTATAATTTACTGCTTCCGCCAGTGACTTCGTCCGCGTGGCATAGTTACTTTGGGCTAACGCTAACTTTAGCCCGCGTGATGATCGAAAAAAATATCTTTCTCTCCCCTTTTATTCCCTCTGTCTTCCTTTTTAAGCTATTGCATAGCTTCTATCGCGGGCCTTGAGCGCGGGGACCGAATCCAGAAATTCCGTAACGAAGAAAAACCTGACGCTCCCCACTCCGACGGGCACGGAGGTGTGGCTTGTCTAACGTCGTTTACACAATACGGTCAGTTATTTCAATCCCGATTCTAATGTTCTAATAGCGTGTTTGGTATAGAATCGGATAGTCAATCGACATTACGCTGGATCAAACTCAAGGTCTGGTTTTTCTTTTTGCGATTTCTTTTCATTGGAAGTACTTTTTAAATATTATATTTAGATCGTTTTTAATTATTGCATAAGTTGATAAAAAATGCTATGCAATAGCTTTACCGCGGCAGTCCCCGAGTGCCGCACGTATTTCTTACTTTTTATCGCCTATGTCTGTTTCCAGGTCCCAACTATCTCTGTACCAAAAATTCATCAAAATCGGTTTAGCCATTTAGGCGTGAAGACGTAACAAACAAACGAACTCACTTTCGCTTTTATAATATTAAGTAAGGATAGTAAGGATAAATAGGGTGACACAATTGGCGGTCTTATCGTCAAAAGCGATCTTTTCAAGACAACCTTTAACAACAAAAACGTACCAGTTTGATCGAATCGCAACATGGCAAGGTCGAAGTAATAACCAGCTACCCTACCATGACGTCTTAAAGCAGAACTTATTCCACTGAGGGAAAGAGATGGTGCTAGACACCCTGTATAGCTCTGTCTCTTTCCCTCAGTGGAATAAGTTCTGCCTACAGCTAGGTCTAAATAACGTGAAATATACGCCATATTATGTCGTGAAATCTCATTTGTCATTTAGGATCTTTTCTTGTTTCTTTTTCAAATAATTTTAAACATATAATCACTTGTAAGATTTGGTATTATTTTATAACATTGCATTGGACAAACAAATCTAGGCGATGGTTTTAGCATAGGCACTTATCTGTATAACCTTTCTGTGATCACAGAAGTTAAGGCATGTTTTTAAACCTGCAGGTATATCTAATAAAAGCATCAGTATCAGATAGAATATATGACGCCTGGGTGTGCGGAGGTGCATTAGTGTCTACTTTATTCATCGTTACATCAGCAGCTTGCGTAGATGATGTTGAATTCATGTACGCTATAGCAGGATATAAAAAATATATTAAAGATGAAGATATCGAAAATGATCCTTGTACGAAAACAATGAAAAAAAAAGTTGTGTATACTTGTACACCTTTGAGTAAGTAACGTTTTTATTTATTTTTTCATTTTTTGATTAATTTACATATTAATCAATAAATTAAATATTTCTTAATAAAAAAAAAAACATTTAAAAATAGTAGCCCACCGGTATCGGAAACAGGGTCCAAGCTACCGGCGCGGGCGGTCAGGGCTCCAGAGAAAGGAACCTCCTAACAATACGAGCCGTGTCCAGGAGTACCGCTTTCTGTATCAAGCCCTTGATCCAGCAGCCTAACGATAATAAATAAATAAATAATAAATAACTGGAGTTCGTAATATCCCGATGTACTAAACGACACGGATATAAGAGCTGGATTTATATAAGGAGAAAAGTTTTGACTGAATGGTGATCAAAGATAAACAAAACAGACCTTAATGACAACCTTCAGTTTGACATTCACGTTATTTTGTTTTTTTTTTAATAATAACTATATTGAATTTTTTGTTTAAATTATTGTTTATGTTGTTGAGATTGACTGAACTCGACTTTTCAAGTTCGTTGAGTTTATGTTCTTTGCTTTCAGAATCTTTTTAGAATGTCGATGGCAATCTACGTTAAATCGTTTAGTGTATAAGCAACAAGACAGGCAGTGTTTGTGAAACAGCACCACATTTATACTCCAGGGTATTTATTCAGATCACCGTCCGTCCGTTTAGTGACGACACGCCGTGTCGACGGAGCGTTAGTGTTCCACGCGCGCTTCATACAGATGTCAGCAAAGCAGAAGGGCATGCCAGGGCCACCGCCTGCCGGGGTTGTGGGTTGTTCGAAAGAGATACCGCGGCCCGGAACATAAAGCACAAAAGAAGGAATATGGGTGGGTTTTAGTCAGTATCAGTCTGACGTTATCTGATGATTACCCATCCGCAAAAAAAAATAAAGTCATCTGTAAATATCTACCTGAACAGGTTTTCCTTGTTTTCAGAATACGAGTTACAGTATGACAAAGTAGAAAAATGGTCATTTATAGACATCGCTTTGGTAAAGGTGGAATCACCTTATAATTTTGAAGACACATCGTATAAAACAATATGTTCATACACACCAGCCGCGATACCGATCAACTATGAACCGAGGTATCAGGCACCTGGTACAGATGGCTTCGTGCTTGGCTGGGGACATACGGAAAATTTTCGGAAAGTAAGAATTTATTTCTACATTACGACTAGTGTCTGGCCAAAATGGTTCGAAATTTTAGCCTAAGCCGAAGGTTTTAAGCAAGCGTTAAAATTTATAAACTGTTACTGCATTTGTACTATTATTTATTCTTTGCTGGTACTATAAGGGACACTCGAGGGGCAGAGGTCTTCGTAATATCATTCATACCTATACTGCCATCTGCCTAGCCTTATTCCCAATTTATTAGGTCGGCTTCCAGTCTCACCAGTTTCAACCAGTATTTTACATGGAGCGAATGCCTATGTGACCTCCACAACAAAGTTAGTACTGGGTTATACGATACCTCTTGGGAAGACTGGTTGTTGAATGCACGAAATCAAACAAAACCTACTTTATCATTTCACTTTGTAACTACTTACGCGTAATTATTATCCTAGTGCTACCCCCTACCCCCGCCTACTGGGGCTGTGGATTGTTCGAAAGAGATACCGAGGCCCAGGAACACAAAGGTCAAAAGAAGAAATATGGATCGGTTTTAGTCTGACACTCCCTTTCGCTCAGCCCAGAGCGGAAGAGGTTATTTAATGATGTACAGTCTGAAAGAAAAGCTCTACCGCCAATAGCAAAAAACTTCAGGTCCCCACCAGCTACGTTATATAAATACTCCTTACACCACGTCCACGTTAATACATCATGTCAAACACGAATCTCAAAAATAAGGTCAGTGTGTTCTAGGGCGTGCCCTGCGTTGCCACTCACTTTGGTCAGGAAGATACCCAGTCACGATGTCCATCACAAGTACTTAATCAGTTTTTAAAATGCTTTCAGCCAGACGACAAGATGAATTACAACCAAGAAATATTACGATATGCTTCTACAAAAATAATGGATAAAGAGAAATGCAAAGAACGTTATGATGTGTACGAAAATATGGGACCACTGATAGACAAATACATGATTTGTACTTTAGAGAAGGGTGCGCTTAATGAGGCAGGAGAAATGGTTGAACCAGTAAAAAAACCATACGCAGATGGATGCCTAAGGGGGGGGCTTAGGTTGCCAAGCGACAATGGTGAACCAGTAAGTACTTTAAGCTACTAGTCTATGAGATGGTACCATACTTTGAATGTGTTGGATGGTTGAACTTGATGTAGGTATAATTAAAATTACTTAATCATAATTTTACATTACAGTAAGTAATTACTATGACGGAAGTCTAAACCGTCTCTTTCATTTCTTATTCTAATTCAAACCTTATTGTGTGTTTCCTATTTAATGACCAAAAAGGTTAAGGTTGTACTGTATTTACCTACTGAAAATGGGAAGCAAACTTTACTTCAAGTTAGGCAAGACCTAATTTTGGATAAAGTAGGACTAAGTGAAGGACAAATGCCAAGACTATGTTCCATTGATAAATGAGACTTACTATAGCATTATTAGTTCAGAAAGGCGCGGTCATAAATTTAAGAATGTTAAACAAATGAAATGAAAACCTTGCTTGCGAAAAGATATTCATATGTTCCATACAAAATTTTAATAAAAAAAAACAGTATATTTATGTCGAATAAGCCCCAAATGTACGAGACAGTTACATAATGGCTACATGACAGGGTTTTTTTTCCCGCTCTGGGCGGAGTGGGGGGGGGGAGTGTCAGACTTGTACTGACTAAAACCCATCCATGTTCCTTCTATTGTTCGTACAACCCGCAACCCTGGCAGGCGGTGGCCCTGACAGGCCTGTCTGCTTTGCTAAAATCTATTTCAGACGCGCGTGGAACAGACGGACGGACGGACGGTGAGCTACCCATTGCTCACCGTCCACAGGCCCCACATCTACGGTGGCCGGGAGTCGTCTCGTGGCGCCCGACGCCTTACGTGGCCGCTGGGTTGGTTTGAGGTTCTCTCCCTCAAAGGCCCGGCCACCTCCTTCGCTAGCATGACTGCTTCGCAGAAGGTGGTGACCGCTTCCAATTCTCTCTCGCTGCGGACCAAGGTCTGAACCAGGGCCGGACTCGAGAGATCACCGCCGCCGATTGCCGCCCAAGCTGGGCAGACCGCCACTGTGTGCGTGGAGCACGTGCTCGGCGATTGTCACAATGGTGTCACCCAGGCGTTTCCTTCCGCTCGATTATGTGCAGGAACCTCCCGAAACTTCCGTGTCCGGTGAGGACCTGTGTGAGGACGCCATGGCGCCTCTCCAGTCACTGCTCAAAGAGGGGACTTACCGTCACCCCTATAGGACCATTTTGTTGTCCGTCTGTCTGTCAAGACCCTTTGAGCAAGAAGCAATATCATAGAACTCTGAAGGAATAAATCGAAAAATCTTAAATTTGTAGATACATCAAAAGGAGTCGATGGACAATAGTTTTCCAACGGTAAAGTTAAGTTATACGGAACCCTCGGTGCGAGAGCCCGACTCGCACTTGTCCGTCTTTTATTATTATTTCCTTAGAGGATACATATTATTTTATATACATTAAAGTCGCTGCTAGTAGCTCTCCTGATTTACAATTTATTCCTAGTTATTTTTCAAATATTTCAGTGTGATGTGGACCTGACACGTCGAGATGTCTTAAGGTCAAACGAAATCTCAAATAATTCCAATATCGCACAAAACAACAGAACAAAAAATATAAATATTGTAAACGAGACAATAACGGAAACTCGCAAGAGTGGAATTTGTCAGGTATGTATAAATGTTGCTTTCAGCATGGTCATTACATCTCAAATAATATTTCTTCGCACTAACCAAAAAACAAAAGACGATTATCTCGATTTCCATTATTTCCAATATTGAGGGTCACGACAGATGACGATGCAGACGCCAAATCGCTTTAGTTCCGTGTCATAAAGTGATTCTCACACTGCACCGCTCGGCCGCGCGGTCGGACGGCGCGCGGCGTCGTGTGAGAATCGCTTTGTGAAGAACCTTAATATACGAAGGTAGGTCACTTACTACTATGTGTCATTTTAAAATGACAATAAGTGAAAACGAAATTTGACGGCACGGTTGGCGCAGTGGCTGAACGATCGACTGCTGCTCTGCATGTCACGGGTTCGATTACCGCACGGAACAAATATTTGTATGACCTACAGATAGTTGTTTCGGGTCTGGCTGTTTGTGTATGTGAGTTTAAATGTTTGTTAACCCACCCACGATACAGGAGAAATTCCTAGTGAGGACAACGTTTTTCTTTAAAAAAATGAAACAACTATAAAATGGCCTATATAAAACATAGTGTCTACAAATAATGTCATAATCACGTATAATACATTGTAGTCAACCTACATAACTGCTAGGAGGCGCGATGACCATCATCGAAGCCACAAAGCATTTAGTCTGCTTGGGTTTAAATTCTAGACCTTACGAGGAGCTCGTGGCTAAATAATAGCAGCCGCTCAGGGGGACCTTTAGGTTAAGCCGCGCTTGCCTAGGTTGGTCTGTGGATGGGTGACCACCTGTTACATACCGAGTTTCCTCCGTGCCTCGGAAAGCACGTTAAGTTGTTGGTCCTGGCTGTCATTTGTAGATCTTTGACAGTCGTTACAGACAGTCAGTGTCCCGAAAGTCTGGCATCCAGTCTTACCAAGAGGTATCGTATTACCCAGTACTAACTGGGTTATGGAGGTCAGATAGGCAGTCGCTCCATGTAAAATACTGGTATTCTGCTGCATCCGGTAAGACTGGAAGCCGACCCCAATATAGTTGGGAAAAGGCTATGCAGCGCCGTTGCCACTGGGCCACTGCTGTTCTAACCTCTCTCTGTACTTGACCACGAATCTTGGTCTTTTAGCCTTGGCTTTACCTGCCGTCGTGAAATATCTCCCAGGCATGCTGGTTTGGCTGCACGAAGTTTTCTTTCCACCGAAGCAAGTGATAATTGAAATCAATAGTTATACCACGCTCTGTGCATTGTAATTAATCTTTTCTTACGTCTTCAGAACGACCACGGAGGACCCCTTGTCACTTGGGTGGGCACCAGGGAAGTTCTCATCGGAGTTGCCTCTGTGTTTATTGTGTCCAAAGATTTAAAATGCATGGGGCCTTATTTATATACAAGTACACAGTGTAATGGCGCTTTCTTAGATTGTGTATTGAGTAGCCCAAATCCGGGAAGTAACAGGTAAGATGCCATATTTATGTTTGACTTTTATGTTGTACGCACGGCGACCAATCCTTACTTAATAATATTATAAAAGCGAAAATGAGTTTGTTTGTTACGTCTTCGCGCTTAAATGGCAAAAGCGATTTTGATGAATTTTGGTACAGAGATAGTTGGGACCCTGTAGACGGACATAGGTTAATTTTTATTATAAAAAAGTGAGAAATGAGGGAGAACGAGAGAAGAAAAGGGAAAACTTAGCTTTGCCATTACAATAAATAAGGCGCAAGGGCAAAAACTACAGGTAGCAGGTACCTGCAAATCAGGAAAAGGGAACTGTGTTACCCCGAATTTAACGCGTGCGAAGCCGCGGGCAAAAGCTACTTAAGCTATTAAAAATAGTTTATTAGGCCTCATTGTACCCCTACAATGAGGTACAACATTGGACCACAACCAACCAAATTTCCCCAAATTTGGTTGGTTGTGGTCCTATAGGGCTATGAGATCAGAGAACAGAGAGTGCTGATGCTACCTGTGCCTGCGCACACACGCCTGCACTAGAATATCTCCCGCCCCGATGGCAAATCTCCGCTGAGATTGGGCGCCGTGACCGAAAACGGTCAATCTACGTATTTATCATTTACGTATTTGCGATTGGAATCCTTGTATTTTATTGTATAACGAGCTGATGTCTGCAGCGTCTGAGGCACGTATTTTGCGCACGGGTGGGAATATTATTCGATCCGATTGGAATCCTTACCCGGATACGGATATATTTTAGTAAAGAGTAAATACGTTTGTTTTGGGTCAGCTTGTTCCAACCACGACCTCATCTTCGCCTTCAGGGCAAGATTGGTCAAGAGCAAGCCCATTATAAATAATGAAAATGCTAAGCGAATAGTGAAAGATTCTTGATTAACGTTATGAAGCAAGATAAGTTTATTATTGAAGGTTAATTTATAGACAGACTAATATTAATTCAATACAACAGACGAGCCATATGCGACAGTCCGCCGATCCAGAGAGGTTATGACACAGTTGAAAGATACATATCATGGAAAAATCACCCTGCAGGGTAAGTTATTAGTTAATAATTGGGAGGTTACTAGGTATTTTTTTAAACGTTGCCCCAAACTAGGATTTTCTCCTGTATCGTGGGTGCGTATACACAAACACCCAAGCCCGGAACAACTATCTGTAGGTCATACAAATATTTTTTCGAGCAGTCGATCGCTTAGCCACTGCGCCTACCGTGTCGTCAAATAATTATAGTCTTCCTAAAATGAAATAAATTACTAATCACGCAAGACGCGTTACGTGAGCACACGAGACTCGAGCGCCACCGCTGCCTCAGTACGGTCGGCGGCGCGTCTGATTTGCTGATTCATTGTACGTTGCCACGTTGACAGGCGCAGTGGAGTAATGCGTATTTATGGCGTATTGCACATCGCTGTACACGGGGCCCCGTGGTTCAGATATACCCAAAGGGCTTGCAATGCTTTGCGTGTCGTAATAGCATCCTGCACTCAATTGCCGCCAGGGCAGACATCCCGCTTGTGCGTTCGCTGGTCGATCGAACCAGATCGCTGTTTACTATTAACATAGGCTAAGAATTTTGTTATTAACACACTGGACCCAAGAGGAGGGAGGCCAAGAGGATCCAGCTGGGCTGGGCAGCGTTTGGGAAACTACGCCGAGTCCTCTCGTCATCCATGCCGCAATGCTTGAAAACGAAAGTTTTCAATCAGTGCGTCCTACCCGTCATGACCTACGGAGCCGAGACATGGACACTCACGGCAGGGTTGGTCCATCAGTTCAAAGTCGCTCAGCGAGCTATGGAGAGAGCTATGCTCGGAGTTTCTCTGAAGAATCCGCAACGAATACATCCGACAGAGAACCAAAGTTATCGACATAGCTCAAAGAATCAGCAAGCTGAAGTGGCAGTGGGCTGGCCATATCTCACGAAGAACCGACAACTGTTGGGGTAAACGTGTTCTTGAGTGGAGACCGTGACTCGGCAAGCGTAGTGTAGGACGCCCTCCGACCAGGTGGGATGACGATCTAAGAAAGACTGCAGGCAGATGTTGGATGCGGCAAGCTGAAGACAAGGCGCTATGGCGCTCATTAGGGGAGGGCTATGTCCAGCAGTGGACTAATATAGCCTGATGATGATGATGACACTGGACCCATTGTCTTCATAAAAAATATAAATAAAAAAATACGAATGAGTATGATCCGAGGCGTGCGCGCAAGCGACGCGACGGAAGGGGCGAGCGATCCAAAATACACGCCATTGGCCTTTGTTTATGTATATTTATATTTTTATTCTATTTGTTCTAGTGCCACGTCAAATCATTGGGTTGTTTTATTTTAGTTTTTTTTGTTAAATCTTAATACTAATTAATTAATTTTTTATTCATTTAAGTACCTACCTATTTAAAATATTTATGTATGCTGTTTTGACTTCCGTACGTTTTACTCACGGGTTGACCACTGAAAAGCAGCGCTGTGCTGTGGGCTCATGGCACAGCATCATGCTGAGTGGTGACCTACCTGTCGCAGTCACGACGTGCAAGCTATTTTTATCCCATATTTGTATTTGTAAATGTTTGTGATGCTTTTTTTTAATTCAATTCAGTCTAGGAATTTCTCCTGTATCATGGGTGCGTTTACAAACATTTAAACACACATACACAAACAGCTAGGCCCGAAACAACTACCTGCAGCACGCATTTTAGTAACCTATTATCATCAATTGATGGACCTTCGGTCTCGCCATTCACTAAAGTCAATATTCTTTAATCTGCATGTTAATCAGAGGGTGTGTTTTATAGTAGACTTACATTTCGCCAGTTATGTTTAAGTTTTAAGTAACAATCAATAGACACAAATCTAGACTCTGTGGCTATTGAGAAATTCCAGATGGAAAAACTCAATTCTCCTTGTAACCGAATTAATCAAACAAAGAGCAGATGCATTAAAATCAAACATACATTTTATTTTTTGCAGGGCTGCGGCAAATGAAGCCCAAACCAGGGAAAAAAACTTATTAAATAAGTTTAATAGTTACAACGACGCGAAGAATGCAGGCGTATCGAAAGCAATAAAAGAATTTATAAAAGTTGGAATATTTGCGGGAAATGAATCGATCGCACTGCGGCCTCAGCGGCCTCTCGAACAATGAAAGAAAAGAAAAAAAAGAAGATGAAGAGAGACGATACAAGGATTTTATGGCACTCGAAAGACGGAGGGACGCTCTTGATAAAAATTGTGATACATAACATCACGTCTTGTAAGACGTCTACCTAACAAAACATCCACATTCCACTAGTTATATTTAAGTTTCGTTTGATCATGATATCAAAGTGATTATTAATATTATCTGAACTATATGGAGTTAATAATCTAAACTCAATCAAAACACTAATATTTTAAAATAAGGCTTAAATTGCATTAGTGTCTAAGACTTTTGCCATGCCTGCCGGGGTTGCGGGTTGTTCGAAAGAGATACCGCGGCCCCGGAACGTAAAGGGAAATAGGAGGAACATGGCTGGGTTTTAGTCAGTACAGGTCTAACACTGTCCCCCAGAGCGGAGGAAGTTATTTGATGATTTCCCGCCCAAAAAAAAGCTTATTGCCATCAGACGGGCACACATTCAGATTTCGTGGCTGCTACTGAGAAATTTCTCATGCTCAGCGGTCGCGCTTGTTGCCACTATACCAACGCAACAGTATTTGTGAAAGGTATCAAAAAACAAAATGGTGGCCTAGTTCCTGGTTTTATCACACGCCAATAGAACCTTGTACAACTATTAGGGCCCGATGTAAATATTTTTTGTATAAACATTTGTTAAATGTTCAAATTAAATATGATTAGTTATTATAAGTAGTATTTGTTCTTACTAACATGACACTAGATTGAGGAATTACTCATCGCTGTAACTACCAAGATTGCTTATGCGTGCTTCATACGCAGTTTTTTTGACACAGCCAGTCGGCAACATTTTTTATTTATTAACTTTTTCCCACAGTTTAAAAAAAATCCTCTCTAAATTCGGGTCTATCATAGATACTAATAGTAATCTTAAGCCCAATTTGTCGAATCTGTGTGGGCTAAACGCCTCCTGGCGGAGCCAGGTCAGAGAAAGGTGGTACCCATAAGGCTGATCCGGGGCTACCGAAGGGGAGCCTCTTTGCCGGATTGCGCCTATACGAATATAGCAGGGAAGCACTACACTGCGTGAAAAATCCGCTGCCACGGCAAGTCGCCGTTCAGCGGACAGACCTCCAGTGCGATCTCATGGTGGCATGGAGAGAGCGACTGTGCAACCCCTTGCAAGGCACACCACAATAGTGGCGATAGGTCCCCTCTTTGAGGAGTAGCTGGAGAGGCCCCGAAGTCCTCACTGGACATAGTAGTTTCAGGAGGTTAGTCGCCCATCTTAATTATAATGTTTTTCCTCATAGAAGGGAATATTTGTCTTCTTTTTGAGCGAAATAAATCTTATGAAACCGTAAACCGTCAATTATTGTACTTTTTACGTGTAGTCAAACTTAAACTCAAAGCATTTATTTCAATTAGACCATTACAGGCACTTTTGAATGTCAAAATAAGCTACTACTTATATGCTTGCCTAGATAGTGTGCGTTTTACACAAGATTTAAATTTATTTTATTGAAACACTAGCTTTTGCCCGCGGCTTCGCTCGCGTTAAATTTAGGGTAACACAATTCCCCTTGCGCCTTATTGATTTGTAATAGCGACGCTAAGTTTTCCCTTTTCTTCCCTTTTTCTCCTTCACATCCCACTAGCCTATGTCCGTCTCCTGGTTCCCAATATCTCTGTACCAAAATTCATCACAATCGGTTTAGCCATCAAAGCGTGAAGAGGTAACAAACAAACAAACTCACTTTTGCTTTTATAATATTAGTAAGGATTTTAAACAATACCCCATGAAAAATTAGTCTGCTCTAGCTAACCTGAAATCTGGCTGAATATAATGGTCCCTATTTCTAGTATTATGAGTACTTGTATCTGTCACCTCTTTTACTAAATAGATGCAGATTTTTTTCTGACGTACATGTTGTTTTTTTGACAAGGATCTGTGATGATTCCAATATCCTTAATACCGCCTACGTAGATTATATATGGCCCGTCTCCTGAACATGTGTGACAATGCATGGCTAGTTACGTTTTTTTATCTTCCAATTATTGTATTGCTGTCGCGCTAGGATCACGGGAAAAATTTGGTATAATAAGATTTCTAAGCGTACACAAGAGTTTGGCACAAAACAACACCTCGCTTATGAAATGAATATCCGGGCAGTATTTTCCGGAATATGACGTGTTCATTTCAGAAAGGCAAAATACTCTTCTGCTGGAAATTCTTAGTTATCAAAATAATACCAAAACATTAAAAAATAATCAACTAAAATTCAATTATAACAATGCTGGCAGTCCATAACAGTACAGTTGCACGGCATGCAGTGATTCTAAGATGGTTGCGACAAAGTTAAGCATTTTATTACTATGCAATAAACTATTAATGGTATGTTTTTTATTCGTTTTGTACAGACGCCAGCACATCAAGCTACTACAATCTGTCAGATTTTATTGATAGATTTTCGACTTTATTTCTAGAGGTTCAAGGTTCATTGGGAAAAATTGACAGTTTCGGGTAGCTTGACCTGCTGGCGTCTGTACATTTCAATTACATAGCCGAAATTAATTGTTAGAAATTGGTGATGTCAAAATACAAATCGACAGGACCAATGGATTGATCGCTATACCGAAAAATTTTTGTACTATTGTGCAATCGATAGATGAATTGATTGATTGAATGTGTTTTTCCGAATATTCTTCAGAATTATAGTAATCATGATTGGTTGAGAGAACGCGCCATTTTAGCACCAAAGAACATTCATATCAATGCTATTAATTTTCAAGTTCAAGAGAAACTGCCAGGTGTAGTCACGACATATAAATCAATTGACAGTGCTATGAATCAAGATGAGGATGAATTTTCCAGTTGATTTTTTAAATTCATTGGAACCGGCTGGTATGCCACCGGACTGCTTAAATCTGAAAGTTGGTTCTTTAATTTATATTATTGTAAAATATTAATCCACCAAAACTGTGTAATGGCACCAGATTGACAGTGAAAAAGTTATTGCTAAAGGAGAAGTTTGTTTGATATCGCGTATCCCTATGATACCAACTTATATGCTGTTCGTTTATCATTTGCGATGTCCATCAACAAGGCCCAAGGGCAAACCCTTCACGTTTGTGGTGTGAATTTGGAAGAATCATGTTTTTCACATGGCCAACTTTATGTTGCCTGTTCCAGAGTCGGTACCCCCAACCATTTGTTTATTCACACTCAAAATGGAAAAACAAAAAATATTGTGTATCCAAATGTTTTGGATTAAGTTTTTAAATAGCTAGCAATTAAGTAATATATATTTTTAAGAAATGAATCGATGTTCTAACTGATTTTTGTATTATTTCACTTTATACGTAGCGAAGCACGTACCGGGCCGCTAGTTACTTATAATACTGGGATAAAAAGTAGATTAGGTGTTAATCCAGGGTATCAAATTTCATGCCTTATGTACGTTAGTATTATATTATCTGTGCCTTATGTAACTGAAACTTAAACAACGATAAAACAAGTAAAAAATTCAAGTTCATTCAAGTAAAAACGAAAAAAAAATAATTGTAAGTAACATACACGACGTTGAGCCCAAACTGAACAATTTGGCACTCTCAAACCACGAAACAGCACAATCACTAACAGTTAACGTAGAAACGGATAATAAAATGAAGAACATTAACGGTTTCTAGTTTAACCACTATGCACGACAGGATTTTGACATATGACATATCAGCTGAATCGGTGAGGTGGCGCGAATTGACATGAAATTCAAGATTTTTCTCCAACTTACAGCATTCGATTTTGTAATAAAAAATAAGTCACAGCAGCCATTTTATACGATAACCTTTCATTTCAGAGGTTAATATCTCCATACGCTCATAAGGTCGGTAAAATGGTATCAGTCTGTTGCAAGATGCGTGTAAAATACGTAATACTACACCCTTCCAAAAAGTAGGTACCTTAAATGCGCTGGAAAAGATGTACTTACACAAGTTAACCGTTTGATACAAATATCGAAAAGGCAAAATAAAAACATTAACATTTTAGGTTTCTGTATTCAATTTTTTAACCATTATTCTTATATAATTTCATAAAAAAAAAACAATCCAAATCTAGACAAAAGTACTAAAACTGAGTTGCAACATGTCATTTCTTAGTGCTGACAGTAAACCCAAGTTTCATCATTACGATTAAATAATTGCATTCAGCCTAATCGATAATCGTAATGAAATGAACATAACAAAAAAGTTTTGCGACCATAGAGGAATACCTATGGAGATGGCATAATGTTCTACTATAGAAATAATAGTTATCCAAATATCTATGAAATCGATACACACATGTGAAAAAAAAATGTTTAATTTTAACAAAGCGTGGCTGCATAAGAAAAGAAAGACAACAACATTTTTGTCAAGTGCTTATTTTGGAAACGCTGTTATATGACGTCATAAGCTCATCCTAACGTGTTCGTGTCGCCATGTTATGCGCCAAGATTTGAAGTACATTTGCTGTCCAACGAATTTTTTTTGCCGTTTTCTTGAATGATGATAAATGATGTTTAATTTGCAAGTAGGTTTTCACAAATGAGGCCGGTGTTTCGTACCCGACTACTCTAAGAAGAAACAGCCGAAACAAACTCAGAGGTCATAGTCTCTTTTAAGGTCCAGACAAAAAAATTTTGGTCAACTTACATGAGGACTATGCAGATAGTGTCTGAAATGGTCTTTTTAAGAAAACACCACACAGATTAAGTGGGCCTGTCCAGTCAGTGCAAGCATTTATCAGTTATCGTGTAGCTCGACTCATAACCCAAGGAGCTCAACGACACGACAAAAAAAATATAAAAATGGACATTTTTGTGTAGGTCGCTTATAGTACTCAAACTGCCAAACAAAGTTAATAAAAGAAATGATCCACATGGTCCTCACATTCACAATAAACAAATAAAAAACAAAAAAATATTTACAAAATTAAATAATGAAATTATAAAATGTCACAAATCAAAATAATAATAAAAAAATGTAAAATTAAATATAAAATATTAAACAAAGTAAATATTAATGTCAAATCATTAAATGTCGAAGTGTATAAAAAATGTAAATGACGGCCATTTTATGCGCCACATTTTTGTAGCAGGTCACGCTAATTCTGTAGTCAGCCAGTCAGGCACCCCAGACGGCACAACCGGTCACACAGTATCCGCGTCATACGCGGTTTTTGTACCGTACGGCACCCCTGACAGCCATGCCTCCGCAGTAGAACCTTGTTTTGAACAGACGACTCCGTCCACACCGGGGCTTTAAAATATTTTCAGTCAAAAGTATTGGTTGGATAAAAAAAACTACAGGAAAACTTTTGCCCAGCAGTACAGTCTATTAAAAAAAACCGACCAATTGCGAGTTGGACTCGCTCACCCAGGGTTCCGTACAAACTGACGACATAAACGGCCATATCTTTTGATTGCGTAGACTTAATGGGTTGTACTGTTTAATTTTATTTTTCAACCCCATCTGGGTATATATGAGCTTATCATATATTTGTTTAGGGGTAGGTACGTATCGCTGCTGGGTTTTGTTGCGACAAAATCTCAATACTTCGACAAAAGATTTGTTAAGTGCTCGTTAGCACAAGTTAATATATAACTGTTATTACTCTAAATAGTTGCTAAACATGGGCTTTAACCAAGCACAACAATAATAAATTACAAATATGCCAACACAACATGGAAAGAAGTATGCTTAATGTTAAGAGTAAGGACAAACTAAGCTTAACACATATTAGAAGAAAAACAAAAATAGCGGACATATCATACAAAATAAAAAAGCTAAAATGGAAATGGGCGGGCCACTTAATAAGAGACAAGAAAGAGAAATGGGCAAAACTGGTAGCCAAATGGTACCCGCGAGAAGGGAAAAGGAAGAGAGGGCGCCCGATAGGAATATCGGACGACGATATTAAAGCATCAGCGGGGTCTTGGTGGAAAAGAAAAACCCATGATCGCGAAACGTGGGAGATTATGGCGGAGGCCTATGCGAAAGCAACAAAATCATTGGAAACCGATGTCGAATAAATATAATCATTTTTTTTCTTTTTAAGTAAATTTTGTGGAACTAGATGTAAGATTGTTAATAAAGGCTATTTTATTTATTTTATTGTACCTACTAAAAAATTAGCACGAAGTAGATTTCAGCCAGATCAACGAAAAAAGAAATTTGAAAGCAAAAAATAAATTAAGTACAAAATTACAGTACGGTAAGCAACAACAAAGTTGTAAAAGAATACAAAAACAGAATCCTTACTAATATTATAAAAGCGAAAGTGAGTTTGTTTGTTTGTTTGTTTGTTTGTTTGTTACCTCTTCACGCTTTAATGGCTACACCGATTTTGATGAATTTTGGTACAGAGATAGTTGGGAACCAGGAGACGGACATAGGCTAACTTTTATTTTAAAAAAGTGGGATGTGAGGGAGAAAAAGGGAAGAAAAGGGAAAACTTAGCGTTGCTATTACAAATCAATAAGGCGCAAGAGGAACTGTGTTACCCCGAATTTAACGCGAGCGAAGCCGCGGGCAAAAGCTAGTAATAAAAATAAAAAAATGTCCCGACGAAAACACGAACTGAAAAGTGAAAAATATACACGGTGTAATTGACAGGTTGGCAAAAACGAAAAGTATGAATTCAGACTGGTATTGTTAACATGTTGATAGTGAAATATTTTCCCGGAAATGATAGGTGAACGTTTTTCAATTTTCAATTTTATTTCGGCTACGCAATGTATAACGAACATTGCGATACGCGCGCGACCATATACCCCAAAGACGCATTTCCTCTAGCTTCACCCAAGCACATTAACATCTGGCCATATTCGCGAGCACTAAACGTTTCATTACGCCGATTCATGACGATATCACACAACTCAACTCAACGACACAGTCCCAAACTCCCGACAGTTGAAAGAGAACGAAACGTCAAGAACGCACAAGCAATCGCGGCAGACTGACTGACTGAAGTGACTCGACGTGGCTTACCTAAACCTAAGTTACCTAGTGTAGTTTGTAGCATAGGGCTGCCCACATGATATGATATGAAACATTTTCATTTCGGTAATTAGCAGGTACGTTAGTCGAGGAGCCCATGGCACAGTAGCTACCGCGGTCGGTCTGCGATTGAGATAAAGATGATGAACTAGGTATTGAAAAAGAATCGTATCGTAATCGTATGGTGGTTCTGCTTCTAACTTTAAACCTAGGACCTGTCAATCCCCAAGCAGCACGCACGCACGCGATTTCGCGCCATTTTCTAAACACTAAGCAAACGCATAGATTATAAAATAAGCGTTTTTATAGGGTATTTATTTAAAAACGCAAATAAGAAGTTTTTCTTATGTAGTCTGTAAATATCGAAAATAAGCAAACCTTTTCAAACGCCAGCGTTCGCTCGGGGATTGGCAGTTTAAGGAATGTGAACCTGGCAATATTGACGCGATGTTTTTGTTTTATGTCCCACTTAATTGTCTAAACCAAACAATTTACATTACTCGAGTTCGACTGAGTAGTCTGTCCGATTGTGTTCGACTGGGCTCTGCACTCGGTCGCTCCGCCAGTTATAGCTTCATCCCTTCTACCGACGATCGTGTCCAAGCGCGTGCGCGGCACACCGTTGAATGCCGTTTTCTTTCTTTTCAAAGATAAAGGAATGTTTTCTTTGAGTAAAATTTTCTATCTAAAGTATTAAGAGTACTTCCCCTTCAGGTGGCATTACAAAAGTCCACCCTGTATACACGTGTGTTATGACACCACAATACTTGTAATACTTGCTGCGCTCATGGCTATTTTCCGCTGAAGTTGGCTGCCGTGACTGTAAACGGTCAGAAAATTAATAAACTGAATGAGGGTAATAAAAATAATCATAAAAAAACAAAATTTCATTATATAACCATGTCACAGTCCACCGAACTCTCAATTATCTGGTTTATAGTGATTTCAGAATGGTTGGAATAACGTTTTATCTTTTGATACTTCTAAATATTTTTTATGGTAAGTACTTAGTCAGTTACAGAACTGACCGATGGAAAGTTTAAAAGCTACTTCAAAGGTGACCTTATTAAACAAGAAAATTAAGGACTTCTTTGAAGATAACGAAGTTTGACTTTATTCCTTAGCTCGTAAACGGCACAAAAATGTGGATGTCTCTAACTATCCTCAATGTATTTTCTTTTTCACAATAGTTTTCAAAAACATATTTATATACCTTTTGTTTAGAATAGTTAGACTACTGATGGCAACGCTTGATCATGTTTCCTATTCCTTTTCTTTTTACTGATTATTTGTGAATGTGTAGATAAAGTGGGCCTTGTAGACTCTGACGTTCCTAGACTCTTGTTAACTTTTTTTCTTATTTTAATTTTTGATAAGTAAGCAAAGACTTTCTGTCGGGCCTACGCTGTCCTCTCATACTTAAGTACCTACTATGGTTGTAACAACAACATTGTAAAACCAAATGATTTTGTACGAGTAACCATGGAGTTTTTTATCGGTCCTTCTCCATAGGAAACGACTAACCCGAACCGTGCATCTTTTCTTGACTTTTATAAGTCAAAATCATTTATTTCAATTAGACCATTACAGGCACTTTTGAATGTCAAAAAAAAAACAAAATGTGAAAGCTACAGTCCCGGTCGCAAGACATAAAAACTTATGAAAGCACTAGTTGCCCATTCCAGAGCGTTGATTTCTATGGAGAAAAGAATAGGCAAGAAACTCCATGGACACTCTTTTAAAATAATTAAAATATTATTACAAAATCGTGCTTACATCATTCGTGTTGAGATTATACAAATATGTGAGAACGATATAGAAAGACGTGCACAGTAAAAACAAAATTCAATATAAAATCGAAATAAATTAACAATGAACCGTGGCAGCTAAAAATGACCAGTCCCAACTGACAGCGCCCGTTCACGAACAAGACGTATGGATCAGCCCCATTCAGCTCGACCATTTTGAAGGGAGCTGAATGCCAACCACCAGGGCTTCATCAAGTCAATGATATTATATAGCACTCACATATGGGCTTAATAATTATACAATGCTAGAGAATTGATTTTAAACATTGCAAAGATAGTCTTACAATCTTCTGCAGCTTCCACAATAATTTTAGATACTAATTAGTGAGTTAACCCCTATGGTTGTGGAGCAGGACTAGCATTGAGCCAAGCATTGCTTTTTTAATGCCCATGTAAGCCTATGTGAAGTAAAATAATTATGTTTTTTTTTTTGAATATACTAGTACCATTCGTACGTTATAAAGATCTTCGGTGTCACTAGCATGACCATTTATTTAATCCTAAATTTGTTAAAAATAACGTATTAATACTCCATTGGTGTTTGTTTCAGTGGCTGATTGCAAAAGACGAATAACACATGGACGACCAGTGACAAACGAAAAAGGTTACATGGTAAGAAAACCATTGCAGGGGAATTTAAATATAAAATTAATTTATATTAAACGTTCCTGGAACCCGGATTGTCATCATTTTACCTAGTTTTCACTAGCTGATTCCGATCCGAAACAACGCCATTACCGTTCATGAATCATCACCTGTCTAGCCTTTTTCCAACAATGTTGGGTTTGGCTTTTACATGGAGCGACTGCTTATCTGACCTCCACAGCTCAGTTACCTTGGAAAGACTGGCTGTCCGTCATTCGGCCTCTGACTACATGTAACGTCTCTCAAAGATCTAAAAATTCTAGAAGCAACTTAAAAGGGCTTAACGTGATCCCCGAGGTACGGAAGAAACTCCGTATGTAATGGATGGCTGGACCATTTATGGATCTACCTTGGCAGCCGCTGCTCAAGCTCAAAATCGATCCGTGCGGGTGTTTTTATTTACCACGAGTTGCTGCGTTAGTTATGGCTGATTAAACCTTTTTTTTTGGGGTGGGAAATCATCAAATAACTTCCCAGCAGCAGCCAGCATCTACGGTGGCCGAGAGTCGTCTCGCGGCGCCCAGCGCCCGAGGCATCTCCCGCGGACGCTGCGTTGGTTTGAGGTTCTCTCCCTCAGACGCCCGGCCGCCTCCTTCGCTAGCATGACTGCTTCACAGAAGGAGGTGACCGCTTCCCATTACTTCTCGCTCCGGACCTTAAAAGACGCCTTTACTGTAGGGTTGACCTCACACTTAAATAACTTGATTATAATTCCTACTGGGTTCCTTGATGGCATGCGGCATGTTCCAAAGAACTTTTTCATTTGTTTTAACCGCATAGCAATTACTGCAGCAAGACTGGAGTTATGCCCAACTTGTCACTGTCCCGATTGATCACCAAAATGTTTTCGATAGGTAAGAGATTTTCCGATTCGTCATTATAAGAAAACAAATGAATTTTTATTTAGTATTGATAGTCCCGATTCACCACCAGTTTAAATTTGAATGACAAAAAGTACAGTTAAGTAAGAAAAACTGCATATGAAATGAATTTATTTCCAAAAACTTCAATTAAAAAGAACTCTAGAAAGGAGACAAAATTTATTTAACAATACGCAACTCCTAGCGTTGGGTGTCTGACGCTTAGCACATGCTGAGTTGGTAACCCTTTCGTTATGGGCACGCTCAGCAGCGCAACCTTGTCCATGTTTTTCCGTTCTGTGTACCTTTTTCTTTTTTTCTTTTGCGGTTGTGTTGTGTCTGTTTCGAATAAATATTTTTCTATTCTATTCTATTCTAACGATACGAGCCCTGTCCAAGAGTATAGCTTTCTAAATCAAGCCCTTGATCCAGCTGCCTAACGAGAGTCTTCTTAGGTATTGGTCGAGGCTCTTGGTAATAAAGCCATTTGCATAAAGGTACCTACGACTATCGGCAAAATGATTTCTGAGTCCAAATCCCACACGACGACAATCTCGGGAGCCAAGTCAATATCCTTGATTAGCTTATCTTTCTCTGTGATTAGCTTATCATTATTACTATTTCGCACATATTGCAGGTCTACTTGATTGAGCCACCAGGTTCAGCAAAAAAATACGACGAGACATGGCTTTGTGGTGGCGCCTTAGTGTCTCAGTTGTTCATCGCCACATCAGCAGCTTGCGTAACTGATGTGGAATTCATGGTTGCGATGTTAGGAAAGTTTCATAACAACGTTTATGATGATTGTGCAGACATATATAAAAAGAAGGTCGTTTACACTTGTGTTTCTATGCGTAAGTAATATTACATTACATCGTACCTTTAATTCCCGAAGAGTTAGGAACAGGTGTACATAATAGTACACCCACATTTGGCTAGTTATGTTTAACTCCCCTGTAATAGGGGACGAGCCTATTACTATTCACTGGGCACTAATCCAAACTTCGTGGTTGCTACTGCGAAATTCCTAATGGAAAAACTTAATAACACCAGAATCGAACCCAGCACTTCAGGTCCAAGGTCATACCCCAGATCCGGTTCGATTAGTGAAGTAATACTTTCACGTGGATAAAGGTAGCGAGCAACAGATCGTATTTCATAAGACTTTTTTGACGTGATAACGTCTTTAAAATCGTTTTAGTCGGGTGACATGTTCAGAAACTTGTGTCACACCAAAACCTCACAAGCGACATTTCATAAAGATGGTAGCGCCATCTGTTACTTGGCTCGAAAAAAAAACTTTAAATTAGTACTTAATTTCATTTTAGATGTCACTACTGGTGATAACTTATATCACCAATAAGACGTTATCACGTAAACATCTCGATCGTAAACCTACTTTACAAACAACCAATTTTTTGTTTTATAGAATATCAATTAGTTTTTGATAAAATGGAGGTATGGTCATTTATAGACATAGCTTTGGTAAAGATAGAATCGAAATTTGAGTTCCATGGTCATGCTGAGTGCAATTTCAAATTAAGTATTTTACCTATAAACTATGAATCAAAATTACAAAAACCCAATACGGATACTTTGACATTTGGTTGGGGACATTCGGAAAAATGGCGAGCGGTAAGAATTTATTTGCAATTAACTTTTAATTGACTTACAGAGGAGATTATCAATTGATCAGATTTATTTTTGTCAACCGATTCGGATGATGATTATTTTGCAAAAACGAAAACCAACTTCATAATAATCGGTAATCTTTGGGTCAACTACTCGAAAAGATCGCTGGATGTCCTGCGCATCCAATACAATAATGTCTTTAGAATGCTGTTGCGATTGCCTCGTTTTTGTAGTGCCTCAGGTATGTTTGCGGTAAACCATACTGATGGGTTTCACGCCATCATCCGCAAAAAAACGGCCTCGCTCCTGAGCAGAATAAGGGGCAGTCGCAATAGCATCCTGAAGGCCGTGGCGGCCGACTCTTCATCTACCTTTGTAAGGCAATTTGTGAGAAGACTTATACCCTAGTACCTACTTCTTTGTACGAGTTGATGGTTTCGTCTTCTCATTAATACGTCTATAGTTAAGTTACTAACAATAGTGTTTTAAGTGAAAACCGTTACTAACAATTTTATGGATCTTTTAGTTGTCCGAAATAAATGATTTATTATTATTATTTCGTTTATTCAGCTAAATACATATTGATTAAATTTTTAAATATTTCTTAATAAAAACATAGAAAATAAAAAAAAGAAACATTTAAAAATACAAAAAATAGTAGCCCACCGGTATCGGGAACAGGGTCCAAGCTACCGGTGGTTAGGGTTCCAGAGACAGGAACCTCCTCACAATACGAGCCGTATTGAGGAGAACTGCCTTCTGAATCAGGCCCTTGATCCAACCGCCTAAGGAGAGCTTCGACAGATGTTCGTCGAGGCTCTTGGCAATCAAGCCATTTGCCGTTATGACAATCGGCACAATGATAGCCGAGTTCACATTCCACATGTCGACAACCTCGTGTGCCAAGTCAAGATATTTTAGTTGTTTTTCTTTCTCAGCTTTCACGAGGTTCTCGTCATGTGGGATGGTAACATCGATTATCATTACGCGGCGCGCTGATCGGTCTATCACCACTATGTCAGGCTTATTGGCGACAATAGTCCTGTCAGTAATGATAGACCGATCCCAGTACAACGTGACATGGTCTTTCTCGAGAACTGGGTCGGGCACATACTTGTAGTACGGTACCTCAGATTCAACAAGATTATATTTCAAAGCAAGTTGCTGATGAATAATCCTGGCTACTTGGTTGTGCCTATGCAAGTACTCGCCGTTAGCTAGACGAGAACAACCAGAAATAATATGTCTGATGGACTCACCCGGACGGTGGCATGCCCGACACACGTCAACCGTCCCGTCTTTCATAATATATTTCCGGTAGTTGTTCGTCAACATAACTTCGTCCATAATCGCACAGACAAAACCTTCAGTTTCCCCAAAAAGGTCACCGAATCGAAGCCAAGACACGGACGCTAGAAAATCTACATCAGGTCCATGAAGAGCCTTGTAGAAGCGCCCGTGAAGCTCCTTACCTTGCCATACTTCCTTGCGGTAATCGGTAGTAAGTACTACAGGTTTGCGCCAATTCTCTTTAGCCATGAACCCAGTTAGTACTGGGTAATACGATACCCCTTGGTAAGACTGGTTGTCAGACTTTCGGGACACTGACTACCTGTAACGACTGTCAAAGATCTACAAATGACAGCCGGGACCAACGGCTTAACGTGCTTTCCGAGGCACGGAGGAAACTCGGTATGTAACGGGTGGTCACCCATCCACAGACCAACCTAGGCAAGCGCGGCTTAACCTAAAGATCGACCCGAGCGGCTGCTATTATTTAGCCACGAGCTCCTCCAAACCAACTTCATAAAAACACCAAAAACTGTTTATTTAATGTTAATGTTTCCCTCGTTGTTTATCTTTTTATTTAAGTATATCTGTGTACTGTTTATGATGAAACTGTTCATCCAGGGCAAACCAAAACAATGTTGGTTCAGAAAGTTTCCAAATACGTAACTAGATGGCGTTGTCATCAAATAGATCTCCCAAGCGTTTGGTTACACCGGTTTGGTTAGAGTCCTGCGATGCTATTAAAAATATAATTGATAGAACGTTTAGGCAGTAGAACAAGTTGAGTGAGTTCAACTGTGAGTGGCCCTACAAAAAAAATATAATTAACTCCACCTACGTCGCTGGTCGTCGCCCGTGTTCGGCATTTAACATTGGTCCATGGAGCCCGATCGAGAACTTTTTGAGTGCATGTTGGGTTCGCTTCGACCGTGGTACTCGCAGTGGATCGCTGTGGCAAGAGTACGCCGCAACCGCATCGCCATCAGCAGCTTTGTCCAGTGCAGTCGACGAACTCTCAGCAGCATCAGCGGAGAAGTCGCATTATAGCGAAATACCACTTTCTTCGAGTAAGTGACCGTATCGTATACGTCACCCCTATCCAGCTGAACGGATCGTCAGACGGAAGAATGACACGGTTGTCAGAAGACTGACGTCACACCTAGTTCATCGTGTTGCCACCAGAGCGCACTGCCATAATGATCGTGAAGTGTGAGTGAAGTGCAAAACGTGAGTTATTGAACAATTTCATTACAAACAAGTCCAGTTAAAGACAAGCAGTTTTGAACTTTATTTGTGTCTTGCTTTAGACATAAGAATTCATGAAAAGTTCAGGACTAGAAACATATTATTTATTCGTGCATGTTAGTTTAAAACTTTAGAATAGATTCTTAAAAAAAAAACGACGCAACAGGAAATTCATGCCCGATTTCCGATTAATTGTATGTGGTTTTAAAACACTAATTGTAAAATCCTGAGTAACTCGCACAGTATACTAAGTATGTTCTTGATTGTTCATATTAAACAGTTTAATTAAAGCGGTTGACAATAACACGCCGCGCTCCTTCTTATTCTCGACATAGCTTAGCTCGTTAGGTTAGTCGGTAGCTCGTGATGTGAACCGAAGTATGTAAAGAGGTGAAACGATGTTCGCCCGCCTAGCCCGCCCGCCCGCTAGCTGGCGGTGTGGCCTGCGCTTAAGTGTCCGAAGTATTAAAGTATTATGTCTGCGCTTACATAACTTAGGTACAGCCAGGTTTTTTACAGTTGTTAGAGAAGTGACCTGAACGAAAACAGTTGTAACATATTTTAAAACTAGGAGTTAATTTACGTCGAGCCTCATTACTTAAACCAAGGAACGGTGAACAGTTAAATAAACTGTGGTCACCCTTACAATTTTTATGCTAAATATTTGTCGCTGTACTTGTATGTGTGCAAGCATATTGTTTTATTGTATTAAATGTCAGTTTTTATGTTTTATATTTTCTCTTTTTTATACACTGTCTCTACATCTCCTTTTATTTACTGTACTTTCGCAGGTATGCTGGAAAAGTTTTTTTTTTAAATAAGCTTTACCTTTGTTATTATAATTTTTTTTGTTCCTGTCTTTTGTACTTAGTGTGCATATAAATTGTTAAATAAATAAATAAACTATTAAAATATTGGTTTAATAAAAATATTGGCTCAATAATGAGGTTTTATTGCACATATGTACTGTTTAGACCTTTAGATTTTTTTACTACTAAATACAGTAAAAAATCTAAAACTCTTCAATACAACAAACCTTTGTATTTCCAGGACGGAAATTCTGAAAATTTTAACAGGGAAGATTTGGAATTTGCGTCTTCTAAAATACTTGAAAAAGAGAAGTGCAAATCACATTTTGCAACGAATCCCGGAATGTATAAAGTAATCGACCAATATATGATATGTACTGATGGTCCAGGCGCATATGATGACACCGGAAATATTGACACAACACCTATTTCTCTACCAAAGAGATGTGGTAATGAGAAACCAACGTTAAAGAGCTCTGCGCTTGTAGATGGTGAAGTTACGGAGTCAAATATGACAGCTACCGATATTCATGTAAGGAGGAAATGATTTTATAAAGCTTCTAATCTATGATATTATTTATTTATTCCTCACAAACATTGCTAACATTACAGGAGAACGCCAAATAAGGTAGCGTAATTGTCAGGCACTTCAGACATATTTCCTTTAAAAAAAGGAATTATAGGTCTATCTAATAGTTTGCACATATATGTGGCTATCGCTAAATCACTCTTTGTCTCCAGTTTTTTTGTACCAAACCATACCTATAGAAAATAAGGTTGGGTACATCAACGGATAGACATTGTAAAGTTATCAGTACAGGAATCTGATGAACTTGTTTCGTTTGCGCTCCAAGATGAGACTAAGTAAAGTCTCATACGGAGCCCATAAAACGGTGACAGCATTATACTGAAGCTGAATTCTCACAAGCGCATTATACAATGCTCCAACTGCTTTTATACATAGACCTATTTATGCAAATAAGAACCCATCCACATACGTGCCAGAGTTCAGAGATCAAAATGATGTGACAATTTAATGTTTTAGTCTGTGAAAATCAGATGCCTTTAAGCCTCAATTGTGAGATGCCTCTACAGAGTTGGTAGAAAAAGCATTTTTGAAGCTTTCTGTATTTATGTCTTAACTCTGGCATATGTGGATTGGTTCCTGTTTGCATAAATAGGTCCACATGTAAAACCTGATCTTCGACGCAGAACGAAACCTTCTGTATTTTTACAAGCACTTATAATATGATTACGAAATCATAACTCAGTGTTCAGGCCCACACCCAGGTCGCGTACCTTTTCTACCCGCTCATTGATGTGGTATTCTCATTCTGCTGAAAGTTATAAATAAGTATTTTTTACGTTAAACTGCAGTTTATTTCTCCTACTCCAGCCACACAGTCTTTATTTATCTCCACAGTCAGTTTTATCTTTGATGTCCATAAGTAAATTAAGGTCAGTCGCGAATAATAGTAAAGTGGCAACTCTGATAGTCTCAGGCACCCATATTACTGACCAGGCATATTGCTGATAAGGCTCAGATTCACAACCAGCATATTCTCCGTTGTATATATAGTTAGCAAAGGACTGAAATAATTCAGGAGTACATCGGACTGCTACCAGCTTTTCTTATCTGTTGAGTCATGAGCATAATGACTAACGATATGTTAAAAACCCTCTCTGACCAATCCGTGAAGTAAAGTTGCAGGTACAGATGCAAATCAGGAAAGGAGAACTGTGTTACCTCAATTTAACGCGAGCGAAGCCGTGGGCAAAAGCTAGTGGTTCTATAAAAACACGTAAAGTGTTAGGAACTTCATCACAAAGTATAAAACTGTCTTACGTCCGTCACACCACATCCCAGTCCAGTTGAAAACCAAAGTCGGGCACTAACAGCTGCTCGGCAGTTTGCTGGACGGGGCCTTCGGCGCATTTGGCGCAGCCAGGTCACACAAGATTTTGTTTTTAATTTATTTTCATTTACAAGAGGCACATGTGGCAAGTGCCAAATAAATATGTTTTCTTTATTTCATCCCAATAAAAATAAATATATTTTTAGTGTGATGATAACAACACCAGTTTTCAAGATATGCTGATAGACAATACACGCAGAGATGAGAGTACAAATCAAACTACTTATGATTCTTTACAAAACAAGAATAGAACTGCTTTCAATAGTAGGACAAGCAAATCAAGGAAACATGGTCCTTGTCAGGTGGGTGGTGCGTCCAAAGATGGACTCAGGTTTTCAATATGGGAAATAAAAAAAAGGGAGAAGGCCTTTGTATAGCGGCTTAGATTAGTTGCACTTTAACATACATAGAGCCACAAGCAAACCGCGGCCTGTACCCTGCTGTGGGCGAAATTGGTCTGTGGACGATATAGCGCATTATAGAATTGATATACTTTATTGCACACCAAAATTAAACAGCGGTTTTACAATATTGCTAATTCTTCGGTTACAATGGTGTTCTTTTTGTTGTCAGCCTTCGTACTATTCAACGCATTTACTGACACATTTTTTTTTCGTATAATTATGTTATTTATATAGTTATATTTTTTAACCGACTTCTAAAAAAGGATGTTTTTTTTTTAGGTTTGTTCGCGCTTAACTCCGTCGCTTGCCAACCGATTTCAAAAATTCTTTTTTTGTTGGAAAGGTTATACTTCCCAAATGGTCCCATGAAAATTTTATCGAAATCGGACAAGCGGTTATTGAAAAATCAACAAAAAAAATATTTAAAGCCTATGCTTTCCAAATTGCTCCCATAGTCACCAAGTCGGGATCTGATGATGGAATCTTGGCGAAATCGAGGGAAGTTTTTTTAACCGACTTCTAATAATACTATAACTAAAAATGCTGAAATAAAAAACTTTTTTGCAAAAAATAAAACCGACTTCCAAAAAAAAAACTAAAAAGTGGAAAATAACTTTATTTCCAGAAGTCGGTGGCTTTTGTTGGTTTCGTTGACTTTTTTGCCACCGACTTCCGGAAATAAAGTTATTTTCCACTTTTTAGTTTTTTTTTTTGGAAGTCGGTTTTATTTTTTGCAAAAAAGTTTTTTTTTTCACACAAATAGCTTTCCTAGCTATCGTTTTTGCTTAGTTTGATTATGCGCGTTTATCCAAGGTATCCACATACCTTTCATTGAAATCTGTAATGCCGTTTGTGTGTGAAGGATCAACTAATATACACATAAGTACATAAACTTTCGACTATAAAATATTAGTATGATAATTTGACTTTTTATCTATTTTAACATCTTAGAATGACCATGGAGGCCCTCTAATCACTTACGTTGCCGGTAAGGAGATTCTCATCGGAGTTGCTTCTGTGTTCCTAATAACGAACGATTTGAAGTGCAAGGGACCCTATTTATTTACGAGTACATATAGTAGCGGAGCCTTTTTAGACTGTATATTAAGTAACGCAGATTTACCAGATATGAAAAATAGGTGAGTTTTATTTTTGACTGTTATTTATATTATATATGTAATTTTCTTGAATCCTTACTAATATAAAAGCGAAAGTGAGTTTGTTTGTTACCTCTTCACGCTTTAATGGCTACACCGATTTTGATGAATTTTGCTACAGAGATAGTTGGGAAGCAGGAGAATGGTAATGGTAATTTTTTTTTAAAAAAAGTGGGCTATAAAAAGGGAAGAAAAAGGAAAACTTAGCGTTGCTATTACAAATCAATAAGGCGCAAGGGGAACTGTGTTACCCCGAATTTAACGCGAGCGAAGCCGCGGGCAAAAGCTAGTATGTAGTAGTGTAGTAAAATTAAGCAGGCAAATACCGTATCAATTAGATGTATATTTTATATGTTTGTCGAATATTCGACAATTAGGACAAGTCGTCCATTTAACGTAATTGTTGCGTTTTGTATGTGGAATTAGTCAACATATGACCCATCCAATTTTGGAAATGATATACTGGTAGTTGGGTCCAGTATTGAGTAAGACAAATTTCCATAACCCAAACCACAGTATCCAGAGCCACTTTCGACAGAAACACTCATACATTTTGCTTTTCCTTCTTATAAAGGTGAATAACATGGCCAGATGTCTGTCAGAGTAAAGAGGTTTTGAAGGAAAAAGGGGAGGTCTTTGCCCAGCAGTGTGGCGTTTGAGAGGCTGATTAGAAAATTAAACGAAAAACTAGGTTACAAAAAAAAAAAACGATTGTTCAGTAAGTGTTTTTTATTACGGGGCAATTTATAAATAGAATGAATACATACTAATAATTTAATACAACAGACAGGCCAAATGCAGTAGTCCACCGATTCAAAGGGGATATGATACAGTTGAGAAACACATATCTTGGACCCATCACTCTGCTGGGTAAGTGCATAGCAGTAAAAGTAATAAAAATGAACTAAGAAAAAGAAAGACAACGAATTAATGGAAAATGGGAAGGGGTAGTGGGTAATACTTTTTTAGGGAAATACAAAAACTAATAGAAATAATCTCTTTTTACCCCACTGCGCACCGCAAAGGAGGGACCCATTTTTGGAGTGTGAGCCGTTCTAGATTTTAATGGGTCCCGACTGATCTTCATATTTCCAGATTACAGTACTTGTTTATCTCTTTTTAGTTTTATTTTTATTGTGTGTGTAATTTGGTTCACTTTTTACGCAGTCGGGTTTTTTAAATATATATATTTTTTAATACCCATTAACCGCCAAAATTAAAACAGCAGCATTATTTTTACAAAACATTTATTTTCATGTTGTGAATGAATCAAACAAATATAAAAAATTTAAAAATTTTGAAAAACAAAATTAGGCTTTTCAGGAGAGGGGTGTACACAATTGGGTACAGCGGCGTATTATAGGTGAAAATTTTCAAAACATTGTTTTTCAACACATAATGTTTTTACACACTTTTTGCATTGCCAACGAACTGTTGCGTGACAAAAAACACATTGCAATGGTTTTTCAAGCTTTTTCGGATAGTGCCCTCGTATCATTTTGAGGCATAGCTTTCACTATTGAAGATGACGGTCGAGCTTTATGGTTTGTTTTTAGGCGTAAGTAATATCTTGCAATTGCACGTCGAAACTGTAGTTGGTCCATTTTATCACTATGACTCATAACATGCAAACTCCATGAGTTTGCAATCGCCATATCAACCATGTAGGTAAACAAAACCCACCACCACTTTTTTCCTTGCAATCCTATAGAGTGCAATCGATTGGTCTAATTCATCGACTCCCCCCATATTTTTATAAATGACATCCTCGTCATAAGACCAGTACAAATCGTCCCTGGGTAATTTATGATATCCAGACAATATCAATATACCTTTAAACCTTTTCAAATCAACAGAGTCTAATTGTAAAGTATGTCTGTTATTTTGATTGGCATATAAAATTGTGTCACCAAAGGACGTTGTACGACTGACGCCGGTGTCACCTTAATGAAACACATATTTACTGCGTGGGAAGAGGCACAAGATGCAATAGGAATCTTCTGTGACCTTACGAAGGCATTTGATTGCGTTAATCATGAAACCCTGCTTTTAAAACTTGAGCATTACGGTTTAGATAAACTTGCGCTCAGTTTAGTAAAATCGTATTTAAATGATAGACAGCAACAAGTTCAAATTAATGGCGTTAATTCAATGGGTTTAAAAGTTAAAATGGGTGTACCACAAGGTTCTATATTGGGCCCTTTCCTCTTTTTAGTATAATTATATTAATGATCTACCCCATTTATTTGAAAATCAACCACAAATGGTGTTGTTTGCTGACGACACTTCTTTAATGTTTAAGGTAAATAGACGTACCACGAATCTTGACGCCCTAAATAACGCCCTATTGCAGGTCCATAATTGCTTTACTGCTAATAACTTAGTATTGAATGGAAAAAAAACGAAATGCATAAGATTCGCTCTACCAAACGTCAAAAGTAGTGATTGTGACATAGTATTAAATCAAGAGAAACTAGAATTCGTCAATAAAACTGTTTTCTTAGGCATCACACTCGACTCGAGGCTACAGTGGGGTCCTCATTTAACATCTCTTGCAGGACGGTTGAGTTCAGCAGCATATACCGTAAGAAAAATCCGTCAATTTACTGATGTAGATACCGCGCGACTAGTCTATTTTAGTTATTTTCATAGTATAATGTCATACGGTATTTTACTTTGGGGACGGGCTGCAGACATTGAGTCTATATTTATTCTGCAGAAAAGAGCCATCAGAGCCATGTATAATCTACGTAGGCGCGATTCTCTAAGAGAACTGTTTAAAAAAATTAACATCATGACAGTACCTTGTCAATACATCTATGAAAACATCATGTACGTTAGGAAAAATCTGCATCTATTTAGTAAAAGAAGTGACAGACATCACTATAATACTAGAAATAGGGACCAACTGGTTCAGCCAGGTTTCAGGCTAGCTAAAGTAGACTCCTCTTTTATGGGGTACTGTTTAAAATGTTACAATAAAATACCTCCACACATCCTACAACTGAATGAATCGAAGTTTAAATCTTGTATTAAACGCACACTATGTAGGCAAGCATACTATAAGTTGGGGGATTACATTAATGATAAAAATGCTTGGCTCAATGCCGGTCCTGCTCCACAACCATAGGGGCAAACTAATTAATCATTAATCAGCATCTGAAGTTATTGTGGCAGCTGAAGAAGATTGTAAGACTTTCTTTGCATTGTATAGACTCAATTTCCTAATATTGTATAATTGTAATGCCCATGTGTGAGTTCTATGTAATTTTATTGACTCGACGGTTGCCCTGGTGGTTGAGAGATTGTCATGCTCACTTAAATGTCTCGCTGATGGTGGCGGGTGTGTCGGGTCATTTAGCTCCCTTCAAAATGGTCGAGCTGAATGGGGCTGATCCATACGTCATGTTCGTGAACGGGCGCTGTCAGTTGTGACTGGTCATCTATTAGCCGCCACGGTTTGTTTTAATTAATTAATTTATTTATCTATTAAACTCTTGTTTTTGCTTTTACTCTGGACGCTCTTAATGTGCTCGTTTTTCTACATCGTTCTCACATGTATTTATAATCACAACATGAATGATGTATCCATGATTTTGTTAAAATATTATGATTTAAAAGAGTGTCCATGGAGTTTCTTGCCCATTCTTCTCCATAGAGATCTACGCTTTGGAATGGGCAACTACATTACTTTCACAAGTTATTATGTCTTGTGACTAGGATTGTAGCAGCATCATTTTTTTTTTGTTCTTGTTTTTATGACATTCAAAAGTGCCTGTAATGGTCTAATTGAAATAAATGATTTGAGTTTGAGTTTGAGTTAGTAATTATCAGGTTTATAACTTCTTAATCAAACTTCTCTTTTTCAAATATCTGTACGGGACTAAGTTCTCCGAGCTGTTCTTTTACTGCTTCCTTTTCTTCGGTCACATCAGTTCTTTCTTCAGTCGCAGAAGAGTATGTAGGGGAACACTTACGACAAACAGGCTGACATAGTTGCTGTTGCCTTCTATTTGCCACTTCAGCTAATGGCTACTCGTCGCTGCTGTCGACAATTTGTTCTTTGTTCACTTTGCGTCGTTAGCTCTGAAACCTCAGTATTGCCTGGCACATCCTGTGGCAAAGAGGCAATAACAATGTCCTCGCCGACGCGTTCTTCTTCATCTGTAACGACGCTAGGTTCTGGCGGTATAACAGCAGAATCATAATCGCCATCACTGTCACTTTCATCCAAAACAGCATTGACTGCTTCCTCTAAGCCTTTGTAAGAGTTGGAAACGTTAAAATATCTCGAACTCATGATAACGAAATCCTACAACAATAAGTACAATCGTTATACAGATTCGGCCGCTGTACACAATTGGGTACAGTTGTCTTTCAAGCACGATTTCTTTGTAAATACTAGTTAATAGTTTTTTATTATTTATTTTACGAATAAAGATGTATACTACAAGAAACATAAATATTTTAGAAATTTAGGTTATGTAAACACAAAAAAAATAGTATATCAACGTACTTACCTCGGTAAATGATTATATCGCGAAGTTGAAATCCTCACAGTGACAGATTTTATGAACACACCCATATAAACGTGAATCGTGGTGTAGTAGTCGCAAACGCTTCTGTTGAGCACGAGCTCCAGGGTTCGATTCCCAGGTTGGTTAGAGTGTTATTGGGTTTAGTTATCAGGTATTTGTTAGTTGTATCACATCGTTATCGCTTGGTCTCATTGTATTATATAACAGGCTGATGTCCGCAACTCCACGTCTGAGGCGCGTATTTTGTTAAGTTGGTGGGACCAACAAGTTTGAGGCGTCAACGTCATCTGATACGATACAATGCAATAAGAGTGTACAGTACGACAGTTAAAATCCATGTTGCCTCTCTTCCCGCAGCCTCCCCTACGACCAACCCTATCGCACAGTCAAGACGATTTGTTTCGGGCCTGTGGACGGTGAGCAATGGGTAGCTTACCGTCCGTCCGTATATTGACGACAGGCCGTGTCGACGGCGCGTTAGTGTTTCACGCGCGCCTCAAAGAGATGTCAGCAAAGTAGAGGGGCCTGCCAGGGCCTCCGCCTGCCGGGGTTGCGGGTTGTTCGAAAGAGATACCGCGGCCCCGGAACGTAAAGGGCAATAAAAGGAACATGGGTGGGTTTTAGTCAGTACAAGTCTCACACTCACCCCCGCTCCGCCCAGAGCGGGAGAAGTTATTTGATGATTTCCCATCCCAAAAAAAGACGATTTGTTTTGATGAACTACACTAACTGATTCATTGAGATTATCCATACCATACCATTACCGTGTTATGAACGTATCCAGCATGGAAGGTTACTGTATACTGTGCCGACAAGAATGAATCAACAACGTATCAAACCCGTTTTAGTAATTTTAGTAATCGTAGCATTAGTGCTGTTTGTTGAACTATACAATGTGTCCGGTCATGGACTCGCGATATTCTAGATACTTATGGAACGAATGTTTTAATATACTATTACGATACACACTTGAGTCTTATTCACTTCCCCGATTTTTGGCAGCCATTTTGAGATATTCTCATAGAATATCCCTAGTCCGTGGCCGGACACATTGTATAGGTATACCCACCGTTTCGCCGCCTCCACGTACCGGTTATTTCATTGCGTGCCATGTATGAAAGATATTGGCACCGGTTAAATATTCTCGCCGACTATTGTTGTCGGTCCCTGCATGGCACGCGGTATCCGGTTGGTGACAGTCTACTACCTTCTATTTTTTAATACAAAGGATATTCATCCGGTGGAGTAGGTCCACTAACTTATAGATAAGTATATAGTATAAATAAGACGATGTAATATTTTTTTTGTGTAGTCCAGCAGATAATGAAAGAAACATTACAAAGACAGATCGTGAGTCTCAAAGAAGATACCAGAACAATCCCCAAACAATGAAAAAATTACAACGATTGTCAATGTGGGCAAAGATGGTTAAAGATCAGTCGGCTGCAATGTTAGGGCAGCGACGGCCGACCCGACATGCCGTTTAGTGAAATCTTTTCTTTTTAGCTTTCGTAGCTAGTCTTGATAAAATTATAACTTGATGAAAAATAACTTGTTTTATTTCAAAATGACATGATCATGTTCAAATAAAACAAGTAAAATAATTATAAAATAAATAATTACATACAGGAATTCCTATACATATTGAAATAAATAAATAAACCAGGTACCGGTTGGCATCCATGTATGTAATAATAACGAAACGAATTATTAAAGTGAGAGCGTCAAAATTTGTGTGTACTTTCAAAGAACTTATCTGAGGCAAAAATAAAATATGAATGTCTCCGTATCTAGAATGTTCCCCAGGCATGGGCAAGTGCCTTTTAGCTTCGTTAGACTGAACTTTTTTGAACCTTTGGAAACCCACAAAGGGGAATGCCCACTCTCCATGGTGTCCTAGGCCCAAGGTGGACATCAAAAATTACAATAAAAGTTGATTGTTTTAAAATCTTTACGGTATTAGATATCCAAAAAATATATTCAAATTGACGCCACTATTTTCGAAATATTAAAACTATATAACATTTTGGGGTTTATTTTCCATATAATAATGTCTTTGAGTGTGAGATAATAAGAAAACTTCTCTTTGTCAATACTTGGTAATTAAATTATAATATCATCCTAATATATTTTTATCAAATTATAGTTAAGAGAAAAGTCAGCAGTTCTCATTAAGTAATTCACTTGGTAGGTTGCTATTTTGTTCACAAATCAATACATTTGAACGAAGCAACAAGCGAACCACCCTCTATATTATTATACTCTTTGAAGCAAACTGTCAGTGTCAGAATCAAATTCAGTTCAGTGTTGTCAGTACCACGAAAAAAAAAAACATTAAATCGATTATTTTTTCTAAACTGATTATTGATTTATTATCCTCATTCTTTTTTTTTGAGGGTACAAACTGTTTTTTTATATTTCCTTAAGCTGGTTTTATTTAAGCAAGTAATTACAATACCCGTAAAGTCTCGTGGGTATGATATTGAGGTTATTGTATTTTTCCATAAATCGATTCGAATCGATTCATTAGTCGTAATATCTAGGACGGGCCTGTTGGTCTAGTGGTTAGTGGCCCTGACTGCTGAGCCGGAGGTCGTGGGTTCGATTCCACCCAGGACAAACTTTGTGTGATGAGCATGATTGTTTGTTCTGTGTCTGGGTGTGATTTATCTATAATATGTATGTTGGGAATCGAACCCAACACATACGCGCGGCCATCACACACTGGCGGCGTGCACACTCTCTGCGTCATCAGCTGGTGAGCAGGGAGCGGCGGGCGAGCGACACAGACCGCCCGGCCCCGCCACGGCACTCGCTTCCACGGACCCAACCGCGACGGACCCCTCAACCGACCTCTAAAATATTAATGTTTGTCCGGGACTTATTGTACTTTTTACTTTACGGCATTATACCAGTACCTATTTTATACAGTCCACTTATTATCGTTACCCATATTCTATACAATGTATGTATTTATAAATTATATAAGTATGTATATCAGTTGTCTGGTTACCATAACACAAGCTCTGCTTAGCTTGGGATCAGATAGCCGTGTGTGAGTTGTCCCAAGAAAAAAAAAAAATACTCTAAATATTTTTTTGCTGCTGGCAATATTTGCTAGCGTTAAACAGGAAAATAGTTTATTTTATCAGTAAACTTACTTTTTTTTAAGAATTGTTGTGGATTGTAGTGGCGCATAAATGGAAGAAAGTAAAAACATATTTTATTATGTTAAAATTTATGCATAAATTATTTTTTCTCTAGTCTGTTGTCCACAGTGGGCCTCGATTGGGCATTCTCCTTTGAGAAATAACATCATGAAAAGTTTTAGAATTAATTATTACTTAACTTTAACAAGTAATTATTAACTTTAATATTAATAACTTATTAAAGTTGAACACATTTCCAACTGCTGTGTGAAAATCAAAACATAATAAGTAATTTATTTCATAACAAAATAAATAGTATTGAAAATATAAAAAACGATTTTAAAGACGTTATCACGTCAAAATTAAAAAACATTAAATTAAAAATTGCAATTAAATTAACATTCATTAAAATCGTTCAGACTTTCAATTATAATAATGAGAGTGAATGAAGGTACAACCAATTATAAATGTGAAATAATAAAATAAAAACAATCACAAAACATTATCATAACTTAGAAATGTCATTTTTTATCTATGAACTCATCAATGGTATAATAACCTTTCCTCAATAAATATGTCCTAAGTTTGTTTTTAAATAAGTTAACACTGTAATTATCTATAACATAACTATCACTAATAAATCTAATACATAATATAAATTAGTTGGTTTGTAATGTTCACATAACTGTTTTTATTTTTATCGAGTATTTCTATAGTGTATTTCTATGAAAAAATGTTTTGGAAAAGTAATTGAAAGTTACATAAAATAATAAATTTTGTTTTTAAAACAGCTTGATACAATAATAGTTTTTGAATAGGAACTATTTTTTTTAACAAAACTGCTATTTAGGCATTCAGCCGACCAGTCCTATGAGAAAAACTTCGCAATAAAAGAGCGTTTTAAAGGTATTTTAAACCATTCCGGGGTTGTGGGTTATTCGAAAGAGAAACTGTTGGCCCAGAACACATAGGGCAAAAGAAGGAACATTAATGGGTTTTAGTCAGTCAAAGTCGAACTCCCTACCGCTCCGCCTAGGGGTTTAAAATGGCCAATTAAGCAGAATCATAATAGGTTAATAATATGAATTACGCACCATTTAACGAATGGTCATTAAGTAACACAAGTCAATATTAACCGTGAACATTTTAAGATTTTTTCAGATCGGGGGAGGTTTATTGACCCATCCTGTTAGATACAAGAGTTGGTACTTGTCAATTAAACTCGCTAGGTCATTGCACACTTTTTTTTTCTGAATGGCTTCCGCAGTTCAAGCTAGGAGGTTGTCCTCTTCTTAACCGAGCGAATCCTGTGGATGCCTTAAAAATTAAGACTTCCAGCCAGGGTAATAAACTTACAAACTAAGCGACTACACGCTAAGGCACCCCCTGTGGGGTACGAGCCTCGGCTTAGGGCGTCGTTGAGGGAGGACAGCAAAGGGACGCTGTTTAATCGTTGTCTTAAGATGCAAGAGGTGGGGCGGGTCGCAGCCCGTCTGCTGGCTTAGCGCTCACATACATATTGGTAAAATATGTAAATACATAGCTAGCACATCCCTAAAAAAAGAAAGGTATTTTAAAAACCTAACAAGCTTGGCGTCCTTGCACAAAAAGAAACGTTCGTCATGGTGCCTAACGACAGAAATGATTTATTATTTTCGAAGTAAATGAAATCTTTGAAAATACTCTCCTGTAATCTTATTTCATGACGAAGTTACGTACCGTAAAATTGAGATTTCTACTTTCTAATTAGTATAGGAGATGGAAGGTCTTGTGTTAACGAATATGTATTTCCTTAAATTGAATTTCATTTTATTTTTGTTTATTTTTCATAGTAAGTATTTAATATTATGTATTATAGAGGAGCTCGTGGCTAAATAATAGCAGCCGCTCGATTTTTAGGTTAAGGCGCGCTTGCCTAGGTTGGTCTGTGGATGAGTGACATACCGAGTTTCCTCCGTGCGTCGGAAAGCACGTTAAGCTGTTGATCCCGGCTGTCAATTGTAGGTCTTTGACAGTCGTTACAGGTAGTCAGTGTCTCTAAAAGTCTGACAACCAGTCTTATCAAGGAACATCGTATTACCCAGTACTAACCGGGTTGTGGAGGTCAGATAGGACTGCCTATCTGACCTCCACAACCCAGCTCCATGTAAAATACTGATATTCAGCTGCATCCGGTAAGACTGGAAGCCGACCCCAACATACTTGGGAAAAGGCTAGGCAGATGATGATGATTTAATATTATGTAAAGAATAATGTTGTTTGAGAAAATAAGTGTGTTTAATTTTACATACACTTAAAAAAACATTGTTGGCTCGGATACTTGGTCTCTACAAGGAAAAAAAGTTATCTATCATACTAAAGAATATATAAAGGCGAAAATTTTATGAGTATTTTTGTTACTCATTCACGCTTAAATGCTTTTATGAAATTTGGTATCAAGATACATACATAGCTTACATTCTGCTTGAACATATAAGCTATTTATTGGTCCTAAATGCGGTGTTCGCGTGGGATGACCGTCATCATAATTTTCCTGCCCCATTCTATTTGGGGTCGGCGCAGCACGTTTTCTTCTTCCATTCTCCCCTATCAGACGTACCCGGCATAATTTACTCCTTTCTCCTTCATATCATTCCTTACACAATCCATCTATCTTTTCTTTGGCCTTTCGTCTCGCTCTCCGTCCATCAACATTCAGATCCATCACTCTTTTAGTCACATGACCAAATAATTCAAATACCGTATTGTTTTTCAACGCGGGTAACACCGCGGGGCGCTCTGCCCAGCTATTATATTCTCATGAATAAATAAAAAGTGTTTCAGCCTCAGAAAGGGTTGTCACAACTGAATTGGTCTGACTACAAGGACTAACTAGACTATTTTCGCTGTAACATCGTGCGTGTGACCGATTTTAATGAATTTTGGTACAGAGATCGTTGGGAACCAGGAGACGGACATAGGCTAATTTTTATTAAAAAAAGTGGGATATGAGGGAGAACGAGGGAAGAAAACTTAGCGTAGCTATTACAAATCAATAAGGCGCAAGGGCAAAAACTGCAGGTAGCAGGTACTGTGTTATACCGAAATTAACGCGAGCGAAACCGCGGGAAAAGCTAGTTCGTAATAAAAAAAATTACAGCGATTAGAACTGTTTTCATGTAAGACGAAAGTAGATGATATTCTAAATGAAAGAATAAACTTGCAAATAATTTTATACATTATATTTTAGCAAATTATTGCCAAAGACGAATTACAGAAGGACAACCTTTGACTGAAGGAAAAAGATACATGGTAAGAACTAAAACTATTTGTTATATCAAACTTTTTATTCAAATATGTTACCGTGTTCAGTTTCAAAACAATAAACAATTTTTGTATCAAACAACATCATGATTTGGTCTGAAACATGCACTGTGTATTCTTTTATTTTTTGAAGGATGGGAAATCATCAAATATACAGATTTTTATTGACTAAAACCCATGCATGTTCCTTCTTTTGCCCTTTGTGTTCCGGGGTCGCGGTATCTCTTTCGAACAACCCCAAATTTGAGAAAAAATGTCCTAATGATTCGTTGGTCTAGTGGTCTCCATCGCGACTGTTGGGCATCAGGTCTTGGGCTCGATTCTGGGTCGGGAAAATTATTGGATTTTTGCCTTTGAAGTTTCTCAGACGCCCAAATACGTGCCCAGTTAATGGACTTAAATATAACTAGTTGAATGTAGGTTTACTACTGGGCGACCTTACACTTCGGGGATAATGGCGTGATCTTATGTGAATACGAAAAAAGTACCTCAGCTTTGCGAGCTAAACTAAAAACTAACTTAGCCATCGCTCTACTGGACACGTATGTAGCGCCATCTGTCTTTTTAAAAGTAAACAAGCATACTACGTTATTTCCAACGTAGAACTATAGTGCTGGAAAGTGGTAGCTATAGAATACAGGCAATGAAACCATTTTCGTTCTGTATGCAATAAATAGATGGCTCTGTTCAAATGGTCTAGAGCTTTGATTGGTTTTAGAACGCCTGCAATCCCTAAAACGGCAGACAAAGGTGGACCCATAGTGTGCCCTACGTTTCTCGATTTATTTTAACTTCCCGAAGTGAAGACTACTCTTTTGGCTCAAGGCAAAACTGTTTTACAATTGGCTTCCTTGATAGGCTGGAGTATCCAGGCTAGATGACTGACAAATGTGTGCACTGACTGGACAGGTCCACTCAAATATCTATGTTTTTTTTCTCCAAATACCATCTTTGCTTATGCTAAGTCCTCAAGTGACTTTAGCAAGATTATGTTGGGACTTTAATTAAATTACTAAAGAGAATGCGGTTCCAACAAAGCGGCAGATACGAGCATTGTGTCCTCCTGGCTATTGTCGTGCGGAAGTAGAAAATCACGTGCCCAGTGTTTGCACAAATGAACAAACGTGAAGTGTTAGAATATTCTCCAAATATCCAAAGATCCTCATTAGCTCGTTTTCCTAACCGAATATCCAGATATTCATTCATAACCGAATATCCAGATATTCGTTCATTTACGCGTTGACAATATTCTTTTAATCTAAAACCAAAACAGGCTTCATCGCAAAATAATCTGTTGTCCCATATACTTGGGTAAATAAAATACGTTCTCTATTCGTTATGACGAGTTCGTTTTTCGTGATAGATAGGTAGCCACCTGATTGGACGACGTGTCTGTTTCGCACATTCTGAGGGTAAACAACCACAACGTGTGAGTCCTGTAGCCTTAAGCCGATCTATCGGTCAGTTAACATCAGTTCACCTGTTGTGGTTCATCAAATGCGGAGCGTCTGAACAAAAACCGATTTATTTCGCATTGAAGCCATTTTTTTCTGGTTGGCAATTTTCCCTATAAGAAAAAACAATGAACTTACCGTGATTTTTATAATTGTGAGCTCCGATATTTCAACGGTGTTAGCGAGACGACTCCCGGGCACCCTAAACGCGGTTATATAGACGGTGAGCAATGGGTAGCTAACCATCCTTCCGTCTAGTGACGATAGGACGTGTCGACGGCGCGTTCATGTTGCGCACGCGCCTCAAAGAGATTCCAGCAAAGCAGAGGGGACTGCCTGCCGGTGTTGCGAAACAGAAAGAGTGAAAGAAGGAACAAGGAATGGTCCATTGCGGGAGAAATTTTTAGATCATTTCCCATCCGAAAAAAAAAGTGCCATGCCATATCCCGTAAGTGGCAGTTTTAATATAGTTCAAAGCCTTCTAACAATATTAGAAATAATAAAATGAACATCATGATGAACATGATATCTACTTTATTGAGAGTTTTTTTATGAAAATACTATCCTAATTTACCTTTTCGTTCGTTCGTCCTGTCCGTCTGTCTGGTCTGACCGTACATCACAACCATTTTAATTAGAGACTGTTGGCATCACACTTACAAAATATGTACAGTTAATTACTTTAACGAACTGATATAAAAATTAAAGTAAAAATAGAATTAGGTTTTCCGAAACTATTTTTTACTAGCTTCCGCGCGCGACTTCGTCCGCGTGGCATAGTTACTTTGAGCTAACGCTAACTTAACCCCCGTGATAGTCGAAAAAAATTATCTTTCTCTCCCCTTTTCTTCCCTCTTTCTCCCATTTATCTCACTTTCTCTTTTTTTAAAGTTAGCCTATGTCCGTCTCCAGGGTCCCAACTACTAAGACGTAACAAACAAACAAACTCACTTTCGCTTTTATAATATTACTAGGTTTTGCCCGCGGCTTCGCTCGCGTTAAGTTCAGGGTAACACAGTTCCCCTTCCCTGATTTGCAAGTACCTGTAGTTTTTGCCCTTTGCGCCTTATGGGTTGTAATATCAAAGCTAAGATTTCCCTTTTCTTCGCTTTTTCTTCCTCATTTCCAACTTAAAAAAAATGGCCTATGTCCGTCTCCAGGGTCCCAACTATTTTCGTACGGAAATTCATCAAAATATGTTTAGCCATTAAGGCGTGAAGTCGTAACAAACAAACAAACTCACTTTCGCTTGTATAATATTAGTAAGAATATAGGATTGGGAATGTGGACACCTCATTAACCCTCCAGAGACGCCGGTAGGCGTGATGTTATGTCTATTTTCTAGGTATACCTGCTTAAGGTCCCGTTAGTATCACCTAAACTTTACATAAACTGGCTTTGTGGAGGCGCGCTAGTTTCTCGACAGTACATCGTGACGTCAGCAGCATGCATTACCGACGTCGTACATCTGTATGCCATAGCAGGATACAACAAATATATAGACGAAAATGAACTGTATACTGATCCGTGTACCAAAAAATATAAAAAAAAAATTATATTAACGTGCACACATCAGGGTAAGTCACACACGAACACGATATATTAAGGGGTCCGTGTGAGTAAATGATTATAATATATAGGGTGGAAAGGATACCGATTATTTTTGAGGGGAAATCATCAAATAACTTCTCCTGCTCTGGGTGGCGCCGGGGCATGTTAGATTTGTACTGACTAAAACCCACTCATGTTCCTTTTATTCCCCTATATGTTCCGGGGCCGCGGTATCTCTTTATAACCAACCTGCAGCCCGCATAGTTTGGCCTGAAAATTTGACCGGTTACATAGCCATAAAATAAAGTATACTTTCAATACACTTCCTCTAACTCTGACTCTTATTGCACTACGATTAGGTTCAACATGCAATGTACACACATCAAAAGTGTCTAGGGATCAAGCATTTTTATGCGGATTTCTTGAGATTGAGATGTGGCTTTGTAATAAATTTATGATTTTATAAATTTATATGGATCCTTTTTGGTGCATTTCATAATTTGAATCAGGAACTCTCAATCAAATTCGAGTAAAAGATGAAAATAAGCTGTCAATATTTTCCCTATAAAAACATACAACGCATTGAAGACATTATTAGTGCTACTGTTTCCCTACTACTGATTAAAACCAACGTTATTATGGAGCGGCGACGTCATTTAAGCAGGGAAGAAATGCTCAGAGCCGTGGGAATGATAGAAGCTGGTTCCCGGCAAAGTACTGTAGCTTTAGCTCTGAATACAAGTCAGAGTGTTATCAGTCGACTTTGGACACGTTACCGAAGCACTGGTACCGTGGCTGAGCGCCATGGAGGACGGTATCGCTGCACCACACGGAGACAAGACCGATACATTCAAATCTTAACTCGAAGAGCTCCAACAATAACCGCCATGATGTTAGCCGTGAGGCTTCATCACTCTTCAGGGAACTTAATTAGCGACCAAACAGTCAGAAACCGCTTGCATGAAGTGAACCTTCATTCCCGAAGACCGCTACGGGTACCACCTATAGCAATGCACAATCGTAGGATTCGATATCAATGGGCTCTTGAACACAGAAATTGGGCAGAAGAACAATGGCGTTTCGTGTGCTTTTCTGATGAGTCTCGTTTTGGTATGAGACCGGATACAAGACGTATACGACACTGGAAAACCCCTGGACGCCAACAGCGATTAAAATCCTGCCAGGAAGTCCATCCTTATAGTGGTGGAACCATCATGATATGGGCGGGTATTTGGATCGGCGGAAGAAATGAGTTGATTTGGATCAGAGGCAACCTCAACGCTCAAATTTATGCTGAGACGATTGTATCAGACGTCATCGTTCCTCTACAAGTGCAAATCGGTCCCTTATTTCAGTTAATGCATGATAATGCACGACCGCACACCGCAAGAGTTGTAAGACAGACTCTCGCCGCAGCTAACATCAATGTCCTGCCCTGGCCTGCTCAGTCGCCAGACTTGAACCCGATTGAGCATGCATGGGATATGCTACAGAGAAGAGCTCTGCCGAATATGGAGGGTATCCAGTCGCAAGAAGACCTTTTTTTGTTGTTGCAACGAACATGGGCGGCCATTCCACAGCGTGATTTGGATGAACTCATTTTGAGTATGCCAAACCGATGTTCTTGTGTTGTTAGTGTTCGCGGTAGAAACACGGATTATTAATTGTTTAAGTTAACCAATAAAATTTTAAAGAAAACTGTTATTTCAGTCTTTTTTTCGAACTTTAATGTTAGTGGTTCAAATGTCAAAAATCCCTTTATTAGGAAAATGGCAAATTTCTTTATTAATGCAAAGGTGACTTGGTTTATCGTTACTGTGACAAACGAAAACACTTTATTTGATGAATCCTTAAAGAAAATTTTAATTAATATCAATCAGGAGAAAAGTTATTGCAAAAATATATGTTGATCCCTAGATACTTTTGATGTGTGTATTTCACAAGCGTACTTTTTTCTCATTTATCGCAAGAAGGGCTTTAATTTGTTCTGTCATCACGGATAAACAACTGCTCAAATCCTAATAGTGTTTTTTTTGGAGCAAAGAGGAACTTGTTTTCACAAATAAACATAATCATAATTATAAAAATAATTTGCTTATTATGACAACAAATTGATATTTCTTATTTTTAGTATTTGGCTGTTGGGTGATGTCATGCCTTTAATTCGCCTTCAGTATAAGAAGACGAAGCGCGGGGAAGAATCAAATTAAATCATAGTTTTTTACTGGATAATAACAAAAGTACTTTTTTCTGTTATATAATTACTCCGAAGTGTATTGAAAAACATCATTTAATTCACGTCAAAATTTGTCGCTGCTGTTCTCAGTTCTAAAACCAGCCTCACCTGGCGGCTCGTTTAAATGCGCCTCGGCTGCAATGACAAAGTTTCCTCACTTGGATCAGCATGGTACTATTGTTTCACACCAAAATTGAAACAGAACTGTTAACAGTTCTCTTGCTATAATGTTTCTGTTATGTAATTTCAGATTATACTTTCGAACCACTTAAACAAACAAAATGGACAAATATAGACATAGCTTTAGCAAAAGTTGAGTCGCCCTATAATTTTACGGATAAAACATATGAAATCCAATGCTCTTATATTCCTGCTGCAATTAATATCAACTACGAGGCCAAATTCCAGGAGCCAGGAATCGATGCGATAGTGATGGGTTGGGGTCACAGCGCTGCTTTTCGCCAGGTATGATTATTTCGTTTACAGTAAATAAATGATGTCATCAACTACATATGTTAAAGTCGGCTTCCTGTCCAATGATGCAGCTGAATACCAGTGCGTTACATCCTCCTTCCACAATTGCTTCATGTCAGCTATCGTTGATAAATGATGTTTATTTTGCAAGTAGGTAGGTTTTCACAAACACTTTTACACATCTTTTTAAAAACTACACGAGGCCGGTGTTTCGTACCCGACTACTCTGAAAAGAAAAAGCCTTAACAAACAGAGGTCAAAGTTTCTTTTAGGGTCAAAATTACATGAGGACTACGCAGATTACTATATTTAATGGTCTTTTTAAGAAAGCACCACACAGATGTTGTGGACCTGTCCAGTCAGTGCAAGCATTTGTCAGTTGCTTATGATCGTTTATTTATTTTTTATATTTTTATTTATTTTTTATCAAAAACAAAAAAAACATTTAAAAATATAAAAATAGTAGCCCACCGGTATCGGGAATAGGGTCCAAGCTACCGGCAGTCAGGGCTCCAGAGAAAGGAACCTCCTAACAATACGAGCCGTGTCCAGGAGTACCGCTTTCTGTATCAAGCCCTTGATCCAAATGCCTAACGAGAGCCTCCTCAGGTGTTGGTCGAGGCTCTTGGCAATTAAGCTATTGGCTGTAACGACTATCGGCACAATGATCGCTGAGTCCACATCCCACATGTCGACAACCTCGCGAGCCAAGTCAATATACTTGATTTGCTTATCTTTTTCGGCTTTCACAAGGTTCTCGTCATGTGGGACCGTTATGTCAACAATCATAGCGCGCCGCTCTGATCGATCCACCACCACTATATCAGGTTTATTTGCAACAATAGTCCTGTCAGTGATGATGGATCGATCCCAGTACAATGTGATATTGCCATGTTCGAGAACTGGGTCGGGCACATACCTATAGTACGGCACTTCCGATTCCACAAGGCTGTATTTTAGAGTAAGTTGTTGATGGATAATCCTGGCTACAAGGTTGTGTCTATGCAAGTTCAGTTGCTTAATTATTATGGTGTAAATGTGTTGGAATACACAAACGGTGATGCCGGCTTAGTAATATTGCTCTTAAATAGCGTCCACACGGATGACGGGACCAATCTGTAGAATACTTTCTTGTATAAAAAGTCACCCGACTGCGATGAATATTTTTGTTTCGTTTTCGATTTCCTTTCATCTTTGTTCCTAGCACATTCCATCGGCAAATGTAAAACTAACATCTTGTTTTTTTTCTTTTTTAGTAAATTTTTTTGACTTGGCAGTCGTGTTTTTAATTTTTGCTAATTATTTATTTTTATTTTAAACCTTTTAGTGATAAGTTTCATATAAAACATGGCAATCGTGTTTTTGACCGGTCGTGTTCCGTACATTCATAAGAATAAGAAAAATGGACCTTTTAAAGGATTTTGTGTTTTAAATGTGTGTCTGTATTTAACTGCCTAAATCTGCTTCGAAGTTCGAACCTGCCTACTAAGCCAATGAAGTTTAAGTTTGGCACACATTGTTATGATTTTCTGGGATAGAAATTGTATTTATAAATCTACTCGTCACTAGTTCTTCTAATTGCCACTAGATGGCGCACCTTGCTTGTCGTATGTATCCGATAGTTGATCCGTTGAACGGACATACGACAAATATTTTTTTAATGGACAGTTTTGATTAACAATGTAACATATTTATATTTTTGGAATTCACTTGTCAAATCTTAGACGATAATCACATGCATTAAAAGAATAAATAAAAAAAATATAAATACTTGTGGGTGTTCATTTACATATTTATCATACTGCAATGTGGCGGCACACGGCATTTATATACTTTTAGCCTATGTTACTCGGGACGATGCAAGGATTCCAATGATACCTCATACATGTAAATCCGTTGAGGCGTTTAAAAGTTATCTATACTTATAATAAATCTGTAGAGAGGTCAATTCTGTACATGAAATATATTTCCAAAATAACTATCAGGGGGTGATTAGTGATCGATACTGATGCCAAAAATGCAATCAGTAAAATTTTTGTCTGTCTGTCTGTCTGTCTGTCTGTCTGTCTGTCTGGATGTCTGTATGTTCGTTATAGAAACAAAAACTACTCGACGGATTTTAACGAAACTTGGTACAATTATTCTTCATACTCCTGGGCAGGTTATAGTATACTTTTCATCACGCTACGATCAATAGGAGCAGAGCAGTGAAGGAAAATGTTGGGTAATCGGGAGAAGTTGGTTAAAGCTACACAGAAATCATGTATGACGGAAATGTTCTCCTTAAAATTATATAAAAAATATCCTACGACAGCATAGGTCTATCTTTTATGGTTGACTCACAATAACACGTGTAAAGAACTCCCGATAGCTTAGCAGTTCGGAGCTTTCTGATTATAGGTATTTGTCTACTCTTACGTTTATAACACTCCCACTCATCTCTAATTAAAAACAGTTAACATTATTACGTATTCAATAAAAAAAGAATCATATAAATCGGTATACAAACACCAAAATACGCTAATGAGCCATCGCGCGTGAATACTGAATCGTGCTATAAGGATTATTTTTGTGTAATATTTGGCTGTTGATGCGAATAGACGTTCAGAGTGTTCGACCTTATTGACAGACAATGCTTTCAGCCCGACTTTTAGTCTTTAAATAATTTCTTTTTAGATTTCTTTTATTGTTATTTTATAAAATGGGTTCCCTCTATCTGGCAGAATCTCGATGCTCCGAAATTTATTTGGCATAACACACTTGGCATAATTTTCTTTAAACGAACATTTTAAAGGCATAAAAATTATTTGATGTAATTATCGTTTGGCATAATGTTTAAAACTTCGAATTAACCATGGCATACTTATAAGATGGCAGAATTACATTTAGTATAATTACGATTGGCAGAGTTCAAATTTCGCATAATATCGTTTAGCATAATGTTCATTTAGAGCGATGATTATTTGGTATAATTTCACTTGGCATACTATGTAGATGGTTGAAATGGCTCTAGGTTAGTTTGGTTAGGTTTGGTTAAAACTGTGACCACCTACGCACGAGCCGAGCGAGTGAAGCGAGCGGTTCCGCGGCAGCGGCCGGCGAGTACCAGAAAAGACTTGCATTAATAGAAAAAACAGATTGTTTTTAGTAGGTTACCCGGAACTGAACTATTTAGATTAGGATAATTACTTATTGAATTCAATGACATTATTTCAAATTCAATTAAACAATAACTAAAACAAATGACATAATTTTAAAGAAATAAATAATTAAAATAAATGACAACTTATAATGACAAAGATGATTCTAACTATACACTTTCTGCGATATGACAATTATGCCGTTTAATGATTATCGATATAAAATATATATTATGCCAAAAGACGATTCTGACTGTGAACTTTCTGCGATATGATGTTTCTACTTTTTAAATATTATGGATATGAAGTTTATGCCTAGAGATGATTCTGACTTACAAAATTATGAGTTTTGAATGTATGACAAATGAGTGTCTGCTAAACAATTTTCTGCGAAGTGAAGTTTATGCTATCCGTTGTTATGCAATATAAAATTATGACATAAAAAGTTCTGCTATAAAGGGTGGACCCTTATTAATAGGCATTAGTTATTTTGGTAGTGTTTAAATATTCGTTCAAATTACAAATTATTCATAGTTTACATTTTATTTCTTTTTAGGTGAAGTAGTAGTAGGTACGCATAGATTTTTAGAAACCGAGTTTCGGCTAATTTATGTTCAGTTTTTTTTATACTTTATTGGTAAAAGCGTAGTTAATTATATTAATTATAGTTATAGGTATTATTAATTAAAGTATTTATAGGTTTTTATTTTTAAGTGAAGTAGGTATACATAGGTAGATAGTATTGGACGAGTTCCCTCTATCTGGCAGAATCTTGATGCTCCGAAATTTATTTGGCATAACACACATATTTTTCTTTAAACGAACATTTTAAAGGCATAAAAATTATTTGATATAATTATTTGATATCGTTTGGCATAATGTTTAAAACTCCGAATTTACACAATAATATAATTTCACTTTTTATACTATGCTGATGGCAGAATTTAATTAAGAATAACTTTAAGTTTAAAGACTTATATGTCTAATAAGTCTTTAAACTGACATGGTCACTAACATTATTATTAACGGTTAAAACGGGATATTTATGTTTGTTATTTATTTTGAGTTTCCAATATTTTGGTGTGAACCGATACAGTGAGTTACAATTGTATACAAAAACATATTAAGGCAAAAAAAAAGATATTTTTGGAATTATATAGAAAAAAAAGACATTGTTTTTAGTAGGTTACCCGGGACTCAACTATTAAGATTAGGTTAATTTGTTCAAAAAAATGCGTAGGTTAGGTTAGGTTAAAACTGTGACCCCCTACGCACGAGCCGAGCGAGCGGAGCGAGCGGTGCCGCGGCAGCGGCCGGCGAGTGCCAGTAACGACTTGCATTAATAGAAAATGAGATTGTTTTTAGTAGTTTACCCGGAACTGAGCTATTTACATTAGGATAATAATTACTTATGGAATTAAATGACATTATTACAAATTCAATTAAATAATAGTTAAAATAAATGATATTATTTTTTATTCATCAGCAGTCGATCACTCAGCCACTGCGCCAACCGTGTCGTGTTTGTTACGGCTTCACGCCTAAATGACCGAACCGATTTTGATGCATTTTGGTACAGAGATAGTTGGGGCCCTGGTGACGGAAATAGGCAAGTTTTTTTAAAGTGAGGGAAGGGGGAGAATGAGGGAAGAAAAGGGGAGAGAAAGATACATTTTTTCGGGTCATCACGCGGGTTAAAGTTAGCGTTAGCCCAAAGTAACTATGCCACGCGGACGAAGTCGCGGGCGGAAGCTAGTGATGGAATAAAGAAACTCACATACATGAACCCTGAAAACATAACACTCTTTTTTTGGGGCAGTCGTGTGTCTTTGTTCCTTAAGGCTTTCCCAGATACTTGTGTGACTTACCGTATCAAAGGCTTTCTGGTAGTCGATGTGCGTTATATAAAGTGTTCTTTGGAATTCGTGATACTTTTCCACTATCATTTCAACCGGTTGACCACATCCATAGATGTGGTCAACCGTTGAAAAGCTCTTTCTGAAGCCTGCTTGCTCCACCGGTTGCTTTTTTCCAATGTGTCTCTATTATTTATAAATGAGGAGAATAATTTGTATAGACTCGGTAGCAAACTAATTGGTCGGTAGTTTCCGATTTCCTTCGGGTCACCTTTTATATATTATTTATATATTAATATGATGTTAGATTCCGACCATTGGGACGGTGTTTCGGAGTTTTGCAGAATCATATTAAATAATGGTTCAGACAAAGTTGGGTGTCCTTTTTAAGTGCTTCGTTCGAAATATTATCTAAACCAGGAGTTCTATCTGGCTTTAGTTTTTAATTGCTTTAATTATTTCTGTTGCGTCTATTGGTTTAATATTTTTTTCTTGTGTTTCATATGTTTCTGTGTCGAAATTTGTAGTTTCTGTGTCTCTGTTGCTGTATAAATTTCTGTTGCGGCAGCAAAGATCACCTCTGGTGTATAATTCTATATCTTTTTTCTCAATCCTTCTATCCATGTTGTGTTAGTCCTGAGTCTCTTAAAGGACTTCTTTGTACTTCCAAAGCTTTGTAGATATTTTCTTATTGTGTCTTGTCTATATTTTGCGTAATCTGATTGTATGTATTTGTTGACTATTTTATATAGTGCGGTCAGTTTATTTTTATCACTTCGTGATTTGTTACTTTTTACTATACTTGGCGACAGTATTTTGTGTTGTCTATTTTCTTCTCTCTTTGGCTGGGCTTGTCTTTGTTTCTGGGGAGTTTATTCTATGTAGCACATTATAAAACTTTTATATTCATCTATTTTGTTTCCTTGTCTTCTCATTTCCAATATTTGCAATGATATCATCCTTACTAATATTATAAATGCGAAAGTGAGTTTGTCTGTTACGTCTTCTAAATGTCAAAACCGATTTTGATGAATATTGGTACAGAGATAGTTGAGACGGATACAGGCCATTTTCTTTTTAAAAAGTGTGAATAGGGGGAGAAAAAGGGAAGAAAAGGAAAACTTAGCTTGCTATTACAATAAATAAGGCGCAAGGGCAAACACTACAGGTAGCAGCGAATTTAACGCGAGCAAAGCCGCGGGCAAAAGCTAGTACACACATCAACACGGTCTAGGGATATTTTTAAAAAAGCGAATTACTATCAATGTGTTAATTTTTTATACGACATGAATATATTTAAAAGATACGTTATTTAATATTCTACCATTTTTTAAAAATGGTTAGTTAAGGTACGATTAAAATTTCAGGATTTTATGGAAAAAAAAATGAAGCATTGACGGAAACCGTATATGAATTAACTTTTAATTAGTGAGTAAAAACTGAAAAAAATAGAAAAACCATTTAATTTGTGTTTATAAACTTGAAGTTAGTAGTCTGAGAAAGCACCCATGATAGAATAGAATATTTTTATTCAAAGATCAAATAATTGGCATTATAAATACAATTTAAATCCTAGAAATAATGTTGGTATAACAAATTTCAATGCCTGTACTAGGTTAAATTAAACCTGTATCACAGGCGGTATTTTCTAATAATTAGTGTTAGGACAATAAATTTCTTAACAATATTTAGATAAAATTAGTGAAAAAGGTTAACTTAGTATGAGTTACATTATGATATATATTCTTAAACGCTATTATAAGATACGAACAAAAAAAAAGAACATAATATATAAGATTACCAAAAAAAGTGTAAATACAATGTAAGGAAAAACAAGGTAGCACTTCATTGCAAATACTAATATGAATGTCAGCAGTATTAGAAATTAAACAAGTAAATAGATTTTGCAAAATAAAACGCCGTCAACACATTTTTGTTGCGGCCGAGTATTTGCTTAGACAGCGTAAAAATCAACGGAAGTCTGGCCTAGTTGAGTATCTCTGTACCATCTGTTTTTTTACGAGATTCTGTTTTTTTTTTTAAATTTTGGTAAGTATGCTCGTAACTGTAATGTATTTATTTTTTTGTAACTAGGAAAACGATTTTGGCAACATGAATACGGAGACGTTGCATTATACCCCGGTATTGATACAAAACAAAAAAGAATGTAAGAAGGAGTATGCTGTTTACAATGGTATGGAATCAGTAATAGACAAATATATGATTTGTACCTCACAAAAAGGAAATCTGGACAGTGATGGAGCAACAATATTGAAGTCTGTTCCTACGGCAGTAGGATGTGAACATTCGAGGAAAAGATTACTTGGGAAACTTCCACTGGTTTGTTTTTATTTCTATTCTTAATTGTCCCTCTGGTGAACAATTAGCTCAGCATCCGTCCGGCCGGCGACGACAGGCCCTGTCGACGGCACGTTAGTGTTCCACGCGCTTCTCAAAGAGATGTCAGCAAAGCAGAGGGCTAGGGACACCGCCTGAATAAGCACGAATAAAAAACCGCCTGTTCGGAAGAGATACCGCGGCCCCGGAACATAAAGGGCAAATGAAAAGGTTTTATTCGGTACAAGTCTGACACCAGTCCCCGCTCCGCCCAAAGAGGGGGAAGTTTTGAGATGGTTTAAGTACCATCCGCAAGAAAAAAGAAGTATCGTACCACATCCCTCCAGCAGTTTTATGCCGGGCCATCTGGAACCACGATATGACATTAATGTCATATAAAATTATCTCTGTTTCAATGGCCATTTAAAATTACTCAATAACCTAAGTCATAGTATTAATTGACACTGTTTCGCTATCTAAGATGTCGGCAGGTTCAGAGTAATAGAGAGCTGATAAGGATAGAGCGAGGTATATTCCAGGGCGATAGTTTGAGTCCACTTTGGTTCTGCTTAGCCTTGAATCCTCTAAGTACGTTGCTGGAGTATTCAGGTCTGAGCTATCGATTGTGGAGAGGTGGTCAGGTTATATCTTCCTTTACATGGATGACCTGAAACTCTTTGCCCCCAACGATTTGCAACTGATGGAGCTACTGAATAATCTTTTTTTTTGGTGAAATATCGTTTTCTTCGTTCTGAGTTAATGGTTCAATCATTTAACCCATTCACTTTTTTACAGTGCGAAAATACTGGCGCTGCAGGAGATTACGAAGTTTTAGCACAAAATTCTAGGAAAAATATTGCAAAAGAGGGCAATTTTGACAATAACTTGGATGCAAATGTTACAAATTCCAGAAGATTAAATACTAGAAGAGGAGGAATTTGTCAGGTAAAGTGCACATGAAGACTTACTTTATAAAATTTGTGGCCTTTTTTGAACACTGGTACATACTGTCAGCCCACGTCATCCTATAGTTGGGTTCGAACCAGAAACAATTTGAAATTAATGTGGACGACTAATCTAATACCACCAACAAAGGATGTGACTGAAAAAAAAATCTGCTTTTTTGCAGTTTGCAGTTAGGTGTCAGGTTTTATGTTGATTTCTATATTTATTTAACTATAACATCATTCAATGAAATTAAATTGACTCAGGGGGTTGTATTATCTAATATACATGTAATGTTCATAACTTCCCGTACAAACAGTAATACGTTATTTTCATCTCGTGAAAAATTATCGGGTTGTTTTACTTCAAATCTGGGTGTGCGATATGGTAAGATGGACCCTGTCCACATGGCTCCTGTCTGAAACATTTTATTTCAAGTTTTGGCGTTTACTCATCACTCAGCTATCATATTTTCGTGTTGAATATCATCATTTGCCTATTCTTTCCCCAATTATGTTAAGGTCAGTAGTCTTACCGAATTTAGGAAAGTGCCAGTATTTTACATGAAGCGACTACCTGGCTGTCCTCCACATGCAGGTTAATCACTGGGCCTTGCGATACTCCTCGGTAAAATTATTTTTTTTAAACTTTGCCCCACACTAGGAATTTCTTCTGAATCGTGGGTGCTTTTACAAACATTTAAACTCATACACAAATAGCCAGACCCGGAACAACTATCTGTAGGCCATACAAATATTTGTTCCGTGCGGGAATAGAACCCGCGACACGCAGCGCAGCAGCCGATCGCTCAGCCACTGCGCCAACCAAGTCGTTAGTCAGACTTTCGAGCCACTGATTACCTGTAGCATATGTCAAAGACTTACAAATCGTTCATTTGTGTTCATTTGTAAGTCTTCTAGCTTTCCTAGGCACGGAAGAGAGTCGGTATGTAATGGCTGGTTACCCATCCACGGACCAACCTAGACAAGCGCGGCTTAAACTTAACATCGACCAGAGCAGCAGTTATTATTTAGCAACTAGTTCCGCATAAAATATACTTATTTCCAGAATGATCACGGAGGCCCACTCGTCACTTGGGTTGGAGCCCACGAAGTTCTTTTAGGAGTTGCAACTGCATTTAAGCTCACTGACGAACTGAAATGCATTGGACCGTATTTATATACCAGTACCCAGTGTAATGGAGCCTTTTTAGATTGTATTTTGAAAAGTGATCCGTCAAAAACTAACAGGATAAGGCAAGTCTTACTAAACAATCATCCTTACTAATCCTTACTAATATTATAAAAGCGAAAGTGAGTTTGTTTGTTTGTTTGTTACCTCTTCACGCTTTAATGGCTACACCGATTTTGATGAATTTTGGTACAGAGATAGTTGGGAACTAGGAGACGGACATAGTCTAAAAAAATTGAGAAAAGAGGGAGGAATAGAAAGGAAAAAGAGAGAGAAGTATATATTTTTTTCGAACATCACGAGGGTTAAAGTTAGCGTTAGCCCAAAATAACTACGCCACGCGGACGAACTCGCGGGCGGAAGCTAGTCATACATACAAACTCAAGACTTACTCACATATATAAATATACAATATGCTCATACGCCAGGTATTGCTTACTACGCGCATGATCTTTTCGAAGAACTTCATCGTTTTAAAAGTAAAAGTGACGTAAAAAATTAAGCAAAATAAAGTGCCTGTCTGACATTTTCATCGGCTTAGTTTTTTCCCAATTCTGTTGGAGTCGGCTTCAAGTCTTACTACTAACTGTATCTCAGTACTTTAAGGTGTCAGCATATCTGACCTCTACAACCCAGAAGATAACTGCATAATACGATACTCCTTGATAAGACTGCTTGTCAGATGCCCCTGACTACTTGTAACGACTGTCAAAAATCTACAAATGACAGTCGGGACTAAACGTGATTTTGAAGGCACGGAGGAAACTTGGTACTTAATAGGTGGTTACCTATCTTTGAACCAACCTAGGCAATCGTGGTTTAACCTAAAGATTGACCCGAGCGGTATGGCCGGATCGTGCCCTGATAATGCACAATGATATAATGTAAAATAAATAAAAATTAATCGCGTTAATTATATTTGTCTAAAATCACATCCCTGATGAGAAATGTACATATTGTAAATTCTACCTACTTAATGAGATACTTAAATAAAATTCAAAGCCATTTTACTGGTTTATTGCCTGTCCAATTGTTTATATTTTGCAAAGTCTTCGCTATCGCAGACTGCCTATGACGACGTTTGAAAAAACTCTTCTTCTTAGCCTTTTTAAAAGCATCAGTGGCATTTCGGTTTTAACCACTTCACACTATTTTAGGCGACTTTTATTCACTTCACTCCTCCTGTACCGAGCCTTGAGCGTAGTGACGACTCCAGACGGCTCTCTATAGAACTTGACGCTGCGGCAGCGCTAAGCTCACTGCTGTATTCTTGTAGAATAGCTGTAGAATAGCACTATGGCTGTTATTATGATGCCGTCGTACCAATACATCTTTGGCCTATCTTTTTTTTGTGGATGGGAAATCATCAACTCACCAAACTCCCCCATGTTCCTTCTATTGCCCTTTATTTTCCGGTGACGGGGTATCTCTTTGGAACAACCCGCAAACACTTTGGCCACACATCTTTCGCCTTCCTTGTGGATTTAGCCGTTTAATGAATGCCTAGCCTATTTATTAAATGCCGTCTGAATAGTATTTCTTGTATTATTACGCCTATAGAACTCTGAATGTCCGATCATTATACAAAAAAAAATGTGTTTTCGTGTTATAGTGGGTAGATTTTTTTTTGCAGATGGGAAATTTTCATTTTTTTTTTAATATCATTTTATTTCACTTGAAACAGGCGAACAATTTGCAATAACTTTATTAATGAGACGGGGTCTCAATTACTCAAGACACACATTTCATGGAAGGATCATCCTGATGGGTGAGTTTGCAAAAAATGTTACTCATACTATATATATATATATATTTTTTATTTTTGACGATCTCCGTAGTAAAGAAATTCTAGGTTCATGCAAGAGCGTGAATATTAAAGGAATATAAATATAAAATAAAATATTTCTACCCGAAAATCGATGTCTGAGTAACATTTTAAAAAAATATTCCATACGCCGAATTTGAGTGCTTTAACTCACAGCATTTTTTTAAAAGCTATTAATTTGCTTGATGTGTTACGTGACGTATATGCATTTCTGGACTCTCTCTATAAAAAATAAAAAAACTCTTAAAAGGACGAGTTTATTGCCATCAACATGATTCCAGACTCCGAACCAAGATTTATTGTAAAATTATATTCTTTTAGATATTCTCATTGCTAAACCAGTTTAATTAAACAGAGCAAACTATTTTTTTAAAGAATATATTTCAAAAACCTCTACCTCTAAAATTTTAGAAACATGTTCTCAAAACGTGATAGCTCAGTTAAGTTTTTTTTAACAGGCCTGCAGATAACGAAAGAAATATAACTACAAACGTTTCGGTAACAAATACCTCAAATAACGTATTAAATATAAAGAACAAAAAAGAAGAAAGAAACGGAACACATCAAGTGCAGAACACAACAATACTAGTTACTAACACAAATGACACTACGCCTACACTGTCTATTGAAAACTCAACCTTAACCATAACTTCTAAAGCTTATAAAATAGGCGACAGTACACCAATCAATTTAACAAGCGTTAAATCTATAAATGTAACAGAATCTATCTTGTTAACTAGCGGCAATTCAGTAGCGTCAGAAAATAATACATTTTCAAATGAAACAGAAATAGACATTATACCCACAGACTCTACAACATATCATACTAATAATACCCACGCTTCAAAACATTACATTTTCGGAGAAAGTGATGGCACAATAACTACAGTTTTAATGAAAACTGAAACAAATGACAGCAGTGCTACACGAACAAATTTAAGCAGTACTATAACTGCGAAGCCCGGCAATATTACAACAACAAATGTCAACGTTACAACTAAAGTAAATGTCAAGACTACCACAACGACATACGTATATATGAAAAGTACACCCAAAGAAGAAGTAAAAGAAGATACTAAAACTGGTTATCTCCTTGAGCATAGCAAACCAACGAGAACCAGTACTCTAGGTATAAACTAATGGTTGAATTAATAAAAAAAAACAAAAAAATATTAACAAGTACTTTTATCTTGAACAGTCTCCGTTACCAAGTCTCATTGGAAGCCAGTATTGAAAAGATTTGAGCATATCTAGATTTTAAATGGGCCCCGACTGCCTGAAATTGAAAAGTAAATAAGTCCAGTAGGTTTTGACTTGACTTATTTGCATTTTTTTTTCAATGTCTAGGCAGCATTCGGCAGTTTATCCGACTGCCGGATGGAGGATAATGTTTTTCGGGTGATATATGCATGTCTAATTCTTTGTCACGCTCAACAGCCTAAACCGTTTAACGGATTTCCACATAATTATGAGGTGTCTTTGAATTCGTGTCAATTGTGGGAGTAACAAAGGGGTACTTTAAAATACTAAGAATCCTGTGGATCGTGCCAAAGAATTACATACATACACTCAAAAAACATAAACTTTCTTTCGGCAGTCAAGCAAAAGCTAATATCGGTTTGACTTCTTGCCATTCGTGTTTATAGTGGTTTCACCATTTTTATTTGTGTTTAGAATTAAGTTTTATTATTTTTATTACTGTGTGCATTAATGGCTTGTACCAAATAAACTTGTTTTATTTCTTTCTTTCACCATGAAAATGGGCTTAGGTGCGCTAAAACTGCAGATAAAACATAACTACTGAACGTCATGGGAAAAAATCAGGCAGATGATGATAAAAGGCCAATTATGAATCTCTTTTAGATTTTCAGAAATTTCATATCTTCAGGATCACACAACAGACAATGTTTTCTGAGAAAATCTATAAAAGCGAGTGCAAAGAGACATTGTTATTTTTATTACAGCATAACATATTACACGAAGAATATCCATTGTTAAACTAAGATGTACCCGGAGGGGCAATTTCTAAGACATCTGAAGTTTCATCATATAACTATTGTTCTTGCAACAAAATATTTTTCAGGAAACACTAAAAAGCTGGCCATAGCAATAGTTTCCCCATTTTCAGCCCAAACCACGTGAGAGTCAGGACTACACTAATAACTGGAATGAAACAAGATTTTTTTATTTACCGATGGTCAATCAACAAATATCTTCTGCCGCTCTGGGCGGCCAGACTTTTAGTTAGACTTTTACTGACTCACCACGAAAAACCAACCCATGTTCTTTCTTTTGTCCTTAATATTCCCGGGCCGCGGTATCTCTTTCGAACAACCCGCAACCCCGGCAGGCAGTGGCCCTGGCAGGTGCGTATGGAACACGAATGCGCCGTCGACACGGCACGAGGCCCTAGCACGAGCGGACGGTGTAAACGTTACTGTAACAAATCATCATCTGCCTAGCCTTTTCCCAACTATGTTGGGGTCGGCTTTCAGTCTAACCGGATGCAGCTGAATACCAGTATTTTACATGGAGCGACTGCCTATCTGACCTCCACAACCCAGTTAGTACTGAGTAATGCGATACCCCTTGGTAAGACTGGTTGTCAGATTTTCGGAACACTGACTACCTGTAACGACTGTCAAAGATCTACAAATGACAGCCGGGACCAACGGCTTAACGTGCTTTCCGAGGCACGGAGGAAACTCGGTATGTAACGGGTGGTCACCCATCCACAGACCAACCTAGGCAAGCACAGCTTAACCTAAAGATCGACCCGAGCGGCTGCTATTATTTAGCCACGAGCTCCTCTTGTTACTGTAACAAAACGTTTCTAAAATTAGTATTCATTTCACCGATAACATTTTCATAATTTACGAATTGATTCATCAAAATCTGCCTAGCCATTTCCCAAATATTTTGGATCGGCTTCCAATCTGATACACCGAATACCAATTATACTAATAAATAATCTTCATTCAGGTATTTGGTGTTGGTATTCTTCTTTTTCTGAACGTGTCGATAACCATCTAAATTGGGTCATTCCAAATATTGGTGACGAGGTGTCACTTTTAGTATAGTCACTTTTAGTATTGTGTGCAAGCAATGCAATGCAACATGCAGCACACGATGTCAAGTGAGCAACACCAGGGTCGGTAGCAAAAGCACGTAATGAAAAGCTTGCTCATTATATAGTCCGGTTGAGCAGAAAAACAACTCAACTGCGAGTTTGATGATATATACCTATGATTTCCCATACGCAAAAAAAATAAATCTTAAGAACTTTAAATCATTACAGTGTAAACAATTGCTGGTTGCCCAATAAGGAAAATAGAAATCACCCCAAAAAAAAATCTTGTTTCCCAGCAATCAGTTTTGCATAGAGTTATATAGCCATGTCCAGAATGCATGGTTGATGGCTTCGTGAAGGGTCCGTTTACACCATTCATTACTTAAAGATTTAGCAAAAGCCAAAAGATTTAGCTAAACCCTGGTGAAACTCCAACCAATCCTCGTTCAGTATTACGTATCCGGGTTATCGAGTTCTTTATTGAATTTGTTTTCAATCTCAACTTTATCACATTATGTATATTTTTATCGCAGCATCGTTACCTATAGGCTTGAAAGTAAACTCAGTTCCAGGGCCAACACAAAGTTTAATGGATTTTATTTTGATTCTCATGTGTTGAAGTAGAAATAATAATGTTATTGGTGTGTGTTAAGTTTTCATTGTCACGGAATACTAAACTCTCTTTAACAACAGGAATTATTGACGTAGGCAAAGAAGATAGGCGGAAATTGTTCGCGTCGTATAAACCGCATTTATAACGACCGCTGGTTAATCTGTAATGCTGGGAAACAGTTACCATCAATATTAGTGACAGAGTCAGGCCAAAAAGAAGTGGCGGGGGCCGCGGGTTGTTCGAAAGAGATATTATCTTTAGTTATTCTATAACACAAAGGGCAAAAATAGTAACATGGATGGGTTTTTGGTAAGTACAAGTCTGATACTTTCTTCTACTCCGCCCAGAGCAGGAGAAATCATTGAATGATTTCTAATCCGAAAAAATTAAGCCTAGAACAGGTCAGATAGACAGTTGCTGCAGGTATTCAGATGCATCCTATCAGCCTCTGGAAGCTGACTTCAACAAAATTGGAAAAAGATGATCATGATTTCGAAAGTTTTTAACAATTTGACCCTGTTCGTTTTTGCAACTTGGTTTAAATTTTCTAAAAACACAACGTTAAAAATAACTAAACCACACAATTTTATTTAGAAAAACAAACCACTTCAGTAAATCAAACAAAATATACACGTCAAATTATTTAGCAATCGTAAGGAAAACTACAGCTTGACGAGGTTATACAAACATATTTTTTTTGGTATCAGTGTCGTTAAAATTTACGTAGGTGTCCAGTCCAATTAGTGGACCCCCCGGGGTTCTGAACTATCCACACAGTCTGGTAGATACTAACAACCAACTTCACACGTCGCCTAACTTTGTGAATGCAATATTACAGCTACCATCAGACCGTTTTTTAGTTTATTTTGTGATCTTTATTCCAAATTAAATGAAGTCAACATCATTTTGCATAGATTATTTTGCAAAGCTACGTTATAAGAAAGTATTATATGACGGAGATTCGTCGTCGGATGGTCGAGACATCATGGCGGAGGACACGAAATCATACTCGCAAAACTTTTGTTAACACTTGTATTGTCCTTTCACAAAATCAATAGAACAAAATAACTAAAGATGCTAATGATCGATACAGATTTAAATCAGAAACGCGGTAAGTTCGGTACAGGCTGGCAAAACGACCTCTCACGCTCGTGTCCATCCAAAAAGTAACGTCTCTTCAATCTCATTCCTCTAATGCCCACAAATGACAACTGACAGCTATCAAACCAGACTTGCCACCTTGTACCGACCTCACCCAAACATACTGCTTGACGTTTCCGACAACCAATAATAGATGGCGTTGTTCTAAAATAACGATTTCAATCACTTCTCTTTGTTGATTCTGCGACATATAAATAACTTATGGAATGACTAATGACTGGGTGCGTGTTTAGAGTTCCGTACCTCAAAAGGAAAAACGGAACCTTTATTGGATCACTTTGTTGTCCATCTATATGTCAAGACCCTGTATCTCGAGAACGCGTAAAGGTATCGAGATAAAATTAAAACCATATACTCAATACTGTGCTCCCTTTGTGCTGAGTAACCCTCTAATTCTACGCAGTCAAAAGATATGGCTGTTTATGTCGCAAGTTTGTACGGAACCCTCGGTGCGCGAGTCTGACTCGCACTTGGCCGGCTCGGAGACGAGGAGACTCCGCTCTTCCATAGCAAAATACAATTATATAGCAACTTAGATAAAAAGCATGCTTTTGTGTGTGTGTGAGTGTGTGTGTGTGTGAGTGTGTATGCATGTATGTGTTTTACTTTGTTTGTTGTAATGAGATGTCGTAACAATTTTGAACTCGATGACTTGGGGTTCAAACTGGGTGGTTTTGATTATATTTTTTTTTTTAATAAATATCCTCGTCTCCATCATTGTTCCATCCAAACCACACCGGTGTTCCTTCTCACACTTGCGTCAGGGGGCAGCGAGAACACTGAACTTAACCTACGCTAGCGTGATCCAATAGGTAAACGAAATTGCCGCAGATTTTTAGGTTCTAGTCAACCTATAAAAACCAGGCTGGCCTGTTTTTTGCCCAGAAAATTATAATTGCCATGCAACGCGGTAATTCTGCCAGCCTTCTGGGCACTTTTCCTGTTAATTGCGATGCGGACGAATTTTTTGACGCCCTGTGATTTACCATTTTTTATTTGTATTATTAGTTTGTGCCTATATTTAGTTTGTATGCTTAGTTTAATTGATGTAAATAAATGATAATATACTATCCTTAAAAAAAACCTTAACCTTTATCAAAGTGGTACCAGGGTTAAAAAATAATAACAAAAAATCGTGGCCTATCAACCATCCGGCCCAATATACCAAATCCACATAAAACGTTCCACCAATCTCCGAAGGCCAGTAATAACTTCGGCAAGCATCTTAAATAGCTTATCTGATGTTAGTTAGAGCTGACGATGACGGCAAAGTTATAAGTTTTTGACAGTACCATTAATGTTGATAGAAAACAATCTGAAACTTAAAGGGGACGATGCTTTGATCTTTCGAATTTCAATCAGTTAGAGTTTGGTTTCTTTTTTGTTTTGGTTATAAATAAAACGTTTGGGAAAATAAAACGCACAGACAAATCTGTTTATTCCAGAAAGTGTTGCATCAATTGACTTGAATTAATAGGTTTGTGTATGTGTTTATTTCCTATTGATTTTTAGGGTTCTGTACCTCAAAAGGAAAACCACGGAACTCTTATAGGATCACTTTGTTGTCCGTCTGTCTGTCTGCCTGTCAAGACTCTTTCTTTCGATATTAATAAATATTAAGGTCTGCCATAGTGCCCTCTAAAGCCCCGTTCCACAAAACAAACAATGAGCTTGAGAAGTCGGTAGTTCCACATACAAAAATATGGGACTTTAAAATACAAAGGTATTAACTCGCGGGATGTCATCTTTGTAAAAAAAAAACAGATACGATAATCAAAATCATGACGTTCTTACAACCACTGCACACTGGCTTAAAGTGACAGTGGACACGAAGCAAAATCGGTCCCAACGAAAATGATCCAACTGACCATCTAATTCAGTTAATAATGGTGTCGATTCTGTTATGACAAACTTAGTTAAAGCTACTCTAAAAATCACTACAACATTGTTTATTCCTAACGACGTTTCCTTTTCTGAAATCGATTAAAGTGACATAACCATAATTAGTTTGACAGCAATTGATAGTTATAATTTAGAGGAATTGTCAATCTCGCTATTCTGAATTTCTGGTAACACAATTCCCCTTGCGCCTTATTGATTTGTAATAGCAACGCTTAGTTTTCTCTTTTCTTCCCTCTTTCTCCCTCACATCCGACTTTTTTTAGCCTATGTCCGTCTTCTGGTTCCCAACTATCTCTGTACCAAAATTTATCAAAATCGGTTTAGCCATTAAAGCGTGAAGAGGTAACAAACAAACAAACAAACTCACTTTCGCTTTTATAATATTAGTAAGGATATTGTCTTGGCTTTCGTACGTTTTAGTCACGGGTTGACCACTGAAAACCAGCGCTGTGCTGTGGGCTTCCATGGCACAGCATCATGCTTAATGGTGAATTACTTGTCGCAGTCACAACGTGCAAGCTATTATTATTTTGTTTCCTATATATATTTATAAATGTGTGTGATGCTTTGCATGTTTAATTTCTTTTTTATATTTTGTGTGCTCGTCGTAATTTGCGACTAATAAATATTTTTTCTTCGGGCTCTTTCTGTTTTCTTTCTTAATCCCGTTCCAAAGAAGACAAGTTCCGACATTACAGTGTTTTGGGACTCCATGTTAGTTTGGGACGTAATCCACGTGTTTTACTTAGCATTTAAGCACTTAGAACATAATGCTTTCGGCACCTTCGTTGTTCCGAACTTTACTTACTAACTTTAAGTCTCATTGTCTACACAAATAAGAAGTTAATAAGTGTTTAAGGACAGTATTTTTTACCAGGATTAGGAAATCACTTTAAACTGCCATGCTACAGTGGAATTGTGTTGAACACATTGTCATTATGCATGTCAAACGAACAATATTACAGGAGACAGTGTAGGTAGATTTTCTTTATGTCAGACTTGACTTGATCCTGCTTCTTCCTGGAAGCAGGAAATAATCCTTTACTTCCTTAAGAGATATCTCCGCAATTTATAAAGCACGGACACGAAATTTATAAACGCGTTCAATTTTCATAGATAAACCGTATTTTTTTAAGTAAATAGAATCTTGTTTGGTTTAAAGAAAAACATTAAACGAAACAAGCTTCTTGTTTGTTAGTAATACATAGGTTATCTTGTAAAACACTTGTCCCTTTAAGTATTGGTATTCTGGATACCGACCCCAATATAGTTGGGAAAAGGCTAAGCAGATGATCATGTTACTATAAATGAGACAATATTATATCAAACAAAATTCTTTAAAACAATTAAATTGGATTGGATTTGTGTCCAGGTACAAACAAGGCTGCTCCAGTTAGTTCCAGTGTTTGTGTATCGGTGTCTAGTTTACACAGCGCTGATTGGACGAGGAGCCGGCCATGTTTGTTGCAAATGTTCAATATGTAACGTTAATTGTTTTATTAACCACGTATAGCGGGATTGTCCATTTTAGGAGCGTGATATTTCTGTGCATGTTTTAATAGCCCGCTTGATTTGGTAGCTTTGTTTGGATGGCGGTCGTTAATTATCCATGGGAACGCACAGTCAGATACCTACATTTCTTAACTTCTCTCGCTCTGCCCATAGCACGGGAGGTTTCAGACTTTTACTGAGTAAAATTCACCCATATTCTTTCTTTTGCCCTACGTGTTCCGGAGCCGCGGTATCTCTTTCAAACAACCCGTCACCCTGGATTGCTGCATTGCTCGACACGTCTTCTTCTGTTAACCGATCTTGTAATTTAGGGCTGTTACTTTTTTATTTCTGTTTTGTTAAATACGAAACTAAGTAACTCTACAAAACAGTTTTTGCTGGGGAATGACTTTTTTGGGGCTGAACTTAATATAAGGCATTTTTTTTTGAAAATTTACAAATATTGCAACATGGATCTCGTGGACAGTTTTTGTTTTTTTTTTAATAATTGTTGCCCTACTCTAGGAATTTCTCCAGTATCGTGAGTGCGTTTACAATCATTTAAACTCACATACACAAACAGCCAGACCCGAAACAAGTATCTGCAGGTCATACAAATATTTGTTACGTGCGGGAATCGAACCCGCCACACGCATCGCAGCAGTCAATCGCTTAGCCAATGCACTAACCGTGCCGTCAAACAGTGATATTGTCGTGATTAAAAGATTAAGGAATGGCTTTTTTTGTGGATGGGAAATTATCAAATAACTTCGGGAGTGTCAGACTTGTACTGACTAAAACCCACCATGTTCCTTCTCGAATCTCTTTCGAACAACCTGCAATCCCGGCAAGCGGAGGCTCTAGCAGGCCCCTCTGGTTTGCTGACATCTCTTTGAGATTGAGATTTTAACTGAACGACAAAAATAAAGTACTTAAACTTACGTAAAAAAGCCTGTTAGCGTAACTTTTATTCCAGTAAATCGAGCTACTCCAAAAAAGTCTACCTATCTCTTGATTCAATGTTCATGTTTCAACGTTGGAAAGTTATTTATACTTTTTTAATTTTTTATTTCTTCGTCTTACTTTAGTTATTTAAGGGAAGGCACAATTTTAATGTTTTTAGAAGCGATAACTCACTAACAACTGACTTAATTAAAAATGCTAGACTGTAAGATGGGATATTTGCATGCATATTTACCTAAAGTTGAGATATTGGTTATTATGGATAGCATTTATTTTTATTTAAAAAATCGATCCGGGGAAATTAACAATTAACTGAGATGGATCAAGAAAGAAACAATTAAAGTAAGACGAATTATGTAATTAACCCAATTCGACACAAATTCATATTCAGATGCATTTTTACTCAAAGTAAGTTTTTATATCGAAAAAATCCCACGCCCTAGTGAAATTCAATTTAAGTGAAATATACGTAGTAAACCCGATTTGACACTGTTGCCCTGTTACAACGGAATATGGTAGCTTTTCCCAGCATTTATTGGCAATGATTTTGACGAGATTTGTAACAAATGTCGAATCGGGTCTATTAAACTTCAGGAATTATAAGAAACTAGCTTTTGCCCGCGGCTTCGCTCGCATTTATTTGGAGTAACACAGTTCCCCATTCCAGATTTTCAGGTACCTGCTACCTGTAGTTTTTGACCTTGCGCCTTATTTGTTGTAATAGCAAAGCTAAGTTTTCCCTTTTCTTCCCTCTTTCTCCTTCACTTATGGCCGTCTCTAGGGTCCCAACTATCTCTGTACCAAAATTCATTAAAATCGGTTTAGCCATTTAGGCGTGAAGACGTAACAAACACTCACTTTCGTTTTTATAATATTAGTAAGGATTGGGAAAGTTAAATAGTCTAAACCCGATTAGTCAAGTAATGTCGAAATCTCGGGATTTTAAAGTAAAAAATATATATATATATATATATAATCACATGCCGCTTCCATACTTTGTAGCAACTAACAAACTTCCATACTTTCAGCCAAAAAATAATTCTACGTAGATAAATATGCATCCGATTATCCCATGTCTAATTATGTATGACAGAGCATCGCTTTAAAATGATTCGACAGATTTGGCTGTTTTTATTTTTTTTTGTTTGTGTGGTTTATTTTGTCTTGTTCAGACAAAATATTTTTTATTTGTGTAAATGGTTTTTATTAATAAAAAAAACAAACATTTTCGTCATTAGTAAGTTGCGCCCACGCAAAGCCAGAGCGGTTCACTAGTGCAAAAATAAAACAAAATGTAAACCTCACTAAGCCTTGAATTTATCTCTGGAACATAAAAGTTCTCGTATTTTAAATGTCGTGTCAGCATGTCTAAAGAATTTGCATTCATTCATAAATCTGCTGGTTCATCCCCAATTAGAGAAAAATCCTTTTTAATAGTTCCCCGCGCACCTGGGGCATTTAATTTGGCTTTGCTGAGTTTTTAAGAAGCTATATTGCTTATGTAGGTTTTATGAGCAGTGGTTGAACTTTTGAAGATTTTTCGTTGACATATTTCCGTGAAGACACGATTTTAAAGGTTCCTTTAAAGAAAGAAGCGGAACCCTTATAGAATCACTTTGTTGTCCGTCTGTCTGTTTGTCAAGACCCTTAATCTCGGGAACGCGTAAAGGTACCCAGTTGAAACTTAAGGCGCTGTACAAAGCAAACACTTCGTAAAACGACTAGTTTTTCGTCGAAAAGTTAGCCGTATCTGTACATGCCACTAGCCAAAAAAAATTACCGTGTATAGTTCAATACATAAAGTAAAGAGTTACACAAAATAAGTTTACAAAAGTGGTCTAGTACTACGAAAAAAAAATGTATAAAAAAGACCAAGAAAAAAAATTTTTTGTCTCGAAATTCTCAATTTTTTCAGCGACAACCATCATATTTTTTATATCTATAACAAAGAAAATTGTATAGACTAAAGAGATATCTAAAATTTTTCAAACACGGAGCTGTAATTTTTTATATTCAATAAAAACTGCGAAATGACCTACATTTTGGCGGACATGATATTCAAATAAAATCAAACACCGAAATATTTTCGACCTTATTTCTATTCTTTCGATGCAATACTGTCGTGTACTTGTGTCAGACCATGCCTAGTATGCAGCTAGCGTCACTTCCGCGAATACCTAAAGATTAGCTTATTACCGCGCCTTAAACCATATACTCAACTCTGTGGTCCATTTGTGCTGCGAAAAATCAAAACACAGTCAAAACATATAGTCGCAAGTTTGTCCTGAAATGAGGAAGTGTGTGAATTAGTTTTTTTTGAACAAAGTATTAGTATATTTTTTATTCTTTATCTATATTTTTTTATTTTAATCTTTATCTATCGTTAGTTATTTTATTTATTCTTTAGCTTCAGCCACATTTTGGTGAAATATACATAACTTTGTTCAAAACTTTCTGTGAAATAGTAGTACAAAACTATTTTTCTGACGTCGAGGCTCGCGATTCGAATTCACATAAAAAGAAAATACGATGACATCACAAAACATACGGTAGGTACAGGTAAGCTTAAAAAAAAAATAACATGTTTTACACCACTATCCCAAAGAGGTTTAAAAGCGATCAGAAACGATTCCGTACCACCGTATAATATTTAATTTAAAAAATATATTAATTTCTTTGGCATTTAAAAAAAAAACACGTTGCTTGTATGGGGGCCTAATCCTAACCCAAATTTTTACTTTTATGTACTTTTAATATTTTATCATTATATTTTATAAATTCTTTTGCCGATAGTGATATGATGCTGAAGTTGGCTCCCGATCTAACCGGATGCATCTACATTATCATATACATGAAGTATAATACATGAAGCCATTGCCTATCTGTCCTCCACAACCCAGTTAAAACTCGGTAAAACGATACCCCTAGGACGTAACGAATGTCAAGGATCTACAATTGCAGCCGGGATCAACGGCATAACGTACTTTCCGAGGCACGGAGGAAAATCGGTATGTAATAGGTAGTCAGTTATCATCGTCTATAGATCAATCCAGATAAGCGATTTAGCCACGAGCTTTCGGTCATAGTAATACACATTTTGTGTAAAGTGTTCATTTAATATGGCTCAAGAGACAAGAGTATTGTGACAGCAAATAGGGTCCCATTTGATTATCGCCCTTAGCGTACAGAACCTTAAATAACCGCGAGTCGGACTCTCCCATCGAGGGTTCCGTACAAACTGGCGACATAAACTTCCATATCTTATAACTGTATAAATATTTTCCACAGCTCCAAGGGACGTATATGGTTTTAGTATCAACTTGGTCCGTTACGCGTTCCCGAGATAGTGGTCTAGACAGCCAGAAAGAATGACAACAAAATGTCCCTATAAGGGTTCCGTTTTTCCTTTTGAGGGATGGAACCCTGAAAACAATTTATAACGCAACGCAACTAAATCTCAATGAAGCTCCAGCCTTTCAAATAAAAAAACACGGTGCGAGTCTGTAAATAAAACGAATAAAACGTAAACGTTAGCGCAACGGTCATTCGCAAAAGGAAATAGAAACGTAACCGGATTGACTCCACTCGGTTGTGTGTTTGTCTGGGAACCTACTTGTGGCCTGTGTTTGACGTAGCTATAGAAAGTCCAGTACAGGTCATTGTTTAATTTCATTCAGTAACCGCGTTGATTTTTATAATATGAATACAAAGTTTATTTTTTATTACCACTTATTCTAAACAAGAATCCATTATTAAGAACGTTTTTTTTTTCTTTTAGAAAAAACTTTGCCTCACACTAGGAATTTCTCCTGCATCGTGGGTGCGTCTACAAACATTTAAACCCACATACACAAACAGCCAGACCAGGAACAACTATGTGTAGGCCATACAAATATTTGTTCCGTGCGGGGATCGAACCCGCGACAAGCAGCGCAGCAGTCGATCGCTCAGCCACTGCGCCAACCGTGTCGTCAAATATCTTTTGGCTTTTTATAAGCTTTGGATGTCACGACTATCAGCACAATGATCAGTGCCATCTTTGTTATGAACTTTGTTTATTTCGGCGTTTATTCTAATCGCGTCGGAATCCACCGTTGAAATTTTCAAGTTCGACTTTTGATTTCTGTCTGTCTGTGCACTTTTTTTTGACGAAGGAAAAGAGCAATGGCGGCACAGTGGTTACAACCTTTTTTTTAGCTGATGGAAAATCATTAAAAACATCCCTGGTTCCGCATGGAGCTTTTGTCGTTTATGTTCTGGGGCCGCGGTATCTCTCTCGCGACGTAAGATAAATAAGCATTCTTTAGCCTGGAATTTTACTTTCAAATGATCGAAATACATAATTTATTTTGGTTCCCAGTTCATGGACCATCGCGCTTCAGAGGCATACGACATGCCTCCAACAAAGAACCATGACGAATGAAAAAGGTTTTCATTTTATATCAGGGAGTTACCCTTGTCAAATGTAGTACCTACGGATCTAGACAGCTGTTGTGTGGGTCCTGTAGGTCAATCCGTCTTGTGACGCTGATATTTTGAACATTCCTTCGGGAAGGTCAGTCGATACTTTAATTGTATGGGGTATCGTGAGTTTTGCACGATTTAAGTTTTTTCGAAAAAAAAAAACATATTTTGCTGAAAGTTCTACCTGAGAGCTACCAGTCTTGTTGTGTCCTGTTTTTTTTTTGTTTCCAAGACAACAAATTGATTCTTCTGAATACTGGTGTGATTTGGTTTAGGTCCTTTTTCACTATGCGAAATAATTGAAAATATAAATCACGTTGTAAGGGTTAAAAAGTTGCCCTCGTGGAGGCGATCGGCGGCGGCGATCTCTCGCGTCCGGCCCTGGTTCAGGCTATGGTCCGGAGCGAGAGCGAATGGGAAGCGGTCACCTCCTTCTGCGAAGCAGTAATGCTAGCAAAGGAGGTGGCCGGGCGTTTGAGGGAGAGAACATCTGCCCAACCCAGCCGCCGCGGGAGACGCCCCGGGCGCCGCGAGACGACTCCCGGCCACCGTAGATGCGGGCCTGTGCGTCTATTGACGACAGGCCGTGTCGACGGCGCGTTCGTGTTTCACGCGAGCCTCAAAGAGAGTCAGCAAAGCAGAGGGGCTTGCCAGGGCCTCCGCCTGCCGGGGTTGCGGGTTGTTCGAAAGAGATACCGCGGCCTCGGAATGTAAAGGGCAATAGAATGGGTGGGTTTTAGTCAGTACAAGTCTGACATGCCCCCCCGCTCCGCCCAGAGCGGGGGAAGTCATTGGATGATTTCCCACCCGAAAAAAAAAAGGGTTAAAAAGTTTGGAAATGACTTTACCCAAGCTCTTATTCGAATTAATCCATACTTTCATTTACACCCTGAATTTTTACTAAAAGAAACCACTTGGTTTAAAACTCTTTTTAAATTCACATGCTTACCTAGTTAATCTACCTTTCAGAGCATTTTTTCAGTAAATCATTACGAAATTGATAGCCTTATAGACTTTTTAAAAGGTTTTTTTTAAATACTGCTTGTCTATGCATTTTGACCACGTAGGTGTGGATGTAGGACTGGCACATTTGTAGAAAACACCAGTTTTTTTTATTGGTTATGAAAAATTTATATGTGTATTTATTTGTGAATGATTGATCTACTTATAGGTACTTAATACGTGGTATTCGTCAATGCCTCTTTCACAATGTATAAGACCGATCTAGTGGATGTATGGTAAATGTGTCTACATGAGTGAATATCGACTACCGCCTTAAGCAACATGTGTGTAGACAAGATACACTACAATAGCTTATGTACCGTTTAATGTTTGTATAGAATGATTTTGCTGCCAAAGAAAATCAAATAATTTGTTATTTCAAAATTCTTGTTAAGACCGCGATTGTGTTTAACTATTATTTGTTTAGTACTATCTGCGTCACGCGGTTGTACCTCCGTAGATTGGAATAAAAAGTATCCAGGGTATAAGTTATCTACATACCCAATTTTATTCAAATCGGGCTAGACGTTTTAGCGTGAAAGAGTAACAAACATACAAACACACACAGTTTTCGCCTTTACAATATTAGTGCTAGCACGATAGTATTAGGATCTTCTTTAAGATATTGTCATGTTAAGTATCACTTAGTTTTACAGAAAACCGAAAAAGAACTCGACAGTTCGCGCGATGCTCGCTTGGGTTAGAACGCAGCCTTTTTTTTTTTTGGGTGGGAAATCATCCAATGACTTCCCCCGCCCCTGCCCGGGGGGCATGTCAGACTTGTACTGACTAAAACCCACCCATGTTCCTTCTATTGCCCTTTACGTTCCGGGGCTGCGGTATCTCTTTCGAACAACCCACAACCCCGGCAGGCGGAGGCCCTGGCAAGCCCCTCTGCTTTGCTGACTCTCTTTGAGGCGCGCGTGAAACACGAACGCGCCGTCGACACGGCCTGTCGTCAATAGACGGACGGACGGTGAGCTACCCATTGCTCACCGTCCACAGGCCCGCATCTACGGTGGCCGGGAGTCGTCTCGCGGCGCCCGGCGCCCTGGGCGTCTCCCGCGGCGGCTGGGTTGGCCTGATGTTCTCTCCCTCAAACGCCCGGCCACCTCATTTGCTAGCATTACTGCTTCGCAGAAGGTGGTGACCGCTTCCCATTCCCTCTCGCTCCGGACCATGGACTAAACCCAGGGCCGGACGCGAGAGATCGCCGCCGCCGATCGCCTCTACGAGGGCACGGCGGTGCTCCGCCCAAGCTGGGCAGACCGCCATAGAACGCAGCCTTAAAACTTAAACCGGGATGAAAGTTGACGCAAATATTTCCAATCACTTTATGTTTCCCCTTTCGTCATAAATATCAATAACATGTACCTACGTCAAGTTCAATAATATTCAAATAACAATATTTTAATGGTATCAATATAACTAAAAGGTGCAGTTTGATACTATCCAAATAACTTTTCTATTTTTACCCGACTGCGCACCGCAAAGGAGGGTTATTATTGTATGACTAGCTTTTGCCCACGGCTTCGCTCGCGTTAAATTTAACCCCTTTCCTGATTTGCAGGTACCTGCTACCTGTAATTTTTGCCCTTGCGCATAATTAATTGTAATAGCAATGCTAAGTTTTCCCTTTTCTTTCCTCTTTCTCCCTCAGATCCCTAGCTTATGTCCGTCTCCAGGGTCCCAAATATCTCTATATTAAAATTCATCAAAATCGGTTTAGCCATTTAGGCGTGAAGACGTAACAAAAAAACAAACTCACTTTCGCTTTTATAATACACTCGAGAGCAATGAATCCGGGTCACTTAAAGAATGTTAAAAATCTCGGAAACTAAAAATGATAGGTTAATGCAATAAATTGTATTTAATAGACAATGTAATACTCCTTAAATGAAAGTAAAAAAAATATGAGTCACCATACATTTTATTAACACAAAATTACATAAAGAAAAAAACTGCTGATCTCTCCTTAAAACAAAAATAGGAAACATGAAAATTTTGAACTTTATTACGATTTTCTTGAATTTTAATACTTCGTATTGCCTCCTCGTGCTTCCATTACTGCGTTTACGCGGTTTGGCATGCTGTACACCAAGTTCCTTATACGATTTTGGGGAATATTCTCCCATTCCTCTGTGAGAGCAATTTTGAGCTCACGAAGCGTGATTGGGGGAGGGTTTCGTTGTTTTACGCATCTGCCTAGCTCGTCCCAAGCATGCTCGATCGGGTTGATATCCGGGCTGCGCGCTGGCCACTCCATACGAGTAATGTTCATCTCTTGAAGGTAGTCATTCACAATCCTACCTGTATGAGGTCGGGCATTGTCATGCATAAATATAGCATCCTCACCTAAATTGACCATAAATGGACCAACGTGATCATTGAGGATTTCTTCCACATATCTTTCGCTAGTTAAAGAGCCGTTTTCTATGATCACCAGCTCTGTGCGACTTTCCGAAGAAATTCCGGCCCACACAAGTACAGACCCACCACCGTAGGCTACTTTTTCTTCGATGCATGCTTGCTTGAATCTTTCCCCTGGTCTTCGATACACTCTGTGTCTTCCATCGTGCTTGTAGAGCATAAATTTTGATTCGTCGGAGAACATAACTTTTGACCAATCTTCAATACTCCAATTTACGTGGCTCTGGGCATATCTTAGTCTTGAAATACGATGCCCACGCTCCAGTTTAGGGCCGTTTGCAGGTCTAAGGGGTTTTAAGTTAGATTCAGCAAGCCGACGTCTTACTGTCCATGCACTTGGGTTACTTCCTCCGAGGCGTCGAAACTGATTTGTGAGTTCAGTTCCTGTGAGAAAGCGATTTCGAAGCATGGTGTTCACCAAGTATCGGTCTTCTCGTGCTGTGGTACACCTGGTTCTGCCCGTTCCTGGTCTGCGTAGGTTAGAACCAGTTTGTTCGTAACGTCGGAGAACTCTTTGTACTGTTGACAGCGACACACCGACAGTCCTGGCTGTATCGCGCTGACTCCGGCCGGTTTCCAGCATTGTAAGTATTCTGGTGCATTCTTCAGGCGTAAGCGACATAATTTCAGCTTGAATAATGAATATAGAGCACTATCAACATGGTTTATGTACCCACATAAATGACAGATTACAAACAAAAGCAAAACCAAATGCTGTAATTTCGTAGTTCCATCTTCGAAAGTGGCCCTTTTTCAAATTTGTTTTTTTTATGATATAACTTTACAATAACTAAGAAGTTTTAATACCTTCATTTAAGGAGTATTACATTGTCTATTAAATACAATTTATTGCATTAACCTAGCATTTTTAGTTTCCGAGATTTTTAGGATTCTTTAAGTGACCCGGATTCATTGCTCTCGAGTGTATTAGTAAGGATCTTCAGCAGGACCGTATACTTTTTTGCCATTCAATCTAGATATAAGAACATAGAATAAGAAACTTTAAATCTAGGTTAGACTCTAGCCAAGTCTATAGTCCGTCCTGACCGTTTTTGGCCGAAATCTCAGCGGACATTAGCCATCTGCGCTGAAGATATTATAGTGCACAAGTAAGGCAGGCATAGGTGCACTCTCTGTTGTCTCACTTTCATAGTCAGATGGGACGGCAAACTGACTCGACCGCTGAGAGATCAGGCGCAGGACCAACAGCTTAACGTGCTTTCCGAGGCACAGGGGTATTTTACCGCCAACTTTCAAAATCCGGGCTGTTATTGAAAAAATCGTAATGGATAAACTCAATAACACTTAATGCCTGACCCGAGAAGTCCCGCTTGTGACCGTGACACCAACGGAGTAGCATTCAAGCCAAGTCTAGAAAGCTTAGAAAGATAGAAATTTTCCAAATCCTCAACGAGCTGACACGTTTATCATCTTTTTCCCCACACATGATTGATGAGAGGTCCGACAATAAAATCGACCAGTGTCGATAACTTGACGAGGGTGAGTGGAAAACCTTTTATAGATCCAACATCTTTTGTACGAACACACGATGAAAAAAAACTAAAATGAAGATTAATACTAAGAGAAAAGCTCGCCCTTGAGTTTTCGTATGATGACTAAGATAATTTTATTGAAATTCTTTTGCCTTTGTTTTTTTTAGGATTCCGCACCTCAAAAAAAAAGGGACGCTTATGGGATCAATTTGTTGTCCGTCTGTCGAGTTGAAATTAACAATATCAAATACTAGCTGTGAAAAAATCAACCCTACGTTCTAAGTCTACGCAATCAAAAGATATGACCGATGTTGCATTTCTCTTCATTCCTCGTCCTCCAATACACATCCTTTCGTTAGAAACAATGTTCCGTATTTTCAATAGTAACATTCAACAAGTTTTTACAGAACCCTTGGTCCTCGAGTCTTATTCGCACTTGGACGTTTTTTTAAGAAAACAACTTGCTAACTTGTAAAATGAACGTCAAAGACTTTAAATTATACCTAATTTTGGATATAAAAAGGTAGGTTCGTTCACATTATCAACTAGTAAAAATAAATTAGGGAATTATTAATGTTTTCTTTGAAGTACTTCGAGATTAACAAGGCCTGGTTTACAAGCACCAATTTTTTTAAATATAAGTTGTTACTGTTATTCCTTCTTGTACTTGTAAGAAGCAATACAACAGAATTAAATAGTATAAAAAGTCAAATGAATCGAGTAATATCTGGTAATGTTTTTTTTTAAACCAACTTGTTCGGTTGACATAAATACTTTATTTATGTCAAAATCAAAATTTTAAATATTTTTAATTCACATAGGCCTACATGGGCACTTATAAAACGTCGAGAAAAGATGCACGGTTCGGGTTGGTTGTTTCCTATGGAGAAGAACCGGCAAGAAACTCCATGATTGCTTTTTAAAATCATTTGGTTTTACAATGTTGTTGTTACAGCGTTAGTACATAAGTATGAGAGGACAGCGTAGGCCCGACAATAAGTCAAAGTTTACTTTACAGAAAGTAAAATTAAATAACCAAAGTTAACAAGGGTCTAAGAATCTACGTTTTTATTAATAACAAAGAGAAGTGGAACATTAAAGTTACTTTTTTCAAACGAATGAAAAGTCTAAAATAACCACCAACCTAACTAAAAATACTGTCAACTGGTAATATCCCTAAAAGACTTGCAGTGTGACCACGTTTCTGTGGCAACGCTAAGTCTCTGTCCAAGGAAAAAGTAAGCCATTCTCTTTGCGGATGGGAAATCATGCGGATGACATCTTTTTGAGGGGCACTTGAACACGCGTCATCGACACTTTCTGTCGTCACTGGACGCACGAACGGTGAGCTACCCATTGCTGACCGTCCACAGACCCGCAAAGTCTCTAGCTGGCTCCGGCTGGGTTGGTTTGAGGTTCTCTTCCTCAAACGCTCGACCACCTCCATCGCTAGCATGACTGGTTCGCAGAAGGAAGTGGCCGTTTCCCATTCCCTCTTGCTTCCCGTTTTGGACCATTGACTGAATCAGGGCCGGACGCGAGAGACTACCGCCGCTTATCGCCTCTACGAGGGCACGGTGGTGCTCTGCCCAAGCTGGACAGACCACCACAGTGTGCTCCACCGTATCCTCCGGGCCATAAGTAAAGATTAAAAGACTATAATAACATAAGTCTTCTTCAACTGGATTAATGATATTAAATCATTCCGCTACAAAAAAAAAAACAATTCAATGCATCAAATTTTAAAAAGATCATAATAAAAGTTTAAATATACTATAAGTCTTATTATTGTATCTATAACTCGTGGAGTTCACTCAGTACACATCGTTCAGAAACCACTTTATTCCGATTGATCTTAGAAATATATTTTGCGAACGATATTCTCGTCTATGTTGGAGTTCTGTTTTTAAAAATAAATATTTTTATAAATTTAGGAGAGTTTATGGTCTTCTAAAATAAAACAGACATGAAGAATTTTACGTATTTTTTTTTTACGTGCAAGAGCTATAACACTATCTTCAGTACATATAGTATATGCCTACAATCAGAAACTGATTAGAATATATTATTTTTCTTTACGACCATAGTACTTTTTAGATTATCTGATACTTAAAGATTTGAATATTGAATAAATGACCAGGCATTTTCTTTCTTTGCCTAACATTTATTTTGTATTAATGATGAAATTCGTCTTAAAATTTGTATTTTCCAGACATCAAAAGTTAAAAAACGAGTTTTTACAATCGACACTTAGCACTAGAAAAAGTTACGATGTGAGTTAAAAAAGATAAACCTTTTTTTACTCTGTTGTATATTGGCCATGCAATATACAACAGTAAAAAAAGATTTATGTATAAACATAGACAAAACTTTTTTTACCGCATCTCCAGTAAAATGCAGCACTTTATAATATACTAGCTTTTGCCCGCGGCTTCGCCCGCGTTAAATTCGGTAGCGCCTTATTGATTTGTAATAGCAACGCTAAGTTTTCCCGTTTCGTCCCTCTTTCACCCTCATATCCCTCTCTTTTAAAAAAAAAATAGCCTATGTCCGTCTCCTGGTTCCCAACTATCTCTGTACCAAAATTCATCAAAATCGGTTTAGCCATTAAAGCGTGAAGAGGTAACAAACAAACTCACTTTCGCTTTTATAATATTAGTAAGGATAAGGATACGACAGCCTTATATAATTATTGAAAAAAAAATACTCAAAATTATAACAAGGTCACTTATTGTTTGAAATTGGCTGGGCGAGGCAAAAGGAGTACGTAAAGATCGTAACAGATGGCGTTCTGTGGGTACTGCCTACCCCGTATATAATTTTCATAAAAATAAACAATTTTTATTTCTTTTAAAACATCGCTCTTATCCAAACACAATTATTGGTTGGCACATAAATCCAGCCATTCAATTTCCATCAACGATAGCCTTTTGAGATTATATTTTTGAACCACAGATAAGTGTGTACATAACAAAAGCTATGCCCAGTCTTAACACAAATAAGCTAGAATCTAGATTTATACTCTAGATTGAAGAGCTGACCGAACGAGATCGCTCCATAACTAGGTTAGGGGCTGCTTCTTGTGTAGTGATGCGCTTATCAACTTTATTTTAAGTCAGTGCAGTCATAAGCAGGAATAAATTTACATGAACCAGGATTCATGATTTTGGACACCCCAGCGATGGAGGTAATCAGCCAATCCATTCATAAAATTCGGTCCAACTAAAAAAAAACTTAAAGAGGCTGAAATCAGTTTATAATGAGCTTATGGTAAACGATGTCCCTACATCATGTATTTTAGGGGTTTAACTAAACTAAATCAGATATGCAACGGACAGTCTCTGTTTTAAAATTAATGTATCTTTTGAACAATTTCGAAAACAGCAAAATACCCCAACACAAATATAGGAACTTTACTTAAAACTGAACATTCCAAATTTCATTGTAAAACTACGATACGAATAAAAAATACATATTATAATTCCAATTTTCACTAGCTCTAATATATTATCTGTGAGGAATGAATAATAACCATCGACAACATTCATCGCTTACAGTTCACATCACTAGTCGTCGGCGCAGGTAACGATTTTCCCTTACCTATCCTTCCGATATTCAACGAGCCACTCACACTCGCCAAACGACACTCACTCAAGAATAAAAATGGTATATTTTATTAAATAAGACTGGTATACAGGATTTTTAAGTTAGCTTTGAACCACGTTTGCAGTTGGCTGACTGATTTTAGCGATATGTTATTACTAAAGTGCAGGGGTCGGCAAGTAATTTAAATTAGGGTTCAGATACCGCGGTATCGAGGTTCCAAAAAATACTTTAAATGTTTTGTAGCTGTATACTAAACAGTTATTTACCTCGCCTACGAAGTTATACAGTTTATTTTTTCCATCATATCACTTGAAGATTCTACGTGACTATCTTAATTCTACGTGACTTTCAAACGTCTGATGTCACTTTATTATTAGGGATGGGAAATCATCAAATAACTTTCCCCGCTCTGGGTGGAGCGGGTGGGAGTATCAGACTTTTACTGACTAAAACTTATCCTTGTTCCTTCTTTCCCGGAGTTTCCGGAGCGTCTCCCGCGGCGGCTGGGTTAGTTTGAGGTTATCTACCTCAAATATCCAGCCACCTTTTCCGCTAGCCCATCACTGTTCTTGCTTAATTACTTACATATAATATTAAGATAACTATGTTTTAAAACACCGATCTTATTATTTGTGAGTTTTTTAACTCCTTGATTGTCGTTTTTTTCTGTGAAGACATGACCGTATTCAAAGGGAAAAAAACGAAAATGTCTAAAGTATGGCCTTAAGTTCCCTCGTAGGAACTTAATACATTCGAGGAGGATTTTAAATTAAATTACGAAAAGAAACTAATTGCTTGATTATTGAGGTACCCTTAATTTTTTTAAATTAATATTTGACTCATGAACGCTTTCAGGATTATAGGATGTTAAAATATTAAAGAATGTTTTTATTTGCTTTTAAAATAATTGCATTAAACAAATTGTTTGGAGAACATTGACATAAAATTAAATTACAAGACATTATAATGAGAAAACTAATTTGTTTGTTGGAATTTTTAAATTGGTTTTGTAGAAGAAAATACTAATGAGATTTGAGAAGTTTACTTTATATTTTCTCTGGGGACTTGAGATAATAAACTGCGATAGTTCAACGGTCAAAGAACAGGACGGGCCGGAGTGAGATTATTAAAACCTACTTAGTACACCGTCTACTAAAACCATTAAAAGCAAAAAAAAATGGAATTTGTAAGGTAGGTAGTTGAAGGTATTAAAATACAAACAGGTAGTTCTGCTCAAATTGTGTCAATTTAATCTCAACAGCAAAACATCCATCCTATGTCTAGCCATTTCCGAACTTTGTTCGGGTCGGCTTCCAGTCTAATCGGATGCAGCTGAACCAGTATTTTACATGGAGCGACTGCCTGTCTGACCTCCACAACCTAGTTATTACTGGGTAATAAGATACCCCTTAGTAAAACTGTGACAACCAGTCTTACCAAGACTTTCGGGACACTGACTACCTGTAACCACTGTCAAAGATCTACAAATGATAGCCAGGACCAACTGCTTTACGTGCTTTCGTAGGCACGGAGGAAACTCGGTGATATGAAGGAGAAAAGAGTAAATGATGCCGTGACGTCTGATAGGGGAGAATGGAAGAAAAACATGTTGCGCCGACCAAATAGAATGGGACAAGGGCAGGAAAATTATGATGAAGAAAACTCGGTATGTAACGGTCACCCACCCTCAGACCAACCTAGGTAAGCGACCACCTCGACACAATTAAATAGCAGATGCATTGAGCGAACCACTGGGGTTGGCTCAATGGAGAATGATAATTGTAGCCACTTTCATGAGAAAGTGGCTAAAATGAAGCTGGTCTATGAGTCAACTCTAGTGGAATCGCCGAGTTGTGTCGAGCTGGGTGAAAAAATCTGCAGTCTTTTTAAAGTAACAGAAGTACAATTTTGTATTTCTCCCTTTTTAGGCATCATTTTAGGCTATTTTAAAAAATACGTATAAACACATGGTATTAAAGTATATGGTGAAAATATTATAACGATAGATCAATAAAAACAAAATTAATAACAAAAACCAAATAAAAATAAACCGACACAAACAGAAATTATCCCTTAAGGGTATAAATTAAAAGGGACAGGACTAACCATTCTAAATTAAAAAGTAAAACTTAAATAAATATCTAAAGCAAGATAAAAAGTAGTAAATTGTAGCTTAAATTAAATATCAAATAAAATGTAACATAACCAAGTAAATAACGATTAAAAACATTAACCCAACTTTGCGCATTAACAGTGATATTTTATAGACATTCAAACAAGAAAAAAGAATAAGGTCACTGATTTTTTTGGAGGCCACGGCCTCCAAAAAAATCAGTCGCCGAAAAAGATTAAACATGAGTACACAAGGTCTCTGATCATATTAGAGGGTCACTGGCGGGGCAGGAGTGTGGTTTTAGCCGGTTGGAGTCCGGCACTACCTCGACTGTCTCACAGCCTGCGAGATAGTCGAGGTGTCCGCGGGGATTTCCCACTCCTGCCAAAACAAAAAAAAAACCTAGGTAAGCGCGGCTTAACCTAAAGATCGACCCGAGGGTCTGCTATTATTTAGCTACGAGCTCCTAAACAGCAAATGATGTATTTAAATAACCTAAAGAAAGTAACTTAACAATTAACTATGACGAGGACTTTCGAAAAGCGAAAAATTAAATGCAAATCAAATATATTGACTTTTTTTAAACTATATTATACAATAATTTCCCCCGCTCTAGGCGGAACGAGAAGGTGTGTAAAACTTGTACTGACTAAAACCCACCCATGTTCTTTCTATGGCCCTTTATGTTCCGGGGCCGCGGTATCTCTTTCGAACAACCCGCAAATCGGGCAGGCGGTGGCCCTGGCAGGCCGCTCTGCTTTGCTGACATCTCTTTGAGGCGCGCGTGGAACACTAACGCGCCGTCGACACGGCCTGTCGTCAATATATACAGACGGCGAGCTACCCATTGCTCACCGTCCACAAGCCCGCATCTTCAGGTAGAGGGCGGCGCGCCGCCCTAAAGAACGCGCCCATACCGGGGCCCCGTAAAGGGCCATGGACCGCACGACTCCGGCATAGAGCCTACGGCAGGCGGCGTTTGGCCCCCTAATATTGGGCAGGAGAAGCTTGAAAGCAGCCCCCGCCCGCTCGAGTTTGGGAGCCAAACGTCGGAAGTGCTTGTACCAAGAGAACACGCATTCACCAGTTATGCTCAAATCCGATGTAAAAGAGGGTGCGCCTATTGCCGTTAACCGGACATAAATCTATTATCTAATCCTCCATGGCTTCTACTGAAAAAATCCTAATGAAAAACAGTCACAATTTCTCCGAACTGGAAAGCGAACCTTGGACCTCGTGCTCAGCAACCCCGATTGCAACCACTAGACTAATGAGAATCAGACGACACGGTTGGCGCAGTGGCTGAGTGATCAACTGCTGCGCTGCGTGTCGTGGGTTTGATCCCCGCACGGAACAAATATTTGTATGGCCTGCAGATAGTTGTTCTGGGTCTGGCTGTTTGTGTATGTGAGTTTAAATGTAGTCTAATGTGTCCTAGTGTAGGGCAACGTTTAAAAATATAAATAATAATGAGACAGTGAATACAAGTGAATTACCAAACTTACTCTAAATTGGTTACAGTTGAATTACCAACACCACATTCACACTCAATTCAAACTTTATCTACCCACATGTACCAACTTGCAATTTGTAAATTGGAGAGCAGCGCAGTTGACTTTATAAGTTTAATGGCTTGTATTATTCGAAACTCAACTGAGAAGCCTCTTTGCATGAGGCCACCAATTTACATAGACCCCATATGTTTACCATTCTCCGTTTTTATAACAGAATGCTAAAGATATACCGGAGGTCTTTCAAATTTGGTCGGGTAACGATCCTACCAAGGTATTGTTATTTGTACCTTTTAGTAGTGGTACTCATTTCTAAATATTCGTTTTGATAATGATACGAGAATATATTCGTATTCATATCTTTATTTGCATTCAATGTGTGAAGATCTTAAAACGGATTTAAAGCGAAGATACAATGCAATAATATAGATACGGCCCCTGTAGGGAACATCAAAAATAATACTACTCTGTCAAGAAAGTACCGGGAAAAGATCAATAATACACAAAATGTCTGTTATTCATCCAAATTTATTTTATCACCTTCAAAGTATGCTCCTTTAGAAACGATACACTTGCGCCAACGAATAATCCATTCATCAAAACATTTTTTAAACGCTGCTTCCGGAATTGAGTTCAGTTCTCGCCGCGAATTCTCCTTTATGTCTTCTATCGATTGAAAACGGGTGCCACGAAGTGGTAATTTGAGTTTAGGAAAAAGAAAAAAGTCAGCAGGAGCCATATCTGGTGAATATGGTGGTTGCTGGATGGTATTTGTTGAGTGTTTGGTCAAAAATTCGTTCACAATGATAGCCTTGTGCGAAGGCGCATTGTCGTGGTGCAAAATCCAAGAATTTTCATTCCACAAATCTGGCCTTTTTCGTCGAATTTGCTCTCTTAAACGCCGCATAACGCTTAAATAATATTCTTTATTTACCGTTAGACCTTCCGGTAAGAATTCAGAGTGCACAACACCGCGATAGTCAAAGAAAACAGTAAACATGACTTTGACTTTTGATCGACGTTGGCGTGGTTTTTTCGGTTTTGGTTCAGTTGGAAGGCGCCACTCCGAAGCTTGTTGACTAGTTTGCATGTCAAACTCGTAAACCCACGTCTCGTCACCAGTAACAATGCGTTTCATGAATGTTGGGTCCGAACTGACTCGTTCTAGCATGTCCTCAGCGACTTTCATGCGATTGAGTTTTTGGAGAAAATTCAGATCTTTTGGGACTAGCCGAGCAGCAACATGTTTCATACCCAAATGATTAGTTACAATGGTACGGATCGACTCGTGAGATACAGAAAGTTCGGCGGCTATCTCTCTCAGAGTTGAATGGGGATTTTCAGTCACTATTTTCTTCACTTTTGCGATGTTAACTTCAGTTGCAGACGTTGACGGCCTACCAGAGCGAGGCAAATCTTCCATCACATCTCGACCGCTTTTGAACGCTTTGAACCACTCATAAGCACGAGTTTTTGATAAAGTCGATTCACCGTAAAGCCTTCTGTAACATTTTCAGTGACTCCGAACACGAAATTCCATTGGCGATGCAAAATTTAAGACAAACTCTTTGTTCGATATATTTGTCCATTATGAAATTCGCAATACACACTATATATGATATTACTAAAACCAGCACTGTATTTAATATAAATAACAGATGCAACTCAAACTCCGCGCCAAAATGGAAAACAGTTGTGCCAATCTAACAACTACAAAAAAAAACAAAAAATTTAATTTGGAACCATAAACAAATCATCCATTCCCGATACTTTTTTGACTGAATGTATTGTAATTTTAAAATAAACTTAATAATAATAAAATGTTGTAACGGTCCCGAATGACGAGAACCTCGTGAAAGCAGAGAAAGATAAGCAAATAAAGTATATTGACTTGGCTCGCGAGGTTGTCGATATGTGGGATGTAGACTCAGCTCATTGTGCCGATAGTCGTATCTGCCAATGGCTTAATTGCTAAGAGCCTCGACCGATACCTGAGGAGGCTCTCGTTAGGCAGCTGGATCAAGGGCTTGATACAGAAAGCGGTACTTCTGGACACGGCTCGTATTGTTAAGAGGTTCCTTTCTCTGGAGCCCTGACCATGTATCTTGGACCCTGTTCCCGATACCAGTGGGCTACTATTTTTATATTTTCAAATGTTATTTTAATGTTTTTATTAAGAAATATTTAAAAAAGTAAACTTTATGTAAATAAATCAATAAATGAACGAGTAAAAAGTTGGATTTTGTCCTCAATATGAATTCAATGACATTTTTGGTACAAAATAATTTGGTGGCAACAGAAATAATATACGTAATAATATGCGCCAGGTGGCGGCCTTGTGTTGCTATCTGGCATTATGCTAAACTCCCTGTTGTCAATGCTCATTTTATTTACATACTTTAATTTTATGGTGTTTTTGTTATTTTTTTTCTTAAAATAATATTGAATAAAAGTAATTTTCTTTCTTTTTTTCTATTACCGGTTCATTGCTGGGCAAAGGCCTCTTCTTAAACAGAAAAGGCATTAGCACAGTAATCATATTTATTTATGTTAAGAACACAGATAACCATACTAAACTAATTAACACATTCTGATAAAGATGTTAAAAAGAACTTCTTTTTTCATTTAACCCTCGGTATGCCTGGTGGCGAGAAGTGACGCGGTATGCCTGGTGGGTCTGTCAGACCCAGTTTTGGATCACTATTTCATATACATATTGCAGTAAATAAATAAAAATATTTGTTTTATAATGAAATTACATACTAATATTAGGATTAGACATAAAAATCGTTTTACAAATCAACGATCTTTATTTTTTAAATTTTAAATGAAAATTTGTTCGTTTTAAACATAAAATTAAGTTTTGAGCTTTTTGTTAACAATTATTATGAATTAAAAGTAGAGAGAGCACTTTAAACAAGTCTTTTCGTTGTGGGAACGCGTCCCGGACTGAGGTAGCGGGCGGAAAACATTGAGTAGTTCGTAACGGCCAGCTACAGCTTGCGGGTGCGCTCAGAATTCAAATTTTAATAAAATACAACGGTTTTTCTGCCGTGGTGGGTCTGACAGACCCTACCAGGCATGCCGAGGGTTAACCTTCAAGCGGGCGTGCAGTCGTTTACAACGGCAGCGGGCGTACGTAACCTAAAAAACCTGTGGGATAAATAACAGAAATAAAGCACTTATTATATGTAATCAACATCATTTTTTTTAATAATTAAAAATAAACCATTGCTCTTTTTATATGACATTAATTCGAGAAACTCAAATAAAATTTAAAGTAAAAACTATGTAATAACAGTAGAAAAAAGAGTGTTACAAATCCTTAAAATAAAAAAAAAATGAAAAAAATGTCTTAGGGAATCTAGCTAAAAATATCTAGTAATTAATAACAAAACAAAATTATAAAATCAGTTGGTTTCATGAGATCAAATAATAATAATTAGGTTAGTTTTATTCTTCGGTGTCTTCAGCAAGATAACACTCATTGCAAATTAAGGTAGTGTGGGTTCTACAGATATTTCTGTGGCATGTTGTGCATTGAGTCCTCGATTGCCTCCTTTTCTTTGCTGGGCATATTTTGCCACTTTCTCTGCATGATGTGCTGGAACTTTTTCAACGACAGACGCGCGGTGTCGTTTCGATGCCTGCGCTGTGGCTAAAACAATTGCGTTCCTTGCGGTGAAGGGGGTACGGGGAGTTAGTGTAAACTGTGTTTAACAGTGCTTGGTTTTTTTCCAAATTTGTTGGAATCATATTGGGGTCGGCTTTTAGTCTCACCGGACGCAGTTGTATACCAGTATTATACATCGAGCGACTGCTTATCTGACTTCCACAACCAGGTAAGGGGTAATACGATACCTCTTTGTAAGACACTGGTTGTCAGACTTTCAGGACACTATATATCTGCAACGACAGTGTGACAAATGACAGCGGACGGATGGCAAGCCGTGCTTTCTGAGGAACGGAGAAAGGAAACTCGGTATGTAACGGGTACCCCACCCACAAACTAGCATTTTTAGCCACGAGTTTCTGTGAACCATTATTCCACACACAGTTTAAATAAAAATATTTAAAAAAATTACATATTTTTATTTTGCTGATTGTACTGTAAGGTGTTGGTAACTTTTTATGAATTCTCAATTTAAACAACTTGAGTATTCCAACGTCATCGCAAACCAGCCTACACTTGAAGGTTTGCTTAAAACCTTCATAGTGCTATGATACCAATTTGTTTTTAATTCCAGCCAGGCTAAAGTAATCAAGATAAATTGATCTTAAATAACCTCTTTTGAAAAGAGTTCCTATCTCAATCTCGATACCACTCGACTGTCATAATATTTGTTGCTCTCGTCCGGCGGCTGGTATTGGCAGTTGCTAATTAATTCCTCTACTTTATTAAATTTCAAAGTATTTCATAAGCCAGTCGATCGCGAACAGTTTTGATAGTATGATAAAGGTTAACATTTTTGATTTTCTGGCTTAATGTTTTTTTGGTTTTTAAGCAATTCATTGCATGCACAGTATTTAGTTTTTACATGCAAAATAATACAAATTATATCGCAGAGTAAAGTTTTAAGAAAATGCCATTTGCTACGGCGTAGCAGCACACGTAGCTTGCGTAGCCGGTGGCTACGCCGTAGTAAAGAAACAAACTATTTTTACTTGAACAACGTGCTAACATACGAAACATGAAAATAGTGGCCTCCATTGTAGTACTAATGAACCCAAAATTGAATTATCTCAAGTTCACGAAAACTTAGACGATACACAAATCTCATATATATTTTCCTTCTGACCGTTTTCAGTTACGGTGGCCGTTCTCAGCGGTGATTAGCCAGCGGCGCGGGATATATATGTTCACAATTGTGTGCGCAGGCGCAGGTGTAGTCTCTGTTCCCTCACTCTCATAATCCAATGGGTCGGCAACCCGATACGATAAGAGAGAGATCTGGCACAGTCCCAACGGCCTAACGTACTTTTCGAGGCACAAGGGGTATCAAACCGCCAACTTCCTAACTTCGGGCTGTGATTGAGAAATTCGTAATGGACAACCCCATAACACTTTTTTTTCGACCCGGGAATCGAACCCACTACCTCGTGCTCAGCTGTTGCGCTTGCACCGCGGGAACGACGGAGCAGTCAACTACAAAACTCATCCTACTTATATCTAATATATAAAATTTCCGTGTCACAATGTTAGTTACCGTACTCCTCCGAAACGGCTCGACCGATTCTTATGAAATTTTGGCTACATATTGGGTAGGTCTGAGAATCGGCTAACATCTATTTTTCATACCCCTAAACCTCAGCGGGTGAAACCGCTGGGCACAGCTAGTAATATTATAAATGCGAATGTTTGTGAGGATGGATGTTTGTTACTCTTTCACGTCAAAACAGTTTAACGGATTTTTATGAAATTTGGCACAGAGTTAGATTATAGTCTGGAATTAACATAAAGGATACCTTTTTTTGTTTTTTTTCAACGTTGCCTCACTCTTGATTTTTCTCCTGTATCGTGGGTGCATTTACAAACATTTAAACTCACATACACAAACAGCCAGACCCGAAACAACTACCTGTAAGGTCATACAAATATTTGTTCTGTGCGGGAATCGAACCCGCGACACGGAGCGCAGCAGTCGATCGCTCAACCACTGCGCCAGCCGTGCCGTCTTCCGTAAATCTAACCATCTGTTTTAGAAAGTTCTCCATTGACGGGATTAAATGTGGAAACAGCTGCTGTAACATCCTTACTAATATTATAAAAGCGAAAGTGAGTTTGTTTGTTTGTTTGTTACCTCTTCACACTTTAATGGCTACACCGATTTTGATGAATTTTGGTACAGAGATAGTTGGGAACCAGGAGACGGACATAGGCTAATTTTTTTTTGAAAAAAGTGGGATGTGAGGGAGAAAGAGGAAAGAAAAGAGAAAACTTAGCGTTGCTATTACAAATTAATAAGGCGCAAGGGGAACTGTGTTACCCCGAATTTAACGCGAGCGAAGCCGCGGGCAAAAGCTAGTTCAATATAATTTCAGAATACCAGAGTATGCATATTCCATAGTCGTGAAACTACAATTAAATCGTATTGGACAGCGCGCGCTGTTAGGATTTCAATTTCAGATAAAATTGCTAACATAAACGTATTAGAAATCGTCGCTAGTTGAAAACCAATATTTCTGTTTGTAGGTACCGAGCTCAGATTTTAATTTGACTGGAAAGAGTCATTTACAAAATGATTGGTGCGGCGTAGATGCAGAATAATTATTTTGACTGTTTAATCTGCTAATAAGTTCTTTATTTCAGACCCATTAGAATGCATATTTTTTTGCAGAATTAGTTATAGAATATTCTTATATATGTTAGTGTTATTACTAAAACTTTGGGGAGTGAGAACAAATCTTGTATGACCTACAGGTAGTTGTTTCGGATCTGGCTATTTTGTATGTGAATTTAAATGTTTGTAAACGCACCCACGATACGGGAGAAATTCTGGTTCTTATTCGTGTGAGGTAAAGTTTTTTACTCTTTGTTACAATTCAATGCTCTGAGCTGTAAACCAATTTTGACTATGGCAACTATAGGTATAAGTACCGCTTCAATCTATCCTTACTAATATTATAAAAGCGAAAGTGAGTTTGTTTGTTTGTTACGTCTTCACGCCTTAATGGCAAAATTGATTTTGATGAATTTTGGTACAGAGATTGTTGGGACCCTAGAGACGGACATAGGCTGGACGGACATAAACTGGGAAATAAGGGAGAAAGAGGGAAGAAAAGGGAAAACTTAGCTTTGCTATTACAATCCATAAGGCGCAAGGGCAAAAACTACAGGTAGCAGGTACCTGCAAATCAGGAAAGGAAAACCGAGTTACCCCGAACTTAACGCGAGCGAAGCCGCGGGCAAAAGCTCCTTAAAAGCAAAATTCCATAAGTTGAGAAACTCATAAATTGATAATTCTATCATCATGAAACACGCATCCTTATTGCGTGGGATTTTAACATAAATAGCGAAAGGTTAACGTGTACTAGTTCTGACTACCTCTTGGGGAACGGGGAATCAAAATGAGATGTAATTATTTGCTATATTATATTTCAGGATAATATTCTAAATCTCCCATGACGAACATATAGAATATTAAAGTCATGTGAAGGCCTTTCTTCTCAAAACAATTAGCGGAAAATTGAATATAATTTCATTTTAGACTACAGAGGTTTTACTCGCAGCTTCGCTCGTGTGTAGGTTGGATATTATGTCACACACATTATTTTATCTTGAAAACGCGGTACTACCGATGTCAAAAGTGCTTTAACTCCTACTTCAGGTAATGGTCTATCTGTGTGTCAACATTTAGATATATCGTCATAAATTTTTTAAGGGTTCTGTACCTCAAAAGGAAAGAACGAAACACTTATTGGATCACTTTGTTGTCCGTCTGTCTGTCTGTTTGGCAAGACCCTTTATCTCGCGAACGCGTGAAGGCATCGACTTGATTTAAACCATATACTCAAGTCTAGTAGTCCCTGGGAGTTGTGAAAAAATCATATCTATAAGTGTACGCAGTCAAAAGATATGGCTGTTGCAAGTTTGTACGAAACTATCAGTGTGCGGTGCCGTTGCCCGGTTTTTTTTTAATTTTACCGAGTTCGAGGTAAGATATCTTTTACTTAAAAATGCAAGGAATCCTGTAATTATTCTTTCAACGAAACCTAGAACGGGTTTCGTTGAAGAATAATTACCGTGAAAAGGTTACAGATAGACAGATTTATTTGGATATTAAATATATTGGCATAAATTTTTAATAAGAATTCAGTCAAGAATTTAATTAATTCTTGACTGAATTCTTCTCTGTACAAACATGTGAAGTATGCTTATTCGCCAATTAAACGTGAGTAAATATTTTAGTCTCAGTTAAGTAGACTAAAACACATTTCTAATTATATTTTGTTTATGTATTGAGTTAAACTGTTAATGCTTAATTAACAATGGAGAATGTTACTAGGTATGCCAAATCGCTTGAAATGATGAGTTTTGATTTTATAGGCATTCAAAGTTTCAAAAAATATCGAGCCCGCTAACAGTCACGTGACCGCTTGTGACGTCATATCACAATGCGCCGCGCGTTGTATTTTTACATTTAGGCACAACACATGATTTCCTAGTATTTAGATTGGACTTTTTTAAAAGTATTTAGTTATAATTTCAACGGTAAGGGCGCGCGACCACGAGCGGACTGAATGAGCCAGACTGAGCATATTGTGTGATGACGTCACATCGTAACCGGCAGCCCGTGTCTTGTTTTACTTTTAAATCGAAAACTAATTGACATATATAAGTAATTATTTCAATAGTATTTATATTTTTGATAGAGAATATGGACTGCTAATAATCAAAATTAGTTAACATTCTTCATTACGATGATATAGTAGCAGATAGTCTGGCGTGGCGTCTCGTGACAAAATAACAAGTAGGTGTGTTATAAATATGGATAGAAGTGACTTCGATCATTTTTCGGGTTCCGTACCTCGAAAGGAAAAAAACGGAACTCTTATTAGATCACTTTGTTGTCCGTCTGTCTGTCTGTATGTCAAGACACTTTATCTCAGAAACGCGTGAAATTATCGAGTTGAAATTATAATCATATACAGGGTGGCCAGTTGATAGGCGTCCAAAGAAAAAAATTAGATGCCATATGCTAAGGGGTACCTGAATTAAAGGGACCAATTAAAGGGACCATATTTCAGTATATACTGAAACATGTGGTCCCTTTATGTTGTGAAAAATCAAACCTGTAAGTCGACGTAGTCAAAAGATATGGCTACATTTCAAAAGACATAGACTTCCGGAATTAAACTTATTTTACGTATTCAAGGGATTTTGGGAAATCGGTTGTTGAAAGTACAAAATGTGTGGTTGAGGGCTTCGTATAGATCCGTTTACTCCTTGTATAGAGAGAAACATCATTGTGCTTTTATGAATGAAGGTAGGTATGTATAGATATGTATTCACTTCCAGAGAGCTAACTCCATGCAACTATTCACTGTCTTGATTGGAACGGAGACTAGCAATAATGGATTCTGCCGTCGCCCGTAATTGGGTAGGTAGACGTGGCGTGGCTGGATTTGAAGCTCCCTGTTATGTGGAGCTGCATTATATCCTTTGTGTGTAATACACACAACGGTGCCAGTTGAGTGTTAATCCTACTTAAAATTATAAATGCGAATGTGTGTGAAGATGGATGGATGGATGTTTGTTACTCTTTCACGTGAAAACAGCTGAACGGATCTTGATGAAATTTGGCACACAGGTAGATTATAGTATGGAATAACACATAGGATAAATTTCTTTTGATCTGAATAGTTTCTGAATAACTCAAAAATTTATATTTTACCGTAAGATGCACAATAGTTTTTGATACTATTAGATATAGTTTAAATCTATAAAATATAATAAAGGTTAGATAGTTAATTAATTTATCCTATCAGAATAACCCTTTAATCAGGCACTTTATTTAAAAAAAAAACAGGTATTTAAATTAGCTATGCCTAGCGGTTTTACCACACTTAGCTCTTAGTGTTGTAGCGTAATATTATATAATCTAATAGGTTTTGCCCGCGGCTTCGCTCGCGTTAAATTCGGGGTAACATAGTTCCCCTTGCGCCTTATTGATCTGTAACAGCAACGCTAAGTTTTCCCTTTTCTTCCCTCTTTCTCCCTCACATTCCCACTATTTTTAAATAAAAATTTGCCTATGTCCGTCTCCTGGTTCCCAACTATCTCTGTACCAAAATTCATCAAAATCGGTGTAGCCATTAAAGCGTGAAGAGGTAACAAACAAACAAACTCACTTTCGCTTTTATAATATTAGTAAGGATTCCAGCAAAATTTCAAGTCAATCCAGCCAAGGAATCGTGTTATCCCATACAAACTTTACCACACCGTTTCACTCCCTTTGGGATTGTATTTTGCAAAATTTCGTGTTAGTGAGCACCTGCGTCCTCAAAAGATCCTCCATGCAATATTTGCCACTACTAAGCACTTGTCGTTTCTGCGATTTCGTGTTAAGTGAGTCAGTGATTTTCGATCGATTAGCGGACTCGACAGACGTTGTCCTGCTTTTTTTTGGGCTGATTTGTGAATCCAAACCATCCAAGGCACCACTCAAACGCATACGAAAAAAATCATTCACATTGGTCCTGCCTATTAGGAGGAGTTTAATGACATACATACGTACAGCAGAATTATATACATATACTAGCGGACCCGACAGACGTTGTCCGGTCTACACGTCTTTAATTTGATAATTTCAATCTTTTTTTAATAAGCTAATAAGCTGTCTAATTTGACACTGCGATGGTAGCGCCGTCGGTCGGATCCAATGTAAAACATTCCAAAATCAACAACTACTAATAAATTAAAAATTAATTTAAAAAACATTGTCCAGCGGACAAAATTGTGAATCTAAACCATTCCCAGATCCCCTTGAACACACACAAAAAATTTCATCAAAATCGGTCCAGTCGTTTGAGAGAAGTTCAGTGACATACACACTCACAGAAGAATTATATATATAAAGCTAAAGATCATTAAAGGTTTTTTTTTTATTGGAATTAAAAGTTTAAAATGGAACTCGGGCTGGCTATATTTGCCGTACGCTGAAGGAGGAATTATTGGACAAGAAACGTCAACGCGGTAGACCCAAAAGGAGATGGTGAGGTAACTTGGACTCTTTCTCAAACTATTACCTACAATCGCAATAAATCTTGGCTGTTTGTGTATGTGAGTTTGAATGTTTGTCAACGTACCGACGATACAGGAGAAATTCCTAGTGTGGAGCAACGTTTTTTAAAAGAAAAATCGAGAATAGTGGATAGAGGGATAGGAGGCCTTGCAACTGCCTTGTTGGTTTAGGTAATTTCAAGTCTTCGGGGTCTTGTGTTTGATTCTAAGTGTTTTTGTCCATGATTTTTTTAGGAGCAGCCCGAAGTCTTCATTTGTGCCCGGTTGATAGCAATAGGCTTGTCTCTTATCACATGGGAGTTAAAGATAACAGACGAAATATGAGACTATTGTAGTAACAGCTTTACCTAACTCTTCGGGAATTGCTGGCATGATATTGACATCGATATTCATCAGGATACCTATCAACATATTATCACATCATCAGTTCATCATTGTTATCTGGCTACTTAAATTCTTAAGGGTCCATATTTTTAGAGATTAAAAAAAAAGTACGCAGACAGTAGGTAGACAATCATCTAAGAGACAAAACAACTGTCTGCCTGTTCGTAAATGCTAATCATTCAATATAATTTAGCCTACTTTGAATATTCAAATAATTCCCCAATTTAGAAATATTTTTTACTTTAGAAACTGTCTAAAACGAACTTTAGTACTATTCATAAAATAATATTGTAACCTAAATTTAAAAATTACTTTTGTCCTTAAAAATATTTGTGAAAAGAGATTCTTTTATTGAAACCGTTCATTATAGCTCATTACACCACAGTTGCCAACTCATTCATTTGCAAATATTCTCTGATGCGGGTTATTGAAAAAGTAACTCGCACTTTTTTATTACAATATCAAAATGAAATTTTAAGATATTACTAGCTGTGCCCACTTTGCTCACGTGACTGATTTTATTGGCTTTATTTAATGGTAACGTAAAGTCAGTTAACTTGTAATTTTCAGTCGATATAACTTTGTTTTCATAGTCATTCTGGTTAAGAATATTTTTAACGCTTATTCTAACATATATTAGGTACTATTTTAGATTATTATGATAACATACATTTATAGTATACTAGCTTTCGCCCGCGGCTTCGCTCGCGTTAAATTCGGTATAACACACCAAACAGACCTGCAGTTTTTGCTCTTGCGCCTGATGGATTTGTAATAGCAACGCTAAGTTTTCTCTTTTCTTCCCTCGTTCTCCCTCATATCCCACTTTTTTTTAATAAAAGTTAGCCTATGTCCGTCTCCTGGTTCCCAACTATCTCTGTACCAAAATTCATCAAAATCGGTTTAGCCATTAAAGCGTGAAGAGGTAACAAACAAACAAACAAACAAACTCACTTTCGCTTTTATAATATAATATATAAATATATAATATATATATATAATATATAATATATATAGTAAGGATTTAATTGTAAACCTAATGTGTGTTTCAGTATTTGTAGTGTCGGTTATAGTTTTATAGGAAGAGATATATAATAGACTAGTTGGCGCCCGTGGCTTGACCCGCGTGATAGTCGAAGAAAAAAGTATCCTATATATTATGTCATTCCAGACTATAAAGTACCTCCGTGACAAATTTAATCAAGATCCGTTCAGCCGTTTTGACGTGAAAGAGTAACAAACATTCATACAGCCATCAATCCATCCATCCTCACAAACATTCGCATTTATAATATTAAGAAGGATAGTAGGATAAATTAACACAAATTTACAATCAGTGTGGATAAAATTATGTTTAAAAGCCGAGTAAGTGCGAGTCGGACTCGCGCACCGAGGGTTCCCTACAAACTTGCGACATACACGGCTATATCTTTTGACTGCGTAGACTTAAAGATACGATTTTTCCACAACTCTAAAAAACCACAGATTTGAGTATATGTTTTTAATTTCAACTCGATACCATCACGCGTTCCCGAGATAAAGGGTCTTGACAGACAGATACATGGACAGCAAAGTTATTCAATAAGGGTTCAGTTTTTTTCCTTTTGAGGTACGGAACCCTAAGAAAGATTCTAAGAACCACACGGCATTTGTATCAAAATCTACACCTTAAAAGTGTTTGAGATGTCTTAAACAGCATCCATCCGTAAGTGCTCGTTTTTCTGTTAAACTTGAACTAGAGTGGTGGCAATCACTGCGTTTGACATTGTGAAAGTACAGCTCTAGGGCACGCCTAAATAGTGGCGATAAGTCCCCTCTTTGAAGAGTCGCTGGAGAGGCACCATGGCGTCTTTTCAGCACCACCGTCCACCATCTTAAACCAACCCAGCTGCCGCGGGAGACGCTCCGGGTGCTGCGACACGACTCTCGGCCACCATAGATGCGGTTCTGTGGACGGTAAGCGAAAAGTCATGTCGATGGCGCGTTAGTGTTCCACGCGCGCCTTTAAGTTACCTATATCAGCAAAGCAGAGGGGCCTCCACCCACGGCCAGCCGGGGTTGCAGGTTGTTTAAAAGAGATACCGCGGCCCCGGAACATAAAAGGCAATAGAAGAAACATGCGTGACATTAAAAAAAAATATTATTTTTTTAATCATTTTTGTACACACAGGAAAAAGAAACACAAGGAAACATCGTAACAAAACGTAGAGTACAAAATTATGCGACGCGAAATATTTTTTTACACACACAAGTACAAGCACACAAGTTTTCCCTTCTCAATTATTTGTCTAGCCCTACACTCCTAGCCGCCTATCCGTCACGTAGAAAATCGTTGAAGTTCGACAGACAGCGAGGAACTTGACAGAACGTTATGCAAGACTTGAATTATAACAACCCCTTGAATAACTTGTTCAACCCGCAATTGTTATTAGAAGAGGAGTTTGGGGAAGTCTGGTATAGCAAAGAGAAAAGTGATTTTATTTGCTTGGTGATAGAAGTGTTTCAATAATTAATGTGATTTTTAGGTAAGTTACGCTGACTGATTTCGAGGTTTTTCGTAAAGAATTTTAGGCTAAAATAACTCTCGTAGTAATAATATTCGTTTAACATAATTGCCCAAGACACCTTCGACAGTCCTGTGCTGTTAAGTAGCTGTAGCCCGTGACGTCACCCGCGTGGACGTCGAAATTTATTTCAAAAATCATATAACCCGGGTATTAAAGTAGCTTATATGTGAGTCATTATCTGTGTGACACATTTCGTAAAAATCAGTTTTGTAGTATTTGCGTAAAAGAGTTACAAAATCCATACATGTATTACATCTTCACAAACTTTCGCATTTATAATATGAATAGAAAGTAAAGTTAGTAGGAAATAGGATCGTAACCACGCGATTCGCTGGAAAATGGGTTCAGTCGTGGTATAACTATCATGACATTAGGTAATTTAACCTTTGTTAGACCAAAACTACGCCACTTCTGCGATTTCGTTGGTGTCAGCATAAAGTCCATTTATGAGTACCAAAATGAGCAGTAAAATGCTGTTTAATTCTAAAAATTGACAGCAAAGTAGCTTAACAAAACATTTTTTACACAAAATTCAGGTTAGCGCCACAAATGTATCTGTGGGAGACCTAAGTAGACCAACCAGACAAGAAAAACTATTATCAAAGATAAAATTCTGTTAAGAAGAAAAAACAGTTTATTGGCTCTAAAGAAAATGACAACAATTTAACCGTATAGTTCGGTACGGACCCCTTCGGGGGCTCGACATTCAAACCTCCGCTGGCTCGGTACTGGCCCCGAAAGGGGTCGAACATTTAAGTCATACGACCTCCTCATTATTTTTGTGAATATTTTATTTTCTGGTTAAAAAATAATATGGGTGTGCATTCATTAAGATAGTAGAATAAAAATCTCATATGTAAACGTCGTTAGAAGTTCTTTAATTATTGAGCAAGTTTCTTAATTAACCTTTATAAAATCCATGTGCGTAAATTACGATCATAGCCATTTTGATGGCAGTGTAGGTCGACGCTAAAAATCATAAAAAAAATGGTTTTCGGACATATAAGCTCCACATTGTTGGGCCTGATTAACGTGTCCTTTTATTACGTGCAGAAATCATTCGTAATTAAACTTAAATTAGCAGTGGTAATGATACATTTTGAAATCTAAAGTCGAAGTTTCGCGCCAATCGTGCTTGTTTACATTTTTTATTCCACATTATATCACACGGACGCGAATAGATTCTATAACAAATGAGGCAAATATCATTGCAAATATTATATATAACATGAACATGCCCAGATCTTATCGTAATTTGCAATAATAGGACCATTAACACGTAATATTCATAACCACTAATAAATTCACTTTCGAAAATGACGTCCATTTCTTTTTTTTTGTGATGGATGTGTAAATGCGATTATTTCAATCGATTATTTTCTTGTAAATCAATCAACTCGATTAATTAAATTAAGGAATATCAGAAATTGATAGATGAAAATTAATAAGAATAATTTTGTAGTACGTGTAAAATACTATAAATATTGATAATAATATTTTTTACGCTAAAACCGACTCAACAACAAACAGTAGAATCTGATCTATGGCTAAATTCGCGCCAATTTTATTTTCAGATAAAAATTCAAATAAGGAATGCACTCGCTGTTCGAATTTATATTAAAATGTTTATTTACTATTTTATTAATAATTTGGTTTTGTACCTAATATTTGAATGTGAATTGCAAATAGAAATAAATAAGGTTGAATATAGAACGCTCTTATTATGATTTTGGTAGGCACAGTAAAAAAAATCAGCCAAGATAAATTATATTTGTTCGACAAAATTGTTTGTAGTATGGTTGGATTAGTTATTTGGAAAGCGTTTTCATTCTTTCCTAAAACATGGCTCGTAGGCCAAAGTGTTCTTGGAGTGGAAGCCTTGGGGTAAAAATGGCCTAGAGGGAGACCACAATTGAGATGGAAAAAAAACCTCGGTCGTGTACCGGGGTTTTTTTTGGGGTGGGAAATCATCAAATAACTTCCCCCGCTCTAGGCGAAGAGGGGGGGAGTGTCAGGCTTTTACTGACTAATGTCCACCGATCGATGTTCCTTCTTTTACTCGGGGCTGCGGTATCTCTTTCGAACAACCCGCAATCCCGGCAGGACCCTACCGGGGTTGCGGGTCTGACACTTCCCCCGCTCCGCCCAGAGCGGGGGAAGTGAGGCGTCACGACATCCTCACCTACCACCTGACGCAGATCCTCACCGGGCACGAAAGTTTCGGGACGTTCCTGCACATCATCGGGCGGGAAGAAACACCCAGGTGTCACCAATATGACTATAGCCCGGAGGACACGTTGGAGCACACAGGCAGTCTGCTCTTTTGAGCGGAGCACCGCTCTGTCCCGGAGGAGATGGTGATGTTTGAAGGAGAGAACCTCAAATCAAGCCAGCCACCGCGGAAGACGCTACAGGGGTCGGGCGCCGCGAGACGACAACGACTTTTTGTTAAAAGTTTAACAGGAGCGGATATTTGATGATTTCCCATCCAAGTGGCGCAAGACCGATATAAATGGCGGAATTAGAGGAGGCCTCCTTTAGATTCCTAAAGAAGTTCCTGAGAAGTTTATGAGATGGCGTCCTTTAAATTCCTAAAGAAGTCCTTAAATTCCGAAAAAGAGAGATACTTACACTATTTAAATGTGAAGCTACTTGAAGCTGTGAAAAAAACAACCCTCCAAGTCTACGTAGAGAAAAGATATGACCGTTTATGTAGTCAGTTTGTACGGAACCCTTGGTGCGTGAGTCCGACTCGCATTTGGCCGGTCTATTTTTAATAGGCTGAAGGTCTCCTTATACCTTTCTATTTTTTTTATCCAACCAATACTTTTAAGTGTCAATATTTTAGAGCCCCGATGTGTACTTGTGTACGGAATCCCTGTATGTCTAAAACAAGGCTCTACTGCGGAGGCACGGCTTTCTAGGTGCGGTACGGTATGGTTGTGCCAGCTGGGCTGCCTGACTGGCTACCTACAGAATTAGCATGACCTACAAAATTGGCCGCCATTTTCATTTATCGTCATTCAAGAAAACAGCCAAAATCTTTTACCGCGAAACCGTTTGACAGCAAATGTACCTCAAATCTGGGCGCATAACAAAATAATTATTATAGCATAATAAAAAAGCACGTGACAAAATGTATTTCTTTTATAATAGATATCATAGATATTTGTACAACTATAATATCTATAGTAGAATATTATGCCACCTCCATAGGTAAATTCCTCAATGGTCCCAAAACTTTTTTTTAAAGTTTACTCTATTACGATTATCGATTAGGTTGAATGCAACTTTTTAATCGTAATGATGAAACTTAGTTTTACGGTCAGCACTAAGAAATGTCATATTGCAACATATTTTGTAGTGTTTTTTGTCGAGATTTGTATCGTGTTTTTTTATTAATTTATATGTAAAATGGCTAAAATAAGAATGCAGATGGAATGTCACTGTTTTTATTTTAGATTTCCGATGTTATTATCAAATGGTTATCTTGTGTATGTACATTATTTCCAGCGTTTTTAAAGTACCTAATTTTTGGAAGGGTGTAGTAATATGTATTTTACACACATTTTGCAATAGATTGACGCCGTTTTATCGACCTTATGAGGTTTTTGGAAATATAAACCTCAAACTTATCGTATGAAACAGCCGCTGTGATTTATTTTTGATAACAAAATTGAATGCTGTAAATTGATGAAAAATCCTGAATTTCATGACAATTCGCGTCACCCCACCGATTCAGCTGATGTGTCATATGTCAAAATCCTGTCGTGCAGAGTGGTAACAAACATTTATAAACGGCCAGTACTTTGATTAAAGCTGCAAACGAGGTTTAATAGTAACAAACAAAAATAATCATCAAAATATCAATAAACTTTGTTCTGCTTACTGCATGCCCCATTTGCCCCTATTCAAGAAGTTCCCCATTGAGTTGCACTAGCGCAACTTGAAGTTAGGTTTAGCTTTAACTTAAAACTTTAACGGCCCCAGCGGCCAGTTGGTATAGAAAATCAATAACGCAAAATGCAATTCATATTTAGTCTAACTTATAGTTTGTTGATGTTTTAAGGGTGCTGCACATAGCAGAGGGGCTTGCCAGGGCCACCACCTGCCGGGTGGCGGATTCGGATTGTTCATAAAGGATACCGCGGCCGCGGAACATAAAGGGCAAAAAAAGGAACATGGGTTGGGTTTTAGTAAGTAAAAGTCTGACACTCATCCAAAAAAATATAAATAATATTGTTATTCGGGAAATAGACACTTTTATTGAACAAATACATAGTCACAGCATATTTTTTCGACCAGGATAAACAAAAATTGTGAAATACAATATAGAGCTCATATTTCACGCGTATTAAATACAGGGTCTGTGTTTTATGATATTCATGCGATATGATTTTTAGCGACAGTTAGTGTGAGCAGCGATACCCATCGTTTACAATTGCGAGATTTTGGACAAGTCGACATTCATTTGTTTTGCCAGCGCTAGCGTAGAAAACTGTCTTACTGGTTTTTAATTGAATAAATCAAATGGGAGGACAGGAACAAGTGTGTAGCACCCCTAAAATATGTTTTAGTACTGCTTTAAGGTTGATTAGACCGAATTCTAGTTAGCACTAAGTATAAAGTTTTTCGGATAATATGTTGCCTTATTTTAAGGGCTGTGTGTTAATTGCAACATTATGTTAAAAACGTTTATGTTGTTTTATGTTATAGTTCGTTTTTGAACTAGCACAAAACAAACGTATAAATGCAGATGATCGAGTCACAAAAAAAACGGTCAAGTGCGAGTCGCATTTTCGCAATGAGGGTTCCGAGAGTTAACGAAAAGATAAGAATACCGTTTATATTAAAGGATAAACTTTACTTTGCCATTGGAAAACTTTTGTCCCCATCTAATTTCACATTTTTTTTGTGATGCATCTACAAATTTACGGTTTATAGATTTTTCCCTTTACTGGTACTCTATGATATTGCTTATTTGCAAGTTTCATGATTCTATGTCAACGGGGAGTACCCTGGATTTTGATTTCCTTACTGAATGTATGAGAAAAGCGACATGTACGGGAAAAACGGCCATATTTTTTTATTGCGTCTTAGAGAGTTGATTTTTACACAGCATCAAGAGACCGCAGACATCAGTATTTGGTATTACGTGCACGCGTTTTTAGATAAAGGGGTTTGACAGACAGACAGATGGACAACAAAGTGATCCTATAAGGGTCCGTTTTTCCTTTTGATGTACGGAACCCTAAAAAGGGAAAATGGAGTAAGTTTATGAAACTACTAGCTTTTGCCCGCGGCTTCGCTCGCGTTAAATTCGGGCTAACACAGTTCCCCTTGCGCCTTATTGATTTGTAATAGCAACGCAAAATTTTCCTTTTTCTTCCCTCTTTCTCCCTCACATCCCCCTTTTTTTTTAAAAAAACCCAACCATATATCTGTACCAAAATTCATCAAAATTGGTTTAGCCATTAAAGCGTGAAGAGGTAACAAACAAACAAACTCACTTTCGCTTTTATAATATTAGTAAGGATAATAGTGTTTAATGCGGAACTATACCTTAGCTTTTTTTGTAGAAAAACTTTGAAAACTAATCGACAAATTAAAACTCAATTTACGATCAATATTGCAATTAACAAATAGTTTAATGGAATTACATTACCAAAAGACAATAAGCCGAATTTCTGGATCAATCAGTGGAATTGGATGCGAATGGCCGCCATTTTAATGCAGGCCATCAAATAGACGCCGTTTAAGCCTCAAAGTGAATTGCTCTGCCATTTAGTAGTCGATAATCGAGGATGTTGATAATATCTGTATAGAACAACTATTAATAGAGGTCTTAGGTATGTAGACCTATAATCCAAGGTTTATGACATACCACTGCATAATCAGCCCATTGTATTTCAACAGATTGAACCTGGTAGAAGACGGAGGCCCAAGAAAGGTTATACCTCATAGTTAATAATGCCAAAGACCATGCCAGGTGGAAGCACAAGAAAAGGAGAGCGGACCCTTTTTTTTCGGATGGGAAATGATCAAATAACTTCCCCCGCGCAGGGCGAAGCGGAGGGAAGTGTCAGCCTTTTACTGACTAAAACCCAACCCATGTTCCTTTTTTTGCCCTTTATGTTCCGCGGCCGCGGTATCCTTTATGAACAATCCGATTGTTCCTTCTTTTGCTTTTTATATTGCGGGGCTGCGGTATCTCTTTCAATCAACCCGCAACCACAGGGAGAGCGGATTCTTGGCTAGCGAAATCGTATGCTGTAACCGGGATTTAACACTTGGACGATGAATGTTCCGAAAACGGGAATACAGTTGACTTTTAAAATCCTAACCCTCCTGCCCTCTTGGCGATAACTCTACTCAAAACACTTTGGTAATATACTTAGAGTAATCATTAACGATCATAGCCCTAACCAGCCCGGTAGAAGCATCTGCTCATCGAAACGCATCGTATGTATTGATCAAAATCGGTTCACCCGTTTCAGAGACTACGATGCCCCAGACAGACGACAAATAAACAGATACATGATACACAGATACAGGCTACTTATCTATAGAAGAAAGTCGACCAGCATGTAAGGCCATTGCAAGTCTGTTTTTTTTTTCGTTGGTTTGGCTTACAGATAACAATACAAAAGTTACAGTAAAGTAAACGACAAGCTATTAATAAGCCTCCAGTTAACAGTAAAGTATTGTTGTACAAATCATAACACGTAATATTATTAACAAGTTATAGGAATAAATAAATATCTAAACTAATATTATAAACGCGAAAGTTTGTATGGATGTTTGTTACTCTTTCACGCAAAAACTACTGAACGGATTTTAATAAAACTCCACATTAATGTAGCTTACATATCAGATTAACACAGGCTACAATTCATAAAGATATATTGTATATTCTATCACCACGCGAGTGAAAGCGCGGGCTGCAGCTAGTTTTTATATAAAAAGAAATAGATTAAGTGCAATTATTGCATTATATTAGTGCATCTTATTACAGGCAGAAATGCAGATGAAACCAGTAATAATTTACAGTAGATGTCACATGCCAGTTTCCCCACTTTGTTTTAAAATAAAAATAAGATATCTTTATTTCAGACCCAGTAGAATCCATAATTTGTTAGTGAATTAGTGACAGAATATACTAGTATTATGTATGTGTTGTTAGTGAATTGGTAACAGAATATACTGTTGTTAATATGTTAGTGTTATTGATACTACTTAATTACACGAACCTATGGCTAATTTTACCCAGTGCCTTCGAATGGGGCAGTCGGGCCTACCAGCAATCATTTTCAGGATGTTACGCAAGCGTTGCAGTAAAGAGGCCAACTAAAGCAGAACAACTACATCGTACTTCTTCGTTTTAAGAGCAGCGATGATAAAATAATTTAGACAAAGTTATGTGCCTATCTGAGTTTGAACCTAAAACAAACTATCGGGTTTATTGTTGAAACTACACTGGTAACGTAACCCGGTTGTTGACAGATGATCATTTTAACAACTGTCTCTAACGTTGAATATGCTTTGACATAGGTCGAATCGGTTGTATGTGGACAGTTTGCCCCATTTCCAACTTGCACAAAGGCTAATATGTTCACCAAAATATTAGCTACCTATCACTTACTTATACATGTTTTAATCGAAGAAGATCACCATCTATCGAACAATCTTTGTCAAAAAAAGAACAGGGGTATTTACCAACTTTACACACAATTCTCGCCTTTCATCCACTTTAATTTAATGATCAGATTACAATGGCTTCCAAGCCAAAGGCCAGGCAGGAGCAGGCCAATAGCCTGACATAAAATGATTACATGCCAACCTCACAGAGGGAGCCACTCGTCCCGGCGACCTAATTAACGTCGACGTCGAAGGATTAACTCTTGAGAAGAACTTTTTTACTATTTGTTTATCAGTTCGCTATGTGCATATTTTGAATGGCTTTTGTACGATCTTTGATCATAAGGCTACAATAAATAAATAAATGATAAATAAATAATAATTAATATATAATAATAATTAATGAATTCCCTAGCTCCTGCGCTAGTTTACACTGTATTACAGGAGCTAGTGTCTTCCCCTTATATCTATGTTACATGTTATTTTTATGGCTTTCAAAGATAAAACAGCAAATCAAAAGTAATAGTAAAATTAAAAACATAATTTAAAGAAAACAAACATGCATTCAATATGTGTTATGTGATGGGCAGGCAGGTTTGTTTTTTTTAAACGTTGCCCCACATTATGAATTTCTCCTGTATCGTAGGTGCGTTTACAAACATTTAAACTCACATACACAAACAGCCAGACCCGAAACAACTATCTGTTGGATATACAAATTTTTGTTCCGTGCGGGAATCGAACCCGCGACACGCGGCGCAGCAGTCGATCGGTTAGCCACTGCGCCAACCGTAAAAATCACTGAGTAACATATGTAGACTATTTATTATTACGTTACTATACACGGGAGCAGTTCAGTAACCCAGGACACGGTTGAAACCGCGCAGGACAGTAAGAAAGATAAAACACAATCTCAAAATTAATTATACAGTGTTAAAAGAATAAATAAGTGGCTGTCATGTTGGTTCGGATTCCGCACCTGTCACCCCTCGGCTTCGCAATTTGTTTCCAAAAAGTTCACCAACTTATGGCTATTTGAATTTCCTTTATTAAACTTTCCTACTAATATTATAAATGCGAATGTTTGTGAGGATGTATGGATGGATGGATGTTTGGATGTATGGATGTTTGTTACTCTTTCACACGTCAAAACGGCTGAATGGATCTCGATGTTTGGCACAAAGGACTACTTTTCTTTTCGATATTACGCGGGCAAAGTCACGGGCGCCTGCTAGTTTTCTATAAATGTATCCCATATAATACTGCAGTGTTTAAAAGTTAGCTTTAACTTAAATGAATGAAAATATAGCTGGAGTCTGACATTGGGCAGGGTTGATGGCTCACGTGAGATTTAAAATATAATTGGCGAAATATGAGTGTCCCAAAGTCGGATCTACCTAAATAGGAGTTAGACTTTACTTGTATTTTTCAAACAATCTTGCTGAGCGATTGACTGCTGCGCTGCGTGTCACGGGTTCAATCCCCGCACGGAACAAACTTTTTTACGGCCTACAAATAGTGTTGTTGAGTCTGGCTGTTTGTGTATGTTATGTTCTTGTATATGTGTTGTTGAGATGAAATACTGGAGAAATTCTTAGTGGGGGCAAAAACAAAAAGAAAAACTATTTGTAGTAATGCCAGAAAGAGATAAGGAGTTTACCTACAAATGACTTTTAGTAAGAAAAATCTCTCTTATTTGTTGTTCTCTAAATGCGTGACAACACAAATTGCGGAGCACAAGAAAATTTTAACGCAATCGATTCAACAAAATATAAATTTAACTTTTCTTAAAAGGAACAAAGAAGCTTTGATTTAATTTAAAAGAAGATAATTAGATCAATATATTAACAAACAAAGAAACAATCGCGGCTGCAGGATTAAACCATTTATGTCATGAATAAATTGTCACAGTGTATATAAAAGGACAATGCCCCAATTGATCCTGTAAAATAAAGAGTTTCGGAATACACGATAATTAATTGTCTTTTTTTATTATGTAAGTTGGAAATAATTTTGCAACACTGACTAGCTGTATGATAAAATGTACATTTTATAGTATTTTACGCGACTAATAATTTCCGCAAGCTGTAAACTACGCCTAATTTTGAGAATACAAATCAAATCAAGTCATCTTTATTGTGGATCATAGGAAAGTATTTTTTTTTTAATATCTTGGGACAACTCACACACGGCTATCGGATCCCAAGCTAAGCAGAGCTTGTGTTATGGTGACCAGACAACTGATATACATACTTATATAATTTATAAATACATACATATTATAGATAAATCACACCCAGACACAGAACAAACAATCATGCTCATCACACAAAGTTTGTCCTGAGTGGGAATCGAACCCACGACCTCCGGCTCAGCAATCAGGGCCACTAACCACTAGACCAACAGGCCCGTCAAAAAAGTGTACATAATACAGCTGGTGTCAATAAACAATTTGTAAAAATGTAATATTTTCATGTTTGTTGTTGTGTAATGTTGTATTTTCATGAAAAATAAAATATTTTCATGCATGAGATGCGTCTTACTAGGACCTACGTTTCAGTTATCTCAATTTGCGTAAAAGTTTGTATTACATTTTGGGTTACCTTAGGTTAAGCAACCCTTGCCATGGTTTCGAAATGGGTGGGTCACCTTAGGTTAAGCAACACTCGCCAAGGTTCGGAAATGGATGGGTCACCTTAGGTTAAGCAAAACTTGCCAAGGTTTGGAAATGGATGGGTCACCTTAGGTTAAGCAACCATTGCCATGGTTTGGAAATGGATGGGTTACCTTACCTTGCCGTCTACAATGTTATCAAACAACAACATGAAAACAAAGAATCATCCACTTTATCAACTGCATTCGGATAAAAAGCCACACCACATTACATAGAGGGCAGCACTTTCCGTTAGTTATGGCGCAAAGTCGTAGCCGCTGGAATTTAAAAGTTCATTAATTTGAGTGCGCTCCAAACTTCTCTTTTGGAAGCATGTTGCTGTTTTGTTTTTCGGCACGAAAATGTACGGGAGTGCTAGGAGCCTTTGTTTATTTGATAGTCAGTTTGGATTGGGTGTAGTAGGTTTTTATCATCAAATATCTTCCCCAGCTCTGGGCGGAGCGGGGGAGGAGAGCTGTCTAAAACCTACCATGTTCCTTCTTTTGCCTTTTATTTTCCGAAGCTGCATACTGCAACTTTTTCGAACAACCCGCAACTCTGGCAGGCGGTGGCCCTGGGAGTTTTAGGTATATTGGTTGGCTAAGTGACAGCTCGGAAGTGTGTGCGTGAGAGAGAAAGCTGATTCGTTCTTGCAATAAAAGATAACGAACCTCTAAATGTAGTTTAGTTTTAGTATGCAGAGAGAAGAGCAAATCCTTACTTATATTATAAAAGCGAAAGTGAGTTTGTGTGTTTGTTTGTTACATCTTCACGCCTAAATGGCTAAACCGATTTTAATGAATTTTGGTACAGAGATAGTTGGGACCCTGGAGATGGACACAGGCTATTTTTTTTAAGGAATATTTTTTTTAAATATGAGGGAAAAAGAGGCAAGAAAAGGCTAAACTTAGCATTGCCATTACAATAAATAAGGCGCAAGGGCAAAAACTACAGGTAGCAGGTACCTGTAAATCAGGAAAGGGGAACTGTGTTACCCCGAATTTAATGCGAGCGAAGCCGCGGGCAAAAGCTAGTACTGATACCTATATTTGATGATGTTCCATACGCAAAAAAAAAGCTCTTTTACAAACTTATACTTAAATCATTCATGCCTACTAGAACCGTTTACCAGTAGTTGAATTTCCAATATTATTAAAGCTCATGTCAAGTGAACTACAAAATGTTTTGATAACCCCTATAACGTCCAACTAACACCGTTTAACCCAGGGGATCGGATTTGGATGTAATTTCCAAACCGGGATGGGACGTTTTACCCAACAAGGTTTGACCCTGGTTTAGCGATAGTTATTTTAAAAATATCTTGATGATTATTGAATAAATGTTCTTGAGAAGGAGCATTAAGGTCTAGTTTTATTTGTAAAACTCTTTTAGTTGCTGGTCCCAGGCTGTCATTTGTACATTTTTGACAGTCGTTACATTTAGTCGGTTTTCCAAAAGTCTGACAACCAGTCTTATTAAGGGTTACCGTATGACCCAGTACTAACACTTGCTGGGGTCGTGGAGGTCAAATAGGCAAGCGGCTTCATGTAAAATACTGGTATTCATATATAGCTAGCTGAATACCAGTATTTTACCGGATCTAAGTCCGGTAAGACTGGAAGCCAACCCCAGTAAATTCGGGAAAAGACTTGTCCGTTAGACTCTTCCCCGAGATCTGGAGAGTCAAGGTTCAGTTTCCTTGAAAACACCGAAGATCCAAAATTGTTTTTTCTTCAAGTTATAATATCCGGCAAATGGACGGCTGACGCTGTCTTATTTTGGTAGCAGTACAAATGGAGTAAGTAAAAAAAAAAAACAAAAAGTTAAAAGTTGGGTTTAAGGGTAAATCACCAAAAGGATGCGCTGCGTGTCGCGGGTTCGATCCCCGCACGGAACAAGTATTTGAAAGACCAACAGGTAATTGATTCGGGTCTAGCTTTATGGATGTGAGTTTAAATGTTTGTAAATGCACCCACGATACAGGAGAAATTCCTAGTGTTGGGCAACGTTTGTTTAAAAAAAAAAACACGGAATGTGCCGATCACATTTGTATTTTTTTGGCAAAATACACCAATTCAAGTCCGTCACTAGAACCTTATTGAAATGGAACTTAATTTAAAATAGCATTCAATCATGCAAATGGAATGTTATTTTCATATAACGTTTTTTTATGTTCTAAATAAAGTGGCAAACTTTTTAAAAGATTAAAATTTTCTAGATGATTTACGTTTAGATTGTTCTTTATTTAAATTTAGTGAACCACACTAATCACAGTTCAGTGTTCATGTCTTGCTCAAACTTTAACGTCGATTTTAGACTACAAAGAAAAAAATCGACAAGTGAAATACTGTTTGTTCATTTTTGCTGTTAATCGGCATTTTTTACTTGAAGGGAAAGTAAGTCTGAATGAATACAAATGATAAAATAAATTCATTTATTGGTTTATTTTAATTATTTTTTTTACATTCGGTTAAAAAAAATATTCATTACCAGTCAACTAATCAGCCCATCTTCATTCGTAAATGAACAACAAATTAAATGAATTTATGTGAACGTCGAATGGAACAGAAAGGAACTGTCACTCAAGTGCAAAATCTAATATCACTTCAAAATGGGATTATACCCGGGTTCGCGGATTGTCCGGGGTTGCGGTTTGTTCGAAACAGATACCGCGACCTCAAAAAATAAAGGGCAAATGAAGCAACATGGGTGGGTATTAGTCAGTACAAATGTGACAATCCTCCCTGCTCCGCTTGGAGCGGGAAAGTTATTCTATGTTGACCCATCAGCAAAACAAAAAAAAAGATAGGTTCATACCACTCCATCACTGCATAAGTAATTCACAGTTTACTGAAAAATTCCTGACGCCTAATACGCCCGTCCGTCTTTTCCGGTTTCTTAGTTTTAAAACCAGTTAAATAAAGACAGAAAATAAAGTACTGTTGCAGTTTGTGGTCTCAATTGTAGAGAGGCTTATTTTGATTACTTATTTATTTAATCTTTGTGTACAATAGAGGTACATAGGCAGACTAAATGCCATAAGGAAAGCCTTATGGCATTTAGTACGCCTATATATTTAAAATAAAGAATGACTGGTAGGGAAAGCCCTACCAGTCATTCTTTATTTTAAATACGACAACATTATTATAGGCAACAAAAATTATACCTAATAAAAACGTTTTTTTTTGAAGAGATCAATGTTTTTCATTCATTAAAATGTTTCGGAAATATAAGCAACTATAACTACGATGTTGTGTTCGCGGTTTACCAAACAGAGCGCATAGTTATCAAAACCGAAGCCTTATAGAACTGCGTCAAATTGTAATTTGAAAAAGAATTGCATCTAACTTTGAAATGAAATTTGAAAACGAATTGTACTAACTGGGTTGTGAAAGTCAGATAGGCAGTCGCTTCGTGTAAAATACAGATACAATCAGCTGTATCTGGTTAGACTGGAAGCTGACTTCATCATTGTTGGAAAAAAGCTGGGCAGATGATGATAATCTTCTACCTGCCCTTTTTTTTTTTTTTTTTTTTTCGGGTGGGAAATCATCCAATGACTTCCCCCGCTCTGGGTGGAGCGGGGGGGCATGTCAGACTTGTACTGACTAAAACCCACCCATGTTCCTTCTATTGCCCTTTACGTTCCGGGGCCGCGGTATCTCTTTCGAACAACCCGCAACCCCGGCAGGCGGAGGCTCTGGCAAGCCCCTCTGCTTTGCTGACTCTCTTTGAGGCGCGCGTGAAACACGAACGCGCCGTCGACACGGCCTGTCGTCAATAGACGGACGGACGGTGAGCTACCCATTGCTCACCATCCACAGGCCCGCATCTACGGTGGCCGGAAGTCGTCTCGCGGCGCCCGGCGCCCTGGGCGTCTCCCGCGGCGGCTGGGTTGGGCAGATGTTCTCTCCCTCAAACGCCCGGCCACCTCCTTTTCTACCTGCCCTTGTCTCAATTTATTTGGAGGGCACCGATGACCAAAATGGCGTAAAGTTAAGTCGTGTAAATGAAATTCAACCTTTAGGGATATCGCAATAAAGTTCACGATCCCGGAAAAAGCAAAATTACAAAATAGAGATTACTCTCTACAAATACAATTTACAATATGTTTCCTAAGAATGCATCGATGGCCATGTACTGGGTCGTGCAGTTTCATTGAGTATTTTACTTTTGATCGTAGCAGCCAGGGAGTTTGAATTTGGGCCCGACTGATGGTATTAGGCGCGTTCGATTACGATGGGACGTATATATAACTGGCAAAATGTGAGTGTATTATTAGTTAAACCTCTGCTTAACCCGTGGGAATCAAAGGCGTGTCATAATGACATGTTATGTAATGTACCTAAACAATATTAACACCCCGCGTTTACTGAGACCTGACGCGGTAGTATACGGCGTCGCTGTCTAGAATTATTAATACTCCTCCAGCGTGCGGTGAAGTACAACTTAGTCTTCGGGCCCGCTCCAGAAGCTGATGTTGGGATGTTGTAGATGGACTTGCTTAAGAATATTTTGGAAAGGTGAATACGTTTTGATTGAAACTTTTATTTTTCTCATTAAATTAACTACTATTACTTACAAACTTTAGATAGATATAAACTAATGATATTTAATATGTACAAGTATAAAAATGGTAAAATAATTACAGGGCGTAAAAAATTCGTCCACATCGCAGTCAACAGGAAAAGTGCAAAGTGTGAAATTAATTCGTTTCAATTGATTTTATTTAGAAACTTATTGCATTGGTAATAAAGAAAATATAGATAAAGATATAAATGTAAACCTAAGGATGGGTAAACAGAACTTATGAACACGGTGTATAATGAAACATAATGGTGCGAGCGAGAGAAGGATAAGGATATAAAAAAGATGGCGGTCAAAAGAAGAATGAGTGTTACTGTTGATATTATATGTTTTTAATTTAAGAAGAAATATTAATTTTTAAGGAGTTTTGAAGACGGAACAAAACAAAACTGTTTCTTTTTTTTTAAAAAAACGCGGTTTATTTGCACGTGTTGTTCTTTTCAGAGTAGTCGGGTACAAAACACCGGCATCATCATCATCGTCATCTAGTTTTTTTAAAAAGACGTGTAAAAAAGTGTTTGTGAAAACTTACTTGCAAAATGAACATCCATTAACAAATACTACAAAAAGTTATACGTACAAAAAAGGGCCTCCAACATTTAAATGTAACAATTTGTTTAAAACTAAACCACTGTTAAGAATATAAGATAAAAATACCAACACAAAAGGAAGTTATCATTACAAAAGAAGAACAAAATGAGCATTTCTATTTCAAACCTGATCAATCAAGAAATCCTGATGCAATAGGCATGACGACAGTATAAAAAAATCGCTGATTCAGTGATGACAGGGGAGAAGTCATATTAAAGAAAAAGTAAACACAGGTTTTGTTTTATTTAAAAATAACAGATTATTAAGATTTTCAATAAAATAAAACATTAAAATACTGCAATCGGCCATTTTGACTGAAACACCGATCACAGCGTATGACGTCACGGTTATGTGATTTATGGGACGTTGTTATAGAAACAATGTCATTTTTATTTAACTGTGACGTCATGCCGACGCCATGACACATGCGAGCTGTTTTCGGGCACTATTGAAAAATTATGAGAAAAATGGCTTCAAACTTTGTTAAACTTAAGTTTATTACCGAAATAAAGGCTTTTTTGTAAATAGTAAAAGTGTACCCACATTATGGAAGAGGATTTTAAAATCTTTCGTCACGCCTATTGAAACTCAATTCTTTGACAAGGTTGTTAATCAAGATGGTGTTTTCAGCAACATCTACAATTGTCAAACTTAAACCAACTTTGTTTTTGTTATCTTGAAACTAAAACAAAGTTGGTTTTAGTTTGACAATTGCCCGCAAAAGCCGGCTTTTTGTACCTAAAATTTTATCGCACTGTAAATATATTGAAGGTCCAACAAAAACAAAAAAAGCAGCTAAACAAAATTAACTTTCACAGAAGTCAAATCCCCAGTTTTGTTATTCCTTTATCCCCTTAATCTTAAGTGATAATAAACACTGGTTCAAATTAGATTTAAGAGGATTTTCATAATTCAACAACGATTTCTGGCCCCTTAACAAAATGTACTTATCTCTTTACATTCCAGTTGAATTTCTCCAGACTATATATATAATATAAATGAGTTTGAAGAATTACTTTTCCATTTTCTTCGATAGTTTGAAGGGAAGATTTTCAAATGTAAGCTTGTGTTCAGCTAGATTATTTGGCGACTGAAAATGTAGATTTTGAAAAGTTTTTGTAGCATAAAACTTAAAGAGCGCAGGCTGGTTTGCAATGACGTTCGAATACTCAAATTGTTTAATTTAAAAAAAATGAAGAAAATAAGTTTTCAATTATGTGAAATGTATTGTAAAATAATAAACTAAAATCTATATTCATATATAAAAATGAATTGCTGTTCGTTAGTCTCGCTAAAACTCGAGAACGGCTGAACGGATTTATCTTATCTTGGTCTTGAAATGTTCGTGGAGGTCTAGGGAAGGTTTAAAAGGTGAGAAAAATTCGAATAATTTCCGGGAAAACCCTCAAAACAGTCCTTTTCTATTTCCCATACAAACGTTTTCTAAATAAAATGGAGAGTCAAAATCCTTACTAATAAAAGCGAAAGTACTAGGCAGTTTGGATCTGTGGATTCAAGTTCTTGATAGAACCAACTTAGCTTTACCGATATGGCTGAAAATATAAAAGAAAGTTGTGTTAGTTACACTATTTATAACTCAAGAACGGCTTTAACGATATGGCTGAAAATTGGTGAGGAGGTAACTTAGAACCAGGAGACGGACATAGGATACTTATCTACATACTTTTCATGCCGGTAAGAGTAGTAGGGTAGGTAGGGTGGGCTAGGTTAGTAGGTAGGTAGTGTAGGTTAATCGTTACTAATAAAAGCGAAAGTACTAGGCTTGCATGAATTCACGGTGAAATTAATTCCAACAGTTTGATCTGTGGATTCAAGTTCTTGATAGAACCAACTTAGATTTACCGATATGGCTGAAAATTGGTGAGGAGGTAGCTTAGAACCAGGAGACGGACAAAGGATACTTATCTACATACTTTTCATCCCGGTAAGAGAAGTAGGGTAGGTAGGGTGGGTAGGTTAGTAGGTAGGTAGGGTAGGTTAATCCTTACTAATAAAAGCGAAAGTACTAGGCTTGCATGAATTCTTTCTCAGAAAAATTTAACTTACTAAATTCGAAAATCGGCTTATTATTTATTGCCTTTAAGGCGGAACAGAGTTCGCCGGGTCAGCTAGTATATAATAAAATATAAATTTAAATTGGACATCGTTTACTACGAATAAATTGTTTGAGTGACATGTAGATATTACTCAAACAATACTGTTCTTTCGCAGATGTTTTACCTTTAGCTATTAATTTAGCTGACCTAACGGTTATATGATTCCTTGTAGAACATATTTTTAAATCTCAGTTTAGCCAATTGAACAGCCAGCGGTAAAATAACTGTAAAGGACTGTAGCTGCAATTTCATTCTGAATTCAAGTTTCAAAAAGTTTCCGAACGTCTAAATTGACAGTTATAATTATCAGCCAGTAATTTATCTGTTAAAGAGCGAAAATGAGTTTTAATTTACGTTATCTACTGGCACTAAAGTCAGCTTAAGTAAAATGGGTACCGATGCATATGATATCTGCAATGCTACAGGCATTGTAGATGCGCAGTCCAGGTTTAAAAGACCGACCTTCAAAGGTTTTGGGTCACCTTAAAAAAAACAAAAACCACTATTAATTTTGGCTTTGGTTTTTTGGAGTTTGAAACAAACTCCTTTTCCTTCAAGAGTGCATCCCCGACTGAAAAGTATGGCAAAAGTTTTCCCATTAGGAATGTATTAATAGGAGCCGCAGAGTCTGCAATTAGTGCGCAGTTGATGGTAATAAGCGCGCCCCCTATTACATGGGGCTGAAATGTAACTAGCGAAATGTGAGTTTATTATCCTTACTTATATTATAAAAGCGAAAGTGAGTTTGTTTGTTTGTTACCTCTTCACGCTTTAATGGCTAAACCGATTTTGATGAATTTTGGTACTGAGATAGTTGGGAACCAGAAGACGGACATAGGCTATTTTTTTTTAAATGAGGGATATGAGGGAGAAAGAGGCAAGAAACGGGAAAACTTAGCATTGCTATTACAAATCAATAAGGCGCTACCGAATTTAACGCGAGCGAAGCCGCGGGCAAAAGCTAGTTAACTATACTTCTGTGTGAGACTTTTATGAAACGGCAAATGGTACTACCTAACTGCTTTCCTACTAAGAGCGACTGCTGAGTATGACGTTTTAAAGGGGAATGCCGATTTTAGGCCAAGCAATGCCCAAAAAAATAATTTAGTAAAAAAAAATATGAAAATTTTACGTTATTAACTCTTCTATTCAGGACGCGATACAAGTAAGTAACATTTTTTAATAAAAAATAAATATTGAAACGATACAACGAAATAAACAGACATTTGCTAGGTTGCCAATTTAATATCCGGGGAAAAATAAAGATTTGTAGCAAAACATTGATTTGACATTTACACATATTTTACTTTATTTGTTCGTCCTTTTGTTTATAGAAGTCCCAATGCATTTTATGTTAAAACATTTAGATTTGTAATCAACATAAAAAATATAATAATTATGATGATATTAAAATGATCTACGTAATGCATCGATCGATACTTTGTTTGTGCAACGGCAACACTGAAACTTGACAGTTGACACTTGACAATATTAGAAATGTCATTTCATTAAAAGTTTGTTTACATTGGCATCATAGTGATTAGCTGCGTTTATTTTTCTATTAAAATCGACGTTTTTGACCATGAATACTGACTCTGGTGATTCTCCTATACCTGACGACCACGGCTTGAATATGGATTCCGCTCTAGCTGATAATGACAACTCCCACGATAACTTGGATTTGATGTCAGTACCTATCGGAGACCCCGGCATACAACCTGGTTCGAGTTCTTCTCTGCGAACTGTTGCAAGTGAAGATGTATGCTGTGTAAATAAATTGTAATTTCAACATATCAAGATTGCGAAAACAACCTTTAGAAATCGTCGAAGTTCGATCTTTCGTAAAAAGATGGGTTGGACATCAATAGGTAACTATAATAAGTTTTACAACTGTAATAATAATGTGCAAATATGACTCAAAATAAGATACCTATTCATACATGCAAACAAATACTCACATAATATTGTTTTTTCTTTTCCAGTCAATTACAAGACAGTGATAGTTCGGTGTGCCATGCATGTTGGACCAAAGCATGGAATAAAATCAGGCAGCCAATAAGTCAACACTCAACAGACCCTATTGTTGACATTGTTGTCCACATTCATATCTCTATTAGCTGTGGCACCTCTCTTTTAAGGCAAAGGTCACATTCGCTGAACATTGATACACCACAACGGTTGACCAAATAAGGAATGTGATTGCATATCAATTTGCACCACAACAGGTTAAGATAACAAACTATACTATTTTTAGAATCCTATTGAATGCAGTAAGATTGCTCTGAAATGTTTAAAAGCCTGTCTGTGTCATATTAATATTTTTCCTCCTGCTCAATTTTTTGACAATGTTTTAGTTTATGATGAATTAAATGTTTTCTATTAATATACTGTTTTATTTTCAACTATCTGCAATATTTAAATAATATATTTAGCTTTAATATGTTATGTAGGAAGACTTTTCAATACTTGTGTAGGGCACTTAAAAAAACCTTATAGTTTGGAAACTCCAACATTTTTCAATTTTGTTTTTTTATCAATATATTATTTGGGGGGCATACTAATATTAACATTCAATGTTACTTGTGGGCACTCAGGGCCTAACTCACTATGGCGGCTTGGCATCCCCCTTTGATTCCCAAGTCAGGCATAGCTATTGGGATTTTCCATCAGAAATTTCTCAGCCGCAGCCACGGAGTTTGGATTTAAGTCCTGTTGATTGCAATAATCTAGAAAAATTTTTTTTTAACGATACTCCAAACTATATATTTCTGCTTTATCGTGAAAACATTTAAAACTCACATACACAAACAGCCAGACCCGAAACAATACCAACCGTGCCGTCATATTAATATTACATAGGAGCTAAACAGAACTGGATAAATAAAATATGGCTGTTTAACAACCCTAAATTATGTTTTGAAAATAATGGCAATAGATAGGTACTTCATAAAACAATAAGATCCAATAAAAAGACAACCTTAAGGTGTTTAACATTGTGGACGGTGAGCAATGGGTAGCTCACCGTCCGTCCGTCGATTGGCGACAGGCCGTGTCGACGGCGCATTCGTGTTTCACGCGCGCCTCAAAGAGATGTCAGCAAAGCAGAGGGGCTTGCCAGAGCCTCCGCCTGCCGGGGTTGCGGGTTGTTCGAAAGAGATACTGCGGCCCCGGAACGTAAAGGGCAATAGAAGGAACATGGGTGGGTTTTAGTCAGTACAAGTCTGACATGCCCCCCCCCCTCCGCCCAGAGCGGGGGAAGTCATTGGATGATTTCCCACCCGGAAAAAAAAGGTGTTTAACATATTCATTATTTGACTGTATATCTTTCAGTCAGCAATGCTATAAAAGTAATACCTCGACGTATAACTTACTGAAATAAGAAAACAAAAGCGAGGAATCCTTACTAATATTATAAAAGCGAAAGTGAGTTTGTTTGTTTGTTTGTTTGTTTGTTTGTTTGTTACCTCTTCACGCTTTAATGGCTAAACCAATTTTGATGAATTTTGGTACAGAGATAGTTGGGAACCAGGAGACGGACATAGGCTATTTTTTTATTAAAAACAAGTGGGATATGAGGGAGAAAGAGGGAAGAAACGGGAAAACTTAGCGTTGCTATTACAAATCAATAAGGCGCTACCGAATTTAACGCGAGCGAAGCCGCGGGCAAAAGCTAGTATGAAATAAAACTAAGCAAACTCCGTGAGAAATTTCTGCTATTCGCAATATGCTTTGAAAGCAATTTCCATGTAAGGAACATTGCCGTAACTACCAGAAAAGTAGCTTTTGTTTGAACTAGAAACGTGGACTTTTTAAATTTTCTTGCATACGTCCCTAAACTGCTATTTGTTAGCTAAACGGAAAGGCTAACACGTTGGTAGTAGAAAGGTAAATTCTGCTAGCAATTTTAAAACGTTGTAAATTACAATGCACCTTTAATGAATAGACTGTTTTTAACAACTGTTGGTATGAAATTATTAAAAAAGAAGACAGAAATAAAGAAAATAGGTTTATTTGGCACAAGAAAACTTAAAACTAAACACAAATATTAGAACAGCTTGTTACAAAGCATAGACAATACACGCAACACGACTATGTCAAAGAATTATCTTTATATGTTCACTTCTATAATAATTCTCTCAATTGAACAATATTATTTTTACTACGAATAAAAGCGACTGGCCTCCACGATACATGGAATCACCAGACATTTTTTGTAATATACTTTTGAATGTAACATTATTTTAAACTACCTGTGCCCAGAGGTTTGACCCGCTACTCAGCTAAAAGAAACAATAGATTACGAGCGATTGTCAGACCTACGGAAAAAACATAAATAATAAATACAAGAAAATCGTTCATGTCTTTTCGGAGGAGTATTGCAACTAAAACTGTGACACGAGAATGTTATATTTAAAATTAATCATGTGGAGTCTTTGTTTGTTTCTTTCATGTATGCATCTAACATAATGGTTTAAAACATTTGTTGATTACTAGCTGGCGCCCGCGGTTTCACCCGCGTGATATTGAAAAAGAAGTATCGTGTTATTCTAGACCATAATCTACCTCTGTGCCAAATTTCATCAAGATCCGTTCAGCCGTGTTGACGCGAAAGAGTAACAAACAGCCATATATCCTCACAAACATTCGCATTTATAATATTAGTAGGATTGATACTTTTAATGAATCCAATGTCCTATACATTTTTTATTTAATTTTTATTTATTCTTGAAATTAATTGACATGTTTTAAAAATAATGCAAATGTTAGCATTCCGAATGATAAAATGTGGCAGAGCTTCGATTTATTATAAAAACTATTGTACATATTAGCAAAATAAAATTCTATCCCATTTGTTCTTTAATTATTTTTATTTAACAAATAATAATAAGAAAATATAGTTAAGTTTGTGCGTAAGCAAATAATTATTACATCGAAATAAATGATAATCCATTTTCTGAGTCGTGTACTAGCGCTCGCCGGAACAGTCGTTTTATTTACATGACTCATCACCCCTCTTTACATACGTACACCGTAGGTACACTTACAATTGGTGACCCCGATATCACTAACACGCGCCGCGATTTAAAGTAATTTTTTCGTGATTTTCCCGTGTCGTGATAACTGCACTGCACAACCTAATCAGCCTTCCACAAGCGGATCTCCCTGGTTTTGGTTTTCAAGAGGCACATAGTTATTTCGACATGACGTCAAGCGGAAATTGTGGAAATGGGGCAGCATTATGCGGAGCGACGGACTTTAAGCAGACTGACGTGGCGGCAATTGGAATGTCCTCGAAGATACCCGAATTTTGGACCGAAATGCCCAGAGTGTGGTTCGCCCAGTTTGAGACAATGATGGCTCCTCAAAAACAAGGTGACGAAGCAAAATACGGCGTTGTTTTGGCCAACCTCAACAAAGACGCGATAAGTCAGGTGGCTGACATAATAATTTCGCCTCCTGCCACCAATAAATACGGTGCCATCAAAGAGAGACTCCTTGCTGTATACGAAGAATCCGAAGAGCGGCAGTTCCAAAAGCTGGTAGGTGAAGTGGAATTAGGCGACCAAAAACCGTCACAACTGTTGAGACGAATGAGAGAATTGGCACGTAAGAGTCAGGTGGCCGAAAAAACACTACATAGCCTGTGGACATCAAGACTCCCTGATCATGTTCGAGCAGTTTTAATGGTCAGTCAGGACCAAAAACTCGACAACCTCGCCGCTATAGCAGACAAGATTTTGGAAGGAAGATCAGGTGAGGTGTCGGAATTATCAGGCGGCCCAAATCAGCTTATCGTTGAGTTAGTTAACCAAATGAGTAAATTAACTATGGAAATAGCAGCGTTAAAAGCCAACTCACATGGCAACGGACGTCATAATTACAGGCGCAATCGAAGCCGGTCACGCCCAAGATCCCTCTCGAGATCGAGGATTACGCCTGACAGCCCAAACTGGTTATGCAAGTATCATTTTCGGTACAGGAATCGAGCCCGGACCTGTGAAAAACCATGCAACTGGAAAAAGCCGTCGGAAAACTAAGTTCTGCGTTGACAGAGGCGGTCGTCAGCGCTATCATTCCTTCAAACCGCCTATGCGTTACCGACCGAAAAAGTGGGTATCGTTTTTTGGTTGATACTGGCGCTAACGTCTCAGCAATACCTAGAAGAGGAAACCGTTTAAAAATAGACGACACATATAAAATCTATGCCGCAAACGGAACGCGAATTAAAACATACGGTGACAAAACGCTGACGTTAAATTTAAACCTGAGACTGGACTTTCATCGTTGCTGACATAACGCAACCAATACTGGGAGCCGATTTTTTAGAAAAGCACAATATTTTGGTGGATATACGAAATAAACGTTTAATTGATGGTACGACTGGACTTCAGAGGAACGCAAAGTTGATGAAGTCAAGCACACCAACACTTCGGACCGTAAATTTGACCGACGATTATGCAGACATTTTGGCAAAATACCCGAACATTTTAAAACCGCTCGACACACAGACGCAACCCAAGCATGACGTGGTACATCAAATCATTACCAACGGACACCCTGTTTACCCAAAGTCAAGACCTCTGCCGGCAGACAAATATCTAAGAGTAAAAAGAGAGATAGAGCATATGTTAGAAACAGGATTGTGTAGGCCTTCCAAGAGTCCGTGGGCTAGCCCATTGCTCGTGGCAGCAAAGAAAAACGGTGAATTACGCCTATGCGGAGATTACAGGAGATTGAATGCGATCACTGTACCGGATAGATATCCGATTCCAAGAATACTAGACTTCACGTACCTATTACCAGGAACCAGTATATACTCGAAAATCGATTTAAAAAGAGCTTATAATCAGATTTCAGTCCAAGATGTAGAAAAAACCGCAGTAATTACCCCGTTCGGTCTATTCGAATTTCCTAGAATGCCATTCGGACTACGAAACGCAGGTCAAACCTTTGTTCGATTCTTGAACACAGTTTTAGCCGGACTCGATTTTATTTTCGTGTACATTGACGATATACTAGTGACGTCATCATCAATCAGCGAACACCGACGTCACTTAGAAGAAGTGTTTAAACGTTTAGACGAATACGGCATAGCAATCAATCACGAAAAGTGCGTGCTAGGTAAACCTCAAATAGAATTCCTTGGATATCAGATTACAAAAGACGGTATCAAGCCATTACCGGGCAAAGTCGAAGCGATCAACAAATATCCGATTCCGAAAACAGTGCAAGAATTACGAAGATTTTTAGGCATGATTAATTTTTACCGAAACAACATTCCACAAGCAGCCCGTCATCAAGCACAGTTGAACAAATACCTAATTGGCTCAAAGAAGAATGACAAAACTGAAATACAATGGACCCCAGAAGCACTGGAAGCATTCGATCAATGTAAAGCAAGTCTAAGCGACGCTGTTACATTGACTTCGCCAACAACGCATTCCCCGCTATCGCTCATGACAGATGCATCCCAGACATGCGTAGGCGCCGTTTTGCAGCAGTATGAAAACGGAAACTGGAAGCCTCTTTCCTTTTTCTCAAAGGGACTGAGTGAAACGCAATCAAGATATAGCACATATGATCGAGAATTGCTGGCAATCTACATGGCAGTAACACATTTCCAACCTTATGTCGAGGGACGAGAGTTGATTGTATATACCGATCACAAGCCATTATGTCACGCTTTTACTAACAAACAAAACTCCACAAGCAAAACGATCGCACCAAGGAGGTTACGTCATTTAGAGTTCATTGCACAGTTCACGACAGACATCCGTCACCTAGCCGGTAACATGAACCCAGTAGCTGACGCGTTATCGCGAGTCGAACAAATAGATTGTCCAACACCTGTGGATTGGAACGAGATAGCAGATATGCAGGGCAATGACATTGAACTCACTCAACTATTGAACAACAATAACCTTAATTGGAAAACTATGCAATTATCAGGAACAAAACAATTAATTTGCGAAAATTCAAAACCGAGCCTAAGACCATATGTGCCAAAGTCACTTCGAAAACAAGTATTCGACACTATGCATAACATAACGCATCCCGGTATAAGATCATCAAAGAAAATGATCTCCGAGCATTATTTCTGGCCACGCATGTATACTGACGTTGGTATGTGGGCTAAAACATGTCAAGCATGCCAGAAAAGCAAGACACACAGGCACAACTCGTCTCCAATAGGAACCTTCCCACCGACAGCACGTTTAGATCATGTGCACATAGACATTGTTGGTCCATTACCAGAATCCAGAGGCAACAGATACATTGTGACAATGATCGACAGGGGAACGAGATGGATGGAAGCTGTACCGGTTGCAGAGATAACAGCAAAAGTTGTTGCGGAAGTTTTCATGAACACTTGGATATCGAGATTCGGATGCCCAAACACCATAACTACGGACCAAGGACGACAGTTCGAGTCAGACTTATTCATAGCTCTGACTAAGTCACTTGGTATCAAGAAGACCAGGACCACAAGTTATCATCCGCAGTCAAATGGTTTAGTTGAACGCTGGCACAGATCAATGAAAACTGCTCTAGTCGCACGCGGTAATACTGTAAACTGGTCGTACGAATTACCCTTTGTCCTTCTAGGATTGAGAGCGGCATTACGATTGAAAGAAAATGTCAGCCCCGCACAAATGTTATACGGAACGAACATACGTTTGCCTGGAATGTTTATCGAGCCGAAAACGCAGATTACATCACCAGAAGACTATGCGCAGACTCTCCAAAAGACAATGGCAAAACTAAGTCCGTTTAACAGTAACCACCACGCCACGACCCACAAACCATTTATTCACCCAGACATGAAAGATTGCGAATACGTATACGTCAGAACGGATGCTGTCAAGAAACCTCTGACCCCGTCATACGAAGGACCATACAAAGTATTAGAGAAGCAAGAAAAGCATTTCAAAATCCAAATGCCAAGGAAAACATCCGTAGTATCGGTGGACAGACTTTTAGTCTGTCCACCGATACTACGGATCCGGATACACCGATACCAGCCTACATTTTAATTGAAAACAAGGTAAATGAACCTTTAGCACACATAAAAAGTACCAATACAAGCGTGAAGGAACGCAAGAATGCTGACCCAGCGAAAAATAGCGAAACCGCGCCGAACACAACACGTTCAGGCCGCGTCATACGTCCGGTGGTACGTTTTGCAATCCCGTAACATCAACATCTTTACTTATATTCTAGACTTTTTATATCGTTTTTTTTTTTTATTTTGTTTACCTTTATATTTTTATTTTTTTTCTTTTTTTTTGTTTTCAATCCGTTATGTAAGCGTACTACTTATATAGTGTATTAGAGATTTTTATTTTTTAAAAAGGGGGGAATAATGTGCGTAAGCAAATAATTATTACATCGAAATAAATGATAATCCATTTTCTGAGTCGTGTACTAGCGCTCGCCGGAACAGTCGTTTTATTTACATGAATCATCACCCCTCTTTACATACATACACAGTAGGTACACTTACAAGTTATTTTTTTACAAATATTTTTAATCAATGAATCCGTCCATCCACAAAGATAAATCTACTTGTTATCTCGTATAAGCACAATACACACGAAGACCGGACGTACTTAAGTATCGCCACTCGTGCAAGCATGCAATGCACCTTCAAGTGTACCCACCCAGCTCTATTAAAGGTACACACGACGGCACTTCAACCTATACAAAACCATTTTAACCTGATATCTTTACTACGGTGTTCGATCCGTAGTAGAGAGATCAGGTTAAAATATTTGGGATAGGTTGACCTGCCGTCGTGTGTACGTAGGACTAACACCCAATTACCACCTGTAGCCATGTGACCGGCGTGATGCCAATCGCGCGTGCGACACTTACACGCGTGAGTAGCGTTGCTTCGACAATTACGTTCGTGGCTAACAGCCGCTTGTGTTAATCTTTAGGTTGACCCTTGCTTACTTAGGTTGGTGCGTAGATCGGTGAACAATATTTACCGAGATTTCTCCGTGCCTTTGAAAACACGTTAAGCCGTTGATAGTCGTTTCAGGTGGAACAAAAGTCTTAGTCAGGTAACTGAATTGAATAGACACATGCTCCATGTAAAATGTTGGTGTCAACTGCTCCGGTTCGACTGGATTCCGACCCCAATAAAGTTGAGAAAAGGCTACGCATATGATGAGATCTTTTAACCCGTGTCGGTGGCGCGTTCGTGTTTCACGCGCGCTTCACAGAGATGTAACCGAAACACAGGGGCCTGTCAGGGTCACTGCCTGCTGGGGTTGCGGGTTGTTCGAAAGAGATACCACGGCCTCGTACAACGTTTTAGTGTCCCGAGGTCAAAAACCCATCCATATTCCTATATGGATGGGTTTTTAGTCAGTAAAAGTCTGACACTCTCCTCCGCTCCGCCCATAGCAGAAGAAGTTATTTGATGATTCACCACCCAATAAGCAATTTATTTGGTTTGTATTTAGATGAAAGACGCAAGTCGTTTGAGGGTACATTACGTTGCCTAGCATCAAAAACAGCTACATATATAGCTCTTATAGAGGTAACTCCTCCGACTTACCTAGTAAATCTAACACAAGACAGACTTGAGGTGTAACAGCTCCTAATTGATAGTTGAGTTACAAAGAGCTCAAGCGGCGATGTCAAAGCGTCGAGTTGTATTGTTAGTGGCAAATAATAGCCGGAATCTGAACGTGTATATAATGTAGGTAGGTAGGTGCACCTGTTCAAAGGGAGTGAGCGTGCAAAGAAAGATTGTGTTTACAGAATATATATTTCTGACTGAATTTAATGCCGGGTGTAGTTTTGGACTCGATGTTTGTTTATTGATTAACAATAAATAATATACATAACCAAATTTCGTGATGGCCCAGGGGTTAAGCGCTTCACCTTTCACGCATAAGGTTGATGAGGATTCAAATCCGGGCTAGTACCAATGTCACTTTTTCAATTCATATGGACTTACTAAAGTTTATCAAAGACATAACAGTCATTCTGAGGAGGCCAAACGCCTCCTGCCGTAGGCTCTATGCTGGAGTCGTGCGGTCCATGGCCCTTTTGGGGCCCCGGTATGGGCGCGTTTTTTAGGGCGGCGCGCCGCCCACTACCTGAACGCGCCCAAAAGGTGGTGGCCATACTTCCTGGGCTACAGCACGATTTCCGGCGAGGCAGCGAGCCTACTTGCCGGATTGCCACCGTGGGATCTGGAGACGATAGTCCTCGCGCGCCTGTATGAGTGGCGCGTGGAGGCACTACACCAGGGGGAAACTTCGCTACCGCGGCAAATTGCCGCTCAGCGGACAGACCTCCGGTGCGATCTCATAGTGGCATGGAGAGAGCGACTGTCGCAATCCCGCGCAGGGCACGCCGCAATAGTGGTGGTCCCCTATTTGAGGAGTGGTTGGAGAGGCGTCATGGCGTCCTCACCTACCGCCTGACGCAGGTCCTCACCGGATACGGAAGTTTCGGGAGGATCCTGCACATAATCGGTCGGGAGGAAACGCCCGGGTGTCACCATTGTGACGATCGCCCGGAGGACACGGTGGAGTACACAGTGGCGGTCTGCCCAACTTGGGCGGAGCACCGCCGTGCCCTCGTAGAGGCGATCGGCGGCGGCGATCTCTCGCGTCCGGCCCTGGTTCAGTCCATGGTCCGGAGCGAGAGGGAATGGGAAGCGGTCACCTCTTGTTAGTGTCATGCTAGTGAAGGAGGAGGCCGGGCGTTTGAGGGAGAGAACTTCAAACCAACCCAGCCGCCGCGGGAGACGCCCCGGGCGCCGGGCGCCGCAAGACGACTCCCGGCCACCGTAGATGAGGGCCTGTGGACGGTGAGCAATGGGTAGCTCACCCTCCGTCCGTCTATTGACGACAGGCCGTGTCGACGGCGCGTTCGTGTTTCACGCGCGCCTCAAAGAGATGTCAGCAAAGCAGAGGGGCTTGCCAGAGCCTCCGCCTGCCGGGGTGAACAACCCGCAGGTTGTTCGAAAGAGATACCGCGGCCCCGGAACGCAAAGGGCAATATAAAGAACATGGGTGGGTTTTAGTCCGTAAAAGTCTGACACTCCCCCCCGCCCCAGAGCGGGGGAAGTTATTTGATGATTTCCCACCCCAAAAAAAAAGACGTCCCGGCCTCATTTACTCCTTTCTCCTTCATCTCATTCCTTACACATTCCATCCATCTTTTCTTTGGCATCCTCTCGCTCTCCGTCCATCAATATTCAGATCTATCACTCTTTTAGTCACATGTTTCGTTTATTTGTGGTGTACAAATACAAATTGATTGATCATGCAAGCACGCCAGGTTCGTTGTTTTAGTCACGGGTTGACCACTGAAAACCAGCCCTGTGCTATGGGCTCTCATAGCACAGCATTATGCTTAGCGGTGACTTACTTCTCGTAGTCACTACGTGCAAGCTTTTTATATGTATATATATTTTATATAATGCTTGTGATTTTTTGCATGTTTAATGTTTTTTTTTCAACCTTATGAAGGTTTTAGTCTATATATCTTTACGCTTATAACGTAAGGCGGTGAGCAGTATTGCGTCATGTCTATATTGCTTAACTAATTGATAACTTACAACTTTCATGGCAAAGCAAATCGCGAACCTAATGCGTGCTAAGTCACGGGTAACATCTAGTCCATCATAACAAAAATCAAAGCAGGAATAGAGTTCCTAAACACCGAACACAGTATTACGATTATTGACAAAATCGACGTGGAATGGACACTTCCGAAACGTTTGAAGGTTTGAACGTAAATTACCGGGAATTGTTCACGGCTTGCTTATTTTCGGGGTGGGCAGTGAGGCATGAAAAGATTGCTTATTCCGTGTACGTGCTCATTTGAAACCACCCCTAATAAATACGGTGAACATATGACCGAAATTGAAACGCTGTGAATGTTTCGAGATCTGGATATACGTATTTCATTAATTACTTTATTTTTGAATTATTGATTTCTACTATTACTCTGGGCGCTACATTGCTCCCATTGATATGAAAAATCTCTACAAGCATGATGTTACCATGATCTTTTAATAAAATTATGATTAAAAAGAGTGTCCATAAAGTTTCTTAGACATGCTTCTCCATAGACATCAACGCTTTGGTATGGGCAACTATGGTACTATCACAAGTTATTATGCCTTGTGATTGTTTTTGACATTAAAGAGTGCCTGTCTAATTAAAATAACCGTCTAATTGAGTTTGAGTTTGATGCGAAAACATCAACACTGAAATCCGTACAAATACATAAATGGAATATAAATCATTGGTATCACTTTTGAATTCGGTGTGCGCATTGGGTGAATTAAACAATATTTAAAGGTTTATTTTAACTCTGAACTGTCATGTAAAATACTGGTTTTTAGCTGCATCTCATTCGCCTGGAAGCTGACTCAATTATTGTGAAAAAGGTACATGATAAAAAGCGGTACAGCCATCCTAATATTTAAAAACAGTCAAGATAACTGTAAATATGAAATTATCATTCTCATACCATTTTTATTACTTTTATTTTGTTTTCATAAAAACCTGTTTTTTATTTTTACTTCAAAAAGAAAAATGGAACCCTTATTGGATCACTTTGTTGCCGTCTATCTATTTGTCTGTCTGTAAAGACACTTTATCTCGGGAACGAATGGAGGTATCGAGTAGAAATTAAAATAATATACTTAAGTCTGTAGTCCCTTTCTGCTTTGAAAAAATCAACCCTCTAAGTCAAAAGATATGACTGTTTATGTCGCAAGTTTATACGAAACCCTCAGTTCGCGAGTCTGACTTGCCCTGGGCCGAGTTTTTCCAATTCATTTGGGATCGGCGCAGCACCTGTCGTTTCTTTGGTTTTCTAGTCTTATTACCAATTACCACACATTTTCAATTGATTCTACGATAGGTCTACGGCGTAGCTCGTTCTCGTAGCAGCTACGCTTGCTACACGATTCTGTTAAATTTTAGCGAAATTGGAGGAAACTCAAAAATGTTTTCAGAAAACGAAAACCAGTGGAGGATTAAATAAGAGTCTAGTTTCTATACCTGGCTAAATAAGCAACTTAATATAATAACCTCTAAGAGAAGAAGTTACACGTTCAAAGGACCCGTATCTGACCCAATTTTAGTCTAAAACTCTACAGACGTTTTCAAAACTTAGTGAGGGTATGTCGAAAACATATTTTTGTTGAACCCGTCCTGAAGTCGAAACTCATATAATTAGATGAATTTAGGGTCTTTCATTAAACGTATTCGGGTATTAAAATTAATAGAATTTTCTGGAATCCGCGAAAGTTTATTTTGAGTTTTTGGTGATGTTACAAGCTTAAAATTGCGTGGATATGGAAGGTATGAAGGTATTTAACATGGTTTCTGAATTTATGGGTTTTATTTGTAGCCTTCTCTTAATTTGTATCTAAATTTACTGTAGCACATTCTGAAATATGACGTCACGGGGTAGGCGCAGTCTGACACTCCCCCCGTTCGATAATTATAGGGTAATGCTGCTTGACAAACTTACTTTAAAAATAAGTTCAGCTCCTGCCATCACCTTAATTACGTTTAATATACTTAATTATTTTTTTAATTACTAAGTGGCATAATTTGAAGGCACGGTTGGCGCAGTGACCGAGCGATCGACTGCTGCGCCGCATTTCGCGGGTTCGATCCCCGCACGGAACTAATATTTGTATGATCTACAGGTAGTTGTTTCGGGTTTGGCTGTTTGTGTATTTAAATATTTGTAAACGCACCCATGATACAAGAAAAATCATAGTGTGAGGCAACGTTTAATATCCTTACTAATATTATAAAAGCGAAAGTGAGTTTGTTTGTTACCTCTTCACGCTTTAATGGCTAAACCGATTTTGATGAATTTTGGTACAGAGATAGTTGGGAACCAGGAGACGGACATAGGCTAATTTTTATTTAAAAAAAGTGGGATATGAGGGAGAACGAGGGAAGAAAAGGGAAAACTTAGCGTTGCTATAACAAATCAATCAGGCGCAAGAGCAAAAACTGCAGGTCTGCTTGGTGTGTTATACCGAATTTAACGCGAGCGAAGCCGCGGGCGAAAAATCATAGTGTGAGGCAACGTTTAATATTATATATATATTTAGCTTGTAGCAGTAAAGCTGTATTAAAATTACGTAACCTGCTAGTACTAAGTAACTAGACGGTATATGTTTTTAGGAAAATACACGTAAATTTTAATAAAAGCTTACGATCATAGGCCCAGCACGAACATGCGGTTTTAACGTAACGTGAAAATGTATGGATTTAAAAATACTATTTGTTTCACATGTATTATATTTTCATATTGTTAAGAATTAACAATCCTTACTTATAATATTATAATAGCGAAAGTGAGTTTGTTTGTTTGTTTGTTACGTCTTCACGCTTAAATGGCTAAACCGATTTTGATTAATTTTGGTACAGAGATAGTTGGGACCCTGAAGACGGACATAGGCTAAAAAAATGAGAGAAGGGGAGAGCATCATATTTTTTTTTTTCTATCATCACGCGGGTTAAAATTAGCGTTAGCCCAAAGTAACTATGTCACCCGGACGAAGTCGCGGGCGGAAGCTAGTATCGAAATAATTGTAATTTAGCTATGATGTAAAGTAGCTAATTGTTTGATCCAATATGTTTGGCTTCTAGCATTGTCCGCGGAGGAACACTGATCTCTAAGATATAGGTACTCACTAGTATTAGAAGTCAGGGTTGCAAAGTTTTCTAAATTTGGTAGAAGCCTCTTAGCCTAATCATGTCCCTGCCGGGGTTGCGGGTTGTTCGAAAGAGATTCCGCGGCCCCGGAACGTAAAGGGCAATGGAAAGAACATGGGTGGGTTTTAGTCAGTACAATTCTGACACTCCCTCCCCGCTCCGCCTAGAGCGGGGGAAGTTATTTGATGATTTCTTACCCTTTTATAATTAATTAATATCTATGGTTGATACGTTGCAAGGATTATTACTAAAATGCTGTAGGGTAATTTCAATTCAAAAATCGTCGTCGTTCGCTACGTGAACTCGTGCTAGAGCCTCTGAACGTAAAATTACCTGTATTTCAATATCAGCAGTAAATACAAACGGGCTATAATTTCAAGCTCCGATAACTTTGTTTGGGGTGTGCTGCCGACGCCATTTTGCTTAATTTATTAATCGTTCGGAAGTAGGTCGAACGTAGTGTCGGTTTAGTGTTTATTTAGAGTTTTGGGGTTAACAGCTTTTTTTATCAACTTTTCTGGGAATCCATACTTATGTTGAAAAAGTATCCCTCTACATCCATTGTTTCTTTAGGCTTCCTCTATATCTTTATCCGTCGTTTCTTTGAATTTGAATGTAGCTGTCTGAGTGCTTGTTGCATTTTTACGATCAATATCTTTATTGTGGATCATAGGTTTGTTCGCAATAAATGTCTAAAGCGCGTCGCTCACACGATTAACAGTCGAGGTGCAGTTGAGGCGCGGGCGCATGAGAAGCACGCTGCAACAAGGTTTTCTTTACAAATGAATGACAGTGCGCTCATTTACGAGAGTTGCGACGCGGGCGAGCTGAAGGCGGGGCGGAGGCGAGGTGAAGTCGAGGCGGAGGCGAGGTGCAGGCGCAGGAGCGGCGCTCAAGTGTGCCCAAGCCAAGATTCCACCGCCATTTTGTCATTTGGTTTAGTACGTAGCTGCGTTTAGACGTTTTAAATATATAAGAACTTGTATCAGTGCGAGTTCGTCTTTGTCTTCTGACGACGAAATGATGAATGAATTAATAATGTGAAAGAAGCATAGCCGCCTGCGCCTCGACTGTACGCTGAGACCTATCCTCACCCGTGCTGCGATGCCGCACGACTGCTGACGCAATGTCGTCGCCTCGACTTACCAGTGAGCGACGCGCCTTAAATTTCGATGTTGTTTTTCTCACATACAGGGTGCAAGGGAAACCGACGCTCTAAAGGTTACCACGTTTTTAGTACATTGTTGTGAACGCCTTAATATTTTTTCTTTTCGCCGGTACAAAACAGCATACTACCTTTCATCTTGTAGGTATAGCTATGCTGCCATGGCGTTGCAGTGCGTCAGGAGTATTTGCTGAGGCGCAGCTTTGTAGGAAAATATGCGCATCTGTATTCACTCGTGTTCTTGGTAGTACCAACACTATATTGGGTATTTACTGATCGGTGGCAGTCCCCCTATGTTGTAATGATGGTTGGGGCTTCACGTCATGACTTAATTTTGTGTTCCATACATATAATTTAAGTGCTTCATCCTTACTAATATTATAAAAGCGAAAGTGAGTTTGTTTGTTATGTCTTCACGCCTAAATGGCCAAACCGATTTTGATGAATTTACAGAGATAGTTGGGACCCTGGAAACGGACATAGGCTATAAAAAAGTGAGAAAAAAGGGAAGAAAAGGGGAGAGAAAGATATTTTTTTTTATCATCACGCGGTTTAAAGTTAGCGGTAGCCCAAAATAACTATGCCACGCGAACAAAGTCGCGAGCGGAAGCTAGTATAGAATAAAAAAATGTTTAATTTAATTTATATCGTATGACTTGAGTTGAAAAATGGCACAATTTTTATCTCCGAAGTACGTAACCGTAGGTCAATTAACATTAATTAATACGTCATCGCTTTCTTTTTAAATTCAATCTCCGTTTAATCGAGGAAAAAAAATTCTTCAACAAAAAACTCTTTAGATAACCAAGAATACTGATAGAGCACATAAAACCTTATTTGCTGTAATCAGTCTAAAATCTATTGAAGACATCTTTTGAAGATTTCAGCCATCTCAAGCTAATTTAAATCTGATATCTACTTACCCGGTCACTTTCACGCATGAATACGCACAATTTTGGTCACAAGTATTGAATTACAGATAAGTCATGACCAAATCGCTCTTACGTGGAGTTTGATATATCGTATTAGAATTTATCAAAAATAAATCCAATGTCAATGGTTATAAGATAAGAATTTAATTTGTTTTTTTTTGAATATTTGTTTTACATTCTATTCGTATAATTCAATGACAACCTTTTTGGTTTTTGAATGTCAAACAATCTTATGACCCGGTGCATATACAGTACATGCCATATTACCTCTGATAGCTGCAGTCCAACGGCCTTATTGTGACGAGAATAAGATGACTATTATCAAGAAAGCAACCTAATAACAATCTTGTTGCTACGAGCCTATAAGTCCTTGTGATTGTAATACCATCACATCACAAAAGTAAAAAAAAAGAAATAAGTACAGAAAAGAATGAAAAAAGACAGAAAAATATAAAGAGAAAGAAAAAAAAAACGAAATGACAGAAAAAAATATTTATTTGCCGCAATGGCAACGAGCACACAAAAAAATAGTTAAACAATATACATGCAATTGTATTTCTTGAGAAATCGCAAACATTGATAAATACGGATGTATTTATAAATGTTTAAGGAAGGAACAAAAAAAATGATACCTCGCACCAAAAATTGATCGCGTATTTTCGCTTATCCATTACAAAACGTACTATGGACATTGAAGCGAAAGAAAAAAGAAATACTTTCCCGTACGAGATCTTTTACAAAAAGTCTTGTAATTCAAACATCATCAAAACGTAATAACAGTTCATTCTTTTTAACATAATGAGGTAACTTTATGGTTTCCTGAACATCAAAACAAACCATACCGCGATCCTTTTAAAACTTTTGCTGGAAAAAAAATCTAAAGCTTTTAATTTTGGAACTCTTGAAACCGTTTCGATGGATTCAAAAGCTATGGAAGGGGGAATAAAGGAATTTCGAGGCAAAAAATATTGAAAAAAGTTATAGGATTTACGAGTAAATAATGAAGGAGTCGAGGGAAATCACGAATCGCAATGAGAAAGTGTGTTTATTTCTTTATTGAAGTCTCTTAAGTATTCAATTGATATGGCGAGTTCCAGTTTCTGTATAAACGTTTGTCGTTTTATGCATGTTCATTAATAGAGATTTGTAATATTATCATAATTAGTCATTGTTTCTAGATTTGAGTAAGAATGAGGACTGTTTTGATAGTTTAATCTACTCTACAACGCAAAATAAAAGCGATTTCCAAAAGGAAGCGAAGTCGGTAAAATTATTTTACCCTTTTTATTCCACAAAAAATCTTGATATGAATCAATTATGAAACTAACGTATGAGCGTTAGCGTTTAAAGTGTTCTCAAGAATAAAATTTCCAGAAATCTGCAATCTGGATTCGGTTATTTTATTACTACCCTTTGGTGAGAATGGTCATTGATTAACTGTTGCAACGACTGTCAAAGGTCTACAAAAAACACCCAGGACAAAAAAGTTAATGTGCTTTCTAAGGCACGAAAGAAACTCTGTCTATAATAGGTGATCACCCATCCATTGTCCAACCTTAGGCAAGCTCAGCTTAACTTTGAAGATCCACCGGATCGGCTGTCATTACCCGTCGCACGATTGTTTACAAAAATGTAGGGTAACAATGTATGAAACTTTGCACCCGTGTGCAAAGTTTGTCGCGCGAAGGCTTAAGCTACATCTGTTCGGAACAAATGACTATTGAACTTATATAACAACTGGTCAGTTAAAATGGCTTGTTTTTGGTAACCTTATAACTTCCCCGTTCTGGGCTGAGCGGGATGAGTGTCATACTTTAATTGTCTAAAACCCATCAGTGTTTCCTTTTATGCCCTTTATGTTGTAGGGCCGCGGTATCTCTTTCGAATCCTGCCCTAGCAGGCCCCTCTGCATGGTTTGTTTAGTCAATATGATATTTTCCATTTTCGAATTATATCTTAGTTTACTTTCTCGGATGATTTCAAATTCATCGTAAAAACTAATCATAACAGCCCAATGAAACTTACAAGCTGGTTTTGACCGTTGAACTAAGTTCAGTGCACGCTTTTGAAGTTCGTCAACGCATCAGTGATTCTCTTGGCGTTTGCAAATGTTCAGTGGCATCGATGGTTGTTCAACAAACAAAAACATAATTCATTGCACATTAGCTCAGTTGGATAGAGAGGTCGGTTTTCAAAGGGATTGTGGACTTCGGCGCAGGTGGTTCGAGTATTTTGTCAACTTTTGTGTTCGCGATTGTAATTTGAAAAAAAAAATTGAAGGAAAAAATATCCTGCCCCATAACTCTAAGCCTTTAATTTCAATTTTATGTTTCCAATTCTTAAAGAGGTAAAAGTTAGTAAGTTTGTATGATGGGAGTATATATATTCGAAACTACTTATCCGATCTGCATGTAATACATTACTGTTGTTAAATTCTGTAGAAAACACGAGCTAAGCAGTAATACAGTTGGTTGCGGGTTGAGAAAGAGATACCTCGGCCCCGGAACATAAAGAGCAAGAGAAGGAACATGGGTGGGTTTTTTCAGTAAAAGTCTGTCACTGACACCCCCGCTCCGCCCAAAGCGGGGAAAGTTATTTGATGATATCCCATCCACTAAAAAATAAGCCATTATACAAAAATCTTTCTTTTTGTATTATTTTATGTTAAGCACTCACTGAGTCTAAATCGTAACATTTCACAAAAGCCACGTATCTAAACGCCAGTGACAGATGACAGATACATTGCCAACGAGAAATCAAATTGTTGTATCAATGTCGACGGTTCACTTGTTAAAAGGATGACCTTATAAACTATGGACATGTTTTATTATTCAAAATCACATCATGTTCGAGTGTAAAAAAATAAGCCATGATATCTGTATATATGGACGGCACAGTTGGCACAGTTGATGATCGATCGACTGCTGCGCTGCGTGTCGCGGGTTCGATCCCCGCACGGAACAAATTTATTTATTATTATTTGTATGACCTACAGATAGTTGAAGAAATACCAAGAGTCGGGCAAAGTTTAAAAATAAAACGGTTCCCGCTGGTGGAATACATTCATACTAGTCACAAGTACACACGATATAAAAGCAAAATGAAAGATAAATTATGTCATTTTGCAAGTGGGATTTTATGTACAATTTTAACACGTCTTTATTGATAAAAAAATATAAATGAGTCCGGTGTGTTCGAAAAATCTAAGAAGAAACAGCTGAAATTAGGACTATGACTTAATTTTTAAAATAAAACAAAATTCAAATCGAGTTTCTTCCGTGACTCGGAACGCACGATAAGCCTTTGGTTTCGGCTGTCATTTGTAGAGCTTGACAGTCGTTACGGGTTAGTCAGTGGCCGTAAAGTCTGACAACCAGTTTCACCAAAAGGTATCTTATAAACTGGGTTATGGAAGTCAGATAATCAGTCGCTTTATGAAAAAAAATGTTATTCAGCTGCATCCAGTTATGTTGAAAGCCGATGCCAATATAGTAGAGAAAAAGCTAGGCAGATGAATAATATAAAAATCGAATACTTAAATAAAAAGAATAAAATATATAAATAAATAAATACAAAAGTTATTTTAACGCGGTGGGGGGAAATAACAAGAGGAATAAAAACGTAAATATAATAAATAAGAAAAAGACGTAACGATAATCTTTAACACACTTAACTTAAACTTGTCTAATAAGACTGCAATAAATAAACAAATAGAGAACAATGATGAATATTAAAACTAAGCAAATCAATAAACTAAGAGCTATTTCATTACGAAGTCTTTCAAATAAATTAATGAATTACGACAAAAATAAATTAATGTTTTACAAATAGCAGCTTTTCAATGACATCTAGTAATTTTCATTGGACAGTAACATCAAGTTTTGAAGGTTGATGCAAAATTTTCTCAAGTTTGTTCTCCGTGTAACAAGCCATACAATATAATGTAAACTGATTGTAACATTTTATCCGATTGCTCGCAATGCCAGTCACAGACCAGCTACCTCTTTTGTTTACACACTCGATTAAACATGAAATGTGAACCCGATTTAATTATACCATGTTATGAAAACCTTTTCATCGCGTGTTTACATAAAAGCGTAAGCAATCAAAGCGAGTCGGGACTAAAATTTGCATATTTTTTTATTTATTCAGTGCGGACTTGACGTATGGTTAGTATTTAGTCATCAGTTCATATTGAATAGATTATTTTTTGTCGTATTGCCAAATCTACTATTTTAGATTTAAAAGAATTTTTCTGTTTTTGTTTTTACTTTTTAATTATTTGTTTAAAATGAATAAACGATAAAACTAGTTCTATTGCACTATGCTTTACTTATTGTAACTGAAGTACATTAAAAAAAACTGCCGGGGTTGCGATCTGCCAGGGTTGCGACTGCAGGGTTGCGGGTTGTTCGAAAGAGATACCGCGGCCCCGGAACGTAAAGGGCAATAGAAGGAACATGGGTGGGTTTTAGTCAGTAAAAGTCTGACATGCCCCCCCGCTCCGCCCAGAGCGGGGAAAGTCATTTGATGATTTCCGACCCGAAAAAAATAATAAAAAAGTACATTAAAAAAGATAACCCATAACATCATCATCATAAAAAGAGCCATGTAAATTCAAACAAATATATTGGCAATATTTGTTTGAATTTACATGGCTCTTTTTATTCCTAACCTGGGGCCTAAGTCTGCTATTACAATAGTGTCAGAATGGTCGATCACTGATCGCATAATGGTTGATTTTGACAAGTTTGGTAATCTACTAATATATTGTCGTCATTATGACATTCCACTGGTCAGTCACTGACAGTCCATTGAAAGAAATTGCTTAGAATGGTAATCTCGTACATAATGACAAACGAATGACTGACGCATGCGGTAATCTGCTAAAATTTTGACAGTTCCTTTGATCAGTGATCTACCATTACAACGTCATTGTGCAGTCATTGCTTTTAGTAGCTAGGTTTGACAAAAAGTGTTTGCTATCCATCGTGTTTGTGGAGTATTGATTGGAGAAATAAGTTCACTACGAGCTAAAAAATATTAATTAAAGTTAATCATGCCCAATAAAGTGGATTTACATGTCCGAAAACCACATTTTTCATGATTTTTAGCGTCGACCTACACTGCCATCAAAATAGCGATGATCGTAATTTACGGTCTTGGACTTTACAAGCGTTAATTAAGAAACTTGCTCAATAACTTAAGAACTTCTAATGACGTTTACATAAGAGTTTTTAATTCTATTATCTTAATTGATGCACACCCATATTATTTTTTAACCAGAAAATAAAATATTTATAAAAATACTGAGGAGGTTGTATGACTTAAATATTCGACCCCTTTCGGGGCCAGTACAGTACCAAGCCAGCGTAGGTTTGAATGTCAAGTACCTACCTGAAGGGGTCCGTATATAAAATGTACTCTAGCTAGTTATAGTGTATCATCTATGCTCTGTGGTCCGTACAGAACTATAGGTTAACGTTAGTTGCTTACTGACGTTAATATCACATTTGACTGTGACAGCTATAAATAATAATAATAAATATCTTGGGACAACTCACACACGGTCATCTGATCCCAAGCTAAGCAGAGCTTGTGTTATGGTAACCAGACAACTGATATACATACTTATATAATTTATAAATACATACATATTATAGATAAATCACACCCAGACACAGAACAAACAATCATGCTCATCACACAAAGTTTGTCCTGGGTGGGAATCGAACCCTGACCTCCGGCTTAGCAGTCAGGGCCACTAACCACTAGACCAACAGGCCCGTCAAGCTATAACATTATTGAGTTGTTTTACAAAAATTGTGTTACACATAAAGAGGGATGCCAAGCCGCTATAGTGACTTAAGGCCCTGAGTGACCACAAGCAACATTGAATGTTAATATTAGTATGCCCCTCAAATAATATATTGATAAAAGATATACTATTTAAATATTACAGATAGTTGAAAATAAAACAATAATAACATATATTAATAGAAAACATTTAATTCATCATAAACTAAAACATTGTCAAAAATACTATGTTATTTTAACCTGGTTGTGGTGCAATTTGATATGCAATCACATTCCTTATTTGGTTTACCGTTGTGGTGTATCAATGTTCAGCAAATATGACCTTTGCCTTAAAACAGAGGTGCCACAGCTAATAGAGATATGAATGTGGACAACAATAACAAAATGTGGACTGTTGAGTGTTGACTTGTTGCCTGAATGATTTTATTCCATGCTTTGGTCCAACATGCATGGCACACCAAACTATCACTGTCTTGTAACTGACTGGAAAAGAAAAAAAACAATATTATATGAGTATTTATTTGCATGCATGTATGAATAGGTATCTTATTTTGAATCATATTTGCATATTATCATTACAGTTGTAAAACTTATTATAGTTACCTATTGATGTCCAACCCATGTTTTTACGAGAGATCGAACTTCGACGATTTCCAAAAGGTGTCTTCGCAATCTTGATATGTTAAAAATTACAATTTATTTACACAGCGTACATATTATCCACTTGCAACAGTTCACAGTGAAGAACTCGAATATGACATCAAATCCATGTTATCGTGGGAGTTGTCATTATCAGCAAGAGTGGAATCCATATTCAAGCCGTGGTCGTAAGGTATAGGAGAATCACCAGAGTCAGTATTCATGGTCAAAAACGTCGATTTTAATAGAAAACGAAGCGAATGACTATGATGCAAATGTAAACAAAGTTATAAAATGTTATGAAATGACATTTCTAGTATTGTCAACTGACAAGTTTCAGTGTCACAAACATAAAATAAATGTTGAAGATCATTTAAAATATCATCATTTTATATTTTTTAAGTTGATTACAAATCTAAACGTGTTAACATAAAATGCATCGGGACAGGAAAAATATGTGGTAGAATGTGGTAGTAGTTTTTCGAAAATCATTTCTACTAACGGGTTTTATAATAATGGCAATACTACAATGTCATTCAACTACGATTCCATTACGAGACCACTGGCCGACCAATGATCGACCATTGTAATTTAGCAGATTACGGACTTTTAGCAAAATGACAGTGGAATCGTGTTGGAATGACTAAGTTATATAAAATAGCAGACTTGAGGCCCTGTTCTGTCTCACTCCTGGCCAGTAGCCTCCTTTTGCGCGAGAAACCTCTCCACTTCATCCCAGCATCTAATTAGTGACCATAGCTCTTACAAACTTTGAATAGACTAAACCAAATGTCACCGAATCAGCTTTTTGGAACATTTGGTTTGAATACAACGTTATTTTTAAAAACAACATTAAAAAGAACGCTACTAAGCTGAAATGGGATTGAGTGGGTCACATCAGCGCATGCACGATGGGCCTTGGCCAAAAGTCTCCACACGATGGTTGCTAAGACGGACGGCGTCGCCCAAACTGAGGTGGGAGAACGATCTGGACGCGACGACGAGACAAGAGAGACGCGAGACTACGAGGTTTGGTTTGAGGTGACCCGGGGAAGAGCTCATGAATGAAATTAGTGGTGGTCCCAAGTGGGATAGTATAGGCCAAAAAACAAAGTTTTGTAAATCGCCTATATCGCCTATGCCTAGTTAGGAAGAAGAAACGGGCACAAAATCAAATGTATGACCTGCAGATAGTTGTTTCGGGTCTGGCTGTTTGTGTATGTGAGTTTAAATGTTTGTAAACGCACCAACGAAACAGGAGAAATTCCTAGTATGGGTCAACGTTTTTTAAAGAAAAATAAAACTCGCCCAGCAACACAGGTTAGATAAAAAAAAAAACCTCAAAAGAAGACCACTTACGCGATCGATCCCCTCGCAAGCAACATTAAAGCGTCTATTAAAACATTATTGAATCAGGAAAGCCGAAAATCGCCCGTAATGAGGTGACAAAGTGCGAACACACTTTTAATGGCTACCCTCATTTTCACAATGTTTAACATTTTATCGGTCGCAATCAATATTGTGAACCGAATTAATTGCTATTCATTAATTTAAAAAAAAAACCGGCCAAGTACGCGTCGCACTCATGCAGTGAGGGTGCCGTCCAAACTTGTGATATAAACAGCCATATCTTTTGACTGCGTAGACTTAGAGGGTTGTTTTTTCACAGCTCCTAGGGGCCACAAACTTTAGTATATGGTTTTAACTTAATTTAAATTTCAACTCGATACCTCTACGAATTCCCGAGATAAAGGGTATTGACAGACAGATGGACAACTAAGTGGTTCTAAAAGGGATTTGTTTGTTTTTGAGGTACGAAACCCTATTTTTAATGTTACGATGTTGGTTTAGGCGGTAAGTTTATTTTCAAATTTATTTTAAAATATAACCAGTATCATAACTATCCTACTTCCTATTAATATGATAAATGCGAATATTTGTGAGGATGGATGGATGTGTGGATGTTTGTTACTCTTTCACGTCAAAACGGCTGAACGGATCTTAAGGAAATAGGCTTTTAAGTATTTTTCTCGAAACTAGAAACCAGGATTTAAAACCCTGGACCTCATCAACAAATATTTCAGTAATTTAATATACCCACTAAAAGAAACTAACTTATAAATAACGCCTCAACGCCGTCAGCTGGTAAAGTCCCCAAGAGACTGGTCGCCTTGTATGGCAACGCTTAGCCTCCAAAATATACAAACTATGTATTTCTAATAATCTTTAGATTTCAAAGAATCCAATTTTAGCTAGAATGTATTCGCATAAAACCGACCCAATTTAGTCGTCTAAATTCCACAAAGTCGTCCATAGTCAAGCAAATTGTAAAGATATTGGAGAAAGTAGTCATTTCTACTACATGTTAAAGTATATGAGAGTTTGTGATATGAATTCAGCTTTAAATAACAGCCATTTGTGAAATCCGATTACTAAAATTATGTGGGTAGAGACCCCAATTATAATCCAGGTATTGTTAGGGTTGCGTACGTCAAAAAACGAAAACGGAACCGTTATAGGACCACATTGTTATCCGTCTGTCTGGCTGTCAGTCAGTCTGTCAAGACCATATATCTCGGGAACGCAAGGAGGTATCGAGTTGAAATTAAAACCATACACTCAAGTCTGTGGTCTCTTGGAGCTGTGAAAAAAATAACCTCTAAATCTACGCAATCAAAAAACATAGCCGTTTGTGTCGTTAGTTTGTACAGAACCCTCGGTGAGTGAGCCTGACTCGCACTTAGCCAGTTTTCAAAGATTAGTTTTAGTATTATTTTCATCCTTTCTAATAATAAACTGTTGTATCTGCTACAACAAAAGCAGTTTACCCATCGAGTTAATTAGGTTAATTGTCTAAATACATCATTTCCCCTAAATACGTCACCCAATCTGTCTTATCCCTAATGAAAATCTCGGGAAAAACAACAATAAACGCGGACGACAATAGTCTCCCTTACCCTATTTTTGGTACAACAGAAATTCTCGTAAAAGTGCTTACGCGGACTGAAGCTTCTTATTCTGATACGCGTAATTTTCGAATAAAACGACTTTACGCACGATTTGCGAACGAGTAGGTATAAACGTTTCTTTTATTGTCCATGTTATTGGCTTTGAAAGCCGTTTAATGTTAAACCTGCCATTTTCCTATTACCTGGTAAATACTATGTTATCGATATCTTTTTTACTGTAAAGGGCTTTCTCATCCTGCTTATGTAAGTAAGTCTTGATATATTTTGTTTTAGAATTCCGTGTGCAAGTGAGCGTACGAATTTACAAGTAGAGTTGAGAAATCGTGAAACTTCTTGACGTGTTAATATGATAAAGTAATTCCAAAATATTCATAAAAAAAATATCTAATAATTTTGATCTTCTAAGATTTCCAGGGCAATTAAAATGGGGATAAACTATTAGCCGTCGTCGTAATTTGCAAGGATCGTACGATGATACGATGCGTTCTTGTCGCACGATGAGTTTAAATATTAGTTACTATACTTCACGTGCTTATTTTTTTTTTAAAACGTTGGAAACCCTAGGAAATTCTCCTGTATCGTGGGTGCGTTTAGAAACATTTACAAACAGTCAGACCCGGAACAACTATCTGTAGACCATACAAAAATGTTTTCCGTGCGGGGATAGAACCCGCAACACGCAGCTCAGCAGTCGATGGCTCAGCCACTGCACCAACCGTGTCGTTAATTGGCACTGGGCAGGTCATTTTGCATGCCCAACAACTTTATAATATGTATGCCAGATGCCGGAAAAGGTGTGGGCCCACATTTGCCAAAACTGCGGCCCTGAGACAGCTAGATGGGATCGCGGAAGACCGAGGAAGATGGCGGGACGCTCTGAATGGCTTTCTCGTTATTTGGGGAAAAGAGGCGCAGCATCACGAAATGTGTGAAGGAATGGGGGGAGGAACATCTGATTAATTAAAACTACAAAAAACTTTGAACCCTATGGAGATTTTCAAACGTTATGGAAAGCAAACTAAATATCTCTTATTTCAGAGAGCTCTAATTAAATATTGGCATATTTTCGCACGAGCTCAGGCATGCATGGTTTATTTACCGTTTTCATTGACAAGTTTATTCCATTTTTTATATTCAATAAAATACTGCTTAGCTTCTTTGAGAAAAGGGCAAATTTTTTTTATAAAACATTTAAAGAATGAGATTTTTCTATCGAAATCAAAGTTTCGTGTCTCCCCTACCTAAGCAGCGATGGAAAGTTCGCTTGTAAATGAGCTATCCTGGATGCAAGTTCAAGTTATGTTTGAAACAAAATGTATTGTGAGTTAAGTGTGAACCAGAAATATGCGCAAATTTCAGCTAAACTTGTTAAGTGAGGGGAGGACTGGTTTAATATTCAGTTGCCAGATTTGACACATACTAACTAACTAAAATATATAACTAAAAGCTCATAATAAGTTTCGTTGTTTTCATTTATTTATTTATGTAGGCACAAAACGCATATTATGAAAAAAAATACATTCAGACAAAAGAGCACAAAGGTATGCTTATTTCATAAAGAAATCTCTTCTTCATTTTTCTTTTTAATGGACCATTTCAATATTTTCCTGGAGAAATCCACACCAGACCTTAACACAAACTGCACTAATAACTACAAATGAACTAGGTGTATAATACATCGGAAACACATTGTAAACAAAACACATAAACAGACGTCAAAACATAGTTTACTGATTAAAAACCAAGTGCATTCTTACTGTATATTATCTATATCTATATCTATATACTTATAATAAATCTGTAGAGAGGTCAATTCTGTACATGAAATATATTTCCAAAATAACTATCAGGGGGTGATTAGTGATCGATACTGATGCCAAAAATGCAATCAGTAAAATTTTTGTCTGTCTGTCTGTCTGTCTATCTGTCTGTCTGTCTGTCTGTCTGGATGTCTGTATGTTCGTTATAGAAACAAAAACTACTCGACGGATTTTAACAAAACTTGGTACAATTATTCTTCATACTCCTGGGCAGGTTATAGTATACTTTTCATCACGCTACGATCAATAGGAGCAGAGCAGTGAAGTAAAATGTTGGGTAATCGGGAGAAGTTGGTTAAAGCTACACAGAAATCATGTATGACGGAAATGTTCTCCTTAAAATTATATAAAAAATATCCTACGACAGCATAGGTCTATCTTTTATGGTTGACTCACAATAACACGTGTAACTCCCGATAACTTAGCATTTCGGAGCTTTCTGATTATATTTGTCTACTCTTACGTTTATAACACTCCCACTCATCTCTAATTAAAAACAGTTAACATTATTACGTATTCAATAAAAAAAGAATCATATAAATCGGTATACAAACACCAAAGTTATGCATGAAATACGCTAATAAGCCATCGCGCGTGAATACTGAATCATGCTATAAGGATTATTTTTGTGTAATATTTGGCTGTTGATGCGAATAGACGTTCAGAGTGTTCGACCTTATTGACAGACAATGCTTTCAGCCCGACTTTTAGTCTTTAAATAATTTCTTTTTAGATTTCTTTTATTGTTATTTTATAAAATAGGTATTAGTTCTTTTGGTAGTGTTTAAATATCGTTCAAATTACAAATTATTCATAGTTTACATTTTATTTCTTTTTAGGTGAAGTAGTAGTAGGTACGCATAGATTTTTAGAAACCGAGTTTCGGCTAATTTATTGTCAGTTTTTTTTTTATACTATGTTGGTAAAAGCGTAGTTAATTATACTAATTATAGTTATAGGTATTATTAATTAAAGTATTTATAGGTTTTTATTTTTAAGTGAAGTAGGTATACATAGGTAGATAGTATTGGACGGGTTCCCTCGATCTGGCAGAATCTTGATGCTCCGAAATTTATTTGGCATAACACACTTAGCATATTTTTCTTTAAACGAACATTTTAAAGGCATAAAAATTATTTGATATAATTATCGTATGGCATAATGTTTAAAACTCCGAATTTACAATTGCATAGTTTTAAGATGGCAGAATTACATTTAGTATAATTACGATTGGCAGAGTTCAAATTTCGCATAATATCGTTTAGCATTATGTTCATTTAGAGCGACGAGTATTTGGTATAATTAAAATTTTCATACTATAGTTTAAAGACTTATATGCCTAATAAGTCTTTAAACTGGCATGGTCACTAACATTAACGGTTAAAACGGGATATTTACCATGTTTGTTATTTATTTTTGAGTTTCCAATATTTTGGTGTGAACCGATACAGTGAGTTACAATTGTATACAAAAACATATTAGGGCAAAAATAAGATATTTTTGGAATTATATAGAAAAAAAAGACGTTGTTTTTAGTAGGTTACCCGGTACTCATCTATTAAGATTAGGTTAATTTGTTCAAAAAAAAATGCGTAGGTTAGGTTAGGTTAAAACTGTGACCCCCTACGCACGAGCCGAGCAAGCGGAGCGAGCGGTGCCGCGGCAGCGGCCGGCGAGTGCCAGTAACGACTTGCATTAATAGAAAATGAGATTGTTTTTCGTAGTTTACCCGGAACTGAACTATTTACATTAGGATAAAAATTACTTATGGAATTAAATGACATTATTTCAAATTCAATTAAATAATAGTTAAAATAAATGATATTATTTTAAAGAAATATTCTGCGATATGACAATTCTGCCGTTTAATGATATCGATATGAAATATATGTCAAAAGACGATTCTGACTGTGAACTTTCTGCGAAATGATGTTTCTGCTTTTTGAATATTATGGATATGAAATTTATGTCTAGAGATGATTCTGACTTACAAAATTATGAGTTTTGAATGTATGATAAATGAGTGTCTGCCAAACAATTTTCTGCGAAATAAAGTTTATGCTATCCGTTGTTATGCAAAATAAAATTATGACATAAAAAGTTCTGCTATAAAGGGTGGACCCAGTATTGGACAGGCGTTTTAGCTTTATTTTAATTTCTTTTTTTGTTACAAGTTGTACTTACCTACATATTTCTGGGTATAATTCTTTTAGAATTATTTAGTTTTAGTACCTACTTTATTTGGTAATTAATAGGTTCTTATAGATAATAGGCATAATTAGATATATTAAAAAAAAAATATATAAATATATCATTTAGTACTTAAATTATTTTCAGGTTAATTATAAATTCAAATTATTATTTTTTATTTATTTAGCTGTAGTTTTATTTAGTTGTAGCTGTAGTGTATTTAGGATCAGTTTTATTATTTAAGTAGGCACTTGGATTTTTTAAGTGTAAGGTAGCTACAGTTAGGACCTCTAACGTAGCTTATTTCGTTAGGTAACTGAGTAGGCATTCAATTACCTTCGGTTATTTTCATAAATCCTTACTAATATTATAAAAGCGACAGTGAATTTGTTTGTTCTTTCTTTCTTTTTTTTTCTTTTTTTTTTAACGTTTTCCCACACTAGGAATTTCTCCTGTATCGTGGGTGCGTTAACAAACATTCAATCTCACATACACAAACAGCCAGACCCGGAACAACTATTTGTAGGTCATACAAATATTTGTTCCGTGCGGGAATCGAACCCGCGACACACAGCGCAGCAGTCGATCGCTCAGCCACTGCGCCAACCGTGTCGTGTTTGTTACGGCTTCACGCCTAAATGACCGAACCGATTTTGATGCATTTTGGTACAGAGATAGTTGGGGCCCTGGTGACGGAAATAGGCAATTTTTTTTAAAGTGAGGAAAGGGGGAGAATGAGGGAAGAAAAGGGGAGAGAAAGATACATTTTTTTCGGGTCATCGTTAAAGTTAGCGTTAGCCCAAAGTAACTATGCCACGCGGACGAAGTCGCGGGCGGAAGCTAGTAATATTATAAAAGCGAAAATGAGTTCGTTTGTTACGTTTTCACGCCTAAATGGCAAAACCGATTTTCATAAATTTTGTTATAGAGATAGTTGAGACCCTGTAGACGGATATAGGCTACTTTATGCCTCATCCTAACGCTCCCACTTCCTTAAAATAGGGGATTGAAGTTTGTATGGAGCATTCCGCAATTTTCAAGGTAGGAAGCTAAAAATGAATTTGGATAAAACCAAAGTCATGATCAATGGCCACATTGATCCGATGCCGGTCGTCGTACATGGTCACCTTCTCGAAATCGTTTCTGAGTACACTTACCTCGGGCAGATTCTGCAGTTAGGTAAAAACAGTTTCGAGAGGGAGGCCAAGAGGAGGATCCAGCTGGGCTGGGCAGCGTTTGGGAAACTACGCCGAGTCCTCTCGTCATCCATGCCGCAATGCTTGAAAACAAAAGTTTTCAATCAGTGCGTCCTACCCGTCATGACCTACGGAGCCGAGACATGGACACTCACGGCAGGGTTGGTCCATCAGTTCAAAGTCGCTCAGCGAGCTATGGAGAGAGCTATGCTCGGAGTTTCTCTGAAGGATAGAATCCGCAACGAATACATCCGACAGAGAACCAAAGTTATCGACATAGCTCAAAGAATCAGCAAGCTGAAGTGGCAGTGGGCTGGCCATATCTCACGAAGAACCGACAACCGTTGGGGTAAACGTGTTCTTGAGTGGAGACCGCGACTCGGCAAGCGTAGTGTAGGACGCCCTCCGACCAGGTGGGATGACGATCTAAGAAAGACTGCAGGCAGATGCTGGATGCGGCAAGCTGAAGACAGGGCGCTATGGCGCTCATTAGGGGAGGGCTATGTCCAGCAGTGGACTAATATAGCCTGATGATGATGATGATGAAGCTAAAAATTGGTATGCGGGCTATTTGTCACTAACAAAAACATCGTGCATCATTTTTTATTGGAAATCAGCCTCCAACCCCTAAAGAGGGGATGAAATTTTATATGGAACTTTTCGCAGTTTTTAAGGTAGGATGCTAAAAAAAGGCTACCAACCCAACAAAACAACGTTGTTACTAACGAAAAATACCTGCAAATCAGGAAAAGGGAACTGTGCTATCCCGAATTAAACGCGAGCACAGTCAAGGGAAAAAGCTAGTAATATATACATATATATATACATTGATGGAGTAAACCACGCTGTTAACCGCATCGGCATCGGCACAAGAGCATTAACATTATTGGTTGGATTAGCCAATGCACAGAACACATTATAATAATATTTGGAGTAATAATTATGGCTTTGTGTTTACCAATTCCGGCAAGCCTAATATCAATATAATGTTATTATATCGTTAGCGACAAGGTTTAAATCAGGCAAGTGCGAGGCGGGTTCGCTAACCATAAACCAAACTGTACAAACTTGCGACATAAACAGCTATATCTTTTGACTGCGTAGACTTAGAAAGTTGTTTTTTCACAGCTCAAGGCATCACAGACTTGAGTATATGTCTTCAATTTCAACTCAATATATCTACGGGCGCTGCCGGGGTTACGGGTTGTTCGAAAAAGATACCGCCGTCCCGGAACGTAAAGGGCAATAGAAAGAATATTGTCAGTAAAAGTCTGACACTCCCCCCACTCTGCCGAGAGCTGCGGGGGAATTTATTTGATCATTTCCCATCAGCAGAAAAAAAAACTCAACAGGTTTCTGAAATAAAGGGTCTTGACAGAAAACCACAGACAGACGGACAACAAAGTGATCCTATAAAGGTTCCATTTTTCTTTTAAGGTACGGAACCCTAAAAACCCTGAATGGGCGATGCAAGTTCACGATAGTCTAGTGGTGGCAATCATGACTGCTAACCATAAGGTTCTAGGTTTTCAATTCCCGGATCGGACAAAGTGTTATTTCATCAGAAATTTCTCAGTAGCAGCCTTGGGAATAGGATCTGTGTCCAGTTGATGGCAATAGGCTTCGAGTTCTATATCTGGTGAAATATGGGTATACTATAAGGTAATAGGAACTGTAAGGTTCCATAATATCCTTACTAATTTTATAGAAGCGAAAGTGAGTTTGTTTGTTTATTACGTCTTCACGCCTACTTAACCGATTTTGATGAATTTTGGTACAGAGATAGTTGGGACCCTGGAGACAGACATAGACTAACTTTTTTTGGAATAAAATGAGAAACGAGGGAGAAAGAGGTAAGAAAAGAGAAAACTTAGCTTTGCTATTACAATAAAAAAGGCGCTAGGGCAAAAACTACAAGTAGCGGATACCTGCAAATCAGGATATGAGAACTGTGTTACCCCGAATTATACGCGAGCGAAGCCGCGGGCAAAAGCTAGTAATATTATAAGTATAAGAACATCATCGTCTTAGATGTCCTCATTTTATCATCACAATAATAATGCAACAAATTCACAAACAAACACCAATCTGGATACAGGAGAAATTCCTATTGTCAGGCAAAGTTTATTTAAAAAAAAACATGTGTTCAAAAATGCTACAAATAGGAACCTCTTCATTACTCAGCGCGACGTGACAGCGGACCGTCATTTGTTTGACAAACGATTGATGCATCGCAGTTCCTGGAATTCAGAGAATTGTGTAGAGATTCAGCGGAGTAAACATTTAAAATAAAGTATTTTTTAGTAGAACGGTGCTCGTGACTAAATAATGAAACAAAGAAAAAACATTGATTTGTCGCAAATTACGAGGAGCACACAAAATAAAAAAAAAACATTAGACATTCAAAGCAGCACAAACATTTACAAATACATACATGGGATAAAATAGAAAAAGCTTGCGAGTCGTGACTGCGACAGGTAGGTCACCACTCAGCATGGTACTGTGCCAAGGGAGCCCACAGCACAGCGCTGGTTTTCAGTGGTCAACCCGTGAGCAGCATAATAGCAGTCGCTTTGGTTAATCTTTAAGTTAAGCCGCGCTTGTCGATTCAAATGTACATAGTCCGGTTGGGCAGACAAACAACTTAACAGTGAGTTGATCTACGAGTAGCCCTATAAAAAAAAACAAATGCATGCAAAGTCAATATGATTACCGTCTACAACAATTTAAACGTGCTGACTAACTTTATTCTTCTTTTAGTTAAAGGTATGTATAAGCTTAAATTGTAACTTTATTGTCAACAAGCTGGCGCCCGCGGCTTCGCCCGCATGCTGATAAAAAAAGATTCATATGTGTAATTTCATACGATAATGAGGTAGATTATAGTCTGGAATAACACATAGGATTCTTTTCATTTTCTGTGCAAATTTCATCAAGATCCGTTCAAACGTTTTGATGTGAAAGAGTAACAAACATCCATACTTCCATCCATGCTCACGAATATTCGCATTTATAATATAATAGGATTAAACTGTACGCCAGATTAAATTAAACAAATGTAACCTGTTTCCGACATCCGTAATGAAAATTATATTTACATTTCCCACCGCTTATCCGATCATTAAAAATTGTTACTTGAGAGCAAACCAATTTGCCTTTCTACGCATTTTCAAACATCACTGCGTTTACATTCTAGATTATTAAAAAACCGGCAAAGTGCGAGTCGGACTTACACATGAAAGGTTCCGAAAATGAACGCCTTAAAAATCACTTGACAGTTTAGTCTGACGATGTTTCTCGTGTAGGGTAAAAAGTTAGGCTGACGGGTTACTTTTAACTTAATCCAATAAAATAACAGTTTTCGCCAGTGCTGGACATAGGCCCCTACCAAGTTCAAATATCAGTATTTTACACGGAATGACTGCTTGTCTGACCTCCACAACCCAGTTAATAGCTATTTACTCCTTGGTAAGGCTGGTTGTCAAACTTTTAGCAAAGAGGAAACCCGGTGATCACAATCCAAACATTAGAGGAGCCACCGTTTAACAGATAGAACAGATAGTGAGCCTCGCTGTGCACATGTGCACGGAAGCACGTGACCACGGTGATGCCGGTCATCTCTGGGGTCACTCGCTGAAAAGCCACTGACTACCTGTAACGACTGACAAAGATCTACAAATGGTAACCGGGCCTAATGGCTTAACATGTTTTTATTTAAGTTTATTTTTTATAACTGCCACAGTATCACTATGTGTAAAACTACAATTGCCTGCCTGTTACAGTTCAAAAGACAAACGGACAGATAGTCAAAGAAGCTATAATAATAGAGTTTCGTTAGTACACATTTTTATTATTTTTAAAAACATTGCCCCACACTTGGAATTTCTCCTGTATCGTGGGTGCGTTTACAAATATTTAAACCCACATACACAAACAGCCAGACCCGAAACAACTATCTGTAGGCCATACAAATATTTGTTTCGTGCGGGGATCGAACCCGCGACACGCAGCGCAGCAGTCGATCGCTCAACCGCTAACCGTGTCGTCGTAACATTGGGTACGGTACCCTAAAAAAGCCAGGGATTATCGTTTTCAATTTTAAAACCGTCTGCCTTATAACTGCAGTAAAAGATTATGTTAGATCTAATCATCATCCATTAATTAAACTTAGCGGATATAATTCCAACCTTTTTATATCTTTCTGTGAAGATATCATGACTGAAATTCTTTTTTATTTCCTTCAGTAAAAATCAGGCTTAGTATTTCTCTCGCGTACGTTTCTGTCTTTATTTTTGTTTGAAATGGTGGTGACATTCTCACTTTTAGGGTTTTTTATTTTATTTTAGTTGGAAAATTAAGCATTTTGTAGAAAAAAGGGAAAAAATATGCGAGTGTATGCTTTCTAAAATGTGTTGTTTAGTCCGGGCTTGCTTGTTATTCGAAAGATTTACCGCGCGACATGGGTGGGGCAGTAAAAGTCTGACACTCCACCCCGCTCCGCCTAGAACGGGGAAGTTATTTGGGAATTTTCCATCCGCAAAAAAGTATAGGGTTGAAATTAAAACTGTATATTTAAATCTGCAGTCCCTTGAAGCCCAACCCATCGCTCCGAAGGTCTGTTCGGTGAGCGGGGATTTGCCGTGGCGTTGTAGTGCATCCGCGCGCCACTCGTACAGGTGCTTTGCGGTGTAACTTGGTAGTTATTTAATTAAAAAAAAAACGTTGCCTCACGCTAGGAATTTCTTCTGTATCGTAGTTGCGTTTACACACATTTAAACTCACATACACAAACATCCAGATCCGAAACAACTATCTGCAGGTCATACAAATATTTGTTCTGTTCGGGAATCGAACCCGCGACATGCAGGGCAACAGTCAATCACTCAGCCACTGCGCCAACCGTGCCGTAATTATTGGCTATTCTTAAAAAAACCCCATCTGCTAGCTTTTCCCCAAGTATGTTGGGGTCGTTTTCCAGTCTAACCGGATGCAGCTGAATACCAGTAATTTACACGGAGTGACTGCCACAAACACAAACGTTTACCACGTATGCTGTTTGAAAATGGATTCTTACTAATATTATAAAAGCGAAAGTGAGTTTGTTTGTTTGTTGCGTCTACGCCTAAATGGCTTAACCGATTTTAATGAATTTTGGTACAGAAATAGTTGGAACCCTGGAGACGGACATAGGCTAAAGAAATGAGGGAGAAAGAGGGAACAAAAGGGAAAACTTAGCATTGTTAGTACAATACGTTATTATTGACGGCACGGTTGGCGCAGTGGCTGAGGGATCGACTGCTGCGCTGCGTGTCGCGGGTTCGATTCCCGCACGGAACAAATATTTGTATGATCTGCAAATAGTTGTTTCGGGTCTGGGTGTTTGTGTATGTGAGTTTGTATGTTTGTAATCGCACCCACGATACAGGAGAAATTCCTAGTGTGGCGCAACGTTTTTTTTTAAAAAAAAATACAATAAATAAGGCGCAAGGGCAAAAACTACAGGTAGCAGGTACCTGCAAATCAGGAAAGGGGAACTGTGTTACTCCGAATTTAACGAGGGCGAAGCCGCGGGAAAAAGCTAAAGGCAATATAAAAAAGGCATTATAAAATGACGTACTAAATACGAGAAAAGCGTTTGTTCTTACTACCTTGTAATAATGTAGGTATGTACTCTTCACCCACCCATAAATGTAAAGGTGAATAAATTTCCATCATGATTTATTATATCACGGCGCTTATTATTCATCCGTTGATCCAATGAATTAAAAGATGACGTATATTAAACGAACGTGAAGGCGTATAATCCCTCAATATGAAAATTCACCCGTCTACCTGTACGCGGTAAATATTCATGAGATTAATAATATCTACGCCACATCTATGCTAATTGTCTACTGACGGATTAACTGGGAGTTTCCCCTTTGAAATAATACTAAGAATTAATTTTGATTAATGTAAGTAGTTCTTTTGAGGAGCTTGTGGCTAAATAATAGCAGCCGCTCGGGTCGATCTTCAGGTTAAGCCGCGCTTGCCTAGGTTGGTCTGTGGATGGGTGACCACCCGTTACATACCGAGTTTCCTCAGTGCCTCGGGAAACCGCGTTAAGCCGTTGGTCCCGGCTGCCACTTGTAGATCTTTGACTGTCGTTACAGGTAGTCAATGTTCCGAAAGTCTGACAACCAGTCTTACCAAGGGGTATCGCATTACCCAGTTCTAACTGGGCTGTGGAGGTCAGATAGGCAGTTGCTCTATGTAAAATTCTGATATTCAGCTGCATCCGGTTAGACTGGAAGCTGACCCCAACATAGTTGGGAAAAGGCTAGGCAGATGATGTAAGTAGTTCTTTAAAATGAATATTAGAAGAAGTTTGAAAGTGGGAATGTTACAAAAAAATTGAAAGGGATGCGTCTGTGTTCTTACATTGAATCAGAGAGAAAGATAAAAAAAAAACAGCCAAGAGCGAGTCGGACGCCGCCCGACTATCGGCGCTGCCCGCACCAAGGACTCCGTACAAACTTGAGACATGAACAGCCATAACTTTTGACGGAATAGACTTTGAGGGTTGATTTTTCCCAGCACAAAGGGACCACACATTTGGTTTTTTTTTTGGGTTGGGAAATCATCAAATAACTTTCCCCTCTTTGAGCGGAGCGGGGGGGAGTGTCAGACTTGTACTGACTAAAACCCACGATGTTCCTTCTATTGCCCTTTACGTTCCGGGGCCGCGGTATCTCTTTCGAACAACCTGTAACCCCGGCAGGCAGAGTTGGGTATATGGTTTTAATTTCAACTCGATACCTTCACGCGTTCCCGAGATAAAGGGTCATGACAGACAGACAGACAACAAAGTGATCCTTATTGGATCACTTCTTTCAGGATTTAGTTTTTTTTTATGCACGGAACCCCAATAACGTAAAAAATAACGATTTTCTTGATTCATTACAGTGCTTGCAAGCCACGGGGATTAATGTGAAAGAATGATCAAAAAGAATAAAATTAGTTCGTACAATAATGAAGACAAATCTCCCTGCAAAGGAAACTGCATCAATTTTATAAGAGAACTGGCTTTTGCCCACGGCTCCGCTCGCGTTTAATTCGGGGTAACACAGTTCCCCTTCCGCCTTATTGATTTGTAATAGCAACGCTAAGTTTTCCCTTTTCTTCCCTCTTTTTCCCTCACGTCTCACTTTTTTAGCCTATATCCATCTCCTGGTTCCCTACTATCTCTGTACCAAAATTCATCAAAATCGGTTTAGCCATTAAAGCGTGAAGAGGTAACAAACAAACAAACTCACTTTCGCTTTTATAATATTAGTAAGGACTAGAGTATTAGCCTTGTCACCGCTAGATTTGAGAAACACCAATCCTAACCGATTTGCCGACACTCCTGCAAAGTTGTGTAAATATAAAAGCGTTGTCAAATTGAATCTGTCGGTTAGGTGGCAAACGAATGTGATTCCCGGCGGCCGGAGCAGAGTGAGCGGACGGAGCAAGCGGAGCGGAGCGAGCGCAAATGTAATTTGCCTCGTTTCGACGATCGGGACGACATTTAAAATTTCTCTTTAGCGGTGACGGGCTTGTGCAGCGTGTACATTTTGTTAGTGGTTGCATTGCAGTTCAAAATTTATGATTTCTGTTTGGGATAAAAATATTCAAGAAATGAAATTAGTTTTATGAATTTGCAGCGGTTGTACTGACTCCTAAAATACCTTGATAATTTTCATACAAAAACACTGGTTGCATGTGGACAAAGCAAAAAGTATCCGTTAAAAATCGTAGCAGGTACTGTTCTTTAATTTCCGTGTATGTGAGTGTTTTCCACTAATTCTGCGGTTATTTAAGTGTGGTTATTGAATATTAATGTTCTTCCAAAGTTGGAAAAGACTACAATCTATGAATCAATATGACATTTTGTATTTGCCTGATACTTAAATCTTCATTCTCTTTTTTTCGGACGGTAAACCAACAAATAACTTCCGCCGCTCTGGGCGGAGCGGGGGGAAGTATCAGACTTTTACTGACTAAAACCCACTCATGTTCCTTCTTTTGCCCTTTATGTTCCGGGGCCGCGGTATCTCTTTCAAATAACCCGAAACCTTGGTGGCGGTGGACCTGGCGCCTCTGATGCACTTCAGCCTGATGTTTCGGAAAATATATCTACTTAAGTATAATAATTTTCTTCTATCTTTCAATCCTCCCGAGACTTTATAACCAACCCTATTTACGAGTGTTTACTTCTTAATACTTAACATCTTCGCACACAGTAAAACATTCACTTTACGACCGAGGAAGGTTATTTAAACAGAAGAAGAGATTTCTGTGAAATTAACTTTTTTATTTACTGTTCAAAGTACTTTCAAATACATAAGTCAGTGGAGCTGATTTTCCTTATTTATTTGTACCTCAATTATATACAAGACTGCCATAAATGTCATAAGTAATTTATTTCATAACAATGTAGGTTGTGCTAAAAATAGAAAACTTGAAAATTTCAATAAATTAACATTTTAAAAAATACATTAATTTATAGTTTCAACAATAACAATGACAATGAATAAAGGCACAACCAATTACAAATGTCAAGTAAAAACAATAAAATAAGTCGATAAAATCAATCTTTGTAATTTTTCATCTATGAACTCATTAATCCTTACTATAATATTATAAAAGCGAAAGCGCCTTAATGGCTAAACCGATTTTGGTGAAATTTGGTACAGAGATAGTTGGAACTGTGGAGACGGACAAAGGCCATTTTTTTTTAAAGTTGGAAATGAGGGAGAAAATGGGAAAACATAGCATTGCTATTACAATAAATAAGGCGCAAGGGCAAAAACTACAGGTAACAGGTACCTGTAAATCAGGAAAGGGGAACTGTGATACCCCGAATTTAACGCGAGCGAAGCCGCGGGAAAAAACTAGTACTATATAAAGATATATAATACTATAATAGGCTTTCCTCAATAGATGGTTTAATAGTGGCAAGCATGATTGCAAGAGTTCGACTCCTAGGTTGGGTAAAGTATTTCTGGTTTTTCCATGTATATTTTCCATAACCGGTCATATCTTTTGACTGCATTCACTTAGAGGGTTATTCACATTCACAGTACAAAAGGACGACAGAGTTAAGTATATGGTTTTAATTTCAACTTGATACCTTCACGCGTTTCCGAGATAAAGGGTCTCGACAGACGGATAACAAAGTGATGCAATAAGGGTTCTGTTTTTTCTTTTTCAGCTACGGAACCCTAAAAGTCGGCAAACATTATAAAAAAGCAGTTGGAACAATTTTATGCCGAAAATAGAGAACTAGGTCACGAGTCAATCAAAATCCCAAAGAGACAAGCTTAAAAAAAGGAAAATACATTTATCAGGAAATTCAATCTGAAAGCCAAGTCGCCTTCACAGTTTTAGAACAAGTTTAAACAAGAACTTTAAAGTTTCTTTAAACTTGTCTTTAGAATTCAAAACTAAGTTCTTGCCAGGTATAGATGTGGGGACACGTTTGCTTGGCGAAGCTAACATTCTCTAACGTAATCCTTATTTCTAAGCTACGCGTACGGCTGCTACAAACTCAATCCATTTATTCAAATATCTTCAGACTTCATAGATCAGACTTTTACTGACTAAATCCCACGCATGTTCCTTATTTTGCCCTTTTTGTTCCGGGGCCGCGGTATCTCTTTCGAACAACCCGCAACCCCGGCAGGCAGTGGCCCTGGCAGACCGCTCTGTTTTGATGACGTCTCTTTGAGGCGCGCGTGGATTACAAACGCGTCGTCAACACGGCCTGTCGTCACTGGACGGAAGGATGGTGAGTAACCTATTGCTCACCGTCGACAGACCGTGGACGTCTCGCGGCGCTCGACCCCCGGAGCGTTTCACTAGTGGCGGTTGGGCTGTCAATTAGACCATAACCAGCACTTTTGAATGTCAAGAAACAAAAGGATTAAGCTACAGTCTAGGTCACAAGGCATAATTACTTGTGAAAGTACTGTAGTTTCGCTACGCTGGGTGTCACGGGTTTGATCCCCGCACGGAACAAATATTTCTAGAACTACAGGTAGTTGTTCCGGAATTGGATGTTAGTGTATGATTGTGATTCCGACCATCTCACTGAAGAACTTTCTCCATGGAACCGCGATCAAAGTCGAAGTTCTATACCTATTCGACCCAAATGTAAGAGCTAGCTTTTTTTTTACGATTTACAGATGTCGCGTTTGCAACCACTAGAGCGGGTAAAATCGGGCGATGAAGAGAATTAAAACCTTTATAACGTCACCAAAAACTACATTGGGGACTAGTGCCATTCACTACACAATGTGAACCAAAAATATGCTAATAACCAGTACAGTACACGACCCGCGGCACTAAAACAGGACATAAGAATTTACATACGTTTTGTATGCGAAACCAATAAACCTTGACGGTATTTCAAGAATTCACATTGAACAAACTGCGTTTAGAACGGCACTTAACCGACTTAACAATAAGAAGAGATTGATTTTCAATGTAATTAGTAAATTAGAATAATTATCGTTTTACTATCTTTTAACTACTATGTTAACTATGTTACCCTTTCCTGATTTGCAGGTACCTGCTACCTATAGATTTTGCCTTTGCGCCTTATTTATTGTAATCGCAAAGCTAAGGTTTCCCTTTTCTTCCCTCTTACTCCCTCATTTCTCACTTTTTTTTTTGTAAAAAAAAGCCGCCTATGTCTGTCTCCAGGGTCCCAACTATCTCTATACCAAAATTTACGCGTGAAGACGTAACAAACAAACTCACTTTCGCTTTTATAATAATTAGTGGGAATATATATATCAGGCAACGAGATGCCTTAAATTAAATACACAAAATAATAAACTAAAACCTTATTAAACTATTGCACTCAAAGTTATGAAGTCGTGTTTCGCTGTGATGTCGGTATTCTTTGAAGAAAGTCCAATGGATTAGCCGGCACCACAAACGACTTAAATTTCGGGTATCCTGCGAATCCAACTGCTCGATTCTCAAAGTCCAGTTTGTCTTGACACGTACATACTCCACGAGCTCCTCAGGTTCCTTGGTATGTAGTAATCTGGATACGTACAGCTGCGTCGCGGTCGTGGGTAATGTGGCGTGTGTTTATGAATGGATGAATTTCCTAATAGAAGCCCGGTTTCCGGATTTGGTCACCTCTTCATGCCTATTCGCCCTTATTATGTGGGTGAAATAGAATAGTGTTAGTATTTATTGTTGTTGTAGATGGTTCACAAACAAAGATGATAAAAATATCTCTACAGCATACCTTTAGGGTATTAGTAAAGTAGATTTAGTCAGAAAGAAATAAAACAAACATTTATGTGATGTTGTTGATGGATGGATCCTCGAAGATTAGAGGAAATGACAACTGACAACTCTACTTTTATCGTACTTTTCCTTTTAAAATATAGTTACAAAGAGAAAAACATTAAAATATATAATCTGTATAAAAAGTTTCCATTGGGAACCGATGTAATTTAAGAACATAATCTTAAAACTACAATTCAATTTAAGCAACAATACAAGGTATCGACCTTTTCGCCATATTGTGTCGTTTTCGAAAGTTCAGTGAGTTACTGTTCACCAGATTTGCATAGAACATGCTAACTCATCAACGTGGAGTTGGCGCGACGCTAGTCAAGGCCGACTGTAGTGTTGTTATTTAGGTACTATTGTACTGTACTGTAGCTATACCTTTATAAATAGACAGGATCGAAAACACTAGGTAATTTTTCTTTTGGTGTTGTTAGTACTTTGTTTTGTCTGATTTAAATTGTTTGAAGACAGAAAGTAACCGCGTTTAGCGTTTAGCTTGGCTTTGGTAGTTTTATATGTCATGGAAAGTAAATAACGGCAAAAGGGTTCAAGGGGTAACCCGCTAACCGGGTTGTGGAAGTTACATAAGTAGTCCCTCCATGTTAAAGACTGGTATTGTTACGAGCTGGGTTTGGGATGGATGAAAAATAAAACCAGCCGAGTGCACGTTGGCCTCGCACAAACTTCCGACATGAACGGCCATATCTTTTGACTGCGTAGACTTAATATTATAATTGATTGATTTTTTTCACAGTTCTAAGGGACCACGGATTTGAGAATGTGGTTTTAATTTCAAAACGATTCCTCTACGCATTTTCTAGATAAAGGGTTTTGACAGACAGACAGACAATGAGTATTTAGGACACTTCGACAAATGAATAAGATGCACCTCACTATTGCTTCTTTACCATATCCACTTGGTCTTGAATGAGAAACAATTTTACGCGACTGTGTTACTGAACGTCGAAGTTTAAAATACCGATATATCGTTTACATAAAGTTTGTAAGTTCAAATAGAGTCAGAAGGTATGCTATTTCGAATTACTTAACTGAGAATGTTCATCATCGCAATGTACGGGAAGTCGAAAGTTTGCTATGACGAATAACTCAATTGAGAATGTTCATCAGCCCGATTCAAGCGCTCAGTCACTGGGCCAACCGTGCCATCATTCATAGATCTGTTGCAGTCGTTACGGGATGATGTACAGAAACCCCGAGAGTCTAACAACCAACGTTACAGATCGTAACACGCAGTACATACTCCTTAACTGAACGCCAAAAACTGATGGGTTGGACTGTGTGAATTGTGTTACACGGACGTGGAGCATAATAATGCTAATTTAAAAGATAAATTAAAATGGGTATAAAAGGAACTTAAAGAGCTGTTGTGTAAAAATGTTACTATAATTTAAACGACACTATATGAATATACTTTGACATACATACCTAATTGAATTGTAAAGATATAGTATACTATTTGACATCTCTTTAATAGTTGGACATCATCTGCCTAGCCTTTTCCCAACTATGTTGGGGTCGGCGTCCAGTCTAACCGGATGCAGCTGAATATCAGTATTTTACATGAAGCGACTGCTAGTGTAGTACTTGGTAATGCGATACCCCTTGGTAAGACTTTCGGTACACTGACTACCTGTAACGACTGTCAAAGATCTACAAAAGACAGCCGGGACCAACGGCTTAACGAGCTTTCCGAGGCATGGAGGAAACTCGGTATGTAACGGGTGGTCACCAATCCACAGACCAACCTAGGCAAGCGCGGCTTAACCTAAAGATTGACCCGAGCGGCTGCTATTATTTAGCCACGAGGTCCTCATATAATAGTTGTAATAGTTGGACATTGAATAATAATTTGACATTAAATTTCATGCCACTAACTATAATTTTGTTTCCTTTTATGTCTACCTTAAATAAATATTTATGTTTATGTACCAAACATTTAAACGCCCCCATGTGGCAGAATACGATATGACATTTGTTTATTTTTAAGACTATAAAAATGTACCATTTTTAGAGAATTAAATTAATGAATTTGCAGCCAGGCTAAACCCGACTGATTTGAAGAAAAGAAAACAGATTATATGTTTGTAAATCAAGTTTCAATATCAAGAAACAAGCGATCACGAACAATTCAATTAATTTCCAGTTAACTTGTATGTTCCTAACAACAGTTGCGTGATTCCAATTGTCGCGGAATGTCGTACATTTTCATTAAAGACGAACTTGAATACGATACTGAATTACTTGGTGACGCAACCGAATAACGTAGGAGTAAATAATACTTGGGATTAAATAGAAATGGGAGTAAGGGATACCTCATGTTATTTGTATGGTATCTTGAGTTTAACAAATACAGAGTTAGATATGTTACTACTTGATTTTATTTTAATTGGAACGAAGTTCCTTATCGCGCGTTGCGAAAGGGGGCTAGACGGAAAAAATAAGACGAAAAGTTGTAACGACACTTTTTGCTATAGTTGTTTTCGGAACGAAGTTCCTTATCGCGCGTTGAAAAGGGGGCTAGACGGAAAAAAAATAAGACTAAAATTTGTAACGACACTTTATCCCATAGTTTTTTTTTGAACGAAGTTCGTTATCGAGCGTTGCAAAAGGGGGCTAGACGAAAAAAGTTAACACTAAAAGTTGTAACGACACTTTTTGCTATAGTTGTTTTTGGGAACGAAGTTCCTTATCGTGCGTTGCGAGTATGTACAGGTTTTTGTACATAATAAATAATAGCTGGGGAGGTAGCGTTGCATTTCACATAATAATTTCTGGTCGATTGATTCATATCTGAACTTATTCTTTATGGATAATTATTTAATAATCTAAACGTCAGCAGGCTCAGAAGGGGTGGATCGAGTGGGGAAAAAAATTTAATTATGTAAAAACCAAAAGTGTAATCTGGTCGTTTGAAAATTTGAACAGCAATAGTTTAAACAATAATAATAATTATAGAAATAATCAGCTGTAAAGATAATGGTGGGTTGTACGTCAGCAGGTCATATCCGCACATATTAAAAATAATTATCTTCAATTCATTTCTGGTCGAATGAAATTGATACATATTATTCTTTATGCTATTAAAATAATTAAAAAATGCCTCAGCCGACCTATTGATAGGGGTAAGATCGTCAGCAGGGGGATTATAAGTAACTATTTGTATTATCCAACTGACGACTTTCCCCTCTTCAATCACTATGCTGACTATCTTTTTTGTTTAATATATTGTTTAAATTACTCTCAGTATTAATTTCAAGCGACCAGAAATTAATTTGAATATAAACAATGCCTTTTTATTGCATATATAATCTATATACTATATGTCAGCTGGCGGACGACTTTCCCCTCTTCAATCACTATGCTGACTATCTTTTTTGTTTAATATATTGTTTAAAAAACGACCAGAAATTAATTTGATTATAAACAATGTCATTTTAATCCCTTCTTTATTGCATAATTATATAATTTATATACTATATGTCAGCTGGCGGACCATTTTTCCCTCTTATTATTTAGACTGTTTTTTTTTTTATTATATATGATGTTTAAATTACTCTTAACATTAATTTCCAGCGACTCGAAATCAATTTAATTATAAAAATTATCGTTTTAATTTGTTAATATCTACATACAATTTGAACAGATAGGAATGTGAGGAACATCAAACATATATGTACATACTATACAAATAAAATATGTTTTAAATTACGTTATTGAAACGCATCCTTTACAGTCCTTACATTCCTATCTGTTCAAATTGTATGTAGATAAATTAAAACGATAATTTTATAAATAAATTGATTTCGAGTCGCTTGAAATTAATATTAAGAGTATTTTAAACAACATATTAAACAAAAAAGATAGTCAGCATAGTGATTGAAGAGGGGAAAGTCGTCCGCCAGCTAACATATAGTATTTAGATTATATATGCAATAAAAAGGCATTGTTTATAATCAAATCAATTTCTGGTCGCTTGAAATTAATATTAAGAGTATTTTAAACAACATATTAAACAAAAAAGATAGTCAGCATAGTGATTGAAGAGGGGAAAGTCGTCAGTTGGATAATACAAATAGTTACTTATAATCCCCCTGCTGACGATCTTACCCCTATCAATAGGTCGGCTGAGGCATTTTTTAATTATTTTAATAGCATAAAGAATAATATGTATCAATTTCATTCGACCAGAAATGAATTGAAGATAATTATTTTTAATATGTGCGGATATGACCTGCTGACGTACAACCCACCATTATCTTTACAGCTGATTATTTCTATAATTATTATTATTGTTTAAACTATTGCTGTTCAAATTTTCAAACGACCAGATTACACTTTTGGTTTTTTATTTTTTGACATAATAATATTTTTTTTTCCCACTTGATCCACCCCGGGTGCGCCTGCTGACGCTTGATTCAATTATTGCCCATATCTAAGCTATCAATTTCAATCAAAATTAATCGTACAGAAATCACCATCAAAAATGCAACGCTACCTCCCCAGCTATAATAAGTTCGTTCCATCAGGGTGTCCCTTGACACCTCAAGTTTTTTTTTTTATTTCAGCCTTTTTATTTGTGGTATGATTCATTTTTCATTGCTACTTAAGAGATATTAGAATATCGAGCAAAAACATTAGAAGAAAAAATATGTTTTATAGAAGACTAGCTTTTGCCCGCGGCTTCGCTCGCGTTAAATTCGGGGTAAAACAGTTCCCCTTGCGCCTTATTGATTTGTAATAGCAACGCTAAGTTTTCCCTTTTCTTCTATCTTTCTCCCTCACATCCCACTTTAAAAAAAAATAGCCTATGTCCGTCTCCTGGTTCCCAACTATCTCTGTACCAAAATTCATCAAAATCGGTTTAGCCATTAAAGCGTGAAGAGGTAACAAACAAACAAACTCACTTTCGCTTTTATAATATTAGTAAGGATTAAGTAAGGATAACTCATAAATTACCCAAGCCATACAGATAAAATGCATATGGGACCCCTTCGGAAGGGTATACTAACCCTTTCGATTATAAAAACATCCTTAACCTAACCTAGCCTAACTAAAATGCCTTCTAAAAACCAAATATTTTTCTTCTTTTCCTAGTATACCACTGAAAACCTAAAGCTAAACTTAATACTTCAAAATAAGTGGTTTACTTGCACACACAAAAGACTCGCAAACTCAAAGCAGATTTAAATTTCCTTTAAAGATTGTAAATCAGATGGTACTGTCGAGAAAAATTATAAGTGGGTACCCTATGAAAGTCTCAATGGTTTTTCTTTTACGATTTTTTTAGTAGCCGAGTCACCAAGTCTAGTTTTGTGTTCCAGTTTTGAATGTATATGTAGGTATAAACTATAAATGGTGTAGAATGTAGTAGTGTATGTTTTATACCTTGGTGTAAACACGGACATAAATCTACATTTACACTTATATTATTAAGAGCAAAGATTTGTATTTTTGTATGTAAAAAACTCAAAAACTACGGGACCGATTTCAAAAAATATTTTTCCATTAGGAACATTTATTTTCACTGAGTACTTAAGGTATATATTATAGCCTATGATAGGCTATACAACATTACGCTACTACCCACGGGAGCAGGACAGTAACCAAAGAGTGGTTGAAACCGCACAGTTCAGCTAGTGATGAATAAAATGGGAGCCTTTTGTCTGCTTATGGAAAGGTATATTCCTACCTAGCATACGCTTATGTTGACAGTACATAGCCGCCATATTTCAATAGTTCTAAAGTCGGACGCAGTGCTCTCACGTCAAAATTTCCTCGGAATATAGTGAGGTTAAAGTCAAACGTAGAATTTTATTAAAAGTTTTTTCCCCTGTCATTTTTCAGTTTTAGCACTGGCTTTAGTTTTGTAAACTGCGTTATTTTAATCTCCATCTTCTTTCATATTGACAAAAATTAAAAGTGAAAGTGAGTTTGTTTGTTACCTCTCCACGCCTCAATGGCTAAACCGATTTTGATGAATTTTGGGCTATTTTTTTTAATATAAGGGAGAAATGAGGGACAAAGAGGGAAGAAAAGGGAAAACTTAGCTTCGCTTTTAAAATCAATCAGGTACAAGGGCAAAACTACAGGTAGCAGGTATGTACCTGCAAATCAGGAAAGGGGAACCGTGTTACCCCGAATTTAACGCGAGCGAAGCCGCGGGCAAATGTTAGTAATAAAATAATTGCAAAGACAAGTAGGTTATATGTGATTTAACACTCGTTATGATGTAATGCAACCAACTGCCTTTCTAACGTTCCATTCAGGATCGGCCTCAGGTGACGCACGTGCGACACGACTTGCGTCAAGCGTCCCGTACGCATCCACGTGTTCCTTTTACGTCAGTACTGTAGAGGTTTTATAACCCTTATCAGACCAGTGTGTCTTGTAATTATGGTCGAATCCTCAAAGTGTTTAAATAGAGAATATGAAAAGAACATGAGAATTGGATTGACAATAAATTGTGTTATTGTAAAAATGAAAAGTAAAGTTGTAAAAATAATTATGTTTGTTTAAAATATAGTTTAAAAGCCTCTAAAAAGCAAAAGTAAAGTAAAGTAAGAGCTGATGATAATTATTTTACCGTTCCGTCGCCGATATTTGTATGCTTGTTGCATGATTATTTTGTGTGAACTACACACATCAAAAGTATCTAGGGATCAACATATATTTTTGCAATAACTTTTCTCCTGATTGATATTAATTAAAATTTTCTTTAAGGATTCATCAAATAAAGTGTTTTCGTTTGTCACAGTAACGATAAACCAAGTCACCTTTGCATTAATAAAGAAATTTGCCATTTTCCTAATAAAGGGATTTTTGACATTTGAACCACTAACATTAAAGTTCGAAAAAAAGACTGAAATAACAGTTTTCTTTAAAATTTTATTGGGTAACTTAAACAATTAATAATCCGTGTTTCTACCGCGAACACTAACAACACAAGAACATCGGTTTGGCATACTCAAAATGAGTTCATCCAAATCACGCTGTGGAATGGCCGCCCATGTTCGTTGCAACAACAAAAAAAACCGGCCAAGAGCGTGTCGGGCCACGCTCAGTGTAGGGTTCCGTAGTTTCCCGTCCGTCACAATAAGTGTTCCCACTTATGAGTTTAAAGGTGGAGGAGGAAATTATTTTGTACAACTTTTTGTCTTTTTTGTACAAAAACTGTTGTGTCAATCAAGTTCAAAATAATTTTCCTAGAAAGTCCTTATAAAGTTCTACTTTTCAGATTTTTTTCATATTTTCTAAACTTATGGTTCAAAAGTTAGAGGGGGGGGGACACATTGTTTTTTACTTTTGGAGCGATTATTTCCGAAATTATAGACATTATCAAAAAATTATTTTAGTAAACCCCTATTCATTTTTAAATACCTTTCCAACAATATTTCACACGTTAGGGTTGAAATTAAAAAAAAAATCACTTCCCACTTTACATATAGGGTGGCTACCCTAATAAAACATTTTTTTCCAATTTTTATTTTACCACTTTGTCGGCGTGATTGATATACATATTGGTACCAAATTTCAGCTTTCTAGTGCTAATGGTCACAGAGATTAAGCGAGGACGGACGGACGGACGGACGGACAGACAGACATGGCGAAACTATAAGGGTTCCTAGTTGACTACGGAACCCTAAAAAGGTCTTCTTGCGACTGGATACCCTCCATATTCGGCAGAGCTCTTCTCTGTAGCATATCCCATGCATGCTCAATCGGGTTCAAGTCTGGCGACTGAGCAGGCCAGGGCAGGACATTGATGTTAGCTGCGGCGAGAGTCTGTCTTACAACTCTTGCGGTGTGCGGTCGTGCATTATCATGCATTAACTGAAATAAGGGACCGATTTGCACTTGTAGAGGAACGATGACGTCTGATACAATCGTCTCAGCATAAATTTGAGCGTTGAGGTTGCCTCTGATCCAAATCAACTCAGTTCTTCCGCCGATCCAAATACCCGCCCATACCATGATGGTTCCACCACTATAAGGATGGACTTCCTGGCAGGATTTTAATCGCTGTTGGCGTCCAGGGGTTCTCCAGTGTCGTATACGTCTTGTATCCGGTCTCATACCAAAACGAGACTCATCAGAAAAGCACACGAAACGCCATTGTTCTTCTGCCCAATTTCTGTGTTCAAGAGCCCATTGATATCGAATCCTACGATTGTGCATTGCTATAGGTGGTACCCGTAGCGGTCTTCGGGAATGAAGGTTCACTTCATGCAAGCGGTTTCTGACTGTTTGGTCGCTAATTAAGTTCCCTGAAGAGTGATGAAGCCTCACGGCTAACATCATGGCGGTTATTGTTGGAGCTCTTCGAGTTAAGATTTGAATGTATCGGTCTTGTCTCCGTGTGGTGCAGCGATACCGTCCTCCATGGCGCTCAGCCACGGTACCAGTGCTTCGGTAACGTGTCCAAAGTCGACTGATAACACTCTGACTTGTATTCAGAGCTAAAGCTACAGTACGTTGCCGGGAACCAGCTTCTATCATTCCCACGGCTCTGAGCATTTCTTCCCTGCTTAAATGACGTCGCCGCTCCATAATAACGTTGGTTTTAATCAGTAGTAGGGAAACAGTAGCACTAATAATGTCTTCAATGCGTTGTATGTTTTTATAGGGAAAATATTGACAGCTTATTTTCATCTTTTACTCGAATTTGATTGAGAGTTCCTGATTCAAATTATGAAATGCACCAAAAAGGATCCATATAAATTTATAAAATCATAAATTTATTACAAAGCCACATCTCAATCTCAAGAAATCCGCATAAAAATGCTTGATCCCTAGACACTTTTGATGTGTGTATTTAAATATGGCGGCTATGTACTGTCAACATAAGCGTATGCTAGGTGTTCGTCTGCTTAACGGGACTATCATGTGGGTCTTGTGTGTATGTGAAGACATACACACAAGACCCACATGATAGTCCCGGAACGGAGTAAGTAGCCCCCAACTGGAAGCAGTTGGGGGCTACTTACTCCGTTTCCCCCACAATCACTACTACAATACGTGTGTTGCTAGAACGTGAAGTTTGTGGCCAAGCCGTAACAATAGTGAAGAAAGCTTGAATAAATCATGGTCGGGTTGGTTCACTACAACCTTCCCCCGCTCTGGGTGGAGCGGGGAGAGTGCCAGACTTGTACTGACTAAAACCCACCCATGTTCCTTCTATTGCCCTTTAAGTTCCAGGGCCACGAAAACTCTTTTGAACAACCCACAACCCCGGCAGGCGGTGGCCCTGGCAGGCCCCTCTGCTTTGCTGACATCTCTTTGAGGGGCTCGTGGAACACTAACGCGCCGTCGACACGGCTTTGCAATACCCTTAGGTATGAAAAAATCTACCTTTTACTCAACAGGATAAGTACCTTTTTCCATTCAACTCCCAACAATTGCTTTAAAAGCATCATTAATAACTAAAGCAAATAAAATATTTTGCGTTTTATCTCGCTGCAATGCATTTGAAACCGGTTCATCTGTGCAGGAACAATGGCCGCTATTATCAATAGATGCTGGATGACAATGGATACTATTGTGAGCCTCTCCTAGTGGAAATCTTGCATTTGAAGGCTATATCCGATCTTTAGTTGTTGGCTTGCTGGAGAGCATTTTAATTGGGTGTAGATAATGGTAATTCTAATATTATTACTGTTGAAACACATAAAAAATACGGTTTATAGTGCCTTTAGCAGCGTGAACAACCTCAATCTCAATCTAAGTAAAAACGAAAAAAAGTTTTTATTTTAGCATATTTAGTTATGGTATATCGTCGACCGTAGGTTCAATTGAGGTAAGGGACAAAATACGATTTTTCAGGAGAGGCCGACAAAGTTTTTTTTCGGACTAAATCGCCTATAACTTTTTTTATTATTAACCTTTTTCGGGTCTGATTTCACACATAATCTTGTATTTTAGTGCTCTATCTACACGTGTAACATTTATTTAAATAAATTAGCTATTTAAGAAAATAGATGTCCCTTACAACAACGTATTTCGTTAGTAATGTCCCTTACTGACCAAGTATCTTGTAGTCTCGTCCCTTACATTAAATTGACCTCTGCGTTGGATTCAATTTATTAATGAAAAAATAGTGTAAAGCACTTGTTGAAAAAAATTATGGAAAAAATACAGTGTAAAGAGATTTTTGACATAAAATGAAGTACACACTTTTGACGTACGGATATCATAAATTTGGAAATCGTTATTATTGTTACAAGAAATCATTTAAGAGACATGAAAATGTATTAGAACCGTGTGTCTGTTTTTTGTGTGTTGCTTACATAGTACAATGAAATGAAATGTTTTAGGTACATTGTAATAGCTAATTTGTATAGATTTAATAAAACAATTTATATTTCATTTAATATGTTTATTGTAATCAAATTATTAAAAGAAATGGTAACAATTTTACCTATAATTTACTTTGATTTTTACTCAAATAAAAAAGTAGCTGCAAATAATCCTAATAGAGCCTCTAAGGCATTGTTATTCAAATTAAAATAATCAATTTTACTTACTAGCGGTAGTAAGTAAAATTGATTATTTTAATTTGACCTTTTACCGCTTAATCAGCCTTCAACATGAGATCAATGTTTAATCAATAATCATTAAAAAAATATTAATAAAATTGAGATCAATAAATGTTTCAGAATTAAACGTTTTTTTCATCAACATTATCTTCTTCGTCCGTTTGATTCAAATTGTCAATCACTTTAGCGCAATATGGTAGCTTCAAATAATCTTGATGAAATCTACTGGGCATAGCATTCATACACATTTTTTTAAATCTTTGTATTTTGCGAACGATATTGGTAGCCTGGTGTTATACAAAGGTCTTAGTTCTATGCAATTATTGTCCACTGTTATATCAGGCGAGTCTGCTAGTTGTGACGGCACACTAACAGATGTTTTACTCTTAACCTTACCCTTTCCCGTCCCTTTTCTTTTTCCCTTCCCTCTTTTCGTTTTACGTTCTGGATTACTCCCTATCTTTTTGGCTGCCATTTCCCCATTTATTTTTATGACATAAACAACCGCTTCCTCCTTCATAGAGTGTTTAGTCCAAATGGTTTTAAGGTCTTTTTTCTTTAACGTAGCTATTCTAATTTTCGTAACTTGCAAGTCCTTCGTCTTTTGTGGAAACAGTTTTTCTGTAACGGGGTCCCAGTCAATGAAATCCTTGTGCTCGATAACGGTTACGACGTAGGGACGAGGATTCTTTCTAGCACATTCCATGTAACTAGGCCATTGCGTGTAACTCCAAACAGTCAATTTTCGCACTTCTCGTTCAATAACAGAGTGCATGCTGTCAACTGGCATGTAACTATGACCGGTCAGTAAAAAGTTAATCTGAATCGTTTCGACATTCTTGCATATTGACAAAAAATAATGCAATATTGCCAGCATTGTCCTATTACGATTTTGTCCAGTGCAAGCATCGCAATACAGGATAACTTTTCTTATTCCTCTATCATCAACATCTTTCAGATACATGAAGCAATTGGTTTAAATGTCGAAGCAATTGGTTTAAATGGTTTTGTTTTTCCATTTTTACCACTGTTTTTGTCAAAAACCGTGCACAATCCCGACCAAACGACAGATGAACTCGCACTGATAGCGACTTTTTTGATGCCCGCGCGCTGCTTTCGCATTGGTATCATCCTCTCTTTCGCACAAAGAAAGACGTTGTGAGATAGAAAAGGATGGTAATAGTGCCAGTACGTGCTATCTTGTGTTATGAAGTTAGAAGTGTGTGTAAATAAAGGTAACAGGAATAAACAATTCAATACTTCTCATCAGCAAATTAGTGTGACGGACACCGAACCTAAATATAATTCGATTCAAATTGGTGTAACGTTGACACTGCTTAAAGTATGACAATGCAAATTGAGGTAAGGGACAACTATGTCAAAACTCGTGCAATCCATTTAAAGTATGGATGATATTAATTTTTTTAGATAACAAAGACATTAGTGTAAGGCCAGTTTTATTATTGTTTCTTCAAAAATAAACCATGTAACGGTAATTCGCTGATCGGGAAGACCCTTACCTCATTTCAAGTGGATTGGCGGCAATAATTACATCATTTCAAGTTCCTATATTGCATAGTTTTTCAGATACATTGTTATTATGGGGCTGATTCGAAATTTGGATCCAAAAATCATTAGGGTAAGGGACATTTTTCTTAAGCTAGAATTTTTTCATATACACCATTCGATAGAGCGAAAAATTCTGAACAAAACTGTATACTTAACTCATTTTGGGTATTTTGTCCCTTACCTCAATTGAACCTACGGTCGACGATATGGAGATGCGTTTTATTTTCATTCCCAATCAGGTATAGCAGTAAAAGGTTTGTTAACCAACCTTTTTGCAAAGTGTCCCGCGCCGTAATGAAGTATGAATGCAAGCTTTTCGTGAAATAAGCATTACTTTTTTACATTTTTGCAATTTGATTCCTCAGAGCAAAAGAGTTAACACAAAAGCGAAATATTCGTAAAATAAATTTCCCGGAACAAATGGTTGAAGCCGATATTTTTAAAAGTATTTTGAGAGCAATCCAGGGACTTTTAGAGACTTAAAACTGAAGCCAAAATTCGCGCACACAGCGGGAGGGATTAAAGGGAAGTTAACAAATTTTAACACTGTATGTGTCAGGTTCTGCATAAAGGGATTGCTCCAAAATTTACTCTGATTTTTTTCACCGTAAATATGAATTTAATTTTCCAAATAAAGTGAAAACGAGTTATTGGCTTGAACAGGATCGTTGCAAATTGGTAGGCTTCATAATTATAAAGTTTGATATTAGGGTTTCAACGTAGTTTCTACATTTCAGGATTGAGAATGTGAATTTTTAACCGACTTCAAAAAAGGAGGAGGTTCTAAATTTGTTTGTTGTTTTTTTTATGTATGTTCACCAATTACTCAAAGACACCTGGACCGATTTGTAAATATATTTTATGAGTTATCGTCTAAAATACACATTTTTTTCGCTATGTCTATGGATGATCTGCTAATCTGTTATATGTAGTAATAACAATGGAAAATGAAGACTCGATAAAAAAATATGTGATAAATCGTTATATCATAACTAAAAATGATGAAATTTAAAACTTTTTTGTAAAAAAAATAACAAATGAACTCAAAAACAAAGTGGTAAATAACTTTACTTCCGGAAGTCAGAGGCAAAAAGTCAACGGAAACAACAAAAGTCACCAATTGCGGGTTGTTCAAAAGAGTTACCAATCTCTTTCGATCAACCCGCTAGCCTAAAATATTTAACCTAAAACGATCGATTCAGAACATAGAAATGGTCGTTTGTTTGTAGAACTGAGTAGAAACAGGTCACAGAATGGTTTCCTCACAAGCAAATACTCTCAATACGACACAAATGATTGACAGATCCGGACTGCAAATATTATTAACACTACCGTCTCTAATCGCTACCGGTATGAAAATCCTTACAATATAAAAGCGAAAGTGAGTTTGTTACGTCTTCACGCCTAAATGGCCAAACCGATTTTGATGAATTTACAGAGATAGTTGGGACCCTGGAAACGGACATAGGCTATAAAAAGTGAGAAAAAAGGGAAGAAAAGGGGAGAGAAAGATAATTTTTTTCGATCATCACGCGGGTGGAAGTTAGCGTTAGCCCAAAGTAACTATACCACGCGGACGAAGTCGCGGGCGAAAGCTAGTTAGTGTCATAAGTGCAAGCTGTATCCACTTTGTCTCAAGCACTAACCAAAACTAATAAGAACCTCCAGTTTAGAACATCTTTGATATTCCAATAAGATTATCCAATAAAATGTTTGTCCCAAATCTATTAACATAGTAAATATTCAAGTCTCGACGGCTGCAGATAATTTATTGCGACAAAAAACTTGGGTTTATTGGAATGGTTCTTGTAACTACGGAACCCTAATAAAGGTTTGGGACGAACAGATGGGAGACGGTTTCATTTAGATACAGTTACTGCGTTGTTTTTATTTAGACCTTGTTAATTATTATTTTTTGGAACGAAGTTCCTTATCGCGCGTTCCGAAAGAGGGCTAGACGGAAAAAATAAGACCAAAAGTTGTAACGAGACTTTTTGCTTAAGACCAAAAGTGGTTTAAACGACACTTTTTGCTTTAGTTGTAAGCCGTGCGGCGTGCGCGTGATTCTCTGTCTGTATCTTTCTCTCTCTCATAGAAAGCAATCCAGTTATTTTCGTTTCGTCTTTCTATTTCGCAGTGAACAGTGTGGTGTCGCGACGATTATTTTTGTTGAGTGTATAAGTACAGGTTTTTTGTACACCCTTTCCTTACTATCCTTACTAATATTATAAAAGCGAAAGTGAGTTTGTTTGTTTGTTTGTTACCTCTTCACGCTTTAATGGCTGAACCGATTTTGATGAATTTTGGTACAGAGATAGTTGGGAACCAGGAGACGGACATAGGCTAATTTTTATTAAAAAAGAGTGGGATATGAGGGAGAACGAGGGAAAAAAAGGGAAAACTTAGCGTTGCTATTACAAATCAATCAGGCGCAAGAGCAAAAACTACAGGTCTGCTTAGGGTGTTATACCGAATTTAACGCGAGCGAAGCCGCGGGCGAAAGCTAGTATGTATTATAAATACGAATGTTTGTGTGGATGGATGGATGTATGGATGTTTGTTACTCTTTTACATCAAAACGGCTGAACGGATCTTGATGAAATTTAGCACAGAGGTAGATTATGGTCTGGAACACTTTTTATTTCACACGGGTGAAGCTGCGGGCGCCAGCTAGTAAATAATAATTGTGGTAAATATCCCGTTTAAGTTTAAAAACTTATAATAAATATTTTTAACACTTTTCGATAAGACTGCTTGATGATCGAATGACCGCAAGCGATAGAGTTCGTCAATCTCTAGTTTAAGCAAAGTCTTATTGAGCTTTTAGGTCTGTTTTTTTTTCGGATTTACGATTGATGGCAATAGAATCGTTCCCTTTTACATGTGACACAAAAATTTAACTTAAATAATATTATTAAGTAAGATTATAGGCGGGTTATTTGTTACTTAAAACAAGTCACTCCGAGATAGGCATTTCATAGACTTTAGGCATCCCCACGAGACGACGCTTAATTACATCCGGCGTACTGGGAACTCATCCCAACACAACCTAGATTACTCACATTATCTTTCACCGTAATATAAGTTCTTTGGGATATTTCCTCGTAATGTTCTTGGGGATGACTTAGGTATGTATCCCCAAAGGAAAGACGAAGGCTTGTTTTGACAGGAACGTGTAGCTAAGCCCCATTTAATCGAAAGCAAGAATATTGGCGCTAATTAGAATTTTCTCTTTTATTAAAAAAAAAGTTGCCCCACACTAGGATTTTTTCCAGTAACGTGGGTGCATTTACAAACATTTAAATACATTAACAGACACGGAACAACTATATAAAGGCTATACAAATATTTTTTCCGTGCAGGGAACGAACCTTGACACACAGCGCAGCAGTCCATCGCTTAGCCACTGCGCCAACCGTGCCGTCTAGATGATTTACAAATCGAGTGCATTCATCATACTTACAATAATTTGAGTCCCACTTCAGTCAAACTGCATCAACTTTGCGCCGCCGACGCCGGCGTAACTTGTGGTTAACTCACGCTCAGTTGAGCCAAAGTAACTTCCATAGCGAATGGAAATGTTGGCAACTTGTCGGATGTTTCTATACTCATATGGTGCTGTATGTTGTCAGTTTTATACGTTTTTATGTCGAAACTTGGTTTGTCTTGTTGATTTTCTGGTTCTTTGCTACAACAAGTTGGAAAAGTAAGTATATTCTTAATGTTGTGTGTTGATGTACAACAAAAAAACCGACGTTATACTTTTTTGAACTAAATAGTCTTACATTTGGCCACAACTCGCCTGAATATGTGAAGCAATGATGCCTAGGAGGAACACACGTTTTTTTTATGTTTTATTCGGATTGGAACAACTAATAACTTCTCCCACTCTGCGCGAAGCGATAAGAAGTGTCAGACTTTTACTGACTCAAACCCATACAGGTTCCTTCTTTTGCCCTTTGTGTTCCGGGGCCGAGGCATCTCTTTCGAACAACCAGCAACCTGGGCGGGCAGTGGCCCTAGCAGGCCCCTTTGCTTTGGTGGCATCTTTTTGAGGCTTGTGTGGAACACGAACACGCCGTCGACAAACGTACGGTGAGCTACTGATTGCTCACTATCCACAGAACCGCGTCTACGGTGGCCGGGAGTCGTTTCGGCACCCAACACCCGGAGTGTCTCCCGCGGTGGCTTGGTTGGTTTGAGGTTCGCTCCCTTAAACGTCCAGCTACCTCCTTCGCTAGCATAACTGCTTCGGAGAAAGAGGTGACCGCTTTCCATTTCCTCTCGAGGCGGAGCACACGTCTTAATGTTTAATGATTATCGACTCCTCTCTCTACACATCCAAAAAAACATTTTTATCATGATTGATGGTAACGTGCAAATGCAGGTTGAAGTCAATATTGATATTGTCGTTTTCACAATTATGACAAATCTGACGACACATCTCAAGCTAAAAAACATCAAGCCGTTTAGGCTACAGAGCGTGACAATTTTTTTTTAAACATTGGCGTCTTTCCACTCTATGAGCTTTTCGATCCATTTTGTATCGTAGGTTCATTTACAAACATTTAAACTAACATACCTACACACATTTATACGACGACGATACGTTTTATTATTTACACGACGGGCCTGTTGGTCTTGTAGTTAGTGGCCCTGACTGCTAAGCCGGAGGTCGTGGGTTCGATTCCCACCCAGGACAAACTTTGTGTGATGAGCATGATTGTTTGTTCTGTGTCTGGGTGTGATTTATCTATAATATGTATGTATTTATAAATTATGTATGTATATCAGTTGTCTGGTTACCATAACACAAGCTCTGCTTAGCTTGGGATCAGATGACCGTGTGTGAGTTGTCCCAGGATATTTATTATTTATTTATTATTATTATTATTTACAACCAGACCCGGTACGACGATCTGTAGGGTAGGCCAAAAAGACATTTGATCTTGGTATCGAATTCGCGATACGCAGCACTGCAGTCTATGGTCTAGTCTTAAACATATACATACAAACACTCAAAAACAAAACACTCCTTCTGAAAGTTGGGTAATAACAATCATTACATAGAACAACAGGAAAACGAGTTACAAAACAAGGAATTCTATTATAAAACACAATAAACTTGCCGTGGGACATTAACTCGTAACGAAGTTTCATTGCAAATGGAAACTTTCTGTTATTGGACATCTTCGTGTCAGTTTTATTCACTCGCCTGCTTTCAAATTAGGTGTTACATTTTAAATTAGGTGCTAGGCTTTCAAATTAGGTGTTACAATTTTGCCTTCACAATTTATAGGAAGTAAAAATGGTGACCAGACTGTTGTTAAGTGATGATGGATTTCATTCGTTTTATTGGAAGAAAGAAAGATAAAGCATTTTGTAAGGTTTCAGTCTGGTTCAGAGGACCTATACTCATTGTTTATGGCTTCGGGCTACCTTGGGGAGACGGTCTTAATGGTCTTACGAATAACATTATTTTATAGTTTCGCCATAACCCGTTTTTTGTGCTTTTCATTCAAACTTTCGCATTTACAAAATAAGTTTGATTATATGGCAAAAAAGACAGAGTATGCTACGCTGCCACACAGCGTTGAAAGTGCTAAAAATAACTCCTATTTGTTTTTTACATAAAAAATCAAATTGTGGTTTTTGTCCGTTTTTTTTTCGTTTATACAAAAAGATAAAAGAAGGAATCATTTGAAAAGAATCAGGATTCTTTAGTTTGTTTTAAAAAGTTGTAAAAAACAAGTTTTCTTGAAATTAAAATATTTTTTCATAGGTGAAATCCAAAAAAATGCAAGCATACGGGAGATGAAAATACTACTACCCGTTTTTTTCATATTATTCTAATTTGTGACGGTTTTATTGAAAAAAAAACATGAAATTTATCCTGTATTTTTTTCTCGCAACTTTTAAATGAAACTTTGAAAAATAAAGGATATGGAAAGAGAAACAAAATGTTATCCTGCTTTTTTCATTGCTTAACGCAGTACCGTGTTTCTAATGGCCACTTTTATTGGTAGGCTTTAACCACAAGGAAAATTTTTCTTCTAATATTTTCCATCCATCTGTATAATCTGTACAACACCTGATAAAAAAAACAAATCCTCGAGAGGAAAAACTGCAGTTCCTACAAAGTTTTACTGTACGTCAAAGAGATAAATAAACACGCCGTCAACTGTTTATCGTATTTATAACAAACTTACCAACCAAGTAGGAAGTTTAGTTGAAAACTGTGTGATGTTAGTTTTACAGAAGAACTTGTCTCTTGCCAAGCGAGTGAGTAAAAGTTCTCGATAAAACTCCAGCAATGTGCTGTTTCAAACGTCTTAAAAACGGACAACTTGGAATTGAATTTAGAACGGATTATAAGGACGATATAGGTGTCCCAAGATACTCTAAAGTGAATCCATGTGTTTGAATTCTAGGATTCGAAATCGATTGATAAACAAAAGTATCGTTGGCAAAATTATCCTAATAATGTTTTTCCTCTTTGAGAACGGGAGTGAGTGGAGTAAAAATATAGGCCCACAAAGTTTACACTACACTACATACACTAGCTGTGTCCAGCGGTTTCACCCGCTGCTTGGTTCATTGCCTTAGTTTCGTATCGTACTGTTATATATATATATATTTTTTTTTTTTTTATCTTGGGACAACTCACACACGGCTATCTGATCCCAAGCTAAGCAGAGCTTGTGTTATGGTAACCAGACAACTGATATACATACTTATATAATTTATAAATACATACATATTATAGATAAATCACACCCAGACACAGAACAAACAATCATGCTCATCACACAAAGTTTGTCCTGGGTGGGAATCGAACCCACGACCTCCGGCTCAGCAGTCAGGGCCACTAACCACTAGACCAACAGGCCCGTCAAAATTAAAATCTATTGATTTTGTGAAAGAATGCCCATTGAAAATTTCAAGTCAAAATCCGGCACAGATTCTCCAAAACGCCCTGTTTCACACCTTCCACTCACTAGGAATTTAGTGTAGTGAGCACCTACGTCCTAAAAGGGGACCATTTTCACATCTTAGTATTCACTTACGTACCTCATGCAAAATTAGAGACTAGTAGTTTCTGAGATTTCGTGACGAGTCAGTCAGTGATTTTCTCTTTTATAAATATTGACGGTGAACTTTTCATCCGTCATATAAATTCCGCATCATATTTGTGTAGCGGTTCACAAAAAACACCTACTGATCTTACAACTGTGTGGTGCCAAGTCTTGGAGTTAAATGTCTGTGACATATAGATGGACGGGGCGACTCAATAATGTGTGTGATGTGCTTACCTGTAAGGAATTAGTACACTAGTCTATAAGTTTATTTGATGCATCTTACACCTCTTATTTTGCCTTACGTGTATTTAATTGTTTTTTGCCAATTAGCAACGAAACCCTAAAAATAAATAATTAAATACGACAATAAAAAGCAATAAAGCAAGAAATATTTAAAAATGTAATTTTAAGATGTTATGTGAATAAAGGTTATAAAAGCAAAATAAAATTGTAACTGATCAATTATTATTAAGTATTTATTGATCAGCGTAGCAAATAAACACGAGAATTTCTAAAGAAACTGATAACTTTTAATATTGCACAAATCTGAGCTTCAATTTATCAAACTAACGGATTTTGACGAAGCTCAGCCAATTATTTGAATATTCAATGGTCAATTTAATGACAAACAAACATCATTTTATCTACTGACTGGTCAACATTGGCGCAAATATTTGGTCGGTGATATCACTGTTTGCATTTTACAAAATCAACTGTTTATTTTATAGCTTTGCACAATAAAATTTATAACTTTAATTTAAAATCTAAAGAAGCATCTTGTTCTGAGGATGGACAAAACGTGAGTTTTCTATTATTTTTAAATACCTTAAAGTCCCCGAAGCTATTTAAGACCCTAAAGCAACTTGGAATCCCTGAAAATAGAATCTTTGATTGATTTTATTTTTTCCTTCTAGAAACAGTGGACTATTTTTACTTTTAACTTTTGAAAATGTGGTTGATTTTTCACAGCAATAAAGGACTTCAGGCTTTAGTAAATATTATTTATTATTTTAAATCGATTTTTTTGAAGAAAATAATATTGATTCGGGCCGAAGACAATCAATTCCTACATAACTTCAGAACAAATCCCAAAACAGCATGAACAAGCAACTAACAAAGCCTAAGATAACTAGCTTAACCAACCTTTCCGACCAACTTGCTTTCTGTAACAACAAACCCTGAAATCTTCTCGGTCCAATCACTTTGGAACTAACCGACCTTCCGTCAGCATCTCTTTGTATAGCATCTTGCACAAAGCAACTCTGATTGGGACCTCCTTCGATACACATGCAAATATTTACCTCTGTAACATAGTGTGGTCAACGACACGACATTTGATGTACGAAATTAGCTCTTATGGCTGATTAATAAGGGCTATGTTAAAGAGAAATTATGTGCCATGCATGTGATGTTGACCGCTCGCGAGCAGAATAGTAATGCGTTAACACTGTGTATTTAAAGCTCGTTTTTGCGCTGTAAAAGCAAAGAGAATAATAATTGCGAAGGAAATTGATTCAAGTTTATTTATTTATTTGGTACACCAACCGAAAAACATACTAAAACTTAATAGGAACAATAGAATAATAAAGAAGGTGATTTGATGGTTATTTTATTTCGTTATCATGTGCTTGGGGATATGTTCGAAGTAATACCTACCACCGAACAACTCAGCAGTCAAACCAGACCTAAACCATCTTTTAGTTTATAAACCAATTTAATCATCTAGAGTTCTTTATTTTAGTATACTTAGTCGTCTTAAACTGTCCGCTAAAGTCGTATCATTTAACCAAACCAATATCAAACCATATCCATTACCCAAACTAAAACTACCAGAACAAAACCAGTCCAGAAATTTGGGATTCTGCAGACAAATACCCATTACAGGTATATGCAGCATTCACCATAGTGACAGAAAAAGTTGTATTAAAATAATGTGATTATTATTAAAATTAAAGGGTAATTACTGCTATCCTGTGGCTGAGACCCTGGTGTTGATAGAAGATTATAGAAGGAAGTAGGATAAGTGTATTTTAACGGACTTCAGTTTATAACTGACTTACAGAATGTATCTTTTGCCATCCTTTTCTCAGGGCTCAGGTTGTATGGAAGCCAGTGGAATCAATTGGAAAACTTAGTACGCAGTAAATCAGAAGAAAAAATAATATTTTCAATGTAAAATCCTTACATGTATTTAGAATTGTAGCTGGATGGTATACAACTATTTGCTATCCACTTAGTAATATATAATTTTGTATATTATTTAGCTAAGAAAACAGATAATTTAACTCCCACAAACACTCACATAAACCCAAATTTTGCACAGTTAAATGCAAATAAATTCTATCAATTTGCACAGCAATCAAAGCTGACTAAATTGATATAAATTAAACAATAGTGTTTGCTGATCATACTAGTATGTTTAGAACAAACATGATTACATATGTATTGAATTGAAAACAAAAACACATCAATAGTCAGTTTGGTTGCGCTTTTGTTTTTCGTATATATCAAATAATTTCTCCGGAGCGGAGTCGAAAGGAGTGTCAGACTTTTACACTCCCTTCGGCTCCGCTTTGGGCTGTGGTATCTTTTTCGGACAACTTGCAACCTCGGACTAGGTTGCTTTTAATTTCTAATCATATGCAATGGAAAATATAAATCTACTGGCTATGTCTTCCATAAATATGAAATATTTTTGCCAAATAGATTAACGGAAAAGATGAATCTGTAAAGGTTTTGTTTTTTGCCATTTGGTAACGGAACCCTAAAATAAAATTTGGCCAAATGCAAGTCGGACTCGCGCATCGAGAGTACCGTACACACGACGGCACATCAACCTATACAAAACCATGTTAACCTGATCTCTCTACTACGGTGTGCGATCCGTAGTAGAGAGATCAGGTTATAATAGTTTAGGATAGGTTGACTTGCCGTCATGTGTGTCTATTTAATGAATGTACTGAACATTGCTCTAATGAAAAATTAAACTGTACAGAAGGACACTTACACAACTTAAAAAAAACTCTGTTCCCCGTACATAGACAAAAGTCGTAGTTATTACCAATTACTGCAATTAAGTTTGTTATCACATATTTTTGTGATGAGTCTACGAAACGATTTTTGGATTTTTCCTATAACTAGTGCTGTTACTACTTCCCAAATTTTATTATTCTAAATCAACGGGAAGTACCCTATAGGTTTTTATTTATTTTACGATTGCATGGGAAATCCTTACTAATATTATAAAAGCGAAAGTGAGTTTGTTTGTTTGTTTGTTTGTTTGTTTGTTTGTTTGTTACCTCTTCACGCTTTAATGGCTACACCGATTTTGATGAATTTTGGTACAGAGATAGTTGGGAACCAGGAGACGGACATAGGCTAATTTTTATTTAAAAAAAGTGGGATGTGAGGGAGAAAGAGGGAAGAAAATGGAAAACTTAGCGTTGCTATTACAAATCAATAAGGCGCTACCGAATTTAACGCGAGCGAAGCCGCGGGCAAAAGCTAGTGGTACATAAAAGGCCATAGCTTTTCTTTGAATGGTTTTTGAAGGTGGATTTTCAGTCCTAAAGGACTGCAAATTTCAGTATCCTTACTAATATTATAAAAGCCAAAGTGAGTTTGTTTGTTTTTTACGTCTTTACGCCTAAATGGCAAAACCAATTTTGATGAATTTTGGTACAGGGATAGTTGGGACCCTGGAGATGGACATAGGTTTTTTTTAAAAAAAAGTGAGAAAAGGATAGAAATTTTATATGGGACTTTTCGCAGTTTTCAAGGTAGGAAGCTAAAAATCGGTAAGCATACACACTCTTTGTTACCAATGAAAAATACCTTCAAATCAGGCAAAGGGAACCTTGTGTTACCCCGAATTTAACGCGAGCGAAGCCGCGGGTAAAAACTAGTTTGATAAAAATTTCAACTTGATACCTCCACATGTTCCCGAGATAAAGGGTGTTTACAGACAGATTGACAAACGGATAACAAAGTGATACTTTAAAAGTTCAGTTTTTTCCATTTAAAATACAGAACACAAAAAAATATTATGTTCGAATGCAAAATATGTAGTTTTTCACAGACACAACTTTAGTCTGTACATTAAAAATCTTATAACTGGCGATCTTTTCAGTTACATTTAATAATAACCGGGATCACTGCATTTCTCTGGCAGCAAAAATTTAATATCCGCGGAACGAAATTAAAAGCTTCATAACAATTTTTAAAAGCTATTTCTTGCCCTCTCCAATCAACTGAGCTAAGTGCATCGAAATGACTGCCAGAGGGCAATCGCTCAATAATCTTTAGGGCTTGTCCGAACTGCCAACTTTTAATTGACCGATTTTTTCACACTAAAGCCGCACTCTCCAATTACGCTTTATGTTAAATTTATCGATAAAATCTGCGTAAAATAATTGCGCAGCAGGTATCAAGTACATTCTTAAAAAAACAAAAAGGTTAGTACCCATGACGACACAGTTCAACGACAAAATCAGTTAGAAATATCGTTATACTAATATTATAAAAGCGAAAGTGAGTTTGTTTGTTTGTTTATTTGTTTGTTTGTTTGTTTGTTACCTCTTCACGCTTTAATGGCTAAACCGATTTTGATGAATTTTAGTACAGAGATAGTTAGGAACCAGGAGACGGACATAGGCTATATATATATTTTTTAAAGTGGGATGTGAGGGAGAAAGAGGGAAGAAAAGGGAAAACTTAGCGTTGCTATTACAAATCAATAAGGCGCAAGGGGAACTGTGTTACCCCGAATTTAACGCGAGCGAAGCCGCGGGCAAAAGCTAGTAATATTATAAAAACGAAAGTGAGTTTGTTTGTTTGTTTGTTACCTCTTCACGCTTTAATGGCTAAACCGATTTTGATGAATTTTGGTACAGAGATAGTTGGGAACCAGGAGACGGACATAGGCTATTTTTTTTAAAAAAAGAGTGGGGTATGAGGGAGAAAGAGGGAAGAAACGGGAAAACTTAGCGTTGCTATTACAAATCAATAAGGCGCTACCGAATTTAACGCGAGCGAAGCCGCGGGCAAAAGCTAGTGGTACATAAAAGGCCATAGCTTTTCTTTGAATGGTTTTTGAAGGTGGATTTTCAGTCCTAAAGGACTGCAAATTTCAGTATCCTTACTAATATTATAAAAGCCAAAGTGAGTTTGTTTGTTTTTTACGTCTTTACGCCTAAATGGCAAAACCAATTTTGATGAATTTTGGTACAGGGATAGTTGGGACCCTGGAGATGGACATAGGTTTTTTTTAAAAAAAAGTGAGAAAAGGATAGAAATTTTATATGGGACTTTTCGCAGTTTTCAAGGTAGGAAGCTAAAAATCGGTAAGCATACACACTCTTTGTTACCAATGAAAAATACCTTCAAATCAGGCAAAGGGAACCTTGTGTTACCCCGAATTTAACGCGAGCGAAGCCGCGGGTAAAAACTAGTTTGATAAAAATTTCAACTTGATACCTCCACATGTTCCCGAGATAAAGGGTGTTTACAGACAGATTGACAAACGGATAACAAAGTGATACTTTAAAAGTTCAGTTTTTTCCATTTAAAATACAGAACACAAAAAAATATTATGTTCGAATGCAAAATATGTAGTTTTTCACAGACACAACTTTAGTCTGTACATTAAAAATCATATAACTGGCGATCTTTTCAGTTACATTTAATAATAACCGGGATCACTGCATTTCTCTGGCAGCAAAAATTTAATATCCGCGGAACGAAATTAAAAGCTTCATAACAATTTTTAAAAGCTATTTCTTGCCCTCTCCAATCAACTGAGCTAAGTGCATCGAAATGACTGCCAGAGGGCAATCGCTCAATAATCTTTAGGGCTTGTCCGAACTGCCAACTTTTAATTGACCGATTTTTTCACACTAAAGCCGCACTCTCCAATTACGCTTTATGTTAAATTTATCGATAAAATCTGCGTAAAATAATTGCGCAGCAGGTATCAAGTACATTCTTAAAAAAACAAAAAGGTTAGTACCCATGACGACACAGTTCAACGACAAAATCAGTTAGAAATATCGTTATAACTAGCTTTTGCCCGCGGCTTCGCTCGCGTTAAATTCGGTAGCGCCTTATTGATTTGTAATAGCAACGCTAAGTTTTCCCGTTTCTTCCCTCTTTCTCCCTCATACCCCACTCTTTTTTTAAAAAAAATAGCCTATGTCCGTCTCCTGGTTCCCAACTATCTCTGTACCAAAATTCATCAAAATCGGTTTAGCCATTAAAGCGTGAAGAGGTAACAAACAAACAAACAAACTCACTTTCGTTTTTATAATATTACTAGCTTTTGCCCGCGGCTTCGCTCGCGTTAAATTCGGGGTAACACAGTTCCCCTTGCGCCTTATTGATTTGTAATAGCAACGCTAAGTTTTCCCTTTTCTTCCCTCTTTCTCCCTCACATCCCACTTTAAAAAATATATATATAGCCTATGTCCGTCTCCTGGTTCCTAACTATCTCTGTACTAAAATTCATCAAAATCGGTTTAGCCATTAAAGCGTGAAGAGGTAACAAACAAACAAACAAACAAATAAACAAACAAACAAACTCACTTTCGCTTTTATAATATTAGTAAGGATAAGTAAGGATTGATTTAAGTAGTCTCAAACATTAAGTATGATTTATATAAGCGGTGATGACTGAATTATTACATAGTTTAAAGTAAAAAATAAATAAAAGTAACTTAGAGAAACTAACTTAAATATATAAACTAGAAAATAGCCTCAAAAATTCGTCCTTGACGCTGTCAGTTGGTAGAAGTCCCCAAGAGACTGGCCGCGTTGCCACATTGTTTGGCAACGCCTAGCCTCTGGCCAAAGTAAAAGCCAGGCCTTGTGTCACAGGAAAAACAGTTTACGCAGGTGTCTCAATCTCTTAAAAGGACTTTTTTTAAAAAAAAAAAACATTGCCCTACACTAAGAATTTCTCCTATCGTAGGTGCTTTTACAAAAAAATAAACTCACATACAAAAAGAGCCAGACCGGGAAAACCTATCTGTAGGCCATACACATATTTGTTCCGTGCGGGGATTGAACCCGCGACACGCAGCGCAGCAGTCAATAGCTCAGCCACTGCGCCAACCGTGTCGTCAAATTATTTAGAATTTCAAAACTCTTTCTAATTATAGAGAGTTTTGAATTTTTTCGTTCGAAGTCGCGATCCATAAAATATAATTTGTAAGAGACATCGACGAGCAACCTGTCCTTATGTATTCAGAACATAATTCTAGATCGTTACCCTCTTCGTCTAGAACTGAACTCATAGTCTATTGTTCAGCGTCTGACAGTATAGACTGTTACTTTTGAAGAAATTTGTAATGTCAGCGAAAAATCTAGCAAATTAATGATAGACAAATCCCTCGTAAATGAAGCTGTGAGAAAAGGCCTAGTTTCGTAAATAAATAGGTCAACTGAAAGCCCCGCATCTTACGTTTTGCTCTGCAGCTAATTAGACGATGACATAACAATATTACTTCGTGAACATTTTAACCTCGCGTTAACGAAACTCCGTCAGACCCTTGTCATCGTTTAAATAAAGTGGAACAACATTATCGAGAAAACAGGAAGGAGGCATAATGTAATGTTATTATTGTGTCTTTGTTGTGAAACATAATGAGGTAATAAGGCTGTAGCGGCCCTACAAAATATACTACAACAACTTATTACAAAAAGTACTACAGCGTCATCTATGATACAAATGAAGAACTAAAATCGAAATGCTAAATCGCGCTATTAGAGTTAGTAGCTAGAATAACTTTGACTTTTGTTTGTTTCGTTCACTTTTATGACACCGACTTGCGAAAGTAAAGTTATTTTCCACTTTTTTTTTGGAAGTTTATGGTATGATGATTTATCACACAATTTCTATCGAGTATCAATTTTCCATTGTAAGTAACTAAAAGATTAAATGAACATCCATAATATGGACTTAGGAGAAAAAATATGTATTGTAGACGATAAGTCATAAACTACCCAAGGAATTTAAATAAAATTGAAATGGGACCACCTCAGAAGTAAACCCTTTCGAACAAAAATAATTATGAAAATCGATCCACAGTTGGCGGAGTAGTCGGTGAACAAACATAAAAAAAAATACGATCTAACATAGAACCCACAGCCTCCTTCTTTTTTGAAGTCGGTTAAAAACCCAACAACAACGGTCGGTTAGTAGCCAAAACTCAACACCCTGTGTTGAGGTGTTGAGTTTAAAAACCCGTAAGAGTGTTAACACTCTTACGGGTTCTTTGCTTTAAAAAAATAATACAGAGACTGTCGCCAGAAATATTTATATACTTTTTTTTATATATTTATTTATTTATCCTTCTTACAACTATCATTACAGGCCTTAACCTAATGCGACAGTGAAGCTATCAACTAATAAAAATAAAGCTAAAAAATAAAACAATTTACATCAAATCTCTTAATTTCTAAGTACCTACCTAATTATAAACAAACAAAATAAAATAAATATTTCTGCTTCCTTATGGTCTTACATAACTAACTATATTTAATAAAACTCTTGCGAAGTCACTCAAAGTGCACGAGAAAACATCCAATCGCTCGTGAAGTTCGTTTATAACGCGAATCGTTCTGCTGAGGGGTGTTTTCGCCAACAGATTGGTTCTGGCTACCGGAATGTTCAGTAGTTGCGGGCGTCGGTCGCCGCCTCCACACGTACTGGTTCGGCACGTTGAGTTTTAGGTGACGCAGCACTCCCGGGTTATGTGCTACTCCCCGCAGTAGCTTTACCACATACGTGGCGAGAGCAAATTCCCTACGCACCCTAAGCTCGTTATACCCTACCATACCCAGTACAAATAGTGTTGGGTACATTAGCGGATAAAATGGATATACTCCATACAATTTGCAAAACAAATGTCTCGTAAATTTGTTTTGAACCCGTTCCAACATGACACTGTATTTCTCTTCATGTGGATTCCAAATGACCGCACTATGTTCAAGATGGCTCCTGACTAGAGCGTCATACAGCACCTTGAGAGTGGCAATACTGGTAAACCCATTTGACTGTCTCAGCACGAAACCTAGGTTTCTATAAGCCTTCTTACAGACCTTAACAACATGCTAAATGCAAAATGTCATGAAAAACTCCGAGCCCATGTCTCTTTACCGCCAAAAATCAGAACGATAATTAGGTACGAAGTTTGACACGTTACTGTTGTATTGACAGGAACCAGTTGGCTGTTGAAGAAGATAAAGTTTTTGTTCTATTGTAAGTATATGAAATGAAGTTGGTCTTTTGACATTTCAGGTATTAAAATAAACGTTTGCAAAATATGAAATTATTTTCAAATTCTGTGATGATATACTTTTGGTTATTCCGTGGCGAAAAACCCAAATTCTTGTTTTTTGTTTGACATACATCTGAACCACTTTTTAGTCCATGACTTAAGTTAGGGCCGCGAGTCCCTAACTATTTTCTTATAATTAAAATGCGTGAGTATTATCATTGTTCCTGAATATTAACACTGTCAGCTCTTAATCACCACTAAGAGCCACCGATCATCATCTTGCCTTTTCCCATTCTACTTGAGATCGGTGCATCACGTTTTCTTCTTCCATCCGCCCTTTCAGATGTCGCGGTATCATTTACTGCTTTCTCTTTTATATATTTTGTTAAACTTTCCTTTTTTTTCTTCTCCCTCTCCATCCATCAACATTTATATCTATCACTCTTTAAAGTCAATGCGTTTAATGTACTGAACTATTCAAACGACAAAAAAATCGCAACTCACCCCAGTCGATCGCATGCCTCGTTCCAACTTATTTCTTTTAATAACCAGCTACTCGCCGACGGCATCCAGTAATTAAAATACTAGCATTCCAGTACTAGCTTCGTATAATTTCCTGCTACAGAATTACTAGTCCGTATTGCACGGAATAAACATTAAACGTGGGACTTTATGCGAGTTTGTGTTTGCGTGTAACGTTTATGGAGCAGTGACATGTTTTTATGAGTGTTTGTATGGATGGAGCTTCATTTAAAAGTAATAATGGTATTTTTAAAGCGGGTTTGTTGAAAGTTTTTATTCGAAGTAACTTTGTAGCACTTTATACGGATTTTAATTTTGTTACGCGTTGTAATATAACAACTATAGTTTTATTTTTAATACAAGGAGCGTTCAGGAGAATTACCTTTTGCTTACTCAAAATAATGTGTATTTTAACTAAAATATTATGCATGTGTGTGCAAAATAAAAATGCAAATATATACATTTTTTAGCATGTCTCACATTTATGTCTATAACAAAATAATCGAATGCTGTGATATAAAAGGACTAAACGATGTCTCATGCAAGAAAGTCATCCAGAATTTGCTTCTCTCACTACCATACGACGAAACTGAAGACATTGTCAATTTATCACACTTAATCTGTGCTAATCCTTCACCACACATACCTGTTGATAGACCCACACACACACACACACACACATACAAACACACACACATCATTACCAAACATTAGAATTCTTTTATTTTCATTATCGTTTTCTCATTTTATTTTATAAAATAATTTTTCCTTAAAACCAAAATGTCTAATCATCACATCGACAAATGTAAATGTTTTAATTTAAAGTTATCGCAACTCCGGCCCCTAAGATACGGCGCACCTGAGTTTGGGGTCCACTGTTTTCTAATTCTGTCAACATAAAAACTTGTTACCGATATTTGTAATGATTAAGAAAAATATTGTATGTAAACTGGTTTAATAAATTTATTCTTATTCTTATGAGGAAAATATGATAAGAAAAACTTTGAATATGAATGTGAACGGCTAAAAAAAAGTCATCAATAACCGTCGGGACGGGCACACCGCAACTCCCGCCAGCAATCAGCTGAGCCTGTAGTAAGAATGGAGAAAGGCCAAAAACTAGTCCTTTTGGCACTTAGACGAAGTGCCAAAAGGACTAGCGAATCTAGAGTTCCGTACAAACTTCACATTCACGACATGATCGGCCATATATTTTGTCTGCGTAGACTTAGATGATTGATTTTCACAGATGCAAAGGACTGCAAGTTTCAGAATTTGGTATTCACATTTGCAAGAATTTAGAGATTTGAGTATATGGTTCTATTTGAACTCGATACCTCCACGCGTTCTTGAGATAAAGGGCCATGATAGACAGACAACAAAGTAATCCTATGAGGGTTTAGTTTTTTTCCTTTTGTGTACAGAACTGTAACAACGGTGTCTTGACGCTTCAGTGTTTTTCAATGAAACTCCCGTATCGAGGTATGATGGTTTAATTAAAGTAAGGACTAATAATCCTTACTAATATTATAAAAGCGAAACTTTTAATATTATACAAATATTATTTATATTATAATTTATAATTAATTTAATTTAATTTATAATATTATTTATATTATAATTTTTAATTATAATATTATTTAATATTATAAAAGTTTCGCTTTTATAATATTAGTAAGGATTATAGTCTAGTATCAAATTTCTATAAAATCGGCTTGGCCTTTAAGGCGTGTAGACGTAACAAACAAACTAACATTCGCTTTTTTAATATCAGTAAGAATTAGGTGGAGCGAGAGGTCATCGCGCTGGTGACAGCTTTTAAACACAAAGTAGAATGTGGGTGGAAGAATAAAATAAAAATCACAATAAGTTGAATCTGTCAAACGCGGTGCCTAGACTTTTAAATTAGCAAAATCGCGACACACGCACCGCACGTTTCCACAGTTAAGACAGGAAAAAAACCCTTGTTCTATTCACCTAGCTCAAAAAATGTTCGTTCGTTGAGACTCTTGCCCATTAGATATTTGGCTGCATGACCGAAAGTCGAAAATCAAATAAAAAAAAAGTAACAGTCGAATTGAGAACCTCCTAGTTTATTGAACTAGCGGGTGCTTTTCTTCACAGATCAATCAGAGAGGCAATCTATCCTACTAATTTTATAAATGCAAAACTTTGTGAGTATGGATGTACGTTTGATCCTCTTTCACGTCAAAACGACTTAACGGATCTTGATGAAATTTGGCACAGAGGTAGATTATAGTCTGGAATAACACATAGGATACTTTTTTCAATCATCACGCGGGCTTTACGCGGGCGCCAACTAGTCTGTCATATGACAATTAAAAGCTCTAGGATTGAAAGGACTGAGTTGCTCTCGCACATATAATATTAGTATTATAATAAGGATTAGAAAGGATTACTGTAATCCATATTTATAACTTATGCTTTCGGGGAATTACAAACGTTATGGATGATATTTCTAATAAACAAAGCTTAATATATTGTTTATTTATTAAAGCTGGTGAATTAATCCTCATTCATCCCGTTAGAGGTATAAGAGATGAAAGCATAGGCTATACAAAAGGCAATAACTAGAACTGTGAAACTGTGGATTAAGACCGTGATGTTCTAAGCCTGTTGATTGGCTAGTTCGGTGGACATTTACAGTTATATATAGTTAATGAGAATATTTTTAATGGAAATTTGCTGAAATATAATGTAATAGTTCATCAGCACAATGTTATAAGAGTACAACATTGAGTTCAACAGTAAGCCGTAATTTCTCACCGTCCGTCCTATTGACGACAGGCCGTGTCGACGGCGCGTTAGTGTTCCACGCGCGCCTCAAAGTGATGTCAGCAAAGCAGAGGGGCCTGCCAGGGCCACGGTTTCGGGTTGTTCGAAAATACCGCGGCCCCGGAACGTAAAGGGCAATAGAAGGAACATGGGTGAGTTTTAGTCAGTACAAGTTTGACACTCCCCCCGCACCGCCCAGAGCGGGGGAAGTTACTTGATGATTTCCCATCCTCAAAAAAAAGCCGTAATTTTTCACCAAAAAAAAATTGATGCACAAAATGCATGATTGACGACTTCGAGAAGTGTTCGTTTACCCCCTGTATATTCATGCTCCGACAAGTCTAAACAGCAATCCAATACATACATGTATTTGCAGATACTAACTAAACATAGAAGACGTGTACCCAAGCTTAGGAGCTATTGTATTACAGATTGCATCGTCGGACCGGCGCGGCTGTTCGCAATGCTAACTCGACTAATCCAGCAAGCAGAGGGTACGAACTGTGTTATAAACTACATGTTTTGGTATTGACCTATTTTGTTGGTACCTTTTTTATTTAGATGCCTTTAAGTCAATGTCAATTTCTATAAGGCAACATACGTAGGTAAAAAAAATGGAAGAAATAATATCGATATGATTTTCTTCGTAATTTTAAGTTTCAACACCTAAGGAAAATACGCTTTTAAAAATAATGCTTATTGCTTATACTAAAACTTTTTAATGATGAACACTCCTGCGCATTCCAATCCAATTAACAAGTAGATAACGTGATAATTAGAAAAGTGATAGCTATCCACAATTTCTTTCTACATTCCTTGACTTAAAAACACTATCAAGGAAAACTTTTAATAAGAGAGCAAAATTTTCTAAAGTTATCTAGATTTTGGTAATTCAACTAATCCATCACGCAGATGTACATGGCTAATTTAAACAAGCCAATGGATAAACACAAATCCTCTAAGGTCACAACACACATATAATAATGTTCTGACGTGTCCAAACCGCAATCTATTCATGCAAATCCAATACATACATGTATTAGCAGATGATAAATATAGATACTGGATGTGTACCTAAGTTTACAGAGAGCATTGTCTGACCAGTGGCGGCGGCGCGGTGGCTTGCAATGCTAACTCGACTAATCCAGGAAACTGAGGGTTCTAAACTGACTACCGAGTGCTATAAACTCCAGCCGGGGTTGCAGGTTATTCGAAAAAGATACCGCGGCCCCGGAACATAAAAGGTAAAAGGAGGAACATGGGTGGGTTTTAGCCAGTACAAATCTGACACTCTCCCCGGCTCCGCCCAGAGCAGGGGAAGTTATTTGATGATTTCCCATCCGCAAATGTAAAAGAGTTATAAACTACACATGTTTTGTTCTTGACTACTTTTGGTACTTAATCAGATTCCTATACTAGCTGTGCCCAGAGGTTTCACCCGCTGCTCCGCTCGTTAGTGCCTTAGCGTGATATTATTTACCTATGACACGCACAAATAACGTGGCTTTCTAAGGCTAAAATATATTATTAAAATCAATTCAGTAGATCCAGGGATTACCAATTACAAACTAGAAATATTACCTCTTTAAAATACATATTATATTAAATAGAATACTGGGCCTGAGTAATAAATAAATAAATAATAAATATCTTGGGACAACTCACACACGGCTATCTGATCCCAAGCTAAGCAGAGCTTGTGTTATGGTAACCAGACAACTGATATACATACCTATATAATTTATAAATACATACATATTATAGATAAGTAGAACATGGCTCACGCAAATAGCACAAAACTAATACCCTGATCAGCGACGGGTTGCGGCAGGCCACGAAGGAGATGGCAGGACAAACTTGACGCCTTCAGTCAGAGCTGAAAGGACTCAATAAGCAAAGAAAAAGAATACTGGCGGGTAATGTGCGTAAAGAAGAATGTTAAACATCTATTGTGTTTTTTTTTTATACAAGAAGAGTATGTATAGAACCACAGTCTTTTCATAGTCAATATGCCAATAATAGATACAACTTACTGTAGCCATTATTTTGCGAAAATAAAAATCATCATGATTTTGTCAGACATGCAAAAAAAAAATTGTGGAAGGACTGCGCCTAATCTAGGAATGGTAGAGCTTTAAAACAACACAATTGTAAATACGAAGATAGTTCTCAATTAAAATGTGTAAGATAAAACAAAAGAAACAAATTATTTGAGGCATGTGAAAAAATATTTCATTGCCATTATATCAAAATGGTTCGGAAGCGCAAGGATCAGATAACAGACAAAAATAGGGGGAATTCAGGGAACTTACGGCCGCCATTACCATTGGGGTTCCAAGGGTAGGTAACCTAAGGGTGGGTCAAGGGGAAAATAATTGTTTCGGTAAATAAACTGCCTTTGTAGATAGTGAATGTAAAACGATACGGTGGAAATGTGAGAAGGAAAGAAATTGAAGAAAGGAAAATATATTTTGTGGGGATCGAAATAAAAACCAAACCGGACATATTTTATTTTTTAAAGCTTGTTATTTTTCATTGAATGAAATACTCGGTTAAGTAAGTAAACAGACTTCTGTTTATTTGATAAAACGGCATATTTGTGTGTTAGTTGAACTAATCTACACACTTTTAAGGGCATGTCTTGTCGTGCTCAGTCTATGAAAAAGTTTTTTTTTTATCTTCCGTTTTTTTTTCACGGGAATAAATACACTAATTTTCGGATCTCGTAGAACAAAAGCTGTTTAGAAAGAGACACCACACGATTACGAGTTGTCCGAAAGAGATACCGCGGCCCCGAACACAAAAGGCAAAAGAAGGCACATGGGTTATGGTTAGTAAAAATCTGCCCGCTCCGCCCAGAGCGAGGGAAGTTATTTGATGATTTTCCATCTGCAAAAAAAAGGATCGTCTCATTAACGTTACGTTGAATGTGTCGTGTGCGTTGGCACAATACAACGTAGTTATTTTTTATTAGAATTCACGTTTAATGTGTCTTTTTCTTTTATATCGAACATAGTTTTCGTAAATTTAAATTTATTTAATTAAAAATAATTTAAGTTACCAGAACTACCAAAACACTTATTTCTAAAATCTTAGACACTGATAATAAAAACAACTAACGTACAATAACATAAAAGTGAATATATATATTTACAAATTTGGAATGGTATATCATATAAAATATCCAGATCTATGTGAGATGTGGCTATGAATATCTACAGGTATTCTATGTGCCGCTCGGCTGTGCCGACCCAAACATAAAGGTATTATCCGTACTGTTTGTATTCGATGTAAATAATACCTAAAAGCACATGTTACCGACCCCTGTCAGAATTCTGTTTACAATATCCATGTTGAAGTTGTTCATTATTCGCTGACAGCTTACACGTTCACAATAAATATTAATGAGGTTACAATCGATATATTCTTGTTTATCGTTAACAGTGTATTAATTACTGTGTTATTATATTTACTTAATGTCTGAGCAAAATTATAGCGCAATCAATAAAATATTTGACAATTAGTTCTGCTTTGCTTGTTAGATGGAGTTGTTGTCGAATTAAAACGCACCATGGTTTCGTGTTTTATGAGAGTACTAATCGGATGTAGCGTGTACTAATTTTAAATATATACTACTAGCTAGAGCTCGCACCTTTGTTCGTGTTATGATCGAGAAGTATCCTATGTGTTATTCCAGATTATAATCTATCTCTGTGGCAAATTTCATCAAGATCCGTTCAGCCGTTTTGACGTGAAAGAGTAACAAACATCCATACACCACACAAACATTCGCATTTATAATCCTTACTATCCTTACTAATATTATAAAAGCGAAAGTGAGTTTGTTTGTTTGTTTGTTTGTTTGTTTGTTACCTCTTCACGCTTTAATGGCTACACCGATTTTGATGAATTTTGGTACAGAGATAGTTGGGAACCAGGAGACGGACATAGGCTAATTTTTATTTAAAAAAAGTGGGATGTGAGGGAGAAAGAGGGAAGAAAATGGAAAACTTAGCGTTGCTATTACAAATCAATAAGGCGCTACCGAATTTAACGCGAGCGAAGCCGCGGGCAAAAGCTAGTATTATATAAAACATAAATAATATTATATTAAAATATGACTGTGAATGGATGTTTTGATGTTTGTTACTTGTACTTGTGAAATGTTTCTAAACGCACCCATGATACAGGAGAAATTCAAAAGGTTTTTTTTTAAATATAGTAATTCACTTGACTTAGGTTCACTTTACTCAATTTAAGAAGAAACCTTTTTTTAAAATAAATCAGACAAAATAAAACATATGGATAGAAGTCAGAAACTTAATGCTGGCCATAAGTAACGGGCCGCCATAAAATAAAGTACCTTCCCATAGGCTTATGGTGGGTAAGACCTTCACGTAAACGATTCTCATTTATATCATGCACCTCAAGATTTTCAGTAAGTGGTCTTATGAATAAGAGTCATAGTTTAAGGTAGCAAAAAAATCGTTGGCTGAATTTAAAAGTGGCGTAAGTTAAAATGATTGTAGGTTTAATTAGTGTTGGAGTCTCATTTTTTAAAGCGGGTTCTTTTCGACTTTTTGCTCGTTTCCTTTTATTTACTGTTGAAAGAATACCGGTTTAATGTTTTATATTTTTCAAATTCAACATAAACTAAAATTATTAAACTAAACTAAACTTATAAATAAATTAATATAGTAACCTTATTGGGAACTATATTTTCGAGCCGTTTGGGGTTGAAACTCTGGGACCGTGGGGTACTTGTGCTCACAGCCTTTTTAAGGAAATTTCAAAACCTTTGGTTGACACTTCCCGTGACCCAAGGGCTGGCTGTTACTTTGGCCAGAGGCTTAGCGTTGCCATACAACGTGGCAACGCGGCCAGTCTCTTGGGGACATTGCCAACTGACAGCGTTAAGGACGAATTTTTTAATTTATTTATAAGGAATACCGTGTCCCAACTTTATACAATTGGTTTGTGATTTTAAAAAGAACTGATGTTTGTGGCATTCTGGTATTTTACTTGTGTATGGAGGAGGTGGTTTTTTGGGGTGCCATACTTCAAAAGGAAAAAAACGGAACACTTTGTTGTCCGTCAGTCTATCTGTCTGTCTGTCTATCTGTTTTTCTGACAGTCAAGGCCCTTTATGTGGGGAACGCGTGGAGGTATCGAGTTGAAATCCTTTCTTTACTAATATTATGAAAGCGAAAGTGAGTTTGTTTGTTTGTTTGTTACCACTTCACGCTTTAATGGCTACACCGATTTTGATGAATTTTGGTACAGAGATAGTTGGGAACCAGGAGACGGACATAGGCTACCTTTTTTTTAAATAATGAAAAATGAGGGAGAAAGAGGGAAGAAAAGGGTAAGCTTACCGTTGCTATTACAAATCAATAAGGCGCAAGGGTAACTGTGTTACCCCGAATTTAACAATTTAACGCGAGCGAAGCCGCGGGCAAAAGCTAGTTAAAACTATATTCTCATCTCGATGGTCCTTATGAGCTGTGAAAACATCAACCCTTTACTACGTCTACGCAGTCGAAAGATATGGTGCATGTTTGTACGGAACCCTCGGTTGGGACAAAAAGACCTTCTTTATAAAAAAAATTGTTTCTAGAATAAAACTAGGTTTTATTTAACATAATGTTTTGCACATTGGTGTATCCTCTTTTGGAAATCTCGTAATGAAATAGTAAGGTTTGCTATAGAAAAACCTAATACTGGGTTAAGATTGCCATTGTACATTTTAATTTTTTTAATCTTTGCCCCACAATAATAATTTAACGCGTTTACAAACTGTTCGAGCTTGGGTTCGAATCAAACGCCTGCTCGTTTTTACTGAGCAAATCAACGGCGCGATGTAATTTAATTAGGCTAATTAGTTGTAAGGTTCAATCTATGTACATATGTCATCTTCACTTCATCTTATGGTTTTATCGAGGCATTACATACTTGACTAGTTATCAGCATTTTTGGAGTTTCCTTGAAGAGTCCCTAAAATTCCCCAACATTTTGGTCCATACCGAGCCGGATTAGGATTATATCAGTGGATTTACGAAAAATCAGTGGATTTGGACAAATATAATTATCGTGGAATTCGCCGTGGAGGTTATAAGCCGGCAACGTGACTTGAGACAAAGGAAATAAGCTCATTTACGGTGTTAAGTATTTTTAACGCAATTATCATCACCCAACACTCGTTCAGGTAGTATATACGGATTAATTTATAAAAGGTCAGTGTTTTATCTGAATATTATATAACGTACCGTTACCTATTTGCCATGTGGATAGTTCTGTATCATTTTCTGATACTTGTAGCAATATGATTAAACGTACTTTATTATATTAAAGTACAGTAGATATTTACTACATTTTTAATTGTATAGCTGCATTTTATTGAAATATTCATATAAAGCAATTAGTGAGTAGGTTCCTAGGTGTAGTTAATTTATGTTGGTATTAGATGGATAACAAGTTAAATTATAAACCGTACTAGTCATTTTATTTATTCTTAATTATTGTAATGCTTTTAGATAGGTACCGACGTAAGTAATTAAATTATAGGTTTTGAGTCGTAGTATAAATTAAATATAGTACAAATTAAAATCGCATATTGTATTTATATCATATTATATAAAGCAGTAATCAGTGACTATTTACAGTATTTACATTGTTAGTTAAATTGTAACCACAGTTAAGCTATCGCACCTTAGCAAGTTGTTCGTATTGTTTCAGTTGTTTTAAATTTATTATTGTATAAATTACAGGTTGACGACACTCGTTTCCCAATATGTCCGAGGATAAAGACCTAGTTAAAAAACGAGGAAGCTACAAGGGACGTTTAACTACATTTATTAATTTCCTTGATGCATCCACTCAAAAGGATTTAACCAGTTGTGAGGTCAAGGAATTGCAGTTACGAATTGGAAGAATCGAGGCTTTGTACGAACAGTACGATGAGGTACAGGTGCGATTAGAATGTCTCGTAGACGATGTAAAATCTCAATTTTCTGAGCGTAGTGAATTTGAGTCATTATACTACAAAGCGCTGTCTCGGGCGCAGGAATTATTAAGTAAGTATAATAATGATAATGAGTCGATGACTAGCGATAAGTGTACTCGTATCAGTCAACGCAAGCCTGTTAAGTTGCCCACGATACAGCTACCTAAGTTTAATGGCTGTTATAGTTCTTGGTTGGAATTCCGCGACACATTTACCAGTCTCATTCATAGCAACGACGAAATCGACCAAATTAATAAATTCCACTATTTGCGAGCCTCTCTGGAAGGATCTGCTGCTGTTGTGATCCAGGCAATTGAGTTTTCCGCAAACAATTACGATATAGCTTGGAAGATGGTTTGTGAACGTTTCGACAATAAAAGGTTGCTTATCCAAAATCATGTGTCATCCTTATTTAACTTAAATACTATAGGAAAGGAGTCTTCAGTTGCTTTAAAAGGTTTGATTGATCAACTAAACAAAAACCTTCGTGCTTTAGAATCGTTAGGTGAGCCTATTAAGTATTGGGATACGTTATTAATTTATATTGTAACCAAGAAACTGGATCACTTAACGTTTCGAGAGTGGGAGCAGCATAAAGGTAATATAGAGAAAGATAGCACTATTACATTTAACGCGTTCATTCAATTCCTTCGCACTCGCGCTGACTTTTTAGAAACGTTAGAAATAGCTCGAAATAGCAACAATTCCACTCCCGCCAAGTCTAGTTCCTATGCAAATAAGGTAAAGTCTATGGTTGTATCACAGGATTATAATAATTCCAGCACTGATTTGAATAAACTATGTCCGCACTGCAAAGCTAATCATGTTCTAAGTAGTTGTACACAATTTCTCGCATTAAGTGTTGACGCTCGACTCAAATTAATACCCAATTATAAAGTGTGCTATAACTGTTTTAGTGCAGGTCATTTTGCTAACCGTTGCAAAAAGCCGGGATGCAAGACATGTAAGCGCCGACACCACACTTTATTACATTCGTCGGAAAAGAAAACTATAGTGAATTCTAGTGGAGACAACAAATCACACAGTAGCTCGTCCCATTCCGTACCAACGTCATCGCCCACTGACGCCGTAGCTAGCACTAATACAAGTGCAAATAATTTTACTTTGGCTGCGGATCTTAGTCCGTCTTGTGGTGAGCGTAAACAACACGGTGTGTTATTGTCCACCGCTCTAATCAAGTTATGTGATCGTTATGATCGTGAGTACATAGTACGAGCCCTGCTTGATAGCGGTAGCACATCTTGTTTTATAACGGAACGTTTATGTAGACGGCTTAACTTATGTACTAGTGAGGTAAATGGTTCGGTCTATGGCATTAATAACGTGAGTTCTCGCGTAGGTAAAACATGTCACGTAAAGATGACATCGTTAGACAACAATTATTCTGCTAAGTTTTATTGTTTCATTTTACCATCATTAACGACTGTAGTGCCCTGTCGAGAAGTCGACGTTTCGGACCTGAATATTCCAGATAATATCTGTTTGGCTGACCCCACGTTTTATAAGCCTTCAGAAGTAGATGTCCTCATAGGTGCTGATCTCTTCTGGGACTTGGTCGGCTCACAGAGAATAAAACTAGGTACAGGTAAACCAGTGTTGTGTGAAACGTTGTTAGGCTGGATTATTTCTGGCCCTGTTATATTTAAAAGTAGTAAAACAATATCGAATGATATGTTATGTAATTTTACTCAAACCGGTTCCACTAATACCGGCGATTTAGATAAAATTCAAGCCGATTTAGTTAAATTTTGGAACCTGGAGGAGATTAACTCACAATCTTCACATTATTTACCCGAGGAGAAGTTATGTGAGGAACATTTTGTCAAGAACACGACACGATTAGATGACGGTCATTTTTGTGTTCGTATTCCCTTAAAACTAAGCCCTTCTATTTTAGGAGAATCTTTTCAAAGGGCTTCTAAATGTCTAACTTCTCTGGAACGCAGACTGAAGTCCCAGCCAGAGTTCGGCAAGTTATATCGCGATTTCATGTCTGAATATGAGACTTTAGGACATATGACCGAAACAAAGGGTGGTGGCAGTCCCGGTGGATATTTCATCCCACACCACGGTATAAGGCGTGAATGTAGCACTACTACTAAGCTTCGGGTAGTTTTCAATGCCAGTAGTTCTACTTCCTCTGGAGTGTCCTTAAATGACGTGCAGATGGTGGGCCCAACGGTGCAAGACGATCTTATAGCTATTCTACTTCGGTTTCGACAACACAAGTTCGTCTTGTCAGCTGATGTTGCGAAGATGTATAGGTGTATATACGTCCATCCGTCAGATAGATATCTACAACAGGTTTTGTGGCGCGATAACGAATGCGATCGGGTTAAAATTTATAAATTAAACACCGTCACATATGGCACGGCTAGTGCGCCATTTCTAGCTACGCGTTGCCTCAAGCAACTAGGGATGGATTATAGAAACAGTGACACTAAGATCCCTTCGCGTTCTGTAGGTAAGTCATGCTCGGGTAACAGAGATAAGGTCGCTGACGTCATCTTGCATGATTTTTACGTGGATGATCTTCTGACTGGAGCTGATGATTTAAATGAAGTTACGTTTATCCGCACAGAGGTCACTAATGCACTTGCATCTGCTTGCATGCCACTTAGAAAGTGGAGGTCCAATGTCCCTGAACTAGTCACCGGAGAAGCTCTGTCATTAGATTTGGATAAAGGATCTAATGAAGCCAATAAGTTATTAGGACTAAACTGGTTTTCTATTTCCGATGAATTTGGGTTTTCTAGTTCAACGTTACCTTGTAAAAATAATGTGACAAAGCGTGACGTTCTTTCTGCAATCGCACGTATTTTTGACCCTCTTGGACTTTTATCTCCTTGTGTAATCTCAATGAAAATATTTTTACAACGTATGTGGTTAGATAAACTTTCATGGGACGAGCCTCTGAGCCCAGCACTTAATGCAAACTGGAATGTTTTTGTTAAAACGTTACCGCTTATAAATCATTTTCGTGTCCCACGACACGCTATTTGTGACGCATGTACTACGTTGGAATTACATGTATTTACCGACGCATCTGAGCGTGCGTATGGCGCGTGCGCTTATGTACGCAGTGCCAATGATCAGGGTGAGTACATGGTTCGTTTGTTAGTCGCTAAAAGTCGAGTGGCGCCGATTAAGCCGACTACAATTCCAAGGCTGGAATTGTGTGGCGCCGTAGTAGGAGCTCGTTTATGTGAGAAGGTTGTGTGCTCACTGCGACTTAAGTTCAACCGCATTTATTGCTGGACTGACTCCACCGTTGTGCTGGGGTGGTTGCAGATGTTGCCTTCTAAGCTTCAGCCATTTGTACGCAATCGCGTTGCTGAAGTGTTAGATAAGGCGGGACACTGTACTTGGCGACACATCCCAACCGACAAGAACCCTGCAGACCTAATATCTCGTGGCGTGGATATTAGTGTTCTGCAATCTTTTGCCTTGTGGTGGAGTGGTCCCAGTTTTCTAAAACAAATGCAATCGCATTGGCCTTCTCAACATAAATCATTAGAATTAGATAAGCTGCCTGAAACTCGACCACATGCTGTATTGAGCGCTAATGTTAGTACTAATAGTCCATGTGATACAATTATAGATTTTAATCGTTTTTCTAGTTATTTAAGACTTATTCGTTGTGTAGCAACCGTGTTAAGATTCATTAAGTTGTGTAGAAAAAATCCTACTGTTGGGAAATTTCTATCACAATCAGATTTACAGGATGCATTAAATATTATTATTATTAGAAGTCAAATTGAGTCTTTTCCCGAATATAAATTACTTCTTAATAATCAAAAATTACCGTGTAAAAGCGTTCTTATAAAATTCAACGTATTCTTAGATAATAATAAAATAATGCGCGTTGGAGGACGTTTAGCCAATTCAACATTTTCTTTTAATAAAAAATACCCTATTCTTATACAGTCCACTCATAAATTTACAAAATTACTTTTTGATTATGAACATGAAAGGTTGATGCATGCAGGCCCTCAGTCGCTGCTGGCTTCGATCAGGGATTCATACTGGCCTATAGGCGGACGAAACTTATCAAAGAGTTGCTATCGTAATTGTGTGCGTTGTTGTCGCTTGTCGGGGAAAACAATTTCTCCTTTGATGGGTAATTTGCCGCAGCAGCGTCTCCTTGCGGGTGGCTATGCTTTTCAGACTACTGGTGTTGATTATGCTGGCCCCATCATGGCTGCTAATAAGCAAGGTCGCGGATGTAGGCTGGTAAAAGTGTACATAGCAATCTTTGTGTGTTTTACAACCAAGGCTATTCACTTGGAGCTGGTGAGTGACTTAACCAGCAATAAATATTTACTGGCGTTATTTAGATTTATCTCGCGACGGGGAAAACCCAATGACATCTACTCCGACAACGGTACCTCTTTCGTCGGTGCCAGTAACGAACTTTCGAAGTTTCTTAAATCTGACTGCAATTCTTTGAGCGAACAATTGGCCAATGACGGAATTAATTTCCACTTTATCCCCGCGTACACTCCTCATTTTGGCGGACTTTGGGAAGCGGGTGTTAAGTCGACTAAGTACCATCTTAGGCGAGTGTTGGGAAATTGTCATTTATCGTTTGAAGAGCTTAACACCACATTAGTCCAAATTGAGGCGATATTGAATTCCCGTCCACTGACACCACTGTCATCTGATCCAGCGGACTGCACTCCATTAACTCCGGGTCATTTTCTTGTTGGTCGGCCGCTGACGTCACTTCCACAACAAGATCTCCAGGACTACTCCACTTCGTCATTATCCCGATTCCAACGGATTGAACAGCTACGCCAGCATTTTTGGGCCCGTTGGAGCAAGGAAGTTGTATCTGAGCTGCAGCAAAGGACTAAGTGGCGCACCTGCAAAGACACACTGAAGTTGGGAGCTTTGGTCATTATAAAGGAGGACCATTTACCTCCCCTCAAATGGAGGCTGGGAAGAGTTGTTGCCGTCCATCCAGGGTCGGATGGAATTGTTCGCGTGGCTGACATCAAAACTTCTGTTGGTGTCATCAGAAGAGCCTTTAACAGGATCTGCCCGCTGCCCGTTGATTCTGCGTCTGCTTGAAAGCACTCCTGCTGCTTCCAAGGTCCCGGGGCATGTTCGAGCTTGGGTTCGAATCAAACGCCTGCTCGTTTTTACTGAGCAAATCAACGGCGCGATGTAATTTAATTAGGCTAATTAGTTGTAAGGTTCAATCTATGTACATATGTCATCTTCACTTCATCTTATGGTTTTATCGAGGCATTACATACTTGACTAGTTATCAGCATTTTTGGAGTTTCCTTGAAGAGTCCCTAAAATTCCCCAACACAAACATTTAAACTCACATATACAAACACCAACCAACAACTACGTGTAGGTCATACAAATATTTGTTCCGTGCTACTGCGCCAACCGCGCCGTCAACAGTGTAATAAAGAATATGATAATATGAAGTTGACTCAGTATCAACAGCAAAAGCATTATCAGCTTTTTATGCCCCACTGTTAGAACACAGTGGGGCACATAATAAGCAGATTTTTAGAACATAAGCCTTTTCTGTATAAGAGACCTTTAGTCCAGCAGACCCAGTGCGGCTTGGTAGATATCACATGTCTTCGAACACCTAGTTCTCTGACACCTCAGTTTCCTCTCCGTCATGGCTACCACTCAGTGACGGACTGTACATAGCTTATACAGAAGAATTGTGTTTCTTCGTTTACCCTATCTGTTCCTTGGCCGCGGTGTCTCTTTCTAACAACCCAGTAACTCCAGCAAGCCCTTTACTTTGCTTAAATCTCTTTCAGGCGCGCGTGGAACATGACCGCGTCAAAACAGCAACTAAAAATACATGGCAATCATACTAGGTAATAGAATAAAATATCAAAGTAACATTAACCACGAACATCATACCAAATTAGGTATAATATCCAATAACAATTATTGTCATGCCAAGCAGTTGATAGGTGTATTACACACTAGCGTTGTCTATTAGTTCTACGGCATAATTGCTTCCATTGTGCAGACTACTGTCTAAGACATGAACTACCGGCTAGTACCTGCCTACTTAACTAAATTGCAATAATTACAGCATAAACATAAGATTGACATTAAGCGTTGAAAGGCGTATGTATAGTCGGGAGACGATCCGGGTGTCGGGCGCCGTGAGACGACTCCCGGCCACCGTAAATGCCGTCCGTCCGTCTAGTGATGACAGGCCGTTTGTGTTCCACGCGCGCCTTTAAAGAGATTTCAGCAAAGCAGAGGGGCCTGCCAGGGCCACTGCCTGTCAGAGTTGCGGGTTGTTCGAAAGAGATACCGCGGCTTCGGAATGTAAACGGCAAAAAAAGGAATATAAGTGTGGGTTTTAGTCAGTAAAAGTCTGACACACCCCCCGCTCATTTTTATTTAAATGTGCTCGGCTGAGACATTATTAGAATTTTTATTAAACGTTATTGCAGTTTTATGAAATAAACGATTTAACGTCCTTAATCTTTTGAATGAATATTAATGTGACAGCAAAATTGAAAAATCTGTCAGCTTAAATTACACGTCGAGTTAGTTTTCATTTACCATTGTATCAATGATTGATAACTCCACATGTACCTAGTCCCCAAAAGATTAAGCAGAAACTCAAACTCAAAGCATTTATTTCAATTAGACCATTACAGACACTTGGAATGTCAAGAAACAAAAGTATGAAGCTAGAATCCCTGACACAATGCAAAATAACTTGTGAAAGTTCTGTAGTGTGTGTAAAAGTGAATACACCAACATTTCAAAAGTTATGTTTAAGTACTATGAAATAAGGGGAGAGCCTATTGCCATCAACTGGCTCAAGTCCAGACTCCGTTGCTGCTGCTGAAAAATACCTCATCAATCAAACCCGGGATCTCTTGCTGTAGTCGCGATAGCAACTAGAAAGAAAGAAAGAAATTGCATTTATTTATCATTATTAAAACAAAAAAAAATCAGGAACAACTTAACAAAATAAAGTAAGCAGGTAATGCCAAAAAGGCTTCAGCTCAGCATAATGCCAGATGTCAACACAACGCCGCTGATTTTCAGCTGCATTTCGAAAACATAAACAAGACATAGGTATAATAGTCAGAATTTAAAACGGTTATCTAGTAATTACTAGCCCAAAGAGCCAGTCCTCCATTTTACAGAACACAATAAAAAAATTGGATCACTTTTTCAATATGGAAAATCTATTTGTTCTTATTATACCTAATATTTTATTTGTCAATATCGAATTGGATACAAATAATTCTTATCCCTTACCGAAAGTATATCCCGTTCTCGTGATATTACAATATTGTAGACCTTTTCTAGAAATACGAGTATGTATGATTTGCAAATGTTTAACTTGTTCTCACAAATATTTCTGCAGTAAACTGTATGTGGTATGGGAACCTATAATTGTTTTCGCTGTAACATTTTTTTTGAGGTTGGAAATGACCAAATAACTTCCCCCGCTTTAGGCGGAGCGGGGGGGAGTGCAACCCACCCATGTTCCTTCCATTGCCCTTTATTTTCCCGGGTCGCGGTATCTCTCTCAAACAACCCGCAACCCCGGCAGGCGTTGGCCCTGGCAGAGGCCTCTCTGCTTTCCTGACATCTCTTTGAGGCGCGCGTGGAACACTAACGCGCCGTCGACACGGCCTGTCATCAATAGACGGACGGACGGTAAGCTAGCCATTCCTCACCGTCCACAGATCTGATTGTAGCATGGTGCGGATGACATTAGAAAAAAATACATGTTTTGTGATGGGTTAGATTGCTATGATGAGTATTCCTTTACGATTATGGTGTTCAGAGTCAAGCCTATAATCACGTTATAATAATTCTATATAATCCTCCTAAATAATAATATTAATCACCCTATAATAACGTTGCAGATTGAAGAGGAATGGTAGATACATTATGTCATTCGCACCATGCTACAGCGAAAACAGTATAGTGGTGTTATTATATTATATATTTTTTTATATTTTAAAAATTTAGAATACGTATTGTATTTAGACTCTAGGGATTAAATTAAAAAAAAAACTACTTCTTAATTCAAACGCTACTAGGCACAAACCACTGCATGGCTCTGCAACTTCTAAAACCCAGGATCAAAAGTGGCTTCCACCAGAAAAGCTTCGAGACAATAGAACTCGATGAAGTCCTGAAGAACAGCGAGTGAAAAATATATGATTATTTTCCTACCCTTGTCCCATTCTATATGGGGTCGGCGCAACGACGTTTTCTTCTTCCTTTCTCCCCTGTCAGACGTCACGACGTCCTTCCGACTCTTAACACAATCCATTCATCTTTTGGCCTTCCAAGTGTAAAATATACCTAGACAAATATTAATATTTACCCTAAAAACATCTGCTATTGCTGATTTTCAATTTAAATACCAACAAAGCGCTTACCCCTGCATCGACGCTCATGTTTAATGTCCGCGCCGAAAGAGCATTTCCATTCGCCACCCAAAATGCAAATGTAGTTTCTGTAATTCTAAATTGATATTAAAATGAAGCAAAACTTTATGCAGCTGTGTGTAGCTTCGAATAATTTTGTTAGTTGTCTTCAATTGTTTTTATTCATCAGTTGCGTCAGCTGGAGGATTTCAGGTTGATGACAAGAATTTATTATGACTAGCTTTGCCCTGCAGGGATAAAAATCCTATAAATAGCCTATGTGTTAATTCAGATTATAAACTATCTGTGTACTCAATTTCGTCCGTTGTTATTCTGATATGTAAGCTATATTATTGTGAAGTTCTCATCAAAATCCATTTAGTAGATTTTGCGTGAAAGAGCAACAAATATACGTACATACATCCTCACAAACTTTTGCTTCTATAATATTAATAGGATTCAATTTCATTCTGTGCAAAACAGAAAATACGAAAATATGTTGTCATTTTTGAGCGAAAATTTAAACAAAAGCACTGGAAATTTGTTAAGACGGTATCGCTCGAAGCCGTTATTAAGCCCAGATGAAAATGGTCAGTTATGATAGACGTTTCATATTTTTATATGTTGAACTATAACAGCACACAGTGGCCCTTAGGAGTAGACAGAATAGTGCAGCTGTTAGTTTCCTTGCGTCTCAACTTTTCTTGTTCGTGGTTTCAATTTCAAAGGAAGGTATTGTAGAAGTCTTATACCTTTGTGGTCATTTCAGAATAAACTCTTAAGATTCAAATAGGAATAAGAAAAAAATATACATGTCGAATAAAGAACCACCTTAATTTGTTTGATTAGATATTTTATAATTTTAAAAATTTGATTGACATTTAATATATTTTTTTTAATGTGTTTATTTTTTTTGGTAGATTAGGATTATTAAATTGTAATTTTAATTTGTATATCAGTATGAGTTGTAACAAGAATGAGCTTTACTTAGAACATCCTTAATGTCTGGGTGTGATTTATCTATAATATGTATGTTTTTATAAATTATATAAGTATGTATATCAGTTGTCTGGTTACCATAACACAAGCTCTGCTTAGCTTGGGATCAGATAGCCGTGTGTGAGTTGTCCCAAGATATTATAAGATATTAGATATTATTACCTAATGTCTTACAAATAAATAAATGATTATGATCTGTGTTTGTCGATTAAAAAGTAGAGACAACTTACGTCCAACAAAATGTATCAATGTTAATTTATGATTTCTATTTAAATTATTATGTCAGTTTGTTGTCAATAAGCCTTTAATTAACTACCTTAGGGTGCGTCCACATCTGGCGAGTGTGCCCCGAATGTGCAGCTCGCGAGCCGTTTGCGAGCTACCTGCGAGCTACGCGCATGCAGTCAAGCAAAGGTTCGGTGCGCCTCCTTAGCGCAACTCATGCAAGGCTCATTATAGGCGTGTTTTTCTCGCACTTACAGTACGGGAAACTTTTTATATGTTTCAATTAAGCGTAAACATTTCTCCTCCGTCCACTCCATAACAACACGTACTTAGCCTCCAGTAATCAGAAACGAACTGAGCGGGGCTTAAAACGGAGGAAAGACTCCGCCCGGAAGGAAGACGCGAGCCGCTAGCGCGCCGCCCGCGCGCTGTTTTCGTACGGCGCTTAGAACGCGCGCGAAATGCGGGCGGACGGCGCAGGAGCGGCGCACGAACAAAAATGCACGCGCGCAGCTCGCAAACGTCTCGCGAGCTGCACATTCGCGGCACATTCACCGGATGTGGACGCCCCCTTAAACCTATTCTTGATATAAGATCTCTACAAAATTCATAAAGTACTTTACGTTATGCCGGTTTTTTTAAAGCGGTAGCTGAAGCGTCATCGTTTTTTTTTTTCAATTTGCTGCCAAGAATTTTTGATACCAGATACCGAAATTGCGTCTATTGTTTTCACGAAACATTTTCCTTTAAAAAAAACACGGCTATAACAGTTTTAAAAATGGTAAAGCAATACTTTTTACTGAAAACTTTTCAATCAAGCCTATTATTTACTTTGCTGTACTTGATTTCCCTAAAGATTCTTTTTACCCCTTTACGCTTTCCTTTTATTTTTTCTTTTTAAAACTGATTGATTCAGACAGTTTGAAAGAAACCTCCGAAGAAATTGTTTGCTAAGATAATTGAATTCGGAGTTTGAAATGGGTATCTTTGTAACAAATAGTTCAAAGATTTTTTTAGTATCAGTCAAATTATGTAGATACCTAGGTTGCGGTTTCATTAAATTTCAGCTATTGTCTGGTTGCCTCACCGCAGAATTTAATTCGCCTATTATTATTACTGTCAGAATGTCTTAGACTTTAGAGGGATGAACCAAAAATATAAAGGACGTTATTTTTGATTTTAAATATGAAAGAAAATACACACATTCAAAAACTTATATGTATTGAATGAATATTACTAAACAAAGTATTTTTTAAATAAAAAATATTAGTCTTTTAATAATCTTTATCATAGTTAAACATTGGTAATTTTATTTTGACTTTTTATTTAAAGTTTACTCAATACGAAAGTTTTTGTTGTCTTTTGACAGATCATACAGACCATAATTATATTATTGGGTACAAAAAAAAATTCATGCACAAATAGTTGAACGTAAGCATCAGCCTTTTTTTACTGATGTGAAATATTAAACAACTACCCCTCTCAGGGTAGAGCGGGGGGGGGGGATGATAGACTTTTACTGACTAAAACCCACCCATGTTCCTTCTTTTGTCCTTTATGTTTCGGAGCCGCTGTACCTCTTTCGAACAACCCGCAACCCCGGCAGGAAGCATTGACCTACTCCAAAGAAAACATAGATTCAAAAACAAAGTCACGCCTTTTTATCATGAGGTTAGGCAAAAATGACAGAAAGCCCCCTGCTGCTAAACTTACATACTCTTATCGTTTCATTCAGGTCATAATCTGAGGCAGGCGCACGCGTTATCAACGTAAATACGTGAGATATTTGAATCGAAAATACAATTATCCTCTAACATTTGGTAAACATTAACATGTGTTATGTCACTATTATTAGGGACGAGTAGTTAAATAATCACATCTGTTGTGATCATGGTAATTGGCTAAGTATTCATTAACAGAAAACTGTAATGCGACGTCACATCGCCAAAATCTACGTGCTCGCTCGACATTTTACAAAGAATTTATTAGTTTCCTGCGATGCGGCGTCGTATCACATCACTTCGCAGTTTTGTGTACAAGCCCTTATCTATACTACATACGTTTACGATGACAAACAAAAACAAATGACTGCCATAGAAGGCCCAGTCCAGCAATAATATTGCCAAATAAAAAAACAAATGCCTCTCGCGTTCTAAAAATTCAAACCAGCCAGCTATGTGCCGGTTCCACAGCACCCCAAATCTTGAACATTGAAACTAATCAAACTAACTATAAACCTTGTTTAAATCACAGCTCCTGCCTCTGACATGAAGTATCAAACTATTTGAATAGACCCAACTCTGCGACGACTGTTGGTATTAGATTGTCGCTCCGAATCGCTTGAGTGTTCTTGGCTCGAGTTTCCCGATTCACGACTTTGCACGTCTCTGACTCGCTCGAGTCCCGCACTTGACATTTAATCTTCGACGCATATCGATTTAATGTTTCGAATAAATATCTACGGATTTGTTGAACTCGGTAATTTAAGTCGTGTTGGCTGATATCCGGTTTGGGTATTAGGTTATTGTGTTCCAATAAATATAACTATTTAAGCGTTGGTAAAGTTCTCAATTATATACTTATGTTTAGCTGTGCACTTCTTTTGGATTATATAATGTACACGTTTTTTTGAAAGGTTCCGTGGAGTAATATCAACAACCGGATCCCTTATGGATTCGTCCTGTCTGTCGGTTCTGCCTGCCATTTTCTCCGTTACTTCCACACAGTTATAATTTAAAGAGTATGTGTTTATAAACGCTACACCGAGGGTTCTGTACAAACTTGCGAAATAAACGGCTATATCTTTTAACTGGGTAGACTTATAGGGTCGGTTTTTCATAACTCTATACCACAGATATATGGTTGTAATTTCACGCGTTCCCTAGATAAAGGGTTTTGACAGATAGGCGAACAACAAAGTATTCCTATATAAGGGTTTCATTTTTTCCTTTTAAGGTACGGAACCCCAAAAAGACACATATTCACTTTCATGACAACAAGAAAGGCTTAACATCAAACATACATGAACTAAGTATGTATTTCTCCTAGACTGTCCTACATTTAATGCTAGATTTATGTGACCGTCGACTTGATACGGATTGCGGGATAAGATTCAATGACATTTCGAGATAACAAAGGCACCGCTAGCAGGGAAGCCATCATTATAAATGTCGTGACTGCCTTTCGTTCTCTTTGCATACAAAGTACAGCATTTTACATATACGAACTTTAGGCTTCAGCCATTGTTTATTGGATTGCCGGTTGTTCGAAAGAGATACCGCGGCCCTAGAACTCAAAGGGCAATAGAAGGAACATGGGTGGGTTTTAGTCTGACACTCCCCCCGCTCGTGCATGATGTAACCATGATCTTGTAAGATAATTATGATTTAAAAGGTGTCCATGGAGTTTCTTGCCCATTTTTCTCTATAGAGATCAACGCTTTGGAATAGGCAACTACAGTACTTTCACAAGATATTTTGCATTGTGTCTGGGTCTGTAGATTCATTTTTTGTTTTCTTGACATTTAAAACTGCCTGTAATGGTCCAATTGAAAAAATGGTTTGAGTTTGAGTCTTATATTTTTAAGTGTATATTAAAATATCATAGCAAGGTTTTAATTTTTGCTCTAGCACTATACCCAAGCGTTGAAACCATCACTTTTATCAATGCCTAGTAAGTGTCAACGGTCACAAGAGTGAATAATTTAAAAAATCTAAAATTACATTTTCAACCAGGCGTGCTTCATGAGTCTCAGGTTTATCAGAACAGTCATTAAGTTAACTAGCTTAAAATTTTTAATGTAGACAAAGCTTATGTGTGATCACATTATCCACATTTAGTAAAGGTGGTGGGGTCAAGGGGTGGGATCCCGGTGTCCTGAAAAACAAGCCTCGAGCTTCTTTTCGTCTCCCTGCCGCAACCCCGGCAGGCAGACGAAAAGAAGCTCGGGTTGTTCGAAAGAGATACCGCGGCCCCGGAACGCGAAGAACAATAGAAGGAACATGCATATGTTACTGTAAAAGCCCGAACTACGGTAAATCTTAAGATTTTCCAGTAAAACCTAAGATTTACTGATTATGAATGGTAAATGTCCATATAAGTTTGGGGTTCGAACTTTTACCATCATTTACTTGGTAAATCTTAGGATTTACATTAAAGGAACGGTAAATGTCGAATAAAATTGGGTCCACCCTTTTTAGCAGAACTTTTTATGTCATAATTTTATTTTGCATAACAACGGATAGCATAAACTTCATTTCGCAGAAAATTGTTTGGCAGACATTTAACATACATTCAAAACTCATAATTTTGTAAGTCAGAATTATCTCTAGACATAAATTTCATATCCATAATATTTAAAAGTAGAAACATACAACAACAACAAAGTTCACAGTCAGAATCGTCTTTTGGCATATATTTCATACCAATAATCATTAAACGGCAGAATTGTCATATCGCAGAAAGTTTATAGTTAGAATCATCTTTGTCATTATTTGTTGTCATTTATTTTAATTATTTATTTCTTGGAAACAATGTCGTTTAATTCAATAAGTAATTATCCTAATCTAAATAGTTCAGTTCTGAGTAACCTACTATAAACAATCACTTTTATCTATTAATGCAAGTCGTTTCTGCGTAGGGGGTCACAGTTTTAACCTAACCTAACCTACCCATTTTGTTTTTTAAAGGAATTAACCTAATCTAAATAGTTGAGTTCCGGTTAACCTACTAAAAACAATATCTTTTTTTCTATATTATTCCCAAAAAATCTTATTATTTGCCTTAATATTTTTGTATAATTGTAACTCACAGTATCACTTCACGCCAAAATATTGGAAACTCAAAATAAATAACACACATGGTAAATATCCCGTTTTAACCGTTAGTAATAATATTAGTGACCATGTCAGTTTAAAGCCTTAAATGCCTTTTAAAATTATTCTTAATGAAATTCTGCCATCTGTATAATATGAAAAGTAAAATTATACCAAATAATCATGGCTCTAAATGAACATTATGCTAAACGATATAATGCTAAATTTGAACTCTGCCAAACGTAATTATACTAAATTTCATTCTGCCATCCTCAAAGTATGCCATTGTAAATTCGGAGTTTTAAACAACCAAACGATAATTATATCAAATAATTTTTACGCCTTATTATTCCTAAAACCTACATTTACCAGTCCACATTGGTAAAACCTAGCATGTACTGAATTGGAATGGCAAAAGTCCGAAAAAGTCGTCCCTTTATAATAAATACTTACATTTACCAACTCATGTCGGTTAATCTTAGGTTTTACTGGAAAATCTTAAGATTTACCGTAGTTCGAGCTTTTACAGTAACACATACATTGGTTTTGGTTTTAGTCGATACAAGTCTGACACTCCTACCCACTCCACCCAGAGTGGGGGAAGTCATTTGATGATTTCCCATCCGTAAAAAAGACACCAGTCTCCCACAAATACTTGTTTGAAATTAATGTCGAATCTGAAAAATGAAAAAAAATAATTTATAAATATATTAAATTAATTAAATAATTTGTAAATTCTAAAAATAAATAAATACATACATAAGTTAATGTGTTCCTACGCCATGTTGGCGGCTCTTGTACTGCGTTTTCGCCAGTTTGTAACGTAAGTACCTCTGTCCACAAATGTGGCATGGATCGGCTATATCGCTCCTTCGGTGAGTGAAGGAGCAGTGTAGCGGTACGCATACTCAATGTGCTGCAATGGACATGCAGCCTAACACCCACCCAGTCTCAAATATGGCTACTTATCAATATTTAATTTAATAAGTACACATTTTTACATGCCAAAAAGCAATACATTCTTTTTTTTTGTGAATTGCACTGCGAGATGCAATTCACATAAAAGTTATGTATTTGTAAAAATGTATATATTTTCAACCTAGGAGGTGGTCGTCTGCTTAACCCGACAATCCTGTGGATGCCTTAAAATTAAGGTCTTCAGTCAGGGCAAAAAATTAATACAAATTAAGGTAATATTGCTCACATTATAAAATGTATGTTATACACAAGAAGTACGACGAAGACATCGACTTGTCATATATCTGTGCACATTGTTAAGAGAAACATGAACCATGATTCGCAAATCACTAATCTAAATATCTGAATAATTAATTTCCAGTCAGTTCTAATATACCTAATTGTTTTTTTTTGTTGTTGCACTTAGACTTAATATTGAAATGTTTTCTATCATATGTAATAATGTACTCATTGTTGAAGATAAATTAAAAAATAAATACATAAGTTATCAATCAAGCGTAGGTAGTTTTAAAATCCATTCAGTACAAACTGCTGGACGTAAACCTTGAGCTTGTTCCATCTAAATTGGATAGTGTTGAAATTTTGATGACGTAACAATTTATTGGGGTGAAGCACACCTACCTTTTATGAGTTCATCGTTGTCTAGGGTTGTCAGTTTTGTATGCATTTTAGATGATGTATTTCGATAATCGAATTTTTGTGCTGACATAATATTTAAAAAACTGGCCAAGAGCGTGTCGGGCCACGCTCAGTGTAGGGTTCCGTAGTTTCCCGTCCGTCACAATATGAATATACCGGACAAATCAAAATCAAACCTGGACGACTAATTAGAGTATGCATGCACTCATAAATAAAATTACAAATAAGTTTAAGTGCAACTTACTTTACCACGGTAGGTCATGAAAGCACGGAAAATCTTAACATCGACTTTTAAAAAAATGACGTCTTTACACAACACCATTTATCGAACCATTTATGAACTGGTTTTTACCTTAACATTTTGATGGTGTTAAAAAAATGAATTTTAGTTTTGTTCTAAATTGCCTTAGCATGTTCTTAATAGAAGTTTTATGTAGTTATAAGATACCGCCAATGCTAGGGAAAGACCAACCGAACAATTCGGTAATACCCGATCCAATGTAATAAGTACCTACAGCGCCATCTCTTGGGGAATTGGGTTACTAATTAATACAAAGACGTTTAAGAAGTTTTCGGTGGTAATTTTGGATTGCGAGAACCGATTTCAATAATTCTTTTTTTGTTTGAAAAAAGGTACGTTCAGGATAATAAAATATGTAAACTAAGTTAAAAAAAAATGCTTGCATATACGATTATACTACAAACTTAGTCCAGAAATTATTTTGTACAACTTTTTGTCTTTTTTGTACAAAAACTGTTGTGTCAATCAAGTTCAAAATAATTTTCCTAGAAAGTCCTTATAAAGTTCTACTTTTCAGATTTTTTTCATATTTTCTAAACTTATGGTTCAAAAGTTAGAGGGGGGGGGGGACACATTGTTTTTTACTTTTGGAGCGATTATTTCCGAAATTATTGACATTATCAAAAATTATTTTAGTAAACCCCTATTCATTTTTAAATACCTTTCCAACAATATATCACACGTTAGGGTTGAAATTTAAAAAAAAATCACTTCCCACTTTACATATAGGGTGGCTACCCTAATAAAACATTTTTTTCCAATTTTTATTTTACCACTTTGTCGGCGTGATTGATATACATATTGGTACCAAATTTCAGCTTTCTAGTGCTAACGGTCACAGAGATTAAGCGAGGACGGACGGACGGACGGACGGATGGACGGACAGACAGACATGGCGAAACTATAAGGGTTCCTAGTTGACTACGGAACCCTAAAAAGGGTCTTTTCAGCTACTGTGTTACTAATAACATTACATGTAAAAACATGATTCAATAGAGTGATTAGCAATGTTGTATGACAGGCCGTGTCGACGGCGCGTTCGTATTCCTGGCGTGCCTCAAAGCGATGTCAGCAAATAGGGGCCTGTAGGGTCACTGCCTGCCGGGGTTGCGGGTTATTCGAAAAAAATACCGCTGCCCCGGAAAGTAAAGGGCAAAAGAAGGAACATCGGTTTTAATTTGTAAAAATCTGAAACTCCCCAAGGAAGGAAATCATTTGAAGGATTCCCTTCCCACCCGCAAACTAGAAAAAAAATTGTATGTTTCTGGGTAAAATGTAGCTTAATCTTTACGCGCCCTTAGACGTCCTCTTTATTGCGCTTGCGCTTGTAGTTTGACAGTTACACGATACTTAGAAGCGTAGTACTGTGGCAAAGCCCAAGAAGTAACGTTAACAAAGCGTTGTATTAGTTTCTGTAACCCCAGTAAGCACCTTGTATTAAAAACCATAATGTTAAAAACCGGCCAAGAGGGTGTCAAACCCGCGCACTGAGGGTTCCGTAGAAACTTACGATATAAACAGCCACATCTTTTGACTGCGTAGACTTAGAGGGTTGTGAGATTTTATCACAAAGGGACCACAGTGTTTAGTGTATGGTTTTATATTTTCATCTCGAAACACCACGCGTTCCGGAGAAAAAGTATATTGACAGACAGACAGACAAAGTGATTCAATAAGGGTTTCGTTCTTTTTCTTTTGAGGTACAGAAAAAGAACGAAACAGAAAGCTAAAAAACAGGCCACGTATAAAACGCAATAAGTTTTGTTAAGTTTCAAAAATTACTACTTCAAATTAGTGTTTTAAAAAAAAAAAACACTCTACTTTCTTACCAGCCAGCCCTAGGTTTTACAAAACAATCACCAGGGCACTGCTCTCATTACAATTGCAAGGCTATATCTCTCCATGGAAGTTGACCAGTCTCAAATTAACAATTTGAAACTGGAAGTGATCTGACCGGAGCCAAATCGTCCGTCTATCTGATGCAAATGCGGCTGTAAGACATTACGATGTTTTCAGTGTCACCCGTCCGGTAATTATAACTGTAACATTTTTGATCAATTTAAAAAGCCCTTCTTTGGTTGTAAACGAAAGAAAAAATCCTTTTCTATTAAATATACTTGGTCCCTTGGCGTTCGGGGTCTTGTCCCATCATCATCCTTACTAATATTATAAAAGCGAAAGTGAGTTTGTTTGTTTGTTTGTTTGTTACCTCTTCACGCTTTAATGGCTAAACCGATTTTGATGAATTTTGGTACAGAGATAGTTGAGAACCAGGAGACGGACATAGGCTAATTTTTATTAAAAAAACTGGGATATGAGGGAGAACGAGGGAAGAAAAGGGAAAACATAGCGTTGCTATTACAGATCAGTCAGGCGCAAGAGAAAAAACTGCAGGTCTGCTTGGTGTGTTATACCGAATTTAACGCGAGCGAAGCCGCGGGCGAAAGCTAGTTATCGTATATATGCAGATCTGTTTTGTTTGTTGGTTTCCAGAAATGTCTCCTGTTTTATTTTCACGATCCAGACTGAAAGCTCACCGTCCATACGTCTCGTAACGACAGGCAAGTGCCGACGGGGTGCCCACGCTTTCCAAACGCGCCTTAATGAGATGTCAGCAAAATCAAAGGTGCCTATCAAGGTCGATTTCTGCCAAGGCTACGGGATTATTCAAAAGAGATACAAACACAAAGGGCAAAAGAAAGAACATGGGTGGGTTTTACTCAATTAAAGTCTATCACCATATTCCGCTTCGCTTACAGCTGGAGTCATTTGATGATGCCTCACCCGAAATCAAAGACGGTTAGGTTAGTTTAGTGTGTGTCTTCGAAGATACTGTTACATCACGATCATCGGGATATAAACCTTTTTTTTTGCGTATGGGATATCATCAAATATCTTCCCCCGGGGGGGAGTGTCAGACTTGTACTGACTAAAACCCATTCATGTTCCTTCTATTGCCCTTTATGTTCCGGGGCAGCGGTATCTCTTTCAATCAATCCGCAACCCCGGCAGGCGGTGGCCCTGGCAGACCACTTTCTGCCAAGAAAATTTCAGTGTTCTATAAAAGTTGCACCTACATATCACCTATTTAGTACCGCCATTTTCAATACACAGGTGCGGCAGGAAGTTAACAACTACTAAAGGGTTCGTACGTGAGAGTTTTGGGGGTATGCAAATTGTCTGTTCATGTATGCTACCCGCGCCGCGGTTGGGGTGGGTGGGAATTTTCGAGTTTTCCAAGCGTTTAAGTGGAATCTAAGGTATGAGGCAAATTCACTTACACCTTTTTTTGCGTGTGTAATTTGCGATCGCAATTTAGCATTTAAACAAAATTCTACTTTAATATCACGATAGAAGTTTTTGAAATGACATATTCACTAGCATATAAACATTTGAAACGGAACATTTATCATGTCATTGGTAATCATTATATTATTTACGATGGCGTTTGCAATAGTGACAAAATATCGGAATCTCTTAAATAATAAATAAAATAATAATACCAGTCTATAACAGCTGTCCCACCGCCCGCCGGGCAAAGGCCTCTTCACATACAGCGAAGATAAAACACTGCAGCTGCATTTGGGCTGACTGCAAACCCTAACATGCATTGGAAAATTTCAGGAAAATGATGATGACCTTATCTAAAAAATCTAACAAATACACTTCGACATTTTTAGAGTTCCGTACCTCAAAAGAAAAAAAAACAAAACCCTTAAAGGACCACTTTGTTGTATGTCCCTTCTGTCAGACCCTTTTTCTCGGGAATGCGAAAAGGTATCAAATTTAAATTAAAACCATATTATAATCAAATCTGCGTTTCTTTTGTGCTGGGAAAAAATCAACCTAATAAGTCTACGCAGTCAAAAGATATGCCGATTATGCCGCGAGTTACGGAACACTCGGTGCTCGAGTCAGACTCACTCTTGGCCGATTTTGTCTTTATACTCTACTAGCTTTTGCCCGCGGCTTCGCCCGCGTTAAATTCGGTATAACACAGTTCGCCTTTCCTAATTTGCAGGTACCCGCTACCTGTAGTTTTTGCCCTAGCGCCTTATTTATTGTAATAGCAATGCTAGGTTTTCCATTTTCTTCCCTCTTTCTCCCTCATTTTTCATTCTTTTTTAAAAAAGATAGCTTATATCTGTTTCCTAGGTCCGAACTATCTCTGTACCAAAATTCATCAAGATCGGTTTAGCCATTAAGGCGTGAAGAGGTAACAAACAAACAAACTCACTTTCGCTTTTATAATATTAGTAAGGATAGGCTTTCTTTTGGTCGCAACTCGCCTAATCTAAAGCAATAATGCGACCAAGATGAAACCAGGATTGCTTAGAAAGAACTCGTACTTTGAAGAAATCCAGATCCACAGATCAAGAAACAGATTCCGCAGACTGGCAGATCGCGCAATAAATTAGGAAACATAACGCTTTACGTGTTTTATTAATGAGCTAACTAACAATACCGTCAGTATACCCAGTGTCGCCGCGGGAGACGCCCATGGCGCCGGGCGCCGCGAGACGACTTCCGGCCACCGTAGATGCGGGCCTGTGGACGGTGAGCAATGGGTAGCTCGCCGTCCGTCCGTCGATTGACGACAGGCCGTGTCGACGGCGCGTTCGTGTTTCACGCGCGCCTCAAAGAGAGTCAGCAAAGCAGAGGGGCTTGCCAGAGCCTCCGCCTGCCGGGGTTGCGGGTTGTTCGAAAGAGATACCGCGGCCCCGGAACGTAAAGGGCAATAGAAGGAACATGGGTGGGTTTTAGTCAGTACAAGTCTGACATGCCCCCCCGCTCCACCCAGAGCGGGGGAAGTCATAGGATGATTTCCCACCCGAAAAAAAAAAAAAAAAAAAAAAAAAAAAAAAAAAGTATACCCAGTGTACAAATATCAAGTCGTTTAAGTATGTAGCGAACTCAGGAGACACAAGAGAACTACAGACCTTTGTCACGCAGCGCCCGCTATCGATGCAAATTAGTCTCAAACTGCTCTTGGATTTAACGGTTTATATTATAGACGCGAATATCTTAAATCTCAACCAATAAGCTGGCAAGAGGTTAGTTCATGAATGGATAATCATCCATGACATACTACGACTGTTTGGTGCCTCTTTTAACTGGCGGGAAATTATCAAATAACTTTCCCCGCTCTGGATGAAGCGGGGGGAGTGACAGATTTCTACTGACTAAAACCCACCCATGTTCCTTCTTTTCTCATTGCCCTTATATTCCGAAGCCGCGGTATCTCTCCCGAACAACTCGCAACCCCGCTATTCGATGTTTTAGAAAGCAAACTGGTTTCTAATTATCGTCCTTAAATTTTTGACAGTCATCATCTGCCTAGTCTATTCCCAATTTATTATGGCTTCCAGTCTCATCAGATGCATCCGAATACTAATTTTCCATAGAACAACTGCCTATCTGACCTCTACAGCTCAGTTAGTACTGGGTAACATTATAACCCTTGGTAAGACTGTTTGTCAAGCTTTACTTTTGTGGATCATTGACGGTCGTTTTAGATACAAAGAATCCCGAAAGACTGACAATGTGTCCCACTAAGTATATTGTCACACCCAGGGTTGTGGAGCTATGGCCCTCATAATCGTAACATGTAAAATATCGGTATACAACTGCATACGGTTATACCGGTAAAGGTTAAGCGAATGAAGATGGCATAATTCAACAAAAAAGTCTGTAATGCCTCACAAATATTTATTTATTTACCAGCAATTTATAGCATTTTTACAGATTTATATCCAAAACGATACTATAAGTCACCAAATAATACAACATAGAAATAAAAACACCTTAATTAAATTTAAAATAAATTCTTAAAATCTTAATTAAACATGGCAAAGCATAAGTATAGGATCTAAATTATACATAACAAGTAAGTAAGTAAGGAGGTGGGCACCCCTCTCAATTACGACAATATGTGTGAGTGACATTATCTTCAGCATAACGAATGTACAGCTAGCAAAAAACATAAGTAAGGCTATCTATATTATTATATAGTTAACATTTTCTAAAAATCCATTATTGCCTACGAATAAAGTTGTTTTGATAGAAAACAAACAGTTCATTAATTTAATTAAATTTGAGTTGAGTACGGTCATCAGTTTTTTTTGGTTCCCTGTATCAACCTTGCTGACTGTACTAATACCAAGTCGTCAAATGAAGCTAACTCAAAGGATACAGGAGAATAACAAACTGCTACAGAATTACCTTTGTCACACTACGCTCGCTATCGATGCAAATTAGTCTCAAACTTCTCCTGGATCTAACGAATTATATTTCTGAAGCTATTGCTGTGTTAGTCAAGAAATTATTTAGTTGGAAACTAGAACTGGGGTTTGTATTATAAGTACTGAGATTATCATCATTATACCCCAAATAAAATGGAACATTGTTCACAACCTTATTCCATTTTAATTGGGGTCGGCGCGACATGTTTTCTTCTTCCATTCTAGCCTTCCTTTCTGTCTGCCTACGTCAACATTCATTTCCAAAACTATTTTAGTGACATGTTACATTAGTACCGAGATAAAAAGTTATAGATATATAGAGAGAGAGAAAATGCGGAGAATGTACCGCTTTTAACTAGAAACTTTATTTTAGCAGTCTTTAAGTTTAAAATGGTTCACGTACTTTGTTGATTTTGTTATTCCTCCAGAAATATAAAAATATGTTTTTTTTTTATGAAACATGTTTGAATGATGACTGGCAAAACCATATTTTGGTGTTCGCCGGAGCAGAATAAATATTTAATTTTAAAATATTTCGAAAAGCCTTTGATAAAATATAGTACGATGACAAGTATAATTCTGAATAGTTACAGTACTGATAGCAACATCTGTGTGACTCGTCTTTTAGTTATTATTTTGTTTTTGCAATATTGTTTTATTTTATTTTTTTTTACTCTTGTATAGATTCTTTTCTACCTATTCGTTGTGAATGAGTGGACATGGTTGGCCTTGTAGATTCTTAGACGCTTGTTAACTTTTGTTAACGTATTATTTTATTTTACTTTTTGTAAAGTAAGCAATGACTTATTGTCGGGCCTACGCTGTCCTCTCATACTTAAGTGCTAACGCTGTAACAACAACAACATTGTAAAACTAAATGATTTTAAAAGAGTAACCATGGAGTTTCTTGCCGGTTCTTCTCCATAGGAAACGACCAACCCGAACCGTGCATCTTTTCTCGACGTTTTATAAGTGCCCATGTAGGCCTATGTAAAATAAAAATATTTTGATTTGATTTGATTTGAGTACAGAATATATATTTTCTGAATATTAGTCTAGTCAACAAGTGCTTTTTTAGTCAAAACTTTTTAAAAGTCTCGGAAAAATATGGTTGAGGGCTCATTCGATTCGGGATCGAATCTAGAAAGTTTTTGAAAAAATTCAAGACCCGCTCGAAAAAATTGCAAAAGTTATTAACAAATTAGTAAACAAAAAAAAAGGGGTTTAGTTTTTTTGATATATCCCGAAAACTATTTGATATATTTTGATTTTGAAAAAAGATTCAAAAAGAGGAGAAAATTTCCTAAAAAAAACTCCCGACTCGCGAAATTGTAAGACCAATATTAAAAATTTTACAGGGAGCTGAAAATACGCCTGAAAACGGGTACTCGGGTTTCCGCAAGCCACGCCCCCTTCGAGCGAAATATTATTTAAACATTATAAATGTTGATATTAAAATTTGAAAAAATTCAGACATGTACAGGACAAATTAAAGAATGAAATACCGTAGAAAAAATATTTTTATCGCGATTTTATAAAATGTTATCCATAAATTAATTAACAATTTCTTCCGACTGGGCTATAAACATTGCAAGTTGCATAATTGTTAAACCAGAAATCTCAAATTTTTGTCCTCTCGTGGAGCTATTCTTCAAAGATTAAAGAAAGGATTTCCGTTGAGTAAATTAAAAAATTGTTAATTTTCGATTTGTTATTAACAAATTACCTAGGCGGCAAATTAAATATTTAAATAAATACTACAAGAATTTTTTTTTTCCAATGTCGATGATTTTTCGTTTTTCTATCAATAAAAGCTACCTAAAAATATTTTTTTATAAATTTTAATTCTTTTTGTTTATAAAATTGTTATAAACAAATAGATTATTTATAAGATAATTGTTTTTTTTTTTTAAATAGATTCCTCGTAAAAAATTATGAATTTTAATTTGCCGCCTAGGTAATTTGACCTAGGCGGCAAATTAAATATTTAAATAAATACTACAAGAATTTTTTTTTTCCAATGTCGATGATCATTCGTTTTTCTATCAATAAAAGCTACCTAAAAATATTTTTTTATAAATTTTAATTCTTTTTGTTTATAAAATTGTTATAAACAAATAGATTATTTATAAGATAATTGAGTTTTTTTTTTTGAAAATAGATTCCTCGTAAAAAATTATGAATTTTAAGATAAAAAACGATCCTTAAAAAAAAAAAATTATTGCTAAAAAACCGTTTTGTTAATTAACAATTTTTTTTTACCACTTGTTAATAATATTAAGGTACGTTTTTTTTTTAAATATCATTATTTATTATCTTCCTTAATAATCAAAGAAAAAATTTCGTTTTTTTATAAATTTTCATTGTTTATTAAATAAACAATTTGTTATAAACAATTAATTTTTTTTTGTATAATTTTTTTAGAATTCTTTACACTAAAATAAAACCGACCAATTACCTTTTTGCAAAAAAAAAACCTTACCTTAATATTATTAACAAGTGGTAAAAAAAAATGTTAATTAACAAAACGGTTTTTTAGCAATAAATTTTTTTTTAAGGATCGTTTTTTATCTTAAAATTCATAATTTTTTACGAGGAATCTATTTAAAAAAAAAAACAATTATCTTATAAATAATCTATTTGTTTATAACAATTTTATAAACAAAAAGAATTAAAATTTATAAAAAAATATTTTTAGGTAGCTTTTATTGATAGAAAAACGAAAAATCATCGACATTGGAAAAAAAAAATTCTTGTAGTATTTATTTAAATATTTAATTTGCCGCCTAGGTAATTTGTTAATAACAAATCGAAAATTAACAATTTTTTTATTTTACTCGACGGAAATCCTTTCTTTAATCTTTGTAGAATAGCTCCACGAGAGGAAAAAAAATTGAGATTTCTGATTAACAATTATGCAACTTGCAATGTTTATAGCCCAGTCGGAAGAAATTGTTAATTAATTTATGGATAACATTTTATAAAATCGCGATAAAAATATTTTTCTACGGCATTTCATTCTTTAATTTGTCCTGTATATGTATGTCTGAATTTTTTCAAATTTTAATATCAACATTTAATATGTTTAAATAATATTTTTCATTAAAGCGCTCGAAGGGGGCATGGCTTGCGGAAACCCGAGTACCCGTTTTCGGGCGTATTTTCAGCTCCCTGTAAAATTTTTAATATTGGTCCTACAATTTCGCGAGTAGGGAGTTTTTTTTAGGAAATTTTCTCCTCTTCTTGAATCTTTTTTCAAAATCAAAATATATCAAATAGTTTTCGGGATATATCAAAAAAACTAAACCCCTTCGTTTTTGTTTACTAATTTGTTAATAACTTTTGCAATTTTTTCGAGCGGGTCTTGAATTTTTTCAAAAACTTTCTAGATGCGATCCCGAATCGAATGAGCCCTCAACCATATTTTTCCGAGACTTTTAAAAAGTTTTGACTAAAAAAGCACTTGTTGACTAGACTAAATTGTCTATTCGAAATATCAAACGATTTTTCTTAAAATGACATTTTAAATATGAAACTAACTGTATACATAATAATTATTTAACACGATTAAATAACATACAAAAGGGCATTAAAACTTCCCTTTTTAATTGTGTTTTTAATTCTTTGAATCGAAGAATTGACAATAAGTGATTCATATTTAATTTATTAAAAACATCTGTTACAAGAACAAACAATAACAACTTATCAATATCTCATTTATTCTGAACGTCAATCTCATTTAATCTGTAATCAAAAAGCAATATTTTCACAAAGAAACATAGTGACTTTAATAATTGCATCAATATTTCATTTATTTCTAAATCAAAGCGAAAATTGTTCTGCAGTTTTATTTAATCGATTCTGGACTAAAATGAAATCTTGTTGGGAATAAAATTGATATCTTTCAACAAAGAATATGAGAAAGAAATCAAAGGTTTTCACTCTCAATGGAAAATAAATTGAGACGCAGTAGGAGGCCACGGAAATAGGTTTCTAACTTATATTGAATATGTCGTCAAAGGCTTGCAGATCTTTTCTTTGACTGTCCTTCTTTTATGTACTTAGAACGTAAAACTTACTTCCACAAAGACATTCATCATCTGCCTAGCCTTTTCTCGGTCTTTTCTCTTGAGTCGGTTTCCAGTCTTACCGAGTTCAATTGAGTACCATACTCGATGGATGTCCCCCACCTTGGGGCGGCGGAGAGGTCTGCCAGACTTCTATTGACTAAAACCACATGGTGTTCCCTCTCGTCACTTCCGGCTGTGGTGCGGGAACACAACTGAATTTCAAACAATCACCCCAGCTGTGATGGTTTGATGGCGGCTGTTGAGTTGCTCTTCGCCATATCATTATAATATACTAGCTTTTGCCCGCGGTTTCGCTCGCCTTTAATTCGGGGTAACACATTTCCCCTTTCCTGATTTGCAGGTACCTGCTACTTGTAGTTTTTGTTCTAGCGCCTTATTTATTGTAATAGCAAAGCTAAGTTTTCTTCCCTCTTTCTCCCTCGTTTCTCACTTTTAAATAAAAGTTAGCCTATGTCCGTCTCCAGGGTCCCAACTATCTCTGTACCAAAATGAAAGACAAGAAAGGCGTGAAGACGTAACAAACAAACAAACTCAGTTTTCTTCCCTCTTTCTCCCTCGTTTCTCACTTTAAAAAAAAAGTTAGCATATGTCCGTCAGGGTCCCAACTATCTCTGTACCAAAATGAAAGACAAGAAAGGCGTGAAGACGTAACAAACAAACAAACTCACTTTCACTTTAATAATATTAGTAAGGATAAGAGGCATGCGGAAGCACCACGCGACGCCAGCTCGGGCCTATTTACTAGGGAAACAGACTCCAAACAGTTCTTGTTTTCCATTGCTAGCAGGCCATTTAATGAGGGGCTGGACTTGTCTGACTTTCGGGACACTGAGTCCCAGTACTAGCTGTGGAGGTCAGATAGGCAGTCACTCCATGTAAAATACTGGTATTCAGCCGCATCCGGTAAGATTGGAAGTCGACCCCAATATAGTTAGGGAAATACTAGACAGAAGATTAAGATTTTTTTCTAGGGTTCCTGTTCCTTGCGTTTGTGAAAGCTTGTTTGGAACACACGTTTTGGTTCAGTAACAAGTTCGCTGAAGTTTTAGTTTAAATTCGTCGTAACGTACGTATGTATCACGTGTGTGTGTCGTGGTGTGGCGCCAAATTGAACGGTTATGTAGACGTGTGATGTTTGTTGTGTGGTGCAAGTTAGATGAAATAGCGTTTTACATGTTAGATATTTTATATAGATAGATAGAATATTCTTTATTATGTACACCATACAAATGACCAGAATAACAGTACTTATACAACTTATAAATAAATAGGGTGACACAATGGGCGGTCTTATCGCTAAAAGCGATCTTTTCAAGACAACCTTGTTACCATGTTTCTACATTTTGACTTCTATTGAGGTTTAATGGCTCTTTTAAATTTTGCATGAGATTTAATCCTTAGATCTCAGTTTCATATAAGACTAGCTTTTGCCCGCGGTATAACACAGTACCTGCTACCTGCAGTTTTTGTCCTAGCGCCTTATTAATTTGTAATAGCAACGCTAAGTTTTCCCTTTTCTTCCCTCCTTCTCCCTCATATCCCACTTTAAAAAAAAATGCCTATGTCCGTAATTCATCAAAATCGGTTTAGCCATTAAAGCGTGAAGAGGTAACAAACAAACAAACTCACTTTCGCTTTTATAATATTAGTAAGGATTTGATTTTGATCTATTCCCATTTTCATACACCAGGCCTATTCCAGAGCCAGAGCGGCGCCGGTTTTGCGTACACCGCCGGTTGGGCGCTTTGATATCCATAGACTTTTATGATAGCGTTTACTGTTGAACGCAAGCCGGTCGTTCAAATCACATGTAATGTAATGCACGACCGCCGTCGGTAAATTTGTATGTTTGTGTTACTTAGCCATTTTTAAGGTAAGGTCAAACAGCATAAGTTTCGGTTCTGAATACAAAGTAGACTGATCATTAAAAACACGTATGCGTTAATAAACATTATAATTGTTAATATTGCTTTATTTCCGAAATGGTGAATATGAATTAGGTAGCTTATTCTTACGAGCTGCGGCATTGGTTGGAAAGAGGAATATAAAGGACTAAAATAAGAATTTGTATGATATGAGTTTAATTTTGTAAAAATCTGACAGTCTCTTCCACTCCATTCATAGCGGGAGAAGCTATTGAAGGAAGATATATTTTCTATATTTACTATTGTGATTATCTACGTGTGTCTTGTATTGATAATGACCGTGAATTGTATTTAAATTCAAAATGTCAAGCAATAAAACTATTTTTCTTTACCGCCTAGGTACCTGACTTGCACCAACTAAGGTAAGCCACCCCAGTGTACCCAAAATGGGCCATGTCACAGAACACTTGGCTTAACAGTGCGCGCCATGAAAAGTGTACGCGTTTATTTGGCACGCCATTTGAAAGCGACGGTATTAAGTGTACCTACCCACTTTATTACAAAGTTATAATACAGAACGTTTTCAAACAACTTAAATGTGGAGAATTTATGTTCTATTTCAGATTTACGGAGTCAAATAAGTTGATTCGTTTAAATTTAGTGCATATTGTTTATATAATTATAACTGAGGTTAATTTAAAAGCGACTACTTATGTTTAATTTTTGTTTGTTTGTTTACCACGGTGATTTTAATTTGCAAATGTGATCAAAACAAATAAAACTAGTTGTACACATCTATCTAGAGCAAGGATAGCCTAGGGGTGTGATCGCCGTACTTTGATAGTAAGCAAGTCATCTCGAGTTCGAAACCAAGTCATAAAATGACGACGTGGGGCAGTGGCTAAGCGTTTGACTGCTGCACTACTTATCGCGGGTTCGATCCCCACGTGGAACAAATATTTGTATGACCTGGGTTGGCTATTTCTGTATGTCAGTTTAAATGTTTGTCAACGCACGATACGTAACGTGCGTATTAAAACACAACTTAGATTTTTCGAATTCGTATAATTATTACTTACATCTGTGAAGAAAAACCTTGGGCCTGAGCGATATGCCCGAAGGCATGTAAGTCTCTGGCACCAAGTTCGATAAAGAAGAACGAGAAACCTATCCACCTCTCCACACCTAGCAAGCGTTATGCCATATATCGTTGTCTGAACGGAGCTCGTCGACACGTTAACCCCATGTTTGACGAACGCTCGAATGTTGCCCAAACGGGCGAGCTTAACAATGTATAGCAAACTTTTGCAACTTCTGTTTCAGTCTGTTTATTTTCGGGGTGTGAAGTGCTTGCTATGTTTAATTGTTCATGAGAGTTTCATTTGATATTTGATAAAAACAATACATACTGGACATTTTTCACACATTATGTGCAGCTTTTTTGGATTTCGGATGGGAAATCATCAAATAACTTCCCACGCTCCGCCCAGAGCGGGGGAAGTTATTTGATGGTTTCCCGTCCGTACAAAAAAAAAAGTGTAAAACTTCTGAACAGGGTTTTCTTAGTAGCAACCACGGAGTCTGGATGATTACCTGGTTAATGATAGGCATGCTCCCAGTAATATGGGTCTAAGACATAACTGGAAAAATAGCAAGTGCGCCTGGCACTTGGTATTTTTCCAGAAAGACGATCCTCTCTCAACAGGAACTGTAAGAAGAAGAAGAAGAAACCGGGTGCAAGTTGGACTCGCGCACCGAGGGTTCCGTACAAGCTTGCGACATAAACGACCATACTTTTTGACTGCCTAGACTTTATTTTGTTTTTCTTTCACAGCTCCAAGAGACTACAGACTTGAGTATATGGTTTTAATTTCAATTCGATACCAACGCGTTTCCTACATTAAAGGTCTTGACAGACAGACGGACAACGAGCGATCCTTTAAGGGTTCCGTTTTTTTTCATTTTGAGGTACGGAACCCAAAAAATGTGGGAGTACTGTAGGTACAGACGCCTGCACATTAAGCTACTACAATCTGTCAGATTTCTTTGATAGATTTTCGACTTTATTTCTAAAGTATTAGGTTCAAGGTATATTGGGAAAAATTGTCAGTTTCGGGTACCTTGACCAGCTGGCGTCGGTACACCTCTGCTTAACCTTTCGGAAACTTCTGTAGGGAAGCATGATGATGATACAAAATATTAAATCCAAACTTCATTTCTAACAACTTTTGTAATGAAAAAGGTTCAAACGAGTTATTTCATGTTACTGCATGATATATTATTTCACTTTATACGAGACATGAAATTTTTTAGTTTGCAAAATATGCTTGTTTGAAATGGTTTTATGAACCTATATTTTTCGTAAAACTTAATGAACGCACGTTTTATTATGAACTAGCGACCCTTTTGGTTTCGCACAGTTTCAATGTAAATACTAATATTAAACGTATCGCCTTGAATCACTCTGTCTATTATAAAAACCGCCTCAATATCCGTTGGCCAGTTTTAAAGATCTAAACATACGTAGGGACAGACAGACAACGGGAAGTGACTAATGTTGTTATAAATACATTATCCTACTAATATTTAAATGCGACTGTTTGTGAGGATAGATGTTTGTTACTCTTTCAGGTCAAAACAGCTTAACGGATCTTGATGAAATTTTGGCACAGAGTTAGATTATAGTCTGGAATAACACATAGGATACAGATTCGATTATCACGTAGGCGTAGCCGCGGGCGCCAGCTAGTAATAATAATAATGTACCTTTGGTTTGCTTCTCTTTTTTGATTATAACAATATTCAGTATATTTGCCTCAAAACAATAAATAATTTTGAAGCTCTCTCTTTTTTGAGGCTAATCAAGTATAAGCTTGGCTCGCGAGGTTTGTTGAAGATTTCAACAAAGACCTCTGGAGCTCTCGTCATGCTGATGGATTCAGGGTTTGATTCAAACAGCGGTACTCTTGGACACGGCTCGTATCATAAGGAGGTTCCTTTCTTTGAAACCCTAGCCTGGCCGGTAGCTTGAACCCTGTTCCCTACTTTTTTTAAAGAAATATGTAAAAAATAAAACGTATTTGTTTAAAAATTAATAAACGAAATAATCTTTCTGTTATTACAGAAGTTCATAAGTATTTCAACTAAATAAATATACTTGGCACGTTTTTCTTGCGTTTATTACATCTTTGAAGACATCGTACCGCTGAGCCGGGTCGACAAATATTGAAACACTGAATGAATTTTTGCTATCTACTCCATACTTCGCTGTAATTACTCTTTATTTTTGTTGGGAAAGATTCTGTTTGTTTGTAGAGTACGTTTTGGTTTCTTTTTATAAATAAACTAGGCTTAGTACCATGTTTTCTAACGTCGGTTACATTAGGTCTTTTTTGCAGATTAAAATTCATCAAATAACTTCCCTCGCTCTGGGCGGAGCGGGGGGGAGTGTCAGATCTGTACTAACTAAAACCCACCCATGTTCCTTCTTTTGCCCTTTATGTTCCGGTGCCGTGGAATCTCTTTCGAACAACGCGCAACCCCGGGCACTATGTAAATCTAAACCTAGCAAGAGATCCAAAGAAATGGAGTCCGTTAGAATCCTTACTAATATTCTAAAAGCGAAAGTAAGTTTGTTTGTTTGTTACGTCTTCACGCCTTTATGGCCAAACTGATTTTGATGAATTTTGTTACAGAGATAGTTGGGACCCTGGAGACGGACATATGCTATTTTTTTAAAGTGCAAAAAGGGGAGACAGATGTAAGAAAAGGGAAGAAAAAACATTTTTTTTTATCATCACGCGGGTTATAGTTAGCGTTAACCCAAAGTAACTATGCCACGCGGACGAAGTCGCGGGTGGAAGCTAGTACACTTATAATACGAAAACTTTAAATTCATGTTTTAATAGAGCTAGGAGTTTTATCCCGACTGTACATTCAGGAAGGGTAGAAGTCCAGAATAAATCCAGAGGATATGACCAAAATCCTTTTTTACATAATTTTATTTCAACATTACGCCTGTAATTCCCAATGGCATAGGCAAAAGTGTACCTAATTATAGTGCACCTACATTTCGCCAGTTTGTTTTGCCCGAGCACAAATCCAGACTCCATAGCTGCTACGGAGAAATACCTGATGAAAAACCCAATGCTACTGTCCTTTGCCTCGACCCAAGGGCAGGCTTTTACCTTGGCCAGAAGCTTATTGTTGCCATTCAATGTGTCAACGCTGTCAGTTTCACATGGGCACATTATCGGCTGACAGCGTTGAGGAGTTTTTGATGTCCATATTTGATGTTGGTGTAGTTATTTTTGGTTGTTATTAATTAATATGATAAAATTGTTGTTTTTTTTTTGTACAAGTACTTTTTATTAATTTGTATCTCATTTGAAGCAAAAGCAAGCTATTTATTTATAAATATTTCTGATTCTTTGTATGTTCACAGTTTTTTGTTGTTGTATTGTTTTTATTTCATTTATTTTTTTTAATTTTAACTTAAACAAAATCTGATCTTCGTGTCGATTCCAAAAATGATTTAATTTTGATAGGAATCGTTAAGCTTCTATGGGTTTACTCTATTTTAAGGTAGGTTATTATTCCATTACAATCAGTTATTCACGACGTGTGAAAATCATTATTGATTTTGAATAAAAAAGGTCAACATTACTGATGGAATAACCTAAAACCACACTCAATAAAGACTGTTCAAATTGAGTCGATCCCGGCGCAGGACACGACTACGTTTACCAATTGTTTTAACGATTACGTAGTCTTGAAGCTATTCGCGTCAGCTTCATAAGTTAGTTCACACAGTCGGCACCAGCGAACTTCATACCGCATCCCGCGCGGGCTTCGCTCTCAGTTTGACTAAGCTTAAATTGTAATTTCTCGCACGATCCAATAACTTCTTACCACAAACTGTCTTATAAATAGAAGTACTGATATATGTGCAACTTAATTATCTAAACAAGAATACATAGTTTAAGACTTGTGTTGAAATTAGTGTCAATCACAGCAGTTTTACAATTTTCAAACTTCAATACCGAATATCCCTTTTGATATTTGTTCTAATTTACATTTTAAGCGTTTCTCATTATAAATACACCCTATTCTCGAGCTTCGAAAGATGATATTTATCTAAGCAATTACTTTCCCTAACTGAAAACTGTTTTAGAGTTTCTAAAACAGACAACACACTGAATGTTTAAATATAAAAATAATTTCAAATAACACTTTCGGAATCAAGGGATTGTTGTTTTGTTTATATTTGGGATAGGAGTCAACCCACATGGTCTTGTTATATCCTATACTATATATAATATTATAAATGTGAACATTTGTGAGCATGTATAGATGGATGTATGGATGTTTGTTACTCTTTCACGTCAAAACGGCTGAAGGGATCTTGATGAAATTTGGCACAGAGGTAGACTATGGTCAGAAATAACACATAGGATATTTTTTTCGATGTCACGCGGGCAAAGCCGCGGGTGCCAGCTAGTCAATTATAAAGTTAGACACCATATTTGTTTGACCGAAGCATGATCACCGTAGAATCAAAAGATTTTTTTTTTAATTACCTTTATAGAGAAGAAAGTAGGTTGTATATAAAAGCGGAGCAATTTAATATCTATTACTAAAAATTGCTTTCCAAGAAACCAAACAAAATATGTTAAATTAGACGGCACGGCTGGCGCAGTCAAGTAGCTCATCGATTGGCTGCTGCGTTGCGTGTCGCGGATTTGATACTCGCACGTAACAAATATATGACCTTCACGGGGTTCCGGGTCTGGCTATCTGGGAATGTGAGTCTAAATGCACTTCACGAAACTGGAAAAGAACGTTAGTAGTGTTGTAAAAAAATATACATAGATATCTATACTATATATTATAATATATATATTATATATATATATATATATATATATATATATATATATTATATATATATATATATTATATATTATATATTATCCTTACTAATATTATAAAAGCGAAAGTGAGTTTGTTTGTTTGTTTGTTTGTTTGTTTGTTACCTCTTCACGCTTTAATGGCTAAACCGATTTTGATGAATTTTGGTACAGAGATAGTTGGGAACCAGGAGACGGACATAGGCTAACTTTTATTAAAAAAAAGTGGGATATGAGGGAGAACGAGGGAAGAAAAGAGAAAACTTAGCGTTGCTATTACAAATCCATCAGGCGCAAGAGCAAAAACTGCAGGTCTGTTTGGTGTGTTATACCGAATTTAACGCGAGCGAAGCCGCGGGCGAAAGCTAGTAATATTATAAAGCTGAAGAGTTTGTTTGTTTGTTTGAACGCGCTAATCTCAGGAACTACCGGTTCGAATTGAAAAATTCTTTTTGTGTTGAATAGACCATTTATCGAGAAAGGCTTTAGGCTATATAACATCACGCTGCGACTAATAGGAGCGAAGAAACAATGGAAAATGTGGAAAAAACGGGGAATATTATTCATCTTTGAGGGCTTCCGTTGCGTGCGCTGCGAAAACGGTTCAAGATACCAAAAAAATATGTACGAAAGAATTATTCCTCTTAAAATGATCTAAAAAAATGTCCGTGACGGTATATGTCTATCTTTTAAGATTAACTCACTAGAACCGTTTTTATGGGAATCAAATTTGGTCGAAATTAATGCATGATTATTTGTTAGAGTTGTATCAACATAATAATATTAATCTTTATCCAAATAAATGCGTTGTTGATTAACAGTATTTAATTGTGAACAAAATTGTCTTTGACATCACTTAATTTCAATGAACATCTTAGAAGATATTACAATTTTAAAATAACTCCGATATAAAATTCACACGCGCCGCATGATGTGCAAAACATGACGCTGCGCCTGGCCGGCGCGGCGGCGGGCGAGGAGAGGCGTTGCTTGCGAGCGACGCGGAAGCGGGGTGTAGCTCTACGATTGTTTTATGGATTTTATTTTGGTTGATAATAGTTTGGTAAAAAAAAAATGTTGTAGATAATACCTGTAAATAGGTGTCATCTACATAATTATTCTTAGGGCTGTTTATTCAATAGTCAGATAACTTTTATCTGAGGAATAAAAATGGCGGTTTGACAGCTCATCTATAGAAAATATGTCAAACTGCTATTTTTATTCCTCAGATAAAAGTTATCTGACTATTGAAAAATCAGCCCTTATTAGGTTAGGTTTTAGTTTAAGCACACAGTTAGTTTACCTTATGTTTTATGTAAGTACCAAATACAGGTAAAAATAATTAGGATCCTAATTATTAACCTTACGTTTGTTTTTCTTGATTATGAGTTACGGTTTGGTTAAGTTTTCATTTCCTATTTTCTTTCTTCGTCACTATAATGCCTAGAAAAAGAACTCAGCTTTCTCGGCAGACTGCTACCGCAAAGTGGCTGCGAGCTTTGCGCAGCAATGAAACAGAGGATGAAAATATGCATAGGTTGGCTACTCAACGAGGAATCAGTGAACAAATCGTGCTAATGAATCGATCGTTGAACGTTCGCAGTGTCTAGCCTCACTAAATTTCCGAACTTCGGCAAACCGTCAACGGGAACTACGGGAAGCAAGCGCTGAACGTTTATCCTTACAAAATTTCCAAACTTTGGCAAACCGTCAACGGGAATCAAGCGCCGAACGTTTATCCTTACAAAATTCCCGAACTTTGATAAACCGAGAACGGGAATCAAGCGCTGAACGTTCTCAACGTTTAGCCTCACAGAGTTCTCGAACTTTGGTGAACCGACTACGGGAATCAAGCGCTGAACGTTCTCAACGTTTAGCCTCACAGAGTTCCGGAACTTGGGCTAAGACGCGGACAAAGTCGTGGGTAACAGTTATAATTTATAAAGCTGAGGAGGTTGTTTGCAAAAATAAATATGATGCCCAAAATACTATTCCACGCGGATGAAGTCGCGGGCACAGCTAGTATATATATATACAAGGTGTAACATTATAGCGCAAGACCTCCCGGTTGGTCTCCCAGACCATTTTGCCATATGTATATGTTGATCAGCTGATTGCGTTTATTCTATCTCTTAATCAATATTAGATATCAATTAGACTTTAACGGAGATCCTCATTCAAGAAAGTTTCAAGGAGCTTATCTTTTCCTAAAAACTTTTTCTTTTTTTCGGGTGGGAAATCATCAAATATCTTCCGTTAGTGTCAGACTTTTACTGACGGAAACCCATCCCTGTTCCTTTTTTTGCCGTTTGTGTTCCGAGGCCGCGGAATCTCTTTCAAACAACCCGCAACCCCAGCAGGCAGTGGCTCTGGCTGGCCCCTCTGCTTTGCTGACATCTCTTTGAGGCGCGCGTGGAACACTACCGCGCCGCCGACACGGCCTGTCGTCAATTTTTCTAAACACTTGAGATTTTGATAACATGCTCTTGACTTGACGACTGTGTAATACGAAGACTATAAAGAATAAGTAAGTAATATTAAACTCGTGAGTCTTGTTAGTTTGAAGTGTACTTGTGGGTAAAATATATTAAATACTAACTGATACCCGCGACTCCGTAAGCATTTCGCTCGCGAGTAAGATTTTTTTTGTCAGGAGGTTCTAAGTTCCATTTTTGTTTGTTTGCTGTTGTCTCCAGTATTAATAAAGTATACCTGTTAAAATAGTTTTTAGTTGTTATGCAGTAAAATACATTTTGGCATCATTACAAGTATTTTAAAAGGTGGGCACTAAAACCTCGCATAATAACGTTAAAAACTGTTTGGTATCCAACTAGTGTGCAGTTTTAGCCACTCTGCAAATTAAACTGCAATTTTGTCTATGGAGATTTTTACAAGTTCGCTTTTTAATAAATAAATATCTTGGGACAACTCACACACGGCTATCTGATCCCAAGCTAAGCAGAGCTTGTGTTATGGTAACCAGACAACTGATATACATACTTATATAATTTATAAATACATACATATTATAGATAAATCACACCCAGACACAGAACAAACAATCATGCTCACACAAAGTTTGTCCTGGGTGGGAATCGAACCCACGACCTCCGGCTCAGCAGTCAGGGCCACTAACCACTAGACCAACAGGCCCGTCAACGTTTTGGTTTTGCTATTTATTGTTCTATATTTAAATATCACACATAATACCAGCCTGTCTATCTGACTGTCCCACTGCTGGGCAAAGGCTTCTTCTTATACAGAGAAGTCACAAACATTGATCAATACGCTTGTTTAAGAGGGATTGGCGATTTCAGAATTTCAGTTCAGATTTCCTCATGATGTTTTCCTTCACCAATGTTTGTGATGTCATAAACAAACTGTAAAATTACAAAATATGAATTGAAAAAATCACATTAATACTTGCCCAGATTCGAAACCACAACCTCATGCAGAAGAGGCGAGGCACTTAAACCTCTGGGCTATCATGACTTTTGAAGTTTAAAAATATTTCATAAAAGCTTTTGTTTAACTTGCATTGTATGTTTTCGTTTATTTGTTTAGGTCAAATTTTGCTACTGTATTTTAACACAGTTATCCGAAACTGTTTGAGCTAAAATTTTGCAAAAATCGTCTATATAAATTTGATAGCTCGTGCTCCCATAGATGCCGAAATAGTTTTTTTTTGGGTAATAGACCTAAAAAGAAAACACAGAATCTTTATAGGATCACTTTAAAGTTAAAGGGCCTTGGCAGACAGACAAACGGAGACCTCCGTTTGTCTGTCTGCCAAGGCCCTTTAACTCAAGAAAGCTTTTAAGTATCAATGTGAAATTAAAACCAAATACTCAAATGTATAGCTCCTTGAAACTGTAAAAATCAACCCTCTAAGTTAATGCAAACAAAAGATATGGTTACGTCGCAGGTTTGTACGGAACCCTCGATGCAAGTCCACCCCCATGATATGGAAATCAATTAAGAGAGTTTGCTAAGAATCCGAAAAAAGAACTTGTTTTTTTGTAGTTCATTTATAGTTTTCTTCGCATATAATTAAATTTTTAAATATTTCTTAATAAAAAGATTAAAAAAAAACATATAAAAATACTAGCCCACCGGTATCGGGAACAGGGTCTAAGCTATCGGCGGTCAGGGCTCCAGAGAAAGGAACCTCCTAACAGTACGAGCCGTGTCCAAGAGTACCGCTTGCTGTATCAAGCCCTCGATCCAGTTGTCTAACGAGAGCCTCCTCAGGTATTGGTCGAGGCTCTTGGCAATTAAGCCATTGGCAGATACGACTATCGGCACAATGATCGCTAAGTCTACATCCCACATGTCGACAACCTATTACATTGTTCAGCTCTGTATCTTTCGTTTGTTTAATTTCAATTAGCACTTCGTTTATTTCTTCCATCTTCTTGCGTAAAGTCTGGTCAAACTAGTCCGAAATTACATAAATATCAGTCAAAATCCTATGTCTAAAAGACGGTTTGATTGAATCTTTATACTTACACAGCCGTAGTGTTCAGCGATAATGTTTTAAAAAAAGGTGAAAATAATTATCAATATTTATGATATACTAGCTTATGCTTACGACTTCGCCCGCGTGGTGACGGTATGACGAACCACGACCTCAACAGGACAAAAGGTACTGTCGAGATAAAAGTTATCCTATTAGTTTATCCTGGTTATGAATCACCTACATGCCAATTTTTATTCAAATCCGTTAAGGAGTTTTTGTGTGAAATAGTAACAAAACATCCATCTTCACAAACTTTCTCTTTTATTATAGTAAGAAATTAAGAAAGACGATCCTCTCTCAAAATGAACTGTAAGAAGAAGAAGAAACCGGGCAAGTGTGAATCGGCCTCGCGCATCGAGGGTTCCGTACAAACTTGCAACATAAATGGCCATATCTTTTGACTGTCTAGACTTAAAGAATTAATGTTTTCAGAGCGCTTAGAGGCTACAAACTTAAGTACATGGTCTCAATTTCAACTCGATACCTATGCGCGTTTCCGAGATAAAGGACATTGGTAGACAGATAGATGGACAACAAAGTGATCTTATCAGGGTTCCGTGTTTTCCTTTTGAGGTACTGAACCCTTAAAATAACAAGATGCCATTAAAACTTCTGTCAAGAAAAACTTTTGCTCATCTTCGCAGCGTTTCATCTGCAACTAATATAATGCAATATTGTGTCTTGTGCTGCCATCTGGCGGACATTGGCTCACGAGTTAACAACACGAGTTGGAAGCCGTCCAAATTAAACAAGAAACTCTTAGACACTACAGTAATAAGTTCTAATAGAAACGATGAAGTTTATAAAATGGTATAACTTTTTTTATGTTTCATGCAAATGTGAAAGAATGTTTTAATTGTTTTTTGGAACGAAGTTCCTTATTGCGCGTTGCGAAAGGGGGCTAGACGGAAAAAATTAAGACCATAAGTTGTAACGACACTTTTTGCTATACTTGTAAGCCGTGTGGCGTGCGCGTGTTTCTCAGTCTGTCTCTCTCTCTCTCTGTCTCTCTCTCGCTCTTATAGAAAGCAAGCGAGTTATTTTCGTTTCGTCTTTCTATTTCGCATTGAACAGTGTGGTGTCGCGATGATTATTTTTGTTGAGTATATACAGGTTTTTTGTACATAATAAATAATAACTTCGTTCCATCCGGGTGTCCTTTCACACCTCTCATTTTTTTTTGTGGATTTTCGGTTTTGTGTAACTAAAGAAGAAGATAACACAATTATCATACAATCACGCCTGAAACTTCAGAAGGGATACACACAGATGTATCTATTTATACACTTAAATTTCGCTAGATATGGCTAAGTCGCATGAATTAGGGGCCCAGCCGGGCATTTATTCATGCTACGTGGTTCCTACTGAGAGTAGCCTAATGACGTTTGACCTTATGCTTATCAGTAGCGCTTATTGTCATTCGACCAACGAGGCAGTAATTGTTTTAAACCATAAGATTTTTCGATAGTAAATACAAATAACTTTTGCCTTTAAAATAACGTTTTTTTTTTAATCTTTGCTTCACACTAGGATTTTCTCCTGTTTCGTGGGTGCGTTAACAAACATTCAATCTCACATACACAAACAACCAGACCCGGAAAATCTATCTGTGGGCCATACAAATATTTGTTCCATGCGGGTATCAAACCCGCGACACGCAGAGCAGCAGTCGATCGCTCAGCCACTGGAACAACCGTGTCGTCAAAAATTTATTTCAATCAGACCATAAATATGTATTTTAGTAAACATGAAAAGAATTAACAACCTAACTTATAAATAAATTAAAAAATAGCGTCAAAAATAACGTTGGAATAGCTTTGAACGGACAGTTAAACAAACAAATGGTTTTCAAACTTAACTCCAAGGATATAATCTCAACATGAATTATGTATCCATGATTTTATAAAATATTATGATTTAAAAGAGTGTCCATGGAGTTTCTTGCCCATTCTTCTCCATAGAGATCGACGCTTTGGAATGGGCAACTACAGTACTTTCATAAGTTATTATGTCTTGTGACTGGGACTGTAGCAGCATCATTTTTTTGTTCTTGTTTTTATGACATTCAAAAGTGCCTGTAATGGTCTAATTGAAATAAATGCTTTGAGTTTGAGTTTGAGTTTGAGTAAGCCTCATTATCTCCATTATTCATCATCAGCCTTTATCACTCCAATGTTGGATATGGTGTTCTCCAATCACACGTCATTATAGTAAATAAATATATAATAAGTTGAGCAAACACATCACACATCACACGTCGTCATATAGCTCTCATTAAAATAAAAATGAGCTAACACAGAGTTTCAGAAAGTATATAAATAAGAGCTAGATTGAGAATCAGGAAAGGTTAAAAATTAAAAGTTCACTATCTGCTTTTAAAATTACCCGTATCAAAAAGACAACAGGCTGTTTCAAAACTGCCTAGATTGGAATGCAAAATGGTGGTCTCAAAGGAACGTTTACTTTTTTTTTCTTTTTCCTTGTTAATGGCTACGGATAAAATATGTAATTGTTCTCAAAGGCGGACAGATGAAAATAGTTGTGTATTCAGTTCTGATCTTTGTGTCAAAGAGAAAAATACATCATTAGTAAGGCTAGGGCAGAAAGCGTGGCATTATTCATTAAAAATGTGACTGGCAATCATGAATGAAATCTTCTAATAAACTTGCATGAAATTTAAACATAAATCATGATCTAGTGAGGGATAGGTAGCTACAAAAAATCATTGGCCTTTAGAAAAACCATGAAAAATTTTTTGGTAGATAATTCTTAGGCCAAACGCTGCCATACTCAGCTTAATCACACGACCAAAAAGAATCGTCAAAAAGCTTTCGATGTCTTTTTTGTGTTTGATGTTTATAGTTTTTTTTTTAGCTCATGGCTGGTTTTTTTTATTTAATGCGTCGACGTCGTGTTAGATATCATCCCATTAAATCATTAGAGTTCCACTGATTTAAATTGACTTTGTATTTAGCGAGATTGGCTGTGTGTGCGTGGAACTTCACAAGTTTTTAGGACGATCTTTCATTATGCAAATAAGACTGTTTAAAATTCTGCAGTCCATTAGACGTTAAATAAAAATACTAAAAAAACAATTGAAAGTGTTAAGTTCAGCAGTTTTTGAAGCACCCGTGTTTTGTGTCAAAGGAATATTTCAGTTTGCAAAAACGAATGATGCGCGACACACTTTGAGAATTTTTGCAATGAACACCCATTTTTTTGTGAAATAAAAAATCAAGTTTTTTTAAATAATAATCTCGTTGTGTAGAGCTCACGGCTGAATAATAACAGCCGCTCGGGTTGATATATGGGTTAAACGGAACTTGCCTGGGTTGATCCGTGAATTGGTGCCCACCACACACACACATATCGAGTTTCATCCGTGCCTTGAAATTTCACGGTAAGCCGTTGGTCTCAGCTGTCATTTGTAGTAGTGTCTTTGACCGTCGTTACAGGTAGTTAGTAGTTCTGAAAAACTAAGTATCAGTCCTGGGATACCCCTTGGTATTACCCAATAACCTCAATTTGCCAATAGTTTCATTTTCATTTATAGTCTTACTAAGACATGGTTTTTTTGTAATTTCTTATGATTGCCTCTGAAGAGTTAATATAATAATATTATTTGGGTTCAATCTTTATAGTATTTTTAATCTTTTTATATGATAGTCAACATTTTCTCTATTCACAAATACTCTAAACGCCATTTTCCACAGCTGCAACGCACTGAAAAGGTCAACACGTCAATACGGTTATCTCCCACAATAACGTAGCTGGCGTAGCACTGATATCGTAGCGTTGGCTACGCCGTAGTACCGTAGCAAGTAATCCTACTGGACAATATTAATTGGTTTATGCTGAACTATATTCAAAGCGCCTATATTGAACATTGCAGGTTTATTCTATAAAAATCGCTCGCAAAATCTGCAAAATTTTGGTTTAAGTGAGGACATTTTGTCATTGCGTTCGTAGTGGAATTCACGGTGTTATTGAGCCGAAAACAGCAGTGACAAATTCCCACATGATTCATACTTTTTTCTTCGACATACGGAAAAGTTAAATAACAAAAAAATATAATTGTCGTTAATCACAATGAAACAATGTTTTGTTGCAAGTCAGAGAGGATTATGTCTACTGATAACTGTCAAAGATCTTCGACTGTCCGACCATGTTCTGACCCATGTCTACAAAGAGCGCACTTTTAGAATTCTGGTCAAAAAGCACTACCTCTCTCCTTAAACAACAATTCTTACTAATATTATAAAAGCGAAAGTGAGTTTGTTTGTTTGTTTGTTTGTTACCTCTTCACGCTTTAATGGCTAAACCAATTTTGATGAATTTTGGTACAGAGATAGTTGGGAACCAGGAGACGGACATAGACTATTTTTTATTAAAAAAGAGTGTGATACGAGGGAGAAAGAGGGAAGAAACGGGAAAACTTAGCGTTGCTATTACAAATCCATAAGGCGCTACCGAATTTAACGCGAGCGAAGCCGCGGGCGAAAGCTAGTATTAAATATTTCTTTGCTCTTCATGATTATTAATTACTCTTCATGATTATTAATTACTAGCTTCCGCCCGCGACTTCGTCCGCGTGGCATAGTTACTTTGGGCTAACGCTAACTTTAACCTGCGTGATGTCCCGTAAAAATTGTATCTTTCTCTCCCCTTTTCTTTCCTCATTCTCCCCCTTTCCTCACTTTAAAACAAAATGCCTATTTCCGTCTTTAAGGTCCCAACTATCTCTGTACCAAAATGCATCAAAATCGGTTCGGTCATTTAGGCGTGAAGCCGTTACAAACAAACAAACTCACTGTCGCTTTTATAATATTAGTAAGGATTTATGAAAATAACTGAAGGTAACTGAATGCCTATTCAGTTACCTAACGAAATAAGCTACGTTTGCCAAATAAAATGTAAACTATGAATAATTTGTAATTTGAACGAATATTTAAACTTTGTTTCCGTGGAAGTTGGGTAGGCCTTTAGTGTGGGACGCAACGTGCGTCGATACTCTTGCGCCATCCCATCTTCTTAGCTCTTCGTACTGGGCTGGCGCTGCTGCTGCGGCTGCAGAGAACCTCAAGCGGCGTAAATATAGTAACCTTATTGGTAACTATATTTTCGAGCCGTTTGGGGTTGAAACTCTGGGACCGTGGGGTCCTTGTGCTCACAGCCTTTTTAAAGAAATATCGAAACGTTTGGTTAACACTTCCCGTGACCCAAGGGCTGGCTTTTACTTTGGCCAGAGGCTTAGCGTTGCCATACAACGTGGCAACGCGGCCAGTCTCTTGGGGACATTGCCAACTGACAGCGTTGAGGACGAATTTTTTGACGCTATTTATTAATTTATTTATAAATTTTGTTTAGTTTAATAATTTTAGTTTAATTTAGTTTATAAATGATACCTATATATGATTATGTAATACTTCAAATTTTACAGTTTTAATTGAATATTAAAAAAAAATACAGTTCCGATATTTAAACACTACCAAAATAACTAATACCTATTTTATAAAATAACAACAAAAGAAATCTAAAAAGAAATTATTTAAAGACTAAAAGTCGGGCTGAAAGCGTTGTCTGTCAATAAGGTCGAACACTCTGAACGTCTATTCGCATCAACAGCCAAATATTACGATAGCCGCGGCGACCGTTACACAAAAATAATCCTTATAGCATGATTCAGTATTCACGCGCGATGGCTTATTAGCGTATTTCATGTATAACTTTGGTGTTTCTATACCGATTTATATGATTCTTTTTTTATTGAATAGGTAATAATGTTAACTGTTTTTAATTAGAGATGAGTGGGAGTGTTATAAACGTAAGAGTAGACAAATATAATCAGAAAGCTTCGAACTGCTAAGTTATCGGGAGTTACATGTGTTATTGTAAGTCAACCATAAAAGATAGACATATGCTGTCGTAGGATATTTTTTATACAATTATAAGGAAAACATTTTCGTCATACATGATTTTTGTGTAGCTTTAATCAACTTCTCCCGTTTTCCCAACATTTTCCTTCACTGCTCTGCTCCTATTGATCGTAGCGTGATGAAAAGTATACTATAACCTGCCCAGGAGTATGAAGAATAATTGTACCAAGTTTCGTTAAAATCCGTCGAGTAGTTTTTGTTTCTATAACGAACATACAGACATCCAGACAGACAGACAGACAGAAAGACAGACAGACAGACAGACAAAAATTTTACTGATTGCATTTTTGGCATCAGTATCGATCATTAATCACCCCCTGATAGTTATTTTGGAAATATATTTCATGTACAGAATTGACCTCTCTACAGATTTATTATAAGTATATATAGATATAGATATAGAAGATAGAAGATTATATGTAATTATGTTTAAGTATTTGTTTTTTTTATGTAGTTATTAATTTTGAAAAATGTTACACCACAGTCTACCTACAGTATTGTTTCTCCTCCTTTAAATCCATCCAAAGGTTGTTTTGAAAATATCGTTTTTAGCGTTAACACCGCAGCGTCACCCTATTTATAAGATGTTCAATGTTATTCTTGTTATTTGTATGGTGTACATTATAAAGAATATTATATCTATCTATCTAACTGACAACTTCGAATGGTCAGCCATCTACGGACCAACCAAGACAAATTTTCCTTCACTAGGGGCCGGTCCGCGCCGATGTTTTTGTTTAAACACACACCTTTCTAAGTTTAAAAAAAACCGTAGAATTTACAAGCGGCAGTTTTTATTTAATATGTTGTAAATATAATAATGTTACTAATATATTTTTCGTACCATTTCTCAATCAATCATCAATCATCAATCAAGTTTATACGTTTTATGTATTTTTGGTAGAATTTAAGGCTTTTCCGTGCATGTTTGATTTAAACAGAAAATACTGTGATTTATTCTGCAAAGCACTCTTCCGTTTCACTACCAAACTTTACTTAAATTCACACTAAAATAATTCGATTCTGCATTACAGGAAACTTGATGAATAATGCGACCCGAAATTCAAATGAAATTAACATAAAAAGTGAAGAAACTAGAAATAAAATCACTTGTACATTTGCATACCTAGTGAAACACACCTGACGTTATTAAATAATCTGTTTATATTATCTGTAGTGCAGGATTTTAGCGAGTACTGTTTTTCTGAGAATGGTTCAAGAACAGACTGAGGAGCGATTTAGGAATAGACTTTCTATTTTGGTTTATGTTAAACTAGCTTTTGCCGGCATCGCTCGCGTTAAATTCGGGGTAACACAGTTTCCCTTTCTTGATTTGCAGGTACCTGCTACCTGTAGATATTGCTCTCGCGCCACATTTATTGTGATAGCAATGCTAAGTTTTCCCTTTTCTTCCCTCTTTCTCCCTCATCTCACAATTTTTTTTTTAATTGCCTATGTCTGTCTCCAGGATGATAATTCATCAAAATCGGTTTAGCCATTAAGGCGGAAGACATACCAAACAAACAAACAAACTCACTTTCATTTTTATAATATTAGTAAGAATTTTGTTTATTTTGCGAATTCGTTTAAACAAACACTTTTACATGTCGTGTTTTTTTATTTAAACTACATAAGGCCGATATTCTACTTCTGTTAGAAGAGACAGTGAAAACAAAGAAGGTCCAGGAATAAATTATGGTCATCTTACATACGAACTACGAAGTTTTTTGTATAAAGTGGTTTGTTTTAAGAAAAAAAAACACATTAAAGTATCATACAAAATAGATATTATTAATATGTTCTGGATTCGAATTTTAAGTTTAATTATTTAATAATAAAAAAATATGATATGTTATGATATTATGTTTTCACTTTAAGTTTTCAATTTATTTTTGTTGCTGTGCCCTAGCAGGGTCATAACTGTTTTTTAGCTTTAAGCCTTTTGTAATACCTACGACACACGTTATCGTTCGCAAATAAATGAATGAATATGAAGTTTTAAACTTACCCAGAGCAAAAGTTGACTCAGTAACCTTGCCATCAATCTAACAACACAATAAACCAGTTAATCCCAAGCTTTGCCTCCGCTTAGAACCTAATTAAAACGTCATTTCCCCTCCAAACATCACTCTATTGAAACAAACAATCAACGAGATAGGCTGTCGAACGAGCCAATACGTGCTGTGACGTCACTAAATACGATGCCGCGTAATAATGTGACCGCTTGGCCACTATCTACACTGCCGCATAATGTCGTGTCACTAGCGGAACCAGTAGAAAACTAGCGACAGGTAGTCTACCTGGCAATATGCTGAGCTGGACTCCTATTTGGTGCAACCTTGAGACACACAACGCCCAGTAGTGGGCGACCGTTATAAATGTATGTGATGTGTCTAATTAATTGTTTATGGGTCAATATAGTTTCTACCTTATTTTTAAAACCTATGTTTTTTTCTCACTTTGATATTTTTTGTGTTAATTTCTGTATTGTGTGTTTTGTTGCATCAAATAAATGATTTATTTATCTACATATTATATATATCTATCTACACACTAGATAGTAGAAAAAAGAATGAAATAGTAAGAATGAATCTCTTACTTTTAATAAGTGTAGCATACAACGTGCGAACAGTTGGGGATGGATTCATTCAGCCAGTATATAGAGAAAAGCCAACTAGACGCAACCGAAAAACCTTTATATCTCGCGCACACACGAGTCGAGATTCTGGCGCAGTGCATGAGATTAACTCACAAATTTTCAATTTGCACGACGTTTTTGAATGTAATATATTGTGGCACTCGGTTGATCGCCACCTGTATAATGTCGCAGCGAATCTAACCCTTCTAAAAGCATGCTACGACACTATGCTACTACAACGCATTATGTGATGCGGTGACACTCAAAAAAAAAGTGAAGGAAGGCCCGCACGTGTCGTGAGATCGTAGACCTCATCTGTCGCTTACCATCAGGCGAGATCGAGGTCAAGAGTGAGTTCATTCTAAAGAAAAAAAAAAAAGTCGCACTACATCAGGACGTGAATGGTGCATAACACGATGCTCCGTAATGAGGTGCAAGGCACGTAATGAATTGCATTAACGATAAAATTGGGATACTGACAGACTGATTGAATTATGTTGATAGGGAATTTTAAAGTGGGTGCTGGGTTGTCATGTATAATGCTCGTTTATGCTTACAAGTAATGAAAACCCGGCCAAGTACGAGTCGGCCTCGTGCACCGAGGGTTCCGTACTTGCGGCCATATTTTTTATATTATTTTAGAGGGTTGATTATTTCACAAACTTAAACAACTATAAACTTGAGTACACTAAATATTGGTCTGTGTAATTTAATGTATACAATGTGTCCGGTCACAGACTAGCGATATTCTATGTACTTATGTAACGAGTGTTTTAATATACTATTACGAAAAGCGGGGACACAATATATATATGTCGCAGAATCAACAAAGAGAAATGATTCGAACGAAATCGTTATTTTAGAACAACGCCATCTATTATCGGTTGTCGGAAACGTCAAGCAGTAGGCTTGGGTGAGGTCGGTACGGTGTGGCAAGTCTGGTTTGATAACGGTCAGTTGTCATTTGTGGGCATTAGAGGAATGAGATTGAAGAGACGTTACTTTTTGGATGGACACGAGCGTGAGAGGTCGTTTTGCCAGCCTGTACCGAACTTACCGCGTTTCTGATTTAAATCTGTATCGATCATTAGACGACGAATCCCCGTCATATATATATATATATATATTTTTTTAACCATAGGTACATACCATTTAAATAAATAAATATCTTGGGACAACTCACACACGGCTATCTGATCCCAAGCTAAGCAGAGCTTGTGTTATGGTAACCAAACAACTGATATACATACTTATATAAGTTATAAATACATACATATTTTAGATAAATCACACGCAGACACAGAACAAACAATCATGCTCATCACACAAAGTTTGTCTTGGGTGGGAATCGAACCCACGACCTCCGGCTCAGCAGTCAGGGCCACTAACCACTAGACCAACAGGCCCGTCATTGTATCTATCTGGTTCATCTTAACATTTTTTTTCGGTTGCAAATTTGTCAGGAGAAGGAGGAATAGAGAGTATCTTACTAGCTAAAATCCATCCATGTTCTTTCTTTTGCTTTTTGTATTCCGGGCCCGATCTTGTTCGAACAACCCCGGTAGTGCATCTTACCTGAAAGACTGATGTGTTGCTGGAGAGTTTGTTCTATCACTTTTTCCTAACTAAAACACTAGGCAGTGGCAAAGAACGGGTGTAAACTAGTCTCTTGCGTTAACTTTGATTGCTGATAATTTGAATAAATAAATTAATCTAACGTACCCCGGAATACTTCCCCACGCAGAGCAGCATCTCTGCGTGTCCCAGCGTTGGGAACAATAAACGCTGTTCATGCTTAAGTACAGGTCTTACTTCTATTTTCATATTGGCAAATAACTAACATTAATCATCTTAGTGTACGTAGAATTAGATAATAAGTTTTAATTATGTGCTTTTGATTAATTAGCAAATTCCTATGAGCTTGTAAAATTATCGTAGCGTAAAGCTTAATATTGGCCAATCACGCAATCAAATAATGTATTACGATTAACGCATGGTGTATTTTCTACACATAATTATCTTAAGTAGCATGTTCTAATTAATGTAGTGATAGGGTTCGGTAGAGGTGTACTTTACAAATATACTTACAATTCGCAAGTTACGTTAAACATGTAAAAGATGCTAAGTCAATATTAAAAAACCTGAGAGGTGTCAAAGGACACCCGGATGGAACGAAGTAATTATTTATTAGGTACAAAAACCAGTATACACTCAACAAAAAATAATCGTCGCGACACCACACTGTTCAATGCGAAATAGAAAGACGAAACGAAAATAACTGGCTTGCTTTCTATGGGAGAGATGGAGAGACAGACAGAGAAACACGCGCACGCCGCACGGCTTACAACTATAGCAAAAAAGTTTTGTTACAACTATTGGTCTTAATTTTTTCCGTCTAGCCCACTTTGCAACGCACGATAAGGAATTCCAAAAAAAAATTAAAAGTTATTAAAATAACACATACTCAAAGGCTTTACAAAAAAGTAAATCTGTCTGTTTCCAATATTATTATTGTACTCCATGTAAACTTTTTCTAACTATGTGTTCGGTTGCCAGTCCTATCAGATTCAACTGAATACCAGTATTTTATATGGAGCGTCTGTCAAATCACACATACACTTTGCGATTTGCAATACAGCTGCAAAACTGAAGTGGAACTGGGCTGGTCACAAAATTGGGCCAAAGTGGCAACAGATTGGGTTCCGACTAATATAACCTGGCAACATGGTAGGCCCAGAAGAAAAAAGCGTGACGAGCTGGACTCTAACCAAAATTATTAAGCACAATTAGCCAATAACAGTAAAAATGGAAAGAGGGAAGGGCGGCCTTTGCCCTGCAGTGGGACTTATCAGGCTCATAATTCTTACTGATATTATAAAAGCGAAAGTGAGTTTGTTTGTTTGTAAAGTCTTGACGCCTAAATGGCTAAACCGATGTTGATGAATTTTGGTACAGAGATAGTTGACACCCTGGAGATGGACATAGGCTATTTTTTTTAAGTGAGAAATGAGGGAGAAAGAGGGAAGAAAAGGGAAAACAAAGCTTTGCTATTACAATAAATAAGGCACAAGAGCAAAAACTTCAGGTGGCAGGTACCTGCACATAAGGAAAGGGGAACTGTGTTACCCGAATTTAACGCGAGCAAAGCTACGGGCAAAAGTTAGGTATAAAATAAGTAAGGAAAGATTTTTCTTTCATCTTAGTACAAACTGCTAGCGAAATTTAAATAAAACCGTGACTAAAGACAAAGGTTAAGTTTTCACTTGTACCACACCAAATGCAGACTTAAAATATAGTGGAATTACGAGAGAAAATGCAATGTAGAAGAGCCGGAGTCTTGCCGCTCTACAAACTGAGTTCACTGATGAAGTATTAAATGAATTCCGTCGGATCTGGGCTGCATCAACTTCTTTTGAAACATTATTTAATTTAATTTGGAACATCATAAGGACGTGATCGCACTTTTGGAATGATATTATATTTATTCACTCCCTTATGTGTGCGGCGTTGCCTGCACGAAATCTGATAATGGTCCCAATATAATTATCGTTGCACTTAGATATTAGTTATACTTTTAGGTAATCCAGGTACAATTATCTGCATACCAAATTTCATCCAAAAACTTGTATTTCCTCACAAATCTTCACATTTATAACATGGGTTAATAAGTCGAGAGTATTGAACACAACCATTATACATTAATTTTAATATAATTTAATTATTAAACTTACATTACAGTTACTTATTGTCCAATGTCATGCATGCCCGTGATTTGTGTAATTACTTTTGTTACACATTGATAATTTATAATTATAATAATAGGTATGGCTATGTGTGTGTAGTTGGTGTGCTTATTGTTTAAGAAATAAATACTCAAGAAAATCAAATTCTCAATTTTTGTTTTCGACAGTGTATACACGGCTTTAGAAACTTGTGAGTCTACAAAGTATTTAAGGATCCAAAACTTGAAAGTTCTCTCGTTACCGACCACTGTTTAATGTATATCTTTATAGGTAGTAGTGTTTATGTTTGGTATTAAGTTGGTAGTTTCATTTTAAGCCTTCGTTTATAGTGTTTTGCACGTACATTCAAATTACAGGGATTTGTTTTATTTTGATTCGTATTGCATTGATGTTCACAATGCGTTTTAATATTTATTTTCTTGTTTCAATTGTGTAAACATAACGAATTCATTTTGTTTAATCTGAATGAATGAATGTTTTGGTTCAGTAGAAAACAATTTTGATTATTTATACTCGTACATCAGTTTCAGAGAGATCAACACAGAAATAATAAATAAATAATTAAAAAAGTTATTTTTAAAAACATGGTTTAATAATATAAAGTATTGGATTGTTTTAAAAACATGTTTTTTTTTGTGTCAAGAGGAGTTACGAGTGCCTCAGGAAGTCCAACCTAGGATAACGTAAAAAAAAACTCAGTAGTTCCACTAATTCACTATTTTATGGTTTTTAAAGGTTGACTTTTATCACATATTTTTTTAACTTGTCCCACATTCGAATTTCCCAGTATCGGATTTATTTTCGTTGGATCCCAGTTTTTGATCCCATTTTTTAGGTATTAACGATGGGTCCCATTTGATATTACCATTGAATCCCATTTTATGACAACATGTGTACATTTCAGAAGAAAAATGATTTACTTTTATTAAATATTTCAAAAACACCGTGTGTGTATTTTGGATTTTTTAGGATTGTTGCCACTGGGGAATAAATGAGACAAATGATGTACTCCAAATAGTACTAGACTGGCATGAGTTAAAAATGATCAGGTTTATTTGTGATGTTTATAAATAAATAAATATGAACGCCGCATTCAAAACAAGCGCCTCTTAGCTCAAAAAAAAAATACTGCCGTCATAATTTTTACATATTTTTTTTTTATATAATGTGGCCGTTTCTGGCACACAGGTCACAGTTTTAACCTAACCTTTTTTTTGTAAATAAGTAATTATCCTAATCTAAATAGTTCAGTTCCGGGTAAACAACTAAAAACAATCTCTTTTTTCTATAAATGCAAGTCGTTTGTGGCACTCGCCGGCCGCTGCCGCGGCACCGCTCGCTCCGCTCGCTCGGCTCGTGCGTAGGAGGTCACAGTTTTAACCTAACCAAACCTAGTTCCCGGTTCCTATAATTTGTTTGGGTAATGAAATTTTGTCCAAATCTTTTCGGAAAAACGGCAGGCACCCGTTATTCTAACATAACCTATCCACATACCCAAATTTCATCCAAATCAGTCTAGAAGTTTGAGCGTGTTGGAATAACAAACATACATACAAAATTTCGCCTTAAAATATTATTGTGATTTTGTTGTTGGATGTACCCGCATTCAGATGTTTTTAAACATCTGGGATCCAACGGAAATATTTTTTGGGATTCAGTGGCAATAAAACGTATTTTTTTAGTATTTTTCAAATTTGGGATTCAACGGAAATGTATAATAATGTTTTGTGGGATCCAACGCCAAAAATATTAAAGTGGGATCAAAAACTGGGATCCAACGAAAATAAGCGCAGTATCGTGGGTGTATTTACAAACATATAAACTCACATACAAACCCGGAACAACTACGTGTATGTCACACAAATATTTGTTCTTCTCTCAGTCACTGCGCCGACCGACCCGTCAACAAATAACAATATTCTGATGGAACCACAGATACATCAAACAAGTAAGTAGGCACAATAAACTTCGTCTAATTCAATTTCTCGCCTTCCTAAGAAAAATCCATATCAATCCATTTCCAAACCGAACCGTATTACAATAACATTTCTTATCTTCGTCTCACAATATAAATTGATTTCAGGCAGCCGTCTGTTTTCTTCCGAAACTTTCCGGATTGCTTTTCTTTCAAACTATCGTCTGCATGTTCGGGAAACTGCAGAATTTTATAAATTGAATTATTGTTTCAGCTTATTTAAAAACACTTGTGTTATATTTTATAAGTTTCGCGTCATTTAAATGCGTTTAAGTGGGATGTTGTTTGTTTGGTATATTATAGGTACTTCATCATTAATTGAGACAGATGTAATTGTTTCCAGACTGACCTGAAAAAAAAATCAAAATTAAGAAAATTAATTATCTTTTTTTTTGCAGATATGAAATCAAAATAACTTCCCCGCTCTAGGTGGAGCGGGAGTCGGAGTGTCAGACTTTTACTGGCTAAAACCCACCCATGTTCTTTCTTTTTCCATTTCTTTCGAACAACCCGCAACCCCGGCAATCTTCTGCCCTGATATTGCAATAATTGAATAACATTTGGTGCAAGTGTGAGTTGTAAAACTTTGTGAAGATTGTATTAGATCTGATATGTATAGTTCCATCACTATCTTACACATCTTGTGATAGCAGTTGTTTGACAGCGATATGACTATGCATAACCGATCATACCGATCTTCTATCAAGTCAATTTCTTTTATGAAATGCGCTTCTCTAGGAATTCAGGATGGCAAATAACTGTTTATCTTTTAAACTTAAAGTTCTTTATACATCCATACCGTACCTAAGCTAAGTTGGATTCGCCTTCAAGTGTTACCGTATGTACCGTATGCTGTCGCCGCGTCCGCGCGGCATGTGTGTAGAATGGTCCGCTATGGAACAGTGTAGAAAATTCGAGAATCCTAGAATAATTCATTTTAGACCTGTGAAGAACGTTCTAGGAAGTTCTGGAAGGATCGCTTGTTCGCGAGAGCAGTCTGTCTCAATTTGGTTAAACACCGAACCGAATCTAATTGAACTGTAAATGCGATTTCTAAGAGAACAGTGCTCAGCACAACACTCAATTGCATTGAGTGTGTGTGTTTTTATAAATAATAAAAATACAGATTTATATTGGTGTTTAATCCATAGCTTTTAAGGTAACTGTATAAAACAAAAACCAGAACCTTTATAGGATCATTATTACTACTATATATTATCTGTTCTGTCTGTCAAGACCCTTTATTTCGGTAACAACGTGCAGGTATCGAGTAAAAAAATTAAATAAAAACCATATGCTCAAGTCTGTAGTCCCTTAAAACTGTGAAAAAATCAGCAATCAGAAACGATATAGCCGTTTATGTTGCAAGTTTGTACGAAACCCTTGGTACGCGAGTCCGACTCGCACTTAACCGGGTTTTTTCATTCATCAAATATCCAGCTCGTAACAATATTAATCTTAAGCATGGAAGGACCAAAACCCGGTTACCGGGTTGACCTTTGACAGAAGTGGTTGTCATACTTTCGGATCACTAATATTTAGCCTTGGCAGAAAACACATCCGCAAATATAATACAAATAGAACCGTAGGTAGGTAACCTAACAACTAGTTTCGTATAAATAAACTATTCCCTCAAACGTGAACAAAGTAAGCTCATTGAGTAAACACGAGGCCGCCTCATTAAACTTGGCTTCGATATGGTGGTTCAAGCGCTTCTAATTAATTTATTCTCCAGTTTAAAGCGCTTTTATTTGTGCACTTTATTCGAGATAAAGCTGCTTTTAGCGCTGTTTTTATGTGTCGTTTGCTTTGAGTGGTGTTGTGTAGGTGTTTTGTAGATAGCAGGTTATACTTAATGGGTTGAAAGCAATTGAAATTTGTTTATTGTTTGTCTTTGAAATTTTTTATATAGATGCGAAAGTATTTTATGTAACTCAAAAGGAAAAAAACCGAACCCTTATTGGATCACTTTGCTGTCCGTCTATCTGTCAAGACCCTTTATCTCGGGAATACGTGAAGGTATCGAGTCGAAATTAAAAACCATGTACTCAATCAATCAAATTATTTATTTCAATTAGACCATTACAGGCACCTTTGAATGTCAAAAAAAAAACAAAATGTTAAGCTACAGTCCCGGTCACAAGACATAATAACTTGTGAAAGTACTGTAGTTGCCCATTCCAAAGCGTTGATTTCTATGGAGAAGAATGGGCAAGAAACTCCATGGACACTCTTTTAAATACTCAAGTCTCTGGTCCCTTTGTGCTGTGAAAAAATCAATCCGTGTATGTTTGCACAGTCAAAAGATATAGCTGTTTATATCTCAAGTTTGTACGGAACCCTAGCTACGCGTTTTTTTATTTGTTTGTATACTTTTTAACTCCTAAATCACTGAGCTGTTACGGGTCTGTGAGCAATGGGTGGCTCACCGTCCGTCTGTCTAGTGACGACAGGCCCTGTCGACGGCTCGTTCGTGTTCCACGCGCGTTTTCAAATGATTCCGTTTCATATACAAAATAGAAAAACACATGGATCTGGCAGAGGTTTATCTTATGTTTTTATCATATAAAAACTCATTGATAGACTAGTATGCCTTTTCAATCAAGATTTTTTTTGACCCGAATTGACTGACATATTTTAATTAGCGTAACCGCGGGCAAAAGCTGGATTAAAATATGTGGTTAGTCTAAGTGTGTGGTCTAAATCCACTACTCACTTATTTGAATGAGCGAATTTTCTCGATTCGGCCAATCCGATACGAAGCGACCAAGTACTCAACATAATTATTTGATTCTCAACTGGCTTTTTGACATTCCATAGCTTAACAAGTTCGAGCCGAGCCGAGCAAAAGTGATTTATTTATTTTGAAGTTCTAACAGAGGATACACAAATTAAATGATAAACAAAAAAATAGGGACTAATTACTGTGCTCCTCCAATTACAGGAAACCACAGCATTCGCTTAATAACTAGTTACAAAAAAGTTTGACAAGACAATAAAATGAAAAGTAACAAGAAGATAAGAGAAAAAAAATGGTACAACAACATCGATAAAATAATATAAAAGACAAGAAAAAATATGGTATGTAAGTAAGTATTTAATCTAATCACAGCTGAAACGAGGTACGTTACTTTGGTAAGCACAAAATAATGTTTTAGTGAGGAAACGGTGCAACAGTGGCAATATACACGGTTGGAATATTCATAACTAATAAAGACTAGCTTTTGCCCGCGGCTTCGCTCGTGTTAAATTCGGGGTATCACAGTTCCCCTTTCCTGATTTACAGGTACCTGCTACCTGTAGTTTTTGCCCTTGAGCCTTATTAAATTTATTGTAATAGCAAAGCTAAGTTTCCCTTTTCTTCCCTCTTTCTCCCTAATTCCTCACTCTTTTGTCCGTCTCCAGGGTCCCAACTATCTCTGTAGGTACCAAAATTCATCAAAATTGGTTAAGCCATTTAGGCGTGAAGACGTAACAAACAAGCTCACTTACGCTTTTATAATATTATATAGTAAGGATGAAATGTAAGCTCTACTACGTGCTACATACGAATACTTATTTACTTTTCTATCACTGTGACTATTAACACCTGGCTGATACTATCTAATATATAAAATTTTCGTGTTGCGGTGTGTGTAGTTTGAAATTGTTGGCGTTTTCAAAATCGCCGAAATACCGGAAACTCGAAATAAATAACAAACATGGTAGATATCCCGTTTCGAATAGACTTACACTCAGTATTGGGTGGCCAAAAATTGAAAAATAGGAAAAAGATGTAAACTTTAATAACTTTAAAAAGCAACACGAATAGTTTTGTATATGTAGAATACTGCTCTATCATTCTTTTACAGACTAATGAAATAGAAATTCCTCGGAAAAATACACATTCTCAGCTAAACAATGCATTACACTGGCCTGGCTGTCTAAGTCGTCTTGTGCGGTTTGTTTTATAAGCCATCGGCTAAAAACGTAGTATCCTTTGTGTTATTCCAGACAATAATCTACGCCTGTGCCAAATTTCATCAAAATCCGTTCAGCCGTTTTGTCGTGAAAGAGTAACAAACCTCACAAACATTCGAATTTATAATTTAATAGTACGATCGAAAAAAAATAAATAAATAAATAACTGAATCTCTCCTTAACTTTAGAATTACGTCATGAAATTACTCTGCGGAAACTACCTACTAATTTCACAAATATTTAGTTTTCGTTTATTTTAAAATTAATATAAGAACTTAATAATAATTTTTCTCCTTTTCTCCTTAACAAATAAACTCGTACATAGTTTTGGTGCTCAGCTTATAATATTTGTTTTATTGTCATGGAAATAAAGAGGCTTTTGGATTGAAATATTTTAAAATTACATTCCCAACCAGCCAGCAACACATACGTACACACCATAAACGTACTTTTATAAAAGTGATAAATTATTACAAAAACATTTTGTTTATATGTGAGCAATTTTACGAAACGAGTTTTCCCCATTATGTATTCAACAGCGCATTTTGTCATTAAAATGTATATTTATAAAGTTAAATTACTAAATGGACTCGTGAGTACTTTATCAATATTAACTGTGTGAATGTGTAATATTGTAAGTTTTGAATTATAATAATTACGTGCTATGATAAATGTTAAAAAGTTTTGCAGTCATGACTTCATGAGACATTGTGTTTACGTGATTCTGCAAATTATTGGTGATGAAAATGATACAGATACAGACGACTCAGGTCAAAGGATCGAAAATCTTTATGGTTCCTATTATAAGGATCCTTTTTGAGATCCCATCGCTCACGTGGGGCCATAGAATGTTGTGAAATGGCTTTCGTATTTTTGATTCTAAGATAATTATGCTGAAACATTATGGACGTTGGGCTAATCTAAAACAGTTTAGCAAACCCTGAATCGATGATTGCAAAGAGGTCGCGAAGCTTGGTGATTCTACTTCTGATCCATAGTCATTAGATTTGTAAAGTAAGTAATGTAAATAGTTATTAAGGTACAATGTCAAAAATTTTCTGTTTCATTTATTTATTGTTTATTCCTTTATTTTATACACTGACATTTAATGATCTGACATTATTATTTACTTTGTTTTATATTCTATTATTTTTTATTGAAATTTAAATTTTTTATTATTATTTTTGATTTGTGACTTTTATGATTTCATTAAGATCTCATTAATTTAATTTTGTGAATATTTTCTAGTCTGTAGTTGTTTATTGTAAATGTGAGGACCATGTGGATCATAACTTTTATTTACTTTGTTTGTTGACGATTGTCTGGCAGTTTGAGTACTATAAGGGACCTACACAAATGTCCTTTTTTTGGTATTGTTCGTCGTTTCGTTGAGCTCCTTGGGTTTTGAGTCGAGCTACACGATAACTGACAAATGCTTGCACTGACTGGACAGGTCCACTCAATCTGTGTGGTGCTTTCTTAAAAGACCATTTCAGACACTAATCTGCATAGCCCTCATGTAAGTTGACCAAGATTTTTTTTTGGACCTTGAAAGAGACTATGATCTCTGAGTTTGTTTCGGCTGTTTCTTCTCAGAGTAGTCGGATACGAAACACGGGCCTCATCTAGTGTTTGTGAAAACCTACTTGCAAACATCATTTATCATTTAATGGGGTTGGCATATCCATATGGATGATAAGCCCCCTTTTAAGAAAAAAGAAAAAAATGGTTATGCCCACCGTTCAGAGTGACAGCAATATTAAAAAAAAATGTGGTCATTGTACTGTTCGTAAGTGAAAAAAAAATAGTTAGAAAAAATTATAAACTAGCTCTATTTACTATTTGTAATGAAAAAACAACATACTTAAATACAATGAAACACAATAAAATTAATTAAAAACTTGTGAAAAATAATAATCTAATAAACTTTGTTGGTCTTAAAACGTGCACCTAGGCGAGACAAGCTCTACAGAATTCAAAACACGAAACACAAATAAAATTAAAAAATGCAAATATAATTCTTATAACTATTTTAAATCGAATGAATTCTTCAAGCATATACAAAGCAAATCAAGACAACATGAAAGTTAATTAAAGAGAAAACATAAAATGTTATGACTAATTAAAATAACAACGAACGGCGGGGACAATATAAATCCCTTTGCGACGGTTCTTGCTTGGGTTGCAAAATTTTAATAAACAAAGAGGTACTTACAGCTTTTCAGAGAGGTATTACTTCTTATTTTAGCACCCTCTTAATGTTTACTGTTAACCATGAATTTCACTACGATCACTAAACAGGAGTTTATACCGCTTTTAAATATAATACCTTGGTATTTAGTCATAGGTTCTTACGTGACAAATTGACTAAAAAAACTCAAATTAATGTTTAATTAGGGCTTGATACAGAAAGCGGTGCATGCAGCATGTGGGGGCGCTGCTGTGCTCATGTTTACATCGGTTCCGATATTAATAACGAAATAAAATTAGTAATAAAGATTGATTACACGCTAAATTACAATAATCGTGTGAAGCTAGTTGTGAAACACCTGGATTATCGTTATAAACCAATAAAGTGTCACCAATAAACGAAAAACTGCAATCCAAACTACAACAACGGATCTCGTCAACTGTTCCGAAAAAAGCAAATATACGGCGAGTCTACAGAAAGAAACAACTACAACACGTCAAACAGAAGGTCAGTGGACAAAGAAGTGAAAAGAAAAATAGAAAGTGACAACTTTTGGACAATTTCCACAATTGCTAACCTCTAAAGTAAACAAAAAATACAAGTCATTGCTGGATCATCGATTCTCAGTGACATCTACCGGCGAGTAGTAGTACCATCACAGTAAAACCGTGCGAACCTCAGATAACTCAACGTCTGTATAGTTCCGGCATTCACCAACAGGGGTCACCACTTGTACCAAAACAAAAATTTTCAACCATGGAGGAAATCATGATTGCACTTCGAAAAATTCAAACTGAACTGGATGAACAAAAGAAAATGATTGTTAAGAACGGAGAAGATGTAACAACAAACGTAACAAAAAATATAAATATAATTTTAGAAGAAAAATTTAAAGACTGGGAAGAAAAACATGATGATCTTAAAGCAAAGGTTGAAAACCAAGAAAAAAGACTTTATTTCCTGGAGAAGCAAGCAAGACAGAGAAATATAGTATTCTTTGGTATAGAAGAAAGGGAATCATCTTATTCGGAGTTAGAAATGACTGTTATTCAGTTCATAGATAAACACTTCTGCATAAAGCTTGACAAAAGAGACCTACAAGCGGTTACAAGAATTGGTAAAAAAGGGAAAGGGCCTCGGCCAATAACAGTAACCTTTTTAACACTTGGTAGGAAGATAGAAATATTCAAACAAAAAGGGGTGCTAAAGAATACTGAGTTCTATATAAAAGAAGACTATCCAAAATACGTGTTGGAAAAAAGGAAAGAATTACAGGAAAAGGTAAAAATTGAAAAAGAAAAAGGAAATAAAGCCATCATTAAATATGATAAACTTATTATACTCGAAAACAAACCTGACATATCCGGCAGTAAAAAGAGAACTCTTTCCGTTTCCCCTGAAGCTAGGCAACAAAATCCCCACAAACTTGCAGATAGACGACCACAAGAAAAAAGAAAAAACAAACCGACACCTACCCAATCACCACTACAACGGTCATCAAGTACAACAGAAAGTGCTCTCAAACCCAGCATGTTAAACTATTTAGTACAAAAGAATACGAACAACTCGTCAAATCAGCAGGACAGTCAGGATCAAAGTATAATATAGCAATCAATGCTCCCCCCTCTCACCAATAGAACACATTATAGAAATGCAAAGAAAAACAACGAACCATGTCCCCCACCACGGCCGGTCACCGCGGGGGTCGCAGACCAAAACCCTCCACTCCAGCCTATATATATATGTACATACAATGCTCGATCACTACTATCAGATGAAAGGCTACTTGAGTTCAAGGAATCAATATCAGCAATTAAATATGACATCATTGGTCTATCTGAAATTAGACGTACAGGTCATACTATAGAAGAAAGCGAGGACCATATATTCTGCTACTTTGGCTCGACTAAAGGCCAATATGGGGTTGGATTCCTCATAAAAAAGCACCTGAAACACTACATGGAAAGCTTCATTGCAATCAATGAACGTATCTGCATACTACATTTGAATTTTGAGAATACAAATCTATCCATAGTCCAAGTTTATGCGCCGACCTCTGATTCAACCGAACTGGAAATAAAAGAATTCTATGATCAAATACAAACGTCTCTAAAACATTGCAGTAAAAACGTCATAGTTATGGGTGACTTCAACGCCCGAGTAGGTCAAACAAGGAAAGGTGAAGACAGAATATTGGGAAACTCATGCTTTGGAAAAAGAGACAAAAGAGGTGAAACTCTACTCCAGTTCTGTTGGGAAAATAACTTTTCTGTAATCAACAGCCAATTTAGAAAGAAAACCAAGAACATCTGGACGTGGATGTCCCCAAATAAAAATAAAAGCCAGATAGACTACATTCTGTCAAATATAAAAGATAAATTCACTAATATTGAAGTGATTAGTAACCTATCGTTCCCAAGTGATCACCGACTTGTAAGATGTACTCTATTATTAACTAACACTAAAAAATCTAGAGCCACATATAAAAACAACAAATTTTCACTAAAAACTGTAGCTGAACAAGAGAAATACACTGAAGCTTTAAGATTGAATGTCTCAAATATAAAATTGGAAGAAAATGATGATGTAGAGACGTACTATGAGAAAATAAAACAAGCAATTGATAAAAGTTTAAAGTCAATATTGTATAATAACAATATATTTAAAAAACGACACTACATCATTTCAGACAAAACAAAAAACCTCATTAAGAGAAGAAACGAATTAACTAAAATAAAACAATTAACATTAGAAGAGAAAAATGAGAAAACCTATTTATATAAGAACATTCACAAAATTATAAGGAAAGAATATCAAAACTACAGGCTAACAACACTAGAAAAATATCTGAATAAGTCGGGAAGTGTGAAGAAAGGACTGAAAGAATTAACAACATCAAAAAAGTGGATTCCTTCTTTGAAAAAGAAATCTACCGGCAACAAGGAAACACTGTCCAGGTCGGGAATAATAAAGACTGCCACCGACTTCTATTCAGATCTCTACGCTTGCAAAATACCACCTGATATAGAGACTATACGTCATATACCGGAAAATAACAACATAATACAAAGATTCTCTGCTCAAGAAATTCTTATTAAGATAAAGTCTCTGAAGAAAGAAAAAAGTAGCGGTCCAGATGGTATATCAAATGAAGCCATATCTACGGGAAAAGCTCTTCTTATACAACCTTTAACCACTTTGTTTAATAAAATACTAGACGACAGAAAAATTCCCACTGAATGGGCGAAATCAGATATAGTGCTGCTCTACAAGAAAGGAAACCCCGATGACATAAGTAACTACAGACCTATCAGCCTGCAATCGAATCTCTATAAGCTGTTTGCTTCCTGCCTGGAGAAACGCCTTGCGGAATTCACCGAAGAATACCAGCCAGTGGAGCAAGCAGGATTTAGAAGCACATATTCGACTATAGACCACATACACTCATTAGAGTTAGTTATAGAGAAATACGGAGAAATGAACCGCCCGCTCTACCTAGCCTTCATCGACTACGCCAAAGCATTTGACTCGATATCCCATATCAGCATGTGGAAAGCTTTACAGGAATGCAATGTACCAACAGAGACTATAGAGCTCATACAAGACATATACAAGAAAAGCACAAGTAAAGTTATATTAGACAGAACCGGCACTGAAATTTATATATGTAGAGGGGTTCGCCAAGGTGACCCCCTTTCCCCTAGGATCTTTATTACCGTTCTACAAAACATCATGAAAACATTAAAGTGGGATAACAAAGGTATAAACATAAATGGTCAATTTCTAAGCAATCTAAGGTTCGCAGATGACATCGTGCTCTTCGCAGAAAACTCATCGCGATTAGAGTCAATGATAAATGAAATTAATTATGTCAGCAATGGAATAGGTCTAGACTTGAATACAATGAAAACTAAAATTATGACAAACAGTATCAAATCACCTATACATGTCAACAGTGTTCTACTAGAATATGTCCAAGAATACACATATCTCGGCAAACAAATATCGTTCAAAAAATCTAGACATAATGCTGAGATAATGAGACGTGTAAACATGGCCTGGAATAAATTTTGGAGCTTCAAAGAAATTCTAAAGTCGGATACTTCAATAAAGCTAAAGAAAATTGTATTGGATTCTTGTGTCTTGCCTTCTCTCACATATGCGTCACAAACATGGATTTTCAATAAACAAACCAGAAACAAAATATTAACAACCCAAAGAGCTATGGAACGGAGTATTCTCAACCTAAAACTGAGACACAAAAAGAGGAGCACAGATATAAGGAAAACCACAAAGCTGATTGATGCCTTGGAACATGGTAGGAAACTAAAATGGAAATGGGCTGGCCATGTTGCTCGTATGAAAGAGGACAGATGGGCTAAAAAGATAACATCCTGGAAGGGACCTGCCGGCAAGAGGACCAGAGGCAGACCGGCGGAGAGATGGCTCGATGAAATTTTAAAAATAGCGGGAAATGATTGGACAGATAAAGCAAAAGACAGAACTGCATGGAGGAAAATGGAGGAGGCCTTCACTCTGTAGAGAGGTCCTTAATTAAAAAAAAAATGTTGTACTTATAGGGGATATTTAAATAATTTTTTATTTTATTTTGTTAATTATGTTAATAAATTAATCGCATGCACTTAAATCTACCTATACTATTATTATTGTAAATTGAATTTTATTAAGGAAATAAAAAGGCTTAATTATTATCTCCTTTATTTACATTACATCTTATACTTACATTTTTAAATATTTCTTAGAAAAAAAAAATTAAAAAAACATTTAAAAATATAAAAATAGGTTTCCGCCGGTAACGGGAGCAGGGTCCAAGCTACCGGTGGTTAGGGCTCCAGAGACAGGAACCTCCTCACAATGCGGGCCGTATCGAGGAGTACTGCCTTCTGAATCAGGCCCTTGATCCAACCACCTAAGGAGAGCTTCGACAGATGTTCGTCGAGGCTCTTGGCAATTAAGCCATTGGCCGTTACGACAATCGGCACAATAATAGCCGAGTTCACATTCCACATGTCAACAACCTCGTGTGCCAAGTCAAGATATTTTAGTTGTTTTTCTTTCTCAGCTTTCACGAGGTTCTCGTCATGTGGGATGGTAACATCGATTATCATTACGCGGCGCGCTGATCGGTTTATCACCACTATGTCAGGTTTATTGGCGACAATAGTCCTGTCAGTAATGATAGACCGATCCCAGTACAGCGTAACATGGTCTTTCTCGAGAACTGGGTCGGGCACATACTTGTAGTACGGTACCTCAGATTCAACAAGATTATATTTCAAGGCAAGTTGCTGATGAATAATCCTGGCCACTTGGTTGTGTCTATGCAAGTACTCGCTGTTAGCTAGACGAGAACAACCAGAAATAATATGTCTGATGGACTCACCAGGACGGTGGCATGCCCGACACACGTCAACCGTCCCATCCTTCATTATATATTTCCGGTAGTTGTTCGTCAACATAACTTCGTCCATAATCGCACAGACAAAACCTTCAGTTTCCCCAAATAGGTCACCGAATCGTAGCCAGGACACGGACGCCAGAAAATCTACATCGGGCCCATGAAGAGCCTTGTAGAAGCGCCCGTGAAGCTCCTTACCTTGCCATATTACCTTGCGGTCATCGGTAGTAAGTACTACAGGTTTGCGCCAATTCTCTTTAGCCATGGACAGCGGGGTGAGTCCCTTGTCCACTGCGACTACATCTCGGTGCATACCCACGTCGGTTTTTAAAAAATATTCCCTGAGACTGCACACCTCTCGGTTATGGAGGGTCTTCGCGTTTAAAAAGCCTCGACCCCCACACTTCCGTGGGATGTACAGTCTCATCACTGATGATCGTGGGTGATGCATCCGATTTCCAGTCAGCAGTGTACGGACTCTCCTATCCAGGGCATCGAGTTCAGTCTGAGTCCATTTGAGTATGCCGAAAGAGTACATTATAACCGGCATGACCCAACTGTTGAAGGCGCGCACCTTGTTCCCGCCCGAAAGAAGGCTTTTTAATACCTTCTTCAGGCGACCAAAGAAACGCTCCCTCAACAATTGCTTCATGTCAGCTACGTTAATGCCTAACGCTTCCGACATACCCAAATACTTATAGCTTTCGGATGAGGAAAGGGATCTGAGGTGTATGGAATCCGAGAGTTGAATTCCCTCGGATTCCATAATCTCCCCTCGCTTCACATACATGACTGCACATTTGTCCACACCAAATTCCATCCTGATGGCGTTACTAAAAGTTTCAGTTACTTTCAGTAGCTCCATCAGTCGCAATTTGTTGGGAGCAAAGAGTTTCAAATCATCCATGTAAAGGAGGTGAGATATGACCTGACCACCTCTTCTCAACCGATAGCCTAAACCCGAATCCTCCAGCAATGTGCTTAGAGGATTCAGGGCTAGACAGAACCAAAGTGGACTCAAACTGTCGCCCTGAAATATTCCCCGTTTAATCCACACAGGCTCATCGTTTCCCTGTATTTGTCTACATCCTGGATATCGAAGGACCGTCCTCCATTGCCTCATACACGACTCAAGAAAGGCGCGTAGGGTTGCATCTATCTTGTACAACTCCAGCACCCTCTTGAGCCATGTATGTGGCACTGAGTCGTAGGCCTTCTTATAATCTATCCAACATGTCGACAAATCCTTGCGGGATCGACGAACCTGTTGGCTAATGGCCATGTCAATGAGGAGTAACTCCTTAGTACCGCGAGACCCGTTCCTACATCCATTCTGAGAGGCAGACATAATTGAATTGTTGTCTATGTGTGAATTAATTTTCGCTCTCAAAATGGACGTAAGAAGTTTATAGACCGTCGATAAACACGTGATCGGCCTATAATTCTTGGGTTCCGCGGGACTACCTGACTTATAGAGCAGGTGGGTAACGCCTGTTGTTAAAAACTGTGGCAGAGACCCGGACTCAAGGCAAGACTGAAATTGAGATGCCAGGCGAGTGTGTGAACTACTGAGCCACTTGAGCCAAAAGTTGTGCAGTCCATCCGGTCCTGGAGACTTCCAGTTCGGTAACGGACGAACTGCACTGGCTATATCTAAAGATGTTATTAAGATTGGCTCCATTTCTGGAATAGTTTCACACACACGCTCAACATCACGCATCCAGTCAGCCTCAGTATGACAGACAGGCACCGACCAGATGCTGTGCCAGAAAGAACTCGTGGCTACATCATCCGGGCGGCACACGTCAGTCACACTTTGTTCGGGTCGCTCCCAAGCTCTGTATACCCACCTCTCATCGCTCCGGAACATGCGATTTTGCGAATACCGATCAACCCGCCGCTTATACCGCCGAATACGGTTTGCCCATGCATAAACTTTTTGCTTCAGGAAGTCGATGCGCTCTGTGGTACGAGACATATATTCTTGAGGACTGATTCCAGTCCCCGAGAATGCCCGTCTCACAAAGCGCATCACACGTGGTCTTGTATTGCCCTCCCTGAAGCAGTATAGTTTACCGATGAGTACCCTGGCCTCGTCGATACGCCTTTCGATCCTGCACTGCCAGGCTGGTACGGATGGTTTTGGTCGAGTAGCTACGTCACAACTTGGAAATTTGACGTTAGCTAAACGACATACCGCAACAGCCCCACAGTACAGGATCGAGTGCGTATCAACGAGATCCTCGCTACTTTCGAATAAATTCTTGAGCTGCGAGTCCAGGGCACACACCAGCGCCCTATTTTTTTTGTGCATGGGTAACCGTGGTAATCGGGGTCTAAGTTCGGCGGGAGTGGATCGATAGTCGCGAAGCGCATCCTCCAGTGCGCTCCTCAATCGCTCGTTGCACTGGCTACTTACCGTAGCAACCCTATCATCCTCCTCTACGACAGCGGGGTCGGAACGCGGTTGCATCCCGTCAATTACTGACGCTTGCATCGCGGTTTGTGGCGTAGTCAAGATGATACGGTTCCCCAGTACTTCTGAGCGCAGCCTATCAAGCGCGGCGTCGTCCAACATGTGATTGCGTTGAATGACCCGCACCTGATCCGACAGTCGTTGGGCCGAGACGTTGATGGTTGGTTCTAGGTCCTGGAACAGAGACAGCATCCTAACACGGTACGCAGTGAGGTTAGTTCCCCCCTCTGTAGACCCATAATATGCGCGCATGACATTCGCGTTGATTGACGAAGTCCATCGCATGCGCGACACATTTCCACCGGCAGCGGGGACCCTGATCGGGGCCTGTTGGCTCCTAGATCCCAAGCCCGCTAGTGGCCGTCCTCTTCCTCGTCGTTGTCGTGTTGGCGGTGGTGGTGACGACGGCGGGGAGAAAAACTCGTCGCTCGAGCTCGACGCAACTGCAGCAACCGGCGACACGGCGCTCACGCATGTAGCGCGTCCCGGCGGCTGCGAGGCGGAGCTGAGCGGCGAGCCCGGAGATGGTGGGAGTGCCTTCTGTTCCTGGGCCCGGCGTCTGGTCAGCATATCGACGTGTTAACATTCATTGTAAAAATGCGTTTTCTTCTTTTCATTTTATTAATATGGATATTTATCGGTTTACTTTAACTGGTTTCTGTAGGTTTCGGTGTATAATTATTTGTAAAAATGATTAAAATTTATTGTAGTGAAGAAAACACGTCATGTCACTTTGACAGTCGGGCCACAGATTAATTATTATTTATTAATTAGATTATTAATAATAATTATTATTATTATTTCGTTTATTCAGCTAAATACATATTGATTAAATTTTTAAATATTTCTTAATAAAAACATAGAAAATAAAAAAAAGAAACATTTAAAAATACAAAAAATAGTAGCCCACCGGTATCGGGAACAGGGTCCAAGCTACCGGTGGTTAGGGTTCCAGAGACAGGAACCTCCTCACAATACGAGCCGTATTGAGGAGAACTGCCTTCTGAATCAGACCCTTGATCCAACCGCCTAAGGAGAGCTTCGACAGATGTTCGTCGAGGCTCTTGGCAATCAAGCCATTTGCCGTTATGACAATCGGCACAATGATAGCCGAGTTCACATTCCACATGTCGACAACCTCGTGTGCCAAGTCAAGATATTTTAGTTGTTTTTCTTTCTCAGCTTTCACGAGGTTCTCGTCATGTGGGATGGTAACATCGATTATCATTACGCGGCGCGCTGATCGGTCTATCACCACTATGTCAGGCTTATTGGCGACAATAGTCCTGTCAGTAATGATAGACCGATCCCAGTACAACGTGACATGGTCTTTCTCGAGAACTGGGTCGGGCACATACTTGTAGTACGGTACCTCAGATTCAACAAGATTATATTTCAAAGCAAGTTGCTGATGAATTATGAACTAATTAATTATTATTATTATTATTACAGAAAGCGGTACTCTTGGACACGGCTTGTATTGTTAGCAGGTTCCTTTCTCTGGAGCCCTGACTGCCGGTAGCTTGGACCCTGTTCCCGATACTGGTGGGCTACATTTTTTTGTCTTTTAAATGTTTTTTGTTTTACGTATATTTTAATAAAAAATATATGTAAAAATGAATATTTACTTACTTACGGTTTAGTTTCAAAAAGAAAGCTCGTGAACATAATATATTTACAAGAAGTTAGCAGTTTTGTCTCAGAATTAAGTAATAGTTATTGTCTTGTTACGGTTTCTTAACTTTTTATAATTTTGTGTTACATAAAGTAATATTTTTTTTTTAAACAAATATTTTCCAATATCCTTTTTTTCTGTTATCGCAACTACTGTTTTGTCTTTGCATCACCAAATGTAAGTAAATAAAAATGACAGTTTTTACTCGTACACAAAGTTTTAATAAATAAAAGGCTATTAACATGTAGAACGTGAACCCTGCAATAATTGTATTGATAGTTGTTGCGGTTAATAGAATAATAGCAATGAGCTTCGACCAACGACATAGAAAACTCTCATTTCGCGGTTGGTAGCAGAATCAGAAAGCAGTTCCAAAGATTTTTCTCTCTGGAGCCCAAACCACCGGCCACCTGAAACTCTTGTTTCTGAAGCCGAAAAAATATTTTTTAAAGCGTTCTAAATAACTCAAACTAAAAAAAAATGTAACTAAAATATTAAAGGACATAATAATATTAAAAAGTTACTAACAATCACAGTAGTCGGTCCGTCATGGATCTGACGATCGTTTGACCACCAATATTACCAAGAGGTATGGACGGAGCAATGCATTGGAAAAAGTTAAACATTGAACAACAAAAAAAGTACTTTTTAACTCAAAAATCTTTGTAACAAGAAGCATTCTCATAAGCGATGAAGCTTTTACGTATCTACTTTCATACAAAAACCCATACAACATTTTATCTATCAAAAAGTAATACAAAACTCCTTAAGAACCGGAAGAGGGTAAACAAAAAGTTTGGTCAAACGATACATTTCGAAGAAGTTACAAAATAAAGTTTGTCTTCAGGGACCAAGGAAATACAGAAAACAGCCGTATTTTGGTTATAACCGCTAATAAAACTTATTCTAACTTCTGGTGTGGAAATTTATTTGATAGGTTTTTAATCGGTTTGTGTTTATTTTGCATTTAAATGCTTTGAAAGTACAAACACTCACCTTGATCGAAGGTGTAATAGAACAGTTACTGAATAGCTGCTAAGAGACGGAGACGAGAGAGGAAATGTATAGCAGACAGCGCTGTGACGGCCATTTTTAGGGTTCTGTAACCCAAGGGTCTCCACTGTCCGTCTGTCTGTCACCAAGCTATATCCAATGAATCATAATAAGTTAGACAGTTGAAATTTTCAGTGACTATGTATTTCTGTTGCCCTTTTTATAGATTGTAATACGGTACTCTTTGATCGCGAATCCGACTCGCACTTTTCCATTTTTTTTAGGGTTCCGTAGTCAACTAGGAACCCTTATAGTTTCGCCATGTCTGTCTGTCCGTCCGTCCGTCCGTCCTCGCTTAATCTCTGTGACCGTTAGCACTAGAAAACTGAAATTTGGTACCAATATGTGTATCAATCACGCCGACAAAGTGGTAAAATAAAAATTGGAAAAAAAATGTTTTATTAGGGTAGCCATCCTATATGTAAAGTGGGAAGTGATTTTTTTTTTAATTTCAACCCTAACGTGTGATATATTGTTGGAAAGGTATTTAAATATGAATAGGGATTTACTAAAATCATTTTTTGATAATGTCAATAATTTCGGAAATAATCGCTCCAAAAGTAAAAAACAATGTGTCCCCCCCTCTAACTTTTGAACCATAAGTTTAGAAAATATGAAAAAAATCTGAAAAGTAGAACTTTATAAGGACTTTCTAGGAAAATTATTTTGAACTTGATTGACACAACAGTTTTTGTACAAAAAAGACAAAAAGTTGTACAAAATAATTTCTGGACTAAGTTTGTAGTATAATCGTATATGCAAGCATTTTTTTAAACTTCGTTTACATATTTTGTTATCCTGAACGTATCTTTTTTCAAACAAAAAAAAATTATTGAAATCGGTTCTCGCAATCCAAAATTACCACCGAAAAATTCTTGCACGTCTTTGTATTAATTAGTAACCCTATTCCCCGAGAGATGGCGCTGTAGGTACTTATTACATTGGATCGGGTATTACCGAATTGTTCGGTTGGTCTCTCCTTGGCATTGGCAGTATCTTATAACTACATAAAACTTCTATCAAGAACATGCTATTGAATTGTTTTTAGAAAAAACTAAGTTTGATATTGTTTGTTTCACCGAACATTGGTTAAAAGATCATGAAATGTTAATTAATTATGAAAATTACAGTGTAGGCAGTTGCTTTAACCGTAAATCTAAGATGCGTGGGGGTTCACTAATCTTAGTCAAAAATAGTATTAAATTTAGAAGTCGTATTGATATAGTTGATCTATCGGTTGAACATAATATTGAATTGTCTTGTGTTGAGCTAGATAAGCATGTCATAGTGTGCGTTTACAGGCCCCCAAATTATCAAAACTACTCGATATTTGAGTCAGTAATGGAAGATGCTTTGGCAAAACTTGCAACGGGTAATAAGTCGCTAGTCATCTGTGGTGACTTTAACATCAATATTTTAGATGAAAATTCAAATAGCAGTAGATTCTTAAATCTTTTTAAATCATTTAATTTGTTGAATGTGTTTTCGGAGCCAACCCGAATTACTACAAATACCGCTACATGTATTGATAATGTTTTCTGTTGCTGCGACTTCTTAGATAAATCCATTGTAAATTACCTTCCCTCTGATCACAGCGGTCAAATCGTTGTTTTCGAGTCCTACACAACATCACAAAAAATTCAGATACAGTCCAGACAAATAACACCCAGCAATTTAAATAAATTTAATAATAATTTAATAAGTAATCTAGGCATTCCGGGATATGATATTAATAATGTAAATAATTTTTATGAGGAATTCTTTTCGGTTGTCTACACAGAGTTCAATGATACGCTAAAAATAAAAACTAAATCTATTAGCCCAAAGTTTATATTTAGTGATTGGGCAACTAAGGGTATAAGAAAAAGTAGGGAACGACTGTTTGAGCTTTACGGCCTTAAGCCTTACATCAACTCGGAAACATTCAATCGCTATGTTGCTACTTACTCAAAAATATTTAAAAACACCTGCAAGGTAGCTAAAGCCTTATTCATAAGCAACAAGATTAAATCCGCTGATAATAAAATTAAGACGGTTTGGAAAATAATCAATAGTGAAACTAATAGAAATAAAAAATATAATAATGATATAACACTAGAATCTTCACGTGGTCTTCTAACCACTAAAAACGAAGTTGCTCAAGAATTTGTGGATTTCTTTACTAGTATCCCAATTAAAACTACAGAAACGTTAAATTCCTCACCCTTACTTTCTGTTGACTTATTAAGAGCAAACGTTTTACCATGCCCGGTTGAGTTTCAGTTTAAGCATATTAACCCCACTGTAGTCATTAAAGCTTTTAAACAAATAAAAATCAAATTAACCGAAGACCTTTGGGGATTGTCTATTAAAGTTTGTCAAGCTATCATTGAGACTATAGCACCGTACTTAGCCTTTATATTTAATTTGTGTGTGGACCAAGGAGTCTTCCCGGACCTTATGAAATACAGCAAGGTAATACCACTTTTCAAATCTGGGGACAGTAAAGACACCAATAATTATAGACCCGTATCCGTTTTGCCGGTTTTCAGCAAGGTGTTTGAAAAGGTAATGCTTAACCAAATGCTCAACCATTTTAACACCAATAAAATCTTACATGAGAAGCAGTATGGTTTCACCAAAGGACGTTGTACGACTGACGCCGGTGTCACCCTATTAAAACACATATTTACTGCGTGGGAAGAAGCACAGGATGCCATAGGGATCTTTTGTGACCTCTCAAAAGCATTTGATTGCGTGAACCACGAAACCCTTCTCTTAAAACTTGAACATTACGGCCTAGGGAAACTTGCCCTTAGTTTAGTTAAATCGTATTTAAATGATAGACAGCAGCAAGTACAAATAAATGGTGTCAATTCAATGGGTTTAAATGTAAAAATGGGTGTACCACAAGGATCGATATTAGGTCCCTTCCTCTTTTTAGTATATATTAATGATCTACCCCATTTGTTTAAAAACCAACCACAAATGGTGTTATTTGCTGACGATACTTCTTTAATATTTAAGATAAACAGACGTGCCTCAAATCTTGACGACGTAAATAATGCCCTAATGCAGGTACATAATTGGTTTACCGCTAATAATTTAGTATTAAATGGGAAAAAAACGAAGTGCATAAGATTTGCTCTACCAAATGTCAAAAACAGTGAGTGTGACATAGTATTGAATCAAGAGAAACTAGAATTCGTCGAAAAAACTGTTTTCTTGGGAATAACACTCGATTCAAAGCTACAATGGGGTCCGCATATAACATCTCTTGCAGGACGCCTTAGTTCAGCAGCATATGCTGTTAGAAAAATCCGTCAGTTTACTGATGTAGATACCGCGAGACTAGTCTATTTTAGTTATTTTCATAGTATAATGTCATACGGTATTTTACTTTGGGGACGGGCTGCAGACATCGAGTCTATATTTATTCTGCAGAAAAGAGCCATCAGAGCCATATATAACCTACGTAGGCGAGATTCTTTAAGGGAACAGTTTAAGGATATTAACATCATGACAGTACCTTGTCAATATATTTATGAAAACATCATGTATGTCAGGAAAAACTTGCATCTTTTTAGTAAAAGAGGTGACAGACACAATTATAATACTAGAAATAGGGACCAATTAGTTCAACCAGGTTTCAGGTTAGCTAAAGTAGACTCATCTTTCATGGGGTACTGTTTGAAATGCTACAATAAAATACCTCCCCACATTCTTCAACTGAATGAAACGAAATTTAAATCTTGTATTAAACGCACACTATGTAGGCAAGCATATTATAAGTTGGGGGATTATATTGATGATAAAAATGCTTGGCTCAATGCTGGTCCTGCTCCACAAGCATAGGGGTAAACTCAGTATCCGAAGCTATAGTGGAAGCTGCAGAAGATTGTAAGATTATCTTTGCAATGTATAGAATCAATTCTCTAGTATTGTATAATTATTAAGCCCATATGTGAGTGCTATGTATTATCATTGACTTGACGAAGCCCTGGTGGTTGATAGTGTCATGCTCACTTAAATGTCTCGCTGATGGTGGCGGGTGTGTCGGGTCATTTAGCTCCCTTCAAAATGGTCGAGCTGAATGGGGCTGATCCATACGTCATGTTCGTGAACGGGCGCTGTCAGTTGGGACTGGTCATTTTTAGCTACCACGGTTCATTTTTAAACTTATTTAGATTTAAAATTAAATTTTGCTTTTTATTTACTCTGGACGCTCTTACTGTGCACGTCTTTCTATATCGTTCTCACATATTTGTATAATCTCAACATGAATGATGTAAATACGATTTTGTAAAAATATTATAATTTAAAAGAGTGTCCATGGAGTTTCTTGCCCATTCTTCTCCATAGAGATCAACGCTTTGGAATGGGCAACTACAGTACTTTCACAAGTTAATATGCCTTGTGACCGGGACTGTAGATTCATTTTGTTTCTTGACATTCAAAAGTGCCTGTAATGGTCTAATTGAAATAAATGATTTGAATTTGAATTTGCTAAGGCAATTTAGAACAAAACTAAAATTCATTTTTTTAACACCATCAAAATGTTAAGGTAAAAACCAGTTCATAAATGGTTCTATAGATGGCGTTGCGTAATGACGTAATTTTTTTAAAAGTCGATGTTAAGATTTTCCGTGCTTTCATGACCTACCGTGGCAAAGTAAGTTGCACTTAAATATATTCGTAATTTTATTTATGAGTGCATAATCTAATTAGTCGTCGAGGTTTGATTTTGATTTGTCCGGTATATTGTGACGGACGGGAAAATATGGAACCCTACACTGAGCGTGGCCCGACACGCTCTTGGCCGGTTTTTAAATATCGCACCACCAAGCTGAGACTACTGCTGTACTATTAGGTACCTCTCTGCCTAACCCTTTGGGGTTTAATAGCGTGATGTTATGTGTTTGCTTAGAATTGTCTTTTGTAATTGAATGTAATTTTGTCACTAAAGAATAACTAAATTTACTCATATATATATTGTATATATTTTTTTAAAAAACGTTGCCCCTCACTAGGAATTTCTCCTGCATCGTGGATGCGTTTACAAACATATAAACTCACATACACAAACAGCCAGACCCGGAACAACTATCTGCAGGTCATACAAATATATGTTCCGTGCGGGAATCGAACCCGCGACACGCAGCGCAGCAGTCGAACCCTCAGCCACCGCGCCAACCGTGCCCTCTGTATATAATAAGTCCTTAGTTTTCATTATAGTAAAAGAAATAACCTGCTTCCAACATATATTTTGTGAATCAAATGAAAATAATATTTTTTCACAGAGAATTTATGGAAGCAAAATGTGTACCACACTAATATATATTTTTTATAATTTAAGTAACTCACAAGTTCAGATTTTCACCACTAAGTAACTTAAGTCGAAAACAAATTCTAAAGTAGATTTGTGGTATGAAAATCAGATTTTTTAAATAATGTCTCGCTTTACTGATACAAAAAGTATAAATACATTAGTGGATTTAAACTTTTATTAGTTTAAAAGAGAATGTCTCTTTCCAAGTAAGGTACAAGAGACAAATTAATCACTACAACGGATATCACTTTTCAATTTGTCTTCGACAAACCGTACAAGACTGTAAGCAGAGAAACCAAAAGGTTTACTAAAACAATCAAGGTCATTTGTGTAGATCAACCATGTTATAGAACAACCATGTTGTTGAACAACCAATTTATAGAACAACTAAGTTAAAGAACAACCATGTTATAGAAAAACCAACTTATTATTTCTGTTTATTCGGAAAACTTACAGCTACAAAAATAAGATACGAGTGAATGAATAATGTTAAGACCAATTAAAAGTTTTCACAGATAGACAATACATATATATAGGTACAAGATGGTAGAAGACAGCTAGGAAACAACACTTAATAATATGATTAAATTAATAGTTGAAAATTATGCTTTGTTTTCGCAAAAGAAGTTACAAAAAGCTTTTTTTAATTGTGATCTGCTAGTGTTGAAAATATCGAAATCGACGTCTCAGCAGCATTGTACGTTCGATATGCTTTTATCAAGTAAAAGTTTTGCCTATAGTTAGTCAAAACGCTTAAATGATTTACATCTTTTTATAGTAGTACTAGTAATGAACCCTTTCAAGCAACCAGCAGTTTCGTCGTTTTCGTTTGTTGCGTGAAAGAGCAACAAACATACTCACACACATCTGCACAAAGTTTCGTTTTTTTTAAATATTAAAATAGTATTCTATGAACCTTCTCTACCATCTTAGCTAGTGAAACAAGACTCCTTGTAACTGACCAGTCACGTTCAGTAATTACTTGTTACAGATGTGTTCGCTACAGTCTCTACTTACTAGCTGTTCCAAATTGGTTCTTAAAAGCTTTAAACTGGGAAAATGTGCTTACGTGGAGCATTTGTGTCAAAGATGCTCATGGTGGTCTGGCAGTCAGCGTAACAGACTACGCTGACGCCGCTGGGGAGGTCAGCACGCAGCATTTTATCTCTTGTCCTTTACCTGTCCTCTCAATCGTAATGTATGTATTTATTTATGGATATATATTTAAGCATTATGTTTTCAAACAAGTATTTATTAAAATTTACTTATATGTGTAAGTTTATAACAGGTTAAGACACACACACATATTTTTCTCGTAATCTCTCACACACTATCGTCTAAATTTCGTTCTTATTACTCCTTTCACAGGTCTGCTGGCAGAAATTTCTTAAGAAATAAGCAGTACCTTTGAACTCAAATTTTATAAGTTTTTTTTTTCCTGTCTTGTCTACTGTGTGTGCATGAATCCTTACTAATATTATAAAAGCGAAAGTGAGTTTGCTTGTCTGTTTATTTGTTTGTTACGTCTTCGCGCCTAAATGGCTAAACCGATTTTGATGAATTTTAGTACAGAGATAGTTGGGGCCCTGGAGACGGACATAGGCTATTTTTTTTAAAGATTGAGATATGAGGAAGAAAGAGGGAAAAAAGGGAAAACTTAGCATTGCTATTACAATAAATAAGTCGCAAGGCGCAGGGGAACTGGGGTTACCCCGAATTTAACGCGAGCAAAGCCGCGGGCAAAAGTTAGTGATTAAATAAATAAACATTTTTGTTCATTGTTGGGCTGTAGACAGGTATCTAAAGAGTAATCTCGAATTTTGGACATGTCAAAAATCACTTCACTATAAATGTTGCTGTATACGATTCAAGACGAAAACAATATACCGCTTAAATTATTAATTATCTCGGCTACGAAAAAATAATTACAGAGAAAATTGACGTGTTGAATAATTCGAGTAAGTACATCTGTCTTATTTGCGAGACGTTTTGCACTGTTGCGAATTTCCCCTGTGTTTCCCCAAATTGTAACGTGGAAAAAAGTGTTTGACGATTAGCAAAAAACGATGTCATCATCATCTGCCTAGCCTTTTCCCAACTATGTTGGGGTCGGCTTCCAGTCTAACCGGATGCAGCTCAATCTCAGTATTTTACATGGAGCAACTGCCTATCTGACCTCCACAACCCAGTTAATACTGGGTAATACGATACCCCTTGGTAAGACTGGATGTCAGACTTTCGGAACACTGACTACCTGTAACGACTGTCAAAGATCTACAAATGACAGCCGGGACCAACGGCTTAACGTGCTTTCCGAGGCACGGAGGAAACTCGGTATGTAACGAGTGGTCACCCGTCCACAGACCAACCTCGGCAAGCGCGGCTTAACCTAAAGATCGACCCGAGCGGCTACTATTTGTTTAGCCACGAGCTCCTCAAAAAACAAAAACGCAAAAACGATGTGATGCGACGAATATTAACCAAACTGTTTCCTTAATTACTTAAAAAGACTCATTTTCGGTTTTGTAGGGTTTGTCCTAAAAGCGTTGCGTTGTTTTCTGTCTGTCTATCTGTCAAGACCCTTTATCTTGAATGCGTGGAGGTATCGAGTTGAAATTAAAATCATAAACACAAGTCTGTGGAGTAGTAGTAAAAATAAAATTCTCTCAGTCTACGCAGTCAAAAGATATGGCCTATATCTTGCAATTTTGTACGGAACTCTCTCTATATTTTTCTAAAAACATCGATTAGTTGGTTTAGGATAGAGGTTCACATTAATTTTAGTTCTATCACTCTATATTTTAAGAAGTATTCCTAATGCTAGACCCTCTTTGCGGTTCCGAACCCTAAACATTGGATATAAGATTGATTAGGATTACCTGTAGAATATCGATCAGGATTCTTTCGAGGTACCTTAATGATACGTGTGTTTGTATATAGAACCACAGTTTTCGTTATAGCAATAGAATATCATTCACTAACAGACCATAGTGCCTTTTAAGTATGGATGCATGTGAAGCGAAGAAAATAACATGGGACCTAAAATTATACAAAAACTAGCTGATGCCCGCGGCTTCGCCCGCGTGTTGAACGAAAAAAAATATCATATGTGTTATTCCAGACTATAATTTACTTCGTGCCAAAAATCAAGATCAGTTCAGCCGTTTTGACGTGAAAGAGTAACAAACATCCATACATCCATCCATCCACACAAACATTCGCATTTATTATATTACTAGCTGGCGCCCCTCGGCTTTGTTCGCGTAATATCGAAAAATAATCTTATGTGTTATTCCAGACTATAATCTACCTATGTGCCAAATTTCACCAATTGTGCCAATTTTTTCGTGAATTAGGATCAAACATACATCCATACTCATAAACTTTCGCATTTATAATAAGTTATAGGAATTAGTAGGATGCTACTGTAATGTCGTTTAGTTTTGTTCAGGTGCATAAGTTTGTAACTTGTAATAATAATTGGCTGTCAGTCATTTTTTGCAAAGTTTTGTTATGTTCACAGCAAGTAAGAAACTCAGTATGTAATAGGTGTTCACCCATACACGGACAAACCTATGCAGGCGCTACTTAAAGTCAAGATCAACCCAAGCATTTATTATCATTACACTTGCTTATACTGAGAGTTAAAAATAAGGACTATTTAAGTTAGTACTCAATTTCTCGGGTGATACCTTATTTACAAGTATTCTAACATATTCACAAATCTTCCTAAACAAATTATCATCATAAATAATCAACGATTTCTCACTGTACCATCCGTTATACGCCAGTTTCCTTGCCAGTTAGCTCGCAATTGATAAATTCCTCCCCGGGGTGTCATTGTGTTCTCCCTAGAAACTATATTGAGATGTTTTACTTCGCAGTTCAAACAGTTCTCCGTACGGAACAAATATTTGTTAGGTCTACAGATAGTTGTTCTGAGTCTGGCTGTTTTGTGTATGTGAATTTAAATGTTTGGAAACTTACCCACGATATTGGCGAAATTCCTAGTGTTGGGCAACATGCGTACAAACAGCCTCAAATATTTTGTGTCTTACTCCATGCAGCATACTAGGCTGTATGCGATCTGTATTTAAGTTCGGTTTTATACTAAACGCATCTGTATAAAGACGTTCTGAGCGCTTAAACAGCCGTTGCGGGTTGTTCGAAAGAGATACCGCGGCCCCGGAACGTAAAGGGCAACAGAAGGAACATGGGTGGGTTTTAGTCAGTAAAAGTCTGAACGCCCCCCCGCTCCGCCCAGAGCGGGGGAAACTATTTGAAGATTTCCCACCCCAAGAAAAAAAAGCGCTTAAACAGCCCTTATATGTGGGCCCACAATATACAGCTTTTTGCGTTACTTTAGTTTAATAAGAAACCTTAACACCCAGATTATTATCTTGTAGGAATATGTGTTTAGTCATTGGCAGTATTGTGTATGGAATGCCATTTAAATACCATTTTGGCAACTCATTATTATTACTTTTGAGAAACATCGTTGACGAAATGCCCAAAATATTTTTATTTTAGATTTCCTGGCAGCATACAACATTTCGTGTTCCGGAAACCAAATAGTTTTTTTTTTACCGGACATAATAGTCTTATAAAACATGTTTTTTATTTAATTTTCCCAACTTGAACATAATAACTACGTTTCTAGCAGTCTATAAACAACCATAAATCAGGTTTGCAGTCTTATGAGATGCACTGTTTATACCAAGAATAGTAAATGAAATAATCGAGATAACCAAAAATAGAATCTTCAACCAAAAACTTTAATTCAGTGATTCAATTGTGTTTAAACTAAAAAAAATGCGAAAAACCTATCGCGACTAGTCACAGTAAATTTCTAGTGTCGAGAAAGTATTGTCCGCTTATAAACACCCACCCGCAAAAAGTTCAGTTTATCTGCAATAATGGCATTTCAACAGCGCCGAAATATAGGAAAAACATATTACATAAAAAAACAGTATTTAACTTAAAGCTACTGCCACTACTACTACTATCTGATCTGTACAACCCAATTATTCCTAGGTAATAAACCCCTAGAAAAGGGTGGTTGTCACCGTTTCACTTATTACCTGTAAAGACTGACTAAAATCTACACAAAAGAAACTCGGCAGTAATGGATGTTCACCCATTTGCAGATCAACCTTGCCATGTTTTGCCACGAACCGCTCTGTTAACTGTAGACAGTAAAATAAGAAAACCTAGAGACGAACGCAGTGGAATGTTGTACTTACAAGAATGTCGTAATATCCAAAGTACCTTTTACAAGTGGGCATCAAAGAATTCCTGTAAGTAATTTCAGGAATTTCAATACATTTTCTGTGCAGTTGCTAGGTTTCTGTGTGATGTAAATGGCACAATATAAATCACGTCGCTGCTGCCACACGATTGGTTCTTTAATACAGATTGTGTTGTCGCCGCAGCTTGCTCTGAGTACTGGATTAAATTGAACTTGATGTTTCGATAGTGATTCAGAAGACTTATTTCTTCCGCTCTGGGTGAAGCGGAAGGGAGTGTCAGACTTGTATTGACTAACTAGCTTTTGCCCGCGGCTTCGTTCGCGTTAAATTCGGGGTAACACAGTTCCCCTTGCGCCTTATTGATTTGTAATAGAAACGCTAAGTTTTCCCTTTCCTTCCCTCTTTCTCCCTCAGATCCCACTTTTTTTTTAAATTAGCCTATGTCCGTCTCCTGGTTCCCAACTATCTCTGTACCAAAATTCATCACAATCGTTTTAGCCATTAAAGCGTGAAGAGGTAACAAACAAACAAACTCAATTTCGCTAAGGATATTAGTAAGGATACCTATCTATGTTCTTCTTTTGCCTTTTGTGTTCCGATTCACTAGTAATATTTATTTTTATGAAAACTTTACACTATAATACATTTAAATCCTACTTTTAATATTATAAATGTGAATGTTTGTGAGGATGGATTGGATGTTTGTTACTCTTCACGTCTAAATGGCTGAACGGATCTTGATGAAATTTGGCACAGTGGTAGATTATGGTCTGGTAAGAACACTTTTTTTCAATCATCAAGCGGACGCCAGCTAGTAATCAAATGAAACTAACTTACAAATAAACTACAAAACAGCGTCAATTCGACCTCAACGCTGTCAACTGGTAATGCCCCCTAGTGACTGGTGGCGTTTCTACGTTGTGATTAGATAATTATTTTAAGTCATCTAGATTTATTTCTAAACTATATTTTAAATTTACCATGCTGTGTTACTTAAGCAGTTTGGCCAAAACAAGGAAAACCTGTTCAGGTGGAGCCTGTCCCGTCGTTTCTACATTACATGAGCTGAGGAGCTGTAAGCGCTAATCTTAATCGAGTCAGTTTTGTGCTGACTCGATTAAAATTTTCATCGACACACTAAGAAGAAGACTTAAACTGCTGAAAACTGCCAGACAAAATGGTGGAACGAGTAAACTCTTTTGTTAAAGATGGCCGCAAACAGTAATAGATCGCGAGGGAAGAGGCGTTTGCCCCGCATTGGATAGCGTTTAAATAATAAATTGCAGATGGCCATCATAAATATCCAATATATCAGTATGTATGGATTTATTTAAGGATTAATTTCGTATTGACGATCATCATTCTCATTGACATCCCGTAAATCTTGCTTAAAAAAGTGATTGAGGATTAAGTTGTCCAATTTTTTCGATACCAAATTCACACAAGGATTTACGAAAATATATGTATCATTTTAAATGTAGGGTATTCGTTTTGAAAGGTACAAATTTATCATTAAGGTGTTAGTTTAAAAAAATGTGATCAAATATAGACCTAAGTGATTGCCAGGTTAAGAAAAGGATAGAATTTGAAAAAAGACTGTAGTGTTTGACATAATTATTGTTACTAACGTAATTATGCGAAGGAAGTGACATATTTTTTACCAAGAATTCATTATACAGGTTGATAAACTTCAGGCTGCATCAGTGAGCCAGGTTCGTTCGGATACTGTTTAACAGAATTATCATCACCAACATAATTATGCCAAGGACGGAAAATACTTTTTTAATATAGATTCGGTACAGGTTGGTTTACTTATAGCTGCAATAGTAAGCGGCGTTTAAGTGGTATTTGACATATTTTTTTCCATGGATTCGGTACGTAAGTTGATGAACTTATGGCTGCATCAGTGAGCGGTGGGGTGATAAAGTTTTGGGTTCAGCACATTTGATATTAATATATTTTTTTTAAACATTCAATGTGATAGTGAAAAAACAATAGTTTCTAGGCGTTTTTAGTTGTGTTACAAAATATATTTCATTTATAAATAATTGCTTAGTATGTGTGACCGAGTGATAGTGACGTCGAGTGATGGAAACGAAAAAGCAAAACATCATCCAGAGACGCGCTCTGGATGATGTTTTGCTTTTTCGTTTCCATTATTGAGCGTGGGTAACGCTCCTAAAGGCCATATTTAAAAAAAAATATCCTACAGTAGAAATTTCTTCTGTATTGCGGGTGCGTTTACAAACATTTAAACAGCCAGACCCGGAACAACTATCTTTAGGTTATACAAATATTTATTCCGTGCGGGGATCGAACCCGCAACACGTAGTACAGCAGTGACAGTCTTAGCCACTGCGCCAACCGTGTCGTGTTATCATTGACGGAACATATTTTGATTTTAATTTCTGGCAAATAAACTCTGAGAAAAGTCTAAATCACAATTTTACTTAACGCCAGTTTTTTTTGTCACGTCTTTTGTCCATATAACATAGATATTTATAGTTTCTTTATTATTTTAGACAATAAAAACAGATCGTTACATTTTTGGTCACAGAAAATTCTATCTCTCGGTTAATTAAAACATTCCAAAAACTTCGCGTATCACGTAAACCGACAAAAATTTGCTCTAAAATTTTTAATTGGCCCGTTGTAGGCGGCATATCGTTTGAAACTGTGAACCAAAATACAAGTTTAATATTAAAACGGAATGAGAGCCGACCATTTAGTCTCAGTTTCATATTACATAGCGTTTGGCGCTATTTTCGAGTTGCTTTAAGTAGGGTTGCCTATTAATTTAGAAAGCAGCAAAATATTATTTTAAGTTATGGTGATGCCGAAGACTATTTTAAACTTAAAGTATTTATTTCAAATATGTCCTTAACAGACTGCTTTGCATATCATACAGTCCAGCCATAGCAATAATAATTGTAGATGGACTGTAGTTGCCCATTCCCTATTTTTGGAAAGGTGTATAACTAAGCAGTATTTGCATTAACTTTATCACTTACTGTGTGTTCAGGCGCAGCTTTATGAAAGAAAAAAATATTAAAATATAGTTGCAATTACGACTAGCACACAAAATAACAAAAAACATTGAATATACAGGGATCACATACATTTATAAATACATATAGAACAAAAATTGCTTGCACGCTGCGACTGCGACATATCACCAGTCAGCATAATGGTGTGCTATGGGAGCCCACAGCTCAGCGCTGGTTTTCAGTGGTCAACCCGTAAATAAAACGTACGGAAGTCAAGACAGCTTAAATATTTTAATACATAAATAAATAAAAATAAACTACTGTCATCATCTGCCTAGCCTTTTCCCAGCTATGTTGGGGTCGGCTTCCAGTCTTATCGGATGCAGCTGAATATCAGTATTTTACATGGAGCGACTGCCTATCTGACCTCCACAACCCAGTTGATACTGGGTAATACGATACCCCTTGATAAGACTGGTTGTCAGACTTTCGGAACACTGACTACCTGTAACGACTGTCAAAGATCTACAAATGGCAGCCGGGACCAACGGCTTAATGTGCTTTCCAAGGCACGGAGGAAACTCGGTATGTAACGGGAGGTCACCCATCCACAGACCAACCTAGGCAAGCGCGGCTTAACCTTAAGATCGACCCGAGCGGCTACTATTTATTTAGCCACGAGCTCCTCAATCAAACTACTGTAATATTTAAATGAAAAAAAAAACTCAATGATGACGCAACACTAAAACTAATAGAATAATATGATGTATAAATGTACATAACCACAGGCCAAGGCGTATTTTTTGGCTCACATATAAACCATGATTTGCGTTAGTACATATTATTATTTATCCCAGTTAGACGATCTGGTACGATCTCCGGCAAAGCGAAACCGTAGGTAAAATCTAGTCTAATAATTTACAATTCGTGTATGTCTCTCGCTCGATTTAGCCGATGTTGGAAATAGATTGCAACGTAATATATTTATACTGCTGTAGTGCAGAAACTCGATAATAGCTCACGTTAGCATTTGTCCCAAAACCGCAATAGATGGTCCGATGCATCATCGGCACATTAGAGAATAGTGTTGTGAGAGGAATGTATTGCATACCAACTAGGGACCAAGTACATATGTATATGAACAATGTAGTGGTCTGATAACATTGATCAAACCTTCCACAGTGCAGGCTGGTTTGCAAAGAAGTTCGAATATTCAGTTCTTTTTTTAATCGTTACTCCACACTGAATTTCTCCTGTATCGTAAATGCGTTTACAAACATTTAAACTCACATACACAAACAGAAATATATGTTGCCGTAAAAAAAAAAAATTAAAAAGAAGAAGAAGAAGCCTTGGAATCAGTGTGTGACATGTATTGGTAAAATATAAACTAAACAAATGATTTTAAAATATTCTAAGCTTCTTTCAATTATGTAATACCACCAGTTCCCTACAGTATTGAGTAGGTTGAGGCTAAATAATAACAGCTGAACGGGTCCCTATTTAAGATAAACCCGTGTTGCAAAGCTCGGTCCATGGATGGGTGACCATCATTAAATACTGAGTTCCCTCCGTACTTCGAGAACAAAGGTAAGCTTTTGGGCTCGGCTATCGTTACAGACCTTACTGGTAGTTAGAAGCTCAAAATTCCTGGTTGAATAATCCTATAACATTTTGCCTGGTAGGTATGGGAGTCGAACCTGGAACCTGAAGGTTAGCAGTCGCGATAACGATCACTAGACCAACAACAGCAGTCAACGACGCAACGAGAAAGAGGTTTTACCTTAAAAATATAGATGTAATAAATTGCACGCTGAGAACGAAAGCAGCCTAATACTAAATTTGTGATTTTTGGATATTGGAAAAGTAAGTTAGTATCGTGGAAAAGGGAAAGAGTGAAAAGACGTTTACCTTGCAGTGGGATAATGTAGCCTTATTTTAATCCTTACTAATATTATAAAAGCGAAAGTGAGTTTGTTTATTTGTTTGTTACGTCTTCACGCCTAAATGGCCAAACCGATTTTGATGAGTTTTGGTACAAAGATAGTTGGAGACGGAAATAAGCTATTTTTTTTAAGTGAAAAAAGGGGGAAAAATAGGGAAGAAAAGGTAAGATATTTTTTGTCGATCATCACACGCGTTATAGTTAGCGTTAGCCCAAAGTTACTATGCCTCGCGGACGAAGTCGCGGGCGGAAACTAGTGTTATAATAAAAAAGTCAGTTTACTTGCTATAACTGTCTTACTTTCTTTATTATCAAAAATTCACATTTTTTTATTTAATTCATTGTCGTTCGTGCAAAATGTTTTAGAATTTGAAACAGGCCGTTGTTAAAAATCAGTTCTCGGAAAAAATATTATGTGCGGTCACGTCCAACACAAAAGCCTTGGGTACTCTGTTTCTATGTTGCTTGAATGCTTGTTCAGAAGATCTTATTGTGTACCTTATTTTGTCACCATTAAATAAAAAACCGGTCAAGAGCGAGTCAGACTCGCGCATCGAGGGTTTCGTACAAGCTTGCGACATAAACAGTTATATATTTTGATTGCGTATACTTGGAAAATTGATTTTTTCGCAGCACAAAAGAATCACAGATTTTAGGTTATAGTTTTAATTTTAACTCGATAGCTCTACGCGTTTTTGAGATAAATAGTCTTGACAGACAGATAGTCAGACAGACAGACATACGGACAACAAAGTGATCAAATAAGGGTTCTTTTTTTCACTATTTTTATTTTTATTAAAATAATTATAAATTATATACAAACTATAAATAGACACAAACTAATAATAAAATATGTACAAGTAAAAAATGGCTAGTTACAGGGCGTCATAAGGGTTGGGTTTTTTTTCTTTTGAGATACGGAACCCTGAAAAAGGAAAATAAAGAGCTAAAAGTTTGCTGACCGATGCGATCCCCAATCTTTTATCTTGCCTCGAAGTGGAAGATTGTGCTGATACCTTTCAGCATGATTTCTTTACTGAGATATAAATGAAAGGAAATAATACGATTGTTTAGTATGCAAGTAGGATCTTCGAATCACTCTTGTATTCTGTTCTTTTTTCATACTTTCTGAGATTTGCCCTTAGTTGTTGTTAAGATTTCTTTTCCAGTTATGACCAGAAATTCATTCATTTATAATTATCTGTGTAATCTCATATTTTTTTAAATACCTAAACGATGGATTTGATACGGTTTGTAACATTGCTAAGAGGATTAAAATTATAATAATTGATAATCAAAAGTCGAGAATATCATGGATAAATAATAACAGATGCGTGAGTTGTTTTGTGCGTTAAATCGTGCTTGCTCGTGCTTGGTTTATGGATGGATGACCACCCATTTCATAGTGAGTTTCCTCAGTGCCGGATAGCAAATTAAGCCGTTGGTTGCGGCTGTCATTTGTTAATCCTTCCGTCACTCATTTCCGAGAGTCGTTACAGGTTGTGGTCTGTAAGTCTGACAAGCAGTCTTACCAAGGGGTATCGTTGTGGGTGTTAGGTAGATAGTCGTTCCATGTAAAATACTGGTAGCAGCATCCGTAAGCCAACCCTGACGTAATTGGTAAGGCAAAGCAGACTATAATTGAAATAAAAAATACAGTTAAGATGAAAAATATAGTTAAGATAAAAAAATATAGTTAAGATAAAAAAATATAGTTAAGAAAAAAATATAGTTAAGATAAAAAAATATAGTTAAGAAAAAAATATAGTTAAGATAAAAAAATATAGTTAAGATAAATGACCAACGTACCAACCCTATATTCCGAACGAAACTGTCGTTTGTATAAAGCTAACCGTTTTCGGCACAAGTAAACAATTCTGCTTTGGAACGGAGAGATTCTGTCGACAATTATTAACGGCTCTGTTTACGACACGGTTGCATAACGATTACCTACTTAATTGATGCAGCACATTATATAAATATCCATTAATTTCACAAGTGGAGTAATTGAGTGAGTGGATTGTTATTTGTAATGATGAGTAACGAGGAAAATATATTGAGATATTTTTTGAGCATGAATGTGGATGTAAGAATACCCAATTTTGAGTTAAGCAGTTGCTTGTTGCACTAATACTTTTTATTGCAATTTGTGTGTCTATTTGTGTAAAATAAAAAAATAAGAATGTCTCTATGAGTAGAGGAACACCTAATAAATGAATAATGGATTGTGTGGACGATAATATGGCTTTGCTAGCCATATTATCGTCCACACAGTCCATTACGTGGACCAGGTCCAGGACGTGACTCCAAATAAATTGGGATTATGGCAGGAGAATGATGATTGTTCTTTTTGTATGGCTGGACGTTCTGACTTGAATAGTTAAAATTGTTTTATGTAACGCGAATATGTTCTATGATTTGAAGTTGATTACAGTTCATTGATACAATTTATTCAAGATTTTTCTTTTGTGATATATCACACTAATGGCTAGTTCTATTTGGTATTCGGGCAGGTAGTACCTCGGCAGCAGCCGCTCGGGTTGAATTTTAGGTTAAGTCGCACTTACCTAGGTTGGTACATGGACGGGTGAACACGCTTTTTTTCGCGAGGGGGGGGGGAGTGACAGACATTTACTGACTAAAAACCTTGTGTTCCTTCTTTTGCTTTTTATGTTCTGGGGCCGCGGTATCTCTCTCAAACAACCCGCCACCCTGGTAGGCGCTAGCATAACGGCAGGCAGTACCCCTGGCAGACCCCTCTCTGCTTTGCTAACATCTTTTTGGGGCGCGCGTGGAACACAAACGCGCTGTCGACACGTCCTGTCGTCACTGATAACCACCCTTTACATACTGAGCCTCGGAGAGCATGCTAAGCTATTAGTCCAGGCTGTTTGATAGTTGTTACAGATAGTCAGTGTCCCGAAAGAAGTCTGACAACCAGTCTTACCAAGGGATATTACCCAGTACTAACTGGGTTGTGTAGATCAGATAGGGAGTCGCTCCATATAAAATACTGATATTCAGCTGCATCCGGTTAGACTAGAAACCGACCCCAACAAAGTTGGGAAAAGGCCACGGACCATGGGACACGGAAGGTACTCGGTATGAAATGCAGATGATGATGATGAGTACCTGTACCATAGTATTTTGCTATGATAGTTCTCCGAGCTTTTGTCAGTTCTAAATGTACAGATAATAAAAATCACAAAACTTCTGACAGCGATTCTGAACGGACTTTTATACTGTTAAAGGAAATCTGTCAAAAGAAGGTTTAAAGAACATCTAAGAAGTAACTTCGAGTCGAACAAACCAGTTCTTAAAACTTTTTAAAAGAAGCTTGAGAGTAGTGAGAACTTAATAAAAATGTTCAGTTCGAATTTCTAATGTTCTTGTTAACGCCTCTTCCGATACTTGCAAACGAATTGAGAGCATAGAAGAACATTTCTAAAGTGAGGTTTTATTACAATAAATATTGTTATTTGTCGCAGGCACTGCGTAAGAGCTATTTTTTTGTTCTTTAGTTATTCATAAATGTTTGTGATGTTTTGTATGTTCAATGTTATTGGTTATTTTGTTTGGTCGTCGTAATTACGACTTATCAATATATTTTCTTTCTTACGTGAAATTGCACGTTAATTAACAGTGACTAGGGACCGCTGTCTACAAATTTATTTTTATTTTTTTAAATAAACGTTGCCCCACACTAGGATTTCTCCGATTATTCCCGATGTCCACCACTTGTCTGGCCACCACTGGGGGACAGCGAGACAACTTAAAACATTATTCTCGTTGTCCACCACTGGGGGACAGCGTCACAACTTTGTAAATTATTTCCATTCGCCACCACTGGTGGACAGCGACACGGATTTTTCAACATTCCCTATGGCCGCCGTTGGGGGACAATGGCACAACTCTTTTGATACGATTCTCACTGGCCATCAATTTAAATTGTTTTATCTTGAGACCGGTAAAGGATAGCTTAATATACTTACGGATTTGATTTTTAGCAGGGCTAACGGTAAGAGTAATTTAAATATTTATAAATTGTATGATAGGTAAATACACAATAACATTTAATAAAAGTTGATTCAAGAATATGACTATATTCTTGAATCAACTTTTATTAAATGGTTCACTCAAATATTAAAAAATGATCCTACTACTTAGTATTATATAATATAGCTTTGATTGCTTATGCAATCTGGACTTTAGGGCACCCCGACTCGGATAGGTTAGGTTAGAAGGAGATGGCGGGGTCGTGTGAGCGAGCGAAGCGAGCGAATAGACCCCGCCATCCCCTTCGTGGTTATTTTTTATAAACCACCCAGAAGTAGGAGCCCCGCGAAGCTAGCCTAACTCAAATGGCACTTAACCAAACCTTAAAATATTCTATGTATGGTCGAGGGTGGGCTTATGGCTGGTTACGGGAGCGACGAGTGCACTAATGACGTAGTTATAATGACGCATGCTGCGTTTGCGCAAGTAGAAGGAGCAGAGTAGAATAGATATATTTTTTGTCTCTTTTTAACGTTATGCACAGACGCCAGCACATCAAGTTATCTGGCGTCTGTACTTTCCCTCATAGCAATACTTTATGTAAATAAATAAAAAAAATATATATATATCTTGGGACAACTCACACACGGCTATCTGATCCCAAGCTAAGCAGAGCTTGTGTTATGGTAACCAGACAACTGATATACATACTTATATAATTTAATACATACATATTATAGATAAATCACACCCAGACACAGAACAAACAATCATGCTCATCACACAAAGTTTGTCCTGGGTGGGAATAGAACCCACGACCTCCGGCTCAGCAGTCAGGGCCACTAACCACTAGACCAACAGGCCCGTCAAAATATCTTGATGAAGTGAATAGTATCAATAGATAATAATAATAAGAATCACAATCGTGAGATATGCAGTCTCAGGGAGTATTTCTTGGAAGCCGACGTGGGGATGCATCGAGATGTGGTTACGGTGGACAAGGGCTTTACCCCGCTCTCCTTGGCTAAAGAGAACTGGCGCAAACCTGTAGTGCTTGACACTAACGACCGCAGGGAGGTATGGCAGAGTAAGGAGCTTCACGGACGCTTTTTCCGGGCCCTACATGGACCCGATGTAGATCAACCAGCGTCCGTAGCCTGGCTACGTTCCGGGGATCTCTTTGGAGAAACTGAAGGTTTTGTCTGTGCAATTATGGATGAAGTTATGATGACGAATAACTACCGGAGATTTATTGTGAAGGACGGCACGGTTGACATATGTCGGGCATGCCACCGTCCGGGTGAATCAATTCGACACATTATCTCCGGTTGTTCTCGTCTAGCTAACGGAGAGTACTTGCATAGACACAACCTTGTAGCCAGGATTATTCATCAGCAACTTGCTCTAAAATATAGCCTTGTGGAATCGGAAGTGCCGTACTACAGGTATGAGCCCGACCCAGTTCTCGAACATGGCAATATCACATTGTACTGGGATCGATCCATCATCACTGACAGGACTATTGTTGCCAACAAGCCTGATATAGTGGTGGTGGATCGATCAGAGCGGCGCGCAATGATTGTTGACATAACAGTCCCGCATGATGAGAACCTCGTGAAAGCCGAGAAAGATAAGCAAATCAAGTATATTGACTTGGCTCGCGAGGTTGTCGACATGTGGGATGTGGACTCAGCGATCATTGTGCCGATAGTCGTATCTGCCAATGGCTTAATTACCAAGAGCCTCGAACAACACCTGAGGAGGCTCTCGTTAGGCAGCTGGATCAAGGGCTTGATACAGAAAGCGGTACTCCTGGACACGGCTCGTATTGTTAGGAGGTTCCTTTCTCTGGAGCCCTGACCGCCGGTAGCTTGGACCCTGTTCCCGATACCGGTGGGCTACTATTTTTACATTTTTAAATGTTTTTTATTTTTTGTTTTTAAGAAATATTTAAAAATTTAATTATATGTATATAAAACAATAAATGGACGAAAAAGCATTAGCAAGAAAATAAAATTTAATTTTAATGAATTACCTATACCTAATTAATTAAATTAACTATATTATACAAGGAATGAAATATTATGTCATTATTATTACGTAAGCATTAGAATTCGAAAGAGATACCGCGGCCCCGGAACGTAAAGGGCAATAGAAGGAACATGGGTGGGTTTTAGTCAGTACAAGTCTGACATGCCCCCCCGCTCCACCCAGAGCGGGGGAAGTCATTGGATGATTTCCCACCCGAAAAAAAAAAAAAAGAAAAAAAAAAAAAAAAAAAAAAAAGCATTAGAATTGGATAAAAGTAATCCTTTCCTTACTAATATTATAAAAGCGAAAGTGAGTTTGTTTGTTTGTTTGTTTGTTACCTCTTCACGCTTTAATGGCTACACCGATTTTGATGAATTTTGGTACAGAGATAGTTGGGAACCAGGAGACGGACATAGGCTATTACTACTTTTATTTAAAAAAAGTGGGATGTGAGGGAGAAAGAGGGAAGAAAAGGGAAAACTTAGCGTTGCTATTACAAATCAATAAGGCGCAAGAGGAACTGTGTTACCCCGAATTTAACGCGAGCGAAGCCGCGGGCAAAAGCTAGTTTCAGCATAAAACCAAATGGTCTCTACATAAAACAATTTAAATTGATGGCCAGTGGGAATCGTATCAAAAGAGTTGTGCCACTGTCCCCCAACGGCGGCCATAGGGAATGTTAAAAAATCCGTGTCGTTGTCCACCAGTGGTGGCGAATGGAAATAATTTACAAAGTTGTGACGCTGTCCCCCAGTGGTGGACAACGAGAATAATGTTTTAAGTTGTCTCGCTGTCCCCCAGTGGTGGCCAGACAAGTGGTGGACATCGGGAATAATCGGGATTTCTCCTGTATCGTGGGTGCGTTTACAAACATTTAAACTCACATACACAAACAGCCAGACCCGAAACAACTATCTGCAGGTCATACAAATATTTGTTCCGTGCGGGAATCGAACCCGCGACACGCAGCGCAGCAGTCGATCGCTCAGCCACTGCGCCAACCGTGTCGTCGTTTACAATGAAAACGATTGGATCTGTTGTGTGGCAGTAATGCTGGAACATATAAATACATTTAAAAAAAATATATTTCAGTGTACAACGTTAAAACTAGACACACTTCAGAGAAAACAGTACAATGGAACGGGTCAAAATATATATATATATATATATTTAATAAAATGTAATAAATATAGGTAATAAAATGTATTTTTTTTTTTTTGTAAAAATGTTTTAGAAAAAATGTCCAAAAATAAATTTGTTAAATAGTGATGTATGGTGTACTTAGTGATATATTTATCATACAAGTTTTTATAGCCAAAAACCAAGTTTAATGTGATTGCTACACATCGAATTTTCTGTTATCAGCCAAACCGAGATCTCATTTTACCACTTGGCAATCGAGCGTTTTTTTTCTGATAATTCGAAAACCGAATCTATTATTAAAAAAATAAGCACATAAAACCTCCATGCGATTAACTCATTCCATCTTTAAAAAAATATAACTTAGTATGGAAATGAGGCAAAAATCGTAGCAAGCGTTTTTCGCTCAAAGCGTTTCAGCATATTTCCGTTTATACATTCGCGGTTCGCCTAGTTACTTTGTCATAAGTACTTATATAATAGGCTGCCAACAAACCATGCTACCAAAAATCTTCAATTAATAAAGACTTCGGACTGAAGGACCTCTTTATCGAATTAGGGTGTTAGTGTGAGAGTAAAGCTTTGGTATTTATAATTCCATTGGTGTTTTGAAAAGAGTATATTGTTATTATACTTCCACCTTTAGAATATATTTGGTATGCCAGGTGTGACCATGTGAGTAAAGCCAAAATGATTATTCTTCAAGTTGCAAGAGTTCCTACCTAGGAATCAAAACAATCCAAGACTAGTCTTGTGTCCTCCCCAGAGACGCCCGACAGTCCGACAGGGGTGCCCTTAGTGTGTTGTCGCTTAGTTTTGAAGGCTTTGGCTAGGAGGCCTTAAACTGGATGCGCCCATAAGAAACTCCAATTAAGCAGGCAACCTTTTAGTTGATACCATTATCAATAAAACTTATGAAGGTACGTCTCTCCTGCCGGGGTTACAGGTTGATTGAAAGAGATACCACGGCCCCAGTACACAAAGGGCAACAGAAGGAACATGGACGGGTACTGGAAAGTGTCAGACTTCTACTGAACTGCACTAAACTGCAGTTTAGTAGTTAGTAGAAGTCTGACACTCCCTCTGTTATTTAATGATTTACCATCCAAAAGAAGGTGCAGCTCTGCCTAGCCTTTCGGGGTATACAAGCAACGATAAAAACTTGTAAAACCGTGTACACTGCAAGTCAGTAAAAATAAAATATTGACCCAAAAAGTCTGTTCATTCATCCACCGCCTTAGCCCAAGTAGCTATATCGCAGTACATTCTACACATAATGCCTTTGCATAACCATTTTCCACCACTTTGGGTCATAAATTATTCCATTGCACTGGTCTAGGCAAACCTAATCGCTTTTATGACGTCCTGTTTGCTATTGCAAGAACCCAACTTGTTATTTCTATAGGAATATTACGTTGGGTAAGTGAAGTACGGATATTTATTAAAGTGCCCGCGGAATACGAGTGCTTGGTAAGTTATAATGGAAAGTTTGTGTAGTTTGTTTTTGTTATAAAAGTATGTATTTTTAGTTTAAAATAAACATCTCTCGCTTATTAAATAGTGTAAATGCTTTTATTGGATACTTAAATGTACACAACGCTCTTTGGCTGCTACGACTGCGTTGTTGAGCATTTTGGTCCTGGATTTCCGAATTAACGAATTGTTAATGTGTTTTTTCATCAGGAATAACTCAGTAGCGCCCACGGAGTCTAGATTTGTACCCGAATGGCGGCAATAGGCTCGCCCACTATTAAACTGTTCTTAATAATAACTGGGCAAATATGGGGCTATTGTAAGGTAAACCTTTAGCCATGTTGACGGCGCGTTTGTGTTCCACACACGCCTCAAAGACATGTCAGCAAAGGTGTGGTTGTTCGAAAAAACTTTTTTGCAAAAAATAAAACCGACTTCCAAAAAAAAAAGTGGAAAATAACTTTATTTCCGGAAGTCGGTGGCTTTTGTTGGTTTCGTTGACTTTTTTGCCACCGACTTCCGGAAATAAAGTTATTTTCCACTTTTTTTTTTGGAAGTCGGTTTTATTTTTTGCAAAAAAGTTTTTATTTCAGCATTTTTAGTTATAGTATTAGGATATAATTCGCAAACACGGTTATTTTTATGAGGCCGCAAGACTGACTGTACGCTTGACTGCCGCGAGCGAGTGATGCGAGTAATCGCCCGCCTCACTCGCACATTCGCTTATAGCCGAGCTACACAAATATCGGAACTACGCACTTGCTCCCCACGTCTCGCTAACTCGTTTCTAGTTCTAGCTCTACTCGTTACTCGTTAATCGTTGCCGGTGAGACAAGTGCCTTAGTTCCACATCACGCTATAGTATTTAATACTATCTAAATTATGCTTTAGTTTAAAACCAATTCAGAAATCATATGCATCATCGCCTAGGGGATACAGCTGATACTTGATCTAATGATTGATTATGTTTCTTAATGACTGGGTGAGGGGAGGGGAGGGGGTACGGGCACCCTGCTCCCACTCGCCTGCCTACCCTGGCGAAACCCATACTTATACATGTGATTGCAGCAATCACGGCAGATTTGCGGTCATTTATTGAAGAGTTCCGTTGTATATCACTGAAGATCTATCACCAAATTAAAATACAATCACCTCAAAAAACTGCGATGACCTTCCAAATCATAGTGCATAGCGTTTTTTTGTTCATTTGTCTTCGACAACCTCTAAAATTATATCATCAACGTAGACGAAGTCAATCTAATACGCATTATTAAAGATAACTCAAAAACTACTGGCCGGATCTTGATATTTTTTTTATGGGACCAAACGACAACCACCAGCTTTCGAATAAAAAAAGAATCATCAAAATCTGTTCACCCAGACCAGAGTTATGAGGTAACAAACACAAAAAAAAAAAAACATACAGTCGAATTGAGAACCTCCTCCTTTTTTGAAGTCGGTTAAAAAGATGCGTTGTTGGGTACGAAACAACGCCCCCAACTAGTATAAAACGAAAAAAAAAAGACTTGTGAATCTGTTTCTAAAAACCTTCATGCAAAATAAACATCATTTAAAATTGTGCATAGATGAATAATCGTTACTGTTCCCTAAGTATTAGAAGATAAAGGCACGCGTTGTTTTTGCACATTTTATTCTTAGGTACTTTTTCCTTTGCAATAATTGCTCCGCGACGGTTAGATCTCATCCAAGAGAAACTTATATCACATAAAGCATCTTGAGAGCCATTTACTCCGTAGGAGATGTAACAAGATCCTTCTAACTACGGCTTCATTGTAGTCTTTTGAAATCTTTGCTGGTTTAATCGGCGACAAGTCAAGGTAGACATTTTACTATTGTTGAGACTGGGCTTTTCAATGAAGTTACTGGACCATATTATATAGTTCACGCAAAGAATCCAAAAACTGTCGATTCAACATCAACGTCATGTTCTGTCTAGCATTTTCCCAAAAACTTATGTTAAGATCGGCTTCCAGTCTAACCGGCTGAATAACAGTGTCTTACATGAAGTGACTGCCTCCCTTACCAACAAAACCGGCCAACCAAATCGATACCTTTTGATAAGACAATTTAAGTTGGCTGCAATGCAAAGAATGAATATGTCATTCAAATGTCAAGGTTGGTTTTTTTTGTATCACTTTCGTTTTACTCTTCTAAAAGTAACTGTACGCGTTGTATTGTTTAAATAAAAGAAGTGTGTTTAGCACAAAAGTGCTGCCTTTTTTAGGGTTCCGTAGTCAACTAGGAACCTTTATAGTTTCGCCATGTCTGTCTGTCCGTCCGTCCGTCCGTCCTCGCTTAATCTCTGTGACCGTTAGCACTAGAAAGCTGAAATTTGGTACCTATATGTATATCAATCACGCCGACAAAGTGGTAAAATAAAAATTGGAAAAAAATGTTTTATTAGGGTAGCCACCCTATATGTAAAGTGGGAAGTGTTTTTTTTTTTTTAATTTCAATCCTAACGTGTGATATATTGTTGGAAAGGTATTTAAAAATGAATAGGGGTTTACTAAAATCATTTTTTGATAATGTCAATAATTTCGGAAATAATCGCTCCAAAAGTAAAAAACAATGTGTCCCCCCCCCCCTCTAACTTTTGAACCATAAGTTTAGAAAATATGAAAAAAATCTGAAAAGTAGAACTTTATAAGGACTTTCTAGGAAAATCATTTTGAACTTGATTGACACAACAGTTTTTGTACAAAAAAGACAAAAAGTTGTATTTTGTACAACTTTTTGTACAAAAACTGTTGGAGCGCCTACCGCGGAACGTGCAACATTGCACGCTCCTCCACCTTTAAACTCATAAGTGGGAACACTTATTGTGACGGACGGGAAACTACGGAACCCTACACTGAGCGTGGCCCGACACGCTCTTGGCCGGTTTTTAATTTCATAACTTTAGGTTATGGGCCCAGACACATAACACATAACAGTTTGATGTAGATTGATGTTAGTTACGGCGGCAGCAAAATTGGCGAGAAGGAAAAACTGAGGTTAGTTCATTACAGTTGCGGCGTGGTGCTTAGGCTCGTGTACTGCGGAACATCGTCGAGAAGAGGTTCAAATATTTTTCGTGGGATTGGGTGTTCAAAATATCTGGTGGCAAAAACCAGTCTGAAACACCCTGATGTATCAGACCCGCTAAGACTTTACTTGTTTGGATGTAAGTCTCTTAAGTCTTGTCAGGAAGCCGATGGCAAAAAAAATATTAATTAAACAAAAGTCAAGTCAAGTTTCGGAAATTACACATACACAAACAGCCAGACCCGGAACAACTATCTGTAGGCAATACAAATACTTGTTCCGTGCAGGGATCGAACCCGCGACACGCAGCCACTGCGTCAACAGTGTCGTCAAACGTCTACTGACTAAAACCCGTCCACGTTTCTTCTTTTGCCCTTTGTGTTCCCGAGCCGAGGTATATTTTTCGAACAACCCGCTACTCCCGTAGACCATATACCTTAGAACTTGGTTTTGACATCATTTAATAGTAATTGTTTGACACCTGTGACCGAGTTTAGCTGTCAGAATTTGAGAAGGGTCTAAAGTTTAGACAGTTAAGAGTCTTTGAACTAAAAACTAGATTTAAATAAATATATTGCACAAATATAAGAAAGCTTAGGCTGCTTACATTTCTTTTAGAATTAGTTTAACTGTAATGCCAAAATAATAAGTTTATTTGAATCGTAGCGAGATAAATCTCTTACAACACGTTCCAAGCTTTTCGTGAGCTTTTTCTTTATAAAACTGATTTACAATTTTTATGCGAATTATTCTGCTAGGTTTTCAAAGGGTTTAGTGAACTCAATATGTTGTTAATAACTGAATTATTAGTATTAAAAAAAAGAATATCATTATCTTTGTATATTCATTTTCAAAAAGAAATACCTAGCCCCTCTATTTTTGATTCATTTTTTTAACCGTTGCCCCACACTATGAATTTCTCCTGTATCGTGAGTGCGTTTACAAACTTTAAATTTAAACTCACATACACAAACAGCCAGACCCGGGACAACTACCTGTACGTCATACAAATATTCTTTCCGTGCGGGGTACAAACCCGCATCGCGTAGCGCAGCAGTCAAACGCTTAGCCACTGCGCCAACCGGGTCGTCAATTATTATGACATATCTAGTAGCTTTTGCCCGCGGTTCCGCACATGTGTACCTATGAGATTAGTATATGAGACCATACTACCAAAATAATACTTTTTTTTTAATGGCATCTCGCAGTTCGACCTAGGAGGTCGTTTACTGCTTAACCGGTCAATCCCTGTGGATGCTTAGAAGTTAAGGCCTCCAACCAGGGGCAAAAATCTTATAAACTAAGCGACTGCACGCTAAGGGCACCCCCTGCGGGGTATGGGCCTCGGCTTAGGTCGTCGCTGGGTGAAAACAGCAAAGGGACAGGCTGGATCTGAGTTGCAAAATAATACCTACGTATTCCATTTCATATACCCAGACAATATAGTCTAGTCCAGTCCGTCGACATGGACTGTCGTCGCTAGACAAACGGACGGTGAGCTTCACTTTGCTCTAATTTGAGGATACAGTGTGCTACAAAAGTGTCCTACTCAATAGTTTTTCTTGTCGATCAAAATGTCAAAGGTTGACCTACGTGAAACGGCCAGAGGGCCAAAGTAAAAGCCAGCCTTTGGGTCACGGAAAGTGTCTACTAGACATGAATAGAATTAAATGACAAGAAATGCACCAGATCAACGCAAGATGGATGAAATGGCGACAGGTCACTGGAACAACTTGTGACCCAAAGGGGAAAATATACAAGTCCATGATTAGACCTGTTGTACTATATTGGGTCAGAATGCTGGGCTGTAAAAAAGGTGGATGAAAAACGATTGCATGTAGCGGAGATGAGAATGTTGAGATGGATGTGTGGAGTGACAAGAATGGATAAAGTAAGGAATGAGTATATTAGAAAAAGTTTGAAAGTTGCGCCTGTTACAGAAAAAAATAAAGGGAGTCGTTTGTCTTGGTATGGACATGTAATGAGGAGGGACGAAGTATAATGTTGAGGGAGAGCGAGAGGAAGGCCAAAGAAAAGATGGATGGATTGTGTTAGGAATGATATGAAAAACAAAGGAGTAAATGATGCCGTGACGTCTGACCGCAAATAGAATGGGACAAGGGCAGGAAAATGAATAAAAAGAAAGTTTATAATACACCGTGAACTTGTGCTAGAACCTTTACTTACTTACGTTATATGCTAATGAAGAGATCCAAATAACAGTTTAAAACAGTATCTATCGTCGGTTTATTCCCTTGTTTACCTTTCAAGGGTCCGGACGTAATTAATATATCTTTAAAATCAATGAACGCTCACCCAACCGTCATTATTGCTTACACGGCCCGCGATTCGTGACGTCAATCGCCTTAATTATTGATTAACCTTTCTAAATACTACGCTTTAGCTGTCGTATTACATAACATCACGCATGCAGTCCTCTAAGGGTTTAGCAGAAATAGTACACCTACTTTTCCCTAATTATGTTTACGTTTCCTATAATAGATGGTTTGATTCCCGCACGGAACAAATATTTATATGGCTTACAGATAGTTGTTCCGGGTCTGGACCCGGACGCAAACACGATGCAGGAGGAATTCGTAGTAAGGGGCAACGTTTCACCGGCGGACGGACGGCGAGCGGACGGGGGCTGCTTTCAAGCGGCTCCTGCCCAATCTGAAGGGGCCAAACGCCTCCTGCCGTAGGCTCTATGCCGGAGTCGTGCGGTCCATGGCCCTTTACGGGGCCCCGGTATGGGCGCGCCGCCCACTACCTGAACGCGCTCCAAAAGGTGGTGGCCATACGGCTCATCCGGGGCTACCGCACGATCTCCGGCGAGGCAGCAAGCCTCCTTGCCGGACTGCCACCGTGGGATCTGGAGGCGATAGTCCTCGCGCGCCTGTTTGAGTGGCGCGCGGAGGCACTACACCGGGGGGAAAACCCGCTGCCGCGGCAAGTTCAAACTCAAACTCAAAACTCAAAGCATTTATTTCAATTAGACCATTACAGGCACTTTTGAATGTCATAAAAACAAGAACAAAAAAATGATGCTGCTACAATCCCGGTCACAAGGCATAATAACTTGTGAAAGTACTGTAGTTGCCCATTCCAAAGCGTTGATCTCTATGGAGAAGAATGGGCAAGAAACTCCATGGACACTCTTTTAAATTATAATATTTTTACAAAATCGTATTTACATCATTCGTGTTGAGATTATACAAATATGTGAGAACGATGTAGAAAGACGTGCACAGTAAGAGCGTCCAGAGTAAATAAAAAGCAAAATTCAATTTAAAATCTAAATAAGTTAAAAAAATGACCGTGGTAGTTAAAAAAATGACCGTGGTAGTTAAAAAAATTACCAGTCCCAACTGACAGCGCCCGTTCACGAACATGACGTATGGATCAGCCCCATTCAGCTCGACCATTTTGAAGGGAGCTAAATGACCCGACACACCCGCCACTATCAGCGAGACATTTAAGTGAGCATGACACTATTAACCACCAGGGCTTCGTCAAGTCAATGATAATACATAGCACTCACATATGGGCTTAATTATACAATACTAGAGAATTGATTCTATACATTGCAAAGATAGTCTTACAATCTTCTGCAGCTTCCACTATAGCTTCGGATACTTATCAATGAGTTTACCCCTATGCTTGAGGAGCAAGACCAGCATTGAGCCAAGCATTTTTATCATCAATATAATCCCCCAACTTATAATATGCTTGCCTACATAGTGTGCGTTTAATACAAGATTTAAATTTCGTTTCATTCAGTTGAAGAATGTGGGGAGGTATTTTATTGTAGCATTTCAAACAGTACCCCATGAAAGATGAGTCTACTTTAGCTAACCTGAAACCCGGCTGAACCAATTGGTCCCTATTTCTAGTATTATACTTGTGTCTATCACCTCGTTTACCAAATAGATGCAATTTTTTTCTGACGTACATGATGTTTTCATAGATATATTGACAAGGTACTGTCATGATGTTAATTTCCTTAAACTGTTCTCTTAGAGAATCTCGCCTACGTAGATTATAAATGGCTCTAATGGCTCTTTTCTGCAGAATAAATACAGACTCGATGTCTGCAGCCCGTCCCGCTGTTGTTGTAGTTGCCGCTCGGCGGGCGGACCTCCGGTGCGATCTCATGGTGGCATGGAGAGAGCGACTGTCACAACCCCGTGCAGGGCACGCCACAATAGTGGCGGTAAGTCCCCTCTTTGAGGAGTGGCTGGAGAGGCGTCATGGCGTCCTCACCTACCGCCTGACGCAGGTCCTCACCAGACACGGAAGTTTCGGGAGGTTCCTGCACATCATCGGGCGGGAGGAAGCGCCCGGGTGTCACCATTGTGACGATCGCCCTGAGGACACGGTGGAGCACACAGTGGCGATCTGCCCAACGTGGGCGGAGCACCGCCGTGCCCTCGTAGAGGCGGTCGGCGGCGGCGATCTCTCGCGTCCGGCCCTGGTTCAGGCCATGGTCCGGAGCGAGAGGGAATGGGAAGCAGTCACCACCTTCTGCGAAGCAGTAATGCTAGCAAAGGAGGTGGCCGGGCGTTTGAGGGAGAGAACATCTGCCCAACCCAGCCGCCGCGGGAGACGCCCAGGGCGCCGGGCGCCGCGAGACGACTTCCGGCCACCGTAGATGCGGGCCTGTGGACGGTGAGCAATGGGTAGTTCACCGTCCGTCCGTCGATTGACGACAGGCCGTGTCGACGGCGCGTTCGTGTTTCACGCGCGCCTCAAAGAGAGTCAGCAAAGCAGAGGGGCTTGCCAGAGCCTCCGCCTGCCGGGGTTGCGGGTTGTTCGAAAGAGATACCGCGGCCTCGGAACGTAAAGGGCAATAGAAGGAACATGGGTGGGTTTTAGTCAGTACAAGTCTGACATGCCCCCCCGCTCCATGATTGATTGATGATTCTGATTTCCCACCCGAAAAAAAAAAAAAAAAAGGGGGCAACGTTTTATTTTATTAGATAAATATATGGCAATAGGTTCGGCACAAATTCAGATACCGTGAGTGAGATAAACCTAATGGAAAACCCAATAACACTGACCCCGAGCTGGGAATCAAAGCCTAAACCTCACCAACACCACTAAACTAACCACGTATTAATGTGTCTTAAGAATTAGAACAACGAGGTAGTAGCAAGAGACAGCTCCATAAACTTTTCAAAAATCAAATTTGGAACGAAGTTAATAAACAATGTTTTCTGCGCAGGCCATTAGGTTTTAAAAGTAAAATGGACTAATGGGGAATTTCGGATAAAGCCATCTTCTCTCTCTCTGTCTATCTGGATATTGTGTCCCGAGTCACGTCTACCGTTTGCATGTGTGGATTTGACCGATCATTTAGTCGTCATAAATATGCATGACAACATGGATGGATTTTGTAAGGAATGTATGACTGAGAAAGAAGTAAATGATGCTGTGACGTCTGACAGGGGAGAATGAAAGAAAAAAAAGTGTTGCGCCGACCCCCAATAGAATGGGACAAGGGCAGAAAAATGATGATGGTGATGATGAAATATGCATGCGAGTCCCCTTTTAATTTTTTTCGTAACGACTTAGGCCATTTACTTATCGTGATATCGAAAAAAAAAAAGTATCCGATGTGTTATTCCAGACTGTAATCTACCTCTGTGCCAAATTTCATCTAGATCCGTTCAGCTGTTTTGACGTGAAAGAGTAACAAACATCCATACATTTATCCATCCATCCTCACAATCATTCGAATTTATAATATTATAATAAATAAATAAATAGCAGGAAGTAGGATATCTGTGCCAGGACTCATTACAGTATTAACCAAGTATTTTTAGCTGTAACTTTCACACACTCACCATTTTCTTCGGTCACTAAAATAATTCAGCTCATCACAAAGTTTACAGACAAGAATTTTATTTCCGAACCGAATGTCATGTCAGTCATAAAATGTTTTCATATTCTTTGGTAGGAAAAGAATCTTGAAAGTTTAATCTACGAATTCCTCTTCATTCCGTGCTCTTACATTTTTCAGTAGAAAATTGTGGGATGCCCCAGCATGAGTCGTTTAGTGGGTTACGTAAAGTTAAGTGCAAAAATATGTACGCATTTAAGACGAAACATTTTTTACAGTATGTTATTGGTATGATGCACAATTGAAATATCAAATGGTAAATGTTGATGCGGTCGGAGATGCGGAGTGTTTGTCTATATTAAACTGATTTAATCGAGATACGAAAACTCGAAACACACTCCAGTCGATTGGAATACGATTTTCAATAATAAAATAGCAACACTATTTTATAATTGAAAATCGTATTCCAATTTCTCCAAAATAAGGTGGTATCTTAAAATGTAATTATACGGCCTGCCGGGGTTGTGGGTTGTTCGAAAGAGATACCGCGGCCCCAACATAAAGAGCAAAAGAAGGAACATGGGTGGGTTTTAGTCAGGAAATGCCTTACACTTTCCCCCCGCTCCGTAAAGAGCAGGGTAAGTTACTTGATGAATTGTCATCCGTAAAAAAAAGTATTTATACGGCCATCACTAGACATAATACTCTGCAATAAGAATGAAATTCCGAAATACTAACAATGACACGAAAGTTTGGATACAATATTAATTTGCATTAATTTAACGTAGTCTCGAAGACATCGCAAAGCAGGATGATGTTGAAAAGTGTTAGGATATTATTTTTAAAGCATGTCTGACACCGATTTTATACACAAAATTCATAGTTTTTCTAAACACCTAATAGTAGAAAAAAAAACTTGTTTATTCAAGTGTGTGGGTGTTTCTGCTCGTAACTGTACAAATGTTTGAAGTGATAGTTCAAACCCTATAGATGAGGAACATTTAGACGAGTAAGTAATATCTTTTTAAAGAAGATTTTTATTACTGGAAGTGTTTTATTCGTGGCATTGAATTTAGCTTCAATGCTGCTGTTTTTGGATATTAATAAGTGCTTTCTGACGTCAAAATGAAGACTCTTTTGGTACACTTGACATTCTTTATTTTTATTTTATTATTCAATTTTATTAGTTTTCAACTGTGACTTTTATACCTATGTGTTTGATTATGTTTTCAAGCTGAAAATCAGCGTCAGGTGGCGGCCTTGTGTTGCCATCAGGCATTATGCTGAGCTGAGGCCCTTTTGGCATTATTTAGTTTAAAGTTAAGTTAAGGTGTTCCCGCTTTTTTTGGTTTTTAATAATGCTGAATAAACGCAATTTTCTTTCTTTCCTTCATGTCAGTAATGAGTAGTTAAATAAACAAATCTTTTTTTTCTGAATCTCGCCTAAATATTTGGCTTGCTTCTCCCAAGGAATAGGCTCACCGCAATTGGTGTCGCAGTTTTATGTATTGCGATTTCACATCGCACCGTTTCGTAGTCGAACGCTGTCAAGAATACGAGACCAATCACACGTCAACACAGAAGTGTCAGTAAGACGAATAGTCGTCACGTACTACCTTAGACTGTCTTTCCACTAAAGGCGGGTGATTTCGTAAGCTTTACTAAAAACTTGATGCCCAATTAGCTCTAGTAAATATATACAGATAATGACCTCAGAACTACCTAGACTTATGACTGTGTATTTTGTATAATTTATAGTTAGGTCTACATCACACTAATATGTATAAAAGCGACATTTTGTATGTGTGTATGTGTTTGTTGCTTCGATACGTGAAAACGGTTTAACGGATTTGGTCTCTTCATATCTTATACCCTGGATTAACACATATGTTACTTTTATCCTAATTTACAAAGGCAGGGCCAGCTAGTACTATAAATACTAAAGTTTGTGAGAATGTATGGACGTATGAATATTTTTTACTCTTTCACGCAAAAATTACTGATCGCTGAATGGATACGTTCACACAGATAGTTGTTAACCTTTATAACCCTTAGGATAAAGACAAAATAAAGGAAAAAAAATCGCAGACCTGCCGAACTTACATTTGAAATTTCATAAAAACCCTCCAGCCTTTTCGGAGGAGTATGGCAACTAAAACTGTGACACGAGAATTTTATAATTAATAGATAAATTACTGGAGTCACATAAATAAAACCACGTAAGCTGCGACTAACTTCCTGCGAGGATTACGGGTTGTTTGAAAAAGATACTGCGGCCACGGAACATAAAGGGCAAAAGAAGGAACAGACACTACCCCCGCTCCACCCAGAGCGGGGGAAGTTATTTGATGTTTTACTATCCGCAAAGAAAAAGCTGCGATCAACGTGGTCAGCCACTGGGTGCTATAAATTTAATAGAATGTAGTTTTGAAAAAAAGTAGCTTAGCTTCACATCTTGGTAGCTAGGCAGTTGCTGGGCGCACATCTCTATTGGTAAGACAGCCTTAGAGATGAATAGGCAACACGTGTTTCTGTGTGGCCCCCATCTGTTACAACTGATGCGATTAGCACCGTATGAATGTTCCTTAAATAACAAAACACTGTCAACTAGATAACATACTTTTGCTCTCACACAATTTTGTGTAACTTCTCTTTCGGAATCCTTTTTTTATTGCTTCCTCTCTAGATTTTTAACATTCAGAATTAAATGAGCTGCTTTTTTTGAAGAATGGGATTTATTTGCTATTGGAACATTGTTTTTTTTTTCATATTATTTGAGTGCAAGTGACAATTGCTTTTAGCTTTTCAAGCTTCTTTAACGACTTTCAGCATGATCAAATCAAACAAAAAAAAACACTATACAATGTTATATAATTATGTAGTTGGTGGGGTCTCCTTTTAAGTATATAGATGCCTGTACCTGTCTTTGACATCATACGAGATCGAGGATCGAAGTAGGTTTTATTCGTAGCTTAATGCCAGCTAATACGTCGTGATGGCCCAGAGGTTAAACGCCTCGCCTCTCATGCATGCATGCGGTTGTGGGTTCAAATCCGGGCAACTACCAATGTGGCTTTTTAATTCATATGTACTTTCTAAGTTTATCTTACACTAGCTGGTGTCCACGGCTTCGTCCGCGTGATATCGAAAAAAACATCCTATGTGTTATTTCAGACTGTAATCTATCTCTGTGCCAAATTTCATCAAGATCCGTTCAGCCGTTTTGACGTATAAGAGTAACAAACATCCATACATCCTCACAAACATTCGCATTTATAATATTAAGTAGGATATTACAGACGTCGGTGAAGAAAAACATCGTGAGAAAACTTGGACTTGTGATTAATATAAGTCCGAAATCACCAAGCCGTCTTGAGCAAGCGTGGGGATATTGATCCCCACGCTTGTGCTCGTGCCTTCTCTGTATGTAAGAGGCCTTTGTCCAGCAGTGGGATAGTTATATTGGATGGTATTATTATTAATGTCAGCTGTATTTTTTCCGAAACGTTTTTTTTTTTATCTCATAGGACATTAATGTTTTTTGTCTTGTCCATTATTGTTAACGGTGACACAAAAATCACTTTTCTAATCACTTTGTCCCGTATCCAGTGTAATACTCTAAGATGTTATGATAAAGTAATGCTATGTTAATTGATATTAGTTTTTAAGCTCATATAAAAAAAACAATGCATATTCATTTGGCTGACGCGACGTTGTTATTTCTTGCCAGACAAACTCGCATTACTTCAATGTAAAGCATTAAACATGCATTTCCATCTTGACGTTTCCCAGGTAACGAGCCACTAAAGTAAACAAGTTTCTTTTTTTTAAAAAAAAAAACCTCAACATTTTACATCTGGCTGGATGTAGGGAAATTATTCGCTCCCGACATCCGTACCTCGTCTAATGGAATGTAAATTGAATAAATATTTGAAAAGAGAACACGGATTTTGGACTTCGTGCGATTGCTTAGGCCTTGGTCACGGCCTTGGGTGACGCGATCTGCGTCAAACAAAACGACGGCGATTTGTCAAAACCCACTAATTAGTTTCTGAATTCATGTCCATTGCACTGTCAGCTTAGGCAATTTAATGCACTCTTGTAATAAAGCACTTGTTACCTGTTTCCACCGCTTGAGTAAAAGATACGTGACAAACCTTTCTGCAAGTTTAGTCGCGGCAGGTCAAAGCTCTTTGCTATTTCCTCTGCGGTCGCTATCACAAGAACCAACGCAAATAAATCGTGGCCAAGGGGAAAGAGTTTCTACATACAGAATCAGATTTGATCTATAGAGATATTTGGCGCTCGTTTCACTAATGCAATGCACAGTTTGGTGTTTGACTAATTTGATGATCGAAGTACAAACTTTGTGTAGAAAGAAGCATCTGTACAGTCTAACCCTGTAAACGATTTGCTGACGCGGTGCCCTGCACTAAATGAGCATAATTTTCTTACTATAAAATTACATACATTACATTAACAGGGTGAGAGCGATGACTGTTACGCGATGAATAACATTAGAGAAAGTAATCGTCAACAGTTTACCTTTATTTTGTACATAATAAATCTCGTGTTAAACAAGTGATCTTTTCTCTGCGCAGTTCAACTTAAACTGCACATGTAATGCGCCAACTACTACGGAACCTTACAGCATCTAAAAAAGTTTGTTTATAATATTTTCTGGCTGACAAGATATTTTGCTGTGCATTAAATTAAATGCGGCTCTCCCTGAGGAAAGCTGTTGGCTTCACTATGTTTAATATTCGTAACGAGATATTACTTTCGCATTTTATTTTTTTAGATACCTACACGTACTTTGTATATAATATCATCCTAACTAATATTTTAAATGTGCAAACAAGTTGATTGATTTGATTTTCAAGGCGTCAAGCCTTAACTGCTCAGAGGGGCCTGCCAGGGCCATCGCCTGCCGGGGTTGCGGGTTGTTCGAAAGGGATACCGTGGCCCCGGAACATAAAGGGCAATAGAAGGAACATGGGTGGGTTTTAGTCAGTACAAGTCTGCCACTCCCCCCCGCTCCACCCAGAGCGGGAAAGTTATTTGATGATTTCCCAACTGCAAAAAAAGCCTTAACTTTTTAATTCAACAGCACGTTCCTGTTGGACGAAACTGATCTACACGCAGAAGCCACTGACAAGCTAGTAAACAAATAGACTAACTAAAACTGAGATTAATTAGTGACCCACGGATACACAACGGCCCGGTATTCATTTTAACCTGTACAAAATGGTAATCAGTCATGATTTTCCCATTCATTTATTTACCAGCGAGCTGTAACACCCAGTATTTTTTTTTAAATATTGGTACATTATTTAAGCATTTTGATACTTGTTAATATTTTACGTTCATTAATTTTTATACTTCGATGCCCTTTAGCAGTGTCGGTAATGGGAAAAGTCAAATTTTACGGGAAAAATATTTACTGTTTTTATAGGATATCTTTCAGTGCGCGGGAATATTAAGAGCATTGATACATCAACATTAGTTATTTTTTGTGAAATACGTTTCCAATATGGATTTATATATTACCAAAACCTTGAAATGTTACAAAATGTTTATTACAGGATATATTATGAATGGATATAAAGGTGAATATGATTATATTTTCGCCATAAACATTAAGAAAGATAAAAAAGTAAGGTTAAAAGTCTATAATAGCACATTACCAACTTTTGTTTGGGTTCATCGACATAATTTTATTTACATATTTAAACAAAATGTCCGAAAAGCATTTTAAAATATAAAAAGTAGTAGTCTACGAGCATCGGAAACAAAGTCATATTGTTAAAATAAGTTTATGTATATTTGTAATTTGTAAATAATGTGATTAAAAAGTATGTATTTAAACAAAAGATCGTGACTAAAAGTAACAGCAATAATAACAATAAGGACAAAACAAATAGTACACAATGCTAGAGCTTATTGGTTTAGGCAATCTCCTCCAGACATTATTGAAGAGTTAGAGACAAAACGTGCTATTTTCCCTTGGTCTTGCCAGACAAAACAATAGCACTAATTGGCACTGTCTGGTCCTAATCCGTACATTTCTGTCCCAAGTAAACACGAAGGGTAACACTTGGTCGCAGTAGACATAGAATAACATACCGTATTTCAACTTAGAACAAATCATTGGAATCCGCTCACACAAAATTTCAAAGCATTTGCAGCAAAGCGAATGTTAACATAATTTCAGATTCCGGGTTGTTTGAAAGAGATACCGCGGACTCGGAACATAATGGGCAAATAAAAGAATATGGGTAAAAACATTTATTCATATTACGTTAATAATCAGCACTTTTCAAACGTCAAAGTATTCAAGATACCATCCCCCAAAGCGCTACTTCTCACTACTTCCTAGTGTTTTAGCTGGGTAGAAGAAGTGGTGAAACAACCTCCCCAGCAACACATATATCTGTGAAGTTAGAAGGGCCAGATTTTATACAATTTTGTTAACTGTTACCTTTCATGTATGTAGTCATCAACTGCCAGCAGTATTTTGGTGGACTAAGGCGTCTTCAATCACACACTACCTAAGTTGATTCTCGGCAACTCTTATCCTCTTATAAACCAACCTGCAAAAAATTTCGTTCCATCGTGCCTGAGGGCGCCTCACTTTCCGCTTACCGATTCCCGGTCACCACTCAAGAACACATTTACCTTAACGATCATCAGTTTTATGGTTAACTAGCGGGTGCCCACGGCTTCACCTAAAAAGAAGTATCCTATGTGTTATTCCAGACTATAATCTACCTCTGTGCCAAATTTCATCAATATCCGTTCAGCCGTTTTGACGTGAAAGAGTAACAAAAATCCATACATCCTCACAAAAACTCGCATTTATAATATTATATATTAGGAAGTAGGATATGACCGGCCTACTGCCACTTCAGCTTTTTTATTCTGTGAGCCATTCTGTCGTTGGTTTACTGGTTTTTATAGTACTGTGACTTGGTCCTTATATCCAACAGTTGTTCTAAATTCGAACACTGTCCACGAATTGCTTACTACAACTATGCCGGCGGCATTCTGACAAGCCGCAAAACTGATAATGCATTGTATGTTCGTTGGAGAAAACAAGTTCAGAATGTTGTTACAGGTTAAATACTTTAATCACTTTTTTATAACCTGCTCAATGTCATTGATTACTGCTCTTAATAAACACGTCCTTTTGATTGAAAGAGCTACCGCCTACCAGGCTAAGATATATAAGATGCGTTGTTGGGTACGAAACAACGCCCCCAACTAGTATAAAACGAAAAAAAAAAGACTTGTGAATCTGTTTCTAAAAACCTTCATGCAAAATAAACATCATTTAAAATTGTGCATAGATGAATAATCGTTACTGTTCCCTAAGTATTAGAAGATAAAGGCACGCGTTGTTTTTGCACATTTTATTCTTAGGTACTTTTTCCTTTGCAATAATTGCTCCGCGACGGTTAGATCTCATCCAAGAGAAACTTATATCACATAAAGCATCTTGAGAGCCATTTACTCCGTAGGAGATGTAACAAGATCCTTCTAACTACGGCTTCATTGTAGTCTTTTGAAATCTTTGCTGGTTTAATCGGCGACAAGTCAAGGTAGACATTTTACTATTGTTGAGACTGGGCTTTTCAATGAAGTTACTGGACCATATTATATAGTTCACGCAAAGAATCCAAAAACTGTCGATTCAACATCAACGTCATGTTCTGTCTAGCATTTTCCCAAAAACTTATGTTAAGATCGGCTTCCAGTCTAACCGGCTGAATAACAGTGTCTTACATGAAGTGACTGCCTCCCTTACCAACAAAACCGGCCAACCAAATCGATACCTTTTGATAAGACAATTTAAGTTGGCTGCAATGCAAAGAATGAATATGTCATTCAAATGTCAAGGTTGGTTTTTTTTGTATCACTTTCGTTTTACTCTTCTAAAAGTAACTGTACGCGTTGTATTGTTTAAATAAAAGAAGTGTGTTTAGCACAAAAGTGCTGCCTTTTTTAGGGTTCCGTAGTCAACTAGGAACCTTTATAGTTTCGCCATGTCTGTCTGTCCGTCCGTCCGTCCGTCCTCGCTTAATCTCTGTGACCGTTAGCACTAGAAAGCTGAAATTTGGTACCTATATGTATATCAATCACGCCGACAAAGTGGTAAAATAAAAATTGGAAAAACATGTTTTATTAGGGTAGCCACCCTATATGTAAAGTGGGAAGTGTTTTTTTTTTTTAATTTCAATCCTAACGTGTGATATATTGTTGGAAAGGTATTTAAAAATGAATAGGGGTTTACTAAAATCATTTTTTGATAATGTCAATAATTTCGGAAATAATCGCTCCAAAAGTAAAAAACAATGTGTCCCCCCCCCCCTCTAACTTTTGAACCATAAGTTTAGAAAATATGAAAAAAATCTGAAAAGTAGAACTTTATAAGGACTTTCTAGGAAAATCATTTTGAACTTGATTGACACAACAGTTTTTGTACAAAAAAGACAAAAAGTTGTATTTTGTACAACTTTTTGTACAAAAACTGTTGGAGCGCCTACCGCGGAACGTGCAACATTGCACGCTCCTCCACCTTTAAACTCATAAGTGGGAACACTTATTGTGACGGACGGGAAACTACGGAACCCTACACTGAGCGTGGCCCGACACGCTCTTGGCCGGTTTTTAATTTCATAACTTTAGGTTATGGGCCCAGACACATAACACATAACAGTTTGATGTAGATTGATGTTAGTTACGGCGGCAGCAAAATTGGCGAGAAGGAAAAACTGAGGTTAGTTCATTACAGTTGCGGCGTGGTGCTTAGGCTCGTGTACTGCGGAACATCGTCGAGAAGAGGTTCAAATATTTTTCGTGGGATTGGGTGTTCAAAATATCTGGTGGCAAAAACCAGTCTGAAACACCCTGATGTATCAGACCCGCTAAGACTTTACTTGTTTGGATGTAAGTCTCTTAAGTCTTGTCAGGAAGCCGATGGCAAAAAAAATATTAATTAAACAAAAGTCAAGTCAAGTTTCGGAAATTACACATACACAAACAGCCAGACCCGGAACAACTATCTGTAGGCAATACAAATACTTGTTCCGTGCAGGGATCGAACCCGCGACACGCAGCCACTGCGTCAACAGTGTCGTCAAACGTCTACTGACTAAAACCCGTCCACGTTTCTTCTTTTGCCCTTTGTGTTCCCGAGCCGAGGTATATTTTTCGAACAACCCGCTACTCCCGTAGACCATATACCTTAGAACTTGGTTTTGACATCATTTAATAGTAATTGTTTGACACCTGTGACCGAGTTTAGCTGTCAGAATTTGAGAAGGGTCTAAAGTTTAGACAGTTAAGAGTCTTTGAACTAAAAACTAGATTTAAATAAATATATTGCACAAATATAAGAAAGCTTAGGCTGCTTACATTTCTTTTAGAATTAGTTTAACTGTAATGCCAAAATAATAAGTTTATTTGAATCGTAGCGAGATAAATCTCTTACAACACGTTCCAAGCTTTTCGTGAGCTTTTTCTTTATAAAACTGATTTACAATTTTTATGCGAATTATTCTGCTAGGTTTTCAAAGGGTTTAGTGAACTCAATATGTTGTTAATAACTGAATTATTAGTATTAAAAAAAAGAATATCATTATCTTTGTATATTCATTTTCAAAAAGAAATACCTAGCCCCTCTATTTTTGATTCATTTTTTTAACCGTTGCCCCACACTATGAATTTCTCCTGTATCGTGAGTGCGTTTACAAACTTTAAATTTAAACTCACATACACAAACAGCCAGACCCGGGACAACTACCTGTACGTCATACAAATATTCTTTCCGTGCGGGGTACAAACCCGCATCGCGTAGCGCAGCAGTCAAACGCTTAGCCACTGCGCCAACCGGGTCGTCAATTATTATGACATATCTAGTAGCTTTTGCCCGCGGTTCCGCACATGTGTACCTATGAGATTAGTATATGAGACCATACTACCAAAATAATACTTTTTTTTTAATGGCATCTCGCAGTTCGACCTAGGAGGTCGTTTACTGCTTAACCGGTCAATCCCTGTGGATGCTTAGAAGTTAAGGCCTCCAACCAGGGGCAAAAATCTTATAAACTAAGCGACTGCACGCTAAGGGCACCCCCTGCGGGGTATGGGCCTCGGCTTAGGTCGTCGCTGGGTGAAAACAGCAAAGGGACAGGCTGGATCTGAGTTGCAAAATAATACCTACGTATTCCATTTCATATACCCAGACAATATAGTCTAGTCCAGTCCGTCGACATGGACTGTCGTCGCTAGACAAACGGACGGTGAGCTTCACTTTGCTCTAATTTGAGGATACAGTGTGCTACAAAAGTGTCCTACTCAATAGTTTTTCTTGTCGATCAAAATGTCAAAGGTTGACCTACGTGAAACGGCCAGAGGGCCAAAGTAAAAGCCAGCCTTTGGGTCACGGAAAGTGTCTACTAGACATGAATAGAATTAAATGACAAGAAATGCACCAGATCAACGCAAGATGGATGAAATGGCGACAGGTCACTGGAACAACTTGTGACCCAAAGGGGAAAATATACAAGTCCATGATTAGACCTGTTGTACTATATTGGGTCAGAATGCTGGGCTGTAAAAAAGGTGGATGAAAAACGATTGCATGTAGCGGAGATGAGAATGTTGAGATGGATGTGTGGAGTGACAAGAATGGATAAAGTAAGGAATGAGTATATTAGAAAAAGTTTGAAAGTTGCGCCTGTTACAGAAAAAAATAAAGGGAGTCGTTTGTCTTGGTATGGACATGTAATGAGGAGGGACGAAGTATAATGTTGAGGGAGAGCGAGAGGAAGGCCAAAGAAAAGATGGATGGATTGTGTTAGGAATGATATGAAAAACAAAGGAGTAAATGATGCCGTGACGTCTGACCGCAAATAGAATGGGACAAGGGCAGGAAAATGAATAAAAAGAAAGTTTATAATACACCGTGAACTTGTGCTAGAACCTTTACTTACTTACGTTATATGCTAATGAAGAGATCCAAATAACAGTTTAAAACAGTATCTATCGTCGGTTTATTCCCTTGTTTACCTTTCAAGGGTCCGGACGTAATTAATATATCTTTAAAATCAATGAACGCTCACCCAACCGTCATTATTGCTTACACGGCCCGCGATTCGTGACGTCAATCGCCTTAATTATTGATTAACCTTTCTAAATACTACGCTTTAGCTGTCGTATTACATAACATCACGCATGCAGTCCTCTAAGGGTTTAGCAGAAATAGTACACCTACTTTTCCCTAATTATGTTTACGTTTCCTATAATAGATGGTTTGATTCCCGCACGGAACAAATATTTATATGGCTTACAGATAGTTGTTCCGGGTCTGGACCCGGACGCAAACACGATGCAGGAGGAATTCGTAGTAAGGGGCAACGTTTCACCGGCGGACGGACGGCGAGCGGACGGGGGCTGCTTTCAAGCGGCTCCTGCCCAATCTGAAGGGGCCAAACGCCTCCTGCCGTAGGCTCTATGCCGGAGTCGTGCGGTCCATGGCCCTTTACGGGGCCCCGGTATGGGCGCGCCGCCCACTACCTGAACGCGCTCCAAAAGGTGGTGGCCATACGGCTCATCCGGGGCTACCGCACGATCTCCGGCGAGGCAGCAAGCCTCCTTGCCGGACTGCCACCGTGGGATCTGGAGGCGATAGTCCTCGCGCGCCTGTTTGAGTGGCGCGCGGAGGCACTACACCGGGGGGAAAACCCGCTGCCGCGGCAAGTTCAAACTCAAACTCAAAACTCAAAGCATTTATTTCAATTAGACCATTACAGGCACTTTTGAATGTCATAAAAACAAGAACAAAAAAATGATGCTGCTACAATCCCGGTCACAAGGCATAATAACTTGTGAAAGTACTGTAGTTGCCCATTCCAAAGCGTTGATCTCTATGGAGAAGAATGGGCAAGAAACTCCATGGACACTCTTTTAAATTATAATATTTTTACAAAATCGTATTTACATCATTCGTGTTGAGATTATACAAATATGTGAGAACGATGTAGAAAGACGTGCACAGTAAGAGCGTCCAGAGTAAATAAAAAGCAAAATTCAATTTAAAATCTAAATAAGTTAAAAAAATGACCGTGGTAGTTAAAAAAATGACCGTGGTAGTTAAAAAAATTACCAGTCCCAACTGACAGCGCCCGTTCACGAACATGACGTATGGATCAGCCCCATTCAGCTCGACCATTTTGAAGGGAGCTAAATGACCCGACACACCCGCCACTATCAGCGAGACATTTAAGTGAGCATGACACTATTAACCACCAGGGCTTCGTCAAGTCAATGATAATACATAGCACTCACATATGGGCTTAATTATACAATACTAGAGAATTGATTCTATACATTGCAAAGATAGTCTTACAATCTTCTGCAGCTTCCACTATAGCTTCGGATACTTATCAATGAGTTTACCCCTATGCTTGAGGAGCAAGACCAGCATTGAGCCAAGCATTTTTATCATCAATATAATCCCCCAACTTATAATATGCTTGCCTACATAGTGTGCGTTTAATACAAGATTTAAATTTCGTTTCATTCAGTTGAAGAATGTGGGGAGGTATTTTATTGTAGCATTTCAAACAGTACCCCATGAAAGATGAGTCTACTTTAGCTAACCTGAAACCCGGCTGAACCAATTGGTCCCTATTTCTAGTATTATACTTGTGTCTATCACCTCGTTTACCAAATAGATGCAATTTTTTTCTGACGTACATGATGTTTTCATAGATATATTGACAAGGTACTGTCATGATGTTAATTTCCTTAAACTGTTCTCTTAGAGAATCTCGCCTACGTAGATTATAAATGGCTCTAATGGCTCTTTTCTGCAGAATAAATACAGACTCGATGTCTGCAGCCCGTCCCGCTGTTGTTGTAGTTGCCGCTCGGCGGGCGGACCTCCGGTGCGATCTCATGGTGGCATGGAGAGAGCGACTGTCACAACCCCGTGCAGGGCACGCCACAATAGTGGCGGTAAGTCCCCTCTTTGAGGAGTGGCTGGAGAGGCGTCATGGCGTCCTCACCTACCGCCTGACGCAGGTCCTCACCAGACACGGAAGTTTCGGGAGGTTCCTGCACATCATCGGGCGGGAGGAAGCGCCCGGGTGTCACCATTGTGACGATCGCCCTGAGGACACGGTGGAGCACACAGTGGCGATCTGCCCAACGTGGGCGGAGCACCGCCGTGCCCTCGTAGAGGCGGTCGGCGGCGGCGATCTCTCGCGTCCGGCCCTGGTTCAGGCCATGGTCCGGAGCGAGAGGGAATGGGAAGCAGTCACCACCTTCTGCGAAGCAGTAATGCTAGCAAAGGAGGTGGCCGGGCGTTTGAGGGAGAGAACATCTGCCCAACCCAGCCGCCGCGGGAGACGCCCAGGGCGCCGGGCGCCGCGAGACGACTTCCGGCCACCGTAGATGCGGGCCTGTGGACGGTGAGCAATGGGTAGTTCACCGTCCGTCCGTCGATTGACGACAGGCCGTGTCGACGGCGCGTTCGTGTTTCACGCGCGCCTCAAAGAGAGTCAGCAAAGCAGAGGGGCTTGCCAGAGCCTCCGCCTGCCGGGGTTGCGGGTTGTTCGAAAGAGATACCGCGGCCTCGGAACGTAAAGGGCAATAGAAGGAACATGGGTGGGTTTTAGTCAGTACAAGTCTGACATGCCCCCCCGCTCCATGATTGATTGATGATTCTGATTTCCCACCCAAAAAAAAAAAAAAAAAAGGGGGCAACGTTTTATTTTATTAGATAAATATATGGCAATAGGTTCGGCACAAATTCAGATACCGTGAGTGAGATAAACCTAATGGAAAACCCAATAACACTGACCCCGAGCTGGGAATCAAAGCCTAAACCTCACCAACACCACTAAACTAACCACGTATTAATGTGTCTTAAGAATTAGAACAACGAGGTAGTAGCAAGAGACAGCTCCATAAACTTTTCAAAAATCAAATTTGGAACGAAGTTAATAAACAATGTTTTCTGCGCAGGCCATTAGGTTTTAAAAGTAAAATGGACTAATGGGGAATTTCGGATAAAGCCATCTTCTCTCTCTCTGTCTATCTGGATATTGTGTCCCGAGTCACGTCTACCGTTTGCATGTGTGGATTTGACCGATCATTTAGTCGTCATAAATATGCATGACAACATGGATGGATTTTGTAAGGAATGTATGACTGAGAAAGAAGTAAATGATGCTGTGACGTCTGACAGGGGAGAATGAAAGAAAAAAAAGTGTTACGCCGACCCCCAATAGAATGGGACAAGGGCAGAAAAATGATGATGGTGATGATGAAATATGCATGCGAGTCCCCTTTTAATTTTTTTCGTAACGACTTAGGCCATTTACTTATCGTGATATCGAAAAAAAAAAAGTATCCGATGTGTTATTCCAGACTGTAATCTACCTCTGTGCCAAATTTCATCTAGATCCGTTCAGCTGTTTTGACGTGAAAGAGTAACAAACATCCATACATTTATCCATCCATCCTCACAATCATTCGAATTTATAATATTATAATAAATAAATAAATAGCAGGAAGTAGGATATCTGTGCCAGGACTCATTACAGTATTAACCAAGTATTTTTAGCTGTAACTTTCACACACTCACCATTTTCTTCGGTCACTAAAATAATTCAGCTCATCACAAAGTTTACAGACAAGAATTTTATTTCCGAACCGAATGTCATGTCAGTCATAAAATGTTTTCATATTCTTTGGTAGGAAAAGAATCTTGAAAGTTTAATCTACGAATTCCTCTTCATTCCGTGCTCTTACATTTTTCAGTAGAAAATTGTGGGATGCCCCAGCATGAGTCGTTTAGTGGGTTACGTAAAGTTAAGTGCAAAAATATGTACGCATTTAAGACGAAACATTTTTTACAGTATGTTATTGGTATGATGCACAATTGAAATATCAAATGGTAAATGTTGATGCGGTCGGAGATGCGGAGTGTTTGTCTATATTAAACTGATTTAATCGAGATACGAAAACTCGAAACACACTCCAGTCGATTGGAATACGATTTTCAATAATAAAATAGCAACACTATTTTATAATTGAAAATCGTATTCCAATTTCTCCAAAATAAGGTGGTATCTTAAAATGTAATTATACGGCCTGCCGGGGTTGTGGGTTGTTCGAAAGAGATACCGCGGCCCCAACATAAAGAGCAAAAGAAGGAACATGGGTGGGTTTTAGTCAGGAAATGCCTTACACTTTCCCCCCGCTCCGTAAAGAGCAGGGTAAGTTACTTGATGAATTGTCATCCGTAAAAAAAAGTATTTATACGGCCATCACTAGACATAATACTCTGCAATAAGAATGAAATTCCGAAATACTAACAATGACACGAAAGTTTGGATACAATATTAATTTGCATTAATTTAACGTAGTCTCGAAGACATCGCAAAGCAGGATGATGTTGAAAAGTGTTAGGATATTATTTTTAAAGCATGTCTGACACCGATTTTATACACAAAATTCATAGTTTTTCTAAACACCTAATAGTAGAAAAAAAAACTTGTTTATTCAAGTGTGTGGGTGTTTCTGCTCGTAACTGTACAAATGTTTGAAGTGATAGTTCAAACCCTATAGATGAGGAACATTTAGACGAGTAAGTAATATCTTTTTAAAGAAGATTTTTATTACTGGAAGTGTTTTATTCGTGGCATTGAATTTAGCTTCAATGCTGCTGTTTTTGGATATTAATAAGTGCTTTCTGACGTCAAAATGAAGACTCTTTTGGTACACTTGACATTCTTTATTTTTATTTTATTATTCAATTTTATTAGTTTTCAACTGTGACTTTTATACCTATGTGTTTGATTATGTTTTCAAGCTGAAAATCAGCGTCAGGTGGCGGCCTTGTGTTGCCATCAGGCATTATGCTGAGCTGAGGCCCTTTTGGCATTATTTAGTTTAAAGTTAAGTTAAGGTGTTCCCGCTTTTTTTGGTTTTTAATAATGCTGAATAAACGCAATTTTCTTTCTTTCCTTCATGTCAGTAATGAGTAGTTAAATAAACAAATCTTTTTTTTCTGAATCTCGCCTAAATATTTGGCTTGCTTCTCCCAAGGAATAGGCTCACCGCAATTGGTGTCGCAGTTTTATGTATTGCGATTTCACATCGCACCGTTTCGTAGTCGAACGCTGTCAAGAATACGAGACCAATCACACGTCAACACAGAAGTGTCAGTAAGACGAATAGTCGTCACGTACTACCTTAGACTGTCTTTCCACTAAAGGCGGGTGATTTCGTAAGCTTTACTAAAAACTTGATGCCCAATTAGCTCTAGTAAATATATACAGATAATGACCTCAGAACTACCTAGACTTATGACTGTGTATTTTGTATAATTTATAGTTAGGTCTACATCACACTAATATGTATAAAAGCGACATTTTGTATGTGTGTATGTGTTTGTTGCTTCGATACGTGAAAACGGTTTAACGGATTTGGTCTCTTCATATCTTATACCCTGGATTAACACATATGTTACTTTTATCCTAATTTACAAAGGCAGGGCCAGCTAGTACTATAAATACTAAAGTTTGTGAGAATGTATGGACGTATGAATATTTTTTACTCTTTCACGCAAAAATTACTGATCGCTGAATGGATACGTTCACACAGATAGTTGTTAACCTTTATAACCCTTAGGATAAAGACAAAATAAAGGAAAAAAAATCGCAGACCTGCCGAACTTACATTTGAAATTTCATAAAAACCCTCCAGCCTTTTCGGAGGAGTATGGCAACTAAAACTGTGACACGAGAATTTTATAATTAATAGATAAATTACTGGAGTCACATAAATAAAACCACGTAAGCTGCGACTAACTTCCTGCGAGGATTACGGGTTGTTTGAAAAAGATACTGCGGCCACGGAACATAAAGGGCAAAAGAAGGAACAGACACTACCCCCGCTCCACCCAGAGCGGGGGAAGTTATTTGATGTTTTACTATCCGCAAAGAAAAAGCTGCGATCAACGTGGTCAGCCACTGGGTGCTATAAATTTAATAGAATGTAGTTTTGAAAAAAAGTAGCTTAGCTTCACATCTTGGTAGCTAGGCAGTTGCTGGGCGCACATCTCTATTGGTAAGACAGCCTTAGAGATGAATAGGCAACACGTGTTTCTGTGTGGCCCCCATCTGTTACAACTGATGCGATTAGCACCGTATGAATGTTCCTTAAATAACAAAACACTGTCAACTAGATAACATACTTTTGCTCTCACACAATTTTGTGTAACTTCTCTTTCGGAATCCTTTTTTTATTGCTTCCTCTCTAGATTTTTAACATTCAGAATTAAATGAGCTGCTTTTTTTGAAGAATGGGATTTATTTGCTATTGGAACATTGTTTTTTTTTTCATATTATTTGAGTGCAAGTGACAATTGCTTTTAGCTTTTCAAGCTTCTTTAACGACTTTCAGCATGATCAAATCAAACAAAAAAAAACACTATACAATGTTATATAATTATGTAGTTGGTGGGGTCTCCTTTTAAGTATATAGATGCCTGTACCTGTCTTTGACATCATACGAGATCGAGGATCGAAGTAGGTTTTATTCGTAGCTTAATGCCAGCTAATACGTCGTGATGGCCCAGAGGTTAAACGCCTCGCCTCTCATGCATGCATGCGGTTGTGGGTTCAAATCCGGGCAACTACCAATGTGGCTTTTTAATTCATATGTACTTTCTAAGTTTATCTTACACTAGCTGGTGTCCACGGCTTCGTCCGCGTGATATCGAAAAAAACATCCTATGTGTTATTTCAGACTGTAATCTATCTCTGTGCCAAATTTCATCAAGATCCGTTCAGCCGTTTTGACGTATAAGAGTAACAAACATCCATACATCCTCACAAACATTCGCATTTATAATATTAAGTAGGATATTACAGACGTCGGTGAAGAAAAACATCGTGAGAAAACTTGGACTTGTGATTAATATAAGTCCGAAATCACCAAGCCGTCTTGAGCAAGCGTGGGGATATTGATCCCCACGCTTGTGCTCGTGCCTTCTCTGTATGTAAGAGGCCTTTGTCCAGCAGTGGGATAGTTATATTGGATGGTATTATTATTAATGTCAGCTGTATTTTTTCCGAAACGTTTTTTTTTTTATCTCATAGGACATTAATGTTTTTTGTCTTGTCCATTATTGTTAACGGTGACACAAAAATCACTTTTCTAATCACTTTGTCCCGTATCCAGTGTAATACTCTAAGATGTTATGATAAAGTAATGCTATGTTAATTGATATTAGTTTTTAAGCTCATATAAAAAAAACAATGCATATTCATTTGGCTGACGCGACGTTGTTATTTCTTGCCAGACAAACTCGCATTACTTCAATGTAAAGCATTAAACATGCATTTCCATCTTGACGTTTCCCAGGTAACGAGCCACTAAAGTAAACAAGTTTCTTTTTTTTAAAAAAAAAAACCTCAACATTTTACATCTGGCTGGATGTAGGGAAATTATTCGCTCCCGACATCCGTACCTCGTCTAATGGAATGTAAATTGAATAAATATTTGAAAAGAGAACACGGATTTTGGACTTCGTGCGATTGCTTAGGCCTTGGTCACGGCCTTGGGTGACGCGATCTGCGTCAAACAAAACGACGGCGATTTGTCAAAACCCACTAATTAGTTTCTGAATTCATGTCCATTGCACTGTCAGCTTAGGCAATTTAATGCACTCTTGTAATAAAGCACTTGTTACCTGTTTCCACCGCTTGAGTAAAAGATACGTGACAAACCTTTCTGCAAGTTTAGTCGCGGCAGGTCAAAGCTCTTTGCTATTTCCTCTGCGGTCGCTATCACAAGAACCAACGCAAATAAATCGTGGCCAAGGGGAAAGAGTTTCTACATACAGAATCAGATTTGATCTATAGAGATATTTGGCGCTCGTTTCACTAATGCAATGCACAGTTTGGTGTTTGACTAATTTGATGATCGAAGTACAAACTTTGTGTAGAAAGAAGCATCTGTACAGTCTAACCCTGTAAACGATTTGCTGACGCGGTGCCCTGCACTAAATGAGCATAATTTTCTTACTATAAAATTACATACATTACATTAACAGGGTGAGAGCGATGACTGTTACGCGATGAATAACATTAGAGAAAGTAATCGTCAACAGTTTACCTTTATTTTGTACATAATAAATCTCGTGTTAAACAAGTGATCTTTTCTCTGCGCAGTTCAACTTAAACTGCACATGTAATGCGCCAACTACTACGGAACCTTACAGCATCTAAAAAAGTTTGTTTATAATATTTTCTGGCTGACAAGATATTTTGCTGTGCATTAAATTAAATGCGGCTCTCCCTGAGGAAAGCTGTTGGCTTCACTATGTTTAATATTCGTAACGAGATATTACTTTCGCATTTTATTTTTTTAGATACCTACACGTACTTTGTATATAATATCATCCTAACTAATATTTTAAATGTGCAAACAAGTTGATTGATTTGATTTTCAAGGCGTCAAGCCTTAACTGCTCAGAGGGGCCTGCCAGGGCCATCGCCTGCCGGGGTTGCGGGTTGTTCGAAAGGGATACCGTGGCCCCGGAACATAAAGGGCAATAGAAGGAACATGGGTGGGTTTTAGTCAGTACAAGTCTGCCACTCCCCCCCGCTCCACCCAGAGCGGGAAAGTTATTTGATGATTTCCCAACTGCAAAAAAAGCCTTAACTTTTTAATTCAACAGCACGTTCCTGTTGGACGAAACTGATCTACACGCAGAAGCCACTGACAAGCTAGTAAACAAATAGACTAACTAAAACTGAGATTAATTAGTGACCCACGGATACACAACGGCCCGGTATTCATTTTAACCTGTACAAAATGGTAATCAGTCATGATTTTCCCATTCATTTATTTACCAGCGAGCTGTAACACCCAGTATTTTTTTTTAAATATTGGTACATTATTTAAGCATTTTGATACTTGTTAATATTTTACGTTCATTAATTTTTATACTTCGATGCCCTTTAGCAGTGTCGGTAATGGGAAAAGTCAAATTTTACGGGAAAAATATTTACTGTTTTTATAGGATATCTTTCAGTGCGCGGGAATATTAAGAGCATTGATACATCAACATTAGTTATTTTTTGTGAAATACGTTTCCAATATGGATTTATATATTACCAAAACCTTGAAATGTTACAAAATGTTTATTACAGGATATATTATGAATGGATATAAAGGTGAATATGATTATATTTTCGCCATAAACATTAAGAAAGATAAAAAAGTAAGGTTAAAAGTCTATAATAGCACATTACCAACTTTTGTTTGGGTTCATCGACATAATTTTATTTACATATTTAAACAAAATGTCCGAAAAGCATTTTAAAATATAAAAAGTAGTAGTCTACGAGCATCGGAAACAAAGTCATATTGTTAAAATAAGTTTATGTATATTTGTAATTTGTAAATAATGTGATTAAAAAGTATGTATTTAAACAAAAGATCGTGACTAAAAGTAACAGCAATAATAACAATAAGGACAAAACAAATAGTACACAATGCTAGAGCTTATTGGTTTAGGCAATCTCCTCCAGACATTATTGAAGAGTTAGAGACAAAACGTGCTATTTTCCCTTGGTCTTGCCAGACAAAACAATAGCACTAATTGGCACTGTCTGGTCCTAATCCGTACATTTCTGTCCCAAGTAAACACGAAGGGTAACACTTGGTCGCAGTAGACATAGAATAACATACCGTATTTCAACTTAGAACAAATCATTGGAATCCGCTCACACAAAATTTCAAAGCATTTGCAGCAAAGCGAATGTTAACATAATTTCAGATTCCGGGTTGTTTGAAAGAGATACCGCGGACTCGGAACATAATGGGCAAATAAAAGAATATGGGTAAAAACATTTATTCATATTACGTTAATAATCAGCACTTTTCAAACGTCAAAGTATTCAAGATACCATCCCCCAAAGCGCTACTTCTCACTACTTCCTAGTGTTTTAGCTGGGTAGAAGAAGTGGTGAAACAACCTCCCCAGCAACACATATATCTGTGAAGTTAGAAGGGCCAGATTTTATACAATTTTGTTAACTGTTACCTTTCATGTATGTAGTCATCAACTGCCAGCAGTATTTTGGTGGACTAAGGCGTCTTCAATCACACACTACCTAAGTTGATTCTCGGCAACTCTTATCCTCTTATAAACCAACCTGCAAAAAATTTCGTTCCATCGTGCCTGAGGGCGCCTCACTTTCCGCTTACCGATTCCCGGTCACCACTCAAGAACACATTTACCTTAACGATCATCAGTTTTATGGTTAACTAGCGGGTGCCCACGGCTTCACCTAAAAAGAAGTATCCTATGTGTTATTCCAGACTATAATCTACCTCTGTGCCAAATTTCATCAATATCCGTTCAGCCGTTTTGACGTGAAAGAGTAACAAAAATCCATACATCCTCACAAAAACTCGCATTTATAATATTATATATTAGGAAGTAGGATATGACCGGCCTACTGCCACTTCAGCTTTTTTATTCTGTGAGCCATTCTGTCGTTGGTTTACTGGTTTTTATAGTACTGTGACTTGGTCCTTATATCCAACAGTTGTTCTAAATTCGAACACTGTCCACGAATTGCTTACTACAACTATGCCGGCGGCATTCTGACAAGCCGCAAAACTGATAATGCATTGTATGTTCGTTGGAGAAAACAAGTTCAGAATGTTGTTACAGGTTAAATACTTTAATCACTTTTTTATAACCTGCTCAATGTCATTGATTACTGCTCTTAATAAACACGTCCTTTTGATTGAAAGAGCTACCGCCTACCAGGCTAAATTCAGTTGACTCGGAGAGAACATAAAAAAGGGTTGTTATATATGCAAATTACTTCAAGAATAAAGTCAACGTTTTTCTTCCCTTGTTCTTTTCTGTTTGGGGTTGGTGCAACACGTTTTCTTCTTTCTTACTCCACTGTCTGACGCTATCATTTACTTTTTTTTCTTTCATATTATTCCTTACATATTGTATAACGGGCTGGTGTCCGCAACTCCACGTCTGAGGCGCGTATTTTGCGTATCACTATTATTAATTGTCATTTATTTATTTACATACATATTTTTTATATTTGTACATATTTCTTATCAAAAACATTTAAAAATACAAAAAATATATCAATATATTTTAAATAATAATAATACCAATATTTCGTTCATTTATTGTTTAATTAACATAAAATTACATTTTTAAATATTTCTTAAAAACATAAAAAAAAACATTTAAAAATATAAAAATAGTACCCCACCGGTATCGGGAACAGGGTCCAAGCTACCGGCGGTCAGGGCTCCAGAGAAAGGAACCTCCTAACAATACGAGCCGTGTCCAGGAGTACCGCTTTCTGTATCAAGCCCTTGATCCAGCTGCCTAACGAGAGCCTCCTCAGGTATTGGTCGAGGCTCTTGGCAATTAAGCCATTGGCAGATACGACTATCGGCACAATGATCGCTGAGTCCACATCCCACATGTCGACAACCTCGCGAGCCAAGTCTACTACTTATTATACTTCATTTGCTTATCTTTCTCGGCTTTCACGAGGTTTTCATCATGCGGGACTGTTATGTCAACAATCATTGCGCGCCGCTCTGATCGATCCACCACCACTATATCAGGCTTGTTGGCAACAATAGTCCTGTCAGTGATGATGGAGCGATCCCAGTACAATGTGATATTGCCATGTTCAAGAACTGGGTCGGGCTCATACCTGTAGTACGGCACTTCCGATTCCACAAGGTTGTATTTTAGAGCAAGTTGCTGATGGATAATCCTGGCTACAAGGTTGTGTCTATGCAAGTACTCTCCGTTAGCTAGACGAGAACAACCGGAGATAATGTGTCGAATTGATTCACCCGGACGGTGGCATGCCCGACATATGTCAAACGTGCCGTCCTTCACAATAAATCTCCGGTAGTTATTTGTCATCATAACTTCATCCATAATTGCACAGACAAAACCTTCGGTTTCTCCAAAGAGGTCCCCGGTACGTAGCCAGGCTACGGACGCTATAATCTATATATTATTATTATTCCTTACATAATCCATACATCTTTTATTAGGCCTTCCTCTGCCACCTCATCCATCAACATTCATATCCATCACTCTTTTTTCAAATTACTCCACATCTAGACAAACAACACCCTTAACCTTTTTTTTAAATAATGCATTTAACCAAATTGCCCCAAACCCGACGGATTGCTGCGATTCGGTACTCGTTCGACAAGGTGTCTCCCTACCACTATTCGGGTGACCATTCCTTCGACGACCGACAACTGTATTGAACGTAGAGTGCGGAGCAGCGGTAACAATCTTCTCACCGCTGCCTGTCGCCAACAAGTTGGACGGGCCTTTTATGCAGCACTGCTAGGCATTATATGCATCCATAGGTAATTATCCATATTAGTAAAATTTTGTTTTATTTATTTTGTTATTTCTTACTAAATTTAATTACTAATTCTAATTAAATGTCAATAAAGATATTTAATTTATAATTATATTGAATTTGATTTAATGTATGTCGGTGTCTGTGTAACTATTTTATACTAGGTCAAGGCTAATGTAATGTATTAATGATAAAAATTAAACATTGATTAATTTAATGCGATCGAAGAAACAAAGGCATATACGAATTTTCTCAATCAAATCTATGCACGTCTAAACTACAAGCACGCACTAAATACATAAACTCTTATGTCTAACAAGAACTAAGTACTTCATGTCTGTTGAAAAACGTTTAACTACTTTACATAGTTTTTTTGTCAAAATGAACCTAAACGTCATGCAAATATGAATCATACAAAAACAGGTGCACCTTAAAATACACCCTTATTTCAGTAGTTATATTTAAGCATATAATATAATCAACCGGTCACAAATCCAGACTCCGTGGCTAATAATAAAATACTTTAAAGATATAATAATATCATAACACCATTATCAATTCCTTTCCTAATAAAATTACTCGAATATCTAATGAACCAAAATACCCGTTCACTTACCCCTAACTTACAAACAACAAAGTTACAAACAATCGTTCACTTCTAAGTATTATCTCGAGAACTTAGCTCTTTGCGATCAAATCGATTCGCCTAACTTGAACCGATGAATTAAAACTCACTTCTAGATAAGAAAATTCGCTTTATTCGAAACTGAGTTCTGTAGTTCTTAGTGTTTGAGACAAGCTTATGTTCGCAGCTTCGCTCGCGTGGGTGTCGGGAATTATTCCATGAGAACGAAGTACCAGAGGGAGCTCGTGGATAAAAAAATACAGACGTACAAATCTTTGAGGTTAAGTCGCGCTTACCAAAGTCGGTCGGTAAAACCCATCCACGACTTTGGTAAGCACGATCACCCCTTACACACTTAGTTTCCTTGGAAAGCACGTTAAGCCTTTGGTTCCAGCTGTCATTTCAAGACCTTGATAGGGGTAGCAGTAGTCAGATACCCGAAAGTCTGACAAACAGTCTCATCAAGGGGCACTGTTTAACCCAATACTATCTGGTTCGTTGAGGTCCTATAGGCTGTCGCTTTATGTTAAATACTGATATTCTGCTGCATCAGATAATGCTGGAAGCCGACCCCGATAATGTTATTATAGTGAGGCAGATGATGATGAATAAAGTACCGGGATCTAAAAAGCTGATGGCAGTTTGCGTAGCTGATTTTTTTAAGACAAACATATTTTGAGTGTTTGCCATCGATATGCTAAAATAATCTTAAATCGACCGAATCAATCGTAGTAGCTGCATTTTTTTGACAAAAATGAGTAAAACATTGATCCTGAATCAGCGCAATAAGCTCTACCAGATATGCTGATAGCTTTTTTTATCTTATTTATGATAAATCGTTACACCAAACTCCATCGAAACCCATTAACGTGTGACAAACAAACAAACTTACTTTTAGATGCTTTATTACTTAGTTACTTAGTTTGAGTTTCTGGTTCTCTTTCCGAAACTAAGCGTTTGTTCTTAAATAAATTCATTCTGAATTACTTGAACCTTATATCCGTAGCTTCTTTGAAAATTAATGAACTTAATGAGCATTTAATTTTAAAGAAATGCAGCAGCTGCATTTTGGCAAGAAATCCTGTCTTTCTTTGCGAAATGGCTGTTATTAAAAGCTGAATTATGGGAAGGCTTTTTTATTCATTCAACTGTTTTCAGATACAAAAAGCTTGACTGAAGATTGGATAACTCGTCTACTGACTTGCTAAAACTTTATTTATAAACTTTTATTACTCTCATCTTATTTTGGAAATACGGAACCTTGTATAGTAACAATAAAATGGATATTACTTTAGCACTTATCGCTATAATTTATGTTTGCATTTAGCAAAACCAACTAAAAACTGCTTTTAGGGCATTTTTCCTAATGGGAAATCATCAAAATAACTTCCTCTCTGGGCGGAGCGGAAAGAAGTGTCAGGCTTGTACTGACTTAAATCTGTCCATGTTCCTACTTTTGCCTTTTGTGTTCCGGGGGCGCGGTATCTCTTTTGAATGAACCTGCATCCCCACGCGTGTAACATGAGCGCGCCGTGAACATAGCATGTCGTCACTAGACCGTAAGACGGTGAGCTACGAATTGCTCAACTCTACTCGCGGATCACGATGCCCGAGCTTCAGCCGGGGCGTAGGTTGAGTTTCTCACCCACATACATCCAGTCACCACATTCACATGCGTAACTGCTTCACAGAAGGAGGTCACTGCTTCCCTCTGCCTCTCGCTCCACACCAGAGATTGAACCAGTATCGTGCACCACTGAGTCCTTCAGGCACTCGCCACAGTGGTGACACCCGGGCGTTTCCTCACACTGGATACTGTTGGGTATGAGCCATTACGTTCAATTCCAAGATGATAAAGTGTTATTGCAGTTTTCAATGAGGAATTTCTTAGTAGCAGCCACATAGCATAGATCTCAGATTTGTGTTCAATATATGGCAATCAGCGCACTCTCTTTATATCGTAAGAAATAAATGTTACTTGCAAAATTTTGGTGTTCTAAGAACACAGCCATGTTTTGCCCTTTTTTACATTACAGACGCTTTGTCATAATATAAATTACTTATAAACCTTTGGAACATGTTCTACATCGTAATAACTGCTTACAAACAAAACACAGTTACTGAAAATTCCAGTTCAAAATCTGAGTAAGTTTATTAACAAACATCGCCACTGTATTACGTGTGTGTACTCGTAATATAATTTCTCTAGAAAGATATGCAGTTTCATTTTGAGAACATTACGACTGCAAACTAAACAATTTTACTTGCATAACTAAGTTATATAAAAGCTCGGGACGAATATAAAGTCTTTCTACGTGATTTGAAGACCAAAGCTTTCGTCCTATTTCTCTTTGCTTTACGAAAAACGGTCTCTAATAGATTCAGGGATGCGGTCTTTAAATACAAATAATATGAGGGTGTTTTGAGAATTAAATTTTCATGGCGGCTTGTTTTAAAGAGCTGGAATCTTCTACGAACGATTTTCTAGCGATTTTTATAGCGACAGTGCGTTATTGTATTGCTTGAATTATGATAAAAAGTGTTAATCTGATAGCTTTTTGAAATATTATTTGGAAGCGGAAGGCCAGAATGGGAGAAGTTATTTGATGATTTTCCATCCGCAAATAAATGGTTCCGTGCTTCAAGCGGAAAAATCGGAACCCTTATAGGATCCCTTTGTTGTCTGTCGAGACCTTTTATATCGAGAATGCATGGAAGTATCAAATTGAAATTAAAAATAAAACATACATTTACTCAAATCTATGGTACCTTGGAACTGTGTTTGACCCACTAACTTACTCGGTTTCTTTGTCTGCCTGACGGCTTGTCTGTAACCTTATATGCGAGCAACACCTGGTTTTCAATAACCAATTGAACTACAACATGACTGTGTTACTGTGAAACTATAAAAAAAACACAAATCGACAAAAGTACTGCTGTAAAATCACATTTTACACGTACACCGGAACGAATAAACGCATATTAAAGTCCCGCTGCTAACTTAAATTAAATTTGTATCTCAGAAAACGTTTGCTAAAGTTGTTCGCCCATAGTGACTTTTCAGCAAAGCAAAAGATCAGGTGCATAGAACTCGCAACCGGAGTGATTGTATTACCGAGGGCCCTAGACGTGGCCCTGGCCGTGTCGACGGCGCGTTCGTGTTCCAAGCGCACCTCAAAGAGACGTCAGAAAAGCTGAGGCACCTACCAGGTTTGCGGATTGTTCGAAATTTATACCGCGGTCCCGGAACACAAAGGGCAAAAGAAGGAACATGGATGGTTAGTCAGTCAAAGTCGGACACTCCCTTCCGCTCCGCCAAGACCGAGAAAATGATCCATTCGATGATTTCCCATACAAAAAAAGACCCGAGCACGAATGCGTGGTGTAAACGTCGATTCTAAAATTAAATATACTAAAGTACGGCCAACGAGAAGCGATACCAAATGTCAAACAAAAGCATGGGTTTTGTTTGACATTTGGTATCGCTTCTCGTTGGCCGTACTATATATATATTTAAGAATTTATTTATGGCCATGGATATTATTAATTGTACTTGTTTCTAAATTCAACTAAAAAGCTATTATTGTATCTTCAAAAAATCGACATATCTCGTTAAGTTACAGCCGCAAACTCACACTAGGGCCTCTAAATACATGGTTGGTGGTTTCGTGAGAGGGTTCCTTACCTTGTGGAAATCCCTGTTAATAATATAGTTGCATGGTCTCCATAATATAATGATGCAGTAGCGTTAGAAAAATTTGTAACTCTCGCATTAATAACGCGACTTACGCGTGAAGCTCATATAGCATAGTATCGCAACAAAATGCCGTGAGCGAGGGCCCTAAAATACTGCAACCGCATTCGAAATGTATAAAAGAGCGCTAAAATGCCGCATTTCGCTTTGTTTAACGCTTTGGGGAACCAAATAATCGCTTTAAAACTACGCTTCGTAAACTAGTGGTATCAGATAAAAAGGACACCATTCGTTGGGAGTTCTTTATTGTTTTATGCAAATTTTGTTTGTCTTTTATTTATTACGTAGTTGTGGTTGCGGAAACACTTGTCGGGAATGTTCTTTTCAAGTGGATATTTCTCTTTATTTGGTCTTTCTAGTTTTTGTTTTTATATATTTTTTAAACTAGCTGTGGTTTCACCCGCTACTCAACTCCTAAGTATTGTAGCGTAATGTTACATAGCTTGTATTACTTCTTTATAATTTAGCTTTCTATTGGTGAAAAATGGTTAAAATTGGTCCAGTAGTTTTGGAGCCTATTCGGTACAAACAAAAAAATATTTTCTTTTAATACAATATTAAAATAATTTAGACTATATTTTGTCTCCGTTTGCTGCCTCGTTAGTATGTTTTTTGTCTAACTAGCCAAAAGTGAGTACAGAATTCAGCACACCTTTTCCTTTTGGTCTTACTTTATTTGTCTAAATTTTGGATTTTTCAAAGTTTGAACTAAGTCAAAATCAAACCATTATTTTCAATAAAAGCTCTTCAAAACTACAGTGATCGGTATAATTAAGCACGCACGTCACATTTTAGGTCGCATAACTGCTTCATCACTTTTAAAAGGTACCTTTGGATATCTACATCTACATTGAAAGAGGTCTTTGCCCAGCAGTGGGACAATATGTGCTGAACAAATTAAAACAACCTTAATATGGCTGTTCAAAACTCTCAAACCCATAGCTAATCCTGTTTACCTAATTAATTAAAACCTTTTTAAAACTTGGTCCTTCCCTCAGAATTCTGTTCAAAAATCCCCGTATTTTGGATTACACGATTAATCCTGTATGTCCGACCTTTCAGAAAAATAAACAAAGAATTTTGCGACATAATATTTGAAAAGGCTGCTTTGGTTTTTTTTTGCGGATGGGTAATCAGCAAACAACTTCCCCCGCTCTGGGCGGAGCGGGGGGAGTGTCAGACTTTTACTGACTAAAACACCCATGTTCCTTCTACTGCCCTTTGCGGTATCTCTTTCGAACAACCCGCAACCCCGGCAGGCGGTGGCCCTGGCAGGCCCCTCTGCTTTGCTAACATCTCTTTGAGGCGAACAGTAACGCGCCGTCGACACTGCCTGTCGTCAATAGACGGACGGACGGTGAGCTACCCATTGCTCACTGTCCACAGGCCCGAGACTGCCTTGGTTTAGAGGTGCTCGTAGCTATATAATAACTGCCGCTGTGACCGATGTTGAGGTTAAGCCGCGCCTGACAAGGTTTGTTCGTTGATGGGTTGGTGATGGAACCCATTACATACCGAGTTACTTCCGTGTCTTGGCCTTTTCCAAATTATGTTGGGTCAGCTTCTTATCTAGTCGGATGCAGCTCGATACCAGTATTTAACATGGATCGAATGCCTAACTAACCTCCAGTCAGTACTAACAAATAACACGATATCCCTTGGTAAAACTGGTTGTCAAATTTTCGGAACACTGACTGTCTGTAATGACTGTCAAAGATTACAAATGACAGCCGGGACCAACAGCTTTATGTTTGCGGATTTAAAACCATCCAATAACTTCCCCCGACCGGGGGAGTGTCAGATTTGTTTTGACAAAAAATTTGTACTTTGTAACCATCTATGTTCCTTCCTTTTTATGTTCTGGGACCGCGGTTTCTCTTTTGAACAACCCGCAACCCCGGCAGAATGGACCATACGCACTCACGTCAGTTATAAACGTTTACGTAATCAATCCATCGTTGCGTTGGTTTTCCTTTAATATACTCAAAACTTACCACATGACAAAGTTCCTCATACCTCCCCTATCCGTATCCCCGAACAATGATAACCAATTTCCGCAAGTAAGCATCTCGGTCACCGCTTGCAGAAACGCGAGTTAAATTAATTAACAGAATTAAATCTCGCGCACTATGAAAATTAATTCTATATCTGGTACAGGCACGTAGTAAGTTTTAGTTCTTGATTAACATTCTTAAAGTACAGACAAGCACTGTATCGTTTTGTTTAATATTACTAATAAAGTTTCTGTATTCATAATGCTTACAGTTTTGAGTGTCGTATTCGTAAAAAAAACTAGGCAATCGTAAGTCCGTCCGCTCACTGTGGGTTCTGTCCAAACTTGCAACATAAATAGCTATATCTTTTGACTGCGTAGACTTCAGAGGGTTGCGAGGATTTTTTCACAGCGTCAAGAAACCACAGACTTGAGTATGTGGTTTTCATTTGAACTCAGTACCTTCACGCGATCTTGAGATAAAGAGTCTTAACAGACAGGCGGACAGACAGACAACAAAGTAATCCTATAAGGGTTTGATCAGTAGCCGCTATTTTATTTAATAATAGCTTTGCCCCGGCATGCGTTGCAATGCATATTTTCTACCTTTCTACCTGCCTAGGTAGAAATATAGAAAAATTGCATTGCGACCGGTAGGTAACCTACCTACACAAAAACCTATACTGCCTTAGCTTTTTTTTCCCTTTTTCCTCGCCGTACAAACCATCCTTAGACAATAATGAAATAAAAAAATAAAAAAAATTGGTAAAATTGGTCCAGGCGTTCTTGAGTTTTGCGCTTAACCACTCTGCACGACAGGATTTTGAGATATGACACATCAGCTGAATCGGTGGGGTGACGCGAATTGTCATGAAATTCAAGATTTTTCATCAATTTACAGCATTCAATTTTATTATTAAAAATAAATCACAGCGGCTGTTTCATACGATAAGTTTGAGGTTTATATTTCCAAAAACCTCATAAGGTCGATAAAACGGCGTCAATCTATTGCAAAATGTGTGTAAAATACATATTACTACACCCTTCCAAAAATTAGGTACTTTATAAACGCTGGAAATAATGCACATACACAAGATAACCATTTGATAATAACATCGGAAATCTAAAATAAAAACAGTGACATTCCATCTGCATTCTTATTTTTGCCATTTTACATATAAATTAATAAAAAAACACGATACAAATCTCGACAAAAAATACTACATTATGTGTTGCAATATGACATTTCTTAGTGCTGACCGTAAAACTAAGTATCATCATTACGATTAAAAAGTTGCATTCAACCTAATCGATAATCGTAATAGAGTAAACTTTAAAAAAAGTTTTGGGACCATTGAGGAATTTACCTATGGAGGTGGCATAATATTCTACTATAGATATTATAGTTGTACAAATATCTATGATATCGATTATAAAAGAAAGACATTTTGTCACGTGCTTTTTAATTATGCTATAATTATTTTGATATGCGCCCAGATTTGAGGTACATTTGCTGTCAAACGGTTTCGCGGTAAAAGATTTTGGCTGTTTTCTTGAATGACGATAAATGAAAATGGCGGTCAATTTTGTAGGTCATGCTAATTCTGTACGTAGCCAGTCAAGCAACCCAGCCGGCACAACCATACCGTACCGCACCTAGAAAGCCATGCCTCCGCAGTAGAGCCTTGTTTTAGATATACAGGGACTCCGTACACAAGTACACATCGGAGCTCTAAAATATTGACACTTAAAAGTATTGGTTGGATAAAAAAATTAGAAAGGAATAAGGAGACCTTCAGCCTATTAAAAATAGACCGGCCAAATGCGAGTCGGACTCACGCAACAAGGGTTCCGTACAAGCTGACGACATAAACGGTCATATCTTTTCTCTACGTAGACTTGGAGGGTTGTTTTTTTCACAGCTTCAAGGGACCACAGATTTGATATTTGGGTTCTGTTATTTATTATGAGGTACGGAACCCTAAAAAGTATTTTTAAATAGTGTATCGGTCTTTTTTGGAATTTAAGGACTTCTTTAGGAATTTAAAGGAGGCCTTTTCATAAACTTCTCAGGAACTTCTTTAGGAATTTAAAGGTTCCTTTAAATTCCGCCATTTATATCGGTCTTGCGCCACTTGGATGGGAAATCATCAAATATCCGGTCCTGTTAAACTTTTAACAAAAAGTCGTTGTCGTCTCGCGGCGCCCGACCCCTGTAGCGTCTCCCGCGGTGGCTGGCTTGGTTTGAGGTTATCTCCTTCACACATCACCATCTCCTCCGGGACAGAGCGGTGCTCCGCTCAAAAGAGCAGACTGCCTGTGTGCTCCAACGTGTCCTCCGGGCGATAGTCATATTGGTGAAACCTGGGTGTTTCCTCCCGCCCGATGATGTGCAGGAACGTCCCGAAACTTTCGTGCCCGGTGAGGATCTGCGTCAGGTGGTAGGTGAGGATACCCCGCTCTGGGCGGAGCGGGGGGGAGTGTCAGACCCGCAACCCCGGTAGGGTTCTGCCGGGATTGCGGTTTGTTCGAAAGAGATACCGCGGCCCCGAGTAAAAGAAGGAACATCGATCGGTGGACATTAGTCAGTAAAAGTCTGACACTCCCCCACGCTTCGCCTAGAGCGGGGGAATTTATTTGATGATTTCCTACCCCAAAAAAAAAACCCCGGTACACGACATCAAGAAAACTCCAGGTACAAAATGGACCCATTTTGAACCTGGAGTTTTCTTGATGTCGTGTACCTGGGTTTTTTTTCCATCTCAATTGTGGTCTCCCTCTAGGCCATTTTTACCCCAAGGCTTCCACTCCAAGAACACTTTGGCCTACGAGCCATGTTTTAGGAAAGAATGAAAACGCTTTCCAAATAACTAATCCAACCATACTACAAACAATTTTGTCGAACAAATATAATTTATCTTGGCTGATTTTTTTTACTGTGCCTACCAAGATCATAATAAGGGCGTTCTATATTCAACCTTATTTCTATTTGCAATTCACATTCAAATAGTACGTACAAAACCAAATTATTAATAAAATAGCAAATAAACATTTTAATATAAATTCGAACAGCGACTGAGACACTGCATTCCTTATTTGAATTTTTATCTGAAAATAAAATTGGCGCGAATTTAGCCATAGATCAGATTCTACTGTTTGTTGTTGAGTCGGTTTTAGTGGCGTAAAAAATATTATTATCAATATTTATAGTATTTTACACGTATTACAAAATTATTCTTATTTTCATCTATCAATTTCTGATATTCCTTAATTTAATTATTCGAGTTGATTGATTTACAAGAAAATAATCGATTGAAATAATCGCATTTACACATCACAAAATAAAAAAAAAAGAAATGGACGTCATTTTCGAAAGTGAATTTAGTAGTGGTTATGAATATTACGTGTTAATGGTCCTATTATTGCAAATTACGATAAGATCTGGGCATGTTCATGTTATTTATAATATTTGCAATGATATTTGTCTCATTTGTTATAGAATCTATTCGCGTCCGTGTGATATAATGTGGAATGAAAAATGTAAACAAGCACGATTGGCGCGAAACTTCGACTTTAGATTTCAAAATGTATCATTACCACTGCTAATTTAAGTTCAATTACGAATGATTTCTGCACGTAATAAAAGGACACGTTAATCAGGCCCAACAATGTAGAGCTTAAATGTCCGAAAACCATTTTTTTTATGATTTTTAGCGTCGACCTACACTGCCATCAAAATGGCTATGATCGTAATTTACGCATTTGGATTTTATAAGACGTAATTAAGAAACTTGCTCAATAATTAAAGAACTTCTAATGACGTTTACATATGAGATTTTTATTCTACTATCCTAATGAATGCACACCCATATTATTTTTTACCCAGTAAATAAAATGTTTACAAAAATAATGAGGAGGTCGTATGACTTAAATGTTCGACCCCTTTCGGGGCTAGTACCGAGCCAGCGGAGGTTTGAATGTCGAGCCCCCGAAGGGGTCCGTACCGAACTATACGGTTAAACACACATTTTGCGATTCATTTTTATTATAAATAATATGAAATGGTGGGAATTAGACATGCAATTCTAAGCACTTTTACCGCACCAGTTTAACCAAACCTGTTACGGAGCAAACATTATAAACGAATATTCAGTAATGAGTAACCACAATAGCTCAACCTAATACATTACCCGACCAAAACATCATTCACTACACAACACAAATCAAATTATAACCTCCAAATACAGCGTTAGAGTGTTCACTGTCATAATGAACTTTGACTCGAAGATTTGTCTACGTCAAATCATTGAAGCGGAACATTTTTCATAGGAGCTATTACAGAAAGAGGTAACAGGTGTAGCTTATGGCCAAGTATGGATTGGTTTACGTGGAATGGTTGTAATGTACCTTATGGTTCTCTAGAATGTTCGGAGCTTTAAAAAAAAGGGTAAGCTTTGTGATCAGAAGGTAACCTTGCCTAAATGCTCTCATAATTGGTCAATATTTAGCAAAAATGCAGTGTTATTCGATTTATACTCTTAGTATAGGGGACGTAAAGGTTGTTTTGAAAAGATCTCTTTTAGAGACCGAGCATGAGATCCCATGTGAAACGTTTTCTGTAAATAAAACATCAAAATACTTGACAGTGTTTAAGTGACCTTCGTACACATGGACTAACAAATTTAATTAAATTAATTTAAGATTTCATTGTTTTCTTTCATTTTATTTTATTTATGAAGTTTGTTAAACAGATTTCATCCTTATGACCCTAACGATTGATGAAATAAAAGTCGCCCTGTAGATAGACAGGGTTTCATCGTTTCCTTAAACAAAATATTTACCGACATTTTTCATAATAGTAACTTGATCTAGCCTTTCAAACAACTCAAAGAAAAAAAGACGAGCTATCACTGTCAAAAATGACAGACTGACAGGCTTTTACTTTCGACCTAGTTTCGTGTATCGCTTTACAAAAACACAGTTACTTTAAAAGAGCTTAAAACTCGTTGGATTCGCGTATGTTCCATTTCTGTGGCTTGTTTGAATCACGCCGCTTCAATTCGGAATTCCCGTTAAAATGGTGGCGTGTGCCGGTGGAACAAAAGAGCAGCTTGCAGCTTTCTGCTCATTTCTCGTGTTGGTATAATTGTGAAAGTGACGTAGCTCGTTTATTTGCGCATCAAAATATTGTCTTGGGCAGCTGTTTCCGCCGCGGGAGACGCTCCGGGCCAACGTAAATACAGATCTGTGGACGGTGAGAAGTGGGTAGCTCACCGTCCATCCGTCTAGTAGCAACAACGCGTCGACGACGCGTTCCTGTTCCACGCGCACCTCAAAACGATGGCAGCAAATTAGATTCTCCGGTGATTCGAAAGGGATACCGTGGATACATGGATACGTTTTAGTCAATACAAGCCAGACACTCTATTGACAACACGGTTGGCGCAGTGGATGAGCGATTAACTGCTGCACTGCGTGCTGTGGGTTCAATCCCCGCACGGAACAAATATTTATATGGCCTACAGATAGTTGTTTCGGGTCTGGATGTTTGTGTATGTGAGTTTAAATGTTTGTAAACGTACCCACGATACAGGAAAAATTCCTAGTGTACGGTTATTAAAAAAATGAAATAAAAATGAGCCTCTTGGATCTGCGCTCAACAGACTCGAGTGCCATATTCGCCAAAGAGTGGGACGTAAGATACGATGGCTAAAAATAAATTCTTATCCCGACACGTGTACTTTGGAACAATCTGGAAAGTATTCTAATAATGTCGTAGGTTATTAATATCCGGCGTGTCCTTAATTATGTCCTTTTTTATATTCTTTGTCCTTTGAAATTATAATTATACCATCGACCCGCCGCCTTTTTGTATTAATTTTGGTTCAGAACATTGTAATTAAAAAAAGATATTTTAAAATCTTTCTTTGCTCTGTGGATGGGTGACTATCATTACGTAACAAGATTGCTCCGTGTCTTAGTCTTAGATAGCATGTTACGCCGTTCATCCCGGTTGTCATGTGTAGAGCTTTATCGCAGATGGTCAGTAATAGCTGGGGAGGTAGCGTTGCATTTCACATAATAATTTCTGGTCGATTGATTCATATCTGAACTTATTCTTTATGGATAATTATTTAATAATCTAAACGTCAGCAGGCTCAGAAGGGGTGGATCGAGTGGGGAAAAAAAATTAATTATGTAAAAAAAAAAATGTAAACTGGTCGTTTGAAAATTTGAACAGCAATAGTTTAAACAATAATAATAATTATAGAAATAATCAGCTGTAAAGATAATGGTGGGTTGTACGTCAGCAGGTCATATCCGCACATATTAAAAATAATTATCTTCAATTCATTTCTGGTCGAATGAAATTGATACATATTATTCTTTATGCTATTAAAATAATTAAAAAGTGCCTCAGCCGACCTATTGATAGGGGTAAGATCGTCAGCAGGGGGATTATAATTAACTATTTGTATTATCCAACTGACGACTTTCCGCTCTTCAATTATTTTGCTGACTATTTTTTTTATTTAATTTATTGTTTAAATTACTCTCAGTATTAATTTCAAGCGACCAGAAATTAATTTGAATATAAACAATGCCTTTTTTATTGCATATATAATCTATATACTATATGTCAGCTGGCGGACGACTTTCCCCTCTTCAATCACTATGCTGACTATCTTTTTTGTTTAATATATTGTTTAAAAAACGACCAGAAATTTAATTTGATTATAAACAATGTCATTTTAATCCCTTCTTTATTGCATAATTATATAATTTATATACTAAATGTCAGCTGGCGGACCATTTTTCCCTCTTATTATTTAGACTGTTTTTTTTTTATTCTATATGATGTTTAAATTACTCTTAACATTAATTTCCAGCGACTAGAAATCAATTTAATCATAAAAATTATCGTTTTAATTTGTTAATATCTACATACAATTTGAACAGGAATGTGAGGAACATCAAACAAATATGTACATACTATACAAATAAAATATGTTTTAAATTACGTTATTGAAACGCATCCTTTACAATCCTTACTTAAATTGTATGTAGATAAATTAAAACGATAATTTTATAAATAAATTGATTTCGAGTCGCTTGAAATTAATATTAAGAGTATTTTAAACAACATATTAAACAAAAAAGATAGTCAGCATAGTGATTGAAGAGGGGAAAGTCGTCCGCCAGCTAACATATAGTATATAGATTATATATGCAATAAAAAAGGCATTGTTTATAATCAAATCAATTTCTGGTCGCTTGAAATTAATATTAAGAGTATTTTAAACAACATATTAAACAAAAAAGATAGTCAGCATAGTGATTGAAGAGGGGAAAGTCGTCAGTTGGATAATACAAATAGTTACTTATAATCCCCCTGCTGACGATCTTACCCCTATCAATAGGTCGGCTGAGGCATTTTTTAATTATTTTAATAGCATAAAGAATAATATGTATCAATTTCATTCGACCAGAAATGAATTAAAGATAATTATTTTTAATATGTGCGGATATGACCTGCTGACGTACAACCCACCATTATCATTACTGCTGATTATTTCTATAATTATTATTATTGTTTAAACTATTGCTGTTCAAATTTTCAAACGACCAGATTACACTTTTGGTTTTTTATTTTTTGACATAATAATATTTTTTTTCCCACTTGATCCACCCCGGGTGCGCCTGCTGACGCTTGATTCAATTATTGCCCATATCTAAGCTATCAATTTCAATCAAAATTAATCGTACAGAAATCACCATCAAAAATGCAACGCTACCTCCCCAGCTATAACCTGAAAGTCTCTCAAAAAATCTTACGGGTATTAAATACCCCTTGTATTTAATGCTGGGGTTGCGGGTTGTTTGAAAGAGATACCGCGGCCTCGGAACATAAAGGGCAATAGAAGGAACATTGGTGGGTTTAAGTGAGTAAAAGTGTGCCACTCCCCTCCCACTCCGCCTAGATGGGGGGAAGTTTTTTGGTAATTTAGCATGCGTAAAAAAGGCGTATTTAATTACTCAGTACTAGCTGGGTTGTGGAGCTCAGACAGACAGTCGTTCGATGTAAAATTTGGTATTCAGCTGCAAGTCGACCCTTATATAGATAGTTAGTTAAAGGTAGATAATAATGACTTCTACATTTGAAACTTTAAATTAGATTCACCAACAAAATCACATCTCCACAAAAAAAAACCAATACACAGAAATTAAGACGAGTAAAAGGACGGGGTTTTAAATTGTTTCGTCCGTCATTACCGGGACAAAGTCAGGACGTAAATTGTGTCAACTGAAATCTCAGCTTATGTATATACGGGAGCTTTATTGTTGAATAGATTCATCATTGTCTGTCAAGCTATTTCCCAACTATTTTGGGGCCGGCTTCCAAATTCTGATCGATGGTAGTTCGTTTGCTGAATTGATACATATTATTATGTGAAGTTAGTTTTGTAATTCTTGGATATTACTGACTAGCAATATTTTGAGACTTTTGTTCGCGTTTAATTATTATAAAAATATTACATCCCCTTTTGAATTGTTTTTTTTACCATTTCAGTTCTGTTTCTCAAATAAAATTAGCTTTGATTCTCTTATTTATTATCCTTGACCTCTCAATAAAGGTCTCATGAAAATCAGTTCAGCTATTTCGGAGATTAGCCGGTGCAAACAGACAGAATGATTGATTTTCTGACTTGAAGACCTAATTTTGTTTTTCCTTTTCATTTTCCTAGTTTTTTTAGACACACGAACACATCATATTGCTATTCAAACTTATTAACAAAATTATTAATGTTTAACAAAAACAAATATGGTTGCTGAAACCATATTACGAATATTATAAATCCCGTCAAAACGGCTGAACGGATCTTGATGAAAGTTGGCACAGAGGTAGATCATGGTCTGGAATAACACATAGGATACTTTTTTTCGATTTCACGTGGGCGAAGCCGCGGGCACCAGCTAGTATAAATTAATATTTAATTAATTGACACTACCGTCATCAATTAAAATATTGCATTAATTTTTGAACATCCGTTAATAAATTATGTCTAATGACAGCATTGTGGTCTGAGGCTTTTACTGAAATAAACATGCACTTTATTTCAGGTTGATTTATGATGAAAATTTTAATTAAATGGAAATTTCAGCAGAACGAAGGAAATTCGTGCAAAATTTGTATTTTGGCATAAATGGCATTTTTTTTTGTAATCACGATTAATGATTGTCAAAAGTGTCTGTTAATTAATTTTGGGGTCGGCACAGCATGTCTCCCTATCCATACTTCTGTATGGAACCTTCACACAGTCCATTCATCGTTTCATTTTTATAATTAAAAATCGTTGCCCCGCACTAGGAATTTTTTCCTGTACCGTGGGTGAGTTTACTAACATACTCACATACACTAACAGCCAGACCCGGAACAATTACCTGTAGGTCATACAAATATTTGTTCCGTGCGGGGTTCGAACTAGCGACACGTAGTGCAGCAGTCAAACGCTTAGCCACTACGCCAACTGTGTGGTCCTCTAGATGCGTACGTACGATGAGGGCTGGTTTGAAGAAGTGGGAGAAAAAGAGTTCGTGTAAAGAATTAGGGGTTGCTTTTGCTCAGCAATCGAACACAATAAGCTAAATAATATATATTATGTATACCCTTGTAACTAAGTTATCACTTTTGACTCAAAATAATTTTCTTTGCTGCAACTAAAGACGCGGTTGAAAGTGCGCAAGACAGTTAGTAATTAATAAAACAAATTAATTATGTGAATTTAATCGTCGTAAATAACTATGAAAATGAAAAACTACTAAATATAACTAGACTAAGAGAAGTATATATTTTAGAGAATTACAAGATATATTTTGTAAAAGAAATGTTTAAACAATAATATAATAGGATTACACTCTTTTAAATGAAATAAAGACACAATTGCGTTTTTGTTAAAACAAAATTAATTAAATATAATAAATTATTAAAAATACGTTTTATACAAAAGGTTTTCACACATTTTTATCTCAATAACTTTTATCACTTACCTGTTAAGACAAAAAACAACATTTAAAGCCTTTATTTCAGGTGTAGATATTTGTGATACATATTATCATTGTTATAATTTTCAAGACGAATTTTCCTCACCGCGTGCTTTCACAGTTTTCTTAGATGTCACTGTCAAAAGTGACATCAATAAATGGTTAAGAAAAATGATAATGTTAGCAAAGAGGTTTCTTTACATATATATTTTAAAAAAAAACTAATCCCTTCCGCAAAAACAATTTCAAATGCTAATGCTACGACGTGAATACTAGTTAATTAACAAAAGTCTTTTATAACATTAAATAGGTTACTACATAGTAAAGAAACAGAAATTTGGGTCAGAGCGTGTTCCGGTCATCGGAAAAGCTAATTTATTTTGGTTAAATCACATTATTCGCACACAATTAATCACTGTGAGCATGTTCACACGGAAACGTTTGTTTTGGCATAAACGTAGCGAGGGCGTAATTTGTGAGGAGCCCAAAATCAACATGCAGTACAGGGTTAAGATGAATTGGAAACAGTTTTCAGGCTGCTATTAATGTTCGTTATCTTAATACAATCGATTTATATAGTAAGCGTGTTAAATCTAGGGCACGCCACAATAGTGGCGGTAAGTACCCTTTTTGAGGAGTAACTGGAGAGGCGTCATGGCGTCCTCAACTACCGCTTGACGCAGGTCCTCACCGGACACGGAAGCTTCGGGCAGTTCCTGCACATAAACGGGCGGGAGGAAACGCCCGGGAATCACCATTGTGACGATCGCCCGGAGGACACGGTGGAGCACACAGTGGCGGTCTGACCAGCTTGGGCGGAGCACCGTCGTGCCATCGTAGAAGCGATCGGTGGCGGCGATCTCTCGCGTCCGGCCCTGGTTCAGTCCATGGTTCCGAGCGAGAGGGAATAGGACGCGGTCACCTCCTTCTGCGAAGCAGTCATGCTAGCGAAGGAGGTGGCCGAGCGTTTGAGGGAGCCCCGGGCGTCAGGCGCTGCGAGACGACTCCCGGCCACCGTAGATGCGGGCCTGTGGGCGGTGAGCAATGCGTAGCTCACCGTCCGTCCGTCTATTAAAAATAAATAATAGGCACTAGCGTCTTGAACCATTTCCACACAAAAGTTACACTAAGCTGACCATATTAATATCTCCGGTTACAGTTCGGATAATAACTTAATCACTTATTACGGTTCTGGGTACAATCGCTTTTTATATAGCGCAATTTTTGTAAGTGGTAGTTTCTTAGAAAAGAGTTTTTTCCGGGAAATTCGACCTCCTTCTCGTATTTCTATTGCTAAGGATAGTTTTTATTTTTAACGTACAAATCGCTGCTGGCAGGCTATTTTTTCTTCCAATGGTAATAATGGCCACGAGTTTAGATTGTATTTAGCGTTATTTTTAGTGTTTATAAAAACCTACTTGCAAAATAAACATCATTTACTGAGTAAAAAGGAGGAACACAGGTGGGATGTTCCTTCTTTTGCAACTTATGTTCCGGGGCCGCGGTATCTCTTTTAAACAACCCGCAACCCTGGCAGGCGGTGGCTCTGGCAGGCCTTTCTGACAGAGAAAAGGCTTGTGCTCCAACGGTGGACAAAATTTAACGCTGATTACGTGTGCAAATATGTATTGTGACCTAAAACATAATGCACTGTTAGTTCAGTACAATACAAAATAAAAGTTTAATCGGTAGCCGACAATCGTCGATACAGCTCGATTTCTAGTTAATATGTATGTGCCTAGCACAGCGTATAGTCCCCTTCAACTTTTAATTGAAAAACAGCTTTAACGTTTATTTCTTTAGCCTCTGCATCAATATCGAGATTAGAAAAACTCGATCATAAACAGCGTACATAGAGTTGATAATCCTTTGTGTTTTAGTGATTAGAATATTAATAAGACAAACACAATAACGGGAAGAAATTTAAATTAGATACAGTTGCAACATGTCGTTTTTCTGGCGTGAGAAAACTGTCGGGTTAATATTAACAGAGTTAATTTAAACTTTTCAATAAAGATAATATATATATATATAACCTTAGGGCCCCCGGACCTAAGTGGTTAATGAATTGTTTGTTTATTTATAAAAATAAATTATAATTATTCGAAAACATGTATGGATTTTTAAGAAATTTTTAACTGTGTCTGTCGCATAATATAGTTATTATTTTCTGACTGTACGTACGACGAGAAAAAAAAGGAGCCAAACTCTTTTATAGTATGATATAACAAGTTTATATGAATTTGTAAAATAGAAGGTTGTTCTTGTAAAAACATTTTCTACAAGTGCCAAAACCGACATTTCTTCAAAAAATCATTGACTCTCTTTCCCACATCAACTATTTAGATACCCCTCCTGAGACCAGACTAAAACAAGAACTAAAACTAAGTTTTATTAGACATGTACAAGCAAAAAGTCCTCTGTATGTACGTAAATAAATAAATACTAAAAGCCCAGATTTCATCGATCATCCTACACAGATGAATTTCTTGCAAAATCTTTTTGTTTATCCGTACATTTCTAGAAATTACGATCGGTAAGAACAACAATCCGTTTTGAGACTTCAGGAACGAGATAGAAGAGATATAAGGCAGTCGGAATTATCTTTATTTTTTGTGGGATAACGTAGATTTACGTAGTATGGAACGTCTTTTGTCTTTTTAATACGCTTTTATTTATTCGATATCTAAATTAAATGGATTACCCTATATTAAACATACTAAATAACTTACAAATAAATTAAAAAATAGCGTCAAAAAATTCGTCCTCAACGCTATCAGTTGGCAACGTCCCCAAGAGACTGGCCGCGTTGCCACGTTGTATGGCAACGCTAAGCCTCTGGCCAAAGTAAAAGCCAGCCCTTGGGTCACGGGAAGTGTCAACCAAACGTTTTGATATTTCCTTAAACAGGCTGTGAGCACAACTTAAACTTTTATTTGGTTAATTTATTTAACGACTAGCTGACTTGCGCGGTTTTGCCCGCGTCTTTACGTGCTGCCCCGCTCTCGTGGGTAGCAGCGTGATGTTGTATAGCCTATGTTACTTCCTGATAATAATGATAATAATAAATCGTTTATTTCAGAAACAAGTTCCATAAAAGAAAAATAAAAGTTAGAAAAATTAGTCAGCAGAAAAAAAAACATTAAATAAAATAAAAACAATCAATTAAACATCATATTATAATGTATTATTAAATACATTATTTTCATTTTTTTTTCAATATATTAAATATATATTCAAAAAAAGTTTTTGAACCTTTTCGATACAAAAAAAAATACAGGAACAGAAAAAAGGTACAAAGGTAGGTTCATCTGTAACTAGAGAGGAGCTCGTGATTAAATAAAAACTGCCACTCGGATCGATCTTGAGGTTAAGCCTCGCCTACCTAGGTTGATAAGTGGATGGGTAACCACCATCGATATGTATCAATATCGACTATCCTGCGTGCCTCGGAGTGCACGTTAAACCGTTGGTCCCAGTTGTCACTTGTAGATCTTTGACAGTCGTTACAGAGGTAATCAGTGGCTCGAAAATTTGACAACCAGTCTTACCAAGGGGTATTATTTTACCCAGTTGTTAAATGGATTGTAGCCAGCTGAATCTTGTGAGACTGGAAGCGACTCCAACATAGTTGGGCAAAGATAAGGCAGATGATGGATTTGTAACTACTTCATCATTTTCTTGCCCTTGTCCTATTTTATTTGGGGTCGGCACAAAACGTTTTCTTCTTCCATTCTCCCCTGTCAGACGTCACGGCATCTTTTACTCCTTTCTCTGTCATACTTTTCCTAACACAATCCATCCATCCATCTTTTCTTTGACCTCCTCGCCCTCTCCATTCATCAACATTCAGATCCATTACTCTTTTAGTCACATATCAGTAACTACTTCACCGTATTGTAAAATCAAAAGATAAATTTAACCCACTTCCCGGTTAACATGCAGGTTTGGTTTACATGGTCAGCTAGGTCACGTAATTGTAATCTTCCAATTATTAAACACTAGCATCCGCCAGCGACTTCGTCCGCGTGGCAAGTTACTTTGGGCTAACGCTAACTTTAACAAGCGTGATGATCGAAAAAAAATATCTTTCTCTCCCCTTTTCTTCCCTTTTTCTCCCCCTTACCTCAATTACTCATAATTATCCTTATCTATAATATTTTTTTTTAAATTAGCCTATGTCTGTCTCCAGGGTCCCAACCCAACTATCTCTGTACAAAAATTCATCAAAATCGGTTGGGCCATTTAGGCGTGAAGACGTAACAAACAAACTCGCTTTCGCTTTTCTTTCGCGCGTCCTTGTGAGCACCTAGGGGCTCACAGACGACAAAACGGGAAATGTCGCGTGTGCACCCATTGGATCACAAGTAACCTGTTGCCATTCGATGAATTTTTTTGGGCGTTTATTCGCATGTAGCAACAAAATATGGCTATTAGTAAGTAATACAGTCCTTGACAACCGATTTTAGTAACATTTATTTGGTCACAACCTTATTCGGAACCATAAATAAGAAAAATAAAATCATCTGACATTTTGCTGCGTAAACACGATTTTGGTTGAGAATTTGTGCTCTCTTCGCGAGAAAAGAAATTGAATCCTAGAACGAAACGGTGATAATGGTTAAAACAAATTATGTAGAATTACTGAGAAATAAGTGTAGATTCCGTATTGAGTTATAGTTTTTCGAAAAGTAATAAATATGCCCGTGAAAAAGTGACGAAACTTGTGAAGATGCGTATTTTTTTCCGTCATGGCCGTCGTATTTCGACTTGTTTTAGTGCAAAATTTATCTCGAAATGCTTTGAAATCTACATAAGTTGTTAGTTTATTTACCTATAAACATAATGAAGTTACTACAAAGTGATATAATTGCATATTGTTATCATAATCGTTGTTGAAAGAAAATAAACCGGTAAAAATGGCGCCAAAGTCGTAAACATTGCCTATAGTACGGACAGCGGCGCATGCGGCCAGAATGGCGGCTTTTTGTAGAGTTGCGGAAAAAGTGATTGTGTCGTGTAATTATTGTGTTTTGATGTGATATGAGTATAATTGTTTTTGCGCAAATGTATGGACTATCGTATTCAAGTGTTTTTTTCGAGAATATGTGTGTGGTTTTGGTGTAATGTGAGAAAGTTAAAGGATATGTGTAAGAAAATTTGCAAGATTCCAATTTATCTCGTCGCTACGAGTTCAGGTCAGTTTCATTTATTTATAATCTTACACAGTTCGATAGGAAAACTAATGGGCTTTCCGGGAAGGTATAATTTATTGCATATAATTATCAATATAACCACGAAATTTGCGTTTTTCTCAAGGTCAGACCAAAAAAAAAAGAATAATCGAAAAATCCTCGACAATACAGGCATTTCCGGTGAATGTGCGTATACGTGCGAAAGGATAATATTAGTAATTAAAGGATTGGAAGGAGTTTAGTTATTGAACTTTTTCTCAGTAGCAGCGACGCAGCATTGTTGTCGGATTATAAATACATTTTAATCGCGCAGCTCGCCAATTATCCTGTGACAGTACCTGTAATTGAAAAATAAATCTTGAGAAAACTCCTGGTATAGGATAGAATTTACAAATGGCAGCCAGGACCAACGTCTTAACGTGTTTTCCGAGGCACGGAGGAAACTCTGAACGCAATGTGTGATCACCAATCTACGGGCCAACCTATGCAAGGGTGACTTAACCTAAAGATCGATGCAAGCGGCTCCCATTATTAAGCCACGAGATTCTACCGAGTATGAGGTATATAAGCTATTAAACCAACCTCATCACTTAACACATTATCGTTTAAACTCCACCGTCGCTCACTTTTCATGCACTTTGTCAGACAGCGGGTTTGATGTATACAAGTAAAACAAAATGAACTTAGACCAAAACTATGAAGTTTGTCTCAGACTTGAACTCGCTAGGATTACAAAGTTGGGTACAAGGATATAATCTATGTAGGGTGAAGCGGCTAATGGTCGGACCAACTTTGTTTTGTAAAGTAATAGACACGACTATGTACTTAAATGGTTTGCTTTATTAGGACGCAAAATCAAACACAGAGTCGTGACCAGAGGCCTGGCCTAATTTTCGTCCAAAGAATTGGCATGACATGGCGTGACTTCCGGCCACCGTAGATGCGGGTTTGTGGACGGGGTGTGTGAATGGATAGCTTACCGTCGACAGGTCGTGTCGACGGCGCGTTAGTGTTCTACGCGCGCCTCAAAGACATGAGTCAACAAAGCAGAGGAGCCTGCCAGGGCCACCGCCTGCCGGGGTTGCGGGTTGTTCGAATAAATACCGCAGCCCCAAAACATAAAGGGTAAAAGAAAACACATGGGTGGGTTTTAGTCAGTAAAAGTCTGACCCTCCCCCTGCTTTCCACCCGCAAAAAAGCGGTCACAAGCCTGTCAGTCCGCGTTCTAGTACAACTTTAATTAAAACTTGGTTAATTTCCAATAACCTACAACAGGGCCCCTCACCCTAGTCAATAACTCAGCTATCCACGTTTCTAGTGCCTTCATTTAACCCATAAAATTAAAGTCTGAGCTTCAAAGTCGTCTGAATTAGATGGATTTATGAGATAACAGCCAATGTAGGAATGTTTTGGAAGGATTTATGCGACGGTGAGGTTAGACGAGAAATAATGTTTGAGGATTTATTTTATCGACAAATCTTAGATACGTTTGGGGAAAAAACATAACCTGCAGTAATATTTGGTGTAATCGGTATTGATAAAATATTTGTATGACCCGAAAACCTCAATACAAATATTACTTACGTAGCTAACGTTGAAGAAAAAGCAGCCAGGCTGTAGTGGATAAAGGCAGGCTAGGTCGCACGGATGCTCTAGGAGAGATCAGCAAACATTGAAACACACTGGATGCCTGAGGAAGGACAGCGCCGTCGAGGCCGACCATGTTCAAGGTGGCGTGACAGGCTAGAGAGGTGTAGAAGTAAAAAGGGCAGGCCTTTGCCCAGCTGTGAGACAGATGGCTAGTAAAAAAAATACGGTAAGTGTACGGTGTATGCGCCAGTGTGCGATGTCCAGGAACCTGCACTATTTACACTGATCTTTTATGTCTCCTTTTAATAAGAATAGCCACATTTATATGTTAGAAGGCGAGCCTATTACTGTAAATATAACTGAACACAAATCTAGACTCCGTGTCAACTACTGAAAAAATTCTGATTGAAAAACTCGATACTTTGCCCAAGTCGAACCCGAAAATCATCAAATAACTTTCACCGTTCTGGACGGAGCGTCTGGGAAGTGTCAGACTTTTACTGACTAAAACCCACCCATGTTCTTATCAATTTCGACTCTACACCTGCAAAAAACAGGTCCTCCTCCTCACGCTCAGCAGAAGTCTGTACCAACAAGGCACTCGAGGCAGTGCTGAAAAAGTACATCACTAAAACAGAAATATTCACTTTTGACGTTACAATATGAATGAAAATTTGTTCGCATTGGTTAAAACTTTATAACAATGAAAATATTTTCAATAGAAGAGTTCTTAAGTTTACGTTCAAAGGCACTAAGTAAGATGCAGCAAAACTTTGCTACTTTATAGTTACAAAGTTACTTTAACGATGATTGGTTGAACTACCCTTGCGTACCCTATTTCAATACAAGTCTTTGTCGGTTGGTGCTCTTAAAACCATTTTTATGCTTATTATTCTTACATTATAAACGACACATCCGCTGCTCAGGTAATAAAAAAGTGACTCACGGCCAGATCTACAGAATATAACAACAAAATTTCATAAAAATCGGTCACGCCGTTGCATCACTTTCTAGACATACTATTCAAAGATGTAGTCCATAACATACACACTACACAGTCTGGTTTCCAATAAAAGGCACATAGCGTGCCAAATTCAATTAAGTATAACCGTATGCAACATAAGTTCGAGTGTATATTGAAAAGAAAAGTCACGCGCTTTAGTCTTTTGATTGAAATTACGACCACATTGGACCCAAGGTTAGATTCAGTCAAATAATGATAAATAACTCACGTGACCTTTCACTCAGAAGGCCTTTCAGGGAATTTGGGTCTACCATTGTTATATTCACTTCCGAATTATTTTCAATCAATTTGTCTATTCCAACAATCATACGAATGTGAACCAATAATTCTATAATCACAGCTACGAATCTCGTAGCACCTACGGCGTAGGCGCTACGACGTAGACGTCTCAACGCGTTGACGCGTCAAAATTGTATTTTTCTCAAACTTTACAATTGTTTCTGTTTCTTTAAAAAAAAAATTTGCCCCACACTAGGAATTTCTCCTGTATCGTGGGTGCGTTTACAAACATTCAAACTCACATACACAAACAGCCAGATCCGGAACAACTATCTGTAGGCCATACAAATATTTGTTCCGAGCGGGAATCGAACCCGCGACACTCAGCGCAGCAGTCGATCGCTCAACCACTGCGCCAACCGTGTTGTCAAATTATATAAATGGTAGTTTCCTCCCAAACTTTTCTATTGATAAAATAATTTATGCCGCAAGTACCCACGTTTTATTGAATGACTGACCGTTATCATACAAAATATAATCGTTTGAAACCCATTTTTGTAGTACACAAGGTTTATCTAGTACAATATAATAATCTCAAGTGGTGATAGAGCGATATTAAGCACTTGATAAATTTGTACTATGGCCTTGATTCGACGGTACTGGCCAGACATTATTTTATCAGCTGTCTATGAAATAAATTAACTAGTCACTTTCAGCGATTTAAAATAAAAATACAAATTAGTATTGGTTTAGTGTAACACTGCGGGCCTGTGGACGATGAGCAATGGGTACCTCATCGTCCGTCCATCTATTGTGTTCCACGCGCGCCTCAAGAAATGTCAGCAAAGCAGAGGGGCCTGCCAGGGCAACCGCCTACCGGGGTTGCGGGTTGTTCGAAAGAGATACCGCGGCCCCGGAATAAAAAAGAGCAGTAGAAGGAACTTAATTGGGTTTTAGTCAGTACAAGTCTGACACTGCCCCCGCTCCGCCCAGAGCGGATTTTTTTTTTTTTTTTTTGAAAAAACGTTGCCCCACACTAGGAATTTCTCCTGTATCGTGGGTGCGTTTACAAACATTTAAACTCACATACACAAACACCCAGACCCGAAACAACTATCTGCAGGTCATACAAATATTTGTCCTGTGCGGGAATCGAACCCGCGACACGCAGCGCAGCAGTCGATCGCTCGGCCACTGCGCCAACCGTGCCGTCTGCTGAATTTGCTGAATTCAGATCCCCAAAAAAAAGTGGAACTGTATTGTTATTGTCTTTAGTCTTTTGTTTAGTAGAGTTAGTGAAAAGAAGCTTAAGGAGCAAGCAAGAATACTCAGAGCGTTTAACAAAGAACACTGAACAAGAACCTGTGTCACAAGTATATAGGATGGTTTTGTATGGCAGTCCAAGCATGAATGTTTTCTTTAGCAAGTCCTGACAGACAAGGCTCTGTTATTTTGAGTAACAGTCTTATATGTACCACAACGTGAACGAGATCAGAAAAGCAATCATTTAAAAATAATAGTAAATCTTGTTATTATTATAAATGCAAAAGTTTATATCGATGGATCCAATGTTTGTTACTCAATCACGGCAAAACAGCTGGAGGGAAACGGGGTCGAATACTATGTATAATACGATACTTTTGATCACTTTTTTCCCAGATTAATATTTCCACGCGGACACAGTCGGGTTACAGCTAGTAATTTATATTTCAGTTGACATCTTGGCAGTGTCATATCTGGTTGTTTTTTACTAGATATAATTTGTAAAATACACATGTGAAGTTGACAAACGTTACCCATTGTAAAAGGAATATATTAATATTTAAAAAAATCTTAAGCCTGAAACTTTGCTCGTTTGGAGTTTGGAAATTATGAAAGTGAATAATCCTATTTCGTAACTCAAGAACGTCAACAAACATCCATTCATCCATCCTCTTAAACTTTCGTATGTATATTGGTCATAAGATTAGCAGGTGAATTTGACAAAAAATTATTCTTGGAATTCACATTTCAAGTAACTACTAGTTTTCCATTTTTATACACGGTAAAAAAATGGAACACTTTTAAAATTTGACTTCAAATTCAGCCAGTTTGTTACAAATTAATCTTCTGAATGTACTTTCTTATAATATTTTCGACGCCTACGCTTCTGTCGATGTATTGTCTTGAATTCCAATTAATCATTCTGTTGGCTGTTAGTTGAACTTATAAAAACATTTGTTCATCTACATTCCGGTATGTTGAGTATATACTACTATCATCATAGGGACGGAATAATTTATTATTAAAGGTTATGCTTCAAAACATAAGGCATAAGGGATATGGATGGACAAATTTAGTAGGGAAAACGTGGTAAGCTAGAGATATGTGAAGTTTGAGAGGTAGCCACCTACCCAATACATAATTTATGAGAAACCACATTAATTGCTGGTTTTTAAATTGAGATTTGAAGTATAAGTCCTGTCAAACTATACTTGATATTTATTAAATTTTGATCAAAAGTTAGCTTTGATCCAAAATCTTTGTTAAACTTTGAAACATTGATCAAATTCTTGACTTTTAGCAGTTAACTTTAGGACCAATAAACTTATCCATAAGGTGTGATTAAATTTATTGGTTCAAAACAATTACAGAAACTTGTCCAATTGACTACAGCATGTTACTTCCGAAGCTACACGGATGTTACACGGCGCTAAAATACGCAAATCATAGTCGTAGCTCAAAGGGCAGCTGGATTAACATACCTAATTGCTGTAATTTTATTTTATTTTATATATCATATTATAGGATCTGTCTGTCTGACAAGACCATTTATCTCAGGGCCGCGTGAAGTTTTCGAAGAAACTGTGTGTGTCTCTATGTCGACGCAGTCAAAAGATATGGTGGTTTATGTACCAATTTTGTATGGAATCCTCGGTATGCAAGTCCGACTCGCACTTGCCTGCTTTTATTAACAAGCTACTATAAAATCATGACCTTATAATTAATGTAGACTGTAATGTGTCAATCTAGAAAGCTACATAAAGGAGGAGTTGTTTGTGGTGCAAATAAGTATTTTTCCGTCAGCACAATGCTAGCAGAGTTAAATAAGGCTTAAGGATATCTGCTGGGGTTGCGGGTTCATTGAAAGAGATACAGCGGCCCCGGAACATAAAGGGCAATAGAAGGAACATGGGTGTGTTTTAGTCAGTACAAGTCTGACACTCTCCCCCTCCGCTCCGCCTAGAGCAGGGAAAGTTATTTAACGATTTCACATCCGCAAAAAAAGGCTTAAGGATATAGTATTTTAAGTACTACTAATCGAGGCGGCACCCCTAATGCAACCTGTGACTAAAATATAACAAAAAATCCTGATGAAAGATCTTAGTCACAAAACATAACGATTTTAAGCTAAGTATAGGGCAAGTTTAAATTATAGCAGCAAATGGTGTTTTTTTGAGCCCACACAGTAAGGAAAGTTCTAATTTCAAAATCTGACTCTGATCCCAAGGTAGAAGTTGTCAATGTTGTATTTAAAACTTTATTCCATTAGGAATAAAGTGAATAATTTAAAAATATCTCGATGTTTCAAGTCGCTAAAGTTAGAACTGGTTTGGATAAAACGAAAATAGTCTTCATGAGCAATCAATAATCGTTTGCCCTTTTTAAGAAGAGACCTTTGCTATACAAACGACAAATAAAAACTAATAATCAATAAAAAATAGTAATATACAGCCCACAAAATATGTCATGTGCCGTCCTAATATGATCGATGGGGACAAGATTATCCTGTTTTATATTTCCAGAAACTAAAAGAAAACCGAGTCACTTTAGATTATTATCTGTGCAATATATCATCAATATGACAGCTGTCATCAAACACAAAGATGAGTGATATTAATTCATTTTCTTGTAGGTGCGTGTTATGTAGTTTTTTTACGAATGGGAAATCATCAAATTAGAGGAGGAAGGAGTGTCAGATTTTTATAAACTAAAACCCACCCATGTTCCTTCTTTTCCCCTTTATGTTCCTAGGCTGCGGTATTTCAAACAATCTGCAACAACCGGGCATGTTATGTGATTCACTTAGTTATGATTGAGTGGTGAGTGAGAATAGACGATAGAAGACATGAAGGTAACTTACGGTATAATCTACGAGAATTTCGAATCATCATTTGCTTAGCCTTTTCGCAACTATGTTCCTGTCGGCTACTACTATTTCTAGAATACAAGTATTTTACATAGAACGACTGCTTATCTGACTACAACCTAGTTAGTACTGAGTAAGGAGATATTGCTTGGTAAGACTGGTTGTCAGACTTTTTTTCGACTATCTGTTACGACTGTCAAAGATCTACAAATCACAGCCGGGACCATCAGCTCAATGTGAGAAACTCACTATATACTGAGGAAACTCAGTATATAACGGGTGATCACCCATCCAAAGACCAGCCTAGCCCATCGCGGCTTAGTCAAAATATCGAACCGAGTGGCTGTTATTATTTGATCACGAACTCCTTCAAGAGAATAGCGAATACAAAAAGAATATGCGGCACGGCTAGCGCAGTGGCTGAGCGATCGGCTGCCGCGCTGCATGTCGCGGGTTCGATCCCCACACGGAACAAATGTTCTACAGATAGTTGTTCCGTGTCTGGCTTTTAGTGTCCTGCATAGGTAAATCCTGATTCTGTAGTCGAAGCTGGGTGAAGAAGTTCTTGTATTTTTTTTTCTTTGCAAGTTATATTGATCATTTATTTTTACATAATTTACTTACAATAAATACCTAAAATAATTGGTCTTTGACAATCATTGTCGGTAGACAACCAGTCTTATTACCAAGTTGGTTCTGGAGGTTAGAGTAGAGGTCAGCCGCTCCATGTTGAATTCAGGGATTCAGTTGCATCTGGAAGCCGAGCTCAATAAATTAGTCGAGAAAAGCTAGGCTGTTAAATAAGAGCTAAATATTTCCCGTTACTTTACAAAACAAGATAACAACAACTAACGCTTCATAAAAATAAACTTATCCAGATATACACAGAAATCCCTAGGAGTGTCATTATACAGGCAAACATTGGGACCTAGACTTTGAACAAATACCTATCGAGTATGCTAATATTTGTTCAGCACAGGGATCGAACTTGTAATCGGAACGGACAGAAGAGATGCAGCTTAAGGAGGGTGAATAATACCTACTTGATTTAATCAACTTGGAGGGAACGAGCACTTTGTGAAGGAAAATGCAGCCTTCGTAGAACTATTTTTGTGTTCATTTTTGAACGAAGAAGGCATAGACAAGTAGCGATCGTTTTTAGTATTTTGTTTTATTTGCTTATGAAAATTATTATATTTATCTATACTTGCTTGCTAATTAAATTATAATAATATTACTTTTAATCAGGATTTTCTATAATATCAAAAATTAACACTTTTTAACATTGTTGGTACTGTTCCTTTTTTATTGTGTGGTTAGTTGACCTGGTGGTAAACTTGTTTCGAAATATATTTGATGCATGCTGGTTTTCTCACGATGTTGTCTCTCACCGATGAGCAAGTGATAATTATAAAATACGCACATGAATCTGAAAAAAATCGGATGGGATTTCATCAAATAACTTCCCCCGCTTTAGGTACAGCGGATGGAAGTGTCAGACTTTTACTGACTAAAACCCATCCATATTCCTACTTTTGCCTTTTGTGTTCTCAGGCCGCAGTAACTCTTTACACTAACGCGCAACCCCAGAAATCAGAGATCTTGGTTTCGAACTTGTGGCCCTCAGTGTGGCCTGAATAAAAGTGACATTGCGTCTATGTTAATTCTGATGATCCACTTTCTATGTTCTTTTCCAATGCTTCTATAAAAACTAAGTCTACGAGCTGTCAAACTTCCATTGTGTGATTAGAAAGAAGGATTGTTTTTCGGAAAGTTAACTTTATGTGGCATTGTTTTCAAGAAGTCTGAAAATGCTCAATGTTCCTAACCTACTTTGGTTCAGGTTTTGTCGTCTATTGTTTCTTTGAGTGAAAGAAAGCACATAGTTTGAATGTAAGTTCGAAAACTTTAGCGGTACCCTCTGGGAAACAAGCGTGTTTTTTGTGAAGAAATCTTTTAGGCGGGCTCAATGTGCGTTGGTGGAGGTCACGTGTCTCCATATTGTTAATTCATATCGGTAATGATAATGAAGTTATGTAATAAATAAAGATTATAGTCGATCTTTTTACAATTCGTACTTTGGGGCCATTATAACTGAGCCATCGAAGCTATGTACTGATTAGAAATGCAAAGAATTAATTCCGATTAAAAACAAACACGCCTAGTACTGATTCTCAGAAAGTATCTAATTACAAAAAATATGTCACAATTTTAATACGACATCGCAAACACATTTGACAAAGAAAACTTAACTTACAATATTGAACTTTCAAGGCACGAGACATAAATATTTTCCCCAAACTTTGTTCCGAGGACAGCATCTTTTAATTACCAAAATTTTGATCATAAAATTGTTTTAAAAGGTAGGAAGGAAACAGTTAATCTTTTTAGATAATGGGTTTTTAAGATAGTTTAGGGGTTAGTAGATGGCCGGATATTTGAGGGAGGGAACCTCAAACCAACCCAGTCACTGCGGGAGACGCTCCGGGCGTCGGGCGCCGTGAGACGACTCCCGCCATAGATGCGGGGCTGTGGACGGTAAGCAATGGGTAGCTCACTGTTCGTCCTTCTAGTGACGATGGCGCGTTCGTGTTCCACGCGCATTTCAAAAAGATGTCAGCCAGCCAGGCTACCGCCTGCCGGGGTTGCGGGTTGTTTGAAAGCGTTACCGCGGCCTGGAAACGTAAAGGGCAAAAGAAGGAACATGGGTGGGTTTTATTCAGTAAAAGTTTGACACTCTCCCCGCTTCGCCCAGAGCGGGGAACTTATCATCATTTGATTATTTTTAGATAATTTTCCAACCGCAAAAAGGGGTATGAAGAACTGACCAGACTGATATTATGTCTAGTGGGTTAGTGTTTTTGAAAAAAAATAAAATTAAGATCTTTATTTTGAGTCATAGATGGCGCTATAGTGACATTCTGCACTTTTTAGTAGTGTCACTCAATAAACTAAATCTGGTCTGATATATTTGACCACACAAGATCCCGGATACAATTACAGTGAGTGTGTTTGAATGTCAAGTTTAATGGTAAAGGGGATAGTTGACCGTAAAAGGGTCCTCTTTAGGGAATACTCCTTTTTTTCCGGACAGGGTTCCTTGGGCGTTTGTTTGTGTAATCGGTTTTTTTTTAGAATATTGCTGTTTTTTTTTCATATTTGAATTGTAGTACACCATTATGTAGACTAAGCAGCCAGCTCTTTTAAAAAAAATTAAACGCTACTTAAATAGTACTGCAGTACTATTTTGTTTTTTTTTTATGAGAAGTGTATGTATATTAAACGAGCAAACGCGAGCAATTTTAATCAAGCAAAATTATCATCACTTTAAGGCTAAGCTTTTATTTTTTTTAAGGCTAAGCTAACATTTATATTCTTAATTGCTGCTTAACTAGAATGGCTGTTTAAAATTAATTAGATTCATTGAACACGTTGGTCTTTACATAATTACAGTGTGTTCAACACATATTTGAGATATATTTGGTACATGGATGATAGATTAAAAAGATCATTCACCTTTATGGTATAAGGCACAATAAAACCAAACAAAACAACTGGAACAAAACACATATTCCTCCTTCTAAACGACAAATAGCTGCAGCAAGCTTTTCCTGTTCCACATTGAAAACTCCACATTTCCCTTTGAATTTAAAAATAACTCGAGCTCAATGCGTTTCCAATCGATTGAATTCCTGCTTGGCTTGACTAATCAGAACATTTGAAATGCTTTTAAAAATAAAGTTTCGTGGAGACAATGCATAGAACGTACGTTCAAGCTTGTAGTTTGCTATATGCTAATCAGGCCACACTCACTTCATTAAAGGAGGTAAAAGTTCGATTCAGTTTGTTATTATTGAAGAGAGTTCTTACCCTGATGCGCCGCATACAAGGCAAAAACTACCTTGTGAGGATGGATCTGGATCTAAATTGCCCTATAATATGGAACTGGACCAGGCTACACGTTGAGCATTCCGAATTCAAACCGAAATTTAGGCTAAGATAATCACGGTGTATTGTATTATTTATTTATTTATATTATTTTTGTAATTATAAAAGTGTAATTTACAATGTTTTATTTTTAATTAATGAATTTTAGTAATGCGTAAATTCTGATGCGTGTTTTTATGATCTTTGAATTATTTAATTTTTAATCTAATATTCCAAGTTTTAGTTCCACATAATCATGAACGTATATGGACTGGTTTTCGATTATACTTGAATTTAATTTAATTATACAAAAGTCCTAGTCTCCGTGGTGTTACCCGTACCGAAAAAAAAAACATATTTGAGTTATTGTGCATTCCTTCTAGAATCAAAAGTGTGTCAATTCAAAATATAAGCAACATAGTTACTAAGGCAAGCGTGCTTCAAACGTTCGCGTCGACGCTTTACGCAAAACGCAAGCAATGTAGTATAGAAAAATTTTGCCTATTTCATTTTTGATTTCGACCTTTTAATTGTTTTTAGCCGACTTCAAAAAAAGGAGCAGGTTCTCAATTCGTCGTAATTTTTTTTTGATTTTTTAATGTATGTTCACTGATTACTCAAACACTCCTGGACCGATTTGCAAAATTCTTATATTGTTTGATAGGGTACACTTCTCAGGTGGTCCCATATCAATTTTATTTATTTTTCGTAGGTAGTTTATGAGTTATCGTCTATAATACATTTTTTTTCTCTGTCTACATGGATGATCTGCTAATGTTTTAGTAGCAATGGAAAATTAATACTCGATAAAAAATATGTAATATATTAGATACCATAACTGAAAATGGGAAATTGGGAGCCGGGGTTGCGGGTTATTCGAAAGAGATACCGCGGCCCCGGACGTAAAGGGCAATAGAAGGAACATGAGTGGGTTTTAGTCAGTTCAAGTCTGACACTCCCACCCGCTCCGCCCAAAGCGGGGGAAGTTATTTAATGGTTTCCTATCCGAAAAAAAATGAATTGGGCGACTTCGATCAATTCCTAAAGCGCTAAGAAAAGGAATAGAAAAGAAAACATACCTTAGACGAAATCATGAAAAACTACAAACATTTCCCCATGTAACTGTTTTCAACTTTCAACCACCTAGTTTTTCTTAACACCACTTTCTTTCCAGCCAGTTTTTTTCCATAATACCATAATAAAAAACTTTTCGTAAAAAATAAATCCGACTTCCAAAAATAAAAACTAAAAAATGGAAAATAACTTTACTCCCGGAAGGTGGTGGCAAAACCATTGCAAAGAAAAAAGTCCTTTTCCACTTTTTCGTTTTTTTTTGCTGCTCATCATGCCAATCCTTACGAAAGGCATTTCGGCTAAACTAATGATGAAGATGGTGGTTGTTCCATATACTAGAATACATTACCTCTTAAAAAAACCGGGCAAATGCTAGTCGGACTCGCGCACTTTTGAGTGCGACGACTTAGGGTGGATTTCACCGATTTTGTTACATAAACAGGTGTTCACGAATTAGTTAGTTAGCGGGTCGATTTTTTCACAGATATCTCAAATTTGAGTGCACGGTTTTAATTTCCACGCGTTCCCGAGATAAAGGCTTTTGACAGACAGACAGACAAAGTGTGATATATGGGTTCTTTTTATCCCTTTTTTATCAAGGGCCTGATTTAGAAGACAGTACTCCACGATACGGCCCGCATTGTGAGGAGGTTCCTGTCTCTGGAGCCCTAATTAACGGTAGCTTGGAGCCAGCTCCCCACTATTTTTTATATTTGTAATTTTATGAAATATTTAAAAATGTGAAAATATGTGTATATTAATGAATAAAGGAAATTAATCAAATGCCAACGCCAATCAATCAATCACGACCGCTTTTGTTTTTGTTTGTAACTTACCCAAACTAACTTCAGTAAACAAAATTGAAAACACAATCGGCCTTTAAAAGAAAATCTATTTATATTCGACAGAACCCAAACTCTAAAACCAATTTTCAAGTACTTGTTTTCGTTAGTTTTCGCGAAAGAACAAGATATCTTAAGTTAAGTTTAGGTTAAGAGCTACTCAAGCCCTTAGGGCGAATTGAATGAAAGTCTATGGATAGTTGTGAAGTAAATAAGAATTGAAGTTCTTCTGTCAATACAGTCTTTGGAGTTCTTTTTAAGGAAATATTTAAATCTTGTTTGAACTTGTTATAAGATTTGGTATAAAGTTAGTAATCGTACCTACTTTACAACGTAAGATGATTTTTTTATTTCCATGTGAACATTATTAGTACATTACGATATTAGTGCGTTAAGATGGTTATAACATGCGAGTCGGAATTTCAGCCCGAGCCGTAGGCGAGGGCGTAATTGAGCCGAGCATGTTATAACCAATACGCACGTATATCGTACGACGTTTTTTAACACATTTGCGAGGAAACAGAAAAAATAAACATTTTAAATAAACTCAATCTGTGAATGCACATTGTTGCTTCCCGCCATTTTAACAGCGAGCTAGCGCTGCCTACTTTCGAATTAGTTCGAAATTTGAATAGCAACAGCGCTAAGGGCCTTATCATACTAGCGGCTTGCGAGCGTCTTCAAAGCGAAGCGGGCGCACAACGAATACGTTACGGGCGCGCAACGAACACGCCGCGCATGCGCTGCGAATTCATTGCGGACGCGCAACGAATTCGCCGCGAATAGCACCGTGGACGCCATTTTGTACTATCTCGTACAAACGCCCGCCCGTCCGCCCCGCCTCTCTTCAGTCAGTAACGAGACACGAATGTAAAAGGACGTATGCACCATCATGGCCATGCACCATCATCAAAGCCAACAGCAGTGTCTCCTCGTCAGAATCCATTTTGTTACTGAGTGTACTGTGCGTCGTTAACTTGCTACAAACACGCGACGAAAACGTTGCAAATTTGCCGCACGTCCGCGACGTCTTCGCTGAACAGTCGCGGCGTGTTCGCGACGCATTCGCTGCGCGCCCGTTTCGTTTTGAAGACGCTCGCAATCCGCTAGTATGATAAGGCCCTTAGTGACAAAAACCTTTATATAAATTAAAAAAAAAAGAAAAAGAATAGCAACAGCGCGCTGCTCACTAGCTGGAGTCGTGCGGCGGGGCGATCAGTTCCAAATTTGAAATGGCAAATAATACTGTTATGGAATTTGTATGGACTATAACTTAACTATTTGCTTTGATAACACACGCGTTTTTATGACCCTCTTTACATTATTTAAAACCGGTGGAATTACATCAGCTTTACGAGCAAGGGTGTTAAAAAATAATTTAATAACGTATTTTGTTAAAAACAGATCTGTTCTTGCCTAGGAAATAAATAGCATTTTTCACATTACACCCACACAACCATATGATGAGGAAGACTTATATCTTCTGAGAAATACCTTTTCTGAACTAATTAATACGTCGTACTAATTAGTACCGTTTCAACCAAAGCTTCCTTTAAGAGAAGTGGGGAGTTAATATACGTGTAAAATACAAAATATTTTGTCATTTGACTTCGTGCATATGTGGTAGATAAACTTGCTTGAGTTTCCCCCACAGCGGAGTTTAATCCATAAGTTGTCTGGAAGATATCGCTATCAGCGATAAGACTGCCATCGTAACCGTACAAATTGTATTTTTTTTTTAATATTTATGTTCCAACTTTTGGTGTGCAATAAAGTATACATAACAGTTGCTTAATAAATGATCATACTTAATAAATGAAACAAACAAAAAATAACACTACGCCTGTAATCTCCAAATGGCAACCGGCTGATGGTAATAGGCTCGCTCCCTATTACAAAACTCGAAACTTAGATGCTTTACACTTTCGATACGCTTCGTCAGCCCACTGCCACTGTACCCTTAACTCCAGCTAATTTGAAGATAATTTAATCTTTACGTCTTTGTTTCTTTTGTGGATTGGAAATCCTCTAATAACTTCCCCCGTCTGGGCCGAGCAGGGGGAAATGTCAGACTTTTATTGACTAAAATTTACCCATACTCCTTCTTTTGCCCTTTATGTTCCGGGGCCGCGGAATTTCTTTCGAGCAACCCCGGCAGGCGGTGACCCTGGCAGGTCCCTTGCATTAAGGCGCTATACAAAGCAAACACTTCGTTAAACGTCTAGATTTTCGTCGCAAAGTTAGCCGTATCTGTACATGCCACTAGCCAAAAAAAATACCGTGGATAGTTCAATACATAAAGTAAAGAGTTAAACAAAATCAATTTACAAAAGTGGTCTAGTACTACGAAAAAGAAATGTTTAAAAAGACCAAGAAAAAAAATTTTTCGTCTCGAAATTCTCAATTTTTTCAGCGACAACATATTTTTTATATTTATAACAAAGAAAACGTCTCGCGGCACCACGCTCGGAGCGGCTCCCGCGGCGACTGGATTGGTTTGAGGTTCTGCCTCAAACCCTCCAGGGCTCCACCTCCATGCCATGCCATCTTTACTACTTAAAATGTATCATATTTTAATTCAAGAATATTCAGCGGAACCCAAACTATTTAAAGTAACACAGATTATTCCATAAGCACTAATGTCTGTCATCTCAAGTGCATCGGTGCATAAATGATAAGACGCTCTTAGAATCCGGGTAATGGAGCGTTAAGTCGTCAACAACGCGTCAATATTTTAACGGGAGTTTAGAATTGCTGTGATCAAAACAGCAGTGATTCAGCGTATTTTCTTCTGACTTGTAACAAAGGAAAATACAAGCGAAGTCTTTAACTAGAACTGAAAGTAGTACTCATCATCATTATCTAGAAAGAAAGAAAGAAAGAAAGAAAAAACATTTATTTGGCCCATACCACAAGTGCACACAAAATGGGATAAAAACTTAAAACTAAACGATAACAACAAATACGTAATTGTGTGTCTCACGGCTGCGCCAAATAGGCCCAGTTCAGCAAACTGCCGAGCAGCTAGTGCCCGACGCTGGTTTTCAACTGGACCTTTAGACCTGATGTGACGGACGTAAAACAGTTTTATATTTATTTGTGTTTCTGTGTATAAAAAGGTATATATACATATAGCATACATTTATGTAAAATCATAAAAATAAACTACTTACATAAAAAAAGTGTTAGGCAAAAATGTAATATATATAGGTATACATATAGACACAGACAACCGCAAGATAAAACAAATAAATAAGAAGTGCGTTACTACATAATAGATGGGATGGGCGCATTATAGATTAAAATGGAAAGTTTTGGTAGGTGTGATGGTAATAGTGTGGGTACATAGATACTTAAAAAAGAAGAAAAAATATTATTGACTGAGGTGGCGCTAAAATCCAAGCGGATATAAACAAAGACGGTAAGTTGATCATGATTTATAGTATGTTTGAATAAAAAGGTCTAAAAAGAATATTACAAAAAAGTATATTACATTTCATTTGTCTTCCATAGGATACAGACTACACTAGAAATTGACCACAGCTGCCAGAAATGATTGAGAGGGTGTACGTATGAAACCATTCCGATGCTTCACCGTACCTATGTTCCAGTCGCATGCAAGTGGGCCAGACACATTGGGTAAGAAACTGCACTTGCATTGTTACAATGTATCCTTGTGTAGGTTAACAAATGACGATTATTTTAAATATGCTTTAACATTATCGCAGGTCTCACAAACTGCGATGGGTCGTAGCGGCGGCGGCGGCGGCGTATCTGCCTAGCCTTTAGTTTATTTTTAATTGTTAAATTTTAATGTAATGTGTTGGAACCACGTCTTATTTCCAGTGAATGTAAATCTGTATGCAAAGCATGAGACAGCACTGGTTCCCATAACACAAGTTTAATCTTACCTTGGGTACTAGAGTTTATTACACCACCAAATTGAGTTATGATAAAAATTTGCATTTGATGAATGAATGGATGGATGCTTGTTAATCGTTCACAGAAAAAATCTATTGAACGGATTTGGATAAAAATTATCTCACATACCTATAAATTTTAAACCTGGATTATCAAATTGGAGGATTTTTATGCCGGTAGTCGTGGGAATGAACTAGTATCACAATATTATTACGAACTTTACCCGTACCAGTTACCGAACAGAAGCTTCCTTAGTTTCCTCTCAAGATACATAAGTTAGGTAATGTCATTATTCATGTTAAACCCGGATGGTCCGAGTTTCAGGTAGGAACAATAATAATAGTAATTTAGTAGAAGCTGGTATATGGTATCGTAAAGACAATTCTAGAAGATGTTAAAGGCCTTTTAAGGATGGGAAATCATGAAATAACTTCCCCGTTCTTGGTGGAGCGGGGGGAGTGGCAAACTTTTACTTACCAAAACCCACCCATGTTGCTTATTTTGAGTACCTACCCTTTATGTTGAGTACCGTTGCATCTTTTTTTTTGGGGTGTGAAATCATCAAATAACTTCCCCCGCTCTTGTTTTTTTTCTTTTACTGACTAAAACCCACCCATGTTCCTTCTATTGCCCTTTGCGTTCTGGGGCCGCGGTATCTCTTTCGAACAACCCGCAACCCCGGCAGGCGGAGGCCATGGCGAGGCCCTCTGCTGTGCCGACATCTCTTTGAGGCGCGCGTGAAACACTAACGCGCCGTCGATACGGCCTGTAGTCAATAGACGGACGGACGGTGAGCTACTCATTGCTCACCGTCCACAGGTCCGCATCTATGGTGGCCGGGAGTCGTCTCGCGACGCCTGACGTCCGGGGCGTCTCCCGCGGCGGCTGGGTTGGTTTGAGGTCCTCTCCTTCAAACGCCCGGTCGCCTCCTTCGCTAGCATGACTGCTTCACAGAAGGAGGTGACCGCTTCCCATTCCCTCTCGCTTCGGACCATGGACTGAACCAAGGCCGGACGCGAGAGATCGCCGCCGCCGATCGCCTCTACGAGGGCAAGGCGGTGCTCCGCCCAAGCTGGGCAGACCGCCACTGTGTGCTCCACAGTGTCCTCCGGGCGTTCGTCACAATGGTGACACTCGGTCGTATCCTCCCGCCCGATTATGTGCAGGAACCTCCCGAAACTTCCGTGTCCGGTGAGGACCTGCGTCAGGCGGTAGGTGAGGACGCCATGCCGCCTCTCCAGCCACTCCTCAAAGAGGGCCACCACCATTGTGGCGTGCCCTGCACGGGTGACACGTGTGTTACATGCTCGTTGCTCGTGATACTCGTAGCTTGTGGTCAAGTAGTGTGGGTATGATCCATAGAATTAAAAAATAAAAATAAAGTAAAAGTGAAAGATCAACATTAAAAGGAAACACACGGCGCGGAGACTTGCATGTATTGACCATTGGTTTAAATTTATACCAAGATACAAACTTGAAGGAACTGAAGATTGTCTTCAAACAAACAATTAACATTTTCATCATCTTCCTAAACGACGACGAGGACCTCACTCCCCCTGGCCCCTAGAGACGTGCTTTTTCTTCCATTCTGTTTTGTCAGACGTGACGGCCTCATTTACTTTTTTCTCTTTCATACCATTACTTACACATCGCATTCATCAACACTGTACAAAAACACCATTTTCAGTATGAATGTAAAGCCAAAACACGAAGGAATGTGAACGATATTGCGTGCAAGTAAAACTGCCTTGTACATATAAATAAATTCTGAGTACTTAATAGTAGTTACCCGCATACCAATTACATTTCTTAAATGAACTTTCACACGTATTTTAGGGACCCCATTAGAGTGCCACACATAATTCATTTGTTAACAAAAAGCTACAAAAGTAACACGCAATGAAATTCACCTCCTACCCATTTGAAGCGACACCTATATGGAAGCCTGAATACAGCGTCTACCACTGGGACTAACATCATATATAATACTATTTAATGTATTTATACTATTTAAATATATGTATAAAAATGGCGTCCACCGGAAAGGTGTAATTATACAAAAAAAAACAGTCAGAGCAAATAAATATTTACATTCAATTAAAATCACACTTTAAATAGATACAATAGATTACTAACTCAGATCAAAAATATATTCATTAAAAATAATTACAATGGTATGTCATTCGAAACATAATTAAAGACATTATAAAATAACAAACACGGTATGACATTCATTGCAATCGCAAAAAAACACCTGTAACTTTAATAGGTATTGAATTTTTAATATAAGGTGCTGTACCTTATATAAAAAATTAAATGTTTAAAAAATGTCATATGGTTATTTTAGTCGAATTCAATTCAAAATAACCGTATGATATTTTGTTTCGATATTTAGTAATCCTTGGTGTTGGTTGCTTGGACAAAGTTGTTCAGTTTCATAGTCTAAACCACACCCTGAGGCATGACAAGGCATTGGATTTACAGAGAGACCAAGAGTTGATAAATAAACCAAAGTAGATACAAAATGTGACGAATATATAGTTTCTATTTTAGATTGTATGGGATTGTAGCAAATTACTTGACAAAATGAACTCTAACGCCATCTACGACGCAAATTAAGGATTTAAATCATGTTTACAACAATCGAGAATAGTATGGCGTGCTTAAAATAAATTAAAAATTCCAAAGAACTATCATAAGCATTGCGAAAGTAAAAGTCAGCATCTATAAAGAAATCATCTTAGGACCAATACTATTTATTATTTTTACAAATGACTTGCTGAACTTTATGCAGCACGTTCAGCCTGGTGTAAACCTCGTAGTCTTTGCAGATGGCACAAACATAATTTTTGGAGCAAATGACATAAAAGAACTGACTAAAAAGGTTAATAAGAGCTTGAAATACATCTGTGACTGGTTTACGGCCAATAATCTCTTGTTGAATTCTAGTAAAACCAACTCAATTTTATTTAAAACAACATCTCGTATTAATGACGAACTAGACGTACACATATCAGGTGACAAGATTAAATTAGTTGACCATGTTAAATTCTTAGGGATAAACATAGATAATCTTTTAAATTGGAAACAAGAGCTGAAGGAAATTGACTCTTCAATTTCATCAGCATGCTATGCACTTAGGACCCTCAGAGATGTTTTAGTTCAAAAGCAACTCACGGCTGTGTATTATGCACTGGTAGAATCCAGAATAAGATACAGTATCATATGTTGGGGTAACAGTTACAGTTATAACTGCCAGAAGGCGTTTATTTTACAGAAAAGGGCAATTAGGACAATAGTAAGGATCTCACAACAAGACTCCTGTAAGAATCACTTCAAGGAACTATATAACGAAGGAATATTGACAGTACCAAGTCTATACATATTAGTAACATTGTGTAATTTTGCTAAGTATATTCATCAATATGAATCACAGGAGGAACGTACGATAAGAGAAAACACAAGAAGAAAGGATTTTAAACATAAAAAAGCACCGAATTTAAACATTGCCAAGCATTGCACCAGATACCAAGCAGTAGAATTATTTAATAGGTTACCATCACATTTGAAATTATTAATTTATAGCTTTAACATATTTAAAAATAATCTAAAAGCCTTCTTATTGGAAAAATATTTATACTCTGTAACCGAGTTTATGTCAAATGATTTATAGTAGGTAGTTAAATCTAATCCAATCTACTAAATTATTAACTTGAATTCACACAGACATTGTTGGTTATATTTTTTACTTTTGACATACTATTTTATACATTATTTGACTTTTTATTTTAAAACACTTTGACATTAGGTATATTTTAATCAATTTGACATTTTATTTTAATCAATTTTACTTTATATTTCAATATTAATTTAACATTAGATTGTACTTGTCTTGTTGCTTACTTATTTAAATTTATTAATGCATGCAAAAAAAAAATGTAATTTTCAACACAATGCAAATTGTTACGAATAAATGAAATGAAAAATACATTCATTTAGGTGTCGTTTTATGTTAGTGAAAACAGCCATTAAGCTACGAAATGGCAAGTAAGAATTAACTAAGTAGAAATGGAACGAAACGCTTACACGCACCACAAAACCGACTTCCCCTACTTATGTACGGTCTACGATTGTGTATTTAATCAATGTAGAACAGGGACGGGGAACCTTTGGCACGCAATATGACTTTCACTTCCCGGCATACATTTTACAAAGAAATAATAATATTATCTTATATTATTATTTCTTTGTAAAATGTTCATTTCTCACCACAAGCCAAAAAATACAGACAATATTTACACAAATAACCGTTAGCTGACAATTTTTGGTTGTGGATCGCTGGTGCCTGTGGTAGGTTGTAACACCTGTAGTACAGGTCGAACTATAGTACTATAACTATAAAACTATAGTACTGTAGTAGAAATCGTACGAACTTATTATTTTCATTCCCTTTTCACACCTTCTTTTTTTGCGGTTGCGAAATCATCATTTAAATAAATAAATAAAATTATTTTATTACAGACAAATTCATATACATTTGGTTAGTACAACACACAACTTAAAAAACTAATATTAGTACTTAAATCTACCAGAAACAAAACAAAACAATCATAAATTACACGCCACACTTGCATGTAGGCGTATCCAATGTCCCAGTATGGGGCTGTCCCACCTGTCCGCTATAGTGCGTAGGATGCTGTTGGATATAACTTCCCCCGCTCTGGGTGGAGCGGGAGGCAGTTACAGACTTTTACTGTTCCCACCCATGTTCCTTCTTTTGCCCTTTATGTTCCGGGCCTGCGGTATCTCTTTCAAACGACCCGCAACCCCGGCAGAAGGTGGCCGTGGCAAGCCTCTCGGCTGTCATACCACATACCTTGCTTTTTCGCAGTTATGTTTAGATAGGCTTCCAGTCTAACCGGATGCAGCTGAATACCAGTATTACATTATTTTGTCACTAAATACTCTGTGCTTGGCCAAGTAGGTTGAGCTTCTAAATTATGAGTCGAGTTACACGAAAACAAGACCATTTCTTAAAAAGACCATCTCAGACACTAGTCTGCGTAGTCCTCATATAAATTAAACAAGATTTTTGTTTGGACCTTAAAAATGACTATGAATTTGTTTCGGCTGATTTTTCTTCTGAGTAGTTGGGGGCGAAACACCGGCTTCATCAAAACTGTTTTTAAAAACCTATTTGCAAAATAAATATCATTTATCATTGGTGCTGACACTTTTAGACCAACAATGATAGCTGGGACTAAAGGATTAGCGTGCATTCTGCGGCTCGACGGAAGCTCGATATACGATGAGTGGTTATCTATTCACGGAACAACCTAGAAAAATATAGCTGCACCCAAAGTTCAACCCGAGTGGATGTTATTATTTATCCACAAGTTCCTTCTCCTGTGATTTATCTGTTTATTGCATCCGCTTCCATTCTCTCCATGATCAGTCTTTTTTTTTCTCTGTCTATTTTCTTTTTTTTTTGTAGTGTCCAATTTATGATGAGTGTAAAATATCTAATTTATATTTTTCTAATTTACCATTTTTTTTAAATCATTTCGTTTTTTTTTTAAATTGTCTAATGTATTTTTTTCTTTTGCAAAGTGTATAATTAAAATTACAAACTCGGTGTTCTCTTTTCCATTTTTATGATTCTGCAAGTGCTGTGCACTTCTGTAAGTAACGAACTCACTATAGTCTCATTGTTTGTGATTTTTGTGTAGCTAATGTAAGTGAGTAAGTCATTGAAGTGTCTTAATAAATAAATAAAACAAAACATATAAATAAAATCTGTTAGTAAGAGGATTCGTTTTAGAATTTTACAACTATATCGTGTTAAATCGTAACCATCTTGCGAATTAAAATTGTTTCAAATTCACCTTTCTTCCCTAAAAGTCACTTGATAATAAAGTTTAGCCATCAAAATCAAAACTCAAAACCAAATTATTTTTATTTCACATAAACCTACATGGGCACTAAAAAAATTACGAAAAAACGTGCACGGTTAGGGGTGGTCGTTCCCGGATCAAGAAACCTAAACAGGCCATTATTACTTCCAATTTATAAAATTAACCAAACCATTTATCCTGACCATACGCAGTACGCTCAAGTTGAGTTAAGTTACGCGTACGACATAACTTATGCGCATGATATTACCATCCAATTGAATAATTAGCTGAAACCGACAGTTTATTGGTTCTACACGGAATTAATAAAGCTTACGCAATGTAATTTTGAAGTTTTACATGGTTATATTGAACTTAGTTTACAGTGAGCAGCTGTTTATTTCTTTTTCTAAACACAAAGTGTCACTGGACTGTGGACATAGAAAAAGGTTGAATTTGTAGAATGTTATCTTTGTCACTCATACCTTTGTTGGCACGGTTGGCGCAGTGATTGAGCGATCGACTGTTGTAAATCGTGTTGCGGGTTCGATTCCCGCATGGAACAAAAATTTATATGAATTTGAATCATTAGCACTTTTCGACTTAGTATTTGAAAAAGATACAAAACGACAGTTTGTATTTATTGAAATTAAATAATGTAGAGTAATCAGGCGACAATACGAAACCCTGAAAGGTATTTTTTTTTAATAATCTTTGACCCATTCTAGAATTTTCTCCTGTATTGCGAGTGCGTTTTCAAATATTTAAACTCACATACACAAACAGCCAGACCCGAAACAACTATCGGCAGGGCATACAAATATCCGTTCCGTGCGGGAATCGAACCCGCGACATGCAGCGCAACAGGCGATCGCTCAGCCTCTGTGTCGTCAAATCAATTCGATACCTTCAAGCATTTCCAAGGTAAAGGGTTTTGACAGACAGACGGACAACAAAACGATCATTAGGGTTCCGCGTTTTTCCTTTTGGAGTACGGAACCCTAAAAATAAATTTAAATTTTAAAAACGGATCTCATCGTACAGGAAATCTACGGTGTACGTATCCGTAGTTAAAAGATCAGCTTAAACTGTTTTGCATAGGTTAATATCTAGTCTTGTCTAGACATATATTGAAAACAAAAAACTAAAAGAAACGACCAATGGAATCTACAATCTAATCTAGTGACCGAACCACTTTACAAGCATTAAGCCCCTTTACCCACATACATACAAATGATCTGTTTACGTTGCTTTTTTCTATGAACCTTTTTTCGCAATCTCGAAGCTAGATAAGACGTACCTCTGACACGTTATTCGTAAACGAAATTTTGACGGTCAACCGTCAAGACTTCCTACCTTAAAATATCAAAATTTTACAGAAACCAATTAAAAGCAGCAACTGTCGCTAAATTTTGCACGCGCCTATTTCGTGGATAAAAAATACCCGAAATATTGGAATTCTCTTTAGGGAGTTTTTGTATTGTATGGAATAGTTTTTTTTGATAATTATGTAAAAGCATTTTGTCAAAATGTGTCAGTTAGGAGGTCTTTGCGGTTAACCATCGATTTACAATCACGTTAAGTCTAACAGTAATCAATAATAAACACGTCAATTTCTCGACTTCACTTAATTTTCTACAACTCCTTGCGTAAAAGTTACAACAAATACCAAAACAAAATCGGATATATATAATTAAGCAACAGATAGTGAAACCAAATAAATTCCCTGTCGTCTAAAGAAAATGTTTTGCACGAAACGCGTTGCATTCTTAAATTGTTTAAATTACCTATATTGATTTGTTCATTTCGCGCGTTTATGCTAGACCTACTGACCGAAAGTAATGGTGTCACAAATACTTCACATTTTTTTATATTCACGGAAAATTGTTTCAACATCGTTGCTTGAATAAAAATTTAAAAAAAATAGATTGACTTTCATAACCTAACAATGTGTAAATTATTCAACATTTTTAATCTTACAAAACAGTAATTTAATTGTATACTTTATGAAAAGCCTAAGCGGATTTTAGGTAAATAAATTATTAGCAATAGAAAGAATATCCAATCAGGCACAAGCTTATAGCAAATTTAAAATAGCTGACCAAGATTTTAATATAGTACCCAAAACGCACAACACAAAAGACAAAACTATCCAACAAACTAATTATCCTCCATCAAAACCATTACTCACACCCTTTACAGAATTCCTTGCAGAAAAACATGGAATTCCTCAACATTACAAACGCGAGTTTGGTTTCATTGATAGAACAAAACGACGGTAAAATTAGCTGCTTAAGCGCTAAATCCGACCTAAAATCGACGCGCACCCCAATGCAAGGCTACCGAAATTGGCGAAATTGCTCATCACAATCAGTAGCCACAGTAATAGTTGAGCCGACGATGCAAGTAGCACACGGACGGTGCAACTGGAACTTTGGCAAACCTTGTTCGAGCGCGCGCTCTCCGAACCGTCAGTAGACAGAAAGGCGCCGAGCAGACCGCCCACCAGTTGAGTGCGAACGCAAGTTCAAGTTCGAATAAACATTATCCGAAATTCTATTTTTAAATTTTGAATCGAACTGGAACCGAATGATTCATTTGTTTCTTTTTGTTGACGCAAAATTCGTGTGTGTGTTTTAGTGGAAAAAAAAGTGTTAGTAAAAACTTTTTTTTCAGTTGGTGTCGAAGTTTTGTAAGCTTGGACGATTTAGCAGTTTCGCAGGTTTGTGAATCTAATTTTGTTTATGAAATTTAATTTAAGAGAAAATTACATAGGTTACGTTTTTCTCCGGCATTGCCTTGAGGGCTAAATAAAATGTCATTTGAATTAGCTACGATTACGTAGGTACATAAATTTTGTATCATCGCTTCTCAGCGGATTTTCTTACAACATTCTTCCCTCTGAAAATTACAACTAACTTACCTTTAAACGTAATTAAGCGGTTACTATTTTTTAAACCAACAAATCATCGTTTTAAAACAAACACTGCATTTACCACAAACAATTAAGTTACGCTGTTCAATTATTTATGTCAAACACGGAAAGCGTTAACACGATTCCCCCGAAGCGAGACTGACTGAATATTAATTACTGATGCAACAATTATAATTGTTATTGTCATAATACTGGCCAACATGTAATCTGAAATTAAAAATGGAAATCAACTTTCCGAGTATATAAAATTATTGATATAAATTTCGGATAATCATTTTGTCATTTGTTTTATGATTCGAATTTTAAATGGCCGGTTTTGAATTGGTTTGAATGATTCCTATAGGTAATTTTCACACCAATTTCTGGTTAGGCAACTTAAAAGCAGGGATAAAATAACTGTGTGTGATAAAAAGTACAACCGGGTGTAACAGTCATCTAAATACTCTATGGATTAATAATTTCTATTTGGCGGAACCTACGTTCTTGTACTCCGCAAATACAAACTTTATGCGTAATCCAATGATGAATTTATATTATGAAATAAATATATAAATGAAATCAATAACAACTGCGATCTATTAAGAATTTTTCGCTACTTGGAAACTCACATAAATAAAACCAATTAAGCTTGTTTCAATTGCTTTCAGACAGGCTTCATTGTGACTACAACTTTATTTATAATAACCAATTTTCTCTCATTGTTAACGCCGCCTTACCTCCTCACATTAATTAGGATTAAGGAAATTCTGGGTCCCAAATATTTATTATACTTAAGGTCTCAATATAAGCCATTGGCCCCGCCTATTAACATGAAGATAATATTCGAACATGAAGAAATACGTCGCACTCAGCACGATTGGCAGACGGATTAGTGTGTCTAGTATGTCAGCGAAGCAGATTATTGATAACAACTTTTCTTCTTATTGCCAGCCTGTAATTTTCTCAATGTAGGGTAAAGACCTCCTTTCATATAGAAAAACAAAAGCAATCCATAGACATAAGAGCTGATTCACGAAGGGTTTTCCATTTCCAAACATCACTTTGTAATTAGAACAAAGTCGAATCCATGATGATTTGATTGAAGTTTGAGAATGTTGTTACGTTTGGTTTGTTGAGTGAAGGTTTGAATTTCGAATTCTCAATTGTTTACTTCAAAAACAAATCACTGTCTGGATTCAAAGTCACGCTTGTTCCTACCGATTCTTTAATTTCCAAACATCCCTTTAAAATTCGAACGATGGAAACCACCACGTATTTTAAAAAAAAATCTCTTCCGAATTGTGTGCGGTCTCTTGACGAAGAGAAAAGAACAAAAGTGGTTACCATTGTTTTCTTTCAGAATAAATCAAACTTACATAAATTATTACGTCTAATTTTATATATTTTATCTTCAATAGACTCTCACTTTAATTCAGAAATATAAAGAAAGATGTTTACTGAATTGTTAACTATTTTCTCTGGAAATTTTAAAAGAAAAATACGGAAAAGCGTTTACCATTCCCCAGTAGGACGCCATGAATAATAATAAAGTGATTAGAGTTCATAGAAAATGGTGTCGCATTGGACTTTATTCAGTATTAATTCACTAATGATACTTCATAGTTATTTTACTAGTTAATTATTTCGTGCTTAATCAATTAATTAAAAACTTTAACACGATGATTAAATATGTTTCGCTGGAAACTATGTGTGACCGTTTTAAATTTGAATCAGTATTATTGAGTTTGGTTTTATACATTTTAATTAATGTGCAAGTAATTGAGACTGACAATTAATATTGCAAATATATTTTGATCATGTTTTTGATGCATGCATGACTATTTCCAGATACCCGAAAGCCTATTAAATTTTCTATTCAGGGTAATTTGAAGACAGTTCTCTTAAAAAAAAACTTTAAATTCTAATCCGTCTCGGTGATAATCAAAGTTTTGTTTGTGGGCTTATTGAGGCCGAAATAAGAATAAAAATAAAATCTTCAAAATACGGGTTCTGCCCCTATTGTAAAAAAAATGAAATAATATTCTCAAATAATGTTGCTGCACCATAGACACATAAAAATAACATGGAACAATGTTAGAAATAAGCAATGATTGGTCGTTGTTTTTTTGGTCACCAAATCATAATAGACAACATAAATAATTCAAATAAAGAAGATAAAGATAGGTTAATATGATTCCCGTATCTTTTCCTCATATTTATATTTATAAATCCTGAATGAGCTAATCTTTTTTGATTTTGCTTGATTGTTCAAACGAACATTTATTCATCTTTGAATAGATAATACATATTAGTAATATGTGGTTTTTATAATATTCCGTGAAAGCTATTTACACTCCACGCTTTTAAAAGATAAAAAGGTTTCATAAGAAGACTAAATCCTCTTTGATATTGCAAAGATACGAATATTAGTGTCAGCCAAGGAATAATGAATGTCATGTCAAAGAATCGAAGAAAAGTCAAATTGTATTAATTTTTCTGTTATGAAAGAACTGTGGTGTGGCTTATAAATCCTAACTAATAATATTATAAAAGCTAAAGTGAGTTTGTTTGTTTGTTTTTTACGTCTTCACGCCTAAATGGCCAAAACTGATTTTGTTCACAGAGTGATGGATTTGATGAATTTTGGTACAGAGATAGTTGAGACCCTGAAGAAAACGGGGAGCAAGAGGGAAGAAAAGAGGAGAGAAGGTTTTTTCTTTTTAATCATCACACGTGTTGAACTTAGCGTTAGCTTAAAGTAACTATGCCACGTGGACGAAGTCACGGGCGGAAGCTAGTAATAAATAAATCATAATTTATTTCAGAATTATCTTACGATTACATCCATATTTGTTAGTACAGTTACGAAATTACAGACTAGTGTTAGTACTTATACTCTCGTTTCTGAACAAGGGCGAGGCAGATATGTACGAAATAGTACACCTACATTTAGCCAGTTACGTCCCATTTAATAGAAAGGAAAACGTATTTAAATTTAAAGGAGATTTAAATTGTGTTTAAGAGTGGTTCTATGGCTATTGGGTTTTTACTAAAACTAAGTTCCAAGTCGGTACTAAATAAGAGTACTTCATATCGAGTCTACGATAGCCATGCATACGGAATAAGTTACAACTTTAGTACAGCACACTAACCCATTTCTCTACTTTTCCCGATGCTACTCAAGTGTTACGATAAGAAACACAGCTACAGACCACAGACTACAACACCTTGAATGTATGCTAGCCTAGTACTTTTTGGTGTCTTATGAACATATTACTAAAATACGAACGCCTGTAATCCTCGAAGGGTTAGGCAGAGGTGTACCTATACCGGGGTTGCACGTTGCTCGAAAGAGATACCGCGGTCCCGGTACATAAAGGGCAATAGATGGAACTTGAATGGATTTGTAGTTTCAGACTTGTACTGAATAAAATCCATTCATGTTCCCCGTTAAGGTATTTGTTGATTTCCGATCCGAAAAAACAAAAAAAAAGTTGCAAAAATACTGCCATTCTAAGCTAAAAATGTTAAGTTGATTTCAATTTAACCGTACAACTATCCCAAAAAGCAGTATCTTTTAAAAAAAAAGATAAATTTAATAGTACGAAATAAAACTTTCTGTATAGTGGAAGCAAAACTATGTATATTACAAAACTATACTTTTCTCGAAACTGGCTTTACCTGAGATACCGCTGTTGTGCTTAGCACGGCAGTATAGAACTCCAACTTTTCGCTAGCTATGTTGTATAAATACCAGTATTTTACTTGGAACGACGGCTTATCTGACCTCCAACCCAAGTATTACTGGGTAATTCGATACCCCTATAAGACTAGTTGTCAGACTTTCGCGTAACTGACTGTCTGTAACGACTGTCACTTGACTGCAAAACTGAGTACAAATGACAGCCGCGACCAACGGCTTAACGTGCTTTTCGGTAAAACACGGTATAAAACGGGTGGTCATCTACCCATAGACCAAACTTACCAAGCGCGGCTTAACCTAAAGATCGACCCGAGTGACTGCTATTATTAAACCACGAGCTTCTCGTTACTCAGTCACGATAGATATATCCTATTAATATTATAAAAGCAAAATTTTGTGAGGATGTATGTAAATATGTTTGTTGCTCTTTCACGGAAGCACTACTGAATGGATTTTGATGAAATTTCACGATAATATAGATCACATATCGGAAAAACACATAGGTTACAATTTCCTGACGGGGTTGCGGGTTGTTCGAAAGAGATACTGTGGCCCCGGAACGTAAAAGGCAATAAAAGTCTGACACTCCCTCCGGCTCCGCCCAAAGCGGGGGAAGTTATAAGTTAAGTTTCCTACCCCAAAAAAATTGATAAAGGTATATTGTATATTTGATCACCACGCGAGTGAAACCACGGGGCGCAGCTAGTAACATTATAAATATTTTCTAAATAAAGAATTTTTGCATTACACACTGGGAAAGTCTTTTGATAAAGTAAACCAATACGAAAATAATGACATAAAAAGAGATAGAAGACGGTCGTTTAAGTAATACTCTTCGTTATTTTTTATCCTTAAACGTGTAGAATGTAGGTCCACGTGAATCGCTATAATAATTTTTCTTTTTCCTTGTGTTTTTATTTTGGTACCTCAATTACAAGGATATATATGACATAGATTTTTTGTTAAGACAAAAGCAGGATAATGATTCTTCTTAATCGTACACTCTTGACAGAGTGGTCGTGATCATGGTATGTCCTTGGTGGCTGCCCTTGCGATTTCTCTCCACTTTTTTCTATTAGTGGCATTCCTCGCGCACTCCACTATTGAGCTGGATGACTGAATTTATAAGGTCCGTCCATCTAGTTGGTGACCGACCGCACGGACGCTGCCCCTCTATTCTCCCTTGCACCACCAAAATCGTTCGTAGGATAATGATACCAGCCTATAATTGTCCTACTGCTGGGCAAAGGGTCTGTTCTCATACAGAGAAGGCACGAGCATTGATCATTACGCTTGCTCAAGACTGGTTGGCGATTCCAGACTTATATCTATACTAGTATTATATAGAGGAAAGATTTATTTGTATAGAATAGGCTCCAAAACTACTGGACCGATTATAACCATTTTTTCACTAATAGGAAGCTACATTATCAGGAAGTAACATCTATTGTATATACATAAATACAATATTATAAAGAGGAAGGATTTTTTTGTTCAAGGTAAATTATCCGGAACATAGACTATACAACATCATGCTACTACTCAGAACAGCATCTTATTTAATTAATTAAAAGTACAGGTTTACTTACGATGTTTTCCTTTACCAATGTCTGTGATCTCTTAAAAAAACTTTAGCAGCACGGATTTGAATCCACATCTATATGCATGAGAGGCGAGGCGCTTAACCTCCGGGCCACCACGATATGTTCACAGAGTGATTTCAGTTCCAATCAAAATGAGTGCTGAGCCAGAAGGTGAAAATATTTCGAGTTCGTCATATTTTTAAGTCTTCCCGTAACTTGAAATGCCATTTCATACGTCGCTGCATCATGAAATCAGATTTCCAATATTCGAAATTTAAAACTCTCTATAAATCCAGGAAAAGTTGCAAATCCTTAATTACTTTTAAATCACTTTCTGAATATCTGATATGCAGAACCCAGACAGATTTTAAACGAGATATTTCTTCTTTTGGATCATGGATCTCATGGAAAGAATATGATCAGAAAGAAGGAATATCTCGTTTGAATCATGAATAAAAATAGTTCGTACTTTGAAGTGAAGATTAGTAAGCTAACGATTGCAATGGGGCTCATAAAAAGCGCATGGCGTAGGAGTGTTGCCGAAAAGCTATAAGAATTTTGAACCTTTTATGCCTATCAGAAATCATCAAAAATCTTCTTTTTCGCTCCGCCCAGAGCGGGGAAAAGTGTCAGACTTTTAGTGACTAAAACCTATCCATGTTCCTTCCTGTCCCTTTTGCCCTTTATGTTTCGGGGGCCGCGGTATTTCGAACAATCCGCAACCCGGCAGGAAGTGGCCCTGGCCAAGCCCCCTCTGCATTGGGTATCCCCTTAACAAAACCCCCTTTACAAAATTGATGCAGCCACAGCCACGTACATTGCGCGAATAAATCAAAAGATTTAAATATAACTTCGTTACTAATGGCCTATCATCATTGACCAAGTGCAATGCTCATTACTTTTTTAAATGGGAAAGAGAACTTTTTCCCAAACTGAGAATATTATAGACTAATATGATAATTACGTTAGCGACGCTTTCATTGAAATAATATAAGACTATTGATCGAAATAGACTCGTGTCCGCTACGGCGTAGCTGCTACGCAATGTGCTACGCCGTGCTAGCTACGCTGTCGTAGCCGAATATTATCATGGAAGTTTCATTGAATGTCATTTGACTGTTGGTTTCTTTTGTTGTAAATATGCGCGTTGTCATTGTTTTCAAAGAAGAATAATAACCTTAAAGAAGATCTGGAGGTCTGGAGTAAATGCATTCTAATTAAAAAAAAACTCTTCATAAAGATCCTTAAGTAATAAAAAGATAAATAAATATAATTCTGTAATCTATGCTTTTTTTACTGAAAAAGTTGAAGGTCATATCGCTATTGTGGTTGTAACAATAGAATACATTAATACAAAGATGAAATGATTGCACAAAGGGCTGGTTGTGTTCTATTTTTGTTTTGGGTTCAATTTAAAGTTCAGGCTGACTCACCGGCCGTAGTCATGGCTCAATCGTTATTTATAGTAGGACTTAACTACAAAAATCTATTAGGTCTCTACTTAACCATTTAAGAATTAAGGGTGTGATATTACATATCCTTACTTCCTTACTTACTTTATAAAAGCGAATGTGAGTTTGTTTGTTATTTTTTCATGCCTAAATGGCTAAACCGATTTTGATGATTTTTGGTTTATAGATAGTTGAGACCCTGGAGACGGACATAGGCTATTTAAAAAAAAAAGAGAAACGAGGGAGAAATAAGGAAGAAAAGGGAAAACTTATCTTTGCTATTACAATAAATAAGCCGCAAGGGCACAAACTACAGGTAGCAGGTACCTGCAAATCAGGAAAGGGGAACTGTGTTACACCGAACTTAACACGAGCGAAACCGCGGGCAAAAGCTAGTAGTAGAACTAAAGTGATTCGATTAACCTAATTCCTATTCAATATTATAATTGTTCATTCAACTTGTATAGTAAAGTTACTGTTTCATTGTTTTCTTAGTAAAAAGCCTCTACGTAACAGAATTAAAAAATACAGCAGTTTTTTCCAACTAAAATCGCTTTTAACTACAAAATAGGATTCGGAACAAATTTCCAGGAGCACATAGTGGAAAAAACTGCTAATTTTTTTTTCTAAAAAGGGAAGGGATCCGTTTTTTTCTATTGAGGTCAATAAAAAAAAAACGGAACCCTTATTTGATCGCTTTGTTGTCCGTATGTCTGTCAGTCAATACCCTTTATCTCGGGAACGCGTGAAGGTATTTAGTATGAATTGATGAACTTAAAACCATATACTGCACCTGTGGTCCCTTTGTGCTGTGAAAAAATCAACCCTTTAAGTTTACGCAATCAAAAGATTATGGCTGTTTATTTCGCATGTTTGTACGGAACCTTCGATGCGCGAGTCTGACTCGCTTTTATTTTTTGTAGCTGTTAACATTTCAATGAAATTGTATTGAAAATTTTTCATGCTTGGGTTGTAACAAAACGTTTTCACTGTTATTGACACATGTCGCAACACATTAATTCTAGACGATATTTGCGTACGGTCTGAATTTTCAGAATATGAATAGATTAAAATTTATTTTTGGCACAGTAATTATTACTCGTGTTATATTGAAGTTGTCTATGGCAGTGTGAACTCATCAAAGTTTCGATTTGTAGGTCACGCTAAGTGCGTTTGTATTTTTGAATAGTTTCTAAGTGGAAGATTGTCGTGCGATTGTTGACGTAATAAATGATGGCAATAAAGTTTAAGTTACTTTGAATTAAACCATACCTACTAAGCTACATAGCCTTTATTTTTCGTATGGGAAATCATCAAATAACGTCTCTCGCTCTGGATCGTCCACAGACCCGCGTCTACGGTGGCCGGGAGCCGTCTCGAGTGGTCTGCTACCTTGGTTTAATTTTAGAGAAGTGGTGATGCAGCCTAGCGTGAAGCACTCTTGCCTAGAAGACATTGTTTATTACAGACTTTTCTTCGTTAAGTGTGCCCAAGAACTCAAGGTTATTGCACTATCTTCTGTCTTCTATCGGTCTTCCTTCTGTCTGTCTGCCTGTCTGTCAAGACTCTTTATCTCAGAAACGCGTGGCAGTATCAAGTTGAAATTAAAATTAAATACTCAACTGGGTGGTCCCTTTGTGCTGTAAAAAATCAACCCAAGATATGGCTGTTTATGTCGCAAGTTTATACGGGGCCTTCGGTGCCAGTCTGACTCACTCTTGGCCGGTTTTTATTTTGAGGTGTGGAACCCTCAAAATTCAGCATTGGTGAAAATAATGTCTATAACTTTTATGGTTTTGAGCAAAAACACAAATTAGTCCGTGATTACAATATTTTGGTTTATTTTTGTGTTAATGAACTTAATTAGGTTTCAAAAAACAAACACTGACTACTTTTAGGAATTCAGACGTGAATGCGAAAAAACATTGAAGGTCAAGGTCACTTGATGTTTTTTGCTATCTGTGAAAGATCTGCGCCGAGAACGTCACGACATAAGTCGCGGAAGCCAGCACTTATCTTCAGGATTACCTTCGTTCAAATGCTAGATATAACAGTAAATGATAGAAGGAAAATTGTAGGCCTGTTTGTATAATTATACGCTTAAAGGCATGTTTTTTAATCTTCTTCGTAAATTACCGTTTGGTAAAATTAAGAGTAAAAAATTAAGCTTTGGTAAAAATAATGTTTATTACTTTCATGTTTTGAGCACAAACAAATTGGCCCGTGATTAAAATGTTTTGGTTTGTTTTTTGTGTTTATTAACTTACTAGCTTTTGCCCGCGGCTTCGCTCGCGTTAAATTCGATATAACACAGTACCTGTTACCTGCAGTTTTTGCCCTTGCGCCTCATTGATTTGTAATAGCAACGCTAAGTTTTCCCTTTTCTTCCCTCGTTCTCCCTCATATCTCACTTTTTTTTAATAAAAGTTAGCATTGATTTGTAATAGCAACGCTAAGTTTTCCCTTTTCTTCCCTCGTTCTCCCTCATATCCCACTTTTTTTTAATAAAAGTTAGCCTATGTCCATCTCCTGGTTCTTAACAATCTCTGTACCAAAATTCATGAAAATCGGTTTAGCCATTAAAGCGTGAAGAGATAACAAACAAAACTTATAATATTAGTAAGGATGAAGGCCGAGACAAACGGCTTAACGTGCTTTCTGAAGCAAGGAAGAAAATCGGAATGTAATGGGTGGTAACCCATCCATGGACCAACTTAGGAAAGCATGGTTTTACCTCAAGTTCGACCCGAGTGGCACCTTTTATTTAGCCACGATCTCCACATTAACCTTTCCAATGTGACTTTAACTGTCCTATCACAAGTTATAATATACAAGTTCAATTACCTGTCAACTTTGAGAAAATTCATGTAAACACAAACAAAAAATCTGCAGCAAATATTCGTAAAGTTTTAAAATTATTGGACATTTTATCAAAACAGTGATTAAAACATTTAATCACTCGTGATTCTTGTTTGGAAGTTTTGATCAAACAAAATAAGTTTCAACAAATACCTATTGCAAGGAATAACTTATTACATTTAGTAAATGGATGGATTTGTTCAGTTACCTCTGATGTTTTAGGTTAATATTTATTGTAAGCCTGTCATTTGATATTTTTTGCTAGCGTATTTCTGTCCCACCACTTTTTTGCGGATGGGAAATCACCCAATAGTTTCCCCCGCTTAGAACGGAGCGGGGGGTAGTTTCAGACTTTTCCTGACTAAAACCAACCTATGTTCTTTCTTTTGCCTTTAATGTTCCGCGGCCGCAGTATCTCTTTCAAACAACCCGCAACCCCGGCTGTCCCATTGCTGGGCTATGGTCTCCAACAACCGTTTCCTTCCAACTCTCTTAGTGTTTTGTCTCCTCTTCTGGCCAACTAGTCAATAATTTCATGTTTAGGAGAACGTAGTGCACCCTTATGGTTTATCTAATATCTGGTGCACATTGGCGATACGTAATTTGAAAGAAACAAATAAGTCGTGTAAAATCTGAACAAAAAACGGCTATTAACCGTTTTCTTTCAACGGCTTTCTTCTTTAACAACTGTTTCCGGAACGGTTTAGGTGTCGCAAAGACTTCTGTTCTTTGACAAAGACCCTCCCAGACTGCGCAGGATTTATAGCAGGTAGGTGCGAGCCACCACCATAATTAAGCTGTATGCCTGTAGTTTCAACTTAAGTCATATCCAACCTAAGCTGGAATTCGATGCTTAAAAGTTTAAAAGTAAGTTTTGTCATTGACAATTGACATGCAGCCTTTTTTTGTCTATCAACCTCAAAGAGAAAAAAAACATAGGCCGGAAATTTTTTATGAACAAATAACCCAAATTGTTAGAACACGCAGGACAGATCAAGGCAGATCATAAAAATAATCTTGTCAGTTAAGACTCGACCTTTTTTAAGAACTAGTTATTACTACCCTCGAGGCCTAAGACTTAATGATAAGGCTCGTTACAGACTCGAGGGCATTTCTCTGAGTATTTAGTTTCTCTCGCTTAATGGACTGACGATGTGTAATTAGTTCTCAAAGACTAAATTATAGTTAGCAATATTATTATAAGAGCTGGACTGAATTAAAGATTGTCAATGAAAAGATAACATAATTACATTCTTTTATTCCCTGAAGGCGAGGTAGAGGGGTTCATTACACCCAAATTTTGCCAATTATGTTATATTATAATATTCTCGACGGTAGGAATTGGAACTCTTCTCTGTAAATAGAGGAATAAAACAATAATTGAAAAGTATATCAACTATTGCTCTAAAACAAATAAAGCTAACGTGACCCAAAATAAGGCAAGCATGTCTGCCGCATGCCGAAAATAGCAGAAAAATGGTGCCCTGACACAATAAGGCGAGGTTGCGACAAGCTCCGAAGGAGATGGTGGGGCGAACTAGATAGGTTCCATCAAAGCTGGAAGAAGAACGCATGGGTTTGTGAGAGGTGGAAGTCCTCTGCTAAGGAGTGGAACGGAGAGGGCTCAAACAACAAAAATTGTTGTTGTAGATGGACCACAAAAGGTGGCAATAAATTAATGAAAAAGCATTTTCGAAACATTGTCTTAGGGTTAGCAATGGGTAGCTCACCGTCCGTCCGTCTATTAACAACAGGCCGTGTCGACGGCGCGTTAGTGTTTCACGCGCGCCTCAAATAGATGTTGGCAAAGCAGAGGGGCCTGCCAGGGCCGCCGCCTGTCGAGGTTGCGGGTTGTTTGAAAGAGATACCGCGTCCCCGGAACGTAAAGGGCAAAATAAAGAGCATTGATGGGTTTTAGACAGTACAAGTCTGACACTCCCTTCAGCTTCGCCTAGAACGGGAGTAGTAGTTTGATGATTTCCCACCCGAAAAAAATGCATAATAATAGTGTTGTAACATCACTATTTAGTATGTTACTAATATGGTCTTCACTAGTAAATGTATTATCTGTGGTCTGCGGCGCTCCGCCACACTGCTTCCTGTCATGTCTTACGATGTGTACCTACCGTGTCTCCTGTCAATAAACCAGTATCTTACCCAACGGACTCTCATTTATAAGCATCCAACATAACATGGTGTCAGAAGTGGTTTAAGAAGAATCATTCAAGAAAAAGTCGAGGTCGTCGAAGAAAATGCCGGACCAAGCGGACGTCAGCCATGATGGTGAGCAAAATTTTCAAACACGTGTGAAGCAGTTAAATATATCGTCGGATCCAGCTCATAACAACGCTGAATCATGGAAAAAATGGTTGCAAGCATTTGAGCTATATTTATTAGCGACAGGCCTTGACAAAGCAACTGAGAAACGCAAAATCGCCATTCTGCTGCACTCAATCGGTGAGCGAGGACTGAACATTTTCAACACGTTTAACCTAACAATCAATGGCAGCACGCTTGAAGAGGTGAAAACAAAATTTAACAAATATTTCGAGCCAAGAAAAAATATCACGATGTGCAGATACCTATTCTTCACACGTAAGCAGGAAAAATCCGAAAGCATCGACGAATTCCTCACGGATTTGGAGAATAAGAGCAGAGAATGTGAGTTTGGCACGCTCAGGGAATCGCTCATCAAAGATATTTTTATTGCAAACCTCAATTTGGACTTGTCACATGTGCGTCAAAGGTTACTGCAAGAACATGACTTAACCTATCAGAGAATGCAAGAGCTAGCGAGGACGCTCATAGTCGCACAGCAGGATGCTGAGAAAATAGTCAAAGGGAGCAGCATCGCCAGTGAAAACGTCATGCATCTCAGTCGGAGGAGCCGTAGTCGAGGAGATCGTCGACAGCGAGCTTCCAGTCGCAAGTCAGCGTCAAGCAGTCGCAAGCCAGCTTCAGGCAGTCGCGAGTCACCTTCAGCTTCAGGCAGCTCGAAGACATGTAGCCGCTGTGGGCAGTCTCATCGCTACAAGTGTCCAGCTCAAGGAGTTCAATGCAGGTCATGTAAATCTTATAATCATTTTGCTAAATTTTGTCACAAAAATAAAAAAGTCAGTCAGTTGCAATCGTTTAATTCAGATAATGGTAGTCAAGATTATTTCGTAGGTATGCTGAATAGTCAAAGTCATAATGGTCAAAGTCATAAAAGTCAAATGTTGAGTCTAAATAATCACAATCAAACGTCGAGTCAAAGTCATAATAGTCATTCTCACAGTCAGTCACTCAGTCAGAGACACAGGAACACACAGACACACAGTAAGACATCACATCCATCCATCTATCCCTATGATGAGAAAAGTGACATGTCGGAGAGATTTATTATCCAGTCAAATAGTCGGAGTCCCAATTCATATCATCTCAATGATGAAAACTGTGATAGGTCTGAGAGATGTAATAAAAACAAACATCTCAATGATGAAAACAATCACATGTCTGAGAGATCCAATGTCCATTCAAACAGTCAGAGTCCCAATTCATATCATCTCAATGATGAAAACTGTGATAGGTCTGAGAGATGTAATAAAAATAAACATCTCAATGATGAAAACAATCACATGTCTGAGAGATCCAATGTCCAGTCAAAAAGTCAAAAGAAAAAATGTCAGAGTCTCAATGATGAAATCAGTCACATGTCTGAGGGATTTCACAATAAGGCACAGTCGTCCAGTCAGTCACACAAAGGATCGTCAGTGGTCAATACTTTGAATCACTCAAAGCAGTCGTGGGAAATTAGCTTATTGGTAGGAGATACCAAAGTCAAATGCATTATAGACTCAGGTGCAGATGTCAATATAATGTCAAAACAAACATTTCAAAATGTTAAAAGTCAAAATAAGCTGTCAAAATTGTCACTTGTCAAATGTCAAATAAATGTCACAGGATTTGGTGGAAAATCCATTCCGATTTTAGGCAAAGTCAACTTAATTTGTAATTTTTGCTTAAACAATAAGAACATTGTTGAAAACATAATGTTTATAATACCAGATATAGAGTGTCCAAATGTCCTTGGTCTCCCAATTTGTGAAAAGTTAGGTATAATAAAACGTGTCTTTTCAGTATCAAAACAAGACTTTTGTGAACAAATTCATACACAATATAATGATGTATTCCAGGGTCTTGGCTGTCTGCCTCCAGTCTGTCATCTGAAACTCAAGCCTGATGCAGTACCATGTGTGGATCCGCCCAGGAAAGTCCCATTCGCATTACAAGGGAAACTGCGTGAGGAGTTGGATCGCATGGAGAAAATGCAAGTCATAGAAAAGGTTACAAAACCTACAGAGTGGGTTAATTCAGTCGTTGTAACAGTAAAAAGTTCAGGTCAGTTACGAATTTGTCTTGATCCTAGAAATTTAAATAAAAATATCATGAGGGAACATTATCCACTCAAGTCAATTGATGAGATTAGGTCTCAGCTCGAAGGGGCTGTATGTTTTTCTCACTTAGATGCATTTTCAGGATTTTGGATGCTACGTTTAGATGAATATAGTTCAGAATTATGTACTTTTCAAACACCATTTGGTAGATATAAGTATTTAAGATTACCCTATGGCATAAATGCCTCGTCTGAAATATTTCAAAGAGTCATGATGAATCTATTTGGTGACATAGAAGGCGTACTCATATTCATCGATGACATCTTAGTCTATGGACCAAATGAGTCAGTTCACAATGAAAGATTACATAAAGTCATGCAAAGAGCTCGTCAAGTCAATTTAAAATTTAACAAGTCAAAGTGTAAATTTTCACTGTCAGAAGTATGTTTTTTAGGTTATGTCTTCAGTAAAGATGGTGCAAGGGCAGATCTTGAGAAGGTCAAAGCAATTGTCAACATGCCCACACCACAAAATGTCAAAGAGTTACAGAGAATACTAGGTATGATAAACTACCTAGGACCTTTTATAAGTAACCTGTCAGAAAAAACACTAATGTTAAGAAATCTTTTAAAAAAAGATGCAGTCTGGACTTGGGATGAAAATCATAGTCAATGTCTGAGGAAACTGAAGGATGAAATTACAAATTCACCAGTTTTAGCTCATTATAATCCCAAGATTCCATTAGTCTTGTCAGTCGATTCGTCAAAGTCAGCGTTAGGTGCAGTCATTTTACAAAAAAATAAACCTATAGCATACAGTTCGAAAACTTTAACTCAAACCCAAGAAAGGTATGCTCAAATAGAGAAGGAGCTGCTAGCAATTCAATTTGGTTGTGAAAAATTTCACCAATATATATATGGTAACAGAGTCACAGTTCACACTGATCATAAACCATTAGTCTATCTGTTTAAAAAACCATTACATGATGTCCCAGCTAGATTACAGCGTATGATGTTAACTTGTCAAAAATATGATTTAGAAGTTATACATGTCCCAGGCAAAGAAATGTTCATATCAGACACATTGTCAAGAGCAGCTTTGAAAGAACATTATAGGCCTGAAAATGAATCAGAAATGTCTTGTCATGTCAATCTAATGTATGCTAACTTAGCAATTACAGATGAATATAGCACAAAATTGGCTCAGGAAACTAAGAAAGATGAAACCCTGCAGCTATTAATAAAGTATTATAATGAAGGTTGGCCAAAAACCAAAAATAGTGTCAGTCCATTAATAAAACCATTCTGGAATATACAAGGAGAAATCCATAAAATTAGAGATTTAGTATTCAAAGGCTCAAAATTAATAGTACCACAGTCAATGCATAAAGAAATGTTAGTAAAAATTCACAAAGGTCACCAAGGTATAAATAAATGTCTAAACTTAGCTAAAGAATCTCTTTATTGGCCAAATATGTCTAGTGATATTAAGAATTTAGTAGAACAATGTCTAGTGTGTGCAAAATTCAAACCATGTAACCAAAAGGAACCACTACAGAATTATGAAATAAGCAAATATCCATGGCAACAAGTCGGTATTGATTTAATGCATTTCGATAGTTTAGTATATTTAATTGTCACTGATTATTATTCAAAATTTATAGAGATTGCATTATTAAATAACAACAGTACATCAAAAAATGTAATAACTCATTTAAAGTCCATATTTGCTCGTCATGGAATACCATTGTCACTGGTATCAGATGGTGGACCTCCTTTTCAGTCAGTTGATTTTAAAAATTTTATGGAAGAATGGGACATAGAACATATTGTAACTAGCCCATATCATTCACAGTCTAATGGACAAGCAGAGAGTTCAGTCAAAATCATAAAAAACATGCTAAGAAAATGCAAAGAAAATGGATCAGATCCATACATAGCATTGTTACAATACAGAAATACAGGTAAAAATAATTTTTCATCACCAGCACAGTTACTCATGTCTAGGAACTTAAGAGATAACATTCCAACATCATATAAGAAGTTGAAGCCAAAAGTGGTAACATTTAAAGATTACAAAGAGTCTGTCAAGAAAAATGATAAAAATAAGTCAAAATACTACAATAAAAATGCCAAGTCAATGTCTATGTTACATCATAATGATCATGTCTATTTTAAGAGAAACCCAAGTAGCAACTGGGAACAAGCTATTGTTAAGCAAAGATTGTCAAATAATAGATCATATGTTGTTGAGGATGTCAATGGAGTTAGGTATAGGAGGAATAGAATACACTTAAGACATAAATATTCTCATAATTGTGCTAACCCTCCCATGCAATCCAACTCGTCACAAAGGGGAGAGGAAGGTGACAGACAGGAGTCTAGGCATCAAGAATCCTCATCTCAGCAATCCTCAAATGTAACAACTAGGTCAGGTCGTATTGTAAAACCTACCAGAAGGTTAATTGAAGAAATGGATTAAGTTAAATTATAAATAGAGTCATAAGTAAAGTTTAAGTAACTATAAGTATAATTAAGCATGTTGTCTTGTATAAAATTAAATAGCATAGCACTTATATTAATTGTCAGTCAGGGGTCTAATTTGAACTCAACAAGGGGGATGTTGTAACATCACTATTTAGTATGTTACTAATATGGTCTTCACTAGTAAATGTATTATCTGTGGTCTGCGGCGCTCCGCCACACTGCTTCCTGTCATGTCTTACGATGTATCTCCTGTCCTGTGTCTCTTACCAATAAACCAGTATCTTACCCAACGGACTCTCATTTATAAGCATCCAACATAACAAATAGTAACAAAGAAAATAAACAAAAGAATAACAAACCCAACGTTTATTTACTTGATGAAGGAGGGGGCTAAATACGTGCCTAGTGCGTTTGGTGTATGTAGCACTAAAACGCATTAGGCTTACGTGGTGGATTTGGCTGTATCCTTACTAATATAAAAAGCGAAAGTGAGTTTATTTGTTACGTCTTCACGCCTTTATGGCCTAACCGATTCTCATGAATTTTGGTACAAAAATAGTTGGGACTATGGAGACGGACATAGGCAAAAAAAGTGAGAAAAGGAGGAGAAAGAGGGGAGAGAAAGTTTTTTTTTTGTCGATAAAGTTAGCGTTAGCCTAAAGTAACTATGCCACGCGGACGAATTCGCGGGCGGAAGCTAGTTTTTTTATATCTTTGTCATACCGGCTTCCTCACATCGTAGCTTTTAATAAGTCTCATATAATAAGTGGTGTGCCCATCAACGGAACACACATCTACATCCCAGACTGCTACTAAGAATTTTCGAGATATTTCCCGAAGGGGTAACAAATATGCGCACTCACATTTTACTGGATAAAACTCCAATAGCCAGCAAGTTTACAAATGCCACCACTGGGTATAAATCTAAGTTACCAAGTACTGAGCATTTCGAGAAGAAAACACGAATTTCATTTTGACTAACTTGAGTAAACCTACAGAATCGTACGCTCAACAGTTGATTGGTGACCTGTCCCCAAAACGTCTAGAACTCTAGAAAGACAAGACAATAACAGAAAATAATAAAAAAAAAACTATATAAAACAATCAACTAAATTTGTCCTGTACCAAAAGTGGCCAAAAGGCCACTATCTCAGCATGATGCCGCAACATGGCAGCTATGTCACAGCGCTGGGCCTAAGCAAATGAAGCAACGGTCAGATACATTTCAAAAATAAATAAATTGTGGGACGAATAAATAAAATCATATTTTATAAAAAAATACGAAAAATAAAGAAACGAAATCTACACCCATCGTTACATCCATAAAAAATAGTACCGGTATTATACCCGGCGTTACTCACTTTTAATTGTAATCCGAAGAGTTTTGATTGAAATGTTGTCATCTGTTGCTTTAAATATGAAAAAGTCGTCTACTCTAAAACGAATTGATATGAAATATATTGAGATTGCTATGTTGTTATGAGATTACCACAGTGCTTAAAAGACAGTAAAATAAAAAGTTAATTTTGTTTTTATTGCCCAGAGTCAGCTCCTAGTCACCTCTTATTCATTTCTAAAATAAACGATAGTAAGATTACCTTACAAAAGCATTGTTAGACTGGCTTTATAATTTTTGAAAGAAATGAAGATTTTTTATTCAATTTTGTAGTTGGAAGCAGAATAGAATGAAAAACGCTATCGCAAAGCTTTTCTCCATTTTCTTAAGAAACTTGATATTTTATTTTTATTTGACGTCTTTTAACTTACCATTTAAGAATAAATTGTTCAATTTTTGTGTTAAACTATAATGCAGCTAATTTAAATTCAAAGGCTTTTCTATTTGATTGCTTTATTTCCCCTGCGTTTCCTCTTTGTTACAATTGTGGTCACGAATAGGCGATTCTGCCCTTTTCATTTATCAGGGTTGTGCCCGCATAAACAATAAAGCAAGTTGCCCGTGGAGTTAGTTTAATCTCTGTAATCACCTTAGAGCTGCCTGAAATAATTTTATGAAAGTTTTGAAAGCCCTGTCGTTGCTTTTTTTTTATTAGTAGGTAGGTTGCTTAATTTCTAAAGTTTAAAAATAAAACTGTCGTAAGAATTTTGCGGAGGCTTAAAATGAAAATATTTTTGTTTTTGTTTTTCTTTCAAGGCTTATAATATAAAGGACGGTTCAACCTTATTTTTGTTATTTTATTAAATATTAAGATTGAAAGCATTGGTCCTGGCTGTATTTTGTGGATCTTTGACAGTCGTTACAGGTAGCACTGAAATCTGATAACCAGTCTTACCAAAGGGTATCGTATTATTTACTGTACAGTATGGGTTGTTGAGGTCAGATAGGCAGTCGTTCCATGTCAAATACTGCGGCTAAAAATCCTTCGCCATCACGATCAGCAGATTAAAATTTGGTACTCACACCATGATCACCTTGGAAGTAAGTTGACGTAACAGAACCGAAGGTCCAGTCACTGGAGTAGCGACTCTAGTGACTGGACCTTCGGTGTGTATTTCTTTTGGCGCACGTATCCAGATCGCCCTTAGCTTTAGTGGAGAAATAGTAGCGTAAGAGATGTATACTGGTGCATTCAGATTGGCGATTATATACGTGTGTGTTAAATTAGACGTAATAAAATGATACTTATCGCAATAGTTTATAAAATCACGTACGTACCTATGTATGTATGTGTGTATATTTCATTTCACATTTTACTCATATATTCCAGAATTCCAATTTATTATATTGAAAACGAGCTTCGAACCGTACAAGGCGATAACACGGCTCAAATATTAAAATGAATCAGTACAAAAGTAGCAAGTGGCCCAATTTACTTGAATATCTATCTGATACTCGTAACTCCTTACGGACGTTGGATATTTCAGTCCTTTGGGGTTCTAGGGTATTAAGACTCGCATTTGTCACGGTTTTTCTTTTAAACCCAAGGCTTTTCAGCCCTGCCGGGGTTACGTGTTGTTTCTGGTCTGGCTGTTTGTGTATGTGAGTCTAAATTTTTGTAAACGCACCTAAGATGCACAAGAAATTCCTAGTGTGGTGAAAAAAAAGAGACGTTGATTTTCGGATCAATAATTAAATGTTTCCTATAGAATTTTAGTTAAATTGTTTACAAGAAGCACACTCGGTATTATCCATAGATACTAAATAAACTCTGAAAGAAACTGATATGTAAAGCGGGTATTTTAGCAGAGGGGCCTGCCAGGGACTCCGCTTGCCGGGGTTGTTCGAAAGAGATACCGCGGTCCCAGAAACATGGTTGGGTTTTAGTCAGTAAAAGTCTGATATTCTCCTCGCTCCACCTAAAGCGGGGGAAGTTATTTGAAGATTTCCCAACCGCCAAAAAAGCGAATAATTTAAATTTTGTAAAATAGACGTATTTTCGTAATGTTTTTTGTATTTCAAAAATATAACTCAAAAAACAGTAATTACGTCAATGACAGATGCTTAGAAGTACTTTAGAAGATAACTGAAAAGCAATTTATCTTGAAAGGAGATTCGGGTATTGTACATCTACTTTAAAAATATTTAACCATTTAGACTAAAAAATAATCTCGTAGGGTAACTACAGAGGTGACATGTGTCCAATATTAATTTCCGATTGCGACAGGCCCAACGAGGTTTCAATGGCATATAATACATATTTGAAGTAAATAAAAAACAAATGTTCAGGAATAAAAGCAGATTGAAACACGTTACACTTTTTTCTTGTGGATGGGAAATCATCAAATAACTTCCCCCGCTGTTGTCGGAGCGGGGGGGGGGAGTGTCAGACTTTTACTGACTAGTACTAACCCATTTTCGTTTTCTGCCCTCTATGTGCTGAAACCGCGGTATCTCTTTCGAACAACCCGCAACCTCGGCAGGCGGACAAAGTTCGCACATTCACTACTCATTAACATCATATTTATATATTCATAAGAGAAACTTACACCACTGATGTATGAGAATTCAGTCATTTCTTTCTCACCTCACGTAAAAGACTTAGGTTTATATATTGACGACTGTTTTAGCTGGAATAAGCACGTGGCTCAAGTGAGCCAGAAAGTTCTCACTGCGGTCTCTCTACAGATTCAAGCATTTTCTCCCATCTAGCACTAAACTCATTTTGGTACAGTCTCTTGTGCTTCCCATTATCGACTATGCTGATGTTTGTTATTCTGATCTATCACAGAACTTCTCAATAAATTGGATCGTCTTTTTAATAATTGCATTCGCTTTGTGTTTGGCCTTCGTAAATATGATCACATCTCTTCCTTCCGTACTCAGCTTAAATGGCTGCCTATACGACTCAGGAGGTCCCTCAGATCTCTCTGTATGCTGTACTCTGTCATGAATGATCCGTATGCTCCTGATTATTTAAAAACTTATTTTAAAGTGTTGGGCAGTTCTCACAGTCGCAACCTTCGGGCTTCCGAAAATCTTCTCCTCCAAATTTTTACACCGCACCGGTTTTAAGTCCAAATCATACGTAATTTCAACAATCAATCTCTGGAACGCGCTACCCTTTGGCATTAAAAAAGCTGAAAGTAAATTTACTTTTAAAAAAAAAGTTCGTAACCACTGTTTAGGTCCGTCTGCCAATTAAAAGTCATTGTAATTACTGTTAAAGTTGTCGTTTTTATTTATTATAAAAAGTTTATATTAGTTTATTTGATATATGTGTATTAGTATCCGTATAAAAATATATGTTTTCGTAAAAATAGTTTTAGATATTTTATGTATTTTTTGTACCCTATCACAATGTTGTCATATTTTACCCAAAGGTTGACTGGTAGAGAATGCCTTATGGCATTAAGTCCGCCTATGTACCACTATTGCACATGAAGTTAAAAAAAAAGTAGCTTTTTACCATTTTCAATCATTTCCATCTTAAGGTTTGTACTGGTATCTTATTTTACAATAAAAGCCAAGAATCATGTCAGTTACGTATTCTATATTAAACAAAATCCCTGACCAGCACTATCCTAAACCCTTTCTGACTCACATGCATATAAAATACGAGCTGCGATCTGTTACCCTACAAATCCTGAACGTCACAATGGTCATAGCAACAAAGGCGTAAATTGCCAATACGTTTGTACGACCACGAACTAGAATGTTCCAGAAGGACAGCTTCACACGAAAAACTAAAACGTGCGTGCGTTTAAGTTCGTGTGTGTAGCTGACCTTGCATAGAGACGCTCCACGCGTACAGTGCAAACCGGCATTTGAACACAGAATGCTTTATTATTATAAACATAGGTCAAATTACAAAGTGTGAGATGTGACGGATAGGTAAGTAGATTCTCTATGTTTGGCCCAGAGGCGTACAAATATATTTAACTAGCTTTTGCCCGCGGCTTCGCTCGCGTTAACTTCGGTAGCGCCTTATTGATTTGTAATAGCAACGCTAAGTTTTCCCGTTTCGTCCCTCTTTCTCCCTCATATACCACTCTTTTTTAAAAAAAAATAGCCTATGTCCGTCTCCTGGCTCCCAACTATCTCTGTACCAAAATTCATCAAAATCGGTTCAGCCATTAAAGCGTGAAGAGGTAACAAACAAACTCACTTTCGCTTTTATAATATTAGTAAGGATTAACATGATATTTTTTATCTTATTTATCACATTTGATTTTTAAAATAACATTAATTTTGGTACACTTTGTCCGTCCCGGGAATTAAACCCAGGGCCTCATACTCAGCAGGCGTGCTTGCGGCCACTCCACCAAAGACGCAGTCTGAACATGCCTTCTGTTTTATTCTATGGAACTCCTGACTACGAACCGTTACGGAAAACATTGATTTTCAATTTACTGTATTCGGATATGTAGGTACGAGCTTCCGAATTTGATAAAAAGCCGCCAGAATCCTCTTGATGGCGTAAGTCGAGGAAAATCTGCTACTTTCTATATATTAAATACGGAGTATTTCTTCATTATGTCCCTGATCGCTTTATTGGCGTAAAATCTATCGGGGATAATGAAAATACCGATCAGAAATAATGTATTTCATGTTTCATTATTGTTACAGAAAGTAGACACAGTATTTATTGGTATTTTCTGCTGGTGTTAATATCAAAATAGCTTCGATATTCTTGTTTGGTTCCAAGTGTTGTACGCATCATATGGAAAAAAACGGATACTCTTATAGGATCACTCTGTTGTCCTGTCTCGCTGTTTGTCTAACTGTCAAGACCCTTCATCTCAGGAACGCGGGGAGGTATCGAATTGGAATTAAAATCCTTACTTAATTTTATAAAAGCGGAAGTGAGTTTGTTTGTTACGTCTTCACGCCTTAATAGCTAAACCGATTTTGATGAATTTTGGTACAGAGATAGTTGGGACCCTGGACACGGACATAGGCTATTTTTTTTAAAGTGAGAAATGAGAGAGAAAGAGGGAAGAAAAAGGAAAACTTAGCTTTTCTATTACAATCAATAAGGCGCAAGTGCAAAAACTACAGATAGCAGGTACCTGAAAATCAAGAAAGGGGAACTGTGTTACTCCGAATTTAACCTGAGCGAAACCGCGGGCAAAAGCTAGTAAACGATATTCTAAAGTTGTGGTCCCTTGGAATTGTAAAAATACCAACCTTCTAAGTCTACGCAGTCAAAAGATTATGTTAGTTTATGTCGCAAGCTTGTATGGAACCCCCAGTGCTTGAGTCCAACTAGCACTTAGCCGGTTTTTGTCTTTGCTGTAAATATTAGTTATTGTTGATATTTTTTTATCTAATATATAAAATTCTCGTGTCACAGTGTTAGTTACCATACTCCTCCGAAACGGCTGAACCGATTTGAGCGAAATTTTGTGTGCATAGTGGTAGGTCTGAGAATCGGCTAACTTCTTTTTTTCATACCATTCTCTAGAAAAGGAACTAAGCAGCCGCCGCTGGGCACAGCTTTATTATAAGATATGCTGGCGTTTGTAAAAATTTTTAATTACTTAAGGATAAAGCTAACGTACTGGAGTTTTAGTTTTCCAAATAAATTTACATTTATACATAAACTTACGTCTTTGTCTAACAGGGCCTGCCGGTTTGCTTATTGTATAAAAGAGATACCGCAACCCCGGAACACAAAGGACATAAGAAGGAACATGGATGGGTTGTAGTCAGGAAAAAATTGACACTTCTTCCCGCTCCGCCCAGAGTGGGAGAAGTTATTTGTACCCAAAAAAGATATGAGGATTGACACAAAATACAGAAAGCTACATGCTACAATCCTTATACCTACGCCTTTTGCTTCTTCCACGTCCTTAAATGTATACTGTATGAGAAATAAAATTATATATATGAAAAAAGGAGGTTATTAACAAAAACATTCAAATATTGCCGAGTGATAGACGGGACAAGACGAAGGAAATCGTAGTCCAAATCTTGTTACTTGTGATAACAAATCGTTCAGTCTAGTGTCACACGCCCGCTTGTCAGGCAGTATTCGTGTGTCATAATCGAAAATGTTCGGGATTAATATTTTTATATGTCAAGATTACTATAAGTATTTTAAATCTAATTAAACAATCCTTTAAACTTTCACTGTCTTTACCTAAACTTACACTGACATTTACAGATTATCTCCTGGGATTTTCAACTAATAAGAATTAGCTCGAATAGTTGAAAATCACGGAAGATATCCTGTGAGTCGACCGATCAACCGATACATCCTTACTTCCTTACTAATATTATAAAAGCGAAAGTGAGTTTGTTTGTTTGGTTATTTATTTGTTTGTTTGTAACCTCTTCACGCTTTAATGGCTAAACCGATTTTGATGAACTTTGGTACAGAGATAGTTGGGAACCAGGAGACGAACATTGGCTATTTTTTTAAAGTGGGATGTGAGGGAGAAAGAGGGAAGAAAAGGGAAAACTTAGCGTTGCTATTACAAATCAATAAGGCGCAAGGGGAACTGTGTTACCCCGAATTTAACGCGAGCGAAGCCGCGGGCAAAAGCTAGTTTCCGTATAAGTTTATCGGTCGACAGTAATTTATGGCTTCGTTTTGATTTTTTTGCTTTTAGATCCGTGTCAACTGGATTGTACAGTTTGTTTGGTCGTCGTGTGTACATCCACGTAATTAATTATTAAAAGAACTTTTAACATGTCTTGATTTGTTGCGGAACTTCACATCGCGCCGGCCAGTGGGATCGCGGCGTATGATCCTACGTAAACTAAACGCCCCACCTAACGCTAGGCCCTCGACCAAACCGAGGAACACTCGCTCGCCGTCACTTAGCGTGCGCATACATCGGCCATTTTTATTTGTACTCCACCCAGTCAATATCATACAGTCTTCATATCGAAAAGGAAGTCGAGACCACTGAAGCTTAACATTCAAACATGAATAAAACTTATAATAAATACAATTTTTTTAAACAATATTGATGAAAAGGCAAGTATTCATTAACTGAAACAGTTAGTTGTAAGTTATTAAACAATATTTAAAGAGCCATTATGTACAGAAAATATTCTCACTCAAAATATAGATTACTATAGTACTTTATTGAATAATATAACAAATTGATGTAATCCATTTCATTTGAGGTTTATAATACTCGGAGGGATCATTTTCTTGGATTCAGGATAATAGCTGAAATAAATAATGTTTCTATCTAAGGCTAGTTTATTGGTATCATTTGATTTTATTTGCCGTGTGTTTGTATCCGATCAGTGTTTCTACCACATATTTGATACCTTATATAATACCTATTTACAAAAAGGTGATAACATTATTTACTAAACAGTTTTATATTTCCAAATTATAAGCATCATTTAAATGTTTTCATTGGGAAACACTAACTATGTGAACACCTGCTTTTCTGCTATATTTATTTTTAAACTTGGTTCGCTTTGGTTTTAAGTTGAGTGTCGGCACCGAAATACGAGTTTAAGAAATCAAAATATGAAGTCATCATCATTCTCCTGAAAGAGGTGGCCGGTCGTTTGAGGGAAAGAACCTCAAACCAACCAAGTCGACGCGGGAGACGCTCGCGACGCCGGACGCCGCTACACGACTCCTGGCCCCCGTAGATTTGGGCCTGTGGACGATGAAAGGCTGTGTCTACGAGTTGTTGGTTACGGGTTGTTCGAAAGAGATACCGCGGCTCCGGCACATTAAAGGAACTTGGTTGGTTTTAGTCAGTAAAAGGATGACACTCCCCCCCCCCCCCAAATATCATCGTTCTCCTGCCCTTTTTTTTGTGGGTGGGAAATCATCAAATAACTTACCGCGCTCTGGGTGGAGCGGGGGGGAGTGTCAGACTTGTACTGACAAAAACTCACCCATGTTCCTTCTCCTTCTTCCTTGGTTCATTTCATCGGACACCTCCTTTCATGCTTCACACAGTTCATCCATCATTTCTTTGGCCTTCCCCTTCTGCTATACACATCCACATATACTCAAAACTTTTCTAACGACATTTTCCCCATTCCTCCGCATCACATGATCACATCAAGCCAACCAATTACCACACAAGTTTTCAGTCACCGGCGCTACTTACAGACGTCCTTGTACTCACTTCTTACTTTATCCATTTGCGTAACACCACACATCCCCCTTAGCATTGTCATCTTAGCCACTTGCAAATGCCTTAAGAAAAACAAATATGAAGTAAACGACAATATTAAAAAAAAACAACAAAAAACTTATAAATAGGGTGACACAATGGGCGGTCTTATCGCTAAAAGCGATATTTTCAAGACAACCTTTGGATGGATTTAAAGGAGGAGAAACAGTACTGTACTGTATAGGTAGTCTGTGGTGTCACATTTTAGTAAATTAATAGCTACATTTAAAAAAAAAACAAATACTTATATATAAATACATATTATAATATACATTTAAAATAATAATCATCAAGAGCAAAGAAGTATTTAATATTTTGTTTAAGGAGAGAGGTAGTGCTTTACATACCGCTGCCCCGGAACACAAAAGGCAAAAAAAGAGCAAGGATTGGTTTTAGTCTGTACAACTATCACTTTAAACAACAATATTAAAAAAAAAAACGTGTGTCCTACAACATCCTTACTATCGTTACTAATATTATAAAAGCGAAAGAGAGTTTGTTTGTTTGTTTGTTACGTCTTCACGCCTACATGGCTAAACCGATTTTGATGAATTTTGGTACAGAGATAGTTGGGACCCTGGAGACGGACATAGGCTAACTTTTTTTGAGAAAAAAAACTGAGAAATGAGGGAGAAAGAGGGAAGAAAAAGGAAAACTTAGCTTTGCTATTACAATAAATAAGGCGCTAGGGCAAAAACTACAAGTAGCGGATACCTGCAAATCAGGAAAAGTAACTGTGTTACCCCGAATTAAACGCGAGCGAAGCCGCGGGCAAAGCTAGTAATATTATAAAAGCGGAAGTGAGTTTGTTCTCGCCTAAATGGCAAAACTGATTTTGGTGAATTTTGGTACAGAGATAGTTGAGACCCTGGAGACGGATATAGGCATTTTTTTAAGAAATGAGGGAGAAAGAGGGAAGAAAAGGGAAAACTTAGCATTGCTACTACAATAAATAAGGCGAAAGGGCAAAAACTACAGGTAGTAGGTACCTGCAAATCAGGAAAGGGGAACTGTGTTACTCCGAATTTAACGCGAGCGAAGTCGCGGGCAAAAGCTAGTTATCCCATAAAACATTGTATGTATCATGACTTGTACCTTACACTTTTATCAACAAAATATCTGTTTAATTTTCACTTCATACGCTAAACTTTTACAAGTTATAATATTTCTTTCAGCAGAAGTACCTATTTCAATAAACGTGAAAATATACGAAATATTTGCCATTAAATTAGCTTACCTTATAAAAATACCCGAAAAGTGTTCTGTTTGTTTTTAATTTTTTTGTTGAAGTTTAAAGAATTGAATTTCGAAGAATAGAAGTTAAATTGCGATGTATTTGATACTTAAGTAAAGAAAAGAGGATGAAAGGTATTTGACCTTTTATTGTAAGCGTAGTAAACATGGCTGTATTTTATTAAAGTCTTGTTAATTCTGTGTAACATGGCTTTTTTAAAACAAAGAAGGTTTTTCTTTCGAGCTAGTTTTTCTTACTTTTTATTCTTGATGGCAATACTAACATTCTTACGTAAAAGTATTTTAATAAATATTTATCTTTTGGTTAATCAAAATATCATATTGTGGTTATACTGTCAATGGAGAAGCTGATTATAGATGGCGTGTCCATAGTTTAGTCATAAATAGACCAATGAGATCAAGGTATTTCCAAATATATAATCACATTCACAGATTTTCAACCAATGACGAAACTTGGTATTAGTTCAACAGTTGCCTTCCCCATTGTATGTTTTTGTCAGAATTTGCAGTTACTAAGCAGTCAAAACGTATGACAACTAGACATTTAATCTTACCGAGGGCCATCGTCTTACGTAGTTTTTGGGTTTTGGAGATAAGATAAATCGGCCGATAGTAAGCCAGTTCATCATAAATATTGGTAGTCAGCTGTTGCATTCAGTTGGTCTGGAACCCAACCCCAAAAATAAGGAAGCAAAAGTTCTTTCGAAAGAGATACATAGATAGATAGAATATTCTTTATTATGTACACCATACAAATAACAAGAATAACATTAAACAACTTATAAATAGGGTGACACAATGGGCGGTCTTATTGCTAAAAGCGATCTTTTCAAGACAACCTTTGGATGGATTTAAAGGAGGAGAAACAGTACTGTAGGTAGTCTGTGGTGTCACATTTTAGAAAATTAATAGCTACATTTAAAAAAAAACAAATACTTATATATAAATACATATTATAATAAACATTTAAAATAATAATCATCAAGAGCAAAGAAGTATTTAATATTTTGTTTAAGGAGAGAGGTAGTGCTTTACATACCGCTGCCCCGGAACACAAAAGGCAAAAAAAGAGCAAGGATTGGTTTTAGTCTGTACAAGTATCACTTTTCGCTTCGCCCAGAGCGGATGAGACAATTTTTGATGATTTCCCATTCAGAAAAAAAAAAGCTTTTATCTTACACCAACTCACCCAACTGCAGAGAAGTAATAATTTTTACAGGACTATTAAAAACCGGCCAAGAGCGAGTCAGACTCGCGCACCAAAGGTTCCGTACAAACATGCGAAATAAACGGCCATATCTTTTGACTGCGTTAAGTTAGAGGGATGATTTTTCACAGCTCCAAGGAACTACTGACAGCCGTGAACATATGGTTTTAATTTTAATTCGATACTTCCACGCGTCCCGGAGATAAAGGGTATTGACAGACAGACAGATGAACAAAAAAGTGATCCAAAAAGGCTTTTGAGGCGAACTTAAAAACGACCACGTTGTATATTTGACAACACAAGAAAAAGATAAAGATAATTTTATTTTGCAAACATGGGTGAATGATGATACTAATATATTGACAGGTTCAGCCATATTTTACGACGTAGGCATGCAAAAGTTTTAAAACATACAACTTATATTAAGAAAACACTTAAAAAATTCTCAGTTCTCAAAAAACTGTACATTTCAGTTGAGCACAGCCGCGGTAACACAATACCTGACAACTTTCAAACGTGTTCAATAACATTATTGGCAAAGTTTCCCGGAAGCGACCCACATGGTGAAATGTTTGCTGCAAATGACTGCGGTTGTGTGGCGGTCACATGTGACTGTGGCGTGGATGTTGCCCGGACAGATACCGTTTTCGTGTTGAAGATTGCCTGTTTAGGAAAATTGTTTTGAAATGTTTGTGGTGGAGTTTCGGTGGGAGTTGTTTTTGCGGAGTATTGTTTAGCTGGTACTTTTTGAAGTGAAACTTCTTTAGAATCGTTGTGATTTCAAACCGGATGCAACGAAAAAAACGACAGGTAAGAGACACAAATAAAAATTTGGTGAGTGAATTACAAATACATTCGTGCATTTGAAAAGTCTTTATATCTTTGAGTTAAGGTCACAATTTCTTTAAACAAAATGTATTTTTACCTTGTTATGACGCGGTGGACATAATTTCAATTAGTTTTAAACAAATAATCTTTGTAAATATCCTACCCTTGTTATATATATTCATCTCATTCTTTTGTCGATTTGCACACACACCTTTTTTTTTGTTTATGGTACTATGATAAGATAAGATTTTTGTTTCGCAAATATGGGTACAAGTAAAGGTGTTACAATAAATAGAGAAACAATATTTTGCCAATAACAAGGTATGTAAAAGTACAGAGTTTAAACCACACAATATTTTGACGGGCCTGTTGGTCTAGTGGTTAGTGGCCCTGACTGCTGAGCCGGAGGTCGTGGGTTCGATTCCCACCCAGGACAAACTTTGTGTGATGAGCATGATCGTTTGTTCTGTGTCTGGGTGTGATTTATCTATAATTTGTATGTATTTATAAATTATATAAGTATGTATATCAGTTGTCTGGTTACCATAACACAAGCTCTGCTTAGCTTGGGATCAGATAGCCGTGTGTGAGTTGTCCCAAGATATTTATTTTTTATTTATTTAATATTGATGCCACACTGATATTTGGGGCGAACTAGAATGATTATTTATTTGCTTCCTATTTGAGAATCAATTTAGCCACCGTTATTAACAAGATAAATTGAGATTTTTTTAAATAGGTAATGTATAATTTAGCCTTCAAAACCTTTACAAAAGTTTTCGTCTACTGGTCAACACTTCGCGTAACCAGAGGGTGGCTTTACATACATTAATTGTGGATCCCAAATATCTCTGTACCAAAATTCATCAAAATCAGTTTGGTCATTTAGGCGCAAAGACAGGTAACAAACAAAGTCACTTTTGCTTTTATAATATTAGTAAGAATTGTAATAAATTTAAAAATAGTTAAGATAATTAAATTAATAATTATATTGTGTAAGGAACCTCTAGTTCCTAACACAATATTTTCATGTAATATTTTTAAAGCCACAATGTAGACTTTATTATGTCCTCTTTTACTTTATTACCTCCGCACACTCCCAGCGCAACTCTCTTTGACGTCAGGTATCCAACGCCTTACCGTACTAAATGGACAACTTACTTAATGGGACTGTACTATGTCACCCAGTTAACATAAACTAGACTTACACGGCAACTTACACTTTTATTTTAAATATAAAAACAGTAAAACATTGTTTAAAGCGCAATTTAAAACTATTTTTCAGGTTATCCTAGTAATATTGTAAATGTTTGTGAGAATGGACGGATGTATGGATGTTTGTTACTCTTTCACGTCAAAACGGCTAAACGGATCTTGATGAAATTTAGCACAGAGGTAGATTATAGTTTAGAATAAATGAAATGAGGAAAAAAACATAGAATATTTTTTTTTCGTTATTATGCGTGTGAAGCCGCGGTCATCAGCTAGTATGACATAAGTGAGTGCTGGCAAACATCTAGGTGGCTCACGTGATTAGTCAGATATGTTGTTTTTCTTCTCCCAAATAAAAATACAAGGAATAGATAAGAGAATCGGCAAATTGGGGAACAGGTTTGATGTTCAGAATGTGGTGATTATTATCCAAATTTGAATTTGAAGACCCGATGACAAACGAACCTTTTCATGTACAAAACTAGCCTCTATAGTTACCTAGTAGTTGAGTATCGCAGACTTCGGGGTTACGGGTTGTTCGAAAGAGATACCGCGGCCCCGGAACAGAAGGGGCAAAAGAAGGAACTTCGATTGGACTTTTACTGACTAAACTACTACTAACTTCCTCCGCTCCGCCCTAAAAGGGGCAAGATATTTGATGAAAGCAAAAACAAAAAATAGAACTATTAATACATAGTTACACGATGTTATAATTTCACAAAATGACGCTTTTATTGTATACTAGCTTTTGCCCGCGGCCTCGCTCGCGTTTAATTCGGGGTAACACAGTTCCCCTTTTCTGATTTGCAGGTACCTGCTACTTGTAGTTTTTGCCCTAGCGCCTTATTTATTGTAAAAACAAAGCTAAGTTTTCCTTTTTCTTCCCTCTTTCTCCCTCAGTTCTCACTTTTAAAAAAAGTTATCCTATGTCCGTCTCCCGGGTCCCAACTATCTGTGTACCAAAATTCATCAAAATCGGTTTAGCCATGTAGGCGTGAAGATGTAACAAACAAACAAACACACTCGCTTTTATAATATTAGTAAGTATGTATTTTTGTAACAGTAAGCTACTTCGTAGATGATTGAAATTTTAATCCGTTTTCATTTAAGCTTATTTCAGTTTCAATCAAATTATTTGTTTTGAAATCCCTTACTAACATTTACAATGGTATATTATTTATATGTAGTAAACACTGATTCTGTAATTTTAGTGATTCTTTTGAAGCATGAGTGTGAGAACATTCTATCACCTATTTCACATTGTCTTTTTGTATAAGTACTATCTCCCTGAATTAAATAATTTTGAACATAATAACTTTGTTTGTAAATATAAAAAAAAAAAATTTGGTATTTCTAATTGTGACATGTTTAATTTTTATTAATTTTCATGGTGTTAACTGTGTTTATAAGTTGGTTAGGAAGACCAAAGAGAAGATGAATGGATTGTGTAAGAAATGATAATGAAGGAGAAAGGAGAAAATTCCGTGACGTCTGATAGGGGAGAATGGAAGAAGAAAACGTGCTGCGCCGACCCCAAATATAATGAGACAAGGGCAGGAAATCATGATGGTTATGAATAAATAAAACAACTCCCGATGTCATACTCAAACGAACCACCAAAAATTCCAAGTTTTCCTCAGACAATAAAGTCCGACCTAATACTAGGTATAACATATCACCAACGAATTTGTTTCAATACCTTTTCTCGTTCCCTAGCCTCGGATTAATGTGGCCCATTCGTTTCGCTCTCACTGGTCACTGTTAATAATGTCCACGTTTATATACCTAGTGATATAGTGGAGAAGTGCCCTTATTGAACTTGTGTCTTTTGTTTTCCGTTTATATTGGGTCGTTGTTGACGGTACTAAATATGGTGGGGGGGGCAGCGGGTTGTTTGAAAGAGATACCGCGGCCCCGGAACATAAAGGGCAATAGAAGGAACGTGGGTGGGTTTTAGTCAGTACAAGTCTGACACTCCCCCCCGCTCCGCCCAGAGCGAAGGAAATTATTCGATAAAAAAAACCGCAAAAAAGGTACTATAATATATTACTTGGATGTTGTTTGTTCGTCTTAATTTTATCGTCACTTCTCTCAAAATGATGAAATCATTTGCAAGGAATTCGGAATGTTCTAGAACTAATCAATCGAAGATATGCGACATCCACAAATCCTCATTCCCGCGTGGTGCATTACGGCATTCTCCAACTCACAGGGCCTATCAATGTCCTTACTGCAAATATATTATAGGATGATTATGCTATTTGTTTCGCTCAGTCATGAGTCATTAATAATGTCCACGTTTGAATACTACTATTATTATAGCAGACAAGCTCTTTTATGAAATTTGTGTAGTAATGGAATCTATGTTTTATGTTTGTTTTAGGTTGTGGTATTGTTTTTGTTTGGGTATTGTAACTCAACTGTATGTCTGGCTGAAACTGTAAAGCTGAAAAGAAAAAAATCAAGTATAGGTGTCTTTAACAGTCGAAACCTTCTTTGAGAAGATTTGAGCCAGTTTAAGTTTTGGTTAGTCCCTACTGTTTTCGGGATCTTGGTTTTTTTTCATAAATTAAAAAAAAACACAAACCCTTTTTTATTTATAGGTATTATTTATAGACCACTGCTTTCAAATTGAAACTCAAATGACAATATTATAATAATGACTCTGACACCATGTAGCATTCAGTTTCATTAATTGAATCAGCACTTAATATCTTAAACATATACAATTAAACATACAATATAGCATTTAAATTATTCACATCACAAACTAGGCATTTCTGGCTAAATCAAATGAGCTAATTTAATATTATCTACTAATATTAGTGTCGAGATATAACAATGCAAATTACAATCACAAACATGCAAAATTAGGTTCCATTATCTATTTTGCGAGTCAAAATTCAACATCAAATGTCAACTTTAAACAATTTGAATTTCAGCACTAATCTAACGTAATTTTAATGTGATATGAGACAATTCACATTATCCAGTCAAAGTTTGAATTTAAACATGCCTGTGTGACCTCTATAACCCGCCACTGGGTAATACGATACCCCTTTTTTTGCGAATGGGAAATCATCAAATAACTTATCCCGTTCTGGGCGGTACTGGGGGGGAGTGTCAGACTTGTACTAACCAAGACCCACCCATGTCCTTTCTTTTGCCCTTTATGTTCCGTGGCCGCGGTATCGCAAACCCGGCAGGCGGTAACCCTGGCAGAGCTATATATGAAAAATAATTAAAACGAAGAAACCTTGATAAGAATTTCTAATCTTATAATATCTCCTAATCTATTTAATCGTATCTTATATTTAAATCTAATATATCAAATTCTCGTGTCACAATATTCGTTCCCATACTCCTCCGAAACGGCTCGACCGATTCTTATGATTTTTTTAATGCATATTCAATAAGTCTGACAATTGGCTACTATCTATCTTTCATACCCCTAAGTGGTCTGAGCAGCGGGTAAAACCGCTGGGCACAGCTAGTAATCTTATAATAATATCTGTACAAAAACTATTCAAAGTAGAGTCTGGCGCTAGTACTGAAATAAATTGAAAATAACCTATTGTATTTCAGTTAGTTAGTTTTTGTTTAACGACAGCTGTACTTAATAAAGATTAGTATTTCTTAAGCCCTTACAGTTACAAGTTACTGAAACAATTGGCAAGAGATTGTCATAAGAAAACTTCTGGTGGCAATACAAGTCCCTGGAATTAATTGAAGTTTAAATTAATGACTGTCATTGTAATTCCAGTGTTATTTATGAACTAAACAAAGCTGATAAACAAGAATTAGTTCTGAGAAATTTTGTTTGAGTGTTGAGCAGTATTATTTGTATTAATTGGATAAGTTTAATTTTAATAAATAAAAGTCATTTCATGCCTAATTGGACTTGATGAAGAGATGTATTCTAAATGGGTTCTAAGTATTTTAAAACGTATACATATATTATATACAAATGTTCACATCATGCCTCATCGAGATAAGCAGAAATTGCAGAACGTGTCCTCAAGTTACTAAAACTGATTAATATACAAAAATTTCAATAAATAACACAAATCAATAGAATAAACACAAATAGTCATTAGTTAGTTTGTGTCTATTTATAGTTTGTATATAGTAATCCTTACTTCCTTACTATATATATATATAAGTATATAATAAAAGTGAAAATATTATAAAAGCGAAAGTGAGTTTGTTTGTTACCTCTTCACGCTTTAATGGCTAAACCGATGTTGATGAATTTTGGTACAGAGATAGTTGGGAACCAGGAGACGGACATAGGCAATATATACAATAAGGCGCAAGGGGAACTGTGTTACCCCGAATTTAACGCGAGCGAAGCCGCGGGCAAAAGCTAGTTAATTTAAAAAAGTCGTTGTACCTTAAAAAATTGATACTTCATTCCAATACAAATCAAAAAAAGAATACCACAGTGTACTCCACTTCGCACTCCGTCTTATTTTTTGTCTTTCAATGTTACCAAACTTGTGACATGTTATAGGCCGACGTCTGACATACAAGTCACTGCAACGTCTTGTATATCCGGACATCATCACACTGAAGTGCCTTGTCTATCTCCACTTACCTTAATACTTCAATCCATTTAAACTTACATATTAACTAGGAAATTAACATTAAAACAATCTACTCAAATGTGCCCTAGGGTCACAATCAAAGAGATACCGAGATCAAAGGGCAAAAGCAAAAACATGGATAGATTTTGGTCAGTAAAAGTGTGACACTCCCATAAGCTCTACCCAGAGCGGTGGAAGTTGTTTTCCTTTTATAAAAAAGAAACATTTGCACACACTAGGATCTCTCCTGTATCGTGGGTACAAACATTTAAACTCACATACACAAACAGCCAGACCTGAAACAAATACCTGCAGGTCATACAAATATTTGTTTTGTGCGGGAATCGAACCCGCGACACGCAGCGCAGCAGTCGATCGTTCAGGCACCCCGCCAACCATCGTCGTCGTGTCGTCGAATCTGTAATCATCGTATCTGATGATTTATTAATATTTGAAGTTTTAAGAGAAAAATAAAATTAAGTTCATGTTCCTTTTTTTGCTCTCGGGTAGTTATCAGTTTCTCTGCGCCTTGCTTATCGTGGAATTTTTTCACACGTAGTATACTACGTGTGCCAAAATTCCACCGTCCGTTCCGTCCGTTCTTAATACTTTCGTCGTCGCCTTTCCAATACCCCAATCAATTTCGTCATCTAGCTGCTACTAAAGTACTAACTACCTTGCAATCTTCGCTCCACGTAACCCGAGAAAACTCTACTGCTCAAACACTAGCTTATTTTTGGCCAGATTACGACTTACGAAAAACCAGACCCGGAAAAAAAGCGCTAAAAGATTTTTAGATAATTTCTAAAAACATATATATTTCCACAAAAATACAACTCACAAAACAATTACAGTTAAAAGGTTGCAGTCGTCCATTTCACGGAACAACCAACATTTTTCGCGAAACCACCAACGTTATTTCCAGTGCTAGTAACCCGTTATACGCAAAGCTGACTTTAACCGCAGCATGCAACAAGATTACCGAACTTTGCCGAACGACCCCGAAGTGCTATCACGCGATTAGAATGAAACTTTAAAACTGTGGTTAGATAAGTGTGTAGACACACACCCTCCGAAAATAAGGCAATGTCTGGGTTTTTTCCTTAAACCCAGAAGGGGATGGCGAAATTGCGACACCGATTTTAAATGCCATGAAACCCTTACGCATTAGCTCGCAACATTTATTTTAGAACTGTCAGAATTGCATTAACCTATACGGTAATTTTTATTTTTTTTATTTATAATGAACTCACTCTTGACCTCGATCTCGCCTGATGGTAAGCGACAGATCATCTTGCCGTCACAGAAAATGGAACTCGAATTGTTTGTGACGTATACGCCTTAAGCGTCAAATTTCTTCAGGAAATATGTAATATTGTACAAGTCTTAAATGTCGTCCTAATAGGCTATCGAACGGACGATAACACGGTGCGGTCTCATAGCACGATGACTTCAAATATACAGATTTCTACAGTGTCGCTAAATCTTGTTTTATATATGGTCCGGGTTTCATTTCAAGAATAAGAGTGCGGTTTCAGCCGCAAAAAGGATTATGTTAAAGAAATTCAAACCTAGAAAATTCTTCGTACGCTGTTGCAATTTTGCGGATGGAATTTGTATTATATTGTATAGTAGGTATAAAAGGTTGGTGTTCGTTCAACATGGATATAAACTACAGTAAAAAGCTGCATAGTTACAAAATGCTAACTTTTACTCATCGAGTTTTGATGATATATGTTTACAGCACACCTGCTTTTTTTGCGGATGGGAAATCATCAAATAACTTTCCCCGCTCAGGGCGGAGCGGGAGAGTGTCAGCCTTGTACTGACTAAAACCCACCCATGTTCCTTCTATTGCCCTTTATGTCCCGGGGCCGCGGTATCTTTTTCGAACAATCCGTAACCCCGGCAAGCGGTGGTCCTGGCAGGCCCCTCTACTTTGCTGACATCTGTATGAGGCGCGCGTGGATTACTCACTGAACGGGCGGACAGTGACCTACCCATTGCTCACCGTACACAGACCCGCGTCTACGGTGGTTCGCTGGACTTAGTCTTGACTGTCTGGCGGCCCTGGAATCTTGCTCTAAACAAAACATCTTCAACAATTGATTGCCTATGCCCTCTGTTCAATTATTTATGCCCTCTGTTCAATCAACAACGGCAAAAACATTCCATTTTCCTGTAACATAAAACAAAACAATGACGAATGGGTTCAGAGTGACAGTTTTTTTAATCCATTTGCTGTGGCTTTGTCGCGCGTCAATTGTTCAGAACTCAGTCGACAAAAGTCCGCTTTAAAACTTCTCACAATCGACACAGATTACCTTCTACCTTTTCTTATTTTTGTTCCGTAATTTATTTTAATGAGTTGCAGAATGGATTAGTAATAATTTCGTTGTACGTTTGTTTTGTATGTTCGTAGTTTCGTACTTCGTTCTATCGTAATAATCGATACGAGTTATTCGATATTACGATTGTTTTGTTTTGTAAAGGCGGACGGTGTTGGAGTCGCTCTCCCTTTGTTCATAATTGTTTTCAAGTCTGTGCGTAGTTTATTGAGAGCATGGACTCCTGGTTATACTACTACTCAAACGCGATGTTGGTAAACAGTGATATTTTCTTTAGAAATTGAATTGAAATTCAAAAATAAATAATAATAAATTCCCATTAAGGCCACGCCCCAAAAAGTCCATCTACCGTCTAAGCTTAGGAGACATTTATCACGATTTTTCACCTCGTGATTTTTCAGTGCCTTACAAAATCCCCTGTGGTTTGGACAGCTAGTTAAGCCGTCTGAAGTCGTCCAAATGAAGAACTATGACAATCGTTGCAAGAACACTTCAACCAACTTATTTCGCAGGTGGGAAAATACAGAACTAAAAGAAATTTACCAAGCTTGACATATTTTTTTGACATTCAGCGCCACCTTTAACTGCAAAACTTAAAGTGGTTTTGCTGTAGGTAGCTCTTAACGTAAACGTGCGTAATGGAAAATCATCAAATAACTTCCCCCGTTCTGGGTGGAGCGGGGGGGTGGAGTGCCAGACTGGTACTGAGTGAAACTCACCCATGTTCCTCCTTTTCCCCTGTATGTTCCGGGGCCGCGGTATCTCATTCGAACAACCCGCAACCCTGGAAGGTGGTGGCTCTGGCAGGCCCCTTTGCTTTGGTAACATCTCTTTGAGGCGCGTGTGGAACACAGAGGTGCCGCCCCCCCGCTCCATCCAGAGGGCGGAAATTATTTGAAGATTTACAAAGCGCAAAAAAGTCACTTACCACACGACATACAAAGAAAATAATTCCATTCATCCATTCTCCTTGAATTTTTCGCAATCAATGTTTGACACCTATCTTAATTGTCTACCACATTATGTTATAAAACACATGTTAAATAAATAGATTATATGTATTTATTTATATATTTTAATATATTAATAAATAAATTTATTATGTTTGTTTGTGTGCAGTACCTAGGTACACCATTGACTACCCCCTGTTATATTTTTATATTCGTACACTCCATCCCAAGGTTGTCTGGAAGATATCGCAATCAGTGATAAGACTGCCATTGTAACCATAGAATTAGCAATTTATGTAAAACAGTTATTTTTCAATTTGTGTGTGCAATAAAGTATATTCTATTCTATTCATATACACGTATCACATCACTAACAAAGCAAAAGGTTAGTGAATTTTTTTTAAAATTTATGAAAAAAACGTTGCCCCCCTCTAGGAATTTCTCCTGTATCGTGGGTGCGTTCACAAACATTTAAACTTACATACACAAACACCCAGATCCGAAACAACTATTTGTAGGCCACACAAATATTTGTTCCGTGCGAGAATCGAACACGCGACACGCAGCGCAGCAGTCAATCGCTCAGGCACTCCGCCAACCGTGCCGTCATATATTATAACTCCCACTGGCCACTGAAGTGGCATAAATACACGTCCCACTTGATAGTACCAATTAGATAGTTTACACACTATCTTAGTGGTAATTATTCACACATATCGTGACGGTATGTTACTGAGGTTTGTAAATCAACACCTTGTTGTGCTTCAGGCTTCCTTGTGTCGTGTAAGCTTGTTTTTGTTGCGTGTCTGTGTCTTGCTGGTATGTACAATAGGGTAGTTTCCAGGGTCAAAGTAATTACATTATATTTTTTTACAGATATTTTTTTTTTTGTAAATTAGAACTAAAATTACAAAGATATAGCCCATTAAAGTTACGTGTGACGTCACTCTTTGCGAAAAAATGCAGCGACGCGTAATAAAAAAATACGTGTCCTTTATTTTTGAATAATCTAAAAGACGGACTATTTTTTTTTTTGGAAACTAGCCTATTGCACAGTAGGTAAGCAAAAAAGATTGGTAACCAGACTAGTCAGATACAGTTAAAGTTTTTTTTTTAATACTATAAATATTTTGGAATAGAGTTAAATTTATTTGATGCAGAACTAACAGTTCATTTAATAAATTAAATTTGAGTGAAAGTCCATTGGTTTCTATGAAAACTTCAACCAAATCTGACGCTCCTAGCTACTCATCTCTTTTGTTGACTGTACACGAGATATCAATGAACTCGATAAAAAAAAAGAAATACTGTGATTAAACAGTATTTCTTTTTTTAACGTTTTTAAACTAGTTGAACTTAAAAGCTTTGAGACTAAATTACTAGAGACTCACAATTGGTTGGATTTTTACCCCGTATAAAGGTTATTTTCATTTGTCTGTCATTTAGATCGAGTTTACAGTATCTTAGCGCTAATTATTCATACATATCGCGGCTCTTCAGGGCGGTATGACACTGGGGTATATAAATCAACAGCTTGTTGTGACAACTAGAAACTTCTTGTGTTTGAAACAGATACAAGTTAACAGTTTCTATTGGGATTGACACCTAAAAATAAATACTTTGTTAGTATGTTTACATCTTTCAACTGAATTTAAGTAAACAATTGCGGTTCGGGTGCCTACGTAGTATTTCGAGAAATCGCCAAGCGGTTGGTCGACTCTTCTCGTGACAAGAGGGCTGACTAGTTTTTTGCGCAAAGAATTGCCATCCAACGCGGTAATGCTGCCAGCCTTCTGGGCACTTTTCCTGTTGACTGCGATACGGACGAATTTTTTGACGCCCTGTAATTATTTTAGATCATCATCTGCCTAGCCTTTTCCCAACTATGTTGGGGTCGGCTTCCAGTCTAACCGGATGCAGCTGAATATCAGTATTTTACATGGAGCGACTGCCTATCTGACCTCCACAACCCAGTTAGTACTGGGTAATACGATACCCCTTGGTAAGACTGGTTGTCAGACTTGACCCTGTAATTATTTTAGATACCATTTTTATAATTGTACATATTTCTTTTATTAGTTTATATCTTTTTATAGTTTGTAAATAATAGTAGTTAATTTAATGAGAGCAATAAAAATAATGGTATAGCAACCAATCGTTCACAGAACTGCTATTGGTATTCTTATAGCAAATAATATTAAAAAGGTCGCTTAAAACAACAAAGATTATGAAAATCGGACCACAGTTTAAGGAGTAATCGGTGAACATACAAAAAAAAGATCAAATATAGAACTTCCTCCTTTTTGAAGTCGGTTTAAAAAGGTTAGGACGAACAATAATAGGTTTAACGTTACGACACCTTAAAGCCCCGTTCCAATAAACAAAAACGACTCGTTTTGCTTACGGATGGTAGTATTTTGACATAAGTTCTATGAGACTTACATATGTCAAAATCCTACTATCCTTGAGCAAAACGACTCGTTTTTGTTTATTGGAACGGGGCTTAAGTGCGTTAGTATATTTCAATTAACTCTAGTTTACAGTAATTATTCACACAAACCGTGACACTTCGGGGTGCCTGTCTTGTGCGGATGACTTACATAAATCAACACTTGCGACAACTTGTCGCATCCTTGTGTCGGGTACGTGATGAGATTTAATTTATTCAATGCATGGGCTGTATGTTTTGGTTTCTATGTACACAGTTCGGAAGTATCAAGATAAACATCTGCCTAAGGTCGGCTTTATCGGCTAAGTCATTATGGTTTACTTAGCTTACGCTCGCGGTTTTGTTCAGTAATTGTCTCACGGGTTCATACTTAAAAAAAACGTTATAAACTTTCATCCAAACGCCATCAGTAGGTAAAACACAAAAAAATATATTATGAGGAAGATATAAGTGATTTCGTTAAAGATTTTATTCATAGAATACCAGTTACTTAATTACCTAATAACAGAACCTCTTTAGTTTTTCCAGAAAAGAAATTAAATTTTATAGCTTTTTTTCTGTTTATGTTTGAAGCGCTCCTTCATTATTTTTGCTCCAAAAATTAAATAAATAATATGCTATCGTTATAAATAAAAAAAATAAACTGAAACAACTCATTCATCAAGATCCGTTCAGCCGTTTTGACGTGAAACAGTAACAAACATCCACCCATCCTCACAAACATTCGCATTTATAATATTAGTAGGATATATATATTAAGTAGGATTCAAAGAAGAACCGAGCAATTTATTCAGGAACGTACAATATTGATCCCTCACTTTGTAAGATATAAAGGTGAAAATATGTTGGAAACATTCATAAATAATTCTTCGACGCCGAGATAAATCTTATTTACTACAAATATATGTGCATTTTTCTAACATCGAGATGGAAACGAATCCTTTGGAAGTGTGGAAGATGTAAGAAGATTATGGCAGTCACTCTGCCCTGGTTTTCAGATGATAGATGCAAATTTATTTATAGGTAAGAGTATAGAGGTATGAGGTATTTTTTATTTTGTTTTTGCTTTTAGAAAACTTAGCGCCACACTAGGAATCTCTCCTACGTCGTGAGTGCGTTTACAAACATTTAAACTCACATACACAAACAGCCAGACCCGGAACAACTATCTATAAGCCATACATATTTTTGTTCCGTGCGAGGATCGAACCTGCAACACGCAGCGCGGCAGCCGATCACTCAGCCATTGCGCCAAACGTGTCATTTTATATACCAGATAAGTTCCTCATTTGTTATTCGAGCCCTCTTTAGAAAATTTTGAGTTACTAGTAAAGGGAATAAAAATTTGTAATACCTATATAAAAAATTATATGCGAGATAAAGTTCCTCATACGTAAAACTTTGTCATAATTACATTATCAACAACTAACCTTTTCCCTACTATATCGGGATCAGTCTAACCGGATCCGGAGAATCTATCTTCTCTCCACAACCCAGTCACTACGGTAATTTTTATTTGTTTTCTGTTTTAAAGAAAATGTTTATCCGCATATTTTGTCTTTTTCATTTCTAATATTGGTAATACAAAACATAGATGTAAAACCATATACCTATTATCGACTTTTCTCGAAACTTCTGCAAATTCAAGAGAACAGCTCAATTTGTAATTGCAATGCATTCAAATACAGCTTTCAGTGGTAACGACTCAATGGACTTGCCGTCCAGTTATGAACCATTTCAATTAATCAAGTCCAAATACTAGTTTACAAATGAAAGCTTTGTCTATTGTCCAATCATTTTCATAGAGGGTTAATTTATGCACGATATCATCCCATCTCGGGGTCCATCGATCGATTTCTCGCCTTATATAAATAGATGGCCACAATACCCTCTTTTCATGCCTACAAGTATACGTAGTTTTAACGCATTATGGTTAGATAGCTTTTACTTACGGCTTTTCCTTGGTTTATCCCATGGGAATTGTGTATTTTTGTAGATAAATAGTAATATTTTGTTAAAAGTCACTTTGCAGCCCTTAAAATATCTCTAGATGCAAAAAAAAAACAGTCACCCCTGACTCCATCGCTAACTTGAAAGATGGATAAACCAACACACATATATGTAGGTAGGCGTAAGGTTCAAACAACAGAGCATATATATTTTATGATACAGTCTGAAGTTTTCTAGGACTCCCTCGGCCTTTCTGGCACTAAATGCCTGACGATTCTGGCCACATGTGATTATTATTATTGTGACTAAATAAGCATTATAATAACAACTAAAAGTAACTATTATATTTCTTTCTAAGTATGAGGATAAAAAATGCCGCTTAATGGCCTAATTTAATTAAATAGACACGTAATTCTTCGACATAATATTATTTAGGCACAAATTCATAGGAAATTCCTGTTCGCTATAAGCTTCGTTGAGACAGCCAAGGACAATACTTGTCATCATGTCTACAGTGTTGGACTGAAACAGGTGCTCACTTTAACATTTATGATTACGACGGCTAGTTAACTTGTCTCTTTAATCATCATTGACGCTCGAAGGGTAAAGTTGGTGTCCGTCAGACCCCACTTTGTCTCGTTTGGTAGGTACTGAAAGACGTAACCTCTACGGGCAGTAATGGCGTTAAATCACGGCATATTAGAAGTATATAAACCCTTATTTCACAATTAGAAGACGCATAAAAAGTTAGGTAAAGCCCAATTGGCATTGTTTGTATACAGATTATTTTGTGTACTGCATGTGGGCCAATAAAACCCATTTTATTGTCAAAATTATTCATTTACTCAAAATTACTGTAGTTTGACTGATGCTTAATGGATTTCTAAGAGGGTAAGCAATGTCACGTGTCTTGACATCATAATGATTTCCTATCTTAGTTATAGACTAGTACCGGGTTGGAAGAGATAGACTGGCACCCTAATTGCGTTTGTATCACAATGTTTGTATCAAAAGGAATTATTTTGAACAAAATTAGTAAGCAGTATAAATTGTTCGGGTTCATTCCTAGACTAAGGCTTCAAAATGGTTGAGCTGAATGGGGCTGATATATGCGTCATGTTCGTGAACGGGCGCTATCAATTGTGACTGGTCATCTCTTAGCCGCCACGGTTTGCTTTAATTAATTAATTAATCTATTAAACTCTTGTTTTTCTTTTACTCTGGTCGTTCTTAACGTGTTCTCACATGTATGTATAATCTCAACATGAATGTATCCATAGAGTTTCATGCCCATTCTTCTCCATAGAAATCTACGCTTTGGAATGGGCAACTACAGTACTTTCGCAAGTTATTATGTCTTGTGACTGGGACTGTAGCAGCATCTTTTTTGTTTTTATGACATTTAAAAGTGCCTGTAATGGTCTAACTGAAATAGATGCTTTTTGAGTTGACTCTTTCTATGTAGTTCTCACAAACCAGCGCGTCTTCCATAAAGTTCAGGTGGAACGTATCCAGTTGGTCCCACCATCTCTTTCTTGGCCAACCTCGACCCCGCCTTACTGCTTTATAAAAACGTTTAAACGATTTATTTGATCAACATGGATAAAAGTTAATTAATTTTAAAACCACTTCACAAAAATTAGGAGGTTCTCAATTCGACTGTATTTTTTTTTTGTAAATAATATTAAAAATAATATTTGTTAAGCGATTTCTTCGTAGATTATGGAACGATTCAAAATTATTTTTAATCGAAATGCTGTATGAATATTATCTATATTACTTGGGTAATTTATGAGTTATCCTTACTTATATATATAGATATCCATACTTCCTTACTAATATTATAAAAGCGAAAGTGAGTTTGTTTGTTTGTTTGTTTGTTACCTCTTCACGCTTTAATGGCTACACCGATTTTGATGAATTTTGGTACAGAGATATTTGGGAACCAGGAGACGGACATAGACTTTTTTTTCTTTAAAGTGGGATGTGACGGAGATAGAGGGAAGAAAAGGGAACACTTAGCGTTGCTATTACAAATCAATAAGGCGCAAGGGGAACTGTGTTACCCCGAATTTAACGCGAGCGAAGCCGCGGGCAAAAGCTAGTATAATAATAAAGTCGTTAGCGTTAGTCGTTAGTTATATAGTAAGGATTGAAAAAAAAAACTGTGCTTTTAGTGTTTTTTCAGAAGTTGGTTTCTGTTTTCGCAATCGCCCAGACAATTTACAGTATAAACACGACATCTAGATACTTTTACCGACAAAACCAATAGAGAAACTTTTTTACTATTATCTATAACAGCTCGAGTTCGTGGGCGCAAAAGAAACACGCTACATGTTTTCGCAATACATTTACAAATTTACTATATTTACGGTACTTTCGCGCCTCTACGTAGGTTAAAGAAAGGTTTTCAACACTTTTATGCTCCTTTTTTGCGCATTGAGAATCATCGAATAACTTAGAGCGGGGGGGAGTGTCACACTTGTACTGACTAAAACCCTCTAATGTTCCTTCTTTCCAAAATATGTTTCGGGGCCGCGGTATCTCTTTCACAAGACCTGCAACCCCGGCAGGCGGTGGCCCCTGCCTATATGCTGTGCTGATATCTCTTTGAGGCGCGCCATTGAAACGGCCAGTCGCCACTGTACGGACGGACGGTGAGCTACCCACTGCTGACTGTCTACAGACCCGCATCTACGATGGCCGAGAGTCATCTCGCGGCGCCACACTTCTATGCTCTTTAGTTTATGAAACTTTTATGGTGTTAAGAAACGTAAACAAAGCTGAGTACTCGAACATACGCTTCATATGTGCACAAGTTTTTGTTAGACGACAAAGGCAAACTAACTTTTGTTGCCGAACACATGCATAGTTCCATTCGCGTCACATAATTTATCTAACGTTCTGAACCTCTAGCACAGGAGCGGTGTAAACGTAACATGAATACGTCAATTTTGAATTGAAAATAGAGTTATCATATAACATGTTAGTTTAATTGTTTGGAACAAGCACAGTCAGTATCCTGCATACCTAAGAATATATTTTTAAAATGATTAAAATAATCTGAATATGTGAAACGCGTATTTAATTAAACTCCTTTATTCAGTAGTTATTTTACGTTTATATTTTTAAATATTTCTCATAAAATATAATAGATTAAAAAAATGGTTTACGCCAGTATTGGGAACAGGGTCTAAGCTACCTATGGTTAGGGTTCCAAAGACAGAAAACTCCTCACAATGCCGGCCGTATTGAAATACTGCCTTCTGAATCAGGCCCTTGATCCAACCGCCTAAGGAGAGCTTCAATAGATGTTCGTCGAGGCTCGTGGCAATCAAGCCATTGGCTATTACGACAATCGGATAGCCGAGATCACATTCCACATATCGACAACCTCGTGTGCCAAGTAAAGATATTTTAGTTCCACCGCCTGCCGGGGTTGCGGGTTGTTCGTTATAAAGAGCAAAACTGCAAAAGAAGAAATATGGGTGGGTTTTAGTCAGTAAAAGTCTGACACTCCCGGTGTGACGTCGATAGAGACGTCTCCGAAACTAAGTTAAGTAAGTTATTTGATGATTTCTGTAACGTAAAAAAAAATTTTTTAGTTGTTTTTCTTTCTCAAAACGCGTATTTTCATTTTTACGGTATATTGAAATATATATTTGGCATGTTTACAACGTGCACTCTTACTCCTTACTAGGGATTCTGGGAATGGGATGCTGCAGGCTTAAGTTTAATTTATACTGCCCGGCACGCGTCGGACCGCAAACATGTTCAAAATTTGTATAAAATACCGTCTACCGGAGCATACGTGTGGATCCAACCGAGTTCCAATCTGTGAAAATTAAACGCAAATATAACAAATAATTTGTATAAAACGCATTTTAGTTTTGGTGGTGCTCGACCATGCCTGGGTTGCGGTTAAATTATAACAGTTACAAGTTTGCACCATTTTTTGTTATTGTGTTTGCGACAAACTCAAATAATTTATTTCAATTAGACCTTTACAAGCACTATTGGATGTCAAATACAAAAAGATGAAGCTACAGTCCCAGTTACAAGGCATGATAACTTGTGAAAGTACCGTAGCATATTCCAAAACGTAGCAAAAATCTTGGAGCAAAACGCTTGCAAATTTTAAGTACTCGTCGTCATTGTGACCAATAAATATGTTTTCTTACTTTTTTGCGGGGAACACTCACCGTCTCCGTACAAAAGTCAAACCAAAAATTTACCTCAAAGAAATCGCATGTTACGGACAAGCAGTAAATTCCTCACTTCAAACGTATAACCATTTGAAAAGTAATTCTGTATTCGATTTATACGGAATCAATTACACACACATGACCTCATTTGTACTTCACAGTAAATGGCAATTCTTAATGGAATTTCACTCTTCGTGAGTAATTACTGTGTTTATTAAACTGGTAAACCCTTTTGCTGTTATTAGAGGTTTCTAGAGACTGTGTATATAGACGTTATAGGTCGCAACACTTAGAAAAAAAACTTTGAAAGAGCAAAAAACCGAAGACACTTTTTTCTTTTAAAAAATAAAACGTATACAAGAGAAATTTCTCTTGTATCGTGGGTGCATATACAAACATTTAAACTCACATACACAAACAGCCACACCCGGCACGACTACATACATATAATTATTTGTTCCGTGCGGGGATCGACAGTCAATCGCTTAGTTACTGCGCCAACTGATTCCTACCAAACCACACTCGGCACGCTTTACTCACAGAGAGGAAGTTGGTATCCCAAAATTGGAAGTGAAGGTCAGCCCAGATGTTCTTGCTGGATTGCTACCATGTAGAGGCGATAGACCTCCCGCACGATTTCATGGTGGCATGTAGAGAGCGCCCGTCGCAACCCCGTGCAGGGCACGCCACATTAGTGGCGGTAAGTCCCCTCTTTGAGGATTGGCTGGAGAGGTGCCATGGCGTCCTCACCTAACGCCTGATGCAGGTCTGGTTGGAGGTTGGAGGAAACTGTATTTGATATTCGGTAAGTGTAAACATGTCACTGGTGGTGACTGTACATCTAAAGAATGATAGATGACAACCCCAACATTATATTCCTATAATAATATCAAAATTGAACCATACCTGTATTTTCATCACGAGACGGAAGTGTCCCAAATACTTTCAATACATCATTCCCGTAACGACACCTGTGGTAAAGATCGAATGACAATAACATTACATTCGGTCTTACTCGATCGTTCGTTCAAGTTCGTTTCGTGTTTGATCGGACTATTTCGTGCGCGGTCGACCGACTATTTCAAACTGTCATCGCTGTATGACACGAAATTGGGTTAGTATTCCAATTTTGAATTGCAACGTCCGTCTTTTGTTCTATTTATACATTACTAGTGCCCTACACTTGCTTAGTACTGCGAATTGCTGCGATACCATTTTGTACGAATTTTGTAAACTAGGTCGTGACAAGATAGGTATATGATATAGGAAAATGAATATGCGAATCAATTCGCAAGTTCTTGCGATTCGTCGCTCGTAGGTCGTATATTATTTAAGTTGCGTTGTCGCATCTTAAATAATGCGACAACATTTGTCTGCGGTTTTGCAGACTGCAGTTTTTTGTGTGCAGGGCCCTTAAAGAGGTTCAATGGCGATAAGTATTGTTAACTTTTATTTAAAAACTCGAACAACAAAATGTTAGTGAAAAAATAAGTTAAATGATTTTATTCTTACCATTTTTTTAAATGAGCGTAACCATCTGTTTCGTAACTATCGTATAAGACTGAATATGGATACTTATATTCATGTGCAACAACAGACAAACTGATTCGATCGATCGCAAGTTAAATAAGGTTTTTTTTCGGATGGAATCATCAAATAACTTCCCTCGCTTTGGTCGGAACGGGGGTGAGTGTCAGAACTTTAATGACTAAAACCCATCCATGTTCCTTCTGAAAAGAACATGGATGGGTGGCACAACCCACAACCCCGGCAAGTATAATAAGGTCTAAGAAGGCCATTCCGCATTAGCTATATTCCCTTTAATGTATTCTACGAAACAGTTTGTGCGATAGCAATTTTCTGCGAAACTGGTATTCATGGTACTGGTATTCTGGTCTGGTATTATGGACATGTCAAATTGATCTAAATATGGAAATATTTTCGCTGTTCAAACACCACAATATATTAGGTCCTTACATATGAAATTGGCGTTTTTCGTACTGGCCACTTTAATCACGAATTTCTCCTCTTTGGTAAGGAATTCCAAATTCAAATTTGTACAGCTATTTACTCATGTATTTGTGCTTCGATGACCGTCATTCATTTGTTTTTTTTCTTCTGTTTTTTCTGTTTGCGTCACTCATTTTACAAAAGAGAAAATTTAAAATATCGCATTATTTACGAGTACGAGTTCCGCCGTGGCACTAGTGCTGCGGAAACGACTCGAAGGGTGAATGATGTGTATGGCGGTCATGTTGCAAAAGAAAACACAGTTCGTTTTTGGTTCCAACGTTTTCGTTCTGGAAATTTCGACCTGCAGAACAAGCCCCGTGGACGGCCTGAGACCCAAGTTGATAATGGAGAATTGAAGGCTATTGTGGAAGCGGACCCATCGCAAACCACGTCCGAGTTAGCTGCAGGCTTCGATGTTAGTGATAAAACTGTTTTAATTCACTTGAAGCAAATTGGGAAGATTAAAAAGCTTGAAAGGTGGGTACCTCACGAATTGACTGAAGCAAACCGGCAAACGCGCGTCGACTGCTGCGTTACATTACTGAACCGGCACAACAATGAAGGTATTTTAAACCGAATCATTACCTGTGATGAAAAATGGATTATTTACGATAATCGGAAGCGATCAGCGCAATGGTTGGATCCTGGCCAGCCAGCCAAATCCTGCCCCAAGCGAAAATTAACCCCAAAAAAGTTACTTGTAAGCGTTTGGTGGACTAGTGCCGGTATTGTTCATTACAGTTTTCTCAAATCTGGCCAGACTATTACAGCTGATGTCTATTGTCAGCAATTACAAACCATGATGGAAAAGCTAGCGGCTAAACAACCAAGGCTGGTCAATCGCTCCACGCCACTGCTGCTTCACGACAACGCCAGACCACACACTGCGCAACAGACGGCTACCAAATTAGAAGAGCTTGAATTGGAATGTCTTAGACATCCTCCGTACTCCCCGGACCTTGCTCCAACAGATTACCATTTTTTTCGCAATTTGGATAACTTTTTGCAAGGGAAAAAATTCAACTCCGATGGGGCAGTCCAAATCGCCTTCAAAGATTTTATTGATTCCCGTCCGACTGGTTTTTTTAGTAAAGGGATCAATGAACTACCTATAAGATGGCAAAAGTGCATTGAAAACAATGGTTCATACTTTGATTAATTAAATATATTATATTAAAAAATATTCGACTTTTTGTTCCTTCCATACAAAACGCCAATTTCATATGTAAGGACCTAATATTAGCGGGAGCGACTGTCAGTTTCGAATGACGAAAGTGAGTGTAAAGTTCTTCAACCCGCATGGGACCTGCCAGAGTCACCGCCTGCTGATGTCACGGGTTGTTCTAAAGAGATAATTACCCCGGAACATAAAGGGCAAAAGAAGAAACTTGGGTGGGTTTCGGACAATAAAAGTCTGACACTACCCCATTTTTGCTGATTTCCCATCTGTAAAAAAAAGAAAAAATAGTCTTTAACTAGAAAAGGAAGATCCTCCAATCAGAAGGATGTTATGTCTGGTGGGCTACCCAACCTGTTGTTTTCAGATTCTCTTATAGATTGTTTTAAACTTTCACGGTTTGAAACTGTAGCTTACGGGGCGTACAATAGAGTCGAAATATCGTGACCTCACAAAAACTGGCCAAGTGGGACTCGGACTCGCACTCCAAGGGTTCTGTACAAACTTGCGACAGAAACAGCCATATCTTTTGACTGCGTAGACTTAGGGTTGACTTTTTCATAGCTCCAAGGGACACTTAAAATTAAAACCATGTACTTAACATGGTTTGACTTTCCCTTTTGCTTTATATTATAAGCATAAAATTGGCGAATAAGAGCCGCCGTCGGGTCGCATCCTATAGTCTGTTGCAGGCCTTATCCATTCATGTTACTACAAACACGCAATCAGTTAGCAGAACTCCATTTGTTGTTTCTAAGAAGCTTTGCGGTAACATGATAAGGTTGTACACCTTAATATTAAAATCACGACAGTATTAACATATTAAGACCTGAAATTAACTCGGTTAAGTCTCACGTTGTTTCAAAGTCTTTCTGTTTGTCGTCGCCGACTTCAGCTTAACCAAGAAGTTCATGTTACGTCTTAATAAGTTTAATGCGAGAAAGGGTAAACTTTAGGTATTACTGCTGTGTCTAAGCCGTGTTCTAGCTAACTATATAGCGGCTATGAATATAAACTTTATGTGTACTTTACCAAGGTAGAGTTTTATTATGTTGTAAATTTTCGTGCATTTTTGGTTTTGTGGTGTTGAGCCCTACAAGGTGTAACATAATGTACCTCCCATGTAATCTTGTGGACTATGAAACTGTACGAGGTTTTTTTTTTATAACAGTATTACATTTTAAGGGCTTTAAGTGAAATTTATAAATATAAAAAAAAAACAATTCAACAACAAACGGACGAGTTCGTTTTTTTTAACTTTGCAACACATCTAGATTTTTTTGTATCGTGGGTGCGTTTACAAACATTTAAAGTCACATACACAAACAGCCAGACCCGTAACAACTACCTGTAGGTCATTCAAATATTTGTTTCTTGTGGGAACCGCACCCGTGACACAGAGCAGCAACCAATCCCTCTACTACTGCGCTAACCGTGCCGTCTTAATTATGTAAGGATAAAAGATATTTGCTTAAGTTTTAGAACCATTTTTGAATGATTATTAAAAAAGAAGAAGAATATTTGCTTTTGATTTAACAGACGATTCTTCAGTTCAAGTAAACCGACCGTCGGGACCCATTAAAATCTGGAAAGGCTCACACTCCAATAATGGGTCCCGACTGTTCAGTTTTGTTTTTATTAGGTGTGCAGTTTGTTTCACTATTTACGCAGTCGGGTTTTTTATTTTTTTTTATATTTTTTTTGTTTTTGACTTTTTAGTTATGAGTATCTATTAGGGATTCATTATTTATGAGATTATTATTTTTGGATCCCCCCTTTATAGCAGAACTTTTTGTGTCATAATTTTATTTTGCATAACAACGTATAGTATAAACTTCACTTCGCAGAAAATTGTTTGGCAGACACTCATTTATCATACATTCAAAACTCATAATTTTGTAAGTCAGAATCATCTCTAGACATAAATTTCATCATTTTATTTAATAAGTAATTATCCTAAACTTAATAGTTCAGTTCCGGGTAACCTACTAAAAACAATCTCTTTTTTCTATTAATGCAAGTCGTTTCTGGTCGTAGGTGGTCACAGTTTTAACCTAACCTAGCCATTTCAACCATCTACATAGTATGCCAAGTGAAATTATACCAAATAATCATCGCTCTAAATGAACGTTATTAAATTACGTAAACTGTAATTATCTTCGGAAATATTCATTTAAGTTATATGCTATAAAGGGCCATATTGATCTATATTAAATAGACAATGTATTTAAGGTACTTAATTGGATAAAAATTAATGCTGTATTGTTTAGATACATAATTATGTACATACGTGACGGCCTAAATTATTAATTATTTATAAATAAATAGTCACTTGAATCGAAAAGTGATGAAAGAAAACTATTAATGATTTTTAAATACCTATTTGACGATACCCCACTTGACATATTTTGTTGTTTTTTTTTTTTCATTTTCACAATATGGTGTCTCATGGTCGCCATTTTGTTTTTTTATTAATTTCATATCTTTAGTGACACTCGCAGGACTAAGAGGAATCGATTGACGTGTGAATCATAAAAATCGGCCCAGGCGTTTAGTCTGTATAGTGCTTCAAAGGAACAAACATACATACATACACACATACATACATACGTACATAGACTGATGAACACATAACCCTCCTTTGCGGTGCGCAGTCGGGTAAAAAGGGACAATCCTTGCATCCAAAATGAATACGAAACGATGAAGCTTTCTTCCCCAAAAAAAGGTTATGTATAAAAGATAAAACAAGACCACAGACATTTAAAATCTATCCGTCTCCCAATGCTTTAGTAAACTAATATTCCAGACAATTACATATAACTGGAGACTGTAACCGAATTGTCCGTAACAGAATTACTGAAGGAATCTGATATTCCTAGGAAAATTCTGAAAATGGATCCACGTTCTCAGTCTATAGGGTTGGTTTTCGTTGTAAATGTTAGTCAAACCGGAACTCAAGTCTACGCAGTGCTTTATTTAGGCACGAGTTATGGTATTGTCTCCAAATATTCAGTTCTAGAATATGTTAGTTTCCTCACATTTTTTTTGTTAATTGATAGTTACATTTAAGTGTTTTTGCACATTAGTATAACCATATCCTCATTTGCAAATTTCTTCATTTTAGTAAGGTTTGCTGTAAGAAAACCCGATTCTGGGTTAAGCTCGCCGTTGTACATTAGTTTTAGTATTGCAATTTGTTTGTATATAAAGAAAAAAAATAAGATTGTTATTCTATTATGTACCTCTTCGAGGTTGAAATATAGAAGCTTTCAAATACCTTGACATCCAAATAAAAAAGTGAAGATTTTGAAAACAAAAGACCAGTACTTCAAGAAGTATTTCAAGGCAACACAAACTTCTGTGACTCACACAAGTACAATGTATCTGGCATTTTATGACTGAGGTTTGCTCTAAAAGCTACCTGGCGCGTGTCTCGACAGATATGTGATAAAAATTGCGCAGTTTATGTCGCTACGTACTGTGTTATGGTTTTATATGATCGTCAGTAGTTTTATAACTTATGGGTTATAGTTTTTGGTTTTATTGAAGAATTTTATTGTTTCAATATATTTAGAATGTTCTGAATTACTTTATGTAATATACCTCAATAAATGCACTGTTATGACGTACCACATTCGGAGAGTTTCAGGGAGTTTAGTTACCATGAAAAGAATTACGTCATTCTAAAGGGAATAAAAACACGCAGGTTCCGTATCTCAAAAGGAATAATGGAACCCTTATAGGAACACCTTGTTGTCCGTCTGTCTGTCAAGACTCTTTATCTCGGAAACGCGTGGAGATATCACATTGAAAAGATTGAAAAAAATATTTAAAACCATATGGGTATTCCTTCTGTAGAGCTTTTTTTATATAAAAACGTTGCCCCACCCTAGGAATTTCTCCTGTATTGTGGGTGCGTTTACAAACATTTAAGTTCACATACACAAACAGCCAAGAAAAGCTATGAAAGAATTAACTCTTTAAGCCTACGCAGTCCAAAGATATGGGCGTTTATATTGCAATTTTGTACGCAGCCCTAGGTGCGCGAGTCCGGCTCACACTTGTCCGGTTTTCTTTTTCTGTTTTCGATATTATTATACATAATTTTTAAAAAAAATGTTGCCCCACTCTAGGAATCACTCCTGTATCGTGGGTGTGTTTACAAACATTGAAATTCACATACACAAATAGCCAGACCCGAAACTACTATCTATACGCCATACAAATATAAGTTCCGTGCGTGTTTCGAGTCTTGCTGTTTTTTGTTTGTGAGTTGAAGTATTTGTAAACGCATTCACGATATAGGAGAAATACCAAGTGTAGGGCAAAGTTTTAAAAAAAAATTGTGAGCAAGCCTGTTGCCATGAACCAAACCGACCACAGACTCCGTGGCTTCTACTGAGAAATTACTGATGAAAAACCCCAACAACAGTTTGCCTGACCCGGGAATGGAATTCAACAACTCATACTCATCAGTCGCGCTCGCAACCACTAGACCACCGAGGCTGTCGAGGGGAGAAGGAAATTAATATAACGTGCCCTTATTTTCTTGTTCCTACTCTTTGCTAAAACCACAACATTTATTCCCTCCATCTCAAACAGTTTTCAATCTGAACGCGTCGTGAACAACAGATTTCTCAATTTTATGTGGTTGGGTATAAACCTTGTGATGGCGTTAGTGCTTGACCAGAGTCAGAAACTTCAAGCGTGTGGCAAGGCGGGTGTATTTTTCAGTTATCTTGAATCCGTCGTATGCGTTGACATAAATGAGTAAACATATTTTTAAATAAAATGTGGTATAAAACGATGTTACAAAAGCTTTTTTATGTTTATTTATATAATTTTTATAGCATAAAAATTTAATAAAAAAAAAAACATGACATTAAATTGAACACCACAGTTATCTATTTAAGCAGAGGGACCTGCCAGGGCCACCGTTTGCCGGAGTTCCGGGTTATTTGAAAGAGATACCGCGAATTCGGATAATAAAGGAAAAAAGAAAGAACATGGTGGGTTTTAGTGAGTAAAAATCTGTCTCTGTCTGTAAGTTATTTTGATGATTTGCCATCCGCAAAAAAAGGAGTATCGTTTCCGAAGTAAAGTATAATATTAACATACCTCTATATCAGCATCTGTGCATAGATATTATTACATACAAATTGGCTTTTTAGATTGACGAACGCTGGATTAAAAGTAAAGGGTAAATAAGATTGTCATAATACCACTTTCTTTTTTTAATTCCTGGAAGGCTGGGTTGAAAAAGCTCTCTGTAGGTTACGCTCTCTCCTAAAATAACAATTGGTGCATGTCAAAACTTTTTATAAACTCATGTTTCCTTTCACATTTCGACATTGGCATAGCTGAATACAATAATTTACAAGCTGATAGGATATCTAATATTTTAAAAGAAAAAAACTCAATTTCGATGAATTTTGGTACAGAGATATTTGGACACTGTAAACGGACAAAAAAAAGTGAGAAAAGGGTGAGAAAGAGGGAATAAAGGGAGAGAAACATGTTTTTTTTTCGATCATCACTCGGGTTAAAGTTAGCGTTAGCCCAAAGTTTTTATGCCACGCGGACGAAGTCGCCGGCAGAAGCTAGTTCTAAATAAAAAGCAGCAGGTACAGGAATGATACATGTTATTAATTTCAAGCGCTGTTCAAACCCGCTACCGCATTCTGCTCGACGCGCATTCACTCTGAATTAGACCTATTAGAATGACTAACAATGTATAATCTCAACATGAATGATGTAAATACGATTTATATTATGAACAAACACTAAATAACATAATTTCTAAACTAAATTATATGTCAAAACTAATTAAATAACCCGCCCCTGACCATTCCCGGCGCAAAAGTGCCCATAACACTTGCCGCATTCCCGCGTTGGATGGCAATGGACAACCTTTGCGCCAGAAACCGGCTGGAGCGGGAGTCACCACTGACAATGTTTAGCCTGTGCCCTAAGTCCTGAACAAAGTCTTTAGCGTCTTTACCCCAACTGCCCATGGTCTCCACTGCCATGGGCACAAAATGGTACAGCGGTTCCAAAGGAGCGTACTTCAACCTCTTCTTTGAAGCGGCATCTTCCGCAGCGGCTGACGGAGAGTGGACGGTGCGACACAGGTGGCTAGAGGCAACAGTGCAGACACATGTGGCGTCCCAAATTAGGCACTTACCATTCCTCCAGGGTACCAATGTCAGCCCGTCCGGCCTCTTTCCATCAGATCTGCTCAGACCCGGAGGTTCAAGACGGCAAGGAACGTTGGCCGATACAAGGGCTCTACGAACTATGACCTATTAGATATATAAATATATATAATATGTGTGTATTTATTACTAAGGTTGGTCGTGGTTACCGTGGGTCAGTGCAGTTTATTGCAGGCTATTTCATAGGTAACTGTTATATAATGGCTTCGAGAACAATGGAAAAAGTTTTGGAGTATTGCGCGGTAAATAATGATAAAGAAATAAGTACGTAGGTATAGCTGACTTGAGTGAGTGTAGACGTAGTTTGATGCTTGTTTTTTTCGTTTTGGTTTATGAAAAGCTATAGATATTTTTATGAATTAGGAGTGCATTCTACAACTATGAATTTATACTTTTGATTACTTTTTGTCACAAAAGAGCACATAATAAGCAGCACAAAAACCGCCTTAAAAAGTCACTGATTGTAGTCGCTTCGAAGATATCGTTTGATAGTAATAACATAGAATTTAAAACAATTACAATGCAATTGTATGAGGGTAAAACTAAGGAGCAAAATATGTCTATTTTTGGCACTCTTAACTCAAAAAAAGCTTAGTGTTTCGCGTTTGCTTTGAAAATTGATTTAGTTTAAACCTGTTTTTGAGGATGTGTGCTGATATCACCAGATAAATAATACGTGTTTTTTTTATTAAACTAAACAAACATTTAACAACATTTCAACTTATATACACACAAACACAAAATATTTGTAGGACCTGAACAGACAGGGATCGAACCCGCAACACGCAGCGCAGCAGTCGATCGCTCAGTCACTGCGTCGTCAACAAAATAAATAATAAACATAGATCAACATCAGTATTTTTGGTTTGTTTTTATATGTACTTTTGGTTAAGTAGCTGTATCTATCAAACTCTATTTAAGTAAAGTTCAATTCTTGAAAATCTTGCTCAAACATAAGTCTAGAAAGGGCTCTTACCACAAGATTGAAAGGTTCTCAACCTACTGATTTATAGTCCAATTAGCCCGTCCCCAGATTAATCGGTATGACAACAATACCACAAGCACTAGGGCCAATATTGAGTGCGCATTAAACAATAGCAGACTTAATTACTTCACGCGATGCCATATTGGTACGATGTTTTGTTCTAGAATTTATCGCATCGAGATCAGGGATGGATAACTTCCTGCAAATTCAAGGAGCTGTACATAGCAAACACTTTGTAAAACGTCTAGATTTTTGTCGCAAAGTTAGCCGTATCTGTACATATTACAAGCCAAAAAAAATACAGTGTATATTCAAATACTTAAAGAAAAGACTTAAATAAAAACAGTTTACAAAAGTGTCTAGTAATACAAAAAAAAATGTTTAAAAAACCACGAAAAAATATTTTCGTATCGAAATCCTCAATTTTTTCAGCGACAAACATCATATTTTTTATATCTATAACAAAGGAAATCTTTTAGACTAAAGACATATCTAAAATTAAAACTGCAAAATGACTTACATTTTGGCGGACATGATATTCAAATAAAATCAAATGACGAAATATTTTCGACCTTATTACTATCGATGCACAACTGTCGTATACTTGTGTATACTTACCACGCCCAGTCTGCAGCTAGCCTCACCTCCGCGAATACCTAAAAATTATCTTCTTACCGCGCCTTAACCCTTTCGTTGCCCAGTCCGAATTATGCCATACATTTTGGACTCATACGCTGAGTTCTGGGCAGCGTAAGAGACCGTGAGTAGTTTGAACGGTAGCTAACGGTACCTCTCGTGTGTTGGCCTCGACCATTTTTATAGGGATGGGAAATGAATGTAGAAGATGGTCGAAGGAGTCTTAATAAACAATGGATGGACTGTGTGACGAAAACTTGTACAGATGTGTGTACTGAAGAAGACAATATCCTACTAATATTATAAATACGAGTGTTCATGAGGATGGATGCATGTGTGGATGTATGGATGTTTGTTACTCTTTCACGTCAAAACAGCTGAACGAATCTTGATGAAATTTGGCACAGAAGTAGATTATAGTCTGGAATAACACATAAGATACTTTTAATTTCTATATCGCGTGGGTGAAGTCGCGGGTGCCAGCTAGTAAGAAATAGTCCTCCTGATCGATTTCTGCAGGAGATCTGCCATCATGGCGGGAGATATTATAGTGCACGAGTGTGTTTGCAGATGGTTCGTAGTTGCACTCTCAGTTTCTTTACTCTCATAGTCCGATCAAAAAACCAATCAAATTTTAAAACTATTGGTTGACACTTCCCGTGACCCAAGGGCTGGCTTTTACTTTGGCCAGCGGGTTAGCGTTACTATACAACGTGGCAACGCGGCCAGACTCTTGTCGACATTGCCAGCTGACAGCGTTGAGGACGAATTTATTGACGCTATTTTTTAATTTATTTATAAGTGAGGTAGTAAATTTAATTAAATATTAATATTCTTAATTGAACAATTATAACTCTTTTTTTAATAAATATGACTCTAAATAGTCCGATCAAAATCAAAAATGTTTATTTCGTTATTACGCATTATCCAATGTTATGTAGTTGGTGACGTCCCCTTTTAAGCATATAGGTGCCTGTGCCAGGGTAGCCGCTTTTTTACATCATACGAGAGTAATAAGAAACAAAACAAAAGCGTAAATGTATAATTAATAGTCTAACTAAAGCCCCGTTCCAATAAACAAAAACGACTCGTTTTCCTGACGGACGGTAGTATTTTGACATAAGTTCTATGAGACTTATGTCAAAATCCTACTATCCGTAAGCAAAACGACTCGTTTTTGTTTATTTCAATTTAACCATAAGGCTTTATTCAAGTTTAACCATAAGTTTGTTGGTGTGTGTTTTTGAATGTGTGTGTGAGTGTATGCGTGCAAGATTGATTTTTACGGAAAGTGGCTAGTTTAAATAAAAACAGTTTAATTTATGTTATGATAAAACGGCTATCCGACATGAACGGTGAGAGATCCTTTTCTGCGGACGTGCTTTCCTCAACACGATCATACCGCCAACTTCGAAACTCCCGGCTAGTACTACGAAATTTTTAATTGCAAACCCAGTATACGAGCACACGCTCACTAGTTGTGCTTGTGACCACAAAACCAACGACATCGGGGTAGAAACGAACAGGGCTTCAAAAAGACAATATACCTTGCCCCAGAACAAGAACAAATATTTAACAACATCTATCAAGAAAAAATGTCTTGTGACCAGGACTGTTGTTTCAAAATTTAGTGTCTTGATATTCAATAGTGCTTGTAATGGTCTCATTGAAATAAATTCTTTTGAGTTTGAGTTTAACACAAAACACAGCAGCGCTAAAAATATGTACATACTAGCTTTCGCCCGCGGCTTCGCTCGCGTTAAATTCGGTATAACACACCAAGCAGACCTGTAGTTTTTGCTCTTGCGCCTGATTGATTTGTAATAGCAACGCTAAGTTTTCCCTTTTCTTCCCTCGTTCTTCCTCATATCCCACTTTTATTAAATAAAAATTAGCCTATGTCCGTCTCCTGGTTCCCAACTATCTCTGTACCAAAATTCATCAAAATCGGTTTAGTCATTAAAGCGTGAAGAGGTAACAAACAAATAAACAAACAAACAAACTCACTTTCGCTTTTATAATATTAGTAAGGATTTTAACTTCTATTAAATTAACACCCTGTAATTCTATTATGCCACGCAAGAAGCTGCACCTTAAGAATTGCTGAAAAGCTACGTTTTCATTAAGGGAGAACATGTGGTTTTAATAAATTCTAAAACGTAACTAAATTGCTTCGTTGGCTACATGTCGACGTGCTAAATAGCTAATGTTTAGCAACAGTGGCTAATGTTTGAACACGGCGAGACGTGTCGGACAGTTCGGTACAACAGCATACAGAGTGAAACTTTTTCGTTATGACTTCATAAAATAGTGGCAGTTTGAGCTGTGTGAAATGGCCGTGTTTGTTATTATTTTATGAATAAAGGTAGAAACTTATTGCGTTTGGAGTAAGCTTGTAAAGGTCACTCAGATATAAAAACTGGTCTAGAGGGAATTAGACTCGCGCACGAAGGATTCTGTAACATTATCTAAAAAAAAAGGTTTGTTGTATATGGGGGCCCTCTTACATTTTATTCTGTGTTTAAGAATATCTTGTTCTAGCGGCTACAGAAATACATCATCTGAGAAAAAAAATATCTGTTTAACTATTACGACGCATGAGCGTGACAGACGGACAGACAGCGGAGTCTTAGTAATAGGGCCCCGTTTTACCTTTTAAGCGCGGAACCCTAAAAACAGTGCAGATACAGCGAAAAAAGTTAGGTAATAGGTGAATGATGGCAGTATAAAAGTCTACTCTATTTAATGTCAAATATTTTTACTATTCACGTACGGCGAAAAGGATACATTACAGAGAGGGAAGATCTGTACCAACTTTTCAGTTCTTTTGTTTATTGCCATGGCTTGCAGTAACAAGTATTCTATAAAATTTTCAATTGGCCACAATTTTATTCACCCTTTGGCCACCCAATGTTTAGTTGCTTTCAAATCTCACTACTCCTTGGAGTTTCGTATCATAGCTATCCAGTTTCTTACACTTTAATAAGATCACAATTAACATTCCTCTATCTCGTTCGTGGTGTTCTCTCTAGCACTTTCTTCTCCTATCTTCCACCCAGTCGACGGTATATATGGCTACACATTAATATATTGCCACTCAAAGTGGCATAGCGGCCAGCCTTCCTGGCACAATTCCTGTTGACAGCGACGTGAAAGGATTTTTTGACACCATGTAATACTTGTACCAATTTTTATAGAAACACAAGACAGGCTTCATAATAGTCTAGTTTTTATCGCTTGATTACGAAACCCTAAAAAGGATACATTTTAACTATTTTATTTGTGTTTAAAAACCTAATATTTATATTCAAACCTGAAAAAATATGTACCCACCTACGAACTAGACTACGCTGTAGAATTCCAAGTATCGCAGCACAAACGAAAGGATTATAGTTGTAACCCACGCACTGATGTTGGTTTAAACGGCACAGCTGTGAATAATTGATGACATGTATTCGAATTACTACCTACCTACCTAGCTAACTCGCTTACTGGTTAAGTGGCAACGTCACGGTTGGCGCAGTGGCTGAGCTATCAACTGCTACGCTAGTACGCTACGTGTTGTGGGTTCAATCCCCGCACGGAACAAATATTTGTATGGCCTACAGATAGTTATTCTGGGTTTGCCTGTTTGTGTATGTGAGTTTAAATGTTTGAAAACGCACCCATGATACAGGAGAAATTCCTAGTGTGGGGCAACGTTTTTTTCAATTAGTACCTATTATCAGTGATAGCTTAGTAGTGTGACCGACGGACTGCCAAGTCATAAGTCCTGAGTTCGAACCCAAAACACGCACCTCTAATTTTTCAGATTCATGAGCGCATTGAATTAATATCACTTGCTTTCGGTGAAAGAAAATATCGTGAGGACGGCAAAAGCTTAGTCAGAAACTCATGGGCGGCATAAAAACTCTGACACCAAGTTAGGCAGCTAACCAGACGACTAAAAAGAAGAAGCAGTCATCCGACAAATAATAGTGATTTAACATTTTTAGTGCCGATATATCGAAAACATGCAATAAATAATAAACATGGTAAATATCCCGTTTCGAATCAAAATCAAAAGTCATTTATTCAAATTAGGCTGATAATCAGCACTTTCGAACGTCACATTACAAGAGACAGTCCCACAAAAATGCCCTGCCTTTCGCAAATTCTTCGAATGTTATTAATCGCTTAGGTAGTTTATGAGTTACTTTCTATAATACATATGTTTTCTTCTAATGTAAATGGGTGATGTGCTTATGTATTGTACTAGCAATTGAAAATGAAAACTATCAGAATTTTTCTGACACACCACATGTTTGTCCACACACCATATATGTATAAAAAGAATAAAAAAAAATGGTATAAGTATCTTCCTTTTTACGGTACTTTGTCGTTCTATTTATTACTGTTTCAGCTCCTAAAATTGTAACAGAAACATGTAATAATAAAAACATTTTCACAAATCAAAGAAATAGAGCTACTAACTGTTCATTAATAAAATCATATTTCCCTACCAAGCCGGCTTCCTTCATAATTCAATTCTCAACTCTCCGATCAAAATATCTCCATTTATATAGCCGGTTAATATAAACAAGTTGATTTAATAATCTAAAGCGTTCGTTAAGGAATACGAATATTAAATATTTGATCTGAGCTCGCCTTGTCACCAAACAGCACTCTTAACTCAATAAAAGCTTAGTGTTTCGCGTTTGCTTTGAAAATTGTCGGTATCTTTAGTAAGGACTAGCTGGCGCACACGACTTCGTCCGCGCGATATCGAAAAAAAAAGCTTCTATGTGTTATTCCAGACTATAATCTACTTCTGTGTCAAACTTCATCAAGATCCGTTCAGCCGTTTTGACGTGAAAGAGTAACAAACATCCATATATACATCCATCTATTCTCACAAACATGCGCATTTATAATATTAGTAGGATATATGCACACAGCTGAAAAAAAGAACCGGCCAAGAGCGAGTCAGACTCGTGCACCTAGGGTTCCGTCCAAAATTGCGTAACATAAACGGCCATATATTTTTACTGCGTAGACTTATAGAGTTGATTTTTTTTACAGCACAAATGGACCATAAGTTTAAGTTTACAGTTTTAATTTCAACTTGACATCTTCATGCGTTTCCGAGATAATGGGTTTTGACAGACAGCCATACAGACGGACAGACGGACAAAAAGTGATCCAATAAGGGCTCCGTTTTGAAGTACGGAATGCTGATTTTTTTGTTGCCCCTCACTAGGAATTTATCCAGTATCGTAGATGCGTTTACAAACATTCAAACTCACAAACATAAACAGCCAGACCCGGAACAACTATCTGTAGGCCATACAAATATTTATTCCGTGCGAGGATCGAACCCGCGACTCGCAGAGCAGCAGTCGATGTCTCTTGTACTTGGGAACTTTTTGGTTAAGGTCATAATAGTAGAAAGTGCTCTTTTTGCTTATTTTCAATATTATAACTTAACTTTATATAACCCCGCATCTTCTATGCCGATTTATAAACATAAATGTTCAACACAAATTGAACTACACCCTTAGTACAACTAAGATTGATGTTCAAAAGCAGAGGGGCCTGCCAGGTCACCGCCTGCCAGAGTTGCAGGTTGTTCGAAAGACATACCAACATAAAGGGCAAAAGAAGGAATATGGGTGGGTTTTTGTCAGTAAAAGTCTGACACTCCTCCTGCCCAGAATGGGGGGAAGTTACTTGATGATTTTACATCTGTAAAAAAAGTTGATGTTCACTTAGTAGCAAAAGTAGTTCAGCTTGTGGTAATGGGCGACTTTACAAATAATTAGTGTACCTATCTCCAGTAAGAATTTTTCTTGTGACCTTTATTTCTGTTGTATTAGCTGGAAGTTCAGCTGGTCACGTAGGAGTAGTTAAGGTTTTGTTTTATCTAAATCTTTTTCGTCTTTAAAGTTGTTTTTAAGACGTTTGAAATTATTTAAACTCAACACACATAAAAACGGAATCTCTTGAAAATAAAACATCATTACTGTGGGCATTATTTTCAAAGAAGAGGTACCCAACCTACTCTTTGAAATAATGAACAAAAGAATAAATGGTGAATTCATGTTTTGTTTGCAGGTTTTTGTGTATTTTACGATTATTATTCACTTTATACAGGGTAAAATTTATCGACGCCCAAACTTATTGTTATCAACATTCTGTACATTCTAGACCTACCGGCGTTGATTCATTGGGTAAGTTGTAATAATGGGATTTTCCATCAGGTATTTCCCAGTAGCTGCCACGGTGTCTGGTTGATGAATAGGATCGTCGTCTACTTATTAAATTTGACTTAAATTTAACTGGCGAAATGTGAATGTGTTATTAAGTAAAACCCTGGTAAAGTTAGAGCCTTTTTAACATGGGTATGAATAGAATAGAATATACTTTATTGCACACCAAAAACTAAAAACAAAACTTTTACAAAAAGATGCTAAATCTATGATTACGAGTGAGAGCGAGTATGAGTGACAAACTTGTACTGAATAAAACCCACCCATTTCCTTCTATTGCCCTTTACGTTCCGGGGCCGCGGTATCTCTTTCGAACAACCCGCAACCCCGGCAGGCGGCGGCCCTAGCAGGCCCCTCTGTTCCAGACAACCTTTGGATGAGGATGGTGATGTTATGTTTAAAAAAAACCGGCCAAAAGCGAGTCAGACTCGCGCACTGAGGGTTCCGTATAAACTTGCGATATCTTTTGACTTACACTTAAAAGGTTAATTTTTCTCACAGCACAAAGAAACCACAGACTTTATAATGTTTTATTTCTTTACTAGCTTCCGATCGCGACTTCGTCCGCGTAGCACTTTGGGCTAACGTTAACTTTAACCTGCCTGATAATAGAAAAAAAATATTTCTCACCCCTTCTCTTCCCTCTTTTTTTTAAAGAAAAAATAACCTAGTTTAGCCATTTAGGCGTGAAGACATAACAAACAAACAAACTCACTTTCGCTTTTATAATATTAGTAAGGATGCTGTAAATGGTTTTAATTTCAAATCGATACCTCCACGCATTTCTGAGATAAGTGTCTTGACAGTTAGACAGACGGATCCAAAAAGGATTCCATTTTTCCTTTTGAGGCACGAAAGAAAGGGCTACAAAAGTGCAAAACTTACACGAAAAACATGTATGAAACAGTTTTTTGCGACTCTCTGTATATTACACACACGAGCATTTATCATCAATCTCCTACATATAAGAGGCTATAATTAATATCCATTACAAATTAAGAAAAACAGTCTCTAACAAGAAGGAAATAAGAAACACAATAGTTTCCACTAACGAAGTATCGTTAGGAGCCTAATTCTATTACTTTTACGTTAGCAGTCAGTGGCTTAAGTGGCGCCTACATTATCCGTGTTAATACGGTTTTTCCTGTTGTTTGCTTACTTCTAAGAGGGCAATCTGGTTTTATTTGTATTGTTGGTACTGGGTTGTGAGGGTTAGTATATTTATAATAGTAATCGATTCCTTAACAATGACTACGTTTTAGATAATTTTCAGGGAGCCTAATAAAACAATGAACATGACATTTCAGGTGACCAGAGGACTCGACTTTTTTTGCCTATAGAATTAGCATTGCCATCGAACTTGACAATGATGCCAACTTTCGGGGCACTTTTCCTATTAACAGCGATGTGAAACTTCTTGACGTCTTGTTTTTATTTTGCCTCTTTTCGACACCTATAATTTAATATTTAAGATTTAAATTTTAATTTACATGAAACTATTTTTTTTTTATATTTTAGTTCTCTTTGTAGTTTATAGATAATATACATAGATGTTATAATAATAAAAAAATGAGTGTTTTTGGTTATTTGAAATGAGATGATAAAATACTAGTTTTAAGTGGCTCTGCTTATCATGAAAAATCAAATTTCTTTTATTCATTTGAGTTCTTTGTTTACCGCCTGCCTAGATTGTTAGTGGAAATATGCCAAAGAGTTAACAGACGTATGGACGAATTGTTTAACACAGTCACTACCCAATGCCACTCATTATGACAGTTCAACAATATTTAATTGATTTACATTGTCTCCTGAAACTAATTGGGTTGTGGAGGTCAGATAGGCAGTCACTCCCTGTAAAATACTAGTCTTTAGATGCATTAGGTAAGACTGGAAGCAGAACCCAACATGGGATCTCATTGAATCATTTTGGTTGCGAAAGAAACTTGTTTCGCAATTCGTGTGATTTTGTTTTTTATTTAATTTATTTTTTAGGTTGGGCCACTCGTCGTTCACCTCGCAAGAGTTAATTTACTGATTAACCGGTCTATCAATTCGTGAGATGTCAAAGTTTTGTAGAAACACGAAATGTTTTAAAAGCGCTTATACAGGTTACTACCAAGTAGGAAACTACTATGGTTATACTCCTAAAACTTAACAAACTTATGCTAGAGCAAACTGTTAAGTAAGACGTCTTGGCTATCTTGAGTACAAACTTTACCCATTTTAAAGTGTGGGTTCACGTAAGTACTTGGTGAAATTGTCGGTGAGACCTTCTACAAACTTAAATTTATACGTTTGAGTCGTTTTTGGAGTCAACATAATTATGAGGTTCCTTTCTCCGGAGCCCTGTCGATTCAGTGGCCCTGGGACCTGCTACCCTGGGCCAGAGTCCTAGGACCCTGTTTCCGAGGGCTACAATTTTTTTATTTTTAAATGTATTTAGAGAAATATATATATTTAATTTATAAATGTGAAATATATTTTAGATAAATCCATAAAGGTAATAAAATTATTTATATAATTGCGCACAAACGATTACCACCATTCATTGAACCATTTTGAAAAAATAATCTGTTGCTCTTTAAATTTTGACTGTGTAGAATTGCACTTTTGTAGGTAACAGCAGTGTTTTTTTTTTAATTACTGACTGTGATTTCTTTGGTTAGATACCCATTCTATCCTGCATTACCAAAACATTAACATTTAATTAACTTTTCGTTATTCTTTATCGTAAAACCGTGAAAAGCTGGGGTCGATCCCTAGTACCCATTTACTGACATGAATTCATTGTTTCAATTCCAAACTTCACCAGTAGGTACTTCTGTGATCAAGTAAAAATGAAAAATAATTTTAAAACGTAATTCTGTTAAAAAAAAACAATCGAAACGTAAATGTTTAAGCTTTTTACACGAGAGCTGTGTTTAATAAACTGTGCTGCTGTACTGATGTGAGCTGTGGTTATTAAATTTAACTGAAAATTTCAGCCTGTTAAAAAGTCAACCGTTTGTTTTATTTTCAGTGCTCATATCGAACCTTGAAATGTATTTAAGCTTAGGCTCAGCCTCCACATTATTGATTTTCTCTAAAATAGATTAGGCCGAAACTCTGTCCAAAGATTGGCATTTGAAAGCCCACGTTTAGGAACACTATAAAATATGAAAATGTGGTTTGTTAATAAGGCTTTTAGATGCTGAAAATATATCCCGGAGGAGACCTCGTCCGAGTTATATTGATGGCTCAATTATGATAGGCGGGAGACGACTTGGGTTGTGGGTTGTTCGAAAGAGAAACCGCGGCCCCGGAACATAAAAGGTAAAAGAAGGAACATGGTTTCAACAACACAAAGGACTTGCCTGGTTAAGTCCATGAATGAGTGACTATCATAACAAACATGTTAGGCCGTCTAACTTAACGGCACGGTTGGCGCAGTGGCTGAGTGATCGACTGCTGCGCTGCGTGTCGCGGGTCGATCCCCGCATGGAACAAATATTTGTATGACCTACAGGTAGTTGTTTTGGGTCTGGTTGTTTGTGTATGTGAGTTTAAACGTTTGTAAACACACCCACGATACAGCAACGTTTATATAAAAAAAAACATAATTTATTTATTTTATTTATTTATTTAATAATTTATGTACACACAAGAAAAAATACAGGAAAACATCATAAAAAAACAAAGAGTACAAAGGCACAGCTTCTTAATTGTAGATTTTTGTGTCCCAAAAGTCTTACTATCTATCTTACCAAAACATTTCGTATTACTCAAAACTAACTGGGTTGTGAAAGTCAGATAGGCAGTCGCTACATTCAACTGTACATAGTTCGACTCGAACATAGTGTGGGAGAAAGCTAGGCAGATAATGAATTACCAAGAATATAACACTGTACTGTACATAAACAAGACAAAGAAACTTATTCTGTGGAATAAGCTAACTGAATTACGCATAGCACCGATAAGTACTACTGGTAGTCGAGATCTGCAGTAGAGAATTTTCAAAAGTATGGGTAAGTCACCTTCAGGCAACGTGCAACAATCTTTCCATTGTACCTGATAGGAGCTGGATTTAAGTAGACGAGTATCAAATTAAATTGCATGTTAATGTACGTTTATATAGAGCAGTCAACTGTCGATCATCTATAACGACCGTGAAAATCGATTGTTTGTTTTTAAACAACTTCAAAAAAGGAAGTAGTTCTTAATTCGTCGCAATCTTTAAAATTTATGGGGTACATAAATTAAGAAGTCTGGATCGAACTGGAAAAATATTTTACTGTATGAGATGAGATATATATATATATACTTCCTAGGTTTTTAAATGATGACTTGTGTATTTCTTCGTAAAACAATATTTAAACTAAAAAGAAAAAATAAAAAACAACTTTTGCATAAAAATAAAACCGTCTGCAAAAAGTGATAAATAAAAAAAAGCTTTTGGTGACAAAATAACTGAATAAAAAAAACAAAGCAGCTATGTAAAGATATTATTATTCAATTTTTGATATTATAAGAAGTATGTTTTATTTATTTATCCCTACAACCACCCACTTCACATTCCGACAGAATTTCAATCATAACACCAAAGCTCTTTACTCCCTTAATTCACATAACCCAACACTTACAAACAACAAATATCAAACAATAATCATCTAAAGCCGTGTTCCCATGTGCTATTAAATCAGATCTCACTCTCAACACGGCGTGACACGTAACCCAAACCACGTGACATTTAACAAAAGTGACGGCTTAACGTGCCCCTACCTGAACCACAACATGTAGCACAGAAGGTCTATTTCTAACAACAAGCAAAAGTGCAAGTACATACCTAGCTAGTTGCCATGTCGACGGCGCGTTCGTGTTCTACGCGCGCCTCAAAGAGATATCAGCAAAGCAAAGACTGACTGGTGGTTTAGGGGCAAAAGATTAACATGGGTGGGATAAAGAGATCAGCAAAGCAAAGACCACTTTTGGTGGTTTAAAAGGAACATTTGTGGGTTTTAGTTAGTAAAAGTGACACTGCCCCACAAAAAATACCTAGCTAGCTGTGCCCCGCGGTTCACCCCTGCTCGACTAGTAAGTAGCCTTACTCGGTAAATGGGCTATCCAACACTAAAAAGATTTATTCAATTTGAACCAGTAGTTCCTAAGATTCACCAATCATACTCTTCAGTTTCATAATTCCGCTTCCAGGGTCCCAACTATCTCTGTACATCAAAATCGGTTTGGCCATTTAGGCGTGAAGACGTAACAAGCAAACAAACTCACTTTCGCTTTTATAATATTAGTAAGGATTTGGGTAACAGATGATGATCTGTTAAAAGATAAACTAGGCAACTAACACTAGGTCACGGTAAAAGTCAATACAGTACCAATCATGCCACGTCCTACCTTCCGTTCCCCTCATGATTTTGTTTTGAACGCTAGGCGCTTCGCCGTTAGCACCGCGTGAATTTTTCCTGGCCAAGAGAGTGTACGTGCGGTTGTTTTCGCCTGCTTCAAGGAGTTGACCTTTTGTTATTATCTGTTTTGAAAGCACAGCTACCACGTTATTTGAAACAATCCATCTTTGTGAAACATTGTTTTATTGTACAGATTTTGCTTTAGATAAGTTAATCTTAAACATCAAGGAGATACAATGAGCAAGCTTAGTGTTTGGCGTAACGTTATCATATGATCAATAAAGTCTAAAATTACCAAACCATTTTGAGCAAGTACCATTCTTCTCCATAGAGATCAACGCTTTGAAATGGGCAACTACACTTACTTTCGCAAGTTATTATGAGTGATGTCTGGGACTGTAGCTTCATTCTTTTGTTTCTCGACATTCCAAAGTGCCTGTAATAGTCTAAATAAACCAAATATTTGAGTACGTCATGTGACATCAAGAGCACTTTTTTGCGCATGTTAAATCCTCTGGGGACTGGGTGTCAGACGTTTACTGACTCAAAACCTACCCATGTTCTTTCTTTTACCCTTTATGTGCCGGGGCCGCGGTATCTCTTTCGAACAACCCGCAACCCCGGCAGGGTATCAACCGCCCTGAACCCGCGTGGTGGAATGTGGCCCAGTCACACAAAGGAGACCCGTATCCTACTAGTGAGCATCATCTAAAATTTGTTTATTTTTTTGCTTTAGGTGAAACCTAGCTTGTCTAGGTTTCTCCGTAAATGGGTGACCACCCATTACGTACCGACTGTCTTTATTCTATGGTACCGAGTTTCCTCCGTGCACTTTAGTCACTTGGTCTCGCTGTCATTTGTAAATCTGTCACAGTAGTTACAGTGATCTGAAAATCTGACAACCAGTCTTACCAAAGGATTTTGAAATGACTAGTACCAACTGGGGTATGGAGTGTGTAAAATACTAGTATTCAGCTGTATCTGGTTAGATTTGAAGCCGACCCCGGAAAAAACACATGATGTAAAATCAACCACTCAGCCGCAATCGGTGGCAGCAATTGCGACCAACTCACACAGAGGACGCCCGTATCCCACTTGTGGGAATCTTGTATCCTGATAATGCTTATTAGGTCCGACCAATAACAATTGTGGAATGTTTACCTCAAGTGCTGTCCAAATTTACTTTTCACTTGAAAAAAAGAAACCTTAGTGATTTCTGAGACCTCTTTGTTTTTGCTGATATATGGCATCCGAACAAATATTTGCGGCCAGGGTAGAAACAGTTGTTTCAAGTCTGTTTGTGTCCTGTAAATATTTGTGGTACTGAACAAATCCTAATTCAGAAAAGAGGTTGCCTTTCAAATAAAATAAAGTGTCTTCAGTTTTTGGGAGACGTAAATGTTTTACACTGTATTAAGACTTGAAATATAAACGATCATAATAGGTCTTTACCTATGAAATTGCCGTTTTGTATGAAAAAATTTAAACGAATTTTTTTCATGTATTTTTTATTTGTATTAATCGAAGTAATCACCCATGCAATCAATGCATCTTTGCCAACGCAGTGGCAGTTTATTGATGTCCTTCTTAAAGAAATCTGCTGGACGGGAGACCTTGCCAATTTGACGCAAATGGACCAATATTGTTTTGACGCTAACGTCGAATGCTGCTGCTAATTCAGCCGTAGATTGTGTATCATCAGCTTCCACAATCGCCATTAATTCGTCATTGTCGACCAAAGTCAAGTCAGTGACGGCACGGTTGGCGCAGTGGATGAGGGTTCGACTGCTGCGCCGCGTGTCGCGGGTTCGATTCCCGCACGGAACAAATATTTGTATGACCTACAGGTAGTTGTTTCGGGTCTGGCTGTTTGTGTATGTGAGTTTAAATGTTTGTTAACGCACCCACGATACAGGAGAAATCCCTAGTGTGGGGCAACGGTTTTTTACATACATCCATACATACATCCATCCATACATCCATCCATACATCCATCCATGCATCCATCCATACATCCATCCATACATCCATACATACATCCATCCATCCATACATCCATCCATCCATACATCCATCCACACACATCCATCCACACATCCATCCACACATCCATCCATACTTCCATCCACACATCCATCCACCCATCCATCCACACATCCATCCATACTTCCATCCATACATCCATCCATACATCCATCCATAAATCCATCCATCCTCACAAACATTCGCATTTATAATATTGGTAGGAAGTAGGATCATCGTCTTATGTCTAATGACTGCCGCTTGTGGCAATGACTTACTGTCGGGCCTACGCAGTCCTCTCATATTTAAGTCCGAACGCTGTAACAACAACATTATAAAAACAAATGATCGGTTCCTTGTCGGTTCTTCTCCATAGGAAACGACCAATCCGAACCTTGCACCTTTTCTCGGCGTTTTATAAGTGCCCATCCATGTAGGCTTATGTGAAATAAAAATATTTTGATTTTGATTTGTGCTTGCCTAGTTTGGTCCCTGATGTTATAAGAAGTCAATTAAACTAACTTATTTTAGAAAAAGGATTAGAGATCCGTGCAAAAAAATAAAAACTCCTGAAATTTGTAACAAAATCTGATTCAGGGTATCCCTACCCTGAATCAGATTTTGTTACAAAGTTATATTTTGTTAGAAAAAAAGATGTAGATTGTTTTGCTACATTGAACAACATTGCATTTTAGATTTTTGTTAATTCAAAACTTGCAGCAACTTCGGTCTCATTTACGAAGTCAACAGTCATTTCTTTCTGGAATCCAGGAATTTATATAGGACAAAAAAAAATAGAACCACATTTTCATTCTTTCAACTTCAAATCTGTACTTATATAACTTTTACAACTGAAGCTTAAGAAAGAATTTCTTAGTTATCATTTATTCATTTTAAATAGCTCTGTAACGGTGTGAAACGTTCTCAGTTTTAGGGCTGCTTAATTGATTATTGATAAAAACTATTACTTTTTACCGGCGGTGTTTTTTAAAGATTTTTTCGAAGTCACTGGCCATTATTTTCAACAGTAATTGGCAATTTTAAAATGCTGTTAAGAAACAATATTCATGAATCTTTAAAATTGCGAAATGACCTCAACCAGAGATATTGAACGTCAAAATTCAAACTTTTTTACGAGTTTTAAATATTATTGTTACTAAGTTGTCAACACTCTCATGTGGCAGATCTTTTTACTTTATTTATGCCTAAGGTATTACTTTTCTAATAAACTAACACATTAGTGCTCTTCTGTCTTAATGTAATGTACTGTCATGTATTTTGTGTATGCATAAATAAAGAAATTAAACACGATGCTACACCAAAATAAAATACAACTAATAACATTGCTAATACCAACACAACTGCAAATTCAAACTTCACATCAATCCATCGTCACTCAGTCTTACTGACAGCCCTACAAACCGCGTTAAACTTAGCCCTACGTGACTCAGAACCGCCTGTACCAGCCAATTAAACCCGGATTACCTGCGGGTTACCATGGCAACCGGGTAATAGATTTTCACTAAACCCAGCTGGAATTATGCAGAACAGTGCTTGTTAAATTGCAATTAAAGTTCACAAGTTCCTGTTTGAGTCTCTCAGCCTTCATACCACGTTTGAATGTTTAGCGGAAATGCAGGTTCAGGGAAATTGCATTAAATCTGTTCAGTTTTTTTTTCGATCATTGCCCTTGTGCAGCTGTAATGAATTGGTTTTGTTTTCCCAATCATTATGCGTATGTTAAAAACACATCTTAGTAAGGTTATAAAGTTTTGTTTTGTCTTTGAAAGGTGTATCAACTTTTATAATAAACAAAATAGTAACATTTTACAGATTTAACTAATTTCTTTAAAATAATTGTTGTCTGTGTTAATTTTTGTGTTGTCTGAAACACTACATACAAATTACTCATCATTTCTAACATAAAATACATCTTGCAACTAGAGTATTCCCGAGATTACGATATAAACAAAAACCTCAAGGCAATGCTCTAGAAGTAGCCTACTCGGCACACATCTTCGAAGGGTCCTGTTTTTTTTCTGTAGAGGTTTAAACACGTGTTATTTATACATCTACAATAAATATAATAAGAACTGGGTCGAGTATATACTTTTGTGCGGAACCTCAGATTCTACAAGTTTATATTTCAAAGCAAGTTGCTGGTGAATAATACTAGTTACTTGGTTGTGCCTGTGTAAGTACTCACCGTTAGTCAGACCAGGACAACTCAAAATAATAAGTCTGATAGACTCCCCCGGACGGTGGCATGCCCGACACACGTCAACTGTCCCGTCCTTTAAAATATATTTCCGGTGGTTGTTCGTCAACATAACTTCGTCCATAATCGCACAAACAAAACCTTCAGTTTCCTTAAAAAGGTTGCTGAATCGTAGCCAAGATAAGGACGCCAAAAAACATATAATATTCTATCCTATATATATCTACATTCAAAGCAGAAATCGAATTAAAATAAAGCCTGAAACATTACTTAATTAAATATAATAATGGTAATCTAGATAGAACTCATCAGCGAACACACATGAGGGACTTTACTGTAAAATTGTAGCGAATCTGAGCGGTGAGGCGGTAAATGACGAGCCACCGAAACAAATGAGCATTGGAAAAGCTTTGCATTATTTGTGAGAGTACCTCATATTTCGGCATAATCCGGCAAAACCGAATTAATATAATTATGACAAAAGACTCCTATTTTTTAACGGATGGGAAATTATCAAAATTCTTTTGAGCAGTGAATCAAAACACTGAACATTACGTACGTTTGCACGTTAATGTAAACATCACCCAAAAAAAAACATACCATAAACGGGTAGTGTAATACTTACATAGTATAATGATCTTTACTTGAAACAAGCAAACAATAGCGTATCAGTCTATCTTTTCCCCACTGCCTGGCGGATTAGGGGGAGTGTCAGACTTGTACTGATAAACCCCATCCATGTTTTTTTCTTTTGCCCTTTATGTTCCGGGGCTGTGGCATCTTTCGAACAACCCACAACCCAGTCATGAAATGGCAGAAAAATATTAATTTCTACCTTTTTGCTACTTCTTACGCACGTGCCCAACAAAAAATTTAAAAATAATGGTCGGTATAAAATGCCTAAAAGCATTCATGAATATAAAAACTTTTTGTAGGTTTTTTTAAGAATTGAAAAAAAGTCAACTTTTCTACATTATATTTTGGCTGAATAGGCTTGTTTTTTTTATAGAATGTTGATTTTTCTCGTTTTCTGAATGGTTTCAATACGAAACAATTTCATATTCATAAGCGCCTTTATGCTACTGAATTTATTTAGTTCTTGCTGTGTTTCGTACTCGCTAGGTAGAAAAAATATCACTACATTCAAATAAAGCTGTCGACAGTCAGTTAAAACAGTGATTCATATATTGTTTTAGCCGACTAGGTGACAAATGGCTAGAATTTTAACCGTTATCTGATCTAACAGATACCTGGTAAATTTACTCTAAATAATTCAGAGAATCGTAGAAATTGGAGCATTTTTGAGGAAAACTTATTAGCAGGAACTTGTTGCTGAAACGTTTGGTCGGTATACTTTTTAATAAAAATGAAACTACGTAAAAAGGAACCTATTAAACTACAAGGGTATTTTACAATGTTTTTATGAAAAAAAATAGCAGCGTTGGTTCCAATTTCAAAAAAAATATTTCACATCTCTATGCAAAAATAAATATTTATTATACGAATTCTTAAACTATCACTTAACAGCTCTAAAAAAAAAGCTTCTGAATCCAAAATCAAGTGACCTTTTCCAGCGTTCACGCGTCATTTCCAACAAAAATAAATCACACGAGATCAAAGGCAACTTCCAAGTCTAATGGATATTCATTTAAAAATCCTTTTGAGGTTTTTACGTGTTTTAGTTGAAGAAAACGGTCCGATTTAATGACCTCTCTGTAAGCTACTACGTGTCTTAATTTCAACTTTTATGAATTGTTTTTTTTTTATTCTTTTCAATGCTTTGAGATTTAATCCACGATGGAAAATTTCAGCCAATTGCAAAAAAACAAAATCATATAGTACCTAACAAAGAAGTTGATAATCATGTTTTTTTTTTTCTTTATTTAAAGGGCTTTATCGCTGAGCGATAACGTCACTCTATAAGAATAATGGGTTTTTTTGGGGTGGGAAATCATCAAATAACTTCCCCCGCTCCAGGCTCCTGGCTCTTCGATCCAGACTTTCAGGAATTAAAAACAGCGATTTAAAAACAAAGAAAATGGTACTATGACAATTTTATTTACTCTTCACTTTCGTTCCAGCGTTCGTCAATCTAAAAAATCATTTTGTATGTATTGATATTTATGCACAGAGGTCGCTATGGAGGTATGTTATGTATGATGGTCACTCATTCTCAGACTAACCCGGGCATGTGCTGCTGTACTTCGGAAACGACACTCTTTTTCGCGGATGGCAAATCATTAATTAGTAAATTCCCCTGCTCTGCGCGGAGCGGGGGGAAGTGTCAGACATGTACTGACTAAAACCCACCCATGTTTCTTCCATTGCCTTTTATGTTCCGGGACCGCGGTATCTTTATGATATACCCTTCCGTTTTGAGAACAGTAAACATCATCATCTGCCTAGCCTTTTTTCCCAACTATGTTGGGGTCGGCTTCCAGTCTAACCGGATGCAGCTGAATATCAGTATTTTACATGGAGCGACTGCCTATCTGACCTCCACAACCCAGTTAGTACTGGGTAATACGATACCCCTTGGTAAGACTGGTTATCAGACTTTCGGGACACTGACTACCTGTAACGACTGTCAAAGATCTACAAATGACAGCCGGGACCAACGGCTTAACGTGCTTTTTTTTTTTTTTTGAGAACAGTAAACAAACAGTGAAATTCGAACAATGTTTCAAATAACATAAAATTGGTCACTAACCAATAATAATGGCAAATTAATCGTAATTTGGTACTAAAGCCACAAAATCGTAGTGGTATGAAGTTGTCAAATAATGTGGATGTGGTTATTGGTGACGAAATGAGTGTTATTATTCAAATCGGATTAATATTGCAGAATAATTATTAATAACATTTGAAACGGGACGTTTAAAAACCGTGATCATAGAAACTAATTAAGAAGATGGATGTCTAATAATTTGTGTTTAATATCCGCAAGATATAATTACATGACTACTTAAATCGTAATTCTCTTACAAGTATTTCAAACAAAACTATCATAGACCCTTACAATACTAAGAGACAGCAACCACAACAAATAAATAATGACACGATTTGAATAAAGCCTCTAAGATAGGAAGTGTCCACAAAGCCAGGAGGGTGATCATTGTACTCGTAGTCAATAAGTCTTCTACCCGTCACAACCTGTGAACGGTCGTGATCTTTACTCCCAGTCTATTATTGGCCTAATTTGGGTCGGTGCCAACGCTCTACGCGAATAGTGGCGTGAGAGAGTGTGTGGATAGTTTGTTTTAAAAAAATATGTTTAAACTAGCTGGCGCCCGCAGCTTCGCCAGCGTCATATCAAAAAAAAAGTATCCTATATGTTACTAGCTTTCGCCCGCGGCTTCGCTCGCGTTAAATTCGGTATAACACACCAAGCAGACCTGCAGTTTTTTCTCTTGCGCCTGACTGATTTGTAATAGCAACGCTAAGTTTTCCCTTTTCTTCCCTCGTTCTCCCTCATATCCCACTTTTTTTTTAATAAAAATTAGCCTATGTCCGTCTCCTGGTTCCCAACTATCTCTGTACCAAAATTCATCAAAATCGGTTTAGCCATTAAAGCGTGAAGAGGTAACAAACAAACAAATAAACTCACTTTCTCTTTTATAAAATTAGTAAGGATTCCAGACTATCTACCTCTGTGCCAAATTTCATCAAGATCCGTTTAGGCGTTTTGACGTGAAAGAGTAACGTAACGTAACAAACATTCATACATCCATCCTCACAAACATTCGCATTTATAATATTAGTAGGAAGTAGGATATTAGTAGGATTAGTAAGATAGCTGGCGCCCGCGTGATATGTAAAAAAAGTATCCTTTGTGTTATTCCAGACTAAAATCTACCTCTGTGCCAAACTTGATCAAGATCCGTTCAACCGTTCTGACGTGAAAGAGTAACAAACATCCATACATCTACCCATCCTCACAAACATTCGCATTTATAATATACTAGCTTTTGCCCGCGGCTTCGCTCGCGTTAAATTCAGTAGCGCCTTATTGATTTGTAATAGCAACGCTAAGTTTTCCCGTTTCTTCCCTCTTTCTCCCGCATATCCCACTCTTTTAAAAAAAAATTGCCTATGTCCGTCTCCTGGTTTCCAACTATCTCTGTACCAAAATTCATCAAAATCGGTTTAGCCATTAAAGCGTGAAGAGGTAACAAACAAATAAACAAACTCACTTTCGCTTTTATAATATTAGTAAGGAAGTAAGGAAGTGTGAAAGGATAAGTCTGCTTAGAATCAGAACTGTGGTAGGCTTTTTTTTTCGGGTGGAAATCATCAAATGACTTCCCCCGCTCTGTGCGGAGCGGGGGGGCATGTCAGACTTGTACTGACCAACCCACCCATGTTCCCTTCCCTCCATTGCCCTGTGGTAGGCTTAATGCATGTATTATATGTTCAAGAGGAGAGCTTTTGGTTTAAGTTAAAGCTTGCTAAAGTTGATTCTTTGATGGGTATATATTCTTTCTCGTATGGCACATTAAAACGTTCGTCTCGGCTGACTTTTGTAAGTCTAGGACAGTCGTTACGTAGCTACAGGTGTAATGAGTCAGGGGCCTGCCAGGGCCACCGCCTGCCAAAGTTGTGGGTTATTCGAAAGAGATACCCCGACCCCGGAACAGTAAGGGCGAAAGAAGGAACATGGTGGTTTTTAGACGGTAAAACTCTGACTCTCTCCCCCTCAAGAAAGAGAGTTACTTAATGGTGATGGGAGAAAAAAGGTTCAGAAGTGCAACAATATGCCTAACCATCCGTGGATCTCACATCCTGTAAAATAGTGATATTTAGCTGAGCCCCGTCAAACTAGAGCTGGATCCTAACAAAATTGGCAAAAAACTAGGCAGATGAGATGAAGTTAGGAAGTACTCACACAGCCGGGCGATCATTATGTTTGGGGTCAATAAATATTATACCTGGCACAGCCTATGAACTGTCATGATCATTACTCCCAGTCTATTATTGCCCTAATTTGGGTAGGTGCCAACGCTCTACGCGAATAACGGTGTTCGCAAAATGTACTAAAATATCTGCTAAAAATTAAACTACGACAGTTTTAGAGGCGTAGACAGGTACAGAGTGTATATCAAATGTAAAGACACTAAATATATCCTTCAATAAGCGTTAATAACAAATACATGTGACTTGAACAAAAACGAATGCCGCGGGAACGGTCCAGGCGTCGTCCGGGCCGCGATATGAGTCCCGGCCACCATAGATGCGGGTCTGTGGACGGTGAGCGGTAGCGTCCGTCCAGGGTCAACAGGCCGTATCGACGGCACGTTAGTGTTCCTCGCGTGCCTCAAATCGATGTCAGCAAAGCAGAGGGGCTTGCCAGGGCTATAGCCTGCCGGGGATGCGGGTTGTTCGAAAGAGATAAGATAAAAGACAAAAAAAGGAACATGGGTGGGTTTAAGTCAGTACAAGTCTTATAATACCCCCACCCCATAGCGGGGGGGGAAGTTATTTGATAATTTCCCATCCGTAAAATAAACCTACAAAATATTAACGTTCATGAACAATGATTAACCTTTTTCACTAATGTTATCTAAATATTGTTAAGAAATTTATTGTCCTAACACTAATTATTAGAAAATACCGCCTGTACAGGTTTAATTTAACCTAGTACAGGCATTGAAATTTGTTATACCAACATTATTTCTAGGATTTAAATTGTATTTATAATGCCAATTATTTGATCTTTGAATAAATATATATTCTATTCCATATATATTCATGAACATGAATGCAACATTTTGTAGAATAATTCTGAATATGAAGAAATCAGCTTAAAACTGTCACAGATGTTCAATTTTCTGTACATTGGAATACTAATAACAATTCACATGAGAATGACTCGGTTATAACGCCGTATTAGTTCCTAATACGTTATAAGGCATCTGCTGGTATCGACGTAGATGATATGCTAATGTCAAGAGGCTTTACTTTACTGTGGATATATATTTAGGACGTAGGTTGAAAGACAATTTCAAGCCATCATTTCAGGATAACCTCGCATTATATAGGATTTTTGCAAAGTAAAAGGACCGGTTATAGGTACTGCAAATTACAGTTAAATGCCGTAATGCGTATTTTTCTAATTTTAATTTAATTTTGATACTACTAACGAGTAACTTCTCTCTCTTAGGAGTTGGTTAAGGAAAATTTCGAGACATTTGATTGATTAATGTTTACCAATGTAGCTAACAAGCAATGATCTTATACAGGGCAGAATTTTGTAATGCCACCAGAAGGGGAAGTACTCTTAATACTTTAGATAGAAAATTTTACTCAAAGAAAACATTCCTTTATTTTTGAAAAGAAAGAAAACGGCATTCAAATATGAAAAAAGTACAGGGTCCAACTTTCACAGATTTTAGTCGGTTCGATTACCGTGTGCGACAAGCAAAATTTTTAAAAATCTTTGAATGCCGTTTTCTTTTCTTTACCTTCTTCCACCCTGTATATGCGGAAATCCGTACTCGTTCATAAGTGTTACGTACCTCATAAGGAAAAAACGGAACCATTATAGGCTCACTCTGTTGTTCGTCTGTCTGTCAAGACCCTTTATCTCGGGAACGCGTGGAGGTAGCGAGTCGAAACTTAAACTATAAATTCAAGTCTGGGAACCATTGCAACTGGGAAAAACCTTCAATGCTCTAAGTACACGCAGTCAAAAGATATTACTGTTAATGCCGCATGTTTAAACGGAACCCTCGGTGCGTGAGTCTGACTCGCACTTGGCCGGTTTTGTTTTCTCTTTTTAAAACGTTTTTTAACCTTCATCTGAAACTAAGTAGACAAAAAAAACTCAGAGACAAAAATTAAACTCACTTCGATTGAATATAAACTTTCCATACGTGTTTAGTTTTCATAACAGTGCATGATTAGTTAAGAGACGTAATATTTGATCCATCAAATGGCGGGGTCCCAAAGATTAGTGGACTATTTATTATAGACGAGACGCAAAATGACGTCACTCTAAAGCGTGTTTTTATAACACTCTTTCAGACCAACAGTCTAAAATGATTCACTATCTAATAAATGCTTGTGTATTCAGCAACATAATTAATCCCTAAGTAACGGTCATTTGGTAAAAAACTAGTCATCCTAGCTAGGGTGTTAAAAAACTTAAATGTAGCCAAAAAATACTATTATATGCAAATGACAGACCATTTGGCAACACAGCTTTTGTCCCAGTATAATAGTCCCTAAATCAAATCCATTAGGGTAAGTATGCAAAGTCATTTGGAGGGTCAAAAAGGTTTCATGTGACCAATGTTATTATTTCATAATTGGTCATATTTGGGTTAAAATTACGTAGACAAATTGGACAGATTTTTTTAAGGTTGCTTTGGAATATTCAATTTTAGAGGAAATTATTTCAGGACAACCTTTATTGTCAAAAATTAACACGATACATGTGCGTCATAATTTGTAACTCAAAAATAACCGACTTCCCAAAAAACACTAAATAAGTGGAAAATTAAACGAAACAAAAAAAAATAATTACACAAATTCTTATCGAGTAGGTATTCATTTTTCATTGTATCTAAAAGACAGCTGATCTTCTACAAATATTAAACTACCCAAACAATATAAATAAGTTAATGTCAATGGAATGATATGGAACCACCTTGGGACCCTTTTGGGGGGGGGGGGGGAAATCATTAAATTACTGGGGGAGTGTCAGACTTGTACTGACTATGTTCCTTCTATTGCCCTTTACGTTCCGGGGCCGCGGTATCTCTTTCGAACAACCCGCAACCCCGACAGTTGGAGGCCCTGGCAGGCCCCTCTGCTTTGCTGAGACCTTGGGACCCTTCGATTATAAAAAGATTTTTGACAATCGACCTGTCTTCAATTTTCATATGCAGTCAGTTGATATGCCGCTAGTGTGTGGATTTTAGTGTGTAGAGTCTACAATAATGTCTTAAAAGTAATTAAATAATTTCCTAATTATTACCAAATCCTTGAAACACAGCTTCGGTAGCGACAGAAAAACTTACAAGAGCTTTCAAAAGTTGGTAATGGTTTCTGAATTTAGGAGCAGTCTACTTATTTAATAAAACACGAACTTCCCAATTTTAACATTATTTTACTAAAACTAAAGCGCAGCTGCTTCATTAATCGTTGATTATGACTAATGTTTAACAAATATATATTTTTTTAAACTTTGCCCTACACTTAGAATTTCTCGTGAACCGTGGGTGCGTTTACAAACATTTAAACTTACATACACAACAGCCAGACCCGAAACAACTACTAAGAGGTCATACAAATATTTGTTCCGTGTGGGGATCGAACCAGTGACACGCAGCAAAGCAATTGATTGCTCAGCCACTGCGCAAACCGTGCCGTACTGTTGATAAAACAGAACCCTGTTTTAAACATAAACATTAGGGAGACTGGCGTCGCTATACAAGCGAGTTCTAAACATATTTCCTAAGACCCAGTTTCAAAATACAATCCTATCTTGGCCCCAAAGCTGCAAACGCTGTCTTCAATTACATACGACACAAGGTTCCACCTAACTTCGGCTTTGGCTTCTCTCCTGTCACTAAGACTTAGTAAGCTGATGTCCGGTATGTCACAAGCTATTCCAGTGCCAAATATCACAATGATCCCTTGGGGATTTGAGACGTGACAAGATAACGGAAACCCGACTTCTTGTCACTTTGAAATCTTAAGCCTGTATAAGGAGTACAAAAAAAATGAAACACCTCGCTTCGCTACGCTTCACTTATTGTCATTTTTTTTACCTTATATTCTAAGTGTAACGTTTAAAAACAAAACTATTACGAAGTGAATAGCGAGCCGATGCAATGATGACGATGTGAATTTAATACACAAAGTACCTTTAGAAAAATTCCAATGAAAGAACGATAAACTAACGAACATTTAACTCTATGTGATTTTGTCAATGTCAATGAGAACTTGGATCGTGAACTAAATGTTGGTTTTTAGGGTACCTCAAAAAGAAAAACTGAACTCTTATTAGATCACTTTTCGTGTTTTCGTTTCGTTGTCCGTCGTGCCTGTCCCTTTCTGCTGTGAAAAAATCTATCCCCATAGTCTAAAGATATGGCTATTTGTACGGAGCCCTCGTTGCGCGATTCTGACTCTAACGCTCTTGTTTTTAAATAGGTTTGCTTATCACCATAGAAAGCTCATACGAAGATGAGAATACATGCTATTAACTATTCTCTCGTAAGTGATTCTGAAAGCAAGATTATATCACGCCAAGATGTAAAAATGTATTGTCACTAGAACCAACGGCCAGTCCCAAATTTGGCTCAAAAAGTTTCGGGAAACAGGTTTGAAATTTAGTTGCAAGATTTGACCAATAACTACTAAGTAACAAACTATAAATAGACACAAACTAACAATAAAAATATATACAAGTAAAAAATGGTAGATTACAGGGCATCAATAATTCGTCCGCATCGCAATCAACAGAAAAAGTGCCCAGTAGTAATCAATTTAATAAATAAATAAAGATTAATCAGTCATATCAACTAACAACACTCGTTAAAAAAAAGGTTATAACAAATAGGAATTCGCGCTCAAGAATAGCGTCTGATATTTACTTTAAAGAATGCACATATAGGAATGCTTCATGAAAGGATTTCTCAAAAATCACACCCTATGGGAACTGAAAACAGGGGTTGAATTTTTATATGGAAATCATATTCCATTCTTGAATTTTCTTGCTTAAACCCCTTTTAACCCTTTTGACATTGAGGTGCTATAGAGCAAATAACCTTTTAAGTATGAAAAAAATACGATATTAGGCTTCTCGTTGTCATGCCAAATAGGTGGGCTGAGCGGGTACATAAGAAAGAGAATATTTACATAAGAATATACTGGTATTAGGTACCGGTAGATAATCAATCATGCTAGAAGTAAGTAGGTAGGCTGGCACTCTGCATTATAAGGTTGTCTAATATCATAATGGATAATGACGCCAATAATAATCAGACTTAATCAATGATAAATTAGGGATCAATTCAGTTGGTCACAGTCACGGAACCATTTTTAACTATCAGATGTCAGGTACATTTTTAACTATTAGATATTTATCCTACTTACATTATAAACGCGAAAGTTTATATGAATGGATGTTTGTTACTCTTTCACGCAAAAACTACTGAACGGACTTTAATGAAACTTTACAATAATATTTATGTTGTTTATACATCAGAATAACACATAGGCTACAATTCATAAAGATATTGTATATTCTATCACCACGCGATTGAAACCGCGGTGCGCAGTTTAAATATAAAATAGTATCTTTCTTGTAAGTTCTTAATTTTGTTATTTAAGTTTTATTGTTTGCTGTAATTTTACTTTATTTATGAATATTGTTTGTTACACAAATAAAAGTCGGATTCTGATTCAGGCCTGCTTCGTTGGACTAGTGATCGCAAGCGCGGCCGCTGGTCATGAGGTTCTGGGTTCGAATACCAGGTAAGGCAAAATGTCATTGGGTTTTTCAAGAATTTCTCAGAAGCACGGAGTCTGGATTTGCGCACGGTTGATAGATTGGCAATAAGCTCGCCTTTAGCTGATTAGGTATCACATTTTATACTTTTACATATTTCTCATTAAAAAAATGAATAAATATGTAGTAATCCACTAGTATCGGGAACAGTTTGAGTTAGGTCAGGGCTCCAGAGAAAGAAACGTTACAATACCAGCTGTGTCCTCGAGAATCGCTTTCTGAATGCTTTACACTTGATCCAGCTGCCTAACGAGAGCCTACTTAAGTATTTGTCGAGGCTATTGGCAATTAAGCCATTGGTAGGTACAACTATCGGCACAATAATCGCTGACTCCACATCCCATTTGTCGATAACCTCGCTAGCCAGGTCAATATACTTGATTTGATTATCTTTCTCGGCTTTCACGAGGTTCTCTTCATGCGGGAACAATGTCAATTGTTATCATCATATGTACCTATTTTTGAAGTTTGTAAATAATGAACATGATGGGGGATGTGAATAAACTACTTTTATTGCGGATGGGAAATCATCAAATAACGTCCCCTCCTCTGGGCGGAGCGAGGAGGAGTGTCAGACTTGTACTGACTAAAACCCACCCATGTTTTTTCTGTTACCCTCTATGTTCCGGGGCCACGGTATTTCTTTCGAATAACCCGCACCCTGAACAAACTACTTCAGTAAACATTTTAAAAACACAAGCAAAGCTCTTGATCCTATTAAAACATAATATTTCATATTTTGTTTTCATTATAAAAAATCGTGACAAAATCCTATAAGTCGTTTTTTACCACCGCCCGCTACAAATAAACCAAAACAGGCTGAATATAAAAAAAACACGTCCTTTTAAAACCCATTAAAACTAGAAAACAAAAGAAAGGAACGCGCCCATAAAAAACCACTTCAGTTTCCGTGTGTACACACTATTTGTAATGCTAAAAGCCATCATAAATTGTAATCAAGTGCGAAATCTGTGTGTACTGGCAATTAAGGCCAGTAAATCCTTCTCGTTTAAAACCGTAAACTTTTCCAAGCCCAACTATTGCAATTTATGTGAGAAGCTTCCCTTTAATGGAAACTTTACGATTTGCTAAGTACGGAGGCTGAGTGGAAGATTTTTTTTTTTATTAAAGCACCTAGCTTATGCCCGCGGCTTCGCTCGCGTTAATTTCGGGGTTACACAGTTCCCCTTGCGCCTTATTGATTTGTAATAGCAACACTAAGTTTTCCCTTTTCTTCCCACTTTCTCCCTCACATCACACTTTTTTTTTTTAAATTAGCCTATGTCCGTCTCCTGGTTCCCAACTATCTCTGTACCAAAATTCATCAAAATCGGTTTAGCCATTAAAGCGTGAAGAGGTAACAAACAAACAAACAAACTCACTTTCGCTTTTATAATATTAGTAAGGATTATATAAGGTGGTTACATTGACAAAAAAAAAATAGGGTTTCGTTCCATAACCCTTGTAGTATCACAGTGTTATCCACCTGTCTGTCTGTCAAGATGCTTTATCTCAGAATCACGTGGAGACATTGAGTTTAGAATTAAAATTAAATTCATATGCTCAGGTCTGTGGCGCTTTTATAATATTAGTAAGGATTAAGTAAGGATTACAAATTCTAGTTGCACTTTGAAAGATTGTATAAAACATACATAAATTCACGTTTGTAATCCAAACATCCAAACCCATAACCGCCAGATGTTTCAGTCCCCTATAGTAGAGGGCAAGCCTATTGACATCAGCTGGGCACGAAGTTAGATTTCGATAGCCAATATATCTTTGTCGAAATCGAACCCCACATCTCATGCTCAACAGTAGAGTTTTTGAACTCGACCGACGAGGCAGGGAGGGACACGTATAGAAGAATTATATTATTATTAAAGGTAGCTAGTAAACTATTAATAGTTAAAGTTTTACTAATATACTTTTGATATACTTAATTCTTTTACACGTGTGTTTGTCGTGTGACTCGAAAGTTAGTCGATGTTACGTGCACTAACTATTAGTAGTTTACCAGCAACATTTAATATAATTCTTCTGTACGTGTAAATGTCTCTCCTCCTTTAAATCCATCTAAAGGTTGTCTTGAAAAGATCGCTTTTAGCGATAAAACCACCTATTGTGTCACCCTATTTATAAGTTGTATACTGCTATTATTGTAATTTGTATGGTGTACATACTAAATAATATTCTATTTATCTATCTGCCTCATTAGTAGTCCTGTGGAAATGTGAAAAAATCAAGCCTCTAAGTCTACGCAGTCAAAAGATATGGCCGTTTATGTCGTAAGTTTGTCCGGAACCCTCGTCGTAATTAAGACTTTCTTTACCGTTATGTATTCAAAGACATGAATTACTTACACACTGACCAAAACAAAACATAGCAACTTCACTATTCAATCACTTTCAAAGCTCAATCCTAAAGTTTCCAATCCAGCTTGTATTGTTTAAAAATACTTTTGGTAAATTAAAAGAGATTTATCAAATTAATATTTATTTTTCTTTCCCCGTTTTGAAAGGGGTACAACAACACGTTGTTATTTTTACGATTTTTTTTTGTGAATACAGCTTATGTCCTTCGGTTTTAATGCCACACTCAGATGTACTACTATTTTCTCTGTAGCATGGTGTGGGTGACAGACATTATGCGACAAGACATGTTTATGGTCTGTATTGCACAAATGATGCAACACTAACGTGTTCGTGTCCTGCATGTCCTGTTTCTGATAGTGCTAACATGTCTTAATTAACTGGTCCATCTCACTTGTAGGGAAACACGAAATTTCTTGAAAAGACTGGTGGTCAGACTTACCGGCTTTTGTCTACCAACCTTTTTTGCGAATGGAAAATCTTTAAAAAACTTCCCTAGCTCTGAGTGGAGGGGAGTGTCAGACTTTTACTAACTAAAACCTACCTATGTTCCTTTTTACCCGTTTTTTTTTTAATTAAGATCGTTTCCCACACTAGGAATTTCTCCTGTATCGTGGGTGCGTTTACAAACATTTAAACTCACATACACAAACAGCCAGACCCGAAACAACTATGTATAGGTCATACAGATATTTGTTCCGAGTGGGGATCGAACCCGCGACACGCAGCGCAGCAGTCGATCAACCACTGCGCCAACCGTGTCGTCAAATTAGACTCGTCTTAAGACCGACCTCGATAAGTGTTGATTAACCTTAAAGATTTAGCCATGTGGGTATTCCTATTAGCCATGTGGCTATTCCTATTAGCTAAAGCCATCAGCCCCTCTTTTATGGCTCACTCAATGTCAGTTATTCCTTGGAGACGCCATACAATAGAACTTTAATCCACTAAACGAAACGTTCTGATACGTACCTAGTATTTTATTGGCAGTCTCGTAAAAATTAGATTTATATCAGTCTGTTATTTTCCAGCAAAATCGTAGATAATGATACCTATTGTAATTGAATTGAAGTAGCGGCTTACGTGTACCTCCACGCTAATATAAAGTAAAGCGGTGAGTAGAATTTTATTAGCACTGTAATCACATTTAAAATATTAGTAGTCTTATAGACCCACAAAATTAATATTATTATTGATGCCACAAGTCATTGGAAAACTAAATAGATTGGGCAATCATGGTTTGAGAGAAAATACTATAGACTTTTTTGGTTCACACCCAAGACAATTTAAAAAAAAAAACACTAGGAATTTCTCCTGTATTGTGAGTGCGTTTACAAACATTTAACTCACATACACAAACAGCCGGATCCGAAACAAGTACCTGTAGGTCTTACAAATATTTGTTCCATCGATTGAACCCGCGATCGCTCAGCTATTGTACCAACCCTGCCGTCATATACTATACATTAGCTTTATTAAAAAAAATCGAATATCTAATATTCGTCTTAAACGGCCATGTGTGCTATCGTATCGTATCGTAGCAACTAATCATCTAAATAACAGGAAGTACAAAATCATTTAAAATAATAAACCACAAAAGAGTGTTTTATCGGTCTCACAGATCAATACGCTCTGGTTAAAAAGAAAGGTTAATGCAAGTTGATTTAAAGAAATACTGCTTCGTGAGTTACATACTACTGCTGATGCCGCATCGACGGCGCGTTCGTGATCCACGCGCGCCTAAGAGATGTCAGCAAAGCAGACAAGCCTACCAGGGACCATTGGTTGCTGGGGTTGCAGGTTGATCGAAAGAGATACCGCGACCCCGGAACATAAAGGGCAAAAGAAGGACCATGGGTGGGTTTTAGTCAGTAAAAGTCTAACATTCTTCCCCGCTCTGAGTGGTTAGTAATAAGATATTTTCATCATGATCATAAAGTCATTTTTTTTTTATTTATTTCGATTTTTAAGTTTTTTCTGCAGCAATGTTTGTCTTGAAGGCTGGATGTGTGCCCTTTTGATAGCTTAGCTCGCTGTGTGTGTGCAATAGCTCGCTGTGACTTAAACATAACACTCGAAATGAGAGCGCACATCCTATAGGCATACCTCTGCCCGACCCTTCGGGGATTCCAGGCGTGATAATATTGTTAATGAGCCACCTCAGGTCAGTAGCAACCAATGAATATGGGTCACTAGTCCATAACTACATGTCTGGTTAATTCACGTAATTGATTGTGTACGGAAAATACCGACTAGAATTTCGATACTATAATTAGACAAGGTAAAAGTGAACTCTGAACGAATAACTTTTTTTTGTGGATGGAAAATCATTATATAACTTTCCCCGCTCTGGGCGGAGCGGAGGAGAATGTCAGACTGGTAATGACTAAAACCCTCCCATGTTCCTTCTTTTGCCCTTTATGTTCCGGGGCCGCAATATCTCTTTCGAACAACCCGCATCCCCGCAACAAAGTTATCAGCCATGCGATTTCTATGAAAAATCACGTTTTTTATTTAAATTAAAGTAAAAAAACATTTAAAGCTTGGATTAAAAAAAACTTTGACCCCCAATATCTCCGTTTTTAAAAATCCTAGTGTATGGTCTAGAACAAAAAAAAATGTAATAACAAGGAGAACACGTGAATTTTATATATGATAAGAAAAAAAGATTGTCAAAAAAACTAAATTTACAATCGACACGATTGCTAATTTTTCTTTACTGACAATCTTTTAATGTTTTAAGTTGTAAATTAAGTTTTAATAATTTAAATGTTGCGAGACTACGCACACAACTTAACAAAGAGCCTTCTATAATATAAATAGACACCTACTCCTAAATATGCCACACATTTTCAACGATGATAGATTGCTTCGTGTCATGACGTCACTTATCTTCCCAACATGGCCGGTATGACTGACAGCTCTGAACGTGTTGACAGACATTTTATAAAACCTCTTTGCAAAGTGTTCAGAGAAATTCCAAAGTACTTTTTTCTATGTTACTTAGAATGGATAAAAGAAAAAATAACATAACGCCTGTGATTCCTGATCGGTTAAGCAGAGCTGTGCCTTCTAGAACACTAACATTCGCTAGTCTCGTTTTTTTTTTCATACTTCAAAAGGGCAAAATAGAACCCTTGTAGGGTCTCTCTATTGTCCATCTGTGAATCTGACTAATAATACCCTTTATCTCGACGCATGGAGGTATCGAGTTAAGTTATAGTTATTCTTGCCTTTAATTACTTGTTTTGAGATGGCTAGCATTTTCTGCATATATTTTTACTATTGACATACATATAGCTGACATTTTGTATAATCTAATTTAATAATTGTTATTGTGTTTATTACTTTGATATGATTTAATTTAACGTACAAAATTTGAGAAAAAAATTGTATGCCTAACGACGGAACATAGATAATGTCTGACTTTCTTATTTTACCATCAAGTTTTTACTTGTATTCCCAAAATAAATGAATTTTAATTTGAAATTAAAACCATATATCCAAGTCTGTTATGAAAAAATCAACCCTCTAAGTCTCATCATCTGCCTAGCCTTTTCCCAAGTATGTTGGGGTCGGCTTCCAGTCTAACCGGATGCAGCTGAATATCAGTATTTTATATGGAGCGACTGCCTATCTAACCTCCACAACCCAGTTAGTACTGGGTAATACGATACCCCTTGGTAAGACTGGTTGTCATACTTTCGGGACACTGACTACCTGTAACGACTATCAAAGATCTACAAATGACAGCCGGGACCAACGGCTTAACGTGCTTTCCGAGGCACGGAGGAAACTCGGTATGTAACGGGTGGTCACCCATCCACAGACCAACCTAGGCAAGCGCGGCTTAACCTAAAGATCGACCCGAGCGGCTGCTATTATTTAGCCACGAGCTCCTCTCAACCCTCTAAGTCTATGCACTCCAAAAAGTTAATTATGGCTATTTATGTCGCAAGTTTATACGGAACCCTCTAGCGCGAGTCCGACTCGCACTTACCCGGTTATTTTCTATAAAAGTCGTATATATTATCTATTGTATTATGTAATTTATAACAGTAATTGTAATTATGGGTGTTCTACCTGAAATAAACGTTTTTTTTTAGATACTATGTCCAAAAGACTTTAAAATTTTGGCCCACCATCATAAAAAGTTTGTTGTTTTTTTTATACACCAAAGTCTAGCGAGGTTATATTTACTATGATCCTCATACACTTACGGACATAAAAAATGGGCGCTCAGTTACTGTCCTCACCGATAGAAAACGCGTAGAGGCTCTTAAAAATAACACCCTATAAGTACTAGTTTTTCCACTAAAACCCCAACTTAACCACAAAGATACTCAGAAGTCTATAAACAAGAGCACGTACGAAAGTGTAAAGTAATTACTCCACAGTAAGCTATAACATGTTTTATCGCACGCAGTTTTATAGCTCATAGTACTGCTGATGGTCACTTTGCGCCGTGTAGTGTTACTTGTTTTTATGCGCTTAGCTGTTATTTATCTATAACTACTTTATAAGTAAGTATTAGTTTATAAGTAAAGAAATAATTATCATCTGCCGAGATTTATTTAAAGTTCTTGTAATTATTGTCTGCGTGGCCTAATCACTCTGGGCTAACGCTAACTTTTACCCGTGTGATGATTGAAAAAAGAACTTTCTCTTCCCTCTTTTTCCCCCTTTTACGCTCCGGGCTGAGGTGATGTTTTGTGTGCTGTGGTGCTTTCTTAAAAAGACCATTTCAGACACTAATCTGCATAGTCCTCATGTAAGTTGACCAAGATTTTTTGTCTGGACCTTAAAAAAGATTATAACCTCTGAGTTTGTTTCGGCTTTTAAATGGTAAAATTGTTTGTAAAAACCTACTTGCAAAATAAACTTTTTATGATTTAGCAAGTAGTTTTCATTTAAACAAACATAAAAGCTTAGGTACCTGTTTACTGTAATCTTAATAATATCCTTAAATTCAGGAAATTTCACCGATGTAACAGAGATGTAACATGTCCAAGATAAGCTTACAATGCTCACGATCATCTAAAACGTGACCGTTTGCGATTGACATGATTTGAAATAACTGAGTTTGAGTTGGGTGCCTCGTTGGTCTGGTTTGCGCAAGCGCGACTGCTGAGTAAGATGTCCTGGGTTCAGTTCACGGTCGCACAAAGTGTTGTTGGGTTTTTCCATCTGGATTTTTTTCTGATCAATTGGAAACACCTTTGGTCTAGCTCTTCTGGAATAACAAGCGTTATAGTATCCGGTTCTAAAAGAGTAACCATGGAGTTTCTTGTCGGTTCTTCTACACAGGAAACCACCAACCCGAACCGTGTACCTTTTCTCGACGTTTTATAAGTGCTCACGTAGGCCTATGTGCAATTGAAATATTATGATTTCGGTTTATTTCCGCACATAATACCAAGACATTACTTTCTAATTATATTCTAACATATTCTCTTAAAAGCAAAACGGTATTAACATCATAACAGGCTTAATATTAACATCAAGTTTGTATTATTTATTCATAAATACTTCCTAAGAGAGCATTTTGTGAAACACGATATTTGTACATGCTTTATCTTTACATGAATTTTGCGAATTATAATAATTAACTATCACATTTGATTTATGTTTTATAACCTGTTAGGGCTAAATGATAACAGTCGCTCGCATAGAATTTTAGGGTAAGCCGCACTTGCCTAGGTTGATTCGCATATGGTTGACCACCCATTATATACCGAGTTTCTGCCTTGCCTCGGAAAACACGTTCATTCGGTGGCTCCTGCAGTCATTAGATAGAACTTCAACAGTCGTTACACCATCGTTTTACCTGGATTATAGAGGTCAGATGGTGAGATTATGCTTTTTCTTGCTTTTGTCTTGCAATGTGGTGTAGGCCTTAGTAAACACGCTACCGCTGGTGTAACGCGCCCTACCCGCGTCGCTAAAAACTCCACTGGCAATTTTTTTAGAACTACCTGTTGATTTGTTTTGTTTTGTTTGTTATGCCAAAACATTAACAAAATTTTAAGTTTTAGTTAAAGACTAGCTTTTGCCCGCGGCTTCGCTCGCGTTAAATTCGGGGTAACACAGTTCCCCTTGCGCCTTATTGATTTGTAATAGCAACGCTAAGTTTTTCCTTTTCTTCCCTCTTTCTCCCTTACATCCCACTTTTAAAAAAAAAATTAGCCTATGTCCGTCTTCTGGTTCCCAACTATCTTTGTACTAAAATTCATCAAAATCGGTGAAGCCATTAAAGCGTGAAGAGGTAACAAACAAACTCACTTTCGCTTTTATAATATTAGTAAGGATGACGACCTACTTGAGTATTTGGTTTTAATTTCAACTCGATACACAATAAAGTGATCCAATAAGGGTTCCGTTTTTTTTTTCCTTTCGAGGTACCGGAACCATAAAGAATTACGATTTTGAGTTGATTCGGTGTAGATCTGGGTATGCGATATCTAAGCTATCAGGCCTCTGAGACCCGCAAATATCTCCTAACCAATTATTACAAAACAATACATGGCAGGGTGTTTGTTATCATCCCGGCGCAAGTAGGCGCTAAATCATAGTAACAGCAACATTCATCAGAGTAAAGAAATACCGCCTGTTATCACGTACGACCAGTAATTAAACCTTGTTAGAGGAACAAATTAGATGAAAACAGCCTTACTTACGTACAAGATATAATTAGAGACCGCCGCAATTTGTAAATGTGGTTTTGTGGTGAAATATAAAAACATCGAGATTTCTTTACAACGTCTACGTTTTATTGTTCGTTTTACCTGTAAAAGAGTGATGGGTCTGAACGTTGATGGACGGAGAGCGAGAGGAAGGCCAAAGAAAAGATGGATGAATTGTGTAAGGAATGATATGAAGGAGAAAGGAGTAAATGATGCCGTAACGTCTGATAGGGGAGAATGGAAGAAGAAAACGTGTTGCGCCGACCCCAAATGACTGGTACAAGGGCAGGAAAATGATGACAAAAGAAAGACTTGTTTTTTTTTTTAATTAGCGTTCTGTACGTCCTGGTTTATTTCTGGGAGTCTAAAATGGCCGCTTTAGCTTAATCATAACAGGATAATTATTTGAATTACAATGAAATTCTTAAAATGGTCACAGAAGCTGTTAATATTGTGAGTTGTCATTTTTTGAACATTTTACGAATGGTAACGTAATTCATATTAACCTTTTATGATTCTGCATGCGGTTTCTTTGGAACACTTTTTCATACGAATTTGTTCGAACATATCTGGCACTTTATCTGGCAATATGAAAAAAAAACAAAAGTGTGTTCGGTTTTGCGTCACACGCATTTAATTTTTCAATTTAGAAATGTTAATCGTGTTGTGTGTGGTTACATGAACCAGTTGTCGGAATAGATATATTTACAAAGTTTCAAGGAAGTATATGTATGAATAAAGAAAGATGTTGAGTCAGAGTAAGGTATTACCTAAACGTTACTTAAAGTTAAATAAAATGAAACCGTAAAACTTATATAAAATCAGTCATTTAAAAAAAAACATATTAATAACGTCAAATACAATATTTTGTCAGTTTTAATCATTTAAGCCAATATTTTATTTTACACACCACATTTAATGATGGAATGTAAATGGGCCACATTAATGTTAAGATTACTACTACATTATACGGAAAATCAATTATTAGGTCCTTACATATGAAATTGGCGTTTTGTATGGAAGGAACAAAAAGTCGAATATTTTTTAATATAATATATTTAATTAATCAAAGTATGAACCATTGTTTTCAATGCACTTTTGCCATCTTATAGGTAGTTCATTGATCCCTTTACTAAAAAAAACCAGTCGGACGGGAATCAATAAAATCTTTGAAGGCGATTTGGACTGCCCCATCGGAGTTGAATTTTTTCCCTTGCAAAAAGTTATCCAAATTGCGAAAAAAATGGTAATCTGTTGGAGCAAGGTCCGGGGAGTACGGAGGATGTCTAAGACATTCCAATTCAAGCTCTTCTAATTTGGTAGCCGTCTGTTGCGCAGTGTGTGGTCTGGCGTTGTCGTGAAGCAGCAGTGGCGTGGAGCGATTGACCAGCCTTGGTTGTTTAGCCGCTAGCTTTTCCATCATGGTTTGTAATTGCTGACAATAGACATCAGCTGTAATAGTCTGGCCAGATTTGAGAAAACTGTAATGAACAATACCGGCACTAGTCCACCAAACGCTTACAAGTAACTTTTTTGGGGTTAATTTTCGCTTGGGGCAGGATTTGGCTGGCTGGCCAGGATCCAACCATTGCGCTGAGCGCTTCCGATTATCGTAAAGAATCCATTTTTCATCACAGGTAATGATTCGGTTTAAAATACCTTCATTGTTGTGCCGGTTCAGTAATGTAACGCAGCAGTCGACGCGCGTTTGCCGGTTTGCTTCAGTCAATTCGTGAGGTACCCACCTTTCAAGCTTTTTAATCTTCCCAATTTGCTTCAAGTGAATTAAAACAGTTTTATCACTAACATCGAAGCCTGCAGCTAACTCGGACGTGGTTTGCGATGGGTCCGCTTCCACAATAGCCTTCAATTCTCCATTATCAACTTGGGTCTCAGGCCGTCCACGGGGCTTGTTCTGCAGGTCGAAATTTCCAGAACGAAAACGTTGGAACCAAAAACGAACTGTGTTTTCTTTTGCAACATGACCGCCATACACATCATTCACCCTTCGAGTCGTTTCCGCAGCACTAGTGCCACGGCGGAACTCGTACTCGTAAATAATGCGATATTTTAAATTTTCCATTTTGTAAAATGAGTGACGCAAACAGAAAAAACAGAAGAAAAAAAACAAATGAATGACGGTCATCGAAGCACAAATACATGAGTAAATAGCTGTACAAATTTGAATTTGGAATTCCTTACCAAAGAGGAGAAATTCGTGATTAAAGTGGCCAGTACGAAAAACGCCAATTTCATATGTAAGGACCTAATATTATTACCTATTTCTTTGAAGAACCTATTCCGATCTCTGCTCTTAACATTCCCAAAAAAAAGTACAACCTGACTATGGTCAGTACCGGTTTACCGGTTAGCTAGAGCAGTGTAGCCTATATCATTGTCCAAACGTTCCCTAATTAGTCTCTAATTACCAGATCAGGCATCTCGGCAAGTGATACGGAAACGCTAATCACCTCATTACATGGTCTTATTAAAATTCTAATTAGTGCCATCAGGGGAACTGGAATATGAAAACCCCGACGGCTAAGTCGTTTATGGAGCCAGCATTTATTATGAGATGAAAATCTTTTTTATTTTATAAGGCTTTCATCTTGGTTTGTTATGTTATCGTGTAATTTTTAATTGTTTGTATGCCGATAATTTGAAGATGCTTGTTTATTTTGTGGCGGTATAATATTGACATAAAGTAAATTTATACCATAATGGAAAATCCTTACTAATATTATAAAAGCGAAAGTGAGTTTGTTTGTTACGTCTTCACGCCTAAATGGGCAAACCGAATTCGATGAATTTTGGTACAGAGATAGTTGAGATCCTGGAGACAGACATGCTAAAAAAGTGAGAAAATGGGGAGAAAGAGGGAAGAAAAGGGGAGAGAAAGATAATTTTTTTTTCGATCATCACGCGGGTTAAAGTTAGCGTTAGCCCAAAGTAACTATGCCAGGCGGACGAAGTCGCGGGCGGAAGCTAGTGTATAATAAATGTGTCACAATCCATCTGCTTTTATTAAAAATCATGAAAAGTACCAAGTCGAGTATTTACAACGCAAAGAGAAATAAACATATTTGGTCACTTCAAAAGGATTGGAAACCAGTTTCCATCGTACCCATGTCCACTTTCCATTAACGAGAAAATGATTTTATCATTTCATTTGCAAACACAGACGAATGATTTTTTTTATTTCCTTTTCGGTTGTAAAATACTAACGGATCTGGCTGAAAACGAATAAATTGCTTTTCCAAAAGGCCTCTGTACAGTGAAAGCCTAGTGGTGAAGTCATAAGTAGCGAGGAAAAGCAGAGAGGTGCAAAGCAGAGGGGCCTGTCAGGGCTACCGCCTGCCGGGGTTGCGGGTTACCCCGGAGTGCCGCCGCCCCGGAACATAAAGGGCAAAAGAAGGAACATGGGTGGGTTTTAGTCAGTACAAGTCTGACGCTCCGCTCCGCCCAGAGCGGGGGAAGTTATTTGATGATTTCTCATACGCAAAAAAAGACCTCTGTTTTGTAGGATCCATGCTCGCCTTGCATAATTATCACTTGCTTCGGTAAAGGAAAACATCATAAAGAAACCAGCATGCTTGAGAGATATTTCTCGACGGCATGTTAGGACAAAAAAGAGGGCCATGGGCCTGTGTGGCATAAAAACCCCGACAGGTTACTAAATACAAACGAAAAAATCGCCCCAATATGCGAGTCAGCTTCGCGCGCCAAGGGTGCGGTTCACACTTGCGACATAAACGGCCATATCTGATTGATTTTTCACAGCTTTAAAGGACCACAGATTTCATGACAGGGTCTCTGCCTGCCGGGTTTTCCGAAAGAGATACCACAGCCCCGGACCACAAAAGGCAAAAGAAAGATAGAATTTAGTCAGGAAAAGTCTGACTCTCCCCCCCCCCCCCCCCGTTCCACCCAGAGCAGGAGAAATTATTTGATGACTAGCTTTCGCCCGCGGCTTCGCTCGTTTTAATTCGGGGTAACACAGTTCCTCTTTCCTGATTTGCAGGTACCTGCTACTTGTAGTTTTTGCCCTAGCGCCTGATTTATTGTAATAGCAATGCTAAGTTTTCCCTTTTTTTCCCTCTTTCTCCCTCATTTCTCAATTTTTTTTAAATAAAGTTAGCCTATGTCCGTCTCCAGGGTCCCAACTATCTTTGTACCAAAATTCATCAAAATCTGTTTAGCCATGTAAGCGTGAAGACGTAACAAACAAATAAACAAACAAACTCACTTTCTCTTTTATAATACCTACTAGCTTTCGCCCGCGGCTTCGCTCGCGTTAAATTCGGTATAACACACCAAGCAGACCTGCAGTTTTTGCTCTTGCGCCTGATTGATTTGTAATAGCAACGCTAAGTTTTCTCTTTTCTTCCCTCGTTCTCCCTCATATCCCACTTTTTTTAAATAAAAATATATATAGCCTATGTCCGTCTCCTGGTTCCCAACTATCTCTGTACCAAAATTCGTCAAAATCGGTTTAGCCATTAAAGCGTGAAGAGGTAACAAACAAACAAATAAACAAACAAACTCACTTTCGCTTTTATAATATTAGTAAGGATTAGTAAGGATTTCCCATCCGAAGAAAAAAAACGGAAAAGGGAACGGGGCGGACAACAAAACATTATTGTCAGCATGTCTGTCTGTCAAGACCCTGTTATCAAGGGAACACGATGAGGTATCGAGTTGAAATTAAAACCGTTTTTCAAACCTGTAGTTCTGTTTTTTTCCTTTTGAGGTACGGAATCCTACAAAGATGGCCTATCTTAAAAGTTACCCTTTTCTTTAGTTATTTACCACCCTTATGTACCTACAGACACCAGCAGGTCAAGCTACCCGAAACTGTCAATTTTTCCCAATGAACCTTGAACCTAATACTTTAGCAATAAAGTCGAAAATCTATCAAAGAAATCTGACAGATTGTAGTAGCTTGATGTGCAGGCGTCTGTACTAGGGCGAACATAAAATGATAAAAAATAGATTGTAAATCTAACTGAAAATCCTAATGAATAGAGTAAACTCTTAAATGCATGAATCCAATTAAATTAGTGGTAGCACCATATACGCCAAAACACGGGCAAGTGTGATAAGCTTATCTGATTAGGAAGGCGAGGCCTTGGACCGAGGCTTTTGAAATCTTACCCAAATCCTGTTAGGCGAACCCTCTACAAGTTAATTGGGCATGCAATGGTGGAAATCATTTTGATATGGTTGAGCTATGATACTGAAAGGATTGATGTTATTTTTATTTCATTTATTTGATTTCACTAACAATTATAACACTTTACCGAAATTTTACACTAAAAACTAACACAGATTTTAAGGTTCACAATTTCGTTTCATCATCATTCATCACATCAAAATTAAAATTTAATGAATTTGTACAATTAAAATTCGGTACATTAGCACCGATACTAACATCAACTAACAAAAAATCGTGTTAATATAAAAAAAAATCGGTTAAGTGCGAGTTGACCTCACTCACTGAGGGTTCCGTAAACAGTCATATCTTTTGACTGGATAGATTTAGAGGGTTGATGACGTGTTTCCTCTGTTTTAGAGGATCACAGATTTAAATATAAATGGTATTTAATTTCGCGTTCCCGAGATAAAGAGGTTTTGACAGACAGGTCTCACAGGGGGATTCTATAGGTTCCATTTTTCTGTTACCGTTGAGGTCCTTTAAACTAGTTGCATGCGGTCGAATAGAAATTGATTTTTATAAGTATAAATATCATTATACCTTTGCATAATTTTTCAGAAATCACAATGTCATATTGTGTGTTTGAGTGAACCAAATTAAAATCAAAATATTTACGTAGCTTTGAGTCGTCGACGTTTTTATATTTATTTTACAAAGTCAAGTTAAAATTATTGTTTTGTATGTAAAATTGAATTCTGTGTCGTTTTCATAATTTGCCTCCTGGAATTCAGAAACATAGTCTAATGACGACTGGGGAATAGTCACTGTTATACTCAACGTTCCTTGTTACGACTGCATAAAACTTGTTTTCATTTGACATTTAAAAAATGTTGTGTCTTATATAAAATATTTTTAATAGTAAAGGGTTGTTTTTGGGACAGGTATAAACTGTTACATTAATTGGGGTCAAACTCACGTTTTATAACATTTTAGGAAAGTTTACAGACTAATAACAATAGCAATTAATAACTAAATAGCCAATTACAAGCTTACAAAAACAGATAATTACAAAATTATTACTTCCACAGTTTTATGATGCTTTTTTTTGCGGATGGAAAATCATCTTAGAGGACATGGTGGAGCACACAGTGGCGGTCTGCCCAGAGCACACAGTGTGAGCAATGGGTAGCTCACCGTCCGTCCGTCTATTGACGACAGGCCGTGTCGACGGCGTGTCCATGTTTCACGCGCGCCTCAAAAAGATGTCAGCAAAGCAGAGGGGCCTGCCAGGGCCTCCGCTTGCCGGGGTTGCGGGTTGTTCAAAAGAGATACCGCGGCCCCGGAACGTAAAGGGCAATAGAAGGAACATGGGTGGGTTTTAGTCAGTAAAAGTCTGACACGCCCCCCCGCTCAGCCCAGAGCGGGGGAAGTTATTTGATGAAATCCCACCACAAAAAAAAAGTAATGCTGTGTTAGTTACTGCAATCTATTATTAATATTTTAGGGCAACAGAGCGGTCTCAATGTAGTTATCAAATAAATAAAAGGAAGTTAATGATAACAGCGATATATTCGCAACGGTGCCAGTTTTCAAATGCCCACGTCATCTGTATTGTTTTTCTTAGTACTGTTTGAATAGAAAACTACCGAAATCATAGAGAAAGTGACATTCAGTCTGACTCAGTTTTCTCTCGATAAGTTTAGTACACGAAAAAACGTTTTCGCAGTGGATTTTAAAAATAAAACATAATATATGAGCAAGTTTTTCGAAAGGTACACGTCCAGGTTACATCATAATTATTTCGTCTAGACAAAACCGATGCATAATACCACCACATATAAAAAACAAAAGCATCTCTCATACCTCTTTATGCTTCCAATTTCAAACACGTTGGTTCTATCATGAAAACAAAATTAAATCATAAAGCGGAATCAGCAAAGATAGCGCTTTACAGCATTCATCGTAACAATATACTCAACAAACTGGAAAACACTGAGTTGGGAAAACAGATTTTAATCTCACCAACTCGCTGAATCGCTGAATACAGCGTTAATACATATATTCCGTACTGTAGACGAAGACTCGCTTGAATTGCTTTTTGGTGTAACACACTCGTATTCGTAGCTTATATGTACTAGTATTTGGGGTTTGTAAACAAATCATGTACATATTCAAGCTGCAATACAATACGCTCTAGGGTTGTATTTTTATTCCGGTTTTTTGTGGCAGACGTGGAAAATATATTGTAATAAAAGACTACGTCGACTATTACTTGGTTTATCCATTACTGTGTGACGTTTACAAACTACAAATAGTTATAAAATAATAATAAAAAAGTTCAAGTTGGGCTCCTGTCTCTAGAGCCCTGACCACCAGTAGCTTGGACCGCAGGGTCCAAGGCATACAAAAATAGGTCTGGCGGTATCGGGAGCAGTCCCGATACCTCCAGACCTATTTTTATATTTATAAATGTTTTTTTTTATCATTTTATGAAATATTTAAAAATGTGTATTTAAATAAATACAAAATGTTCAAGTATCAAACTGAAAAAAAAAATACATGGCGACAAATATTTGTCTACATAATCGTATAGAAATACGAGTAACACTAATAAAACATTTGAGATTATTTATCCACGATCTCTTTTACTTTCGGGAGACTCATTACCACTGTATTACTGGCTTTTTGGCTACAAAACTTTCAAAGCTTGCACTAAATCTAATACACAACCATTCACCAAAACAGGCACCCACACCACAGCCCACGACGGTCGAATTTCTAGCATTCATGTGCGAATATTTTCCTCGCCAGTAAGCTGAATGCGAATTACGTTGGCATCGTTAAATCCCACACGTTTACCTATCTACCTACCGCTTATGTTTTGGATTTTAGGATTTGTATAACAACATTTCGCTTCCTAATTACATGGGGCATAAACATAATTGGCAAAATGTTGTTCTCTTTTAGGGTTCCGTAACTGAAAAGGAAAAACCGGAACCCTTATGAGATCACGTTGTTGTTCGTCTGTCTGTCTGTTAGGAGCCCTTATCTCGAGAAGACGTGGAAGTATCAAGTAAGTAAAAATAAAACCATCCTTACTAATATTATAAAAGCGAAAGTGAGTTTGTTTGTTTATTACGTCTTCACGCCTAAATGGCCATACCGATGTTGATGAATTTTGGTACAGAGATAGATGGAACTTTGGAGACGGACATAGGCGAAAAAAAATGAGAAAAATGGGAGAAAGAGGGAAGGAAAGGGAAGAGAAAGATAATTTATTTTCGATCATCATGCGGGTTAAAGTTAGCATTATCCCAAAGGAAGCTAATCCTTACTAATATTTAAAAGCAAAAGTGAGTTTGGTTGTTTGTTACCTCTTCACGCCTAAATGGCTTAACCGATTTTGATGAATTTTGGTACAGAGGTAGTTGGGACCCTGGAGACTGACATAGGCTATTTTTTTTAGAAAAAGAGTAAATATTAGGGGGAAAGAGGGCAAAAAGGGAAAACTTAGCTTTGCTATTACAAATCAATAAGGCGCAAGAGCAAAAACTGCAGGTAGCAGGTACCTGCAAATCAGCAAAAGGGAACTGTGTTACCCCGAATTTAACGCGAGCGAAGCCGCGGGCAAAAGCTAGTAATTTTATAATTGTATCTCATTAATCGAGACTAATGAAACCTTATTATTAATTTAAAATCCATTGTTGCGAGCCTTCCGGCAATTACAAGGGTTCATATAAGTTAAAGTTACGTGTTTGGCTTGTAAACAACGCTTAATTAGAACAATTAAGTTCCTAGAAGACTTAAACAATAACACGATTCTATGGATATATTTTGAAGTTAACGTAGATAATGTTTTTTATAACAAACAAACGATGGTAATTGAATATGATTAAATTATAATATTTATCTCAACCTATGTTGAGATAAATTTTATAATTTAATGCTGGAAAATAAAAAAAAAAGTTAATGTCTATACTTTTTAACTTTATTTTCCAACATTGGCATTGCAACTCGTGCAAACTAAATGAAGTTCTGAGAATATTCCTATTTGTGATAGACTGCACAATATTTTACGTCTATTTGAATACATAGTAAATTTTAAACGTTTTCGAATCTTCATCGTAATCCTAAAACAAGGAATATTCACAAAAATATTATAGTTTACAAAAACAAAAAAAAACGTGCCTTTTCGTATATTTCTAAACAAACACTTTCGTTTGATAAACATATCATAGTAATGCGTAAAAAAACAACAAGTCCACCATCTCTTGTAGTTAGCAAAACAGGCTAAGGATTTTGATTATTTGTTGATCGTTTATGCTGGTAACATTTTTTTTTTAACAAAACGTTGTTACCACTCTTAGAATTTATCTTGTATCGTAGGTGCGTTTACAAACATTTAAATTCACATACACAAACAGCCAGACCCGAAACAACTATCTGAAGGTCATACAAATATTTGTTCTGTGCGGGGATTCGCTCAGCCACTGCGCCAATCGTGCCGTCATTTCATAGTCAATTTCAATTTGAATGATCATTTCAAAACATTTTACGTTCTTTTTCGGCGGTGATCAAAGCGCGTGAGCACAATAATTGAATTTAGAATAACGTCACTTAGCTAACCATTGTCATTCAAAATTAACATGTATGCAAAATTTCAGGTCAATCAAAAACTGGGAAATGCGTCATCAAATTAAATTTCGAACATTTTTTCATAGTTTGTGGTTTACACTTTATAAACTAACGATTCACACATTTGAATATGAACGAAAAACGGTGACAGAGAAAGAAAACAAATGCTTAAAGTGGAAAATAAGTTCAAAGCGAGACCCGTATGCTTGGGCGAGAAAATCCAGTGGAATGGAAACAGTTTCCACAAGAGTGGTTGGAGGGAGCCCGAGAAGATACCAGGGGTTCTCATTCATAACACGGGCCGAAGTTAAAGGAATATTATTTTTATTTATAGGTTGAGGGTAAATGCGAACGGCCGACCGTCGTTGAAAAATGTGTAATATTTTTTAGGTGACTTCAAAAAAGGTTGACGGTCTCTGTACGTTCAACTGGTGTTTTTATGTAGTTTATAACATTAATTTATGGTATTTATATTGTTTAAAACTTTGACTGTGTTTGTTTGTATTGCAGTAAGCATTGGTGTACTATAGTTTAAGAGTTAAGTGGACAAAGGTGTTATCTGACAAAATAAAAAATCCGATTTTTTTGCATGAAAATAGGTTTTAACTGATGATAAATATTGTAAACCAGCTTTTGCCTGCGGCTTCGCTCGCGTTAAATTCGGGGTATTTACAGTTCCCCTATCCTGATTTACAGGTACCTGCTACCTGTAGTTTTTGCCCTTGCGCCTTATTTATTGTAATAGCAATGCTAAATTTTCCCTTTTCTTCCCACTTTCTCTTTCATAACTCAACCTTTTTTAAAAATAATAGCCTGTGTCCGTCTCCAGGATCCCAACTATCTCTGTACCAAAATTCATCAAAATCGTTTAAGCCATTTAGGCGTGAAGACGTAACAAACAAACTTACTTTCGCTTTTATAATATTAGTAAGTATATTGACTTATTATATGTTAAGGGCCGATTTTATAAACTCTAGTTAAGTTTCATCCCACGAATAAATCTGTCATTTTGACAGTTTTTGTATGGACACTATCAAAACGTCACATTTCCTCTTTAGATAAAATTTATCTAATAATTGAAAAATCGGCCCTAAAACTATTAGATTTAATTTTTAAGATGATTTGATTCTTTAAAATTTTTAAACGCTAATTCAAATAGTTTAAAATTTGTCTTAAATACCCCCTCTGGCCCCTCTGAACCTAACCCTTCAATTGTTATCATTGATAAGGGCGAATTACAAACGAGAACTCATCATCTGTCTAGCCTTTTCGGGTCATGTTAAGGTCGGTTTCCAGTCTAACCGGATGCAGCTGAATACCAGTATTTTGCATGGAGCTACTGCCTATCTGACCTTCTAAACCCAGATAGTACCGAATTTTAGAATTCTTCAAGATTACTGAACGATTAACAAATTGCTTTTTCTATTCGGCAGAGGAAGATAAATTGCTTTAACAAAATCCTACTAATATTATTAATGCGAAAATTTGTGAAGATGTATGTATGGATAATTAAAAATTATGGATGCTTGTTTCTCTTTCACGCAAAAACTTCTGAACGCACTTGGATAAAACTTAGCACACAAATAGTTGATAACCTAGATTAAAAAGACTTCATTCATTTTCCTGCCCTTGTCCCATTGTTTTTAGGATAGGATATATAAGACTAGATAAACACAATTACCGTTAAGTTAGTATTTAATATCAATGTAATTGTGTATTCATTTAATACTAGCTTCCGCCCGCGACTTCGTCCGCGTGGCATAGTTACTTTGGGCTAACGCTAACTTTAACCCACGTGATGATCGAAAAAAAAAATTCTCTCCCTTTTTCTTCCCTTCTTCCCCTTTTCACATTTTTTTTAGCCTATGTCCGCCTCCAGGATCCCAACTACCTCTGTACCGAAATTGATCAAAATCGGTTTGGCCATTTAGGCGTGAAGACGTAACAAACAAACTCATTTTGCTTTTATAATATTAGTAAGGATAAATGTGATGTGTGTATGTATGTATGGATTTACTATGAATGTAATGTGTGTATTTATGTATTTGATATAAATATATTGTGTCTATAAATGTATGTATTAAATGTAATGTGTGTGGGTTGTAAACAATTTATTTAAACACAAACATACATATATTTGTGTTTAAATAAATTGTTAACCGCCTTCGTATTTTTAAAGTCACCGTCTTCTTATCTAACTTGAGAAGATCTTTAATAATTTATTGAAACGTTGCACCGCCGTTGGTGAAGTAGAATATGTTAGTCAGGGGAACTTTTCACATTTACTATTTACTTTTTGGAAGTAATAGCGGAGTTTATAGGAGGACGTAGCTCTAATAACTGCCGCTCGGGTTAAACTTGAAGTTAAGCCGCGCTTTTCAAGGTTGTTCCATGGATGGGTGACCCATAACATACCGATTTTCCGCCACACCTCAGAGAGTACGTAAAGCCCTTGGTCCCAGCTGTCATTAGAATAGAATAGAATATACTTCACTTGCTGGCGCCCGCGTAATATCGAAAAAGTATCCTATGTATTATTCAAGACTATAATCTACCTCTGTGCCAAATTTCATCAAGATCCGTTCAGCCGTTTTGACGTGAAAGAGAAACAAACATGTATATCTATCTTCTATGGTTACAATGGCAGTCTTATCGCTGATAGCGATATTTTCCAGACAACCTTTGGATGGACTGTCATTTGTAGATATCTTTGACAGTCGTTAAAAGTAGATAGTAGCTTCAAAGTCTGACAACCAGTCTTGTATTGTATTACGGGCTGGTTACCGCAACTCCACGTCTAAGGCGCGTACGGACAACCAGTCTTATCTAGGTGCTTTGTAATATCCAGCTATTAACTGGGTTATGGAGGTCGGACAAGCAGTCACTCCATGTTCAATCCTAGTATTAAACGGAATCCGGTAAAACTGGAAGCCAACCCCAGCATAGTTGGGAACAGGCTAGGCAGATGATGAGGTGATCGCGGATGCAAGGCAGATTAGTCTCACACGATACGGTGAGGGCTTAGCTAAATTGAATTCGCCATTTTCAGTTATACGACCGCAGTAGGTACCTGGTTTAAAACAAATGAGGGTTCTGAAATACCCTACACAGAGTATCTCTATAACAATATCTCGTTTGTATTCTTAAAAAACTGTAGGCGGAGGTGTTTCATTCCTTTTTACAATCTAAATTTGAATTTTGGTAAAAGGAGGTTTTTTATTTGTTAAAAAAAAAAAACGTTGCCTCACACTAGGAATTTCGCCTGTATCGTGGGTACGTTTACAAACATTTAAACTCACATACACAAACAACCAGACCCGAAACAACTATTTTTAGGCCATACAAATATGTGTTTCGTGCGAAAATCGAACCTGTGACACGCAGCGCAGCAGTCAATCGCTCAGCTTGGAATATAATGACGTCATTGAACTAACCATGTATTGTCATCCAAACTGAACATGTAAGCGAAATTTCAGCTCAATTGAAACCAGGTGAGGCTAAAAAATGCGTTTATACAAAAACGTAATCTCCAAAAAACATACCAGTTGTCCCATACAAACTGTCTGAATAACTTCTCGATAAAAATGTATGTAGCTGAGAAAGTAGCTAGTCTGTACTTCATCCTCTTAATCCTTACTAATATTATAAAAGTGAAAGTGAGTTTGTTTGTTTGTTTGTTACGTCTTCACGCATAAATGGCTAAACCGATTTTGATGAATTTTTTTACAGAGATAGTTGGGACCCTGGAGATAGGTTGTGTGTAATATGAGGGAAAAAGAGGGAAGAAAAGGGAAACTTAGCTTTGCTATTACAAATCAATAAGGCGCAAGGGCAAAAACTACAGGTAGCAACCTGTAAATCAGGAAAGGGGAACTGTGTTATCCCGAATTTAACGCGAGCGAAGCCGTGGGCAAAAGCTAGTATCACCATATTTCTGAAACACGCTGTTTAAGTCACTTAAGTAGGTTCTTCACCTGCAAGCCTTTGACATTATTAAGAAGATTAATCGGTCATTGACATTGACCCTTTTCTATATCTATGTACTTAGTTTAAACACCCTTAAAGTCCACATTGACCCCTCTGGTTTAGTGATCATTCGTCTTTGTTCGACAGACTGGTGGTGGTTTTGCCAAACTTGAATTAAATTTTCAATTGGGCTTGAAATAAAATGGGGACGATTAATGAAAAATACCGCTGTCTGGATTTTTAGTCAGAGCAAGTTGATGATGATAACGGTTAATCGTTGAAAATAATTCACAAAAAAACTCTAAGTTTAATCTTTTGTCATACGAGTATATCTAAAGCTAAAAGCAAACGTCTTAAATATATATAAATAAACTAGCTGGCGCCCGTGGCTTTGCCCTCGTGCTATCGAAAAAAAGTATCCTATGTGTTATTCCAGACTATAATCTACCTCTCTCGTGCCAAATTTCATCTAGATCCGTTCGGCCGTTTTGAGGTTAAAGAGTAATAAACATCCATACATTCATCCATCCATCCTCACAAACATTCGCATTTATAATATTAGTTGGAAGTAGGAAGAAAGTCGTATTAGTTATACTATTTATAAGTCAAGAACGGCTGAACTAATTTGGCTAAAAATTTGCGGAGAGGTAGCTTGGTGTCGCATGCTGGGCACAGCGAGTTTAGTATAACATTATATGTCTTGTTGGCCTAAGTGACACGTTTTGTTACGGAAGAGCGGCTTAATACAGGCATTATTAAATTAAAAAGGAATCTCCAATCATAATTTTTGTTTAAACTTATACTTGTTTTACCAATCAACTATTTTATTACTAAACTCTTAATAGATTTTTGCAAAAATCGAACGAAATCGAATCGAAAACGATTCTCTTATATCAATTTTCACGAAACACAAAATCTGAATGAAAATTCAATTTCGATAAACGATCGAGATTCAACAGTAGCGCAAAACGATAATTCTCGAATAGGCTTAGAAATTGTGTTTGGCAAACGGACTGGCCTCGGGTATCACTCGGCTTCATCTTGAGGTCGATATTGCCTCAAGCTACGGTTATAGGTCCTGTACTAAAACTATGTCATATTGTTTGCATTTTGTGTGAACAAGACCTTTTTGGTCTATTGAATCATCTTAAAGTCCCCTTTAAGATGGAGATTTATAGAGGGAGATTCCGTGTTTGCAAGACCCACGACATTTTATAAAACTGAAACTTTTCCTGAAAAAAATACTTTAATATAGTATAAGTCGGTCGATGGCTTTAGCAGTTATCAGGTACCAAAAAAATGTCAATGCCTGCGAAATTACGTCATACTTGAAATTTAATTCATATTACAATCTTACTTACGCCACATAAAGCGTGTTTTTGCGAAAAGTTTTCGGGTTGCGGGTTGCTGGGGTTGTGGGTTGTTCGAAAGAGATACCGTGTCCCGAAAACTAGTCAGTAAAAGTCTGACATTCCGCTTCGCTCCGCACAGAGTGGGGGAAGTTATTTTCCCACCTGCAAAATAAAATAAAGATCAGTAACGTTATACCAAGAAATATATTTTTTTACTTCTGTTTTTTATATCATTTATTCCATCTAGAAACAATTTGCCAAACTCGTTATAACTACCGATACTTAGTCTGCTAACTTTTCCGATACGCCAAATGGTTTTATTCGAAAAATATTGTACTGTTATTAGAAGCGGTACGATTGGTCTTTTATTGGTTTTTGTATTAAATATATATTTTTAGTTTCTACTTATAACTACATTACTCAAAACTTTTATTACAATTAGACCATAACGAAGATATATTTGAATGTTAAAAAGCGACGGATGAAGCTACGTTCCAAGGCACTGGGCATAATTACTTGTGAAAGTATTTAGTTGCCCATTTTAAAAGTGTTTGACAACACGGTTGACGCAGTGGCTGAGCGATTGACTGCTGCGCTGCATGTCACGGGTTCGATCCCAGCACGGAACAAATATTTGTATGGCCTACAGATATTTGTTCCGGGTCTGGCTGTTTGTGTATGGGATTTTAAATGATTGTTAAAAAAAAACTTTGGTCCACACTAGGAATTTCTCCTGTATCGTGGGTGAAAGTACTGGTGTGGGGCAAAAACGAGCGCTTTGAAATGGGCAAATCAATGAAGAAGAATGGGCATGAAATTCTATGGACACTCTTTAAAATCAATGTATTTTAACAAGATCTTAGTAACATCATTGGAGGTTAAAGATAATATAATAATGTGAGAACGATGTAGAAACACATGCACATAATACGCGTCGACAATAAAAAGGTAATTGAAATAAACCATAGCAGCTATATCAAATGTAAACGTAACAATAATATATATTATAATATTATATATTTTTTATTTAGAATTTATAAACCCTTAAAATATTTGGGTGTTTACAACAAACTACAAAAATATTAACTTATTCGTTCATAAGTTAATATTTGAGAAAAAAAGAAAACCATATTTTTTACAGATTTAAATGTATGTGTGAAAATGTCGCAATTACAGGAACCGATTTCATCAATTGCGTTCGTTTAAAAATTCCGATTTGGTGGTATGGTCTACTTGCTTTATGTGCTAACCGTACTTTGACCCCTAAACAAACCACTTACTTGATTTGACTTATTGTTTCAAAAATATAGTTTTCCATACTTTTTGATAGACACTCTTCAAACTTCCAACAAAATGAGAACCAGTACGGAAAGTAGTTTAAAATTAAGCTCCCAACTCCATGTGGCTTGCTCATGCGAAATCCTATTATGCTATATCCTTTTAAACGAATATCAAACTTCGTGATAGTTTAAATTAAATTGATAAAAAATGTTTGACTTTGTATCGCAAACTGAACGTTGTGTGAGCGTTTTGTTGTTTGTAAATCAAATAGCAAGTGCTATAAATTTAGTTGGCTTGAATTCAATCCCGAAATACGACTGTCTAACTATACATACTCTCAAATAAATGAGACGTTCATTGTAGATTTTTGACAGTCATAAAAGGTGCTCAGCCTAAAAGTCTGACTTTTACGAAGGGTTCCTTTAAAAAAAAAACTTTGCCTCACACTAAATTTTCTCCTGCATTGTGGGAAGGTTTAACCGCGACACCCAGCGCAGCAGTCGATCGCTCAGCCACTGCGCCAACCGTGTCGTCAAGGTTTCGTATTACCTAGCACTAACTAGGTTGTGGAGGTCAGCTAAACAGTCGCTACATGTAAAATACTGACATTCAGCTGCACCTCGTTAGTCTGGAAGCCGACCTCAACATAGTTGGGAGCCTGGGTTGCGGGTTGTTCGAAAGAAAAACCTCGGCTCCGGATCACAAAGGGTAAAAGAAGGAAAGGAGTGGGATTTAAACGGTAAAAATCTGACAACCCCAAAAAAAATACCTTGCTAACAATTTTGCCCCGCGGTTTTTTCCCCGCTCGAATAGTCTTTACCTTTTTTTTTTCGGGTGGGACATCATCCAATGACTGCTCTGGAGCGGGGGGGGGGGCATGTCAGACTTTTACTGACTAAAACCCACCCATGTTCCTTCTATTGCCCTTTATGTTCCGGAGCCGCGATATCTCTTTCGAACAACCCGCAACCCCGGCAGGATAGTCTTTAGCTTTACTCGGTAAATGGGCACTATGTTCCTGAGATTAACCAAACAAACTCTTCAGGGGAAGTTATTTGATGATTTCCATAGGTAAATAAAAAAAACATACATAGGAAAAGGCTAGGCAGTATTATTATTTTCAGTAAGTATTTATGTCCAGCAATACACTCAAATCGATCAAGCGTTTAGGTGCCACGTGTACTACCTGTAAAACTCCGCTTCGGACCGTATTTTCTCAACCGTTTTACCTTTTATAAGAACATTTTCGAGAGATTTGAAGCTCAGGTAACAGATTGGTGAGTTGAGTTTGAATAAACTAGCTAATGTCCGCGGTTTGGTCTGCGTATGGTAGGAAATTATGTCATGGGACCGTCACTTAACATCGCGCCGAATGGCAGACGAGTTCCTAACAAGTCATGGGACCTTACTACCGGGATAGAAAATATCATAAGACCCAGGTTACTTCCGGGATTGTGGGTTGGTCGAAAGAGATATCGCGGCTCCGGAACATAAAGGGCAATAGAAGGAACATGGGTGGGTTTTAGTCAGTATAAATCTGACACTCCCCCAAAGTTATTTGATAATTTCGCAGTCGCATAAAGAAAAGACTTAGAGTTACTTGAGTGTCAAAATTTACCGGAATCTGTTTAGCCGTATACGCGTCAAGAAAGTGGCATACGGTGTGACAGGCTAGTTAGGTTTCAATTAATACATATAAGTAAAAAAACAAAAAATAAAGAAGAATAAAACCGGTTCGTTACAGGTAAATGGTTACTTTACATCTTACAATAGTCTTGGGTATACAAAGTAACAAGACTTTAATCGTACCCAATAGAGATCAAAGATACGAGCAAGATTTTTTTAAAAAGAATTTGATCTTTTGACGGGCCTGTTGGTCTAGTGGTTAGTGGCCCTGACTGCTGAGCCGGAGGTCGTGGGTTCGATTCCCACCCAGGACAAACTTTGTGTGATGAGCATGATTGTTTGTTCTGTGTCTGGGTGTGATTTATCTATAATATGTATGTATTTATAAATTATATAAGTATGTATATCAGTTGTCTGATTACCATAACACAAGCTCTGCTTAGCTTGGGATCAGATAGCCGTGTGTGAGTTGTCCCAAGATAAAAATTATTATTATTATCTTTCACTGTATACAATAGCTCTTTTGTAATGTTTGATATTATTTTATATAAAATTAAGTTACTAAGGTTCGTGTTACATAGGTGAACGACTGAAACACTGTAGTCTGAAACAGACTTAAGTAATTTAGTATGCTTAATTTGCTTGTAAGGTTTTATAGTACTTAAGTAAATTTTACTATTGATGATTATGATTCAGACCCGGAATACCCATAATTACAAATAGTGACAACTGCCTGTATAGTCGAGGGCGCGTTCGTGTTCCACGCTAGAAATGTCAATGCCAGAGATAGGGCTGCGGGCTTAAGAGATACCGCGGCTCCGGAACATCAAGGGCAAAAGAAGGAATATAGTGGGTATGGGCATTACAAATATTTGTTCCTCGAATCGAGAGGATGAAACTCGCGACGCACAACGAAGCAGTCATTCGCTCAGCCACTGCGTCAACTGTTACCCGTCAATCGCAAAATACTCTTAAAACAGTACAATCTTGTAATAATAGGTACCTAATAATAACTTACCCAGATGTCGTTTTTCACAAGAAGCTCTACCTCGGCTACAATAAAATCTTTTTTACGTTTTGTGACCTCATTCAAATATTACACGAAACATTTTCGTGATTCGAAACTAAAACACGAAATTATCATATTGCTTCTCAGAAAACGGGTGCTATTCTTTTTTTTTTATCAGCGATAGTTGGCTTGGCAAAACTTATCGTATTACAATTGAACGCGTCCGTGAAGTGAAAAATTCGCATGGATGCTCGGAGTATTTATTATACTGAAAATATTTGCTATTAAAACGATGTGAGTTTTGGTCTTAAATATATGTAAAATTGTGAATATGGTCTTGAAAAGTTATGAGAAAGAAAACGAGCCATTGACTGCCTGTAATGACTGTCAAAGATCTACAAATGAGAGCCGGAACCAACAGCTTAACGTGCATTCCCAGGCATGGAGGCAACTCGGTATGTAATTGGTGATCACCCATCCATGGACCAACCTAAGCAAGCGTGGCTTTACCTCAAAATCGACTCGATTATTTCACCAAGAGAACCAAGAGTTCCTCCTGCACAAAAGTATGATCAATTGATCAATTTACGGTCCCGCACGGAACAAATATTTGTATAGCCTACAGGTAGTTGTTTTGGGTCTAGCTGTTTGTGTATGTGAATTTAAATGAATGTAAACGCACCCACGATACGGGAGAAATTCCTAGTGTGTGGCAACGTGTCAGACGAGTTGCGGCAAGCAAACTTGGCGAAAAAAAAAGTCGGTTATGTCAAGTGCAACAAATTAAATAGAATATTCTGTCATTTCGACGTATAGAGCATAATTATAATTTAACTTACACACTTGGCCTACTTAATTTTTCCAATGATAAAGGTACCACAAATAATAATAAAATATTTTAATTTTATGTGAAAATTCAAACACATTTTTGACTACCAAAAAGTTTCAACATAAATTCGGCCAGGAACATTCAACGGTAGCTTGATTCCCAAAAGGCGAGAAACAACGGGTAAGTACTCTTTAAAAAAAAAACATCAAAATATTTTGTGAATTAGTGCGCCTCGATTGGTGAGAAGACTGAGAGAACTCTTGCGCTTGGGGAAATCATATTTATGTCCATTACGTAACTTACTGTAAAAAACAGGTATTTTAACTGTTGGAAAATTCTAGAAGACTTTCAACTGCCTAACTTTTTCTGAATCATTTGGGCCTGCCTACAGGCTAACTGGATTAAACTCCATAAACCAGTAACTGGGTGATTTGGGGTGTAATAGAGGTACATCTTCGCCTAACCATTCCTTTAAATACCCCTTGGTGAAACTGAAAAACTAACTCCAATTTAGAACATTTAGAAGGTACGGTTAGATGTTTCATTATTTTAGTGTACTTCAAATCGAAGCATGCAAAAGGATTTATTTTGAAAAAACATTTCTTTGGATTTAAATGGATGAAACCATGAACATGAATGTGTAGTTTGCTTTTATTTATTGCTTCAGCAATAACACAGATTCCGCAAACACCCAACTATACTCAAATTCTTTCAGATCTAAAGCTGACGAGCAAACTGTACGAATATCTGTCGGATTCCTAGCATATTTAGTAGTGAAAGAATGCGAGCTGCTTTTCACAGCAATTACGCTCGTGTTCAATCGGTTATCTCCGCCAGCGTTCGTGTCTGGCTTAACAAAGTTACTGCAGTTCGCATTGCAATGTGAACATTATCTGTTTTCTGTCAAGCGTTGTCTATTTATTTTAAAAAAAGATGTACTATTATAGTTTGTTCAGACATAATAATATCTACATTAAAATTCTTTACTTACTTTTCTTTACTCTGGACGCTCTCACTGTGCACGTCTTTCGACATCGTTCTCACATATTTGTATAACATCAACATGAATGATGTAAATACGATTTTGTAATAATTTTATAATTTAAAAGAGTGTCCATCGAGTTTCTTGCCCATTCTTCTCCATAGAGAACACTTTGGAACAACGATTCGAACGAACGGTTTGGAATGGGCAACTACAGTAGGTACTTTCACAAGTTATTATGCCTTGTGACCGGGACTGTAGCATCAATTTGTTTCTTGACATTAAAAAGTGCCTGTAATGGTCTAATTGAAATAAATTCTTTGATTTGATTCGTCATAGATGTTATACCTACATTAAAATTCGTCATAAAAGTTATACCTACATTAATGACGAATTTGTGTCACGTCCAATTCACAAAATAGACAATTCTTCTACGCCTGAAAGGGCTGCCAGTTGATAAGTAGGTCACGGTGTCACTGTATAGGCATTGTATAAAAATAATATCTTGGGACAACTCACACACGGCTATCTGAACCCAAGCTAAGCAGAGCTTGTGTTATGGTAACCAGACAACTGATACACATACTTATATAATTTATGAATACATACATATTATAGATAAATCACACCCAGACACAGAACAAACAATCATGCTCATCACACATAGTTTGTCCTGGGTGCGAACCTACGACCTCCGGCTCAGCAGTCAGGGCCACTAACCACTAGACCAACAGGCCCGTCCTATATATATATATAAACTTATGGTTTGAACATTTTAAGGTAACTATGCTGATGATCACCGAATGGACGAAAAAACAGCATGTCTTAGCTATTGTAAGAGGAGCGTGTCAAATTATTGTATTCTTTATAACATACTAGCTGCGACCCGCGGTTTCACTTGCGTAGTGATAGAATATATAATATATCTTTATGAATTGTAACCTATGTGTTATTCTGACATGTAAGCTATATTTTTGTAAAGTTTCATTAAAATCAATTCAGTAGTTTTTGCGTGAAAGAGTAACAAACATCCATACATCCATATCCATATTATATTATATAGTAGAAAGGATAGTAGGATATCACGCTTCTAATCCTAAACGGGTTAGGCAAAGATACACCTAATAGCACACCCACATTTCACCAGTTACGTTTAAGTTCCAAGTAATAGTAGGCGTGTGTGGTGTGGTGACGAATTCCCAATGGAAAAACCCTATAACACTTTACCCGGACCGGGAATCGAACCCAAAACCGAACCCCAGCAGTCGTGTTTGCGACCGCTAGGCGAGCGAGGTAATCCATACACTTGTATACTTTATATTAAATTTATAATAGTTTTTGTTTTTTTATTTATTTCATTATCCTATTTATGTACACACATTAGATAAGACAAAAAATAAACATACAATTTGAGTACAAACCTACGAAAGGAGAAATTAGAACGATATATATACGATAGTGTGTGAGAGAGTATGACAAAAATATGTGTGTGTGCCCTGCCGGGGTTGCGGGTTGTTCGACAGAGATACCGCGGCCCCGGAACGTAAAGAGCAATAGAAGGAACATGGGTGGGATTTAGTCAGTACAATTCTGGCACTCCCCCCCGCTCCGCCTAGAGCGGGGGAAGTTATTTGATGATTTTCCATCCGCAAAAAATACCCTATTTTAATGTGTTTTTGTTTTTTATTTCCAAAATTAATAAATGATCGTAACAGCTGCTAAAAATACATGTAAAACGCATCAACAAAGAAATCTCAAGCAACATTAAGCCTGCCCATGAAAAACATTTACTAACGAACAACGTCTTAACCTTAATGAACGTTTGAAGTAAGCAATTTAAGGTTAAAAGGTGATTTTCAGATTCCAAATTGCTTGTAGAAAATACGTTTCGAAAACATTTCGGCTTAATTACGAACATTAGTGAGGAATGTAATCGTTAGTGGCTATCTCTTAGACTAAGATTTGAATGTGGCATGTCGTACTCTTAAAGTATATTTTGGGTAACAGCGTCTATATGGCATCATCAGCTAAGCCGACGCAGTCAAAAGATATGGTCTATGCCGTTTATCTTTCTCGGTTTTTCTTTACGCCCTGGACGGAGCGGGGTGGACATACTTGTACTGACTAACACCCACCCATGTTCCTTCTATTGCTCTCTTTCGAACAGCCCATAAGAATTTCTTCAGTCTCGTGGGTGCTTTTACAAACATTTACACATCCATACACAAATGTGAGTCCTTACTAATATTATAAAAGCGAAAGTGAGTTTGTTTGTTTGTTACCTCTTCACGCTTTAATGGCTAAACCGATTTTGATGAATTTTGGTACAGAGATAGTTGGGAACCAGGAGACGGACATAGGCTTATATTTTTTATAAAAAACGTGGGATGTGAGGGAGAAAGAGGGAAGAAAAGGGAAAACTTAGCGTTGCTCAAATACACAAATAATACAAATCAATAAGGCGCAAGGGGAACTGTGTTACCCCTAATTAAACGCGAGCGAAGCCACGGGCAAAAGCTAGTTTAAGAATAACTGCCAGTAAACCTTACATATACCTATCAATTTTGACGACACGGTTCGCGCAGTGGCTAAGCGTTTACCTGCTGCGCTACGTGTCGCGGGTTCGATCCCCGAAACAAATATTTGTATGACCTACAGATAGTTGCTCCGGGTCTGGCTGTTTGTGTATGTGAGTTTAAATGTTTGTAAACGCACCCATGATACAGGAGAAATTCTTAGTGTGGGGCAACGTTTTTTTAAAAGAAAAAAAAATATTGTATTGTGCGGGAATCGAATCTCCACTAAGCTACTCGTGCCGTCACACCTCAGTCTGCCCATCCCTTAACATCTTATATTCTTATACGATCTACACTTTGGAATCGGCAACTACAGTAGTTTCACAGTTAGTATGCCTTGTGACTGTAGCTTAATTTACTATTATTGTTATTAATATATCCACAGTTTAAAAGTACCTGAAACCGACCTTCTTGAAATAAATGTTTTTGATTTGATTTGATTTGATGTAACAAACATCAAACATCTTGCTTGTAATTCCCGAAGGAGGGAGTCCACTTGGCCGGTTTTTTTAGGAGCAAATATTATCTTGTATTTTTTTTTCATCTTTAGCTATACCTGACTGCCAGGGCGACCGCGTGCCGGGTTTGCGTGTCGTTCGAAAGAGATACCGCGGCCTCGGAACATTAAGAGCAAAAGAAGGAACATGGGTGGGATTTAGTCAGTACAAGTTTGACACTCTCCCCCGCTCCGCCCGTACCGGGGGAAGTTATTTGATGATGTCCCATCCGTAAAAAGAAACCTTTCCAGACAGATTGTGTCTGGTGGACAGTGGGGAAAAGATAGACTGATAAGCTTAGCTTTTCTGCTTGTTTCAAGTATCAAGATCATGTTATATTACACTACCCGCTTTAGGTATGTTGGATGATGTTTACATTACCGTTCAGACGTACGTGATGTTCAGTGTTTTGATTTCATTTTCATAATTTGAATAATAGAACAGATAAATAATGATCCAGTTCATGTGTTTGTGTAATGAGTATAATAATTATGTTATTTTCAAAGATAAGGTAAGCCATTTTCAGTATACGTGGAAAACTGTCAGGTAGACCACATACCTTAATATTATTGCAGAAATAATAACAATAAAATCCTTACTCATATTATAAAAGCGAAAGTGAGTTTGTTTGTTTGTTACGGCTTCACGCCTAAATGGCTAAACAGATTTTGATGAATTTTGGTACAGAGATAGTTGGGACCCTGGAGACGGACATAGGAAATACATTTTTTAAGAGCTTACGTCAATAATCTCTTCTTTTGTAAACCAGTTTCATACATTATTAGTATTATCCATTAACGATATTGCTCAAAGAATGTTATTTGCTAAAGCGCTATTAATGAAAAATCTATAAACGAGTCATTGAATTAATCACGTAAGTACAAAGAGTAAGCAACAGTATATATTTGAGACGTACCTACCTAATGTTAATTAATACCAACTTTCTACTCTGAAATTAATTAATTTTATGAGGATTTGTAAGTGTTACCTAAAAATTACAAGGAGTTTCGTCGTTTTCATTTAAAGATTCTCATGTGTACCTGTCCTATTTATTTAGGAATGTTGTTTATTGTTGTAAGTAGTAGCTACCAGATACACCTGAAGCCGTTGGTGCTGGTTGTCATTCACAGATCTTTGACAGTCGATACTGTTTTAAAAATCGCAATTGCTGAGATGTAAAAAAGATGTATGAAAAACGATTGCATGTAGCGGAGATGAGAATGTTGATTTGAATGTGTGGAGTGGTGTGACTCCACACCACACCACAGTAATATAGTCATTCCTTAGTAAGGAATGACTATATTACTAAAAGATTGATATGAATATTAACATATTTACGTACTAGCTGCGCCCCGCGGTTTCGCCCGCGTGATGTTAAAAAAGTTTCTTATGTGTTATTCCAGACTATAATCTACCTCTGTGCCAAATTTCATCAAGATCCGTTCAGTAGTTTTTTCGTGAAAGAGGATCAAACATACATCCATACTCACAAACTTTCGCATTTATAATACTACCCGCGGTTTCACTCGCGTAGTGATAGAATATACAATATATCTTTATGAATTGTAGCCTATGTGTTATTCTGATATGTTAACTATATTTATTGTTTCATCAAAATCCATTTAGTAATTTTTAACTTTTTTCAAATTTTTAAAATAACTTCCCCCGCTCTGAGTGGAGAGGGCGGGTGTCAGACTTTTACTGACTAAAACCCATGTTCCTTCTTTTACCCTTTGTATTCCGGGGCCACGGTATCTTTTTCGAACAACCAACAACAACAACTCCGGCAGGCAGTGACCCCGGCAGGCGTTGCTGACCTGTCTTTGAAGCGCACGTGGAACACAAACGCGCTGTCGACACGGCCAGTTGGCCTACCATGACGTCTTAAAGCAGAACTTATTCCACTGAGGGAAAGAGATGGTGCTAGACACCCTGTATAGCTCTGTCTCTTTCCCTCAGTGGAATAAGTTCTGCTTTAAGACGTCATGGTAGGGTAGCTGTTGTCAATAGACGGACGGACGGTGAGCTTCCCATTGTTTACCGTCCACAGACACACAGTACAAGTCTTCTTTTTAAGTTTTTTTTTTAAAGAACCAAACGGCTTTGAGGAGACCTTTTCAGGCAGTACAGTGTTTGTAAACTTGTAGCTGAAGTCAAAACTAGAGGAGCTCAACTAAGAACCCAGCTTAATAACTTGAATAGAGGTTTACCTTCATAATCAAGCAAGCATCAAGTTTAAGCAAGCATAAACTCTAATGCCATTTACTAAGTAACTTCTTAGTTAGAATAACCATCAATTAATCTTCTATTGTATTCTAATGTCTAGTTTAAATTTAATTTGTTTATCAAACTTGTCTGTTTTGGATCTGTTAGACCGCAGTTAGATTTATCGGCAATGTTCAATAATTAAACACCTGGGTGTGATAAATTATAGTTAACCGATAATTAATTTCGTTTAAGTTGAACTTTGAAAAGGATTAAATACAAATAAGCTGTGTTTAACTTTTTCTGAAGTATCGTTTGTGAAGATAAATGTCAAATATAATATTTTATTTTGAGACGAGAGGTTCAATATACCTACAGAGAAAAGGTTTGTTTGAAACACGTATAAAATATCATATTTATAAAGCCATAAAATCAGGCGAACGGGAAAATTAAGGCAACAAGATCCATTGGCTTACAAACTCATTTTAAAAAGCCTATTTTCAAGACACTCGTGAGTGAAACGATTACTATTACTTATTTCTTGAGCCTTGCGAATATCTTAAGGGAAAAAATGTCCTGTTATATCGTGTATGATTAGCTAAAATATATCTTTACTAATATTAAAGCGAAAGTGAGTTTGTTTGTTTGTTACGTCTTCACGGCTAAATGGCCAGACTGATTTTGATGAATTTTGGTACAGAGATAGTTGGGACCCTGGAGACGGACATAGGCTTTATTTTAAAGTGAGAAAAGAGAGAGAAAGAGGGAAGAAAAGGGTAGAGAAAGTTTTTCTTTTTTCGATCATTACGCGGCTTACAGTTAGCGTTAGCCCAAACTAACTAAGCCACGCGGACGAAGTCGCGGGTGGAAGCTAGTGCTTATATATGAATGGTTAAAAGAGCAGACAGAGATCAAAGAAATGAAGGATGATTCAGGTTTTTCAAGGCCCGAACTAATCGTTTTTTCTTTAGCTCCTCCCATCGTCGACCATCATTATGATCAGTCATCTCTTTACTCAGGACGAGATTGAATTCAAAAATAGGCGAATATCAAGTAAAAATACCAGCCAAGAGCAAGTCAGACTTTCGCACTGAGGGTTCCGTACAAACTTGCGACATAGACGGACATATCTTTTGACTGCGTAAGTTTAGAGGGTTTTTTCACAGCTCCAAGGGACCACAGACTTGAGTATAATTATTATGTGTTTTAATTGCAACTCAATACCTCTACGCTTTCTCGAGATAAAGGTTCTTGACTGACATACAGACGGATAGACACCAAAGTGATCCGATAAGGGTTCCATTTTTTCCTATTGAGGTACCCTAAAAACATGAGCTTAACAAAAAGACTTTATGTGGGGATGTTTCAAGTAGAAGTTAAAATGATGCGGCAACCCTAACTAAATTGAGATAAGGACAGAGAGTAATGAAAAACCTGTCTTCTCCCAACTCTGTTGGGACACACTTTTGAATGTACAATGTTGATGTGTGTTGAGTATCGACTGTACATAGCCTCTTGGGAATTACTGCTGTGATGTAACGATATGATGAATATTTATTGTGATTTTTCTTCACGGCGTGAGATCCCCAAGGATTCTTAGATTCCAGTGAGCAGACGAGATACAGACATAGAGATTATGTCAATATTTATATAATAAAAATATCTTTTATTCCCCTTTTCTTCCCTTTTTTTAACCCCTATCCCACTTTTTTTAGCCTATGTCCGTCTCTAAGGTCCCAACTATCTGTGTACCTAAATTCATCAAAATCGGTATGGCCATTTATTAGTGAAGACGTAACAAATAAACAAACAAACTTACTTTCGCTTTTATAATATTATAATATTACTAGCTTTTGCCCGCGGCTTCGCTCGCGTTAAATTCGGGGTAACACAGTTCCCCTTGCGCCTTATTGATTTGTAATAGCAAGTTTTCCCTTTTCTTCCCTCTTTCTCCCTCACATCCCACTTTAAAAAAAATGCCTATGTCCGTCTCCTGGTTTCAACTATCTCTGTACCAAAATTCATCAAAATCGGTGTAGCCATTAAAGCGTGAAGAGGTAACAAACAAACTCACTTTCGCTTTTATAATATTATAGTAAGGATTTCCGACACAGTTATAAAATATTTTCTGAGAAGATAAGCACCTTTATTTGTAAACAAAACCCTTTCATTGGAAATCTACATCATGAAACTCCGCCATATTGGATTTTAAATAATGTCACTTGGCTAAGAATGTATTGTCATCCAAACCGTGTTAATGTATGCAAAGTTTCTGCTCAATCGGACACTCAATTGGAAAGTTAGTCAAATACTTTTTTAAAGTTCGATACCAGGATAGATATAAGAAAGGAGTTTTAATTATTTATATGGTTACAAATAAAGTTAACAAAGAAAGAAAAAAAAAAGTTTATCCCACATTATTAAGAACAAAAAAAGGAACACCTTATCATTAACATAAATAATGCCAAAAGGGTACCACCTCAGCATAATGCCAGATGGCAACACAGGGCCGCCACCTGACGCTGATTTTTAGCTGCAGCCCACGACTGCCATATGCTCGAAAACATAAACAAATACATATAAATAAAAGATACATAGAATAAGCTACCCAGTATTTATTTTAGACGCATAGCGTTTCCCCCATATTTCTACAATCAATGTCTCTAAATTACTTATTTTTACACAGAATTACACTCAATGAACAAATGATAGAGTGTCTGACAATAATAATGGCGTGGGATCGAATGATAAAAGACTTTGGGTGATCAAACGTGATCAGTAAAGGGGGAAGAGAATTGGTGTTAACTCAAGTATGAGGGGAAAATGGCGCTTTGACGGAAGGTAAATTTCTATGTGAACTTACTTAAAAAAACGATAGAACCGGTATTATTATTGCAACAATATATAACAAATCAAGATTAAAACATGTTACAAATATATCCTTTGTATTTTGATAAACATGTTCAGACCGATATCAGACAACATTTCTATTTCCGCAGTGTACTAAGCTTTTCTGTAGAGAGTGAAATACATAAGTAATCATTTTGTATCTCGCTGCCACCCAGAGCAACACAGGAATAAGCAGCTTACGTTCCCAAAGAAAATGCTGGTACAATTTCTGTTCAATGTAATTGGTTTTGTGTAAACTGCAGGAAACAATAAAGCTAAAAGGGCGAGAACGTAGATACTAAAGCATTAAGTGCGTGGTCACGATATTTGGTACACAAGCAGTGACTACAGCAATATATTTTGCTGCGTAGACTGCGTATACTTAGAGGGTTGAATTTTTCCAAGCCCAAAAGCACTACAGAGTTGAGTATATGGTTTTAATTTCAAGTCGATACCACGTGTTGCCGAGATGAAGGGTCTTGACAGGTAGACAGACGAACAACAAAATGATCCAATAAGGGTTCCGTTTTTTTTGAGTTTTCGGAACCCCAAAAAAATTCAACACTTGAAAAGTATCAGGCCAAAAATAGAATCATCGATACAGAGTAGTTATTACAAGAAAAGGCTTCATAGGAGGTTTCAATTTGCACAGACGCTTACTAAAGAGCAATAGGAATTGCTCGTATCACGGAACATGGGTGGCTTTTAGTCAGTACAAATCTGACACTCTCCGACGCTCCGCCCAGAGCGGGGGAAGTTATTTGATGACCCATCCGCAACAAAAACAAAAAAAACGCTTACTTATACTCCTTTTTAAAGTCTATGCCTTACAATTTCAACCCTTTTCTGCCACGCAAAAATAGAAAGCAATTTGTATGCAACTTAAACATTCCAGAACATCAAACATTTATCACGCAGCACTGATGTAAGTTTATATATCTGTCTCTTCAATCTTCAACATTTAGTAGCTATCCAATTTTACTTATAGTGCAGTAAAAGCTCAGTGGTAATGGCCCAGAATTACGAGTTGTAGGCCGTGTGTGGGTTTGAACCTATATAGGCATTTTAAGGGGTTCCAACGAAGAGGATGGTTTTATTAAGGTGGAAAAGAAGAAAAAGAAAAAGCCTCCTTGTCAGAACCAGTGCGGTACCGCGCTGGCAGGATCCAACATGCTGCTGTGTCCAGCATTACCTACGACACAGCTGTACGTGTCGAGATTGCTTCACACCACGGCGTCTGAAGACATCGTGGAGTATGTACGTGTGAAGACAAACTGGACTTTGAGAGTCGTGCAGTTGGAGTCGCGCCATGACATTAATTTTAAGTCGTTTGTGGTGCGGGTGCCGACTAGTCAATTGGATACCATCCTCAAACGAGAGTTTTGGCCGAAGGGTGTCGTGTATCGACGTTTTCGTGGAAGGATACCGAACTCGCAGCGAAACACGAAGCCGTCACCTCGTGTGCAATAGTTTTTAATTTTATAAAATACTAGCTTTTGCCCGCGGCTTCGCTCGCGTTAAATTCGGTAGCGCCTTATTGATTTGTAATAGCAACGCTAAGTTTTCCCGTTTCTTCCCTCTTTCTCCCTCATTACCCACTCTTTTTAAAAAAATAATAGCCTATGTCCGTCTCCTGGTTCCCAACTATCTCTGTACCAAAATTCATCAAAATCGGTTTAGCCATTAAAGCGTGAAGAGGTAACAAACAAACAAACAAACAAACTCACTTTCGCTTTTATAATATTATAGTAAGGATGTATTAGTTTATAAATTTAAGATTATTTGTGTATAGTATGTATGGGCCTTCGATGCCTGAAATAAATTGATTTATTATTATTATTATTTTAGTTTGTGGAATTTTATCAAGTCTGTTTATTTGTACACGCAGCCATTTATTTGTACTGTTAGCTGACTGGCAATCCAGTGCGTTGTGTTGGCAACACTACTTTTTCTCTTCTTGCCATATTGTTATTTATGAATACGTTTCTTATTACAATTCATGAATTCGCATTGATTTCATCCCAAGCATCATCGTCGTTTTTAGGGTTCCGTAGTCAACTAGGAACCCTTATAGTTTCGCCATGTCTGTCTGTCCGTCCGTCCGTCCGTCCGTCCGTCCTCCGTAAAGCTGAAATTTGGTACCAATATGTATATCAATCACGCCGACAAAGTAGTAAAATAAAAATTGGAAAAAATGTTTTATTAGGGTAGCCACCCTATATGTAAAGTGGGAAGTGTTTTTTTTTAATTTCAACCCTAACGTGTGATATATTGTTGGAAAGGTATTTAAAAATGAATAGGGGTTTACTAATATCATTTTTTGATAATGTCAATAATTTCGGAAATAATCGCTCCAAAAGTAAAAAACAATGTGTCCCCCCCCCCTCTAACTTTTGAACCATAAGTTTAGAAAATATGAAAAAAATCTGAAAAGTAGAACTTTATAAGGACTTTCTAGGAAAATCATTTTGAACTTGATTGACACAACAGTTTTTGTACAAAAATGACAAAAAGTTGTATTTTGTACAACTTTTTGTCTTTTTTGTACAAAAACTGTTGGAGCGCCTACCGCGGAACGTGCAACATTGCACGCTCCTCCACCTTTAAACTCATAAGTGGGAACACTTATTGTGACGGACGGGAAACTACGGAACCCTACACTGAGCGTGGCCCGACACGCTCTTGGCCGGTTTTTTTGTTAGTTTTTTTTGCGTTATTTATACATTAAATAATTATCATCAATAATAAACCGATACGAATAAGGAAATCAGCATGTTTTAAAACCAAAAATCAACCACTTGTATATAGTTCAACTATTTGTTTTCGGGGGGAAATCAAAAGGCGACCAATCTTTGGGGATAAGATCGTGAGTGGGACTTATACCGCACAAAACACGGTGGTCACTATCCGCACATAAAATGAGGCACTGTTTCCTCTTAATAGACTTGTCCGAAATCACCTCTGTGTTACACCTGCTAAGGTACTTTCCTGGGGCGACTATATTGAGCCTTACTGTGCAAGTGTGCACGGCAGCACGTGACCACAGTGTTGCCACTCATGTCTGAGTTGTCTCTATCAGCGCACAGAGACCCCACTCTGACCACCCGTCCCACCAGCTTTAGGCAATTCAGGCGGGGTTTTCGTGTGTTAAATGGCGAGGCAATTGCCTCCCCGCCGACTTCTTCTTCTACTGGGACCGGCCCTCTCGTTAGCCTTCTTCTTGACCATCAAAGTCCCAAAAAACGAGGTCACCTACTTGCATGTATGTAGCCTACCTACTCTCCTTCTCAAAGTGACTTACTGCTCCCTGCTGCTCCACAATATTTTCTTTTCCCGATTATGTTTATGCTTTTAATCATCAACATTTAGTAGCCAGCCAGTTTACTTTACCTAAATTGCATAAAATCAGCTCACCTCCGATGCAGCTCAATTTTGTTCATAAATAATGAAGGGAACGAAGTTAGCGCCGCGCCGGTGACATGAGCACGCTGAGAGGAGTAATCCTATTATCGGAGGTTCATAAAGTCAGACAAAATGGCGGAGATTGCGCGCGAAAAATGACAACTGACAACGGAAGATCAAGTTAGGTATAACGGAATTAGATCGGACAAGGTTGGTTCAGGAAGAGTAATCAGGAAAATTGTAACAATCCGTTTTTTAGGGTTCCGAACCTCAAAAGGAAAAAACGGAACCCTATTGGATCACTCTGTTGTCCGTCTGTCAGACCCTTTAGCTCGGGAACGCGTAAGGTATCTTTATACCCCTTTGTGCTGTCATAAAATCACTCTCTTAGTCTATGCAGTCAAAAGATATTTATTACATTTTTTTTAAATCGTTGCCACACTCTAGGATTTCTCCTGTATCGTGGGTGCGTTTACTGTAGGCCATACAAATACTTGTTCCGTGCGGGGATCGAGCCTGCAACACGCAGCGCAGCAGTCGATCGCTCAGCCACTGCGCCAACCGTGTCGTCAAATATGGCTGTACATGTCATAATTTAAGTTTGTACGGAACCCTCAGTGCGCAAGTCTGACTCGCTTTTGACCGGTTTTTTCTAACTTATAAAACAAAATAACCCAGGAAGATTATTAATTGTGGGGTTCAGAATGGTGTACTGAAAACGTGGTAATAATTTTCGCGTCGGTGTCTCTTCGACCCTGTAAGCAGCTTTTAGATGCTATCTTATTAATAGGTACTAATTCACGTTTTCCTTTAACCAAAACCCTACCATTTAAGTTCTTTAGAAGTTAATTTCCGGATTAATCAAGATATAAAAGTTAAACGTAGACTTGCTAACTTGCCGCGCTTAGTTTTAAAGGTCAATCAAAGTAAGTCTTTTATAACCTCACTCAGAACTTACCTTAAGCCGCGACGGTCGAGTAACTCGCCTTGTGTAAACGAGGCTTTATCTTTGTGATTTCATTGAAAGAAAATTGAAGATTTTTTTTAAATTTATGCTTTAATATCTATCTTTTTTTTTCAGGCGGGAAATCATCCAATGACTTCCCCCGCTCTGGGCGGAGCGGGGTGCATGTCAGACTTGTACTGACTAAAACCCACCTATGTTCCTTCTATTGCCCTTTACGTTCCGGGGCCGCGGTATCTCTTTCGAACAACCCGCAACCCCGGCAGGCGGAGGCCCTGGCAAGCCCCTCTGCTTTGCTGACTCTCTTTGAGGCGCGCGTGAAACACGAACGCGCCGTCGACACCAAACGCGCCGTCGTCGACACCGAACGCGCCGTCGACACTTAATATCTATCTTAAACTATTTTAGTTGGAACTCGTATGGGAAAAAAAACTTTCAAATACAATAGACTTAACGGATGCGATCTTGTTTTAAATTATTTGGCATACATTATTGATTTTATCTTATAGGTCGTAAGTGCTTTTGCTGATGTGAAAATTAAATACTAGGTTTAAATCTCAGGTCGAGCAAAATAACTATTATTGGGTTTTTCGTTCACGAACTTCTTACCAGCAGCCTGCTTGATAGTATAGGCTATATAACTAAATGGCTGTAATTTTTATTTATTCGATGGATATAACTGCCAAAATGCGGGTATAATATATTATTTGTCTGACATTATCTCAGATATCTTTCATTCCCTCAACAATTTATCCCCTTGAAAGTGTATTGTCTATACTAGATACATAGATACCTTTAACATTTAGTTCCATTTGTCCGACCTATATATTCAACTGTTTTTTTTCAGAAGTGTAGGGAAGGGGTCAGTCGACCGCACTGTTAGTAAATTGACAACAGCGGCTCTTTTTATTTGCACTGTAGTGTACACCTGACGCGGTAGGTGTAATTTATTATTTTTTGATGTAACTTGATGTTTACTTGCTTGGGTAACTAAGTTACAGATTTACTATGCAATAGGTTCATATTATAATTCGTTTATATAGTTTTCTTACTTACTTTTTACATTGATATTAATAAATAAAATTAGTAAGTTTAAAAAAAAGCAATAGCCCACCGATATCCAGAATAGGTTAGAGCCAAGCGGTTAGAGTTTCAGAAAACGGAACCTAACAATACAAGCCGTGTCCAGGAGAACCGCTTTTTTAATCAAGCCTTTGATCCAGCTGCCTATCGAGATCCTCCTTGAAGAGCCCTATTTGTCTAGGATCATGGCAATTAGGCCATTGGCTGCTTGTAATACAATGATCTCTGAACCTCTCAATATACTTGATTTGCTTATCTTTTTCAGCAGTAAGATACAAAGAATAAAAGCGGCTCTACTAAAATCTTTTTCACACCATTTCTTGTAGACTTTGTGAAATTAGCGCCCCTTGGGTCGCCTCGACTCTAGCTCAAAGCAATTACTAAGACTGGCTAGATTAAAGAAATCTTCTGAGGGGACGATGCTAAAAGTTTTGCGTTTCTTTTATTTTATAAGAGGGCTATCTACATAACTTTAGAGCACCGGTTTTTTTTTCTATTTAGGTTCTTCAAGTTTATGGAACAGATGTCCGTGTCAAATTCTTAATCATCATTTCTCCTGCAATTATCCTATTTTACTAAAGGTCGGTCCCCAAGTTCTTCTTCATTTTCTTTATCTATTTATTCATGTAATGCTTAATGTACAAATAGTTACACGTTAGGCTTATAACTAATGAGCACATGACCCTGTTAGAGCGCAGCAAAATGTGTTAATAATAATAAAATTATTATAGGAGGTGCCTTTCTCTGGAGCCCTGACCGCCGGTAGCTTGGACCCTGTTCCCGATACCGGTGGGCTACTATTTTTATATTTTTAAATGTTTTTTTTTAAGAAATATTTAAAAAATTAATTATATGTGAAGAAATGAATAAATGAACGATAAAATTATATTTCAAAATCTAATATCTATACTTCTCTATTGCTCGTAATGTTATCAGACACCTCCTTTCTTGCTTCATCATCCTTATTTGCCAAATACCCATACATGTGCATACTCAAAACTTTCCTCACGATATTTTCCTCAGTCCTCCGCATCACATGCCCATCCCAAGCCAACAGATTACCGCTCAACTTTTGAGTCACCGGCGTCACTTCCACACTTCCTCTTGTGTGTGTGTCAAATTCGACGACACGGTTGGCGCAGTGGCTCAGCGATGGACTGCTACGCTGCGTGTCGCGGGTTCGATCCCCGCACGGAACAAATATTTGTATGGCCTACAGATTGATGACAGTTGTTCCGGGTCTGGCTGTTTGTGTGTATGTGAGTTTAAATGTTTGTAAACGCACCCACGATACAGGAGTAATTCCTAGTGTGGGGCAACGTTCTTTTTTTAAATATTAATCTATTCCTAAAAATCGTTTCAGCAACTTTGTTCTTATCTTTACTAATATTATAAAAGCGAAAGTGAGTTTGTTTGTTTGTTACCTCTTCACGCTTTAATGGCTAAACCGATTTTGATGAATTTTGGTATAGAGATAGTTGGGAACCAGGAGACGGACATAGGCTATTTCTATTTTTAAGTGGGATATGAGGGAGAACGAGGGAAGAAAATGTTAAACTTAGCGTTGCTATTACAAATCAATAAGGCGCAAGGGCAAAAACTGCAGGTAGCAGGTACTGTGTTATACCCAATTTAACGCGAGCGAAGCCGCGGGCAAAAGCTAGTTTTAGGATAAAAGTCATCATGGCATATTTTTATTTTACCAACGGAGAGTATTATAGGGCACACTAAACTAAAACCAGTTTATACGAATATCTCATTGTGTTGGAAATGTATACAAAGTGAGGCCACATTGTACTAGAAATGTATAGCTTGATGTATCCCCGTGTGTATTGTTAAGGTTTTATGACAGAGTGCAGACTGGTTTGCAATTACGTTCGAGAACTCAGGTTCTTGAGGTTCCGTACCTCAGAAGGAGCAAATGGAACCCTTTCACTTTATTGTCCGTACTCCAAGTTGAAATTACATCTAATGAGGAGGGATGAAGGACATGTGACTGAAAGAGTAAAGGTTCTGAATGTTGATGGACGGAGAGCGAGAGGAAGGCCAAAGAAAAGATGGATGGATTGTGTAAGGAATGATATGAAGGAGAAAGGAGCAAATGATGCCGTGACGTCTGATAGGGGAGGATTGAAGAAGAAAACGTGTTGCGCCGACCCCAAATAGAATGGGATAAGGGCAGGGAAATGATGACTCCAAGAGGAAATAATTAAAAATATTTATATTAACTCAACTCTGTGTTATCCTGTGAAAAAATCAACCCTCTAAGTCTACGCAGTCAAAAGATATGGTTGTTCATATCGCAAGTTTGTACTGAACCCTTTTTTTGCGCATGGGAAATCATCAAATAACTTCCCTCGCTCTGGGCGGAGCGGGGGGAGTGTCTTGTACTGACTAAAACCCACCCATATTCCTTCTATTTCCCTTTATGTTGCAAACAAAACAACTGGCATATGACAACAAAAAAAACAAAGTATTCCACAGACTCAAACTTTGAAATGGCAATTAAGGAAGACTCCTAAAAGAGTTGGTCATAAAATACAAACACACGTATAAACACAAATAAGGAAAGTTTTCGTATCAAGTTGTTTTGCCTTTTTCTTTAGTTTTAATTAAGCCTAGCTTTATTTGTGAAAGTTGACTGTAAAAGTACTTTTTTTTAATGAATAACAAAACTTTTGTCGCGGGGAATGACAAAAGTTGTGCTGCTTTAAATGAAATCGCGTTTTTTTTTAACTCGTTTTATGCAAAAGGGAAATTGTAAATAAGTCTTTAAACTGACATGATCATTGAATTTTTTTTTTGTTTCTGATATTTAAGCGCAGTTGCATACGCAATGATCACAATAAACTGAAGTTATTGCGGGTGGATGTTTATAACCAGACATAAAGGTCTACCCTCTTCCTGGTTTGTTTTTTGCCTTCTGTACCGCTACAACTCGCGACTCAATTCTATTCTCGACACACGAAACTCACTTTATCATGTATGTTATTTGGTTTTCCCATAATTGCACCACTAGATTCCAGGCTCTTGACACTTGAAACCCGATTGAAGTTCCTATAGTACTCCCAGTCTAGGTAGTAACGGGAATGGTCTTTGGTACCCCACTGGACCAAGTTGCACCTACAGCAGCACACCAGGATTCTAAGTCGGTAAAGAATAGGTAAGACGCAAGAAAGAAAGAAGATTTTAGTCGGTAAAAGTCTGATACTCCCCCTGCTCCGCACAGAACAGGGGAAGTTATTTGATGATTTCCCATCATTAAAAAAGCCTAAAAACAAAATGAAACTATTAATCAAAATACTTAACTGCCTAAAACATACTTAAACACCTGCAATTCTCCAAAACCGATTAATTTATGAAGTCAACAGTTCTCAAGTACGAACATAATTCAAAACTAGCTCATTGCGACTATTAACTCTAATAACAGTCTATAATTTCAACACCCCAGCTTTATAAATGAACTCCATTCATTAGGTACAATACGAATTAAATTAAGTTTATAATTTAGTTTCTCATGAGGTTATTCTGAAACCGCGGTGTTTGAAAACTATTAATTTATTAGTCACTAGCTTTTGCCCGCGGCTTCGCTCGCGTTAAATTCGGGGTAACACAGTTCCCCTTGCGCCTTATTGATTTGTAATAGCAACGCTAAGGTTTCCCTTTTCTTCCCTCTGTCTCCCTCACATCCCACTTTTTTTTTTAATATTAGCCTATGTCCGTCTCCTGGTTCCCAACTATCTCTGTACCAAAATTCATCAAAATCGGTGTAGCCATTAAAGCGTGAAGAGGTAACAAACAAACAAACTCACTTTCGCTTTTATAATATTTGTTAGGATTTCTTAGTAATCTGCATAGTATACATCTTAATATAATACATTTAGCTATTAGGTATAGTTATTCAAGGGTTTTTAAATATTTAACTTTTGACTTATGCTATCATCTTGATTATCAAAAAAACAACCATGAATATGATATGAAATAAACAAAAGTACGCTTTAAAATATCGCTATTTTATTTTTCTCAGTAAATCCTTTCATTTGATACCTATATTGTGGAAATACATAAAAAATAACCAGTCCGCGATCTTTGGAAAACCGCCATGTTGGACTTAAAATTACGTTACTTACTGTGCATTGTCATCAAAACTGAACATAACAGGATATAATACACAACCAGTAAAAGGGTCAAATTTTTTTGCATAATTAGTTACGGATGAAACTGACAAAATCGTGATAAAATAACACCCGCATGTCACCAACAATGCCTACTACCAAAGACACCAAAGCAACGTAAGAAATTCAACAGTCACACATAACATACATGAACTCGACGTATGCTCCTGACAGTATCTTTGGTCCAGTCGTCTTAAGATCCTGGGTTCGATTTCCGGATAGGGCCAAGTGTTACTGGGTTTTACTACCAGTAATTTCTTAGTAGCAGTCACGAAGTCTAGATAGGAGCCCCCTAATACATGGGACTCAAACATAACTGGTGAAATGCGGATAAACTATTCCGTACACTTAATGCTTAATGCTTCGAATATAGCCGTGATTTTTAGGGTTCCGTACCTGAAAAGGAAAAAACGAAATCCTTATTGGATCACTTTGTTGTCCGTCTGTCTGTCTGTCAAGACCTTTTATCTCAGGAGCTCGTGGAAATATCGAGTTCAAATTAAATTAAAATTTTATGCTTAAGTCTGTGGTTCCTTTGTGTTATAAAAAGAAATCTAACTCTACGCAGTCAAAAGATGAGGCCGTTAATGTCGCAAGTTTGTACGGAACCATCGGTGCGCAAGCCCGACTCAATCTTAGCCAGTTTGAACGTATTTGTATATCTAAATTCAAATATTTACGGCGATGGAAAATCGTAAACCCTTGTGAAATAACGTTGCGATGTCCTCTTAAGGACCAAGGTCAAAGCCTGATGGGAAGCGCAGGTGTCTTCAAAGCAACAAAGGGATTACGTCAAAGGGGTTAAGCAATATGCAGCAGCGCCTTCGACTTTCTTAAGTGATAAAGATAAACTGCGATCACAAATCTGTCTACAGAAATAGGTACCTTCCCATAACAGGCTTAAAGATTTGTGTTTACCTTGGCGAAGGTTACGTGTAAGGAAGGTTAGGATAATTATTGTGTGTCTCACGGCTGCCCGAATAGGCCCAGTTCAGCAAACTGCCGAGCAACTAGTGTCTTTTTCAACTGGACCTGTGATGGTGTGATGTGACGGACGTAAAACAGTCTCATACTTGATTACAATATTACAGTGTACAGCAATAAAAATAGCAAAAAAGATTCTTAGTTTTTTCGATTTCTTCGATAATGGAGGGTTTTAAACTTTTTTTTAATTTCTGTAATACAGCGTGTTCTTGTATAGTATCATTCTGAAATCAATTTAACCAGTTAACACTGATATAAAGATGATTGTATCAATTGAGAAACTAATTTTAAATAGACATTGCGCAGTTTCTTTTTCAACTGGACCTGTGATGGTGTGATGTGACGGACGTAAAACAGTCTCATACTTGATTACAATATTACAGTGTACAGCAATAAAAATAGCAAAAAAGATTCTTAGTTTTTTCGATTTCTTCGATAATGGAGGGTTTTAAACTTTTTTTTAATTTCTGTAATACAGCGTGTTCTTGTATAGTATCATTCTGAAATCAATTTAACCAGTTAACACTGATATAAAGATGATTGTATCAATTGAGAAACTAATTTTAAATAGACATTGCGCAGTTTCTACCTACTGAATACAATTATTTATAACTCATTTCGTATTCAGTATCCATACACATCACAGACCGTTATCTTCAAACAGCAATTACCAACTCTGTGATATCACCATTACTGTTATTTCAAAATGTTTAATTTAACAACCTATAAACGACTCTGGGGACAATAAAATGTGATATTACTCTGTAATCGTTTTAATTAAGTGGAGCCCTAAAAGTGCTTGACATAAAACTTAAAAGTGCTTGAAATAAAATTTAAAAGAGCTTGAAATAAAATTGAAGGGCATTGTTTTAGTAAAGATAAGTGATTTTATGGTTGGGTGTTAGGGTTTTACGCACTTAATAGTAAAGGGACTGCTCCGTTGGTCTCGTGGCTGCTAGCGCGACTTCTGACCACGAGGTCCTAGCTTCGACTCCCGGGTCGGGCATAAAGTGTTATTGGGTTTTCTATAAGGAATGTCGAAAAAAAGTATCCTATGTGTAATTTCAGACCATAATCTACCTCTGTGCCAAATTTCATCAAGATCCGTTCAGCCGTTTTGACGTGAAAGATCGTAACATCCATCCATCCATCCTCACAAACATAGTTGTCCCACCAAAGTTTTAAGTGACTGCCTACAAAGACTGTCTACTGACGCGTGACGGTCAAATTGATAGAAAAATTGTAAAAAAAACGTGCCAATCAATCACGCAGAGCAAGACACAGAATTAATAAGTACTTTATCTCAATTCCAGACATTAATCAAAATCAGCCGAGGGAATTTCCTGAAAAAAGATTTTACATTTTACCTTTTTCAAAAAAGTTAATCTGTAATAAATTATGATTAACCTTTGATATCCCAAGAGATGACATCAGATGCCCGGAAATCTAAGAATCCCTTTCCTATGACCTTTAAAATTATTTTAATAAATTCCTATGGGAAATAAATATCTGGAAACGGGCTGTTATCGGTGAAGCTTTTATTTATGCATGATTTGCTCCCTCAGGTTCTCATAATATGGAAATTCGGCTCCGTATTTTATTTTCCCTTAAGAATAAACAGTTGACACGGTGAATACTTTTTTTATTGGCTCTTCAGAACCTTGTATAAAGTAGTAAAAAAAGTTTTGCGAACGTTATATCCAAGACTACGGATAATTTTATTTATTAAAAAAAATAAGAAGAGACCATTCTTTATTATGCCGACATCGAAGTCTCTTCCAATAAAAAAAAATCAATGATTACCCTCATAAATAGGCACGAGCTTAATGATATAAGTAGACACGTTCTAAAATAACGTCTGAAGTTTTCTAATTGGTTGGTACCGGGCACTCCTGCACAAATTTGGGAACTATGGACTGTAAAAAAACGTTTGTTTTGTAAGTGAATTTTCTTCATGTCACACAAATGTTTTGCGGTGAGTACCTTTCTCTCAACTCTGTCTTGTTTAAACTTATATTCAATTATTTTATTATGATAAAATTCCTTAGATGGTGTTTAAATATGTATATGTTTCAAATATTTGCTTTACAAATTTAAAAAAATTGATATATTTAACTTATATTATAGTTAACTGTTGTACATGTTTATAGTCGCAAGTCTCTTGGTTTTGTGTGCATGCAGTTGGTGTGCTTATTGTTATTTAAATAAAAAGCAAAACCATATCTCTAAACTGCCGTTAAAAACACGTTTCAAAAAAAGCTGTTAATAAAATATTAAGTCGGAATTCTTAAGGCTCATGCAAATTGTGATCGTCCTATAATGCCACTCGATGGCATTATCACACCCACTTGAGTCAAATTGCTTCGTCTCTTCAACGGGAAATGTAAAGAACTTCCGAAATCTGGTTTTGAAGCCGGGATGTTTCCGGAATTTGGACTTTATTTCAATACCTTTATGTTTGAGGGTTTTTTCACGAATTGCGTGTGTTTAATTCAAGTGTGATGTGTGTGGTGTTTGAATGAATGATAGATTTATGTGCAAGAATATAGGTAGCTAACATAAGTTCTTAAGATCTATGAGTTTTACGGCATTTCAGGTACCTATACGCGTGTGCTTTTGGCTACGTGGTGTTGACAGCGATTAATTATATTCATCTATTAAAACTTAGATCATAGCAAAAATATATCTGCTAATGGTTTTGTGAAACTTCTTTGACAAAAAAAAAATACATATTATTTAATTTTACGAGTTTCCTAAAAACAAAAAAGTTGTAATATTATTTTCATTCATAAGTTGGCTTCTTCTAAACTTAGATCATAATGAAAAATTTATCTGTTGATACTTTTGTAAAACTTCTTTGAATAAATAAATAGAAACATTTGTTATTACATAATTTTTAAGACACATTTTTTTTATATTTTGACGAGTTCCTTAAAAAAAATTAAACAGTAATATTGTTAACATTCATGTTGGTTTCCAAAAAAATACTAGTCTTGTGGATTCATAAAAGAGGATTTTTGAGGCATGAAAAGTTTTTTTTTCAAAAGTAATTAAACGTAATTTTGTGTATTTCTTTAATTACCGCACGTCTTATTATTATGCACATATCTGTATCATTTAAATCACGAGAGTAGCGAGCATTGACGACATATGCAGTCGAGACTGCATATGTCGTCAATACTCGCTACTCTCGTACGATTCTCGTTACGAGTAACGAGAATCAATGGCAATGGATCTGCGAAACATATATTAGAATAGATAAATTACTGACATGACGAATGTTCTACAGCGACGCTAGGGCTCATCGGGAAATAATCGATAGATTGTATACGTTTGTTATAAAGATGAGGAATAAGCCTATAATTTTTCATATTATGTACGGCCATGGCATTCAATGATCAAGGCAATCCATACTTGCCTTTATTTAAACATTATTTAATATTTAACTGTGAAGGTTTTATAATATTAATCAAACTATAGAGTGCTGGCTGGTTTGCAATGACAGTGGCGAGGGAACGCCTTTATCAACATAAAGGCGTTCCACACTACACACACAACTGACGAGCCAACGCTCGTCAGTTTCGCTGCAGTCCACAGACACGAAATAGCCTGTTTGTGTAACAAAAGCACCCATAGCACAGCTGGAGTATGTTATTGAGAATCAGTGACTGTATTCAACATTCTGTGCATCGAATTCACCACATCAATGTGGTTTACGAAGCTTTGCAGTGATAAATAAGAGTTGAGTGACTGCCTCGTCGACTGCTGAATATGAGACATTGGTTTAACAATGCATTCAGGATGCTGCTGAGGCTACCACGCGTCGGGAATGTTTGCTGATGCGCACACTGATGGTTTTTCAGCGATCAGTCGTAATCGTGACGCGTCGCGAACAGTCTCCTGAGTGTCATTGCGGGGAAATTCGATTGCACGTTTATGCATGTTTTGTCCAATCTACATGTTTTACTAACATAGTTTTTTTAAGTCACTGTGTACAAATAAAGTATGGATGTAAAATTTCCTAAATAAAATGTTAATTTTATTATTTATTATTAATTCCCGTTTCGGGCAAACTGTTGTTGGCTTTTTCATTAGGAATTTCTCAGTAGCAGTCTGGATTTGTATCGGAATGTTGATGGACGGAGAGCGAGAGGAAGGCCAAAGAAAAGATGGATGGATTGTGTATGGAATGATATGAAGGCGAAACGAGTAAATGATGCCGTGGCGTCTAATAAGGGAGACTGGAAGATGAAAACGTGTTGCGCCGACCCACGGTGGGCTGAAAATCGGCTTTCATAGACTTAGGGGATTTCAATTTGCAAGTGCTTGTTTTTATGCCGGATATCGCTTCTATTAGTCATTATTATGTACAAAAATGACACCCGAGTTAATTCTGCTCAAAACCGAAGGAAATATATTTTTTTTACGAAAAATTTGTATGAAGCTAGTATGAAAAATCGAATTATCTCCTAAACGGCATGTTTAACCGTAATATCCTTAGAGATGGTCATAGTGCTAATTATTTATGATTTTTTGGTTGACGATTGGACAAAAATTTTAATGCCGTTTTTTTTTTAAAAATCGTCAAAATATTTTTATTTGTTTTTACGTATGAAACGATTCCTTTTGGTGTTTATGTTGAAGAACACGGACTTTTAACTACACATAACATAAAATAGCATCACTCCTATATTTCCGAAGGAGTTGGCAGAGGTTTATAGTACACCCACACGTAGCCAACTATGTTTGAGCTAGATATTTATCAACACAAAATGAGTTTTAAAACTTTTCATACAACCAAATTACCAATTGTCTTCTAATGAGTCCAAAAAGAAGTGATTAAGTAACTACACTGATTAGGTCTTCTAATGAGTCTTAATAGGTGATTTAATGATTTTCAATATCTCACGACAATGGATTATATTTAACGTTTCCTGATAAGTAAGCTAATTTGTTAATTAGCAGTGCTATGAGTTCTAAGAATAGTTAGTGACAATTATAGATTTTCATTAGCTAATGAGGAGATAACTAATGAGGGTAGTTACCTAATTATTGTCGTTTTGCAATAAAAGGGCTAAAGTTTTGTTTTATAATTTAATTTGTTCACAACTGTGTAACTGCTAACACTAAATCTGCGACTATAAAATCTTAAAATGGAAAGTTTAATGACCAATTTAGACTTGTTTGTTCTTCTACGAAGTGAGAGTACTTCATTTGATCATGAAGTATTGTTTAGTGCAGTTGTATCCCGCATAGGCGATTGCCTGTCTGACGAAGATTATGTTGTTCTCAAAGAATTTTGTCGGAGATTTACGCGAGCCGCTTTACAAAGGTGGGAGAAATCCAACCGATTCCTTGATAATTTCAGGAGAAAGTACGAGAATTGGTTGGGAGCAAATATTGATTGGCCGAGTTTTGTGCAAACTTTAGTTAATCAAGAACCAAGTGTTGATGAGATACCAAGAGCGCCCTCAGTCTCTCCAGAACCGTCGACATCAACGTCCATTGGAACAATGACGAAAAGATCCCGTAAACCATTCGAAGACCTGGGAAGTAAACAAAAAAAGAGAAGATCTGATGAACACACAGGCGAAGGTTCCAGTGAATTGGCATATGCAGCTGCAGCACGTTTAAAAGAAGAAGGGCATGGAGATATCGCCTCTGTCATCGAATACATGATGAAAAATCCTGAAGCAGCCGCTAAATTAAATGAAACGCTTAAGAAACCAGCGAAAACAATCATATTTACGCCAGAAAAGGCGCTTGGATTGCTTCTTTCGCTAAAACTCTCAAAGTGGCAATATATTACGTTGCGTGAGGCTGCCATTCGAGAAGGTGCTAAAGATATTTATCCATCTTACTATAAAGTGCAACAAACTAAGCTTGATTGCTACCCTCCGAAGCAATCAGTGACAGTTACTGATTCATCGGCTAGGATTACACTTCAAGCTTTACTTGATATCACGGTTACAAGAATCCTTCAAAGCCTTTCTAACGAAGAGCATAACAAGCAGTTGAAGCTGATATCCAAGTGGGGATTTGACGGTGCTTCTAACCAAAGCCGATACAAGCAGAAAATTGAGGGTGAGGAAGATGATTCAAGCATTTTCATGACCTCCTTGGTGCCACTAAAACTGACAGATGGAGACAACATTTTATGGACGAACCCAAAACCATGCTCAGTTTTGTATTGTCGTCCAGTTCAGTTTACTTTTGTAAAGGAGAGTGAAGCAGTTGTCCTTGGGCTGAAAAAACAAATGGATGAAGAAATTGAGGCCCTTATCCCCACAGAGTGCAATAATAATAATAGGGTGACTCATCAACTAATGATGACGATGATCGACGCTAAAGTCTGTACTTACCTTTCTGAAGCTAGATCAAATGCATCGTGCTACCTGTGCTTAGCAAAGCCTACAGAAATGAACCGCTTAGATGCTGTAACATCAAAAATTGTGTGTTCGGACCTGTATGAGTTTGGCTTGTCATCCCTACACGCCCGTATAAATTGTATGGAATGTCTGTTACACATTGCATACAGACTGGACTTCAAACGGTGGGCAGCGAGAAGTGATGAGCACAAAGAAATGCTACAGACAAGAAAGAAAATAATTCAAAATAAATTCAAAGATGAGCTCAATCTGTTGATTGATATAGTAAAACAAGGCTCGGGAACCACCAATGACGGGAATACTGCAAGAAAATTCTTTGAGTTTCCTAATAAAACCGCAGCTATAACCGGTTTGGATGAAGACCTCATCAAAAGATTTGCTGTAATTTTACAAGCAATTACATCTGGAGAGCAGATCGATATAATAAAATTTAGAGATTATGCTCGCAAAACAGCAGAAAAGTACGTATTACTATACGACTGGTACTACATGTCGTCAACCGTTCATAAGTTACTAATCCATGGGGCTGACATAATCGAGAAAAATAATATTGTGCCGATTGGGACTCTCTCGGAAGAAGCCTCAGAGTCTCGAAACAAAGATTTTAGGAGGTTTCGAGAACATCATTCGCGGAAAAGAAGCAGGCAGGATTCCAATCAAGACATTTTAAATATGCTTGTTGTTTCTTCGGACCCTTTGCTAAGTGCACAAAGGCCTAAGTTAGATGCCAAGAAAAAGCAGAGCTTTTTTGCTGAAACTCTCGACTTAATTCAATTTCAGGAAACTGAGTTCGAATTTTTGGATATATCCAATCTGGATGCTGACTCAGAATTGGAGTCTGACAACGAGAGTGATAAGGAAAATTTGTAAAAAAGATATATATGTACATATTTGTAAATTTGTATTTGAGTGTGTTTGGGTTTTTTTGTAATATTTAATGATGTTTTATTTTTTTTATTTATTTTACTTTATTTTACGAATGCTTAGTATTAATTCCTTAAATTAACTTATTTTGTATAAAATATAACTTCATATGTTACTTCAATATAAATCTTTTTTTATTTAAATTAATATAAATGTGTCAAAAACAGCAATTTTTTTATTTTATTTTTCTTGTTTCGTGTGTTCTTAATATTTGGGTTAATAACATATCGAACTTTTTAACTTAGACACTAAAAGGGATCGTTTTACATGTAAAAATAAATAAAAATATTTTGACGATTTTTAAAAAAAAACGGCATTAAATTTTTCGTCCAATCGCCAACCAAAAAATCATAAATAATTAGCACTATGACCATCTCCAAGGATATTACGGTTAAACATGCCGTTTAGGAGATAATTCGATTTTTCATACTAGCTTCATACAAATTTTTCGTAAAAAAATTATATTTCCTTCGTTTTTGGGTAGAATTAACTCGGGTGTCATTTTTGTACATAGTAATGACTAATAGAAGCGATATCCGGCATAAAAACAAGCACTTACAAATTGAAATCCCTAAGTCTATGAAAGCCGATTTTCAGCCCACCGTGCGACCCTAGAAGAATGAGGCAAGGGCAGGAAAATGATTAGTCTGGATTTGTTCCCTGTAGCAGCAATCTTGATGGCAACAGCCTCGCTCTGTATTACATGGGAATTAAACGTAAATATAATCTGTCTATCTTTTTGTCATTCTATTTGTGGTTGGCACAATACGTTTTCTTATACTATTCTCCCTTGTCTGACGTCACATAATTGCCCTCTCATATCATTCCTTACAAAATCCATTCAATGTAGGCCCGTTTCGAAAATTATTTAAATTCGACACGTTTGCACGAGTAATTCCGAAATTTCGCCCAGCTATTCATTAACGTAAACATCAATATTAAATCCAGCATAAGCATTATACTGGAAATTCAAACATTAATTTCGTGTCAAAATATCAGCTACCTTAACCATTGCCAAAATAATTGGTACTGTTACTAATGCTAGATACACAGACACACGTTGCGAAATATCGTTACGATTTATTGTTGCAATTCTGTCAGATGTAAAATACGAGTATTTTTAGGGTTGCGCAGCCAGATGGGTAAAACGGAACCCTACCTATAAATTCACTGTCTGTTTGTCCGCATGTCATTTCACTTCAAGATTGTTGGCACCACACATTTGAAAATCGGAGAGTAGGCTTCTTTTAACCGCCACACAAAAGTGATGTCAAATAATGGAAAAAAATGGAGTATGGAACATGTATGCGGAACACATGTAACTCAAGGTTAAAAAAACAATTCTGTGTTATAAAAGTTCAATTAAGAATATTAAATTAAATTTACTACCTAACTTATAAATAAATAAAAAATAGCGTCAAAAATTCAGTCTCAACGCTGTCAGTTGGCAATGTCCCCAAAGGAATTGGCCGCGTTGCCACGTTGTATGGCAACGCTAAGCCTCTGGCCAGTAAAAGCCAGCCCTTGGGTCACGGGAGGTGTCAACCAAACGTTTTGAAATTTCCTTATTCTATGTGGCATAACACACTAGACCGCCAAGGCCATCACTCCACTCTTATTCATTTCTTCAAAGCTTCGTAAACCACATTGGTTAGGTGAGTTCGATGCATAGAATGTTGAATGCATTCATTGATTCTCAATAACATACTCCGGTTGTTTTTCACAAAGGTGAGGTGAATTCGATGCATGGAAAAATAATCGGCTAACAGAAACGCGCCGGCAGTTTAAATGTGAAATGCAGTCAATATTGGTAATAAACATTTTTCCATTACTAGCTGAAGACCGCGTCTTCGCCCGCGTGATATAGAAAAAAATATCCTATGTGTGATTCCTGACTATAATCTACCTCTGTGCCAAATTTCATCAAGATCCGTTCTGCCGTTTTGACGTGAAAGAGTAACAAACATCCATACATCTTCACAAACAGTCGCATTTATAATATTAGTGTATATAGTAGGATTTTGCTTCAGGATGTCTCTGAGATGTGGAACCACGTTTTTTATATAACACTAACTGTCGCGCGGTTTTACCTGCGTCTTTCGTTGCTGCTTCGCTCCCGTGGGTAGTAGCGTGATGTTGCATAACCTATGTTACTTTCTGAAAATGTAGCTTCATATTAGTAAAAAATTGGTTAAAATCACTCCAGTAGTTTTGGAACCAATCTGATACAAACAAACAAATATTTCCTCTTTATAATATTAAAAATAGATAGATTTCTTCTGATGGCGGTCTTTGGTCCTAAATTGACTACAGTCTCTAGAATACAGTTTCAGTATACAGAATTAATAGACGCTTATTGAAAAGTCGTTGTAAAAGTATGCGCCGGCTGTCATTTGTAGATCTTTGCCAGTCGTTACAAGTAGTCAGTGACCTCAAGTCTGCGAACTAGTCTTGGGTCTACGAAGGGGTACAGTATTGCCTAGTACTAATTGGGTTGTTGAGATTAGGTAGGCAGACACTCTTTGTTAAAATACTGGTTTTCAGTTGCATTCGGCAATATTGTACGCCGAACCAAATAAAGTACAACACGGTTGGCGCAAGGCTGAACGATCGACTGCTGCGCTGCGTGTCGCGGGTTCGATCCCCGCACGGAACAAATATTTGTATAGCCTATAGATACTTTTTCCAGGTCTGGCTGTTTGTGTATGTGAGTTTAATTGTTTGTAAACGCACCCACGAAAAATCCATGTGTCGGGCAACGTTTTTTTAAAAAAAAAAACGACATAGGCTAGATAGATGATTATGTGAAAGTATAGAACGCTTTGAAAGTCATGTATACTTGCATAGATATCCCTACAATTTATCGTTTCATGTATAGCCAGCCTACGTCATTAATAATTATTCTAATTGCTATTAAATTCAACATTTACACTGTTAACATTTACAATGTTAATATTACTGATCATTCCTAAAATAATTCCAACCAAATTTCTTAGGTGCGGTAATTGTGAACGTGACGCCGCTAAATGTTCTCTAATTAATAGAATTGAGGTTCCGATATTGATGAGGTGTTTTGAGGTTAGCAATTTACTTGCTTTGTGTTTAGGTTTGTTTTTTTTACCTTAGATATATGTAGTTACTAGCTGGCGCCCGCGGCTTCACCTGCGTGATGAACGAAAAAAATGTATTTTATTTATTATTTCAGACTATAATCTACCTCTGTGTTAAATTTCATAAAGATCCGTTCAACCGTTTTGACGTGAAAGAGTTACAAACATCCATACATGATCTACATAGAGAACAACACCTTGGAATGAGTCAAATACAGTATACTTTCACAAGTTATTATGCATTATGTCTGGGACCGTAGCTTCATTATGTTTCTTTTGACATTCAAAAGTGCCTGTTTTGATCCAGTAAAGAAATACAATTAGTTGAAGTTTATATTATAAATGCAAAATTACTCTGACCGTACTTTTTCAGTCAAAACACATTTCGATTCAATTTGGCGCACGGGCGTTTTATTCTCAATGTCCTAATGGAAATAATATTAGACCTTCGCTCAGTCAAAGGTATGAGGAGAAACCGTTGTATATGAAATTCTCCTCACTCACCAACTGTTACCTACGAGTATATGATGTAGATGTACCGTACACCCCTTCGTATACCTTCATATTGTGTATGTACGTTGGACATTTGTAGGCACTTTTTGAAACTTATAAATTCTTACACGTGAAATAAAATAGACCTTTTTAACACGCTCTAAATCAAAAATCAACCTCATTTATACAAAAAAATACATTTTTCAATTTTTCTTCAAAAACTTCTTATAAACAATTAACGAACAAATCAATTATATCTTGAAATAATTTGGTACTTCCAAGCGCACAAGTTTGACAAATTAATAAAGTTGAAAAAAACTTGGACGTGACTCAACGTCCCACATCTCGTAAGTACAAGAACAGACGGAAACTCGAGAAAAAACACTGGAGATTCTATTTCTGCCCAACTTCTGCCATAGATGATTTTTGTGCCAAAAACTTTCGATTTTATAATTTGTGGGAACAAAATAACCGGGCAAGAGCGAGTCGGACTCGCGCATTGAGGGTTCTGTACAAACTTACGTCATAAGCAGCCATATCTTTTGACTGCGTAGATTTGGAGGGTTAATTTTTACAGCAAAAAGGGACCACAGTGGTGAGTGTTGATGAACTTGATAGCTCCATACGTTCCCGAGATAAAGGGCCTTGACTGACAGACAACAAAGTGATCCAATAAGGATTTCGTTTTTTCCTTTTGAGGTACGGAATCCTAAAACAGGGTAGATAGAATGGAAACTACCGCATTAGTCCGAATTCAATTGAGAAAAACATTTGGGTTAATATTTTATAGGTCTGTTAGTTTGATTTTCATTTTAAAACCGATTCTGCTGATGATACGATGTTACCTCTCAACGTTTTTTAACAAAAAAAAAAACCTTAAACAATCCCTAAATACAAAAATGCTCAAACTAAACAACCGTTTTAACTATAACGCATAACCTTGACATCAACAATCCTTTTTGATATCAAACCCTTTGACCCTTTCCAGGGCGGAGGTGTCTGGCAGATTTGTACTGACTAAAACCAGACCGGTGTTCCCTGGCACACTTGAGTCCAGGGGCAGCGGCAACAAATACGTCTTCCACTGCCCCGGACTAGTGCTGGCCCTCTTGACCTGTACGGGTCTCGTGCCGAGGGCAAGTGAGGTGTAGAACTCCCTAACTACCGCACTGAACCTACACGCCGCTGCCGCTGATTCGTGCCCCCATCAACATAGGTGCTATGTTTGACTTAAATATATGAACGACGAAAAGCAATCTATATGAAGAGTATTTCTGAAGTATTTGCAAAGTTTATTGTGAATAAAAACACTCATTACGTCAAATTACTCCAATAGATATTCTCCAATACATTGAATGGTAGGATAGCGGAAGTAGTTAAGCCTTTGGAAATGACTTCCATTTCCAAAAACTACTCTGCAAGCGGAGGCAATCATAATAACTATAAAAAAAAACATTCTGTCCTGACGTCATCTACAAATGGAACTTCTGATAGGTTAGTAATAACATGAAATTTCAATCAAAGGAGTCGCCGAACCAATAGGGATGTAGAAAGGCTTTGACACGCACCTGTCGTCGCGAATATATGGATTATTGATGTCTGGGAAAATATCAGACTTTTATTGGGTTATGGTTGCTTTTGTAGGACGGAGTATGTTTTCATTTAAAAGAAGTTGAGTGCGAGGGTAGCGCCAGGGTTGCGGGTTGATCGAAAGAGACACCGCGACCCCGGAGTAAAAAGGAAGTAAAATTCTGACACTCTTCTCCACTCCGCCCAGAGCGGGAGAAGTTATTTGATGATTTTCCAAGCCGAAATAAAAACAAAGAAAAGGATAGCCCACGAAAATCAAATGTCCTTACTTTGTTTGCAATTTGCAGGTCAGTGTGTAGTTTTGTGGTCTAGTTGTGTGTTGATTAAGAATAATTCACGAACGTAACAGATACTCATAATACAACAAATTATTCACAGGGCTGAATAAAAAACAAAGGGCCCTGCCAGGGCTACCGCCTGCCGGGGTTGTGGGTTGTTCGAAAGAGATACCGCAGCCCCGGAACATAAAGGGCAAAAGAAGGAACATGGGTGGGTTTCAGTCAGTACAAGACTAACAATCCCCCTCGCTCCGCCCAGAGCGTGGAAAGTTATTTGATGTTTTCCAATCCGCAAAAAAAAAACTGCTGAATAGAATACGCATCGCCAAGCATTTCCCAATCTTTTTAAGGCATTTCTCACTAGTCTTGTTTGATCGGTGTGGTTAGTCAGTATTAACCTGGTGATCGAGTTTTTACCCCACCCATGAGCTTCTGATTTGGGTAAACATGCCACCGAAAAATAGCTCTTAGGTATGCTGGTTTCTGCGCGATGTTTTTCTTCACCAAAGCACTTGCTTCGCCATACGCTCAGAAAAATAATAACAATAGTATTTTCTTTGTTGCAGATATGTGAGACAGGCCACAATGGCATATCCCCACGTGGCGCCGAGGGTCCGCAGCCAGCTGGACAGCTTCCTGATGAAGGTCGACACCAAGACCTGAGAATGAACAAACATCGCTGGAGCCAACTTCTATAAAATGGAGTTTGCCTCTGTTTTACCTACCAATGTAAGTTAACAGTTTTTTTTACTTATAGAAGAAAAAATAACAAGTATTATTATGTGTAACTATGAAAATTTTGACAGAAAATTAGCATATTTTAACTAAAAACTACGGATGGATAAAGGTCATTGACTCTTATCATGAATTTATCTAGCACAAGAATCTGGACCTTGAAAAAATCCGATGGTTATTAAAAAATCAATTGCTCTATCATACCAAAGTATAACATGAAATGACTGTTTATGCATCGATGTTCCGTATAAGTTACGCCGTGTATAATGTATGCGAGCGTTCTACCATACATCATCTGCCTAGCCTTTTCCCAACTATGTTGGGGTCGGCTTCCAGTCTAACCGGATGCAGCTGAATATCAGTATTTTACATAAAGCGATTGCCTATCTGACCTCCACAACCCAGTTAGTACTGGGTAATACGATACCCCTTGGTAAGACTGGTTGTCAGACTTTCAGGACACTGACTACTTGTAACGACTGTCAAAGATCTACAAATGACAGCCGGGACCAACGGCTTAACGTGCTTTCCGAGGCACGGAGGAAACTCGGTATGTAACGGGTGGTCACCCATCCACAGACTAACCTAGGCAAGCACGGCTTAACCTAAAGATCGACTCTACCATACATACGAGATTAAATGCTTTTCGTAACGATCTGCTAATTGCTACGCCGTAGCGGGCTTCGTAGTCGCTACGCCGTAGCGGGCCGCGTTAAAGCTGAGTTGTAGCAGAATGCTTATTACTCTTATTAGCCACGCCAGTCGCCCGCAGTCTAATGCGTATTAGCTCCGTTCAAACAGATTTCACAGCAGGTAAGCGATATATTGGACTTCGTGCACTTCGTTTGTAATTGTCAAAGAGATTTTCACTCGTATCCTTTTTAATTTTTTTGGTGCAGTTAAAGTTAGATAAAACCATTTCCCATACATTAAAATTTATCCATTTACTGAAAAAATATTAACTACTATGGCCAAGGGACCATAGGCGGAAACAATATTTTGTAAGCGTACAAAACAATGTAAAATCTACTCAATGTACAAACACAAGCCCTGCCACAGTGGGGGCTTGTGTCCTAAATGTATGAAGGAAATAGTCCTCCAAAACGCCCACTCTTTGCTACTTTCTAGTGTTTTAGCTGGGTTAAAGAACTCTTAAAGAGTAAACTAGGTTATAAACTATCTGTGGGCCATTTGGTGATGGTCCAAAAATGTATGGACCAAAAACCCAGAGTCGATTTAGACAAATCTGGTATCAATAGCTTTATTAAAAAGCACAATTTACCCCACCGAAAAAATTATGCCCATATCCATGGGATATAAAAGTTATAGGCTAACAAAGTATATTGGAAAAATCATGAATAACTGGTTATTTTTATCAGTTTTTTCAACAGCAATATATTAATAATAATAATCATAGGACAATAATAAATATAAGTAGCGATTATATGAACTTATCAAGTTGAAATCTAATATTTCACAGCTTGTAAATCATATGTCAAGATACTTTTGTCGTGAAATCTTTTTACAGTTGAATGTGCCTATTTTGTCTCAGATTATTTATTTTTTCAGTCGCTTATTTAAAAAAAAACAAATACTGTGGGAAAAATATTTATTTCAATTATTTTCAATGTCTATTAATATATCATCTAAGAACCCAGCAGGTTGCATAAGGTCGTCTTGGTACCTGGCCCAGGCCAGATAATATATAATGCTTATTATGTGGGCACAACTGCCCAATGTGCGGCGACCATGAATACAGCTGCAACAGTATTCCGAAATCCTATTCGTGTTATATAAAACATAACAGCAATATGTTCTTGTCCCGACGTGCGTGGAATGGATTCGACACCCATTCGATATTTATCCTTTCGGGGTGTCTAAAAACTTCAATTGAAAAAACCCCAGTTCCTCTAATTTGTTCGCAACAGTAGGACCTTGCAAGTTTTACGTGGTATGTGCCTATTGCGAACACAATTAATTGGTCATAATCCATTCTTGGAAAATCCGATAGATGTTTACCCGAATGGATGCAACACACCCCGTGTTGCATCCATTCGGGTAAACACAATTCTTTGTCGATCCCAATGATGTTCAGCGACGTAATCGGCTAATAGGTTCGGCCTGTCCCTATTTCTTTCAATCATCTCTATAAACTCTTCAGTAAATCTGCTGTCTTCATATGTTGGATGAGTTGCATTGGTAAGCGCTGCAGCTATTCTATAATCTGTCATTGCGATCTGTTATTAAAATATTTGTGTCTAAATATTTTAAAATCTCTTTTTATCGTGCCATTAATGGTTTCCACGACCCATCTAACCATGGTTATCAATCTGGATTTATTTGCCGCTATTGTACTTAATTGACTTTCATTACGTCCTACAGACGGTGGCATGTAAGCGTTATAACCACATTCCTCTAGATCCGGCAAACAGTCTCGGAAACCCCGATCCAAAACAAATACATCATCTGGGTGTAAAAACCATCGCATTGGAGCTTCTTCCATGGGACCATCATGGTTATCTAATATTAGTTTTACTATGTCGGAGTCTGAAGTTGGCGCCGTAAGGTCCAGTTACTTCTATGATATAGCCATCAGCACACACAATCATGAAGGGCTTAATCAAGTTGCTATACTTGTGTAAGCTATAGTTTAATCTTTGAAGGAGAAAGTTGGAAGATTTTTGAATAAATAAATAAGTGCCGTCGATATGTTTATCAAAGATGCCAGTCTTACGTGAGGTTCACCTGATCTAAGTTTACATAGGTATACGCCCAATACAGTATTGCACTTATTAGTTTGTCGTAAAGACGGTGTTTCTTGTAAGATACTCTCAAACTGGTTATGGTTCATTCCAGTCCAAAAATGGAGATCTTCTTCACTTATTTCATGAAGCCTTTCAAAGTCAACATTACCTCTTCTTTCAAACACTCGTGTATACAACATAACTATCTCGCGTAAGTTCTCGTTTCTGAAATTATCTTGGCGATTACTCACATTTACAGAGAAATCCTCAAATGATGAATTCATTAAATGAAATCGACAGACTCGTGCTAGTTCTGGTATGTAAAAAGAATAATAGCTTAATAAGTGCGCTTTTATACTGTCGGGCACTTGTCGAAGTTGCGTTGAAGTACAATAATTGTCGAAGAGACATCTTCTTGAAGTATTCGCGGCACGTGTAAATCCAGTTAAAGAAAACGATTGCGGTGGTCTAGCTTCAGGTGTTGATGGTTGCCTCAATGCATATTCAATGCGTTGCAAGCAAGGATGACAAATAGATCTTGACCCATCAAAGACGATCTGAAATCAACGAGACATAATATTACACAATGAAACTATTGTCAAACGTTTATTTTATTATCAACCTAATATGACCATTTTTGTAAGTACATAGATAAATAAATATTTGTGGTCAATTGCACACTGCGCCATCTAGTCCCACAGTAAGCTTAATGCTTGTAGTATGGTAACTAGACAACTGAATAAACATACTTAAATACTTTTTTTTTTAAATACATACATATTTAACACCCAAACCAAGACAAACAGATATTTTTGAAACTACAAACAAATGTTTGTCTTCTGCGGGAATTGAACCCGCGACCTCTTTGAATCGAGATGAATCATTACTTTACTCGGTGACCTATATTATCATTATTATTAGTAAAAAAGCTGGTAGGTAGGTACTATGGCCTGGTCCCCCTCTTCATGAGAGGAGGCGATGCCCCTACAGTGGAGCGTATACACATAGGTATATTGGCTGACAGTGCAACAAGTTTATGACTAGCTTAATTGCCCCACTTGTAATCATAAAGCCTCTAAGTATTGTTATCATCCTATACATAAACACACATACGGGTAATGTCAGACACTATGTGTTAAGTTTATACTACCACGAACGGGTAACTAGACTTGACTTAAGACTTACTTCTTGTGGTTGTCCATGATTCAGTAGGTGCTCCACGACGATTCGATGTGACTCCAAAAACTGAAGCGACAATACATGACGTTGTCTCCGTAACACAGAGCGACTACAGTTCACATAACGTTTGTTCACCTCCATATTAGCAATGTCCAAAACAAAGAGTAAATCGGTGTCCGGTGTGGAAAAAGCAGGTCAAAAAAATCCAATAATGAAAATCGGTGTCCGGTGTAAAAAAAGCAGGCCTTAAAAATCCGATAATGAAACGCACAGATCACAACGGTAGCAAAGCAAACGAAGGACTGCGTCGGCGCCGTTAGAACCTCGGTTCAAGTTAAGGAACAAAAGAATAGAAAATGGCGACTGGCGTCCGTCGGCGCGCTCGCGCTCCTATAGGTAAGCCTCTGGCTCACTCAATAGAGCGAGAGGTAAGATGAACGCATCATATTCTGAAGTATTTGTGTGTATTTTTTTAGCGAAAACAAAATAATGAATAACAAAGATAGGTAATTATGCTAGAGAACTTAAAAAAATAGACGTAATCTCATTAATAAAGGACTTTGAACTTGATAGTTGCATATGATCGCTAGTTATATTTATTATTGTCCTATGATTATTATTATTAATATAATGCTGTTGAAAAAACTGGTAAAAATAACAAGTTATTCACGATTTTTTTTATACTTTGTTCGTCTATAACTCATATACCCCATGGATATGGGCAATTTTTTTTCGGTGGGGTAAATTGTGCATTTAATAAAGCTATTGATACCTAATTTGTCTGAATCGACTCTGGGTTTTTTTGGACCATCGCTATCATTTAAAAACCAGAAGGTAGTTTATACGTAAAAACATTCATATATCCATACCTACATCCTCACAAAACTTCACATTTATAATATACTAGTTGCACCTCGCGGTTACACCCGCGTAGACTTGGACAAAAATACATATGTGTTAATCAAGGATATAAGCAACAGATGGGCCTGCCAGGACATCCGCCTGCCGAGGTTGCGGGTTGTCCGAAAAAGATACCACGGCCCCGGAACATAAAGGGCAAAACAAGGAACATAGTTGGGTTTTAGTCAGTATAAGCCTGACACTCCCCACCACTCCACCTACAGCGAGGAAATTATTTGATGTTGTCAAACCGCAAAAAAAAAAGGGTAGAAGCTCTATCTACATACTGAATTTCACAAGTTTTGAAGTCTTAGGAAAGTTTCAGTAACAAATTTGATATGCTCAAATGTCTGCCAAAAGCACGTTATAATAACATATCACACAACAGACACATATTAAGTTTCATACATCGCATCGTTCCTCTAATCCAGTTACGAGTTAACTGAAATCATCGAACTAACTTAACTTATTTAAGTTTCATAACATTTGATAGGTATTACCTTCGCGGCATGTGGTTAAATTGCTTTACCGCGTGTAGTTTTGAAACTGTCTTTGGTTAAGTTTAGGGTGGTTATAAGACGTAATCGTTAACTGAAGTTTGATTACCTGAGACATGGTGATACTGATGTATAAATAAAAAAGCCTACAAAATTTAAAGAGTTCCTTCCATTAACCCATCATCAAAACATTTTTTTAAAAAATGCTCTTACTCCTGGAATTTCTTCTGTATCGTAAGTGTGTTCACAAACATTTAAACTCACATACGCAAACAGCCAGACACGGAAAAAGTACTTGTCGGTCACACAAAATATTTGTTCCATGCGGGGATTGCAACCGCGATATGAGGCGTAGTAGCCAATTGCTTAACCACTGCGCCAACCATGCCATCAACATATTTTGACCTGACCACGGGACACTTGAAAAGTATACCGTTTCTAACAAAAACAGAATTTGCCAAATCGGTCCAGGCGTCTTCGAATACTCAGGGAATATACAGAAAAGTTTCAAAGCTTCCTACGAATTGAGGACCTTTTCCTTTTGGAGGACTTGCGTTTATTATGTAACTCCTTGTGTAAGAGGTAAAACGGATGATTTATGCTGAACGAGGCTCGGATCCTTCGGTACCTGTTCAAGTATAGCACGACCATTAAAAAAATCTATGTAAGTTGATGTACCGATATTATAACTTACTTACATTAAAATCATCCTATAAAATTTTGGCGGGGTATAAAATGTGCTAAAATCTAGCAGTAACTCCTCCGGAAATTATCATCATTTTCCTGTCCTTGTCCCATTCTATTTGGGGTCGGCGCAAACCGTTTTCTTCTTCCTTTCTCCCCTATCAGACGTCACGGCATAATTTACTCCTTTCTCTTTCATATTATTCCTTACACAATCAATCCATCTTTTCTTTGGCCTTCCTCTCGCTCTCCTCTAGAAATAACATTACGATAAAACACTACTTTTTCTCTCACACACACGACTACGTTAAATGCATAGATAATCCAAACATCCGTCAATTATATCCATGACATCACGCCACCCCACAAGAATGTTGCCAGCTTAATAATCATTTCCTGCCATCTCCCAAGAATGTTGGCATACCCTACGTCCTAATCATAGCAATCGGTCGCGCGAATATGCGGTCATTGAATTCGCATGTCACAATTGTTTTTTATAAAACGGGAATGTGTCCTGGCTAGTTAATTCAAACCTTTTTACAGTTTTTAAAAACCTTTATTAGCTTCACCGTTAAAATATGGCTGTACAAAAGTTTTTAGAAAGCAAATTTGAACGACTGATAAAAAAAATGACTACTGATAAAATTCTTTTAAAATTTTGCATACAATTATAGTTTGGATGACAATCGCGACAGGTTTGTAACGTCATTCTGAATCCAGTACGGCGGGTTCCCAAAGATGGTAGTTTTTTCTGCATAGCGATGATATGGATATCAAATAAAAGGGTTTAGCTGAGAAGAATAAGAGAAAACGTGTGTGTGTGTGTGTTTGTAGTTTGTTTTTGTTTATGACTTGTATATTTATCAAGGGGTATCGTAATACTGGGTAATCCCAGTTGGATTGTGAAGGTTAGACAAGTAGTCGATCCATGGAAAATACTGGTATTCAACTGAATATACATATTAAAAACTGACCGAACAGATGGGAAATGAACACACGATATTTTGGATTTTTTAATGATCTATTATGCTGATACAATACTACTATGTCTAGTCCTTAGTTCGTGTTCGCCAAACAAAATGAACGCGACGGTCTCATAATCGCTCGGGTTAGAACTTAGCCATATGAATAATGTATGTGTTGTCGGTAGGTGGCGCTTCAGTTCAACGAGACGACGGTGGTGTACGACGAGGGAGATGACCCAGATGCTGTCACGTTGTTGTCCATACTGCTTGTCGGTAAGTCCTGCATTAATAGTAATTTTTGTACAGAGCCAAATATAGTGGTATTTACAAGGTAGATATAAGTGGTAACACGGACCATATCTGTATACCAGGTCTGTAGTACTCGGTACCTGCGTGTAAGACCACATGTATGAATATGGATGAGACAAAAGAAGTATGTAGGGATCGTACCAAGAGTTCTGTTTTTTTTTTACCAACACTTTTTTTTTGTTTCTGTGATGATTTATTTAAAAAAAAATGCAATCTAAACATTTAATTGATACTTTTTTGAAATCTAAAAAAAAATCTAATCATTTCAAAATTTTACATAATCTCAGAAAGAAACAATGATCAAATTGTTTTCGTGATTTGTTATTATTTTGAGCTCCACGGAAACCCTTTGTTTTCTTTCAAATAAATATAACTTTGTTCAAAAACTATCAAAGGTTTTAAAAAAAACAGCTGTATCTGACGAGTCTAGTATCGTTTGCTGACTGTACATGTAGCGACTGCCTATCTAACCTCTACAGCCCCGTAACTAGGTAATCCGATACCTTTTGTACGCATTACAAATATACTCAATGAGGTTGCCGAACTCTATTGAGGAATTTGGAGCCTATCTATGTATACCGTTGTGTTGTGTTGATTGATGTTCCCACACGTAAGAATGTTATTCCTGCATTAATAGTTAAACATTGTTTAGCGGCAATTTATCATTCCGATTATATTGTTTAAACAGAGGAAATCGCTCTTTAGAGAACTATAGAAAAGGATTATTTTATGCACGTGGAAGCGTGGAATTATTTTCTAATCCTTTTATTGTGTTGAATGGAGATATCGTTTACGTTCTATGCATTTCTATTTACAGTTTTAAAATGCTGCATAGTTCTATTAGTGCGTTGCGACTGTCGATACTTAAATAAAAAAAAAACTTCTTTTTCGGATTTAAAATCATCAAATAACTTCTTCCGCTTTGGGCGGAACGGAAAGAAGTGTCAGACTTTTACTGACTAAAAACCATCAATGCTCCTACTTACGTCTTTTGTGTTCCAAGGCCACGGCATCTGTTTAAAACAGCGCCTAGAAGACTTCCGTGCACAGTCAATACCCAACCTTTTACAAAAGTCCTTTCCTCCTAAACCTCTTTTCCTGTAGTCATCTTGGCACAGTACACATACCAGATCATCGACACGTGCATACTTACGAAGATCAGCGCGATACGAGCACGGCACCTCCACCAGTTTGTTACCATCAGGAAATTGAACCGCTTAGCGCCGAACGAGGCGCGAAATAGACTGGAAGTATTTGCACGCTCCAACAGATAGAGGTGTAGGTATATAAATGTTATGTAATTTCCTTCATTTTCAAAAAGTGGGTGAGGAAAATAGAGCAAGTTTTGTTGCAAAAATGACGGTGATTTTGGGAAATGAGATTTATATTCTGGTTATACTTTGATAGTGTCGCGTTTGGTAGGTTCAAATATTAATAAGTTGGATAGTGTAGTCATTCATAACTTATTTTGTACTATAAATATAGTATGATAAATTTAACCACTTATACATTATTAATTTATTCTCTAAAATGAAGTATAGTAAAAAAAGTAAAATTGATTTATATAGATTATATTCTTCTATTTATATTATTATATTATATGTATATTGCATAAACACAATTTCCAATTGTACAAGTGTCTATTTCCCTGTGAACGTTTGATTTTTTTAGAGATGACTCCTGAAATTAGAAGTAAAAAACGGCTGGTTTTGCGATGTCAATGCCATCGATGCCAATGTCAGTCAAATGCGAGTCGGACCCGCGCACTGAGGGTTCCGTACAAATTTGCGACGTAAACTGCCATATCTTTTGACTGCGTAGACTTAGAGGGTTGATTTTTCACAACTCCAAAGGACTACAGACTAGAGTACATGGTTTTTACTTCAACTCAATACCTCCACACTTACCCGTGATAAAGGATTTAATTAACAAAAAGTCAGACAGTTGGAAGCAATCCCTAAAACACCCTAAAAAACAGCATCATATACTAGCCAAGTCCGTATTTGCTACCCGATTTGCACTCTTTCTCCCTATTCGTGTATTTAACACAATCAACAAATCAACACTAAGGATCCCTGGAAATACTTTCGAAGCTAAGATTGTCTTGAAGGCATGGCTTCAGGACTTGTCCTATGATGAAACCGAAAGTATCTTGTGCTCTTTGACTTAACTAACACTTAAACACAATCTCACTTACATAATCAAAACTTTCCCTAACCACTTCTCTCATACTGACTGAGACATACACTTATACACACACACACACACACACACACACGCAAACTGCACACATACACGCACTCACACATGCCCTCGCACAAATCAATCCTCTTTCACAATGATACCATCATGTCCCATGATCATTGATGCATGGCATCCTCTCAGGTGCATTTATATTACAATAAATATTTTAATTTTAATTTTGACTGTTGTTATTAATATGTATTACTAGTTTGACTTTTTTTTTATTTTATAATCTCCCCTTTTTAAATTCATTTATTTCTGAATAAGTTTTTAATTGTAATTCTCTTAGTTAATTGTTATCTGTGCTATGTTGTGCTGCGTCACATTGAACAACGTCTATTATTCAACTTGCCTAACTGTAAATACTGGGCCACCGAGATACGGGCTATGCCTAGTTTGGGGCCCACGGCTACTTCTATTTTGCTTTCTTTTAAATTTGCTTGTTGTTTTTCAATGCTTGTATGTAACCTAACTAGTGTGTGTCAATAAAAATTTATTATTATTATATTATTATTATTAAGTACAAAGCAACTTTAATAAACTAAATTGAAGGACCGTTCCTGAAATACGTTTTTATCAATATTTCAGTTACACCGAATCTTTTGAAATATTTCATTAAAATGCCTAAAACACTGCCTTATTAAATTCTATTATAGAGAAAAGTAGATACTTCTCCCTGATGTTAGCTTCTTATAATGAAGTTCGAAAAACTTTAATTAAGTCCTTTGACAACCAGCATTAAGTCTTATATAAGTAACTACTTTCTGGACGTCATAGTATTACGTGAATTGAAATAAGCACATTCAACAATTATTTTACAAGGTGCATCTTGTATGTTAGCGAAGGAGGTGGGCGGGCGTTTGAGTAAGAGAACCTCAAACCATCCCAACTGTGGACGGTGAGCAATAGGTGCTTACTATACATCCGTCCAGTGATAACAGGCCGTATGAACGGCGCGTTAGTGTTCCACGCTCGCCTCAAAGAGATGTCAGAGACGGTAGAGGGGCCTGTCAGGGCTACCACCTGTCGGGGTTGTGGGTGGTTCGAAAGAGATACCGCGGCCCGGAACATAAAAAGCAAAAGAAGAACGAACAGTCAGTAAAAGTCTGACACTCCCCCCCCCCCCCCGCTTCGCTCAGTGCGGGGGAAGTGTTTTGATGATTTCTCATTCTGATTCAAGGAATCAGTGCTATCAACGTATCAGCCATGGAAAGAAACATGACACGGTCTGCTATGCCCACTAGAACTTATGAACAGGGTATAATATCTTTTTTTTTTTTTTTTATAAAACGTTGCCCCACACTAGGAATTTCTCCTGTATCGTGGGTGCGTTTACAAACATATAAACTCACATACACAAACAGCCAGACCTGAAACAACTACCAGTAGGTCATACAAATATTTGTTCCGTGCGGGAATCGAACCCGCGACACGCAACGCAGCAGTCGATCGCTCAGCCACTGCGCCAACCGTGTCGTCAAATATCATTTTAGATCGGTCATCACACGCTTTCTTCATATTCTTTGTTTTTTCAAAGAAACTCACTTTCGCTTTTATAATACTAGCTTTTGCCCGCGGCTTCGCTCGCGTTAACTTCGGTAGCGCCTTATTGATTTGTTATAGCAACGCTAAGTTTTCCCGTTTCGTCCCTCTTTCTCCCTCATATCCCACTCTTTTTAAAAAAAAAACAACTATCTCTGTACCAAAATTCATCAAAATCGGTTCAGCCATTAAAGCGTGAAGAGGTAACAAACAAACAAACAAATAAACAAACAAACAAACTCACTTTCGCTTTTATAATATTAGTAAGGATTAGTAAGGATTTCATTCTGCTATCTTAAAAGTATGCCATTGTAAATTCGGAGTTTTAAACATTAGGTATGCCAAACGATAATTATATCAAATAATTTTTACTCCTTATTATTATCCTAAAACCAACATTTGCCAGTCCTCGTTGGTAAAACCTAGCATGTACTGAAATGGAATGGCAAAAGTTCGAAAAAGTCGTCCCTTTATAATAAATACTTACATTTACCAACTCATGTCGGTAAATCTTAGGTTTTACTAGAAAATCTTAAGATTTACCGTAGTTCGAGCTTTTACAGTAACATATATATTAATAAGTAACTGAATCGATTTTAATATTTTGTACACCACGTTATATTTTGTCCCAAAAATGTAAACAAGGTGAAAAGTTGTACACTTATTAGGTATACGCAATCATCAATCATATAGCGCGCGGTACACAACTCAGGTCACGGCAGGTTATAGCGACACTAGACGCGTGCGGTGAGCGTATTGTTGTGGGGACAAGTAGGTAACATAACAAGCTTATAACTTTGAGATATTTTAGGATATTGTTCTGGATTTTTGTACACAGATTCTTTACATAAAAATACTAGACACATTTTTCGGTTTTTGCATAAAGAAAAACTAATGTTGTAGACACATTTAGGTAATAAAATGTAATACATATGTGAAAATCATAAATCAGAGAAATTTTTATTATTACCTTAGCCGCATCATCGCTCACATCAGGAGAGTTGCAGCCAAACGCAAGCACAGTTAGAAAAAAAATATAGCAGATAAAAAGTACACTAATCTGCTTCCTGTACACAAATATCATTCATCTGAATTCACGGTCAACAATGGCGATCATGGCTCATTCGCATCTTGTTACAAGAGTTTTACCCAACTGCTAAATGGATGGTTGTGGTTTTGGAACGTATGTATATATGTAACTAAGTATGTATTTATGTCTAATTTGGCATGCTTCACAGCCTAAACCGTTCAACGAAATTTGAAAGATGAAGTGTCTCTGAATTCGTCTTAGTTGTGTGAGTGATATAGGGTACGTAAATTTTTATATAAACGTCGAAAAAGCAGTTAAAAAAATAAAAATAATCTCAGACTGACTAAGATACTTAAAATAAAAATAAAACAAGTCCACTCTTTAAACAGTCGGGACCACCCTTTAAAAATCTAAACCGGCTCAAATCTTTCCAATATTTTTTTATATTAAATAGGAAATAGGATTGTACACCAACATAAACTAAAATTATTAAACTAAACTTATAAATAAATTAAAAAATAGCGTCAAAAGTTTTTAGTTTATTTTTAAGAAATGTACCTTGTATTTGAACTTAGTATAATTAACCAGTTATATTTTAATCCCATATAACAGGCCACCATTGAATAACCAGTTGAAAAACTTCTTCATATTCCAAAATTTTGTCACCAGGTATATTCCTGTCGCTGCTGATCTTCCTCAGCGTAGCCGGGAACATACTGGTCTGCATCGCAATATACACGGACCGAGGTTTGCGACGCATCGGTAACCTGTTCCTGGCATCGCTAGCGATCGCTGACATGCTAGTAGCCGCAGCGGTCATGACTTTCGCTGGAGTTAACGACCTGCTTGGGTAAGTTATGAATACACTGTAAACTCTGAGGCCGCTTGTACACTACATGAAATTTTACTGCACGAATGTGTCATCTCCATACATTTACTGGATGGTCGAACCGCTCACTCACAGAGGTGTTGTGAGAACCGGAATAGAAGCAACACATAATTAATAGTGTCTATTGCTTATTTTTACACTTGCATTTACGAGCTTCACCAAATTTGATCCATTTCCCGGTGTCCAATGGAGCTGAAATTTTGCATATGCTCAGTTGGGATGACAAAATAAATGTATGGCTAACTTGGTCACGTCATTCTGATTTTAAAATTATTAAAAAAAAGTAACTATAACATCTTTTTGCGTACACAAAAAGTTCTGGCACAAAACAAAACACATTCGAATTATAACAACATACCTTTATGACAATCAAATTGACATTAACTATAAGGGGTTACCAGCATAATAAAAAAAATTACTTTTAATTGTTTTTTTAAACTACATTGTTTTTTATTTAAATGTAACTTTTCTATCCCCAGATACTGGGTGTTCGGCGAGCAGTTCTGTGACACCTGGGTAGCATGTGACGTCATGTGCTCCACTGCCTCCATACTGAACCTGTGCGCTATCTCGCTCGACAGATACATACACATCAAAGACCCTTTGAGGTGAGACCTTGGTTCAGTGGGTTCAGATAACAGATGTGTATCTTATTGAAAGACGTACTCGTAATTAATGGAGTCATGTCTGCCTCGTTCGTCTAGTGGTGGCGAACGCGACTGTTCAGTCTTAGGTTTGATACTCGGGTCGAGCAAAGTGTGATTGATTTTTTTCCATCGCGAATTTCTTAGTAGCAGCTACTGTTGGTGGCAATAGGCTCTATTAGGTACGTGGGACTTAAACATTACTCAAGTGAGTTGAGTGTACTATTCGATAAACTTCTACCTAACCCGGATTACAGGCGTGAAAATATGTTATACTAGCTTTTGCCCGCGGCTTCGCTCGCGTTAAATTCGGAGTGACACAGTCCCCCTTTCCTGATTTGCAGGTACCTGCTACCTACAGTTATTGCCAATACACCTTATTTATTGTAATAGAAAAGTTATGCTTCTCCCTCATTTCTCACATTAAAAAAATAGCTAATGACCGTCTCCAGGATCTCAACTATCTCTGTACCAAAATTAATCAAAATCGGTTTAGCCATTTAGGCGTGAAGACTTAACAAACAAACTCACTTTCGCTTTTATAATATTAGTAAGGATTATGAAAATACAGTCGTTACAGATAGTCAGTGTCCCGAAAATCTGACAACAAGTCTTACCAAGGGGTATCGTATTACCCAGTACTAACTGGGTTATGGAGGTCAGATAGGCAGTCGCTCCATATAAAATACTGGTATTTAGTTGCATCCGGTAAAACTGGAAGTCGACTCCAACATAGTTGAGAAAATGGCTAGGCAGATGATGATGAGTAAGGATTATGAAAACACAGTCGACTTTGTGATTGATTTGCTATTTCAAGGTTTTATATCACTACGTGGTCATGAAATAGCAAGCTCTGTTTGTCCACTTGACAGTTCAATAGTTTCAACCGTAATGACGTTGCAACTGTCAGAAGTTGTTGTCAAAAAACGAACAACGACTACGAGGCTACACAGTTGAATAGTTAGCGGTAACAAACAGATAGACACAAAGAAGTCGGGAAAGTGTGACTCTGTATAAACTTGCGACATAAACGAATTTTGATTGCGTAGACATGGAGGGTTCCTACATTTTTTCACAGCTACAAGGGACCACAGACCTGAGCATATGAATTTAATTTTAATTCTAAACTCAATGTCTCCACGTGATTCTGAGATAAAGCAGTTTGACAGACAGACAGGTGGATAACACTGTGATACTACAAGGGTTATGGAACGAAACCCTATTTTTTTTTGTCAATGTAACCATCTTATATAATCCTTACTAATATTATAAAAGCGAAAGTGAGTTTGTTTGTTTGTTTGTTACCTCTTCACGCTTTAATGGCTAAACCGATTTTGATGAATTTTGGTACAGAGATAGTTGAATTTTTTTTTTAAAGTGGGATGTGAGGGAGAAAGAGGGAAGGAAAGGGAAAACTTAGCGTTGCTATTGCAAATCAATAAGGCGCAAGGAGAACTGTGTTACCCCGAATTTAACGCGAGCGAAGCCGCGGGCAAAAGTTAGTCTGTAATAAAAAAAGTAATCGCAAAACGTGTTGGTAAGCGCATAACTCAACAACGCCTGGACCAATTTTACCAATTCTTTTTTAAAATATTCGTTGCAGTCGAAGGATGGTTTTTACGGGAAGAAAAAAAAAGCTTAACCAGTACAGGTTTTTGTGTAACTTAGGTAGGTAGAGTAGAGAAAATGCATTGCAACGCATGGGTACAGCTAGTTTAATATAAATTCAGTAAAAAGTTGTTCTTATGAAATTACAAACAGACACTTCGGCTTGTATAGATGTACCAATAAACGTTATTGTAACAACGTCGGAAAAATAACAAAAACATTTTTTACTTACGAAACGTCAGTCTGTCTGACCCATTTTTCTAGAACAAAAACAGTAAAAATATAATACTTTTACGATACATAAAAATGACCCAAGTCAAATGTTAAATGGTCTGACAGTTACTGGTTCTGGTGTGGTTATAAATTGATATGGGGTCAAGAAAATGGTCATTAAATCTGAGCCAATAAGTGACGGACATATAACTTTATTGGCGACCCATCAGCTGTTAACTAGGTTGTTATATATTTCTATTTCTTTTTCTATTAGCTAAGATTCGCTTGCACTAGCAATAGGGTAGTTTCCAAGGTCAAAGTAATCACATTCTATTTAGTCCGTCTTTTAAATTATTCAAAATAAGGGATACGTATTTTTTATTTGTAAATTAGATCAAAAATGACTAAGATATAGCCCATTAAAGTAACGTGTGACGTCACTCGTTTCGAGAACATGCAGCAACGCGTACAGACTAATATTTTTTATGGAAACTAGCCTATTATCGGCAATAGTTTCCGGAGGTAGTGGAACAATTTCTTTGATGAAAAATAGAAAGCTGGCAGTAAATTTATATTGAAAAAGTACATACCGAAAAAAAATAAAGATCAACATAGAGTGAAACGAATCATCGATACTAAAAATTATAAAATGTGCGTGGTGTAGGTGACTGTAAATGTGTGTGATGACGTGTATGTGTGTGTACGCACGGCGACACATTAACCTTTACAAAACCAGTTTAACCTCCCGCTGTCTCCCGACAGCACCCGAAGATTGCCGAGTGGTCGAAAGCGAACATAATATTCAAGTTTTTTTTTTATATTGAGTTTACTGTATTTAAAGACCTATAACTTGCAAAACATCCTATTATCAAAAAACCATAAGCGAAAATATCTTAAAATTAATTTCCATTCCATTTTAGTAGATCCTCGAATTAATTTCCTCAAGTTATTTTCAGAAAAAACACATTTTTTACCCAGAATATATTGCCTTCCACGTTGTTGGCGGTTACTTCAAGATAAGTAACCATTTCCGAATCTAAAGATCTCACACTCAAGGGCCAACTAAATACTTCAGTAATAAAAACGCCTTAGATTTAAAAAAAGAAAAAAGTTTTTGAAATAGTAACTAATATTATAAAATATGATAGTGAGTTTGTTGTCACGCTTTTACGGCTTATTGGCTGAACAGAAACCGATGAAGTTTGGCCCCCAATTTCAGGTCTACCATAATATGGGTAACGACATGGGATACTTTTTATTCCGGCAGGACGTTTCCGTAGAATAATTTCCGGCCTCAACGCTAGTGAAGCCACAGGAAAGAGCTAGTCAAAAAATAATTAAATAGGGACTTTCTTGGAAGCCTGAAATAATATTCCAAACTTCAGCTTAATAATACTCGTATTCAATAGCTTGGGACAACGCAAAAGTGATACTGAAGTGCTTTTGTCATTTCTTATCCGTCAACGCCGGTTTTCTACAGCTTACAACGACTTCGTCGTCATTTTCGACGTAATATTTTCACGCAATTTTGTTCTGTATGTTCAGAGAGTTATGAATTAAATTTGTGTGAATACTTCGGGCCGTGGTATAATATGAATTTTCTTTTGTTTCGTGTGTATACATGCGTTCATAAGTCAAATATTGTCATAAGAATTGTAGGAATATTTTTGTTGCTGGAATATCAATTGTTTTAGTTTGTTATTTTTGTACCACATACCAAAATAATGTAGGTACTCGTGACAATGTGTGTTTTTATTCTAATCATTTTCTTTCTTTCGTGAAAAAGCTTATAGGAATATTTTTGTAACTGGAATATCAATTATTTTTGTATCTAACACAGACCAAAATAATGTAGGAATATTAGTAGGATTCAAAAAAATTCAATAGTGAATATAAATAAATAAATTATAAAGAAAACATTAACAGTTTCTCGCTTTCTCCCCAGATACGGTCGCTGGGTGACTCGCCGAGTGGCTGTAGTCACAATCGCCATGATCTGGCTACTAGCAGGCCTGGTCAGCTTCCTGCCCATCTCACTAGGGCTCCACAGGCCTGACGAAGAAGCCCTAGCCACGCAGAAGCCGCCGCGATACCCCACGTGCGCGCTCGTACTGACGCCGACGTACGCGGTCTTGTCTAGTTGTATATCGTTCATACTACCGTGTATAGTTATGATAAGTATATACTGCAGGTGAGTTTGTTTATTTGTTTTTTTTTTTATTAAAGACGCGGTGAGACTGACTGAATTGGACAATGATTTTTGACGAATACTTCTATCTTTGATAGTAGTAGTCCGGTTCGTTCGATTTAACCTTAACATGGTCAGTCCAGAGACAAATTTTGTGATATAACTATATGTTGAAAATCCACTAACATCATTGATAGTAGGTAATATATCTTTGAGCTTGACTGTAAGATAGTTTCCTAATAGGTGAGTGGAGTTGCAAAACCTCATAGGAAAAAATAGTCTACGTTATGAATGATCAATATCCGTTTTTAATTTTGTTTTTTTTTTTAATATTATCTAATAATAACACTTGTATTTTAATACTAGCCGGCGCCTGTGGTTTCGCCCGTGTGAGGATCGAAAAAAAAAAGATTAGACAAAAATCCTATGTGTTATTCCAGACTATAATCTACATCTGTGCCAAATTTCGTCAAGATCTGTTCCGCCGTCTTGACGTGAAAGAGTAACTAACATCCATACATCCATCCTCACAAACATTCGCATTTATAATATCAGTAGGAAAGTAGGATTGGGGCACTAAAACGTTCATATAAACTGTTTGGATCAATTAAAGTCTCGCAATTAAATCATTTTCAAGAGAAATCATTTCCATACCAGAAATATTTCGGGAAACACACGAAAATTCAGCTTGAACTGCAAAATTTATTTATTATTTAGTACAATAATGAAGTCTACGGAGTATCGTCTTTTGTTTAAATAAAATAATAGACAGGAAATAGAACGTTTTCTCGAGTTGTCCAATAAGACTTCACCGTAATATATTTTCATCGAAATGAAGGAGAATTTCATTACAATTTCGATTCTCTTTGAAAATTGAAAGCCGTTTGTGATGTAGGTATGTACAATTGTACATACTTATATAGTTATCTAATTTTCTGGAGCCAATATAATGAGATAAAGTCCAATATAATGTCTATTCGTATTTACAGGATTATAAATTAAATCACGGTTTAATTTATTATAAAGGTCTTTTGAAATTAGAAGGTGATATTTTGCAGACGTGATGGCTTTATAAGATCTCATTTTTTTTTATTAGTGGCAAAAATAAGTCATTTATTTTTATTTTATTTATTAAAACTATATGCTAATAAAATATGATATTAAAAACTGTATAATATGTACTGTGTAATATGATAGTAAAAACTGTACAAAGGCGGAATTAATGCATAAGTGATTTTCTACCAGTCTAGATTTGTCTATTGTCACGATATTGATACAAGAAAGTACCCGATGGAATATGTTTTGTTGCTGCAAATTGATACAAAATTATGGCGCAAACATTTAAGACAGTTAAATTAACTGTTATCGATTAAGAGTCAAAACTGTCAAGTTAAATGTGATATTTCAAAACGCCTCATGATTTGAAGTCTCGCAAAACGTTTTAAGCAGTCAAAATTGACAATTAAAATATTTGTTTTATTTATTTAACAATTTATGTACATACCTACTGAATACAGTAAAGAAGACAGGAACAGAAAATAAGTACAAGGAAAATGCTTATTTCTAAATAAATCTCTTCCAGCATACCTGCGAAAAAAGGGTAAATAAAAGGAGATGGAGCCACAGCGTGAAAAAGAGAAAATAGAATACTGACATAAACACGTAAAGCAAATAATGACTTTAAATACAATATAAGAATATACTTACATACACACAAGTACAAATATATAATTACAATATAAAATCATTACTAATATTATAAAAGCGAAAGGGCGTTTGTTTGTTTGTGTATTACGTCTTTACTTTAATTTTGGTACAGAGATAATTGGGACCCTGGAGATGGAGAAAGGCTAAAAAAAGTGAGAAAAGGGGAGAAAGAGGGAAGAAAAGGAGAGAGAAAGATATTTTTTTTCGATCATCACGCGGAATGCTATTATAATAATATGGCAAAATAGCATGCCTATGCAACTATGGCAAAATTGAATGAAAATGTTCTTTCACTATTCTTGTGGAAACTGAACCAGTTTGACAGTCTCTAATGTCAAGAAGAATTCGTTTGTATATAACTGGTAAACGTCAATAATATTATATTAACAGACTCTAAACACAAATACGTCTCAACACATTTATCTAGGCTGAAAAAATAAGACTAAACAGCTGAACGAAAACATGACAAGAAACATTTTTGTACATTCAAAGTTTTGTATAGCTAAGGAAACTCATCAATCAATGTTTTATTCTCAAGGGTACGGGACCATCGGACTGACACAGTTTATATACAATCCATCATCATTTACGATGTTATGTTTTGCTACTTATTTGCACTTTCGTATTTATTCATTCAGTTCTCAAGCTTTAGAAAAACGTCTGTGATCTCATAACGAAAAGGTGTACAATACAACAACCGTGGCCAATTTTAAGAAGTGCTTGTCAGTAGTGCCAGATTAACGAAGTGATGGGCCCCTACCAAATTTTATCGAGAAGCTCTCGATCTACCAAAGAAGGTACATCCCGAATAATAATGTTTTTTTCGGTGCCCGAAACTAACTTTTTCATTTAAATTATAGTTTTACTAGCTGGCGCCCGCGTCATGAAAGTATCATATGTGTTATTTCAGACTATAATATACCTCTGTGCCAAATTTCTTTAAGATCCGTTCAGCCGTTTTGACGTGAAAAAGTAACAAACGCAAACATTCGCATTTATAATATTAGTAGGATTAATGTTGTGTAGCTTTCGATACTACTGTTGATCCATTGGCTGATTATCCGTTGTAGAGACAGGTGGGGGTTTATAAGATTCCCTCAAAAATCACGTTCAATGTTTGTAAAACGCCCCCATGATACAGAAGAAATCCCTAGTGTGGGGCTACGTGTATGGAAGTGGGCTGTTTTAGTTTCGCGGGGACTGATGAACTTATGCAGATCCTCACCGGACACTTAACTTACATTCAGGAGATTCCTGCACATAATAGGGCGGGAAGAAACTCACGGGTGTCACCACTGTGACGATCGACCCGGGGACGCGGTTGAGCACACTGTGGTGGTTTGCCCCGCTTGGGCGAAGCACCGTTGTATCCTCGTGGAGGCGATCGGCGACGGCGATCTCTCACGTCCAGCCCTTGTTCAGTCTGTGCTTCGGGGTGAGAGGGAATAGGAAGCGGCTGCCTCTTTCTGCGAAGCAGTCATGTTAGCGAAGGAGGTGGCCGGACGTTTGAGGGAGAGAACCTAAAACAAAAACAAAAACTTGAGAGGTGTCAAGGCGCACCCGGATGGAACAAAGTTATTATTTATTATGTACAAAATCCCGTATACACTCAACAAAATAAAAGTCGCGACACCACACTGTTCAATGCGAAATAGAAAGACGAAACGAAAATAACTGGCTTGCTTTCTATGAGAGAGAGAGAGACAGACAGAGAAATACGCGCACGCCGCACGTCTTACAACAAAAGCAAAAAGTGTCGTTACAACTTTTGGTCTTAATTTTTTCCGTTCGTTCCAAAAAATACTCAACTAACGTAAAGCTGCGGAGAGTACATTTATAGGTAACGTAACTAAAAAGAAACGTAAAATGTAACGTCGTAGAAATACGAATAGTCAAGAAGCTGCAAATTCTCTAAGCCCTATGACTATCTAGTTTCAAAAAGGTTTGTACCACTCTTGGAATATTCTGCCAAAACTATTCAAAATACTTACTCAATTGCACAATTCATAAGACTATTCTCAAACCAATGTACATGCGACTACGCATCACCCTATACAAAGCCAGTTTATCCTTATCTCTCATCGTACATAGTAGATTTTCCGGAAGGTGAGAGATCAGCTTAGACACCACTACCATATTTCTCATCGTACAGATCGTACATAGCAGATATCGTGTGTACAACGCACGAAGTCAAGCAAATAAATAGTATGTCGTTACACTTTGTCATCATATTACAATCCCTTAATTACTCTAATAGCAAGCCATTTGTTATTAAACGCAGGAATTGTTATGGTTGTAATAAATATAACATAATAACTAGGTATAAATTTCAATTATTGAGATAAAACGATGTTATTATTTCTTGACATTAAACTGAGTAGATTTGCCCCGGGTTTTAGATTTAATGCTTTAATAGCCGTATTGCGCGACGTACTACCTAACTAAAGCGACCTCCGCGAGAACACGTTACCATCGCATTTTTGTTCGGTGAACCCAAAATTGTGCACTCGTGGAAGTGTTCTTTTTTCAAACAAATGAATGATATTATGCACTCGATGTTTGTGTACTCGCATGACCGATCGCTTTGATTAGGACTCAAGGTTGGGGTGAGGAGAGAAGGATATTTTTTAGGGTTCCGTGCCTCAAAAGGAAAAAACAGAACTCTTATTGGATCACTTTGTTGTCCGTTTGTCTGCCTGTCTGTCATGACCCTTTATCTCGGGAACGCGTGGAGGTATCGAGTTGAAATTAACACCATATACTCAATGTAGTCCCTTTGACATCATTCATCATCATTCTCCTGTCTTTGTCCCATTTTATTCGGGGTCAACGCAACACGTTTTCTTCTTCCATTCTCCCTGTCAGACGTCACGACATCATTTACTCCTTCCTCCTTCATGACATGCTGTGAAAAAATCAACCCTCTAAGTCTACGCAGTCAAAAGATATGGCCGTCATGTCTCAAGTTTGAACCGAACCCTCGGTGCGCGAGTCTGGGTCTCCTTTTAGTTTTTTTACCGAGTTTTTATTGAAGCAACATTATTATAAGTCCTTAATTTACCTTCTGTTCTTCGTCATCCTTACTGAGGCCGTCTTCTTAACATATCATAGCATGTTGCCTCCAGGGTTTGAAAATTAGACCCTTGTAGTACATCGTAACACAAACAGAACACAGAGACTAAGGCCTGCCACACACTGAATCGGGTCGGTATATTGGAATCAGCAGTATTTGTAAGACAACTAATTCACGTAATTACAACATATTTCAAAATTTATTAAGTGCGTGCTAATCGGCAAACTGTTTTGGCATCTATTGTCTCTTAGTCTGATTATGTCGGTTCGGTACAATTTGAGCTAGGCCAAATGGTTTCTTACCGAATAAAACGCGTTACTGCTGTTCCTCCTGACTGATGTTTGATTTTCCGGTCAGGGAGTGTGATTGGGTTAGTTTATCAGTTGTAGCCTGAAGTCCGAACGTATGTCCGACTCGCCTCCTACAACATACTCACATACTACTCATACGTCATATTATTTCATTATTAGTTAATTTGATACTTATACAATCATTTTATGTTAATTAAATGTTTACACAATTTCATTTTTATTTTATAATTATTAATTTTATAGTGTGATTCTATTTGTAAACTTTTTGTTCATCATGGTGAATTTTGCGTATACATACATGTAAGATGTAATGTTCGTTAAATTGTCTGATTCTATTTTAGTGTAAAAACAGGGGGTAAGATTATTTACGTTTATTAAAAATGACAAAGAAAATACAAAGCACGCCTTATCTAGTCGTACGCCTAAATTATACTATCGCACTCGAGTCAGAAAAGTAACACTCCGCCCTCGCAACCTTTTCCCACTCCTCTGTACTCATAGTTTACAATATACAAACTATCTCTATCACTCGCTCTCTCTCTTGCTCTCTGTCTTTTTTGAACCATACTTGAACTAACTAACTTACAGAGTATACTTAATACTAGAATACGCTCAGGTATCGGTGTATATCCTTTTTCCGATACTACATACATACATACCAGCACTTACGTATTAAGTTTTAGTATGTATTGCTATTGGTGTACCAAATAAATAAATAAACATAGGACTGAAACAAAACTGGCGACACACGGGTATGGCTGCTATAGATACACTTCTGCAAAACCTTTCAGAGATTATTAGCGTCATGTTATGTTACTTATAGCCACATAATTAGAATTTTTTAAAGTGACATGGACATTTTCCATCCTTAGTATTTGTGATTGCTAATAATAATTAACATGGACCATGTTTTTGATGCTGGTTGACTACTATTTTTTATATTTTCAAAATGTTTTTTAAGAAATATGTAATTAAAAATATGTATACAAATAAATAAAGAAATAACAATTAACCCGGTAAAGGTCCCGTTTTTAGTGTAAATGAAACATTATTATATTTGATTTGCCGTCCGGTGGTGCCGACCCGATTCCGTGTGTAGAACAGCTTAGGCCCAATTAAAGCGGGTTACAGACACAACTATTTACTTAACTGTACCATACCGCTATAGGAAAGAACATTCCATTATCCTTTCAACATAACTAAATAATCTACTAGTACCTTGAGCTCATAATATTAAATTCTAGTAATAATTGAAGAGGGATTACTTAAGAGGAGATTTTGAAGAGATTTCATCAACATTTTGGGAAATATTATATTTGTGGTAAATTATTTAATTTCATGGATAGTAAAATAGGTATTATTTTGTGGGTTTCCAGTAGATGATGATGGTTATTTGAGTCTCTTTTTGGACCAATTTGAACTGAATTTTAGCGGGTTTATTTCTACTATCGTCTTGTTTTATTAATGTAAAAGTAACGCAGGTAGAATTTATTATTTCATACGTCAAATTGATGTATTAAAATTGGTTCATCAGAGTATTTTTTGGTAATTTTGAGACTAATGTTATGGCCAAATTCAATGGGGAAGATAAAGGGAAACAATTAAAATCGTAATAAATCTATCTACACGTTAACGTTACATTATTCATCCTTCTAATATTAGTAAAGAAAGATTATTTGTTAGTCGCAATAAAGACGATCACGTTACACAAAATAAAAAAAATAAAACTTGAAATGTGTCAAGGGACACCCGGATGGAACGAATTTATTATTTATTATGTACAAAAAACCTGTATACACTCAACAAAAATAATCGTCGCGACACCACACTGTTCAATGCGAAATAGAAAGACAAAACGAAAATTACTGGCTTGCTTTCTATGAGAAAGAGAAAGAGACAGACAGATAGAAACACGCGCAAGCCGCACGGCTTACAACTATAGCAAAAAGTGTCGTTACAACTTTTGGTCTTATTTCTTTCCGTCTAGCCCCCTTTCGCAACGCGCGATATGGAACTTCGTTCCAATAACAATGACCATACAAAACATCGTAAATATTTATAAATACAAAGAACAAAAAATAGATAGCTTGAACACCGTAACTGCGGCAAGCAGGTCACCAATCAGCATGATACTGTGTTATGGGAGCCCACAGCACAGCGCTGGTTTTCAGTGGTCAACTCGTAAACGCTAATCCGTTGACGGAAGTCAAGTCATAAATATTTAAAACACTAAAATTAAAAAAAAATTAAAAAAAAACAAATGTACTGACGAAAATTATAATTATAGAAAAACGAAAGACTGTGAGTAAGGAAGGATATTTGTTACAATTTCACGCAAAAACAACAGAACGGAATTGAATTAAATTTTAAGCATCCATGCTCACAAGTTTAAGTCACAATTATAAGTGCGGTACCTGCAAATCAGGAAAGGGGAACTGTGTTACCCCGAATTTAACGCGAGAGAAGCCGCGGGTAAAAACTAGTATTAATCTAATACTATCCTTATATTATATTATATCCTTATAAAATAAAGTACAAAAAGCCCTGACATAACTAGATAATAAAAATAGATACATAAATAACATCTTTATCGTCGTCTAGGGACTAAAAACTAGTTTGACCGTAAGATAGAAGTACGAAAATAAATTATCATTAAAGTTGGTGCAAGAGACAGTCGTAGAAAATAATATTTGATGTTCTTTTTTACTTCAGAATTTTACAAGCTTGTTACAAAGACAAAGGTCGAAGTTTTAAAGTTCGTTACAAGGTTTTGTGGACAAAATAATAGGGTACAGTTGATTTGTGGCTGTCTTTGAGAACCTTTTGATTCCGTCTTGAGTCTGTAATTCAAAAGAAACCCGAACCGGAATCGAACCCAGAAGCTCAAGGTAAACAGTTTTGTTTACCACTACTAAAACATGTATATGTTACTGTAAAAGCCCGAACTTTTCCCATGATTTACTTGGAAAATCTTAGGATTAACATTAAAGGAACGGTAAATGTCGAATAAAATCGGGTCCACCCTTTATAGCAGAACTTTTTATGTCATAATTTTATTTTGCTTAACAACGGATAGCATAACCTTCATTTCGCAGAAAATTGTTTGACAGACAGTCATTTAACATACATTCAAAACTCATAATTTTGTAAGTCAGAATTATCTCTAGACATAAATTTCATATCCATAATTTTTAAAAATAGAAACAATATAGCGCAGAAACTTCACACTCAGAATCGTCTTTTGGCATATATTTCATACCAATAATCATTAAACGGCAGAATGGTCATATCGCAGAAAGTTTATAGTTAGAATCATCTTTGTCATTATTTGTTGTCATTTATTTTTATTATTTATTTCTTGGAAATAATGTCATTTAATTCAATAAGTAATTATCCTAATCTAAATAGTTCAGTTCTGAGTAACCTACTATAAACAATCACTTTTTTCTATTAATGCAAGTCGTTTCTGCCACACGCCAGCCGCTGCCGCGGCACAGCTCGCTACGCTCGCATGGCTCGTGCGTAGGGGGTCACAGTTTTAATCTAACCATTTCTTTTTTTTAAAGGAATTAACCTTATCTAAATAGTGGAGTTCCTACTAAAAACAATATCTTTTTTTCTACATTATACCCAAAAAAACATTTTTTGCCCTAATATTTTTTTGTATACCTAATTGTAACTCACTGTATCAGTTCACGCCAAAATATTGGAAACTCAAAATAAATAACAAACATGGTAAATACCCCGTTTTAACCGTTAATAATAATGTTGGTGACCATATCAGTTTAAAGACTTATATGCCTTTTAAAATTATTCTTAATGAAATTCTGCCAACTGTATAATATGAAAAGTGAAATTATACCAAATAATCATCGCTCTAAATGAACATTATGCTAAACGATATAATGCTAAATTTGAACTCTGCCAATCGTAATTTATACTAAATTTCATTATGCCATCTTAAAAGTATGCCATTGTAAATTCGGAGTTTTAAACAACCAACGATAATTATATCAAATTATTTTTACGCCTTATTATTCCTAAAACCAACATTTACCAGTCCACATTGGTAAAACCTAGCATGTACTGAATTAGAATGGTAAAAGTCCGAAAATGTCGTCCCTTTATAATAAATACTTACATTTACCAACTCATGTCGGTAAATCTTAGGTTTTACTGGAAAATCTTAAGATTTACCGTAGTTCGAGCTTTTACAGTAACATATATAAATGATGTTTATTTTGCAAGTAGGTTTTCACAAACACTTTTACACGTAATTTTTTTTAAACTAGATGAGGCCGGTGTTTTGTACCCGACTACTCTGAGAAGAAACAGCCGAAACAAACTCAGAGGTCTTTTTTAAGGTCCAGACAAAAAAAATCTTGGTCAACTTACATGAGGACTATGCAGATAGTGTCTGAAATGGTCTTTTTAAGAAAGCACTACACAGATTGAGGTGTTAATAGTGTTTAGGTGTATTGTTTTAGTACGTTCCGACATTGTTACTCGGGGTGGGGTCCACATTTTCAACTTTATACCCTAGTGCATAAAGTTGAAAATCTATTAAAGACTGCTGAGCGAAATAAACAAAAACGATATGTAAACGTCAATAGATTTTCAACTTTATTAAACGCGCGTATAAAGTTGAAAATGTATTAGTGACTGCTGAGCGATAACGATTTCTAACTTCGTTATCGTTTTTAAATTGTTACTTTGTCTAAGCCCCCAGGTGTCCTATAACACAGGTCATAAGCCTAGCTTAGGCACCAGTCTCCTACAATATTATACTATGTCTTATTAAATTAGTTACTAAACAATATCCATGTAAAATATTAATATTGTGGCGAGAAATAAATAAAAAAAAAACAACAAGGCAGTTATGAATATTTCTGTCAGTGATGAAAATTTTGATTTACATATCAAAATAGTTAGTTCGAATGTACTCTTGTTGATTTGTTAGATGTTCGAAGCTCACATTTCAAACAACTTTTTTATATAATTAATTTATTTATACTGTTAGTTCTGTTTACTTTACCACTTCATACTTTTATAACATTTCATTTTGAATTAATTTTCAGGGTTCCGTACCTCAAAAGGAGAAACGGAACCTTTATTGATCACTTTGCCCGTCGTCTGTCTGTCTGTCTGTCAAGACCCTTTTTACTCGGGAGCTCAACTATGTGGTCCCTTTTTGCTGTGAAATAATCAATCAATGATATGGCTGTTTATATCGCAAGTTTGTACGGAACCGTCGTACGCAATCTGACTCGCTCTTGGGCGGTTTTTGTTACTTCTACCGAAAACCACGATTTTTCACTTTAAAAATCGTTACAAGCTATCGATTTTATCCTTACAGTTACTTAGTTTGAAGTACTGAATGCTTGGTTATTGGCTTCGTAAAGAGTCTATTTACACCACGTGAGTAAAATCCAATAACACCAACTTTCTTCCACAGACTATACTGCTACGCCCAAAAACACGTGAAATCAATCCGAGCCGTCACCCGGACGGTACAAATGCCGGACAACCGGACGAAATCTGTCCGGACCCGCGTGCACACCCACGTCCACTCATCGCCGTACCACGTGTCCGATCACAAGGCGGCCATTACCGTCGGCATCATCATGGGAGTGTTCCTGCTCTGCTGGGTGCCATTCTTCTGTGTTAACATCGTTGCTGCGTTCTGTAAAACGTGTATACCGGGTAAGTTTTCACTTCACAGGCATAAGGGTTTGGGCGAACCGGTATAAACAAATTATGGATATTAAACAAGATATCTGACATTGACAGAAAGTTTCCTGAAATATCTATGGTCCGCAGTTTCTCTCTAACTGTTTGAGTGATCCTTAAACTAGGGTTTATGTTTCAAAAACTTTTTTTTTAATATAGTTACAGAGTCGGCGGTGTAAACTTATCTTAAATACGTTTTTAAATCGATCCTGTAGCATTTTAGTCAAAATATTTGCAACAAGAACAATCAGTTTTATCCACAGATGTGTTTTTTAACCAGAAAATAAAATGTTGATCCTACGATTTCATTACAAAAAAAAACTTACATGAATAAAGATGGGCGCGCAATTTTTCCTGCATTTTATTATAATTGCCCGAACAAAGAAGACATTAGAGTTCTAAGAAAATATTAAGCTCATAACCGTGCTTATTTTAAACGCAGTTTATTGTTCAATGAAAAGTAGAGGAAGAAATGTTGGATCCTATTATGCATTTTATTGTGCTGGTACAATCGCTTAGTTTTTGTTTAATACGTACCGTACAACGGGCAAAACGAGTCCCTATTACTAAGATTCCGCTGTCTGTCCATCTGACACTAGACTGTATCTAATGTCATAGTTAGACAGTTGAAATTCTCACAGATGGTGTGAAACATTATCATACATCATTTGTGAAAATTTCAACTATTGAGGGTATAACGTCAAGTACAAAAAAATGTATACTTAAGGGGGCTCCCATTAGTTCAGCGTCTGTTTGCCTATTGACGAAGGGCCTTGTTTACGGCGCAATAGTGTTCCACGCGCGCCTCAAAGAGATGTCAGCAAAGCAGAGGGGCTTGCCAGAGCCTCCGCCTGCCGCGGTTGAGGGTTGTTTGAAAGAGATACCGCGGCCCCGGAACATAAAAGGCAATAGAAGTAACATGGGTGGGTTTTAGGCAGTACAAGTCTGACACGCCCCACGCTTCGCCCAGAGCGGGGGAACTTATTTGATAATTTTCCATCCACAAAAAAGGGGGCTCCCTTACAAACATAATTCTTTAGATGATGATAATCATGATAATTTAGACAACTTTACGTGCAACTAGTGCGCTGTAGTTGTAAGCCACGCGCACCCATCGTGGATATAATATGCCGTTTTCATAACAACTCTAGTGAAATATAAACGGAAATTGCATAAGTTTTCATATTGTAAGTCGTCCTTGTAAACGCGCTCTGGATTTAAGAGAAATTCCTAGTGTGAGTCGGATTCGCTAACGAAACAAACGGTAAAAAAAACATGTTTTGTTGTATGGAAGCCTCTTTTTTCATTTTATTGTTTTTTTTTAATTTGTTGTTCATTTGCTTCGCTGAAGGTGTGGAAATCAAACCAGCCTGCGAGATATTTCTTAATGGCATGAAAAGCCAAGTCAGAGAGGCCCGTGGGTGATAAAAACTATAAAAACCAAAGCAAAAAAACAAAAAGTAATATGCAATAGTGCTTTTACCAAGTCAGTTTAAATAATACTAAAATTGAATATGGCAACTTTACACAATTAAAAAAAAAACTGTAAAAAAAAAATACCGCCATTTTTTTCATAATTGGGGCAAATTAGAAATTGAATACATGAATAAAGCTTATGATTATAATTTCGTCTGAATTTAATTTGACTATAACGTCAACCACATGTTTAATTTAAATTAGTTTTTGCAAATAGGGTTCAGCAGGTAAATAGTTGACACAAAATAATTATAATTTAATTTCTAATTCACTGTACAAATGTAAACTTCAAATCAAAACTAACTCTATGAATAACATATTCTGTTTAATCGACGCACATCATTCTAGGCAATTCAATTACTAGCTGAATTGAACAATTCACCAATATTTCTAATGCTGGGTCCGCTATACCGGGGTTGTTGGCTGTCGATACAGATACCCCGGAGCATAAAGGGCAAAAGAAGGAACATGGGTGAGTTTTAGTCCGTAAAAGTCTGACAGGGTGGAGCGGGGGGGAACCTCCGCTCCGGGGGAAGTTCTTTGATGATTTCCCAACCGCAAAAAAAAGGAAGCACCCAAGTAAATCAATTTTACAAAATTTAATACAAACATTTTCTGTACCGTGTAGATGAACACTTTTAAAACATTCATCGCGGCCCTATTCTATACCATCGACTTTTAGATGACAATATTACAGCACATCAAACAAAATTATGCAAATTAAACTTTGAGACCAACTTTAATAGACTTTCTGAACCATTTTAAAACCTCTCCATGGAACATTTTTTTTAAATTTCGAGAGCTCTAACGTGTTTATTAACATAACCAAAGGCATAGTATTGCGATAAAAAAAAACTAGCTCTTCCCGCGGCTTAGTTCACGTGACTGGCATCAAAAAATCATTTTTTTTCCATAGCCTGCTTTGTATCCCACTGCTGGTCCAAGGCCTCCCCTTTCTTCTTCTTACCTTTTTATTTTGCGCAACTTTGACCACGTTTGCTCTGCGAACATGACCAGATCGTCGCATCACCTTCGCTGAGGTCGACCTCAACGGCGAAGTCATGATATGATGCTATAATTATTTTATTTGTTACAGATTTGGCTTTCAAAATCCTGACGTGGCTTGGCTATTCAAACTCGGCATTCAACCCTATCATATACTCAATATTCAACACAGAGTTTCGGGAAGCCTTTAAAAAGATCCTGACGTCTCGGTATCCTCTATGCTGTGGCTACCAAAGCGTCAGGGCGAACACACCAACACGAAACGACAACTTCGTCACTGACTACGGGACTAAAACCTTGGTGGTGCGTCGCAGCGGGTCTCTTGGCCTCTCAGGAGTAGACCCAACTCCAAGGTCATCAGCTGAATCCGTACGGCCACTCCGAGAGTACCACATTTGACAAGAAGACGGGAACAGCAATAACGGGCTGCTTGAAAATGACAAAAGTGATGTGGTTTGAACGCCCGAAGACTGGTATGGGATGTAAACAGTATTTACACAATGCATGCAAAAGACAGTCGTCTTAGTATGAAAGGCGTAACAGTTAAGGGTGAAATTAATATGCACGGTTGAGTGAGTTAGTAAGCGGACTAGTCAGTCTTGCACTGCTTCTTGTTTTGCTTAGACGTATTATTCGCCGCGAAAAGAATTGCTCATAAAAAATCATGTATTATTTAAGTCTTGTAAGAAATACTATGCGCCGTCTTTTGTATGAATTGTGATATTAGGAATAGAAAACAAATATGATGAGAATGTATATTATTAGCCTTACGAAGGCTTATAGCGCTTGCGCTTCGATGCCAAGGAATTAGATTATTACGTGTCATAGCAATTATGTTTTACATCATTACATTAGTAAGTTCAAACAACCTTCATATCATTGTCGTGAAATAAAATATTTACATAGCATTTGTAATGGAGAAATATATTTACGAATTTATAACAAAAAATCATATTGTCCTGAGATATAATTAAAATTTATAGATGCATTTAACAAGAGAATACTAAAAAAGTCCTTTGTAGATTTGTCCTAATTCAAGCGTAATAACATGTACATTTTATGTGTGGAGTAGTCCTATAAAAGTTATAAGATTTTCTTACAAAGAATTTCCTCATTAACTTCTTAATTTGTTTGTATTATAAAAGAGACACTGTCTATGAAGTATACAATTTCATTAACTTGATAGAAGAAAAATACACTTGAATAATTAAATCAAAACACATTATTTTCTGTGTTTCGTTTCGTTCTGTTGTTGAAGAGAAATGAAAGAAATTGCTCCTTTTGGTTTTAAATATGTTTGGCGCTCACCAACAGTGAGGCACGGAATAACTTTGCAAAATATTAATTACCATACCAAGGTATCCTTTGCCATACCAGACGATCCTTCGGGATGACGAGGCTTCCCGCGGAATGCTTGTTGTCTATCGTCAAGTCGATCAACGAAATGTGAGTACTTATTGTATTTAAATAAGGTTAAAAATCCTTTCAACTCTCAACATTCCATGAACTGCCATACTATTGGTGAGCGCTGGTGCTTACATGCAAATAAAAGGGGCAACATTTTAATAAAAATAAAATATTTATCTTTAAAAAAAATTGAACAAACAGTGAAAGTATTAATAAGCCACCAATCTTACAGATAGCCTGCAGCAAAGCGATTGATAGTGCGAATACATTTTTGTTGCGTTCATATACGTCACTGTTTTGTCTGAAAATTCGGGAGGCCCTCTCTGTTGACGTCGCGTGTTCGCGCTATAATCGTTTTGGTTACGACGCGGCCTAGGTTAATTTAACATTCGTTCTAGTCATTTTAAACTTTGAAGTTATTTTCATGCTCCTACCAGCTAGTCACGATTATAAAAAATACATAACCCTCTGGTTACATTATTATATTTAATAATTTACAAATTCCTGTGATACTTCTGTAAATAAAAGTTATTGTAAAAATGTTTTGTAAAATATGTCATTAGGAAAATAAATATAATATAAATTTAAATTAATAATTTATTATTAGCTTTAAGCAAGTTCTCGTTTTAAATTAGGCTTAGATTTATTCCGAATTGTAAATTCAGTTAAAACTCCAAAAGCATTAGGTATTTTTTTCATTTCCAATGATTTGCTTTGTTAATTAATAACAACCTGAAGGTTGATTTAATTTTTATTCTGTTTTGAAAGGCCTTTAATTTAAGGCATCGCCTACGTAGTTTTCACCTCGTGTTGTTAGCGTGTAAAATAATTAAATAATATTTGTAAGACTAAAATCGTTCATTAACAGAGAAAAATAACTTATTTATTAAAACCTATCTAAATAGGTGTCTAGATACAGAAATATATCACAAAAAAAATAATAGATGAAGTCGGTTAAAAACCACCTAGGGTAAGACTTTAGGATTTTTGTAGTCGATAAAAAAACTTTCTGAAAAAAAAAACAATATCATATGCTCACCATTTAATGAAAGGGTGGCTGAGGTAGCTAGGCGGTGCAGGAGGGGTGTTGACGCCCGTCAGCGAGCGAATGGCATATTGCGTCATAGGCTATTGGCACGTGTTCATTAATTCTGCCTATAGTAGGAATTAAAACCACCATAGTGTTTTTCAATACAATTTCTCAACAAATTTTTCATTTTTTATTAATTCATCCCCAAACAGCCATAGCAATTCAGCTAACTTAACTTATATTAACGTATCTCATATCTGCGCAGATGAAAAACACAGAACTAAATAAATTTACGAAGATTCACATATCGATATATTTTTTCTTGACAAGCAGTGTCACTTTGAACTGCAAACCTAAAGCGGTTATGCTGTACGCCTCAGTATACTTAACTGTGCAATCGCTAACACACAGAACTAAAGGAAAAGTATCTAGTTTGACATATCGCTGCATTTTTTCTTGACAAGCAGCGCCATCTTGAACTGCAAACTCAAAGTGGTCATACTGTACTACTATAGCTAATACGTCACGTGACTATACGAGCCTCCAGCACCACTTTTTCATCGCGCAGCTATTTCAAACACCGTCTTAGTTAACCGGTAAGCCTATAATTTCAAAATCTTTCATTAATCATATTTCATAATCAACCCTGCACTATGTAAATAGAGGCACCAAACATTCTTCAGCTTTTTATATGAAAATGTTACAAAGGAGCCAGTTTATTCACAGTTTTATATTAATGAAAATAAGTTCCATTTTAAAATGTCATTTTACAATCGTAATCATTGAACTAATTCGTTGCTCTAGTGATTGCGAGCTCTACTGCTGAGATTTTAGGTTTCTTTCTCGGTTCGTGCAAAGTGATATTGGATTTTTCATTGCGGTTTCTGTGAACTATTAATTATGTAAAATCAAAATTAACAATATTATCTATGGTATCGCCATATGGCTTACAATATTATGGTCGGCTTCTTCTACCTCAGAATGAGGTGTTAAAAAGAAATGTGTTATTAAATTCTGCCAGTTTAAGGTTCTACTGGAGTCACTGACAGCCACAGCCATTTTTTTTGCTAGCCTCTCCATTATCCCATTTCTGGCCAAAGGCCTCTCTTTTCTCCTTCCAAACTTCTATATTCTGTGCGATAGTTGGTCATGTTCACCCCGTACATAAGACCAGATGGTCACACCACCTTCGCTACGACCATTATTCAACCTTATTTTTCAAGGCATAAAGGTGAAAAGTGGTAGACAGCTAGCGAGTGTGATAGTCTAATCCATTGACTAGTATGAGGTGTTAACGTAACTATGTGTTTTGCGACAAGTACAGTCAGCAAAAAATACAAGTAACCAGACTGATCACATACAGTTGATTTTTGCTTAAAAAAGAATCATCTTTAACTCAAATTTGAATCATTTAATAGACTGTTTATGCTCTATGAAATAAATTAACTTTATTCGTAAACAGTTAATTATTTATGCACACACAAAATACAAGACAGGAAACAATATTAAGACAGAAGAGCACAGAGGTACTGCTTATTTCATTAGAAATGTCTTCCAGCAGACCAGCGACAGGAAAGTTGGAAGATATGTAGACACAATGAAAAGACAGAACAGGAAAATTTTAAATTATTAATCATAAAATAAACATACATACAAATAATACACATATTAAAAACATTAATGGATTTTTAAGATAATTTAAACTGTATCTGACGATCCCGTTTACTTGTATTCTTTGCTGACTGTACTTAGTTGAAAAATATAGGTATGAAATTGACATACAGTTGTCCTTAGTCCTTGTTGAACCTATAGTCTTTTTCGAGAAAGTATATCACAAATATACAAATATTCGATATTGGCATCTCTGAAGAGCTTAAATAATACCTGCCACTCCGGTCCATCTTGAGGACCGCAAATGGCGCGCATGGCGCGCTTGCCTAGATTGCTCCATGGATGGGTGACCACCCTTTACATACCGAGTTTCCTCCGTGCCTCGAACAGCAAACCAACTGTCATTTGTAGATCTATGACAGTCGTTTCAGATAGTCAGTGTACCAAAAATCCAGTCTTACCAAGGGGTATCGTATTACCAGGTAATAACTGGCTTATGGAGGTCAAATAGGCAGTCGTTCCATGTAGAATACCGGTATTCTGCTGAATCCGGTAAGACTGGAAGCCGACTATAACATCGTTAGGATAAAGCTAAGCAAATGATTCGATATAGACACCTCACTATCATGAAACACGCCGGGACGAACATGTCTGTACTGCCCCTTACCGGATACAACTGAAACCCGGAAATTAATTTGATCGAATGTGACGTTATTGCTGTGTGTCGTTTTAAATTAAACGTAGCTATGGGAAAACGCGGATGCAAACATCACGCCTGTAAGTCCCAAACGGATAAGTAGAAGTGTACACTCATTTCAGGAGTTTTTATGTCATACTAGCTGGTGCCCGCAGCTTCGCTCGCGTGATATCGAAAAAAAAAGTGTCTTATGTGTTATTTTAGACTATAATCTAAACTGTAAACCCATTTCGGGTGTTTTGTGTCATATTAGCTGGCGCCCGCGGCTTTGCCTGCGTGATATATAAAAAAAAATCCTGTGTTATTCCAAACTATAATCTACCTTTGTGCCAATTTCATCAAGATCCGTTCAGCCGTTTTGACGTGAAAGAGTAACAAAAAAAAATATATAAAAAAAATATAAATATATTTATTGCCAGAAAGAGATTTGTACAAAACCACTTACAAACTAACAATGTCTTTAAAATTTTAACATTCATTATTCTGGTAAGTAGTGAAATGAACCCTGAAAGAGTAACAAACATCCATACATTCATACATCCATCCAGTAGGATATTATAGAGAGCAAGCCTATTTCCCTCAACCCGCACAAATTCTTCGTGGCTGCTCCTAGGAAGTTTCTGATGGAAAAACCCAATAACACTTTGCTTGACCTAGGAATTGAACCTAGGACCTCGTGCTCGGCAGTTTCGTTTGCAGCCACTAGATGACAATGATGATGATATTGATGATACTTGTAGATTTACAGTGAACTGGAATATTTTATTTAAGTTTAAATCCTACTAATATTATAAACGTGAAAAAATATAAAAAAAAAGTTTGAGTGGATGTATGTTATTCTTTCACGCAAAAAACTACTGAATGGATTTTAATGTAACTTTACAATAATATAGCTTACATATCAGTAACACAGGCTACAATTCATAAAGATAGCCGCGGGACGCAGCTAGTTCTAATTGTTTTTTAGGGTTTCGTTCCTCAAAAGAAAAAGCGGAAACTTTATAGAATAACTTTATTGTCCGTCTATGTATCTGTCTGTCTGTCAAGAGCCTTTATCGAGAACGCATGGAGGTATCAAGTTGAAATAAAATCATATAGGTACTCAAACCTGTTGTCCCTTAGAGCTAAGTAAAAAAACAACCATCTAAGCTTACGCAGTCAAAAGATATGACTGTTTATGTCGCAAATTTGTACAGAACCTTCGGTGTGCGAGTCCGACTCGCACTTGGCTGATTTTTTATGATAAACACCAAAATTATAATTTCACTACATAATTAAATAAAAACCAAATTAATTTCTGTCGTCAGGGGTCTTCGTATTTCAAATTGACTCAACAAAATAAAAATTCCAGTACACAATTTCGTAATGAAATATTTATTAATATGAAACATTTTTATGGTCTCTAGTTCTAAAACGAACAATAAGACATAAATATAAAAATGTTTAATAAAATATTTAATTAATTCATAAATAAAATTCCTTCATACAAACTTTTGTGTGGCATTTCACAATCATATCGGAATTAAAGATGGCGACTCCGTTGTAATATTTTTATATTGGCCGGCTTTGAAGTAATACGTTTTTGGGGAAATCTTCAAATAAAAGGGAAAAGGACACCTTATTGATATGCATTACATCAAGTGAGCCGGTTTAAGTTAATATCGCTCAGAATCCCGCTTCACTTAGGACTCAAAAGAAAAGAGTGAGACAAAATAATATACTACGTGATTTCCCATTATATATTGATCAAAGAGATTGTAAATTGCAGAACGCAAGATAGTATCTCATAATCCTTACTAATATTATAAAAGCGAAAGTGAGTTTGTTTGTTTGTTACCTTTTCACGCCTAAATGGCTTAACCGATTTTGATGAATTTTACGGACGATTTTCTTTAGACGGACATAGGCTATTGTTTTAAAAAAAGAGTGTAAAATGAGGGAGAAAGAGGAAAAAAAGGGAAAACTTAGCATTGCTATTACAAAAAATAAGGCGCTAGGGCAAAAACTACAGGTAGCAGGTACCTGCAAATCAGGAAAGGGGAACAGTCTTATCCCGAATTTAAAGCGGGCGAAGCCGCGGGCGAAAGCTAGTCAGGAAATAAAATTGACTCTTTTTCGTGTGGTTAGTGCCCATGAGCATTTGACTTGGCTTTACATGCAGTAGAGAAACATTTCTCGGATGCTGGTTTGGTTTCCTCACGATGGATTCCTTTATTGAAGCAAGTGATAATTATACAATACGCACAGAAATTCGAACAATCTGAGGTGCGTATCGTAGGTATCCTTACTAATATTATAAAAGCGAAAGTGAGTTTGTTACGTCTTCACGCCTAAATGGCCAAACCGATTTTGGTACAGAGATAGTTGGGACTCTGGAGAAGGACATAGGCTTTTTTTTTAAAGTGAGAATAGAGGGAGAAGGAGGAAGAGAAGGGGAGAAAAAGATATTTTTTTAACGATCATCACGCGGGTTAAAGTTAGTGTTAGCCCAAAGTAACTATGCCACGCGGACGAAGTCGCGGGCGGAAGCTAGTTAACTATATTCTTTAAGTTGAATTACAATTTTCTAATTTAGAATTAGTCACAGATCTCATTAAATTTAATGTCAATTTACATGTATTATCACAGGGTGATTGGAAATTAGGCAGTTATATTGATAACTAGCTTTCGCCCGCGGCTTCGCTCGCGTTAAATTCGGTATAACACACCAAGCAGACCTGCAGTTTTTGCTCTTGCGCCTGATTGATTTGTAATAGCAACGCTAAGTTTTCCCTTTTCTTCCCTCGTTCTCCCTCATATCCCACTTTTTTTTAATAAAAATTAGCCTATGTCCGTCTCCTGGTTCCCAACTATCTCTGTACCAAAATTCATCAAAATCGGTTCAGCCATTAAAGCGTGAAGAGGTAACAAACAAACAAACAAACAAACAAACTCACTTTCGCTTTTATAATATTAGTAAGGATTTTGATGTCTATAATTTTTAAGTACATACTTTTATATTTGTTACGGTCACAATTCATATTTTGTCCTGCAAATTGCAAATATAGTTCTAAATTTTGAACTAACTGAAGCATAAATTAGGGTAAACTAAGTCGCTACAACGTCAAAACAGTTTACATTCCTTCATGTTCTACTATTTGAAAATTTCCATTCATTCATTCTAAAACTTAATAAGCTTTTCATAACAGTCACTCAACTATAAATATTTTACTCAAAAACATTCTTAATCCCCTTGTAATTGAGTACAGAATTGAAAAACCCAAAACCGTCGATCAAAGTCGTCCTATTTAGTACTTTCCCTTTCATACAAGTTATACATTTAAGCAGTGTTATGATAAAGTAATACTTAATGGGGAAAAGCGCTAATATACTTCACTAGTTAGGTACATATGTATTATAGTCATGAATGGCAGTAATATAGAACATTTATAACTTAGAACATATCACGTTAAATGAATTTATCGTTATATATGTATAGTGTACATAGTATTTCGTGCAAAAAGTAACATACATAGTAAATAAGGGGTTTCTGAACGGAGAATATTTTTAGGGAACATATGGCTGCCTTCACAGTAATATCTCTGTTACATAGCCGGGAACTCCAATAATCTTACATTCTTCAAGCTCTAACCGCACTGAGGCGAATCCTTCCAAATCCAAATTTCGGAACTCAACAGCGCACGTCGATTGTTTTAATGAGTCACGCAACTAACAAAGTTCTAAAACTGTTTATTGATTAAAAGTACAACTGTCAGGGTGTACATAATTAAGCCAATAACTTTATCAAGACTATTTTTATAGTTAAGCCTAATTGGCCCTATTTTTACCCAAATTTGCATAACGTAAAATACTCAATACATACGTATGTAAATATACGCATTTGTAAATATTTATTTCGATGTTACCAAAGCTACTAATCCTTTTAAGTTTGGTAGCTGACATTTTATTAAAATTTGAATTTATGGAGTATAAAGCCAGTTCGAACAACCCATACAAATCAATGGACGCAAGTGGATTTCGTCCCGCATCCCAAGTGCGATTCGCCTCAGTTTGAGCAAAGCTTAAGAGTAAGGTACAATATAAGCTGTAACAAAATATCTATTTTATTCTTTATACATTGGTAGTTTTAATCTATCAGGAATAATGTGCTTATAAATTATTAGATACGTCACGCAGACAAAACGCTATGTACAGCAGAAACTAGACATTAATTTTAGATAAACGTGTAAATTTCTAAATCTGGATTTAATCTGGTTGCAATATAGAATGTACTCAATCCCATCGTCTAATTAGATAATTGTAAAATAGGTAATTTATAAGTATCTAGTCGTTAATGTTAACCGTGCAATAAATTATTAATATTTAATCGATTTGCCAGAAATAATGTAGATAGCTTACAACAAAAAACTCTTATACTGAAATAATATTTATATGCATAAATATTCGATTAGATTTTAACTTTGGTTGAACTCAATTACTATAAATAGATACTATAATAAGTCACTGTTATGGTATACTTTGTCGGAAATAGAAATATTTTATGTTGTTTAAGTTTTTATTTGACCATGTACCCAAAATTCGTCGACTGACACCTATATAAGATGTGTTGTACAACGGGAATGGACAATAGATGGGTTACCCCACGTTTACATCAAGTTTTTTTAAGGTATATTGACTTCTTTTATCATTTACATTCAAAGCAAGCAGTTAATAACAGAAATGAGGGAGAAAGAGAGAAGAAAAGGGAAAACTTAGCTTTGCTATTACAATCAATAAGGCGCAAGGGCAAAATCTATAGGTAGCAGGTACCTGCAAATCAGGAAAGGAGAACTGTGTTACCCCGAATTTAACGTGAGCGAAGCCACAGGCAAAAGCTAGTTAGGTATATATAAATGAAAAAATCACTGATTCATTCATCACGAAATATCAGAAAGTACAAGTGTTAGGAGTTTAAACGTTGCATGGGGAACCTATTAGGATGTAGATGCTCACTAAGCCGGGATTTTTCAAAAAACATCCCCTGAAGCGGTGGAACAGGGTTGCATTGGCATTTCATAAAACATCAGAGCCTAGCCTATATAACATCAGAGCCTAACAGCGAGTGAAACCGCTGTGCGCAGCTAGCAATGTATAATATGGTTGTAAACGTGGGGTTATGATATATTGTTTATTGGTACACTTGTTGGCGCACATGTGCCAATGTTTGTACAACATGTTATCCAAAGATTTACTTGTGTCTATATTACTTTCAAGGTCGCAATATATAAGAGCTTATCAAACTTATCTTTGTAATGTAAATTCATGTACTTAGTAATGTAGTTAAGGTAAGAGAAGCAATGATCTTAATGTTTCTGACGGCTTGTCTTAGGCACCCCTTGATGGGATGAAGCCAAAGCTGGTATTTGGTTTAATTAAGGATTTCTAGTCAGAAATAAATTATATTAAAATTAATTAACTGGTTTTATTTTGATCCCGAAAAATGATTATCATTGGCCTTTTTTATTTTGTTTTTCAGAAAGGTCGGAGCGAACTTGTTTATTCTAGCCATTTTAATTATGGTATGAAAATGAAAATATTTTTTTTTATTGACCTACACAACCTAGTTAGTACTTGATAATACAACTAGGTAGGACTATTTGTCAGAGCTTTCGAGCCACTACCTGTAACGACTGTCAAAGATGTACAAATGGCAGCCGGGACAAAGGCCTTTTTATTTTTTTTATTTTTTTTTTCGGGTGGGAAATCATCAAATAACTTCCCCCGCTCTGGGCGGAGCGGGGGGGCATGTCAGACTTGTACTGACTAAAACCCACCCATGTTCCTTCTATAGCCCTTTACGTTCCGGGGCCGCGGTATCTCTTTCGAACAACCCGCAACCCCGGCAGGCGGAGGCTCTGGCAAGACCCTCTGCTTTGCTAACATCTCTTTGAGGCGCGCGTGAAACACGAACGCGCCGTCGACACGGCCTGTCGTCAATAGACGGACGGACGGTGAGCTACACATAGCTCACCGTCCACAGGCCCGCATCTACGGTGGCCGGGAGTCGTCTCGCGGCGATTGCTATTGAATTAAATTGAATGATTTTAAAAGAGTAACCATGGAGTTTCTTGTCGGTTCTTCTCCATAGGAAACGACCAACCCGAACCATGCACCTTTTCTCGACGTTTTATAAGGCTGTAAAATAAAAATATTTTGATTTTGAAATCCAGACTCCTTGAATGCTACTGAGTAATGAATGACAGAAAAAAACCAATATCACTTTGCTCTACCCGGGAATGAAACCTGAGACCCCAGCAGTGCAGAGGGGCCCGCCAGAACCATCGCCTGCCGGGGTTGCGGGTTGTTGGAAAAAAATACCGCGCCCCTGGAATATATAGGGCAATAGAAGGAACATGGGTAGGTTTTAGTCTACAAGTCCGGCACTCCCCGCCCCGGTCCTCAGTTCATTTATCTATTTATATATTGTTAATTAAAACGGTATAACACCAATAACAATAATTAACATAGAAATAGAAAATAGAATAGAAGTAAAACATCCTGACGGGCCTGTTGGTCTAGTGGTTAGTGGCCCTGACTGCTGAGCCGGAGGTCGTGGGTTCGATTCCCACCCAGGACAAACTTTGTGTGATGAGCATGATTGTTTGTTCTGTGTCTGGGTGTGATTTATCTATAAAATGTATGTAATTATAAATTATATAAGTATGTATATCAGTTGTCTGGTTACCATAACACAAGCTCTGCTTAGCTTGGGATCAGATAGCCGTGTGTGAGTTGTCCCAAGATATTTATTATTTATCAACTTACAATAGGTTCAATTAAAACTAAGACGAAACAGTGGACACTCTTGCAGCATACTTTGTTTCACAAAACACTAGACATACTAGGATAACTTTATTCCATTAAAGTTATTTGATGAATTTCCATCCGCAAAAAAAGACCCCAGCAGTCGCTCTTGCAATACTTTTGCTTATTTAATATCAGCAAAATACTAAAATGGAATAGAATGTTATCAATTTCAAAACATTAAACCGAAATACACTTCAGAAACTAAAAGGCTGTGATAATATTCCAAATGGAACAAATTGAATAAATACATTTGGAAAAAATATTCAAGAGCCCTTCATATCTCAACAGTCAACGTTTCAATTCAAATATACGTTTCAAAACGTACCGTACACACTGAAAATAAAACGTGAAATGAAAACAGTCATCATCTGCCTAGCCTTTTCCCAACTATGTTGGGGTCGGCTTCCAGTATTTTACATGGAGCGACTGCCTATCTGACCTCCACAACCCACTTAGTACTGGGTAATGCGAAACCCCTTGGTAAGACTGGTTGTCAGACTTTCGGAACACTGACTACCTGAAACGACTGTCAAAGATCTACAAATGACAGCCGGCACCAACGGCTTAACGTGCTTTCCGAGGCACGGAGGAAACTCGGTATGTAACGGGTGGTCACCCATCCACAGACCAACCTAGGCAAGCGCGGCTAAACCTAAAGATCGACCCGAGCGGCTGCTATTATTTAGCCACGAGCTCCTCTTGTGAAATGAAAACAGTCATGACTAAAAATATAAAACAAAATTCATCTTTGAATCATGTAAAAAATGTGGGAAATATTGCGTCGCATGGGAATGTTCTAACGTTCATGTTTGAACAACGAATACTAACAAGCTGTTTGATATTTTGAATTTTATTTCTCAGCAGCTTATTCCCGCGGTGTTTGCAACGTGGATTTAGGTAAATATCCCACAGAATCGTTCTACCGGGGTTTAATGTTTCCTTTGTGTTAATCAATGGTATAATCTATCCGTGTGCCAAATGAATTATCCAAATTTGTACAACAGAAAATTGCTGACATATTCACAAACTTTTGCATTTTTTCGACTTGGAACAATTACCTGTATGTGTGTTCATCATCAAATACCAGACGAGGGAATTAAAAAGAGCATGATGAATAGCCAGGTTTGCAAATATAATTTTAGATTTTACAAATTGTTTTCACAAAAATCTTAATAATTACCATACCAATCTAACGGAGAGGTTAGGTTGGAGGATAGGTTGTGTCTATGGAAGTATGCATAGACACAACCTAGTTGCCAGGATTATCCACCAGCAACTTGCTTTGAAGTACAACCTTGTGGAATCAGAAGTGCCGTACTATAAGTATGTACCCGACCCAGTTCTTGAAGATGGTAATATCTCGTTGTATTGGGATTGATCTATCGTCACTGACAGGACTATTGTTGCCAAAAAGCCTGATATTGTGGTGATAGATCGATTGGAGCGTCTTGCAATGATTGTTGATATAACGGTTTCGCACGACGAGAACCTCGTGAAGGCAGAGAAAGATAAACAATTCAAGTATCTAGATCTGGCTCGCGAGGTTGTCGACATGTGGCACGTAAATGCAGCAGTCATTTTGCCGATAGTCGTGTCGGCCAATGGCTTAATAGCCAATAGCCTTGACCAACATCTGAGGAGGCTATCGCTTGGCAACTGGATCAAGGGCTTGATTCAGCACGATCTCCGGCGAGGCAGCAAGCCTCCTTGCCGGACTGCCACCGTGGGATCTGGAGGCGATAGTCCTCGCGCGCCTGTTTGAGTGGCGCGCGGAGGCACTACACCGGGGGGAAAACCCGCTGCCGCGGCAAGTTGCCGCTCGGCGGGCGGACCTCCGGTGCGATCTCATGGTGGCATGGAGAGAGCGACTGTCGCAACCCCGTGCAGGGCACGCCACAATAGTGGCGGTAAGTCCCCTCTTTGAGGAGTGGCTGGAGAGGCGTCATGGCGTCCTCACCTACCGCCTGACGCAGGTCCTCACCGGACACGGAAGTTTCGGGAGGTTCCTGCACATCATCGGGCGGGAGGAAGCGCCCGGGTGTCACCATTGTGACGATCGCCCTGAGGACACGGTGGAGCACACAGTGGCGATCTGCCCAGCGTGGGCGGAGCACCGCCGTGCCCTCGTAGAGGCGATCGGCGGCGGCGATCTCTCGCGTCCGGCCCTGGTTCAGGCCATGGTCCGGAGCGAGAGGGAATGGGAAGCGGTCACCACCTTCTGCGAAGCAGTAATGCTAGCAAAGGAGGTGGCCGGGCGTTTGAGGGAGAGAACATCTGCCCAACCCAGCCGCCGCGGCGGTGAGCAATGGGTAGTTCACCGTCCGTCCGTCGATTGACGACAGGCCGTGTCGACGGCGCGTTCGTGTTTCACGCGCGCCTCAAAGAGAGTCAGCAAAGCAGAGGGGCTTGCCAGAGCCTCCGCCTGCCGGGGTTGCGGGTTGTTCGAAAGAGATACCGCGGCCTCGGAACGTAAAGGGCAATAGAAGGAACATGGGTGGGTTTTAGTCAGTACAAGTCTGACATGCCCCCCCGCTCCGACTAGAACGGGGGAAGTCATTGGATGATTTCCCACCCGAAAAAAAAAAAAAAAAAAAAAAGGGCTTGATTCAGAAAGCAGTACTTCTGGACACGGCCCGTATTGTTAGGAGGTTCCTCTCTCAAGAGCCCTGACCACCGGTAGCTCGGACCCTGTTCCCGATGCTGGTGGACTACTTTTTTTTATATTTTTAAATGTTTTTTCTTTTTTTATAAGAATATGTAAAAATATAACTAATATGTATAGAAATGAATAAACGAATTAATACCATACCAATTAATAGTATGTTTATTTGCTTTAGAGTTCAATACAACAATGCATTCAGGATGCTGCTGGGGCTGCCACGCTTCTGCAGTGCGTCGGGAATGTTTTCGCACACTGACGGTTTTGCAGCGATCAGACGTAAGCGTGCCGCGTCGCTGCTGCAGAGGGTCCGGGGCAGCTCGAACAGTCTCCTGAATGTCATTGCAGGGAAATTTGATTGCCCGTTTATGCATGTTTTGTCCAATCTACATGTTTTACTAACATAGTTTTCTAAGTTACTGTGTACTAATAAAATATGAATTATATATAACTTCCGAAATAAAATGTTTATTATTATTATTTATTGTCTTATTTATTGGCTGATTTGAACTGCCTCATGGGTCTTATGGTCGCAAATGCGCTAAACAGGTCCTGGGTTCGAATCCTGGGTCGAGAAAATCTTTAATAGGTTTTTCCATCAAGAATTTCTCAGTAGAAGCCACGGACTCTTTTATGCCCGGTTGTTGGCAATAGGACCGCTCCTTGTTATTAAGGGCTTAAACATAAATTACGGAATGTGGGTAATATTAATAGGCATACCTCTGTCTAGCCCTTTTGGGATTACAGGCTTGATGTTATGATAAAGCAGGTGACTTAAACAGATTCGAAGATTCTGTAACCAATCAATGAAAATCCTTACTAATATTATAGAAGCTAAATGACTTTGTTTGTTTGTTACGTCTTCACGCATAAACGACCAAAGCGATTTTAATGAATTTTAGTTCAGAGATAGTTGGGACTTAGGAGACAGACATAGGCTAACTTAAAAAAAAAAGTGAAAAAAAGGGTAGAAAGAGGGAAGAGATTTTTTTTTTATCACCACGCGGCATAAAGTTAGCGTTAGCCCGAAGTGCCAAAATGCCACGCGGACGAAGACGCGGGCGGGACGCGGGGAAGTAACAGCAATACAATAAACAAACGTAATTTGACAATGACTAGAAACTAGAAAACGAATCAATAAGAGCACTGGAATTTAATGAATCAACAAACTTTTTGAACTGATTAAAGACTTCTAATTAGCTAGTCTTTTAGTTAGTAAATATTTTAACAACTGTGAATAAACAATCAAGGCGTGATTGTTAAGCTCTGGTCAAACTGAAGCGACAAGAGCGCGGAATACGGGACGATGTTTTGCTTGTGTCGATTGTGTCAACTAACTTGTTTGTGTTTGGCGTGAACAATTGCGTGATTTGCTAAACAATGAGAGTATTATTGGAGTCGGTTGTAGGTTGCGTGTTTGATTTCTAAATTGTCACGCGCGTCAAAATAGAGACATGCTAATAGTGCTTAATTTAAAAAAAAAACGCATCAGCCAATACTAGTAATTTATTAGGACAACAATATAAACAATATTTGGCATATCATACTAGCTGAAATAAATAGTAAGGTTCGACGACACGTTATTGCAAACCGCCTCGTCGGGCAACTCGTGGGGACGGGACCGGATCTTGCGGCGCTCGACGGTGGACGCCATCATGCGCGTGAGAGCCCTCACGACGGGGGCTGCAGTGTCCAGGGGTGGGGTTGTCGTGGCGGTGTCTCTCGACATCGCCAATGCGTTCAACACCATCACCATGCCTTGGAGCTGCATCAGGGAGGCACTCGGGTACCACCGGATGACCGACCTACCTTCGTCGTGTGGTCGGGGCATATCTGGCGGACAGGGCTGTCATCTACCCCGGTCGCTCTGGAGAGTGGAACCGGCGAGAGGTGTCGTGCTCCTGTGGGACATCGGTTACGACTGGGTGCTGCGCGCTGACCTCCCCAGCGACGTCAGCGTACTTTGCTACGCTGACGCACACAAATAAACTTTCACCTTTATAATATTAGTCTTTATTATAACAAGAATGATATAAAGGAGAAAGGAGTAAATGATGCCGTGTCGTATGGCAGGGCAGAATTGAAGAAGAAATCGTGTTGCGCCGACCCCAGATGGAATGGGACAAGGGCAGCAAAATGATGAATTATTATATAACCACACGATTATTTGAGTAAGGCAGGATGTCCAAGCGAGTTCCCGCGCACACACGATTTGTTTCTGTAGTGTATTTACTAGATTCACACAAGTTAACATAAAACAAAAACGAAAGCAGTTACGTCGTTACGAAAAACATTTGCGTCAATTAAGACAGAGTTTTATAGTTATTTATGTTTTCGAAAACGGCTATAGATAGAAATTGGATATTTTCCGAAACGAACAATACCTGTCAGTTTTACAAACAATGATGATTTCGGTTCTAAACTGATCAACTTACTTCCTGAATTTGTAAATAAATAGTCAGATATAGCCAAAACGCAGAAATAATCAATATTGTTGATGAAAACTCAACGTTCTCCATATTATTATGAGAAAAGGCCTTTGCCTTGAAATGAAATAAAAGAGGCATTATAGGTCACTGTTCGAACCTTGTCTAGTTTAAGCTAAGCTGCATTATTTTTTACTAGCTTTTGCCCGTGGCTTCGCTCGCGTTAAATAAGGGGTAACACAGTTCCCCTTCCCTGATTTGCAGGTACCTGCTACCTGTAGTTTTTGCCCTTGCGCCTTATTTATTGTAATAGCAAAGCTACGTTTTCCGCGGGGGAAAGCTCGAAATATTATATAGTAAGGAATAGTAAAGATTCTTTCTACCCTCGCTCCTGGTAAAGTGACAGCGACCAGCACCCATCATGGCGCTGCACTTGCATCCAACGTTCCAATACCGTAAGGGAAGCAGGTTAGCGTTGCCGTACACGCCATTTGTCGACTACCACATTAATACCATACATACCTGACTTTAATGACTACTATTGTGATATAGTGCCTTCTGTTTGTATCAAAACAAACTGAGACATTAATTTGTGTGTGCCTACCATTCGACAAAAACTTTCTAGAAGCCCATAGTGACGTCATATCCTACCACGCGGTTCCGAGCTGCGTCAGCAAGCAAGATCTGAGCCAGGACAAGGGTGAAACTAGAGGTTATTGGAATCGAATTGCCTGTTCTAGACAAGAATCTGAATTTTAGCCAGTTTACACCAAAAGTATATTTATTTTATCCTTTTCATACAGTCCACCATTTAAAATTACAGGCCCACGTAGCGTTTACTGACCACAGTCACGCTAAAACTATTGCCTTAAGTGAATTAATTAGAAACTAAGATAACACTAATTACTGGGTTAATATTGTATTGAAAGGTCCACGCCTTAACTTGAGGCTTTGACCTACACGATATACAACATATAGTCTGCCCAGCCTTTTCGGTGGGTCGGCTTCCATGGAGTTTCTTGCCCATTCTCCTCTATAGAGATCAATGCTTTAGAATGGGCAACTACAGTACTTTCACAAGTAATTATGCCTTGTGACCTGGACTGTAGCTTCATCATTTTGTTTCTTGACATTTAAAAGTGCCTGTGATGGTCTATTTTTTTTAAAACGTTGCCCCACGCTAGGAATTTCTTCTGCATCGTGGGTGCGTTTACAAACATTTAAACTCACATACACAAACATCCAGATCCGGAACAACTATCTGTAGGTCATACAAATATTTGTTCCGTGCGGGGATCGAACCTGCGACACGTAGCACGCAGCAGTCAAACTCTTAGCCACTGCGCCAACCGTGTCATCAAATTGAAATAAAATGCTTTGAGTTTAAGTTTCCATTCCAACCGGATTCCGCTTATTGACCTGTATTTTACTAATGGAATCAGTTATTACTCAGTAGTTATTGGATATCCCTTAGTATGACTGGTTGTCCATCTTTCGGGCCACTGACTACCTGTAACGACCGTCAAACATTGAAAAATTTCAGCTGGAACCAACGACTTTGACGTACTAGCTGAGGCACAAAGGATAAACTGCATGTAATGGGTAGTGACCCATCCACGGAACATCCTAGGCAAGCGGGGCTTAACCTGATCCTGACCCGAGAGGCTATTATTTACCCTCCTTGAGAAACGGCCCAAATAATAATGAGGTCCAGTATAATTTCAACAATGATTTTGTGTCGCGAAAAACATGTTATCGGCAACATTTCATTCAACTTGTCAAAAAATATATTCTACTATAAACGATAAGGAGCATTGAACTTTCTTTGTTTACTTTCTTTAGGCGCGGGTAACACGCAAACTAAAAGGTCAAAGATATGGTAGGACACAATTCAAAGGTTGCATTTACATACCCAAGTCCCCGTGAGCAAAGAAATCCTTTGTATATACTCAACAAAAATAATCGTCGCGACACCACACTGTTCAATGCGAAATAGAAAGATGAAACGAAAATAACTGGCCTGCTTTCTATCACAGAGAGACAGACAGAGAAACACACGCACGCCGCTCGGCTTACAACTTAGGAAAAAATTAAGACCAAAAGTTGTAATGACACTTTCGTTACAACTTTTGGTCTTGATTTTTTCCGTCTAGCCCCCTTTCGCAAAGCGCGAAAGGAAATTCGTTCCAAAAAAAATGGAAATGCCAGTGAACAGGGAACAATCACATACCTACATGAAAAAATTAAAGATTCTGGCCGATAACATAACCCCTTAAAACAAACACAAGTTGAACAACATCTAGTTCCAACTACAATAACAACTTGACAACCTAACAGAGAGTCCTATAATAACAACAGTTTACAAGACAATAATAATTCCCAGTCGCCACACATATTGTTGAACACCCAAACAATACCTTATTGCCTTAACAATAATGGTAAATAGTTGTTCTATTGCAAATACTCGTGGAATACCAATATGGAAGAATGCTATCGAAATTCGGTAACTGGGTCGGCGATGAAATGGAGAAACTATTTTGAATTTGTGGTCGACAAATTGCGGGTGAAATAACTTATAATTGATTTTGTAAGTGTGAATTAACACGTACTATTAATAAACATAATAAGGAATCATAAAGGTCATTTTGGCATGCCTGTGATAAAAATTGATTATTTATGTCATGACATAAACGGCCATATCTTTACTGTGTAAACTAAGAGAGTTGATTTTTCTTTTTTTGATTCACAGCCATAAGGGATGATAATATATAGACTTAAGTATACAGTTTTCATTTCAACATGATACCTCCATGCTTTCCCGAGAAAAAAGGTCTTAACCGAAAGACAGACAGACTACAAAGTGCTCCAATTCCGCTCCGTTTTGCCTTTGAAGTACGAAATCGTAAAAATTCATATTCATCAACGGATTACAATCGAGAAAACTGTGTCCCCATTCCATATCCGAACGGGCAGACATACAGCGAAGCGTCGCCGTTATATGGTGAAATTCCACAGATCTGAACAAAGTGCTAAGCTTGCGCATTTACTGTGTGAACCGACAGTATGTGTCAATGGCGCGTTAGTGTTCCAGTGCGCCACAAAGAGATGTCAGCAAAGCAGAGGGGCCTGCCAGGGCCCCCTCCCGCTCCACCCAGAGTGGGGGAAGTTATTTGATGATTTCCCACCCGAAAAAAAACCGCCAGTCTGTGGAATCCACTGCCGGCTTCTCTGTTTCCCGATCATTGTAATCTAGTTCTTCTCAAAGTTCGAGTGAATCAGTTTCTTCTAAGTAACCGTGCTCCACCCTAGGACTCATCATCGCTTCACACCAGGCGAGTTTCGACAAAAGAAATCCAATACCCTTACTATAATAAAAGCGAAAGTGAGTTGGTTTGTTACTTCTTCATGCCTAAATAGCCAAACCAATTTTGATGAATTTTGGTACTGAGATAGTTGGGACCCTGGAGACGGACATAGCCTAATTTGTGTCAAAAAAGTGAGAAAAGGGGGAGAAAGGCGGAACAAAAATGGAGAGAAAGAAATATTTTTTTCGATCATCACGCGAGTTAAAGTTAACGTTAGCCCGAAGTAACTATGCCACGCGAACGAAGTCGCGGGCGGAAGCTGGCATTAAAATAAAAAAATAAAATGGAGATTATATGCCATTCAAATAGCGCTGTGTCATACAATTTTGCAAGTCGTTATTTTGGCTACGTGTTTTTGTAGAAGAAACAATATTAAGACTCTGCTTTGCTGATGTCTCTTTGAGGCGCGCGTGGAATACGAACGCACCGTCGAAACGTCCTGTCGTCAGTAGACGGACAGCCTTTCTAGTCCCCTTGGATATGCTAGTGTAAGGTTGAAAAGACCTCTAAAACGTCAAATGTTGCAGGTAACAATATTGTACAATTGTTGTGAACCACTATTTTCAATTAAACCGAGGCTTTTAACTATTCAAAACGTAGAAGCGATAAAATGCCATCGATCAGCGAAAGAACATTCCTGCACGACCAGCTTCCTAAAGAGTTTTTACTACAAAGTAAGTTGAACCTGTGTTCCGCATTCTTTGGCGTGCTTTTCTAAAGGAAACACTTCGTCGAACTGTTTTACAGCAAAATCTTTAAGGAGAGAAAAGGTTTTTGAAGAAGAGATTTTCAAATAAGAATGTTTTCTCTTTCAAGCCATTTTAATCTATTGAGTACCTACATAAACACTCCAGTGGAACTTATACATAACTGGTGAAATGAGGGTTTACACCTCTGGAGTACAAAGGGTACTCCAAAAGAAAGGCTTTTAAAAAAAACGTTGCCCCTCACCAGGAATTTCTCCTATATCCTGGGTGCGTTTGCAAACATTTAAACTCACACAAACAGCCAGACCCGAAACAACTATTTGTAGGCCATACAAATATTTATTCCGTGCGAGAACGAACCCGCGACACGTAGCGCAGCAGTCAATCGCTCAGCCACTGCACCAGCCGTGCCGTCGTCGACCCTTTAAAGATGAAAAATGAAAAAGTATATATACATGAAAAAAACATAGCAAAATAGTGGTTCGCCGGTATCGGGAGCAAGGTCCAAGCTGCCGTTGGTTAGGGTTCCAGAGACGGGAACCTCTTCAAATGCGGGCCGTATCCAGGACACTGCCTTCTGTATCTGAAGGTCTTTGATCCAACCGCCTAAGGAGAGCTTTGAAAGATGGTCATCGAGGCTCTTGGCAATCAAACCGTTGGCCGTTACGACATTCGGCACAATGATAGCCGAGTTCACATTCCACATGTCGGCAACCTCGTGTGCCAAGTCGAGATATTTTAGTTGTTTCTCTTTCTCAGCTTTCACGAGGAAGTTTCATTATTATTAACAAAGCTTTGCTTAAAGATAAGCCTTTGGGCCATTGAGGCTTTAAAACTGAAAGTAATAACAGTTTGAATGAAATAACAAGATTAGAATTTACACCCTAACTATACTTGTCTCGCTCTTGGGATATGTGTGAGAGAGAGAGGCATGATACATGATGAGAACAATAGCAGTTCACATAAACTATGTATTATAATATGTCTAGAATAATAATTTCCTTTTTTTTCGCATGTGTAACCAGCAATTCCCGCTCTGGACGGACCGGAAGGGAGTGGCAGTTTTGTACTGACTAAAAACCCATTTATGTTCCTTCTTTTGCCCTTTGTGTTCCGGGGTCGCGATATTTCTTTCGAAAAACTCGTAGCAACCGCAGGCAGTGCAGTGGCGTCTTGACACGATTTGTTGTGTTGTTTTTTTTATTATTTTATGTTTTTTTATTTTGTGTGTACTTGTGGCAAGTGCCAAATAACCCTGTTTTCTTTCTTTCTATTTTAATTCTATAGTTTAGTAAGGAGAATCTTTTTAATTCACATCCATGTACATTATTTACAAACTTCAAGAGTATCAAAATGGTAAAATAATGACAGGGCGTCAAAAAATTCGTCCATATCGGTGTCAACAGTAAAGGTGTCCAGAAGGCTGGCAACATCAGTAATTGCTTGAAGTAAGAAAAGTTATAAAAATACCTTTGCCTTTTTAACGCTTCTTACCTCGTTAAATTTCTTGTCCATCAGAAAAGTTTTTGAATATTAAGTTATCACTCAAGATCAAGTGATTATTGTCGGGCCCACGCTGTCCTCTCATATTTAAGTAACAACAACATTGTAAAACCATGGAGTTTAATGGCAAATGAAACGACCAACCCGAACCGTGCACCTTTTCTCGACGTTTTATAAGTGCCCGAAGTAGATACATATTGAGACTAGTAGATACGGGTGTAAGTGGCCTATTGTCGTCGTTGTATATAATACTAGCTGTCCTGCGCGGTTTCACTCGCGTCTTTAGTTGCTGCTTCGCTCCCGAAGGTAAGGTATGATGTTGTATAGCCACGTAACTTGCTAATAATGTAGCTTCCTATTGGTGAGAAAATGGTTCAAATTGGTCCCGTAGTTTTGGAGCCTATTCGATGCAACCAAAAAAAAATCTTTCCTCCTTATAGTATTGGTATAGATGGTGGTACTTAGTTTTAGTCTTAACTGATTGTTGTAAATATTAAGTTTGTAAATTGAATCATTAAATATCTTGTAATTAATCAATCTGCGACCAAAAAGGCATTCGCAAAATGTTTAAATTAATCTTGCTCTAAACGGTTTTACTTAGTTAGGCTAATTAGTTTTAGCTTAGCTTTGATAGTTAAACTTTTCAACTGATGAAGTTTAAACTGAGGTTAGTCACCAAATAAATTAATCTTCAGCGACCAACACTAATCTGAAGGATTTTTAAAGGTCCTTATCCATTATAGATAAATCACACCCAGATACAGAACAAACAATCATGCTCATCACACAAAGTTTGTCCTGGGTGGGAATCCACGACCTTCGGCTTAGCAGTCAGGGCCACTAACCACTAGACCAACAGGCCCGTCGAATGTTAACATCTTGTAACACCTGTTTATATAAGTAGGTGTAGAAAACAAAAGCGAATGTTTGAGTGTGTGTGCGTGCGTGTGTGTGTGGGTGGCTGTAGTTTTTGTGCGTGTAATGTGCCTGTGTAATTGTTATTTATTTATTTATTTAAATAATGTACGTACGTTTTGGGTAACTTTGAATTGCAGTTTAACTTTGAACAAAACTGTGAAAAACATCTGCCACTGACGTGTAAATATTTTTACAATTCGTTTGCTACAAAACATAATGGCGATCCGTTTTACGCAGTCACAGTATTGAAACAACAAAAAGTTTCCATGTAATATATTAAAAAACCTTTTTCACAGTTTTGTTCAAAGTTAAACTGCAATTCAAAGTTACCCGAAACGACTGTACAGCAGAAGCTTAAAAAGAGGCTACAAGGTGTTTTGAGTGCGGTCAAAATAGGAGATAAAAAACCCACAACTAACGTCATGCTTGTTTTAAGTAGTTCCGTTTTTGTCATCGAACTCCTCAACGGTTAATACGGACACGAAACTTTGTGATGAATGTTGATAAATAAAGCTAATTTTCTTTTAAGGGTTGCGTACTTCGAAAGGAAAAACTGAACCATTTTTTTTTCGGGTGGGAAATCATCCAATGACTTCCCCCGCTCTGGGCGGAGCGGGGGGCATGTCAGACTTGTACTGACTAAAACCCACTCATGTTCCTTCTATTGCCCTTTACGTTCCGGGGCCGCGGTATCTCTTTCGAACAACCCGCAACCCCGGCAGGCGGAGGCTCTGGCAAGCCCCTCTGCTTTGCTGACATCTCTTTGAGGCGCGCGTGAAACACGAACGCGCCGTTGACACGGCCTGTCGTCAATCGACGGACGGACGATGAGCTACCCATTGCTCACCGTCCACAGGCCCGCATCTACGGTGGCCGGGAATCGTCTCGCGGCGCCCGGCGCCCGGAGCGTCTCCCGCGGCGGCTGGGTTGGCTGGATGTTCTCTCCCTCAAACGCCCGGCCACCTCCTTTGCTAGCATTACTGCTTCGCAGCATTTCCGCTTCCCATTCCCTCTCGCTCCGGACCATAGCCTGAACCAGGGACGGACGCGAGAGATCGCCGCCGCCGATCGCCTTCACGAGGGCACGGCGGTACTCCGCCCAAGCTGGGCAGATCGCCACTGTGTGCTCCACCGTGTCCTTCGGGCGATCGTCACAATGGTGACACCCGGGCGTTTCCTCCCGCCCGATGATGTGCAGGAACCTCCCGAAACTTCCGTGTCCGGTGAGGACCTGCGTCAGGCGGTAGGTGAGGACACCATGACGCCTCTCCAGCCACTCCTCAAAGAGGGGACTTACCGCCACTATTGTGGCGTGCCCTGCACGGGGCTGCGACAGTCGCTCTCTCCATGCCACGAGATCGCACAGGAGGTCTGTCCGCTGAGCGGCAATTTGCCGCGGCAGCGGAGTTTCCCCCCGGTGTAGTGCCTCCGCGCGCCACTCAAACAGGCACGCGAGCACTATCGCCTCCAGATCCCACGGTGGCAGTCCGGCAAGGAGGCTTGCTGCCTCGCCGGAGATCGTGCGGTAGCCCCGGATCAGCCTTATGGCTACCACCTTTTGGGGCGCGTTCAGGTAGTGGGCGGCGCGCCGCCCTAAAGAACGCGCCCATACCGGGGCCCCGTAAAGGGCCATGGACCACACGACTCCGGCATAGAGCCTACGGCAGGAGGCGTTTGGCCCCCTCAGATTGGGCAGGAGCCGCTTGAAAGCAACCCCCGTCCGCTCGAAACTGAACCCTTATAGGATCATTTTGTTGTCCGTCTATCTGTGTCTATCAAGAACCTTTATCCAATAACGCATCGAGGTATCGAGTTGAAATTCAAGTCCATATACTCAAGTCTGTAGTTCCTTGGAACTGTGAAAAAATCAACCCTCTAAGTCCACGTACTCAAATTATATGGCCGTTTATGTCGCAACTTTGTACTGAACACTAGGTGCGCCAATCCGATAGTTTTTTTATCATGTATATTTTTTTTGTTTGAGAGTTCACGAAGATACAATATTTTTTTAATTACACTGACTATATATATACATTGTAACAATTAAATAAACTAAAATAATTAAACTAACGAACAACAGACTATAAAAGGGCATCAAAAAGCTCGTCCTTAACGTTGTTAGCTGGTAATAATGTAGTTATGTAGTAAACAAAAGTTTCACAACATTGTTTTCGGCAGTATTCCTCCTGTTTCCCAATACTTGACTTATTTTTACGTCACATTAATATGCTGTGCATGAATTTCTCACAGTACGAACGCAGTGCCTGCAAATTTTACGACCGGCATAAAATTCACGAAAAGGCGTATTCTGAGGTGAAAAGTGACATATAGAGGAATATTGAAATTTCCATGATGGTGACAGTACCAGTATTTTAGCAAAGAGACGGGACTTTGACTTGGAACATAAGCTTTATCTTTGGCTGTCATTTGGTAGTGTGTGGGTGAATTTTTAGCGTTTCCATATATTTGTTTGGGATGTTTTTAAAGTTCCATACCTCAAAAGAAAAAATGGAACCTTTAGGATCACTTGGTTGTCCGTCTGTCAGTCTGTCTGTCTAGACACTTTATCTAGGGAACGCGTGAAGGTAACAAGTTAAAATTAAAACCATATCCTTAAGTTTGTGGCTCCTTGGAGCTGTGATGTCTACGACGTCTCCGCAATTAAAAGATATGGACATTTATGTCACAAGTACGGAACTCTCGGTGTCCGAGTCCAACTCACACTTGGCTGGCTTATTTTTTGTGCTTTGCCAATCTTAGTACACATGCACTCTGTGGGTTCGATGTATCGTTCTCAGATTTTATTATAAGAATACTTTCCGAAGAACATTGGGAGTCCTACGTAACTGCAGTGCATCAGGAATATTGGCCGAAGCACATAAATGGTTACAATAATAAAAAAGCGAAAAATTATTGCTTCCATGATGCGCAGAGTAACGTTCTGAAGGTCATCAGTAGAAAGCCGTGCTGTGCCATAATAGCACATTGGGTACATCTTCAGTCACACACCAAAATTCAAAAGCGATTTGTTCCTACTATATACTATTGATTAACGTTATTTTATCTGCTACTTTAATTGCCTAAAATAATTACAAACAAAACCGGACATTCTAATCATACTGAAGCCTAAATATGTAACTAAAATGTCAATTAAATACAATACTTTTTCAAACCTTGAAACTTATGAGATTTCATATTTATGTAGTAAGTAAATAAATATATATATTTAGGCGGTTTAAGTAGCAGTTTAAAGAAATGATTACTTATCTACACTTTATGTTATGAACAGGAAAGACTTTTGCATGTTTTATGTAACGAATAAACTCCAAAACTACTGGGCCGATTCCAAAAAATCTTTTGCCATTAGGAAGCTACATTATCACTGAGTAACATAAGTTATATAACATCAGGCATCTACCTACAGGAGCTGAGCAGTAACCAAAAACGTGGGTGAAACCGCGCAAGGGAGCTAGTCTATTACAAATGCACTTTTTATTCATGATTTTATCCAATCTTTTCTTTCAGCCAGTTTGATGTGTCATTTTGAAACGTGAAGAAAATGTTATATGCCTATTTATTTGACTCAAAAGCACTTTTCAAATAAGTAAGTACGAAGTATATCAAACTGTTCTTTTGTATAGCGTAGTAACCCTTGACGTAGCTAAGATATATTATTATGTAATTTGGTGAATCACAAATAAAGTGTGTTCAAATGCTGGTTTCCTATAGAATATTTGTTTCATTTAAGAGAATTTTAACTTTATGTTAGTGGAAATAAGATTAATTTAGAACTCCACTTCATATTTTTAAAAATATTATACAATTGGAAAATGGAATCATTAAAAGTCAAAAAACTGTTGAATTTGCAGCGCAAAATGAACTTTAACTGTGATTTTTCCAAAACTACAATGTACATATGGGCGCCAAACCATTATTTAATTCTAGTTTTGATTATTTTGTACTTGATCTGACTTCCGTTATTAGAGTTATTTAATTTATTGAATTAATACTTGTATTTCCGGTTGAATTTGTATAAAGTTTCTATTTTGATACTTCCTTTTTATTTATTTAAAATATTGTGGTTTCCGGTTGAATTTGTATAAAGTTTCTATTTTGATACTTCCTTTTTATTTATTTTAAATATTGTAGTTTCCGGTTAACTTTATATTGTTTCTATGTTGGTGTTAAGGATTTATTTTGACATATCCGCTTGAATTATTTAAATTGACTTCCGCTTGATTTATATAAATTCTATTTGGCGGCAAAGTATCGCGGTAATGTTTGGCGCTAAGTTTCGGCGGTAATTTTGTGTATAAAAACTGTTGTAATGCGAATGGAAGGACATTCTTGGTTCGCTGCTCGTGGAATAAACACCCTGAATCGAAGTGAGGTATTTTCTTTGTACTCTTTTAAACATTTTCCTGTTATTTCCTGTGTATTTGTGTGATATATTGACGCAAGTCAATAATATGTGTAATTCCGACAACGACGGCGATGATGCGCCGACAGCAGCGGTGGGATCCACCTCACCCCTACTGAGGTCTTCTGGATTCCGGGTCCCCAAACCAGTGCCGACCGCTCAGCCAGACCCAACCTTGGTCCCTACAATCCACCACGTGGGAGCAAGTTAAGCAAGACCTGATCCAGACGTTCGGCGAAGAGTTCCGGTATGCTGACGACGTCCAGCGGTGGCGCGACTACACGTCGGAGCAGGCGAGCAGCTACGCGGAATATGCAACCACGGGTTGGACGCTGTTCAAGAGAGTGCGGCCCGAAGCCGCGGACACCGAGGTAATTGATGCTCTTATCACTGGTATCTACCCTGATTTTGTGAAATGTGAATTGTTACGTAATACGCCTGACTCTTTGCCCAAATTAGTCTCCGTTCTGAAAACGTTTCGTAAACGTGACCGACCGAAATCTGACGGTACAGACAAAAATCATCATAACAAAAAACCCCGGCTATCGGAGACCCCTGATTCGCTATTAGGTCAGTCGCCAATTTGTTTCAAATGTAAAAAACCTGGTCACCGAGTTCGTGACTGTAAGGAAAAGTCGACACAAAATACAGACTCTAATATTCCCGCAAAACCAGCGTCTCAGGTTACGTCGGAAAACCGTAAGATTATTGAATGTAATTATTGCCACAAAAAGGTCATTTAGAGAAAAATTGTTTCCGTAAGCAAAATGACGAAAGATCGAAGTCGACCGATCAAAAATCTGTTAATTTTTGTGGTCCTATAAATCGTTGCACGACTACCGTCAAAATTGGAGCTAATTCATATCCTTGCCTATTTGATTCCGGCGCAGATTGTTCGTTAGTACGTAAAAGCATTTCTGGTTCGATTCCAGGCAAAAGGAAAACTGTCAATACAGTTTTTAAGGGAATAGGTGGCGTGAATGTGACATGCTCCCAGAGTATCTCTGTTATTGTCGAGATCGATCAAGTTAGTGTGGAATTAGAACTATTTGTTGTAGAAGATTACCAAACACAGTTTAATATTTTGATTGGGTATGATTTAGTGCAAATTCCGGGTCTTACTATAACATTAATAGATAAAAATATGACTGTCTCGAGAAATATGATTCTTAATGAATGTTCTTTAGCAAAGCCTGAAACAAAATTGAAAACCGACCTTCTTGACCCTACCATGTTAAAGAAATTAAATTCAATTTTAAACCATTTTAAAGACATTTTCACCTCTGGTAATAAAGTTTCCGAGGTAAAAACTGGTCAGTTGACTATTACATTAAAAAATAAAGATAAAATTGTTCAACATAGACCGTACAGATTATCGCCAATGGAACGCGAAAAAGTCAATGACATTTTAAATGATCTCAAACAAAACGGTATAATCCGAGACAGCTCTTCCCCTTTTGACTTTCGGGAGTTAAATGCAAACACAGTTAGGGATAATTTTCCATTACCATTGATTGCCGATCAGATTGATAGGTTAGGTAAAGCGCGTTATTTCACTTGTTTAGATATGACTGCAGGGTTTTATCAAATACCAATTTCAGTAGATTCTGTAGAAAAAACCGCGTTCGTTACACCTGACGGTCAATTTGAATTTTTACGCATGCCTATTTTAGGAAATTCGTACCAAATTTTTTTAAAATCATGGCCCCTTTATATGAACTAACTAAATCAGGCGCACCTTGGAGGTGGACCGAAAAAGAGGAAAATGCCCGAAAGGAAATAATTCATAGATTAACATCTTCCCCACTTTTGACAATTTTCGACCCTGATTTACCATGTGAACTCCATACAGATGCTAGTTCTATAGGTTATGGTGCAGTTTTGATTCAGCGACATGATAAGAATCCTCATGTCGTTGGTTATTTTAGTATGCGAACGACCAATGCTGAGAGCAAATACCATTCATATGAGCTCGAAACATTGTCTGTCGTCAAAGCTATTAAACATTTCCGCCACTTTTTGTATGGTAGATGCTTTAAAGTAGTGACAGATTGTAATTCGCTGAAAGCATCCAGAACCAAAAAAGAACTAACGCCAAGAGTACACCGCTGGTGGGCATTTTTGCAAGCTTTCCAATTTGATATTGAGTATAGGAAAGGCGACAGACTTTCTCATGCTGATTTTTTTAGTCGAAATCCCGTAGCGAGTCCCTGTAAAATTCCTAGCGAAAATATCTCGTTGCAATTTTTAGTAAACTCTTCTACACTTGATCATAACTGGCTCCTAATAGAACAAAAACGAGATCCAGTTCTTAAAAACATAGTTGAACAACTTAGTTCTGATACTATCCCAAAAGACATTGCTGACACTTATGTCATATCGCAGGATAAATTGCTTAGACGTAAAGTTCAAATAGAAAATAAAACTTGTAAACTTATTATTGTGCCACGTAATTATAGATGGAATCTGATTTCTCACTATCATGATAATCTCCAACACTTCAGTTGGGAAAAGGTTCTAGCAAAAATAAGGGCGCAATATTGGTTTCCCAATATGTCAAAAATAGTTCGAAGGTTTACTGAAAATTGTGTTAGTTGTAGAATTCGCAAAGGTCTGTCTGGTGCTAAACAAGTTACCCTTCATCCTATAGATAAAATTGCAATTCCCTTTCACACCGTACATGCTGACATAACTGGACGTATGAACGGTAAACGTAATAATGCTGAACATGCGTTTGTGTTTATTGATGCCTTTACCAAATATACTCATTTAATTTATACCAATGACCGAACATCTGATACAGCCATATCTTGTTTGCAAGAAGTAATTTCTATTTTCGGCACCCCAAATAGACTCGTAACAGATCAGGACAAAAGTATGACATCATCTGATTTCAAAAAATTTTTTCACCGTTTCGGTATCGAACATCATGTAGTAGCTAAAGGCGCTAGTCGGGCAAATGGTCAGGTAGAACGTATTATGAAAATCATCAAAGATAATATGTCTGTTGTGGAGCTTAATAAACTATGGCACACTGCTATTCGAGATTTACAGTTGGCTATTAATTCTACCGTTTCTAAAAGTACGGGAAGATCTCCCATGGAGTTGTTGTTTGGAAAAAAATGTTCGCCACCGGGTATTAAGCTCTTGCAAATTGATGATGATGAACCAATTGAAGATATTAATACTGTCAGATCATTATGTAAATTAAGGATGGACGAGCGATCATTTCGGGACAAGTTAAGATTTGACAAAGGCAAAGCTCAAATCAAGCCTTTTAAAAAGGGGGATTTTGTTTTAATGCATAAGCATGAAAGACATACGACTAAACTTGGTCCTAAATATGAAGGCCCTATGGAAGTTCTAGAAGTATTGCCTAATAATCGCTACAAAGTAAAGCATGTCAACTTAAGGGGATGTTCCGAAAAGATCGCTAGTCATGATTTTTTGAGACCAGCACCTCTGGCTCAAAATGATCCATTTATACAAAGATATCGAACCGACCGTATGGGCGGATGATTTGTAAATCGTTTTAGCTGCTCCACCTTCCTCCCTATCTCGCTGGCTGGCCACCATGCGTATCCCTTTTCCTGGTCTTAGGGCTATATCCCAGGCGGGTGATGCCATGAAATATGGCTAGATCCAAGGCGGGTGATGCCGTGTTAGGGGGCTATATCCCAGGCGGGTGATGCCATGAAATATGGCTAGATCCAAGGCGGGTGATGCCATGTATTTTTGGCTAAGCCCGAAATGGGTGATGCCGTTTTTATATGTTCAGCGCAGAGAGCGCGCTAAATCAGAATGGCCGTATGGGCGCCAAACCATTATTTAATTCTAGTTTTGATTATTTTGTACTTGATCTGACTTCCGTTATTAGAGTTATTTAATTTATTGAATTAATACTTGTATTTCCGGTTGAATTTGTATAAAGTTTCTATTTTGATACTTCCTTTTTATTTATTTAAAATATTGTGGTTTCCGGTTGAATTTGTATAAAGTTTCTATTTTGATACTTCCTTTTTATTTATTTTAAATATTGTAGTTTCCGGTTAACTTTATATTGTTTCTATGTTGGTGTTAAGGATTTATTTTGACATATCCGCTTGAATTATTTAAATTGACTTCCGCTTGATTTATATAAATTCTATTTGGCGGCAAAGTATCGCGGTAATGTTTGGCGCTAAGTTTCGGCGGTAATTTTGTGTATAAAAACTGTTGTAATGCGAATGGAAGGACATTCTTGGTTCGCTGCTCGTGGAATAAACACCCTGAATCGAAGTGAGGTATTTTCTTTGTACTCTTTTAAACATTTTCCTGTTATTTCCTGTGTATTTGTGTGATATATTGACGCAAGTCAATAATATGTGTAATTCCGACAACGACGGCGATGATGCGCCGACATACACGTAGTAGACAAGACAGGAAAAATTACAAATAAATTTTGAGTACAAAGGTACTGCTTATTTCTTAAAAAAAATCTGCCAGCAGATCTGCGATAGGCGATATGAGAACGAAATATAGATGATACTGTGTGTGAGAGAGTACGAGAAAAAATGAGTGTTTAACTGATTTTAAACTTATTTATTTAAATATTTAGAAACTAAGTCGTGAACACAGTATATGTATATAAGACCATATAAAGCAATATAAGGGTTCCTACACATTGAACATTTTGCGGCGAGCACAAGTTTATAGGCCATTTTCTTGTGAATGTCTTGAGCCAACATTGTAGGTTTATGTTCGGTGATACTAGCAAAGTTGATATGTGCTTGAACATAACGGTAAATGTCGTGACAAGATTTTGTTAAATTGTACTGTTTTCCATAATATTTTGTAGGTATAGGGCGCTTGAAATGGTACATACATATAAACTCATGCATACATAGTACTTCACATGGACTTCCGTTGTAATCCCAACACTAAGATTAGTATATTTGCGCACATCGCTAGCGCGTCCATACGCGTAGCTTGGCGTTCGCGCCCAACTAGTCAGCCATTCTCCCTCTTACGTTACAGGCGGGTCACCTTAATTTAATATTATAATAATTAATGTGATACACAGGTATTGATCCAATAAATTGTTTCATCGAGTAAACGCATTTCGCATACAATTGGCTACTCAACCCATTTCCCACAAAACCTGCTAGGATCCTTACAGAAGCAGACTCCAACATAGCTTGGAAAAAGCTAGACAAATGATGATGTGATGATGTTTGGTGTTCTTCGTGTATGGTGCAATATTGGTTTTCAACATGCGACTTTTTAATGCGAATGGGAAATCTTCAAATAACTTCCTAAATTTGAAAGCGATTTACCGCGAGAAATAACGATTGTAAGATTGAAATACGATCTATTTCATCTTTATATATATAATTTCATCTTTATATATATAATTTCATCTTTATATATATAATTCTTCTGTGAGTGTGTATGTCACTGAACTTCTCTCAAACGACTGGACCGATTTTGATGAAATTTTTTGTGTGTGTTCAAGGGGATCTGGGAATGGTTTAGATTCACAATTTTGTCCGCTGGACAATGTTTTTTTAATTAATTTTTTTTTATTAGTAGTTGTTGATTTTGGAATGTTTTACATTGGATCCGACAGACGGCGCTACCATCGCAGTGTCAAATTAGACAGCTTATTAGCTTATTAAAAAAAGTTTGAAATTTTCAAATTAAAGACGTGTAGACAGGACTACGTCTGTCGGGTCCGCTAGTAATAATATAAATTCCAAAATACTTATTAATTCATTTATTCAGTACAGTAGAATAAAATCACTTTTAAAAAGTTGCTTTTATTTGCGGATTGGAAATCATCAAGTGTAAGTTCCCCCGCTCTGGGCAGAGCGCGGGCGGGAATGTCATACTTCTACTGACTAAAACCCACCCATGTTTTTTCTTTTGCCCTTTATGTTTTGGGGCCGCGGTATCTCTTTTGAACAACCCCGGCAGGAAAATACGACCTTAAAACTCACTTGTATTATTGTGCCCCGTTCTAAACCCGCGGTATACAACAAACCTAAGTCTAAATATAATCTCTGTGCAATTCCAGATCTGCAAATTCCGCAATACGGATATTATTTAGCTCATAATTGCAGAGTACTGTCGAGAGTCGGGTTTCTGCTTAGAAATTAGTGTTCATGTAAGGCCGATTATATTGTAATTACTTCCTCCGAAACACTTGGATTAGATGCAGCTTGAATATTAGATATACTTGCAATACCAGAAACTTGTATATAGCTCATTAGCTTACATCATGGCCACGTGCTTAGGGTGGTGACTTTGGTAGAAAATATTTTGGATCATAAATAGGTTGTAAAATGTCACTGTATAGAAATTGTGTTACGTTAGACAGTTGCGTCTGATCACCGAACATTCGAATACAAGGGTAACTAAAAATTTACGAGATTTCAGTTTTGTGATCCTGATGTGCGATATTATTATCCTAATATGAATCTGCTTGAGAGCCTGTTTTCTGCTTTCTGTTAAAACATTGTACTGTAAACCAGATGGAGTGTAAGACCATGTTTTTTTTTGTGTAGATGCGAAATCATCAAATAACTTCTCCCGCTCTGGGCGAAGCAAGGGGGAGTATCAGACTTGTACTGACTAAAATCCACCCATGTTCCTTCTTATGCCCTTAATTTTCCCTCTTTTTTTGTATCTCTTTTGAATAACTGGTAACCCCGGCAGGTGGTGCCCTGGCACCCTGGCCCCTCTGCTTTGCTGACAAGTCTTTGAGGCGCGCGTGGAACACTAACGTGCCGTCGACACAGCCTGTCGTCACTGGACGGACGGAGTGAGTTACACATTGCTCACCGTCCACTTATATGACGCATTACACATTTCCTGTTTTTTTTGGTTTCCCCATGGGAACAGTCGTGATTTTTATTTACGTGTTCAAATTCAAATAAATGTTTCAAAATCCCTAACGTAATAAGAGTCATTTTAGCCCGAAAATAAACAGGTATTTATTTAACTCTCAAACCTCCTCGCAGCCCAACGGTGTAATACCGTTTGGAGAGCTTAGTTTGTCCAACATAAGGCGACAGTCCTTCTGACGTCATAAACCCTCCGTTTGAGCACATTACACAGAAAATCAGTAAACCAACTCAGAGGCTCTGAGTTGTGTTTTTATAATATAATCGTCATTTTATCTCTCAGGTTTCATTAGGATTTGCCAATTTCTCGCTGAACGTCTCTATAGCTTTAATCCTTACTAATATTATAAAAGCGAAAGTGAGTTTGTTTGTTTGTTTGTTACCTCTTCACGCTTTAATGGCTGAACCGATTTTGATGAATTTTGGTACAGAGATAGTTGGGAACCAGGAGACCGACATAGGCTAATGGGATGTGAGGGAGAAAGAGGGAAGAAAAGGGAAAACTTAGCGTTGCTATTACAAATCAATAAGGCGCAAGGGGAACTGTGTTACCCCGATTTTAACGCGAGCGAAGCCGCGGGCAAAAGCTAGTCATTTATAAAAGGAGGATACTCTGATAATTACCTTCCACGCACCAGAACACAATTTTTATTAACTTGAGACCAGACGCTATTAAAAACGGCCAGTGTCGCTGGGTTTTCATTTCCACTTCACCTACGTTTTTCGTATTCTGTACGATTTTGTTAAGATGAAAGGCGGGCGGGCGTGACTGCGCGGAGACACTGCATATGCGCTTGAGACCTAAGAGTTTTGTAGTGGAATCCAAAAATTACTTCTAGCGTACGTGCGAGAAACTCATTACAACTGGTTGAACGTTGAGACCTGAGACACAAGCACAAGTTCGTGGTACAAACTTAAAGTAAATACGTTGATTTGCAGAGGGGCCTGCCAGGGCCACCGCCTGCCAGGGTTGTGGGTTGTTCGAGAGGGATACCGCGGCCCCGGAACATAAAAAGCAAAAGATGGAATATGGGTAGGTTTAAATGCTACAAATAAATGAAATTTCAATTGAAAAATCGAAGTATTTGCTCTACGTTTACATCGCGATCTCGTGTGTGGCTCAGAATACAAAACTTACGTCGAAATCAGCGTTTACTTTACAAAGCAACTCGTTAAAATTAGTGCTATAGAATCAGATCTATAGCACGTATGCAGCGTCTCCCACCAACAATCAAATCAAAAGCATTTATTTCAAGTGGGTCAGTTATAGTGTCGATAAAATGATAACAAAAATAATAAGGCTGCTAAGTCCTAAGTACTAACATAAATAACAAAACATATACCATACCGTACAATTGGTTCGCAATAAATGTTTTGACTTTGACTTTGAATAAAGTCCCAGCAAAAAGAGCCCAAGTCACAAAGCATAACTATGAAATTACTGTAGTTGCCGATTCCAAGGCGTAGATCTCTATGGAGAAGAATGGGCAAGAAACTCCATGGATACTCTTTTAAGGCAATTCTTTTAAACATCAATGGCCCTACTTCCATTTTCCACTGCAAGGCCTATCATCTCCGCACTTGATGATTTTTTTATTACATCAGCGAGCAGTGTTCACGTACGAAACGCTGAGATGTAGACGCTGATAGTTCCTGTAAACATTTTGAATGTGTGCGGAGCCGAATCGACTTAGCTATTTGTTCTTAGTTGTAATACTGAAAGTGTGTCTACTGCTGTTCGAGTAACACTTAGACGCGTTTTTATTGCGATCGGTGTAAGCGTACTATTTGTATGAGTGCACTGTTGGGACGATTCGACCCCCGAGTTGCTGACGGGTTAGTTATTGATTCTCGGATGTCGGTCACTGTTATTACATGATATTTGGTCTGGAACGAATTGAGTACTCAACTGAAGCGCCGTTTGTGGATGTTGCAGTATAATTTTGTTGAAAAAACCCTAAGATTTTTGCAAAGAGAAAGATTATTATTACAAATAGTATTTTTTTAATATATTTTTTGTACCCTATCACAATGTTGTCGTATTTTACCCAAAGATTGATTAGATAGAGAATGCCTTATAACATTAAGTGTAATAAAAAATAATATTTATTAATTTATTTAAACTTTATGTATACAAGCACATAGAGATTACATAAATTAATAAATATTATTCGAAAATAAGAAAGAGTTTTTGCAAACCGCAACAATTGAAAAATAAATGTCTATGCTAATTCCTTAGTTGGATATAAATCCCATTAGTTGCCATTTTGGAGATTCTTCGTTGTTAATAAATGAAGTACATTTGAAATAATTAAAAGAATTTAAAGCTGAACTGTGTCAAATAATCATAGATGTATTGTACAAACAGATCTACTTACTAAATAATTAGTTCCTCATCTAGCGATTTGTAATGCCAATATAAAAAAAAACAATTGACAATTCATTTTGACAGTTTATTAAAATCCATTGCATTCTTTACGGAGTTGAGCAAACAAACTTAATGAACCTATATATGTATGTTTTCATAAATTATATAAGTATGTATATCAGTTGTCTGGTTACCATAACACAAGCTTAGCTTGGGATCAGATAGTCGTGTGTGAGTTGTCCCAAGATATTTATATTTATTGGTAGTTTAGGCACAAACCATATGTACAAATATCAAAATGAGAAAACAATTACAGGGAATCAAAAAAACTCACCCACTATGCTTGTAGGCTTATATTTTTCCATAAATGGCATGAGCCACAATAGCAAAACACATCAACAAAGCCTCTCTGTAAGACAGAAAGTAATGTTGCCATATGCGAAAGCAAATATGGTTATTGCTGATGAGAGAGAACATTAATGATACTGTAACGTTGGCTGAAATACGCGAACATTCTGGATTACGATTGAATCTAGAATGTTTCTCTATGGAACTGTGTAAAAGATTCGAGAATAATCCTTGAATGTTGCTATATTGAGCTGTGAATAGAGTTAAAGAAAATTGAGAAACTTCAAGGAAGTTCAACTACAACGAAGCGAATCTAAGTGAATCGAATTGAAGTGTAAGTGAGTGGGTAGGATACCCTGCACGGTACAAATATTTTTATTGCCTACAGATAGTTGTTCTGGTTCTGGCTGTTTGTGTATCTGAGTTTAAATGTTTGTAAACGCACCCACGATACAGGCGAAATACCTAGTGAGGGGCAACATTTATTAAAAAGAAAAAAAGAAGAACTACAATTTCGATATCTAAGTGAAACAGGCAGTGGTGAATTTGGGCTTATGTTAGTTATGTTTAGTGTTAGATATTTGGTATACGGCTAATAGTGTTTAGTCTATCCCATTCCCAGCGCGTAAAAATACTTCTGCCATCATAATGCAGCAAAAAGTAGATTAGAATCAAATTTTAGGGCAAAGACACCTGCCGGGGTTGCGGGTAGTTCGGAAGAGCTACTGCGACCCCGGAACACAAAGGGCAAGAGAAGGAACATGGGTGGATTTTGATCAAAGACAAAAAACAAGTTTAAAGACGCCACCTAGCACTAAACAAACTGCTTTGAATATATGCAGTACACACGATGAATTTATATGAAGAACATTTATAATGTAAAGCCTCGTCAGACAAGCTCGTAACAAAGACTTGATGTCCCGAATTTGTTTGCGGTACGTATATGAAGTGTATAAGGAATTTTCACGCATAAATTATCATACCTTCAGCCGGGTTTAGAAGATTTTTTCTCCTTCGTATAAGACTTTGATCTTCACTTGTAAATATGTAAGAATGGGTTATTTTTCGCGTCTCGTGGGTGACGTAATCTTGTCTGACATGAGTTTTATTTTAAAGGTTGTTAAAGCGATCCTCGCGCTATTTTGTGAATAAAGCGTACACAAATTATAATCAGTATTAATAGTCATCAACATTAATTTGATACATTGTGTATTATGCGCACAGCCAAGAAGTGGAATTCCTTCCCTGCCTATATTTGCGAGTCCAACCTCGGTCCTATTTATTTAAGCGGCTCCCTATGAAAAGAGTATGAAAATACAGTTTTTCTAATGGTACCAAGTACCTTAAAAAGAAAACAAAAAATTCCAAAATAAACCTATGACTCTGTCCTTGCAAATAAAAAAACATACGTACTTCATTATGTATTTATTATGAACTAGCTTTTGCCCGCGGCTTCGCTCGCGTTAAATTCGGGGTAACACAGTTCCCCTTTCCTAATTTGCAGGTACCTGCTACCTGTAGTTTTTGCCCTTGCGCCTTATTTATTGTAATAGCTCTTTCTCCCTCATTTCCCACTTCAAAAAAGGGGTCTCCAGGGTCCCAACTATCTCTGTACCAAAATTCATCAAAATCGGTTTAGCCGTTAAGGCGTGAAGGCGTAACAAACAAACTCACTTTCGCTTTTATAATATTGATTATAAAAATTATCAATATTATTCTTTTCCTGTCTTAAACCTCATTTCAGTACTATTTGAAAATATAGTCTTGACTCATTTTTATTGTAACACCGAATGAAAAAAAAGGTTTCTTCAATGAAACATTATTAACTTTTAACGCATTTTTCGCCTAAATTTGAGGTCGTTTAAGAAACGTTCTCCTAATGAATATTGGTTTCCAATATTTAGCCAACATCTGGAGAAGGCCCGTTAACATCAAATAAAAATCCAATTGCGTGATGGTCGCCCCTAATTTATAAAAACGCTGACATTAAGAAATGGCAATCATTTTGGCTATTTGCCTCTAAAAGTCAAGATCAAATACTTTTATAGCATCATTAAAAGGTCGTAAAAAATATTTTTTTGATTAAAACCTTTTTGGTCTTAATTTGGCAACGACTTTAGTTCGTCCTTTAAGTATTTCATTACATACTTTGCAGATGGGAAATCATCAATTAACTTCTCCCGCTCTAGGTGGAGCGAGGAGAAGTGTCAGACGTTTACTGACTAAAACCCACCCATATTCCTTCTTTTGCCCTTTATGTTCCGGGGCCGTGGTATCTCTTACAAATATCTCGCAACCTCGGCAGGCTTACATTACATAGTTACACTTCTTTAGAGATTGTAGCAGAAAGCTACGCCGTAGTACAGGCCTACGGCGTAGCACACCGCCTCTCGGATTTCTCATCATGGCTTGCGTTCAAATCGATACGGAGAGATTGCAAACTGGCTGCATACAACGTACTCTGTTAGATATCCAGTCCATAATAACTAAGCCTACGCTCTCTATCGGTTTTTATGTCACACGTGTCGTGTGTTGCTAGGGAGTTTGTTTCGTCACTTCTTCTTCCCAGCTAAAACACTAGGCAAAGGGGCCCACCCTTCGCCACTTCCTAGTGTTTTTTTGGGGGACTATTTCTTGTAATTTGACGTTCAAAAAGTGCTGATAATCAACTTTATTTGAATAAATGACTTTTGATTTTCTCTTTAAAAAAAAAGAAATCACCGAATTCTCGAAATAAAGTTATCACTTTTTACTATATTTTTTTGGAAGTCAATTTTATTTTTTACTATAAAGTTTTTGCTTTCAGTATTTTTAGTTTAATGATATATCACATATTTTTATCGAGTATTCATTTTCCATTGTTACTAAAAGATTAGCAAATCATCCATATAGTCATAGAGAAAATAATATGTATTATAGACAATAACTGATAAACTACCTAAGCAATATCAAACAAAAAAGAATTTTGCAAATCGGTCGAGGCGACTTTGAGTAATCGGTGACAACACACACATATAAATAAAAAAAACCGACGAATTGAGAACCTCCTCCTTTTTTTAAATCGGTTAAAAATATGCCGTAAAAAAACTACCTTAAAAGTTTCTACTTTATGTTCTCTGATGAAAATGAATGAGGTAGCGTTATCAGTGAACAGCCATCATGTTTGAGGTGAAGGCCGATGTTTGATAACGGCGGTGATCATTTATCTAATGATTGATGACTTGTACGGTGTTAGACTACCTTTGTGAAAAATACAAATGGACTTCATTTGTTTTATTTCATGCGGACGAAAGTAACGATTTGTAACACGAGTGTAAAAAATAAAAATGAATAGGTAAAGGCCTATTCAGACCTAAGCGGTATTCGCTGCCGCTGTGGGTTTCGCTCAGGTATTTAGTATCAAGTACCGCGGCTAGAGCGACCTGAACGATATTCGCTGCCGCTGTGGGTAGAGGTACATACCACGCGGGTTTTGCTTAGGTATTTAGTATCAAGTACCGTGGCTAGAGCGACCTGAGCGATATTCGCTGCCGCTGTGGGTAGAGGTACATACCCACTGGGTTTTCTCTGCCGCAGACGGTAGCGAATACCGCATAGGTCTGAATAGCTACCGCGCGTTATTCTACCCACAAGGATAGCGAAATCCGCTTTGGTGTGAACAGTAATATTACCGCATACCCACTGGGTTTTCTCAGACGCAGACGGTAGCGAATACCGCTTAGTTCTGAATAGGCCTTTATACTGGTTTTAAAAATAAATGCGGTTATTTATTCCTGCTTCTTTTCCTATGGTTGACTTATTCCTCCACATCATATGCCTATATCAAATTAATGTTGATTTATTGATTTACAAATCGTTACTTTACTACACGGGTGTAAAAAAAATAAAAATGAGTAGGTGATACTGGTTTTAAAAATAAATGCGGTTATTTATTGCTGCTTTATTTTCGATTTAGATGTTGACACATTCCTCAGTCCTCCGCGTCACTTGATGCAAGTGATGCAGAGGAATGAGGAATTTGTTGAGGAACGTTTTGAATTTAAATGTGGATTGGTATAAGAAACGATGGATGGACTGTGTGTAGAATGATACGTCAAGAAAGGAGGCCACTGATGGGGTGACGAGTAATTAAGAGTGTGGAAGAAATAAATTCACAGTACGGTTGGCGCAGTGGCTGAGCGATCGACTGCCGCGCTGCGTGTCGCGAGTTCGATCCCCGCACGAAACAAATATTTGTATGACCAGTTCAGCTAGTTGATTCGGGTGTAGCTATTCGTGTATGTGTGTTTAAATGTTTGTAAACGCACCCACGATACAGGAAAAAATCCTAGCGTGAGGCAATGTTTAAAAAAGGGCAGGAGAATGATAATAATGCTTTATTTAAATCGTTTATCATTTAAATACCGGTAACGATAATGTAGTGTATCTATTTAATAGATATGTAAACACTGTCTCACACACACAAGTGCTCGGGTAGCTGTCACGAATGGCGGGAAACTGCCAAGGTGAAGCGGACCTGGAACGAGGACTTGGTTGTGCTGGTGAGCCTGTGATAAGTGATATACAGAGTTTTCAGCCCTGCTGGCCCTGCTAGAAACAAATATTCTACAGATAAGATAAGAATAGGTGCAAACAGTATGATATCAGACGGCACGGTTGGCGCAGTGGCTGAGCGATTGACTGCTGCGCTGCGTGTCGCGGGTTCGATTCCCGCACGGAACAAATATTTGTATGACCTGCAGATAGTTGTTTCGGGTCTGGTTGTTTGTGTATGTGAGTTTAAATGTTTGTAAACGAACCCACGATACAGGAGAAATTCCTAGTGTGGGGCAACATTTTAAAAAAAAACCGGTTAAACAAAATGATAACACATGCATTCACTCATTTGTTGAGCAACCTTTAGAAGTTCGCACTCATTTAGAAACTGAAATACACGTTAATAAGATGAAAGATTCTCAAGTTATAAACGCGCACAGCAGAGAAACGTTGGATGTTCCATATTATATTGTTAGGATGTAGAACAAAACATGTACATACAGCAAAATAAATAAGTAACCAGCCTCATTAGATATCCAGTTGAGCTTTTTTAAACCGATTGGGTTTTTAACTCAAATTTAGTTTATTTAATGCAGTTCATTAAATTTGTTTTCTATTAAATAGATTTAACTTTATTCGAAAACTTTCATGGTTTTATAACAAACTAGCTTCCGCCCGCGACTTCGTCCGCGTGGCATAGTTACATTGGGCTAACGCTAACTTTATACCGCGTGATGAACGAAAAAAAATATCTTTCTCTTCCTTTTTCTTCCCTCTTTCTTCCCCTTATCTCACTTTTTTTTAAATTCCCAACTATCCCAGTACCAAAATCGGTTAAGCCATTTAGGCGTGAAGACGTAACAAACAAACAAACTCACTGCAACTCTATCTGACGAGCCTGATTCATTCAATTAAATCAAAAGTTATGTATTTAAACTAGGCTGATGATCAGCACTTTTTGAACGTCAAAACACAAAACCGTCCCCCACAACGCCCACCCTTCGTCACTTCTTAATGTTTTAGCTGGGAGGAATTGGCGGCACAAACTCACCAACACAACTGTCTGATAAGTTTAATGAAACAGACTTTATACAGTAATATACAAGGTACACATTACAATTGAAAGATTACTCTACAACTGTGTGTTTAATTGAACTGCCACATTTTCACTACATCGAAAAAAATGAACGAAATTAAAGCCTTTTTTTTGGGGTGAGAAATCACCAAATAACTTCCCCCGCTCTGGACGGAGCGGGGGGGAATGTCAGACTTGTACTGACTAAAACCCACCCATGTTCCTTCTACGGCCCTTTATGTTCCGGGGCCGCGGTACCTCTTTCGAACAACCCGCAACCCCGGAAATTAAAGCCTCCAAGTATAATGAGTGAACCCGCGTACAAGTGCAATGTTGGAATGCGAACATATAGTTCTAGATAAAAAGTCAATTGTTTACTTAGACCATCGCAGTACAAAATAAACAATCCAAGTCCTAAAGTCCAAGTCTAAGTTCCGGTTACATAACTCCTTTGCTGATTGTATATTATCGTACTATCTATCATTAGATGTATATTTGGGGGAGTGCCGTAGTGTGCGGCACGGTAAATACGATTACAGACAGGTACTACCCACCATGCTTGTGCATAGGGTTGTCCCTTTTCACACACACTTTTAGTACCTTTTTTTTCTGGAGTTTTACATATTTTTTTAAGAAAGAAAGAAGGTTAATTTTAATTATTTTTGCTTAGCCTAATTAATTAAATTATTCGATTTATTAAATTGATAATAAACAAAAAAAGTGTAGTTTATAATACATGCACAAATACGTTTAAACCTTCGCGCGACAAAGTGTTACGACGGGTGCAAAGTTTACCTACATTGTTACCCTACATTTTTGTAAACAATCGTGCAACGGGGCTACATTTAATAGAGGTGAGCCCATTGCCATCAACCGGGCACAGATCCAGACTCCGTGGATGCTACTGAGAAATTAAATAATACCTATGTAATCCTTACTAATATTATAAAAGCGAAAGTGAGTTTGTTTGTTACGTCTTCACGCCTAAATGGCTAAACCGATTTTGATGAATTTTGGTACAGATATTTTTTGGTGGTTTAAGTGAGAAATGAGGGAGAAAGAGGGGGAAAAGGGAAAACTTAGCTTTGCTATTACAATAAATAAGGCGCAAGGACAAAAACTACTGGTACCTGCAAATCAGGAAAGGGGAACTGTGTTATCCCGAATTTAATGCGAGCGAAGCCGCGGGCAAAAGCTAGTAATATTATAAAAGCGAAAGTGAGTTTTTTTGTTTGTTACGTCTTCAACGGCGAAACCGAATTTGAATATTGGTACTGAGATAGTTGGACCCTGGACCTGGCACTGTACCATACTATTTTTTTTAAAGTTTGGTATAGCTGCATGGGGAAATTTGAGTACAATTTGTTCTGCAGTAAAATGTGTAATGTGTATAAAGTGTGTATGTGAATTTAAATGTTTGTAAACGCACCCTCGATACAGGAGAAATTCCTAGTGTGGGGCAACGTTTTAAAAAAAATATATCATGTGAGAATCGCCTTACTGTTCATGACAGCCCTATAGTAAATTAACACCATCATAATGGTACGAAAGCGTTGGCACATCGGAGGTGCAAACAGTACCGCGTTCCAATTTAAATTCATACACCCTGCATTGTCCTCGCTCGCAATAACTCCCTTTGCCTCGCAAATAATTTAATTTTCATCAAACATGTACTTTTTGGGCACTGAGTTAGGAAGATTAGAAGAGGAGCTCATCGAATTTGACTAACAATATTTTGTAAGTGTTGTTTGTCTATTAAGAATTTCTTAAAAAAAAAGTGACTGATAGATATGGCTACTAAGTTTTTTTTTTTTTCAAAATGTTCTGTGTTGTTTTTTTATTACTCATTTACTTATATTATTGTTTAGATTTAGTATGTTTCATAATAACATGCTCTGATATTTGTATGCCATTATATGGTAAAACATGTAAGTTCACAATACTATAATTATAAGACCCTATCTACCATATTTTTACACAAATAAATTATTCTTATTCTTATTCCTTACTAACAATATTGGATCTCACAGATTAATAAATAATAAGTAGGTATAATAGTATTTGTTCTACAACGTACCCGTAAACGTCACATCACGTCACGTAAGGGTGCAAGAGTCGACTCAAAAAATAACATAATTTTACAGTATATTTTTCATCGCAGTTATTTTAAAAGCCTTGGTTGGCATCACGTTTTCATTTCATATTTCACCTAAAAACTTTCCAAATTCTCTCTAAGTGATAAAAATCGTTGAATGCCGCATTGAACGCGCCCATCCAATATATCCACATTTTTGAGTCACCCACCTCGACGCAGGGACTACGGCGTCAAATCAATATTAATGGAATTTGCCTCAAAGCGACGCTAAGAAAAATGAGATTGCCTAACGACACTGCAGGTTTGTTCAAATATTACTTAATTATCGTTTTTGCTTCACTCGCGAATAAGTAGGAAATTATTTACGTTAACAGTATCCTATATACATATGCATATGTATGTATACAATATTTTATGATGAATTGTATTGAATAACGGGCTGATGTCCGCAATGAAACGCAACAATTAAAAAGATACTTCTTTTAATTTAATTTTTTTCCCAATGAAATTACCAAATTAAATAAGAAGCATAAATATTCACGAAAGTATAAATATTTGTGAATTTTAAAACGCAGCCTATGTTACCATTATTTTCCTAAATTGTTTGTTACAATTTTATAACGGTGACAACACCATCTTCGACATTAGTACCTCTGTTCGATCGTCAATTATTGTTTGTGTATGACGTCACTACCCGAGAAGCGACGGAAGTTTCCTTTTTTTTGTACCTACATTTTATTGTAATCGCGATTTTTTTGTACTAGTAGTTATCCATAAAGGACATCAAATCCTATCTAAATACCTAATAATACCCTCACAAATTGGTAATTTTTATCATATTGTAAACACAGGTCTTCCAGTTCGACGACAGGTTTCAGTGAATTACGTTAGTTACCACTCGTAAAATGGTCACAAAGTGTCAATGTACAATATAAACTGCATTTGTGATCATTTTAAGAATTTTAACGTAATCCATAATTTCCTATTATAATTTGACGACACGCTTGGCGCAATGGCTGAGCGATCGACTGCTGCGCTGCATGTCGCGGGTTCGATCCCCGCACGGAACAAATATTTGAATGCTCTACAGATTCTGGTTCCGGGTCTGGCTGTTTGTGTAGGTATGTGAGTTTAAATGTTTGTAAATAAATGCACCCACGATACGGGAGAAATTCCTAGTGTGGGGCAACGTTATTTTTTAAACATAAGAAAAAACCATTTTAGACCCACTGAACCCAGTAGCGAAGCAAAAGAGATAAACAAGAAGACATCGACGCAAAGTTATGGAGGTGAACGGTAATTGCGAACGCGCTTCAGATCCGATCGAACTGTCGCCGAGGTGTATCAGACTCAATTAAAACGTTTAATGAACGTGAGTTGCCTTTCGAGCAATCAATACTTCGACGGCGATGCCAATCTGTAGATTGACTTAGTAGGATATAGGAAAAAATGGTAAGGTAGTTATAGATATTTATAAGGTTCCCTACCTCGAATGAAAAAAAAACGGGACAGATATAGGATCACTTTGTTGTCTGTCTATCAAGAACCTTTATCTCGGGAACGCGTGAAGGTATCAAGTTGAAATTGAAACCAAATACTCAAATCTGTGTAAAAATCAATCCTCTAAGTTTACACAGTCAAAATATTATGGCCGTTTATATCGCAAGTTTGTACGGAACCCTTGGTGCGCGAATCCGACTCGCACTTGTCCAGTTTTTTTCTCATTTAGTTACTATTTAGTAAATCATAACTAATATTATAAAATTGCCATACCGATTTTGTTGAATTTTGGTACAAAGATAGTTGGGACCCTGGAGGCGGACATAAGCTAATTTAAAAAAAATTGCGAGTGAGGGAAGAAAAGGGGAGAGAAAGTTATTTCTCTTATCGATCATCACGCGGGTTAAAATTAGTGTTGGCCCAAAGTAGGTAACTATGCCACGCGGACGAAGTCGCGGACGGAAGCTGGTCATAGTATAATTGCAATAACTTACTAGGCCGATATATTTAAGAATCAGCCATGGAAATTAAAGTAAGTTTTCAACACAAGTAAGGGTACATCCATCCATCATGTCAAGGTGTCAGCACCGCCGACGCCGCAACCAAAACCACAACAGCTCCTCACATACATATAATGTTATTGTACTCGTGCCACAAAACGTGATTCGTTATAAAATAAACATCATTTACACAAACCTTGAAAGGGTAAATAAATATTGGAATTCCACTTTGTGTTAAAATTCAAGCATCAGTTGCGGTTTGTTTTTATTTCAAACTTTGTTCAGTGATTCCTTTTAAACAAATAGAACCTGGGTACATATTGCTTTACAGTTTTAGAATAAAAAATATTTTTCAATAAATTAAATATTGTTCAAATATTACTTAATTATCGTTTTTGCTTCACTCGCGAATAAGTAGGAAATTATTTACGTTAACAGTATCCTATATACATATGCATATGTATGTATACAATATTTTATGATGAATTGTATTGAATAACGGGCTGATGTCCGCAATGAAACGCAACAATTAAAAAGATACTTCTTTTAATTTAATTTTTTTCCCAATGAAATTACCAAATTAAATAAGAAGCATAAATATTCACGAAAGTATAAATATTTGTGAATTTTAAAATGCAGCCTATGTTACCATTATTTTCCTAAATTGTTTGTTACAATTTTATAACGGTGACAACACCATCTTCGACATTAGTACCTCTGTTCGATCGTCAATTATTGTTTGTGTATGACGTCACTACCCGAGAAGCGACGGAAGTTTCCTTTTTTTTGTACCTACATTTTATTGTAATCGCGATTTTTTTGTACTAGTAGTTATCCATAAAGGACATCAAATCCTATCTAAATACCTAATAATACCCTCACAAATTGGTAATTTTTATCATATTGTAAACACAGGTCTTCCAGTTCGACGACAGGTTTCAGTGAATTACGTTAGTTACCACTCGTAAAATGGTCACAAAGTGTCAATGTACAATATAAACTGCATTTGTGATCATTTTAAGAATTTTAACGTAATCCATAATTTCCTATTATAATTTGACGACACGCTTGGCGCAATGGCTGAGCGATCGACTGCTGCGCTGCATGTCGCGGGTTCGATCCCCGCACGGAACAAATATTTGAATGCTCTACAGATTCTGGTTCCGGGTCTGGCTGTTTGTGTAGGTATGTGAGTTTAAATGTTTGTAAATAAATGCACCCACGATACGGGAGAAATTCCTAGTGTGGGGCAACGTTATTTTTTAAACATAAGAAAAAACCATTTTAGACCCACTGAACCCAGTAGCGAAGCAAAAGAGATAAACAAGAAGACATCGACGCAAAGTTATGGAGGTGAACGGTAATTGCGAACGCGCTTCAGATCCGATCGAACTGTCGCCGAGGTGTATCAGACTCAATTAAAACGTTTAATGAACGTGAGTTGCCTTTCGAGCAATCAATACTTCGACGGCGATGCCAATCTGTAGATTGACTTAGTAGGATATAGGAAAAAATGGTAAGGTAGTTATAGATATTTATAAGGTTCCCTACCTCGAATGAAAAAAAAACGGGACAGATATAGGATCACTTTGTTGTCTGTCTATCAAGAACCTTTATCTCGGGAACGCGTGAAGGTATCAAGTTGAAATTGAAACCAAATACTCAAATCTGTGTAAAAATCAATCCTCTAAGTTTACACAGTCAAAATATTATGGCCGTTTATATCGCAAGTTTGTACGGAACCCTTGGTGCGCGAATCCGACTCGCACTTGTCCAGTTTTTTTCTCATTTAGTTACTATTTAGTAAATCATAACTAATATTATAAAATTGCCATACCGATTTTGTTGAATTTTGGTACAAAGATAGTTGGGACCCTGGAGGCGGACATAAGCTAATTTAAAAAAAATTGCGAGTGAGGGAAGAAAAGGGGAGAGAAAGTTATTTCTCTTATCGATCATCACGCGGGTTAAAATTAGTGTTGGCCCAAAGTAGGTAACTATGCCACGCGGACGAAGTCGCGGACGGAAGCTGGTCATAGTATAATTGCAATAACTTACTAGGCCGATATATTTAAGAATCAGCCATGGAAATTAAAGTAAGTTTTCAACACAAGTAAGGGTACATCCATCCATCATGTCAAGGTGTCAGCACCGCCGACGCCGCAACCAAAACCACAACAGCTCCTCACATACATATAATGTTATTGTACTCGTGCCACAAAACGTGATTCGTTATAAAATAAACATCATTTACACAAACCTTGAAAGGGTAAATAAATATTGGAATTCCACTTTGTGTTAAAATTCAAGCATCAGTTGCGGTTTGTTTTTATTTCAAACTTTGTTCAGTGATTCCTTTTAAACAAATAGAACCTGGGTACATATTGCTTTACAGTTTTAGAATAAAAAATATTTTTCAATAAATTAAATATTGTTCAAATATTACTTAATTATCGTTTTTGCTTCACTCGCGAATAAGTAGGAAATTATTTACGTTAACAGTATCCTATATACATATGCATATGTATGTATACAATATTTTATGATGAATTGTATTGAATAACGGGCTGATGTCCGCAATGAAACGCAACAATTAAAAAGATACTTCTTTTAATTTAATTTTTTTCCCAATGAAATTACCAAATTAAATAAGAAGCATAAATATTCACGAAAGTATAAATATTTGTGAATTTTAAAATGCAGCCTATGTTACCATTATTTTCCTAAATTGTTTGTTACAATTTTATAACGGTGACAACACCATCTTCGACATTAGTACCTCTGTTCGATCGTCAATTATTGTTTGTGTATGACGTCACTACCCGAGAAGCGACGGAAGTTTCCTTTTTTTTGTACCTACATTTTATTGTAATCGCGATTTTTTTGTACTAGTAGTTATCCATAAAGGACATCAAATCCTATCTAAATACCTAATAATACCCTCACAAATTGGTAATTTTTATCATATTGTAAACACAGGTCTTCCAGTTCGACGACAGGTTTCAGTGAATTACGTTAGTTACCACTCGTAAAATGGTCACAAAGTGTCAATGTACAATATAAACTGCATTTGTGATCATTTTAAGAATTTTAACGTAATCCATAATTTCCTATTATAATTTGACGACACGCTTGGCGCAATGGCTGAGCGATCGACTGCTGCGCTGCATGTCGCGGGTTCGATCCCCGCACGGAACAAATATTTGAATGCTCTACAGATTCTGGTTCCGGGTCTGGCTGTTTGTGTAGGTATGTGAGTTTAAATGTTTGTAAATAAATGCACCCACGATACGGGAGAAATTCCTAGTGTGGGGCAACGTTATTTTTTAAACATAAGAAAAAACCATTTTAGACCCACTGAACCCAGTAGCGAAGCAAAAGAGATAAACAAGAAGACATCGTCGCAAAGTTATGGAGGTGAACGGTAATTGCGAACGCGCTTCAGATCCGATCGAACTGTCGCCGAGGTGTATCAGACTCAATTAAAACGTTTAATGAACGTGAGTTGCCTTTCGAGCAATCAATACTTCGACGGCGATGCCAATCTGTAGATTGACTTAGTAGGATATTGGAAAAAATGGTAAGGTAGTTATAGATATTTATAAGGTTCCCTACCTCGAATGAAAAAAAAACGGGACAGATATAGGATCACTTTGTTGTCTGTCTATCAAGAACCTTTATCTCGGGAACGCGTGAAGGTATCAAGTTGAAATTGAAACCAAATACTCAAATCTGTGTAAAAATCAATCCTCTAAGTTTACACAGTCAAAATATTATGGCCGTTTATATCGCAAGTTTGTACGGAACCCTTGGTGCGCGAATCCGACTCGCACTTGTCCAGTTTTTTTCTCATTTAGTTACTATTTAGTAAATCATAACTAATATTATAAAAGCGAAAGTGAGTTTGTTTATTTGCGTACGCCTAAATTGCCATACCGATTTTGTTGAATTTTGGTACAAAGATAGTTGGGACCCTGGAGGCGGACATAAGCTAATTTAAAAAAAATTGCGAGTGAGGGAAGAAAAGGGGAGAGAAAGTTATTTCTCTTATCGATCATCACGCGGGTTAAAATTAGTGTTGGCCCAAAGTAGGTAACTATGCCACGCGGACGAAGTCGCGGGCGGAAGCTGGTCATAGTATAATTGCAATAACTTACTAGGCCGATATATTTAAGAATCAGCCATGGAAATTAAAGTAAGTTTTCAACACAAGTAAGGGTACATCCAACCATCATGTCAAGGTGTCAGCACCGCCGACGCCGCAACCAAAACCACAACAGCTCCCCACATACATATAATGTTATTGTACTCGTGCCACAAAACGTGATTCGTTATAAAATAAACATCATTTACACAAACCTTGAAAGGGTAAATAAATATTGGAATTCCACTTTGTGTTAAAATTCAAGCATCAGTTGCGGTTTGTTTTTATTTCAAACTTTGTTCAGTGATTCCTTTTAAACAAATAGAACCTGGGTACATATTGCTTTACAGTTTTAGAATAAAAAATATTTTTCCATGTTATTTTATTTATAACCAATAGCTCTATGATATTTGTGGTGACTGTTATCTGCACATTCCATATACGTAGATTGGGCACCCGGCCAAATTATTGCAGACAGTAACACAGGTTAATCTTCGGAAGAAACCGTGTTGGCCAAAGAAAGATGGGTACCGTGCCTTTTTTTGCGGATGAATAACCGTCAAATAACTTCCCCCGCTCTGGACGGAGCGGGGAGGGAGTCATCATCATCTGCCTAGCCTTTTCCCAACTATGTTGCGGTCGGCTTCCAGTCTAACCGGATGCAGCTGAATATCAGTATTTTACATGGAGCGACTGCCTATCTGACCTCCACAACCCAGTTAGTACTGGGTAATGCGATACCCCTTGGTAAGACTTGTCAGACTTTCGGAACACTGACTACCTGTAACGACTGTCAAAGCTCTACAAATTACAGCCGAGACCAACGGCTTAACGTGCTTTTCGAGGCACGGAGGAAACTTGGTATGTAACGGATGGTCACCCATCCACAGACCAACCTAGGTAAGCGCGGCTTAACCTAAAGATCAAACCGAGCGGCTGCTATTATTTAGCCACAAGCTCCTCGAGCGGGCAGGGAGTATCAGACTTTTACTGACTTAAGCCCACCCATGTTCCTTCTTTTACCCTTTATGTTCCGGGCCGCGGTATCTCTTTCGAACAACCCGCAACCCCGGCAGGCGGTGGCCCTGGAAGACCCGTCTGCTTTACTGACATCTCTTTGAGGCACGCGTGGAACGCGAACGCCTGTCATCGCTATAGATACTGTGCCTTGGACAGCACTTTGACGTGCTATCGACTGTCGTTTGTTAAGAAATCACAGATCTACTACTGACAGATGGATGGAACCAATGGCTTTACTTGTGTTCCGAAGCACAGAAATCTATAGGTATGTAATGGGTGGCCCTTTCCACGGACCAACCTTGGCGAACGCGACTTAACCTAAAGATCGAACTGAGCGACTGAGTTATCATTCAAACTCAAAGCATTTATTTCAATTAAACCGTTACAGGTACTTTTGAATGTCAAATAACAAAAAGATGAAGCTACAGTCACAAGGCATAATAACTTGTAAAAGTACCGTAGTTACCCATTCCAAGGCGTTGATCTCTATGGAGAAGAATGGGCAAGACACTCCATGGACACTCGTTTTAGTCATAATATTTAATTTAATATTTGGTGACGATCTCGTCTGGCATACTATGTTTTTTTTATGTGATAAAGTTTAAATTGAAATCGCTAACCGCTATCCTGCCGCTCCATGTCATGTCGATGTGGTTGCAACGTAACACACAAACACTGACATAAGGCTACGACCACAACCCGGCGACACGAGCCGTCAGCGAGCGACCGCAAGCCACAACAAGCCGTGCTATGCAGGGCCAATGTGGTGATGTACTGTCTTGTCATTTATTGTTAATTAAACTCGTGCAATCCTTTTTTTGGGGACCAAAATAAAACGTACGTACAAAAGACTTGTATAAATTTACCTACAATCAATCTTTCACCATTAAAATATCCTTCGTTTTCGGTTGAGAAATCAGCGAATAACTTGTACTAACTAAAAACCATCCTTATTCCCTCTTTTGCCAGTGTTTTTCTGGAGCCGCGGTATCTCTTTCGAACAACCCGCAACCCCGACAGGACCATTAAAATATCCCGATAACACGAAACTTTTATGCAAAAACATTTCAACAACAAAAAAGTCCAAAGTTTGCGACACGACATGGGGCACGCGTGTTACGATTAATCGCGTGCGATTTATCTCTAAACGCAACAGAAAACCGCGCATGCTCGTGCTTTTTAACTGATATCACCATGCGATATTTTTTGCTAATTTAAATTTTTTGCTTGTATTCACTACAATGAAAGGAACTTTGAATAATGTCAATGACCTCAAACAAACGATTTTCCTGCTATTTAAAAACGAATAGGCAAATATCGTAAGGAAAGTTTTGAGTATAAATGTGAATGGATATAAGAGTAGAAGCAAACTAAAGACACTAGACGAATTGTTACCAAGTAGTAACAAGTATTTTCAAGTTTATCGTACTTAATAAAACATGTCCAACAAGCAATATTGCGTAACACGACCGTTGTGACTGTACCTAATCGTCTTCATAACATTAAACCTTGGATTACTCCTGGACTTATTCGGTGTATTAGACACAGGGATAAACTTCACCAGAGGACCAAGAAATACCCTGACAATTTAATAATTTTAAACAGCTATAAAAGATACAGAAACTTCTGCGACAATCTCTTAAAAAAAAAAAGTAATTATGATAAAAAAGAATTAACTAAAGCAGGTAAAAATAGCAAACAAATTTGTAAGCATATTAAAAGCGTCACCTATATGACTAAACCACGTGAATCAAATTCGAGGTTATTGCTTACTAATCCTTCGCCTCTCCTATCCGCTAATAATGTTAACAACTTTTTTATAAATGTCGGGAAAACTTTGGCCGAACAGATTCCGAAACACTGCGCACAGCCACCTCTCAACAATGTAAACAACAATTGTTCTGTGAACTCATTTGTTATGCTGGATACCGACGAAGACGAAATAACCCGCATCATTTCTGGCCTTAAAGATGACTGTGCAGTTGGATGGGATAATATAAGCAATAAGATCCTTAAACTCTTTAAGCATATATTTGTACCTCCCTTAACGCATATATTTCAAATCTGTCTGACCAAAGGAATTTTTCCTAAGTGTTTAAAAAAGGCAGTTGTCATCCCTATCTATAAATCTGGGGATAAGGACTTGGTTAATAACTATAGACCAATATCATTACTCCCTTCAATCTCAAAAATACTTGAGAAAATTATAAACAACAGGCTAGTTAGCTATCTTGAAAAAAACAACTTCTTATCACCTGCGCAATTTGGTTTTAGAGCCAAGTTATCTACAACCGATGCGGTGCATAGCCTGACCGATTATGTCTCAGAAGAGCTAGGTAAAGGGAACCAGGTCCTAGGAATCTTCCTTGATTTAGCGAAAGCCTTCGACACTGTCTCTGCTTCATTACTCCTAAGCAAACTAGAGGCTATAGGGATAAGGGGAACAACGCTGACATTACTTGCTGACTATTTAGCCGACCGTCATCAATGTGTTAGAATTGGTAATTTTACGAGCGATGAGCAGAAAAATACGGGATTTGGTGTGCCCCAGGGAAGTATTTTGGGCCCTACCTTATTCCTGGTGTATATTAACGACTTATGTAATCAAAATCTCAAGCACGGTAAAATCATATCATATGCTGACGACACGGCGTTATTATTTACTGCTAAAAACAATACCGAACTGTTCGAAATCGCTCAACTAAGTTTTAATACTGTGACAAATTGGCTTCAAAACAACTTACTAACATTAAATGCTGACAAGACCAAATATGTATATTCACTTTTCAATGCGCAAGCCACAACAAAACACTGCTAACTTTCACATGTATGCTCATCAATGTGGTAACCCATCAGTCAGTATGTGCAATTGTCCTTCTGTCCTCAAAACCTCTAACATTAAATACCTCGGCGTGATAATTAGACGACACCCTCTCTTTTAGAAATCATATTGAAAGTTTGGTTAAAAGAGTGCGCAAGTTAATATACGTATTTAAAAAAATACGAAATTTTTCAGACTCAAAATTAATTACACAAGTTTATTTCGCCCTATGTCAGTCTATAATTCAATACTGTATTACTTCATGGGGTGGCGCACCAAAAACTATCTTGCTTCCTCTTGAAAGAGCTCAAAGAGCAATTTTAAAGGTAGCAAACTTCCTTCCTTTTTTCTTTCCCACAGATCAGCTATATAAATCCTGCAATGTTTTGACTGTTCGCCAGCTTTTCATTATGCACTTAGTATTAAAACAGCACACTAAGCTCGCGTACAATAATGACAATACTAACAAGAGACGGAATGATATTGTATGCACGTTTAATGCAACCTCCAAACACGCCTTTGTGGAAAGATTTTTCTTGTTTTTAGGTCCGTTTCTGTACAATAGATTAAATAGGAAGAATAAGTATCTATAAGTTAAACTATTATAGCTGTAAAAAAAACAATAATTGAATTGTTTCAAACCTTAACTTATGCACAGACAGAAGATCTACTTGTTGTCTGCAAATAAAATGCTCACTAGTTTTTGTGTATTTTTTACTCTAAGTTTACATTACTGTTAGTTTATTTATTTTTAAACTAGCTTTTGCCCGCGGCTTCGCTCGCGTTAAATTCGGTAGCGCCTTATTGATTTGTAATAGCTACGCTAAGTTTTCCCGTTTCTTCCCTCTTTCTCCCTCACATCCCACTTTTTTCAAAAAAATATTAGCCTATGTCCGTCTCCTGGTTCCCAACTATCTCTGTACCAAAATTCATCAAAATCGGTTAAGCCATTAAAGCGTGAAGAGGTAACAAACAAACAAACAAACAAACAAACAAACAAACTCACTTTCGCTTTTATAATATTAGTAAGGATTTGTATTAATGCTCTTTTTAGCCTGAAATACAGGTTCAACCTAGTTCAGGCAATTTAAGCAACTGTGCTCTATTGTTTGTTAAGATGCTTTATTTTATTGTATTTGTGCCCCCTTTTTATAAATAAACGATTTTATTATTATTTTTATTTATTGGATTAAGATTTTCATCGTCTTGTCTCGTCTTTCACAGTTATGAGTATGAATATGGATGGGTATAAGAATAGAGAAAAACCAAAGAAATGACGGATGAACTGTGTGAAGGGCGATATGGCATAAGGAGGTTTCTGATGACATGACAAGTTATAAAGGTTATAAAGAAGTATGGACATGCTGCGCCGACCCCAAATAAATTGGAATAAGGACAGGAGTATGATGACATAGGTATCTAGAATACTAGTATCAAGCACAGTGTTGTCTATCTCATAGTGTGCCTTAAAACCCACCAAACAAAGGCACTTTTTTATCGGATGGGAAATCATCAAATAACTTCTTTCGCTAAACTCACCAACTCGCCAAACTCGCTTCGCTCGAGTGTCAAACTTTTACCCATACCGGAACACAAAGTGTTTATTTGTGTTCCGACGCCGCGGTATTTGCGAAAGGGAAATCATCAAATAACTTCCATCGCTCTGAGCGGAGTTTCAGTCTTTTACTGACCCATCATTTTTCCTCCTTTTGCCCTTTATGGTCCGAGGCCGCGGTATCTCTTTTGAACAACCCGCAAACCCGGAAACATTGGCCTTAAGCATGAGTACGAGATTTAAACGTAACATAAATACGCCGTTTTTTGACAACAACTATTTTGTTTCTGAAAAGATTATTTTCAACCAGCTTTTTCGTTAAATTCGGGGTAACACAATTCCCCTTTCCAGATTTGCAGGTATCTGCTACCTGTAGTTTTTGCCCTTGCACCTTATTTATTGTAAGCGCAATGCTAAGTTTTCACTTTTCTTCCCTCTTTCTCCCTCATTTCTCACTTTTTTTTTAAAAAAAGTTAGCCATGTTCGTCTCTAGGGTCCCAACTATCTCTGTACCAAAATTCATCAAATTGGTTTAGCCATTTAGGCGTGAAGACGTAACAAACAACCAAACAAACTCACTTTCGCTTTTATAATATTAGTAAGGATTTAACATCGCTCGAAATTACGTTAAGTTTACACCGCGCGATCGTGCTTGGGTCTCATGTTAACCATACCATTGTAAAGTATAACTGATCTCAGCTCCGGATAAAAGAAACCTTAATACTGTTATGTCCGTACTTTTAATCATGTGGCTACGAACGGACAAGAGATGCGAGCAGCTTGAAATCTATTTTTGAGTTATATTTATGAAACTGTATTATGAGGAGGGACGAAGCACATGTGACTAAAAGAAAGATGGATCTGAACGACACGGTTGGCGCAGTGACTGAGCGATCAACTGCTGCGCTGCGTGTCGCGGGTTCGAACCCCGCACGGAACAAATATTTGTATGGCCTACAGATAGTTGTTCCGGGTCTGGCTGTTTGTGTATGTGAGATTGAATGTTTGTACACGCACCCACGATGCAGGAGAAATTCCTAGTAGGGGGTAACGTTTTAAAAAAAATGCTGATGGAAGGAGAGCGAGAGAAAAGCCAGTACCTAAATGATGCCGTGACGTCTGATAGGGGAGAATGGAAGAAGGAGACGTGTTGCGCCGACCCCAAATAGAATGGGACAAGGGCAGGAAAATGATGATTTATGAAACTGTATTGTGTAAAATAATAATAAAATAAATAAGTAATTTTTGAGTTAAATCGTAGCAAACAAACAAATTTTAGCCCTTTATAATATTTGATAAGATATAAGATATTCAACTTAAATTTAATTTATTTAATGAACTGCTGGTTTTCTCTCAAAAACATTTAACTTTCTTCGAAAATATTCGTGGATTTTGAAGAAAAATTCAACTGTATCTAACGAGCCTGGTGATTTATCTATTTTTAACCGACTTCAAAAAAGGTATACTTCTGAGGTGGTCCCATATAAATTTTATCTTTATTGCTTTGGTAGTTTATGAGTTATCGTCTATAATACATATTTTTTTCTTCTATGTCTATATGGATCATCTGCTAATCTTTTAGTAACAATGTAAAATGAATACTCAATAAAAAAATATGTGATATATTATCATACTATAACTAAAAACGCTGAAATAAAAAATGTTTTAGCAAAAACAAACTGGTTGGTGGTAAAAAGTCAACGAAACAAACAAAAATCACAGACTTCCGGAAGTAAACTTATTTTCACAATTTTTTTTTTTTGGAATTCGGTTTTTTTCTGCAAAAAAGTATTGTTGACTGTACTTATTCTGCTTAACAATACTTATGTGTGTTTAGGAAACCAATGATTTTTGTTGATATTTGTACATTATTCCCAGTAAGCGTGTGCACAACCTTTTAGTAAATCACGCGATATTACCATTAACTTGAAACTTACACGGTTTTAGACTTAAGTAATAAAGCTTTCAACATTAATCTATACAGATTATTTAGAATTTTTTTACATATAATCCTATAATATATAATTGTATGGCCTACAGATAGTTGTTCCGGGTCTGGCTGTTTGTGTATGTGAGTTTAAATGTTTGTAAACGCACCTACGAGACAGGAGAAATTCCTAGTGTGGGGCAACGTTTTTTAAAAAAGAAAAAAATCCCGAAAAAGTACTATTTTCGAAAGAAGCAACAATACGTTGATATGTATTTTAAGGGACCACATGATTTTCGAATCATGATTGAATGTATGCATTATTACAAGCAGAAAAAAAATAACAGAATCACGTACTACTACTTGAATTAATTGTCACATTCTACCCCGCCCGCTTCTTAGTAGTACTTGAATTAATTGTCACATTCTAAATTTAAGCGAATGAAGAAGCGGGCAAAAGCTGGGGTAAATTTTTACAACAGAATTATGTTATTCTGTTATTTTTTTTTATAAAAAACGTTTTCCCCACAAACAACCAGACCCGGAACAACTATCTCTAGGCCATACAAATATTTCTTCCGTGCGGGGATCGAACCCGCGACAAGCAGCGTAGCAGTCGATCGCTCAGCCATTGCGCCAACCGTGCCCGTTAAATTCATTTTGAAAATGTGTACTAGTTAATTAGGTTACCTAGTTATACATTACAGAGCAGAAACAAGACATGTTAGCAAGGCATGTTCTAATTATTCTGTGCTCTAGATAAACTTGAAATTGGAACAGCCAGGCACAAGTGCCTACGGCCAATTATTGAAATAAAGATCGTAAGATGGTTCTGAATTAAAAAAAAAGAACCGGCCAAATGCGAGTAGAACTCGCGCACCTAGAGTTCCGTACAAACTTGCGACATAAACGACCATATCTTTTGACTGTGTAGACTTACGCCCGGTTCCAATAAACAAAAAAAACCGGCCAAGAGCGTGTCGGGCCACGCTCAGTGTAGGGTTCCGTAGTTTCCCGTCCGTCACAATAAGTGTTCCCACTTATGAGTTTAAAGGTGGAGGAGGAAATTATTTTGTACAACTTTTTGTACAAAAACTGTTGTGTCAATCAAGTTCAAAATGATTTTCATAGAAAGTCCTTATAAAGTTCTACTTTTCAGATTTTTTTCATATTTTCTAAACTTATGGTTCAAAAGTTAGAGGGGGGGGGACACATTGTTTTTTACTTTTGGAGCGATTATTTCCGAAATTATAGACATTATCAAAAAATCTTTTTAGTAAACCCCTATTCATTTTTAAATACCTTTCCAACAATATATCACACGTTAGGGTTGAAATTAAAAAAAAAATCACTTCCCACTTTACATATAGGGTGGCTACCCTAATAAAACATTTTTTTCCAATTTTTATTTTACCACTTTGTCGGCGTGATTGATATACATATTGGTACCAAATTTCAGCTTTCTAGTGCTAACGGTCACAGAGATTAAGCGAGGACGGACGGACAGACAGACATGGCGAAACTATAAGGGTTCCTAGTTGACTACGGAACCCTAAAAACGACTCGTTTTGCTTACGGATGGTAGTATTTTGACATAAGTTCTATGAGACGTCATGTCAAAATCCTACTATCCGTAAGCAAAACGACTGGTTTTTGTTTATCGGAACCTTGCGTTAGAGGATTGGTTCGTTCACAGCAATTGACCACAGATATGAGTAAATGGTTTTAATTTCAGAAATAAAGTGTCTTGCAAGACAGACAGACGGACAACGAATTGATCCTATAGGGTTAAGTTTTTTCGTTTTGGGATACCCTAAAAAGAAAATGAAACTTGTTATAAACTTATACAGATTATAATACACATAAAAACTAACTAATACACATTATATTAACAAATACTTACTAATATGGTATTATAAAAGCGAAAGTGAGTTTGTTTGTTACGTCTTCACGCCTAAATGGCTTAACCGATTTTGATGAATTTTGGTACAGAGATAGTTGGGACCGTGAAGACGGGCATAGGCATTTTTTTAAGTGAGAAATGAGGGACAAAGAGGGATGAGAAACTTAGATTTGCTATTACAATAAATAAGGCGCAATGGCAAAAACTACAGGTAGCAGGTACCTGCAAAACAAGAAAGGAGAACTGTGTTACCCCGAATTTAACACGAGCGAAACCGCGGGAAAAAGCTAGCACCAAATTAAAGGGAAACCTATTAATAATTACTATGACTAGACTTCTAGTTGGGAGCTTGACAGACAGACAGACAGACAGACAGACAGACAGACGGACAACAAAGTAATCCTCTAATTGTTCCGTTTTTTCATTTTGAGGTACGGAACCCTAAACTATATGTTTCTTTGCTAATCCTAGCTTGGATTTAAGAGAACATGAAGTCCATCCATGTTCTGTCTTTTATTTAACCGTTGGTTAATTCTCCCAACGTAGAGCTCAATAGCTCACCATCCCATTAGTTATATTTAAAAGTACAGGTGCAATGTGCAATAAAAAAAAACAAATACCAAGCGTAAAGCTTAAGTTAATCCTGCCGGGGTTGCGGGTTGTTCGAAAGAGATACCGCGGCCCCGGAACGTAAAGGGCAATAGAAGGAACATGGGTGGGTTTTAGTCAGTACAAGTCTGACATGCCCCCCGCTCCGCCCAGAGCAGGGTAAGTCATTAGATGATTTCCCACCCGAAAAAAAAAAGCTTATTAAAAAAAGTTAATTATAGCTTATTTATAAACAGTCACTTATATATAAAAACGTATTATGGGCTTCCGATATTTCGACGCTCTTGCAAGCGCCATTATCGCAAGATGGCTAGAGAATGCAAAACAAACCGGCTTGCCAGAGTTGCCTGCCGGATTTGCGGGTTGTTCGAAAGACGTACCGCGGCCCTGGAACGCAAAGGGCAAAAGCAGAAACATGGATGGGTGGGTTTTAGTCAATAAAAGTCTGACAGTCGGTGACGTTAATTTATGATTCCGAGAAACAAAAACAAATGCTACTTTACAATCAATAAGACGGTATATGAAGCAAACATTAAATTACTTGATGTCGTTACAATCATCCTTTTTAGATCAATTACGAGGGATTTCGGGAAAAAGGACCAAAGGAGTCCGAATCAAAATCTTTCGAAACTCCTAATAAGAAATAACGAGTGCTTGGAATCACATCAGGCTCTCAATTTAACTTTTGGCCGCCCGGCCCCACTCACTTTTATTATAGTAATATATAACAAATTGGTGAACGACGTACAGTCAGCCTAAGAGATGAGTCACTGGGCTCGTAAGTTTTGGTTATTTTTTTTAGAAATCGATCGACGTCTTCTACTCAAATTTAATTCTTTTAAGGAACTATTTCTTTGCTATCAAATGACTTAGACTAATATTTGAAAACACACGGATTTTCAAGAAAATGTCTACTGTAGGTATCTGATGAACTTGTTTGTTGACCGTACATAAATAGATTCGTTTGGTTGAGAGGTTCTTTTTTATTGAGTTTGTAGTTTTAGAGGTAAGTTAATATATCTCAGGAACAGTCACAGAGCCTGAAATTGTGCCCTATTGGTGTCAATAGGCTAGCCCCCTATTACATGGGACTAAATATAATTGACGTGATTATGTAACTTTTTAGTAACGCTTAAGCGTAGAACGTATACCTGTATTTTGCCTAGTTCTTTGTATGGTTGCCAGAAATGAAAAATTAAGAACAACACAGAGGTCAAAATACATAAAATAAGGTCAGAAGTTATCAGACGAAAAACTAAAATCTAATTTTTCCATTGACCTCTTTGTTGTTCTTAATTTTTCTTTCACTTTGCGTGTCTCTTTTTAAAATTAAAATGGTATACTGATGATATTGTTCAAAAATCAGGGCAAAACTGGATGAGCCTCGCTAGAGAGAGAAGTCTGGAAGGAAAAAAGGAGGCAAAAACAACCTTACAAACACTAAATTAATAAGTAAAAAACACTAACTCAACAAACAAACATTTGAAATGTAATTAATAACATGTGGAAAAAAATGCGTACACACACAATGGAACACACCTATTATACGTATACACAAACCTTTATTTTGTTGAAGATCCAGAAAGGCTGATCTCCATACCACCACAGTAAGACTGCTTATCAGATTTTTCTGCCACAGACTATAACGACGATACTTATTGTGTTTGGTACAGACGCCTGCACATCAAGCTACTACAATCTGTCAGATTTCTTTGATAGATTTTCGACTTTATTTCTAAAGTATTAGGTTCAAGGTTCATTGGGAAACATTGACAGTTTCGGGTAGCTTGACCTGCTGGCGTCTGTACAATAAAACACGTTGATCGCAATGCAAAAAGAAATTACTCATATACAACGTAACAAAATCAACATTTCACTCCAACGATGTCCTACAATTTTTACAGCCATGTATACGAGGCCTAAACTAAAGCTACGTTATGTACACACGACGGCACATCAACCTACACTTAAACATTTTAACCTGATCTCTCTACTACGGTGTGCTATCCGTAGTAGAGAGATCAGGTTATAATAGTTTAGGATAGGTTGACCTGCCGTCGTGTGTACACTGAATAATTCATTCTCCAAAATACTTAATAACAGTAAACCATTATCTACCTACTTTTTTAAGATAGGCCGCAAACTTTCAACTAAACGTTTTATGCGACTACCACGGGGAACTTTATGTGCAGAGATTAATATGCGTATCTTTTAACTAAAATATAAACATCACGCCTGGAATTCCCGAAGGGTTAAGCAGAGGTATACCTAATAGTGCACCCACATTTCGCCAGTTATGTTAAAACAGTTAAAACAACGGTTGATAAACCGGGCACAGATCTAGACTTAGTGGTTGCTACCGAGAAATTCCTGATTATTCCTAGAAACAATGATAAATTATGTAAATTTTGCATGGAGTTTTTTACAAACATTTTTGCACGTCGTTTTTTAAAAAAAAACTATTTGAGGCTGGTGTTTCGTACCCGACTTCTGTATGACTCTATCGACTATGCAGATTGGTGTCTGAAATGGTCTTTTTAAGAAAGCACCACACAAATTGAGTGGATCTGTCCAGTCAGCGCAAGCATTTTTTTTTTTTTTTTTAGCTTGACTTATGACATAATAGACAGTAGAATGAAAAATAGTTTTCCATATGCGTTAGGTCACTATGATAATCTAAAGAATTTTATCACGTAAAAAATACTTCTTCTTTTTTTTCTATAGATCTTTCACCCCATCCGTCTTTCTTTTCTCTCACAAATATTTCTTGTAAAAAAAATATTTGAATGGTGTATTTAATAAAGAAAACTCTATTCTATTCTACATAATTTGTCAAAACCATGAAAGATCGCTTTGGTCAGTTCCGAAATTCGACTGACAGAACGACAAAATCGCGAACGTTCGCCCGGTCGCAGCTATTTCCGCGGCACACAATAGACATGGCGCGAACAATGCGTCATTCTGCGTCTATCTCTGAGGGCCAGGGCCCGTCGATACACCGCTCTGTTTGTAATATAGCTGTGCTCAACACCTACACAACACAACATTATATTCACGCCTGCATTCTGGGTTAAGCAGATGTGATAGCATGTAGATACATCGTCATTTAGCCATTTACGTTTTAGCCTTTTGTTAAAACAGAAATCCGAATTCCGGACACCGGTCTTCTACTATTAGCTTTTACCAGGCGAAAGATCAGGGGGTCTAAAACGCGGATAATAAGTTAATAATATGAATAACGTTACCATTCGTAAAATGGTCACAAAATGACAATTCACAATATTAACTGTGTCTGTGACCATTTTAAAAATTTCAACGTTATTCATATTTTTTTCCTATTATGATTCTGCTAACGCGGCCGTTTTAGACCCCCAGATCTCGGAATAGAAACCAGGATAGCATGGTCAGCAGGTGCGTGTGTGCTAACTAGACCAACGAAGAAGCTATTTCAAATATTTTTTAGGGTTCCGTACATAAAAAGGAAAAAACGGAACCTTTATAGAAAAGACCTGAAAAGCATACCTACCCTATCAAACAAAGAAAAGATTTTGCGAATCGATCCAGGCATCTTTGAGTAATCGGTGAACATACATTAAGAATTAAAAAAAGATTCCGACGAATTGAGAACCTCCTCCTTTTTTTGAAGTCGGTTAAAAAGGGTTGTCTGTTACCCAGTTCTAACTGGGTTGTGGTCAGATGGGAAATCATCAAATAACTTCCCCGGTCGGCGGGGGGAGTGTCAGAAAACCCACCCAGTGAGTTTTAGTCCTTTCGAATAACGGTACCTCTTTTGAACAAACCGCAACCCCGGAGATAGGCAATCACTCCATGTAAAATACTGGTAGTCAACAGCATTGGGTGACTGGAGCCTAATCGTAACATGATTGGAAAAAGGCTTAGCACATGATGATGTTGGTAGATGTTTTCTTCCGATATTTTTCTATACCGTTTTATGGCTTAAGTAATTTTGAAAATTACCACTGCGTAAATAAGTACATAAGCCAAGCCTATATACTTTACCTATTTATAACATTTTCCGACGAATTGTTTTTGTACTTAATTTAATTTTAAATAATTAACGACCGCCGTCACACGTCAAGATGAGTACAAGAGTCTTATGTATGAACACTTTGATGTTCCTATGACATGGTGAACGCTATTTATCATGTTTTTAGCAGGCTTAGATAATATTTTACTGGAACTCACTTTTTTATATATTATCTTGACTCTTATAACTTATGTTATTATTCAATCACTTTTGTCACGTCTGCTATGCTTATGCATTCATTACCTACAATACGATACTGATACGCTAGATTACTACAACAAAAATATAATACTTTAAGATTATAATTTTTAGAGATACATCTCACACTTCCTATTCCATTTCGAGTCTTTGTTTTTCTAGTTCCTTATTTAAAAACGACCTGAGTATTCGAACGTCATGGCCAACCAGCCAGCATTGGTTAAGGTATAAAACCTCTTACAATACTAGGGAAAATGTGGTGAGGTAAGGTTTGACTTTGAGCTAAGAAATTTAAAATACATACATATGGACGGGCATTGGCAATGTTTTTATACATCATACAGCGGGCGTGTGATACTAGACGATTTGTTATCAAGTAGTAACAAATATTAGATTAAGCTTTTCTTTGTCTTGTCCCGTCTTTCGCTCCTAAATATTGGAATGTCTTTGGTTTTGACTATGAATATGGATATAAGAAGCTAGGTATTAGTGTAGAAAAAGACCAAAGAAACTATGCATGAACTGTATGAAGGAAGATTTAACAAGAAATGTTTGATAAAATAACAAGTAGGTATGGCAGAAGAAGACTAGTCTAGGAGAATGATGATCACTTACAATGCTTAGGTAGCACTGATGCATGAACAGCGCATCAATGATGGGTCATACATACTCACAAACCACACGTTCGCATCATGCAAACTTATCTAAAAGACGCCAGATCAAGAAATCATCAAATAACTTTCCCCGCTCCGGGTGGATCGGGGTGTCAGACTTGTACTTGCCCACCATTATGCTAGCTTTATGATCCGGGCCCGCGGTAGCTCCTTCGAAGAACCCGCAAACCCGGCAGGCGGTGGCCCTGGCTTTGCTGACATCTCTTTGAGGCGCGCGTGGAACACTAACGCGCCGTCGACACGGCCTGATAATAGACGGACGGACAGACGGTGAGCTACCCATTTCTCACCGTAAACAGGTCCACATCTACGGTGGCCGGGACTCGTCTCGGGGCGCCCGTCGCTCGGGGCGTCTCCTGCGGCGCCAGATGTGCTTCAATTTAACTTCACTGCCTCATTGGTGTATTGCCGATCATGAGATCCTAGTTTCGATTTAGGTTGGGCAAAGGGTACATAGATAGACAGATAGAATATTCTTTATTATGTACACCATACAAACGACAAGGAAAACAGTATACAACTTATAAATAGGGTGACACAATGGGCGGTCTTATCGCTAAAAGCGATCTTTTCAAGACAACCTTTGGATGGATTTAAAGGGTTATTCCATCAGAAATATGTTAGAAGCAGCCACGGAGACGGAGTTTGGATTTGTGCTGATGTCTCACCCTCTATTACATGGGACATAAACATTATTGACGAAATGTGTGTGTGTGTTCTGTTACACCCCTGCCTAGCCCTTCGAGGACTACTTATAGGCGTGATATTATGTTACAATAGCTGGAGCCCGCGGCTTCGCACGCGTGATGATCGAAAAACAGTATCCTATGTATTATTCCAGACTATAGTCTGAATTTGACGTGAAAGAGTAACAAACATCTATACATCCATCTATCCATCCTCACAAACATTCGCATTTATAATATTACTAGCTGGTGCCCGCGCGTGATCGGAAAAAAAGTATCCTATGTGTTATTCCAGACTATAATCTACCTCTGTGCCAAACTTCATCAAAATCCGTTCAGCTGTTTTGACGGGAAAGCGTAACAAAGATCCATACAGCCATTCATTCATCCTCACAAACATTCGCATTTATAATATTATATAAGTAGGATAGGATGATTTGACTTTTTAAAGATGAAGGGTGTCCCTAAGTAAATCGCTCGCTCGTTGTATTCATCCCAATATTTTGTCCCTAACGATTTGGACACCCTCTTCTTTTACAAACAATTAATTTATCTAAATGTCAAAGAGAGTCCTTGTACGGATCTCTTCGACATCTTACAACAGATAATCTCGTCCGCATCGGCTTTGTTAGCCCTCGCGATGATTAAATCGAAATCCCTAATTAGTCGAATTAATTCTTTGATACAAACAAAATGCCTACGAAGACTATTTACTTATGTATGGCTGTTTGTTCAGAGAGAATAAATTTGTTCTCGTTTTGTTCTATTTGAGAAAACCAGTTGTACAAAGTAGCTATTATTTATCTATCTACTAAGGCTGTTTATAGAGGCCTTACTTTAGCAGCTTAATTACCCTTTAAAAACTAACGAATGGACCAGTTAGGTTTGTAAAAACTTAATAAAAAAATTAAGTGATTTAGATCACAACATGACAAATAATAACTGCTGCTCTGGTCGATCTTTAGGTTAAGCCGCACTTGCATAGGCTTGTCTGCATATGTGTAACATATTCTCCTCCGTGCCTCGGAAAGCATGCTAAACGGTTGGTCTCGGCTGCCATTTGTAGATCTTTTTGACAGTCATAATAAAAGATGATCTGACCACTACTCTTAACAATGGGTATCGTATTAACCAGTACAAACTGGATTTTGGAGATCAGATAGACAGTTGCTCCATGTGAATACCAGTATTCAGCTGCATTGGGTTAGACTGGAAGCCGACCCCAACACAGTTGGAAATAGGATAGGCAGACAATGATTTGAAAAAAAAAACTTAGGCTGTATAGTAGGTACAGCTCAAATTGTATCATTAAAATGCAATAACCCTTCATATCACCGACATTTGCCATTTTTGCGAACTGGTTGTACCTACACATAAAATATAATCTTCTTTTCTTAGTATATTACGGCGTCGCTTCCGCTGTCTGTTCGCTTAGATCTTTTAAACTAGTCAACGGATTTTCATGCAGTTTTCAGCAATAGATAGGTTGATTCAAGAGGAAGGTTTATATTTACATTATATTAGTATCTACGATCTGAATAAAGTACTACAGCGGCCAGAAAAGAGACATTGACGTGTTAATGTGAGCAGAGGCATACGTAAGTCCATCAATGCCTAGTTATGGCCAAGGCTTGTATAGTACTTTTCTCAAATAATGCGCGTAAATGAAAACTAAGTAGTACCTAGGCAGAACTTTTCATTTGAAATGTACCTATTCAAAGAACAACTATATTTTTTCACGCGCCAAAGTGTTAATTTGTTTTTTTCAATAAACAGCTTTCCACTCTTTCCTTGGTTGCCACGTTTCGGAGATAATCGTTGCATTTTAAACTACACGAAAGATATCGAGTTTACATACTAATTTATTTGACCGCTAAAACAAGACAGATATTACGAATTTTCTTAAAAAAAATGCCGGCCTGTGCTTGCGTTTAGCCAGTACAGGAAATTCGATTTATATCGAAGAAGGTTGCCAAAATAATGTTAAAATTTCCAAGCATGTTTGAGAAAAGTACCTACTATAATGTCGCTGAATTAAAAAAAAACCCTACTCTCGCGGGGAATCCAAATTGTAAATTCTCTCCATATTGCTATCGTTAGATATTTGAATATTGATTATTATTTTTTAAAAGTATTTCTAAATGTTAATTTTATGAATTATTTATAAAAAAATGTGTATAGAAACAAATAAAGGACATAGGTAATAAGTAAATAATATATAGGTTTTGAAGAAACCCGCGGTCTATTGATGTTGTAGGTATAAATATGTCACGACGGGCGGGCCGCGGGTTGCGTGAAGCTAAATATAGTGGCTATGAGCCGCCGCGGCTTAGCCAGGTGACTGGTCAACCGGGTCGGGGGTACGCTGCCCGTGCGATGTAGTTTAATATATACCTAACTACATATTATGTAGTATAGAATGTGATATGGAGAAAAATCGACTAGAGTTCATTTTTCCCATCGTCAGAATTTCTAAGTAGATATTTATCATTTTTATAAGTATAAATTAGAGAAGCTCGCCATGAATACCGTCCGCAACACATATTAAATGCTTCCATTAAAATAAAAAATACCCCCCAAACGCTACTTGGACTCACGCACAAAGGTTCCGTAGCATCAAACAATTGAAAAATACTCTTATTAGAAGACACATACTCTCCAAATTTGAACAGTAGCGTGCCAAAAGTTACGGAGTACAACGGCTGTAAATGGAGTATTCCTTCGATGTTGACCAATAATTACATATGAAAACTCTCGAGCCGTGGGCGTTTATAATATACAACAAACTAGCTGTCAATGCGTTCAACGGGGCAGAGATAAGGCTTACCCTGTGTATGTCAATAGTTCGTTTGGAAGACCAGAAGGGGATCTGTACCCAACCACACGTACGGGTTCTCCTTACAAATTACCAATACAGTCGTATATCCGTATAGTCGCAACGATACCTTTGAGCTGTAACTAAGATTCGGGCCAGCTTGAGTTTCAACTTCTAATATTTATTTTTAAAACAGGAGGTGGTTATCAATCGTCATTTTGTGTGAAGTTATGTTCTGAGAAATCTTCGCCTTCACCGAATTGTGAAGTTAAATAAATCTTTGGTCAGTGGGTAGTCTTATGTTTCATAATTCCGCGGTAGTCCCGTTTAAATTTGATAAAGGCCTCGTGTTGGTCTTCGATGACAATACAATGAACTGACGACACAGTTGGCGCACTGGCTGAAAGATCGACTGCTGCGCTGCGTGTCGCGGGTTCGATCCCCGCACGGAACAAATATTTGTATGGCGTAACATAGAAAACCGGCCAAGAGCGACTAGGGCACCGAGGGTTCCGTACAAATTTCAGACATAAACGGCCACATCTTTTTTTTTGTTTAAAAAATCCTGTATCGTGAGTGCTTTTACAAACATTTAAATTCACATACACAAACAGCCAGAACCGGAACAACTATCTGTGGGCCACACAAATATCTGTTCCGTGCGGGGATCGAACCCGCGACACGCAGCGCAGCAGTCAATCGCTCAACCACTGCGCTAACCGTGCCGTCAAACACAGACTTGAACTTTGACTGCATAGACTTGATTTTACAGACTTGAGTATATGGTTTCAATTTCAACTAGATACCTCCATGCGTTTCCGATATAAAGGGTCTTAATAGACAGACAGACAGACTGACAACAAAGGCATCCTATGAGGGTTCCGTTTGCTCTATTTGAGGTACGAAAACCTAAAAATCAAAAAACCATTTAAACAGACATATATCATTTATTTAAAAACAACCACAGGATTCAACAGGAAATTTAAAATATACTTTGTAGACACAACACAATCATTTACAATAGTTTTACATAGTTCTGAGAATTTCGACACAGAGGGCGCTTTGGACCTCACAGTACCGCTAGCCACCTTACATTCTAGACAGGTAATTTCATAGCCTTTAATATGTAGGTCCTTAGTTCCAATGTTATAAGGTACATTTTCGTTTGACAGCACGCCTTTGAATCTTATCTTGTCGTCGGCGCGTAGCATTCTTGTGAAATTGCTGAAGCAATGGTCGAAGACTATATATATTTCCGAATGACGTTTGAGTAGACCACCGCTGGCTTCCATTACGAGCTTTATTTCATATGTGTATCTAGAAAAAAGAAAACTTTCGTTAATATCACCACTATTCTCTAAAAGGTTAGGCAGAGTTGTAGTTGTTGATCCACATTTTTTATTTACTTATTTATTTAATTTTCTTGTACAATTGTGGTACATATGCGGACTATACCACTCAACCTTTGGGTTAACCCGTTGCACGATTGTTTACAAAAATGTAGGGTAACAATGTAGGTAAACTTTGCACCCGTCGTAACACTTTGTCGCGCGAAGGTTTAAATACGACAGCATTGCGATAGGGTTCAAATATATATCAAAAAAGAAAATATAACTATTTGTTTTCGAGAACTATACTACTATTAATTACACATTTACAAATAAAATAAACTAAAATTACCAAAAATAAAACTGTACGCGCACCAAAGGTTCCGTACAAACTTGCGGCCTAAATAGCCATATATTTTGACTTCATAGACTTAAGAGGGTTGATTTGACAGCACAAAGGGACCACAGAGTATATGGTTTTAATTTCAACTCGCTACCTCCACGCGTTCTCGAGATAAAGGGTCTTGACATACAGACAACAAAGTGATCAAATAAGGTTCCCGTTTTTACCTTTTCAGGTACAGAACCCTGAAAAGCGATAAACTTTACTATGACTTTCTACATCGTTCTCACATATATGTATAATCTCAACATGAATGATGTATCCATGATTTTATAAAATATTATGATTTAAAAGAGTGTGGAGGAGTGGAGTTTCTTGCCCATTCTTCTCCATAGAGATCTACGCTTTGGAATGGGCAACTACAGTACTTTCACAAGTTATTATGTCTTGTGACTGGGACTGTAGCAGCATCTTTTTGTTTTTATGACATTCAAAAGTGCCTGTAATGGTCTAATTGAAATAAATGCTTTGAGTTTGAGAATTGTGAGCATTTTATGTCATTTAACATAAAATAATACCAAAATATTCCCGTTCGCAAAAAAAAAACGCAGTACAGTCAGTGCCCTCTGAGTCCTCCATTATTCAACGAAAATGGGAGGTAGTACGTACGTACGTCCAAATTTTCACTAGTAGTCCCCTGTAATAGAGGCCAAGCCAACAAACGGGCAGAAACGGGCACGGGCAGCCCCGTGACTGCTGCTGAGAAATTTCTGATGAAAACCCAATAATACTTTGCCCACCCCGTGTATCGCTCTTAGTCTTTTATAACGTTGCTACGTGCAGGCAGATCAGTCTGTCCCAAGCTCCATTCAAACAGTTACTGGTTTAGCAGACATAAGGTAAATGTCTGAACAGTTTTATGGGCTCTGGTGACCAGATGACGAATAGGACACATGACAACACATCAACCTATACAAAACCAGTTTATGTGGATGGTCACATCGAACACAAATCAACATACAATCAACTTTGCCCAACCTGGAAATCAACAAAAATCAAAATAAAAACTTACTCGTTCAAATTATTTAAATGACAGCTCTTTCCACTTTGGCGCGCGACGCTCCTAACAAACTCGCATTCTTTAGCCGACTGCAAGCTTTCTTCCCCTTGACATAAAGTCGAAAATTCTTCACCGTAGTAGCACCTGAAGTATTCTTGAAGGAAGCTCGGTAACCAGGCAACGAAGTCTCTCCATCGATTCCTTACATTTTTAAGTTGAACATCTTTGACATAACCCTCCCAATTTACGTTGGCCCCGTCGAGTATAGAGCATTTTATTTGTGTGGCTGCTGTGTTATAATCCGACCAAGAAGGGGAGTTACATTGGTTGTAATAGTCGTCCCAGTTGATATGGTAAGTGTTGTCCTCATAGTCGGTTATAAATTCGTTCTTTAACAAGTTCTTGATGCTGGATTTGTCGTCACCTATTAACTCTATAAGGCCGGAAGGAAGACCGTCGTCTTGTAGGTTCAATACGAACTGGTTGCCGAGGTAGACTAGTGTTATTAGGCCGATAGAGAGCTGTGGAATACAGAAAATTAATGTATTAGAGCCAATTCAAAGAGAACGGAGATACTTACACGCAGAGTTTACTAGCTACATTTAAAATAGGACTGTACTACCAGTGTTTTAAGATAAAAAAAAACTTTTATAAATATCGACGCGGACAGTGTTGCCTTACGAATACACGCGACTCGGCGGAGAGTTGCTCTACATTTAAATTCAGGGTGTTAGATAAAATTTGATTAAAACCATTCATTCAACTATCCAATCAATATGATTGAATGTATTCTAATTTTGAATAACCTTTTGTAATTAGGATCTAAAAAAAGAAATTGAACTAGCTAGTTCTAACATTACCATTTGTCTACGATTTTAATTTCTAGTCTAGATTTCAACACAATGTATCTAAAGAACTGTGATGGAATTGTTACCTCCTTAGGTAAATTTTACTCTAGTACACGGTAGTTAAATGCTGTTTAATAACAATTTCTTAGTACCTATACCCAGAAATGCATACTTTGCTAAGGTTCTTTTTAATTCAGATAATTTTAAATTGAATTTTTAACAAAAACACAAACCTGAAATGGAGTAACAAATTTCTTCGTTGCGTCAGACTTCGCTAAAAAGCAGGTCGCGCCAAAGCTCAGTCCGACCCCGACCATAACAGACACAGTATAGAAGACACGGGACATTGTAATGTACTGGAGAAAGGCGAATATAGGCAATGTGACAGTCACAACCCCCACAAGAGGCAAGAAGAGGAACGAACAGACAAGAGCCAACGTACCCCGTATCAACCCATACATCGTACACCCATGAGAACAAGTTATAAACATTTGTAGCCAGCTCAACGTCACACAGTGAGGCAACGCGTACTTGAACACACCCTGCCAACCACTCCTCCTCGCCATACCCATCAAAATAACCGGCACAAGTAAAGAAAAGAACACCCGCGCGTTCAAGCAAAATTCAATGCTATTCCCAAGGATATAAGAAGGATAACTCGACACTTGTAAGTCAAGGAACCGCCAGCCTTGATGCACTACAGTGTCTTTTTCGTAAGGGTACTTGGCTAAGACGTTGATTCCGAATGATAAGAGAGAGAGTAAGTCTGGATAAGGCTTTCCGCTACTACCAAAAGATATTAATGTGAGGAACATCAAAAAGAATGACAACACACAGAATTCTGAGAAAGGCACCCACTGAGTCGCTATGAACGGATACAAGAATAGATTTATAAACAATGCAGAAAAGAACTGAACAAATGGTCCAAGATTGTTTCGAACAAACAAGTTCTCAGATTCATCTGGTTGTAAATTCCCATCGCTGTACCTGAGAAATAGACCGGACCACTTCCTGAAATCAATGAACTGTCTTTTGGCATGTAACATTTTGAACGTACATATAACCATGGCGACGAAACTTGCATAATATATCGCTAGGGGGACTAAATGGTACAGACTATCTGCGCTGGCTGACAGATACGCAATGAGGAGAAGAGATAGCTCTACATTTGAGAGTCTAAAAGTAAAGTTACCAAAGTGATATAGTAACTTTAGATATAAGACTTGTAAGAACACGATGGGGTGTAGAAATGCTTGGTGCAGTAAGGGTACATGGTCTAAGGCCTTAACACTAGGGTCTGTTAAGGTCAGTTCGTAGCTGACTAGGGGTAGTTCTCCTTGACAGTAGTCTACAGCAGCCGTTACTAGGTTATCGACGGTAAGGTTCCGTATTTCCTCGTTGGGGCCACATCTTTCTGGGTATTCTGAAACAAAAAGTTTTGATATAAGATAATGTACCAGAGTTCATATGTTAAGTTTGTTCTAGTGGAAGCTTGGGGAAGGCCGCAATCCAGTATTATCTTCATAAAATAAATCAGCTGCTTCATACATTTACTTTTCTCCTATCCAGACAAAATGCAGAGAACAAACGAACGAGAGCGATATCAGTGTTACCAGTAAAATAATTATTTATTTCAACGAGGATTTTTTTTACTATCAAATGCAATTGTAGATCTTTGACAGTCGTTAGGCAGTAGAAAGTCTGATAACCAGTCTCACAAACCCGTCTCGTGGAACACTAATGCACCGTCGACACGGCCTGTCGTCAGTAGACGGACGGACGGTGAGCTACCCATTGCTCACCGTCCACAGACCCGCGTCTACAGTGGCCGGGAATCGTCTCGTCGTCACCTCTGTCTTAAACAAAGTAAAAGATTTTGCAACTACCTTCTTCATGCGTGTTGGCGGTGCGCATGGTACCATTGCTGTGTATCGGCTGGTCGCCAGCTTGGAGCTGTGACGGCTGCAGAGCGTGTCCATCATGGAGGGCGCGCGCTTCTTCTGTGAATTGTATTAAAAGAATGTTTTACAAGCACTTCCAAAAAATTTACTCGACTGAATAAAAGGACTGGCTCGGTCGAATGGTTGCAAGCGCGACTGCTCTGAAGAGCATGATGCTGCTGGTCCTGGGTTCAACTCCTAGGTCGGGTAAAGTGTTTTTGGGTTTTTGAATCAGAAATGTCTCAGTAGCAGCCTTAGAGTCTGGATTTGTGAACGGATGATGCTCTATTACAAGGGACTTAGTGAATTGTAGTAATGAGTGAAAATGTGGACGTACGGTTAATACCCTGCATTACCAAACCGACTACTCCCATTTTCGTTGAATTAAGGGCTAATACATGACAAACTGCTGGCAAAATGTGGTAGTACTTTTAGGTACGCCTAATAACTCACCGGTGATTATTGTATGCAGCATTTTGTTAATCAGAATACCAAATATAAGGTCTCACAGCCCTGGGATTTTTCTCTACACAATTATATCTAAAATTAATAATCATCAAAAGAGATGAGTAACCAAACATTAGATTTAGAAGATTTTTTCTAAGATACCTATGAAGGTTTCCAACTCAAATCATTTTATTTAATTATGTTTCTATCAATTAAAGTTAACTTTATTCGAAAACTAATTAAATTTATTTTCGTTGGACTAATTTAATTCTTTTTTTAAGATTTTTTTAGTTTTGTTACTTTTTTTTTAATTAACTGTGTTTTATTGTCTTGTCCTATGTGAGTCTAATTAACAGGATTCATTCATGAATTCAGGTATACATATTTATTTGCAATAATGTAGGTACAGGTATAACATGATACATTATTTTACTTTTTTATATTATATGGTCATACAACTTGGATTACGAAGAAACATTTCATTTCCTGGTCACTTATCTCCATTGCTGACTATACACAAAACAATATTTTATTGTACCTGGGGAGTCATCGTCCGGCGAGTCGCTATCGTTCGGCTCTTTCCGTAGCGTAGTCGTGCATATCTCGCGGATGCGTCGCTCCAACTGCGCCGTAGTTATGTACTGCTCACCGTTCGACAGGCTGGAGGGAATAAATCATTTTCAAAATAGCTATAAGGTATACAAGGATCATAGACCTGACCGTTTTCGGTCACGGCTGTCAGTACCAGTTGAGATTATAGTGTTATTATATATATAATAGTGCACAAGATGTGCGCAGGCACAGGTCTCTCCAACCCAGCCGCCGCGGGAGACGCCCATGGCGCCGGGCGCCGCGAGACGACTTCCGGCTACCGTAGGTGCGGGCCTGTGGACGGTGAGCAATGGGTAGCTCGCCGTCCGTCCGTCGATTGACGACAGGCCGTGTCGACGGCGCGTTCGTGTTTCACGCGCGCCTCAAAGAGAGTCAGCAAAGCAGAGGGGCTTGCCAGAGCCTCCGCCTGCCGGGGTTGCGGGTTGTTCGAAAGAGATACCGCGGCCTCGGAACGTAAAGGGCAATAGAAGGAACATGGGTGGGTTTTAGTCAGTACAAGTCTGACATGCCCCCCCGCTCCACCCAGAGCGGGGGAAGTCATTGGATGATTTCCCACCCGAAAAAAAAAAAAAAAAGGCACAGGTCTCTTCCCTCACCCGTACAGTCCCATGGGACGGCTAGCGGATTCATCATGCGGCGCATTTTTTTTGCGGATGGGAAATCATCAAATAACTGGGCCCGCTCTGAGCGGTGCGGGGGAGTGTCACACCCATGACCCATGTTCCTTCTATTGCCCCTTATGTTCCGGGGTCGTGGTATATCTTTCGAACAACCCGTAACCCCGGCAGGCGGTAACCCTGGCAGGCCCCTCTGCTTTGCTGACATCTCTCAAAGGCGCGCGTGGAACTAACGCGCCGTCGAGACGGACGGCGAGCTGCCCATTGCTCTCCGTCCACAGGCCCGCATCTACGGTGGACGGCAGTCGTCTCTCGGCGCCCGACGCCCGGAGCGTCTCCCGCGGCGGCCGGGTTGATTTGAGGTTCTATCCCTCAAACGCCCTGCAAACTCTCCAACACTGGAACCGGCGCGCCTTAGCAGAAATATTCAAGTTCTTACCTGGCGAACAGATCTCTGGCAGCTTTCCTGGCAACCGTCTCCTGTCGACTGGCGGCGAGGCAAGACTTCGCACGGATGATGGCTGCACTGTCTTCGTCTATCACTCCGCTGCGGATACACCTGACAAAAATGGAACACATCTATGTTAAAACTTCGATCAACCCACGCTTAGCCTGCGTGGTGAAGTGCCGGACTTCGTCTATAGAGAAGAGGCCCGTCACAGACTTCCCCATGACAACGGCAACGTTATAGGCTATTATGCTCCAAAGATCTGACGTAGACCGTTCGTATTAATTCTGGAAAAAGTGTTGTCCCTCACGACAGGTCTAGTGCACAGGAATTAACTTATTCAGATTTACTACCCCCGCGTGATATTCTTTTATGAAAATTAATAGAATTTGAGTAGAAGCATGTTCATAAGACTCTAGGAATGTTTCGATATTCCCTCAAACCGCTATGGTATTGCATTTTTTACTGACACAGATCCGGTTTTAAAAAAAAACAACGCGCTTATTAATAATTAACTTTTCTTACATAGAATGATGCAACTCATTGCAAACTTTATCCCATTTGATCTTCCAGATTGCGAAATCATTGAAATTGCCATTCATTGATACACATTTAAATAATAAAATTTTCAAAAAAAAAACGATATCAAGTAGAAAGACGTGTAGGTTGGTGCGTCTCAGGACATACTGCAAGTCAGATAAGGGAGAAGCAAGTCATGTGTTTGTTTACTTGGAGAAGGTATGCCAGTAATTCTTGACAATGGCGTATTTACGGTATTACCTCATATCATTATCGGAACCTGATGCTATTGCGTTTCGCGGAACATATGATAATGGAACAATTGCTAACAATCCGAGAGACACACGTCTTGTTATATTTGATGGCAATGACATTGACGTGACATATTTTTGACTCGTCACTGTTTAATTAAACCTGAATAGAGGTTTTATATCAATCAGTTTGTCTACTATATTGTATATAGCTACGATCACATTATATTTCAAAGCCACATTACAGTTTGAAAAACACACACATTTTTTAATCCCCTTTTCCTATATAACAAAGTCTATTATGGGTATCAGGGGATTTCTAAAATCTGTCCTAGAAGAAAATGTTACCCCCAGTCTAAGGGGTATATTATGTTACCCAGTAATTACTGGATTGTGGAGGTCAGATTTATCCAGCAGCTTCATGTGCTTCATCTGGTTAGGTCAAAGGCAAGCACCATGAACTTTATTTTTATTTGCGTGGGGTAATTCTCATGGAAATGCTCCACTGGGGTGCGAGCGAAAGAGTCTGTCAGACTCTTAATCAGTAATACGGCACGGTGCTCTTCAAATACCTTTAGCCGGGGCGGTATAATAAGGCGTACGTCCACTTGACATCCAAGCAAATACTCTCTCTCTTCTATCATTAGAAGACCGCAGACTATCAGACTATCTTTACAGATTTCAGGCGAAAGACTCAAAGTCTCCAAACACGAATATAGATCATTAACTTCGGCGCCCGGAACGTCTACTGCGAATTGGGAAGGAGGTTATATCCTCCTGCTGGCTTTCCGTCGTCTTTGTGACTATAAATATTTATTTTATTCTGTTTTTTAGCATTCGTTATACATCAACAGATAAACATCATCTGTGAAAATTATCACGGCTCATGACAGCGGAATTTTAGTAATAGGGTTCTGTGTTACCCTTTGGTTACGGAACCCTACAAAATTATCAAACCTAAGAAAATCGCTAGCTTCGCCTGTATCTATATTAAAAAAAAAATCTTTAAAGTTCAATTTGACACACTTTTCCGGTTCTGATTGAGCTGAACTTTTGTATACATTTTTAGTTTGGATGTAGTTTGGACGTCATTTACTGACAATGCACTGTGAATTGTCAGTAAATGACGTCATTTTAAATACAATATGGCGGACTTATTATTTTTTATACATACCCATGATATGGGTGTTAAATGAAAGGGGTCAAGGTGTATACGAGAAGTTTTAAAAATAAAACTTTAATTTTATTTTTAAAACTAGTATTTAAAAGTCGATTAAAAACGGACAAACTATTATAACTTTTAATGTAAATACCTTCTCAACATTCTCCTGGCTTCTGGATGGGCTTGTTCAGTTGCACAGATCAGCCAGTCCAAGGCTTGCTTGAAGTTACATATTTTATCTGCTTCTAACTCTGCAACAAATACAGATTCATTAAACATTATATGCAAGTACATATTGTTATGTCAGTAAAGAATTATTATTAAAAACAAAACCTTTTAACAAAATCGCTTGTAATGGGGGCTACCACCCATGAATTCGCCGTTAGGGTCTTCAGAAATGTCAAATGTCATAGTTTCTGCGTTTTTTTTAACTAATTTGAATGAATACTACGATTTCGGTCAAAAATAAGGCTCAAGATTGAGCTATTTCTAATTAATGCTGACTTGAAGATTTTAAATATGTAACAAGTTTAGGAACCAAATTGTTAGTACATCGAGAATTTTAAAATGTTTCGTGTTGGCTAATTGTAGGCACGATTGTTGTAAAAATGTATCTGTAGTTTACACTATGTTGACGTACGTTATAAAATAAACTTTTTATAAGGTTTTTGGTACTAAATAGAATTATTATTAATGACAAGACTTTCTAGTGGCGCCATCTAGTAAACTCAAATACGATAGCCCTCATTCTTGAGACGATAAATTAAAAACGCAAGACCTAGGCCATGAAACTGAACAATAATTGTTCCAAGACTTTAAGAAATTAATTTTTAGTTTTATCATAAATATTAAAAGTATTTTTTTGCGAATTCAGAGAACTTGTAAAAACGCACTAATTGTTCATTTATGGTCCAAGAAACCACAAGTGAAGTCTTGCGTAATAAACGCAAAGATGCTGTACAAAGGTAAAATACCTAACCTTGATCTCTATTCTTTTTTTTTTTCTTTAAGAAAAAACTTTGCCCCACACTAGGATTTCTCCTGTATCGTGGATGCGTTATCAAACATTTAAACTCACAAACACAAACAACCAGACCCGAAACAACTATCTGCAGTGCAGGTCATACAAATATTTGTTCCGTGCGGGAATCGAACCCGCGACTATATTCATATTTTATACGCATTAAGCATCCAGTCCGCCCCAAACACCTTTAAAAGGTTATGGGACATGTTGGTCCATACTCATACCAATATGATAGATGGAAATTGTATGCTGTCTACTTCCCTTTGACTCCATAACGGCTGAACTGATTGACACGGACATTGAGCACACTGATGTGGGTAAGGACATAGTATGCTTTTATAGTTGCTGTTACCAGTTGAATGAGAGTTGTTGAGAATCGACTTGTTGTTGTATGACTGGACAAGCTTATGTTGAGGTGAAATAGAAAAGGTTACCCGCAAAATTAAAATTTTCTAAGTTTTTTTACATTTTCCAGGTCAGTATTAGAGTGTATGTTAAACAAAATATGATTCGCGATCGTAACATGTAATTTTTTTTTTATGGTTGGGAAATCATCGAAAAACCTAGGCATGTGATGGGCAAAAGAAGGGTCTTTTGCCCTTTATGTTCCGGGGCCGTGGTATTCATTCAGGCGGACACATAAAACATATAAGAAAAAAAATATTTTGCGGGATATTCTGGCGCTTTCAGCTTAAGAAGTGGATTGCTGTTGGATGATGATGAATGCTTTTCATCCACATACTGTACATAATGTTCCCATGGGTTAATTTCCCAACTTCAGGTTTCAAAGCTATTGATACAGCAAAATTAATAAGCTATATTAAGAATGTGTGTGACAAATAACATACCACATTTCTCTTCGAGAAGCTGTTTAGCGAGAACAACTTGAGACTCAGCACAGCCATCCTCAGCCAATTGGTTGCGCAATCTTCTCAGAGATCCTTGTGGCCCATCTGGAGCAAGAAAAACCTCAGAAAGTATACTATTTATAAAGCATTGATAGCATAAAGTATAAGCCGTACATGTATGTTGGTAATCGCTAATACGAACCATGTGTTCGAGTTAACACTTTCACTGCCCAGAACTCAGCTTATGAGTCTAAAATAAATTGTATGATTTGAACTGGGCAGCGAAAGTGTTCAAAATAAATAGTAATTATACTGTTGGTGTTGGTTGACATTTGGTACCTAGACCTGACAACTCCAGTAAAATACATTTTTTTTAAGTTGTTTTAAGAAATATTTAAAAACAAACATTTTTCCCTTTCTGCCATTTAGCATAGTAATTTTTTTTTTTTTTTTTTTTATATCTTGGGACAACTCACACACGGCTATCTGATTCCAAGCTAAGCAGAGCTTGTGTTATGGTAACCAGACAACTGATATACATACTTACATAATTTATAAATACATACATATTATAGATAAATTCACTAGTGAGAAGTTGAATCATACTCCAGAGTGCTGTGAATGACTATGGATGCTTGCAACCTCTTCACTGAAGGCTATGTGAAATTAATCAATGCTTTAACAAAACTAGTAACACTCAAATTCTATTAGCATGATTTATTTACATTCTTTAGACAGAAATCATTAATCAAATTTAATAAATTCACTAAAATAAGAAGAAACAACTACAAGCAATGGAGTATAAAAGTAGTACTCGTTAAAAGCACAAAAAAAAATTGGTTTAAGGGCAGGAGAATGACACTAAAAATACTTGGCAATCATATGAATGAATGCACAGCAGTTCTCTTTGTTGATTATCCTTGAAGCACTAAGGTCTCCAAAACTTTCCTGATTCCTCACTATGAGGAAAGTTTGGTTTTATATACAGATACATGGAGCGACAAGCTGGATCTGAGTGATATTATTTGTGGACTGATTTAAACTTACTGGCTCAGCATCGCGGGCTGGCTCTTGCAAGGGACGGGAGGTCTCTTATGGTTTGTAATACATCCTTATATACTTAGTTGTATTTAATACACCTACACAGTTTTGAGATGCAATATACAGATCAAAGAATAAAGACTCCATCTGGTTGTTTGAATCATCTTTAAAATCTCTAGCAATGTAGGATTTAGCATGGCATCATAAATCTAATGGTGTTATAAAAAAAAACTATGCATAGTTTGTGCTTTAGACTCGAAAACGTATTAGGGAAAAGGGTTATGACAGCTATTGTGTCCTTATTTGGTCACAGGTAACTAGTTTACTACCTATTATATTGTGCCAGCATTATTAACATAACCATACATGCCTAAGTAAATATCTCTTTGACAGCCAGACCGGCTTGGCTATCGCTACTATCCATCAAACAAATACCTACATCAATGATTAGACAAGTCTAGAATCCAAGACACACCTTTATGGACAAAAGCTTATACTTCCAACTGAGACGTTACCTGATGTGTGTATGCATTAAAAAATGAGGCAAAAGCATCAAAATACAGTAGCAGTAATATATTCAACTTAATTATTAGACTTACCATGTAGATTCCAACGTTTCCGACCGACTGGCATCACTTAGATAATGCAAAATCGATTCCGTACATAAATAAATATTTTCAATCACGGTATACTGTAAGAAAATAGTTAAGATTTGATTAAAACCAATACGTACGTCTACATCGATTTTATGTTTTGATTATTTTACAGATCAGACAACAAAAATATAGAAAAATATTTCTTTTGGTTTGTCAATACGTCAATGTCAATAATGACTGTCTGACAGTGACAACAAAAAAGCAATTTAGCATTTTTGCAAATGAAAATGTAACCCATGAAAAGTATTAATATGGCACAAAAACAAACTGTATTACATTCAAGATTGGCACGGGTTTCCCATCAAAAAATGGAGTGACTTCGGATGCCAAAAGATCGAGATTTCAGTGCTGTATTCAAATTCAATATGCAAGCACAGTAAATCTTTTTGAGTTAATATTATAGAATAACAACTGAAATCATTACAGAGTAAAAGAACTACGCACACACAGGAAATATGACTTTTTAAATCTTTCAATAGAAATGCAATTAAAGATCATTATTAAACTGGCCCGACAACAATAAACACCAGTATGGTAAAACCATGAAAAGAAAGTTAGCACTAAATCCAATCATAGTTGACAACTCACTGTGTCCGCCTACGTACTCCGCCCACACAAATAGTAACTTATTCTTCGCGGTCAGTGTTCCTAAAATAGGTTCCATTTTAAAAGGATTTCCTGTAAAGATCGAAAATAGCAAAAGAAAAAAAACATTCAAAAGAGGGGTAGTTAAAGTTTATTTTTAAAGTCTCGAAGTTTGAACATCAATGTGGTTGAGTAGCACCCGTTGAAAAACGAATCAGAATTGCTTTATTTATGTACTAGCTTTTGCCCACGGCTTCGCTCGCGTTAAATTCGGGGTAACACAGTTCCCCTAGCGCCTTATTGATTTGTAATAGCAACGCTAAGTTTTCCCTTTTCTTCCCTCTTTCTCCCTCACATCCCACTTTTTTTTAAAAAAATATTAGCCTATGTCCGTCTCCGGGTTCCCAACTATCTCAGTACCAAAATTCATCAAGATCGGTTAAGCCATTAAAGCGTGAAGAGGTAACAAACAAACAAACAAACAAACTCACTTTCGCTTTTATAATATTATATATATATATAGTAAGGATAAGGATTTCATGTGTGACTAATCCAACCAAGATTGCATTTTTTTTAATAATCCTCGCTTTCTTACGACGCGTTTCAGTTAGTTTTCTGAAATCAATGTGAAATAAAACAAAATTAAAGGCTGCATTCAGATTGAAATCAAATAACGTATAAGCTACTTTTTAGGCAACAGCAGGCGTAGATTATTTACGAATTGGTCCCTGATATTAATGTTCATTAGCGAATTCGAATGCGGCAGTTACAGCAACTATCAATAGTGAACCAAATAAGTTAGTGTAATGTGTGAACTTCTGAAGATGAATCGTGCTACAAAAATAAATAAAACGACCCTGCTAACAAGAATGTTGTTAGCAATAATTTAACATTATGGAATGGTCCCCAGCTAGGTTTCAAAGAACCATCGCTTGTTTATTTCCAATCGAATCAACCAATAAAATTTTTTCAGCAGTTAGAAATATATTGTCATTTTATTTTATACTTAAAACTAGCTTGACATCATTGGCCAGATTGTGACCAGGCCATCGATAATGAGCTTTAAACGGCCTCCCATTTTAAATGTTCTATGTTAGTTTCAAAAAAATATTTCAGACGACGTCGTTTGGGTGGCGTATGCACCTCTTTCTAATGACGGGTTATCTTTAAAGGTTGGCAACCCTAAGGGAGACTGTCATCGCGCGTGCTACTGTCAATCAGAGTCAAATAATGAAATGTCAAAACTCAAAAGTCAAGGCAAAGCTTTACTCCATAGATTATAATACTAATGCTTTACTCAACGCTAAGAAAAGCTACTAGCACTAGCGTGTACTGCGAGTTCACGATTGATTCGGAAAAGCAAACAAAACGCCATCATCATAGCATGCTTTTGCTCCGATACTCCGATTCTGACTGAGGAGACAAGGCTCGTGTTGTCGTGTACTACTATAGTTTCGGTATACTGTGCTCGATTGTTCCAGACTGCAATAATATGTGCACGCCTGCACGCTATACTCAATGTATGTATGCTATCACTTGCACAGCATAAGCATAACTATCATAGGTGCACTGAGGGGTGGTTAAAGCACAAGCAAAATGTTGACTCCACGTTTTAAGTTAACTCAGGACGATAACCACGTTTATATAAACGTGCATGCACCATACACAAACATTGGGGATACAGAAATTGACGTAGATGGCGAGAATTTTCTATTTGTGTCCAGTCCGTACTTTTTGCGTCTACGCCTACCAGGCAGAATCGTCGATAATGACAGCGCAAAAGGATCGTACTTATGTGATTCAGGAGACTTCAATTTAACCTTTGATAAGGAGACCACAGGAGAACATTTTGAGAATCTTGATATGATCACAAGTTTACTGGCTCCAGCAGATATCCCTGACATAAATCCAGATTTAGTTGAAATGTTAGAAGAAGATGGAATCACTCTAGAAAATGGAAACAATGAAGATGAATATGCTAATAAGTTCTCCTACGGATTTGCCAACAAACTAACAACTGAATTTAGCAACATTGGCATTGAATTCCCACAGATCTTTGAATTGAGAGTCCCTGAAACGGTGGCAATAGAAGAGCGTCAAACTAAGAGAGAGCATCATGAAAATGATAAATTTTCAACAGACCATTATCTGGCTGACTTCTACGATGATGAACTACTTGAACCATTTCTGATGTATATAGCACCTTGGAGTAATCCAAATTTTAATAAAGAGATTGAATTTTCTGAAGAAGAAGTGAGTGTGTTGAAGGAACTACCGAACAAGCACTATTTGCTTAGTAAGAATGAGTACAAGCAAGTACTGTATGGATTGGTTGATATTCTTTATGGATACTGTTATGATAAAAGGTCTACTTTGAATGAAAGCACTGTGGAGTCAGGGTGGACTATAAATAAACTGTCATCAACCCTCAGTTGGTTCTGCACATTTGATGACATGAAGCAGGTCCTCATTGCTTCTTACAGACGTGCATTAATATACCCAATATTCAGGAACTTCGATCTCTGCATTAAAGTAAAGAATGATTTGGTATCCCTATTTAAAAAAGGAAAGAAATTTGTTGTAAAATGTATGATTGAAATATATCAAATGTTCAATGCAAGTAACGATGCAAGATACATTCTGAATCAGTTATACATAAAGGATTATTTAATTTTTCTGCAAAAATGTAGGAACGAGGAACTTGACGAGCTTTACAACAACATTGCAAATATTGACATAATAAAAAATGATTTGGAATTGGACCTTGAGGAGTTAGAGGCTGCTGCAGAGATGGTAAAACAAGAAGAGGTTGATAGCATAATGGAGAACGAAGTTGCTGTTAAAATGGCTTCCATGTCATTACTAACTGGACTACATAGAAACAATCAAATCTACATAAATGATGAAAGCAGTGATGAGACAGATTCTTCTGATAGCAGTTCTTCAGATGATTCTTCTGATGAGCTGGACTCCGATGATGACCCATCCTGACAGCTACGCGGCTCCTAGGAGTCAACCAGTCTGGGCTTGTAAATTAAATCATGGACTTATTAAAAATAAGCATTATATTCAGTGTTACCGTTGGGTAGTGATTATGTTTGATGTACACCGAATTATCTTAAAACTGAATGAATATTAAAACTTTATGTGCTATTGTATATAGGAAAAGACAATTTGTTTCACTTGTTCAGTGGTGTAGAATAAGGTATTTTAAACTAGCGTCTGAATTTAAAATGAATAGTAGGTAATTGTGTAATTCATGAATAATATACATAAATTTAACTCAGTCTCTTTATTTATTTAATCTACCATCCCATAATAAAAGGCAAAAAAATATAAAAATCATATAATAGGCTCAACTGAAGGCAAGAACTTATTTTTTTTGTTAATTTATGAATTCATATAACAATTATTTGCATCGGGTTTGAATTACATTAATTAACCTGAAATAATAGTCCTACATTAATTAATTTGTAATATGTAGCTAAAAAACAATATCCATTTGTTATTTTCGTCGTCCCAATGAAAGGACATTTTAATTTCTTGAATACCTACAAACAAACCGCACACCACTACCGCTCGAATGCCAGGAACGAACTGACCAATTGTAGTCTTTGGAACTGACGCCTCACGCCGGCAAGCCGCGTAACCCGCCGGCACAGATAATATAATACTAGCGCCGCCGCGCCGGCACACTGTGTGTAGGAGCCTTTAGACCTATTGCCGAAGGTCACCATCAGATCTTCAGCGAAGGGGCTGGAAGAATTTTGGTATGAAGCGTGGCCTATCAGTCTCGGCATTTTATTTAATTTTAAAATAGCAGTCACGTTTATAAAAATGTATTCATCAACAGGTGGTATCAAAACAAACAGTTTGAAAAAAACGTAACACTATAAAACAGTGTTACGTTTTTTTCGAAACGTTGTTCGTCAATGTCATCAGCACAATGTCAGATTGTGGCTGAGTTAACATCACACAGTATGTACATACATTCCATATAAAGTACATTCCATTTAATTCCACATCGCTATCCAACAGGTCCACCGCATCGTCGAACACATGAGCGCTGGCTTCCAGCGCGGGGCGATGACGGGCGTACTATTCTTCGACATAGCGTAAGCTTTCGACAAAGTCTGGCACAACGGCTTATTATACAAGCTGTACTCACTAGGAGTGCCGGACCGTCTCGTGCTCATCTTACGGGACTTTTTGTCGAACCGCACCTTCCGCTATCGCATAGGGGCCTCATTTTCTTCCCCTCATCCTATTAGGGCCGGTGTCCCTCAGGGTTCCGTCTTATCCCCCCTCGTCTTCACGCTGTTCACTAGCGATATTCCCAAGAGCAAAAAAGCTCAGATAGCTCTGTTCGCGGATGACACGGCCATTTATCATACTGGCCGCTGTACAAACGCTATCGCCCGTACCCTCCAGACCTCAGCCGACGTCCTAGGCGCTTGGTTCAGGAAATGGAGAATCGAGGTGAATCCCGGTAAAAGTCAGGCGGTTATTTACTCCAAACCGCGCTTTAATCCTCCGATCCCCAGTCCGATCGCTATGTACGACAAGCCTATCCCCTGGGAGAAGCAAGCCAAATACTTAGGTGTCATTCTAGACAGTCACTTGTCCTTCGCGGCTCATATCAAAGCGGCTCGTTCGCGCGCTGCCTTTGCTATGGGTAGGCTTCACTTTTTAATTCAGGCAAAAAGCAAATTGTCACTCAAGTGCAAATTGCGTTTATACACCGCGGTCATCCGTCCCATCATGACATACGCATGTGTCGTGTTCGCCCACGCCAACCCGCGTAGCCTTCATAAAATGCAGGTCTTGCAAAACCGATTCCTTCGTAAAATCACGGGAGCCCCTTTTTACGTCCGTAACGATAGTCTTCACTTAGACTTAAGAATCCCCACCGTCGCTCAATTCATGAAGCGCCTTACCAAGCGCTTCTTTGACTCCGCGTTAAAACATCGCAACCCCCTTATCGCATCGGCCGCTCGATACGATCCCTCGCGAATAAGTAAAATTCGTCGTCCCCGTCATACCCTCGTCACTCCTGACGATGCTATAACCCTGCTCCAGGAGAGCAGCAGGGAGACTAGCACACTTCGCAAATTCAGACGCAAAGCGCCGTCATTCCGTCCTCGCCGACGAGGCCCGTCGCGACGTCCCGGTAATTGTCCCACCCGTCCCTTGCAAGAGCCAGCCCGCGCTGCTGAGCCAGTAAGTCCAAATCAGCCCTTAAATAATATCACTCAGATCCAGCTTGTCCCTTGCTGTCCCTCAGCGACGCCCTAAGCCGAGGCTCGTACCCCACAGGGGGTGCCCTTAGCGTGTAGTCGCTTAGTTTATAAGTTTATACCCTGGCTGGAGGTCTTAATTTTAAGGCATCCACAGGATTCGCCCGGTTAAGCAGACGACAACCTCCTTGGTTGAACTGCGAGATGCCATTCCTAAAAAAAAAAAAAAAATTCCACATCGCTGATCGATTTGTCACCACTATAGGCACTATGTCGGGCTTATTGGCGGCAATAGTCTTGTCAGTAACGCTAAGCCGGTTCCAGTACAGCGTGACATAAGTCTTTCTCGAGAACTGCAGGTTGAGCACTTTTCTACGATGTTACTTGAGATACTTCGGATTCCATAAGTTAATACTTATTTCAAAGCAATTAAATTGCTGGTGAATAATCCTGGCTTCTTGGTTGTGCCCGTGCAAGTACCTAGGTACTTAATTATATTTTATGAATGAACACATCGATTTCGTTATAAACTATATCTAAACTACTTAATATTATAAAGAGGTTAAGTTTGTGAGGTTGTAGAGGGTGATCTCTGTCTGGTTCTATTGAAACGATTTTCAAAATTAATTCTTTTACCAATAAAAAGCCACTTTATTTGTGAGTGTAAGTAAAGCTACGTTAGTTACAAACTGCGCAGCGGGTGAAACCGCTGGGTACAGCTAGTTTACTATAATTTGATGAGTTACAATCGAATTTGGATGTGTGTGATATCCAAATTCATCAAATTCTTTTCTTAGGTTTTTATAAAAAAAATGTTGCCCCACACTAGGAATTTCTCCTGTATCGTGGGTGCGTTTACAAACAGTTAAATTCACATACCTACACAAATAGCCAGACCCGAAACAACTACCTGTAGGCCATACAAATATTTGTTCCGTGCGGGAATCGAACACGCGCGCGCGCCACGCAGCGCAGCACAGTCAATCGCTCAGCCACTGCGCCAACCGTGTCGTCAATCAATTTTATTATAACATAGAGTCACAATACTTGATTACGTACAAGATATTTTATATGATCCATTAGGAGCCCTGCGCAGCCTGGCTGTGGCAGGCTGCAGGCTACTCACTACTTGCTTGAGTTTTTGAGCGTACGCCCCTCGGGGGTTGTAACTGAAATCAACGTCAGCTGCAAGGTATACCCGTTTTGCCATCTCACATGCTGAGCTGAGGCCCTTTTGTCAATAAAAACTTCACTTTTTTTTTTGTATTGTGCCTAATATGGTGTTTTTTTTGTTTTACATAAAATTATATCGAGATTGATGACCCCCAACGTTTAGAAAGAGGCCTACCTAATAACCTCACCAGCTATGTTGAACTCCCACGTAGTAGAGGGCGGGCCTATTGCCCCCCACACACGGCACAGATAGTACGGATTTGTGCCCGGTGGCTGCTACTGAGAAATTCCTGATGGAAAAAACCCAATAATATACCAATAACCCAATAATAATCCGACCTGGGAATTGAACCCAGGACCTAATACTCAACAGTCGCACTTGCGACTACCAGGCCATCGATACAGTCAGTTTTTTGTTCTAATGCCTATAAATAAATAAACTTTTCTTTCATAAAGAGTATACCTAACAGTACCATATTATGGCGATAAAACAATCAAAGATAATAATAATTTTGTCTGGTGGAGTCTCCCAGACGATGCATGGTCAAAACACGTCGTATTATGATGTGTCCGTTAAGGTCATCAGCCTTACAGTAGACTTGTCTTGTAGAGCCTGAATTAACAATCTACACTCGAGAGCAATTAATCCGGGTCACTTAAAGAAATCTATTAATCTCGAAAACCAAGAATGCTGGCTTAATTAAATAAATTGTGTTTAATAGACAATATTAAATGAAAATAATAAAATGTATAAGTCACTACATTGTATTTACTAAAAACTACGTAAGTAAAGAAAAAGAACTGCTAATCTCACCTTAAAACAAAAAGGAAACATGTCATTATTGAATAACATTACGATTTTCTTGTATTTTATTATTTTGTATTTCATTTAATTAAGCTAGCATTCTTAGTTTCCGAGATTTATAGGTTTCTTTAGGTGACCCGGATTTATTGCTCTAGAGTGTATTTAATATAGCTATAGTATGTTTGTATATTTAGGCAAGTTACACTGATAGAGCACTAACAAATTCCTACCAATGACAGTCGAAACAGTCGTGTCCACATTTAAAATCGAAATAAGTGTTTAGGTGACCCGGATTTATTGCTCTAGAGTGTATTTAATATAGCTATAGTATGTTTGTATATTTAGGCAAGTTACACTGATAGAGCACTAACAAATTCCTACCAATGACAGTCGAAACAGTCGTGTCCACATTTAAAATCGAAATAAGTGTTTAATTTTGTGATCAAAGAGAAGACACAGTTTATGTAAGTACATGATACCTTACTAGCTATTGAACTTCTACAGTTACTGTTATACAGGGACAGTTGTTTACAGTTATTTTTGTTATTTAAAAAAAATGCATGTTTATTGACTAGTTCGTCAGTAAAAGCTCGAGCGAGAGGTAGACTAAATAAAAAATACTTACAACAATGAATATTCAATTTCAATGAAGTCAATGAAGGATTAATATGTAGATCAATAATTAAAAGCAGTAAAATGGCGTGTTAATAAATTGGAATTGGTTGCTAAGAAATAAAATCTATGAATCAAACAAGTCACCGTAATCTTATATTCCGTCTTTTTAGTGTTTTTTTGGAAGTCTTTCTAAATCTACGTAGCCAAAAGATATGGCCGTTTACGTCGCAAGTTTGTACCGAAACTTCGGTGCGCGGGTCCAACTCACACTTGGCCGGAATTTTTTACGGATGGGAAATCATCAAATAACTTTCGTTGCTCTGGGCGGGTTGTTTGAAAGAGATACTTGTGCCCCGAAACACAAAGGCCAAAGATTTTAGTCAGTAAAAGTCTTTATTTTCCTTCATAAAGTATTTAGTGGAACCACTGATTGTAATGAACTTTTGAGCTCTCTGGATATTAAAATTTCAACTCGGACTCCTAGGCATAATACATAATTATGAACTATTTTACATTTCTGGCTCAAAAACTAACCTAGGTCATTACGCCGTTGTACCAAGACTTTGTAGAACCAACATAACGCATTAGCCAAAGCAACCAACTTTGACATCTGTGACTCTCTTGTAAAATATAGAAAGTTTTTAAATGATTCATGTTAAAATTTCAGTTTGTTAAATTTAATTGTTAATTTTAATTCCAAATACTACCTGCTTCAATATTTAGTTATTACAAACTTTTTTTTTTTAAATCTATAATATATGAACTGTTATTTTGTTAGCTTATAGTTAATTATATTGTGCATGCTGTGGTCTCCTGTAAGTGAAGGAGTGCACCTACGAGATTCTATTGTCGTCCATAATTTAAGTTCTGTGTTCTGTGTAGGTACATCTTTTGTTGGAGATCCTTAATAAATAAATAATACTCCCCCCCGCTCCGCCCGGAACGGGAGAAATTTTTCGATGATTGATTACCTACCTACCCATCCAAAAACAAAAAAGTAACATACATCCTTAAGTTACTTTTGCATTTATAACATTAGTAGAATTAATTCGTAAGATGTGGTCGTCAAGGTAAACAAGTAAGTACCTACATACCTATAGTTATGTTATGTATAAGTATAAACCTAGGCAAGTTAGGTATAGGTACCAACCCACAGAGCGTCCTCAAATCCCACAATTGATTGTGACTCGAAGCGGTCGTGTCTACATTTAAAAACAAAAAAGTATTTAATTTAAGGTAGACACAGTTTACGTAAGTACTTACTATCTAACTATTGAACTTCTTCTAGCACTGATTTAAAGCGGCCGTTGTTTATTGTAATATACCGTCATGATCAGGCTTTTTCCATACATTTCTGGCTTTTTAAGCCTCCGTATGGAATTTCGAATTTATTTTTGAAATATAAAAATAGTACATTTTGGTTCAAATGAGGAAACTGTCATTGCGACCGAGTCGCATTTAACGAGAGTATTTTTTTTTTATCTTGGGACAACTCACACACGGCTATCTGATCAAAAGCTAAGCAGAGCTTGTGTAACCAGACAACTGATATACATACTTATATAATTTATAAATACATACATATTATTATAGATAAATCACACCCAGACACAGAACAAACAATCATGCTCATCACACAAAGTTTGTCCTGGGTGGGAATCGAACCCACGACCTCCGGCTCAGCAGTCAGGGCCACTAACCACTAGACCAACAGGCCCGTCAGAGTATTATAGAGCCGCGAACAGCAGTGACAAATTCTCACGTTTTTCAATATACTTACGAAGAAATTAAATAACAGAACTAAAAGTGCTTCTGTCATAAATTAAATCTTAAGCACTATGAAACTACTTAAGATTTAATTTGTTTTCTTCTAAAAACTCCATAATTCTAAAAAAACACTATTGTTTAATGTTATCTGTGGTGAAATCAGAAACAAAATAAAGCCACACAGACGAGATAGATTAAAGCCCTCACTGTGATAAACTGATTACTGATAAATGAGAAAGCACGTGTGTGAAATACATTCCATGTTGAACCTAATCTTAGTGCAATAAGAGCCAGTTTTCGAGGAAGTGTACCTACTGTTTTTTTTGGCATTATAGGTACATTGCTATCTGATTTTCTGCTAATGGCTTTACTTTTTAGGATTTTCAATTTCGAAATTTCTACCCCTACGTAGGACAAGTTTCCAACTTCCACTCGGACGAAAACGCGGGCATTAAGCTAGTTAGAAATAAATGCGTTGACCGTGACTTTTAAAACATTTATCACCTAGAAAATTAACACGTCGCCGCTCTTCCAACAATGTCAGTAAAAACGCAATAAAAAGTAATTTTAAATGTTTACATAGTAAGTACTAAAACGTTTACTATAGTATGTAAACAAGTTTTTACAAGTTGTTGTTTTTCAAAGTCAAAGTCAAACATTTATTTGCTAATAAATATGGTTACAAAAGTTCGTATAATAAACAGTGTAATAGTAGCTTAGCATATTTAGTCATACCATAACGACATGCAAATTTTTAGTATTTTTAACATAATTTAAATTGAAGGAATTCTTGCAGAGTATAGAAAGCATTCTCAATTAACCACGTGTGTAAAACTTTTCTGAAGCGGTTTTGTTACGGCCTTTTATATAATTTTGCTTTATGTTTCTTTATTAATCATTATTTTCCAATATCCTTTTTTTTCTGTTATTGCACCCACTGTGTTTTGTCTCTGCATCACACTAAAGTAGACTGGTAGAAAATGCCTAAGGCATAAAGTCCGCATTTGTACAGTTTTTACTTGTGCATAAAGTATTAATAAATACCTAAATACAAAGTAACACAACTTACCAACTAATTCACTGGATCCTCGTGATGAAGTACAGCCTTCTCTATCGTACAGAGAGGAGCCTAATGTTCCCATACCGGAAACACAGGTCTACTCTCTTAGTCCGTCAAAGAACATACGAGCCCGACCGAAAGTAGCTCGAAAATACGAAATGAGTTAATTCATGAGTTTTCGAAAACACATCAAGAGATAGACTGCTGTCTAATCGGGTTGTCATTCAATTTTAGTTCGGGCACCTAATATAATAATCTTATGTCTGTAAGTAATACGGAGAAGAAAACTAGAATAACTTGGGTCGAAAGTACGAATTACGTGCTTAGAGTAGACCTCCAGGAGTGGGAACATAACATACACACAACAGGCTGATAACGTTTCATGCATTTCAGGATTAAGAAGAAAAAACTAAAGGTTCACAATGATTCCGGCCAAGCAGTGTGGCCTGTTCCATCGAACAGAAGACGAAATAAAGGCTGTGCGTCAAGTCTTTGGTCTGAATGAGAAAATCATAAAGGAGGGGGTGGACTCAATCACGGAATGGTTCCAAAAACAACCTCACCTGGTTCATATTGAAATGAGTAAGTGTAATTTCTTTTTTGATGCGATTTTGGTGTAATGGTCGCAAACACGAGTACTGAACATCAGGCCCTTGATTTTAAGGTCGGCTGCAATATTATTGGGTTTTTCCATCAAGGTTTTCAGTAGCAACCACGTACTCTGGATTTGTGCCTGATTGATGGCAATAGGCTCGCACCTATTAAATAGTACTTGAACATAACTTTCAAAATGTGGGTGGTACTATTACGTGATTTGATTGATTGATTTGATTAGATTTGATTTGACCCATGCGGCGTGTGTAAATCCGCATAATTTGCCTAAATAGGATATTGGTTTCAACAACTCGGCGCTTCATGTCAAAAAGGGAAGGATCCGATTAATTTACACAAAGTAAATAGCCGTACCATAACCGAATTCTTATTCAAGCAACGGCATAAAATTACTACAAGTCTAATTCAATTTAAAGTTATCCATCTTATGAGAAGAGGTTTCAGGGGGAACGTGAAAATAATAGTCTTGAGTTATGTTAGTCAACGGTAAAAATAGTTTATTCCCCTTTTACACATTCATAAAAACATTAGGTTCGGATTTACAATTCGCGTGCGAGTAGTAAGCGCGTAAGCAACGGATGAACGGACTGGCGCGCATGGCGGCGCAGACGCCCGGCGGTTGCAACGCCGTGCGTGAACGCGGGAAAAGAGCGCGCGAATACCTCATATTGGTATCGTAGCGGAACGCGACCGCGAGACGCTCTATTGGTCGCGACTAGGGTTGCCATCTTTAAAATTTGGAAACCAGGATAAAACGCGTGAAAACCCCGGATTTCTTAGTCCAGAACCCGGACAAGAGTCAAAGTGCTCACGGGGGGTGGGAGGACGGAAAAGTTTGCGTGGACATGAGTCGAAGTGCGCACGGGGACTGGGAGGACGGTGAAGTGTACATATCACGGGCGGTGCAATATAATTAATTAAATCGCCCAAATTAATCATGGGGGTTTTAAACTTCAAATTTTAAAAACCCGGACAACAAATGAAAACCCTCCCGGACGCTCCCCGGACGCCCTCTGAACTAGGACAAATCCGGGGAAACCCGGACGGATGGCAACCCTAGTCGCGACGTACCTCTTGGGGTTGCTATAATCTCTATAAAACACCCGTTACTAGAAATAAGACGACTGAGCAAATAACACTATTATCAATACCGTAATAAAATTACCGTGGGATCCTTTAATGTAATATGACACTGATGTACCATATCTCTAACTTGTATATGTGAAGAATGTTTAGCATTTAACTTCCTAGACTCAAAACTTCCATGACACAAATTGCAAACTGTCATTCCCAAACCACACCGAGCTCGGCAGATAAATCACGACCCTCTTTTTTTCATAGACCAGGCTTATGTCGCAGACCAGCAGTGGGAATGTCCTGAACATGCTATGCTAACAATTGGTTTCTTTCATCAGGTAGAGAAGCTATGGAAATGATGATAATTATAGCAAAAGGATCCATAGAAAGAGCGAAAGAGAAAATAGATAACTTGTACAAGTACCGGTTCTTGACGCCCGAGTTGATACAAAACAGAAAACAAATATTCAGTGCTGATAAAGTATTTGACCATTAGTAAGTATCTCTAGGACTTAAATATCAATTTATTTTAGGGAAGGGTTACCTCCTTCCTTCAAATATGGCGAGGGAGGTAAACGCTGATCTTCGCGTTCTGCTCGTGAACGGGTGCTGCTTGTGGTGACTCGTCGTCTTGTTTACCAGGTTTTTGTTACTGTTATTAGTACCTAATTCCTTTTATGCTTAGCTTATTTCTTTTGTACTATGGTCCTAATTTTTACCTGTGACTTCTTCACTGCGCGTGTAAGCGGGCACACCCGTTAGACTGGAGGATTTATTTTTGCTTGGGTATATTTTTATTTAAATAATTGGTGTTTGCTAGCTGATATGTGACAATGAATGAACCATTATTTTCTTAAATTTACCTTGTGATAAACGAAATTGTATAAAATCTGGTTCTTCTAACCTGACAGATGTGTTGCTGGGGAGTTTGTTCCGCCACTTCTTCTTCCCAGCTAAATCACTAGGAAGTGGCGAGGAGGGGCGATTTTTGTCTCTTGTAATTTGACGTTACAAAGCGATGTTTATCAGCCTAATTTGAATAAATGACTTTTGATTTTGAATGGTTAAAGTTTTTGATAGAACGGTTGCTAGTAATAGTCTAAGATTCGGCTGCAGAATCAGTGTACCCATCGAGTTTTTGCTAAAAACCAAATTTTTACACATATTTATGATTAAGAGAATTTATATCCAGGTTGCCTATCAAAGCGTGGCCGGTAGTATTTTTAGTCCGTAAGTCATTGACTTGTTTTTTCAATAAAATGTCGTCCACTTCACTGCAACTCTTTAACAAGACTGAAAAACCATGGTTGCCGTTGCGCACCTGAAGGCAGCAGGTGCGCAACGGCAGCCAGGTGTACACAGGTATGATTTTGTTATATTTATACACCCACTACGTACATTCAAAATTTATATATCAAATTAAAGCACACCTGGCAAAAAATACTAGCGGCCACATTTCGACCTGGTAGATTTTTTTTTTTAAAAAACCCGATGGGTACACTGATTCTGCAGCCGGATCTCGTACTATAACTGGAATAATAAACTTAATAAACAGTGTGTTTCACGAAACCGTCAACCATGCATTCTGAGGCCTTAGCATTATCGTTCCGAAATACGTCAATTTTAAAATTAAAAATACCCGCTTCACATGAACCTTATATTTTCATGTCTAGTGTGTTTGTTGCAAATTAAATTTCGAACAAAACTGCAGGATGGTTAAAAAATCGACGTATTTCGTTACGTTAACGCCGCGAACTCTTGCTACGTCTCCTACATCAAAGTCATCTAAGTAATTCTATGCAAAGAATATTGCTGGGAAACGTATCGTTTGGGGTAGGTAAACAATCATGATTTGCGGCAGAACTCATTGTCTCAAAACATTGTAGTAATGGATGCATTGAATAGTACGGAGGTCGGTGAGATGAATGAGAAAAAGTTAATACATTGACCCCAAATATCTACGTAGCTCGAAGGTTCCGGGGTCTAGAAAAAAACAATGATTGTCATTGCAATCATTTTTGGGGAGAACGAAAGAAAAAAATAAAAATAAACCGGGAAAATGCCTTTTGGCTTCCTTAAGATTAGTTTCACACACTTTAAAGTTCCCACAGTATTACATTTATATAAATTTCAAAGAGACGTAGCAGGATAATATTTATGGACTTAATAAACAATTGACGATTATTTATTATTTCAGCAATGTTCTTGCGTTGCCTAAACTACAAGATAACAGAAGAATTTACATTGTAAGATTTGCAGAAGATGTGAGCCAGTTTGACATAGCAGAATTTTTCAAAAGAGTCTTTATGGTAAGATATATTAAGAGATAATTATTCAATCGGTTGATTGTCAGTCTACCGGATATCAGTCTCCCAAGCCGCGCCATGAGACCTTGTGCTTCGGTTTCCATATCCAGTGTGAACCAGCCAGATTTCAAGGTCATCTGGAGTTGTTATCCAAAATTTCAAAAACTAGAAATTAAAGTGCTTACTTTAAAAATTACATAAATAACAGCACCGCTTATGAAAGATCAATGTCCAGTTTTAGAGGTATTGCTGGTGATATGATGTAATGTCAAATAATAACAGCCGCACGCATCGATCATTAGTTAAGCCTTGCGTTCCGAGGTCCCGGCTGTCATTTGTGGATCTTTGTCAGTCGTTAAAGGTAGTCAGTAATAGTGGCCCAAAAATCTGACAACTAGCCTTAGCACGGAGGTATATTACACAGAACTAACTGGGTTGTGGAGGCCAGATAGGCAGTTACTTCATGTAAAATACTGGTTTTCAGTTGCATCTGGTGAAACTGAAAGTCTTCAACATAGTTGGGAAAGGCTAGGCAGATAATGATGATTATGTTATGTGCTTTAATATGTTACGGTCAGGGTGTTATGGCGTGGCTGGGATACACCAGCATTAGAGGTAATGCAGCCTATCGCAGTCCACTGCTGCTGCGCAGGACATAGGTCCAGTAGCATTTCCATTGGCTGCATTGATCGATCGTATCTAACCTAATACTTATTTCAGCTTCTAGACTTGCGACTGATTTACGACTATATGGCGGGTGACATATGGATTGTAGATTTGGAGCACGTTGGCTGGGCACAAATATTGACTCAAAATCCGCTGGTTATTGCAAAAGTTGCGAAGTTTTTTATGGTAAAATATATTTTTTCATTATTATTTTATGGAAACTCATTACTGTCTCGTGGCCCTCAAGGTGACAGCTTGTTAGGCGCCACCTGGGTTCCCTAGATTGACCGAAGTGATTGCCTTGGCCGCGCCAATTATTGAGTAATTCGACTAAAATTACTTATATCAAATGAACACAGGACCTTAAACTGGAGGACTATTAAACGGCGCCAGCCGCGTCCGTTTTTGTTCATTTTGTGGGGCCCAAGACTTAAATAGTACATTAACTACAAACGGTATAATGGTACTATCAGTGCCGTAAAAGATTTTTCTGCGCCCTGTGCGAACTTTTATAACTATCTAAGTGGACCCTTCGCCTATTATACCACCCACTGGATCTCTCTCACTAAAACCTGGCTACTCTGATGCTTTTTTTATTTTTGGGCCACTCTGGTCATCACACTTCTATAACACAATACTCTGCTGACCCTGCAAAGTTCCAGAAAACTGTGGAGTTTCTGGATCTGGTTTCTGAATCATGGAATCATCGGGCAAAATACACCTTTCAGAAGAAACTATCAAACGCTTTGCCATTTATTTGTTCTAGAAATGCCTGAACTGGCGGATATACGGCATCCACGTTATTAACATAGCCGCGCCCACAAGCATCATTCAGCGGATAGTTGACTTCTTCAAGCAGTTCGTGACCTCAGTCATCATGGATAGAGTCGTCATCCATGATAGTTTGGAGGATTTGTACAAATATGTGCCTAAGGAATGTCTTCCGAAAGACTATGGTGGCCATGAGCTGAGTTCGGATGAACTAGCAGGTAACAAATTCAGTAAAAATAATATATTTATATTTGTTCTGTATGTGTTTGAAATGGTGCCTGAGATAAGTAAGCAATGAGAGGGGGCTGGTGAGGTAAAGTGACGTGTCGCAAGAGCTCAGACAGTGGGAGAATTCGGTAGAGTCGGTTTGGCAAAATCGAATATATTAAGAATCACGCTGGAAAAGACATCGATACACCAACGGTTTCCACGTATTCAGAATGTCATTAAAAATCTCCCCCTCCTCGTGGAACACATTCATTGGTAATTAAAAAAAACTGTTTCGTACATTTTGATCGAGTAGGTAGGTAGATTTTCATATTTAAGTCGATGTCTCTCAATCTAGCTTCCACCTTGTTCCTTTTTATTTCACTTCTGGCTTGAGTGCGGGGACACATTGCATTCTGCACATACACCCTAGCAGTACACCTATCAGTACTGTAAAAAGATTGATAACATTGTTAAAACCTATATCAGTACAGGCTGGTTTGCATGAACATTCGAAAACTTAAAAGTTTAAATAAAGATTCAAAAACAAGAGAAGGGGTAAGCCTTTTTTTTTTTTTTTTTTTTCGGGTGGGAAATCATCCAATGACTTCCCCCGCTCAGGGCGGAGCGGGGGGGCATGTCAGACTTGTACTGACTAAAACCCACCCATGTTCCTTCTATTGCCCTTTACGTTCCGAGGCCGCGGTATCTCTTTCGAACAACCCGCAACCCCGGCTGGCGGAGGCTCTGGCAAGCCCCTCTGCTTTGTTTTCGAAAACGTAGTTTTTTACAAAAAAATAAACGGTAGCAGTTCTCAAAAAAGACCATGTCACACTGTGCTGGGATCAGTCTATCATTACTGACATGACTATTGTCGCCAATAAGCCTGACACAGTGGTGAAAGACCGATAAGCGCGCTGCGCAATGATAGTCGAAGTTACCGCATGCCGAGAAGCTCGTTAAAGCTTTGGAAGAGAAACAACTAATATATCTCGACTTGGCACACGAGGTTGTCGACATGTTGAATGTGAACTCGGCTATCAATGGCCTGATGGCCACGAGCCTCGACGACCATCTGCCGAAGCTTCTCTAAAGCGGTTGGATTGAGAAGGCATGATTCAGAAGGCAGTACTCCCCGATACGGCCAGCATATTTTTTTTAAATAAAAACGTTGCCCCGCACTAGGAATTTCTCCTGCATCGTGGGTGCGTTTACAAACATTTAAATTCACATGTATAAACAGCCAGACCCGGAACAACTATCTATATTTACATAGCTATATGGCCATACAAATATTTGTTCCGTGCGGGAATCGAACCCGACATGCAGCGCGGCAGTCGATCGGTCAGCCACTGCGCCAACCGTGTCGTCAATTGTGAGGAGGTTCTTGTCTCTGGAGCCCTAACCACCGGTAGCTTAAACCTTGCCCCCAAAACCGGAAGATCAGTATTTTTTATATTTTGAAATGTGGGTGAGACTATTAGATATACTCAGCCTAACACTTACAAGCGTGATGTGAAATAAATAGAAAGTTGACAAAAAAATACGAAAAACTGTATTTAACAATTGTTTCAGATATTACTGAAAATGTATACAGAAACCCAAAAATAGCAGAATACTTACTGGAATGTTCCAAAATGATGTCAAACGAGAGCTTAAGGCCGCGAGATGAAAACTCTGAAGAATTTCTCTCTGGCACCTTCAGACAACTGGAGGTCGACTGATTACAACCGAATTTTTGCAAAGTTAAGAGAAAAGGTTTGGTTTATTAACTAATAAGGTTTAATTCAGTTTGTAGCTTTATGTTGTTTGTAAACAATGGTTTCGATTTTGTTGTCGCAAATTAAACTAAAATTACTTTAAAATTTAGTTTATTTCTATCTAATGACGTTTCCTATTTTGAAATTAAATGAAGTGACACAACTTAACTATATTTGACAGCATTAATAGATAGTTTAGTTACTCAATTTAAAGAAAATCGTAATCTCACTATTTTTAAATTGTCGTTTTTACACTACTATCTTGACTAAAATGGTGTGTTATAAAATTAGATGTGATTAGTATGTCATTATAATCTTAGTCTAGTTTAATTCGATGGTTCATCAGAATCGGTATCAATATTTAGTACTGGCTACGAATGATCAGTCTGGTAAATTTTGGCACAAAAGTAAAATAAAATCTTCGAACCATCAGAGTGTCAAGTCTACTTATTCATTGTTTGCAATTCCCTACCAACTGTAAAGATTTACCAAGACAGTGATTAGTTTTGCGTTAACGTGTAGTATAAAGTGAATGTACATCCCACATTGTTTCTATGGGCAAATACAATGCATTTTTAAATTATTGACTTACTTTTTTTCGGATCGAATCATCAAAAACCCATCCATATTCCTTCTTTTGCCCTTCACGTTCCGGGGCCGCGGTATTGAATTACTTGCAATAGGGATATTAGCCGATTATCAAAACTGACAATATAAAAAACAACAGCGCATTTACGATACGAATAAATTAGTAGAGCAGAATTAGATTGTAACTTTGAAAATAACGGTGCATAGCTGGTTCCAGGAACTGTACCTAGTGCTATTCTCAATGAATACAGCGTCGAGCGCAGCGCCGACCTCAGACGACTCTCTATGAAAGTTGACGATGCGGCAGCGCTAAGCTCGGCATTGTATTCTTATAGAATAACAAGACTGTAATTTTTTAAATTTCAAAATATAAAAAATACAGTCGTGTAACCTCTTTGGTCAGATTGAGGTCGGTCGGTAAATAATTATGGATGGTATTATGGTAGTAAATAATTATGGATGGCGCGACTATAGGTCATTCATTACCTATAGTCGCGCCATCCATAATTATTTTTAACGATCTTCCTCACTGAGCCCTGCGCTATAGGTATTTGTTGTTGCCCCTACATAGTTCTCTTTTAATGGTGGGAAGAAAAATACTTACTTTTTAAACTGACGCGGTCACTAACATCACTAGTAACGTTTGGATAATATACATAGTAACTGAGATTACCAAATAAAAGAACTTCAACCAGAAGGAAACCAAATAAATGCGGAAAAACGTTCGCGACCAGACAGTAAGCTTTCTATGTCGAGTCGAGAACATGGTCGAGTTGTGAGTTACAGACGTTACAGTAGCAGCGGTACCCAGCGCAAAAAACCTTTAAGAAAGAGGGTAGACTGTGTTGTCCACTTATAAATACCCACCCGCAAAAACTTCAGTTTATCCGAGATCATGACGTTTGAAACAACACCGAAATATCGAGAACTCATTTAAATAAAAAAAAAATTGAGCCGTCGCGGGACGCCTGGCAGATGTGAAACATCGACTTTATTTTGAAAAAATTATATGCAGAAAAGAACAGATTGTGATAGGAACTAAATATGTAATAATTATTTATAACACGTATATAAATATAACAGTACACATCGAGTACACACTACTGCATATAGACTGTATTTATATACTATCACTAGCTGTGCCCAGCGGTTTCACCCGCTGAGGTTTAGGGGTATGAAAAATATATGTTAGCCGATTCTCAGACCTACCCAATATGTACCCAAAATTTCGTAAGAATCGGTCGAGCCGTTTCGGAGGAGTACGGTAACTAACATTGTGACACGGAAATTTTATATACAATATGTTGATTTGCATCCTCGTCAAAATTTAGGAGGTGCTAGTAAAAGTCATAAATAATCAATGAAAATTACGGTACCTGCTCAATAATAATATACGGCGCTTTTATGATCTGTCTCTGTGTGTTTAAATTTAACAGTATTACAGAATATTTCACTTCAAAAGTAGAGAATCACCTACAGAACACACAGAACAGTGTGCGTGAGCGTCGGCGCATACGTATCATACAGCGGCATGCACGCACCTGTGTGCACTTACCGATTTTTGAAAATACGAAAAAAGTAAAAAAAAAAAAAAACCTACTTATTTTATTATCGATTCGGGTCGAGAATCATTAGCATAGTTACGTCCTTGAATTTGACGAGGATGCAAAACAACACGCTGTATTAGAAGATAATAAATAGCGTGGCGACGCGTCGCCACGGCATGCGTCGCCACGCCAGAAATCGGTTTTACGTGCGGCTATAGATAGATGATAGATAGATGTTTCACATCAAAACATGATTAATATCCCGTTACAAACGTTATTATGTCAATGAAAAATTTATCTAAAACATTTCGTCGACAGGAGGTTGTCGACATGTGGAATGTGGACTAGGCTATCATCACAGAACACATAATTATACCCTGACGGGAAGAACGGCAACTTCATACAAAAAAAATGCCAACAGCTATTGACAATAGCGCCCCAGTATTTGACCCTGAAACTGATGATTTTATTTTTAATTTTGTATTTTTTTGTAATTTTCTATATCATGAAAACACAGAGAAACTTCGGTACCTATTTAAATTGAACATTACCTGAATTTCGCTTTGTTTGCATGATACATTATGAAATTGTATTTAAATGAAACAAAATTTTAAGCGTTTTTATAATATTTATTTTTCGTTTCACAATTCGAGTAAAATTTTCTATCTAAAGTATTAAGAGTACTTCCCCTTCAGGTGGCGTTACAAAATTCCACCCTGTATATTAATAAATATTTAAAAATGTAACCATGTCGGTTTAAAAGGTAATAGAGTGAATACGTAGGTCTAAATCAGGGTCAAGAAATACGTAGGTCAAGAAATCTATTTTAAAAGTTATAAAACGATAAAAAAATACATTGTTGTAGTTGAGAATGCAGTGACTACTTTCAATTGTTAAATTACAAGGAACTTGATCTATGTAATAATATAAACTCCTCGTTAGATGTTATCATTGTTTATCTGTCTAGTTTAAACAGGAAGGTATTTATTAAAATAATTACTTTAATTACGTACCTTCAAATTACATCATTACTTTAATTACGTACCTACAGAGTAAGTAATTATATAAATGTTCAACAAGTTTCCTTATCCCAGTCTTGGACATTTTGACCTTATTGTTCTTTATCGGTTTTAATATAATTAAAATCTCGCCTGTAATCCTCGAAGAGTTTAGTAGAGTTCTATGTAAAAAAACCGAGCCTATTGCTTAATTAGATGGCTCCGAAAAGACAGAGATGAGGTTGACAATGGAACGAGCTAATCCAAAAGCAGCCTCTTTTAATTTTGTTCAGCCATAAAGAACTAAAAACTACTGTTGATCATTAAAAGAACTAACTTACTTATAAATAAATTAAAAAAAAACAAAACGTCCTCAACGCTGTCAGTTGGCAATGTCCCCAAGAGACTGGCCGCGTTGACACATTGTATGGCAACGCTAAGCTTCTGGCAAAAGTTAAAGCCAACCCTTGGGTCACGGGAAGTGTCAACCAAACGTTTTGAAATATCCTTAAAAATGCTGTGAGCACAAGGACCCTACGATCCCAGAGTTTCAACCTCAAACGGCACGAAAATATAGTTACCAATAAGGTTACTATATTTACGCTGTTTGAGGTTCTCTGCAGCCGCAGCAGCAGCGCCAGTGTAGCACGAAGAGCAAGGAGCAAGAGTAAAAAAAAAGCAAAGCAGCCTATCAACTCGCGACGTGAATAGATCCGGGAAATCCGGAATTATATGGACTCGGGAACACAGACGCAGGCAGGGATCAGATTATGTACCTATTCTCCTTTTTATGTATTCATTTAGGATCCCTCAACAAAACGAACATAAATAGAGGTCAACACAACGTACGTATACTCGTTCACTTCTAGAAGACCACAGTGTGTACAATAAAAATAACAATAAAGCAAGCATTTTTAAGTAGTTTTTCTTTATTTGCGGATGAAAATCATCAAATACGACCTCCTCCCGCCCCCCGCCACCCTTGGCGAAGCGAGAGGGTCAGATTATTACTGGCTAAAACCCACCTATGTTCCTTCATTTTCCCTTAATGTTCCGGGGCGTAACGTAACGCAACTCCTCTGCTACATTGTACATAGCCTTATTTGTCCCACTACAGGACAAAGCCCTTCCCCATATTCTTCCAGGTAGTCTTCGCTTACGCCACCTTGAATCCGACTTCGTGTTGCGTGTACTGATCATCTTGCCCCCTCTTTGTACGCAAACGTTGCAGGCGCAGCAGACATTACGCATGCATTTTAACGAGTATTCGTTCGCTGGATACATTTTACGCAACTTTAGAAAAGAAGGAAAAACATCCCAAGGTTCCCATCGTTGTTTTTAGAAAACTGGTGAAAGAGTCTAAGTACGAAAAATAAAACATTACTACTATTTACATTTTTTAATAAAAATAACCAAAACAATTTTATTACCAATATAGTAAATATTTGCTAAATCACTTAAATTTTCCACTTGACATCCACTATCGTTCAGCAACTTCTGAAAGAGAAGGAGAAAAATATTTAATTGCAGTGTGTGTAATTCTGGCAGGGTGTGTATAGCTGTCAACATTACTCTAAGCCTAGCTTGGGTAAAGCAAACATTGCATGTTTTTTTTTGTATCAGACTTCAAAAAAGAGCAGGTTCTCAATTTGGCTGTATTTTTTTATTGTATGTAACGCGGTTTCTCCATAGATTTTTTAATCGAAAGGGTTATACGCCCGAAGGGGTCAACCGATATCATATATGTGGGTTTTTCTTTAAATGTATATGGACGATATGCTAATATCTCTTACCGCATTCAGATATACCGCAGCCCCAAAGCGGCGGCATGCGCAAGCACTGCCTCGGCCGCCTGCCTCACTTCGAGATGCGCGCGCGCTTCTTCGAACCATTTATTTGCGGCTGCACGCGAGGCGCCTTTTAGTGCCTCCACGTAGCGGACAGCTACAGCTAAGTTGCCACGATCCATCCAGAATCTTAACAAAAAAAAATAAGCTTCAAATTATCTGGAAAAGAACCAGAGTCATCGAGTTAGCTGAAGTGCCCCCGTATACCTACACTAACGCTTCAATTCGATTTGGCTTCGGAAAGTCTTGTCTATCTAGCTCGCTTTCGTAATGCCAACACAAAAAGGATAGCCATACGACTTGTCGGATCGAAATCGAATCAAAGCGTTTGTGAATACAGGGGGGACTGTAGTGAAGATCGGTATCGGCCATGACCGACGTCAAGGCCATAGTATCACACTTACACACAGTCAAAAACAACACGCAAACAAAACAAGTGCGCTTCTGTTTTTACTTTTTTTATCATTTTGTTTCTTTTGTTCTTAGAGTCAGCTAACACAAGCATGTCCTAGTTTGAAACGTTTTCTACAAACAAAGTGTGTTAGAGAAATATTCAGTCAAAAAAGTATCGGGAATGGATGATTTGTTTATGGTTCCAAATTAAAATTTTTGTTTTTTTTTTTGTAGTTGTTAGATAGATTGGCACAACTGTTTTCCATTTTGGCGCGGAGTTTGAGTTGCATCTGTTATTTATATTAAATACATTGCTGGTTTTAGTAATATCATATTATTATATAGTGTGTATTGCGAATTTCATAATGGACAAAAATATCGAACAAAGAGTTTGTCTTAAATTTTGCATCGCCAATGGAATTTCGTGTTCGGAGTCACTGAAAATGTTACAGAAGGCTTACGGTGAATCGACTTTATCAAAAACTCGTGCTTATGAGTGGTTCAAAACGTTCAAAAGCGGTCGAGATGTGATGGAAGATTTGCCTCGCTCTGGTAGGCCGTCAACGTCTGCAACTGAAGTTAACATCGCAAAAGTGAAGAAAATAGTGACTGAAAATCCCCATTCAACTCTGAGAGAGATAGCCGCCGAACTTTCTGTATCTCACGAGTCGATCCGTACCATTGTAACTAATCATTTGGGTATGAAACATGTTGTTGCTCGGCTAGTCCCAAAAGATCTGAATTTTCTCCAAAAACTCAATCGCATGAAAGTCGCTGAGGACATGCTAGAACGAGTCAGTTCGGACCCAACATTCATGAAAGGCATTGTTACTGGTGACGAGACGTGGGTTTACGAGTTTGACATGCAAACTACTACACAAGCTTCGGAGTGGCGCCTTCCAACTGACCCGAAACCGAAAAAACCACGCCAAAGTCGATCAAAAGTCAAAGTCATGTTGACTGTATTCTTTGACTATCGCGGTGTTGTGCACTCTGAATTCTTACCGGAAGGTCTAACGGTAAATAAAGAATATTATTTGAGCGTTATGCGGCGTTTAAGAGAGCAAATTCGACGAAAAAAGCCAGATTTGTGGAAAGAAAATTCTTGGATTTTGCACCACGACAATGCGCCTTCGCACAAGGCTATCATTGTGAACGAATTTTTGACCAAACACTCAACAAATACCATCCAGCAACCACCATATTCACCAGATATGGCTCCTGCTGACTTTTTTCTTTTTCCTAAACTCAAATTACCACTTCGTGGCACCCGTTTTCAATCGATAGAAGACATAAAGGAGAATTCGCGGCGAGAACTGAACTCAATTCCGGAAGCAGCGTTTAAAAAATGTTTTGATGAATGGATTATTCGTTGGCGCAAGTGTATCGTTTCTAAAGGAGCATAATTTGAAGGTGATAAAATAAATTTGGATGAATAACAGACATTTTGTGTATTATTGATCTTTTCCCGGTACTTTCTTGACAGAGTAGTATGTTATTGAAATAAACGTTTTTATATATATTTTTTTATAGCTTGGGAGTGGATAACGTCCATGTTTGTTATTCTGGTTTTAGAGAAAATGTTCGCAATGGAAAGATTTTTATTTCGAAAATAACTTAGGTAAATAATTCTTTGACATACTCAAAGAAGGCGTAATTAAATTGAAGTAACTGAACATCTTAAACGAGCTATTCTTGAACTCATTGTAATGACAATTGGTGAGGAGCTTTTTTTTCGGATCGGAAATTATCAAATGACATTCCCTCCGGCTCTAGACGAAGCAGTAGGGAATGTCAGTGTTATACTGACTAAAATCCATCCAAGTTCCTTCTTTTGCCCCTTGTGTTCCGTGCCGCAGTATTTCTTTCAAACCACCCGGGGTTTCTTTGGTCGTTCAACTAAACAAACTTTGTCTGATGAAGAAGATTAGCACCAAACAGTCTGTAAAAAGTGCTTACCGTGCTCTTTGCAGCAAATCAAAAGTATCTAAATCTTCAGGGGGCACCAGTGGCGGTTTTTCAAACTCTCTCTGCGGGATTCCTGACATCTGGACAAACAAAATATACTTAATCCTTATTATAATATTATAAAAGCGAAAGTGAGTTAGTTTGTTTGTTACGTCTTCACGCCTAAATCAAAACCGATTTTGATGAATTTTGGATCAGAGATAGTTGGGAACCTGGAGACGGACATAGGCCTAAAAAAAGTTAGAAAAGGGGGAGAAAGAGGGAAGAAAAGGGGAGAACAGATTTTTAAGAATTTTCGATCATCGCGTTCGGTTTAAAGTTAGCGTTAGCGGTTAGCCCAAAGTAACTATGCCACTGGGACGAAGTCGTGGGCAGAAGCTAGTAATAAATATTTCAGTCTATAAAAAAACCTAATAAATAAGTTTAATGGTACAGTTTTTTAGGGTTCCGTACCCAAAGGATAAAACGGGACCCTATCACTAAGCCAATTAAAATAATTGTTTATTTGTAGTGCATTATATGATAACAGTTTTATTTTTGTGAGTTTGGCTACAGCAGATCCTAAAGTAATGGTTTTTATAGCATTGCCCTTTTTGCGGGTGGGAATCATCAAATAATTTCCCCTGTTCTGGGGGCAGAGCGGGGGGCACTGTCAGACTTGTACTGACTAAAACCCACCCATATTCCTTCTATGCCCTTCCAATGTTTTTTCTGTTCCGTGGTTTTCGTCTTGTGTGTTGTTGATAACAAAATATATTTTGGAAAAGGAAAACTAAAGTGGGTAAACGCAGACGAAGTTCTTACCTTCATGAAAAGCAGTAATCCTTGTAACCAGGAAAGCATGTACACAGGCATCCTAGCACCCTCCTGCTCAACCAATGCGACACTTCGCGCTGTCTTCTCCATCTAAGCACATTTATAAGTACAGTAAAGTACAAGAAAAAACTTGTTCGGGTGGGGAGGATTCATAGATGATTCTGCCCTTTTTATTTGCGGTTGGAATTTCTTCAAATAACTTCTCCCGCTCTGGGCGGAGCGGAGTGGGAGTGTCAGACTTTTACTAACTTCAAACCACCCATGTTCCTTCTTTTGCCCTTTATGTTTTGGGGTCGCGGTATCTCTTTCGAACAACCGGCAATCCAGGCAAGGAGTGGGTCCCGGCTGGCGGTGGCCCTGGCAAGCCTCTCTTGCTTTTGCTTTGGAACACGAATGCGCCGTCGAAACGGCCGTCACTAGACGAACAAACGGTGAGCTACCCATTGCTCACCATCCACAGAAATACTTTCTAAGATCCCGCCTAATACCAACCATTACTAAATACCAATGAAAAATATTGTGTTGGCTATCATAATACATACATCAATTACAAATAGATTGCCTGATGAAATTAAGTCAAACTATTTAAAATGCAATGACTGAGACTCTTGAGCGAATTTACTTTTCAACCTAATACCACCGCCACTGTGTTATTAGGTTTTTCGATCAGGAATTTCACAGTAACAGCCATGTAGTCTGGATTTATGCATGGTGGCAATACGCTCGTCCCCATTTACTTGTGACTTTTAAAAATAACTGGCGAAACTTTTCTGGGAGAACTGTACCTTGTACTATATTTATTCTGTGACTGTACTTACTGTGCGGAATCGGTCTCGCAGCACGCTTTCTGGGACAATCCCCTTTTCGGAAACCGAATTAGGGATCGACTTCAACACAGTCAACACTAATTTGTCGTCGTCACCTATTAAATAAAAAAACAAACGTTTCATCCAAGATGCTTAGTTCTATTTGGCGGCTATTTGGAACCTTTGAAATACTTTTAATATACTGGATTGATTCATTTTTAGGGTATCGTACCCCAAACGAAAAAACTGAACTCTTATGGGCTCACTTTATTGTCCGTCTATATGTATCTGTCTGTCTGTCAAGACCCTTTATCTCGAGAACATGTGGAATATCAAATTGCAAGTTCATGTACTCAAATCTGTGGTCCCTTGGAGCTGTGAAATAATCAACCCTTTAAGTCGAAGTCTATGCAGTCAAAAGATATAGCCGTTTATGTCGCAACCCCGTAAGAGTACGGAACCCGCGGTGCGTGAGTCCGACTCTCAATTGGCCGGTTTGTACTTTTACAAAAAGTAGTTTTTTTTAATACAAAACATTTAATATATATATCTTAGTCACGAACGAAATTAATAATCAATCAATATTGTATTTCAAAAGTTTCAAATAATCCCGAGCTTCAAATAGCCCCAGAACTCTAACTTGATGGTAGAGCTTATAGAGCTATCTACTTTGGGTTCTGTATAGTGAATATATTTTTGAGTAGCCACTGTGATAACAACTGTGTGATGATTCTCCGGTCGGGTAAACTGTAAAGTCGGAAACATTCTTACGTGTTATAGTTACCTATATGGGTTTCATACATTTATTATGGTTAGGGACATTTTTATATGTCTTTTCGTTTTTATTTATTCGTTTAAGGACCTACAACAATGGGCATACATAAAACATTATTATATAGAGGCCAACATACAGTATTGTATTAGTGTACTCCCTCACTTATAGGAGACCACACAGACATTCGCAATTTACGGGTATATGTTTACCCGTAAATTGCGAATATTGTTAATTGAACTGTGCATGCTGTGGTCCTAATATTGAAAGGAGCTAAGCGAAAGGACTTCCATTGTGCTTTATGCATTCTAAAGTACTGATAAAACTCTTCGTCTCTCTCTTAATTCATTAAGACGACCAAATTCTCTTTGTTCTGTTTCCCTGTGTTTATAAGGTTGATTCATAACCTTTTTTTTGCCCTCAAGCAATGACTCTCAAGAAGTTAAGTAGCTAAGAGAAATTGAAGATATTCATCAAAATCACTACTCGAATCAGAAGCTAACATTACGTACGTTTAAACGCTGCAAAGGTTCGATAAGTAGGTACATACTGTCCAGAAATAACGCCAAAACACGTTACGACACGACGACACATTATTGTACGCACTGACCGACAGGTCACATAAGTATGTTTCCGCCTTAATTGTTTTATTCTACCAAGAATTTCTCAGTACCTGCCCGGACTAGGGATTTGTGATCGCAGTTAGCTGTTAGGGACATGAAACTTTAAAAACCACGAACCAGACAATTCAGTCGTGATCCTTACTATTATTATAAAAGCAAAAGTGAGTTTGTTTGTTTGTTTGTTACCTCTTCACGCTTTAATGGCTAAACCGATTTTGATGAATTTTGGTACAGAGATAGTTGGGAACCAGGAGACGGACATATGCTATTTTTTTTAAAAGTGGGATATGAGGGAGAACGAAGGAAGAAAAGGTAAAACTTAGCGTTGCTATTACAAATCAATAAGGCGCAAGGAGAAAAACTGCAGGTAGCAGGTACTGTGTTATACCGAATTTAACGCGAGCGAAGCCGCGGGCAAAAGCTAGTTATTATAAATAAACGAGAACTAAATACCGGAGGCTTTCCGAATAGCTTTCAGCTCCTTGTCCACCTTCACGTAAGGGTCTCCTTTCTTAGTGGCCGCCAGAAGCGACGCGCCGGCCGCCCATAACTCCTGCGAACGTCGAGTCTCTCTCTCGGCCTTTAGACGAGCTGTACCAGTAGAAATCATTTAAAATTAGACGGTGAGAAGGGATATGAGGATGCTGTTGGATTTTCAACCTTCGGCAGCAACAAACTCAGTCTACTGTAGTCTATTGCTGAGAATCACAACACTGTCTTCAGCCTTTTGTATTCACGCTGACCGCATTCGAGCTCTTGCATCTCATTTGTTATATTTTCTTCCACAACATTTTAAATTTTAACTGTCTTTCTTTTATATCAAAGCTAATCAGAGATGTACGACGTTGCTTAGCAGTGTAGCCCAACGGGTAAGATGGGCTATCAATCTGCGCTTCGTACACACGGCAATACATCAAGCTAAATAGTTCCAGTACAAGATGGTCTCGCTTTGCATCGATTTCCTGTACAATGAGAGATCCGCAACTGGTTTTGTTTAGTGTGATGTGTCGCCGTGCGTATTGTGTTGTTTTATAAAAACTTAGCTTCGGTGGCCCCTTTTTTCACATGAAACATAGTGAAAGGCAAAAGTTGACACAAAGAAGACGCGGGGTATATTTTTCAATCGAGCAAAATGCAAAATGGCAATTACCTTCTAGTTTATCTTCAACTACTTTGAGCTTAGCAGCCATAACTTGTAGTTCAGCAGCATATCCTTGCTTTTCGGATGCCACTTTATCATCAACCATTTTATTGAATTTCGCCATGACCTACGTTGCAGAGTGTTCAAAAAAATATAAGTTGTAAGTATACTACCTACTCTCCAAAGAAAATCAAGAGGGGAGGAATTGCAGGTTTCAGCAGGATTTCTTGAAGTGAATTGTGTGTGGAGTGATGGTTATGTCGGTCCCCAAGATAGAAAATTCAAATAAGAAAATTCTAAAATGGTTCCAGACGTAGGTAACATAGTTATTTGTCACGACCATTTCACGTAAACGTAATTCATGTTATTAACCTATTATGGTTCTGCTTAAGCGGCCATTTAAGACCCCCAGTAGGTTTGTAACAACGTCTGTGCAAGCCAATTACGACACAAATTTAAAAAAAAAACCGCCCAAGTGCGAGTTAGATTCCCGCCCCGAGGGTTCCGTACAAACTTGCTACATAAATGTCCGCATCTTTTGTTGTGACTGCATAGACTTAGAGGGTTGAATTTTTCATAGACCACAGACTTTTGTATATGATAATTTTAACTCGATACCTAGACGCGTTCCCGAAATAAATGGTTTTGATGGATATAGACAGACAGACGGACGGACAACAAAGGGTTCCGTTTATTCGTTTTGAGGTACGAAACTCCAAAAATGGAATTGTTAGTACCTGTTTCTCTATCTGAGCTAGTTTAGAAGCCAAACTCTTCTCATGTATTTCGTTTTGTTTCTTAATGCTGTCCTTTAAGAATTTCTCATTTCTTTGCTTTTGTTCATCCTCCTGTGAAAATAAAGAACTTTTTCAATTACTTGTAAGGTATTTTTGAATTCCTTCTTTTTCTCAACTTATACTATCTGTTAATTGGAAATTCACTGCGATTCAAATTATTTATAGTTAGACCAAAATCACGCGCGCCTTATTTAGGTATATGCACGGATAGGGACCGGGGGGGGGGAGGGGGATTAAACCACTCGGGTTATCGACATAGTTGGGAAAAGTCTTGACATATGATGACGTTGGAAGCTGAACAACTTACCCTTCTCTTAAAATCCTTTGCACCTTGAGCTGACCTCTCTTTAATAGCGCTTGCCAAACCCTTAGCAAACTCGGGGTTATTTTTTTGCGGCAAATCTGTAAATATATATATAAATAAATAATTAAAAGGGAGGCACTGTTCAGACCTACTCTAATGGTAGGAGACGTTTTCAGAGCATAATAATTCTAACCCTTAAAAACTGCTGTTCCATATATTTTAACCGTGAATACTTACTTTTGTTAGAAACAGAACGAAAACAAGCCCAGCCAAGAACGACTCGAACGAACGCACCGAGGGTTCCTTACAAATGGCCATATCTTTTGGTTGCGTAGACTTAGAGGGTTGTTGTTTTCACAGCAACAAGGAACCACAAATCTGAGTATATGGTTTCCATTTTAACTCGATATCTCAACGCATTTTCAAGATAAAGGGTCTTGACAGACACACGAACAAAATATCCTATAAGGGTTTCGTTTTTTTTCTATTTGAGGTATGGAACCCTAAAAACTAAATGTTTGAGCGAAAAACGAGTTAAAAAAAAGCTAAAAACGTTTCGAGACCCCAACACGAGTTACGGCCCCAGCCGCGTAACTAAATACGTCAATTTTAAAATACAAAATACACGCTTCACAAGTAATATTTTCATCATTTTCAGAATTTACACGATTCAAAAATCAACGTATTTCGTTAGCGTCTGTTTAGGAACGTTGATCTTTATGTCATCATACGAGGCATGAACGAAAATGACTTGAAAATGCTTTGGAAGACGCTGTGGACGTTGTGGATGAATCAGAATTTGTAAAAGTATTTCGTAAAAGTGCTACTTGTCCCTGATAACGATATTCGTAATACAAAATTTCGTCTGATACCATTTTTTTTTCTAAATATTCAGACCCACTATATATGATCGTTAAGTTTTGCCTGTTTTGTATACCTTCTATTGCACGGTTGACCCTCTCCGTCATTGCAGTGGAGGCCTCGTTTAACTCTCTTTTTAGTTCATTTACCTACAAAAGTGGAAGCAATGAATGATTAATTATAATGTGCGGACAAAATTACATTGCACTTGGTCCAAAGAGAGTCCGAAGAGACGTCAAAAATTGTAAGCCCCGAATGTTGCAAAGTCTTGGAGAAAGGAAGAAGGTGTTCCTAAAACTAAATTCACATAATATCTCTTTAACGTTCCATGTGATAGGAGGAGAACTTATTGCTGTTAACCGGATACAAATCCATTTCAACTGAGAGAACCCAGGAACCTCATGCTCAGCAATTATTTGTTAGGAACTTTTATACATGTGTGTCCATTTATCCATTAGGCCTTACCTTAAATTTGGATTGCTTTCTAAGTCTCTTGGTTGCGATTAAAATTACAATCAAAGTATTAAGGTCGTGGAAACGAGTATGCAAGAATCAAAAACTGGATACCATGTGACATTTACGAATCCTCCCGGGCCACTTTCAGCTCACTTCGTCGCATTGAGCTTAGGGAACTTGTGGAATAAAAAACCTTATAGGCTATTTTATATGGTGCAAAACTTACGTATCGTAAGGAGTTCGTGAAGAGTACGTCCAGGTGAACTTGTGGAATAAGAAAATTCATAGGCTATCTTATATGGTGCAAAACTTACGTATCGTAAGGAGTTCGTGAAGAGTACGTCCAGGTCCCCAGTAACATGTGGTTTCTGAGAGGAGTAATCCAGACCGGAGAACATGTACTGATTCTCCGAAGTGTATTTATCTACCATTCTTTCTACCTGAAAATTGTTGTTTTACTTAGAAAAGATTATTCTCTATGACTTTCTATTAAGTTTAAACCATAAATTATATCTGTTAAATGAATAATACTATTAAAGACCACACTTTTCGAAGTAGAATCAGATGGAGCTGGCCGTCAACTACGTTTCGGGAATGCCTCTATTTTTTTTTTAAATAAAAACAGTAACTTTGCCTACTAGGAATACGGCCTGTACACATATAGGTATATTTGTTGTAAAGTTCTTAAAATGGTCTCAGACGCAGTTAATATTGTGAAATGTCTTTTGACCATTTTCCGAATACGTAATTCATATTAATACCCATTTTTTTTTTAAAAAACGTTGCCCCACATTAGGAATTTCTCCTGTAGTCCTCCGTGGGTGCATTTACAAACATTTTAAGTCACACAAACGGCCATACCCGAAACAACTATCTGCAGGTCATACAAATATTTGTTCCGTGCGGGAATCGAACCCGCGACACGCAGCGCAGCAGTCGATCGCTCAGCCACTGCGCTAACCATGCCGTCAAACATTTATTGTTATTTATTATGATTCTACTTAAGGGGCCATTTTAGAACCCAACGAGTACGTGGTGTAAACGTTACGTAAATACTCGTACATAAATTTTTAATCCAAAATAAATGAATCCCATTTTTTTTCGTTCGTTAAAAGCAAAATCCGTATCATCCAAATACCTACATACAATCATAAAATATTACATTACATTATGTGTAACATTTGAACTGTACTTAATTTAGTTGACATACTTAATATTGTATTTAATTCGAACTTGACATAATTGGATAAAGGCATTGTGTTGACATCCTTACTAATATTATAAAAGCGAAAGTGAGTTTGTTTGTTTGTTAGCTCTTCACGCTTTAATGGCAAAAACGATTTTGATGATTTTTGGTACAGAGATAGACCAGGAGACGGACATAGGCTAATTTTAATTTTAAAAAAAGTGGGATGTGAGGGAGAAAGAGGGAAAAAAGGGAAAACTTAGCGTTGCTATTACAAAACAATAAGGCGCAAGAGTAACTGTGTTACCCCGAATTTAACGCGAGCGAAACCGCGGGCAAAAACTAGTTACCTATATTCGAATAATTTGTATTAAATACATTGTGAACTTACCCATTTATGTCTGTGGATATTGTTTTTTTTTTCTTAAATATAGTGTTTAATAAAGCTTACATAGTAGCATTGTGCTCGTGTTTGTATCTTCCAAATTCAATATATAAGACTAGCTGCACCCCGCGGTTTCACTCGCGTGGTGATGGAATATACAATATACCTTTATGAATTGTAGCCTATGCGTTGTTCTGATACGTAAGCTATATTATTGTGAAGTTTCATCAAAACCCATTCAGTACTTTTTGCGTGAAAGAGCAACAAGCATACTTGCATACATCCTCACAAACTTTCGCTTTTATAATATTAATAGGATGTGGATAACATAGTCAGTTACACACTGATCTAGTTTTGTACAACTTTTTTGTTGTTAATTATTTATAGTGTGTAATTGTTTTTTTCCCTAATAAATTACATTGCATGCCCTTTTGACGGTAGAGCACTAACCACTTGTAACACCTATGTACACATGACGGCACATCGACCTATCATCATCATCTGCCTAGCCTTTTATGTAACGGGTGGTCACCCATCCACAGACCAACCTAGACAAGCGCGGCTTAACCTAAAGATCGACCCGAGCGGCTACAATTTATTTAGCCAGGTTATAATAGTTTAGAATGGGTTGACCTGCTGTTGTGTGTACAATTTACCCGTATTTCCAACTTAAAAAATGATTGATTGATTATAGATTTAGTATTAAAATTGACGTATTTCCGTTGCGTTTACACCGCGCACTTGTACTAAGGTTCTTTCTGGAACATGCTTACTATTTGAAACTGCGTGTCCATCACGATAGATTTGTCGTTCTCCCACTGGTATGCCATGAAGCTGGCTTTCAATTTCTCGCTGTAGTCTTTATACACTAGCTTCGTGTTGTTGATCTGTTCTTTCGTCGCTCTCACCCCGCAGTCCAAGTAGCGGTTTAATGCTTCTGTTAACATTTTTAGATATTTGGGCGTTATTGTTTCTTCAATACTCTATGCACAGGTCTTACCAAAGGATTGAGTTGTGTAGGTTAGATAGCCAGTCACTTTATGTAACACCTGGTATTCAGACTCAAATAACCGGTTAGGTTGGAAGCCGACGGAGTTTTGATAAGGGAGTTTGAGTAAAGAGACGATATTAAGTTGATTGTTTTTATGTACTTTCCCATACATTCACATCCTCGCCAAGTTGCGATACATGAACGCTTTTATTGTAGTATTAAAGAAACAACATTAAGTTGTTATACTTGTTATTGCTGCTTATCACTTTAAATCTAGGGTTCGTCCGAATAGTCAAGACAGGCCGTATCGACGGCGCGTTCGTGTTACGCGCGGTTCAAAGAGATGTCAGCAAGCTGGTAGGCGGAGGGGCCTACCAGCGCCACCGCCTGCCGGGGTTGCGGGTTGTACGAATAGCGCGGCCCCGGAACATAAAGGGCAATAGAAGGAACATGGGTGGGTCAGTACAAGTCTGACACTCCCTTCCGCTCCGCCCAGAGCTAGAATTGCCCAGCTGAGCAATCAATTCCGATGTCAGGTAGGTAGTTTGTATTTGTTTTTCCCATCGGAAATTTCTCAGGAAAAGCAATGAAGCAAATCAAAGAAAATGAATGGATTTTATGATTTGTGCCATTTTATAGCAAAAGGTTTGCCCCCTTTTACAAGGGAGTTTAACATAACTGGCGAAATGTATTATTAGGTACATCTCCGTCTAATCCTTCAGGGGTCTAAAAAGACCGCTTAGACAGAATCATAATAGGATAATAAAATTATCACTGACGCAGTAATTAATATTGTGAAATGTCTTTTCGGGGCCATTTTAAAAATTGGAACGTTATTCATATTATTAACCTATTATGATTCTGTTTAAGCGGACTTTTTAGACCCCCAGGCTTTCGGCGCGTTTCTACATTAATATGCTTAAACAAATTGCTCACCGACTTTGTCTATGCAATTAGAAGCATTCTTAAGAGATGTTTTGACAAGTTCAATTCGCTCCTCCATGGCGTGGCGTAATTCTTTTAGGCCTTTGTACGTAAAAGTTTCCATTGTACCATGTACTAGCTACAATAAACAAACGATTATTAAGTCAGAAATTTTCCTCCTCTGGGCAAAAGTACGAAGTAGTATAATATCTAGAAATAAAGAAAAACTGTTTATTAGACTCGCACAGGACAAGACAGTAAAACAACATTAATTTAAAAAAAGAACAACAAAATATTAAAAAGAATAAAAAAAAGCGTAGTTATTAAATTAGTCCTGTACGAGGCCAAAAGGCCTCTATCCCAGCTGTCTGTGGCAAAAGTGTCGACACAACATGTGTGCCCGAATATGGAACCCAAGTAGCATAATAGGCTTGCTTTTAGCGATAAGACCGCCCGTTGTGTCACCCTATTTATAAGTTGTTTAATGTTATTCTTGTTACTTGTATGGTGTACATAATAAAGAATATTCTATCTATCTATAGGCTCTGTCTGCAAAGACACTTTTTTTCTTCACTTCCACAGAGCCTACTTTTTAAGTTCTATCCATTATCTGTGGTTAGGTACTTACATCGTTGTAATAGGCGCAAGCTGCCTTTGCAGTGTCATAATTGTTGATCGCGCAATCGGACAGTTCGATGATGCACTTCTCGACCTCACAAATGTTCCTTTTGGATGCTTCCGGAGTTAGCGGCGTACATACTTCAATCTTTTCTAAAATAATACCCGAAACGTTATCTAAGTTATAAAACGTTATACCAGTTATAAAAGTTATATAAGTTATAAAACGACATAAGTTAGTTTAGAGCTTCACTTTTTATTAACTGTCTTCTTTTTTCGTTGGTCTAGTAGTCGCAACCGCGACTGCTTAGCGTGTGGCCCTGGATCCGATTCTCAGGTCGGGCAAAGTGTTATTGGGTTTTTTAATAATGCTACAGAAACTGGGTATTGCATAAAATGCCGAAAATTAATTAATAACGCCAAATTATTACAAACGCTTACAGACCTTACTACGCTGGTATAATGCTTGGCTTAATTGTACCACAAACCAGGTAGGTAATTATTATTTTTTATTTATTTATTCTAAAAGGCATGAAACCCAATACAAATAAAAATTTAAATAAGGTAGGTAATATATTTAAAGCTAAACGTATCTATACTGTATCCCTATTTTCTTCAAACTATGGTCAAAAACTTTAGTAACTTAAGGAAGTTGGCCTGAGCGATATAAAAAATCAAAAATTCATTTATTCAAACTTGGCTGATGATCAGTACTTTTTGAACGTGCGCCACTTCCTAGTAGATATTTTAGCTGGGAAAAAAAGTGGCGGAACAAACTCCTCAGCAACGCAACTTTCTGGTAGTACATTGCAAGATCTTTAAACATTATGAAATACAGATGAATTATATTAATAAACAAAAAAACAGTTGTCGGTATGTTCGAACACGCTTATCTTCGAAAACACTCAACCTACTTCAGTAAAATTTTATAGATTACATACAAAACTAAACATTCCATAACAAACATTTCAATAATGTGATTCTTATATTATTATTCTTGATTTCATTTAAATTTACTTCATTATGTATTTTACCTTTGATTTCAAATTTTATTTATGTACAGACGCCAGCTGCAGGTCAAGCTACCCGAAACTGTCAATTTTTCCCAATGAACCTTGAACCTAATACTTTAGAAATAAAGTCGAAAATCTATCAAAGAAATCTGACAGATTGTAGTAGCTTGATGTGCAGGCGTCTGTACTTGTAAGAGGAATAATGCCATTGGAACTTAGCTACTTACATAGTTTTACGTTAATATTGTTACTTACAGTTATAATACTATTGTAACTACAATGAGTGCAAACTCGAAATAAATGATTATTTTAATCATGTAATTATAATAACATGTATGGAATCTAGTTTCGCAATGAAAGATAAACACTTACCTTCCACTTTAGGCGGTTCGACAGGACAATCTGAATGAGAAAAAATAACATAAAATAAAGTAAAATATAAAGCATGTATACGAGTAGATTGAGAGTGCGTCGACTGCACTTGACGACATCTTTTTTTTTATTTTTAGGAATGGCATCTCGCAGTTCAACCTAGGAGGTTCTCGTCTGTTTAACCGGGCGAATCCAGTGATGCCTTAAAAATTAAAACCTCCAGCCAGGGTGTAAACTTACAAACTAAGCGACTACACGCTAAGGGCTCCCCCTGTGGGGTTCTACCCTCGGCTTAGGGCGTCGCTGACAACAAGGGACAGGCTGGATCTGAGTGATATTATTTGTGGACTGATTTAAACTTACTGGCTCAGCATCGCGGGCTGGCTCTTGCAAGGGACGTGTGGGTTGACGACGTTGAATAACTCTCAGTTATATTGTTTCGCTGTAGCATGGTGCGGGAGACATTAGATGAAAATACATGTTTTGTAACGGGATTTTACGGGATAGATTGCTATGATAAGTACTCCTATAGGGTTAAGCAACCCTCGCCAAGGTTTGTAAATTGATGGGTCACCTTAGGTTAAGCAACCCTTGCCAAGGTTTGGAAACAGATGGGTTACCTTATCGACGCAGGTTTAGCAACCCTTGCCAAGGTTTGGAAATGGATGGGTTACCTTACCGATCCAGGTTAAGCAACCCCTTGCCAAGGCTTGGAAATGGATGGGTTACCTTACAGATCCAGGTTAAGCTAGCCTTGCCAAGGTTTGAAAATGGATGGGTTTCCTTACAAATCCAGGTTAAGCAAGCCTTGAAGGGATTTGGGAATAGATAGGTTACTTTACCGATCCAGGTTAAGCAACTCTTGCCAAGGTTTGGAAATGGATGGGTTACCTTACAGATCCAGGTTAAGACAAATCTTTCGACTGGCACTCCAAGGGACCACAGACCAATCATATAGGTACTCAAGGTACCTATATGATTTAAATTTCAACTCGATACCTCAACGCCTTCCCGAGATAAAGGCTGACACACAGACAGACAGATAGGAGGACAACTAAAATCGTGTCCCATAAGGGTGCCACTTTTTTCCTTTTGAGGTTTGTTACCCTAAAAATGATGGAGATTCAAGAGCGAGCGCAGCTAACTTGAACAATTTAGAACTCTACTAGAATCTTTTTCTTTTGGTCTTACTAAAATACACTAGAACAAATTCTTACAACTTTTCAGACAAGCTTATGAATGTGAAGAATTTTAGTACTCCATACGTAGAACATTCTCTAATAGAAGAAGAAAAGAGCGAAGCGAGCACGTTTTTTTTTTAAATTCCGTCTTATTTATTAGCCTTTTCGGCTAAGCGGCCTTTGAATGCAAAGTGTGCACAGGACACTAAAACTCTTGGCAAGTAGTATGTATTTTCTTTCTCACAAATCCACCCCCTTATGATGATGATCTCTCATGATCCAGCTTAATGTTTTCTTTACCTTTCACAGTTCCACCACCAGTGGAGCACTCCTTCGGTTTGGTGTCTTCTCGCTTGTGCTTTTGAAGAAACCTCTTCGTTTCATCGATGCAAGCAGTCGCTAATTCCCCGTAAGTCATATTCTCCTCATAAATTAAAGCAATGATATCGTCGAACCACGACGCGTTTAGTGATAACCAATCACGTATTTCTGGATTATTTCTGAAACAAAATAATTCTTCTGTAGGATTAAGGATTTTTCGGGTCATGTCAGACTATTGGCCTTCTGGCTCTCCGCCTGGTTCGAATGTAACATTTCGTAGAATAATTTAATTCTTTAAAACTATAGGCACCACGACGCATCTGCAAACTCATTACCAACTCTTCAGCTCGTAGACTTGTAGTAGAGTCTCGTTAAAATGTTAAGTTTGTAAATCGCAGGTGTGTAATCATCCCAGGAAAGTATATGAAATATCTGTTGCCTATCATAACAGTGCTTCTGGCTGTTGTTGGACTTCCCGGCTAAACTCACACGCATAAGCTAGTTTACCGTACCAATGTGTGAGACAACATAGCTACACTCACTCTCTTTCTTTCACACTGTTAATTCTATAGCTACCATATGGATGGCAAACCAAAACAACCAAAGAGAATGAGGGGCAGGACTAGACATTTGACGTGCTTTCGCGTTTTTTCGTTATCAGTCCATTGCAAGATTCTCGGCAACTAAATTTTAAAATTTTAAGTTTTCTGGTTTTTTTTTATTTCAGCCTTTTAATTGGTGGTATGGCATGGTGGTATCTCACACAAATTCTTAACGAGTATAAATTTTGCATTGTTACTAAGAGATAATCAGCATATCGTCTAATATAGATTAGGAGAAAATATTAAATTACCCAAGCAATATAAAACAAAACCTAAGAGTGTCATGGGATACCCGGATGGAACGAAGTTATTAGTAAAAGATGTCGTTACAACTTATGGTCTTCATTTTTTCCGTCTAGCCCCCTTTCGCAACGCGCGATAAGGAACTTCGTTCCAAAAAAACATATGGGACTCCAGATGAATTGGTTGGGTTTGGGTAATTTATGAGTTATTTTCGGGAGGATACCCTTTCGATTATAAAAAAAACAATGTTCAAAATCGCCACACAATCAACGGAGAAATCGCGTAACAAACATTAAAAAAAAAACCAAAACCTCCTTTTTTAAAGTCGATTTAAAATAGTGACAATATACTTTCAGACATACACCTACTACTACTACTACTTACTTTGCATATACCGCAAAAGCTCCAGCACCAAACAGCACCGCCATGAAGGCCCAGAATATTGTATCATCTTTGGGGGGAGGCGGTGGCGGCGGAGGGGGTTTTGGACATGGTTCACGCTCCTTAGGATCCTGATACTTGAAGCTTATCGGAGTACGGGTAAATGTCGCTATTTGGAAGTCAGTCGGGTAGTGGTTCTGAAATTTTAAAAATCTCATCAAAGGTTTGCTAGAGAGCTCGTGGCTAAATATAAACAGCCGCACTGATCGATCTTTCCGGGGATGGGTAAGACGTACGGTAGAAACTCGGTATGTAATACATACCGAGTTTCTACTGTACGTCTCGTTTTTGGAAAGCCTTAGTTTTCTAATATTATATTTTGCGAATATCGTATTTTTAATCAGTTTTAACTCGTTTGCGTAGGTCGGAAAAGCAGTCGCTCCATGTATAATACTTATTGGTTTTCAGCTGCATCCAATCAGACTGTAAGCCTACCCCAAGGCGGGGTTACGGATTGTTCGAAAGAGATATGGGTGGGTTTTAGTCAGTACAAGTCAGACTCTCCCCCCCCCCACTCCGCCCAGAGCGAGGGAAGTTATTTGATGATTTCCACACATAGGAAAAGTCTAGGCATATGATATGATGTTTTAGGTAGGTATACTTTTAAAGACTTTTTCTGCAGCCCAAAGGCTAAAACTCAAAATCGTGTTTTTTTTTTCGGATTATATTCGTATATCATCGAATAACTTCTCCCGCTCTGGGTGGAGCGGAAGGGAGTAGCAATCTTGTACCTACTGACTAAAAACCATACATGTTCCTTCTTTTGCCTTTTGTGTTCGGGGGGCGCGGTATCTCTTAGGAACAACCACTCCTGCGATCTTCGTTGATTTGGTGGCTGTGTAGGTACCTACCTAAAACTTTTATCATTTTATTGTATAGAATTTGAGTTTAGTTGGTACGTACTTACGATGTATAGAATAGAAACACATGATTGTCTAGGTTGCCAACGAGAGAGCATCGGCACCTTTACCTATTGAAATAAAAACTAATTTTATTTATAACATAATAACAACTTGGGTTGATCTCTAGGTTAAGCCGTGATCGCCTAATTTGGTCCGTAGACGGGTCACCATTCACACCGAGTACACTGTGTCTAGGAAAGCATGTTAAATCTTTGTTCTCAGCTTGTCATTTGTAGATCTTTGACCGTCGTTAAACAGTCAGTGGCCCGAAAGCCTGAAAACCAGTCATAACAAAGGTTTCGTATTGCAAAGCACTAAAGGGATTACGAAGGTCAAAAAGGCAGGCGTTCCAAGTTAAAATACTGGTGTTCAGAAGCATTCGGTTAGACAGGACGCCGACATCAGTTCAACAAAGTTAGGTTGATTTCATTCTCCCCTGTCAAAAGTCCCATGTAATCATTTCTCCTTCATATAATTCCTTACATAATCCATTAATCTTTTCTTTGACCTTCCTCTCCCTCTCCATCCATCAACTTGCCGTTGAGCAATGCCTAATTTAAAGTATTTGTAAGTTATACAACCTTACAGTAACTGCCCTAAAATAACAAGCAGCGTGGTCTCTGCTTTGTGCTACATAAACAGCTGAGCGGTGCTGTGGCCGTGTCTCGCGGGTAGCATGTCCGCTGTGGGCGGTGCGTCGTCGTGTAACTACCATGGATTTTTATGTAAGTACAGGACGCCCCTGTTGCGAAGCCGTAATACACCCAGTCAATACGGTAGGCAAAAAATCTGCACTGTACTTACACAAAGTTTCCTTGCTGATGTGATGTTGGTCAGGGATCTAAACATTATTTTCTCTTAGGTATTTGGTATTTTCTTATTAATTTGTCTTCTTTGTTTATTTGTAACCGTGATTTTGTCTTGCTTTGATAATTTTTATCTACGACAAACAATCCGACATTTCCCGGGGACAGTTCTCTATCTGATTGTGATTGTTTACTTCTTTCTCGTTTGTTTTTTTTTTGTTTGCTGCCAGTTTTGGAGAGGTTAATTGAAAACTCTTTGGTTCGAACTGGGTCCCATTAACGGCATTTTTTTACTCTGCTGCTTCCATCCACCCCATACAGGTTTTTTAAATTAGATGTGGCCAACCCTAGGTAAACAACAGTCCTGGCCGAATGGATACTGTAACTTAGGAGTTCTAGATAACAGTGTTACAAGTTGGTTATGGGACGTGGACATAGACCTTTCTCCCAAGGGAAGACGGTATCCGTTAAAACTTGTCTATGAGTTAATCCAGGTTATACACGTATCTGTGTGAAAAGTTTTATCAAAAACTGTTCAGAAGTATTTGAGTCAGAGTAACAAACATCCTCAATGCAGGAAACCGCAGAGGCACGCTTACGCTCACGGTCAGGCACATGTTAAGCGGCAGTAGTAGTGGCAACATGGTGATCTGACAATCCAGCCTATCACCATGTTGCCACTACTACTGCCGCTCGGCACTCTTGATTAAAATTATTTTGTTACTTTGTTTTTCACGGAGTAAAACCTACATGTTTGAGCTACTGTGGTAAAAAAAAATATTTAAAAGAATTTCCAAAGAGATTATTGCCCATTCTTTTCCATGGAGATTATTGCCCATTCTTTTCCATAGAGATTACTGCCCATTCTTTTCCATAGAGATCAGCAGTTATTATGCCTTGTGACTGGGACTGTAGCAATTTTATGTTTGGATGACATTCAAAAGTGCTTGTATTGGACAATTTGAAATAAATGCTATCAGTATTCAGTTTGAGACTTTGAAACCATCCCACCGATGTGCCGCAAAAAGGTTTAGCTAGAATTGCCATAATGTGGAGACGATTTAAGACTAACATCACGCTACGAAGGAGGTGAGCAGCTGCTGAAACCGCTGAGCACAGCTAGTATCTATTTACTGCATCTGCCAGCGGGGTAACCGTGGCGGAGTTATGTACTAAACACGTTTGAACTACGAAGATAACGCTAAAAAGAACTGCTAGCAAGCAATAAAACAACAATTAGACATAAAAATCATCTTTTAATTTATTACATACAATATTTTTATATTTACATAAATTACTAAAATTAAAAGGAAACCTCCACAAATTCAGTTTGCTGGCACCATAATTTACTAACTGAATCAAAAATGTTGTTATATTTTAGAAATAAATGCAAACACAATACAGTGCTAATAAATAAATTTTAGTTTTAAAGAAACGTTTATTCTCGAATACGTTTTTTTAACAGTACTCTTTTTTATGTACCTTGAATTTAACATAAATTTTAACATTTGTACATAAATTACTGGTATAATTTTTCATACGAAAATTAACGTTTTATTTTTACTTTTTAAATGTCTAAAGTCAACCAGAAAAAAAGGTTTTACAATTTCGGCAATATATCTTTGCAAACGAAAATATGGCTGTGGTTTAAATTTCAAATAATACACATGTAAAAAAGGCCTTTATTTTTTATGTTTTTGGCCGACTTTACAATTTGCATTGTTGCGAACTATTAGTAATTTAATTACAGTTATACCCATAATATAATATGTAATTATCATGTTTTATAATAAGCATGTACATGGGACATTTTGATCTAAACTGGCTTACTGGCCATATAAAGAACGATATAACGCTTGACAATTGTAAAAGTACGATAACTGCTACTGCTAATAAGAAATGCTCCTGATGTGACTATGGTAGTAAATGATGGGTGCTCAACATATATACCAATTTATTTAATATGTTAAATTGTCGTCAGTTACCCAACTATGGCGACGCCTGAAGCAAAATTCGTCAAAAATCAGGAAAAGAAACTTGTTAGGCAAATAACTTCCAACAGCAAACGTTTGATATTCGTATGAAATTGCTATGATACGCCGAATATGTGTTGTCAGACAATCTAATTAACAAGTTATTTCCACCATCGTACAGTTGAATTTTATCCGTTTATCGCAGGGGAGTCAAAAAAACTATTAATTTAGAAATTACTAGAATCTAGCACTGATGCAATAATGTTTAGATTTACTCTATTTAAGTAGACATGCTATGTGAAACTTGTTGTGGTGCTAGCGGCTCTACTTAGCTCGGCAGTCTCTTCCGTGGAAGAGCAGGTCCCAGGTCTAGAGGTAGAGCAGGCCGGAGACGGACGCGTGCGCCATGACGGTCTCGGCGGCCTGGCGCACCTCCAGGTGTGCGCGCGCGGCGTGCGCCCACGCCGCCGCCGCCGCGCGGGGCGCGCCCTGCAGCAGGTTCACGTAGCGCAGCGCGCCCGAGATGTTGCCGTGGTCCATGTGATACCTACACAAACGGCGCACTCTTATTTTGGGCTAATTTATTTAACATAAAAATATATTGTAAAATCTAGCTTAAGAAAACATTTTTATACTGCCAAAAATAGAAAATGATTACCAAAACTAAAACCTCATTATAGTGTGAAATTAAAACCTAAAAATTGTATTATAACCAGAGGTCGGAGTAGGTAGATTTATTTAAGGTCGTTGACGTCAAACGTAGAGGATAATATGGATATGCCTCCAAAATACCGGAGCTTCATACCTATTTATTGTGATATTTTCCGGAATTTGAAAATTAGCACGAATTTGTCTTTAAGGTGGAAAACGTATTAATAATATCAATCTACGCTGCCAGTGTTAGCTAATGGTGAAAGAAATTAGTATTTTATTTTATACAAAAATACCTTGGAATAGTTACACCGTATTTTGTCCCTTACTGTTGAATTAGAAATGACGCTTGACAGTATGAGACAAAACTTAGAGCCTTTTGTTTCTTTATCTCAAGTTCATCTATGTTCACAACGCATTGACCGCACGCAACGACCAATCAGAAGCAAGTATCCTGTATGATTCATTGGGTGTTTGTTAGAACAATGCGCGCGTTCTGTGTTCCATTCAATTAATCATTCATATAATAAACGATTTTGTTAACCTATCTGTATGTTTTTTATTTTATTTTATTCCATAATTCCAATCCCGGAACTTTGTCCGGTACTTCCCGCACATTATGGATAAAATGGCATGTCCTTGTCCATATTATAATATCTTGGCGTAACGTAACGTAAGTATATAAAATCAATCTACCTACTCCGACCTCTGATTATAACCTAAATATTGTGTACGTTTTGCTTTCCTAAATTAAAAATCCAAACGTAGATTTTATATCTGCAGGGTTTAATTTTATTAAAATAAGGAATAGAACCTAGGTCTCGAGTTTGCTGCGCTCACTCTAAACTTTTTAGAGTTTCGTTGCCAGATGGCAAAAACTTCATTATTTTTAATATCATTTATTATATTTGCTCATTATAATTTTAAACCCTTAGATATAATGATGATTGATTGAAAAAACCGGTCAAGTGCGAGTCGGACTCGCGCACCTCCGTACAAACTTGCCATGATCTTTTGACTGCGTAGACTTACAAGATTGATTTGACCACAGCTGTTATATGGCTTCATTTTCAAAATTTCATTTCATCTCCATACCTACACGCTTTTCCAGATTAAGGGTCTTCACAGATAAACAGACAGACGGGCAAACAAGTAATTCTATAAACTCCGTTTTAAACTTTTCAGGCAAAAAAATATTTACACCGGATTAAACTCCTCAAGAAATGTTTGTCGTTTAGATAGATACATTTTGTATGCAGGTAATACGAAATGCGTAGGGCTGTACTACAAATATAACTACGTACCTTGCTCTCTGCATGATGTCAAAGGTGTCTAAAGCTGTGAAATCGGTCGGTTTGTTGGCCAATTCATCTTCAGGAATTGCACTGAACTGAAAATAGCAAATAAAACTATAGTAAAATGTGTGAAAGTTAGCACTGAACCAAAATAACAATTTACTAATTCCAAGAGTTCTTGAATACAGTAACAAACCCGCAAGTTGTCACGATATTGTCTAGGGGCGAGCTTAGAGTCAAGCTGCCCTAGGGGCGAGTTTCCGGGTTTGAGGTGACCGTAACCAGTTCCCTCTGTACAGGGCCTTTAAAAACATTTTCAATACACTTCCACGAAATGTGAAGCATTTTTTCCCCTCGCTTTTTCTTTATAAGAGTATAAAGAAAAAGCGAGGGGAAAAAATATTATAGTTTCATATCGATTAACGAAAAAATAATTTTCGTTTTGTTATTCAACTTCTCTGTACATGTATTGAAAAACGACGTTTGATTCATGTGGGAATCAAAATCCTCGCCTGTCGGCTCATGTGGTAATACCGCGCCGAAAGCAATGCCAAAATGTCCTCACTTGAATCAAAGTGTAATAATATTTATGAAAATACACCACATCATCATCATCTATGGCATATAAACTCACTCTCTTGAACAGCAATATCGATTGCAACCAGGACATGAAGTAGACCGGCAGCGAGGCTCCGTCGCGCCCGACTAGTGCCACCTTCACCGCTGTTTTCTCCATCTGAAATTATTTCATTACTCAGAACGGCGGCCAATCTAAATAGAGATCAGTCATCGGCGCGGGAGATATTATAGCACAAGTATGTGCGCACGCCCAGGTGCACTCTCATATTCCGATGAGACGGTAATAGGCACCTACGTAAATACAATTTCTAGCTTGTATTAAAATGTATTTATGTTAACAAAGGCGAACGGCAGAATTCGCACCACATACTTTTTTTGTTGTTTTGTGATAGAATTTGTACCACTTATTAAGGCAACTAAACCATTAATTTTCATGTAACGTTAGTATTTTTACCAGCCCGGATTAATTAATTATATCTATTAAAAGATTTAAGTAATTAAATGTAATATCATCTTAAACTGAACGCAACTAAATGTGGTTATGTTTTTAGAAGTTGCCATTTGTAAAATATCACGAGGTTCAAAATGATAAATGATTATTTAAAAATAGAAATAAGAGTAAATAAAATTAACCTATTACACATTATACCTTACAATGAATAATTATTGCATACAATCTTAATTATTAACTATTTAACTATAGGAATTATTTTCGCCATCAAAGTTTTTTTGTATTGGCAATTTTTTTGACAGGATAGAAAAATCCCGAAAATCTTTTCTTGTGCTGTGTAGTTTGTAACTGCATCTGAGCAATATAGCAAATTATCTGGTCATTTTTACGTTGAGTTGAGCTACTGGTGCTCCGTACTCTATCTGTTGATAGTACTTTCGCGAAAGGACGCTGTATCCGATGAGAGTGAAGATATCGTCAATACTAATCGGCTGTGGGTATATCCTAGAGATCTAAGTAGTTTCCAAATAACATTTTGCGTATGAGTGTGTCAGTTACGTTAAGTTATAACTTTTACGTGTTAAAAAGTAGTCCTTACCATTTAATCTACGCGATATGCTACTAAAATAAAATGTGTATACTAAAACAAATTTAAACATTATTTGAAAAAATAACAAACACTTGTGGTTGTATAAATATTTACATTTTGTCCTATATAATGTGTCCTATATCCTGTATAAACACTTGAGTGATCGTTTACATGTATTGTTTACTTGCCTGTTATAATAGTTATTACTCTGTTAGTATGACTGTCATAGTGTCATAGTCATATAAAGCAATGTTGTTCACTCAAAATCACTTAATTATTTTCAGATAACACCTGCTGACTTACTCATTCACTTCTGATAATATGCCGTGGAGAAGCATAATATGCCATCTAAGTGTTTGTGTTGTATGCGGACAATCCATTCTATGAATCAGTTGATGCAGGATTTTGATTAAAGATGCAAATGAAAAGAACAAAGAATGGCTAACACAGTTGCTACATGGATCCAACCACGAGAGGTATAGCATATATCATATACACATAATCTTGATTTGATGTATGTATGTGTTAAAACAATGTAAATTATTTTCCACTAATACCATGCATTTTTAAATGCAAGCTTTTCTTTATTAATATTTTTTATTTTAGCTTCGTTCTGAAGATGAAGCTTGTGTACCGTGTTGTCTAAGAGCTAGAAGAACTAGGGTTGTTTCACCAAATAAAAATATTCAACCCATTGTGCCTGATCATCTGGAGGGTGATCATTATGATTTGATGTGTGCTGTATGTGGTCAGTCTATCCACCCCAAAATCAGATCAAGAGTGGAATTGCGACAACACTGCTCGATTGTTGGAGCACCAGCAGGTATATATGAAATAATAATTATATTTATAGTAATCCTTACTAATATTATAAAAGCGAAAGTGAGTTTGTTTGTTTGTTTGTTTGTTTGTTTGTTACCTCTTCACGCTTTAATGGCTGAACCGATTTTGATGAATTTTGGTACAGAGATAGTTGGGAACCAGGAGACGGACATAGGCTAATTTTTATTAAAAAAAAGTGGGATATGAGGGAGAACGAGGGAAGAAAAGGGAAAACTTAGCGTTGCTATTACAAATCAATCAGGCGCAAGAGCAAAAACTGCAGGTCTGCTTGGTGTGTTATACCGAATTTAACGCGAGCGAAGCCGCGGGCGAAAGCTAGTTAGCTTATAAAAATGTGTCATGCAAATGGCAATTACTATTTTATAATGCTAAATCTGGGACAGTCATGATGTTGGCACTACTATCAACAAAAAATACTGGTTTTTCCATTTTCACATAGCCCTTCTCTCTCATATTAACACAACATAGATATTTTTGGTAAAGGTTTTCTGTAAGGTGAAAACCAATCATTGGATGTTATAAACTATTCTGTAGCTTGGTCATGATGGGCGCAATTTATGTTTATTAAACTTAGTGTTTAATTTGTATTTCATAAATGTTATTTATTTACAGATGTCATCCATGAATGAAGTTTGTGGAGTTTGCTGGGGCCAAGCTCGAGATTTGAGCTTCTATGTTCCAGAAGAACCAGAAGAAGGACCCCAATATATTGTGTTGCTCAATATAAGAAGAGCGGCTGAAACACCAAGACACTGCATTTTCCAAAGAGTGCATGGAACCAGAGCGAAATATTGTGCCTGAAGAAACCAGGCAAGCTGTATTGGTTAATTATCAATATTTTATACTAAGAGGAGCTCGTATTTGCTCCTTACATAGACAGGACGCTAATTATGAAAACCTGTATACTGCTGAGTATACCCTTAATAGCTTTACTTCCACACACATAGAGAAGATAATTTTTATTTTAATGGAAGGGTTAAGTAACATCTCTTATGAGAATATTCAAAACTACTCCGATAACCAAGTACAGTACTTTATAGGCATAAATAAACAACAACATCAACAAATATTGGATGTTTATTTATTTATTTAAACTTCATGTACAATAGTGGTACATAGGCGGACTTAATGCCGTAAGGCATTCTCTACCAGTCAACCTTTGGGTAAAATACGACAACATTGTGATAGGGTACAAAAATATATATATCTAAAACTATTTGTTTATGAAAACATATATATTTATACAGATACTAATACACATATACATATCAAATAAACTAATAGATACAATTAAAAAATAAAAACGAGAACTTTAACAGTAATTACTATGACTTTTAATTGGTAGACGGACCTAAATAGTGGTTACGAACTTTTCTTTTAAAGGTAAGTTTACTTTCAGCTTTTTTAATGCCAAAGGGTAGCGCGTTCCAGAGCTTTATTGTTGAAATTGCGTATGATTTGGACATAAAACCGGTGCGGTGTAATGGAACCTGGAGGAGTAGATTTTCGGAAGCCCGAAGGTTACGGCTGTGAGAACTGCCCAACACTTTAAAATAACTTTTTAAATAATCAGGAGCATACGGATCATTCAAGATAGAGTACAGCATACAGAGAGATCTGAGGGACCTCCTGAGTCGTATAGGCAGCCATTTAAGCTGAGTACGGAAGGAAGAGATGTGATCATATTTACGAAGGCCAAACACAAACCGAATGCAGTTGTTAAGAAGACGATCCAATTTGTTGAGAAGTTCCTGGGATAGATCAGAATAACAAACATCACCATAGTCGATAATGGGAAGTACAAGAGACTGTACCAAAATGAGTTTAGTGCTAGATGGGAGAAAGTGCTTAAATCTATAGAGAGACCGCAGCGAGAGAGTGACTTTCTGGCTCACTTGAGCCACGTGCTTATTCCAGCTGAAACAGTCGTCAATGTACAAACCTAAGTCTTTAACGTGAGGTGCGAAAGAAATAATTGAATTCTGATACATCAGTGGTGCAAGTTGACTAATGTTCACATTTCTCAAATAGTGCGAGCTACCAATGAGGATGGCCTGACATTTCCCAACGTTAACAGAAACACCAAATTTGCCAGACCATTCCTCAATAGTTCGGAGATCAGCATTAAGGGATGAAATGCATTCATCAAGGTTCGCAATATCTGATTGAGCGTATAGTTGCAAGTCATCAGCGTACAGATGGTAAGAACATTTGAGGATAGCAGTAATGGAGTTAATAAATAAAGAAAATAAGAGAGGAGAGAGTATACCGCCTTGTGGAACGCCAGTCATCAGGTCGCACCAGTCAGAGTAATCCTGATCAACACGCACCGCCTGCTGGCGACCACGAAGATAAGAAGACAACCAATTACGTGACAAAGAAGACACACCAAGTTGAGACAGTATGGCCAGGAGAATGTCGTGATCAACGGTGTTAAAAGCATTGGAAAAATCTATTAAAACTAACACCGTTAACTTAGAATTCTCCAAGCCATCTCGAATATCTTCTGTAACTTTAAGCAAAGCTGTGGCTGTGCTGTGGCCAGGCCGAAAACCGGATTGGGAACTGGACAAAAGATTATTCTTAAAAACGAAAGAGGATAATTGTTTAAGAGCAACTGCTTCAAGGATCTTAGACAGGAAAGGGAGAATGGAGATGGGTCTAAAGTGATTAGCTAAACTAGGATTAGAAATTTTAGGAAGAGGGATAATGTAAGCCTTACGCCAAATCGCAGGAAACACACCAGATTGCAGAGATGAATTGACGATGTAAGTAATAACTGGGATTAAGTTTTCAATCATAAAAGATAACATAGTACGACTGACCCCATCACAGCCCACAGCCTTAGATTTAATTGAGGTAAAAAATTTAAAGACCTCATGGTTAGTCACAGGGGAGAAAGAAAAGGAGTCAGGAGGAAGTATTGGCTTGGAAGTAATTTCCTGAATAGTATTATCCTTAATACCAACCGCAAGCGCAGCAGACGTTGAAAAATGTTTGTTAAGAGCATTTAAAGGCAAATTAAGAGGAACAGCACTAGACGGGGACTTTGTGAAGCCAAGCGACTTAAGAAACTTCCAAATATCAGCCGGCGAAGAATTAAGGACATTTTCACAAATGTATCGTCGTTTAGATGTTCTTACCATCTGGTTGCAACGATTTCTAGCCAACTTGTACAGGTCCCAGTACTCCCCACTGCGGTCCCGCCTATATCTTCTAAACGCCCGGTCGCGTCGTCTCATTGCCATCCGAACTCCAGGAGTTATCCAAGGAGCTGGTGGGCGCTTAACGCGAACAGCCCTCAGTGGCGCATGCGTGTCAATAAGCTGGAGAACATTCCTGTTAAAGGTGTCCACCATCTGATCCACTGATAATGACTGGGAAATATCGTTCCAATCAAGAGCCTGCGCATCGGTATTAAGTTTATCCTTATCCAATCTTACAAAATTCCGTATCATGACAATAGCAGGCATCTGCTTAGGGGGTTTCATTTTGTAAGCCAGATAGATGAGATCATGTCTGGATAAACCAGGCGCAGCGACCTGTCCATGGTTTGCCACGAGATCCACAGAAGACGCAAGCATGAGATCGAGCCAGGAATCGCTCGAGTCCAAGTTATGATGAGTCGGACCAAGATTAAGGAGAGATAGACTCGACGACTCCAAGATCGCATTCAGCCTACGTGTTCTTGCGTTATCTTTCAAAAGGTCAGTGTTGAAATCACCCATGACTAAGAGATGTTTGTACTCTGAGGAAAGAGATTCAAAGAGAGATTCTAGAGAAGAGAAGTAATCAATAGTAGGAGGGCAGTAAACAACTCCTAAAACGGACTTAACCCCTTTGACAATGATTTCAATAAATAAGTACTCAGGGTTGCCATTATAAATTGGGGATGAAGAAGAAATAATTTTATAAGGAATATCACTACGCAGGTACATGGCAACACCCCCGGCTCTCTTACCTGTACGATCGTTGCGGATTAAAATAAAGCCAGGCAAACAGTACGAAGCAGACGGAAGTTCAGGTTTAAGCCAACTTTCAGACACTAAAACAGCATGCACAGAGACGCCCGAAAATAAATCTAATAACTCAGAATGGTGCTGAGGAATGCTCTGAGCATTTATATGACAAACATTAAAGCACTTGTTAAATCGCTGGCATTCGCTACTTAGAAAATCATTCACGGGGAGAGAATCGTCAAGAGATGTAAAAGAGGTGGAAGAACAAGAATAAAATGAGTCATCGTCAGACATAATTACTGTAAAGTTAATTAAATAAATATACTAAAGATATATATATAACAAATACTATAAAAGATTTTAAATGTGTAATAAATACACTTAAGAATCAATTGCATAAACCTGCCGGCAGACTGTTCACAAAAAAAAAACTAATTAAAACTAAAGTGCGTTTCCGAACGTAAATGAGAAAAAAAAACATAGACAGCGGCTATGACAATTTGAAGTGACAGTGACATTTCAAAAACAAACATTATCTGTCTAGAACAAAGAAAACAAAAGCCGGTAAACGAATAAAGTTACTGTGACGTGATCTAACAAATGTGATCAATGACCATAAAGCAGAATTTTAAACAACAAAAAAAAAACACAAATAAATAGCGAATACAAAACAAGTTACTTCTTCCTTGCTAACCGCCTTGATCGAGTGTTAGCTTGCGCCGGCGCCGGGCTTGCGCTATTCGAAGTCGAACCAGGGTTGGAATCCCGAGGAACAGCAATATCCAGCGACTTGCCATGCTCCGCACCCAGCGCGATTACTTCCTCAGCAGTGAAAACCCGACGACGTTTGCCATTAGGAAGCTTGATGTTAATGTTACCATCCATAGTCCACACATCAGTTACACCAAACAACTTGCGAGCTGTTGTAAAAGCAGTCTGCCGCTGACGAGTGAGGAACTCAGACAACACATAGGAGGATCCCTTCAGTTTGGTCTTGGTTTTCCAGATCTGTCCTTTAATAGCAGAGTCCATGAACCGAAGTAATATAGGTCTCGAATGATCATCTGAAGCTATGCCTAACCTGTGACATACTGTCAATGAAGAATGCGTAAAATCAGTAATGTCAAGCTTACCCTGCAGAATGGATGCTACAGTTTCGGCCAGTTTCTCGCCAGGCTTCTCAGGCACACCGCCAAGCAGCAAAAACTTATTCCTGTGACGCATCTCAATGACGTCAACACTCCTGCTCACCTCAGCAATCTGCAGCTGCAATGCACTCAGGACACTCCAGACGTGCTCTTTGAAGGCAATAAAATCCTTGTGAAGACCGCCCAAATCCGCTCCGACAGAAGACTTCTTCAGACTGTCTTCAAAATCAGCCATCCGCTGGTTAAGGGAAGTCATTGCCATGCGCTGAGTCTCCGCTTTATCAGCTATAGAGCTCATGATAGTGACTTAGTGATTAAGTGCAAGTAGTCAGTGTGTCCAAAGTTCAAGTGACAGTCAAGCCAGCAAGAAAATACAATTGACACTGTTTAGGGCATGTGTATGTTACTGCCCACACAATATGTGCTTAATAGTATGTTTATAAGAATAATTTGGTAAGAATGTTACAACAAGGCTTAGGAATATGCATCGGGATAGTTTTGCATTAACAGCCTTATTGTGTAAATTAAGGACTGGGGATTCAGAGGACAGATTGACCCTAGAGACATTAATGTCTGTAGCAATAAATATTTTGCTAACTGATTATGTTCCAGGATTTCTTGGTTTTTCTCATTTAAGAAGGGAGCAAGCGGCAGCAAGAAATTCATACATTGCCGATCACATTTTTGTGAGCCTAATGCACCAGCTGATCAAAAACCTGCAATCACAATAGCTGGTGCAATATAAATATATACACAAAAAAGTAGTCATTACTTATTCCAAAAGGATACATATTCCCTTCATAAATATAGGAATTTATTAAAGCCATTTGTCCTCTGTGCCTCTGATGTATATATTATAGATGTACGCGGACCATATAGTGCCACTACAAATAATGCCACCATAATGAGTGATTTATTAAACGAAACCGAATTTAATGATTTTTGTAACTGGATGGGATGCTGCTCACATGTTATGAGCATTATTTGGTACCTTAGCTACGCTTGCCATGAAGGTATGACCCGACCTGCCCCTTTCTTAGATAAAATAATATTAAGAATCAATTAGGTAATTATAACAACAATAAAATTTATGTAAGTTCCTGCAAAAACAAAGTTGTTTTATTTACCCACACTCAAAACTGCATCAGCACTTCATCATTCATCATCATCAAACTATTGCAGACCACTGCTGGACGTAGGTCTCCTAAAGCACTCTACTGAATAGGTACAATTCTCATGTCAATTTGCTAACTTAATGATAAGTAAAACACTACAAAGATAGCACCAGCTATCTAGAACATATCGTTTTTCACCAAAACAATGTTTATACACGTAATAATATTTTTTAGGACATAACCTCAAAAATAAAACTGGTTATAACTTTTAGGTCCCAACTCCTAAAAATCTAAGAATTTCAAAAGGGCTTGCCTATCGTATTGACTACCAAATAAAACAAAAATATATCCAAAACACGATATTTTATTAGGGGTATTAAACTCCCATACAACCCTGCCGTTCGCCTTTCTTTATGTACTATTAGTAAAAAAGATTTTTTTCGATTATATCTTTAAAAGGCGTTGCAGTCCGCGAAATGAGACTTCATGGAAAACCAAGTTAGTGGCTGAGCTCACTGCCATCACTTGGACTTGCATCTAGACACGTCGCCCACTACACTATGAATTTCTCTTGTACCGATATAAGGGCGCACAAACGCTTAAAACTTAGAACCCTAAACAACTATCTCAAATATTTGTTCAGTGCGGGGATCGAACCCGTGCCACACACGGCAGCAGTAAATACCTGCCGTCAAGGCCTGTTGGTAGAACCGAACAACAGTTTGTGAATCGAAACTAAAACTGCGTACTCAGCAGTGCTGGGGACCACAAGACCACAGTGGTTAAAATTAGTATGGAAATACGGGGGATACCTTTTCGAACCTGTCTCGCAGCGACTTCTCAGTAGCGATGCCCTTTTCGCGGACTTCATCGGGAATGCCCTTCAGTACTGTCTGGACCAGCTTATCACCCGTGCCTGAAATGAAGGTATGAAATAACATGACGCCTTGTATTCTCCGAAGGGTTAAGCATAGGTGTACCGTCGTTTCGCCAGTTATGATTTGAAGTATTATTTAATAGGGGTCGAGTATGAGAGACGTGCATAATAAACCTAGAATTCTCATTGCTCGTTTACAGGACAGTATGGATTTGTAGATACCGCATGTCATGCTATTCAAAGTTAAGCCGCGGTTACCAAGGTCAGTCTGTGGGTGACCATCTATTACGTAATGGGTTTCCTCTCCATGACTGCACTCACCAGCTGTCACTCTCCTCCCACAGCGACTACAAGCGACGCGCTTCCGATGTGACAATGTCAACAGTACATTACCAGCTGTCACTCTCCTCCCACAGCGACTACAAGCGACGCGCTTCCGATGTGACAATGTCAACAGTACATTACCAGCTGTCACTCTCCTACCACAGCGACTACAAGCGACGCGCTTCCGATGTGACAATGTCAACAATACATTACCAGCTGTCACTCTCCTACCACAGCGACTGCGAGCGACGCGTTTCCGATGTGATCATGTGACAATGTTAACAGTACATTACCAGCTGTCACTCTCCTACCACAGCGACTGCGAGCGACGCGCTTCCGATGTGACAATGTTAACAGTACATTACCAGATGTCACTCTCCTACCACAGCGACTGCGAGCGACGCGCTTCCGATATGACAATGTTAACAGTACATTACCAGATGTCACTCTCCTACCACAGTGACTGCGAGCGACGCGCTTCCGATGTGACAATGTTAACAGTACATTACCAGCTGTCACTCTCCTACCACAGTGACTGCGAGCGACGCGCTTCCGATGTGACAATGTTAACAGTACATTACCAGCTGTCACTCTCCTACCACAGTGACTGCGAGCGACGCGCTTCCGATGTGACAATGTTAACAGTACATTACCAGCTGTCACTCTCCTACCACAGCGACTGCGAGCGACGCGCTTCCGATGTGACAATGTTAACAGTACATTACCAGATGTCACTCTCCTACCACAGTGACTGCGAGCGACGCGCTTCCGATGTGACAATGTTAACAGTACATTACCAGCTGTCACTCTCCTACCACAGCGACTGCGAGCGACGCGCTTCCGATGTGACAATGTTACAGTACACTCACCAGCCTTCTCCAGCGCCTTGAGCTCGTTGTCCAGTTTGGTGGCGGGCGCGGAGCGGCGCGTGGCTGCCAGCAGCGCCTCGGCCGCCGCCCACAGCGACTGCGAGCGACGCGCTTCCGCTGTGACAATGTTACAGTACACTCACCAGCCTTCTCCAGCGCCTTGAGCTCGTTGTCCAGTTTGGTGGCGGGCGCGGAGCGGCGCGTGGCTGCCAGCAGCGCCTCGGCCGCCGCCCACAGCGACTGCGAGCGACGCGCTTCCGCTGTGACAATGTTACAGTACACTCACCAGCCTTCTCCAGCGCCTTGAGCTCGTTGTCCAGTTTGGTGGCGGGCGCGGAGCGGCGCGTGGCTGCCAGCAGCGCCTCGGCCGCCGCCCACAGCGACTGCGAGCGACGCGCTTCCGCTGTGACAATGTTACAGTACACTCACCAGCCTTCTCCAGCGCCTTGAGCTCGTTGTCCAGCTTGGTGGCGGGCGCGGAGCGGCGCGTGGCTGCCAGCAGCGCCTCGGCCGCCGCCCACAGCGACTGCGAGCGACGCGCTTCCGCTGTGACAATGTTACAGTACACTCACCAGCCTTCTCCAGCGCCTTGAGCTCGTTGTCCAGCTTGGTGGCGGGCGCGGAGCGGCGCGTGGCTGCCAGCAGCGCCTCGGCCGCCGCCCACAGCGACTGCGAGCGACGCGCTTCCGCTTCCGATGCCGCACGCTCTGTCACAATGTACGACTTTATTAACCGTTAACTTCGGGCAAAACTCCGAATGGAGCTTTAGGGACTTAGACAATGAAAGGCGAGTTTGAGTATACGATTCAGTGAGTATATTTTACTCAAAACACAGCTATTTAGAACACCGTAGGGTATCGTGAGAGTGGTGGTGGATCCAGTACCTAAATGACCAACAGGCGACCTCCGTATGGCGGCCGAGGAAGACGTAGGAGTGTGCGCGCGCTCACTATTATGAATATTGGCGGCGCGGCATCCTGGCAATCAGTGCACGACGGACTTAGGCGCAGGAATGTTGTAGGCCAGTGTAGGAGCCGCTGGCCATGCGCGCGCGGCGCTCAGTGCGCGGGTCGCTGTAGCGGCGGCCGGTCGTGTGGTGCGCTTGTATGATGCTATGTGTAGGTCACTACAGCGCCGAAAATACCAACCGCCGCTTGCATTGGTCAGGCCCCGATATGGGCTGAGATTTAGGACTTATTATGCTGCATATCAAATATTTTATGTTTAGCGCTCGAGTTTGTAACAGATACAGCACCTAATCGAAATTAAGAATTTTGTATTGATAATACAATGTCAAAGTCCGAATAAGAGGAATTGAATCGAGGATCCTAAGTTCGCGTAGGCGCGGTCGCACCGCCTGCATGCGTGGCTCGGCCGCCGGACGCTCCGCCCTCACAACACAATGCCCACCTACTTTCCCAAGCCTGTGCCCCCTCTCGATTGTCCACACAATAACTGTATGGCAATGCTTAGTTATATATCGGTTTTTCTCAAACATAGTTAGAAATTTAATAGTTACATTATTTTGGCAACCTTCTTCGAGATTATTTAAATGTGCTGTACTAGCCAAATACATGCGAGCAGGGGCCGGCAAAAGTTGTATGAAAATCCATATCTGTCTTGTTTTAGCGGCCAAATAAATTACTATGCAAACTCCGTCATGTAATTTAAAAATGGAACGATCATTTACTCCAAAACATGGCAACCAAGATGTTATTTAAATTTCGAACTGGATTGTAAATAGAAAGACGTAAATAAATAATTTGAGAAAAGTACTAAAAAAGCCTTGATAACAAAATAGGCATTGATGGACTTACGTATGTGTAACACTTTCGTCCGTCAATTCCTCTTTAGCTATACTTATCCGACTGCTACCCAGGTTCCACCAAAACAAGGACTAGCGGTGGGAACAGAGACGTGAAATATTCAACAAATCATAGGAAAGACAAGAAGGCGCGAAGTGGATTCCAACCAACAGGATTGGTCGATTAACGTGCATCCTCTACCTGCTGCGATAGTTTTTGCTTACACTGCAGCTTTACGGCAGTTAGTCTGTAAAACTAGACTGGTAACTTACTTTTCAAGGTCTGCTCGATGGCCTGTAGCTTGCCGGCCATGGCCGCTAGCTCTTTCTTGAACAAGACTCTGTCTGCCTCCAGTTTCTCAGATACAGCGCGGTTGAAGGTCGACATTATCTATTTAATAAATACGAAAGAATGTAATTAAGTCCTTACGCCTGTCTCAATGTGTATATAATTTCATTCTATAAACAAGGTGTAACATAACAAATGCAATACCTCCCAATCAGTGGCGAAAGGATCATATTTGTAGAAAAGCCTGGTTTGCCATTAAATCAAAACTCTAAGAAAAATAAAACATTCCCTACAAAACAATTTTTATTTTATTTATTTGTGTTACATTGTTGAAAACTATTACTAGATAATATTGCCAGCATAATGGCATAGCATGCCAGCCACTATTAACCGTGTTTTTTTTAACTGTAATTATAACGAGATCTAAGTGCACACACAAGTAGACATGAAAATTCACTTTAATTTATTGCCATTTTGAGATGGGTTAAAAAAAATACTTAGTTCTCACATACCTCTTTCTCCCTTCTAATGAGCCTGTCCCGCAGAACTTCTTGTTGGAGATCAATCTGCTTCTTAAGTTGCTCCCTCGTATTTCTGTTCGCTTGCGCTTGGATTAATAACGCCTTCAAAGAAAAATATAAAATTTACTACCATGATGTATAGAGCAGAGTTGGACACAAAACTGCAGCATGAATGGGTGTACAAATAACCTAAACGAAGGCAAAAGAGTTCTGTACCTCGAAAGGAAAAAAACGGAACCCTTATATGATCACTTAATTGTCTGCCTGTCTGTCAAGCACCTTTATCTCGGGAGCGCGTGGAGTTATCGAGTTGAAATTAAAACACTGGTCCATAAGAGCTTTTAAAAAAAAAACATCCTTCTAAGTCTACGCAGTCCAAAGATATGGCGGTTGTCGCAAGTTTGTACGGAACTCTCGGTGCGCGAGTCCAACTCGCACTTGGTCGGTTTTTTTTCGTTCTTGAACATATCATATATTATTATGTTGACATAATATAGATATCGCTATCAGCGATAAGACCTTTTGTAAAATTAAAGAATTTTGTAAAATAAAATAGTTATGTTTCAATTTTGGTGTGCCATAAAGTATATTCTATTCATACCTAGTTACGGAGATATTGGGGGTCAAAGTTCCAACTTTTTCACGTTTTTTTTTTTAATCCTTTCTTTTAATTGTATAAATTTCAATTTACCCCGACACTTTTCTCGACCCCATACTATACATATATATACAATGCATTAATCAGCATAATTTTTACCGTAAAACGTGAATTTCATCAACACAAAACAACGACACCAACAAAGTAGTTTGCCAGCAACATTTTCTGCGTAGAGTTATTTAGATGTACAGAATGCATGGTTGACAACTTCGTAGAGGTTTGGTTACTGTAGTGTTGCTATTCTTTGTGTTAGTATCCCTTTTACCTTCTTCATAAATTCCGCTTCGGCCGCCATTCTCTCGGTTCTGACTATATCGTCCGCTTTAGCTTCAATAATCGCTTTGTCATCGTGACCTGTAATACAAAAATTACAGTTCAGTTCACTATTTGACTTCTTTGTTAAACATATCCTATAAACGCTGTTGCTATCAATCAAAATATGATAATTGCTGCTACTCCTCGTCTAATATATAAATATTTTGCCAAACAAAACCTGACATAATAACTTTTCAATGTATTCTAGAAAAATGTTTTGCTATATTTTCAAGCCGTTTAGGGGTTGAAACTCTGTGCTCACACACTTAAAGCCTTTTCAAGGATATTGCTGAACGTTTAGTTGACACTCCCCGTGACCCCAGGGCTGGCTTTTACTTTAGCGAGAGGCTAAGTATTGCCATACAACGTGGAAACGCGATTTTTTGACGATATTTTTTAGTATATTTATAAGTTCTTTAATTTATTTTTGTTCATCATTTACTACTACATCAAGTCTTCCTACAGACTTTGTAATATTTGTTAAAACTGTTATTTGATTTGAATAAAAAAAAACAATAACAGATGGCTATAACACCACACTGTTAAAAAAGCGTCATTATTATGTACTACAATAAACATACATTTAACCCCAAAAATATCAAAGAAACGACTAACCAACTTATTGATACAAAAATTCTATGACAACGTTTTTGAATGAAGCATTATGATGTTTTTATTTAATTACTAGCTATGCCATAAAAAAAAATTTAACACCCTTGCTCGTAAAGCTGATGTAATTCCACCGGTTTTAAATATGTAAAGAGGGTCATAAAATACGCGTGTGTTACCAAAGCAAATAGTTAGGTTATAGTCCATACAAATTCCATAACAGTATTATTTGCCATTTCAAATTTGGAACTGATCGCCGCCGCACGACTCCAGCTAGTGAGCAGCGCGCTGTTGCTATTCAAATTTCGAACTAATCGCCGCGCGGCGCCAGTCAGTAAGCAGCGCTAGCGCGCTGTTAAAATGGCGGGAAAGCAACAGTGTGCATTCACAGATTGAGTTTATTTAAAATTTAAAAAAAAAGTTTTTTTTTCTGTTTCCTCGCAAATGTGTTAAAAAAACGTCCTACGATATACGTGCGTATTGGTTATAACATGCTCGGCTCAATTACGCCCTCGCCTTCGGCTCGGGCTGAAATTCCGACTCGCATGTTGTAACCATCTTAAGGTGGAAGCGCCAACCGACCGTCCATACATTTTTGTCCCTAATTATACACTAAACACAGACATTCTTTCTTTGAAACTAATCATTTTATCACTACTATACAATGAAATGTGTACGCGTCTGACCTTTTTAGGCACTAACTTACATTATTTACTGAGAAAAACACTATTGAAATCCCGGAAAAATTTGACACTTCTTTAGTAGTGTGAGTGACTTTTGACAACTATTGACAAGCAAACCAAAAGCGTTGTTTACACCATGATCAGGCTAGATGGCGTGCAGACGATCTTAAAATTCTGATAAATCAATATCTAAATTTCAATAATTGGTTAATAATTTCCTTTCCAACCGTTAAAAAAAAACAACATAAAACTGATGACCTTAGCCATCAATGTTTTGTTTTTTTACACAATTTTCTTACTATTGTTGTGTGGCAACATAAATACCAATAGTCGTAGGTAGTTTTTATGCAACGATGCCGTTCTTCCTAACCTTGACCTACATAGAGAAAAAAAGCGTTGCCAAACTTCGTTCACTTGTTTGACTGCTAGGAAATACATTCTTATTTCGGCGCAAATCATAGATACGCGCTATGATTAGCGCTCAGTTTTTCTTGCGTATTATATTTTGTTTGCTATGCATTTTCATTTATTCAAATTGCAATATTTTTCTAGTATATATTTGATTCATATTATTGATTAGACCTATAAATTGTAATTTATCGTAGGTAGGTATAGTAATTCTTAATCCTAAAAACGCAATTCTTTTTTCGGTAGTTTAGAAACAGCAAGTCGGCCCGTGATTTTTTTGAAATCGCGTGACAATAATAATTACCTACGCCATACGTGGCAGTGATGAGTACAAAGTCAGTGTTTCATATTATTTGAATGTGTTTAAATATGTTTTTGGTCAACAATAAATAATATTATTCTAAATCAGTAAACTACCAAACTAGTCACAAAATTAAACTTGCAAACATGTGCAAAATTATGGTTTTGTCGAGACACATTTGACGCATTTTACTAACAGTTTCAGACAGACAGACACACATTATATACTTAGAAAGCTCTCTCTCTAGTTCTCGTCAAATTGTTATGGTGCGTTCAGAAACAAATATAATTCAGTTACTTGCAATCTGTTTTTTTCTGTTCCGTGCTTTATTATAAATAAAAATCTTTACTAATCTGATTTTTTTTTTCTTATTTGTGGAACAATTATACCAGGAATGTAAAGATAACATTGAAATATAAAGATAAGTAAAATTTTGCTGTTACATTTTCTCTACTTCTTTTGTTCGGAAGTTTCAGAACGCAACCCGTTCAAAACTTTCTGCTTGACAGATTGCTTGAACTAGTTCTTTGAGAATACATGGTTGTAAATTACGATATTATTATATTTTATTCAAATACTGAGTGTAAAGTAACATATTCTTGTGTTTTTCATTTGTTTTTCTATATTTCAGATTTAGATTACAATGTCTGCTGCCACAAGCAAGGCGTCGTACAAACGACACGCATATTCGGGGCCGCGCAAAAACTTGAAACGAATTCGAGGTGGACTTAGAGGACATTATCATGATGTAGAGAGGTAAGTAAACATGCCTATTACAACTAATTATGTATCCGACTCCTTCGTAAACTCGGCCAAGTTTGGATGTAGGGATTTCGCGCTATTTCACGACGACATGACTTCTTATTTCTAAGTACCTACATTTTCTCTTGACAAAAGTTTTATTCTTTTATTGTATTTCAGCCGTTTGAAAGCTTGGCGTTCTGAAGAAACGAAGAAGAAGCCAGTGAATGAAGAAATCGTCACAGATAACTCTATAATGTACGTATCATTTATGCATGTTTTATTGTACTTGCTGCTCATAAAAGTTTAGTAAATTATACTTTTGTGTGGTCATCACAATTTTTCTTTTCAGTACCCAGAATACACAACCAAGAACATATGCACGTGTAAAACCGAAAATCCGCTTAGAGGCCACCTACAGTGCCCCGAGTACTAGCACTAGCACAGCGGCAGCTGAACCTGTGGTTGAATCTTTAAAGATTAATTGGCCGCGAGCTGATCCTGAAACTGATTCTTTTCAATTGATTGTGGAAGCTGCTCCAAATGAAGGTTTATCTGGTATATCAGGGTATCGCATTGTCGACTTGAAGCATGTAATAGAGTGGGCATTTCTTCTGGAAAGGCATCGAAATAAGTGTGAATCTTCACAAATTGAATTTGTTAGTGAACGACTTGATGGATTTCGAAGTGAATTAATTTTCAAGTGCAGTATATGTGATAAATATTGGAGGCATTGGACGGAGAGCAGTGATAAAATAAATACTGCATTTGTGTGGGCAACTGTGACTTCTGGTAGCTTCTACACTCAAGCAGCTCACATAACAAGTATTATGGATATTCCAACAATGTCAGCTAATAAATTTCGTCGTGTTGAAAAAAAAATAGGCAGTGTGTGGTTTGAACACTTGACAAAGGAAATTAAAATTGCTGGTGAACATGAAAGATCAATTGCTATTCAAAAAGGTCATGTTTCTTCAGACGGTGTTCCATTTGTTACTGTATATGTAGATGGAGGCTGGTTGAAAAGGTCATACGGGCATAACTTTGACTCGTCATCTGGTATGGTAAGTTAATGTACACAAATTTGGTTCTGGTTGGGACATTTTTATTATGTGCCATATTTACAAGTGTTGCTTTTCATTTCCAGGCCTGCATTATTGGGAAAGAAACTAAAAAATGTCTATTTCTTGGTGTCAGAAACAAATATTGTTATACATGTCAATATTATGAGAGGAGAAACATGGATATGAAAGCACATAATTGTTGCAAAAATTTTACTGGACCATCTACAGCCATGGAATCGGAAATTATTGTGGAAGGCTTTCAAAAGAGTAAAGAAATACATCAACTTCGCTATTTGAGTTTTATCGGTGACGGAGACTCCTCTGTGTTTGCAAAATTAAAAGAGAAAGTGTCATATGGGAACATAATAAAAAAAATTGAATGCAAGAATCACGTAATCAAAAACTATACCAGTGCACTCTACAAGGTAAATGAATAAATAAAATTTGTAAAGTCATCTGACGGGATTTGACGGGCCTGTTGGTCTAGTGGTTAGTGGCCCTGACTGCTAAGCCGGAGGTCGTGAGTTCGATTCCCACCCAGGACAAACTTTGTGTGATGAGCATGATTGTTTGTTCTGTGTCTGGGTGTGATTTATCTATAATATGTATGTATTTATAAATTATATAAGTATGTATATCAGTTGTCTGGTTACCATAACACAAGCTCTGCTTAGCTTGGGATCAGATAGCCGTGTGTGAGTTGTCCCAAGATATTTATATATATTTATATCTCAAGATCAGTGAAGCATATTATTCTGTATTTATATTTTGTACTTTTTAGATCTTGGCCAACACTAAGCTCCCTCTTTCTGGGCGAAATATTTTGAAGCCAAAGGTTATGAAGCTGACACTAGTAGCACGAAAAATTATCGTGTGTGGCAGTGAGCATGCTAGTACTATGGCAGCAGATTTGAGAAATGGCCCGCTTCATGTATTCGGAGTACATGAAAACTGCAAGGATTATTACTGTAATGTTAGTAAAACATTGACAGATGGAACTGAAAAGAAGGAAGATCTCGTAGAAAGTCTGAAAAATACTGCTCCGGAGGTGTGGGCTCTGATTTATGCAGCCAATGAAAAAATTGCTTTGAAGGCAGGTCGTTTGTCAAATGAGACAACAAATGTGGCAGAAAACTTTATGAGCGTAATAAACAAATTCAACTGTGGGAAACGAATTAGTTTAGGAAAAGGGGGTTCTTACCAGCGACGTGTTCATGTGGCAGGTAAATATAAACAGTTGGAAATTGTTAGAACCAGTAACAAATTTTTCCATTATCATGGCTATGGAATATCATCATTCTCCTGCCTTTATTTAACCCAATTTATATGGAGTCGCCGCAACATGTATTTCTTAGAATATAACATTTAAAAATATGTTTTCAGGACTATCACTTGCTAATGGACACAAATGGCATGAAACTGCATGGAAAAAGCAGACCACACAGAGCCCAGGGACACATTTTAAAAAATACTTAAAACGGAAAGAACAAAGCAGAATACGACAGCAGTCTTCGATTCGCAAACGATTGTTTGCTCCAAGAGAGAAACCCCATCCGGATAAGCACTATGGACCTGAAGCTTGTGATCCTATTGATATTGACGAAGCACAGTTGAAAATACAGTGTGAAGAACGGTTACCAGAATTCCAAAAGTCACCAGAAAACATTGCTTTGATTGAAACAACTACTGTAGGACAGCATGAAAACGATTTATATACTACTCATAGGTGTGACCGTTTGACTGCTAGTCAATTTGGAATGGTGAGTTGTGTGGTGTGATAAAAATGTTAGCAGATAATTGTATATAAACATACATTTCTGGTAAAATTGCGGTATTTTATAGAATATGTTCAAAGAAAGTTTTGATTGTAAAAGTAAACACATTATACATTTATTTTATCTGGACTTTTTCTGTTTACAGGTTTGCAAACGCCGTATCACGACCCCATGTCACAATCAAGTAAAGAATATTCTGTATAAAAAGAATATTTGTACAAAAGACGTGTTATATGGGCAGCAATATGAGAGTGTAGCAAAAAGTATGTTCATGCAACAATATAATAAAATTGTCAGGCCTTCAGGGCTTTTTATTGACGAAGAATTTGGATTTTTAGCTGGTAGTCCAGATGGTAAGTTTTTTATTTTTCAAACTTCAATTTTATATTTGTGTTTGGCAAATGTGGCCAAACATAACACTAGTTATAATTGCGAGAAACAAAGAATAACCAACACTAGAGACGATTGAATTTCTTATACCAATATTTTATGGCAATTTGTTACAGGTATAATTGAAAATGAAAGAGCTGTTGTTGAGATCAAGTGCTTTCCATCATTGGCCAGGACAAATCAAAGCCTAGAGGCAGCTGCACTAGAAAAGAAGAACTTTGCTCTAAAACTGGATAATAATGTTTTAGTGATGAATAAAAAGCACGATTATTACCATCAAGTAAATTGAAAATTCTATTGCATGTCCACATTTTAATTAATTTCAGTATCTGGTTTCCTCTTACTATAATTAAATTCTATTTCAGGTTCAAGGACAAATGCGTGTCACCAAAATGGATAAGTGCTACTTCATATGTTTTATTTCAGTCACTAAACCTTTGACTGTAATAGAAGTTTGTCGAGATAATGAATTTATCAGCAATATGATACCAAAATTATCAGACTTTTTCAAAAACTGTATTCTGCCGGAAATCATTTTGAGACGTGTTCAAAAAAATGCTAAATGTATAGATTTGAATGGTAGGTATGCAGACAAAGCTTTAACTTTTTTTTCACTTCATAAATTGCATCAATTTCAATGTCTAAATAAAATATATTCTTATGTTATTCTAGTGAAAAATCCTTCTGCAACATCAACATCAGTTGCAAATTCAAGCAAAGAAGAGAAGTAAAGTTTTATTTTAGAGCAGCTTTGGAGATTGACGGTAAATAATATTTGGGACTGAATGGTAAATAATATTCTTCAAGAAGTAACAAATATACTAAGTACCTATGTTTTCTTTGCAGCAGCAGTGTAGCAGTGGTTTCAAGACAGGAAGTTTCAAAGCAGAGAGGGTGAAATCAACAAGTCAAATGATTTTTGTTCTAATTGTATTTTGGTAGTAGTTTGTTTAATCTTTTTGTTAATTCTTTGTTTGTCAAATCGTTGGGCTCCTTATGTTAAATTGAGCTACACGATCACTGACATGAATTCATCTTTTTTTTTGCAAATTTTTATATAGAATCAACTTCTTCTAACATAACAGACAGATGTGTTGCTGGTGAGTTTGTTCCGCCACTTCTTCTCATCAGCTATAACACTACGAAGTCGGCGACACGGGGGGGGCGTTTTTGGGGGACTGTCTTGTGTAATTTTTTGACGTTCAGAAAGTGCTGATTTTCAGCCTAATTTGAATAAATGACTTTTTACTTTTCTTTACTTTAGAATGTACATAATCATTGAATATTTCTTTTTATTTTGTATCAAAAGGTGAAATAATAAATTAATTAAATAGTTCACGCCAACAAATATAACTTTTATTTTTACCTATATCAATCGCACATAAATTGTATACCGTAGCAGGTGGCGTTCTGTAGTTTGCTAACCCAATCTACCCATATAGAAAAATGAAAAACTTGTTTTTTTTCATTCACGCCATCTAGTGTCAATCTTTGTAAACGTACTCACCCACGTCTGTGTGTGTAAACGACACTATATTCAATAGTAGATGTTATAATCGGGTTATGTGTCGAATTGGGTGATTTTGTAGCAATGTTATGACCCTTTTCGATAAAGCCCAATGTCCGGTAACCGCGTCTGCTACTCCTACGACTTAATAATTTTCCAATTACACAAAAACCCAAATAAACTAAAAATGTTGACTTCAACGCCATCTAGCGGGAAAATGGCTGGGAGCAGCCTGTATGAATCACCTTAACGCACTAATATCGTAATGTACTAATACAAATTAGTAAAGCCGTTTCGAAGGAGTTTGGTAACAAACACAGGAACACGAGAATTTTATATATTCAAGAATTTCGGGTTGCTCGTTTCGTATGGAGATGATTCAGCAAGAAACTTCATGGTTACAAAGTAGTCTTCTTACTATATTATTATAAAGGTTATGGCCGATGCAATATTTTGTCTGTGGTCATTTTCCTTTTTGTTTAAATACTCACATTCAATAGCCCTGTTGATCTTAAGCTCTCGTATTGTCTGCAACTCTGCTATTTGATTACTCAGAAATTGCATCTGAAACACAAAGAATTGTGATATTAGTTGGTACTCTTTCGATTGGCAGCTATTAAGGGGCAAACGTACCGGGGTTTTGGGTTGTTCGAAAAAGATACCGCGGCCGCGGAACATAAAGGGCAATATCACAAGACAACAAGACAAGTCTGACACTCCCCCCGCTCTGGGCAGAGCGAGGGGGAGTGTCAGACTTGTACTGACTAAAACCCACACCTGTTCCTTCTTTTGCCTTCTGAACAACCCCTAACCCTGGCTGGCGGTGGCCCTGGCAGGCCTCAACTCCGGGACTGCGGGTTGGTTCAGCAAAAGAAGGAACATGGATAGGTTAGTCTGTACAAGTCTGAGATTCCCTTCCGCTCCGCCGAGAGCGGGAGGAGTTATTTGATGACTTCCCATCCTAAAAAAAACTCACCTTACTAAGCGTGTAAATCAGCAATAAGTCGACGTCTGATTTGATGTCAAGCTTGCGCGCACTAAGGTCGATGCCGGGGAACAAGCCTTGAAGCTCTTCCTTGAACATGGTACGGGCTGCTTCTACCTGGGAATAAAGAAAACAATTTACATTATCACTTGTTATGATTTCGGATCTTTTTTTTTTGTGTATTTTTATAAAACGTTGCCCCACATTAGGAATTTTTCCTGTATCGTGGGTGCGTTAACAAACATTTAAACTCACATACACAACAGCCAGACCCGAAACAACTACCTGCAGGTCATACAAATATTTGTTCCGGGCGGGATCGAACACGCGACACGCAGCGCAGCAGTCGATCGCTCAGCCTTATCTTTAGATTCGATGATCGGATTTCCAGGATCACTTTGTTGTCCGTCTGTTTGTCAAGACGCTTTATCTCGAGAACATCCACGCGTTAACGAGATAAAGGGTCTTGAAGTATATGGTCCCTTGGAGCTGTGAAAAACTCAACCCTCGAAGTCTATGCAGTCAAAAGATATAGCCGTTTTATGTCGCAAGTTTGTACAGAACCATCGATTCGATTCGAAAGTCCGACTCGCACTTGGCCGCTCGTATGTAGAACAAATTTCATAAATTCGGTTCAGTGGTTTAGGAGTCTATATGATATGCAATCAAGAAGGGTAACTAAACAATAAAGAAGAAGACTGTTGGAGGTAGTTTGTACCGAGCGGTTCACACTGTAGCCTGCAGGACACCTCATGGCTTGGAGACGGGTCAAGTGTGGTTGTTATTCTCAGCAGTGAGGAAACGTCAAAGAAGAATATGTATAATATACAAACGAAAGGACATCTATTTTAATACATACAACGTGTCCCAAAATTCAACTTTAAGCGTGGACCAGAGCGTAGACAAATTGATGACTGTACACTATACAAAAACACGTATGCGAGACACACGCTGACTTTTTTTTCATAAATAAATATTTTTTAAATAGTAATCCTTGCTTCCTTACTAATATTATAAAAAGCAAAAGTGAGTTTGTTTGTTTGTTACGTGTTCACGCCTAAATGGCAAAACCGATTTTGATGAATTTTGGTACAGAGATAGTTGAGACCTTGGAGACGAACATAGGCTACTTTGTCTCTCTTCTCTCTAACACCCCACTTCCCTAAAATAGGGGTGGAAGTTTGTATGGAGCATTCCGCAATTTTCAAGGTGGGTAGCTAAAAATTGGTATGCGGACTATTTGTCACTATCATATTATATTCTATTTTTTTGGAAATCTGCCCCCAACCCCTTAAAAGAGGGGATGAAATTTTATATGGGACTTTTCGCAGTTTTTAAGGTAGGAAGTTAAAAATCGGTACACACACCCTTTGTTTCCATTGAAAAATACCTGCAAATCAGGAAATGGTAACTGTGTTACCCCGAATTTAACGCAAGCGAAGCCGCGGGCAATAGTTAGTAATGAATAATTTATTTTTTCTTAATTTTCTTTCTGGCTTACCTTGTTCCAGTACTTGTCACTGATCACAGCATTTTCTATTTCCAGATTGTACGCTTTTTCAGCGTTCAAAAGGTCTGTGCGTAACTGTTTGATGTATCTCTTGGTGGTCGCGATGCTTTCGGGCGGCGCCATGATCTCGCTGCCCGAATTGATCATTCGGTCCAAGGTATCTGTGGGAACAACACTAATGTACTGTATTCACAATGGTGTCACCATTAACCAATAATCCCAGGACAAAACTCCTCACTATATATGTTAGGCCTGTTAACCCGATAACTGTTAAATTAACAGTATAATTAGATTTTTGTTCCTTACTTTTCTTTTTTTATTTAAAAAACGTTGCCCCACACTAGGAATTTCTCCTGTATCGTGGGGAAGCGTTTACAAACATTTAAGCTCACATACACTAACAGCCAGACCCGAAACAACTACCTGTAGATCATACAAATATATGCTCCGTGCGGGGATCAAACCCGCGCCAAGCAGCGCAGCAGTAAATCGTTTAACCACTGCGCCCACCATGCCGTCACCATTGAAACTGCGACTGTTTTCGATGGCTTTCTAGTGTGGCTGTAGAGAGCTTCAGTGTGCTATTATGTGCTTTTAAAGGGCTAGCAATGCTAGCATAGCAAGTTTGAGTATTGGTAAAAAGAGCAGTTGTTTTTCTGTCTGAAATCAACTTAATTTACAGTAACATAAACTTGATTTTTGCATATCATATTGATTGAGAAGGATTCGAACAGACTTTACATACCAATAGCAACTTTAGCTTTGGTGGCAGCTTCTTTTGCTTTTTTGAAAAACATGTCTCTCTGTTGCTGAGACGCTTGAAACGACGCGAATATGTTCTTGTCTAAGTCCGAGAAAGATGCCTCTACGATCTGAAATTATAGTGCTCTTAATAAATTCTAAATTTTAAAAATATATTTAAACTCCTAACACTACTAAGATTGGTATGGGTTGGTACTGACATTACAAAAAATAATAAATATCGGTGTCGAATCTTTTGTCACAAACTAAACTCAAACTAATATAAAATCACAACTTTTTTATTTTTCCTGTCAAAAGAGGTTTCCCATTATGGAATTGATTGATACAACTTAACTTTATTGCAGTTTGACAGCACTAATGATAGTTAAAATCGCAGTCTCACTGTTCTGAAATAAGCGTTTTTCACGAAAAATAGTGTAATCGCGACTAGAATGGTCTAGAATAAAATTAGATGTGATTAGGATTGTCATTTTAATCTTAGTTTAGTTTAATCCGGTAGTTAATCAGAATCCTCACAATTATATTTAAAAAAACACAGTATCTCCTATTCTTCTCATAACCTTTTCATTTGATACCCATAATATAATCCATAACAAAATAAGTAGTCCGTCATCTTTGGGAGTTCGCCATTTTGGAATTTATACTTCGAAAACTTCGGGGATTACAGACATGATGAGATGGTACATATTTCGGTAAGTAAAAAATAGCTCACCCTGTATAAAGCCTTATTGCAATCTATACTGAGCTTCGTCGCCTGCTTATAATTGTCAATGGCCACCTTCGTGTTTTCGTGCATGTCCTGCTCTAACGCCACGATGTCTTTGGTGATGTTCACGACAGGTGCGCTCTGAGGCTCACACTTATCCGTTTGTACTAAAGTAGCTGGAATTAAAAAAAATATTCTGTTTAGCTTGATGCGAACAGTGGTGGGTTACGTCTCTGACTGGGCGAGTACCAGCCACTTTATACAATTTATTACGGCTACAATAATTTCTAAAGTAGTGAAACAAAACATCTTCGAACGAAAAATTCGATGAAGTGTAATATTTATTTATTTATTTATTAAAACTTCATGCACAAGTAACAAAAACATTGTACAAAGGCGGACTTAATGCCTTGGGCATTTTCTACCAGTCAACCTTAGGGTGATGCAGAGACAAAGACATAGTAGGTGCAATGTGACAAGAAATATCAATTCAATAATATTCTCCTACGCGCACTGGGTTCGCGGCAGCCTACACCAAGAATGGCTAACAAATGGCACGTATGCCATTAGTGACACCCGAAACAATATTTTGAGGGCACCATCAAACGGTTTTTTGCATTTTAGTTCAAAGAAAAAAGTTCACTATAAAGTATTACGAACAAACGCAAGTGAGCCTAATACCTAATGTATATTTTTGGTTTTACATAGTTTTGAGTTGATAGTCATTTTTTTTGTTGTTATTTTCCCAATAATTACAAAGTCGGCATTTGACAGCACGTCTATGGCATTTTATTTAAATTAGCCCGTAGATTAATAAAAGTTCGCTGTCCTTGGCTTACTCCCTCATAAGAATAGACCTGTGTTCTTTCTGTGGGAACATAAGCTGATTATGCTTTTTACACCGAAATCGATACAAGCATTGGTGAACGACCCAGCTGTACCGAGTCTGACTTATCAGTAGTCTCAGGTCGTGTGGGTTCACACCCAGGACTTTACTTTGTACAATTTAATCACCAGAAGACATCTGAATTCCACCATTCTGCACTGGGCCTGTGTGGTGGATTACGATCCATTCGTTTTCTGAAATGAGGCCAGAGTGACGTATTGGACACTGTGACGGCCGGCCGTACACAACATGAAACAAGAATATAGGTTTTCGCATATTACATACAATACAGCATTGAAATGTGAGCGTTAAAGCTTGTTGCTTACGGTAGAATTTTCAAATTAGCCATAATTTACGGCGCGCATCGTCCAATCTATACTAATATTATAAAGCTGAAGAGTTTGTTTGTTTGTTTGTTTGTTTGTTTGAACGCGCTAATCTCAGGAACTACTGGTTCGAATTGAAAAATTCTTTTTGTGTTGAATAGACCATTTATCGAGGAAGGCTTTAGGCTATATAACATCACGCTGCGACTAATAGGAGCGAAGAAACAATGGAAAATGTGGAAAAAACGGGGAAAATTATTCATCTTTGAGGGCTTCCGTTGCGTGCGCTGCGAAAACGGTTCAAGTTACTAAAAAAATATGTACGAAAGAATTATTCCTCTTGAAATGATCTAAAAAAATGTCCGTGACGGTATATGTCTATCTTTTAAGATTAACTCACTAGAACCGTTTTTATGGGAATCAAATTTGGTCGAAATTAATTCATGATTACCAATTATTTGTTAGAGTTGTATCAACATAATAATATTAATCTTTATCCAAATAAATGTGTTGTTGATTAACAGTATTTAATTGTGAGCAAATTTGTCTTTGACATCACTTAATTTCAATGAACATCTTAGAAGATATTACAATTTTAAAATAACTCCGATATAAAATTCGGAGGAGAGGCGTTGCTTGCGGGCGACGCGGAGGGGGGGGGGTGTAACTCTACGAGGTAACATGCCGCGTGCGCGCGGTCGGCTTCGGCCCGTTGTATGCAGCGTTATTTGTTTTTGCGATATAATATCGTCGTGTAATAATACTATTTCATTTTGTTTTAAGGATAATATTTTGGTTCTAATAATTTCACAATTAATAACACTTTTATTTTGTTGTTGTAGATAATACCTGTAAATAGGTGTCATCTACATAATTATTCTTATTAGGTTAGGTTTAGTTTAAGCATACAGTAAGTTTACCTTATGTTTTACGTAAGTACCAAATACAGGTAAAAATAATTAGGATCCTAATTATTAACCTAACGTTTGTTTTTTCTTGATTACGAGTTACGGTTTGGTTAAGTTTTCATTTCCTATTTTCTTTCTTCGTCACTATAATGCTTAGAAAAAGAACTCAGCTTTCTCGGCAGACTGCTACCGCAAAGCGGCTGCGAGCTTTGCGCAGCAATGAAACAGAGGATGAAAATATGCATAGGTTGGTTACTAAACGAGCAATCAGTGAACAAAACCGTGCTAATGAATCGATCGTTGAACGTTCGTAGTGTCTAGCCTCACAAAATTTCCGAACTTCGGCAAACCGTCAACGGAAATCAAGCGCTGAACGTTTATCCTTACAAAATTCCCGAACTTTGATAAACCGTGAACGGGAATCAAGCGCTGAACGTTCTCAACGTTTAGCCTCACAGAGTTCTCGAACTTTGGTGAACCGACTACGGGAATCAAGCGCTGAACGTTCTCAACGTTTAGCCTCACGGAGTTCTCGAACTTTGGTGAACCGACTACGGGAATCAAGCGCTGAACGTTCTCAACGTTTAGCCTCACAGAGTTCTCGAATTTTGGTAAACCGACTACGGGAATCAAGCGCTGAACGTTCTCAACGTTTAGCCTCACAGAGTTCTCGAACTTTGGTGAACCGACTATTGGAATCAAGCGCTGAACGTTCTCAACGTTTAGCCTCACAGAGTTCTCGAACTTTGGTGAACCGACTATTGGAATCAAGCGCTGAACGTTCTCAACGTTTAGCCTCACAGAGTTCTCGAACTTTGGTGAACCGACTACGGGAATCAAGCGCTGAACGTTCTCAACGTTTAGCCTCACAGAATTCCAGAATTTGGGCTAAGACACGGATAAAGCCGTGGGTAACAGTTATAATTTACTAGCTGTGCCCAGCCGTTTCGGAGGAGTACGGTAACTAACATTGTGACACGGAAATTTTATATGTTAGATAATGCTGAGGAGGTTGTTTGCAAAAATAAATATGATGCCCAAAATACTATTCCACGCGGACGAAGTCGCGGGCACAGCTAGTACTTTGTAAATGTGAAATTCTACCGTAAAAAAAAAAAGTTATAAAGTTCACATTTCAACGCTTCACTGAATGTCGAAAAGGCCTTGGAACAAACTTTATGAAAAGAGTTTGGTAATAAATGTAATTTTTTTAAACGTGATGATATCTGATGTTCTACTGCAAATTTTGCCCTCAGTTATAGAATTATATACAAACCTATTATGCGATAATGCAATGACTGAGACATTGATAGTTAATAAAATGAGCGACTAAAGTAAAAATCCGTCTCCAAGCAATTATATTCCTTGCAGATAACAACCCAGTGATCATTTTCCTCAATGATTTAATAAGATATATAGAATGAGTAGATTTCGGGCTTAGAGATGAGTTTTTCTTACACTTTCGTTTTCAAATAAAGCTGTAACATGCAATACTGACCTGGGACTTCAATCTCTGGCTTTTCCAAAACTATTTCTTCAACGTACAGAGGTTCTAACATGGGCGGCGGCACTGTTATGTAAACACACATCTTGATAATTAGGTGCTCATTAATTAGTTACAAGCCGAACAAGATAATTAGAATATTGACGATTTTGGCGCTAACCCTAAATTTGAATTAATGCTGCATGATTTTCACAGCATACAAATTTCGACCATTTCGACCTTGTGTAGTTGAGATAAAGTTCAATATTAATAAACTTGCATTGGCCTGTGCAGTGATTATTTTTGATTGACAGGAAGAGTTATAGCAAGCAGTGCGGTGGCCAAAACGGTTATCCAAGAGGATCTATTTCAATCAGTTGTCTATGTCTAATTATCTTGGTCTGTTTTATGTGCTTGGTGAAAGAATAACAATTAATTTGTTAGAAAAACCATGTTTGCTTGCGCAAGTATGCATATGCAATCAGTGAAAAACAATGTAATCTGTCAAATGAAAAATATTATCAGATAACACATCAACCCAATTATTTTATTTCGATGATGATGAAAGTAAATCAAGAACACATTTGTAAATGAAGTTATTGTGAAATAAAATAAAATGGTGATTTCTTGCGATTAAAGATATCGCAATAAAAATAATGGTCTCTAATTGAACTCACTGGCAGTTTTTAATATGGCTATGCATATAGTTTCTGCCAGTTAACCCTTTTCCATGTATGTATCTCAAAATTAATAAAATTGGCACACATTAAATTAATGGCTTTTTATGTAACAGCAAGCAACTTTAAAATGAATGTCTGTTTAATTAGGCAACTTATTTTGATGCCTTATCACAATAACTCTTACATTGATAATCCTTCTTTGCAAAGGCTTTTGCAGCATCTGTCTCAATGTCTTGCTCGGATCTAGGAGTTAGTTCAATTGGGGTGACACCCTCCTGTAACAAAAAAAAAGAATAGAATGTTATTTGAATGTATTTACGGTGCATACTCGAAAAGCCATTTGGGACCCGAGTAGGCTATCGGATTTGCAACATTTACTGTAGTGGCAAAAGTTACAAAAATTGTGGCTTTATGCTTTTAATTTGTTTTGAAACCTAGGTAGCACTCTGTTATTGAGCACATAGACCATTGTACTGTTCAGGGGTCCAGATCTGTCAATAATAACCAAGTCTAGAAATACTATCATTGGAGTCAAACCTCTGACCCAAGCACCTAATGAGAACCTCCTCAGGTGTAAGTCATGACTATTATTACTTGGCAAAGTACACATTGCATCTTGCATATCCTGTTATAGCCTTTGGTAGTGTTCATCAGCTCCTGAGAGAAATCACCAGTCTCATAGCCGAGATTTGAGGCAACTCAATTAACATTTCCATCAACACAATAATAATCACATCAATTTTAAAAACTAAAGTTATGGAAGAGTAATAAAACAAACCCGTCCAAACAGGAAATGGCTGAGATACGTAGAGGTCCGGTCTATTTGATTCCAAGCTGCCTTCCAATATGTCGTGTTTTCCTGGTATACTAGAGCCACAAAGTTGTTAGCCCAAGGGACGTTTGACTCTAGCCAGTTGCGGGCATCTGGACTGTTCCTAAGCACAAATAACACAGCATTACAAACTTAATATTATCTATATTAAAATTTAGAATATGGGATAGATATGTCAAGTTTAAAACAACAATAAATAGATTGTAATCAAACATGTATTCTAAACAATTGTCTTTTTGTGGAGCAAACAAATTCACATACATTTTAAACAAAACAATAATTACTATTTATTGTTGTAGGCTGCAGGGCCCATTTGTTTTATACAATAAATAGGCCTGGGCTTGACCTCAATCTTGTCCGACAACAGAGATGTGCAAATAAATGAGATGTGAAAAAAAAAAAAAAAAAAAAAAAAAGTGGCAACACTGCCCGAGTGACATGTAAAATTTTGGCTCCGTATTTTAAAATTAAATTTAATTAGTAAATAAGTGATAATATAGTGTAATTATTTGTTCAATCGGATTGTAAATGTATAAATACCCAGGATTATTGTTTTCCCGATAATCCATAAAGTTTTTTTGGTAAAACATCGTTACCGGTAACCTTCAAACATCAGCTGACGTTTTACCTGTACTTAAATATACGGACAATTCAAGGGAAGTATTGTATACTTTTATTAAATAATAGCACACACTTGTTACTTTAATTATATAGCACATCCATGCCAATTCTAGATTTAATTTTGTGCTGATTTATTACCCTATAATGGTTTTAAATCGCTTTATTGACAACCTAAGATTGTAATTTATAAACACAACAACATTGTGATAGTCTTTCCATAACTCTGTTATTCATATATTCAAGCTTATTAATAACATTAATGATAATTTTGTCTAAAAATAACATATGAATGAACTACATTATTTTTTTTTTTGTGTTTTTCATCTAAGCAGCCTACCCACTTAAGCAAAAGTATAAATAGGTTGATAAAAACCAATAAAACTCAATATTCTATTAGATTAATTTAATATAAAGATAATCTTTTAAACTTAATAAAACATCCTACCTCATTCAATTTCATATCTTAACTTTTGCCCTTTGTTTTTCCCCCTTTCACCGCTAACTTTTCTATATTTGTCTATTCTGTTAGTTCTCACCGTTTCTTTATTTCTATCTTTCAGTAACTAATCCTGAAACCACGCCTGTGATGACCCGTAAGGCTACTGCTCAGGAGATGGAGCTCAAGTTGAGAACGGCCCTCCAAGAGCTTAAAGAATCAAAACTCCAAGTCCAACAACTGTTACATGAGAGAGAAGAAAGTGAGGTGGAAGTCGTTAAAGTCAACAGCAATAACTCTTCCTTGAAAAGGCAGTTAGTAGACCTTCATCAGCAATACTTGGACGTTGTTGATGAACGGGATCAACTAAAGGTGGTCACAGATGGTTTCAGCAATTGCAGTAATTTATATGAGGAGGCTTTATGTAGGATTAGGGACTTAGAAGATGAATTAATTCATGCCGATAGTCGTATTTTAAAGTTACAGAGAGAAAGAAAAAGTACTCAGGTTATTGAAACTAACCGCTTATATAAAGAATTGTTAAATAGTAATTGTAACTCCCCTTCCTTAATAACTATTGATTTGACTGAAGATTCCTTACTGAAACAAAATTATTCAGTAAGCAATAAGAAAATTAAGAAATATGCTAAGTTAAATAGACTAATTAAAAAGTGTTATCAATTTAAAAAACAACATAAACACTTTTCCAAAAACATTCCACTGAGAAAAGAACGTGTTGATTTAGTGAACAAGTTAAAAAATTATCAAATAAAGTTAGAAGATAGTATTAAAATATATAATATAGATACTCAGCAATTGCAGTCTGAAATAGAGGTACTTCAGGACTCACTTAGTTCCATTTCCAGTAGGTATTTGAGTTCTCAGAACCAAATTAGGGAACATATTCTTGCAGCAAACGAATTAGTAATGTCTCAATGTAGTTGTCAGACAGTTTCCAACCATGAAACTGTCCAGCCTGAGGTAATGGAGGACCCATCCCAGGCTGAGAATTTGCCTCCGGACTGTATCCTCAACCAAGATGCAGCTAATATGTCACAAATTAATTTACAAGTGGTACAGACTGAGATACATGATAGTCATGATTGTTCTAACTCTGTAATGTTCTCAGATAGTATAGGAAGGGGTGTAGGTAAATTATTAAGTAATAACCTAAGTTTTCCCAGTCAAAATACTTGTATGCCAGGGTCAACTTATAAACAGATAATGGCATTAGTGACTGGAAATGTTTATAGTAAAAGTACTGATTTAACTATATTTATAGGAAATTGTTCTAAAATTACAAAAGAAGACATCACAGACAGTGTAACTGAGTTGTTAAAGTTAAATTGTCGAAAAATAATATTGTGTGCTTTTCCATACTTATATAAATCGTCAATCAAACAAAACAATTACATTCACATGCTGAATAAGCATGTACACTTCTTGGTAGGTCACTATTGTGACAAACTTGTATATCTTGATATCAACACTGTTGTTGATAAACTTAGGTCGACACGGGGTAGTGTGTTTCTACCTACTAGTTGTAGACACAAAATAGCTAGGCTATTAGCTTATAATATTCACTCGGACATAAATAGTATGTCTATGTTTTGTACTATTATTAACACTGCGAATATTAGTACTTATACTAATATACCTTTTTACAAGGAAGGCGGGGGAGTATTGTCGCTCACTCCGGCTCATTTAAACTAGCTAGTAAGACAACAGACACCAAAGTACCTTCTGGCTCTCAAATAGTTAAATTTAAAAAAGGGGCTAAGCAGAATTCCTTGAAATTATTTCATCAAAATATTCAAGGTTTCTCTTCAAAACAACTAGAGATTGAATTGTTTTTAGAAAAAACTAAGTTTGATATTGTTTGTTTCACCGAACATTGGTTAAAAGATCATGAAATGTTAATTAATTATGAAAATTACAGTGTAGGCAGTTGCTTTAACCGTAAATCTAAGATGCGTGGGGGTTCACTAATCTTAGTCAAAAATAGTATTAAATTTAGAAGTCGTATTGATATAGTTGATCTATCGGTTGAACATAATATTGAATTGTCTTGTGTTGAACTAGATAAGCATGTCATAGTGTGCGTTTACAGGCCCCCAAATTATCAAAACTACTCGATATTTGAGTCAGTAATGGAAGATGCTTTGGCAAAACTTGCAACGGGTAATAAGTCGCTAGTCATCTGTGGTGACTTTAACATCAATATTTTGGATGAAAATTCAAATAGCAGTAGATTCTTAAATCTTTTTAAATCATTTAATTTGTTAAATGTGTTTTCGGAGCCAACCCGAATTACTACAAATACCGCTACATGTATTGATAATGTTTTCTGTTGCTGCGACTTCTTAGATAAATCCATTGTAAATTACCTTCCCTCTGATCACAGCGGTCAAACCGTTGTTTTCGAGTCCTACACATCATCACAAAAAATTCAGATACAGTCCAGACAAATAACACCCAGCAATTTAAATAAATTTAATAATAATTTAATAAGTAATCTAGGCATTCCGGGATATGATATTAATAATGTAAATCATTTTTATGAGGAATTCTTTTCGGTTGTCTACACAGAGTTCAATGATACGCTAAAAATAAAAACTAAATCTATTAGCCCAAAGTTTATATTTAGTGATTGGGCAACTAAGGGTATAAGAAAAAGTAGGGAACGACTGTTTGAGCTTTACGGCCTTAAGCCTTACATCAACTCGGAAACATTCAATCGCTATGTTGCTACTTACTCAAAAATGTTTAAAAACACCTGCAAGGTAGCTAAAGCCTTATTCATAAGCAACAAGATTAAATCCGCTGATAATAAAATTAAGACGGTTTGGAAAATAATCAATAGTGAAACTAATAGAAATAAAAAATATAATAATGATATAACACTAGAATCTTCACGTGGTCTTCTAACCACTAAAAACGAAGTTGCTCAAGAATTTGTGGATTTCTTTACTAGTATCCCAATTAAAACTACAGAAACGTTAAATTCCTCACCCTTACTTTCTGTTGACTTATTAAGAGCAAACGTTTTACCATGCCCGGTTGAGTTTCAGTTTAAGCATATTAACCCCACTGTAGTCATTAAAGCTTTTAAACAAATAAAAATCAAATTAACCGAAGACCTTTGGGGATTGTCTATTAAAGTTTGTCAAGCTATCATTGAGACTATAGCACCGTACTTAGCCTTTATATTTAATTTGTGTGTGGACCAAGGAGTCTTCCCGGACCTTATGAAATACAGCAAGGTAATACCACTTTTCAAATCTGGGGACAGTAAAGACACCAATAATTATAGACCCGTATCCGTTTTGCCGGTTTTCAGCAAGGTGTTTGAAAAGGTAATGCTTAACCAAATGCTCAACCACTTTAACACCAATAAAATCTTACATGAGAAGCAGTATGGTTTCACCAAAGGACGTTGTACGACTGACGCCGGTGTCACCCTATTAAAACACATATTTACTGCGTGGGAAGAAGCACAGGATGCCATAGGGATCTTTTGTGACCTCTCAACAAAAGCATTTGATTGCGTGAACCACGAAACCCTTCTCTTAAAACTTGAACATTACGGCCTAGGGAAACTTGCCCTTAGTTTAGTTAAATCGTATTTAAATGATAGACTGCAGCAAGTACAAATAAATGGTGTCAATTCAATGGGTTTAAATGTAAAAATGGGTGTACCACAAGGATCGATATTAGGTCCCTTCCTCTTTTTAGTATATATTAATGATCTACCCCATTTGTTTAAAAACCAACCACAAATGGTGTTATTTGCTGACGATACTTCTTTAATATTTAAGATAAACAGACGTGCCTCAAATCTTGACGACGTAAATAATGCCCTAATGCAGGTACATAATTGGTTTACCGCTAATAATTTAGTATTAAATGGGAAAAAAACGAAATGCATAAGATTTGCTCTACCAAATGTCAAAAACAGTGAGTGTGACATAGTATTGAATCAAGAGAAACTAGAATTCGTCGAAAAAACTGTTTTCTTGGGAATAACACTCGATTCAAAGCTACAATGGGGTCCGCATATAACATCTCTTGCAGGACGCCTTAGTTCAGCAGCATATGCTGTTAGAAAAATCCGTCAGTTTACTGATGTAGATACCGCGAGACTAGTCTATTTTAGTTATTTTCATAGTATAATGTCATACGGTATTTTACTTTGGGGACGGGCTGCAGACATCGAGTCTATATTTATTCTGCAGAAAAGAGCCATCAGAGCCATATATAACCTACGTAGGCGAGATTCTTTAAGGGAACAGTTTAAGGATATTAACATCATGACAGTACCTTGTCAATATATTTATGAAAACATCATGTATGTCAGGAAAAACTTGCATCTTTTTAGTAAAAGAGGTGACAGACACAATTATAATACTAGAAATAGGGACCAATTAGTTCAACCAGGTTTCAGGTTAGCTAAAGTAGACTCATCTTTCATGGGGTACTGTTTGAAATGCTACAATAAAATACCTCCCCACATTCTTCAACTGAATGAAACGAAATTTAAATCTTGTATTAAACGCACACTATGTAGGCAAGCATATTATAAGTTGGGGGATTATATTGATGATAAAAATGCTTGGCTCAATGCTGGTCCTGCTCCACAAGCATAGGGGTAAACTCAGTATCCGAAGCTATAGTGGAAGCTGCAGAAGATTGTAAGACTATCTTTGCAATGTATAGAATCAATTCTCTAGTATTGTATAATTATTAAGCCCATGTGTGAGTGCTATGTATTATCATTGACTTGACGAAGCCCTGGTGGTTGATAGTGTCATGCTCACTTAAATGTCTCGCTGATGGTGGCGGGTGTGTCGGGTCATTTAGCTCCCTTCAAAATGGTCGAGCTGAATGGGGCTGATCCATACGTCATGTTCGTGAACGGGCGCTGTCAGTTGGGACTGGTCATTTTTTAGCTACCAAGGTTCATTTTTAAACTTATTTAGATTTAAAATTAAATTTTGCTTTTTATTTACTCTGGACGCTCTTACTGTGCACGTCTTTCTACATCGTTCTCACATATTTGTATAATCTCAACATGAATGATGTAAATACGATTTTGTTAAAATATTATAATTTAAAAGAGTGTCCATGGAGTTTCTTGCCCATTCTTCTCCATAGAGATCAACGCTTTGGAATGGGCAACTACAGTACTTTCACAAGTTATTATGCCTTGTGACCGGGACTGTAGCAGCATCATTTTTTTGTTCTTGTTTTTATGACATTCAAAAGTGCCTGTAATGGTCTAATTGAAATAAATGCTTTGAGTTTGAGTTGAGTTTGAATGACTTCTCTTCAAATCAATCACTTTAATTTTGTCCAACAAGCCCAACAGCTTTTTCATTTGCCTCAAGTACTGGAAAGTATGGGTAGATAATAAATTACTTACTTTGCATATACAACAGCAGCACCCGTTAGTATCGTAGCCCCAACCGTTCCCCAAAACACCTTGTGGCTCTTAGGCTTATCTTTAGTCTTGCATTCCTCTGGGAAGGGTTGTGTTGCATATCCTCTATTTGGACTTTGCATTACAAGTAAGGCAGAGCAGGATCCATCGGTCATATGCCGCCTTACCTGATAGAAAACAAAAAAATACTTTTATTGTCACTCAACAATAACTTAGAGGCAAACTAATGCCACAACCAGTTGATTAAGCTAAAAGATGGAGCAGTACAAAATCTCTGACAATACATCTGTGTGGTCTTCCAGGATATTTACTCAGCTAAAATAAAAGCTCATACAAATATGCTCTAGCAAGTATGTTTTGTTTATATTCATTGATAGCATTAATAATTATTGAGTGCTACATTATCATTGGACTCTTTAGTCTCATCATAATTAGGTGTAGACAGTAAAAATATACAGCCTACAGGACATTACAATACCAACGGTGCGACCTTATTTTAGTCCTCAATCAAAAGTTTAAACACAGCCTTAGTCACCTTTTCTAGGTTATGTATTACGAAAATGACGTCGAAAGATTGTTATGTAAGGGACAACAATATCAAAATCTGTGTTTATGTTATTGATAAAAGATAAAAACTTAGTTAAATAAAGACACATTACTGAAATTAGACCAAAATTAGGTTAATAAACACAGAAAAACAGAATCAAAACATTGGTAAGGTAGCGACTACTTGAGTCAGAAATTAAGGTGGAAAGCATTATAAAGAATAAAATTAGTACGAATACATAGACCAGATAGCGCAATTAATTATGAATATGTACGTACCAAAACTATTTTAGTATTAGATAAATGTTTCGTGAATTTATACATTTTTCGGCAGGAATCTCTTTCCACTTGGGCTGTCAAAATTCAGAGACTACAGAACTGCGACCACGGAGAATAGATCAATAGCTTGTTGTTCTTGCATTCTCTTCAAGGGTCGGTTTTGTTCTTGGAGTACTCATTTTTTCTAAAAAAAAAGGCCACATTAGTCAATAACTATGGTGACCGATTTTAAAATTGCTTATTATTTAATTAAGTTTCATAGTCATAATATCAGGCTGAAATATGCGAGGTCTGTCACCACTCACCATAATGTCACACATTAATTCGTTTTCACTATATCACTCAAACTACCTTTAATACATAACTTTAGTCAATGGCTATAGTTGTTACGGTTGTTAGTTTATTGACATATTTACATAGCTATACAGACGGATACAGTCCCCAAGAGCTCGACATTCAAACCTCCTCCGCTCTGACTCGGTACTGGCCCCGAAAGGGGTCGAACTTTTTAATATACGACCAAACATCATTTTTTGTAAATATTTTATCGTAAACACAGTTCCCCTTTCCTGATTTGCAGCTGCTAGCTGTAGTTTTTGCCCTTACGCCTTATTGATTTATAATAGCAAAGCTGAGTTTTCCCTTTTCTTCCCACTTTCTCCTTCATAACCCACTTTAAAAAAAAATAGCCCGCCCGTCTCCTGGGTCCCAACTATCTCTGTGCCAAAATTCATCAAATTGTTTTAGCTTAGTGTACGTGTTATTCTTTTGGCAATAGACTGCGCTGTTTTACCTATATTATGAGGTTATCGGAGACCTTGACCTCAAACTTATCGTATGAAGCAGCTGCTTTGACTTTTTTTCATTACGAATGCTATATGTTGAAGAAATTTCTTGAATTTAATAACATTTCACATCACTCCGCCGATTCGGCTGTGTCATGTGTATGTGTCAAACTCAAAAATATTATACACAATGTCTGACACTTTAGTTTGACATTGACAGCTTTCTTAAGGCGTCAACGGTGCGCGACCAAGACCAAATTGAATAAAAAAAAGCCTCACCAATAGATCCAAAATAAAGGTTGATGGGTTTGTTTATCTGAAAATGATCCGTTTTGCGATTTCTGGTAAATACAATTTTTATAACAAATAAACACAGCACAACTTTATTCTAATAGAATATTTATTGGATCTTAGTTTGTTGTGTAATAACCAACTTGTTTGACGCTTTTTGAGGTTATTTTTTTTCTTTTTCAGCTGTTCGCTATATACGGCCTCTCACAGTTCCATATTTCAATGCTGCCAAGGTTATGAGTAACACAAATAACTATGCAACTCTCAACAATGCAAGCTTTTCCACCATTACCAGTTTGAAACAGAATTCTTTATTGAAAAACAAACAAATCTTGAATATATCAAACAACTTAATTGATGTTCCTGTTAGAACAGTAACAAAATTCAGTTTGAAAAGAGGTAAAAGGAAGACTGTGAAGGCAGTAGTACGAAGATTCTTACGTTTGCACTGGGGAGGGTGGATAAGAACAAAGGTGGGAAGGCAAAAGAAAATGTGGAAAAAGAATCCTGCACAGAAAAGACGTCTGAAACAACATGTCTTTTGTAATGCTACACAGAACACTTTGCTGGACAAAATGGTTACTAAATTTTGGAAAAAGCCCAAGCATTATGTTGAAGATCCCTATGCACCATACCATACTAGAGAAGAGTTCAATATTACTAGGAAGAAACCTTTAGTTAAACATTAGTTATTATTGTTACTGAACTAGAATAAAATATTACTTAGAACAAAGCTATTATGAATTATTGTGTTCCTTAGATCAAGACTCAGAGAAGCTACAGATTCACCCAGGAATTAACAGTGTGAACAACTTTGTTTAATATTAGTGAAACATTGTTGTAGGTACTTCCTTATAACTCCCAGGTATGTATAATGTAAAATGATGGTCCCTCCCCCAACAAAATATTAAAGCTGGCAACGAACAGTCTACATAAATAAAGATGATTTCTGTTTGACCTTTAAATTAGAAACTCAAAGTAGGTTCTTTTGCAAATTTCTTTTCCTGTGTGCCTACCAAAACTATTGCTTCCTAGTTGCTCTTTCATAAGACTAGATTATTCCAGTGGGGCCATCACATAATCCAATATTATATTTAAGTATATTAGAATAATAAAAAAAAAATTACCACTTATTTGATACAATAGATTTGGGGTTCAATATGTTTAGTATGGGCTAGCTAGAGCTAACACTAGGTACTTGTAGTTACCTAACTTCATACAAGTGTTCAGATAATAAATATTTGGAAAGCACTTGTAACCTATACAACAACAAAACTAAAAAAAAATACTACACACTACTAGACTTTACTCTTACGTTGACTGGTCGATACTTCGTGTTACTAGAAGGCGTTAGCTCTCTTTTTTTGGCCAAAGATTATTCAATACCAGTAGATGGCAATACTGACAATGCTGCTAGTCTTCGGAGCAAAGAGAAGAATACATATACCAGCTAGTAGGGTGGGCTTATGGCTGTTTCCAGGTGACTGTTCTTTGAGGACTAGGAAAGGCTTAGGAGTCCTATTGTTGTCGTTGTCCTGGTTATTTTATCCTCTCATTTTTCAGAAAATTTGTAATAGAATAGTCAACCTTGTTGTGTTGCTGTGTAAGGTGTGTAGGTTGCCCAGAGGACACGGTGGAGCACACAGTGGCGGTCTGCCCAGCTTGGGTGGAGCGCGATCGGCGGCGGCGCTGTCTTTACTGCCTTTTGCGAAGCATGCAGTCATACTAGCGAAGGAGGTGGCCGGGCGTTTGAGGGAGAGAACCTCAAACCAACCCATCCGCCGCGGGAGACGCCCCGCAACGGGCGCCGCGAGACGATTCCCGGCGACCGTAGATGCGGGCCTGTGGACGGTGAGCAATGGGTAGCTCACCGTCCGTCCGTCTATTGACGACAGGCTGTGTCGACGGCGCGATAGTGTTTCACGCGCGCCTCAAAGAGATGTCAGCAAAGCAGAGGGGCCTGCCAGGGCCTCCGCCTGCCGGGGTTGCGGGTTGTTCGAAAGAGATACCGTGGCCCCGGAACATAAAGGGCAATAGAAGGAACATGGGTGGGTTTTAGTCTGACACTCCCCCCTGCTCCGCCCAGAGCGGGGGAAGTTATTTGATGACTTCCCACCACAAAAAAAAGTTTGTAGGTTTAGTCTTAGTTATTTTTTTGCAGTTTGTAAATATCTAAATATTTGAATCGATATAATAAAAACATTGGAGTCGCTATTCAAACCTGTTGTTCAAAATGCATGTAGCATTTGGAACAACAGGTTTGAATTATTCTCATGGTTGAAACCAGTTTACGGCGTTCAAAAATTGAGAAAATCTGTTTTCACTACCAGAAGTTGTTGAACGAAAATGTCTACGTCTATTTTGAAGATGACGTTACCTTTTTCACGTCAGTTGTCAATTTGGTGTCAAATCAATGTCAGTCAGTGTTCAACAAATAGTTTACTGTAGTGGTTGTGTTATTGACTTTAACCTACGAAATTACGTAGTTTTATGTTACCAAAATGTATATTTACGAGTTGCCGTTTGATATAAACAAAGAATTATGCAGACTACTAGATATAGAAGACTATTGGAAGGAGTTAGCAGGCAACTGGATGAAATATTCCGCTTTTGACGTAAACGTAAGTATATCATTCATATTACGAAGTTTGGGTATTTCCTCGCTGCGAAACATCTTTTTAACAAGCTTTCTTGGAATTCCCGATTATTTTCATGTCTTGTACGTCATACGTTGATAATGGAGATGATACAAGCCGTTGCCTAAATGAAAAACGTAGTGAAGAAGATTAAACCATCTTTTTATTCTTTTGGAATGAACAGTAAATCCGGTTTTCTGTTATGTTCAGCATCATTTTAATAACGTATCATTTAAGATGACCTCCTTTAGATTTACAACAGGTAACCTACCTTAACACTGACTGAAGGATGCATGTCACATTAATAAGTACATCTAAATTTTTTTAAAACATATTATTCATAATACCTTCTTTTAGGACATGGAACAAACAGCACGCCGCATGGCAATCTCCCCAACAGATCATTTGTTCACCAGATGGGGACAACTGAACCATAGAGTAGAAGAACTTTTTATCTTACTGTACAAAATGAAGCACATGCCAGCTCTGAACTGCCTTAAACCTGTTGTTAACTCAGACTTCCATAAGTTATTAAGTAAAAGTAGAAACTCTTGCAGTACCAAGGAAAGGAAAACTGCAGTTGTATTTGGTAGGTATCTTATAACATACCCAGTTTTTAAACACTACCTATACTTAAGTTGATTGTTTGTTATTATAATTTTGCTTATTGCTAAGCAATTTTAGATAAAAAGTAGTACTTATCTAAAAAAATGCTAAGTTGATTTTAATAGCAGTGGAAATTTGTATACTTACATCTAAGAACTAAGCTAAAAACAGAATCTATTTTGGAATATTAAAAAACCTAATAAACAAAAACATCTTTCCATAAAGTAAGTTTTCACAACTGGCTTCCCCCTTTTTTATGAGAGAACCCATATTTTAAATGGTTGCTATTCATTTTTTAATTAGCATATTGCTTATCATGGTCTTGCAAAATGTAAAAATCTGTTTTTTTTTTATTTCATAAGCTTTTAGCTAAAGCACAGCTTTTTGTACATATTTTTTATTTTTACATATGACTTATTAAAAAATAAATAAAACAAAAAACATTTAAAAATATTATTTGTTATTTTAAAATACAGTATTATTAAGATTTGAAAACTTTATGTTGTTGTCACACACATACACTATTATTTATTTTTATTTTAATAGTTCCTATTGAGTTTTAGTATGTTCTGCCATGGTGTCTCAAATAAATTAAATTAAACAAAGTCTTTGATAACATTGTAATCAGAAATACAATCACAATCAAATAAATTTTATTATTTCAGATAACAACTCTAATAAAAAGAGTTCACTAAAGACTGATGGCAACTTCGGCTCAATTCCTTTACCAGTCATGTTAATAGAAAAGGTATGTATAATTTAAATTCTGTCTGTTTCTCTCTCTCCCTTGTAATACTATTTTAATCTCACTTGAGTTAGCTCTGTCCTTGACACTGTAAGAAAACCAACATCCTTACTAATATTATAAAAGCGAAAGTGAGTTTGTTTGTTATGTCTTCACACCTAAATAGCTAAACCGATTTTGATCAATTTTGGTACAGAGATAGTTGGGACCCTGGAGACGGACATAGGCATTTTTTTAAAGTGAGAAAAGGGGGAGTAAGAGGGAAGAAAAGGGGAGAGAAAGATAATTTTTTGTTTGATCATCACGCGGACAAAGTCGCGGGCGGAAGCTAGTATAATATAATAAAACAGAGTGTTAATGAACCCTTCACGAAGGTGTCAACCATGTATTGTACATCCAACTAAGTAACTCACTGCAAAAAATAATATTGATGGAAATCAAACATTTTGGGTGAAAAATCACGTATTATAATAAAACTCAATTTAACACACTCAAAACATTGAACTAATGCATTGAGTTAGTACACACGACGACCTTTTAGGTCAAACATAGCCATTTTATGCGAATCCCTCATTGTAAAGGACATCTATAGAAAGCGAGGCCATGTTATACTGGGAATGTATATGTGTACGGGGATTGGGAAGATATGTTGTAATAACATTAACAACTTGAGAAAAAGTTGGAACTTTGACCTCCAATACTTTTTGTTTGACGGGGAGTAGCAGTACCATTCGGCTTTTTTAAGGGTTATTCTAAAGCCATTTTTTACATGATTTTGAATTTTGTATTTCTGGTGCTGAGATGAACATTTAAAATCCAACAGCAGGCTCAATGTCCTTTACATTTGAAATTTCCTGTCTTCTATCTATACTATATCTACCTTGTAAAAAAATAACAAGCCTTTTCAAGGTCAATGTGACTATTCAACTTGTTGGAGTCCTTGTAATTTGTAGGCGTGCGTAATTTTAGTCTTATGTCCAGGCGATAAAGTATAAAATCGAATGATTATTGTGTGTTTATGAAACGTAACATCAATGATTCACAAACCTGTTTTTTTCTTCTAGACAGTTTAAGGATGAGAAGGGTAATTTATGTAAATGTAAAAAAACTTATTGTTACCTGTTCAAACTGTGATTTAGTAGCTGTTTGTCACACTTATAGTTTAGAGGCGAAAGTTTGTATGTATGTGTGTGTATGCTTCATGCTCAAATAGCTTAACAGATTTGATATGAAGACGTTCAAAGATTTTTGCAACACACTTTTTTTTTCCTACTCTCCAAATTCCAAGTTTCTGAGTAAAATGGCTGTGACATACGGACAGACAGACGGTCAGGACGAATCTATAAGGGTTCCATTTTATAACCGCGAAATAGATACGCGTGTCCTATTTGATGTCGTATGCATTCATTGAAACCTTTTTCCTTATGAATAAAAGCGCTGACGCAGTTCTCTTGCGTCTTTACGAACGAATGGAGTGTGTCACACATTTATACAGAATTCTATAGGGAAATAGGTATCCAGGGGATCCTTTTGGAATTCCTCATAAATAGGATATTAATAGTGTTAATTAAATAGTTAATTATATGCAAACAAGTCTTCAATATGTAGGCAAAGAGGTTGGAAGATTTTTGTATAAAGCTTGGCGTCCCTAACGGTCGCCATTTTGTTTTTATGAAAAAAAAAATAGCAGCCAAACGGATCAATATAAACAACCTTTGTATGAGACTAAATCCTCTGGAGTGTCACGTTTCCAAATTCACCGTGTTACGTAAAGGGTTTTTTTTTCGGGTGGGTAATCATCAAATGACTTCCCCCGCTCTGGGCGGAGCGGGGGGGCATGTCAGACTTGTACTGACTAAAACCCACCCATGTTCCTTGTATTGCCCTTTACGTTCCGGAGCCGCGGTATCTCTTTCGAACAACCCGCAACCCCGGCAGGCGGAGGCTCTGGCAAGCCCCTCTGCTTTGCTGACATCTCTTTGAGGCGCGCGTGAAACACGAACGCGCCGTCGACACGGCTTGTCGTCAATCGACGGACGGACGGTAAGCTACCCATTACTCACCGTCCACAGGCCCGCATCTATGGTGGCCGGGAGTCGTCTCGCGGCGCCCGGCGCCCGGGGCGTCTCCCGCGGCGGCTAGGTTGGGTAGATGTTCTCTCCCTCAAACGCCCGGCCGTTACGTAAGGGTTCGCATAGAATCCGCATTTTCTTGCACCTTTTTTTCCTTTTTGTTACTTAGAAATTGAAACTCGCTAAAGTATGAGGTTCAACGCTAATCTTTTTATTTTTGTGTAAATATGGCATCTCGCTGTTCAACCTATGAGGTTGTTGTATAATTAACCGGTCAATCCTGTGGGTACATTGACAGTAAGGCCTCCAGTCACGGCACGCTAAGGGCACCCCTAGCCTCGGGTTGGGGCGTCACTGGGGAAATTCTCGGTCCACGCGCATGTGACTGAATTGAACGTAACTGAGTTAAAAAACTCATAAACGCTGTCAAATTGATTTCATGACAGCGATCTGATGTCTGTTTAATAATGACTCAGTTCATATTTACTACGGTTTGTAAATCTGACCCCAATTACCTTCATTCGTATATTAATTCGTCAAAGTGCAATTAACAAGGAACAACTGCTATAATTGATGACATATCAGGTGGTAATTGCGGTCACTGGTTCTTTACCTAATATTTCTTCAAAGGATTCCGAATGAAAAAATCCTTACTAATGTTATAAAAGCGAAAGTTTGTTTGTTACGTCTTCACGTCTAAATGGCTAAACCGATTTTGATGAATTTTGGTATAGAGGTAGTTGGCTATATAGGATAGTTGAGACGAACATAGGCTATTTTTTATTAAGTGAGTTATGAGAGAGAAAGAGGGAAGAAAAGGGAAAACTTAGCTTTGCTATTACAATAAATAAGGCGCAAGGGCAAAAATTACAGGTAGCAGGTACCTGCAAATCAGGAAAGGGGAACTGTGTTACCCCAAATTTAACGCGAGCGAAGCCGCTGGCAAAAGCTAGTCATTTATACAATCCTAATGAAACATGTGGGGCCTTTTTTTTAATAGGAAATCATTGTCTTCTCCTGCTCTGGGCGGAGCGGAAGGGAGTGCCAGACTTGTACTGACTGTTTTGTTCTTATAATTATAGGTTTTTTTAACACCCTTGCTCGTAAAGCTGATGTAATTCCACCGGTTTTAAATATGTAAAGAGGGTCATAAAAAACGCGTGTGTTACCAAAGCAAATAGTTAAGTTATAGTCCATACAAATTCCAAAACAGTATTATTTGCCATTTCAAATTTAGAACTGATCGCCGCCGCCGCACGACTCCAGCTAGTGAGCAGCGCGCTGTTGCTATTCTAATTTCGAACAAATCGCCGCGCGGCGCCAGTCAACAGTGTGCATTCACAGATTGAGTTTATTTAAAATGTTTTTTTTTTCTGTTTCCTCGCAAATGTGTTAAAAAACGTGGTACGATATACGTGCGTATTGGTTATAACATGCTCGGCTCACTTACGCCCTCGCCTACGGCTCGGGCTGAAATTCCGACTTGCATGTTATAACCATCTTAACGCACTAATATCGTAATGTACTATTACATCATTGGCCTCAACAATTAATAAAAATCGGCCAAGTGCGACTCGGATTCGCACACCGAGAGTTCCATAAACTTGTGACATAAACGTACGAAAACCTTTTGACTGCATAGACTTACAGATATGATTTATCCACAACTCCAAGGAACCACAGACTTGAGTATATGGTTTTAATTTCAACTCGATACCTTCATTCGTTCCCGAGATAAAGGGTCTTGACAGACAGACGGACAACAAAGTGATCCAATAAGGGTTCTTTTTTATTTTGAGGCCCGGAACCCTAAAAAACTTTTTCCATAACGACTACCTACATCCGTTCTGAGTTTCCTCATTTAGTTTTTTCTTCAATAGTTAACATACAACCGTTTCCAAATTCCCAATCATCATGATCTGCTTAGCGTTTTCCTAATAATAGTTTTTTATTTTCATATTATTTTCCTTTATTGGTTTCTTTACATATTTTTACATATTTCTTATAAAAAAAACAAACAAAAAACATTTAAAAATCCAAAAAAATAGTAGTCTACCAGCATCGGGAGCAGGGTCTGAGCTACTGGTGGTCAGGGCTACCGTTTCCAAATTCCCAATCAACATAATGTGCTAAGTGTTTTCCTAATAATATTTTTTTTATTTTCATTAATATTTTCTCTTTTTTATTTCAAAATATTGTTTTACCTTAATACCAAAATGTCTAATCATCACATAGACAGATATAAATGTTTTTAATTTGAAGTTATCGGAACTCCGGCCCCAAGATAAAGGCGCAGCCTAGTTAGGGGACCACTGTTTTCTAATTCTGTTTAAATATAACTTGTTATCGATATTCGTAATGATGTTAGATTACGAAAAATGTTGTAACTATTGTTTAATAAATTTATTATTATTCTTAAAACAAACAATTCCTTTATTCATTTTCATATATTGAGTTGATGAGGTTGATCGCTTTGTAAGAAAAAATACACTACATAATCTTTCTAATATATTAAATTCTCGTGTCACAGTGTTAGTTACCATACTCCTCCGAAAGGGCTCCACCGATTCTTATGAATTTTTTTATGCATATTCAGTAAGTCTGAGAATCGGCCAACATCTATTTTTCATACCCCTAAGTGAGCAGCGGGTGAAACCGCTGGGCACAGCTAATTATGTATATCTGACGATTTCAATTGTTGGCCGGACATTATCTGCCAGCCTTTTCCTTTCTATATTAGAATCGGATTCCAGTCTACCTGGACGCAGCTGAATATAGTGGTCCAGAATTTAACATGGAGCGACTGACCTCCATTACCCAGTTAAATTATAAATGATGTTTATTTTGCAAGTAGGTTTAAAAACTAAACAATCAAACACTTTTACATGTCGTTTTTCTTTTTCGTACCCGACTACTCTAAGAAGTAACAGCCGAAACAAACTCAGAGGTCATAGTCTCTTTTAAGGTTTGAACACACAGATTGAGTGGACCTGTCCGCTCAGTACGAGCATTTGTCAGTTATCGTGTAGCTCGGCTCAACGACAAGAACCTTTTGTTTTGTTGACCGTACATACGTTTTCGAATTCCCATTAAAGTAACCATTATACCTAAAATATTACTCATCGGCTGCTTTGATAATGTATTCATATAGTTATCGCTTTTTGGGAATCCCATATTGTAGAACGGGATATTTGATTGTCAGATAAAATGACCAATAATGTACAATATTTACGCTATAGAGTTATCAAATTGTAAGTAGGCTTTCCTTTATGAATGACTATAATCTTGTTTTGATTAGTTCTCCGGAATTGTTTGTCTTAAATTTTCCTGTTGAGTTGTGTGAGGAAAAGTATTGTTGTATAAGTTTTGCATTGGCGTACATCCAATTAATGTTGGCGGACACGTCGTTTTTTAAGTTCAAAGCAAACTTAAGCAGAGAGACAAGCTCATGCCTAAAAATAACATCCGCTCGGGTCGATCTTTAGGTTAAGCAGCATTTTCCTAGATTGGTCTGTGGACATGTTACGTACCGAGTTTCCTCCGTGCTTCGTAAAATATGTTAAGCAGTTGGTCCCGTCTGTTATTTGTAGATCTTTGACAGTCTTTACAGCTAGTCAGTGTTCCGAAAGTCTGAGACCAGGTACTTATCAAGGGTTATCGTGTTACCCAGTACTAACTGGGTTGTGGAGGCCAGTTGAAACACATTATTATCGATTTCGAAATTAAATAAATAAATTAATTTATTTGACACAAACTTATGTTACATTTAAACAGATAAGGAAGTTTTATAATTTTCTTAAGTTCTTAGTCAGTCGCTCCATGTAAAATATTAGCATCCAGCTGCATCCGGTTAGACTGGAATACGACTCCAACTTAGTTGGGAATAGGCTAGGCAGATGATGATGCAAAAAAAAATATTGCTTCAAAAGAAAATACTTTAAACTAATCACACATTATTATAATTTATGATCTATGTTCTTTTATCGGTAAATAAATCTCTCGACAAGCATCTATGCCAGTGATGATGAAAAAACTTGAAGGGTGTCAAGGGACACCCGGATGGAACGAAGTTATTATTTATGATGTAGAAAAAACCTGTACACACTCAACAAAAATAATCGTCGCGACACCACGCTGTTCAATGCGAAAACACGCGCACGCCGCACGGCTTACAACTGTAGCAAAAAGTGTCGTTACAACTTTTGGTCTTATATTTTTTCCGTCCGCCCCCTTTCGCAACGCGCGATAAGGAACTTCGTTCCAAAAACTCTCATAAACAATGTCTTTATTTTCCAGGGTTGCGCGCTCCCAACGACAAGTAGGATACAAAATGGGAACTCGCCCACGCCGAATTATGAAACTAGCACGGACATCAGTAAGGTGAGCACACCCCTGTGGTCGTTGATCCTATGATATCATTGTTGTTCAATGAATTTATTTTACATACAATTATTATGATTCACTATTATATCCTTACAAGACAGTACAGTCAGTTATGTGACTGTAAATCTATCTATACAAATGCAGTTTAAGCTGGCCTTGCATTGGACAAGCTTTTAGTGCAATGAGAGCTCAGTTTACACTGGAAGTTATAGCTTGATGAGTCGTCGTGTCCGAAAGAATATAGCACTTGTTAAAGTCATAGACATCCTACTTATATTATAAATGCGAATGTTGGTGAGGGTGGATGGATGTATTCATGAATGTATGGATGTTTGTTACTCTTTCACGTCAAAACTTTATGGTCTGGAATAACACATAAGATACTTTTTTATTACGATATGCGCGGGTGAAGCCGCGGGCGTCAGCTAGTTAAATTGTGTTTTTAAGAAGTTTCTTCACACTTTGGCGTAATGAATATTTTGTGTATCAATAAGGTAAAACTAATTACTGCTTTGCTGGTCTAGTGGCCCCACCGCGACTGGTCAGCACAATCGAACCCACGACCTCATCCTGGGTTCGATTCCCAGGTAGGGAGAAGTGTTATTGTGTTTTTCCAGCTACCCCAAAAAAACAATGTATAATGGCAAATGTCATAAGATTGTCAGTAGCCAGGTATTTTTTTTTTTACACCTACGTCTACGGTGGCCGGGAGTCGTCTCACGAGTATCATAAGCTATATTTAAAACGTAGGATAATAAACGACCATAATGCGGGCCAAACCGCTAGCAAAAGCTAGTTAGCTATACAGGGAAAATCGTTTATTCATAATAGCGTACACGCGTATTACGAAGGTAATCACTTCGGAAGTAGAATACATTTACATGAGAATATAGTATAATGAAATTCAAATCGGTAAAAGAAAACATCTTTAGGCAGCAAGGTAGAACATACCGGTTTCCCCACGATGTTAGGCGTCGTTCTAAATGGCAATGATCGTACGATGACACGATGCGTTCTCGTTGTGAGGTGAAAATGGTCAATATTGTCTGTGTGCGCGCGATGGGTCGCGACCTTCAATAAAGACACTGAAGAAATCTGTATGTTTGCACTCATCATGTGATGAGAACGTATCATGTCATTGAGCGATAGCTTGAAATGTGATAGACATACAACAACCTGCATTGGACCCGCCTGGTACATTGTATACAGGATGGAAGGGACACTTTTTTAAGGATGGGAATTCATCAAATAACTTTCCCCGCTCTGTGGGGAGCGGGGGGAGTGTCAGACGTTCATATTCAGATTCATTTATTTGCGTACCATAATGTGTGTAGTAGGTGTTACAAAAGGCTTAAAGCTAAAGTACAGACGCCTGCACATCAAGCTACCCGAAACTGTCAATTTTTCCCAATGAACCTTGAACCTAATACTTTAGAAATAAAGTCGAAAATCTATCAAAGAAATCTGACAGATTGTAGTAGCTTGATGTGCAGGCGTCTGTACATTTATGGACCGTTATTACAGTTACACTTGATATTTAAAGTTACATAGTGAGATCAGTTTTTATTGACTTAAACCCATCCATGTTCCTTCTTTTGTGTTCCGGAGCGGTATCTCTCTCGAATAACCCGCAAGCCCGGCAGGCACTGAGGCACAAACCTTCATATATTCAGTACATCATTCTGAATCACATAAAAAATTGTGATCAATAAGTACTTTTTTTTTAATTTTCCTTTTCATGCATTTCTGTTCTGTTCATTTTTTCTACTGACCATAATGTATGTATTGCACCTTTGTAAGAGACAGCAGTTGTTTTTTTTAAATTATCGATGAAAATTTTTGTATGAGGAAAGTTCAAAGTGTAACTAAATAAATAAATAATTTTTGGTTCCTCCGACTCCCCAGTCGTCGTCAACGCAAGGAGACAAAGGGCATGAAGACGATGAGATCCTGAGAAACGTGTCGGCTATTCCACGGATGAGCTATGAGGAGCTGCGAGAGGCGACCGGCAACTGGGCTGACTGTAACCTCTTAGGTCGAGGAGGATTCGGACAGGTTTTCAAAGGTACGGTGTCAATAACCCACGGGAAGTTCCACTACTTAATATTTAATTTGATCCTATAAAAGGTGAGGTTTTTGCGGATGGGACTTCATCAAATAACTTCCCCCGCTCTGGGCGGAGCGGGGGGTGAGTGACAGACTTCTACTGACTAAAATCCACCCATGTTCCTTCTTTTGCCCTTTATGTTCCGGGGCCGCGGTATCTCTTTCGAACAAAACGCAACCCCGGGCGCAAGACCCCGTGTGGTGTCTCCGACCATAAAACCATTGTTCTTCAACTTTTGTTTTTTTTTGTTTTTCCATACATGCTGACTTTGAATTTTGACTGCAGTTAATGTATACTTGAAGCTTTTTTAAGTTAGTTCGTTCCTTCGTCGACTGCATCTCAGTCCTCAAGACAAGATTTAGGTCAATAGTAAGCCCATTTAATATTAAAAAAAACCGGGCAAGGACTGGCGCACCGAGAGTACCGTACAAATTTGCGACATAAACGGCCATTTCTTTTTACTGCGTTGACTTCAGGGTTGGTTTTTTCACAGCTTCCCATGAAGCTATAGTAGCAGACTTTCAGTATATGGTTTTAATTTCTTAATCTTAAATATCTTGGGACAACTCACACACGGCTATCTGATCCCAAGCTAAGCAGAGCTTGTGTTATGGTAACCAGACAACTGATATACATACTTATATTATTTATAAATACATACATATTATAGATAAATCACACCCAGACACAGAACAAACAATCATGCTCATCACACAAAGTTTGTCCTGGGTGGGAATCGAACCCACGACCTCCGGCTCAGCAGTCAGGGCCACTAACCACTAGACCAACAAGCCCGTCAAATTTCAACTCGATACCACGCCTTTTCGGTCTTGACAGACAGACGGATAACGAAAAGATCCTAAAAGGGAGGTTGCGTTAATTTGATTCTCGCTACTATAACATAACTTGCAAAATATGTACCTATTTGAGTGTGACGGGCCCGATGATATTAACTTAACGCGGCACATAATCTATAGGTGAATGGAAACATCTGCCGGTCGCAGTAAAGCGTCTCCGAGACAACAATGACAGAAACAAGGAGCTGATCAGAGAGATGTGCCTGAATCAGTACCGGCATGACAATATACTGCCACTATATGGATACTCTTTGGGAGGTAATGTTTATAGTTTAAAACTTGGTATTTTAGCGTTGAATTCCTAGATTGGGAAAAGTGCTTTTTCCTTCAAGATTTTTTTAGACAACACGGTTGGCGCAGTGGCTGAGCGATAGACTGCTGCGCTGCGTGTTGCGGGTTCAATCTCCGCACGGAACAAATGTTTGTATGGCCTACAGATAGTTGTTCCGAGTCTGGCTGTTTGTGTATGTGATTATAAATGTTTGTACGTAACTGTCCTCTCATACTTAAGTACTAACGCTGTAACAACAACATTGTAAAACCAAATGATTTTAAAAGAGTAACCATGGAGTTTCTTGTCGGTTCTTCTCCATAGGAAACGACCAACCCGAACCGTGCATCTTTTCTCGACGTTTTATAAGTGCCCATGTAGGCCTATGTGAAATAAAAATATTTTGATTTTGAACGCACCCACGATACAGGAGAAATTCCTAGTGTTGGGAAACGTTTATAAAAAAATGTAGCAGCCACAGTGTCTTGTGCTCAGCTGTTAGCCGTTGGCGACAAATTAATCGTCTACGTCCCTGTCAATAGGAAAAGTTTTCAGAAGGCTGGCAAAATTTCCAAGTCGTATTCTTTGGGGCAAATATAAATAAATATTTAAGCGTTAATTTGGGTTTGTTTATGTATAAAGCCTGTATTTTATTTCAAAGTATAATTTTCTTTTTTATAGGTCCAGAAGCATGTCTAGTCTACCAATTGATGGCTGGGGGCTCCTTGGAGCAGCGGTTACGACGCAAGACACACCACCCGCCGCTGTCCTGGACGCAGCGATACAACATTGTACATGGAATTGCTAGGTAGGTGTCTATGACTAATTGTCATTGTCAATATATAAAATAATAATTATTGTCATGGCTAAATAAAAATAGCCATTCAGATCGATATTTAGGTTAAGCTGTGCTTGCCTAGGTTGGTCCGTAGATTGGTGATCACCCAGTTCAGGTATAACGAGTTTCCTTCGTGCCTCGGAAAGTACGTTAAACCGTAGATTGCTGTCATTTGTAGATCTTTGACAGTCGTTACAGATTGTCAGTGGCCCGAATCTGACAAACAGTCTCATCAAGGGATCATATTACCTAGTACTAACTAGGTTGAGAAAGGTCGGATAGGCAGTCGCTCCATGTAAAGTACTGGTATACAGCTGCATGCTTTTAGATTGAAGTCGATCCCAATATAGTTGGCAAAATTGTTGCTAACATCATCATCATTTGAATCTGGCTCGAAGGACCAAATGTTAATGGATGACTTTGGTAGACCGGGAACTAGAATCCTTGAGAATGAGAAGAAATGACAACCACGGCATAAGCTTGATAACTGACAACTGAACTTTTATGTTACTTCTAATTTTAAAATCTACAAAAAAAAAAACGAAAACGATAAACTGTATAAAAAAGGTTCCATTTAGTGACGTCTACATATTTTCTTTTTCAGAGGTCTTCAGTTCCTACACACGATGGAAGGCACGCCCCTCATCCACGGTGACATTAAGCCCGCCAACATTCTACTGGACACCTGTCTCATGCCGAAGATCGGGGACTTTGGCCTCGCACGCAAAGGACCTTACGGCGACGATAGAACGCATGTCAAAGTTTCAAAGTATGTGAAGTCTATTTATGTACTTGCATTTGAGAATTTGGTTAAAGGAATATAAACTTTACATTTGTACATATTAAGTCTCTCTTGGCTAAATAATAGCACTTGTCTAGTTAGGTCTGTTGCTGGGTGACCACCCGTTTCAAGCATAGTTTTGTTCATGCATCTTAAAGCACCTTAAGCTGTTGGTCCCGGTTGCCATTTTTTGTAGATCTTTGATAATAGTTACAGATAGTCAGTGTCCTGTGAGTCTGACAACCAGTCTTACCAAGGGGTACATAGGCAGTAGGTCCATGTAAAATTATGGTATTGAGCTATATCCGGTTAGATTGAAACCCCTTATATTGCTGGGAAAAGGCTAAACAGATAATGAGGATGACGTTAATTTCAATTCTGAAATTAATTCTGTTGTTTAACCTCTCAAGGACCGCCATTATTTACGTCAACTATCCGTCAAGCACCGCCGGGCGAGCTCTTATCGTATGCGTAATCTGATTTTAAGACTTATCTTTACTACAAATACAGTTTTAAATCGGTCGGGGTTTTGGTGGCACAAATTTGTGCCAGCGGGGCTCAACGGTAATACTTGTTTACTGGCATGTTTTTGTGCCGCTGGAGCTCTAGAGGTTAAGTGAAATTCAAACTTTAAAATTGGCATTCTTTTACAACTAAACCTACATATAACTGACTGTCATTGTTATAATATCGCAGAATGATAGTGATGCTTTTTAATTATAACTTATAACCCATCAGAATCAGAATGCTTTATTTGTAAACATAGGTCAAGTTTTAATGTGTTAGATGTTACAGATAGGTAGGTAGATCCTATATGTTTTGCCTAGAGCGTGTGAAAATGTCATATTAAATTAATTAAATAACAATCAACTGTTCACAATAGCAATAAAAATAACATAAGTAGGCATGCATTCAATTAAATAAAATTTTAAAATATAATCTATTTCAATAAATGTCAAAAGGATTTGGTTACATTTTTTTTTATTTATAACCCCTGCAATAAAGGCAAGTAAATACTTATTATTTCTTAAAATCCGTCCACAGAGTATTCGGCACAAAGCCGTACCTCCCCGACGAGTACCTGCGCGCGCGCTCCCTGTCCCCCGCGGTGGACGTGTTCAGCTACGGCGTCGTCATGGTGGAGGTGGCCACAGCGCTGCCCGCCAGCGACAAGACGCGCCCGGAACAACTGCTCAGCATGTACATACACCAGCTGTTCAACCAGGGCATTGATATGGGTGAGCTGCGATCTTGTCTTACTGAGTAATACACTTTGACTGCTCTAAGCCTGGGTTGATTAGATTCCCGAGTTGGGCAAAAATAAAGTGTCATTGGGTTTAAGAGTGTCCATGGAGTTTCTTGCAAATTCTTCTCCATAGAGATCAATGCTTTGGAATGGGCAACTACAATACTTTCACAAGTTATTTTGCATTGTGTCTGGGACTGTAGCTTATTTTTTTTGTTTCTTGACATTCGAAAGTGCCAGTAATGGTCTAATTGAAATAAATGGTTTGAGTTTGCGTTTAGAATTTCTCAGTAATAACCTGAAATTTGGAAGTTGGCGGTATGATACCCCCCGTGCCTTAGGAAACACGTTAAGCCGTTGGTCCTGCCCTGATCGCTTTCCGGTCGTGTCGAATTGCCGTCCTATCGGACTATAAGTCATGGAACAGAGCGCACCTGTGCCTTGTGCACTGTAATATCTCCCGCGCCGATGTCTTATCTGCGCTAAGATTACCCGCCCTGACTGAAAACGATCAGAAGGTCTATTATTATTAATCCACTTTGAACATTATTAAAGAGAAAATAAGGTTCATATTCATTTAAAACATTCGTACCTTTATGGGGTTTTTGCGACTGCTGAGCACTCATTCAACATTGGGTTTTCCCGTCCAGGAATATCTCAGTAGCAACCATGAAATCTGGATTTATGTCCGATTGATGCTCGCCTTCTATAACATTATTATATTAGGGTATACCAGTGCCTAAACATTCGTGGATAGTAGACGTAATTTATGCTATCCAATTGATGCCAATAGACTGGCCCCCTTTAACATAAGACCCCTGCTAACTCTCCAGATAAAACAGCGTCTTGACGATTTCTTATGCATGTTACAGCAACGTTAGAAGACCCTATACTCCGCGGCACAGCCCACTCGAACCCAGCAATGTGTCGGGCCTTCGTCGCGATAGGCCTCCACTGTACCAAGTTCGTGCGACACCACCGCCCCTCGATGTTGGATGTGTACAAACAGCTCAACGACATGAATTTACCGGCCATCAACTTTACTTGACGACGTGTACGGTGGCTGTTAAACGAATATCATCTTTGTACTTCGTAAGTTAAGTTCATTTCAGAATGTCTAGTACTATTAAAAAGTTGCAATGTTTGAAGTGGTAGTGCAAAACTGAACTTTACTTGACCATGTTAGTGTATGGTGACCGTTAAACGAATATCAACTTTGTACTTTGTAAATTAAGCTCATTTCGGAATGTCTAGTACTATTAAAAAGTCGCATTGTATGAAGTCGTAGCGCAAACTGAACTTTGTAGGAAGGCATTTAAAGTTGTTTTTCTAAAATCGACATGGATGTACCGGCCATTAACATTACTTGACCATGTTAGTGTATGGTAACCGTTAAACGAATATCAACTTTGTACTGTGTGAATTAAGCTCATTTCGGAATGTTTAGTACTATTAAAAAGTCGCAATGTTTGAAGTCGAAGCGCAAACTGAACTTTGTAGGAAGGCATTTAAAGTTGTTTTCCTAAAATCGACATGGATGTACCAGCCATCAATTATACTAGTCGACCTAGAGTACGGTCGGAATATCGGGACCGTTGAGTTCGATATCCACTCAAGTCCATTCGAATACTTGTTTTTCTGGTTAAAGGAATATCAACTCAAATTAACATGATTTAATATTACGATTGACTACGAGAAAAATACGTTTTTTTTTATTTATTTGAATTGTCTAGGTTTCGGAATGAAAAGTACTGTTAAAAAGTCTCAACATTTTTCGAGTTGTAGTGCATACTGAACCTTATGAGTGGGCATTAAAGTTGATTTAAGAATAAATTAGGTCGCAAACTATATACTACGTATATTGCAAAGCAGACGGCCACCGCCTGCCGGGGTCGCGAGTTGTTCGAGAGAGATACCGCTTAGGAACATAAAGGGCAAAAGTAGGGGTGTGTGGGTTTTAATCAGTAAAAGACTGACTCTTCCCCTCGTTCTGCCCAGATCGGGGAAAGTTATTTGATGATTTTCTATCCTAATAAAACCGTATATCCTTATCCTTACTAATATTATAAAAGCGAAAGTGAGTTTGTTTGTTTCGTTTTCACGCCTAAATGACTAAACCGATTTTGATATTTTTGGTACAGTTGGGACCCTGAAGACGGACATAGGCTAAAAAAAGTAAGAAAAGAGGGAGAAAGAGGGAAGAAAAGGGGAGAGAAAAATATTTCTTTTTCGATCATCGCGCGGGTTAAAGTTAGCGTTAGCCCAAAGTAACTTGCCACGCGGACGAAGTCGCGGGCGGAAGCTAGTAATATAATAAACTAGCTGTACTCAGCGGTTTTACCCGCTGCTCAGCTTCTAAATGTCGTAGAGTGATGTGACCTTTCTATTGGTGAAAATTGGTTAAAATCTGTCCAGTACTAGTACAAACAAACTAACAAAATTGATTCCTTTTTTTATATTATTAGTATAGATAATTTAACGCTTGTCTACAATGTCGTGTAGACAGGCGATGTGTTTAGTTACTACGTTGGCAACACTAACTTATTATGTTTTTTTATATTTATTTACTTTTAAGATAAAATAATCTGTTGAATGAAATGAATTGTTATAAAACGAATGAATTGACTGAAATATCTTTAAGTGTACATATTTGACAATAATCTTTGAAACTTTATATTGAAGAATTATTTGTTGAGTTTAATTTATTTGAAATAGAAAACAAAACTGCAATTAAATCTTCATTGTAATGTTTCAATGAACACGTATATAAATATTTTATAAATAAAAACTATTATTCGTAGTTTGAAGTCCTTTTATTTCAAAATAGCTTGTAGCTCACCACTCCTAAAGCCAAGGACCAGTAATACGTTGATCGCAAGAAGCACTAATACGTTGATACTAAGCAAAATTCTTAAGGGGTTTTTCTCATATTTTTTTTTTTTTATGATACTGCCGCACACTAGTAATTTCCTGTATCGTAGGTGCGTTTACAAACATTAGTAGCATTAGCATTCTTCTGAACATAGCGTCCTAAGCATTGTAATATAATAATAACAGCATACATCTTTTCGAAAATACACACATAAACGCGTACGATCACTCACACCAATCACACCACAACACACATCTCACACTCACATCCTCTTTCTCATCAGTCACGTACATTCCCATCTCACACAAATAAGAGGTACATCCAAACTCTACACAAACTGCTTTTCTTTTACTTTTACAAAGTTAAATAAATAAAAAATGTTTACATTACCTTGAACTATATATTTATGATACGCTATTGGCGCTTATATTTTATGTTTAATACTCGAGGGGTTTGGCGCTGATAGCCGAAATACAGGCTCTGCCTAGTTCGGCTACAGATGGCTACACCACTTTTATTTAGTTAAACCTGCCTGTTAAAGTGTTTTGTAAGTTTTTGTCTAAGTTTTCTTTGAATAAACATTATTATTACTTATTATAGTTATGGTTACGTACCTCAAAAGGAAAAGAATGGAATCCTTATTGGATCACTTTGTTGTCTGTCTGTCTGTCAAGACCCCGGGAACTCGTGGGGGTATCGAGATGAAATTCTGTGGTCTGTAAAAATAGTAAAAAGATATGGCCGTTTATGTCGTAAGTTTGTTCGGAACCCTCGGTGCGCGAGTAAGACCGCTCTCTCGCTCGCTCTTGGCCGGTTTTTTTTTACATAAGAACTGTTTCGTCATAGTATGGCGTTCAAAATACTAGGATCGTGAAAGGGTTTATACTTTTCTTATACAGTAGATGAATTCCACTTATGAAAGTTCGTGTTTACATTTATGATATAAGTGTTCGTACACAAGTAAGTTAGAAATGTAAAACTTAGTACATATATTTCAGTTCAGTATTGCCTGTACAAATTAATTGGTTGAAGTGACCGAAATCTCCAATAGAAGGTAATTTTGATTCCACTTAGTACTTATTAGTTCCATACTCGGCTTTAGGTCCCAGGCTGCCTATTTGTTAAACTCAACGATTAGTTCAGTAGTTTAATGTCAGTTCAGACAGAACGGATAAAACCTCGCGCAGGCTCGAAGCTTCTATGGTTGCAATTTACAACAAGAGTAGAAATGCGAGACGGGGCGACATCGAGAGAAATGAAAGTGGTAGACCACGTCAGAACCTGCTCGTGCGGTCTCGGATATTTATAGGGGAGTCCCGAGCATGCGCGAGGCGACACTTTACATCCGCGTCGATGTTCATACAATTTACTACTTTGTACAATTGGTTTACGATTTTATTTTCAATGCAGCTCAGCCAGTAATATTTTTTTTTGTATAAACGGAATCCTTATAGGATTATTTTGTTGCTCTTCTGTATGTTTTTTTTTCGGATCGGAAATCTTCAAATGACTTCTTCCGTTCTGGATGGAGAGGAAGGGAGTGTCAGTGGCAGTAGAACAGTAACGCGCCGTTGACACGGCCTGTCGTCATTTGTCGGACGGACGGTGAGCTACCTATTGCTTACCATCCACAGACCCGCGTCTACGGTGGAGCGTCTCGCGCTTTCACTGACCCTAAGACGTGAAAAGATACCTGAAGTTATTTGTTGTTTTAGATGGTGTTCAACTCTTGTAAAACGAAAGGAATGGGATTATGGAGCAGGTGGGACTAAACAGCTTGGATGTTGGCATTATCCAAAGTATTTTGGCTGAACCGACGTAGCATTATAAAGAAGCAATAATTAATAAGACTGTTTGTAAGTTTAAGGTTAGATCTAATGGACAAAAATGTATAAAAGTCCCAAATCAATACTTTGTTTTTTTTTTATTTGTGCATTTATTGTAATAGTATGAATTTACTCTAAAATACTATGTCTTCAGGCTTCGGGTTATCGGCATGGTCTAAAGTCCTGCTGGCAATCAGATTTCTGTACCATAGAGCTGACAGTCTTGCTTTGCGGGGCTTTTCGTCATCTTCGTAGTCAACCTCGAAGAGACCGAACTTTATACTGAAATATTAAAAAAAAACATTTCAGGTTAAAAACAAAAGTACTACATTGAAATTGAGATTTTGAACAATCGCATTTTGAAAAAAGAAATCAATCAATAATGTTTCGTATTTACTGTGATTGGTAAATTGATATAACTACTGCCAATCATATTACTTGATTTCTATGTTGCAGTAGAATCGGCTTCGACAAAGTGGATGCCGTTTAGTTGGATAAAGGACTATCAGTAATGACTTAAAAGTCTGCTTTAAATTGTATACTTAAAGTTAATACTGATCCTTTATTCAGTGTCATTATAAAAGTAAAACTGACATCAGGCGAGTTGCGGCCCAACGCAAGCATATACATATTTAGTAAAAAAAAAAAATAGCCTCTAATGTCTATACTGAAAGGGCAAAGAATAATTAGTGGTTCAAATCTAAACTGAACTATGTGTGTAGGCTTTAAAGCTACTTCTCCGAAATCACACTATATTGAAGACAGTTAACTAAATCTTACCTCAATCCAAAGTTCCATTCAAAGTTATCCATAAGACTCCACGCGGTGTATCTGGAGACATGGCAGCCGTCCACTTCAATGGCGTCCAAAATGGCGTCCATGTATGCTTTGTAGTAATCAACCCTGCCAGGGTCGTCGATACCACCCAAATTGCCGTAACCATTCTCGAAAATCATTATCTCTGGATTATTGTAGCTATCTTTCACCCAGTTTAGAGATTTTCTGATGCCTGATGGTATTTTCTGAAAGGAAAGAGGAAGGGTAATAGGAAGTCACAATCCTGCCGGGTTTGCGGGTTGTTCGATAGAGATACCGCGGCCCCGGAACGTAAAGGGCAATAGAAGGAACATGGGTGGGTTTAATCAGTACAAGTCTGACACTCCCCCCCGCTCCGGCCAGAGCGGGGGAAGTTATTTGATGATTTCCCAGTCGTAAAAAAACCCCGCGCTACTGCTTGGCCTGGGGTCCTAATTTCGATTCCCGGGTAGTGCCAACTTGTTATGTTTTTTCTAATCGGGATTTCTCAGTAGTAACCCGTGGTTTGCAATATCTCTCCCCGCTCGTGCCACCCAATCGAACGATGAGAGTAAAGCAACCAGCAAAACATATGATAGCGTACACACATGTCCACTACACTCGCGGTCAAATAATACGGATCAATGACGAAAATCCTTGTCACTTGCAGATTAATAATGGTACGCTTCTTATGAATTCCTCAACTGATGAGGGGCCTGGCTCGTAGCTAAATAATATCAGCCGCTCAGATTTATCTTCAGCTTAAGCGGCGCTTGGTCCTGAGTGTCATTTCAAGAGTTTTGGCAGTCATTACAAATACAGGCAGCGGCCCGAAAGTCTGACAAACTATTTTACCAAGGGGTCGATACCCCTAATGCTGACTGGGTTTTGGAGGTCAGATAAGCAGTCCTTCTTTTTAAGGTACTGGTGTTCAACAGCATCCAGTTCTCTGGAAGCCGACGCCAACATAGTTGGGGAAAGGCTAGGCAGGTGATGACGACATGAGGAAGAAACGGAAGTAGAAACTTACAGCTGTGTGAGCAGAGGGTTCCAAAGTATAATTCCCATAATCAGCCACAGCTCCGATGTCGTCTTCATACGAAGGCACGGCGAAAATCCCCGACTTGTAACGCTCTGCCGTGTAGAATCGTGAAGAATAGTAGTTGAAGCCAAAGAAATCACTTGTACCTTAAAAAGAATAGTTTCTCAAAACCCTAGTACCTACTCTCAAAACGTGGGTTTAATGTTCATTTACAAATCCTGGAGCGAACATATTTTTTCTATGTATTTCAAATATCGAAGAGATTCAAATGACAGAACATTTCATGACCTCTGAGTTTGTTTCGGCTGTTTTTTCTCAGATTAGTCGGGTACCAAAAACCGGCCTCCAGTTTAAAAAAAAAAACGACGTGTTTGTAAAAACCTACTGGCATAAAAAAGGTACCTTTAATGAGCTCTATTTCATCCTTCGTCAATATTGGTAACCTGCTCCTGGGAAAACCTTGTTCAGCACTTCTTTCTGCGACGCGTTTGACTACCCTCTCAGGGAATCCTCCAGAGGAAGAGAATATAGGATGACTGTAGAAGCCGATTTCGAAGTCAAGCGCTACGTTGCCTGCTTCTATGTCTGCGGGAGAGTCGCTGGCGCCTTCACGGAAATCTGTTGCTATGGTAATACCACAACGACCTGTAAAAACCGAATTTCTAGTAATTAACGTAGGCAAGCTACTTCCGAGGAGTGGTCGGTTAGTGGTTTCGTTTTAACTAATACTGTTTTCAAAACATTATATATCATCACGCATATAAGGTGTGCGTAATAGTACCTACATCTACATTTCACACGTTATATTAAAGTTTCATCTAGTAAATTCAGACTCTGTGGCTACAGTGGCCGGGCAAATTGTTTATGGGCTAAATCTATCTAATATACAGAGTGTTAGGTTAAACGAGGGACTTATTGAGGGAGGATATTCAGTATTCGATTCTCGTCCCAAATATGTAAAAAACCTATAACCTTAATTTTTGACGTAATTGTCCAATAAAATACATTATTCATGAACACTGAGCGCGAGAGGAGTTAACTTGTAAACAGTGAAGTAAATCACGCGGCAAAATACCTACGCGCCGATTCTACCGAAAAGGCGTCCTAAGCCAGGTTTAAAGTAGGAAAATGGATTATACCTAAAGGTCATTGACACGCACACATGTTCTGCGATAGTATTAAATCGCTAGCGCAAGGGTATATACACGTTGCGAGAGTTATGCGAAATTTTTGGTAGGGTTCTGTCTTTTATTTATTAGTGTTTTTTTTTTTGTTCATATTTTTATTAGTATCATGTAAGTATGCACTATTGTGGGTTTGAATACGTCCCTCGTTTAAACTAACATATTGTATAATATTCTCGTGTCACAATGTTCGTTCCCATACTCCTTTCCTTATGCATATTCAGTGAGTCTGAGAATCGGCTACTATCTATTTTTCATACCCCTAAGTGATAAGGGCGACCTGAGCAGCGGGTGAAACCTCTGGGCACAGCTAGTATTATATATATTTGTACCTAATATATACAGATTTTTTTCCGTAACCCGTACGTTTAGCTCATTGAGTCGTGATTGTGAACACTGGACCAAGGACTCAGTTTAAAAAAAAAACAAAGAAAAATCTCGAGGAAACTAGCAAATTCTATAACCGAGAACATGACGCGTTCACCAACCCACACTATGCCTACTAGGTAGATTGATCCCTCTCGTAAAGAAATGTCCTGCATCATTACATAAACTTTAAAAAAAAATATCAAAAATGAACACTTGCCGTTTTGCTTTTGTCTGTATTCTTTGTCGTATAGGTGCCAGGCCCTCGCATGTGCCAACAGTACGTTCTTCACAGCCATGTAGTCGCCAATCCCAGGTGATATTATATAAGGTGCACACATTGCCATTCCATAACCATAAATAGCGAACTGTTTGGGTTCGTTTATTGTGATCCAAAGCTTAACTCGGTCACCCAAGGCATCAAATAACACTCGAGCGTAATCTTCAAACCAGTCTGCAATAAGAGGGTTGGTCCAACCGCCTAAATCCTGCAAACTTTGTGGTAAATCCCAATGGTAGATAGTTACAACCGGCTCGATACCATTGGCCAACAATTCATCAACCAATTTATTGTAATGCGCAATACCATCTTGGCTAACCTTGTTAGCGAAACCACTTGGCAGAACTCTTGGCCATGAGATGGAAAATCTATAGAAATCGACTCCCAAGAACTTAAGCATCTGTATGTCTCGATGGTAATACTCGTACGATTTGCAAGTGTCGTTTCCATCTGTTCCGTCTATTATGTTCCCTGGTATTTGGCAGAATGTGTCCCAAATGCTTGCTGATTTGTCTGGAAACCAAGAATAAAATAATAAATAAATAAATATCTTGGGACAACTCACACACGGCTATCTGATCCCAAGCTAAGCAGAGCTTGTGTTATGGTAACCAGACAACTGATATACATACTTATATAATTTATAAATATATACATATTATAGATAAATCACACCCAGACACAGAACAAACAATCATGCTCATCACACAAAGTTTGTCCTGGGTGGGAATCGAACCCACGACCTCCGGCTCAGCAGTCAGGGCCACTAACCACTAGACCAACAGGCCCGTCAAAAGAAGAAGATATTAACAAAAAAAAAAACTCTTTCGACGGGCATAGTCATAAAATATTGCATTGATACATGAAAAATATACGCACTCCCCTTTGGTATTATATAAGCTGAAAGTAAATTTACTTTTAAAAGAAAAGTTCGTAACGACTATTTAGGTCCGTCTACCAATTAAAAGTCAAAGTAATTACTGTTAAGTTTTTCGTTTTATTTTTTTATTAAATTATTTGTATAAACATATGCATAAGTAGTAAAAGTTTTCGAAAACAAATACACACATCAAAAGTATCTAGGGATCAACATATATTTTTGCAATAACTTTTCTCCTGATTGATATTAATTAAAATTTTCTTTAAGGATTCATCAAATAAAGTGTTTTCGTTTGTCACAGTAACGATAAACCAAGTCACCTTTGCATTAATAAAGAAATTTGCCATTTTCCTAATAAAGGGATTTTTGACATTTGAACCACTAACATTAAAGTTCGAAAAAAAGACTGAAATAACAGTTTTCTTTAAAATTTTATTGGGTAACTTAAACAATTAATAATCCGTGTTTCTACCGCGAACACTAACAACACAAGAACATCGGTTTGGCATACTCAAAATGAGTTCATCCAAATCACGCTGTGGAATGGCCGCCCATGTTCGTTGCAACAACAAAAAAAGGTCTTCTTGCGACTGGATACCCAGGATACCCTCCATATTCGGCAGAGCTCTTCTCTGTAGCATATCCCATGCATGCTCAATCGGGTTCAAGTCTGGCGACTGAGCAGGCCAGGGCAGGACATTGATGTTAGCTGCGGCGAGAGTCTGTCTTACAACTCTTGCGGTGTGCGGTCGTGCATTATCATGCATTAACTGAAATAAGGGACCGATTTGCACTTGTAGAGGAACGATGACGTCTGATACAATCGTCTCAGCATAAATTTGAGCGTTGAGGTTGCCTCTGATCCAAATCAACTCAGTTCTTCCGCCGATCCAAATACCCGCCCATACCATGATGGTTCCACCACTATAAGGATGGACTTCCTGGCAGGATTTTAATCGCTGTTGGCGTCCAGGGGTTCTCCAGTGTCGTATACGTCTTGTATCCGGTCTCATACCAAAACGAGACTCATCAGAAAAGCACACGAAACGCCATTGTTCTTCTGCCCAATTTCTGTGTTCAAGAGCCCATTGATATCGAATCCTACGATTGTGCATTGCTATAGGTGGTACCCGTAGCGGTCTTCGGGAATGAAGGTTCACTTCATGCAAGCGGTTTCTGACTGTTTGGTCGCTAATTAAGTTCCCTGAAGAGTGATGAAGCCTCACGGCTAACATCATGGCGGTTATTGTTGGAGCTCTTCGAGTTAAGATTTGAATGTATCGGTCTTGTCTCCGTGTGGTGCAGCGATACCGTCCTCCATGGCGCTAAGCCACGGTACCAGTGCTTCGGTAACGTGTCCAAAGTCGACTGATAACACTCTGACTTGTATTCAGAGCTAAAGCTACAGTACTTTGCCGGGAACCAGCTTCTATCATTCCCACGGCTCTGAGCATTTCTTCCCTGCTTAAATGACGTCGCCGCTCCATAATAACGTTGGTTTTAATCAGTAGTAGGGAAACAGTAGCACTAATAATGTCTTCAATGCGTTGTATGTTTTTATAGGGAAAATATTGACAGCTTATTTTCATCTTTTACTCGAATTTGATTGAGAGTTCCTGATTCAAATTATGAAATGCACCAAAAAGGATCCATATAAATTTATAAAATCATAAATTTATTACAAAGCCACATCTCAATCTCAAGAAATCCGCATAAAAATGCTTGATCCCTAGACACTTTTGATGTGTGTAGTTACCTATATATTTTTATATAATTTTTGTACCCTATCACATTGCTGTCGTATTTTACCCAAAGGTTGACTGGTAGAGAATGCCATTAATAAAATATAAGTAGCCTGAAGGTTAAGCAGATTTCGACGGAAAGTGTAGGAGAGTATTATACTGGTTACTTGGTTAGGGGTGCTTTTATACCTACTCTAGGGTCAACAATGTGTCTTAATTTTTATCTAACTACTTACCTGCGGCATTCCATCCTCCTTCTACTTGAAATGCGGCGGTCGCCGCTCCCAATTTCAAGCCTTCCGGTAATTTTCTCATCTCCGCATTTGTACCATGTTCTTGGCTAGTAGTCACCCGTAATATTGCAAATATTGCAGCTAAGAGGTACATGAGGGATCTGTTAGTAAACAATAACAGTTTGTAAGTGAAGCCATTTGACCTGGTATCTAGCAAATAATTCTATATCATAAAACAATCATTGACAACTTCTACTAATTCATTTGAACTATGGTCTCAAATGAGTATTTGTTTCTCATTAGTGTAGCAATATTCTTGTGTCATTGTCTTAAGGTTCTTAATGCAGTAATCGATGCACTCTTGTGATATGCGACAGCATACAGATCATTGTGATTAAGATAAGATATTCTGATGTCATTGTTCCATTTAAACTTGTTTTTATTGGTATATTATTTTAAGACGATTCATGGGATTATCTAGTAGGTAAACCAAAAACATCTTTGAAAGACTGATGAATACGGAGATGGGCAGTCCAAAATGGCAGCTTAGGCGGAATCATGTTAAGATTATAAAAATACGAATAAAACATGTCTACTTGGCACACAAGGTGGTTGACATGTGGAATATGAACTCGGCTATCATTGTGACGATTTTCGTAATGTAACAGCCAATGGCCTGATGGGCAAGAGTCTCAATGAACATCTATCGAGACTCTTTAGGCGGTGGGATCAAGGGCCTGTTTCAGAGGGCAAAACTTCTCGATACGGCTCGCATTGTGAGGAAGTTCTTGTCATGGGTTTGAAATTTGAATATCAGGTCGGGAAGTGTTGTTGGGTTTCAATAACGACCTAGTTGGCGCAGTGGGTGAGCGGTTGACTGTTGCGCTGCGTGTCGCGGGTTCGATTCCCGCACGGAACAAATATTTGTACGGCCTACAGATTCGTTCCGGGTCTGGCTGTTTGTGTATGTGAGTTTAAATGTTTGTAAACGCACCCACGATACAGGAGAAATTCCTAGTGTGGGGCAACATTTTCTTTTTAAAGAAAGTAAAAAAAACTTAGTAGCAGTAATTATTGAGCTTAAATTTGTGCATGACTGGGTGATGGCAATAGATTCACCCCTGGAATGGATTACAAACAGGCGAAATGTGGGTGCACCATTTCGGTACGTCTCTGCCTAATGCTTTGGGGATCGGAATTGCGGGTTGTACAGGGTTGCGGGTTGTTCGGGGTTGCGGGTTGATCGGGGTTGCGGGTTGTTCGAAGGAGATACCGCGGCCTCGGAACGTAAAGGGCAATAGAAAGAACATGGGCGGGTTTTAGTCAGCAGAAGTCTGACACTCCTCCCTGCTCCGCCCAGAGCGGGGGAAGTAATTTGATGATATCACAAACGCAAAAAAATGCTTTGGGGATCAAAAGCGTAATGTTTTGTTATCCTGGAAATCCAGAAAAACGGCTCCTTGGAATTAATGACGATAGATGCAGAGGGAGAGACCTTCCTCTACAGAATGCGTGGATGGAGTTTGTGAGGAATAATATTGTAAGCAGGTAAAAGATGTCAGGGGAAAAAGCGGAACAAAATGACTTGCAGCATAGATTTAAAGAAAAAGCCAGGAAGATGGTCTTTGATTTCAATGTTTGTTCATCCCTTTTAATAAAAGCCTTTGCCCAGGTGTGGAACAGGCTTAAAATCCTACTTATATTATAAACTAGCATTTGCCCGCGGCTTTGCTCGCGTTAAATTCGGTAGCGCCTTATTGATTTGTAAGAGCGACGCTAAGTTTTCCCGTTTCTTCCCTCTTTCTCCGTCATATCCCACTCTTTTTAAAGAAAATAGCCGATGTCCGTCTCCTGGTTCCCAACTATCTCTGTACCAAAATTCATCAAAATCGGTTTAGCCATTAAAGCGTGAAGAGGTAACAAACAAACAAACAAACTCACTTTCGCTTTTATAATATTAGTAAGGAAGGATGCGATTTTTGGGAGGATGGATGGATGGATGTATGTATCGGCTCAACGGATCTTTATGAACTTTGGCACAGAGGTAGATTATAGTCTGGAATAATACATAGGATATTTTTTTCGATCATCACGCGGGTGAAGCCGCGGGCACCAGCTAGTACTTACCTCATGGTGTATTGGTACTTTGTTAATCACAGGTTTGAAACTTTTTTTTTAAATTAAGATATTTTGTACACAGCTGATACGTAAATGACAACGGTACGGATAACCGATCGTGTCGGATTTAATTGACCGTTTAACACAATCGACGTTCTCACATTCAATTTTATATGTATGTATAATACCAAAGACGTGTTGCTGCTACTATTGGACATTTGTGATAGTGTTGAATTGTCTAAGTAACTATATAGTTGGGGGCACTATCCAGCAATCAAACCAATTTTTTTGTGTTACTCTTCTCAGCGTGAAAGGGAGTCGTTTGTCTTGGGATGGACATGTAATGAGGAGGGATGAAGCACATGTGACTAAAAGAGTGATGGATCTGAATGTTGATGGACGGAGAGTGAGAGGAAGGCCAAAGAAAAGATGGATGGATTGTGTATGGAATGATATGAAGGAGAAAGGTGTGAATGACGCCGTCACGTTTGATGGGGAGAATGGAAGAAGAAAACGTGTTGCGCCGACCCCAAATAGAATGGGACAAGGTCAGGAAAATGATGACTCTTCTCAGCGTGACGATGCCAAACTATAAAATTTCTTGCTGCTCCTGAATTACTAGAATATTTTTTTATGTGGAATCACCACATGTTTCATGTTTTAACGGGGAGCTTTTTCCAGAATGGGTTCGTCTGATCAATAAGGTATTTTTTTTTAAAAAAGCTTTCTCTGTATTCGTCCGTTTATAAATTTTCCGTCCGTTAATTTTTTACATTGTACTTAAATTTCAATATTGTAACGTGTAAATGTTTTCGTCATAAATTGTGTCCGTCCGTCCGGTTTGGTGCTTCCAGAAGCGTCGATAAGCTTCTGTAACATGACAGGCTGGACACATATCAAGTGTCCCATCGTTTATGTGGCAACACCGCATTTACACTCCAAGGCGGAGTCATCTACGGCGCGTTAGTGTTTCACGCGCGCCTCAAAGAGATGTCAGCAAAGCAGAGGGGCCTGCCAGGGCCTCCGCCTGCCGGGGTTGTGGGTTGTTCGAAAGAGATACCGCGGGCCCGGAACGTAAAGGGCAATAGAAGGAACATGGGTGGGTTTTAGTCCGTAAAAGTCTGACACTCCCCCCCGCTCCGCCCAGAGCGTGGGAAGTTATTTGAGGATTTCCCAACCAAAAAAAAAAAATTTGGCGGTGTCATCTCTGAATCCCCAACTGCTTTTATTCCTTCTTTGCTTCATCCAACCTTTAGAGTCAATTTAAAGATAACTAGGTCAGCCATGGTGACTCATGTCCAGATGGGAGATTTTCAGCAAGTAGCACAAATGGATTGGGTAGGAAAACCATTTCTTGCTTCAGTTTGTATCTTTCCTTAGTAGAAGTGTCTTCTAGTTACTTAGTTTGAAGTACAGAATGATTGATGGCATTGAAAAGGGTTAAGATCAAGGACACCTTGTATGAGAACTCCTGTTTTTTTTTAAATCATCAAATGGCTTTTCCCGTACTGGGCGGAGCGAAAGGAAGTGTCAGGCTTGTACTGACTAAAACTCATCCATTCATTCTTTTGCCCTTTGTGTTCCGCGGCTGCGATATCTCGAACAAACAGGCATTGGCCCTGATGGGGAAAGTCTGAATTGGTTTTGGTCTAGTAACCAAATAAATTCCCACCACTATCACGAGCCAAAGATATCTTTATCATCTAAAAGTACCTACCTAAGTACTTGAACTGAACAATACTTGTGAATGTCATTACATCAAAAATAAACAAAATCCTTATCATACCACACAGGATTTACCAATCATCAAATTGACGGTGCTTTTGATAAATAGATATAAAATTTTGTTTATTTATTCATTTAAACATCTTGCTGATAACTTGATTTACACCTTTAAATCCTGGTCCAAACACCCACTATATAAAATATAATATTTACAAAATTATTGCAATATAAACGGCCATCCTTACTTTGATATTATAAAAGCGAAAGTGAGTTTGTTTGTTTGTTTCGTCTTCACGCCTTAATGGCTAAACCGATTTTAATGAATTTTGGTACAGAGATAAGTAGTTGGGACCCTGGAACGGACATAGGCTATTTTTTTTTAAAGTGAGAAATGAGGGAAGAAAAGGGAAAACTTAGCATTGCCATTACAATAAATAAGGCGCAAGGGCAAAACCTACAGGTAGCCGGTACCTGTAAATCAGAAAAGGGGAACTGTGTTACCCCGAATTTAACGCGAGCAAAGCCGCGGGCAAAAGCTAGTTTACTATAACTGCTTAGATTTAGAGGGTTGATTTTTACACATCTCTATGGGACCACAGATTTGAATACTTATATGGTTTTGATTTCAACGACGATACGATGATACCTCGACACGTTCCCTAGATCAAGGGTAGATAAATCCTTACTATAATATATATTACTAGCTGTGCCCAGCGGTTTCACCCGCAGAGGTTTAGGGGTATGAAAAATAGATGTTAGCCGATTCTCAGACCTACCCAATATGTACTCAAAATTTCATTATAATCGTTCGAGCCGTTTCGGAGGAGTACGGTAACTAACATTGTGACACGGAAATTTTATATCCTTACTAATATTATAAAAGCGAAAGTGAGTTTGTTTGTTTATTACGTCTTCGCGCCTAAATGGCCCAACTGATATTGATGAATTTTGTTACAGAGGTAGTTGGGACCCTGGAGACGGACATAGGCTAAAAAAGGTGGTTTAAGGGGGGGAAAGAGGAAAGAAAAGGGGAGAGAAAGATATTGTTTTTCGATCATCACGCGGGTTTAAGTTAGCGTTAGCCCAAAGTAACTATGCCACGCGGACGAAGTCGCGGGCGGAAGCTAGTATTAGATATATTAATATTATAAAAGCGAAAGTGAGTTTGTTTGTTTGTGACCTCTTCACGCTTTAATGGCTAAACCGATTTTGATGAATTTTGGTACAGAGATAGTTGGGAACCAGGAGACGGACATAGGCATATTTTTTTTATAAAAGAGTGGGATATGAGGGAGAAAGAGGGAAGAAACGGGAAAACTTAGAGTTGCTATTACAAATCAATAAGGCGCTACCGAATTTAACGCGAGCGAAGCCGCGGGCAAAAGCTAGTACAGACATAAAGATGCACAACAAAGTGATTCTATAAGGGTTCAATTTTTTCCTTTTGAGGCACGGAACCCTAACACGATATGAGTGCTAGAACAACTCGACATTGTTCGAAAGAGATACCGCAGCTGCGGAACATGAATGGGTTTTAGGCAGTTTAAGTCGGACACTCCCCCCCACTCCGCTCAGAGCGGGGGAAGTTATTTGATGATTTCCAATCCGAAAAAAAAGATATTTCCTTAAGTACAGTAGCTACCTATAACTGTACTTAAGGAAATTAATATCTTTTTTTTATAGGTACATATGAACGTACGCGTACAAAGTAATCCATATCTAGTTGCGGTCGCTCGGTGAAACCGCGTAACGCTAGAAGTTGCCATGTGCTAATTTGTTGTATTACAATAAACAATGACCAGGAAGATTATAATCAGAATATTATCAGTAAGTACTCGTTAACGTATCACATCACGTCTTAAATACAGGGGCTTCCACGAACTAACCTAGTCAAGCGCGGCTTAATCTTGAAGATTGAGTTGAGTGGCTGTTAGCCACCACCACCTCACGTACCTACATAGGCAGAAGAATATTTACAAGGCACTGTCCCCCGTGATGACTTATTTTTTATTAGGCACGAAACCCATTTTTATATCAGTCTTAATAAAACACAAAAAGAGCGAGACAGACCCGTGCACGAGTTTCCTATCGTTATCTATAAAAATAGTCAGAAATACATCATCTGTGAAAACTTCTACTATCTAAGTATCACGGTTCATGAGATACAGCCTAGTGACAGACGAACAGACGAGATTCTTAGGGTACAGAACCCTAAAAATAATCCAAATGTGGCCATATATATGTAGGTATTGTTTTTATGTTGCGTCACACTAGGAATTTCTCCGGTATCGTGGGTGCGTTTACAAACATTTAAACTCACATACACAAACATATATGAAACTAGAACCACGTCAATGTACCTACCCAAGTACCACATTAGACACACAATAAAAATTACAAACTATTGTTCGTAGGAATACTTACATATTTGTAATTAATTAAAAGATATAACAGCTTAAAACGAGGGCAAGTTGGAGCGAAGATATTGAAATATTTGTACAAATGTATACTACCGTACTTGCTTGTGCTATATTTGCACATTACATAATAAGTAATGAGGTTTCTTCATAGGCACAGACCTAAGGAAGCTGCTGGGGTTGTTGATTGTTCGAAAGGGATACCGCGGCCCCGGAACAAAAATGCCAAAAGAAGGAACATGGATGGGTTTCCCAACCGAAAAATAAAAACCTTTAGACCAGTAATGGATGGACTTGGATTTCTAGCGTGGCCGGAGGTTGCGCGAATGAGAGATGTAGGTAATTGCTATGGACTAAGAAAATCAGGTCTGTGAAGAAAGTAGCTGCTATTCAGCTCTGTAGGCGGAATTCATCGACTTAAAAACATAAAATTCACGCCTTGCAAACATTAACTTCCGCTCTGGGCGGAGCGGGGGGGGGGGGGGTGTCAGGCTTGTATTGACTAAAACCCACCCATGTTCCTTCTATTGCCTTTTACGATCCGGGGCCGCGGTATCTCTATTGAACAACCCGCAAGCCCTGCAGGCGGTGCCCTGGCAGGCCCCTCTGCTTTGCTGACATTTCTTTGAGGCGAGCGTGGGACACTAACGCGCCGTATTTTTGTGCCTTATTACAATGTTGTCGTATTATGTCATTAAGTCCGGCTACGTACCACTATTGTACATGAAGTTTAAATAAATAAATAATAATAACACTTTGTACGACTCGAGAACTTGAACCCAGGAGCTCACGCTCAGCAGTCGCGCATTTGACCACTCTACGAGGCAGAAACGAAGTTCTACTTAATTTTGTCATTTTCTATGATAAATTAAAATAACCTAAGAACATAGAGTTCCATAAACCACAACTTTTGTCTTTGTACTTGTATGTATGTAAGTATATATTCATTTTTCCTAATGTTTTACTCTCCTTTCGCAAACTAAGTATGCTGGAAGAGATTGCCTTAGAAATAAGCAGCGTACGTAATAAGCTTTGTACCTATGTTTCTTAACTGTATTCAGTATGTACACCAACATCTGAATACCAGTATTTTACACGTAGCGACTGCCTATCTGACCTCCACAACCCTGTACTGGGTAATACGATACCTCTTGGTACGACTGGTTTTCAGACTTTCGGGACACTGACTACCTGTAACGACAAACAAAATTATACAAATGACAATCGAGACCAACAGCTTACCGTGCTTTCCGAGGCATGACGGAAAGTCGGTATGTGACGGGTGGTCACTCATTCACAGATTAACCTAGGCAAGCGCGGCTTAACCTAATAATCGACCTGAGCGGCTGCTATTATTTAGCCACGGGCTCTTATTTAATCGGTTGATGTCCCCAAGAGACTGGCAGCATCACCACGTTGTCGGCAACGCTTAAGCAGGTTGCAGACAAAGGGCTAAGCTAAGTTAGTTTAGCTTAGATCGCATAGCTGATGAAGTTATTCATATTTTTGTGCAGACTACAAACTTTCTTTCTTTTTTAAAACGTTGCACGTTGCCACTAGGAATTTGTCCTGTATCGTGGGTGCGTTTACAAACATTTAAACTCACATACACAAACAGCCAGACCCGAAACAACTATCTGCAGGTCATACAAATATTTGTTCCGTGCGGGAATCAAACCCGCGACACGCAGCGCAGCAGTCGATTGCTCAGCCACTGCGCCAACCGTGCCGTCGAAACTATGTAACAAGTATGAAAAACTGTGTCAGCTATGTGAGCTAAGCTAGACTAACTAAGCTTAGCTCTAGCCTCTGGCCAAGGTAAACATAAGTAACATTGTCTTACCATATTTCTGATCAGTTAGTATCATTTTGAGCAATCGAAGAGGTGAGAAAGGTCATTTGCATTGTTGAAGACAGAAATTATGTTACGATACATGTCCAAGTTACTCTTACGCAGGAATTAGAACAAATATAGGAGACACTTGAACACACATGAAACCACATGAGCGCAGGGCTGTACTTGAATCATTTTTAATAAGGACTAGTTGTGCCCAGTGGTTTCGCCTGCTGCTCCAGTCCTTAGTTTCGCAGTGTGATGGTAGTGGTCTAAAACCATTTTCGCAGTGTTGCCTTTCTAATAAACGGTTTGATTTTGGAGCGCATTGGTTCAATAGTTTTAAAGTCTATAACAGACAAAGGCAGAAACAATTATTGTGTTAGATTATGTTTTTAAGACAGAGCTCGTCTCTTAATAGTAACAACAAAACCGGTTTATTTTCCAGGTGAAGCAGCACTTGTCAAGTCTGGTCTGTGGGTGACTGACTATCCATTACATACTGAGCTTCCTCCGTGTCTTGGCAAGCACGTTAAGTAAAGTATTACCCAAAATTGTGAAATATGAATGGCTCTCTTTTTAATATTGCGGCAGCATTCGCGTTGTGATTATATAAGTATAGCAGTGTTGAGGACTTCGAAAACACGATTCCAAAACATTTTCTTTATTTTAAATCATTAGATTAAATCTTTGTGGTTACACTGATTTAATCTGATGTACGGTTTTACCCAAGATAAAAGGGAACATCGCAGTAGGGGACATCGTTTAAAAAAACTGTACTTCATATTTCCGCAAAATGTTCATAAAAAGCTAACTCCAGCCCTGTGTTTCGAAGGCTGTATGGTATAGCTCGCAAGACCTACATTGTCGAACCACAAACGATATCCAACTCAGTCCTCACCCGATCACCTTCTCAAACGGATCTCCCTGTTATAAATATTATTAAACAAAACTTAAAAGCAAATACACAAAACTTCAGGTGAGATATTCTGTATTTTGTATTCTTGCTTCAGCCATTTTCTTCCTCCATTATTTATAGAAATCAAGATTTTGACGATGTTAGGGCACGTGGTTTTTGAAGCTGCTTTCGAATTCTTTCATCGAATGTGTTACTGCCCTATTGGTACTGTTAAAATGCAAGTTGCTTGTTGACCGACTTCTATAAAAGGAAGGGGTTATATAGTCCACCAGCATCGTTTCTATTTTATTTTCGTCAATGGACCTCGATCTATCTGTGATTACTGGGCCGTATTAATTTTTAGGGTTCCGTATATCGAAAGGAAAAAATGTAACCCTATGGAATCACTTTTTTGCCTGTCGGCCTGTCTGTCAGGACCCTTTAACAGGTGGAGGGTCAACCGTCTAGGTCTGCGCAGATAAAAGATATGGCTGTTTATGTCGCAAATTTGTACGAAACTTTCGGTATGAGCGGTTTTTTTAGTTTTTACTATAATAATAATAGTCATTGCTTGAAAGAGCGACTAGTGTTGCTCGTAGTGTCGTTAGTATATCTTCAGAGGTTAGAACTATACGATTAGTCGAAAGACATTGTAAATATTGATAGCATCTGCATAAAACATTTGTCATTAACTAGCTTTTGCCCGCTGCTTCGCTCGCGTTAAATTCGGTATAACACAGTACCTGCTACCTACAGTTTTGCCCTTGCGCCTTATTGATTTGTAATAGCAACGCAAGTTTTCCCTTTTCTTCCCTCGTTCTCCCTCATATCCCACTTTTTTAAACTCCCAACTATCTCTGTACCAAAATTCATCAAAATCGGTTTAGCTATTAAATCGTGAAGAGGTAACAAACAAACAAACTCACTTTCGCTTTTATAATTTTAGTAAAGTAAAGTAATAGTAAGGATAGAGATGTAAGTACTTAGATGTAGTATATAGTTCAGTCTATTTAACTGTTGTGTAATGAGTTTTCTCTATGAGGAGAAGAAGAACCAGTAGGTACGTGGGTTTATTGCGGGTTGGATGATGTTATAATTAACAGAGACATTTTTTTTTAAATGTACCTATCATGGCTTTATTAAAAATTTATTTACAAACAGAATAAATACTATATACAACCCATAAATAGACACGAACTAAGAATAAAAATATGTACAAGTAAAAAATGGAAACTTACAGGGCGTCAAAAAATTCGTCAGGTAAAGTGCCCAGAAGGCTGGCAGCATTGCCGACAGAGACATTCAAATATTTACGAATATAATAAAAGGGACAAGACGATGAAAATTGTAATCCAATAATTTTTACTACTTGGGAACAAATCGTTCCATCGAGTGTTACACGCCTGCATGTCAGGGAGCATTCGTGTGTCAAAATCGGAAATGTTCGAGATCAATTATGTATGAATGAATTATGTATGAAAACATTCCCCGTGTCCGCTCTATAAGTCTTTTAAAACTCTTTGTGTAGTATAGACATGTCTAGATCTTTTATCTGCATGTTTTGTTGTTATGTACAGATGAAGGAATTAACCAGTTAGTAAGATTCTACATTTGACTGCTCATTCTGCCCAGTTAATTACTAATTGATCAGTAACCGACAATTGTGAAGTAGCAAAAACGTTGCCCCTCACTACTTTGTGTATGTGCTACATTCACAAACAGCCAGACCCGGAACAACTGTCAGTCATACAAATATTTGTCCCATGCGGGGATCGAACCGTAACAGCCAATCGCTTAACCACTGCGCCAACCGTGCCGTCGGTATTAGTTTTAGCATTTTCGTTTTTTATTACTATGCGAGGCGAACAAGGTCGGATATCACACATAATAGAGAGATAGGGTTTCAAAAGAGATAGGAGAGGAATTTGCGGAGCAACTAGAGGTTTCCAAAAACAATTCAATCGGTACGCTGCAGTTAGAATAGAGGTCCTTTGATCTTAATTTGCAACCATTTTACTTGCCCATATCCCAATTTATTTGGGATACGATGCATTTCCCTTCTTTCATACTTCTTTATTACTGGCGGGACACCCACTTCACATAGAGCAGCCGTATCTATCTTTTTTATTTAATTACTAGCTGAGCCCAGCGGTTTCACCCACTGCTCAGATCCCCCTTACCACTTAGGGGTTTGAAAGGTAGCCGATTCTCAGACTTACTGAATATGCATAAAAAAGTTCATAAGAATCAGTCGAGCCGTTTCGGAGGAGTTTGGGAACGAACATTCTGACACGAGAATTTTATATTAGATAGCGACTTTTTTGGACAGCGTATCCTAAACAATTGCTAAACTTTCAAATAACATGGGCCATGATTTGAATTAATCCTTCGCAGCGTCACCCTTTGGTTGGGATAGGATCGTGTGGAACATGCTTACATGAGTTCTGTTTAAATTTAGGGACCGTACTAAATTTCTCCTACCGTAAATTAAACCTATTTATTAATAATTTTATATCGTCAACTTGGAATTGAACAAATGACTCGAACTGACTGACACTATTTGTTCAGGTGTCTTGTAATGTTTAATTGTTTTGTAACCTCGTCTGCTCAGTGTGTACGTAGTCGAAATGGAGCCACGGATGCTTCAGTACTTTTTAAATGTCACACTTGCTGAATACCTAATCATTTATGGATTCTTTGAATTAATATCGTCTGTACATGTGTCATTATTACTTGGGGTCGGCGCAACCCGTTCTTGTTTAAGCCTCCTGTGATGTTTCACCTGGGGACAAATTCAAACTCCAGGCTGACCGAGTGAGATACCTTGGCCCTGGAACATAAAGGGCAAAAGAAAGAACATGGATGGGTTTTATAAGTCACTAAATTTTTTACACTCGATTCCGCTCCGCCCAGAGCGGGAGAAGTTATTTTAAAGATTGGGGGTTTAGGCGCCATGGCGCCTCTCCAGCCACTCCTCAAAGACATACCGCCACTATTGTGGCGTGCCCTGCCCGGGGTTGCGACAGTCGCTCTCTCCATGCTACCATGAGATCGCACCGGAGGTCTGTCCGCTGAGCAGCGATTTGCCGCGGCAGCAGAGATTCCCCCCGGTGTAGTGCCTGCGCGCGTCACTCGTAGAGGCGCGCGAGGATTGTCACCTCCAGATCCCACGGTGGCAATCCGGTAAGGATGCTCGCCGCCTCGCCGATGATGGTGCGGTAGCCCCGGGTCAGCCTAGTGGCTACGACCTTTTGGGGCGCGTTCAGGTCACTACCTGAACGCGCCACTACACTCATGAGCCTCTGACTTGGATTAAAATACCGTCGAGAAATATCTCTCAGGCATGCTGGTTTCCTCACGGTTATTACCATCATCGAATCAAGTGTTAATTATGCAACACACACATTAGTTCGAAAAATCGGAGGTAGCCTATTTTCTAATGGGTAATCAAATCATCAAATAGCTTATAGCTTAGCTTGGGATCAGATAGCCGTGTGTGAGTTGTCCCAAGATATTTATTATTTATTATTATTAAATAACTTTCCTCACTCTGGGCGGAGACAGAGACGGAGACACGCTTGCGAGCAATAGTGCTCGCAAGCGTGTCTGTGGGTCCTAAAATGCTAGAATCTTTGGTTCCATATTAATAGTGATTTTATGGGTTAAATTCACGAAAAATATATCTATGGTTAAACCGATGTTAATACTGGTTGTAATATTAGTCATCAAAAAAATCATGTCTAAAAAAAAACTGAAAAGAAATAAATGTATTAATTCGATTTCATTTATATTTTCAGGTGCTCCGGTTCCAAAGCGTCCAAGAATCTAGTCAAAAGTTTGGTGGATTCCAAATAATACATTAATTTATTTGGAATCCACCAAACTTTTTTTTTCCTTTTAAAATATTTCAGCTCTTCATTTTTGTAATCTGCCTAGCAAGTCATTGCTAAATGTGGACGGCTTTCAGGATTCAGTGAGATCCGGTAAGAGTTCTGTTACAGCTCATCATCATCATTTTCCTGCCCTTGTTGGCACAAGGGCAGGAATTCCCAGGGCAGGAGCCCATTCTATGTGGGGCACCTACCCCACATAGAATGGGTTCTATGTGGGGTAGGTGCAACACGTTTTCTTCTTCCGTTCTCCCCTATCAGACGTCACGGCATCATTTACTCCTTTCTCCATCATATCATTCCTTACACAATCCATCCATCTTTTCTTTGGCCTTACTCTCGCTCTCCGTCTCCCTCTCTGTTACACAGCTATGCTCTCCTAATGCCGTACAGCAGAATAACAAAGAGCATCCCGAGTGGCATTCGCGTAATTGTATAAGTTCCACGAACCCGAACAAAGTGCTGTGCTTCCACATTTATTGTGCGGACCTCTAGTCTGTGGAATTCACTGCCAATTTCAAAGTTCTTTTTTCAAAGTTCGAGAGAGTCAAACCTGCTCCGTCCTAGGCCTCATCACATCAAGCGAGTAGCCACAGACAATCCTATTTACTTAGTATAAAACATTTTAAGCTGCGAAGCCTGACTACACATTCCTACTAGACAGTCCTGGGGCCTAAGTCTGCTATTACAATAGTGTCAGAATGGTCGATCACTGATCGCATAATGGTTGATTTTGATTATTTTGGTAATCTACTACATACTAAACTTGTCAAAATCAACCATTATGCGATCAGTGATCGACCATTCTGACACTATTGTAATAGCAGACTTAGGCCCCGAACGAATGTTTTTGTTTATTATTTCATTGACTTACTATATGTCTTCTGTGTGTCACAGTACACCAGTAACAATTTGCATCGACATCGTATTTGATGTCATTAGAGTGAATTTCGTAGGTACTGAGGTGCTGTTGACTGTGATCTGTGTATAAATATTACAGCTCAATGATATTAAAATTCTTTAAATCTTAGCCAAAGCCATAAACCCTAAAAAGGAGAATATTGTTTGTCTATGATATCAATAATGACGGCACGGTTCACGCAGTGGCTGAGCAATTGACTGGTGCGCTGCGTGTCGGAGGTTCGAACCCCGCACGGAACAAATATTTGTATGACCTACATGTAGTTGTTCCGGGTCTGGCTGTTTGTGTATGTAAGTTTAAATGTTTGCAAATGTATCCACGGTACATGATATATTCCTAGAGTGGGGCAACGTTATATAAAAAAAAGTTACTATAACACATTAAGAAGACTTGGTACTTTTAAAGCATTGAAACGAAAAGCTCTATGAAGAATTTTACAAGAAAGCCTTTAATTAGCACAGGTTCCTTTGATTCAAGATGACTTAAGGAAGGACCCCATAAGGAAGATGCTCTATCAGTACTTGAACTAATGAAGCAACTAGTTTGTTAAGCGAAGTTGGTTTGTGACCGTCACTAACGGGCAGTGATGTTAATATTTGCTCGTTTTGATGATCGCAAAATGAACTCGCTTGACTATATTCTACGATCGACGAGCTTTCTGGAGATTTCTGGAATATTCGACGATGGGAGAGGAAGGAGTAGAAAATTGAAGAACAACAACATCTGTGAACTATCTCTGAACTATCCTCTAGGCAGAGGTGAATGTGTGTGTATATTTCGCCAGTGACCTGTTTGTTGTGGAAATCTATGTTAATATCGATAGATTACTATTTTCGTTAATTCATTTTCTTACATATTTTTAGATATTTCTTATAAATGTTTGTAATGCATCCACGATACTGGAGAAATTTCTACAGCGGTGTCAACGTTATTTAAAAAAAGTTACTATAATACTTTAAGAAGACGTGGTGCTTTTGAAGCATCGAGATTTATTATTACAAAGTGAAGAGACATAGACGCACAATCGGTTACCACGAATTCAGTACATCCTTCAAAATACCACCACATCGAAATTTTTCATAAAAATGTGCTAGTTCCTCCAAAATTGCAATAACTGTTTTTTTTTTACTGTTAACGTGATAACCGTTTCTCTGCCTGGCCTTTCCCCAACGATGTAAACATCGTCTTCTAGTCTATTTTAGAGAGCGACTGCTTATCTTACTTTAACAACCCAGTTACTGGTGTGTAATACGATACCCCTTGGTTATATAATGTTTTTTACTTTTCATGAATTTGTAGATGAAGGTCCAAAGTATTTGCTAGTTTTACAAATAAAATATGTATTTTGTTTTATTTTTTTGCGGGAGATTAACAATTTATTATCTCTTAAAGTGTGGCATCTATCCTGATTATATCGGTGTTAACTTTTATGAAAATGCAAATTTATGAAAAAAAAATAGACATGCAATATTGTTTTAATATTTTTCCATGAACTCAAACTCAAAGCATTTGTTTCAATTAGATTGTTTCAGAGTGAGCTTAAACAGTTCTTGTTAAGTAAGTGTCTTTATTCTATTGATGAATTAATATTAATGTCGCATAACCTAATTGAATTGAAATTTAATTTGTTTTAATTTATTGACTCATGAAATTAAATAATTTTTATTGTATGCTTTTGTATAACGCTGACTTGATATTATTATTATTTGTTCGTGTGGATAATTTAATTTTAAAAATGAATTGCGTGTATGTAACTAGTTATAGAAATTCAGACACGATGTAAAAATCGTTATTGAATAAATTGAATTGACCATTTCAGGTACTTTAGAATGTCAAGAAAGAAAATGATGAAGCTACAGTCCCGGTCACAAGGCATAATAACTTTTGAAAGTACTGTATTTACCCATTCCATAGCGTTGATCTCTATGGAGAAGAATGGGCAAAAAACTCTTTTAAATTATTATATTATTACAAAATCGTATTTACATCACTCATGTTGAGATTATAATATAAATATGTGAGAACGATGACATGTACATTTTTAATTTGCATGCTATAATTATAACAAAACGTGTCATGCACAAAAACAGTTTTGTTAGATCCTTTTATACCACATTTTATGCAAATAAATATGCCATGCTTACTTTATCCTAGTAGAATATAATATATTTTATTGCATACCAAAATTTAAACACAACTGTTTTACAGAAATAGACATTATACAGACATTGTGTCGATGTTGTGTATGGGGTTGTCAGTTTTATAGATATTGTGTAGGTAATGTATTGTGTATTTAATGATTTATTTCAAATTGTTATTTTCAGTTTTATGTTCTAGTATGTTGTATATTTGAACAGCTCTTTTTTTCTAAGTAATTTTCAGATTAAATATAACATTGCTATTTTAACATTGAGCTATTTTAAAGCTACCCTGGCGGTGTAGTGCGACTGGCATGTTCACTGAGAACAGAGTTACTGTTTTTTTTTCGCTGTTTATACTTGCTAAGGCGTCAAAATGTCATATTTTGTACTCTTTGTAATTGTAATAAAATTTAAATAATTTATTTTTATTTTATATATGATGTAATAATATAATTTAGCAATACATTGTTATAATTATATGGGTTAATACCTGAAATAAATAAATTATAATAATAACCTGAACATCTTTGAAATGTCTTTTGTTTCTACTTACTACTACTAAGGCAGAGGTGAACCTTATATGTACTGTAGAGGCTTTATGCCTTTGCTATGCCCGAGTGCAGGCTGGTTTTACTATGACATACGAATACTCCTAGTTTAAAAAAAAAAACGAATTAAGGAGAAGAGTGGAGAATGGTGTAAGAAAGTGTGTGAGATGTATCGGTCAAATCCTTACTATAATCCTTACTAATATTAAAAAAAGCGAAAGTGAGTTTGTTTGTAACGTTTTCACGCCTAAAAAAAAGTGAAAAAGGTGAAGAAATAGGGAAGAAAAGGGGAGAGAAAGATATTTTTATTCGATCACCACGCGGGTTAAAGTTAGCTTTAGCCCAAAGTAACTATGCCACGCGGACGAAGTCGCGGGCAGAAGCTAGTATAATCCTTACTAATATTAAAATAGTGAAAGTGAGTTTGTTCGTTACGTCTTCATGCCTAAATGGCTAAACCGATTTTAAAGAATTTTGATGCAGAGATAGTTGGGGCCTTGGAGACGGACATAGGCATATATTTTTTTAAAAAAGAGTGAGAAATAAGGGAGAAAGAGGGAATAAAAGGGAAAACTTAGCATTGCTATTACAATAAATAAGACGCAAAGGCAAAAACTACAGGTAGCAGTTACCTGCAAATCACGAAATGGGAACTGTGTTACCCCTAATTTCACGCGAGCGAAGCCGCGGGCAAAAGATTACATAATTTTTATCGAGTATTCATTTTTCATTGTTACTAAAAGCTTAGCAGATCATCTATCTATATAGACATAGAGAAAAAAAATGTATTATAGACGATAACTCATAATGTACTTAAACAATATAAATAAAATATGGGATTTGAGAAGTAAGTATACCCTATGATAAAAACAAGTTGCAAATCGGTCTAGGCGTCTTTGAGTAATCGGTGAACATACATAAAAAAAACCGACGAATTGAGAACCTCCTTCTTTTTTTTTTTAAATCGGTTAAAACAAGACTTCTACATTTATTGTGTGAACTGAACTGTCACCCTCGAATTCGCTGCCGGCTATTCTGTTCCCTGAACGTTATAATCTGGATCACTTCAAAGTTTGAGTAACCCGTTTTCTTCTAGGCAAGCGTGCTGAACCCCGGGCGCAACCCCGGGGTGCAGCACGCTTGCGGGTTTTTCGAAAGAGATACCGCAGCCCCGGAACGTAAAGGACAATAGAAGGAACATGGGTGGGTTTTAGTCAGTAAAAGTCTGACACTCCCCCGCTCCGGGAGAAGTTATTTGATGATTTCCCACTCCAAAAAAAAAAGCGTGCTGCACCACAAGCCGCATCATCGCTTCACATCAGGCGCCTTGCGGCCAAACGAAAGCCTATTTAGATTTTTTTATGTTTGACATCCTATTTTTTATCTTTGCCATTTAATAATATTGTAATCTATATTGTATCCTTAATTTTAATTTTCTACACAACAGATATAGTTTTGAAATAAAATACTTATGACTTTAAAAGAAAAACATAATGCTCGCGACCACCTTCGTGAAAGTAGAACAACTCTTTCATATTTTCAGTAGTTGTGACTGTATCCTGGAAGACCTGAATGTCAACTTATTTGAGTATCTGGAGTATAGTTTTCCTGCTTATTTACACAGACAACATCGGACATGTAGCCCCCAAAGGGGTAGGCAGAGGTAAAGGTACACCCACCTTTCTCCAGTTATGGTTACGTCCCATGTAATGTAAAGCCAAAGTCATCAACCGGGCACAAATTCAGACTCCATGGCTGCTACTGTAAGATAGCCCAGCCTATAAATGACGGGCCTGTTGGTCTAGTGGTTAGTGGCCCTGACTGCTGAGCCGGAGGTCGTGGGTTCGATTCCCACCCAGGACAAACTTTGTGTGATGAGCATGATTGTTTGTTCTGTGTCTGGGTGTGATTTATCTATAATATGTATATATTTATAAATTATATAAGTATGTATATCAGTTGTCTGGTTACCATAACACAAGCTCTGCTTAGCTTGGGATCAGATAGCCGTGTGTGAGTTGTCCCAAGATATTTATTTATTTATTTATTTATAAATGTCCCACTGCTGGGCAAAGGCCTCTTCTCATACAGAGAAGGCTTGTGTCTTCTCTGTATAGCTTGATCAGCACGCTTGCTCAAGACGGGTTGGCGATTTCAAACTTATATTAATTACTAGCTGGCGCCCGCAGCTTCGCCAGCGTGTTGTCAAAAAAAAGTATCCTATGTATTATTCCAGACTATAATCTACCTCTGTGCCAAATTTCATCAAGATCTGTTCAGCCGTTTTAACGTGAAAGAGTAACAAACATCCATACATCCATCCGCACAAACATTCGCATTTATAATATTATATAGTAAGATAGTAGGAAGAAGTAGGATAAGTCCAGGTTTCCTCAAGATATTTTTCCTTCACCTATATCTGTAATGTCGTAGAAAAACATTTTGAAAGTACATATCAATTTATAAAAGGTCAGATTGGTACTTGCCCGGATTTGAACCCACAACTTCATGCATAAGAGGCGAGCCGCTTAACCTATGGGCCATCACGACACTGGAAGATATCTGATGGAAAAATGAGAAATTCACCCCAGGACCTCATGTTCAGAATACTAGTCGTCTTTCATCATTTCGCCATCTTTCAGTCCTTGTTATTTTTTCGTCAAAATTGATCTTAAAATAAAAACGATTAGGTTTTTGTTAATTCAATTTTCGGTAACACAAACTTATTTACCAATATATAAAATAAAATTTAGGAATGGTCTTTGATTAAATAAACAAACTAAATAATAATAATTTGTATCCCTAATTTAAGTACACAATCGAAAAAAACATGTCTCTTAGCACCAAAACCGCTTAAAATCGTTTAGTCTTTACATGAATTCCACGAATGACTGTAAAAATAACAACAAGAAAGGTCATTAATAACGTAAACAACATTTGTTTAAAAGTATTTATTATAATTACACGTATTTGAAAGCTAAGAGTTTTGTACCTTAACACTAATGACAAGCAAAACAAATCCATTAGGAAATTAGGGATTGTGTTCATAACAGGACCAAAACATACAATAGTTACATAATTACTGCTACTCCTAATTATAGTTATTTAAATATAAATACTTGTGATTACCAGAAATATGTATCAGTATAAGATACACTCTTATCGAGTTAACTTAAAAATAGTGGCGAAAATTTAACTAGGATTTAAAAAAAAAATAAACCTACACAGTAACTTCTAATAATTCGTGATTTTCAACTAATGTTAGCTTCCGATATTTCAGTGTAATTGTGTGCGTTTTATGTTGATTAGTCATAAGCTGTGAAAGCTTAAAACAGTGTTTAAAACAATTTTGTTGGCGTGAGAAAATAATATCTAGTTCACAGGGCGACAATATTTCCAGTACAACATGTGGTCTCGGTTTGTATCGATTTCCAGTACATTGAGAGATGCGCCTATATTGGTTTTGTATAGCTTGGTTGGTCGACGTGATTACCTAACTAATTTATTAAAATAAAATATAATAATTTAAATACGATATAAGAATATCTTAACATTTGAAATTAAATTAAATTTAAACTTAAATTTGATTGAAAAACAAGATGGCTGCTTAAATTCCGATTCAGTACACGCGCCAAAAGTTTCTTGATAAACTATACATTTAATTTATTTGTGTTTCTTTCAACAAGATTTTAAATATTTTGATGTGATATTAAGTAGATGTCGTCTAACTATTTATTTGACTGTTAGTTACACGATGTGTGCTTATATTGACATCAAAAGCAATCAGCGCCAGAGACACGGAATAAAGCCTTCTTCAAAAAGTTTAAGGTTGGATATAAGTAGGTTCTGTTCGGCTTTTGTTCTTAATTTAAAACCCTACATAGCCTACTTGTGTTTGATTTTAAAAACTCTAACAGTGCACCACAATGATCCGTGAAGATTACCTATATCAAGATACTTTCTCACTTTTCAGAGATACCTCTCACTCTCTCTTCGGAAAATATTTTGTTATGACATTAAGTAGGTTATTTCCGGCTTGTTTTAAAATGTAAGCCGAAAACTTCCTGCTTATTGTTTTGACAAAAATCCTCTTCGGAATACTGGGTTTGAAGTCAGCATCGTGCAGTCTATTGCTGACCATTGAATTCTTCCAAGTTTCAAAACTTTGTGCTTAAATAAAGATTTAAAAAATACCTTGTGCTTCGTCTTTCGCATGCAGTCTATCGACGCCTAAATTTTGACACCACCTAAGTGAAAAAAACTATTTTGGAGAGTGAAAACACAGCATAATTTTGTCTAGATAACGGTACTGTTTAGTTTAAAGTCAACACAAATGATAAAATGATACTATTTTGTAAATTGTGTTAACTTTGAATTACATAAAGACGTTTCACTTGTTCCTGATTGGTTGAAACAACATGTCTTTCAATTCTCTAGCAAACGGTCTCAAAATGTCAAAATCGCCAAAAACTTACGCGGTGATAGATCTTAATTGGCGCTATGCATTATTGTATTTTTTCACTGTATGTATGACATTCTGATATGCCATTCGTTGTCTATACATTTTTTATATATAGGTACTTTAAGACCAAAACTTGTAATGGGTATAAGTAGATTTTGTCCGGATTTTGAACTGATGAAACCCGAACACTTTACAAGCAAACATTCAAAACCTACGATAAAATGGTGGATGTTTTCAACAAAATGAAGAATCTTGATACTGCTGTTAGTATAAGTAGATTATGTCCAGCTTTTTTTAAATTAAAGCTCGACAAAATCTGCTTACATTTACGGCAAGTTCCAAGCTACGAGTGAAGTGAGCAGCAAGATTATAAAAAAAGCCTTTTAGCGTGTTTGTTTGAAGCCGTATTTTTCACTTATATTTTATTTCTGACAAACTCACGCCCGCGTGAAGTTACCAAGGTCGTCTATTTTTTTTTTAAATCGCATCTCGCAGGTCGCTCTATGAGGTTGTTCGCTGCTTAACCGGACTATCCTGTGGGTGCCTTAAGAGTAAGGATTCCTGCTAGGGAAGTAGAGCCTCCAGCCAGCGGTAAAGTATCCTATGAATATCCTATACAGGTTGTAGACTAACCGTGTGCCTCATCTGAATCTATTCAACATGAAAGAGTAACGAAAATTTTGTGGGGATATATATCCCCACATATAATACTATCCGTATTATATATGGTATATATATCCCCACAAAATTTGGCATTTTAATGCGACTACGAGAGTGATCGATTGCTGATTGCTACTGTTTACTAAATTATTTTTTTGGTAATCTCTTAAATGTCCCTCTGCTGAGCAAAGGCCTTCCCTTTCTCTTAATAAGACTAAAGTTTAATTTTGCTTTATATTTGCCCATTTCTATTTATTAATAACTGTAGCGTAAATTAACACCAGTATTAACTTAGATTCAATGGTAACCATATTCTTTTTCCAGGGCCAGGAGCCCACTTTAGTCTAGGATTTTTCCAACCGATTATTGGTTATAAAAGCGATGTGACAGTGAGTTTGTTTGTTTGTTACGTCTTCACGTCTAAATGGCCAAACCGATTTTGATAAATTTTGGTACAGAGATAGTTTACCCTAGAGACGCACATATGTAAGCTAATTTAAAAAAAAGGGAGAAAAGGGGGAAGAAGAGGGGAGAGAAAGTTTTTTATTTTTCGATTATCACGCGGGTTAAATTAAGCGTTAAGCTAATGGTTTATATGTATTTAATCTTTATAGGTGATAGAAGAAGAAATAAGAAATTGATCGTGATCATAAGTAGATATTTGTATGGTTTTTTTCATTAAAGCCCTACATAATCTACTCATTCTTACGTTCAATATCACAAGAGTAGCACACAGTTAACATCTCAGAAGCAATTGAAACCGCCAAAATTATTTAAATAGGCTTGCGTTTGGACGCAACTCGCCGGTTGTGAAGTGGTAACTGATAATGCAGCCTGGAAGAAACCGCTTTACTTAAACTGGAAGGGATTCAGATTATAACGATCAGAAAACAGAGGAGCCTGCAGTTGAGTGACCCAATTTAAATTGCTCTGCTTGTTCTTAGCGTGTAGGCTAAGAACAAACAGAGAAGAAGAAGAAGACCGCCCATTGTGTCACCCTATTTATAATTTGTAGGTATACTGTTATTCTTGTAATTTGTATGGTGTACATAATAAGGAATATTTTATCTATCTCTAAATCCTGGGTTTAAGTCCCAGGACGGGCAAAGTATTGATGGGCTTTTCCACCCAACTTGAAGACTATTATTACTTAGCCACGAGTTCTGTAAAGCTCTGTAGATCGAATGACTGAATTAATTCGACAACACGGTTGGTGCAGTGGCTGAGCGATCGACTGCTGCGCTGCGTGTCGCAGGTTCGATCCCCGCACGGAACAAATATTTGTATGGCCTACAGATAGTTGTTCCGAATCTGGCTGTTTGTGTGTGTGAGTTTAAATGTTTTAAACGCACCCACGATACTGGAGAAATTCCTAGTGTGGAGCAACGTTTTTTTTTAATGTTTATTATGTAGTTAAATGACTAGTTATCACTTTAAGTACGTTCCGATTGGCTGTCTCCTAATTAATAGCCCTTCGTTACTTACTTTAATTGATGGCCGATTTATCGACGAACTTTTATTCTTTTTATTTTATTTTGTAACACTTTTTGATAAATTATTCCTATTTTTAATTTATTTCTTTTCAGCCTAGCTTAATTTTCAAGTTATGTGCACATAGCTTTAATACATTAGACATAATGTACTCGTTTATCACCTGTATGACTTTTCAGTGCAAAATAAAGTTTACTTATTCTCTATTATCTTTAAAACATCATTTTGTATTTTAATTGTCCATTCCCCATTGTATTTTCCCATTTTCCAGTCCTAACGGTATGTTAATTCTGCAGGTAAAAAGACCAAACTATTGCTGGATAGGATTACATCTTAAAAACGCGACTGTAATCCGCCAAAGGGTTGGGCTGAAAAAATCCTGTTGGAAAAGAAAACATTGAGGGTACCCGGGAAACAAACCTAGGTTTTCGTGCTCTGCAGTTGCACTCGCGACCACTAGACCCATGAGATAGTTCGGTGACGTAGGACCATGTATGTTTCCAACTATCAACCGGGTGAATATCAACAAGTGCATATTTTTTGTCAATTTTGGTGGCAAAATTTTACTTTACTTTTCGTAAAAACTATTGACCTAGGACAAAAATAGAAAGTTCAAGCTTCAGGAATCTTCATGAGGTCAGAAAATATCCTGGTAACTTTTTGAGATATTTGAGTTCAAAGACTAGTGTAGCCACCAAAATTGAAACTTGTCCACCAAAATTGAAAGTTGACCACCAAAATTGATATTGGTCCACCAAAATTGAAAGTGCTTAAAACAAAACATTAAAAATCAGTTTTCGTCACAAACTTAAATCTCACTAATAAAGCTCAATGACCAAAAAACTCCATCAGTTAATAAAACTCAGTCTTGTTATAATAATATTTCGTTTATTCAGTTACATACATTTTAATTAAATTTTTAAATTTCTTAATAAAAACATAGAAAATAAAAAAGAAACATTTAAAAATACAAAAAATAGTACCCCACCGGATCGGGAACAGGGTCGAAGCCCCTGCCGACCGGTGGTTAGAATTCCATAGACAGGAACCTCCTTACAATACGGTACAACGAGGAGAACTGCCTTCTGAATCAGGCCCTTGATCCAACCGCCTAAGGAGAGCTTCGACAGATGTTCGTTCAGGCTCTTGGCAATCAAGCCATTGCCCGTTACGAAAATCGGCACAATGATAGCCGAGTTTACATTCCCAGGTCGACAGCCTCGTGTGCCAAGTCGAGATATTTTAGTTGTTTTTCTTTCTCAGCTTTTATGAGGTTCTCGTCATGTGGGATGATGACATCTTATCACCACGATGTCAGGCTTATTGGCGACAATAGTCCTGTCAGTAATGATAGACCGATCCCAGTACAGCGTGACATGGTCTTTCTCGAGAACTGGGTCGGGCACATACTTGTAGTACGGTACCTCAGATTCCACAAGATTATATTTCAAGGCAAGTTCAAGGCGCCCGTGAAGCTCCTTGCCTTGCTATACTTTCTTGCGGTCATCGGTAGTAAGTACCACAATATTTGTTATTATTTATCTGATGAATTCGTAATGAGAATTATGAGGGTAGACATAAAAAACATCTTTTTATTATGAACAAAATTACTTGTTTACTACAAAAATTTTCTCAGCAAAACTAGGAAACTAAAACATAATAAACTCTAAACTAAAACATGATTAAATAACAATATTAAACCACAAGGCAGAATCTTAAGAGAATCAATCAACAAAAATCACACAGCATGATATCAGTCATTAAATCCAAGAAAGAATATTATAGTTCTTAAACATGAAGCTTGTCTCGTCTTTAATACAAAAAAAAAATGTAACATAAAAATAATTAATACTTAAATAAGCATTTATAATTGTACACATAATTATTGTACTCGGATCGATCCATCATCACTGACAGGACTATTGTAGCAAATAAACCTGATGTATAACAGACCGGTAACATACAATAGACCTGTGGATCGATCAGAGCGGCGCGCAATGATTGTTGACGTACCGGTCCCACATGACGAGAACCTTGTGGAAGCCGAAAAAGATAAACAAATCAAGTATATTGACTTGGCTTGCGAGGTTGTCGACATGTGGGACGTGGACTCAGCGATCATTGTGCCGATAGTCGTTACAGCCAATGGCTTAATTGCCAAGAGCCTCAACCAACACATGAGAAGGCTCTCGTTAGGCAGCTGGATCAAGGGCTTGATACAGAAAGCGGTACTCCTGGACAGGGTACGTATTGTTAGGAGGTTCCTTTCTCTGGAGCCTTGACTGCCGGTAGCCTGGACACTGTTCCCGATACCGGTGGGCTACTATTTTTATATGTTTTTGAAAAGAAATATGTAAAAATATAAAAAAATATGTTTACAAATAAATAAACGATAATAATACTAATTACAATACGGTTTTAATGTACTCTTACGGCATACTTAAATGGACTCAGACTGAACTTGATGCCCTGGATAGGAGAGTTCGTACACTGCTGAACGCAAACCGGATGCATCACCCAAGATCATTGGTAATGAGGCTGTATATCCCTCGGAGGTGCGGGGGTCGAGGCCTATTTAACGCGAAGACCTTCCATAACCGAGAGGTGTGCAATCTCAGTAACCATTGCCAGTCAACCTTAGAGTAGTGCAGAAAAATAGCATGGCATGTGCACTTTAATAAATAGAACAAACAGAACAGAAACAAATAGAATAGTAACGTATACATAAATGAACAATGTGCAGTGAAAAACTGTTTTTATATGTACAAATAATATATAAACAGTACATACTTAAAATTTGGTGGCTTATTTTTAATTTTGGTGGTGAAAATCGCCACCAAATCCACCAAAATTGAACCACCAAAATTGAAACCAGGCATAAAACAAATCTTCAAAAATACAGTTATTAAGATACAAAAGAATAAATATCACTGATAAATAAGTTACCCAAATCACTACCTACATTACGTAGCTTACTATTAAAACACTTAAAAATCACCAGCAAATCGATCCACCAAAATTGACAAATTCTTGTCCCCTGTTCGACCCAAGAAAGATACTTCTTTTTTGGCGAGCAATTACAGCACTAAGCACACACCTGTTACGCACCACTTCCCGCACACGACTGAGAAAAACAGAACATAAAAAGCGATTGATCGCACACGCACGAATCTTCATGATAATGTAAATTGAAAAAGTGCTACCAAAATTATGATTTTTGCTAGGACAAACTTGAATCGAGTATCCTGTGCTTTTAACATCAATTTTATAATATGATTTAGATGTTTTTAGATAGTGTGTCATATGCATTTACCAATGAAATAATTTGTTTTTTACTTTACTTTAAATTGTTACTTTGGTAAATACATTTATATCAAAAAATGGAGCTAGGACAAGCCACCAAACTTGAATTTTAAAGTTATTTATTTTTCCTATCCTCCATAGGTAAGCCTATTTAAAAAAAAATTGTGGCCCTAAGTGGAATAAGTTAAGTAGTTCACTAGAAAAAAAATTAAGAAACATCCCATCATTTTACACCATGATTCTCAACGTGGACACGTAAAATTAGCGCGTGGGATATTCACCCAACCAAGACATTTTAGACAATACGTTGGTATGATCTTTAGAATGTAGTTGGTTTACTTTACTTTATCATTCAGTTCATTCATTTGTACACTTATTTATTTTATATAACTATATATAAAAAATACCTATTAGCTGCATCGAAAACATTAAAATCTCTATTATTTGAATTGATTTATTTTGCCGACTGCCTCATTAGTATTAAAGTGGTCGCATGACCTACTATTGAAATATCATACTCTATTTTCATTTATATTTTTGAAGAAATATATTAACCACATTTCTTCAAAAAATAAATCTTTTTTCGACCATTATCTCAAGAAAGAATACCGATGATATAATATACGCTATAGGTACAATGTGGATAATTTATTTAAAAAAAAATATTGTATGTCCACTGAGAAAACTCACTTCAGAACACTCTGATGTGTAAACAAATCTTTAATTTTATGATATATTTCTTGCAATGGTTATTTGTTAAGAGTTTCAGTTAATGTAGAAATAGTGCTGTTAAAATTTTTCGTTCCTAGGTGTAACATTACACTGATATAACATTAGAAATTGGGTGTTTTTTTAAAACTGTTTCGTTTATTAGCAAAGGAATTCGAGTGAGGACGTCATCAGCCCTAAAACTTAACATATAATTGAAATTAAACAAGCTTGTAAAAAACAATATTTTTAACATGATTGTTTATTTATTTGTATACATATTTTTTTTTATTTTTACATATTTCTTATCAAAAACAAAAAGCATTTAAAGATATAAAATAGTAGCCAACCGGTATCGGGAACAGGGTCCAAGCTACCGGCAGTCAGGGCTCCAGTGAAAGGAACCTTCTAACAATACGAGTCGTGTCCAGAAGTACCGCTTTCTGTATCTTGATCTGTCCCTTGATCCAGCTGTCCAACGAGAGCCTTCTCAGGTGTTGGTCGAGGCTCTTGGCAATTAAGCCATTGGCTGTAACGACTATCGGCACAATGATCGCTGAGTCCACATCCCACATGTCGACAACCTCGCGAGCCATGTCAATATACTTGATTTAACATGATTTATTTTTATTTAATTATTTTTTCATGTTGTTTTTCATTTAATTAGTTTTTAACATGGCGCATCATGTGTCGATACTCTTGCGCCATCTTATCTTCCTAGCTCTTCATGCTGCGCTGGCGTTGCTACTGCGGCTACTGAAAACCTCAAACGGTGTTCAGGGATTGAAACTCTGGGGCCGTGGTCCTTACGCTTACAGTATTATTAAGTGTTTTTCAAAAAGTTCTATTGAAACTTGCCGTTACCCAAGAGCTGGCTTTTACTTTGAACAAAGGCTAAGCGTTGCCATACAACATGGCAACGCGACCAGTGTCTTGGGGACGTTACCAATTGACGAGGACGTCAATTGGTAACGACGTTATTTTTATTTAGTACTAGCTTTTGCCCGCGGCTTCGCTCGCGTTAAATTCGGTAGCGCCTTATTGATTTGTAATAGCAACGCTAAGTTTTCCCGTTTCTTCCCTCTTTCTCCCTCACATCCCACTTTTTTCAAAAAAATATTAGCCTATGTCCGTCTCCTGGTTCCCAACTATCGCTGTACCAAAATTCATCAAAATCGGTTTAGCCATTAAAGCGTGAAGAGGTAACAAACAAACAAACAAACAAACAAACAAACAAACAAACTCACTTTCGCTTTTATAATATTATAAGTAAGGAGTAAGGATTTTTTTAAGTCATTTCATTTTCCTAAAATGGTACGTTTTCTAAAAGTAAATAAAAAAGTGTATGTTATCTTTTTTGGGCAATGCCCACAGGCTTGATGTTATGATGTTAAGTTGTAGTTCCATACTAGCGGGGTAACCCCTTTTTTTTTAAACCCACCCATGTTCCTTCTATTGCCCTTTACGTTCCGGGGCTGCGGTATCTCTTTCGAACAACCCGCAACCCCGGCAGGCGGAGACCCTGGCATGCTGCTCTGCTTTGCTGACGCTCTTTGAGGCGCGCGGGAAACACGAACGCGCCGTCGACATGGGCTGTCGTCAATAGATGGACGGACGGTGAGCTACCCATTGCTCACCATCCACAGGCTCGCATCTACGGTGGCCGGGAGTCGTCTCGCGGCGCCCGGCGCCCGGGGCGTCTCCCGTGGCGGCTGGGTTGGTTTGAGGTTCTCTCCCCCTAACGCCCGGCCTCCTCCTTCACTAGCATGACTGCTTCGCAGAAGGAGGTGACCGCTTCCCATTCCCTCTCGCTCCGGACCATGGACTAAACCAGGGCCGGACGCGAGAAATCGCCGCCGCCGATCGCCTCTACGAGGGCACGGCGGTGCTCCGCCCAAGTTGGGCAGACCGCCACTGTGTGCTCCACCGTGTCCTCCGGGCGATCGTCACAATGGTGACACCCGGGCGTTTCCTCCAGCGGGGTAGCCCTTCAAATGAACTTTAGCTTTGCATGACCCGTTCCAAATGAAAGACACAACATGTGATCCAGGCAGCGGAAAAATACAAGTACAAAGATTGCAATAAAACTTTGTCGAGAATATTCCACGTTACATTGTGCGACTGCATCAAATCACAAAGAGCGCGACGGGTCCCCAATAAGGAAGTTATCACTTAGTGTGCACCAACCCTAATGGGCTTAAATCGACGCTCCTCGGTGTGAATCGTTCGGTGGATGTTATGCTATAGTTTTTTTTTCGAGTGGTGGATTTGGATGTTTTATTTATTTAGATTTTTTTAACAGTAAGTAGGCTTGGGTTTGGCCCCAACTTTCCTGATGTAAAGCAATTATGCGGTATAGGGTGGAACACGTTTGCTTAGAAGAAACCGATTCACCCAAACTTTGAAGAGATCCAGATAATATTGATCCAGGAACAGAGAAACCAGCTGTGAATTCTGCAAACTGGCAGTTCGCACAATAAATGTTGAAACATAGCGCTTTGTTCGGGTCCGTGGAATTTTAACCACATAACGGTGATGCTTAGCCGTATGTCTGCTTATCCTATGATAGAATGACATGGTTTGGGGCGTTGATTTCTTAGCTCGATTTGGAAATTAAACTAAGGACTTAATGCTCAGGTTCGGCTTAAACGGCGACGAGGCATCACTTGATTCACTCGGTACCATCCATAACGGGGATGATTCCCCTAAAGCTAAGGGGTATTGCTGCCGTGTCGATAGCACGTTCGTGTTCCACGCGCGCCTCAAAGAGATGACAGCATAGCAGAGGGGCCTGCCAGGGCCACCTCCTGCCCGGGGTTGCGAGTTATTCGAAAGACATACCGAGGCCCTGTAACATTAAGGACAAAAGAATGAACAAAGGTGGGTTTTAGTCAATAAAAGTCTGACACTCCCCCCCGCTCCGCATAGGGTGGAGGTAGTTATTTGACGATTTTCCATCCGCAAAATAGGGGTATTGCTGCCGGAAGCAGGTGGCTCAATCACCACCCTGTATGAATCAAAGTCTACATCCATTCCGCAGTTTGAATAACCGCCCAATTGTGTCTTAATACCCCAATGAGTTTTTAATTGAGAAAGGCCAGAGGCCCCGATGTCAAGCTTAACTGATCCTGACCCAATTTAAAAGAAATACTTTCAATCTTTTTAGCTTATCGATAATCTAAGCTTCTCGAAATCAAATACTTCCATATTTTTTTGTTTTTTCATAATTTGTTGTAAGTTTTTCTTCACATTTTGTAGATTTACCTCTGTTTACTGTCTTACTTACTTCTGTTTATTGTATATTGTCTATGTATGTATGTTTTTTTTTAAATAAATGTTTTTTTTTTCTGAAATTTTCTGTCGCATTGCACCTACTTTGTCTTTGTCTCTGCTTCACCTTAAGGGTGACTGGTAGAAAATCCCCATGGCATTAAGTCCGCCTTTTGTATAATGTTTTTTTTACATGTATGTGCTTTTTTAATATATAAATAATTAAAGACACCATTAAAAATAGTTTACTTGTTTTGGGGAGTGACTCAAAGAGATGTCAGCATATCCGAGGGACCCGTCAGGGCCACTGCCTGTCGAGGTTGGTTCAAAAGAGATTCCGTGGCCCCGGAACACAAAGGGCAAAAGAAGAAACATGAACCCTTTCACTCCACCCAGAGAAGATTTTGATGATTTCCCAAGCAAAAGAAAAAGAGTGACCGTTCTTATTGATACGGATTTAGCTCGAGCCGATCGCGTATCACATCACATACTATTCCTTTTATTTCCAAGTCGTTGCGTATGTACCGAAACTAGCTGAATGACGTGTCTGTCGCTTTTATTAAATGGTTATTAGATAAAGTTTTTTTTACTGTCTCAAGCTTCAGATCACCTTGGGATGTTAAGCCACTTACTGGTCAAATATCTCTTTGTTCGAAGTTGTGTTGTAAGTTTCATAGACGTAATTGGATGGCTAAGAAATGTTTTTTGCCCCCATTCTGCTATCATTTTCCTGTTTATATCACGATTCATATTGTAGTTGACGCAGTTTACTCTTCTTCTCTGTTACTCATCATTTCACCAGTCATCTAATCCATTTTGGACGACACGGTTGGCGCAGTGGCTATGCGCCTTGGGGAAGTCTGTTGTCTAAGCATATAGACCTGAGCTGGCGTCGCGTGGCGTTTCCCCTCGCCTCTGATATAGAATGACTGAAAGAGGAGTAGCTCACTCCTCCCCTTTACCTTAGAAGGGGTTTGCCGCAAGCAAATCGTCACTGCTGGGGTGATTGTGTAGAATGCGATTGTTTCCCCGCTGGGATAAACAATCGCATTCGCCAGAAGTGACGAGAAGGAACACCGTGTGGTTTTAGTCAGTAGGAGTCTGGCAGACCCCTCCGCCATGGCGGAGGACATCCATCGAGGATTTCCACACGCAAAAATAAAGTAGCTATGCACTGGACTGCTGCACTACGTGTCGCGGGTTCGATAATAGAAATAATAATAATCATTAAAGCCATACCATCCTTCACACAGTCAATCCATCGTTTGTTTGGTCTTCATCTGCTTTTAAATCAAAACCAATTTAATTTAGTTGCAATAAAAAAAGATTTTGTGGCAAGTGGCATCCTTAGGGATACCTTACCTTAAGGATAGTTGGGACCCTGGCGACGGACATAGACTATTTTTTTTTTAAAGTGAGAAATGAGGGAGAAAAAGGGAAGAAAAGGGAAAACTTAGTTTTGCTTTTACAATAAATTAGGCGCAGGGGCCAAAACTATAGGTAGCAGGTACCTGCTAATCAGGAAAGGGAAACTGTGTTACCGAAGCCGCGGGCAAAAGCTAGTAGTTTATAATAATGTTTTTGATAAAATAAAATTTTACCAATCGGGTTTTATTTATTCTTCTACCCATGCTTGTCACGGTCATGCATGTTATTATTTGTATCCTTTTATTTTTGCTTTTAAACAAATAAAGCAACAATGCACCGTTTTAACTAGTTAATAGTGTAAAGTTAATTGAGTCAAATTCAATTATGTAAGAATAAGCGAGACACTTCCGCCGGAAGTAACAATAGAGGAGGATGCTTCGTTTGAGGAAAATTTTAAATCCATTTGTTGGTTAAACTCGTCAAAATATGATATTAGCATTGCATGAACATTCACCCTTGTAGGAGGAGCTCGTGGCTAAATAATAGCAGCCGCTCAGTTCGATCTTTAGGTTAAGCCGCGCTTGCCTAGGTTGGTCTGTGGATGGGTGACCACCCGTTACATACCGAGTTTCCTCCGTGCCTCGGAAAGCACGTTAAGCTGTTGGTCCCGGCTGTCATTTGTAGATCTTTGACAGTCGTTACAGTAGTCAGACTTAGTCAGTGTCCCGAAAGTCTGATAGACAGTCTTACCAAGGGGTATCGTATTACCCAGTATTAACTGGGTTGTGGAGGTCAGATAGGCAGTCGCTCCAAGTAAAATACTGGTATTCAGCTATATTCGGTAAGACTGGAAGCTGACCCCAACATAGTTGGGAAAAAGCTAGGCAGATGATGATGTACATTCACCCTTGTCAATAGACACTTGGGAAATCTACACCACTTCTTTTTAAGTTTTGGTTTAGAGTTACCTAGCCGAGCCTGCTCTCTAGGTACGACAATGCCCCACCTATTGTCCTGACAAGAGGTGGGGCATTGTCGTACTTTGCTTCATCGGAATCCCCCACCGGACCTAGTTATACCTACCACGACCCACCTTACTTTCATTCGGACTCTCTAGGAGCAGGATCCCTACCATGATCTAATTAAAAACGATTCAAAAGCAAGACATTTAAGTTTAGGTTCCTAAACTGCATTGTTAAAATTCATACCATGACATGCAATATTCATATCAGCAACTGAATCGCTAGAAGTGAATGAAAGATCGATATTTCGGGCTGATCCACTTTTGAAACGCATTTGGTGAAAAAGAGATAACGCTATTAATATCTAATAGGTGTGTTTCGCTCACACTTTAGTGTCAGACATGTTCAGAAGCATGTATTCTTGTTTAAAACACAGTTTTTTTATTATTTTTATTTTATTACATTTAAGTAAAAAAGGTAATTAACAGGTGTATTTAAATAAATTTACAGTAATTCTGTAACTATGGTTAAAATAATTCTTAGCTTGTATTTATTTGGCTTTTTGTTATTTATTGTATGTACGTATTTTTTTTTCGACCGCCATTTTGTTGTGTGTTTCGAACGCATGAGTATGTGAAGTTGTCATTGTCGCTGTCAGTTTTGTGGTGGGAAACTTAAACAGAAAATCAAGATATTAAAGGCCATTAAGTAAATAAGTGAAGTGAAGATATTAAAGGAATAGTAATTTTATTAACTTTTAGTTTTATAATTTACTAGCTTTCGCCCGCGGCTTCGCTCGCGTTAAATTCGGTATAACACACCAAGCAGACCTGCAGTTTTTGCTCTTGCGCCTGATTGATTTGTAATAGCAACGCTAAGTTTTCCCTTTTCTTCCCTCGTTCTCCCTCATATCCCACTTTTTTTAAATAAAAATTAGCCTATGTCCGTCTCCTGGTTCCCAACTATCTCTGTACCAAAATTCATCAAAATTGGTTTAGCCATTAAAGCGTGAAGAGGTAACAAACAAACAAACAAACAAACAAACAAACAAACAAACAAACTCACTTTCGCTTTTATAATATTAGTAAGGATTACCAGTACACGTCTTATTGGCAAAATTGAGGTATCTCTCGTCCACAAAAGCCATTGAAGAGTTGAAGTTGAAGATATTAAAGATAAAAAGTTTAATTTTTTAACAAGGAATGTCGTAAGTAATAAACATTGTATAATTTATCTAGGTGTTGAAACTAGATAATTCCTTTGATAAACCTAGTAAGTGAATTATGATCTGTCTGTGTGTGAATAAATGTGTGTATCAGGCCTCGAGAAGCCACTTGAGTTTTGGTGACAATAATTTGGAATTTCAAGTGCTTTTTTGTGGCATTCTAGTCGAAGGAGAGTAACTTTCAGCCAGCTCGAGGCCCTGTGGGAGATTTTAAATAAAAATAGGGCTCTCGCAACTGGCTACAACAAGTCGTCCCAGGCCAGAGAATATTCAAAAAGAATGTGGCAGATCGCGGCCGAAACATTAAACTCCCAGGGTGAAGGTGCAGAAAAGGATTGGAAGGGCTGGTGCAAGGTAACTAAATTTCATATTATGTATTACACAAGTGGAGCTCTGTCTGCGTGTCTGTTGCCTTAACGCCGAAACGGCTGGACAGATTGTTGACTGTTATTAGAGATTATTGTCCTGTGAGGGCAACATCTAGTTGATAATACATTTACTAAATTATGTACCTTACCTTTTCAGTACTGGAATGATTATAAATGCAAGCTCAAAAGTAAAGTTGCCAGTGCACGTGCCTCCCTACACAGGACTGGAGGTGGGCCTTCTAGTGAAGGAAGACTGTCCGATCTCGAAAAAAAATATTTACAGATTTTGGGTGAGGATTTTGGGTCAGGTCTTCGTGGTATTAGAGTGGAACCATTCTATAATGTAAGTATGTGTGTCAAACTAAGAAAAAAATATTTTAAAATCCAAGTCATTTATTCAAATTAGGCTGATAATCAGCAGTTTTCGAACGTCAAATTTACAAAAGATAAGTAGTCCCCCAAAACATCCGTCCTAAAAGAATACTGCATTTCTGGCCTGTAAGTACACACAATACAGTACCTACCCGATAGACATTGTTTTACATCTTTCAATTGTTAACAGCAAACAGGAGATCGGACTGAGGCAGAGACTACTCCACAATTATCTGCTCAAAGTGAGGAGTCAGAGAGCATACTCGCTCATCATTCTAACATGGAGCTAGATAATTTTATAGTGGTTCCTGCTGAGCTGATAGTGACAGCGCCTGCACCGCTCAGGCCCGAACTAGCGACGACCCCGCCCCCGCCACCATCGGCACCACGTGCCTTATCTACTCCGCACCGTACCCCGCGACGGCGGCAGCGGCAGCGCCGTGTTTTACCTTTGTCTGCAGATACAGCAAGGCGCCAATTGATCAGTATGTCTGAGGAGAGAGTTGAACTAGAGCGACAAAGAAACCGAATTTTAGAAAATTTAACTCTCGAACTTAGAGAAATAAAAACTATATTACTAACTAGGTAAGGATATTTGTTTTTATTTTATAATACAGTGAAACACCACTGCGTAATAGAATACTAATCTATTAACCTGCTAACTGTTGATAACATTCCCAAAAATGCTAAGCAAAAACCTTAGTGTAGACACTTTAATTGATATTTAAATAAATAACTAAAACTTATAATGGTACCTAATATGTATTCAAAATGAAACAATTAAATACATTATAATTATTTATTTTCAGGCTTCCCGCGCCGCCCACAGCCTATGAACAAGCCTAGCTCTTGCGGACATGCCTTGCTGTACTGTATGTTGGTTCCCATCAGCAACAGCAACATAGTTGTTTTGCATTTGCGCTTCTTGCTGAACCTCTGCATCTGTCAGTTCTGGCACTGGAAGTTGAGCCTGATTGCAAATGTTGTGTAAAATTACACAGGCATTTACAATAGAAGCCGCTACTTCTGGCTTATAGTGTAAAACTCGATGCACTAACAGACAGCGAAAACGTGCTTTAAGAAGCCCAATTGTCCTCTCAATAATGTTCCTGGCCCTAATATGCATTTCTGTATAATGCCTCTCAGGTGTGTCTGGTGCAGCATCTAATATTGGTGTCATCAAATGTGGTCTTAGTGGATAACCAGAGTCACCTGTAAAGAAATTTTTTACTTGTTAATCTATTAAAAGAAGTAAGCAAATTAAATATTAGAATAAATATAGTTATTTTCAAAAATATAGGTGCACAATTTTTATTAGTACATTAAAATTAATAACTAGCTTTCGCCTGCGGCGGCGTCGCCCGCGGAAAATTCGGGATAAGACAGTTCCTCTTTCCTGATTTGCAGGTACCTGCCACCTGTAGTTTTTGCCCTAGCGCCTTATTTATTGCAATGCTAGGTTTTCCCTTTTCTTCCCTCTTTCTCCCTCACATCCCACTTTTTTTAAATAAAAATTAGTCTATGTCCGTCTCCTGGCTCCCAACTATCTCTGTACATCATCTCTGTTCGTCAAAATCGGTGTAGCCATTAAAGCGTGAAGAGGTAACAAACAAAATCACTGTCGCTTTTATAATATTATAGTAAGGATAGTGAGGATTTGTAAGGAAGTAAGGATTATACATTACATATACAAGCGAATACAGGCTGCAATACAATAGAAATATCTTCTATCAATCCACACTATATTGGTTTGATGTAGACTGTAGAGATGATCTTCTAAAATTATTTCTATAATATAAGTAATTTCTTACCAAGAAGCCAAGTTGGCTCATCAAGTGCCTCTAAATGAGCCTTTATTGGATGTTGATTCCAGATAAAAGAATCATGCGAAGCACCACCATAGCTGGCATCAACACTTGTGATGGACATATTAGCATCACATATCTAAAAAAAAGTAAAACTTCAAAATTAATTAATGTACCAGATTTTAAACTTGAACTTACACAGTCATAGTTATGTCACTTATTTAAATGTAATATTATTTTTAAAATGTAAAGTATAATTACCAGTTGAACATTTAAGGAATGATAGTGTTTTCTGCAAAAGTATCTTTCTTCATGCTCGTTTGGTTTTATGATGGCGATTTGCGTGCAGTCGATACAACCCAAGACTCCTGGTATTCTAAATTGTTCATAAAACCTGCAAAGATTTATTATTTAAGCATTGCGACCGATGGTAACAACTTATTGCTGTCAATATTTAAATGTTATTTTATAATTTATTCCCTGACTTATGTACATCTTCACCTGAATAGTGAAGTAGTTAATTGATACAATATTTAATTAATGTTAATAATTATGGAAGTTATGTTACCTAATTGATCTCTGTGACTTTTAATGTTGTTGTTAATTAATGTAAGAATTCAAATAATAAGTAATTATAGCCAAAGATTGTAAGTGCCTGTTTGTATTTCAAAACACCAAATTTTATAAACTTGTGCTGTAAGGTATATTTACATGATATGAAAAGCATTTGACTTGGTATTTTTGCAATTATTTTTTGCCCAGGTAAGTTACTTCTTTCTATTGTATTTTAGTTAGCAATTCAAGGGAAGGTCTTGTGCCCCTGCATTGGGGATGTCAAGTGGTAGTCTAATAAATTACTATTGGAATGTGAATTTTGTTTTACTTACTCTCGCCTAACTGTATTCCTTTCCCCTGATGTCTTTGGAAAAACAATGTGTTTATTTCTCATTTGAGGAGAGTTTAACGCAATAGTTATTTGTGACAATACGGACGAAACAGTTTGTTGTGCCATGGAATGACCACCTATATCTCCAATTGGTCTTTGATAAGACCCCGTGGCATAAAAAGACAATGCAGTCAAAACCTTGAACAAATAATACAATAAATTATATACCTACCTATTATGCTGTAGTTGAAAAAATTTGATACAGTCAGTCTCAAATTTTATTCTTCAAAACAGAGTTAGCTATACGTCCCAAACTATTAGGCTTACGTTCCGAGGCCGCGGTATCTCTTTCGAACAACCCGCAACCGCGGCAGGCGGAGGCCCTGGCAAGCCCCTCTGCTTTGCTGACTCTCTTTGAGGCGCGCGTGAAACGCGAACGCGCCGTCGACACGGCCTGTCGTCAATAGACGGACAGACGGTGAGCTACCCATTGCTCACCGTCCACAGGCCCGCATCTACGGTGGCCGGGAGTCGTCTCGCGGCGCCCGGCGCCCTGGGCGTCTCCCGCGGCGGCTGGATTGGTCTGATGTTCTCTCCCTCTAATGCCCGGCCACCTCCTTTGCTAGCATTACTGCTTCGCAGAAGGAGGTGACCGCTTCCCATTCCCTCTCGCTCCGGACCATAGCCTGAACCAGGGCCGGACGCGAGAGATCGCCGCCGCCGATCGCCTCCAAAGAGCCGACCCTTGGAATAATATCTAGGAACTGACATTTATTTCATTTAAGCTAACTTTAGTACCTACGCCTACCTATAAGCAGTTATGTTAGGTTATTTACCTTGTTTTCGAGGGATAAATCCGTTGACTTCACAGTATCTTTAAACATTGGGCTCAACTCAGCGCACAAATTGAGCACTAATTCTTTAGATAGCCTGTAGCGTCTTATAAATTCGTCATCCTCATAATGATTGAAGGGGTCCGACTGGCCGCGTAACTGGAGCCTCTTACGTTTTTGGGTATTGTGTGAGGCAGAATCTTCCTCAAAAAACTCAAATAATAGTAGTTCATCAGACATCTGATAGAGAAAAAGAAATGCGGTTACAAATGCATGTAAAAAAGGTATTTAAGACATAAAAGCATAGATTAAAGTTCACTTACATTAGTTTTTGTTAATATCCACTAAAATAGCACTAAAAAACTTTGTTTTCTTCAATAATTTTTAAAAACGGTTCGGTTTAAGGTATAGAAATAGTAACTTCAACTCTTCATTAATGGCTTTTGTGGACGAGAGATACCACAATTTTGCCAATATCACGTGTAAACTGGTAATAAACTATAAAATGCTGGAGTATATTTAGCAAGTAATAACAGTAATTTAAGAAATATCGCAACAATAAAATTATTTCTTTGCAGATTTAGATTATCAATCATGACAGAATGACAGAAACAGAATAGAGACTTCAAGTCAAAAAAAAAATAAGACCGATCCAAAAAGTTCCTACTTAGTTTTATTAATTTATTATTCAGAGACTTTGGAGGCGTCAGTAAATATAGTAATCCAATTATTATAATCAGACGAAACTTTTTGAGCAGAAATCTTATTTGCTTCCAAGGTATGTTTGATGATTTCAAAGTCCAAGATGACAACAGGTTGGAAGACCAACGCATTATATGGTACTGTATATCGATATAAAATAGGGTTTTGAAAAAGTGGGCTTGAAAGACGAGAGAATTGAAGGTAGGCACGAAGAAGACAAGGAAGTTCCATATTAGGACGTCGACAAGAGTCAAAGATGGAAGATAATTGGTCCAGCTTACCAAGCAAGGGATGATCAGAATTTTGCACCAGTTTAAAAATAAATCTATTTGCAAAAAAATTGTCTACGAATCGAAAGGGGTGGTTCAACACACTCAACTTGCATAGTATTAATAGGAGACGACTTCATCGCCCCAAGAATAATACGTAAACACTTTGATTGAATTTTATCAAGTTTTTGAAGGCCAGATTTATTACAAGGATCTAATAAAAACATACCATTATCAAAGTGACTACGAACTATAGCATTGTAAATCAGTGTCTGTATATATGATATACACAAACACTGATTTACAATGCTATTAATTTAATTTGGGCACCCACCAAACTCCAGAAAGAGAGCGAATAACATTAATGTTTCTTTTATTTCGCATTTTTGAGCATCGTATCTGTATGTACAATTCCTGATAATTTAGAATCTAACCAAATTCCTGAGAATTTAACATTGTTCACCTGAGAAAGTCTAGAAATAGTAACTTTTGTTCAATCGCTTATTTTGACAGTTGAGCGTTTCAGTTGAACTTCATTTAGGACGTCATGGTACCAAATTGAATGAATGAAACCAAAACTTGTGACTCAGTTTAGCAAAATCGCTGTCGTCTTTATATAATCGTTAAACAGATGTCATAGTACGAATTTGACGAACAGTTCAGTTTAGGTCGTAAAATGGATCGCGATAAGAGCTCGTGGTAGCACTCCTGGTCTGCTGATTTTTATCAAGGGAAACAATTGAATATAATAAAAGAAACATAAAAACTAACGATATACCATTTAAAAAAAAAATAGTCCTTCAGTGCTTTCAATTTTCAAAAAAATAAGAAAAGACCATTTAAAATAGTAATCAGAAGGGTTACCGTGACATCTTATAGCAGTTCTTATTCCACTGAGGGAAAGAGATGGTGCTAGACACCCTGTATAGCTCTGTCTCTTTCCCTCAGTGGAATAAGTTCTGCTTTAAGACGTCGTGGTAGAGTAGCAGGAGAAAAAGAAAAACTATATTTACCCGAGCTACATTTTTTTCCTTTCACAGATTCTTATTTCATGGTGTTTGGTTTTAATCAACTTGGGACCTAAGCTATTCCTTGGGGGACGCCGATCGTAACGTCAACCGTTTTTCTTTTTGGATGACAGTTCTCTATATTCAATCCGGCTGACATATGTTACGCTGGTGAGAGTTTATCCCTAAACCCTGATTCAGATTTCAAAAAATTCAGGAAACATTCAATGCTTCCTGAGTTTTTTGTCGTTTAATTCGTAAGCTTTGTCTACGTAACTCCATACAATATCATTATTTCTGTACTGTTTTTTAGGGTTCCGTAGTCAACTAGGAACCCTTATAGTTTTGCCATGTCTGTCTGTCCGTCCGTCCGTCCGTCCTCGCTTAATCTCTGTGACCGTTAGCACTAGAAAGCTGAAATTTGGTACCAATATGTATATCAATCACGCCGACAAAGTGGTAAAATAAAAATTGGAAAAAAATGTTTTATTAGGGTAGCCACCCTATATGTAAAGTGGGAAGTGATTTTTTTTCTAATTTCAACCCTAACGTGTGATATATTGTTGGAAAGGTATTTAAAAATGAATAGGGGTTTACTAAAATCATTTTTTGATAATGTCTATAATTTCGGAAATAATCGCTCCAAAAGTAAAAACAATGTGTCCCCCCCCTCTAACTTTTGAACCATAAGTTTAGAAAATATGAAAAAAATCTGAAAAGTAGAACTTTATAAGGACTTTCTAGGAAAATCATTTTGAACTTGATTGACACAACAGTTTTTGTACAAAAAAGACAAAAAGTTGTACAAAATAATTTCCTCCTCCACCTTTAAACTCATAAGTAGGAACACTTATTGTGACGGACGGGAAACTACGGAACCCTACACTGAGCGTGGCCCGACATGCTCTTGGCCGGTTTTTTTTATTTATATCAATATAGAAGTTTGTGTTATTCTTTCAATTTGCTTACTGTGCGTTCCCATGGAAAAGTGCTGAAATCCGCGGTTTACTCCTTTTTATTTTAGGGTACGGTAATCAAAGGATACGACGGTACTCTATTACTAGGACTCTGCTGTCCACCTGTCACCAGGCTGCATCTCATGAACCGTGTTAATAAGATAGTTGAAATCTTCACAGATGATATATTTCTTTCTCCTAAAATAATTAAGGGGGTTCACATGGAGACGCCCCGGGCGCCGGGCGCCGCGAGACGACTCCCAGCCACCGTAGATACGGGCCTGTGGACGGTGAGCAATGGGTAGCTCACCGTCCGTCCGTCTATTGACGACAGGCCATGTCGACGGCGCGTTCGTGTTTCACGCGCGCCTCAAAGAGATGTCAGCAAAGCAGAGGGGCTTGCCAGAGCCTCCGCCTGCCGGGGTTGCGGGTTGTTCGAAAGAGATACCGCGGCCCCGGAACGTAAAGGGCATAAGAAGGAACATGGGTGGGTTTTAGTCAGTAAAAGTCTGACACGCCCCCTCACTCCGCCCAGAGCAGGGGAAGTTATTTGAAGATTTCCCACCCCAAAAACAAAAAAAAAGGGGTTCACATGCAACATGTTTTTTTATAGATAATAGTGCGGAACCCTTCGTGCGCGAGTCTGATTCGCACTAACCTGGTGTTTTTTTCTTCGTTTATCTCTTCAAAAGCATGTCTATAGGTAAAATTTGTGGATGTTTCGCCAGTGGGAACTCATAGTCATTATCACCCAAACTTCACCCTACTGGTATTAGGCTTATATATAGCTTGCTGGTGAAAAGCGTTTGTCTGCCAGACACATCCAAAATATATTATTTTTTTGCGGATGGGAAGCGGGGGGGGGGGGGGGGGTGTCAGACTTGTACTGACTAAAACTCACCCATTTTCCTTCTATTGCCCTTTATGATCCGGGACCGCGGTATCTCTTCCGAACAACCCACAACCCTGGACCCGAATATACTTGCGATGGAAACGAAAAAAAAAAATGTGTGCGTGTACTAGCGTACACTCGTAAGAAGTGAAACTTCGACATTATTTTGTAAAAGTAATATGCAGAAAAGAACAGATTGTGATAGGAACTAAATATGTCATTAAAAACATCATTATTCTGTTTCATTTTGGACTTATCAAAAGAACATCGTTTTCGTTTTCTTCATCGTTTAGAAATTCGAGGATCGAAGGCACTTTGAATAAAACTCTATTACTGGCCCCGTGTGGTAACCCATCCATTCCCAAACCTTGGCAAGGGTTGCTTAACCTGGCCCCCTGTGGTAACCCATCCATTTCCAAACCTTGGTGAGGGTTGCTTAACCTGGCTCCGTGTGGTAATCCATCCGTTTTCAAACCTCGGCAAGGGTTGCTTAACCTGGCCCCATGTGGTAACCCATCCATTTCCAAACCTTGGTGAGGGTTGCTTAACCTGGCTCCGTGTGGTAACCCATCCATTTACAAACCTCGGCAAGGGTTGCTTAACCTGTCCCCGTGTGGTAACCCATCCATTTCTAAACCTTGGCAAAGGTTGCTTAACCTGGCCCCTGTGGTTACCCATCCATTTCCAAACCTCGGCAAGGGTTGCTTAACCTGTCCCCGTGTGGTAACCCATCCATTTCTAAACCTTGGCAAAGGTTGCTTAACCTGGCCCCCTGTGGTTACCCATCCATTTCCAAACCTCGGCAAGGGTTGCTTAACTTGGCCCCCTGTGGTTACCCATCCATTTCCAAACCTCGGCAAGGGTTGCTTAACCTGGCCCCCTGTGGTAACCCATCCATTCCCAAACCTTGGCAAGGGTTGCTTAACCTGGCCCCTGTGGTAACCCATCCATTTCCAAACCTTAGTGAGGGTTGCTTAACCTGGCTCCGTATGGTAACCCATCCATTTTCAAACCTTGGCAAAGGTTGCTTAACCTGGCCCCGTGTGGTAACCCATCCATTTCCAAACCTTGGTGAGGGTTGCTTAACCTGGCTCCTTGTGTTAACCCATCCATTCCCAAACCTTGGCAAGGGTTGCTTAACCTGGCCCCCTGTGGTAACCCATCCATTTCCAAACCTTGGTGAGGGTTGCTTAACCTGGCTCCGTATGGTAACCCATCCATTTTCAAACCTCGGCAAGGGTTGCTTAACCTGGCCCCGTGTGGTAACCCATCCATTTCCAAACCTTGGTGAGGGTTGCTTAACCTGGCTCCCTGTGTTAACCCCGCCATTTCCAAACCTCGGCAAGGGTTGCTTAACCTGGCCCCCTGTGGTAACCCATCCATTTCCAAACCTTGGCAAAGGTTGCTTAACCTGGCCCCCTGTGGTTACCCATCCATTTCCAAACCTCGGCAAGGGTTGCTTAACCTGGCCCCCTGTGGTAACCCATCCATTCCCAAACCTTGGCAAGGGTTGCTTAACCTGGCCCCCTGTGGTAACCCATCCATTTCCAAACCTTGGTGAGGGTTGCTTAACCTGGCTCCGTATGGTAACCCATCCATTTCCAAACCTCGGCAAAGGTTGCTTAACCTGGCTCCTTGTGTTAACCCATCCATTCCCAAACCTTGGCAAGGGTTGCTTAACCTGGCCCCCTGTGGTAACCCATCCATTTCCAAACCTTGGTGAGGGTTGCTTAACCTGGCTCCGTATGGTAACCCATCCATTTTCAAACCTCGGCAAGGGTTGCTTAACCTGGCCCCGTGTGGTAACCCATCCATTTCCAAACCTTGGTGAGGGTTGCTTAACCTGGCCCCGTGTGGTAACCCATCCATTTCCAAACCTTGGTGAGGGTTGCTTAACCTGTCCTGACGGGCCGCAAAATACATTGGAGACATTTACCAATCCCTACTCCGCTGGAGAAAGTATACTTCGAATTACGCGTGGTAGGGATAAGAAAAAGATGGCGCGTAACCGAAAAATGTGACGCGAATTTTTTTCCAACCCCGATAAAGAAGTTTCACTTCAAAAACATTTTTTACATTGTGCCCGGTATGTGGGATTCCTGCGATAGTCGAAACTGTGTTGCAGGATCCAGTGAACACTTCTCTTTCCGTTCCGAGAAACGCACAGTTGTACTGCGAATATTACGTATTCTCACATTTAACGCTGATCCCATTCCATCCCTGTGTTTTATGCACAGCAATCTTTCAATTCATAGATAGTCGCTTGTCATTCTCAATTGCAAAATGCCCAATATGGCCTGACCTGAATAAGAAAATCGATTCTGCGTTGCACAAAGTGAATTTTATTGCACTCTTTTATTTCTAACTGTATATTTTTCAGTGCTGATTGTTCTAGCTCTAGAATGTATGGTGTATTGAATTCATGTTGACGGTTTGAGAGACCTTATTCGAGTTTATTTAAATAGGAATCATTTCTTTAATAGTGTTTGTTCTAAATGTTATAACACCACGGCGTCCTTTAATATTCATGGCACCAGTTACGACAATATAGCGACTATTAAAGCCAAAATATATGTATGTCTAGAATGACCAAAATTTTTTAATAGTTTCTTAAAAACCAATATATTAGGTGCTGTATCTCAAACATTGACTCGGACCTGACAGCAATAATAATATCATCCGTTGATGCTTTGAATGATATAACCTTATCACTTCATGGGGAACGCATGGATGATGTTATTTAATCTATTTTACAAGTCGACTAGTATTCATTGAACACTGGGCAAAATTGGTCAAACCACCATGTCTCTTAGTTGCGTTGTTCTCTGCTTTACAGAACTATAAATCAAGCCGTCATTGATGAAATAAAATTATAAATGGACACGTCGATGTTGAAGGCAAATCAACAAACCTAGTTAAATAGCAGTATAATTAACATTTTCGTATGGCTACCGTTGTCTATTGCCCAAATATTGCCTATGGGAAATTTATAAAGCACGTGGAAAGAGTCCAAAAATAAGGTTTGGTTTTTTTATCTGAAATTTATAGCCAGTAACTAACTTAACAAAACCAGGAAAGCATTGAATAAAACTGTATTCTTGTTTACTATGCATGGTTTTAAGTTTTATACTTAAACAATAAATTATCCGTAATTTTAAAACCGCATTTTTTTCCTTAACAGGTCCACACTTTTCTGCTACGTTTTGCCTGAAATAATAAAGAGGGTTCGCATTTAAGTAGTTGACTTATACCACTGCAGTAACACTCCTCGACATAAAGGGAGACCCACACCTCCCAGCGACAGCTCAATAGAATAAGTAGATAATGTGGGCATCACTATTTAAACCTAATCAAAGTTAGTTAAGGAGTAGTCAGCATCTGTGCGCAGGCGACGCGCGTCGTGCGCTACCATATTGGTAGTTCCATACAGTTTTATTTCAAATACCGAACGTGGCGGTCGTTCTAAATTCAAGTGTACAGTTTGACGTTAAGCAGTGACAGTTGGAAATGGATATTCTTTATGCATCGTCTTTTTGTGTTTTTTTCTTTTAACGGTGAGTTAGAATTCTTTGTGGCCTGCGTTTGTGTGTTTAAGACCAATACTTTAATTAATGTTTTCAGAATTGGTTGACGTTGATCCCCCTAACAGTCGTTAATTCTCATTAACATTTCTGATAAAGAGAATGCACTTTTGACATTTAGCTATAATTTATTATCACATTTGACAAGTACACTTACAATATTTATGATGATTTACAAGTTTACTCGGGGAATTTTCCTTCGTGTTTACTTTACTGGGCTCCAAATGCGCGTGTTTAATACATGTAATCAACACTCGTTGACAAGACGGTAAACAAAGGGCGGTTTTATATTGTAGATCTTCGTTCTTTCGTATCTTGTAAGAATATTGTCGTGGTGGACCGGTATAGTACAACGAATTCTTTTGAAACGCCCAAGTCTTAACGAACTTATGTTTTTAACCAATTTTATTAAAAACATTGTGAAAACTTAGATTTACATAGTCTTATGCCAAGAGCAAGACCTCTGTTGTTACTGTGCGTTCACACTGGCTAAACACAAAAACATGTTGCCGGATGAGACAAAAGATTGAACGAATGAAACTGAAAGAGTAAGAGCATAGAGATTTGAACATATAACGTGCGAATTTTTCGGCACTGAAGTGTTGCTTCGTTTCGCTGTTCAACCAGAAATCTTCACTCGCATATACCTTAATTTATCCCTGTCAAAGAGCTCATTAATAGCAGCAACTCGGGGTCAATCTTTAGGTTAAGTCGCTCTTGCCCAGGTTGGTCTATGGATGGGTGACCACCCGTTACATACCAAGTTTCCTCCGTGCTTCGGAAATAACGTTAAGCTAATGGGACAGCAGCAGAAGCAACAGCAGCTGGATCTTGTAGATCTTTGACAGTCGTAACAGATAGTCAGTGTCCCGAAAGTTTGACAACCAGTCTTACAAACGTTATCGTTTTACTCAGTACTAACTGGGTTGTGAAGGTCAGATTGGCAGTCGCTTCATATGAAGTACTGGTATTCATCTGCACCTAGTTAGAGTGGAAGCCAGCCCCAGCATAGTTGGGAGAACGCTAGGCAGATGATGAAAGAGGCTTCCCACATGTGAGTCCTATATTTATCCTTAGCGATAAGGTTAGTAATGTAGGGGTCAATCTGACACAGTTGAAGAAAACAACATTAAACGTCAAAGCTTTCTATAAAGCTGTTTATAAATTTGTTCAGTATTTCCTTTGGCTTGGACATGTTGACGTCTCTTTCTTGCAATTGTAGATTGACTGTTGTGCAACAGTGACAAGAATAACGCCGAAGTTCATGCTAATTCAAACAGCCTGTCGGGTCAATTTTTAAGTGCTTGGGTGGGTCCGGGCCTCCGGGGATGGGAGATCACTCATTATATACCAAGTTTCTTCCGTGCCTCGGAAAACACGTTAATCTGTTGGTCCCGGGTGTCAGTTGTATATCTTTGGCAGTCGTAACAGTTCGTCAAAGGGTATCTATCGTTTTAGTACTAACTAGGTTGTGAAGGTGAAAGCACGGCCGTTGGTCCTGTGTCTGATCTTTTTCCGGTCGTGTCTGATTTCAAAGTGCACCTGTGCCTGAAAACAGCTGTCCCTTTGCTGCTTCCCCAGCAACGCCCTAAGCCGAGGCTCGTACCCCAAAGTTTTTTGCCCTGGCTGGAGGCCTTACTCTTAGACACCATCAGGATTGGCCGGTTAAGCAGACGACAACCTCTTAGGTTGAACTGGAGATGCTATAAACAAAAAAAAAACTTCAAGCAAGACGCTTCTTTCATTTAGTCCCAACACCGATCAGTGCGTAGTGACCCTGCATGTAACTGGCGCTGGATCAACCACGGACAGGTGAATTACTATGAAGTCTTACAGCAGGATTGTTTTATTACACTTATTCCGGTGTGGAAAAAGGATGGCACTAGACATCGTTAACAGTTCTCTTTTCCAAACACCACACAGTACAAAACTTTCGGGTTTTACATGTCACGATGTTTTGAGATTGTAGAATTGCATTTCTAGTGAACAACCTCTGACATCACATGCACGCCTAAAACATCAGCAAATAAGGAAAAATATTTTGAGGATAAATAAATGGAATGGTTCCATTCAACTCGATCCACAATGCTCTGTATGATTGTATGACGTGATCGCACTATTTAGAATGTTATAACGACTCTTGTGAATCATTCATCAAACTACTTTAGGTTTTGAGTGTCTACGCATTTGTAGCAAAATTTTATCGTTATTACATGACTTGTTCGGGTTGTCTATATTGGAAATTGACTCGCCTGAACAGTCAGCAAAAAAGGTAAAGTAACCAGGTTCGTGAAATATAATTCATTTTTTTTTGTATTTACTTAAGTATTCGTTGGTGGTAGTTAGTATTCTATCAAATAAAAATACCTTTATTCGAAAACATTCTTGGAGTTTTAAAAATAAATCAAAAATCGAGTCTGATTACTTCTATCATTGCATTACTGTTGGTACTAACGGGATAAAATGTACCCTTTATTGAACACAGGTTGTGGTCAAGCTGTGTGCCAACCAATGAAATCGGTTTATTTTTATTTTGCGTTGTCCTGGTACAAGAAGATGCTTTTCGTACTTAGTCTTATAAGAAAAGAGTTTTTGTAATCGTATTAGAATTTCCAGAGATTATTTGCATATGTTTACAAACACACTGAACGTGAAGGTGTATGACAGTAGCAGAGGGCCCAGGGCCACCGCCTGTCGGGGTTGCGGGTTGTTCGAAAGAGATACCGCGGCTCATACATAAAGGGCAAAAGAAGAAACGGTGGGTGGGTTTTAGTCAGTAAAAGTGTGTCACTCCCCTCCACTCCGCCCAGAGCGGGGGAAGTTATTTGATGATTTCCTGTTCCTACAAAAATATGTATTACAGTAAAAAGGACAGATCTATCATCTGTCCTTTTTACTGTAATACATATTTTATTTTGTTAAAACGTTTGTGAAAAGAACAGAACTAACCTACAAAGTAGACGTTGCGGCTTCTAAGACCCCATTTGTATCATAAACAAATCTAATAAATTATTCGACACTATGACCAACTATGAAATGTTATTCCGAATTAAATGGTACATTGACCGTTTTATATTATTTATTTATCATAAGCATTGCCAACATGAAAAAATTAGAGGAAGTTTGAAAGAGGCGCTTTTTACAGAAAAATTAAAAGGAAGTAGTTTGTCTTGGTATGAACATGTAATGAGACGAAGCGCATATGACTAAAAGAATGATAGATATAAATTTTGATGAATGGAGAAGGAGAGGAAGGCCAAAGAAAAGGATCGGTTGTATCAAGAATGATATGAAGGAGAAAGGAGTATACGATGCTGTAACGTCTGATAGGGGAGAATGAAAGGGCAGGAAAAAGATGCAGAATATTAGATACGTTTTAAAACAACTTAAGCTTACTGTCATGTAGATAATACAGCGACATTATTTTCCAAAACACTGAAGACGGCATTGTTTCTCTCATGAGCTCATAGTTAACCGTTTATTTGTTAATTAGCCCATTACCAATTTAAGTCGGCCGGCACCAAAATAGGGTGGGGGAATACCGCCATTAAAACAATACCTTCTTAATTCTGTTCGTATTTTTTGTGTAAAGATACTGCTTTGAATAATTTAATGTCTGTTCTGCGCATTATTTTGTTAATAATAAAATAATATGGATCCGCAGTTTGAGAATCATTCATAAACATATTTATTAATTTTTGGTTTTTTAACCGATGTTAAAGGAGAAGGCTTTGTAGTTTTGAAGGATTTTTGGTAATTAATTATATTTTTGCTTTATACATAATTTAAAGTCATTATAATTGTACATTATTCCAGACAGCTTCCCATATCTCCCTTGCAATCTACAAAGTAACAATAATGCATTATGCAGGACCATTATGATCAATATTAACGATGCGAGAAACTCAAGTCTTCACACAGAGGTCTCATTATAGGCACAATATTGTCACATCTTTGCCTTCAATAGACCACTATAGCTGCATTAAAAAAAGTATGAATGAACCGTGCATTATAATCTATTTTCAAAAATAAATTGGTCCATTGTGAACTGTCAATGAACAAATAAGTTGAAGACTGTATGTACGGTTATAGGGCGTTATTTGATAAAGCGGGGTGGCAACTCGACCGACAGATAGTAAGGGCAAATGTCAAAGATGAGCATTATTCAGATAACGCTAACGCGACAGTGTGATGAACTTGCGGCCAAAGTAAACAGCACTTTATATTATTTATTTATAGTTCTCAACATGCATTGTTTCGATTCTGCCTTAAGGGCTGATTCATTATCTGTAAAATTTCTGTTTTTTACTTCATATATGTTTTTTGAACGCTTTTAGAAAGTGTTTTACGTAAATGATATGGCTATGTTTTTAAACCGTCAAGTTTTTGATGACCTTTAATAGTTTGTTTTTAGTTTCGTTAATTTAATCGTGTTTATTGTTATAAAATATATTAATAGTCAGTATTCACTTTTTGTCGATTACTATTAACTATTATTCATTGGTAGTTTTGGTAGTATTGCGCTACTGCCATGCTTGTATTGTTTCCTTGAAGTATTATTAACTATCATTCACACAAATTAATCATCTCGGTTTAAAAGACAAGGTTATCAAAAACCAGATAACAGAAAAAAAAGTCTGTTTAATTTGGGTCAGTATTACTCGCAGGATGAATTAAATATGAAATTGTTTTATACTTTATGAACCATTAGCTTATACCTGCGACTTCGCACAAGTGAAAATCAATCAATATACTTTGGCACCGGCAGTAGTGCAGCTTTCTATAAGTTAAATATTTTTAAACGGATAAATAGTTTCGAAGATTTCCTGCCAGATTTCCTTTCCAGAAGAGGAATGTTGTAATTTTGGACCACAACAAGTATTAGAATATAAGTATAGGTTATTAAATACATTGTACACTACATTTAACAAAATAAGGACAAACATACTCGTATTAAAAACAACTGTTAATAAAATTATATACTAGATCTATTTGTAGACGAAATGACAAACATTCGTTTTTTTAGGTTATATAACATGATAACTTTTTCATCTAAAATTTTCAGCCAGTATCATAATTCATAACGCGGCCCGCAGCCCAGCAGTGTAACTTTTTAAACTTCTTTTTTAATTGCGATCAGTTGCCTCGCTACCGAAACCGCTGGTCATTCATCCCGCGGCCATATGGGCGCACACGTTGCCGCCATAACGTCTTAGAACGGCCACGTGCATTATTTGCATATTTATTTGTTAAATAAAAATGTGTCTACGAATATTTTACTACTAATTAACGCAATTGATTTTAAAGTTTTAGTTGGAGTCTACTGAAGATCCTACTATAAAATTATAAATGCGAATGTTTGTGAAGATGGATGTACGGATGTTTGTTACTCTTTCACGTCAAAACGGCTGCACAGATCTTGATGAAATTAGGCACAGACTTAGATTATAGTTTGGAATAACACATAAGATATTTTTTTTCGATCATCATGCGGGTGAAGCCGCAGGCGTAGTGTTTAAATATAATGTTGGACATTGTTGGACCATCAGATTAGAACAATCGAAAATAGCGCGTTTCCATAAGGTCATAGAAGGTTCGAGTCCAAGTTCCAAGCTAGTAGTAGCAAATCCAAGTAAGGTTTTGAAGTTTTTTTTGTGGATGTAAAATCATCAAATAACTTCCCTCGCTCTGGGCGAAGCGGGAGGGAGTGTCAGACTTGCACTGACTAAAACCCTCCAACCTATGTTCCTTCTTTTGCCCTTTATGTTCCGGGGCCGCAGTATCTCTTTCGAACAACCCGCAACCCATGATTTTGAAGCTGGCACTGCGTTTTAAATCTACGACACCGTTTTCCAAAGTTTTTGCCAACAAAGTCATCCCATTTAGGTCAATGCATCTACCTACCAGAATTGAGTTTTAAAATTGTTAATAATCATCATCTTCCTATCCTTGTCCTAATCTATTTGGGGTCGGCAAAACACGTTTTCTTCTTCATCATTTACTCTTTTATATAATTCCTTTCACAATCCTTTAATCTTTCCTTGGAATTCTTCTCCCTCTTCATCCATCAATCTTTAAATCACATACAAATTTTAATGACGGAATAATATGACTATACTTTGGCAGAGATGCAAGATCCTACATTTTGGTCAGACGAGACTAGATACAGTTATTAGGAGACGGTCGACACCTAGATAATCTTTGTTCAGTAAACCCCCCGCGAATATTAGACTTATATCGGCAGCTTGAAATTAGAGGAAGCTTACAATTTGTGGAATTTATGTGGAAAAACGTGCCTTGATGCAAATAATTTTGGTCCATAATTTTTTTCCTCCGCACACCCCAGACGGAGGGGAATAAAATCTTAACAAGGTTTAACGCCAATTTCGTCATCATCTGAAAGGTGCCTAATGTCATATTAAGCATTTTGACAGCTGTCAGTTGGTCTGTAAACAAGTGGGTTAGTAAAGGCGTATGGTGAAAGTGACCCTTAGTTTATTATTTTCATTGCAGTAGTCTATAATGGACGGTGTGATTAGCCATGCCTTATGCACTGCACTGTACTTTTCTCCACGTGATGGCCGTACTTATAAACCCAGGCACCAGCGTTGAAGAAAAATTCTGTTTTAAAAAATAGGTTTCAAATAATTCGTAAAACTCCCTTGTAAGTAAAAAGATTTTTTTTTGTATTAAAACTAAATTAACCACATTAATGTTAATTGCACCTGAAAAGAATCTAAAACGAGAACTTCAAACATTTATTTCTGATCTAATCACAGATAGAGAAATTACATCGGCAACGGCTGGTGGCACCGTTTAAATCCCTTGTCGAACGAATTGATCAGATTAGACGAGTTAACACTAGTTAAAAGTACTTCAAGAAATTTCACGGAGGTAGTGGGCGGGTAAGCCCATTCTATTAGATTCGTTGGTCGCTGAAATACGGATGCGACCAATTGAGCAATAAAATTGAAGATCTGCCACTCAGTGTACTGGAGCTATGTTGCATGTGCTCTGCGAGTTTTGCTTATTTTTATTTTGTGGTGAGTTGTGGCATATTGCAGATCGGTATAAGGATCAGTTTTGATGGACCGTTTATGAAAGTAAGCCAGAGCATTTTAGAGTTAAATTAAATTTGATATGTTCAAGAGTTTTAAAGGATGTAAATACCAAGATGGAAAGGAACTACAGCTTTGTGAATAATTAAAAACACTATAATAACGTAATAATTATTATGATGAGAAATAGATTACACTGACAATCTACAATCTCGTCCAGGTCAGTAATAAAATGTGTACCTATTGTATTTTAATACTGCACAATTACGTAAATTATGATAGCTATTTTAGATTATTATGATTTCAATCGACAATCGCGTCTTTCTGTCGAAAATATTCAGACGTTGGCATGGACACGGACCAATTAACTCCGTCTGGATTCACAATTATTTAGTACAGTGTACAGATGTTTGTCGCAGAGTGTCGGTTGCTTGTACGCTCGCTTCAATATGCTATAATACAACTTAAAAATGAAGGGTTTAATTTAAAGAACAAAATTAAATAAGCTGAAGTCGATATTTTTAGAATTTTCAATGTCTATACTTTTAGCAATGATGACATTGATAGCTCTTGAACTCAGTTTAAAAGTGCTGATCGGGTTCCGTTTAATTGGGGAAATTGGCCTTTAATCCTCCAGAGGTTGTTTAGATTGCAGATATTGGGATATTGTGGACTCATGGTTGTTATATTGTGGACCCATTTAACGTTATTGCATAATTATCATTGGGTATATTTGTATGACGTACAACTCCGAACTATAATATCAATGAAACTTAATTAGTCCTCTACTTATGAGGCCTCAGGTTTAAAGTTCTCGTTTTAAATTGCTGCTTTATGAGTAACGTGTGCTACGCCTATATTATTCAGTACAATTAACCGCACGTAGATCTTTACAATTAGACTTCAACAGCTGCTTCAGTTCTTAATGACACGAGCTGTTTTCACAGTTCAAATGTGGCGAACACGTGTGGTCGATTGTACATTGCGGTCAGTGAATGAATCATGGTGAGCAGACGAGTAGGCATTTAACCTACCATGGTGTTTAACAGTCTTAATTGTCATTATTACTGTTTAAACTCGCGAGCGTTTTGTCTGTTGTAACGCTCTTTCCGTTTGTAGGGTATAGTTGAGTTTGTAATTTTTCAATTTCTCATTTTGAGGGACTAATGGTGCCAACGGCTGGACTATTTGTTTGTCGTTTATTTTTATTGTTGATTAAAATATACACCCTTTATTTTGTATCCTTATCCGAAACGCACGTGTTCTCCTCATTATTGCGATGTTTTTTTGTCAGCTCTTTTTTAGTATTTCACGCTTGATCAACGCTTTGGAATGGGCAAATAAGTACAGTACTTTCACATGTGATTATGCCTTGTGACCGGGACTGTAGCTTCATCATTTTGTTTCATGACATTCAAAAGTGCCTGTAATGGTCTAATGCTTTGAGTTTGAGTTCTATGGTTCTAGACGTTTTTCCATGTTTGTTTTTATTTATGTTTTTTTATATTGTAACTTCACTTTAATCCATCCTTTACCCCCGTACTATACAATGCATGCAATCCATCAGCACAATGTTTTAATTACGTAACATCCAGTTCAACCGTAATACGTAAATTTTCACCCAAAAAAAAAACATTTTTACGCTGTGTTATCTTGTACTTACTTAGTTTGTTGTTCAGAATGGTTGACAGCTTTATGAAGGTTTGGTTTACACCCTGTATAGTTATTTTTATTCTGTATTCTTTTTATTGTTATGATTTATGTATAAAGCCTTCGGAGACAAAGGACTTATGTCGATTTTTTCAGGTGTGTGTTAGAGTCTTTTATGTCTAAAATGGCCGCTTAAGTAGGATCATAATAGGTTAATATTATGAATTACGTTATCATTCGTAAAATGGTCACAAAGTCAATAAAAAAAAAGCAATTCACAACATAAACTGTGTTTATGACCATTTAAAGAATTTTAGACTTAGATAGATGGCCATTTCAGACCCCGAGTATTGTTAATTTTAAGTCTAACCCCCGAATACTGAAACGTCACTCAAAATTTAAGTACCACTTAAATTTAACAGATACTCAAAAGTGACGTTTGACAATACAAAATCTAAAGTTTAAGAGCTGCTCAAATGTTAAGCAGCCCTCAAATTTTGAGTGACGTTTCAGTATTCGGGGGTAGGTAAGTCCGTTTAATTTTAAGCTTAACCATTTCTTGCAGCAGATAATAAATTCAAACGCATATCATATCTTCGACAACTAAAAAGAAGTAGAAGAAACAAGACAGAAGAAAACTAACTCTTGTTCCTAAGTACTAGTGCCGCAGGAGTGTTTGTGATTACTCCTGCTGCTTCAGTGCTTATCAATGAGTATTTAGTGATACCCATCAGAAGAAGATTCCGAAGAAAAAGGAAGAAACGAAGAAATTCAACCTCAAGATTCGTCTTTCTTTTGTTTTATTCGTATTCTTATTGTGTTTTATATTAAGGTGTGTTTACGCTGCCTGGAATGCCTAGACGTTTTCCAAGAGTGTATGCGTAGCTACAAATATGGTCATGTAATCATATACGCGACTAGCTGGCACACGCGGCTTCGCCCGCGTGATATAAAAAAAAGTATCCTATGTGTTATTCCAGACTATAATTTACCTCTGTGCCAAATTTCATCAAGATCCGTTCAGCCGTTTTGACGTGAAAGAGTCACAAACATAATACATCTTACGGGCCTGTTGGTCGAGTGGTTAGTGGCCCTGACTGCTGAGCCGGAGGTCGTGGGTTCGATTCCCACCCAGGACAAACTTTGTGTGATGAGCATGATTGTTTGTTCTGTGTCTGGGTGTGATTTATCTATAATATGTATGTATTTATAAATTATATAAGTATGTATATCAGTTGTCTGGTTGGGTCATACACATATGGGTGTTCGAATAAAATAACTTAAAAATTTACGACAGTAACTGAAGACTTTTATTTTTTAGTTAAATCATTGTTACTTTTCTGTTTGCTCATAATATTTCAAGCTATGAAATGATATTTCTTTATTTAAAAAAAAAAACAAAATGCTTGAAAAGTCTCTTCGTGTGGACTGTTCAGATTTGGGGTATGAGTGATTGGATACATGTAGTTAATTGTTTTGTACATTTTTATCAAAACATCATTGTTGCATTTACGTGATATATAATGAATATTATTTTTATTAGGTACTTGTTAATAATTGCGCAAGATATATTTATTTATTTCCAATAAACATGCTGTTATTCCGATTTAGGTCTTTTTGGTGGACCTAAAAATCAACCAAATTTTAATTTCTACTAAAGCTACCATGTATCGAATATTTTTTATATTGATAACACTGGATAGCCGCCATTTGTTGGAGTCCTGTTTAGTACAGCTATGTGCCATTTTCTAATTTACGAAGTTTTTAAAAAAAATTAAGTGTTTTTGTCAAAGTTCAGTGCGTCTTTCCTGCTTGGGTTATAATTTGGTAAGTTATTATTTTATATTTTAGTAAATATTGCGGCGATATGCCTTTTGAGGAGTATTTTCAAAGTTCCTTTTGTTGTTTTTCTTACCTTAAAAATAAAATGGCTGCTTTGATTTTAGTTTGAAATATCTCTCCTGTGGACATCTTTCGTGTGAACATCAATGTCCACTGGAAAGATGCATGTCCACAAAAAATAACATTTTAATGGTTTTCTATGCTAATAAAGCTACAATGTCGGTAAAACAAGCGGGCGGGCTGAGATAGCATAATTTAAAAACTGCATCATTGGTATCGGCTTCCAAAAAAGGAGCTTGATTTATTTTTTGCAAAATGTTGGGTTCTTAGCATGTTTGAGTTTGTTTCAGGTACAATGCCTCGATTCAATCGGTCTAGAACCCAATTAACAATTGTAAAGGTATCGAAATTGTTCCTGTTGATGATACTCATGTTCCTGAAATACAGAGAATAGCGGATGCAAATAAATGTAGTCCGTTTAAAGGTACTTTCCAAATCCACCAAGTTGTATGGAACACTACTGAACCTAATTTACTGTACGCTAGGAGATTAAGCTGTATTTCATGCGCCACCAGCGCCACTCATAGCGTCGTTGTCCTAATTTTGAAATAAGACAAATTCATGTTGAATGTGTCTCAGATCCTATAGAAGATTCATCAGTAGGTTGTTCAAGGCCTTCGTCAAGTATTTCTGTGACTAGTTCCCCATCTTCTCATAGAACAGCATCTGTATCAATTGTCACTGGACCAAGAACTCCTTCGGCATTCTTGTTAACACCTTCCCCAAAACTTTTAAACAATGTGACTAATCAACCGTGTACTCCGCGAAAGAGGATTCTACGTGAGAGTAACTATTCTGATGACTCAGTTACACCACCTAAAAAACCTTCGTTCTTCCGGGGTTGCGGGTTGTTCGAAAGAGATACCGCGGCCCCGGAACGTAAAGGAACATGGGTGAGTTTTAGTCAGTACAAGTCTGACACCTGCCCCGCTCTGCCCAAGGCGGGGGAAGTAATTTGATAATTTCTCACCCCAAAAAAAAGACCTTCGTTCTTTGAAAATGATGATAGTGATGAAAACATTTTTGAAAGTTATTTTTCTTCTCTTTTTTTAGTTTGACATTTGATTAATAAAGATAAAAGGCTAAAATGAAAAAAAATATGGTATAATTTCAATATTTAACCCTTGAAAAATTACATTTTATTACTAATATCATCAAAGAAAAAGATTGTTGGTAAGATTTTTTTGTTTGTATTTACCAAAGTACCTATACTTGACAGGATAACTTTTGTTAATTATTACGAGTTTAAATGGCAAGTAAATGTCAATATGACAGTGATTATACTATATTAAGAGAGGTTTAAACTCTCTTCTGTGGAAACGGGTCTTTTCTGTGGACGTAAAAAAAAATTAAAGTTAAATAACTTGCTGAAATTCGAATAACGATCTGGTTTTTGATTAATTTCTAATTACTTGTAACATTACCTAATAAATGAGACTGATTTGAAAAAAAAACAACGACTTTTTATTTCGAATATTTTTATAACCCGTTTTGTGTATGACCCGGTTACCATAACACAAGCTCTGCTTAGCTTGGGATCAGATAGCCGTCTGTGAGTTGTCCCAAGTTATTTATTTATTTATCTTTCCATACATCCTCACAAACATTCGCATTTACAATATTAGTAGGAAGTCGGAAGTAGAATAGCTGGCCCCCGCGGCTTTGCCCGTGTGATATCGAAAAGAGAGTATCCTATGTGTTATTCCAGACTATAATCTACCTCTGTGCCAAATTTCATGAAATGATTATGATGATTATCCGTTCAGCCGTTTTGACGTGAAAGAGTAACATACATCCATACATCCATCTATACATCCATGCATCCTCACAAACATTCGCATGTGTAATATTAGTAGGATGGTAGAAAGTAGGATAGTAGGATAGGATATTCGCGAGGGGAGGGGCGAGCGAGACAAAAACACGTCATGGCCAGTGTTTATGCACATTTATATTTTTTATTCTATTTTTCTAGTGTTACGTCAGATCATTGGTTTGTTTTATTTTAGTTTTTTTTTCTAAATTTAATACTGTTTGTTTATTAATTTAAGTATTTAAAATATTTATGTATGCTGTTTTGACTTCCGTACGTTTTACTCACGGGATGACCACTGAAAACCAGCGCTGTGCTGTGGGCTCCCATAGCACAGCATCATGCTGAGTGGTGACCTACCTGTCGCAGTCACGGTATGCAATTATTTTGTCCCATATATGTATTTGTAAATGTTTGTCATGCCTTGCATGTTTAATGTTTTGTTAGTTTTGTGTGCTCGTCGTTATTTGTGAGAGATAAATATTTGTTTCTTTCTCTCTTTTTGTTTCTATATCCTTACACATCTTAAGGATCACTAAACGTTGATCGACGGCGTTCATTCATATTCTTTCGTACTGTTTCTAAGCAGACCCGGTTTGTCTTAATAAAAAAAGACAATAGTTCTACTGGAACCACTTTGAATTTCATCTTGTGTACTTAGTTCTGACAATGTCTCTTTTAAAGCTCCCTTAAATTAAGCAATAATGTGTAGGTGTACCCGACGGCGTCCTGACTGAACTTCTTTCTTTCTTTCTTTTTTAAAAAAACGTTGCCCCACACTAGGAATTTCTCCTGTATCGTGGGTGCGTTTACAAACATTTATACACACATACACAAACACCCAGACCCGAAACAACTATCTGCAGGTCATACAAATATTTGTTCCGTGCGGGGATCGAACCCGCGACACACAGCGCAGCAGTCGATCGCTCAACCACTGCGCCAACCGTGAACTGAATATATTACATATTATTTCTGTGTGGTGATGGAATACACAGTATATGGAGTACACCGTTTATAAGTAAAGGCTGATTTAGGCTTTATAACGTTGTAATAAGGGTTATATATATCAGCTTCACCCATAGAAATATTCTGATATCTATACCGTTGAGGACGAATTTTTGACGCTATTTTTTAGTTTAAAAAAAAACATAGTTTCTTGAAGTTATTTTAATCTATGGTTTCACCTAAGAGTAACTGTATAAAAAATCTTAGAAGTTAAGTTTTCGATTGTACTGAAGTTTTGCTGAAATGTTTAGATTGGATGAAAATGCATGATTAATTAAGTGACATCATCCTAAAAATTACGTTTCTAAAGATGGACGTACTTGTTAGTTTTTTGACGATTCTCATGATACATAATTATTATCATGAGTGTCTCTGAGGGATTGCATACTCCTGGTTTGCGGATTGTGCGATAGAGATACCGCGGTCCCAGCACACAAAAGGCAAAAGAAAGTATATGGATGGGTTTTAGTCAGTAAAAGTCTTGTTATGTTGGATTCTTAATGAATGATATTCCGTTGGGTATGATACTGGTTTATTAGCAGGAGACACAGGAGTTGTACACACAGTAAGACATCACAGGAAGAAGTGTGGCAGAGTGCCGGCAGATCACAGATAATACATAGACTAGTGAAGACCATAATAGTAACATACTAAATAGTGATGTTACAACATCCCCCTTGTTGAGTTCAAATTAGACCCCTGACTGACAATTAATATAAGTGCTATGCTATTTAACTTTATACAAGACAACATGCTTAATTATACTTATAGTTATACTTAAACTTTACTTATGACTTTATTTATAACTTAACTTAATCAATTTCTTCAATTAACCTTCTGGTAGGTTTTATAATACGACCTGACCTAGTTGTTACATTTGAGGATTGTTGAGATGAGGATCCTTGATGCCTAGACTCCTGTCTGTCACCTTCCTCTCCCCTTTGTGACGAGTTGGATTGCATGGGAGGGTTAGCACAATTATGAGAATATTTATGTCTTAAGTGAATTCTATTCCTCCTATACCTAACTCCATTGACATCCTCAACAACATATGATCTATTATTTGACAATCTTTGCTTAACAATAGCTTGTTCCCAGTTGCTACTAGGGTTTCTCTTAAAATAGACATGATCATTATGATGTAACATAGACATTGACTTGGCATTTTTATTGTAGTATTTTGACTTATTTTGATCATTTTTCTTGACAGACTCTTTGTAATCTTTAAATGTTACCACTTTTGGCTTTAACTTCTTATATGATGTTGGAATGTTATCTCTTAAGTTCCTAGACATGAGTAACTGTGCTGGTGATGAAAAATTATTTTTACCTGTATTTCTATATTGTAACAATGCTATGTATGGATCTGATCCATTTTCTTTGCATTTTCTTAGCATGTTTTTTATAATTTTGACTGAACTCGCTGCTTGTCCATTAGACTGTGCATGATATGGGCTAGTAACAACATGTTCTATGTCCCATTCTTGCAAAAAAAATTTGAATTCGATTGACTGAAAAGGAGGTCCACCATCTGAGACTAGTGACAATGGTATTCCATGGCGTGCAAAAATTGACTTTAAATGAGTAATAACATTTTGAGATGTACTATTTTTATTTAATAATGCTATTTCTATGTATTTTGAGTAATAGTCTGTGACAATTAAATATACTAAACTATCAAAATGCATTAAATCAATACCTACTTGTTGCCATGGGTATTTACAGATTTCAAAATTTTGTAGTGGTTCCTTTTGATTGCTTTGTTTAAACTTAGCACATATAAGACATTGCTCTACTAAATTCTTAATATCACTTGACATATTTGGCCAATACAGAGATTCTTTAGCTAGTTTTAAACATTTGTTTATACCCTGGTGACCTTTGTGAATCTGTTCTAACATTCCTTTGTACATAGACTGTGGTACTATTAATTTTGAGCCTTTGAAAAGTAAATCTTTAATTACATGAATTTCCCCTTGAATATTCCAAAATGGTTTTACCAATGGACTGACATTGTTTTTATTGTTTGGCCATCCTTCATTATAATATTTTTTTTATAATTGCAAGGATTCATCCTTTTTGGTTTCCTGTGCCAATTGTGTACTATATTCTTTTGTAATTGCTAAGTTAGCATACATTAGATTGACATGACAAGACATTTCTGATTCATTTTCAGGTATATAGTGATCTTTCAAGGCGGCTCTTGACAAAGTGTCTGATATAAACATTTCTTTACCTGGGAAATGTATAACTTCTAAATCATATTTTTGACAAGTTAACATCATACGCTGTAATCTAGCTGGGACGTCATGTAATGGTTTTTTAAACAGATAGACTAATGGTTTATGATCAGTGTGAACTGTGACTCTGTTACCATATACATATTGGTGAAATTTTTCACAACCAAATTGAATTGCTAGCAGCTCCTTCTCTATTTGAGCATACCTTTCTTGGGTTTGAGTTAAAGTTTTTGAACTGTATGCTATAGGTTTATTTTTTTGTAAAATGACTGCACCTAACGCTGACTTTGACGAATCGACTGACAAGACTAATGGAATCTTGGGATTATAATGAGCTAAAACTGGTGAATTTGTAATTTCATCTTTCAGTTTCCTCAGACATTGACTATGATTCTCATCCCAAGTCCAGACTGCATCTTTTTTTAAAAGATTTCTTAACATTTGTGTTTTTTCTGACAGGTTACTTATAAAAGGTCCTAGGTAGTTTATCATACCTAGTATTCTCTGTAACTCTTTGACATTTTGTGGTGTAGGCATGTTGACAATTGCTTTGACCTTCTCAAGATCTGCCCTTGCACCATCTTTACTGAAGACATAACCTAAAAAACATACTTCTGACAGTGAAAATTTACACTTTGACTTGTTAAATTTTAAATTGACTTGACGAGCTCTTTGCATGACTTTATGTAATCTTTCATTGTGAATTGACTCGTTTGGACCATACACTAAAATATCGTCAATAAAAATTAGAACTCCTTCTATATCACCAAATAAATTCATCATGACTCTTTGAAATATTTCTGATGAGGCATTTATGCCGTATGGTAATCTTAAATATTTATATCTACCAAATGGTGTTTGAAAGGTACATAATTCTGAACTATATTCATCTAAACGTAGCATCCAAAACCCTGAAAATGCATCTAAGTGAGAAAAACATACAGCCCCTTCGAGCTGAGACCTAATCTCATCAATTGACTTGAGTGGATAATGTTCCCTCATGATATTTTTATTTAAATTTCTAGGATCAAGACAAATTCGTAACTGACCTGAACTTTTTACTGTTACAACGACTGAATTAACCCACTCTGTAGGTTTTGTTACTTTCGTAACTACTTGCATTTTCTCCATGCGATCCAACTCCTCACGCAGTTTCCCTTGTAATGCGAATGGGACTTTCCTGGGCGGATCCACACATGGTACTGCATCAGGCTTGAGTTTTAGACGACAGACTGGAGGCAGACAGCCAAGACCCTGGAATACATCATTACATTGTGTATGAATTTGTTCACAAAAGTCTTGTTTTGATACTGAAAAGACACGTTTTATTATACCTAACTTTTCACAAATTGGGAGACCAAGGACATTTGGACACTCTATATCTGGTATTATAAACATTATGTTTTCAACAATGTTCTTATTGTTTAAGCAAAAATTACAAATTAAGTTGACTTTGCCTAAAATCGGAATGGATTTTCCACCAAATCCTGTGACATTTATTTGACATTTGACAAGTGACAATTTTGACAGCTTATTTTGACTTTTAACATTTTGAAATGTTTGTTTTGACATTATATTGACATCTGCACCTGAGTCTATGATGCATTTAACTTTTGTATCTCCTACCAATAAGCTAATTTCCCACGACTGCTTTGAGTGATTCAAAGTATTGACCACTGATGATCCATTGTGTGACTGACTGGACGACTGTGCCTTATTGTGAAATCCCTCAGACATGTGACTGATTTCATCATTGAGACTCTGACATTTTTTCTTTTGACTTTTTGACTGGACATAGGATCTCTCAGACATGTGATTGTTTTCATCATTGAGACTCTGACATTTTTTCTTTTGACTTTTTGACTGGACATAGGATCTCTCAGACATGTGATTGTTTTCATCATTGAGATGTTTATTTTTATTACATCTCTCAGACATATCACAGTTTTCATCATTGAGATGATATGAATTGGGACTCCGACTATTTGACTGGATAATAAATCTCTCCGACATGTCACTTTTCTCATCATAGGGATGGATGGATGGATGTGATGTCTTACTGTGTGTCTGTGTGTTCCTGTGTCTCTGACTGAGTGACTGACCGTGAGAATGACTATTATGACTTTGACCATTATGACTTTGACTATTCAGCATACCTACGAAATAATCTTGACTACCATTATCTGAATTAAACGATTGCAACTGACTGACTTTTTTATTTTTGAGACAAAATTTAGCAAAATGATTATAAGATTTACATGACCTGCATTGAACGCCTTTAGCTGGACACTTGTAGCGATGAGACTGCCCACAGCGACTGCATGACTCCACGGTGCTGTTTGTAGCTGACTTGCTTCTGCTTGGTGAAGGTGTTCTGCGACTGGAAGCTCGCTGTCGACCGTCCCCTCGGCTTCGGCTATGGTTCTTCTTGAGATGCATGACGCTTTCACGACGTGTGACGTTTTCACCGGACCCTTTGACGATTTTTTCAGCATCCTGCTGTGCGACTATGAGTGTTCTTGCCAGCTCTTGCATCCTCTGATATGTCAAATCAGGTTCTTGGAGTAATCTCTGACGTATATGTGAAAAATCTATGTTCAGGTTTGCTATGAAAATATCTTTAATGAGAGATTCTCTGAGCGTTCCAAACTCGCATTCTTTGCTTTTATTTTCCAAATCCGTGAGGAATTCGTCGATGCTTTCGGATTTATTTTGCCTACGTGTGAAGAACAAATACGTCCTGCACATGGTCACGTTTCTTCTTGGCTCGAAGAATTTGTCAAATTTCGATTTGACTTCGTCAAGCGTGCTCTTGTCTATTTTGAGGTTAAATGTGTTGAATATATTGAGACCTCGTTCTCCAATGCAATGTAACAGAATTGCGATTTTCCGTTTCTCGCTTGACTTATCTAGACCTGTGGCTAACAAATATAAATCGAGTTGTTGCCACCATCTTCTCCACGATTCAGCGTTATTATTCGTGGTATCTGACGAAATATTCAACTGCTTCACACGTGTTTGAAAATTTGTCTCACCATCATGGCTGACGTCCGCTTGGTCCGGCATTTACTTCGACGACCTCGACTTTTTCTTGAATGACTTCTGACACCATGTTATGTTGGATTCTTAATGAATGATATTCCGTTGGGTATGATACTGGTTTATTAGCAGGAGACACAGGAGTTGTACACACAGTAAGACATCACAGGAAGAAGTGTGGCAGAGTGCCGGCAGATCACAGATAATACATAGACTAGTGAAGACCATAATAGTAACATACTAAATAGTGATGTTACAACAAGTCTGACTTGCTTTTTGACGTCATAGTGAACAAAGAGTGTCCTCTCTATGGTAAGGAGGAGGACTGTAACCCCATTACTTAATTCAAAATCAATAATAAACAGCATTTATTTCAAGTAGGCTAGTTACAGGCACTTTTGAACTGTCGAAACAATGTCAACAATACAATGAAGCTACAGTCCCAATAACAAGGCATAATAACTGTGAAAGTACTTCCATCATGTTGTTTATCTTCACTTTTTTGAAAGTAGTGGAAATGAAATTAATTACACAAGGAAAAATATGTCTGATACCCTGTCTGAGTTCGAAACTACCACCTGTCTACCTGCTCCTTAGCCTTAAACAATATTTTAGTTGTTCTAGTTTCTTTATATCAACACAAGCTTCCGCCCGCGACTTCGTCCGCGTGGCATAGTTACTTTGGGCTAACGCTAACTTTAACCAGCGTGATGATCGAAAAAAAATATCTTTCTCTCCCCTTTTCTTCCTTCTTTCTCCCCCTTTTCTCACATTTTTTTTTATTTGCCTATGTCCGTCTCCAGGGTCCCAACTATCTATGTACCAAAATTCATCAAAATCGGTTTGGCCATTTAGGCGTGAAGACGAAACAAACAAAGAAACTCACTTTTGCTTTTATAATATTAGTAAGGATGTCTAGCCCTTCATACAAAACTGATGATAAAATAAACATTACCAATAAATCAATATCAATTCCTATTTTATCATAAAAACAATCACTATTCAAAAACTATTCGATATTCTATGACAGACTAGTCGCATTGTTTATTGTTCTTTCTTGCAAGATATCCAAAAACTTATTGTTTTTGCATTCGATATTTAAGATCAATGTGTGAATGTCATAAAAACATGTTTCTTAGGTAACTATTTTATTTAGAATTTTCACAACGTATGTGCAAGGCGTAGCAATGTGCCGTGTCTACGGCGCGTACGTGTTCCACGCGCGACTCAAAGAGATGTCAGTAAAGCGGAGGGGCCTACCAGGGCCACTATCTACTGGGGTTGCAGGTTGTTCGGAAGAGATACCGTGGCCCCCGAATGCAAAGGGCAAAAGAAGGAACATGAATGGATTTTAGTTAGTTATAGTATGACACTCTCCCCTGCTCCGCCCAGAGCGGAGGAAGTTATTTGATGATTTCCCATCGGAAAATTAAAAGGGGAAACAATGTGTTTTTATTTGAATTTTTAATTCAATCGTTATCTTACATCTGATGTAGGTACATAGATATGAAAGAAGATGAGAATCTTTGTTATGTTTTTGCTCAAAATCTCCTGAACAGATTTAGATACAATTTGGAACACAAATAGTTTGTAATTAGGGGTAACACGTATGATTTCTCTGGAGTCATACTACCGGGATAAAAAGTATATCCCGGTAGTATGACTCCAGAGAAATAAACTTGTAGATAACTAATGAATGTATTGAACATTCCAGTAATGAAAAGATAAACTGTATTGAAGTACAAACTTAATTTTGTCGTTGGAAAACTGTTGTCCCTATACATTGACAAAGGTCGTGGTTAGTTTATTAACTGCAATTTAAGTTTGTAATCACATTTCAACCTGATTTGTCAATCTAACAACAACGAACGCGTATAAAAAGTTTCGTGTCCGTTGAGCGATCCTGGGTGCCGAGGATCAAGGGAACTAACTGGTTTGAAATTCAGTTACTAGTTTTGACTAATACATACTAAATACTAAAAACGAATTAACAAAGCAAGTTCTGTGAAAGCTTATAAAAACCCCAATTAGTAATAGAATTAATTGCGCAGTACTAGTTTTAACAAGCTCATCATTTGCCCAAGGGGTGTTAAACGGGGTCTAAGATTCTTAAAATGGTCATAGAATGGTCAGACGACCATTCTAGCAGTTGCTAAAGCGGCCATTTTAGACCCCCAGTCCTCTTATAACTATGTTAGGTCAGATCCCAACCTGCTTATGCGGATACAGATAAATTTAAACAAATCCTGAACAACGAAAGAGATAGTTCGAAAGAGATACTGCGGCCCCGGAACATAAAGGGCAATACAAGTATCATATGAGGGCAGCCCGATAAGTGCTTAGCCTACAAAAAAAAAACGTTTTTTTTTTTTAAAAATGGCGATTTATTTTTCAACATAGTCTCCTTTCAACTCGATACACTTGACCCAGCCATGCTCCAACTTCTTTAACCCGTCTGAAAAATACGTTTTCTGGAGGTCTGCAAAGTAGGCTTCCGTGGCGGCGATAACTTCCCCATTCGACTCAAATTTCTGCCCAGCGAGTGACTTTTTCAAATTTGGAAACAAAAAGAAGTCACACGGGGCCAAATCTGGAGAATACGGTGGATGGGGCAGCTGATCGTAGCCTAATGCGAAAAACCAATTTGGCCGTGGCGACGGCGGAGGTGTGAGCTGGTGCGTTGTCTTGATGGAAGAGCACTTTTTTCTTCGCCAAATGAGGCCGTTTTTTTCGCAATTCGAGGTCAAATCGGCCCAATAGTTCGGCATAGTAAAGCCCTGTGATCGTTTTGCCCTTCTCCAGGTAGTCGATGTGGATCACACCTTGTGAATCCCAGAAAACGGTGGCCATCACCTTTCCGGCCGATGGGACAGTCTTCGCTTTCTTCGGAGCACATTCGCCAGGTAAAGTCCACTGTTTCTACTGTTACTTAGTCTCCGGTGTATACCAGTGAATCCATGTTTCGTCTACGGTCACAAAACGACGCAGAAACTCCTTTGGATTGCGCTCAAACTGTGTCAAACACTGCTCTGAAGTGGTCTCACGGATGCGCTTGTTGTTCGGAGTGAGCAAACGCGGCACCCATCGAGCCGACAGCTTTCTCATTGCCAATATTGCATGCAGGATATGACCCACGCGGTCTTTTGAGATGCCTACTGTCTCAGCTATCTCGCGCACCTTCAATCGGCGGTCTGCCAATACGAGATCCTGGACTTTTGTCACGTTATCCTCCGTGGTAGCCGTTTTTGGGGCACCTGGGCGTGGCTCATCAAAAACTGACGCGCGACCACGTTGAAACTCGTTAAACCAATTTTTGACGGTCGCCATTGAAGGAGAAGAGTCACCGTACACAGCATCCAAGCGCTATTTGATTTCGCTGCGCGATTTCCCTTCCAAAAACAAGAATCGAATCACCGACCGATATTGCTCTTTTTCCATTTTTCTAAATTCCGCGGAACGCCCGCTTCTACACGCGGTCAAAACAAAACAACAAATCCAATATGGCTGAAATTTTGACAGTAGCCGTCTACAAGGAGGTACTACACGATACTAAACTTCTTTTTTAACACCCTTGCTCGTAAAGCTGATGTAAATCCACCGGTTTTAAATATGTAAAGAGGGTCATAAAAAACGCGTGTGTTACCAAAGCAAATAGTTAAGTTATTATCCATACAAATTCCATAACAGTATTATTTGCCATTTCAAATTTGGAACTGATCGCCGCCGCACGACTCCAGCTAGTGAGCAGCGCGTTGTTGCTCGAACAAATCGCCGCGCGGTGCCAGTCAGTAGGCAGCGCTAGCGCGCTGTTAAAATGGCGGGAAAGCAACAGTGTGCATTCACAGATTGAGTTTATTTAATGTTTTTTTTTCTGTTTCCTCGCAAATGTGTTAAAAACGTCGTACGATATACGTGCGTATTGGTTATAACATGCTCGGCTCAATTACGGCATCGCCTTCGGCTCGGGCTGAAATTCCGACTCGCATGTTATAACCATCTTAACGCACTAATATCGTAATGTACTATTACGATAGTAGCGCCACTGGGCGGTGAGGCTAAGTACTTATCGGACTGCCCAGGTAGATGGATTTTAATCAGTACAAGTCACACTCCCCCCTCGCGCCGCTTAGAGCGGGAAAAGTTATTTGATGATTTCCCATTCGGAAAAAAAGTCCGTAAGGCAAATAGGGCTCTCACTACTACGTTGTAAGGCGTTAACATGTAGCATTACTCCCTACCTTGCTTCCTTGGTATCAACCTGGACATATCCCAGAACCAGAATATATGTTCCACTGTCAGAATGATATCTGAATATCAAAACACAAATAATATAACACAAAGAATGACGTTCTTCGCTGCCTTACATGAACTAGATGGGAAGCATCACGACAAGTTCCAGAAAACTAGCTAATGACTTTATTTTTGATCGATTGGGACCCAGGTTGACCCAGGTTGAATATGTACAGCGGCCTTAACCTATCTCAAACACAATATCAGTTTGGAGTGGTCTGCAGAATATGTCTAAAGAAAGAAAGAAAGAAAGAAAAATTTTTATTTGCGACTCGCACAAAACAAGTAAAACAGTAACAAAATAAAATAGTACAGACGAGGTTATTGTCTGTGCGAGGCCAAAAAGGTCCCTGTCTCAGCATAAGCTGCGATATTTTAAGATTAAAATAACACAGCGCTGGTATTCTGACAGGGCCAGTTAGTGGTATCACGGACACAGAACGGAGCACATACATAAATACATATTCTAATTACAGATACAAAGATTACAAAATAATAAATAAATACAGATGGAAAAAAGTATAATTATGATATTCTTCATGCAAGTTCTTATATAATTTATTAAACACACTACCAAATTGGCCAGTACCCAATAGCCCAGCGCTCCAAATATCTTTTATCGACGAGACAAAACGATGGAACGCGTGGGAGTCTATGGCACGCTCCGGTCGGCTGTCAAATTTTCAAACCAAACAAAACAAATTACATATTATGTACATAATTGGTAATGGTAGTACAATACAATGTTTGTACCTATGTTATAGTTAAGTTGACTTTCGCAGTTCTAAGACGCATTATATTGTTGATCCAAATAATTACGGACAGTGTGACTCGTTTTAATACCTAACCATCCTGCCCACACAACCACTGCTCACTGCACATTTCAGATTTTATCACAGCTAATCTAAGAGCTGTGCTAGTAGTGTACACTAGTTTGACCAGTGTCGCGGTGTTTGAAAATTTGTGTGCATATCGGGTGGGTCTGAGAACCGGTCAACAGCTATTTTTCATACCGTGCCGGGACTTAGCAGCGGGTGACACCGCTGGGCACAGCTAGTAAATATATGTAATTTGTGAGGTGTTTCCACAGTTTCCAGTGGAAATGACCTGGCTTTGGTCGTTTCCACTGGAAACTTTAAAAACACCACCACTGCGGTGGTGGTGCTTTTACTGAGTCTTGTATTTAAGTTCATGACTGCCTCGTTGGTCCCGTGTGGACCGCGCGGCTGCTCAGCATAAGATTCGGGTTCCGGGTTGGGAAAAAAGTATTTTGAAAGCTTATTTATTGGTCTAAACCAAAATTGATTTTCAAATAATGTTAGTGAATGAAAAGCAAAGTTACTGCTGCAGTTTTATGAAAAAGTCCCGTAATACAAACTCTAAATCTATGTTATCTTATTCAACAGCAACTTCAGGAACTTTTTAAGTAAATAGTTTTTCTGTTCAGTTCAGTTTTTAGTTTTTCACAACACTTTTGTGTATCGGTTCATAGATGACCGAGGCCGCTCTCCAAATTTCAATTTTATGACTAGAACAGTCACAAGTAAAACAGCTGTTACTTACGCATGGAGTTGGCAATTGTTTATAGACAAATAGGGCAAATCTGTAAAGTAACCGGGTTCCGTATTTTGCAATTTGGCAACGGGACCCTAAAAAACGTAATGGGTGGTATTGAATTGACCAAATTAATAGCATTGTGAATTTGAATTTATCACGCAACGACTGGCGACCCTGTTGAGTTATTTTTGGTAATGAGCAAGTTGTCAAGTGTGTTCTCGGTCGCACAACTTTTCTCGCAGTAAGGTAGAGTCCCTAGTTTTTTCGTGAACTCCAAATACTGTTGGATTTTCTAAAAGTTTGGTCAAATATTCTTTTACAAGTGAATAGTTGTCATGTAAATAAAAACGGTTTAGCCACTCAATTGAGCATGAAACAACAATTGTTCCTAAAAGGGTGTTTATAGGTAAACGGGAATGGTCATACCTGACCATGATTCTCGACAGAAATCCTCAGAAAAAGAAACCCTTTCAAGCAATACTATGCATTTCCATTTGGAGATAAGGCTTAAAATAGTTTGATATTGTTATTTCCGGCTGCTACTCTGCCTTTTCGGTCTGAGCTGACCCTTAGTCACACGTAATAAGCCATAATTACCCATCATCAAGATAATTCAAAATATAAATCTAATGGCCTACATGAGCACTTATAAAACGTCGAGAAAGGGTGCACTGTTGGGGTTGGTGGTTTCTTATGGAGAAGAACCGGCAAGACCTCCATGGTTACTCTTTTAAAATCATTTGGTTGTACAACGTTGTTGTAACAGCGTTAGCACTTAAGTATAAGAGGATAGCGTAAGCGCGACGTTTCGCCACTACAATAAAACGTAAAATATCATAAAAAATTAACAAACGTCGAGAAATCTACAAGGCCTACAATGTCCACTGATTATATAGAATTGTTGAAAAATAAACGTTACAAGGATTTTTTTTCATTTAAAAAAACGTTGCCTCACACTAGGAATTTCTCCTGTATCGTGGGTGCGTTTACAAACATTTAAACTCACATACACAAACAGCCAGACCCGAAACAACTACCTATAAGTCATACAAGTATTAGTTCCGTGCGGGGATCGAACCCGCAACATGCAGCGCAGCAGTCGATCGCTCAGCCACTGCGCCAACCGTGTCGTTTTGTCGTAAGTTATACAAATATTCAAATTCAAATATTATATGAATATTCTACAAAAACTATATGAACTGAGCTATTCAATGCTGCGCTGAATGTCGTAGGATGTAGGATCGTGGTAGGATCCCCGCACTGAACGCAACGAATTTTCTTAAATGAAAAAAAATATTGAAAGTATACATTTTCGCGAAAACGTGCTGGAACTTAATGTTGTCACAGTTTTCAATGTTGACAAGACGAAGCATATTTCTTTCAACATAAAAATAACCTGCTAACTAACTAGTAGGCTAACTCGTTATTGATCATAGGTTAACTTTTTCGTGAAGACTTTCCCATGAAGCCCATAAATCCGCAATGATGTCATAGTATTCTAATGTGTAGTATAAAAAAAATAAGTAAATTTCTCAATAGTCAATCCAGGTGGTCTACAGAAAATATTTTTTCGCACCATTCGATCTTTATCAGCACTATCGGTTATCCACCAGGTTTAGATTTTGTAAAAAAGCAGGTTCAGTTCCTGATTCCAGCAGCTTTTTAAAAATAATAAAACTGCGGTAATTTTTAGCTCGAAATATCAATATCATGGCTTCTTAGCTTTTATCAGTTTCGGATCTTATGAAAAAACTTAAAATCAACCTGTATTAAATTAACAGCCTGCCTTGTTGTTCGCAAGTGGTTTCAGTCCTGGGGTCAGTTTCCGTATAGGCAGTGTTATCGGGTTTTTCTATCAGAAAGGAGATTGCGCACCAATAGATTCACTTTTTGACGCGTATGGCTATTTGAGTAAATGTATAATTCAAAATATTATTTTTAGTGATTTTTCACTTAAATTCATTGATATCATTTGTGACGTTTTCATTTTCATTTTAATTAGTATTTAATAATTTAATACAATAAATACGTCATTCGTTCCATTATAGTGAAGCGACTCCTTTTTCAATTATAATCGATCGATTACACACTAACATAAATCATTGAACAACAAAATAATTAACATTTGCAACTAAAAAGTATTAAGAGTTGTCCTTATTATCATTCTTTAATTCTGTTACTATTTTTTTTTCATTATATACAATTTCTAGGCAAAAATAAAACAATTAAGATATAATCGATAATGTTATGATGCCCCGTAGTCTATTGTTGTGTCACAACACTATTCTGTGAAATGTCAAACAAAATCGGTGTTTTCTGTTTACCGTGTTAGCTGCCGGTTAAGCCGAGGTTAAGTTGTTTTTCTAGAAGGATTTCTAGATCAATGTGTTTAAATATCTTAAATAGTAAACATAAGTAATACTCAATTAATATGTACAAAATAATCCAAAATATGTGCCAGTTAATAACGTTTCAAAACGAATTGTTTTGAGATGTAACATAACCTCAATAGGTATTAAACATTTTTTTTTTCAAAAACCCCACAATATTTAATTTTGAATTTAACCTTGTTTTAAAGTATGTAACTACCCCTTTTTTGTGTCGAATTTTCACTACTATACTGTGTCAAAAGTTGCGCAACCAAGTGCCATAGTAGGCTGCGCAATCTCCTTTAGTTTGGATTTTTGCTCAGTTGTTGATCGGTTGATGGTTTATACTCAATGTATAACTGGCTAAATTATTGTTAATGTCTTCTATTAGGTACACCTTTGCCTATTCCTTCTGGGATTGCAAGCGTGATTTTATGTAAAAAAGATTTAACTCAGTCCGGACTAAGGTACAAGCTTTATACTTTTACAAGAGATTTGAATGGTTTCGTAGTCTCGAAAAAATATCATGGCACCAATTTTCATCATTGATATTTACCACAGTCTGCATCGACTATCATATACGAATATTGTGTAATTAAATCATATAACAAAAGTTTTAGCTGTTAAGTGTGAGAACACGCTCGCCATGATGTTCGGTGTTCCTCAAGGAAGTGCGCTGGGTCATACGGTGTTCCTGCTGTCTATCAATTGCCTATGCAACCTTGAAATTAAAATGCTAGAGTGTTTTCTGATGCCGATGTTGTCTTTTTTGGGAATAAAGTACTGAAGCTGGTATATCCAACTAGCAAAATAATCTGCTCATACTTAAATTAAGGTTTCAAAAATGTTTATTCTCATTAAAAACATAACGTGTCACTTACAACAATCACTTACACTTAAGAACAATAACTGTTACTTAAATACTAACTTAGGCTCACCGATCTTTGACAGGTGTGCAAAGTTTGAATTAAATCTGATCGTTCAAAGTAGGACAAAATCGAGCTCAAAGGGGTCGGTTACAAACATACATACATACAAACATACAAAAGATAATCGGATATTTTGATCGGATTATTGCATTGTCATCGATCCTTGACAGGTATGCAAAGTTTGAATTAAATCTGATCGTTCAAAGTAGGACAAAATCGAGCTCAAAGGGGTCGGTTACAAACATACATACATACAAACATACAAAGGATAATCGGATATTTTGATCGGATTATTGCATTGTCATCGATCTTTGACAGGTGTGCAAAGTTTGAATTAAATCTGATCGTTCAAAGTAGGACAAAATCGAGCTCAAAGGGGTCGGTTGAGGCACTACACCGGGGGGAAAACCCGCTGCCACGGCAAGTTGCCGCTCGGCGGGCAGACTTCCGGTGCGATCTCATGGTGGCATGGAGAGAGCGACTGTCGCAACCCCGTGCAGGGCACGCCACAATAGCGGCGGTAAGTCCCCTCTTTGAGGAGTGGCTGGAAAGGCGTCATGGCGTCCTCACCTACCGCCTGACGCAGGTCCTCACCGGACACGGAAGTTTCGGGAGGTTCCTGCACATCATCGGGCGGGAGGAAGCGCCTGGGTGTCACCATTGTGACGATCGCCCGGAGGACACGGTGGAGCACACAGTGGCGGTCTGCCCAGCTTGGGCGGAGCACCGCCGTGCCCTCGTGGAGGCGATCGGCGGCGGCGGAGATCTCTCGCGTCCGGCCCTGGTTCAGGCCATGGTCCGGAGCGAGAGGGAATGGGAAGCGGTCACCACCTTCTGCGAAGCAGTAATGCTAGCGAAGGAGGTGGCCGGGCGATTGAGGGAGAGAACATCTGCCCAACCCAGCCGCCGCGGGAGACGCCCATGGCGCCGGGCGCCGCGAGACGACTTCCGGCCACCGTAGGTGCGGGCCTGTGGACGGTGAGCAATGGGTAGCTCGCCGTCCGTCCGTCGATTGACGACAGGCCGTGTCGACGGCGCGTTCGTGTTTCACGCGCGCCTCAAAGAGAGTCAGCAAAGCAGAGGGGCTTGCCAGAGCCTCCGCCTGCCGGGGTTGCGGGTTGTTCGAAAGAGATACCGCGGCCTCGGAACGTAAAGGGCAATAGAAGGAACATGGGTGGGTTTTAGTCAGTACAAGTCTGACATGCCCCCCCGCTCCACCCAGAGCGGGGGAAGTCATTGGATGATTTCCCACCCGAAAAAAAAAAAAAAAGGGGTCGGTTACTTGAGGGAGAGAACATCTGCCCAACCTAGCCACCGCGGGAGACGCCCAGGGCGCCGGGCGCCGCGAGACGACTTCCGGCCACCGTAGATGCGGGCCTGTGGGCGGTGAGCAATGGGTAGTTCACCGTCCGTCCGTCGATTGACGACAGGCCGTGTCGACGGCGCGTTCGTGTTTCACGCGCGCCTCAAAGAGAGTCAGCAAAGCAGAGGGGCTTGCCAGGGCCTCCGCCTGCCGGGGTTGCGGGTTGTTCGAAAGAGATACCGCGGCCCCGGAACGTAAAGGGCAATAGAAGGAACATAGGTGGGTTTTAGTCAGTACAAGTCTGACATGCCCCTCCGCTCCGCCCAGAGCGGGGGAAGTCATTAGATGATTTCCCACCTAAAAAAAAAAAAAAAGGCTCACCGGGAAAATCACAGCACCTGAGCGACTCAGCTCTGCTAGGCAGAAAATAGAAAAAACTAATTTTCTCAGATATGAGACCTAGCTAGAACGATTTTTCGCTTTGTTAATAAGCATATTGCAAAAGCGTGGCAAAAGCCATTGAAATCGTTCAGGCCATTTTCGAGAACGTGATTACTAATATACAGGATGACTAGTAAACTCGACTATTCTCTCTAAAAAGATTTCGTACGTTTTGCCTTTCATGTTTTGGAGCAACAAGAAAGGCTACCGTCAGTGTCATACAGTTTTTTGACGATAACTTATGTCGATTTTCGGGAACAAAATAAAAATGATCGCTACTGAAGACCCTTATTACTGAGATTCTATAAGTTTTGGCAAGCATTTTCTTTTTAAATTACAGAAAAGGATCAAATGAAATTTTAGTGATGTAGTAGTTTTTTCTATATTAATTGTATTTGTTAACAAGTCAGAAAAATCGATGAACCGACACAACTCGGTAGCTATCATGTTTTGACCCCTAGTTAACAGGACTTAATTTATTGCTAAAAACAACTTTTATAACCCTCCCAAGGAATAAGTCGAGTTTCCCTGTCACCCTGTATACTCATACAATTTTGATCGGGATAAGTTACCTACATAAGTTAAACGTAACATATATTTTCCGCCGTAGCATTGACGCAGGGGTCTGTCAGACCCCTGCCGGGGTTGCGGGTTGTTCGAAAGAGATACCGCGGCCCCGGAACATAATTTAAAGGCAATGGAAGGAACATGGGTGGGTTTTAGTCAACACAAGTCTGACACTCCCCCCCGCTCCGCCCAGAGCGGGGGAAGTTATTTGATGATTTCCCTACCCAAAAAAGGGGTCCGTCAGACTCTTACTAAAACCATACCGGGTTGTGTTTTGCACTTCTGAGTGTAATATAATATCTACAATTACCCCAGCAGTTACGAATTGCTTGTTTGAAACCTCGTTCCTGTTATAGGTTTCTTGATCGAGCGAGATATACACAAAATAGAAAGAAAAAAAAATATCGAAGGCACGAAGATCATACAAAATAACGAAATTAAAAGTTCATTTACAAAGAATTACAAATATTTATACATACAAAACAGAAGGAACAAATTAATTAATACATTACAAGTCGTGCTTGCAGTCAGCATGATGTTGTGTTATGGGGGCCCCACAGCATTGCACTGGTTTTCAGTGGTCACTGGTCAGTCGTGAAAACCCTACGAAATAATAATAACCCTACAAATGGTAGACATGAAGAATCTAGTCTGAAAGTGGCGCCGTCAATTTAAAGGTTGCGTAGTAATCGGAAATCTGACGCAAGGAATGAGGAAATTTCGTAAGGAAAATTTTGAGGATGAATTTGAATGGCTATAACAGTAGTAGGGGAAGTCCCAAGAAACGATGAATGGACTGTTTGATGGGTGGTAATGGTAACATGATGGTAATATTTCACAGAGAAGTATGGAAGGAGATGCTGCGCCGACTCCAAATGAATTGGGGTGAGAGAACAGAAGAATGATGATAAGCCATGAAAGAAGAGAAAGAAAGAAAGAAGAGCCACGTTGGCTACATTGAAGCTGAGTTTAAATTCAGGTCAAACACTAGCTTAAGACATCTCGCCTGTTATCTCAAAGAGGTGAAGTTAGTATACTCAAGGATAGATTCTTTTTCTTAAGTCCTATGTGGCTGTTGCCCTGGACACAAGTGCAGACTGTGCAGACTGCTGCTGAGAATTTCTTAATGGCAAAACCAAATAAATCTTTCCCAACCAGAGGCCCTACCAAGAGTGCGTGTAAAAGTAACGTCAGAACGTCTTTTTGTGAATTGATCATAATATAATCATCCTATAGCATTTTTGTTAAACTGTTCGCAACAAACACATTCAGTATCATTCATAGTTATTAATAAGTTTTTAAAATTGTGAAAAATAAATGTTAATCGAGTATTTTTAATTTTAAAATCGACGAAAATAGGGTTTAATGCTTGATTTCACTCAAAAAGAATATACATATTCATTTCTACTTATGAGGGTAATAATAATAATAAAAACATTCAAAACTCTGCGTACCTTCCTGATGTCATGGATGGGGCACTGGCGAACGGTTCTTCGCTATCCTGGATGTCGACAGATGCAGAGGAACAGTGAACCAATAAGGATTGAGCGTGGCATTTTCCAGGGTGATAGTCTAAGTCCATTGTGGTTTTGTCTAGCCTTGAACCCTCTCAGCACACTGCTGGAAGGTTCAGGTCTGGGCTATAGGTTGAGAAGCGGTGGTCAGGTCATATTTCACCTGCTTTACAAGGATGATCTGAAACTCGTTGCCCCCAACAATTTGCAACTATTGAAATTACTGAAGGTAACAGAAACTTTCAGTAGCTCCATCAGGATGGAATTTGGTGTAGAAAAATGTCCAGTCATGCATGTGAAGCGAGGGGAGATTATGGAATCCGCGGGAATTCAACTCTCGGATTCCATACACCTTAGATCCCTCTCCTCAACAGAAACCTACAAGTATTTGGGTATGTCGGAAGCATTAGGTATTAATACTGCCGACATGAAACAAGCGCTGAAGGAGCGTTTCTTTGGCCGCCTGAACAAGGTGTTAAGCAGTCTTTTGTCAGGCGGGAACAAGGTGCGTGCCTCTGGTTGAGTCATGCCGGTGTTGATGTATTCTTTCGGCATACTCAAATGGACTCAGACGGAACTTGATGCCCTGGATAGGAGGGTCCGCACACTACTGACCGTAAATCGGATGCATCACCCACGGCTGTCGGTGATGAGACTGTATATCCCACGGAAGTGTGGGGGTCGTGGCTTCCTAAACGCTAAAACCCCGCACAACCGTGAGGTATGCAGTCTCAGGGAATACTTTTTAGAAACCGATGTGGAGATGCACCGAGATGTGGTATCAGTGGACAAGGGCCTCACCCCGCTCTCCCTGGCTAACGAGAACTGGCGCAAGCCTAAATTATTAAACACCAATGATTGCAAGGAGGTATGGCAGAGCAAGGAGCTTCATGGACGCTTTTACCGGGCCCTTCGTGGGCCTGATGTAGATTTCTCAGCGTCCGTATCCTGGCTACTTTTTGGTAATCTTTCCGGGGAAACCGAAGGTTTTGTTTGTGCAATAATGGACGAAGTTATGATGACGAACAACTACCGGAAATACATTGTGAAGGATGGCACGGTTGACATATGCATGTCGGGCATGTCACTGTCCGGGAGAATCCATCCGTCACATTATTTCTGGGTGTTCTCGTCTGGCTAACGGAGAGTACTTGCATAGACACAACCTAGTTGCCAGGATTATCCACCAGCAACTTGCTTTGAAGTACAACCTTGGTGGAATCAGAAGTGCCGTACTATAAGTATGTGCCCAACCCAGTTCTTGAAGATGGTAATATCTCGTTGTATTGGGATCGATCTCTCATCACTGACAGGACTATTGTTGCCAATAAGCATGATATTGGTGTCATAGATCGATTGGAGCGTCGCGCAATGATTGTTGACATAACGGTTCCGCACGACGAGAACCTCGTGAAGGCAGAGAAAGATAAACATTTCAAGTATCTAGATCTGGCTCGCGAGGTTGTCGACATGTGGCACGTAAATACAGCAGTCTTTGTGCCGATAGTCGTGTCGGCCAATGGCTTAATAGCCAATAGCCTTTTTTTTTTTTTTTTTTTTCGGGTCGGAAATCATCCAATGACTTCCCCCGCTCTGGGCGGAGCGGGGGGGCATGTCAGACTTGTACTGACTAAAACCCACCCATGTTCCTTCTATTGCCCTTTACGTTCCGAGGCCGCGGTATCTCTTTCGAACAACCCGCAACCCCGGCAGGCGGAGGCTCTGGCAAGCCCCTCTGCTTTGCTGACTCTCTTTGAGGCGCGCGTGAAACACGAACGCGCCGTCGACACGGCCTGTCGTCAATCGACGGACGGGCGGTGAACTACCCATTGCTCACCGCCCACAGGCCCGCATCTACGGTGGCCGGAAGTCGTCTCGCGGCGCCCGGCGCCCTGGGTGTCTCCCGCGGCGGCTGGGTTGGGCAGATGTTTTCTCCCTCAAACGCCCGGCCACCTCCTTTGCTAGCATTACTGCTTCGCAGAAGGTGGTGACCGCTTCCCATTCCCTCTCGCTCCGGACAATGGCCTGAACCAGGGCCGGACGCGAGAGATCACCGCCGCCGATCGCCTCTACGAGGGCACGGCGGTGCTCCGCCCACGCTGGGCAGATCGCCACTGTGTGCTCCACCGTGTCCTCAGGGCGATCGTCACAATGGTGACACCCGGGCGCTTCCTCCCACCCGATGATGTGCAGGAACCTCCCGAAACTTCCGTGTCCGGTGAGGACCTGCGTCAGGCGGTAGGTGAGGACGCCATGACGCCTCTCCAGCCACTCCTTAAAGAGGGGACTTACCGCCACTATTGTGGCGTGCCCTAGCCAATAGCCTTGACCAACATCTGAGGAGGCTATCGCTTGGCAGCTGGGTCAAGGGCTTGATTCAGAAAGCAGTACTTCTGGACACGGCCCGTATTGTTAGGAGGTTCCTCTCTCAAGAGCCCTGACCACCGGTAGCTCGGACCCTGTTCCCGATGCTGGTGGGCTACTATTTTTTATATTTTTAAATGTTTTTTTTTTATCTTATCTCCACTTCTGTTCTCTATTTTTATAGATCTCATAACCACCGAACTTCAGTCTGCGTATCATCTTTACGCTGATGACTTACAGCTGTACTGTCAGGCGGGTGTTGACAGCTTATCTGGTGCGATCGAGGAGCTAAACCGGAATTTACGTGTGGTTAAGGACTGGTCTTATCGGTTCGGGGTGGCGGTTAACCCGACCAAGTGTCAGGCTATTATTGTAGGGAGCCCCCATAGCTTGCGAAGACTGAATAGCGTGCCACCCCTCACCTTTGACGGCGCGGTCATTCCGTTTAGTTCTGACGTCAAGGATCTCGGTTTGCATGTTGACACTTGCCTTGACTGGCGTAAGCAGATCGCGATTGTGAGCAAGAAGGTCACCGGAACGTTGCGGTCGTTCTATCGGCTGAAAAATATTCTCCCATCACATATTAAAGCAACGCTTGTACAGTCCCTTATCTTCCCTATTATTGATTATGCTGATGTGTGCTATTACGACCTGAATGCAGATCTCCTCAATAAACTAGACCGACTTCTTAATAACTGCATTCGATTCGTTTTTAATCTACGCAAATATGATCATGTATCTGCATATCGTTCGCTCTTAAAATGGTTACCCATTCGGGAGCGCAGAGCATTGAGAGCTTTAACGACCCTATTTTCTCTCCTTAACAAACCCACTTCACCTTCTTATCTATCTTCTAATTGTCAATACTTATGCTCTGCGCATACCAAGAATCTTCGGTCCGCCAATAATCGTCTTCTTCGATGTCCTTCTCACCGCTCTGGTTTTATCAAATCTGCTTTTTTCGTCCAGGCAGTCTTTCTGTGGAATGAGCTCCCTCAGAATATCAGGATGGTTACCAGTCCGTTTACTTTCAAAAAGAAAGCTCGAGAATATATTTGTCGTCGCGAGCAATTTTCAAGACGGCAACATTTCAATTTTATTTATCGTCACGAGCAATTTTCAAGACGGCAACATTTAAATTTTATTCATAATGTTGGTTTACCTGTTGATTCCATAATGTTGGTCAACTGTGACTGTGTTCTGATTGGTTGATTGGCTAGTACAGTGAATACCGTGAGTTGGCGCTTCAATTTCCCGCCAAAACATGCGGACAGAGTCGACCCAGATAGCTTAGACTGGGATTTGCTAAAGCAGACACCGTCCTGTTCAGATTACTTCAGATCATACGATCGAAACTGTCACGTTCACCGTACAAGCCGTTATTCTACGCTACCTTTGTAAATTATTGAAATAATAAACGTGACTGTAAGTTATTATAACAACAACGTTTAACTGGTTTGCCCGAGTACCCACATTCCTCATGGATCCTGAACCAAGAAACGCAGATGAAGACCCTGCTATCGCTACGCCCCCGCTCCCGCCGTCATATTTATAAGAAGTTGGTAGATTCGTCTCGTGTCTCTCTCGTTACTTTATATAATTTTGTTGTATGTATGTATATATATTTATAGTTATTTGTATATGTATGTATATTTATTATTATTTATTTTGACGTGATAACGTCTTTAAAATCGTTTTAGTCGGGTGACATGTTCAGAAACTTGTGTCACACCAAAACCTCACGAGCGCGATCGATCGTTTTAGTCGGGTGACATGTTCAGAAACTTGTGCCACACCAAAACCTCACGAGCGCGATCGATCGTTTTAGTCGGGTGACATGTTCAGAAACTTGTGTCACACCAAAACCTCACGAGCGCGATCGATCGTTCGATCGATCGATCGTCTTATTGGTGATAACTTATATCACCAATAAGACGTTATCACGTAAACATCTCGATCGTAAACCTACTTTACAAACAACCAATTTTTTTTTAAATATTTATTTTCCAATATCCTTTTTAGGGTTCCGTAGTCAACTAGGAACCCTTATAGTTTCGCCATGTCTGTCTGTCCGTCCGTCCGTCCGTCCTCGCTTAATCTCTGTGACCGTTAGCACTAGAAAGCTGAAATTTGGTACCAATATGTATATCAATCACGCCGACAAAGTGGTAAAATAAAAATTGGAAAAAAATGTTTTATTAGGGTAGCCACCCTATATGTAAAGTGGGAAGTGTTTTTTTTTTTAATTTCAACCCTAAGGTGTGATATATTGTTGGAAAGGTATTTAAAAATGAATAGGGGTTTACTAAAATCATTTTTTGATAATGTCAATTATTTCGGAAATAATCGCTCCAAAAGTAAAAAACAATGTGTCCCCCCCCCTCTAACTTTTGAACCATAAGTTTAGAAAATATGAAAAAAATCTGAAAAGTAGAACTTTATAAGGACTTTCTATGAAAATTATTTTGAACTTGATTGACACAACAGTTTTTGTACAAAAAAGACAAAAAGTTGTACAAAATAATTTCTGGACTAAGTTTGTAGTATAATCGTATATGCAAGCATTTTTTTAACTTCGTTTACATATTTTATTATCCTGAACGTATTTTTTTTCAAACAAAAAAAGAATTATTGAAATCGGTTCTCGCAATCCAAAATTACCTCCTTGCACGTCTTTGTAACCCAATTCCCCGAGAGATGGCGCTGTAGGTACTTATTACATTGGTCCGGGTATTACCGAATTGTTCGGTTGGTCTCTCCTTGGCATTGGCGGTATCTTATAACTACATAAAACTGCTATCAAGAACATGCTAAGGCAATTTAGAACAAAACTAAAATTCATTTTTTTAACACCATCAAAATGTTAAGGTAAAAACCAGTTCATAAATGGTTCGATAGATGGCGTTGCGTAATGACGTCATTTTTTTAAAAGTCGATGTTAAGATTTTCCGTGCTTACATGACCTACCGTGGTAAAGAACACTTATTGTGACGGACGGGAAACTACGGAACCCTACACTGAGCGTGGCCCGTCACGCTCTTGGCCGGTTTTTTCTGCTATCGCACCTACTGTGTTTTGTCTCTGCATCACCCTAAGGTAGACTGGTAGAAAATGCCTATATAAGGCATTAAGTCCGCCTTTGTACAGTTTTTACTTGTGCATAAAGTTTTAATAAATAAATACATTTTTTGTTGTTTTTTTTTATAAGAATATGTAAAAATATAAAAAAGTATGTATAGAAATGAATAAACGAAAATATTTGTAGAAGTTGAGCGACTGTTTCGTCGGAAGAAAAAGGTAAATAAATAAAAGTAACACAAAACGAATTGGTAAAAACTTAGGACCTTTAACCTTATTAACCTTTTGAACGCCATTGTCACATATATGTGTAAACCAACAAGTGGCCTGGACAACTACACAAAAAAATCATTATAAAAAACTGAGATGCTTGGCTTGGATGGCACGCGCACCCCTTTCTTTATGCCATGACGTTAAAAATGTTAAGTTCAAAAGGAAAATTTGAAGAGATTTTGATTATCTCATCACTTTATTCCATTGATAATAAACCTGTGTTCCCTGTGTATTTACGTTACGTTAACACTGGGCGTTCATGCATCGGATTGTAGAATGCACCAACCAACCCCAACGCGACCAACACAATGCATAGGAATTTCTCCTGTATCGTGGGTGCATTTACAAACATTTAAACTCACATACCTTCACAAAGAGCCAGACCCGGAACAACTATCTGTAGGCCATACAAATTTTCGTTCCGTGCGGGGATCGCACCTGCGACACGCAGCGCAGCAGTCGATCGCTCAGCCACTGCGCCAATGGTGTCGTCAATTGAACAATCAATGACGAAATTGCAAATCTCGTATTATAACAAGACCAATTGCACTTGACTACTGTGACAGGCATGAGATAGAAATTATCCTATCTTCTACTTAAAGAACGACCTCGGTAGTTACCATACTTACAATAAGAACTCCAACTGAATAACCGATGGACACATTGCAATCTATCAAGTAGGTTACCAGAAAAGAAACAGACAACGTGACAAATGTCTCTGAGATATCCTGGAGACATAATAGAGAAGAATTTGCACTTATTGGAAAATTGCATTCTGTCCACAGATCTAAAAAGGAAATAATCACCTTTACAATTTTCAGAAGTCATTATTCATTTGATAGGCAGAAACACCCATCTTATTCCGACAATCACTGCACTGCAATATGACTAAATTGAATAACTGGTATCTATCTGCATTACTGCAAATATTTTTTAACGATGTGACAAAGGTATTTATTTGATTAAGGTGACAATAGAGAGATCCTTGACAAAGTGCAATTTGCAACACTACAGGATAACACGCCAGGTCTGTGGGAACCAAAATAATATGTTACACAACCATTTTCCACTTATTGGAGAACTAAGTGCCAATCACTGCACCAACGGTCCAGATTGAATAATTGGATAATCGTCAATTGCAAACGTTAGAACCAATTCAACAACGTGTTAACAACATAATACACGAGGATCCCATCCTTTTAATATGGACAGAATCACAATTGAAAATTGCAAGAAGATACCCCGTGACGCAGTAGGAGCAAATTACATCACAGCGCACCCATATGACAGGCACTCATCATTCACTTGGATGTATCACTGCACAAATAAATCCAAATTGCATAACGATCAACAAATTGCATACACTAGAACCAATAATAACGAAATAGCCCTCAACAACAAAATTGCTCGAAATAATATCCATAACGATGAATATCCGTCGCGAATAGACGCGCTTAGAATCTGCGGGCGTCAAAACATAAAATACCACTAAAACTTGATCTATTGTTGGGTAATAATCGTCAAATAACGACGGCTCAGAGTATACTGGCATAACAACCCGTATAGACCACTTAACTCAATAAAACTCCCCTTGGCTGACATTAAATTTAATAGTCTATGAAAAGGAACGGCGCGAGCGCAAATGGTCCTTCCTGTGACCGAACGGAAGACGGCGATTGGCTCAATTGCGCGGCCCATTCACCAATCAGCGTCCTGATATGCTTGCAGGTCAACCTGTCCAATTTAAAATTGGTAGTTGTAGTCGCAAATCCCGGTTACATGTAAGTTTGTTTGCTTTTGGGTCACTTTTACTTCACTGAACTTTCAAAATCAGCTTGAATCGCAAATGAATGGAGATACATTGAAATAGCAAATGAGCATATTTTGTTAGTTTAGTTCCATTCATTCATTCATTCCATTCCACTTCCAGAATTATCTAGATACGTCCGGAATTTCAGATTAGTGTCCAGAGGGGATTATCAAATACCCCGAATTTCCAAAAAAAAAATGATAACATAATAATGCATTGTTAAATGAAATCAATTTAAGTTTCAATAGTTTTACTTACATAGTTAAGTAAATAAATATATTATTATACGTTTATAGCGTATATCCTTACTAATATTATAAATACGAAAGTGAGTTTGTTTGTTTGTTTGTTACCTCTTCACGCTTTAATGGCTAAACCGATTTTGATGAATTTTGGTACAGAGATAGTTGCGAACCAGGAGACGGACATAGGATATTTTTTTATTAAAAAAAAGTGGGATGTGAGGGAGAAAGAGGGAAGAAAAGGGGAAAAGTTAGCGTTGCTATTACAAATCAATAAGGCGCAAGGGGAACTGTGTTACCCCGAATTTAACGCGAGCGAAGCCGCGGGCAAAAGCTAGTGATTTATATTTTAAACACACCGCAATGTTCTGCAACAAACGAACAATACCAAAATAAAATTCTTTGGTTCCTCGCCTCGTTGAGCTCCTCATGTTATGAGTCGAGCTACACGGTAACTGACAAATGTTTGCACGGACTGGATCGTCACGTCCAAATCTGTGTGGTTCTTTATTAAAACGATTATCTCAAACCATAATCTGCATATACAACGTGTAACGGAAAGGGTATATACATATCAAGAGCAAGGCTTCTTCAAGGCTTATCAAACGATATCGCAAGGGTTTCAGCTAAATATAAAAAAAAAAAAAAAAAAAAAAAAAAAAAAGAAAGAAAGAAAGAAAAGAAAGAAAGAAAAAAAAAAAGAAGCCTCGCTATTGGTATGTATATACCCTTTCCGTTACATCCTGTATAAAAAAATAATAAAAAAAAAATTAACCAAGATTTTTGCCTGGATCTTAAAAGACACGATGACCTCTGAGTTGGTTACGGCTGTTTCTTTTTAGAGTAGCCGTATCCGGCTACTCTAGAATCTCAAACTAGATTCTAGTTTAAAAACAACGACGTGAAAAAGGTTTTGTAAAAACCTACTTGAAAAATAAACATCATTTATCAAACATGTCCCTATTTATACACTTTTTCTTCAAATATTCAGAATTTGGTCTGAAAATCGTATTTATAGATCTGGGAACGAAATGGTTTAGTCCAGTGAAGACCATTCTCAAAGTCAATTCACTAAAACACAGGAGTGGCGGATGGTGGGTGTTGTTAGATAAAACTCTATCTGCCTGTTACTGAATTGAGTTATTGGCGTTTAGAACTTGAGGATGTCTGTATTCTCTTAAGTTTTACATTTAAATCGTGGGTCATTGAAGGAATCAAGTCAAGGAATGGATAAAATAAAACAGTTTGACTAGCTCTCTAAAAAATAATCAAATCAGTAACTGGGTGTGATCAAAATAGGAATAAATGGGTAATACTAATGACCACCAGCGATGATCTCATAAGTTAGCCACTTGTTTGAGAACCAAGCAAAAATAATTCATGAAATTATGAATACCTTAGTAAAGTTACTGTCTGTTTGTAGCTAAACTGGAGTTATAGAGGAAAAATGGAGCTTAGGTATGTAGTTGATATAGTCATACAAACGTCTTTTGATCGGAAGTAGGAAACAGTTTATCAGTTTTTCGACGTTCCTAAATTTTAATTCCACTTAACTTCCCGATATGTCCAAACAAAATCCAGATCGTAAAGTTGAATGGATAAACTTAAAGTATTGGTCCTTTGGGAACGTGGGACCAAAGTTTTGCAAACCTCACCATGTAAATCTTGAGCGTACAAACTCCCTCCATTAGATTGTGTAAGGTACTAATAAAAATACTAATAGAATAAATATAACAGCATGTAAAATTCCATTTTATTAATTTTACAAACGAGGAATTCATAACAGATCGCCCAAAAAATCATTGAAATGTTTTGTGGCCAACTTTTTATTAAAACTTTTCAACTGGCGTTTCCAACACACCTATGTTCTCTATTTCACTATGTATGACGTCTCCAGGTTGGAGATACTCCTTGGGGAATCTATTATCCCCTATTCCGCCAGGAGTACCAGTCAAGATGAGGTCGCCGGGAAGTAACGTCATTACACTGAAACAAAAATAAAGTTGTGTGGTAATCAGGGGGTCCATTCGGGACCATTCGTAAAATAGTCACAAAATGACAATTCACAATATTAACTACGCCTATGAACATTTTAAGAAAGTTAACGTAATTCATAATTATTATTATCCTATTATGATACTGCTAAAGCGGCCATTTTAGACAGCCAGTTATCGTGGTATGAATGAGGAAATACATTTTTCTCATCATCCAGAAATCGTGATATGACTGAGGAAATACAGTTTCCTCATTCATACCACGATTTCTGGCTGTCTAGGAAGTTGGCTGTAAGGAAAGTTTTGATTATGAATGTGGAATTGTGGATGGGTAGTATAAGAGTAGTGGCAGACCAAAGAAGCGATTGACAGACTGTGTGAATGATAATATGGCTTGACAAGAGGTGACTGCTACGATAAAGATTAATAGAGAAGTATGGAAGAAAAAGACATGCTGGGACGCAATCCAATAAATGGGCAACCGGCGTGCGCATATGACCAGATGTATAAACGTCGAGGAGGCGAAAAAAATATGTAAGGATAGGGGCCAGTGGCATTCTTCGCGAGACGACTGCCGACCACTGTCGATGCGGGTCTGTGGACGGTGGGCAATGGTTAGATCACCGTCTAGGTCGTGTGAACGGCGCGTTCATGTTCCATGCGCGCCTCAAAGAGTTGCCAGAAAACCAGAGGGGCCTGCCAGGGCGAGTGCTGAGCATGATGTCCTGGTTTAGATACTCAAGTCGGGCACTGTATTAATTTCATTTTTCTTCTGTTTCTTAGGTGTATTTTCAAACAAAATATACACAAACAGTCAGACCCGGAACAACTACATGTAGGTCATGTAAATATTTGTTTCGTGCAGGACAACCCACTGAACCCACGACACGCACCACAGCAGTTTGGAAAAGATATTCCCAATTTTGGTACACAGGGCTCTGAGGGAGTTTGGAGCTGGGGGTCACACTGCGCTCTGGGCTCATACTACGCGAGCCCCGAGAGGGTTGGTGGAGTTTTCTTCGGAATTCTCATTATATTTTTTCACCGCTGTTCTTTATGAAAAGTTGTCCAATTTGATGGTCTGAATCACCATATAATATTGCGCTCACTCCGTTACACTCTGCAGACCATTTTAGAGAGGCCATTTTTTAAATCGCAACATACCTGTGATGCCACTGATAATGCAGATAGACGACTGGTCTGAACACTTACCAAAAGTTTTCAGTTCGTCTCTGTCAAGCGAAAAAATACTCACGCTATTTTTTTATGTCACTGAATATAGGACTATATCGATATTGCCTTTAAGTATACAATTCGACGAAACAGACACAAGCGTCATCTTGCGTCACAAAGATGCGCGAGCGCCCAATTTTATTCTTAAAGGTAATACTGATACAGCTGTTTATTCAATAATGACTTCGTGGAAACGGTTTTCCTTTAGCATTTTGCGAGCAAACTGATGTGATGATGATAAGTACAATTAAACTTACGTCCGGTTTTCCTTTAGCATTTTGAGAGCAAACTGATGTGATGATGATAAGTACAATTAAACTTACGTCGATGCCCTCTCAATAACGGCAGATATGCTATGTATAAAGTTGCTGGTACTGCTCTTTTGTTTCTGCACTCCATTTACGGAGCAAAGCATTTTCAGGTTATTAACCTCCCCAACCTCATCCGCTGTCACTATCCAAGGACCGATGGGACAGAATGTGTCCTGTGACTGTGGAAAAATAAAAAAAATATTAGCAACTTTACAATTTTGAATAATATAAATAGTAAAATAAAAATATTTATTGCCAGAAAGAGATTTGTACAATACCACTTACAAACTAACAATGTCTTTAAAATTTTAACATAAGTAGGTACATCATTTTGTAAGTAGTGAAATGAGACCAATAGAATGGCATCTCTCGATCAAGAACTGAGGCGTGGTATAGCGCCTGCCGGGGTTGCGGGTTGTTCGAAAGAGATACCACAGTCCCGGAACACAAATGGCAAAATAAGCAATATGGATGGATTTTAGTGAGTAAAAGTCTGACACTCCCACCCGCTCTGCCCAGAGTAAGGGAAGTTATTTGTTGATTTCCCATCCATAAGAAAGCTGTGGTATAGCTATGTTGAAAAGAAAAGAAGTGGTATTGCGCTCCCACTATTACAGTTACCGGTAGAGCGGATTTGTGTTGCCGCTGGTAGGTACTTATAGCAGATAGAAGAACTCACTTAACTTACCACTTACCAAAAATTTTTAAAAATACTAATAGGTACATTTTTCAGTTAATGGCAATCAGATTCGATCTAAATGCAAATTTAAGGCTGTATGGACGTAAAATGCCCAATTTTGGAAAAAAATTACCTGTATTTTTACATTATAGTGTCGCTAATAGGGTTAAATTTCTAGAAAGTAATGGCATACGGCAAACTTAAGAAAAAAAAATATTTTTATTAAATTGATACATATTTTAAGTGTCCTTGTTGTGCCCCTACTTCTAGTTCTTATCAAAGAGTTGAAGATATCGGCAGCCCGCTCGTGCAATGGCTTAATTGCCAAGAGCCTCGACCACCAGCTTAGGAGGCTCTCGTTAGGCAGCTAGATCAAGAATTTCATTCAGAAAGCGTATCGTTAGGAGGTTCCTCTCTCTGGTGCCTTGACTGCCGGTAGCTTGGACCCTGTCCCCGATACCCATGAGCTACTATTTTTTTTTATATGATTAAGTATAAAAAAAATGAATAAAAGGAATATCAACAAACCTTGCCAAGTATGAAATTCAGCCCGTTCTTCTCTCTCTGCCATTCTCTGTCAGAGATATCTTGAGCAATGGTATATCCGAAGACATATTTGTCAGCGTCCGCAGCTTTTACGGAACTAGCAGTTTTTCCTATTACAACCGCAAGCTCAACTTCCCAGTCCACTTTCTGCAGTAAAACATCTTGTCATATTCGTTAATTCTTCTAACACAATTTTTGGAGGACTAACTAAAATAACTAAAGTAACTACTGATACAATTATTTTTGCCGAAAAAAACTGTCTTCCAAAAAAAACACCATAAGGACAGAAAATTAATTTACTTCCGGAAGTTGGTGGCAAAAAAAACTATGAATCAAACATAAGGCCCACAATAGAAGGAGAAATCGCGTAATCCAGTAAGGATTACGCGATTTCTCCTCATCTTCATAGTTTGTTTGTATGTTACGTCTTCACGCCTAAATGGCTAAACCGATTTTGATGAATTTTGGTACAGAGATAGTTCAGATCCTGGAGACGGACATAGGCTATTTTTTTTTAATGTGAGAAATGAGGGAGAAAGAGGAAAGGAAAGGGAAAACTTATCTTTGCTATTACAATAAATAAGGCGCAAGGGCAAAACTACAGGTAGCAGGTACCTGCAAATCAGAAAAGGGGAACTGTGTCAAAACGTCACATTTACTCTTTAGATAAAAGTTATCTAATGATTGAAAAATTGGCCGATAGAGGACCTAGAAAAATGACAAAACATTACTACAACGCATTTCAATGGGAAGTCCATAAACTTCTCTTTAGTAGTTCCCTTTACCTTTTTCTAAGCCTTAATTACCCCAAAAGTCTTCCAATATCTTAGCTCGACGCTGTATTCTTAGAGAATAGCCGTACAGTACCGCAACCATTTAAACAAACGGAAGACGCATTAAACACCAGTGACATTATTTCATCACGCAAGGCACACCTACACACTATGAATTACAGCGTCAATTTACTTCAATAATTGACCCCAATTTACGTTGCGCTGAGGTCAGAGCAAACCTCGGTGATTCACTAAGAATTTTCGACCTCATCTACTATAAGTAGGAAGGGTCGTTAAACTTAAATGTATAGAAGCTGTTATATTATCCTTACTAATAATGTAAAAGCGAAAGTGAGTTTGTTTGGTTGTTACGTCTTCACGCCTAAATGGCTAAACCGATTTTGATGAATTTTGGTACAGAGATAGAACCCTGGAGACGGACATAGGCTATTTTTATAAAAAAAAGATTGAGATATGAGGGAGAAAGAGGGAAGAAAAGAGAAAACTTAACATTGCTATTACAATAAATAAGGCGCAAGGGCAAAAACTACAGGTAGCAGGTAAATCAGGAAAGGGGAACTGTGTTACTCCGAATTTAACGCGAGCGAAGCCGCGGGCAAAAACTAGTAATATAATAAATCGTTTATTTACAAATTATGAACAATATTTAACGCACATACAAAATAAAAGAAAGAAATAATAATCAGAGCCTCGACCGCTGGATCACGGCTTAATGCAGAAAGCGGTACTCTTGGACACGGTTCGTATTGTTAGGAGGTTCCTTTCTCCGGAGTCTTGACCGCTGGTAGCTTGGAATCTGTTCCCGATACCGGTGGGCTCCTATTTTTTGTATTTTTATGTTTTTTTATATATATAAAAATGATGTAAAAATATAAAGAATATGTGAAAAACTGAATAAACGAAATCAGGACAAAAAATACCTAAAAGGTTCATATATTAATTACATTAAAACAAAATGCTTGGTGGACAAATAAATGTTATGGAATACCAAGGTTTTAATGTCGTTTTTAGAATTTAATAATCACAAATGGAAAGATGCTCTGAGTTGATGCATTACAGCATAAAAACTCATTTTCATTATTTCATGTGCCGTTGGGAATTTGAACATCTTGCAGTACCAACCCAATCTACAATCAGATTCACATCTACAAAGTTGCAATTGTGTTGGTCCTGAAGGATTAGCAAAATTCCTTTTATGTACTTCGTACTAAGACTTGGCTTTACTAAATAAAATATCAGCCAGTGTGATTGTCGCAAGCTCCAAATAAAAATAATATCAAGGTTCTTGTACCATAACTAAAACAAAGGTCATTGGGCGTTTCTGAACCACCTAATAAAAGTTTGCGTACACGGACCAAATCAGTTTTAAATTGAAGAGCTCAATCCCACTTTCTAAAATATGTTTTTTTTTTAAATATTTCATGGGAAAAAAAGTTATTTAACATTTAAAAGTTAATAAAACAGAGGTTTTAGCATTGTTGAAACGTGTGGTACAAGCACAATAAATGTTTGTATAGCTCTACGAAATATCTCTCGCACACACACTTTGCCAGATAGATAAAAACAGGTAGGTGGTAGGTAGGCTTGGCACCGACGAGGCTTCGATGCTTCCGCTCACTCGTCCTGATAAACGAGTCGCATTCGATGACTCTAAAAAGGCAGAATGCCTAGCCGACAGTTTGGAGTCTCAGTCGTCCCCTAGCTCGCAACAAGTAGCCAAGCGTCACCTCGATATGGTGAACTCCAAAGTCGAACGTAGAGCTGCCCTACCTCCCGTAAAAGACCCTGATGTAGGTTGCTGTCAAAACGCTCCGCCCCATCATGGCATTCGCATGTGTCGTGTTTTCGCACTCCAAACCCGCTTAGCCCATAGGATGCAGAGCCTTCAAAACCAATTCCTATGTAAAATCACGAAACCCTTTGATTTAAAAATCTCCACCGTCCTTCAATTCCTGAAGCGCCTTTTCAAGCGTTTCTTTGACTCTGTGATAAAACATCGCAACTTTCTTATCGCATCGGCCGCCCTAATTAGTACAATTCGCCGTCTTAGACATACTCTCGTCACCCCTGTCGACGGTATAACCCTGCTAAGGAGAGCAGAAGGGAAACTAGCACCATTTGTAAATTCAGACGCAAGCACGGAGGCTTGCGTCATTCCGTTCTCGCGACGCCCGTCGCAACGTCCCGGTACATGCGCCACCCGTCCCTTGCTAGCGCCAGCCCGCGATGTTGAGCCAGATGATGATGATGCCCTCTCTAAGCCGAGGCTCGTACCCAACAGGGGTTGCCGGGCCTTACTCTCGAAGCATCCACAGGAATTGTCCGGTTAAGGAGCAGGGGGGAGTGTCAGACTTATACTGACTAAAATCCACTCATGTTCCATCTATTGCCCTTTATGTTAGGCATTTTACGGTAGATAGATTTATGTGTTCTAGATAAGTACGTGGGGCGACATCGACAGCCACGCTTGCTGGCGATGCCGCGCGCGCTGACAAATGTGATATAGGAGGCTCCAATGACGCGTGCAATTGGTACTCTCAAGCACATAGCGAAATTGATCTGTTTCATTGTTGTGTGTTGCTTTATTTGTTATTAGTTACAAAACTTACATCTCTTTGAGGCACGCGTGGAACACTTACGCACCGTCGACACGGCCTATCTTCAATAGATGGACGGACAGTGAGCTACCCATTGCTCACCGTCCACAGGCTCGCATCTACGTTGGCCGGGAGTCGTCTCGCGGGGTCTGACACCCAGGGCGTCCCCCGTGGCGGCTGGGTTGGTTTTCTCCCTCAAAAAAAAGCTGGGCAGAACGCCATTGTGTGCTCCACTGTGTCCTCCGGGCGATCGTCGCAATGGTTACACTCGGGCGTTTCCTCCCACCCGATTATGTGCAGGAACCTCCCGAAACTTCCGTGTCCGGTGAGGATGTGCTTCAGGCGGTAGCTGAGGACGCATTGGCGCCTCTCCAACCACTTCTCAAAGCGGGGACTTACCTGGTTCTTGAGAACTGATGACATTTTTATATGGGATCGTGGATTTTGAGAATCGATCAATAATCGGATATAATCAGATTATGTGATAAGACATAATTTGAACAGGCTGAGAGTAACATTTGTGCGACTCGATGGAAAACACATGAAGAATTAATGTTATTTACGTTGGGATCGTACCACTTGAGAGTCGCGAGGTCATATTGCTACGACCAACGACCATACGGTCGTTGACTACGACCCTATGCGTTTGAATGGAGCTTTTCACATCAAAACATACCGACACCAAGAAGTTATTGAAAACAAAATACTAATAAGAGATCGAAAGAAAATGTCGTGACATGTCCGTAGGAAACAATATTATACGTACAATATTAGTAGATCCCACACGAAAAAAGAAATGGCACAGAACAGTATTACTGCTCATGTATACACTCTGCCATACTGTTGAAAGCTGTGCGTATGTTATTATGGGCCAGGCATCAATATGTAAAAGATGCACCTGCGGCCTTTTTAGGTGGAATATTAATAAATCTTGACCAAACAGGGTAAAAATATTATTTAATATTATAATATTTTTTTCTCAATTCTCCCATGGCCCACAAGAATGCGACCCATACCACTGGGTTGCAGATACATTTAGCTATATACCTTGCCCTATTTCGTTTGTGTACGCCGTGGGTCAAATGTTCAAACAAAATGCCCAATGACCTTTAGTTTTTTTATGAGCTAGAATTGAATTTATATTTCCTATTTAATGAGCGTTAAAATTATTGTTGTTTTTATCATTTGGCCGGTTTTGTTTATGAAATAGGTGTAACGTTATTTTATTGGTAGCGTGGGACTGGCTATTCTAAGTGGGGTTGTGAGTTGGCGTCGATAAATACTACTCTACGATACCGTCACAAATAAAGATTATTCAATACTAGCTGGCACCCGCGGCTTCGCCCGCGTGATATCGAAAAGAAAGTATCCTATGTGTGTTATTCCAGACCATAATCTATCTCTATGCCAAATTTCATCAAGATCCGTTCAGCCGTTTTTACGTGAAAGAGCTACAAACATCCATTCATACATCCTCACAAACATTCGCATTTATAATATGTATTAGTAGGATACCTTCCTAGAGTCATGAACATCATAAAACCATTGGACTTCCTGTTACTATTTAGCTTGAGATTGAGCTGGGTACGTCATGGATAATAAAATAGGTTATCAAACGAACCTGGCACACATCAGTCCGAATCCTCACAGGCTGGTTTGGACCAATGATAGAGCTGGCAAACTTGGTGAAAAATAACGGAAATTCTGGAGGCGGTCTGTGTATCTCCTTGCAATGGTCAGTGTAGTTGTGGCCAACGCACAATATCTTATCTACGTCGGTAATGGGCGCGACCAACGTTACCGATGTCCGGGGAATCGTTTTTGAGCTGCTGATGCTGTATTGGAATAGTACATTACGATATTAGTGCGTTAAGATGGTTATAACATGCGAGTCGGAATTTCAGCCCGAGCCGTAGGCGAGGGCGTAAGTGAGCCGAGCATGTTATAACCAATACGCACGTATATCGTACGACGTTTTTTAACACATTTGCGAGGAAACAGAAAAAAAACATTTTAAATAAACTCAATCTGTGAATGCACACTGTTGACTGGCGCCGCGCGGCGATTTGTTCGAAATTTGAATAGCAACAGCGCGCTGCTCACTAGCTGCTGGAGTCGTGCGGCGGCGGCGATCTGTTCCAAATTTGAAATGGCAAATAATACTGTTATGGAATTTGTATGGACTATAACTTAACTATTTGCTTTGGTAACACACGCGTTTTTTATAACCCTCTTTACATTAAAAACCGATACAATTACATTTAAAACCGGTGGAATTACATCAGCTTTACGAGCAAGGGTGTTAAAAAAGGATTAAAAGTACGTTATTCATGGATCTTGGTCTTCGGTCTTAACGGGCAGTCTTTAGGCCGAGACATCACGGCGACGAAACAATGAAACCACCAATAAAATTTCTTTATTTAGATTCGTGTCGCTCGGAGCTTGGAAGACCTCGTGGCTAAATAATAGCAGCCGCTTAAATAATAACATAGGTGGCCTGTATTCTTAACATTAGGCGTAGATGGCGGCTGGCGGATGTTATTAGTCGCGAAAAATGCAATGAAATGTACATTTTATCATACAGCTAATCCAGCACACAAGTAGGTACAGAAGTATGTGCAACTTTTTTTTTTTTTTTTTTAAAACGTTGCCCCACAGTTGGATTTCTCCTGTATCGTGGGTGCGTTTACAAACATTCAAACTCACATACACAAAGAGCCAGACCCGAAACAATTATATGCAGGTCATACAAATATTTGTTCCGTGCGGGAATCGAACCCGCGACACGCAGCGCAGCAGTCGATCGCTCAGCCACTGCGCCAATCGTGTCGTCAAACTTACATACCTAATAATAAAAGACAATTAATTATTGCGTATTCCGATACTCTTTATTGCACCAGGGTCATTTTGGACATTGTCCTTTAACTTCTAAGATTTTTTACGGAGTATTTCAGGTGAAATCAATTAAATAAAAAAAATACGTTTTAAAAGAGGCCAAACTTACTATATCAAATTGTCTGCCATTCCAGCCCTCAAAACTTGGAGCATTCTCCTTGGCATACCGCATTCTTGCTGACAACAGACATCCACAACATCGTCCCCGGATAAATAGCCGAGCCGGATATCTTGCAAATCGTCATTAGGATAGAATTGGACGAATTTCATAGTTTCTATATTATTTACGGACCTAAAAATCAAGATATTCTTAGAGTTGTCCTTCCGGGGTTGCGGATTGTTCTAAGGAAAGACCGCAGCCCCGGAACACAAAGGACAAAAGAAGGAACATGGGTGGGTTTTATTCAGTACAAGTATGAGTACACTCCCTTCCAATCCACCAAGAGCTGTAGATTACAATTATGATTATATTATAAGTCATGTGATGATTACCGTTCAGATCTTTTCAAATAATAGAAAATACACCTGATGCTGGCTGGGAGAAGGGGGTGCTTAAACCGTGACGTGTCACCCGTTGGTGATACGTCAAGGAAGCAAGGGTATAAAAGTGCCTATAAATTTTCTTCTTTTTGCATACCTTGAGGTTTATAGTTCGTACCTACAGACTGAAGCTGCTTTGTACGATTAATAGTCGCAGGCGTTACTGTTGAACATGGGGTTTTGGTTTTGATTCCCCGGCCGGGCAGTGTGATTGGAATTTCTCAGCCAGGAGCCTGGATTTGCGCCAGGTTGATGTGCTATATAACTGGGGAAATGTGGGTGTACTATTAGGTGGACCATTAATCCTTTATTGGAATTTCATGCATTATGATATGTAACCAAAGTAACCAATTGCCACTTTTAGGACCTGACTGGTCGAGCATGCATTTTCAAAATTGGTACGAGAAAGCCCAGCAAAACGACAAATATCGGTAAAAGCCTAAGGGCACTGCTACTTCGTTTACAGTAGTCAATCCCACAAAGCCGTTTTTACGGTCTGCCATTGATCACTTCTGTTGGCAGATTGGATTTTAGACCCACCACTAGATATTTGTCCTTACAGAATTGTAATATTTAAATTTTACTTTAGTGCAGGAAAGATGGAAGTAGATGTTCTGTAGAACTGCATCTCTTTCCCACATCATCATTATCCAAAGCCTGATTTCAATGTCATCAGTCTATCTGCCGGACAACCACCCTTCTGTTTCGAGTTCTTCGACACAGCTTTACTCCTGCCATCGGCCACTGTTTTGATATTTTAGGGGTAAAAAGGCAGGGTGTAAGGCTCTTCATCCCCTATAGAAGAGGGAGGATCCTTTGACCAGACGGGTGTCCTGTCTGGTGGGCCACTGCCCGGCAGCTGTCGTATATATGGTCTTATACTCGCGGATAACTAGCTTGCGGTATAGATGGCGCTGTAGTAGTTGCCGTAGTCTGAATTGTAGTGCCGCTACAATATCGACCGGGTACTTAAACAAAACTCTGTGGCTGGTACTGAGAAATTCCTGATGGAGATACCCAATAGCACTTTGGCCGACTTGGGAATTGAACCTCATGTTCAGAGGTCGCTAGTTCTACGAAGCAGTCTGTACTTACCGTACTCAAGTCAGATTTAAATTGCATTGAAACAAAGATTTGCACTGGACAATTTGAACTTTATATGCTTTTGTATTTGTTATGGTCCTTTCAAGGTTGGTTTCTTTTCATTCGCAGAAAGTCCAAAATTTAAACATGGATTGGGTGTTAGAAATTGAAAGGCGGTCGTAGTAGATCTATTTTTCTTCGGTTCATATAAAAAGGGAGGCTTTCAGAACAAAACATTTAAAACTATCTTTGTCCATCGCCAAAATGGTCTCTAAAATATTTAAGTATTGATTTTCATTATTTATTTTTGGTTTGTTTTGATTTTCTGTTGACGGGAAATTTGATAGCGTTTATTTTGATGGCTAAGGACGACTAAAGGAAACGTTCCAAAAATAGTTTTATGAAAGGATTAATTAGTAAAAACTTTTTTGCAAATACTTAAAAATAACCTGGTTTTATCCCAAGCCACTGCACCGCGCGCCCTCTACACCACGGATATGTGCGCGGCGTGTCGGGGGTGCAGACCAGGGGGTCTAAAATGGCCGCATAAGCAGAATCATGTTAGGTTAACAATTTGAATATTAGGTTACCATTCGTAAAATGGTCACAGAGTGGCAATTCACAATATTAACCATTTTAAGAACTTGTCCATTTTAGACCCCCAGTTCATGCTTTATTAAAGCAATTTACAATGACAATATCATAATAAAATCACTATTTTAAGTACTCTTCAAATTAAAGTGTTTCTCTGACACATAGCTTTTGACGGTCACTACCGGTACTGTTGAAGACGATGGAAATGTTTATAGTAAAAATACTGATTTAACTATATTTATAGGAAATAGTTCAAAAATTACAAAAGAAGACATCACAGATAGTGTAACTGAGTTGTTAAAGTTGAACTGTCGTAAAATAATATTGTGTGCTTTTCCATATTTTGAAAGATTATCGAAACGAATTAACAATTATATTCACATGCTGAATAAGCATGTTCATTTTTTGGTAGGTCACTATTGTGACAAACTCATGTATCTGGATATTAACAATGTTGTTGATATAAGAAACTTAGGTCGACACGGGGTAATGTGTTTCTACCTACTAGTTGTAGACACAAAATAGCTAGGCTATTAGCTTATAATATTCACTCGGACATAAATATTATGTCTATGTTTTCTTCTATTATTAACACTGCGACTATTAGTACTTATACTAATATACCTTTTTACAAGGAAGGCGGGGGAGTATTGTCACTCACTCCGGCTCATTTAAACTAGCTAGTAAGACAACAGAAGATATAAATAACATAAGTGTTACACTCACTAACACCAAGGTACCTTCTTGCTCTCAAATAATTAAATTTAAAAAAGGGGCTAAGCAGAATTCCTTGAAATTATTCCATCAAAATATTCAAGGTTTCTCTTCGAAACAACTAGAGATTGAATTGTTTTTAGAAAAAACCAAGTTTGATATTGTATGTTTCACCGAACATTGGCTAAAAGATCATGAAATGTTAATTAACTTTGAGAATTACAGTGTAGGCAGTTCCTTTAACCGCAAATCTAAGATGCGTGGGGGTTCACTTATCTTAATTAAAAATGGCATTAAATTTAAAACTCGTAATGATATAATTGATCTTTCGGTTGAACATAATATTGAAATGTCTTGTGTTGAGCTAGATAAGCATGTCATAGTGTGCGTTTACAGACCCCCAAATTATCAAAACTACTCTGTATTTGAGTCAGTAATGGAAGATGCTTTAGCAAAACTTGCAAAAGGTAATAAATTACTAGTTATCTGTGGTGACTTTAATATTAATATTTTAGATATAAATTCAAATAGCAGTAGATTCTTACATCTTTTTAAATCATTTAATTTGATAAATGTCTTTTCGGAGCCTACCCGAATTACTACAGACACTGCTACATGTATTGATAATGTCTTTTGTTGCTGCGACTACTTAAATAAAGCCATTGTAAATTACCTTCCATCTGATCACAGCGGTCAAACCGTCGTTTTCGAGTCTTACACACCGTCACAAAAAACCCAGATAAAATCTAGACAAATAACACCCAGCAATTTGAATAAATTTAATAATAATTTAATTAGTAATTTAAGCACTACGGGATTTAATATTGAAAATGTAAATCAATTTTATGAGGAATTCTTTTCGGTGGTCTACACAGAGTTCAATGATACGTTAAAAATAAAAACTAAATCTATTACCCCAAAGTTTATGTTTAGTGATTGGGCAAGTAAGGGTATAAGAAAAAGTAGGGAACGATTGTTTGAGCTTTACGGCCTTAAGCCTTACTTCAACTCAGAAACTTTCAATCACTATTTATTATTTATTTATTTATTTATTTATTTAACGATTTATGTACATACACACTGAATACAGAAAAATAAAAGACAGGAACAGAAAACAGGTACAAAGGTAATGCTTATTTCTATAGAAATCTCTTTCAGCATACCTGCGAAAGGAGAGTAAATAAAAAGAGATGTAGACACAGTGCGTAAAGAAAAAAGAGAAAAAAAAATACATAAAACATGAGCAAATAATGACTAAATACAATATAATAATATACAAACATACATATAATTACAAAGACAAATATATAACATAAATACAATATAAAATAAAATAATAAATACCTATGCAACTATGGTGAAATAGAAAGATAATGTTCTTTTACTCTTCTCTTAAAAACTGAAACAGTTTGGCAGTCCCTAATGTCAGGCGGAAGCGAATTCCACAACCGCACAGCGTGAACAGTAAAGGAGTAGGAGTAAAAGTCGGTAGAGTGGGGAGGTGGTTTGAGGAGATTCCTAAGATGCGATCTAGAAGGAGCATCAGAAGGACGGCAATAGGAAAAGCGTTCCCGCAGGTAGAATGGCGTTTTAGGGTTATGAAGGATGTTAAAAAGCAAACACAATATTCGAGAGTTCCGGCGAAGTCGAATTGGGAGCCACTTGAGTATTTTGCGAAAGTTGGAAACATGATCATATTTCCTAAAAAAAAAAACTAATAAAAAATCATATTTCACTATGTTGCAACTTACTCAAAAATTTTTAAAAACACCTGCCAATTAGCTAAATCTTTATTCATTAGCAACAAGATTAAATCCGCCGATAATAAAATTAAGACGGTTTGGAAAATCATTAATAGTGAAACTAACAGAAACAAAAAATGTAATAATGAGATCACACTAGAGTCTTCGCGTGGTCTTCTAACCACTAAAAACGAAGTGGCTCAAGAATTTGTAGATTTCTTTACTAGTATCCCACTTAAAACTACTGAAACATTAAATTCTTCACCCTTGCTTTCCATTGATTTATTAAGAGCAAACGTTTCACCATGTCCGGTTGAGTTTCAATTTAAGCATATTAACCCCACTGCAGTCATTAAAGCTTTCAAGCAAATCAAAATCAAATTAACCGAAGATCTTTGGGGAATGTCTATTAAAGTTTGTCAAGCTATTATTGAGACAATAGCACCGTACTTAGCCATAATATTCAATTTGTGTGTGGACCAAGGAGTTTTTCCGGACCTTATGAAATACAGTAAAGTTATACCCCTTTTCAAATCTGGGGATAGTAAAGACACCAATAACTGTAGACCCGTATCCGTTTTGCCGGTTTTCAGCAAGGTGTTTGAAAAGGTAATGCTTAATCAAATGCTCAACCACTTTAACACCAATAAGATCTTACATGAAAAACAGTATGGTTTCACCAAAGGACGTTGTACGACTGACGCTGGTGTTACCTTGTTAAACTGCGTACACATATTTACTGCGTGGGAAGAGGCACAGGATGCCATAGGAATTTTTTGTGACCTTTCAAAAGCGTTTGATTGTGTTAGCCACGAAACCCTACTCTTGAAACTTGAACATTACGGCCTAGGAAAACTTGCGCTTAGTTTAGTAAAATCATATTTAAATGATAGACAGCAGCAAGTGCAAATAAATGGTGTCAATTCAATGGGTTTAAATGTAAAGATGGGTGTACCACAAGGATCGATATTAGGTCCCTTCCTCTTTTTAGTATATATTAATGATCTACCCCATTTATTTAAAAACCAACCACAAATGGTGTTGTTTGCTGACGATACTTCTTTAATATTTAAGATAAATAGACGTGCCACAAATCTAGACGACTTAAATAACGCCCTATTACAGGTAAACGATTGGTTCACCGCCAATAATTTGGTATTAAATGGGAAAAAAACGAAGTGCATAAGATTTGCTCCAAACGTCAAAAGTAGTGATTGTGACATAGTATTGAATCAAGAGAAACTAGAATTCGTCAATAAAACTGTTTTCCTGGGGATAACGCTCGATTCAAGGCTACAATGGGGTCCGCATATAACATCTCTTGCAGGACGGCTTAGTTCAGCAGCATATGCTGTCAGAAAAATCCGTCAGTTTACTGATGTAGATACCGCGAGGCTAGTCTATTTTAGTTATTTTCATAGTATAATGTCATACGGTATTTTACTTTGGGGACGGGCTGCAGACATCGAGTCTGTATTTATTCTGCAGAAAAGAGCCATTAGAGCCATTTATAATCTACGTAGGCGAGATTCTCTAAGAGAACAGTTTAAGGAAATTAACATCATGACAGTACCTTGTCAATATATCTATGAAAACATCATGGTCAGAAAAAAATTGCATCTATTTGGTAAACGAGGTGATAGACACAAGTATAATACTAGAAACAGGGACCAATTGGTTCAGCCGGGTTTCAGGTTAGCTAAAGTAGACTCATCTTTCATGGGGTACTGTTTGAAATGCTACAATAAAATACCTCCCCACATTCTTCAACTGAATGAAACGAAATTTAAATCTTGTATTAAACGCACACTATGTAGGCAAGCATATTATAAGTTGGGGGATTATATTGATGATAAAAATGCTTGGCTCAATGCTGGTCCTGCTCCTCAAGCATAGGGGTAAACTCATTGATAAGTATCCGAAGCTATAGTGGAAGCTGCAGAAGATTGTAAGACTATCTTTGCAATGTATAGAATCAATTCTCTAGTATTGTATAATTATTAAGCCCTTAAGTGAGTGCTATGTATAATCATTGATGCTCACTTAAATGTCTCGCTGATAGTGGCGGGTGTGTCGGGTCATTTAGCTCCCTTCAAAATGGTCGAGCTGAATGGGGCTGATCCATACGTCATGTTCGTGAACGGGCGCTGTCAGTTGGGACTGGTCATTTTTTTAACTACCACGGTCATTTTTTTTAACTTATTTAGATTTTAAATTGAATTTTGCTTTTTATTTACTCTGGACGCTCTTACTGTGCACGTCTTTCTACATCGTTCTCACATATTTGTATAATCTCAACACGAATGATGTAAATACGATTTTGTAAAAATATTATAATTTAAAAGAGTGTCCATGGAGTTTCTTGCCCATTCTTCTCCATAGAGATCAACGCTTTGGAATGGGCAACTACAGTACTTTCACAAGTTATTATGCCTTGTGACCGGGATTGTAGCAGCATAAATTTTTTGTTCTTGTTTTTATGACATTCAAAAGTGCCTGTAATGGTCTAATTGAAATAAATGCTTTGAGTTTGAGTTTGATGCAGTTTGCGTTCCAAGTTTCACCAAAAACTTTTTTTTTAAAGAAGTGATTTATATGTGTACCAGATTATTTAAAATTATTCCCTATTACGTTAAATTACATGTCCAGAAATACTATTACTTGGGCCAAGTAGTCTCTTCCAGGCGAGGCAAAATGAAGAAGTCGTAAGAACAGAAAACGCTTGGAAGAACTGGTCCATGAAGCAATGGTTTTTATTGCCTAACCTGTTCTGTCCCACTTCTTGGCAACGGACTCGTTCCACTTTTTCTGCGTGTCTTTGTGACACGCGGAAAAAGTGGAACGAGTCCGCGTCCGAGTCCTAAGCGTGCTCCTTCTAGTTTTGATGGAACCTCTCGGTTCGTCCCGCAATTTCCTTCGCACTTTCTATCGAATATTCGACCCTTTTTTTAGTTTTTTGCGGATAGGAAATCATCAAATAACTTCACCCACTCTGGGCGGAGCGGGGGGGAGTGTCTTGTACTGGTTAAAACCCACCCATGTTCCTTCTATTGCTCCTCTTTACGTTCCGGGGCCGCGGTATCTCTTTCGATTAACCCGCAAACCCAGCTGGCGGTGGCCATAGCAGGCCCCTCTGCTTTGCTGACTTCTTTTTGAGGCACGTGTGGTATACTAACGAGCCGTCGACACGGCCTGTCGTCAATAGACGGACGGACGATTGCTCACCGTACACAGGCCCGCATCTACGGTGGCTGGGAGTCGTCTCGCGACCGACGTCCGGCGCGTCTTTCGCGGCGGCTGGGTTGGTTTGAGGTTCTCTCCCTTAAACGCCTGGCCACCTACTTCGCTAATCGAATCTAGGACCTCATGCTCAAAAATAGCGCTTGTAACCACTACGTCAACGAGGCAGTCGCTTTACAATCGAACATTTAAACGATATTTTTGCAATACTATAGAATAAGTCCTTCTAAAAATGTTGGAATAATAATAAATTATTAAAAAAACACACATCATTATCATCATTTTCCTGCCTTTGTCCTATTCTATTTGGGGTCGGCGCAACACGTTTTCTTCCATTCTCCCCTATCAGACGTCACGGCATCATTTACTCCTTTCTCCTCCATATCATTCCTTACACAATCCATCCATCTTTCCTTTGGCCTTCCTTTCGCTCTCCGTCCATCAACATAAAAAAAACACATACAGTAGATAAAAACAATATAATAAGTACAGACATAACGTTTAAATATAATTTACATAAGAAAAACGTATCTTAAAAATATTTATAAAATACACCAGTATACCTTACATATAAAAGATATAAACAATAGAACATAATAACTTCATATATCATTATGAAATATACAGGGGGTCTAAAATGGCCACTTTATCATCATAATAGGATAATGAATTACGTGACCATTCGTAAAATCCTTACTTCCTTACTATCCTTACTAATATTATAAAAGCGAAAGTGAGTTTGTTTGTTACCTCTACACGCTTTAATGGCTAAACCGATTTTGATGAATTTTGGTACAGAGATAGTTGGGAACCAGGAGACGGACATAGGCTAATTATTTTAAAAAAATGGGATGTGCGGGAGAAAGAGGGAAGAAAAGGGAAAACTTAGCGTTGCTATTACAAATCAATAAGGCGCAAGGGGAACTGTTTACCCCGAATTTAACGCGAGCGAAGCCGCGGGCAAAAGCTATGGGTCATAAACTGACACTTCACAAATTAACTGTGACCGTGACCATTTAAAAAAAATTAACGTAATTCATATTAGTAACCTATTATGATTTTGTTTAAGCGACCATTTTAGACCCACAGGTTGATTGGATTATACAAGCTGTAGTTTTACGTCCTCGTCATATCAAGGAGGTAACTACGCTAATGATTCACAATTAAACTACTTAAGAAACGGCCAAGTGCGAGTCGGACTCGCACACACAATGTTCCGTAGCATTAAACAAAACAATAACAATATTTTAAATTCTCATGGAAATTTACTCTCAACCGCAACACTAAATTTGTTCTTTATAGTATCTTAAGGAAAAGTTACGGCTGTACTTTGAAGAAAAATCTGAAAAAGTAAATACCAAACTTTGTTCACACCAATTTTTGTTGGAGGTTTTTATACGAAGTACAAAATTCAGTTTGAATTGTTGTACGTTGACTGGAAACGTCATGAGGTATAGGTACGCAGTTTAATTAATAGTCAGCCACTCTGGATAGCATAGAAATCTCGATATCACATCAGCATATTACACCCGAGACAAAGGTAGTTTTCTAAATTAGAGGAAAGATTTTTTTGTTTGTACCGAGTAGGGTCCGACACTACTGGACCGATGTTGTCCATTTATTCGCCAATGGAAAAGCTAAATTATCAGGAAGTAGGTTACACAGCATTTCGCTACGACGCTTAGCGGCCAAGTAGCGGGTGAAACCGCTATGCATAGCTAGTCTTTTATAGAATCGGCCCTCCAGCTTTCCTTACTGCCTAACGTATTACAACGTCTAAAACTGCTCGACGGGGATATCGAACTTGCCAATCTTCTGTATCTCACTGCTGAGCACATCTCCAGGCTTGAGGAACTCCGGAGGACTGCGGTGCACTCCCACACCTCCCGGAGTGCCGGTCAGGATGATGTCACCCGGGTAGAGGGTCATTAGGCTGGAATGATTTGTATTAAAATATGAGACTACATCCGCTCAACATGACTTTATCACGATCTAAGCATACTCCTTTAATTTTTTACTCGTCTGAGGGAATATAATGTAATTATCAGCCTATATTTCTTTATGTTTGTTCTTTAGTGGCACTTTTCGTCGTTAAATTTAATCGATTTGTGGTATGTGGTATTTGTGGTTTTCTAGTGTTGCTGGAGATTATAAATAAGAAAACCGAATGAAAGGCAAAAATTTTGCGGATTGGGAAGGGCAGGCGGCAACTATTCATCTGCTTTGCCGTTTCTCAATTAAATTAGGGTTGCCTTCGAGTCTAACTGGATACAGCTGAATCTACACTCAGGCGGGACCCATAGAAATATGAAATTATTAAACCATGGAATGGGTCCCACCTGTTTTCAAAAGCACTTATTTTTTGTTTTTCAGTCGGGATTTTAGTTAACTGCCCAAAAAAAAGGTTATTTCCGGTGTAATTTAGTTTTGATGCAACAATTTCCTTTACACCGCTTAATTACTCCTCAGTTTATCGCTATTTATTTTTAACAAGTCGTGATGGCCCAGTGTTTAAGGCCTCGCTTCTCATGTTGGTATGTATGTTGTGGGTTCAAATCCGAGCAAGTACTAGTGTGACTTTTTCAATTCAAATGTACTTTTTCAAGTTTATCTTGGACTTTAATTTATCACAGACATCAGTGCAGGAAAACATCGAGAGAAAACCTCAACTTGTAATTAATATAAGTCTGAAATCGCCAACCCGCCCTGAGCAAGCGAGGTGATTGATCACCGCGCTTGCTCAGGACGGGTTGGCGATTTCGCGAGTTCGCTTATTCTCGTGCCTTATCTAAATAAAAAGAGGTCTTAGCCAGCCCAGCAGTGGGACAGTAATAGGCTGGTACAATTTTTAATTAACAAACAAGCAGTTACTTACGCACTGACCCTCTCAATAACCTTAGGTATGGTGTGTATCAGGTTGCAAGTGTTACTGGTCTGTTTTTGAACGCCGTTAACTGAACACTGGATGTCTAGGTTTGCTGCGTCCCCGATTTCGTCCACCGTCACTATGCATGGACCGATGGGGCAGAACGTGTCTTGAGACTGGAAACAGAAATTGTTTTCCAAATTTGAAATCGTTATGAGCCAGACACACGCATGAGTAGTTCTGTACCACAAAAAAAGATGGTTATAAAATACGGGGCGGTATACGGTTGGTTGGAGATCTCTCTGGCAACAGTAGTTATCTGATCTGCGATCTGGACATCTGAAAAGCCCGAAGCCATGCCTCTCTCACCTCCCCCCACCCCCACGATACCCCATTGGGGAACAGGTAACGCAGGGCAATGACGACTCGCGTTTGTGTCTCAGCTCTTAATACTGTTTAATTGTCACGGTAAATGTTATACAGTACAAACCTTCCCAAGCAAGAACTGTCCTCCATTCTTCTCCTTCTGCCAGTCTCTGGCACTGATGTCCTGTGCCACAGTATAACCGAAGATATAGTCATGAGCCTCAGCAGCTGACACAGAAGAGGCCGTCTTGCCGATAATCACTGCCAGCTCTACCTCCCAGTCAACTTTCTGTAACAGTGTGAAGATTTTTTGTAATACTACTGTGGCAACATTGCCAAATATACAAACAGGGGGTCTTAAATGGATGCTTTAGCAGAATCTTATTATAATAATATTATTTACCTCAAGATTCTTAAAATTGACACTTTTTTACCATTTCACGAATGATAACGTAAGGGTAATTGCTTAAGCGACCATTTTAGACCCCCAGATCAGTAGGGACGTCGATGACAAACAGTGGGAACTAAAAATTCTGCAAAAAGCAATCATTTGTTTTTGTATAAAATGGTAATATTATAGAACATACAGGCTACAAGACAAAACATCAGTCAGGGTGGAGGATACCATCTTTTCCATGGGTATGGGGAACGTGACATCCTGTTCCTAATATCTATAAACCAGATAGGAGAAATAATATAGTAATTGGAGATGTATCAAAAGATGAAGGACCGGTCTTACCAAGTCGTTTCGAGTTACATAGTTGATAAGGTCAGATTCGTGTCCGCTCTATGTTTATAGTACTGACAACGACAAGGTTGAGCTGATAATGACATTTATTAAGCGCCAAAAAAAACTTCAACAACCATACGGTATGAAAAAAGATGGTTGAACACTTCCTTACGCAAAAACTCTTGATTTTGCCTTACTTTAAAAAAGTTCGTAATCTAATATTTACTTTTTATCGAGGAAAAGAAAGAATTTCAGCCTTGGTGACTCCAAGGTTACAAACCTTTTTTTTCGCAAGTTTCACGACTACAATCAGTCTTTGCCTTTGTAAATTACTCAATTATCTATTTGTGCAGAAATTACCTACTACTGATTTAATGAATTTAAATATTATTCACAATATTTAAATGTGAATAGGTGGCCGTGGAATAAACGTGTGTTAAATTATTGAATAGTTTAAAAACTTGATAAGTAACTAAAAACTTTTGATTTTGTTTTCACAGAAAATATTTTGAAATAATACAAAAACGCAGTACCATTGTGCTGTTTTGTCTGTATGTATTTTTCCAAAATATGTGTTTTATGTATGCAGACATTTTAATAAATTTATCAACCACTGTTTCTGACTCAGATTATTGGTAATGAAAACAATGTCTAATAATAACTACTGCAAATTGCTGTGTCAGTGCTCTAATCATATGTTTAAAAAAGATAATGCTGTTTACAAAAGAATCATTTCAAAACAAGAGATTTGCCATTTCATTCTATAAATGAAATGGCAAATATTCTGTAAATTCATTCCAAGTATACTCAATACTTGGAATGAATTTACAGAATATTTGCCATTTCATTCCTGATAATTCGGCACCATTGCAAACGCCATGATCACTGATTGTATTGTTTATCGGGCTGGTGTCCGCAAAGTCACATCTAAGGCGCGTGTTTTGCGTATAGGTGGGAACATTATCTGATTGACCCCAGCTCCACGGGAAACGCTAGCAACGCCTTGGTGTTGCTAACGATCTCACAATAAGCAGATATAAATTATTCAGATGTCTGCCAAAATAAAGTTGATATTAGTTTTAAATAGAAAACATCATACCTTAACAACTTCAGTCCTTATTTTCAAAGCTTCATTGGGTCCAATAATAGTCCTGGGAAATTTGCTGAATATAATCGGTATCTTGGGCTGCTCTAAGTTCTGTTCCCTGCAGTGGTCCGCATAGTTCAGGGCTACACATAATATCTTGTCTACTCCATGGATGGGTGCCTTTAGAGTGACGGACGACAGAGGCACACTCTTTGGGTTCGTCTTTGACAAACTGTAAAGGATTTCACCCAAGCATTATACATATACATAGATCAAACCAAGTAACACTGTGGAGAAACAACATTAAAAGCTATTGCTTCAAATATTAATCCTTTTACAATCGTAATTGAAATAATTGCTGGGAAATGGGAATAATTGTTTGTTCATCATCTGCCTAGGCTTTTCCCAAATTCCCAACTATGTCGGGGTCGGCTTCCAGTCTTACCGGATGCAGCTGAATACCAGTATTTTACATGGAGCGACTGCCCATCTGACCTCCATAACCCAGTTAGTACTGGGTAATACAATACCTCTTGATAAGACTGGTTGTCAAACTTTCGGGACACTGACTATCTGTAACTACTGTCAAAAAAAAGATAGCCGGGACCAACAACTCAACATGCTTTCCGGGGCACGGAGGAAACTCGGTATGTTGGGGGTGGTCACTCATCCACAGACCAACCTAGGCAAGCGCGCCTTAACCTAAAGATCGACCAGAGCGGTACTATTATTTAGCCACAAGCTCCTTGGGAATAATTGTTTGTTATGGTGTGAAAAGTCACAGTTTACGGTCTAGGTTGTAATGTACACAAAACATTGAGCTGATGGATGCATTGAATAGTACATGGGTTATGGAGGTATTTAAAACAGTTGAATAGATGTTGTTTTTGATAGCTAATTTGAATGTCATGCACAATTGTTATCAATTTCAGCAATGAAATAAAAATAATGTAGAAAGATAGGCACATTTTTAGTGATAAGAGAGAAACTGGGAATGATAACTGTGAAAGAACCTGCAAAATACATTGCAATTTATACATGGAACAAATATTTACAGGCCTACAGGTAGTACAGGTAGTTGTAGCGGGTCTGGCTGTTTGTGTATGTGACTTTGAATGTTTGTAAACACACCCACGATACAGGAGGAAATCCTAGTGTAGAGCAACGTTTAAAAAAAATATATATATTTTCTCTGCGTGAAGAATATTATGGCTGGAAAATAGGTGACTGCTGAGATAACAAGTTACAGGGAAGTATGGAAGAAGACATGCTGTGCTGTGCCTGCTCTAAATTATTTTTTAGGATAAGGACAGGAGAATAATGATGAATAAAGTCATATTTTTTTGCGTGGCATTCAGTCTTACCATAGTATTGTATTACCTAGTACTAATTGGATTGTGGAAGTCAGATAAGCTGTCGCTCTATGTTAAATACTGATATTCAACTGATTTCAGTTAGACTGGAAGCCAGCCTTTTCCATACTATGTGGGCATAGTAGGAAAAAGGCTAAGGAGATGATGTAGAAAGTAGCAAACGAACTATATTCTTAATACAAAGAAAAGCCTAGCAGTGGGACAAAATAGGCTAAAAAAGTATTATGACAACAAATTATTAAAAAAAAAAAAGTTTTATCCTTAACCAAATAATATTCAAAAATGTCTGTCCACTTTAGGTTTTTATTTATTTATTTAACTATTTATGTACACACAGTAAATCAGACAGAATAAAAACATATAAAATTTGAGTACAAAGGTGCTGCTTATTTCTTAAGAAATTTCTGCCAGCAGACCTGCGAAAGGAGATATGAGAACGAAATGTAGACGATAGTGTGTGAGAGAGTATTAGAAAAATAAGTGTGTGTGCCTTAACCTATTATAACTTACATATATAAGTAAAAAATAATAAATTTTTTACTTATATATGTAAGTAAAAAAGTTTTTTTTTTGAATAATCAATTTTTAACATTTTTCTACTTATTTTTTTTATGTCATCATTATGTTATGTTGTGACTAACAAGAGAGGTAAGTAACTAAGTACTTTTATTGAAAATGTGTTTTAGAATTAAGAAGAACAGAACAAAATTACATACTTACTTGCTAATCTTACTTTCAACACAACCACTGTTCAGAAGTTCCAACAATGTAGCAGGCAGTTGGGGGTCAGCATGATTGATATCAACAACATTATCTCCATCCAAATACCCCACACGGATACCAGATTGAGCCGAAGTAAATTGTACAAACTTCATATTTCTACTTTTTGTTACTGCAAAAGTTCTTTTACTCAACAAACTGTTGCTTCTATGGCCGTTTGACAGCAAATGCGTCGTTTTCAGCACATGTGCGCTAATACGTATGGCACTCATGATTGTCGGTATTAGATTAAAGGCCGGTAGGTATTATATAATTTTAGTAGTGAAGTGTTTACAGAATTTCAAGGTTGTTAGTTAGTTGTGAGGTAATTTCAAGTATTAAGGCTTGTTCATATTTGTCTGACTGCTTTGTCAAATTACGCTCTCAGCTCAAATTATTTGGTAGTACAAAAGCCGTAGTTTAGAGCATCATTATTTCAGGTCCTGAATGAAATTCATTCATCACATCATGTTACTCGCTTCTGGATTTTCAAGTCCGGTGACTAGTAAAATGCTGGAAGAACGGTGAACCTCGAGCGATAAAGTTTTAATGGTAATGATAAAAATAACGTGAATGTACAAATGTAAATAAACCTTTATGTAGTAGTATTTATCAGTGCTGACGTTTAAAACTTTTGACATGATCGGTTCGATTCACTCAGTCTTTTCACAAACAAGTCCATGTTTGCACATGATTCTGACGGAGCGTTTTAGTATTAACTTTAATTTATAAAATTTGTTTACGAGCTGTTATCATAATTTAAGATATGTACCAACTTAGCACGTTTTTAATCAATTTTCCGTTTCGTTTTACGACAAGCGACAACTTCTGTGAATCAGAAAATCTTGAAAAAAGGATCTAGGAAATTGACACTTGACAGGCAGTGCTGTCAATGACAGGACAGCTCTCTTTGCTTGTTGACACTTGACAGTCAACTGATGGTGTAAAAATTTTGTTGTCATCCAGTACGAAAGTAATTTATTCGACCGGGTGGAAGATACTAGAAAATTTTCCCTTATTGACGTTATAAGATTTTATACAACTACTAATAAAATGTCCTTCTTGGTAAAACAACTGACTCGCAGAGTAAGTTTAGTATAATAATTGTCTTTTGAAATCGAAAAATCAGTTCTACTGCTGTACATGTATGACCTATTTACACTGTTTTTCTAATTCCAAAGGTCCTTGCACCAGTAGTATCATCGGTAAAAAACCTGAATTTTTCTACCAGTAAGTAAATCGTTTTTTTGTTTAATATATTACATAACCTATAAATATTGGTCCAATGACTTCTTTTTTATAAATACTTTTTCGCAGGTTCATAATTTAAAAAAAGGTTATTAAAAAAATGCTCTATTTACACAACATTACACATCAGTTCTGTAATCAGTCATGCAGAGATCTCTACAGATTCTTATAACAAGCAAATTGTATTTGGGTTTGCCCCTCAGGAATATACCAGCCAGAGTTGATAACAATAGGCTCAGCCTTTATTATAAGTGTGTTTCAAACATAACTGGTTGTAAGTAGTGTTGGGTATACACTATCCTACTACAAATAAAGTGCATAAAATACTTTAAGATTATATTTTATAGATACATCTCACACTTCTTTATTCCATTCCTATTTTAAGTTTTTTCTAGTTCTTTCTTTAAAACAACCTGAATATTGGAATATCATGTCCAACCAGCCAGCATTGGTTAAGGTATAAAACCTCTTACAGTAGTGGCAAAAAAAAAATGTGTGAGGTTCTAGTCTAACCAGATACAGCTGTGTACCAGTATTTTTTGTGGAGCACCTGTCTTAAATTTATATATTTACTTTGCAGCCGGTGCAGCATTTATCCCAAGGGTTCAGCAGCCTGCTCCTCATTTTGAAGCAACTGCAGTGGTTGGTGGGGAATTTAATAATCTCAAATTGTCTGACTTCTATGGAAAATATGTCATTCTTATGTTCTACCCACTAGATTTGTAAGTATCCTTACTAATATTATAAAAGCGAAAGTGAGTTTGTTTGTTTGTTACCTCTTCACGCTTTAATGGCTAAACCGATTTTGATGAATTTTGGTACAGAGATAGTTGGGAACCAGGAGACGGACATAGGCAACCTATTATTTTTTTAAAAAGAGTGGGATATGAGGGAGAAAAAGGGAAGAAACGGGAAAACTTAGCATTGCTACTACAAATTAATAAGGCGCTACCGAATTTAACGCGAGCGAAGCCGCGGGCAAAAGCTAGTTGTTAAATATTGTTGCTTTGATTTGACTTTCTCTAAAAACGTTTTTAGGAATGATCAAGGTAGGGTACCACCCTAGAATCGGGAAAAACAATGGGGGATACCTTTGCCTAGCACTGCATAAATATAGGCTACTTGCTGTGCCACATCAGGCATTACAATGCAATTTTTCTACCTACCAACCTAAACTACACAAAAATCTATACTGCCTTTAGCTTTTTTTTTCTCGCTGTAAAAGCCATCCTTGGACTTCAACAAATATTTTAAAAAAAGAGTTGTTGTTGAGTTATGCGCTTACCAACACATTTTGTGATTCATTTTTATATTATAAAAGATAAAATATTAATATCTTGTATTTTTCTGCTTTTCAGCACATTTGTCTGCCCAACTGAGTTGATTGCATTCAGTGACAGAGCTAAGGACTTTGCCAGTATTGATTGCCAAGTTATTGGTGTCTCAACGGATTCTGAGTTCAGCCATCTTGCATGGGTCAACACTCCCAGGAAGGTATGTAAAATACTTCATTAAACTTGTATGTTATTGACTTCGAAATTGGGCTTTTTTACGTTTTTAAGTAAGTAATCACTTATAATCAATTGATCTCTTCAAAGTTTGAGTGATTCTGCTACTTTTAGGAAAGCATGCTCCACCCTAGCATGGAGCACCACACATCAGGCGAGTTGTGGCTAAACGCAAGCCTATTTAGTAAATAATAAAAGTATTCGCTTTGTCATGGGTACTCATGGAGTTTCATGTCAGTTCTTGCCCATAGTGAACAACTCTAACCGTGCACTGTTCTTTTAACAACCATTATGTTAAAATACGCGCCTCAGACGTGGAGTTGCGGACACCATCCCGTTATACAATACCATACAATATATTAGGTCCTTACATATGAAATTGGCGTTTTTCGTACTGGCCACTTTAATCACGAATTTCTCCTCTTTGGTAAGGAATTCCAAATTCAAATTTGTACAGCTATTTACTCATGTATTTGTGCTTCGATGACCGTCATTCATTTGTTTTTTTTCTTCTGTTTTTTCTGTTTGCGTCACTCATTTTACAAAATGGAAAATTTAAAATATCGCATTATTTACGAGTACGAGTTCCGCCGTGGCACTAGTGCTGCGGAAACGACTCGAAGGGTGAATGATGTGTATGGCGGTCATGTTGCAAAAGAAAACACAGTTCGTTTTTGGTTCCAACGTTTTCGTTCTGGAAATTTCGACCTGCAGAACAAGCCCCGTGGACGGCCTGAGACCCAAGTTGAAAATGGAGAATTGAAGGCTATTGTGGAAGCGGACCCATCGCAAACCACGTCCGAGTTAGCTGCAGGCTTCGATGTTAGTGATAAAACTGTTTTAATTCACTTGAAGCAAATTGGGAAGATTAAAAAGCTTGAAAGGTGGGTACCTCACGAATTGACTGAAGCAAACCGGCAAACGCGCGTCGACTGCTGCGTTACATTACTGAACCGGCACAACAATGAAGGTATTTTAAACCGAATCATTACCTGTGATGAAAAATGGATTCTTTACGATAATCGGAAGCGCTCAGCGCAATGGTTGGATCCTGGCCAGCCAGCCAAATCCTGCCCCAAGCGAAAATTAACCCCAAAAAAGTTACTTGTAAGCGTTTGGTGGACTAGTGCCGGTATTGTTCATTACAGTTTTCTCAAATCTGGCCAGACTATTACAGCTGATGTCTATTGTCAGCAATTACAAACCATGATGGAAAAGCTAGCGGCTAAACAACCAAGGCTGGTCAATCGCTCCACGCCACTGCTGCTTCACGACAACGCCAGACCACACACTGCGCAACAGACGGCTACCAAATTAGAAGAGCTTGAATTGGAATGTCTTAGACATCCTCCGTACTCCCCGGACCTTGCTCCAACAGATTACCATTTTTTTCGCAATTTGGATAACTTTTTGCAAGGGAAAAAATTCAACTCCGATGGGGCAGTCCAAATCGCCTTCAAAGATTTTATTGATTCCCGTCCGACTGCTTTTTAGGGTTTCGTAGTCAACTAGGAACCCTTATAGTTTCGCCATGTCTGTCTGTCCGTCCGTCCGTCCGTCCTCGCTTAATCTCTGTGACCGTTAGCACTAGAAAGCTGAAATTTGGTACCAATATGTATATCAATCACGCCGACAAAGTGGTAAAATAAAAATTGGAAAAAAATGTTTTATTAGGGTAGCCACCCTATATGTAAAGTGGGAAGTGTTTTTTTTTTAATTTCAACCCTAACGTGTGATATATTGTTGGAAAGGTATTTAAAAATGAATAGGGGTTTACTAAAATCATTTTTTGATAATGTCAATAATTTCGGAAATAATCGCTCCAAAAGTAAAAAACAATGTGTCCCCCCCCCCTCTAACTTTTGAACCATAAGTTTAGAAAATATGAAAAAAATCTGAAAAGTAAAACTTTATAAGGACTTTCTATGAAAATTATTTTGAACTTGATTGACACAACAGTTTTTGTACAAAAAAGACAAAAAGTTGTACAAAATAATTTCTGGACTAAGTTTGTAGTATAATCGTATATGCAAGCATTTTTTTAACTTCGTTTACATATTTTATTATCCTGAACGTATTTTTTTTCAAACAAAAAAAGAATTATTGAAATCGGTTCTCGCAATCCAAAATTACCTCCTTGCACGTCTTTGTAACCCAATTCCCCGAGAGATGGCGCTGTAGGTACTTATTACATTGGTCCGGGTATTACCGAATTGTTCGGTTGGTCTCTCCTTGGCATTGGCGGTATCTTATAACTACATAAAACTGCTATCAAGAACATGCTAAGGCAATTTAGAACAAAACTAAAATTCATTTTTTTAACACCATCAAATTGTTAAGGTAAAAACCAGTTCATAAATGGTTCGATAGATGGCGTTGCGTAATGACGTCATTTTTTTAAAAGTCGATGTTAAGATTTTCCGTGCTTACATGACCTACCGTGGTAAAGAACACTTATTGTGACGGACGGGAAACTACGGAACCCTACACTGAGCGTGGCCCGTCACGCTCTTGGCCGGTTTTTTTAGTAAAGGGATCAATAAACTACCTATAAGATGGCAAAAGTGCATTGAAAACAATGGTTCATACTTTGATTAATTAAATATATTATATTAAAAAATATTCGACTTTTTGTTCCTTCCATACAAAACGCCAATTTCATATGTAAGGACCTAATATATTTATTGATTTTAGGATGGTGGTCTAGGTAAAATAGACATTCCTCTTCTTGCTGACTACCAGAAGAAAATCTCAAGGGACTACGATGTTCTTCTTGATGCTGGTTTTGCGCTGAGAGGTAACTTAAATTTCAATCATACAAAAAAAATAGTTTGGGTCTGTGACCATTTTTTGTGGTGAGCATGCGGCTTTCACTGCCTAACTTATAAAAAATATTGCTGTTCTAAACCTGCAACCCAAATAAAAATAAGTTTGTCCAAATATTTCAACACAGGTCCTGTGTCAGTTATTTTAGATTATAGTTTGTTAAATTCTCATTTGCAAAGTAAATAAATTCAAATTGAAGAGCAAAATACCAAAGTTTTTGTCTCCTTTAATATATTTTTTTAATTTTTCATCCTTCCAGGTCTGTTTGTGATTGATAGAAATGGTATCCTAAGGCATATGTCGATCAATGACCTGCCTGTCGGCAGATCAGTGGACGAAACCCTCAGGATTGTCAAAGCCTTCCAGTTTGCTGACAAGCATGGTGAAGGTATGTCATACGCATAAATATAGCAACAATATTTTAATGTTTATTCATGTGTTAATTACATTACATTCAACACCATAATTATAGTGGGGCCATATTTTTTTTTAGAAAATGTCGTACCTCGTATGGAAGACCGCAAATCTAGTATTTGTCTCGTACAAATACTCGTACGGTTGGCAACCCTGGCTCGAACCAAGCCTCACGGCCCCACTACTTTGCCACCTCCATAATCTAAACGAGTGACATCTGCTATCAGTATTGCCAATTAATAATTTCAAATTATACCAAAATAGTAAATGATAAATGATGTTTATTTTGCAAGTAGGTTTTCACAAACACTTTTACACGTCTTTTTTTTAAACTAGATGAGGCCGGTGTTTCGTACCCGACTACTCTGAGAAGAAACAGCCGAAACAAACTCAGAGGTCATAGTCTCTTTTAAAGTCCAGACAAAAAATCTTGGTCAACTTACATGAGGACTATGCAGATTAGTGTCTGAAGTGGTCTTTTTAAGAAAGCACCACACAGATTGAGTAGACCTGTCCAGTCAGTGCAAGCATTTGTCAGTTATCGTGTAGCTCGACTCATAACCCAAGGAGCTCAACGAAACGACGAACAATACCAAAAAAAGGACATTAGTGAAGGTCCGTAATAGTACTCAACTGCCAGACAATCGTCAAAAACAAACAAAGTAAATAAAAGTTATGATCCACATGGTCCTCACATTCACAATAAACAACTACAGACTAGAAAATATGTACAAACACCACACAGTAACTTTTTATATAAAAAAAACCATAACACAACTAGTAGATAACAAGGGAAATAAACTGTAAGGCTTAATGAATGTACCGCCACTATCGCAATGGCAAATATTTTGGCCTTAGGACGAGTTTCACACATCACACTTTGCCAAATAAGCATTTCATACTATTGTATGAAAAAATCTGTGAATGGGTGCCCTATTTATTCATCTATCTTTCGTTCACAGTGTGTCCAGCCAACTGGAACCCAGACACCAACGCAAACACAATCAAACCCAATCCTCGGGAAAGCAAGGAATATTTCCAGAAGGCCAACTAGAACCCTGCATATAGTTAATTTGAACCTTATGGCATTTATGTTTAAGAGTACATTAAGCATGAAACAATTAAAGAACAACTAAGGAAATTGATTATTTATTAAAAATGGGTAGTCTTGGACGGGTTTTGATGGCGTATTTTTTAAACATTATTTTCTAGGGTGTAGAAAAAATAAACTGTAAATTCTGTTGATCATTAACTAATTTATTTTGAGTTCGTGATCAAGAGAATCAGCATTTTTATAAATGATAAGTATTTTTAGTTTATCTTCGTATTTTGAATATTATTCTGTTATTAAACATGGTCTGTTTAGATAATGATGGTGTTTTTTTAGGACTTCGTACCTCACAGGAAAAAACCAAATCCTTTTTGGATCACTTTTTTGTATGTCTGTCTGTCTGTCAAAAACCTTTATCTCGAGAACGCGTGGAGGTATCGCGTTGAAATTAAAACCAAATAGGTACTTGTAGCGACACTCAAATTCCGAACATAGCAAAAAGTACTACAGCGCAATCTATGCCACAACTGAAATACTAACTACTGTGGTCTTTTTGTGCTGTGAAAAGATATGACTGTTTATGTCGCAAGTTTTGTACTGAACCCTCGGTGCGCGAGTCTGACTCGCTCTTAACCATTTTTGATAATTTAAATTTATATCGTCGGTCTACCTGTACCTTAGGGTGCGTTTCCACTAGAAGATACCAGGGAAGTGTAGTGGAGAGTTATCTTATTACTTCAATGATTGGTTGCTTCTGAAAACTTCAACAGTAGTAGGTCATCCATATATCCGGTTGTTTTATTTCTCAGAAACTATTCAAATGTTCAAGTGTATGTTTTCTTTTAATTGAGGTACTTTTTTTTGGTGTAATTATATTTTATGAGTAATGGTTAAATAATAAAACATTATAGAACACCCGCCATCTTGACGTCAATATGGCGGGTGTAGGTACCATACTTTCCAAATAATTTTGTTGTGTAAGAGGTACTTACAGATTTTTTTGACCTAGGTAGGTAGGACTAAATAGTATATTTTAGGTGTTTTTTTTTTGGTAATTGGTATAATTTAATTCGCTATGGTACATTCGCCATTTTATAAAAAAAAACATATTTCAGGCATCTTAGGCCCATAGATTAATACCTTACAGACAAACATATATATCGATAATACAAATCGTGTTAGTAAATAAATCCTTAACAACTATGTTAGTAGCACTTCACTGCACTATGTCACTGCGCTTTCATGTGGCACTTGTCCGTGGAAGCGCCGGAACACCACTCCCTGCGGCCAAAAGTCCTCTTCCAAGACGAGGTGCAGATAACACATCGGTACTCACAGCACAAACGCGTTAAAGTTGACGTTGCGACGCGACTCCAACAACTGGACTCTCGCTGCGTACTTGAGCTTTTGGCGTACGTACTCAACGATGCCCTCCGCCGTAGTGGTGTAGTGTAGGCGGGAGATGTACACCGGAGTGTTCGGCTTAGCGGCTCTTACGGTCACGTTTGGCTCCGACGGAGCCGTGCCGCAGCGGTTCTTGGTGGTACGTTGATGACGCTTCCTCCTCAACACCGTCACGAAACCATCATCAGCTCGAATCGGTGCCTCTTTAGGCATGGGCTTCTCAACGCGAGCAGTAATGCTCGCACCTACGCTAGCAGAATTGGGAGCATTATGAGCCTTTAAGCAGTCCTGCTTACCCCTTTTCGCTTCACCTGCTTGCCGTGTTGTTTTTTTATTTTGACTCTCATCGCCTGCCGAGTTTGCATGGCATGCATGGGAACATGGGTGGGTTTCAGTCAGTACAAGTCTGACACGCCCCTCCGCTCCGTATAAGTGTAGCTAGTCCCATATGCGGGACGGGATACAGCCTAACAGCAATCACTAACCTTAAAATAACGCCTGTAATCCCCGGAGTATGTATTTTATAGTATCTGACCGTGGCTTCACTTGATAAGGGCTATCAGAATATCAGCGCTGTGACATGGCTGCCATGTTGAAGCATCATGCTGAGAAAGAGCTCTTTTGGCCTCGTACCAATTTCATGTATTGCCTTTTTTATATTTTGTTGTTTATTTTTTAAAATTACGTAATTTTGTTTTACAGTCTTGTCCTGTGCGAATCTAATAAACGTTTTTTTTTTCCTTCTTACAGAGGTATATCCTTAGTAGGTACCTACATGCATTTCGCCGTTAAGCTAGTTTATGTAATGGAAGACGAGCCTGTTGCGATGGACCAAGCACTAATCCAGACTCCGTGACTGTTACTAAGGATGTCCTGATGGAAAACCCAATAACACTGTCCGAGTTTGAATGCGCACGACGCACGGTTGGCGAAGTGTTTAAGCGATTGTCATTTGGTTATTTTGCTGGCTAAATAATATTTGACAGTCGTTACAGTTAGTCAAGACAATCAGTCTTACCAAGGGGATTCGTATAACCCAGTCCTGGGTTGTGTAGGTCAGATAGTCAATCCATGTAAAATACTGGTATTTAGCTGCATCCGGTTAGACTGAAAGCTGGCTCCAACAAAGTTGGGAAAAAGCAGATGATGGCTATCTTGATTTTTGAGGTTCTCGTCACAAATATTAGTCGAAATAGTTCAAAGAGGATGTATTTCAGGACAGCTGGTATCGGCCGAGCAAAGACGACGACGATTTCAATATTTTTTTTAGGTCGATTCCTGCACGCCTTCGCTCGGCTCGTTTTTGGTTAGTGTCAACTGATGGAAAGCCTTATCTATCGGCCACGATTATGAAACACGTGGCCGAGCATGCGCAATGCGACGCAAGCGCGAGTCGGACTCACGCACCGAAGGTTTCGTACTTTTTAGGTAACTAATGAAAGTACCGAATATTGTTCTATTGAAAAGGTAAACTGTATTGAAGGATACAAACTTAACTTTTCCTCTGGAAAACTTTTGTCCCCAAACATTGACATAGGTCGCGGTTAAGTAACAACTGCAATAAAGTTTGTATTTTTTTTTGTTGTGATGCATCTGTATAATTATGTATCTACAGTTTTCGATTTTTGCACTTTACTAGTGCTCTTGCTATTATGCTATATTGCTTCTTGCCAAATTTTATTATTTTAGGTCAACCCTTGTTTAAATAAAAACGTTGCGCTACACTAACAATCTCTCCTGTATCGTAGGTGCGTTTAAAACATTTAAACTCACAGACACAAACAACCAGACCCGGAACAACTAACTGTGGGCTTTACAAATATTTGTTCCGTGCGGGGATCGAACCCGCGACACACAGTGATCACTCAGCCACTGCGCCAACCGTGCCTCCCCTAAGTATATGTTTGATTCTCTTTGCGAATGTTTAGCAAATGCAATAAACGGCTGTATCTTTCGATTGCCTAGGTTTAGAGGGTTGATTTATTCACAGCTCCATCCAAGGGACCGCAAACATTAGTAATCGGTACCTAGGTATTAATTTCAATTCGGAACCTCCACGCATTTTCGAGATAAAGGGTCTTGACAAACAGACGACAACTGAATATGAGGAGCTCGTGGCTAAATAATAGCAGCCGCTCGGGTCGATCTATAGGTTAAGCCGCGCTTGCCTAGGTTGGTCTGTGGATGGGTGACCACCCGTTACATACCGAGTTTCCTCCGTGCCTCGGAAAGCACGTTAAGCCGTTGGTCCCGGCTGTCATTTATAGATCTTTGACAGTCGTAACAGGTAGTCAGTGTCCTGAAAGTCTGACAACCAGTCTTACCAAGGGGTATCGTATTACCCAGTACTAACTGGGTTGTGGAGGTCAGATAGGCAGTCGCTCCATGTAAAATACTGATATTCAGCTGCATCCGGTTAGACTGGAAGCCGACCCCAACATAGTTGGGAAAAGGCTAGGCAGATGATGATGACAAACAGACGACAACAAAGTGATCCTATAAATAAAGGACTCAGTATTTTTTCCTTTTTGAGATACGGAACCCTAAATTCAAAAGAACTAAATTGTTTAGAACAAACGACTTGCGTCACAAGACAGTCTCACGCGGAGGAAAAGATCAAAATTACGCGCGCACGTGTTGTTTGTCTCACGAGGACGTGAACAGGGCTTAACATTAAAGAGGCTGGTGGTGTTTAGCCTATACAAACGCAGTCCTGCCCATAATCGACAATCGATCATTTGACGACACGGTTGGCGCAGTGGCTAAGCGTTTGACTGCTGCGCTCGGGTTCGATTCCCGCACGGAACAAATATTTGTATGACCTGCAGATAGTTGTTCCGGGTCTGGCTGTTTGTGTATGTGATTTTAAAGTTTGTAAACGCACCCACAATACAGTAGAAATTACCTAGTGTGGGGCAACGTTTTTTTTTTTTAAATATGAATAAAAATAAAACAGACGGGAGGAAAAGCCCGGGTGTCACCGCTGTGTCCCTGTGGAACATTGATGGGTTTTAGTCTGATTCTCACTTCCGCTCCACTCAGAGCGGGAGAAGTCATTTGATATAGGTAGGTACAATTCGAAACAAAAATATAATTTTTCTGTTGGATAAGGACATTATTTGAATGTGATGTAGAATGTATTTTAATGATTAAAAAAGAGATATTAATTATGTGAGTGACTGATGAATTAGAATTATTTTACTTTTGAATGAATTGACATTAAGAACATGTATTATTAATTTATGTAAATGCTTATGACATGTATTGATTTAAATTATTGTAATTTTTTTTTCTTGTATTGTAATAATGTTAAAACTCTGTACTTTTGCATGCCTTGTTATTGGCAAAATATGGCTGTTCTTTATTTATTGTAACACCTGTACTTGTACCCATATTTGCGAAATAAAAATCTTATCTTATCTAATAAAACGCACTTCGTGTTTCCCCTACATGATGACAAGAGAATTCATTTTATCGTTCATCGTGAAAAGATGCACGGTTTGGGTTGGTCGTATCCTATGCATCCGAGGTACAGAAAAAAACTCGGCATGTAATGGATGGTCACTCATCCACAGACCATCCTAGGCACGCGCGTCGAAACATGAAGATTGACCAGAGTGACTGTTTACTGGAATGTTCGGGAAAAATAAAACCGTTACCTACGTGCTAACATAGATACATTTAACTGTAAAATAACGTGTAGATTGATCACCTATTATTAACTGAAGTCTTCCATCAGTTCCAACCTCGTTTGTTTTATTACAAACCAAGTAGGTACCTATGTGTTCTACTTTCAATGGCAAAGTTATTACTGCCATTCAATTTCAATAGACACTTATGTCGATTCATCGTAACTTCAAGTAGGTACCTATTAGTAATGACTACAAACTATGTCAAATACAAAAGAATATTATGTAGGACTTATACATAAGTATTTGTTTGCATAACTGTTTAAGTGAACGATGAATAAAACTCCTTCGTTGAGGTTATTTTTTAATGGCTGCATTCAATGGAGTTTAAATTGTAACGGTCTAAGTATGTGGTCACTTGCAAGAACTTAACATGGCCTTGTACCAATGTGGTCAATACCGTTAGTCATTCTACTTAGTGGATCGCATAGTGGCAATGAATAGTCCTACTAACCGTTTTGGGTATTTCTCAAAGGCGGGAAATAAAGTACTTAGTTAGAGCAATTTGTGCACAAATACAAATACATATGCACTCTCTTTTTGGGGTCCCGTACGACAAAAGAAAAAAAAACGGAACCCTTATTGGATCATTTTGTTGTCCGTCTGTCTGTCTATCAAGACCCTTTATCACGGAAACGCATAGAGGTATCGAGTTGAAATTATAACTGTATACTCAAATCTGTGGTCCCTTTGTGCTGTGAAAAAATCAACCCTCTAAGTCTACGCAGTCAAAAGATATAGCCGTTTATTACGCAATTTTGTACGTACCCTCAGTGCGTGAGTCTGTCTCACTCTTGACGGTTATTTTCAATTCGAATCCGATTTATTAATTTCCAATGGCTTCATAATTTGATTTTCGGAGATACGGAGTATTTTACCGCCAACCTGGATTGTTAGAAGTAGAAGTAAAAATTTAAGTGTGTGGTACCAACACTCTTAAATTATAACTACTTTTTTTTGTATCCACCCGCTAAAACAATTTGGGCCCATATTATGTAGTCAATTAATTCTACCAATTGACAATACAAATTAGACTCAACAAAAATATTTCTTTTAGACGATTAAAGACATAATAGCCTAGCTATTTGATGTTAAAAAATAGGTAGATACACTATTACGAAAACGTGATACACGTTTTGTTTTTTTAAACGGAATCTTTTATAGATTTGCTCTATTCGACTGTCTGTCTGTATGTCACAGCCAATTTACTCGGAGACTTGGCACAACACAGTTGAAATTTGGACGTAGTTGTAGGTGCCTCCTATAAACCGCTACACGAATATGATGTGAAATTATCAAATATAAAATACGGGTGGCCCTCTATAGGTACATGTAGCTATTTTTGCCCCGATCTGGGCGGAGCAGGGGGGGGGGGAGTGTCAGACTTTTACAGACTAAAACCCACCCGTAACCCGTACATGTAAGTAGCTGAGGGTTGAAAAAAGAAATCTAAGTAATAAGAATAGTTTTCGAGAAAGTAAAAACTCTTTACTTTTCAGTAACTTATTATTAAAAACAAATTTAGTTTTTAATGCGGAAAAGCGTTCAAAGTGTCGTTTCTTGCTACGGAACCCTGTGTGTGCGAGTACGACTCACACTTGGCCGGTTTTTAAATGAGTTATTTTAGGAAGATGAAGGCGATGAACGTCAATCTGTTTTTTTATTTCTATACAAGCAAAACAATATTGACGGAAACACGTGTTTGTACGACTTAAAACGATTTAAAATTTAAGTGTGAAAATAATACGTAAGTTAAAAAAAACAAGGAACATGTTATATGGTGATTAGACACCTCTAATCGCAATAATAACATGTATTTTGTAATTAGGATTAGCCGTATATTGATCTGTGACGGTCAAGTCAGAGATTATTAGGTATTCGGCTAATCCTTACAAAGCCAAATTAATAAGCTAGAAAATTTTCCACTGCCTACGAGAAAGCGACTAGCTATCAAACATTTTCTCGCTCAGTAAAGGTAATATTTTTCGTTTTTTGATTAGGCCACTCGAAGTTAAACTTAATAAAGTTTTTGCACTAGGTACTCAAACGAACCATCATGTGGTGACCTTAAATTAATTTAAGGCGGGTCAGAGCTAAAACTACTATAAACGATGACCACACGCTAAGGACACCCCTGTGGGGTACGGGCCTCAGCTTTTTTTGCGTATGTGTAATCATTAAATGACTTCCCCGCTCTGGGCGGAGCGGGGGGGAGTGTCAGACTTATCCTAATTCCTACTAATATTATAAATGCAAATGTTTTTGAGGATGGATGAATGTTTGAATGTTTGTTACTCTTTCACGTCAAAACGGCTGAACGGATCTTGATGAAATTTGGCACAGAGGTAGATTATAGTCTGGAATAACACATAGGATACCTTTTTCGATCATCACGCGGGTGAAGCCGCGGGCGCCAGCTAGTATAATATACTTTATTGCACACCAAATTTAAAACAACTGTTTTACAGAAATTGCTAATTTTATGGTTATAATGGCCGTCTTATCGATATCTTCCAGGCACTCTTTGCATAGACTGTACGAATATTACTGCTAACACTACACAAACAATTAAAAAAAGTTATTTATTCAACTATATAAATAGGTACATAAATAAATACATACATATATTGTATTAAAACTCAAAATGAGACTTTTGCTTTAAAAGTCAAAGTCGGTGTCAAAAAAAAACTGAATTGTATTTAGATTTTTTTTAAATCGTATTCGTTTTTTTTTATTTATAGGCTCGGCTTCTACTGCCTGGCTTATCATCGTCATCATCATCATCAACCGTAGACCAATTTCACCTACTGCTGGGTATAGGCCTCTCTTCACTTGTCCGCCATGTTTTTATGCCAGACTCACCCAGGGAACCGGACGACCAACACTTCTCTTTCCAGTCCTTACGCCACTTGGTCACAGATTTACTCCATTTGTCATCACCGCTTCTGGCTAGGTGTTATGTCCAACTCAATTTGAGTTTCATAAGATTTCCAACCAAGGGCGGATCATGCGTTGGCGTCAGGGGTGAGGGAGTCTCATAGTCGGGGTCAAGTCACAAAAAGTTATAATTTAATTTTGATAATAATAGAAACAGGTAAAAAGTAGGTATTTGACTAATGTATGTTATTATTGTACTTAAAAATACCTATATTTAAGTAACAATATTATTTTTTACTAGCTTCCGCCCGCGACTTCCTCCGCGTAGCATAGTTACATAACGGGCTAACGCTAACTTTAACCTGCTTTTTTATTTTTTTTCTGTCCCCTTTTCTTCCCTCTTTCTGGACCTTTTCTCAATTTTTTAGCTTATGCCTGTCTCCAGGGTCCCAATTACCTCTGTGACAATTTCAAAATTCATGAAAATCTGTTTGGCCATTTAGGCGTGAAGACGTAACAAACAAACAAACTCACTATCGCTTGTATAATATTAGTAAGGATTTTATGTCGTCTTCCGAAACGCGTTATCACTTCATCTACTTGAATGGGTACGTTTTTATGAACATGTAGAAGTCCGAATCCGGTTAGACTTGTAAGCAAGCCATTGTTTTTAGCAACAATTTTTCGTAACGTAGAGCAAGATCTTTCCGCTGTCGCTACACTAACAGGTAGTGAAGCCATAATACATAAAAAAATCTTTTTTTCGAATACATCTCAGTATCGCAATTTAAAATAAGTCCAGAAATCGAAACAAAAACATTTTGTATAACAATTATAATTAGTGGCCCACCTAGGTCCTGGACCCAGCCCAGGGATGGGTTATGACCCCCAGGACCCCCCTGGATCCGCCTTTAGTTCCAACATCGAAGACTGGATTTCCACGTTTGGAACTCGGTGTACTTTTATGCCAAGCATGGAACGCTCCAAGCCTGTAACACTCCTTGTGATAGTCTGTTTCCAGCCTCCTGGTTGAGCGTTCACGTCACAGCACCGTACTTCATGGTGGGCACACTGATTGTAATCGGGGTATTCTAGCACATCTTAAATAGCCTTATCAGGCTGTACTATCTACAACTTATAGACCTTTCTATTTAATATTTTCTGTATAATTAGGGTTGAAGTTACCAGGTTTCTTACTAACAGTTTCATTTTAAGAAGCTTCCTACGAAAAGTGTCTGAAAATATACGTTTTTCAAATGGTACCTCTAGTATCTTGAAAAGAAAACAAAAAAACCCAAAAAATCGATGTAATACTTTTATTCATGCTCTACCTATATCACAATATTTTTTATATTATATATAACTACTATACTAAAAAAAAATTTTTTTTGTGGAAATTGTGATGCAACTTGTTAATCAACATGAATTTTATCTCCTGTATTTTTGCAAACATATTTTTTTTATTGTCTGTATTGATTTCAATAAACAATGTATGAAAAAAATATTTCTGCAAAATTGAAGAGCCTGAATCCAAATATTGCATAGGTAATTATTTTTCTTGGGATTTTATGGTACAAAATTGCAATCCAAATATTGCAGATTTTTCTTGGGAACAATCCCAAGAAAAATATGCAATATTTGGATTGCAATTTTAAATACCTTTTAACCATACAAATGGTTAAAAGGTATTTAAAAATTTAAAAACGTTTACTTTGAAAAACGTATGTTTTAATTTTTTTGTAAGGAAAGACTTCTTACAAATATTAATTTTGGATGAACTAATCTTCTAACTATCGTAGAGAAAATATGCTACAAATGTCAATATGTAAGTGGACCTCAGCCTACATTATAGTTTTCGTCGAAACTCTTTACTTTTCCTGTGCATAAAGGATACGTGAAAGAAAAATACAAGGCTCAGTAGAAATTATTTATTCATAAAAAGGTATCTAGGTATATTTATCAGTCGGTTGATTACATTTAACTTAGGTACTAAGTACGTTAGTACTTACAACAATTCTCTACTTCATTGGTCTACACAAAACCATCATACCAATGATTCCTTTTATTACAGTCAAATGAGTCGCCACCATAGCTCAGCGTCAGTGTCCTAGTTGGCAAAGATCGTACGATGACACGATGCGTCCTCGTCGTGCGATGGTTTGCGAGTTAAATTAGAATATTGTGAAAAAATCTGTCTGTTTGAACTCATCGCGCTACGAGAACCGACTGCGTCATCATACGGTCGATAACCAATTAGAAAGACCCCTGTGACATCTATGGCATTGGTGGTGGCGCACAGGTCTCTCAAAGTGACCTCTCGACAGCAGACAGGTCTCGAAGTGGGAATCACACATGAAATAGGAGGTAGATGAGCTATAGTTTGTGTTGAGGGACCGCGGTCACACCCCGCTTTATCGAAATATCCAACGGACTAGTTTGTATTTGTAGCGACCAATCCAAAGGTATTGGTTGGTAAAGGCAAAAACAGCCACCGTTTTCATACAAAATAATTACACCTCTACAAAAGTCTTTCGACGCGATAAATTCGGAACAAAGTCAGCTTATTATTTCGTTACACTCCAGAAACTTTCTCTAAAAGCTTGCCCTCCTCTATTGGAACGCCAAAAGATCATTGTAGCCCTATACATTCCATTCCCGGGATCAAATCAAAGTCTATAACGAATTTATTGTATACAGTACCCAAACATGACTTAGGTTCTAAGAGGTCTGCGCTCTATCTTCTATTGTTATTTCGTGTCCTGAAACTGGTTTCAACAAGAAGTCGAATCTTAGTTGCAGGTTGCTGTCATCTGCCGTGACCTTGTAGCTCCTCAGGAAATGAACTAGTGTCGCTTTCATTGATATCATGGCGTAGGTTTTACCTGTAAAGAGACGTATTTGTTAGAATTTTGGTTATGATTGAAGATGAATTTTAAAATTTCCACATTTAAATTTTTCATGCGTATTTTTGATTCATACATTTTTACCGTGTGGGTATTGCACTTTTGTAGAAAACAGCGGATTTAAAAAATGTTCCGAATAACGTACTGAATACTTGTTAATCGCTTGAGCGTCGATGTCTTTCCATGTTGTGTGTTAAAATTTTGTTACGGTCAGAAGAACATTAATTTCGCTTACTGATTTCTGGTTCTGTCTGAAGGTCATCGTCGAACAACAATAATCAGTTCCACGTGTGGGCTCAACTCGCCTCATTGGGTTATTATCAACTATCAACGTGTCATGCGTGCGTTTGGTCGTCTTGATCTACACCGCTCTATAGCCCATCGCAGGCGGAGAAGATCTAAGGAAAACAACGCAACGATGACAGCCTTACCAGGCGTAAGATGGACGACATCTGGATGTACCGACGCTAATTTGAAACTCCTAATGCAAATCAATGACTTATTCTGGCACTGAATAGCGGAAAGTGAGGCGCAAAAGCTTCGCCCGCTGTCACTTTGTGTAGTACCTGTAGAGACAATAAAGAATCTCACCCAAACAGGATCGCTTTCCCAGACTAAAGCCGACGAAGGCACCAGGGTTCGCAGGCATGCCTGTGTCCAGCCATCGCTCTGGCCTGAATTGATCCACATCCTTGCCCCACACGGGTTGTCGGTGGGCCCCGAATAGCAGGATCACGCATTGACTGCCCGCACGCATTGTATAATTTTCTAGAAAAAAATTAACGCGTTTTATCATATATGTCCAAAAGTGCGACACAATTGTTTTGTTTTAAAGTGATTTTAAGTAGACATGATAGAGTTTTGTATTACGGCACGTCGTGCAAATGGCCTCGCTTTTCTGGCTTACGCACAATTTTGTTGTTATTAGGCAGAGGTGTACGTAATAGTACATTTCGCCAGTTATGCTTAAGTTTCATGCAATAGAGGGCGATCCTATGGCCATCAATCAAGCACAAATCTAGAAAACAAACCGTGAAATACCTACTGGAAGCACCTATTAAACCTGACCTAGAAATCCAAGAACTCAGCAAATAACCTTTTTTCACTGCTAGCACCCAAACCAAAAATTTGAAATTTTACTCACTCAGTCTGACGTCCTTGTCGACGTATCTCAAAGTAACGGGTCCAGTGGTGAAGATTCGCAGACTTTCCTTAATCACCGCCTCGGTGTAGACCAGCTTTTGAAGGTCTTCCTTCTCTACGTCTCTGTCTGTAGGGAACACTTCTTTGATCCTGAAAGTAGAATTTATGTGATATTTTGCAAGTCGATTCCGGTCAATATGAGGGACTTGGAGCACTACGCGGCCGTGACCACGACTTTTGGTCAAAGAAGCGACTTTTGGTGAAAAAGTTTTGTTAACAAAGCGGGCAATCATGCGTCAAGATGTCATGGATGCGTTGTGGGCGAGGTCTCCTAACGGACATCAAGTATGCAGGATAAAATATAATACAGAATTTGCGGTATGATACTCCCGTGCCTCGGAAAGCACGTTAAGCCGTTTGTCCTGCGTTTGATCTCTCTCCGGCCGTGTCGGATTGCCGTCCCATCGGACTGTGAGAGTGAGGGAATAGAGAGTGCACAAGCTGTGCGCTATAATTTCTCCAGCACCGATGACTAATCTCCGTTGAAAAGGGCTGTCGTGGCCGAAAACGGTTTGGAGGACTTTATAATCCAACATGACCCATGGAGTGACCAGGACGGCATTTAGAGGTCCGAGTTAGGTACGGGGTAAACCATCAACTACTGATAAATTCATGACAGAAAAAAGAACATAAAATTTTATCGGACTTGAATTGTTCATTAGATTTGACTTTATGTCTGCATATTTCCACTACTAGTCAAGGCCTCTTACATAAAACCTCTAAAACTACTTCTCATAAAAAGTTAGGAGTCCCAACTTTTTATATACGGAGTGTCTGATGCATCGGTTGCAAAATTGAACTTGCCGAAAGAAGGGGCCAAAAGAGGGAGAGGGCGGTTCATTTTCTGTCTTTCTATCCTACATTACTGGATAGGTACAAAGAATAAGGGGATCTGTTGATGCAAACCAGACTGTGGTACTTACTCTTGATATATCTTGTCCTGAACGTCAGGATGTGTCCCCAACAATATCATGATATAGCTCAGCAAGCTCGATGACGTATCGAAACCGGTGACGATGGCAGTGTCCACCTCTTCCCTTATCTCCTTATCACTCAACGCGTTATCTTCTGATAACTCCAGAAGAAGGTCAAGGAAAGGCTTGTATTTTGTACCTGTGATTAATTAAAAAGTGAATCCATTTAAAAGAGATTTTAAACACTTGAGCGGACATTGAGAATATTGTATACAAGCATAGTATATTTTGATAGAAAGTGTGTAAAAGTTCTCCCCGTCATTACAATTGTTTTTTGTTCTAGAAAATACCTGCGAGCCTTCCAGTTACACAGATATTGGGGGGTCAAAGATATCCATTTTTGAAAAGGTTTTAAAATCCAAGTTTTTTATGTTGTAACCTCTATGAAGGATAAAGGAGTAAATGATGCCGTGACGTCTGATAGAGGAGAATGGAAGAATAAAACGTGTTGCGCCGACCCCAAATAGAATGGGACAAGGGCAGGAAAATGATGATGAACCTCCCCAAACGCCGAACTATTCATCGCATCAATGAGCATAATGTTTTGAGTTCGTAACTTTGATTTTAAACGTTTGCCAGCAAACATTAAAAAAAATGTCGTTTGCCAGCAAACATTTAAAAAAAAATTGTTTTTCAGCAAACCCTTTTTGCGGAGAGTTACTTAGTTTGATGTATAGAATACAAGGTTGACGGTTTCGTATATTTTTTTTTGGGGTGGGATATCATCAAATAACTTTCCCGCTCTGGGCGGAGTGGAGGGGCGTGTCAGACTTTTACTGACTAAAACCCACCCATATTCCTTCTATTGCCATTTACGTTCCGGGGCCGCGGTATCTCTTTCGAACAACCCGCAACCCCGGTTCGTATAGGGCTTTACACACTGTATGGTTATAGTAGGTACTTATATAAAGTTTTTGATTCCAAACGTTTTCGATTTTGAGACAGAAATGCTACCTGAGAAGCGGGCGTATAACAGAACGATTTGTTACCAAGTGGTAATAAATATTGGATTACAATCTTCTTCGTCTGTTTTTTTTTTGTTGGCCACTCGCAGTTTAACTGTTGTTAAATAATTGTTTTTCTGCTCAACCGGACTATTACTTTGTCTTGTCCAATCCAAGGCTCTTAAATATGCGCGTGTCTTTGGTTCATGTAAAATACTGGTATTCAGCTTCAATTGGTTAGATTTGAAGCCGACACCAACATTGTTGGGGAAAATCACATGTTTAATTAGCTCTTACCCAAAGTATATCCACCGTTCAATCTAGCCGCTTTCTTTCTTTGTATTACCTTAAAAAAATTAAAGAACATAAATTAAAAGAAAACTAATGTCTACCTACATGCTTATCATTTTTATTTGATTTAAGTAAAACACTATAGGCGGCTACAACTAGATGACCAGTTTTTCGCGGATGGGAATTCATCAATAACTTCCCCCGTTCTGGGCGGAGCGGGGGGAGTGTTTTGTACTGACTAAAACCTACCCTTGTAAGCAACATGGGTGGGTTGTCTTTTGCCCTTAATGTTCCAGGGCCGCGGTATCTCTTTAGAACAACCCGCAACCCCGTGATATAAATGCTTTGAGTTTGTTTTTTTTTAGAATATTTGTGACTCTTGATCCCAATTTTGTCAATACTCTTATTATGATGCTAGCGGTAATTTGAAGTCCCTGTGGTCGATTTCAACAAAATAAACAATAACTCACCTTGTCAGACATATCATTAAGAATCTTCGCAAGTTCATCATGCCGTTTCTGAAGACCACACAATTTGAATATTGTATCACTTTGCAACCAAAACTTCTGGAACCTTCGAGTTACAATACTTAGAATCTCGTCTACAGCATGCATGTATTTTTGGATGAAATGCGAGTCTTCGAACCCAGTTATTCCAAATGCAGTCACTAAAAGGAAATATTTTTTAATAAACGTCTTATTTCACTCTCTCTGGATCTCCAACAAAGGATACCTACATAGATACATTATAATAATACACAATACAATAGGTTATTTTAACTGTGTTCCTTCAATTATAGGAGATAAATAACACCTAGTTATTTATGTGCATGCTGTGGTTGTAAATATTATTGAAAATTATAACAAAGCGGAAAAGAAAACATAACCTTCACAAAGATATCAACCAAATATTCTGGTTCATCAAATAAAGTGACCCCAACATTATGTGGAGTCCCATGTGTGTTATTTCTTTTGTTTTTGTTTTATCCCTATGGGTTTCACGATTGTCTGGCAGATTGCCTACTATAGCGACACGACCTACACAAATGTCCTTTATTTAATATTGTTCGTCGTGTCCTTGAGCTCCTTGAGTTATGAGTCGAGCTACACGATAACTGACAAATGCTTGCACTGACTGGACGGTGCGACTCGAATCTGTGTGGTTCTTTCTTAAAAAGTGTAAGATGATTAAGATTTTTGTCTGGACCTTTAAATAAACTTTGACGTCTGAGTTTATATCGGCTGTTTCTTCTCAGAATAGTCAAAATAAAAATCATTTATCATTTATTTGGGATACGATAATGGATTCATTTAACGGAGATTAGCCAACTCTACAAAACTTATCATATTGCACTTGGGACAAGCGTTTAAACTCCACTCTGAATTACTTAGCTTTCATAGTCATAATAATGCAGTAGCCATTTGACAAGTCGACGGCTTTTCTTATATTGCTTGATAAGTAGGTACAATTTTATTAAAACAAAAGAAAAAATTGTACACTTACAGCAAAACGTTTCCAAAGCATTGCTCCTCAAATATTCGGTGTGATCGAACGGTCCCTTAGCTACTTGAACCTTCAATCTCTCCACCAATTTCCTAGACTGACTGTTGAAGACCTCCAAGAAGTTTAACATCACTGGCAAGCTGAATGCAGGGGTGAGTAATTTTCGGTGACGTTTCCATACTTCACCTAAACATTAGAAATTTTAGATGTTTTATTAATTTTAAAAAATACGTTAAACCACACAATTTTTTTTATGTATCGTCAGTGCGTTTACAAACATTTACTTGCATACATAAAAAGCCAGACCCACACCCAGAGGTTTGTGTTAATTTGTGTTTCCGCTAATAGTAAATCCTGCTTACGATTACGAAATGAGGAGGTATAAGATAGTCGCTTAAGCAGAATCATAATAGTTAAAAATATGAATTATATTACCATTCGTAAAGTAGTCACTGAGCGACAATCCTCTATTAATATTACTGCACCTCTGACCAACATTTTAGTCAGTAAAAGTCTAACACTTCCCCCGCTTCGCCCAGATTTCCAAATTAGTAGCCGCCCGGTAGGCCTAGGGGTAGTCTACTCTCCAGTTTGGCGTTGGGTCGTTAGAAACATTTTTTTTTTAAACTTTGCCCTACTCTAGGAATTTCTCCTGTATCGTGGGTGCATTTACAAACATTTAAACTCACATACACAAGCATCCAGACCCGGAACAACTTCCTGTAGGTCATACAAATATTTGTTCCGTGCGGGGGTCGAACTCGCGACACGCAGCGCAGCAGTCGATCGCTCAACCACTGAGCCAACCGTGTCGTCAAAATTTATTTACTATACTAACCTGAAGATGTGATCAGTCCTTCTCCCAGCCAAGACTTGGCATAGTCGTACGCGAAATGTTTTTGTAGACAAGCGTTCGCAGCTGTTAGAGCGTCCTCAGGGTCTGTTATCACTAAGACAAAAGGATATATATATAAATATAAATAATTATAGTCAATAGGAACCGTTAGTTTTAGTTTTTGGATTTTTATCTCTGTGTTTTCATTGGTTAAGGTTTTTGATTTGTTAGTTAGTTGTAGCCAATAAGATTCTGTTTCATCCTTAAGAAATTTCTACAGTTAAGCTTTTGTAAATAAACTCGTTGCACCTTTGATCTGGAGTCTGCCTCATGTCTCTGTTACCATAACCCTACAGTTGTATTTAAACGAGTGACTGTTAATTAAAATTTAAGTGACAAAAGTATAATAATAACGTTATAGTATTATTAATTTCACCGAACATTGGTTAAAAGATCATGAAATGTTAATTAATTATGAAAATTATAGTGTAGGCAGTTGCTTTAACCGTAAATCTAAGATGCGTGGGGGTTCACTAATCTTAGTCAAAAATAGTATTAAATTTAGAAGTCGTATTGATATAGTTGATCTATCGGTTGAACATAATATTGAATTGTCTTGTGTTGAGCTAGATAAGCATGTCATAGTGTGCGTTTACAGGCCCCCAAATTATCAAAACTACTCGATATTTGAGTCAGTAATGGAAGATGCTTTGGCAAAACTTGCAACGGGTAATAAGTCGCTAGTCATCTGTGGTGACTTTAACATCAATATTTTAGATGAAAATTCAAATAGCAGTAGATTCTTAAATCTTTTTAAATCATTTAATTTGTTGAATGTGTTTTCGGAGCCAACCCGAATTACTACAAATACCGCTACATGTATTGATAATGTTTTCTGTTGCTGCGACTTCTTAGATAAATCCATTGTAAATTACCTTCCCTCTGATCACAGCGGTCAAACCGTTGTTTTCGAGTCCTACACATCATCACAAAAAATTCAGATACAGTCCAGACAAATAACACCCAGCAATTTAAATAAATTTAATAATAATTTAATAAGTAATCTAGGCATTCCGGGATATGATATTAATAATGTAAATAATTTTTATGAGGAATTCTTTTCGGTTGTCTACACAGAGTTCAATGATACGCTAAAAATAAAAACTAAATCTATTAGCCCAAAGTTTATATTTAGTGATTGGGCAACTAAGGGTATAAGAAAAAGTAGGGAACGACTGTTTGAGCTTTACGGCCTTAAGCCTTACATCAACTCGGAAACATTCAATCGCTATGTTGCTACTTACTCAAAAATGTTTAAAAACACCTGCAAGGTAGCTAAAGCCTTATTCATAAGCAACAAGATTAAATCCGCTGATAATAAAATTAAGACGGTTTGGAAAATAATCAATAGTGAAACTAATAGAAATAAAAAATATAATAATGATATAACACTAGAATCTTCACGTGGTCTTCTAACCACTAAAAACGAAGTTGCTCAAGAATTTGTGGATTTCTTTACTAGTATCCCAATTAAAACTACAGAAACGTTAAATTCCTCACCCTTACTTTCTGTTGACTTATTAAGAGCAAACGTTTTACCATGCCCGGTTGAGTTTCAGTTTAAGCATATTAACCCCACTGTAGTCATTAAAGCTTTTAAACAAATAAAAATCAAATTAACCGAAGACCTTTGGGGATTGTCTATTAAAGTTTGTCAAGCTATCATTGAGACTATAGCACCGTACTTAGCCTTTATATTTAATTTGTGTGTGGACCAAGGAGTCTTCCCGGACCTTATGAAATACAGCAAGGTAATACCACTTTTCAAATCTGGGGACAGTAAAGACACCAATAATTATAGACCCGTATCCGTTTTGCCGGTTTTCAGCAAGGTGTTTGAAAAGGTAATGCTTAACCAAATGCTCAACCACTTTAACACCAATAAAATCTTACATGAGAGGCAGTATGGTTTCACCAAAGGACGTTGTACGACTGACGCCGGTGTCACCCTATTAAAACACATATTTACTGCGTGGGAAGAGGCACAGGATGCCATAGGGATCTTTTGTGACCTCTCAAAAGCATTTGATTGCGTGAACCACGAAACCCTTCTCTTAAAACTTGAACATTACGGCCTAGGGAAACTTGCTCTTAGTTTAGTTAAATCGTATTTAAATGATAGACAGCAGCAAGTACAAATAAATGGTGTCAATTCAATGGGTTTAAATGTAAAAATGGGTGTACCACAAGGATCGATATTAGGTCCCTTCCTCTTTTTAGTATATATTAATGATCTACCCCATTTGTTTAAAAACCAACCACAAATGGTGTTATTTGCTGACGATACTTCTTTAATATTTAAGATAAACAGACGTGCCTCAAATCTTGACGACGTAAATAATGCCCTAATGCAGGTACATAATTGGTTTACCGCTAATAATTTAGTATTAAATGGGAAAAAAACGAAGTGCATAAGATTTGCTCTACCAAATGTCAAAAACAGTGAGTGTGACATAGTATTGAATCAAGAGAAACTAGAATTCGTCGAAAAAACTGTTTTCTTGGGAATAACACTCGATTCAAAGCTACAATGGGGTCCGCATATAACATCTCTTGCAGGACGCCTTAGTTCAGCAGCATATGCTGTTAGAAAAATCCGTCAGTTTACTGATGTAGATACCGCGAGACTAGTCTATTTTAGTTATTTTCATAGTATAATGTCATACGGTATTTTGCTTTGGGGACGGGCTGCAGACATCGAGTCTGTATTTATTCTGCAGAAAAGAGCCATCAGAGCCATATATAACCTACGTAGGCGAGATTCTCTAAGGGAACAGTTTAAGGATATTAACATCATGACAGTACCTTGTCAATATATTTATGAAAACATCATGTATGTCAGGAAAAACTTGCATCTTTTTAGTAAAAGAGGTGACAGACACAATTATAATACTAGAAATAGGGACCAATTAGTTCAACCAGGTTTCAGGTTAGCTAAAGTAGACTCATCTTTCATGGGGTACTGTTTGAAATGCTACAATAAAATACCTCCCCACATTCTTCAACTGAATGAAACGAAATTTAAATCTTGTATTAAACGCACACTATGTAGGCAAGCATATTATAAGTTGGGGGATTATATTGATGATAAAAATGCTTGGCTCAATGCTGGTCCTGCTCCTCAAGCATAGGGGTAAACTCATTGATAAGTATCCGAAGCTATAGTGGAAGCTGCAGAAGATTGTAAGACTATCTTTGCAATGTATAGAATCAATTCTCTAGTATTGTATAATTATTAAGCCCATATGTGAGTGCTATGTATTATCATTGACTTGACGAAGCCCTGGTGGTTAATAGTGTCATGCTCACTTAAATGTCTCGCTGATAGTGGCGGGTGTGTCGGGTCATTTAGCTCCCTTCAAAATGGTCGAGCTGAATGGGGCTGATCCATACGTCATGTTCGTGAACGGGCGCTGTCAGTTGGGACTGGTCATTTTTTTAACTACCACGGTCATTTTTTTAACTACCACGGTCATTTTTTTAACTTATTTAGATTTTAAATTGAATTTTGCTTTTTATTTACTCTGGACGCTCTTACTGTGCACGTCTTTCTACATCGTTCTCACATATTTGTATAATCTCAACACGAATGATGTAAATACGATTTTGTAAAAATATTATAATTTAAAAGAGTGTCCATGGAGTTTCTTGCCCATTCTTCTCCATAGAGATCAACGCTTTGGAATGGGCAACTACAGTACTTTCACAAGTTATTATGCCTTGTGACCGGGATTGTAGCAGCATCATTTTTTTGTTCTTGTTTTTATGACATTCAAAAGTGCCTGTAATGGTCTAATTGAAATAAATGCTTTGAGTTTGAGTTTGAGTTTGAATTGTCCTTGCGAGTGACGAGAAATCGACAGATCAGTAACTTACAAACCTTAATTTAAGTTACTTAAAAAGAATTAATGTAATGAATTTAAGTTACTTAAGAATGTCTGCATAAGATTTATATTTGGCTTGCGCAAATATGATCATGTTTCTGAATTTCGTATAAAGCTCAAGTGGCTTCCCATAAGACTTCGCCGGAATACTCATATCTTGTTTCAGCTATACAATATTTTGTTTAATCCTAGAACCCCCCCTTATCTTAAAGAACGTTTTAAGTTCCTTCATGACACACATAATAAATATCTGAGGTCATCGGAAAATCTGAGACTGGAGATGCCGGTGCATTCTACTAGCTTTTACGATAAATCCTTTACAGTTCAAGCTGTACGGCTATGGAATGCCCTGCCCGTGTCTGTAAGGAGCGCTCAAACTCTGTCCACTTTTAAAATTCTGGTCAAAAAGCACTACCTCTCTCCTTAAACAACATATTAAATACTTCTTTGCTCTTAATGATTATTATTTTAAATGTATATTATATGTATTTATATTTAAGTACTTATTTGTTTTTTAAATGTAAATATTAATTTTGAAAATGTTACACCACAGACCACCTACAGTACTGTTTCTCCTCCTTTAAATCCATCCATAGGTTGTCTTGAAAAGATCGCTTTTAGCGATAAGACCGCCCATTGTGTCACCCTATTTATAAGTTGTTTAATGTTATTCTTGTTATTTGTATGGTGTACATAATAAAGAATATTCTATCTATCTATCTATCTTAAAATACAAAATGAAAAGCTTCATAACAAATTTATAAAGCTCAAGTTATTAAAACGTTTAACGTTTTTTTTATTCGTTCGTTTTATAATTCACCCTAGCTAACAATTTGTGTGTTTCATTTTGGTAATTGTTATTTTGGTTTTGTTTGATATAATTTAACTAAATGTGAGAGAAAAAAAAAGAAGAGACGATTTCTCACTTTCGTACCTGTATGTTACCATCTATTTTTTTACTTATGTACACAAAATACATAATATCTCTACTACGGTGTGTGATCCGTAGTAGAGAGATCAGCTACCCTACTATGATGTTTTAAAGCAGAACTTATTCCACTGAGGGAAAGAGACAGATCTATACAGGGTGTCTAGCACCATCTCTTTCCCTCAGTGGAATAAGTTCTGCTTTAAGACGTCATTGTAGGCCTACAGGTTATAATAGAATAGGTTGATCTGCCGTCCGCGTCGTGTGTACCACAGATGGAGATATCAGACTGTCATAATCTGTGATTCGAATTGAATCGTTCTGTATAATATTTTTTGAATAGTTTTAAATTTTAGAAACTTACTGTAATACACCCTGTATCCAAATATCAAAGTGACAACTCCACCGTGTTTCATTGCTTCTACAGCAATGTTCTTTGCAGTACGCCACAAACCTGACAAACAAGAAATCCTATTAATATAATAAAAGCAAAATTTTGTGAGGATGTATGTAAGTATGTTTGTCGCTCTTTCACGCAAAAAACTACTAAATGGATTCTGATAAAACTTCACAATAATATAGCTTACATATCAAAATAACACATTGGCTACAATTCAATTCATTCATTCATAAAGATATATTGTAAATTCCATCACCATGCGGGGGAAACCGCGGGGCACGGCTAGTTTTACATAAATCTGTATTGTCTTTCAACATCATAGGTAGATTTAATACGTAATTTTAAAAATCTTCATGTAGTGCCAATGTACAAGGTGTTAACGAACTTTTCACGAAGCCGTGAAACTAGTATTCTGTACATAATAAAGTATCTCTACACCGTTATAAATTGTAGGGAAAATACGTTATTGGGGAAAACAATCTTTGTACAGAAGAGGTCAAAATAAAGCACTCGAAACATGATGCTGAAGTAAGGGTGCGCGCGCTGCAAAGAGATGTCAGCAAAGCAGAGGGGCCTGCCAGGGCCACCGCCTGCCATGGTTGCGGGTTTTTCGAAAGAGATACCGCGGCCCCGGAACATAAAGGGCAATAGAAGGAACATGGGTGAGTTTTAGTCAGAACAAGACTGACACTCCCTCCCGCTTCGCCCAGAGCGGAGAGGGAAGTTATTTGTTGATTTCCCATCCGCAAAAAAAAGGTGTTATGGAGCTATTTTAAGTAAAAGTGCATACAAAAATAACTTATATCAATATCTCCGTAACTAAAAGGTTTCCCGGTATGGTCTAGTAGAACAGTTAAATAGCGTACCGGGACTAGTGCCTCTCGGATTTGTTAAAGGTATTTTTACAGTCATTCATTATACAACAAAAAAAGTTATTGACGCAGTTCATTTATCATTTTATACGCCATTTGTGTTAATAAAATTGAGAATAAATAAAAATTAGAGACTTATGTTTTATCCCAGTTAAGTACGTAAGTTTATTGCGATTCAGCATAAACAAAATCAGTGATCTTAAATCCGGAGTCCAGGGTCTTAAATGACTGCTTTAACAGAAACTTTATCGTAGACGAAGTTAATATTATGAATTGTTCCTTTGTATTTGTTTAACGAATCGCAATGTAATTCAAATTATTGTCTTTTATGATTTGTGTCATTTTAGGGCCTCTGGTTGTTACTGTGGAGAACCCTAATACTGACGGTAACCAACACTGCCTTTTGTCAGACGAGTAGGATAAAAATACCAAAAAGTTTATAAAACTCTTTAAAAATAGAACACTTACTTAAACCATCACCAATCAGCAAATGAACATGCCCAACTATGGGCCATATTCCCGGATACATAGGGGGCAGTTTGTGATGGCCATCTTTTACGTACACTATCCATGCCCAAACTGCGCACAGGCACGATAAAACACAAAACAATATGAGACCGATCATCTCTACAGGGCTGTATGTAACGTATTGACTAAGAGCGATGTGAAGCTTTCATTTTATATATGAAAACTGCATAGCCTTCGGCAAATTGTATCTAACTTCTTTACGTCCTACTAATATTATAAGTGCGAATGTTTGTGAGGATGTATGGATGTTTGTTACTCTTTAACGTCAAAACGTCTTAACGGATCTTGTTGAAATTTGGCACAGAGGTAGATTATAGTCTGGAATAACATATAGGATACTTTTTTTCGATCATCACGCAGACGAAGCCGCGGGCGCCAGCTAGTATAAAATAAAAGGAATGTCTGTCTGAACGCACATAGAGCAGACGCGTCAGTATGCTATAAATTGTATTTATTATTATATATGTGTTTTTATTATTATAATTTTTTGTACCTATTAACTAATTACGATGGGTGCAACCGGAGGATCCAAAAAAATGCAAATTTATTTTAATAAACTAATTTATTACTGTATTACAAAGTATTGAAATTACGACTAATTATACTAAAGTGTCAATTGGTCGATGTCAGATCCAAAAGTGCCGCTCCACGTTTTTATGTTTCTATGGAAAGGTTCGATTGACGTCAATTGGTCACGTTATGCTGAGCTTGCGTTTCGTGCCCGTAGGTGCCGTGTGCAATGTATATGCAGGTATGCCGATGCAGCGATCTATTAAGGTTGACCATGCGTAACACCTCCCCCCGTAGAACAGCGAGTATCGATGGACTTGTTCAAGATGGTCGCTGGTAGACATCCAGGGTCAATCCTTATTTGGCTTGGGTTGATAGTGCGTGGTGATGGGATTGCATAGACGACTTCAGGGTTGCTGTTGAAGTTTTCTGTGATTTCTCTGGATGCTTTTCTTATGCGTAGCCGACGATAGATTAGAGTGGCGATGAGTGCGCATGTACCGGATAGTGCGAGGTACATGGGTATAGTAGTGTGGTAAATGACGGGATCGGTGACGTCATCTAAATGTACAGGCAGTTGCGTCGCTATCTCGTTGCTAAGCGTGTGAAGTTTTTGTAGATTTGGCGAATTTAGGATGAGCTTCGGATAATTTTCAGGCCTCGACTCGTTGTATAGGGGCATCTCAATGATCTTCACGACATGTCCTTTGATGTGGTCGTCAGTGTTGGAGATAGTGAAGGCGGGTGTTCTCAGGTTACAGTTGAGGGGAATGATTGCCAAATAGCTGCCTCGTAGGGTCCGGTACTGTTCTTGACCGCAAGACATCTTCACTTTTGTTGGTACAGGAAAACTTAAGGTATAATGCTTGTCGTCCAGGGTTTCCAGGGCTTCGGTGGTGAGAGCTACGGGTGTCAGCTTGCAGCTGGGTTGAAGTTCTTGATGGACTATGAGATGCTGGATGCAATCTGGTTTGCTCTGGATTTGTAGGTTGGCTGTTGACTCACAGAGATATATGGAGTTTACCTTCGGACATTCTGTCTCTATGTACCTAGAGTCTGAGCTAGAGAGTGCTACGAAAGGTGAGGGTGGTATAAGAGTTTCGTGGTTTCTGTTAGGAACAAGGGAAAGTTTATACAAATTATATGTGGAGGAAACAACTATCGGGACTTTTATAACTACTACTATCTGCTTATTAGAATAGAAGTAACCTAGTTTAATTATTTCATAAAAATGCCTAATTTCTACGTCGAGGATTTCGTCATTAGCATATAAAATCCTTAATTTACCTAACATATACTTAATTTCATCTAAATTAAATAAAGAGTACGGGGTACTCGACGCACGAATAAATGTTAGGGTGTTCTCTAAACTTCGTAATTCTTCATAAAGATCTTCTACATTATCTCCTAAGATTAACAGATGTTGGGCCAGATGGGCGTATTTAATTAAATCTGTATCCCTATTAGCGTTACTTTCCAAAATTAAGTTTAGTGCTTTACTCATCTTATCTTGATTTGAAATTATACTATCTATTATTTGAGAGCTACGTGAAATAAATTTACTATTTAAACTAACATGGTTATTAATTTCTAATTCTAATTTATGCTCATTATTACGTAAGGTGTTTATGGCGTTTTCGTATTTAAGTGCATCGGTGTAGTCTAAATTACCAGAAATTGATTTTATTACAGAACCCAAACCGTCGATAAGGCCTCTTTTACTACGAGTTGATTCAAACATACTAATTTTACTAGTAATTAAATTGATTTTACTATTGAGATGTTTCAGATGAGGGTCGAATAGGAATAAGGTTTTATTGTTAACTAAGGGACTTAATTCAGCCATCTGTGTTTTTACCACTTCAATTTGAAGATGGATATTCTCTAAATCTATATGACTTAGGAAAGAATGGAAATGGGAAACGATCTTTGCCGCTCCTAATTTGAAGGGAAGTAGTCCTGGTCCATTGTCAAGTGATTCAACTGTTATCTCTTGTGCTTGGGCCGGATGTAGGGTCATCAGCCATAGTATTATCCTGTAACAAAGTGGGATCTTTAGGACTTCGCTTAAGGCGAGATTTTGCTACTGGACCGCGTTTCTTCTTCGTATAGATGTGGATTGGAAGATCTGCGAGTACAGTATCTTGCGTATAACGCGGGGCTAACTTCTGTCGAGACGCCATGGGATTGCGTACAAAGATTTGCTGGTCGGGGGTATAGTCCTTCTCGGGTTCTCTGTCCCTGTTACGGGTTTCAGTCAGTTGTGTCCTGTCATGTAAGGATGTCTGGTTAATAAGGTCGTATACTTGACTCATTCGTTTCCTATGGTCTTGTGAGTACTGTTGCAGTAAGTGTTCAGATAGGTCAATATCTATTGGGTCTCGAGGGTCAAAGTGTCCAGTTATCAAGTCCAAGGGTCTACATTTTGTGAAGCTATGGATCGTACTATTGTACGCTAAGATGGCATAAGGCATAAGATTAACGACTGGTTCATTTCGTCTCTCTAATTTCAATAACCTAAGATGTTCTAAAATGGTAGAATGGAACCTTTCTACTATGCCATTGTCGTTAGGGGAATGCGCTAATATTTTATGGTGAATAATTTTATGAGTTCGGTTGAATTCTAAGAAAATCTGATTTGTGAATTCAGGGCCTCCGTCCGTGACAATAGTCAATGGGACCCCATGGTGGGTGCAAAATACAAGTAGAGCTTGTACTACACTTAAAGCGGTGCTATCTCTAAGGTGATAAGCTTGTGCATACTTAGAGAAAGCGTCTACAATGGTAAGGAATTTCTCTGTTTGAGCTGTGAACAGATCTAGATGGATAATTTCAAAAGGTTTACTAGGGGGTGGTACAATGTTAAATCTTTGCTTGATGGGGTGACGGTCGTACTTAGCCTGACCACAGATAGTACACTCATTTATGTACTTGGAGATGTGTTCTTTCATCTTAGGCCAGTAGAATTTAGAAGATAAGGCTAAGTAACATTCAGTGATACCGCGATGATTTGTTTTACCTTCGTGGTATTTCTTTATGATGTCTTGTTGACGCAGGTAGTCTTTAACATTCTCTAATTCAACTTTAGTTAGAACCATGGTCATTGAAGAGCTTTTGAAGTTGTCTTGAACTATGGGGATTATTTTATACATGGCAAGAGGAGGATGGATGATTAAACCGGTTTTGACTTTAGGGTTCACATATTCTTTAACTGCATTAATAACGTCGTTAGTCAGGTTAGACTCAGATAGTTGAATGGTAGTTCGGGTATGCGTTTCAAATGGCTTACTCACTGTCGGTCGTTTTTTAATATCGCCTACAAGTACAAAACAGATTTGTCTACTGAATTTATTTAAGGGTTCGTCTGATATTGGCACTTCTAGAATAGGGGCTTCGTTACTAGTGTGAACAGTTGCTGTGTCAGAGTTGTCGAGTATGTCAGGGTTGTTTGTAGGGGCTGTCAGTGTTTCAGAACCTACTGTTGAGTGAGGCTTTTCAGATACATTTACCGCTATAGACATAGCGTCCTCGTTGTTGATTTCAATGCGGGACAATGCGTCGGCGTTAGTGTTCTTTTTGCCTTGCTTGTATACTGTAGTAAAATTGTATTCACTCAACTTAAGTCTCCAACGTGTGAGTCTGGAGCCTGGTTCTTTAAGGCTCATAACCCATTGTAAGGGTTTATGGTCTGTAACTATCTTAAACTTTCTCCCAAACAAGTATGGACGAAAGTATTTAGTAGCCCAAACTATGGCTAATAACTCCTTCTCGATTACACTATAGTTAATCTCACTGGAGTTTAATGTCCTAGACGCGTATGCTAAGGGCTTATCTTGTCCTATAGGTCCTTGAGAAAGGACAGCTCCTATGGCAAAGTTAGATGCGTCAGTCGTAAGCACAAATTCCTTAGAAAAGTCAGGGTACTGCAGTATAGGGTCGTTAGTCAGTAGTAATTTGCACTTTTCAAAACAGTCGATGTAGTTAGGGTCATTGAAGGTGATCTTAGAACCTTTCTTGAGACATTGCGTCATGGGTTTCGTAATGCGCGCAAAGTCAGGAATAAATTTCCTATAGTATCCTAACAGGCCTAAAAAGCGTTTGATCTCGGTAGCTGTCTTAGGAATAGGGAATTTCTGGATGGCAATGATCTTATCGGGGTTAGGCTTAATACCGTCCTTACTTATTACGTGACCTAAGTATGAAGTTTCAAGCTTTAAAAATTCCGACTTATCCATCTGGATCTTAAAGTTTGATTCCCTTAATCTCTTGAATACTTTTTCTAAATTTACCATGTGTTCCTGTAAGGAAACACTAAAAACGACTATGTCATCGAGATATACGAGACATATGACATTTTGGAGGTCCCTGAGGACATTATCCATCACGCGTTGAAACGTGGATGGAGAATTTTTGAGACCCATGGGCATGCGTAAAAATTCAAAGTGCCCATGTTCTACATTGAAGGCCGTTTTGTGAATATCGGCTGGGTCCATTTCTACCTGGTAAAATCCACTTGCAAGGTCTAGAGTTGTGAAGTAATGACAGTTACCAAGTTTATCTAAGATGTCATTAATATTGGGGATTGGGTACTTGTCATCGAGGGTTTTCTCGTTGACTTTACGAAAATCAATGACTATGCGCCATTTAGTCTTTCCGGACGCATCAGATTTTTTTGGAACTACCCAGATGGGTGAGCTCCAGGCTGACTGCGAGGGACGGATTATCCCTTGGTCTAACATTTTGCTAATCTGATCCTGAACTTCCTGTCTGTGAACAAAGGGATATCTATAGGTCTTAGTATAGACAGGTAATTCGTCGGTGGTATGAATGCTATGCTTTATCTTATTGGTGAAAGTTAGAGGTTCACCATCGATATAGAAAACGTCAGCATATTGTGCACAAAGAGATTCTAAGTTGGCTCGTTCTTCAGGATTCAGATGATCAGTGCGTAGTTTTGATAATACCTCGGATACGCGATCGCTAGGCTGATAGATAGTCGCGCTTTGCTCGTTAAAAAGTTCCGCGGTAACTGGCCTGTCCATTGAGAAAACTACATCATGTTTAGTTGGATTAATTATTTCTATGATGCCACGGTTATTTTTAGCAGAAGTAACACAGTCGCGAATAATGCAATTGGAAATAGTCTGCTCTGATATTATTACGTCACCATCATGAAGATTAATGGGGACTCTAGCTAATTTGGATGAATTAGCGGGTACTATGTCCTCGTAAAGATTACAATTACGTGAATCATACATTCGCAAGGGATTAGATGAATTACGTGTAACAAGAACCTTATTCTTTAAATCTATATTAGACTCTAACTTTTCTAGTAAGTCTAAGCCTATTAAGCCGTCAAAATAATTGTGGAACTTGTAAATGTATAGGGTAATGTCACAGGTTTCTTTAAATTCCGGGAAGCACGGTATAGTAATGGAATAATTATTACGAGTTGTCGCGTGGATGTTAGTGACTTCGAAAGGCTCATAATTACACTGGATATGATGATAAAATCTTTCTACAACGTTCGGGCTAATAAAAGATAGGTTCGCACCGGTATCTACTAATAGTTTAATGGGTGGATCAGCAATCTGAATGAATGGAAGTTGTCTCTGGGTTTGTAAGTTAATCTCTATTTTGGTTTGTCTGATTTCGGGGCTGTATGAAAATCCTGGCCTTCAGCAGACGTTCCTTGGGCAGATATTCCTTCAGGCACATTCTGATGTTCCTCTACGTGCACAGGAACATAATCACTATGAGCTAGTGGCTCATACACAGGTTCGTAATTGTAAGGTACAGGGTAGAACTGGTCGTAATAGTCATTATAGGCATAGTCGGGGTATTCATAATAGTCGTAAAAGTCTACTTCGTTAACATTCATCTCACGAGTCTTAAAGTAGTTACTGGGAGGTGGATTCCCTTGTTGAGTCCAGTCATGTCCTGTCGAAGGTCTCGGCATAGGTTTAGGAACAAAGTGGCTTACACCACTCATGGGCTTAGGGCCATTATTAATGGGCGTGTAACTAGGCCTTTGTTGAGGCAATCGGAACACGTTGCTCTGGGGCCTATGGTTAGGCGGGGGTGCGCTTAACATTTGTTGGGTTCGCGTGGGACCGCGATTGAAAGGCACTTGGGGTCTCCAAGCTTGCATTGGCCTTGGCGGTTGTGGCTGATAAAAACTTTTGGAGGGACCGGGCTGATTAAACGGCGCTGAAAAAGTGACTGGCTGTGGAGTATGCAAATTAAATGGCTTAATCTGATACGTACTGGGATTAAATGAAGACGTAGACTGCACAGGTCTCCGCTCCGGCAAATGGTCATTACGCTGCTGTAAGTACATGGTGTTAATTTCCTCGTGCACAAACTCGAGAGCCTTTTCGATGGTGTCGGGTCGCATGCACCTAATACGCGAGCCTAAAGGTTCTTTTAGGCCACGAACGAATGCCTGTAGGGTTAATTTTTTATATAGTGCCCGTTTGGCCTCGATGGTAGTAGATATGGACTCATGCAAGGTCACATACGTCATAATTGTACTAAATAAAGTTTGGCACTTTTCGTAAAATTCCGGTGGTGATAAATTCTTTTGCGTTAACAGGGCCAAATCATTGTATAAGGCGGTCTCGTCCCGCTGGTCCGAGAAGTTATTAATCAGGGCGTTTCTAATACCCTGCCAGGTTTCGGGAATGCCGTTTGAATTTATTGTGCGGGCGGCATTTCCGGTAACTTTATTAAGTATGCCGTTCAACAAGGATAAATTACTTAGTTCGTAACCTGGCTCTGCCTTAACAAATTGCGCGACAAGTTGGTCACATAAACGTACAAACCGCGTGAGCACGTTCGGGTTCCCGTCGAATTCGGGAACGAGGCGTAAGGCCTTGTAAACTTGATCTACCAAATCGGTACTCATTTTGTTAGTTAAATTATTCTCTATAATTAAGTAAGATTCTACACTTTCACTATCTTCTAATATAGTATCTAAATTCCTATTCGCATCGATTTGCGAGTTCCTATTAGAAATACTCGACTTAGGAGTCCGTGATATACGTGGGTGAAAAATTTTGAAAGTTTAATAGAAACACTTGAGGAAATTAACACAAAGGAAACACAGAAAAAAAAAGGAAATTAACAAAGGATACTAAAATATAGGAAGGCGAGCAACTCTAGTAGATCTAGGTACTTACCAAATCTGCATCTCTCTGTGGTATCGATATTCGGATACTCCTCCGTAGCCGCACACCCGTAGGTTCGAATAGCCCGTTGTCGGTGATCGATTCACTGAATTTACTGGACTATCCTACCGACTGCGCCAATTACGATGGGTGCAACCGGAGGATCCAAAAAAATGCAAATTTATTTTAATAAACTAATTTATTACTGTATTACAAAGTATTGAAATTACGACTAATTATACTAAAGTGTCAATTGGTCGATGTCAGATCCAAAAGTGCCGCTCCACGTTTTTATGTTTCTATATATGGAAAGGTTCGATTGACGTCAATTGGTCACGTTATGCTGAGCTTGCGTTTCGTGCCCGTAGGTGCCGTGTGCAATGTATATGCAGGTATGCCGATGCAGCGATCTATTAAGGTTGACCATGCGTAACAAACTTTGATTGTTTTGTTTTTATTATTTCTTGTATTGTATCATTTGTTTAAGAAAAAAATACTTCACTTGATCAAAGCACTTTAAATGTAAAGCACACAATTCAGTGTGCCATCTACCCGATGGCACACTGAATTTGTAAAAAAACTGGCTCCCAAGATACAGGTTTTTTTTTACCTAGTTTGGGATACAGCTGTCTCTGACTTCTAGCTCATAATTTGCCTAAACTGTTAATTAGAAATTATTATTATTTTGGTGTATTTATATGGCCATGCAAATAAATAAAATTATTATAATTTATTATTGCAAAACTAGTTTCCGAATATGTATCTGTTTTCTTTCTTAACTTATAATATTATTATGCTTAAAAACTACACTTGTACAGCAGGTATACAGTGGTTCAATAGACTAGCAGTCTTATGATTATCATTTTACCTAATTACAAGAAAAGCAAGCTTATTTAGTTCATTAACATTAAGTCATCAATACAAGCTGTCGGGAGGCATCCTTATCAAATTCCATAAGGAACTAAACGAAATTATTAACAATGTAACAGCGCCACACACCTGTTTTTATTTTATTTTTACCTAAACATTTCTGTGTAATTTTAACCGACTTCTTGCACTCAATTTTTAGTAATTCTTTTTTATTTGCTTGAAGAAGAAATTATTGTATTTACTAAAGTAGTAAATGAGTTATCGTCTGTAATACCTTTTTTTTTATAATGTAAGTCGCTTTTTTACCAACTAATAAACGTTTGCTTGTTTTTTGTGTGTGAAAGCGCGATGATAACGCAAATATCATGCACGGCAAGCGTGGTTTTGCACTTACAGATTTAACAAACAGCACGGTTGGCGCAGTGGCTGAGCGATTGGCTGCTGCGCTGCGTGGCGGGGGTCCCATTCTCGCACGAAACAAATATTTGGATAGCCTACAAATAGTTTTTCCAGGGTTTGGCTGTTTGTGTGTGTGAGTTTAAATGTTTGTAAACGTACCCGCGATACGGAGGACAAATTTATAGTGGGGCAAAATTTATAAAAAATAAGAAAAAAAAACGTTGCCCCACACTATTTAAATTCACATACACAAACAGCCAAGTACAGATATACAAGCTTTTGCGTTTATAATCCTGTATTATAAACGCAAAAGCGTCCCATAAATCCTTTGAACTGAAAATAAAATATAAAAAAACTATGTACAATATGAAATTTTTATTTATTGTTTAGTAATTTACATTAAAAGGGCTTTATTTAAAAAAAAACACTTCATCTAAATGTGCTCCAATTCGTTCTTGGCACTCCTGTAAACGACGACTAAAGTTTTCAATCACACACGAAATTAAGTCTATTGGTAGGATCAGTATCTTTTAATTTCTGTACTAGCCATTTGAATTTTCTTATTTTTTTATTCGAAATTTAAACTTCAAAGGACGTATGGGACACACTGTATTATTGTGATATATACGGAACGCAGCGCGTAACACTATGGTACGTGATGGTGATGAAGGATTCCGTACCTCAAAATAAAAAAAAACGGAACCCTTATTGGATCACTTTGTTGTCCACCTGTCAAGATCCTTAATCTCGATAACACGTGAAGGTATCGAGTTAAAATTAGAACCATAATTTTACCTCTGTGGTCCCTTTGTACTGTGAAGAAGTCAACCCTCTAAGTCTATGCAGCCAAAACACATGGCTTTTTATGTCGCAAGTTTGTACGGAACTCTCGGTGCGGAAGTCTAACTCCCTCTTTGCCGGTTTTTTATTTGAAGGTAAGGGAGTTCCTTCGTTCGCGGTGTGACATGTGATTTGTTTTTTTTTTTATGGAATGTGACGTTATAACAATCTACCTAATGATGTTATTAACATCGATATTTAAACGTTGGCGTGATATTCAATTAAATTATTAACAAAAAAAAATATTGGTTGTTTGTAAAGTAGGTTTACGATCGAGATGTTTACGTGATAACGTCTTATTGGTGATATAAGTTATCACCAGAAGTGACATCTAAAATGAAATTAAGTACTAATTTAAAGTTTTTTTTTCGAGCCAAGTAACAGATGGCGCTACCATCTTTATGAAATGTCGCTTGTGAGGTTTTGGTGTGACACAAGTTTCTGAACATGTCACCCGACTAAAACGATTTTAAAGACGTTATCACGTCAAAATATTTTGACGATATGGATGCGGATTTATTTTTCGTGGCACAAATAACATCAATAATTACTAGACTTAGGAGGCATTTGACGGGCCTGTTGGTCTAGTGGTTAGTGGCCCTGACTGCTGAGCCGGAGGTCGTGGGTTCGATTCCCACCCAGGACAAACTTTGTGTGATGAGCATGATTGTTTGTTCTGTGTCTGGGTGTGATTTATCTATAATATGTATGTATTTATAAATTATATAAGTATGTATATCAGTTGTCTGGTTACCATAACACAAGCTCTTGTCCCAAGATATTTATTTATTTATTTTATTAGATATTTATTCATTTATAATGGCACGGTTGGCGCAGTGGCTGAGCGATCGACTGCTGCGCTGCGTGTCGCGGGTTCGATTCCCGCACGAAATTAATTTACGTCAAACTGACTCCTATAAGCCATTTTTTAAAAAGTTTAACGTACTTACACTGCCGTGTGTCTGTTTTGAAGTCGCAGTGTTTGTGAGAAACAATATCGACATGTATAATTATTACACGCGTATACGACGCAATGACAAACTACGTACACTAGCTAGTAAGACTCATCTTATGCATGAAAGTATCTTTTGTATGGCTACACGTAATATATCGCAATATTCCGGTACCTATCAAAACAACTACGGAAATTACAAAATTTAAAAAGAGTCTCCATGATCTGTTAGTAGATAAGTGCTACTACTCTATAAAAGACTTCTTATTAGACAAATCGCTGCTCCAATATAATTCCCCTCAGTTTTGTGAAATATTAATAATTGTTTAAATAATTTACCTACCTACATTATTACACGACTATTGTATGCCCAAAAGGCGCTACATAGCTGATCTATTTAACCTATGATCCACAATAAAGATATTGAAATTGACGGAACAAATATTTGTATGACCTGTAGAATTGTAGATAGTTGTTTCGGGTCTGGCTGTTTGTGTTCGTGAGTTTAAATATTTGTAAACGCACCCACTATACGGGAGAAATTCCTAGTGTGGGGAAAGGTTAAAAAAAACATAAATTGTATATTTTTAATGACCCGACACACCCGCCACCATCAGCGAGACATTTTAGTGAGCATGATATTCTGTCAACCACCAGGGCATCGTCAAGTCAATAGTAGTACATGGTACTCACACATGGGCTTTCAATTATGTATACAAAACTAGGAAATTGAGTCTATACAATGCAAAGATAGTCTTACAATCTTCTGCAGCTTCCACTATAACTTCGGACACTAATCAATGAGTTATGATTGTGGAGCAGAATCAGCATTGAGCCAAGCATTTTTATCATCAACTAGCTTTTCTCGCGGCTTCGCTCGCGTTAAATTCGGTATAACACCTGCCTGCTACCTGCAGTTTTTGCTCTTGCGCCTTATTGATTTGTAATAGCAATGCTAAGTTTTCCCTTTTCTTCCCTCGTTCTCCCTCACATTTTTTTTTAATGAAAATTAGCCTATGTCTGTCTCCTGGTTCCCAACTATCTCTGTACCAAAAACAAACAAACAGACAAACAAACAAACTCACTTTCGCTTTTATAATATTAGGAAGGATAGTAAGGATATCAAAAGATTTGTACCGTATATGTAGCAAGTTTGTAAGGAACCCTCGGTGGGTGAGTCCAACTCGCACTTGGCGAAGCTAAAAAGCGGATCATCAAATAACTTCATCCGCTCTGGGCGGAGCGGAGAGAGTGTCAGACTTGTACTGACTAAAACATACCCATGTTCCTTCTATTTAAGTGCCCTTTATGTTCCGGGCCGCGGTATCGTTTTTGAACAACCCGCAACCCCGGCAGGGAGAGCTTAGCTTAAGACATTATTAAAAATGTCTGAAATAGGTAAGTAAATCCTTACTAATATTATAAAAGCGAAAGTGGGTTTGTTTGTTTGTTACGTCTTCACGCCTAAATGGCTAAACCGATTTTGATGAATTTTGGTACAGAGATAGTTAAGACCGTGATGTCCGTCTCCAGGACGGACATAGGCTATTTTTTAATAGTGAGAAATGAGGGTGAAAGAGGGAAGAAAAGGGAAATCTTAGCTTTGCTATTGCAATAAATAAGTCGCAAGGGCAAACACTAAAGGTAGCAAGTGCCTGGAAATCAGGAAAGGGGAACTGCGTTACCCCGAATTTAACGCGAGCGAAGCCGCGGGCAAAAGCTAGTAAAATATAACTTGTAGCTGCAACACGAAAACTGGACCTATTCAAATCAACAATTTAATTCTATAATCTCTAAATTTAATTTAAAAAAAAACAGATTTAGGACAAAACGTCGATTACTCGGATCTATGAATTTAAGATCCGAGCAATCGATGTTTTGTCTAGGTAAAAATATTTAACATGACTCACATTAAACTCCTTTTTACCCGATTGCGCGCCGCAAAGTAGTGTAATGTGTTCATCAGTCTACGTATGTTTGTTTTTTTGAAGCACTATACAGACTAAACGCCTGGGCCGATTTTTATGATTCATATGTCAATCGATTCCTCTCAGTCATGCGCGTGTCACTAAAGCCACACACGCCATATTGTGAAAATAAAAAAAAATTAAAACCAACAAAATATTATTATGTCAAGTGCAGTATTGTCGAATAGGTACCTATTTAAAATCATTACTTAGTCGAGACCCATTATTGGAGTGTGAGCCGCTCTAGATTTTAATGGGTCCCGACTGCTTTTTTTCATAGTTCCAGATTACAGTAGGTACTTGTTTCTCTTTTCAGTTTTATTTTTATTTTGTGTATGGGTTCACTTTTTACGCAATCGGTTTTTTTTATAGTTATTTTTAATACACTTTCCCTCCTTCCCCCATCCCTTCTTCGTCCATCATGATAAACCACGATTTTTTCTGACTCTCTCTTCCATTGTTTTAACCTCGTGTTTTATCGACGATTTCAAAGAAGTCTTGTTGTTCTACCAACGAGACGCAACATAGGGCCCCGCCAGCCCGCCAACTGTTCTGTTGTTTTGCACATTACAGCCGCTGATGGACCCAATTAAAAGTCCTAAAAGGGCTGGATCTTTTGGGCTGAATCAGTTTAGATTGCCATCGACACGCCAAACCAATGAACCGAAATTTAGACAGTCTTAACAAGGTCGTCTATTGTTTCGTTTGTCATCGCCCAATGCCAACTGGGTTGTAGAAGTCAAATACGCAGTCAAAAATAAAGAAAGCAAGAAAAGTTTATTTGTCAGAATATAGTACTTACAAAAGATGTTACAGTTTTTACAGACTCATATATTCTACCATTTCGGGTGTAAAAATATTTGCATGTATCTAAATTCAATTATAATTAAAACATCAGACATAAAACCACAATTGTGTCCTGATCTAGACTGGTTTTTATTCGCCTTTTTTCAGTAGGGTCACTTGCAGTTCAACTCGCTCGAGTTGTAATTACTACTTAACCTGTGTCTCTATCCTGTGGTTTTTATTCACTTTTTTTTCTAAATGGCATCGCGCAGTTCATCTTATGAGGTTGTCGTCAGCTTAACCGGGTGATTCCTATGGATCTCTTAAATTTAAAGCCTCCAGCCAGGGCGTTTTTATTCGCTAACTTTGTGATCTTATAATAATTCATGTAACGAAACCATAGCGGAATCTTATTTGACGTCAACGCCATCTATCGAGCGGACAGGTACTAAAATAGTAAAAAATATGGTTGGTTTCTTCATCAACAAGCCAAGTGTTGTAACCGTTGGACTGCAAAGTCTCTGATTTTTCGCATTCATGTGAGTAATGTATAATTATCAGTTGTTTAGGTGAAAGAAAACATTATATGCTTGAGAGATATAATATCTCGATGGCATGTAAAGTTAGAGGCGGGTTTAAAAAAGAAAATAATAATAATTTGGTAAAGTTTATTTATTTATGTACACACAAAACACAGAGGAGCTCGTGGCTAAATAATAGCAGCCGCTCGGGTCGACCTTTAGGTTTGCCTGCAAGCCGCGCTTGCCTAGGTTGGTCTGTGAATGGGTGACCACCTGTTATATACCGAGTTTTCTCCGTGCCTCGGAAAGCACGTTAAGCCGTTGGTCTCGGCTGTCACAGGTAGTCAGTGTTCCGAAAGTTTGACAAACAGTCTTACCAGGGGGTATCGTTACCCAGTACTAACTGGGTTGTGGAGGTCAGATAGGCAGTCCCTCCAAGTAAAATACTGATATTCAGCTGCATCCGGTTAGACTGGAAGCCGACCCCAACATAGTTGGGAAAAGGCTAGGCAGATGATGATACACAAAACACATATGATGGAAAAAAATACATACAAACAAAAGAGCACAAAGGTTCTGCTTATTTCATTTAGATTCTTATGAAACGTAGACACAGTGTGTAAAATATCAAATTAAGCACTAATCTGCCATTTCGGTACTCCAATAAAGCATGTACATAGGTATGATAAATGAATTAGGGACGACAATTTGGTATCACGTAGGTGTACTCCCTTATTCACAGGAAACACCGCAGAGTAAATTCTATTATGCATATACATAGTACGATTTATTCAAAGCTTCCTAAATTACGTAGTAAAAAAATAATGTAAGTAATATACCGTAACGTGGTAACGTAAGTAGTATATTGAATGTATATTGTATGTCCATAAAAATCGGGGGCTTTTCAAAATTAGGAGCGACTACCACAATATCAATACACGCAGTAGGTAAACACGAAATTGTAATTCCTAGATTAACAAAAACTAGCAAGTCATTTCTAATAAACAGTATACCTACGCTTTCATAACAAGTTGCCAAAATCAGTTATAGAACTGACAGATGGAAAGTTTAAAAACTACATACTTAAAACGTGTCCTTATTAAAAACGCATATTACAAAATCAAGGACTACGTTGAAGATAAAGAAGTTTCGCTATAGTTCCTTCTGTGCTAATCATTTTGTTTTTTTTTTGCAATAGTTGTCAAATCACATATTTATATCACCCTTGTTCTGAATAGTTACAGTACTGATAGCAACATCTGTGTGACTCGTCTCTTAGTTATTATTTTGTTTTTGCAATATTTTTTTTATTTATTTTTTTACTCTTGTATGGATTCTTTTCTACCAATTCGTTGTGAATGAGTGGACATGGTTGGCCTTGTAGATTCTTAGACGCTTGTTAACTTTTGTTAACGTATTGTTTTATTTTACTTTTTGTAAAGTAAGCAATGACTTATTGTCGGGTCTACGCTGTCCTCTCATACTTAAGTGCTAACGCTGTAACAACAACATGGTAAAACTAAATGATTTTAAAAGAGTAACCATGGAGTTTCTTGCCGGTTCTTCTCCATAGGAAACGACCAACCCGAACCGTGCATCTTTTCTCGACGTTTTATAAGTGCCTACATGGGCATTTATATGTAAAATAAAAATATTAATAAAAATATTTTGATTTTGATTTTTTTGAGTATGACGGCACGGTTGGCGCAGTGGCTGAACGATCGATTGCTGCGCTGCGTGTCGCGGGTTCGACCAACAAATTTTTCTAAGACTTGGAGTTAGTTCTTTCAGGTGTGGCTGTTTGTGTATGTGAGTTTAAATGTTTTTAATCGCACCCACGATACAGGAAAAATTCCAAGTGCAGGGTAAAGCTTTTTATAAAAAAATAATGACATAGAATATGATCACGTTCATATTTCAAATAAAAATAGGTATAAAACGAGCTTTTTCTACTAAACAAGTTGTTTTATACAGATTGATTTATTGACGGCTTCGCGACGGGCCCGTTTACACCTTAAGCTATCGATTATTGTTCCTTAATCTATTAATCTAAAGAACTAATTCCTTCTTTCCAAACTGACCAGAGATCCTGAGACCGGTTTGAGTAAAAAGTCTATTTTAAGTCTCAGTTGATTGATGTCAGCTGTAATCTTAAACTTGCGGAGTACATGTGACAACGTGGTTTTCATTGATAGTGTTGCAAATGTCCTTCCTGCAAAGAAAAAAGCACGGCATTTTTAAACGACGTTATTAGTATTTTCTTTTTACTTTCAAGGGTCCTACTTCTTAATAAACTATTTTGTAAAAAATAAAAATGACTTCGGAAGTCGGTGACTTTTGTTTGTTAGTTTTGTTGACGACACTTTTTGTTATTTTTTTGGAAGTCGGTTTTATTTAAGTTTGCAAATCGGTACAGGCAGGCGTCTTTGAGTACTACATAACATACATAAAAAATAAAAGATTTCGACGAATCGAGAACCACCTCCTTTTTTTAAGTCTGTTAAAAATGTTGTCTCCTGTACCAATTTACAGAATCAAACATCATCATCAACAACATTTTCCAGCCCTCGTCCAATTCTATTTGGGGTCGGCGCAACACGTTTTCTTTTCTTCCCTTCTCTCCTGTTAGACGTCACGGCATCATTAACTCATTTCTCTTTCGTATCATTTCTTACACAATCCATCCATCTTTTCTTTCGTTTTCCTCTTCCTCTCCATCTATTAACATTCGTCATCACTCTTTTGGCCACATGCGCTTCGTCTCTCCTCATTAAATGTCCATATCTAGACAGACGACTCCCTTTTAATTTTTCTGTACCAGGCGTAACTTTTAAACCTTACTCTAATATATTCATTCCTTACTTTATCCATTGTTGTCACTCCACACATCCATCTCAACATTCTCTTCTCCGTTACATGCAATCGTTATTCATCCATCTTCTTTTTAGCTCAGCATTCTGACCCATACAGTACGACAAGTCTAACCATGGAATATTTAAGAGGGAAATATTTGCATATTTCCCTCTTTAAATTTAGGGGCATCCGTGGGTAACAAGTACATACAGTATTAAACATCATTCGAATAATAAAGTATTGTCTTTAAGCCGTACACTCGAAAATTCAGACACATCACGTCCCATCGCGTTCGCGTCCTTAACTGGCAGGATTCTAATAGATATATTTACATTATTCATATATTTTTCTTTGACCTACCCATACAAGCTCTCTTTCCGATACTGAATCCGGCGAACATATTTTGGTTGGGCTGATTGTTGGGATTCAGCCATCGCTCCGGTTTGAACTCCTTAACGTCAGGACCCCAACTGTCATGGTTGTGGATCCCGTAGATAAACAGTGCACATTGACTGCCTGCGCGCATTGTGTAGTTCTCTGAAAATGGCGGTTGGTAGTAGTAAATGCGAGCTATGAATGAATATTTGATGCTCTGCGCATATGTAGACACTTGTATGTCTTGTGTTGGATATCAGCTAACAGTAAAGATTCGATCAAAAACTACAGTTTTCTGTGATGATGTGTCCTTAACAAAAAGTATCTACGTGTGCGCAGTTCTTTAGTGCTGTGGCGTAAATAATTATTAAACTAGCTTTTGCCCGCGGCTTCGCTCGCGTTAAATTCGGGGTAACACAGTTCCCCTTTCCTGATTTGCAGGTACCTGCTACCTGTAGTTTTTGCCCTTGCGCCTTATTTATTGTAATAGCAAAGCTAAGTTTTCTTCCCTCTTTTTCCCTCACTTAAAAAATAGCCTGTGTCCGTCTCCAGGGTCTCAACTATCTCTGTACCAAAATTCATTAAAATAGGCTTAGCCATTTAGACGTGAAGACGTAACAAACAAACAAACTCAATTTCGCTTTTATAATATTAGTAAGGATTTCCGGAAAGTATTTTAAAACATAGTGTCAATTCCGTTTTTTGCCGCGCGCAGAAAGTACTTATACAGCTTGTAGTATACAGGTGAGAAAATATGTAAATGCTTATTATACCTACACGTTTTAGAGTTTAGCAACTTTTTTTTCTTAAATAAACTGTGAATATAAGATGTGTTTCGCATAATAGAATTACAATAGAATCTTCGCAGAATATATAATTGGTCTCTAAAACTATTTCATTATAGCAATGTGTTGCATGTCTTCCTTTTGCTACTCTATTCAAACTTTCGTTTTAGGCTTAGCGTTTGAGAGATACTGGTTCGAAATCCTAGGTCGCATAAAGTGTTATTGGCTTTAAAAATCAAGAATATGACTATAGTAGAGGTATAAGCCAAAGTCTAGATTTATGTCCAGGTGATGAAATATTTTCTCTGATAATACCCTTTTTTTTTGAGGTGGGAAATAATCAAATAACTTCCCCCGCTCTGGGCGGAGCGGGGGCGTGTGTCAGACTTGTACTGACTAAAACCCACCCATGTTTTTTCTATTGCCCTTTACGTTCCGGGGCCGCGGTATCTCTTTCGAACAACCCGCAACCCCGGCAGGCGCAGGCCCTGGCAAGCCCCTCTGCTTTGCTGACATCTCTTTGAGAAGCGCGTGAAACACTAACGTGCCGTCGACACGGCCTGTCGTCAATAGACCCATTGCTCACCGTCCACAGACCCGCACCTACGGTGGCCGGGACTCGTCTCGCGGCGCCCGACCTCCGGGGCGTCTTCCGCGGCGGCTGGGTTGGTTTGAGGTTCTCTCCTTCAAACGCCCGGCCACCTCCTTCGCTAGCATTACTGCTTCGCAGAAGGAGGTGACCGCTGCCCATTCCCTCTCGCTCCGGACCATGGACTGAACCAGGGCAGGACGCGAGAGATCGCCGCCACCGATCGCCTCTACGAGGGCACGGCGGTGCTCCGCCCCGCGCTGGGCAGACTGCCACTGTGTGCTGCACCGTGTCCTCCGGGCGATCGTCACAATGGTGACACCCGGTTGATAATACCCTCAAAGCCAAACAGCAATTTTAGGAATATAACCTAAAATGATCCGGCCTGTTTAATGAAATGGCAATTTGTGTGTAACTTACTCAGTTGAACATCTTTCTCTACATATCTAAGTCCCACCGGCCCAGTGGGGTACAGTCTCAACGTCTCCTTGATGACAGCATCCGTGTATACCATCCTAGGCAGGTCGTTTTTAGTCACATCTCTGTCTGTGCCTTCGAATATTTCTTTTAATCTGTAACGATAATTGAAAATGAGAATATTAATCAAGACATTGCCGTAATGCACATCGTTCTCATTTTATTGTGAAGTTACTAGTAGCGACATCTACCGTTAAATCTCAACAACATTACGGCACAAGACGTCACCCAAATCGTACATCGTGCATGCAAAGATTACTTCTCCTGTATAGGTATATATTATTTTACTCTGTGGATTACTTCGACATTAGAATTAGACGCAACATCCCGGCAGCAACCATTACATATTTATTCTTCCTTATATTCGCCGCTGGCTAAGAGGCTGCGTACCGTAGGCTGTGTATAAGGGTTTTTTCACCAAATGGAAATAACGGAACCCTTATTAGGTTCGATCTGTCCGTCTGTTTGTCTGTCTCTATGTCACAGCCGATTTATAGAACACAAAAAAAAACTTTCTTTTGCGATGTTGTACTTTTTCGCCGGCAACTCGCCTTTTGTGAAGTGATGATGCAGCGTAGGGTGAAACACACTAACCTAGGAGAAACCGATTCACTCGAACTATAAAAAGGTCCATGTTATAATGACCAGGGACCAGAGAAGCCGGCAGTGATTAAACCGTTCTTCATATACCAACAATATTAAGTAAGACTCACTCTTGATACATCTTCTCCTGTGCCTCAGGATGGGTGCCCAGCAACATCATGACGTAAGCCAGCAAACAAGACGTGGTATCATAAGAGGCGACTATGGCCGTGTCTACTTCTTCTCTAATCTCCTTGTCAGTGAACGTGTTCTCTTCTGCAAGCTCTAGTAGCAGGTCCATCAGAGCTTTGCATTTGATGCCTGGAACAGATGGTATTTACATTACTTAGGACTTAAGCACTCATACATGCAAAGGGGCCTGCCAGAGCTGCCGCCTGCAAAGCATTTATTTAAATTAGATTATTATTACAGGCACTTTTGAATGTCAAGAAACAAAAAAAAGCTACAGACCCAGACACAATGCAAACTAACTTGTGAAAGTACTGTAGTTGCCTATTCCAAAGTGTTGATCTCTATGGAGAAGAATGGGCAAGAAACTCCATGGAAATTCTTTTACATAACATATAGGGCAAAAGAAGGAACTAGGAAGTTATTTAATGAATTGCCATCCGCAAAAAATAGGTAAGTATGGCCTGATTAAAATTAATAGCAGAGTCTATATTGTGTAAAAACTATTAAAATTGGCAAACAGTTTATATTAGAAAATGTGATAGTCTTTTTTTCGCATGGGAAATAAACAAATAATTTAACCAATATTTAATGTGGGACTGTCACTTGTAATTTGACGTTCAAAAAGTGTTGATTATCAGCCTATTTAAGAAAAATTACTTTGTTTTTGATTTAAGTTTAAAGGCACACCAGAATTGGAATATTTCGTAAATATGCAGAAATATTCGCCGGCTTGATCTTTTACATTCTTTGTTACCTTTACTTTTAAATAAATAAATACGGTCTGAAAACTATAATTGTAATTAAGGCCAACTGCGATTTCAGCACAGGGAATCTTATTAAGTGACAGAGTATTGTCGTTGTATTCTTATTATTTTTTAATTAATATTTTTTTTACTTGTTGTCTCTTTTCTGTCATTCTGTCATGAATTGATAATCTAAATCTGCAAAGAAATACTTTTATTGTTTTTATATTTTTTAATTACTGTGATTACTTGCTAAATAATCTCCAGCGTTTGATAGTTTATTTCCAGTACACGTGTTATTGGCAAAATTGTGGTATGTCTCGTCCACAAAAGCCTGTGGATCTGGATTGTCAAAAGTGTGATCAAACCAAGCGAAATCGAGAGCAGATAAAGTATACTGAAATGTAATTATTTAGTGTACCTGTGCGCTGACGTTGCTCCTCCCATTCTGATTTTGAAATACTCTTCATCAATTCCTTTTTTCTTTTGATCACCTGAACACATAAAATGACATCTTATAAGGGTGTGACGTAATAAACGCAAGATATTTCGTGTGAACTGTAATATGTTAAACTAGCTTTTGCCCGCGGCTTCGCTCGCGTTAAATTCGGTATAATACAGTTTCCCTTGCGCCTTATTAATTTGTAATAGCAACGCTAAGTTTTCCCTTTTCTTCCTTCTTTCTCCCTCACATCCCACTTTTTTTTCAAAAATTTTAGCCTATGTCCGTCTCCAGGGTCCCAACTATCTCTGTACCAAAATTCATCAAAATCGGTTTAGCCATTAAAGCGTGAAGAGGTAACAAACAAACAAACTCACTTTCGCTTTTATAATATTAGTAAGGATTATCTGATTCAATTCTAGTGTAAAAAAACAGCTGACATCATTATTCAATTTAATTTAATTTAAATAATGTATGTAAAATAATTTAGATTAAGTATTGTTATTGTCATTGTACCACAATTTAATGCATAGTAAGAAATATAAGGCTTTTTTAAACTATGCCACGCGGACGTCCGCGCGGCTAGGTATTTGTATATTTGTTCCATACGGGGATCGAACGTTCGAAACGTGTTTTTAACTTTTTGCGTGATTTAAACACTAGAAAGAGAAAAAATGAGCGTGAAAACTCGGAACTTACTGCAGTTGACATAGCATTCAAAACCTTGACCACTTCATCCTGCTTCTTCTTCAGTTCAGTGAAGCTGTATATCAGATCGCTCTGCAGCCAGAAGTTGGTGAACCTCAGCGCTATGATGTTAAGGATCTGGTCTACGGCAGCCATGTATAATTTATTAAAGTCCTTGTCTTCGTCTGCTGTTATTCCGAAGGCAGTTACTGAAAGGATATAAGCAAATATTACGGCATCACTCCGGTATTTTCTGCAGGTTAAGGCAGGGGTTAAAATACACCAATATTTTGACAGTTATTATTCTTATTTATTTATATTCTACTAGCTGTGCCCAGCGGTTTCACTCACTGCTCAGATCATTTAGGGGTTGGAAAGATAGATAGTAGCCGATTCTCAGACTAGCTGAATATGCATAAAAAAAATCACAAGATTTTTTACATTTTAGGAAAGCTTCCAGAATAATAACTCTAAACTAATTATTATCTATCTTATATTTCACATGTAAGCGGTTATATAATGGTATGTGCTACCTGACATGTGAAAATTATTTAATAAACAATGTATCTTTTAATAGATTCTTTGTTTGTATTAAGTACCACATTATTGTATCAAATCTGGTGGTTCTTCTAACCTAAAAGACAGATAAGCTGCTGGCTCTGCCACTTCTTTCCAGCTAAAATATGTACTAAGAAGAGACGAAGTTCAGGCGATCTAAGGCGTCAGTTTATAATTCTCGACCACCAAAGGTAGAAATATTGGTCGGTTACTAGCTTCCGCCCGCGACTTCGTCCGCGTGGCATAGTTACTTTGGGCTAACGCTAACTTTAACCCACGTTATAATCGAAAAAAAAACTTTCTTTCCCCTTTTCTTCCCTCTTTCTCCCCCTTTTCTCACTTTTTTTTAGCCTATGTCCGTCTCCAGGGTCCCTACTACCTGTACCAAAATTCATCAAATCGATTTGGCCATTTAGGCGTGAAGTCGTAACAAAAAACAATCAAATAAACTCTCTTTCGCTTTTATAGTATCTATTAGTAAGGATTTCATTATTCTTTTAAAAGTGCAAATCAGGACAGATATGAAACAGTACGCGCGTCGATGTCTTTTACACTGCGTATACGGGGAAAAAGGGCCTACCAGAATAAGGTCAGCTAAGCCGATGAAACTAGTGAATCTAAATTGTTACGGTTATTTTTTTACGATTGGGAAATCATCAAATAACTTCCCCTCTGGGCGAAGCGGAGGGGAGTGTCAGACTTTTGCCGGCTAAAAACCCATCCATATTTCTTTTTTTGCCTTTTATGTTCCGGGACCAGAGTTTCTCTTTCGAGAAATCGGCAGTGGCCCTGGCCGGTCCCTCTGATTTGCCGACATCTCTTTGAAGCGCGCGTGAACACTAACGCGCCGTCGACACGGCCTGTTGTCACTAGAATGACGGACGGTGAGCTATCCATTGCTCAAGTTTTTTCAGGCAAATTACGGACGTGTTCTAAATTGTCAGATTTTTCGACGGTTAATATTTAAAACCGGTAAAAACAAAATCGTAATCAAAACGTGACGTCTTTACTGCTGGAAAAGAGGTCTCCTTTACATGAGAGGGTAGGGTCATGATACACCGCGTTGCCAGTGCGGTTTGAAATACCTCGTTGTTCGAGAAAAAAAATACTTATATTATGGTTGCGTTCACAAACATGAGACTCACATACATAAACAGTCTCGTCCAACTGTTAACGGTAATAGGTAGTGTTCATTAATACTCACAGCAAACAGTCTCTAAAGCGACTTGTTTCAACGACGCTAAATGGTCGAACTCCCCTCGGCCGACCTCTGAATCAAAATGGCTGACTTGCTGCCGAGCTTGTATGTTGAAGACTCCTAAGAAGCTGTGCAGGACTTGAAGACTGAATGCTGGACTTAGAAGCTTCCTGTGCCGCCTCCATATTGGACCTGTTGAAAATATAGAGTTTGTGTCTTTAAGTTTAATTATGTTTGATATTAAAGTAAAAAAAATAAACCGAAAAATAAATGAATGTCATTTATTGCCTAACTTATTTATTACACTCTCTTTTTGACCATATAAAAAAATAATTAGAGGTTACTCAGAATTACATTCTGAAAAAAAAAACACAGAAAAGCAACGATCTCTTTTTTGTAAATGTTTTCAGTAACTTTTAAACGAATGCATGTTATGTGTACATACAAATCCACATGCCAAATCAAAATGATCAAAGATTAGTTAATTTTTCGCTAAACATCGTTGCATCATCCCAAATTGATTTGACACAGCTGTTATGTTAACAGTTAGTTGAACGACAGTTTGATCAGCTTTTCAGAAACCGGGTGTAAGTCTACGCAGTCAAAATATATGGCCGTTTAGGGTCCGTTCACACAGACCGGCTCGGAGAGGAGAGCAGATTTTTATCACGTTGAAAACAGAGTTTTTAGTATTTGTAGTAAGGTTTATTTTTCCAAGTGCACTGCTTTTGTCATTAAGAATGCTTGAAGGCCGGTGACCGGCTCCGATCGCGTTCTTTTTCTCGATCGTGCAGCCGTTTGGCTCCGATTGCATGCTCTTTAACGCTCGCGCAGCTGATCGGCTCCGATTGCGTGCTCTTTCTCGCTCGCGCTGCCGATCGGCTCCGATTGCGTGCGCGCCGCCCCACGCCGACCGCCATTTTGATAGCACAATCCTTTTAAGGAGCAAGCAACAGCCGGCTGCAAGTGCATCCGACCGGCCCCGACCGCATCCGACAGGCTCCGAGCGCAACCAACCGGCTGCGATCTTATCCGATCGGCTGCGAGCGCATCCGCTTTCAGGTCGCTTCCAGCCGGTCTATGTGAAATAGTTGGCGGCTCCGCTCGACTAACTCCAAGCGTATACGATCTGGTCTGTGTGAAAAGAAAACTGCGCGCCCATGCTCTCCGAGCCGGTCTGTGTGATCGGACCCTTATGCTGCAAGTTTTTATAAAACCCTCGGTGCGCAAGTGCGACTCACACTTGGCCGGTTTTTTTTAAACCTCTTTTATGTTCTCAAGACCAGATCAGTTATTGTTAAATAATAATCTGCAACAGTATAACGGCTATAATAAAATTAAATATCTAGCTTTTTATTTTATTGACACATTTTAGGCAAGCCTGATTTTATTATTGATATCAATGTTTATTTAAACTTCATGTAAGGTTTTACACGAAATTTTATCAATACTAGCCTCCGCCCGCGACTACGTCCGCGTGGCATAGGTAGTTACTTTGGGCTAGCGCTCGCGTGATGAAAATAAATATCTTTCTCTACCCTTTTTCTTCCCCTTTTCTCATTTTTTTAGCCTATGTCCGTCTCTAGGGTCCCAACTATCTCTGTACCAAAATTCATCAAAATCGGTTTGGCCATTTAGGCATGAAGACGTAACAAACAAACAAACTCACTTACGCTTTTATAATATTAGTTAGGAATCTAAGTACAAAGAAAATGCTCAATTACCTGAAGCCAAGACAAGTCCTTCTCCCATCCATGGTTTTCCAAAATCGTACGCGAAATGTTTTTGCAAGCAGGAGTTGGCCGCTGTTACACTGTCCTCAGGATCTGCGATAACTGTGAAAAAGATGACATGCATAAGATTCAGGCTGTTCCCTGGGGTCACTTTAACCACAGACCTGCAATCACGGTGGCCGGGAGTCGTCTAGCGGCGCCCGACATCCGGAGCATCTCCCGCGGCCAGTTTCACACTATTACGTTTAGAGCTCTTACATACGAGCGGCATGTTCCCAGCGGCAGAGGTAACTGCAGCCGTCGACGCGCGTCGGCGGCAACCGTCGACGCGTCGACGGCAGCAGTCGACCTATAGTAACACTTGCAGTTGTAGTGTGCCGCGTCCGCCATTTTGTTAGTCGACTGCAAATAGTTCAAGAGGCGCACTATTGAACTAATTGCAGTCGACTACGCGGACGCGTCGCAAATTTGTAAAATGTGTTCTACTGACGAAATTGATAATGAATTGCTAATTATAGCAATAAAGAAAAATGAAAAGTATTTGGAATTATAAATTGAAAGATTGTAGTAATAAAACAATAAAAAACAGAGCATTGACCGCGGTTTGTGAAGAAGTTGTAAATGATTTTAATAATATATCCATTTTACAACTAACTCCTATACTAAGAGAGCAGACGACGGCTGCCGCTGATTTTCGAAGTTGAAATGACTGTCACTATATACAATGTACTCTGTGGAAATGACGACGGCTGCCGTCTACGCGTCAACGGAAGCCGTCGCAGTTACCTTTGCCGTTGGGAACATGCCGCTCGTGTGTAAGAGCTCTTAGTTCGTTTCATTCAAACATCTTGTAGTGTAATAAATGCATTGAGTGTCGGAATTCAAGGAGAATTTTCAGCACCCGGACATTTCTCCAATTTTGTTTTTATGAAGACCTATTGCCATCAAATGGGCACAAATCCAGACTTTGTGGCCCTCTATGAAAAAATCCAATAACACTGCTTGACCCTGCAAGTCTTGGGTTCGATTTTCCGATCGAACTCAGGACCTTGCTCAGGACCAAGGTCAGCAGTTGCACTTGGGCCCATTATGCCAACGAGGTCATATGTATATCAAGTCATCATTAATAGTCTGTGAAACCAGTTATGCTGTGAAATGAATGTGTCTGCATTTTAAAATCATTGCAATTCAAGTTTTTAAATCTGGACCTTTTTATTTGCATGCAGTCAACCGAATATTAAGACTGGAGGAACACAAAATCTGATCTTAATCAAATAATTGAAATATTAGCTGAGCCTCGCGGTTTCACGCCCGGATAAAGTGTAGGTGTTACTCTAGGGTATAAGCTATCTAATTACCAAATTTCATCCAAATCTATTTAGCCGTTTTAGTATGAAGGGGTAACAAACACACACACACATAAACTTTCGCCTTTTAATATTAGTGTTATAAAGAAATAGTAAAATAATTTATCTATTTAAGGCGCGGCAATAAGCTAATCTTTAGGTATTCACGAAAGTGACGCTAGCTGCATACTAGGCATGGTCTGACACAAGTACACGACAGTATTGCATCGAAGAATAGAAATAAGGTCGAAAATATTTCAGTGTTTGATTTTATTTGAATATCATGTCCGCCAAAATGTAGGTCATTTTGCAGTTTTTAGTGAATATAAAAAAAAAATACAGCTCAATGTTTGAAAAATTTTAGATATCTCTTTAGTATATACAATTTTCTTTGTTATAGATATAAAAAATATGATGGTTGTCGCTGAAAAAATTGAGAATTTCGAGACGAAAAAATTTTTTTCTTGGTCTTTTTAAACATTTTTTTTTTCGTAGTACTAGACCACTTTTGTAAACTTATTTTGTTTAACTCTTTACTTTATGTATTGAACTATACGCGGTATTTTTTTTTGGCTAGTGGCATGTACAGATACGGCTAACTTTGCGACGAGAAACTAGACGTTTTACGAAGTGTTTGCTTTGTACAGCGCCTTAACATATTACTATCTTAGACTTTTATTGCTTTATAACTCTTCACATCAACATCGCAGTCACGCACAGCAGACATAGTTGGCTTAGATATAAGTAATAGATACTAATAATGCGTTATTTTGCTGACTCCAAGCAACTCGTTATTACATGCCTGAATATTAAAACACTGATTGATTTTGAACTTTCAGTGATGAACCAAGGGTTGTAAATCCAACAGTAGGTACCCGGACTTTTGTTTAATTGTAGTAGTTTCTGGTAAAAATTGAAAATAGTTAAAGATACAAAATGAGATAAGTTTATTTAATCAGTCTTGAACAAACATTTACACACATTCAAACTTTCGTCTTTTTTATTAATATTAGTGTTTTAAACAAATAATAAAATAATTATTTATATCTATGACTTTTATTGCCTCATAACTCTTTACATAACATTTAAATTTGTTACTCGCCTTTATGCTCGAACCGCTAACCGGATTTAGATGAAATTTAGTATCTAGATAGCTTATACCTATTCTGGATCATTAACACATAGGCTACTTTTGATCCTGGAATAATGCGATATTCCCCCATAGGATGGTCAAAAAACTTAAATATGTTTTTTTACTGCGTAACACCGCGGGGCGCAGATATTATAAAATAATATTTATAAGCTATGGACTACATTCCATTACTCGGGCGAATTCCAACAATATTTCAAGATTTTCGACTCAAATATAACAGTTTTCTCAAAATCGTTTTCAGAGCAAGAAAATTAGACCCAAAACTTACTGTAATAGAGGTCCTTTCCAATAAACCCAGCGATGACTCCACCTTGGGCCAATGCTTCAATGGTTATTTTCTGCACACTTGTCCATAATTCTGTAAAAAAATATTTAAGTTGTTAAACATAACTTACATATCCTTGAAGGTTTAGGCAGAGGTATACCTCATATCTACCTACACACATTTCGTCAGCTATATTTTTTTAGACCTATGTGATAGGAGGCAAGCTAATTTACATCAACTAGACGGTATTAAATTCAGGCTGCTGGGTCTGACGGGACTATATCGCGTTTTACCGGAATTCAAATAGAATCTACTATTTATTGTCGCAATCTACTAATTTATAAAAGTTACAATCTTTCATTTTTAGGGTTCCGTACCTCAAAAAAAAATAAAACGGTACCCTTAAACGATCATTTTGTTGTCCGTCTGTGTGTCTGTCCGTCTGTCAAGACACTTTATCTCAGGCACGCATGGAGGTATCCAGTTGAAATTCAAACCATATTCTCAAGTCACAGCTGTGAAAAATGTTGTAACTTTATACGGAACCCTCGGTTGGGCGATTTTGTTTTTTTTTAACTATCAAAGCGTAACCAGACGAAACTGCGCCTCTGGATAAATTACCCACTCGTACGGAAATAATTACGAATAATTAAAGTAAAACGTTTTTGCGAAGCGGTCGCTCACGTCACCGACGCGTAACGGCGACGGGACGCGTCGACGACTGCTTGTTAAGTACTGTGAAGGTATGCCGGAAACAACTGACGTCACGGTTGGCGCAGTGGTTGAGCGAGTGACTGCTGCACTGCGTGTCGCAGGTTCTGTGCTGTGCTGTTTGTGTATGGGAGTTTAAATGTTTCTAAACGCACCCACGATACACGAGAAATTCCTAGTGTGGGACAACGTTTAAAAAAAAACAATAGAAAAACTTGCTGCGCCGCCTTACATCTAGCAATCGAAAAGGCATTTCCTCAAGTTCTGGAATCAACAGGAATTGGCACTCTGTTTCTCCCCTGCTGAATATGATTGCTGTTCTGATCTACGCACGAAAATCTAATGGATACAGATACAGCTCTAAACGAGATGTGCTGGATTAACTATGAATTTCATGCAATCCTTGTAGTTTTACCATAAACAATCCGGCCAAGGAATCTTGTTCTCCCATACCAACTTTGCCACCCTGTTTCACCCCCTATGGGTTGAATTTTACAAATTTCCGATTCAGTGAGTAACTAAGTCCTTAAAGGATACTCCATACAAAACTTGTAGTTTGTGATGTGTGCGTCAGTGATTTTTAACCGACTTAAAAAACAAAGATACCTCATCTTTGTTTTTTAAGTCGGTCTCAATTCGACTGTAATTTTTTATGTTTTGTAACTCGATTTTCCGTTGGTTGTGGGGCGATTTTCAAAATTCTTTTTATAATATAAATTTTGTATTATATTTTGTGTATGAAACTTTGTATTTTGTAAATAATTGTAAAGAAGACCAAGCTTTTTGATGTTTTGTTTTGATCATTGATAGACCATTATTATACATAATATTGTTTTGAAACCCGAATATCCAACAACCAGTCTTGCATTTTGTATTGTAAACTTATAGAAACAAAAACGGGTACCAGTTCAGAATTATTAAAAAAACTGTCTGTTCCGAAAGGGGCATAAATAGGTATGCCAATAACATTCTTAAATAAATTAACAAAAATATATTAATAAAAGAAAGAGTTACTCACTTGTAGTGTTCCCAATAAGTAAATGTGCGTGGCCGATAATAGGCAATAGGCCAGGGTACATCGGAGGCAGCTTATAGGCCTTCAGAAGGCGATAATTTGCCTCCCACTGCCACCAAGCATACAGAAAGCACGCCACAGCACACAAAATTAATGCTAACATAATTTCGAAAAGTAAATATTTATTAAAAATAATTTAAATGTTTTTGTATAATTGTATTTGCAAAAAATATGTTTATAAATCTTAGCACTCAGCTTTGTATACCGAGAGTCCTATGAAGAATGTAGAAATACGAGGGCGGTTTGTATTTAATGTGAAGTTTGAACCGGTTTACGTGGATACCAGAAAAGTGCCATTAACACTCAGTGGTGTAACAATCTACTTTTAAAAACAATGCCTTATACGAACGAGTTTGAGGTTATTTAAAAAAAATATTTAAAAAATACGACTACCAAAACAAACCTTGAATTACTTGTTTTCTGCATTTTCAGTTTAGTTATGATGGTACCTATCTCACACAAATAATTCCCGAGTTTATTAGTTTACAAATACGTAGAAGAAAAAAAACATGTAGTTATTATGTGGAAGATACTCAACTACCCAAGAAATACCCATGAATAAATTATTATCTTTAATATAAAAATGAATCGCAAAATGTGTTGGTAGGCGCATAACTCAATAACTCTTGTACACACGACGACAGATCAACCTATACAAAACCAGTTTATGCGGATCTCTCATTGTACTTGAAATCTATGGTGTACGATCCGTTGTTGAGAGAGCAGCATAAACTGGTTTTGTATAGGTTGATGTGTCGTCGTGTGTACCTATTTTGCCAATTTTTTTTTATATTCGTTGAAGTCAAAGTATGGTATTTACGGCGAGAAAAACGGCTATAGGTTTTTGTGTAGGTAGGTAGGTAGGGTAAGTAGGGAAGGTAGGGTAAATAGGTAGAAAGGTGGAAAAATTGCATTGCAACGCACAGCTAGTTGTGGATAAATAAATGGAACCATCCAACGAGCCTGTTCATACACTTATGATAACAACCGATTATGATAAGAATCACGTAAAGTTATGAGAAAACATAACAAAAATGCGAATTTAGAACTTTCTTCTTTTTAAAAGTCGGTTGAAAATCAGCCGATTCATCATAATACGGAGGGGCAATTTAGAGTAAAATCACATTAATCATCATTTTCTTGCATTTTTTAGACTTCCGTACCTCAAAAGGAAAAATCATTTTGTTGTCCGTCTTTCTGTCTGTATGTCAATACCCTTTTGTCTCGAGAACGCGTGGAGGTATCGAGTTGAAATTAAAACCCATATATACTTAGATCTGTCAAAATCAAGTCAAGTCTACGCAGTCAAAAGATATGGCGATGTTTATGTCGCTAGTTTGCACGGAACCTTCGGTGCACGAGTCTGACTCGCTGGCTGGTTTTTTTCTTTGTCATTTAAAATTGCAACTTACAAAAGTCAGAGGTCCTATCACGTGTGTTTCTGATACGAATATATGCAGATCGTGCATGTGACCAGATTTGTCGTTCCTTCAAAATATGCTTTTACGCAGCCCTAGTCACTTGCATATTTAAATTCTACTTCGTCATCATCATTTTCCTGCCCTTGTCCCATGCTATTTGGGATCGGACAATACGTTTTCTTTTTCCAATTTCCCCTATCAGACGTCACGGCATCATTTACTCCTTTCTCCTTCATATCATTCCTTACACAATCCATCCATCTTTACTTTGGCCTTCCTCTCGCTCTGCGTCCATCAACATTCAGATCCATCACTCTTTTAGCCACATGTGCTTCATCATAATAAATAATATACATTAAAAAAACGACTTTCATAAAAAAACATTAGGTATAACAGGCAAAAAAACTATGAATCAAGCAAACGTCTCCCCAGTACATTTAATTTCTTACTTTTTTGTTTTTTTTTTGACAACGTAGTTTTTATTTCGGATTATTAGCCGGTATGGTGGTATCTCAAACAAAATCTTATCAAATATTCATTTTTCATTGGCACTACTAAGAAATATTAGCATATCGTCCATATTTATTACATGAAAAACATTGTATTATAAAATATAACTCATAAATAACTGCAAATAGATAAAATTCTTAAGGAACCTTCGGGAGTCTCTCTTTCAATTATAAAAAGAATTTTGAAAATCGAAACATAATCGACGGAGAATTCGCGTAAAACATATTTATAAAAAAAAAACGTTTGAATTGAAAACCTCCTTCTTTTTTTGAAAACGGTTGTAAATAATCAAAGATACAGGTTACTTCAATACAATTTAAAATTTCTTGGTATTTCACCAAACAGGCATTTTAGACATGGCATTCACTTGAGAGGTTTTTTTTTATTAGTAGCCCAGCTGCCCAGATTATTGGATGATTCAACACAATATGATTTTCATCGACACAAAAAAGAGAAGACCTGGACAGATGATTAATTTAAATGTACCATAGCACAAATTCTATTTAGACAAACGTTAGGCAGGATAGTTTTTTGAGAAATAACGCGAACAACACACGTTTTTATGCGAAACATAATGTTTTTCTTAACGAGCTCACAAAACAGTTAAAATAAAAATAAGTATGTCGTCATTATACGTGAACAATAGTGCATTGCTTCATTAGACAATGGACAAGTTAAATAAATGTTAACTTGCAACATACCCTATAAATGGGTACGTTAGGCCATTTAAAAATGCATATTTTCAAACTATACATTTAATTTTTTTCAAATATATTTTGTTGAAATAAATACAGACAATATTAAAACTGTCAACTTTTAAAAGACAGACCAATCGCGTATCGCACCGCATTTCTAAATATAGTTTCTTTTACTTAGATAAACCTTAGTTTATTAAGAACTAGCTTTTGCTCGTGGCTTCGCTCGCGTTAAATTCGGGGTAACACAGTTCCCCTTTCCTGATTTGCAGGTACCTGCTACCAGTAGTTTGTGCCCTTGCGCCTTAATTATTGTAATAGCAAAGCTAAGTTTTCCCTTTACTTCCCTCTTTCTCCCTTATTTCCCACTACAACTATCTCTGTCAAAATTCATCAAAATCGGTTTGGCCATTTAGGCGTGAAGACGTAACAAACAAACAAACAAACTCACTTTCGCTTTTATAATATTAGAAAGGAAGTAAGGATTCCCAATATTATAAATTATTCCTCTACAACGTTGGCAATTATTTTTTAACTATAAATGCTTTGTTCTAGATATGATAAGTAATTGAGTATTTTTTTCGTCCAAAACTTGTTTGTATTACTATTAATTTTATGCATGACCGCTATTTTGAAAATAAAATGGCGGAAGTTGAGCAAGCTTCGAACAATCCGGAACTTTCGAACAACCCGCAACGTATACCTAGGCTGGTACGAGATCATTTCGATGTTCCATTAGCTCCGTACAACAAGTATATTTAATAATGTTTGTATGTTAATCTGATCGTTTGCAAGATGTGGGTGGTTGTATGCAAAGACTACAATAGTATATAGGGTAGTTGTACGTAAGGATTGAAAATGGGAAAAAAAATCGAGCGCGTCAGATTTTCTAAGGGAGTGTTAAGTGTACAAAAAAAACTCTCATTCACTAATCTGACGATTTCGATGTGACGCAAACTCGCAGCCATTTTTATAAGTGCGAAAAAAAATCTCCATTTTGAAATACTCAAGCGCATCAAATAGCATGCAAATAAATAAGTGTATGCTTTTTAAGTAGAATAGGTACCTACTTGTATTTATAACAAAAATAATTTTAAAATATGCTTAATAAAATGTAATGTTTTATTATTAATGAATTAATCATCATCTTCATTAGTACAATCATTTTCCTGTTCTGGTTCTGTAACAAAAACTCATTAAAATATTTAACAATTTTTTATGAACAACGTTTTTTAATTGTTGGAGATAATAAATACCTACCCGATTCTGGAGTATCCTCAAGAATATCAGGTGTTATGACTACATCTTCGTACGCTTTCGGCAATTGATCACCTGCAAACCAGATCATTTTGGATTTTCCGTCGACAATTTTGCCATCCATGGTCCGTTGGTAAAAGATCAGTAATTCTTGCATTATGTGCATTACTTCAAAAACATGCAAAGAATCTTGTGCGTAACACTTGCTGGAGTAACTCGGATTCACAGGGTGGCAAGTTGCACGCATCGTAATTCCGGACACTCAAGGAGAAGTTTTGTGATCTGTCTTTTACGTCCTATTGAAGATAACAGTCCTGGCTTGATTGACATCGTCTTAATTTTTCAACCCATTCAAGTGGCAAGTAAAAGACTGTATGATGTTAAAAGAATCCTGCACATTATGCTCCTTTGATCCCAAATCTAGATATACTTCTTGGTAAATTTCTGAATTCATTAGTAATTGCAAAGGTTTCTTTTTCCCTCGTCGGTACAAATTTGTAAAGCACTGTGAGTGATATAAATCATTTAATGAAGATTCCATCAACAGTTCGAGGTAATCACATGTTGCTCGAGATTTTCGCACAACCGGATATTCCAAAATATTTACACATTTTTTTTTAGTGTTTCTACTGCAAATTTAATTGTTTTTTGTAAAGTACTTTCACCACAAAATACACATTTTACATTAATATCACTCATATTAAATATGTATCAACTTTAATTCACACAACTAATATTAAAATAGCAAAAAGCTAAAACGTTGGAAACACGTTGTAAATATTATGCCACGAACGAATCTCTATGATTTTTCAAATATATTTTGTTGAAATAAATACAGACAATATTAAAACTGTCAACTTTTAAAAGACAGACCAATCGCGTATCGCACCGCATTTCTAAATATAGTTTCTTTTACTTAGATAAACCTTAGTTTATTAAGAACTAGCTTTTGCTCGTGGCTTCGCTCGCGTTAAATTCGGGGTAACACAGTTCCCCTTTCCTGATTTGCAGGTACCTGCTACCAGTAGTTTGTGCCCTTGCGCCTTAATTATTGTAATAGCAAAGCTAAGTTTTCCCTTTACTTCCCTCTTTCTCCCTTATTTCCCACTACAACTATCTCTGTCAAAATTCATCAAAATCGGTTTGGCCATTTAGGCGTGAAGACGTAACAAACAAACAAACAAACTCACTTTCGCTTTTATAATATTAGAAAGGAAGTAAGGATTCCCAATATTATAAATTATTCCTCTACAACGTTGGCAATTATTTTTTAACTATAAATGCTTTGTTCTAGATATGATAAGTAATTGAGTATTTTTTTCGTCCAAAACTTGTTTGTATTACTATTAATTTTATGCATGACCGCTATTTTGAAAATAAAATGGCGGAAGTTGAGCAAGCTTCGAACAATCCGGAACTTTCGAACAACCCGCAACGTATACCTAGGCTGGTACGAGATCATTTCGATGTTCCATTAGCTCCGTACAACAAGTATATTTAATAATGTTTGTATGTTAATCTGATCGTTTGCAAGATGTGGGTGGTTGTATGCAAAGACTACAATAGTATATAGGGTAGTTGTACGTAAGGATTGAAAATGGGAAAAAAAATCGAGCGCGTCAGATTTTCTAAGGGAGTGTTAAGTGTACAAAAAAAACTCTCATTCACTAATCTGACGATTTCGATGTGACGCAAACTCGCAGCCATTTTTATAAGTGCGAAAAAAAATCTCCATTTTGAAATACTCAAGCGCATCAAATAGCATGCAAATAAATAAGTGTATGCTTTTTAAGTAGAATAGGTACCTACTTGTATTTATAACAAAAATAATTTTAAAATATGCTTAATAAAATGTAATGTTTTATTATTAATGAATTAATCATCATCTTCATTAGTACAATCATTTTCCTGTTCTGGTTCTGTAACAAAAACTCATTAAAATATTTAACAATTTTTTATGAACAACGTTTTTTAATTGTTGGAGATAATAAATACCTACCCGATTCTGGAGTATCCTCAAGAATATCAGGTGTTATGACTACATCTTCGTACGCTTTCGGCAATTGATCACCTGCAAACCAGATCATTTTGGATTTTCCGTCGACAATTTTGCCATCCATGGTCCGTTGGTAAAAGATCAGTAATTCTTGCATTATGTGCATTACTTCAAAAACATGCAAAGAATCTTGTGCGTAACACTTGCTGGAGTAACTCGGATTCACAGGGTGGCAAGTTGCACGCATCGTAATTCCGGACACTCAAGGAGAAGTTTTGTGATCTGTCTTTTACGTCCTATTGAAGATAACAGTCCTGGCTTGATTGACATCGTCTTAATTTTTCAACCCATTCAAGTGGCAAGTAAAAGACTGTATGATGTTAAAAGAATCCTGCACATTATGCTCCTTTGATCCCAAATCTAGATATACTTCTTGGTAAATTTCTGAATTCATTAGTAATTGCAAAGGTTTCTTTTTCCCTCGTCGGTACAAATTTGTAAAGCACTGTGAGTGATATAAATCATTTAATGAAGATTCCATCAACAGTTCGAGGTAATCACATGTTGCTCGAGATTTTCGCACAACCGGATATTCCAAAATATTTACACATTTTTTTTTAGTGTTTCTACTGCAAATTTAATTGTTTTTTGTAAAGTACTTTCACCACAAAATACACATTTTACATTAATATCACTCATATTAAATATGTATCAACTTTAATTCACACAACTAATATTAAAATAGCAAAAAGCTAAAACGTTGGAAACACGTTGTAAATATTATGCCACGAACGAATCTCTATGATCAGCTGTGATAGCGTCACGGCAGCAGAAACCAGATTGAGGAGGGAGTGAGAGAGTAATAGATAGAGAAAGAGTGAGAAATGGGAATAGAAACGCGGAGAAGGAAATATAGGCACCACGCAGCTGCACGCATTTAACTGTATCGACGAATTTTTGTTATTTCGGTTTGCGGAAATCGTCAGATTACGATTCGTTATCCTTGAATCATTTCCTCCAAAATCAAAAAATAATTGCTACGCTCGAGAATGTCGAGATGACGTTTTTTTTACAATTTTGCTGGCCTCCCTTTTCTTTAAGTCACCCTCACATTGTCAGATTAGTGGAATATACACTTTTTTGGATGTAATTAACTCTTAATCTGACGCACTCGAGAATTTCTGGTGGTCATTTTTTTTTACTAATCTGATCCTATATCCTTCACGGGCGGACTTGGAGGTCATGTTTGGTGGAGGTACTTACCCGTGTACAAGGTATCACCCTGTACATTAATCTGCCGCGCTTTAGTAAATCTCGAAATCCCCGCTTGGGCTCCCCTACTATTAAGAAGGAGGAGGAATCCGAGGAATAGATTTTTCGCCCGCGCACTGAGGCTGGCGTCATACGAGGTTTAATTCCCCGCGTCACGCTATGAACGTGCCAAATGTCTTTGCACACTCATGAACACCGTGGACGTTTGTCTGGAATTCCCGTCATATAATTTCTGACCCTCCAAGCGGTGAGGGTAAAAGCCACTAGGTAATATAAATAAAAATAATCTACTTCAGATAACAAGTGATCTTTTGTTAGAAAAATAAACATGTCTCATTGAATCATAAAACAAAAACTTAAAACTGAACAGGTTTAATGAGGATAGTAAAGGGCAACAACGCATACACAGCTACAGCGGGCCGAAAACGGACACATTGCAATGTAATACAGCTCGCTGGCAGGTCACCTGTTAGCATAGTTAGTGGCCTATTTTTCGGATGGGAAATCATCAAATAACTTCTCCCGCTCTGGGTGGAGCGGAAGGGAGTGTTAGACTTTTACTGACTAAAGCCCATTCAGTTTCCTTCGCTTGACATTTGTGTTCCAGGGCCGCGGTATTTCTTTCGAACAACCAGCAATGGCAGTGGTGGCCCTGACAGGCCCCTCTGCTTTGCTGACATCTCTTTGAGGTGCGTGTGGAACGCGAACGCACCGTCGATACGGCCTGTCGTCGCTAGACAGACGGATGGTGAGGTACTCATTGCTCACCGTCCACAGTTGTTTCGGTGTTTCGGTCCCTCAAAGGTAAGAGGCCTGGTCAGGTGCCTGCTATTACTAATGAAGAATGTTAACTAATTTTGATTATTAGCAGTCCATCTTCTCTGTCAAAAATTAAAAAATACTAGTGAAAGAATCACTTATATATGTCAATTAGTTTCCGATTTAGAAGTAAAACAAGACGCGGGCTGCCGGTTACGATGTGACGTCATCACACAACATGCTCAGTCTGGCTCATTCAGTCCGCTCGTGGTCACGCGCCCTTACCGTTGAAATTATAACTAAATACTTTTAAAAAAGTCCAATCTAAATACTAGGAAATCATGTGTTGTGCCTAAATGTAAAAATACAACGCGCGGCGCATTGTGAAATGACGTCACAAGCGGTCACGTGACTGTTAGCGGGCTCGATATTTTTCGAAACTTTGAATGCCTATAAAATCAAAACTACTAGGTTTCTTTTACTACAACAAAAACTAGTGTTTGTATACATACAGGCTTTACTGAGACAACATTTCAAGCGATTTGGCATACCTAGTAACATTCTCCATTCCTAGAGTTATGTTTTTCTATTAAACGTTGTATTTTCTAAGGTCAGCTAGGCTAGTCGGTCTATGTAAAAAAACTGTCATTTAGCTTTGTCCTTTACCGGATTCAGCTAAATGTCACACAGTGCCGGCGGCAATGCCACCGGATTTATGCCGAGCGGGTATGCCGCCAGCAATACAAGCCGCGCAAAGCCGCCAAGCATCATTCCGGTTGTGACAGTCAACATAAAACGCTAGCTAAAAAATGCACACCACTACCGCTCGAATGCCAGGAGCAAGCCGAGTTACCCGCCGGCACACCCCGGTGGCCATGCCGGCGGCGGCTCCTTTGTGTAGCAAAGCCGGCGGCTTTGAATGCCGCCGGGTGCGCGGCGGCCTGGCCGGCGGCTTGCCCGGCGGCACTGTGTGTAGGAGCCTTAAGGCCTTAAGGCGGGTAACGCGGCTTGCCGGCGTCAGTTCGTTCCTGGCATTCGAGCGGTAGTGGTGTGCGGTGTGTGTGTAGGTATTCAAGAAATTAAAATGTCGTTTCATTGGGACGACGAAACTGCAATTGAAAAATTTCATGAAAATGATATATTATGGAATCCCAGAAATGCAGACTATAAGAATAGGAACAAACGAACGGACGCATTGAACATAATTGCTAATGTACACTTCAGTACTCTCTGGCAAACATTAAAAATCTTCACAATGTCATGCTCAGAAATCCAAAGAACATACTATTGCGCAAACGCTGACACCCCACATCATCTTTTTTATACTCTTCTATCATTACAGTACCGTTCTGCCATTTTCTATTTTGTAAACTTGGGCGCACCCAAAACCTTCTCGTCCTTTTGTATTTTTTTCTTATTAAAATAAAAATTACAACTGCGGTGGCAGTGCTGATGATTTCCTTATTCATTGTAACCAACCATAAAACGTGCACTTCACTAGCGTTCTATGTGACTGTCACAACCGGAATGATGCCTGGCGGCTTTGCGCGGCTTGTATTGCCGGCGGCATAGCCGCTCGCTTTGCCGCCGGCACTGTGTGTAGTAGCCTTTAGATTGGAAACCGACTCCAACACAGTCAAGTCTTGACAGATAATGATTCATGTGAAAGCGTGTGAGGATGAACAAATGGATATTTGTTTGTTAATCTTACACGCAAATTTTATTATTAACACTTGAAACGGGAAATTTACCATGTTTGTTATTTGTTTCGAGTTTCCGATATTTCGGCGATGTTGCAAACGCCATGATCACGGATAAAGTGAAATTATTGCAAGTGGATGTTTATAAGCAGACAAAACGATCTACCCTCTTCCTTATTTTTTAAGTTTGGTACTACTGACACTGTCACTCACAACTCGATTTTGTTTTCGACACTCAACTGGATTTTGCTCTCGACACACAAAACTCACTGTATCAGGTCGCGTTCTTTTTTCGCAACTTTTTGGGTTTTTACACAATTGAACTACTGGATTCCAGGCTCTTGATAGTTGAAACCCATCATCTCGGTTAGAATTTCTATATTTGGTAATCTCAATTGATTATTATTGAGATCTTACCAGTCTAGTAGCGTTCTGTCGAGATGACCTGAGGGTTATGTAACTCAATCCATTGGTTCAATCCTGTTTCCAAAAGATATTGTGCTATGGCAGACTTTTGAGTGTCATTATTTTTATTTATTTATTTATTTAACACTTCAAGCACAAAGTACAGAGGCGGACTTAATGCCAAAGGCATTTTCTACCAGTCAACCTTCGGGTGATGCAGAGACAAACAGTGGTAGGTGTAAATAAGAAATAAAATAATTAATAATTAGTTTATACTATATGGATATATAAAATACTATAAATATAAAATAAAATACTATATATTTATTATATATTTTTCACTGCCTTTATGTGTTCAGAAATCCTACAAGCCGCTGTACGTTTCGTCTGAGCGATGTATGATTTTCCATAGCTACAGTCTACCTCATAAACACCAAAAATACAACACAAATAACAAACATGGTAAATTTCCCGTCTAAAGTTTAAAGATAGATAGAAGATAGAATATTCTTTATTATGTACACCATACAAATAACAAGAATAACATTAAACAACTTATAAATAGGGTGACACAATGGGCGGTCTTATCGCTAAAAGGGATCTTTTCAAGACAACCTTTGGATGGATTTAAAGGAGGAGAAACAGTACTGTAGGTAGTCTGTGGTGTAACATTTGTCAAAATTAATAGCTACATTAACCCTCTACAAAGACTTATTAAACGTGTTAAAAGACTTATTTCACGCAAATGTTAATTACTGAACGGGTTTTAATGAAATTTGGAACACTGATGGGGCCTTTTTTTGAGATACCGTATTCATCAAATAACTCTTTCAGTTACCATGGCAAAGCGGAATAAAATGTCAAACTTATAGCGATTAAAACTCTTTTCTCCCTTTCTCAACCCGTTCCTCGTCTAGATTTTTGTTTTTCGGGGCCACGGTATCTCCGTGTCTGCGACCGTCAGGGGAGTCGGGATGTAGGTATAGCTGGTTTTAGTAAACTTAAAGGTGTAGCAAAACTGTAAGCAGTTTATTAGTTAAGTTAACCAAAGTAGTCGTTTCGTGGTTGACGGTTCACTCCGAATCGTTATGAGGATTTTCAGAATGAGTTGTTCTAATGTGTGCCAGCCTTTCGAACACAAAAATGTCTTTTGAACTGGCATTGGAATATTTTTGCGCAAACATTCTTCTTTTTTTAATATTCTCAGAATGCCACTTTTTTTAAGCAAACCGGTCTACCGTCTGATGATATTTTACTGTTTTCGGTGTAGCATCATGCAGGTGACATTTCGTTACATTAGACAAGACATTTGTAGAGATGCATTGATAAGGTGGATAGTCGATATTTTTATAACAGTCTTGTTCTCTTTATTTCATTACCAGCTTCCACCCGCGACTTCGTCTGCGTGGCATAGTTACTTTGTGCTAACGCTAACTTTAACATTTCAGATGCTAAGACTGGGTTATCTTCAAAATGATGGAGTGTGTGTGCGTATGTGTGTGTGTGTGTGTGTCAGAGGGTGTGAGTGTATTATAGCAAATTTCGTGACATAACATTTCAAAATCTATTGTAATCTAAGTGTTAAAACACGAACTTTAAACTATTACTTTACGAACACCTCAAAAACATATACAATTTATATCTGTGTAAATATAAGATACCTACCAATTGTTTTGTCGGTCACTCGCTCTCTGTGTGATGTGCCGACCGCCTAGCCACCCTTTGATAAATGCCGCCAAACGCATTGCACCTAGCGATGATTTCTTTGTTTCTACTTCATTTGACCTCTGACTTTCGCGGATAAAACAACGTCGTTCTTAGTTCTGCTGTTTTGTGATTTTTACAAGCTTAAAATGAACAAAAAAAAGTTATTTAGGTAATCTTTACTGTAAACTACCTACCTATATGATGAAACATACAGTGTTTATGCTGATAAAAAAGTCTATGGACTCAAGATTATTCAGTTTTGATTTTATCTGTAACTAGCTTTTGCCGGCGGCTTCGCTCGCGTTAAATTCGGTATAACACAGTACCTGCTCCCTGCAGTTTTTGCTCTTGCGCCTTATTGATTTGTAATAGCAACGCTAAGTTTTCCCTTTTCTTTCCCTCGTTCTCCCTCATATCCCAATTTTTCTTAAAAAAAAATAGCCTATGTCCGTCTCCTGGTTCCCAACTATCTCTGTGCTAAAATTCATCAAAATCGGTTTAGCCATTAAAGCGTGAAGAGGTTACAAACAAACTCACTTTCGCTTTTATAATATTAGTAGGTAAGGATTAATATAATTCCATTTTTTTTAATTAATATAGTCAATCGTTTTTTGCTATGTTAATTTCCTTAATTAATATAATTCATCGTGTTTTTTTTGTTAATTGTTTGATTTATTGTTAAAAAATAATTTAAGTAAATGGAAATAAAACTGATTTCGGAACCGCTGTTTTCATTCAATAATTTCTAAATGTAAATTTACAAAATGTGTGACACTAGGGAGGGGGGGGGGGGAATCTCACAAATGTGACCAGCTGTGACAAGGACGGGGGGAGGGGCAAAAAAAACATGAAATTCGTGTGACGTAATTTATGGAAAACCTCTTACAATAGCTAATATATAAAGCAATTTAAACTATACTCACCGTTCATTATAATAAAAACGAAACATAATGATATACACCAATAAGTAAACTCGTACACACATACTCGACACACTCCATACAGTCATTGATTACATATAGTATACCTACACATTACCTATACCGTGATAATCAAGAAATCTAATCGGCGGCGGCGGCGGCGGCGGGGCGCTGCAAATATTTAAATTCGAATCTCTCCTTTTGTCAATTTTAAATGTATGCCAATTTAGATGTACCCACCCATTTGATGACTTACCCACCTTCATAATATTCGCCACACAATGACGTATTTAGTTCCTTTAGATCATTGCGTTTTCTCGACATCCGTCACTAGAAAGATTCAGCTGAATACCAGCGTCAGGTAGTCTTTGCATAATGCTGAGCTGGACTCCTATTTAGTGCAATCTTGAGACACACACCGCCCAGTAGTAAACGACCGTTATAAATGTATGATGTGTCTAAATGTCTATGGGTCAAGGTCAATCTAACATCTAACTTCCTTTTTTTAAATCTTTTTCTATATTTTTTGTCAGTTTGACAGTTTTTGTGTTAATTAACTTTGTGTGATGAGCATGATTGTTTGTTCTGTGTCTGGGTGTGATTTATCTATAATATGTATGTAAAATAAATAAGTATGTATATCAGTTGTCTGGTTACCATAACACAAGTTCTGCTTAGCTTGGGATCAGATAGCCGTGTGTGAGTTGTCCCAAGATATTTATTTTATTTAATTCCTGTATGTGTCTTTTGTTGCATCAAATAAATGATTTATCTATCTATCTATTTGTTCCCGTTTCAAACTTGGTATACACACTCATGCGTTACATAATTTATTTAAACTTCATGTACAATAGTGGTACATAGGCGGACTTAATGCCATAAGGCATTCTCATAATAATATCATAATCATATTTTATTAAAAACAAACACGTGTTACTCGATGATGATCTTACGGGAAAAACACGTTTATAATTGTTCTTTTCGAAAGAATCTCGTCAAAGCTATCATACAATTAGTTAATAATAATGATTCTAACATGGTATTGATAAACCCATAAAAAATAGATAATTACCTACATAATGACCCAAGCAACCTTTTGTCTTAAACCGACTTCAAAAATGAAAGGTGGTTCTAAACCTGCCGGAATCTTTTATGTACGTCTCCGATTACTCAAAGACTCGTAGATCCATGGTGGTTCCATTAGCGTCAAGGCAAGAGAACTGATGATGGGATCCTGGAGAAAACGAGAGTCAATTTGCATACTTAAAGCTATTTGTATATTTTAAGGTTTCGTTACTTTCGTAACTCAAAAATAAAAACGGTACCCGAAATGGAATGGAAGCATCAACTTTTAACGTTGTCCGTCTGTCTGTCTGTCTGCCAGTCAATCTGTCTGTCAAGACCCTTTATCTCGAGTACTCGTGAAGGTATCAAGTTAAAAGTACACCTCTAAATTTTATAACAGCACATAAGGGGAGAGAATAGTAGATTATTAACCAAGGAGATAAAGCAGTGTCTTCTGTCGCGGGTGACGATTTAAATCTCGAGCGTAACGAAGGACTCGAGGTTTACTCCCGAGCGTAGCGAGGGTGTTAAAAACTTAAATCACGAGCGAAGCGAGGGATCTAAGACGAGTCCTGAGTGTAACGAGGGATTTAAGTTCACCCAAGACTAAGACAGCTTTATCACCGAGGAAAATACTCTACTTTTCGTACCATTTGCGAAAAAATTAACATAATAATAATATGAGATAAGCATTTATTAAAAACTAGCTGTGCCCGGCATGCGTTGCAATGCAATTTTTTTACCCTACTTACCCTACCTACTCTGCTTACCCTACCTACCCTATCGAATTTTTCTCGCCGTAAAAACCTTTCTTGGAATTCAACAAATATTTTAAAAAAAAATGCTAAAATTGGTCCAGGCGTTGTTGAGTTATGCGCTTACCAACACATTTTGCGATTCATTTTTATATTATTGATTATGACAATTAAAAGTAAAAATTAACATTCAAAACAGTGGTCCAATTATTGATAGAGTGAGTTACATTTTTGTTTGGTACATTTATTGTTGATGAGTTGATTTGAATCCGAGAATTCACTTTTATTTAACATCGTAACGTATTTAACTTATTTATAAAAATGAATTAAAATAAACTTAACGTTTATTTATGTATTTGAAGAAAACCAAAACGCGGCAAATTCCTAGACTAATATTTTTTGTCGGAAAAGCAAAGGCATCATACCGCCTCGTCGTATTTTATTTAATAATCATAACTGCATAATAAATGCGCATTCTTTTTTCAAAAAGATGTATAATGCTTTATATGTAAACTCAATGGTGTAAACACAGATGTAGTTCAGTATAAATTTCGGTAAGTATTCAAAATTTAAATCACATTCTCCCTCTAGAGGATGAATGAAATTCAGTACGATTTTCTTTTCCTGTTTTTAACAGATTAAAAATGACTATTGTTATGTTCGCTTTTTGTGGCATAGAATGTCACTTTTTGAGCAAGTGGTACGCTCGGGAGTAAACCTCGGGTCCTTCGTTACGCTCGCGATTTAAACCGTCACCCGCGACAGAAGACACTGCTTTATCCCCTTGGTTAATAATCTACTATTTTTTTAGTTCAATAATATAGAAGGCGCATATTTGTCCCTATTTCAACGCGCTAATAAAAAAATGCTTTCATATTAAGAAAAAAAGACCACATTTGCGCCCTATTTACTTCGTAAAATTGTTTTAGCATAGGCGCATAAGCGCCGTAATACTTTACGTTGAAAAAAAAAATACAATAAAAACTATATATGAAACGTCCTTTTCAGGCTCGGTAGGGAGCGCCTGAGGCACCTCCTCGTCAACCGCTGGGCCTCCCCCAGGTAACCGGGGGTCTAACCTGGCGGTGACGGACCGTCGAAGTGGCGTGAAGAAAGCGGTACTATGTAATGTTATCATAGTACCGTGGCGCTCCTACCAAAAAACGTATAGCAATCACACACAGGCAAGTTGCGTGCGGCGCACTTGCAACTAGGTTCTTGCCAATTATTATTTATGGACACTGATGACACCGCGGGCCTAAGGACCCTGTCCACACCCCGCCCGTGGCGCGCCCTTGCGGGGACAGCGATATCTCGTTCGAGTTTCTATACCAGTTGCGCCCGCAGAGTACTTTTATTACATACTAGCTTTTGCCCGCGGCTTCGCTCGCGTTAAATTCGAAGTAAAACAGTTCCCCTTTCTTGATTTGCAGGTGCCTGCTACCTGTAGTATTTGCCCTTGCGCCTTATTGATTGTAATAGCAAAGCTAAGTTTTCCCTTTTCTTCCCTGTTTCTCCCTCATATCTCAATCTTTTAAAAAAAAATAGCCTGTGTCCGTCGCCAGGGTCCCAGTTATCTCTGTACCATACCATTCATCAAAATCGGTTTAGCCATTTAGGCGTGAAGACGTAACAAACAAACAAACTCACTTTCGCTTTTATAATATTAGTAAGGATAATGTTGAAACGTTAGTTTCTAGCAATTACGATAGATGACATCAAATATATTTATGTCAGAATAAAGAAGGTTAAGTTATATGACATTTATCATAACTTTGCTTGAATTGCTATTTTTTTATTTTATAAGGCATTTATCCTCTACCTGTAAATTAGATTACAGGTACCAATCGTCACAACTTTTGAGGATAAGTCTCTAAAATAATAAAAAAAAAGATCGAAAAAGTCAACGGCGTGACCGTTGACTTTCTAATTTTCTAGAATGGTCACCAAACCTCATTATTTTGATAGCCTCGTTTGTTAATCTACTGAACGCAAGCACAATTGCTAATCACGATGTCCTAGGTACGATTCTTAAATAAGGCATTGCTATTGAATGTTCATACTTTGATTTGATTAAAGATTTAACTACCAACTAACTTTTACTTTTTTGCCACCGACTTCCGGCACTAAAGTTATTTTCCATTTTTTAGTTTTTATTTTGGAAATCGGTTTTATTTTTTACAAAAAAATATTTTTAGTTATATTACGAGTAGGTATAATGTTATATCAAATACTTTTTACCGAGTATTCATTTTCTATTGTTACAAAAGATTCAGACGAATTGAGAACCTCCTCCTTTTTTGAAGTCGGTTAAAAAATGACTTTGACCCCCAATATCTCCGTAACTAGAAAATAGAAGAGAAGAAAAGAAAAAAGTGGGTAATTTAAAAAAAAAAACAGTTTACAATATTATTTTTTTGATTTTTATTTGAGTTTATAATAACCGCAAAAAACGACGAAGGACACGTAGAACCAAGAAGTATGGTAGAGGAATTAAGGTGGAGCCAGCTGCCAGCAGTGACTGATTCCGGTTTTTTTAAATCCTTTTTTTTTAATAAAACGTTGCCCCACACTAGGAATTTCTCTTGTCTCGTGGGTGTGTTTACAAACATTCAAACTCACATACCTACACAAACAGCCAGAACCGAAACAAATATCTGCAGGTCATACAAATATTTGTTCCGTGCGGGAATCGAACCCGCGACACGCAGCGCAGCGTTTTTACCCTCTCTTATCTGACGTCCCTGATTTCAGTCTTGCAAGTCAGTGGTCCCAACTTTTTATGTTTAACATCCGCTATATTCATGTTGATCTCATATTTTTTTTGATTTGTCCGCCTATTTTATACCACTTCTATTCATGAAGTTAAGTTTTCCTGTTTTCCATTACATTAAAATCTATAACTAATACTAAACAATGCATTTCTGGTGAATTCACAAAGAGAACAATATAATAAATCCGTTGCACTTCGGTATGAGATTGAGCGTGCGGAGTGCGCACGTCATACACACGTACACACATACATGATATGACCCGCGCCATAATTACGATTGACATCTCATTTATTCATTCATTAAAATCAGCTTAGTTGTTTATGAGCTACGGGGGAACACAAAAATGTTACACACATACAAACACATCTAAAATCCTTTCGACTTTGTCGTAGTCGAGTATTCCCATTATCCCAAATCTCCGCCTCACTCCGTTCAAAAAGTTATCTAGACTTAATAAAGAAGAAAAGAAATGTCTGTCTTAAGAAAAGTTTATTTGGTTAGTTTGTACTTAACATAAATAAAACAATTTGTGGCACTTAATGGTAGATGCACGGATATGTCGTATGTCAGCAATGAAGAGGGGCCTGCCAGGGCCACCGCCCGCCGGTGTTTGGGCCGTGCCAGTAAAGCAGAAGCGCCTGCCGTACCACCACATACCACGGCCCCGGAACATAAAAGGCAAAAGAAGGAATATGGGTGGATTTAAGTCAGTAAAAGTCTTCCGCCCAGAGCGGGGGAAGTTATTTGAGGATTTCCCATCCGCAAAAAAAGGGATGTCGTGTGTGCCAAGGTCGGTCCGTGGATGTGGCCACCCATTACGTACCCAGTGCTATTGGGTTGGAGGTCAGATAGATAGTCGTTCCTTGTAAAATACTGGTATTCAGCGGTATCCAGCAGATGATAAATAAATTGTTTAATAGGTATTTAATACTGCAATCTGAAAATTTGTAAAAAAGTAAGTACTTTGATTTCTTAATAAATATTTTTTTTTGTCTGTGTGTTTGACACCAACAAAGTTCTCCCAACTCCTCTTAAGGAGTTGGGAGAACTTTTGTAGATATATTTCAATGGGTTCCTGGACTGATATGACATTTAACATTTTTATCTAAGAAAACCATTTGGTACTTGTCTCAAGTAAACAGAACGTTAACAAAAAAAAAAATACTGTATTTAAATATACTCACTTATTAAGACTCTTGACCTTGACTTTGACCCACATTGTCTGCCACAAGCCACAAATGAGCACAATTATTGCAGTTGATGTATACCTATTAGTTTCGAGATCATGTTGTATAAGTAGATTGCCACAACATGAAGATTTCTTCAAAGATTTGTTCTTATGAATGTTCTGAATCCCCCTGTGAATAAAGGAAATAGGCTTCGTTAAGTTGTTCGAGGTTTAAATTTGCACACATTAAAAAAGTTTTTTATTTTTAATTTCCTTATGAAATTAAAAAAAAAAAACGGAGAAGAGCGAGTTAGAGTCGCGCACCGATGGTTCCGTCCTAGCTTGCGATATAAACGGCCCTATCTTTTGACTGCGTAGATTTAGAGGGTTGATTTTTTCACATCAAATTCAAAATTCATAGCATTTCTTTCAATTATACCATTACAGGCACTTTTGATTGAATGTCAAGAAACAAAATGAAGCTACAGTCCCGGTCACAAGGCATAATAACTTGTGAAAATACTGTAGTTGCCCATTGAAAAAGCGTTGATCTCACATCATCACAAAGAGGCCACAGATTTGAGTACATGTTTTTAATTCAATAACTAAACGCGTTCCTAAGATAAAGGGTCTTGACAGACAGTCGGACAACAGACTGATACAATAAGGGTTTAGTGTCTTCCTTTTGAGGCACGGAACCGCAAAAAAACAAACAAATACAATAAAAAGGCCTACCATCCTTACTAATATAATAAACAAACTCACTTTCGCTTTTATAGATAACTAGCTTTCGCCCGCAGCTTTGCCCGCGTTAAATTTGGGGTAACACATTTCCCCTTGCGCCTTATTAATTTGTAATAGCAACGCTAACTTTTCCCTTTTCTTCCTTTTTTTTCCTCACATCCCACTTTTTTTAAATAAAAATTAGCCTATGTCTGTCTCCTGGTTCCCAACTATCTATGTACCAAAATCCATCACAATCGGTTTAGCCATTAAAGCGTGAAGAGGTAACAAACAAACAAACAAACAAATAAACAAACAAACTCACTTTCGCTTTTATAATATTAGTAAGGAAGTAAGGATAATAATTTATAATTTATCCTTAAAAAAAGCAAAAGCTAGTTATCTATAAAAGCGAAAGTGAATTTGTTTGTTACCTCTTCACACTTTAATGGCTTAAACAATTTTGATGAATTTTGGTACAGAGATAGTTGGGAACCAGGAGACGGACATAGGCAAATTTTTTTTCAAAAAAATGTGAGGGAAAAAGAGGGAAGAAAAGGGGAAACTTAGCTTTTTCTATTACAAATCAATAAGGCGCAAGGGAAAAAACTGCAGGGAACTGTGTTACCCCGAATTTAACGCGAGCGAAGCCGCGGGCAAAAGCTAGTATTAACATAAAGTTGTGATGTTTGCTATTATGGATACCTAGTTGTTTTTTATCTAAAAAATCCACGATCCCAGGAAATTCAATTTGATTGTTTGAGGTCTAGTAAACCCAATTTGAAACAAATGGCTGTGGTCTGTCAAAAATGTCGTTGCTTTACTCTACTTGTTTTGAAATATGATGTGTAACAAATGTCATATCGACGCCACGCCAGGGAATATTTTTAAATTGCGTAGTTAAGTAAATATGTAACATACATTTGATTAGTTATTTAATTCAGGAATCCCGGAATTTTATTTTAAAAAAGGTTTTCCAACAAGCCACTTTCATAGTTATACATACTTAGTATAGTACGTAGTATAGTTATATATACTTAGTTAGGCAAAAAAATAGGCTTTAGGAAAATAATTATGCATCTGAGTATCCCATCCCATATCTATTCATGAATCAGCCGTAATAATAATATCAATTCTCAAAAGAGCGACGAATGTATTTTGCTCATTTTGTTTTTTTTTTAAGGTTTTAAACATGTTGAATATTCTATTGTTCTTTTTTTATTTTGGTATTAATTAGGTTAATTTGAAAAAGTAATTCCTATTTTAGCTATTGTTTGTCGCTACTATTATTACTCTCCCACGGCTGTTGAATAATAAGTAATTTATAACTTAGTTGTAACTAGGAAGGTCTTTGACCACAAAACTTAAACCATTTTTGAAGAATTAATTAATAAATTTATGTCTTTTGTTCACTAATTACGTTAAATTTATATTTTTAAAATTGCTTAAATAAAAAATTCATGGAAAATAAAAACTGAATATCAAATCTGTGATGCAAATCATCGTTGCAAGTATGTTTTCAGTAGGCCTACTATGACGTCTTAAAGCAGAACTTATTCCACTAAGGGAAAGAGATGGTGCTAGACACCCTGTATAGCTCTGTCTCTTTCCCTCAGTGGAATAAGTTCTGCTTTAAGATGTCATGGTAGGGTAGCAGGTCTACACACTGAATTTTTTGCAGAATTTTCCTCTTCTTAATTTAAGAGGGGGAAAATTTTAACAAGGTTAGGGACAAACATCTTATCAATCATTAGCTTAAGAAAAAAAGTGTTTGAGGTCTCTCAATCTCTTATTTTTGAGACTTTTTGCTAAACACACACAGCCCTAAAAAGGAAACACAAATAACGAAACAAATCCTTATCCTTACAATATTATAAAAGCGAAAGTGAGTTTGTTTGTTTGTTTGTTTGTTTGTTACCTCTTCACGCTTTAATGGCTACACCGATTTTGATGAATTTTGGTACAGAGATAGTTGGGAACCAGGAGACGGACATAGGCTAACTTTTATTTTAAAAAAGTGGGATGTGAGGGAGAAAGAGGGAAGAACAGGGAAAACTTAGCGTTGCTATTACAAATCAATAAGGCGCAAGAGGAACTGTGTTACCCCGAATTTAACGCGAGCGAAGCCGCGGGCAAAAGCTAGTTAACAATAAAAACAAGAAGTACAACATAACTTAACTTACGGAATCAAAGAAGTTCCAAGTCATTCTCAAAATGAAGTAATTTTTATTTGCAATAATACGTTGAACGTTAATTGAATTAAAGAAGCAAGCACTATTAATATCACCTTGGGTTTTAATATATAAAAATCTCGTATCGCGGTGTTTGTTACCAAGCTCCTCCAAAACGGCTGGACCGATTTGTATGAATTTTTATGTGAATATCGAGTAGGTCTGAGAATCGGCCAACATCTTTTCTTCATACCCTTAACTGGTAGGGGTGGTCTGAACAACCGGCACAGCTAATAAATTTATAAAGTTTAAAACCAAACAAATGTTAAAAAAAAACAGCCAAGAGGGAGTCAGACTCGCGCATCAAGGGTACCGTACAAAATACTTAAGGAGTTGTTTTTTCACATAGGAATCACAGTCAGGAGTATATAATTCTAATTTAGATTCCATACTTTCACACAAGATAAAGAGTCTTGACAGCCAGACAGACGGACAACAAAGTGATCCAATAAGGGTTCCGCTTTTTCCTTTTGAGTCACGGAACCCTAAAGACGACTACTTTCAACATTAGGCTGGGCTCTCCATTGCTTTAATTCCATGAATAAAGTAACGATGGAGTTTATTGCCCATTCTTGACAATGAGCAATAGAATCAATTCGATTTTCTTCGCTTTAAAGTTGCACGTAAAAGTGTCTTATGAGAGCCTAATTGAAATATATGGTTAACCACTAATAAAGTTTGACTAGACTTTTAACTAGGTGGTCCCAAGGGCCACAATATAGGGCACTCCTCTATAGTGGCGGTATGTCCCCTCTTTGAGGAGGGACTGGAGAGGCACCATGGCGTCTTCACCTACCGCCTGACGCAGGTCCTCACTGGACCACGGGCGGGAGGAAACGCCCGGGTGTCACCATTGTGACGATCACCCGGAGGACACGGTGGAGCACACTGTGGTGGTCTGTCCAGCTTTGCTGCTGGCCCTGGTCCTGGCCCTGAACATATAGGGCAAACGAAAGAACATGGGTGGGTCTTAGTCAGTACAAGTATGACACTCCCCCCGCTCCACCCAGAGCGGGGTAAGTTATTTAATGTTTTCTCATCCGCAAAAAAAAGGTCCATAACCTCACCAACAATCCATGAATACCACCACAAGCAATAAAAATGGGCTTACCCAATACCACTTTCTCCAACCGCCTTTCAGGAGCAAAAGGTTTTCTTCTGTGAAACTTGTGTGTGTGTGCAACGTTCTTCCCTCTGAGACAACACGTAATTAACTGTCATCCATGCCCAAGTTCCAATAACTAAAGTCCAAACAAAACCTACAAGAAACAGAGACATAATCCGGAATTCTAGAAAATACGGTTACTATTCAGTTACCACTCGCAAGAGCGTATTGATGTTAACGTTACTTTAATATGAGTGATTTTCAGTTAATTAAAATTCTCATTATTATAGTCAACAAGTTTTTTTCTTTTTAAAATACGTTTCCGCATGCGCCCCCCACTTATGTGTACAGTCACGCACAACAATACATGAACACTTAGCATAAAAATACAAATACAAAAATATTTATTTTGTTCCCTCTATCTGGCAGAATCTTGATGCTCCGAAATTTATTTGGCATAACAAACTTAGCATAATTTTCTTTAAACGAACATTTTATATGCATAAAAATAAAATTATTTGATATAATTATCGTTTGGCATAATGTTTAAAACTTCGAATTTACAAAGGCATACTTTCAAGATGGCTGAATTACATTTAGTATAATTTTACGATTGGCAGAGTTCGAATTTCGCATAATATCGTTTAGCATAATGTTCATTTAGAGTATTTTAGAGCGATGATTATTTGGTATAATTTCACTTGGCATACTACGCAGATGGCAGAAATGGCTAGGTTAGGTTAGGTTAAAACTGTGACCTCATCATTGTTAGCTCATCAGCATCAGGGTTGTAAATCAGCCTTTAGGATATTTTTAATACACGGTCGCGGTATAGACAACAGGGTTGGCGCAGTGGCTGAGCGATCGATTGCTGCGCTGCGTGTCGCAGGTTCGATCCCCGCCTAATCCCGGCCAAAAAATTGTATGGCCTACAGATAGTTGTTCCAGGTCTGGCTGTTTGTGAAATTCCTAGTCTGGGGCAATGTTTCATAAAAACAAAGAGAAAATATATAAATATAGTTCGGATTTCATCAAGCATGCGGGATTGCCTTGCACAAGTAACCCCCGCAAACGTAAAACAAGGGAGTTTTGCATGTTTTTATACAAGTATTTATTGTAATGCAAGGAATACGCACGCGGAACGTGGTGACGGGGATATTCCAAGCTGCGAGATTTATCTATATGTTATTAGGGGCAATCACGCAGAAATGATAAAATCCGCACGTTATTAAAACAGTTTTTGGCTGTTATCAACTACTATCGGGTCCACTGGTCTCATGTGACATGAAAATGTCATCGGTATTTTTGGTTCTAGGACAAGGTTTTTTTAGTTCCAAGACGTTTTCCTCACGATGTTTTGATTGGGAGTAAGATTTTAAGCTAATATTTAGACATTCGAGAGGTTGTTTTATTCATATGCGTTTGGTAAATTAATGCGACGGTAAAATGCCGACAGTAATAAAAAAAAACAATTGGCTGATAATATCATCCTATGAAAAATCAACCTATATAAAAATGATTTAATGGGCAGTTAGATAAATAGGCAGTTCACAGTAGCATCAATATCAAAAATTGTAACATTATCCAAAAACGAGCGAAGCGAGCTCGGATTTTAGGGCATCCCGACTTGACCAGTTTAGTTTTGACGGGTTCATTACAAAATCATGATATTATATAACTGTTTTCGAACTACTAAATACAACTGCTGCTTGAAATCATAGCCGCCTCCTACTGTTTTGGGAGCAAACGTGATGACCAATACAAAGTAACGCGCCAACTTAAGATAATTTTATGTGGTTTACAAAATACTGCGTTCATAACATAACATTTCAAAAAAACAGATGAGTAGATACAAGATTAAAAATAAAACCGACTTCAAAAACCCATAAAACGTTTTCACTTTCTTATTTTTAGTTATTTTATCCTACGCAAATTATTGCCATGCATTAATTTTACATGGTAAACAATTATCTATAACTAGCTTTTGCCCGCGGCTTCGCTCGCGTTAAATTCGGGGTAACACAGTTCCCCTTGCGCCTTATTGATTTGTAATAGCAACGCTAAGTTTTCCTTTTTCATCCCTCTTTCTCCCTCACATACCACTTTAAAAAAAAATAGCTTATGTCCGTCTCCTGGTTCCCAACTATCTCTGTAAATTCATCAAAATCGGTTCAGCCATTAAAGCGCGAAGAGGTAACAAACAAACTCACTTTCGCTTTTATAATATTAGTAAGGATAATAATGATAAATCTTTATTTTCTCTCTTCACAAAAGTACACTATTGGCAGATAGGTCTAATTAATACAAAAATAAGAATAACATTGTAACAAATGCAAAAAAATATGTTCCTTAATGAGAGACTGGAGTCCATACTAGGATACCCTGTGTCATGGATTCCCAGGCTCTCACCTCGAACTAGATGAATATATTATTATGTCATAGTTATAAGCTTATCCCCAATAAAATGGAGCTTAAACATAACTGGCGTTTGTTTGGTATAAAGTTAATATGAATTGTATAAACAATACATTTCCAAGTGATTGCAGGAATCACGAACGATTTGCTGTCGATTATTGGAGAGTTCCATTATATCTCCGAAGATCAGAATTACATTTTTTCAAAAAAGGAACTACCGCGGAATAAATTTATTTTAGACAAAAAAAAATATCGAAAACAAAACTAGCGAATTGATAGCCTCCACCTTTTGGAAGTCAGTTAAAAATGATTTTTAAAAGTAATTGTTGGTTTATTTATTAAATATTGGTTATCATGACTGTACCAATTGAGTTTTTAGACTTTTCTACAAATAAGACCAGTATTTTGTCTTGGCGTTTGTTCTTGATTAACATCTTAATAGCAGACTATTATTTCTTGAAAAAATTTAAGTACACAATTATACACAGAAGAATAGGTACACACTTTCATACAAATAATGGCAGTTTTTTTGCTTGTTACATAGTAGACACGCAAATTCTTTGGAATTTTAAATCAGTAGTTGACAGATAAATCAGTAGTTGACATATAAATCAGAAGTTGACAGATAAATCAGTGGTTGACAGATAAATCAGAAGTTGACAGATAAATCAGTAGTTGACATATAAATCAGTAGTTGACAGATAAATTAGAAGTTGACAGATAAATCAGAAGTTGACAGATAAATCAGTAGTTGACAGATAAATCAGTAGTTGACATATAAATCAGTAGTTGACAGATAAATTAGAAGTTGACAGATAAATCAGTAGTTGACAGATAAATCAGTAGTTGACAGATAAATCAGTAGTTGACAGATAAATCAGTAGTTGACAGATAAATCTGTAGTTGACAGTTATATCGGTGGTTGACAGATGAAAATAAGGTTATCTTACCACATAAAAATCGAACACTGTCTTGTGTCTATTTTTTTTTCGGGTGGGAAATTATCAAATGACTTCCCCCGCTCTGGGCGGAGCGGGGGGGCATGTCAGACTTTTACTGACTAAAACCCACCCATGTTCCTTCTATTGCCCTTTACGTTCCGGGGCCGCGGTATCTCTTTCGAACAACCCGCAACCCCGGACTGACTTGTGTCTTACAAAGTGTTTTTAATCTTTATTGTTGTTTTCATTAATGCTCTCAGACCTAAGACCCAATACACCTAATTAAGTAGATTATTACTGAAGTGCCTTACATTGTAAAATGATTCGTGAAGCTGGTTCCGTTAGGGCACGCCACAATAGTGGCGGTAAGTCCCCTCTTTGAGGAGTGGCTGGAGAGGCGTCATGGCGTCCTCACCTACCGCCTTATTATGTCTTCTGACCGGGAATGTAGCTTCAACATTTTGTTTCTTGACATTTAAAAGTGCCTGTAATGGTCTAATTGACATAAATGCTTTTGAATTTTTAGCGAGTGATTCTAAAGTAGAATCCTGACCATAGCGAGGGCCCATGACTTTTCACCTAATCAGTAAAAACACATATTCAAAAGATCAAATCAATCAAGCGAAGGGCAGGGCGTTTTTGTGGGACTGTCTCTTGTAATGTGACGTTCAGAAAGTCCTGATTATCAGCCTAATTTGAATAAATGACTTTTGATTTGATTTGATCTGAAAAAATATTTTCTCATCGTTCATCTAGCATCGGTGTTCCTCGCATGCCCTCCGTCAATAATTGGTTCTGCGTGCGACATAGATATGATGAGTTAAGCCACTAGAAAAACCAATGTCCTTTTATTGCATAACAAAAACGAGACTCAAATCATTTAATTTAAAATCGACCGGTGACAGGCACTTTTGCATACTCAAAAATATGCTACCTACAGTATAGCCACAGGCTTAATGAAATTGTGATGCCAAGAACATGTGTATCTTGACTTCGTTTAGGGCTTTGCAACCTTTATTTCCATCAACTCAGGCTTATCGCGGTCATTGAAATTTAAATGTTAGATTATCTATAATAACATTTAAATTCCATTCTACAATTTATTGCTGTAACATTGGACCCTATTGTCTACACGTACAAACATGATCGTTTAATCTTACACGACTCAGCTGTTCTTGACCTTCCTGCAATTAGAGACACTATGATGTGATTATTAAAGTTTTATTTATCTTACCTTGAAACTCGTAATACTATCTGGAGTAAGTTATAGGTACACTAAGTACTGTAGAAACTGAAAACAAAACCTTAATTTAGAACAAACGCTGTCGCGCAAATTCATTATCTGATCTTTTCATGGTCCAGCAGAAATTTGAATTTGAGAATTGACTCTCAAAATATTTGTCAGAAGCCACAAGGTCTAGTTTTCAATAAGCACGAACGACACGGCGCAGTAGCAGCTGAGCGATCGACTGCTGCGCGGCGTGTCGTGGGTTCGATCCCCGCACGGAATAAATATTTGTATGGCCTACAGATAGTTGTTCTGGGTCTGGCTGTTTGTGTATGTGAGATTGAATGTTTGTAAACGCACGATACAGGCGAAATTCCTAGTGTGGGGCTAAATAAAAAAAAAAAATTATATTTGCCGCCAAATAATTGGAGGCAATTGTAAGGCCACAAACATAACAGGTGAAATGTGTACACCTCTGCAAAGATTAGAGGCGTAATATTATGTTTTGTATAATATATCTATACAAGCACAAAGGCAGTTTCGGTGATGCTACTGTAAAACCTTTGTAATTACGAGTTGAATAAGACATTTTTCAAATGTGGCCAGTATTAGACACGCACACATTCAATTGGAATGAGAATCAAGATGTACGATAGGAAATACCACGGAACATGAAGAGCAAAGCTCATCCAGAGCGGGGTGAAGTAATTTGATGATTTCCCATCTGCAAAAAAGGTGTACGATAAAAAGTGCAATCGGCATTGTTGCCATTTCTTCGTCAGTACCAGTAATGTTTGAAGAACAATATTAATTGTACGAAAACCACACAGAATATTATAAAAGCGAAAGTATGTATGTGTGTGTGTTTCTTACTCCTTCACGCTCAATCAGCTTAGCGGATTTGGAAATCTATATGTCAAGCGAAATTTTATCTATTATAATTTTTGCATTTCTTGAAATTCGAAAAGACATGAAGAAGACAAAAAATTAAGCCGTTTGCCGCTACTTTATTACCAAATTCTGCTGCTGCTACTGCTTATCCTTTAGTTTTAAATTAAAAAAAAAAATGTAATCTCATTACCTCAAACTCAAAACTCAAACTCAAAGCATTTATTTCAATTAGACCATTACAGGCACTTTTGAATGTCATAAAAACAAGAACAAAAAAATGATGCTGCTACAATCCCGGTCACAAGGCATAATAACTTGTGAAAGTACTGTAGTTGCCCATTCCAAAGCGTTGATCTCTATGGAGAAGAATGGGCAAGAAACTCCATGGACACTCTTTTAAATTATAATATTTTTACAAAATCGTATTTACATCATTCGTGTTGAGATTATACAAATATGTGAGAACGATGTAGAAAGACGTGCACAGTAAGAGCGTCCAGAGTAAATAAAAAGCAAAATTCAATTTAAAATCTAAATAAGTTAAAAAAAAATGACCGTGGTAGTTAAAAAAATGACCAGTCCCAACTGACAGCGCCCGTTCACGAACATGACGTATGGATCAGCCCCATTCAGCTCGACCATTTTGAAGGGAGCTAAATGACCCGACACACCCGCCACTATCAGCGAGACATTTAAGTGAGCATGACACTATTAACCACCAGGGCCTCGTCAAGTCAATGATAATACATAGCACTCACATATGGGCTTAATAATTATACAATACTAGAGAATTGATTCTATACATTGCAAAGATAGTCTTACAATCTTCTGCAGCTTCCACTATAGCTTCGGGTACTTATCAATGAGTTTACCCCTATGCTTGAGGAGCAGGACCAGCATTGAGCCAAGCATTTTTATCATCAATATAATCCCCCAACTTATAATATGCTTGCCTACATAGTGTGCGTTTAATACAAGATTTAAATTTCGTTTCATTCAGTTGAAGAATGTGGGGAGGTATTTTATTGTAGCATTTCAAACAGTACCCCATGAAAGATGAGTCTACTTTAGCTAACCTGAAACCCGGCTGAACCAATTGGTCCCTGTTTCTAGTATTATACTTGTGTCTATCACCTCGTTTACCAAATAGATGCAATTTTTTTCTGACGTACATGATGTTTTCATAGATATATTGACAAGGTACTGTCATGATGTTAATTTCCTTAAACTGTTCTCTTAGAGAATCTCGTCTACGTAGATTATAAATGGCTCTAATGGCTCTTTTCTGCAGAATAAATACAGACTCGATGTCTGCAGCCCGTCCCCAAAGTAAAATACCGTATGACATTATACTATGAAAATAACTAAAATAGACTAGCCTCGCGGTATCTACATCAGTAAACTGACGGATTTTTCTGACAGCATATGCTGCTGAACTAAGCCGTCCTGCAAGAGATGTTATATGCGGACCCCATTGTAGCCTTGAATCGAGCGTTATCCCCAGGAAAACAGTTTTATCGACGAATTCTAGTTTCTCTTGATTCAATACTATGTCACAATCACTACTTTTGACGTTTGGCAGAGCAAATCTTATGCACTTCGTTTTTTTCCCATTTAATACCAAATTATTGGCGGTGAACCAATCATTTACCTGTAATAGGGCGTTATTTAAGTCGTCTAGATTTGTGGCACGTCTATTTATCTTAAATATTAAAGAAGTATCGTCAGCAAACAACACCATTTGTGGTTGGTTTTTAAATAAATGGGGTAGATCATTAATATATACTAAAAAGAGGAAGGGACCTAATATCGATCCTTGTGGTACACCCATCTTTACATTTAAACCCATTGAATTGACACCATTTATTTGCACTTGCTGCTGTCTATCATTTAAATAAATATAAATATATATATAGGGTTTCGTGGCTAACACAATCAAACGCTTTTGAAAGGTCACAAAAAATTCCTATGGCATCCTGTGCCTCTTCCCACGCAGTAAATATGTGTTTTAACAAGGTAACACCAGCGTCAGTCGTACAACGTCCTTTGGTGAAACCATACTGTTTTTCATGTAAGATCTTATTGGTGTTAAAGTGGTTGAGCATTTGATTAAGCATTACCTTTTCAAACACCTTGCTGAAAACCGGCAAAACGGATACGGGTCTATAGTTATTGGTGTCTTTACTATCCCCAGATTTGAAAAGGGGTATAACTTTACTGTATTTCATAAGGTCCGGAAAAACTCCTTGGTCCACACACAAATTGAATATTATGGCTAAGTACGGTGCTATTGTCTCAATAATAGCTTGACAAACTTTAATAGACATTCCCCAAAGATCTTCGGTTAATTTGATTTTGATTTGCTTGAAAGCTTTAATGACTGCAGTGGGGTTAATATGCTTAAATTGAAACTCAACCGGACATGGTGAAACGTTTGCTCTTAATAAATCAATGGAAAGCAAGGGTGAAGAATTTAATGTTTCAGTAGTTTTAAGTGGGATACTAGTAAAGAAATCTACAAATTCTTGAGCAACTTCGTTTTTAGTGGTTAGAAGACCACGCGAAGACTCTAGTGTGATCTCATTATTACATTTTTTGTTTCTGTTAGTTTCACTATTAATGATTTTCCAAACCGTCTTAATTTTATTATCGGCGAATTTAATCTTGTTGCTAATGAATAAAGATTTAGCTAATTGGCAGGTGTTTTTAAAATTTTTTGAGTAAGTTGCAACATAGTGATTGAAAGTTTCTGAGTTGAAGTAAGGCTTAAGGCCGTAAAGCTCAAACAATCGTTCCCTACTTTTTCTTATACCCTTAGTTGCCCAATCACTAAACATAAACTTTGGGCTAATAGATTTAGTTTTTATTTTTAACGTATCATTGAACTCTGTGTAGACCACCGAAAAGAATTCCTCATAAAATTGATTTACATTTTCAATATTAAATCCCGTAGTGCTTAAATTACTAATTAAATTATTATTAAATTTATTCAAATTGCTGGGTGTTATTTGTCTAGATTTTATCTGGGTTTTTTGTGACGGTGTGTAAGACTCGAAAACGACGGTTTGACCGCTGTGATCAGATGGAAGGTAATTTACAATGGCTTTATTTAAGTAGTCGCAGCAACAAAAGACATTATCAATACATGTAGCAGTGTCTGTAGTAATTCGGGTAGGCTCCGAAAAGACATTTATCAAATTAAATGATTTAAAAAGATGTAAGAATCTACTGCTATTTGAATTTATATCTAAAATATTAATATTAAAGTCACCACAGATAACTAGTAATTTATTACCTTTTGCAAGTTTTGCTAAAGCATCTTCCATTACTGACTCAAATACAGAGTAGTTTTGATAATTTGGGGGTCTGTAAACGCACACTATGACATGCTTATCTAGCTCAACACAAGACATTTCAATATTATGTTCAACCGAAAGATCAATTATATCATTACGAGTTTTAAATTTAATGCCATTTTTAATTAAGATAAGTGAACCCCCACGCATCTTAGATTTGCGGTTAAAGGAACTGCCTACACTGTAATTCTCAAAGTTAATTAACATTTCATGATCTTTTAGCCAATGTTCGGTGAAACATACAATATCAAACTTGGTTTTTTCTAAAAACAATTCAATCTCTAGTTGTTTCGAAGAGAAACCTTGAATATTTTGATGGAATAATTTCAAGGAATTCTGCTTAGCCCCTTTTTTAAATTTAATTATTTGAGAGCAAGAAGGTACCTTGGTGTTAGTGAGTGTAACACTTATGTTATTTATATCTTCTGTTGTCTTACTAGCTAGTTTAAATGAGCCGGAGTGAGTGACAATACTCCCCCGCCTTCCTTGTAAAAAGGTATCTTAGTATAAGTTCTGCTGGAACGATTTGATTCCCTAAAAATGGAAAATATTATTCGCTCGAGCATCATCATATGCCTAGCACTTTGCCAACAGATTTTGTTGGGATTGGCTTCTAGTCTAAGCAGTTGCAGCTGCGTGGGTATCAAGTCTTTTCTGTCTATCTGACCTCCACATCCCAATCATCACGATAGCCATTGGTAAGACTGATTGTCAGACTTTCACTGCCTACTTGTAACGACTAAATAATAATAGTATTAAGTAATAATAAAATTAATGCAAATATATATTTAGTTCAAATACTGCAAAGACATTATATTTACTTTTAACCGACTTCAATCATTCAGAAATATGTTGATGCTCGTTTATCATTTTTTACGAAGAACAGTCAGGACCCTTAAATTTTAATTAGAAAAACATATACCAAATTAATTAATTTTAAAAATCAATAATAACAGAATACATGTTTTTTTATTAATTGAGTGATTTTGATGAAATATCTTTTTTCCTATTTTAATTCAGTATTCATTTTATCGACATCGACTATTTTCCCTTAATCTAGGAGAGCCGCCCGCCCTAACGATGGAATACCTATGCAACTTGACCTTGAATTGACCAATTGCAGCCACGCGTTCTTCCTCGTCCCCCGGCCCGGCGTAGTGAGTTGTGCACTTAGAAGAAATCGGCCTATAAGTTCTCTAGTGGTTATATTCTCTATGTGATAATATCTCCATTCAGTAGACCTACCATGACGTCTTAAAGCAGAACTTATTCCACTGAGGGAAAGAGATGGTACTAGACACCCAGTATAGCTCTGTCTCTTTCCCTCAGTGGAATAACTTCTGCTTTAAGACGTCATGGTAGGGTAGCTGTTCAATGCATTGAGATAAGTAGTTGAAATATGAAGCTATTTTTCTTTTTTATAAAAAAAATATGGAACCACGCTGCTAATTGTTTCTACCATGTGGTAGAACTAGCTTGCGAAGAGCACCCACATTTTTTTTCATACGGCTTCGGTATTTTATGAATTATATGTATTGACACTTATTTTAACGAAGTTCCTTATCGCGCGAAATTGAGCTACACAGAAAAAATTTGGACCAAAATTGTAACGACGCTTTTTGCTTAAGACCAAAAGTTGTAACGACACTTTTTGCTTAAGACCAAAAGTTGTAACGACACTTGCTACACTTGTAAGCCGTGCGGCGTGCGCGTGTTACTCTGTCACTGTCTGTCTCTCTCTCCCTCTCGCTCTCTCTCATAGAAAGCAAGCCAGTTATTTTCGTTTCGTCTTTCTATTTCGCATTAAACATTGTGGTGTCGCGACGATTATTTTTGTTGAGTGTTTACAGGTTTTTTGTACATAATGAATAATAACTTCGTTCCATCCGGGTGTCCCTTGACACCTCTCAAGTTTTTTTCTACGTGTATGTGGATGATGTGCTTAAACTTTAAGTGACAATATTGTCATCAGGATTTTGTCTGAGATACTATATACATCTGAAGAGGCTGTTGTTTTTGCTAAAACATTAACCGACGTCCACAATAAACAAAAACTGGCCAAGTGCGAGTCGGACTCGACCGCACAGGTTTCCGTAGCACCAAAAAATATAATAACAATGTTTTCTAGGCTTATTAAAATTATATGAAATTTTACACTGTACCGCAAAGCAAGTGACTGCTGAAATAAGGTCATGAAGTTAAACCAACCTTAAAAATAACATTTAAATGATTTAGAAAAAACTAATATTTTATCAGCATAACTGATGATGATACTGATGATGTTGGCTGATAAAATTTACGCTAGGACTTAGTGTTAATCAATTGAATAATTTCATTAATCAAAACATTGCTGTCTTCGAATAATAAAATAAAAATATGTACTAGTCTCAAAAAAGGAAATCAAGTACAGGGCGTCAAAATATTCATCCAAATCGTTGTCAATAGGAAAAATGCCCAGAAAGCTGGAGAATTGCCACTTTGGTTGACAAAGAAGATTTGTCAGCCAAAAAAAGCCAACCCTCTGGTCATGTGTAGAGTCGACGAACCGTTTGGGGATATTAATTTTATGCCACACCAATCGCATATTGACAATTTCATGTCCAAAACTTACTTCATAGGTAACACCAATTTCATGACATCAATCAGTATAATATAGAAACCGTCGACCTTCAGAGGGGCGCCTTTTCTGCCGAGCAGTACATAAATACAACATTACGACTAAAATTTCTTCATATCGTCGCTAGATTCGAAAAATGTCAGTACTAGCGGTGTCATTGATATTACTAAGCGCAGTGTTTGCTGTGTGGTCGTGGTTGAGACAGCATCCCAACGCACCACCTCAATTACCTGGAGCACTACCAATCATTGGACATTCACTGAAGATCATTGGAGATCGAAAACGTGAGTAGAAATGAGTTTCTTGAACATCTCTGTTTCGATTCCCTATCGAATAATAATATGTATGTTGAAAGCACAGAAGAGTTTAGAGAAGAGACTACACGGATGCAAAGGCTTCCTCGCTCTTTGCCTTACAACTACCATGTAAAAAGTTTATATATTATAATTATGGGTTCCCTCTATCTGGCAGAATCTTGATGCTCCGAATTTTTTTTGGCATAACACACTTAGCATTTTTTTTTAAACGAACATTTTAAAGGCATAATTTTTTTTTGGTATAATTATCGTTTGGCATAATGTTTAAAACTTCGAATTAACAATGGCATACTTTTAAGATGGCAGAATTACATTTAGTATAATTACGATTGGCAGAGTTCAAATTTCGCATAATATATTATTTGGTATAATTTCACTTGGCATACTCCATTGCCTTGGCCGACCCCAACATAATTGGGAAAAGGCTAGGCAGATGATACTATGCAGACGGCAGTAATGGCTAGGTTAAAACTGTGACCTCCTACGCACGAGCCGAGCGAGCGAAGCGAGCGGTGCCGCGGCAGCGGCCGGCGAATGCCAGAAACGACTTGCATTAATAGAAAAAAGAGATTGTTTTAAGTAGGTTACCCGGAACTGAACTAGTTAGATTAGGATAATTCCTTATTGAATTCAATGACAATTTTTCAAATTCAATTAAACAATAACTAAAATAAATAACATTATTTTAGAGAAATAATTAATTAAAATAAATAACAACTTATAATGACAAAGATGATCCTAACTATAAACTTTCTGCGATATGACAATTCTGATGTTTAATAATTATCGATATAAAATATATGCCAAAAGACGATTCTGACTGTGAACTTTCTGCGAAATGATGTTTCTACTTTTTAAATATTATGGATATGAAGTTTATGCCTAGAGATGATTCTGACTTACAAAATTATGAGTTTAAACTGTATGATAAATGAGTGTCTGCTAAACAATTTTCTGCGAAGTGAAGTTTATGCCATCCGTTGTTATGCAAAATAAAATTATGACATAAAAAGTTCTGCTATAAAGGGTGGACCCTATAATTATGCATGCCATGTCACGTCCTTGGTTGCCATTAAACTGAACGAAATAGTAATTACTCAAACTATTTAATAAATAATATAAGGATTACACATCATCATCATTTTTCTGCCCTCGTGCTATTTTATTTGGGGTGGGCGCAACACGATTTCTTCTTTCATTCTCCTCTCAGATGTTAAAAGATTACACATGTTTATGCAAAAAACAAAATTATGTGGTGAACCTACCCGTCATCTGCCTAGCCTTTTCCAAACTATATTGGCTCGGTGTCCTGCCTAACCACAGGCAACTGGCACTTGGAGTACTATAAGCGACCAACACAAATGTCCTTTTTGGTATTGTTCGTAGTGTCGTTGAGCTTCTTGTGGTATGAGTCGAGCTACACGATAGCTGACAAATTCTCGCGCTGACTGGACAGGTCCACTCAATCTGTGTAGTGCTTTCTTAACAAGACTATTTCAGACACTAAACTGCGTAGTCCTCATGTAAGCCAACCAAGCTGGTCTAGTCGACAAGTTGAAAATGGTACAAAATAGAGATACTGCTCTTAAAATTATGTGCGATAGCTCATTGGATCCGGAATGACGCCTAGAAAAATGTGCTATAAACGTGTATTAGCACATAAAAAATTGCAAAAGTTATAAACAATTAAAGATTGCAAAAAAATGGCATTTCGTTTTTTACCAATATTTCTTAAATTATTAATATTTAAAAAAATTAAAAAAAAGGTTCTCAAAGAAGAGGAAATTTCCAATAAAAAATCTAACTCCCGGAACTCTATCTCTATTATTTATAATTTTAATTTAACGCTGAAAATAGGTCTGCGCGCGACATTTTTAGGTTGCGCGCGTGGCGTCAAAAGCGAGTACGGCACATTAATTAATTTATATAAGGTATAGAATATTGTTTTTTAAATTTGAAAAAAATATGGTGTGTTCTGAACACTATAAATAATTTATTCCCGTTGGAAATTTTTCTTAAAGTTAATTTTTCAAGAAGTTAAACAATTGTTAACTAATAAAATTTTCTCGAACTAGCGTCTTAATAATAATTGTAAGTGAAAAAAATGTTTAAATAATGGTCGTAAAAAAATTTCGCTTCGTAGAGCCTTTCTTACATACATACTTAATAAGATCGTGCCATAAAAGTTAAAAAAAATATTTATACTTTGCTTATAACAATTTTTTTACTTGAACTAAAACTAAAATATCGAAGTAATGTTGTTAAAAACATACAACATTATCCTTTTTTTAATAAAATAAGATATTTATTGATTCGCATAAAAAAAAATCCCGCCATTTGTTGATAAATTTGTTATAAACAAATTGATTAAATTAATATTTTAAAACAATTTTTTTTTACAATTTTATTACATTACAAATATTAGGATTTAAAAAAAAATCCTTAATAACAATTTTTAATTGGTTATAAGCGTTTTTTTATATTTCTTTTGTTTTAATAATTAGTTAAGAAATTATTTTTTTCCCAAAAATCATAATTGATAGTACTCTAAAAAATATCATTTTTTTTTATCAACAATTCTATTGTTTATTAACTTACCAATTTGTTATAAACAACTTCTTTTTTTTTCTACAACTTCTAAAATTAACAAAAACAACAAAGTATAGAAAAAAGATTTTTTTAAATTAACAAATAAAAAAAAATTACATATATAATTATTTATACTTTGGTGTATATGGTTGTTTTTGTTAATTTTAGAAGTTTTATAGAGAATTATTTATAGTGTTCAGAACACCATATTTTTTTCAAATTTAAAAAACAATATTCAATACCTTAAATTAATTAATTAATGTGCCGTACTCGCTTTTGACGCCACGCGCGCAACCTAAAAATGTCGCGCGCAGACCTATTTTCAGCGTTAAATTAAAATTATAAATAATGGAGATAGAGTTCCGGGAGTTAACACTTAGAATCTTTTTTTTAAATTTCTTAAATATTTATAGTTTATGAAATATTGGCAAAAACGAAATGCCATTTTTTTGCAATCTTTAATTGTTTATAACTTTTGCAATTTTTTATGTGCTTATACACGCTTTTAGCACATTTTTCTAGGCGTCATTCCGGATCCAATGAGCTATCGCACATAATTTTAAGAGCAGTATCTCTATTTTGTACCATTTTCAACCTAGTCGACTAGACTAAGCTTTTTGTCTCGATCTTATGAGAGACTAGCGAGTCTCTCTGAGTTTGTTTTCTACTTCTTAGAGTAGTCGGGTACGAAACACCGACCTCATCTAGTTTTAAAAAAGGCGTGTAAATATTAAAAATCTTTTTTAAATAAAAAAAATAAACGACAAAAACACGAACTGTAAAGTAAAAAAAAAACTCAGCTTCAATTTTCATTCTTATCTTATTAATAGTTGGTTACTTTTAAGTCTATAAACTTGAGAATTACCTTATATGCGATTATTCCCGATGTCCCCCACTTGTCTGGCCACCACTGGGGGACAGCGAGACAACTTAAAACATTATTCTCGTTGTCCACCACTGGGGGACAGCGTCACAACTCTGTAAATTATTTTCATTCGCCACCACTGGTGGACAACGACACGGATTTTTTAACATTCGCTATGGCCGCCGTTGGGGGACAATGGCACAACTCTTTTGATACGATTCCCACTGGCCATCAATTTAAATTGTTTTATCTAGAGACCGTTTGGTTTGCTGAAATTACTTTTATCCAATTCTAATGCTTACGTAATAATAATGACATAATATTTCTTTCCTTGTATAATATAGTTAATTTAATTAATTAGGTATAGGTAATTCATTAAAATTAAATTTTATTTTCTTGCTAATGCTTATTATTATTATTATCTATTGATACTATTCACTTCATCAAGATATTTACATAAAGTATTGCTATGAGGGAAAGTACAGACGCCAGATAACTTGATGTGCTGGCGTCTGTGCATAACGTTAAAAAGAGACAAAAAATATATCTATTCTACTCTGCTCCTTCTACTTGCGCAAACGCAGCATGCGTCATTATAACTACGTCATTAGTGCACTCGTCGCTCCCGTAACCAGCCATAAGCCCACCCTCGACCATACATAGAATATTTTAAGGTTTGGTTAAGTGCCATTTGAGTTAGGCTAGCTTCGCGGGGCTCCTACTTCTGGGTGGTTTATAAAAAATAACCACGAAGGGGATGGCGGGGTCTATTCGCTCGCTTCGCTCGCTCACACGACCCCGCCATCCCCTTCTAACCTAACCTATCCGAGTCGGGGTGCCCTAAAGTCCAGATTGCATAAGCAATCAAAGCTATATTATATAATACTAAGTAGTAGGATCATTTTTTTATATTTGAGTGAACCATTATTATTGTGTATTTACCTATCATATAATTTATAAATATTTAAATTAGTCTTACCGTTAGCCCTGCTAAAAATCAAATCCGTAAGTATATTAAGCTATCCTTTACCGGTCTCAAGATAAAACAATTTAAATTGATGGCCAGTGGGAATCGTATCAAAAGAGTTGTGCCATTGTCCCCCAACGGCGGCCATAGGGAATGTTAAAAAATCCGTGTCGTTGTCCACCAGTGGTGGCGAATGGAAATAATTTACAAAGTTGTGACGCTGTCCCCCAGTGGTGGACAACGAGAATAATGTTTTAAGTTGTCTCGCTGTCCCCCAGTGGTGGCCAGACAAGTGGTGGACATCGGGAATAATCGCCTTATATGCAGATGGTGTCTGTTTTTTTAACCATTTCCATGCGAGGAACTTGTCCTGTATTATTGGTGCGTTAAGAAATATTTAAACTCACATTCACAAACTGTCAGACCTGGAACAACTATCAGTAGGCTATACAAATATTTGTTCTGTGCGTGAATCGAACCCGTGACATGCTGCGCAGCAGTCGATTTCTCAACCACTGTGCTAACCGTGCAGTCAAATCAATAATTTGCCTCCTTCTTTTTTGGACATTATTTCATATTTTGTTACTAATTTGGGATGGTGTGTGATGGTGCTCGAACAGATGGTGATAACTATGTCGTGATAGGGTAGTTTGTGTTTTAACTTTAAGGGGATGCTATTCTGTGTTGGACTACTATACACACCACGGAACAGAAAAAACCATAAGGGCAGCTTTGTTCGAGGACTGGTGTCGCCAAACTCACACAGTTACAATTTACTCATACTGTGATCCCGATGATACGATTGGCTAAAAACAAAAATTGGGAGTAGACGAAATTCAAAAAAAATAAAAAATGACATGCAACCTTAACATTATGGAACTACAATCCATATTGTCAAATGTTTGAATAAAAACAAACAACTAAATCTTTTACCACTAAGTGCCGCTACTGAATTTTGACAACTAAACTGTAATTTTGTTAAAATAAGGTTGGTATTTGAATAGAGTATCTCGGGCACGAATGCTGATTGCTACTCAAACAGTGTTGTGACCCAATTCGATAAATATCATATCGATAGTATAAAAAAATATTTAAACAATGCAAACAGAAACAAAATATTAAAGGATGGTATTTAAAAGTACTTCAATTTATTCCCATTTCATTTACCTAATTTTGCCTGTGTTCCACCAAATATACTGAATGTGCACCAAAATATGTTAATTAAAATATGTCATAACGAGCATCAGTCTATTTAACAACTGTTGCAAATTTGTAAAAATAGTAATACACCTAATTTTAAAAACAAGCATTATTTTTTTTAGTTTTACTTCAGATAATGCACTGCAATAGTTAATTTAACCTAACCTAACCTACGCATTTTTTTAACATTCAGGAATATTTGGTGCGCGATCAGTATTTTTCGGGGAAGAATAAAATAGTTATTGTTACAATAGAATATTTGCAGCGCACTACAATAAAAAAGTGTTATATCTTGGTGTTAATTTGGAATTTGTTTGATGTAACATATTTTGTTGGCCGAGTAGTTTAATTATAGTAAAACAATTAAACGGGTTTAAGATCAATATTTTAGAAATGCATACATAGATGTACCTTAAGATTTTTGGTGAACACAAAAATATTATCCAATATTAAAATCCAATATAAAATTATATGCATACATATATCTATCTATATCTATCGTATGCAAATATGTTATTTCAATGCTTCCTAAAATAAATCGTAAAGTTATTTTTAAATGTAGCGAAATTGATATAATATGATGTTGTTTTCGCATATAAATCAATTACTTATTTAATTTAGAAGCGGAAACATCAAGTAACATAAAAAATGTACCAATAAAAGTACTATCGTGTTTATATTTGTACATCTATACTATAATATAATAATAATAATAATATGCCCCCTAAAACAACCACACGTCCTGATTGAACACCTAATCACGTGGGGGGCGGACACACGATCAAAAAATTACTGGCGTGGCTAACGTGGCTCTGGAAACCCATTAAACATGGAGACTAGATCAAAGAAAGTACGTATAGGACCGCTACCCGAGGGCAATCGTCGGGGCGCACCTGGGGCCGATGCTGGGTGTCTCAGCATACGAACCATCGGCGGTGGGGGACTGAACAGGCGGGTTCTCCCCGATAAAAATACTACAGCCGAACCGACAGACAGACTTGACAATGACAGTAGAGCAGATACACCCGTCTTGGATGTTTCGCAGGCGGCGTCAGCCAGTCAGCCTGCGACCACTAAAGCGGGAAAACCCAGAGTGCGCATGAAATGGACTGAAGATATGAACATATTCATCATGCGTACTTACTATCACATTACCAAACTTGAAGAGGACAGAACTATGTACTGCACACAATTACACGAAAATTTTTAATTACAATATCCAGATATGAATGTAACAGAACAAAGAATAGCCGACCAGAGACGAGTCATTATTAGAAACAAGCTGTTGTCAGACGATACTTTAAATAGAATAAAATATGAAATAGCAGAACAACTCAAAAGAGAAGAAGAAGAAAGTATGAATCTTACACAACACACAAACACTTTACAAGAAATTGACACGAATACTGAATATTATGCTGCAGATTTAATTATACACAATACTCAACCTACTGCAGATAATCCTACAATAATGCAAACACAAAATAATATTGATTTTGACCCAGATTTAGTAAACGCATTAAGTAACGGATTAGAATCCAATATGTTAAAATACAATGGATTGGACCCAGCATGTAGGCCATTACTACCAAAACTGAGACCAACCCGTCAATTATCAGAAATTATTAGTATATTTAATCAAAAGATTATCCCTCCCAAACTATTAACACTAGAAAACTTAAGCGATACGCATTCTTTAATATATTCCATAGCTATTACTGTTGCAACTCATTTAAAATTAAAAATAAACTTAGACAGATCTAGAAGTAGAGATAGAAGTAGAATAAAAAACGATCCACCATGGAAACAAAGAATAGAGACAGATATAGAGCAACTAAGAACAGACATAAATAGACTAACTCAATATAAAAACGGTAACACATCAAGGAAACTAGAAAATAAGGTTAGGCAGATAATTAAAAATACTAGACAACATGGTGCGCATGAAAATTTTAACAAGAGAATAGAAGATCATTTAGACACATTAAAACAAAAACTTTTAGTAAAAAGCCATAGGCTGAAAAGATACAAAAAAGCAAAAGAAAGAAAAGATAATAATAGATTATTTAAAACAAGCGAGAAACAATTTTATAGAAAACTAATAGGTAACGATACTACAATCAATAACCCTCCAACTCAAGAATCCTTAAAAGAATTCTGGCAAGGAATCTGGTCGGACAGCACTGACCATAACAGAGAAGCTGGATGGATACAAGAGGAAATAGCTAGGTCAGAAACAATAGATGAAATGTCATTCGAAGATATAGATACACTCGAAATAAACACAATTATAAATAGAACGCACAATTGGAAAGCAGCGGGAATAGATAGTATTCATAATTTTTGGTTTAAACGACTACAGTCAATTCATAGTATTTTAGCAGAACAAATAAATAATATTTTGAAAGGTAACCAAAATTTACCAGATTTTTTAACTAAAGGAATTACATATATGATCCCTAAGTCAAGTAGCACACAGGATCCATCACAGTATAGGCCCATAATCTGCTTACCAACATTATATAAAATCATTACGTCATGCATCACTAACAAAATCATCAAACACATTGAGCAATATAATATTTTAACAGAAGAACAAAAAGGGTGTAGGCGCGGTCATATGGGATGTAAAGAACAATTAATAATCGATTCCACTATTTTAAAATACGTCCAGAGGTCTAGAAAAAACTTATACATAGCATACATAGATTATAAAAAAGCATTTGACAGCGTCCCCCATTCATGGTTAATCGAAGTATTAAATATCTATAAAATCAACCCATCCATTATAAATTTCCTCAAGAATACCATGGAGTCTTGGAGCACTACACTTAAATTACAAACTAAAACTGCAAACATATCAGTAGAAGAAATAGCGATTAAAAAGGTATTTTTCAAGGGGACTTACTAAGCCCTCTTTGGTTTTGTCTAGCTCTGAATCCACTTTCCCGGGCATTAATCGAATCTAGATTAGGTTTTGATATAAAAGATGGTAGGACAATATTGCACAATATCACACATTTACTTTATATGGATGACTTAAAATTATATGCTAATAAAAATACAGATTTAAACGGTTTATTAAACATAACAGCAGCATTTTCGAAAGACATAAGAATGGATTTTGGACTAGACAAATGCCGAAAATTAAACATAGAGAAGGGTAAGATTAAAGAAGGGAACTATTCAACAGACACCAATGAAGTAATAGAAGCGATGAAAAATGAAGAACTATATAAATATTTAGGGTATAATCAAGCACGACTGTTGGAACATAGGACTATTAAAGATAAATTAAAAAAAGAATACATTAATAGAATTCATTCTTTATGCAAAATGCATCTGTATAGTAAACATTTATTCAAATCCATAAATACTTATGCAATACCGATACTCACTTACTCTTTCGGAGTAATTAAATGGTCAAACACAGAACTAAATGCCCTAGAAGTTAAAACAAGAACCACTCTAACACAACACAGATACCACCATCCCAAATCAGCAATAGAGAGAGTAATAATGACCAGAAAAGAAGGAGGCAGGGGTTTAATAGAAATTTCACATCTTCATAAAAGACAAGTCATAAGCCTAAAGCAATTTTTCATACGAAAGAAAACCAATAGTCAGTTACACAAAGCTATTACAGAAATAGACAAACAATTTACACCACTAAACCTTAGCGAGGATAGTAACATAGAAACAATAGATAAAGCGAGACATATAGAAGAGATACACAGAAAGTGGAGGCAGAAAGAATTGCATGGAAGACATCCAAACGACATACACCAAACACACATAGATAAAGAAGCGTCTAATAAATGGCTGGAGTTAAGTGGGCTATTTCCGGAAACTGAAGGGTTTATGTTAGCCATTCAAGACCAAGTTATTAATACTAAGAATTATAGGAAATATATAATAAAAGATTATACAGTTAGAAATGATTTATGCAGAAAATGTCACAGCCAACCTGAAACAATACAACACATCACAGGAGCTTGTATCACACTCACTCAAAATGACTACACACACAGACATAATCAACTAGTTAATATCATACACCAAAAACTAGCAACTAAATTTAAACTCATGCTGGACCCATACACACCATACTACAAATATACACCTAGAGCTGTTCTAGAAAATCAATTTTATAAAATATATTATGACCGCAGTATAATAACAGATCACACAATATACAACAATAGACCTGACATAAAACTTGTTGATAAAGAAAACAAACACACATACATAATAGATATTGCAGTCCCTAATACTAACAACATACAAAAAACTATCACGGAAAAAATTAGGAAATACACAGAACTACAAGAGGAAATTACCAGAGTTTGGAAAATGAATAGGGTCACTATAGTTCCGATAGTAATTTCAACAACAGGCGTTATCCCAAAGCAAATATTTAATAGTTTCAATGCCCTCAGTCTATCTAAATACACGTATCTCACACTACAAAAAGCTGCAATATTAAACTCTTGCCGTATAGTAAAAAATTTTTTACAATTAGACCTAGACAACAATTTCGCAATAGCTCAGAATAATTGATCATCCTAAGCCAATAACTAGAATCTCACCTTGGTTCACACCCGTGAGATTCTAAAAATACCAGGTACAAACCTGAGAAAACTAAAGTTTAAAACCACAATAATAATATAATATAATATATAATAATAATAATATATAAACAGAACTGGACGCCCTGGATAGGAAGGTCCGTACATTGTTAACGGCATTTCGTATGCATCACCCACGTTCTTCGGTTATGAGACTGTATATCCCGCGAAGTTGTGGAGGTCGAGGCTTTTTAAACGCTAAGACTCTCCACAATCGCGAGATATGCAGTCTAAGGGAATATTTCCTAGAAACCGACGTGGGAATGCATCGGGATGTGGTTGCAGTGGACAAAGGCCTCACCCCGCTCTCCTTGGCTAAAGAGAATTGGCACAAACCTGTAGTGCTTGACACTAACGACCGCAAGGAGGTATGGCAGAGTAAGGAGCTTCACGGACGCTTTTTCCGGGCCCTACATGGTCCCGATGTAGATCAATCAGCGTCCGTAGCCTGGCTACGTTCCGGGGATCTCTTTGGAGAAACCGAGGGTTTTGTCTGTGCAATTATGGATGAAGTTATGATGACAAATAACTACCGGAGATTTATTGTGAAGGACGGCACGGTTGACATATGTCGGGCATGCCACCGTCCGGGTGAATCAATTCGACACATTATCTCCGGTTGTTCTCGTCTAGCTAACGGAGAGTACTTGCATAGACACAACCTTGTAGCCAGGATTATCCATCAGCAACTTGCTCTAAAATATAACCTTGTGGAATCGGAAGTGCCGTACTACAGGTATGAGCCCGACCCAGTTCTCGAACATGGCAATATCACATTGTACTGGGACCGATCCATCATCACTGACAGGACTATTGTTGCCAACAAACCTGATATAGTGGTGGTGGATCGATCAGAGCGGCGTGCAATGATTGTTGACATAACAGTCCCGCATGATGAGAACCTCGTGAAAGCCGAGAAAGATAAGCAAATCAAGTATATTGACTTGGCTCGCGAGGTTGTCGACATGTGGGATGTGGACTCAGCGATCATTGTGCCGATAGTCGTATCTGCCAATGGCTTAATTGCTAAGAGCCTCGACCAACACCTTAGGAGGCTCTCGTTAGGTAGCTGGATCAAGGGCTTGATTCAGAAAGCGGTACTCCTAGACACGGCTCGTATTGTTAGGAGGTTCCTTTCTCTGGAGCCCTGACCGCCGGTAGCTTGGACCCTGTTCCCGATACCGGTGGGCTACTATTTTTATATTTTTAAATGTTTTTTTTTTTTTTTATTTTTGTTTAGAAGAAATATTTAAAAATGTAAATAATATGTAAATTAATCAATAAATGAACGAATAATATATAATATTATAAAGAGGAAAGATTTGTTTGTTTGTTTGTAATGAATAGGCTCCGAAACTACTGGACCGATTTCAAAAATTCTTTCACCTTTGGAAAGCTACATTATCCCCGAGTAACATAGGCTATATTATATTTAAAAAAAATTAGGGATCCTTACTAAAACTCCAATAATGTAACACAAGGTGTAAAAAAATGACCTGAAAAATTCCTTACGTCGCGTGCGCTGCGAAAACTATTGATGATAGAACAAAATCATTTACTACGACTTTGCAGAACTCATCATTATCTACAAAAAGTGTCGCGACAGCATATGTCTAAATATTATAGTTATGTCACAGTTAGCGGTTTTTTGTTCTAAAAATTTAATTTATATGCCGCCGCTTGAAAAGGCTCTTTAAATATATAAATAAAGGATCTGACCAAGCTACTTTTAGCGTCAGAAACCCAAATGATAAAGTGGAAAACTACGTGAATGGCCGGTACATAAGTACATCCGAGGCTGTGTGGCGAATATTTGAATTTCCGATCCATGAGCGGCATCCTACAGTCTTACAGTTAGCTGTCCACTTAGAAAACGGCCAAAGGGTGTATTTTACCCCAGAAACGGCTGAACAAGTGGCTCATAACCCACGTAAAACTACTTTGCTGGCGTTCTTTGAGCTCTGTAATGACGACGAATTCGCAAAGACACTTTTATGCCACGAAGTCCCGCAATACTACACATAGGCCAGTAATAAATTCACAAGAAGAAGGCGTGGTGAGGACGTAGTTGGCCATCCAGGTATAAAAGATGCCGCTTTAGGAAGAGTCTACGGTGTACATCCTTCTCAATCAGAGTGCTTTTATCTTAGGATGTTGCTACATCACGTACGTGGTCCAACCTCATTTGAGTACTTAAAAACCGTTGACGGAGTTCTCAAAGAAACCTATCAAGCAGCTTGCCGTGACAGAGGTTTGCTAGAAAATGATGACCACTGGGAAAATACTCTGAGAGAAGCATCGCGTTCGCAATGTCCAGTACAACTGAGAGACTTATTTGTGGTCATCCTTTCATTTTGTCAGCCATCGGAACCATTGAAATTATGGGACCGTTTCAAAGATGATTTATGTCAAGATATTATACATAGAATCAGACAGCAAAATCAAGACTTCGCCTGGCCATACAGTGAAGACGTTTATAATGAAGGTTTGATTCAAATAGAAAATAAACTTTTGCAATTAAATGATAAAAGCTTAAGTAATTTTGGATTGCCTGTTTCAGTTCGTACAAACAACAATGCTACAGATACAATGGCACATCACTATAATACAAATAATTTGAGCGAGTTTTAAATATATTAACGTAAATGTCAAAGTTATTTTAAATATTATTGTAGGGATTAGGGCGTCAAGAAGACTCAAAAGACATTTCAAAATAATTTATTAAAAATAAACATTTTACTTTTTTTTAAGCTAGTTGTTCTTTCTAAAAAGTTTGTTCCTATGGTGAAAAACAAAAAAAAAATGGACGAAAAACGAAAAACTATGTAGATACTACTTTTTACGTTCATATTTTAAAACAGAGTTTATAAATAGTACATTTGACGGGCCTGTTGGTCTAGTGGTTAGTGGCCCTGACTGCTGAGCCGGAGGTCGTGGGTTCGATTCCCACCCAGGACAAACTTTGAGTGATGAGCATGATTGTTTGTTCTGTGTCTGGGTGTGATTTATCTATAATATGTATATATTTATAAATTATATAAGTATGTATATCAGTTGTCTGGTTACCATAACACAAGCTCTGCTTAGCTTGGGATCAGATAGCCGTGTGTGAGTTGTCCCAAGATATTTATTTATTTATTTGTAGAAACTGTTTTAAAATATGACAATTAATGGTCTGTCCTACTACTGTCCTAGAAATAATACGTATTTATTAAGAACCTGACGTTTAGATAGTTTTTTATTCAATTTCAGAATGTGATGTATTCTAACATTCATGTATTTTTCGGCTATTGCTTTTATTAGGTCTGTAACATGATTTGATGCTGGGAATTCGTCAATCTGATGATAATTAATATTTTTAAAGTTTGTTCCTATAAATATTTTTATGAGTAATATTTCTTTTTTGAAAACTGTTCCCTCCACGCTTCGAACTGCAGATTCAGCTGTTTTACATATTTTGTTTGTATCTGCTGACGGAAACAGCAGACCCCTTTATTTTTGGCAATTCTGTTTGTCGTTAAAGCTGCTACACATATATCACATCGAATATCTTTAATAATTTGGCCCACTAGTTTTGTTTATTCGTTCTATTGCTGAAGTACAATTTAAAATAGATATATTTTCTAATGCTGTACAATTTCCTAAATCAGAGTTTTTAATTTCTGCATGTATCAATATTTTTTTATATACCGCCACAAATTGACGGGCTGTGGGATTATTGTTGGAACCTCCATGTGCAAGTGTGTTTCCAAAAAACAATTCTATATGGTCTTGACTCAGCTTATAGAATGCCAAGTAAATCAAAACTTTTGATACAATCAATTCATTATACAACAGTTTTAAGGCAGCAGCACATCCAAGAAAACCTAAAAAGCCTGTTTTACGCGGACTTCTTATTAAAGAGATACCGTTTTCGGTCTTTAGACTAGTTATATAAATACAAGCCATATTTAAATAATCAAAAACTTGACTTGCATTATTTTCTTTTAAGGCTTTCTTCCAAATTGATGTAAGTTCTTTGTATTGATAATGTCAAAAATATAATTTACTATTTTTATGATTTTTTCTGTGGCTTCACTACCTTGAAATTTATTCATTTTTAAGTCTTCACGGGAAAACCTTAAAGCTTCTGCTACGCTTGGGCTAAATAACGGCGTGGCTAATTTAACCCTTTATTTGTTGGTTCTCGAAGTCTATGTGATGGTGAGTCAACATATTTGTTAAGTGAAATTTTTCACATACCTGGACGTTATTTAATTCCTTAAGAAATTGCCACTCAATACTTTTGTTATCTTGGTCAATAATTTTTGAATATGTTTGCAAGGTATTATTCGTAATAATTTTATCATGTGGCACGGATCTAGTATAAAATAATTGCGACTGGCGAACGTGTTACGGGATACTCAAATTTAATTTCGCTTTTTTATAGTATCTACTGTTTTTTTGTAGGAAACCAACTTTATCTCCCAGTAGCGTTGATCCATATTTCTTTAGTTTTCAATGAAAGAAAATAAAACCTAAGAGTATGATTGCATAGTTCAAACGCCAGTTGTTTGTTTTACTAATTCTTTAGCTAGATTTAATTTAAATACGCATTCAAAAATGTATCTACCATTTTTATTTAATTAACTTAATTAACCAACCAATTAACCATATTATATTACTTGTACTTATTCTTATTTAAATGGCAATGTAAAACATGTCGATTGATTTTATCGATATATTCACGCACTAATTGGATAGCGTCAAAAGTATAGGTTGGCAATCGAATATTCTAGAAAAACTGATGTCCGAAAAATAAATTCAACTTTTTTGTGATCACGTTAAGGATAATTTTTGTTTGTTTATGTTCTGCAATGTTTGACGTAACTTGATTTTTTCATTTTATTTAAATAAATCCGAAAATAATACTTATCGGTGTGGTATGAAACACCTCCATGAGTTAGATTTATCCTTCGGCTATGGTTTTTACATTCCAATATGGCACAATAAGGCATTGTAATATTTTCTAAGGGCAAGATAAGTTCACATAGTCCAGTATGCAATTGAGAGCGCGTGAGCGTCAAGTATGAACATCGGTTCGTACTAGTGGCGACAGGTGCCACGCCTACTTACTACTTCCACTGTTTTTTCTGTTCCGTGACTATACACATGTCCTTACACACACACCCATGCATGTTGTTCATATCTAAGGTACAAATTAAATACAAATTGCTGTGGAAGTTCATTATACAGGCACTAGCTGGCCCCCGCGGCTTTGCCCACGTGATATCGAAAAAAAAGTATCCTATGTGTTATTCCAGACTATAATCTAGCTCTGTGCCAAATTTCATCAAGATCCGTTCAGCCGTTACATTCATCCATCCATCCCCACAAACATTCGCATTTATAATATTAGTAGGATTACTTGTTTTCCAATCACCAATTTATGTAAAACATTTTTGTACAGAAATAAAGATTTTGTATTTAGTATTATTTTTAAAATAAGTAGATAGATACAAAGTTTTTAAATGATTATTGCATTTTGTATAACATATGTACCTATTTCAAATGTATTCATATCTTTATTTGCATTCCATAATGTGTCAAGATTTTAATGGGCTTAGAGCTAAGGTACAATAAATGACAAATCCTATAGGGCATAGCAAAAAGTATAATGTGATTTTTGAAATAAAATTAATATATTAACCAAAATAATCTTTCCATTACTTATTAGTAATCGTCAAATACTTGTCAATGAAAACTTACATATGAAACATTATAGGTAATGTATATAAAACGTTTGTATCATGATTTGGCTGTATGCATATTGTGTCAGACAGGGATTGTTACTGTCGAAACACAGGCAACGCGCTATAATTTAATTGTTATAAAACTAGCTTTTGGAAACAGATACGCGCCGTCGACACGGCCTGTCGTCAATAGACGGACGGACGGTGAGCTACCCATTGCTCACCGTGCACATGCCTGCATCTACGGTGGCCGGGAGTCGTCTCGTGGCGCCCGGCGCCCGGGGCATCTCCCGCGGCGGCTGGGTTGGCTTGTGGTTCTCTCCCTCAAACGCCCGGCCACCTCATTCGCTAGCATGACTGCTTCGCAGAAGGAGGTGACCGCTTCCCATTCCCTCTCGCTCCGGACCATGGATTGAACCAGGGCCGGACGCGAGAGATTGCCGCCGCCGATCGCCTCTACGAGGACACGGCGGTGCTCCGCCCAAGCTGGGCAGACCGCCACTGTGAAACGATCCGCTTTATTTGTTCTTGCGCCTGACAAAAAAAACAAAGAATGTCGTTTACCATAAGGTATGAAAAGAAAAGAGTTAATCCGAGTGCATCCCATGCTGCACTACATAGTTAAGATCATTTTTTTTTCTGTCACGTGTTTGAGGTAGTTAGTTGTTTTTTTTATTCTCTTTCTTTATGTATCATTCACCATAATAAAATACTTTTATAGATATATCTATCTATATTCATATTTATTTTGTATCATTGTATTAGGTTCATCAAAGCCTACATTAGTTCAGCTAAAAGGTAACACGACATTCATTGACTGTTAGGTGGTACGAAGTTCGCCGGGTCAGCTAGTTTATTGTAAATAATAGGGGCCATACAAAACACTTTTGTGAACCAAGGTAAAAGTGCTTAACAAACATGGTCACTTCTCAAGTGACACTTTTGAAGTGTCAAGATATCTTGACACTTCTATTCTCTCTTCTTCTTCTTCTACTATAAGGGCACGCAAAAACAGCGATCGGATACATCTTTTTGGGCCTTAAATGTTGTGTGTTGATGTTATACCCGAAGGTGGGTAATGTTTTAAATAATGCAACCGATACGTTCAAGCTCATAATTATATTCGACGGGCGCAAGAGTCGTTTACTGTGTGTCAGTGGCTAAATCTACCCTACTTATTTATTATTAATAAATTATTAGGTACTCACATAGCAGTTGAACAACTGAGTTGAAACAAAACGACAATACAAATTATTTATTTTATATTTCAGATCTATGGGATTTCTTTCGGGGAATTCAGATCAGTGCAATGGAAAAGGGAGGTGTTGTTGGTTTCTGGTTCGTCACTTATTCATTATACGGTAAGTCAAAGTGAATCCATTTATTTCAAACTAGCTGCGCCCCGGTTTCACTCGCGTGGTGAAATGATCCTCATCCTTACTAATATTATAAAAGCAAAATTGAGTTTGTTTGTTACGTCTTCACGCCTAAATGGCTAAACCGATTTTGATGAATTTTGGTACAAAGATAGTTGGGATACTGGAGACGGACATAGGGTAAAAAAAGTAAGAAATGAGCCGCGGGCAAAAGCTAGTATACAATATATCTTCATGACTTGGTAGCCTTTATGTTATTCTGATGTATAATTAACTATTTTATTGTAAAGTTTCATTAAAATCCATTAGTAACAAACATCCATAAATCCATCCATCCATACAAACTTTCGCGTTTAAAATATTAGTAGGAGTAGGATTGGCCATTGAGGAACAGGTAATCTTGCCACTAAGTACTACTTGCCGATGTGGTTGGAACAAATGATTATTAACTCTTTCATAAAGTGTTGTGTGAGAAGTTATTATTACTGCATTGCCGAAACAAGAGCAAGTATAATTTTAGTAAATGGCAAATAGTGCTAAAATACTAATTGACGAATAAGGTATGTTTTAAATTTTAAATAACCAATATTTTTTACCGTTCAAATTAACTAAATAATGACTAGACTAACCATGCTTATTTTACGGTGATTACCACCAAATAGGAAACATGTCTGTTTTAATTAATTTGCATTAAATAACTATCGGCTTGCACAGTTCAACGAAAGTATTTTTTAATAATTTGGGTTTGGGTTTAAAGATCTTTATTCTCAATAAAAACATAACATGTCACTTACTTGAGAACAATAACTATTACTTAAATACTAAATTGGGTTCGACAACATCCGTTACAAACTAATTAAAACTAACTGAAAGTTTACCACTCAACGCATTCATTTCTTATAGCATTATAACTCGTCCGCTGTGGGTACTTCATACCCCTATTTCTTGCCAATCAAATAAGCTACTTATTAAATTCTTATTTTCTTTGACATTTTAATAATTCTACAAATTAAATCCGCGCGATAGATTCGCGCTCTTTAGTCGCTTCGCATGCCGCGGTCGCTGTACCCCGGCACCGCCGTCTTGCCTACTATTTCTCGTTTAGTTTTGTTCCGTGTCGTCATTTATCCTTGCTAATATTATAAAAGCGAAAGTGAGTTTGTTGTTTTGTTTGTTACGTCTTCACGCCTAAATGGCTAAACCGATTTTAAAGAATTTTGGTACAAAGATAGTTGGGCACTGGAGACGGATATAGTCTATTTTTGTAAAAAAAAGATTGAGATATGAGGGAGAAAGAGGGAAGAAAAGGGAAAACTTAGCATTGCCATTACAATAAATAAGGCGCAAAGGTAAGGTAAAGGTAAGGAACCTGTAAATCAGGAAAGGGGAACTGTGTTACCCCGAATTTAACACGAGCGAAGCCGCTGGCTAGTTGAAAATAAAAATAAATAATTACAATATATGAATTTATATTATTCATGTTGCAGTGGTAACCGATCCAGAAGATAGTCTGACAGTAGCTAATTCGTGTTTTAGTAAACCTTTTATCTACGATTTTGCTAAGGAATACATAAATAATGGACTAATCACAGCTGTAGGTAAGTGATAAACTAATACTGCTACATTCATATTTTGAAAACAAGCATTTTTTGGAGTTGCACGTTTTACGGTTCGACTCATTATTAACTAAAAACTATAACCAACTATAAAAATACGTGATAAGTAGTTTTAATACTTTTTGCTGCGCCCTAACAGGCCAAACTAATGGCTAAACCAAGGGCTCATAAGTTATAAAACTAATGAGCCCTTAGTTTAGCCATTAGATTAGCCTTTAGTTTTATAACTATTTGTACATTGTGCATTAAATGAATAAATAAAACATTGTTACTACTGTAACTGTTCAATATATCCGTCAATAAGTAAAAGTCGGGAAGAATTCATAGTAGATTATGATATTAAAAAACTAGGATTGAAATAAAAATAAAAACATGTACCATAGCTTGAGTTTTTTTTTCCATTTTCGGATGGGAAATATAGTTTGAGCTTTGACCCCCAATAATATCTCCGTAACAAGTTGGTTCCTAGGTATGGTCTAGAATAAAACACATATTGCTATAACAGAGAAAACAGATGTTTCGGTTTCGTGGGTGTAAAAACACCTAATTACCCGGTAGACACGCTAAAATTGACCCTATCAATGAAAGGTGTGATTGGCTTTTGAAGTACTTATGATCAAAAATCCATTCGGCATTGATTTGCCTGTTGTCAAAACGCTGCGTATTATTATGAATAAGAAAATTAAATTTGTAGTTGAAAAAACATTTGGTAGTAAGGTCTATCGTCGAGTCTTTACGTTGACACATCCTTTCTGAATAATCTAAAACCAAATAAACACCACTACTATTCTTTATAGATTCAGTATGGAAATCTCACCGCAAACTATTAAATCCGTCGTTCAACCAACAAGTGCTGAACACCTACGTGACTGAAATGAACGTGCAAGCTCGAAGCCTTGTTTCTCAATTATCATTGAAAGTGGGAAAAGAACTGTTTGACGTACGAAAGTTGTTCATAGACTTTACGCTGTCAACAGTTACTCGTAAGTATAATTGAGCATTGACATAACTGCCGTTGTGGGTTGTTCGAAAAAGATACCGCGGCCCCGGAACATAAGGGGCAGTAGAAGAAAAATGGGTGGGTTTTAGTCAGTACAAGTCTGACCCTCCCCCCTGCTCCGCCCCGAGCGGAGGAAGTACTTTAATTTTGGTTAGTTAATGTCATTAGGATCTGCTGTTGTGTTACTAACCAAAAATGTAATTTAACGTTGTTTTATTTTTAGTTTATGTCGATTTGTATTTTTTATATAATAGTTATAGACAAAATAAGTAATTGTTAAGGTTTTATATCTATCCATGAAGATTTTCCAGCGACACGTTTTTTTTTGATGATGGTACAACAACTTCGTGATCAAATAACTTTCCCCGCTCTGGGCGGAGCGGGGGGAGTGTCAGACTTACTGATTTTATCCCACCCATGTTCTTTCTTTTGCCCTTTATGTTTCGGGGCCGCGTCATCTCTTTTGAACAACCCACAACCGCAGCAGGACCAGCGACACGCTAAGAAGAGGATTATTATGTACTACAGTGTTGGTTCTGAAAGCACTCTGTATTATGTTATTTTGAAATTGCCTGTCATATCATTAAACACGGTTTTAATCTTTGCAGGGACTTCGCTAGGACTAAATACTCAAGATCAAACAACAATTGATACAGAATATGCAGATGCTATTGAAGAATTATTTTCTATATTTTGCGATAGATTTCAGAGAGTGTGGTTGCATTTGTCTTTTATATTCAACTGGAGTGCAATGAAGCGCAAACAAACAGTACTTTTAAAGAAACTGAAGAACATCATAGACCCAGTAATATTTTTATTTATGTCATTTTTTACACTTAATAATTACAATTTTAAATATTTCTTAAAAATATGTTACCGTTATCATTTCTTTTGGCAAAGCTGTGAGTTAAGCTGAAACTGAAAGCGTCAGTAGGCCTGTATTTATTAAGCGTAGTCATTACCACGGATCCCATCTCTGACAGGATCTAAACTGAACGGAACTGGACAAGTGCTAGGTTCTAGGACCTAGCACTTGGCCAGTTCCGTTTCATATAAATTAAGTAACATATCCGTTTAAAAACATAAAATGATGTTTTAAATATTAAACAGAATATAAATGATGTTTACTTTCATCTTTAATTACTCTGATGCTGTTCTGATCAACAAATAAGTAAATAAAAATATGGGTAAATGTAAACTTCGGTAAATAATTATGAGAATCACTTACATTTATATTTGTACTGTTCGTTGTTTCAGATCATATATAAAAGAAAATCTGAGCTCAAGGAAATCAATGATCCGAACATGTTCGATAATTCAACACCAGGTAAACAAGCAAGAAAGTTTTTATTTATTTTTATACTAGTACTATAACGTGTGTATGTGCACCACCTTCACCAAATGAACAGGCTTTCTTCCTTTTTTAGGGTTCCGCTCCTCAAAAGGAAAACACGGAACCCTTATGGGATCACTTTGTTGTCCGTCTATCTGTCTGTCACTCTGTCTGTCTGTCAAGACCCTTTATCTCGGAAACGCGTGAAGGTATCGATTTGAATGTAAAACCATATACTCCAATGGAGCTATTAAATAAAATCAACCCTCTAAGTCTACGCAATAAAAAAATATATTTTTGTCGCAAATTTGTACGAAACCCTGGGTGCGCGAGTCTGACTCCCTCTTGGCCGTTTTTTTTTTACTGAAATAAAAACAAAACCTACATTACTTCACTTTCATGGAAGTTTACAGAAACAACACAACTATACAAAACACATTATATTTCAGGCAATTTCAAACCAATCTTGGATCAAATGCTGCATTTAGCTGAAGATCAAGATGCTTTCACGGACAGTGACATTAGAGAACACCTGGATACTTTTGTGGCCGCCGCTTACGATACAACATCTTCGGCAATGTCATTGATTTTATTAGTAATAGGAACAAATCAAGACATACAAGAACGAATTTTCACCGAGTAAGTTCCATTCTTACTAATATTATAAAAGCAAAAGTGAGTTTTTTGTTACGTCTCCACGCTTAAATGGCCAAACAGATTTTGATGAATTTTGATCCAGAGTTAGTTGCGACCCTGGAGACGGAAATAGACTATAACACGTTATCTTTTTTTTTTAAGTGAAATAGGGAAGAAAAGGGGAGAAAAAGATAATTTTTTTTCGATCATCACTCGGGTTAAAGTTAGCGTTAGTCCAAAGTAACTAAGCCACGCGGATGAAGTCGCGGGCGGAAGCTAGCTTACAATAATAATAATTGCGGTCTGTTGTACATGTACAGACGCCTACAGGTCAAGCTACCCGAAACTGTCAATTTTTCCCAATGAACTTGAGCCTTATACTTTAGAAATAAAGTCGAAAATCTATCAAAGAAATCTGACAGATTGTAGTAGCTTGATGTGCAGGCGTCTGTACATACAATTTCATTGCTTTTTAATTATTTTTTTCTGCAGCAAAAAACCTGCTCTTGATGAGAGCTGGAGAACCGAAATTAACCTCGCGGACACAGCCTGTGTTGCCTTAAATGACGGTTTTTTAATTCATTGCAGATTAAAAGATGTACTACAGCATGAAGATTATGATTTAACTAAACAAGATCTACCTAAACTAGTATACCTGGAGGCGGTGATCAAGGAGTCGATGAGAATGTACCCATCCGTTCCAATTATCGCAAGACAACTTCACCAAGATGTTAAACTGAGTATGAACCGTCACTCGTTTGTTTAAGAACTCTTGTAGGGTAATTGATATATTTATTACATTTTGTTTATTTTTAGAGAACTACACGTTGCGAGCTGGAAGTACTTGCTTGTTAGGAGTGTACGGTCTCCTACGTCACTCCATGTGGGGCCCAGACGCGGAGCAGTTCAGACCAGACCGATGGCTGAACTCGGCCACCTTGCCAGTTCACCCGAGTCTTAATGCCGCTTTCGGTATTGGCAAGCGAAACTGCATAGGTAAACATAGTGATATGGTATTCTAAGAGACGCCAATTTAAAAAAAATAACTGGTTCTCGTCGTCTATGCTCGTCTTGATTTATAAAGTCTTTGAACGGATATCGTTATTTCTGAAAACGTCAGTTCCTGCCCTTCCTCATATGTACCTTTTGTAAACAGTACATGGTTTTATTTTACGTATAGGAAATCATCAAATAACTTCCCCCGCTCTGGGCGGAGCGGGAAAAGTTATTAGGCCCCTTTGCTTTGCTGACATCTCTGTGAGGCGTTCGTAAAACACTCAACACACAACAGTGTAAAATTAAGAATCAGAAAAGAGCAGACAACAAAACCCAATAACTTTGTATTTTACAGGTAAATTATACGGCATGATGGTGATGAAGATCGCGTTGGCGCATATTTTACGGCGATACCATGTAAGCGGTGACATCAACAGAGTTGTGTGTGAATATGATATAGTATTAAAACCAGTAGAAGGACATCACATTACTTTTAACACCGAGGACATAACATGTTGTATCAAGGTTGCCAATGTTTACGGCGAATCAACACGACGCAGGCAGGCGGTGAAGCCGATTACACCGTCCGACTCTACTATCACCGGCGCTCGCGCCACCTATGCTCCACGCGTAACACCAAGCAGTAGTAGACGCTTACTTGGCACACGATACTCCACAGCTTTTATGTAATTTTAGCTATATTTTATGTAATTTTTTGTATCCTATCACAATGTTGTCGTAGGTATTTAACCCAAAGGTTGACTTGGTAGAGAATTCCTTATGGCATTTAGTCCACCTGTATTCCACTGTTGTACATGAAATTTAAATAAATGAAATTAGCTCCACCGTACCTGCCGCCATAGATCTACTACTATCGCGGCGATGAGTAGTGTCCTGTGAATATCTTCTGCCAGAAAATATCATGATATTGAATGCACCGCCAGCGTACAGAGCCATACAAACTTGCCTGTTTAATATAATTATTATGGACGAATATCTGGTTAGCTTTATTTGTAAAATAAAATGTTTTTACTTTAAGTTGTATACTTTCTAGTCACATACCTTTTTTTTTTTGGGGTGGGAAATCATCAAAAACCTTCCCCCGCTCTGGGCGGAGCGGGGGGAGTGTCAGACTTTTTACTGACTAAAACCTACCCATGTTCCTTCTATTGCCCTTTACGTTCCGGGGCTGCGGTATCTCTTTCGAACAACCCGCAAA